>CM074740.1:28653714-33533389 GCA_037367245.1 Phrynocephalus guinanensis
TGTTACATGATCATCAGAATATACTTTGGAAAGAGGCACCTGGATTCACAAAAAGTGACAACAAAATCCCATTTCTTGGTTACATACTGCGTTCCCTCATTCAAAATTGGCCAGTGGTCACGCTGGCTGGTAGTTCAGAGATTATCATCCCAAAAAACCTGCTTCGCAATTTTGTCAGAACAAGTCACCAAGTGTTACCTGGGGCGCATCACGTGCAGCGTTGCGATTCTTCATACTAGAACACTAATATGGAGTCTAGGAAATCTCAAGTCTTCTTTGCACTAGCGCTACTCGGCATGTCACGCGCACGGTTCTAAAGCTGCTAGTGTTAGTTCTATTTATTCTTATAACTGATGTAGTTGAGATTTGATATACAATGCCAAGTTCAAATTACAGAAGAGCACACGCCAGGCCAGTGTACAAGCGGCTAAAGGTTAAATATCCGAAAAGAAAAAGTACCATTTTACATATATCAAAAGTAAATCATAAAGCATGGCACATTAGACCCAACAGACATCATTAATAGGTAGTCAGTTAAGGTGAGGGCGTAATTGGCACGCAACTGCCCAAAAAGCCCTTCATGGATCCAGCGCCAGGTCTTCAAGAAGAATTTCTTTACAACATTCTGGCACAGGTGGAGGCGCAAAACGGATGTCCCCTGGCAGTATAGTGTCCAAAGAGCTAAGGCGTGCGACGCAAACAGGAGGACGCCCACACACATTCTGCTCGGCTGATGATTTTATTTTTAATATTAGGAGTCAAGAATTCTCTAGCTCAACCATGTCAGGGCCAGCCTGCATCCCCAAAGGGACACATCCTAGATATGGGTTTCCGATTTCTCCCATGTATGAGTCTAGGCCATTGAGACAGCGTGGATCCAATTCCGTGTACAAATACTGTTATCTCCCTCTTGCGCCTGCCCACCAGGGTTGAGAGGCTCAGGGGAAGCCTAGCCTCTTCCGTCTCGCCACCAACTGACAGGTGGGCTCTAGGTGGGGACACAGGAAGAAGGCCTCCTCTCTGTGGCTGCCTCCAGTCTTTTGAACATCAGAACATAAGAACGGGCAGCATCTCCCCTGGTATCTGGCCCTCGAAGTACCCTGGTTTTTAAGTGCCTAGAGAGATGAAAAACATCAATCTCCATCATGGGCTTGTCACCTGTGATAGGACTTGATTCCTCCAGGAGATCTGTCCCAATCCCCTTTTGAAGGCTTCCAGGCCAGATGCCATGCATCACCACTATCCTGTGGCTAACGGAGTTCCACCGACTAACAACAACGCTGGGTAAAAAAAAATATTTTCTTTTGTATGTTCTCACTCTCCCAATACCCTCAATTTGCGTGTTGATGTTTCAAAGTTCTGGCATTTGTGATGAGACACGCGGAGAAGCGAGTGTCCCTCTATCAATATAACTCACATGCCCCTGCACAATTCTTGTATGTCCTCAAGATTCATATCCCCTCTCAGGCACCTTTTTTGTGGGGGGAACTCCCTCCCACAGAGTCCCAGAGCTGGCCCCATCTTTGCTGTGACCTCCTGCAAGTAGGTAAAAGCCTCTCTCTTCAGGCAGCCTTTTCCTCTAGCAGCACGAATGAACTTGGTTTTGCATTTTGCGCGTTGATATTTCTAAATCCCTGTCTTTAATATAACTCGTATAATCTCATTTTACCATACCAAGCTCATGAGATTGTATTTGAACTGGCCTGTCACCAAGTCTAGCCACCCCAATCGGCCCTGCTGGCCCTTTGAGTCTATCGTTCTTCCAGCCAACGTGGAACTCCTTAAGAACTCTCTCCTGGCACAATTACATCCCCCTTCTGACCATGTTTAGGACTCTTCACATCACCGTGCACTCTGAAAAAGGGAGCTCACTCCGAAAGCTCATCCACTGTGTTTTTTACTTTTTATTTATTTTATACAATATTTTCTTACTAGCAGCCTATGAAGGTATTGTCCATAGTCTAGGTTTGACCTTTTCTTTCTAAATGGCTGCAACGGCTCCAAATCTCTTTTTTTCAAAACTCCAGGGACAGCGCTCATCTTCCGTTTCCAGAAGCCAGAGTCAGTGTTGTGCAAGTCCATGGCCATTGTGGCCGGCCATGGCTGGAACGGCACTTCTGCCGCACAGAACACTGTTGTTTTCATTCATAATTTTCATTTTAATTTAATTAATTCAGTTTAATACATTTAATTCATTTAATGTTCGGACTTAATTCTCTGTTTTCAGCTTCAATGTCATGAGCCTTGGGTCCCTTTCTTAGGGAAAAGGCAGGGTAAAAATAATTTAATAAATCAATCAATCAATCAGTTTCAAAGTTTGTACCTGGATATTTATTACCTTTCCATCAGCAGAACCCCCAGCTCCTCTAAGAACAAGGGGGTGGGATAACCCACATTGTAGGCTTCGTTTCAGCTGAAACAGATCCTCTTTTTCCACCACGAGGTCCTGTTTCCTGTAACACAAAAGAAAAGGGAAAATGGATCGGTGGATGCATCCTGTCAGTTCTGCTTCTTTACCGTGTTTGCTGATTCAGGGGTGTTCAATCTCTGTCGCTCCCATTTGGATGATTGCTAATGGCACGAAGCAATCCATCATCCCAGGCCAGGCGGTTTGAGGGAACTGGTCCCAAGAGAGGCAGGAAATACAAGACCAGGAACAGGGGCTTTTCTCACGGTTGCCCCCCACTCTGTGGGACCAAACTCCCTCCCCAATATTCATCTGGCTCTTTCAATGTGTGTGTTGTGTTGTTTCAGCCATGGCTGATTCTGCCGTGACTCCATGTCCATGGAGTTTTCTTGGCAGGAATACCTGGAGGTGTAATTGCGCCTGATCCTACTCCAGGTGCCTACAGCAAACCTGGTATTCCCTGGGTGTGACTCCCCATCCAAGTACTAACCAGGGCCGACCCTGGTCTCCCATCCAAGTACTAACCATGGCCAAAATCCAGGCAAGATTGGATGCGCTTCCCCTTCACCGTGGGCTGGGTGGACCTTGAGCTGGCTACCTGCTGGGAATGAACCTCAGGGTCGTGAGCAACAGTTTTAGCTGCTGTATAGCATGTTAAACGACTACACCACGAGGCTCGTGTCAAAATCTTATCAATCTAATCAATCCATCCATCCATCCATCCATCAACAAAGGGGAGCTAGTGGCAGCCCATACATTGCACCTGCATTATTACAAGGTAGACAGGATAATGCCTGATTAATCAATACAGGCAACACTACACCCTAGCAAATCAGACCAAACTATAAACTCCAACCACAATGTTTTGTTCCTCCATCCCCAAATCAGATGTGAGAATTTAAATCTGCTGCAGAAAACACTCACACCCATCTCTCTCTTTTACCAGCAGCCATGCTGCATGCTGCCAGGAAGTGCACGGGGAAAAAACAGGAGGCATGGAAGGGGAGGGAGAGAGAGAGAAGAGAAGAGACGAGAGAGAGAGAGAGAGAATACATTAGAAATCAGGCATGTACCAAACTTTCATCCCGTCCTGATGTTTTGGACCGCACCAATTCCCGTTAGGATATTTTCTAAGCTATAATTAGAACTGTATTGCCAATGACTAAAAGGACCCTGGGAGTTGTGGTCCAAAACTATTCTAGTCGAGGGGCTGAAGTTTGGATCACATGCCTGCATTAAATGAAGACTTTATATGCTTCTACTCTGTAACTGGCTAAGCAAAGGCCTGATCCCAAGAACTGTGTCCTCTGCCAAAAATCAAGGTCACATGAGATAAATTAGATCACTGTAATTAGATCACTTTAATTAACTGTAATATAAATATTGCCAGATTTCCCTTACCACCTTATAAGCAATGGTTGAAATCTTGGCTTATTTGAAGAATAAAACAAATCAACAAGCACGCAATGGGGAAGGCCTCCTTGACGCCTCAGGTCCCTCAACAAGTGCCCGCCTGCCTCATTCTGACTCGTCCACATTGCACATAACGTTTTCTTATATCTTCACAGGTTAAGCTCCGTTCCCAGGCATACAGGATCATGACAATGGGGGGAGGTCCACAACTTCCTTTCTCCTCTTCAATCCTGAACAAGACGACATGTGGCTTTTTTAAGACTCTTCAGTTCTCCTAGGCAGTCAGCCCTGATCTCACGCCCTCTCAAACGTGAACAGAAAATAACTCACCTCTCCCTGACAGAGAGGCGGGTTGAGGCGGGAAAGACACCGAAAACACAAAGCTTAGAAAACTGATATTCAGAAGGAATTAATTTTATGGCTACACCCTGAAATAAACAAAGAGTGGACTTGGGTGTAGATTATACAGTACATTACTATACACACACGGTGCAAAATATTTCTATAGCACTTTTCAGAGAGAACAATAGTAACAAATTTCAAGGCAATTTATAGTATCACAAAGTGCCTCATAAATGTGTTGGAACAGAATGGTTTTAACAGCTTCACATTATACTGTAGAACACGTAGATCCCCCTACTCTATTGGCTGAGGAAAAATCTCTTTCTGTCTGTTCCTGGTCTTGGTGGTGACGTAAAGATACTACCTCATCCCTAAAGCACCTGACACCATCAACCAGAACCTTCGGGAGTGAAAACCGGTTAATATAGGAATTCTAATTCTCAAGAGCCTGGAAGGCTGTAGGAGAGTACAAAAGTACTAGGCGTTCAGCGGCTTGTAGGTACCCTTGGACTTATTAGAATTTCTTCTCGCTTTTTTTTCTGTTGAATTCCTTTCCGGCAGCACGCTCTGTCCATGTAGGTTGTAAAAGAGAAGCCACCAAATGAGTTAGTGTTTGTCGATCAAAAACAGCAGTGAATGATATGTGGCCAAATACTGGTTACAGAAATTAGCTTGTTGGGATCTGTTACCAGAACTATTCTTTAACGTAGGTGTATTTACCTTATTGAATTCTACCTTTATTTTTAATAAACGGGTTAGGCTTTTTGCAATTATACATCACCTTGGACGATCCGCCATAGGTTGCGAAACAATAATTCTATGGTACTGGATAAATATTAATGCTAATCAATAGATCCGATGGAGGAGTCTACCCCCCCATGGCTCAACCTTTATATGACATTGCACCTGTTAACAAAAAATCCATTTGGCAGCGGGACGGGCAAGCAATGCGGGGAAGGACACCCAGGGAAACTTGGAGTGCTGTGTGTGTCCGATTATATTCTTCAGCTCCAAGCGTCCAGCCCATGAGGGCATTAAGCATCAATGTACTAGCCCAAGCCACAACATGTCTTGGTTTTGACAAGCAAGCAAAACCTCACACAAATGCACTCGTAGCGCAGGGATAAAAGCGCATGCGAGCTCTCCTCCTATAAATACCTGCTGGCTTATAAAAGCCCCCATGAGTTTGTAGGTCCTGGCTTATGCAGATTAGGGCTGATCTGTACCAGACCCTGGCAAACTGCAGTCTTCCTTCAAACCTCATTATAAATTCAGTATTTTTTCTCAAAATTTGTCAAGCCACTTAAGACTAGTTCAATTCGTGTCTGTTCTCTCTGTATGAGCCATGGAAGACAGGTCCGATGCCAGATGGTTTCTCCCCAGGCGCGCCGAACCAATCTCTTGGTCATACGCAGCCAGGACTGGGACATGGAAACGGAGGTAATAGCTGAAGCATGAGTAAGAGTTGTGGGTAGCAATGTGACAGAGGGGATACGTGCAAGTCTGACCTCGCGCAGCTGTGTACTAGTTTGTCGAGGTGGTACAGTCCCGGAGCCTCTGACAGCAATGGTGCGAACCTATCGGCCCTCCGCAGATGTGTTTGGAACCGCAACATCACAGTCCGTTTGGTCACTGGCAAATCTAGGCATTGGAATTCTGGGAGTAAAGTCTGGCTATAGGTGCGTTCTTCTCCCTCTCCTCGACAACATACGCAGAACTTAGGGGGACATCCCATCTCAAAACTACTGGGTGGGTATATTGAGAACAGACTAAATAAATTGTTCTCTTGTTACCTAGTGTGTTATTAGTCTGTGGACTCTCCCTGCCACAGGAGGTGGTGAATGGCAAACTGGCCTGGCTGCCTATCTAGAAAGAGGATTGGATCAAATTCCTGGAGGAAAAGTGCATCACAGGTTACAAAAACCTGATGGAGAGGTGTCCATCTCCCAGGCTTAAAACTCAAGTGTACTCTTCAAGACGACCGATGCCAGTGTGAGTGGTCTATCGGGCAGTACGCAGGATCTAGTCTCGATGTGCTCCCAGACACATTTGGTGGGGCCGACTGTGAGATTACAGGAAGCTGGACTTAGATGGGCCGTTGTGGTTGATTCACTGAGCAAGGCCTCTCCTTATTGTTTCTGAGTGTGGCCGAAGACATCTCTTGGGTACTTAGCCGAAGGTTTGCGCACAATCTGCTTCTTGTAGAGTCAGATAGTCTCCTCCGATTCCGGATCTCAAGATGTGATAAACGCTTTTGCTCTGGACTACTCTCCCAAGATGAAACGTATGACCTTTTTTTACACGTACAATCCAGAGGACAGATGAAAAACGCCTCAGCTGGATTGTCTATACCTTGTGACAAAAGCTGCATACTAGTAGCTTTATCCTAGTCCAAGAACCAAAAGGTTGGAGCTAGCAGACCTCGCTTTTAAAGCCAGATGACGCTCAAACAAGAGCACCGTGTGCTGTCGCTTGGAACATGCCTCCTATTCCCCCATTTTTGCTAACTTAGTGTTCCTGTTGCTGACTTGATATTAGGACAGGGGTGGCGAACTCCATGCACATTCCAGATATTTTGAAACCACAACTCCCACAGTTCGATTATCCCTGGCCAAGATAGACCAGCTTGGAATTCTGGGAGCTGTGGGCCAAAACATATGGAGTGGTGTGTCATCACCCATGGACTCAGGAGACCGAACAAGAGATCAACAAAATCTTCGAGTGGGACAACGACCCACAAAGGAGCCGGTGCCAGTATCCAACCCTCTGGCCAATCGACTTCGGAATCAAACATCGCAAGTACTCCTGACAGATGGTATCTCCAACCTCTTCTCAAAACCTCCACCGGAAGGAGAATACGACCACCCTCCGCCCTCACTGTGCCGCGTATAGTCCATCTGGATGAACAGCTCTAACCATCAGTAGAGTTTCTTCGTAATGTTCACATGGAATCTCTTTTCCTGTACTACTAGTTTTGTGCACCATTGACTCCCGATTTCCTAGCCTTAGATGGCCTGGACAACAAACCCATCTTTAAAATCTGCTTGCGTGTGCATGGAGCTTTCTGGAAGAACTGAAATGCCCAACGTAAAACCAAAGAGAGAATCGGAAAGACATTTTTTTGAAGCACGATCTTGACCATAGTGCGTTGGCTAACGGAGAGCCTTTCCCAAGTCATGTGTTTCTTGAGCTTGAACACCCTCTGTCCGACTATATCTACAACTAATGTTCATTATGATACCGAGCCTCCCGTTGCCATTCAGTAGAGAAGGCTTTTGTAGGCGGGTCTCAGCAACAAACAGGACTGGCATCGTCGGGCTGATAGTAAACCACAGTATAGTTTGAACCGGCCCAAACTACACCAGGATGTGTGTCTAGCAGTTATGTCCTTTGTAATGCCTGACTGATGGCCTGCTGGGCAGCATTCAGTGGTTGTAAAACAAAATCCGTCTCGCCCCAGCTCCGGCAGGAAATCGCCCTAGCATCATACATACAAAACCAGCTTTGGCTTGGACGGTCTTTCCCTCAGAAGCAACAAGAGTCATGACATTTCATCATTCTTTCTGCACCATTCGGCAGTCTCATGGGCTTCGAGTTCTAGGGTTCTTCTCATCAGCCTCTTGGTATTCTCCATCGTCCTGAATCTTTTACACGGCGGATCGCAGCTGTTTCACAGGATAAACCCCTCGCCTCATCTTTGGCTCTTGTTTAAAAACTCACGTAGTTTGAGCTAAGGCAACACCTGATTGATAAAGAGAACAAAGTAATTACTGTTTCATTTATTTACTCCATTAATGCAAACAGCCCCTGGATCGTGCCAATTGCATTTGGACTCAATGATTAGGCTTGACTATCCATTTTAAGAGCGCACAAAATAGAGAATTTTGCCATTTGAGAGGACATATAACAATATATGAAATTTAGAGAAGAAGCGATAAGAAGAATTTACGGCCTCACAGCCCTATTCACACTTAATTTCTGTTCCTATATTCCCATTCTACCTGAGTGGCGATCATCTGTTTAAAAGTGACATGAAATCTAACTGTTTTCAGAGGACTTATTAAACAATTGTTAAGCTCTATTTCCATTTACCACAAACCCGTCTCTCGATGAGATGAACATAGTGTAATCATTAAGCTGTTACATTTGACGAAGTTTAAGATTTTATGTCACATTGAAATAGATTACTCTCTCTTAGCATGCTTATTTTGCAGGTGAGATTAGGATTTACAGTAGGTTTTCCGGTTTTAGCCCAGTCCTTGTTCAATTTTCTCAGTCTGGAATTTTAAATTTCTGTCACATTGCTGTTTAGTATGTGCTTTTCAAAAGTCATTTTTTAACCCCACAGCACATAGTGTTTCTTCATTAGGTTCATTTGTGAGTCACACTCGTGGTCTAGTGGGAACTTTTCCTGAGAGGGATGGAATAATTTGTGTGATAAATGAACGCAGCGATGACACAGGGTATCTGTCAGTGTACCTTAAAAAATATATAACAGCATTTCGTACCAACCATTGTTCTCTCCTCACAACACGTACAATTCTCATTAGGGTTATGGATAATTCCTTCTGTTAATTTAGTGCAGTTCATCCCACTTCCAATGAATTTGTGATTTCAAAAGTGTCCCTTCAAATTTTTCCTTTTGGAACACACTCGAAACATATAAGGCGCGGAACATAATTTATCTTTAATTGAATGGTCTTGCGGAGCCGAAACTATGCTGGCACAGATATTCTGTAGGTCTGGAAGTCTGAAATAGTGTATTTTCTTTCTCTTTCTCTTTTGAATAATCATCAACAAGAGAGACTTGCTCTCAGCAGCTTGGTTTGTCCCTGGATTAGAATATAAGCAGGAAAACAGTAATGAATAGAGATGGGGCACGACTTGAAAAAAAAATTCGTGTTGTCGTTAGTTGGGCCGGTCCGGGGTCGTTTCGGAGGGTCGTTTCCGTTTTTCGCGAAAATTCGCAAAAATTAGTGTCGGTTCGTTTTTTCATTTTTTTCGTGTGTGTTCGTAAGTACTGGTTTTTTGGGGGGGGAGCGGGCTCCTGGAGGCACCTCCTCTCTGGGGTGCGGGTGCCTCCTCTGGGCCCGATACTATAAAGGGAAAGTGGGCTCCTGGAAGGGCACCCGTGGGTGCCTCCTATCCCTCACCCACTAGGAAGGGGGAAGCAGGCTCTCCAAGAGACCCCTCAACATGAGGGTCTCCCCCTCCTCACCTGCTGCTGCTGCAAAATGCTATGCAATAGCCAATATGGATATTGCATAACATAAATGTGCCAGAGACAGTGACTGTGAAGACTAGTGGATGGCACTGAACCCAGAGCCATAGTGAAATGCCTAACTAAGGCTCTCGCACCACCATGTCTCACACAGAAGGGGAATTGTACTTGCTGCGTGTAGTGCAATGCAAGCAAGTAGATCTGGCTTTAAGGTGGGGTTAGTGCACAGGGCTAGGGTTATAGGCTAGTGACGGGTAAGGTTACGGTGGGCTAGTGGGTTGCACCTCTGGGTGCCTCTCTGACCCACTAAGAAGACAGTCTGTGACGTAGAGCAAAAAAATGGGTACGTACGGAGTCAAAGGGTTAGGGTTAGGGCTTAGGGCAGGTTTTTAGGGGGCTTTTTTTGGCACATCCCAGAAGTCTCCATGGCCAAGTGGCCATGCGACTGCTGGGATGGCTCCAAAAATTTGCCATGGCGTCGTCCACTCCCACATTGCTGGCCACTCGGGCAGCCCATCATTTGCGCAGGTGTAAATAAAATAAAATAAAAATAAAATCAATGGAGGACAGAGGAGGACGAGGAGAGACATTTTGTTGCAAGAAAAAAAACCACTGGCTACTGTGAAAAATCTGGCAGTTTACTATAAATTTTTCGCGTGTTTCTGTTGTGCTTGTGTGTTTTGGACCACGATTTTCAAAAACAATATTGCGTTCGCCTACCCCATTTTGGATCCCCCGCCCGCACCGCATGGCATGGGCGAAATGGCGACTCGGGAGTCCGGCTGCCAAGGACGGGGGGGAGGCGGGAACTCCCCCCCTCCAGAAACCACCCTCCGGTATGTGCCCTGCACCCTTAGTCAAGCAGGCATTTTTCCGCTAGCTGCTTTTTGGACCCCTGGGAATGGGTGGGGGGAGAGTTTAAAAGTTTTTTTTTCCTGTGCCGTCCGTGCCGCTTGCTTGCGCTTTAATTGCGGCGGCCGGCGGCCTGCGAGATTGGGCTTTTTGCTGGCTTGAGGGCGAGGCTGCGAGCCCTGCGGCGGCCGGCAAGTCCCACCAGAGCAGTCCAGGACGGGGGATGGGGAATGGGGGGGGGGAGGCCGGGGGACCTCCAGAAACAACCCCTTGGTTAGGTGCCCTGGGGCACGGCAGGCATTTTTCCGCCTGCTTTTCGGGACCGGGAACCGGGTTTTTTTAACTTTTAAAAACTTTTTTTTCTGTGCCGCGTTGGCATCGCGAAGATCGCGCGATGCAAGGAACACGAGCACGAAAAATCAGACAAATTGTTACGTTCGTCGGTTCGAGCTCGAAGTCTGGCGGAGTAATTCCCGTTACCGTTTCCGTAGAGTAACGGAAAACCGAGTAACGGAAACGGAAACGAGAATACCGCTAAGTCGTGCCCATCTCTTAGTAATGAATCATGATCATATGAACATTCTCTGAAGTATCTGGAAGTTGAGTCATGGCTACTGGACTTTCTTTTTCTGAGAAGAGAAGAAAACATTTTGCTGCTCATCCAAAAACAGCTTCATCAGTCTGAATACAGCTTGTGCCCGTCCTCCATCTTATAGTCAGCTTTGACCTCTTGAAACCCTGATCTGAAATAGGCTCTTAAGATGAACAATGGCCTGATTAGGCTCGTTAGGTAGACAATAGTATCCAAAGCCTTAAGGTGAACAATGGCCTAAGGTGCTGAAACCTATAAAGAATGGGTTGTTAGCTATAGCCTTGGTGGTGAAGGCTTTTTTGATTTGTCTGGGTACTGTGGAAAGCACACCCTGATAAGTAGAAGATAGACAATGCCTGAGGCCGCCACCTCTGTTGAGGGAGGGGTTTTCAGTGCTCACGTGAATGGCTTCCTTCTCTCTTGAACCACCTATCTGCTTTGTCTAATATGTGTACATGCTCATCTTTGAATGAGTGCCTTTTGTCCTTCAAATGGAGGTGTACTGCTTATTCTGGTCCTGAACTGTTACCCCTCCTATGTTGGTAAGTAATCATTGGCGGCATACAAGAAGGCTATGTCCATCACACCCCACAGTCAGCTAATGATATTAAGGTCTATCACCTATTCCCCAAATATTTTGGTAGTGGATTAATGATATGCTACAAAAACTCAAAACAAGCTGAATTAAAAAGTAACACATAGAAAATTTCACAACTTCCTGCATCTTGAAATAGGTTCCTTTAGGGGTCTCGATTAGCTTTTAGAAGAGTCTGATCATAAGCATTTGCTGGACTTTTAAGGTGCAACTACACAGGAATTTGTCTTACTGTTTGGTCACTTCTGGGGACAGGGTGATTTACTCCTTTTCTGGTACCCATGATGTGCAAAGTCCACTTTCAAACAATAAGACCTAACAATATGCAATGTATCTGGAGTAATAGCATCAAAGTATATGTAAAAAGGACCGGAGATGCAAAGCTTAAAATGACTATAACATATTCAGAGTAAGGATGTATTAATGTGCTACCCATCTCCTAAAAAACCCATTCCTTTCCCCACTTACCTACACTACTTGCTACTTACTCTATCCCTGTTCCTTATTAGCAAGTGAAAGAAATAGCCGATCCTGCAAACGAAATCCACTAAATTGTGCAGATTGTACATGACAGACTCGTTCTTGTAATGCTGACAGTAAATACTGTGAAAAATGTATCACAAATCTAATTATAGCAGCGTTATCACCATAACATTTCTAGCAGATCAAATGTTCCAGTGCTACCAGATGCTACTGATTATTAGAGCTGAAATGAAAAGTGGCTTTTCAGTTTGGAAATAGCTGTTATTTTCTGAATCCAAACACTCATGCATATATTCAGCTCCTCTGAGAATCTCCCTGGGGGTCCTATATACATTTGCTAGAACACCTTGCATCAGCACTTGTTTTGTTCAGTAGCGGGAAGTGCTATGACCCGGTTAGGTGATGGTGATCTCAGCTACTGTCAATGAAGCACTTGGGCTAGCTGTACATACCATTTAGCAAGGTGAGTAGATTGGTTCTGTTGGTGGGATTTAGAAACATTGGTAAAAAAAGGTAAAAAACTCATATCTGGGCAGTGCAGTCCTTGTCTGGCATAAGGAATGCACATGACTGGGCATTATCTACATTCAGATCTCTGTAGAGGGTGCAGCTGCCTGGTTGGCATCCCCTTTGCTTCCCTTCAGTTAAGTGGACCTCAGCAAGAGCAAAACCTGCTGATGCTATGGTGCCCACCACCACTCACAATCCCTCACAACAGGTCAGCTTTGTGGACAGCCCAGTCCACCATTAGCTGACAAGCATATTATTGGAATAGGTTAAAACTGTGGGGGAAGCAGATGAAGTTTGCAGATACTAGGGCGGAGAAGGTCAACGCGACACGATTTCAGCAGCCATGGCATCATCACGGTGCACGGTGCTGCACTTGTTGACGAAGGGCTGCCTCTTCCTCCAGCTTCTCTTCTCCCTCCTTTGTGTCCAGCTTGGGGGGGGGGTGCCAAAAGAAGGAGGAGGCTGAGAGCTGCACCCACACTGTGGACCTCCCTCCCACTAGAGGCCAGGACCGCCTCATCCCTGCTGTCATTCCGGAAACAGGCAAAGACCTTTCTCTTCAGGCAAGCTTTCCCTGGATGATGGACTACCATAGATGGCATGTGTTTATAACCACTTAAAACTGTGTGTGTGTGTCTTTCCTTGTGGGATTACATTGACACTATGTTATCAATTGTTAGTGCCTATCCCTCACAACTTTTAGATGGTCTACTCTACTTGTTCCACAGCTCATCTTTGGAAGACTGCATTTGCACTGCTGCTGAAGCATTCATCTTCGGAGGCCACTGGAGGCCCTACCAAAATTGATAATAATCTGGAGTGTATAAAGACTTTTTAACGTGTTAGCATGGATGATGCCGTTTTGTGTCCCACATTTGTCAGGCTCCCACTGAAAAGCCAAACAGAAATCTTCAGTCTGAGGGGTGGCCATAGCATGTGCTAACTACAGCTGAAACTTCCACTTCTGATTTCTACAACTTTGATCACAATTGTTTGTGTAAGCACACAATTGGGCCAGTGGCTTGAACAGGACCAGTTTAGATTTTCAGTATTGATTGTCAGAAAAGAAACAAGACACTCTTTGGTATTCTTGTCTCACTGGTTCATGAGCTCAGGGATGACAGCCACTGAGGGTTTGAAACAGTTCAGGATAATGTTGACTCCTCAGTTTCTGCTTCTTAAAAAAAATCTCTGAACAGAATCAGACACAGGCCTTGGCGTGTGCTTGTGATGGAGAGGAAAACAATGTCTCCCAAGAAAGCTTTGACTGTCATGTCAAAGGGCCTTTTCACACGACCCCTAAGATCCGCTGGTCCCTTAAATTCGGACCAAAGATCTTAGGGGTTCGTTGCCCTTCCTTCCTCCCCACGAGAGAAAGAGGGGAAAAAATGCAGCTCACCTGGAGGAGCCTCCCGGAGCTCCGTTTTCTCTTCCGTTTCTCTTCCGTTTCTCTTCTGCTTGCTTTTTTTCCCTCCCACCTCTTCTCTTAAAGGGGCAGGAGGCAAAAAAAAAAACACAAGCAGAAGCCAGGAGAGCCCTGCATTGACCAGATTAAATCCGGACCTGGGGATTTTCACCCACCTCAAGCAGGTACAAGAAAGTGCAGCTGGGTCGCGCTTAGGTGGGCGGGGTCGCACTTAATTGTCTGCAAAGTCTGGAGCTGGTGGGAAAACACTTGTAAGGTCCGGACCTTGCAGCCATTTCCTGTGGAGCTTAGGGGTCGTGTATAAAGGCCCAAAGTCAAACACCAATAAATGTAAAATGCTGTCAGTCATTACTGACAAGATACCAAGGGCAGTTCAAACTGTGACATCCACCCACTATCATCCTAGGTAAGGTTGCTAATCTCTCACAGTTGTGAGTCACAAAGTCCACCATGAAAAGTTGCTTACCTGTAACCTTTGTTCTTTCAGTAGTCATCTGTCAACTCATACAGCCTGAACCTTTGCCTTCGTTGGGATCTCTCAGTTCCAGGCCTAAGTAGCAGACAGGGAAATGAGAGGGAAATGTGGTGATGGGTGGGGGGCCTGCCAAAATGCTGGCCTCAGCTATAGAAGATTTTAGAATGTTTGGCACAAGCCCAATTTAATTCACAGGAGTGAGCTCATGTCAGTGGTGTCCAAACCTCAGTCCTCCAGATGTTTTGGACCGCAACTCCTACAGTCCTTTGTCACTGGCAATCTAGGCTTGGAATTCTGGGAATTGTGATCCAAAACATCTGGAGGGCTGAAGTTTGGACATCCTTATCACAGATGATCACCCAAAGAACAACGCCTACAGGTAAGAAATGCTGGCTGCAGGATGGAATGAATAGAATGATTGATGATGAGTGTCAGCTGGGGGGGACTGTTAGAATAGTTCTGACCATTGAGTGTGGGGGAAGAATATGCTTCCATGGAAGTTTTATTGTGGTTGGCTGTTCTCCCCAGCCACAAAGCAAAAGGGGAGAGAGTACACAAGGATAAGGTAAATTTTTAGGATTTGAGATAGAGAGGATTTTGAACTGTAGAAAGATAGGTAAAGAAAATAGAATGGTGAAAAGTAAAGATTTAGGAGATGGTTATGATAATAGAAGTGAGGTAGATAATAGAAGTGAGGTAGAGAGGACATGAATGTGACAGGTGCAGAGAGAGCCACTGTGCACTACTGAAAAATGGAAACACAACTTAATGAGGCCAAGGAATGTCATCATGCCCTTCAACAGCAGCAGTCTCCCTCGCTGTCAGGTTCTCTAAGGTGATTGTGACTGTGACCCACCTTCCAATGTCAGGTAGGCAGAATGACTCTGACAGAAAAAGCACGCTTCATTCTTCAGCCCCTCTGTGACTGTTGACACACAGAGAAAGAGAATAAACAGGTTTCTTGTGACTTTATACTTATCTTGTACAGCTGGGTTGGGTGAACTCGAAGAGTGTGTAACTAAGTTTTGATCGGGGTATATCAGAAGAGGCTGCATCACAGTTGTCCTTCCCCACCCCCCAAAATGCACATAAATTTTTGGAAGTTAGTTTTTTTAAAATAAAAATTCTCATTTTAAAATTAAGCTATGTAACATTGAAAAATTGTGGGCAGTATGTGTAACTATATTGTATTACTCCCATATCTGTGTGATCACTATCCTCTGTTTCATTTATCTACAGTCTCAAAATATTAACAATATTAAATGAAAACCTCCAGGAATACAGATTCCAATTATGTCATTACCAAAACTTGCCACTAGATGGAGGCAGAGACCATATAGTTGTAGCATTTGACATTTTCCATAGTTTGCCACTCCACAGAGATGAATCAATCAACATTGATATGGGGGTGGGGGTGGTCCTACAGTGTATGTACTTTGTAATATTGATAATGAGTAAGAGTCATGAAATTGCCCCAAAACAAAACAAAAACACAAATGATAGTGCTACACACAGAAAATGTTATGTTATATATATGGAATACAAACTTGGTTATGAACCACAACATTGAAGAAAAAGCTGAATTACAAGGACAGAAATTCTTGGCTACACTAGATTAGGAATATCTTTAATGAAGGTTAATTTGATTAACCCAAAATAATTTTTTTCAAGAGGAAAAAAAAAACTTTCATTAAAGTTATTATGAGGTCAATAAATCCTTGTTCCTATAAAATGGAAGAGGAAATGGACTTTTCAGGTGGTTGTTGATCTTGAACAGAGGGATCTTGTTATACTTTGAAGAGATCTTACATGTCAAATATTAAAACAGCTATAACTTCAGATTGCTCATGAGAAAAACCAAATTGGTTCACCTAAAACACTTAAGGAGGAACTGAGTAGGCCTCAAACGAAGCCTATAAATGGGTTTTCCCAAGGACTGGAAAAACAGCTGGCCCAGTTGCCGTGGAAGCAAATCTTCTGGAAAAACTGGCTCTGGAAGGAGAAAGAAACACTGTAACTAGAGATGGGCACAAACAAAAAAATGGCAATTCATTTCGTTTCATTTAAGGCTTCATTTAATTTTTAACAAAAAAAATTCATTTTGTTGGTTTGTTAATTCATTATTCATTTTTACCCGCTTTGCATGATTTAATGCATTTACACAGGGGCGTCCCAATGCCCAGACCAGATGGAATAAATAAATAAATAAATAAATAAATAAATAAATAAATAAATAAAATAAAATCAATCTGAGAAAACACATAAATGGACATTTTAAGCACTCCTCACCCCCCTGCTAGGTATTATCAGGCAGAAAAAATAATTTTCGCTGGGTTTTTAAGTACATTCAGGACATTTTAATACTTTAAAAATGCCAATCTGCACAGATTCGCTGCCATTAACAAAAGTATCTGGCAGCCATTTTGTCTCCTTTAAAAAAAGATCTCTTTAAAAATATTTTTAGATGTTTTACATCACTGGCATCAACCTAATAGCTATAATCAGGCATTTAAAAATTATGATATTTTTGTAGTGTTTCTCATCCATTTAAAGGGTTTAAAAACAGCTCATTTCTTTGCACGCCACCATTAACAAAACAAAACGTAACAAACCAATTTTTTACTCCTAGGTTTGGTATTCATTTTGTTACCTAATGAAACAAATAACGAATAACACAATGAATAAAAATTCATTTCATGCCCATTTCTAACTGTAACTCAAGCTGAACAAAATTCAGAACTTAGTTCCATCCAGTTTTCAGTGGAGAATGAATTGAAAAGAAAGAGAAACTTTGTCTGATTTCAACTTCTAAAATGCCCAAACATGTTGCAGAGGCTAATGAAAACCCATTGTTGAAGAGATGGGGCTTTGTAGAGGATTCATTTACTTTATTCCATGTAGAATTGTAGAAGGGGAAGATATGAGAAACATGAACTAGGAAACCACTAATAAAGCCAATGAGATATAGACATTGCCTAATGGAGGCTGGTCACAGGCCCCCCCTTCCTATACTCATGGGAGGACTAGCAAAAGGAAGAGGAGACTAGTATTGCACTATTACTGGCCTAGAATAATGCAGGCATCCAGAGGGTTGGCTCCATTTGAATTAATGCTTGGTAGCCAATGAAAGGTCCCCTCTCAATTATCAGACAGAATTGGAAAAGGAAGCCAGGGAGATAAGGACATCTGAGCAGATTACATTTTAGGAGTTACAAAATAAGTTTGACACAATGATGGGGTTGGCAGAAAACAGCCTAAGTGAAGTCTAGTTAAAGCAAAAGGCACAGTGTCATCAGTAAGTCAGTCAGAGACAGTCTGAATTTGAAGATAAGGGTTTTTCTGTCTCTCCCCGAGAGCAAACAAAATGTCAGCAGCCTGTGAAGAAACATGTATAATACATGATAAGAAAAACAACTCTGTGTCACATGTAAAATGTCACAGAACAAGGAAGGCAAAATCCTGCATGGAAATATGGCAAAAACCACATTTCCAAAGGGAATCAATTATAGATCAGCAGCCTGATGATATCATATCAGATCTGCTGCAAGAAACTGGAAGGAACTATATACTGTACAGCAAATTGCGGCCATCTAATATCCCTGAAGAAACTGGCCAGTGTACATACCGTTTCTTACCAAAGTTCAAAGACATATTTTCTTCCCTCCAAGGGAAAATAAATTTAGTAGCACCATACAGAAACACTAGTGATTACTGTCCTACTTGATGTCCACCATACTGAGTGAATCAGGAAGTAGTGAAATGTATGAAGGAGGAAGCAAAAGAAAATGTAAGGCTTAAAGTCATTCAGCCTTCCATGAGTCTGTGGAGCTCTCATGGAGTGTGGCTAGTAGAGATAGGCACAAAACGAACAATTTTTCGTTTCCGTTTTTGTTTTTTCATTTCGTTACGTAACAAAACTACAAACGAATTTTGTCTCTAAAATGAAACTAAATGAACAGAAACACCGGACATTTTGTCGTGCGTTTCGTTTCCGTTACTGCAATATGAGTGAATTTCTTAAAATCCTTAAAAAAATCACAAAAATTGAAATAAATGGTAACAAAATGGTAACAAAACAAATGAAAACGAAAATAATTTTTTTTGCAAAAATTCACGAAAAACAGAAACGAACCGAAACAGACCCTCCAAACGACAAACGACAAACGAAATGCCATTTTTTTTATTCATGCCCATCTCTAGTGGCTAGGGATGAGTACGAAACAGAAAAATAGCATTTCATTCCATTCATATCGTAAGTAATGTTTTTTTTCTTTTTTTAAAAAATTGTTAGTTATGAAGCAAAATGAAGCAAAATGAACCTCCCACAGCACCAGTGCTCTAGCTGGTGCTGTGGGGGATTCAAAAGCCTCCTTGCCACTGTCTCCCAGCTGATTTTGACAACTTGAGCTGTCAAAAAAAGTCCAGCTGGGAGGTGGGCAGCTGGGAGAAAGGAGCATCCAGTCAGAAGTAAATTCCCTGCCTGACTGTTCCTTTCTCCCCTGCCACCTGCTCCTCCCAGGGGTGTGTGTTTTGGACAGGGAGTTCTGTGAGCAGTGGGAGCAGCTCCTAATGCCCACAGCACTCCCTGTCCAAAACACCCCCTGGGAAGAGGAGAAAGAAGCAGGGGTGGTGGGGAGGCTTTTGAATTCCTCGCCGCATGAGGACTCTCAATGGTGCACTGGGGGGTTTAAAAAAGGCTCTAGTCCACTACCCATGTGGTGAGCTGGAGCCTTTTTAAAATCACCTGCCTGAAAAAGCAAGAGGCTCGTTGTCGGGGGGGGGGCATTTCCACCAGAGCCTTTTTTAAAATGCCCACCCACAAAAGTGAGCCTCTTTGACAGGTTGGGGTATGGAGAGGGGGCACCCCCTCTCCATACCCCAACCTGTCAAAAAGCCCCAGCTGGTAGGCAGGGGGAGAGGCCAAAGGCAGAAAAGAGCTGCCAGGGGGGAAACTGCTCCTTTCTGCCTTTTGCCCCCCCCCACCTATCAGCTGTTTTTTTGACAGTCTAGTTCATCATAATTCATAGATCTCATGTTCCATATTCTAATTGTGTCTGTTGTGCAACATTTACTTTTCTGTTCATTTCTTTGCATGCCAGTCCATACAATTGATAACATTAATAAAAGTTGGACCTATAGAGAAGAAATAAAGGATGACAGATTTCTTTCAAAAAGAAACCTCTGATGAAGAGTGAAAACTGCTCTAAAACCACTCAGAAGAAATAAGTCACCATGGGTAGATGGAATGCCATAGAACTGTTTGAAGTCGCAAAGACTATATCTGTTTAAAGTCTAACAGAAATATGCCAACAAATTCAGAAAACAAACAATTCACATTCCAATCCCAAAGAAAGAAGATGCCAAGAAGTACAGTAACTATGGGACCATTGGTTTAATTTCCCATGCAAGGAAGCTGAAGTTCAAGCTAGGTTCTGCAACAAAGTCTTTTAGTTTTTATGGAATGAGAAGCCTGATGTTCAAGCTAGATCCAAAAAAGGAATAGGCATTTTAGATTGTATTGCAAATATCTGCTGACTACTGGAGCACACCAAAGAATTTCAGACTTGTCTGTGCTTTATAGATTACAGCACAGCCTTTGACTGTGTGGATCATGAAATACTATGAATGTTCTGAAGGAAATGGGTGAACCCCACCATTCCTTTGTCCTGATATCTGCATTTTGGACAAGAAATTATTGTAAGGACCGATATAAAGTATAATTACAAAGAGACAGAGGTATCGGACAAAGGTGCATATCTCTCTTCTGCTCAATATGTATGCACAACATGTCATCTGGAAAACTGGACAAGTTGAAGATAAAAGATGAGTGAAAATGGGTGGAAGAAACATCAGAAATTTAAGATATTCATATATCATCTTAGTGACAGAAAGAAGCAATGACTGGACATGACCTGATGAAAGTGAAAGCAGAAAGTACCAAAGCAACTGCACATTAGGAAGAGGAAAATCATTAACAGAAGAACTATACAAATTCAGTGTTGACCATAAAGAAATTGGAATTGTTGAAGTTATTGTTAAACTTTAACAATTTCTTGGGACAGCACCCAAGAAATCAGAAGAAGGCTGAGACTCAGAAGGGCAGCCATGAAGGAATTAGAAAAGATCACCAAATGAAAGGTGTCACTGGAGACCAAGGCTGCTAACATTTGCCTGATTTCATTCTTAACCACTATGTACATGTATGAAAGCTGGACAGTGAAGAAGGCTAACAGGAAAAACTCGGTTCATGTGAAATATGGCACTGGAGAAGAGCTTTGCAGGTACTCTGGACAGCCAGAAACATGAAAAAGTTGGTTCTAGAGTAAATCATGTTTGAAGTTTCCTCTGGAGGCAAAGCTGCAAGGCCAGGCTGTCCTACTATGGGCACATCATGAGAAGGCAAGATTATATGGAAAAGTCAATAATGCTTGGAAATGTTGAAGGCAAGAGAGAAAGACCAAATATGAGGTGGACTGAGACTCCCTAAAGGAGGCCACCGCCTTGAATTTTATAGGAACAAAGTAGGACTGTTGATGACAGGACATTTTACAGATTGCTCATACCAAATACAGTAGTACCTCTACTTACGAGCGGCTCTACTTAGAAACATTTGATTTAAGAGTGGGAAACCGTTGGCGTTTTAACTGCTGCCTTACAAATTTTAGATGCAGTCTGCTCTACTTACCTTTCTTATTTTTAATTTATTTTTTATTTTTTTAGATACGGCTGCTGTAGTTATGAATTGTTCGACTTATGAACATGCATTTGGAACAGATTAAACTCATAAATAGAGTTACCACTGTACCGGTATATCCATAAGTGAGGGAAAACACAACTGCATGTAACAACAAGATGCTGTTGAAAAGTTAAACAAGAGAAATCATTCCACCATCCAAAAGGAATGCTTAAGAATAACATTGGCTCTCTCGAAGTCAAAGCTATATATATGGGGTGAGACATTTACTACCATCACTGACCATATTGCCCTAAAGTATCCACAAGGTAAAAAATTATCCACAACACCAGCAAAGATCTTTGTATCTACGAGAGTATAACATGAAGACAAAGCATACTGGGGAAAATGAATACTTTTGTTGTAAACACAGTAGGCAGATGTTCTAATGTACCTCTAGAAGCCAAGAAGAAACTTGCAAAAAGGGAAGAATGGAGTCAGTAAACCACTTGGAGTAGCCAGTGAGCTCCAAAGGAAGATAGAGAACCTAAGCAATGTCAAGCATTTGGGGCAGATGGCAAGCCTCTGCATCCAAGAACAGATGGAGACAATGAAAGTGTATGGGGTGTGTGGAAAGAGGAGAATATATACCAAATACTGTCAGTCATATGAAACTTGACCATTTATAGGGAAGCAAAACTACAGTACTACTTGGCACTTGGCCAATAGTAGAGGAAGCTTTTTTATAGGGTGGGTGTAGCCATACATACATACAATTATGGATTACCCATACACGGAGACATTATTCTTCAATGTCAGTGCAATATTACCACCAAGTATGATGCCAGATATGATGCCCTTCAGTTGTCCATTGTTGCAGTTTGTATGCAGGACACAATGCACTATGGGTGATGATTTTATTGCACACATCCTCCTAACACAGAGATCCGACTAAAATGTGGGGAGCAGATTTCTGGCAAATAAATCAGTTCCTCCTTACCTACTGTGTAGCTTTTTAGCATGAAACATGGGGAACATGATTTCAGAACTTTCTTTCTTCTTTTCTGAACCTGCCAACAGCACTGCAGGACGCATATCGTATCTGCAGAGTGTTAAGCAATTACTCACAAATAATCCCTTTATGTTATGCTCCTAGTGAGCTCAATATTTTCTCCTTGCTGGTACAGATTTCATGCCACAATTAAAACCTCCACAACTTTACTGTCAACTATTTCTTGTTCTCTTATGTTAGCAGGATTCCTGGGGTGCGAGGATGCATCTCGTGGTCAGACTCATTTTCGTGTGGCCAAAACAACTCAAATTAATAAGGTTTTTACAGGCAAGTGATATGTATGCATGAGTTTTATAGTTAGAAGAACTGCAGGATCTGAAGTCACGAGCTGAAGCCTTGGTGAGGGTGGCAAAATGCAGTACAGAGTGCTCAAGGATAAAGGGATTTGTTTATTGTGTGCAGTATCTTTAATGCCTGAGCATCACCTCCTTCCTAACCCCAGCTGCCATTAGGGCTCCCTGGTTGTGCACAAAGGTGCCTATATGTGTGCAGAGCTACATGTGCAGATAAATATTATTTAGGAGGCTGTACAGGACACTCACATTGCTTGACCCACTCTCCTGTACGTACGCATGCTGTTTCACAGTCATCATACAATTGCTTGCATCCTGTGACATCACGAAGACCCACTTTCTGTTCTCATGCTGTGGCCCAGAAATCTCCCAACTCGAGGTACTCTGATGACAACACTGCTGTTGAGTCTAAGTGAAGAGGACCACAACAGTTAAGATTTGCTTACCGGGCATTGTTTCAAGTAGCCAACATGACTTTCTAGCTTCCTTCTTCAAGGAGTCAAACATAAGGACAGGCCACATAGTCAAAGGGCCTTTTTACATGACCCCTAAGATCCGCTGGTCCCTTAAATTCGGACCAGAGATCTTGAGGGTTTGTCGTTCTCCCTGCATTCCCACCCCGTCCGCACTTCCTTGTTCTGTCTGCGTGAGGGGAGGGAGAAAAAAAGGGAGAAAAGAATGCACTCTTACCTCCGGAGTGCCGGTGGAAGTTGCTCCGACCCCCCGTCACTTCCTGGTTCCTCTTAAAGGGGCGGGAGGCAAAAAACAAAAAAAAACAAAAAGAAGCGAGGAGAGCCCAGCACTCTCCGCATCAAAATTTTTCACTCTCCCAGAGCAGGTACTTGAAAGGTGTGCTGGGTCGCGCTTAGGTGGGCGTGGTCGCACTTAATTTTCTGTTAGCTCCGGAGCTGGTGGGGAAACATTTTTAAGCTCCGGAGCAGGGAGCCATTTGCAGCGGAGCTTAGGGGTCGTGTATAAACGCCCTAAGATACAGACTTGATGGTGTGACATTCAGGAATTTAAAGGACATTCTGAATGGCGTTACATTTATTTTTAAGGAAGGGAAGCTAACAAGGTTTAATATGGAGCTTGCTCCCCCTTTAGTTCAAAGCCTCACATGAGTTTCTCATCTCCAAATTTCCCTGCAGTAAACAACATCATGGTTGCCATAAGCCAAGGTTGGCAGTCATCATTGCCATTGAGGCAAATAATTGTTTGAATGTTATTCCTTACATGCTATCTGTATCTGTTTGTAAGACTAGGAAGGACTTTTCTGGGCTTGGGTAATTGCACATCTGTGTAGCACTAACTAGTCGTTCCTTCCAGCCTTTAAATTCAAAGAGATGTCTGCCTCTTTGCTCTGAGTTTTTGTGTCACTTTCCTTGGTTAGTGGCAGTTGTTTGTTTGATGTTGATCTATTCAGTTGGTTGCCAAGTATGCATGGAGTAAAGAAAGCAAAATGCATAAACTTTAATTTCATTTTTTTCTCCCCCAAATATCTCAGAGTGAGTTATTGAGACTTTAGGTGCCAGTTAAAGGGAACTCGGTAGCCATTATTCTCTGTGGGTCTCTGGAGTTCTACTGCATAGCAAAATAGAATTTGTCCAGAAATTCAAAACTATGCAAGAATAATAGCTGGAGTTTGAGAAGAAAACTGTTTCCAGTGCTGTACCCTTGATAGGAAGCATATTCGCTGGGCTGCATAGTTGCTTTTCCTCCCCTTCCCTCCTCAACCCTCCCAAGGGAATTCCTGTTTGATTTAACAATGTGTGAGGGGCTCGAGTTCCTTCCCTAGGCAAAAGGCAGCATAAAAATACAATAAATTCTTAAAATGATGAATCAAAGAACCTTTTGCAATTGCTACCAGGTGAATAACATAGCATTTTGGCCCTAAGTATGGGTTGATATACCATTGATCCCATAAGGACCACCTTAACTGTGAACTTAACACACACTAGCCCCCGTCCTATTCTTTGCAATGCTCATCATAGAAAAAGCAATGAACTGGGAGATGAGATGGTCCAGAACACGTGGAAGTCAGAACCCATGTTTAAATGGAATGCAACAAGTGTGTATTTTCCCACTTTGGCCACAACTTCAAATGCCTCTTCAGCCTAAACAGGTGTTCACTGGCAATGCATGAAGAAGAGTTAACTTGGAAAGGGGTGTCACATGTAAACAAGTATTTTCCCCAGCCTTCCTATCCACCTGGTTGCTCTTGGAGATCTTTGTTCATTTAGAAAGATGGCTGTACGTCTGTTCAGCTGAGCTTACTTATAACACACCTTTCATTCCAGAAATCTGTTTTACCAGATCTCTTTGAACATTCTGAGTCCAGGCATGCTGCAAAGTCCATTTCAGATCTTCATGCTGAACATGGGAAGAGTTCTAGAACTGTTATAATGGATGGAATTATCAGGATTTAAGCAAAAAAATATAATATTTAAATGTGTTTGGCACAGAGCAGTGCAGCAGTAGCGTGCAGATAAAATGTCAGTATTGATATAAAGTATTGCAGAGTTAGGTTAATGGAAGACAATGACAATGGGTAGAGTAAAAACTCATATATTCATATATACATCAAAAATATATACACAGCATAACATCCAAGCAATATATACAAGCAACAGAGTGTGGGGTTCTGTCTCTCACCATAGACAGACCCACCTAACATATGGCAAGCTAGTGCTTTTATACAGTTCAGCACCCATCAGATATGAGTCATCACTAATTACAATCTGATGCAATCTGATGCAACCATGATGTTATAAATTCTTCCACCTGTGCTTCATCACGTAACATGCCTGTGATTACTTATCTCTTACACTTGTGGATTAACATCATGAGACTGCAGAATCTAACTGCCTCCCTTTTACAACTCTCTTTCCACTATCTGTTAAATATACATAACATATATTTTATCAACTTTTACATATCTTGACAGGAATATTGAAGGCAATGCCTAGATAAGCTGTACCTACACTCTCGCTGCTTCCTTCATTCTATCAAGAGATATATACATACATATATACATTGCAGCTACTGGAGGACTGTTCAGTTAAGCAGTTCCAAATAAATTTTCTCCAGTGATGAGACAGAGAGGATTATGCTTGAGCAAAGATTTTTCATTTTTTCAAATAAACAAGTACCTGTAAAAATCCTAGTCAAATCTGGGGGGTCTGGTCTCTGTATATACTCCAATAATTACAGAAGATCTGTCATGCCAGCAGGTTGCCTGCGCGAAACATTACTCACATAAAGGGAGAATGAAAATTCATTCGGTTTTCACAATTCAAGTTCTACAAATGCCTTTTGTGACTTTTTTCATCAACACAGAAGAAGAAGAAGCAAGGTTTTAATGAATTCTGCTTTATCCTATTCTAATCCCATTATCAATGCAAATGGGATTTCCAAAAAGCTGGTGAGTTTTACTTATTTTGGGGTGCCTGTGGGGGGGGGGGGGGGGGGGTGATGAGTGTTTTATTATTCTTGGCATTGTGCTGTGCTGACAATGGCCATTGGAAATTCATGAGTGACTTTGCCAGCAAGAGCCTTGCACTTAAGATCGGAAGAGACAGTCTTTACCAACACTGAAGTTGAAATAATAGAAGGGTTCCAATGGCCATAAATAATGTTTATTGGGCAAAACAGTAGAAGAAGTCTATGATTGGCCTAGAGTACCTTGGAAGTTCTTTGGCTGAAGTCTGTGATTGCTCAAGGTTATAAGGGCCTCGCCGGTGATGAGGAACAAGCCATCATGCTCCTGCTGCTTTGGGTTTTCCTCTTGTAATTCATCTCCTTCTCTTCCCTGCCCTTTGATTCTTCTTCATCCTTCAGTGCTTCTCTCTGGCACTGACCTAGTCCATATCTTGTCACTTCATTGTAAATATATATTCCCTCTGGGCACGGCCCTGCCTCCTGAACTGGCATCCTTGTGGCTTCATCCCTGAAGCTATCCACTTATGTGTGGCTGAATCCTAAGGGCACGATTCTTACCTTTTTCATCCACTGTGAAGGCAACCCACAGCTTCTAAGGGTAAATTGCAATGCGTATTAAAGCTGTGATGAAAACAGAATGAACATAATGGAATGCGATTCGGAACATGCAGAGAATTTGCCAGTCTTACAGCACCGTGCTTGTGTTTTCTTAAACATGTGCTGTATTCTAGAGATGGGCACGACTTAGCGGTATTCCCGTTTCCGTTTCCGTTACTCGTTTCCGTTACTCTACGGAAACGGTAACGGGAATTACTCCGCCAGACTTCGAGCTCGAACCGACGAACGAACAATTTTGGTCTGATTTGTCGTGCTCGTTACTTGCATCGCAGCGATCGCGCAATGCCAAGCAGCACAGAAAAAAGTTTTTAAAAGTTAAAAAAAAAACCGATTCCCGGCCCTAAAAGTAGGCGAAAACTGTCTGAGGGCACCTACCAGGCCAGAAGGGTGTTTTATTTGGGGGGGGGTTTCCCCGCCCCCCTCTCCTTGGCTATTGCTACTGCTGCGCTGCTGGTACCAGGCTGGGAGGGCGCATCCATTTGCCATGCAGTGTGGGGGATCCAAAATGGTGACCGCAATTTTTTTTTTGAAATCGTTGCCCAAAACCCCACCAAAGCACCACAGAAACATGCGAAAATTAGCTATTTTAAATGCTTGAATTTTTACAGTAGCAGCAGTGGGTTTTTCTTGCAAAAAAAAGTCTCCGTTGATTTTATTTTATTTTATTTTATTTTATTTTTTTACACCTGCGCATTTGCAATGATGGGCTCGCCCATGGGAGTGGACCATGCAAAGTTTTGGAGCCATTCCACCAATCGCATGGCCAGGTTTTGCTGACTGTACCAGGCTGGGAGGGCGCATCCATTTGCCATGCAGTGCGGGGGATCCAAAATGGTGACCGCAATATTTTTTTTGAAATCGTGGTCCAAAAAACCACCAAAGCACCACAGAAACATGCGAAAATTAGCTATTTTAAATGCTTGAATTTTTACAGTAGCAGCAGTGGGTTTTTCTTGCAAAAAAAAAGTCTCCGTTGATTTTATTTTATTTTATTTTATTTTATTTTTTTACACCTGCACATTCGCAATGATGGGCTCGCCCATGGGAGTAGACCATGCAAATTTTCCACCAATCGCATGGCCACTTGGCCAGGTTGACCACAGAGACTTCTGGGATGTGCCAATCGGGCATAAACAGCCCACTAATCGTAGCCCAAACCCGAACCCTAAGCCTAACACATACGCCAGTACACTGTCCTTCTAAGTGGGTCAGAGAGGCACCCAGATGCACCCCAATACTCACCCTAACCTCACCCGTAACTAGCCTAACCCTAGCCCTTGCGCTAACCTGTCTTAACCCTAAGCCAGATCTACTTGCATTGCACTACATGCAAGTACGTGAGACACAGCGGGTGCAAAGAGTCTGCCAGTCCGTCACTTGTGGCTCTGGCTGACTCCTGCAGCTCCCTCCAGGAGCCCGCTACCCCCCCAAACCAGTACTAACGACAACAAAAAAATGAAAAAACGAACTGACTAATTTTTGCGAAATTTCGCGAAAAACAGAAACGAGCCGAAACGGACTGCCTCCGACACACGACAACTCGAAAACATCATTTTCCCGAGTCGTGCCCATCTCTACTGTGTTCCAATTATGGATATAAATAACAGATTCCCATCCCACATAATCTCACTTGCTAGTTTAATTAGTGAACACAAGTGCTCCGAGCTGTGTAGCAGTGTGATTCCCCCACCCCGTAACCCATCATATTTATCATAGCTATATGATATTGACAAATGGTTGTGTTTCCTAATCATTAAATCAATTTCACCACTCTTTTTGGCTATCCTCCACTACAGCAGTTTTTTCCAACCTGGAGGTCATATGGGGGGAGGGGGGGTTCCCATGGGTCACCTCATATGTGTTGTCAATAATTTCTTTCTTGACCTTCTAGAAGTGTGATGTTAAAGTTAGTGTCTATGTATGAGAAACAGGCCCATTGGGGAGAAAGAAGCATCTGTGTGCTCAAAAAAGATGACTTTACCTCATTAAAAATGTCTTTTTATGCAAACATGGTAGGGGAATTGCAGGTTATCTAGTTATTTTTTTAAAACATTTGTGACTCAAAAAAGGTTGGGGACCCCTGCTTTACCAGTCCTACACCTTTGTATGCATTCCCAGCTCAAAATCCTGCTACTTAATTTTCTAATTAATTTCCTAAGCATTACTGTGGTGCTATCTTCACATGTACTTTTCTGATTTCATTTGTGACCCGGTGGTAGTGAACAGCACATTAAACCTTGGGCAACATGCATTCAGAATTGCAGTATTGAGCCTAAAACATTGTGGCCCAGATCCTATCATGTTGTAACAGAATAAATTACATTGGAAGAAGCCCATAGAATCAACAGGGGCATGGAGAGTCAACTCCTCTGTAAGTTCCATTGATTCAAGTGAGTCCAAGCTAACTCCAGCTTATTTTAACATACTAAATTGCAGTTAGAGCAGGCCCATTTAAAACAATAGATCTATGGGGCCCACTATAAATGCAGTTTACTATATTAGGAAGTTCTGCTTATGAAGGCATGTTGTGTCTTGAACTAGGAGGTGACTGGTGAATGCTGGAAAATCTTTATTACTTGATTGATATATCATGTTAAAGAATCTAAGACTATCAGTGCAACATCCAGCTTGTTTGATAGACCTATAGTGGCACACCTCAGCAACTTTTAAACTTTCTTATTCATGCAGCTCAGAAAACAAAGGAACAAACCGACAGCTTAAAATTAAAGAACTCAGATGCTGTCTCTGGATACTGACAACAAGCAATTAAAGAGCCCCACACCCTTCAGTTTGCTGGCAATCATATGCATCTAAGGGGAATAACACAAAGTAGAAGCATGGGCAATAAACTTCTTAGAGATGAAAGTCACATACATCATCACTGTAGTGAAAAAATCATTGCCATTTTAAGCAAGCAAGCAACCTACTAATTGTGGGGACATTACATAGTTTCCTCTATTGTCTATGATGGATTGATGATACTGAATCACTTTCTAGCATCAGTAAGGTCATATCTGTGACTGGACTAGCTGTTTGAAGGCAGGTCCCTGGGGTTGTATGCTATTGGCATTCTACCACCACCAGAAGGAGCTCTCCAGCAAGATATTGAGGATGAAAGACAGGCTGTGTTGCACTAAGGCCTAACTACATATGCCTTGCCATGCATTTGCGACAGAAATAGGATTTAGAGCTAGAGAAAACATCCTGGATTATAAGTGACATTCCTATGCCCTGACTTAATGCCAGCCATGGGATAATAGGCCACTGTGAATCAATTGGAGCAATTGGTTCTGTAGCAAACTTTCTACAGTATGTTTTGGTGGAGGATCATATCTATGCAGGGAAAATAAATAGAGACCACCCTAGAAGACATAGAGCAGTGGTGGCGAACCTTCGGCACTCCAGATGTTTTGGACCACAACTCCCACAGTCCTTTGCCATTGGCAATCTAGGCTCAGAATTCTGGGGGTTGTGGTCCAAAACATCTGGAGTGCTGAAGGTTCGCCACCGCTGACATAGAGCATCATTATCAGAGATGGCCTCAAAGCAATTTGTGCTGAGCTGTCAACATTGTGAAGTTTGCAGTAAAGACCACATACTGTTAACAAAAACATGGTTTCAAATATTTAAATATGAGTATCATTTCAGATTTCAGCCCTCTCTTTTCCAGGATAAACAGATTCAGCTCCCTTTATTCACAGCGCTTGGCCTCCTGACCTTTTACTGTCTTGCTCTCAGTGTGCTTCAGCTTTAGCAATCCACTTTCTTTGCAATCATCCCTGTGACACCTCCACCCTTTTATGTGTGTATGTGTGTTGGACCAAGAGCTGCTGAACCAACCCCAACCCCTGGATGTTTGGGAAATTCCCAAGCTAATATGTTGCTGTCCAAAAAGCCAACTTGTCCTCCTTGTGCAATACCGCCACCGTTTTCTCTTTTCTCATTTCTCCTTGTTCCTCCCCAAATCACTCATCTAATTCAGGGCATTCCCTGGACTAATTTATTGGGGCAATAGAACTGGATGCTTTCAGAATGTTGCTTAAAAAGGTAAAGGTTCCCCCCTGCACATGTGTGCTAGTTGTGTCCGACTCTAAGGGTAGTGCTCATCTCTGTATTTAAGCCACAGAACCAGTGTTGTGCAAGTCCATGGCCATGTGGGCGGCATGGCTGCAAGGAAACACTGTTTTAGCTTCCCGCTTTTTACAGTGGTACCTATTTATCTACTTGCATTGACATGCTTTCACACTGCTAGGTTGGCAGGAGCTGGGGTTGACAGTGGGAGCTCACTCCGCTGCATGGCACCTGGGATTCGAACCACTGAGCTGCCGACTTTGCAGCCGACAGTTTTCAGAGCCTTAGTCCAATGAGCCACCACACCCCACTTTTGTTGCTTAGCCCCAAACAAACCACAGTGCAAGTGCTAATCACAAAAGCAGCTCATCTTATTGCATAGATGAGTGGAAATTTCCACACGATTGCTTCAGATGCACTGAGAGACCATTTTTTCAGCACTTGGATAGTTCAGTAAACAATATATCTTGTGAGGTCTTAAAGGCTATCCTTAATTAAAGGTGATGCTGAAAGCTTCTCGTGGTGCAATACCATGCTTGACATTTGTGTGGAATTTTGCTGTGTTGAAGCTACTGGCTCAGAAGTGTGATAATTAATTAGGGACATTTTAGAAAGAATTATCCTGGGGATATGGAATATATGAGTGTTGAAATATTTTATAATAACTTTGTTCTGCTCTTGTTCTCTTCTTATAAACCTCTGAGATGAGTGTGAGCAATCAGCCCTTCTGCTAGTATAATTGCTATATGGGAATAAACAGAAATAGATCATTTTGTTTTGAGTCATTTGTTGGTAAGAATTCATCGAAGTCACATATCTCCACATTCAGAATGTAAACAAGTTGAGAAAAGTTTGAATGAGGAAGTAACAGAAATGGACAGATCTCTCTCTATAGACTTTCAGTACATATTTGTTGAAAGTCTGGGTTTAAATTCTTTTCTATTAAACCATGTTAGTGCTGAATTAGAACTCTCCTCCCTCCCTCCCTTCAAGAGAATCATTATTTTAACATCTGCAAGTCAGTTAGATATGGTGACAAATATACTGTACTTATTATTACATTTGTGAGTGAAAAGACAGAGTTTGATTTCTGTTTACCTTTGAAGAATTCGCAACAATCTGCTTATTTCTTTCTGACTAGGACAACAATCACTTGAGGTTTAAATAATGAAGGTAGGAGGAGGTTAAACAAAAATGGCTCAATTTCCATGTGTAGAAATAAAGCTGTAGATCCATGTGTTACAATTTGTCTTAATCATCATATTGATTTTTTTCCTCACATTTTCTCAGGGGAGTGTGAGGGAGGTGCTCACATCTCGAGTGAAATCCCGTGTAAACAAGGATAATTTTAATTTCAAAGTGAGATATATTGCCTGCCATACGGTTAGAACTAAATCTTCTCATTACTGATCTTTAAAAAGAAACACTTTACCAATAGTTGCACTTCATAGGTTCCAGTAAAAAAAAGTTTATGTTATATTTTCCCCTTAAAACTTTGGTGTGATTAATTGTCTTGAGTTTTTTTCAGAGCTAGGAAGAGAGTTTGTTGAGGAGAGTTTGAAACACTTTTCTCATTAACTTGATCACATTTAAATTGTGGCAATATGTAGTAGGAAGCAGGACCAAGATGGAAAGGAACGGGTTGATGCAGTGTTCAGTTCCTCCTTCTTTTTCAGTGGGGCTTTCCCTAGATAGAATTCTGAGCTCACTGAAATTTCTCACTCGCCACACTGCTTATGTTTTCTAAACATGTGTGCTGTGCATTCTATGCAATGGTGGTTTTTCACAAATACCTTATCCTTTTGGTTCTCCTAGCGCCTTTAGTATTCATTATCTAAGTTGGCAGGTTAAGAAAAACAAGAAGACAATCATGATTTAAGGGAATTTCTTGCCATTTATATTGTTATTTTCCATTTCTCATCCTTTCCTCCTCAGGTCTTGCAGACAATTATTTTACAAATGTATTCAGCAGTAGAAACAGTGGACCACTGGTCACTACTTATCATCACTATGTTCCTTTTCAGAGTGAGGTAAATGGTGTAATGTTCAAATGAATATAGGGATACATGCTTCAAGCAACCAACCAACAGATGAATGTATGAATGGAAATCACCAGATGGGTAATACAGAAATGTAATAGACTATCTAACTGGAAGGAGGAGATGGGAAAGCTATATTCTTTCTGCTAAAAGAAGGCCAGGAGCAGATTATGGTACTGTTTATGAAGTGTTCATATTGACAATTACAGTAAAGCTGAAGAGTAGCATTAAAAGAATATTAGTGCTAAAATATAATTTAAACAACATTTCTGATTCATTTATAACCCACATAAAGAACAGAACAGAATTACTAAACTTGACTGGGGACCAGAAGAACCTTGGATTGAAACAACAGATGGCATTAGGGAAGAATAGAAAAAGATAGATGATGTGCAAAAACATATTCCAACTGTTTTTATTTTAAACCAAAGATGCTTAGAGATTTGAAGTGAAAGAAGGAGAAATTAGATGCAATACACAATAATGGTAGACTGAACTGCCAGTACCAAAAAAAATGGGTGGGTGGGGTACATAGATTCATAGCTCATCTTTCCTCCAGTGAGACCAAGATGGTTTTCATCACTTTCGAGGAGGAGCCTCGTGGCGCAGTGGTTAAATGCCTGTACTGCAGGTAAAACTGTGCTCACGACCTGGGTTCAATCCCTGGTAGCAGGCTCAAGGTTCACTCAGCCTTCCATCCTTCCGAGGTCGGTAAAATGAGTACCCAGCTTGCTGGGGGGGCAATGTGTAGCCTGCGCACTATAATTAAAAATTGTAAACCGCCCAGAGACTACTTGTAGTGGTATGGGGCGGTATATAAGCAGAACACTTTGCTTTGCTTTTGCTTACTTTCTCCCTTTTCACAACCTCCTTATAACTACTTTGTAAGGCAGGTGACCCCAAAATAATGTGACTGCTGAACTCACTCAAGGTTTTCTTTTTTCTTTTCCCCCCTTCTTTTTTAATTATTATTTTTCTGGATAAGGGACATTATAAGGAACAAATTAGGAAAGAAATATGGTTGAAGTAAGGTTAGAAAGGGAGCGTAGGGGTAAAGGAAAAATAGGGGGATGCAGGATTGGCAAGGCACATTACAATCATTCACTTTCATATTTCATATATATACATATCAGTTAGGACTTATATAGATACTATATGTTACACAATGTTCTTGGCTGTTGACATATTTCAAATACAAACTCTTGATTTATTTGTTTTTTTGTATAATTATCTTTTATTTTTGGGGGGAAAACACAAATAAAACTTTTCCCAACTTTCCTGATGCCTCTGTTTCTGTGGTGTCTCTAACCATTTTGACAGTTTGTCCATCTCTGCTGTTTCAAGGATTTTTGCTGTCAACTCCTGTTCTTCTGGAATTATTGGCTCTTTCCAATGTTTTGCAAAGACGACTCTCACTGCTGTTACAATATATGTGGCTAAATACACTTTCTGTTGATCCATTATGCCTGCCATTATATTTAACAAGAAAAGGTCTGGTTTTAATTCTATAGAATTTTCGAGAACTTCTTCTAAAATCTGCCTTATTTTGCTCCAAGGTTTTCTGACTCAATGGGGACTTGAACCCAGTGGGGCTACGGCAGCTAAAACTGATAAACTTAGGAATTCTATTATAAACTTTACATGAAGTCTCCCATATTAGCCTTCAACTATGATGACTTGGCCTTCTTCTGGAAAATAAAAAACTATGCACCCTTCAGCTTGTGGCATCAATATTTTTTTAAAATTCAAGTGTTTCTGCTCTTTTTCTAATACTCTTGGCCTTTCCAAGGGATAGTTGCAGTTATTTGGCATTGTTTCTCCATACTCAGCCCTATCTGTCTTGTATCCTTGAAGTGTGTTTAAATCCATGTACCTCTGTGGGTTTAATAGGGCATGGATATCCTGGCAATTGCTTTGTGTCAATGTACCTGTTACAGGGCTTAATAGTCCATGAGGAAAAAAGAAAGAAGGGGGAGTGGAAATGACAGCAAGTTGGTGGGACTCGGGATAATGAGCTACCAATTATTGCTGGAGAACACAGACGGTGAAATGTAGTAATTAAATGTTCTGTCTTGTTAAATTAATTGATCACAATGGGAAACAAGCACTCTGAAAATGGTCTGCTGTAATATCTTATTAAAGAGAGGCCTTCTAAAATAAGTCCTATTTGCATTTGGCTAGCTGGGCTTTTGTACTCATTTCACAAAAGACTTCCCCCCTGAAAAAGGGACTGAGCTGCACAGCCTTAGGAAAATTCCTTCCTTTCTTTTTGCTGACTTGCCTGCTCTATTCTTTCCTCCCCCCCCCCCGCCCAAGACAGGATATTATCTGAAGTAGAGATGGGCACGACTTGAAAAAAAAATTTTTTCGAGTTGTCGTTAGTCGGGCCAGTCCCATTTCGGGTCGTTTCCGGTTTTTGCGAAAATTCGCAAAAATTAGTCAGTTCGTTTTTTTCGTTTTTTTTCGTTGTCGTTAGTACTGGTTTTTTTGGGGGGGAGCGGGCTCCTGGAGGCACCACTGTGGGGTGGGTGCCTCCTCTGGCCCGCTATAAAGGGAAAGTGGGCTCCTGGAGGCACCCGTGGGTGCCTCCTGCCACTAGGAAGGGGAAGCAGGCTCCAAGAGACACCCCTCTACATGGGGGTCTCCCTTCCTCACCTGCTGCTGCTGCAAAATGCTATGCAATAGCCATATGGATATTGCATAACATAATGTGCAGACGTGAGACCAGTGTGAGAGTGATAGGGTCATACCCGCCCTTCACAAGGCTCCCGCACCACCATGTCTCACACAGAAGGGAATTGTACTTGCTGCGTGTAGTGCAATGCAAGCAAGTAGATCTGGCTTTAAGGTGGCTTAGTGCAAGAGCTAGGGTTAGGCTAGTGACGGGTAAGGTTACGGTGGGCTAGTGGGTTGCACCTCTGGGTGCCTCTCTGACCCACTAAGAAGACAGTCTGTGACGTATGGGTACGGAGTCAAGGGTTAGGGTTAGGGCTAGGGCAGGTTTTAGGGGGCTTTTTGGCACATCCCAGAAGTCTCCATGGCCAAGTGGCCATGCGACTGGTGGGATGGCTCCAAAAATTTGCATGGTTGTCCACTCCCACATGGCTGGCCACTTGGCCAGCCCATCATTGCGCAGGTGTAAATAAAATAAAAAAAATAAAATCAATGGAGGACAGAGGAGGAGAGGAGAGACATTTTGTTGCAAGAAAAAACCCACTGCTACTGTGAAAAATCTGGCAGTTTATAAATTTTCGCGTGTTTCTGTTGTGCTTGTGTGTTTTTGGACCATGATTTCAAAAACAATATTGCGTTTGCCGCCCCATTTTGGATCCCCCGCCCGCACCGCATGGCATGGCGATGGCGACTCGCGAGTCCGGCTGCCCAGGACGGGGGGGGGGAGGCGGGACCCCCCCTCCAGAAACCACCCCTCCGGTAGGTGCCCTGCGCCCTTAGTCAAGCAGGCATTTTTCCGCCTGCTTTTTTGGCCCGGGAATGGGTGGGGGGAGAGTTTAAAAGTTTTTTCCTGTGCCGTCCGTGCCGCTTGCTTGCGCTTTAATTGCGGCGGCCGGCGGCGAGACTGGGCTTTTTGCTGGCTGCGAGCCTGCGGCGAGTCCCACCAGAGCAGCCCAGGACGGGGGATGAGGGGGGAGGCCGGGGACCTCCAGAAACAACCCCTCTGGTAGGTGCCCTGAGGCACGGCAGGCATTTTCCCGCCTGCTTTTTGGCCGGGAACCGGGTTTTTTTTAACTTTTAAAAACTTTTTTTCTGTGCCGCGTGTGGCATCGCGCGATCTCGCGATGCAAGGAACGAGCACGACAAATCAGACCAAAATTGTTCGTTCGTCGGTTTGAGCTCGAAGTCTGGGGGAGTAATTCCCGTTACCGTTTCCGTAGAGTAACGGAACCGAGTAACGGAAACGGAAACGGAAATACCGCTAAGTCGTGCCCATCTCTAATCTGAAGCTCCGAGATCTTCATTAGGATGTTTCACTAACAAATTCTGCCTTGATTGCCAAGAACAAGTGGTGCATGTTGAGACTGATTTTGGGCTACAGTCCTTCCAGCAGAGCTTGTAAATATTCACTATTTTTTTGGAAACAGCTTCTAGAAGCTTTCCATGGGCCTGCTAGATAGGAAATTCTAGAAGTTGTGTGTGTGTGTGTGTGTGTGTGTGTGTGTGTGTGTGTGTGTGTGTGTGTGTGTGTGTGTGTGTGTGTAGGGAGGAGTCAATTTTCCAAGTCTTGCCTCGTATGCATGGCTGCCTTCTAACCAGGCCAGAAGGCTGAGCTGACTCTCAATCAGATAAAGCTATGCTAAATCCAACCCCCCTCCCAGCCAAGGCTGTTGGAGACAACTTCGTGCTTCCCTGGCCCTCACCTTTGTGCTGGCATAGTGGCAGTGACAGTGAGTCTGGGCTTGAATTTGGATCAGGGATCAATTGAAGTTTTTACAACCTTGCATGCTACCTCTTCGACTGAGTGACAGAGATGGACTTTTGCGGGTGGGCTGACTGTCAGTCTCTCCAGGACTAATCAGGCAGATCAAGAGATAGGGATGCAACCTGTGCTGGAAGGAGTTACAGTCCCTTTGAAAAAACAAGTGCTGCTGCTTGGGGGTGCTCCTGGATTTGTCTCTGAGCCTGGATGCCTGGATGTCTAAGTTTTGGCAACATCAGGAGTGCCTCTGCACCATTAAAACTAGAGCACCATCTGCATGCATTCCTGGAGAGGTCTGACCTGGCCACAGTGACACATGCCTTCCATGCCAGCTGGATGACTGTAATGAGCTCTACATGGGGCTGCCACTGGATCATGTTCCCAAATAGAATACTTTTTTTCAGCACCAGTCCTCCCCATTCTTTTGCCAAGCAGGGGCTATGTGCCTGGAAGTGCCACATGGAGATGGGGTGTGAATGTGTGCACGTGACCTATGTCACTCTCTTTGAAGGACTGGGACTGTACGCACAACCTGTAACTTCAGATGCAGCTTTACAACATCTCTGCTTCTTCCTCCAACTAAGTGGCTGCCTGGCATTTATTTTCATCTTGCCAAGAGCTCTTCATCTGAGAACTAACTCCTGGAAAATTCATCTTTTGTCATGCTTGAACTTTTGGTACAGCTTCGGAAAAGAGGGTATTTCCCTCAAAATATTAGCAACTTTTTGTTGTTTTACTAGTGGCCTAAAGGTATCACCTAGTCTAATCTTGTATTTGATTTTTGTGACAGTTCCATAGCTCCACAACCTGTTTTGGATCATGTCTGGAAGCTTCAGCAGCTCCAAACTGTGGCAACCAGACTGTTGACTGGGGTTAGACATATGGACCACATGATCCCCCTGTTACAGCAGCTCCATTGGCTGCTGATCCAATTTCAGGCAAGATTCCAAGTGCTGCTTCTAAAGCCCTAATCAGCTTGGGTTTAAGTCAGGTATCTCAAGGACTGCATCTCTCTTTATGAGCCTGCTCATCAGCCTCTCCTTTCTCTCAGTTCCATCACCATCACATCTGCATTTAGTGGGGACACAGGAGAGGGCCTTCTCTATTGCTCCTTTCCTATCCTTTGGAAGCCAGCAACCACTCTTCTCTTCAGCTAAGCTTTCCCACAGTGACTGGCTGTCTGGCTGAGCTTTTCTAAAAATTTCCTTAAATTTTTAAATAGATGGTTTTTCAATGTGTTTTTTTGCTGCCGCTTTTGCTTAGTGTTTCTTAAAGTGGTGTTTGATCCTTTTTAGCAAACGTAAACTTACTATTTCAGCTTTAAATATTGTCTTGCAATGATGTAAACCATTTTGGATCCTTTGTAAGAAGAAAGTCAGGTAAAAATATTTAACAAGCAAGCAAGCAAACTAACTAATTAACTAACAGTAGTCCTGTATATTTTTCAACTCCCTAGTCTGGAAGAGTTTTGGATTCAGCATAGCTTATCTTGTTTACTGTCAGCTCAGCTGGCCTTCAAATATCATGGTAAGTCAGGATTTTGTTCCCAATGTCCTTTAGTTACAGCCAATAGGAAGCAAAACATTTTGTGTTCTATGAATTTTATGTGTATATACACTCTTGGCTTTTAAAATGTCTTGAAATAGGGATCCAAATACTTCCTGCATTCATTCTCACTCTGCAGCAGCACAATGCGCTTTCTGTCACTATCAACAACAGAGCAGGAATGAGAACTTTCAGGGTGGTGGTGGTGTGGGGGGCTCAGGTTAAGCAAAACTGTATAAATAAGGTTGTTATATAAGCAGCAGAACAAAATGGTAATAGCCATTGCTTTGTTTTGTGCAGTTTTAGGGATTAGAAGCATGAGAGGTTTGTTCACTTTTTCAAAACAACAGCCGGTCCTGCTCTCACTCGCTCTTGCTTTGAACAAGGAAAGGACCCAGTTTTATGCAGTTTGTTTTATACTGTTTGTGTCTGTTGTGGGGGTTTGTATAGGAACAGAAATCTCCTGGAGCTTAAAGGTGTCTCAGTGAAATGTCTTATCTAGTCAGGAGTAGAGATGGGCACGACTCAAAAAAATTGTGTTTCGTTTTTTGTTTGGTTGTTTGGGGATCCGTTTCGGTTCGTTTTCGTTTTTCGTTTTCGTTTTGAATTTTTTTCATTTCATTTCATTTTCGGTTCGTAACGAAATGAAAAAACAAAAACAAAAACGAAAAATTGCTGTTTCGTTAGCATTCTTTTCTGTTCAATGGATTTGCCGCAACGAAAATGAAAAACACGGCAAAATTGGTCGCTTCATTTCCGTTTTCGTTTTGGTTTTTGAAAAATTTTTGTTTTCGTTTTCGTTACAAAACAAAATGAAAAAACGAAAACAAAAACGAAAATTTCACTGAGTCGTGCCCATCTCTAGTCAGGAGAGGTTATATCAACAGAGGGAAGAATTTGATCAACATTCTTTGTTGCTTTACCTAGAACTCATTCTGAGGAATGAGCAAAAAAGAAGTTGACAAAGTATTTACTCCACCATTGTTCTGTGAAGTTCTTAGCAACTGCAACCATGTTTTCAACTGGGCAGAGTAAACTATATGGTTTTTTAAAAAGTGCCTCTTTTTTAAAAGAGAAGAAAAGAAATAGTGAGACATTTATTTCCCAGAAGGGGCTGGAGGTAAGCAAAGCTGCATAAGAAAAAGCCATTGAACCCAGTGGTGCTTACATTTAAGTTTACATGCTGCAATCCTTTTGTGTGGCATAGACATGACAGAGACAGAAGGCATGAGAGATGGAAAGAGAGAGAAGGCAATAAATGAAATATACCAATCAAAATGTTGCCTGGAGACCTTTTGCATTTCATTGTCACTGCTAGCATACTAAGAAATGAGCACCATTTTGAGGGGACAGGGAAAATATTTGAGTTACAGTGGTACCTTGTATAAAGGAATTAATTCGGTCCAAATGAAATTTTCTTAAGCAAATTTTCCTTTATACAAATTTCCCATAGGAATGCATTAAAAACAGAGCAATCCCTAATGTAACCATTTTTATGTTGTATGCATTTGCCCCATGGGCGATTGTGTTAAACAAATTTCCCCAACTCCAGACCAGGATGCCACTCAAAATGTGGTGAGGATCTCTTGCAAGCACACTTGACAGGATGAAAGCTTGTCAGAGATTGATTCTCACATGTTGCTGAGGACAGGAGGAAAAATAAGTGGCTTTAAGACGCAGCAGAGAAAACTATAAGTTAATTTTAGAGAAAATGGAACAAGCCAGCAAGACAGGATGTATTAACACCTCTGCTGGAGATGTTCAAGGCTAGGCTGCTTTATGAAGGACACACATGGGATGGTGGAATCAATTTGGTCATGATACAGAGGCAGGCAATGTACACCTGATCTAGTACTAATGATTCAACTAAGTGACACATGCTATACAGGTGATAACACAGTATACATTGTTTGGTGAGATTACTTGAATCACTTGAATCACTTGAGTGGACTGGGGGAGACAATTTGCTAACTAATGAGTGCAATGAGTCCATTTATTTATTTATTTATTTATTTATTTATTTATTTATTTATTTATTTATTTATTTATTTTACTTTTATACTGCCCATCTGGGAGCAAGGTCACCCTGGGCAGTTTACAACAAACATCAACAACAAACAACAAAACAATTAAAATAAGCAAAACAAACCATAGCTACATTAAAATACAAATTACGATTTCACTATATTGCAATCAAAGATACCACGTTGGGCAAAGAAAGCAGGTTTATCGAGGGACATTGACGTCACATAAGAAATGCCTGCTTAAATAGCCAGGTCTTTAAGGCTTGTTAGAGAACATTCTGAGGAACAGTACTAGCTCTTTTGAGAAAACTGGCTTATGAGCTACTTTTCAGAAACACAGGTGGTAAAGCCAATGGAAAACAGGGAAATCTGTTTTTCATTCTTCTTCACTTGGATAATCATATCACACCAAGTCATGCTATGTTATATCTAAATAATTTATATAAAATGTTTTACTCCACTGTTCTGCCAGGTGTCAAGAATTTTGAACCATTAGAACAGGGATGGGCTGGGTAGCTCAGTGAGTTCTGTATCTTGATGTGGAACCAGATGTTAGGAGTCCAGTTCCTCACTTTGCCTCCTGAGAGTACAGACAACCTATGTAGCCTTGGGTGAACTGCTTAGTCCTAGAAGTGGTTCTAGCAGAAGGGGCTGGTAAGCCACCACTGAGCATTCTAAACCAATGGAATCCAGAAAAAGGGTTGCTATCCATTGGAATTGACTTGAGAGCACTCAATGATGCTGATGCTGACAAATAGGATGATAAGGATGGGCAAAACTCCAGATTTGGCTGAAGTGCACCTCCCATCAGCCCTAGCCAATAGAGCGGATTGGGAGTAATGGTGGGGACAGCAATCTTAACAAAGTCTGACTTCCAGCATTCCCTTCTATGCTGTCAAGAGCTGGTGGGAGTCCTGGCTTCTGGTTTAGGTCTTGCCATGGTGAGGTGACTTGATAAACTCGCCGGCTTATCAGGTTGAATTTCTCCAGATAAACAGGATCCTAAAAGGGCAAGTCCCCTTGGAAGGGGGCAAAAGAGAGGCAGCAACTGTTGACCACAAAGAATGCTGTGGTAAGCTTCGTAGGTCCAGGGACTGCCTTATCTCCTGATGGAGGAAGACTGGGTGCCATATCATGGTGAAGGTTTAAGCTGCTGGCACTGGACAATGTAAATAATAGTTGTAAATATTAACATACATCTACCATACATGGCTACACAGACTTTGTGTTTATAATAACTTATAACTTTGTGTTTATATCTCTCCTTGTGTGATTACATTGACACTATATTACCAATTGTTAGTTCCCATCCCTCATAACTTTTAGATGGTCTACCGTACATGATTACATAGAATTTATACCACTTGTGCCCTGTTATGTCTCATGGGAACACATGAAAGGGCCTTCTTGGCTGCTGCACCCAGACTGTGGAACTCCTTCCCACTAGAGGCCAGGACTGCTCCATCCCTGCTGTCTTTCCGGAAACAGTCAATGACCTTTCTCTTCAAGCAAGCTTTCCCTGAATGGTGGATTACCTATTGTGTCTTTTATATATATATCTACTGTACATGACTACACAGATTTTGTGTTTAAAAGCACTTATAACTTTGTCTTTCTATCTCTCCTTGTGTGATTACATTGACACTATGTTATATCAATTGTTAGTTCCCATCCCTCATAACTTTTAGATGGTCTGCCGTACATGTTTACCTGGAATTTATACTCTCTTCTTAACTGCTTGTATTCTCTTTTAGCTTTAATGTTGCCTTCTAATGCTGTAAGATACCCCTCAATTCCCTGTTCTCAATACTTCAACATGTGTTAATTGTACTGGACTGTATATTGCACCTCATTCCCTGTCCTTAAACTTGGATATGTGTTAACTGTACTGAACTGTATATTTCCCTCATTACTGTAAGCCGCCTTGGGTCCTTTTCCAAGGAGAAAGGCAGGGTTAAAATACTCTAAATAAATAAATAAATAAATAAATAAATAAATAAATAAATAAATAAATAAATAAGCTGCCTGACAACCTCAATATAAATCTGGCACCAACCTGTGGCTAAGTGTTGCTCAGGATGGCAACTGATAATGAGATATCAATTCTGTCCTAGATTTACAGAAGCTTGTGTTTTATACAAGAGATAATAGTTTGTCATCCAGGGCTATCATCTCCCCTAAGCAATGGGTAATCCTGCCATTTTTACCTTTGCTAAAGGCCTTTTCCTGAACCCCTCCAAGCTCCACCAGAGTAGCTTGGAACTTATTCTTGAGATGGTGGGTCTGGCATTTGCTGGCTCCCATCTCCCAATATCCCTATAGTCTGGGCCTCTTCTAGATTTCACCGATGGAAACAGTTTTTTCTCTCACCCCCGCCTGCCCCACCGGACATCTATGAGAATCCCAGTCAAAAGACACTGGGTTCTATGCCCCACTACCATTGGTGCCAGAATGACTTTACATTTCATTTCTCAAGAAATAATCCCCAAATGCCTGAGGAATAGATTTCATATTTTTACTTCTTCCTCAAGGAAGCGGAAACACAGCCTTTTGCTTCCTAATCTTTATGGGTAAATGGGACTCAAAATATTAGCATCTATTATTACAGATATTCAGAACTATAAAATTTGGATCTGGATATTTTTGAAACTATCCAGATATGGCATTAAGCAATGAATTCCAAATATTTATTAATCTGAAGGTACATTCTGAATAAATAGAGTCGTTCTTCAGTGTCTGTACCCAGAATTTTGCAATTTAATGTCATTGGTTCAGGCTTGACATTACTGGGAGGAGTTAGATTATACGCTTCCTTGATATTGACAAATTTTACATGCATTGATTTTGTTCTCTAAGCTATCTGTAAAATTTTGCTGTGTAATCATAGTATTTGTGGTTTTTCCTCTAATGCACTGAGAGACCTATGTGCTTTAGAATGATGATAATTATTAAGGACATTATTTCAGCAGAATGGTATTGACATGAAAATATGCACTGAGCCAAATGACAGCAGAATCAATTAGCACTTAACACTTCTCCGACTATGTTTTGTAGAAATGTGTTTGGTTGATTTTTTTAATAAAAAAAACCACTGTTTATTTTGTTAGGATTGATGTTTTTACTGATTCTATTTCATGCCATTTTATTTTCTGGAACCCTGCTGTTGTAAACATTAAATTGTCTTTTAATGCTTCTTAGCTGCACGCTGATATTTGTAAGACAAAAATAAATCTTGTATCCTGAGTTGAGGAAACCAATTCTGATGCTCTATTACATCCCATTACAAGCTAGCTGCTAATACCTATTTTTACCTGCTATTATGATCAGCCAAAATTTGTGGCTTACTGTATTGGTGGTGGCTTGCTTTCTTTGAACAAAAATAAAAAGTAATCCAGAAGAATCTATGACAGATCATCATAAATTGTTGCAAAGAATTTTATTTCAAAACATATGCAGAAGCCATGGTACATTCTCATTTTCTAGTGTGTCATTTGCAATTAACCTGAATGATGTACCCATATATCTGACATACTGATCTTTCAGTACTGATTTTTCCAAATCTTACCTATATTTTTGTCCTATCATCAGGTCATATTAATTTTTATTATTTTCTTTTTCTCCTCATAAGTGAATTAATTTCGGGTTGTTACTGTTTGCATTTTCAAAATGAGTGTTGGGTTTTACAACAGTGTTTACTATTATTACATGCTGTCAAGTCAACTGGGATTTAAGGATGACCCTCCTCAGAATTTTCTAGAAATGAAGTATTCAGAGCTGGTCTCCCAGTTCATTCTTCTGGAAATCCTCTGGGACTGTGTGGTGTGGTAAAGGCCATATCAGCAGCAGCTACATCATCTCATCTACCACCGATCCTCTTCGACTTGTCTCGGGCAATCATAAATGACGCTACAGCTAGTACTTGACATGCCATGTGTCAAGTATATGAAAGGAAGGTTGTAAATACAAAACCAGCACAGTGGACTGGTGACACCTATGTCAACCACACTAAGCAGACGAAGCAGAATACAGAGTGGGAAGCAGAATAAAAAGTTTGTGGTGAACTTTTCCCTGCCTTCACAATAAATTATCAGCCATTCATGACAACATGCTGTCTGGAAAGAGAAGTCATCAGAAACATCTTGAGGGGGATAAAAAATTACACCGCTTTCAATCACAGCACTAATCATAAAGTAATTATAGTTGCTGAGAGTGGCATAAAAAATGATCATTAGCTATGGATTAAACTGCAATCATCTGTCTCAGAAATCTAATAAAGAATCTGTTTGATCAATATTCAGAGCCATTAGCCAGACTGACAGGTCTGTTTTCTTTATTTTTAGTTTCAAAAGCAAGTGAGATTTCTTTGCCCCAGCAGGATCCTTCCCTCCCTCCCTTTTCTTTTATATTCTTTTATAAGTAATCTTTTTAGTCTCTAATTAACCCGAATTTGGCAGAAAGCAAGGAAGCATAATCGGAATCAGGTGCTGAAATCTGAAATTGTTCCCTGAAGCAGACAAATACTTTGTTCATATAGGTTTGAGTTATCTCCCCACCATTACAGTTTTACACATACCTCTCTCTCTCTCTCTCTCTCTCTCTCTCTCTCTCTCTCTCTCTCTCTCTCTCTCTCTCTCTCTCTCTCTCTCTCTCTGTGTGTGTGTGTGTGTGTGTGTGTGTTTGTGTTTGTGTCTCTGTGTGTGTCAGTTTGTCCACGTGTGCATGCATGTGTGTGTTTTTTAAAAACATGCCATTTTCAACATGCTTGGCACTAGAGATGGGCACGAAACGAGCAATTTTTCATTTTTGTTTTTGTTTTTTCATTTCGTTACGTAACGAAATGAAAACAATTTTTTTTGCAAAAAAATCACGAAAAACAAAAACGAACTGAAACGGACCCCCTAAACGACAAACAACAAACGAAACACCATTTTTTTGAGTCGTGCCCATCTCTACTTGGCACTGATGCAAAAAAAACAACAACAACAACAACCCTGATTTCCTGGTACTTGCTCATGCATTAATAAATAAACCAGCTTTATCTTCTACTTTTTGGTTCATGTAGAATACTGCTGATCTCACTTGGATATAATGCTAAACAAAAGGGTGGTTCATGACCTGTGGAGGAGGTACCTTCCTATGAAGTTGGGGGTAAGGAGCCTCTTGTCCTGATCCATGAGCCATCCTTGGGCACACATGTGGCACCCTGCTTGTTTTTCAGAATTAACTTAATTGTTAAGCTATAGCTAAAGTCAAACATGCCTGAATATACTTTGTGTCTCCTGTTCTGCCTTTGAGAAAATGTATGTGTATTTTCTCACATGCAAAGAAAACAAGAGTGTGATAGCTCTGCTTCCTCCACCATTACTTTCACCACAGGGACGTGGCAGGGGTTAGGGTGAAGGGGGATAGCTCTTGGATCCATATAGGTCAGTGTTGGCGAACCGATGGCATGGGTGCCAAAGGTGGCACTCGGAGCCCTTTCTGTGGGAACCTGACATTGCCCCTTCACAATCACCTATATTCAGGTTAAATTGTTGTACTGGCACTTTGCAAAAAATCAGTGGGTTTTGAATCTCAGTTTGGGCACTCGGTCTCTGAAAGGTATGCCATCACTGATATAGGTTCAACTCTTATTTATTTATTTATTTATTTATTTATTTATTTATTTATTTATTTATTTATTTATTTGTAGTATTTATAGACCACCCATCTTCCAGGCGGAACTCTGGGCGGTTTACAATTAGAATATGACAGCAGTGTAAAAGAGCAAAATGAGAACAAACCGAGAACAAAAAAACCCTACCAAGATAAAGTGGAGGGAACCTCCACAAAAGGCGGCACGGGCGCAAGAAAAAGGGGGAAAATTAAGTAATAAGGTCACCAAATGCCTCTTTAATAAGGAAGGTTTTCAGAGCCTTTTTAAAGGCAGACAGGGACTGTGCAAGGTGCAATTCACTAGGGAGATGATTCCACAGGGTGGGGCCCACCACAGAGAAGGCACGGTTACGCATGAGCGATTTCCGTGCCTCCCTAGGTGTGGCCACCCTAAGTGAGCGCACCTGTGCCATTCTAGTGGGCCTGACCCCAGTCAACCTCTGGGAGATACGCTCCAACAGGTACTCCAGTCCCAACCCGTGGAAGGTTTTGAAAATAAACAACCAGGACCTTGAACCTAATCTGGAGGACAACAGGCAGCCAATGCAGGTGAGCCAGAACTGGGGTGATGTGATTGAATCTACGAGCACCCACCACCAGTCTGGCCACCGCATTCTGCACCTGCTGGAGCCTCCAGACAAAGGTCAAGGGCAACCCCACATAGAGGGCATTGCAGTAGTCAATCCTCGAGATTATGAGGGCCTGCACAACTGTCCTCAGGGAAGACTCATCAAGATACTGACAGATCTGGGCATTCCTGCGGAGATGGATAAAAGCGGCCCTGGAGACCACCATCACTGGGCTTCCAGGGAGAGGGCTGAATCCAGGACCACACACAGATTCCTGGCCCTTTCAGTAGGCTGTAGGGAACCCCCCCAGTCTAGGGAGGGGGGCATTGTACCCAGATGAGGACATCCTGAAGAACAGAACCTCCATCTTTTCTGGGTTCAGCTTGAGCCAGTTGGTCCTGGTCCATTCCAACAACGCCTCCAGGCACAGGTCTAGGGAGTGTATTGCCTCCTCTGCAGAAGAAGAAACGGAGAGATAGAGCTGTGTGTCATCAGCGTACTGATGGCAGCAGACTCCAAATCCCCTGATGACCTCCGACAGCAGCCTCATGTAAACATTGAACAGCATGGGAGAGATTGCTGACCCCTGGGGCACCCCACAAGGGAGTGTCCAAGGAGCGGACAAATCATCCCCCAGCTGAACCCACTGAGATTGGCTGCCAAGGAAGGAATGGAGCCAGCAAAGAGCCAAGCCCTGAATTCCGGCCTCTGCAAGCTGGTCCAGCAGGTTATCGTGGTCAACGGTATCAAAGGCAGCTGACAAATCAAGGATGACCAGCAGGGAGGAGCACCCCCTGTCGGCCTCCCTGAGGAGGTCATCCTGCAGAGCGACCAGTGCAGTCTTGGTCCCCCAAAGTGGCCTGAACCCAGACTGGAAGGGATCCAGGATACAGAATAAGAAGAATGTATAAATCAGATTCTATTTTTTACATATGTACATTGTACACAAATGTCATGCTATTTACAATAGCATGACACAGATACAGTAACGTCTTTGTTCCTGGTTCTGCATGACTTTACCATTGTAGGCAATGAAAACTGAACACAGAGAAATGCAACAAAGAAGAACACTGGTGGGTAATAGAGCCTTTTCATGTAAGTGTCAGCAATATAAAACACATACTCTTCTTTGTTTGTGAAGAGTCTACTCTTGATACCACTCTTGACTCTTTAACCTTCAAGCTTTCCCCGGTGGATGAATCTGAAATTCAACATGAAGGAAACAAACCAGAAGAACACAAGGAAATTTCCAGTTATTTGAACACTGCTGTTTCAGATGTGGCAAAGACAGGTACTCTCGTAAGTGCATTTTTATTTTCAGACATCACTTATGACTAAGGAGAACAATAAAGTATATCTCCAACATAACACTTATGTCAGATCCGGATTTATTTGGAAGTTTGGACTGCCAACCATTGGATTAGGCACAAGCCTAGTCAAAACAACCTACAAAATATAATCCAATTGACAGGTAAAAATATGCTGGACAATGGAGTGCACCAAACTAAGTATTGATTGAAGTAATTTGCCATTCCACTAGTAGAAAAATAAGTGGGGCAATAATAAAAATAATAATGTATTAATTGAAAGTTCATATAGATAAAATTGTTTGTATGTAATTCCTTGGTTAATGTCTAGGGATACGTCTCTCAGCTTATTTCATTTTTGCAGAAAGGAAGGAATTATTTCAAATGTATTGCCACTGTTGGGTAAGTTTCTATGCTTTTTTTCTTATTCTGACATATGTTTTCAAAAATAGCAGAATTTCCTGTAGAAAACCTTCATTGTTGTCCTATTTTCATTTTCAGCACACAAAGGGGTAATTGTAGAACTGTTACCCCCCTCCCCTTCTAATAGCTCATTGCTATCTGGCTGCCAAGCCAGAGGTAGGGAGTCCATTTCCTCAATGTGTCTTCTTGACAGGGAGGAAACTCCATAATACGTATGGTCCCTTCCAGCACTTCAGTTCTAAGATTTTTATTGTTTGAAAATACAAGACTTAGCTTTTGACTGGTCTTAAAGAATAGGTGCACATTTTAAACCAATCTCTTATTCTCTTGTTCTTTCTCTTTCTCTTTCTTTCTCTTTCTCCTCCTCCTCCTCCTCCTCCCCCTTCTTCTTCTTCTTCTTCTTCTTCTTCTTCTTCTTCTTCTTCTTCTTCTTCTTCTTCTTCTTCTTCTTCTTCTTCTTCTTCTTCTTCTTCTTCTTGCTATTAACAGATCCTCTTCACACAATTATTTCACAACCAATGTGACACTGGTTATGTAAAAGGAGACTACCATTGGAATTTGGGGATGTGCATATATATAATTTCCTGTACTGAATCAAGTCAAACTATACCCTTCTGGCACTTGTATTCTTCTATAGAAAACTTGCATTTTGTGCAAAATATTATTTTGCACAAAATGCAATTATTATTATTATATTATTATATTATTATATTATTATATTATTATATTATTATATTATTAATTATTTTACACAAAATGCAAGATTTTTATCCAATATGTTATGGCAAAATACAGGTTATAGTTTGGAAGTGCAGGTGGTAGGGTGCATTTTTTCTGTGTGTTTGAGGCTCAGAAAATGTCTAAGTATTCATTATAGTTATTTTCAGTGGAAAAGCCAGAAGAAGCATTTTAGTCTGCTGTTTGTGTGTTTGTGCCTGTAGGTAGAACTATTGAACACTTGCACTCCTAGGCATATGTACTTGGGAGTAAATGCTATTGAATGCAATTGTGGCCGGTACAAACTCTCAAACTGTGGTTAGCGTTAATGTTACTAATGGGAAGAGTGACAACTGAGGTTACCTTAAGGGACAGGGGGATGTGAAGCTGCCTTGCACTCCAGGAATATCAATTTATATTCAGGCAACAAGAGCACAAGATTTTAATTAGCATAATACGTCCTGCTCTATTTTTGAATCTAGGACTGCATCCTTCTGGTGGTATTTAAATTAATGGGTCAACCTTAAAGTTAGAAATTTAATTGTGCAGCAATTTCGGTACTTACATCACTGGATTTCTCCTTTGCTTTTATAGTTTAATCTTACCAGGGAAGGGAAAAGCCGTTGGTAGTCAATTAATTTAAAAAAATCAAAACAAATAGAATACATGATCAAAGCTGCAATGTTTAGAGCCCTTTCCCTCCCTTTGCTCATGTTTCTAAACACTGTGGTAAGATTAAAGAAATACTGAAAGCATGGAAGATCTGAGCTCATCTTACAAAGTCTTCCTAAAAGGTGTGTTTTAGAACAATGCAAATTAATTAGCTTGATACAGTAATAAACAAAAGAAGATTTGACCACCTTATGCTATAAAGAAGGTCATACTTGATGAGCTGCCCTTGAAATCTATGTGGCTATAAACTGGGAAGAAAGAGAGAATAGGAGGAGATACAGTTTTAGCCTCTAAAAGGTAATACACATTTTGCAAATGCTGTCATCCACAATGAGAAGGGGGCCGTCTTGACACATCAAAACACCATTTTGAAAAAGTTGTCAGTGGCTGTAAGATTTTTTTTGACTGTGGTAACCAAGCAAGAAGAACAGAACTTGGGTACATCTTCATCAGTACTGACAAAGAACCAAACAGGAGGGGGGGTTGCTACTTCTTCATGATTTTTAAAAAAATAAATGCCAAAATATTAAAAATGTTCAACAACTCTTCTGATGTCCTCCAGCTGGCAGAAAACATGAAGAGGTTTTTTTTGTTCTAATCTGTGACAACAAAATATGTGATAACAAAGTATGTGACAACAAAATAAAGGAATATTTATATCCCTTAACAGCATTTTAGGGCAAACATTTCCCAGCTTCAACAGCAGCAGAAATGGAGGCCTGTATTCCCCTCTATATTGTGCCCCATCAAGAAACTGGAAGTGGCTCACAATGTTAAAACAGGTAGATTTTTTAAAAAAAAATAATGATAAATAATAATCCCAAAATTATGCATTTAAAAAGAATCGAACCATAATGATAATTAAAAAGTCATTAAATGGTGCAAAACATTTAAAGCTTTCAGAACATACTTACTAAGCTCAAAATGAAGCTAAAAGGTAGAAAAGTAGAAAGCAGAAGTGGAGAGCTTAAGCTATATCCCTACTATACTACTATAATGCTGGTTAAAATTAGTAGAATACATTGGTAAACTAATGCTACTGTACCAAGAAGTATTTGTTATGTGGTATATAGTAGGACTGCCATATGCATAGAGTCAGTGCCACAGTTACACTTAATCACTTGCTGAAAATATTAAATAACTCTTCCCCCCCCCCAAGAAATACATATTTTGAAGGTGTATTACCAGAACTAGACACAAGAGGGAACTAGAAACTGTACTACATATAAGGAGTCTATATCTATGTTTCCCAGCATGGGGGCCGAAAGATTAGAACTGATTCCTCACAGATTCTGTAGTCTTACTGTCCATTAAGAGAGCAATGTTACTATATCCAGAAATGTCTCATTTGCTACAGCAAAAGCTGTAGAAGACAGCAGAAGCATAAGGCAGTAATTGCAGCATCAGGAAATAACCATAACAAAAATGTTGCTCCCCCCCGGAAAGAGAACGCAACAATCACACATTCCCCACTGTGTTTATTGGGGAGATAAAAGTAAAAATATTTGTCAGTCATTCTTGAATACTGTTTGGAATCACCATATTTTGTGAGTACATTATGACCCCCTTATCCGCTGAATCATTAACCACTGATTCACTAATATGTGGATTGAGGGGGGATATAATTAAAAATAATTCAGTAGCCGCAATGCAGGCTGCTGTCACAAACATTAGCCGCAAAGCTGGTGGCAAAGAAGATGGCTGGCCACTGCCGGTGGCAAGGAGGAAAGAAAACAAAAGAAAGCTTACCGACGCCGAGCTGTCCTCCCTACTGCCTCCCCTGCACGCCAGTCCCTGAGCCCAGTGGTGAAGAGGGCGGCTGGCTGGTAGCAAAGAGGAGGCTTTTGTCTTCCCTCCTTGCTGCCCCCGTAACCCCCACAGGCTATCCTCTGAGCCCAGCCATTGAGCCCGGCAGTGAAGAGTGCAGCTGGCTGATGGCAATGAGGAGGGAAGAAAACAAAAGAAAGCTTACCAATGCTGAGTCCTCCTTGCCGCTGCAGCTGCACTACCAAGCTTTTTTTTTTTTGGGGGGGTCAGGGGTGAAAGCTTTAGCCCCAGCACTGCACCACTCCTGCTGCGACAATTATCCTCAGATAAGAGTGTTTGATCTTATCTGCAGATTTCGCTATCCACTGGGAGTCCTGGAAGCGATCCCCTGCAGATACGGCAGCCGTACTGTATTGACAAGTTCCTACAAAGCAAGCAAACAAACACAACTATCACCTAGGTTAAAATGGCAAGCAAAGTTTTATGAGAAACATGAGCTATTAAAATAAGCATGGCTGATTTTTCCCCATCCTTGATGAACAAACAGTGCAATAGTTTTCTATATTTTCTAGGGAAAAATTGAGAAGAACCTATAGTTAAGGTCACCCCCTGTGAGAAACCAAATACTTTAACAACATTTATCATGAGATCTCAGCAGACTTGTAAATATCTGGATGCAATGGTTTGTAAAGCACATTTGGAAGATAATAACAAAAGTGGTCTTTCATATGGCTCCTAAAGGATTGTTATATTTTTATATATTTCTGCTTATGTATATGAACATTTGTCCATGCCAGAACTGAGACTATTACATTTTAAGAGGAAATTTGAAAAAGGATTTTATTTTTTTTAGAAAGGAACTTTGTAGCAACTAGCCACAGTACATGTTACCCAAGATAACTAGTTATAGTTAACAATGTTAATTGCGAGTAATTAATTTTGAGGTCGGATTCACACATATATCTTAAGTGTAGTAATATTCTTTCTGATTGAAGTCATATTCCAGCATAAGGGAGATCCTATTTATAGTGGCAAATGAAATAAATTTCATATGAATATAGGGGAGGAATCACTGTTAACTTAAACAGTGTGTCAGACTTTTCAATATGAAACCAATTAAGACACTGTAAGCAAAGTAAATTATTCTAATTTAATCCAATCACTGCCAAGACATGTGTCTCCCTATGGTCTTCAACCTGTTTTGAAACAATGTAATAGAGTAACAGCCTCAAGCCTGAGAGTTACTAGTCTGTTACATTCTCTTCCATGCTGAAAGGCAAAATTCCTGAATGAATCTTATTAGGCATCCCATAAAACCCCTGAGAAAGAGCTGCCAAGATGCCCTAAGTACATCCGATCTCGCCTGATTTCGGAAGCTAAGCAGGGTTGGCCCTGGTTAGTACTTGGATGGGAGACCTCCAGAGAATACCAGGCGCTGTAGGTGCCTGGAGTAGGAACTGGCAAGCCACTCCAGTGTTCCTGCCAAGAAAACTCCATGGACATGGGGTCACGAAGAGTCGGTCATGACTGTAACGACACAACACACACACACACACACACACAATACCACTGAGAAGCAAAATATCTAGAAAGCAAACTTCCAGAGTTCGACTGTTGTGTCTGACATTCTGCCTTGATGGAAATGTAAAGCCTGTTTTGAAGATAAAGCTTAGGGGAAAATACATAATAGGTTATTCAGTACCAGCAAACATACTGCTCAATTTTTATAAGATAGCCATAAAAGGGCAGTACTTTAGTTCCCGCATTACTATCAGAATTTTAAATATGTATAGCGGATAACCAGGAATACTCTGTTGGCATGTTGGAAAAAGCAAATGCTTTGCAAACAGCAATTGTGTATTTAGTTTTGCAGAGAACATGTTACTTTGGAATTTGATAGAAGGAATAGTGCGAGCATAGCTATGCAATAAAAGAGAAGCTAGAACAGCTTTCTTAACATCTGCAAAATAGTCTGTAGCAATAGCATGTAACATTGCTTTTGATAATATACATTTCAGGTTTTATATTCTCAGTCCTACTTTATGGCATGGAATCATCATGGGCATTAACATAGCCTACTATAAAAAGGAAGAGGCATCAGGAAGGGCGATTTATCACTGGATGGTAAGTATTTCTTGAACCAAGAGGGTGATGAAAACAAAAATATCAAGACAGATGAATAAACATCAAGAAATCATAAAATATAGATAGCTCAAAAGCTTCCTATACTGAGAAAAAACACAAGTACAAGCTGCTAAAATAAAAAATAGGTAAAAATAAATAGGAAAAGATGCAGTAAGAAGCAGAATGTGTTGGCTGGAAAAGCCTGAAGGCGAGTCTGGTGCTGCATAATAGTGTAAAGCTACTGCATCCAAAGTCAATATGGCCATGCTGATGCCCAATGTCTTTGTGAGGGGGACACTCTTGCATGCCCTAGTGAGCAAATGCAGGAATGATATGCCCATCTTTACTCCACTGGCATCTCTGGACCACCAGCCTTCATGACTGTCAGAAACTCACCTTCCTGGACCCACTCCCACTTAGCACAGATGCTGGAGACATTGCTACCAGAAGCTGCAGAGACAGTCCTCCATCAGGGGCTAGTGGTTGTCACTGAAGGGTGCTGTTGGACTCGGGCTAGGAACTCAGCTCTAGCAAAGGACAATGGAAGGATTGGGAGAGAAATGCAGGAAACCACTGCCTAGAACTGCAACTCCCAGAAATCCTGGCTAGTGCAACAAATGGTGAAGGCTTCCAGAAGCTACAGCCTGGTAACATCTGGGGCCCAAGACTGAGAAACACTGGCCTAGGATGTGGAGTAGTGCTGCGGGCAAGCCAACTCTGTGTCCTCGCTCTGCTGATTCTTTCTAGTTTTCATCAGAATTAATAAAAGCTGTTCAAGGGCATTCTTACCACTGTGTGTCTATGGAATCAATGCTAGAGGAATTTTCACAGGTCATCCTCAGAAAAGGCAGTGGAGCATATTATCTCATAGGAGATGAGTAAGAAAAAGAAGATGGCACAGTCTAAATGAAATTTACTCTACTTTTATAAATTTAGCTTTTTCCTCAATGAATACAGTTCAATGATTATGGGTTTATGCAACTGGCATGCTGCTGGATCAAGAGGGATTCTGTAGGTCCCATCCATTGATCTCATTGGCTCTTTGTAGATGGAGCTGGGACCAATCTCAGATCTAGGAATAATGATTGAACATACTTTTATACTCTTGTACTCCCCTCTGGAACTTTATCCCAAGATGACCCCACAGTAGTACATGAGTCAGCAGTGTGATGCGGTGGCCAGGAAAGCCAATGCGATTCTTGGTTGCATCAACAGAACCATAGTGTCTAGATCAAGGGAAGTGATAGGACCACTCTATTCTGATCTGGTCAGACCCCACCTGGAGTACTGTGTCCTCAGTTCTGTGCGCCTCAGTTTAAAAAGGATGTTGACAACCTCAAGCAGGAGCAGAGGAGGGCGACCAGGATGGTTGAGGGTCTGGAGGAAATGTCTTATGAGGAACGGCTTATGGAACTGGGAATGTTTAGCCTCTCTAAAAGAAGGCTGAGGGGGGATATGATAGCTATGTTTAAATGTTTGAAAGGATGTCATATTGAAGAGGGAACAGGTTTGTTTTCCATGGCTTCAGAGACTAGGACTCGGGGCAATGGTTTCAAACTACAGGAAAAGAGATTCCATTTGAACATTAGGAAGAACTTCATGACTGCCGCAAAGGGTGGTGGAGTCTCCTTCTTTGGAGGTTTTTAAGCAGAGGCTGGCCATCTGTCGAAAATATTGTGATGGGGTTCCAGCATGGCAGGGGGTTGGACTAGATGGCCCTTGAGATCTCTTCCAATTCTATGATTCTATGATTCTATGAAAAAGGCAGAGAGAGACAGAACCAGAGACAGCACCATGGAGGAGCAAATGAATTTTAATTTTAGTATATAGTGTAATAAAATTAAAATACATCCATAGGAAATGAAATGGTTGTGTGGGATATGTATCTTTATGGATCTCCCAATCCAGAGACAAAGAACTCACCTGGAATGACTTAGTGTACAGACTGCTGAAGAGCAAATTGCACCGACAAAGCAAAAATCATAAAGCTGATATGTGCTACCCTTCATCATCACGGTTGGCAAGGAGGCATCTCTAACTGAGCAAAGTCCTTGAATTTATTTCATGCAACCTTGCATGCCACATAGTGCTTAGAATGAATTCAACAGGTGTGTGAGTTAACTACTTCCAGTGGGCATGATAATATTGTCTGTAGCCTTAAACAATAACTCACGTGCCTCACTTTGGATGTTAATGACCAAGGAACAGCCTGTTGTGATGTGTTCTGGAGTACATTTCAAGGCATGGAAAAGTAGGGGACAAAGACAGGAAAAAAGGGGGCAAGACAAGAAGGAAACAATCATACAACCAAGAAATTTCTCTTTATCGCCTTTACAAAAGCCCAGTGAGGTTGCACTTGGAAATGGCTTCCAGACACAAACAATGGTTATGTCTCATTTAAAAAGCTGAATGAGATTCAACCATTCAAACACATTCAGGCTCCAGTCACATTTGCAATAAGAATCACATATATGTGTCCTATATATTGAGTTACATTTTATTGTTCAAACAATATAAGGGTGAGATAATTTATACGGGCTGCAAAGTGAAAGTTGTCCACCCCCCCCCCCGCATCTTTTACCTCCAGTTGTGTGTGTGCAGTGTGCTGGTTGTATTTGTATTTGTTTATTCACCATTATTAGGATTAATACTGTTTTTTTTTTAAATGATGTAAGCCATCTTGGGTCCTTTTTGAGGAGAAAGGTGGGGTAAAAAAAACCTTAAATAAATAAATAGAATAAAATTTCATTCTAAGCAATCATTTCCACCTTAAGGATTGCATCACACAGTCTAATAGTGGGAACTGATTGAGCTATTTTGCTGTATTGCCACAGTAAGCATGGCTGCTCATTTTTGACCAGTGAGCATCATGGGGAAAGAGTCAGGATAGGAAAAAATGGTGACAAGTGTAAAGATAAGGGGAAGGAAGAAAAGGAATTTTACTCAGCAATATAGGAATGTGCACTTTGGGCTGTTCTTCAGGATGACTAAACAGCCAACTGCTCCTCGGGGCACCATTAGCTTAGTAGTTATAGATACTAATAATGAAAAGGTTTGGAATAAATGCCAGAGGTAAACAATAAACCGGTGTATTTAACCTATTTTGAATGAGAAGCTCAGCATACATTCTCTGACTCAATGCTTTTAATTGGGTTTGACTCTCCAGTGGGGAAGAGTAATTGTCCCGACTTTTGATACATTGATTAATTAGCCCTTTGATAACTCCTACAGCCCATGCAGAAAAAAGATTAAACGGACAAACAAGATGAAGAAAGGGAAGGCAATGTTAGATCTAACACTGTTCCATTGCTTCCGTGGTCAATAATCGAATAGGAGGAACTCTTTTGTCTGCAGCAGTCTTTTGTATGAGTGGCAATTTTCTGAAATTTCACAGTGAAATGTAAACCTTCTTAGTTTCGACAGAAGAAGCTCCAGCTTGTACAACAGAAAGACAGAGACTGCACAGGGCTCCACTTAACAGCAACAGGATTTTGCTCTTGGGATGTGTTCGGAACTATGAGAATCAGTTCAAATTTAATTTGGCAATTCAGAAAATAACCAAATTCATCTTGGGCCAATTCAGAAGCTGCATGATTTAACTTTGATCGGAAGCCAAATTGTGATTCAAAAGCAGATCTCATTGTGCTTCCCATTAGCTACAATTAGCCTTCAACAAATGGCCATAACTGTTGATGAAGCATGTAGGCATGTTAGCTCCTTAATAGGGAATTATGTCTTGACAAATTCCGGACACATAGGCCCAGGGGCTTTGAGCTGATTGCCACAGTTTCAGCACCTTCTAGCTCAATCAGAATTATCTTGGTTTAATTAAAATGCAGAATAATGACTCATAAAGTGGCTATGTGGCTTTAAAATTAAAACCACCACAATAAAATCTATTTTTTAAAAATATAAAATTTTATTGTCTTCGCTGTAAGCCATCACAATCAAAGATTGCAGAGAAGAGGAAATAGATAAAACAATCATGGCATAGAATAAAATAGAATAAACAAAGCCACATTGGTGAGGATCTCTGGAGTTGACCTCTCTCGCCAGGGAGGAAGGGCTAGAAGAGAGCAGTGATGCCACCTCATATCAGGGAGTTCCCCTTACAGCTCACCACAATTGTTCTCAGAAAGTTGGCATGGATTTTCCTGGCGGCTTTGGCAAACCTACCAACGCTATGGTTGATGTGTGGGTCATGGTCTAGAAGCAGCACACCCCAGTTTACCCAGGGAACTCTCTGTCTGCAGAGGGGCCAGGATGTTTCCTAGAAGACTGGCCCTTTGGTTATGATTAGAGATGGGCACGAATAAAAAAAATGGTGTTTTGGTTTTTTGTTTGTTGTTGAGAGGTCCGTTTCATTTCGTTTCCATTTTTCATGAATTTTTGGAAAAAATCATTTTTGTTTTTCATTTCTACCCGTTTTTTGCGCGATTTTTTAAAGCATTTCCATGTGGGGGCATCCCCCAACGCCCCAGACCAGAGGAAAAACACACAAAAAATTGATGCTGGCAGAGACACAGTAAAGACTAGGTTCGCAGAGAGGCTGCAAAGGCAGCGGCGGGCGTTGTCCAGGGTGCAAGGCAGCCGCAGAGTGACTGCACTGCGGGGCAGGGGAGGGTACTCACCGAGAGGTACGCACACACACACAGAGCGAGGCTGCATGACTGAAGCTAGAGTCGCAGAGACAGCAATCCTACCCTAACACCCACCGGGGACTGCAAGGAGGACAGGGGCTGCCAGAGCTTTTTATGCCCTCTGTGGCTGCCAGACCTGCCCGCCCAGTCTGCAACCTGGGCATGCTATTGGTTGAAGTTTTCCAAGAATTTACATGATCCCATCACATGGCTTGCCTCCATGTTGTGGCTGGAGTGGCGACATCCATTTTGTCATCCTTAAACGGAAAAGAAAAATACATCGCAATGGGAGAAGACAAAAACAAACGTTATAAAGACTCCAACCCCCTGGTAGGTAATAATTTCAAATAATTTATTGCATTATTGCTTCGTTTTTATTGATGTCCAGGGCATTTTAATACCCAAGAAATCAATATTAGGCATCTGGGAGCCATTTTGGGTCAATGTCCCCTAACTCCCCATAAAGGAAAAAAATACAGCGATCTGAGAAAAGACATAGATGCACGTTTTAAGGACCCCCCCCCCCCGGTAGGTATTATCAGACAGTATAAATAATTATCACTGGGTTTTTATGGATGTCCAGGGCGTTTTTTAACATTTAAAACAGCTCATTTCATTGCGCGTCGCCATTAACGGAAACGAAACACAACGAACACAATTTTCATGGTTCTGTTCATTTCGTTCAATTTTCATAACAATTTTCATTTGTCATTTCGTTACGTAACAAATAACGGAAACGGAAAAATGTTCGTTTCGTGCCCATCTCTAGTTATGATAAAGCTGGCCATTTTATAGATAACGAGCCACGTCCTCTATCTCCTCTGCACCACAGATAAAAACTCTTAGATGCATGGGTACATTTGTTTACCTTCCATCCAGGACAGCAGTTGGCATCGTTTGGAACCAGAATTCTGTAAAAGCTGTTCTCAAAGAGGGAATAGTGAGTGGGAGTAAATATTGTGCCCTTGAATGATTCTTTTTTCCACAGGTGCTACCAGTGAGAGAAGGCTGAGGAATTCATTAGGGCAAGGTCCTGATCATTGTCCTGTTTATATATCTCCTCACTCAGCATATTTTTGACTCCTGGAAACACATAAATGCCAGTGGAGAGGGAGTTGGATTCCAAAAGGTTTTGTACCAGGGTGGACCATCCACCACTTTTCCACTGCTCCATCAGACAATGTTTAGGGAGACCATGGTCAGGCATGTCCATTAAACTCTTATAGGGAGGGGCACCAAATGAAAAATGAAATATTGGTTCATCATTTCATTAGCTAACAAAATGAAACAGGGAAGCAGTGTTTCGTTAGTAACTAAACGAAATGCTGTTTTCTCCATTTAAAGCAAACTGATTCATTTCACTGTAAAACAGCTCCCCTGAGTCCCAGAGGCATCTAATATGGTGTGAAGTGTCCTTGGCCTCTCCCCTTTAAGCCCTCCAAATTTGGAAAGATTTGGTGTTCAGGGGGATGAGTTATTCAACTTCAAAGGTGGTGCAATGTTATGTTCTTGAAAATAGTGATCCCAGGTAGAGATGGGCACGACTTGAAAAAAAAAATTTCGAGTTATCGTTAGTCGGGCCGGTTCCGTTTCGGGTCGTTTCCGTTTTTCGCGAAAATTCTCAAAAATTAGTCAGTTGGTTTTTTCGTTTTTTTCATTTTCATTAGTACTGGGGTTTTTTGGGGGGGGTAGCGGGCTCCTGGAGGCACCTCTGTGGGGTGGGTGCCTCCTCTGGCCCGCTATAAAGGGAAAGCGGGCTCCTGGAGGCACCCGTGCCTCCTATCCTCACCCACTAGGAAAGGGAAGCAGGCTCCAAGAGACCCCTCAACATGGGGGTCTCCCCTCCTCACCTGCTGCTGCTGCAAAATGGTATGCAATAGCCATATGGATATGCATACCAGTTGCAGACAGTGAGACTTGTGATGGCGGTGAACCCAGAGCCATAGGTGATGCCTAACTAAGGCTCTCGCACCACCATGTCTCACACAGAAGGGAATTGTACTTGCGTGTAGTGCAATGCAAGTAGATCTGGCTTAGGGTTAAGGTGGGTTAGTGCAAGGGCTAGGGTTAGGCTAGTGACGGGTAAGGTTACGGTGGGCTAGTGGGTTGCACCTCTGGGTGCCTCTCTGACCCACTAAGAAGACAGTCTGTGACGTATGGGTAAGGACTGGAGTCAAGGATTAGGGTTAGGGTTAGGGGGCTAGGGCAGGTTTTAGGGGGCTTTTTGGCACATCCCAGAAGTGTCCATGGCCAAGTGGCCATGCGATTGGTGGGATGGCTCCAAAAATTTGCATGGTCGTCCACTCCCACATGGCTGGCCACTCGGCCAGCCCATCATTGTGCAGGTCTAAATAAAATAAAATAAAATAAAATCAATGGAGGACAGAGGAGGAGAGGAGAGACATTTTGTTGCAAGAAAAAACCCACTGCTACTGTGAAAAATCTGGCAGTTTATAAATTTTCGCGTGTTTCTGTTGTGCTTGTGTGTTTTTGGACCATGATTTCAAAAACAATATTGCGTTCGCTGCCCCATTTTGGATCCCCCGCCTGCACCACATGGCATGGCGAGTCCGGCTGCCCAGGACGGGGGGGAGGCGGGACCCCCCCCTCCAGAAACCACCCCTCGGGTAGGTGCCCTGCGCCCTTAGTCAAGCAGGCATTTTTCCGCCTGCTTTTTTGTCCCGGGAATGGGTGGAGGGAGAGTTTAAAAGTTTTTTCCTGTGCCGTCCGTGCCGCTTGCTTGCGCTTTAATTGCAGTGGCCGGCGGCGAGACTGGGCTTTTTGCTGGCTGCGAGCCTGCGGCGAGTCCCACAGAGCAGCCCAGGACGGGGGATGGGGGGGAGACCGGGGACCTCCAGAAACAACCCCTCTGGTAGGTGCCCTGAGGCACGGCAGGCATTTTTCCGCCTGCTTTTCGGCCGGGAACCGGGTTTTTTTAACTTTTAAAAACTCTTTTTCTGTGCCGCGTGGCATCGCGCAATTGGTAGTCATTTTGGAAATGTTCATTGTAAATGATGAATTACTATTTAAAATTATTTCTACTTTTTATGATCTGCTGTAATATTATTCCCTTCATCTATATTAATTTGGAGAGTTTCATTCTTGGCAGAAAGTCTATTAAATGGAATGAGCAACAGCCCAGGCATCTAATTGAAAATGAGTGCAAGGCAATTTTCAGGACAGCCAGTTTGCCGTGGATTCCCCCCACCCCACCCTTTGATTCATTTTTTCCTTGTCTGCTTATATAAACAAAGTTAATCCTAATAATCTGTACATTGTGTCCTAACAACTCCTGGCCAGCCCGGCTGAAAAAAAGCAAATCAGATACATCTAAGTAACCTCTTATATAAAAATGAATGAATTGACCTCTGTCTCACTTCAGGTCTCTTGAAATTGATTGTAACCTGTCACTTAGTGATACTCTGTCCTGCTAAATGCCAGGTTGGTTCATAAGAGGCCTTTCAGATGTGACTTGGTTTCACTGGAGGCCAATCTCACATGTATCACTTGGATCTGGGTGGATAAACTGACTAGAATTGATTCAGGTTTGCCCATTTGGGTTTTCAGTGCAGAACCAGCATTCCATAGATAGTCAAGACTTGAGGCATTGCTGTAGTCCATCAGAATGTCATTCTGTTCACCAAGAAACCACCCCAGATTGAAAGGTGGAATTCTCTTCCCCCTTTTTAAAAAAACATACTATGTACAGCTTTAAGAATGTATAAGCTGTCTATACTATAGCTATATATGCACTTATAATATAAGCATATATACTATGTATATGTTATAGTATAGATAGCTTTTATATACTTGAAGCTGTGTACAGTGTAAGTTTTTAAAAATAAAATATAAAGGGGGAATAATTATTCATACATTTCAATTCAAACATTCTAAATCCATGTGGTTGAAGTTTCTGTACTAAAAACGAGTAAAATAGCTCCTCTGTTTATCACAGTAAGCAGATATAGTCCAGTCTGTAGGTTGGATGTATCTTACCACAGGTACTATTCCATATGTCAAATTGTTACAATTTTTTCATGCTGACCTGCAACTCTGCAATAGAACAATAGCCTCTTCCAACATTTGCCTCAGAGTTGCATGTTTCATCCCTTGGACATCAATGACATTATCATAATGAATCAAAGTATGACACTTGAACTGGAATGATGACTATCAATGTAGCTACCTGGCAAAATGAAATGTGTTGATAAAGAGCCAGGCTTATAAAAAGATATATTAAAAGGTGGATGATAATGTTTAATGGAATGACTGGTTTTAATCTGTGCCCAAGGACTCTTTGACAGCACATGACTATACTATATTCTAACTCCCTGTCTCTCCATCTGATTCCCATTAACCTCATATCAATACAGACACTTTTAGTTGATTTACTTTAGTCAATACCACTGCTCTGCAGCCATCCCTTTGTCACAAAAGTTCAGTCCTTCACAGCGGGGAGCTATTTGTAATGCCTGCCATGTGGTTGAAGCTTGTATACTAATTATGTCGGTGGAATGGCTTCTCTGTTTATCCAGTTAAGCAGATCTACTGGTTAATTAGTTGGTTCACCTTAAATCAAACGTAAAGTGACAGTGGGAGATTGGTGTGTTTCAACATGGATTTATCTCTATAATGTAGACAGTAGGCTGGTAATAGCTGGTTGTGGTAACAAAAAGATACACCAGAATTACAATATAAAAACCTGTTTGTCACTACGGCTTGACTACAGTTTTTCTCCCTGCAGTTGGTCTTCCCATACTCTGTACTTTTTCTTCTGACCAAATGTACTTCTGTATCATAGCTTGATTTGCAAGAAAAGCATGAGGTCTAGAGACAGACAGATAGGCCTATATTTTGCTGCTAGGCTCAGCTTGAATAGACTTACCATACAGCAGTTGAATCAATGGCTGTTGCTCTAACAGGAAAAAAACAAAGGATTTAGGCCATTACATGCAAAGGGAAGCTAAATTTTTGGCTTTGCTCTGTTCCACTTGTGCCATTGAAAAAGAACCTTGCTTTCTTTTTTCTTCAAAATGGATATGAATCTAAAACTGATTGAGAGACTCAAGTGGATCAGTTTATTCATCTAGTTGATAGACCCAAGAGATATTCGTGGAATCAGCTATGAAATGGCAAGTCAACATTTATGTGAATCATACTCACATTAATGTTTTTCAAGATGTCTTGCTTGACACTGGATATGGCCAACATCTAGATGGCTTAAAAGTTTTACATTAAAATGGTTTCATCTGATGTTCAATAAATGTCTTCCCTGAAAACCCTCAGTCAACAATAAATGTCTTCCACTAAAACCCTTTAGTGTCAATGGCAATGGAAATCAATGCTTCCATTTTGTGAGTCAGTGTTTTTATCCTTTATATTAATATTGTTTGTGCCATTGGAAAAATCATGTTTAAAAAAAAAATCATTGGCTAAAAAAAGAGGATGTTTTGCTAGGAATGATGACATATGCTCTAGAATGTAATATGTGTGCATCATTAGAATACATTCTACAGTTACTAAATGATATTCTTTCTTCCATTACTATATAGTTATTTCTAACATCTTATGTTTACTTGAAAAGGAGCTATCTTAGAACAATCAAGTGTATTGTGTATTGTGCACTGTACACCATCACAACCTGAAGTGTATTGGATTCCAAAATAAAATCAGACTGCATATTTAAACTTCCTGCAAATTAAGTAAATCTTTCACTTCTCCTGTTTTTGTAGATAATGGGCTACTCATATGTTTACTCTTCCGCACCATACAGACATTATCTACATGTAGAACTCTTTCCAAGAGGTTCCATAATTAACTCGCTGAGGTTTCCCATCATAACTGATATCTAATGTATAGTTTAAAATGAGTCAATTAGAAGCACCTGTAGTGGATTAGGAGGCTTTTTAAATGCAAACAAGAGAATGCTTCCTTATTTTCTGAATCCTGAACTATGTCCTTTTTCTTCTTCATGCAGTTATCCAAGAAAGAATCATATTAGAGTAGGACCTCCGTAACTGTGGAAGATAGGTTCCAGGCCACCCCGTGGATACTGAAATCTGTGAATAAGAGCAAATGCTCTTGTGATGATGGTGGCAAGGGTGGTAAGGTGCTGGGGATGAAAGCTGGGCAGCGCGAAGGGCTACCAACCTGCCCAGCGAGATGGTGGGGTGCCAGTGTGGCTTTTCCCCCACCAGTACTAACCCACTCCCGCTGGGCAGGCTCGTGGACTGTGTGGTGGGAAAGAGTACCTTCATGCCACCTGGTCCACCTGAAGTTGCAGCAGCACAGCAGATTGGGTGGGGTGAAGCCATGCTCTCCTGCTACCAGGTCTTCCGACCTGCCCAGCAGAAGTGGGTTAGTGCCAGCAGAGGAAAGCCATGTGGCACAGCTTCCCCCTGTCACCTTGCCAACCTGCTGACTAACCCACTCCCGCTGGACAGGTTGGCAGACCCAGCAGCAGGAGAGCATGCCTACACTCCACCTGATCTGCTGCACTGCTGTACCTTCAGGCAGACTGGGCAACATTAAAGTGTACTCTCTTGCCATCTAGTATGGGTGGAGTCAAAAGTGCTTCCCAGTCCACTGCCCAGACAGTGCAGCACAGTGTTCTCTGCTGACACCCCATCACCCCCACTGCCCACTGATTGCCAACCGCAGATAACTGAATCCGTGGATGGTGAATCAGTGGATATGGGGGCAGCAATGTATTTATTAAAAGATGGATACACTGAAGTGGCAGGTCCTAGTAGCAGTTAATCTATGAAATAAAATGGGAGAAGGTGTTCAATGGAATTGTTTCTTTGCAACTCAGGAAACATGATCTGTCTGTACCCTTAAAACCTGCTATTCAAAGTTGCAAAACCCCTCTGAGTAGAGTTCCTGAAGCCACAGAACATTCGTCTTAGGTGCAGATCTCTGATGGACTACCTGTTATGTGACTTTTAGATTGATTACCATGCATGATAGCATTGACTGATTTCTTAAGAACACCTGTGTTTTCCATGTTAGTTTCCATCCCTCATAATGGATGTTCCCCCCTTTTAACTCTTCACATGCTCTTTTAAGCTTTATTTATGCCTTATAATTGTTGCAAGATACCTCTTCTTATTCCCTGTTCTTAAACTTGAATATTTCTTAAATGTTCTGGGCTGCATATTTATCCCCCATTATTGTAAGCCACCTTGGGTCCTTTTCCAAGGAGAAAAGTGGGAAAAAAATCAAAAATAAATAAATAAAATAGATAAATAAATAGATGCTTGAAAGGAAACTTTGATTTTGATCTCTGTGGTATTTTAAACTATTTTTATATATTTTTCTTGGTTTAACATGTTTGTATTAAATGGCACTGTTAAACATTTAATGTAAGCCCTCTTGAGTGTGAGCTTGAATCATGAAGTATAAATCTCAGTTATAAATAAATTAAATTGTACCACTTTGGACCATAGCTGAAGGTTCATGTATGACTGGCATTTCTCAATGCAAAACAGCAGCAAAAATAGCATCCATTATTTTTAAAAAGTGCACACAATGTTATGAGATAATTCTAAAACCATACTGGGTCATCTACTCATCTCTTTCCAATAAACTAAGATAGAAGCACTTGGACACTTCCTTCTTCATTGCCAAGTTCTCCACGTGGAGAAAAATGAGTCTACAAGGAAAATGTCCCCGCTTGCATCCATCTGAACCTTGGATAACTGGGGTTCTTGCTTGTGTGGACAACCAACCATTGAACAGGAACCTCTTTCCTAGCAGGCATTTCATCCTACATTTTGAGAAAAGAATGATGGAGAAATGACTTGGTAGAGAACCAGATATGCAATGCATGGATTGGATTTAAATGTCTTAAGTGTGAGAATTCCAAGAGAAGACTCCAGCTTAACAATACATACAGTAACACACTGTGGGAGTTTGCTGGGAAAGTGCCAAGCAAACTAATTTTAGGAGAGCAAAGAAAGCACACATAGAGATGCTGTTTCTTAGAGCCAAATGAGATTCAGACACAGAACAAAGAAAGTCTGACATGTCTGCCTCCGCAGCCCTCTTTTATTGAGCTATCTAATGTTGATGAACACACATTGGATTACTAATGAATACATCGCCTCTAATAGGGAGCAAATGCCCTTTAACCTTTGTCCTGCCACAAAGCAAAGGTGAAGACGAAATAGAAGGGTCACTTCCCCCTAGGGATGCAACATGGCAGAGTCAGGATGGTGTACCTTCAACTGTAACACCTCCCCCCCGAAGCATACCCCACAGAGAAAGGCTCCCCACACCACACATCCAATAAACTGCATGGGGTTTATATCAGTTGTCACTCATTTAAGTCCCACTAGTTTCAAGCTAGTGGGACATAAACCCAAGAAAAGGGTTTAGAGTTTTGATTGTGTGAAATCTTGGAGAAATGGGGGTGGGTGGGGGTAGTATAGGAAAAAACACTCTGAGAATGGACGTATCCTTAGAAGTACAATATAAAATAGTTGGATATGTTAACGAAAACAAAAAGTCATCTCTGTAGAGTAAGACAATCAAGTCCCCAAATAGTACAGCACCTTTGACATGTGAATGCTGTAGACCACCCTCCTGGTAATTTCACAATTTTAGCAATGAATTAGAACTTGGAGCATTGTTAATTGAAAATCTTAAAAGTATAGATTCTTGGGGGGGGGGGCGGGGTCCCACAAGATCTGTAGAATCAATAGCCAAAACAGAACTGTAATAATGGTGGCTACTCAAAGACAAATTTGCAGGCCTCTTCATCTACAGGCTTCTACAGGTACAATAGAGAATTCCATATACAATAGACCCTCATATAACAAACGGTTTGTATAACATAACATCTGTACATCATAAATAACACCAGAGATAGGGGAAATTTGCTTAACAGAATCACCTATGGGGCAAATCTGTACAACATAAAAATGGTTGCAATTAGGGATTATTCCATTTTCAATGCATTCATATGGGAAATTTGTATAAAGGAAACTTTGCTTAACAGAATTTCATTTGGGATGAATTAATTCCTTTATAACAAGGTACCACTGTATATTCTAACCTCATTAGAGATTCTAGTCCCTAAAGTTTGAGAACCAGAATGTTGACATTAGAAGGAGGAGAAATAAAAGTAAAAGTGGAAATACTTGCCAGGGAAAATAGCCAGAGCAAGAAGCAAAGGGTGCCAGGAGAACACAGTTAAAGTGGAGAAAACTCTGCTGTTGGGTGGGGAGTTACGACATTTCAGTTGTACTGATGTGATCTGTTCATTGCTTATGCTTTAGTATAACTTTTTACATATACAGTATTTTTTATATTTTTACAAGCTTGTTAAAATCTTTTTCATAAATGCAACTTAATTGATAGTTAAATTTTTTATAATTTAGAGAAGTTGTGCAATCATTTTGAAGCTTATTCTTTAGTATTCTATAACATTTTGAATTACCATTTTATTATTAGACCTTTAGGCACCATATTAATTTCATTAGAAGAGATGCTGATTTTTTATTTAGTCAAGCAGGTTTTCATACTCTTATATCATCGTATTAGCTTATTGGATAAGTTTTTATTATTCATTAGACACACAATTATATACTCGTTTTTATCTGCTTGCAAATGCCAGTCCAATAAAAAGAAGAAAAGTAGATTCTTTTTTGGACATTCACTTTTATCTGTTTTGCATGCGGCAAACAAATAAAATGGATATTGGCAACAAAAAAAAGGAATTATACAAAATGCAAAATCATCTATGTAACTGTGGGTTTATTCTCTTGCAAAAGTTGCGACAATTGTGAGGACATGGGTTTTTTATTTTTCACTGAAGGTCTATAAATCATATAGGACTCTTTAAATCTCTTGGTGCAGTGGTGAAATGCATGTACTGCAGCTAGAGATGGGCACGACTCAAAAAAAATGGTGTTTCGTTTGTCGTTTAGTCGTTTAGGGGTCCGTTTCGGTTCGTTTTCGTTTTTGTGACGTTTTTTGCAAAAAAAATTGTTTTCGTTTCATTAGGTAACGAAATGAAAAAACAAAAACAAAAACAAAAAAATGCTGTTTTGTTAGCATTCTTTTTAGTTCAATGCATCTGCTGCAATGAAAACGAAAAACACGGCAAATTTGGTCGTTTTGTTTTTGTTTTTGTTTTGTTTTTTTAAAAAATTGTTTCGTTTTCGTTGCATAACGAAACGAAAAAAATGAAAACGAAAATGAAAAATCGCTCCTTTCGTGCCCATCTCTAACTGCAGCTAAAACTTTGCTCACAACCTGGGGTTCAATCCCAGGTAGCCGGTTCATGGCTGAACTCAGCCTTCGGTAAAATGAGTACCCAGCTTGCTGGTGGTGGTGGTGGTGGGGAATGTGTAGCCTGTATAGTGTAATTAAAAACTGTAAACCACCCAGAGGCTACTTGAAGTGGTATGGGGCAGTATATAAGCAGAACACTTTGCTTTTACATTTTCTGGCACATCTGCAGTATTTGAGTTCAGGCTTGTGAAGCTGCTCCTATTATATCATTACATCAACCAAGTAGGATGTCATGGAAAGTAGTTCTTCAACGCAGTGGTTTTTTTTAGCCGCTAGAGATGGGGATGAATTGAGTTGTGCCACTTCATACGAGACTATTAGCAAGGCATCACAGGTGCTCTGCTTTGCCTCCCTCCACCCCCTGAGCCAGCTGGTCCACTCACCCTCAGTCATGAGCTGCCAGGGTCCTCCTTCTCCAGTGGCACTCCAGTGCAGTCAGGAGCCCAGGCCGCCCCTTCCCATGTCCTCCAACAGCCAACAACTCTGATGAGGAGGTGTGAGGTGGATTATCCATGGAAAAAGTGGGGAAGGGCAGCCAGAGCTCCTACTTGGACTGCAGCACCAGTGGAGACCCTGCGCAAAAACCAGACCAGCACAACAAAGGGTAAGCAAGCCAGTCACCCCTGGGGGTGAGGGGAAGCAAAGGGCAGCTCCCATGGTGCTGTCTCAACAACTTCATATGAAGTGACATGACTCAATTCATGCCCATCTCTGTTAACTAGACATGGGCACCACTCGGTGAAATTGTCGTTTCCGTTTTCAGTTATCGTTTCTGTTAACGTAACAGAAACGGTAACGATAATTAAGCCGTCAGAACTCGAACTCGAACCGAAAAAAGAAAAATTTCGTCGGGTTTTTCGTTTCCGTTTGTGGCATCGTGGCGATCACGCGATGCGAAGCACAGAAAAGATTTTTAAAAGTTTTTTAAAAAACCCTGACTCCCGGCCAAAAAGCAGGCGAAAATATGACTGCCTGAGGCTTTGCCACCTACCAGAGGGGTGGTTTCTGGGGGGTCCCTGGCCTTTCCCCCCCTCTTCTCCTGTCGTGGGCTGCTTGCACCAGGCTGGGGGGGTGTCGTCCTCGTCATCTGTCTCGCTGCATGCCATGCGGTAGGGGGGATCCAAAATGGTGACCACAATTTTTCTTTTGAAATGGTGGTCGAAAAACACAACAAATCACCACAGAAACATGTGAAATTTATTTATTTTAAATGCCTGAATTTTTATAGTAGCAGCAGTGGGTTTTTATAGCAATAAAACATCGTATTGATTTTATTCTATTTCATTTTTTTATTTTTTTAGACCTGCCCATTTGGGCTGGGCATGGGATGGGACCATGCAAATTTTTGAACCATTCCACCAATGGCATCGCCAGGTTTTTGACTGACACTTCTGGATGTCTCGGAGGGCATAAAAAGCCGAGGCACCTTCCAGAAATCGCAGTCGGGTGTATGAATGTGGTTGAAGGAGGAGGGCTGGCTGCTGGTGCTGGTGTGATCCGATTGAGATTGAGGGAGGCTGGAGGCTTTAGGATTTAAGTTAGGCAGGCAGGGAGGGAATTGAATTTAGAAAATAATTTCTTTGATTCCCTGCAGCTTTGTCTGCTGAGGGGAATAGCAGTTTATTCTTTATTTCTTCTCTGGCAGTTTGAGGATTTTTTTTCTGATATTGGATAAAGGGGGAGGTTCGACTGGGAGTGGGAGGTGTGGATTTATTTTAAATATATATTATATACTACCATTTATTTTCTATTTTCCCAACTTCAATTTGCTTGCACACACACACATTTGGGGTGCAAGCCAAGAACAGAACCTCTATCCTATGTGATATCCTAACTGCCCACTCGCCCATCCACCCACGCCGCCACCCGCCTGCGGCCCACACTGCCGCCTGCCCACTCGCCCACCCGTGGCCACCGCCTGCCCATGGCCCCTGCCACCGCCACCGCCCGCACCTCCCTAGCACCGGCCCTGATTGTGGGACGCCCCTATGCTCTGGGAAGTCAAATCACGCTAAATCGTGGTGGGAACGACAAACGGCAAATGGAAACGACAAATTTTTGAAAAATTTCGCAACAAACGGAAATGACCCGAAACGGACCCATTCCGACAAACAAAAACTCGAAACATCATTTCTTCTGGTCATGCCCACGTCTACTGTTAACCACTGAACCATTTAAAACTAAGCTAGCTGGATAGCTCAGTGAGTTGGGTATCTCTCTGTGATGCCAGAGGTTGGGTGTGCAGTTTATTTTGTTTCCCCACATACTTTGGATTTCTTTATTTCATATTGGCTTCAGCGTTTCTCAAATAAATGAAATTTTCCTTTACAGGGAGAAGAAACACCTCAAGAAAATGAATATTATTGATTATCGTGACATTTTAAAAACTGAACAATGCTAAAAATGAGAAAGCCCAGTTGTATCAGCAGAAGAAATATGACAAAAAGCATACCACATATTTTATAAATCAGCACTTTATTTCAATATGAGAAGGCTCCATTGTAGGCCAGCAGAGATGGCATGTTCCCATTGTTAAAAATAAATTTAATATACACTTCATCCTTTAGCCAAGAGTTTCTTTGGGAAGTATAGAAAATTCACTCTGCCTCAGCTTTGAAATAGCTGAGAGGATGGAGTATTCACAATAAAGGAACACTCTGCTTCTAAAGCATACTTCTGATATGACATTTTTCATCTGAAATGATTCCTCATTTCTCTGGCATTTAATGTGTCTTCATTTGAATTTTAAGGAATGTGCCAGCCCCATTGTTTGGCACAGATCTAGAAATCCAGTTGGGGAGTCATTAGCAACCAGTGTGGAGCCACTGCAAATCACACTGTGTAACTGGATTTAGACCCATGTGTTGGAAAATTGTTTCCATGTGTTGGAAAATTGTTGGAAAATTGTTTCATAGTAAATTGTTTCGTACTATGGGCAATTTCATACTTTTCCAACACAAGGAAAAATTTATCCATCATTAATATGACATCAATAATATGAAACAAGGATACAAAAAGATTAAAACAACTGCACAGTGTGGTCATGTCACACCACAAGCTGTTTACTACACATTAAGGAAAGGAAAGCTGATACTGTATGAGGATTTACAGTAGGAACTCAGTGTCAAGGGGAATTGGTCCCCTTGGTTTGGAAAAAGGGGAGATAGAAACACTATAAATATACATATATATCACAGCCTCTCATTCCCTAATGTCTAAATCTGGCAACACACCTAGGAAACACATATTTCTTCTTTTTCAATTTAATATTTTCAGGCACTGGATAAGAGAAATTGTGGACACTGGTCTAATTATTGCTCAAATTATTAATAGAGTGATAATTCTCTATTTAAGTTTTCAGAAAGCTGTTTGTGTAAAACAGTGCACCTGTAAGAAAGAGGAAGGTTTTGTTTTCATGTTCTTCATGATATGTTGGAGGTATTTAATATTTCTTTTCATGAGGGAGACAATTACAAACATTACCTCAGAAACAACTGCAGGATTGGGCTCCTGTTTGGGTGCAAATAACTTTTTTGTGGCAAGAATTAGATTTGTATCAGCAGACAATTGTAGGCAAGGAATATAGAATGCTGCAGGGTCAGCCTGGAAAAGTCAGGCTTCAACCAGGCTGAACGCCTTGTAGAATCAGAAGGAATGTGGTACTGTGCATTAGAGATGGGCACGAATTAGCGGTATTCCCATTTCCGTTTCCGTTACTCGTATCCGTTACTCTACGGAAACGGTAACGGGAATTACTCCGCCAGAATTCGAGCTCGAACCGACGAACGAACAATTTGGTCTGATTTGTCGTGCTCGTTACTTGCATCGCGGCGATCACGCAATGCCAAGCGGCACAGAAAAAAAGTTTTTAAAAGTTGAAAAAAAAACCGATTCCCGGCCCTAAAAGTAGGCGAAAACTGTCTGAGGGCACCTATCAGGCCAGAAGGGTGTTGTATTTTGGGGAGGGGGTTCCCCGCCCCCATCTCCTTGGCTATTGCTACTGCTGCGCTGCTGGTACCAGGCTGGGAGGGTGCATCCATTTGCCATGCAGTGCGGGGGATCCAAAATGGCGACCGCAATATTTTTTTTGAAATCATTGCCCAAAACCCCACCAAAGCACCACAGAAACATGCGAAAATTAGCTATTTTAAATGCTTGAATTTTTACTGTAGCAGCAGTGGGTTTTTCTTGCAAAAAAAGTCTCCGTTGATTTTATTTTATTTTATTTTATTTTATTTTATTTTATTTTATTTTATTTACACCTGCACATTCGCAATGATGGGAGTGGACCATGCAAATTTTCCACCAATCGCATGGCCACTTGGCCAGGTTGACCACAGAGACTTCTGGGATGTGCCAATCGGGCATAAACAGCCCACTAATCGTAGCCCAAACCCGAACCCTAAGCCTAAGCCTAACCCATATGCCAGTACACTGTCCTTCTAAGTGGGTCAGAGAGGCACCCAGAGGTGCACCCCAATACTCACCCTAACCTCACCCGTAACTAGCCTAACCCTAGCCCTTGTGCTAACCCGTCTTAACCCTAAGCCAGATCTACTTGCATTGCACTACATGCAAGTACGTGAGACACAGCGGGTGCAAAGAGTCTGCCAGTCCGTCACTTGTGGCTCTGGCTGACTCCTGCAGCTCCCTCCAGGAGCCCGCTACCCCCCCAACCAGTACTAACGAAAACGAAAAAATGAAAAAACGAACCGGCTAATTTTTGCGAAATTTCACGAAAAACGGAAACGAGCCGAACCGGCTTGCCTCCGACACACGACAACTCGAAAACGTCATTTTCCCTAGTCGTGCCCATCTCTACTGTGCATGTACTTCAGCTGTTAAATACAATATAGCTGTAAAAAAGATCAGCTGCTTTAAAAATCACTGTTACTTAGGTCCTATCCTGAAGACACTGAGATGCTTAGAAAGCTTCATTGAGACAGAAACAATGGGTCAGTATGGACATTGGTGCATAACACATAGACCCCTGGAAATTTGTTGCACCATAAGTGTAGGATCATCCTCGAATAGAAGTATAGTGCCTAAGGTTATATCAGGACCTGAAAACAACAGAGAACAAGACAGAATTATCTACAGGGGTTCTGAACACACTATTTTCAACAAACCATCTTGCAATTATTTTATTCAATTTTATTTAGGCAATTTTAACCCAATTTTTTCATTTAGAAGGACTTAAGGCAATGTACAACAAATAAAAAAACACAAAAATGCACCTTAAGAGAACTTTCCCCCCTCAAACTTTTCCCTCCACCTTGGTTCCTGATGTCTGTGGAAGTTCTCAATAGACATGGGCACGATGAGAAAAAATGACGTTTCGAGTTTTCGTTTGTCGGAACAGGTCCGTTTCGGGTCGTTTCCATTTGTCGCAAAATTTTTCAAAAAATTGTCGTTTCGTTTGTCGTTTGTCGTTTCCACTGCGATTTAGCATGATTTGACTTCCCCCAGAGCATAGGGGCATCCCGCAATCAGGGCCAGCACTAGGTGTTTTTGCGCCCTAGGCGGTGGACGGAGGGGGGGAGGTGCGGGCGGGCGAGCGGGCAGGCGATGGCCGCAGGCGGGTGGTGGCACGGGCGGACGGGTGAGTGGGCAGTTAGGATATCACTTCGGATAGAGGTTCTGTTCTTGGCTTGCACCCCAAATGTGTGTGTGTGCAAGCAAATTGAAGTTGGGAAAATAGAAAATAAATGGTAGTATATAATATATTTTTAAAATAAATCCACACCTCCCACTCCCAGTCGAACCTCCCCCTTTATCCAATATCAGAAAAAAATCCTCAAACTGCCAGAGAAGAAATAAAGAATAAACTGCTATTCCCTTCAGCAGACAAAGCTGCAGGGAATCAAAGAAATTATTTTCTAAATTCAATTCCCTCCCTGCCTGCCTAACTTAAATCCTAAAGCCTCCAACCTCCCTCCTCAATCTCGATCGGATCACAGTCCAGCACCAGCAGCCAGCCCTCCTCCCTCAACCACATCCATACACCCGACTGTGATTTCTGGAAGGTGCCTCGGCTTTTTATGCCCTCCGAGACATCCAGAAGTGTCAGTCAAAAACCCGGCGATGCCATTGGTGGAATGGTTGAAAAAAATTGCATGGTCCCATCCCATGCCCAGCCCAAATGGGCAGGTCTAAAAAAATAAAAAATAAAAAAAAATAAAATAAAATAAATGCGACATTTTATTGTTATAAAAAACCCACTGCTGCTACTATTAAAAATCAGGCATTTAAAAGAAATACATTTCACATATTTCTGTGGTGATTTGGTGTGTTTTTTGACCACAATTTCAAAAGAAAAATTGTGGTCGCCATTTTGGACCCCCCCACCGCATGGCATGCAGCGAGACAGACGACGAGGATGACCGCCCCCCCAGCCTGGTGCAAGCAGCCTATGACAGGAGAGGGGGGGAAGGCTGGGGAACCCCCCCCCCGAAACCACCCCTCTGGTAGGTGTCCTCAGGCAGGCATATTTTCGTCTGCTTTTTTGGCCGGGAGTTGGGGTTGTTGTTTTTTTTAGTTTTTAAAACTTTTTTCTGTGCTGCTTGGCACCACGCGATCGCCGCGATGCCATTAATGACAACGAAAAACCCGACCCAATTTTTCTTTTTTCGGGTTGGGTTCAAGCTGGAGCGGCGTAATTATTATTACCATTTCCGTTACATAACGGAAACGATAACCGAAAACGGAAACGACAATTTCGCCGCCCCATGCCCATGTCTAGTTCTCAATCATCCAAGTGAGGTCCTCCAGGAGTTGAGTCATGGCAACTGCACTTCTTTTCTTATGGGAGCAAAATGTTTCACTGCTCATTCAAGTAGCTTCTTCAGTCAGCTGATCTTGGTTCCTGATCCATTCCCTGTCATAAGGGAGAAGAACTTGCTGTCTCCCTGACCCATGCTTCTCTCAACTTATCTTCCTGATGAACCTGTGAAATTTAGGAGGAGATTCTTTTGGATGTACCAGAATGAGCTTTTAACCCTGCATTAGACTAACGAGACATAATACTAATTTCTATTTTAATCATACTTTCTTTAGCAAGCTTTGCTGACATATCATTGAAAACTTTTAGGCCTGGTTCTAAAAGTGAGGACTGGTGAAAGTTTATTTGGTGCTGAATATGATTTCAAGGCACAGCTCATTTTGTAAGTCTTGGTTTTGCATGCCATAGATATTTCATTTGAAGAATTAATTTAATTTATTTTGGCCACTATCTATTTAGATTATTTCAGTGAGAGCAGAACCATAGTCTGCAGTATGTGGAAATATTTCTGTATGTAACAACATGTTTGATTTTTGTGAATGTTACTGTTTTCTCCATGTAATTTTACCATTCTGTCTTCCACTAGAAAATGTTGCGTTCTGCATAAGTTAACAAAAAAGCATCCATAGTTTGTCTCTGTTTGTGTTAAATGTAAACACCTTGGCATCTGTAAGCAGCCTCCTATCCAACAGGGATAAAAAGGACCTCATTCTCAGATTTTGTTTTGATTAGAATGAAACCTCCCAAATTTTGCACAGATATTGCTCCAAAATTCAAAACTCAAATCTCTCAATTCAGATTTGAAGTCTTTGTCAATATATTCATAAACAATGTATTGAAGTCATGAAAATGAAGGGTTAATATGAAATTTCCTAAATTCTGTTGTGAAACCCCTTGCATAGTCAAATATCAAATATCTACTGCTGTGACATACCAGCTGTCAGACCATTTCAAATTCAGATTGTGATGTATATCTGTTACTCTCAAATATTGAAATCTACTTCATGCTGACAGCTGTCAGATGCTTCTGAAATTTTTTTGGATCTCAGATGCTGGTGCCAACTGTCAAATATTCACTGAACATTCACATTCCTAGAAGATATTTTGAAACAATTTCTGTAGGAAAACATTCAAGAAGCTTCTAAGAAGGTTTTTTGTTGGTGGTGGTGAGTTTTTGGAAGATGGTAAATAGAGTTGTCCTGTCAATCTAGGTTTACCTATAGAACAAAGGTGAAATCTAGAGAACTCCACCTATATGTTTTTAGTGCCCGAACACACAGAAACACATTTATTATTGATTTATTAAATTTATATACCGCTCCATCTTGCTACACAGCTACTCTAGACTGTTAGGAAGGAAGATGATGCTAACTAGCTCACAACTGTATCACAGCTGAAAAGCACAGTTCATTCTAACTTGATTTTTGGATTTCTTATTTTCCTATCTGCATTTAAAAGCTAGCAATTTTGGGTGTGACCGACACTGAAGATATTATTATGCAAAATGGAAAATAATTATTGCAACCTCCCTTAATATTATCGTTGCAATGATTATTTTGAAAGGCTGCTTTTGTTAAGAAATCAAAAGACTTCATGTTTCTGTTCTTGTGCAGGATCAGGAAATCCCACAGCAGTAAATCATTTTTGAAAATGCGTTGAGACACCTTTTTTCGTCAAGGGCTAAAAAACATTGTGAGTGCACATTGCAGCCTTAGATTCCTGTTCCCAGTGCTTTTATCAGTCAAGACACCATGACAGAAATCAACAGATGTCTCCCCTCTTTACACCCATCAATGCCACACTTAAGATAATCTAAAATCCCATTTAATGCTGCTGTTAATATGTCCCATGCCTTAACAGGGTTTGTTTTATTTCATTATGTCCCTGTTTTCTGAAAGAAAAGCAAGGCATACTAGTGCCATGCAGAAAATTTCTTCCATGAGAATTTTCATTGTTCTCCTTCAATTTGGAAAAAAAAAGTAATTGTTTCAAAATAGAGACTTTTGAAAAATCTGAAAATAAAATATCATTGAACTGCTGGATAGCTCGATGGCTTAGGCATCTGGCTGTGGAGACAGAGGGTCGGAATTCATTTCTCCACTATGACTCCTTGGCAGGGGCTAGACTCAATGAGAGAGCTGCCTAAATGCCCTGAGCACGTCCGATCTTGCCTGATCTGGGAAGCTAATTAGGGTCGGGCCTGGCTAGTACTTGGATGGGTGACCACCAGGGAATACCAGGTGATGTAGGCACTTGGACTAGGAACTGGTAAGCTACTTCTGTATTCCTGACAAGAAAAACTCCATGGACATGGGGTCACAAAGAGTCAGTCATGACTGTAACGGCAAAACAACAACAGACTCAATGATCCATAGGATCTCCTCGAGTTCTTCAGCTTTAAGATGATTACTACATGGGTGAAGTTAAACATTCTTATGCTTCTTTGATCTGTAAAGTGGCCAAGAAATGTGGGTTCATTGCTGATCTTCCACTGTACAATCATTTCTCTAATAGCGAGCTCCCAACACACTAATTATAGCTCAGGGGATATAATTTAGTATCTCCTTCCATGGGAATTATCAGTTCAGGATATGTGGGCAGACAAAGAAGCGGCAGAATAAGGAATATATGAATAATAGAAGAGAAACAGAAACAGGCATATCCACCTTGCAACATTATGCTAAGTTCAAATCTAAGAGCAAAGAAAAAGAAAAGAAAACAATCAAACGGGACTTGAAAATGACATGACTGATCGCCACAGATTCACATATCAAGGCCTGTATACAGAGATTATTTCAAGCCTTGACAATGAGTCAATGCAATGGAAACCCTGACAAATACTGGCTTCTTTTTTGGAGCTGGGTACAGCATTGCCCTACTCAAGACATACACATACAGGAAAGAAGGCTCATGGACAGAGTTGGAGCAGTGTTGCGGTGGCACCCCTTTTCCCTAGCCACAAATCATCCTCAAAATTAGCTACATTGTAAAGATAGGCAGTAAAGATAAAATGCATCTCAAATGATTCCTCCAGAGTGCAACATGAAGAATATACCAAGTCAAAATTTATAAGACATTTTTGTCTGACAACTATTCTTAAATTTCCTACCCCCACTTCCATAAGACCATATAACTGTCTTAAACTTCCTCAGAATGTTTGTGACTGCTTCCACATTCTCATCATCCCAGTTGTTGCTAAAACAATACCAGATGGAAGATATTATGAAGGAAGCAGAATTAGTGGCCAGTAGAGATGGGCACGACTCAAAAAAATGGTGTTTCGTTTGTCATTTGGTCGTTTAGGGGTCCGTTTCGGTTCGTTTTCATTTTCGTGATGTTTTTTGCAAAAAAATTCGTTTTCGGTTCATTAGGTAACGAAATGAAAAAACACAATGAAAAATTGCTGTTTCGTTAGCATTCTTTTTAGTTCAATGCATCTGCTGCAACGAAAACGAAAAACACAGCAAATTTGGTCGTTTCATTTTCGTTTTTGTTTTGTTTTTAAAAAAAATTCGTTTTGTTTTTGTTGCGTAACGAAATGAAAAAACAAAAACGAAAATGAAAAATCGCTCGTTTCGTGCTCATTTCTAGTGGCCAGTCTACCAAAACTGTTGGTGTACTTGCCAGTTGCAGTGGGAGTGAAGAAATCAACGATTACCTGAGAGTGGGTTGGGGCAAAGTTTTGCTGCGGCCACTGCCAGTGTTGAGCCCCTAAGAGTTCCTCTGGGAGAACTTAAGAATTCTCTCTTTCCCTCAGAGAAATTTCAGTGAAATTGGCTGCCTCATTTCTGTTCTCAGGAACAGATTGGAATATTTCAACAGATAATTAATAACCAGAGTAATTTTCAATAAATAAATCAATAAATACATTTTTAAGAAAGTCACCGGAGATGGAAGACTGACCAAAGTGTATGTGACAAAGACAAACCTTTTACTGGCATGTCTTACTTGATAATCACCTTGCTATCCAACCTGTGGTCTTATAACCATTAAATATCTGATTGGAGTAGCAACTCTGCCTATTTCCCATTTCTTATGAAGCACCCAGATGCTAATATGAATATAAACAGTATTTGCTGGTCAGCACTAGAAATCTTGAGTTTAAAAAAGAAAGCACTCTACATACAGAAATGTAATTGCTTCCTGCCTCTCTAATCAGATCACACATAAAAGCTTCCCAGTGTAGTCTATAAACTCAACTCCTGTGATTGATCATACCTCACATTACTTTCAATGATACTTTCCTTCTAGGGCTTTAATTGACTAACTTTGCCTCAGAATCCAGAATTCTGAACTATGGCATTTTGCTTTCCCCCTTTTAAAAAAGAAAAGAAAAGATCGGCATATTTTCAATTAGACCACATGATTTATTTATTTATTTATTTAAAATATTTAAAATATTTCCACTCCATCTTTCTCCTTTAAAGGACCCAAGGCGGCTTTTCTCTCATTTTGACACTTTCATGTGTTAAATTAAAAACTATTATTTAATCAAAATATCTGAAACACAAATGACAGATCATCACATAGGAAGGGCAGTTGGTGTCTTGGGGGGAAAAGGGTTTATTGATCTTCAGCTTCTCAGCATATAAGAGATGGAAAGAATAGCACATCATAAACAATAATTTAGTATAAAATATATCATATTGCCTCTGACAGGTCTTCCTTGAAAGGATTGCTAAGCGATAAACCAATGAAAACTCAAGTTTCACTCTCTGAAAGAGCAAGAGAAAATTTATGGCCCTGAGCCTATGCTTCCTTCCTTTAAGGAATGACAAGCGAAAATACAACAGAACAGAATCATTTCAGCACTCACCTCAGCCCCCTACCTTTGCATTCCACAACACAGAGCTTGAGTTTTAAAAGCCACATTTTTCCTCTTCCTCTTTTTCCATGGACAACTCACTTTAATAACTTGGCCCCTGAGTCCCAAACCTCTCCAAATTTGGATGGCATACAGGGAAGAGTCCAAGGAAGCTACCCACCAAATTTGGTGCCTCTAGGACCTAGGAGAGTTATTTTATAGCACAATGAATTGTTTTGTTTCATTTCATTCCAAAAATTCTTTTAAAATTGTTAATAATGGAACAAAACAAAACAAAACAAAAGGAAAAACAAAACAAAACACTATATTTCCATTTTGTGCCCATCTCTAGTCCACACCTTTTGCTTGCTTACATGTGTCATAGTTTTGATTATATTTGGGGATCTATAGGGAATCCTGGATATGTTGATTGAGTTCCTTCCTTCCTTCCTTCCTTCCTTCCTTCCTTCCTTCCTTCCTTCCTTCCTTCCTTCCTTCCTTCCTTCCTTCCTTCCTTCCTTCTGTCTAAATTTATTATTACCCCCCCTCCTTTTGGTGGTGAGCCTTTACACACCACTGTAGAAGATAATTAAATACTAGCAGAATTTAACTGGTTGTTATTGGAGCAGATTGCGGAATATGAAATTGATGACTTTCCCCATGTTATTATAGATTTGCCTGTAGATCTAAATGCCTATTTAGAGAAACTATATTGTTTAATGATTCTGAATCTGAACTTTATAGTTCTGTTTGCTATTTGATTACACATGCTATATAATTTTATTAATTTGAATTGTTACATTTTTTTATTTTCTACTCACTTTTAGAGCGTTTGAATCCATGAAATGCTGTTTGCACTACAGTGTCTTCATTGCAATGTGAACTTGTCTTTAATATTTGCACTTCACAGAAATTGCTGATTTAGTTATTTGAGTCCTAATGAAAACCAAAACCGTTGAATAATTTGTGCATTAGAAGAGAAAAGTACATCCCAAAGTATTTATATCGGGGCTGGGAGTTTGTTGTGGCAAAAAGAACAAGGAGTTGTGTGGCATCTTAAAACCTGACGAGTTTTCTTTGGTATAAACTGCAGGGATTATAACTGTCTCCTTAAGATGCATTTTAGGAAGTGGACTGCCATCCATCATGACTTAAGGCAAAACATTTGCCAATTTTTCAGTGTCACAAAACACCTTGCTGTGCTCATTTGCAACCCACATCACAGCTCAGGGCGGGGATGTTGGGAGATGAAACAGCAATATAATAAAGAAAACTAAGTGCAGGAAAATGATAGGCCACATTGTAAGCTAAAGGAAAGGTGCACAAAGACCCACAAACACTTGGGGGGGGGCAGATTGCTTATAAAATTGCATGTGAACATCCCAGCAGGGCAGACAGAACCTAAAATGGGAAATAGAGATGGGCACGACTTGAAAAAAAATTTTTTTTGAGTTATCGTTAGTCGGGCCAGTTCCGTTTCGGGTCGTTTCCATTTTTCGTGAAAATTCGCAAAAATTAGTCAGTTCATTTTTTCGTTTTTTCATTTTCGTTAGTACTGTTTTTTTGGGGGGGGGTAGCGGGCTCCTGGAGGCACCTCTGTGGGGTGGGTGCCTCCTCTGGCCCGCTATAAAGGGAAAGCGGGCTCCTGGAGGCACCCGTGGGTGCCTCCTATCCTCACCCACTAGGAAGGGGAAGCAGGCTCCAAGAGACCCCTCAACATGGGGGTCTCCCCTCCTCACCTGCTGCTGCAAAATGGCATGCATAGCCATATGGATATGCATACCAGTTGCAGACAGTGAGACCAGTGAGTGAACCCAGAGTCATAGGCGATGCCTAAGGGTCTCGCACCGCCATGTCTCACAAAGAAGGGAATCGTACTTGCGTGTAGTGCAATGCAAGTAGATCTGGCTTAGGGTTAAGGTGGGTTAGTGCAAGGGCTAGGGTTAGGCTAGTGACGGGTAAGGTTACGGTGGGCTAGTGGGTTGCACCTCTGGGTGCCTCTCTGACCCACAAAGAAGACAGTCTGTGACGTATGGGTAAGGAGTCAAGGATTAGGGTTAGGGTTAGGGGGCTAGGGCAGGTTTTAGGGGGCTTTTTGGCACATCCCGGAAGTCTCCATGGCCAAGTGGCCATGCGATTGGTGGGATGGCTCCAAAAATTTGCATGGTCGTCCACTCCCATATGGCTGGCCACTCGGCCAGCCCATCATTGCGCAGGTGTAAATAAAATAAAATAAAATAAAATCAATGGAGGACAGAGGAGGAGAGGAGAGACATTTTGTTGCAAGAAAAAACCCACTGCTACTGTGAAAAATCTGGCAGTTTATAAATTTTCGCGTGTTTCTGTTGTGCTTGTGTGTTTTTTGGACCACGATTTCAAAAACAATATTGCGTTCGCCGCCCCATTTTGGATCCCCCGCCCGCACCGCATGGCATGGCGAGTCCGGCTGCCCAGGACGGGGGGGAGGCGGGACCCCCCTCCAGAAACCACCCCTCCGGTAGGTGCCCTGCGCCCTTAGTCAAGCAGGCATTTTTCCGCCTGCTTTTTTGGCCCGGGAATGGGTGGGGGGAGAGTTTAAAAGTTTTTTCCTGTGCCTCCGTGCCGCTTGCTTGCGCTTTAATTGCGGCGGCCGGCGGCGAGACTGGGCTTTTTGCTGGCTGCAAGCCTGCGGCGAGTCCCACCAGAGCAGCCCAGGACGGGGCATGGGGGGGGGGAGGCTGGGGACCTCCAGAAACAACCCCTCTGGTAGGTGCCCTGAGGCACGGCAGGCATTTTTCTGCCTGCTTTTTGACCGGGAACCGGGTTTTTTTAACTTTTAAAAACTTTTTTTCTGTGCCTGTGGCATTGCGCGATCGCGTGATGCAAGGAACGAGCACGACAAATCAGACCAAAATTGTTCATTCGTCGGTTCGAGCTCGAAGTCTGGTGGAGTAATTCCCGTTACCGTTTCCATAGAGTAACGGAACCGAGTAACGGAAACGGAAACAGGAATACCGCTAAGTCGTGCCCATCTCTAATGGGAAACCTTAGAAACTGAGGTTGACAGAATGACCCCCTCACTTTTCTGTATTGCAACTCAATGAACATTTTTTTAAATAAAGGCAATGAACATTTCAGAAAAGCAAACACATATACAGTAGGTAGTAAATGGAAGCACTGATTCTAGGGTGCTGCAGTGATTTACTCACACGGCGTATTTCATTTGCATGGTTGACATTTTCAGTATCTGACTTCTCATTGGCTCTATTGCCTTTGGCAGGTAACTGTGGGAGTGAAAGAGAGGTACCTGTGGGAGAGGACTGACATGCTGGCAATTCACAATTTGATCTGAGAGAGTGTGGGATGAAACTGGACTGCACAAGAATGGGGAAACATGGCATGAATCTCTTCAGTGAGGAAGATAAAAAGAAGAGTATGGATTCTGGTAGGCAAGATGTGGTGTGGAAACTGAAATAATGTAAAAGTTCAGAAGAAGAATGCACCTAGATGTAAAATTTGACCACATATGAAGCTATAACTAGGAGTTCAACTGCTTAAGGCTTCTGTTCTATTATAAATAAACTGTTAGGTGCACCTGTTGACAACTGCCTGAGAATGAATAAATTTAGAAACAGAGGATTCCTGTTATGCTTCCATATAAACCTTTAGAAACACAACTCATACATGAGGTGGAAGTCCTTCATTCCCTATGTGATCTCCCTGCAGTGAACTATGTTTGTGTGTGCATGTTGTGTCATTACAGCCATGACCGACTCTTTGTGACTCCATGTCCATGGAGTTTTCTTGGCAGGAATACTGGAGTGGTTTGCCAGTTCCTACTCCAGGCACTTACAGGACCTGGGATTCCCTGGTGGTCACCCCTCCAAGTACTAACCAGGGCAGACCCTGCTTAGTGCTTACCTTTCAAAATCAGTCAAGAGCAAATGTGTTTAGGGCATCTAGGCACACAGTGAACTATGGAAGTATGGAAATCATGGAACATAGGAGTTCAGGAAAATAAGAAGGTGGCCACATCAGGGGAGCAAATTTTGTGCCATACTCCTTGTACAACAATTTTATCCCTCTAGGCAATGCAGGTTATTCCAGTGGTACATACCTGGAACATTAGAGAGGCAAACACTAGCCAGTATCCTGTGTAGGTTCACCTGCACAAATGGGGTAAAGTCTTCAGCCACAGAAAACTGCCACTGATTCTGGAGATCCTCTTTTTAATTCTGAGGTGTTTGTAACTTGACATCATTGTGCACACCCCACAAAAACAGAATTTTAACATGGAGATATAGGCCAATTTTCCTTTGGGGAGTATGACTGTGAAGATATACTCAACTGATTTTTTCAACATCCAAAACCACAATTATCTGTTTGTCTTCCAGATGTAATATTTTGGAAGTTCAATCTGAGAGTGTTCCTCTAATGTTTGTTAAAGGAAAGAAACAAATTGGAGTTTTACCGTGTTACTTACAAAGTGTGGCTAGGGGCCAAGTTGTGTACTTATGGGTCCACAGGAACAAACACAATCTAGAATATGGGAGTTTTGCATCAAGCCATTTATTTGCACAGGCTATGCTCCTCAAGTGTAGAGGGTCTGGTATCTGCAAGCCCAGGGGTGTTTGCAGCCATAATTCTTTTGACCCCCTGCATCATGAACAGCTGTATTCACTTTCTGTAATAGCTCAGTTGTTCATTATGATTGATCATAATCTCCACTCCACTCCATAGGCTGTCTGTGTTGATTCAAATGCAAATCTTCCCATTCATTTCACTGGATAATGGAGCTAAGCTGATAGTTGTTGACTCTGTGACTTTGAAAAGCAGTTTGAATGAGATGAACCATCTAATAGAGCAGCTTACCTGTATGGACCCTGATGTAATGGCATTAGAATGTTTTCAAAGTTGCTGTGGGGGAAAAGGGGGGATAAAAAGGATTACTTCCTGTGATAATGTGATGGGAGATGTAATGCGATTATGCCGTCCTTGACTTCCCAGTCAAGCAAATTGGTTGGAGTTGCTGGTTTGAACCTGAAATTTTCAGGGCATCACTAAACAAGACACAGATACTATGTTTAGAAGCAATGCACCTTTAACAGTAATATTTGTCTTTCCCAGTACTAGCTGGGCATTTGACAAATTAACCTGTTTTGTTTTCTAACTGGATGGTTAGGAAATAATAAGACTTTGGCCAATATCCTGTTGTGCAGCTTCACTTGCATGACAGGGGTGATGTCACTCACCATCAATTATTGCTGTTTATTAACGAATGGCTTTTTAAATTCCAAGGTGTGGTACATATGAGGCTTGAGTTTTGAAGCATTCAGTTATCTCTGGAATCTGCTTAGTATAAGGTTGGTTGTGGTGCAGCCTGCCACTGTGATTTCTAAGTCTCCTGTGTTCATTTAGGAACAGTTGTAGAGAGTCACTGAGGGCACATGTGTAATGTATTTATGTGCAGTTAAGTGACCTCCAACTTATGACAACCCTATGAATGAGCACTGTTCTCAACGGCCCGCTCAGCTCTTGAAAATTAAAGCTGGTGGATTTGTTGGAAGCAATCCATCTCATGTTTGGTCTTCCTCTTTCTCATTATCTTATCTCTTTCCCAGCATTATTCTCTTTCCCAGTGAGCCTCGACCTTTCATGATGGGCCCGAAGTATGACAGCCTCAGTTTTGTTGATGTTGTTGTTTGCCTCCAGAGATAATTCAGATAATTCAAAACCAGGGCCCACTTGTTCATCACTTTGCCTCATGGAAAATTTGCTTGCACTCTCATATGATGCCTTTGAGAGGCTTTGGCTGGGAGGGAGCTGCTGTGAATATAAATCAACCCAGTAGCAGCCAATTGTTTCTTTCTCTATCTCAGATAATGTTTCCTGCCATTTTCCCCCAGTCAGGATTCCTATCAGGATTCTGTCTGTCAGGATCCTGTCAGTGTGTGAGTTGTGGAGTTAGACACGAACAGTTTGAGTGAGGTATTCTGTAAGTTGGTGAAGTAACCAGTCAGTTAGTTAATAATGAAGGGAATTAAGCAGTTTAGTTTAGTAATAGAACAAGTTAACATTTCCACAAAAAATACTGTTTGTTTTTATATAAGAAAAACTGTGAGGAAACGGAAATATTTCATTATTTATAATTCTCCAAGCTCTCTGAGTGAACATATTGAAACAAATAAGGGGCAGCTGAGGTAAACTAACAAATAATGAGTAATCTACTAAGGGAGGACGTAGTTCAATTTGCTCTGTAGCTTCCCGACCAAACCATTTTTATCTGTTGGGTAATTAGAGGAAGTTTTATATCTAAGCTACACTCAATTTCCCCAACAAACTCTGCCAAACCTCAACAAGGTCTGCACTGAAAAAAAATGGAGCAGATATTAGTCCCAAGATAGATATAAGGAACTCTGCATCCTTCATCATCTTACAGATACACCGAGAACCTCCACTGTCTTTTACATGTCCTGCCTGTTCAACAGAATTATGCATCAAAGGGGGAGGAATGAATCTGAGTGAAACTAGTTTCAAGCCTGGCAAACTGTCAAAGGAGACTCCTTCAGGTTTTTTCCCCTCCAAGAAGGACAGAATTATCTTTTCTCTAATTTTAATGGAGTAGTGTTTCATGCTGCATTACAATGTAATTCCTATAGACTATAGCTTGTAATAAGATACTCACACTGACTACACTAATGAGTTCATTATGGCCAAATTTGCTTCAATGCCTTTCAAATGAATGAGCAAAGGGATTCAATTTAAGAAAAGTGCTATTGTTAAAATATAAGAATAATGCATCTTTTTGCTGAATGTGATGCTAATTGTTCATTCACAATCATATAACTGACTGACCACATCTCATGTTTCCAGTGAAGATAAAAAGAGAGTGTTAAAATACAGTAAATGCATTAGCATGCTGTTCCTCCTTTCATGGTATAGCTACTGAATGAAGAAGCTCCTGACTTTCCCTTTCTATTTATCCAGACAGACTATGTGATCCTGTGGATTCATATAAAAGACACATAATAGGAGGTACACCATAATTCAGGGAAAGCTTGCCTGAAGAGAAAGATCTTTGCCTGTTTCTGGAAAGACAACAGAGGTGAGGCAGTCCTGGCCTCTAGTGGGAGGGAGTTCCAGAGTCTGGGCGCAGCAGCTGAAAAGGACCTTTCATGGGTTCCCATGAGACATATCTGTGAGGGTGGCAGGATGTAGAAAAGGCCCTCTCCTGATGACATTAACATCTGTTGGTTCATACTATGAGATTAGATCTTTGAAGTAGCTAGGACCCAGGCTGTACAGTGCTTGGTAGGTCAAAGTCAGCACCTGGAATTGCGCTCGATAGCTGAATGGCAACCAGTGGAGCTGCTTTAATAGTGGTGTAATGTGATCTCTGTATCCCACCCCAGTCAGCAGTCTGGCTGCTGCATTTTGGACCCATTGAAGTTTCCTGAGGCTTTTCATTGGTAGCCGCACATAGAGTGCATTACAGCAGTTTAGTCAGGATGTCACTGGTGCATGTATCACCATGGCCACAGCTGGTTTCTCAAGAAACAGACATAAATTGTGTAATACCTTTAATTGTGCAAATGCATTCCTGGCCACAGCTGTGACCTGGGCATCCAAACTCAAGGATGAGTCCAAGAGCACCCCCAAGCTGCGTAATTCTTTTTTCAATTGGAGGGTGACCCCATCTGGTACAGGTTGCATCCTTAATCCCTTGTTCTCCCTTTTGACTGACCAGGAGCACATCTGTCTTGTCTGGGTTTAGTTTCATTTTGTTCATCCTCATCCAGTTCATTACTGCAGCTAAACACTCATGTACAGTTGAGAATAAGATAGTAGATCCCTTAGAATCTGCAGGATGCAAGAGGTAGAGCTGGGTATCATCGGCATATTGGTGGCACTTAACCCCAAAAGACCTGATAATCTCCCCCGGTGGTTTCATATAAATGTTAAATAACACTGGAGACAGAACAGAACCCTAGGGAACTCCATAGGTCAGTGGCCGTGGCGTCAAACATGAATCGCCTAACACCTCTTTATGCATTCTTTCCTACAGAAAGGACCAGAGCCACTTTAATGTAGTACCCCCAATTCCCATTTCAGAGAGACGAGTCAGCAGCATGCTATGGTCTATAGTATCAGAAGCAGCGGAGAGAGGTCTAGTAAATCCAAAAGGGACACAGATTCCCCTATCCATTTCCCTGCATAACCAGTGCCGTCTCAGTCTCATAGCCAGGCCTGAAGCCAGACTGAAATGGATCCAGGTACTTTATCTCATCCAGAAACCTCTGGAGCTGCAAGAACACAACCTGCTCTAGGACTTTCCCTAAGGATGGGATATTTGATACCAGTCAGAAATTGTTCAGTATCATTGGGTCTAAGGAAGGCTTTTTTAACAGCTGTTAAGCATGCTGGAATCCAGCCCTGATGTAAGGAGACATTCACTACTCTTCCTAACCAGTCTGCCATACCTTCTCTGACAACTTTTGTGATCCATGAGGGACAAGGATCCAGCAGACATGTGGTGGCCTCATCTCCTGAAGGGTCCTGACCACATCATCCAGCTGTAGGAGCTGAAAGTTATCCATTAATACAGGACAAGGAGGATGGGTTTTTTTATTTACAGTCTCTGCATTAATAGCAGCATCCAGGGTAGCCTGGATCTGTTCAATTTTGCTTGCAAAGTGTTGTGCAAATTCTTTGTACCTGAGTGGTCTGTGTTATCCACCCGTGGGTCAGCATGTAGCAGACTTTTGACTATTATGAAAAGCTGCCCTGGGCGAATATGTGCCAAATCAATGGTGGCAGAGAAAAATGATTTCTTTGCTTCCTCCACTGTCTTGGAGTAAGCCTTCCAAAGGCCTTTCATTGTTTCTTTATCTGTTTCACTCTGAGTTTTCCACCAAAGCCTCTAGCTCTGTGTGCTACTTTTTTAAATTTTGCCAATTCCCCAGTAAACCAAGCAGCCAATTTGGGTCTATTTTGAGGAAGGAGACTTTAGGAGCTCACCAGACAATGGCTTTGCTCATTTCCCCATTCCAGAGTTCAACCAAGGATTCAACAGAATCACCCATTGGAGAGGTAGGGAACTCCCCAAGGGTGGTTAAATAATCATCTGGATTCATCAACCTTCTGGGACGTATCATTTTTTTCTGACTCCCCCTTCCCCCGGCCAGGCTGAGAGTTACAGCGAGCCTAAGGCACACCATATAGTGGTCTGTCCAGGACAATGGGACTACAGAAAGTTCCTTTACCTCAATATCCTCACTGTCCATATCAGGGCAGAAGACCAAGTCTAAGGTATGGCCTGCAGAATGGGTTGAAGTAGATACCATTTGGGCCAGGCCCATTGTTAACACGGAGGTCATGAAGTCTTTTGGACACCCCTGACAGAGCTGCCTCAGCGTGGATGTTAATGTGCCCCCAGAACAAGGAGCCGAGGCTACTCCAACATCAGCCCTTCAGTAAACTGAGGTAGAGAAGTCATTGTGTCACAGGGAAGGGATTCACCAAGAGAATTCCTGTTTTGTCCCTGGCTCCTACTTTTAAGTACCTACATGCAGAACCAGGAAATTGGGGGACATAGCATCTAGCAAGATGGATGGAGTTGCAGTAGACTATTGGCACTCCACCACCCTGTCCCCCTGGTCTGGCCTGTTGTTCCATAGAAAAAACCCGGAGGACAGAGTTGAGTGAGGTTGACACCCCCAACCTCATCCAGTCAAGTCTCTGCAATGCAAGTAAGATCTGCTTGTTCTTGCAGGATCAGGTCCTGAATGATTGTTGAGTTCCCATTCAATGACCTTGAATTTACTAGCAAAGTTTTAAGTCCAGGGATCCTGTCACCATGCTTTTCAGAACAATTTAAATTTGTATGTACCTTGGGAGTTATCAGTACCCTGTAGTCCTCCGTTCTGTAGTGCTAAGGAACGTTATGTTGGCCATGTCTTCCATTACCCAAAACAGTTATAGGTTTTCCTACATTGCCTTGTTCACACATGCAGCAACTGAACATTTTTTTTTAAAGAGATCTGCAACAACAAAAAGTAGAAGCCTCTGGCTGAGTGCGATATGGCCGGTAGATAGCATGCTGGCTGAGAAAATGATTTGCTTATGGCTGTGCATTATGTGACTGCAAATTTAAATTGCAAAATCAAAGGGGAAGAAGTAGAAAACATTTCATTGGTATCCTATCTATCTATCTATCTATCTATCTATCTATCTATCTATCTATCTATCTATCTATCTATCTATCTATCTATCTATCTATCTATCTATCTATCTATCTAATTGGGGTTTTATACTACCCATCTGGCAGTGATGCCACATTTCAGTGATGGTGAACCTTTTAGAGACCGAGTTCCCAAACTGTGATTCAAAATCCACTTATTTTTGGCAAAGTGCCAATAGGGCAATTTAACGTGAATACAGTGGTACCTTGGGTTACAAATGCTTTGGCTGCTATGCTTTGGGAAAGAGAGAATGGAAGAGCAGGCTTTTGAATTTTCCACAGCCACAGCACCCTCACTGTGGCCACAGGAAATTCAAAAACCTGCTCTTTTATCCCCGCTTTCCCAAAGAGTAGCACCCCATCCACCTCTCTGTCCTGGGCAGAGAGGTAGATGGGGTGATATACCATCAGGAAAGCCAGGGGGAGTGGTGACGGCTTATGGGCTCCTTCATAGCCCCAGTTTGCTCTCCAGCCACACCACTCTGGGCACCCCAAACGTGGTATGGCTGGAGATTAAACTGTGGCTATGGAGGAACCCACAAACCACTGCTTCCCCCCTCACCTGGCTAACGTCGCGGAGAGAGGCAGGCAAAGGGGAGGCAGCAGTTTGTGGCCTCCTTTGTAGCCCCACTTTACTCTCCAGCCATACCACTATTGGGATGCCCAGAGCAGCATGACTGGAGAGTAAACTGGGGCTACGAATGAGCCCAGAAACTGCTGCCTCCCTTTCGCCCGGTTCTCTGCACAGAGCATAGTGGCATGCTCCAAGCTGAATGGGAAGTGTCGTGGCTATGAGGAGACAGTGTCACTGTTACACAGAAAGGGCTCCATGTGCCACCTTTTGCACCCATGCCATAGATTCACCAACACTGCCCACTGCCATGTTTATATGTAATTTAAAATGAAAATAGTATGCCATATCTAAGGAATCAAACAGGGCAAAACTGTGGAGGTGAAAGTACACAATCATTTCACTTCATGTCCTATTATTTTCACAATAAAGCCCAATATTTCATCATGGGTGCTGGGAGGGATACTAGATATTCTTCCCTTTGAAATATTAAGGACATAATAATTTTGCCAAATGGGGGGAGAGAAAATTCAAAAAGAAATATCACCACATTGAGATCTAGGCCATAATTCTTTCTGAAATGGTTTTACATCTTACACTCCACATATTCTTCAATGTTCTGTTTGGGGAAAGGTACTGTATGTTGGTTATTCTCTTAGTATTTGGATCTTTTTCAATGAGTGAGTACATGTTCTTTAAATGATAGGGAAAGTGAGCTCATATATTACAGAAACGCTGATTTCCACAACACCTTTAATGGGGAAGGATGGGGCACCACATGTCAGGGGTGAACACCAGGCTGTACTGCCCCTGCAAGAAAAGCATTAAAGATAAAAAACAATGTGTTGTAATTAGGGATGGGCACGAAATGGAAAAATAGTGTTTCATTTCATTTTGTTTCATTTCCCCCTGTATTTAGTTTTGTTTCTAAATGAATTTTTGTAAACAAATTCGTAACACAACAAAACAGTCATGAAACAATTCATTACTCTATAACATGCATTTTATAGAGTAATGAAAGCATTTTATATAGTAATGAAATGGTTCATTTCAAAATTGAAAAAAGGTGTTTCGTTTCATAATGAAAGACTGCCTGTTGTTTCATTTTGTTACAAAATGATTGGTAAGCTTACGAAAAGACAAAACAGTGTTTCATTTTTCGTAAGGTGCTCATCGCTAGTTCCCGTCTATAATACCAAAGGTAAAGGAAGGAAACCTTTCTAAGACTTCCTCTGGTGACATACTGATAGAAAGTGCCAATTTTTGTTTAGATAGCTCAATAGTTTTTGTATCTGGTTGTGGAGCCAGAGTCTGGCAGTTCAATTCCCCACTGCCTCCTGGGAGAAGAACCAGGCTGTGTGGCCTTGGACAAGCGGCCAGATGTGGGGAAGAGTAAACCATTTCTGAGTACTCTCGATCTTGAAAACCCAGAAAAGGGTCACCATCAAGTATAACTATAAGAATTGTCTTTACAGCACATTGTTACTATTAACAGTTTTTCAATGGAGCCTTTCATAAATTTATAAATCAAAAACTGATACAGTGGACCATTGTATAACAAACGGTTTGTATAACATAAAATTTGTACAACATAAAAAATTCCGGAGATAGGGTAAATTTGCTTAACATAATCGCCTATGGGGTGAATCTGTACAACATAAAAATGGGATCACTCTGTTTTCAATGCATTCCTATGGGAAATTTGTATAAAGGAAAATTTGTTTAACATAATTTCATTTGGAACGAATTAATTCCTTTATACAAGGTACCACTGTATTTGAGTGTGAAGGCCTGTAGGATGCTCCCTCTATGTAGCATATTTTTTTGCAACAGCAACAAAAAAAGTTAAAAGTTCATTTCCAGCACTGAAGTCCTTTATACATACCCAACTGATTCCAGAGGATTATGCAGTCTCATTACCTGCAAGATCACCATATCTACTGGAGGATTTCCTGCTGGGGTGCTCACAACCCACAGTCTTAGTTTACACTAGAGATGGGCACGAAACGAACAATTTTTCGTTTCCGTATTTTTTTGTTTCGTTACGCAACAAAATGACAAACAAATTTTGTCTCCAAAATGAAATGAAATGAACAGAAACACAGGAAATTTTGTTGTGTGTTTCGTTTTCGTTACTGCAATACAGTTAACTGCTTTAAATGCTAAAAAAATCACAAAAATTGAAATAAATGGTAATGAAATTGTAATGAAACAAATGAAAACGAAAACAATTTTTTTGCAAAAAATCACGAAAAATGGAAACGAAACGAAACGGACCCTCCAAATGGCAAACGACAAACGAAACATCATTTTTTTGATTCGTGCCCATCCCTAGTTTACACTATTGGCTTTTACAGAATATCCCATTGCCTTTCCTTATGCTGGCATGTTTGTAGCTGTGATGCTTGGCCTTGTTCTGTGGCATGCGTTCCATTAATCCTCCCCTCCTTTTAAAACTTCTCTGATTCTGTTATCTTCACTCTGCTGTACTCCAGCCTTATCCAGTCCTGCTTCACTGAGTTCAGCTTCATGCCCTGCATCAGTGCCTTTCTGTGCCATTCTTCCCAGAATTGCCATATCTTTCAGTTGTCTGTCCTGCTCAGTCAATTGTCAGCTTCTTTTATTATTCCACAGTTCTGCCTTTCTGTCTTGCTTCATTTCTTCCTTGCCTATTATTTTCCTTAACTCTCTATTAGCCATTTCAGGTGCTCAGGTTTATTTAGGCTATCTTTTATGCCCTCTTCTGAAATCCAGCATCAAACTTCCTTCCCTCTTTCAGAGAGCACTTGTCCAGCTAATAAAGGTATGCATGCTGTTTTGAAGGCATTCAAAGCAGCCATAGGCACTATGAATAAGTAGCGCTATAGGAGTACCTTCTGCCTACCCCTCATCTCTAGCATTCTCTCCCTTTGTGTCTTGTGGGAGCCCCACGGCACAGTAGTTAAACTGCAATACTGCAGCCGAAACTCTGCTCACGCCTTGGGTTAAAACATGTAAGGCACAGACAGGAGCACTCCTTGCATGCTTCTCTCACTCTCTATAGAAGGATGATGAAGGTCTGGTGTGGCGAGCCTCCTCTGGTCATCCTGGATCCCTTCCAGTCTGGATTCAGGCCTCTTCGCGGGACCGAGACCGCCCTGGTCGCTCTGCAGGATGACCTCCTCAGGGAGGCCGACAGGGGGAGTTTCTCCCTGCGCGTCCTCCTTGATCTCTCAGCAGCCTTTGATACCGTCGACCACGGTAACCTTCTGGCCTGGCTCGCTGAGGCGGGAATTGGTGGTCAGGCCTTGGCCTGGCTCCGTTCCTTCCTCCGCGGCCGGACTCAGCGGGTTCAGCTGGGGGATGTTTTGTCAGCTCCTTGGACTCTCCCTTGTGGGGTGCCCCAGGGGTCGGCAATCTCCCCCGTGCTGTTCAATGTTTATATGAGGCTGCTGGGGGAGGTCATCAGGAGATATGGAGTTCGCTGTCATCAGTACGCTGATGACACGCAGCTCTATATCTCCTTTTCTACATCTGCAGAGGAGGCGGTTCGCTCCCTCGATCTGTGCCTGGAGGCCGTTCTGGAATGGACCAGAGATAACCGGCTCAAGCTTAATCCAGAGAAGACGGAGGTTCTGTTCTTCGGGGCGCCCTCGTATCGGTACAATGGCCCCCTCCCTAGTCTGGGGGGTATTTCCCTCCAGCCTACAGACAGGGCCAGGAATCTGGGCATGGTCCTGGATTCGGCCCTCTCCCTGGAAGCCCAGGTGATGGCTGTCTCCAGGGCCGCTTTTTTCCATCTCCGCAGGATCGCCCAGATCCGTCAGTACCTTGATGAGTCCTCCCTGAGGACAGTCGTGCAGGCCCTGGTGATCTCGAGGATCGACTATTGCAATGCCCTCTACGTGGGGTTGCCCTTGGCCCTGGTCCGGAGGTTACAGCGGGTGCAAAATGCGGCGGCCAGGCTGGTGGTGGGTGCTCGTAGATACGAGCACATCACCCCAGTCCTGGTCCGCCTGCATTGGCTCCCCGTTGTCTTCCGGATCAGGTTCAAGGTTCTGGTCTTGGTTTTCAAGGCCCTTCACTGCTTGGGACCAGGATACCTGGTGGAGCGCATCTCCCTGAGAGCATCCGGATCCAGACCCACGAGATCGTCAGAGGCGCGCTCATTGAGAGTGGCCACACCCAGAGAGGCACGGAAAACGCGTACGCGGAACCGCGCCTTCTCTGTGGTGGGGCCCTCGCTCTGGAACCATTTTCCTCCTGAGCTGCGCCTGCTGGAGTCCGTGCCCGCCTTTAAGAGGGCTCTGAAGACCTTCCTCTTCAAAGAAGCATATGGTGACCTTATTAGTTAGTTCCTCTTCCATTTCCCTGGTCCTAATCGTTTGCCGCCATCTTGCCCCCCGCCGCCCTTGCCTGGTGGCTTTGCTATCTTTAGCTTTTAATGCCTTTTATGCTTTTACGTTGTTAGCCGCCCAGAGTTCCCGTTGGGGAAGATGGAGCGGGATATAAGTACTTAAATAAATAAATAAATAAATAAATAAATAGAAGATCCACCTTGTAGAGGGCCTCCATGTGGTTTCATGCCTGAATAACAATGGTAACAACCATTCTTACTTAACCTGTACTATACAAAATGAACCCTAGCTTCCAGGTTTCTGTTAACTGTTTGCAATTCAGTCATTACTGATTACTTTCCCTGTATTTTTGCCCTTCTCAGAAGCAACTCGACATTTGAGACACCACGTTTCTTTGATAATGGAGGGTCATTTGGGTGATGCCCAAATGACCGGGGTGTTGTATAAAAGCTGCTTCAGTAAGAGACCACCTGATTGCTATTTATATTTGCCTAGTGCCAAGATAAAGCAGCAAAGACTGATGAATTGTACCCTGCAGAAACTGACTCATGACTTGCCAATAGTTTGTGCAGAAGTTATTGCAATCTCACAAATTGCCTCGAGCAGTTGCTGCAGTGAGGGGCTTTTGTTGACTGGAGTGACTATCAATCTGTCCAGCAGTAACCAATAGTTCGCCTCTGCATCTGAATTTGTTGTGTGTGTTTTTAGCTCTTTCTCTTTTGTTTCTTGGAGGCATTCAGGAATCTGTTGAGGCCTGTGCTGTAGTTTCCATGTTTGTTCAGTTTGCTGTTATCTGTTAAACTGCAAGTAATGAAACCTTTTATTATTGCCCCAATTAAATTATTAAATTGAGACTATAGGTTGATAAGAAAAAGGGATGGACTAAACTGGGGAACTTGAGGCTATTCTGCTCTGTAAGTTCCTGCACTTCAGCTGCACAGCTAAAGAAAGTTAACAAAAAAAATAACATTCTACAAGTGGCATTTCCTGCTGCCTCTTCATTCTGCCAACCTGCCATGTTCCATCACCAGTTGCCTCTGCTTGCTTGTCTCCTTTACCTCCTGCTGCTCCCCTGCATATAGTATTAGTCACTAGACATGGGCACGACTTGGCGAAATTGTCGTTTCCGTTTTCGGATATCGTTTCCGTTACGTAACGGAAACGGTAATGACAATTAAGCTGTCAGAACTCAAACTCGAACTGAAAAAAGAAAAATTGGGTCTGATTTGTCGTTGTCGTTCCTGCCATCGCGCGGCGATCGCGCAATGCCAAGTGGCACAGAAAAAAAGTTTTAAAAATAAAAAAAACCCCAATTCCCGGCCAAAAAAGCAGGCGAAAATATGCCTGCCTGAGGGCACCTACCAGAGGGGTGGTTTCTGGGGGGGGGGTTTCCCAGCCTTCCCCCCCTCCTGTCCTGGGCTGCTGGTACCGGGCTGGGAGGGGGCATCCTCGGCGTCTCCATTTGCCATGCAGTGCGGGGGGATCCAAAATGGCATCCGCAATATTTTTTTTTGAAATCATGGTCCAAAAAACCACCAAAGCACCACAGAAACATGTGAAAATTAGCTATTTTAAATGCTTGAATTTTTACAGTAGCAGCAGTGGGTTTTTTATAGCAGTAAAAGGTCGCACTGATTTTATTTTATTTTATTTTTATTTTTATTTTTTTACACCTGCGCAATGATGGGCTGGCCATGGGATGGGACCATGCAAATTTTTGGACCCATTATACCAATCGCATGGCCAGGTTTTGACTGACACTTCTGGATGTGCAAGAGGGCATAAAAAGCCGAGGCACTCCCAGAAGAGTCGCAGTCCGGGCTTGGATGTGGGTGGGAGAGGGCTGTGTGTAGCTGGCTGCTGTGCTAGATGAGTTTCGATTTCGCGGAGCCTTTAGATTTCAGTTAGGCAGGCAGGGAGGGAATTGATTGAATTGAATTTTTAGGAAATAATAATAATTCCTTTCATTCTCTGTCTGCTGTGGGGAATAGCAACGCAGTTTATTCTTTTTTATTCTCCTGCAGTTTGTTAGGATTTCTTTTCTGATAGTGCTTCAAAGGGGGGGAGGTTTGAGTGGGAGGGGAGGTGTGGATTTATTTTAAAATTTTCATTTGCTTGGTGGCAAGCCAAGGTCCTTTCATACCCTGCCTGCAGCTCTGCTGTGGGTGCACTGCCCACTTTGTTTGCAAAAATTGCAATTGCTTTATTTGATGCAGTCTTGTGCAGCAAGTCAGTTTAAAGTGTTTTCCGCCTGCTCTGGGTCATTGCGGGACCCGCGCCCGCTGCCCGCGGGCCCGCGGGCCTGCCCCTCCACCCTGCCGCTGCCACCGCCCGCCCATGCCCCACCACCACCCCGCCTGCCGCCTAGGGCGCAAAAACACCTAGCGCCGGCGGGACGCCACTCGCTGGGACGTCAAATCGCACAAAATCGTGGCGGCGGTAACGACAAACGACAAACAACACGACGAAATGATAAATTTTTAAAAAATTTCACGAAAAACGGAAACGACCCTAAACGGACCCGTCCTGAAAAATGACAACTCGAAAAAAAATTTTCTGGTCGTGCCCATCTCTATTAGTCACGGTACCTGGGGCCAACAGAACACCTTCTGCTTTGTAACATGGTGTTCCCATTCACCATCATGGAGATCTTACCTGCCTGGCAAGGGCACTGCTTAGTAATAAGTGCCCACATGGTGTGTGTGTGTGTGTGTGTGTGTGTGTGTGTGTGTGTGTGTGTGTGTGTGTGTGTGTGTGTGTGTGTGTGCACTCTGAATGTAAATGCTGCATTTGCTCAGAATCCTTGCACATGTGGCAACTTCCTTCACCCCCGATCAGCCAACAAGGAGTGTGAAATCTGTCCCGTTATGCCAAGATATTAAAAGGTAGGCAAATCGATTTTAAAAACCCTTTAAACTAGTATGTCTCACCATTGGCTGTATCAGGTAGGGCTGATGGGAGTCCTACCATTCCTGTCTCTCTCCCAGAGGCCCTGTTCTTGTGTAATTCTATCCTAAGTGGCTGCAAGGACCTCACACTTTATTTATTTCTGGCAACAATAAAGACATTCCTTGATTTCTACTGGAAATGTCACATAGAAATCTGAAAATTCTTATTGTCTCAGAGTATGTTTGTTGGAAACCCAACAAAGTTCAGTCCTGCTGTGCTTTCCTCCCAAACTGTCTTCCTAAGGTTGCATGAAACTATTTCACCCTCTCTCTCTGCATGAATCTGATTTCTCTTTTTTTTAAAAAACAATTCATCACATGATATATACATTAATGTGCATTTAGTGTTTGTTGTGAAGCAGAGCTGCATACAAGTACAAAATCCAATGACTAGTTCAGAGAAATCCAGTGGATAGCTAAGTCTCCAGATTCATTCTACAGAAGAACGGAACAGGCAATTTTTGTATAGAGGATTTTGCAAAGATCAAATACTGCTGACCATCCCCGTGCCTTTCAATGAGGCACATGCAACAGCTGAGACCTGGCAGAGGATACGCTGGAATTCTAATTAGCTACATTTTCAACATTCCACTTCCCGGAAGAAATAAATGGTTAGACAGGCATAAAAGTCTATCCTTCTATCAAACCGTCTTAGAACTGCTGAACTGGAAGGGACCCTGTGGTTCGTCCCATCCAGCCTTTGTCAAGCAGGCAATCAAACTCCCGACCTCTGGTTCCAACCATTGAATTACCCTGCAATCAAAGAGACTTCTGCAAAAACTAGAAATGAAAATGGCATCTGTCCTCTGCCCTCTTTATTTATGCTCCCAATTATTTATATCTGCAGCACTCCTTATTATTAGCATGGATTAGATATGTTTATTCATGGATTCCTAATAAAGGTGCTGCTGCAAATAATGCCTATCCCTACTACTATTGTGTGGTCCTCCTGCTTGCTGGGTGGCAGTGCTTTACTCCCCACTCAAACAGATACGGGACTTTTGGTGCAGCAACGCAACAGAGTTGAGACACTATCTGACATTGGGTGACGACATGGGAAAGCATGGGCAGTAAACCTTGCTCCAAAGCAGGCCTCTTTTGTTAGACTGCCTGTCCACTTACACTGTCCACTTCATGTGAGCTCTACTAGTTCCCTCTGAGAGCTGGTTTGGGATTTTTTTATCTGGGCTCACTAGACTGAACCAAATGTGGCCAGGGCTTTTTAGCCTTCCCAGCAGTGGTTGCTCATGGGTCAGCTCAGTGAATGAGCTTGTTTCAGTAGGCGGTCACAGGATGGGTGATTAGTGTGGGGATTGGAAATCATAGTGGTGAGTGATCATGGGCAATAGGTGAAGAGAGATTCAGTTAGTGGGCTCAAGGGATTTGGGGGCTCTCTCTTTGAAGCTAACACAGGTTGTAACCTCCTTAAATGCTTTGGACCTGAAATGTAGATGGGTCTAGGGAGGTCCCCTGAGAACAAAGAAAGGATAGATGGTACAGGGCTATAGGTGCATGGTCATTGAGCAAAGTTTTTTTTTTTTTTGTATTTTCAAGCATGGATTCAAACCCAGGTCTCTTAAGTGGTCATTTGTCACTATGTCAGGACCAGGGGTTCACCCTAAAAAGACAAAGAAGATGCTCAGATAAGACCCCTGTCACTGTCCTAGGGTTCTGCACAACAAGAGTTCTCTCCCACTGCAGGGTAGAGAAGATAAATTGTATCAAATAAAGTTGTGGCCCTGGTTTATCTCTGTCACAATTGTCTCTTTATTACTAAAAACAAAGTTAGTTCCTCGCCATCCTCATTTCTGAAGGTGAAGGAAAATGCATCAGAGGCTTCCTCCTGTATCTCGAATTTTAGGCAGATTCACACAGGAGATGCCACTCTGTCAGATATTAAACACAATTAAACCTTTTACTACTGAGCTATTCTGTAAACCATGTCTTCCTCCTGTTTGCTTTATTCAATTGAACACACTTATCGTTCATTTCACCTCCCGCAATCTATAGTTTATTCATTCTTAATACCATTGGGAGCTGGCAATAGAAATAAAAGAAAGGAAAAGCACTTTCCTTTTTTGAAACCCTGGCACTGCTACAAGGACTACACAGGCCCAAGTCTCAGAGTTGAAAAGAGTATACTATGTACAGATGAACCTTTCAGTAGGTCTGGAGAAAACCTGTGGCATCAGTGACAGGAAATTCAATGCAAACTTTTATCAAGCAGTCAAGGCAAGAAGAAATGGTGGAGCTATCAGTCTATTATTGGTGGATTGAATACAAATTATAACTTTTTTCAATGACTAAAAAAAAAATATTCCAGTGGAAGGGTTTTATAACAAACACAGAAAATGAATATAGGTATTTAATTATTTAACATTTTTAAGCTTCTATATATATAGTGTATAATATGCTCAAGATAATTTAATATGTTTAGGAAGACATGAAAAGAATTAAAATATGTTTATAGCTGCAATCAGACAGGCATTTCTCCATCTGTTTGGTCAAGGCTGCGGACAGGCTGGTTCACTCCTTTACCCAGTGATCACACAGTGTGTGTTCCATCACAATCTAGTCCACCCCTGATTGATGCCTACCCACACCTTTTTAGTTCCCTATTAGGGGCTACAGGTGCTTTGTTTTACTTTATTTTGCTTTTTGGTGCAGGGAGTGTAGCTCCATGTTGGTTCAGTCCTAGCAAGCATGATAGTTGGGACTGAAATAAAGCAGCTACCTGGTTGTCCCTTTGCTAAAACTACTCAATGACCTTAATGAGTTTCCTGGTTTCTCAAATGTAGAGGGGAGGAGAAAGGAGATTTTCTGGGGTTTTTATTCATTGCTAATAAATAAATAAATAAATAAATAAATAAATAAATAAATAAATAAATAAAAGTATCAGCCATGCTTTTTAAAAAAGTATCATTTTATCTTTTTCTTATTGGAAACAATCTAGGTTTTGTATATTTTGCTCACTTGTAGACTCTTTGGCTTATATTTTTATAAAACAATTTTTTTTATTTATAATTTTATTGGGTTTTTAAGGGGGGAAAAGGGAGGGGGTATGGGGAAAAGGAAAAAGGAAAAAAGGGGGGGATAGAATTTAAAATTTACATTGAATATGTCAAGCAAAGTAAAAAAAAAAGTAATATAACATATTGATAAATTGCCAAATATTATCACAGTACTAATAGGTTTGTTACTTCTTGCCATCTTTTCCGAGAGATCTCATCATAGTCTCCCTTTAAATAGCCGGAGAGTCTATCGATTTCGATGCATTATCTTATCTTTTCGTGGAAATTCTTCTCTGTTGGCACGTTTGGTTGTTTCCAGAATTTCGCATAAAATATCCTTGCAGCAACAATTACATGGTGAAGTACATATCTCTGATCATATGAAATATTTATATTTACTATGTTTAATAAGAAAAGTTCTGGTCTAAGCTCTATCTTAATTTTCAGACATCTTTCTAAAAATAGTTTTACCATTTTCCAATATGCCTTTGCCTCTTTACATGTCCACCACATATGGTAAAAAGTACCACAATCATATTTACATTTCCAACATTTGGGTGAGCAATTATACATCTTAGATAGTCGGTGTGGTGCGAGATGCCATCTATAGAACATCTTATAACAATTTTCCTTAAAAGAGATAGATTTAAAGATTTTAACTGTATTCCACAGAGTCCCATTTGTTTAGATGAATAGAGTAACCAAAGTTTTCTGCCCATCTTATCATAGTATCTTTGACCAGTGTATCAATCATTTTTTCATTTAACAATATAGTATAAAATTTACTAAGCAGCTTGGAGTCGCCAGAGGAAAGTATTTTATCAAGTGGAGTATCAGTAGTCGTGAATCCCCCCTCTTTGGTGAGATCTTTGAAGTGTGAATATATTTGTTGATACTTCCACCAGTCTAAATTATAGCCTTCTGATACTAATTTCCCTAATGGTTTCAATGAGAGGTCAACATTCAGAAGGTGTCTATAAGTTATAGCATTTGGAGTTTCACTTATATGGGAGCCATAAATCGCTCCCAGCGGAGATAGCCACAATGGTGCTTTAGAGTAGAATTGTTTTTTAATCGATAACCATATTTTAACTAGGGCATTCCTTATCCAATGTTTTTTGAAGAGAGGAGGTATGTTACCCTTATACCACATATAATAATGCCAGCCCTTGTCTAGGCCATAACTCTCAAGCTGCAAAATTCTTTTGTTTGTCATCAGAATCCAGTCTTTAATCCAGGTCATGGCAGCAGCCTTGTAGTATAATACTAAATTAGGAAGGGCAAAGCCACCAGTTTTGGTTCTATCTTGTAGATAGACATTATTAATCCTTGCTTTTTTCTTTTGCCATATGAATATACGTATACTTTTTTCCAGATCCGTAATGTTCTTAAAATTAGGTAATATAGACAAGGATTGAAATAAAAAAAGCAGTTTAGGTAAAACATTCATTTTAACTGCAGCAATTCTGCCCATTAAGGATAATTGGAGTCTTGACCAAGTTTCGAAGTCAGCTTTGATTGTTTTTATAACATTAACATAGTTATCTTTAAGTAAAGAGTTACAACAATTAGATACAGTAATACCCAGATATTTTACCTTACTGGCATGTTGGAAACCCGATTGATTTACCAGTTTTTCAATCATAGATGAGGTCATATTTTTAGTAAGTAACAGTGTTTTTTCTCTGTTTACCTTTAATCCAGAAATTTTAGAGTATGCCTCCAAAGTCTTCAAGAGTTCTAAAGAGGAGGTCTGGGGGTTCTCCATAATTACCAACAAATCATCTGCAAAAGCTTGTACCTTATAAACTTCTCCTTTGCTCTGTAGGCCTTGGATACCAGGGGTTTTTCTTATAACATGAAGGAGTACCTCCAGAGTTAGTATAAACAAGAGGGGAGAGAGGGGGCATCCTTGCCTGGTACCTTTATATATGTTGACTTTGTCTGTAAGGTGGCCATTGACTATAATCCTGGTATTTTGGGTGGAATAGATTTGTTCAATTGCTCGCAGCATTCTATAGCCACAGTGTAGATAATCTAACTGAGTTTTAAGTAAAGACCAGGATACGTTATCAAAAGCTTTCTCAGCATCAATGAATGCGAAAGCTACTTGCTTCTCGGGGTGGGATTCGTAATATTCCAACACATTGAGAAAAGTTCTGATGTTGGATTGAAGATGCCTTTTCGGAAGAAAGCCAGACTGATCATGTGATATCAAAGGGGGTAGGATCGTCCGCCATCTATTAGCCAAAATGGTTGCAAAGATTTTGTAATCCACATTTAGAAGGGCAATTGGCCTGTAGTTCTGTATCAAATCTTTTGATTTCCCTTCTTTAGGAATCAGTGTCGTATGTGATAATTTCCAGGAATCTGGTATGTCTTTGCCTTCTAAAATGGATGTAAAAAGATTTTTCATATTTCCAGAGACTATATCCGAGAATTTTTTGTAAAATTGAGCCGGTATTGAGTCGGGACCAGGGGCCTTGTTCATTTTTTGGTGGTTGATAGCCTCTGTTATTTCCATCATTGTAATAGGAGCGTTCATCTGGGCTCTCTGTTCTTCAGTAAGTTTTGGGAAATTGGCTTGTTCGAGATAATGAAAGATGGCATCTTTGTCGATCGTCTCCGGCTTGAATAAGTTCTGGTAGTATGCCTCTATAATTTTTTGGATTTGTAACTGTGCTGTCTGATTTTCCCCAGTTTTATCTTTGAGTGATAATATGAGTTTTTGAGATTGTACCTTTTTTAACCTGTAGGCTAACCATCTGCCTGGTTTGTTTGCATTTTCCACAAAATTCAGTTTGGCCAACTTGATTTTGTGAGCTATATCTGCAGTCAGAATCAGATTTAGTTCATGCCTACAAGAAGCCAAGTCTTTGTCCAGCTGCTCATTGCGGGGATCGTGAATTAGATCCGTTTCAAGCTTTTTCATCGTATTAAGAATTGATTCAAATTGCTTTTTCCTCTCTTTATTCCGTCTTGCCATATATTGAATGACAAAACCTCTAAAATAGGGCTTTGAGGCATCCCACACCTTTTTCAATGGTGTACCCTTGTTCAGGTTCATTTCAAAATATAGGTTCAAGTCTTTGGCTGCCTCTAAAATAAATTATTTATCCGTCCACAAGGCTGAGTTGATTTTCCAGTGTCTGGGCTTACCCGAAGATTTCAGTGTCCATAAAATGGCATTATGATCAGATATTGTTTGGGGCAAAGTTTCTATATCCCTTGTATTTAGCAGAAGATCGGATGTAGCCCAGCACATATCTATATGGGAGAAAGAGGCATATTGTCTTGAATAAAAGGTGAAACCGTCTTTTAGTGGATTTTTCCTTCTCCAAATATCTTGAAGTTCTAAAATGTCAGACATGTCCAGAAACGATTTAGGCAGTGTGGAAGATGAGATCATGGATTTTTTCCTTTTGGATGTTTTCCTATCTACAGATGGAGTATGTACAGCATTGAAATCTCCCAATATTATTAACTGATGGTTTTCGTATTGCAGCAGTTTCTTGGCCAATTCTTCGAAAAAGGTTTGTCTTCCATGATTATCATTGCAGGCGTATATACCAACAATAATTGTTTCTTTAGATTGGATATTTGCCTGGACAAGGATCCATCTGCCTGCTTCATCCTTTTCCAGAAGGGTTGGGAAGAGCTCTGGTTTAATATATAGTGCCACCCCATTTTGCTTCTTTACTTTGTTTGATGTGGAAAATAAATTCCCCAATTTGTTTTGGATTAAATATTGTTCATGCTTTCTCAATATGTGGGTTTCCTGTAAACAGATGATTGAACATTGTTGTTTTTGGAGGAGATTAAAAGTCTTCCGACGCTTCTGTGGGGTGTTCAATCCATTGATATTCATACATAAGTTTATTACGGTCATATGACCCAAAACAGTTGAACAGAACAGTACACAGAATAAAACTATAACATAACATTGCCAACAGTAGATTACAGTGTCATTTATCTGCCGCTATCATAGCCCTCCTATGGATTGCTGCCAAGAGGATTTTAGCCACCTGGGTAGTTACATATGAGTTCTTATCTGAGAGGCAGTAGTCTACCAAGATCTTATCTGGACAACTTTGAAATTTAAAAATTAAAGGATAAATCAGGTCTCTTCTAATTTCTTTGTAAAGGGTACAATATAAAAGGGTATGAGTTAAAAATTCAGGTACCCCAGCTCCACAGGGGCATAAACGTTCTTGGCGTGGGGTTCCATTATATCTACCCTGAAGCATAGCTGAAGGAAGCACATTGAGTCTTGCCAAACAGAATGCTCTGCAGACTTGTGGGGTTCCTAACGAGGATAAATAGTTCGCTTGTTTCCGATACCCTGGTAGAATACCGTGTGCCTGGGGTGAGCAGGTTCTATTTGCTGAGGCAGTCAGTTCTTGTCTCTCAATGTCGCCAATTCGCTGACTAAGGGTTCGGTAGGCCTGATGTTGATTTAACATTAGAATGGACTCGAGAGGCATTCCCATGGATCTAACTTTGTGTTGGATTATCTGTGACCACTTACTCGTGTAGGAATCAGATAACATATGGTATATGTAACCCAACTGCTCAGCCTGAAAATGAATTCGCAACCAGAATTTCAGGGTTTGATTCCATGCCCTAGTCTCTAAGCGATCTAGGCCTGTCTCCAGATATAAAGCTGCCCATCCCACACAGTTAGGGACCCCCAATATTCGGCGCAAGAAGGAAGACTGTATATTCTCAACGTTGGAATTGAATGCGCTTATCCAGATTGGTATGCCATACAGCAACTGGGGCCTAGTTTTTGCTGTAAAGACCCACACAGCAGAAGGGATGTGGAATCCACCGTTAATATAGAAAAACCGAGCAATGGCTGCCATACTGCTACGGGCCTTCCTATGTGTGTAGGTACGGTGGGCGGTCCACTCGCAGTTGGATTTAAAATATAGTCCTAGGTATTTAAATTCCTTAACTTGTTCCAAGAGGTTATTCTGAATTGGCCAGCAATGTTTCTTCCAGGCCTTGGTAAACACCATGATTTTAGATTTATCTATATTAATAATTAGGCTATTTTTTTTACAGTAGTCAGCAAAAGCTAGCAGTAGTCGCCTTAATCCCAGACGCATTAAAGATAGTACTACAGCATCATCTGCAAACAATAATAGAGGAACATGTTGAGTACCAAGTTTGGGGAAGTGGCCCTCAACCTTTCTTAGATGTGCATCCAAGTCATTTATATAAAGATTGAAAAGGTGCGGCGCCAACACACAGCCTTGCCTAACTCCTCTATTACTTGGGATTTCCTCTGTTAATTCGCCTAAGGAGCCATATCTTACACTGCAACTGGTGTCTGAATATAATTTTTTCATAAGAAAAAGTAGTCGTCTATCTATGGTGGTCTTATCTAATTTAGCCCATAATAATCCCCTGGAAATAGAATCGAAAGCCCCTTTCAGGTCAAAAAAAGCAGTAAACAGTCCACTCCCCCCTGTGTTTCTGTATTTTTCAGCCAAGTGTGCCAAGGTTAAACAGTGATCCAGGGTATTTCTGTTGGCACGAAACCCATTCTGTTCTAACCCTAATATTTTCTCTGTATCCATCCAGCTTGTCAATTTGTCAGCTAGGTGGCTTGCATAAAGCTTTCCTGTTATAGAGAGCAAACTGACAGGACGGTAGTTGGCTGGTAGGTTTGGCTTCCCTTTTTTAAAAATAGGGACTACCACTGCTTTAGTCCATGCAGAGGGTAACCTCCCGGTTTGATCGATCAAGGTAAACAAGATTGATAGTGGCACAGATCACCAGTCTGTAAAAGATTTAAAGAGTTCGGGGGGGAGTCCATCAGAACCTGGAGCCTTCTTTGGCTTTAGCTTGCCGATTAACTCTTTAATTTCCTCTGCGGATACTGGGGGCCAAGCTGGTAAGTTGGTTGGAATAAAATCTGTAAGTGTTTTTAGGGGGGCTGATGGATCATAAAATATACTAAAGAAGTGCTCCTTCCATACATGAGCTGGTATCCAGTGTTGCGGCAGATCAATGTTAGTTGCTGTGACACTGGTGACCAGCGTCCAGAATTGTTTACTATTGTTAGATAAGGCGGCATTAGTCAATAGGTCCCACCTAACTTTTTGGAGCTGCCGTTTTTTTTCAGCTATTGTCAGTTTGTATCGCTTCTTTAGTTCATAGTATCCATCTGGCAACACAGCCATTTGATTCTTACAGTAAAGCTGGTACATGGCATGTAGTTTCTTTTTTTAAGAGAAGGCATTCTTTATCAAACCACCTCTCAGATTTGTACTTAGCCCTACCGCTTATCCCTGTTAGTGAGCGTGATGTAGTTTGTTGGTAAAGTGTATTATTTATTCTAACTGAGATTTTATCATAATAGTGCATGGCGTCGTTTATGCTTTGAGCTTTAGTTAATTTTTCCCCCAGAATCCTTAAGTCTCCAGAATCTAATGAGCTTCTGAGGGAAGCTGCCACTTGGGGTGACCATTTCCCACTCATGTATCGTGGCTTATTCCCTAAACTGGCATTTGGATAGCATTGGATCTTGTTTAGGGAGTGATTGCACTTAATCTTAGTTATCAAGGGAAAGTGATCACTATCGATCCGCTCACCAACGTGGAAATCTACAATTAGTTCACTTAGCTGTTGGGATAGGCAGACATAATCGATTACACTGCTTCCTCTAGGTGAGCTGAAAGTAAACTCACCAGGAGAGTCTTGTGATGTTGTCCCATTTAGAGTGTATCTGCCTGTACCTATTAGGAGTTTTGCAAGACATATCCCTGCAGTGTTAATCTGGTGATCCTTAGAAAGTCTACAGTGCTGGAGTAGCTCTGTTTGGGAGTCATTCAACTCTTTGCTTAAAGCGCTCATTAAAGCCAAATCATCCCTTCCTAGCCTGGCGTTGAAATCTCCTGCAATTAGGGTTTCAGCAGAGGGAAATTTCGATTCGAGGTCCTGAAGGTAACTATTCAACCTATCCCACTGAGCCAGTAATTTTGTTTTGGTGCTTTGTTTGGAAGGTAAACATTGATTACAATTAAAACAGGTCTAATATTCTCAATTAGGAAGGCCATGGCCAAAGGTGGACATGTGGGAAGTGGAACTAGTTTCAATTGTTGATCATTAGCAACAAGACAGCTGAGCCCCGCACTACGTCGTCCTCTATGTGCTAAGGCCTCAGCTGGTAATGACAGCGAAGTATAGCCGTTTAGGAAAATATCTCCTTCAAGCCAGGTTTCTTGGAGTAAGATGATATCAAACCCTAAAAGGAACTTGCGAAGTTCAGTGTCCTTGGCCTTGTTTTTCCAGCCTGCGATATTCCAGGTCACAATTTTCAGCAGTGGAACCCCTCTAGCAGGTTGTAGTCAGTCTGTAAGGACCAAGTTTCCTACAGAACCTGTTGTTTTTCCCAGAAGGGCAACACCATTTCCCTCTGGCCAAGTGCTGCTGTACTCTGTCAGAGATACAGTATCAATGGACTCCAACAAAAGTTTGGGTTGGGCTTGTTCTACTTGTGCAGGAAGCTTGCCTGACTGAACGAGGTTGTTACAGACTGCATCATCTGATCCATTTATATTAGGGACAGATGTTGAAGCTTGTGTAACCGAAGTTCTCAGGTCTAATAGTGTCGGATCCTCTATCTGTTTCAAAGTTGGAAGCATCAGGTCCTTGGACTTGCAGGCCCTCGCCTGATTGGTAAAATTAGTGGAATGCTGGTCCATTGTCCTAGGTGTTTGAGGCGATGTCCCACCGCTTTCAGCTCTGGGATCTGCTACTGCACGAAGGTAGCTTATGTTGTTTTTGGTCTCCTCCCAGTTAGAGTTAAATTCGGCTAGAAAAGCAGAGGCCTCTCCGGCCAAGGAGAAGGCTTTTGATTTGATAGAAGCTATCTCTGGGCTATTTGCGTGGTGCATTCCCTGATCTCTCAGCTGCGAGGATGTTGAAGCTATTAAGGGAGTTGGACTACTTCCTGTTCCATCTTCTCTAATACCCTGTTTTCTGCTGCTACATTCTCGCTGTGAAATTTTCCTCTGTGGCAGAGAGCTATGTTGTGGCTCGGCAGGGTCACATGTTGGATCCGTTCCCAGATGGAACAAAAGGTCTTTTCCAGGCACTTCTGGCGAGATCTTACTGTGAGCTCTTGGAATGTTGGATTTGTGAGTCAAATGTGAATGTAAGGGGCCACAAGCTAGAGGACACACCTCCTCTTGGGCACAAGGCTCACAGGTAGTCGCTGAATGTAATGCTAACATTGTCCTATCAGTCATAATGTCCATTGATGCAATGCCTAGGGCTGATGAGATTCCCAGCAGAGATTGTTTCAAGAGAGCAGTCATCTTCTCTAAGCTTTCAGTCTCGAACAGTGTTAAACTGCTTAGAGATGTCGAAGTCTGGTGGATTGCCAATCCTGGTGATAAGGCTCTCTTATCAGCAGGGTTTAAATTTGGCTGCCAGCCAGCTTGGTCTGGCCTTGTAGCTGTCTTATAAGCAGCTGGTGGTGTAGAAACCTTGCTTGGACGCAGCAACGATTTAACACCCATGTCGGAGAAAACCCTTCTGGCACCAATCCCGAAGGAACTTAAGAATCTCCTCATTCTAAGTAACATCAATGGGATTGTTGATCTGTCGAACACCAGAAGGAGCCTTGTTGTATGGTAGGGACTGGGGAGATAGTCAATCTCCTTCAGATCGATTTGGTTTTCATCTGTCCTCAGTAGTTTGCTTAAAGAGAACAGTACCCTCCGTTTGTTAAACCAGTTCCCTCTGTTGAAATAGTTGTCCTTAATCACGAGTGTTATTTGTTCTGATAAGAGGCGTCGGGAGTTGGCTTCACCACTTGGTTTAGCCTTTGTATTTCTTTTGCTCCCGGCTATATCATGGCCCTTATTAAGCTCATTCAACAAGCGGTGAGGTGGTGATTTAGGACTTGAGTTTCCTCTCTCATAATTAATTAGCAAGTTCTGGACAGAGGCTAGTTGATGGGTGATATGCTCAAGCTTCCGAAAAATCTCCAACACTGTTTGATATTCCATGTTAGGATTTTCTGGGCCATCTTATTTTACTTCCAAGGATATTTCTTCTTCCCTGGTTTTGGCTAACCTTAGGCCATTGTTCACCTTAAGGCTAAGGATACTATTGTCTCCCTAACGAGCCTATTTAGGCCACTGTTCATCTTATGAGCTTAATTCAGGCCAGGGTGACAAGAGGTCAAAGCTGCCTATAAGATGGAGGATTTGCACTAGCTGTATTCAGATCGATGAAGCTGTTTGGATGAACAGCGAAACATTTCTATCTCTCAAAAAAGAAGTCCAGTAGCCATGACTCAACTTCCAGATAAACTCACCTGGATGACTGAGAATCTTCACAGACATAGGGCTTTGTATGTGATTCCTGATATGAGGCTCAGTCTAAAGTTTAGCTGCAAAATTTGGGATGTTCCACGTTCAAATGAACTTCTAAACAGTTTGAAGGCAACCCACAGCAGAGCATGTTGCACAAATCCTATCTGCTTTTCCTTGCCAAGATGCTAATTTCACTCTCCCAGTTTTATTAGTTTATGAGTTGATTAGGTAGTTACTCTTTTCTCCCTTGTGACTATAATAAACTGTTGTGCATTTGCATTGTGGTTTAATTGGATTATTTTTCCATTTAGCAACTCACCTTGAATGCCACTTAGAAGAAAGACCAAGTAGAAATCATTTAATGAACAAACAATACAGGGTATCTTTGATATTAGGAGGCGGAGATGGAGACTGAAGGAAAGACGAGAGTAGCACAGGGACACAGTGTACTTCAAATGGGCTACAACTTTATTAGTACAGCCGATCTGAGTGGACAGTGACTGATATGAACCCTATGAGTCCTCCTTTGTTTTAAGGTGTAGATGTTAAACCAATAGTTAGGAGAAAAGTGACACATTTGCTCTCAAGAACCTTTGAGGGCCTTCTCCTAGCTCCACCAATGCCTTGAATATGGCCTGTGTTTGACAATCACAATATATTGCAAATTGTCATTGGACGCTTCAAAATATTCCTCAGGAGCTGCAGTGAGAATGGAGATGAGAGAATTTGTTGATTTGTGCTCACCTCAGAGTCAAAACAAGTGACACAAACAGCTTCACGGTGAAGAGGACTTTAAAATTATTATGTTTCATCTGATATACAGCAACCCTTTCCAGAATTGTCTAGGTATAAAGTATTCAGAAATTCCTTTTTGGGGTGGGGGATGGGGGACGGAGTGCTGCTTTGGGATCACACACCTTCCCCATGGCTCTTTGCCCAGGTACAATGTGGAATTGAACTCTTGACCTCTGGCTCCACAGCCAGCTACCTGGTTCATTAAGCTCTCCAGCAAACTATACCAAAAGAAGGTCTTAAAACATTATTGCTGCTGAGGTGCATTGTGCCTTCTTCACGGCTGCCTTGTTCCTGCAATCCACAAATAAGCATAGTCCACAGTTTCCTCAGAAAGGCCAATCACCAAATCAAATAAAGCCACTGTAACTTGCAACTTACAAAGCTGTGAAAAAATGTTAGAGAACACTCACATGGCCCTTACTGCTTGAGGGCACAATCCTTACCATCTAACTTGACTGATGGTTAGCTGAAATTATACTTATCCATCTGAGGCTGTGGCAGAAATCACCTCCCACCCAGACTAGGAATGTTGGAATTTACTTGGTACTACCCTGTCCCTGACCTAGCTTTCTCCTAATATAGTGGTTTTAAGACTGTGGTGAGGAACTTGAAACTGGTCATGTTTGGGAACTGTGGAGTTGAGCCCCTGTATATGACACCGGCTGGTAGAGATGGGCACGAAACGAACAATTTTTCGTTTCCGTTTTCGTTTTTTCATTTTGTTACGCAACGAAACGACAAACGAATTTTGTCTCCAAAATGAAACGAAACGAACAGAAACACCGGAAATTTTGTCGTGCGTTTCGTTTCCGTTACTGCAATACAGTGAACTGCTTTAAATGCTAAAAAAATCACAAAAAATAGAAATAAATGGTAACAAAACAGTAACAAAACGAACAAAAACAAAAATGATTTTTTTGCAAAAATTCGTGAAAATGGAAACGAACCGAAACGGACCCTCCAAACGACAAACGAAACGTCATTTTTTTGATTCGTGCCCATCTCTACCGGCTGGTACAAGAGAGTCAAACTGGCGCAATACAGGTGTTCCAGCACAGGAGTCTTCTGCCCATTCTACACCTGCTACAGCTGACACACTGTTGAACTAGGGTAGCCATGTAAGGCAGCTGTAGTTCTAAATGAAGAGGTCCCATCACATCAATTTTGTTGATTGGTTTATTCCACCTCAGTCCTGGAGAGGTGGGGTTTTGGTGACCCAGGTCCTTCTGTCCCCTTCCGGAGTTCTCTGAACACAATACATGTGTGGAGATTGCTGTCCCAGGGGCCATGAGACTCTTGTTTTGTACATGTCAGAATGACATATGTGGAAGACATTCACTGTCTTCATTTCTGCTACCATTCTTGACTGTTGCAGGCAAGTAAAAACAGGGGAGGGCATTCTAGACAGCAAGAGGCTGGCAGAATGGGACAGCAGTTCCATTTCCTGAGCCCACTGATTTCCTCTGGTATCAGAATAGGAACAAATGGCTCCCAATATAAAGAGTAGAGATGGGCACGACTTGGCGGAATTCCCGTTTCCGTTTCCGTTCCTCGTTTCCATTACGGAATGGAAACGGTAACGGGAATTACTCCGCCAGAACTCGAACTCGAACCGACTAAAGAATAATTGGGTCTGATTTGTCATGGTCGTTCCTGGCATCGCGGCGATCCCGCGATGCCAAGCGGCACAGAAAAAAAGTTTTTAAAAGTTAAAAAAAACCCGATTCCCGGCCAAAAAGCAGGCGGAAATATGCCTGCCTGAGTGAGGGCTCAGGGTCAGGGCACCTACCAGAGGGGTGGTTGACCCCCCCTCTCCTGTCCTGGGCTGCTCTGGTGGTGGGGGTGGGGGAAATCCTCATCGTAGTCACTCGCAACAAGCACCGGACTCGCCGCCGGCCGCCGCAATTCAAGCGGAAGTGGCACAGAAAAAAAGTTTTAAACTCCCCCCCCCATTCCCGGGCCAAAAAGCAGGCAAAATATGCCTGCAGTGCAGAGTGCACCTACCAGAGGGGTGGTTTCTGGGGGGGGTCCCGGCCTCCCCCCCTCTCCTGTCCTGGGCAGCCGGACTCGAGTCGCCATGCCATGCGGTGCGGGCGGGGGATCCAAAATGGGGCGGCAACCGCAATTTTTTTTTTGAAATCGTTGTCCAAAAACACACAAGCACCACACAGAAACATGCGAAAATTGCTATTTTAAAACTGCCAGAATTTTTACAGTAGCAGCAGTGGGTTTTTCTTGCAACAAAATGCCTCCTCTTTCCTCTCTCCATTTATTTTATTTTATTTTATTTTATTTTATTTTTTTTACACCTGCGCAATGATGGGCTGGCCATGGGAGTGACCATGCAAATTTTTGGAGCCATTCCACCAATCGCATGGCCACTTGGCCAGGTTGACCACAGAAATTTCTGGGATGTGCCAACCGGGCATAAAAAGCCCACTAACTGTAGCCCCAACCCTAACCCTAACCCTAACCCTAACCCTAACCCATACGCCAGTACACTGTCCTTCTAAGTAGGTCAGAGAGGCCCCCAGAGGTGCACCCCAATACTCACCCTAACCTCACCCATAACTAGCCTAACCCTAGCCCTTGCGCTAACCCTAACCCTAAGCCAGATCTGTACTTGCATTGCACGATTAGCAAGTACAATTCCCTTCTTAGTGAGACACAGCGGGTGCAGAGAGAGTCTGCCAGTCCGCCACTTGTGGCTCTGGGTGACTCCTGCACAGGCTTGGCTCGGCCGGCAGCATGTGTGACATCATGCAAACCATGCCCCCAAGGCCTGACTGATGCAGGGAAGGCAGTATGCACCCCAAAAAGAGGGGTGCCTCTGCCAGTCTGCTGTGTCTCTGCGTGCAACTGGGTATGCAATCATAGCCATATGGCTATGCATGCATGCCCTTTTGCAGCAGGTGAGGAGAGGAGACCCCCATGTATGAGGGGTCTCCAGGAGCCTGCTTTCCCTAGCGGTAGCGGGTGAGGAGGTACCCACCCCCCAAAAAGAGGTGCCTCCAGGAGCCCGCTACCCCCCAAACCAGTTTAACGACAGACGAAAAAATGAAAAATGAAATAACAAATTTTTGCAAAGTTTCGCGAAAAATGGAAACGAGCCGACACAGGCCGCCTCCGACACACGACAACTCGAAAACGTCATTTTCCCTAGTCGTGCCCATCCCTAATAAAAAGACATATGCTGACTGCAATCCTGTTGCATAATATAAGCAATGTAATACTTTTCAGTTCATTCATCACTGGTGCATAGTCAGGAACATGTGTGCACACACCAAGCTATCATATAATATGCATGCACGCACGCACGCACGCACGCACGCGCGCGCACACACACACACACACACAAGATGTGGGCACTTATTACTAAGCAGCACCTTTTGTGGTGAGCCCCTTTTATTTACCAGTGAGGAAAGGACTGAAACTTCTGTTGCCTTATGCAACAAGATCTAAGACATTATGTCATTTGCAGGTTAGTCTGAGAAATGGTCAGGGGATTTGCCTTGCTCTAATTAGCAAAAGGAAATCTAGGCAATCATTTATACAACTTGATTTAATCTCAAGAGACTGAATTCTGCTGTTTGCTTGCTTGCTAGTTTTGTTGTTTTAGTCACAGCATGAATGCAATTAACTTATTCTGTGCAAAGAGAAATCTAGCTTGGGTGGCTGTATGGATCTGTTTGTTTTTGCAGATTACAGATTGATGCAAATTAATCATTCTTGCTAGGGCTGAATTCAAGCAGCCCTCATGGATTTGCAGTTCTAGCCAGGGGTGATGAGTTGGGGAGGAATAGTTTGGCTATTTAGGGGAAGTCACAGAAGAGAAACATGTGTTTTGTTTAGTACTAGAGATGGGCATGAAATGCTAAAATAGCATTTCATTTTGTTTTTCGTCTAGTTCCCTTCTGTTTTGTTTCATTTTGTTTGAAATGTTTTTGTGGTTTCATTTACTTTGGTTTTCATTTTGTTTCATTTTTCAATTGTGTGCTCTCTCTCTGTGTGTGTGGTGCTTCTGTAACTTCCCACTCCAATCGGAGGCTGGAAAAGGCAGGATTTGTAAACTTTTTTTTCCGCCCCAAGCGCCAATCAATAGTAGCGCAGGCTTGTGGCACAATTTTTTTTTTTAAAAATCTTAGCTTCCCCCCATCCCATCACGCGTGGGGAAACTGGGGTTTTTTATTTATTTATTTATTTATTTATTTATTTATTTATTTATTTATTTGCTGAGCCCCAATTGCTAATCAGCTGTGCGGGCTTGGGGGTGGCAAAAAAGAAGGCTTTTTGGGTGGGGGGAAAGGAGTGATTTTTAGACTTCTTTTTTTTTCTTGCCAGCCCCAAACCTATGCTACAGCTGATCAGTGCTTGGGGCTCAGCAAAAATAAATAAATAAATAAATAAATAAATAAATAAATAAATAAATAATGCTCCTTTCCTCCATTTGGTGGGGGGGAGGAGTGATTTTTAAAGTTTTTATTTTATTTTATTGCTGAGCCCCAAGCGCTGTAGCACGGCCTTGGGCATGGCAGAAAAAGGGTAAAAAATCACTCCTCCCCCAGCCCATCAGGTGGAGGAAGGGAGCGATTTTTTTACTCTTTTTATTTTTCTATTTTTTTGCCAGCCCCAAGCCCACACTACAGTGCTTGGGGCTCAGCAAGTCAGTATTCTGCCTGCTTCCAGTGCACCTGGACACCTTCAAGCTGCTGGGGTTCCAGTTTGAGGGTGGCTACTGTCTTGACAGGGTACTACCGTTTGGCTGCTCCACATTGTGTGTGGCCTTCAAGAGGTTCAGCACCTTCCTGGATTGGAAGCTGTGATCCGCAGCAGGTTTCACGATTGATGGCCCATTACGTAGACAATTTTATCTTCTGTGGTGCCTGAGAATCAGGACAGTGCCAGCACCTGCTATCCTCCTTCCAGGCACTGGCCCAGGAGTTGGGACTCACCTTGACAGAGAAAAAACAGAAGGCCCCATTATGGTGCTTAATTTCCTAAGCATGGAGCTAGATAGCTGGGAGCAATCCTCCCAGCTCCCACCCAAGAAATTGGGTGACCTGAAGGCCTGATTGGACACCTTAGCGTAATGCATGAAGTTCACCCTCAGGAAGCTCCAGCATCGTTGGCCACCTGAATTTTGCTTGCAAGACAGTGGCTCCTGGGCATGCATTTCTGCAATGCCTCAGCAAGGCCGCATGGGGGCTCTGGCAGCCCATGCACAGGACTCGGATCACGGTGGGAATGCACACTGACATCCTCCTGTGGCACCAGTTCCTGGAGGGCATTAACGGTGTGCCCTTCTGGCATGTGAACTTGCACCTGGGCGTGAACTTCCAGGTCCACACAGATGTGGCAGGGACCATGGGTTATGGGATTTATTTCAGAGGGCAGTGGTGCCATGGGCCATGGCCTGCAGAGTGGCACATGGAGGGCATCATGTGCGACGTGACCTTCCTGGAATTGTTCCTCATCCTGGGCACTCCATACCTCTAGGACAAGAGTGGGGTGAACTCTGTTGTCCGCTTCTGATGTGACAATCAAGCATTGGTACACATATTAATAGCCTGACTGCAAAACCAGAAAGGGTGATATGCCCCATGTGGGATCTTGTCCTCCTGGCCCTGAAAGACAACATAGTGATGAACACCGAATATGTGCCATCACCGACAACAGCCTAGCTGACACCCGCTCTCATAAACAGATCAAACAGTTCAGGAAGCTACCTCTGGGAGCCTGCCAGCAACCCGTGGAGCTGTCAGAGGACATGTGGAGGATCGGAATGGTGAAGCTGAATGCAGAATAGGTTTGGCATTGTCGTCACACACGAGCTGTGGGTACCCGGCAGCTCCCAAAGAGTTCAAGGTGTTCAGGGTGGGGGCAGGGCTCCAGCCACTCTGGCCTCCACTGGAAGAGCACATCCAGGGTTTTTTGGTCACCTGCACAGGAAGGGGTTAGCACCAAACTCCCTCCAATCCAAATTTGCGAGGAGGCATTTAAAACCCAAATGGGGCAGGGACCGGCCAGATTATGGCTCCCCTGCTCCGGGTTGGGGGCAGCTGAACTTGAACAGAACCCTCCAGGGGCCCCAGGACTCATCCCCACCTGAAATTGTCCTTGGGCAGGGTGCAATGGTGACCCGAGGGCCAATGGTTCCTTGCACGACAGCAGCCTCCTCTTAAGATGAATGAACAAGGTTAAGCTTCGATAAAGCGTGGCCCGATTCTTCAACCCAACACACAGTATCACCTGTTTATTTTGACCGGGGGGGGGGCTGAGAGAGAGAGAGAGAGAGAGAGAGAGAGAGAGAGAGAGAGAGAGAGAGAGAGAGAGGAGAGCTGTGCCCACTACCACTCACCATTGTACTCCTTAGAAAGTGGTGGCAGCTGTCTGGAATTTTCTTCACTGAATGAAACATAATTTTCTAACACTTTTCATCACATTTTGCTTGAAATATATACTATAGCTAGCCATATTATAACAATCATACCACTATTTGCTACAGGCAGTTTTAACTGAATAGTTACGGGAGACCACGATTGTGGAAAGATACTTATTGACTTGCAGTGTCAGTATAAAGCAATGCGCTCATTGATGTTCCACTCCTTTCAATGTCTGTAAGCCAGATGGTTCTTTTCCTTCAAGTCAAGTGTAACTGTTAATGTGTCCTCAGGCCCATTGTAATCCTTCTTTAGATTCATGGTGTAAGAGCAGACATATTATCATATGAATCATAAATTTCACTGGGGCTTTACCTCACAAAATGAAATATGCCTCAACATATTTTTTGGCTGGGGCAATAAGTAAATCCTAGTGCTGAAACATCCTGTCTACTCTTCGTTAGCAACTCAAGCTGCATTTGTGCACCGACTGATATTAAAGCCCACAGAATCGGCAGGCTTATAAGGTTAAGCCTCTGCTACCTACAGAGCTTTGGCAAAGCATTAGTTCAGGGGTGTCCAAACGTTTTGGAAGAAGGGTCAGATCTGGTGAGGTAAAAATGTGTGGGGGCCAACCATTCAGCCTGACATGGGTCGAGACTGCTGGCTTTCTTCCACAACCTCCCTCCCTCTCTGCCACTTCGTGAGAGCTCTGTTCCCCACTGCCTTTGTTTTTTGTCTCTTGTTTTCAAAGAAGCTGGCCTTCAAGGTGGGGAGTTATTTTGCCCCCCTTTTATTGCTTTTTATTGCCTGATAGAGCCTCGTGGCGCAGTGGTTAAATGCCTGTACTGCAGGTAAAACTGTGCTCACGACCTGGGTTCAATCCCTGGTAGCAGGCTCAAGGTTCACTCAGCCTTCCATCCTTCCGAGGTCGGTAAAATGAGTACCCAGCTTGCTGGGGGGGCAATGTGTAGCCTGCACACTGTAATTAAAATTGTAAACCGCCCCTGGCACCTGGATGCCCTCTGCCTGATGGGGGCAGGGGACACACACAGAGACAGACCCCACTGTGCGGCCAACCCCCATCAGGAAGAGTTGGGTGGGGAAGTGTGGAAAGCAAGCCTCAAAGTGTTGAGTTCCTGAGGCTGTATGTTGGGAAAGGCTGCACATCAGGGCCCCTGTGTGTGTGTCCCCCACCCCCATCAGGCAGAGGGCATCCAGGTGCCAGGGAAGAAAAGGGGAGTAAAAACAAGTCCCGCCATTGAGGCTCAGCTTCTTTGAAAATAAAAGTCACAAAAAAACCAAACACAGTGACAAAGGGAGGGCTGGTGAAGTGTGCAAGGCAAGTTTTGAGGGACTTAGTCGAGAGGAAGGTGCCTAGTGAAGACGCACAAGATAAAGCTGTCAGTTGAAAAAATCCTCTGAGGAAACCAGGCCTCGAGGTGGTGTAAGCCCAGTGACTCGCCCTGTGTGTTTCCTGGGCTTGGAAAAGTGGGAGGGTGGCTAGGAGACGAAAGAGCAGCTGCTGCCAGGGGCTCTCACAGTGGCAGCATTGCAGAGTGATGTCAGTCGTGAAAGCCCCCTTTTTGGCCTGCCTGCCTGCCTGGCATGCTCTCCTCCTTGTCCATCCCCCCTCTGCTGGAGCCACTGCACCTGTGTCCAAATTCACCACCTGCCGGCCATCGAGGAGGGGAGATCCTGCCAGTAAATGAGCACCAAGCAGCCAAAGGGGGAAGAGCCTCAGCCTGGCCCCTCCAACCTCTCTCCCACCTCTGAGGGAAACTGCATCACTTCCTGGTGACCTTTGGAGGAGTGGGGTTGAGGGGACGGATGTGGACTGCAACATTGCCATCTTCCCCTCAGAGGGTGAGAGGATCCTTGTGGAAATGAGATGTTGGCTAGAAGCAGCAGCTCATGTGGCAACCCAAGTTTCATTTGCTCTTTTTCAGCCCATGTTAATTCCCTGAAAGCATTCCTCTATGCGAAACTCTGGAAATTTGATTTACTTATTTGTAGCAATTAATTAATCCACCCATTTGTGATCTTCCAACCATTTAATTGATTGCCTGTAATAGGTTTAGCCCTTCATGATTTCTTGGCAGTCTCATACCTAATGCTTCCTTCTTGCCACCTAAGTAGTTCTTTAGCCATCATAGGCTCCTGTCAGTTCCTCCTCATTCATTCTCTTGGGTATTGTTATTTAATTAAATTTATGTCTTTATGGAAAAGTTAAGCTCTTTTTTCACACATAAACTACCTCAAGCCAGTCATGATTTTTAAAAGAACCCATCCTCCTCTATCTTAGGCAGTGAAGCTTTCTAACATTGTGATCTTCTCAAATGTAACCCAGTAGTTATGAAGGTCATCAAATACTGTCCCAAAGTTTTCCACTGCTTGAGGCAGAATTTTTTTCCCCTTCCCATCTGTCGGCTACCTATATGGCCTCTCTGTGCCTTTACTTCTGTTACCAGCCTACCTCACTTCTTCAATCAAGTGCCCAAGCACCACCCTGTGCAACATGGTTGTAATAACAGGGGCAGATGCCGATCTGCACAGGAACTCTTTAATTAGGCTTATAGATAAAAGGTAAAGGTAACAGTCCCCCCCCCCGCACATGCATGCTAGTTGTGTCCGTCTCGAGGGGCGGTGCTCATCTCCATATTTAAGCCGAAGAGCCAGTGTTATACAAGTCCATGGCCACACGGCCGGCATGGCTGCAAGGAAACACTGTTTTACCTTCCCATGTTTTATGGCAGTACTTATTTATCTACTTGCATTTACATGCTTTTGAACTGCTAGGTTGACAGGAACTGGGGTTATCCACGGGAGCTTGCTCCGCTGCATGGCACCCAGGATTCGAACTGCTGAGCTGCCAACTTTGCAGCCAACAGTTTTTGGAAGTTTTCATCCATTGAACCCACGTACTAAAGATAGCAAAGTTTTCTGAGTGCAGCAATCTTAGAAAGGGACAGAAAGGAACAAATATAAAGAACAAACACTAGAAAAGCTTACACATCCCTTAAGTGAGATGGTGAATGATCTCTTAAATCCAGCTGAGCCTTGTTCTTTGGACTAACAAAATCTCAAGCATTCTGTATTAAAGGGCTACAGTCAGACCCACATGTTAAGTGTGAGTGAGGTGAATTATGTTCTACTACACAAGGACACTGTTTTGGACAAATATATTCTTATACAGAAGAAGCTGCCTAGATGCCCTAAGCACATCCGATCTGGCCTGATTTTGGAAGCTAAGCAGGGTCAGCCCTGGTTAGTACTTGGATGAGAGACCACCAGGGAATACCAGGTGCTGTAGGCGCCTGGAGGAGGAACTGGCAAACCACTCCAGTATTCCTGCCAAGAAAACTCCATGGACCTGGAGTCATGAAGAGTCAATCATGACTGTAACAACACAACACACACACATTCTATACAGACCAAGACTATCTGTGAATTTTGAAAATAGTCACATGGCAGAAAAAAGCGCCTGACACTCACAACATTGAGATCGACATTGTCAACAGATCTCCCAAGTCACATCTGGTTTGATGGAGTTAAACCTGTTAAAACAATTATCAATATCATCTAAGATTTTATGGTGGCTCAGTGGACTATAGTGCTGGATCTGTTGGCTTCAAAGTGGCAGTTCAGCAGTTTGATTCCCGGATGGCACATAGTGGAGCGAGCTCCCCCTGTTAACTCCACCGCGTGCCAACCTAGCAGTTCGAAAGCATGTAAATGCAACTAGATAAATAGGTAGCACTGTAAAAAGTGGGAAGGTAAACAGTGTTCTGTGCACAGATATGCATTCAGGCATGTCGGCCACATGGCCATGGAATTGCACAACACTGACTCTTCAGCTTGAATACAGAGATGAGCACCACACATAGTGGTGGACACGACTAGTACACATGTGCAGAGGGAACCTTTGCTGAAAGCAATAATGTCATGTGTAATCTTTCCTACAATCATGAAAGCTAAAATTCAAGGAATTAAAAAAGGAATTCAAGAAAAAGATGAAACTGTGCCACACTTCATCTGTGAATATTCAACAATTTCACTGTCAGACAACAAAGCTAGATGTGTTACAAATGAAAAATCAATACACTGGTAATTATGTAAAAAAATCTACCAGCAATAATGTGTGGGAACATCATGAAGAGAAGGTGTCAGGAAACCACCTTGTTAGGATCCTGCGGGACTTTCAAATTCAGACGGACAGACCATTTGAATATAATGCACCAGATATAATAGTAAGAGAATGAAGAAATGTCTAGACAATTGACATTGCCATACCAGGGGATGGTAGATTTGAATTTAAAGGGAAAAATCAGCAAAATACTGTATAGAGAACTGACAACAGATTTTGTTCTAAATAAAAATTACATTTTGCAGGTACCCATAGTCATAGAGGAGTGTTGGCGAACCTATGACATGGTTGCCAAAGGTGGCACTCAGAGCCATTTCTGTGGGCACCACTCAGAGCCATTTCTGTGGGCACCAGACATCGCCCCTTCACAGCCACCTGTATTCAGGTTAAATTGCTATATTGGCACTTAGCGACAAATTAGTGGGTTTTGAATCACAGTTTGAGCACGCAGTCACTAAAAGGTTTGCCATCACTGTCATACAGCATTGGGAACAATGGTGCATAATTTAATAATAATAATCAGCTGGAGAGCTCAGAAACAACACCTTTAGAGCTGCAAAAATGGCAATATTAGGAAGAGCAACTGTAATATACATATCTTTAACTGACACTGAGATTATTTTTACTTAAACCTTCTACCTGTTACATAATGTGAGTCAAAGACTGTCTTGTATTTTCAAATATGATGATGATGATACAAGAGACTGCTTCTAGTATCCCAATATTTTTATAATTGTCATCACTGGATAATGATTTTATATCACAATTTTTAGCTCTATTTTGTTTGGTTTTTCATTCTTGACATATTGTGTAGACAGAACTGTACCTTTGTCAAGTCCAAATTTCATCTGAGTATATTGGATAAGTTTTCACACTATATTAAGCCATGATTCTATCTTAGTGGGACTTTTTGCATACAGTTCCAGGCTATCTTTATATAACAGGTCATCCATGAATAAACTAATGTAATGAAAACTAAAATTCAAGGAATTAGTGTAAACATGAAATGTGGACTCTGGAAGATAAAGATGAAATTGTGTCACATCACATCAGTGAATGTAAAATATTATGCAGATAGATGACAAAGCTAAACACAATAGAGCTGCGAAATTAATACACTGATCATGATGGGGGGAAAACATAACCTGCCAGGAGCCAAGAATCTGTGAGACCATCAGATATAGGTGTCAGAAAATGACCTAGTTAAAATCCTGTGGGACTTTGAAATTTAAACAGACAGACACTATGAGCATAATACATCCAACTTAATAGTAAAATAATTTTTAAAAAATGTCTGGATAATTGACATTACAACTTAAGGGAAGCCAGAGTTGAATATAAAGAATTGAAAACTTTAACAAAATAAAAAGACCGTTCAATCGAAATAACTGACTTGTGGATGAAATACATTTCAGTTGGAAATGGGCACAAAACAGAAATATAGAATTTTGTTTTGTTTTGTTTTGTAGGGACTTTTGGTCTCGGCAAGTCACATTGAGGAGAGGTGTGAATGTGTGTACGTGAGTAGATATGGGCATGACTTAGCGGTATTCCCGTTTCCGTTTCCGTTACTCATATCCGTTACTCTACGGAAACAGAAACGGGAATTACTCTACCAGAATTCGAGCTCGAACCGACGAACGAACAATTTGGTCTGATTTGTCATGCTCGTTACTTGCATCGCGGCGATCGCGCAATGCCAAGCGGCACAGAAAAAAAGTTTTTAAAAGTTTAAAAAAAATGATTCCCGGCCCTAAAAGTAGGCGAAAACTGTCTGAGGGCACCTACCAGGCCAGAAGGGTGTTTTATTTGGGGGGGGGGTTTCCCCGCCCCCTCTCCTTGGCTATTGCTACTGCTGCACTGCTGGTACCAGGCTGGGAGGGTGCATCCATTTGCCATGCAGTGCGGGGGATCCAAAATGGCGACCGCAATATTTTTTTTGAAATTGTTGCCCAAAACCCCACCAAAGCACCACAGAAACATGCGAAAATTAGCTATTTTAAATGCTTGAATTTTTACAGTAGCAGCAGTGGGTTTTTCTTGCAAAAAAAGTCTCCGTTGATTTTATTTTATTTTATTTTATTTTATTTTAATTTTTTTTTTTACACCTGCGCATTCGCAATGATGGGCTCACCCATGGGAGTAGACCATGCAAATTTTCCACCAATCGCATGGCCACTTGGCCAGGTTGACCACAGAGACTTCTGGGATGTGCCAATTGGGCATAAACAGCCCACTAATCGTAGCCCAAACCCGAACCCTAAGCCTAACCCATACGCCAGTACACTGTCCTTCTAAGTGGGTCAGAGAGGCACCCAGAGGTGCACCCCAATACTCACCCTAACCTCACCCGTAACTAGCCTAACCCTAGCCCTTGCGCTAACCTGTCTTAACCCTAAGCCAGATCTACTTGCATTGCACTACATGCAAATACGTGAGACACAGCAGGTGCAAAGAGTCTGCCAGTCCGTCACTTGTGGCTCTGGCTGACTCCTGCAGCTCCCTCCAGGAGCCCGCTACCTCCTCCCCAAACCAGTACTAACGACAACAAAAAAACGAAAAAACGAACCGACTAATTTTTGCGAATTTTTGCAAAAAACGGAAACGAGCCGAAATGGAACCGGCCCGACTAACGACAACTCGAAATTTTTTTTCAAGTTGTGCCTATCTCTATACGTGAGAGCCGTGACATGTATTTGGAAGGACTGGGACAATAAAAACACCTCCCTCCCTTCACGTCAGAGGCAGCCCAAGAACATCCAAGCTCCGTGCCTGAAGTAAAGTGCCTGGCTTTTCTCCATCTTGCCATGGACTCTACACCTAAGAAATAATGCCTGGCAAATATTACCTATTGGTACTGCTCTGAGGAAGAGGGCTTTGCCCCCGAAATATTAGCAATGTTTTGTTATGTTTATAGTAGCCTAAAGGTATCGCCTGTTCCACTTTTGTATTTGTCTTTCCAGAATATTACAGAAGTGAATACACCCCCTCACATTTCAAATATTTTAGTATATCTTTTCATTTGACAACACTGAAGAAATGCCACTTGGCTACAATGTAAAGCAGTGAGTATACCGCTTGTATAACAATGTAAATGTGCTGTCCCCTCAAAATAACGCAACACACAGCCATTAATGTCTAAACCACTGGCAACCAAAGAGAGTATACTCCTAAGTGACAATGTCCAAAATGGACAAAAAATGTCAATATTTTGGGTGGCCACCATTATTTTCCAGCACTGCCTTAACACTCTTGGGCAGAGAGTTCACCAGAGCTTCACAGGTTGCTACTGGAGTCCTCTTCCACTCCTTGATGATGACATCACAGAGCTGGTGGATGGTAGAGAATTTGCACACCTCCCCCTTCCATTTCAGGATGCCCCACAGATGCTATATAGGGTTTAGGTCTGGAGACATGCATGGCCAGTCCATCACCTTTACCTTCGGCTTTTTTAGCAAGGCAGTGGTCATTTTGGAGATGTGTTTGGGGTTGTTGTCATGTTGGAATACTGCCCTGCCACCCAGTCTTTGAAGGGAAGGGATCATGCCCTCCTTCGGTATATCCCAGTACATGCTGGTATTTCATAGTTCCCTCAATGAACTGTAGCTCCTCAGTGCATGCAACATTCATCCAGCCCCAGACCATGGCACTCCCACCACCATGTTTGACTGGATGCACAACACACTTGTCTTTGTACTCCTCACCTGTTTGCCACCACACATGCTTGACACCATCTGAACCAAATAAGTTTATCTTGGTCTCATCAAACCATAGGGCATGGTTCCTGAAATGCATGCCCCTAGTCTGCTTGTCTGCAGCAAACCGTATGTGGGCTTTCTTGTGTATCATCTTTAGAAGAGGCTTCCGTCTGGGATGACAGCCCTGCAGACCAGTTTGATGCAGTGTGCAGTGTATGACAGGCTGACCCCCCAACCCCTTCAACCTCTGCAGCAATGCTGGCAGCACTCATATGTCTATTTCCCAAAGCCAACCTATGGAAATGACACTGAGCAAGGGCACTCAGCTTCTTTGGTCGACCATGGTGAGGCCTGTTCTGAGTGGAGCCCATCCTGTTAAACTGCTGTATGGTCTTGGCCATTGTGCTGTAGCTGTTTCATGGTCTTTCAATCCGTTTATAGCCTAGGCCTGTGGTGACAAACCTTTGGCAGTTCAGATATTTTGGACCAAAACTCTGAGAATTCCAAGCCTGTATTGCCAATGACAAAGGACTGTGGGAGTTGTAGTCCAAAACATCTGGAGTGCTGAAGGTTTGTCACCACTGGCCTAGGATATATTTATGTAGACCAACAATTCATTTTTTCATATCCTCAGATAGTTCATTACCATGAGGTGCCATGTGGAATTTCAAGTATGAGACAGTCAGAGCAATAACACCAAATGTGAGAGTGAGAGCGATAATACCTGCTCCCTCTTCACACCTGAAACTTTATGACACTAAGTCGTCTCATGACACCAGGGAGGGGAAACAGTTTCTTGGGCCCAATTTGGGGTATACTCACTTCTGTGATGTAATCTATCTATCTATCTATCTATCTATCTATCTATCTATCTATCTATCTATCTATCTATCTATCTATCTATCTATGCCTAATTACACTTTAAGAGTGTGAATGGGTGTGCAAATGAATTCCTGAATTCCTATATGTATCTTGAGTGGTTTATTTTTGGGTGGCAGGGTCTGTGTTTCTCATGCCACCTGGGATTCTCTGTTCTTGTTTGGGTAGTGATGACTCTGCCCAAGTACATGATACCTGTCTCAGAGAGAGAGAGAGAGAGAGAGAGAGAGAGAGAGAGAGAGAGAGAGAGAGAGAGAGAGAGAGAGAGAGAGAGAGAATTCTCTTCCTTGGCTTCCTCAAAAACAGTTCTCTGAACTTTGAGGTGGGCAAATAATTCTGCTGCAAATAATTCTGATAGTGCTGTGTACTTCCCAAAGTCACAGCTGTTTGGTTTTCCTCATTCATAAATATGTGTGCCCCCCCCCCTGCAGATCTGAAAACACACAAATATTGGCATGGAACTAGACTAGAATAAGGTCAGATTATCTCCAGAGGAGCATAAGGCAGGTCAGGCACAGACCGTGTACATCTTGATAATCAGAAATGTAAGATCTGTGTCATACTGAAATAACAACTCAGCAAAGTGTTTTGAAACTTGCAGGTTGGGTGAGGTGGTTTTGTGGATGGTCTGTGCTAAATTTAAAGTAGAATAAAGCATTAAAACATAGCTTAAGGGGATACAAAAATCATCTAGCACAACATATTAAAAGGAAATGTTTTCAGCATGCATTTTTAAAAGCAAGAATTTCGGGAAGAGTAAATTAATTGAACACTTAATTGAAGAAGAGCAGACCCAATGGGTCTTTTAACAATGATTTAGGGTATATTTTCTAAATCATTTAATGACATATGACACTATATTTGTATTCCACTAGATAGATGTTAGAGAAAGCTATATCTAGTTAACCAACCTCTAAATGATCTTTCTGTTTCACTGAAAGATTCATAGTTTTCCCCTGGCTGACTATACCGTGTATCACAAGTTGTTTTTAAGCAGCTTCCTTCAAACAGACTGCAGAACGTTCTTATTTCCACATAGCTGCTATGTATGTATTTGGCTGGTAGCCACCAGTCTTGATAAAGCATCAAATTAGCATTTCCAGTAGAGCTTTGGACTGTTTTCTGACAGTGGTGCAAAACCAGACTGAATTGGGGGTGGGGGTGTACAATGTTGCCAAAAAGTCCCCACAGATCCTTTTTTTCAGTGCAGCATCCACTTATTTGAAGAGGAAATGGAAATTTAATATACAACATATCCAGGTGAGCTGGAGACTTTGACCTCTCATTAAAGTCACTATTATCCCTTGGATTCTCCAGTTATGGAGGTTCTAGGCAAGGTTCAGAGTGAAGTCACTGGGTCCTATATATTCCCTTGTGGTTACTTGGGTAGTAAAACACTGGTATCATCACTAGAGATGGGCACGACTTGAAAAAAAATGTTCGAGTTGTCGTTAGTCAGGCCGGTTCCGTTTCGGCTCGTTTCCGTTTTTTGTGAAAATTCGCAAAAATTAGTCGGTTCGTTTTTTCGTTTTTTCGTTGTCGTTAGTACTGGTTTGGGGAGGGGGTAGCGGGCTCCTGGAGGGAGCTGCAGGAGTCAGCCAGAGCCACAAGTGACGGACTGGCAGACTCCTTGCACCCGCTGTGTCTCACGTACTTGCATGTACTGCAATGCAAGTAGATCTGGCTTAGGGTTAAGATGGGTTAGCGCAAGGGCTAGGGTTAGGCTAGTTACGGGTGAGGTTAGGGTGAGTATTGGGGTGCACCTCTGGGTGCCTCTCTGACCCACTTAGAAGGACAGTGTACTGGCGTATGGGTTAGGCTTAGGGTTAAGGTTCGGGTTTGGGCTACGATTAGTGGGCTGTTTATGCCTGATTGGCACATCCCAGAAGTCTCTGTGGTCAACCTGGCCAAGTGGCCATGCGATTGGTGGAAAATTTGCATGGTCTACTCCAAATGTGCAGGTGTAATAAAATAAAATAAAATAAAATAAAATAAACGGAGACTTTTTTTGCAAGAAAAACCCACTGCTGCTACTGTAAAAATTCAAGCATTTAAAATAGCTAATTTTTGCATGTTTCTGTGGTGCTTTGGTGGGGTTTTGGGCAACGATTTCAAAAAAAATATTGCAGTCGCCATTTTGGATCCCCCGCACTGCATGGCAAATGGATGCACCCTCCCAGCCTGGTACCAGCAGCGCAGCAGTAGCAATAGCCAAGGAGAGGGGGGCGGGGAAACCCCCCCCAAATAAAACACCCTTCTGGCCTGGTAGGTGCCCTCAGACAGTTTTCGCCTACTTTTAGGGCTGGGCATCGGGTTTTTTTTAACTTTTAAAAACTTTTTTTCTGTGCCGCTTGGCATTGCGCGATTGCCGCGATGCAAGTAACGAGCACGACAAATCAGACCAAATTGTTCGTTCGTCGGTTCGAGCTCGAATTCTGGTGGAGTAATTCCCGTTTCCGTTTCCATAGAGTAACGGATACGAGTAACCGAAACGGAAACGGGAATACCGCTAACTCGTGCCCATCTCTAATCATCACTGTTAGCTAGAATTCATATTCTAGAATTTTCTTTTTCCTCTTTTTTATCCAGCTTAATTTACTAAACTTTACACTGTGTCAAGTTGGAAATGGATTAATTCATTCCAAGTAGGAAATCACACACACAGAGAGAGGGAAAGCAAAAAACACAGTTAATAGGCAAACAACAGAAGATGAGCAAACTACCTTATAACCACTTGAGAAATCCACCAAAGATCCCAAAAAGTCCCCCAAACAGTGCCAAATATTTCCAAAATGGGGCACTTCATGCAGGTCATTGAAAAACAGAAGCCTCGGTTCTCAACGTCCCTTTTCAAATGGCTCCTTCTTCCCAATTGTAGCATTGTAGTTGGGTGGCCACAAGATGGCAGTATTGCTATTGTAAACAAGCAGGAGACATTTTGAAAAGGAATCTTTCCTTTCCTTTTCCCTTCCATAATTTAAAAAAAAACAGGGTTTTTTCATAACTCAAAATTTTCCTATACCAGCGGTTTTCTATTCGTAACTCAGAATTTTTGTAACTCGCAGCATTCATAATCATAATTCAAGGTACCACTGTAGCTCTGTTGATGAGGTGGGACAATGGGTTTTGGACTAAGGTGTACCTGTGTACATCCACTACTTTACAAAAAAGTAGGTTTTTCATTAGAGCCTTCTTTTTTACACTTCAGAGTTGGATGGCACTTTGAAGATTAATTATATACATTTAGCACATGCACACACAAATCAGCTCTTGAAAGACATGTGACTCATAATGTATTGTCACCACATGCAGAAACTGTATTTCTGCATTTCTTTTTCTCTGACACCCACCTTATATTCTGAGCACACATTAAAGTCCTGTGGAATATAAGCATCTTCCTCTGCCTCTCATTTTCCTCCTGCCATTGTATTGTTATGACTTGATGCCATCACACTCACATACTTTACTTGCTCAGATTCCAGTTAATGGTTTTATGCTTTCTGGTTCATGTCTGGGTTTTTTTTTTAAGCAAAAGCATTACCTGGTGTAATTTAAAACAAGGAAACAGGTTTACATTCTAAATATGCATGCATGCACACAGAGACATGCACGTTGCCTCTCACTCAGGAGATTGAAACTCTTCAACTGATTAGATTATGGTAAAAAAAATGTCAGCTCTCAGATGATTAAATTTGCCTATGGCACTTTCCCTAGGATTAATATTGTGCTTATTTAAGTAGAGAGTGTGTTAAGGAAAGAATTGCTGCCATTGTCTTGTGGTCTGTATTCTTGTAGGCTACTGGAGTCCTATAAGCCTGGATATAGATTTGGATAGCCACTTTAATGTATACATTTTCTGTACCCTTATTTAACTGCAGTGAGCTAAGTACATCATTATATTTAGAGAAGGTAGAAAAATGCCATTCCCAGGAAGGTAGAAAATGTATGTCATTACAAAATAGTGGCTGCAGATGATGGATTCCATGATCCCAAGCAATCTTTCTTTCTTTGAGATGCTTATACTCACCCTGTTCCATCAGGAGTACACAGGTCTCCTCCTCACCATGTTCTCCCCATAACACCCCTCTTGGCTAGTTAGATTGTAGTTATATGTTCAGCTTCTGATGACTCACAATTCTTTGATTCAAAATGGAGTTTTAGCAAAAATCACCAACAGGGGAGTACTTGGGGAAAAGAGGAGAGGAAGGCTCATGCAATACTCAGAAACTATATGCAACAACATAGTTTCAATAACTGAATTATTATTTTTAAGTTACCAAGGAAGTAATTTACTGTTGTGAAGAATCCTGATTAGCTTCAACAAGCTTGCCAAGGAAGAATGTTCAGGCGGCTGTGAGCACATAAATGCCAACTGAAAAGCTGTCTCCATTAAATCCATACGACTATCCCATGGATTTGAGAAGAGTTCTATATATCTAATAGAACTTGCTGTAGTTTCAAGTTAGGATTCCCCCCCTTTTCCCATAAATATATATGTCACCAAATCCAGAATAAGGGGGCAGAGTTGCCATCTTCTGTTCATTTTTAACTGGAGAGCAATTCAGGTCATCTGCAGCCTGTAAATTTCACCTTTTTTTTCCACACCTGCGGTAAACAGGATTCATGTCATGGCCACTGAAAAGCTAGATAGATCAGTGTAGAGCCCAAGGTGGGGAGTTTGATTCTCCACTGTGCCTCCTTGTCAGGGGCTAGACTCAATGATCCAGGGCGATCCCTTCCAGCTCTGCCATTTGAAGAAGACAATTACATTGATAATTATACCTAATATACAAATTTGAATCCTCTATAGCAGGCATGTCCAAACTTCAGCCCTCCAGACGTTTTGGACTGCAACTCCCACAGTCCTTTGTCATTAGCAATCTAAGCTTAGAATTCTGGGAGTTGTGGTCCAAACATCAGGAGGGCCAACATTTGGACATGCCTGCTTTATAGTCTCCCCCCTTTTCCCCCTTCTTACGGAAAGAATGTAAAGGACGCTGTAAAAACGATCATTTAGAATTTTTGGAAAGCAGATATAAAGATAACTGTAGTGTATCCTTGTTGTGTGTTGAATGAATACCCATCTGGAGAAAACTAATCTGAGAGTGGACACAATTCTGTCAGCCATGGTGTTCCTAAATGAGCCCATTTGGCTTCATCGGCTCCTGTGTTGCAACAATTTTCTTACATATTTTCACATATTAGGCCTCATCCAAAACAAAACAAAACTAGTTAATTGAATATGTCTGTGAAGATTCTCAGTCATCCAGGTGAGTTTATCTGGAAGTTGAGTCATGGCTACTGGACTTCTTTTTGAGAGATAGAAACGTTTCGCTGTTCATCCAAACAGCTTCATCGGTCTGAATACAGCTAGTGCAAGTCCTTATCATTGTTGGATAAGATGGAAGAAATACATGCAAGGAAAATGCATAAAAAGGTTTTTGAACCGTTTATGCAGAAAACAGTATGTTGCCATTTATGTGAGGTGTAGCTCCAGGATTATGAACTATAACTTGGTTGTCCAGTAAAAGGTACTACAGTAGTGTTCATCAAAACACCGGCAGCTACTCTTTGCAAAGGCAGACCATCTAGCTCAGCATTGTTGAAAGTGGTCAACAGTGTGTCTCTAGGTTTTAAGACAGTAGAATTCCTAGCCCTCCACAAGAATGTGAAGTGATACGTAACTTGAACATGGTATTATCTGTGTCTGTGTAACTGAAAACTATGTACTGTTCCACTAAGGAACAGATATCAAAAGTGAACAGTGATGTCATGTTGCACATACCAGGCCAGCACTCCAAAGAGCTGCTGAAGGCAGCTTTGACCTGATGCTGAAATGCAATTAAAAGACCAGCATCCTAACCACATTTCCAAATAAATTCACACCAGCCAATTCCTGACCATTAGGAAAGCATCCATGCTGTTTCAGGTGTCAGTAGTCTGTTAAAAGTGGAGAAACCTTGGAAGACATGCAAAGTTAAGTGACAAGTTAAAATATGTAGCACTACATTGCAAAGCAAGGCTGCTTGTCATATCTGCCAGGGAGGTCTTGGAATATTTCCATTTTCTGTCTTTATAGTTTATCTTGTCATAACGTGACTTTACATAAGGGAGAGGAAAAAAGTGGAGACAATGCTAGCAGAACTCTTAGAACATTTGCTAGATATTTGTTTGTGAACGTTATGATTCCCCGAAGCAAAAGCATTTTGGAATATGGAATCCCAAATATTGTTGAAATGGTCATCTCAAATATGTATTTTAAAAAGAGCATCCTCAATATGGTGATTCTTAGAAGCAGTAAGAGATGGTGATGAATCTTTAGGCAAATGTCTCATACATCTACGTATTTATTCCAGGTAAGATTCTCTTCTTTCCTTGATATCAGATTTTACAGAATTGTAGAATCATAGAATGGTTGAACATGAAGTGCCCTTATGGGTCACTGAGTGGAAACAGTTAAAGAACTCGTGTCAGGTGGGCCATCCAATCAATGTAAGTGTCCAATGAAGATGAGTACACCACCTTCCAAGTGAGTCCATTCCATTGTCATACTGTACTCACTATTAGAGATGGGCACGAAACAAAAAAATGGTGTTTCGGTTTTTCGTTTGTCATTGAGAAGTCTGTTTCGGTTCATTTCCGTTTGTCGGGAATTTTTTGAAAAATTTTGTTACCGTTTTTTGTTTTTTCATTTGTCATTTCTACCCACTTTTTGCGCAATTTTTAAAGCATTTCTGTGCGCAGGCATCCCCCAACGACGCAGACCAGAGGGAAAACACTTTAAAAAATGGATGCTGGCAGAGACACAGTATAGACTAGGTATGCAAGGAGGCTGCAAAGGCAGCGGCGGGCATTGCCCAGGGTGCAAGGCAGCTGCAGAGTGACTGCACTGCAGGGCAGGGGAGGGTACTCACTGAGAGGTACGCAGCACGCATACACATAGGGAGGCTGCAGGACTGAAACTAGAGTCGCAGAGACAGCAATCCCACCCTAACTCCCACCAGAGACTGCAAGGAGGACGGGGGCTGCCAGAGCTTTTTATGCCCTCTGTGGCTGCCAGACCTGCCTGCCCAGTCTGCAACCTGGGCATGCTATTGGTTGAACATGATCCCACATCACATGGCTTGCCTCCATTTTGTGGCTGGTGGTGACATCCATTTTAAAGGGAAAAGAAAAATACATCACAATGGGAGAAGACAAAAACAAACATTTTAAGGACTCCAACCCCCCTGGTAGGTATTATCAGACAATATAAATAATTATCACTGTGTTTTTACGGAGGTCCAGGGCATTTTTTAACATTTAAAACAGCTCATTTCATTGCGTGTCGTCATTAACGGAAACAAAACGTAACGACCACAATTTTCGTGGTTCTGTTCATTTCGTTTCATTTTCATCACAATTTTCGTTTGTCATTTCATTACGTAACGGAAATGACAAACAGTAATGGAAACGAAAAAATGTTCGTTCCGTGCCCATCTCTACTCACTATCCACCAGTTCTTCCTAACATCAAAATCTGTCGTCTTATAATTTGAACTCAGTACGTTCAGGCCCCACTCAGGAGCTGCAGAAAACATGCTTGCTCAATATTCCATGTGATAGGTCATAACTTTGAAGAGTGCTATTCTACCACTTCTCAGTATTGCTTTCTAGACTTTTTAGGAATTTAGTCACCCTCCCCTGAACATTTTCCAGTGTGATGATTTCTTTCGAGCAGAGCAGTACTGTAGCTTCATTTCCTTCAAACATTGTTTGTCTGTTAGCATAGACTATAATTAGCACTCTTTCTCAGGTTGCCTCATTCCATGGTTGGCTCATATTTAGGCTCACATTTTATATTTTATGACCCAGATGTTACTTATCCTCTATCTTTTATTCTGTTTTTTCCTGCCTAAAAGTAGAATCAGACTCATCTGTTAAGATTCTCAGTCATCTTGGTAAACTTATCTGGAAGTTGAGTCATGGCAACTGGAAAAGAAGTACATTTGCCATGACTCAATTTCCAGATAGAATCAGACTCCTCATAAAGGTTTCCATTTCCTCAATCAACGAATTCAAAGTGTGAAGACTTGAATTAGATTTTTTTTTTATCATGGTGTGCTTTTGGTCACCACTGTTGGTTTACTGATCTTAGATGGTTGGCAGATTGATGCAGCAAGAGTTTCTAATGCATGACTCCTATTCCTCCTCGATTAGGTGATTATCATGTACCCAGACTGTATCTAACCTAGCCTTTCTCCTTGCTATGCCCATTTTCTAGGGCAAGATGGGTAGGTGAGCATTCAGGGTAATCATTATTTAATACCATCCCACTTATTTAGAATTGGCGCTGCACAAATATAGATTTAACTGGCCCGTAGAAAAGTTAAGTACGGATGACAGTTCCTAGAATCACCCACCTAGCATGGCCAGAACTATACACTAGGCTGCCAATGCCTTTCTCAGAAAATCTCCCTTGACAAATTCCCCATTGACCCATTTTAAGGGCATTTAGCATTTGCAGGATTTATGTAGCAGATTCTTCCAGCACAAAGCCCTTTTTTAATTTTAGAGGAGGGCCTTAAAAACCTCCAAGTGCTACAGAAACCTCTGTAGACCAGGGCAATGAAGGAAATATATATCCTGCAGGCAATGATTGGTTTACATGGCTTTCTCCAAATCTCTGAAGTGTTTTCCCTGTATGATACTACAGATTTGTAGCTCTCTGTTCAAACATATATTTCTTTTCCTTGTTGTCGTCAGTGTCATTATGTTATGTTCCTGCTGGATGTATTTCAGTTGGTAGGCAGTTTCTCTTTCCAATCAATAATCTTCCCAACCTGCATGTTTTTCACTTTTGCTCAGCTGACCTGTCTTTGAAATGTACTCTTCTAATTATATCATATTTGCATAACATAAAGCACAACATAATTTGGGGTGGGGGTGAGATTACAGGAAGGAAAAAAGGAGAACGAGAGAGAAATAGTGTGGTACTACATCACTTTTAGATATGTCGACATGTTTTAGAGGCAAATGCCACATATAACAAAAACAGCTATTAATAATCTAGATGTGGCTTTATCATTCATATTCATTTCCTGAAAGAAAAATATTGTTCTTGAACAATGCAGTACTTGTAATTCTAGTCAGTAACTACCTTTGTGAAAATGATGAAGGATGCGGGAGGGGGCAGTGTCCCTCCTACTCTCTTCAAAGCTATCAGGCAAATCAGAGGGCTACCACATGGCCCTCAAGACTGTCTCAGACTTGTTGGCTTGATTTGTTTGGATTTGGAAGAGTCTTTTTTGTTCCTGTTTTGTTGAAATTTCTTTTTTATTCCTGCACATGTTTCTGGCAATTTGCTTCAAGGCATCAGGGCATTGCCTGAGGAGCTTTCTTTGTTGGGACCTCGTAGGAGATTGCAGAAGAGACTGGAGAGTACGAGACAATGTACTCATTAGAGATGGGCATGAAATGAGCGATTTTTCATTTTTGTTTTCGTTTTTTCATTTCATTATGCAACGAAAATGACATGAATTTTTTAAAAAACAAAACGAAAATGAAAACGAAATGACCAAATTTGCCGTGTTTTTCGTTTTCGTTGCAGCAGATGCATTGAACTAAAAAGAAAGCTAACGAAACAGCAATTTTTCATTTTCGTTTTTGTTTTTTCGTTTCATTACCTAATGAAACGAAAACGAAAATTTTTGCAAAAAAGTCACGAAAATGAAAACGAACCGAAACGGACCCCTAAACGACCAAACGACAAACGAAACACCATTTTTTTGAGTCGTGCCCATCTCTAGTACTCATTCAACACAGCTTGTAAATAAGACTAGGGAATGAACCAATATAGAAAACTAGTCTTCTACATTGGCCAAAATCCATTGGCATAGTGTTACTGGCTTAGTACAAGCAGCTTAGCAGTTGGAGGTGAACTGCTTCCAGTTAAGAAATCCCCATAGATGTTATGTGCTGTGTCACCCCACTCCATACACAGCAGATAATGTCTTGTGTAATAGGAAGACATTTGCTTCCAAAAACTTTGCCATCTGTGTTACATGAGCATGTAAGACGATTTTGGCTTTTCTGTGTGATATAATGAGAAGGTTTGCTACTACTACTAACATTTTATTCATGCAGTTCAGAGATGAGATGAGAGGAGATGCATCCTGTGTGCATCTCCTCTCATCTCTGTGTGCATCTTCTCTCATCTCTGCTGGATTTCAAACCAGTATTCAAAAGTGACACATACTGTAGAAAAGAATGCCATTACTACTCATTTTTCTTTTGTAACTAACTCCAAAACTGATATTTTTAACTGTTTTAAGGAGAATAGGTGAGAAGTTATGGTCTGGTCTTCTCAATGAATAATACTCAGTATTGCATAATATATCTTTTGAATTTTTTTTTGAGAATTAGGGAGCAGTTTTTAACATTTATATGATTTTAAAATGTTTAATTTAAAAATATTTCATTTAAAATATTTTTAAAAACATTGCTAGCAACTAACATTACTTTAAAAAACACTAATTGAAAGCACTATCTTTTCCAGTAAAGGAAATCAAGATTCATTTTGTATATATGTTTTCTTCTATGCAGAACGTACTAGTAGATATGTAAAATTCTCTACAAAATATGACACAGTTAACATACCTGAGAAAGGTTGTAAGATTCATCCTTGGAGCCAACCAGGAAAATATTATGCAGTCAAATATAAAGCCACAGCCAGTCTACTCTCAGCCCTTTTTGTGTGAAGTAATTGGGAAGTGCAGTACAAACTACAGGCATGGTTCACTTCCTTAATTCTTTCTGTCTCATAGACTAACCTACCTCTTAAAGCAAGGAAGATAAATGTTGGGGGCGTGAGAAAGAACATGAGGTTTTGGGTGGAAAAGCATGCCATGACGACATACTCTGAACATGGGGAGGGGAAAGAATGAATGAGAGCTCAGTTCATTCAGTCTATCCATTCCATCAGCCTTACGGCGGGGGGGGGGGGGAGCAGAGAAACCAATCCTGTTAGTTGAAGCTATGAAGAAGCTATGAAGAAGACTGCTCCAAATGGCAGGCTAGCATCTATTCTGTGCTTATCGGCTCAGTAACGATGACAGCACTTCATTTGGCAAGCTTACTGGCACTCGTCTCCTGACACTGTACATTCTTGCCAATAGTCTCTTTTTTCCAGGGAAGGAACGAGACCTAATTATAATACCAAATTGGCAGGCCAGAAGCCATAAATTCTATATGAGGGCTGGTTTGCATGTTATGCCAGCCACTCATGGTGAAGCCACCAGAAAATGCTTCATTATCACAGTGGCTCAGCATGGGAGGGTAGAAGGAGAAGCATAAAATACAGATGCCTAGATCTCATGAATTATAGGAGTCTGTGCACACAGCACTCCTGCTTCCTGACATAGAAGCTTTACATGCAATTTAAAGAATGCCTGGGGGCAGCAGGGAATATAAATACACAAATATCAATCTAGTAGAGCTCATGTTAATGCAGTACGCCCCAAATATGAAACAAGAACAAGAAATATGGACAGAGCCAATCCTAACTACACATCTGTAATGCTGTTTTTTTCTCTCTTTAAGAAGAGAAGCTGGAATTACTTATTCCATCAATGGAGCACCTTGGTGTTGGGTTCAGGGAGCCAATAGTATTTTGGGTCATGGAGCTAGCCTCTGGAAAAGCACCAGATCTAAGTTCCCAATAAAGATCTGAGGAGAGTTCAAATACATGGTTCATCTATTGGCCAAAATAGGAACTACAGACCCTGCCTTTGAGAGGCGAAAGACAGAGATCTACCCCCAAGAACAGGGTCAAGGGTGCTTTTATAGGAAACAGAGTTTGTTGTTGTTGTTGTCTTGCCTGGTTCCCTGGTGGGAGGAGGGGATGGGGGAAGGATTAGTAATGAGACAAAGGGCGGAGGTAGACTTTTCCAGGTGCAAGAGATTCCCCCAGGCTCTGAGTCTGTGAGAAGAAAGGATTTCCTGATGGACACTAGAAAAGCCCATCAGCCAGTCCTTAGGTAGGAAGCCACGGCTCCATGGGGGGTGTCAATTATTTCATTATAATGTAGCAACAGGAAGGTCAAAGTTCCTTCCTTGATTACCTGAGCCCACCCTCTATTTGGCTTGACTGGTGTCCCGCTGCAAATGATTTTCTGCTTCTGAGGCACTTCTAAAAGGGAAAAATATTACAATGGCTTCATTTTTTCCCATGACCCTACATTGGTAAACTGTAGTTTTGAAATATTCTCTTTTCCCCATTGCTAACTCAAATAAAAGGCCAAATAGTAAAGGCTGGCTCCAACAGTACTTATACTTAAAATAGACTGTTGTGACTACTGCTTGGAAACCACCTCATCTAAACTTTAATTTACAAGCAAATTCCAGCATTCTGCTGAGAAATCTATGCTTTAGTCACAAGGCAAATTCCTGGGTTCTTTTAACTTACCAAAAATGAATCCTTTGAAGGCAAAGTAAATTATAATGAAGTTTTATTTTGAAATAGAATGACAAATTAAGATAGATTTAAAATGCAAGCATATTTTCCCTAAAACCAAAAAATACTATTATAAACAATCTGTCCTAACTTTTTTCTGAAATCCATGGCTATTCTAAATAATTATAAACTCTAGCTTAACGAGCCATCATTTGAAGTGAAGCAATGCCAGGCAACAAAGCAGAATAATGGCAATTCTTTTTTCTGTTTCCTGATGAGGAATTCTTGCTGTCCCTTCCCATGCTGTGATCCTGAAATGTCCAATTAGCATCAGAGTCTATGCTGCCAGAAAACTATATTTTGACTAACTTATCCATAGATAAGTTTTATCCATAGCAACCATAAACAAATTTGGGAAAGGCTACAACCTCCAAGAGGCACCATAATCTTGTAAACTATAACTCCCATGCTGACCAGAGGCCACTGAGTGTTGTAGTACAAAAATAATGTTTCAAAGCTGTGGTCCTAAACTGGTTTATGGGCATCAAACATTGATCATCTGCCACTTCTAATCCCCTCTGACATGCAACATTTACCTCATGCTAATCACAGACAATTGCTGAAATCTAGTACTAAGTCACAGCTATATAAGTCTATTCAATTGGTGGAAAAATGGTGAGTCAAGTGCTGTATCAGTTCCATTGACTCAATGAGCCTGCACTAATTGGGACTTGCTACTAGATTTCAGGCTGTATCTTTTCTCCAAATTTGGAATGGAAATGCTTAAGAAAATTTAATATAAATCTCCCATCTCTACTTCTTTAGAATTTTGCCTAAGAACTTATCATCTTACTTCTATTTGCTATTCTCTTTCCCAAATGTTCTGAAATGCTTCATTAGCTGTTGCTAGTTTTTAATATCTGCTACACATAGCTTGCCATTGCTGTTACTTTAGTTTATTTTTGTCTACATTTTGAACAGTGTTAACACAAATGAGAAGATATTATGGGAATATTTTAATTGAGTTTAAATAGTTCCCCATAAAATAGCACGAAAGGCATGCTATTAAGTTTATGGCAAGTATTTTTTATTATTTGGCTTAAAACCAAATTTGTTTAAATTGTTTTTTAAAAAATTAGGCATCAAAATAAATGAGCTCAATTGAAAAGCAAGTTAACGATTTCTGGAATATACGTAGATGAGTTGTTTCTTTAAAACTCAAAACTATATGTGCCTTAGCCTTATGAGATGGCCCAAGATGCAGGGTAGTCCAAAGGTTGACTTCATCCAATGAAAGAGTTTTATTCTATGTTCAAGAGTGACTTACTTTTAAAGAAGTATCATGTTTCTTTCCCTCCGCTTCCCTCTCCTTTCTCTTTATTTTTCTAAATATAATTTTGGCTTTATTATTAGAGATGGGCACGACTTAGCGGTATTCCCGTTTCCGTTTCCGTTACTCGGTTCCGTTACTCTACGGAAACGGTAATGGGAATTACTCCGCCAGACTTCGAGCTCGAACTGACGAACGAACAATTTTGGTCTGATTTGTCGTGCTCGTTCCTTGCATCATGCGATCGCGCGATGCCACGCGGCACAGAAAAAAAGTTTTTAAAAGTTAAAAAACCCCGGTTCCTGGCCAAAAAGCAGGCAGAAAAATGCCTGCCGTGCCTCAGGGCACCTACCAGAGGGGTTGCTTCTGGAGGTCCCCGGCCTCCCCCCCATCCCCTGTCCTGGGCTGCTCTGGTGGGACTCGCCGCAGGCTCGCAGCCAGCAAAAAGCCCAGTCTCGCCGCCGGCCGCCGCAATTAAAACGCAAGCAAGCGGCACGGACGGCACAGGAAAAAACTTTTAAACTCTCCCCACACCCATTCCCAGGACAAAAAAACCGACAGAAAAATGCCTGCTTGACTAAGGGCGCAGGGCACCTACCGGAGGGGTGGTTTCTGGAGGGGGGGTCCCGCCACCCCCCCCATCCTGGGCAGCCGGACTCGCCATGCCATGCGGTGCGGGCGGGGGATCCAAAATGGGGCGGCGAACGCAATATTGTTTTTGAAATCGTGGTCCAAAAACACACAAGCACAACAGAAACACGCGAACATTTATAAACTGCCAGATTTTTCACAGTAGCAGTGGGTTTTTTCTTGCAACAAAATGTCTCTCCTCTCCTCCTCTGTCCTCCATTGATTTTATTTTATTTTAATTTTTTTACACCTGCGCAATGATGGGCTGGCCGAGTGGCCAGCCATGTGGGAGTGGACGACCATGCAAATTTTTGGAGCCATCCCACCAATCGCATGGCCACTTGGCCATGGAGACTTCTGGGATGTGCCCAAAAGCCCCCTAAAACCTGCCCTAGCCCCCTAACCCTAACCCTAATCCTTGACTCCTTACCCATACGTCACAGACTGTCTTCTTAGTGGGTCAGAGAGGCACCCAGAGGTGCAACCCACTAGCCCACCGTAACCTTACCCGTCACTAGCCTAACCCTAGCCCTTGCACTAACCCACCTTAACCCTAAGCCATATCTACTTGCATTGCACTTCACGCAAGTACGATTCCCTTCTTTGTGAGACATGGCAGTGTGAGAGCCTTAGGCATCACCCTATGGCTCTGGGTTCACTCACTGGTCTCACTGTCTGCAACTGGTATGCATATCCATATGGCTATGTATACCATTTTGCAGCAGCAGGTGAGGAGGGGAGACACCCATGTTGAAGGGTCTCTTGGAGCCTGCTTCCCCTTCCTAGTGGGTGAGGATAGGAGGCACCCACGGGTGCCTCCAGGAGCCTGCTTTCCCTTTATAGCGGGCCAGAGGAGGCACCCACCCCACAGAGGTGCCTCCAGGAGCCCGCTACCCCCCCAAAAAACCAGTACTAATGAAAACGAAAAAACAAAAAAACAAACCGACTAATTTTTGCGAATTTTCACGAAAAACGGAAACGACCCAAAACGGAACCGGCCCGACTAACGACAACTCGAAAAATTTTTTTTTCAAGTCGTGCCCATCTCTATTTATTATGAGTAGGTATGGGAACGAAATGGAAAAGTTGTGTTTCATTTCATTTTGTTTCATTCCCCATGTGATTCATTTAGTTAGAAATGTTTTCTTTTAAATCATAAGAAATGAAACAGTAATGAACCAATTTGTTGCTCTATAAAATGGGTTCCCTGGGTCCTAGAGGCCCCAAATTTGGTTAGTATCTTCATTGGACTCTCCCCTTTAAGCCCTCCAAATTTGGAAAAAATTGGGGTTCAGGGGGCTGAGATTTTCAACTTCAAAGGGGGTACCACAGGAACAAAATCAATGTGGAGAGGTTTGGGGTATATGAGGCCACGTTATTCAACTCCAAAGGGATTGCCCATAGGAAAAAATCATTTGTAATTTAAAACTATTCAAAAATGCTGATCCTAGGCATCTAGCAGCATGGAAATTGCAGTGGAGCTTCCTCAAGCTCTTCCCTTTAAGCCAGGGGTGCCCAAACTTTTTGTAAGGAGGGCCAGATTTGGTGGCTGAGATTGTGTCAGGGGCCGGTTGCTCCCCAACCGTGCCACCCCACTGCAAGCCCCACCCACTTTCTTTAAAAAAACATGGGGTGAAGGAGGGGGAGGGAGGGGCAGGCCAGCCAGCCACGGGCCACTCAGAATGGCCTGACGGGCCGGATTTGGCCCCCGGGCCGGACTTTGGGCAGGCCTGCTTTAAGCCCACCAAGGCACATTGGGCCGTATCAGAATTGCACTCCACCAGGCAGGCAGGCAAGAATTAAACATTGGGCTTGGGCCATATGACTCTCTGGTATGAAGAGTGTGTGTGAGTAGAAGGTATAAAAGACACCTATATGTCCAGGGCAGCTCTTACAAACATTATATGGGCCCTTTCAAACCCTCAGGTCTGAAGGGAGAGTGTGGATCTCCCTGGCATCATCAAGAAGACCAAGGCAGGTCTTAGAAATACATGAGTCTTTCTGATCCCATAACATGCAGGTAGGCTAGGAGGACCAGGAGGAAGGCAGGAGTTTGCCAGAATACTCCAGCTAGGAATAATGGAATAGGAGGACTCCTGTTCTAGTTTTGTTGTTGTTGTTGTTGTTGTTGTTGTTGTTGTTGTTGTTGTTGTTGTTGTTGTTGTTGTTGTTGTTGTTGTTGTTGTTGTTTTACATGGGGCCATGTTTAAGAGTGACAGCCGGGCACATTTGTATTGTGCCACTTGAGAATTGGGGAACTGGTACTGGTTAGTGGTGGGAATAACAAAGTGGGTGGGTGGGAAGGAATGTAGTTTCAAGGGCGAAGGAGGGGGAAAAATATATAAAATCTAATAAAGAAAGCCTGCCCACCTGTAGGACAGCAGCACTGCCAGAGCCAACCGTTAACTCCCCTCACTCCCAGATGACAAAGAAAACAAAACCAGCCAGCCTCTTGAAACCACACCCCAAAAACACACACCACAAACCCGCAATTTAAAATGGATTCCTATGGGCACCCCCTTTGGAGTTGAATATCTTGGCCCCCTGTACCCCAAACCTCCCCAAATTGGGGGTGCTTAAAGGGAAGAGTTTGCGGAAGCTCCACTGTACCTTCCACACTTCGAGCTGCCTGGGATCACTGCCTGGGATCACATTACAATTACAATTTTTTTCTGGGGGCACCTCCTTTGAAGTTGAATAACATGGCCCCCTGAACCCCAAAATCTCTCCAAATTTGGAGGGCTTAAAGGGGAGAGTCCAAGGAAGGTTCCCACCAATTTTGGTACCTGAACTGAATCAGTTCATTTTAAACAAAAAATGTCATTTTGCTTCATTACTAACGAAATGCTGCTTCCCCGTTAGCTAACAAAATAACAAAACAGCATTTCATTTTTTGTTTGGTGCCCATCCCTAATTATGAGTCCCCGAAGAGAAAGAAACACATTAAAAGCTGTCTTCTTGGCTCTTGGCATATGTCAAAAGAAGAAACAAAAATAAATAAATTATGTTTGTCTCTATTTATGTTTCATGCATGTTTGTTCACTACTTGGTCCTCAGGATTGTCCCAAGGTTTCATGATTGCCCTTTAATCTGTTATGATGAGCAATCTGGTTTTTTGGAAGTAAATCACATATTTTTTAAAACAATAAAACCTTTTAGAATCCAATTACTGACAATGATATTTGGTGTCAGTTATTAATATTATTCCCTTCCTCTTTTGAACACCTTTCCATATGTTTAGAAATCTGATCTAGTGGAGATCTAATTAAATAGTGGTGCTGGGTACAAATGAGAAGGAGCCACCTGTGTTATGACACTGATCTCTTCTGACCTCAGAAAACACAAAGTACAGATGTGGGAAAATGTATGAGTGACAGGCTCCATTTCATGTTCTTTCGGCTACTAAAAAGTCTCACTTAAAGTTAAAAGACTTTTGTACAACAGAAAAGAGTGCCAGCCATTATATCTCAATTTAGTAATAAAACATATAAAACTTGCTGTGTTTGATTAGTACTATCTTGAATCCCAGTCTATTTATTTGATGTTGGAGTATCTGAAGATGAGACAATTTAATCCGCCACACACACACACACACACACACACACACACACACACACACACACACACACACACACACACACACACACACAGAAGAACAAAACTGTACCAATGCAGGAAGGGCCAACCTGTACTAAAACAAAAAACAAAACATTTTTAAAAGATTTTCATATGTTCCTCGCTTCAAATTTTGGAATATAAAACATAAACTGTATGAGAAATCATGGGTTTTGAGCTTTCTTGAAAATAACAATGGCTGACATTCTGCAGCAGCCTTCCCATACTGGAGCTGCATATGTCCTGTAAATTGTCTAAACTCTAAAGGCAATGAGTTAAACTTTTAAACCATTTTAAAAATGCAAACATAAGCTAGCTTTTGACATCACATAGGACTTCTTCAGGCTGGGCACTGCACAACTAGGGGTGGTGTGGAGGAAACAAAAGAGATGGGAAACTCATGGTCAGATGTTTAGGCCAGGGCTTCTTTAAATAAAGCCAGTTTGAAAATGGTTGCTACAGCAAGAGGTGCACTCTTCAGATTTTACATCTGTTGTTGTGAATTACAATGTCTCCTACAATCTAATTAGTTAAAGATTTGCTAGTCAATTAGACCCAGAGCTAGATCTATGATGGTGTGATTGCTTTGCCGAAGCCAGTAAGAACAGGTGTTGTCCTTAATATGTCCTTCAGGTACATTTTCTTATTTGCTCTCCACCATACACAATGCAAAGCTCTAGTTCCCAAGTATAATACCAGCATGGCATGGTCAAGGTCAGTACACTGGACAAAGGTTAAGTAGGAGCTCTGGTTTGAATACAAACAGTGTATTGCAGAAAGCACAGAGTCCATACTAATGGATTGATTTTGGCACAATGGTGAAGTGAAAGGTCAACACAAAGTTTTAGCCATGGCTTTCTCCACTGTAACTTGTGACAACATGCCAAGTATCTTGAAACTTGCATTTTATTAATACGAAAGCAGTCAAAGGGTCTTGTGATAAAATAGAGTTTCTTACTAAAGGAATGCCGCCACCACACTATACTGAAAATACCAGTCTTGTTGGATTGCAAAACTAACCAGGGTCAGGTCTTGATAAGTATTTGGATGAGGGACCCCCCCTCCCCGGCCAGAAATTACTTTGCCTCTCTGAAAAGGGCAGTATCTTGCTAAACACTCAAAATCATCTGCCAGTCAAAACTGACAAATCTAGGTTAGCTAATCCAATGTTCTCATCCAATATAAGGGAGGTTCTTGTGTTCTTAATATTTTGGTTAAGATTATTATTATGATTTTGTTGCCATTATTGTCTTTGTATAATGGGTATTTTTTCTTTCCTTCATTTGCTTTGTTTTCCTTTTTACTTTCTTCTTCTTCTTCTTCTTCTTCTTCTTCTTCTTCTTCTTCTTCTTCTTCTTCTTCTTCTTCTTCTTCTTCTTCTTCTTCTTCTTCGTCGTCGTCGTCGTCGTCGTCTTCTTCTTCTTCTTCTTCTTCTTCTTCTTCTTCATCATCATCATCATCATCATCATCATCATCATCATCATTTATTATTATTATTATTATTATTATTATTATTATTATTATTATTATTATTATTATTATTATTATTATTATTATTAGTAGTAGTAGTAGTAGTAGTAGTAGTAGTAGTAGTAGTAGTAGTATGTTTTGGGTGCTGTTTTATAAGTTGTTGTTGTAAACCATCAAGAGTTCCCAACTGAGGGAAATCGGTTTGCAGTATATAAATATAAAAATAAATAAATAAATCATTTCTCTCACATTTCTCAACTATTATTTTATACTGTTCAAAGTAGAGATGGGCACGAATCAAAAAAATGGCATTTCGTTTGTCGTTTGTCATTTGTCGTTTGGAGGGTCCGTTTCGGTTCATTTCCGTTTTTCGTGAATTTTTGCAAAAAAATTCGTTTTCATTTTCGTTCATTTTGTTACCATTTTGTTACCATTTATTTCAAAAAAAATTTTTTTTTAGGATTTTAAGCAATTCACTCATATTGCAGTAACGGAAACGAAACGCATGACAAAATTTCCGGTGTTTCTGTTCATTTCGTTTCATTTTAGAGACAAAATTCGTTTGTCATTTTGTTACATTAAAAAAACGAAAAAACAAAAACAGAAATGAAAAATTGTTCATTTCTTGCCCATCTCTAGTTCATAGTAGTCAGCAGTTTAGACATCAACAGCATCAGGCTAGTTTTTGTAGTTTTTTTTTAAATGATGTCCAATGTTGTGCGAATGATGGAGGTGATGGGACCAAAATGAATCTATGCTGAAAAGATATTGATAGTAAGGATCTGACCAGGACTGACATACTCATCAGTAAGCAGAGTCAGACAGTGTATTTCTGAGTAAATTCCATGTTGCATCTACCTGTATAAATTCTGCAACAGCCCTTATGTAGAAGAATGCTTCCTTTATAACCAAAGAAAACGGTTATAAAGTGGCTAGTGGAAAGAAGCTGGATGAACTGCTCAGAAAGCTACTGTTTCATGTACCACAGAAATGAGATATAATAACACCTAGGAGATGACATGGATGGTTGATCACTCCATAGTCAACTGAAAGTTCCCCAGTTTGTTAGCAAGGCTCTCTTCATAGATGGGTATCTTCCTTGATGATAAGAACATAAGAACATAAGAAGAGCCATGCTGGATCAGGCCAAAGGCCCATCTAGCCCAGCTTCCTGTATCTCACAGTGGCGCCACCAGATGCGTCTGGTAGTGCACGAGACTAGATATCTGTCTCCTGATACCACTCCCCTTCATCTGGTCCTTGAAGTACAGTCACCCCCGCCATTTCACGGTTCAGGTACCGCAGTCCCACTACATCGCAGGATCACATTACCTGCACCGCTGGGAGCAGTGGCGGGGGGTGATCGGGTCGCTCCACGCTGCTCCCCGGGCCCCTTCGAGAAGCCTTGGGGTGTGCGTGAGAGGGTGGCAGTGGGGCAATCGGATTGCTCCCCGCATCCCCCCTGAGCCCCTCCAAAAAGGCTTGGAGCAACGCGGGGGGTGGCGGCGAGGAGCAATCTGATTGCCCCCCCACCGCCCCCCTGCGTGGCTCCAAGGCTTCTAGAGGGACGGTGGGTGGCAGTGGCGACCAGGTCGCTCCGTGCTGCCCCCCAGGCCCCTCCAAGAAGTCTCGGGGCCATGTGGGGGGCGGTGGGGGGCAATCTCCATTGAAATGCATTGTCAATGGATTTCAATGGAGAAATTTTCCCCATTTGAAAGCACTGAGCCAATGTTTTCCAATGGGGAAAATTTTCTCAATTGAAATGCATTGGCAATGCATTTGAATGGAGATGGCCCCGGACAAGAAGTCTCGGGCAGTGCTGTCGGGCAGCAGCGGGAGGTCAGATCCCCCTGCTGCCGCCGGTGCACACTGGCCCAAAACTTCTGCGATTGCCCCCCTGCCCCCAGGCCCCCCACCTGCTTCTGCATATTGCGGATTTTCATGGATCGCAGGTGGGGTGGGTCCCTAACCCCCACAATCAGTGGGGGGTTACTGTACCCCAGTTTTAAGCCTGGAGATTACACATCTCCATCCTGGTTTGTAAGTAACCTGTGATGGACTTTTCCTTCAGGAATCTGTCCAATCCCCTTTTGAAGGCATCCAGGCTAGATGCCATCACCACATCCCGTAGAAGGGAGTTCCACAGACTAACAAAGCACTGGGTGAAAAAATATTTTCTTTTGTCTGTTCTAACTCTCCCAGCCCACAATTTGAGTGTATGTCCCCTAGTTCTGGTATTTTGTGAGAGGGAGATCGCCCCTCTATCGACTTTACTCATGCCCTTAATTATTTTGTATGTCTCAATCATATCCCAGCTGAGGCGCCTTTTTTCCAGACTAAAGAACCCCAAATGTTTTAGCCTTTCCTCATAAGGGAGGTCCCCAAGCCCAGTAATCATTTTAGTCACTCTCTTCTGCACCTTTTCCAGCTCCACTATGTCTTTTTTGAGATGCGGTGACCAGAATTGTACACAATACTCCAGATGCGACCTTACTATCATTTTGTATAATGGCATTATAATGTTGGCTGTTTTGTTTTCAATCCCATTTTTAATAATCCCTAGCATGGAATTGGCCTTCTTCACCACTGCCACACATTGGGTAGATACCTTCATTGAGCTGTCCACCAACACACCAAGATCTCTTTCCTGATACGTCACGGATAGCTCAGAGTCCATGAGGTGATAGATAAAGTTTGGATATTTTGCCCCAATATGCATTACTTTACATTTGGCTACATTAAAACACATTTGCCATTTCGCAGCCCATTCCCCCAGTTTGGAGAGATCCTTCTGAGCAAAATATCATTAAATTAATATTTGAATAAAGTTACGTTGATTTTGGAAGTTAAGCAGGGTCAGCCCTGGTTAGTACTTGGATGGGAGACAACCAGAGAATACCAGGTGCTGTAGGTGCCTGGAGTAGGAACTGGCAAACCACTCCAGTATTCCTTCCAAGAAAACTCCTTGGACATGGAGTCACAAAGAGTCAGTCACGAGAAAATAAGCCTTTTCTAGAAATCTCTTGAGCACCAAAGGTAAAATGTTAATTTTAATTTTGCTTCAATCTGTGGCCTGATTACTTATTTGTAAGACAAATATTAAACCTTCACTCTGTAGTGCTCTCTCATTGCAAAAACAAACAAACAAAAACTAAAATGCGCAGAGCCCTTTTCACAGCAGAAGTATGGAAAAGCTTTAATAAACCAAAACACCAAATGTCAAGTCTCTCTTCCTCTCCTTGTTGGAATAATAACTTCAACAAAAATGCAATGTTTATATCATTGCATGGTAGTTAGAACTGCTAGCTTTAATTGCCTTAAGTAATGGATGAAACATCTACAGATAAACACAGTTTAAGTGACTAGTTGGTGGCAATCAATTTCTACCGATGTGGCAAGAAGTGACAAGTTTCCAATTGTGGTTTTAGTCTACTAAAGTAACAGGAAAAAAGAAATAAAGATAGACTTCACTTCCTAAGCTAGTTCAAATGTAAGCCATAGTATTGTGCTTTTAGAATGAGCATCATGGTTTTGTAGTTCACAAATAACAAACAAACAAACAAACAAACAAACAAACAAACACACAAACAAACAAACAAACAAGCAAGCAAGCAATAGTTTATTGAACATTGAAGCATATTAAGTATCCTTTTAGGTTATGTTGAGGCTAGCCCACTCATGGGTTTTAGTTTTAGTTTTATTTATGATTTATATACCATCCGCTTGCAAACTTGAGGGGAACAACAATAGCATAAACAAGGGATAAGAACAGAAACCATAAAATCTATATATATATATATATATATATATATATATATATATATATATATATATATATATATATATATATATATATATATAATGAAACAATATAAAAATACAGATATAAACAAAAATATAATGATAGGCGCCCAGCAGATCTAAGCACAAAAACACACGGGTGGCCAAACTATAGCAAAGAAACCAGGAAGTGTAGAACCAAGGATAGGTCCAACTGAGCACCTTGCTCCAAAAAGCTCCGGAGCTGAAATGAGATCCTTTCTACCTTTGACCCATGCCCATATGCCCCACACTCTACCACTTGCCCCAAAGTGAAAACCATTAAAGGGACAGGCCTTTGACTTGAACCTAGGCACTTCTTGCCTTCAGGAACTAGAGGATAGAGATGGGCACGACTTAGCGGTATTTCCGTTTCCGTTTCCGTTACTCGGTTCCGTTACTCTACGGAAACGGTAACGGGAATTACTCCCCCAGACTTCGAGCTCGAACCGACGAACGAACAATTTTGGTCTGATTTGTCGTGCTCGTTCCTTGCATCGCGAGATCGCGCGATGCCACACGCGGCACAGAAAAAAAGTTTTTAAAAGTTAAAAAAACCCGGTTCCCGGCCAAAAAGCAGGCGGGAAAATGCCTGCCGTGCCTCAGGGTACCTACCAGAGGGGTTGTTTCTGGAGGTCCCCGGCCTCCCCCCTCATCCCCCGTCCTGGGCTGCTCTGGTGGGACTCGCCGCAGGCTCGCAGCCAGCAAAAAGCCCAGTCTCGCCGCTGGCCGCCGCAATTAAAGCGCAAGCAAGCGGCACGGACGGCACAGGAAAAAACTTTTAAACTCTCCCCCCACCCATTCCCGGGCCAAAAAAGCAGGCGGAAAAATGCCTGCTTGACTAAGGGCGCAGGGCACCTACCGGAGGGGTGGTTTCTGGGGGGGGGTCCCACCTCCCCCCCGTCCTGGGCAGCCGGACTCGCGAGTCGCCATCGCCATGCCATGCGGTGCGGGCGGGGGATCCAAAATGGGGCAGCAAACGCAATATTGTTTTTGAAATCGTGGTCCAAAAACACACAAGCACAACAGAAACACGCGAAAATTTATAAACTGCCAGATTTTTCACAGTAGCAGTGGGTTTTTTCTTGCAACAAAATGTCTCTCCTCTCCTCCTCTGTCCTCCATTGATTTTATTTTATTTTATTTTATTTACACCTGCGCAATGATGGGCTGGCCAAGTGGCCAGCCATGTGGGAGTGGACAACCATGCAAATTTTTGGAGCCATCCCACCAGTCGCATGGCCACTTGGCCATGGAGACTTCTGGGATGTGCCAAAAAGCCCCCTAAAACCTGCCCTAGCCCTAACCCTAACCCTTGACTCCGTACCCATACGTCACAGACTGTCTTCTTAGTGGGTCAGAGAGGCACCCAGAGGTGCAACCCACTAGCCCACCGTAACCTTACCCGTCACTAGCCTAACCCTAGCTCTTGCACTAAGCCACCTTAAAGCCAGATCTACTTGCTTGCATTGCACTACACGCAGCAAGTACAATTCCCTTCTGTGTGAGACATGGTGGTGCGGGAGCCTTGTGAAGGGCGGGCGTGACCCTATCACTCTCACACTGGTCTCACGTCTGCACATTATGTTATGCAATATCCATATGGCTATTGCATAGCATTTTGCAGTAGCAGCAGGTGAGGAAGGGAGACCCCCATGTAGAGGGGTCTCTCTTGGAGCCTGCTTCCCCTTCCTAGTGGCAGGAGGCACCCACGGGTGCCTCCAGGAGCCCACTTTCCCTTTATAGCGGGCCAGAGGAGGCACCCACCCCACAGAGGTGCCTCCAGGAGCCCGCTCCCCCCCCCAAAAAAAACCAGTACTAACGACAATGAAAAAACGAAAAAACGAACCGACTAATTTTTGCGAATTTTCGCAAAAACCGGAAACGACCCGAAATGAGACTGACCCGACTAACGACAACTCGAAAAAAATTTTTTTCAAGTCGTGCCCATCTCTACTAGAGGATAGGTGATCCAATATTATCTCAGGAAGGAGCCCTCAAGTTCAGGGCTGCTAGCCCTTGCTGTCTCACAGGCTTTGGGCCTCATGAGCAATGTGAAGGGCACCAATAGCTCTTCAGGCTTAAAGTCTGGATCAAAGCCATTCTTGTACTCCTTGATTTTGACATCTTCAACACCCAATGGCTTACTTCAGCACCCAAGGGATCAAAACCACAGAGCAGGGAGCATCCCCACCTCCACAGAAGCTAACAAGAAGGAAGACAGGTACCTGAAGACAGCACTTAAGGCTTGTGGAAGTGGGTCTTCAACAAAGCAGTGTCCCGACCCAGAAGAACAATGGATCAGCCTGAGACCCAGAGATGACAGGAGAACCTGTTCATTCCCTGCATGGCTGGAGTGCCTGCAAAGCTTAAATGGATTTTTGGCAAACACCACATCCCCATTTACTTCGAACTCAAAAACACACCTAAGGCAGAGACTCATCCACCAAAAACACCTGACACTGAAACAGGAAGAGGAGTAATATAGTATATGAAGTCCAATGCAGTGAGGATTGTGCAGAGCAAAACACTGGAAAAACCAAACAACCACTAAACAGTAGAATGACCCATCACAGGAGGGTCAACAGCTCTGGACCAGAATCAGCTGTGTACCTCCATTTGAAGGACAAAGGACACTCATTCAAAGGTGAGGATATACTCATATTAGAAAGAGAAGATATGTGGTTCGAGAAAGGGACCAGGGAAGCCATTCATGCATTTTTTAAAAATATCTCTCTCAACAGAGGTGTGCAACTTAGACACAATCTGTCTGCCACTTATCATGCTGCCACTTCATCAACCCCAGACAAATCAGAAGCACTTCACACCTCCACCAGGAAGGCCACAGCTAACAACCCATACCTAATGAGTCTATTCAGACCACGATGATGTGAAACGAAGGTGAAGTATAAAATGGAGGTCTCACCACTAACTTTCCTCAGACTAATGAAGCTCCTTGGTTGAGTAACAAAAACGTTTCAATCTCAAAAGAAAAGAAGTCTAGTTGCCATGACTCAATTTCCAGATAACCTCACCTGGATGACTGAGAATCTTCACAGACGTAATAATGATGATTAATATGTTTAAAATCTATCCCATGGGTCTTCTTAGCTCTTAAGATCTTCAGAGGAGCTCTTTCTCTCAGTCCCTCATGCCTGATGGGAACTTAGGGGAGGGCCCTCGCTGTGGCATCTCCTAGAGAGTATGGACTGCTTTACCTCAGGAATGTAGTTTGCCCCTCTATCTTTTATGCTTCCTCTGGCAGGTAAAGAATCACCTTTTAATGCAGGCTTTTAACTACTCCCTGGATGCTGGCTTTAGCTGGTTTTAATTTTTCATCTTGCAAGTTTATTTTTAAGCTCAATGTGTTTACTCACTTGATATATTTTGACCATTATGAAAGTTTATTTATTTTTTTTTAAAGTGTGCATTGTGCTTTAACTATACCCATTTTAACCTTTTGGACTAGTTTGAGTCCTCTTATGCAGAAAAAGGTGGCCTATAAATGAGACCAAATGGTTAAACAAACATTGAAAATGTCTCTGATATCTTCTGTATTTCTTAATCTATACAACAACGTGAATACAAAGAGGCAAGCTGAGGTCTTTCAAATATCTTCCAATTCAGTTATTTCTGCTTTTAAATTGCCCTGCAATAATAAGGCAACAGCTTCTATTGTTTCATGCTTTGCACAGCTGCAGAAAGAAATAGGTATTTCTGCTTCTGTATGAGCTGAGTGACTACATAATAATAATAATAAATCTTATTTATTTTTATTTAATTAATTACTCATATTTAAATAGAAAGATAGTGGCACCTCTACTTACCAACGGCTCTACTTACGAGCAATTCAACTTAAGAGCTGAAAACTGTTGGCATTTTAACTGCCGCCTTACAAATTTTAGATGCGGACTGCTCAACTTATGTTATTTATTTATTTATTTATTTATTTATTTATTTATTTATTTATTTATGATATTTTAGATATGGCTGCTCTACTTACGAGTTGTTTGACATGAGCATGCATTCAGAATGGATTAAACTCATAAGTAGAGGTACCACTGTGTATGTTTCTCTCTCTCTCTCTCTCTCTCTCTCTCTCTCTCTCTCTCTCTCTCTCTCTCTCTCTCTGTGTGTGTGTGTGTGTGTGTATGCCACTTTTCTCTTTAAAAGGACCCAAATCGTGCCTTCTCAATGCAAGATTAATTTGTTTTTGTTTGAGCTTTTTCTCTTTCAATGTGCAAGTATGAAACAGCTCCTAATTTCCATTTCTAATACTTATTGAATGTAAATTGATTAATCACTAATAGAATCATAAAGTTGGAAGATACCTCCAGGGCTATCTAGTCCAACCCAGTACTCCTGACAGATGGCCATCCAGCCTCTGCTTTAAAACCTCCAAAGAAGGAGACTCCACCACACACCATGGAATCATATTCCAGTGCTGGACAGCTCTATTTGTCATGAAGTTTTTCCTAATGATTAAATTGAATCTCTTTTCCTATCATTTGAAACCAGTCCCCTTTTCAATGTTACAGACTTTAAAACATTTAAACATAGCTATCATATCCCCTCTCAGCCTTCTTTTTGTAATAATAAGTTAATAAATGAAATGGTAGATAATTAATCAATTGTGATTTCTTTTTTCAGGAAAGAGTGCCATTTAGAAAGAGCCTGTCTCATGAAAGCACATGACACTAAAATCCTATTTTCAAACAGGGATGTGTCCATTTAGATGACATACCTTTGGAGGGTGCACTGAGAGGTGATTTAAACAGTAACAGAAAACTCCAAGTTTTCCAATCTTTGGGATTTGCTTTTGGCGAGTAAATATTTCATCTACATTCCACAGTAAATTGTTATGTTAATGTGCAGATGTTTCCTTAAAACAAAAAATGAAAAATGTCTTTTACAGTTACCAAGACAGCTAAGAACTTCTCCAAACTGCATTGTTTCTCCTGAATTGAAGGAAGGAAGGAGGGAAGGAAGGAAGGAAGGAAGGAAGGAAGGAAGGAAGGAAGGAAGAAAGAAAGAAAGAAAGAAAGAAAGAAAGAAAGAAAGAAAGAAAGTTGGACTTTATCTGGGGACTGACACCTTCCTGTTAGACTTCCTAAACATTTCAGCAGTTCTGCTCAGTACAGTCAGTTACCAAATATTATACTGAATTACATAATGGTTCTATCAGCAATGCAGGTTATTGCACTCAATTGATTTAAATAATATCTTTGTTATCAATAGCAATGTTTGTTGTATCAGTGACAGAGGGTGATCCCCTTTAACATTTCACACTGGTGTAATTGCTTTGACTATTCATCTCACCACTTTCTTGAAAGCTCTGCATTTAAACAGGAAATATGTCTACAGAAATAATGAAAAACTGTTTGACTGTAGCATTGTCCTTAAATGATCTATCCAGAGGATGCCTTTGTGGACAAGCTGACCATGCTTTGAGGTGACCACCTAGCCTCTCCTCCTTTGTCAAACACTATCTAATCACCTACAGAGAAATAATGAACACAAATATCTGCAAACACATCATTGCCACAATTGCCACCTATAAGACTGCCAAATTTATTTCAATGTGAGCTTTGAGAAATGCATTAATTTCTTAAAATTAGAGCATGAATCCGAAGTGGATTGTATCCAGGTATGCTCTCAGTGGCATGCATTTGTCTTAAAGTTGGTACAATATTTGTGTTAAGGGTGGTGCCACTGTGGTGCCACAAATTGTATGAAGCTTAACATAACCAAGTCTAATAATGATCCAAACAAATATCATGCCAGTGCAATAAAATGTTTATAAACATCTAAAAATACAGCAGGCATAAGAAATTTAAGATAATGCTGTGGAAATAAAATGAGCATCAATTACCTGAGGGGGGGAAAACATTTGCCTGGCATCAAAATACTGTGGAGGAGGGGGAAGGTCAAGTGAACTTCTTCATGTTGACCCTTCAAAGGCCAATGGCCCAACTCTGAAGAAGCCTCTTGTCCTAGGGATAAGAGGGTTCAGGTAGAACAGTGTTTTTCAACCGGTGTTCCGCGGCACACTACTGTGCCGTGGGATGTTGGCTGGTGTGTCGTGGCAAAATTCTCCCAACACCAGCAAGGCAGCGGTTCGGCGCCGGCGAGCCGGAAGAAGGCAGGGCATTCAGAAAGAAGCCGGCTGCCGCAAGGCTTCCTTGGGTCATGTAGTTCCTCCCCAGGTCTGAGACGCGGTCCTGGGGAGGAGAGCGGACTACCTTTCCTGGTGTGCTTTGCGTGCAGACGAGGAAAGGCTGGCCATGGGCGGGGAAGGAGGGAAAAAAAGGAGGAGGAGGAAGAGGAGGAGGAGACTGGAGAGCGAGAGAGTGAGAGAGAGCCGGGAGATCCGCGAGGGTGGGCGCGTGACCTTGCCGAGCCAGGTAGGAGCGGGTGTGCGCACCCCTCTTTTAAGGGTGGGGAGCGGCCGGCCGTTAACAATGGTCATTTTTTTGTTGGGGGGGACAAAGTCGGTCGCTGGTGCGCCCTCCTGCCTGCTGGCCGCCTCCGGGGCTCTGGCAAGAGGCGAGGGGGGGATTCCCGGCGCAGTCCCACCCAAGCCCCCCGCCCCAGGCCAAGCGGCGCACCGCACCCCCTCCCCCCCACAGCCACCTCCCCCCACCACCTGCGGCTGCCCGGGAAGAGGACGCGGGGAGGTCGGAGAAAGAGGGGAGGGGAGGGGAGGGGAGGGGAGGGAGGGGTGGCAGGCCGCCACCGCGGATGCTGGCGTTCCTCCCGGCAGGGCTGCATTGCTCAGGCGCCCTGGCCCTCAGTCGGGCGAGGCTGCTGCTGCTGCTTTTGCTGCTGCTGCTGCTGGGGCGGCCCGGGCGGCGAGCGATGCTGCTCCTACCGCCGCGGCTCAGCCGAAGGTGAAGGACGACTCCGGGCGCCGCGTGGTCCTGGCGCCCTGGGTCTCCTCGCCCCCGCCCCCGCCCCCGCCCCCACCCCCGAGCCGCAGAACCGGAGGCCTGGCTGGGAACGAGGCGGAGGCTCTTCACCCATTCAGAGGGCGAAGCTCCCGCTCCACCTGCGGGACTTCCTTCCACAGGATGTCGCCGCCCGCCCGGGTAAGAGCAGTGCCGGGGCGGCTGGCTGGCGGGGTCCGGACATCCCCTCCGCTCCGAGCCCCTCGGAACAAAGCCGGCTGCTGCTGCGCCCTCCTGCTGGCTGGCTGCTTCCAGAGCTCTGGCAGGAGGTGAGCAGGGGGGATTCCGGCCATGGTCCTGCCCCAGGCCAAGCAGCGCACCCCACTCCCTCCCCCTACCCCCGCGGCCACCTCCGCCCGACCACCTGCGGCCGCCCGTGGAAAGAGGGAAGGAGGGAGGGGAGAGGAGGGGCGGCAGACACGGAGGGGGGGTGAGCCGGGGAGGGGCACCCTTACCTGGCACCTGCACGGGGTCCACCGCTCGCCCGCCCCGTCACCCCAAAAAACCTAACGCCGCATTGGAACGGATTAAATCCAGTTTCAATGCATTCCTATGCATTTTTAACATTTTCTAATGGTGGTGTGCCTCGTGATTTTTTTCATGAAACAAGTGTGCCTTGGCCCAAAAAAGGTTGAAAAACACTGAGGTAGAAGAGCTTCTGAAGATGACCATGTGGCATGGATAAGTGCATAGGAGATTGCCAATCAGATACTGAAGTAGTAAGCAGTTTTGTGCCCAACATGTCTCCCAAACAATGATAGTCAGGGTGGCTTGTGGGTGGAAGAAAATCAAATAAAATCAAATGTAATGAAAATAATTCTTCTGCATCTTGTGAGACATTTTATTTCCTGGAAAGTTGCTAATCATTCAAATTCTCTCTAGCATAAAATGTGCCATTCTGAAATCCTAAACTGAAAGCGGTAAGCACAAATAGATATTCGTTATGCAGTGCAACTCAATAGTCTCCCTAGTTCCTTAGTAATGTATCTTTCTTACAATTTAATTTGTGAAGCAGGAAGGAAACTGTGATGTTAATGTGGTTTTGTTTTACGTTGTCATAATTCTACTAGAGATTTCTTCTTATTTTTATTGTGTTGGTATTCTTCCAAGCTAAGAATAAAAGAACACACAGTTTTCTGTTATAAATGTCAGTTTTAGAATTCTGTTATTCCTATAAGAATCATTTCATTTCTAGAATCATGTTACTTACTGGCTCCTCTTAAAAATAATAAATAATAAAAAATAAAAATAAAATTCCCCCACAGACCTGGAATGAGGCACAGGAACTCTCAACACCAAAGGGCAAGACTGCAACCACTAGGCCATATCACTTTAATTCAATTTGGTTCCAATTGGCAAACCTAGTGGATTTACTAAATTTTAACTCAATTCCAGAATGAAGCATGTGGGTTCCCTGCATCAACCCCTTTCTCTCCCCCCCCACCCATCTCTGGCCAATAGGGATTTGTATGTCTCGTTGAGCCATATGGAGATAGATGAGGGAGAGGGGGCAGTGTATGACCCATATTCCTTGGTTTGAAGAATGGAGGTGTGAAAACCAATGCTTCGACAATGACTAGAGATACAGGATTCCCCCCCCCCCTTTCTTTCTTTTTTTGTGCCCCGGCCTGCATGTGTGCCTGCTTGGACACCATTTTTATTGAGACCGTGATTGTTTTTAGTTTTCTTTTAGCTTTTTATGTTTTGTGTGAACCGCCCTGAGTTCTCGCTCGGGAAGTAGGTGCGGTATATAAATCTGAAAATAAATAAATAAATAAATAAATAAATAAATAAATAAATAAATAAAGCTGCTTTTACAACTGCTCTCCAACTTCCTGCCTCTAACAAGACTCCTGCCCTGGCTGCAACATCATCTAGCCATGGATTTTAAGAACATCACCTAACCAAGGACTTTAAAAGTAACCTCCTGGTAAAGCACATCTTTTACTATGTCTAAACTTCTGGGATCTGCTATGAATAAGAGTGATTTAGATTGCAATGTTCTTTTTTTTTTATTTTTATTAGTGGCCTATAAAGTTATTGCCTGTAACCTATTTTTGCAAAAATAAAACAGTAAAGAAACTTTCAGCTATTTAGCAAAATGAAATCTTGACAAAAGAGGAGTCATTTTAATTATCCACTTCTACTATCCATTTCCCCCAAATCTATGAACAGGATACAGCAGCATGTTGTGATATTGACAGAACCGAAGGAAAGATACAGATAAAAGAAAACTAAATTACCCTGGTGTCTATTGGAATGCCAAATTCATGGCAATCGAGGAAGGGAAGAAATTATTCTCCTCTTCTCCTGTTGCACCTGCATAGAGTCATCATCTGGGGCTATCCTTAATGCTGAGTGCCTATCATGCTTGAAGAGAATACGACAGCCCACTGTGAAGAAAATGCATGGCACTTTGAAGATGAAATGTCATGGGTCTGATGTACCTTGGATGCTATATTTGATAATCATATGCTTCAGTTTAAGCAGCCTGAGGATGTAGACAGGATAACTGAAGAAGTGAAAGCCCTTCTATGTGTACCACATTCTGGATCAGTATAGTCATTGGGAGTGCTTTGCCTATGCAAATAAGGTGTGTGCCTCATTACCATTGAAAGAATCAGCAGCAACACCTAAATTGGAAAAAAAAGGAAAGCCTACAATCCTGCAATCATTAATTGGTGATTAACACTGAGTAGAAATGATATGATCATACTGTCAGTAACAGCAATGAAACTAAGGCTGATTGATACTATGACATTTGTGGCACAAATAAAACAGAGAAACTTGCATTTGTATTTACCAATCATATGATAGAAAGGCCAATGAAAACCACTCCTTCTTGTTCCTATTGAAGAGGTGTTGTTTTTTCTTTGTGGGCGTCTACATTTTTCCAACCTGGATCGATTGAAATGGACTTTTCCCCATGTGATCAGTTGTTTCATTCCCCAAAAGGATGGGACAGGAGTGACTGCGGGTGGTATTCTGGTGATGAATTAAGCTGGGCATGCTGTTTGGAAATGGGAACATTAATCTTCAGTCGCTTTCTCCCTAATTGCCCTGAAGTATTCTTAAAGTGTTTTTTAAACAAACTACTGGTTTAGCATTATAGCACCATATCACTGCATTGATATTCCAGTTTAGCACTAGAATGCCATCTTCTGCATGGACAAAATAAAATTACAATGCAATAAAATGAAATAAAAAATAAAAATAAACTGAGAGAGTGAGAAGGAGATTTAGAGAGAAAGTGAGAGATTGAGAGAAGAGGGAGAGAAATCAACATGAAGCATTGCCCTCCCACTCAGAATGACGAGACGAGGCAGAAAATGGGCTTTAACTGGGCCACACTTTGTTAAACACAATTTTAACTCAACAACAACAACAAGAAGAGGGGCCTGGCATTAGCATTCATGGTTGGAACCCCGGGGTCACCCATGACCCCTCCAACCGGGCAGCATAGGGTGAGACATGACTCCCGGGTGGTGCGGTCAGCCGATGGCACCCCCCAGGTCGGTCGGTGTCATTACCCCTCCCTGCATTTGATAGCATAAAGCTGGGTTATCCCCAGCGCAGGGAGGCGTCCCCTTGTACCCACCCCGACACTGTGACCTCCTGATCGGCAGTGCCTTGGTAATTGAGTACTTGGGGACAGATGTTTTTACATACTCACCGCTGCCTTCCATCAGCTTCTGCCACCATTGTGACCAAATTATGCAGGTGACTTTACCTACTGCCCAGGCACCAGTGTGGGATAGGCAAAAAATCCCCGCTCTCAACGGCCGATTCAGAGTGCGGGTCAAAAATTCCTATCCGGCCTCTGAAGGCGACCAGTTACACTCACACTAGTCCTTAAAGGGTGGGCGGGCGGAGAACACCGAGAGAAGACTGCCTGCAGGAGGGGTTGGAGCCGCCCCTTTATAGGGCACTCCTCCTCCTCCCCTCCGGACACTCTTACACATCTTGCCCATCTTGCGCCTCCTCGCGAGAGGGCAAATTGGCTCCACCGGGGCGAACGGACACCCATGGAGCCAGCAGAAACACAGTAGTCTCCTCACCAACTATAGCAGACTACTGCAGTGTATTTCTCTAGTGTGTATGTATTTGTACATTATGGAGAACTTTGGAAAACCTTCCCTTTTTTGTAAAACTGTGCACAATTGAAACAGGCCACCAGATCTATAGTTAATCAATAGGAGAGCCGTGAATCAGCAGAAGGCAATACCAAAGGGAGTGGGGGGCTCTGCTGCAGATCTCTAGTGTCATTGGCACCAAAACCATCCCCAGTCTCCATGTGACTACATGCTCTGAACAAAAGTGCAAAATAGACTATGCATCAAGCTGCAGTGTGATACCAACCTAACTAAGGATGGCTTGTTCTTTTGGACATATTGCTTATTAATTTTGAAAGCTATGTGGTGCTGTTGGTGGTGGGGACTTTTCAGTCTCCACTAGAGATGAGCACCTTACGAAAAATGGCCCACTGTTTTGTCATTTTGTAAACTTTCAAAACGTTATGAAATGAAACAAAACACTTTTTTCCCTTTGAAAATGAAAGGTTTTGTTATGCTGTAAAATGGCTCCCTTGTTAAAAACTACCCACCAAATGCTGTGCCTCTAGGACCCAGGGAAGCCATTTAATACCGCAACAAATAGTTTCATTATTGTTTCATTTTGTTATGAATCTTTTTTTTAACAAAAATTCCTTTTAAAAAGAAACAAAACAAACAACTAGTCGAAACTAAACAAAATGTAACAAAATTATCTTTTTCCATTTTGTGCCCATCGCTAGTCTCCACCCAAAGAGCACAGAGTACAGGTTAATTATTCTAAGATAAATCTGCTACTAAATGTGGGCACTCAGTTCATGAAGAAAGGGGAGCTTTCATTTCATGTTATCTGTCATATTGCTAAACTTAGTATTTTTCAAGGGGCATTTCCTTCATTTAACATTTAACACATCTCAATGTGTTCCTGAATTCACGTCTAAGCTTTTAAGTGATACATTTGCATGTATGAATCACTTCTTAGCTGTACATCCTCTGGGTTATGTTCTGAGCGATAACACAGTAGTAGGCTGATTCTCAGTTTAGCACAACAAACACCCTGCTCTTTTTTATCTTACTCTGTTTTTGCAGAGGAAAACACTTCTTCACAGTATGTCATTTCTAGACTCATTGGTCAGTAATGTCTCCCGAGATGATGTATGCTTTTGTTTATTTTTTGTACATTATAAAACATGTTACGTCTCTACATTCAAGATGGCTCATTGCACCTGCCTGGACAAAAGCCTTCAAGCAACTAGATTATGAGTAGTTTCCGTTTCCAACGCAGGCTGTTGTCACACAGGAAGTAGCCTCTGATGCTGTTTGTTATTATGAGTTGTAAGCTCCCTTGTAGAGTGTGCATTCACTTGGAAAATTCCCAACATGTCAACTGTCTTGATGGCAACTCAAATTTCTGATTGAAAAACATTCAGGAGACAGCAGATACCGGCTCTTTTCTCAGCGAGAAATGCTATCTCCAGCTGATGCCTTAACCACCATTCTATGTCCTAAATGAATGGAAATAGTAGAAGATTGACTGTACCTCTGAAGTCAAAGTATGCAGTAGATTTTGTATAAAAACCCACTTCTGACATTCTGATTGTTTAGACCCTTAGTGCTTGCAAAGTGTAATAAAGAAGCCAATAAGAAAAACTGTTATGGTGGTGACTCTTTCAGGGGCACAGTTGAACTGAGCACAAAATAGCCATCCTTTAGCAGTTCCGAAAGCTGAGAACTGACATTCTATGATAAATACCATGCCAAAGTACAAAAGACAAGCTCTTCACAATCTAGCTTTTACACATAGGACAGTGGAAGCACTCTTCCTACTTGTATCCAATCCATTTGTTACACTGTTTTCAATTAAAACTTAGGACAGTGTTGGCGAACCTATGGCACGGGTGCCAAAGGTGGCACTTGGAGCCCTTTCTGTAGGCACCCGACATCGCGCCTTCACAGCCACCTGTATTCAGGTTAAATTGCTGTATTGGCACTTTGCAAAAATTACCGTGGGTTTTGAATCGCAGCTTGGGCACTCAGGCTCTAAAAGGTTCACCATCACTGACCTAGGTCATATAACCCAACATATATAAGTTCAGGTTGCTAAATTAGTAGTATTGAATTCCATGATTTTTAATTTTCAGTACCCAGATCTCAAAGCAGGAGAAGGATCCTGTGGGCTCGCAAGATTAAGTATTTGTAATTGAATAATCCACACCATGTGTACTGTACGTTTGATGCTTTCTTTCTTTCTTTCTTTCTTTCTTTCTTTCTTTCTTTCTTTCTTTCTTTCTTTCTTTCTTTCTTTCTTTCTTTCTTTCTTTCTTTCTTTCTTTCTTTCTTTCTTTCTTTCTTTCTTTCTTTTTCTTTCTTTCTTTGAATATTTGTATACCACACCAATTTCCAGTTTACATAAAAGAAACATGTGAAAACCAAAGATCAAAATCAAAATACATGCAATAAAACAATAAAAACAGACAAATAGCATACAGGTATTCCTTCTTTACATGTTAGGTTTTGTCCTGTTCATTCTGATATTTTTAAATAGCCTACATGTTTGGGTACACAAGCCATACATCTCCATATTATTTGTCCATAATAAGCATTCAGGCAATTAAGTCTAATAGGAAGCATTCCACTAAAACAATGCTGGATATCAAACCCCTTTCCTATGCAAAACAACAACAGAAAGTAAATAATGGCAGTGTCACACCATGTCTTCCTTTTTAAAACTCTTCTATAGAATCTGACACATGATTAGATTTGAACACACAGATTAAATAGGTCATTGATTGGTCATAGACTCAAGCCTCCACTGTCTCCACCTCACTATCTTCAGATGCCTTATCCAGTCATATTGGAAAAGTGCAGGGAAGCCTGAATTGATGGTTTGTTTGTTTGATTGCCCTGTGCATAAATGCAAATGCTCAGTCTGCCAGACTGTCAATCTGGCATCTTTCAACAAAATGTTATTTTAAAACTCTTGTGTGTGTTTTTAAAGGAAAAACGCTGTAAGGAGACTTTGATATGCAAGGGTAGCGAATCATAACAGCATCCTGTTGATGTAGGTGCAGAAGCAAAAACAACTACATAGGAAGATGTTCAATGCATTGCAGCAGGTTTTAAAGTAAACAAGATGAAACACATCACCTCCCCATCCCTCCTTTTTTTCTCTGTCTCAGGAAGGAAGAGCTGAAGTGACTGCAGGCTTTGCATCCTGGGACCAGCTGGAATTCTACTCTTCACTTCTGTCTGGGGAAAAAAATACATGCCCTTTTGTAAACGAAAGCACAAGACAAAATTGCAGGCAGCCCAAATTCCCTCACTTTACTCATAATTAGGTGAGTGTTGCTTTATACAGTGGACCCTCATATAACAAATGTTTTATGTAACATGAAATCTGTACAACATAAAAAATTCCAGAGATAGGGGAAATTTGCTTAACAGAATTGTCTATAGGGCGAATCCATACAACATAAAAATGGTTGTGATTAGGGATCACTCCGTTTTCAATGCATTCCTATGGGAAATTTGTATAAAGGAAAATTTGCTTAGCATAATTTCATTTGGAACAAATTAATCCTTTTATACAAGGTACCACTGTACTTCCTTCAGCTAACCTGATCGTTTAATAAGCAGGTTTGTATTTGGTCTTATAGATGTCTCTTAGACATGGGCACGACTTGGCGAAATTCTCGTTTCTGTTTCCGTTTCTCATTTCCGTTACGTAACGGAAACGGTAACGACAATTACTCTGCCAGAACTCAAACTCGAACCGACTAAAGAAAAATTGGGTCTGATTTGTCATTGTCGTTCCTGGCATCGCAGCGATCGGGCGATGCCAAGCGGCACAGGAAAAAAGTTTTAAAAATAAAAAACCCCGATTCCCGGCCAAAAAAGCAGGCGAAAATATGCCTGCCTCATTGAGGGCACCTACCAGAGGGGTGGTTTCTGGGGGGGGGGTCCCCGGCCTCCCCCCTCCGCTCCTGGGCTGCGCAAAGTGCGCATCCTCGTCGCCGAGTCGCACTCGCCCACGCCAGCTTGCCAAGTGGCGCAGCACAGGAAAAAAGTTTTAAAAATAAAATAAAAAAACCCCGATTCCTGGCCAAAAAAGCAGGCGAAAATATGCCTGCCTCAGTGAGGGCACCTACCAGAGGGGTGGTTTCTGGGGGGGGTCCCCGGCCTCCCCCCCTCCTCTCCTGGGCTGCGCAAAGTGTGCATCTTCGTCGAGTTGCCAACTCGCCAAGCAGTGCCGCACAGAAAAAAACTTTTAAAAATTAAAAAAAAAAAAAACAATCCCGGCCAAAAAAGCAGGCAAAAATATGCCTGCGGCCAGCCTCAGTGAGGGCACCTACCAGAAGGGTGGTTTCTGGGGGGCGGGGGGTCCCCAGCCTCCCCCCCTCTCCTCTCCTGGGCTGCGCATCCTCGTTGTCTCGTCAACTCGCCATGCCATGCGGTGCGGGCGGGGGATCCAAAATGGGGCGACTGCAATATTTATTTTGAAATCGTGGTCCAAAAACACACCAAAGCACCACAGAAACATGTGAAAATAGCTATTTTAAAACTGCCTGAATTTTTTTCAGTAGCAGCAGTGGGTTTTTCTTGCAACAAAACGTCTCCATTGATTTTATTTTATTTTATTTTTATTTTTATTTTTTTACACCTGCGCAATGGGCTGTCCATGGGAGTGGACCATGCAAATTTTTGGAGCCATTGCACCAATTGCATGGCCACTTGGCCAGGTTTTGACCGAGACTTCTGGGATGTGCCAGTCGGGCATAAAAAGCCACTAACCCTTGCCCGAACCTGAACCTGAACCCTAACCCATACGCCAGTACACTGTCCTTCTTAGTGGGTCAGAGAGGCACCCAGAGGTGCACCCGAGTAACTCACCCTAACCTTACCAGTAACCCTAAGCCTAGCCCTTGCGCTAACCCCTAACCCCAAGCCAGATCTGTGTACTCGCATTGCACTACAGCAAGTACACTTCCCTTCTTAGTGAGTCACAGCGGCGCCAGTAGGGGTCCTCTGTCACTTCGCTCTCCAGCCCAAGTGCACTGCAGGCAGTGAGTCACAGAGGCACCCGAAAGAGAGGTGCCTCTGCCTGCTGCAACTGCAACTTAATGGTATGCATATCCAATTGGCTATGCATGCCATTTTGTAGCGGGTGAGGAGAGGAGGCACCCACGAGGTGCCTCCAGGAGCCCGCTTTCCCTTCATGGCGGGCCAGAGGAGGCACCCACCCCAGAGAGGTGCTTCCAGGAGCCCACCCCCCAAAAAAACCAGTAATAACGACAGACGAAAAACCAACAAATGAAATGACAATTTTTTGGAAAATTTCGCGAAAAACGGAAACGAGCCGAAACGGGCCGGCTCCGACACATGACAACTCGAAATGTAATTTTTCCTGGTCGTGCCCATCTCTAATGTCTCTGTATTGCCTCTCCTTCAGAAACTGAGCTATCTGAGACTACAATCATAGTGAAATAACTTGAGCAAGGGGCTGTTTTTAAAAAGTAAAAAATAGGTTTAAATCCACAAGACTTTTAGTTCAGTATGTGGGTCCTCTTGGGAAAACGTTTAGCCTATTTTCATATGTGTTGTATATCAGTAGAGGGGGGCTTCATGGGCATTTAGAACATTGCATTTGAGGCTTTGCCCTACACTCACCGTCCTGCTGGTGGCAGTACATTAATCAGCTGTTTGGCGCAGGGTTTGGTGCCTGCCTTATTTTTCATTTTTTTAAAGAAAAATTCTTGCAGTCTGAAATAGTGCTAGAAGAAAATGATGGTGGGGAAAAAAACAGATCTTTGCTCTCTGTTGACACCAGTACAGCTGCTACTCAGCCCCTGGCTCTCCACAGCTGTCTTCCAAGTGCTCCTCTTGAGTGCCCCACAGTTTGTAGAGCACACTGCTCAGTTGTACAAAGGGCTTGCCTGCTCTCTGAAGGAGCCAATGCTGATGCCTCAGTCTTCCCACAGTGAGCCAATCAGTGGGCTTGCTGCTTGTCTGCCAATCAGCTGTCTAGTGGGCTCACCTGCCTGCTCATATGCTCTCCACAGCATCCAGGACTGGACCCACTTGCTGCCATACTGTCCACTGCTGCTCAAAAGGAAAAGATGAAGGCGCCAGCAAACAGCAGACTTGTGAAGAAGGGAGACACCCAGCCTTTGTTGAACTGGAGGGTTTGTGAAGTGGGGAGGAAAGTTGAAACTGGCCAGGCATTTTTGACTAGCTGGACACTCCTAGGCTTGCATGGAAGGGAGGAAGGGAGGGAGGGGAGAGAGAGAGAGAGAGAGAGAGAGAGAGAGAGAGAGAGAGAAGGAGCACAGAAGGCAGATGAGTGCCAACAGACATAATTACAACAACAGAAGCATTCACATGTAAAAACAACTCAGCATAAATTGATCTGACACCCACAAACGGCTCTTTGACAGATGATTCAAATACCTCACTTCTTAGCAAAATCACATGATTCCCTGTCAAAACTATCTGCGCTTCCATGTGCATCATGAAGTTACCTTTTAAAAACTGATTTAAAACATGCCAAACCGGATTCCTTTTCCCCCAGTGCAATGAAGCTTTTACATAGTTTGGGAGTTTAGTTTGGCTTTGAAGCTATCCTGTTTTCCTCCATTGATCTATCAGCTTTTTTCATATGCTCTTTCCATGGTGACTTAGCTAGGAATATAAAAAAAAGTCACATACTTATTTAATTTCACCATGGAACATTTTGTGTTAGACATTTAGCATGTGCACAGTGGATCTCAGGACAATCCAGGAAAACACAGAACTAGGTTGCAGGCTATCAGAACACTAGTCCTAAGTGAAAAATTATACACAGACTCAAAGGTGTTTGACTCTAACTCTATATATATTTACATATATTTACAGCAGTATCACAGACAAAATGACTCAGCAGTCCATATTATGCAAAATGTACACATTAGATAACAAATTAATACCTCTCTCACTGAGTGTCTATCCTAAAGTTTCAAAGACAGGTAAAAGGAGAGGGGGGAGCCTTGTCCAGCCATATATGTACATTCATTGACCAATCATGTACTAGTTATCTCATGTGCATTTTTTTTCATGCCAATTGCATCAAACCATGACTTACTCTCTATAGTTTTATTTATTCAGTGTCTTATCATACATGGCTGACACCAGTGTATAAATCAACCCATTCAGTCTGTAAATTCATGTTGATTTATTCTATCAATAACTTAGCGATCTGCAATCATCACAATACTTTACCTAGGCTGCAATCTTACCAGTGTCAGGAAGAAATATGTAACCAAGCATTTTCTTATATCTTTCTCATCCCTGTCTTATGTTGGTTGCAAGTTTATCCCCTGTCCAACCTGTAGCCCATTTGGAATAATCTGAAGTAAGAGTAAGGATACGTTACAGACATATCTCAGAATATGCAGTGGTTTTATTGAAATCAATTTAAAGTCAGATGGCAGTGAGGTGGTGTTTGATCTACTGTGTGCATTACCTGCAGCCAACTCTTATTCCTGTGTTTTTTAAGAGAGAAGAAAGATGGAGAAAGGAGGGTTGAAAACCACATGCCAAGTGAAGATTCCTCTCTTCTTTGTTGTCCTTCTCCATTCTTCTCCCTCTTCTCCTTTTATCTCCCTCCCTCCTTCCTTCCCGCTGTCCCGAACCAATCACCCCCTCTGAGCTACAGAAATAGTTTCACTCTTGAAAAAAGGGGGACAGGATAACATCTCCAAAGCATTTCAAGTATAAGAATAACACATAAAATCTAACCTGTGCATCAGTGAAAATGTGATAAATAAGAAACTCCAGCTTTTCTCCTTACCTGATTACTTGATTGAAGATGTGGGTTTTGAGTTTCCATGTCCCTTGGAGTTTCTAAGTTTCTCTTCTGTCCCCACGGTTTCAAGCAGGCACAGAAGAAATTAAAAAAAAAATGGCCGACCAGCCCCAGGGCTGGCTACAGGAAGCTAAGGAGAAACTAAAAAATAAATAAAAATAAATAAATAATGCCCTGACCGGCCAGGCCAGCTGCCTGGCACTTAGGGTGGGTGGAATAAAAATAAAAAATTAATTAAAAAAAACTCCCAACAGCCCCAGACCTGGCTGGTAGGGGCTAAGGAAAAAATATATATAATAATTTAAAAAATGCTCCACCTGCTGGCAGGCCAGCTGACTGGCGCTGGGGGGGGGGGGATAACAATTTAAAAAATTAAAGAAACAGTGCTGACCAGCTCCAGGAACAGCCCGTTGGCATTATGAAAAAACAAACAAAACCAAAACACCAGATCATATATGCGCTCCCACTGACTTCTGGCTCTAAAACATGTGGCTTTTTAAGCAAGGCAAAAAGTCGCCAGCTTCTCTGGAAAACTCACTAAAGTGGGCTTTACTGGGTATTTGTTTACTGGGTATTTTGTTTTTTAAAAAAGCCCAGTGGCCATGGGGACAAGATTTTTGGCCCCAGTTTATCTTGAAATTTAATCTGGATTTAAAGGGACGTGTGATAGCGGCTTAAGTGACACAATGATAAAGTAGACTTTAAGTGAGTGACTCTGTCAAGAGTGCTCAAGAGCCTGGGGGGGAATCAGGAAGGGGGAGGAGGGAACACAGAGAGAATGAAATGAAGAGGCAGCCAAGGCTTATGCATCACTTTTGTAAGGCAAGAGCTGCACCTCAACAGCTCAATTGTGACGACACCTCCCTTTTAAAGATGTGATTGTGACGAAAAATGTGATGTGTAGGGAACCAACTTATTAATCTTCATAGGATCCACTTGGTAATGCTGCCACCTTTTAAATTGTCACCTTATGAACTGGGACAGACTCAGATGTATAACATAAAAATAATGATTATGTTTATTGAGAAAATAAATAAATACAACAATGACTGAAGTTGGTATGCATTGCCTTAAACATAGAATTGATTCATTCAACTCTTCAAGCCTCCCTGTCTTTAATAACCAGTAAACAGTAAAGCCCTCACAACCTGACTGAACTCTAACAGAGCTGTGCTGTCTCTCTCAGCACTCACTCTCAACAGCCCTTAACTCTCAACAACTGACTCTCACAGACCAGGCTCCACCCTTTTTATACCATACAACCCCCCCACCCTCCTGCTGGGATTGGCTGATAATTTACATATGTATTTCTCCTGAATCCAGGGTGTTGTCACATCAAGGAAGAATAGCAGCAGGAGAAGGAGGAGCAGTAGAGGCAAGGAAGTGCCTATATTGGTGCCTGCTATTGCTTGTGCCACTGCAATTTGAGGTGGCATGGAGGCAACCCCTGTTTCCATCAACCTTCTGGCAGGAAGATGCCCCCCCCTCAGGCAGCTGTGTGCCCACTCTGCACAGAGCAGCATTGGTGTTGGCATCTGTTGCCATTGCACTGGTGATAGCAATGGCTGCTACTTCTCCTCTGCAACTGCACAGTCCGTCCTTTCTTCACTTGCAGCCAGCCAACCAGCCCCAGACTGGGGAGAGGAGGGGAAGGTTCTGGAAAAAGTAATGCCACAAGAGGTGTTCACAACATATAGTGATTTGCTATAAATTCCATCAATTCAACATCTGAATTAAATAAAGGACCTTCCCCCAGAAGAGTAAAAAATCTTGCTGCTATTCAAAGAAATACTTGTTGTTTACTTACCTTTTAAAAATATTTATTTAAAACACACTAAACAATTTGAAATATGCTTGGTGTGTTTTTTTTTTACTACTGTATCCAGGCTTTAAGTTAGAGTTCTTAGTGCAGTATCGGGTTCCCTTTATTTATTTATTTTCATGAGAACATTTTGGAAGACTGTGAAGTGAGACTGCTCAGGGATTTGTGCTGAGAGAGAGCTGTCATCTCTCTTTGTTTGCTTTTCACGATGTCAAACCTCTTCCATACCTATAAAGCATCTGGATAACTGTGTGTGATTTAGTCAAGCTCAATTTATTTAAAATATTTTAATCCCACTTTTCTCCTTTAAAAAGGATCCAAGGTGAGTCTTTCCAGAGTTTTCTGGATAGTGAATACTCCAAAGTGGTTTACCTTTCTCTTCTTCTGGGGTCTTCTTGGAACTGTGCAGCTTTGTTGAAGGCCACATAGGCCATCTATTTGGGGACAGAGAGTGGGATTTTTTTAAAAAAAGCTTATAATACTCTTTTTCAGTGGCCAGATTATGTAATACACTGTATTACTATGGAATGTCTTCAAAGCATCCCATAGCATAATAATAAATGCTTCCGGTGCATTGTTCTCTTCATTGTAGACCGCAATTATCTTCTTTATTGATTTTGTTTTCTGCGTAGTAAAGCTGGCCTCATTGAACTTCCTCTCTCTGGCTCCAAAGCCAGCTACCTAACTCAATGAAATGTCCAGCTAGCTGTGAAACATATAGTATGTGTGAGAGGAAAAGGATAAGCACTTGCTTACACCAGTCCTCAGTTGCTTGAAAGATCATTTTACATATTAGAAGAGGATCTTCTAAATGACTTTTTTTCCTTGTTTCATCTAATGAGCTCTGCATTATGATGAAACGGAGTACAAATGTGGTTGCAACCAGCTGGGTATGAGACACATAAACATAACTTAGAGAAAGTCATATGCAGAGATCCATGGGATATAAGCACACAATTGAGCATTCAGGTCTATTTCATGGCACTTAAGTTCACCTACCGTTTTGCACTGTGTGAAATGTGTTCCAAGGTTATGCCAAAATCTATACTTGGAAGCAACAAATGTGTTCTAATCTTCATCTTGCATTCTTGCTTGAAATGAACCCCAAATTAGTCTGCTTGTCAATTCATTTTACTCATAAGATATTTATTGGAGGGTTTTTAGCCTTCCTGGCTGTTATTATATCTCATGGAACCACAAAGACGGGAGTTGCAAATTAAAGAAAATCTTGACAAAGCCAGATGGCATGCTGCTCAAAATTGGAGGGAGGAGGAGGAACCTTCCCTTTAAAACAGTCATATGAAATTACTTTTATTCTGCTTCTATAAAGGATAATCCTATCAACATAGATTAGCTTTGTTCCCATATATAATGGGAATCTTTCCAAAAGAATGCAACCTGCTGGAAATTATCCCAAGATACTATATCACCCTGTCATCTCTCAGAATCTGTTTGTTGTAGCCTGATTCCAAGTGATCCCAGTTACTCTAAACACAGATGGGGATATACAAACATGATAGCCCAGCAGCATGATGAGACATAAACTGGCTTGTAGTTTCCAGGCAAGATTTTTTTGTATTTCATTTGTGTTTTGCTTCCTGATGAATGAAAAGAAATGGAATGCAAGGTGGCAAAGTCCTTTTCCATCTTTGGATGGCTATCCAGTATTAGTTTTTTGCAATTAGTAGTACAAAAAAGAACTATGAATTTGAATTTTAAAATAAACATTTTTTAAAAAATGTTTCCTCTACTCCACACATCAGAGTGAATATGAAGTAAAGCATGCTTTTGTCCCTCACTTCTGGATTTTTTTTAATCTTCAAATTAACCCATCACAAAATCAGGGTCTTGAAAAGTAATTTATTTATTTCTTCAGTTATTTTGGCTTCATCTCCCAGAACCATGTAACCAATGTGGTTACTAGCTATCCTAGTTGGGACAATCTGGGAATGCTAACCCAAACATGAATTTTTCAAAGGCTTAGTTCAAGCTGAAAGCCACTGGTGATGGACTGCCATGTTTACCCACCATGGTGATGAACGGTCATGTCTCTACACCCCAAAAATGTTTCTAGGCCAAGATTTGTTTTGGGGAAGACAGCACAAAGATAGAGTTAATGGAGCCCAAAAAAGCAAGGATCAGTGGAATGGCAAGAACAAATGATAATGAGCATCTTTACAAGAGTGCTGTTTTCTTCCAGCAAATTTACTGTTTTATTCCATTCCCTTTCTAATTTGTTTGCCGTTGTCCTGGTTCATCACTGGTTGCGGAAAGCCACATGGGAGTTCTGGTGCTTCAAACCTACAATGAATCTCAAAGTGCTTACAGCAGATCTTGAGAGCAGTAACTTTCAAAAGGAGGAAAGTAATTGCTGAAGCTTATTATTTATGTTTTTATTTATTTATTGGATTTATATACCACCCATCTAGCAACAAAGGCCACCCTGGGTGGTTTACAAGGTTGTCAACAGCCCAGAGTGCAGTCTATGGCAATGTGGAACATTGCCCTGACCACCACCCCTTTTTAAACCAAGAACTCAAAAATCATTTTCATGAAGCCCTAGGGTCACTCCTAGGGAGAAGAACACCATGGTGGCACCAGAACACATGGTTTTGAGAACCTTGGGTAAGCTGATGCCTGGCATGGATAGAGTGAAGGAGAAAGACCTGTGTACTACCACACTTTGATGGGAAGATGGGGTGTATTTCAAGATGAGTGGAGCAGATGATGTAGAATATTACTAGATCCTAAGTATATTCACTAATTTATCAAAAATATTTGTATACTGGCCTTCAATGGTGCTTCATTTAAAAGCAACGTAGAAAACTAGCTCTTTAAGACTATTTAAGAATGGTCACATGCACATCTATAAGTATGCAGTAACCTACATGTGTAAACACAAAGAATAATATATTTGGGTTAACATAAATGAAAAGTCCACTAAAGTGTTTTCTTTCTTTCCGTTTCAGGTTCCTTTCCAGGGACAGCCACACCGGCAATTTGGAGTGCCACCATTCTCCCAGCCTTGTTCTTTCCTAATCTCTCTTGTCATTGCCTCACTGAGTCTTTCCCTTTCCTCTCCTTGGCTCACTAGACTTTTAAGCTCCAGATCACCCAAGGGGAAATCCTAACCAAAAGACTCCCCCAAAGTCAGATGTTTTTAGGGTTCATTAAAAGGGGGGGGTACTTTAATGATATCTGAAACCTAATGAGGCACCCTCCTGAAAGAATCTGACATGAATAAACTCAGAAAGGGTTGCCGAAGCACATCCACAATGCATGTGGTAGTGGCATGTGCCAACAAGTCAAAAATGGACTTATAGCAAGCCTAGAAAAGCTTTCAAGATAAGTGAGATATCTGAGGAATCACTTTACAGGTTCCACTTGTGCCTCTTCTTTTTAAGAAGCTAAATATACCGCTCCCTCTCTCAGCCCATCACACAAATTGCCACACAATGAAACAGCCAAAATGGTTTATTTTCATGTAAAAGGATGCAAATAAACCATCTGAAGCTATATATTTTTAAAGTCCACAAATAAGGTATCAGTTTTTGTGCAAGATGTACTGTCTGCACAAAAATCACCATGTTTCTAGCAGTGTCAATTGTTTTTCTCTTTGGCAAAAGGAAGATATTCCCCAACCCCCAATTCCTTGTGCTTGCCTGCAAGGGCAAAGCATGGAAGGATTTACATCCTTAAGGTTATAAAGGCACTTACGGTTGCCAAGCTAATAGATCTTAATGAATGTTCTTCTTCAGTTTTAATGGAGTTGCTGACTGGGTACAGGAAAGCACCCTCTGGAGCAACCACTCACGTTCAGTTCCATAGAAATTCCAGAAATTGCTTTCCTGCAACATTGTTTGCAGGTTCTTCACACACTCTCAAATGCAGAGGCATTGTCTTTATCACTGACAGTTAAGTTGCTATGACATGGTTTGGCAAAATAAAGTCTTTTCATTGAAAGTATCTCCACAGTTTCTGGGAATGCTATGATGGTATTATAAAAGTTTTTATTTTCTACTGAAATGCCACCTGCTAAGTATACATATGGCAGCACTTGAACTGGGCATCTTTTGCCAGATGAAGCTAGTACATTAGGCAGTATTTTAACTATAAAATGGGTTTTCTTAATCCAAGCTTTTATGACATATTATTCTCTGTAAACTGAAGATTCTGTTATTTTTTTAAAGTAGATACATAGGAGAAGACCATAAATCTGAGAATTAATATTTCAGTGCTAAACACACATGCGCATACACACACCTCTTATTGTGTTGTCTAGGTAGTTTCTTAAGATTTGCATTGTTAAACACTCACTATACAAGATCTGCTGCAAGACAGAATAGAGCATGTTCTGCTGTTGAACCAAAAGGGAGTGCTTCAATGTCTTACTTTGAAGAATACAGTTCTTGACTTCAGGGTGCCACGAGATGGAATGGCTGTCTGGTTCAAACGCATTTAAAGCTTAGTTATAAGGTAGTATGGGAGCCTGGATGGTGCTTATCAACTCTATTGCAATCTTGCATGTTGCCCTTTGTAGGTGTGGCTAGGAGGGACTTTTCTGGTCTGGGCTGACTGTCAATCTGTCCAGCAGTAACCAATGGTTTCCTCCTAACTCAGAGATAGCCCTTCCTCTCTGCTCTGCCTTTTTTGTTCTCTTTTGTCTGTTCGGAGTGAGTCAGTCTGTTGAAGAATGTTGCTAACTGCAGCCATATTTGTTACTTTTCCTGTATATCTGTTATAAGTAAAGAAACATGTTTTATTCTTTCTCAAAGCATGTTTTTGAGACTATAAGTGCCAGTTGAAATGGTAGACTAGTCCAGGGAACATGAAGCTATTCTCCTCTGTGAATCCCTACACTTCTGCTGTGCAGTGAGAGGATTCAAAACTCTATTTGAAAACACAATTCAAAACTCTATTTTAAATGCTAGTAGTCAGTTCTTTGAGGTTATATTTTGTATAATGTTGGTTGCATTGTTCTTGAAATATGAATTGGACAGATAATTTCTTAAATCAATTAAATACATTTTAGAACAGATTGCTGAGGCAAGGAGCTTTAAAAGAACTGCTTTGATTGAGGGAAAATTCAATACCAGGAAAAAAACATTTCCTTTAACATGTAATTTCATCTTTTCATTCTTATGCAAGGCAAGCAGATTATAAGCATGTAGATTTGTTTTCAGGTTCTTTGAGCACACAGTGCTGAGATATTTTAATGAATAATTCTCCCATAGTACAAATGTTTTTTTCATAATTTGTTTGGAATCTCATTTTAATGCCAGAACCCACTCAATTAACGTTTGCCTTAACCCTCCATGATTTTAAAGTCTCTGCCCAAGACAATCCCTATATAAATTGGCACCACTCTCAAAATTCTGAATGTTGGGATTATTTTCCTCTAATCTAGAGGAAAAAAGACAAATCAGTGAATAAATCATTTCATGAATAATGACAGCATGCCTGTGGTGGATAATTACTCAGAGGAATCGCAGTGAACAAGAAAGCCAAAATCTGCTTTTATATAATAATTTGACCTTCTGAAACTTGGCCCCTTTCATTTTTCTCTCCCTCTTCTGCTTCTTTCTTGATTGGAGAAAGTCACACACAAATCTACCCCCGCCTCCATTCTCCGCTCCCAAGCGCGGCTCTCTTCCTGTTCACAGTTGTTAAACACAGATAATGCATTTACAAAACAGTTTTCTGAAGCATTTTTGCCTCACAGATATGCATGGAAAATAGGGAATGTGGCTGTGTCTACTCTGGCCAGGATCCATTTGTTGTACTTCCATGGTTTATTCATCAGAATCAGAGGCCCACCTTCTATGGAAGGCCCCTGTGTTTGGAGTTTTGCCTGGCACAACCCAAAGGAAGGTAAGTCAGTGGTTGATTTCGTTCCAGATGGTGCATCCTGGTTCCGAATGGCAGCTGTGCTGGTGTGTTTCGTTTCGGAACTGGGCCCCTTTCAAAATGAAACACCCATGTCTAGAACCAGCTCATGAACCACAGTGGTGAGAGCCCTGTTGTCCAGGTAGGCACCCTGTTGGACAATCTGCCACAGTTGAAAATGCATGGATGAAACCACAAATGCCACCTAGGATTCCACAGTGGTGAGAGCCCTGTTGTCCAGGTAGGCACCCTGTTGGACAATCTGCCACAGTTGAAAATGCATGGATGAAATCACAAATGCCACCTAGGATTCCATGGTGGGCCTTGGGTCCAGAAGAATGTCCAAGCTTCATAACTCAGCCTTAGTAGGGAGTGTTACCACCCCCAAAGGAGAGGGAGTTTCCTAACTCACACACTGGAGCTCCTACCCAGAGGAGTTCCATCTTCTCTGGATTCAACCTCAGTCTGTTTGCCCTCATCCAATCCAGCACAGCCCCCAGGCAGCACTCAATGGATAGGATAGCTTCGACTTCAGATGGAGAAAAGGAGAAATAGAGCTAGGTATCATCAGCGTACTGATGCCATGAAGCTTCAAACTCCCCAATGACCCTTCCCAGTGGTCTCATATAGATGCTAAATAGCATTAGCAAGATGATCAACCCCTGTGGAACCCCAGAGTTGAAGGTCCAAGGTGTGGAAGTCATCTTGCCAAGCTACACTCTCTGAGAATGGTCCTCCAAGAAGGAATGGAACCACACCAAGGCTAGTGAGTCCAAGGAAGCCATGGTTTTCAAAATCTAGAGTTGGACCCATGACTTGAATCTCCATGTGGATGTTGAAGTCACCAAGCACTAAGAGCCTGGGGAACCTCAACAGTGCCCCAGTGACAAAGGTTGCCTGCCCCAGAAAAGATAGCGCTAGGGATCTTGGTAAACCAGCATAATCCAAAAACCTTCCCTAGCCCTGCTCAACATGAGAAGAGCCTCTAGACCTGAGATCACCAATGCAGAGAGACTGACATCCTCTAGAGAATTTTTATAAAAGGTGGGTGCCACCACTCACCCCATCAGTCTACCCTTGTGTTCGATGGAATAGCCAGGTGGGCAGATTAAGGTTAAGGCTACAACACCTTCTGATCCCATCTAGGTTTCTGTTATGCAAGCCAGATCTGCTTCTTCATCTAGAATCATTTCATGGATAAGCTGGGATTTATTAGAGGCAGACCTGACAATTAACAACAACAGGGATAGAGTGGAGTTGACGTTGTGTTCCCTAAAACGTGCTCTGGGCAGGATTGAAGATCACTGGAATAGGTTTTTGATATCTTGATACCAACGCACACCACTAGTTAATGTAGTAGAGTGAATGCTAGAAAGGTGAATCAATGCAGCAACAGGAGACCCCAGACAGGAGTTCCATCTAAGCTCTCCTGAGCTTTCTAACCGATTCTGAAATATTTCCCCCCCTTAAATTCAAGGCAGAAAAGAGTGGGGCGTCTTTGTCTTAAATGGTTGAAGTGTGGGGCTATTCGGGTCTGACATGTTGATATGAACAAATATATTGATTTCTGCTTTGCCTTCCCAGCTGTCATTTGCAAATGGTATGTCTCCTCCAAATCAGGCATGTGCATGGTCAATGCCATTCAGGGTCACATTGATATAACATGGTTGCCATTTCATTCATCATCCCACTGATTGCCCTTGTCTGGTTGCAATGCAAGTCTAATAAAGAGGGAGTGGGTGGGAAGGAGAAAATCCATCTTTAAAATAAAAAAGTTAACAAATGCTTCCTATATGCTTTCTTTCAATAACAGTAGTGCATCAATTGATTAAAAAGAAGTTTATCTTTCATCCATTTAGCTATTAGTTTAATTGTATACAAGGACCTTTACTTAAACTCAAAACAGAAAACCAAAAAGAGAAAAAAGAGGCGAAGGGCCTTCAAAGGGTGACAAAAATCAATACATGGTATAATACAAGGATTTTCTTAGAACGTGGTTTCACAGAGCAATGTAGGGAGTCTTATAAGTTCATGAAATTCTTATAAGATCAAGTTATGAAATTCTGTTTTAAAATTTTTAAATTTTTTCTCCTGCACTTGCAGATAGGGGGGGAGCATTTGCAAAGCAGTTATATGCAAATTAATAATAATCATGTGTCTTCCACACAATTCTGACTTGCAGCAACCCTTTGCAGGGTTTCCTTGTTAGAGAAAACATATAATGGGTATGCCCGTCCCTTCTTCTGGGGCATCCTGGGCCTCCAAATCTTGCCCAGGGCTGCACAGGCTGGGTCTACATGAGGAGGCAGAGCAGGGAATTAAGCTCCCACCCCCTTGCTCCATAGAAAGCTACCTAAACCACTGAGCTATCTAGCCAGCTAATTCTATGCATATATATTTGGAAAGTAACAACTCCTGTTCAATGGCACGAGCTTTCAAGGAAACATGCCTAAGATTTCTGCATTTATGAGAAGCTAGTAGATTCTATTGTGTGTTCTAAAACAGTGGTTCCTAAACTTGGGCCCTTAGATGTTCTTTGACTACAACTCCAGAAATCCTGGCCAGTGCAGTAAGTAGTCAAGGCTTCTGGGAAATTTAGTCCAAGATGTGACTCCAGGTTGGGAGCCATTGTTCTAGAAGATGATGTCATTTCTTTATACACAAAATCCACTGGAGAGCAACTTGAATGTGCCTCCTTACTTGACTCTCTGATATCTCATTAATACTAATGCTGCTGCTCCTGCTCCTGCTCCTGCTGTGTTCATGTAGAACTTTATGTACAGGAATCTCCAGAAAGTCCCTTGTATGGTGGTAATGAAGGAGTGTCATCTTGGACATAACTGAAGACTTTTTGGCAGAGACGGGGAAACATAGGCAGTTACTTCGTGTCCATTTTGTCTCTTTTAGTGTTGTGCTTAGGAGTAGTACCAAAAAGTTACTTCATGTCCGTCGCACAACTACTGAAATTTGTCTCGACCATGCCGCCGGAACAGGTGCTAAGAATAACGATACTGTACCTGGTGCTGGGGTAGGGTTTTCCCTTGTCACTCTTTGTTCCCACTTTCTGTTCTGAGACAAGACACCATGTAGTAACAACTGTCACACAACAAAACATTCATTTCCCTCAGAAAACTATGTCCCTTTTTTTAATTTTGACTTTTCAGAAGCGAAATATTGAAAAAGATTTTTAAGCCCCCTCCAAAAAAAGGAAAAAGGAAGTATGATAAATTCAGTGTTTGTCACAGTACAAGACTGTGAGGTAACACTTGTCACGAGACACATTATCACAACCATGGGAACATTGAAACAGGGACAAAACCACGTGATTGTGACCAATGCTGTCACAGTACAAAACTAGTTGTGGAACAAAGACGGATGTGAAGTAACCACCATAGTGATTTTTTTGTAAGATGTCAACATGAAAGGACATATTGTGCACTAGACATGGGCACGACTTGGTGAAATTCTTGTTTCCGTTTCCATTCCTCGTTTCCGTTACGCAACGGAAACAGTAACGACAATTAAGCCGTCAGAACTCGAACTCAAACCGATAAAAGAAAAATTGGGTCTGATTTGTTGTTGTCGTTCATGGCATCACGGCGATCGCGCGATGCCAAGCGGCACAGAAAAAAAGTTTTTAAAAAAACCCGATTCCCGGCCCAAAAAGCAGGTGAAAATATGCCTGCCTGAGTGGGGGCACCTGCCAGAGGGGTGGTTTCTGGGAGGGGTGTCCCCGGCCTCCCCCCCCTCTCCTGTCCTGGGCTGCTCTGGTGGGGTGCATCCTCGTCTTCTCGCCATGCCATGCTGTGCGGGGAGGGGGGGTCCAAAATGGCGACCACAATATTTTTTTTGAAATTGTGGTCCAAAAACCCACCAAAGCACCACACAGAAACATGCGAAAATTAGGTATTTTAACTGCCAGAATTTTTACAGTAGCAGCAGTGGGTTTTTCTTGCAATAAACGTCTGTCTCAATCCCAATCCCATTTTTGATTTTTATTTTTATTTTTTTTTTTTTTTTTACACCTGCGCAATGATGGGCTGGCCATGGGATGGGACCATGCAAATTTTTGGAGCCATTCCACCAATCGCATGGCCACTTGGCCAGGTTTTGACGGAGACTTCTGGGATGTGCCAGTCGGGCATAAAAAGCCCACTATAACCCTAGCCCTAACCCTAACCCTAACCCTAACCCATACGCCAGTACACTGTCCTTCTTAGTGGGTCAGAGGCACCCAGAGGTGCAGCCCACTAACTCACCCTAATCTTACCCGTAATAACCCTAAGCCTAGCCCTTGCCCTAACCCCAATCCTAAGCCAGATCTGTACTCGCATTGCACTACACGCAAGTACACTGTCCTTCTTAGTGAGTCAGAGGGCGCCCAGCAGAGGCATTCTTCTCTCACCTCGCTCACAGTTCAAAGTTCCAAAAAACTCCAAACCTGTACGCCAGTATGCTGTCCTTCTTAGTGAGCTAGAGGCACCCAAAAGAGAGGTGCCTCTGCCAGTGCCACTTGGTACGCAATGGCTACACGGTCATGTACCCTTCCTTTTCCCTTTGTAGTGGGCCAGAGGAGGCATCCACCCCAGAGAGGTGCCTCCAGGAGCCTGCTAAATGCCTTCCCTTCATAGCGGGCCAGAGGAGGCACCCACCCCAGAGAGGTGCCTCCAGGAGCCCGCTACCCTACCCCCCCTAAACCAGTACTAATGACAGATGACAAACGAAATGACAAATTTTTGAAAAATTTCATGACAAACGGAAACGAGCTGAAACGGCCCGGCTGCGACACACGACAACTCGAAACGTCATTTTTCCTGGCTGTGCCCATCTCTATTGTGCACCCTTCTTGAACTGCATATTATTTGGCAGAAGGTGGGGAGTATGTGCCATTTTCTCTGGATTGTCCTTCACTCAATTTTCTTGTTTTGCCATATTTTGCTATTTATTGTCCATTAAAAACTATATGTTGTTCTTGGCTATGGCTGGAGAGCTCGGTGAGCTAGTCATATGGCTGCAGAGCCAGAGGTTGGGAGATCAATTTTCCACCATGCATCCCATAATAGTCAGCCTGTGTGGCCTTCAACAACTACATTGTCCTAGGAAATTCCTTAGAAGAAAGGAATAATAAACCATTTCTGAATATTAATAGGCTTAAGCTGCAGGATGGGATATTTAGGCTGCCTATCTGGAAAACTGTCTTAACTGTTGAAGCAGTACAAAAATTGAATCAATGACTTCTGAATTTCTCAGCCAGTTAACATAGGTATGACTTATCATAACAGAATGGGAGGGCAATATGAAAGAAGGAAGTATTTAGAGAAGGAGATTGGATTAGATTGGTGCAGTGATCAAAGAGATCAAATAGTCTTACAACAGCTGAATAGGACAGGAATACTCCAGAAGAAAGAATATTGTGGAGAATTTTTGTGAGCATAGCAAAGGCACTACAGTACTAACTTCAAATAGATTAAACCCACCAGTTCAAGATACTTGCTTTCCAAACATTATATTGTACCTCTAATCATGTCCCATATCCCCTCATTCCTAATTAATGGTTTTGTTACTGAATGTGACCAATAGTTTATTTATTGTCACATTACTGATGTGTTTCCCAGGCTATTAACTAGACAGAAAACGAACAGAGTGGTTCTCAACCTTGGATTCCCAGATGTTGTTGGACTACAGCTCCCAGAAATCTTGGCCAGAACAGCTAGTGGTGTATACTTCTGGGACTTTTTGCCGGAAACCAATTCTGGGGCCTCTGACAGGCCTGGGAAGCCCGTTGGTGGCCTGTTCAGGGCAGCACTGGGCCTGGGGTAAGTGCAAGAGGCCTCAAACAGGCCCAAGAAGCTTGGCCCAGGGGGCCTTGCATTTCATATACTGCAACCCCATGATATACCAGGACCGCAGTATATGAACTGCAAAATGGTGGGGGACGACTGTATTTTAGATTATTTTGTTTCATTTTTAAAAGGCAGATGACATGCATCAAGATATTATCTCTCCCCAAGATTAAAGAACCCAGGGAATGGAGGAGACAGGAGATGAGAAAAAATGTAGGTGGCCCAGCATCTGAGCAAAGGGACGAGTCACCTTGATAGAGAAAGCCCCCTTCCAGCTGCACCATAAGTCACCTCTACCGAAAAACATGAGTTTCCTGTGGCATTCAAGATAATACAAAGTGATGGAGAGTTGCTCAAGCTGAATAAAGAATTCATGAGAAAATATGACGGTTGTCAAGCTGGTAGTCAACAAGATCACCTTGATCACCCCCCCACCCCTTTTGTCACCAAAGTACAAAGAACATTCATTTGGTAATACATTTTTGGGTAGGGAACCAAAATGTACATGCCCAGGCTACAAAATGTGCATAGAGGAGTGGGCAGAATATTTAAAATAAGCTTTATTTACAAGTCTCAGAAATGTGAAACAAAAGCAGAGGTTATTCGGAAGTCGAATCATGACAACTGGATTTACAGTATTTTCTTGAGAGATTGAAACGTTTCGCTGCTTTGTCAGTCTGCTTGAATGAGCAGTGAAACATTTTGATCTCCCAAGGAAAGAAGTACAGTTGCCATGACTCAACTTGCAGATGACCTCACCAGGAAGACTGAAATTTATACTTCATTATAACACATTCACGGGTAAGGTCTTGTCTAGATATAGTTTTTGTCACTGAATATGATCAATATTTTATTCGTAGTAACACCGCTAACATGTCTTTCAATCCATTGACCTCCAGTGCTCCAAGCTGTCAGATTAATACTTGTCTGTTCAAGATCAAAATGCCTGTTTCCAAAGGTGTTTTATGATGAAGTTTAGCAATTAGCAGATTGATAGGACATAACTGATAAAATTCTGTTTACTGTGATGTCCAGACAGTTTTAAATGGTCAGCATTCCTTTTGAAGAGTGTATCATGTTTTATTATAGATGGATCACAATGAGAGTTGGCATTATCTGTTATTCTTACGTCAGGTTTAATGTGTAACATCAAGAAATAGAAGTGTAATGAATGCATCTCCATTGTGAGTCTGCATATCTTTGCCAAGCTATTTCTAACTTACCTATAAAATGTTTTTCTCTAGTCTCATTATAAGTTCTGAGAGTCTACATATTTTATCTCCATGAAGAAGTTAGGGTGCATGCTTCTTGCAGGACAAAATAAGCCTATGTGCTATTCAGAGGAATTACTGAGGTGCTCCTTGTGAAAATAGTCCTTCCCATGTATTCATATCCCACCTTTCTCCAGATGCAACTCCCACCACCACTGCCAGACACACAGCAATCTTTTCCACATGCACAGTGGCCCTTTTGTGTCCATCATTGCCAAAATGCAACAAAACGGTGCAAAACAGGCATAAGTCCCATTGCATCCACCAGGGCAAATAGCATAGCTTTAAGCTTGAGAACATTGGAACACTTCACCTGTGGAGTGGTAATGCTTTGTCAGTATAAGCTGGCTTCAATACTATGTAAGGTTAAAACACAGCTAAAGGCATGGTTATCTTAAAAGAAATATTGAATTAAATCAATTTAGGAACCATTTCAAACACCTCTGAGGCAAAATAAATAAATAAGCAAATAAATAAGCAAATAAATAAGCAAATAATAATAATAATAATAATAATAATAATAATAATAATAATAATAATAATAATAATAATAATAATAATAATAATAATAAAATACAGATCTTCCCTACACTTTTTAAAAAGCCCTATCCTACACAGCCAATCAGTTGTCAAAAGTGGGGTATTTTATGCAAGTCTTTTACCACTGAAGGTACAGAGAACTTTCATTAAAACCTGGAAAACATGCATTCTAAAGACCACTTTAAAGAAGGTTCACATTGGGTTTTCCTATCCCTACTGTGAGCGCTAAATTTGCAATGTTATTCAAAATTTTAAAATCAATTCAGGGATTAGAAGAAGTTGTGTGGGCCAAAATACCCAAGGAGGTAGCAAAAGATGGAGTGTTATGTCCATTTGACAAACGGTTGGTGCCCAATCTGAGCGATAATACCCAAGAGGAAACCTGGCGAATTTCATTTATTTCACCACTTGTCTTATTTGGAGGGAAACTCTGTGAATGATGGGATGTCCTGGAACTCTGTAGGGTTTGGTACACTTCCTTTGATACAGTAGTGTGGATGGTGCACAGCTGTGTAGTTGGGATTAGACATGGGCACGACTAGGCGAAATTCTCGTTTCCGTTTTCGGTTCTCATTATCGTTACGTAACGGGTAACTGTAACGAGAATTACTACGCTCCAACTCGAACTCGAACCGAAAAAGAAAAATTGGGTCTGATTTTTCGTTGTCGTTCATGGCATCGCAGTGATCGTGCGATGCCAAGCAGCACAGAAAAAAAGTTTAAAAAAAAACCCGATTCCCGGCCATAAAAGCAGGCGAAAATATGCCTGCCTCAGTGAAGGCACCTACCGAGGGGTGGTTTCTGGGGGGAGGGGTCCCCGGCCTTCCCCCCCTCCTGTCCTGGGCTGCTGGTACCAGGCTGGGGGGGCCATCCTCGTCGTCTCCATTTGCCATGCGGTGGGGGGGATCCAAAATGGCGACCGCAATATTTATTTTTAAATCGTGGTCCAAAAACCCACCAAAGCACCACAGAAACATTTGAAAATTAGGTATTTTAAATGCCTGATTTTTTATAGTAGCAGAAGTGGGTTTTTCTTGCAATAAAACGCCTCCATTGATTTTATTTTATTTTATTTTTTATTTTTATTTTTTTACACCTGTGCATGCGCAATGATGGGCTGGCCATGGGATGGACCATGCAAATTTTTCGACCCATTCCGCCAATCACATGGCCAGGTTTTGACTGAGACTTCTGAGTGTGCCAGAGAGGGCATTAAAAGCCCACAAACCTTAACCCTAACCTTAACCCAACCCTAACCCATACGCCAGTACACTGTCCTTCTTAGTGGGTCAGAGGCACCCAGAGGTGCAGCCCACTAACCCACCCTAACCTTAACCATAACCCTAAGCCTAGCGCTTACCCTAACCCCAACCCTAACCCAGATCCGTACGCAAGTACACTTTCCTTCTTAGTGGGTCCCAGGCACCCAGAGAGGTGCCTCGCAAAGCCCACTATCCCCTATCCCATTCCCTAACCTGTACGTCAGTACGCTAGTATGCTCCCCTTCTTAGTGAATCAAAGTGAGGCCCCCAGAGAGGTGCCTCGCAGAGCCCACTATCCCCTATCCCATTCCCTAACCTGTACGGCAGTACACTACTATGCTTCCCTTCTTACTGAGTCAGAGGCACCCATAGAGGTGCCTCTGCCACCCCACCCTAACATAATGTAATATAAATGTATGGTACGCGGCGGTTCTGCGAAACGCTTCCCTTGCTTCCCTTCTTAGTGGGTCAGACATCAGAGAAGAACCCAGAGAGGTGCCTCCCAGAGCCCACTTACCCCAACCCCAACCCCCCAACCCAAACGACAAACGACAAACGAAAAACAACAATTTTTTGAAAATTTCTTCAACAAACGGAAACGAGCTGAAACGGATCCATCCCGACAATCGAAAACTCGAAACGTCATTTTTCCTGGTCTTGCCCATCTCTAGTTGGGATAGATATGGCAAAATGTGTCATTAACTGTGCATTTTGTCTTCTCCCCATTCATCCCAAGGAGTTTGGTCTGTTATGTTTAACCTCTGTTGGTGCCTTTTAGAAGAATAGAGCATTGCCCATGGGCTGCTTGATTTCATGTGAAACGTATGACCATTTCACTCCTTTTTAGAATTGGCACTGAAGCTTATGACCTGGCTGCAGCATTACTTACACAATGTTTTGTCCTGTGGAAAAGTGGGAATGCCACGATACAGGCAATTTATTATTGCTCTTCACAACTTAACAAGGGAGTTAGATGTCCCTTTAACTGAGGAAACACTAAGGTACAGTCAATAGTATTGACCTACCTGAATATCAAGCTCAGTATACCCTGTGGCAGTCCAGCTGGAATGAGAGAGGACATCAGGGTGTGTCTACCGTTTTTGGAAGAATTTCACAGGATTTCTTTTTGGAAGTCTGAGCTGAGATTAGGGGCTGAATTTCAAGTTCAGACAGATGCACCAGATTCCCACTGCTTTTGGATATATTTTTAGGGTAGATGGTATGCTGGACATTGACCAGCAGAATAAGTGGAGAGAGGAACTACGAGAGACCCCACCTTTCTGCAATTATTTCCACTGGTAGGGGCATTGTGGTTGTGTGGACAGGTGCAGTACTTTTGGTGCAGTAACCAAGCTGTGGTTCATGTGGTTGTTAATTCTCTCACCTCAAAGTCTCAGTGAGTCGTGGTGTTAGTTCCAGCCTTTATTTTATGTTGCCTGCATTACAACATTGTGTTTCATGCATGGCACATCCCTGGGGTGGATAATGAGTTGGCTGATGTCCTATTCCATTAATAGATCAACTCACCAGAAGTAGATCTGGGTTTGGGACAAGGCTGTTCCCAGATTCAGATCATTCTTTCGCATTAACTGTAGGCCCCCTTAAGTTCTAGGTCTTGTGAGATGAGCATTTTGGTAGGATGACGTGTAGCTAGCTCACTGGCCAGCACTATGGTATGTTTTCCAGTGAAGGCTTCAACGATAGCTCTGGTGGTCTTTGTACATCAATACCTTGGCTGTCTTCTAAACATTTAATATGAATACACTTCCTAAAATGGTTTAGTTGATGTGTAAACCCATCTAAGCACTTGAAAAATCATAGTTTTTGAAGACATCAGGGTTGGTCTTTATCTTATATATTTTTTTAAAGTAATTCACACAGCAGTATTTAATTAAACAAATTGGTGAGCAAAGCTCAAGTAAATATCCTCAAAGTTAAACCATGTTATTTAAACAGCTGAGAATTGGACTCTTATTAGAGGTTAATGCTAGAGGATTTCAGTCCTCCATCCATATTTCTTCTTATCTCCTTCAGCCACCTTTAGAGTGGAATTTTGTCTAATTGCACATTTATCTGAAGGTTATCTGAGATTTTTACATTTCATGAATAAACAGTTTCTTGAGAGGAAACAACGGGAAAAGGCAGGAATGTTGTGGGGTGAAATGTGCTAATAAAGGCTCTAGCAAAGTCTCATAGTGATAAGACGTAATGTATTACCAGAAATTGCTACTTCTCGCCAGAAACTCCATTCTAATATAAAGATCCCAGCCCTTTTCAAGTGAGAAATAATTTGATCTGTATGCTATTTTCATCTCAGTACTCTTGTGAAAAGAGACAAATTGTTATAAATTATATGTAGTGTTCTTGTGTGATTGATTGCCAAGGAAATCAAGCTATTTCACTTAAAAGGTCTTTGTGGACTGAACTGTATTCCCAGAAATAAGACAAACACTTCACATTGAGCCTTTCAATTTCCTGTTGCTTTGTCTAAAGTCTGCATTTTAAAAACTTCCTGCCACCCCCATCTCTCCACAGGATAGCCTGCATTCATTTGGTTGGTCTGGCAATTAACAGAAGTAGCCATTGTCATGCTAATTATATACATTCCAGAGTTAATTTACCTGCAGGAACTGGAAGGCAGCTTATCATGGGCAGATTTGATAGGCAAGCAGGCATTTAAGATTTAATAGATCTGTAGCCATCTGAAGTGGTTAATTATATCAAATAATTTATCACTGTTTCCTTGATGCTCCGTTATATAGAACTAGCTCCACGCACTCAGTGAGTTTCCATAGCTGAGTAAGTATTTGAACTAGGCCTCCTAAGTCCTAGTCCATCATTCTATCCAGTGCACCACAATGGGTCTCTCTCTCTCTCTCTCTCTCTCTCTCTCTCTCTCTCTCTCTCTCTCTCTCTCTCTCTCTCTCTCTCTCTCTGTAGCTATAGTGTTGCTGGATGAGATGACATACAGAAGACAATAAAATGAAATAGACAGATCTAGAGTATTTTTGGAAATGAGAGAAAAATCTTCAGCACACACACAAAATAACTGTTACCTTTGAAATGGTCATGCAACTGTTGAAGTTTTCAATGGCAGAGCACTCAAGTGGATCCAGAAGTTGAGCCATGGGAACTGGATTTCTTTTTCTTGTGAGATCGAAACAAAATGTAGTATATGTAGTCCAATGCAGTGAGGAGTGTGCAGAGCTCTACATTAGAGAAACCAAACAGTGACTAAATAAGAGGATGGCCCTGCATAGGATGGGCAACAGCTCAGGACCAGAATAAGTGGTGTACATTCACCTGAAGGACAATGGACATTCATTCAAAGACGAGAATGCACACATATTAAACAGAGAAGATAGGTGGTCTGAGAGAGGAGTCAGTGAAGCAATTCATGCATGTATTGAAAATCTCTCTATCAATGGGGGGGGAGGAGGGGGTTAGGCACAATCTGCCCTTTCATCGATCCCCAGAATAATCAGAAACACTTCACACCTCCACCAGGAAGGGCACAGCTAATGACCCATACTTAAGTATAGAGTAGGGTTGCATAGGTGGGACTTTCATGCACCCCAGGGCACTGTAAATCTAATGAGCCTATTCATTGTCCACCTAACAAGACTGTTCTGCCCACCGTCTACCTAATGAGCCTATTCAGACCAGGATGACATGAAATCAAGATGAATAATAAATTGGAGCCCTTGCCACTCACTTTCCTCAGATTGATGAAGCTGCTTGGATGAGTAGTGAAACGTTTCAATCTCACAAGAAAAGAAGTCCACTTGCCATGACTCAGTTTCTAGATAACTTTCACCTGGATGACTGAGAATCTTCACAGACACTCTTAAGGGGATGCAATTTTTTTAATCTGACTGCATACAAAACAAATAATCTATCTTCCATCAACCAGTAGAAAAGAAAGGCTTTAGTATGTGGAAACCAAGGGAAGAGAATTTTTGCAAAATTACAATTTTGTAACTTCACAATTTCAGTTACATTATAAGACCAGCATTGAAGTATGTCATCATCAATATCTTAACAGTGAACATTTAATTTTGTAATATAAAAATCAAATCAGAATAAAATGAAATGAAACAACTACAGTAGGGGAATGATGGCCATAATGTATGATCTTAAAACCAGACATCTTGTGTAGCATTTTATCAAAAAGAACATCATACATAACTATTCAACAGAAGAAGCTTTTTATGCAGCTCAATATTTGCCATCTCCAAAGCAAAAAAAAAAGTTTAACCAAAATTTTCACTTGAAGAAAACACTCTAATTCAATATATGAACGTGAGATATAGTACTGTGTTTCTGAACCTATGATTCAAAATTCCAGGAAATGGTCTGATATTGGTGCACAATATTTTGCCCTGTTGCCTGCAGGAAAAGGGATGCAAAGGTCTACATAGCAAACTCTCTGTTTTCCTTTTGTTGGTTCATATATTAATTATGTTTACTAGAACTCAGTTCTTCTGTGAATATATGGCTGAATTATTAGCTAACACTCTGAATGCTTCCAAGAATTTGATGCAAGCCACTTTGCTGTGCAGTTAATGGAACATTGCCATTTATCTCTATCAGTCAAGTTCCTGAGCAGACCAGTGCTGTAATCAAATAAGTAGAAGATACAGTTGGCTTCACAGATAATCCTGGTATGGTGATGATGTCAGAGTGATATTAGAATTGGAGGAAGTCCATCAGCCTCAGGGGATGGGTGTGCCATTGGAAATATGCACTCATGATCAAAGACTTGGTAAGCAGACAGCAGTAGTCAAAGATATTCATTCCCTCTTGGAAGTGATTGAAGAGCTTGACAACCACTTTGAAGAAGATAAGAAGAACTCGCTCATGCTTCGTGCAAAGGAAATTGCAAACCCTTCAGCCAAGATGAATGCTATACAAGAATAGCTGATAGATCCAAAACTGATTGATGGCACTATAAATTGCAACAATCTAACATCGTTTGGCAGTTCAATGACATCAAAGTAAGGAAAACAGTTCAAATTAATGGTATTTTTATTTTGGTGGGGGGTTGTTAAGGACAACCAGAATTTTCTCATTAGTACTACCTCTGCTGTTCTTACACGTCATCAAGTCAATTCTAACTTATGATTACCCCTGTGCTCATAAAAAGTCTTGTTACTAATAGTTCTGCTCACTTCTTGCAAACTCTAGGCCAGTGATGGCGAACCTATGGCACAGGTGCCAAAGGTGGCACTCAGAGCCCTTTCTGTGGGCACTCAACATCGCCCCTTCACAGCCACCTGTATACAGGTTAAATTACTGTATTGGCACTTTGCAAAAAAAAAAAATTACTGGGTTTTGAATTGCAGTTTGGGCACTCGGACTCTAAAAGGTTCGCCATCACTGCTCTAGGCCATGGCTTCTTTTAGTGAGTTAATCCGTCTTATATGTGGTCTTTTCCTTTTCCTGATGCCTTTAACCAACTTATTTTCCAGTGAGCCTTGACTCCTTATGATGTTCTCAAAGTACAATAGTTGAGTAAGTTTGAGTTCAGTTTGATTTGATCTAGGACCCATTTATTTGCCTTTCTGGTGGTCCCTGGTATCTCTAAATCCCTTCTATTTCTTTGGACCATGACTTCTAGCAATTCTGATTTGTGTGAATAGCCACCAAAACAGCCTAGGTGGGGGTAAAACATGGCCCCTAAAGCTTCCAACACTCCTAGGGCTCTCAAATGTGTCTACATTCTACATGATGAAGAAGGAAGTAGAATGTATAACAAACAAAAATTAGACCACTGCCCTGTTGAATATTTATACAAAGATCTCCAATTCTGTGCTGTCATGTCTGTCTCAGAAGTTGCTGTTTGTGAAAAACAGCTCATCCTCAGATCACAATGACAGCTTCTGCAGTTGACATTGCATATGCATAAGTACAGATTATGGTATTGGACATATTCTTTAAGATGACACAAAACTCATCAAGTATAAAAATCAGTGATATCCTCCATCACTGCTGAACCATGAAGAATGTGGCTAGTTGCCAAGTGGGATTGGTTTCTACATTGGTTTCTAACAGGAAGAGGGGGCAACATTTTCATTTGTTTAACTAGATAGCAGATCTTTAAAAGATAAATTGATTTTAATATAATAATTTTGAGCATAAGTAAAGTCTCATCTTCTTTTCTCCTCTTCTTAAATTAAATTTTGCCAAGCATAGCTCAAGTGTGCCATTATTACTGCAATATAACATTTTAATTATGCAATTACCATTTTATAATAACTCTTTTATCCATATTTTCTTCACTCAAAACATGTGTCACCAACTGAATGAAACAAAAGGAGAGACAAAAGAGAGTATTCCTAGTGATTCATCATTGACATTGAGGTTAAATATGCCCTTGGCACTTTCTTTTATTTTAACTATTTCAAACATTGAACATATGTATATCACACATTGTCTACAGAACACAACCTCAATCCTCCCCAACTGTTCAAGGACTCACTTTGGTAGAGTATGTGTGTTTCTCCAAGAAATATTCTGTGTTAGAGGGACATATTCATAGAACAAAGCTATTCCTTCGGATCTTATATCTAAAATTATATTGAAGAAGGATATATCTGTGAAGATTCTCAGTCATCCAGGTGAGTTTATCTGGAAGTTGAGTCATGGCAACTGAACTTCATTTCTTGAGAGATTGAAATGTTTCACTGCTCTTCCAAGCTGCTTCATCAGTCTGAGGAAGCTTAGTGGTGAGTCCTCCATTTTATAGTTCACCTTCATTTCACATCACCCTGGTCTGAACAGGCACATAAGATGGACAATGACCTGAATAGACTTATTAGGTTGATAATACGTGGACCATGATCTGAATAGGCTTGTTAGGTGGATAATAGCCTAGGGCAGTGGTGGCGAACCTTCGGCACTCCAGATGTTTTGGACCACAACTCCCACAGTTCTTTGTCATTGGCAATACAGGCTTGGAATTCTGGGAGTTGTAGTCCAAAACATCTGGAGTGCCAAAGGTTTGCCACCACTAGCCTAGGATGAGTGAAAGTCCCATTTGGAGGCTGAGGTCAATGGTGTAGCTGACACTGTCCCACTTTGGCTGCATCATGAGGAGGCAGGATTCCTTGGATACTGTAAAATAATCCTGGGAAAGGTGCAAGGCAGTGCAACGAAATTAGGGATGATGGGATATAGAGTGATTTCTTAAGCTGTTATATTAACTGCACAGTTCATCCTGCATTAGAACTCTTTATCTATGGAATGTAAGAAGTTAGCCATAACAATTCTTTCAGCACAGAGAGGTACAGCTACCATTGGACAGTTTCACATCACGTGCCATCTCAAAGTTTTGGGGAACAAGAAGAAGAGAGAAGAGGAGCCATTCATATATTTGCTTGGAACTGCTTTAAGATGGTGCCCGACTCAGTTCGTTAGTGTTAGGTCTATTTAGCTTAAGCAGAATGGCTAAATCCAACCAGTTAGAGCAGGCATGTCCAAACTTCGGTCCTCCAGATGTTTTGGACCGCAACTCCCACAATCCTTTGTCATTGGCAATCTAAACTTAGAATTCTGGGAGTTGTGGTCTAAAACATCAGGAGGGCCGAAGTTTGGACATCCCTGAGTTAGAGAGAATAACCTAGTCCTTTTATAGTTTTTTAGGAAAATAAGTTCATATCTTGAGTTTTCTGAATGAAAAATTGCTTGTGTCAGTCTATGGGAGGAAAATAGGTTTCAGTTCAAGCAGCAGAAAAATGAATACCAAACACAAGATGGATTCACTTCCTAATGGAAACCCCAGGCTTGAGTTTACAGAAATTGAGAAAGGCTCTTGAAGACAGAACATTTTGGAGAACACTCATTCATGGGGTCACCATATGTTGAAAGTGACTTAATGGCACAAAACAGCAGCAGACGCAGCAGCAGATGCAGCAGCAGCAGCAACAACAACAAAGATATGAAACTTCACTTATTTATTTTTATAAACCAACAACAAAGTTTTAAAAAGTTTCTTCCTTCTGGAAGAATGTTTGCCAATTATTTGCACACTGGTACTTTTTTGTGGTGAGGGGCAGATATACATACCATATTTTTCGCTGTATAAGTCACACCTGACTATGGGCCTTTTCACACGACCCCTAAAATCCACGGCAAATGGCTCCCAGATCCGGAGCTTAAAATTGTTTCCCCACCAGCTCCAGAGTTTACAAAAAATTAAGTGCGACCACGCCCACCTAAGCGCGCCCCAGCGCACTTTTCAAATACCTGCTCTCCGGGGGTGAAAAATTCCTGATGCAGATGTAACATAGTGAGTGCCGGGCTCTCCTCGCTTCTGTTTGTTGTTGTTTTGCCCCCCATCCCTTTAAGAGATACTTAAGAAACTGGAATGCTGCCGGGAGCAGAGCAAGACGGCAGAACGGAGGTGAGCCGGCATTCTTTTCTTCCTTTTTTTCTCCCTCCCCTCACGCAGACAGTAGCCAGGAGTGCAGAGGGGGTGGGAACACAGGAACAGTGACAAACCCCCAAGATCTCTGGTCCAAATTTAAGTGGCCAGCGGATCTTAGGGGTTGTGTGAAAAGGCCCTATGAGATGCACCTAGTTTTTAGAGGAGAAAAATAAGAAAATTTGTTTAGCCTAAGGTTTCATGGTGGGGGAATCCTGGCTGTTTAAAAGGATAGGGCAGAGGCTCTGTGGAGGAGACCTCCTTGCCAACGATGTGATTTTTGACTGGGGAATCGAGGCTTCAAAATGGGAAGCTTGCAAACAAGGTGATTGGGACTGGGGAATCCAGGCTTCAGAAGGGGAAGGCAGTGTCTCCATTGAGGAGACCTATATTTTGACTGGGGAATCTTGGCTGCAGAAGGGGAGGGGTTGGGGGAGGCTCCCTGGAGGAAGCCTCTTTGCAAACAAGGTGATTGGAACTGCATAATCCCAGCTGCAGCAAGGGACGGGAGGGGGTCTGTGCAAATAACTTCTCTCTAAATGAAAATCTGTGATATATATGTTGCAGAGACTACTGTATTTGCTCTATATGATGCACAGACATTTCCCCTTACTTTTGAGGGGGAGAGTGCATCTGATAGAGCAAAAAATACAGTACCTAAGCCAAGAAGTATTTCCAGGCATTTGTGAAAGTGTATGTGCATGCAAAAAATTAAAAAAAATTAAAAAAAAAAATTAAAAATGGGATTTTGCACAGAAAAGCAGTTATTCACCTTTGTATGCAGAACAGAGAACCTTGTGTTTTGTTCAGAAAATAAGTTTTCTAGTGGAAACTGCAAATTTTGAACACAAAAATAGTTGCTTTATTAATGCTGTCAATTTAGAAAGTGCTGCTCTCTTTGGAGGAGCAGAAAACAAAAGGGAACAAACAAAAATGCCTTGCAACATTTTGATAGGATGTTTTGAGTTGTCAAAGCTCATTTTTTTCATCAAGCATGAGAAAGTATGAGGACGTTAATAAGAAGTGAGGCATTAGGTCTCATTTGGAATGGAGTTCTGTGCTTGAGTGGATTATAGGGATAGGCCATCATCAGAAATTATGAATTTAGTGTTGGCTTTTTATATTCAAGAATTAAAATTTATGTTATTATTTATTATTTATTTATTATTTACACTTATATACCGCTCTATTTCCCATAATTCAGAGCGGTTTACGACAATCATGATTCAATACAATAATAAAACAGTGGTTTCAAGAATAAATAGATTGGCGGGATATTGGGGGGGGGGGGGAAACAACCCTGCATATGTGGATCCTTAGAGATCTCCAAAGGCGTCACGGAAAGATATTTATTTATTTCATTTCTATACTGCCCATCTTCCAACAGGAACTCTGGGCGGTAAAAAGTTGAGACTACAGCTTTTTTAGATAATTTGGAGACAATTCTCTAACTTTCAGAAAAGGTAAACATGAATAAGCATAAGATGCTTCTCTTGTGGTTTTCATTCAACCAGTGGGTTAAACATTTATATTCAAGGCATTTTGACAGCTTAGCTCTGAAATATTTCTGAAATATGAAATACATTTCACTAAAATATTGTCTTTTTTAAAAAAAAATGCATCTTCTTCACAAGTAAAAGTTTACAGCCCAACTCTTAGCCCAACTGTGGGAAAGAAACTCTCTTCTGCTTAAGTGATAATAAACAACAACATGAAAAGAAGAAATGAATATCTGAAATCAGCAGGAGAAATAGACTTTCTGGCACGTTCATAAACTGTTGAATGACATATAAATATTGAGACTGTAAGGCCCAGACACACATGCTGTGAAGTCTTCACAATGTCAAATGCTAATATCTGTAAAACATAACAGCTTCAACTGTTTATGAATAGCAATTCATATGCCTTTCTTTCTTGGGGGGGGGGGGTGAACTATTACTGCTGCTTTCATGTCCAAAACCTGAATATGTTTTGATTTTTGCATTTCATTTTGTTTCCAGAACACACCTTGCTTCACTTGCCACACGTTTTGACTTGCTTTAAATGTCAACAAAAATTCTCAAGACAGAGGCAATGATTTAAAAATTGTGGGAAGCTAGGTCAATTTTTTATATTATTCTGTAATGTACTACAAACTACTTACCCATATACAATATTCGTATACTCGAATATAAGCCAACCTGAATATAAGCCAAGGTCAATTAAATTGGTAAAACTTATTGACTCAAGTATAAGCTGAAGGGTTATATTTGGGTTGGCTTATATTCCTTGCCTGACACCAGGCTCACGTGGTCGGCGACCCAGTGGGTGGGCCAGGGTCATGGGCTGTACTCACCTCACCACTGAGGTGGCCTTCAGCAGAGTGCTAGGGAGGCAGTGGAATGGCAGGGCTTGCCCTCTGTTGCCTTCCCTAAGCCACCTACCGTACTCACCCGAATATAAGCTGAGGGCATTTTTTTTCCAGCCAAAATAAGAGCTGAAAAACTTGGCTCATATTTGAGTATATACGGTAATAGTTTAAGACGTCTGCTAGGTTTAAAAGCAAAGTGTGCTACTTATATACCTCCCTATAGCACTTAAAGCATTCTCTGGGCCATTTGCAGTATAATTATGCATTGCTCACCCATCCACATCAACACACTGAGTACTCAATTTACCAGCCTTGGAAGGATGGAAGGATGAGACAGCCTTCAGCCCTTTGGGTATGAACTCAGCATGAGAGTGTATTCACCATGCCACAAGGCAAAACCAACCATGTATTTCCAAAGCAGAGCGCAGGAATGCACATGGCAATTGTACCCATTTTTAGCTGAGGTCACGTCAACCAAATGTTTTGGAGACACTCCTCATAAATTTCGAAACCTCCCCCTTTTTATGTTGTAGTTCATATAATGCATGGCCAATTCTTTTGTTTTTCCCTCAGTACTCTCCACATCAAATCCAGCCCACTGGAAGGTTGCTACTAATTTGTTCTGTGTTTCATCCAGCAGTAGAGCTGTACTTTCCTTGAATCTGGCATGGGGTCCCATCTCTCCGGCCTGCTGTCATTCAATCCCCTAGATCTTTTAAAATAAATTTTCAAATGGGTGTCAGTGCATTGGTATACTTCTGTCAAATAGGGCATGATGTACTTGAGGATGGTAAAGGGGAAGGAGGTCAAAGGGGGAAGTCGAAGGAAGATGTTGAACACTATCGGAGACGTAGAGGGGACAGGTATTGTAGTAGGACCCACACCCAAAGCCCTCCAGGGCTGGCAGAATGGAAGCATGTGGAGCATCTCCCTACTGCAGTAGTTCCCAAACATTTTCCACTCACAGCTTCCCCAAGGAATGGCAATAGCAGTGGCAGGACAATGGGCTAGGGGTGTCAGGATGAACAGGAAGCAAAGAAGCATGAAGGAGCTGGGGCTGAAAGAGCAGCGGCAGCAGTAGCAGCAGCACAATGCCATGGTAGGCTTTGTGGTAAAAAAAGAGAAGAGCATCTGCATTGCTCCTGGCTGGTTTGGCAGTGCCCCAGGGATCTACAGGCCACCACAAAGGGTGAGTGGCACTATGATGAGCACTTTGGGAAACTCTTTCCAACAGTCTTTTGACCACCACTGCAATGTGCTGTGGGTTCTTCTCCATAAAGGGTAATGCAGCACGGAAATTTTGGAAGAAACGTCCCAGATCATTATGTGGCCAGCACGGACATTTTACCAACACAGCAATGTACCTACATAGGTTTTTTCAAAGGGATGGGGAGAGGGGGGGCAGAGAAAAGGGAGGGAAGGAAGGGGATATGTTCCACTTGAGGAGTGTAGATAAACGAACCGCATCAAATTAACTCAAAAAAGGTCCATTAAAAGAGTTAAAATGGTATGAACTATTATCACAGTTTATATGCCATGTGATCACAAGGCGTGCAGCTACACAGGAAGCAGAAGACCCAAGAAAAACAGGAGCATTCGGTAGAGTGACTACAGCCTTTGGTGCTACCATGTGCAACTGACCATTAATGCCATTATAACCCCATTAAGAGGAGGCAGGCTTTCAGCATCACATTGGCTTGCCAAGCTCCTGCCGACTATCACAAATTGCTGTAGTGCTAATATATGAACCCTGTTTTTATATTGGATGAGTTTTTTTAAAATCAATTCTGCAGAAGAAGGAAGCATTCACTTTTTATTTTTAAAACCCGGTACGTTATTCCTGCCTGCATTGCAATCCCTAATAAAGCAGAGGTAAAGTGTGTTGGATATCATATTTGTGCTTGCCTTGCCTTTTGCACTCCAGTACTTTTCTTTTATTTCAAGTTATTTCAAACTATTTGTTTTTAATGGACTATTCTCCAAGGGTCTTATTAGAGATCCTAGAGGCCAGCCTCAGTGATGGGTCTGGGGACAGAGAGCAAATACAGTGCCAGTACAAATTGTCTAGGAACATGCATTTTGTTTCCAGATATGCTGAGGATGCAACTGCAACCTTTGCGAAAAGTTTTTTATGTCTGTTCTCCCCACACAGCCAGTTTGACAACTATGGCATCTCTGCCTTCAGACCTGAAATTTGACAGTGCTAACTTCAAATTTTGTACTGTTAGAAATAAACAGCAGGGCTTCACAAACACATGGGACTGCCCCCCCCTCACAAGCTTTTCTGTTCTGTGTTTAAATATTTACAGACCCCATCCTACAGTTCAGAATCCTGCATATTTTTATATAATTTTTATTTATTTTCTACAAAGGATAAAACAAAGTAGATACAATATTTGCCATACATCATGTCACTTAAGCTTCAACTACATTTATTTTACAAACCAAATCAAAACTAGACTATGGGTGATACCTTCATAGGCTGCTAGTAGAAAAATAAAACAAGTTGCTGAGCTTTCGAGAGCAATCCCTCTTTTTCAAAGCAGGTATAAAAGTCCAAACATGGCAAAGGATGTAATGTGCCAGGAGAGAGTTCTTAAAAGTTCACTTGGAAAGACTGATGCCAGGCTTCTTCTTGGAAGGCACAGAGCAGCATGGTCCAAAAGGGCTGGAATTTACAGGCCAATTCAAACAAAGAGCTGCATGGTATGGGCACTTCCCTCTTGCTTACAACCAATTCAACCCTATTTTTACCTGCTTTTTAATCCTAGGACAATGATGGCGCACCTATGGCACAGGTGCCAAAACTCAGAGCCCTTTCTGTGGCACCTGACATCGCCCCTCATAGACCTGTATACAGGTTAAATTACTGTATTGGCAGTTTGGCACTTTGCAAAAAAATTAGTGGGTTTTGAATTGCAGTTTGGGCACTCGGCCTCTAAAAGGTTTGCCATCACTGTCCTAGGATGTAGAGATTCCCTACTTACTTTTTTCTTTTTGTTTTGTCATCTTTCTATCTATCTCTACATATGACCAAGATCTCTTAATCATTGTTTCATCTATTAGCATCTCTTTGTTTTTAACTAATTCTGGTTTAAAATCAGTTTCTACTTCAATCATTTAATAAGCCAAATATCTACCTTAAGCAAATACGAAAAAGAAAGAAGAAAAGTTTTTCTATCACATATCTATCTTACATAATAAAAAATCCTTATTCTGAAAATATACTAGACCAGTGATGGCAAACCTTTTAGAGACTGAGTGCCCAAAACTGCAATTTAAAACCTCGCAAAGTGCCAATACAGCAATTTAATATGAATACAGATGGCTGTGAAGGGGCAATGTCGGGTGCCCACAGAGAGGGCTCCGAGTGCCACCTTTGGTGCCCATGCCATAGGTTTGCCAACACTGTACTAGACAGTTATAACTACCTTTACATTAATATAGCAAGTGATAGATGCCATCTATGAATTATTAAGCCTAATTTCCTTTTATTTAATGTCACTATTATAACTAGAGATTGGCACGACTTAGCGGTATTCCCGTTTCCGTTTCCGTTACTCGTTTCCGTTACTCTACGGAAACGGTAACGGGAATCACTGCCCCAGACTTCGAGCTCGAACCGACGAACGAACAATTTGGTCTGATTTGTCGTGCTCGTTACTTGCATCGCGCAATGCCAAGCGGCACAGAAAAAAAGTTTTTAAAAGTTAAAAAAAAAACCCGATTCCCGGCCCTAAAAGTAGGCGAAAACTGTCTGAGGGCACCTACCAGGCCAGAAGGGTGTTTTATTTGGGGGGGGGGGGGTTCCCCGCCCCCCTCTCCTTGGCTATTGCTACTGCTGCGCTGCTGGTACCAGGCTGGGAGGGCGCATCCATTTGCCATGCAGTGCGGGGGATCCAAAATGGCGACCGCAATATTTTTTTTGAAATCGTTGCCCAAAACCCCACCAAAGCACCACAGAAACATGTGAAAATTAGCTATTTTAAATGCTTGAATTTTTACAGGAGCAGCAGTGGGTTTTTCTTGCAAAAAAAGTCTCCGTTGATTTTATTTTATTTTATTTTATTTTATTTTTTTACACCTGCGCATTCGCATTGATGGGCTCGCCCATGGGAGTAGACCATACAAATTTTCCACCAATCGCATGGCCACTTGGCCAGGTTGACCACAGAGACTTCTGGGATGTGCCAATCGGGCATAAACAGCCCACTAATCGTAGCCCAAACCCGAACCCTAAGCCTAACCCATACGCCAGTACACTGTCCTTCTAAGTGGGTCAGAGAGGCACCCAGATGCACCCCAATACTCACCGTAACCTCACCCGTAACTAGCCTAACCCTAGCCGTTGCGCTAAGCCGTCTTAACCCTAAGCCAGATCTACTTGCATTGCACTACATGCAAGTACGTGAGACACAGCGGGTGCAAAGAGTCTGCCAGTCCGTCACTTGTGGCTCTGGTTGACTCCTGCAGCTCCCTCCAGGAGCCCGCTACCCCCTCCCCAAACCAGTACTAACGACAACAAAAAAACGAAAAAACAAACCGACTAATTTTTGCAAATTTTCGCGAAAAACGGAAACGAGCCGAAACGGAACCGGCCCGACTAATGACAATTCGAAAAAAAATTTTTTCAAGTCGTGCCCATCTCTAATTATAACTTTAAAGGTTCTTATCAGAGAGATTTTTCCCTTTAAATAAGTCACACAGTTTCTTTTTTTAATATAATAACCTTTTATTAAATTTATACTATATACAACCAATATCTCTTTTAGTCATGACACATATCAATAAGATAATCTATAACCTATTTACATCCATACTAGTGATGGGCACGAAACGTACAATTTTTCGTTTCTGTTTTCATTTTTTCATTTCGGTACACAACAAAATGACAAATGAATTTTGTCTCTAAAATGAAACGAAACGAACAGAAACACCAGAAAATTTTGTCATCCATTTTGTTTTCGTTACGGCAATACATTGAACTGTTTTAAATGCTAAAAAAATCACAAAAAATTGAAATAAATGGTAACAAAATGGTAACAAAACAAATGAAAACAAAAATGAATTTTTTGCAAAAATTCACAAAAAAAAAACGGAAACGAACCGAAACGGACCACCTAAACGACAAACAACAAACGAAACACCATTTTTTTTGATTCGTGCTCATCTCTAATCCATACACATATAAATGCACCTACAAATACAGAATTATCATTCTACCCCTTTTCAATCCTCTAACCAGGAATAGAATGAGCTCCAGGATTGAGCAAATTTACATTCCTCCTTATCTTTATGTTTGTAAGTTAATATATCCATGGTAGCACAGTCCAAGATTTTATCTATCACCATTTCATCCGTTGGTGTCTTGTCTGTTTTCCATAACTGTGCCCAAGCCAACCTTGCCCTGTTAGCACATGCAACACCAAATAGTTATTTTCTTTAATTCCATTATTTTTGGGGGAAATTCCTAATAGGCACAGTTCTGGTTTAAATTTTAAGTTTTGTTTTGTCATCTGCCTTAACCAGGTCAGTATCTGAGCCCAATAACTCCTGGCTTTCGGACAAGTCCACCAGCAGTGATAAAATGTACCTGCCTCGCTTTTACATTTCCAACATTTGCCTGAAAAGTTGGGATACATTTTAGCAAGTGTAGATGGAGCTCTATACCATCTGTAAAACATTTTAAGTAGGTTTTCTTTATATGCTATTGCAACTGTTAATTTGTAATTGAATGTCCATAGTTTCCCCCATTGTTCTAGTTCTATTGTATATCCAAAATATTTTGCCCACTGTACCATCGTAACTTTAACTTCTTCATCCTTCATTTCCCACTCCAGCAAGTATTTATATAGTTGTTTTCCTTCAGTTGCAAGCAAAATTTTGTCCAGTGGTAAATATTGTTCCTCAAAACCTTGGTTTTTCAGGTCCTGTTTATATACTAAGTTTAACTGCAATAGAGGGAACCATGACTGGATCAACCCTTGGTTTTCTAATTGCTCTTTAGACTTACGTATTCTTCCTTCATTTAAAAGTGAGTCATTAGTAAAGCTAGAGATGGGCACAACTAGGGAAAATGACGTTTTCGAGTTGTCGTGTGTCGGAGGTGGCCTGTGTCGGCTCGTTTCCGTTTTTTGTGAAACTTTGCAAAAATTTGTCGTTTCATTTTTCGTTTTTTCGTCTGTTGTTAAACTGGTTTGGGAGGGTAGTGGGCTCCTGGGGGCACCTCTTTTTTGGGGTGGGTGGGTGCCTCCTATCCTCACCTGCTAGGGAAAGCAGGCTCCGGAGACCCCTCATACATGTGGGTCTCCTCTCCTCACCTGCTGCAAAAGGGCATGCATGCATAGCCATATGGCTATGATTGCATACCAAGTTGCACGTAGAGACACAGCAGACTTTTTGGGGTGCCTTCCCTGCATCAGTCAGGCCTCGGGGGCATGGTTTGCATGATGTCACACATGCTGCCGGCTGAGCCAAGCCTGCAGGAGTTACCCAGAGCCACAAGTGGCGGACTGGCAGACTCTCTGCACCCGCTGTGTCTCACTAAGAAGGGAATTGTTGCGTGTAGTGCAATGCAAGTACAGATCTGGCTTAGGCAACAGGGTTAGAACAAGGGCTAGGGTTAGGCTAGTTACGGGTGAGGTTAGGGTGAGTATTGGGGTGCACCTCTGGGGGCCTCTCTGACCCACTTAGAAGGACAGTGTACTGGCGTATGGGTTAGGCTTAGGGTTCGGGTTCGGGTTCGGGCTACGGTTAGTGGGCTTTTTATGCCCGGTTGGCACATCCCAGAAGTTTCTGTGGTCAACCTGGCCAAGTGGCCATGCGATTGGTGGAATGGCTCCAAAAATTTGCATGGTCCCATCCCATGGCCAGCCCATCATTGCGCAGGTGTAAAAAAATAAAATAAAATAAAATAAAATAAAATAAAATCAATGGAGAGAGGAAAGAGGAGACATTTTGTTGTAAGAAAAACCCACTGCTACTGTAAAAATTCTGGCAGTTTTAAAATAGCAATTTTCACATGTTTCTGTGTGGTGCTTGTGTGTTTTTGGACCACGATTTCAAAAAAAATTGCAGTTGCCGCCCCATTTTGGATCCCCCACCCGCACCGCATGGCATGGCGACTCGAGTCCGGCTGCCCAGGACAGGAGAGGGGGGGAGGCCGCCCCCCCCCCAGAAACCACCCCTGTGGTAGGTGCACTCTGCACTTCAGGCATATTTTTGCCTGTTTTTTGGCCCGGGAATGGGGGGGAGTTTAAAACTTTTTTCTGTGCCGCTTCCGCTTGAATTGCGGCGGCCGGCGGCGAGTCCGGTGCTTTGCGAGTGACTACGACGAGGATTTCCCCCACTACCAGAGCAGCCCAGGACAGGAGAGGGGGGTCAACCACCCCTCTGGTAGGTGCCCTGAGCCCTCACTCAGGCAGGCATATTTCCGCCTGCTTTTTGGCCGGGAATCGGGTTTTTTTTAACTTTTAAAAACTTTTTTTCTGTGCCACTTGGCATCGCGGGATCGCCGCGATGCCAGGAACGACCACAACAAATCAGACCCAATTATTCTTTAGTCGGTTCGAGTTCGAGTTCTGGCGGAGTAATTCCCGTTACCGTTTCCGTTCCGTAACGGAAACGAGGAACGGAAACGGAAACGCGAATTCCGCCAAGTCGTGCCCATCTCTAGTAATAACCTTATGGTAGTTAATAAGATTTGGGTGCGTAAAGGCTTCAATAGGAGAAATCCATCTTGGTGTTTTCCTGTAATTTTTGCCTTTAATTATTTCCCATGTTTTTAGTAAAGCATTCCTAATCATATGTCTTGAAAAGTATTTGTGTTGTTTGACTCTGTCATACCATAAGAAAGCATGCCACCCAGCTTGCAGGTCATGTCCTTCCAAATACAATATTATTCTATTTTTCAGAAGTATCCATTCCTTGAACCACATCAATAGACAAGCCTGATAATAAAGATGCCAATTAGGAAGCCCAACTCCTCCTCTCTCCTTCACATCCTGCAGTAGCTTCAATTTGATTCTTGCCTTTCTTTTTTGCCAGATAAATTTGGATACGTTTCTGTCTAATTATTGGAAAAACTTTTTGTCTAATTTTATTGGGAGGTTTTGAAATAAAAACAAAAGTTTGGGCAAAATAGTCATTTTGACCGTGGTAATTCTTCCCAGTAACGAAATTTGCATTTCCCCCCATATCCCTAGATCTTGTTTTATCTGTAATACCAGTTTAGCATAATTATCATCTTTCAAGGTTGAACACCTTGCTGTTATTTGTATCCCCAGATATTTCACTTTCTTTGCTACGTGGATCCCCAAACTAATTGTCAGTTGATTTTTTTGTTTTTCTGTTAAGTTTTCACTAAAAATTTAGTTTTAGATCTATTAATTTTAACCCTGCCACATCCCCATATCTTTCAATTTCATTTAATAATGCATGCACTGAATTTAAAGTTTCAGTTTCAGATATCTTTCACTTCTAAATTACATTTACTTTGTGGGTTGCTCTAGGCCGACCCGATCCTGGCCTATAAGATCTTTCCCCATCCATAACTTTTACAGATATTCTCCTTTTTCTCATAAACAATCTCTCACTTAGGAATTGTATATTTCTTCATTTTTGTTCTTTAAGTATAGAGTATTTCTGGTATAGTTATTTTAATGCCAGTATACAAAATAAAAAAATAAAAATCATATTTTTTTTCCTTTTCTCCACAATTTAAACATCAAAATTTTAAAACAGTAATTTTATATTTCCAGTATCATATAACTAAATGTACCAACATTTTACCATAAGTGATACCCCTCAAATTTTTAAACTGTCTCATTTTTATATCTAAAACACCTTAGAATTTAACCATGTTTCATTTTCCATCAGTGAGTTCAGGTTCAAGTCATCCATCTCTCTGGTCCAAGTAATGTTGGCCTTTAAGTCTAAGTAACCCCTTCTTGCAGCCAAAAATCTTCTCTTTCTGTTACCGGCAATTTTCTCTCCTCTCCTGGAGTAGGTTTTACCCTCCGAAGGTATCCACAGCCTTCTCAGACTTCGTTGTTGTCACTGGAACTGTGCCCAGGAAGTCCCCTCTCTTTTCATTAACATCCTCTCTTATTTGGATCACTTTTTCTTCTCCTTTTCTTTGTTGATTCTTTGATATTTGGAGTTGAATCACCTGTCCTTACTTGCCCTCTGCTTATGTCCATACATGTACATTTTCAATTTTCTCCTCTGTTTTTGGTAGAATTTCTATGCTCTCATGATGGAGCTGTATTTTCTCTTTATGTAATGTAAGAGTGTCCAAGATTTTCTGGATCTCATGCAGGATAAATTCCTGAAATTCCTCTCGTTGCATCATCTTTCACCTATGCTGCAGTTAAGTACAGTTCAGATCAGGTTAACTTGTAATTGTCCCAGGGAGAGGAGAAGACAATGACTTGTAGAATTCTCATTTAAGTCCATCACTCAGCATATGAAAAGGGAAGAGCTGCCAGATCTTCATTTCAAAGTAAACACAAGCTGATAGGTAGTAATTCCAAGGTCCTGCTTTCTGAGCTGCCTGCCGATTCCCTCACCTCTATGCACATGCTAAGATATTTCCCATGGTTCCAAGCATTGGTCAAACAATCCACCAAAAAAAAGAAATATATTTTAAAATACCAGAGAAGAGCAAAAGACAGGCAAGTTTAATTTAGTTTCTCCTCTTTAAAGCTACCTTCTGCTGATTAAAAAAAGAACACAGTAAGGGCGTTTATACACGACCCCTAAACTCCAGGGCAAATGGCTCCCAGCTCCGGAGCTTAAAAATGTTTACCCACCAGCTCCGGAGTTTACAGGAAATTGGGTGCGACCATGCCCACTTTAGCGCGTCCCAGCGCACCTTTCCAGTACCTGCTCTTCCGTCCTGAAAATTCCTTGATGCGGTGTAAAGATAGTGAGTGCGGGGCTCTGCTCCCTTCTGTTTGTTGTTTTTTTTAGCTCCCGCCCCTTTAAGAGCTACTTTTACAGAGACAGGAATCTTGCCGGCAAGAGCGAGAGCCAGAAGGAGAACCAGAACGGAGGTGAGGCACGATCTTTTCTTCCTTTTCTCTCCCTCCCCTCATGCAGCCAGCAGCCAGGAAGTGCGGAGGGGTGGGGAAGCAGGAAGAGTGACAAGCCCCTAAGATCTCTGGTCCGAATTTAAGTGGCCAGCGGATCTTAGGGGTCATGTAAAAGCGCCCTAAGTAAAAAGGCAAAGGTAAACTCCTCCCCCTTTTGATCCGCAGCAACTTTTTCAGCTGGAGGTGGGATACAATCTGGTTTCTCAGAGATTTGAAAAGTTACCTTCAGGATTTGGGTACCATATAGTAAGAAGAAAAGACAGATTGGAGCACAAAGTTTCTATGAGCTAGTATTTCGAAGTCCAATTGCCAACAGCTCATCAGGTACCATTGTGGTGTCCCATTTTCTCCTGCAAGTGAAAGGCATTCCTGGATCAAAAGAGATGGCCACCGCTGCCTCCGTGATCAAAACAGGAGCCACCTTCTCTTCACCTTCCCCTCCAGGGAGGCTTAAGTCCTTTTTAGGGCTGCCAAGAAGAGGAAAATCAGCCTGGCAAACAGAGCCCTGCTTGCTGCTGCTGTCTCATTGTGATGTCAAACTGCAAGTCCTCCAGAATTTTCAGGGCCTTTGATATACTAATCCAAGATGATGTAAGGCAGCTTCCAAAGCTCACAATGGGTTTAACTTTCCTATCTCTCTACTTCAGGACCCCACTTCCCCCCTCCAGCTGCTCTGTGGTTTCTCCCTCTTTCCTGGGGTAGAGTCCACATGCAGAGATGCCTGGGGGAGATGAACTTTACCATCCAGATCAACAGCTAGTTGCACAAACTCTGAAGGCCTTCAGAAGAGGGAGAAGCTGTGCATGTGAACAGGGACTGAGGTCTAATATTGTCCCCAGCTGTACCTGTGAAGTGGGCAAGTATGGAAAGGAAGACACCTGTAACATGTAAGTGTTCTCCGCACAAGCACGGGTGCCATGTGGCAGTCTTCAGACTCTTCCTTTCTTCCTGAAGACAGGGATAGTCAGGGAAATGGGCCAGAACTTTCTTTATATAAATGCATTCTGATTGGCCTTTTCTAAGCTGCAAATGAATTGAACTATATTATTACATGATGATTTTATTTTGGCTGCCAAACAATATATGAGGCTTTTGATGAAGGGGACACTGGTCATGTTGATATTCCTGTCCTGTTCAAGCCCTTGTAAACTAGCAATCAAGCCCTGCAACTCATCATGGTACCTCCTGGGCAGCCAGACATGTAATTGCAGGTGTATACCAGTTCATAAATAATAGGTTCATTATATAATTTTTTTCAAGGAGCAACATTTTCCCGCATAGAAGAAGCTAGAGTCAGAGTAACAGGGAATTATCATTGCTTTCATGTCTTCCTTAGAAGCTTTTTAGAGGCCTCTAAGTGGCCACAATTGGAAATGAGATGCTAGATTACCCAAGACTTCATCTAATGATGCTTTTTCTTTGGGAGAAATACATGAATGTTGTGACAGAGTCACTGAGATCTGAAATTCATAATGCAGTGCTTCCCACTCAAAAACTACAATGTGAACATTTCTTCCCTATGATTCTTTGGTGGCATAAAAAATCAAGAATGCAGTCACTTGAATCCGCAGAATAGAAAGCAGTGCTCCCTTTCACTTACTGCAAAAAAAGTAAGCTGAGATGTTTTATCAGCACAGTGTCTTTGTTCTTGTACTTAACTTTGAAGCACAGGCATCCTCTCACTCGGACTGGAAACCTGGCAGAGTCCTTAATCTGTCCACCTGATGTACTTACTGGCTGTTTTGGAAGCACAGGAACAGGAATGAGCAAAATATCACTTTCCCCCAGCTGGAAAGCAACACTTACCCTGTGTACCTTTGATTTTGACTGTCGCAGAAAAGGCACCACTGTGCTGTAGAGGCTAGGTACCTGTTATCCCATTCCTTCCATAGTCCTGCCATTCTTGGAGGGCCCTATGTCAATGTCACGGCAGCTGCTGGGCAAGCAGAAGTTTGCAGATTCAGTCCCTGGTATTTGCAGGAAAAAGAATCCCATGACATGTCAGAATGGACAGATGAATTCATTTTCCTTTCCCTCACATCTTAACATCTCAACATATCCCCATCCTTATTTAAAAGAAATGTGTGCATGTTGGTAATCTCTCTCTCTCTCTCTCTCTCTCTCTCTCTCTCTCTCTCTCTCTCTCTCTCTCTCTCTAACAATGAAGTGAGTGATATGCTCACCCTTTCTGTATTAGCCAGATTCAAAGCAAAAAGTGTTCTGCTTATATACCGCCCCATACCACTACAAGTAGTCTCTGGGCGGTTTACAATTTTTTAATTACAGTGTGCAGGCTACACATTGCCCCCCCCCCAGCAAGCTGGGTACTCATTTTACCGACCTCGGAAGGATGGAAGGCTGAGTGAACCTTGAGCCTGCTACCAGGGATTGAACCCAGGTCGTGAGCACTGTTTTACCTGCAGTACAGGCATTTAACCACTGCGCCACGAGGCTCAACAGGTATAGCTCTTCCAAAAATGATGTGGATCACATTGTCCTGCCTAACAGTTGAAGAAGATGAAGGGCCTTTTTACACGACCCCTAAGATCCAGTTATTGGCTTCCAGTATCCAGTTATTGGCTTCATGATACAGGTGGTCCCTCTCAGTAGCCCATTAGCCCATAAGAGAAAGGTGAGTGAGGAAAATCAGTCACATAACCCTTCATGCTCTGCTGCTGAAACTAGGAGAAGGAATAGACTTTAGAAAACCAAATACTATACTTAAGATGTGTTTTCTGTACAGCAGAGATTTATGCAGTTTCTCATCTATAAATGAAGCTCTTAGGGCCTTTTTACACGACCCCTAAGATCCACTGGCCACTTAAATTTGGACCAGAGATCTTAGGGGTTCCTCGCTCTTCCTCTGTCCCCACCCCCCTCCGCACTTCCTGGTTGCTGGCTGCGTGAGGGAGGGAGAAAAAAGAAAGAAAAGAATGCCGGTTTACCTCCGTTTTGTTCCCGGCAGCATTCAGATCTCTTAAAGGGGCAGGGCACAAAAAAAGTACAAACAGAAGCGAGGAGAGCCCCGCACTCACTATCCTTACACCGGATCAAATATTTGTCACATCCAAAAAGCAGGTACAAGAAAACTGCTCTGGGTCGCGCTAAAGTGGGCGGGGTCGCACTTAATTGTCTGCAAAGTCCGGAGCTGGTGGGTAAACATTTTTAAGGTCTGGACCTTGCAGCCATTTGCGGCGGAGCTTAGGGGTCGTGTATAAACGCCCGAAGATGCTGTCCAGAAAGCAAACAAAACACCTAGTTGATGACACTGCTTCAGCAGCACAGATGTGGTTGAGCAGCAGATATCTAAACGTAGGCCCATTGAAAGAACACTCTCTCAGGGTGCAATCAGAAGGGTTTTTGAATCCTTGTGTAGTCCAGGTTGAGGATGAGCTGATTTGCTTCTGTTGGCCGCATGATGTGCGTGCCATCACAAATCACCATAGCCTTGATTGATTGACTATCCACACCTTTTTGGGTCCCTGTCAGGGACTACTTTGTGTGTGTGTGTGTGTGTGTGTGTGTGTGTGTGTGTGTGTGTGTGTGTGTGTGTGTGTGTGTGTGTGTGTGTGTGTAGCGGGGTAGGACCATTTGGTTTTAATTCACTTCCAGTTGGGATTGAACCAAAGTGGTTGCCTGACTGCTCCTTTGCTGGAGCTGGTTAACAATGAGCTAACTTAGCAAAATGAGCTGAGTAGGACCTGGAAGCTATAATGCACCATATTGTGTTATATGTACAAATAATCTTAACCAGTTTGGGACATTTCCCCTACATTCTTGTGTGTGTGTCAATATTAATGACTACAACAATGACAACAATGATGACACCAACAGCAGCACCAACAAAAGCAAAAAAATGTCTCCCAAACTAGAAGGATAATGATGACGTTTGAAACTGTGAAGTTTTCATAAAGAAAATAAAATGTTCACACAAAATCTTTCATAAGGAATACTATTACAAGAATGTGAAAAAATGATTTGTACTTATATTTCATCTAAAATTACTTTTCTTAAAGATTTTATTTTTATTTTTTATTTTTATTTTCAAAGTCATTTAAAAAAAAACTAAAGGATGTCCAATGGCAGTAGAACAAAAGATGGAAAATAAGAAAGGTAGTGAATGCCTGAAAGTTTGAGAGATGCTGCAATTAAAACAAAAGGCATGATGAGTAAAAGGGCACAGTTATTATAACTAGTTGATGTAGCTAACCTTTCACCAAAAATATGTGAATCCCTGAAATACCATAACTGAATAACTCACAGGGACAATTAATCCACATAATTTCCACTCCCCTCCCCTCCCATGGCAGCAAGTACGTGGCAAAAGAAGAAATTACAAGGCTGCCTTTTAAATATCATAAATACATTGTAGTATTGTATGATCATCTACCTCCAAAATTATCTTGACAGAGCTGTCTATTCCCTCCTGGTTCCAATTGGAAATCCCATTTTATAAATTCTTAATGGCTGGCACTAATGAGTTTCAATGCTGAAATATTTTTCTCCCCTGGTTTTCACCTGCTCAGAATCACTGTGGCACTGCAGAACAGTGCCTATTAATTCTGATGCTGCAGTGGAGATTTTTCCACCTAGAATACATAACATAATAAAGCACAGGGAAGCTCTGCTGTCATTACTTAAACCACAATCTTGACTTCACTGAAAAGCAACTGAAGACAAATGGCAATTTTGTTTCACATGATACATTAGAATATTTGCTGAGGTCTTTTCATATGCAGAGAGGACAATCTTTCTCTCTCTGAATGGGAACAATATACATATTCTCGCAATAGCCACTTGGTGTTCATTAAATTGAACAATATTGTGGACAAGAGTAGGACAACTGCTTAGGAGCCATGCGAGTCTGTGTGAGAGTCTATGCCATGCTTTGCCAACAATGTCCTCCTATGCTCTACATAGGACAACCAGGACAGTCTCTACACGAAATAATTGACAGACATATTTTGATTTGGGTTTTTTGCCTTCTCAATATTTAATTGTAGAGCTCGTTTTTTAAAAAAAATGTTATTTTTTTCTCTCCAGACAACTTGGGAGTTATTGTATAGTGTTTTGTGTTCATATGTATCTGTTTGTAGAGCTACGTGTGCATTTTCTTGTGTCCATGTATGCATGTAATACCCTTGTAAATAAAAACTGCTGCCTCCAGGATTTTTCTGTATCAGCCACTGATAATAATTTGATGTGAAACTGATACTGTATGGTAGCATTCCTAAGCGGACTAGTCAAATATTCTGTCTAGATAAGGGCACAGGATGTGAACAATGATCCACAAACAAACAAATGAACAAATTAACAAATGAATGAACAAACGAACAAATGAACAAGCAAACAAATGAATGAACAAACGAACGAATGAAGGAATGAACGAACGAATGAACTGTGCTGACTGGTGGATTGGTTTGTAGTTTAGTTCATTCATGCCCTCTGTATTGGAAAAACAAAATTAACTGCTGATATTTTTTTCTGCTTGCTGCTTCATTTTGCTTAGGCAGAGTGGATGCCTGGCCCATCTACTCCCCCCCTTAATAGCGGGCCTTGAAGCCACTGCCACCACTACCATCAGCATGCCAAGAGGCAGCAGGGTGCAAGCCAATCTCCTTAAGAGAAGCTGGACTTGCTCTGTTTGCACCTTTGTTTGCTGCTCAGCTGACAGGCAGGAGCATGCACACAAGGTGCAGGTCCATATTCTGCTCAAGGAGTTGGCCTTGCTGCCTCTCGAGATGCTGGCAGCAGCAGAAAAAAAGAGGTGGTGGGGGCTTGGAGACATGATAGGGAGGTCAAGGTCAAAGACAGGAGGTTCTGCCCTCTGGCATGAACCCCCAAATAAACCATGTACCCGTTCATTGGGGGAGAGGGGTCATGGACATTTGTTGTTAATGGGATGTCACAAACCATGAACCACCACGAACCACCGATTTTCTGGTTTGTGTCCTTCTCTAATTGTGTCCACTGAATTTTCTCTGGACTTTCTTCCTTAAAGCATCCAAGCAGTACACAGAAATATTTTTTTTCAAATGGCTATGAAGTAAATGTATCCTGTTTAGTATTCCTTTGAGAAATACTTTGTCAGTTTCCATCCGTACTAGTCTGAGCACTCCCTTGATCTCCCCTTTCTCCAAAACCTCATACAGGTAGAAGCTGCTTTATCACACTCATCAAGGAATGGTGCCAGAAGGTGTCTCTTCTGGAAACCATACAGATCTCTTCATGTTTCTCTGCTCCTTCCTGCCACAACACACACACACACATTCTGTTAGACAGAGAAGAGAAAAGCAACTACAAGCACCTGTGAAAATCAATAAGGTCATCTCACATCAAACCTGTAATCCCATCTATTCCAGCCTCTCTCTTTATCTTATGTCATTATGATATGGCCACTACTGCACTGGCATCAAAGGATGTGTAAAAAACATTCTTAATATCATCCCTTTTATAGCTACCATCCTATAAACGTGTTCGGAAGTATTAATGACAAACATTAAACGAATCCATGAGGTAAATATTCAAGACTCTTTAATTTCCCCTGTCACCACAAGTATAATCAATTTTGGCTGAACCATTCGCTTTTTTATATTCAAATTTTATAGGAAATACAGAGTATTAAAGCTTTTTAAAAGCTTTTAAAAATCATAACTATTGCAAGTTAGCAAATATGGTTATTCCTTCCTTGAGGTGTTGCATGAAAAGCATATACTTCCTCCACAAAGCTTAGGGGATTCTTATTCTCTCTCTCTCTCTCTCTCTCTCTCTCTCTCCTCTCTCTCTCTCTCTCTCTCTCTCTCTCTCTCTCTCTCTGTGTGTGTGTGTGTGTGTGTGTGCTGCATTGTTACAGTCATGACCAACTCTTTGTGACCCCATGTCCATGGAGTTTTCTTGGCAGGAATACTGGAGTGGTTTGCCAGTTCCTACTCCAGGCACCTATAGCACCTATGCCTATATTAAAACCAGATTCAATCTAAAAACAACAGTCATGTTTTCTGAAAAAGCCCACATGGAGATATTTAGTTCTGAACAAATAACTTTTTTTTAAAGTCTGCTCAGCAATGGAGGCCTAACCTTCTCCCCTTTTTAACCATTTGTTTTAGAAAATAATGCACCACCCTGTTTCCAGCCACAGTTGGCCGGTGGCATTCAGGATTTGGCTTCATATTAGCTAAACTTACATTCACTTTATCAGTGTGCATTTTAAAGTAGGCATCTGAACCTGCAATACATTAGCTGAATGGCGTGAGAAAATGTTAGTCAGTGGAGAGTTACTTTCAGCAGAATTATGGCAGACATTTGGCAGAGGAAGACGTTAGATGTCTGGATATGCATGCACGGTATTAAAATAAGAAGCCTTGTAGCCGTCCATCTTGTAGCATTCAAAATGTGCTCAGTTCCTGTTCTGCCTCATCAATTAGCATACTAGGTCATAAAATCAGAACTTCAAAGAATGAAACAGTTTAGTAATAAATACTGAAGAGCAAAGCAGTGCTCAGAAGAAAATGCTCAGTATAGTTGCAAACAATTTTGTGGCTCAAATGTTGGCTCCCCCCCCCCCCCCTTATTCACCTGTGGTGTACAAAGAAAGAGAATTTAGGGGGAAAGTGTGTTTTCATATTGTGCTGCAGGTGATAATGGTTTCGGTACACGTGTGCAGCAATTTATGTGTGCAGCCTTTGCACAACCAGACATCCTCCTTTGCACAGTCAGCGCATTGATGGCCCTACCATTAGGCAGAGTGTGACTGCCTCATCAAGGAGCAGGTGTGGGATTGGGTTCATGGCAAAGGAGCAAGTTGTTAGTTGTTTACATCACTATTATTCTGTCTTAACTACCAGAGATAGAAAGTGGGGGTTTATGGCATTTCCTTCCTCTTGTGCCAACGTTAAAAGTGTAAATGTGCTGCTTATATATCACCCTTAGTGCTCAGAGCACTCTCTAGGTGGTTTATGCAATTTAATTATGCAGGCTAGATATTGCCCTTCTCCCCAATGAGTGGACTACTCAGTTTCTCAACCTCAGAAAGATGGGTAGCTGAGTCAACCTTGACCCAGCTACAATTCAGGTCATCTGTAGAGACTTTGCTAAAGCCCTGTTATTCAGCCACTGCACCACAAAGTTCATAAGTTGGATTTGAGTGTGAAACTATTTTTTTTACTTAGGTGGGTGGGGCCAATTACAATTAATGCAGTTGATGCATTGGCTTTAAGATTTTTGTTGCAGATACTTTCTAAATACATTGTCACAAACACTGTCAAGTACCTTTTCCCTATTCCACATTTCCATTCTAGGCGAATGGAATAAAGCTCTATCCATCAACTATTATTCTATAGAATAATGCCCACAACACTTAGGGGTGTGAGGAAATATCACTGCACTCTGAAGATTTCCTGTCTGTGTGAGGATTTTTGTATCTGGTGCTATACCAGCACAAGTGAATTTTGTCTTCTCTCGTGCAGCTTAAAAGGAGCAAACACACACACATGCACACGCTGTGTACACGCATGCGCGCACGCGCACACGCACACACACACACACACACACACACACACACACACACACACACAGCAACTATGAAAGGACAGGGTAATTGATGTTTTTTGTTCTCTGCTGTCAAACATAACCATCTCCAAAAAAATCGCTATGGGGCGGAGGTGGGGGGGGGGAAGAGAAGACATACTGTATATACTCGAATATAAGCCTAGTTTTTCAGCCCTAATTTTGGGCTGAAAAAGGGGGCTCTCGACTTATATGTGGGTCAATACTTTTAGCCACTGAGGCAAGTGCTTGGGTCGGTGGCTAAAAGTCATTTTAAACATTGTATGCCGCTTCTCATGACCCCCCTATGCATCACAGGGGAGCCCAGGGTGGGAAATGCAGCAGGGTCTGGCAAGTGCTTGGGTCAGTGGCTAAAAGTCATTTTAAACATCACACACCACTCCCCCAGCTTACAAAGGAGGAGCTGCCAGGCCCTGCTGTATTTTCCACCCTAGACTTTTGGGGGGTTAAATAAGGGGCCTCGACTTATACTCGGGTCGACTTATACTCGAGTATATACAGTAAGTGTTTAAGGGTGAGCAGTAGTAATACAATAGTAAGATGGTGAGGTGATGGAGATGACTTGCATGTGAGTTTTTTTAATGTGAGGAAGACTTGCTGAGCCTCAGCCTCATTTTCTCTTCCAGTGGCAACAATTAAGTCAAGATGACTGAAGAGGATACTGAGCACAGTGGTTAACCAGGATTTCCTACAGGACTTGTTCTGCAAACCACAAATGTGTCTCTGGTTTGGGTGACTTTCTGCTGGATCCAGAATAGAGTGTTCCACTCATCAGGCATGCCAATCTTCACATCTTGGGAAAGATTAATTCTTCTTGGTTCACTGCTGATGAAATAAGTTTTATGTTTATGTGTGTTTGTAGCAAAATCTCTCAGGGACTGTCCATCTCTTTCTTCTTCCTGGCCCAGGAAGAGTGCTGGTTTCTTATCTTAATTATCTTTTAAAGACAAGTCAAGTCAGGATTTACATTCTTAATAACATTCTGACTGAAGCGTGCTGAATGATGTGCTCGGAACATAAAAGGATGAGGAAGAAAGTGACACTGGCAGATTTATTGATCTTTACCTGCTGACTGATCCTTTTATTAGAGATGCTGAAGATGGCACCCTCTGTCTACAAAGAAGTTTCCCAATGACTGAGCTTGCCATCAGGAAAGCAGTCTGTGGAGTAAATGCACATTTCTCAGTACTTACAACGCACTCAACAACCAAAAATCCTGACTTACGAGCGCAATTCCATTGGTTTTTTTTCCTGCCACCTAATGAGCAAAAGGTAGGGTTTCTCCGACTTACAATTGGGGTTGGGAAGCACGGGTTGTTTAAAATGTCTTTGAGGCAAGTGTCGCTACCTTCCCTTCTCTAGCCTCTCCATTCACAGATCTAGAGAAAGGGAGGCATTCTGTTGTGTGCAAACACACGCAATGCACTGCCTTCCTTTTGCCAGCCTCCAGCCCGCCACTGCTTTCTGGTTCTTCTGACCCAGGCAAGCATTGGGCGACCACCCGACACTTGCCTGGCTCAGAAGAAGAGCCTTGGAGGACTGGACCCTTTTGAATTTTGTGCCCCACAAGCACCCTTACTGGTGTAGTGGGGAATTCAAAAAGATCCAGCCCTTCACTAATCTCCTTCTGAGCCAGGCAAGCGTGGGGCAACCACCCAACACTTGCCTGGCTCAGAAGGTGCTTGCTTTAAGGGAAGCAAGAAAGGAGAGGGGCAGATAGAAGCAGAGATCCTCCTCCTCCTTCTTGGTTGCTTTGATCTCTGCAAAAGAGATCTTTTTCAGAGATCTCAGGAACCAAGAAAGGGAAGGAGGTGGATCTCTGCCTCTCTCTACTCCCCCCTTGCTTTTGGGATCTTCTGATGGATGCATGCATATCCCAGAAGACAAACAGCCCAGGTGCTGCATTGATCCCTGGGACCATTGTAGCTTTGCTGAGCCTGAGTGGTTTGGAGAGGAGGCGTGCTTCTCTTCCAAATCACCTGGGCTATGCAGAGCCCGGGTGCTTTCGAAGGGAAGCACGCCTCTCTCCCAACCCACCCGAGCCTCACAGGCATGCATGGATAGGCTTAAAAGCAGCAAAGCTCAGTGAGATTCCTAGAGCAGGAGGACCAATTTCTCCTCTCCCCAATTACCTTCCTTTCTAGGAATCTTACCAAGTTCGGATGCTTTTAACCCTCTCCGTGCATGCACGCACATATCTGGTGGGTTGAAAGGAAGGCATGCCTCCCTCCCAACCCACATGAGCCTTGTGTGCATGCACCTATCCCAGGGATCTATGCATGCATGCATAGCTCTGGTGGGTTCAAATGGAGACATGTTTCCCTTTCAACCCACCTGAGCTGCGCATGCATGGTGGCTGGAGAGTGGGTTTCAAAGATGTAGAGATGGGCTATCATAGCTCTAGCCCTTTAAAACCCACTTCCCCCACCACCATTACCACCTCTTGCAGTGGTGGCTGGGCGATCTGCAAAGGGCTCGAACTGATGGCTGCTCAGATCAATCCCTTTGCAGACCCCCTCCTGCCACAGCATGAAGCTGTGGGGCTGCTGGCTTGTGTCCACCTCAGTGCCCACACACTGGACCAGACACCAGGGCTGGGACTGGCCACTGAACCACTCCTCTTCCAGAACAGAAATCCATGCCATCATTAGTTCACCCATCTGTTTTAACTCCACCAAATTCGGAGCCTTAATGTCCCAAGACTTAATCCCCTCATAAGAACTTGCCATGCCTCGAGACTGGGCCCTTTCCTGCTCTAAATGGCTCAATTTCTCCCATATGGCTCTGTGATCTGGATAGTCCTCCTCATCTGAAGAAGACACCCTGGGGGGGGGATCTAACTGGAACTCTATGTCTTGCTGGCTGCTTCCCATTGGACCCCTTGGATTTCTTGGGAGCCATTGCCCCGGACCTGATTCACAATCCTGAATAGGCACAAGAAAGAACCTAAACTGTGCAGTTGCACCTCCAATGAGCCGAGTGATCACCAATACCCCTATGCTCAGAATCCAAGCCCCAAGCAACTAAGAGTTATAGCCCTCCAAAAGGACAGAACCTTAAACAAATAAACTGCCATGAACCAACTGAAAACTGTTTCTTGCCTCCCCCAACTATATTTTATTTTATTTAACATATATATACACCTTTTTTAAAAATACGGTTCACCACACCACTGAATCTCCTGGCCACAACCGGGGGATCACAAAACACAACTAACCCAGCTGGTACAAAAGACAGAAGTAGGCTGAGACCCTAAATCAAATAACTCACTTTATGATCTCAGTCAATTCAGTCCCTCTGCTTCTGGGCTAAAACCACCAAACACAAAACATTGCCTTGAATGGAATGAACACCGTCAGCACTCCCACATTAAGGAATTGAAAGGTAAATGAACACAACTCCCTTTACAGATGAATTTCCCTCGCAAACCCACATTTTTATTCCTCCCAACCCCCATCAAAGCAGCCCCCACTGGAGTATACCTTCTCCCAACACTGATTGCACACTAAATAAAATAAAATAGACAAATAAACTAGTTAACAATCAGGAAGGAAGAGTACCCCCCCCCAGACAATAATACCCAGCAGGCTTGGTAGTGACGGTTTATCTCAGATCTCCAGCTGGGCAGCTCTAACCTCCACACTGCTGCAAAAGTGAAACTAACCACCAGCCAGTGACAGCTCCTTCCCTACAGATGCAAAAAGATAAGAATCAGCAAGGGGTGCGGGGTAAAGTCTTAAATAAACTGCCTGCCACTGCCAGAAAACCCTGTGGCCTGTGTGCTTTAGTGCCAGGGATTTGGGCATGCAGGAAAAGGTGTCCCACCCCAAAACATATTTGGGATGGAGCCAGTGTTCTTTTTGCCTTATATGAAATAGCTGGGGGAGCAGCTGCAAAGAGTTGTACACATAAACAACACACCATGCAGTAACTTCAGTCTGAGCCCTCTCTAGCCCCCTAATGGCTGAAGTATCCAGGGCTGACTTTTAGACTTTCATGAGGCATTCAATTACCTTCTCATCTGGCACCAACAGTTCAGTCTGTTGTGTCTTCTGCATCTTTATTCCTCAATTGGAGTCAGTGACCATCTATTAAATCCTAAAAATACTGACGAGAACATCCATATGAGATTGCCCATTGTGGTACTGCTCCACCGCAGAGTGCACAGCAGAATTTTGTTCCACCCTATAATCACCTCAGAGTCATACAAATACTCCACATTTGATGCACAATCTGAATATTCCTGTCCTGAACCCTTGTTAACAATTGAATTTCATTTCTTCATAGTTAAAATTCAGTTCAGTAAAACTTTCTACCAGGTAATTTGTACAGGATTGCAGCCTGGGAAACAAGGTAGTTCTACTTAGAATATATAGTAGTTCTACCTGTTCTTGTTGACCTTTATCACAGAATGAGTATTTTACTTTTTAATTTTAGTCATCCTCCCTCCCACTTCAGACAGACAGACAGACAGACAGACAGACAGACAGACAGACAGACAGACAGACAGATGTAGAAGAAAACCAAACACAACTCTTTGGGGTTTATTTTGCCACAACTTGAGAATGTCCAGTACAATAAATCATCTTTCCCAGATTCATGGAACTATGACATTTTGAGAATGATAAATCTTAGTATGCTCAGCACATCCATTGTATTATTTTGTACACTGTGGAAAAGAGATGTGTGGAGGGAAACTGGGACCCATGAAGACAAATAATATTGCATTAGTCATTGATTTAATGTTGCCTGCTTGCTGGTATTAATGTTAAATTCAAGCAAGAGGTTGCATCCCATGCATTCTCTCTCCGTGTGTATTAATCAAACTGCTCACATGGCTCAGCTTTAGGTTCATTGATAGAAATAGTGCTTCCGTGTGACATTTACATTCACCCACTTCCATGAAACAGCAAATAACAAATGACCTTTCAAACAGGGAATGGAAAGAAAAAATTGGTGATTAAATTAATTCACTCTCTTCTGCGCTAAAATATTGCATCATGAGCCAGTTCAGTAACTACAGGCCCTTACTAATGGGGTAACACAAGCCAAACCAAACCAAAATGTTGGCCACAATAAATGATGGGTTAAAAAAACAATGCATGCTATTATTTGTGGCACAGCATGGTAATCTTTAGAGTATCACAGACCTCATCATTGAAAGGAGTGAAAAATTTATGGAAAAAAATCATACAGCGGGCAGCTACAGATGCATAGATAACAATTTGTATGCAACCAGAATTTGTTAGCTATATTTTCCCCTTCACGGTAGTTCTATAAACCGTTGTTGGGAAAGTGGGAAAGCAAGTTGGAAGAACAATCAGGTGCAGCCCTCCAGTTGCAGTTTGATTCCTATCAATAAAATTAATAGATTATGGCTGTAGTAGTAGTAGTAGTAGTAGTAGTAGTAGTAGTAGTAGTAGTAGTAGTAGTCATAAATATCCAAAGTGGATGCTCTCATGCTTTCTTTGTCTCATATATCCCCCACTCCACATGCTCCTCACCTCCTGCACTAACAGGTACATTTAATACTGAAAACATATTGCATTTTTCCATCTATAAGACGCTCCCATGTAGAACTTGACCCCCACTTTTCCAATTCAAAATCGCAGTTTTTCAGCCACACTCCTCGGTTAACTTCCATGTATAAGATGACCCTCTATTTTCAGTATAATAATTTCACACAAAAATATAGTCTTATACACTGAAAACTATGTACAGTGGTACTTTGTATAAAGGAATTAATTTGTTCCAAATGAAACCTCGTGGGTCTAATCTGATCTCAGGCCATTCTTTCTCACAGTCCTAGTCTCCATTTTCTGCCATCACCCATGTTTCTAGCATTCATACACTTTGTGTGGGGTGCAGCTGTACCATACACAAGTAGCCATCATGTTGGCTGTGATGCCAGACTTAGTGTTAATGTATTACTGCCTATAGACTAGAACCAGGAGTTGATATCACTGGCCAGATACTTAAGCCAACACCACAAGATGGGACCTCCTGTCAAAATACTTGACCCAAAAACTTCTCCTTTGTTACAAAAGTGAAGGAGGAGGTGCCTGTTAGGCATGGGCATTTCAAATGACCAGGAAACACGCTGAGGAAACACACTGCAATGTCCTTTTTCCTCCTCTACGATGCTGGCTAATTAGGAGCTGTGCAGGGACAGGCATCATCCCGTCTCTCTGTCTTATTGGCCAGCATCACGGAGGAGGAAAGATGACATTGCACTTTAACCCTGTGCGAGCCCAAAGAAAGGTAAAACAATTGTCTCTGTGAATATCAGATGGTTCTCAGCACCACCTGGGCTCGCGTGGTTCATTTTGTAACCCGGTGGTCCCCAACCCCCGGTCCGCGGACCGGTGCCGGTCCGTGGACCGGTCGGCACCGGGCCGCCTGGGGAGGCCGGGGAGGCTCCTCCCCTTTTCCTCCGCCGCCCTCCTCCTCCTCCTCTTCTCTCCCGCGGGCGGCCGGTGGAGGAGGAAGGCTGGAGGAGTGCAGGAGGAGCCGCCGCCGCCTTTGCCTTTGCCTCCCTCCTCCCTTCCCGGCCCCGGCGCCCCGCGCGCGGCACCCGCCCGGCCGCGCCGGGAAGCGCCCTCGCAGCACCGACGAGCCGCCTCCGCCTCCTCCTCCTGCTCTGGTTCCTCCTCCTCCTCCCGCCGCCGCCGCCGAAGGAGCAGCAGCAGCAGCAGCGAGGGCAATTGCGGGGGGGGGTGTGGCGGCGGCGGCGGGACAGGGGCGATTGCGGCGGCGGCGGGGGGGGCGATTGCGGCGGGAGCGGGGGGGCAATAGCGGCGGGGGTGGTGGTGGCGGCGGCGGCGGGACGGGGGGGCGATGGCGGCGGCGGCGGGGGGGCAATTGCGGCGGCGGGGGGGCGATTGCGGGGGGGTGGCGGCGGCGGCGGCGGGATGGGGGCGATTGCGGCGGGGGCGGGGGGGCAATTGCAGAGGGGTGGCGGCGGCGGCGGCGGATGGGGGCGATTGCGGCGGGGGCGGGGGGGCGATTGCGGGGGGTAGCGGCGGGGGCGGGATGGGGGCGATTGCGGCGGGGGCGGGGGGGCGATTTGGGGGGGTAGCGGCGGCGGCGGGATGGGGGCGATTGCGGCGGGGGCGGGGGGCGATTGCGGGGGGTAGCGGCGGCGGCGGGATGGGGGCGATTGCGGCGGCGGCGGGGGGCAATTGCGGGGGGGTGGCTGCTGCTGCACCTCCGGCGGCGGCGGGGGAGGAGGAGGAGGAGGAGGAGGAGGAGGAACCAGAGAGCAGGAGGAGGAGGCGGCGGCTCGTTGGTGCCGCGAGGGCGCTTCCCGGCGCGGCCGGGCGGGTGCCGCGCGCAGGGCGCCGGGGCCAGGAGCGCGCGCGCGGGTCTCGCTGCTGGCGCCCCGCTTGCTTTCCCCGGCGGAGGAGGCCCACGGCGGCGGCGGCAGCAGGAGCAAGCGGGGCGCCAGCAGCGAGACCCCGCGCGCGGCTCCCGGCGCCGGAGGAGGAGGCGGGGCCCGCCTGCCCAGGAGCCCCGGGGTTCCCCACCCCCACCCCGCCCGTGTGTGTGGGGGGGAGTGGCACGCCCGCCGCCCCAGGCCGGTGAGTGCCGCCGCCGCCGCCCTCGTGCCTCCCCCTCCTCCTTCCCTCCCATCCTTTGCTTTCACCCCCCCTTTTGCCTCCCCCCGCCGGACCCCCCCCTTTCGCATTCTCCCCCCCCTCCCCACCCCCACCCCCGGGCCACAGAAAAATTATCAAAAATTTCCCGGGCCGCGGGGACAAAAAGGTTGGGGAGCACTGTTGTAACCCATTGGTTCTGAAACGAAATGCCCATCCCCAGTGCCTGTACTTTCTTTACCCTGTTCTTAGGATAAAAAGAATCTACAGGGGGATAGTATAAGGATTATTCATGCCAGTTCGGGCCTCACCCAAGAAGACCACCCCTTCTCCTCAATATCTGGAAACTGGAGAAAATCAAGAAGTGAAAACGTAGTGGGGTAATCTTTGCAGTCAGTCTCAGCAAACAAGAACAAAGTCTTTAGCCCCAAGCGCTAATTTAAAAGGTGCAACTTTCTGCATCTTAACAATAGTTTGCTTTTGTCAATTAGCAGCATGACATGTTTTGTAATTAGATAAGAATTGCTCAAATTGTGTTTGTGCTTTAAACACCTTGTGTAGTTGGTATAACATCCACATCCTATTAGACACATAGGAAATTGTGATGATACAGTTTACATTGTTCTGGCTTCAGGCACGAAGGAAAAGTTTCATTAACTGGCAAGCTGATGACTGACAAATTGGGTCTTTAAATCAGTTATGTTGAGGGTGTATTCACACTTAAGTGCACATCACTTGCAATCTCGACTAGTATTTATTTAATCACCAATACTTCAGAGAGAGCAGAATTGTTTTATTTTTGTCTCTTTCAAACTGTTTGCTTTAAGAAACATGCAAGCCAAAATTAGACAGATCTGAAATAATTCCCTTTTTCTCGACACTGGATATAAACAAATCTAGGAAGGAATATACTGCATGCTAGACATGGGCACGACCAGAAAAAATGACGTTTTGAGTTTTCGTTTGTTGGAACAGGTCCGTTTCGGGTAGCTTCCATTTGTCGCGAAATTTTTCAAAAATTTGTCGTTTCCGTTTGTCATTTCCACCGCAATTCAGCGCTATTTGACTTCCCAGAGCATAGGGGCATCCCGCAATCAGGGCCAGCACTAGGTGTTTTTGCGCCCTAGGCGGCGGGCGTGGCAGGGGCGGGCGGCGGCGCGGGCCGCAGGCGGGTGGCAGCGCGGGCGGATGGGCGAGTGGGAAGTTAGGATAGAGGTTCTGTTCTTGGCTTGCACCCCAAATGTGTGTGTGTGCAAGCAAATTGAAGTTGGGAAAATAGAAAATAAATGGTAGTATATAATATATTTTTAAAATAAATCCACACCTCCCACTCCCAGTCGAACCTCCCCCTTTATCCAATATCAGAAAAAAATCCTCACAAACTGCCAGAGAAGAAATAAAGAATAAACTGCTATTCCCTTCAGCAGGCAAAGCTGCAGGGAATCAAAGAAATTATTTTCTAAATTCAATTCCCTCCCTGCCTGCCTAACTTAAGTCCTAAAGCCTCCAGCCTCCCTCCTCAATCTTGATCGGATCACACCAGCACCAGCAGCCAGCCCTCCTCCCTCAACCACATCCATACACCCGACTGCGATTTCTGGAAGGTGCGTCGGCTTTTTATGCCCTCCGAGACATCCAGAAGTGTCAGTCAAAAACCTGGCGATGCCATTGATGGAATGGTTCAAATAATTTGCATGGTCCCATCCCATGCCCAGCCCAAATGGGCAGGTCTAAAAAAATAAAAAAATAAAATAAAATAAAATCTATACGACGTTTTATTGCTATAAAAAACCCCACTGCTTCTACTATTAAAATTCAGGCATTTAAAATAAATAAATTTCACATGTTTCTGTGGTGATTTGGTGTGGTTTTTGACCATGATTTCAAAAGAAAAATTGTGGTCGCCATTTTGGATCCCCCCCCCACCGCATGGCATGGCGAGACGACGACGATGACCCCCTCTAGCCTGGTGCAAGCAGCCCAGGACCGGAGAAGAGGGGGGGAAAGGCCGGGGACCCCCCAGAGACCACCCCTCTGGTAGGTGGCAAAGCCTCAGGCAGGCATATTTTCGCCTGCTTTTTTGGCCTGGAGTCGGGGTGTTTTTTTTTAAACTTTTAAAAACTTTTTCTGTGCTTCGCATTGCGCGATCGCCACGATGCCACAAACGGAAACGAAAAACCCGACCAATTTTTTTCTTTTTTCGGTTCGAGTTCTAGTTCTGATGGCTTAATTATTGTTACCGTTTCCGTTATGTAACGGAAACGATAACCGAAAACGGAAATGACAATTTCGCCGAGTCGTGCCCATGTCTACTGCATGCAGCAACAGAAGTATGGAAGGAATCTAGTTTTCCTCACCCACCCCTCTTTTACAGGGTAGAGGACGTGGGCACTATCTGTACCCTATTTATCATGTAGTCCTTTCATTTATACCCAGAAAATTAAGGGTTCAAACTTCACACCTCCACCAGGAAGGCCACTACTAATGACCCATGTTTAACGGGTGTGGGAAGGGCTACAGAGGTGTACCTTTCACACACCCCTGGCCATTGTCCATTTAACCAACCTATTCAGTCCAGAGTGAAGAGAAGGCAGTTTGGGGTATAAACTGGATGTCTTACCAACTTTCCTCAGACTAAATAAGCTACTTGGATGATTAGTGAAATTTTTCAAATTAACAAGAAAAGTATTCCAGTTGCCATGACTCACCTCCTGGGTAGCCTCACCTGGACGACTGAGAATCTTCACAGACATCACTTTTTGATATTAAATTTTGGCCCTTCTCTGTCACCTACTGAACAGAACAGCAATGAGCATCACATCAAGGCTCAAAAGAACTGACAATAATTCCTGTTTATTAGATGCACCGATGTGTACAACAAGCTCTGTTTCAATCACTTCAGTTCATTATACCAGGGCAGAAATTGTTTATGGATCATGCTGAAGAGAGGGGATGCACAGAGTAGCACTCATCTAATATTTTTGCCAGCATATGGGCATCTAACAAAAACATCCTACATATATACACACTGAATTCAATAAAATATATTCACATCTACATTGGTATAGGATTGAAACCTTAAGTCAGGGGTGCCCAAAGGTTTTGTAAGGAGGGCCAGATTTGGTGGCTGAGAATGTATCAGGGAGGCAGGGAAGAAGGTGGTAACCAAGAGAGGAAGGAAGGAAGGTAGGGAACAAGGGAGGGAGGGAGGAAGGGAGGAAGGTGGGGACCAAAGGAAGCACAGGGAGCCGTGGCCACAGGTCACCGCTTGGAAGAGGTTATCTGTGCGACCTTGCACCCCCCCCCAAGCTCCCCAGCGACGGCTTGCTTGCCACCCCACCCCAAAGCTCTTTGGCGGTGGCAGATGCCCGCTGGCCTGCCCACCCCCCACACTTTCCCCTGCGGTGCCGGTGGCGGCAGACCGCCCATCCGCCCAAGCTTCCCAGCGGTGTCAGTGTTGGCATATTTAAAAAAAAACATGGGACGGAGTCCGGCCCGGGGAGGGGGGCAAATCTGGCCCGCAGCCAGCCAGCCGCAGGCCACTCAGAATGGCCTGATGGGCCAGATTTGGCCCCCGGTCGGGACTTTGGGCAGGCCTGCCTTAAGTGGATGAACTCAGCTAGTACAGCTAAGGACTGTTTTTCAGATTTGCTAGTAGCCAAAAGCTTGTAATCTCACAGGGGAAGGCCAAAGAAATCTGCCTGTTTTTAAACAATTGCTTTCAAAAAATTTTTTACAATCCAGTGGTTATGTGCTGGGAAGGTTGCTCCATGGGTGGTCTTATAGCTGGGACATACAATGGGGATAATGATGAAGAACTTCCTTTTCAAAATTTATTTTGGCTTATGCATGACTCACAGGCAGTGATATAAAGCCAAAGTCTTTAATCACCAGCAGTTTTCTGCTACTGGTGATGACATCATTCTCAATTGCACAGGTGGAACTTCTTAATAAAAGACCAGCCAGTGGATTTTTGTTCAATGAAAAATGAGCTCAATAAAAATGTTGTTTTAAACAAAATAAGTGCCTTGTATTCTCTAGGCCCTCCCATTCTTTATATTTAAAATATTGGGGTGTTTATTTATTATTTCCTTATTTATTTAAAATATTCCCCCCACTTACATTCTCCCAAGGCAAATTACACCATTAAAAGACAATATTTAAACCTGAAAACTTATTTAACAAATACAGAAAAAGATTAAACAAATACCACACTAAAAAAAACAGGAAACAAAAGCAACACCAAAAACACATTCAAGGCAGCAAGGCGCAACGATCTATTTAATGGCTCCACTCAGGCTGTCAGTTACTAAGGGAAAACATTCCTGAAGAGAAAGCTTGGGGCTACTGGGCAAGGCAGGGGCTATAAAAATAGCCCTGGCAGCCACATGTTGCTCACATGTGGTCCAACCTTACTTAGACTGCAGTCATACCTGCGTTTTCTGCGTAGTTTCGGGTTGACGAACAACGCAGTAAAAGATCATGTGCTAACCAGGAAGAGAAGCAAATTCTGCTCCCGGCCGACCATGCCCCTCGAACAGCAGTTTCAGCGAAGTTTCCTAAACCACCGCCAGGGACTGAACTTAGAAACTTCGCTCAAAAATGCTTACTTGTTTGCTTCTGTTGCAACGACAGGACACTGAAAATACCTAGTAAATTCAGATGGAGTCTTGGAAACTGGAGCCAGAAAGTAGGACAAAATGTGTAGTACACAGGTTAGGACAGAACCAGAATAGGAAGGTACGCAGAGGAGAGGACACCAACTGCTCATTAAAAACCACATGACCGCCTCTGAAAAAAATATGCAGGAAATTTAAATACGAAGGAAACCCAGGTATGACCATGGTCTTAGAGTATGAGATTCCTCATGAGAGTCCTGACCATGAGGCCATCCCTTGAGGCAGCAAAATGTTATCTAGAGATCCAGGAGTTGAGTAATGGCAACTGGACTTCTTTTCTTATGGGATCGAAACATTTGATTACTCATTCAAGTAGCTTCTTCAGGCTTCATCCAAGCAAAATGTCTCAGTCCTACAACAAAAGAAGTCCAATTGCAATGACCCAACTCCCAGATAACCTCAACTGAACGACTGAGAATCTCCACAGATGTTATCTGAATCTCTTCAGATCATGATTGAGAAAAGTATCCTGTTCCCTGTGGTAACCTGGACCTATCAGGCTTTCTCCTGAATCGTGTTAGTAATAGTCAGTGCAAGCTCAGAGAGATCTTTTTGAACTTTAGAACTATGCAAACTTCCTAAACTTTGTATGATTGAAAGTTAAGCACTTTTACTGGATTTAACATGAATGAATGCCCTTTCTCTTTTAAAATGCCAATTCATTTACTACATGGGGTACACCATGCTGGTGTTGTCTTGCAACCAAAAGTTGCCTTGATACCACTTGGAAAAAAGGGATGGCATAGATTTATCACACTAATAACTTAATTAATTGAATTATGTATGTCACAGTCAGTTCCGGACCTCCATTTGGCTTTCTCCCAGTATTATTTCTAATCCTACATGGTCAGGTCAGGGGAGCAGTCTGTTACAACCTTGCTTCTTAGCTTTCATAGGTGTGTGAGAGGGAAGGCTCTCTCCTTGTTTATATTATCCTCCTCATTGAAGAATAGAGGATAAAAAGGACACTGTTTATTATCACTCAACATCTGCAGGAATGAATCACTAGACAGATCCAGCATCTGTGGCCCTGGCCCTTGCTCATGACCACCTACTGAAATCAACCAAAACATTTTTTGAGAGAAAGGGTTCCACAAGAGGCACAAACATCTTGTTATGTGAAAAACACAGTCTGTAATCATCTGCTACTGTTTCCGAAGCAAGCAACAATAAATGGTCAATTAAGGTGTTATGGGAACATATTTTCAATCTCCAATGTTGGTATCCTTTGGTATATCACAGTGAAACTCAGCAGATGATTTTTTTGCCCTTTAATCATCAAATCCCTGGTAGTTTATGCCAATATTATTAATATTAAAAAAAGTTTATACACACCCCTGTCTGTCATTATTTCTGTGACTATCTAATATAATTATGGTCTGTTAAGGCATTAGCAAATTAACAGCTTGCAATCTTCTCTATGGTCATAACGCTGTAAACTTTGTATATGTTTAGTCAGAAAGAAAAATAGTCACATATTATGGCAACCTTGAGAGACTTACAGAGCTTTGGTAAGAAAATAAGAGCCCAGTACAATGAAAACAGTGGAAAATACCAGACCAGTATTGATCTGGGGCAAATAGACTAGATTGATCTTTGAGTACGAATGAGTTGTTTGTACTCTCCTGACACCCTTGTTCTTGTGCAATAGCACTAAATTCGGGGAGGCAAAATACCAAATGAGCAACGCACTTTTAAACAGAAAAAACTCAACTCATCCTTGAGCTGTTAAGCTGATTATAGACCACAGTGCTAATAACCTCATACTCTTTGGAAGGCTCTCTCCTAAGCCACTGTTGAAACAGTCTCTTAACACAAGTAAGGAAAATGAGATTTCGGCAGCTTCCTATTGACTGAGGATCAGAACTCTCCAATGGCGTCAATCACTGTGTTCTGAACTTGAGGCCCTTCCTCAGATTCCATCATCAGCTGAGCTGATTAACTTCTGCTCGCCTGTTTTTCCTAAATGTGAAGCTGCAGTAATGCTAAATAGTGAGGGCAAAGGCATGTTCTAAATCTCTCAGAAACTGCATTAAGAAAAATGTGAGGCTGAAGCAGACATCAGAGTAGGAAAGAAATAAATTGAGCGGCAAATTGACACTTCTTATCCAGTCAGTTGATAACTCTGAATGTCTTCAGATGATAATGGGGTTGAACCAAATTTGGTGTTTAAAAAATGCCTGCAGCTTGACAAATACTCCTTTTTTTCAGCCATTCATTGGAACAACAACACTGTGAGAATGTTTTGAAAGGCTCTATCTCTGGATCAGGCACATTGCTTTTCAGAACAAGGCCTCCATTTTGACAGTGCAGGTTTGCAGCTGAAAAGGGGAGGGGGCTTTGTCTCACTCTAGGAACAGGCAAGGCAGGCATGTTGATGCAATTGACAGAGGTCAGCACTGGATCCAGGGCAGAACAGGTTTCCATGCATTAGCTGTGTTCCTTTCCATTTGTACTTGCTGTAGAGATCCAGAATGAGCTTACTGGCTGCTTAAGAGCTGGGTAGAAATTTTTGGATCCATGAATTTTTTTCCTGGTCGTATGCTGAATGCCCATGGAGCACATGGGATGATCTGGGGCGCTAATGCATTATAAATTGGTGGCCATGACTACAGGCAGTGCTGAAGAGAGTGCAAGTAGCAGTGAGTTCCTCAGGGTAGCAGTTGGCAACTGAAGGCCCTCACTGGAGTGCCTACAGTGGATAAAAAGTTTACACACCCTTGAAAATGTCAAGTGTCTGTGATGTAAATAAATGAGACAAAATAAATCCTTTCAGAACTTTTCCCCTTTAATGTGACCTATGAACAGTACAATTCAGTTGAACCACAAATTGAAATCTTTTAGGTGGAGGAATGAAAAACAAAAAACTGAAATAATATTGTGGTGTAGTGTGCACACCCTTAAACAAATACTTCGTTGAAGCACCTTTTGATTTTATTATAGCACTCAGCCTTTTTGAATATGAGTCTATCAGTATGGCATATCTTGACTTGGCATTATTTGCCCACTCTTGTTTGCAATAATGCTCCAAATCTATCACATTGCAAGGGCAGACCTTTTCAAATCACCTCGCATATGTTAAATCAGATTCAGGTCTGGGCTCTGGCTGGGCCGTTACAAATCATTAATCTTCTTCTGGTGAAGCCATTCCCTTGTTGATTTGGATGTATGCTTTGAGTTCATTCCAACATGCTGAATAGAGATGGGCACAAATCGAAAAAATGACGTTTCGGTTTTTCATTTTTCGTTGCGGGTCTGTTTCGGTTCGTTTTTCTTTTTAATGAATCTTTTGAAAAAAATTGTTTCCTTTTTAGTTTTTCATTTTTCATTTTCACCTGCTTTTTGCGCGACTTAAAGCATTTCCGTGTGCGGACGTCCCCCAATGCCCCAAACCAGAGGGAAAACACTAAAAATGATGCTGGCAGAGACACAGTATAGATTAGGTACACAGGGAGGCTGCAAAGGCAGTGGCGGGCATTGCCCAGGACGTAAGGCAGCTGCAGCGTGACTGCACTGCAGGGCAGGGGAGGGTACTCACCAAGAGGTACGCACACACACAGGGAGGCTGCAAGAGAAACCTCTTCTTTCTCTCCCCTAAGAGCCAGGCTGCAGCCAGCAGGAACACAGAGACACACACCTGCCTGGCTGGCCTAAAGTAACGAGTCGCAGAGACAGCAATCCCACCCTAACTCCCACCGCAGACTGCAAGGAGGACGGGGGCTGCCAAAGCTTTTTATGCCCTCTGTGGCTGCCACACCCACCCAGTCTGCAACCTGGGCATACTATTGGTTGAAATTGTCCAAGAATTTACATGATCCCATCACATGGCTTGCATCCATTTTGTGGCTGGAATCCATTTTGTGTCATCCTTAAAGGGAAAAGAAAAATACATCATGATGGGAGAAAGATCAAGGACCCCAATCCACCTGGTAGGTATTATCAGGCAGAATAAATAATTATTGCTGGGTTTTTACGGATATTCAGGACATTTTTAACATTTAAAAACAGCTCATTTCATTAATGAAAACGAAACATAACGAACCTAATTTTCGTGGTTCTGTTCAATTACTTCCAATTTCATCACAATTTTTGTTATTCGTTTTGTTACATAATGAAATGAATAACGAATAACGGAACAGAACAATTTTTTTTCATTTCATGCCCATCTCTAATGCGGGGCGGTGGCGGGCAGCGGGGGGCAGGGCGTCGGTGGGTGGCAGGGGGCGGGGCGGCAGGCAGGCGGCGGCGTGTGGTGGGGGGACAGACAGCGGTGGCCAGCGGCGGGGGGTGGCGGGGGGGGGAGGAGCAGGCTGGCCAGTGCCCTCTCTCCATTTTGGTGCCCTAGGCAACTGCCTAGTTCGCCTTAATGGACGTGCCGCCCCTGTATCCAGGCCTGTGTATCCTGTGGATTCAACCATGCTAGTGCTGAATTACAATTGCCTCCCCCCGATAAGTCCCTTACTTCAAAGGACATGGCCCTCTCCGTGCTTTGAAAACATCAATCTACTGAATTGTACCAGTGGAGTTGAATGAGAGTTTCATTTCAGTTCTTAGGAATAATGCATCAAAATGCTCATGGTTCTTCATTAGGGAATGGGCAGAAAACAAAAAAACCCAAATGCTGTTTCATCGTGTCATTATGTAACGAAATGAAATGAAATGAAACAATACAAGGAAGCAGCATTTGGCTAAAGATGAAACAAAATGGTGGGGTGTGTTTTTTTGTTGTTGAAACATTCCATCTGTAAGCCACTTGGGGGAGGGGAAAAGTTTATTTAAAAAAGCTCCTGGGTTTTTTTAAAAAAACTTTTTCCCCTCCCCCAAGGCCCACACACCACCTGATCTGTGCTAGGTTGGGAAAAAAGGTTTTTCCCCTCACCCCAGAGCCGATCAGGTGGCAGACGGGGCTTGGGGAGGGGGAAAAGATTTTTTTAAAAAGCCCAGGGCTTTTTAAAAAACTTTTTCTCCGTCCCCCCAGTCCTGGCAGCCTATCTGCACTGGGTAGGGGGAAAAGAACTTTCCCCCCACCCCAGCACCCATCAGCTGGCAGGCAGGGCTTGGGGGGAGGGAAAAAAAATTTTTTTAAAGCCAGTGCTTTTTAAAAAAATAAATTCTTTTCAGTCCCCCAAACTCTGCCTGCCAGCTGATCGGCACTGAGGTGGTGGTGGTGAAACCTTCTACCCAGGCCACAGCAGCCCATTCAGTTTCATTTGTGTCTTTCATTTTCCCAACCATCAAAAGAAAATCTTGATCTTCCCAGTGTAGAGCATGGCCTGCTGAGGCCCTCAGAGAGAATGGTGGGGGGCTATTAAGGACAATGTCTTCTTTGATTCCTTCTGAAAAGGACAAAGCAAGAAGCCTGCCTTTCTTTCACACTACACGGAATTTCACATCATCTTCTCATTTTCTCAGAACTATCCTCTGCCATTCAGCAGCCATAAGCTTTAGCCAAAATCATCATCATCATCATCATCATCATCATCATCATCATCATCATCATCATCATCATCATCATCTACTTCTGCTGGGGAAAAAGGAAGGAAGCAACTCTCCATCTGCATCTAGAATCTTTGCATCCTTTCTTCTCTTAACTCCTCTTCTTCCTAATCCGTGGATGCAAACTTAAATCGTTCTCCTGCTCTGTTGGCTCTGAGAATGAAGGATGTTGAATGCCTGCTGAAACAAGTCTATCAACAGTGTAAATGTTGATGCTGCTGTGGGAATAAAACCTAATCAATCATGTAATAATCAGTAGTACTGTATATATACATACTAAAACTTATAATATGAATACAGCTGCTCCTCACTTAACAACATACCTGCTTAATGACCGTTCAGACTTACAACTAGCAGGGGTGGCCAAAGCCATTGCAGCAGCAGACTAATTCTTGCCTGAGGAAGAACCAGGGTCTGGGCCAAAGCATCCGGTCTTCTTCTGCTTGCCTGCACCTACCTTGTTATCAGCTCAGAGGGGGAGGTAGCAGGGCTATAGTGTCCCCCCGCTTCTTCCTTCCCTGCTTCTTCCAAGGGAAGGTTGTTCCTGTAAGCATCACAATGCTTCCAATGGGGAGGAGAATGACTAGGGTGTGGTGGAACATAGGCCAATTACATCTCTATCCCCCCTTTTTTGTTCTGGTTTTCCTGAGACCTGCCAGAGAGCCTCCTCAGTTTGACTTGCCTCCAAGGAGGGAAGCCTCAACACACCACAAGATATCTACCTTAAGCTCCTCAATTAACAACCAATTCACTTAATGACCTAGTTGTTGGAACAGAACTCTGTCGCTAAGTGAGGAATGCCTGTATACATGCATGCCCCTTGGCTCTGCCCAGGAATACCACTGATTTGGTTCATATTTACACATTTGGCCCAAAACAGTGCACATCCTTAAAATATGTTGAATGGATATGTTGAATGGTAATGGCTAGCCCTGCTTAAAATATCGTAGGAAGGTGCTACTTCACAAGGGAGGCAAAAGTTGAGTATCCAGTTATTGGCTTCATGATACAGGTGGTCCCTCTCAGTAGCCCATTAGCCCATAAGAGAAAGGTGAGTGAGGAAAATCAGTCACATAACCCTTCATGCTCTGCTGCTGAAACTAGGAGAAGGAATAGACTTTAGAAAACCAAATACTATACTTAAGATATGTTTCTGTACAGCAGAGATTTCTGCAGTTTCTCATCTATAAATGAAGCTCTTACTCTCTATTTCCCAGACCCCCCCCCCAAAAAAAAAAGAAACACACACACACATAACCACTCTGATCTCTACTGTTGCATGCAGGGAGACTGAACTAAATAAACCTGGTAATGCTTTTTACACTAGCTACGGCTCACATTCTTTGGAAATCATGTGTTCATGTTAACCATTTTCAAATCGCTTTGCCCATTTTGGATCTCTTGAATCATACTCTTCTGGTTTATTTATTTATTTATTTATTTATTTATTTATTTATTTATTTATTTATACACTTGTATATCACCAGTCTTCTGAAAGGAAGAATACTAAAATAAAAATAATCTTGCATATTTTACAAGAGGGAAAAGTTATGTAACATATACTGCACAAGTACTATTAAAGACAATTCTTATCTAAGGCTCAGATAATAGAATATCATTTTCAAATATAAAACCTTAACTGAAGCTTTGGTGGAACATTCTCCCCTCTTACCCCTGCTCCAATAATTAATATAAAACAGCACATTACAAAACGAAATACTTACCAACCAGTTTTCAATCCCAGAAATGCCTCCAACCTGTTCATGGAAACAGTCCTGACCCTGACACATTATTTCCAGCCATTCAAGCAAGCTGTTCTTGTGAAGTGTTGCCAATCCTATGATTATCTGATCTAAAGTTTTAAAATTGTCTTTGCCTCTTCCTTGACAGTTGCTGAAGTATGAGATTGTCATAACGACCTTTGGGATAAGGGAGATTGCAATCCTGCTCCACAAGCACATCTTTTGATCACGACTTTGTTACACAAAGGGGGAAGCATCTTCTGTACAGTGTCTTTCCTACCTTTAAAAAGAGCTCTATGAAGGCACTCTGGGACTTTCATGAACAACTGGATCTTGGTAAAATCTCAAGTGCTAGAGAAAATTCTGTGTATATCAGTGGGTGGGTGGGGTTGGCAGATGACAGTGGTCTACCTCTCTGATGTCCACGTCCCTCTCCTTTATCTCAATATTTCTTCAGTGCCACATAGAGATGGGCACAAAATGAACTTGGTTCATTTTGTTATTCGCTATTTGTTTCATTACGTAACAAAATGAATTTGTTTCATTACATAACAAAATGAATAACGTACTGCCCCCTCTAAGAGAAACAAAACGAAATGGAAATTTCCATTTTGTTTCATTTTGTTTCATTTGCCAGTGTCTCCTATCTGGTATTGCTCCTAGTCCGGTCCTCTGTCCTGGCTGCAGGGAGGGTTCAGGAGCCTCCGGGGTGGGGTGGAGGTGGGAGAAGTGGTCAGCAGTTAAAAAAAAATACAATACAGTACAATAACATAAAAGATCCATCGCACAGGCCATGGAACCAACCCACAGGCCAGCAAAAGTTAAGAAAAAAAGCCGACCAGCCCACGCTACAGCTGGTAGGCAGTCCACATGGTCTTGGGACAAAATAAAATATAGAAATGGGCACGACCAGGAAAAATTACATTTCGAGTTGTCATGTGTCGGAGCCGGCCCATTTCGGCCGTTTCCGTTTTTCTCGAAATTTTCCAAAAATTTGTCATTTCATTTGTCGTTTTTTCATCTGTCATTAGTACTGGTTTGGGGGGGAGTGGGCTGCTGGAGGCACCTCTCTGGGGTGGGTGCCTCCTCTGGCCCGCCATGAAGGGAAAGCGGGCTCCTGGAGGCACCTCTCTGGGGTGGGTGCCTCCTCTGGCCTGCTACAAAATGGCATGCATAGCCAATTGGATATGCATACCATTAAGTTGCAGTTGCAGTAGCAGGCAGAGGCACCTCTCTTTCAGGTGCCTCTGCCTGCAGTGCACTTGGGCTGGGGAACGAAGTGAGAGAGGACCCCTACGGGCACCCTGTGACTCACTAAGAAGGGAAGTGTTTTTGCTATAGTGCAATGCGAGTACACATCTGGCTTACTTGTTAGGGGTTAGCGCAAGGGCTAGGCTTAGGGTTACGGGTAAGGTTAGGGTGAGTTACTGGGGTGCACCTCTGGGTGCCTCTCTGACCCACTAAGAAGGACAGTGTACTGGCGTATGGGTTAGGGTTAGGGTTCAGGTTCGGGTTCGGGCTAGGGTTAGTGGGCTTTTTATGCCCGACTGGCACATCCCAGAAGTCTCAGTCAAAACCTGGCCAAGTGGCCATGCAATTGGTGGAATGGCTCCAAAAATTTGCATGGTCCACTCCCATGGCCAGCCCATCATTGCGCAGGTGTAAAAAAATAAAAATAAAAATAAAATAAAATAAAATCAATGGAGACGTTTTGTTGCAAGAAAAACCCACTGCTGCTACTGAAAAAATTCAGGCAGTTTTAAAATAGCTATTTTCGCATGTTTCTGTGGTGCTTTGGTGTATTTTTGGACCACGCGATTTCAAAATAAATATTGCAGTCGCCCCATTTGGATCCCGCACCCGCACCGCATGGCATGGCGAGTTGGCAAGACGACGAGGATGCGTGTAGCCCAGGAGAGGAGAGGGGGGGAGGCCGGGGACCTCCCCCCAGAAACCACCCCTCTGGTAGGTGCCCTCACTGAGGCAGGCATATTTTCGCCTTCTTTTTTGGCCAGGAATCGTGTTTTTTTTAAAAAAATTTAAAACTTTTTTTCTGTCCCGCGCCGCTTGGCGAGTTGGCGTGGCGACTCGACGAGGATGCGCACTTTGCGCAGCCCAGGAGAGGAGGGGAGGGAGGCCGTGGACCCCCCCCCCCCAGAAACCACCCCTCTGGTAGGTGCCCTCAGTCTGGCAGGCATATTTTCGCCTGCTTTTTTGGCCGGGAATCAGGTTTTTTAAAATTGTTAAAACATTTTTCCTGTGCCGCTTGGCATCACGCGATCGCTGCGATGCCAGGAACAACCACGACAAATCAGACCCAATTTTTCTTTAGTCGGTTCGAGTTCGAGTTCTGGCGGAGTAATTGTCGTTACCGTTTCCGTTACGTAACGGAAACGAGAAACGGAAACGGAAATGAGAATTTTGCCAAGTCATGCCCATGTCTAAAAATAAAATAAAATAAAATAAAATAAAATAAAATAAAATAAAATAAAATAAAATACCCGATCTGGTGCATGGACCGTGGAACTGTCCTGTAGGCTGGCCAAAAAACAAAACAAAAACAAAAACAAACAAAAAACCCCGATCCGGCGTGCAGGCCCAATACGGTTTGTGCCCATCTCTAGTGCCACAATTTCCTCCAGGGCTTAGCAAATTCCTCCCTATGATCTGCCCCACCCGTAGCCCCGCACTACTGCTTAGCAGAGTGGCATGAAGCTGCTGAGCAGCAGAGAAGGGATAGGCATATCTTTGTGGTCTCACTGCCAAATAGCCAATGGCAGGAAAAGAAAAGAAAAGAAAAGAAAAGAAAAGAAAAGAAAAGAAAAGAAAAGAAAAGAAAAGAAAAGAAAAGGAGACTAACTTCTTTATCTCTTTTTATCTTTATTGATTTATTGATCCCACATCAGGGAAATTTACTTGTTACACAGCTCCCAATATAAAGAACAAGCAAGAAGGGTAAGTGCATGAAAAATATAAAGTGAGAAGGAGGGAAATAAATAATAGAGATTATGGTAAATAAAAATAAAAATCATCCCATATTCAGCTGGTATCTTGCTCCCCTTTCCTGGTGGCCACTGAGAGCGTGAGGTTGAGATTGGCAATAAAAACACCAAAGGCATTCATTCTTTTGGCTACTGAAAATTGCTGCATTTACAGTATCTCAATGCTCCATAGCAGCAAATTGTTGCTAGGTATGGAATCTATACCTGCTTTCCTCTTTTGACATCAAACCATGAATCTGGTGCATGATAAGCAGGAGAGGCGTCAACTCCTTAAACCAGTGGTAATTCGCTGCTGCGGTTTAGGCTGTTTGACTAATTCAGGAGTACATTAACCAGAGGGCTCTGGCTGATGGGATGTACAACTTAACTTGCTGACATTCAACTGATTTAGGTGGTTTACGGTAGCAGGAACAAACATATACAAACTATTCATTTAACTTTGGCTCTGTCCTTGTGGCATTACTTTCAACGTGCATTCAAGGGCATTTTCCAACGTGCAGTGCAGGCTTTACTCGCTGTGTGGCAAAGGGGATGTGGATTCAAAGGTAAGAAGGATGGGCCTCAAACACACTCTGCAGAAGTTTAAAATGCCAATGGCCTACAAATTGGCCTTTCCATTGGCGTGAACTTCACACAGCAAGAACAAGGTTCTGAATCCATCATAAAGCCTATTTATAATGAATTATTCACTCGGCTCTTGTAATGATGTGTTGCCTGAAGCAACAGAGAAATAATGTCAAACTGTTCCTTACAACTATATTCTCACATTCAAATGATGTATGCATGTCGAGGAATGGTTAGACCTATATTTTTGCTACCATTGTGGGATTTATTTTTTGACAGGGCTTTCCATCTATTGTGCACTTTGGGCTGAATTATTTTGAGAACCTGTCCTGCAGGAACCATGTCTCTTTAAAGGTGTTCAGCCCCTTCAAAATGCAGTGCCTTTCAGTAGAAGAACTGATAAATAAGGTCCACATTGGGGTGTTAAATACCATTGTGAATTAATGGTAGCATGTGAAGAAATGAAGGTCCTGAACTATTGACACATAAAACTAATTGGAACAGCAGTATAAAGTTCTCCTCTTCTGCCCAATGGTTTGTACTTTGATCTCTGTTATGGGAATGCCATTTCTCCCGGGATAGTTAGTGGCAGAGTAACAAGTCAGCGTTTTCAAGACTAAAATGCCAAGCTAAGTGCTGAAATCATTTTGCAAGAGCATTTCTAAGAGCAGAAATCATGGAAATGAGGACACTAGAGCAGTTGTCAAGCTAAAACTCCTGCATAGCAGTTGAAAGTTCTCTGCCAATGTAATCATATTTTGAGCAGTCCAGCGTTCAATGAAAACCCAACAATGCCATGGCTGTTAGCTGGTTTCGGATTAAGTAAATCAATAAACCCAATGACCAAATTCCTTTTTTTCCACAGAGTTAATAGGCAGTAAATAAAGAGTCTCTGCTGTGATCCTCCCCAGATTGCAGTGGAAGAGCTTTATTTACCAGCAAAGAATGGACTGAAACTTATGATTTTGATTGTTATGCAATGAGATTTCATTCAATGAAGCAAGGTGTCATTACTTATTAGTAACTTGCTTCTGTAACTTACCCCATGTTACTTCTACCAGTGTGCCCATGCAAGAGGATTTTAATCCAAAGATAATTCTACCAAACTTATTCCAAACAGCAGGCTAGGAGATTTAGAGTGCGGGCAGATGGGTATTTGGGCTGCTGTTTTTAGCAATTATGGCAGCTCCACGTGGGCTTTTCCCTTACATGGGGCTTCTTTGTCCGTCCCGGGAGCTGTTAGAACTGGTGTGAAAGAGGGAGTCATGTGGAGTGTCAGGAGTGTTGTTGTTGTTGTTGTTGTTGTTGTTGTTGTTGTTGTTGTTGTTGTTGTTGTTGTTGTTGTTGTTGTTGTTGTTGTTGTTGTTGTTGTTGTTATTATTATTATTATTATTATTATTATTATTATTATTATTATTATTATTATTATTATTATTATTATTATTATGAAAACACGCTGGACATCCGTAAAAACACAGCAATAATTATTTATTCTGCCTGATAATACCTACCGGGGGGGGGGGTCCTTAAAGCATTTGTTTTTGTCTTTCTCCCATTGCGATGTATTTTTCTTTTCCCTTTAAGGATGACACAAAATGGATGCCAGCCACAAAATGGATGAAAGCCATGTGATGGGATCATGTAAATTCTTGGACAACTTTAACCAATAGCATGCCTGGGTTGCTGACTGGGCAGGTCTGGCAGCCACAGAGGGCATAAAAAGCTCTGGCAGCCCTTGTCCTCCTTGCAGTCTGCGGTGGGAGTTAGGGTGGGATTGCTGTCTCTGCAACTTGTTATTTTCACTTTAGGCCAGCCAGGCAGGTGTGTATCTCTGTGTTCTTGCCAGCTGCAGCCTGGCTCTTAGAGGAGAGAAAGAAGATTTCTCTCTAGCTTCAGTCTTGCAGCCTACCTGTGTGCGTGCGTACCTCTCAGTGAGTACCCTCTCCTGCCCCGCATTGCAGTCACTCTGCGGCTGCCTTGCACCCTGGGCAATGCCCGCCACTGCCTTTGCAGCCTCCCTGCGTTCCTAGTCTATACTGTCTCTCTGCCAGCATCATTTTTTTTAGTGTTTTCCCTCTGGTCTGGGGCGTTGGGGGACGCCCCCACGCAGAAATTCTTTAAATCATGCAAAAAGCGGGTAAAAATGAAAAACGAATAAATGAACCAATGAAATGAATTTTTTCAAAAAAAATCGCAAAAAACAAAAATGAACCAAAACAGGATCAGCAACGAAAAAAAACAAAACCAAAATGTCATTTTTTCGATTCATGCCCATCTCTAGTTAAGAATTCTTTCATCTGTAAACTGACTTAAGCTAATGCCTCTTGCCCACCTGCTCTTTATATGTTCCTTGTAGACATGGTAGAAAACTAGCTAGCCAACACCAAAGCATCCAGAGATCTTTGAATTCCATTTCTAATCCTCCATGCTTGTTTTATGTAGCCAGGTTGTCCCCCTTTAGATCCAGATCTGACTGGGTAAAAAGAAACTCAAAAGAGAAATTTTACACATGTTGTCCATTCTGATTGTGTTGCAGTTGGCTAATTTTGATATGTTACACTCAGCATCACTATTCTAAACATTAAACAGCTTTGTGATTAATGAGCCAAGCACTACCCTATTAAGCTTAGTCCTCATCATTAGTACTCAGCAAAACGTGCAGTAATGTTCTACCCCTTCTTTTTAGAATTGGTGCTCTTTCCAAGTATCATTCAATCAGCTGGGAATTCAAGACAATATTTATTTATTTATTTATTTATATTTATTTTTATTTATTTATTTATTTATTGGGTTTTTTTATACCGTCCATCTGGCAGCGAGGTCGCTCTGGGCGGTTTAAAACAATTAACTAATTCAAACAACTCATACACTAAAACCATAAAATAGTAACACAACAAAATAAAAATAAAAGTAAAAATAATATTAAAGTGACATAGTTATCGATCTATATGTCCATCCACCTAGTATGATTCCATATAACTCTTTCTAGGCTTTCGGTATAGGTCCAGGACTCTGAAGATACCATTGTATCTTCACTTCCTAATAGCAGGTGATGACTTGGATGCGTGCAGTGAACAATTGCCAAGGACTGGACATCTTTACATGTAGAATATAAGAGTTATAGTCTGTTAATTGGTGGAGGGCAACAGGTTCTTTCTAGTACAGTAGCCAGTGGGTTCTAATGCAAACTGGAGGCACTTAGACTTTGCGGGCAGGAATCCTTTCACATAGTTCTGTAAATGGCAAAAACGTTGGGAGGCAAGTTGCCTCTCCTTAAACCTTAGAGCTGCCTGCTAAATGATATAACTCAGTATGCAAGTGATACTGGGATTTCTTAATGTAGTATGAAACGTGACACCATTTTTGTTGCTCCCAGATGACAAGCAAAGAGCATTCAGGCTGCTGAATCTCACCACCATTATTGACAACTTGTTTGGCATTAACACGATACCGGAGTTTACAGGCAAGATGATGGTCCCAATGCAGGAATTTACTTGCTAACAGAATGATTAGGTAACCCTATAGTTCCCGCAGGGTGTCTCATAACAAAAAATAATATGGAGAATTCAAGAATAGGAATCATTAAGAACAATAAAAGTACAGTGTCTGTAAGGGTTTGGATTCAAGTCCGCCTGCAGATGCCAGACAATATGGAAGTATAAAACACTATGTATGGCATGACCTCACCATTCTCTAATGGCCAGTTCCTATAAATACACCCTGGAAGAACACATAAGATGTATTTCTGAGTGGGTTTGCTTAGTATTTTCAGGCAGCAGATAAGTGAATCAGCAGATACTGATCCTACAGACGGGAGGCAGTGGTGGTGGTGGTGGTGGTAGGTTCTACTGTAAAAGTACAACATAACTACATGGACCAAGATGTCCTTGATTTAAATGTTGCATCGAAGCTACCATCTGCTTAAACAGGTTCATGCCTCCCAAACCTACTCCCTTGTCTGAAATATTGGAATGATAATACTAAGAAAGCCTTAGAAGTGCCATGAAAAATTACAGTACAAACTCCTTACAATACTTAAACGTTGGTAGTATCCAAAATCAATTACACTTAGAATATCATATTGGGGGAGCCACATCCAATGGCCAGTAGGTCAAGTTAGCCACGAGTCAAAAGTCTGGGAACCACTGCATCAGATTGATGGCAACATATCTTCTTCAATGATAACACAGGCACTACTGGCGCCACTGTGTCCTTATTACAATAACGATGCCTTCACTCTGCAAGCTGAAAATGTAAATGCAATTACATTTAATAGCAGGACCTACTGTATTTCTAAATGAAGATGTATGGTATGTCAGCTCTGTTTTATTTTTCTGACAGGACATTTCAGATCCCTCCTCTTATATTTGTTTTGTTCTTTTCTTTTCTTTCTTTTCCTTTTTTGCTTCTCAGCTGTTAATTGTCTAAATAGTTTCTTTACCTCATAGACTTCAGCAAGTACCAAATTCCAGCAGTAGTACACTTTATTTAAATCTGAAGACTGCCTCCCATTCTTCAGCTCCACCTTTGTGTGTGTGTGTGTGTGTGTGTGTGTGTGTGTGTGTGACTGTGCATACTTTCTTTACAAGTGTTCAAAGGATAGAAATCTCTCTCTCTCTCTCTCTCTCTCTCTCTCTCTCTCACACACACACACACACACACACACACACACACACACACACACACACATATCCCAGAAGCATTCTTTCTTTTCAGAAATGATTGTTATAAAAGATTCTCTTATTCCCTGTAACTGGATACAGGATTGGGCGAGCAACCCACACACACCTCAGTTGCACATTTTTCTTCAACCAACAGTAGTCAGTTCAAGAATCTTGGGGAGTTATTCTTTTAATTATAAGTCAGTCCAAGGGCTTTGCTTTACCTGTAAAACAAAGACATGGCTTGGTAAAGCATTCAGCAGTGCCTCCAGGTACAGTGTACCTCTTAAAATGAATTTAATTTGTTCTATGGGTCAATTTGTTTTAAGAAAAAATTGACTTACAAAACCCAGTTTCCCTTTGGAATGCATTGAAAATGGATTAATTTGTTCTGGAGGCTATGGGTGCCTTTGTTTTGAAATTTTTTTGTCTTACAACATGTGGTTTCCCATAGGAATGCATTGAGAATGGATTAATCCATTCTGGAGTCCAGAATAAAGCCAAAAATAGCCGTGGTTTTTTTCCTGGATGCAGGCAGAATCGTTTTTCATCTTGTGAAAGTGAAGTATCCCACAGGGAATTTTTGTAATGCCAACTCTGCCTATTCCTGGATTTTTTTTTCTTCCTACAAGTTTTTTGTCTTATGAGGCATTTGTCTTTAAGAGGTACCACTGTGCTTTGAAAATGGGGTTGCAAGTGTCCCTTGGCTCTACTTCAATATACTGCCTAATGTGGCGAGGAGGTTTCAGTGTGTCAGTGAAGCAGAAAGCAATGCCAGGAGTCACTTAAGGCAGAATGGTCATTGCTGACCTGACCACCTCGTCCTACTTTAAACCAGCCCTTATGTTTTTAATATACAGAGATCTGTGAGCTATTTCATGCCATAATTTGGGGCTGAGAGAAGAATGTCCATTGATGGGCTGTTCCAGTGATCAAAATAACCAGGGAAAAGCACTGTTAGGTGCACAGATTTCTCCAAACCAGTATTCCCTTTTATATGGAGATCACCAATTCAAGTTTCTGTAGGTATGCTTTTCCCATGTTAACACTTATTCCTGAAGCAGCTGCTTCCAGATGGTAGTATGGTGCCTGGATCTTAAACTTGAAATACAAGAGCTGGCAAATTCTTAGCCAATGTGCTGCTTCAGGCAAGTAGACTTCACAGTTTCTGCTGGCTCTACATTGAGAGTAACTTGTATTGTAAAAGAGGCAAAACAAAAAGAAAAACAGAAGATAAATATAGGAAGGCTACAGGAGACAGATATGTTCTGGAAGCACATCTGTCCCTCTTTAACATAACCATATGGATATGCCATTCAAATTGCTGTTAAATCTCTAGTTCAGCTCATACTGTCATCTCTGCTGGTTGGATATCCACATTGGACCCACAGGCATATTACTGCCTTTTCCAGCTTCTGATGAAGGCCAGTCACCATAGATGAACTGCATATATCTATAGGAGTAGATTTTAGGGATGGGCACGAAACAGAAAAATATGTTTCATTTTGTTTCCTTTTGTCCCCCACCACTTTTTTTGTTTCATTTGATATGAATTTTTCCAAAAAACAAAAAAATGTACCAAATGAACCACTAACAAAACTATTCATGTGTGTGGGAGATGGAAAGTGGCCAGTGCAGATCAGCTGGTAGGCAGGGCATGGGGGAGGGAATTTTATTTTTTTTAAAAAGCCCCAGGCTTTTTTTTTAAAAAAAATTTCTTCCCTCCCCCAAGCCCTGCCTGCCAGTGCCAATTAGCTGGCAGGCAGGGCTTGGGGGCAGGGAAGGATATTTTTAAAACGCCTGGAGCTTTTTTCAAAAACGTTTTCCCTCTCCCAAGCCCGCAGACAGAATAAATTGGTTCATTTCAACAACATAAAACACCATTTCATTTTGTCTGTAACAAAATGCTGTTCCTTGTGCCATTTCATTTCGTTTCGTTTCGTTAGGTAACAACATGACAAAGCAGCATTTTGTTTTACGTTTTGTGCCCACCCCTAGATTTTAAGCTACTGAAGCACACGTAGAAATACATTTATAAATCTTAAAAGTTCCATGAATTTTGTTTCTCCAAAAATGTGTGTGAGAGAGTGTGATAGATAGATAGATAGATGGATGATAATACAGTGGTACTTCTACTTATGCGTTTAATCTGTTCTAAATGCATGCTCATAAATTGAACAACTTGTAAGTAGAGCAGCCATCTAAAAAAATCAAAAAAATCAAAAATCAAAAATCAAAAATTAAAAATAAAAAAAAAATTAAAAAAAATGTAAGTAGAGATGACCGCATCTAAAATTTGTAAGGCAGCAGCTAAAACACCAATGGTTTTCCACTTGTAAGTCGAATTGCTCGTAAGTAGCGCTTCTTGTAAGTAGAGGTGCCACTGTACCTCTTAAGACTAATGCCCCATAAGACGGACAATTCACAAGATGAAAAATATTCTGGGAATAGGGTTGCTTCGCATAACAAAAAACTTCCTGTAGGATGCTTCACAACATGGAAATGTGACAGGCTGAAATGGAACTGTTATTGGCTCTAACCCTAACCCAGATCTCCTGTACTGGCTGTACCTTGCTGTCTAGGAGGCCTCTGTGTACTAAGTAAAGGAGCTGTTCTGCTGAAGAACAGGACAGTAGAGACGAGATGCAGGAAGTACCGTTCTGATTCTTTGATACAGTGGTGCAATTATGATGGACCTTGTGACAGAAAAGGCCAGGCCTAGATGCTTCCCTTTAAGCATGTTCATAGGGCTGGGTTGTAGAATATTTGGATAGCCCCTGCCTCAAGTTACCATTGATATTTTATTTAAAATGAAATACAGTGGTGCCTCAGATAACGACGGTAATTCGTTCTCCGAGGTTAGTTGTTATCTGAAACACGTCGTTATCTGAAATGCAGTTTCCCTGAATGAATGGGAATGAATGGGAAACCATTTAATCCGTTCTGGAGCGTAGGAAAAAAGGCACAGACACCTGGTTTTTTTGCTCAAAAGTGCACTTTAAAGGTACAGATGCAATTTCACCTGGGATAACTTTTTTTACTGATGCATGCTGGAAATTCATTATCTGAGGCAGTCCATAGGGAAAATTCGTTATCCGAGGCAGCCCATAGGAAGATTCATTCTCCAAGGCAGCCCATAGAGAAAATTCATTCTCCAAGGCAGACCTATACCTAGGAATTGCAATTCATTATCCGAGGGAGCCCATAGGGAAAATTCGTTATCAGAGGCAGCCCTATACCCATAAATTTGCAGTTGTTATCCGAATTATTTGTTATTCGGGGCAGTTGTTATCCGAGGTACCACTGTATGAAGCAAATCTGGGACATTTTCCTCCAGCATAACTTCAGAGAGCAGTTTTTACAGCCTACCTAAAATACTTACTGTACTCTGCGTCTCCTTCTATGGCATTGTTCTATAATGTTATTACAGTATACATAATTTTATTCTATTTTGTGACTGGTTTTAATTGTTGTTTGGCCTCTAAATGGTAAAAAGATCCTGAGATGGAGAGGATACAAGCTATTCTAAATTAACTAAATAAAAATTAACTATGTCACTATAAATAGTGCCATATGAATAGCTTTAAAGTCTGCATATATCTTATTTGTCCTGTGAGGAGTATTCCCTCCCCCCCACCCACGGCCAAGATAAAAGCAAATCTGTTTTGTTCCTGACCCAGGCTGGGCTTCCCGCAATTTTTTTTTAAAAAATGCCTCCTCTTGTTTCAGTACACAACACGTTTAAAGGAACATGTATCCTAGTCCTGAAAGGGAGCCATAAGACCAAATTGAATAGTGGGAAATGGGAAACCCTCAATGCCCAGCTGAATAGGGTCTCCAGCCTATCTTGTAAACTACATCTGCTGTTATCCCAGTCAGTGCACTGGGGGGGGCATTTGAAGAGTAAATATCCTTGATGGAACTATGCTATGGCTATGCTTTACAGACAGCACAGTTGGGTCTTTCTTCTGAATTGCCCAGAACCAGGGCTTTCTTCTGAATTACTGATCCGAATAAATTGAACTGCTCTTTGGTTTGTATTATTGGTTGGAAAGAACAATAACATCTGCCATGTTTTACTCCCTTGGTCTTTTTTTTTGCTCTTTCCTTGATGCTAGATGTGCCCTTCACCCCTTCACCCAGCTCCCAGCGATTCCCACATTTAGAATAAGACTACTGAGGTGCCCCTAAGATTAGAATTCAGCTTCTGAGCCAAACAAAGCAAAGCTAAGTGTTCTGCTTATATACCGCCCCATACCACTTCAAGTAGTCTCTGGGTGGTTTACAGTTTAATTACAGTATGCAGGCTACACATCCCCCCCCCCAGCAAGCTGGGTACTCATTTTACCAACCTCAGAAGGATAGAAGGCTGGATGAACCTTGAGCCTGCTACCTGGGATTGAACCCCAGGTTGTGAGCACAGTTATACCTGCAGTACAGGCATTTAATCACTGTGCCACGAGGCTTACAGTTTTTAATTACAGTATGCAGGCTACACATTGCCCCCCCCCCACAAGCTGGGTACACATTTTACCGACCTCTGAAGGATAGAGGGCTGAGTCAGCCATGAGCCTGCTACCTGAGATTGAATCCCAGGTCGTGAGCACAGCTTTAGCTGCAGTACAGGCATTTAACCACTGCACCAAGAAAACAAATCAATGCCACATTTGCCATCTCTAGTGGGGCAATGCAATGATATCAGAGATGTGTGAGTATGGGAGAGTAAATGGGTCCTGTACCTGCTTCCACCACATGTGTAACACAAAACATAACCTTTCACAAAGAGAAAGCCAGGCTGATGCAATATGATGCAAAATAGTAGAGAGATAAGGCACACTGTTACATGAAAGAAACAATGCTGGATTTGTGATGCCTTCGAATTGGGAGCATAGACAATTGTTCACTAAAACCATACTTTGGGCTCACGGTGGCTGAACAATGGATGGTTAAGAAAGGAATAGGACTCTTGGGCTGTGAATAATTTTAATCATGATTCTGAAAAAGTAACAATAGCATTGTTAACACAAGTGGCAAACTGTGGTAATCAAGGTAGGATTTCGCACATGGTAATGATGTAGGAACTTGGATTGATTTTTTTAAAGTCCTGAATGGGTCTCCAGCATCAGAACCTAGCTTAACAGTCTCACTTTCAAATCTAAATCTGTAGTGTTCTTCTTCTTCTTCTTCTTCTTCTTCTTCTTCTTCTTCTTCTTCTTCTTCTTCTTCTTCTTAACAGTCCCTTACAGGTCATTTTAGGAAAATCCAGGTGGACTGAAATGTTTTGAAACAGGTTTTTGTATTGGGGGGATTATAATTAAAATTTGTATTATGTGTGGTCTTTCTATAATACAAATGCAATAGCAGTTGATGCCTTTATTAAATCACTAAAAAGAAAAATCAAAGAAACAGCTTGCTTTCAGTGTTAATCCTGCTCCCTCTGGCTATGCATCAAGAAGGTGTGGACAGTGCAAGAAAAATAGAGGCAAGAGTCCAAAAACATATAATTATGCTATATATGCTTCTTAAACTGGGTTAAAACAGTCTGTAAGTGCCATTGGGGGTATGGTTTCAAATTCCATCCCAAATAGCAGTTGGCTAGATGTCTCCTCTCTCCCCTTCAAACAAAAAACTGTCAAATAATTTGGGTGCATTCCCCCATCCCCAGCTTCTTTTGTGATGCTTTTGTGATGCCATTCATGATTTCAGATTTATGTCCATCAATTCTTTTTCATACAGATTGTCCTCTTTACAACAAACCTCTTGGCAACAAACCATCATAGTCTGAAAAATGCCATTTTAGGTCCATACGTTTGTGGATCTGAGTGGGTGAGTAAGTGAGTGAGTGAGTGAGAGAGAGAGAGAAAGAGAGAGAGATGCCTATTCCATAACACAAGTGAGTACAGTATATGAACACTGTTTCAAATCTTTCTCTTTGCCCTACCACAGTGGTTCCCAACCTTAGATCTCCAAGTGATCTTGGACTAAAATTCCCAGAAGCCTTCAAAATTTGCTACGCTGGCCAGGATTTCAGGGAGTTGTAGTCCAAGAACCTCTGGGGACCCTAAATCAGAAACCATTGCCCTGCAACATTGCAAAGTGGCTGGCAAAGCAACTGCAAAGGCATAGATCTACTGTGCAGTGAGCTCCTATTGAGCCTTAATTTCACAGGAGCTGGCATATTCTGATGAGATTTTTGCTTGGGTGGTGCTCAGCTGTTGCTTGCTTTCTCCTTTGGCATTAGTTGCTACATCAGTCTACAGTATTTTATTTCCCTCTTTCTCTGGTCAAATTGGTGGCCATCTTTTTTTTAAATGCTGAATTGGGACCCACTGACATATAGCTGTACTTTAGTGGTATAAGGAGTGGCTCCTTGCTCCTCCCCATGGGTATTCCAGAATCACACCGTACTCTCATTTGATTCCTTTTCACACATTCAACTGGAGACAGTGTCCATCGCTTATATTCTCGAAACAGTATAGGGGTGGGGAATGAGACTCACTTGTGAAGCTGATTAATGCCGCTGTTTAAAGAGCCAAAGGTATCCTGATATATGGCTTGCAGGTAATTAATTTTAAATTGGATTAAGACATCCCTTGAATTACAAGGAAACACTTCAAGGCTTATTCCTCTTTTCAAGCTCCTTTCTGAATGTTCTTATAAATGAGGATTTGGTATTCGGCCCAAAGCTCTGTAACTAAACTCAGACTAAATGTGAATAGCAAATCATGTTTGATGACATTATTTTTAATTCCGTTCCTCTTTGGCAACGGGTACTCAGGGGCACAGCAGCAGACACAGGAGAAGGCTCTGCGGAAACTGTCTGGCAAGGTCCTTCTGCTGCCTAAAGCGTCAGTCTGGCTGAGGTAAAATTTAATGGAAATTAAAATGCAATAATTATGAAACAGAATTATAAATGCCATGTGACTTGAGGCATTAAAAATCCTTACTCACTGGTGTTTGGCCTTGATTTAAATCGGTACCTGTTGCTCTGTGAAGGACCCTTCAAAATCTCATTCTGATCTGCCAACAGTGGATTGCAGGGTGTCGGAGAGAGCATGTTTGGAAAAAGGAACATGTTTTCCCTGTTTGGAATGACTCATCCCTGAGTCATGAAAGGGACACTTTATTACTGCTTATGCTTATTAGTTCACATGAACAAAATAGCTGCTAGAAACTGGGCTCAATGGGTTGCAGTCTTTTCTCCCCCCCACCCCAATCATCACGGGTCTCCTTTTCCAGCCTGAATGGTTTCCTATCTGTTCTGAATTGGCTGTGGGACAAACATACGAGATTATCATATCAATGCAACAACTTCATAACCCCAGCCTCCCTTCTTTACAGGAATGGAGAACGTGGTCTCATGGTCTATTTTGTTTACTCAAAAACTTATGTATCTCTCAAGTCCTTTTCATTCCTCATATGAAGGAATTTGCACTTTCTCTCTCTCTCCCTCCCTCCCTCCCTCCCTCCCTCCCTCTCTCTCTCTCTCTCTCTCTCTCTCTCTCTCTCTCTCTCTCTCTCTCTCTCTCTCATCTTCAAAAGCAAATGCAAGTCTTTGCCATTTGAGCCGTGCCACTAACCCACCATAAAAAGGATCACATGGTATCTGACAGTCATGTAGAGTATCAAAGATGAGAAAGTAACAACCCCCTAAATAACTGCTAACACAGGTATTCAGAACAAGGCAAAAATTATGGCCCTTAGTGAACACATTTGTTCATTTTGGTTCCCCGCCCCTATTGGGTATCCACTTGCAGGCATCATCTCATTTCACTCTTCTACCTTCTGCAGGTACTGCCTTCAATGGAATGTTGTAGTTGTATGTAGGCTTACTTGAGATCCATTTCAGTATCTAAAATCTAGTAGTAAAGTCATAACTAGAGTATACCCATTAAAATAGCAGGGATTTGGTGAATCAATTCCTCCATCAATTCAATCGATTCAATTGGCTTACTCTAGTTGCAGTTTATTATTGAATTTCAGACAAATAGAGAAGCATCAGATGGAAGTATCCATGTACGTAAGAGCCCTGGAAAACTGAGGGTTCTCATTTTCAGGCACACTGATGAATGCATGTTAAATTCCCCTGGCATACCAGCTGAGACCCTGATAATTGCATGCAAACACATCAGGTGGGTGCTGTTTACGTTTTGGAGAGAACAACAGCAATCAAGCAGAGGAAATGCAAATATGCATTGCACAATGCACACTGATATCACTACTGGCTCTTTAAGAGCAAATAAAGGGACTTATAATTCAAATTAACAGTTTCCAAACTTGAGGATTGTAAGGTGACAAAGTGTAGCAAAAGCAGTTTCTCGTTGCTGACCAACTTCTCCAGTTGGCCCTTACCAGAGGAGGCAAGCTTTAAAAGGGAAGAGGCAGGTGAAAACATCCCAAGCACTCATCTAAGGTTAGCTGCTCCACCATTCTTGCTGTAAAATTAAGCTGGTAGGAATTTATAGAATAAATCTATTAGTACTCTTTGCAAGAATAAATCCTTTAAAAGAAAGTTCTAATACTTATATGTCAGGCTAAAATATCTAATATGCTTCAGTGACAACACACACATAATTTGGCTTTTCCCTGCACGGAATAATGGCTATCATTTATAAAATGGAAAAAATCATCATTGGTCTCCAAGTTCTCGAATGAATAAATATTTGAGGGTGTGTGTGTCTGAATTACTACACTGTGCCACTCATTGGCTATGTTATCGTAAAACCATTCCTCTACTTGTTATCACTGCACATTATAGTCTTGAGAGAACGCATGGGCTGTATGTCAAATTAGACCTTTGTTTCTTCTGCTCTCTGTACACAGTGTTTATTATAATTGGTTCACCAGAAACAACTAAAGTAAACCCACTCCAGTCTTTTGTGTTTTGCACACAGTATTGTTTGTATATTTATATTGTATATTTATATTTTTCGTTTCTGTTACGTTTGTCGTTTCCATTACGTAACGAAACAACAAACAAAAATTGTGATGAAAATGAAACGAAATGAACAGAACCACGAAAATTGTGGTTGATACTTTTCGTTTCCGTTAATGGTGACGCACAATGAAATGAGCTGTTTTAAATGTTAAAAAATGCCCTGGACATCCGTAAAAAACGCAGCGATAATTATTTATATTGTCTGATAATACCTACCAGGGGGGTTGGGGTCCTTAAAACGTTTGTTTTTGTCTTCTCCCATCGTGATGTATTATTCTTTTCCCTTTAAAATGGATGTCGCGACCAGCCACAAAATGGAGGCAAGCCATGTGATGTAGGATCATGTTCAACCAATAGCATGCCCAGGTTGCAGACTGGGCGGGCAGGTCTAGCACCCACAGAGGGCATAAAAAGCTCTGGCAGCCTCCGTCCTCCTTGCAGTCTCTGGTGGGAGTTAGGGTGGGATTGCTGTCTCTGCGACTCTAGCTTCAGTCCTGCAGCCTCCCTGTGTGCGTGTGTGCTGCGTACCTCTTGGTGAGTACCCTCCCCTGCCCCTCAGTGCAGTCACTCTGCGGCTGCCTTGCACCCTGGGCAACGCCCGCCACTGCCTTTGCAGCCTCCCTGCATACCTAGTCTATACTGTGTGTCTGCCAGCATCCATTTTTTTAGTGTTTTCCCTCTGGTCTGGGGCGTTGGGGGATGCCTGCGCACGGAAATGCTTTAAAAATCATGCAAAAAGCGGGTAGAAACGACAAACGAAAAAATGAAAAACAGTAACGAAATTTTTCCAAAAATTCCCGACAAATGGAAACGAACCGAAACAGATCACTCAACGACAAATGAAAAACCGAAATGCAATTTTTCTGTTTCGTGCCCATCTCTAATTTATATTAGTTCAGTGAAGGTCCTGTATGAATGCCAGCCTAATTTTTCTTTGTCCTCACTCTGTGTCTGGGGTATTCTGGATTCTGTTGCTCCCAAAAGATTTTCAATCTCTGCTAGAGAGTGAAAGGCATGTCTAGGCAGATGACATATGGTCACCCTTTCTACCCTTGTGCTATGTCTTTACCTAGTCTCCTGGGATGACATTGCATGCAAACTGTGGGGGCTCTGGGACAGAAAAAAAGATGCATTTAACTATCAAAAATCTCACCTGCTGGATGAAATTACTAGTGGGGAGATATGATTGATAAATAAAGACATCCTCCTTCCATCCCAAGGCTCCAATGGCTTGCACAAAATGAAACTGCATGTTCTTGGAAAAGAAACATTTTATATAGTTTACTTGTAAGTTGCTACTTCCAAGTCCTGATCCAGTAAATCAGGCCTGCCCAACAGGTAGACCGCGGGCTACTGGTAGCCCGCAAAGGGTTCAAAAGTAGCCTGCCGGCTCTCAATAAAAAAGTGAGGGGATACGTTCTCCACCCCTCCCTCCCCCATTCCAAGGACCACCAATGCCCCAGCAAAGTTCTGGGTCTGCCAGCCCACTCTCTCAGCCTGAGCGGGGCAGTACAAGGGCCATGACACAGTGAAATCTGTTCCCTCCAGGACAGATTAATTGGTTTTCAATGCATTCCTATGGGAAACCGCTGCTCTACTTACAAAAGATTTTTCTTATGAGCATGTGCTCAGAACGGATAAAATTCCTAAGTAGAGGTTTTAGTGTAGTAGCCCTCAGGCACTTTGGGCTGGAAAAAGTAGACCTTGGCCTGTTTAAAGTTGAACAGCCCTGCAGTAAATGAAAGATCAGAGCTGCTGTTACATGTGCCAATGCAAGAAATAGTCTCAAATTTTCCCACAGTGTCCCATTGTATGCTTGGAATAAGATACATTATCTATTCAGAGAGGTAGAATTGCACCAATGAATCAAACTGGCCTTTGAATCAAACAGGCCTTTTGCTATAATACATGCAGGACTTCCTCTTCATATTTAGCAGTATACTTCCAATCAGAGTCTCTCACTACAATTGCAGAGACATCATGGTGAAACACCGGTTGTATCAGTTGACTGTAGTGTTAAAACCAGGCCAACATATTTTAGTAAATTGTTTATTCCCAAATTAGCCTTATATTAACATGATTATATACCTTTGCCTTTTTGCTATCTACTCTTTATTGACAGCTAACATTGCTTTGTGGATAGTTTTTCTGACATTCAAAATCATTAGCTATGTTTCAGTCAAATCCTTGATTTCTTTTCTTTGCTTATATGCTTATACAACACTTTCCAAAGCGATGAATAATATGTGTTCTAAGTGTTTTACATCATCAGAAATATGGAAATATGATCCCTATAGTGAGCAGAGGACCACTTGTACACCATGACCTCTATGATGTCATCTGTATTCCAAAACTCCTGAACTTCACCTACACTGGACACTAAACTATTGAGCTCCTTTGCCTGCTATGTAAAGAAATACAATAGCAACTGTGTTAACATGCAATATGAGGTCTACAGATTCATTAACACTGCTATAAATAGCCTTTGAACCTTACAGGGTCCTAATAAGTAACATTAATATTGGTTGGTTCACACTAGGTGAATGTAGTTTGGACAACAGGGAAGAAATGTACAGTAACCCCCCGGCGATCGCGGGGGTTAGGGACCCACCCCATCCACGATGCATGAAAATCCGCAATATGCGGAAGCGGGTGGGGTGGGGGTGGGGGTGATTGCGTGGCGTGCCATAGTGGCAGGGAGATCTTACCTCCCACCGCCGCTGCCCATGGGAGGGCAGCACGGAGTGACCAGATCACCCGCTGCCACTCGCCCGTGCGGCCCCGAGGCTTCTATGGAGTGCGTGGGAGGGCCGCACAGAGTGACCGGATTGCCCGCCGCCACCCGCCCCCAAGGCTTCTCCGGGGTGCATGGGAGGGCAGCGCAGAGCGACGGATCACCCGCCGCCGCCCGCCTGTGCAGCCCGGAGGCTTCTCCAGGGTGCATGGGAGGGCCGTGCGGAGTGACCGGATCTCCTGCCGCCGCCCATCCGTGCGGCCCTGACGCTTCTCCGGGGTGCGTGGGAGGGCTGCGCGGAGCGACTGGACCACCCGCTGCCGCCCGCCCGCGTGGCCCGGAGGCTTCTTGGAGGTGTGTGGGAGGGCCACACGGAGTGACCTGATCCCCCTGTCGCCCTCCCATGCACCCTGGAAGCTTTTCGGAGGTGCGGGGGGTGGCGTGGAGCAATCCGGCCGCCCCCCCCCCCCCCACGGGGCAGGTACTGCAGTCCCGCGATGTAGTGGGACCGCAATACTTGAACCGCGAAATGGTGGGGGTCACTGTATACCAAACAAAAAGAGGACAAAAGATAAGGAAGATTATTGTGTATAATCGCTACAGAGATGCTCACTCTTCTTTTTGTAACCTTGTAATAATTACCCCAATCTCTCCTTCTGCCCCCTGATTTCTGTTTCACAAGATTTCGCTATATTTTTGGCTCCACAGTTTCTCTGCTGTACTGAGTCATCAGTTACAATGAGGAAATAGTTATTATACCCAAGTAATCTTCATTATTATTCCCTTGGTTTTATTTTAAGATCAACATTGCTTTCCTGTAATCACAGGGGTACAAAATGAGGTGGGAGAGGAAGAGACAGATGATTGTAGAGTAGGCAGCTGACTTTGGCTGCACAACATTCAGTGCAATTATAAAGAAACTGTTTGGAAAATGATAGTGAATACAAAGAAAAAAGAAATGTATAAGAGTCAACAAAGTTCAAGGAGGGGAAATTATGGCTATGTGCTATGGGGAGACAGCCCCCTTCCCAGAATTAATAATGATACAGCTAACGAAGCAAACATGCACACAAATTGGAAGACATATCAGGTGCTGATGAGTTGTTTCAGCCCACTGCTATTTTGTTCTCCTTTCCACAAACACCTGGTCACAGTGGGCAGCCAACCCAGATCACAAAATTGCTGGCTTCTTTTGCTTTAGCATCATCATCTTTGCTACACATCCTCAGATGGCTGTGTTTGTTTTAAAAAAGCTGGAATCTCTGTGGGGTGTGGACAGGATGGAATCATTATCAACAAAGCAGGGAAGCAACCTTCTACAACAGCATAAAGTCTCTGATCCAATTTAGAGATCCAATTACTCAGCCGGCAATCCTGTTACCAGTTCCTCATGGAAACCTCTCACCAAAATCAAGGAGAGTATTCCAGCTGATAACAGGTGTATATTCTTTGGAAAGCCAATTATGACTGAGCGTGATAGTCTGGTGGCTACTCATACTAGCATCTGTCTATCAGGCTGAGAAGAAACAGGCATTAGCAGTCGATCATGTTGATCTCATTTTGCACTATAAATACTGCCATGATTGAGACGAGCTACTGTGGGCTGTGGCATAAAGTGTTGAGGGTAGCAGACTGATAAAACAAGCTTTCAACAAGCTGATCTATGGAATATTGGACTATATTCAAAATGACACCAGCAGATGTCCACTATAGCAACAAGGCCTTTCGTCTCTTCGTTGTATTCAATCTGCTGTGACTCAATTTGGGAACAACTCAAGGATGTGCATCTTTCACACAAGTGCCTGGTTAGCAAGGGACACAATCCCTTATTTTAAAGGCAAGTGTATGAGCCATTGGACCAAGTAGCAAGATAAGGTTTGTTGGGTATTTACATCACCAGATAGCATGCAGCGCCAGAATGCTCCCTCCAGTTTTGCAGAAGCCCACATCAGCTTGTGCCATCTAATGCACTTGATATAGCTGTGCAACCAAAATGCAAACACACACACACACACACACACACACACATCACTCCTTGCTGTTTTCTTATGGGCTTCCTTTAATACAAGAATGCGATCCCATCATGCCCTTCTCCAGTCTCATCACATACGCAAATAATGCAATTAGTTTTGTTAGCCACTAGATGGAACTATATTCAATAGCAATGCACATGCTACAAACAAACACATAAATACTGCACTTTTCTAAAAAAAAAATGAAAATGAAATGAGTGTTGATTCTGCATAGTGATCAAACAGATGCATGTAAAAACAACAGTTTCCTGACTTCATCAGTGTTTGCATAATTTTGATGGAATTTTTCAAGGAAATGGCACAAGAGTTTCCTTTGTGTTTTGTGTTCCTGTTTCTTAAAGCTACGACCTGGTGCATGGTGTATTTAAAAGACTGAATTGTCACAGGGAACAGGAAATGCTCTTTGTTTCATTTGACATCTACTGCCACAGTCCCAGTCACATTTACAGTCATAGAGAAACTAGTGCACCTTGGCAAGTGTAATATTCAACTTGAATTTTGCTAAAAGGTTACTTTATTACAGTTATTTATTTCATAAATAGCACCCCCATTTTGTTTAGGAACTAAGGAGTGGCAACAAAAGCTATATTAACTAATAGAAGTAGCGTACTTATGGAGATGAGCATCAGGTCTTAAAGGTGGCTGCCCTGAAATACAAATAAAAGACACTGACTATTAAAACCTTGCAACACAAAAGCACTGCCTCCTATATGGCACAACATTCAGTCCTCTGTCATTTCTCTACAATACATTGCATGTGTTTGGAAAAACTCAATTAAATCAGAGACTATATTAGCAGAAATCATGTGAATCTGAGGATTTCTGCTGAGTGCTGAGCTTAATATTGGGAACACAGTCCTATGTAATGGCATGCATTGTCTGGTCAGTTTCCCTTTCTAAGAAGTACCAAGTGCTAAAAGCACTACTCCATAGCTAGTGGATTTTTGTTTTGCACTTTGTTAATATTTTGTTGCATGATATAACACCATGTGTGTATTCCAGTGTTCAGAGATTGCAGTGAAGAAGACTCTCCAAGCTAAGAATATGAAAAATTCTTAGAAAATGACTTATTTTTTAAATGCCAAGATGATCTGTTAAGAAATCAATAGCCTCCATGAGCTACGTCACTTCCAGTGCAAGAAAGAGACAGGGAGTCACCTGTTTGCCTGCTGAGGTTTCCTAATTTGTGCAAGATATTTCTGCAAAAAATTGAATGCTTCCCCATTTGGGAAACAGAGTGTGCTTTCATATGCACACACAGAAAGCATAGCAGACCATTGGCTGACAGGTCAAAACAACACAAAGAACCTATGATGCTTCTCATTTTGAAAATCCCATGAAAGAAATACCAGCTGTCACAACAATTTGCACCATTTGTGCAAATGCACAAAATCTTCTACAAATGTGAGAACCCTAATCAATATCAGTAGAAAATGTCTTGCTGTCTTAAGGATGAGATTTTTTTTAAAAAAAAAATATTGTTCTCAGAAACAAGACAAGCAAATCTACCATTGTTTATCTAACCTTCTAGTTACTGTTACCCTCTCATTTTCAGATGACCCATGAAAGTGAGGAGAACTTATCCATCACTAGGCAAGCCAATGCCTAGGTAGAGCCCTGTAGGTCCAAACATGGCATTGCTCTTAATTCTGGCTGGCCCCACTTCCAGTTATGCTTCTGCTGGTCAGCAAAGGCCTTTTTATTCTGACAATCTTTATCCTTTGGCACTAACTGGTTTATTTTTCAATTGATGGGAACTGTTCTTTATTTAAATCAATCTGTTTCAATTTGTTTTTAGCCTGCTTTCATTTTTAAAATACAGTAGGACCCCAGTATCTGCTGGGGATTGGTTCGAGGCCTTCCCGTGGATAATGAAAACCGTGGATAAGACAGAACACCAAAAAACCCCAAACTGCTACTTTGTTTTGCTTTATGGCTGCTGTTTTAGAACATTAGCTTGCTTTACAGCTGCTGTTTGTGACAATAGCTTGCTTTGCAGCTGTTGAATAATTTATTTAATTTTTTCCTATGCCAACCGTGGATAACTGAATCAGTGGATAATAAATCAGTGGATACAGGGGTCCTACTGTATATTTTTATTTGAATTGCATTGTTACTAGCTGCCTTGAGTGCTGTCTTTTTGGCAGAAAGGCAGGGAATAAATTTACTAAATATAGTATATAAGTAACACACATCTCCTAAAGATCCAAAAGTCTGTAGCTACTGAAGACTTTCATAGTTCAGTTCTTAGTCATAGTGATCCAGAGGAAACATATTGTTCCAGTTCTTGCATCTCTGTGTTGGCTAACCATATATGTATTCTACATGCATATGTAGATACATAGGTGTATGCACATGTGCTTGTGTATTCAGATGGATTTTACAAGACATGTTTCCATCAGAAGCAGCTGAATTTAATTTGGCAAGTCTAAAATGATCACCTATATACAATTATGCCAAAATAAATTCAGCTGCTTCTGGTGGAAACATATCTTGTAAAATCCATCTGAACACAACCAGAAATTTTTAAAACCCCACAAAACTATTTCTTAATCAAATGGGATGTTTCTGATTAGTCTGTATAGTTTAAGTTGTTTATGCCCCCTTTCAAACACTGAAGGTAACTGTTCTGAATTGGAATCTGAATGTGATACCTCCCATAATTAAGAGAATTGAACTGATAATTGGCTTCTTTTGGCAGTCTTTCTGATATTTACTACTGTGACAGACCTACTGAGGGAATGCAGAAACTGCATGCTAAAATTTTAAGGGAAGAGGGAGTACTTGTTCTTAAGGCTGTTCACAACCCTAGAATTTTAACAAATATCACCATCACCATACAAGGGATGTTTTTTGTGTGGAAGTGACTGCCTTCTATCCTGTAGTGCAACATTATGCTTATCCTGATTTTTTTCTCAGTGATCTTTGGGGATTTGTTTTCTGCTCCAGAAAAAAAGGAACAGCGTTGTTTCTGCGCCAGAAAAAAAGGAACAGTTTTCCTGAGCCAGCATTTTTGTATCAACTGTAACCATAAATAGATACACAAAATATTTAATATTGTACTACCAGGCTATCACCTTCTCAATATTTAATGCAACAATTGCATATAGGATTTCATTATAAATCAATAGGAGAAACAAATAGAAAATAATATGTTCTAGGCAGTCTAGGTGTAGAAGTCATGTATAGAGATGGGCACGACTCGGGAAAATGACGTTTTCGAGTTGTCGTGTGTCGGAGGCAGTCCGTTTCGGCTCGTTTCCGTTTTTCGCGAAATTTCACAAAAATTAGTCGGTTTGTTTTTTTGTTTTTTCGTTGTCATTAGTACTGGTTTTGGGGGGGTAGCGGGCTCCTGGAGAGAGCTGCAGGAGTCAGCCAGAGCCACAAGTGACGAACTGGCAGACTCTTTGCACCCGCTGTGTCTCACGTACTTGCATGTAGTGCAATGCAAGTAGATCTGGCTTAGGGTTAAGACGGGTTAGCGCAAGGGCTAGGGTTAGGCTAGTTACGAGTGAGGTTAGGGTGAGTATTGGGGTGCATCTGGGTGCCTCTCTGACCCACTTAGAAGGACAGTGTACTGGCGTATGGGTTAGGCTTAGGGTTCGGGTTTGGGCTACGATTAGTGGGCAGTTTATGCCCGATTGGCACATCCCAGAAGTCTCTGTGGTCAACCTGGCCAAGTGGCCATGCGATTGGTGGAAATTTTGCATGGTCCACTCCCATGGGCGAGCCCATCATTGCGAATGTGCAGGTGTAAAAAAATAAAATAAAATAAAATAAAATAAAATAAAATCAACAGAGACCTTTTTTTTGCAAGAAAAACCCACTGCTGCTACTGTAAAAATTCAAGCATTTAAAATAGCTAATTTTCGCATGTTTCTGTGGTGCTTTGGTGGGGTTTTGGGCAACGATTTCAAAAAAAATATTGCAGTCGCCATTTTGGATCCCCCGCACTGCATGGCAAATGGATGCGCCCTCCCAGCCTGGTACAGTCAGCAAAACCTGGCCATGCGATTGGTGGAATGGCTCCAAAACTTTGCATGGTCCACTCCCATGGGCGAGCCCATCATTGCGAATGCGCAGGTGTAAAAAAATAAAATAAAATAAAATAAAACAAAATCAACGGAGACTTTTTTTTTTTGCAAGAAAAACCCACTGCTGCTACTGTAAAAATTCAAGCATTTAAAATAGCTAATTTTCGCATGTTTCTGTGGTGCTTTGGTGGGGTTTTGGGCAACAATTTCAAAAAAAATATTGCGGTCGCCATTTTGGATCCCCCGCACTGCATGGCAAATGGATGCGCCCTCCCAGCCTGGTACCAGCAGCGCAGCAGTAGCAATAGCCAAGGAGAGGGGGGCGGGGAACCCCCCCAAATAAAACACCCTTCTGGCCTGGTAGGTGCCCTCAGACAGTTTTCGCCTACTTTTAGGGCCGGGAATCGGGTTTTTTTTAACTTTTAAAAACTTTTTTTCTGTGCCGCTTGGCATTGCGCGATCGCCGCGATGCAAGTAACGAGCACGACAAATCAGACCAAAATTGTTCGTTCGTCGGTTCAAGCTCAAAGTCTGGCGGAGTAATTCCCGTTACCGTTTCCGTAGAGTAATGGAAACGAGTAATGGAAACGGAAACGGGAATACCGCTAAGTCGTGCCCATCTCTAGTCATGTATATGAAACTCAGCCCTAAAAATAAAATGCTTCAATCCCCATTAGCACAGGGCGAAACTCCAACCAGGAGGCAGCCTCTAACGCATCATATTTCTGTCTCACTGGCACTAGCCAATCAGTCAGGGAGGTGGGAGGATGCATGTCCTTGAACAACTCCTGATTGGCTAGCGCCAGGGAGAGGGAAAGATGATACGTCAGAGGCTGGATCCTGATTGGAGTTTCACCCTGCGCAAGGTAAAGAAGGTAAGACAGTGGTTGATTTTGTTCCAGAGAGTGGGGCTGCATTCGAAATGCCAGCTGTGCTGGTGTGTTTCATTTCGGAACCAGTCCCCTTCTGAAACAAAACACCCATCTCTAGTCCAGAACCATGGTTGTGAGAGGCCATCCGTCCAGAACCATGGTTGTGAGAGGCCATCCAATGGAAAAATACCAAGATAACAAACAACAGTGTCATCTCTGTTGTGATAAATCTGTGATCATTCTCTGTTAATGGGGCTATTAAAGGAAAAGTGGCCCCAATGGACAAGCCTGATATTCTCTAGATTCATGAAAGGTGGCCATCATAAGGGATTGAAAAAGAAAAAAGAGTGGGAGGGGGAGGAAGAAAGGGGAGTCAGCAGAGAAGCAGCATTTAAAGACAGAAAGCGGTCAGTTGAGAGAGAATTTCCCCAGACCTTGTCAAGGCATGTGAAAGGGCATTTCATTTCGGAAGTGTACTGATTCCGAAATGAAGTGACTGCCTTCTATCCTGTAGTGCAACATTATGCTTATCCTGATTTTTTTCTCAGTGATCTTTGGGGATTTTTTTTCTGCTCCAGAAAAAAAAAAGGAACAGTTTTCCTGAGCCAGCATTTTTGTATCAACTGTAACCATAAATAGATACACAAAATATTTTATATTGTACTACCAGGCTATCACCTTCTCAATATTTAATGCAACATTTGCATATAGGATTTCATCATTAATCAATAGGAGAAACAAATAGAAAATAATATGTTCTCTAGGCAGTCTAGGTGTAGAAGTCATGTATATGAAACTCAGCCCTAAAAATAAAATGCTTCAATCCCCATTTTAAAAGAATGACAAAAATGATAGTATAAAATACTAAAATTGTTTGAATGTGTTGCCATATCGACCATGTACTGTAAGGTTTCTGTCTTAAAGGAAACATGACCACAGTCTGTTTACCTTATTCTTCTTGCCTGACTCTCAGCCCATTCACATGACCTTGTCAGGCAGAAATCAAAAATGAAATGGGAAAAAAATAAAAAATAAAGAACATAAAAGCATTGTGGCACCTTAAAGACTAACTGCTATGTTTTAACGTGTGCTTTCATGGATAAGTCCCCTTGTTCAGACTTGTAGCCATTGCTTGTAATGTAGCATTACCTTGTAGCAGTCCTTCCAATGATTAATCCAGAGTAGAGATGGGCATTTCATTTCGGAAGTGTACTGATTCTGAAATGAAACGTGCCAGCACAAATGGTGCTCGGAATGCAGTCCCACCCTCTTGAGCAAAATCAACCACTGTCTTACCTTGCTTTAGCTCGTACAGGGCAAAACTCCAACCAGGAAGCAGCCTCTAACACATCATATTTCTGTCTCACTGGCACTAGCCAATCAGTCAGGGAGGTGGGAGGATGCATGTCCTTGAACAACTCCTGATTGGCCAGCGCCAGGGAGAGGGAAAGATGATACGTCAGAGGCTGGTTCCTGATTGGAGTTTCACCCTGCGCAAGATAATGAAGGTAAGACAGTGGTTGATTTTGTTCCAGAGAGTGGGGCTGCATTCGAAATGCCAGCTGTGCTGGTGTGTTTCATTTCGGAACCAGTCCCCTTCTGAAACAAAACACCCATCTCTAGACCAGAACCATGGTTGTGAGAGGCTATCCAACTGAAAAATACCAAGATAACAAACAACAGTGTCATCTCTGTTGTGATAAATCTGTGATCATTCTCTGTTAATGGGGCTATTAAAGGAAAAGTGGCCCCAATGGACATGCCTGATATTCTCTAGATTCATGAAAGGTGGCAATCATAAGGGATTGAAAAAGAAAAAAGAGTGGAGGGGGGGAGTAAGAAAGGGGAGTCAGCAGAGAAGCAGCATTTAAAGACAGAAAGCAGTCAGTTGAGAGAGAATTTCCCCAGACCTTGTCAAGGCATGTGAATGGTGAATAGGATGGAAAGGAAGAAAACTATATGCAGCTTGTATCATTGTATCATTTCTGAGCTGGAGACTTGAATCAAGAATTGAAAAATCACCATCATCCATAAAGTTGATTCCGACTTTTAATGATGCTTTCCAGGCTTTTCTAAGGACAGAATACACTGTACTTAGAAGTGGTGTATCATTGCCGTCTTACAGAAGTAATCTGGAACATTGTGGCTTCCCCAAGCTTACATAAGCTAGCTTTATACCCAGAAGGCACATTCATAATTGAACTCCCAATGTCTAGCTCCTCAGCCAGGTACCGTTATGTTCCTAACCATACAGTGACTTTTCCAACCTTATCCCACCCAGAAATTGTTTGGAACTAAAGAATCAGATTTTTAAATATTGGTTGAGAAGAGACACAGCTGTAGGTTTACACGAAGTCTATATACTTGGATAATTGTATGCATAAGGGATGGCCTACTCTAATTACCCAGAGGGTCATTTGGAAGAGGGTGGAATGAAGATTAATTCAAGTAGAGCAATCCATGATTGTACTGCCAGGAAATGAGATGCCAGGAACAATGTGTCTGTATGTTAGAAAATATATTAAATTGAATAAATGTGAGAGTAGAAAAGAGAGCAGGGATGAATAAGCTTCGTTTAGGTATGTTGGCTGACAGTCACATTCATGATGGCCATGGCCAATGGTAAGAAGCTGGGATGTGTAGTCATACATATATGGAGGATCAGAGTTTCTTCAGCTGTGAAATAGAACAACGTCCTCATTAAAATATGCTGTTCTAATGCTTTGATGGATCAAGTATTAAGATAGTCATACATCAAGCACTAAGAGGAACTTTATCGTACAATAGAAAATTTTTATCTAGAACTATGGCAAAATTATTCATTTTAATGAAATTTCATCAAGTAAACTATCCTCTTAGTTTTCTACCTGTTATAATTTCTGGTATACATAGGAGTTAAGAGTGTGCCTACTAGAGATGGGCACGAATAAAAAAAAGATGTTTTGGTTTTTCATTTTTCATTGCGGGTCCGTTTCAGTTCATTTTCATTTTTTGTGAATGTTTTGAAAAATTTTCATTTCATTTTTTCATTTTTCGTTTTTCCATTTTACCCGCTTTTTGCGCGACTTAAAGCATTTCCGCGCGGACGTCCCCCAACGCCCAAGACCAGAGGGAAAACACTAAAAAAAATGATGCTGGCAGAGACATGGTATAGACTAGGTACGCAGGGAGGCTGCAAAGGTAGCGGCGGGCATTGCCCAGGGCGTAAGGCAGCCACAGAGTGACTGCACTGCGGGGCAGGAGAGGGTACTCACAGAGATGTACGCACGCACGCACAAAGGGAGGCTGCAAGAGAAATCTCTTCTTTCTCTCTCCTAAGAGCCAGGCTGCATCCAGCAGGAACACAGAGACACACACCTGCCTGGCTGGCCTAAAGTAATGAGTCGCAGAGACAGCAATCCCACCCTAATTCCCACTGCAGACTGCAAGGAGGACGGGGGCTGCCAAAGCTTTCTATGCCCTCTGTGGCTGGCACACCTACGCAGTCTGCAACCTGGGCATGCTATTGGTTGAAATTGTCCAAGAATTTACATGATTCCATCACATGGCTTGCATCCATCTTGTGGCTGGAATCAATTTTGTGTCATCCTTAAAGGGAAAAGAAAAAATACATTGCGATTGGAGAAAGACAAAAACAAACGTTTTAAGGACTGCAACCCCCTGGTAGGTAATAATTTCAAATAATTATCACTGCATTTTTATGGATGTCCAGGGTGTTTTAATACCCAAGAAATCAATATTAGGCATCTGGGAACCATTTTGGGTCGATGTCCCCTAACTCCCCTTAAAGGAAAAAAAAATACAGCAATCTGAGAAAAGACATAAATGCACGTTTTTAAGGACCCCAACCCCCCTGGTAGGTATTATCAGGCAGAATAAATAATTATCACTGGGTTTTTATGGATATTCAGGACGTTTTTTAACATTTAAAAATAGCTCATTTCATTGCGCATCGCTATTAAAGAAAACGAAATGTAACAAACCTAATTTTCATGGTTCTGTTCTGTTTGTTCCAATTTCGTCACAATTTTCATTATACATTTTGTTACGTAATGAAACGAATAATGAATAATGGAACAAAATCTTTTTCGTTTCGTGCCTATCTGTAGTGCCTACTTGTGCTCATGAACTGTAATTCTGCTTATATTCAAGGTACATTCAGCTTCAAGCTTCACCATCTGTTTTTCACACTGCAAAGGAGTAAGAGTTTTCAAATGTTCCTCCTGCTCAGTAGGAAAACTACAGAAACATATGTTTTGGATCAGATTCAAACAACGTATGAAGTGATGAAGAGCCAGCACATGAGCTTTGTGTGCTTCTGTTTCTTGTACTTTCTGTTAATGGACTAGGACTCTGGAGAAAAGGGTTCAAATCTCCACTTAGTCATAGACACTGACTGGAGGAATGGAACTGGTAAAACCACTACTTAAATATGTTACTTACTTTGAAAACCATGTTAAGAATACTATAATTTGGTTCTGACTTGACAGCATACAACGATGACGACCATGACAATGACAATGATGACCACAACAACAACAATGCAAGTTTACATCTGAGTCTTTACTGTACAAGAAGATCATTATCATCATTACATGAGACTCCCATGTATCTACTTTTAAACAATTTCCTCCAGTGGTTGAGTAGATCAAGTGTTTTTTTCAACACAGTTAGAATGTTAGCTCTGCCAAGAACCTGTCAAGTTATTGATCCATTTCCTTTATTTGTTATCTCATTTCTCCACCAGTGCTTGTAAGTGAAGGCTTGTCCATCAAGATCTAATACCCAAAAGACATATTCTGTTATGTCACTCATAAACTCACTGGCAAGAATAGAGTTGACATAGTTGTTCCATGCAACACTGATGGCATCATCAGCCATGACCACGTCATTTTGATGTTGAAGAAGCTGAATACTTCTTATTTAACCTCTCTATCAGGTATTGTGAATTGCTGGGGATATCCATTAGAGATGGGCACAAAATGAAAAATGAAATGTTGTTTCATCAAGTAACCAATTACATCATTACCTAACAAAACGATAGGACACGTTTTCTTTCATTTCATGACAAAACACAATTTTTCCCTCTAGGATGAAATGACTCATCCTCCCTAGAGGAAATGGCAGGAGAGCAATTCTAGGTAAGCTCCTGGAATTTGGAAAGGTTTGGGGGTCAGGTGGCTGATTTATGAAGCTCCAAAAGGGGTGCCCCAGGAAAAAAAATTCTAATTGGAAGCAGAAGCCAAGCCATGGCGGTGCTATGCTCACCCACAGCTTGGCTTCTGAAGTTCCGATTCCAATAGAAAGGGTTTTCCCCCCATAGGGGCACCCCCTTTGGAGCTTCATAACTCAGCCCCCTGGACCCCAAACCTTTCTAAATTTTGAGTGCTTACAGGGAAGAGTTCGAGGAAGCTTCCCTGCCATTTTGGTCCTTTGGGACCCAGGGAAGCATAGCATTTCATTTCATTTTGTTTCATTTCATATTGAAACTACTTTAAAAATTCATTACAAATGAAATGACTAAAGAAACAAAACAAAATGAAACAAAACACTATTTTTCTGTTTCTTGCCCATCTCTAATGTCCATCATCCTAGGGAGCTTTCAGGAGCCACAGAAAAGTACAGGGAACAATTTAAAGTCAGAAAATGACAGCTAGTCCCTCTACTGGCTTTATATCATTCCTTTCCCCCCATTCCATGGCTCCTGAAGGCTTTCTTAGATAAAGGAACCCTTGGAACCTGGCAGAGATGATAACAAGCTTTTCATTTCCCTGAACTGCACATGGCATGGCCGCCACAGCATAAGTCATCAGAATTGTGTGGCATAACTTGTGCAGCAGGATTATCTTGGGAGATCCTGCATTGGCATTTTGAAACAAAATATGTGAAAGAGACAGAGGAAAGTCCACTCCTATGCCCCTCCATTGCAGACAACTGCAAATCCCCATGTGTCTTCCTAGTCTTGTTTCATTAAAATGTAACCTAGCAAGTGTTTTCTCCATTACTTCCTCCAGATAGACATCCATTACAAACAGCCTTCTGTCCTCTGAATGACTCATTCCCCTGCTTTGCATTAACCTTAGGGATGGTTCGAAAAATTAATTTGGTTTGCATTTTAATGCTAGATTACTCAATTTGCATGTCCTAGAGCTGAATGAAGATCCTAAAATAATTGGTGGTCTGAAAGTCATCCATTTCCAGCCTTGCAGAGCCAACTGAGAAACTATGGGGAGGAACTTAAAAAGCACAGAAGTTGCTGAAGGATGCACCCCTGCTGCCAAGCCACAGATCCCAGTGGCAAATCATACTGATGAAAGTCAGCAGCAAAAAGTGGGGAACAGCTTTAACCCAAGCAGGAAATACTTGTTGCAGAAATTTTTCCAGAGCGCACAAAGAAATTTTGGTGGCAAACCATGAAAACCCATTTAAAACTAGCATGTCTCTCTCCCTCTTTGAAAAGGACACTTGGTCACTGAAATGTAGTGACATGATTAGGAGAGAGCATAGAGATTTAAAATGTTGTTCAGTGGAAGACACGTGCAGATTCTAGAACAAAGGTTCCGCATCCCAGTGGGAAACGAGATCGTTAAAAAATAAACCATTACAATCCACGGCTACTGCTTTGGTCAGTAAAAATGCATTACAAATGGTGAATCAGCAAAAAGAGCACAAAGTATTTTGTAACAGTTTGTTTTATGTTGTAAACCACCCAGAGTGGCTTTCTGGGTGGTATAGAAAGAAAGAAAGAAAGAAAGAAAGAAAGGAAGGAAGGAAGGAAGGAAGGAAGGAAGGAAGGAAGGAAGGAAGAAAGAAAGAAAGAAAGAAAGAAAGAAAGAAAGAAAGAAAGAAAGAAAGAAAGAAAGAAAGAAAATATACACTTAAGTTGAAAATTGTGGGAAAAGCATGCATGGATGTGCAGGTGAGGAGGTGGGAGCAGCTTGCGGGAAGAAATTTTCTCATGTAAAAACATAAACTTGCATGTGACTCGGCATCACAGATTGACACCACTAACACTTTCTACACATGATACGGTACATGGTGCCCCACTGCCTTGAGGTACCCATAAGTACTGTAGTTTGAGGATGATCAGCAAACCAAATTCTGATTTCTGTGTCCAAAGAAAAAGATACAAAGGGAATTAGATTTTAAGGATGTTAGCAACTGGGCTGCTGCAAAAGAGCAGCTGTTAATAGGTTGCATTCCATTTAAAACAGGCTTAATAGAAAAACTCATACAGCAGATGAGAGAGAGCGACTATTTTCTCTAACTAGTGAAATAGGAGAGTGGCACTTGTGAAACTCCCTCCTTAAAGCACAATCTGGATAAACCAACGGGGTAATGTTCCATCATTCCAACAAGCCATCTGGCATAGAGATGTTCTGCCAATTAATACAGATGAAATAGCTATAAACGACGCTGACTGTAAATATTTCAGGCAAATTCTTTCGTGTCATTTAACAGTTGCATTTCATACCTTAACACTTGCATACAAACTTCCTGTGAGTTACTCAGAAACAATGTAGTTAGCTTTAGAAGAAAATATTAAATTTTTTACCAGTGCTGGCAGTCTCAAACCAACATATGCAACAATGCAGAAGGCATATTACAGAGAAGCAAATGTATATAGCTGAAGAATGAAGGCAAATGTTTCTCCCCAAGTCCTTTATATCTTAAATAAATAAATAAATATTTATAAATATATAAATACATTATATGGGAAGGATTGCCGTAACTCAGAATCGACCTGACAGCAACTAATTATTATTAATCATGTAGAACCTACACATGAGCAAGTGTTTCTCATTTCAGATATGTGTGTTGCATCATTACAGTCGTGACCGACTCTTTGTGACCCCCATGTCCATGGAGTTTTCTTGGCAGGAATACTGCAGTGGTTTGCCAGTTCCTACTCCAGGCACCTACAGCACCTGGTGTCCCCTGGTGGTCTCCCATCCAAGTACTAGCCAGGGCCGACCCTGCTTAGCTTCCGAAATCAGGTGAGATCGCATGTGCTTAGGGCATCTAGGCAGCTTCATTTCAGATATATCATTCTGCAAGTGGAAAAAGCACCAACATATATGCTCTTAACAACCAGGTAGGCAATTATTCAGCAGACCTAAAATCATCAGATGCATGACTAGTCTCTAAAACAGGAATAATAAGTTACTGCACAGAGGTGTTGCAACAGACACTTAATTAATTAAAACTCATAGTGTGCATTAATATCCTTGGGAATATAGATGTGTTATTATATCTATAAATTCTTAAATTATTCATTCTTATTTAATTGATTGTCTCACATCTTCTAAAAGTTGAGTGTATGAATGCTTTCCTCCCCCATTCCTCCAGAGGCATGCTGTGATAACAGTTACTTCCAACTTCTACTTTAAAATACATTTATTTAGGTCTCTTATTGGTTGCCATGACATTATTATCCCACCTCTCTTATACTTGCCCATGCCTTATTAACAGAGATGCTACCTCCTGCTTCATTTTCAAAGGGCACAGTTCTCCATTTTCTGTGTCACAAACTGTTTCTGTTCATAGCTAATGACTTTTTAAAAAAAGCCATTCGGACTGCATTGCTTACACAGTGAAGCAAAACAATTAGGCCCCAGTTGTTCTGTGGCCATTAGACCTACTGTATTAGAGTTGGTTGTTAGGATTCTATTTTAATAGCTCTACTAGTGTGCTTCCAGAGGGACGTGGTGGCTCAGTGGACTAAGGATCTGAAAACTGTTGGCTGCAGTCAGCAGCTCAGCGGTTCAAATCCCAGGTGCCACGCAGAAGAACGAGCTCCCACTGATAACCCCAGCTCCTGCCAACCTAGTAGTTCAAAAGCATGTACATGCAAGTAGATAACTAGGTATCACCGTAAAAAGTGGGAAGATAAAACAGTGTTTCCTTGCAGCCATGCCGGCCATGTGGCCATGGACTTGCACAACACTGGCTCTTCAGCTTGAATACAGAGATGAGCACTGCCCCTAGAGTCGGACACAACTAGCACGCATGTGCGGGAGGAGCCTTTACATTTTAGTGTGCTTCCACTAGCTTAATATCCTCATTTTAGAGATGGGCATGAAACAAACAATTTTTTGTTTCAGTTTTCGTTTTTTCATTTTGTTATGCAATGAAATGACAAATAAATTTTGTCTCCAAAATGAAACAAAACGAACAGAAACACCGGAAATTTTGTCGTGTGTTTTGTTTTCGTTACTGCAATACAGTGAATTGCTTGAAATGCTAAAAAAAATCACAAAAAATTGAAATAAATGGTAACGAAACAGTAACGAAATGAATGAAAACAAAAATGAATTTCTTTGCAAAAATTCACGAAAAACGGAAACGAACCAAAATGGACCCTCCAAACGACAAACGACAAACGAAATGTCATTTTTTTATTCGTGCCCATCTCTACCTCATTTATAAAAATAGTGTAATGATACTCTAGTTTAGGAAGAGAGTGCCTTAAATCTTTGTGCCCACAGAATTTAGCACTTTGGGGAAATGATCCTTGAAGCTGCACCATTAATAAAAAGGCTGGATATCAAATCTGCATAAGAGTTGGCATTGGCCCTGTATCCATGAGTAACAGCCAGCTGCTGGGGGCCTTGTATGTACCCCTTACCCTCTCTTTTTTGTTGAGAAACAGATTGCAGATCGTATTCCCTGAATTTAGGTTAGTCCCATTCTACAAACAACTAGAGATGGGCACGACTTAGCGGTATTCCCGTTTCCGTTTCCGTTACTCGGTTCCATTACTCTACGGAAACGGTAACGGGAATTACTCCGCCAGACTTCGAGCTCGAACCGACGAACGAACAATTTTGGTCTGATTTGTCGTGCTCGTTCCTTGCATCGCGCGATTGCGCGATGCCACGCGGCACAGGAAAAAAAGTTTTTAAATGTTAAAAAAACCCGGTTCCCGGCCAAAAAGCAGGCGGAAAAATGCCTGCCGTGCCTCAGGGCACCTACCAGAGGGGTTGTTTCTGGAGGTCCCCGGCCTCCCCCCTCATCCCCCGTCCTGGGCTGCTCTGGTGGGACTCGCCGCAGGCTCGCAGCCAGCAAAAAGCCCAGTCTCGCCGCCGCCCGCCCGCAATTAAAGCGCAAGCAAGCGGCACGGACGGCACAGGAAAAAACTTTTAAACTCTCCCCCCACCCATTCCCGGGCCAAAAAAGCAGGTGGAAAAATGCCTGCTTGACTAAGGGCGCAGGGCACCTACCGGAGGGGTGGTTTCTGGAGGGGGGGTCCCGCCTCCCCCCCGTCCTGGGCAGCCGGACTCGCGAGTCGCCATCGCCATGCCATGCGGTGCGGGCGGGGGATCCAAAATGGGGCGGCGAACGCAATATTGTTTTTGAAATCATGGTCCAAAAACACACAAGCACAACAGAAACACGCGAACATTTATAAACTGCCAGATTTTTCACAGTAGCAGTGGGTTTTTTCTTCCAACAAAATGTCTCTCCTCTCCTCCTCTGTCCTCCATTGATTTTATTTTATTTTATTTTTTTTACACCTGCGCAATGATGGGCTGGCCGAGTGGCCAGCCATGTGGGAGTGGACGACCATGCAAATTTTTGGAGCCATCCCACCAGTCGCATGGCCACTTGGCCATGGAGACTTCTGGGATGTGCCAAAAAGCCCCCTAAAACCTGCCCTAGCCCTAACCCTAACCCTTGACTCCGTACCCATACGTCACAGACTGTCTTCTTAGTGGGTCAGAGAGGCACCCAGAGGTGCAACCCACTATCCCACCATAACCTTACCCGTCACTAGCCTAACCCTAGCCCTTGCACTAAGCCACTTAAAGCCAGATCTACTTGCTTGCATTGCACTACACGCAGCAAGTTCAATTCCCTTCTGTGTGAGACATGGTGGTACGAGAGCCTTGTGCAGGGCGGGCATGACGCTATCACTCTCACTGGTCTCACTGTCTGCACATTCTGTTATGCAATATCCATATGGCTATTGCATAGCATTTTGCAGCAGCAGCAGGTGAGGAGGGGAGACCCCCATGTAGAGGGGTCTCTTGGAGCCTGCTTCCCCTTCCTAGTGGGTGAGGATAGGAGGCACCCACGGGTGCCTCCAGGAGCCCACTTTCCCTTTATAGCGGGCCAGAGGAGGCACCCACCCCACAGAGGTGCCTCCAGGAGCCCGCTCCCCCCAAAACCAGTACTAACGACAACAAAAAAACGAAAAAACGAACCAACTAATTTTTGCGAATTTTCGCGAAAACCGGAAACGAGCCGAAACGGGACCGGCCCGACTAACGACAACTCGAAAAAAATTTTTTTCAAGTCGTGCCCATCTCTACAAACAACAGATCACAGTTTTTAGGAAACTCGGTGGACTTTCAAAGAGCTCGTCTATATTTTCTGAAAGTAGCTTGTCAGATTAACTAGCATTTATTATAAACCATATTCTGAATGACACAAGCTGAGACGTATGGAAAGAGTACCCAAACACTGCAGACATCTTCCTTCCCGCTGCAAGGGGCTGTAATGATCATCTCCACTTTATCTCTTACTAGCAATGGTGTAGAAACCTGACGATTGTCCCTAAAGACAGATAAAAGGCCTATACAAAATATACCACCTGAGAATGGCGTGGAAGCTATTGAAAATGGTTTGGAATTCATCATCATCGCTTGTGACATTGTGAGGCTTTTTTGAACTCATAACGTTATATGATTGCAAGGAAAAAGAAGAAGGAGAATACAACTGAGAATCATGGTGATTTTTTCCTGGTGCTGCACATTGACATGAATGACAATTTTACATAATAGGAAGATGTTGGTCCTGAATAATAGAATTTTAGACTGTATCTGGCAATTTGTTCTCCAAAAATACCCTACATGAAGAAATTTTCCATTTCCATTAGCTTTCTGGAGACACATTTTAGGACAGGATTCTGTCCATAAAAATCTACATAATTGCAAAATGTCTGTTTGCAAAGCTTAGGGAAGGTATAGGCACCCACTCTAGGGTAAATGTGTTCCCATCAGATTTCCCCATCCATGCAAAGGAGTAAATGCAGGGTGTGACTAGGCAGTGAAGCTATCCTGAGCTGGAGTGGGCTGAATAGGGTCGCCTGAAAGAACAGCATGAAATTTAAAACAATTACCACAACCACACACAAGAACCGGGTGATTTTGGGACAGGAAGTCACACTAAACCTCAAAGTGCCCTTATTTAGCCTGGTCCTCCCTCTAAGTTTCCATGCTCCCACATCCTTTCTTGTCTCCTCCTCTTCTATGGAAATTGAAGAAAATCTGGATTTTGTTTTGTGTCATTTTTTGTTAGTATGTGACTTCACTTTGCATTGGCTTGCCCCTCAAGTGAAACAGCACTGGATTTTTTTGCAGGAAACAAGGAGAAGGGGGGAGGGGGACAAATTTCCTCCTCCCCCTCATGGGTTTTCCACCAGAGTGAAGCAGTACTAGAAAAAGGAAGGAAGGAAGGAAGGAAGGAAGGAAGGAAGGAAGGAAGGAAGGAAGGAAGGAAGGAAGGGCTACTACAGTAAGTGGCACACCTTGAAACTAGTGTCCACATACAATTTTGCTACCTGCTACATTAAAGGAAATAAAAACAGAGGCCCAAAAGATGAAGGGTGCCATGTTTTGGGGGCAACTATTTCCAGCCAAAGCTGCCTAGATGCCCTAAGCACATCCAATCTCGCCTGATTTCGGAAGCAAGGCAGGGGCGGCCCTGGTTAGTACTTGAATGGGAGCCCACCAGAGAATACCAGATGCTGTAGGCATCTGGAGTAGGAACTGGCAAAGCCACTCCAGTATTCCTGCCAAGAAAACTCCATGGAGATGGGGTGGCAAAGAGTTGGTCATGATTGTAACGATACAACACACACAAACAAAACACAAACACACACACACACACACACACACACACACACACACACACACACACACACACACACACACACACACACACACACACACACCTTTCCAGCAAAGACAGAGGAATGAATTTTGGCAAAAGGCAAAAGAAACTGAGGTATTCATTTAGTGACTGACATCTCTATTTTTCCCACAGACATGGAGTAAACAATATGTCTTGGGACTTGAAGGTTTGAAATCTGGCTTGGATGATTTTTGGACTTTTCTTTATCTCTTCCCACCCAAGCCCCTTTCCCAACTTCCAGCTCTACCATGACCAAATAGACAAAGATTCCTTCAGAACCCATCTGGTTGTGTTTTTTTTACTGTTTTAGTCGGTTAAGAAAGTGTTGCCCTTCCTTTTAGATATTAGCCAAAACAGCCACCTGGGAATGGATCAGAAACTTGGGGTGTTTGTTTTATCATAGATCTAAAACAGATGGAATGGCTTTCCTGACGTGAGGCTTGGTCTGAAGGTCCAGCTCAAGAAAACCATTCACTTTGGCTTGGACTTCACACATGGTTTCTCATTCAAGAGCAAGCCACGCCAAAAAACTATGGATATTTTGCATGACGTTCCAGAAAAGGTTCACACCTGAATGATGCCAGCCTGACATCAGTAGTGCCAAGATGCAAGCTGAGTCTGAGAAATGTCATAGATTTGAACTCCGTTTTCAGGTCTTGCTTTGGAGAATGACGAAAAGGAAACCAAATCAATGAAAACCATGTTTCAGGCACAGTGATTTCATCAGCCATGCTGTAACCATGGAAGGCATCAGCTGTTGATGACTATTCATTTTCCAGTAGCATTAATGGACACTAATAAAATTCATGGGCAAAAGCAAATAGTAAGCACTCTCTGAATATGCATTTTTATACAGCATTTGGGATATAAAGTGCATTATCAGAATTTATCACATCAGTAACTCATAGAACAGTGCATTACAGTAGCTGTCTACTAAGCAGCTAAATGTGTACTTTTGAAAGAAACAAAAAGTTAACTACACTCCAATGGTCAATCTATAATTAAAGAGATCTAAGCATCTCTCTTTTTTTCTTAGTAGATTCTAGTAGGCACAGAGCTGAGTGAGAGATAATCAAGATACATGATAGGAGCTGGTATACAATACAATACTTAATAGAATTCCAATGACTAAAACAGCTCATTAAAAACCATTAAACTGAGAGTATATATTGCCTAAGTAAGTTTGAGCACAGTAATATTAACTTTGCTCCACTTTCTAAAAGGTATAGCTTACACTTTCAGAGCTCTTTAAAACAAAACTGAAAATGTATGTCATAAAAATAAGTACAGTGAGGTAGCTATAAATGCCATTCAACTCATAATTGGGTTGCAAAAATCTTTGAGCAGCATCACATGCTTAAGATGAAATACAATTAGAGGTGGGCACGAAACAGAAAACCCATGGTTCGTGTTCGTCTGTTTCGGGCCCACCCTTGGTTCAGTTCAGTTTGGGTTCGTACAAATTTTTCCAAAAAAAAAAATTGTATGAACCCGAACCAATCCGAAACAGTTCGGCTCCTTACTGGGCAGCGGCGCCGGTGGCGGAGGCGGTGGCGGCGGCAGCAGGAGATCCAGGCCCCTATGGCAGGGGCCTTTTGAGGTGCTGGTTTTATTTTTTATATTTTTTCTTGAATTTGGAGCGCCACCCCGGCCACCCCTGGGGTCAGGTCGGCACTCCTTTTTTATTTTATTTTATTTTATTATTTTTATTATTGTTTGTTTTTAAAGCACCAACTGCATGGCCCCTGGGCCCGGGTCAGCACTGGCTTTATTTTTTATATTTTTTTCTTGAATTTGGAGTACTGACCCGGGGACACCCCTGGGCTGGGTCAGCGCTCCTTTATTTATTTATTTATTTATTTATTTATTTATTTATTTATTTATTTGTTTGTTTGTTTGTTTGTTTGTTTGTTTGTTTGTTTGTTTGTTTTTAAAGCATCAACCGTGCATCCCCTGGGGCCAGGTTGGTGCTCATTTTTTTATTTTTTCTTCATTTTAGAGCTCTGACATGGCCACCCCTGGGTCCAGGTTGGCTCTCCTTTTATTATTATTATTATTATTATTATTATTATTATTATTATTATTATTATTATTATTATTATTATTATTATTATTATTATTATTATTATTATTATTATTATACTGCCGACCATGTGGCCTGCCTACCAGCTGTAGTGCGGGCCAGTTGGCTTTTTTTTCCTCCTGCTGCTGGCGCTACAGCCAGGAGAACCAGACCAGTCCAGGACCACTCCAGGTAGGAGACACCATCGGAACAAAAAACAAACCAAACTGAAATGGTTTTGTTTTGTTTTGTTTTTCTTAGAGGGGGCAGTTCATTATTCCTTTCATTACATAACAAAATGAATAACGAATAACAAAACAAACCAAAAGTTCATTTCATGCCCATCTCTAAATACAATGTATATTTTTCAAGCTTCTCAGTTGGCTATTGATGTTAAATCTGAACACATGTGGAAACTGTATGGTGAGTCGAGGGGACAAAGGCATGTTTGCTACATTGAGGTAGTAAACTTCCAAACAATATTAGCCAAGTATCCGGAAGTTGAATCGTGGCAGCTGGACTTTCCCCCCCGTCAGTCTTGGATTAGTAGTAAAATGTTTCAGTCTCACAAGAAAAGAAGTCCAGTTGCTACAACTCAACTTCCAGATAACTTCACATGGATGACTGAAAATCTTCATAGACAACAACAGCAAAGAAAATTTCTTACAGATCACTGGCCAAAATCCAGTTCATATAAAATTATAAGGTGCAAGACGGATGATGTCATCATTCAGGAACAGTAATATTTAGTTTAATATTGATTTTAAAAGCTTTCTATTTCACGTTCTATGGCCTCATAGCACTATTTTCCCCCTGAGAAAACCTTTGGAGATCTTGCAGGGGGGGGGGAGAAATAATAGCACCTTTAACAGTGCTATTATTTTTAAATCACTGCTGGATCAGTAAGGTTGTTGTTGTTGTCATTGTTGTTGTTGTTGTTGTTGTCATCGTTATTGTCGTTATTGTCGTTGTCATTGTCATTGTCATTGTCGTTGTCGTTGTTGTTGTTGTTGTTGTTGTTGTTGTTGTGTCATTACAGTCATGACCCCATGTCCCTGGAGTTTTCTTGACAGGAATACTAGCGTGGCTTGCCAGTGCCTACTTCAGAGGTAATTGTATTCTGTGGTAATTGACAGCCCAAGGCCCAATATATTGTTCTATAATACAGTCTAATTTTAAAATTTCAACTACATTTCAATAATCAAGAACATTTTCCTTCAAAACCAAAGTCATCATCTCCTGAGCAAGTGCTGATAACAGCGCTTGGCTTGCCCAATTAATGCTAACCACACAAGGGCATGAGTGCTACACAGATGCTCCTAGGTTTTTAAATTTTATTTTAATTAGGGACAGAATTTCAGGGGAAGAAGAAGAGAGTTGACACACTGCTGGTTGTCCTAAACAGTGGGTTTCATGCTGTGTGCTGTTTGGAATATTTGACACAAGAACTATCAGTCTCCAGCGGCAAAATAACAAAGTGTCGTGTGGCACCTTTAAGACTAGCAGATTTATTACAGCCTGGAATTCCTGGACACATTGCCCATGATGTCCAATACATCTTTAGTAGTGAGTGTGTGTCCATGAAATATCATACTGTAATAAGTCTATTAGTCTTGTAAGTACCACATGAATCTTTTTTCTCCCTTTCTTTTGCAGAAAGACCCTCTTTCATTCTGAGTCTGCAAAGATGCAGCCCATGTGTAGGGATGCTGAAGATGTTCAGCTGCCATTTTCAGGGAGAGTGACATTTAGGTGGTCATGAAATGTGAAGCAAGGGATGCCTCCCTTTGAAGCTCCATTGTTTCTTTCTTTAAACACTTTTAGCCACAATTTCCCAAAGAAGGCACAACTGTATTTCCATGAATTGAGGAGGAAGGGGTTTTCCTTCTGAATAGTCAGAGGCAGTAGCATGCTCAAAATATGTTTCTTTCTAAATAGAGATTGGCACGAAAAGAATTTTCTTCATTTCTTTTTTCATTTTTCATTTCATTACAGAATGAAATGAAAAACGAAGTGCCCTTTAAAAATGAAATGAAACAAAATGGAAATTTTCATTTTGTTCCATTTAATTTTGATTTATTATTTATTTTGACAAGTGCCAATCTCGGTGCTTTTCAAAATAAATAATAAAAATAAGCACCAGCTGTCCCATGGGAGAGCTGGTTGGTGCTAGATTTTTTAAAAAAGCACTGACTGGCCCACAGGCCAGCTGGTCAGTGCAAGATAAATAAAAACATAAATAAAAGTGCCGACCCAGCCCATGGGCCAGCTGATCAGTGCTAGATTAAAAAAACATTTTTAAAGTTTTTTAAGTTTTAAATAAAAATGAAATGAAAAACGAAATGAAATGAAATGCCATTTTGGTGTTTCGTGCCCATATATATTTCTAAATCTTCCCCAATCTCCTATTTGCAGGCCAGGTGGTCAGCAGTAGATTTAAAAAAATAATATTAAAAAGTTCCAACCCAGTCCACGGGTCAGCTGGTTGGTGCTAGGTAAAAAAAAATAATAATAAAAAGTGCCTACTGGCTGGCTGGTCATCTGTAACATTAAAAAGAATGAAAAATGAAAAATGAAACCAACACTAAATGAAAAGAATTTTTTTTTAAAAAAATATTTCATTCTAAATGAAACAAAGCAATAAAAATGAAATGAAAAACGAAATGAAATGCCATTTTGGTGTTTCGTGCCCATATATATTTCTAAACCTTCCTCAGTCTCCTATTTGCTTCAAAAGGTTTCCCCACCGATTGCCCATCTTCCTTCAATGGAGTAAATTAATATTTAGCACTGCAGCTAGTGTGCTGTAAACATCAACATGCTCTCAGCTAAACTTGTTATATTTAGTTAAGAGTACAGAGCAGCTTCCTTCCTCTTCTCATCCAGTTTATATAGGATTTAACCCTTATGTGTTAGTCTAAGATGCTTTAGTTAAATCTTGTAGCAGAATACACATAAAATGTGATCTATGATGTAGGTGTCCTTCTACTTGTTAACTTGAGGAGTAAACATTAGGAAAAATTAACTTGAATTCAGCCCAGTGGTGAAGGTCGAGTTTGTTTGCCTTTCTGCTTTTGTTCCCACTCCCCCACCCCCACCCCCAAAAAGGGGAAAAACATCAATTGGGACACAGTTTATACCAATTAAATATGTTGCATTTTCCGGTTTGGGTACTTTCCCCTCCCAGCCAGTGTTAAATATTGGGATAAAAACAACACCAACGGATCTCTTAGCCCCTCCCCCTTTTCCAAGCTATGTTGGCAAGAAGCAGAAGAGATGTACTTGAAATCATTCAGGTGAGCTGTTGCAATTCTCCATGTATTCCAGGAAAGACAAGACATGCACCCAGAACCCTAAGCACATCGCTAACCTTACCGCTTACTTCACAGTACTGGAGTTCTTGTGATTCGTGAATAAGAAACAAAAATCCATAACTCACTCAACTGAATTATTTCTTCCTCCCTCTCTCTCTCTCTCTCTCCACATGCAAAGGGTTTTGTTTTTAAGCAACAACAAATAAATGTTTGTCGTGACATTTTCTTGGCATTAGTTATCAGCTGTTGTGCAGAATGCTGTTTTAAACAAATTAGTTATCTAGTTTCTTAGAGAAAATTTGTTTTCTTTTCCTTTAGTACCATATTACACTTCAGGTATTTAGTTCATTTTTACAAAACTCAGAGAACTTGGATTATCGGCTGAATTCAAATTAAATGAATACATGATGCCTGGGTTCAGAAATGGTAAAAGTTATTTGTTTGAGCCTCACCTCTCACCATGACCAATAGCTCCCAAATACGCTGTAGAAGAAATAGGTATTGCAGAGTGAGATTCTGTAGGGAAATTAAAAATAAAATAAATAAAATAATATAAATCAGGATTCTTATCCAGACTATTAGTTTTCCCCTGCTTTTTTTCAAAATAGTCTATTTTCTATACACTTATTTTAAAATTTGAATTTGTTTTTAAAATTATTCTTAATAGAAATAGAGGGAACACAGATAGCAAAGGAATGTGTAAGAGATAAGAATGGTTATCTGGAAAGTTAGCTAAACACAGTATCATTTAAAACATTTCTCCACCAGCTGATTCTGAGAGGTCAGTGAAGAAGAATATGTATCATCTGAATTACAATACTGAGTAAACTGGAAACCATGTGACATACTATAACTGTAGTTGTTCATACCAATTTCATATGTAGTGCTGGATCCTGCACCTTCACATTCCATACATTTTACAATCGCCCTCCCCCCCCCATGTGCAGTGCCTGTCATTAACTTTGCTGCCAGGCAGAGGAAATATATAAGAGTTTTGAGGCCAAGGGACTCATTGGCTGGGATTGTATTCTAAGTGGCTACTAAAGTTGGTTCACTCAGTCAGTTGAACATGTGGAGTAGCTGACTCAACATGCCCACTGATTCAATGGTTTCATAAAGGATATAATGTTCAAACTTCTGGTTCTAGAAACATAGACAAGTATATGTGAAGATTCTTAGTCATCCAAGTGAGGTTATCCAGAAGTTGAGTTTTGGCAATTGGTCAAAAAAAATGTTGCTACTCATGCAAGTAGCTTCTTCAGTCTGAGGAAGGTTGGTTGAAGATTTTCAGTTTATCTTCCATGTTGTTTTCAATTTGCTCTCCTCTGAATAGTGAGTTGCATCAACAATGACCTTGTGTGTGTGGAAGTCTACAGCCCCTGTTAGCAGTCACCTCCCTGTTGGACGTGTGAAGTTGTCCTGATTTTTCTGGGGATCAATGAAAGGGCAGCATGATAAATAGGAAACAGACTTTGCCTACTAGGTCCTCCACCCCTGTTAAGAGAGGGATTTTCTAAACATACATGAATGGCCACCCTGACCCCCCCCTCTCAAACCACCAACCTTCTATCCAAGATGTGTACATCTCCATCATTGAATGAGTGACCTTTGACCTACAAATGAAGGTACATTGCTGATTCTGGTCCTGAGATTTTGCCCATCCTGTTTAATGGCTGTCCACATTTTCCAATATAGAGCTCTGAACACTCTTCACTACACTGAGGAGGAGGAGTATTTACTATATTGTTCCTCTTGTGTTTTGGCATTTGGTCTTTTGGGTGGACAAGTCTCTGCCTTAGTGTAATTTGTGGGTTTGTAATGAGTGGGTATATGATGTTTACCAAAAATCCTTTTTATCTTTTCAGACACGCCAGCCATGTAAGGGATTAACAGGTTCTTCCAGCTCTGGATCTCAAGCTATTCCTTCGTTCTGCTTGTACCTAGTCAGACCAGGGTGAAGTGAACCCAAGGTGAAGGATAAATTGGAGGTCTCCTACCAACCTTCTTCAGACCGAAGAAGCTACTTGGATCAGAAGAAAAACAGTTTGACCTAACAAGAAAATAATTCCAGTTGCCATGAGTTAGGTTCCAGGTAGAAGCTTGTGGCACTTTCACCACATATGCAGATATGAATCACAGACTCATCCTTTCCAACATTTGGAGTCCAGGTTGTCATTCATATAGCTTGGTTTTAGTGACGTGCAGATTATTTCAGGAAAGTGCTTTCTGTCAGATGAACCTGATTTAAATTCTGTTGTAATCCTAATTTCTACTTTGTTTTTTCTAATGTGATCAGATCAATTTCAGTTTGAATTTTGATTTCAAGTGACTCAGTGCAGCAATAGTTTATAATAAAGGAAAGTAACCAATTTTATTGCACTGGAGTGACAAAACCCAGATATTTTAAAGAGTTAGTTGTAGCTAGCATACCAATAGTGATAGGGTTGCTTCCTGAGACATGAAACTGAAAGGAAAGAAAGATGGCAGACTACTGCACACAAATTGTTAAACGTACCATTTTTTCAAAAGTTGGTTATAATGTTGACACCCCTTTTTCTGGGTTTGTAAAAGAACTGGTTATGTCATCTGTGAATAGTTGGAGGGTGTGTCCATGACTATACGAATGTACCCCTTTGATATCCTGAGCTAGGCACAGGAAGCTGCAAGTGATTTGAGAGCCAAGGTGCAGAGCAATAGAGACAGTCAGCAGGCTCCCCTTTTTTGTTCCTTTCATGATGTGAGTGACAACTGACATTCAAATCTATTTTGTTAAACATGCCAAAATGAGAAGGTTTTAAGGGATTTCATAAAGGTCATTAGGCAAATTTCAAGTATGAACTTCTGGGTATACCTTTGGATTAACATCTTCAGCTGGCCTGCCTAGGAAGCACATATAGGATGGGTACCATGTTGAAAGTAGGCATTATGCCATGTACTGAGGCCCCAAACCATTTAGGACTTTATATTCTCTCTCTCTCTCTCTCTCTCTCTCTCTCTCTCTCTCTCTCTCTCTCTCTCTCTCTCTCTCTCACACACACACACACACACACACACACACACACACACACACACACACACACACACACACACACAAGCCATTGGCCAAAATGAGTCTCCAAACAAATACAGAATGCTCTTTCACTGGTTGTCATAATAACATTCTGCAGATTTTAGCTTAGAAAAGTGAGACCTTACCCAGGGATTTGAAAGTAGATTTACTGTACTCTCCACAAAATTGTTGCTACTGCCTCCCTACCATGTTATTTATGGCACAGCTCGGTGGTGTTTATATATTTTTCTATACCTCTTTTCTATCTCTTCTCTGTGGATGTGTGTGAATCTGCTTTCTCTCCCAATGTGGTTTCTCCAAATGAATATTTTATCAGAATACATGTGCTAGTAACGAGAGCTAAAGAGCTTATGAAATCTAACAAAGCGGTTTGCATGAGATGCGAAGGAAATGGTAAACTGGGCACTCTATTATTCTCTTTAGAGCTAAATATAAAAGGGACATTATCAGCATCAGCAACTTATTTGAGTGTGTAGATAGAGAATATTGTGGGGAAACATCTGTTTTCAAAGACTTCTTTACAGATAGAAATACTCCCTGGCTTGTTTATTCTTCTTTTTTCCTCTGAAAGTAATCACTTGACAGTGAAAAAATGGAGGGGGAATGTTTTAAAAGAGGATTTTACAGTCAAGGATGTGAAATAGCCAAAACTGACATTTATCCTGTATAGTGAATTTTGTGGAGAAATATAGGGTTCCCTCCTTGCAGGAGATTTTATTAAGGATATATAACTTAGAAATATGGCAAACAGAGAAAGCAGGGGATGATTAAGTTGAATAAGGAAAGGGGAAGCTGCTTGGAAGGGCCTTTATACTGGCTTAATGCACGGATAGGAAACACTTTCCACCCAATGGCCAAATTGCTTTTTCAAGAATTTCTTAGAGACATTCCAGTGGGGCAGAATTGGCAAAATAATAATAATAATAATAATAATAATAATAATAATAATAATAATAATAATAATAATAATAATAATAATAATAATAATAAATTGAGTTGTTGCAAGAAAATTGCTCAGACTGATTACAAACAGCACCATAATGTAGTTGCTCAAATTGTCCAGGAAAGAACTGGTGGGATCATAAGCCTGAGAAAGTGACTGAAAATGAGCATGCAAAATTAATTTGGGACTTCCAGATACAGACAGACAGGGTTTTGGAGCATAATACCCCAGATATTATGATTGTGGAGGTGGGGAAAGTGTACCAGGTGATAGTAGAGTCACAGAGAAACAATTTTAAAAAAATTACCCGATATCAGGATCTGAAAACTGACCTTCAGAGACTCTGGCATAAACCAGTACAGGTGATCCCAGTGGTAATCGACACTAAGCAAGTATTTAGAAGAAATTGGATCTGACAAAGTCACCATCAGGCAGCGGCAGAAAGCCACCTTACTGGGATCTGCTAGCATAATTCACTGATACATCACTTAGTCCAAAATACTTGGGAAGCGTTCAACTAGTGATTTGTAATACACAATCCAGTGTAGTTATCTTGTCTGCTGTGTGGTGGTGGTGGTGGTGATGATGATGACAACGACAGCACAGCAGCAGCAGCAGCAGCAGCAGCAGCAGCAGCAGCAGCAGCAGCAACAACAACAACAACAACAACAACAACAACAGGACAAAATATACCAAAATATCTTAGTTTAACACTCTTACAGACATGGCTTAGCTTTAGAAGTTGGATATTGTGTGGAAGGTAGGATGCCACCAAACAAAATGGTGCCAGGGGGATGGGAGCATGGCCATCAGATGAAGGCCAGAGGAGAACAGTGGGACACCAAGGTCTGAAACTATCAGCTGATTGTTTAGTGGAGCATCTATAAGAGGGTGCAGCATTCTGCATGAACTGGAGTATTAACCACAGAATATGGACTAGATCTGGGGTCAGAGAGAATACTTCTCTGAGCTCCAGGCTACAAATCCCTCACCTTTGGGAAGGAGGAAATGAAGGGGAAAAGTAAACCATTGTATTTCCTAGAATTTTTGTAGCCTTTGCTCCATTATTTTGAGATTTGTTAGAACCAACCAGAACAATGTTAGAGCAGAGCAAGCAACATTTAGAAAGTACATCGTTAGCAAACTGTTTAAAACAGAGACCCTGGGCTTCATGCAGTTGAATTAAGAATTTTAGACAGAATGATGTCCTGCTATATAAGAACTACAGATTCAAGAATCCTTGACTATTCCAACAGAAAGGTGAGATGGACCATATTCATGGATATTGATACCAGGAATAAGTGTTTACAGGATTTAAGTTTCCCAAATACATATAAGCCCCAGGGGTGGCTGGGTTGGTGTCCTAAAATAAAGAAAAAATATAAAAAACAAAACCAGCACCGACCAGGCCCCAGGGGCCATGCAGTCGGCGCTTGGAGAGAAAAAAACAGGTGCTGGCTCCCACTGCTGCCATCACCGGTAAGGATGATGTGTTGATGATTCAATATAATGAGGAGGATGTGGATGATGAGGATGAGGATGCTGCTAGTCCCGTTTGTGCAGTTGTTGTCAATGTCTGTGCTTTTTTGTTTTTTTGAATGTTTCCCCCCCGCCGGCGTGCTGTCAAATGGATTAAATCGCACAAAGCGGGGAAAAACAAATAACAAATCAACAAACCCATGAAAACGAATTTTTCAAAAAATATTCCTTAAAAACAAAATGAACCAAACCACACCCCAAAACGAACTGAGCCAAAATGAATCACCATTTTTTCGGTTCATGCCCATCTCTACTTCTGAGGATTGTCTACCTAAGAAGTCTTGGAAATGGTCACCATAAGTAAGAATTACCTGAATGGCACATCATCAACATCATCAAGTCTGTACATTAGGTTTATTTTCAGGAAGCCTAGCAACTTTAAAGCCTCCCTCACAATAAACATATTGTTCATGTCAGCTCTGCTTTCTTTGCACCAGGTTTCAGAGAGATGGCTGTGGCTTAAGAAGCACTGAGTTATTCACAAAGCTGACTTTTCAATCAGATGACATTCCCTTCAAAACTCTATTCCCAATATGGGAGGAAAAATGTTTAATTACATACTTCATTGCACTTCAGAATAGCAGCAGGCCTTTGTTAATCACTATTGCAAGCCCTGAGATATAACACTGAGATCCACGATTGTCATTTTAGGATGAATTAAATGCAGGAATAACTCAAAAAGGGCCTCTTGAGTTTAGGAAGAGTCTCTCAGGAGATAAAAGTCATGAGGAAAAACAACAGAAAGCCTTGCAGTGGTACCTCAAAGGGCAATTGGTTTTTATTTTTCTCATTGGATATGTTTTTGGGGCAGGTAGATAAACAAAGTGTTAATTTTAGAGAATACAGAGAGAAATGCAGCCACAAGGGGGTGAATCCCACTGAGCAAAATCTTGCTTCATGGCAGGGTAACTTAGATCCTGGCACTGGAAATTATTAAATGAAATTAAACAAACACATCCCAACTTCTCAAGATCTGAAGCTGACTAGGGCTCTCTGTTGCTGTTGGAATATCTTTGGAGCTTCAGCATGGGACTGGGAGTCTTCAAGGGTGAAAAATTACTGCCAGATTACCACCTACAGTCCTGACCCAAGCAGCACAGTCATGACCGACTCTTCATGATCCTATGTCCATGAAGTTCTCTTGGCAGAAATACTGGAATGGTTTGCCAATTCCTATTCCAGGTGCCTACAGCACCTGATATCCCCTGGTGGTCTCCCATCCAAGTACTAAGCAGGGGCGGCCCTGCTTAGCTTCCGAAAGCAGGTGAGATCGGATGTGATCAGGGCATAGGAACTGTCAAATTAATTTCAATTAGTTGCTATGAGTTTTTGGGCTATTTGGCCATTATTGTGGAAGTTTTTCTTTCTGATGTTTCACCAGACTCTGTGGCTGGCATTTTCAGAAAGCAAGGAGCTCAGGGAACAAGGAGTTTCTCTCTGTGTTCTCAGGTATGCCCTCTGAAGATGCCAGTCACAGAGTCTGGCAAACCGTCAGGAAGAAAACTTCCAGAACATGGCCAAACAGCCTGAAATACTCACAACAACTATCAGATCGCGGCCGTGAAACCCTTTGAGAATACATTAATGTCAGCTATTAATTTTAATGCTTGGATATGCCCCCCACACACACATAACTATGGGCGTTTATACACGACCCCTAAACTCTGGGGCAAATGGCTCCCAGCTCCGGAGATTAAAAATGTTTACCCACCAGCTCCAGAGTTTACAGGAAATTAAGTGCGGCCACGCCCACTTTAGCACGTCCCAGCGCAGCTTTCAGGTACCTGCTTTTTAGATGTGAAAAATATTTGATCCGGTGTAAGGATAGTGAGTGCGGGGTCTCCTTGCTTCTGTTTGTTGTTTTTCTGCCCCCCGCCCCTTTAAGAGATCTGAATGCTGCCGGGAACAGAACGGAGGTAAGCCGGCATTCTTTTCTTTCTTTTTTCTCCCTCCCTCACACAGACAGCAACCAGGAAGTGCGGAGGGGGGTGGGGACAGAGGAAGAGCGACGAACCCCTAAGATCTCTGGTCCGAATTTAAGTCATGTAAAAAGACCCTATGCCAACAGGATTCTGTCCTGCTGTGATGGGCGGCAGTATGCCTGATATTTGGAGCCATTAGGATAACATTTTTCTACAACACTCTGGTTGTCACCTCAGATCTTTAAGGTGCCACAGGTTTTTTGTCTTTAGTTTAGTTTCGTTTTTCTTTGATTTTTGCCTCTCCTATCAGTGTGAATTAGCTGATTTAAGATTAGTCAAATACGTTTGCATTCATTCACTTGAGCTTCAAGATAGCATTTTTTTCCTATCATACTGCAACTAGCATAGAAAAACTGAAATGATCAGGTACTCATCTTCACCACCTATAACTTTTCTAGATGCCTACAGTGTTACTTTCAATATTAATAGAAGTATCAGAAACCACCTTTCTTGCTTTTCTTTGCTTTTGTGTTCCATTCACACACACACACACACACACACACACAGACACACACACACACACACACACACACCATCTCCCTTCCTACCAGTGTATCTGATTCATATCCCTTTAATCTCTTGCATGAAGACTGACCCACTTGTCCTATGCAGACAGTGAGTGATATCTTTAGATGTCATTGCTGGCAAGTGATGGCAGAGCCAGAGATCACATTGGAAAATGAGCCAGTCAATGATAAAGTCATTCCTAATGCAATGACAATCATTAAAGCTAGAATCACAGCACTGGGTGTTGACAAAAACCTTGATCCTGCACTCTCTGATAAGTACTTAGAAAGATGAGACACAATATCTCAAGTGATTTTTAACACCTAGAGACCTCTAGCATCGCAAGCAGGTAGAGAAAACAATGACAAGAGAAGAAAGGGGCAAACTGTGATCTAAGCCAGGGAAGAAATGATGCCTAGTTCTCACCATCTTTTCTGCTCTGTCATTCAGCTCCAAATCCTCTCACATCCAGCTGTTCACTGACCTTATGTGCTACTCCAGGAATAATAGAGATAAGGTGGAAAGAGGTAATGCCTGCCTTCCCTGTGGCACCCGATATGCAACTATGGCCATGAAACAAGCTTTATGAATGCCAGAATGTTGTTTTGCAAGCAGCAACATTAAACAATCCTAAGAATAGAATACCAAGGGAAGTAAGATGGGGGCAGGGTGAATAGGAGTAGTGGGCTAAAAAAACCCAATCAGGAGAGAGATTGCTGTTTTTCACTCCCTAAGATATTGTTTCGATCTCAGCTATGTTTAGACTTTGGCTAGAATAAATTAAACTATTTTAAAATTTACTTAAAACATCTGTCTCCCTTTTGTTCCAAGCAAACAAAAGCAGCTACCAGGGATGAAAACTTGATTCCCAAGACTCACTATCAAGTCAGACATTAATCTTGACTCATAACCCATCCACCTCTCCTTTTTTTAGTGGGAGGAGCTTTTAAAAACAATAGGGACTCAGACTTGATACTTGGGAGTCAGAACTAGAAATGGGCACGAACCAAAAAAAATGGCCATTTGTTTTGGTTCGGTTCGTTTTAAGGTTGGTTTCATTTCATTGGCCATTGGCGATGGGCAGGTAGATGTCCTGTGGGAGTATACATGCAGGGCAGAAGTGCCGCTGCCGCTGCCATGATGTGGTGCCCACAAGGTGAAGGTTGCAGGCGGCGGAGCCAGGCCGGGCCTAGGATGCTTGGGCTGGGCCAGCTTGGTGAAGGGGCTGCTCCAGCGCCTATGTGCCCCCAGCCACCCAAGGAAGCAATGGAGGGCCCACCCAACCCAGCGAGCTGTGAGTCCGTGTTTATGTGTGATTTGGGGAGGCTTGCCCCCTCCCCCTCCTTTTAAGGTGCCTGTCCTGATCGGCACCTTGCCAAACTGGGGAAAGTTCTCCAAGGTAGACTGTGTGGCAGGACAAGGGTCTCGGCAGCATCGCCCCTCATCTGCACCCCCCCTCTCCATCAACTGCTCACTCTTGGCCAGAGGGAGAACGGTGGTGCCTGCCCTGAGACCATGGCAAACTGTGCCTGGCAGGGGTCAGAGGGTGGCAATCACAAAGCCGAGGGAAGCACCTCAGCCGCCCCTCACTCCAGAGCCACGCGGTTTACCTTGGGGGCTCAGGCGGGGCACTGGTGGGATCATGGAAGAGGAGGTGGCCGCCGCCGCCACTTCCACCCCAAGAGGCCAGCCAGGAAGTGCTGAACGCGGCTTGGCTTGGGGGCATTGGTGCTGCCTAGGCAGGCAGCCATGCATCCCAGGAAGAAGCCCAGGTGGGGATGGAGGGGTGTCGGAATGGGTGGTCATGCACTCCCTCCCTGGGCCCGTGCCAGGTGGTCCCACCACCGGTAGCAGCAGGAGGCAGCTCTGAATGTGAGGCAACACCCACGCATCCACCCCTCTCATCCATCAGAGGGCCTGAAAATGGCGGCTGGCGGTTAGGGGTTGTCAATTGGGTGAGGGGACTGGAAGAGGGAGAAGTTGCTTTGCCAGAGTTTAAAGGGTCTAGTAGCTTTACGTGAGTTTCTGCTTGTATTAATCACAGTGGGAGTTTAGCCTTGACAGTCTTCAGTATGTTCTTAAAACTTACTTGGATTATTTCTGGGTATACTAAATGTACACACTAGAAGACACTTAGATTTCAAAGGAACAAAGCAATTCCAAAAGCACTGTACAAAAGGAATAGCCATCTAGGAAGGCATTCAGCTTATTGTTTCCTGGCCTTGAGCTCATAGTACATGAATATGAAGAACAGCTAGAGACATGCACTACAAACAGCATCCTTTAGTCAACTTGCACAAAATGTGTACTGTGCATAGGACAAGTGCAAAATAAAAAGCATGACGAGTAATGTCTAAAAATCAGTGGCACAGGTGCAGTCGTTGGCTAGGCCCCATCTGCCCTGTTCCAATATTTCTAAACCCAATTTAAAGTGAATGCATGGGACTAGCTGAATCTTATTCTAGCCTTTAGTTAACTCCTGTGGAATGGTTGGCTACAAGGTCATTTTCTCTGAAATTCACTTAAATGTAGAAGACAGGCTAGCATTTTCCAGTATCTGCCCTTGCTTTTGGACAAAGGATTATGGGAGTGAAATCCTTCCTGCCAATGGAACCGGTTTTAGGAAGTGCGAGCACACCACTGCATTTCCTTGCAGAGGATAAATCTTTACAAATATTCAAGAATTATGAACTTGATGATGAGCATTGGGCTCAAATTCCTCCCCTATGATCCACTTCTGAATGGACTGAGAACATGGCAAGGAGGCCAGAACCTCTCTCCCTCCCTTGCCCCATTTTTGTTTATTTGTTTCCTTGTTTTCCAGTGGGGGAAATATTTCCCAATCTTCTTTTCATTTTAAACTTTAATACACTAAATAAAAGAATAAGAACATAAGAAGAGCCATGCTGGATCAGGCCAAAGGCCCATCTAGTCCAGCTTCCTGTATCTCATAGTGGCCCTCCGAATGCATCTGGGAGTGCACGAGACTAGATATCTGTCTCCTGATACCACTCCCCTGCATCTGGCCCTTGAAGTACCCCGGTTTTAAGCCTGGAGATTACACATCTCCGTCATGGTTTGTAACCTGTGATGGACTTTTCTTCCAGGAATCTGTCCAATCCCCTTCAGGCCAGATGCCATCACCACATCCTGTGGCAGGGAGTTTCACAGACCAACAACATGCTAGGTAAACAAATATTTTCTTTTGCCTGTTCTCACTCTCCCAACCCTCAATTTGATTGGATGTCCCCTAGTTCTGGTATTTTGTGAGAGGGAGAAGAGTGTCCCTCTATCCACTTTACTCAGGCCTGCATAATTTTGTATGTCTCAATCATATTCCCCCCTTAGGTGCCTTTTTTCCATACTAAAGATCTCCAAATGTTTTAGCCTTTCCTCATAAGGGAGGTCCCCCAGCCCAGTAATCATTTTAGTTGCTCTCTTCTGCACCTTTTCAAGTTCCACTATGTCTTTTTTGAGATGCAGTGACCGGAATTGTACACAATACTCCAGGTGCGGCCTTACTATCATTTTGTACAAAGGCATAATGTTGGCTGTTTTATTTTCAATCCCCCCCTTTTGATAATCCCTAGCATGGAATTGGCCTTCTTCACTGCTGCCACACACTGTGTAGACACCTTCACTGAGCTGCCCACCAAGATCTCTTTCCTGATCCATCATGGATAACTCGGAGCCCATGAGTTGATAGATAAAGCTTTGATTATTTTTTTTTGCCCCAATGCGTATTACTTTACATTTTCCTACATTGAAACACATTTGCCATTTTGCAGCCCATCTTCCCAACACAATGTATGGCACTCTTCATTTTATATTTGCTTTCTATATGGAAACTGTAAGTAAAACAACAAAACGAGGGAGGAAAGGCAATAATCTATGGGCGTTTATACACGACCCCTAAACTCCGGGGCAAATGACTCCCAGCTCTGGAGATTAAAAATGTTTACCCACCAGCTCCAGAGTTAACAGGAAATTAAGTGCGACCCCACCCACTTTAGCGCGTCCCAGCGCAGCTTTCAGGTACCTGCTCTTTGGAGGTAAAAATTATTTGATCCGGTGTAAGGATAGTGAGTGCGGGGCTCTCCTTGCTTCTGTTTGTTGTTTTTCTGCCCCCCGCCCCTTTAAGAGATCTGAATGCTGCTGGGAACAGAACGGAGGTAAGCCGGCATTCTTTTCTTTCTTTTTTCTCCCTCCCTCACGCAGCCAGCAACCAGTAAGTACGGAGGGGGGTGGGGACAGAGGAAGAGCGACGAACCCCTAAGATCTCTGGTCCGAATTTAAGTGGCCAGCGGATCTTAGGGGTCGTGTAAAAAGGCCCTATGTTAGAAGTAAAGTAAGGGAAAATTTAAAACTATTTTTAAAATGGCCAAATGCTAGCAGCTGGGCTTCAACCCCTACTCCCCCCCCCCCACATCTGTAACAAACTGCTCTGCCTTGATTCATGTAAAGGTATCTGAGCTAGGGATGGGCACCTTACAAAAATGACAAGCTTATGAAGCCTTACAAAATGCAACAGTAAACAGCATGTCATGAAGAAATGAAACAAAACAGCATTTTTTGTTTCAGAAATGAAACATTTCATCCTAGCCTCTTTTTATATATTTTCTTTCCTACTAGAGATGGGCACGACTTAGCGGTATTCCCGTTTCCGTTTCCGTTACTCGGTTCCGTTACTCTACGGCAACGGTAACGGGAATCACTCCCCCAGACTTCGAGCTCGAACCGACGAACGAACAATTTTGGTCTGATTTGTTGTGCTCGTTCCTTGCATCGCGCGATCGCGCGATGCCACGCGGCACAGAAAAAAAGTTTTTAAAAGTTAAAAAAACCCGGTTCCTGGCCAAAAAGCAGGCGGAAAAATGCCTGCCGTGCCTCAGGGCACCTACCAGAGGGGTTGTTTCTGGAGGTCCCCGGCCTCCCCCCCCCATCCCCCGTCCTAGGCTGCTCTGGTGGGACTCGCCGCAGGCTCGCAGCCAGCAAAAAGCCCAGTCTCGCCACCGGCCGCCGCAATTAAAGCGCAAGCAAGCGGCACGGACGGCACAGGAAAAAACTTTTAAACTCTCCCCCCACCCATTCCCGGGCCAAAAAAGCAGGCGGAAAAATGCCTGCTTGACTAAGGGCGCAGGGCACCTACCGGAGGGGTGGTTTCTGGAGGGGGGGGCGCCTCCCCTCCATCCTGGGCAGCCGGACTCGCGAGTCGCCATTTCGCCATGCCATGCGGTGTGGGCGGGGGATCCAAAATGGGGCAGCGAACGCAATATTGTTTTTGAAATCGTGGTCCAAAAACACACAAGCATAACAGAAACACGCGAAAATTTATAAACTGCCAGATTTTTCACAGTAGCAGTGGGTTTTTTCTTGCAACAAAATGTCTCTCCTCTCCTCCTCTGTCCTCCATTGATTTTATTTTATTTTATTTTATTTTATTTACACCTGCGCATTGGATGGGCTGGCCGAGTGGCCAGCCATGTGGGAGTGGACGACCATGCAAATTTTTGGAGCCATCCCACCAATCGCATGGCCACTTGGCCATGGAGACTTCTGGGATGTGCCAAAAAGCCCCCTAAAACCGGCCCTAGCCCCCCTAACCCTAACCCTAATCCTTGACTCCAGTCCTTACCCATACGTCACAGACTGTCTTCTTAGTGGGTCAGAGAGGCACCCAGAGGTGCAACCCACTAGCCCACCGTAACCTTACCCATCACTAGCCTAACCCTAGCCCTTGCACTAAGCCACCTTAAAGCCAGATCTACTTGCTTGCATTGCACTACATGCAGCAAGTACAATTCCCTTCTGTGTGAGACATGGTGGTGCGAGAGCCTTGTGCAGGGAAGGCATGACGCTACCACTCTCACACTGGTCTCACTGTCTGCACATTATGTTATGCAATATCCATATGGCTATTGCATACCATTTTGCAGCAGCAGCAGGTGAGGAGGGGAGACCCCCATGTAGAGGGGTCTCTCTTGGAGCCTGCTTCCCCTTCCTAGTGGGTGAGGATAGGAGGCACCCATGGGTGCCTCCAGGAGCCCACTTTCCCTTTATAGCGGGCCAGAGGAGGCACCCACCCCACAGAGGTGCCTCCAGGAGCCCACTCCCCCCCAAAAACCAGTACTAACGACAACGAAAAAACAAAAAACGAACCGACTAATTTTTGCGAATTTTCGCGAAAACCGGAAACAACCCGAAACGGGACCGGCCCGACTAACAACAACTCGAAAAAAAATTTTTTCAAGTCGTGCCCATCTCTATTTCCTACCATCCTGTTGAGCTTATCTCTCTGATCTCTCCATGCAGCAGCTAGCTACTAGGTTTCTAGCTTGTTTACAGAGGGTTCTTTGCTTGAAAGCAAATTGATTGGAAGTTTTGATGGTCTTTGATTTAGGGCAGTGTGTCTTTGATTTAGGGCAGATAAATTTTAAAAAAAGGAAAGCTCCCCATTATTTATTTTAGAGCCTTACGAAGCATTTTGTTTCATGATGAAAATTCTTTTTAAAAATATGTTATTAACAAAATGAAACAAAATGAAAACTTAAAAGAAAAGAAAACAAATGCTACATTCCCGTTTCATGCCCATCTCTAATCTGAGCCTCAGAAGATTCAGATCATGGTCACTTTTGAGAAAAGACAGACACCCTGTTTTTTCTCTCTCTCTCTCTCTCTCTCTCTCTCTCTCTCTCTCTCTCTCTCTCTCTCTCACACACACACACACACACACACACACACACACACACACACACACACACACACACACACACACACACACACACAGGTATAGCTTTGTGGTGATCCATGATAGAAGTTAATACATTTTTAAACCTGTCCAACTTTTTCAGGTATATAAGAAGGTATACCCCTGAAAAGGGATATATCCCCTTCTCTCTCTTTTTTTAATTTTTTACTGTCCCCCTTCCCCCCATTTTGTGAACAAAGTGTCGGTACAAAATGTCCTTGCTGGCCACATGCTGTTCTTTCCCATTTCTTCCAGTTTCTGCACTGCATTAATTATTATTATTATTTATTGGATTTCTGTACTGCACCATCTGGCAGCATGGGCACTCTGGGAGGTTGGGAAGCATGATTAACAAATCCCTCCACTAGAACCTTGGGCCAGATTTGTCAGAAGCATGCCAATGTGCCGGCATTCCCATTTGGTAATTATCTTAAAAATTAGAAAGCCCAAAAGACTGCTGGTGGAGGAGGTGGAAATTCCAATGGAGTAACTTGGAAACATTTTGCTGGTGTGACTGTGGCCTCAGAAGCCTAGTTGCCACAGCTCCACCCAGGAATTTCAGGCATCTCAGCCCCATCCTGATAACAGGCCTGTGCAGACCATAGAATACGATTAACAAATTACCCAAGTTTTTGAGTTTGTAACAGAATGTGTGAACAAACTATATATGCGTCGCACTGCAAACAGTTTGTTGTACCTCAGTGATCTATCTGAATACATAAGCAAGCTTAGGGAGATGAGATAAAGGAGTCAGCAACAGGCACAAACAAATGTATGTCACTGGGGGAAACAAATGATGAGCAACCTGACAATCAGAGGGATTTGAGAAGTATTTTATTTTCGAATCTTCAGGACTGAACTTAGCTGTTCAAGAGTTCAATAGTGCTGCTGCGTCTTTCCTTTCCTTTTTGGCAATAAGAATTTTAACAGCAGAACAAGTCTGGAGAACAGAATATGGATTTCCGGTGTGAGTAACGTGTGCCATATGAGAAGAAGCTCCTACTGTAATTGTAAGCGCAAACAACAGATGCAAACGACAGCAAAAAATAGCATCAGCAAGCAGCCCTAATTCACTAACCAATGAAGCAAAAATCCGTAGATCTAAGAGTGTTTTGTCCCATTGATTTTGGTGGGAAGAAAATTTGCAAGCCAATTAAGCCAAGGAATTTGAATTTTAAAATGACCAAAGCTTGTTAAAATAACTAAGTGCTATAGTGCCATCACTGTGGCTTGCAGGAGAAGCAGTTGTTAAGAGATGGCAATGGTGAAAAAAAGCATGTGGCCATTCTGAGGCATCCCTCCAACAGTACTCCAAATACATTGGACTATGCTTGGCTAAAGAAAGGTGTCCTATAGGGTGTTCATGTCTGATATCTTGATGACTATGATTCTGGGACCTTTAATTTGTAGGGTTTCGGACAACTATCTGTAAGTTACATTTTCTACAAATGGAAGAATGGGTCAAAACAGTGGACACCAGCTTTCAGCAATGTCTACTATTCAAGTTTTCACTTGAAAATGGAGCATGTCATGGATTCTCCAGTGTTATTGGCTCTGAATGTTTTATCTGCACACTAGAAAAGGATTGATACAAATTTAGCCATAAAACTTCAATTGTGTTGTGTACCGTGCAGAACTTGAAGGTGTGCATTGAGCATTATTTCTTTTCTGTAGCTCCACACAAAATATGGGCTATTGTCAACATGCTGATATGCTCAGGATCAGCAGCAAACCTTATCCAACAATCGCCATGTGCCTCAATGGTGTAAAAGTGATGGTGCATCTCCAGTGAAGCACCAAAAATCAATGTTTACACTACTCGCAACCAAACTTGGGAAGGGGGATGGAACACTGATTTCAATGCAGGTAAAGTTGACAGAACAAGACAAATGCAATACTCCTAAAACACATTCAATATATATAAAGAAATGCATTTGATAAAGTTGAAGCTTTGTGTGTGTGTGTGTGTGTGTGTGTGTGTGTGTGTGTGTGTGTGTGTGTGTGTGTGTGTGTAAAACATTGGCCTTTATTCTTCAGTTGAACACAACTGATATTTTAAGCATCATGTTGGGCTTCTATTTTAAATGATGATGATGATGATGATGATGATGATGATGATGATGATGATGATGATGTACAAAATATAAGTATGCTTTTTGAATATCATTCTCAACATGAATTTGCTAGCTAAAGTCAACATGGATCCATTTAAAATAGAAGCCCAACATGAAGCTTAAAATGAATAGTATCCTCATATTCTGTTTAACTAAAACTGTGACAGTAATTCCAGTCATAAAATGGAATCTCATGATGTTTTAGCTGTATCATTCCAGCGAACCACTGGAATCAAACATCAAAGAACAAGAAAATAAATATTTTTCCTTCCTAAACTATATTTTCCTCCCTCCCTCCCTCCCTCCCTCTCTTTCTGAAAGCACTCTTGACAATTATGAAGATCAAGTTCATATTTTCAAACTGTTAAATGACATTATAAAGCCAGATCCCATAAAGTATATCAGTGACAAAACAACTGTTCGAAAATGACTAAAGAGACAACCACATCATGGGCTGTGGTGGCATACAGAGATAATGTGAGCACAGTTCAGGTGAATGCTGCTGAACTGTTGCATCTACCAGGACAAGGTATGGCAGAGCAATGTGCTGCACAGCTGTTGCACAGCATGGAGCTAGATGGAGACATACTGTCTGGTGGTGACATATAAGCACAATGTCCTAAAGTTATCTTAGTCACCAGGAAGGCAGCAATGTTGCTGCAAACCTATGCACTTGCAATATTGTAAATTATTTTCCTGCTAAACACAGCCTGCCAGATGGAGACACATCAGTGCAAGTCAGCCTGAGCACTTTCCTCAGTTGAGTTCTTTCTCATACATAGTCTAGGATTTCAGTGACAGATGAATGGGGATCAAAACCAGGTTGGTTCTATTTAAATGAATGGGACCTGTGGATTCATAATTAAATTTTCACATAATTTTCAAAGGAAGTCAGAGCAGAACAGCCAAAGCAATCTTAGCAGGTTGAGGGTGGGATAAGCAGCCAGTTCCAAAGCCTTTCTTGATTAAACTGGGTATAGTTTGAGATCGCTTACCAATGTTGTTGCTATGCTATGCTATGCTATGCTAGTTATGTTATCCTGGCCAATCTTTACTTCAAATCAATAATATATATAAAAGGCCTTATTGAAACCAGTGAAGTGATCTGTTATCTAGCATTAAATGTGTATGGAGAAATATTACCTGCTTAAAGAGAAGGAAACAGTTGCAGATGTAAAACATCACAGAAATGTGATGTTTCTTTTCTCCCCCAATTTCGTGGGTGGTGGGTTTTATTGGGGGGGTGGATTGTATAGGTCTCAGTAAGAACTAGCTTATGAATGAGGAGTTTCTTGTGCAGACTTTGTGCAAATTACCTAACTGTGTAATTGTGCAAAACTACAATAGTTGTAGCTTTTATCTGTGGATTTTTTAAAACATGGAACGTCTGGTGGTTTATTTGCTTTTTAGTAATTAAATTGGCATCCTTTCTGTTCCTTCTCTGTGTCTGTATGTGCATATGTATATTTGTGTACACTTTCACAAAGGGGAAAAATGCAAGTTTTATATACTGAACCATGCTGCACATTTATTTTTTAAAAATGCAAAGCTAAAAGGTGTTCACTGTTCTTTTTTATGATGGAGACCAGAAAACCTGTTGCATTTAATGAAAGCTTGACAGGCTGCCTTGATATGTCATGGTAGCTTGCCTTGATAGCATATGAGAATTAATGAAATTTCTTCCCTACATTCAATATCCTTTCCTTCCTTTCTTTTCACAAGTACTTCAGATGACATTCTTTAAAAGCTGTGTAAAGATGGTGGCCCAGCATAGGAGATGTTTTCCCCACCCTATCTTGGAAATTCTTTACCAAGTTAACGGAATAGCTTCTAACAATGTTTATGTGATAATTGCCACTTTTGAATAAGCCGGGCCTCAGTCAAAACCCCATATATCTCTTGTGTAAAGATGAGAAACGTTTCCTTATAAAATCCTCTGATGAGGTTTATTCATTATAAGCCTGTGGTATGCAGAGTAACCGATCTACTCCCTCTGCAAATGGATTAATTCTTATTATGTTTTCCAAGCAGACTCTTATGCCACTTCAAGCCCCCTCCCTTTCATTTTGAATCAGTCTTTGCTGTCCAAGCTCTCAGCTTTAGTACTGCTGTTTCTGACTCTCAGGAGCATCCAGTTCTAGTGAGTTTTTTGAAAAAAGTAATCATTGGCGACTGTTGATGTAGAACTGGACACTCGTCAGAGACAGAAGCAGTAATACTTGGCATTGTATACACAGAGCCTGACCCAGGAAATCAAGTGGAATCACTCCTTCTGCCTTATGCAAGCAGCTTGTTTCTGTTCCTCTTCTCTGCTATGAAATAGTCTTCCAATATTCTCTTCGGATAGAAGCCTCTGGGTTCACAAGGCAAGGGATCTTGTCTATTTTATGAGTGTCGGCTTGTTTAAATGACACCTGTCTGATCTTCCACATCTGTTTGATTTCAGTTTTGGGCCAGTAGCCCTTGACTCACACATGTGGAGGCTCCTCTGTGTAGCTACTTGGAAGGAATGTGCACACAAGCTGTTCTATGAGTCAAGCCATTGACTGAAGTGATTCCACCGCAAAGATGGAAAAGGAATTTTGTTGGACTTGACACTCAACAAAACGAGACATTTTGTACCTCCTGAGACTCATTATGAGAAGAAATGCCACTTGCCTCATATGTTTGCTCATATCATGGGTGGTTTTGGGGGGATAGTGGGCATGAAACCACACAAATGGTTAAAACCATGCATAATTCCAAATATACACTGATATACTTTAATTCATGATGGGGAAATGCATGACTTTGATAAGAGGGGCAGATAAAGGCAGATATTCAGAAAAGAATGCTATAGATGTGTATTACTGTCAATGTGGGGGAGAAACCCACTAGTTGTTATAGCTTGAGATCAAAGAAAAATAGGAAGAAAATACAAGTGGGATCCAAAGAAAAACAATGCAGTTGAGAGATGTTCACATATTGACTCCACACACACACACACACACACACACACACACACACACACACACACACACACACACACACACACACACACACACACACACACACACACACACACACACACACACACACACACACACACACACACACACATATATATATATATATATATATATATATATATATATATATATATATATATATATATATATATATATATATATACAAATTATACCTTTAACCACGTAATTGGATTTCCTTCATTGATAGTTCTCAATAATAATAATAATAATAATAATAATAATAATAATAATAATAATAATAAATACATTCTTTCCATCTTCAATTTAAGATTTTTGCTAAATGAACCAATGATGAATCAGATTGTCCATAACTGTTCCAAATGTGGAACCATGGCAACTGGACTTTTCTTCTGAGATCAAAACATTTCACTACTCACTCAAGGAGCTTCTTCAGTCTGAGGAAAGTTAGTGGTGAGTCCTCCAATTTATAGTTCATCTTGATTTCACATCACCCTGGTCTGAATAGGTTCATTAGGCTCCTCCATAAGATCTATTCATTCAAATAGGACTACTCTAGTTGGGATTTACTGTACTAAAGCAAGTCACAACTAGAATGGGCTAGTTGAGTCAGTGGAAGATACAGAGCAGTTTTCTCATTTGATTTAGTGTACCTATTCTGGTGCAACTTACGATGCCAAGCGACAGGATTTTAGCCACTATTTATTGAGCACATTTGCTTTCATATAACTAAACCCCTAACAGTAAGGTAGAAACTTGTGATTCGATGCATCTAAAAAGTAACAGATTTAAAGGGTGTGGATTTATGACTTTATAAGATTTTAAAAGGATATTTCTTTAAACAAGGTGTTTCATCATAATCATCATCTTAGAACTGCTAAACTGGAAGGGTTCCCACAGATGATTAAATCCACCCCATCAAGGAGGCAGAGTGGGAAACTGAACTCCCATGTCTAAAGTCAGTTGCTCATCTGTTCTCATTGATCTACTGTATTTATGTCTTCGAATGAACCTATTTTTTTCCATAAATGTAATGCATAAATTTAGGCATTTCACAACCATGAAAAGGCGAATGTACCTGTCACAGTATTTTGCAATTTGTTCTGCTAGCAGAGGCAAACACTTGTTCAACAATTACATAGATAGAAGCAGAAACGGACAAAGTCAGAGCTTACTTAAAACAAAACAGCTATATTACATATATACACAGATAAGTTACATGGAGACAAATCAACAGTATAACATCATTTCATCATACATGGCATACATAATTAGCAAATAGCATAGAAAGACAAGATTGGGTGCCTTACTCACAAAGGCCCATCGAACATTGACTAACAGAACACTTATATAGATTTGAATGTTCAATAAGGTAGCACATTGCATCATGGTTATTGCAGCACCTTGCATCAGCCAAACCCATTTAAGCCCATTCTTTACACCTGCAGTCTAATAGAAAAAACCTTTAGACTGGATCACTGTAACTTTGCACATTTGCAGACTCCATCTTATAAATCAATTAAATACATACAAACCATTTATTTATACACCTGTCTAATACATAGTTTCACTAATTAAAATCTGACAGTACCTGGTTGTGTGATTCTTAATTATAATGCTGTGTTGTGACATAGGCAGACATAGGTGTTTCTTAACAGAACTGGCAAAAAAGGAAGGAAGCTTAATGATGCTATATTTCTTACAACTGGATTTACAAAGAGGTTTTCAGTAGCCTTGGTTCAAGGAGGTATTTGCTCAAAGCATTAAAAGGGACCACACACATTGGACTTCCAGTTCTGGCTACACTGTGGCAAGACAACTTGATAAGTTCTCCAGCTTATCAAGTTGAATTCCTTCAGATAAAGGGACCCTAATGAGGGTAAAGTTTCCTTGGAGGGGAAATGAAGAAGAGGCAGCAACTGTGGACCATGAAGGGAGTGGCGGCAAACTTTGTGGAAGCAGGAAAATGTTTCATCTCTCATTGGGGGAAGACCTTTGCTATGGCGAAGGTGGAGCTGTCAGTGCCAGACATTAAAAGCTGTAAATATTTAGTGTGTCTTGAGTAGAATACTTCTATCGCTTTCTATGCAAAGCTTCTCCCTGGTATCTGGAACGTCTTTCCTTCAAACAAGCACGAACCCCCCCCCCTTCTGAGGAAGTGACTTTTAGAGAGATAAAAACAGGGTGAATATTTTTGAAAGATAAGTGCAGAAGAAGTAATTGTTTTCACATTATTTCATGAACTTGCCTTTCTGCCTATTGTTTCCTTCTTGTGGAAAAATATTTTATGCCTTTGCTGTTCCTTATATGTGCTAGATTTAAAGACAAAATTTAAAGGAAACTAACTTATGCCTCTGTGTTTTCTATATGTTGAATTTAAAGATCCAATTGTAAGAGTAGCATAGGGGAAAGTTGTTTTCTCAAAAAACATCATCTGACCCTGGAGTAACTGCATGTTTTGAAAATAATGCTTGGAGGCTGTTCCTTGCTGCTTTGGCTTCAATTTAGTCTAGTTACTCTCCTCTGTACCTCTCTTGTTTGGAAACTAAATGGAAGAAACTATTACAAGCAATATTAATCCTTTCTTGCAAGCTATAAAACACAATGTATTGGGAAAACATCTCAGAAGAAGATTTTGCCAACATAATTCTATCCGGTTTGCAAAAAATTATAGATATCTACACAAACTCAGTGTCTGAAGATACAGAGATTTTCAATTCTAATAAAGTCACAGAGAAAAACAGATAACTCAAGATGGAGTGGTTGATAACACTGGGTCCCTAGAAAAAAGTGAAATTAATTCTGATCCAGAGATTGAGCTAAAACAAACAGCTGATCTTAATCTACAGACAAGCACAACAAGATTGATGCAGGATAAATCTTTGGACATGCCTTCACAAAATATGATAAACGCATCAACTGAAATCAGCTCAAATCAAGAGATTAAACCAGAACAAAGGGCATATCTCAACATGAAGACAATTATGACAAGAATGGTGCAGGCTAAACCCTTAGGGGTGCCAAGTCCACATAATATGATAAGCACATCTGTCTTACTTAATATGGGTGCCAAAAAGAGGAAAATTTGGGACTTTTTCAGTAGCAGAGTGACTATGAAGATTTCTATCAAAATAATACAAGAACCCATGAAGATAAGGGATTTGACAAGGGGGTCGCAACATGTGAAGATAAGGGACTTGACAGGAAAAGGGAAAATTGAAAAAAAAATTCTGGCTTAGTGAATTTATTACATAAAAATGTTTTCTGTATTCTGATTGCCCAAGGTCACTACTTAATTAGTATGATATGGGAAATGGAAGTGTGAAGACAAACTTTATATATAAATAAATTTTAATCTGTTAGATTTTTTAAAAATAGAGGCAGTTAGGTATAGACAATAACTTCTATGTATAAAGTGAAACATATAGACCAAGAGGCAGCTCTCTTATAATAGCAATAAAGTATTAACTTAAATTAGTGATGATTTCTAAAATTTGGCATTCTTTAGAAGAATGGGTAAATATACTGTGCATGATATATAGAATATATATAGTTAGCTAAATCTATCCTAAATTGCTTAGTACTGAAGTGCTAAACAGCGTGATTGTTGAGATTAGATAGGCTATATTCTTTGTATTAAAAAAAAGATGTAAGTAAAGATAGAAGAGTAAGGAAACTAAGCATGAAAGTATGCTCATTTAAGATAAGGGAATTATATTGGGTTCAAATGTTGGGGGAAACTGTGATTGAAGTAGTAACACGACAGAGGACAAGCAATATATTTGTTTTATGTAACTTAGTGTAGTGTACCTGTGAAATTTTAATAGTTGTTTATGATAATGTTTAACTTTTGATATTCAATTATACCCCCCAGAGCTATCAGAGCTGAGCACTAGAAATCTCTTCTCCCAAAAGATGACACATCAAACATCATGGGTTTTTTTTTTTTTAAAAAAAGATTTTGATCACATGTCAGTCACCATTATGTTCATCAGAATTTTGTTTTCACACACACACACACACACACACACACACACACAGAGAGAGAGAGAGAGAGAGAGAGAGAGAGAGAGAGAGAGAGAGAGAGAGAGAGAGAGAGTTTGTGGGTGCTTTACAGAGAATACCAATTATCATGATTCTTTTTTATGGTTTTCACTGTGAAGGACTTTCTCCCCCCTCTTTTCTCTCTGTGCAATAAGCCTTATTTTCTTACATTTGCCCATAAAATAATACATACAAACACAAGATACCTCCAATTGCATAAAGACAATTTAGGTGGTCGATATAAACAGATCTGGTATTGAATTTTCAGGAGCCACATGTAATGTACTATTCTCTCACTTCTCTGATGGTGAAGACTGCCTTTAATCACATTTAGCAGGCACGACATTATAAAGACTCATTTCTCACAGATAATTTTCTTTTATGTAACCTCACATAATGCTGTTCAACACTGCATACATTTAATAGTTATTTGGGAGATTAATGGTTGGATGTATAAAGCCATAATAATTAAAGCATGGTAGGCTTCAGAATGATGGGCTTTTAGTCATTCTGAAGTCATTAGGGCTAAATTTCCTGCCGGCATTAGGTGGTGGAGGCAAAACAGTTTTTCTCTAACTTTTGTTGAAGGAAACATGTCATCTAGCACCCAATCTAGCTGCCAGATCTTCTTGGTTATGAATGATGGACCTCTTTAAAAGAATGCCTAAAATTCATGCCAAATATTTTATTGGCAAATCTCTGACTAATTTTCAATAGACGTTCACAAAATATTTTGAATTATGCATGAAGGAACAACAAATAGAGAGATGTAATTACCAAAGGCATGTCTGCTTAGCAGTCCTTCTCTGCTCCCAGCTTTGTGTTGCAAAGCAAAAATTGTAATATTGAAATTAAGTATCAAAGTGGCACATCAAATAACTGGCTGCAAAAATATTCAATATCTGCACTGAAATTCATTTTGTTTCTGTAGAGAAAATTACACAATTATGGGATAGCCTCTAGTAGATGCTGTCTCATTGAAATAAGTATGGGCCTTGCCGTGGCATCAACAACATGAGAAAGAATATCAAGATGTCATATATAGAGCCACAGGGAACTAAAATACCTTACCAATTGGGCCACCCTGTGAAGAAGAACCCAAGCTTTTCAGTTCTCAGTTTGCCATTTGTCGTTTGTCATCAATGGTGGCATGCCTGAAAAATATTCAAATTTATCATGCTAATCCTTCGTCCTCCACCCAAACAACACTAAGGATTCCATACAAGATTTAATCTTATGTGCATTGAATTATATACACAGAGACTATGACTTTATGGGCAGCCAAAGGTAATGGAAGTAAAGCAAGTGCAGAAAGTAGGTGGTGAGGGCATGAACCCTTAACAAGAGTGCTTGTTTTACAAAGGGAGCTTGAAAGGGAAGCAATTATTGGCAACAGCAAGGTTAAGATGCAACCCAAGGTTACAAAATGCAACAACCAATATCCTATTGCTTACCTCAACTAGGGAATTAACCAGTGAATCAAGGTTTGCATGGCATGTAGGGATGGACACCTTATGAAAAGTGACACACTGTTTTCATCATTTCATAAAGTTTCAAAACATTACAATATGAAACAGCAGCCCGCGTGCCGTCATGAACCAAACTGAAATGATGTTTTTGGTTTGGTTCCTCTGAACTGGGAAGCCACCACCAGATCTTCCTTAAAGCAAGAGGTTGCGATTGGGTGGCTGTATCCCAGTTCTCACCACAGCCTCCCAGCTGATTTCGACAGCTCAAACTGTGAAAAAATCCAGCTGGGACGTGGTGGGGACGGACCATTTAAAAAGAGTCTCGCTGTTGCGATCGGGCAATTTTTAAAAGGCTCCACCTGAGCTGTCAAAGGCTGGAGCCTTTAAAAATGGCCCGACCGCAACAGCAAGAGCGCGGGTGTAGTGGGGGATTCATTTCATTGCATTGCATTGCATAAGTAATGATATTTTTTTTAAAAAAAATCATTACTTACAGAATGAAATGAAACACAGGGGGAATGAAACAGAACAAAATTCTATTTTTCCATTTCATGCCCATCCCTAATTGTGGGGGATCCGGATAAAAGAACGTAGACTCGAGTCCAGTTGTCCGACCAGCGGAGCGAGGATGACGCCTCTTGCCATTCGGCACGTTTTATTACATATCATTTACATTCCACAGTATGCACAGAATCAGTGATTGGTTACAAGAGAAAAGGTACATCCCAGAGTATGCACAGTACCCGTGATTGGTCACAAGAGAAAGGTTGGCATATGTTGGTTGGCTGGCTGCTGTATAGAGAATTGCCTCATGGACAGAGCATGCCTTGCCCAGTTATTGATTACCATAATCCATCTCCTTGCTGTTTGCAGATGGAAGGCGAGTTAATGAGAAAGGTGAGTTAATAAGAAGGAGACAAGAATAGGTGAAAATGAAAAGTAAGCAGAATTAGCCCAGTAACCAGGAGTAAATAAGTGGACATGAACAGGCAGCACCAAGTCAGGAATAAACAAGCTGAGTAAAATTAAAGGCAAATAATAGGTAACCCAGGCTGGTTTAGATTCCAAGGTCTGGAGTCTAGAACATGTGGATTTAGCAGAGAGCATCAGCTTTCACTCTCTTGGAATGCAGACTCGGGACTTCCTCCCGTGGATCAGATTATTAAACCTAATGACAAGTCAATATTTAGACAAATTTCATTAGTTCAATAAGATACTAGCCCTGGCATGTTTTGTAATGACTATGAAAGCAAAACTATGAAAGCATTTTTGAAATACTTGAAGTCTCCATGCAGAGGATGGGCATGCAGAAGTTGGGCAGGATCTGTTCTCAGCATCAAAGATGTCACTACCTTCCTACAAAATGCCTTAGGACAGTGGTTCCAAACCTTCCTAATCCCGCAACTCTTTAACACAGTTCCTCATGTTGAGGTGACCCCTTGCCCTGCTTGGAAGAGGGCACAATGCCCCTTTGGGAAACCACTGCCAGAAGTGCCATAGAGAACTTCCCTCTAATCTACAGGCACCCTCAGCCAATCGCAGCTTCCGGTGCCATTGACTGACATCCCCTCCAACCTATCAAGCTGTAATTCACTCTTTCCCCCCTTCTCACCCTCTTCCTCCAGACCCAAGCCGTTCAACTCCCACTGCCTTAGGAGAAGACAGGGATTGTTAGTGAGTAGAGATGGGCACGAATAGAAAAAATGGAGTTTCGTTTGTCGTTTGTCGTTTGGAGGGTCCGTTTCGGTTCGTTTCCGTTTTTCGTGAATTTTTGCAAAAAAATCATTTTTGTTTTCGTTCATTTTGTTACCGTTTTGTTACCATTTATTTCATTTATTATTTTTTTTAGCATTTAAAGCAGTTTACTGTATTGCAGTAACGGAAACGAAACACACGACAAAATTTCCGGTGTTTCTGTTCGTTTCGTTTCATTTTGGGGACAAAATTCATTTGTCATTTCATTATGTAACAAAATGAAAAAACAAAAACAAAAATGAAAAATTGTTCATTTCGTGCCCATCTCTATTAGTGAGTTTTCACAGCTTGACATGTTGGACTTAATGCTGGGAAGGAAGCAGCCAAAAAACAGCCAGTAAAGAAAGCAACCTCTTTATTTGCTTTCTAAAGAGGATGAATGAAGATAAAGGGGCTCCAAGTGGTTATCTGAAGACACACGAAGGCAAGGAGAGGGAAAATTATATTAGAGTTTTTGCAACCTTGCATGCTGCCTGCAGAAGATTTGGCTTGAAGGAATCTTTTTGGGCTAGTGAAATGTCATCCTGGTCCTAAGCTGTTTCCCCTCCTGTGCTGCACCATCCTCCTATTTTATGGCTGTTTTGTTTCTCCATTGCAGAATTCTCAATACTCCTTACTGCATTGCATATACCATATTGTTCCTTTTGTGTTTTGGTGTCTGTTCTTTTGGGTGAATGTACTCTGCCTTATTTTCTTTGTGAGTATGTAGTGTGGTGGCATATAGCCTTTACTAAAAATCCTTGAGCTTCTCAGACACACCAGCTTGTAAGAAACGACCAGGTTATTCCACCTCTGGGTCTTAGATTGTTCCAGTGATCTCCTGGATCAGGACACTGTCTTGTTGAAAACCCACTTTGGATAGCTTCGTGTAATGTTGATAAATGTACATTAGGTTTTATAGAAATAAAACAAATCTTTGCTTTTCACTGGTATTATTTATTTACTTATTTTAGAGAATTTTTACCCCGCCTTTCTCCTTGGAAAAGAACCCCAGGCAGCTTACAGTAATGAGTGATAATATACAGTCCAGTACAATTAAGACATGTTCAAGTATTTGAGAACAAGGAATTCGGGGACATCTTACAGCATTAATAGACATTTATTTATTTATTTATTTATCTATTTATTTATTTATTTGCCACCTATCTTCCAAAGGAACTCCTGGCGGTTTACAACATCACCAATAATAACAAGCAACAATATAATGACAAAAATAAAAATTACAACAATAATAATCATAGGGTAATAATCAAAAAGAGGAAAAAATAGAATAAAAATAATAAAAAATAAAACTACAATAAAAATTATCTGGCAAGATGGCGGGATGAAAATACAGAAAATACAGAAAAGAAAAGAAATTAAATTAGAGGTTGCCAAAGGCCTCCCAAAAGAGCCAGGTCTTTAAGGCAGGGACTGTGCAAGGTGCAACTCACTTGGGAGATGGTTCCAAAGCACAGGACCAGCCACAGAGAAGGATCGTTTGCGGGTGTCCACTTTTCGAGCCTCTCTGGGTGTGGCCACCCACAGTGAGAGTGCCCACGACATTCTGGTAGGTCGGGCCTCAGTTAATTTCTGAGATATGTGGAGGGGTTTATAAATTCAAACCAAGACCCTGAATCTTTTTCGGGACACAACGGGTAGCCAATGCAAGCAAGCCAGAACTAGAGTGATGTGGTCATATCGACTCACACCAACCACCAGTCTGGCTGCGGCATTTAATTAAAGCAACACAGTTATAAGTAGTCATAAACACAAAGTCTATGTGAACCTATAGATTCATATAAAAGACACATGGTAGTCCAACATTCAGGGAAAGCTTGCCTGAAGAGAAAGGGCTTTGCCTGTTTCCGGAAGGACAACAGAGATGAGGCAGTCCTGGCCTCTAGTGGGAGGGAGTTCCAGAGTCTGGGAGCAGCAGTCAAGAAGGCCCTTTCCTGAGTTCCCACAGGATGTACCTGTGAGGGTGGTGGGATGGAGAGAAGGGCCTCTCCTGATTACCTTAACACCCGAGTCAGTTCATACTGTGAGATTCGATCTTTGAAGTAGCTAGGACCCAGGTCGTACAGTGCTTTGTAGGTCAAGGTCAACACTTTGAATTTTATGTGCCATATTTCAGGTACATTCCCTGCTTGTCTTGCAGCAGAGTTGTTGGTTAAAGCATCAAAGACTTGTGGGCACAGCACCACTTATTTCAGGAAAGTGGGAGGGCTGGATCAGAGAGAGATGATGCAAAGCACAGATGCACAGCCTTCCTCCATTTTCTTTTAAAAATGAACCAAAAGGTCTTGCAGAATGTTGGCTCTGATCTATGCATACTTTACTTGGAAGAGTGGGGTGGAACCTCTCTGCTTCATGAGTGTGTGCAGGTGTGCAGAAGTGTCAGAAAGAGTGTGGAAGAGATCGGTTGCTTTTGATGCAAAAATGAACCACACTTGGTAAAACATTTTCCTCTAGTAATCAGTAGTTTTGCTCTATGGCTCACCCAGACAACTACAGAGCACAATGACAAGGTCATTTAAACCAGAGACTTACGGTCACAACTCACCTCTTCACACTACACTAGGCCTTCTCTCCCTTGTTCCTTTTTCCACCTGCAGGCAACATATTTTAATTTCAAGCAGGCATTCAGAAATTGAATAGCCTGCTGTTCCACAATGCCTTTTAACGAGTGGCTTTTAAATAGCAGTGTATGCTTAATTGTATTTTAATATTGTGATTTATTTTTATTTCAATCGTGTTTGTTTCTTGGTCATTTGTAAACTGCCTTGGATCCCTCTGTCACGACAGAACTCAACTCAACTCAATCAATCAACTAGCCAGTCTCGCAGCCCATATACTGTGCTGATTCTTAGGCTAGGAGTTATTCTGACTAAGAACTAACATATGATCCACAAAGGACTATAAGCTAATATCACATATAAAACACGTCTCTGCTGGCTTGCTTTTAACTTTGTTATCACTTGTATTAACCTCAGATATTGGAGAATGAAGCACAGTACACAAGAACAAGCTAGTCTGCTATTTTTTTCCAAGTTCATATATTTGTGTTTTATATTTATAAAGTCTTGTGTTTTGTCACACTGGATTTCATTGATTTTGGTGATTTAAAGTTGTAAGCATTTCAATCAGTTTGATTTCAGCTCATTTGTTCATGTCGGAATATCCGTGGAAAGCCGTATTTTATATTCCATATCTTCCCCCCACCTTTGCTTGTGCATTGTAAATATTCAATATTTTATTTGACATTTCTGCATGTAAATATTGATTTCCTTCCTCTATGATAAATAGCTTTCCTCTGTAAAATACCATACTAAAAGGCCAGCTTTCTTTTTCATTCTAACCACCTCTCTTCCTTCATGTTCAAATTATGGCTTAAAGTCAGAAGACAAATAAAAGAAACAGCCTTTGATCTTACCTAGCCGAAAATGCTCTTGATCAACCTTGGTTATTTGAAAATGTGTCATCCCCCCTTTCTTTGAATAATATGGTTTATATGGCTAGTTATGGACACACACATACAAAATTGATTGAAAGCAGCACACTAGTAGAAGCTTATATAGCACCTCTGTAGGAGCAACAATACCGAAAATATGTTTGATGGAGTGAGTGAAAAAATAGAGCTTTCTAAGGCAAGCATATGTGCTATTGGTAAACTCAAGTTGCCTCAGCTAGAATGAAACCAGTGCTTGTGTATGATGTGGTAGTTCTGGTAAGTCACTTACTCACTTCCAGAGATATGCGTTGTAGCGCATGTAGCTGGAGATGAGGGAGTAAAATGTACATAAGAAGAAAATACGTATCGGCTTGGAAAACCCCAACATTTTCACCAAAAATAGCAACAAACAACAACATATTTGTTTGTTTTAAACTGTTTTTTTGGGGGGAGGGGGGTTGCATGGGATTCAAAACCAGTTCCTTGTGGTCATGAATGTCATGAATAATTTGATACCATTCTTCAAAATCAAATCTGCTTTAATATTTAAATAATAATGAAATATTTAAATCTAATAATTATTGGATAACTATACACATCTTGATAACGTCCTCAATGGTAGACACGCTAGAACAGTTGGAGAAAATGTTACACAACGTTTAGGTTGATGCTCCCTGCAAGTGGCATATGGTGTCAACTCCTTCAGAACAGAACCATTCTTCAAGATGTTTCAGAGGCATTCTCCAAAGTCATGCTTTCCATAGATGCATCAATCCACATTTTAAATACTAGCGATTGATGGCAAGATCGGTGGTTTGAGACATCAGACAAGTCCCAGGTTGTTGATGTTGTCTGCGAGCAGTGCAGCATAACCTTAAAAGAAGGCATAATTAGTTTCCTAATGTTCTTTTGCGGTTGAGTCCCTCCCTGCAAATGTGGCACATTGATGATGCAAAAAAATAAATAAATAAATAAATTAGAAAGCCCAAACCACTAATGTTCTTAGATCAGGTGGATAGCATGCTCTGACAGCAATCCATCTCTTAATAGTGCATATGATAACAGCTGAGATGCTAAAACAAATGACACATTGAAGACTCTAGATTTTTGTAGGTGGATTAAATGCAGTGACTATTCCAGATAATGAGTTTCTGTTTCTCCCAAATATTTTCCCAAGTGAAAAGCATAAAATATAGAACATATACTATTTTAGACAACCTCCAAATAGAATGAAATGAATCATAGAATCATAGAATCATAGAATCACAGTTGAAAGATACCTCAAGGGCCATCCAGGCCAACACTCTGCCATGCAGGAATCCCTATCAAAGTACCTCCTACAGTTGGCCATCCAGCCTCTGCTTAAAAACCTCAAGGAAGAGATGCCACCACCCTACATGGCAACATATTCCACTGCTGAACAGCTCGCTCTGCTGCTATGTCTTGAAGAAGTGCACATGTGCACGAAATGTCACATTAAAATATGAAAGTTAGTCTTTAAGGTGCCACATGTTTGTGTCTTTTGTTTTGTTTTCTTTTTCTTTGATTTTTGCCTGAAATTCTAAACATCAGGAAGTTCTTCCTAATGTTCAAATGGTATCTCCTTTCCTATGATTTGAAACCATTGCTCTGAGTCGTAGTCTGTGAAGCCATGGAAAACAAGCCAGCATCCTTTCAAATATTTAAGCATGGCTATAATATCCCATCTCAACCTTCTTTTTTTTAAGACTAAACATTCCCTGATCTCTAAGCCGCTCCTTATAAGACATATGTTCTAAACCTTTAACCATCCTGGTCACCCTCCTCTGGACCTACTCGAGGTTGCCAACAACCTTTTTCAATTGAGGAGTGCAGAACTGGACACAGTACTCCAGATGGGGTCTGACCAGAGCACAATACAGTGGTAGTATCACCTTCCTTGCTCTAGACACTATGCTTCTGTTCATGCAACCAAGAATCATGCTGGCTTTCTTGACCACTGTGTCACACTGTTCAATTTGTAGTCCACCCAGACTCCCAGATCCCTTTCACAGATACTATTCTCCAGCCAGGTGTCTCCTATCCTATATCCATGCAATTTATTTCTTCTGCCTAGATGCAGGACCCTACATTTCTCTCTGTTGAAACTCACTCTATTTGCTTTGGCCCAGCACTCGAATCTGTCATTTTGGATTTTTATCTTATCCTCTAGGAAATTAGCCACCCCTCCCAATTTGGTATCATCTCCAAATTTAATCAATCTACTCTCTATTCCTTCATTCAAGTCATTAATAAAGATGTTGAATAGCATTGGGCCCAGTACAGAACCCAGGGGCACCCCACTCGTCACCCCTCTCTATGCTGAGGAGAAGCCATTTACAATCACTATTTGCATACGATCAATCAACCACCTTACAAATCCACCTAACATTAGCATTATCTATCCAACATTCTACTAACATCTTTGCAAGTATGTCATGGGGAACCTAATTGAAGGCCTTACTGAAATCAAGATAAACAACATCCACAGCATTCCCCCTCATCCACCAGGCCTGTAACTTTATCAAAGGAAGAGATCAAATTAGTCTGGCATGACTTGTTTTCAAGAAACTCGTGTTAACTTCTAGTAATGACAGCATTGCTTGTTTAATAATTATAGACTGTCTGCTTAATAATCTTTTCTAGACTTTCCAGAAACTGATGTCAAGCTGACTGGGTGGCAATTATTTGGGTCCTCTTTTTTCCCCTTTTTGAAGATGGCGACAACATTTGCACTCCTCCAATCTTTGGGGACTTCCACTGCTCTTAGGTTTAATTTGCTAATTCTCTCTCTCTCTCTCCCCCTCTCTCTGTGAGGGTGGGTGGGTGGGTCGGTAGGTAGGTAGGTAGGTAGGTAATACAAACAAATTATTCATAAAAGCAAAGGAGGAGAGGGAAGACCCTCTGTGACCTAAATGTTTAGTTATTTAATTATTTTATGAGATTAAAGTTTTCTTGAATTGAAAATAAAAAAATAAAAATATCTTAGTCAGGACCTTTATTGGCATCAAACAAAGTATACAATTCAATAGGCAATAATACATGCATATACAAGGAGTATGTGCCCAATTAAAAGTGCATGGGTGCTAAAATACAGAACAAGACATGGTATGGCAAAACACAAAATAACATTATATAGTATATCTTTTAAAAGGTATTTGACTGCGGCCCACCTGGGGATAGTCATCCTCATCTTAAGAGTGCTCTTAGGACTTTAATATCTACCTTTCAGGTACACATAGTTGCTACATTGCCAAACTCCCTTCATTCTGGTAACTCATTGGTCAAAATCTGGTCACATTGGCTTTAGCTTCCCTGAGTATTATTTTTAGTAGAAAGAGGGAATATAAAGTCAATGTATGAACATAAGCCTAGTGGGATCTGAAACCATTAATCAGAAGGTACTACTAAACAGAAAAACAAAGCATTGAACATGGAGTGGGGGGAGGGAATAGAAGAATAAGAAGCATAGTTACATTGTTACTAAAAATCACTCCCTAGTAGGTGTCATTCATTCAATCATTCCATCTAGTGATCAAGCCACTAATCTGGGTCGATATCCTTTTCCGTAATAAAAACATAATAAAACTACAGTAATAATCTAATAAAGTGTCAGAACAAGGAAATCAAATCTCTACCAAAAATAACTAAGAAGAAGACTTGTGGAGCAGTGGTTAAATGCCTGTAATGCAGGTAAAACTGTGCTCACTACCGGGGGTTCAATCCCAGGTAGCAGGCTCATGGTTGACTCAGACTTCCATCCTTTTGAGGTTGTTAAAATGAGTACCCAGCTTGCGGGGGGGGGCAATGTGTAGCCTGCATACTGTAGTTAAAGTGTAAACTGCCCAGAGACTACTTGAAGTGGTATGGCGTGGTATATAAGCAAATCACTTTTAAAACTACATACACAAACACACACACATCTATATCTCTACCTCTGTCTGTCTGTCTGTCTGTCTGTCTGTCTAAAGAGACAATTATTCCAAAATTCACAGAATATCAGTGACCATAAGCAAAATTAGTGTATGGAAGGCCTCTCTGAACAGTCATGTGTTTCTTTGTATACCCGAGGAGGGAAGGGGCCAATCACACTTCTACTATAAGAGGTGCGGGTAAGATGGGCAGTTGTTCTGAAGGAGAGGCACTTAGATAAATGTCCTAGACTGTTTATGGCTTTTGATGTTAATATATGCATCTTGATTTTGGCATATTAATTTTCAATATTCTAATTCATGCAAATCAAAACACTAAGTGAAAAGCACAAGTACACCCTAGTCAGGGGAGAATATGTTATGATTAATTTGTTTAACTCTTCTTGCTATATTTATCCTCTAGGCTGGATGAAATGTGACAATTGGCAGAAAGACCCTCAGAAATCTTCATTGTGGAGTGGAACAGACTTCTCTAACCAGCAATCTACTACCATGAAGAACCCAGAGAATAAAGTTTTGAAAAGTAATAGATTTGGACTTTCCCCCTTGGATTCCTGAAAGGAGTGAGAAATTAGAATTTAAATATATGCACAATAACCATCAGTCTCCCAGAAATGTGTCAAAACCTTGGTAATATTCTTCCAAATACCCCACAACCCCAATTTTTGTTTTCTGAAGAATTTCAAGAATTTCATATAGGTTCAAAAACTGTGTGCAACCCCCTCTCCTGGGAATGACTGAGTCACATATTCCTCTCCAGATAGACAGGTGGCATAAATGCATTACTTCCACATCATATCTTTCAAAGAATAGAACCTATGAACATTTACTTGGTTAGATGAAACAGGTACATTATTTTGATAGAAGAGCAGTTAGTTAATGTCAGCGATGATGTATGGCACACAAACACTTAGGAGGTAAATAATGATGATAATTTGTCAAAGAAGCTGAGAAACAGAATGGTAGGGAAGAAGTGGAAGAATGATATAGTATGTGGTTGGAATAATATGATCTTGTGAAAGAAGGGAACAATACAAAGGACAAATAAGTGCAGTGGGATAATATGCTTAAATGTTTGGTGGAATTTTTTTAGGTAGTTTAAAGAATCTTGGGGAAAAACATATTTAGCACCACCTGAGACACCATACGTATCTCAGAAATTTATACTTTTGTGAAGCTTATGTTATGTTTCCTACAAATAATTTAATGTAGTCCCTTAAAACATATAGGGCAAGAAGAAGAAGAAGAAGAAGAAGAAGAAGAAGAAGAAGAAGAAGAAGAAGAAGAAGAAGAAGAAGAAGAAGAAGAAGAAGAAGAAGAAGAAGCAGCAGCAGCAGCAGCTGTGGCAGCTTAAAAAGCAACTGCTGTATTTTGATATGAGCTTTTGTGGAGAAGTCCACTTCTTCAGACATAGGGTCCAACTCATATGTTTGAGGAAGTGGACTTGTCCACAGAGGCTCACATCACAATATAATAGTCTTAATGGTGCCACAAATTTTTGTGTTCTTTTGTTGTTGTTGTTGTTGTTGTTGTTGTTGTTGTTGTTGTTGTTGTTGTTCTTCTTCTTCTTCTTCTTCTTCTTCTTCTTGTTCCCTTAAAACAGTGCTTCTCCTAGTGGTAGTTTGCAGATACACACAGGCTCATGAGTAGAGATGGGTATGGAGTGAGAAACATGCAGTTCATGATGGTTTGTGGTCTGCCACTATTCACAAACTGCAAACCATACTTTCAAATGAAATAAACCATTTTGTTGCTTGTGTGATTCAGGAATTCTGGTAGTAAGAGAATGGCCCCCACATGGGGTAGAAATGTCAAACGTGCAGCAAGTCTTCATCTAACTCTCCTCTCCATTCTCACGAAGTTTGGCAAGGCCTGGATTGGTGATGTCCAAGTTATAGCCCCACAAAACAAATCCCCAAAGGAACGTGCTGTTTAGCAGATGGCTAAATGTTCCAATTGTATGGGTTGTACAACACTGGACTTTACTTGTGTCATGAGTGACATTGTTATTTGTAATTGTCTGGTGCTCTTCCTCAGTAACCAATTGTGTGCTTTTCAACCCAGGAATCTCATTTTCCAAAAGTATCTCTTGTCTTATTTTGGGTCATCTCTTTTTAGGGTTATCCTAGTAAGAAAAGGTCAGTAGTGGTTTACCATTGCCATCTTCTGCATAGGATTAATAAAGGTTATGTTACATATCACCACTATTGCTTCCTCCAGCAGTATCACTTAAGCTACTGCTGTTGCCTGGTCGCTGCTGTTCTCATAGACACCAATTGGACCAGCCATTCTCTTCTGCTGATGTGAAGAGGGTAGGTGCATCTAAATCAAGTGTCTCAGTTGTGATAGTTCTACACTGGAGTCCCACTTCGTAATGGAGTCTGGCCTCCTGATACAATTACGGCCAGCTCCCCTGATACTCAGGGAACAACAGTTTGATTGCCAGAAGGAGTGGTCAAAAGCAGAAACTTGTATTTCTGGTGAAAGAAGAATTTTCCCGAAGAGTTGATTATTATTGTGCTTACCCTCTAAACCTCGAGAAAGCATGATTTTTGAGAACAGCATGCTTTTGACTTTCATTAAATTGTATCCTACCTTTTAGTAAAATTGTGCTCAAAAAGGGAGAATAAAATACAAAAAAGAGGAAACAAATCCCCAAATCGTTTAAACAAGAGAGCTGAAAATGAATCAAGTTGATTAAAGAAACAATTCAGTAACATGCAGAACAAGTCAACTTATGAGACCAAAGAACTATCTGAACAAAAAGGGATACGCTTGTTGGTTGGCAGCTCAACAAATCTCCCAAAGCCATAGCAGAGTTTGTTTGTTTGCTTTATTTAAATATAAATTATTTATACTCCACTTTTTCATTAAAAGCTTGTCCTCAAGGTGGCTTACAAATTTAAGAATAAAAACTAATATAACCACTTTGAGCTTTAAAAAATATCATAAAAATCACATAAACCACCCTACTGTAAAAATCACAGAAATTAGTCTAACATATTAAAATATTTTATTAATATTACAATAATTAATTATTAAAATCAGCAGATTAAAAACAGTAAAGCAGAGCAAGTTAGACATCATATGGCAGTCTAAAACAATGTGTTTCTACTTGGCTTTCATAAAATCAGCCACAGCAGTGAAGAAAGGCCACACCAAACATGTTTCTGATGCTGAAGAAAAAGGGAATAAAGACTCTCCTGCTGCTTTAAATATAAAGAGATAAGTGTATCCTTTCCCCAATAATCTGGGTTTGTAGATCAGAACCAAAACTTCAAATTACAAACTCAGATGGATAGTTCAACTCGACCTACATTTTGGACCAGGCATTTCATAAGGGAGCATCTGAGTCAAAACTGCGTCTCCACTGCACCATCACTTCAGTTCTTTATTTTATCCTTAATGTTCACAGCATTATTGCTTTAGCAAAATGCTGTCAATATCAATAGAAGTTGGACTGAAAATTTCCGAAGTGTAAGTAGTACTTGCCCAAAGAGAAACATTGAACATAAACATATGCCAAGCATAGTTACTATGCTGCAGTGCCATCTCTTTCTTCTTTTTTCAGTCCCTCCATCCATCTGTCCTTCTATCCATCCATCTGTCCCTCCATCTGTCCCTCCATCCAGTACATACATACATACATACATACATACATACATACATACATACATACATACATACATACATACATACATACATACAATTCTCCTACTGACCTAATGACTCCTTGGGGAATTCCTTTGGAGAAATGGCATAATCCCATGAAACTGGACGGGGGCATTTCCAATTTCCTACTGCAGCTCTTGTACGCTCCTGAGACCAGTTCTAGAGAGCCGGGAGATTCCCTGAAGCTGACTTTCAGACAGCAGACATGAGAAGTGGGGAGAAAAGAACTGTTTCAGTCATCAATGAGATATTGGACCATCTCCCTATGAATGGGAGAAAGAATGATTCTCCTATTTGCAGAAAACAAATAATCAGGGCAGATAAATCTAAAAAGATAAAGGTTTCCCCTGCACATGTGTGCTAGTCTTGTCTCACTCTAGGAGCAGTGCTCATCTCTGATTCCAAGCCAAAGAGCCAGTGCTGTGCAAGTCCATGGCCATGTGGATGGCATGGCTGAATGCATTTCTGCAAATGGAACACTGTTTACCTTCCTGCTTTTTACTGCAGTACCTATCTACTTGCATTTACATGCTTTCAAACTGCTAGGTTGGCAGGAGCTGGGGTTAACAACAGAAGCTCACTCCACTGTGTAGCACCCCGGATTCGAACTGCTGAGTTGCTGACTTTTCAGCCAACAGTTTTCAGTGCTCTAGCCCGCTGAGCCACTACACCTTTTATTTATTTAGGGGTAATTAAGGAGTGCTCCGATAGAGCACCATACAGTCAACATTTCCAGCACTTGTCCAGGCAAATAGGACTAACCCCTGTGATGCTGCTTCTTCATCACCACTGGAAAGCACCTAAACAGAGACTGGATTGAGCAGCAGGTACCACTTCTCCAGTGAGCATTGCCTTCCCAACGGCAGACACACAATAAAGCTGCTAGTTGATACCAGGCCAGTTGGAAGAACCAGGCAGTTCAAGGCACTGTTGGCCTCATCCACTGCTGTACTTACTGTCTATTGAGCTCCTTGAATTAATTACACCTTCTGCAGCAGCTCCCCCATACAGATGAGGTTTCACAGCTGACACCGTTTGCAGCCATGGGGAGGAAGTGCCCCACCCCCTAATATAAGCACTCTCTGAAACTGCTTGGAGACAGATGGAGACTATTGGAGGGGGGGCCTTCACCTACTGCTATGAGACCTGTGTCCTAGTGATATTTTCACACCACTTTATACCTGGGCAAAATGCCACTTCAGCAGATGGGAATGAGTACAAGCAGCCAAGAGACCATGTCTGAACATTGCACACATTTGTGGAGGGCAGGATTTCCAGCACAGAATGTAAAAAAACAGCTGTTTGCTTTTCAGGCTGATGTTCCTGCAGGAAAGATAGGATTTTGTTGGGGTAATTTGTCATTCATTTCAATTTCCTTCCTTCTGCAGAAGACACTTCTGCATGATTCTGTACATATCTTCAAGCTGCACCTAAAGGAACTTGTTGCAGTCTGACATTATGGTGGAATTTTCCCTATACTGTATTTGATACAATACATTGTATTGTGTCCTGACACATCTTGAGTCTACACTTGTATGCACCTTTTGGTATGGTTTTCTTAATGGTGAGGTTTGACAATTCAAGCTGCAGATAAGTAACAATTTGAGAGAGATCAGTTCCAGAGTTGAGCCTATAAAAGGATAGATTCCCAATCAATGGAACTCTGTAATATTCAGCGCAACACGGTTATGAAGTCCTCTTCAGATCTTTATTCAGATTGAATGCACAAAGATCTAGCACAGTGGTTCTCAACCTGTGGGTTCCCAGATGTTCGTGGACTGCAGCTCCCAGAAACCCCTTCCAGCACAGCAAGTGGTGGAGGCTTCTAGGAGTTGCAGTCCAGGAACATCTGGGGACCCAAAGGTTGAGAACCACTGGTCTAGTATGTTTCCAAGAGCTTGGGGGCACTTGTGAGCAGCAATCATGTATGAATCCCCATCCTTTGTTCTACCCTTAAACTCAGATAGGATTCTAAAATACCTCACACCTACACCTGCCAGGCCATGGCTAACGACTCATACTTTATGGGTGTTGGGAAGGTTAAAGGTGGGACTTTCACAGTACCTTAGGCCATTGTCCACCTAATGAGCCTATTGAGACTATTGTCCATCTAATGAGCCTATTCAGGCCATAGTCCATCTTATAAGCCTATTTCAGACCAGGGTCACATGAGGTCAAAGTGATCTATTAAATGGAGGACTCACAGCTGGCTTTCCTCAAACTGAGGAAGCTGTTAGGATGAGCAGCAAAATGTTTCAGTCTGTCAAGAAAAGAAGTCTAGTTGCCATGACTCAACTTCCAGATAAACTCACCTGGATGGCTGAGAATCTTCACAGATATATTCTAAAAAAAATACTTTGTCTTATGCAAAAAATAAAATAAAAATGATTCTTGTGATAATAAGTTTGGGCCTTTTCACACGACCCCTAAAATCCGTGGCAAATGGCTCCCAGATCCGGAGCTTAAAATTGTTTCCCCACCAGCTCCAGAGTTTACAAAAGATTAAGTGCAATCACGCCCACCTAAGCGCGTCCCAGCATACATTTAAAGTACCTGCTCTCCCGGGGTGAAAAATTCCTGATGCGGATGTAACATAGTGAGTGCCGGGCTCTCCTCGCTTCTCTTTGTTGTTGTTTTTGCCCCCTGCCCCTTTAAGACTGGAATGCTGCTGGGAGCAAAGCGAGACGGCAGAACGGAGGTAAGCTGGCATTCTTTTCTTTCTTTTTTTTCTCCCTCCCCTCACGCAGACAGCAGCCAGGAGTGCGGAGGGGGTGGGTACACAGGAACAGGGACAAACCCCCAAGATCTCTGGTCCGAATTTAAGTGGCCAACGGATCTTAGGGGTTGTGTGAAAAGGCTCTTTGTGATTTCATATCATAATTATTTGAGAACTCAAATAATGGTTCTGTTCAATTATAACAGAAAGCACCACATTAAACTGTGCCATGCTTTCTTTGGATTGCATCCAGGTATTTCTTATACTATTCAAAATACATTAAATTTAATATTTCTTAATAAACAGTAGACTGACATACTGCATATGTGTGTGGTATGCCAGTTGCACGGTGGCTCAGAGGAAATCGCTCCAGAGGGTTATCAATATGGCACAGAAGATCATTGGATGCCCACTCCTCACATTGGAGGAATTACACAGCTCCCGCTGTCTTAAGAAAGCTCAGAATATTGTAGGAGATATTTCTCATCCTGGACACTCTCTGTTTGTACCATTACCATCAGGCAGAAGGTATAGATCTATTAGAACAAGGACAAAGAGATTCAGAAATAATTTTTACCCAACAGCAGTAACCATGCTAAATTCTGTTAAAAATTAAGTTGATGGGTAATATTAGTGTTGAATGTGTAACACATATAATGTATGGGGGATTGTGTATGGCTGTTTTTTTTTAAATGTGTAGTTTTTATGGATTGGGTATGAATGTTATCAGGTGAAAGAGTGTAGGGCTGTGTGTGGGTGTTTGGTTTTTATGTCAGTTTTAAATGAGTGTAAGTGATGTTCGGCGTGTGAATGTTGGAGTATGTGTATAGATGGTTTGTTCTTAAATTGTAGATTTTAGATCTTGGATTTTTATCCTGGGTTGTGTGAATGACTGACTGGATGGCACTTTTAATCTCCTTGTATTTATACAATGACAATAAACTCCATTCCATTCCATTCCATGGACCGATTTCCCATAATGCACAGCATTCAGGACTGACTGTATCTCACCAGGAATATGTCATTTGGAATTTTTGGGCTACAAATTCCAGAATTCGTCATTGCAGGAGTTTCACTGGAGAGACCCACAACTGTTGTTGTTTTTGATATGCCATCAAGCCACCTCTGACTTATGGCAACCTTATGAATGAGTGATCTCCAGAATGTCCTGTCTGCAGTAGACTCACAGGTGTGGCTTCCTTTAGGGAGTCCATCCATCTCATATTTGGGGTCCTTCTTTTCCTATTCCCTTCTAACTTTCCAAGCATTGTTGCCTTTTCTAGATAACATTGCCTTCTCATGAAGTGTCCACCATGGGATACCCTCAGTTTCACATTTTTTTTCCTCCAGAGATAGTTCAGGCTGGACTTGTTCTAGGACCAGTTGATTCATCTTTCTGTCAGTTCACAGTATCTCCAGCACTATACTTCAAATAAATGAATTTTCTTGCTGTCAGGTTTTTTTTTTAGTGTTCAGCTTTCATACGTGTACCTAGTTATCAGGAAATGAGCTTGGTCTTCAATGACACATCCTTCCTCTTGAAGATCTTTTCTAATCCCTTCATTGCTGTATGTTCAAGTCTTCTGATTTCTCCATCTGAATTGATGACTGAACAAAGGCATGCAAAATCCTTAACAATTTCTTTATTGTCAACATTAAAGTTATGCAGTTCTTCTATAGTCGTAATTTTTTCTTCTTAATGATCTTCGGCCACCCTGCTTTAGCCCTCTCTCTTTCATCAGATGTTGTTTTAAGCCATTGCTGCTTGCTACCAGTAAGAGAGAGTCATTTGCATATCTTAAATTATTGATGCTTCTTCCACCAATTTTTTACTCCGCCTCCTTCTGAATCAAGCCCAACTTTCTGCATGTTAAGTTCTCTGCATAGTTTGAACAGACAGGGAGATGAAATCTACTCTTATCTGACTCTTTTGGTTGACTGACTAACTGATTGATAAATTGATTATCAATCAATCAGTCGTTTGATTGATCCATCCATTGATCCATCCATTCATCTCAGAGCAATGCACAATTTAAAGTTATGGTGCATATGAAATAGAGTTAAAATTAAAATCAAATTAAAATACTAAGATAATTACATTATTTTTTAACAGAAGCAGGCTACTTCATTAGTTTTATCTCAGCCATTTGCTAGATATTCTTTTGTACATGTGGTGAGGCATACGTGCATGCACATAAGTGCTGCATTGGTTGATTTTTTTTTCTACAGTCAGATAAAATTTGTCCAGTATCCAAACAGCCCATTTTACTTTATCATTCTTTGGTCTTCCTACTTTTCTTTGAAGTCTATTAAGTGATTTCCAATAGTCCAGCCAGAGTATTTTCCTGATGGGAGAAACTCTTCACCATTCATCCCTTTGGCAAAGTGTACATTCTTGTTCTTCACAGATTCTACAAAGTTTTGGGATTCTTATTTGAAAGAACTGTGTCTATCTCAGGACATAATTATCTTTTTTATTTGAAAATAAAATTTAAATCACTGGGAGGGAATAGAGGCTGTAGGGTCGCTTTGGTAATCATAAAAATCCTTAAATTATAACCTAATTTGTAGAATCTGCAGACATTGTTTTGTCACTCTGCTAATATATTTGCAGATTGAGCTCCTCTTGAAAACACAAGATAGTAACTTGATAGTGATCAAAAATTGCCACAGCTGATCAGGATTTCTCAAATATAATCCTCAAATTAAGCAGATTGAATTAAACTGAGGTAACATACTAAACTGAAATGCTGTCCTATGGTGTGGTCTATAGAATGGATTTAATGGTTTTATACCTTGCATGGGATATGGTGGTAAATCATCTGCTTAGATATTTCCCATGGGACCTTTGGTCCTGACTTTGTGACTAAACTTCGCCGCAAATGGCTCCCAGCTCCGGAGCTTAAAAATGTTTCCCCACCAGCTCAGGAGTTTACAGGCAATTAAGTGTGACCCTGCCCACTTTAGCGCGACCCAGCACACTTTTCTTGTATCTTCTCTCTGGAGGTGAAAATTGTTTGATGCGGTGCAACGATAGTGAGTGCGGGGCTCTCCTCGCTTCTGTTTGCTGTTTTTTGGCTCCCGCCCCTTTAAGAGCTACTTAAGAGTTACTTAAGAGCTACTGGAATGTTGCCGGGGAAGAGCCGGCAAGAGCGAGAGGCAGAACGGGAGGTGAGCCACGGTCTTTCTTCCTTTTTTTTCTCCCTCCCCTCACGCAGCCAGCAGCCAGGGTGGGAACACAGGAAGAGCAACAAGCCCCTAAGATCTCTGGTCCGAATTTAAGGGACCAGCCCTGAGTTGCAGACAATGCCATTTTAAAATGTATTTATTTATGTTGAAACAGGGAATGCAAACTAGGCTGATTGAGGTCTGGATGTTTGCTCAGACTGTGATGTACATTAAATGCCAACAGTGACATTTATAAAAGTGGCCAAGTTGGATAGAAAACATTGCATTCAAATGTGTGAATGAGGAATGTCAAAAGATGACAGCGAGTGAGAAATCAAGCACATCTACATCTGGGTGGCTTAATCTCTTGCACAAAGAATATTTTCTTTGACAGTACTTGAGAGGCCTTGGCAGAAGACTGAGAAAATGTTCTCAGCCTCCCAGATATGAAGAGTTTAGAGGGGGAAAATAAAAGCGGCTAACACCTTCCAGTCAAAAGTCCCCATCCTTTTTGTTTCCACCGCTTCTTCATATGACGCTTATAGTTCTGGTAGCTTTGAGAACATTTTGGCAGCACTGACTATCCCTTGCATTTCCAGCCATTTTCTTGGAGTCCCTCACAAAACAGTTTGTTTACTCATTGCCTGCCTTGGGTGACTGTGGTTCAGGTCCCCACTAGGGCCTTGATCTCATTGGAGGAAAGATAAATATGTAACGATCGTAATTGCAGTCATGATCATTGTCGTGATCATCATGTCTCCCAACAGGGGCTTCTCAAGTCTATATAAGAGTGGATCATGGTCAAACCAAATAGCCTTCCTCTTCCGCTGCCGATGTACATGTTGGCCATGTTCCATATTAGCTGTGTATGTGTTCCCTTTGATATACTTCTATAGAGCTCCCCCCCAAAAAGGAGGACCAATAAAGCTCCCAGTATGATAAAGTAGAGCTTGGAGCATGTATGTATGTATTCCAGTCCTTGCATAGAACAACATAGTCCACCACCAGTTAAATAATCGGCCAGTCTTTTTCATTATTCATTTGTATCGTAGCACTGGATACATATGAAATATAGGTGAAATAAAAAAACAATTAAAATGTCAAGATGATACGACTGTTTTTGACCCAAAGCAGTCACAGCTTGAAATGTGTGAAGAAACTTTTCCTTGACTTCAGCCATCTCCCATGTAAATCTCTCTCTCTCTCTCTCTCTCTCTCTCTCTCTCTCTCTCTCTCTCTGTGTGTGTGTGTGTGTGTGTGTGTGTGTGTGTGTGTTGTATCATTACAATCGTGACCAACTCTTCCCATGTCCATGGAGTTTTCTTGGCAGGAATTCTGGAGTGGTTTGCCAGTTCCTACTCCAGGTGCCTACAACACCTGGTATTCCCTGGTGGTCTCCCATCCAAGTAATAACCAGGGCCGACCCTGCTTAGCTTCTGAAATCAGGTGAGATTGGATGTGGTCAGGGCATTTAGGCAGCCCCATTTAAATGGTTGGTATCAATAAAGTGAGCAGGTTCACTGCTGTTCCAGTGCAATGCTTCTGGAAGTGAAGGGATTTCCCAGCTGCACACTGTTGCCTGAGTGCACTCACTGTGCTTCTCTGCTCATTGGGGAGGCTCATGTTTAGCCATCTTGACCCCCAGTGAACTCTCATGCACCTTTGACATGAAAAACCCCTCATGGAATTCTCTTTTATGTCATTCCCCAATTGGGTATAGCCAATCAAGATGGATTTTTGTATGTCTCTTTCTCCAGTGAAACAATATGATCTGCATTAGTTTAGTAAGAAGCACAAACAACAAATGTTGTAGGAAAATTGTGATTGACAGATATGCAACATATTTGTTCTGTTTAGTATAGAAAATAAATAAAATGTTTTTTTAAAATGTTGTAGCTATTGAAGAGCCAAGGCTGTTGTTGCCTAAAAAGAACTCAAGTTCAACAACACCCAGCTCTTCTGGAAGGCTGTCAAGCCAGATTTATTGTGAAGATAGAGTAGGGAGGAGGAAAACCATGCACAATGAGCTTATTGTAAATATTAAACATTTTGGGCATTGGAATAGTAAATAATATACAACTATATCTCCAAATTACAGTTAAATAACAAAGGTTAATGCTCTGTATTTTATTTGGGAGTTGATCTTTGAAGGCAAAAAGGGAAAACCATGTCAAGTTAGATTCCCTGAGCTCCTTGCCCCCTGAAGATGCCAACCACAGAGTCTGGCGAAACGTCAAGAAGAAAAGCTTCCAGAATACAACCAAACAGCCTGAAAAACTCACAACAGCTATTAGATTATGATGTTGGTTGGGGAATTTAATTCCACCCAGAGCCATGAACATTATTCAGGCATCCAGTGTCATTTCTTGTTTCTTATTCTGATCTTTCACATAGGAAACACTGCTGTTTGACCTCCAAGCAATATCCCCAAACAGGATTGGGTAACCTGTTGGAGCAGCACAATATAAAAATGTTAGAAAAAGAGACAAAATGTCCTCAAATCATTCAAGCTAGGTGTTACAGCTATAATATTCAATACATATTATTTGAATTTAGTCTCCTGCTTTTCTACTATGAGAATGTCCATGTTTCTTGGAGATCACAAGTGTGACGTAATGGATGGAACGATAGACTAGGAGCCAGGATGTATGTGTGTGTTGTGTCCTTACAGTTCTGACTGACTCTTCGTGACCCCATGTCCATGGAGTTTTTATTGGCAGGAATACTGGCGTGGTTTGCTAGTTTCTACTCCAGGAAACTGAGTGGGGATAGTAATGGTAAAACAAGTCCTTAAATACCTTACTTACCTTGAAAACCTCATTAGTGTCAACATAAGTTGGATGTAGCTTGATGGCATGTAACACATTCTGCTTCCAGCCAGCACTGGCACAGTCTTTCATCTACAGAAACTGAAAGAGAAAATTTATTCTAAACCCCTTCGGGTCAAACCTAATAAAACTAAAAGAAAGAAGGAGTGAGAAGGTAAGATTAAGGGGGAAGAAGTGGGAAGTATCTTCTGAGCTTCTTTCCCACTTGATGGCAGGGTACTCTATTCTGTTTTTGGTTTTTCCCCTCCACTCTGCACGGTTACGGGCTGGGGCTGGGTGAATCCAGGACAGCTTCATGTCATTGTCAAGGGTGTTCATCTAGCAGTGTTTTGGATGTCCCCTTAGTTGGGTCCACTGACCTCCAGGGTGAGACCGTTTTTCACAAGATTTTCCTTGTTTGCACACAAGACATGTCCATGAAGACACAAGACAAGTGGAAGGTTTAATAATGAGTTTTAGAGGGATGGATGACAAAAGGGTGTTTAAAACAATATAGTTCTTTCATTTTATCAGAAGCTCAAATCTCCAGAAGCAGGAGTAAGATATCAGATCATGGATGGGATGGGGGTGAAAGTCAGAACGGTGCAACGAGGGAAAAACCCTGTTCCCTTCTGCCTTACACCCCTCCCCCGCATACCGGGTGGGGCTTTTTGATGGGTGTGGGTGTGTGGGTGGAGGGGCACATCCCCTCTCCAAACCCCAACCAGTCAAAAAGTCCCAGCTGGTAGGCAGGGACCACAAGGAAGAAAAAAGGAAGCAGAGGTAAATTGAAAATCTGTTTAAATTTACCGCTGCCTCCTTCCTTCTCCCATGCTACCCCTCCTTCCAGGGAGGTTTTCTGGACAGGAAGGGCTGTGGGCAGTCGGGGCTGGCCCCACTGCCTACAGCACTCCCTGTCTAAAACACCTCCCTGGGAGGAGGGGCTGGTAGGGAGGAAAGGAGCAGTCCGGCATGGAAATTACTTTTGCCTGGCTGTGCCTTCCCTCCTACTGTCTGTCTTCCAGCTGGGATTGAGCTGTCAAAATGCCATGGGGGGTTGTTTCACTTTGTTTCATAAATAATGAATATTTTTTTAAAATTTTTGTTACTTGCAATATGAAACAAAACGCAGCAGGGGTGAATTGGAACAAAATGAAACGTATTTTTCCCCGTTCTGTGCCCATCCTACTTTTAACTGTATTGATTTATTTTCTCTATTATGGCCTCCACAACCGTGGGACCAATTTATTTTCCCTTGCACACAATGTCCCCCATGTCCTCCCATGCCACATAGTACATGACAAAAGTTTCTTCCAGTTGCACCACCTACGACAGCAGAAGCACTTCCTGTCAGGCACCTCCTTCCTCTGGAAAACAATTGCCAAGTTAACTTTCCAAGCACAGCCATGGAATCAGGGCTGGTGGGGGGGGGCAGTGCAGGAAGGTCCATAACGAGAGGCCTACTTGGGGGGGGGGACACTTCCCATCCCAACCCCCACTGCTTGTGCCAACCTGGCTGTACCTTCTGTGACAACACCCTGGACTCAGGAGAAATACATATGTAAATTATCAGCCAATCCCAGCAGGAGAGCGGGGGATTGTATAGTATAAAAAGGGTGGAGCCTGGTCTGGGAGTAGAGAGTTGAGAGCTGAGAGAGCACAGCTCTGTTAGAGTTCAGTCAGGCAGGTTAGGTGTGAGGGCTTTACTATTTACTGTTTATTAAAGACAGGGAGGCTTGAAGATTTGATTTAATCTATTTTATGTAGACATGGGCACTACTCGGCGAAATCCTCGTTTCCATTTTCGTTCGTCGTTTCCGTTACATAACGAGGAACGGTAATGAGAATTACTCCGCTCCAGCTCGAACCCGACCTGATAAAGGTAAATTGGGTCTGATTTTTCGTTGTCGTTCATGGCATTGCGGTGATTGTGCGATGCCAAGCAGCACAGAAAAAAAGTTTTAAAAAGTAAAAAAAAAAACCCGATTCCCGCAGGCCATAAAAGCAGGCGAAAATATGCCTGCCTCAGTGAGGGCACCTACCAGAGAGGGGTGGTTTCTGGGGGGGTCCCTGGCCTTCCCCCCCTCTCCTGTCCTGGGCTGCTTGCACCAGGCTGGGGGGGGGGGTCATCCTCGTCGTCTCCATTTGCCATGCGGTGGGGGGGGATCCAAAATGGCGACCGCAATTTTTCTTTTGAAACTGTCGTCCAAAAACCCACCGAAGCACCACAGAAACATGTGAAAATTAGGTATTTTAAATGCCTGAATTTTTATAGTAGCAGCAGTGGGTTTTTATATAGCAATAAAATGTCGTATTGATTTTATTTTATTTTATTTTATTTTTATTTTTATTTTTTTACACCTGCGCACGCGCAATGATGGGCTGGCCATGGGATGGGACCATGCAAATTTTTGGAGCCATTCCACCAATCGCATGGCCAGGTTTTGCTGAGACTTCTGGATGTGCCAGAGAGGGCATAAAAATCCCCCCAACCCTAACCCTAACCCTAACCCTAACCCTAACCCTAACCCTAACCCTAACCCTAACCCTAACCCTAACCCATACGCCAGTACACTGTCCTTCTTAGTGGGTCAGAGGCACCCAGAGGTGCAGCCCACTAACCCACCCTAACCTGAACTGTAACCCTAAGCCTAGCCCTTACCCTAACCCCAACCCTAACCCAGATTCGTACTCAAGTACACTTCCCTTCTTAGTGGGTCAGAGTGATGCACCCAGAGAGGTGCCTTCAACTCCAGAGACCCACTCCCTCCCTCCCTAAGCGTAACCTCTACGGTAGTACGCCAGTATGCTTTCCTTCTTAGTGAGTCACAGAAGCGCCGACAAGGTTCCTCTGACACACTAACCCCCCACCCTAACATAATGTTCTTAGTGAGACAGAGAAGTGCCGACGAGGTTTCCTGTCACACTAACAACCCAACATAATGTATAACGGCGGCTACACGTTACACTCCCTAAACCACTGTACAAATGACAGACGACAAACGAAAATAACAAATTTTTGAAAATTTCCTCGACAAACGGAAACGACCCAAAACAGGCCCGTCCCAACAAACGACAACTCGAAACGTAATTTTTTCTGGTCGTGCCCATCTCTAATTTTATGTTTAAGGCAACACATACCAACTTCAGTCATTGTTGTATTTATTTATTTTCTCAATAAACATTATTATTTTTATATTATACATCTGAGTCTGTCCCAGTACATAAGGCGTCGATTTAAAAGGTGGCAGCATTACCAAGAGGATCCTGTGAAGATTAATAACTTGGTTCTTTACACTTCACGTTTTCATCACAATTACACATCTAAAAGGGAGGTGTCGTCATACCTTCGCATGGCCAATTGGTATGGCAAAGTGGGAACGAAAAACAAACCCAGCCTGCTGCCCTGTTCAAAGCAAGATGGTGGGGAGGCAGTTGGACAGACAGGTGGAAGACTGCCAAGGAGGCATAGGAGGAAGAGCTGGGAAAGGAGGTGGTAAGAAAAGGAGAAGGCAACTTTAGAGGAAGTGAAGTAGACCGGGGGAAAGAACTGATAGGGATAATCACACAAGCAATACTGGTAAGGAATGTTTTGACATGTCATTGGTACAAAATAAAACAACCCTCCTGGCAAGGAGGAAATATTTCAGAGTTACACCACGGTTTGGGAAAATGATTTGGTAATGGCCACCCATCATGTGACCAGAAATTTATGCAACAAACTAACTGGGGAATAACTGAGCACGTTAGCCCTGGTGTGCTCAGGACTAAGCTGTCTTTCCCACACAGTGCCAGACCCAGAGAATCTGTGCCTTTTTCACATCTTTTCTGTCTTCCCAAGCTCTGCAGGCTCTATTTAGGGAAAAGACATTATTCTGTCCCCCAGAATCCTGAAACTATCTACCAATGCTTCTCACGGGTCCTTTTCTCATTCGCTTGTACAGTAGTCAATGCACCAAGCATCACACTACCCTGCAGTTCATGCATTGTGGCAGCTAATCTCATATCTAATTCTATCTTCCATTTAGGAAGACCTTCTGCAAATGCAGGAGCTTGACGAGCTAAAGTAAATAAATAAAAGAAAATATCGGGTTTGAGACCGAATGGAGGTGTCATACGTATTGTCAAAGGAGAGAGAAAAAAATGCCCCTTTTCTAAGATGTATCACTACAGTACCTTGGGGGAAAAACATGACAACAGGAAGGATAGAAGAATTAAGAAAGTATATGCTACTCTTCCCATCCCTCTTTGAGTGACTTACCTATATTCTTGCCCTTATACTTTCAGGTGCATCTAAGGTACACCAAGCACTTCTGTTCCATTTCCTGCCATTCAGCTTCTCTTCCTCCCAGAAAGCAAGAGGTTCTTTCAGAGTTCAGGAAAACTCCTAGTATCCCCTTGTGGCATTCTCATGCTGACCATGCTGGCTGGGTATTCTGAGAGATATAGCCTGAACATTGATTGGGCCAATTTTAGCTAGATTTCCCGAGGTAACGTGTTTCATTGGAATCACAGTTTTCCTCAACCTACTGCTGTATTTCCTAGGAAACAAGAAGAGATACACTGTGACTTTGCCATTTTTGAGTGGCATCCAACACAGCTGCAAATGTTAACAGAGCATGTGGTAGTCCAGGCCAGGGACTCTCTTTTCTGATGAAGGTTGTTTGCCCACTTGGCTACATAGAAAGCCCTCCACTCTGATCACTACGAGACCATCTGGAGGAATTATCTCAATCGCACGGTTGCTTCTCCATCCAAACGAGAAAAATTTACTTCATGGACAAAAATATAATTTTGTCTTTAATTTGTCTACAGACTGATGAATTTCTAACTGTCATAATATATGGTGTAAGGTAAACCTAAATGCCCTAAAACATCCCCTGGCATTATTTACCCACATCTGTAATAATACTTTGATTCGTGGATAGGTTCAAGAATAGTTAAAAGTAGAAATGGGCATGAAATGGAAATATAGCATTTCATTTCATTTTGTTTCTTTAATAACAGATTTTTAAAAGGAATTTTAATCACAAAACGAATTGAAACAAAACGCTTCTTAAGGCTATAAATAATGGGGAGCTTTCCTTTTTTAATTCAACAGGGAGCCCACTGCCCTAAATCAAAGACCCTCAAACCTTCCAATCAATTTGCTTTCAAAAAAATAACCCTCTCTAAACAAGCAAGAAACCTAATAGCAGCTGCTGAAACAAAGAGATTGGAGAGATAAGCTCAACAGCTGATCACCGCAGTGAGGGGAGCAAATAAAATATTAAGAAAATAATCCCCACAGTCCTACTTAAAAAGGAAAGGAAAACCCTCAGTTTAAATCTACTTGCAGACACACCCAGTGCAGGTAACAGCTCAGGTCCTTGCTAGCTTCAGGCAGATCAGACCTGGAGATGGGCTATCTCAACAGCTGAGCCGCAGGAAGAAAGGAAAACAAATCAATCAGTTTAAAAATAAACCTCCTGTTCTAAAGATGGCTGGATCAAGAGGCTAGGATGAATCGTTACATTTCCAAAACAAAAAATGGTGTTTTGTTTCATTTCTTGATGACATGCTGTTTGCTGTTTCATTCCATTTTGTAAGGTTTCTTAAGCTTACAAAACAACAAAACAGTGTGTCATTTTTGTAAGGTGCTCATCCCTAATTAAAAGGAGTTCAAACTTGAGTGTCCACTAGGCCTGTTCCTGGACAGGTCTGAACTTATTACACATGCCTAAATTATATCCCAGCTGGATTACTGCACCATGCTCTACATAGGAGTGACTGGAGAGTACTTGAAAACTTCAGAGGGTACAGAATACGGTGTCCATCTGATAACTGTGGCTGATTACAAGGATCACATAACCCACCTCAGGGCCGGCGCTAGGGTTTTTCGCACCCTAGGTGAGGGGCGGTGGGAGGGTGGGGTGGCGGTGGGGGGGTCAGGCGGTGGCGGCAGCGGGGATCAGGCGGCGGCAGGGGGTCAGGCGGCGGCGGCAGGGGGCAGGGGCAGTGATGGTGGCGGGGGTCAGGTGGCGGGGGGTCGGGCGGTGACGGTGGTGGGGGTCAGGCTGCGGTGGCGGCAGGGGGTGGCGGCGGTGATGGGCGGCGACGGGCAGCGGGGGGCAGCAGGCTAGGCAGCGCCCCCTGTCCATTTTGGCGCCCTAGGCAACTGCCTAGTTCACCTTAATGGACGCGCCAGCCCTGACCCACCTGTTGTAGGAGCTCCACTGGCTGCTAATTCATTGCCAGGCACAATTCAAAGTGCTGGTTCTAACCTATAAAGCCCTAAACCGACTTGGACACAAACTATTCCAAGGATCTTGCTCAGGTGTTAAGTTCATCAGGAGGGGCCTTTTTCTCAGTCCCACTATCTTCACAAGGTGGTTGGTGGGGACACGTTGGCTCCTCTATCACCATGCCCAGACTCTGGAACTCTCTCTTACAGGAGACCTGGCAAGACCAAGTTGGTCCCATCTTTGTTGTGCTTGTGCAAGACATTTCCCTTCCGATCACTTTTTCCTTCAAGGGGGTTTTAAATGGAGTGTCGCGCCTTATCACTTTGAATCTGTTTCTGGTGTTGATTTTGCTTTGAATGTTTTTTTAGTGTTGATTTGGCTTAGTAACATGTTTATTTGATTCTTGTAAAGATCTATTTAATCACAGATTGCACATGTTATCTTTTAAATATTGTATTGTAATGATGTAAACCACCTTGGGTTCTTTTTAAGGAGAAGGATGGAGTAAAAATGCTTTAAGCAAATAAATGGCTCTTGATGGCATACAGGTATATGGGAGGTTAGCACTCAAGCTAGTGTTTTCTTTGGTATTCGGTTTGTTCCTACCCCACCCACTACTACTACTACTACTACTACTACTACTACTACTACTACTACTACTACTACTACTACTACTACTTCAAGTGCCATGTCCTCGTAGAACATTGGCGATCAGTAGCCTGAACTGGTTTGTATCTAACACTATTCTAAATAGAGCAGCTTTTCCCACCCACCCCACCACAAATGGCCCCAAAGCAATTGCTCAAGTCAGGATTTCAGTTCAGTTTTTATCTTCATATGAGATGTTTTGGCCTTCTAGCTATCTCTGGCCACATCCCAGAAACCACTAAAACTTTTAAATTCTTGTTTCCAGCCACAGACATTTTTGTACCGAAGACCTGCCGTAGCTGTCAAGGTAGTCAGGGCATTCTACGTGTGCCATTTCTGCACCATAATGGGGTATTTCCTGATGCTGTTTAAGTCCCATCTGGTCTGCAGTAAAAAAATAAAAATAATAACACCCTTGATGACTTCCCGCACCAGCTACTGTGTTATTAAGCAAATTGCCTGGTTTGTGTTTGTGAATAGACCCATGCAGAGTAGCCAGCCATTTCTTCAGTGTAATGAGCAAGAACCCAGCATGATTCAGTTCAGTACTATTTTTAATAATACAAATGGGTGAACATTGGGTTCCTAACTTTGTGATTGTATTGTAATTCCACTAAAATCAAACTTCCTGGACAGGTCTACTGGGTTGGATCCAAATATTTTCCTCCATAGAGAGAAGGGCCCTTAACTCAGAGAAGGTGCATCTGGTTAATTTTAAAGAATCCTTCTCCCCTCCCACATCACAACTCACCCTATTCTCTTAAGATGTTTGTGTAACATTTTTCTGGAGGGTGTATTGAGAAGATGAGATCAAGATATTTGCTTTGGTCAGCCAGTATAGCCTGTTCAGTGGGAATTGCTCCTGGATAACTGAATGCATAGGCCCAATTTAATATTGCTTTTTGTTAGGACCCTGCCAAGGAGAGACTCGGACACCATGGGGTTAAGCCCAGAGGAACTGGCAGGTGAGCCTTCAGGGCTGTCAAGTCCTCCAGCAGCTGTGTTGGGGGAATGACTCATCCTTAACCTGCTGGTCATATCCAGCAACTCACTTTCAAGAGAAACAGGGACAGGTTATAACAGGCTCAAAGGCATCTACATTCTAACAGTCCCAAGTTTTAACAGGATAGCTTCTCAGGTGAGTGGATGTTGCCCTATTGGAGCATAAAACAAGCACTCCAGGGTAGGGTGCCTTTGGGGGAGCAATCAGTTGTTCATGGCTTGCTGCCACCTTTCTGCTCTGGTTCTTGTGTTCCCTGACATCTGTTTCTGCCTTGTTTTTGACCTCGGAGTGCATACCTCGGATATCAGGCTGCTCTGTTCCTTGGATTTGGCATGGACTTCTGTTTGCAGGCTGGCTCCTGACTTTGGACTAGGTGCTTACTGATTCTTGGACTCTGTCTACCCCCTTGCCTTGTTGTACTGTGCTTTATGGCTCTCGATCCTTGGCAAGGACTGGACTATATCTGGGGAAGTATGTGCGGGCTCTGACATTTTTCTTTGTAGGCTACTTGACAAAATTGCATATCCTGAATTTTGTTGGTCTCAGTGACAAACTAGTGACCAGCAATGACAGATAGTCAGTACAGTGGACCCTTGTATAACAAACAGTTTGTATAACATAAAACTTGTACAACATAAAAAATTCCGGAGATAGGGGAAATGTGCTTAACATAATTGCCTATGGGGAGAATCCGTACAACATAAAAATGGAATTACTCCACTTTCAAGGTACCACTGTATAGTGATTAGTGCACCGGGCTTGGTGTCAGAAGTAGACATGGGCACGGAGCGGCGAAATCTTCGTTTCCATTTCTGTTTTTTCATTTCTGGAAGTAACAGAAATGGTAACGTAATTAAGCCATTACAACTCGAACTCGAATCGAAAAAAGAAAAATTTGGTCGGGTTTTTCATTTCCGTTTGTGGCATCGCAGCGATCGCGCGATGCAAAGCACAGAAAAAGTTTTTAAAAGTTTAAACCGCCCCCCGACTCCCGGCCAAAAAAGCAGGCAAAAATATGCCTGCATGAGGCTTTGCCACCTACCAGAGGGGTGGTTTCTGGGGGGAGGCTCCCCGGCCTTTCCCCCCCTCCTCTCCTGTCCTGGGCTGCTTGCACCAGGCTGGGGGGGTCGTCCTCGTCATCTCACCATGCCATGTGGTGGTGGGGGAATCCAAAATGGCGACCGCAATTTTTCTTTTGAAATCATGGTCATAAAACACACCAAATCACCATAGAAACATGTGAAATTTATTTATTTTAAATGCCTGAATTTTGATAGTAGCAGCAGTGGGTTTTTTTATAGCAATAAAACATCACATTGATTTTATTTTACTTTTATTTTATTTTTTATTTTTTTAGACCTGCCCATTTGGGCTGGGCATGGGATGGGACCATGCAATTTTTTGAACAATTCCACCAATGGCATGGCCAGGTTTTGACTGATACTTCTGGATGTCTCGGAGGGCATAAAAAGCCGAGGCACCTTCCAGAAATCGCAGTCGGGTCTTGGATGTGCAGGGAGGAGGGCTGTGCTTGTGGTGCTTGTGCGATCGAGAAAGAGATTATTATTTGAGGAGGGAGGCCTGGGAGGCAATAGGTTTTACAGGCAGGGAGGGAATTGATTTTATAGGGAAATAATTTCTTTGATTCCCTGCAGCTTTGTCTGCTGAAGGGATTGGAATAGCACTTTATTCTTTCTTTGCTCTCTGGCAATTTGTGAGGAATTTTTTCCCCTGATATTGGATAAAGGGGGAGGTTCAACTGGGAGTGGGAGGTGTGGATTTATTCTAAAATATATTATATACTACCATTTATTTTCTATTTTCCCAACTTCAATTTGCTTGCACACTCACATTTGGGGTGCAAGCCAAGAACAGAACCTCTATCCTAAGTGGAGAATATTTTACAATATTATTTATTTAGTTTACTAATTACTTACTTCATTGTTTGTTTTTAAACTTGTTGTGTTGTGTGTGCACTTGAACACACAGACACATTCCATTTAAGTGGATCAGAAGAATTTAGAAAATTATTTTCATTTTATTCCCTGACTACAACTACTACTATATTGTATTTATGTACAACCCACCTCAATATCTTTTTGGGAGGCTGCTGCTGCTGATATCAGCCTTAATTATTGATTCATTACTCCATTGTTTGTTTTTTTACAATACATACACTTGTTGTGTTGTGTGTGCAGTTGAACACACAGGCAGGCACATTCCATTTCAGTGGATCAAGTTGAATTCAGAACTTGAATTTAGAAAACCAGTTTTGTTTCACTCCCTGACTACAACTACTAAACTATATTGTATTTACACCCCAAAAATATCTTTCTTGGGAGGCATAGTACCACTACTGTCTTTTCACTTCAGTTCAGGCTTATTTTTGGGCTGTGGCTGAAGGCACCTATCCAGCTGCTGCTGCTGATGGTATCAGCCTTACAAACAGATATTATTGATTCATTACTCCAGCTCATTGTTTGTTCCTTTACAATACACTTGTTGTGCTGTGTGTGCACTTGAACACACAGGCAGGCACATTCCATTTCAGTGGATCAAGTTGAATTCAGAACTTGAATTTAGAAAACCAGTTTTATTTCATTCCCTGACTACAACTACTAAACTATATTGTATTTACTCCCCAGAAATATCTTTCTTGGGAGGCATAGTACCACTACTGTCTTTTCACTTCAAGCTTATTTTTAGTTTCATTTATTTTCTAATACTAACATTTGCTTCCTAAGTTTTCCTCCATTTCAGTGGATCAAGTTGAAAGCAGAATTTAGAAAATTATATCAAGGGCCAGCAGGGCAACACTGAAACCTTGTACAAAAGAACAGTGTGAGAGTAAGTGTGTGGGTCAAAAGGATGTTTATTAGAATAGTTTGTTTACTTAACACAAATATAGTAAGAAAATATATTTCTATAACTTTGAGAAATAAAAGAAAATGAGGAGGGTTGGCAGAGCCAGAGGAAAGGGCAGGGGGACCCCCAGTAAAATAAATAGGGGCACATTTCTGAAGGAAGGCACAGGAAGTAATGCAGATAGTGATACTGCTGCCACTCCTTCTCCAAGCAGCACCTGCACAACCAGCACGACTGGACCATCTTCTGTCACTGAGGGAAGCATGGATGACTGCATGTGATCCCCATCGCCAAGGTCTCACACTCTCACCCCCCCCCCTTGTATCGGGAGGACGGCGCGTACTCAGAATCAGAAAGCTCTGTTCATCTGCATCTGCCGGATTCTGAAGACCTGTTGGCAGGATCAGACGAAAGGCAGGGTTCAGGCAGTGATGGAAGGAGCAGCCCTCTTTCCACCCAGGAACAGAATACCACCAGTGACAGCAGCAGTCAATTTTCCCAGCAGGGCACAAGCCACACCACCAACAGCACAGCAGTGGCAGGCAGTACCAGAGGTGGCAGTATGTTCCATAAGCCTCGCGGGTCTCTCTGGGGGCATTTTGAGAACAGCCTGGCAGACTTGAGGCTTGCGGTGTGCAAGAAATGCGGGTGGTCATGCGTAGGGGGAATGACCCCAAACACCTCTCCTCAAGTGCGCTGCATAGCCACCTCATGCAAAGGCACCCTGGGACTCTGCCTGGGACCATGTCAGGCCCTGGTTCCTCAGGGAGAAAGAGGGGGGGAAGCAGCTCCACTGAGAGTGGGAAGAGGCAGGCCACTCTGCAGGAAGTGGTGCCGCTGTGTGGGAGTTTTGTCAGCCAACGTAATAGGGCCAAGGCACAGGAGACCACCACTCATATGGTTGGTGAAATGGTGGCCATGAACGGGTTGCCCCTCTCCTTTGTGGAGTCATCAGGCTTCAGGCACCTGATGAAGCACGTGGCTCCATGGTAAGAGCCTCCATCCCAGCGTACCTTCAGCAGGCGGGTGATTCCCTCCCTTTTTGAGTCCGTCAGGCACATGGTCCGGGCCCTGCTGCAGGCAGCCAGAGGAAGGAAGATCCACTTCACTTTCGACCTCTGGACCGGTGGACACCATGGATACCTCTCTCTGACGGCTCATTGGTGGCAACCCAAGGAGGTCCTTGACACTAGGACATCCCAAGAACAGCTGCAGGGGGAGCCACAAGGGAGCACCCCAAGAGGGTACAGGGTGGTGCTTCTCCAGGCACAAAGCATGGAGGACAGTGCCAAAGGCATCCACATTGCTGAGGCCCTCAAGACAGCACTGAGAGAGTGGGGATTGGCAACCGAGGGGCAGGTCAATCGTGGATTCATGGTCACTGACGCAGGACGTAACATGATCAACGCGGTTGAAAGGGCAGGGTTCCAGGGCATCGTGTGAGCAGCACACAAACTACATCTAGTGGTGGGCGATGCCATTGGGCTGGGTGCACCGAAAGACTCCTGGTGTGAGGGGACCCTGAAGACCAAGGCCTTGCTGGACAAGTGCAGGAAAATAGTTGGGCACTTCTCACGTAGTGTCAAGGCATCCAGGATGATGCGTGGGAAGCAGGCGGAGATGGGCCGCCCAGAGCACATCCTGATCCAGGACGTGACCATCCGGTGGAACTCCACCTACGAAATGGTCAAGTGCCTTGTGGAGCAGAGGCAAGTGGTGGAATACATCATGTCAACCACTCCCGTCCTACCTGAGGGAAGGGTGTTGGATATTGGTGCTACTGAGTGGCTCGCCCTCTCCCAGATGGTGGGTATCCTGCAGCCTTTTGAGGAGACCACCCACGTCCTCAGCAAATACACCACCAGTCTGGGCCACATAAGAACATAAGAAGAGCCATGCTGGATCAGGCCAAAGGCCCATCTAGTCCAGCTTCCTGTATTTCACAGTGGCCCCACCAGATGCGTTTGGGAGCACATGAGACTACATATCTGTCTCCTGATTCCACTCCCTGCATCTGGCCATGTACTCCCCCTGATACATGCCCTTCGCCAACGCCTAGAGGCCAGTATCCGGGAAGAAGCCGATCTTCTCCCAAAGAGCAGGGCCTTGGCAGAGAGGCTGTTGACTGGCGTGGATACCCGCCTTAGCCCACTGAGGAGGGAAAAGGTGTACCAGATGGCATGCCTGTGTGACCCTCGCGTCAAGGGTTCCTTGGCGGGGAGCCCTGCTGACCTGAACTCCTGGAAGACGGAGCTATGCCGTCAAGTCTGCAGGGCTGTCTCAAATCAGGCGTTCCTGAGGGCGCATGGAAGCCAGAGCAATCCAGAAGAGGAATCTTCGCAAGGATCCCCTTCTTCCTCTACTGCAGGAGTGTTGTACACCCAGAGACCAGGTTCCGTACCAGCAGCCAACTACCTGGCCTCTGCCCTAGCCATGGCAGTCTCCTCCTCAGTGGAGGCAAGGGAGGAAGAAGAACCAGACCCCGCTCTGACCAAGGTGATGGAGTACATGGCTGAGACCCTCCAACCCCTCACCTTGGACCCACTCCACTACTGGGCCAGAAAGGCAGACATCTGGCCCACTCTTTTGACTCTGGCATTGGACCTCTTGTCAATTCCACCCACCAGTGTCCAGAGTGAGTGTGTCTTCTCCCACATGGGAGATGTCCTGAGGCTGCGCCGCTCTCCACTGGACCTGGAGACCGTGGAAAGGTTGACTTTCATCCGCTTCAAACTTTCCACGTTGGGAGGACCACTCAATGTGTCATTTGAAGGGAATCATACTGTACCTGTAGGCCCATTTTTTCTAGCCCTTGCCTGGCTCCAAATCAGGGAGGACCACTCAATGTGTCATTTGAAGGGAATCATACTGTATCTGTAGGCCCAATTTTTCTAGCCGTTGCCTGGCTCCAAATCAGGGAGGACCACTCAATGTGTCATTTGAAGGGAATCATACTGTATCTGTAGGCCCAATTTTTCTAGCCCTTGCCTGGCTCAAAACCAGGAAGGATTATTGTACAGGATGCAGTCTTATGCTATGATATATTTATTAAATATATTATTCATCACCCAGTTTAAAGTGTTTTCCGCCTGCTCTGGGTCATTGCGGGATGCCCTCATGCTCTGGGAAGTCAAACCGTGCTAAATTGCGATAGAAATGACAAACGACGAACGGAACGTCGAAATGACAAATTTTCAAAAAAATTCACGACAAACGGAAACAGAACAAAACGGACCCATTCTGACAAACGAAAAATTGAAACATCATTTTTTCTGTTCGTGCCCATCTCTAGTCAGAAGATCTACATTCAAAAGTCTACTAAGCCATGAAACTCACTAGGTGGCCTTGAACTATTCACCATACTCTTTAAGTCTAACATGATTCTGTATGAAACTGACTAAACCACATTTTTAAGAGAACTTGGTAGGACTTTTAGGAATTGTTCACCTTTAATTCACATTGTCCCTAACCAAAGTCCAACAATATCTGGAGTGGCACAGCTTCTTTGCTGTCTGGCCCTTTCATTGTGCTGGATCCAAAAATAAAGACTTCAGAGTCTTCATGGAACAGACATTCTTAGAAAGTTACTGACATGAGCAAGAGCAAAAAAGCATCAGCAGCCCTGCCAGCACAAGAAACAACAAAGCCTATCATGTGAAGCACAGCAGTTGGGCTAGATCAGATTGCCAGTGCTGCAGTTCAGATGTCAAGCCTGCCATGAATACTAAGAGAATCATTAACATTGGGTGCTACACCATTGAACCAGTCCAGGGTCTTCATTGCACAGCTTGCTGTATCCCAATGCCTGGAGGAATCTCCAATCAAAGGATGATGAAGAAGAAACCCATGGAGGTGTTCTTTTCCAATGCAGTGACCTTCAGAAACCTTTTTGCAAGTAATGAATCTCTTTCATTTACTCATCGCTCACATTATGAGAGGCACGAAGGTTCATTTTTGAACTTGGCACTGGCATAATTTCAACACAGAGTCTCATTAGTGGGTACCTTATTCATGCAAACACCCCAAGGCAACGTAAACTTTAAAGGGGATTAGACAGGAACTGGGGGGAAAAATATTAAAAAGAAGATCCTTAATCTCACTCTTAAAAACATTTAGTATGGGGGAATCACTTGAGCCTGAAGGGGAACAAGTCCCGAATTTGAGAAGGACAATTGTGTAAATGCAGAGTGTCATGAATATATTAATATATTATTGGCTCCCACCAGCTCTGTCTTATTAATCAGTCCTCCCAACGCCTCTTTGCAAATGGAGCCAATGGAGTTGATGGCATCATAGACTAGGCCAGGACATGACAACTTTGGTTATGCAAACTACCCAATGAAAAAACCTGACCACTCCTAGTACAACTAATCCAGTTTCGAGTTTCCATACTGATGAGGGAAAATGGCTTTGTTTTAATTTAGAACTTTTCATTCATTTTGAAACCTTATTGTGGACAACAAGGCAACATATGTGGCTTTTATCTTCATCTCAACACCACTCTAATGTTTTGTCCTCATGACTGCTGTGTCAAATAGGAAAGACTAAGAATGAGATAGACTGCCTAAGGCCAGGTTCATGGTCCAATTGAAATAAGAACTGGGAGATTCTAAGTTCCAGTTCTGTATTGTTACGTTCTGTCCCCATGACACGATAATCAGCCTAAGTAATCCAATGCCATCTAGTCAATTCTGATTTAAAGCAGCTTTTTTTTAGGAATTCTAAGTACACCGAAAACATATTCCCTTACTGTCTTCCGGAAGCGCCTAGAGACAATGCAGCTCACTCTTCTGGGACACACAGGATGAGACTGAATTACCAGGCTCTGGCCCCACAACCAGGTCCTCAACTCACTGAGCTAACCAGCTAACAAAACTAAAATATATGCACATCTATTTTGCATCATAAATGGGCAATATGTGTCCCTCCAGACTTTGCTGAACATTCAAAACCCATCAGGCCTAACTAGTATACAGTAATAAAAATGATCAAAGAAGCTTCCTGTAGCGTTTTCTTGTAGGTCCCTATCTAACCCTATCTGTCTAAAACAGTACTGAGCAGTGGCTTAAATCCTGTCAGGCCATTCCTCAGACTCTCTCATTGGTCTACAGACCCATCAATCAGCTCAGACACCTCTCATGCATTATTCACCACACAGGTAAATGCCACACTTCTCTCCAGCAATATTTCAAAGTCCTCATTTGCTATCTTGTTCTGGAGTTTAAAATATAAAATACCAATGCAAGAGATCTGGGCTCAGATGCTCAGACTGACAAAAGGTTCTTGGGCCAGACACTAGTTCTTGACCTCCCCACATTTCACATGGTTGTCAAGAGGATAATGAAAGAAGAACCATATCCACTGTCTTTATCTTTACCCAGGAGAAAAGGGTGATTATAAATAAAATAAATAATACAGTTCTGGGGGAAATGCCAACCAGGTAGCTAGGATCCTGTTGATAAGCAAAGAGTAATAGAAGCCCTTCTACAGGCACTGTAGAAACCACTGATCAGCCCACTGCAGCTAATCAGGGAATATAATTGAGTGGAAACCTCTAAGATACCTCCATGAACAAGTTCAGAAAAAACAATGGTTCACACAGTGGATGGCTATACGCATGAGCTGGGCAAGGGAGCTTCTGGACATGGTTATTTACTTCATTATTTCCATCATAAGGTTTTTAGATAAGTAATAATATATTGGTAGGATTTTTGGTGGGATGTGTGTTGTACTAGTAAAACAATGTTGCAGTAGTAAAAAAATGGCTAAACCATTAAAAATATTGCATATTCAAAATATTTCTTTGTATTCTCAGTGAGTTCCTTTATTGGAACTGGGATTAAGAAGGGTGGGTTGCCTTCCAGAATAACCCACTAAATGAGGCAGAAAACCACAGGGCAATGCTCAAAAGAAGCAAGAGAACAAAACAAAACAAAAATTGCATATACCTGTACAATGTAATAAGAAAGTCTACTTGCATAGGTCTCTTGCATTTTATAGAGAGAGTAATTTACTTAGAAGTAGGTATTGCCATGAATTTTTACAGCTGGGGCTTAGGCAATGCTTCTGAGGATAAATGGTTAAGAGCTATTTTTCCATAAATTAGTGGGAGAGAAAGCCCATAAAATTTGTCACCAGGCTTCAGGAGTGTGCTATTTTCAAGCCGTACAAATTGTGACTGCCTCAGCACCATATGCGATTCAATTTTCTCTAATGTATGCATGTGCACAAATTGTGTTCAGGTAACTGGAAGGCTGTCAGTTTGAAGATAATTCTGCATATACTTGAACAGGTATAAGGCAATGGGCCATGATCGTCATTTTAAAAAGACAGCCTTTTCTTTTCCCCCACTTCATGCACCTGTACATGTAAACATACTGGGGGAAGGATGAAAAGGGATCTCCAAGAAGGAAGACTTAAAGCGGTTCTATCATTTTTAAGAAATATATTTTAAAGAGATGTTTGACAAAACAAGACTATCCTTACTGTTCGGTAGAGTGAGGCGAGCACCTTAGACAGCGTCTGCTGTAGTTGGCAACAGCCGAATGCCAGCCTGCTTGAATTGTGCTCCATAAGGAAAGGTATAAATTCTCTTTGCATAACAAATACAGTAGACCCTCGTATAACAAATGGTTTGTATCACATAAAATTTATACAACATAAAAAATTGCGGAGATAGGGGAAATTTGCTTAACAAAATAATCTATGGGGCGAATCTTTACAACATAAAAATCGCTGCAATTAGGGATTACTCTGTTTTCAAAGCATTCCTATGGGAAAATTGTATAAAGGAAAATTTGCTTAACATAATTTCATTTGGAACGAATTAATTCCTTTATACACTGTACCACTGTATATGGCTTCATAAAGGGTTCCAGACTACTCCTCTACTTAACAGAAGGAAGGAGAGAAGATCAAGCATGCTGCTCCTGTCCTTAGCATCTTTTCCTGCCTGTACCATCTCAGTTACTTCAGGTTGGCAGTGTAGCAAGGTTTTGGTGTGCCTGGGGGACAAAGTTGGTTTTGTGTCCCTCTGGCCCTCCCCAACCCCAGCACATCCACCCAGCAAAGGGGGGCAATCCAGCGGGTATGGGGCATGCACGTTAGCGCACACATACCTTATCTCTCCCGCAGTGATGATGAAGAATTGGAGGAGGAGGAGGAGGAGGGCACCACAGCCACTGCACTCACATGCCTGCCTGTCTGATTGCTTTGCCTCCCCTCCAGGTGCCCCCAGATTTCTGCACCCAGGACAGATGTACCCTTCTGCCTCTGCCCCCAAATATGCCCCTGCTTCAGGTATGTACACTTGCTAGGCTGGGTCATGAGACTTACAGTTCTACTCATGTTTACTTGAGCTCAACCAAATATGAGCAGGACATGCTGGACTGCTCTGGTACTCGGGAAGGCTAAGAATATTAGAAGGTGAGGCTGAGTTTTGATGATACAGACCCAACTTCAGTGAGGGATGTAGATCTTCCCTTGTCCCATCATCAAATGTGAGGATGAAGAACTGTAGAATGATTCTTCTCATCCAGCCCCCCTCCAAAGAGGCACTGTGTTGCACTCCCGACATAAGAACATTTTCTGCTTTGCACAACTAAGCCAGATTGCACACTTACCACAAATACTTCAAGGTAGATATTGTGCAGGCTTCAAATCTCCATCGTTTTATTCATTCTAGACCTAAATAAAGGGCTAATGGGTTTGTGCCAAACCCATTCAATCCCTTGGCTTGTGACATTATCTGTATGTTTCTGGACCTCTAGAGAAATGGGAGGAAACAACACAAATGACCATAACACAGAGAAAGCTGGAAAGCACAGTTATTTAGAGGAATGTGGCAGATCATAAGCACTGAGGACAGAATCCTATTGCGAATGTATGCAGGAGCAAGGGAAAATTGTGTAAGTTGTGGTGAAAAACTACCTGCAATATAACAAGTTGCTGCTTGCATTACACACACCTTCTTAGTTGTAGGGTCTACATATGTTATGGTCCTAAGGCCAGCAGGCAATCATTGGTATTTTTCACATGAAAAAGTGAATAAGGATGGGCAGAAAGGGGGAGAGCAAAGACAAACCCTATAATTCACCCAAATCAGTCAAAGCTCAGATAACAATCCTTCCACAATCGTCCATACATTCAGTCTTAACAGTGTGATGATATTTATTTATTTATTATTTATTTATTATTTGAGCTTATATACCGCCCGTCTTCCGGATATTTCAGTAAACACTAGTAAGCTAAACTGAATAATAAGTGCAAGAAGAATAGTAATAAACATTGTTGCTTAGAACAATATATATCACACTGGGGGGGGGTCCACTGAATCAATGGGGATTTAGTGAGCCAATTCATGCATATGTTCCATTGACTCAAATGGGCCTTCTCTGACCATGATGTATTATGCTAAAATAAGTTGCAGTCAGATTTACCTCCTTTGATTGACTGGGCCTACTCTAGTGCAATTTATCACGCTAAATGGGATTTTGGCCAGTGTGCTACTCCTTGAAAACTTTTTCTTCCCTGTACAGTTTGCACAGGTGGATGGCAATTACACGTTGACATTGAGCGATACTACAAATGCTGGAAGACTGGCATTTTCACTATAAAGTATTCAAATGTTTCTTGAAATTTTTAAACAGTTAAGATACACTAAATGCCACCCATGATCTCATTATTCAGCATGATAAAGTAGCCAAATCTGGAGTAAATTATGGCATCTGTTTAATAGATTAAATGTTTATATTCAAATTTAGTTGATTAATGTCCCATCTAACTGGAAAGCAAAGTGGGAAGTTTAAACAGTGTATAGTGCGCTTTTAAAAATTGGAATTGTAAATGTAACATTGGCGCCAGCTCTTCAACAATCAGAATCTTGACCGCATTTCTCCTACTTGATGTTGAAGAAGGAGCAAGTATTTATTCTCGGAAGAGATGTCTCTATGTTACAGTATCCAAACAGACTTTTAAATTGAAAAATCTTTCTGTAATGCAATTCATTTCATTGCAAATAGACAGAGTCACCGCTGAGGAGCCATAAGGAAATATTGGATATTTAAACAGAACCTTATTTATACAAGGCTAAACCTGACCATACAATAATGGCAATACTGGCGAGAAATCAGAAGGCCTGGAACATTGAAACACCGTGCTCCTTCACAGGAATGTTTGCCACGTTTCCAAGAGTAGCACACCTGCTGTTCACCACATGTACAAGATAATGCGTGACAAAAGGGATGTTCCCATGCAGCCTTGGGCAGACCTAGTTTAGCTTAATCCTTGACCAGTATTGATGAAGGAAGAATTATAGGACTGCATGGCCATGTACATATAAAACCCAGATGCAGATGAAGACGTGGCTCAGCACTTAGATCCTGCGGGCATCATAGCATGATAATCACTTGAGATGGGCACGAATGAAAAAAAAAATGGTGTTTCAGTTTTTCATTTTTTGTTGAGGGGTCCGTTTCGGTTCGTTTTCATTTTTTGCAAATTTTTGAAAAAAAAATCATTTTCATTATTTGTTATTTGTTATTTGTTTTTACCCGCTTTTTGCACGATTTTTAAAGCATGTCCGTGAGCGGGCATCCCCCAACGCCCCAGACCAGAGGGAAAACAATAAAAAATGATGCTGGCAGAGACACAGTATAGACTAGATATGCAGGGAGGCTGCAAAGGCAGCAGCGGGCGTTGCCCAGGGTTCAAGGCAGCCACAGAATGACTGCACTGCGGGGCAGGGGAGGGTACTCACCGAGAGGTACACATGCATGCACACAGGGAGGCTGCAAGAGAAATCTCTTCTTTCTCTCCTCTAAGAGCCAGGCTGCAGCCAGCAGGAACACAGAGACACACACCTGCCTGGCTGCCTAAAGTGAAAATAACGAGTCACAGAGACAGCAATCCCACCCTAACTCCCACCGGAGACTGCAAGGAGGACGGGGGCTGCCAGAGCTTTTTATGCCCTCTGTGGCTGCCAGACCTGCCCAGTCTGCAACCTGGGCATGCTATTGGTTGAAGTTGTCCAAGAATTTATATGATCCCATCACATGGTTTGCCTCCATTTTGTGGCTGAGTGGCGACATCTATTTTGTCATCCTTAAAGGGAAAAGAAAAATACATCACCATGGGAGAAGAAAAAAACAAATGTTTTAAGGACCCCAAACCCCCCTGGTAAGTATTATCAGACAGTATAAATAATTATCGCTGTGTTTTTATGGATGTCCAGGACATTTTTTAACATTTAAAACAGCTCATTTCATTGCACGTCGCCATTATTAAAAAATGAAACGTAATGAACCTAATTTTCATGGTTCTTTTCTGTTCGTTCCAATTTCATCACAATGTTCGTTATTCATTTCATTATGTAACAAAATGAATAACGAATAACAAAAAGGAAAAAAGTTCATTTCGTGCCCATCTCTAATAATCACAGCTTTTCTTAAATTCCATCATTTCTAAATGAAAATGAACAGGCAGCACAAACCCATGTATGTTGACTTTGCTCCAAAATAAATTGGCCTAGAATTTTAGTCAGGATGCAACCCAGAGTGTTACACCATTGCCTGATCCTCCTCTGTTCTACTGATACTAACTAGGGGTGAACAAATATGTCAGTTCCACTATTTGCATACTCATACTATTGAAAAAAAGAGCAGTTCCATCATTGCTGCCACAGATACACCCATTGAATTTAGAAAGAAATACCTATCCCACTCATACCCTGGCATCACTTTCTACACATGGAAGATGCTCCTGCTAATAATTAGGCTGTACATAAAAGCAAGAATCCTTGTATTCTGCATGTATAAAGTAATAATGAGAGAGAAAGGGGACAGGCTATTTCAGCTTTTTGAGTGGAAGTGCCGAAGACAGAATTGATGTCTTCAAAACCTGTTTCCTTCCATTAAATTTAGGAAGATGGTTTTTATTTTATTAACAAAATTTAGCAAAACTGTTGACTATATGTACTGCCTAAAGACACCAAGTAGAGCTAACAACCTCCATGAATCAGAAGTCCTGGGAAGTAGGACAAGGAAGCAGTAACAGGATCAGAATGACCAGTCCTAATGTAAGGCAAAGAGAGGCAAAAGTCTCAGAGGCACAGGGAGTCACCCCAAGACATGTACTGCTAGTTACCTCACTTCTTATTACTGTACTCATTTTCCTCTGAGGAAGAGTGTTTAAGGGACATTCTGCCTCATGTGTGAAAATAACATGGCTGTCTTTCGATGATAAAGATAAATAAAAACTATGTGGTGCTTTTACTCAACCCAAAAGCCAAAGGTGATCAATAAAAGTCAATAAATATATTTTGCACCTGGATTTTTGCATTCAGATGCTCTCTGTATTGACTAGCATTGACCTGGATATAGCATTTTCCACTTCCCCATATGTAAGATCTCTTGGCTCGATCTGTTCTTTGACTCCACTGCCTCAGTGGCTTGCATAATTTTTGCCGTATGCCCTGTTTCTGTTAAAGGCAAATGGCAGCTCAATATGAGAGGCAAAGGAGAGGGTCTTCTCAGTGGCTGCTTCCTGGGATTTGGAATGTTCTGCCCCAGGAAGCCATGTTGCCCCCCTCCCACTTGCCCTTCTGTCATCAGGCAAGGACCTACCTCTTCAGGAGGCCTTTAAACAGTCACTTGCCTCAGGAATGCTGGTTTTTTTTAACTTGCATGTTGTTTTTAAAAATGTTTTTGGAATTTTTAAACTCTTGATTTATTTAATCTTCAGGTATGTTTAGTGGTTTTTTTTTTCAAATGTGGTATTTATATACTGTTGTTTAATTTGTGGTTTTATCTGCTGTGAGCCACCTTGCATCCCCGATGGGGAGAAAGGTGGCATAGAAATAATTTAAATAAATAAAAGAGGACGTATGTCGCAGCAACAGATTTCTGGCACATCATCAAGCAGCAAAACACTTTCTGAAACCATTGACACTTTACCTCCGCTTAAATATGTGTCTGCATTTTGCAAGCAGACACCGGCCGCCCCTACCTTTCTTTTCTGACTGGCCATTGTGCAGGTGATTGGAAAGCCGGCATTTGCCGCTTGAGCAATTTTTTCCTCAGCTTTGTGTCGAGTGCCTGCCTTGGGAACTGACTAGGGCTTTTAAAGCTCCGGAGGTTTGGTATTTTCACTTTACTGTTATAACACAGCACAAACTGCCAGTGGGAAGTTAATTCTAGTGCAGGGTCCCCTCTATATTGCAGGTGGGTCTGAGGCAGACTTACAGAGCTGAGGCATATATTCATATTTCCAGAAGAGGCACCCAGGCTCCCCCACCACTTCCATCAAAGCCACTCTCTACTGTTCAAACAAAGTTGCACATAGTATTTTTCAAAACTGCTGTGCTGTTTATCTTTAGTTCTGCGTACTGTATATGAAGAGCTGCAAGGGAAGAAAATCTGGATATATTAAAATCCATGCATACACAGATTTTACCATTTATTTATGGGCTTCAAATTTCCAGATACCGCCAGCAGGTATTTCCCACTTATGCACAGAAGCAAGTTTAGGGAGATTAGCTTATTTATCTGAAGTGAGAGAAATTTGTATTCAAATGTGTGGCACTGTATATGAGAAACATCTCATGTCATTCTCAGAAAATCTCTGTTTTTCATTTTCATATTGTTATGCCACTCATATTGTTTTGCGTCCCCAGTGCAGTCCTAGTATATACTAGTATATACTAATTGATTATATATAGAAGTAAATTTCAAAACAATCACTATTTAAATAGAAATGCCATATATCATGGCATAATGGGAGAGATTTGACATGATGAGATGATCTGTTTGCCTGCTCTGCCTGCTGACCTGGTGCTAAGAATTGACTTCATAATCAAGTCTCCTAATGTTTCTTCTTGTGTCTTTGTCTATAAAATGTAGTTAGATCAATCTTTCAAATAAAAACGACTTATAAAATCAAGATCCTCTACAAGGGAAGGTATAGGAATTCTGAGAAAAGCTTTCTCAGACACATTAAATCAGTGGTTCTTAACCTTCCTAATACGGTGACCCTTTAGTACAGTTCCTCATGTTGTGGTGACCCCTTGCCCTTCTTGGAAGAGGCCACAAGCCCCCTTTGACATGTCACTGCCGCAGGTGCCATAGAGACCTTCCCTGTACAACAGGCACCCTCAGCCAATTGCAGCCTCTGGTGACATTGACTGACATCCCCTTCCTCCCCCTCCTCCTCCAGACCCAAGCCGTTTGTGCCTTTTTTCTTCACTGGCTCAGGGCGACCCCTGTGAAACGATCGTTCGACCCCCAAAGGGGTCCCAACCACCACTTTAGGAACCACTGCATTAAATGGTCCATTGTCTGCTGCTTTGCATAGAAAAATCACACTACAATAGGCCCATTGCATTAATGGAGATCAACTAACTCAGTTGATCTCTATTAATGATTAAAATGGGTTGATTCCAAATGTGACTTAGAGGCTGGCTACAAGGGTTTTAAGTCTGCTGTTTGGTCCACTTCAGGAATGGTCTAGCTCATGGTGCTCAGATCATGTATTTGTTGGGGAAAACCAGCTTTCTGCCCACAGCAGTCTTATCTGTATCTTACTGAGCTCTTATTTTTTCTTTGCCTTGTTCAAAGTACTTCATACCTTTTCCCTTTGACAAACAGAGCAGACACAAGCACAGCAAGGAAATGTGGTTATGAAAGATGTGAACAACTGATCCAGTATTTTAAATTCATAAAGCCCCAACTCTAATTTGGGGCAAGTTGCAGAATCAATGATGGTATTTTGTACAAAAATGCGAAATTTTGCAAAATATACTGCGAGCTCTGCTACTGCGAAACTTATACTGTTTATCCTTTAATTAAAAATAAAATAAAAAGAAACACAACTGGGTGTGTTGCGTGAATAAAAGTATCTTATTGTCTATAAGGAACCATTGGAGTCCTATCCCTTTTGCTAGATCAGTCAAAGCCACCTAGGGCAAAAAAGCAAATGATACTCCTGAATACACATACACAAGACAAAGCATATATTACATGAGACAAAGGTCCCTCAGGTCCTGCAATCAACTGTATTAAAAATAACCTCACCCCAAATAACATCACCAGTGATGTGCTGCCCTTTTGTGGCAACCATCATCACCTTCACAAATGGGTACCTGGGTCTGCCATATTCTAAGGCCAACCCTGCTCAGACTCTTTTGAGCAAGACATGGAGGAGAAGGGCACAATAGGACAATGGGAGCAGCAGAATCTGGGAAAAGAACACGTGAAATCCAAATTGAAGAAGATCTTCTCAAGCTTCCATAAAAGGAAGAGGCTTATTCTTTTTCCCCATAGTCCTGTTCTTCTGGAGTAGCTCACCCCTCAGAGACTGGTCTGACACAGAGCCTTTGGCAGCAACCACAGCTTCTTAGCAAGTGAACCCCAGGCCCACAAGTGCCTGATTAAATCAAAACAAGGACAAGAAGTACACACTCATCCGGAATGTTGCACATTCAGGCCAACATGGGGAATATCTTCATTCTGCTGTGAGATCTGGGTAACAACCCTACTGGTTTTGTCTGTTTGTTTGTTCATAGCATTAAGAAGCACAAACACTCAGAGTCATACTTCCGTTCAAGGAAACTGCTGAGTTCTCTTGCAGTATGGATGCCTATAAATTAGCAAGCACACTTTCTGTATTCCAATGCCAGTTCATGCTGTGTCATAAATAATCCTAGCCCTGGATCATCATTTCAAATTTACCGAATGAGTTTAAACTTAGGCAAGAAAAGAATGATCCATCCTGCATGCACAAGGCACATGCATGTTCAAGAACTAGAGATGGGCACATTTTTCAGTTTGTTTTGTTTTTTTCATTTTGTTTGGAATGAAACTACATTTTTTAAAAAAAATTGTTTCATTCTTCATTTTGCTTCATTTTGCTTCTTTTTTTATTCTTATATTTTACACACACACCCCAATGCCAAGGCTGGTCAGTGACTATATGATGGAGGACTCACACTAGCTGTATTCAGACTGATGAAGCTGTTTGGATGAGCAGCGGAACATTTCTATCTTTCGAGAGAGAGAAAGAAGTCCAGTAGCCATGACTCAAATTCCAGAGATAACTTGCATATTGATTCATACAGCTCATTTCTCTCTGCTTTGCACCTACCACTTATCGAAGCAGCTATCTAGATGTTTGCTTTGCAAATGATCAAAATCAGAGTCAGGGCTCATCTTTAATTTACTCAGCCAAGATAATAAAATAGATTTTACTCCTGACTATGATTTCTTGTCTGGGACCCATAAGCCTGAAATTCAGAGTTGGCTGATGTGCTAAATAAACTGTCTCTGGCTTGTTCAACCATTTCTGCTTCTGGGAGAAAACCAAGCAGGCGTGAATGGAGTTGTGTGCAACACACGTCTCATTCATGGTTCATGCAGGTTGTTTTGGCAAATCTTGGCTTCCACTCTGTGCAAACACAGACACTATCATTCCTAGATAGTCTTGAACTTTGTTGGCATCTGGAAGAAAATGGGGAAGACGTGTTAACATAATAAGAATATATCTCCTCTTCATTGTTCTACTGAGGTCATCCATTCTCCCTCCCTTCAACTTGGACCCAGAAATTGTGTCTGGGTCTTATATCTTGCACAGCCATCTGCAACCCTGATTGATCTTATATATGGGCTATGTTCCGTTTTTAAAATCTAACCACTTCTCTTCCATGCAAACAGATCCTTCTTTAATATTTTAGTTAATTTAATACCATGTGGTAGAGTGCCTCAAGGCAATGAATATAGTTCTCTTTTCCATTTGATTTAACATACTTGTACAGTTTGTTTAAAGCCTGTGCGATCACAAGACACAATGTCGCCTTTGCAAGTGAGGCCGTTGGGGTGGTCTTATCAAATGTGTCAGTTCATGTTCAACTTCACTTGTCAGGCCATGGAAGTTGTATGTGGAATATAACTTGAAGGAAAATATATAATGTAATATCAGAAGAATAATCCACACAGGTATGGTAGCTTTAAGTTCTACAGACCACAGGGCTCATGCTGTGTCCTCCTTTCTAGAACAATAAGGTAGGAGAACAGATTAAATCCTAGGGGATAGGAGTAGAACTATGTTAGGTCAAACAGACCAAGAAGCAACATTTGTGCTTCAGTGTGCATCTGCAAAAAAGATCTTGGAAATGTATGGGAAAAGCCTTCTGGTGGAATAATTAAGAACAAGAATATCCAGTCACCCTCCATTATATGTTCTAAGACTGTATGGTGCACTGAAAAGTCATACTGAATGTGCCAACTTTCAAGCAACCATACCTACATCAACATATTTCCCTTGAACAAACAGAGCACATCTGTGACAGATGACAGAGAAAGTGGGGGGGAAATCAAGAACAAGGAATAATGATTCAGGATATTTTCAGGACAAATCTGTCATCTGACAGAAGAAACATAATCATTCCCCTCTTGATCTTGAGGAAATCTCTTCCAAACCTTACAGACATCTGTTGAGACCATGATAATGAATTAAATCCATCTGCCAAGTCATCCCAAGGGTGATTTAAATGGGCACATTTCTGTGATAGCAAACATCTGGTCCCTGGTTGCAGCAGTTCCTGATGTCCCAGAAGATAGGTGAGAAACCAGTTTTGGGCTGCCCTCCAACACAAAGGAGGCACCTGGTGAGGAAAACTGTACAGCGCCCTTTTGATCTTTCACTTTTGCTTCCCCGAGCCTAGAAGAAGTGATACCTTTAATAATTGAAAGAAACAGTTGTCTTCATCTTCTTCTTCCTAGTATTTTCCCACAGGTATGGGATGTGGGGTCCACTTTTTTTTTGTATCATGAAACATGAATTTGCCCAACTGGCCATGTCTTCAGGGCGCAGGCTGATTATTTGCTTGTCTAAGAGTTGCCTTCATCTTGCTTCTTAATCATTCTCACCTTCCTAATGCTTTCTACACATCTTAATGGGACAATTCTCATCCCTACGACACTGTAATTTATTGGATCTCTTTTGGAGATAATTCTTTTTATTTGATATGACATTCCAATTCAATTTTGTGGGGCATTGCTTATCAGTAGCATATGTTCATTATCGCCAAATTTATATTTAAATACTGAATGGAAATGTTTTTGAACATTACTGTACTGAATGTCTGCAAGTTTGATCAGCTGCAACCCCAACCTGATACACTCCAAAAGTATTCAACTGAAATTTCCATCACTTCCATTTCCCTCCATTTCCCCTAGCCAGAAGCTTCATGCTAGCCGGTGATGAGACAGTGGATAATCCAGAAGTTGAGTCATGATGACTGAACTTCTTCTGAGATGAAAAACATTTTGCTATCATCCAAGTAGCTTCTTCAGTTTGAGGATGTTTGGTGGGAAACCTCCAATTTATCCTCGAAAAATATTTCAATTTACCATGGTCTGAATAGGCCAGGTAGATGGACACTGACCATGTGTGTGTGAAAGTCACATCTCTGCCCTTCCCAACATTTTTAAGCATAGGTTATTAGTAGTGGCTTACCAGGTGGAAGTATGAAGTGGTCCTGATTTTTTTTGGGGGGGGAGATGAAAGGGCAACGGGATAAATATGACACATAAACTGTAAGAGTGGCCATAGAAGTAACAATAAGGATTAGTGGTGGGCTTATTTTCAGGAATATATAGAAGATAATCATATATAGATGGCGGGTAGGTCAGGGTATAAATCCATATATCTAGCTAGCATCTGAATGGTGATTCAGATGCACCTCAGTGTTTGATTTTGATTAGGTCTCCACAGAACTGTGAAAACACAACTGAATTTTAGACAGGGTTATGTAATGTCTCCTGACAGGGTTCCAAGATATAATTCTCCTAGTCGAAGAGAACAGTAAGAAGGCATTTGGATGCTGGACTAGGTAATTCTCTCTGTTTGATCACAATCCATTTCCCATTCAGAGATAATAGTTTCCACAACTTCATGCCATAAAGCTCATAAATAGCTTAGAGCTAACCAATATTTCATGTTACCCTGCAAATGAGAGCTAAATCTGCTTCTCTAGGAATCATTGTTAGCTATGTTTCAACCTAATCAGCAAAAGTCTGAATATGCTTCATAGTTGAGGCATGTTTGTGTGATAGGCACACCAAGGAAGCAGTTATCCTCTATCAAGATTGACACATTTCCTCCAAGGAGTATGCTGCGCCTACTCCAGGGAAAAAGTATGTCTGGGGAAGTTGCCATTTCCTTGGATATATTATTGAGAAGAGCTGAATTCAGGAGGAACAGCAAAAACCAACAGTAATTGTCAGGAGCCTCATGGTGCAGTAGGTAATCTGTTTACTGCATCTAAAACTGTGTTCATGGCCTGGGATTCAATCCCAGATAGCATGGTTGAGTCAGCCTTTTATCCTTCTGAGGTTGGTAAAATGAGTACCCAGCTCACTGAGGAGGCAATGTGTACCCTGTGTAATTAAATTGTACACAACCCACAGAATGCTTTAAGCACTATGGGGCAGTATATAAGTGGCACGCTTTGCTTTGCTTTTGCTTTAAACCAGTTCTGCAAACAAATTTCCACTGAACCTGTTGTTTTTTGGGGGTGGGGTGGGGTGGAGAGCAGTAAAAAAAGACTCATTATAGTCCATAAACTAGGAAAACCAAGCTACTGAATTTCACAAATCAAAGACGAATTCACTGGAACACAGTTAGAAGCTTCAATATATGACATGGAATACAGGAGATCACCAGAGCATAACATCAACCATCTGGTGACTCCATACTCAGAATATCTCACTTCCAGGGGAATCAGCACCAAGTTGGCTGTGTCTTCTATTTTGCAAAAGACATGTCTCTGTTTGAAAGCCAGTCAGGTTGAAGTCCTCTGTTTTAACTGCTGTCCAAACCAAGGCCAACAGAAAGGCAAAGATCTACAGGAAAAGAAAGTAAGGCTACTGAGAAGGACCACTGGCAGCTAACACTAAGACAGCAGACAGATCAGGTACATCAGTGACCTGGTTTTGCATCAAATGTTCATTTTGCATCAAAAGAATTTGCCCCTCTAAATGGAAAAGCATCAGACATGCTTGGGAGAGAATCTAACGATGGACTTGCAGTATATACAAATTTCCCAATTTGTAACCCAGCTTCCAGAAACATACGTACACTCACAAGTTTCCAAAAGGATTTTGTTCCCACTGACAACAAAATGCATCAAAGGTTTACTGTGAACAGAAAAGTTGATTTCAATTGGAAAATGTTCCATTCTTCTTTCTTCTGCCAACAAACTACAAGAACAGCAGGCAGAGTCATTTCTTTGAGTAGAGCCAACAAAAAGAAAGGAAGAGAAACATAGAAAAGGGACAAAGGAGATGGTCTCCAATGTTTTTATAACTTACCAGTCAAAGAACGCATCAGGAATAACACACTCATCCATTATGGTAACCAATGACTGTCTAAGAAGCTGTAGGGAGACACACAGACTCTAGTGATCTCCTTGTGAACGTTTTCTAGTGTGCCAGAGATTAAACTCTCCACTACTGTTCTAGGTCTTTGTTGGTGGTTCAGCTGTCAATCTCATCCACCTATGCTTTTTCATCCTTGTGCTCAAATTTTAACTCCAGTGCCGCTAAAGTGAAACAGCATGATCTGAAGATGTGAGTGGCCCTCATAGGCAGAGCACACAAGGAGCTGAGAGGTAACCTTCCCTTTCATGTCATCTTCTCGTCAGTCTAAATCTGAAAACCAAAAAAGGCAAGCAAGCAATCAGTGTTACTAAATGCCTTATTAGTATGCTTCTCCCCTCCCCTTTCTTCTGCAATTTTGTCCTTTCTTTTGACATTTTGGCCTAGTTTATAGACTGTGCACTCATACATGCATTTAAGCGTTCATAATCACTAAGGGGCATGGTGGACTAAGGGGCGTGGTGGCTCAGTGGACTAAGGCACTGAAACAGTCAGCTGCCAAGTCGACAGCTCGGTGGTTCAAATCCCTGGTGCCATCCAGCAGAGTGAGCTCTCGCTGTTAACCCCAGCTCCTGCCAACCTAGCAGTTTGAAAGCATGTAAAATGCAAGTAGATAAATAGTTACCGCCATAAAAAGTGGAAAGTTAAAACAGTGTTTCCTTGCACCCATGCCGGCCATGTGGCCACAGACTTGCGCAACACTGGCTCTTCAGCTTGAATATGAAGATGAGCACCATCCCTAGAGTTGGACACAACTACACGCATGTCTGGGGGGAAACTTTGCCTTTACCCTTTTAATGACTACGCAGGAGATGAAGGATAGGAGAAAGATAATAATGTGATTTTCCCCTAACATACCTATAACCAAGTTATTCATAAATATTTATTGCTTCCTTAGATACTCCAGCCCCCACTGCAGAGAGTCTTGCAGTCAACATTTTGGGTGGTTGTCATGATACAGAATATTTTGGCAAAGATATCACTGTCGTTTTTTTTAAAAAAACTGCATATGGCATAGCATTTTATGTAGAAGAGATATAGTACCCACATGTCTATCTCTCATGCCATTAATAGCCACTGATGCATATTAGTATATTGAAAATGGTTTTGCTTGCCTATATTGAAACAAGTAATCCAGAGATTGGACCTTGATTTTAAATTGTATCTCTATTCCTTGCTATGTGAGGCTGAAGGTCTTTTTTGATCTCCATTTGTATTATCACGTTCACTCTCCTCCTCCTGGTAGTATGAACACTTAATATCTCATTGACTAACTTGAAGGCTCTTGCTGGGATTTAGAAATGCCATCAATCAAACATATAAAGTCTGTCAACAACAGCAATGATAAAAATCTAGAAATAGAAGTCATCACAAGCAGGTCAATCAGCTGACAGTATATTTCTTTTTTTTAAAAAAAATAAAATAAATTCAAACCTCAGAAGCCAAGCTGAGCTGCATGTGAACTAGAGTAATCTAATATGCTCCTATTGGAAAGCCTTTTGAAAACTAGTATGTGATGCTGTCTTAGTGGCCAGTCTGGGTAATACAGCTTGGGAATGTGTATTTATGTATTTATTTTATTTTATTTTACTATTTGTTTAGGTAGTAAATAAGTGAAACCGGGGTATTGATTCTGCTGTTATAGCAGTTGTACTGTACTGAGGAGCTGTAACCAGTGGCCAGTAAACCAAGGGAACCACGAGTCAAAAAAGTTGAGGAACCACAGCACTAAGACCAGCCACTAGAACAGTGATTCTCAACCTGTGGGTCCCCAGATGTTCTTGGACTGCAACTCTCAGAAGCCTCCACCACTCACTGTGCTGGAAGAGGTTTCTGGGAGTTGCAGTCCAGGAACATCTGGGGACCCACAGGTTGAGATCCACTGCACTAGAGCCTTCTGAGGCTCTATGGGCCGACCTATCAAAAATACTTCTGCCATGGCATCCAGAATGTGGAAATCCCTGTCCCAAGTGAATTTCTTAGCCCTGGTTTTACATTTTATTTCCAAGCAGCTGGAGTGTTATCAAAGAATGGTGGCAGGCCCCTTATTTGTGACATGATGGCCAGCAGCAATTCATTTTCCAGTTTGCTGGTCACCTATATGCTGTAAGCAGGGCCAGCGCTAGGTTTTTTTACGCCCTAGGGGAGGGGTGGGCTGGGGCAGGGCGGCAGCAGGGGGGCGGATGGAAGGGGGCTGCGATGGGCGCGGGGGGCAGCGATGGGCTGATGGCAACAGGTGGGTGGTGGGTGGACAGACGGCAGTGGCCAGCACCAGGGGGCGGGGGCGGCAGGCTGGCCAGCGGCCTCCTTCCATTTTGGTGCCCTAGGCCGGTGGTCCCCAACCCCCGGTCCGCGGACCGGTGCCGGTCCGTGGACCGGTCGGCACCGGGCCGCCTGGGGAGGCCGGGGAGGCTCCTCCCCTTTTCCTCCGCCGCCCTCCTCCTCCTCCTCTTCTCTCCCGCGGCCGGCCGGTGGAGGAGGAAGGCTGGAGGAGCGCAGGAGGAGCCGCCGCCGCCTTTGCCTCCCTCCTCCCCTCCCCTCCCCTCCTCCCGGGACGGCCAGCCGGCGACTCCGCCCCCAAACGCTGGCGCCCCGGCAGCGTTGGCGGCGGCCGCTTGGGCTCCGCCAGGAGGGACGCGGCGGCATTCGCGGCGGCGGCACTCACCGGCTTGGGCCGTCGGGCGTGCCACTCCCCCCCACACACACGGGCGGGGTGGGGGGGAACCCGGGGCTCCTGGGCAGGCGGGCCCCGCCTCCTCCTCCGGCGCCGGGAGCCGCGTGCGGGTCTTGCTGCTGGCGCCCCGCTTGCTCCTGCTGCCGCCGCCGCCGTGGGCCTCCTCCTCCGCCGGGGAAAGCGAGCGGGGCGCCAGCAGCGAGACCCGCGCGCGGCTCCTGGCCCCGGCGCCCCGCACGTGGCACCCGCCCAGCCGCGCCGGGAAGCGGGCGGCACCGACGAGCCGCCGCCGCCGCCTCCTCCTGCTCCTGCTCCGGTTCCTCCTCCTCCTCCTCCTCCTCCTCCTCCCGCCGCCGCCGAAGGAGCAGCAGCGAGGGCAATTGCGGAGGGGCGGTGGTGGCGGCGGCGGGACGGGGGCAATTGCGGGGGGGTGGCTGCTGCTGCTCCTCCGGCGGCGGCGGCGGGAGGAGGAGGAGGAGGAGGAACAGGAGCAGGAGGAGGCGGCGGTGGCGGCTCGTCGGTGCCTCGAGGGCGCTTCCCGGCGCGGCCAGGCGGGTGCCGCGCGCGGGGCGCCGGGGCCAGGAGCCGCGCGCGGGTCTCGCTGCTGGCGCCCCGCTCGCTTTCCCCGGCGGAGGAGGAGGCCCACGGCGGCGGGCCCGCCTGCCCAGGAGCCCTGGGTTCCCCCCCACCCCACCCGTGTGTGTGTGGGGGGGAGTGGCACGCCCGACGCCCCAAGCCGGTGAGTGCCGCCGCCGCCGCTCTCGTGCCTCCCCCTCCTCCTTCCCTCCCATCCTTTGCTTTCACCCCCCCTTTTGCCTCCCCGCCGGACCCCCCCCTTTCGCATTCTCCCCCCCTCCCCACCCCCACCCCCAGCTTCGGGCCACAGAAAAATTTTCAAAAATTTCCCGGTCCGCGGGGACAAAAAGGTTGGGGAGCACTGCCCTAGGCAACTGCCTAGTTCGCCTTAATGGATGTGCTGGCCCTGGCTGTAAGTGACAAAGGCATGCATGTCATCAGATTAGGGTATGGAGTGGTCATGAGTGAGCTCATGCTGCTCCCATCCTCTGACCACCTCCTGATGTTTTGGACCACAACTCCTAGAATTCCAAGCCTGTATTTCCAATGGCAAAGGACTGTGGGAGTTGTGGTCCAAAATATCTGGAGGGCCGAAGTTTGGACATGCCTGCCCTACATGCTTTCAGGCTTAATGCCTGGGTCAACTTTTGCTGTTCTACAATAAGGCCAGAGTTAGCCTCCAAATATAGGCAGGCACACCTCTCCTCTGGAGCAGGCTTCACCCCACTTTGTCTCCCTTTGGTCTCCTCTCTCAATCCCTGCCCTCTTCCAGGAAAGATAGCAAAGGCTGCCACCTATATCCACTCGTTAATTATATTACAAAACCTCAGCCAGGTGACAAGTGCTCAGAACTTTCATGTCAGTCTCTTCAACACTACTGTTTGGCGGCTTTGGAGGACATGCTGCTTCAGTTCCATTTCTATTCCTAACATTGTTTGGGCAGCCATTGTCTGGAAATACCCATAACAATGCCTCCATCACTGCCTTGAGAATATTCCAAAACGGAAAGTCATAAACAAGATAGTAGTGAAACAATTCCATCAGATTGTTTCATCCATTTTTAAAACACCTATTTCTTCCCTCAAATAGCCAAAGCATTTTAAGTGCTTCCCTGGAGCCACAGGTCAGCAAAAGAATCCACGAGTTTTAGGGATAACTGCTTTCTTATTTGCCCTAGGGTAATCACTGTCAAATTTAAGGTACTTGCTCCACAGTTCTGATAAAACATTTATTCTCTAACCTAAGGAGACCCTTGTCTGATTCAGTGTGCCTTTCTCCCTTGAAAGTTGTTTCCTCTTTTTAAACAATGCACATTAAGTGGTGATGTGGTGGTGGTGGTGGTGGGTCTCTTAAGTTAACAGAGAGTAGCCATTTTATAGCTGCCTAGATGCCCTAAGCACCTCTGATCTCACCTGATTTCGGAAGCTAAGCAGGGTTGGCCCCTTGTTAGTACTTCAATAGGAGACCACCAGGGAGTACCAGGTGCTGTAGGTGCCTGGAGCAGGAACCGGCAAGCCACTCCAGTATTCCTTGGCAAGAAAACTCCATGGACATGGGGTCACGAAGAGTTGGTCACGACTGTAACGACACAACACACACACACACAGCCATTTTATATGAGTTGGCTGTTTTTTTTTAAAAAAATGTGATTTTGAGTAACAGAAATGCATCAGTCTTGTTTCCTTTGTATGAGTGGGCAGCTATCTATCTTTATGGAGAAAAAGTGGGTCTTCTTAAAGGCATCCCACCTTTCTCACCAAATCAGATAACATATTCAAATTTGCAGACCAGCTCCTAGTAGAAAATTATGTTTCCCACTCATTACCAACACAGGTTTCCTTTGCTAGATCACTGCATTATTCTGAAAGCAGGTATTTCTTCCAAATCTTGCAGGCAGGTTTAGTATCTATTCTTTTTCGCTGTTAACAAGCCTAAACAGCATCCTGAGGCAGGCTTGGAGCTGCATGTTAATTAAGCCTTTCTTGCCGTAGATAAATGATAAATTGCAACATGAAAAATGTTGTTCAGATAAATAAGAAAGGAAGGCTTCCAAAAAAAAACCTTCTGTAAGCAGCAGCATAGTCCTATAAGAAGAGGTATAAACTGGAACTCAGGCAAAAATTCTCCAGTCTACTTTCCTTTGATACAGTATATTTTCCTCCTATATCAGGCATGTCCAAACTTTGGCCCTCCAGATGTTTTGGACCACAACTCCCACAGTCCTTTGTCATTGGCAGTCTAAGCTTAGAATTCTGGTCCAAAACATCAGGAAGGCCGAAGTTTGGACATGCCTGTCCTAGATGCTGGAATTCTATTTCCTCTTATACATAAGGCTGGCCCTGTCATTAGGCAGAGTGAGGCTGCTATCTAAGTCAGTAGGTGCTGGGAGGAAGGGAGAGGGAAAATGCTATTTAAGGTGCAGTAGAAGATGCAGCACCCATTGCCAATGTTAAAGATTCAGCAGGCCTTCTTGCTTGCTTCTGTACTTGAAAAGGGGAGGGGAAGTCATGTGGCCCATCCATCATCCCCAGAAGCAAAATGTCTCAAACTCTCTTTTTTTGTCTCCATAACAACACTTTAAGCATACTAAGGATTTTCACCCTGCCTTCCCATGCAGCATCCTTTAATGTTGGAAATATGTGAACATCAGAGGTAGCTCCAGGACAGTCCTTCAGGGGCCAAAATACATTGAGACTGAGATGAAAACTCATATTGGGAGTTCAGTGTCATTTCCCCTGACATCCTGATGAACTGCTTTCAGTATAGAGTACATTTATGAAATTCACTGCCAGAGGACAGTGTGATGACTATGTGCTCAGATACATTTCAAAAGCTGTGTCTCAGTGATGACGATAGCTAGCCATCAGGTTCAGAGGCAGCATGCAATCCAATACCATTTGACAGGTAACAACTATAAGGGACAGATGTGGCTGCCATATCCTTTGGATGCCTTCCTAGAGATATTTGGTTGGCTATGACAGGACAAATGGTAATCTTCTCTACTCTGTTCTATGGTACTCTGCTCCATTATACTCAACTCAGTTTGCTCATGGACTCTGCTTACCAGAGGCATAAATCACTTTGCACAAATCTATTGTAAGGTTTACAAATTATTTATTTATTTATTTATTTATTTATTTATTTATTTATTTATTTGGTGCATTTCTATACCACAGCCTTTTTCCGAAAGGAACTCAGAGGCGGTTTCCAATAAAACAGTTAAAAACACAGATAAAACAGCAGGGAACAATGGAAAATAAATGACAAGATAAAACAGAAGAGTGGCAAAGAGGGGAAACCCTCGGCGGAGAGCGGCGGACCGAAAAAGAAAAGAAAAAATTAAACAGAAAATTAAAGAGAAATGAGGTCACCATATGCCTCCTTGAAAAGCAAAGTTTTTAAAGCCTTTCTGAAGGCGGGCAGGGACTCTGCAAGGTGCAACTCACTCGGAAGTTGGTTCCAAAGAGAGGGGCCAACGACAGAGAAGGCGCGACCACGGGTTACCGATTTTATGAAATTAAAAAACAATCTTTAAAAACTATTTCATAACATTTGTAGATGCATCCCTGAGTACTGGACAGCAAGAGACACTGAATGAAAAGGAGCAGCCACATGACAAAGTTGTGAAGGGGCTCCTCCTCTGCCATGCAAGGAAGTCAAAAAGAGGGAGCTAGCCAGCAAGGAAAGAAGCCCACTCTTTCCTTCTTTGATGGGAAAGGAAGAAGGCAGTAGGAAAAAGGAAGGGAGTGGAAAAGGGAAGGGAGAGAAGGCGATGGAGAGGGGGGAGTGGAAATGAAATACCCAAGCAAAAGGAATGATGTGGATTTCCCTCCTGACTGTTGTGTGCAGGGCCGGCGCTTGGTTTTTTTGCTCTCTAGGCAAGGGGCAAGGGGTGGGGTGGCGGCAGGGGGTGGGGCGGCGGTGGTGGGCAGGGCGGCAGGGGGCGACGGATGACGGGGGATGGCGACAGGCATGGGGGCAGACGGCAATGGGCATGGGGTGGGTGGCGATGGGCGCGGGGGGCGGGTGGTGGATGGCGACAGGCAGCAGGGGGACGGACGGCAGTGGCCAGTGGCAGGGGCGGCGGGAGGGCAGCAGGCTGGGCAGTGCATCCTCTCCATTTTGGCACCCTAAGCAACTGCCTAGTTGGCCTTAATGGACGCACCAGCCCTGGTTGTGTGTGTACCTCTGTGTCTGAGAGAGAGTGAGGCAATGCATAAATTGGAAGAAGGATGAACAGCTCCAACAGCCAGCAGAGGCAGGCACTGAGAAGAGCCCCTGCATTCCTCAAGACCTCACTAAACCATTCATTCAAAGGTGCAATTATTGTTTTTACATGTGGTAGACAATTGTTGATGTACTGAATCACTTAGATTAAATTGTTTTGTTTCCCTTGTGTTCAGTACCAATGAAGAAACGGCCTGTAGCTATACTTCACTCAAAAGCAAATATTATTTTTAAGTGATCCAAGTGATTCAGTACAACAGTGATGGTCTAAGTAGACTAAAAATAATAATACTAATTTCACTTCCCCTGCCCCTCCACAAAGGATCAAGGGAAGTGTTCAATTTGGTGATGTCTTGAATTGCTTAGTAATCTACTTCACAATGTCAAAAACTGACCACAGAAGGAACCTTGGCAGTTTTGATAGCTGCTAGACACATAGTGTCCTTCATAGGCATAATATGAATTCCTGGGAAGATAAAATTTTAAAAATTGACTGATTGACTAAAGAGATGCCTTAGAGGGTGGAAGGGTGAACACTGATGCATGGAGTTGTCTTTGGAATGTGGAAGCATCACCAGATGCAAATTCATTTGCCCTGATTTAAATAAGATAATAGCATATTAGTCTTCCATTTGATCAAACACATAAATCAAACTTAAACAACACTTTGGGTTACTTACCAGAAAATAATAATAATAAAACATATGCCCCATATCATTTCTGGCTCCTTCATTTCTTCTCCAAAAATAGTAGACCTTCATAAAGCAGTTAAAGGAAAGAACCATATTTCAGAGCTGTGCTTCCTGGGGCAAGATTCTGTCAGGCTGGGGAATTAAGCTCATTAGACTGCTTATATAAACTTTTTTATTCAAGACAACCGTGATAAATGGTAGTGCCTGAGTAGCTGCAGGTGTCTTGAATGACAGCCTGATGGGAAATATAGTGCTATCCCCTCAAACTTTTCATATTCCTTATCTTAACAACATTACCAGAGACATATAGACTCAGACTTTGGGGTTCTACATTGTTGTATAATGATGATCACATCCCTACCCCAAAGACAGAACATTTCCCCTCATATTGTCAAACTTTGTCCATAACCTTTCTTTCTTATAATTCCAAAATTCATGTTTTTAATTGGCAGGGGTTTTTTTATTGCCATCATCATGTTTTTTCTTAGGGTGCTCCTACTTACAAGGCCAAAGGAGATCACCTGAAGTTGATACTGGACAGCAACAATGTCAGTCCTTGATTGGTCCTACTGAGTCCGCTGGCCTCTTCTTGGTCTTAGGGGACAGAGGTATGGGCAGTACCTGCACTATCCTATTCTTAATAAACACAACTGGTGCCTTCATTTCCCGTCAAGGCTCTTGGTACAACTGGTGGTCCAGTCCATGTCTCAATGTGTTGAATGGGAGACAAGGATTCCCAATGCCCTTTGACTCAAGCAGCAAAATATTTTGGACCTGCTCAGTCTGTTCTGGTACTTTGGAAAAGAAGCAATATCCTGGGACAAAGCAATTATTCAATTCCATTCTATATATATATTCAAGCTGGCATGAAACAAAGCTACCCTTGTCTCAGGATGTCAGGTCCATGATGAAGTATCCCAAAGGCTATACCCAAAGGTATCTTACCACAAAGTAGGACAATTACATATTTCCCTTGTTACCTTATCAATATCTTGTTGCCTTCTAGGTGAGGATATGTCCAAACTTTCCCTCTCATTTCACACTATTACAAGGCACAAACCATCTGCCTTCAGCACTCTCGTCAGTGGGAGTGCTTCAGGCTACAAAAATGAAGGAGAGAAAAATCAAAGGAAGCATACGGAAGGGACTTTCATATCTGTTAGCTGCAACAGGGATTTTTCTTTACTTTAATGATCTAAAAGTATACCAAGATTTCCAAGCTTGATACCAACGTACTCTGCTTTCCAGAGCTCACTACTGTACTAAATTCAGGTAAGGTCACTATGCAACTGTTGGGTAATTTAAATTTCTTTCCAAAGATGCTATGTGCCATTAAGTCACTTCTTATGCATGGTGTTCTTTGATTTTATGGCATCCAAAAGTGTCCTGCCAAGAGCAGCTCTGCTCAGATTCTGCAAACCAACATTAGCTTATTCTTTCTTCCTACTCTCCCCCCTTCCTAAAAATATTGTCTTTTCCAGTAATTTCCACTCATGTCTTGCAAACTAATACTGTAGCTGTGTCTTCCCTCGCTGAGACAATCTACCATTCAGACGTGTTAAAAAGGGGGTGGTGGTGGAATCTGACAATTGCTTTGTGTTTGGGTGAGAAGTGGTTTATTTATGATTTATGAGTTTCCCTTGCATAGCACCACTTTGTGAATGGCGGTGAGTGCAAGAGGATATATTGTAGACCATCTAGACTGCTATCAATGGTGTTGTCAACATTCAGGCTACCCTATACTAATATGAAGTTTTGAATTTTTTTTTCCTGCTGACAGCATGAGCACAATGCTGTGCAGTAATATTGGGCCATTTCCTGGAATTTTGAATTGTAGATAAAGAAATGCAATCTTTCCAATTCATGAATGCTATTTCTTTTATTTTTAAAGAATTAAATATTGGAAATGGATCAAACAACTGTTGTGTGCCAAGGAGCTAGTCACTCCCTTTGAGCATGTTATAACAATAATCCCACATAATAAATACTGTATACACTCGAATATAAGCCTAGTTTTTCAGCCCTAATTTTGGGTTGAAAAAGGGGGTCCTTGACCTATATGCGGGTCAATACTTTTAGCCACTGAGGCAAGTGCTTGGGTCAGTGGCTAAAAGTCATTTTAAAAATTGTGTGCCACTTCTCATGACCCCCCTCTGCATCACAGGGGAGCAGCGCGCAATGTTTAAAATAACTTTTAGCCACTGACCCAAGAACTTGCATCAGTGGCTAAAAATCATTTTAAACATCACACACCACTCCCCCAGCTCACAAAGGAGGAGCTCCCAGGCCCTGCTGCATTTCCCACCCTAGACTTATACTCGAGTCAATACATTTTCCCAGTTTTAGTGGGGTTAAATTAGGGGCCTCGACTTATACTCGGGTCGATTTATACTCGAGTATATATGGTACATGCAGAAGAGATGCAGCATCATTGTCAGTTTCCTGCCTCAACTGCGTAGGATTACTGGGAGATGTTAGGCTGTGTTGTAACAAATATGCAAAAGGCTCCTCTCCTGTGCATGCCCCTTTCTCTTACCCCTCATACTAGAACATTTGAGTAAATGTTTTGATGTGGTAGAATGCATGACTGGGACTATTGCCTGAGTAATAAATCAGCTTTCTTTCATTTCTTGCATGACACACAATCTTCATCAAGATGACTTGAGGCAGTTTACCGTATTAAATCTGTTGATTGGTTGGTTGGTTGGTTGGTTGGTTGAGTGAGTGAGTGAGTGATTGAGTGATCAATCGATCGATTGATCAATCAATCAGTCTAAAATCTTTTTTAAAAAACAGAAGCACCACTTTTAGGAAATCCCTTATAGGCAACCTACTTATTGAGGAAACGCTTCCCTGAAAAGAAAGGTCTTTGCCTGCTTGTGTAAAGAAAGTAAAAAACAGAAGAATTGTCAATGTAAATTATTAGCAGTGTAATAAAAGAAAAATAAGGTAAAGGAAGCCACAGGTTTGAGTTTGCAATAGCTGTGATCAGGGCTGAAGAGGACAGGACATTTTGGAGATCATGTACAGTATTCATATAGTCGCCATAGGCTGGCAATGGCTTAACATAAGAAAACTGGAAAATCATTTTAAAAATGCATGTTGGGAATGTGTCTAAGATATTTAGTTCTGAACAGAATCCACTTTGTTTTTAAAAAACACACTCCAGCCAACGTTTCCTTGCAAAAGCCACATACTGTACAGTACAGCACCCACTGACATTTTGAAAGCAATTTCTTTTAACTCTTTATGCATACGGGAAGCAGGCAGTGTTGATTCATCAAAAACATCCATGTGATTGTGCAATTGATTTGCCTGGAATGGAAAGTGCTTGCATTTCATTTTGCATTTGCACCATTGCAAAACAGAAGTGAAAGACCGGGACAATTACAGGCACAACAATGTTTCTGCTTGAGGTTCCTCTATAACTTTTCTACATGAAACTACCCAAATCTTGGCCTCTCGAGAAGAGCCAACTTTGGGCTTTGCTGTAACACATGTTAACAATAATCTTTGCCAATATATATCACTGAACATAATGAAATATGAAAGCATAAAAAATGGACCATTTCTGGAATTCAATCTAAAATGTTATCAGTAGATGAAGGCGGAACAGTGAGATATGTGCAGTTTCTAACTACCATCTGGTCCTAATTGATTATCTGTCGGAATGCAAGTTGTTATTATTATTATTATTATTTGTCTGGTATCACTAAGCACTTGTTATTTATCTTGTTAAGATGCTCTTCATTTTAACATGAAGACCTTTGCAGATTCTGGTAGAATATAATTTATGGAAGTCCTTTTAGTGTCCTTAGCTTTGTTCACTGGGTATCTAAAAGCAAGCATTGCTCTCAGCTTAGCAAGCTGATTAATTAATGTCTGCCTTCTACTTCCCTGGATTTCAGCCTTGGGTTACTGGTTTAAAATGATAAATTTGCTGCAGTTATCATTTGTCAATCCAAATTGGGCAAACTTCTGGAAATCCCATCTCATTTTTAATCCAACATCTACTAGTCAGTTTGTCCCCAAATCCTTCCATCTTGGCAGCTAAGCACTCTTGTTTGTGTGATGTGTAGGTGTCCATCTTTCCCAGTTCCAGAGTGTCTAATCAAAATAAATAGTAAAATATCTGCCTTCTAGGCTGCTGCTTTGTTTCTTATTCAAATTCAAATTCAAATTAGTTTTTATTATAGCCAACAACCATTATTATCTATATACATATACAAATACAATAAAAGCAATATAGAAATCAGTCAATATCCAAGTATCTATATTCAAGGGCAACGCATAATCATAAAGGATTACAGCAGAAGCCGACTGTATTTATACCTTATTGTTTAACAATATGACCATTAAAATTCAAGTTAAAAGTGTATACAAATATGTTAAAAATCTTAAAATGGTATCACAATAGTCATAATTTACAACCCATAAGAAAAGCTGTCTGTAAATAACTTAATACCTTGTATTTCTTCAAACGCTCCCTGCTCCCTCTTGATTGCTCTTATCCATCTAACCTTTCTTATTTCTAACCCTTCACATTTGAAATGCAGACGTGTGCTTTTGGCCCTCTTCAGTAGAAAGGCAGGGCATAAACTGTTGAAATACATACATAAATAAAAATAAGTATTGAAATCCACAGGGGTGATACAACAGTCTGACTGGCAATGCCAAACTTGACCACAAATCCAAATTCTTACCAACCTTCCTCCCAATTTAAGAGTGAGATATAATGATAACATTTGAACTGCAGAGCTGGAAGGTACACAATGGATCATTGAATCCACTTTGTGTCAAGGAGGCACAGTGGTGGATCAAACTCCCAACCTCTGGCTCTGCAGCCAGATAGCTAAACCGCTGAGCTATCCAGCAATCCTCATATGAGCACACAATAGCATGTTTAACACTAGTGAACAAGGACAACATCTCACATGGTCTCTGAAGACTATTGCCACCTTGGAAATATTTTACTTGCATGATCAATATTTTAAAACCGTGTTCAATATCAGTATAAATATTATGGTCATTAAAAAGAGGTGCAGTATTTTTAGCCTCCACCTGGTCTGAATAGGCTCATAAGATGGACAATGGCCTGTATAGGCTCATTAGGTGGACAATGGCCTGAATAGGTTCGTTAGATGGACAATGGCCTGAGGTGGTGTGAAAGTTTAACCTTTGCTACCTTTCCCAAAACCCATTAAGTATGAGTCATTAGCTATGGCCTTGCTGGTGGAGATATGAAGTGTTTCTGCTTTGTCTGGGGATTGATGAAAGGGCTGTTTGATAAGTAGAAAACAAAGGTGAAACCAAGGTGAATTATAAAATGGAGTCCTCGCCACTAACTTTCCTCAGAGTGATGTTACTGCTTGGATGACTAGCAAAACATTTTGATCTCTCAAGAAAAAAAGGCCAGTTGCCATGACTCCATTTCCAGAGAACTCATTTTCAAGCCAGACCACTTATTCGACTTGTATTCCATGACTTGGACTCAACTTGCAATTCAGGACTCACCCTATCCTCTCTCTTATTTTTCCTGGGGGAAAAGGTTTATTTTTAATAGGGACTCTGACTTGGGGCTGGAGCCATGGACTTGGTTCCAAAGACTTGGACTTTGTACCTGGTACCAGAGACTCAGACTTGGGATTCAGAACCAAAGACTTGCATCCTTGGTCTTTTGTGCATCCCAGTTCATAACTAGGGGAGACCAAAGTCATCACAGTGCAAAGGCCACCCTAACTGTACTATACCTACCCTTTCTGAATACCTTCATATTTTCAACTCATTTTGTTTTGGTTCTGAGAAGAGAAACACACTGAATCTAAATTAAGAATATTTCTCTCCATTGCTAAAAACATTTACTCTCTCTACTCATTTCTACTATATTTCATAGCTTCGTACCCTTGTACTTCCTCGTCTAGATGCATTCTACCATTCACTTCTCAAATTACCTGCTTTTGGCATTCACATGGTGGAAACATTTCTGATGCTGGTGATACTCTCATGTGAGTATAGGTGAACTTCTATGCTCTTTTTTACCTTTGTAAAGCTTCTTAATTGGTTTGTGTAATCTTAATCTTCTGAGGTTTCACATAGTCCCATTTTAATAAAAATAGTCTTTTAACTCCTCTCATCCTTTACTTTTTGCTTATGAATTCTTTCAAATACAATTTCAACAAGTTTGGCTTCGAAGAGTCTTAACACTGCCGAGCCACAAGCCTGAAAAATTAACTAGCATTTCACAAGCTTGTTAATAAATTGGTCTCCTTGGGCTTCTATACACGGCTGAGACCTGGGTTTTGAGGACCCCAGATAGGACAAATAAGATACATATCTTCAGCCTCTTGGTGAATTTTATCTTGCATATGTTCACCCAGAGATAGAACATGTTAATTGTTTTTATTATAGATCCCAGAATCCAGCACCCAACCTGACTATCAGTGGAGCAAAAATGCCTATTCTCCAAAGCTCTATATTAGAGATGGGCACGACTTGGTGGAATTTCCGTTTCCGTTCCTCGTTTCCATTACGGAACGGAAACGGTAACAGGAATTACTCCGCCAGAACTCGAACTCGAACCGACTAAAGAATAATTGGGTCTGATTTGTCATGGTCGTTCCTGGCATCGCGGCGATCCCGCAATGCCAAGTGGCACAGAAAAAAAGTTTTTAAAAGTTAAAAAAAAACCAATTCCTGGCCAAAAAGCAGGCGGAAATATGCCTGCCTGAGTGAGGGCTCAGGGCACCTACCAGAGGGGTGGTTGACCCCCCCTCTCCTGTCCTGGGCTGCTCTGGTGGTGGGGGAAATCCTCATCGTAGTCGCTCGCAAAGCACCGGACTTGCAGCCGGCCACCGCAATTCAAGCGGAAGCGGCACAGAAAAAAAGTTTTAAACTCCCCCCCCCCCATTCCCGGGCCAAAAAGCAGGCGAAAATATGCCTGCAGTGCAGAGTGCACCTACCAGAGGGGTGGTTTCTGGGGGGGGGGTCCCGGCCTCCCCCCCTCTCCTGTCCTGGGCAGCCGGACTCAAGTCGCCATGCCATGCGGTGCGGGCAGGGGATCCAAAATGGGGCAGCGACCACAATTATTTTTTGAAATCGTGGTCCAAAAACACACAAGCACCACACAGAAACATGCAAAAATTGCTATTTTAAAACTGCCAGAATTTTTACAGTAGCAATGGGTTTTTCTTGCAACAAAATGTCTCCTCTTTCCTCTCTCCATTGATTTTATTTTATTTTACTTTATTTTATTTTATTTACACCTGCGCAATGATGGGCTGGCCATGGGAGTGACCATGCAAATTTTTGGAGCCATTCCACCAATCGCATGGCCACTTGGCCAGGTTGACCACAGAGACTTCTGGGATGTGCCTGTCGGGCATAAAAAGCCCACTAACCGTAGCCCGAACCCGAACCCTAACCCTAACCCATACGCCAGTACACTGTCCTTCTAAGTGGGTCAGAGAGGCCCCCAGAGGTGCACCCCAATACTCACCCTAACCTCACCCGTAACTAGCCTAACCCTAGCCCTTGCGCTAACCCTGTTGCCTAAGCCAGATCTGTACTTGCATTGCACTACACGCAAGTACAATTCCCTTCTTAGTGAGACACAGCGGGTGCAGAGAGTCTGCCAGTCCGCCACTTGTGGCTCTGGGTGACTCCTGCAGGCTTGGCTCGCCTGGCAGCATGTGTGACATCATGCAAACTATGCCCCCCAGGCCTGACTGATGCAGGGAAGGCACCCAAAAAGAGGGGTGCCTCTGCCAGTCTGCTGTGTCTCTGCGTGCAACTGGGTATGCAATCATAGCCATATGGCTATGCATGCATGCCCTTTTGCAGCAGGTGAGGAGAGGAGCCCCCCATGTATGAGGGGTCTCCAGGAGCCTGCTTTCCCTAGCGGGTGAGGATAGGAGGCACCCACCCCCCAAAAAAGAGGTGCCTCCAGGAGCCCGCTACCCCCCCAAACCAGTTTAACGACAGACGAAAAAATGAAAAACGAAACGACAATTTTTGCAAAGTTTCGCGAAAAACGGAAACGAGCCGACACAGGCCGCCTCCGACACACGACAACTCGAAAACGTCATTTTCGCTAGTCGTGCCCATCTCTACTCTATATGTAGAACAATATTATTGGTGCTTGCTGTGGTCTCCTTATTGCAGCAATTGCAATTTATTCAAATTGTTACCTGTTCAGGATGACTGATATTCCAGCCTGTCTTCACCCATGCCTTTTTCCTCACCCATTCTTAAACAATAGGCACGATCATATACTCTGGTAAGGAATCTCCAGAGAGAGATAGGTCATCCTTACACAGAGAATTCACCAGATCCTGCAAGAATTATTATATTCGGTAACAGAACATTGGGCACTTTTCTGTGTTTTGTTAAAAAAGGGTGACTCCAAAATTGGTCTTTTTTCCTCAAGTACATAAGCAGCACAAACAAAAATAATAAGACACGTCACCTATCCAGTGCTATTGTCTCCTAATTCCTGCCAAAAGGGGATTATCTTGTCTTAATAATGCATAGTATTCAGCAATTTGACAAAACCCATCTTGTGAATAAGCAAAAATATTTCTGAGAGACAGGAAAAAAAGCTCAAAAAATTCGCACATTTTCCTGTTCATCCCGGAAGAAGGAAACTGGTTAAGAGAGACAGATCTACTTGGAAAGAACAACACAGTCCCTTTGGACTCTGGTTAGATCTATAGAATGAAGATGATGCTTGAACAACATGAATACATGGGGAGGATAGCAGAACAAGGATAAAAAGCACATGACCGTGGGGCTGCATATATCCAGTACCAGGCTGTTTGAGGATCCAGAAGCCTCCTGTCTCTAAAAAAGAGAAAAGGAAAACCAATAAAATAGAGGACTATGTACATGAGGGATATGCATTAAAAATAGCCTGTGCTTTCTGTAGGGTTCCATGTTTGAAGTGCGGTAGCAACCGCTTTTTGTTTTGAATTGCTTTTTGCCCTCCCCCAGTCACATGGTCGCTGAAGCGATTCAGCATTCCACACTTGGGTGTTTTCTCAACAACCAGTTTCCCAGTCCGCGCTTTGCTAAACCATTTTTTGTTCCAATTTAGTCTGACATTTTTCCATTATCTGGTTCAATTTCAGAAATTATTTTTTAGGATAACATCATGTCGTTGTTCTTCCATTCAAAGTAATGTAGCTAATTTTCCAGCTCTTTCTTTATAGTGCTTACAATGTGGCACATTGATTTTGACAGCCTACTTCCGTGACCAGAAAAAGCAAAATTGTACCCAAAAAAGGAAGTAGAAGGACCGGAGAAGTTGGCAGAAATGATTACACTGCAGGAGGATTTCTTTTTGGCTTTTCTGATGGAAGGATAAGGCATACAGAGGGGGAAACACAGAAAAAAAGGTACAGTGTCCGCAGTTTGAGCCAAATCGCTTAAAAAAGTGGTCTAGAATTTGGTTTAAAAAAACACCGCCCCGATGGCCGTCACAAGAAAAACCGACACAGCAGCCAAAAAGGGGCATGGCCAAGGGGGATCCACGGAAAAAGCAATTGGAAAATGTGGTAATTGATGTTTAAGGTGATTTGACTTTAAGCAAAAGGCAATTCAAAACCTAAGTGCGATAGGGCTCAGAAATAGCAATAGGTTTCTTGCCAGTGGCCAGGTCCCAATGGGTTCCAAACTTTCATGCCTACAAATGCCATTCCACATTCCATGTGGAACATCAAGACATCCAACAAATCACTAACAAAGATGACTATACTTTGCATTTAGCACCCTTAAGAACATTCAAACACAGCCGTATTGATTAAACCTGCTGTTCAAAATCAATGCATGTTTTTTTATAAATTCTGGGCTATATCTGCCTCTGGAAGTTGTTCAAGGTATAGGTGAATCAAACCTTCTCTTATTTAAATACTGAAAAGTAAATTAATCAAGAATGATTTACAAACTGATAGACACTTAGTTGTATTTCCATTCTGAGAGAGGTCATCTAGAGATTTGGCATGAAGTGTCACCCATTTACTGCTGGAAAGTTTCCCTTTTTTCAAAGTTAAAAAAATATTAACAACTTGATCTTGACTGTGGAGGAGTCACCTAGTGGTTTTAAGCAACACTAGGGGGTGTATTAGCCTTCCATAATCAGAAGATACTCTCGACTACAATTCCCATTGTCCCCATCCTCCTTTTTATCACACCTGTACTGATGCAATGCTGCTGGTGGTTATTTATAGTACAACTAGGCCAAGATGTCTAAGAGTATAGCGGCCTTCAGTGTATCGTGTATAGTCATCAAAATATCAAGAACTCATCCTAAAGACCTTGAGCAACAATATTTTCTTAATCTTGGCTCTCATTCTACAAAAGAGTATGTTTTGGCAACTACAAAATAGGAGAACGAGGGAGGACTCTTTAATATATAAAATCAGATATTAACATAAAACGCACGTTTCATGCTGCAATTTGAGAGTTCATTCCACTCAGCCGGTAGTGCATTAGCTGCTGCTGCTGCTTTTCCTTTTCAAAGTATGTTTTTAAGGTTACAACCCTATGAACTTTCAGATGGGAGTACATTGCACTGAAGTTGGGGAACAACATCTGACTGAATATACATAGGATTGTACTATAAAACAAGAAAACCAAATGTCGCCCAGATGCCAACACCGTTTTATGCATCAATTGAAATATTTATATTCTGACTTCATTTTCACCAGGTCCCCCAAGACAGCGTAACAGCAACATAAAGCAAAGGTAAATGCTGCCAAGTTTTTGTACTTATTTCGTACTTCTGTGAAATGTAGAGAGAGAGTATATTACCTAAAAACTAATTCACTACAGCAGTAAAAGAAATATCATTGCTTGGAGTATTACTGATTGTTCCTATAGCACTGCAAAGCAGACCATGATTGTTGTTGTTGTTGTTGTGGTGGTGGTGGTGGTGGTGGTGGTGGTGGTGGTGGTTGTGGTGTGGTTGTTTGGAGGAGAAATGGCTAGTTTTTATCTGTGCTAATCTTCTTTCTCGCAGTGCATATGCAATCTTTTCTGGCCTGACATTGTGTAAGCATGCATTGTCTGTATCTATTTATGCTTTGCATAACAATGCACTTTGTACATTTGCTAATTTTTTGAATGGTTTACATGTTCAGGAAAAAAAGCTACCGAACAATAATGCTACACATCTTTTACTATGCGATTAATAGCATCAGAGATTGGAAACTATATTTTAAAAGTAAAATGTTATAGTTCCAAAGCCCAAGGACTAGTTAATCACTGATATCGCAACATTTTTTTTAAAAAAAGAACCTCTCTATTCTCCTGTGTAGAGATGGGCACGAACTAAACCACAAACCAGAAAAGCCAACAATTCAGGATAGTTTGTGGTTCACTTCATGACCCAGTACATGCATTCTCTTTTTGCTGAAGCAAAACATAACCCAAAACTTTTTCTTTCTTTCAGCACTTCAAAGCTTTGGTAAAAGAGATGCCCACCTGCTCCCCTCCTACTGTCCCTACCGCCTCCACCTACTTGCTTCTGCTGCCTCCTCATTTTCCTCCTCCTCTTCTGTCAATGCCATCAGAGAGAGCAGTCTAGCTTCCATTTCCTAAGCTGCACCCACTGCCTCTGCACAGGCACCCATCTATCAGCTTGACAGTGGGCACCTGTGCAGAGGCAGCAGACCTGGTTCTGGGAAGCCACACCATTACTACTGTGCATCCACCCAACAGTCTGACCTTCCTTGTTGTAAAAAGCAACCAGTAGCATGTACTTATTATTTGTTGTTTCAAAGGTCTTGAAAGCTGCCAATTGTTTCTTTTTACTAATTCAACTGAGTCTTAAATGCAACATATACATTACACACACAAGGCCACATATCCAGAATCATTTACATTTAAATTTCATACCAGAGATAACTCCTGTGATATTTTCTTTCAATGTTGCTACAAGTATGAATCCATGTAACTTAAGTCAAATACAGTATTCACATGCATGGAATATGGTGGAACCTATAATATTTAAATAAGAAAATGCACGACACCATCAGGTACATATGTTGGGATCAGTAGAGATGGGCGAGAAATGCCAAGATGATGTTTTGTTTCATTTTTTGTTTCTTTTTCCCCAGTTTCATTTCGTTTTTTACGAAATGAATTTTTTTTTAAAAAATTGTTTCATATTTCGTTTTGTTTCATTTTTCTTTTCTTTTTTACACTGTTTTTACACTGTTTTTACACTTTTTTACACGGGCAGCCGATTGGTGGGTTTTTGTTTGTTTGTTTGTTTTATTTCCACCGACCAGCTGGCGCATGGGGAGGCTGGTTGGTGGTGGTTGGTTTTCTCCCGCCAACCTGCTGGCATGTGGAGAGGCCGGTCGGTGGGCTGTTTTTTTAAAAAAATCTCTCCCGCCAACCACCTGGCATGTGGGAAGTCCAGTCAGCGGGTTTTTTCTCCCACCAACCAGCTGGTGTGTAGCCCCACCTGCCTGCTGATCAACACTTTTTATTATTTATTTTGACAACGCTGAGATTGGAAGTTGTCAAAATAATTAATAAAAAACAAAACTGAAAATTTCCATTTCGTTTTGTTTCATTTTTTAAGGGCACTTCATTTGTTTTGTTTTGTTAGGAAACAAAATGAAAAAAGAAAAAAAGAAAAAGAAAAAAATCATTTCATGCCCATCTCTGGTCACTTAAGGAAACATGGGATGTTTGCAATCATTTCCACCTGAGAACTTGAAAATCTTTCATGGATGTTTCTCAGCTTCTGGGATTCCAAGCCTGGAAGCAATCCTTGCTTGGACACAGACATACAGACAGAAATTGATATTTGTCAAGAAAGGAGAAAAAAATGCAAGGACAGTTTTTTTTATTTCCTACTTGATAGGGTTATACTTTATACTGCCTAGCACTGTATTTTAAGAAAATGGTATAATACATCATCTGGTGCCAAGAGTGGTCTCAGAGCAGAAGGTTGAAAGTTATAAATAATTAGTTACTTATCATTTGGCCCCAAATCTTCTTGCCTTGTTATGTTGCCACAGACGAAAAGGTGTGACTTTTGGAGGCAAATTGCCAAAAGTCATGAAATATGACAGGCGTCATTAGCTGCATACTGAGATATATGACTCAGCAGGAAACTGAGGATGTCTCCAGTGGTTTCTTGACTTTCAGCAATTTGCCTCCAAAAGTTATACCATTTTCCCATCTTTTAAACAATTTCGACTCTCCATTTGCATTATACTTTTGAATCCAATTGAATGCCTGTTGAGCGGGATAGGTCAAAGTTGCATGAAAGATAGGCTTTAAACTCTTCCCTCCCCTGTTCTGTGCATTTTAAATGCACTGCGGTAGCAAAGCAATTATCTTTTCAGCACTTGACTTTTCTTTTTTCTGTCTTTGTCTCTGTCCCAGGACGGGTCAGGGAGCAAACATGACACGCAATGCAACCATCAGGTATTCTATCCACTGGGAAAGTGAAGAAGCTTTTTTTTCAATTTCCCACCCTTCATCATGCTCCATTCCAAGACAGGCATGAACAAATATTGATCCTCCAAAAATATCATAGTATGGCAGCTGCCATTTCCACCCTGTAACAGTACCTAAAACATGAGATTTGTTGGACAGAAAGGTAGTGGCCAGTAGCTGGCTGGGTCTCCAGTGAGAAACTCCCCCCAAATTGCATACCATGTCCTGAAAAACAGGCCCTGTTCTCAAATTTTCAGAGAATGGGGCAGCGGCTTTTTGTCTTTCTCTCTAAAGAGCTGGGGAGGAGGAATAATAATTCTTTTTTAAAATTGCTTTCTTTCACATATCTATCACAAGGCTCGGTGTTTTATACAGGTCACTCCTTTTGGCTTTTATTTTTATTAATTTTTTAATAAGATCTTCTGTTCTACCATTTACTTACTATATGACCTGCTTTATCTTTACCCTTTTAAAGTCCTGGTTTTCCTCTTGTTGCATTCAATGCTTGTAATTCGTTCTTTCTTATCATCATATTCTTTGACAGAAATGCAAAATGTTAATATTTGAAACAAGCATATAAAGACTTTTATCTCTCACTAAATAGTAGTGAAATGGTTGCTATGGCATCTCACAAATTAGACCTGTTTTCTTTCTGTTTAAGGTTGTAATTTCATTTTAGATCTCAAACTGCTGCTGTGGATTTTGTTCGTGTGCATCCTGTTTCCCTTGCCTTGATCCTATCATTCATTGTTAGCACATGTAATGGTGGGATGAAGCACTCAAATGGTTAAAGTTAAAAAAAGTTTTTTTAAAAAAAAACAACAACACCATCCTCCATTTTTATTTGCTGGTCCTGGGGCAGCCAGTGGCACCTAGGCGTGTCCTTGCCTTGCTGCCTACCAGCTGACCCCAATCACTCTTAGGGCCACAAAGTAATTTTTTTTTAAAACGGAGGGGATAACAACCATAAATCATTCCCCAATGCATGGATTTTACACCAGATTTAAATCCTTGCTTGTCTCATCCTCCTATATAAAGACAAGGAATTGCTACATTCAGCACAACAAGGAGGGCAAAGGATTCACATGTACCATTCTCTGTTGTTCGGTATCAGTTCCCCATTTGCTACTTGGAACCCACCCAAACAGAAAGTATGAATGCCTAAAGAGCACAGTGACTTCTGATACACAGTGACCTCAGTTTCTTCATGGGGTTTTCAATCATAGTTGAATTGATAGGTTTTGGTGGTTCTCAGGAAACTGCCATGCAAGGGATTAGTTTATTCAGTTTATTAGACAGATATAAGAACAGGTATAGGCACAGAGTTATAGGCAATATATAGTTATAGAAGACAAGTATCACACACACACAAGACAAGCAACACACAACCAAGGTATTAGTGGGAGCTCCATCACAGCATAATCTGGGCCATAGACCCGAGACTCTGCTGCCCCGGCTCTCTCAGAGTGGTCTCTTTTCATACCTTTCTGTAACCGCAGCTTACGTATATCATGCGTAATGTTTTCTTAGCTCACACCTGGCAAATTGTCATGATTCTTAGAAATGGCTTTTTGTTTATTTCTTAGTTCGAGGTTGTCTTCCCATTGCTTGGCTATCTGCCGTGTGTTGCTGTTAACAAAATGGCGCTTGTGGCTCCTACAAGATGGTGCCCACGCATGTCATGTGACCTTGTGTTGTCTTCGCTTCCCTGTTGGCTCTATTTTAGTTAACCACAAATATTTGTTACACTCTACAGGCTGGCATCTTCGTATTTTATCTTTTTTTGTGTTTATGCCAGCCTCTTGGCTGTGTCAATGAGACCTTTAGAGAGATGAACCTAACACCCACAGTTGGCTTTATTCTTAGATATAGTTTATAATAATTTCTGGCTTTATTATCATATTTATTAATTCTTATCAGAATATTGAAAGTTCTATCATTTAGTGTAGTAAATTGCACTAAGGTAAACCCATTGGATCAATTAGGATTTAGTGAGTCAGCTTCTCCATATTGATTCATATGGGCATGCTTTAATTATGACTTATGCTTATAATAACAAAGCAAGAGACAGTGAAAACAAGCCTATTTAGATTAATTGAATTTCTAGAGGATTTGACTCACTAGATCTCCATTGATTCAATGAGCCTGCTCTATCGTGATGTACTACATCAAGCAACAGGATTAGATAGAGATGGGCTTTTCATTTCGGAACTCGTCAGCTTCCAATCCCTTACCTTCTGCTGGGCTTGCACAGGTTTAAAGTCCAACAAGGAAGAAGCCTTCGAGGTCATCTTTTCTTCTCCCTGGCACTGGCCAATCAGGAGCTGTGCAGGAAAATGCATCATCCTGCATCCCTGTCTGATTGGCCAGTGCCAGAGAGAAGGAAAGATGATGTCAGAGGCTTCTTCTTCATTGGAGTTTAGCCCCGCGCTACCCCAGCGCAAGGTAAGGGATTGGTTGATTTCATTCCTCCGGTTCCGAACGCCACCTGGGCTCCCACAGTTCATTTTGGAAGCTGACCACTTCTGAAACAAAAAGCCCATATCTAAATTTTACCCATCCAGGGACTTGTTAGCATCCCCTACCCCCTCCTTTCTCTGCACACTTTGTACAGCAGAAGTGATGATGAAGAGGGGCGGCCTCTGTTTTTGTTCTTCAGTTATCCTACTTAGCAATAAGCGATTTTAGATGCCCTCTTTCTATCCAAACAGTGCAATCATTAGGCGCACCACTAGAGATGGAGATGAATTAAAAAAAAACAAATCAATGAAATCAATGAATATTGCTGATTCATTAAATATTCATCCCTTCAGATTCATTGGGTCTGACGTAGGACCGAACAAATACAGTGGGACAAATATTTCCTTTTTTATCCATCCCTTCATAATTTTTAGACAACCCATTGTTTATAAAAAAATAAAAAAATAAAAATATGTATGAGCCTGACAGCTCATGGTCACTGTTTATTATTGAACACTTGAGACAGCAAAGTGTATTTTTGTTGTGAGTTAATGTAATTTATTTAACAATTTTTTCTTTTCTTGAGTTCGGGAATAAAAATTAAGCTGCCTAGTCTCCCTTAGCGCTACACTTCTACGCTGTCTAAATTCCCCAGTGACCATTATATCAGTGTTTCATTCAACGGAGAAAACTGATCCCAAGAGATTGCTTTGAAAAAGAGATATATGAGCACAAATCTATTCCCATCCTTTAGCACAGAAGAGGGTTATAAAGTATGATAAACTAGAAGTACAAATATGGGTTTAAGCTAATCCCCAGTCACAATAGCCATGAAATATCTTACACCCAGTATCTCTGACACCAGAAAATGTCATTGAAAATGTCAGAAACTCCCTTGATACGGAGCCCAGGGATATAATGTGCCCATCATGACCTTTTGGGGAAACATCTGTAGCCAGATATCTGCCTTTCAACCCCATTGTGTCCAAAGCATGGAAATGTTACTTTCAAAGATGATATATTAGTCTCAAAGTTCAATTTTTTTAAAAAGGGTAAGGCTCAGGAAACTTTAATGAATCCAAAATGCAGCAGCCAGACTGCTGACTGGGGTGGGGTACAGATCACATTACACCCCTATTAAAGCAGCTCCACAGGAATCGGGCACAATTCAAGTGCTGACCTTAACCTACAAAACACTGTACAGCCTGGGTCCTCAGAGATCACATCTCACAGTATGAACTGACTTGGGTGTTAAGGTTGTCAAGAGAGGCCCTTCTCTCCATCACACCACCCTCACAGATACGTCTTGTGGGAACCCATGAAAGGGCATTCTCAGCCGCTGCACCCAGACTCTGGAACTCCCTCCCACTAGAGGCCAGGACTGCCTCATCTCTGTCGTCTTTCCAGAAACAGGCAAAGACCTTTCTCTTCAGTTAAAGACCTTACTCCAACAGTTAAAAAAAGTAACACAAAATGGCAATTTTCAAAATGTAAGCATAACATGATTTACACAATCTTTAATTATTTAACCCTTTCAGTACTGAATATGTTATAAAATATTTAAATTCTTTTTTTCTTTTTTTTCTTTTTCTTTTCTTTTTGGTAAGTAGGCATCCTTATGAGTTATTTAAATCATAGCTGTTTAAATTTTACTCATTAGCGGCTTACTATCCATGAAAAGGACATGGGACACTATAACATAAACAAAAATAAGCCAGAAACACATTTTATTGTATTGTGATACAAATTATATCATCTATACAATCTATAAAATTACAGATATTTTCTTTTTATTTGCTATTATGGGATGTGTACGATCTAGTAGTAAATGAAATCAGTATACCGGAATTCGTATAGTTCTGCAGTAGTGAGTTGTAAGTAACAAATTGTTATAAAGTAGATTTCAAGCTGTAATTAAGTCTGTATTGTGCACAGCTCTCCTGTTAGTAAGCTGTTCTCCGACAATGGAATCTAAAGGTTTCCTTGTCTTATAAAGTATTAACTTGGTGCTTGCCAAACCTGTCGAAAGTCACATCTCAGACTCTCTGATCACGGTGGCTTGAGCATCTGCACATTGAAATAATTAGTATCATGTGACCCAGATTTAGGATCCATTGTTTTCACTGGAGATGCAAAAAAACCTATATCTGATGGCAACGTTTGTGTGTGTGTGTTATCACTGCATGAGAGTGCTCTGATGTTATTCTGCACCAGAGAAAATCCACTTTCTACAAGGTCATTCTAAAAATGTGGGCAGCACAAACAAATAATAAATTGTTTTAACACACACATCCCAAGTTTCTGTGCAGAAACTTACCAAAAATTGCCCTGACAGTTACTTTGTGTTTAGGTGAGAGGTAGTTAATTGATGAAAAAAAGAGTCAGCTTCTGCAATTTTCCTTTGTTTTGTGTCACTACTAAGCAAATAGCAGTGAGCACATATGGGTATGCTGTAGCCCATCTTGACTGCTGTCATCGGTGTTCTCAACATTCAAGCTGACCCTTGCTAATATAAAGCTTGACATTATTTCTTCTGCTGGCAAAATGGGCACAATGTTGTGTAGCAACATCAGGTTATTTCTTGGTGTTTTAAATTGTGGGCATAGATGCAGAATATCCTAAATTCATAAAATGAAGGATTTTCATAGACTAAAGATGAGATATAAATAGGTAGTAAGGTGAAGGAATCATATTCAGCAAGATGGGTTGCTGAATGGAAGGATTATCAAGTTCTGATAACTGCTGTAAATTTTTTTGGGCTGTTTGGCCGTGTTTTGGAAGTTTTTCTTCCTTGATATTTCACCAGTCTCTGTGGCCAGCATCTTCAGAATGCAAGTATTTCAGGGAACTAGGAGTTTTCTCTGTGCTCTGGGGTATAGAATGAGTGAGACTGTGGGTTATTAAAGAGGAAGCTTGTCTTATTCAGGAGAATAGGTGTTAGTCGTTGTTTTGTGATGTGGAGGGATTAAGAAGTTTCACTGCAATCAGGGGTGGCAGAGATCCTTCTCTGTTGTTGATGGGTGTCGTTAGCTGTTCTATTGTGTGAACTGATCACTGGTGCTTGTGGCTGGGTGGGAACCATTGGACTTTGATCTATTGCAGGCTGTAGTTTTCAGTACTGGAAGCCAGGCTTTGTTAATTTTCATGGCTAGGAATATATTGGGACCTCAAAGTGCAGCATCTAGACCAGAATCAAAGAACATGAAAGACGCTACAGACTAAAACAACCTGAAAAATCAGCAGTAGCAGAACACACCCTGAAACAGACAGGACATGACACAGCAATACTGGACAACACTAGCAATCACTATGTCAGACTACACAGGGAAGCCATTGAAATCCACAAACACAAGCACAGCTTCAACAGAAAAGAAGAAAGTCTAAAAACCAAAAGCCAGGAGTTAAGGCACCTATGATTTCTCTTACTCTTCCCCCCCTGGTCTTGCCATATCCTTCTGGATACCTCTTCACAACATCAACTGTGAATGGTTTTGCCTCTGATAATATGATCATACCACCTTAGTCAAATATCTTTAACAATTACAGCTGAGAATTAATCTTGATCACCTGTAATACATTCTCTGTGTCTCTGCATCATTCATATTTGTACCATAGTTAAATATTCAAAAAGATGCTTCTCCAACTCTGCTGAACAGAACGGTGTTCTGTCACAAAGACTTTGAGTTGTTTCCCCACCACCACCATAGCCATTCAGTTTAACAGGATAATCTGTTTGAGGAAAATATTCATAGAAAATAGAATATTGAGGCAGAACATTTTGTTAAATGCTGGAGGGATCAGCAAATCCTCACCTGAAGGGTCCTTGTTTTTATCTTATTTACAAGCTGCCCTAAATGAGAGCAACTGCCTTGCCTTTCCAAATGCTCTGCAGCTTTCCTGAATATCCACACTTCAGTTAATCTCCAGTAAATATTGCATAATATACCCTTTATCATGTTTAAAATTTGGAAAGGTAAAAAGCAGAGGAGAGCTACAGAGCAACTGAAAGTTATGCAAGGGACAGAAAGAAAGAAAAAACACAAGACCCTCTGCTTCCTCAGAAATATGGGATAAGCTGGAAAACTTTCACATTTACGAGGGCAAGCCTCATCATCACTCATCATCATACTTCTGTACCTATTCAGTCCATGACACATTTGATGATTCTTTGCTCATTCTATGGTGTATTCATAGCATTCAGGGTCTGCATATCCAACCCATGTGTTAAATAGATGACACTGTTACTAAATAATAGACATACATGTATGAAGTCAAGAGATAGTTGTTACTAAAGGCCACCTGATGAACTTCATAGTGAAGTAGAGTTTTGGCCTTAATGTCCCACAGTCAAGGTTATAACTAGATTCAGAGGAACTTATGAACTCCCCCAGTCATCATCAAGATTAAGGATGTGAGGAATACTGGTTAAATTCCTCATCTTCATTCATTTAAACTGTGATCTCAAGACATGAGACAACGAATGACATTCTTCAAAACTATGGTCCTTTCCCTTTGTGAAGCAAGGCAAACACCGAAAAGACAGAAGGATTGGAGACTGCTAGAGAAATTGGAAACAACTCCTGCAATGCTTCAGATTCTTAAATATTCATAAAACAAAGCAGCAGTCATCATACTTTTATGCAGTCTGCACAATTCAGGCAATTTGTAGCAATTACCCAATTTATAAAATTTGGTGCCAACAAATGAGCAGTTCATGAAAAACACAATTCCCACTGCTACAAGAAGAGCATTCAAAGTTTCTGATAATATTCACCATACTCATTGATAAGGAGAAGAATGTAGTAGTTTTGCATCTTCTCTTGTTAAAAAGATGAGACTAAGAAGAATTATGTTCTTAATCAAGATACATCACAATATTGCTCAACAGTAGGAGCACAAAATGATGTGTAAAGCATTTAGATGCTGTGGAAAAAGTTGAATGTTTCAAATGCAGGACCAACTTTTAATAATGGTTTTTTTCCCCCCCACCCCCAAGTAATCTGAGGATATTTCATTTTTAAAGTTCACTTTTAAATTCTGATAGGCAGGATGAGGTATTTGCCACCTAACAGGCTCTGTGAATGGCTGCTTTAAATGTTTTTAATAAGATATTTTAATTGGATGTTTACTGTATTCATTGTATTTAATTATAGCTGTAACTTTTTAATATTGTATTTTATGACCATTTTGTAAACTGCCCTGGATAGCGCAGTTTGCGCTAAGGGGACAAGATAGATAGATAGATAGATAGATAGATAGATAGATAGATAGATACACTTACACAAGCACAGAATTTCAGCTTACCTCATTCCAGTTTGAGATCCCTGCAAACAGTATTAACACAAGGGAGGTCAATATATGAACCCTTGAGAAGCTCTGTTTCAGATGGCAGATGGCAGTGTTGGGCCATTGCTAAGGTGATAAATGTGTTCTTTCTTTTCTACCTGGAAAAATACCAACCTCCCCCCACCCCACTCCCAGAAGCTCATGACCTAGAAGCTTTGTCTCTGCTTCTTAAAGAGGTGGAACAAATGTCATCAGAATTGAATGAGACATTGTTCCAGTGGGGATCTGGGGAGTCATCTGCTTTACAAGTTCCACTGATTCACTGCGTCTACTCTAGCTGTGAATTACTGCTCTATGCAACAGGATTTCAGCTACTGATTAAAAAAATGTGCTAGATTAAATTCAATACTGAACATCAGTTGCAGTGCCTTACTAATACAAGGATTAAAACATTATTAAATAGTAAAACACTATGCAAATTAATTGGCAGTGGGTGTATGATAGCACCAGTGCAAGGGTGTCCAACACACAGGGACTAAGAAACTCTGGGGAAGGGGGTGGTGGCTACAGGAAAATGATTTTTACTTGAAAGATTTAAAATCTATGAGGACAGAATAAAGGACTATAAGAGGTACTGCAAGGAGACTTCCAGTTCTGGCTACACTGTGACAAGACAACTTCATAAGTGCTCCAGCTTATCAAATTTAATTCCTCCAGATAAAGGAACCCTAATAAGGGTGAAGTTTCCTTGGGGGAGGATAAAGAAGAGGCAGCAACTGCAGACCACAAAATGAGTGGTGGCAAATTTTGTGTAAGACCTTTGCTATGGCGAAGTCAGAGCTATTGGTGCCGGACATAAAAGCTTGTAAATACTTGGTGTGTTGTGAGTAGAATGCTTTTATGTCTCTCTATGCAAAGCTGCTCAATATTTGGAAATATTTCCTTCAAACAAGTACTAAACCCCCTTTCTCTGAGGAAGCGGCTTTTTACAAAGAACAGGTGAATGTTTTTCAAAGACAAGCACAGAAGTGATTGATTTCACATTATTTCATGAACATGTTTTCCTGCCTATTGCCTTCTTGTGGAAAAATATTTTATGTCTTTGCTGCTCTTTATATGTGGTGGACTTAAAGACAAAACTTAAAGGAAACTACCTTATGCCTCTGTGCTTTCTATATGTTGAATTTAAAGATGCAACTAAAAGAGCAGTGTTGGGAAAGCTTTTTCTTCAAAAAACATCATCTGACCTTGAACTGGGAGTTGAGTCCTGGCTACTGGACTTCTTTTTTGAGAGATAGAAACGTTTTGCTGTTCATCCAAACAGCTTCATCGGTCTGAATACAGCTAGTGCAAGAGACCTTCTTATAGTCAGCTTGACCTCTTGTCCCCTGGTCTGATTGGCTCATAAGATGAACAAAGCCTGAATAGGCATGTTAGGGAGACATTAGTGTCCATGGCCTTAAGGTAAACAATGGCCTAAGGTGCTGAAACCCATCAAGAATGGGTCGTTAGCTGTGACCTGGTGGTGAAGGCTCCTGGATTTGCCTGGGTACTTTGGAAAGTACAGCCTGATAAGTAGCAGACTATGCCGGAGCCCACCACCTCTGTTGAGGGAGGGATTTTCAATGCTAACATGAATGGCTTCCCTTACTCCTCTCTCAAACCACCTCTCTTCTTTGTCTAATATGTGTACATCCTCATCTTTAAAAGAGTGGCCTTTTTCCTTCAAATGGAGGTGTACTGCTGATTCTGGTCCTGAGCTGTTACCTCTCCTATGTTGGGCCATTCTTCTGTTTAATGGCTGTTTAGTTTCTCCAATATAGAGGTCTGAACACTCTTCACTGCATTGGACTGCATATACTATATTGCTCCTTTTATGGTTTGGTATCGGATCCTTTGGGTAGACAAGTCTCTGCCTTAGTGTGTTCATGGGTTTGAAATAGACAGGGATGTGGTGTTTGCCAAAAATCCTTTTAAGCTTCTCCGACACTCCCGCCATGTAGGGAATGACCAGGTTCTTCCGTCGGGTCTGGGTTTCAGACTGATCCCTTGTTCTTCTGGGATGGCCCACTGCTTTGTTGAAGGCCCACCTTGGATATCCACAGGCCTTTAGTGCTGTCTTCAGGTGCCTGTCTTCCTTCTTCTTGGCTTCTGAGGAGGTGGGGATGCTCTCTGCTCTGTGGCTTAGGGTCCTGATGACTCCTAGTTTGTGTTGTAATGGATGGTGGGAGTCAAAGAGTAAGTATTGATCTGTGTGGGTGGGTTTCCTGTAAACTTCTACTCCTAGGCCACGGTCAGGTCTGATGATGACTGCACAATCCAGGAAAGCCAGCCTGTTGTCTTGGGTGTCTTCCCTTGTGAACTTAATATTAGGATCCACTGTGTTGATGTGGTCTGTAAAGGCCTGTACTTCCTGCGTCTTTATTTTAGCCCAGGTGTCATCTACATACCTGAACCAGTGGGTTCAGACACAGGTCCAGGAGCAGGCCTATCTGGTCTGGGTTGAGGCGGCTTCTGGAGGTGAGGGTGCACACCACATATTTCATGTACAGAGGGGACTTCTACAGACAGAAGCATGGCTGTGCCATGGGTTCCCCAGTGTCACCAATTGTAGCAAACCTATACATGGAAGAAGTGGAGAAGAAGGCACTCAACGCCTTCCCAAGGACAACACCATCCCACTGGTTCAGGTATGTAGATGATACCTGGGCTAAAATAAAGACGCAGGAAGTACAGGCCTTTACAGACCACATCAACACAGTGGATCCTAATATTAAGTTCACTAGGGAAGAGACCCAAGACAACAGGCTGGCTTTCCTGGATTGTGCAGTCATCATCAGACCTGACCGTGGCCTAGGAGTAGAAGTTTACAGGAAACCCACCCACACAGATCAATACTTACTGTTTGACTCCCACCATCCATTACAACACAAACTAGGAGTCATCAGGACCCTAAGCCACAGAGCAGAGAGCATCCCCACCTCCTCAGAAGCCAAGAAGAAGGAAGACAGGCACATGAAGACAGCACTTAAGGCCTGTGGATATCCAAGGTGGGCCTTCAACAAAGCAGTGGGCCATCCCAGAAGAACAAGGGATCAGTCTGAGACCCAGACCCGACGGAAGAAACTGGTCATTCCCTACATGGCGGGAGTGTCGGAGAAGCTTAAAAGGATTTTTGGCAAACACCACATCCCTGTCTATTTCAAACCCATGAACACACTAAGGCAGAGACTTGTCCACCCAAAGGATCCGATACCAAACCATAAAAGGAGCAATATAGTATATGCAGTCCAATGCAGTGAAGAGTGTTCAGACCTCTATATTGGAGAAACTAAACAGCCATTAAACAGAAGAATGGCCCAACATAGGAGAGGTAACAGCTCAGGACCAGAATCAGCAGTACACCTCCATTTGAAGGAAAAAGGCCACTCTTTCAAAGATGAGGATGTACACATATTAGACAAAGAAGAGAGGTGGTTTGAGAGAGGAGTAAGGGAAGCCATTCATGTCAGCATTGAAAATCCCTCCCTCAACAGAGGTGGTGGGCTCCGGCATAGTCTATCTGCTACTTATCAGGCTGTACTTTCCAAAGTACCCAGGCAAATCCAGGAGCCTTCACCACCAGGTCACAGCTAACGACCCATTCTTGATGGGTTTCAGCACCTTTGGCCATTGTTTACCTTAAGGCCATGGACACTAATGTCTCCCTAACATGCCTATTCAGGCTTTGTTCATCTTATGAGCCAATCAGACCAGGGGACAAGAGGTCAAGCGGACTATAAGAAGGTCTCTTGCACTAGCTGTATTCAGACCGATGAAGCTGTTTGGATGAACAGCGAAACATTCTATCTCTCAAAAAAGAAGTCCAGTAGCCAGGACTCAACTCCCAGTTAAACGAACCTGGATGACTGAGAATCTTCACAGACGTATCTGACCTTGAAATAACCACATGTTTTAAAAACAAAGCTTGAAGGCTGTTCCTCACTGCTTTGGATTCAATCTAGTTACTGCCGTCTCTATTTTTCTTATTTTGAAACTAAGTGGCAGAAACTATTACAAACAATATTCATCCTTTCTTGTGAGCTATAAAACACAATGGATTGGGAGAACATCTCACAAGAAAATTTTGCCAACATAATTCTATACAGTTTGCAAAAAGTTATAGATATCTACACTGGCTCAACCTCTGAAGATAAAGAGATCTTCAATTCTGATAAAGACACAGAAGCAAAACAGAGACTGGAATGCAGTTTGCAAATTACTACAACAGTGGTAATGATGGAGATCTCAAGATGGAATTGTGGATAACACTGGGTCTCTAGAAAAATCTGAAATGAGCTCAGATCAGATTGAGCTAAAACAAACAGATGAACTTAATCTACAGACAAACACAACAAGATTGATCCATGATGGATCTTTGAATATTCCAAATTTACAGGATATGATAAACGCATCTACTGAGATCAGCCCAAGTCAGGAGATTGAACCAGAACAGAGAGTGGATCTTAACATGAACACAGATGGGATGGGAATGGTGCAGGCTGGGCCCTTGAATGTGCCAGGTTGATGGAGTATGATGGGTGCATCTTGTTGGGATATATTAATGGATTGGTGGGAGATTGGTGTATTATTTGATATTATGTGCTGCGGTCTGATTAAGGAGGAGTCGTAGACACAAACGTATAGGAAAATATACTTTATCTCTATGTTCTAAAGGGGAAAAGGTAAACGGGATGGTCTATGAAAATAATAAAACACTCATTGAATATCTGTACAGATAAATATACAAAATAGAAAATAGGGCAACAGCAATTGTGTTAGAGCTCATAAAAGAAAATATAAGGAGCTATACACATATATACTGCCTTGCTTATTAAAATACAAAAGAGTAAAATACAAGCTTACATAGCAATAAAATAGTAGTAATTCTCCAACTCTCTCTATCCCTCTGGAGACAAACGTCAGGCAGGTCAGGGCGTGGCCGAGGAGAGAGTGTGTTTGAGGCTAGCACCATTACTTAAATAGTGAGGTCTTAAAGAGATATACAAACTGCTGACTCATACTGAGATTAGTTTGCCATATGTTTGGATGTAGGCCTTGCTATGCCAACACCCCTTCTCAAGGTATAACATACAAAACATTATGGCATCAAAATTCATCTATGGTCAATTCCGTTTGAGTCCAGGTCCAAAACATTTAACATATCTCGCAAGTACACAAATCTATCCTTTGTTAATGGCTTTGTAAATATGTCTGCAACCATTTCATTTGTAGGGCAATATTCGATCTCTATTAAACCCTTTTGATACAAATCCTTCACCAACTGGCATCTTAACCCTATTACTCTACCTTTACCCTTTGTACTTTGGCCCTTGCATATTGTAATGCATGCTTGGTTGTCCTCAAACATAATTACAGGTGTGGGTTCACTAATCCCCAAATCCTTCAGCAAATTCAATATCCATTCCAAATCATTACATGCATTTGCTGCTGACACGCATTCTGCTTCTGCTGAAGACTGGGCCACAATAGTCTGTTTTTTGCAATTCCAATCAACTAAATTTTCTCCATAGTAGAACAAATATCCACTAGTTGATTTGTAATCTATGGATTCTTCTCCCCAACTTGCATCCATATATCCTGTTATTCTAGGGTATTGGCAAGGTGATATCTTTAATTTAAATCCTTCTGTTCCTTTCAAATACCTTGCTACTCTCTTTATGGCACACCAATCATAGTGATTTGATGAACTCACTTTCCTGCTCAAGATATTAACAGCCGCTGTAATATCGGGCCTCGTAGTCTTACACAGATAAAGGAGTTTACCTATTGCTTCTCGATATTCACTGTTGTCCTTAAGTGGCTGTCCATCCCTCATTTTCAGATAGGCTGGTTCTAATGGGGTACACACTGTGTTACAGTTTTTCATCCCAACAGAGTCAATAAAGTTTGTGATCTTAAGTTTCTGACTTAAGAGGAAACTACCATCATTAAGCCTTTCTACTTCCATCCCAAGGTAGTGTTTCACCTCCCCTAATCGCTTAATTTCTATTTCTTCCTTCAACTTATCAACTATTTCATCAATATCCTCCTTATGTTGGCAACATACCAATAAGTCATCTACATAAGTCAGAATATACTGATACTCCCCATTCTTTAATCTCATGTATAAACATGGTTCAGCCTTTCCTTGCTTGAACCCTTGGCGATAAAGAAGATCTGTTAATTTATCATACCAAGTTTTGGACGATTGCTTGAGCCCATAGACACTTTTATTTAATTTGCAAACGAGATTTTCTTGTCCCTTTACTTGAAATCCTTCAGGCTGTTCCATGTAAATTTCTTCTGAAAGATCTCCATTTAAGAAAGCAGTCTTAACATCTAAATGTTCTACAAACATATTCCTCGAACTTGCTATACTAAGGAGTATCCTAAGTGTTGTATAGTTGGTTACTGGTGCAAAAGTGTCAAGGTAATCAATTCCATATTTCTGAGAAAACCCCTTAGCAACCAGACGTGCCTTATATTTATCCACACTTCCGTCTGGGTTGTATTTTATCTTATAAACCCATTTATTTCCAATAGCTCGTCTATCAGGGGGCAAATCAGTAAGAGTCCAAACCTGTTTCTCTCGTAAAGATTGATATTCTTCCCCCATAGCTTCTATCCATTTATTCCTTTCTAATGCAGATCATTTACTGATTTCTTTAAAGTTTGCTGGTTCAGTTATGGTTTGAAGGTTTTCACAGAAACCATACCTCTCTGGAGGTTTACCTTTGTTGCTCCTCTCAGATCGTCTCACAGTGGCTGTTACATCTATTTCACATGGTCCAGTTCCTGTTTCCCCTTCTGTTCTGGTAAATTCATTTGAAGGTGGACTTGCCATCTGACTGGCAGTCTCTACAGGTAACCAACTGACCATTTCTTGTGAAACATCCTCTCTATTTTGGGGATCAATGGCCACTGTACTCTGAGACATCTGTTTCTTTAAATTGCTCTCATCTATATACACCACATTGCAACATTTTACTTCCAGTGTCTCTGGGTTAAAGATTTTATACCCTTTACCTCCAATAGGATACCCAATAACAACGCCAATTTCAGCGCGGGGATCCAGCTTCCCTCTCTTTTCCTTTGGGATATAGGAATATGCTTTGGCTCCAAAACCCCATATATGTTTTAAGCCAGGTTTCTTTCCAAACCATAGTTCAAAAGGTGTTTTACCTGTTACTCTACTAGGGACTCTGTTATGCAAATAAGTTGCAGTAACAGCTGCTTCGGCCCACAAGGTGTTGGGCAATTCTGCTTGCATCAGCATAGATCTAATCATTTCTTGCAAAGTACGATTTAATTTTTCAGAACATCCATTCTGTTGTGGCGAATGGGATATAGTTACTTTATGCTCTATTCCTTCTTGTTCTAAGAATCTCTTAAACTCTACATTACAATACTCTCCTCCACCATCAGTACGTAATGTCAAAGGTGCCTGACCAAAACGGTTCTTAATTGCAGCTACATAAGTTTTAAATTTCTCAAGAGTCTCATCTTTACTTTTAAGAATATATATGTAACTATACTTGCTCTTGGATTCAGTAAAGGTAAGGAAATATCTATTTCTACAATAGGACCCACTAAGTCTGAATAAACCTCTTCTAAAAATTCTTTGCCCTGTAAACTAGCTTTTCCTGTATAACTAGGAGCAGTTCCCTTTGCTTTTATACAAATTTCACATCTCTCTTTCATCTTATCACATTTAGGAGCATTGATCCCACATTCTAATAACAGTTTTTCAATGCTTTGCATATTTCTGTGTCCCAATTTTACATGCCAAGAATAAATACAGTTTTTATGATCACAAGTGCCTTGCCTAGTTTGACATATAGGATTTCTTTGATGTAGTTCAGTATGCTCCTTATCACTAACATCAATGATATAATGAAATCCATCCTCTTCTTCAACCTTTAATATGAGGCCAGTCCTGTTGTTAATAATCTTTCCTGTATCACCTTTAAGTATAACTGTATAATCATTATTCACAATCCTTTTAGTACTTAGTAAATTATTTGATGCTTCAGGAACATAGGCTACATTTGTCAAGGTGAGATTCACAACTTCATTTCTAGATGGAAGGACCTTTAAAGGTACTGTTCCTGTTCCAAGCACATTTAACCTCTGCTGGTTTGCTTGCAATATCTTTGGTCTATTCTCAGTGTCAAGCTCACTAAAGCTTTCTCTGTATTTGCAAACATGTATGAAACTACCACTATCAATGAGGAAATGTCTCTTATCATTTGCACTTTCATCATTAGATATCTGGAACAATTGATTACCTTTGTTTTGAGTACCTCTATTACCATTAAAACTTTGGTCACACCTTGCATTGAATTTACCATGAGATAGATTACAGTTTCTATGGTTGTTAAAATGTCCCTTCCTACTAGGTAACATTGTCACTTTGGGAGCATTTCTAGGTGTTTGAGCTTCCATGCTCTTAAATCTACAATATTTGGCTACATGACCAGTTCTTGAACACAAATAACATCTTATTTCCCTTGAATCAGGTCTCATAGTTAATACAGGCATTTCAGAATTGTTACTCACTGCCCTTTTAAGTCCAGAGTCTCTTAAATAAGCTATTGTATATTCCACATCCACCTTTGCAGTGCACTCTAGCATAGCCTTTTGGTTTGCAAAAGATTGTGGTAGGCTTAGCAATATACAAGTATTAAACTCCGAATCAGATATTTCTGCACCTGCAGATTGAAGCTCTGATACAATTTTTAACATTTCATCTAAATGTGCATCAATACTAGCTCCTTCCTTCATTCTCATGCTATACAATTTCTCCTTTAAGAATATAACATTTTTACTTGACCTAGTGAAATATTTCTTCCTTAAAGCATCATAGAGCCCTTTAGCTGTTCTATACTTGGTAACCAAAGGTGTCTCATGATCTTCTATACAGGAGTACAGCAACATTAAAGCTTTGGCATCTCTCATTTTAAATTGAATCTGTCCTTGCTGGCTTTCAGGCATGTGTTCTTGTTCTATAGCAGCTAAACAATCTTGTACATGGAGGGAAACTCTCAATCTGGCGTCCCACATTTGGAAATTCTGATAGCTCAGCTTGGGAATTGGGAACACGCCAGCACCGTTCATTACATGCAGCTGAGGTTGGCTTGAAGCATGCGGCTGGTCCGAAGCTGTGTCTTTGGGCGTAGTCATCTTAAAATGCTGTCAAATGCTGTCCTTAAGTAATGGCAAAAATTCCTTTTGGCTCTTCAGTAAAAACTCCAAATAGCAATAAATGAGAAGGCTTTATCAGATAAAGTCTTACAGTCTCTCAGCCAACTCAAAACATTGACTCCCTTTTGTCCGTCAACCTTATCAGAGGCAAGCAATGCAAAAGCATTCTCCAGTTCAAAGAATGAAAAGAATGTTTGCAGGGGAAAAGGCTTCCGTCTTCTAAAGGAAAAGTCAAAAATCCAAAACAATCTCGGCGTCTTCTCCAAAACAACTTATCAGTCCGCAGCCTACAAAAATAACACCAAACTTAAAAAATCCCAACCATTCTCTGCTACCATATTTTGTTGGGATATATTAATGGATTGGTGGGAGATTGGTGTATTATTTGATATTATGTGCTGCGGTCTGATTAAGGAGGAGTCGTAGACACAAACGTATATGAAAATATACTTTATCTCTATGTTCTAAAGGGGAAAAGGTAAACGGAATGGTCTATGAAAATAATAAAACACTCATTGAATATCTGTACAGATAAATATACAAAATAGAAAATAGGGCAACAGCAGTTGTGTTAGAGCTCATAAAAGAAAATATAAGGAGCTATACACATATATACTGCCTTGCTTATTAAAATACAAAAGAGTAAAATACAAGCTTACATAGCAATAAAATAGTAGTAATTCTCCAACTCTCTCTATCCCTCTGGAGACAAACGTCAGGCAGGTCAGGGCGAGGAGAGAGTGTGTTTGAGGCTAGCACCATTACTTAAATAGTGAGGTCTTAAAGAGATATACAAACTGCTGACTCATACTGAGATTAGTTTGCCATATGTTTGGATGTAGGCCTTGCTATGCCAACACATCTGTCTTACTCAATCTGGATGCCAAAAAGAGGAAAACTTGGGACTTTTTCAGTGGCAGAGAGGACATCAAGTTTGCTATCAGGATAATAAAAGAACCCATGAGGATGATGGATTTGGCAAGGGGGAAGCAATCTGTGAGAATGGGGGGGTGGCAGGAAAAGGGAAAATTGAAAAAAGAAAAAACTTCTGGCTTATGTCTGTGAAGATTCTCAGTCATCCAGGTGAGTTTATCTGGAAGTTGAGTCATGGCTACTGGACTTCTTTTTTGAGAGATAGAAACATTTCGCTGTTCATCCAAACAGCTTCATCAGTCTGAATACAGCTAGTGCAAATCCTCCATCTTATAGGCAGCTTTGACCTCTTGTCACCCTGGCCTGAATTAGGGTCATAAGATGAACAGTGGCCTAAATAAGCTCGTTAGGGAGACAATAGTATCCTTAGCCTTAAGGTGAACAATGGCCTAAGGTGCTGAAATCTATCAAGAATGAGTCTTAGCTATGGCCTTGGTGGTGAAGGCTTTTTGATTTACCTGGGGACTGTGGAAAGCACAGCCTGATAAGTAGCAGATAGACTATGCCAGAGCCCACCACCTCTGTTGAGGGAGGGGTTTTCAATGCTCACATGAATGGCCTCCCTTACTCCTCTTTCAAACCACCTCTCTTCTTTGTCTAATATGTGTACATCCTCATCTTTGAAAGAGTGCCCTTTGTCCTTCAAATGGAGGTGTACTGCTGATTCTGGTCCTGACCTGTTGCTCCTCCTATGTTGGGCCATCCTTCTGTTTAATGGCTGTTTAGTTTCTCCAATGTAGAGGTCTAAACACTCCTCACTGCATTGGACCGCATATACTATATTGCTCCTTTTATGGTTTGGTATCAGATCCTTTGGGTGGACAAGTCTCTGCCTTAGTGTGTTTGTGGGTTTGAAATAAACAGGGATGTGGTGTTTGCCAAAAATCCGTTTAAGCTTCTCCGACACTCCAGCCATGTAAGGAATGACCAGGTTCTTCCGTCGGGTCTGGGTCTCAGACTGATCCCTTGTTCTTCTGGGATGGCCCACTGCTTTGTTGAAGGCCCACTTTGGATATCCACAGGCCTTAAATGCTCTCTTCAGGTGCCTGTCTTCCTTCTTCTTGGCTTCTGTGAAGTTGGGATTGCTCTCTGCAGTCATCATCAGACCTGACCGTGGCCTGGGAGTAGAAGTTTACAGGAAACCCACCCACACAGATCAATACTTACTGTTTGACTCCCACCATCCACTACAGCACAAATTAGGAGTCATCAGGACTCCTATTTTTTACTGCCGACCACGTGGCCTGCACTACAGCTGTAGTGTGGGCTGGTCGGCTTTTTTTTTTAAAAAAACCTTTGGCCGGCCATGGGCTGGTTCCATGGCCCGCAGGCCGGGTCCGGTGCTCGCGGGCCAGTACTGGGCCCACGTGCTGGATTGGGGGGGTGCTTTTTTTTTGCTGGCCCATGGGTTTATTTATTTATTTATTTATTTATTGAGTGGGCCCGTGGGCTTGTTCCATGACCCACGGGCCAGGGTCGGTGCTTGTGGGCTGCTACCGGGGCCCATGTGCCGTATGTTTTGTTTTATTTTATTTTATTTTATTTTATTTTATTTTATGTTATTTTATTATTTTATTCTATTTCCTGCCAACTGGCCACCTACCAGCTGTAGTGTGGCCGGTCAGCTTTTTTTTTCCTGGACGCCCCCTCCCTGCAGCCAGGAGGAGCCATGGACCAGGAAGGACCATCCAGGAACAGTAAAACCAGGTCATTCCATTCCGTTTCATTTCGTTTCTCTTAGAGAGGGCAGTTCGTTATTTGTTTTGTTATGTAACAGAATGAATAACAAATAATAAAAGAAATGATTGTCTAAGGCTACTGGTTAATTGGTATTATATGGGAAATGGGAAATGGAAATGTGAAGACAAACCTGATATATAAATAAATGTTAATCTGTTAGATTTTTAAAGGAATAGAGGTATAAACAGAAATTTCTATGCCTAAAGTGAAGCATATAGACCAGGAAGTAGCTCTGTTATAATAGCCCATAAAGAATTAACTCGAATTAGAGATGATTGCGAAAATTAGGCACTTTTTGGAAGAATGTGTAAATATACTGTGGATGATGCAGAGAATATATATATAGTTAGCCAAATTTATCCTTAATTACTTAGTATCAGAGAGATAAATAGCGAGATTGAATAGATTGTTGAGATTAGATAGGCTACATGCGTTGTCTTAAAATATATATGTAAGAACATAAGAACATAAGAGCATAAGAAGAGCCCTGCTGGATCAGGCCAAAGGCCCATCTAGTCCAACTTCCTGTATCTCACAGTGACCCCACCAAATGTGTCTGGGAGCACACAACACTAGATATCTGTCTCCTGATACCACTCCCCTGCATCTGGCCCTTGAAGTACTCTGGTTTTAAGCCTGGAGATTACATATCACCATCATGGTTTGTAACCTGTGATTGACTTTTCCTCCAGAAATCTGTCCAATCCCTTTTTGAAAGCATCCAGGCCAGATGCTATCACCACATCCTGTGGTAGGGAGTTCCACAGACTAACAACACACTGGGTAAAAAATATTTTCTTTTGTCTGTTCTCATTCTCACAGCCCTCAATTTGAGTGTATGTCCAATTGCATTAAAATACAAATTACAATTTAAATACTATACACTGAGTGCAGCTGGAGCCTGAATCTCAAACTGACTTGTGCTGCTTTGTGCCAGTTCTTGTGTTACTGAAAAAAAGGAGATATCTCTCCAGTGATCAGAATGGATACAGAGTCTATATGAAGGACTGGTAGAGCCATTTATCCTAGGAGAGTTTAACAGACCTGTGACCAATGGTGAGGTTAAAGGCTGGGGGTGGTTTGGAGGTTAAACCTGGAGTCCAGGTTTGCAAAATGTACACTGTGGAACAAACAAAGTTGCCTCCTCAAGGTTAAGTACAGCACACCAGCATGGGAGCAATTTCCACTGCCAAAAAGAAAGGCTCCGACTGGGCTTAAAACAACTCAGAGGGAGTTAAATGAGCTGTGAAATGGCTCCCATGCCCCTCATGTGGAAATTAGAATTAGAAATTAGAATTTAAAAATTCTAATTAAAAATTAGAATTGGTGACCTTCCAAGATCTGAGGACAGGAAGGTGTAGCTCCCAACCTTTGAAAGTTGTCCACTTGAACATAGTCAAACATTTTAATGGCTGCCCATGTTGTTCTGGTAGAGCCTACACCCCTCTTTTCCCCCTCCAGGAGCTTTATGAATTCTCCAATATGTTTTTCGGCCTGTTTATCCCAGCCTCCTACAATGGTTTATCCCAAATCTCCTCACATTTAACTGCATTTGCTCTGGAGCATAGCAGAGACTGAGTACCGAAACTATGATTCAAAACCAACTAATTATGTATATATTTATTTATATAATTTAACCCATACCTAATGAATAAGACAGCCTATTTAAGCACCAATTCACATAACATCTACCTTTGTCATGATCAGATTCATAGAGCCAATGTAAATCTGCAAAGCTCCCACTGGTTTCAGTGGCAAAGTCAATTTTTGCAGTTGCTTTTTCACTTCAGCTTGCTCTGTGAAGCTCACATTTAAACTTTTAATTAGATCACTGCAATATGAGATGGTATAAAATGTTAAATTTTTCAGTTTAATTTTGAAGCGTTTATTGAATACACAGCATTGCCCTATGATTTGAATGAATTTCCTTTACTAGGAATACACACACACACACACACACACACACACACACACACACACACACACACACACACTCAAAGGTTAATGACCAGCTGGTCTCTTAAGTAAAATGATTAATAAATGAAGTCTAAAAGCAACATTCCCTTCCATGGTTGGCAAGGCCACCAAGGCGCGATCAGTATCAGAGTGGCATCGCTCTCGTGAATCCGCACTACAGTCTTTTGAATTAGTAGTAGTGGCGGGAATGCGTAGAGCAAGTCCTGGTTCCAGTGGATTGAGAAGGTGTCTCCGAGGGAGTTGGGACCCACTCCTGCTCTTGAGCAGTATTGGAGGCACTTCTTGTTGTCGTGTGCTGCAAATAAGTCAATGGCAGGAGTCCCCCATTGCTGACAGAGGTCTTGGAAGACTGTGGGCAGGAGAGACCATTTGTGCATGTTGTAGGCTCTCCTGCTGAGGTCGTCCGCTAGGCAGTTGTCTTCTGAAGCAATGTGGATTGTTACTGGGGTGATGTTTCTGAGGTAGCACCAGTCCCAGATCTGGATGGTGAGGTGCAGAAGACGGGTGGATCTCGTTCCGCCCTGCTTGTTCAGGTAGTAAAGGGCTGTGGTTTTGTCCGTTACTATCTGAATTGATTTGTTGGTAAGGGATGGTTCGAATGCTCTGAGGGCTTTGAATATTGCCCATAGCTCTAGATAGTGGTACTGTCTCCCGATTGGGTTCCAGTTGCCGTGAATGTAAGCACCATCGCAATGGGCACCCCATCCAATAGTGCTTGCATCTGTGGTGACAACTGCAGACACGGGGGCCGTGCGGAAAGCTCGGCCGCATCCCAGGTGTTGGGGGGATGTCCACCACAGAAGAGTCAGCCAACTAAGGTCCAGATAGTCAAAGCTATGGTTTTTCCAGTAGTAATGTATGGAAGTGAGCGCTGGACTATAAAGAAGGCTGATCACTGCAGAATCAATGCTTTTGAGCTGTGGTGCTGGAGGAGAGTCTTAAGAGTCCCCTGGACTGCTAGGAGATCAAACCTATCCATCCTGAAAGAAATCAATCCCAAATGTTCACTGGAAGGACAGATTTTGAAGCTGAGGCTCCAGTACTTTGGCCACCTCATGAGGAGAGAGGAGTCCTTGGAAAAGTCCCTGATGTTGGGAAAGATTGAAGGCAAAAGGAAAAGATGATGGCAGAGAATGAGATGGTTGGACAGTGTCATCGATGCAATCAACATGGATTTGACCAAACTCCGGGAGGCAGTGGAAGATAGGAAGGCCTGGCAAGCTCTGTTCCATGGGGTCACGAAGAGTCGGACATGACTGAATGACTGAACAACAGAAGCAGCAACAACAACAATCTTTCAGAGTGCCATTCTTTTGGTATTTTACATTTTGGTTCTTATGTTCATTGGGTTAAACACTGCATCTGAGGGTAAAACTAGAGGTTATGCTAAACTTAAGGCTGCAACTGAAAATGGACATGTGGTACATTTATCTCTGCCCTTATATCACGATGGCTGAAATCTTGTTGCTTAGCATCATAGGTCACACTACAGTAGACCTGTTTGACTTAATGGAAGTTAAGGTTTGTCTCATCAGGCCCCCAGTGATTAAGTGAGCTTACTCTAATCTGTTAATTGTTCTTTTTTTATTATGTTCTGTTTGATTATTCCTGTTTTTAAATTGTTTATTTGTTGTTTGTTTCTGTTTATATTCCTTTTGTTGTAAACCGGCCGGAGTTCCCCCGGGAAGACGGGCGGTATATAAGCTCAATAAATAAATAAATAAATAAATAAATAAATAAATAAATAAATAAATAATGCAACTTACTGCGCCACATACTAGTGCAATTTACTATGCCTGTATAGATACTCTGTTGATCCATATAGGCTCAGACTCTAAAATGGGGACTTATATGGAATCCAGAGCCTGCAATTACTATAATTCCCTGCATATATAAAAGAAGATACAAACTGACCATAATCTGTAAGGCCCTGCACCCTGAATGGCTTGCTTTAATTTGTTCCAAATGAAATTATGTTAAGCAAATTTTCCTTTATACAAATTCCCATAGGAATGCATTGAAAATGGAGTAATCCTATTTTTATGTTGTACAGATTTTCCCCATAGGTTATTATGTTAAGCAAATTTCCCCTATCACTGGAATTTTTTATGCTGTACAGATTTTATGTTATACAAGCTGTTTGTTATACAAGGGTCCACTGTACTGTATTCTGAATCTCATCTTGTCTGTTTTTACAGAAATCATCTCTTTGTGTGCTTTCAGCCTAGATGAAAGCTTGCACTGCACTGGGGTTTTTTGTGTGTGTGTTCAGTTTGCATCCAAGAAAGTGGTTGCTAACGACCCTTATCCATGAATTACTTACTCCTCAAGATCAATATTTATATGCTTGCTGAAGTGTCTTCAGAAAGATCAATGAAATTCACTAGAGGGAAAGGACAAGAGAGTGGTATTATCAGAGACCAGCAAACAGTGACTGCTGACTGTTCATCATTATGCACATACAGATGCTTTTAATTTCATTAGGAAGTATACTGCTGTTGGTAAGGCCCCATGGTCATAACAAAACACTGTTGGCAGGGAAAAATAGAAAAGAGTATGTTTCCATTTTTCATTGTCTTGGGTGGGAAGTGAAGCAGACCGCTGTAGCTCCAAAACTGCATAGTAATAATGGAGAGAAACTTTGGAAATAAACAAAGGTATCGGCAATTTTATTTAACAGTGCTTGGTATTATGTGTGATTTTATTCCTAGAATTTGGATGCATTCCTCTGTGCATTACTGTGTTATGAGTGTTACTCCCCAACTCATTGCTAGTCCTTATTATGGGGCATGGGGAGCTACTCATATAATAGGTTTTCAGAAGTTAATCCCCTTTTATCTATTTAAATCATAAAGAAGGTTCCATATATTACAGAAGGTAGCAAAGGATCTTTTTCTATGATTGGCTGATATCATACAACTGTAGGAGGGAATCTCGTGTTGCTACCTCATAAAGTGCTGCTTCACAAATGACTATTGTATTAAATTATTGGTTGGCAAAGCCTTTTTCCTCACCCTAATGATGTTCTCCTCCTGTTGCCCCCAAAAGTAATTTGTTACAGTTAACTAATACTACTGTCAAGCTCTAGTTATTCTGTTGCTGCTGGCTATTGTGTGTGTTGTGTGTGATCAAGTTGGAATCCACCTACATAGCAACCTTAATAGGGTTTTTGAGATAAATAAGGTCTTTAAGGAATGGTTTTACCAGCTCTCCCCCAGTAAGTTTCCTTGGGTGAATGGTGTTTTGGAGCAGGCCTCCTGAGTTTGAGTCATTACTCAATCTACCACACACACTGGGTCTGATTACAGTATAGGCCAATATATTAGGTAGGAAATGTTCAGATATCATTTACCTTTGCCTTCTTCTGCACAATATGAAGAAAAGCTAGCTTGAGTGTCACTGCTGTTGTCTGTGAAAGATTCACCTCCACTGTCACTTTCATCTATCACAGATGCCCAGCAACTGCTGGCCAGAGGTTTCTTTGTTGTCATTATCATCACCATTGGAACGAATGATTCTCTTCTGCTGGTGTGGCTCCATAAGGGAAGCTACAGCCTTGGGTTTGAAAGCCCTGAGCAGAGAAGTTAAGAACAGGAAATATTGGGGATCAGTCATTCATAACCTTGCTTTAAGTCCGAGGTGACTTGACAGCACGTAACAACACGGCAACATGTTAGGTATCTGTCTGCAAAGCCAGTAGAGATGGGCACAAATTGGAAAAAAATGATGTTTTAGTTTTTTGTTTTTTGTTGCAGGTCCATTTCGGTTCGTTTTCATTTTTTGTGATTTTTTTTGAAAAAAATCTGTTTCAGTTTTTTTTCCATTTTTTTTACCCGCTTTTTGTGCAACTTAAAGCATTTCTGCACATGGACGTCCCCCAATGCCCCAGTCCAGAGGGAAAACACTAAAAAAATGATGCTGGCAGAGACACAGTATAGACTAGGTATGCAGGGAGGCTGCAAAGGCAGTGGCAGGTGTTGCCCAGGGCGTAAGGCAGCCGCAGAGTGACTGCACTGTGAGGCAGGGGAGGATACTCACCAAGAGGTACGCACGCACACAGGGAGGCTGCAGGAGAAATCTCTTCTTTCTCTCCCCTAAGAGCCAGGCTGCAGCCAGCAGGAACACAGAGACACACACCTGCCTGGCTGGCCTAAAGTAATGAGTCGCAGAGACAGCAATCCCACCCTAACTCCCACTACAGACTGCAAGGAGGACGGGGGCTGCCAAAGCTTTTTATGCCCATTGTGGCTGCCGCAACTACCCAGTCTGCAACCTGGGCATGCTATTGGTTGAAATTGTCCAAGAATTTACATGATCCCATCACATGGCTTACATCCATCTTGTGGCTAGAATCCATTTTGTGTCATCCTTAAAGGGAAAAGAAAAAATACATTGCGATGGGAGAAAGACAAAAACAAACGTTTTAAGGACCCCAACCCCCTGGTAGGTAATAATTTCAAATAATTATCACTGCGTTTTTACAGATGTCCAGGGCGTTTTAATACCCAAGAAATCAATATTAGGCATCTGGGAGCCATTTTGGGTCGATGTCCCCTAACTCCTCTTAAAGGAAAAAAAATACAGTGATCTGAGAAAAGACATAAATGCATGTTTTAAGGACCCCAACCCCCCTGGTAGGTATTATCAGGAAGAATACATAATTATCACTGGGTTTTTACGGATATTCAGGATGTTTTTTAACATTTAAAAACAGCTCATGTCATTGCACATCGCCATTAATGAAAACGAAACGTAACAAACCTGATTTTCATGGTTCTGTTCGGTTCGTTCCAATTTCATCACAATTTTTGTTATTTGTTTCATTACGTAATGAAACGAATAATGAATAATGGAACAAAATTGTTTTTCATTTCATGCCCATCTCTAATCCTGAGAGAAGAACCAGCCTGTTTAGATCTGGGTATGTAGCACGGTTCCAGAGCAGTCCCAGAAGAAGGAAATGGTAAAACACCTCTAAGAAGTCTATACCTACAAAACCCTAAAATGGGTGGCTATAAGTCACAGTAAAGTTTGTGGCATATATCTTCAAACAAACAAGATGATGCCCCTTTTCCTCTGTTCCATACAAAAACTGGACTCCCAGATCAACCTGATTTTGATGTTGATGGTGGCACAGAGTCTTCTAAAACAGCTGCTTAGAAGATCAAGAAGACCAATCCATCTTGCTCAAACTCTGTCCTCTGGCAAAAGTGAATGATAAGAGGGGTGTAGAGAAATAGACTGGAGACTGCTATCCCTCAGCACCTGACAATGAGGAGATAGCCTCTTTTTGGTGGTAGTCCAGCCCCAACTTCTAAGCTGGACGCAATATGTGACAGCTTTGAATGACAGACCATTGGCAATTGTTACATCTTCTGGTTTTGCTGACAATGGAAATGAGAGGGTTAACAAACCCCTGGGAGGTGTCAGTGCCTAACTGGTAGCTCAGAAACTGTACAGACATATTGTTGTGCTTAAGGATCAATGCATTACAGTGAAATGTTATTTACTTTTTGTTCAGTTCATATCCAGGCACCCAATTTATACTACCAAGGTCCCCAACAATGTCAGCCAGTTACATTAGGGGTTGATTGACTTGTTTCTCTTCTAATATGATTTATGCCAACTTCTGCAGCAATGCTCATCTGCTGTCTATGCAGGACAAACAGAACAATCTCTGTGCAAAAGTTTAAATGACATACATCTGACATCTGAAATGGTATCACCGAGAAATCAATTTTGGAACATTTCACCCTCACAGGACACAGTAGACACAACAAGTTCCAGAGCATTTCTAGGGGTCCCAGTAGAGATCAAGGCATCTAAGTGCATCACCTATATTAATAACCAAGCATTCTGTAATACTTAATGGATATAAATCATTGCTTCCCTTGACAGACTCTAACCTCTGTCCAAGAATCATTCTCCTACCATTCCTATGGCAGCCACAGTCACTTGGCTTACAACTATTGCCTGGGCAGGTCCTGCTAATTAATCAATTAGAGCCTGATAGTCCCATTTCAGTGTTAATGAGCCATTGTCATTTTGTCAGTTTTCTGTAACATACTCGTGTGTGTGTGTGTGTGTGTGTGTGTGTGTGCGTGTGCGTGTGTGTGCGTGTGTGTGTACAATGCATCAGAAAGCAGACTATGAGCTACAAAAACTCACACTGAAAGAGAACAGTTAATTTTCAGGTATTGTTATTTTTCCTTTTCTTTTGTCAGTGTTATAGACCAGTGCTCCCCAACCTTTTTATCACCGTGGACCAGTAAATGTTTGATAATTTTTCCCTGGCCCGCTTGCGGGGGAGGGGGTCGCGGCGGCGGCGATGGCGGGGGCGGGGGGGGGCGATGGCGGGGGGTCGCGGCGGGGGCGGGGGTGATTGCTGGGGGGGTTGCGGCACCAGCGGCACCGGCGGCGGCGATGGCGGGGTGGGGCGGGCGCGATTGCGGGGGTGTGTGGCAGCGGCAATGGCGGGGCGGGGGCGATTGCGGGGGGGTCGTGGCGGCGGCGATGGCGGAGCGGGGGGGTTGCGGCAGCAGCGATGGCGGAGCGGGGGCGATTGCGGGGGGGGTCGTGGCGGCGCGATGGCAGAGCGGGGGGGTTGCGGCAGCGGCAATGGCGGGGCGGGGGCGATTGCGGGGGGGTCGTGGCGGCGATGGCGGAGCGGGGGGGTTGCGGCAGCCGCGATGGCGGAGTGGGGGCGATTGCGGGGGGGTCGTGGCGGCGATGGCAGAGCGGGGGGGTTGCGGCAGGTATTGCGGGGGGGTCGTGGCGGCGATGGCGGAGCGGGGGGGTTGCGGCAGCCGCGATGGCGGAGTGGGGGCGATTGCGGGGGGGTCACGGTGGCGGCGGCGGCGGCGATGGCGGAGGGGGTTGCGGCGGCGGCGGCGAAAACACCCGGGTCCGCCTGCGCCGCCCCCCGTTCCGGGAGCCGGGCCGCCGCCACAGGGAAATGATTTGAAGTTCCTTGGGCGGCGGCCTGGTGCGGATTGCTCCACGGACCGGCACCGGTCCGCGGCCCGGGGGTTGAGGACCACTGCTATAGACACTTGACCCAGAATCTTGATATGACACAGTAAATATCTCTTACTACAGTGACCCACCACCTATCACAGAGGTTAAGGACCCGAGCCAACCCGTGATAATTGAAAATCCGTGATATGTGGATGCAGGTCAGATCAGGCCTGCGGGGGTCTAGCTGGGGGCCCTTGTACTTATCCCCAGTCTGGTGCTGTCCCGAATGGGCCTGCAATGGCCTTTCTGGGCCTTCTGGAGGCCCCGAAAAGGGCCTCCCTGCGAACCAGAAGTGACTTCCGGAAAACTGGAAGTGACTTCCGGATCACCATAAATCATTTCTGAGGTCTCTGAGGGACTTTCCCCCCCTTACCCCAGGGGGCCTTTTTCATATACTGTGGTCCCGCAATATAGCGGGACTGCAGTATATGAACCGCGAAAGGGCGGGGAACCACTGTACCAAATTTTCAATGTTAAAGCAAAGTGTTCTGCTTATATACTGCTCCATATGACTTCAAGTGGTTTACAGTTTAATTATAGTATGCAGGCTGCACACTGCCCCCCCCCAGCAAGTTGGGTTTTCAGTACTATAGTAGTTCGGGTTATGATGTTGATCAATCCCCCACTTTGTTTACCTGGAAATTTCATAATCCAGAACCACATGGGGCACAAAGCATTATGGGCACGTTTCTGTAATTTCTTATAAAAAATGTAATCTGTGGTATTCCAGGGAGGGGGTGTAGGTTGAAGTACGTGAACGGAGCCATTACTTTCAATGGACTTCTGGCCTTTTCACACGACCCCTAAGATCCACTGGCCCCTTAAATTCGGACCAGAGATCTTGGGGGTTCATTGCTGTTCCTCCGTCCCCACCCCTCCGCACTTCCTGGCTGCTGGCTGCGTGAGGGGAGGGAGGAAAAAAGGGGACAAAAGAATAAAGGCTTACCTCCCGGTGCCGGTGGAAGCTGCTCCGAGCCCCGTCACTTCCTGATTCCTTCTCTTAAAGGGGAGGGGGGCAAAAAACAACAACAAAAAGAAGCGAGGAGAGCCCAGCACATCCGCATCAAGCAATTTTCACCTCCCAAGAGCAGGTACCTGACAAGTGCGCTGGGTTGCGCTTAGGTGGGCGGGGTCGCACTTAATTTCCTGTAAACTCCAGAGCTGGTGGGGAAACATTTTTAAGCTCCAGAGCTGGGAGCCATTTGCCCCGGAGTTTAGGGGTCGTGTATAAACGCCCTTTGTTACATAACCCAGTAATTATGTAACCCGGGTCAATTGTAACCCAGGGCACCACTGCATTTTCTTTTGAAAAGTAGTGCATCACCACACCTAATAAACTGCTATTGTAGTATTATTATTAAAATAGGGATGTCTTGTGAAAATTTGGCTAATGTTAATTTTAATTCATAAGTCAAATAAAGGAGCAATAGAGCAAAAACTTAATCCAACAAGAACATCGGAAAACAAAATGAGTCAACATTTAAAAATGGAAACACTCCAGACTTTTTTAAAAAAATAATTCTAAGCACAGAGTTCAATAGCCAGATGTTCCAATTGGTATTCATTCACAGATGTTGTCTATATGCTGCTTGTTTGAATTATATAAGAGATATAGGGTTCTCCTTCCCTCATTTTCCACCTCTGCAGTGGAGGCGGCCTGGACCCTTGATCGCTGCCTAGCAGCGGTACTGGAGTTGACCAGGGCCAACAGGCTCAAACTCAATCCTGGGAAGACTTGGGTTCTGTTCTTCGGGAGTGCTCCAGAGGGTTACAGTGGCCCTATCCCCAGTCTGGATGGGACTGTTCTCCAGCTGATGGATAGAGTGAGGAGTCTGGGCATTGTCCTGAATCCAGAATTTTCCCTGGAGTCCCAGGTGGCTGCCGTGTTCAGGTCGGCCTTTTACCATTTTAGGCTTATTGCCCAGATTTGCCTGTAGCTCGATGGAGACTCCCTGAGGATGGTTGTGCAGGTGCTGGTCATGTCAAGGATAGATTATTGTAACACTCTCTGTTTGGGGCTTCCCTTGACCCTGTTTGGTGACTGCAGCGAGTCAGACACTTTTGTTCCTTAAAGGGCCATTCAACAAAGCATATCATTTTTTTTTTTGCAATTTTTTTTGCAATTTGTCATTTGCATACAAAGCATTCTCACCACTGCAATAACTCTCTTAATTAACTGTAGAAAACATCTCTTGTCTGGCAGGCAAGCGGACAAATTTTACAAATTGTCATCCTTGTGGTTGTGAAGCTGAGATAAGCAAGGAGTTACATCCCTATTTTATACCTTCTACTTATAGAAATATGATCCTACTTTAATTGCCATGGTTCCCTCCCACAAAATCCTGGGATTTTATAATTTGCCAAGGTTGTTTAGATACTCTTTTAGAGAGCTATGATGTGCTTCTCTGTAATATGGCACTAACAGTCTCTAGCACAGAATTCTGAATACCTCACCAGACTGAAAATTCCAGAATTCTATACTGTACAATGGAGTGATAGCATCTAAAGTAGTATTTAGAGATGGGCACGACTCAAAAAAATGGTGTTTCGTTTGTTGTTTGGTCATTTAGGGGTCCGTTTCGGTTCATTTTAGTTTTCGTGATGTTTTTTGCAAAAAAAGTCATTTTCGTTTCGTTAGGTAATGAAACGAAAAAATGAAAACGAAAATGAAAAATTGCTGTTTCGTTAGCATTCTTTTTAGTTCAATGCATCTGCTGCAACGAAAACGAAAAACACGGCAAATTTGGTAGTTTCGTTTTCGTTTTCATTTTGTTTTTTTAAAAATTTCGTTTCATTTTCATTGCATAACGAAAAAAAACAAAAACGAAAATGAAAAATCGCTTGTTTCGTGCCCATCTCTAGTAGTATTATGTAGTTACAATAAGTAGCCTTCTGTGATCCTATGAAATATGCACAATCTTAGTTGCAAATCATTTTCTACTCAGTTTTTCAGAAAAGACAGCAGAAACAGAAGTCTTTTGAGGACCCTTCTAACAGATTAACAGTAGTTTTAGGAAGAGTTAATGGGAGCACTTGCCAGTAATGAGGGGTACTGGAACTTCTGGGTGTTATTAATGAGAAAATGCTGAAAACTGTGGGGCACTTGACAGGAATGTTGGAAGTGTTTCACAGCCAGTATCTAAGATGTCCAATGGCTCGTCCAATAACATTGGCCTATATTGCGGAGGTTACACAAAGGATTGCATCTGTGATGTATGCAGGGGTCTCTCAGTATTTTATATGTGATTAAGTAGTTCAGTTATGTCAGGCATGTCCAAAGTCAGGCCCAGGGGCCAAATACAGCCCGTTTTCAAATTCTAAGCGGCCCGCAGCTTCTTCTCCCCACCTGTTCAGCCTGTCACACATCCCTGCCAGCTGACCCCTCCCCATACCAGATAGAGGCGGTAGCTTGCATTTTTATGGTGTGCCTGCCCTCCCTGCCTCTATCCATTCCCCCAGTCACCTGCCCAGCCTACCCACCCCCAACTTTGTTGCTGCAGCATCCTCCCTGCCTCCTTTCATGCTCTAGAGACTTGTCCAAAGTCCAGCCCGGGGGCAAGATGCGGCTGAATGTTTGGCCCACACACATTTTCACCTCACCAAATATGGCCCCCTTTGCAAAAAGTTTGGACACCCCTGAGTTATGTAGAGTACAAGTCCATCCCCAAATTCTATCATCAAGCTGATAATAGGGATGGGCATTTTGTTTTGGAACCAGTAGGTTACAAAATGAATCACACGATCCCAGGTGGTGCTCAGAAACATCTGATACACATGGAGACAATTGCTTTACCTTTCTCTCTGCTGGCACAGAGTTGAGCTGCAATGAGGAAACACACTGTGATGACATCTTTCCTCTGTGATGCTGGCTAATCGGGAGCTGTGCAGGGACAGGCATCATCCCGTCTCCCTGTCTGATTGGCCAGTATCACGAGGTATCATGAAGGAGGAAAAAAATGACATCATAGCATGTTTCCTCATTGCAGTTTAACCCCTCGTGAGCCCAGAGAAAGGGAAAGCAATTGACTCAGAGTGTATCAGATGGTTCCGAGCACCACCTGGGCTCGCGTAGTTCGTAGTCGTACCATAACCTACTGGTTCTGAAAATGGCCTTGCCCATCCCTAGTTGATAAACAGTCAAAAGTTACAACTGTGTTTTTGTTTTAAAATAATTCCTTTATCAGTTTCTTAAAAGCACTTGCTCAAATCTTGCAACCAAATGCTATGACTGAAGGTTCCTGTGCCAAATAGGCCTTTTTCCCTATTATACTGGCAAAAAAGTTACTAACTGTGGTTTTTGATTTTTATTTATCAATTCAATTTATGGATTGTTCTTCAGGGATGGTTTTGATCTGATCATTGTTCAAAACTTTAGTTTATGATTGAAACCTCCTCTTATGAGGAATTAAGTTTTTTTTTCAGTGCAGGAGAAGTTCTGATCCTGTGTGCCGAGAAGGGTTGCACAGAAGGAATTAGATCTATTTTGAAACAATTATAACTTCGGAAAGCCTTGCCAAAATCCCCCCAAATTCAAAATGGTGAAGTAATACTCTGCCAGTTTTGGTCTGGATTCAGTGATTGGATCAATAGTTTAATCTCTGTTGGAACTGTCCCATCAGTAACTAGCTCTTCCCCTACACATACACACTTTTTGTGTGTTTGTCTCTGCATGCACAAGCACAAAAGCAGGGAAGGTTCAAATCTCATGCAGAATATAGTGCCTATAGTGAAGTATACTTCTTAGAAGGAACAATATCTACTGATTTAAGCAATTGTGCCACTTGATTAGACCTCCTTGAATCTGCCAAGGAGGAATTGCATTATTAAAACAGGAAGTCACAGGTACTCTCAGTCAAGGGGCAAAATAATAGAAACCAATTATGGCAATACCAGGGAAGTCTGTTCTGCATATTATAAAAAAATCTTCAAGGTAATGATTCTTTAGAACTACTGGGTTGATCAATTCCATTTATTTTTCAACAAAAAAGGATGTAAGGAAAATAAAGTCAAGGAAAAAAAGCAAAGAAAGTCAAAGGAGAACTGAAATATGTTCAGAAAACATGCAGTTTCACAAAATACATGCTCACCAAATGTGCACAAATGCAAGCAAACAGTGACTGTTTAATAACACTCTTACAAATATGATCATAATCTGAAACTGTGTTTGGAAGCTATATTTTTGTTTGCTTATACTACTTTTTTTTAGTAATTATTGGTGGAGCTTTCTTTAACAGCACTGCAAAATGTTGTGATCGCATTCTCATTAAAGCACAACATAGCTGAAAATGGGCATATGAAGCTACAATACAGCTATTCTAAATATATACCGGACAGACAAACAAATATTACAGTTCCCATGTCTCAGGATTAGAGATGAGCACAGAACGAACATTTTTTCGTTTCCGTTACCATTTGTCGTTTCCGTTACATAACGAAATGTCAAACGAAAATTGTGATGAAAATGCAACGAAACGAACAGAACCACGAAAATTGTGGTCGTTACGTTTCGTTTTCGTTAATGGCGACGTGCAATGAAATGAGCTATTTTAAATGTTAAAAAACACCCTGGACATCTGTAAAAATGCAGCAATAATTATTTATATTGTCTGATAATACCTACCAGGGGGGTTGGGGTACTTAAAACGTTTGTTTTTGTCTTCTCCCATTCGATGCATTTTTCTTTTCCCTTTAAAAATAGATGTTGCACCAGCCACAAAATGGAGGCAAGCCATGTGATGGGATCATGTTCAACCAAGAGCATGCCCACGTTGTAGATTGGGCGGGCAGGTCTGGCAGCCACAGAGGGCATAAAAAGCTCTGGCAGCCCCCGTCCTCCTTGCAGTCTCTGGTGGGAGTTAGGGTGGGATTGCTGTCTCTGCTGTGCCTCTAGCTTCAGTCCTGCATCCCTGCATGCGTGTGTGCTGCGTGCCACTCTGTGAGTACCCTCCCTTGCCCCACAGTGCAGTCACTCTGCAGCTGCCTTGCACCCTGGGCAACACCTGCCACTGCCTTTGCATCCTCCCTGCATACCTAGTCTATACTGTGTCTCTGCCAGCATCCATTTTTTAAAGTGTTTTCCCGCTGGTCTGGGGCATTGGGGGATACCTGCGCATGGAAATGCTTTAAAAATCATGCAAAAAGTGGGTAGAAACGACAAACGAAAAAATGAAAAACGGTAATGAAATTTTTCCAAAAATTCATGACAAATGGAAACGAACCGAAACAGACCTCTCAACGACAAACGAAAAACCGAAACACCATTTTTTTGTTTCGTGCCCATCTCTACTCAGGATGTCATATGTTCAGGGTTTCTGAAGAGAAAAGTATCAAAACAGAAAATAATAATCTCCTTATCAGTAACTGAACAAGCACAAGAATCTTCTAAAGAAATATTCAGTGTGATAACAGTGTCCAACTCAGATCTCAAGATGATGCCATTTTCTCTCCATCTCTAATTGCAAGATATAGGAGCATAAAGCAGCCTATCTGAACAAGAGCTTCCAAAAAAGCTTGGTAACTGTCTGTTTTCCTCTGAAACTCTTGTGTGTTGTGTCATTTCAGTCGTGACCGACTCTTTGTGACCCCATGTCCATGGAGTTTTCTTGGCAGGAATACTGGAGGGGCTTGCCAGGTCCTACTCCACTGAAACTCTTAGGAAACTTAATGTTCTCAGCTCTCTCTCTCTCTCTCTCTCTCTCTCTCTCTCTCTCTCTCTCTCTCTCTCTCTCTCTCTCTCTCTCTCTCTCTCTCTGTAGAGAGAGAGAAAAATAAATAAAAAATAAAAATAAAAATAACATCCCCTGCTGTCTCTTTCTCCATGGATGAACAGGAGTAATGTTTATATTTTTACAAAAATAGTTCTAAGCAACATACCACAACATCAGTGATACCTTACAAAGACTTTAACCTTCCCTCCTCCAACACAAACACAAGGGAGTGATGTATCTTTCGATTTCACAAAAACTGCAGAGTGGCTTATGCAGACTACTTAAATCATCAGCTTTGCTTCAATCCCAGCAATCACACTTTCAGGATCGGGGCCCTTTGGCTCTGCCTTTTCACAGACTCAGGGCCCCACTCAGGCCAAGAAGGCAATCAGGAAGGCAATCAGTGCAGCTGGTAGGCTTCCTGCTAGCTGGCACGCCCTGTCCCTTGTCTCAGGCTGAGTGGGGCCCTGATTCTGCCAAAAGGCAGAGCCAAAAGGTAATGATCCTGACACACACATGCTGGAACTAAAGCAAAACAGAGCAATCCTACCTGCATCAAAACAAAACAAACCCTGAAAGGGACATAAAAGGGTGTGGGTAGGTACTGATCAGGAATGCTCTTGCTTGTGATGCCGCATGCATCATTTGCCAGAAACAGAAGAGAACCAGTCACTTCTCAGAGTAGATGAAAGGAGGACAAATGCCCATTTAGTCACATCTTACACCTCCTTAAAATGGCTTGTTTATTTTCTTTGCTAAGCATTCTTTCCCCACAAAGCAGCCAAAACGTGAGACTAATTTTGGCATATACATTTTCAAAAGCATCACTTCCTGCCGTCTAATCAGTCTGTAATAAAAACTCTTTTGTCAAACTTCTGTTTTGAGAAAGTAATTCACACCTTTAAATGTTCAGATAATTTGCAAGCAGAATATTTTTTTTAAAAAAACCTGTGGTACTGCAGACACATTAAGCATTAAAGAAAGAAATGCAATTAGTACAAAAGCTAGCTCTCACTTTGAAACCAAACTGGGATACTTTTTTCTGTTTAGTATAAACACTGTTCCCCATGAAATCAATATTCTGTTTTTAGAATGTTGCTCCATTGAGGACGAGTAATTGGAGAGGCTCTTAGGCAGGTGTAATATCCACGGAGGTCTAGTCCCTGTTGTTTTTCTGGCTGAGGCTGTGTGAAGTTATCACTCTAATTGCTGATGCCAAGCACATAAGAACATAAGAGCTCTGTTTGATCAGATCAAAGGCCTCTCTAATGCTGCATTCTGTTCCCACCACAGCTAGTCAGATGCCCATGGGGAGCCCATGAGCAGGACAGGAGTGTAATTGTGGCCTCTCGTTCATGCTCCCCAGCAACAAGTATTGATTTGAGAAGTGGATTGTCTCTTACATTGGAGAGAATAAATATTTCAACTTGTACCCACTGATTGCATTGTCTTCCATGATTCTATCCAATCCCAACATAACACCCCTTTTAAAGCCCACTGTATCCAATGTATAGTTTCACAAGATCTTTGTCAAGGCAGTATATTAGCAAACATAAGGGGAGGAGGATGACCTGATCTACCTTCCATATTATTTTCATTTCTTACTTTAATGTTTGGTACTTGGCAGAAACTGTGTGCTTTTTGTTCTTTTGTGGTTGCTTGTTGATCTAAAGGGATTGTGTTTTTATTGTTGCTTGTGCAGAACTATAATTCATTTTAAATCTCTCTCCTCCCCCCCCCCCATTTTGTCTGTGATAATGTTTTTGCCCCAGCATGTTATTGCAGTTTCATCTTCTGAAACTGGAGATGACTCAGATTTATAATATGGAGGGGGAAATGTGAGTAATTCATCAGATTTTCCTTATCTGCTTTCTCCATACCGTGTATGATTTTATAAACTTCAATCAGGTCACCTCTTATGCGGCGTCATTCAAGAGTGAAGAGGCCTCGCCGTTTTAACCTCAGGTGGCAAGGAAGGTGTTCCAGTCCCCAAATCATTCTGTTTGCCCTGCTCTGCACTTTTTCCATTTCCATAATATCCTTCTGGAGTTATGGGGACCAGAACTGTACCCAATATGATTTTATAAACTTCAATCAGGTCACCTCTTATGCGTCATTCAAGAGTAGGCCTGGCCGTTTTAACCTCCAGATTCCAGTCCCCAAATCATTCTGTTTGGCTCTACACTTTTTCCATTTCCGCCTTCATCCAGATGGGGCCTCACCATAGATTTATAAAGAGGCAAAATGACACTTGCTGATTTAATATCTATATCCTTCCCAATGATCCCAAGCATTGGATTTGCTTTTTTTTTTCCCCCCCACTGCTGCAGCACACTGGGTTGGCATCTTCACTGAGCTGTCCACCAAGACACCAAGGTCCCTTTCCTGATTTGTTGCAGAGATTTCAGACCCCATCAATTTATAAATCTAAATGGGTTTGTTTGTTTGTTTGTTTGTTGTTGTTTTGCCACCACATGCATCACTCTGCACTTGCTAATGTTGAAGTTCATTTGCCAGTGGTTTGCCCAGTCCCTCAGTGTCAAGAGATCCCTCTGGAGCTCCTCACAATATCTCTCAGTTTTTACTACCCTGTATAATTTTGTGTCGTCAGCAAATTTGGCTACCTTGCTCTTTAATATTCCAACCTTTGTTACATCTGTGGCCTCAGAAGTGCCATCTGCGTCTCTGCTGCCAATGCTCAGTCCACAGTTGAACTGTAGGTCAGGAATCTTGCCCTCTCCCCTAGAGCCTTTGTACACGACCCCTAAACGCCGCAGCAAATGGCTGCAAGCTCCAGAGCTTACAATGGTTTCCCCACCAGCCCCAGAGTTTGCAGGAAATTAAGTGTGACCACGCCCACCTAAGCGCATCCCAGCACACTTTTCTTGTACCTGCTCAAGGAGGGTGAAAATCGCCAGGTCCGGATTTAATCTGGTCAGTGCGGGGCTCTCCTGGCTTCTGTTTTTGTTTTTTTTTTGCCTCCCGCCCCTTTAAGAGAAGAGGGGGCGGAAAAAAAGCAAACAAAAGAGAAGGAATCAGCACGACGGAGCTCCGGCAGCTTCTCCAAGGTGAGTCTGCATTTTTCACCACTTTCTTCCTCCCTCCCCTCAGCAGACAGGTGCGGAGTGGTAGGGAGGGAGGAAGAGCAACGAACCCCTAAGATCTCTGGTCCGAATTTAAGTGGCCAGTGGATCTTAGGGGTTGTGTGAAAAGGCCCCTAGAGGTGGACAACCCATCCCCCCCTGGGGGGAATCAGAGCAAAAAGACTGGACAGGTTTGATTCAGCCTTTGTATCATCAGGCAGGCAAGATTACTTTGAATTTACCCATTTTAAAGTAGAGCAAACACCAAGATATCTGATGGTGTAGTTGGGTTCTGACTGAGTAATGTCACGTTATACATGCTACAGGAAAGATACTTCACTGAAAAGGAGTGAATGGTTTGAGAAACTTAAGCGACATTTTGCCTTGGGCAGTCATTCTAATTATAACCCGAATAGACAAAACTTTTGTCAAATAACAAAGAAACAAGAGATTCACGACAGGGCAAATACACTGAATCTGGATGAAAAAGGCAAGCTTTAAGGTATCATCTGCATATTATTATTTATATCAGGATGCTTTCCTTTAACTTGTAAGTGAATTATACATTACAGGAAATGGTGAAAGAAAAGGGGAAAACACAGCTGGGATAAAACAGACAAGAGTTTCAGCCTGTGTAAACAAGAATAGCTCAACTGAATTAATGATGAGGATTAATGTATTTTGAATCCCTTTGTGCTAAGAACCTTAGGGTGCCTGATACACATATCAGCAAAACTATCTTCTATTTTAAGAACTCTAATGTTAAGTGGCTGTTTTGGCAGTGAGAAATCATATGACAGTGTATTACCTGATAAGTGAGATCAAACAGAACTACTAGCTCACTAAAAGTGAAAATGATTCATGTTCTCTTAATTCTCAAACTGTCATAAATATGTATGGACTATGGAGTGATTCAACAACAAGCTGATAATGATCATCTTTTAGAATAGTCATCTGCATAATCTCTAGGTATAAACTCTTATTTGCCTCCATTATTTTTGTCCTCACCCCCCCCCATAAGTGAAGAAGTGTATTTCTGATGCTCTCAACCAAATAAAAGCACTCCCTCCTTGTAAAACGGCACAGAGAATTAAAACGATACTAACAGAAATAATGCAAACAGTGTGAAACAATGGTGGTTGCAGCTTCATTGCTGGGATTGTTATGGATCAGGACCACTGGATAGAGTGCTATCAATTTTTTTCAACCATCAACCAGCTCTTCTTACACATGCTCTCACTCTCGCTCTGTCTGTATGTGTGCGTTTCACTTCCCAAAGGAAAAAAGGGACACCAAATTTCTGTGAATCAGTTTTGTACAATCATAGACACCTTACCAAGAAAAAAAATACATTGTACTCCTTCTTTCCGTCTTGCCTGGAAGCAAGAGATGTCAGACAGCTTGGCAACTGTTCATCAAGGTGTTTTGTTGTGTCAAGAGTATCCAAACTTAAAAGAATGAAGAATTTAGAAAATACTATTTACCTTCTCTAACATACTTGCAGTTAGATCTGCCATTTATCTGCTGCTTGTGTTTTGTGTTGTTTGTGTTTGTTGTTGTTTTTTTCCTGAGCCAGCCTAATTTTTCCTTTGAAACTACATTAAATGGTAATACTGTACCCAACAATGAAGTCTTAAAACTACAAAATACATTCAAGGCATGAAATGTTGCCATAAAGTCGCAGCGCTTTTTCCCCCCAATTTTTTTCCAATTTCTAAAAGCAGTTTCACAAAATACAGAGGAGCATGACAACTGGAGGATGCCTGCACTAAAAACATCAAACTACTCTGAAGAATGTGAATTATTTCAGTTTACCTAAGATTGCATTTTTAAAAAGATTACTGGCAGAAAGATAGAAAATAAGAAATGTATTTGCTAACTGTGTGGGCAGAAATTTTGTATAACTGCTAAAGAGCAGCCCCAGACATTAATTTGTTTTGGAGATACACCATCACACTACAAATTCTTATTTATTTATTTATTTATTTATTTATTTATTTATTTATTTATTTATTTATTTATTTGAATATGGAGTGCCATGTCAAAGTACCCTCCAAAATTAGATAAATCATCTGGTTGATGCTAAATGATGGAAAGACTTTCCCAGATAATCTGTGTTACCTGCCTTCCCAGAGCCAGATGGAAATCTTTTCATTCTCTCAGGTGTATTGATACTGTAGAACTAACAGAGCAAATATATAAATTAGAACAGGTTATAAGACATAGACTGAAAAATTGTTGGCTGATATCTAGTAGTAAGGCAGAACTAGAGTTGACCCATTAAAGCAATGGTAAATCAACAGCTTTCTCAGTTTCATTCATTCAGTGGCCCCGTTCTAGTTACCACTTAAAACTGGATTTCAGCCAATTAAAAAAATCACACAGAGAGAATATAGAGTGCCCTATAATTTAAAGCCCCTTCTCTGGAAGGTCCAGTCATGTATAAAATTCTGGCTGAATAAAATTTTCTTTTACTGCTGATAGAAAGACAACATAAATAAACATAAATAAATAAATAAATAAATAAATAATAAATAACAAAGAAGGAATCAGCCTAACCAGGAGGATATTGTGGAACCCGGGAGGAGAGTAACCTGAAGGCCTTTTAAAAATGTGTAAATTATTAATAAATAAATTCAATTGTGAATTGCAACTCCAGTAAATACACATGTTCAATCAACATTTGGTAAATTAACACATAGGAGAGGCCCATTGATGCAATGTTTCCATAGTAACTGGGGCTAAGAATTATCATGCTTATTTTGCATTTGTTTGTTTGTTTGTTTGTTTGTTTGTTTGTTTGTTTGTTTGTTTGATATATCACCAGTCTGGATGCAAGGGCCACTCTGGAAAGTTTCCAAAAATACAAATAACAGCAAAAGCAACCCAAACCCAAACCCAAACAAACCAAATATAAAGCAACAATATAAAATATCTAAAGTTAGCTAAATTAATCCAAAAGTTATAAAAACATACAGTGGTACTAGAAAAATTATACTGCATTGATTATACAGCAGCAGAAAATTCTGTAGAATACTAAAGCAATGTTTTAAAGGGCTTAAAAACTTTTTAAAGAAAATTGAACATAACATCTATAAATGAAGATTGGGAGGATAATGTTCTGAAACCCATAATATTATTCTTCCCTCCTCATTACTCCTTAAAAAGGTAAAGGTTCCCCCCTCCCGCACATGCATGCTAGTCATGTCTGACTCTCGGGGCGATGCTCATCTCCGTATTCAAGCCAAAGAGCCAGTGTTGTGCAAGTCTGTGGCCACATGGCCAGCATGGCTGCAAGGAAACACTGTTTTACCTTCCCTGCTTTTTAGAGCAGTACCTATTTATCTCCTTGCATTTACATGCTTTCAAACTACTAGGCTGGCAGGAGCTGGGGTTAACAGTGGGAGCTCACTCCGCTGCGTGGCACCCGGGATTCAAACTGCTGTGCTGCCGACTTTGTAGCTGATAGTTTTCAGCCCGCTGAGCCACCATGCCATTACTCCTTAAGGGATGGCTAATCCATGACATTTTATGCAGTACTCTTCCTACACTCCAGTGGGACATGAACAGGTGCATGTACTTTTCCTACATATTATACCTTTGAGCAGAAGAATGATTCCAGGGAATACTTTGTGAATAAAGATCAAAAGTACCTATCCATTTCAGAAATGTAAAAGGATTTGTGGTCAAAGTCACAAAATACTTCCTAATGATCAATGTATTTTATTCATATCACAGCATTTGGCAGGCTGCTTGTGCTTAGGGACTTAAAGCTGTCCCTTTCAGAGAAGCTATGAATATGATTCAAGCAGCCTCCTCCATCTCGTGCCTTCTTTTTGGATCATATCCTTCATCATTTCTTCTAATAGGCCAGGTTGGTGTGGGTTGCCAAGAGCTGTAGTCCTACAACAAGTCACCACCCCAGAAGGTTGTTCTCCAGAAACAAGTCGCTAGTTAGTTTAAAATGGGTGTTGCCTATTCTGCTGTATGACGTTTGACCATTACTTGGCTGTGGAATTAGAATGCAAGGATAATTTATTGTAAGCAAGGGGGGGGAGAGAGAGAAGAGAGAGAGAGAAAATAGCCAAAATAAACCCAAGAAAGCCAGAAAAGGAAGGAAGGAAGGAAGGAAGGAAGGAAGGAAGGAAGGAAGGAAGGAAGTGCAAAATATAAATGATCGTTAAAATTTCTGGGTGGGAAATGAGCCCAGTATTTACAGAATCTTTAAACTTCACTTTCTCTGTTGCACACTCTCTCTTCCTTATTTGCAAAGATACTATGCAACACCATATCATCATTGCTACGAGTATCATTCATGAACTGAGGGCAGGGAGGGAATATCATTTCACTTTCTCTTAGGCGTGAAAGCATAAATGCCATTACCAACTCTTTGTAGATCTTTCTTTGTTCTTCCTCAGCTTTGCTGTCTCCTGCCCATGTATAATGGCAATATTAACAGCAAACAAGTTGTTTATCAATCTGACTAATGTAATGTTTGGCAGCACTCCCCAAAATAGGGACACTATTATCTGCTCCCTCATGCTTCTCTCTCTCTCTCTCTCTCTCTCTCTCTCTCTCTCTCTCTCTCTCTCTCTCTCTCTCTCTCTCTCTCTCTCTCTCTCTCTCTCTCTCTCACACACACACACACACACACACACACACACACACACACACACACACACACACACTTCCCCATCCCTCCCCTCCCCAGCATTGAGATGGACTGATTATTTGTTTACACAAGATGGAAGAGTCAATAAGTGAGTTTTTCAAATCTGTGAGCAAGGACATTTGTCATTTAAATAGGAAGTTCTGTGCCTGCAGCAGAATGCATTTCGCACTGCTGCTTAGAATTTCTTTTTTTTAAAAATGCTAACCAATTTGATTAAATATGCTGCTGAGGATGTGCAGTGCCTTAGCAGATGGAAACAATTAAGAGGAGATATACTCCTTAGTCCTTAGCTCTTTGAAAGGTATCAGAAAATGTTATGCTGTAGTTTTTGTCCAACACCCATTTTTACACTGTTTCCAAGAAAACGTTAGGCAATTCCACATTAACATACAACACATGCTTTCTTCAGAGTGGAAACAAAATGGGTGTCTATTTCTGTTTGTGCGTGTCTGAGCTGAGAGAAGGAGTTTCTGGATAGGTATGAGGAACATGTTGTCTTGGACACTCTGTTCAAATTGAAAAAGATTCAGTGTTGGATCTGTCTGTCTGATCTGAGCCTGTTTCTGCCTTTCTGTTAAGAAGGGAACAGCTGCAGTGTTGATTAGCAAAATAAATATTGTAGGTTGCCTTGTAAACAATCTCATGTTTGGCTTAAACAACACCCTACACTGAAATGACAACAAGCTTTTTTGGGGGGAAACTCAGCAAATCGTATTTATGCTGCACAACATACTCTTGTGTATCTGAATGCTTTGTTTTACAGGATTGTTTATTGTCAAGCAAGACATTATAAGGCAATTCAGTGTCTCCACTAATGTCTGCTCACTTCCCAGCAGACAACCAAAGTATTACATTAGCTAAAATGCTCTTGCACAATTTCATACTGTGCAAGTAGGAGGGACTCATCATTCAGCAAGTGGGATAATTAATTAATTGGAAGTTTCTTAACTATGGCCATTACCCCATGTCCAGTTTGTACTGCAACAAACTAAAATGTGCAATAAATCTTGTTGCAGTTCCTATCTCCCCAAGCATGCACTGTGACCCCATGAATGGGGTCCGCATCAAAGTGCATTTTGTTTTGTTTTCCTGCGGCACTATTTTTTTTTTAAAAAATTAAAACCTGACAGGTAGGTATATCAGCATATCAATTTCCATTTGTCATTTGTCAAACTTCAAATACTTCTTTTTTTGTTTATTTCCATAGTGGCTTCTCATACTCTGAATTTACTGTCATGTAGCTGCTCCAAGTAGTGCCACTAGGTGGCCCTATGGCAATGGAACAATTATGTTACGGATTAAACGGTACCCCATGATGCGTGTACTGGTTTAAAAACTGCAATGGAACAGCAACAAGGATTTCACCACCACAAGGCCAGGTACAAGGAAGATGCACTGAGTCGCACTTTGGGGGGGCATGGTCACACTTTATTTCGCTTAAAGCGTGACAGACATGGGGGAGATTGACATCTCAGAGCACTTTCTAGAGCAACAAAGTGGATATGGGGTAATGGCTTATCTTTACTATTGGGCTATTAAAGGTTCCTCCTCATCCCAAGTCTCCCAAAGTCTTTTCTGGAACACAAAGGAGCCCCAGGGAAGCTTGTAACTTTAAAGGTGTTAGGTGGGTTCACAGGCTTTCAATCAATTTAAAATTAATATCCCAGCCACCAGATGATTCCATTATTTGGCTTACATGTCATAAATTACACCAAGGGTATTCTAGCCATTGGGTTAACCAATGACTTATTTTTTGGAGTTACAGGTGATTAACTTTATTTTTTCTATTAGGCTAGAACAATTATTCATGTGTAATAATAATAGGTCATTCTGAAAAGGTAATCAATTTTTCTGTCAGTAGTGTTTTGTTCTTGTTTGTAAATACAAAGTGTATAGATCTACTATAATTATTCAACACAAAAGAAAGAGCTTTTTAAAAAAATCACTTTAAATTTTATTAAACTTAAAGTATACCTCAATTTAAAACCTAAAGATATATCCACTTATGCTACCCTCTGACATAGAAGAAAGTCTTCAGAAGCAGCACTGATTACTGCAAAGTTCCCTTGGGTGCAGTTCCCATTGGTTCTCTACCCCATTGAACCTCATCCATCCACTGAAGGTACCAGAATTTGAGATATGAAAGTTTCAGGCAGACTCTTTTCTGTCTCCCTAAATTAAGTTCACTTCCCAAAGAAAACAGGAACAGTAGAAACAACTACTGTAACATGCACTCCATCACTGTCTTTGATGTAGTTGCAAATCTCTGTCAGTGATTCAGACTTCCTTACTGGATCAGGACATGTTGGTCAGATGGTTTGTTTCTGGGTGCACCCTATGCTAAAGATAAGATCCCCAAGAGGTATGTCTGGATTATGACCTACTCATACGAGGTATCCTTCCCATACACCTTTTTCTGCTCCCTCTCTATACAACAAAACTCTTTTCCGGAAGTTGATTTATGGCAACTGGACTTCTTTTCTTGTGAGATCAAAACCATTTCACTACTCATCCAAGTAGCTTCCTCAGTCATCGATTTTTTGGGGAAAGGCTTTCTATCACAAGAAAAGAAGTTCAGTTGCCATGATTCATCCTCACCTGGATGACTGGGAATCTGTACAGACATCAGATCTCTTTCTACAGCAAATCTTCCTAAGCTTGTAGGTGGCAGTTGTGGGTGCAAGTTGGCATATTTGGATCACTTATTACCAAAAATGTTGCCTTGTGTTGGAAAATAGGAATGTGCGCACATAGTGAACAAATGTTGCACTCATCTGTGGGTAAGGAAAAGGAGAATATATTGCCTCATTTTTAAAATTGCATCTTTATGGATGAACTGGGAGTTAAAATCACATAGGGGTCAGTCTATAACATGAGTTCAAAAAAATCAGCTTCCAGAAACAAGTCTGATCAATATGGTAATGGGTAAACAGAGGGGGGAGGGTGAGCCGCTCAATGATGAGTTATGGGGGTCGACGCCCCTCGGGAACATACAATTGGAGTGGGGACATAGGGTACCAATGAGGTGGACACCCCAGGGTTCCTAAGAAACACAGAGAAAGCAGATAAAGAGTCGCTGATCTTTAAAAAGATGCAAACAACCCATTTGGTGCTTCATAGTCTCAAAAAAAAATGGTGATTAGCCTTGATTTGGACAATTTGTACCATTCATAGATTTGAAGTGAGTGAAAGTGCAGAAAATTTAACAGGTTTGTGCCAAAATAAATAGTTTTTTCCACAAGAAATGTGAGGACTTGATTGTGAGTGCAGGGCAAACCCTCATAATCTCCTCTGGGAAGAATAATACATTTGAGTAACTACTACCACCACCACCTCTGAAGTGCAGAGCTGGAAGGAGCCTATGAATCACCAAGTCCAGCCAGTCTCAAGAAAGCACAGCGGAGAATCAAACTCCCAAACTCTGCCTCCACAGCCAAAGACATAAGCCAATGAGCTATATTCTTTACCCTTCTGTCAGAAGGATTTCTGACATAATATGGATTTTGCAGGGATTGCTGAGCTAATGCTCAAAAGGTGATTTATATTCTTGAAAGCACATTTAAACAGCTGGCTTCTCTGCCAAAATGAAGCTAAGGGCCAATTGTCTTTGAACGTGTATAAAAGGCCTCTCATTTGTGATGTAAAGTTACTTTTGTTTTTTAAAAAATCTGATTAAGAGCGCAATCTTAATCAGGTCTTCTAAAAAGTCAGTCTTGTTGAGGTCAATGTAACATATGCCCAGCATAAATTGGAGTAAGAAGAGATGCAGCTGAAAAGACAAAGCAGCTCTAAAAGGAGGTTGGTGCCCCAATCCCATTCTTCATTGTCCCCCTTCTCTCACACACCAGCACTCAATTCCATCCCTAAACGTAAACCAAACCAAACCAAACCAAACCAAACAAACTTTATTACGGTCAGTGACCAGCGATAGAATACGGTATATAAATAGTAGTAAAATAGATAAGATATAAAATATAGAATATAAAATATATTATATATAAAATATATAATATAATATAAAAACTGCCCACAAATCCATCCTGACCATCACGAAGCTATACCTTATTAGTATCTGAGGAATTAGTGATGTCAACGAGCCATAGAGGAAGATCAAGATAGATATATACAAAAGACATCAGAGTACATACTGTATATACATACTGTACCATACACATAAGACATCCCACATTTGTTTGTTAAACAAGAGTTGTTGATACTTAGGAGCTATGTATCATAAGTGGTACTTTTGGTTAATTGATGACGCTGGTCATTGTCCTGCGGATTTTGATCGCTGCGGCGCAGAACCTGGCCACACTATATGTTATAGAAAAATTCATATCTGATAGAAGTAATTGAGTATAATAATGACCAGAGCGTCCTGGATATTTATAGATTATTGGAGATATGAGCTTAGCCCGGGTGTCTTTATAAAAGGAACAGTGAAGAAGTACATGTTCTGTTGACTCAATATCGCCGGATTCACAGGGACATAGCCTCTCCGAATATGGAGATCTCCGATATCGTCCCTCAAGAACAGCAGAAGGGAGGGCATGACATCGGGCCAAGGTAAAGGCCCTCCGGTGGGTGGGTATCTCAAGCTTGTCTAAGTATCTCATTGGGAAAGATAGATACCTGCAGGAGTCATTAACAATAAAGGCAGGGGAGCTAGCTAGATCCAGTTGTCGTTTTGAGTCGGTAACCCGCTGCTTAATAACTGCTTTGGCCTGATCGTACTTCATGGTAAAAAGGATGTCTTGGGACAGACCTAAGGATAGGATTTTAGATATTATAGCCCCTTCCCATTTGGATTTAAAGTCATCTTTTCTAATAAGGGGGGGCTAAACCCTTAGGGAAGAAATGCAGTCTAATCCAATAGGTAAGAATAGCCACCCAAGCTCTAGCCTCCACTTTCATGAGGCCTAACTCTAATCGGAGAGTAACATTTGGGACACATTTGGGAACTTGTAAGGCTGATCTTACAAATTTAGATTGTACCCATTCCAGTGGAGCGTAATTGGAAAGGGGACCTAATTGGGCACCATATAGAAGTTGGGAAATTGACTTGGCTTGGAATAATTTATGTGCTGCAGGAATATATTGGCCGCCAGCTGTCTTGAGATATTTAAGAATGGCTAGAGAACTTCTTTGAGCAATGTTGGCAACATAATCTCCGTGGGCTTTTCTGCTACCATTAGCCTGAAGAACTACTCCCAAATATTTAAAGGAGGAAACCTGCTCAATTTTGTGCCCATTGATGCTCCAAGAGTGAATCTTGGGTCTTTTAGCAAAGGCCACAATTTTAGTTTTCTGATAATTGAGCTTTAATTGCTCTTCCTCACAGAATTTTGATAGTGCATTCAGAGCTCTTCTAAGACCTACAGGTGTTCTAGAGAGGATTGCTGCATCATCGGCATAAAGCAAGACAGAGATATGCCTTCCAGCCAGTTTTGGAGGGTGGAAGGTCCCATGGTCAAGATAGGGCACTATGGAGTTAATATAGAAGTTGAAGAGAAGAGGGGCCAGAATACATCCCTGTTTAACACCTTTATCAGTGGCAACAGGATTGGTGAGTTGACCCTGGGGATTACATCTGATCTTAAGTTTGGTTCCTTCGTGGAGCATGCGTATTAAATGGAAATAAACGTCTGTCTATTGTTGAAGCCTCCAGTTTCTCCCATAACCTAGCATAACCTAGTTCGTGATATTGAATCAAATGCTGCCTTAAAATCTATAAAGGCAGCATAAAGGAAGGAAATATTGTAGGGAGAGTATTTTTCAATAAGATGTTGGAGCACCAAACATTGATCTATAGTCGATCTGCCTTCTCTGAAGCCGGCTTGCTCTTCCGCAAGTATGTTTTCTTGTTCCAGCCAGTCTTGCAATTTCCATTGTAGGTGTCTAGCATAAAGTTTGCTGATTGTATTAAGAAGACTGATTGGTCTATAGTTGGCGGGGTCATCCTTTTTGCCTTTCTTATATATAGGTATAATAATAGCCAGCCCCCAGTCTTCAGGGATTCGTCCGTATCTATCGATACAGGTAAAGAGTGAAGCTAGTAAGGGAGACCAAAAGTCCAAGTTGTTTTGATGACCTCTGCTGGAATTAGGTCTTCTCCTGGAGCTTTCCCTTCTTTCAGTAAGGTAATCAAGCTCTTAATTTCTGACTGAGGCACAGGAGGCCACTGTGGGAGTTTACTTAGGTCTTGGATGTAAGATCCCTTTCCAGCAGATGGATCTGAGTATAGCTCTTGGAAGTATGCTTCCCAGATCTCTGAAGAAATGTGACAATCAGGCACAGGCCTATCAAGGCTGCGGATGCAGGATGTGAGATGCCAAAAGGTAGCGGAGTCATTAGTTTTAGCTGCTTGTATTAGCCGTGCCCAATTATTTTGGGTAGTAATCTTTTTCTTATGTGTTAAAAGTTGTTTATATTTTTTCTTTTGCAAAAGAAGATCCTGTGCAGCCGATGGAGCTCTACTAGATAGGTAGAGTTGATAAGTAGCAGTTAGAGCCTTTTTAGCATCTATACACTCCTTGTCAAACCAAGGTTTGGAGTGGAAATGATGTCGCTTCCAAGATGCGGTTCTATTAGCTTTAAATTCTTTATTTAGTTCTTGAATCAAGATGTTATAATTCTCCAAAGATTCCTCTGGTGTCTTTGCTGATAACAAACGTATGCACTTCAGCTCCCTCCTCTCAGCTGCCAAATCAGACAGAATTCAACATGCAGTTACAAGGTTTTTGGACAAATATTTTCTTTATTTAAAATCTTTTTATCCCACCTTTTCTTCTTAAAAAGAACCAAAGGCAGGTTTCTGCCTACGTTTTTCATCAGAAAAGATTGTAATTGTGTAAATGTCATCGCTGCACAAACTTAGCGCATAACAAAAGTGTCAAAGGTCCAGAAAGTTACATTTAGATTACAAATTCTGAACTCTCCATGGTGGCATTGCCATGTTGTCTAGAGAGCATTCTGGGAATTATAGTCCAAAAGAACAACTTTTTTCCAGCTTTGCATGTTCTATTTTTATGCAACATTGAGAGCTATATGTCCACACTTTTTGCAAGAAGGGCAAGATTTGGTGAGGTGAAAATGTGTGTGGGAGGGTGGGGGGCTGATCAGCTGCATTTGGCCCCCAGGCTGGACTTTGGATAAGCCTCTATGATATGCTAGGAGGCAGGGAGGATGTTGCAGCAAAGGAGCCAGGGGCAGGTAGGCTGGGCGGGTGTCTGGGGGGATGGACAGAGGCAGGGAGGACAGACAAACCATAAAACTGTAAGCTGACATATCTATCCAGCATGGAGAGGGGCCAGCTGGTGTGAATGCATGACAGGCTAAGCGAGTGCGGAGAAGAGGCTGTGGGACACTCCAAATTTGAAAATGGGCCACATTTGGCCCCTGGGCCGGACTTTGAACATGCCTGGTATAATGGATGGAGTGATGGCCTGAGACTGAGATGACTTGGGTTCAATTCCTCACTCAGCTGTGGAAACCTTCTTGGGGGGTAACACTGGCAAAACTAGTTCTTAAATACCTCACAGACCTTGAAAGTATATCTTCAAAATGTTATTAAGGTTGCCATTAGAGATGGGCACGAATCAAAAAAATTGCATTTCGTTTGTCATTTGTCGTTTTGGGGGGTCCGTTTTGGTTTGTTTCCGTTTTTTCGCAAATTTTTGAAAAAAATTCATTTACGTTTTCGTTCATTTCGTTACCATTTCGTTACCATTTATTTCTTTTTTTGTGATTTTTAAAGGATTTTAAGCAATTCACTCATATTGCAGTAACGGAAACGAAACGCATGACAAAATTTCCGGTGTTTCTGTTCATTTCGTTTCATTTCAGAGACAAAATTTGTTTGTTGTTTCGTTACGTAATGAAATGAAAAAACGAAAATGGAAATGAAAAATTGTTCGTTTCGTGCCCATCTCTAGTTGCCATAGGTCAAATGCAAATTGAAAGCAGAAATCGAGATGGAACATCTGCCAACAGTAGCTATAGCCCCACATGCCCAAATTGATGAAACCTATTCATTCTCAATCTCCCACTCTCTTTCTCTGTCTCAAGCATACAGATGCAACTCATTACTTATTACCATCTCTTGGTTTTCTCCCTGTTATTTCTCCAAATTGTGGAAAGCAGCCAAAACACAAAACTATGATCTTCTGCAGGGGAGTTAGGTACAATACTTCTTCGTGCTGCTTCTGCCTAAGCCAGTTTCTGTTCTGGTAGAGTTGAAACATAAATGACAATAAAATATTATTACTCTCTAGAAGATTCCCTTGCCTGCCAGTGTTTGCAATGAATAATGTGCCCTTGGCTCTAATTACTGACAGGAATTTATTACCTCCACTTCACTACATTTATTCAGTATGAATTGTTCATGTTAATACAAGACTTAACTTTTGCATGGAATTTGACCTGGAGCAGGGGAGTGGATACTAATTCCTAATCTGGTAGGGATTAGATAGATAGATAGATAGATAGATAGATAGATAGAGAGAGAGAGAGAGAGAGAGAGAGAGAGAGAGAGAGAGAGAGAGAGAGAGAGAGAGAGAGATGCTTCATTCTGATATGCAGTCAAGGTGGGTACCTCAAGGGAAAGGATATAAGAGAAAAGAAATAAATAGACTGCAGTCCTTACATAATGCGGAAGCAAGGGCAGGTGATACCTTAATTAAACCACTATATTATTATTATTATTATTATTATTATTATTATTATTATTATTATTATTATTATTATTATTATTATTATTATTATTATTATTATTATTATTATAGATGGACACAAAACAAAAAATGAAATGCTGTTTCAACCATTTCATTACAAAATGAAACTGTATGACGGGTTTCGTTACAAAACAAAATAAAACACAATTTTCCCCTCTAAAATTAAACAATTCTTCCTAGAGAAACAAAATCTGGTGGGAGAAGGAAAAGGAGAGGGTCAGGTGATCTTTGGAGGTCAATGAAAGATTGCAAAACTCTTTGAAGAGTAAAAAAAGAGCACAGATGTGCATTAAAGAAAGTAATGGGGTTACAGTACTCTCTAAAGAAGGGCATTTTGCCATGTATCTCCAGGGAATTAAAATACTGTTTTGTAAGGCATATTCAAAGTATTACCAAAGCATAGAGCTAGGGGTGTTTGTCCCAAGGCTTAGTGCTTTCAGAAAACATTATCTCAAGATTATTGAGACCAGGCTTCTGACACAATTTTTCATAGGAGAAAATCAGCTGCAGATCTAGGGTAATCTGAACCTTTGAACTGTCAATCAGGAACCAATTTAAATGTTAACTCCTTCCTTGCCAACCAGGCATTTGTTATTGAAATGGGATTTGGTGTGTGGTTGTAAAAATATTTTTAAATATATATTTAAAAGACCAGAGAGCAATTATTCAGCAGCTTTAATTTTTGTAATTACTGGTTTATGCTTTGTTGTTGGGGACTGTATTACTTTCTGTTGGCAGAGCTTTGGTGCCTATATCCTCTCATAGGCTCAACTATTCCACCGGTCTTTACAATTGTTTAATAGGTTGAAGAACATTCCAGAGATGTTATGGGCTATCAGGTGTAGTAGTGACCATATAATTTAAAGCCCTCCAAAATGTCCTATCCTTAGCAGTTCTGCTGAGAACAGCTAACGATCGCATCTCATTTTAGGTTGTTTTATCTTCCTACCGCCTCCCTACTCCTTCCTAGCAAATAGTATTTTATTATTTAAAAAAATTAATAAAAGCGAAAAGACAAAAGAAACCTTAACATAACATAGTAACATGCATTGTAATCTTGCTTGTTAATTAGTTTACCATCTTAGGCACCACCTATTTACACAGTTTAACAGGGTTACATTTAGTCTCCCAATTCGATACTAAAAAATAAGAGGCCAACAATCTAGATTATTTCCTAAAGCTTGTTTCTTCTCAGTTAAGTCATTCATATAGTTTAGTAAAGGTTTCCAGGTTTCCATCAACTGACCATGTTTTATTTCTCCTTTATACGTTCTAATCTTATTAGTCAATTTCTCCATCAGCACTGTTTGCCATGTCCTGTTCATAAATGTTTGTAGTGAAAGATCCTGAGCGTTTCTCCAACTTTTAGCAATCTCACACCTTGCTGTCCCTATCAGGTTCACAATTAGCTCTTTATTGGCCAGCTTCTCATTTCCTTCAGTAAATAATGAGAATATTGATTTTTAGCCCCGTACAATGGCAATATTCTTGTAAGATTTGTTTCAATGATTTGATATTCTCGAATGGATCTTCCAAAACCAGAAGCATATCATCAGCATAAAGGTTTATTTTGTGATGCCTGTCTTTAAGCATCAGTCCTTTAATAGTTGCACTTTCTCTTATTTTGGCTGAGAGAGGTTCTGTTGTCAATGCGAATAGTATTGGGGAGAGGGAGTAACCTTGTCTTGTTCTTCTGAAAAGGGTAAACATATCGGATTCTATCCCATTAGTAGACATTGTGGCTGCTGCCCCTATATTTAATTCTTTTAACACTTTAATAATTTTTTACCCATATTCATTTTTTCCAAGAGATCAAATATATAACGCCATTCCACCTGGTCAAAGCCCCTAAGTGCATCTAATGAGAGTATTGCTATCTTATGTTTTTCCTTATTAGATGTCTATATAATGTTCAAATCTCTGCAAACAGTGTCCCACATTTGTCCTTCTTTGACCTTGATTTTCAGTGACAATCTTTGCCAACCACGAGCCTTCCCTTTTATTTTAATTTCAAAAGGCAAGGGGCAATGTGTCCTCTAATCTTCATCCATGCTGCGTAGAGCTCTTTTCTTGTGCTCATGCATGCAAATCCTCCCCCACCACCACCACCACCACCAACCAGGTTCTTTCATGACCGTAACAAAAACCGTTGTGATTGGTGTGTGTGTGTGTGGGGGGGCTTTCCCATCTCTGTGTAGAGGTGGATGCAGGTGCAGGAATGCACATGCACACCTTACAGGGAAACTTGGTGAGGGGACATATTTTGGAATACATGCAAGCAACAAGTTTCTGGAACTTTTGGTCCAATGTAGATTTTGTTCTCGACACTGACTACCTCAAGGAAATGGTTTGAAATTTTGAACATTGTTTTCTTGCCTTCATTCTGCAGTGTGGGCATGACAAAATTACTTTACCTGAAAGGTTAAAGTGCAAAAAAAAGTGGAAAGGTGTGCTGCTTATATACCACTCAATAGTGTTTAATAGTTTACATTTAACTTGTGCAGGCCTCATACTGTTCCCTCCAGTAAGCTGGATGGTCATCTCTTTGTCCTTTTGGAGTGGGCTGCTGCAGACAACCAGGACTGTATAGAAGGGTTATTTTAAAGATACCCTTTGTTGGATGAATTTCAATTTCTGCAGCCTTGAAGAGGTACAGGCTACCAATGATATGCTGGACCCACGCACATCTCAGGATCTTATAAAAGCTGCCAGAAAGGCCCTGGTTGAGTAGATAGGAGGAGTGGTGAATGTATCCTTGCAACAGGGTAGGAGCTCAGCATGCTTAAAGGAGGAAATTGTTGAACCATTCTTGCAAAAGCCCTCCTCAACATTGACTAACTACTGAACTGTTTCTAAAATTCCATTCTTAGGCAAGGTGGTATATCAAGTTATAGCTCCAGGTAGACTGTCTAAAATGTTCAGGTTTGCTGTCTCCAGTTTGTGGATGATACCCAACTCTACCATACCTGGCCAAATAAATCTGAGGAAAATGTTTTGGCTCTAGATCGGTATGTGTAACATCAGTAATGAATTGAATGAGGATGAATAAACTGACATTTAATACAGGCAAGACAGATGTCTTCCTGGTTACTCAAAAGGCAGATCAAGCAGCAGGGATGCAGCCTGTGCTGAATGCAGTGACACTCTCCCTTAAAATCCAAGTGTGAGGCCTGGGGGGCACTCCTTGATTTGTTTCTGAATCTGGATGCCCAAGTTTCAACTGTTGTCAGGGGTGCATTTGGACATTTAAAATCAGAGCATGATTTTCCCTGAGATCTTCCACTCTTCTGGGTGGCATCCATTCCTGGAGAGATCTGATTTAGCCATGATAATAAATAAATAAATAAATAAATAAATAAATAAATAAATAAATAAATAAATAATTTATTGTCATTGTGTGTATATACACAGTATACACATACAACGAAATTCAGACACCCAGAGACCAGCTTCAACACACACACACACACGCACACACACACGCACACACACACAAGACTAAAAATTACTACAATACCCTCAACTTAAGCCTGCCTATGGAAAGTGTTAGGAAACTTCACTGGGTCCAAAATGCAGCAGCCAGACTGCTAACTGGGACTGGCCACAGGAGGTCACACACAGAGAGGGGGGGATCAGCTGATCCATTATCAGGCAGACTTTAAAGTAATGGTGATAACCTATAAACACCTAAACATCTCAAATACAAACTATGTCAAGGACTGCCCCTCCCTTTATAAGCCTGCCCAAGTGTTAAGATCATCAGGAGAGTCTTCCTTTTCAGTTCCATCACCATCACAGGTGCATTTGGTGGGGACACAGGAGAGGACCTTCTCTGTTGCTGGTCCAATGCGCTTGACCTCCCTCCCAGATGAGCCTAGACTGGCGATATCTTTGGTGTCCAAATGGCTGCCAAATGGGGTTTTGTTGAAACTGATGGTTTTATCATACTGATTTGAAAGTGCTCTGGTGTTACTGTTGGTTTTAGGTATTGTATTCCCTGATCCGTTTAGTACACTGTTACCTCATTTTATGAATTTAATATGTTTCGAATGCATGCTCTTAAGTCAAGCTACAATTAATTTGGGGTATCACTGTATACTCATTATTACTTATCTTAAATACTGTCTTTTAACTATAATAAGCTGCCTTGGCTCCTTTAAAATATTTTAAAATAATAAAATAGATAAGTTTGCATCCTGAAAATGACCTTTTCCAGCACTTTCCAGTGTACTCTTTATGTCACTGTCTGATCACATCAAGTAATTATTTTGATAGAGCAGTGTGAGGACACCGCATATGACTCACTTTTCTTCCCTGCTCTTGCTGTGTGGATTTGAGGAAGAAACCAGGAAAACAGAAGTTTTCTGCCAACCATACAATCTCAGAAGGTCACAGGAAGGGGAATTCCAAAACAGCATCATAATCCTCAGTAAAAATGTAAAGGCTCTGCAGAACTTCCTTTTCCAGGCTAATTGAAAACTAATTAAAAGCTCAGCTACACTTTTTGTGCACCAAAACATTTCTATCAGAGGCCTTTGGTGGAAAAGATCTACAATAAAAAATATTGCAGTTTGGCTCATAAACCTCACACAGTGCAGAAGGTCCTCCTACATCATCACGCCAGAGGAAGAGAGGATGAAAAAGACAGGAAGCTGATACTAGCAAATTAGAAATGAGTCAATTTTTGAAGGTTGTTGAATGTATTGGACCTCTTCCCCTCTTCTGGGTGGCATTCCTCTATTCTAATAAATCACATGAGAAACTGTGGACTGGGGGAATCCATGTGAAACAGATTTTCCTTTTTCTGAACAAGCAAGTAACACTTCAATGGCTGTCAACAACAAAATTGTGCTTTTTAAGGTCCACTGTATTTAGCAAAATACTTTTAGTCTAACCCAAAAGACAGTGTGGACTGAGACCTTAGGCCTGTTATGTTGGAACAATTTAGAATTCAGTCCTTCTCTGCTCTCACCACCCTTCCACCATGATGAAATGAAACAGGCTCTGATAACCCACTTAATAAAATATTAATGTCCTCATTAAACTTTTTCAAAATGTCTCAGATCCCCCCAAGGGGAAACCAGCTTTTATATATCTTTTAAACACATTTCATATTTTCTCTGCAGAAGCGATATGCCTTTTTTTGGACCATCGAGGTCTCCAGGAGAGGGTCACCCATACAACTGCCAAAGATCATTTAAATGTTTCTTGGGCAATCAGTTTAGGCACATCCAATTTCTCAACCTGTTAAACTGAACTGCCAGGTTATGAAATCTTAGCATAGCTCAAGAAGCCATGGGTAATGTCAGGTCAATTGTGGCTGCCTCTGATTCAGGAAGCCAGAAGGCAAGATGACTCTACTCTGCACAAGGGAGCCGATATAAATAGTAGCTACTTTGGAGAGAGGAAATATTAAAAGAGGAGATTCAAAGCATGATCAGTACAAAACCCAAAGGTAGTTAAAGGCGGGTGACTTTTGGAAAAAAATGTATAGGGTAGGATTCTGATACTCTTTTGGGTGACCCATTTACAGTAATTAGATCAGTGGAAACTTGAGGTGGGGGGCAATTAAAGGAAAGAAGTACAGTTTGGTCTTTGAGTTTAATCTTCAAGCTAGAGCAGAATGTTCATTTCAGAAAAATACCATGCTAAGCCTGGTTGCCTTCTAAAAAAAGGGGCCCTAGTTAAAGGCCGTTACTTCACGAGCCGCTCGCTTCGCGGCTAGCCTTCTTTTCTGTGCGAATTGATCGTTTCAGTCCGCATGCTCCTCCTTTTTGGCTGCGATGCCACCCCGACCAAGCCCCCTTTACCGTGCTCCAAGCGGGGCGAGTGGTTCCCCTGGCTGCTGCCGGGAATCTTTTCGCTTCGCATCTTGCTTCGCTCCCAACGTCATGTGTGGTCTCGGTTTTTGGCTTTTATTTGAAGTTTTTTAAGAAAATATTCAAACAGGGATATTGATGCATCGCTATATCGTTTCATCGCTTTGCGCTGTTACTTCCTCGCTCAAGTAGGGGCGGCGGCGGCGGCGGCGGCGGCGGCGGCGGGAGCAGGAGGAGCCGCTGCCACCTCACCCAGCCAGAGCAGGGCACCCGGGGCAGGCAGCGTGCAAGCAGCGGAGGGCGGGCGGCTGTGCCATGCAGGGCTCCCCCCGAGTAGCGGCGGCGGCGGCGGGGGGGGGCTGCCAATGATGCCAGGAAACAGTTGAAATCAGTAGAGCCATTGCAGCTGACAGTCCAGCATCAGTGCATCGATACGCCGTCGGTAGGAATTTTTTTAAAGGACGGATGGGAAATAACGAACGTTGAAAAGTGGCATGCGAATGCGAAGGGAGCACGTGAGGTTGTGCTCGAATCGGTCCTAAAACTGCAGCTCGTGAGTACTGAGAAACAGGGGCGGGAGCGAAGCGAGAACACGTGACCGCCACGTGACCGCCTCCGAATTCAAATCGAAGGCAATATCGCTGCGGAGCGCCGCGCCTCGTGAAGTAAGGGCCAAAGTCAACACCTGATTCCGACTCATTCTTTCAGGACTGGGAGATCAAGAAGAGCCCGAAGAATGTAGAAGAATAGTCTGTGTTAATGATATGGCACCTGTGCCTCTCACAATGTTCCCACACTTCAAAGTAAAGTGTGCTGCTAATTATATCACCCCATAGTGCTTAAAGCACTCTCTGGGCAGTTTGCAATTTAATTATGCAGGCTGCAAATTGCTCCTCCCAGGAAGTTGTGTACTCAGTCTACCAACCTCAGGATGGAAGGCTGACTCAGCCTCAAGGACCTGAGCCTAAGATCAAACTCAGATCATGAGCAGGGCACTCACATACTGCCGTTTCATTACTGCAACACCAGACTCCAGAAGTAATATAGTAACACTTCCAATAGGGATTTTCTTATTTTGCCAGATCAAGAAAAGCTAAGGAAGTTGTAGTGTACTGAAGAGATATGTTACACAAAGAAAAATCAGATGCTGTTGGCCAGCTTGCAATACCTTTGAATATTTTTGAATCTTACTCAAAAATGTGCAAAAAAAGTTCCTGAAAATGAAACACACACACACATGATACCTTCTTACATGATAAAAGCTCTACTAGGATGGAACTGTGTTAAACTGCTGCAGCACAGACACAATATACTGTACATACAATGGCTCTTCCAGAACAAGCATTTAGAAGTCAGAAGGAAGGTGAAATCTCTTTATATATCCTTTAAATCTGAGCACCCACTGTCTACTCTGGGTTGAAAATTCTCACACATAGTTGTACAACCATTTTGGATACTGTACTGTACTGTTGTTTTGAGTTTAAAAGGGCAATGAACTGCAAAGTACTAATGGTGACCCATGTGAAATTTCACTGTTCTAACTCAACAGACAAGGAAAATTAAACGTTTTACTGTGCAAACGATTTTAATGTTCACTAGATTTGCTATGATTTAGGGTGATAAAATGTTAATTTTAATTATGTTTCACAGAAACGTAATGTAGATTACAGCACAATGATGCAATATTAAGTCCCTATAAGTTCATGAAGGAATTTGCATATTGACCACTTTTGTTCATCACTATATGTTAAGATCTCTGTGATATTTTTGTTATAATTCAGATTGGATGGCAAGCAAGTCACAGGCTCTAAGCATCAGACATACTTCATTTAAAAATATAAATGCAATTAATAGCACTTTTATTCAAACAAAAGATAAGTGGAGTAAATCTTCAACTTTGAATGAAATGAAGGAACAATTATTCCTTAACAGTTGAGGTGCTTACCATATCTCCTGATTTATTAATTATGTTGGTTCAACATGCCCCCAATCTATTCAAAGGTAAATAGGGGCAAAGATAAATAATCATAGTGGCAGCTGGCTTTGGGGGATATATAAAATTATATGTGCGGAAGCAAAAGGTCTCTAAAGAAAAAAGCTTGTTAAATTATGAATAAATTATAAATTGTACTCAGATAGCATACAACATTCCCCCAATTTTGGCAGTTAAACTAAACAATGAGAGAGGTTTATGTTGCAATAGGGTACCCAAGGTATTCAAGCAACATGAAAAGATGTTAAATAGAGATGGGCACGACTTAGCGGTATTTCCGTTTCCGTTTCCGTTACTCGGTTCCGTTACTCTACGGAAACGGTAACGGGAATTACTCCCCCAGACTTCGAGCTCGAACCGACGAACGAACAATTTTGGTCTGATTTGTCGTGCTCGTTCCTTGCATCGCGAGATCGCGCGATGCCACACGCGGCACAGAAAAAAAGTTTTTTAAAAATTTAAAAAAAAACCCGGTTCCCGGACAAAAAGCAGGCGGGAAAATGCCTGCCGTGCCTCAGGGCACCTACCAGAGGGGTTGTTTCTGGAGGTCCCCGGCCTCCCCCCTCATCCCCCGTCCTGGGCTGCTCTGGTGGGACTCGCCGCAGGCTCGCAGCCAGCAAAAAGCCCAGTCTCGCCGCCGGCCGCCGCAATTAAAGCGCAAGCAAGCGGCACGGACGGCACAGGAAAAAAACTTTTAAACTCTCCCCCCACCCATTCCCGGGCCAAAAAAGCAGGCGGAAAAATGCCTGCTTGACTAAGGGCGCAGGGCACCTACCGGAGGGGTGGTTTCTGGAGGGGGGGGTCCCGCCTCCCCCCCGTCCTGGGCAGCCGGACTCGCGAGTCGCCATCGCCATGCCATGCGGTGCGGGCGGGGGATCCAAAATGGGGCGGCAAACGCAATATTGTTTTTGAAATCGTGGTCCAAAAACACACAAGCACAACAGAAACACGCGAAAATTTATAAACTGCCAGATTTTTCACAGTAGCAGTGGGTTTTTTCTTGCAACAAAATGTCTCTCCTCTCCTCCTCTGTCTTCCATTGATTTTATTTTATTTTATTTTTATTTACACCTGCGCAATGATGGGCTGGCCAAGTGGCCAGCCATGTGGGGAGTGGACAGCCATGCAAATTTTTTGGAGCCATCCCACCAGTCGCATGGCCACTTGGCCATGGAGACTTCTGGGATGTGCCAAAAAGCCCCCTAAAACCTGCCCTAGCCCTAACCCTAACCCTTGACTCCGTACCCATACGTCACAGACTGTCTTCTTAGTGGGTCAGAGAGGCACCCAGAGGTGCAACCCACTAGCCCACCGTAACCTTACCCGTCACTAGCCTAACCCTAGCTCTTGCACTAAGCCACCTTAAAGCCAGATCTACTTGCTTGCATTGCACTACACGCAGCAAGTACAATTCCCTTCTGTGTGAGACATGGTGGTGCGGGAGCCTTGTGAAGGGAAGGTATGACCCTATCACTCTCACACTGGTCTCAGGTCTGCACATTATGTTATGCAATATCCATATGGCTATTGCATAGCATTTTGCAGCAGCAGCAGCAGGTGAGGAAGGGAGACCCCCATGTAGAGGGGTCTCTCTTGGAGCCTGCTTCCCCTTCCTAGTGGCAGGAGGCACCCACGGGTGCCTCCAGGAGCCCACTTTCCCTTTATAGCGGGCCAGAGGAGGCACCCACCCCACAGAGGTGCCTCCAGGAGCCCGCTCCCCTCCCAAAAAAACCAGTACTAACGACAACGAAAAAACGAAACGAACCGACTAATTTTTGCAAATTTTCGCAAAAACCGGAAACGACCCGAAATGGGACTGGCCCGACTAACGACAACTCGAAAAAAATTTTTTTCAAGTCGTGCCCATCTCTAATGTTAAACCTTAAAACAAACAAAATTGCATTGTACTGTTAATTTGCAGCTCCTAAATTATATTTATAACTGCTGTTGCCCCACCTCATTATTAGCATGTTGTATTGTTCTTACTAATTCTGCAGGGAATAATACTCTCTAATTCTCTGTAGAGGACGATTCTGAGGTAGCACCTCAAAAATAGTTTCAAAAATGCAAAACAAAGTAAGATATACATTAGGACTTAGGAGCGATGGGACAAATTCTTAAAATCTGCGATATTCCTCTCAGAATGACATTATAAAAAAGCTTTAAGAGCCTCTTAAGTCCTAGGCCAGTGGTGGGGAACCTTCGCCTGTCCAGATGTTTTGGATCACAACTCCCAGAATTCCGAGCCTAGATAGCCAATGACAAAGGACTGTGGGAGTTGTGGTCTATAACATCTGGAGTGCTGAAGGTTCCCCAACACTGTCCTACGCCATATCAGATGTGGATTTTACCACATTAACTTATTGAATACTATTTGAACATAATTATCAGGATGTTAAGTTAAGTTGCTCAAACAATGAAGATATGTTACTAACAACAACAACAACAACAAGCTATCAGAACAAATGCAGTTAAGGCTAGAATAGAAAAATCAGCTGAGCCCCCCACATGTAGACTCTGTAAAGAGGCAGATCATGAAATTATCGACCATATACTGAGTTGTTGCAAGAAAATTGCTCAGACTGATTATAAACAGTGTCATGATGTAGTTGCTCAAATGGTCCACTGAAATTTGCGTCAGAACTATCATCTGCCCATAGCAAAGAACTGGTGAGATCATAAGCCTGAAAAAGTTATTGAAAATGAGCATGCAAAATTACTTTGGGACTTCTGAATACAGACAGAGAGGGTTTTAGAGCATAATACCCCGAATATTGTGATTGTGGAGACAAAAAAGTGTGGATAATTGATGTTGCTATACCAGGTAATAGCAGAGTCACTGAGAAACAACTTGAAAAAAATTACCCGATATCAGGATCTGAAAATTGAACTTCATAAACTGGTACAGGTGGTCCCAGTGGTAATCGGCACACTGGGTGCGGTGCCTAAAGAGCTAAGCAAATATTTAGAAGAAATTGGAGTTGACAAAGTCACCATCAGTCAGCTGCAGAAAGCCACCTTACTGGGATCTGCTTGCATAATTCACCAATACATCATGTAGTCCTAAACGCTTGGGAAGTATTCGACTAGTGATTTGTAATACAAAATTCAGTGTAGTTATCATGTGTCTGCTGTGTGACATTACTGCAACACAATGTGTAACTTTTGGTTTTGCCTAGAAATGGTTTTTTTATAGTGGGAAATTGCCTTTCCATAAAAAATATATAACAAATTGACTCATTTTTAGATTATGGCTCTTTGGAACAAATCTCTTTTTATGCTCAGTCTACTATTACACCTACAGATATTGGTATAAAAATTCTGACTGGATCACAAAGTCTATCATTAGCCTGAATTTCACCTATGGCCAATGTTTTATATATAACCCCCCAGAGACAACTTGAAGTGGTATGGGGTGGTATATAAGCAGAACACTTTGCTTTGCTTTAATGTTTTTGAACTACACTTCCCAGAATATCCGTGCCAGTCGTGCTGGCTAGGGTATTATGTGAGCTGTAGTAATAAAGCTTCTCTTTCTCTCCATGGGCGAACCTAGAGTTATCCCCTCTCTATAGAATCCAGCATATTGTATAACACAATATAGCACTCCATATTGAAGCAGCAGTTCTGCAACAGAATGTAACCCATGTAATTATGTGGGTTTTTTCTGAACAGTTCATAAGATCTGAATCAGTATTCATTTAGTGTTTGTAAATTTCTTATTTTATCTATTGTGAGCTGTCTTGGGTCCCCTATGGGAAGAGAGGTGGCATATAAATAAATAAAATGAATCGTAAATGAACCAAAGGCCACACTGCTATATAAAGTGCTTTGGTGCTGCATGGTTTCCTTCTACCTATTTTACTATCTAAAATTACTGTGAATGGAAACAGGAGCCAAGAGGTCATGAGAAGTCTTGGCTGAACCCATTCAGTTGAACATAATCAACTGCTGGGTATCTCAAGGCTCCAATGCTTTTTTCCCAGTGCTCATGTGACTCATTCCCATCAGCGGCTGGGCCCCTTTGAAAATGGACCAGTCGGCACTGCGGAGAACCCCTGGTGGTGACTGGGCCATTTTTAAAGGGGCCCAGCCCACAGATCAGCAGGAGCTCTTTTTAAAGGGGCCCAGCTGATGACAGGGAAGAAGTGTCTCTTTAAAGGGATCTTCCCTGCAGTGGATGACAGTGCCCACTCGGCGCTGCAATCCTCTGGGGGGAAATGGCAAAAGAGACCCCACTCCTCGCCTCCTCATGTGGAGGTGGAAAGAAGGGTCTCGCCCCAAGCCAGCACCTCTCAGCTGAGAGGTGCTGGCTAGGGGAGCTCTTTTCCCCACCCTACAGTGGCTGCGGGGAAGATTAAGCCCCTCTTTCCCCCATCCAAAGTTGCACAAGTACCACACACACACTACACACAAAACAAATAACGAATCAACAAATCAACAAAAATATTTAAAAAAACATTCATTTAAAATGAAACAAAATGAACTGAACCCTAAACCAAACCAAACCAAAATGAATCACCATTTTTTTCGGTTCATGCCCATCTCTAGACCTGATTTATCTGCCTTGGATTGGGCTACCAACTCCTCTAACCACTGGGTCATGTGTCCCAGCGTTCAACACGTGGTCATACTCAGCCCTGGAGCTGGCAAGGTCCTATAGGCCCACGTGGACTCTGATGAAATTGATCTGTCCTGAGTGGCTAGACAAAGTAGCCCTTCCCAGTATGGGACTGGTCAGAACCCCCATAATGGTTTGGTCATAATATGTATGACAAATATGTGCATATGAATTTGATTGGATGATATTCACACACTTCTATTCTGTTTTTATAAAACCTTATACTTTGCAAAGATTTGTCAATAAATGTTACAGGTTTTTCTGGATTCATCATTTTCTTCAATAAAAAAGGGGATGATGGCCATGTAGTTATGTAAATGTAACATTTACTGTTTTCATGCAGAGCCCAGTGAGGAACCAATCCAGATTGGAGACTTATTAATGTATTTTTCACCCTATATGACACACTTCCCCCCCCCTCAACAGTAAGGAGAAATGTCTGTGCATCTTATGGGGCAAATGCACCCCTGCCAGGAGCCTCCAGAGAGGCTGCATCTCTATGGTCATCATGGTGGGTGGTTACTTTCTAGCTGCAGCTCTATGGTCAACATGGTACTCTCTACCCCCTTTCCTATCTCTATGATCTTCAATTGGGCCGAGTGATCTCCATCTCCTATTCTACAGAACAAATCAATCATGCAAGGTAATTTTTTAAAAAACAGCCTGGTAGAGAAGCCTCCATTTCAGCTGCAGTGGAGGCTGGGGACCTGCACTGGATTTGGAGGCCTCTGCAAGGGCCAGAGACTTCCCAGTAGACATGGGCACGACTTGGCGAAATTGTCGTTTCCATTTCGGATATCGTTTCCGTTACGTAACGGAAACGGTAATGACAATTAAGCTGTCAGAACTCGAACTTGAACTGAAAAAAGAAAAATTGGGTCTGAATTGTCATTGTCGTTCCTGGCATCGCGCGGCGATCGCACGACGCCAAGCGGCACAGAAAAAAAGTTTTAAAAATAAAAAAACCCGATTCCCGGCCAAAAAAGCAGGCGAAAATATGCCTGCCTGAGGGCACCTACCAGAGGGGTGGTTTCTGGGGGGGGGGTCCCCAGCCTTCCCCCCCTCCTGTCCTGGGCTGCAGGTACCAGCAGGGGGCATCCTCGGCGTCTCCATTTGCCATGCGGGAGGGGGCATCCTCGGCGTCTCCATTTGCCATGCGGTGCGGGGGGATCCAAAATGGCGTCCGCAATATTTTTTTTGAAATCGTGGTCCAAAAAACCACCAAAGCACCACAGAAACATGCGAAAATTAGCTATTTTAAATGCTTGAATTTTTACAGTAGCAGCAGTGGGTTTTTTTATAGCAGTAAAAGGTCGCACTGATTTTATTTTATTTTATTTTTATTTTTATTTTTTTACATGGCTGGCCATGGGATGGGACCATGCAAATTTTTGGACCCATTCTACCAATCGCATGGCCAGGTTTTGACTGACACTTCTGGATGTGCAAGAGGGCATAAAAAGCCGAGGCACTTCCAGAAGAGTCGCAGTCCGGGCTTGGATATGGGTGGGAGAGGGCTGTGTGTAGCTGGCTGCTGTGCTAGACTAGTTTCGATTTCGCGGAGCCTTTAGATTTCAGTTAGGCAGGCAGGGAGGGAACTGATTCAATTGAATTTTTAGGAAATAATAATAATTCCTTTCATTCTCTGTCTGCTGTGGGGAATAGCAACGCAGTTTTTTCTTTTTTATTCTCCTGCAGTTTGTTAGGATTTCTTTTCTGATAGTGCTTCAAAAGGGGGGGAGGTTTGAGTGGGAGGGGAGGTGTGGATTTATTTTAAAAATTTCATTTGCTTGGTGGCAAGCCAAGGTCCTTTCATACCCTGCCTTTAGCTCTGCTGTGGGTGCACTGCCCACTTTGTTTGCAATAAAAAATGCAATTGCTTTATTCGATGCAGTCTTGTGTAGCAAGTCAGTTTAAAGTGTTTTCCACCTGCTCTGGGTCATTGCGGGACCCACGCCCGCCGCCTGCGCACCCACGCGCCCGTGCGCCCGCCCCTCCCCCTGCCGCTGCCGCCACCCGCCCATGCCCCCCCGCCCCCCGCCCCCGCCTAGGGCGCAAAAACACCTAGCACCGGCGGGGCGGGACGCCACTCGCTGGGACGTCAAATCACGCGAAATTGCGGCGGCGGTAATGACAAACGACACGACGAAATGACAAATTTTAAACAATTTCACGAAAAATGGAAACAACCCAAAACGGACGCGTCCCGAAAAACGACAACTCGAAGAAGAAAAATTTCTGGTCGTGCCCATCTCTACTTCCCAGCATAGAGACCTGGGGGGGGGGCAGCTTGTCTTCCCATTTTACTCTCCAGCCATGCTGCTCCGGGCTGCCCAAGTGTATGTATGTGTTAATATATATTTTTTTCACATACATACCTCTAAAAACTAGGTGTGTCCTATGGGCCAGTGCATTTCATGGGGCAAAAAAATATGGTACACTAAAGGAATAATCCAAATGAATGTGTTCCTTACAATGTCACCCACTCTATATCAGGAAAGCAGTGCAAGAAACAGTTAAAAACTCCATCCATCCATCCATCCATCCATCCATCCCATCCCATCCCATTACTTTCATTTTATTTGTGAACAACCTGATTTAGTGCAAGCACTAATCTAGGTGGATTACAATAATATTCTAAATTTCAGTCTTGGCCTCCTTCACTCTTGGAGCACAGGAAGCTCCCACCCCCAATAAAACCCTAAAGGAACCCAATCCAATAAAACATCCTATACATACAGACACATTGATGGGTGGGGATGGGTGGGGCATAATATCTCCAAAGGCTTCCTCAAAGAGACAGGTTTTTAACTGCTACTTGAAAGCTGGGAGTAAAGGGGGGGGTGAATCCTCACAGGAAAACTGTTCCAAATATGTGGAGCCACTACCAAGCTCCTTGTGGAGGACTTACAGTACTTACCTCCCTCCTAGTGGCCAGTCTAAGTGGATCAGACGGCAAGGGCTAATATTCTCTGGAGGAAGAGCTCAAACAGATAGCAGATCCCAAACTATTACAGGATTTATAAGTTAAAACCAATATGTTGAACCTGGCCCAGAAAGGCACAGAAAGCCAATGCACCCAAGCCAGCACTTGGGAAATATCATCAGACTTCTCCATCCCCGACATTAACCTGGTCACCTCATTCTGCACCTGTTTTAGTCTCTGATTCAGTTTCAATTGGAGTTTGATGCAGAGAGCATTCTTTGAGATAACTGGCACATCGACTACTGTCATAAAGAATACCCGGTCAAGGTAGCAGCGTAGCTGGACAATCAGCCAAAACTGATTGAAGGCTGACAACATCAGGGTCACTATTTGATGTTCCCAGGGAGACTGAGTCAGAATGGACTTCCTTTGCTTCCTATGTATTTTTAAAAAGGAGGCTCCCATGCAGTTTTCTAGGGCGTAAATGTCACCACCTTTTTAGTGTGGTCCTTCACCATAGACTTAAAAAAAACAATCACTTGTTTTAGTTTACTTTTTAGTTACCGAAGTGCATTAGGAAAGGCATTAGGAAAGACAACGCCTTCAGTGAATTTTTCCCAAGCCTAGCTCAGAAAGCATCCTCTTGTGATCTTTCAGCTAAATGTTGTGAAGAAAAGGTGACCTTTCAAAGCAGTACTCTGATCTCTGCCTCAAATCTTTGGAATCAGGTTGGCAACTTCTCTCCCATTTGTTCCTGTTCATCCCTCTGTCCCATCCTTCATATCTCCTTATCTTCAAGGAGGCAATGGCAAAGGTGGAGGCAGTAGCAGCAGCAGTGGAAGCGAGGGAAAGGAAACACAGACATGAAAGTTTGAATCAGTGTGTATTACTTCAAAGGCTCATGTTTTATTACTTTTTCAGTATTGTATTCGGGTTAGGGTTAGGGTTAGGGTTAGGGTTAGGGTTAGGGTTAGGGTTAGGGTTAGGGTTAGGGTTAGGAGGAGTATACTGGATACCTTGTAATTGTGGCCAGTTATATATTGGGACCACAAAGTGAAGCATCCAGACCAGAATCAAAGAACATGAAAGACGCTGCAGACTAAAACAACTAGAAAAATCAGTAGTAGCAGAACACACCCTGAAATAAACTGGACATGAAATCCTCTTCCAGGACACAGAGGTACTGGACAACACTATGACACCACTGCTGCTGCTACTGCCTCCACTATGTCAGACTACACAGGGAAGCCATTGAAATCCACAAGCATAAGCACAGTTTCATTAAAAAAGAAGAAAGTCTAAACATCAACAAAGCCTGGCTTCCAGTACTAAAAACTGCAAAGTGCAAAAGGTCAAAACTCAATGATTCCCACCTAGCCACAAGCAACAATGATTAGTTCACACATTAGAACAGCTAACGACACCCATCAACTACCTGGAAGGATTGTTGCTACCCCTGATTGCATTGAAACTTCTTAATCCCTTCATAACAATACAATGACTAACACCTATTCTCCTGCATAGGACAAATTTCCTCTTTTCCACAACTTTAAAAACCCCAGTCTCACTTACTCTATACCCCAGAGCACAAAAAGAATTCCTAGTTCTCTGATCTCCTTGCCCTCTGAAGATGTCTGCCACAGAGTATGGTAAAATGACAGGAAGAAAAACTTCCAGAACACGGCCAAAGAGCCCAAACAACTCACAGCAAAGTTGACAGTGTTTGGACAAATACTCAAAAAAGGTGACGGGGAGGGGGAAGAGGGACTAAATCAGGGGCATTGTGTGATTCTGGGGCAACAAGGCAAAGCAAAACAACTATTAAGGCATGAAAGAGAACTCAACCCAGGTTCACTTTGTTAGTGGCCATATTTCTAGCCCTCCACACATCAGTCATTATTCCCTAGCCTGCCATTATCCGTTATTTTCAGAGGCACAAGGTGGCTCCCTTCAACTGTTATACCATGGTAACATCCAGATAACTACTGATAGATGTTCCACCATGAAGTATCTGTCTAGTCTCCTTTTTAAGGCTAGCAGCTAATTTGGCTGTCATCACAAATCTATCTTGCAGTGATCACCTGGGGGAAAGATATAGGGTACAGATCAGTGGCCATATAAGTAGGCTCTTTTATTATTAATAGGCTGAGCTCTCTTGCTCAAGGCTATCAACATGCTTAAGGCTGTTAAAAACTTCTTAATAGTCCAGGAATGCTCACTGATGTTTTCATTCACAAGAACTATACAGGTTAGGAAATTATCTCTGCATTTGATTGCTGCTCTAATCTTTTTCTTTTTCTCTCTGCCTTCTTTGAAGGGACTTCATTCATCAGGTGTGGTAATTTTTCAAAAATGCAATACAGTACAGTATTCCCAAATTCTTCCCCAAAGATCCGAAGGCCTCTGTGGGATAGCTTTACCAATGGCAGCAATTATCAGCAATTAAAGAATTCCCCTCCTTCTCAATCCTCCCCAACCACTACGTCTTCCTGAGATTCCATGGAAGCCTCAGGATTTTCAGGGGAGAAATTGGAAGTGTTTTTATTTCTGGAAAATCACTGTAGCTAATGGTGTCTAACCTTATGAGGCATAACTGCAACAGGATTTTCAACCAGGTCTGTTTTTGCTGTCAGCAGCACTGATGACATCCAACAAACAAACCCTTTTCAGGTAAATCTTTTTAAAATATGAGGCATCTCAGCCATTCCAAGACCCCTCAAGAGAAATGTGACTAAATGGAAGGCAATCTCTCTCTCCTAGGCTGAACAACTAACCTTGATTTCATTCCATTTCCAAATAAACTTCAAAGTCAACCAAAATCCAAGATCTACAGGTGGCTCACTGATTCACTTTCTAATGCTTCAGTCCACTATCTAATGCTTCCTAAATTAGCATGGGGAATCTGACATGTAACTTTCAAATGACTGCTGGAAGATTTCGTTCTTCTCAGTGTCCAGGACAAATTTGGAAGCACACAAAGAAAACATGTCTTGGGAAAAGGAACATCCACATTTAAAATATTACCAAGCTTTTCATTTATTGAATAGAATTGTTTACTACCAAGATTGGGATGCGGGTTATTTCTTGCTATGGTAAAACATCTGTGTAGGACAAAAGTAAGAGTGTGCTGTTAGTGGTTTCTTTTAAGCATTACTTGACTATTAGAGATGGGCACGGACCAGAAAACCCACGGTTCGGGTTCGTCTGGTTCAGTCCCACCCTTGGTTCGGTTCGTGTTCGGGTTCGAATGAATTTTTTAAAAAAAGTTAGTTTGAACCCAGACCGGTTCAGCAGCGATCCCGCCTCCTCGTGCAGAGGCGAGACCGTGGCCCTCTCTCGACCGCCCTCCACCACGAGTGGATGACAGCTGGGCCAGCTGTCATGCACCCACAGCACAGATCCCTTCTCCTGACTGCCCTCTGCTGCAAGTGGATGACAGCTAGGCCGGCTGTCATGCACCCGCGGCAGAGATCCCTTCTCCCGACACCCTCCGCCGTGAGTGGATGACAGATGGACCAGCTATCATGCATCCGCAGTGGAGATCACTGCAGAGGGGGCTGTGATCCCACCTCCGCGTGTGGAAGCGAGACCGTGGCTCTCTCTTGGCCGCCCTCTGCCGCGAGTGCATCTGTGGCGGACATCTCTTCAGAGGGGGCCGTGGGCTCGGCTTCGCTTGTGGAGCTGAGCCCACGGTCCTCTCTTGACCACCCTCCGCTGCGGGCAGGTGACAGCTGGGCGGGCTGTCATCTGGCCGCGAGGAAAATCCCTTTAGAGGAAGCCCCGGTCCCGCCTCCATTTGCCTAGGTGAGAATGGGGCTCTCTCTAGACAGTCCTCCCCACGGGCGATGACAGCCGGGCTGTCATTGCGAGTGGGGAAGAACAAAACAAACCTAACTGAACTATTTTTTTCTGGTTCAGTTCGGTTTGGTTCATTCTTAAATTACTCTGGGGCTTGTTATTCGTTTCGTTACCTAACGAAACAAATAACAAATAACAGAATGAAAAAATTCATTTCATGCTCATCTCTATTGGCTATTGTTTATAAATGGAAATGAGCACATAATTTTCACCTTACTTCATTTAGATATTCTAATGAGAGGGAGAGTGACAAGAACAAGGTTATCAATAAATGCTTTACCTTTATATTTTTGTTATTCTGTTTTAGTAGGAAGTTTTTTTTCCAACAGTTTTTAACAGTAATGGATTGCTGAACAGTAAAAAACCAGACTTGGAAAGAAATCTATGGGGATATGGCTTTGCTTGGGCAATTTCATAGACTAATTCTAAACATGTTTACTGAGAACAAAATGTCACTGAGAACAGTCAGATAGTGAGACTTTTCAGACACCAATCATGATACTAAAGTTCAGTTTTCATGCTCCATCCATGAGTTTAACACAAGAATTCTGGTTCCCGTTCTCTTTCCTTTTTGGTTAAAGCCACAGCAAGGAAACCTCAAATACTTCTTTTCTATATATAGTCTTAAAGGAACTTCTCTTGCTTAAAATTCTGGTTAGTTTTGTTTCCAATAAACCAAGGTCCAATGTGGTAGGTTTGAATGGAGCATCAAAAAAGGACTGTAGGCACTCAACGTCAACATGCCTGTTCAGCCATGTAGTTTTGCCAAGTGGCTTTGGGTCCATTGCTCTCTCTCAGCCTAGCTTACTTTGCAGGATTACAATGAGGGCAGAGTGGTCATGGTTTCTTAAGAGGAGTCTTGTATGCCATTCTGAATCCGCTGAAGGAAGGAAAATGATTGAAAAGATTAGATTAGATTATGTTTACTTTAAGAGTGCAAACGTGCCTTCCAAACAACCGTCAATCAAACCACAGGGAAAGAAAAAGTGGGGGAAGCATATCATCTTTGCCCATAGTGTTAATCATGCATTAACTGACAGATATTATTTAGTGAAACCATGTATTAGACAGGTGTATAAATAAATGGTCTGTCTGTATTTAATTGATTTATAAGATGGAGTGTACAAATGTGCAAAGTCACAGTGATTCAGTCTAAAGGTTGTTTCTATTAGACTGCAGGTGAAAAGAATGGGCTTAAATGGGTTTGGCTGATGCAAGGTGCTGCAACAGCTATGATGCAATGTGTTACCTGATTGGACAGACATATAAGTGTTTTGTTAAACAGTGTTCAATTACATCCAAACAGCTCCTCTGAAAACAATGCTTAGGATTGGGTTAGCTTTCTTTAGAATTGGAGCCCAGGGTAAGCTAGGTCAGGGAAAGAATTTGGTCTGTGAATATGGCATATTGTGGATCCTGTATTATGCTTCAAGAAGATGAACACATGATCTGTAATATGGCTGCTGTGGGAGGGTAGGTCCAAAAACAGCCAGGATGTGGCTGCAAGTCTCTATGAGCCAAAATATTATGAACATTTGTTTTGGACTTAAAGAAATGATGAAACAAAAGAGCAAGTGAGTGCAGCACATACAAGAGAGAAACACATAAATACGTACCCTTTTCCAAAAGGCATCCCCTCATATTTAAAATAAAAGGGGGGGCTGGGAGTTATCAAAGATTGTCACTTGAAACCAAGTTCAAATCAAGTCAGATCTAAACTGTTACTGGAGTGATTGTTTTCAAATTATGTCATGAACTTGCTTTCCTGCCTATTGCCTTCTTGTGGAAAAAATATTTTATGCCTTTTGCTGCTCCTTATTGGTGGTGGATTTAAAGACAAAACTTAAAGGAAACTAACTTATGCCTCTGTGCTTTTTATATGTTGAATTTAAAGACACAACTATAACAGCAGCGTTGGGAAAGCTGTTTCTTCAAAAAAATATCATCTGACCTTGGAATAACTTCATATTTTGAAAACAAAGCTTGAAGGCTGTTCCTTGTTGCTTTAGCTTCAATTAGTCTAGTTACTGTCATCTGTATTTTTTATTTTGAAACTAAGTGGCAGAAACTATTACAAACAATATTAACCCTTTCTTGTGAGCTATAAATTCTATGCGATTTGCAAAAAATTACAGATATCTACACTGATTCAACCTCTGAAGATACAGAGATCTTCAATTCTGATAAAGACACAGAGGCAAAACAGAGACCAGAATGCAGTTTGCAGATTACTACAACAGCAACTCCACATGAGAGACCTCAAAATGGAGTGGTGGATAATACTAGGTGTCTTGAAAAAACTGAAACCAGCTCTGATCAGGAGTTTGAATTATAAATAACAGCTGATCTTAATCTACAGACAAACACAACAAGATTGATACAGGATGGCTCTTTGGTTATGCCAAATTTACAGGATATGATAAATGTATCTACTGAGGTCGGTTCGAGTCAGGAGATTGAACCAGAACAGAGGGCAGATCTTAACATGAACACAGATGGGATGGGAATGGTGCAGGTGGTGGCCTTGGATATGCTAGGTCCGAGAAGTATGATGGGCATATCTGTCTTACTCAGTGTGGGTGCCAAAAAGAGGAAAATTTGGGACTTTTTCAGTGGTAGAGCGGCCATCCAGATTGCTATCAGGATAATACAACAGCCTATAAGGTTGATGGATTTGGCAAGGGGGAAGCACTCTGTGAGATGGGGAGCTTGACAGGAAAAGGCAAAATTGAAAAAAAAAAGAACTTATGCCATTGTGAATTGATTACATAAAAATGTTTTCTGTATTCTGATTGTCTAAGGCAGCGTTTTTCAACCGCTGTTCCATGAGATATTGCCTGGTGTGCCGTGAAGGAGCAGCCGGAGGAGGAGGAGGAGGAGGAGGAGGAGGAGGAGGAGGAGGAGGAGGAGAGCCTCCTGTCGGCGCATGCGCCCTGGGCATGCAGGAATTGGTGATTGCTGGGAAGGAGCGTGAGGGTGGGGAGAGAGAGAGAGAGAGAGAGAGAGAGAGAGAGAGAGAGAGAGAGAGAGAGAGAGAGAGAGAGAAGAGCGTGGGGGGGGCCAAGTCCACGAAGGCTTTGGAGACGTCGCCCAGCGAGCCTGAAAGAGGAGGAGGAGGAGGAGGAGGAGGAGGAGGAGGAGGAGGAGGAGGAGGAGGAGGAGGAGGAGGAGGAGAAGAAGAAGAAGAAGAAGAAGAAGAAGAAGAAGAAGAAGAAGGCGTCACCACTCGCCAGCAGACCCGCCATCCCTCCTGGCACATCCCATGGGCTGCCCTCCAGCAAAAGAAGCCAGGGGTCCGGGGACGCGACCCCCAGCCCCGAACCCCAGCCCCTGGGCTGTGCGGAGGCGAGGGGAAGAGGGCAGGTGCGCGATCCGGCCAGTCCCGGGGGCAGCGCTTCTCGGCAGACCGCTGGCTGCCGCCGCTCGCAGGTGGGGAGGCGACTCCCCGACGACCTCCCCCCCGCGTATGCGCTCCCGCCGGCCAGTCGCCCCCGCGCACTCACCGGCGTTGTTGACAAGCAGGAGGCGCTGGAGGCAAGCGCCGTCGTGGTGGCAGCGCAGGGCGTCGGCGGCGTCCCGGGCCACGCGCTGCAGTCCCTCGTCGGCGCCCAGGTCGGCGGGCAGGGCGTGGACGCACAGCTCCCGGTAGGCGGCGCGCAGCTCACCCTCCAGCTCGCCCAGCCCGCCCGCCAAGCGCGCCGCCAGCAGCAGGAGCGAGCCCGGCACCAGGCGCGCCGCCACCAGCCGCGCCACGCTTCGCCCGAAGCCCCGCGACGCCCCCGTCACCAGGCACGCCGCCCGGCCCAGACCCGGCCCCGACGACGACAACAACAACGACAACGCCATCGCCGGTGCCCCCCCCCGCCGCGGGACCCCAAGGTCGCCTGCCCGCCCGGCACGTCCTGCAACCATGCAGCCCATCATCCACAGGTGCAGGGGGGTGGGGGTGGTCTCGAGCCACGGCTCGATCTACTCCACACACACCCCCGCTTGTTAATTTTTTTAACATTTTCTAATGGTGGTGTGCCTCATGATTTTTTTTTTCATGAAACAAGTGTGCCTTTGCCCAAAAAAGGTTTAAAAAAACTGGTCTAAGGCTACTGGTTAATTGGTATGACATGGGAAACGGAAAATGGAAATGAGAAGACAGACCTGATATATAAATAAATGTTAATCTGTTAGCTTTTTTAAAGGCTAGAGGTATAGACAAGAATTTCTATGCATAAAGTGAAATATATAAACCAGGAGATAGCTCTTTTATAATTGCCCATAAAGTATTAACTTGAATTAGAAATGATTGCTGAAATTAGGCACGTTTTGGAAGAACTGATAAATATACTGTGGATTAGAGAGAGAGAGAGAGAGAGAGAGAGAGAGAGAGAGAGAGAGAGAGAGAGAGAGAGAGAGAGTTTGTCATTATAGTTGTGAGCAACTCTTTGTGACTGTAAGTCCATGGAGTTTTCTTGCCAGTTCCTACTCCAGTACTTGGTCTCCCATCCAAGTACTAACCAGGGCCAATGCTGCTTAGCTTCTGAAATCAGGCCAGATGGGATGTGCTTAAGGCATCTAGGCAGCACAGAATGTATATAGTTAGCCAAATTTATCCTTAATTGCTTAGTATTGAAGAGCTAAATAGTGAGATTAAATAGATTTTTGAGATTAGATAGGCTATATGCTTTGTATTAAAAACAGATGTAAGTAAAGTTAGATAGAATAGGGATGAGATAGTAAGGAAACTAAGTATGAAAGTATACTCATTTAAGCTGGGAAAGGAGATATAAATTATACTGGGCTTAGACTGTGAGTGATCGGTAACACGACAGGAGGCAAGCAATATATTTGTTCTATGTAAATTAGTTTAGATAATAAATAAGAAAGAAAGAAAGAAAGAAAGAAAGAAAGAAAGAAAGAAGTGATTTGGTGGTTTAAACTTGTCTAATCTTCCCAAATTTGGAACACAGCAAAAATAGACCATCTGCTACAACTATGCCACATTTGATGCTAATCCAAAACTCTGTATAGAAGCTACATTTTTGTTTGGGTTGCCCTCATTTTTAGAATTGCCTTCTGAAATGTTGATTCATGCTGCCAGCAGAAGATCATTGCTGCACTTTCACAATAATTACAGTAAGTCCACTGTGTTCATTGGAGCTTACTTCCAGGTACATACGCGTGGGATTAACCCTCACTTTTATGGTACTTGTTCTCAAGATCATGTGTGCAATGGTAGTTTAATGAAGCAGTATTTTATAATTAGAGACTTATGTGACCTTGCAAAAGAGAAATATACCGTAGTATAATTCTGGCAGCTTCAAAAAAAAAAAAAAAGGCCACCAATAACTGTCCATCAGTTAATAGCAAGCTTCCAGAGAGGGCAAATAATAGGCTTTCCTAATAACCATGGAAACAAGAAAGGGACTTTTGAAAGTGGTGTGAACCCATTAGCCTGTGGATAATAAGTGAAAAACCCAATTCAGATCATTGTTTTCAGCTAAATGATATTTGATGTAATTTTTTGATTACAAGTGTTGCATTCCACGACATTTGTCGTGTCAAGATAGCATTTCTCAAATTAAATGAGACTCCCCTTTTCTTTTCTCTATATCTGCTTAACTAGGGCACTTCCCAAGAGAATCAGTGTTGTCAACTGAAAGAGGACAAAACGAATATTAGTTCATCACTTGTCAGAGAGAGAGGGATTTTATTTAACATAAGTGGATCTATAGCCCTATGTTCTGATTTTTAAAAACAAAAATACAATCAAACGAAATATTTAGCATAAATTAAGGAACTGTCCCCTTTACACATTTAGAATATATATAAAATCAGGCAAAAGTATAATTTTATGTTCATTACAAGGCAGATTTTTGAAGAACTGTATTTTGTAGGCACCATACATCTTAATAAGGTGGACATACTTGGGTTCATACATTTGGAATGGGGCATCCCTCCTGGTTGGACGATCGGCCACTGATATTGTTCAGTCCAAGGATGAAGCTGCTCCCTATGCTGTTGAATTGCTACTGCCAAGAAGTCAATGGTTGCCTACATCAGACAATATTGAATACAAAGCTGACAAAGGAGAACTGTTCCCAAACCAGTACACAGTTCCCGTAGCAAGGCCGACAAGACCGGTAATTTATTCTTAGGTCAACACTGCTAATGAGACGGTATATTCTACCACACCTGGGGGCAGACATGTCTCATGGGCTACCGTGGGGTACTGTACAAGCACATATAGGTCTGTCTTCCAACATCTTACAGCTGCTGCCTACCTTAAAAGTTTGACAGCAGACGGAATCACCCTACTTTAACTAATAAAAGGGTCATTTTACTCAGCAAATCATTTAATTTCCATTTGGGAGTAATGGGGATATTTTCCATTATACAGTATTTAGACTTCAATGAAATGCCTAATACTGGTTGAAAACCTGTTTTATGCAGAAAATCACACCAAAATAGGCCTACTTAATCAATGGGAATTTAATGTTCACTCCTCTGTGAGCTTCATTGGTTCAAATAGGCCTTAAAGTAATAAAATATGAGTTGTGTCTAGAATAGGCCTATTTGAATCAAATGAACTTATGGAGGAGTATCTGGAAGTTGAGTCATGGCTACTGGACTTCTTTTTGAGAGATAGAAACGTTTCGCTGTTCATCCAAACAGCTTCGTCGGTCTGAATGCAGCTGGTGCAAACCCTGACTCTTATAGGCAGCTTTGACCTCTAGTCACCCTGGCCTCAATTAGGCTCATCAGATGAACTAAATAGGCTCGTTAGGGAGACAATGGTATCCTTAGCCTTGAGGTGAACCATGGCTTATGGTGCTGAAACCTATCAAGAAGGGGTCGTTAATGGGTCGTTAGCTATGGCCTTGGTGGTAAAGGCTTTTTGATTTGTCTTGGTAGTGTGGAAAGCACAGCTTGATAAGTAGCAGATAAACTATGCCGGAGGCCACCACCTCTGTTGAGGGAGGGATTTTCAATGCTCACATGAATGGCCTCCCTTACTCCTCTTTCAAACCACCTCTCTTCTTTGTCTAATATGTGTACATCCTCATCTTTGAAAGAGTGCCCTTTCTCCTTCAAATGGAGGTGTACTGCTGATTCTGGACCTGAGCTGTTACCCCTCCTATGTTGGGCCATCCTTCTGTTTAATGGCTGTTTGGTTTCCCCAATGTAGAGGTCTGAACACTCCTCACTGCATTGGACCGCATATACTATATTGCTCCTTTTATGGTTGGGTACCGGATCCTTTGGGTGGACAAGTCTCTGCCTTAGTGTGTTTGTGGGTTTGAAATAAACAGGGATGTGGTGTTTGCCAAAAATCCTTTTAAGCTTCTCTGACACTCCAGCCATGTAAGGAATGACCAGGTTCTTCCGCTGGGTCTGGGTCTCAGACTGATCCCTTGTTCTTCTGGGATGGCCCACTGCTTTGTTGAAGGCCCACTTTGGATATCCACAGGCCTTAAGTGCTCTCCTCAGGTGCCTGTCTTCCTTCTTCTTGGCTTCTGTGGAGGTGGGGATGCTCTCTGCTCTGTGGCTTAGGGTCCTGATGACTCCTAGTTTGTGCTGTAATGGATGGTGGGAGTCGAACAGTAAGTATTGATCTGTGTGGGTGGGTTTCCTGTAAACTTCTACTTCCAGGCCACGGTCAGGTCTGATGATGACTGCACAATCCAGGAAAGCCAGCCTGTTGTCTTGGGTGTCTTCTCTAGTGAACCTAATATTAGGGTCCACTGCATTGATGTGGTCTGTAAAGGCCTGTACTTCCCGAGTCTTGATTTTCACCCAGGTATCATCTACATACCTGAACCAGTGAGATGGTGTTGTCCCTGGGAAGGTGTTGAGTGCCTTCTTCTCCACTTCTTCCATGTATAGGTTTGCAACAATTGGTGACACTGGAGAACCCATGGCACAACCATGCTTCTGTCTGTAGAAGTCCCCTCTGTACATGAAATATGTGGTATTCAGACACAGGTCCAGGAGCAGGCATATCTGGTCTGGGTTGAGTCGGCATCTGGAGGTGAGGGTGCTGTCTTCTCTTAGTCTTCTCTTTACCATCGTTAGGGCATCAGTGGTGGGGATGCTTGTAAAGAGCGATGTGACATCAAAGGATACCATGGTTTCATCTGTATCCAGTTTCAGCTCCCTGACTTTAGAAACAAACTCCTCTGAATTGTGTACGTGGTGGTCCGTGAGTCCAACCAGTGGGGCTAGGATAGTTGCCAGGTATTTTGCAATCTTGTACGTCACTGACTGTGACAAATGCTCTCATCCCTGTGAGGGATGTCAGAGACTTCTCTCTTGGCTAGTTGTGGTGGTTGAGCATGAGAGTGCAGCAGAGACTTTTATCTGAGTAATTGCTTCTGCTGCTGGCTGCAGCTGTGATGAAACAAAGTGAAGGGCAAAATTTAGGCAGGACCTCTCTCTCTGTCTGGGTGAGTCCCTGTTTGAGAGGTTCTTCAGCAGGGTTCTTCACGGATGGATTCTATCACAAAGGAAGGTGCACTGTCGTCCTCAACACGGTGGACTATCACAAGAAGGTTATTACACTTTTAGATGACCAACACACGTATGAAAAACTAAAAAGAGACCCCACCAGCAATTACAGGAAGAAAGTAATAGAATGCTTAAAACTCTTGGAGCAAGAAAACATAATTGACAGGGTGACCTACCACCAGTTATATCCTGGAGAGACCGTCCCCTGCTTTTATGGACTTCCAAAGATCCACAAGCAAGGAATCCCCCTCAGACCAATTGTCAGCAGTATAAATTCAGTGACGTACAAGATTGCAAAATACCTGGCAACTATCCTAGCCCCACTGGTTGGACTCACGGACCACCACGTACACAATTCAGAGGAGTTTATTTCTAAAGTCAGGGAGCTGAAACTGGATACAGATGAAACCATGGTATCCTTTGATGTCACATCGCTCTTTACAAGCATCCCCACCACTGATGCCCTAACGATGGTAAAGAGAAGACTAAGAGAAGACAGCACCCTCACCTCCAGATGCCGACTCAACCCAGACCAGATATGCCTGCTCCTGGACCTGTGTCTGAATACCACATATTTCATGTACAGAGGGGACTTCTACAGACAGAAGCATGGTTGTGCCATGGGTTCTCCAGTGTCACCAATTGTTGCAAACCTATACATGGAAGAAGTGGAGAAGAAGGCACTCAACACCTTCCCAGGGACAACACCATCTCACTGGTTCAGGTATGTAGATGATACCTGGGTGAAAATCAAGACTCGGGAAGTACAGGCCTTTACAGACCACATCAATGCAGTGGACCCTAATATTAGGTTCACTAGAGAAGACACCCAAGACAACAGGCTGGCTTTCCTGGATTGTGCAGTCATCATCAGACCTGACCGTGGCCTGGAAGTAGAAGTTTACAGGAAACCCACCCACACAGATCAATACTTACTGTTCGACTCCCACCATCCATTACAGCACAAACTAGGAGTCATCAGGACCCTAAGCCACAGAGCAGAGAGCATCCCCACCTCCACAGAAGCCAAGAAGAAGGAAGACAGGCACCTGAGGACAGCACTTAAGGCCTGTGGATATCCAAAGTGGGCCTTCAACAAAGCAGTGGGCCATCCCAGAAGAACAAGGGATCAGTCTGAGACCCAGACCCAGCGGAAGAACCTGGTCATTCCTTACATGGCTGGAGTGTCAGAGAAGCTTAAAAGGATTTTTGGCAAACACCACATCCCTGTTTATTTCAAACCCACAAACACACTAAGGCAGAGACTTGTCCACCCAAAGGATCCGGTACCCAACCATAAAAGGAGCAATATAGTATATGCGGTCCAATGCAGTGAGGAGTGTTCAGACCTCTACATTGGGGAAACCAAACAGCCATTAAACAGAAGGATGGCCCAACATAGGAGGGGTAACAGCTCAGGTCCAGAATCAGCAGTACACCTCCATTTGAAGGAGAAAGGGCACTCTTTCAAAGATGAGGATGTACACATATTAGACAAAGAAGAGAGGTGGTTTGAAAGAGGAGTAAGGGAGGCCATTCATGTGAGCATTGAAAATCCCTCCCTCAACAGAGGTGGTGGCCTCTGGCATAGTTTATCTGCTACTTATCAAGCTGTGCTTTCCACACTACCAAGACAAATCAAAAAGCCTTTACCACCAAGGCCATAGCTAACGACCCATTAACGACCCCTTCTTGATAGGTTTCAGCACCGTAAGCCATGGTTCACCTCAAGGCTAAGGATACCATTGTCTCCCTAACGAGCCTATTTAGTTCATCTGATGAGCCTAATTGAGGCCAGGGTGACTAGAGGTCAAAGCTGCCTATAAGAGTCAGGGTTTGCACCAGCTGCATTCAGACCGACGAAGCTGTTTGGATGAACAGCGAAACGTTTCTCTCTCTCAAAAAGAAGTCCAGTAGCCATGACTCAACTTCCAGATAAACTCACCTGGATGACTGAGAATCTTCACAGACTTATGGAGGAGTACACTCATCAATTCCCTCCTGATTCAATGGTCCTACTTTAATTCGACTCACTATGCTAAGTATCAGGCTTTCAGACAACGTGTTCACCTGAAGTGTTTTGGAAACTACATAATATCATACAGTGCAGGGAGAAAAAAAAGCTGTAAGTGAAGTCTCCTCTGATTAGAATTAATTCTGGTTTTTTTTTAAAAAAATTGCAGTCTCCTGCTTATTTTATCCTCCCAAATACAGTATATGGAAAGAAGTAGGTGTCATTAAGTTGACTGAGATAATTAGTTGCCTAAGCTATATCAGAAATACATTGGATATCAGAAGAATTTCATGTTTGAAATATGGAGTCCCCATTAAAATCATGGGGACTTCAGTTAGTCATGGTGCAGTAACTCTACTCCCTGCTCCAATCCAGCATGCATTTAAAGAATAAAATGAGAAAACATATTTTATAGATTGCATGCTTAAAATTTACTGTACAGTACATGTCATGTCATAATCGTTAGAACTGTAAGTAGATGATCTAATTAATTTAGTTTGACCATTATTTTAAATATCAATGTAGAATATTATTTTAAATATGCAAGAAATAAATCAAGATGAAAAGCTGCTATCCTTACCTGGTAAATCAAGGCTAGGAAAATATTAGGGATTTTACTTAATAATAGTCAGAGTAAAATTAACCACTCAAAATTATATCCTTATTGGAGATATCAAGATATCTTAAATAGTAAGATTGAACTAAAAACACAGGAAGAGTTTTTTAAAAAATTATATTAGATTGGTGGAAAAATCGCAGTTACAGCCAAGGTTCAGTAAAGATAAAAAAAAAGAAGGTTTTTATATGCAGAAAACTGATTTTGATATATTGTTTTTGGGGAGTGAAAAGAAATTTATTAAGAAAATGTATAAACACCTATTGGAGCGTAAAACTGAAGATGATATAATTAAAGACTGTATGATCAAATGGGCTCAGAATATAGGACATAATACTGAGATAGATCACTGGAAACAATTATGGGAATTTAATATTAAGTATATAAAAGCAATAAGTTTGAAAGAAAATGTATATAAAATGTTCTGTAGGTGGTACAGCCACCCCACGCCATTTCGAAGTTCAGGTACTGCAGTCCCACTACATCATGGGATTGCAGTACCTGCACCGCGGGGGGCAGGGGGTGATCGGGTCACTCCCCGCCACCCGCCTCCCCCTCTGAGAAGCCTCGGAGCCGCGCAGGGGGGCAGCGGGGGCGATCGGGTCGCTCCGTGCTGCCCCCCCCCCCACATCTCTGAGAAGCCTCAGGGGTGCACGGGGGCGGCGGCGGGCGATCGTATCACTCCCTGCCACCCTCCTGGGCCCCTCCAAGAAACCAGAGCCACACAGGGGGTGGCAGGGAGCGATCGGGTCACTCCATGCCACCCCCCGGGCCCCTCTGAGAAGCCTCGGAGCTGCACAGGGTGGTGGGGGGGGCGATCGCGTCGCTCCACGCTGCCCCTGTGCCCCTCCGAGAAGCCTTGGGGGGGTGTGGGAGGGCAGCAGGGGGTGATCGGGTCACTCCATGCCGCGCTCCCTTCCCCCTTCGAGAAGCCTCGGAGCCACGCAGGGGACGGCGGGGTGGCGCAATATCCATTGAAATGCATTGAGTCCCCACCCCCAGGCCCCCCACCCGCTTCTGCATATCATGGATTTTCATGGATCGCGGGTGGGGTGGGTCCCTAACCCCCGCAATCGGCGGGGGGTTACTGCATATAACAACACAAAATTAATGAAAATGTTTGGAAATGGATCTGATGTTGGAAGTGCAAGAAGAAATAAGGGACTCTCATACGTGGACATGCGCAGTGATTAAAAACTATTGGAAAAGTGTACATGAGATATTACAGAAAATATTGTGTTGTATGATTCCATTCAAACCAGAAATATTTTTCTTAAATATTATGCCGGAAATCAAAGACCATAACAAGAAACATTTATTAATGTATATGTTAACTATAGCTAGGATTTTGATGGCACAATACTGGAAAACAAAGGAATTACCGGAACAACATGAGCTTTTGGACAGGTATTTGAAAACAGTGGAAATGGACATATTGTCAGATACACTCAAGGAGAAAGACCTTCAGAAGGCAAGAAAACACTGGAGACTATATGTTTTCTGTGAGAAAATAGTCGCTAATAGACTTTGACCTATTGTAAACGGACACTGGGTACATTCTAGGTCCAGTCAGGAAGATGTTGGGCAAATAATGAAACACACCAAATGAACCAAATTGATTAATGAAGGCTTCAAGCAACAGATGAAACTCTCTCAAGTTGTCCAGAGCCTTACAAATGCTTTACATAATCAAACATTACAATCAAGTACAGTATGGAGAATAGCAACTGACTAGCATCCCATTTCAAATCAAAGACTGAATGCATCTGTCAAGTTAGTAAGACCTGAGGACTTAGACAAGGCACTTACATCAGGCCTGCCCAAAGCCCGGCCTGGGGGGGGGAGTCCGGCCCGCCAGGCCATTCTGAGTGGCCCACGGCTGGCTGGCCCACCCCTCCCTCCCCCTCCTTCACCCCATGTTTTTTTAAAAGAAAGTAGGTGGGGCTTGCAGTGGGGTGGCAAGGTTGGGGAGCAACCGGCCCCTGACACATTCTCAGCCACCAAATCTGGCCCTCCTTACAAAAAGTTTGGGCACCCCTGACTTACATGATATAAAGTTATTACCTCTTTTTAAAAAGAATATGACAAAAATACAATGGTAGAATGGTGATCCATGTCATCCGATGAAGTGGCCACACCAAAGGAAGTGAAAAAATTAACAATAAGAATATGTCTGATCAGGTTGAGGTGACAGTAATAGGCAGAATTAAAAATACCAAAGTCTTTGCTGTTCAAGCTGACAGAACACAGATGTTGCTTATTCCACTGTTTTGCTTGTTATTGCAAGGTAATTGAAAGGCAATGAAGTTAAAGAAAATCTTTTTTTTTTTGTCATCCTTTGTCAGAGCCCACGAGGTGAAGATATATTTAATGCTATTTGATTATTATTTCAAAGAAAATGAAATTAATGAATTAATCAACCTGATTATTGGAAACTTTGGACAATGTTCTGTCTGAGAACAAGGCACTGCTTTCCGGGAAAATGAGTTAGATAATAACTGAACAGATCAAAGGAATTAAATAGTGTTTTGAGAAGTACTCAAAAGCTGGAGAACAGAACAACTGAGCTGTAAATCCCTTTAAGGAAAAAGACCTCTGAGATTCCAGAATATTAATTAAAGAAATACGTAAGTTTATTACTTTCAAAGCAAAATTCAAGGGAAATCCTTTCTTAATTCTTGGGCAGACAATATGAACAGTTGTCTGACAAGGCACTTAGGTTTCAGTTGGCACCTACAAATATGGAAGTGATGAAGAGGGCTTTCTCTCCCAATAATTTATAGAAACTATATACCAAAGTAAACTGGATGCATATCCAGATATAACCTGATTTCAAAAAACTATGTGAGTCAAAATGATTTCAAGGATTTCACTGAACATTTGTTGTACAGTATATAAAATATTTGTTGTGAATTTTACAAATATTTTTTCAAAACATATTTAAGTTTTTAAAAAATATTAATAAAGCAGCAAAGGCAATGTATTATTTGATCTAATTTGTTTTTATGTAATCTGTGATGTATTTACTTGAATTAATTGTAACTTTTGAGTTTTGAATGAAAATATATATGCACCGTCTTTTCACATTATTACTCAAATGCTTTTCAATCCCATTGCTATTTATTTTGCAATTGCAACATATAAATTTGAAATAACAGCAACCATACTAATTACAAACATTTTGCTGATATGAAAGGGGAAATTTAGAGAAATGGTCTGCCAACGAGCACATAGGGGGGAAAGGCTGAGAACCATTGATCTAGATTTATATTCCAAAAGAATACAGATTATAAAATATTCTGTCAAAATACAATAACATTTTGAACAGAATAATGAGCAGATATATAGGATATGATCAGTCTGGAACACTCATAGCTGCCAAATCACAGAAACAATCAGAATGTTTTCGAATTTATTAAATCATAGTGTAAGCCATAATGGGCCAGCTGTCTACATCTTTTTGGAGGCAGACAATGCTTTTGACAGTGTCAAAGGATCCCATTTTATCTGAGACACTGAGGAAATTTAATCTTGGAAACAGATTTATTTCTAACCCCCAGGCAGTTTATAATAATGCAGAGAGGAAACTGCATGTTAATAGACATAGGTCACAACCAATACTTCTCAAAAGAGGAACATGTCCAGTCTCTTTTTTTGCCTCATTTATTAAACTTGTAGGCATTATGATATATTTTCTTGAAGCACTACCCAGAATACTGCTTCTAGAAACGCACCTACTGTATGACTTTCCATCATTAAGGAAGAGCAGAAAATCCTCTTAGAATGTTTATAACATTATGTCAATATCCCAGTTTGCCCAAGAGTCCAGCCAATTAGAAAGAGCCCAGAAAACAGCCTGCCTGTTGAGGGAAGGGTAAATTTACAATCCAGCTGCTGACTATTGGTGTCACCACTTTGAACTTCTTTTTTGCCAACATCATACAATATATCCCACTTTTTAAAATTGATTTTAATGTCTTGATAAATTGGGTTTGTTTTGCATTTGTTTTTATAGCTAAATTGCTGTGGATTTTCTTGCTGTGAACTGCACAGAGTTCCTTCGGAAAGTCGGGCGGTATATAAATATAAATAAATAGATAAGTAGATAAATAAATAAATAAATAAATAAATAAATAAATAAATAAATAAATAAATAAATAAATAAAAAAAAACCTCAGCCTGCTCAGCTTCATTGCTGGACCAGGCCCTTGAATCTACATTTTCCCTCAATGTCCAGAAATCTCCATTTTTCTAGTGAGTGTCCTACCAAGAAATCAGATCATGGGTACCTTCAGGTCCAATCCTGCCTTCAGGCAAAGTTCAGGGACTATGGTTGGTGTTATTTTCCAAATGCCAATTCCAAGCATATTAATTTTTGAGAAACTGACAAGATTCAGTTGACTATTTTGAGTCCATAAATACCATAGAATTAGCCAACACCTTGAGCCAAACCTAAGAAGCAACAGACCGGGGGGGGGGGGGGGGCAGAAGAAAATGGAGAATAGGTTTAAATCCCCTTGAGCTGCAGTAGCACGGATCGAGTTAATACATGCCACTATATATTTCATAGGTAAACGGGATTTGCAGCATGACACCCATACATAGCACTGCAATTCAAAGGTTGTTGTGTTGTTATTATTAATACTATTATTATAAATAAATTCAGTACACTGGAAGGGGGGAATTGCTATTTTAAGATCTCCATGAGAGCAGTATGATATAACTCATTTAAATTCCAGGGAACACACCTGAACTAGATCATATTTTGTGTTTGGATAGGTTTACAGGTTTTGATTGAAGCAAGAATATCAATACTACTCTATTTAGGTAAAACACAGATGTCTATAGTGAGTGAGCATTGGGTGCATTATACACGATGTATGTGCCTTGTTTTTGTGTCTCCATAAATTACATTCCGTAGCACTCTGAGGTTGAAAGTGCACTACGTACATTAACCATCTTAGTTTCATCCTTTAAGCAGTTGGCAGGTTTGTGACTTGGGACCTTAATGCCAGCTATATTTTTGCCTGACCAAGAGCCCCTAAATGACATTAAAACCATGCTTATCACATCATTTGCATTTCACTGAATTCCTCAGCAAAAATATAATTCATGCTCATCTTCACACTGAAGATGATTTAGAGTCCTAGGTAGAATTTTTAAAAACTATATTGAACCAGCACAGCTATATACTTTCCTATAAAAGACCCGTGCAAAAGAGAACTTCATTTTTACTGCAACGCCCTTCTGTCTAGAGGGAGTCCTATTTCTGTTTTATATATTTTCAGAAACTCTGCTGTTTTCTAAATTTATGGACCAGAGAGAATACCTCTACCTGAATATATACACCTAGATTTATCACTATCCGAGTTTTTTATACCATACCAGGCAAAGGAAATACACAGTTTCTACACATTAGCAGTGTGATGCATTGGTGAGAGGGGAGAGGAACCTCACCATAAATTGCCAAACAAGTCTTTCTGATTTATAGGCAATATACCATTGCATCTTTTTCTACATTCAAGGCACTGTGATTAATGCTACCTTCATACCATACTTTGGTTACCTGTCATGTTCAAATAATAAAGTTATAAGGAAAATAGGATGTTGCTGGGGGTTTTTTACACTTAATTACATGTACCACAATAATAAAGGGGTTCAAAAATCTCCATGGGAAAAGTGTTCAGAGACTTTTGTGCAAGTACGTCCTTAATGAATTGGAGGTTTGGGTAGGGGAATTTCTATTTCCATATTTACGTTTTGCAAAATATAATGAAATCACATCTTCCTAAGAGGCCTGTGGCACTGCTATACTGTCTGGGAGACAAGATGTGTATATGTAAAGAAAAACTGGAAAAGTTGTCATTATTCAGCAATTGTGCCAGCCAAATACATGTTGTTGTCTGAGGTAGAACAGCAAATAACACCACATCCCAACAGCGTGCACAGTATCTAAAGCCAGTTTGTTTGGGTACATGGAGGCATGAAGATTTCCAGGTCTCGGAGTGCTAGACAGACAGAGTCTCAGGGAATTTCTCCCTAAGATATTTAGGGAAGATGATAAATCTTAATGTAAATTCCCCCGATGAAAAAGAATGTGATTTACTTGTTTGTTTGTAATGCCATGTGAGTTTAATGTTCAGGCAGGGTGAAAGCACACACTTGGTGCTTACTTCTATGAAATCCCTACCTGCTCCACTTCTGTGGTATCATATAGTTTCAGACCTATGGCATCCATCATAAGGACCCATATCTGGTCTCCAGCTGATCTGACTGAAGTGGAAGATCACATAGCACATCCCTGGCAGGTGAGGAAAACAAAAGCAAGAAGAACACATCAAATGACTAATGATTTCCTGCCCCTTTAGGAGATCAGGTATCTGTTGTGTGTGGTCTACTGGAAGGATTTGCACTGATGGCAATTCAGGGTCCCTTCTGATATTTAATCTAGGGATGGGCACGAAACACCAAAATGTCATTTAGTTTCATATTTCGTTTCCCCACCCCATTTCGTTCCGTTAATTACGAAATGAATTTTTAGTAAAAAAAATTGTTCTGTTATTCATTTTAGTTTGGGTTCATTTTCTTTTTTTCTTTTTCTTTTTTTGAACCCCACCGGTCAGGGTTTTTTATTTTTTATTTTTTTTTATTTTATTTTTTAATCCTGCCGGCCTGCCGGCCAATTCAGTGGCCTGCGGGACGGATTGGGTTCTTTTTATTATTATTATTATTATTTTATTTTTATTTTATTTTACTTTTATTTATTTATTTTTACTGCCAACCACGTGGGCCGCCTACCAGCTATAGTGCGGGCCAGTCGGCTTTTTTTCCTCTGCCCGCCTACAGGCTGGTTTGGAGGACCGCAGGTCGGGTCCGATGCTCATGGGTCTGGTCCGATGCTTGCGGGCCGGTTCTGTGGCCCATGGGCCCAGATGGATTTGTTTTATTTATTTATTATTTCTTCTGCTGGCCCGCGGGCCCGTTTGGATTTTATTCATTTATTTATTTTTCTTCTGCCAGCCCGTGGGCTGTACGTCCAGTGCTCGCAGCCGATTTGGTGGCCCGCGGGCTGGATCATGTTATTTTTAGTTTTATTTTTATTTCATTTTCATTTTCATTTTCATTTTCATTTTTTTTTACTGCCATCCACGTGGCCCGCCAACCAGTTGTAGCAAGGGCCAGTAGACTTTTTTTTTCTGGATGCTCTCTCCCTGGGGGCTGGGGGCGGCAGCCAGCAGGACCAGGGTCCAGACCAGCACCAGGTAGGAGGCACCAGCAGAGCAAAAAATGAACAAAACTGAAACAGAAATTTCCGTTTTGTTTTGTTTCATTTTTCTTAGATGGGGCATTTTGTTATTCATTTCATTAGGTAACGAAATGAATAACGAATAACAAAATGAACCAAAAGTTCATTTCATGCCCAATTTAATCTTCTATGCCATTAGAGTCTTCTTCAGATTATCACTCATTGCCCATGATCTATCTATACCTGGTGCCAATTCCATCTGATAATACTGCACTTGTAGCACCTAGGTATGGGTAAGTAGTGAGAAGAAGTGAAAAAAGAAACAACGGTAGATGCATAGCCCCCACACTGATGACCTTCTCACTTTTGCTTCAACAGCCATTCATCATTTTGCATCAGTTGTCAAGACTGTTTGTAGAGTACATGAGGTGCCTTCTTCACTCATCCTTATGGGTTGACAGCCCTGCTGCTGTCAAACTCTTCTTCTTCCTTCACACCCACCACCTTTCATGCCCAGCCCATCCATTTACCACCAATGGTGTGGAGGTAAACTGTGATGACAGCAGTTATTCAGTCAGTCAGTCAATCAACTCTTCTCCTAGGTGGCTTTCATCATTAAAATAAAATATTTAAACCTAACAAGTATACAAGTATTTAAAAATATCAAGTGACTATCACACTTAAAAATTGTAAACAGCAGCAACCACAAAAACACAATCCCAGCAGTAAGGCACAATGATACATTTAAAAGACCCACTCATCCAGCAAAGGACAGCTTCCTATGTGAGGGAGTTCCATAGGCTGGGAGCAATGACAGAGAAAGCCTGTCACATATATGCCCCACCAAGCACACCTGTGAAGGTAATCTGGCCACTGCATTGTGGGTGTGAACTTGTTGCATTAAACTCTGTTGCATTAAACTTGGCCAAACAGCCCAAAAAACCTCACAACTAGAAAAAACTAATTTTATTTCTATTAGGAAAAGATTTATGTCAAGTTAAAGTCTCTAAATTGCCCATTTGTTCTTAAGAATCCCACTCAAAATGTTACATAAGGGATAATGCCAAACCGTGTACTATCTCTTGAAAATGTTTCATCCTCATCCAGCTATTGTGAGGATGGATTAGAGATGGGCACGACTCAAAAAAATGGTGTTTCGTTTGTCATTTGTCGTTTAGGGGGTCCGTTTCGGTTCGTTTTCGTTTTTCGTGAATTTGTTGCAAAAAAATTCATTTTCGTTTTGTTACGTAACGAAACAAAAAATGAAAACGAAAACGAAAAATTGGTGTTTTGTTAGCATTCATTACAGTTCAATGTATTTGCCGCAACGAAAACGAAATGCACAACAAAATTTCTGTTGTTTTGTTTCGTTTCGTTTCATTTTGGAGACAAAATTCGTTTTTCGTTTCATTACATAACGAAACAAAAAAACGAAAATGAAAATGAAAAATTGCTCGTTTCGTGCCCATCTCTAGTGAGGATTGCACCTAAGATCAAAGAAAACACCTAAAACAAACTTTCAGGAAATGCTTCTTTCCTGTTCCTACTATATTTTCTGTTTAAAAACAAACCTCTCCTCCACAAACAAACCTGTGAAGGCGGTCAGTGTTTACATGCCAATGATTGCTTTTACTTTTAGAACACTTCTGTTTTTTATGTGCTTTTCACAGTCAGACCTCATTCAATTTCTTCTACTATAGAAACAGAATCAGCAATTGCACTTTCCATGTTTATTAAAAGATCCCAGCCCTCTAGCTTTGCAATTTCTGGCTCCACTGTACCAGCGCTGATCTTCTATGTCTGAGTAGTGAAGAAGAAAAGGTGGAAGAACAGCAGTAAATAGCCTAGCGAAACTACTGCTAAATATGTGGTGGTCAGCAGGGAAGATTGGAAAAAATAAGAGTAGCTCCAGTTTGCTACTGTTGGAATATTAGAAATCAGGATTCATGATCCAAAGGCCATCATTTTAAAGCATCCACTAAGAATGCCTTACCTAAAAGCTACACAAAGAGACTTTTTAAAAAGCAAGCATAAGGAGCACAAATAGAAAATCACATTATGTATACACTGGGAAAAACCTAACATATGGAATAAAAGACTGAGAAAGCCATCAAGGTAATGAGCCAAGAAACTACAATATGTTTTGGAAGGCAAATAAAAGACCATACAAGTGAAGACAGAACTTTCTTGGGAGTACAGTAATAGGAACTATGAATGCTTTATGAGTAGAGATGGGCACGACTTAGCGGTATTCCCGTTTCCGTTTCCGTTACTCGGTTCCGTTACTCTACGGAAACGGTAACAGGAATTACTCCGCCAGACTTCGAGCTCGAACCGACGAATGAACAATTTTGGTCTGATTTGTCGTGCTCGTTCCTTGCATCGCGCGATTATGCGATGCCACGCGGCACAGAAAAAAAGTTTTTAAAAGTTAAAAAAACCCGGTTCCCGGCCAAAAAGCAGGCGGAAAAATGCCTGCCGTGCCTCAGGGCACCTACCAGAGGGGTTGTTTCTGGAGGTCCCCGGCCTCCCCCCTCATCCCCCATCCTGGGCTGCTCTGGTGGGACTCGCCGCAGGCTCGCAGCCAGCAAAAAGCCCAGTCTCGCCGCCGCCCGCCCGCAATTAAAGCGCAAGCAAGCGGCAAGGACGGCACAGGAAAAAACTTTTAAACTCTCCCCCCACCCATTCCCAGGCCAAAAAAGCAGGCGGAAAAATGCCTGCTTGACTAAGGGCGCAGGGCACCTACCGGAGGGGTGGTTTCTGGAGGGGGGGGTCCCGCCTCCCCCCCGTCCTGGGCAGCCGGACTCGAGTCGCCATTTCGCCATGCCATGCGGTGCGGGCGGGGGATCCAAAATGGGGCGGCAAACGCAATATTGTTTTTGAAATCGTGGTCCAAAAACACACAAGCACAACAGAAACACGCGAAAATTTATAAACTGCCAGATTTTTCACAGTAGCAGTGGGTTTTTTCTTGCAACAAAATCTCTCTCCTCTCCTCCTCTGTCCTCCATTGATTTTATTTTTTTTATTTTTTTTACACCTGCGCAATGATGGGCTGGCCGAGTGGCCAGCCATGTGGGAGTGGACGACCATGCAAATTTTTGGAGCCATCCCACCAGTCGCATGGCCACTTGGCCATGGAGACTTCTGGGATGTGCCAAAAAGCCCCCTAAAACCTGCCCTAGCCCTAACCCTAACCCTTGACTCCGTACCCATACGTCACAGACTGTCTTCTTAGTGGGTCAGAGAGGCACCCAGAGGTGCAACCCACTAGCCCACCGTAACCTTACCCGTCACTAGCCTAACCCTAGCCATTGCACTAAGCCACCTTAAAGCCAGATCTACTTGCTTGCATTGCACTACACGCAGCAAGTACAATTCCCTTCTGTGTGAGACATTGTGGTGCGGGAGCCTTGTGCAGGGAAGGCATGACGCTATCACTCTCACACTGGTCTCACTGTCTGCACATTATGTTATGCAATATCCATATGGCTATTGCATAGCATTTTGCAGCAGCAGCAGGTGAGGAGGGGAGACCCCCATGTAGAGGGGTCTCTCTTGGAGCCTGCTTCCCCTTCCTAGTGGGTGAGGAGCCCACTTTCCCTTTATAGCGGGCCAGAGGAGGCACCCACCCCACAGAGGTGCCTCCAGGAGCCCGCTCCCCCCCCCAAAACCAGTACTAACGACAACGAAAAAACGAAAAAACAAACTGACTAATTTTTGCAAATTTTCGCGAAAACCGGAAACGAGCCGAAACGGGACCGGCCCGACTAACGACAACTCGAAAAAAAATTTTTTCAAGTCGTTCCCATCTCTATTTATGAGTACACCTATTGACAAGCCAGTTCTAAGATGGGTGTTATATTTAAACAAAGCTGCAGTCCATATGAATTCTTCCAAAATGTGGGGAAATGATTTTAAACTATTTGTTGAATGCAACATTTCATAGGGCCAGAGTAGATGATTAGACAGAACAGTCAAATGGAGTTAAATGAGCAAAGCAAGGTAGTATAGGAATATTTGCATCCACATATATCAGTTCTTATTCTTTTGGAGTAATTTATGTAAGATCAAAATTAACCCGGACTCTGAAATTCTTCCCTAATAACATTGCTCTTTATTTTCTCTCTCCCCCCCTCCAAATGCTGGCCTCTGTGCTTACTCATACAGTATATATTTACTCTCCATATTAGTTCCCAAATATGCAAACATGTTTCTTGAAAAAACCCAGACAAGTTTTTCTCAGTGAAGAATCATCTATTCAAATCGAAGTTTGAAGACTCTTTGAAGACTTGTGCAGGGTTAAAATCAGCTTTCCTGCTTCATGCTGCTGGCCAACCAAAGATAGAGGCAGGATGATGCCTATCCCGGCACAGCTTCTGATTGGCCAGCATCACAGATCTAGCACAGATGACATCACAGCATGCTTCCTCATTGGATTTTTACCCTGCGTGAGACAGAGAAAGGTAAAGCAATTGGATCTGCGTGTATCAGCTGGTCCCAAGGATCACCTGGGCTCTTGTGGTTTGTTTCATAACCTACTGGTTCCGAAACGAAATGCCCATCCCTAGACTCAAGGTATGGAGTTCAGTAAGGAGCCTAGAATTTCTCTGCCTGAGAACTTGAACACACTAGTTGGAATGACCATGCTAAAGCACTCCAAGTGAAGAATGCTACAGCACCCAAGCAAACTACCGATTGCAGGATTCTGCAGGATGAAATCAGGGACAGCTGAAGTGGAATTAGACTCCTGTCACTGTGTAGTGTAGATATCCTCTTGGTGTAGCTTGCTTTTGTAATTCATAATTAGAAATTCTCCTGGATAATCAGTGGCATGGAAATGCACAGCAACTGTAAAACAAAATAAAACCAAAATAGGAAATGTTGCCATTTATCTCTTAATGAACATGGCTTACATAAGGGAAAGTATGTTTGGTTCCTTCCAGTGCTTGCTGATGGATACAGGAGGTTTATTCTGTTAGATTAAGCTAACAAACAGGAAAGTCTTTGTTTGCATTGTTCTGATACATAGAGGTGGGCTGAGTGGCGTGTGTGTTCTGTTCAACAATAATAGGAACAGCTATCCTCCATTAATGAGAATTTGAAAATGGTGTACAACAATTTGTTTGTACAAAAGATCCACATACCAAACAACTCAAAATAAATACCCAGTCCTAGGCATATAATTTATGTAGGAAGTGAGGTGGAAAACTACCCATATTGTTCTCAGAGAGATTACGCCAAAGCATATTAATTTAATTAAGATCTGAAATCAAGTTCCTGTAATTAATTTATGCTGTCAATGATCAGGATGAGTGGGTGGCTTGTTTAGCTCACAGGCTAAACAAAGCTTGAACAGCTATATATATATATTTAAAGAAAGAGTTCATACTGTAGAAAGAAATGTTGAAGCCCTTGATAACTGAGAAGGGACAGAATGATGCTCTGGGATCAAGCCCTTTCTCTCTGACTGCACACTTTGAGCACTCTTAACCTATGGGTACAAAGGGAATCAAAGCCGGACCTACTTTCTGTTGATCTCTTAGGAGGGTTGAGTACTAGAAAATGAAAAGCAATAAGACAATAGAGCTCATATGCTTCCTAGTTAACAGATGTATAATTTTATACTCATCCTGAGTGCATCTTCTCACCCATGTCACCTTCTAAGTCAGAACAGTCACATGATGATGAGTCACAGGATATAAAACCTTCCTTCCTTGGGAGAACTTCCAGTGTTTTCATGGTGACTAGGACATTAGCTTTGATCTTTAGCAAAAAAATAAAAATTAAAAATAAAAAAAATCTGTGTTCAGTTGCAGGCAACCTATTTAGGCGGAATATGCTGAGTATATCAAGGTCTTAATAATCAAATCAAAGGTTAATAAGTTTTATAATTTAAAAAAAAATAAAGGAGAAAAAGAAATATTTTCATGTGGTTCTGTTAATATATTTTACAATTCACAGGGCTCTTAGCACATTGTTTGGATAGTAGAAATGCAACAATTAAATGAAAAAATCATATTCCAAATGTTTTATAAGATACAGGTTTCTCTCTCTCTTTTTTTTTTTAATAAAGATCTCATTTTTAAAAAAAACAACTAGACATCTGAAGATACAATTTATTTTGGATGGATTTACAGAGCCAGCTAGAGTACGACCCCCATTTCTGCTGAAATTAAAAATAAAACTTACCACCGCCAATGCCCGCTGCCCTCCTTCTCGCCGCCGCCGGTGCCGCTGTTGCCGTGGACCAATCAGGCACTCTCCAGAGGGGTGAGGTGGGGACTTTGAATTTCCCATTCAGGTCCCAGGTGGCGGATCGGAAGTTTGAGCAGGAAGTTCAAAACTTCCAATCTGCCATGTGGGGCCCAACCTGGAAGTTCAAAGGCTAGTTGGCCAGGTGAGTGAGTTCCCACTCCACCCCTCTGGAAGGTGGCTGGGTGACCTACAGTGGCGGTGGTGGCAGTGAAGAGGAGGGTGGTGGGCAATGTGGATTTATTTTTAATTTTCTCTCCTCCTTGCCACCATTGCCACTGCTGCAGTGGCAAGGAGGGAATAAAGTGTCTTTCTCCCCCCCCTCCTTGCCACAGCCAAGCGGCGAGGAGAAAGGAAAAAAACTTTATTCCCTCTTTGCCATTTGGGGAGTGTTGGGGTGAAAGATTTCACCCCAGCACCCCAGCACTCCTCCACCCTTTACACCACAATTATACTCAGATGAAAGTGTTTGCTCTTATCTACTGATTTCACTATCCGTGGGGGGTCCCAGAACCGATTCCCCATGGTTTCAGTGGTCGTACTGTATTTCACTTGATAATAGGAATTATCAGTTCTTGTTATAGATTCAAAGAATTGATACTACCAATTAGCCTGGGACCACTCTGGGCAGCAGTACTTCCAACAGGATCATATTGGGTTTTATTGGAGGAGTGTCACCCTATGGGTCCACCCTTCAAACAATGGCTCCACCACTTCCTTAATAGAAGAGGAGGGGAAATCCCTCGAGCTGTGGTGGCAGTGGCAGACTTTTCCTCCTCCCCCATTGTCTTTCCACCTTCCCTTCCACCCTGCCAATGCCTCCTTATCTCTAAATTCCACTGCAACTGACTTGGCCTCTTGGGACTGCAGCTGGGTCCCACCTCCCATTTCTCCTTGCCCCATTCCCATCCTCTACACACCAAGCCAGCCACTAGAGCCAAGGAGGAACCACTGCTGGAGAAGGAGAGCACACAATCAGGGGTCCCAAGTGGCTAGTAACTCTACAGAGTGAAGAGAGCTTGGCTTCAGGAGTAGAAGTGACGGAAGGGGAAGGGCGCATATAGAATGGAAGGGTGTGTGAGTCAAGGGAGATGCATCTCCCTCCTTTGAAATTCATGACAACCACCATGGAACACTTTGTGACCCACTTGGAGATTATGACCCACAGGGTAGGAACCCCATGGAATACATAGTGGCATATTTAAAGTGTGGTGAAAACAGTAGCAGAGGCGAGGATAGCTTAAGAACAATGATACATCTCAGTTTCAATTTCTTTTTTTCTCTTCAGAATAGTACATAGAACAGGTGGACCTAAGGAGAATTGGGTGTTAAGTCTCCTAAGTTTATCTTTTGAATCTAAAGGAAAAGACCTTTTGTTAAGTTTCTTTTCCATCCACAGAAAATAACTTCCTTAACTTTGTATTTTGAAAATATTATTGCATGATAATCGCATGCTAAGTCTCTCATACTGCACAACTGAAATTCCCTTTTATGAATGCAAAGCTTGTAAAATATTTTAATATCTCATCTCTCCTTTTCAAAGAGAAAGTTTTCTCATTCTGAGTTCTGATTTCTACTCATTTCTTTTTGCCTCATTTGCTTGTCTATCTCTGAGAGAATAATGACTATATCTTAATTCAATTGCAATCATTTGAACTGAAAAAAGTGCTCATCGTTAATCTTTTAGTGACAGGCCTTTTGCAATTAAACTCCAAAGATGTATAATGTCTTACTAAGTAAGATTCTTCTATTGCACAAAACACAAGCCAAAATTATCTGTTCTTGGAGGCACTTTATGATAATAAATTTGTATCTAATTTTCCTTCAACGTTTCATATGTGTGGACATTCTGATTCATATTTGTGCCTAAAATTGCCATGATAAAACTAATTAATCTTGCTAATAAACTAACACCTAAAGAAAGAAATTGCTTCATTTCTGGATGCTCTAGTAGTAACATTAACAGATAATAAATGGTAGATATCCTTCAGGACATATTTAGCTCTCTACAACGTTCTGTATTACAGAAGAAGAAATCTGAAAGCTTAGTTAAATAGATTCCTAACAGCCTCTCTCCGTATCATTTTGCCACAGGGCTGGTGACATACACCCCATTTATACTCAAAATTAATCCAGTAGTCCAGTGATGAGGAACATGTTGAACTCCATTGCTGGCTCCAATTCTGTGAACACTGATAATGAATGATTATCAGAGTAGGAACCACATTGGCACTTTTAATTAGTCTAACATTTCTGAAAACTCCCAGAAGGGATGCTCTGATCCAGCCCTGTGCTGGGAAGAGCTGCTTTGTCCACCTGACCAGGGAGATAGATTTGACCAGTGGTCACATGGTCCAGAAGGACCAAGGCCACTCTGGGATAGTGGGTCACGTGGTTTGGCTATGGGCCGAGGGCATTTAAGGACTCAGTGATAGGCAAACAGCCATATGGCCACCCTCCCACCCAGTAAGAGGATGAGAGTAGCCCTCATGGAAGGGCTGAATGGAAATTTTGGTTGCCACTCTGATTGGCTGTGAGTGGCTGCGTGTTTTCGCCCATCCCATTTTCTTGTGTGTGGTGGAGGTTTTTTATATATCCCATCACAATTAGTGGTCAGTGCAAGTGGCAAAATGACGTCTGATTAATAGTAGCAAAATATGACCTGTCAAATTGGCAGTTCTCAACGATAATTAGGAATAGATTAGGATAGTAGATATGACAGGCCAGGAGTGATTGATGAGGACTGCCCAGACCTCTAAGTTTAAGTTCAAGTGCAAGTTCATGTTCAAGTTCACATACAAATGGGAGGAGCTGTCAGGGCCCTCCCAACAATAACTACATGAACATCATGTAGCCACTTGCACTTTCTGCCCCCCTTGCATGATAAAAGAGCGCCAGTGACATACTGAATTTAAGACAGTAAATTCTGGTCCAATTCAATCCCACAAATGTGACTATTTCCAGGATGGGTGGACAAAGGGTTATTGGCTCATCGTACGCTATAAGTGAAAGCTGAGTTCTGTCCTCACAACTGTCTGGGTATTTGGTGATTGCTTCATATGTTGGGATGTTGTGGGCACATGCCGGTATGCACACCAAATTTTAGAACCCAAGAAACAGTTTTCTCTGGTGCTTTACAAAAAGTGCTGCTCACCACAGGGTGGGCTGTAGCTATCTCAGTTTGCAAGCCTTCTGTGTAGCATTTTCACACAGCCATAGGAAGGACAGTTAGTCATGAGAGTCAATAATAATAATAATAATAATAATAATAATAATAATAATAATAATAATAATAATAATAATAATAATAATAATAATAATAATAATAATAATAATAATAATAATAATAATACCCCCTGCAAGGGTGCCACCTTGTTGTGGCGGGAAGCTTAACTGCTCCAGTGATGTTGAGAGCTGTACTGGCGGTAGTGTAAACTACCACTAGGTCCAACCATACCAGAGAGGTCTCGACTGAGGAACAGAACTAAGTGCACCCATGAACATGAATCATGGTGAAATATAATCAAAAGAAGCCTATACCAGCTCGGTCGTCGCCCAGGTTAACAAGGACCGCGATGGGTGTTGATGAACCTGGACATCCGTCGATAAATGGGCTGTCGGTTCTGATTTTATGGGGACCTTTCCAGGGTTTTCTAGGTAGAAAATACACAGAAGCATTTTGTGATCCTCTTCTTCTGGAACTGCTCTAGTTAACTTGCAGCTTGTCCAAGACTACGCAAGAGGCCTCTTCTTTCAGGAGTCACGGCAGGGGACTGAACGCCCAACTTTCTGGCTCCACAGCCAGATATCTAAATGACTGGGCTACCCAGCCAGCTCATTGTGAGTAAAATCTGTCCAAAAAGAAATATGAATAATATTCCTTCATTGAAAACATCGCCTTAGAAAGTTTAATTAAACCTCTACTAAAATATATATGCAGGTATTTTCAAGCAGCCACCCTATCAATTCACTCTATTAATTTGAGAAAGGCTAGGCAATTCTTTTGGAACAGTGAAGCAATGATTAAAAATGTGCAAGACAATACAGTTCTATTGTACTAACAAATTCAAGATTCCAGTCTGAAAGGAGAAAATGAGCAATGTAATATATGATACACATCAGGGATATTACTGTCATATTTAATCTTCTAAGATTATCATTTCTGCTAGCCTGATTTTGCACATTGCAAAACTGTACAAAGCACAAGTCAGTTGTTTCTTGTTTTGGGGGCTGTTAGAGAAAAAGAAAATAAAGGATATCATTATTCTTTGTTCCTAATAGGCAATTATGTTTTAAAAAAAGTTAATAGTCTCAGCAGTCCATCTGGTAGCTCAGTGGTAGACAATGTACTATCTGTATATGCAGAAATGTTCCAGTGTTCTAGCATCTGCAGGTAGATCTGGGAAAGACTAGGTCTCTGAAAACCATGGTTAACCGCACAGGTAGTAGCACCCTTTCCAGCACTGGGCCTACTATCACTTTTGCCCCAATGATTCTCTTAAGTTTAGACATATTACTGTTTGTGTGTGAGAATGTTTTGCAGGCCAGCTTGCTATAGCTGCAATTTGGAAAGACTCCAAATGCCTAGCTATCAGCAATGGAAAATTAGGTCTAGTCATTAGTTTTGCTAGAAAAAAATGATGGCTCAAGTGAAATCCCTTATGGACATGACAGGCAATGAGAAGTTTTTATAACTTGCTTTCCTTTTTATTTCTGTAATGATGCAGCCAGTTCCAGCAACCCATTTTCAACTCACAGTGACTATCCTCATTTTCACACACTGTGTGAGTAAGTTGTCCTTTGGCACTTACAGTTATGGTTTGTAACTGATGTTCTGTGTTTTGGGACTTCAAAGAAAGATTGTAACAACAACAACAACAACAAAGAAAACAATGCAGGTAACACCCAACTCCTTATGTTGCAGTCCCTAAGTCCGAAAAATGTATGCCTACAACCAAAGTTCTAATTATTTACATGGGTAACCCTACCTTTTGGTAGAGTGAGGCAGTTACGTCAGGTTGCAAATAATGGGAAGAATTAATTACATCTCCCAATGTTCCTCCTGAACTCTTCTGACCACTGCTGTCTCTTAAAGAGTGTCTATCTACACTGCTTAGAAAAGAGTGGTGATTTTAAATGTTATAGGAAACTGTACTCACTGCCAATTCCATCTGCTAGGCAAGTCAGCTTCTATCCATGGAATGGAGGGTGCATTGTTTTGTTCTTTGCTTCAGGCAGGAAAAACATACAATATATATATTGTATGTGTATGAACAACATAGATTTTAGAAAATGAATGCAACAGCATAGTACTGTTAAGTAATACTCTAGAATGGTAGTTCCCAACCTTGGATTACCCATATATTTTTGGACTGCAACTCCCAGAAGCCTTCACCATTAGCTCTGTTGCCCAGAGTTTATGGGAGTTGCAGTCCAAGAACTGCTGGGATGCCCGAGGTTGGGAAACACTGCTCTAAAACATTGATCCTGGAGCCAATGAAGGTTTTCTTTAAGATTCAATATTGGGAAACAAAACATAAAATTCTTTAGATCACATCTGAATGGCTTTCTTAAAAAAAATCATTTCCAGACTTCCATCACTTTATTGTTAATAACAAAATTATTTCACAAAAACGATGGCCTTTAAAACCTTATGCCTTCCTCTAGACCTGCCTAATGCAAACCTCCACCAGTGTCGCCCATCCTGATTGATGACCAGAATGGCTCAGGTTGATATGTATCATGACTAGAGATGGGCACGGTACAAATATTTTTTCATTTCAGCGACCACAAACGAAAATTGTGATGAAAATGAAACGAAACTAACAGAACCATGAAAATTGTGGTCGCTACGTTTCGTTTCCGTTAATGGCGACACGCAATGAAATGAGCTGTTTTAAATGTTAAAAAATGCCCTGGACATCCGTAAAAACACAGCGATAATTATTTATATTGTCTGATAATACCTACCGGGGGGTTGGGGTCCTTAAAACGTTTGTTTTTGTCTTCTCCCATCGCAATGTATTTTTCTTTTCCCTTTAAAATGGATGTCGCCACCAGCCACAAAATGGAGGCAAGCCATGTGATGTGGGATCATGTTCAACCAATAGCATGTCCAGGTTGCAGACTGAGCGGGCAGGTCTGGCAGCCACAGACGGCATAAAAAGCTCTGGCCACCCCCGTCCTCCTTGCAGTCTCTGGTGGGAGTTAGGGTGAGATTGCTGTCTCCGCGACTCTAGCTTCAGTCCTGCAGCCTCCCTGTGTGCATGCGTGCTGCGTACCTCTCAGTGAGTACCCTCCCCTGCCCCGCAGTGCAGTCACTCTGTGGCTGCCTTGCACCCTGGACAACACCCGCCGCTGCCTTTGCAGCCTCCCTGCATACCTAGTCTATACTGTGTCTCTGCCAGCATCCATTTTTTTTAGTGTTTTCCCTCTGGTCTGGGGCGTTGGGGGATGCCTGCGCACGGAAATGCTTTAAAAATCACGCAAAAAGTGGGTAGAAACGCCAAACGAAAAAACAAAAAACGGTAACGAAATTTTTCAAAAAATTCCCGACAAACGGAAACGAACCGAAACAGACCTCTCGACAAACGAAAAACCGAAACACCATTTTTCTGTTTCGTGCCCATGTCTAATTATGACTCTATGTATTTCAAGAATTCCCCAGTTGTAGAATGTTGTTTTAAATATGTGTTTTTCATGGAGGAGTGGGTAGCCCCACCATTTACAGTGATACCTTGTATAAAGGAATTAATTCGTTCCAAATGAAATTATGTTAAGCAAATTTTCCTTTATAAAAATTCCCATTTTATGTTGTACAGATTTTTCCCATAGGCGATTATGTTAAGCAAATTTCCCCTATCTCTGGAATTTTTTATGTTGTACAAATTTTATGTTAAACAAGCTGTTTGTTATACAAGGGTCCACTGTATATTCACTGCTGACAGAAACTTCCAAATTGAGTTTTCTCACTCAGAGGACTCCCACTAGAAGAGAAGAGGTGAGGTGATATTCCTTGGCAGTTTTCCTCTACCACAACATCATATCTTTTGCTATTCCATAGGATTATCTGCCCTCCCCAGCAAATTTTCAGCATGGGGGGGCAATTTTCTCCCCCACGCCAACTGAACGAATGAAAATTCTCTTCTCATTCAGAAACTTCCATGGGTTACCAAGAGACCAGGTTCATTATGTGACTTACACAATCCAGATTTGGCCTCAGTTTAACTCTCAATAGAGATAGATTTCTCAAAAAAACAAGTTATATCAACCTAATCTTACTTTCCATCTCAAGGGAAATCGCTCAGATAGGTTTAGTCTGAAAATATCAGTGTGTATTTAAAGTCTTAAATAAACACCGTTTTTTAGTTTTTTAGCTCACTATTTATATTATTAAGGAGTTGGCATTATAATCTTCCATAACGACAAAGGTATTTATTCCAGCCTCAGAAACAGTAACTGATTCAGGGGCAGGAAAAAGTCCACTTCTTTGGACTTAAGAGATAAGTCCATTTCATAGTGTAGACAACTAATCATTGTCATTTGTTAATTGCTCTTTTAATATATGATCACTATTTGTTTTAATCCCTGTAAATCTCCCAGAATAGTGTGTCCACTAGTGGGGCATTATATCAATCAATCAATAGTAAATAGAGCTAGCATGTTTATGTAATTCACATCTTAAATGTCATTATTTTTATTAATTATGCTATTGGCAGTTTGAAATTTCATTTTCTGTGCGTGCCTGTATCTATCCTCACTGGGTCCCCACTAACCCAATGTATATTGCCTGTTACCCTGTGGCTAAATAATTCCCACTATATATCTATAGAACCAGATATATATTGTAGAGATGGGCACGACTTAGCGGTATTCCCGTTTCCGTTTCCGTTACTCGTTTCCGTTACTCTACGGAAACTGTAACGGGAATTACTCCGCCAGACTTCGAGCTCGAACCGACGAACGAACAATTTTGGTCTGATTTGTCATGCTCGTTACTTGCATCGCGCGATCGTGCGATGCCACGCGGCACAGAAAAAAGTTTTTAAAAGTTAAAAAAACCCGGTTCCAGGCCGAAAAGCAGGCGGAAAAATGCCTGCCGTGCCTCAGGGCACCTACCAGAGGGGTTGTTTCTGGAGGTCCCTGGCCTCCCCCCCCATCCCCCGTCCTTGTGGGCTGCTCTGTGGGACTCGCCGCAGGCTCGCAGCCAGCCAGCAAAAAGCCCAGTCTCGCCGGCCGCCGCAATTAAAGCGCAAGCAAGCGGCACGGACGGCACAGGAAAAAACTTTTAAACTCTCCCCCCACCCATTCCCGGGCCAAAAAAGCAGGCGGAAAAATGCCTGCTTTACTAAGGGCGCAGGGCACCTACCGGAGGGGTGGTTTCTGGAGGGGGGGTCCCGCCTCCCCCCCCCCGTCCTGGGCAGCCGGACTCGCCATGCCATGCGGTGCGGGCAGGGGATCCAAAATGGGGCGGCGAACGCAATATTGTTTTTGAAATCGTGGTCCAGAAACACACAAGCACAACAGAAACATGCGAAAATTTATAAACTGCCAGATTTTTCACAGTAGCAGTGGGTTTTTTCTTGCAACAAAATGTCTCTCCTCTCCTCCTCTGTCCTCCATTGATTTTATTTTATTTTATTTTATTTACACCTGCGCAATGATGGGCTGGCCGAGTGGCCAGCCATGTGGGAGTGGACGACCATGCAAATTTTTGGAGCCATCCCACCAATCGCATGGCCACTTGGCCATGGAGACTTCTGGGATGTGCCAAAAAGCCCCCTAAAACCTGCCCTAGCCCCCCTAACCCTAACCCTAACCCTTGACTCCGTACCCATACGTCACAGACTGTCTTCTTAGTGGGTCAGAGAGGCACCCAGAGGTGCAACCCACTAGCCCACCGTAACCTTACCCGTCACTAGCCTAACCCTAGCCCTTGCACTAAGCCACCTTAAAGCCAGATCTACTTGCTTGCATTGCACTACACGCCGCAAGTACAATTCCCTTCTGTGTGAGACATGGTGGTGCGAGAGCCTTAGTTAGGCATCTCTCTATGGCTCTGGGTTCAGTGCCATCCACTAGTCTTCACAGTCACTCTCTGCACATTATGTTATGCAATATCCATATGGCTATTGCATAGCATTTTGCAGCAGCAGCAGGTGAAGAGGGGAGACCCCCATGTTGAGGGGTCTCTTGGAGCCTGCTTCCCCTTTCCTAGTGGGTGAGGATAGGAGGCACCCAAGGGTGCCTCCAGGAGCCCACTTTCCCTTATAGCGGGCCAGAGGAGGCACCCACCCCAGAGAGGTGCCTCCAGGAGCCCGCTCCCCCCCCAAAAAACCCAGTACTAACGAAAATGAAAAAATGAAAAAACGAACCAACTAATTTTTGCGAATTTTTGCGAAAAACGGAGACGACCCGAAACGGGACCGGCCTGACTAACGAGAACTCGAAAAAAATTTTTTTTTCAAGTCGTGCCCATCTCTAATATATTGGTGTCACTGGTAAATTTTGTTTTGTTTCATCCTTGTCATTTTTCAGTTCTGCTCAAAATGTAAGCAGGATTCTACTGTATCTACAGCCAATAGATGAAGAAAATACGGCAAACTCATAGGAGACCCATATTTTTGCATGTTCGTATTATCAGGTCCTAGTCATAAACAGAAGATCATTTGCAAATCTCAATACACAAATTTGAATAATGTCACAGGTTGGGAAAGTTTGGAACTACAACTCTCAAATTTTTATAATAGTAGGGCATAAGGAACCACTTCTGTTTATTCATTTTAACTTTTCTCATACTTACCAATATCAAAATGTTTGGCTTTAAGTTTACAAGATAACTAACCAGAAACTGCCTCTTTATAAATCTATGGTGAGGCCCATCTGGAGTATTGTGTACAATTCCGGTCACCATACCTCCAGAAGGATATTATGGAAATGGAAAAAGTGCAGAGGAGGACAACCAGAATGATTAGGGGATTGGAACACCTTTCTTACCATCTGAGGTTGCAACAGCTGGGCCTCTTCACTCTTGGACGACGGCACCTAAGAGGTGATCCGATTGAAGTCTATAAAATCATACATGGTGTGGACAAAGTAGATAAGGAAAAACTGTTTTTCCTATTACACAACACTAGATTTAGGGGGCACTCCATGAAACTTTTTGGGTGCTAGATCTCAAACAAATAAGAGAAACTACTTTTTCACCCAAAGCATCACTGGTCTGTGGAACTCCCTGCCAGAAGAAGTGGTGGCAGCTGTCAGCCTTGACAGCTTTAAGAAAGGATAGGACAAGTTCATGGAGAACAATGATATCAATGGCTATCATGATGGGTAGTAGAGATTGGAGAGATAGGCAGCATATCTCTGAATGCCACTTGCAGGGAATCGTAAGCAGGTGAAGACATCTCCTTGGGAATATCCTGAAGCAAATGGTGAGCCGCTGTGTGAGACAGAAGGCTGGACTGGATGGGCCTGTGGCCTGTTCCAGCAAGGTTGTTCTTATGTAAACAATTGATGAATGAGAATCCAAAAGGGATGTTAAACACTTTCTGAGGTGAGAAATTTTTGTCACCATAGACACCAGTCAATATAATCAATAGGATACCCTCTTGTGCTCACTACCATATACATTTGTCAAAAAAAGTCATGATGATTGCTTTGTGTTTATGTGAGGAGTCAGATAACACCCATCAACCACAGAGACAGATCAACCCTCCCTTATTACAGTGAAACTCTTAATCCCTCCACATCACAATCAATGATCAACACATATTCTCCTGAATATGACAGGTTTCCCCCTTCCCACAGCTATTAAAAACCCACAATCTCACTCTCTACCCCAAAGCACAGAGATAACTCCTAGCTCCCTGAACTCTTGCCCTTTGAAGATGCCGTCCACAGAGACGGGCGAAACGTCAGGAAGAAAAACTTCCAGAACACAGCCAAACAACCCAAAAAACCCACAACGGCCACAAAAATGCTTTTGTTTACTCTGTTGATGGTATACAAACTATGTGCCATAGTACTCATTTACAGAATATGTGGGTTATGACTTATTATGTAGCTGGCTGGATAGCTCCATAAATTAGGAATCTAGCTGTGGAGCTAGAAGTTCATGTCTACACTGTGCCTCCCTGAAGAGACAGCCAGTATGGTCTTGGGTAAACTGCATTAGGATGACCTCAGAAGAAGGGAATGGTAATCCACATCTCAATGTTCTCTATCTAGAAAACTCTGAAAAGGGTCATATTGAGTTATAGCTGACTTGATGGTAAATAATTGTTATTATGATAATTTATTACAGTGTTGTATAGAATATTGGGCAGGATTTATAAACAAAAAACCACCCAGTTTTATTTGAAAAGGATAAAAGAAGTTCAGTTAGCACTTTAAAATAAATATAAATAAAATAAAATACAAAAATAAGCTTTCAAGTTGTCTGTCTCTTCAGCATGCAACTGTAGATCTATAGTTTTCTTCTTTACCTTAAAAGACAATTGTTTCCCTTATTTCATTTTTGACTTCTAATGTAAACTGTCCAACAAGAAAACCTATGTTCCAAAAACAGGCAGAGCCACAGTGGTGGTGGTGGTGGTTTATGCAGTGTGATAAGTTTCCTCAGTCTAAATACTGAGTGGACATTTGCAATCACATGACACTATCGGCAAACCATGAAACCACACTCCAAAGCCTACCTGTAGCCAGTTTTAAATTTGCCTTAAGAGGATGATGCCTGTCAACTTTTGCCATGATTTTTTTTTTTGGGGGGGGGGGCAACATTCATTTATAATTTTTCTGCACTACCCATAAGATACTGGTACATTTCTGATAAGGGTATTTTTAATCCATGAAAGCTTGCATTATATATTTGATTTCTTAGTCGTTTAATAACGGTATTGCATTCTTCTATATTTGGCTTATTTAAACACTTTTTTTCTATTTCTAAGCTGAGAAAACCCATGTATTTGCCCTTCTAAAATATACAGTACAACCTCTTCTCAAACCCAAATGACACTCCATTGCATATACAGTACATTTCCAACAGCCCATTCTTACTCACTCCCTAATTTCTTCACACATGCCTCTCTTTTCATTGTCACTTATTCCTTATAGAAAAAGAGAATCGATCTAGCCAGCAACCACAGAGACAAATAATCCCCCAGTTGCATTCACAAACATTATTTTACCCTTCTTAAATGTCATTCTAGTCCCTCTTGGCACACATCCCATATGCAGCTCAGGCTGTGGTCAAACCAACAAAATGTTTTCCACTTCTCCTCCAATGATTTTGCAATTTAAATTTGCAGTCACGTTAATGCATGGCCATTTACTTGACAAGCTTGCAAACTAAGGATCATTTCTCACTTGGCCAGAGGCTTGTACCTTTTTTGTTGCAGAGTTTTCTTTTTTAAAAAGTGTTGCCCCATGTGTGAATGATCCTGTCACAACTTTTTTTGAACTACTATCATCATGCATATCCTTTGAAAATTTTGAATTTTGATTCCCCTTCCCCCACAGCATTTGTGTTGATGTGTCAGCTAACTTCTGTCATATAGTCTCAACAAGAAGCTCTTGGCAGCTACTGAATTGGAAAAAAATAACTAGGTAACCCAAAAACACTCTGGGGTGCATGTCCTGTAATAAATGTCATGTGACGTCAAAGCACAATAGAATTTGTCATCAAACGTCGCATAACCACAGGGGGAAATTTTGCTAGTGTGACCAGGACCCACATGCAAGCAATTACAAAGCTACAACTAAAACACATGTGCAATGCAAAACCACATTATCCACAACTGAGTAGTGGCAAGACTGTAAGATGCATCCTACCACTCCTCTAGCATATCATGTCATCTTCTTTAAAGTGGCGTTCTAAGCACTGTTAAATTCCATTGAATTTAACTGTACAATACTATATAACTTGAATTTTGACTGCCTTTCTTTGAAACATGGCCTTTGGCTTTCATTACCCAATCAATCAAAAGCTGGGGAATTCAGTCATGTCTCAAAAGCCAATCTGTGCTGAACTGCTCAAAGTCATGATATGATGACTGGAAAACCAAGACTGCCAGAGGCACACAGGTCTACACCAATAAATCCTAAATAGACTACAGTTGTTTTCCTCCTGTTTCCCATGGGTTTTGCGCTCATATCCAAAGTAAGCCTTTTATTATTTTCTTGGCTACTGTCACAAGTCTGCCTTTCAATTAGCACTCATAAATGTAGGACATCTCACAGTCATTTATCAGTTTTCTTTTGGAGAGCTTCTGGTTCATATGTCTATTGTTCCTTTGTCAGCATTCTTGCCATCTGTGTCCTGTTAGGCAATTGACTGTATAACAGAAGCAGGACTGTTTGTCTGCACCCTTGGTGTCATACAAAAAGTCAAAAGCAAACACTACATTGTTCAAGGCATGACACCAGTAGCATGAAGTGAACATGTCATGAAAACGGCAAAGGTTACAGGGCGAGTGACATTCCTGCAACTTTTGCATGAAAAGGCAAATATGCTGTGGTGAACCCACTGACTTTAATGATTATGATTCCAAAACTCACAATTCTCTGCTTCACTATATAAAACTCTTCTTCTTCTTCTTCTTCTTCTTCTTCTTCTTCTTCTTCTTCTTCTTCTTCTTCTTCTTCTTCTTCTTCTTCTTCTCTGATTTGGAATTTTGATTAAGATACTAATTCTGGATTTGCATGGTGAGCAGAGTACACATGCAACACAAGGGGTCTGTGCAAGAAAAAAATTAATGTTAGATATTTTAATCATGACAAATTTGTAATTGTGTGTTGGGATCTTATCTAGGATCCCCAAGAGAATATCCAACTCAGCTGCATTCTGGAGAGCCAATATAGTCTCTCTATATAAAGATTATTTATAATAGTGTGCAAGTACCATGAAATCCAATATGTGTGGTATATATCAGGACTGACTTTCCCCAAGCTGGTTTTGAGATGACCCAAACTGATTTATTCTCCAGTTCCTGAAGCAATTTGTATGATTCCAGATAAAGGCAACAGGTTTTGCTTCTAAATCTGCTGGCAAAATTTTCTTCATCGATACTCTTGAACTACATCAAACAGAAACAGGCAAATAGTTAAAATCATGGGGGAAAACATACAGTGGGCAAATTTGTCCTTTTAGTGTACCTGATCAGTAACCTGGCATTCCCAAACATGTTCACTACCTAGTGCTGTGCAGATACCTACTCTGAAACACACAAAAGCACACACAAGAAAACAAAGGGTTCTGCAGATGAAGTTTAGCATCAGGAATTTTTAAAAAGGAAAGAAAGTAGAAAGCAATTTGGATAAGGAAGAAAGATAGTCCAGAGTATTAGTTTGATGTGTACAATTCAAGCCTATTCAAGAGAGGCTTTGCATTACCCATCCCACATGCATGCATGCATGCATAGACAAAGACACACACAATCAAATGTGCGGTGAAGACTCAATATAGCTACAGTACCTCAAAGACAAAAGGAAAAAATTTCTACAGTGTAGCCCATATAGCAGGCCTGCCCAAAGTCCAGCCTGTGGGCCAAATCCGGCCCGTCAGGCCATTCTGAGTGGCCCGCAGCTGGCTGGCCCGCCCCTCCCCCCTCCTTTGCCCCATTTTTTTTAAATAAAACTTCTGCCAACACTGACACCGCCGGGAAACTTGAGGGGCTGGGCGGTCCGGCGGTCTGGTAAGCAGAAGCTTCTGGGGCTGGGTGGGCGGGCAAGAGGGTGGGCCGCCACCACCAGCACCGCCAGGAAGCTTGTGGGGCTGGGCAGGCCGGCCAGCCAGCCACCGAGCAGGTTGCTGCAACCGGCCCCTGACACATTCTCAGTCACCAAATCTGGCCCTCCTTACAAAAATTTTGGGCACCCCTGCCGTATAGTAAGTAGTGCAGCACTCTTTGCTATACCTGGATATGAAATGACTGCTCAGCCAGGTAGGTGGATATTCAGTAAGGTCAGTCTAATCCATCTTCATGGACTCAAAGTTTGCTTGCTTGGTTATTCATTATTTCATTCATTTCTTGGTTTGTTCATTTATTCATTTATTTTCCACTCAAGGAAATTTACAAGTGATTTAAAAACACAGATATTAAAACAATTAATATTAAGAAATAAACATACTAATTATTAAAAGGTAATCAGTAAAGCTACTTTAAAACACATTGTTTAGATGATAAAATAAATCAATATGAATCTGCAGACTGGCTAGGTTGATTTATCCACAGGGGTCAGCAATGTGTGGTAAAACAATGAATCAACAAAACTTCAGACAGTAAGTCACGGGTTAATATAATGGGCATTTAAAATGCACATAACTAGTACCTGATTTGCCATAGAAGTTACAATACGACCCCCTTATCTGCTGCTTCACTAACTGTGGATTCAGTTATTCATGTTTGGTGATCAGCGGGGGGGGGGGGGGGGGAGATGGGGAAATTAAAATAAAACTTACTGCCGCCAATGCCCACCACTGTACTCCTCACCACCGCCACTGCAACCACCACTACCACTGTCGCAGGCCAGTCAGGCACTCTCCGGAGGGTTGAGGTGATCCTGATCTGATCCTGGGACCTGAGCGGAAGATTCAAAGGCCCTCTCACCCCTCCAGAGAGTTCCTGGCTGACAGCCATTTTTTCCCCTACCACAGGGCCAGGCACTCTCCAAAGGGGTAAGGTGAGGACTTTGAATCTCCTGTTCAGGTCTCAATTTGCCGCCTAGGACCTGAGTGGTAGATTCAAAGTCCCCACCTCATCCCTCCAGAGAGTGCTTGGCCAGCGATGAGTTTTCCCCCGCTACCACAGCCCATGAGCCAGGGACTCTCTGGAGGGATGTGGTAGGGTCTTTGAATTTCCTGGTCAGGTGATGGGCGGCAGATCGGAAATTTGAGCAGGAAGTTCAAAACTTCTGTTCCACTGCCTGGAACCCGACCAAGAAGTTCAGAGGCCAGGCAAGTCCCCATTTCACCCCTCCAGAGAGTTCCTGACTCCTTTCCTTGCTGCAGCTGAAGGGCAAGGAGAAAGGGGGGAAAACTTTATTCACTCTGTGCCATTTGGGGGGTGTTGGAGGGAAAAGCTTTCACCCCAGCAACCCTCCACCCATTCCACCACCATTATCCTAAGATAAGATCATTTGCTCTTATCCATAGATATCACTATCCTGGGGGAATCCCAGAACCAATCCCCACAGATACAGCGGTCGTACTGTACATATATGACTGGACAAGGAATTTATTTTCTCTTATTACCTGTATTTGAGGCTTTAGATATAGACCCACCAAGAGGGATATTCATTTGTTGCCTAATGTCTATGTTGTAAATAATTTAGACTACTGAAATATTTTGTCAGAAAAACTGCTGTATATATCAAAATATATTTAGAGTGAAACAACTCTGATTCTGTGTATTATTCCTCACTGAGGATTAGGACTGTGTTTTCCTCACTTATCTGTCTGTGCTCTATTACGCATGCACTGAATCTCTGACATACATTTAAAATGAAAAAAAGCCTGTAACATGCCCTTCCTCATCGGCAGTTTCCAAAATAAAAGTCTGCTTGAAACAAAAGTTCTTCATTTTGGCTTTCTTTGGAGCTCCTCCTGCCCACCTTCATTTGTGTTGTGTGTTGTGTCATTACAGCCATGACCGACTCTTCGTGACTCCATGTCCATGGAGTTTTCTTGGCAGGCATACTGGAGTGGCTTGCCAGTTCCTACTCCTACACCTTCATTTAGCTGCTATTTATCTCCTACTTTCCTGCTTCCTGAATTAGTGATTCACAATTGGCACCCAGATTCCCCAAACCCAAATTAAACTTTTTAAACACCCAGACTTTCAGAACAAGGCTTAGTGATTAATAGTTGATCAGAAAAGGCATAAATGACCCTGTTTCTTTTGCCTTTAGGCACTTTTCTCTGCAGCCACTGCACATCTCTAGTGTCTATTAAATAAATGATTCAATACTGGACAGTACTATTAAATCATTGTCCTAAAAGGATTTAAAAAAAGACATTGCTCTTGCCAGATTATTCAAGCACAAATATTTTTATTTGGGACAGAATTCAGCATGGGAAGAACCTTGGTTTGCATTGTTTTCAAAAGCAGGATTATAGACATTAAGGTGATGCAGCTTGGTCTAGAACTGTACAGTCAAAATTAGGGATGGGCACCTTACAAAAAATGAAATGCTGTTTTGTCATTTCGTAAGCTTACAAATCATTTTGTAATGAAACAAAATGACAGGCAGCATTTCATTACAAAACAAAACACCATTTTTTCCATTTTAAAATGAGCCATTTCATTACTCCATAAAACAGCTCCCCTGGATCCTAGGGGCACCAAATTTAGTGCCTCTAGGACCCAGGGGAGGCATTTTATAGAGTAACGAATCATCCTTGTTACTGTTTTGTTCCATTGCATTTTTTTTGGTAAAAATTCATTTTAAAACAAAACAGAATGGAATGCAGGGAAAATGTAACAAAACAAAGCACAATTTTTCTATTTCATGCCCATCCCTATTCAAAATATCAGAAAATGGAAGGAAAAATAAAATTCAGTATTTTTATAGAGATCAGAAGCTCTTCCACCACCACCCCAGCCAATGTCCCACAAACCTCTTTTTCCTCTCTATGCCTAACAAAAGCAAAATACATTACACAGAACAAGACAGTATATGAACATATATTATATATGAATTGCTTTCAATGGTTATAGAATTATTATTTTTATTACCTTAATGCCCTGAATATACACAGGATGAGATATATGCCAAAGAAGTAGGGTGCATGAAATGAATTTTTTTAAAATTATGAATTCGATGGTACTTTCTTCTAGAAGACATGAAGGGGGAACCTCTTGGAATAGAGAAATTCATGAGTGACAGAAAGGGGAAATATGTTAAATCCCAATCATGATTGAATATAATGATTTCAACAATGACTGGTTGCAACCCACACACTGTTTAATCTTAATGTATGTTGCCATTTCTGGTACAAATAGATCCATTTAGCTCACACCAGGTCTTGCACTAAAGAATACTAATGATTATAAATAAATTTTGAACACAAGAAAGCTCACAACAGACTAGATAACAGTCATTTTCTTCACTGGTAATTCAACTGTAAGCTAATATAATTGCTGCTATGTATTTTGCCGCTACTGTGGAGAAGTAAACAGAAAAAATAATAATAATCTGATCTGTTATCCATTCACCCTTTCTCATTTCTGTAGTATAATAGCTTCATCAACGGAATGAATAAAAAATGAACATTACTGGATCCAATGCAGCTGCATATGATTACAACAAAATCCTGGATCCATAGCACTGGGAAATCATAGTGGTCTCATTTCCAAATGGGATATAGAAATCCAAGTTATTTTCCAAAAACTGAAAAACAATTGAAATTATTCTGATCATACTCCAATGTGTGGGCTCTGTTATGCTTCCCTTCGCTTCATAATTTATGGCATTTCAAGCCCTGAAACCCTGGAAATGGTATTGCTGAGGAACAAAAAAAGCTCTGATTGGACTGAATATGTAACACTAGTGTTTTTCTATGTCATCCATCTCTCAGAGTGGCTTTTTTCATTATATTTGTTTCTGTATTGTTCTTAGCTTTAATTAATGCCTTTTTAATGATGCAAAATGCCTCTTCACAACCATCGTTCTTAGCTTTTAAAAGTATATTTCATGTTTCTTGGTAACTGCTGTACAATTATTGTCTTCAACTTTGTATATTGTCCTTCAGTGTTGTAAGCTGCCTTGGGTCTCTTCCAAAAAGAAAGGTGGGGTAACAATATTTTAAATAAATAAATATTCAATTGATATGTTATGTTCATAAAAGTGGGCACTGAAGTTTTTTTTTATAATGAACAGAGTAGTATATTAAGCACCATGTACATCACAGTTTTGATTTTTCTTCCTCTTGGCTGCAGAAGAGTCAATACCTCAGTAGAGTCAGAAGGGGACAAAGGACTCATCGGCATACCTTGATCAGTAGTTTCTTTACAATTACACGTAAAGGTTCTCAAAACATTTTAAAACTGGCACTTCAGCTGTTTTCCTCCCTCAAGTGACATCCTGCTGAAATTGCTCTGCAAGATGCTTTATTTGTTTTAGAGAGAGGCGAAGAAAACATGAAAAGCATAAAGGTATTTTGCCCTACAATATGTGAACATCTTGCTTGGATAACCTTGTTGATTACCCACATGACTGGATATACAGCAATGCTAATGCAACCCACCATAGTCTCTCTTCATCTTTGGAGTAGACATGGGCACGACTTGTTAAGAAATCAGTAGCCTCCATGAGCTATGTCACTTCCAGTGCAAGAAAGAGACAGGGAGTCTCCTGTTTGCCTGCTGAGTAGACATGGGCATGACTTGGCGAAATTCTCGTTTCCGTTTCCGTTTCTCGTTTCCGTTACGTAATGGAAACGGTAATGACAATTACTCCGTCAGAACTCGAACTCGAACTGAAAAAAGAAAAATTGGGTCTGATTTGTCGTTGTCGTTCCTGGCATCGTGCGGCGATCGCGCGATGCCAAGAGGCACAGAAAAAAAGTTTTAAAAATAAAAAAAAACCCGATTCCCGGCCAAAAAAGCAGGTGAAAATATGCCTGCCTGAGGGCACCTACTAGAGGGGTGGTTTCTGGGGGGGGTCCCCAGCCTTCCCCCCCTCCTGTCCTGGGCTGCTGGTACCGGGCTGGGAGGGGACATCCTCGGCGTCTCCATTTGCCATGCGGTGCGGGGGGATCCAAAATGGCGTCTGCAATATTTTTTTTCAAATCGTGGTCCAAAAAACCACCAAAGCACCACAGAAACATGCGAAAATTAGCTATTTTAAATGCTTGAATTTTTACAGTAGCAGCAGTGGGTTTTTTATAGCAGTAAAAGGTCACACTGATTTTATTTTATTTTATTTTATTTTTATTTTTTTACACCTGCGCAATGATGGGCTGGCCATGGGATGGGACCATGCAAATTTTTGGACCCATTCTACCAATCGCATGGCCAGGTTTTGACTGACACTTCTGGATGTGCAAGAGGGCATAAAAAGCTGAGGCACTCCCAGAAGAGTCGCAGTCCGGGCTTGGATGTGGGTGGGAGAGGGCTGTGTGCAGCTGGCTGCTGTGCTAGACTCGTTTCGATTTCGCGGAGCCTTTAGATTTCAGTTAGGCAGGCAGGGAGGGAATTGATTCAATTGAATTTTTAGGAAATAATAATACCGTAATTCCTTTCATTCTCTGTCTGCTGTGGGGAATAGCAACGCAGTTTATTCTTTTTTAGTCTCCTGCAGTTTGTTAGGATTTCTTTTTTGATAGTGCTTCAAAGGGGGGAGGTTTGAGTGGGAGGGGAGGTGTGGATTTATTTTAAAAATTTCATTTGCTTGGTGGCAAGCCAAAGTCCTTTCATACCCTGCCTTTAGCTCTGCTGTGGGTGCACTGCCCACTTTGTTTGCAAAAATTGCAATTGCTTTATTCGATGCAGTCTTGTGCAGCAAGTCAGTTTAAAGTGTTTTCCGCCTGCTCTGGGTCATTGCGGGACCCGCGCCCGCCGCCCGCGCGCCCGCGCGCCCGCCCCTCCCCCCTGCCGCTGCCGCCGCCCGCCCATTGCCCCCGTCCCCCTGCCCGCCGCCTGGGGCGCAAAAACACCTAGTGCCGGCGGGACGCCTCTCGCTGGGACGTCAAATCGCACAAAATCGCGGCGGCGGTAACGACAAACGACATGACGAAACAACAAATTTTTAAAATTTTTTTTTGTGAAAAACGGAAACGACCCGAAACGGACCCGTCCCGAAAAACGACAACTCGAAAAAAAAATTCTGGTCGTGCCCATCTCTACTTTGGAGTGCTCAGTTTTTCTTCCACATTCAGAATACTTATTGCCAAACATTCTGTGCACCCTTCACATACTTCTCAACCTATTGCCACACCAATAACATCAACACTCATTACAGAATAAAACAAGAGCTGCTTATTTATTTCTATCCCACCACCCAAAGTCACAGGCTTTGGTTCCCTTACAAACTCCTAAACACAGCCAGAGAGGCAATAAGCCAAACGTACTGTATACCAGTATATGATTATTGTTGATGTTGTGAACCGCCCGGAGTTCCTTCGGAAGACAGGCAGTATATAAATAATAAAGTAAGTAAATAAATAAATACATACATACATATAAAGAGAGGAAGGCAGTGATATTTTGGACAGCTATCACTGGAAAAAGAGTTTTGAAGACTGCCATCCTATGCACACCTTCCTGGGAGCAAGCCTCACTGAATTTAGTGGGGTTTACTTTTGAGCAAACAAAAGTAAGGGTTTTACAGGTTCTCAAAAGCCTTCATTGATTCTGTATGTAACTGATGCCGAAAAATACTGGCATATCCAATGATGCTCACTGTAGCCATACAGTAAGTATGTTGAAATGGAAAGACTATGGTTTGAGTTAAAGGTGCTCAGAAACTTACGTTGTGCCCTGATACAGGTTTGTAGGCTTCACAGAACTTGAAAACACCTATTTAAACAATTAAACAAAAGTTTTGCTGGGGGTGTATCTCGAGGAACTTTTCATTAAAAATAAACTAACTTTAGTTTCTTCTTCTTTGTACTAAGGATCTGTCCAGGCCCTGGGGAAGGGGGTACTTTGTTTACACCAATATGAGACAGGCAATCGTGGTAAACCCCATGATATGGAAAGGTTTGGTTGTCCCATTCTGTAACTCCAATTTGTCACAATGTCAAGACTGAAACCAACCTTTCTTCCATTTCCAACTCTGCCAGGTGATAATCTTGGAACAGGTTTGCATAATTTGTATTATGACATCTGTAGTAAGTAAGTATTTTTATTTATGGTCTTAGACCATAAATAAAGTATTATAACATCTGCCTTTCATTTAAATAGAACTGAAACACAAATTTGAAAATGGTCAAGATATGGACTGAAGTCTGCTAATTACATAATCACACAAAAACTCATAACGTCTCCAGCCATGGCTGTATTTTGCACATAAAAACTTATCCTTCCCATGTCTTTCTCTGGATCCCTTTGTTCTTTGTGAAGGCTTTGGAAAATGCAGTGAGTCTTAATGGACTGAAAATCCTCATTGCTGGTCCAAGCATGACTGATGATGGAGATTTGCAGAAATTTAAGGGTCTCCTCTGTTGTCCTCATAGGCTTCCCTGGAACCAAAATGATACTAAAAGGAGCCAAATAACCTCAAGTAGACTGTGGAGTTAGGAAAATTTTCATTAACAAATATGGCCATGGCTGGTTACATCATCAGACTTGAGTTGTGCAATGTTACATTACAGGATTAAGCCACTGTTTTTGTGCTCACTGTTGAATCAAAATTAATTCTGATGCTTTTGTTAATTAGTCTGTTCACTATAGGAAGTTTGCACCCCTTTCTGCTCTTGCTTTTGGTCCCTTTTGCTTTATTTCTTATCTTTCATGCATTTCCAACAGATTTAGCTAAATATTCCAGCGAGCTATGGTCCATTTGCAAAGCTAACAAGCTACTTCATCAGATCACTGCTACCTCACAAATTAGAAGACTCTGCAAAGCCTAGAGGGATTTGAAGTTCATGTCACTGACACTTCGTTTTATGGGACATTGAGCAAAGGGTACAATTAAAGGTTAAATAAGTTCTGAAGGCATGCAGGACAATAGAAGATTAAAGTTAATTAAATGAGTTATTATGACAAACTCAAATGCCATTTTTAGAGCAAGTTATGAATGCAAACCACAGGTCAAAGTAATTGTCAAAATCCCATCTTTCAAAAAAGAAAAGAAAAGAAAAGAAAAAACCTCTGAAACTTGGCTAGTAGCAATATGGCACATGTCCTTGTGTGAGATGTCTCTGTAATGTATATCCTTTCTTCCAATATTTGAACAATGTAAGCTAGAGTGACAGATCCAAGCTTTCCACCTCATCCTTCCATTTCTATATTAGAAATTATTAAAAGGAGAAACTTGCATGACTACGTCAAGTTATTACAAATATTGAAAGCCCACATTTCTTTAACATTTCCAGGTTGACTTAAACTCAAGGGTATAGATTGGTCAACTTGAATTTCCTTCTCTAGGAAATGTAGGAAGTTCCTACATTTTAGCAGGATACTTGTGGTCGCTTAAAGTCAACCAAATGAAATAATTTTAAAAGCCCCATCCCTTGTCTTCAGATGGATAGCAGAAAGGGAAATTGCCTTCTTTGGGGAAGGCAATTTTCTTTTTTTCTACCTTTTAGAGACATGCACACTGAAAACTTTAAAAAGCATGAACAACCCCCCAAAAGAAGTGATAAATTCAATTCCACACTTAAAGCAGGGCATAGCACACAATGCAGGGTAAAAATGGAAGAAATAAAATAATAATAATTGTAATCCAAAAATGGAGAAAAGAAGGAGCAACTCAGTCAGATGATGATAATCCAAAATGAAGACAGGGAAGCCAAACCAAGGAGATAAATCAGCAGCAAAATCTCAAAGGGGACCAGCACTTGCTGCTATTTTGCAGGACCTGTTAAAGATTCAAACTTCCTTCCCCTCCACACTCTCTTCCAAGCTATTCTAATTCATAGCTCCACAGCTCTTGTTGCAAAATCTTTAGGATTATTGTTTGGAATAACAATTAATGTGATTTTCAGTACATGGGGTGAAATAAAAGCGCATAATGAAAACATGGTTTGTGACTAATGATCTGTATGCCTCCCATTGGTTACAATGTCTCATTTGTTTTTAAGAAGGTATCTTCCGGAAAGCAACAGAAAAAGATGAAAATGAATGAAATATCTTCTCCTGTGTTTGTTTTCAATCATCCTAATCAGAACATCCCATCCCTACTCTCCATAGCACTTCTAATGAAGATAGAGGAGAATGTGAGTCAAAAAGGAATCTTCCCAAACCTGGATTCCTTCAGAAGTGTTGGGAGTACAAAGGTGTCACTCAACCCATCTGACTGGTCCAAAGCAAAAGTGAATTCATATAAATCAATCATAATTCTAAGCTGACTGCTCATTGGCTTGAACCTGTTCAAATTTTACTTTTCTGTGTGAGTGTTCCTGCTGAATGCTATTTGTCTTCATTCACTGCAAAATTAGACATGTGTTTGTTGTAAAGTGATTCACAAAAAAAATCAATGTGTAATCTAATTATATGGAAGCTTATACTATATTATATATGTCATATATGACATATACCTAAGAAAAAAAAAATACCTGAGATTTGAAAAAAAAAAACCCATCAACAACCAGAAGCTTGAAATATGAACTCTTTGGGTCAGGAACTCTCCCTCCATCTCTTGTCAACAGCATGCATTGTAGGCCTATTCCAACAAAATACCTTACCAATGAAGATGTTTATACCAGCACTGCTTGCTCTTGAGCAGGGCTCCTCAATCTATGGCCTGAGGGCTGGATATGGTCCCCCATGGTCCTGAATCCAGCCCCTGGGAGCAACTGCAGACCCCTCACCCTCACCCACCCCGCTCTGAAAGCAAGCAAGTTGCCATTTTAAATTCCATTTTAAACTCTATGGTGGGCTGTCTCGCTTCCCCCACTGCCCCCGCCTGATGAGTGGAGCAAAAGGGAGGAGGAGGAGGAGGCCTGCCAGACAAGGCAAGGCATCCTGCTCCCCCCAGATGACCAGCATGGCGGCTGGGTGCTGATTTGAGCCGAGCGTAGAGTTTGAAATGGGTGGGTCCGGCATGGTCCCCTTCCTTCCATTCCTCCATCCTAAGAGCAATGAGGCAGGGCAGCCAGAGGCAGAGACAGAGATAACCCTGCGGTATCTGTCACAGGAGGGGATGAAAGGGAAGTGGCTCAGCAGGAAAGAGAGGAGGAGGAGGTAGCTGCTGCCATTGCTGCTGCCAGGGCACAGCGTACTAGAGCAGCCACCAAGCCCCCACCGAGAGGCACTGTAGCCATCCCCGGCACCTCGGAGCCACCCACCAGTGTGCAGGAGGAGCCAGCCAGGAGGTGCGATGGCAGCTGCGGCAGTTGCAGCCTGGGGAAAGTGATGTGCGACCTCAGCTGTGTGCTCCCTCCACCCACCACCCCCTATGCCTCATCCTCCTTGCTGCCACTGCTTGCCTCAGCCCTCCTTCCCTAGGTTCCCTCACCCCTGCCCCTGCCCCTTGCCTCCTCCCTCAGTTACCTCACTTCCACTGCCACTGCTTGCTCCAACCCTCCTTCCTTTCGTTCCCTCGTTGCTGCCACTGCCGCAGCTTGCCTCCCTCCCTTGGTTCCCTAAGGCCCACCACTGCCACCACGAGCGCTTGCCTCCCCCCTTGGTTCCCTTGCACTCTGCCATCACTTGCCCCAACCCGCCTCCCCTCAGTTCCCTCAGCCCCATCACCGCCACCGCCACCACTGGCCTCCCCCTTGGTTCCCTCACCCTCTGCCACCACTGCTTGCTCCAACTCTCCTCCCCTTGGTTTCCTCACCCCACCCCCACTTGCCTCCCCCTCAGTTCCCTCAGCCCACCACCACCACCACCACCACAGCCACTGCTTGCCTCTACCCCTCGGTTCCCTCACCCCCACCACTGCCCCCACCACTTGACCCAGTCCTCCCCCCTTGGTTCCCTCCCCCTCCCCCCTCCCCACTGCCACAGACACCACCCAGCCCCCAACAGTTCTGAGAGGCAGTGAACTGGCCCTCTGTTTAAGAAGTTTGGGGACCCCTGCTCTTGAGTATGAATACTAACAGCAGGATTGGACAATACTAACTTGCCAGATCAGATAAAACAGAGATAATCCTTCAACCCTTTCGCACAGACACAAATACATACCTGTTGTTGCCTGCCCCAACCATGATCCAATCATCTCAAGAAAGGTACCCCATATACCCTCCTTGTGTGTGTGTGTGTGTGTGTGTGTGTGTGTGTGTGTGTGTGTGTGTGTGTGTGTGTGTGTGTGAGAGAGAGAGAGAGAGAGAGAGAGAGAGAGAGAGAGATCCCCTTGGGCAAGTAGGGCTATAGCTAATGTTAGGGGCTAGAGTTAATGTTGGCAAATAGAGATGGGCACGAATAAAAAAAAATGGTGTTTCGTTTGTTGTTTAGGGGGTCTTTTTCGGTTTGTTTCCAGTTTTCGTGATTTTTTGCAAAAAAATCATTTTCATTTTCATTCATTTTGGTACTGTTTTGTTACCATTTATTTCAATTTTTTGTGATTTTTTTAGCATTTAAAGCAGTTCAACGTCTTGCCGTAACGAAAACGAAATGGACGACAAAATTTCTGGTGTTTCTGTTCATTTTGTTTCATTTTAGAGACAAAAACGAAACAAAAAACAAAAATGGAAATGAAAAATTGTTCATTTCGTGCCCATCTCTATTGGCAAATGTTCTGTGTTGTTATCTGTTGTCCATTTACATTTTACCTATATCAACCTTAACAGAGAGAGAGAGCTTTAAACAGAAAGACAAGACAGACAGACAAACAAACAAAGCTTTGTTGCAAATATTAAGCTACTGTACACCAATAACAAATCATGGATCTACAGAATGCATCCAAAGGATCTTGGAGTCTAGCCATCTGCAAAAAGAGAAAATGCAGTAATGTCAGAGCTTTGAAAAAGTGCCCTTTTTTTGCACCACGCCCCCTGCCAGCATTCACTATAATGGGTTAACTGCTTTATGTGCACTGTTTGCATAGAAACAGAGGTAACGTGCCCACAGACTTATTGTTGCAAACAGATCTCAGCTGTTTGCAAGAAGATAAATGATTATAAAAAATTGCAGCATGTACCCTGGGAAGTCCTGTGGATGGCTTCACCACACATAAAACTTTGCTTCTTGCAACCAAAAGAACAGAGCACTGTCTCTACCTTCATTCTCATATTTTAATCTATATGGGATAAAGACATATTTTAAAAGGTGGGGAGGATGCAAAGAGAAAGTTTCACATCAGCACTAAATGATAGTTAAAATAAGCACTCGGTGACACCTCTTAAATCTGTGAGAAACCCAGCTAAATGGGTATTATGGTAACCCTATTTTTGCCCTGACCTAACCCTCAACCTACCTATGTTACATTAACCGACTTATTAAAGATATGAACAATATCATATGTATGTATAACATGACTGACAACATTTCAATATGTGATAATCTACCATAATGAACAGATTTGTAGCCACAAAATAACTACTTCTGTTTCTATATCAGTTCCAGTTCATCCAGGCAGCATCATTGAGTCACCAGAATAATGCAGTAATTTGTCGCACTCTAGGAGTTTTTCATTATACAATACCTTTTAAAAAAATACTTAACATATCCCTTATAAAACTGAAATGATATGTTGCACACAAAAATCAAAAGTTATCTAACCATTTCTCAAAACAAACATATTTAGACCTTTCTCATTGACTTGGGAGCAAAGACAGTCACTTTCATATGCATTTGGTTTGCACATTATTTTAAAGTACTGTGAAAGTTTTGGATTGTCAATGGCTACAGAAAATGAAAGGAACAGCAGTTTGTGTTTATAGCTAGCACAGGAATAATGCATGCTGCTAGGATAGGAATAATGCATGCATTACAAAACCTCTCAGCCCTGTTTGTTTTATCTTTGGTTGCTACGAATGCATGACAAGTCCAGGACTGAAAACTGGACTGGGAAACATGAGGTTTGCCTACTCTGTGGTCTGTAGTATCAGCGTTGGAAATTATATTCTTAATTCTAGGTTGTGCTTTCATTTTTGAATGCTATGATTTATGGAGGCCTATCTTTGTCAGTAAAGGTCAGTGCCATCCACTCCAATTTGTTCCAAATTGTTTCCCTTTCAAATACTAACCAATTCACTTGGAACCATCTGTAGGCCATTTGATTTGATTTGTACCCAAATATTCCGAAGTATTTGTGCTCATTTTATATGTGTCCAGAGAAATGAACAACATGAACATGACCTCCAGGGTGGTTATCAGTCTCCAATGATTCTTTTTCCTTTCTTCCTCCTTTCCTCCACTGAGATCTGTGCAATTCATTTCTTTGAATCAGATTCAGAGTTCCCTAGGTATAAGTGGGGAGGGAGTCAGCACAAAAGACTGGGAAAGAGGAGGCTTGCTCGCTCGCTAAACTAGCCCCTTGGTGAGAAAGAATGACCTATAAAATAACATCACAGAAGCAATAGAAGCAGTACACAAGTCTCTTGGATGGCAGTCTTAAAAGTGTTCCACCGACTCAAAAAAAAAAAAAAACTTATAGCAGCCAGTATAAATGGTGAAAAAAATTTTTGCTGAGCAGGAAAATACATCCCCTCCAATACTAATTTTGTCATCTCAGAGTGTAGAATACCTGATTGCTTCCTTGTGTGTCATGTTTGGCACTTGCCCAGTCTAGAACAAAGGGATGTACTGTACAGCAAAAACAGAAACTGGCATAGTACTGGAAAATACACACCCCCAGTAGCTGTTTTAAAAAATGAAGTATAAAATGTGTGTGTGTGTGTGTGTGTGTGTGTGTGTGTGTGTGTGTGTGTGTGTGTGTGTGTGTGTGTGTGTTTTGTGTCACTACAGCCATGACCAACTCTTCATGACCACATGTTCATGGAGTTTTCTTGGCAGGAATACTAGAGTGGCTTGCCAATTCCTTCTCACTTCGTATTTCCTGATGGCTGCCCATCCAAGTACTAACCAGGGCCAACCCTGCTTAGCTTCCAAAATCAGTCAAGATCGGATGTGCTTAGGGCATATAGGCCACATAATGGGGGTATGAAAGAAATAAAGCTTATTTCCTGGTCCTATGACCTGCCCAATTCAAATCCCACACAATTAATTAATTCACAGGGTGGCCATAAGGTGGAAGAGATAGGACTTTACACAGATGTATGTGAACTCACTGCCAATTAGATATAAACCAAAGATGTGTATAGTATATGAAATTGCCATTCAGTTATGCCTAGATTTATGCACTGCTTTATAATTATGTATAAATATGAACAGAATCAGGTGTATTTGTGCATTTCCAGGGCAACTATGGGGTAGAGCAATGAACCACTGATCACTTGCAAGGAGGAACAACACCCCCACAAATCTCTCACATTAAATCCAACATTCACATATGGTGATTAGTTGGGGGGAAAGAGAAACAAAAAAAAAGAAGACATAGAAGAGGATGATTTTCACCTTGGATGAGAAACTTTTTTTTCCTCTTTCCTGCTGCAAAATCATTGAAATCCTTTCTGCTAGAAAAGGCAAGACTGAAACACAGTAAATGAATAAATTATTACAATTTAGCAGCTGCAGCAGCATTAATGTCAGATCCAGGGGAAAGTGAGGGCAAATAGAAGAACTAATTGTATAGAAAAATCACTCCTTGTGTTGCCCTTTTAAGAAGGGTTTCAAAAAGAATGTCCCCATTTCCCCTTTAAAGTTTGTCACTCAGTTCCTTCCTATCAGCTGCCTTAAGAATCTGATGAATTTTATCCTTGGTTGCTTGGGAAAGGGGAGGAAATGAAAATAAACATATATAACAGTGTCATTTATACACACAGTAACAATAAGCTATAGTCATACCTTTGTAGGCCATGGGTACATGCTGTCACTGGTGCCATTTTGTCCTGAACGCAGCATTCACGCTATAACCTTGCCTTGCTGTTTACATTTTACCATCCACAGGAATGCAAATGTACAACTACAGTACTATCTTGGAACCAGCCAAGGTCAGACTGGAATGTCACTAAAAAGGCCATAGGATAGTTTGGCACCATTTTATCAGGCAAATCTAGAGAATGAATGCCTGACTAAAAAAAACAACAGAAAACATTTGAAGGGGAAACAGTAACAATGAGGAAACTAAAAAAGTTACAAATGAAACACCCATTGTTATTTGTATATCTCAACTCTTTGGTCCTGATGTCTTTAGGATATTTGGCATGGTATTCTGAGAAGATGTCTTACACTGGAAAATATCAAGCGTCATTTGACCTTATTAAATCCCTACATTAGTTTTCATGGCCCAGCAGTACCAATAAACTTTCCAAAGACAGAGTCTATACATTCTGGAAGGCTGCATTGCTGTCATACTGTCTTCTTACAGATTTATTCAGAAATGATTTCCATTGAACTGTTTTCATGATGCATTAAATAGTAACCTTAGGTCCCTTCTACTAATGTGTAGCTCAGGATGGAAAAGAGGCAGCCAAGAAGCCCCAGAAAACTTTTTGGGGTGGTAATCTCCCCTCTGAGTTCTACTAGGTGGACATCCATGACAATAATACAATCAAATGTATTTATTTATTTAATTCGTGCGCTGCCTTTCTCTCAGAATTGATACCCAAGGCAGTTGACAGGACAATAACAAACATTAAAATAAGCTGCTTTTACGTGACACCTAAAATCCGCTCGCAACTTAAATGCAGATTCTCCCCCCACCCCATGTGGTTTTTGTTCTGCTTCCTGTGTTCCCACCTCCCACACTCTGATTCTATTGCTTCTGTCTGCGGTGAGGGGAGAGAGAGAAAAAATGCAGGCTCACCTCTGCCTGCGTTGGCAGCAGCTAATTCTTCCAGCCCATTAGGATTCCTGTCTGTTAAAAAGGGGGGGGGGACTCAACAAAAACAAACAAAAAGCGGAGGGCCAGGCATGCAATGCTTTAAAACAGCAACAAGGAACAGCAACAAGGATTTTATCTCCTCCAGACCAGGTACTTGTAAATTGCACTGGGGCACGCTTAAGTGGGCGTGGTCGTACTTTATTTTTTTTAAAGTCCACTGCTGGTGGGAAAACAATTTTATGCTCCGCATCTATGAGCATTTTGCAGCAGATTTTAGGGGTTGTGTAAAAGCAGCCACAGATGCTGAAAATATAGACACTGAAATATATTAGCATCCTTTAAAACAGTACTATTAAAATAATGAAAATCAGTTCATTCACAGGAACACTGAAAGCTCTTAAACCATCAAAGGCCTGCTGAAATAAAAAAAAGATCTTTATCTGCTTCTGAAAGGAGAGCAGACAGTGGGAAAACCTAGCCTTCCTTGCTGAGTTAGAGCATAAGAGCAAGCACCAAGAAGGCCATGTCCCTACCATACAGATAACTGAAAGTACAGTGGTACCTCTACTTAAGAGTGGCCCTACTTAAGAGGAATTTGACTAAAGAGTGGAAAACCGTTGTCATTTTAACTGCCGCCTCACAAATAGGTCTTCTCTACTTACATTTTTTCCATTTTTCCATTTCTTATTTTTTTCTGATTTTTAAGATATGGTACCTCTACTGATGAGTTGTTTGACTTAAGAGCATGTGTTCAGAACGGATTAAACTCATAAGTAGAGGTACCATTGTAGTGAAACTGGAATAAGGGTCTGTCCTTCAGATCTTAATTTTTTATCATGTCTCTTTTCTTTAACTAACTTCTTGTCCAGGAGACAAACTGTGTGCAGCTTTCTATATATACACACTTTCTCTCTCCTCTTTGTACTGTACAGAAGTAGACATGGGAAAGACGGCTGTCATTCCATAATAGTACTTGTTATCCTGTGCTGGAGTAGTGGATATGCATTACAGTAAAGCTAGCAACAGAGGCTAAGTTAAAAACAGGCAGTGACTGCCACCTCCACAGGATGGTTGTTACTTTCATTTTCTCAGGACAGAAATAGGTGAGATGATAGTGTCAAGAGAGGTAAAAGTGTTCTGCTTATATTCCACCCCATACCACTTCAAATAGTCTCTGGGTAGTTTACAGTTTTTAATTACAGTATGCCAAAAACAAAACAAACAAACAAACAAAAACCCAAAAGTATTGTGGCACTTTTAAGTCTAATATATGAGTAGCAAAATGATATTTTGTAAATTACAGTCCACTTCTTCAGACATAACTGGCTGTGATGGTGATGGTGACTCTTCCTTGGAAGAACCTGTAATTAACTCACTCACTTCCTTCTTTCTGACTACACAGTATAAATGGATGGGGGCTCACCAGACCCAGCCTTCAACATGTTACTGCCCAGAAAGTCAGAAGAGGTGAGTGAAAACACAACCCAATCCCTCTGAATTGCATCACTTATAGCAGGGAAGGAATCATGGACTTTCTGCAGTACTCAATAGTTATTTTCAGATCCCAAGTCCCATCTGGACTCTTCCATGGGAAATTATCGGTTAACAAAGTAAGATGCTAAAGTTAGACATCTTGCTATGAAGTCAGAGATTGGAAGTTGGACTCCCAACAGAGTATCCTGTGTATCCCAACAGTGTATCAAGGAGCCTCTTGGCACAGTGGTTAAATGCCTGTACTGCAGGTAAAACTGTGCTCAGGACCTGGGGTTCAATCCCAGGTAGCAGGCTCATAAGTTGACTCAGCCTTCCATCCTTCTGAGCTCGGTAAAATGAGTACCGTTTGGTGGTGGTGGTGGGGAATGTGTAGCCTGCATACTGTAATTAAACTGTAAACCGCCCAGAGACTACTTGAAGTGGTATTGGGTGGTATATAAGCAGAAAACTTTATCCAGCAAGTAGAACCAGCAGGTGTGGGTTGGGGGCAAGCTGTATTGTCCAGGGCATGCCAGAAGAAATGAATGGTATACCTTTGAGTCCTCTCTACACGGAAAACCCTGCAAAGGTTCTCTATAAATTAGAAATAACTTCACCGCACATGATTATCAGTATAACCCCATAGCAGTGTGGAGAGAAGTCCCAATGTGAGGAAAGACTCTCTGAGGTCCATTTAAAATATGACGTGGGATTTGTGACACTTGACTAGAAGCCTGGTTTCTGTTTGCTTGAAGCAAATGGAAACCGACACACAGCTCTCTGATTTTCTTCCTCATCCCTAATCGCTTCCAGAATAAGTCCATTTCTGACTTGGGCTAGGGAGATATGAATAGGCATTTGATCTCCAAGCGGTACCTCAGGGCTTCGTCTTTCTGCTGTGACGCTTAGAAAAGCAGAGGCGGCAGAGAAAGGAGCCACCACTGCTGGCTAGAGTATTCAAGCCCCTTCCCACCTCTACCAGGGGAAGACGGATTGTTCAGGAGATGAGACGGAGGGAACTGCGGCTGGTGTGTGTGTGTGTGTGCTTAGCCCCCCCCCCCCCCCCGCCCCCGCCGTAACCTGTGAGGCAGGAGAAGGCAGGAAAAGGGGTTCTACGGTTTCCCTCCCGGGGAATCCCTTTCCTGACCAACGAGAGCTGTTTTCCCTCCCAAACCGAGGAATCTGCGGTGGAAGCCTGCCCTGAGAGCAGTGCGTTTCAAACATGCAGCGCAGCGCGCGGTTTGGCCCTCAGGGGCTATTCCAGATGTGCTCGGACACGCAGCGAGGCGCCCCCGTTTCTTTCTCTCTCTCTCTCCTCTCTCCTCCCTCCCTTGTGTGTGTGTGTGTGTGTGTGTGTGTGTGTGTGTGTGTGTGTGTGTGTGTGTGTCTGTGTGTCTGTGCGTGCGTGTATGCGCGCGCGCGCGCGGCTTTGGTAGTTGACACATCTGCTGAAAAAGCCGCAGCGAGCTGTGGGGAGGGGAGGGCGGGCGCCACGCGACGAGCCTGGTGACAGCCGCGTGCCACCGTCCAAATTGGCTACCCGAATAAAGAGCCCGCGCGCTCTTGGCTTCTTTCTGTCCGCGACCGAGCCAGCCGGCTGGCAGGGAGGGAGAGAGGGAGGGAGGAGAGCCGGGAAGCAAGAGGGGGTGGCACTGGCAGCTTCGGGCCAAGCGCCCTCGCGTTCCAGGCACGGGTGAGCCCTGGCAGTCTGGAAGGAGCCACCGAAGAAGCCGACGGAAGAGCGGAGCCGAAGAGGGGACGCCGCGCGCTCGGGCGAACGGACGGCACCGAGGCTTCGCTGCGCCGCATGGAAAGGCAGCCCAACAAGGCGGGCGGCGGCGGCGGCGGCAGTCCAAGACGCCCGTCGGGGAGGCGCCCGGGCTAAGGAGGCTCCGCGGCTCCTTCGTGCCCGCCGACGGCTGGACCCGAGTGGAGGCACCAGTGGGGCGCGGCCGGGCGCCCGCTTCCTCGGTCTAGCTCAGGCCTCTTCGCAAGCTTCCCCTGGAGGGCGGGCGGAAGGCGAGATCTAACAAGTGCCGCCGCCGCTGCTGCTGCTTAGGAGAAGGAGGAGGAGGAGGAGGAGGAGGAGGAGGAGGAGGAGGAAGGCGCCGCGAGCCTCCGCGGGAAGTTTGCTGCCGGCGGGGAAAGGAGGGGCGCGGAGGAGCGACTCCGTCGCCCGTGGCGTGTGCCCAACCCCGCTGGCAAAGGATGGAGGCCCGACGGGGGGACCTCGTGGCCGGGCATTTCTCCAGAAGCGCCTTAACTAGCGCCGGCTTCCCTTCGCAGGCGGGCAGAGCCATGGCGCGGCTGCCTTGTCCCGGGCGGCATTCCCCGGCGACGTCCCTTGCCTTTGTTTCCGCGTAGGAGCCTTTGAGTGGAGCCGGGCGGCTACTGGGTCCGTGTCTCTGGGCGTGTGAACTTGCCTATTCGCGTCTCTCTCTCTCTCTCTTCCCGCCCCCTTCCCACCCGCCGCCCGCCCGCCCGCCCGCCGTCCTGATAGTCTTTCTCGGGGCGTGCGGGAAGAGGTAGCTTTCCAAGTTGAAGGGTTTGCGCCTGAGCATCTCCGACGTCCCTCGTACCCGTCTAGGATCCTTTGGGACCTGCGGTGGGCGGGGCGGGCCGCGGGGGGGGGGGAGGCGGACCTCCTCTCCTTCATTAACGACGCCGGACAGAACCGCTTGGTTGCGCCAAGGAAGGCGACGCTCGGGCCCGCCGTGAATAAGGAAAGACGAACGGAAAAAAAGTTCCGGGTGCCTCCATCCACGGTTCCCGATGAATGTCTGTGTCGCGGGAGGAGAAGAGCTTTCCCCGGTCCTTCGCCTGCTCCAGGAGGCGTCTCCCTGGCTTGACTGGGTTGAAGATGCTTCCTGCGGCATCCCATGGTGGCTGTAGATGCTGAACCCTTCCTGTCCTCTGGAAGATGTTTCTCTTTGGGATTACACGGGGCAAACGGCGGCCGTTGCCAGGGAGTGCCCGCTGGTGGTGAGACTTACCGCACCCTCCTTTTTTCTTCCGCCCCGGGACGTCGTGGCTTCAATGGCTCCATCTCCCAGAAGAAGGAGCAGAAAAGAGGCTAATGCTCTACCAAGCGCATCCTCAACTTTCTGGGCAGTTATGATCTTGGTTGGCCTCCTAATCGCTTACTGCAGTGAGTAATACAGCCGGAGCCAGATGGCAAAACCCATTTTGCCTTGCTTTGCTTTTCCTCTTTTCCTCTTTTCCTCTTTTCCTTTCCTTTCCCCCCTTTTCATCCTTTGGGGGGGGGTTTCAGAGGTGGAGCAGGTTGCCTGACAAACGAGCTTATAAATCTAAGCATGTTCATGTGTGTTCATATTCCTTCTGAGCTGGAAAAGAAATCTGCTTATAGAACCCAGACAGCCCAATGTTCCTTCAGCAAACACTTTAATGGTCCTGCAAAGCTTGAACATCCATTTTTAACTAGGCATGTGAGCACTCCAACTCTTACACATGGGGATCCAGGTGCTCTAATATTAATCTGTACTTTCTGCTTGCAACTGGAAATGTGTTTTCATTTGATCTGTCTCCATTTTTCCCCTCTGCTCCATCCATCTTGACTTCTCCCCTGCCAAAACGTTCCTGTAAAGATACCTGTGCTCATTTTCTTTAGTAATGGAATCTAATCCTCTGACAGATGTCCTGGTAGCACTAAATCTCATATTTTTGCATGACTAGCTTTATGCACACACACACACATGCCAAATGACAGAATCTCAGCAGGAGAAAACTAGAATTTCCTTGCCATGTTGCAGTGATGATATGACCAGAAGGCCATTGCCAGTGTTTTTACGTTTATTTTGCACAATTGTTTCAGATCTGAGAAACTGGTACTTCCCAAAGGAGAAAATAGTCAGGATTTGTGATAGCAAAGCTGTACAGTGATGATTCATGGAGTCAAAATATGTAAAAGTATGTCTTGTTTGACAGTAATGTGGGTGCAATGGGACGTGTACAATAAAATGACCTAAAGAGGAAGTCCCAGTTGACACAGTGAGATTTTCTTTTGAGTAAACCATTCCTGAACTGTTCAGCAGGGATCAATGGCAGTTCATATTACAAATATAAGTTTGGGCTGACCGGTACTGATTTCATAATGAAACCCTTTCATTTGATTTTAATTGAACTGAACTTGATTTGCAATGCAGTTGTCTTTGCTTCAGAGAAAATGAGGAAATTTACTACCTGTTTGGTTTGACATCACAATTCTATGTATGTCTACTAAAAAGTAAAGTGCATCTCATTCAGTGGCATTTACTCTCAGCTAAATGTTTCTAGCATTGGACAATGAGACTTCTAAAAATATTATTGTTCTATTTGTAGTGGCTGCAAAACTTTCCAAAAATTAGTGTGTCACTAGTATTTTCTTTTTAAAATGAAGAACAAAATTTTGTGGGCTGATCAACAGGCTATCTTATCAGAAACAGAAATAACTATGTTTTAATACAGCATAGGGTTCTGTTTTGCATTCTTAAATTCTTAACCATATTGGTATTGCTCGTCTTTTCATTCTCTGGAAGAGACTTATGGTGTTATTCCATTACATTTGGAATATTATTTGTTGATATAAAACAAAGGCTTTTGTTGTAAGGAATACGTCTAGTTCCACATCATTTCTTTCCAAAGGCATGATACAATTTAACATCATACTAAAAAAAAAATTATCAGTCTGATTTGCTAGTTCTTGGGTTTTTTTTAAAGAAATTGCATTTCCACTTGTAAGCGATTGTCTTGCATTTGTGTGAAATTTCAGTGCAATTTATTTTCCACCTATGCAAAGCGGGGTGGGGGGGATTGCAAATATTAGCCTGCAAAACTTTTATATCAATCTGCCTACTACTCTTGTATGAAACTTTCATTAAATTAACTAAGGATGCTAGTATGCTTTATATGCTGGAAATGTCTTCTATATTGATGGACTAATAAATACTGGTAGACTCAACAGCAGTTTCCCAAGAGTTAGTTACATTTTCTGAATTTAAAATTAAATAGGGTGTCAAATATGATAGGATAGAATTCTTGCCCTCCTCCCCTTTATTTGGATGTTTACCTGTCTGTCTCTGTGTTAACTGTAGAGACAATGTTTATAAATGAACAATCCTTCATTGATATACTTGTAAACAAATATTAGCCAGTGTTAAACATGCTTTCTGTGTATGTGGATTATACAACTTTAAAATGCAAAACATGCAATGTTGAGATACTCCCCTGTCTTCACTGCTTCAGTGACTTAATGACTGAATGTGAAACTTTGGAAAGTAGGTGTGCAATTTACATATTGCCTGTGTGCTACAATGCCTGAAGAACCAATAAACTATCTTTATACCTGAAGAACAATTTTTAAAAAGTCCTAAGTGAGCTGATGTAGCTTCTGAGGAGCCTTATGGTATTTCTTCAGAAGGTTGTGTATTTTTTAAAAAAGAAATGCAAATGAATGCCCCTTACTTAAATTATGTAATAGTTATCCATCAGTTAAAAGCAGAAATGTAAAGGATTTCAATGAGTATATATATGTATGCATACTGTATACACATCAGTACTTCTTTGATCTGTCTGTTTCAGTCCAGAGGCCACAGGCAGATAAACTACAGAAAGGAAAAAGCAAATTTCAGACTTCATATGATAGTTAACTGAGTGTTTCATAAAGGTTGAAATAACCTTTCAACATAATTGAACATTTATCATTTCCTCTTATTCATCCCCATTTCCCCTATTAAAAAGTGTTCCCATTCATTACAGCATTGTGTTTTATGTGATGATGCAATGTCAGAGATCAATTCAGTTCATAAAAATCTTGACAAACCCCCTCATTTGTTTAGATTACCAAGTGTCTAATTATAATGATATTAGTAATTTAGCTTAATGAAATGATAGCTGTTGCTTGCATCCCCGAGGATAATAACTGGTTTACTTCCCTAAATACTTGACTTATACCTAGGGACAGTGGCTCCACCCAATGGTTGAAGGAGAGACCTGAACTAGACCAATTAAGTTAGTTGCTATAGTGATAAAGCTTTGTTGGACAGTTTCGCTGGAGAAATAAGATTCCAAATTATGAAGGTTCTTGGGTGAAGACAGTGGAAGAAACTCAAAAAGAGTGTATGATAAAATCTTTTAAAATGTATCTTTTTAGATAAGCTGTATTCAGTGGTAATATTTCATTTTTTAAAGTTGCAAAATAGAGTGATTATAATCTGTTTCAATTAATTAGAGATGGGCACGACTTAGCGGTATTCCCGTTTCCGTTTCCGTTACTCGGTTCCGTTACTCTACGGAAACGGTAACGGGAATTACTCCGCCAGACTTCGAGCTCGAACCGACGAATGAACAATTTTGGTCTGATTTGTCATGCTTATTCCTTGCATCGCGCGATCGCGCGATGCCACACAGCACAGAAAAAAAGTTTTTAAAAGTTAAAAAAACCCGGTTCCCGGACAAAAAGCAGGCGGAAAAATGCCTGTCGTGCCTCAGGGCACCTACGAGACGGGTTGTTTCTGGAGGTCCCCGGCCTCCCCCCCCATCCCCCGTCCTGGGCTGCTCTGGTGGGACTCGCCGCAGGCTCGCAGCCAGCAAAAAGCCCAGTCTTGCCGCCGGCCGCCGCAATTAAAGCGCAAGCAAGCGGCACGGACGGCACAGGAAAAAAACTTTTAAACTCTCCCCCCAACCATTCCTGGGCCAAAAAAGCAGGCGGAAAAATGCCTGCTTGACTAAGGGCGCAGGGCACCTACCGGAGGGGTGGTTTCTGGAGGGGGGGATCCCGCCTCCCCCCCATCCTGGGCAGCCGGACTCGCCATGCCATGCGGTGCGAGCGGGGGATCCAAAATGGGGCAGCGAACGCAATATTGTTTTTGAAATCGTGGTCCAAAAACACACAAGCACAACAGAAACACGCGAAAATTTATAAACTGCCAGATTTTTCACAGTAGCAGTGGGTTTTTCTTGCAACAAAATGTCTCTCCTCTCCTCCTCTGTCCTCCATTGATTTTATTTTATTTTATTTTATTTACACCTGCGCAATGATGGGCTGGCCGAGTGGCCAGCCATGTGGGAGTTGACGACCGTGCAAATTTTTGGAGCCATCCCACCAATCGCATGGCCACTTGGCCATGGAGACTTCTGGGATGTGCCAAAAAGCCCCCTAAAACCTGCCCTAGCTCCCTAACCCTAACCCTAATCCTTGACTCCTTACCCATACGTCACAGACTGTCTTCTTAGTGGGTCAGAGAGGCACCCAGAGGTGCAACCCACTAGCCCACCGTAACCTTACCCGTCACTAGCCTAACCCTAGCCCTTGCACTAACCCACCTTAACCCTAAGCCAGATCTACTTGCATTGCACTACACGCAAGTACGATTCCCTTCTTTGTGAGACATGGCGGTGCGAGAGCCTTAGGCATCACCCTATGGCTCTGGGTCAGAGAGGCACCCAGAGGTGCAACCCACTAGCCCACCGTAACCTTACCCGTCACTAGCCTAACCCTAGCCCTTGCACTAACCCACCTTAACCCTAAGCCAGATCTACTTGCATTGCACTACATGCAAGTACAATTCCCTTCTTTGTGAGACATGGCGGTGCGAGAGCCTTAGGCATCACCCTATGGCTCTGGGTTCACTCACTAGTCTCACTGTCTGCAACTGGTATGCATATCCATATGGCTATGCATGCCATTTTGCAGCAGCAGGTGAGGAGGGGAGACCCCCATGTTGAGGGGTCTCTTGGAGCCTGCTTCCCCTTCCTAGTGGGTGAGGATAGGAGGCACCCACGGGTGCCTCCAGGAGCCCGCTTTCCCTTTATAGTGGGCCAGAGGAGGCACCCACCCCACAGAGGTGCCTCCAGGAGCCCGCTACCCCCCCCAAAAAACCCAGTACTAACAAAAACGAAAAAACAAAAAAACGAACCGACTAATTTTTGCAAATTTTCGTGAAAAACGGAAACGACCCGAAACGGAAACGGCCCGACTAACGACAACTCGAAAAAAAATTTTTTTTCAAGTCGTGCCCATCTCTACCATTAATATATTGACTAGAATAAAGGGAGGGTGGACTGAACCGGCCAACGTAGCACATACCATTGTTACATTTTCTAAACTGTTGGAGCTGCCTTTCAACAATGAAGGCATTGCTGTAGCTGGTTTCAGGTGTAAATGAATTGGTTAGAAAGAAATACACTGTTTCCATGTTACAACAGCTTTACTTGCTACTACTTCATCTTGGGGTGCCATTCAAACTGCTGGGCATATATTTATTCATTTGATGAAAACATTGTATCTTCCCTCATATTTGACGATCTTGTGGGGAGGTATAGTAAATAAAGCAATTTTTGGACGACCTTATTGTCTAAAGACAACCTAACATAATCTGAATTATGAAACCAAATAGAAATTCACTAACACTCAAAGCTTGACTGGACAACCATGTTTTGTATACTTTAACACTAAAAGTCCAAAAGATTTAGGGTCAAGGTGTTCTTAAAAAAACACTTTTACCTCACTTGGGGCTGCTTGAATGTTGAAGCTTTAGAGAGGTCAGATCCATAAGTTCCAGGCCATAGGGGTTTGACCCATAAGTAGAAATTTACCTATTGTTATGTGTCCTCGAGTTACTTCAGATTTGTGGTGACTTCATGGCCTCCAAAAAGTCCTATCCTTAACATCCCTCCTCTGGTGTTGCAAGCTAAAGGCTATGGCTGCCCCACCCCCTCCCCCAAATTCAAGATATCTCATGTTTGACCTTCTTCTTTTCATTCTGCTTCCAGTATTATTACCTTTGCCTGTGAGCTGTGTTTTCTCATGATGTGTTATAAAATTCTTCCACTTCAATTTAAATATTGAATTAAACTCACTTTGCAAATGAAGGGATATCTCTTCCGCCCTCACCGCTTGGTTTCGATTTGCATTCACGAAGGGAAGTTACGGCTGCTTTCCACCACGCTCTGAGCAGATTCCGATACAAACAAGCAGACTCACGTTTCTTTCGGGTATGATCTTTATCTTCTAATTAGCCGTTTAACAGCCTGTTGATTCTCCCTCCGATACAAACGATTTGTAAAGTCCTTGGAGGCTAATGGCTCTTCTGCCAAGACTTTGAGACTTCGCAGCCACAGGAGTAGCGATTGTAAAGTGCCGCAACTCGATCCCTTCCCCCCAACCCCTCCAGATCGGGGTGAAAGAAGAGTCGCAAAAGGCAACAGCTGATACCCAATCCCTCAGGGCCCCCCCTGAGGTTAATGGAGGCCGCGTAGTCTTCGCGAACCTCTTTAAACCTCCTGTGCGCTCTGGGGATTCCACGGAGGAACTCCCCTAGCGTCTTGTTCAGTCGGCCATTAAACCGGAAGCCTAACTTCTAGGGACAGTTCAGGATTCATTTGATTTAAAATCTATTTGTTTGTCTTTGTGGCAGTCCGTGCTCTCTTCAAACACCACATTTCAAAGGAGCCAATTCTTTTTTCTGGTCAGCTTTCGTCACTGTCCAGCTTTAACCTCCATGCCTAGTATCTGGGAATGTCATAGTACAGATAATCTTGGCTTTGGTCCCCAGTGAGGATCCCCTCTCGTTTCCTCATAGCTTGTCACAGAGCTGACTCTGTGTTCTTCTGATTTCTTGGTTATCTCCATTCTGATTGATGAAATTATCTATAAAGAAAACAGATTTCAGTTTTGTCATTGTGAATATTAAACACTGGCTGAAACCCTATTCATGTAAATTCCACAGTATAAGGCTGTCAATATCATCCTCTAAAAGGCAATGTTTCCTCCTTCTATTCCATGGCCTTCATGGGTCCCAAGTAATTTATTTCATTTTAGGAACCAGCCGAGGCTATGAAGAAAGAGGAAGAATCATTTAATGACTCAAAACCACCACTGTTGGGATGAATTTACCAAGAGTGGTGATTTTCAGTCATTAAAGATTCCTCCCCTCCCATCCCACAGACGGATGGGTTCCCAATTATGAAAGGATTACTTGAGATTACATTGGGTCTAGGATGGAAGAAGGATTTTTAAAAAAAATACTTAGCTGATGGCATCAGCAGCATTATGATATGGAACTTACACAAAGAGGATTTCAGCTATTCTACTTAAGCCAATATTTTTGTTTCTACTGTGAGGAAAGCTACCCAAGCCAACTCTTGTTAGTTCTATGAAGAAGACAGAGCATCAAATCACTAATGAATGCTTTCTACTTTGAAACACTATGATGAGAAAACCACCAGGATAATATGTCTGTGAAGATTCTCAGTCATCCAGGTGAGTTTATCTGGAAGTTGAGTCATGGCGACTGGACTTCTTTTTTGAGAGATAGAAACATTTCGCTGTTCAACCAAACAGCTTCATCGATCTGAATACAGCTAGTGCAAATCCTCCATCTTATAGTCAGCTTTGACCTCTTGTCACCCTGGCCTGAATTAGGCTCATAAGATGAACAATGGCCTAAATTTAGGCCAGGGTGACAAGAGGTCAAAACTGCCTATAAGATGGAGGATTTGCACTAGCTGTATTCAGACCGATGAAGCTGTTTGGATGAACAGCGAAACGTTTCTATCTCTCAAAAAAGAAGTCCAGTAGCCATGACTCAACTTCCAGACACCAGGATAATGCATAATGCGAGAGTGGCCAAGCCCATTATTCTGCGACACAGTGTTTAAATGCCTGTACTGCAGCTATAACTGTGCTCACAACCTGGGGTTCTATCCCAGGTAGCAAGCTCATGGTTGACTCAGCTTTCTATCATTCAGAGGTTGGTGGAATGAGTACCCAGGTTACTGGGGGTGGGGAAATGTGTAGCCTGTATAAATAAATTGTAAACTGCCAAGAGAGTGCTTGAAGCTCTATTGGGCAATATATAAGAACACTTTGCTGCTTTTTTTTTTTAGGGGGATGTGCTAGATGTCAATATCACAAGGTCACAGAACTTAAGCTCCAAGAGTTTGAAATATTTGGCATGTACAAATGAAGGGCACAGGGTGTAGCAAAAGTTTTCCATCACCAGAACGAGTGGCTGAAATCCTGTTCATATAAATTCTGGTGTAATGCTGATAATGTAATATTCTGAAGCATTCCCTCTTCCTTTTCCTCACCTTAATGGGTGCCAAGCAATCTCTTGTGTGACCACCACAATATTGGGAGCGGGGGGGGGGGGGGGCAAGGCTGGAGGCCTAGTTGTGTGACACCAAAATGTCAAGAGAGGGAGATCTAGACAAACCTCTCTGTGTATCTTCTCCACAGATCTTAGATTATTTATTTATTTATTTATTTATTTATTTATTTATTTATTTATTTATTTATTTATTGTGTATTACAGCTCTCATAATCTACTAGCCATCATGCATGCTGGTTGGTGATCCATATCTACTGGGGATTTTTGAAACATGAACCACTCTTTGCTATCCTCCCCCCCCCACACACACACAACTGCTGTAAAGTTTAGCTGCATCAATAAACCTCTGGTCCATTGGTGATTTTGGTGATTTTTTTTCATTAGAAAATAACCTAAATTGATCTTAGCTGCTGGGGTTGTTGTTGTTGTTAATTGCTTGGGTTTCCATGGCATCTTCCCATTAAAGGCTTCACCTCTTCTTCCTGATGCCATGTTCCTCTCAAGTTAAAGAGTGTCTAAAGCCACATTCAATGCTTCTTTCTCCATTTAGAAGACAGCCAGTAAAGAAGCTTTGTCAATCTTTCTTCAGTGTTATTGTTTGCCCCCTGGGTGATTCCTTTGGTGATACACAGCAGTGCCACACATTGGATGATCTTCAGCATTCCCCTTAAAGACAAATTCCAATCCTATAACCATGTCCTAGTATAGCTCAGAGTGGTCCCCTATCTGAGTAGAGGGCAGCTTACCCTGGTTTTTTTTGGGGGGGGGGTATGAGCTCCTTACATTCAAAACATGCTGTAACATGCTTTGCTGTAACTATTGCCAAAGAGCAAGAGCATCTTCTTACACCCTATTTCTTTACCAAACTAACATCCTATTATATGTCCTGAAAGAAATTAGAACTTCACAATCAATCCATGTGAATGTATGCGAACCTCTGAAAGCTTGAGGGATGAGGCAAAAAGCTTGCCAGATAGGCATAAACTGTCTTCTTGCTCTTTTTTCATGGCTTAATGGGGTGCATTAAGACTCTTCTCCACCTGGAGATGGTGCACACACCATTACTGATTTATGGAACACCAGTTTCCCATTATGTTTTCTTAAACTGGTAGCTCCATACTTGAGTGAAAAAAAGAAACTCTTAAGGGCTTAATTAGGGCCTGGAGAGTGGACATTGCTATATTTCTTCCATGTATATCCCAAGATTCCTGGACCTTACGGCATCACCTGATGGGCTTTCAGGATTCAGGCAATTGCAGCCCTGCTCATCATGCCTCAGTCCTTCTTGCTTCTTTTAATAATATTGAATTACTCCTGCTGTTATTCAGTACTTCAACAACTTCCTGTTCCTTGCACTCTTCCTAACCTGACTCATGCTTAATACTGTACTAAGGTATTATTACAGAACTATTCATGCACAAATGACAATATATATCAGTTTTTTTCATTAATAAATACATTGAATTAAATGGCATTTATAATGGAGAATTTTCCAAGTTAATGGTAATATATGAGCGGCCATATCTGTAAATTAGATTGTGTTGTCTATTAGCACTGCCTCTTTTAGAAGGAAGCCCATGCTAACTTTCAGTTTTAGAGATAATGCTCTCAGTTTTTTATGAACACCCGCAAGAGCTTTAGGACCTTCTGTCATTTCTTAGAAACCTGGTCAGTCTATTAAGATATTGTCTAGTTAACATTTGTGCATCTGTAAAAACTAAATGTTACTCTTTGTTATATAGATCTGTATAAATGTTGTTTGAAGACATCTATATCATTAGTAATCATGGCTTGTTTGATACTAATCATGGCTTGTTTGATACTAATCATGGCTTGTTTGAATTAAGTCACTATCAACTCATGGGTTTTATTGATGTCTTTATTCATTGTATGATAGTTAAGATTCACTCTGATTTGTCTAAGTTTGGACAAAGCTCAATTAACATAAACATGAAGAAGATGTTTCTGAACTTGTTGTCGCCATGATGAAAGGGAAGAGGGGGAATGGGTCCATGGAAAACTAAAGTTACTAATATTTGGGTTTTTTATGTGACCTCCAAATGCAGCCACCAACAGAAGTGGTCTAAAGGAGAAGACAGTATTTTTATCATGGGGGGGGGATTAAATTTTGCATCATTCTGGATTTATGCAAGACTATACCTTGATAAGAAATTTGTTGAGAAAAGAGGCAGGCATAACAACCTGTCATTGACCAAGGTTTTAGCAAGGAAGATAACCAAATAACAAATGCTTTTTCTAACACATTGCTTTGAAACTAGTAGCTTCTTTCATGTAGTTTTCTAAAAGAAATGCATGATGGTACAAGGTCAGTGTTGTATTCTCAAAAATGCTAGCAAATTTTCTAGGCACAAAAATGTGCCACTATAATCTTTTAGTAAGACTGGTTTCTTACTCACTCAGAGAAAGAAAAATATCTCCTCTTAGCTTGCTGGTGTGGGTTTGCACATAGTTGCATTGTCCCCCTCAGAATTTAGATGAGTGCTTATTCCCTCTGTTTTCCAATCAGGTTTACTAAAGATATTCACAAAATATCATGATGATCATATCATATTAGAAAAGCAAAGCATAAAAATGCCCATATATTTTATGACATCCCAGCTGCTCTTTTTAAAAGGGGACATACTTTTGATTTCTAAAAGTACTTTAAAATTAATGACCGCTACAAAATACCACCTGTCACTCACTGCATCTAAAATGGCACTGAAAATGTTCTGAAAAAGCACAGTGCAGTTGATGGTGTAATAATGATTAGCATGAAGTTCTAACCTGAAGTATGAAGTCATTGAAGAACTCTCCAGAGGTAATTATTAGAATCTATGAAATAAGGATGATCAGAGTTTTTGGATAAATGTGCAAAAAATAAAATGAACCAAATCAAGATAATTTTTTTGATTTTTTTGATTTTGAGAAGACTTGAGACAATAGCAATGAGCTGCAGTTACCCGTGTGATGGATCAACATCCTGCAGGTACTTTATGTTCTATTTATTGTTATTTATTTTTATATTTGTGTACTGCGGCCGATTTTCCTAGTGGTAACTCTAAAACATAAAACAACACATAAGAAAATTTCATATCAAAAGAAAAAAAACCCCAAGAACAATATTACAAAGGGAGAAAACAAAATAGATAAATAAATACCTGGCAAGAGGGACAATCAACTAATAACAAAAGGTATATCAAACATGGGAGCACAAACACACATTAAAGATTGCTGAAAGCAGCCTTAAACAGCTAGGTTTTTAACACCTTTTAAAGGCTGCCAGGGATGGAGCCTGGTGGATCTCGCTTGGCAGTTTATTCCAAATAACAGGGCCAGCCATCAAGAAGGCCCGACTACATGCTGCAACCTTCCAGGCCTTCCAGTGGGTGGCCACCCCGAGCGAGCACGGCCAGCTGTAACCTTTGGGAGATACTGTATGATCTGCCAGATATTCAGGACCCAAACCATGGACTTTCCAGATTTCATGAGCTTAACACATTTTAAATCAAAGATGCCTGATATTGTGACATTTTTATTATTTATTTTGTTTAAAATATTTTTATTCAACCTTTCTTCTTAACAAAAGGACCCACAGTGGCTTACATCATTGCATGTTGAAATGGAAGCTAAGAACACTGAAGTGCTGGGTCCAAAAGAGAAAATATGTGATATCTGAACACCTCATAAGCTCCAAGACATTCCTTGAAAAGTCAAACCACTGAGTGAACTAAGGGCAGCTCAGACTGAGGTCTCTGTGCAATATATATTTTCATGCAACTGCTCCAAAAATTGTTCCATTTTATTTCCATACTAGTTGGAGGTTTTTCCATTTCTATTGTTTGGTGTTTCTTTAGTTTGCTGGGTTTTTTTAAAAAGGGCCACACTGGGGCATACTTCTCTTACTGTATGCCATGTTAGTGTTCATTTTATTGCAATGTACCATTTTTCTAGAAATTGTTTTGAGAACAAGAACGAACAATAGGAGAAGGGCAAAAATAGCAACATAATTGTGTTCTGGCATGCATGTGCGATCAGGAAGTGCAAAATAGGTCAATTCATAGTAAAATGTGAACCAAATGAATATCTTTTCCCATTCCTTCTTTTTTCTCAGTAGAGTGACTGTGATATAAATGTCTCTACTATCCTCCATGTATAGTAACTGTGCTACTTTACAGACATCGTTTCAGATAGCAGATCACATGCAAGTTGTCTTTAGATGAAGAACAATGAGAAGAAACACGGTTTTCAAGTTAAACATGTCATTCAGTTTCCAGTTTGACCAGGGAAGCCCGTATACATAATCTTGACAATTGGGTGAATAGACATTTAACAACAAACATGCAAAGTGGAAGTGTAATGTCAGTAGTGATTTCCATATGCTCATTAAAAAGTTGTGGGTGGCATTTCACTAATGGCCTGAGCAGAAGGTTTTTTCAAAAACCTAGTCTATGAACAACAAGACGTTGGTAGAAGGTCTGGTTCCACTGCCAGTGCATTTGGCGGCGGAACTCCTTTGCCCTCCTTGCGTGAAATATCGCGAGACATGATCTGGGATCCTCATGAGACCTCAGGAGGGAGTGGGGAGGAGAGCCCCATTTAAAAGGGCTCCTTTCAACTGAGACCATCCCGCCTCCCACCCCATGTTTAAATACTAGTATGTGTCTGGCTGGTTACCTATAGGGGCCGGATAGGAATTTTTGCGTCACCTTCAAGATTAGCTGAGGGGCGGCGGAGATATTTTGCCTATCCCACACTGGTTCAGGTGGTGCATTAGGCAAGGTTATGAACACTGGCTACACTGGCAGATAGTGCGGAATAACATAAGAATTTGGTGAGTCCCAAGATGTTAACAAGTTATACCCCTTCCAACCCTATAGTGCTGAAGGTCAGGAGATCACAGAGTCTGGGGGTGGAGGTGTTGGAAATGCTCCCGGGGATGAGAGCAGTCAGTGGGAGATGCTTTATATCCTGGGAGGTGGTATATCAAGTTGACGGCCAAGGCAGCACTGTCCAGGGGGCTGCACCTCCTAGGGGCAAGGGACCCACCCGGATATACAACACTGTTGGTGAGATCTAGGGGAGATCTTTTTGGCCCAACTTGTTTTCCGCACTACAGCAGCTCCCTCTTGGTCTCTTTGCCTCTCTTTGGGAGGGCAAAGGGAAATGCTTGAAAACCACCTTTAGATCACCAGAGCGGATTACTCCCATCTGTTCCATGGCCTGATAGCGCAATCAGTTGTTTTTTGGGTGCCGCTGTCTGCCCCTGCAATTCCAGAGTGAATCCAGGAGGCGTTACCCTAACTTCTGATCTTGCTTCAGATGTGTTTAAGGAAGATGGTGTTGCTATAAAAATTATATCATCTTAGAACAGCTGAGAGTGGAGTTTGCTACAAGCAATTTTCACAATACTTCACCTCTGTTCATGCTCTTCACTTGCTTGAATACCTTGATTTTGCTGCATTTTAGTATGGGCATTTTAGTTCAGTTCAATAGCTGCTAGTAAATATTGCTTATAATGCTTGAGTTTTCTGTTTCTGTCTAAACAACTCACTGGTACCTTTTGTTTTAAGCAGCAGCAGCAGCAACAACAGCACCAGCAGCAGCTTCCAGAATTCTGGCTAGGGATTCTGGAGTTCCAGTCCATAAAAGTAATGTGTCAAAACTCTTTCTTCAGGTTATTTTGCATAAGAAAAAGTCAAGTCATCATAGCATCAGGAATACTTTTACCATTGTTTGTGAAATAACTTAGTGTTGCAGTATGAAAAATCATCCTGCATGCATTGAGTACAAATACATTTTTGATGCTGTGATGACATGCCGTTTTTTCTTTTTCAGCCACACAAGATAATTTGAATAGGTGCTTAAAGAATGGTTCACCTGACAGGGGTGACAAAAATGACAAATACTAAAGTAAATGACTCATTTATACAAGATACAATATTAATCCACGGTTAACTTTCATTTTATATTTCAAATGCAGCACTTCTTACTGTGTTTTAGTTCCTGCAGTACGCGACATTGTTTTAAATATATGGTAATCTAATGCAGATAAGTTGAGTGCTTTATGCACATGTAATATGAACAAAAAAAGGGTACGATCGTGTTTTGCAAAGGCACTTGCTGGACCTAAGACTTGTGGTTGTGAGCTGTTCATTTTTAAAACTTGTCTATCTTCATTGTTGTGTCTAAAAATAACTTAAAACCTTCAGGATACTTAGAGGAGAAAATGATATACACACCTATAGTATTTCTTCCTATGTATGGTGTGATGATAAACTAAGTGTCCACGTTAGATGGCAATTGGGGTAGTATGTACATGAGTGACACCATATATAAATTAATCATTTCCACACCCCATTTAGAATAAGCCAAACATATAGGGCTGATAATTTAGCTTATTACGTGATCCTTCTTGCTTCCATGGAAACTGATGTTCCGGGGTCTTAAAAATCCATGTTTTGATTTTTAGGTTATCTCTACTTCCTTTTTCTCTTACCTATGCCTACGACATGCCTCACTATCCATTACTATAGTGTGAAATGAATGTAGTAATTAAATTTGATACTAATCCCGAAGAGGGTGAGAACAATAGCTTACTTATTTTTTAAATGCGTGGGCAACATAAGGAGTGAGAGTGGCTGGTTCAGATGAATTTCCAACAGAGTAATATTTCAAGAAACCTGAGGCTTATATGTTCATCTCCCTTCTGTTTGTGTTTGCCGAATGATTCCTTCTGTGCTTGGCCTCAAGCCAGGATGAAGAAGGCATTGCAATTCATAAGAGGAAGAGGAAGAAGGAGAGGACATTAAGCCTGAGGCTTCTTGGAAGCTCATTTTCAGAGCACTAAACTCTAGTCTGGCATTATGCTTGTATCAGCCTACTTAACGGATGTTTAAAGCAAAATACACAATAAAACACAACAGTGTTTCTTTTCCTAGAAATTGAATTCTGTGACATTGTTACCTGTACATATCCGTATCTCTGTTTTGCTTCTAAGGTCTTGGGCTCATTGTGGAAACCATTTCATTTTATGTATCATTGATGTTCAAGCTATGAAACTGTTCAGATCTAAAACTGTTGTTTTTCATATACTGTATTTAAATGATGCTTGAATTGCATAAACCTGAAAGGTCTATTGTTCTTTCAGAAACCAATACAATTCATACAAAGTAATGATGCCATATTTAACCACAGTCTCTACCATATTGAGGTCTGTGAAGATTCTCAGTCATCCAGGTGTGTTTATCTGGGAGTTGAGTCATGGCTACTGGACTTCTTTTTTGACCACAGATCCTTCATCGGTCTGAATACAGCTAGTGCAAGAGACCTTCATCATAGTCTCTTAACTCCCCTAAGACTTTGCAATTTTGCAATATGTCCCTATAGAAAAAGTAACATTTTGGGATTTCGAGGACTGCCCTTCAAAGGTAAATTATGTAATACCCAATGGGAAAAAACAGGAATTTGAAAAAAGAGATATCTGAGTTTAAGAGGAAACATGATTTACATTCTATAACCCCTGGAATAAGCTTCCTAGAACTCACTAACAAATTGAAATGCTTTCCTTGTGCAAGTGAAGGCAAAGAACTGAGTGGTCTGTTGCTTTCTTGTTTTGCCTATGTTCTGTGGCTATTGGGAATTTCCAGTAAGTGCGAGGCTGCTTTCTACTCTCTTTGTGTGTCTCTTCCTTGAGATGATCATTATTTCCACTGTCTTTCAATTGCAGTCGTCTGTTTCAAGCTAAAGTAATTCCATTTCTGAAACTCTTATGGGTATCCAGTATCCCTTTTTACCTTCTCTGTCTTCTTCATACTTACGAACACTTTCGCTGGAATCCTTTTGGTTAGTTATCACCAGTGCCAGTGTGGTGGCAAAAATTGCACTGGCAAATGGCTCCAAGTTAATAAGTTGCCACTTGCATCCATCATCATGCAGCTGGGATGCACTGTGGGAAACAAGTGGTGCCTCATTAACTAGGGGCAATTTGCTACTGTAGTTTATGCCCATTGCATTTGTGCCAGTTTAACTAACCAATGGATTCTGGCATTTCAGTTGCAACTTATTAATTCCCAGACACATGTTCTCCCCATTTGTAAAACCTGGCATTCTAATGTCTGATCCTTTTAATATATACAATTATGGCTTTTAGTATTTGGTAGTTAATGTTCGAACAGTCCGATTTGTTCTTTTAAGGGCAGTGACTTGTTTCAAAGTTGACAAAGAAGAACTAAACTGGTAATTTCATTCTTCCATTTCCCCCTAAATATTAGGAATGTTTATAGTGTGTGAGCAATTATTAGCAACAGTATTACTTATGTATGGAAGAGGGAAAATGTATCATTTGAAATGTCTGGTTCATCCTGCAGCCATTTTTCTTTTTCTTTTTCAGGCTGCAATTACAGCTGCTTAGGAAACGGATGTGTCTCAGTTGCTCATATTTCTACATATAAAAATATTTGCTAGTTTAAATGTGAAATTGAGAATAATCACAGTTGTCTTCCCATCACAGCCTTGCTGGTACAGTGGTTAAACTGTGGCACTGCAGTCAGAACTGTTCATGATCTTTCTTCAATCCTTCCAGGCTCAGGTAGCCAGCTCAAAGTTGAGTCAGCCTTCCATGTTTCCAATTAAATTGTAAACCACACAGAGAGTGCTTGAATCATGGTGGGACAGAATAGAAGCAGCACACTTTGCTTTACATGATTTTTCAGTTGTCCCCCTCATCATCAGGTGCCAACATGTGACAAACCTTGTGACCACTTTAAAAATGTTCTCTTGCTTTAATTTTTTGAGTTACTTTATGTCTTTATTTTGTAGATTTTGTGTTTCTGTGCTGAATTGTATTGTTTGGGTAGAAAAGGTCATGTGTTGCCTAGTGAATTAAGCAGCATTCTTCTAATACTAGGCATGTCAGTGGTGGGAACCTGCATTCTACTACCATTCAATACTCAAGCCTGATTCTTCTTCGTGGCATCTGTGAATCCACACACTGGGTCTTTGCACCTGCGCAGAGATGGCTGGTCTCTCCCAAGCTTCTAGGAAAGTGTACTACCACCAACCCCTTGGTGTGCATGCTTCTCCTTTCCTGCTCCTTCAGCTTCATTTCCTTTTTTACCACTACCACGAACAGTCACCTTTCTTCTAGCTCTTGCAAAATCGAAAGTATTTCAATTACTTTACTTCTTATTTTATTCATTTTATTTTATTTTCGCCAATACTCGCCTCCTCCTCCTGGATCCAGCACTACTGTTTATTGGTGCGAGAAACTTGGACTCCAAAACTCCCTTCCCACATTCCATGCCATTTCATGGCCTCCACGGGACTTTTTATGAGGTGTATGGCCTGTCCCAACAAGACCCCACTCTCCAAAGGCCACAATCTATGTCTCTACTTCTTGGGGGAAGAGCATTAGCCATCCCAGTGCCCTGAGTAGAAGAAACTAATGAAACGAGCACTCAAGCAGCATCTTGGGAGGGTGTGGGCTTATCTTTGGGAAAACTCCTTATGCTCTGTGTAATCCCAAGATCAAGCAAAATGCTCCATTCCATCAACTTCTTCCCTACCACGTAAACAGCAGAAGTCAAAACCCTCACAGACCTCTCAACCCACTTCGAAGCCACCCGCTTCTCTAACGGAAAAGAAGATCTCTTCGTCTACTCTAAGACTGAAGTTGAAGTCATCTAAGGCTGCTTCCAGCGCAATGCTTCTGTCAGCCCGAGATTCTACACTGGCACCAATGGAGTTACGACATCAAAATCAGGATGACCTTCCATCTCAGCAGATCCAGGCACTGTCTCTGAGATCCAGGTATTCCTTTAGCTGGGGAGACAATTCCGATGAAGCACTAACTATGGTTCAAGCGCCTCTGAGAAGCCTTGGATTATCACCAGACTCACCTCAAGAGCTTACATCTCACCCAGTTGAGGTTGAACACCCTCCACATTGAGCTCTGACATCTAAACCTCCTCACCACCAGCCATCTGATACCAACATGGTGCATAATGCAGAGGCCCTGTACAATTTGCCACTGCCTTGACATTGAATGGATTAGTTGAAGTATGTCCTACTCTGAGGGGAGCCCCAGTGTGAGGAGGTTTCCCAGATATCAAAGTGGGAATCTCGACATTGATACCAGGACCCACAACACAATTTGCACTATGTCTACCACTCTTCACCTTTACTGTCCCCTCCTCGATAGCGAGAACACATCAATACCTATGGGGACTCTTGTGCTGACTGTAGTCATTGGCATCAAAGGTATACTCAAGTTATCTCATGCTTTTCTGATGGCAAGTCCAGTGATATTGAGCAGACTCGGTACTGAAACAAGGGCAGGTTGCCTACCACTTCATCTCAACCACCAGCAAAGTGACATAGACAGTGTTCACCTCCAAATCTCCAGGTAACAATGGAGTCTTAGACGTCGAACAGGACATTGTCAAAAGCAGCTTTGAGGCCACAGGCAATGATACCGACTTGTCCTGACCTCGCCTCACAACTGCACCACTTGCCCCATAGAGAACAGCAAAGAAAAAACATTACATACTTCTTCTCAGCCCAGAGCTAACTTGCCCACATCCATGGATGAGCCCATTCCTCCTGATGTTTTTGACTCCAGTGAGGACTCTCAGTACACTCCATTGTTGTCCCCAAATGTCAACACCTGGATTCAGATGTAACAGAAAACCATCCACTGTCACCATCAAAAGACCTAAGGATGTACTCACAAATGATCCATAAAATAGCTAAATTGATGGATCTTCAGGTAGAGCAACCTGAAGCTGGCGAATCCTGCAAAATCTTCGGCCACCACCACAACAATCAAGCCCTTCCTGTGTGAATGGGGTTTATTCCATCTCTTTTGAAGCAGGTCAATAGTGCATGGAATAAACCATATTCCATGCCCTTGATGACTAGATGAGCTGAAAACTTGCACTGGAAACACGGTCAAGACACTACTTTCCTATCTAAGCATCCTTTACCAAACTCACTTATTGTGGATGCAACACATAACAGGGCCAAAGGCCGATCTGCCACTACACCCAGTAATAAGGAGGGCCATAAGCTAGATTTCATCTGCAGGTGACACTACTCTCTATCCTCCTTTTTGCTTCAAACATCTTAATTATCTATGTGCCATGGAGGCCTATAACCACCACTTACTTCAGAAGCTTCTGCCATTCCTTAACTCACTTTCAGATATCAAAATAACAAAGTTCTCTTTTACCATTCTGAAGCTGTGTCCCTCATTGACTATGAAATGATAGCAGCTTGTCATGTAGCTGTTACAGCCTCTAAGCAGATTGCAATTGCTATTCACCTCGGGAAATAGGCATGGTTACGAACTGCCAGCATACTGGACAATGCTAGGAATAGAATAGAGGACTCCCCCCCCCTCGCTTGATGGAGAAGGCCTTTTTGCATCCACAATGGATGGGGCACTCGATAATTTAATGAAGATGAGGGAAACTGTCTCCTCCTATGGCTACCAGGGCAGTACTCTACCATCCTCCTTTTTATTTATGTATTTATTTCAAATATTTTTATCCCACTTTTCTCCTTGGAAAAGGACCCAAGGTGGCTTATGGTAATGAGGGACAATATATAGCCCAGAACATTTAAAATATATTCAAGTTAAGAATAGGAATTAGAAGAGGCATCCCAGAATATTAAAAGGTAACATTAATGCTACAAAGCACGCCTAAAGAAAAAAGATCCATTGTGGTGGGTGGAGAGTAACACAACTCACAGCAGTGGCGACAAACATACCACTCTCAGCAACCAAGGCACATAAACCATTACAGACAACACTACACCATTCCAGCATATCAATGCCAGACCATCCAGGTTGGAAATCGTCAACATTAGCCTCCATATTTTGACCAAAAACACAAGCCATCTATCTCCCTGACACTATCAACAACCCACAACGTCATCTGATTCCAACCCTTTCTCCCCCTGCATGGGAACAAGTTACATCAGTGTCCTGGGTCCTGACCATAATAGCTTTGGGTTACACTATAGAATTCAAAGACACCCCCCCTCTGGGATAAATAGTTGTAACACCTCCTTTCAAAACTCTTTGGGATGAAGTAAATACCCTGCTCCACAAGCACATTTTAGAAAAAGTCCTGGGGATTGACATCTTCGGATTTTACTCCCGGTACTTTAGAGTCCCCAAAAAGGATGGAGGATTGCACTGCATTCTAGACCTAAGGGACTTGAATTACTATATACATCCAAAGTGTTTCAGGATGATCACTCTAGAAAATATCATCCCCTTGCTAAAGCAAGGAGACTGGTTTGCAGTCATAGATTTACAGAATGCTTAATTTCATATATCTATAAGACTAGGCCATCGCGAATACCTAAGATTAAGACTAGGGGACATTACTTACCAATTCAAGGCACTTCCATTCGGGCCCTCCACAGCACCCCAGGTCTTCACCAAGTGCCTCACCCCAGCTGCCACATTCCTCTGCCTCCAAGAAATCAATATCTTCCTGTACCTGGACAACTGGCTACTGATGTCACCTACAAAACAAAAATCAATACAAGATCTGAAATACAATTAACAATATCTACTGCACTAGGATTACAGATAAACAAGGGCAAGTCTATCCCATTGCCATGACAACTTGTACATTACATCAGAGCAGTTCTCAACTCCAAATTTTTCCAACCAAACACGATGGTTTCTGCATGAAAGTCCCAACATCTGCTAGGCCTTATGGCTTTGACTACATCAGTCCTAATAACACATGAAAGGCTCAGAATGAGAACCTTGCAGGCTTGGATTCTAACCCATTTTCATCCCCACCTCGACAACCCGAACAAAACCATCTGGGTTAAAACAATGGTGCATCATAGTCTATGATGGTGGGCGCCAACAACTCACCTTGCGGTGGGTCTTCCTTTCCACCCCAGACAGGCTTCCCTCCAAGTCACCACTGATGCTAGTACCAACGGATGGTGAGCTTACTGCAATGGCCTCCAGATACATGGCACCTGGAGCAAAGAGAAACACCTGCACATCAACCTCTTAGAATTCTTAGCAATTTTCAAAGTGTTCAGGTCATTTGAACCCATCATCCTAGGATGACCTGTACAGGTAATAAAGGACAATGCCGCCACCCTATTTTATGTAAACAAGCAAGGCGGCACACACTCCATACCTCTCCTTCCTCTGTCAATTCAGTTTTGGGAATGGTGCTATTCAAGACACATCTTCCCCAAAGCACTGCACATATTGTCCCAGGACAACCAGACCTGCTCAGTTGTCAGAGCTACAGCAATCACGAATGGTCACTCCTAGACTCTACAATTCAAATCCTATGTCGTTGATGGGGCTCTCTCTGAATCAAACTTTTTTTTGTCACACAGACCAACTCCAAATGCAAACAGTACTCTTTGAGAGTGGGGCTGGGCCACCAATCTCTAGGAGTTGCATTCTCCATTCTGTGGTCTCCCTACCTCATATGTGCTTCCCCCCACACTTCCACTAGTATTTGTAGTGAGCAACAGGCTTCTTATCCATTTCAGAACTTTTGGAGTCTGACCTTTACACAATAATGCATGCTGCTTTATTTTAAGAATTATTGTTAACTATAATTGCAACACTGAGTTTTAGTTTATAATTGCCACATAATTGCAATTGCAAGCATTCATTCATTGTACAGGTGACAGTTCATAGGCAACATCTGCTAAGCAGTAGCAGTAATGCCACACCAGCAAAAGAGTATTACATTGACCCCACAGTCAAAGGATTTAAAAGAAATAGCTTCAGAAAAATATTGCACTGGAAACATTGATTCTAATGGCTTAGCAACATCATTACTATTAACTTTATAGCATTGTACCTACAGAATAATTAAACCAGATGGTAGATTATTCCCCATTGAAAGCATATAGGATTTTTTTACATTAAGTTGATCAAAATTAAGTAAAGCAACATATGTTCTTATACATCTAGAATCCTTTAACTAAATTTTAACTGCTTTCTTTAATATTCTGCATGGTGATCAGAGATGCAGTGGTTCCTTCTCTAATGTTTCAGCTCTGGCAGCATGTTGTTGCATTACTCTCATTTTGATAGTTAAGGAATCAGTATGCTGAGACTAAAGTGTCTTGAAATTATAGGCAATGTGTAGAACACTTTGGAGCAATGTTCAGGTTTTAGCAACCAGTAGATGCTTTTGCATTCAAAATAATACTTAATTGACTCATAGGGTACACAACGCACACAACTGAGAAAATTATACTTTATGCAACAGATGTTTAGAGGAGAATAAAAATGCCCTGTTTCCTGTTATTGGTAGTGACTAGTCACCATTTCCTTTACTTCCATAACACACAATAATGCCATACTGCATTTCTAATTATACTTCAAGTTCTTCCAGAACGAGAAAAAAAAGCAATGTAACGTAGTTGTAGGCATATGCTTCCCAGTGAGTTGCAAGAAGGGGACTCTTCCCACCTGTTCCTAAGATACAATAAAGCTTTTTAACTGCATGAGAATGATCTAACAATGGGAAACGGAGGAGGATAAAATCTGCTGAGTGAAGCTACATAAATGTGATTGTCTGAAAAGCAAATGACATTTATCACAGAATTTGTCAGTTATTTCTGTACTTCTGCGGGAGTGGGTTGTGCAGCATCATAGCTTTAGTTCAGTATCTCATTGCTATATAATTGATGGGGCTATTAATAGATATCTTCCTATAAAATGCATTTTTTTTACTGGAGTGAACAAAAATGTGACCTAGTAATAGTGATGTGCGATTGTAAGTAAGCCAGGCTATAACAGGTAAAGTAGCTAGGAGTTAGGGAGAGCAGCCATAAATCTGAGAGGAACAGGTAATGTCAGTCAAATAGTCATGACACAATGCTCTGTCTTGTCTGTATTAAATTTCAGTTTCTTAGCTCCCATCTAGTCCATCATTGAGAAGGGACACTAGTCTAAGCACAGAACAGCTTCCTTGGAATCAAATAGGAAAAAAGATGGCACCAAATCCTAAAACACTGGACAACCTCTCCCAGTTGATTCATGTAGATGTCAAATAACACAGGAGACAAGATAGAGCCCTGAGATATACCACAGGACAATGGTCAAGGTGTCAAATATGATTCCCCTCCTAATAGTACCATCTGAGTTTGGTCATTCAGGATCCAAATCACTGTAGAACCTCTAACACCCATCCCAAATGGTTTAAGGCAATACCCGAGGACACTTCAGATGTACTGCAATAATAAGTGAACTATTAGCTACTGTGAGGCTAAAATCTTCATGTTCACTAGAAGGAAAATCAAGTGCAGATAGAAGATAAGTGGAAAGCCTCTTGAGCAGATAACGAACTATCATCTGTGAACGGTTTTTCACTCCTTTAGCTCCTGGAATATTCAAGTCAAAATACTATAGAGAATGCTTAGATGAGCATTATGGACTTGCTTAGATTCTTGACATAAAGGAGGACGGTATATTTAATCATTTGTCCCTGTATTTTCAGCTAAGGCTGTAGCCTAGATTAGCCCCACTTGTCTATTTAACAGCAGTTTTAGACCATTTGAAATTGTGCTAGGACCTATATCTACAGTTCCATACCAACCCTGTTCCTAGAAGTGGTCTTCATTTCTATTTAGACCTATGCTTAGATATATATGTTAAATTATTGGATACATTTCATCCCCCCTCCCCCTGAGGACCTGTAATACTCATTTTCCCCCCAGTCAAAATGGAAAAGGCAGCTGATGGAGAAATTATAGACCAGTGATGGTGACCAAGTGCCCAAACTCCGATTAAAAATCCACTAATATTTTGCAAAGTGCCAATACAGCAATTTAACCTGAATACACGTGTCTGTGAAGGGGCAATGTTGGGTGCCAACAGAAAGGGCTCTGAGTGCCACCTTTGGCACATGCCATAGGTTCTCCCTTACTGTTACAGACCTATGTGTTCACAAATAGTGGTTTAATAGCTCTTGGATACCAAATGCCAATATCAGCATCAACCAAATATTTATGGGATCTAGAATTATAATATTGTTTTAGCCTTGCTTCAAAATGTTTCTGTCCTGGGGAAGAGATGTTTGCACCATCTGAATTATTAATTTCCAGATTCTAAATTCATAGCCCATACCCTGATTTTATGTCATGTGACTGGATAGGTCAGTGGCTTAGGTCTCAAGAGCCAGAGGTTGGTAGTTTAATTCTTCACAGTGCCTCCTTGACAGGTGCTGAACTCTATTTTATTTTATTTTATTTTATTTTATTTTATTTTATTTTATTTTATTTGTTTACCACAAATTACCATCTGACCACTCTGGGTGGTTTACAATATTATAAAAAATAAAAACTTTACAGTGTAAACAAATAAAAACCCAGAAACAAAAACCAAAAGAACATCAACATAAACCCTGACCTACAAATAATCACAGTCCAAATCATGAAAACAAAGAACAACCACCATGTGTAAATAGAATCAAAATCTCAAAGTCATATATACTGTACACAACAATGGGTAGAAACAAAGTCAGCAAGTGCATAAATAATAAATTAAGCCATAAAGTCAAAAAACAACATCAACAATAGCAGAACAGTAATAATTCAGATATGTCAGCTGCAAGAGGGATCAGGTTCTGCCAGCTTGAACAACCAGGTTTTTAGTTGGCATTTCAACATTGAGCGTGCGGGTGCTTGGAGGATCTCCACAGGGAGCGTGTTCCACAGCTGAGGAGTGAATACTGAGAAGGCTTGATTCCTTGTCAATACTTTCTGGGTGTCTCTCGGGGTCAGGACGCTCAGCTGTCCTGCCAGGATTAGTTGGGTGATTCAGGCAGTTCTTCTGTGTGGGAGGAGCCGCTCTGAGAGATACTGAGGTCCCAAATCATTTAGGGTTTATATTAGAGATGGGCACGACCAGGAAAAATTACGTTTTGAGTTGTCGTGTGTCGGAGCCGGCCCGTTTCGGCTCGTTTCCGTTTGTCGCGAAATTTTCCAAAAAATTGTCATTTCGTTTGTCGGTTTTTCATCTGTCGTTAGTACTGGGTTTTTTGGGGGGGCTCCTGGAGGCACCTCTCTGGGGTGGGTGCCTCCTCTTGCCCGCCATGAAGGGAAAGCGGGCTCCTGGAGGCACCTCGTGGGTGCCTCCTCTCCTCACCCGCTACAAAATGGCATGCATAGCCAATTGGATATGCATACCATTAAGTTGCAGTTGCAGCAGGCAGAGGCACCTCTCTTTCAGGTGCCTCTGTGACTCACTGCCTGCAGTGCACTTGGGCTGGAGAGCGAAGTGACAGAGGACCCCTACAGGCGCCCGCTGTGACTCACTAAGAAGGGAAGTGTACTTGCTGTAGTGCAATGTGAGTACACAGATCTGGCTTGGGGTTAGGGGTTAGCGCAAGGGCTAGGATTAGGGTTACTGGTAAGGTTAGGGTGAGTTACTGGGGTGCACCTCTGGGTGCCTCTCTGACCCACTAAGAAGGACAGTGTTAGGGTTCGGGTTTGGGTTCGGGCTAGGGTTAGTGGCTTTTTATGCCCGACTGGCACATCCCAGAAGTCTCGGTCAAAACCTGGCCAAGTGGCCATGCAATTGGTGGAATGGCTCCAAAAATTTGCATGGTCCACTCCCATGGACAGCCCATTGCGCAGGTGTAAAAAAATAAAAATAAAAATAAAATAAAATAAAATCAATGGAGATGTTTTGTTGCAAGAAAAACCCACTGCTGCTACTGAAAAAATTCAGGCAGTTTTAAAATAGCTATTTTCGCATGTTTCTGTGGTGCTTTGGTGGGTTTTTGGACCACGATTTCAAAATAAATATTGCGGTCGCCCCATTTTGGATCCCCCGCCCGCACTGCATGGCATGGCGAGTTGGCGACTGGCGAGACGACGAGGATGCACAGCCCAGGAGAGGAGAGGGGGGAGGCCGGGGACCCCCCCCCCAGAAACCACCCTTCTGGTAGGTGCCCTCACTGAGGCATATTTTCGCCTGCTTTTTTGGCCGGGATCGGTTTTTTTTTATTTTTAAAACTTTTTTTCTGTGCCGCGCCGCATGGCGAGTTGGTGACTCGACGAGGATGCGCACTTTGCGCAGCCCAGGAGAGGAGGGGGGAGGCCGGGGACCCCCCCCCGAAACCACCCCTCTGGTAGGTGCCCTCACTCAGGCAGGCATATTTTCGCCTGCTTTTTTGGCCGGGAATCAGTTTTTTTTTTTTAAAAAAAAACTTTTTTCCTGTGCCACGCCGCTTGGCGAGTTGGCGTGGGCGAGTGCGACTTGATGACGAGGATGTGCACTTTGCACAGCCCAGGAGAGGAGGGGGGGAGGCCGGGGACCCCCCCCCAGAAACCACCCCTCTGTAGGTGCCCTCACTCAGGCAGGCATATTTTTGCCTGCTTTTTTGGCCGGGAATCAGTTTTTTTTTATTCTTAAAACTTTTTTTCTGTGCCGCGCCGCTTGGCGAGTTGGCGACTCGACGAGGATGCGCACTTTGCACAGCCCAGGAGAGAAGGGGGGAGCCGGGGACCCCCCCCCCAGAAACCACCCCTCTGGTAGGTGCCCTCACTCAGGCAGGCATATTTTCGCCTGCTTTTTTGGCAGGGAATCGGTTTTTTTTTTTATTTTTAAAACTTTTTTCCTGTGCCGCTTGGCATCGTGCGATCGCTGCGATGCCAGGAACGACAACGACAAATCAGACCCAATTTTTCTTTAGTCGGTTCGAGTTTGAGTTCTGGCGGAGTAATTGTCGTTACCGTTTCCATTACGTAACGGAAACGAGAAATGGAAACGGAAACGAGAATTTCGCCAAGTCATGCCCATGTCTAGTTTATATGTTAATATTAAACCCTCAATGATCCATAAGGTCTGCAGATCTAAGATTCTGCTGTACAGAAAAGATACAGTATGTGTCCTTATGAAGGAGGACACATTCCTTCATAAGAGAAAAACTTGGACACATTCTATTATTTGCTCCTTTTATCATAATATTTGTTACTTAGTCTTCAAAAAATTCTAGGTACGTAGATGGAACCTTTTCTTTTTATTGTCTGTTCTGATTATGGTTTCAAATTTTCTGATAAAGTGGCTAGATTTTGTGAAGTTGCCAGAGCTTGTTGCAGTTATTTGCTAACCAATTAACACCAATACTTATACAGTATGGTATCATGAGCTGTAGAATCTATGTGCTTGCTTGTACAACCACTGTAAATTTATGTGCTGGTCTTTGGATGTAATAATATTTTATTTGCTTATAATTTAGGATTGTGTTTAAATTTAAAATTTAGAAATTTTAATAACTGACTCAGTGCTATTTCTGTGTATTGTATGTAGATACTTTGCTATTGCTCTCTGCTACTTTGAAATATTCTACTCCAGGCATGTCCAAACTTCAGCCCTCCAGATGTTTTGGACCGCAACTCCCACAGTCCTTTGCCATTGGCAGGCTAAGCTTAGAATTCTGGGAGTTGTGGTCCAAAACATCAGGAGGGCCAAAGTTTGGACATGCCTGTTCTACTCTATGTGGTTTATAAGTGCATACATTAATAAATAAGTAAAAGTGGAAGAAGCAGTTCAAGTTCACGAGGACACCTTGAATCAGAAAAGGAGAGGCTAAGATCCTCTGAATGGAGGGAAGCAGACATTTTAAACTCTCTCATACAGCACCCAGACTAACTATGTTGTAGTTTTGACTTGCACACAATGTTTCCTCTAAGCCAGTATTGATGCTCATTTGATTCCAGTTGCAGCTAGAACCCTACACGTGGGTATGGAGCACCACCCCAGTGCTAGATAATTCGAAGAAATGTTGTTTGAAGGCCTAGTAATAAATATTATTTACATATTCCTGAAGATAGGTACAAATATAAATGGGTGGTAGTGGTACTTTGCTCTTTTAAAAAGTGGCAAATTCAACATACTGCATATGTCTCGAATATTAACAGGGATGTATTTCTATGGCTGTTGTGTCGTTACAGTCATGACCAACTCTTCATGACTCCATGTCCATGGAGTTTTCTTGGTAGGAATACTGGAGTGACTTGCAAGTTCCTACTCCAGGTGCCTACAGCACCTGGTATTCCCTGGTGGCCGCCCATCCAAGTACTAACCACGGCCCGACGCTGCTTAGCTTCTGAGACCAGCCGAGATCGGATGTGCTCGGGCCATCTAGGCAGATATTTCTGTGGTACTCTACCATATAGGTTTATAGAAAACCTTCTGCTGTCTGGTTAATTTTTTCCTATATAATAAAAAATGGAAAGTAAAAGAAACAGAGGAGAGAGAGAGATTAAATCATGCATAAGGAAGAATGCGTACTTCTCTGGAAAGTTGTTTTGTATGAAAGATGTCGAACGAACATTGATGAAGCATTAAATGGTAGCAAGACAAAGTACTAAAGTACAAATTATCACCGCAGTTCCATGTTTGTGTGAAGTCCCACCACCAACATTGCCAGGGCAGGGGACTCATCCTCAACATGAGAGTTTAAGGTTTCCTTTATGGATGTGTTCCATATTGGGGACACTTGCTGCTGCACGGGGCTGTTCGTTTCAGTTGAGACTTCAACATTGTAGGAGGCATATATTAAGTGTTAGGTTTTCTTGGATTCAGTAGAACTTTTCTGCTGGATAAACCTTTAAATAGGATTGCAAAGCTGATGTAGTGGCTAGCAAGCTAGGTTTGTGGTAATCATAAAGAAGAGTTAACACTTTTTGTACACTGTCGGTGATAGGTACATCAGACATCATTCATCATTAGGAAAGTAAAAGAACTGTAGAGCACCAAGTATATAATGAAGCCAACAGACGTCAGTAGTACTAATCTTTTATGTAACTGTTCTACTGTTCTTTAGAAAAGCTTGATTTATTCTGCATATTGTTTCTACAAAAGACAGAAATGAGGTATGAAATAACTGAAAATTACCTAGGATATTGCTGCCTGTGAAAAATGAATGTCTAAGAAAAGAAACTTTGTGGATTAAGGAACTGTGTGAAAGATAATTTTCTAATTGGCTGATTAAACAAAAAGCAACAAAAATGATTAAAGCCAAAGGATAGAATTTTCAAAAGACAGAAGTCATATTAGTGATTGAAGCATTATCTATTTAGGAAGAATAAACCTGCTATATCTCTCTTATGAAAACAGGAGCAGGGAAAATCAATGCATGTAATAAATGGTTAGAATAAATGTTGTTTGAAACATTTTAATGAGAAGAATATTAAATTGTGAATACAATTTTGGCAAGTAGAAAGATAATTCAATGTGATAGTGAACAAGATCTGAAATGGTGGTGATATTTGTTACACTTAATGTAGAATTTTTAATCTATAATTAAGCATTTTACTAGGTGTGCAGTTTTTAAACCAAGGCTTCTAGATAATAATGGTCTTTCCTAGTTTTTGTGCACATGTCTGCTAATTACAGTATGATCCCCTTATTGTCTGATTCACCGCGGATTCAGTTATCCGTAGTTGGTGGATAAGGGGAGGGGCAGCAAGGAGGGGGAAATTAAAATTAAAATTAAAATAAAACTTACCATCACCGATGCCTGCCGAACTCCTCCTTGCCAATGGCAGGCCAGGCACTCTCCAGAGGGGTGAGGTGAGGACTTTGAATTTCCTGGTCAAGCCCCAGGCGGCAGATCAGAAGTTTGAGCAGGAAGTTCAAAGGCCGGTTGACCAGCCGGATGATTCCCGCTCTACCCTCCGGAGGGTGGCTGTCTGGCAAGGAGGAGGAGGAGGAGGGTGGGCATTGGGGCAGTAAGTTTTATATTTAATTTTCTCCCCTCCTCGCCGCGACCGCCATTGTCACTGCCACGGCAGCAGCAAGGAGGGAATAAAGTTTCTTTCTTTCTGTTTCTCCTGGCCTCAGGAGAAATAAAAGTTTGGTTTTCATTGATGTTTTGCCCTTTGCACTCAAGAACTAAGTGGAACAGTAGCTAAGACAAATCCAAAAGAATAGGCAGATGGTATCAACTCTGGGCCTGTTCAAACCTTCATGTCAGGCCATGGTTAAATAAGTATTTGGCGGTGACGCTGAAGTGCTGATGGAAGAAGCAGAAATCCTGTCTGCTTTTTCATTTGGAAAAGAGATTAGGAATATCAAGGATGACTTAAAGAAGAGTATTCATGCAATTGTTTACTCAGATTGTTTGCATAGTAATGCCGATGTAGTCCTGTGAACATGAGAATAAGCTTGAATCCAAGCCCCTTACATATATCTGAAAAGTGGGATTCTATAAAATTGGTGTCTTAAATCAAAATCCTTTGAAATAGAGATTTGACTTCCTATAACATATAGATGTCTGAGGCTGGACTCCCCCTCACTCCTACCTTGAAGGCAATACTCTCATTTTTTTTTCTTTTGCAGAATGAAAATTAGTTTAATTATTTCACACTGTAACCCAAATTAAGATTTCTTTCATATATTTAGTCCTCTTAGTATCAAACATGTGCTGCATAACATCTCCATCACAACTTAGATGCTGTTACATCATTTCAAAGAATTTAAAACATCTCCCTGATATGGCCATTTTTAATTGTGCAGGAAGTTTAAATTAACATTGAAATGTACGATTTATACTTCTCAAGTGTCCCACAATTACTTTATTATTAGCCTGTCAGCTGGAAGCAGTGATAACAGGCCAGGAGTATAGTGTTGTAATAATAATAAAAAGTTTTCCTATATAATAAAATAGTTTTACTCTATATAACTTCATATTCTCAGATCATTAAGCAAGGATAGAAAGCAAGTTGGAGCTACGGCTCCTTAGAGACCTCGGCCAGAGTTTCTGTCCTTTGTAGATAAGAACTAGCGCAGAAAATGCCTTGATAATGCTAGCTGTTTTTGGAGACTTTTAGATAAATAGTTGTTGTGAGTTTTTTTTGGGGGGGGGGCTGTTTGGCTGTGTTCTGGATCAACTTTATTTATTTATTTATTTATTTATTTAATTATTTATTTATTTAGATTTCTATGCCACACCATCTAGCCCATATTTTGGAGGATTCTCCTGCCTTCTTATTTTATCACACTGGCCCTGAGATGAACGTTCATTTTTTCATGTAACTCGGGCATCTTATCTTTTTTATTGGAGAAGACCCTTAGAATGAAAGCGAGGTTGTGATAATTTACAGCACCTGATGAGAACAGGAGAAAAATGTGGTTTTTCTTTTGCTTCCTCTGTATTTTTTTTCTGTCAAGTTAATTGTGTTTTGTTTGAATAAATTAAATAGCTGCCATGGACTTTGCAAGCATCTTTCTTATTTTCCTCTTGGGCCACCGTGTTTTACGTTGTAGTCCAGGAGTGCCCAAACTTTTTGTAAGGAGGGCCAGATTTGGTGGCTGAAAATGTGTCAGGGGCCGGTTGCTCCCTGACCCTGCCACTCCACTGCAAGCCCAATCCACTGACCCACAAGCCCCACCCACTGACCCCTTGTAACCCCACCCGCAGGAAGGAAGGGGGGAACCAAGGGAGGGAGGGAGGAAGGTGGAAACCAAGAGAGGAAGGAAGGAAAGTGGGGGACAAGGAAGGGAAGGAGGGAGGGAGGTGGGGACCAAGGGAGGGAGGGAGGGAGGAAGGAAGGTGGACCAAGGGAGGGAGGAAAGAGGGAAGGTGGGGACCAAAGGAAGCACAGGGAGCCGTGGCCACAGGTCGCCCCTTGGAAGAGGTGAGGGACCTTGCACGCCCCCAAGCTCCCCAGCGGTGGCGACGGGTTGCCCGCCAGCCCACCCCAAAGCTCCTTGGCAGTGGCAGAGGCCTGCTGGCCTGCCCACCCCCACACATTCCCCTGCGGTGCTGGTGGCAGCAGACCGCCCGTCCGCCCAAGCTTCCCAGCGGTGCTAGTGTTCCTGAGCTTCACAAGGTAGCCAGCAGTGCCACTGGTGGTGGCCCACCCACACATCAAGCTTCACAAGGTTCCCGGTGTTGCCGGTGGCGGTGCCCCCCCCATGCCACCCCCGCGCGTGCTCCCAGCCTCACATGGTTGCCGGCGGTGCCAGTGGCAGCAGCCCGCGCAATGGCTGGCCGGCCGGTCCGCCCAGCCCCACAAGCTTCCCGGCAGTGTTAGAGTTGGCGGAAGAGTTTTTTAAAAAAAACAAAAACATGGGGTGAAGGAGGGGGGAGGGGCGGGCCAGCAAGCCACGGGCCGTTCAGAATGGCCTCATGGGCTGGATTTGGCCCCCGGGCCAGACTTTGGGCAGGCCTGCTGTAGTCTTATCAGATCCTAGCACACTGAGGACTCACTGGGCTCTCAGTAATTTGAGCATGGAGTGATCAGGGTAAAGATTAAACACATCAAGAGTATATTGCATTCAGTTACTTAACTGCTTTATGTGTTCAACCCCAGCATGTACCTGGGATGAGAGGGAAAGTATCAAATTTATAGAACTTTTTACTTTCTTGGTTTGGGGCAGGGATTGGATAGGGGCTATAATAAAGATTTTGGATGGCATCAAGAATGAGAAAAAATGTTCTCTTGCTTTATCAGCTGAATGATTGGTTTTTGAAAACTAGGTGACAATTATACTTATATAGTCTGTTGGATTTTTAGACTTTGGGCATGCAGGAGAACTCAATTCTCCCCAATGAGAAATGTCATGTATTTGGCAGTTAGCATCAGTGTATACTTGGTCATTACTTTTTGATGCTGGGACTTGGGTACGTAGATCTGAACATTATCTGCTCCTAGTTTTTGTTTACTGGAAATGGCATATAATTTTGCAGACAAAACATTGGGCTTATCTGTGGTAAGGAATGTGCAAACCTGTTTAAAGGTTTCCAAGAGGAATTAAAAAGCTACACAGGTAGCTTTTTAATTCCTCTTGGAATATGTAATGCCTAGATGCCCTAAGCACATCTCGTCTCACCTGATTTCGGAAGCTAAGCTGGGTTGGCCGTGGTTAGTACTTGGATGGGAGACCACCAGGGAATACCAGATGCTATAGGTGCCTGGAGTAGGAACTGGCAAGCCACTCCAGTATTCCTGCCAAGAAAACTCCATGGACATGGGGTCATGAAGAGTCGGCCACACACGATACACACACACACACACACACACACACACACACACACACACACACACACACACACACACACACACACACACACACACACACTGCCAAAGTAACTTTATTTTGCACCTTTGTTCGACATGGCTTAAGAGTGTCTCAAAGCATAACAGAGACTAGAAAAAATGATATGCACTGAGATATTGCAGGTACAAATTTAAGATACTATACTAGAAATTACGGCTGAAAGCTTGATGATAGAACTGTTGACCACAGCATATTAAATGAGATGACTATAGGCTACTTTTAAAAATCAAATACTGAACTGGTAGTGACAAAAGGTAGATTATTTTGCTTAGTGACAAAAGGTAAATGATTTTAAATCAGATTGAATTCAAATTTCATTACATGTTTGCCGGAGGAAGGGTGTTCCAATATCCTTCTCTTCCCTCACTTTCATTTCTAATAGCTCTAATACCTAATGCTATAATGTATTTATTACTTTATGATTTAAAAGAAGCACGGCTGCTTCTATTCAGAGTAAATAGATTTGGTATGTCTGTGAAATAGACTTATGTGTAGTGAGAAGCTTTTTAACAGTTCCAGAAAGCTCTGAGTTTTCTCATTGCTTATGAAATGATAATGCAAGTGGATTTAGCATTTGTATATCTGCAGGCTGAAGCTTATTCAGTTGTACCAAGGCAGCTTAAACTAATATCTAATCTTCTTATGGAATTGTTTCCTCTGTAACAACAGGATTGTACATAACAGGCTTGTTTGTGGAAGCTGAAAGGAAGATTGGAGTTTTGCAACTTAAGCAATATCTAATTATATTTCTGCATGTGCTTGTCATTTTAATGTGTGAAATGCCATGATATGAATGAATGATGGACCTGGCATTTTCACAACTGCCCAGCCTAGTGATTTGTAAACCTGTACATGTGTGGGAAGGTGCAGGAGTAGAATGAGCAATACTTCCATGATTCATCTGTACAGTTGTAAGATGGGTACAGAATAATTATGCAGAAACACAGCTTGCTATCTGTAATAAAAAGCTAGTAATATTTGATGATCTGTGTACTGAACTAACATACCTCAAACCTTAATTATAAATCATTCTCCAAAATGTCTCAAGCTTCCCTTTCTCTTGTCCTATTAAACAATTTCCCCTTGTTCTGTTGTGTCACCACACATTTGAATGTGGCTGATCCTCACTGAATAATTGCTATAAAATAGATGACAGACCGGATTCCTGGGAATGCAGATTTATTTTCAGAGGATCCTTTCAGAATTCCTTGTGCACAAGGGGTGCCTGAACACAGGGACAACTTCCTGTATGGAATGTCCAGTCTTAAATGCTCTTCATCATACAGAAACAAAGAACAAACTCAGGAATGATTACAATTTGCATACATGTTCATTTCCCCTAACCCAACCAAATTTAAAGATCAGTGATTGATTGATTTATTTATTCATTTTTATATTTATACACCACCAAATTTTCGCAGATGGGAACTCAGGGCAGTTAACAAGGAATAGCATAGAACGAAATACAGAAAAAAATTGTTTCCACAATATGACATAAAACAAACCAACCAAAGGTGATACTTTTCCATCTGCATTAGCAAGATTAAAGGTCAATAATTTCTTAATGTATTGTTCTCTCTAACTTAATAGTGAGTTTCAGAAGCTGAATACAAGGTTTTTAAAGATCTGAGATGTCTTAGCATGCAGTTTGACATTTGCTCTACACTTTTTTTGTGGTTTGGACACATCCTGTTGCTATTCAGTTGAGAAGCCCGGGTCTGCAGAAAACATCTCAAAGGTTAAGAGGAGGTGAGGGTGCTTTGGAGAGATACTGTAGAGATGATGCTTTTAGGACACAAAGTTTGCAGAGATCCAGAGATGATGGTTTTAAGATATGGTGCAGAGTTTTAACTACAAAGCCAATCTTAAAGGCAGAAGTCAAGCAGAATAAAATAAAGATAAACTTAATCTACTTGCTTACAGTTGAGTAACTATTGATTTAGTCATCTGTTACTATGATTGCAAAAACCTAACAGCACACACACTCATGTGCATGCATGCACACCCAGTCCCCAACACAACTAGAGATGTGAAGGCCCAGAAAAAAAAACAGAAAAAATTGGGAAAAAATGTTTTTTGCCTTTTTTCCCTGAAGCCTTTTTGTCATTCCCCCCGCCAAAAAAAAATATATGGAAAAATTGAAAGAAGAAAAACAAAAATGATTATGGAATGTTTTATTTTAAAATTATGAATAAAATATTTTAAGACAGGATGTTGACTGATGGCGAACCTTTTAGAGACTGAGTGCCCAAACTGCGATTCAAAGCCCACTAATTTTTCACAAAATGCCAATACTGCAATTTAACCTGAATACAGGTGGCTGTGAAGGGGCGATGTCAGGTGCCCACAGAAAGGACTCCGAGTGCCAATGTTGGTACCCATGCCATAAATTTACCAACACTGCTTTAGGAGGTGCTGCTATTGTCACAAGAAAATGAAAAAGGTTTCACATTTGTTTTTGCATGTAGGTGCATATGTTGGGGTCTATTCTGTCCTCCTCACTAGGCCTCAAAGCACTGGAAGAAAATACAGAGAAATAAATTTACCAAGTGAAATTGTCCATAGTCATAGTTTATGTTCCTAAATTAACGAAATGACTTTCAAGCTGTAAAAGGGGGTGGGGCTAATGTAACTTTTTTTTTCAATTTTTCTGAAAATTTCTGTTTTTTTCCTAGAAACCCCCCCTGAAAAAAACGGTTTCTTTTCTGAGCTTCAACATTTCTGGAAATTTTACATCTCTACACACAATGTACAGGGCACGACAAATTTCCATTAAGAAAGCTGAGCAAATAAATAAGAGGTCTGTTTGTGGCCTGTGTGTATTTATTTATTTATTTATTTCATTATTCATTACTCATTTTGTTGCACAATGAAATGAATAAGGAACGGACCCATCCAAGAAAAATGAAATGAAACAAAATGGAAATTTCTGTTTTGCTCACTTCGTTTTTCATTTTTTCATAGGAATGCATTGAAGCAATGCATTGAAGCAATGCATTCCTATGGCGAAAAGCTAGCATTTTCCCCACAACATGCCCATCGTTGGGGAAACCGCAGGCTTTTTTCCCCACCGAAGCTCCCCCCCCCCCTCGAGCTTCGGCAGGAAAACAAGTTTTGAAAGCCCACACTTTCCAGCATCCAATCAGGCATGGGGAAAGGGTGAGCTTTTAAAACTATTTTTTCCTTCCCCAACCCTGCGCGCCAGCTGATATGCGCTGGTGTGGGGAGAAAAAAAAAAAAAAAATTAAAAAGCGCCAACCCCCCGTGGGTCAGCTGGTCAGTGCAAGATAAAAGATTAAAAATTTTAAAAAACACCGACCCGGCCCATGGGCCAGCTGTTCAGGGCGAGATTAAATTTTTTTTTTTTTTTTTAATAAAAAATTAAAAACAAAAAATGAAACAAATGAAAAATGAAACAATTTTTTTTAAAAAAAATTGTTCTAAGCAAAAAGAAAAAAAAATGAAGCAAAACACCATTTTGGCATTTTGTGTCCATCTCTAGTAATGGATTAGATGACTGGTAATAAAATGAAGCTTAACACAAACAATCCATAATTGTTACTGGTCAAGTGAAAAGGAGTTCAGAAGATAGGGATTCAGCCATTGTGGAATGGGGTTACACTTCCGCATGCTCCTGAATTCAGCCATGAAACTTGATGCCCAGGTTGTGGTGGCCATGAATCAGTTTTCAGAGTTAAAACTAGTTCCTCGGTTAGGTCTGTTACTACAGATGTCTGTTCTGGCCACAGTGACACATGCCTCAGTTGCATCTCATTCAAGCTACTGCAAGGTATCGTATATGTTGGAGGTGGAAAGCATTCAAAATGGTCAGTTTTGACCATTTGGTCAACTGCATCTAGATAGCTGAGCAAACCTAGTTACCTAGTTACTGTCAGTGTCAAAGTGATATACCGAGACCGTGGTATATGAACCGCGAAATGACAGGGGACCGCTGTACTACTGTACTGGGCTATTGTAGTCCTGCCGCAGCTTTCTTGCATGATTGGTTATGGCTAGTACCTTTGACAAATACACTTCTGTTGTTAAAAAAATTAAAATGGCAATCTGGCAGTTTAAGAGCTACAAAAATGGTCTTGTGCCCATTTCTGGTCCATGTTCTACATGGTTCTGACCCTGGGTTATGGAGATGAGAAAGAAAAAGGGTTTGGGGAAGTTTTGCCCAAATAAAACCTCTTTGGTATGATCTGATGGATGAGTGTGGTTCTTGCTAGCTGATTAGTGTTGCGGTACTTGGGAAGGAATTTGTCTCCTCAAACACTCCTTCCTGTACTCATGGCCACTTAGATCACTAGCATTACAGAACATGTTATCTGTGCACAGGATGTCTGTGTAGTCACTATATATGGTTGACAGGAACACTTACAAATCAGCAATTTTATTGATCACTACAGAGACAACAAATAATGCAGCCAATGAGGAAAATTGTTTGGAGGGGGGAGGCAAAAATGGTTCTCTACCTACAACTTCAGTCTTGATGTTATGTTCTGGAATACAAGGTTTCTGATATATCCACATCTCAGTATACTTACTACCTAAGAAAATGTAAAATCTGACATTTTGCTATATGTGTTTTAGACTTACAGACACACCTCAAATCTTACTTGATTTTATTATTTGATTGCTAGATATAATTATTACAGTAATAAGGTTATTTCAGTATTTACATGTTTATAATTATATATTAGATTATAATATCTAGTTATATTATATGTAATATAATTTTGGCAATTCCATTACTGATGTGGAAGAGGTAATTCATTTTTTACTTGCATTCATTTAATTTCCCATTGATTTAAATGATTTTCTGCTGCCTGCAATCTTGTTGGTTTTCACCAAAATCGCATTAAATGTGCAGGGATTACTTTACTCTTGCATATTATCAAATATGGCAAAGTTCAAGATAGGAAATAAAGGGTGCCAACTGTATAGAGAGCATATATAGACAAGGATCCAGTGGTGTACTGGGAAGAAGGAATGCTCTGTTGCTTCTTTCATCTAGCAAAAAGCATATGCCATAGGGATTTTCAACAGGTTTTAGAGATTTGAGGATGATTCCAGAGTTATTCCAAAGCATTAGGGCAAAGGAACCAACCAGACCCAGAATTTGTGAAGGCTTTGTTATTCAGCTGACACATGGATGGCTTTCTACTGCAAGCTGTACAGCATGGAAAGAGGGCTGCAGATATATGAATGGGACCAAATGAATGGAATGAAAAAAAAATAGAGAACAAGTGGAATAATTTGAAAATTATGCTTGGTATTGATTACTGTATGCTAATACTGTATTGTATGTCAGCCTTTCAAAGTTCTCCTGCACAGTCAGTGAATGATGTTGGAGGAAAATAAATTGTACCCAGCATTATAATTTCCTAATGACATTGTGACATTGGAGTAGAATACTCCCAGGACATGAGAAGCATATTTGACCACTAACAATAACACAGATTGTACCTTCATTTTGTATTGTAATTAACTGGATTGGTCTAGATCAGAAGTGGGCTAAACCTTGTGCTGTTAGGGAAAACACTAATGTCTTTGCATGTCAGGTGAAACTAGGAAAGCAGGGTCAGGCTGTTACTGTGTAAGTAGAGATGGGCATGAACTGAAAAAATGGCAATTCATTTTGGTTCGTTTCGTTTTAAGGTTCAGTTCATTTCATTCCGTTTTAAATGATTTTTTTAAGAAAAAGATTGTTTTGTTGGTTTGTTGATTCGTTATTCATTTTGTGTGGGGTGTGTGTGTGTGTGTGTGTGTGTGTGTGTGTGTGTGTGTGTGTGTGTGTGTGTGTTGCTTGTGCAACTGTGGCTGGGGGAAAGAGCGGGCTTAATCTTCCCCTCAGCCACTGTGGGATAGGGGAAAGAGCTCTCCCAGCCAGCACCTCTCAGCTAAGAGGCGCTGGCTTGGGGCTAGCATGTCTCAACTGCTCTGTGCTGGCCCCAAGCCAGCACCTCTCAGATGCTCTCTACTGGCCTCCCTGCACCCCGTTTCCCCCCAAAATGAGGGAAGCCAGCAAGGAGCATCTGAGATGTGGGGTGGGGAAAATAGCTTTCCCATTGGGAGGGGGAAAGATTAGTTTAAAGAGTCCCCTTATCCCCCCACCCCATGGGGAGGGGGGAAGAGGGGGTGGGGTGGGGGGAAAGAGGGGGCTCTGTAACATATCTCCCCCCTCCTGATGACCCTTTACTTCCGGGTTCCTGGCCCGTGCTACAGCTGTAATGCGGGACTTTTTTGTTTTTAATTTTCTTTCAGTACCAGCCGCGTGGTCTCTGGGGCCCCTTCGGCATGGGTTTTTTTAAAAAAATATTTTAAAAAAGATTTTAGGGTGCTGACCAGGCCACCACTGGGGGCCGGTCAGTGCTTCTTTTATTTTTTATTTTTATTTTATTTTTATTGTTTCTTTTTTTACTGTCGACCAGGCTGCGCTACAGCTGTAGTGCCGCCATTCGCTCCCCCCCCCGGTCGCCATCCCTCAAGGACCTATGGACCAGCACCAGCTAGGAGACATCTCCCCCCCCCCATTAACGAAATGAACCTAACCAAACCAATTTTTCTCAGTTTTTTTCATTTCATTTTAAATTACCCCTAGGGTCGTTATTTGTTTCACTACACAACAAAATGAATAACGAATAACAAAATGAACTAAAAGTTCATTTCATACCCATCTCTATGTGTAAGTTTGTACACATTTTCATAGCTGATCAGGTTCATTGGAGAAGACTTGTGTTGCCAGGGCTCATGCTGCTCTCTCAAATACATATAAGGAAAAGAAAGGGTCCCCCCCCCTTATCAAAATGTTTGACAACATTTTGGAAAAGTCATATGTTTGGACTTTGGTTCTCAGAAACTCTCTACAGTGGTACCTTGTATAAAGGAATTAATTCGTTCCAAATGAAATTATTTTCCTTTATACAAATTCCCATAGGAATGCATTCAAAATGGAGTAATCCCATTTTATGTTGTACGGATTTTCCCCATAGACAATTATGTTAAGCAAATTTCCCCCATCTCCAGAATTTTTATGTTGTACAGATTTTATGTTATACAAGTTATTTGTTATACAAGGGTCTACTGTATATTGGAAATGTAACAGTTTCAAGTTACTGTTACAAAGCCTTCACAAATTCTGGGTCTGGTTGGCTCCCCTGTTGGTGTAGTTTATAGCCATGCTGGCTTGAAGGACTGTACTTCATAATGGCAGGTGAAAAGGGGGCCAGTGCCTCATCTCAAGATCAGGAAACTCTGAGTAAATTCATACTTTTCTCACCAAGTGAAGGCGAGTGAGCATGGGTGGGGCAGGATGAAAATGAAAGAACTAATGAATGAATGTTAGTGAATAATCCAAACAACCATCTTTGAGCAGCGGTAAGAATAGGAAAGCTGCAGCAGGCAAGAACACTTCTAATGTAGGTGGACAGGTGAAGTGTATTCTTCTATAGGAGGCAGTGACAGTGTTTAATTTCCTGGGCTGCGTGATCACTTCAGCAACAAAATTAAAAGATGCCTGCTTCTTGGGAGGAAACTGATGACAAACTTAGGCAGCATCTTAAAAAGCAGAGACACACATGGCCAACCTTACAAAGGTTAGGATAGTCAAAACCATGGTTTTTCCAGTAGGCATGTATGGAACTGAGAGCTGGACCATAAAGAAGACTGATAGCCATAGAATTGACACCTTTGAGCTTGGGTGCTGGAGGAGACTCCTGAGAGTTCCCTGGACTGCAAGGAGACCAAACCTATCTATCCTGGAAAAAAATCAACCCTGAATGTTCACTGGAAGGACAGATTTTGGAGCTGAAGCTCCAACACTTTGGCCACCTCATGAGGAGAAAGGACTCCTTGGAGAAATCCCTGATGTTGGGAAAGAATGAAGGCAAAAGGAAAAGGGGATGGCAGAAAATGAGTTGGCTGGATGGTGTCATCGATTCACCTAACATGGACTTGACCAATCTCGGGGGGACAGTGGAAGACAGGAAAGCCTGGTGTACTCTGGTCCATGGAGTCACAAAGGTTAGGACACGACTTAACGACTAAACAACAATATTCTGCAGTGTCAGAAACTATATAGTAACATACATAGTTATGTCTACAGTAACCTATATTATTTTCTGTAATTCCAGGGGACAGTTTTAGTACTTAACATTACTTTCTAAACAAAAAACATACTGCAATGTTATGTCCCAAATCCTGTCTAGTGGATTATGCCTGTACAGTGGGAATGTTCTCATTGGCAGCATTGTATTGCCACTGATTAAAGATTCTTTTTCAATTTCATACTTTTTTCTTCATTGTGTGCAAGTTGTGTGCATGCTGAACTTGGAAAATGAAATTCTATCAACCATGACACCATTGCAGTTGCTTTGGCTGAGCTATACAACAGGATTCTGGTCACTATTTGTATTTTGGACCTGTACCTAAACCTGAGTACATGACATGATATTAAAAGCTGCTCCAAAGCACATTGGTGATAATTCTGGATTAATTAACATGGATTTATGCACCTGTGTCATATCACTGTGGAATTCATAAACCTTTATTGGCAATTACTTCTCAGCTAAGATTTTGTTAATGCATCAATTATGTGGTATTCCTGCTGTCTGTTTATCTTGTAATATGTATGGCAGCATTAGATAAGCTTATTACAGGACAATGAAGTGAACTGTAGATGGAATACAAAAGGGATAATTCACTTCAGGTATTATTCTGAGTTGTAACTCCTTAGAGGGTAGAAAATGCTTAGTGAAGATCTATTGACTACTTGAGTGCAGCATCCTATATAAGACAAAACAAATCTGACAGTTTCCTCCCGTCCACTATTTTTTTAGTTGTTGATGATTTTAACACTTTAACAAAAAGAATCACATTGTTGAACATGTAGATTTTCTCCAGTGAAGATTACATTGTTAAATTGGCATAAGGATCTAAGTGCCCACAGAGAAGCAGCCCTAAGTTCAGTGTTGTTTTATTTTCTGCTATGCATGTACTGCACCGCAGTCTTAGAATCTTTAAAAATGTGTTGGTTACAACTTGGGGGGAAAATAGCTTTGGATGGGGTGGGGTGGGGTGGGTGGATGGAGAATTCTTATTGCAGGAAACTCTTGGGGCACAGTTCATGTTCACATTGACCTATAAATTAACCTGCGGGAAAATGGCTGATAGTAACCCACAGAGAAATCTACAGTGTCAGGACAGTCAATTTGTGCAGTAACACTTCCTATCTCAAGTTTTCAGATCCATGCAATATTTTCCAGTTTTTCCATCTCTTACTGTAGAGGGTTTTTATTTTATCTCTTTATCATAATTGAATGTGTTGCCTTGCAACCTGGCAAAGAGGATTTCAGCAGAGAAATTGTTAAAATCTGCTCTCTGTGGCAACGTTTGTACTTCACTCTACCTCCTTCCTATGCTGTTTCTCAAATGGCAACTTGCTGCCTGAACTCTTTAGTAGTGAATCTGTGAACTTCCAGGCTGCGCAGTGCTGAATTCAGCAGTGTTTGTCTGTGTACCTGCTTCCCCTGTGAAATGGATGTTGACAGGGTTGCAAAGGTGATGGTACCCTATTGGTTTTTTCGCAACATAGTTGAAAGGTATCATGAACAACACCAAATGCTTTTGAAAAATTCTCTTTTGTAGTCCGTCACTCCAAATTATTTCCTTCCCTTTGGTTTTGCACTAAGAGCTGAGATAAGTGCTCTAATTGTCAAGAATGCAGCTGAGCATGCTACAAAGCACTTTTGTTAACAGAGTAAAACACACCCATTTTTTTTCTAATCTAAACTTATCCTGCGAGTCAGTTTATAGTATGAGGTCTTGAGGAAGTTCCATTTGAGACTACAACTCCAGGAATCCTCTAACTCGCACGGTGTCTGTGATTTGTATTTCAAAAAAGTGAGTGTTTCAAGCGCTATCCCTTCCACAGCAGATAACCATCAAGCAGCAAGTATTTCCATAGACCTGTCCACATATAGTTTAACAAACTGCAGTTTTTCTTCTTTACATTTGGCTCTCATATGTTGGTAAAATCAGCATAGTTAATACTATTAGCTTTGGATGATAAAATAAATACAAATTGGCTGCTATAGTATTTTTTTTTAAAAAAACTCTTTAATGCTGCAAACACAGCTAATAAAATTAGCCAATCTAGCAGCATTACCAAAGAACAATACATCAAATCTAATAAGAAATGGTTCTGTGATATCTTGACGATCTGATTCTAAAGGGGTGAATAAATTTTGATGGACTAAGGATTCAATTACATGTCAAAAGACTCCTGTTTTCATGACAGATTTGCCTCGCTTGAAATCAGTTTAAAAAGATCACTCTATATGCTGCATGCCTGTGTGCTTTTGTTTTGTTTTGTTTTGTTTTGTTTTTGGCCAGAATATATGGGTCTTTTTGGCCAGATTTCATGTTTAAAAAATGCAAGGGGGTTTTTGATTTTAAATGGATTCTGAGTAGAGATGGGGATGAAATGGAAATAGAGCATTTTGTTTGGTTTCATTTCAGTCTTCATTTTGTTTCATTTTGTTAATGACAGATTATTTAATTTTTTGTCATGAAATGAAATGAAATGAAACAATTGATAAGGCTATAAATGACGGGGAGCTTTCCTTCTTTTTATTTAACAGGGAGCCCACTGTCCTAAATCAAAGACCCTCCTTAAACCTTCCAATTAATTTGCTTTCGAACAAAGAACCCTCTGTAAACAAGCGGGAAACCTAATGGCATGCTGCTGCATGGACAGATCGGAAAGATAAGCTCAACAGCTGATCAGCAACATTAAAAAAAACCCTCCACAGTGCAACTTAATCAGGGAAGGAAAACATTCAATTTAATAAATCAACTTGCAGACACCTGCACAGCCAGCTCAGTGAAGGGAAGGAAAACTGCCATGTCCACAGTCCAGAGACAGGGTGCGACAGCAGAGCTCAGCTCCTGGCTAGCTACAGGCAGATTAGTATCAGAGATAAGGTAGCTCAACAGCTGAGGCACGGGGAGGGAAGGAAGGAAAACAAATTAATCAGTTTAAAAATAAACCCCACCAGGATGAATTGTTTCATTTCCTAAACAAAAATTGAGTTTTGTTTGATTTCTTGATGACATGCTATTTTCTGTTTCATTTTGTTTTGTAACATTTCGTAAAGCTTACGAAACAATGAAACAGCATGTCTTTTTTTAAGATGCCCATCCCTAATTGAGTGTGATTTTTTTTAATAAAAAAAACACATTTTGGTATGTATAACATTTGAATTGGATTCAGTTGTGTCTGTGAAGTTTGTCAAGTATTGGGTGTCAGGATCACAAGGTTGTTGAGGGGGAAGGTTGTTTTATCTTGAAGGGAGTTTGTTTTATTGCATTATTTCACTCACTCTATCCCTTTGCTCCTCCAGTGCTCCACTCCACTCCATTTCTTCCTTGTTCGTGTCTTATCTGCACTTACAAATGCAATGATTTTAAAACCTATGTGATCTCCTGGACCAGTATATATTATACAGCTTATAACCAGAATGAAAGGTGTTCTAAAAGGATGCACTTACTGTCACAAAAACCTTTTAAATCAATTTTAAAAACACTTGTCCAGCTCCCAAATCATTTTAAGAGCACATCCACATCCTTAATGTTGATAAGAGCTCATAATGTTGCAGAATGAGTCCAGTTTCTTTGTTGGTGGCTGAGCTGTTAAAATGGCACTTCTGGAAACCTAAATGAAATGTGATATGACTTGATATTGTGATAATCACCTTGTTTTTAAAGCGAACCCCATTTTCAACTGGAATCAAGATGCACAAAGGAGCACACACTTTGAAGTAAACAGGAAAAGAAGTATTTTTCCTGCCTATTGCCCCCATCATGGCAGCATGTTCAGCATAAGGATGGTGCCCCCCCCCCAGGGGTTAAAAGTGCCAAATGTACTTAAAGCTGTTCCCATTGCCTCTAGCCAAGAATAAAATGGCAATGTTAGCAACAGTGATTGGACAATTTGGAACATATTCTTAGAACTGCATTATGCTGTACTTCATAATTGTCACTGTCAACTTCTGATTTCTCCACATTTTTTAGTTACCAGGCTTTTAGAGTCATTTTCTCATCTTAATTGGTATACTAGCCTGGCAAACATAGTCAGTTTACTTCAAATTCATCTCCGCCCCCTAACTTGGAAGTTTTATATTGGGTTCTTTTTATGATTTATTGTTGAATTTTTATATTTTATGTGAAAGCCACTCAGACATTTTTTACAGCCAAATGCTATAAATCAAGATAATTATAACCACTATTTGCAGTGGGCATTTTCTCCCTTGTTGTGATACTGCTACATTGCATTGCATACTATGAAACATGTTACACTATCCACTATCTGAATCCAAAATCAGTCAATTCACTGTTACACCTTCCAAAATCCCTGATCCATCCTGGTCATAGGCCGGCTGGCTAGAGCATGCCGGAAGTTGTTCTCCACTCAGGTCCAGCATTTCTCTACTTGAAACCAATGACATTTACAGTGCAGTCTTGGTTCAGATGGAAACAATGTAAAATATAATGACCACTACCCCGATTTATCTGCCACACATGGAATGAAATCTGTCACAGAGTGGTTCAGCGGAAGACTGCGTGAGAACTGTGTAAAAGTGTGGGCTTTAACAGCCTGATAGCAGTGCTAAAAATAACGACGCAAACACAGCCGGTGATTCCTGTCACCAAATAAACTGAATTTACAAAATATACAAGTCCAGCACAAAAACAAAATTGGCAGGCATATACCTCATAGACAGTCCTGTAGTCCAAACTCTCGGCATCCAAACCGACAAAGTAACGTGCTGCTCCTTCCAACCTCATCCCACACAATACAGGACAAACTCTCTCACTTTTATACATGTGGCTGATGCAACCATTGCTTAGCAATTTGATAACTGAGCATGTCCAAACTGCTCTGTCTTGCATCATCCCCAATTGCATCATCCCTTGCAATATGACAATTCTAAATCCATTTTGTATAAACCTTAACAAAATCTTTTTTACATAGTGGCTGAAATCCTTTTGCTTAGTGTAATAAATCAAGTAGAATAGGTCTAATGAATCAATAGTAATTTAGTGAGTTAATTTTTCCATATTTATTTCTTTAATTTCTTTTAAATATTTTTATCCCGCCTTTCTTCTTAAAAAGGAACCACATATCTTCTTGATTAAAGTTAGCCTACTCTAAGTTGCGACTTACTTGAGAATAGTGGAATATATAGAAAAGTTAATTCACCAAATGTTCACTGATTCATTGGGTGTTCTGTTGTGATGCTAAACAACACGATTACAGCCCTTATGTAATCCCAAAGAGAAACATAAAGTGAAGAAGCAATAAAACATTTTACATGGTCGCATCAAATGTTTAGCAATAGTGATATGCCTAGAATTTCTGCCCCTGAAGATTTCAGCTCTTTCAATTCCATTTGATTGAAAGGAAATTTCCCTTTTAAAAAACAAATCTAAAGGAAGAGAAACTTTTTGGAGAAATTCTCATGGGAGAGGTTTAGGATTCTTCTGTTTAAAGTTGTATTTTGTTCTGTAAGAAGTATGTGCACATGACTTACTTTGTACACAGTCAGGGGCATATCGGGAGGGGGAGTGAAAGGGTGCATTTGCCCTGGGTGGGTAGGAGGGGGAAGTGTGCAATGGAGGTGCTGCTTTGGAAAAAAAATGCTTGCTTGGCGCTGTCTAGTGGGAACGTGCCCGCTTGGTTAGGGGGTTGCGCGGGGGGGGCACCGCAGGCAAGCAGGCAAGCAAGCAAGGGTTCAGGGCTTCTCCTGGGCTGGCAGCGGTGCACACAGTCAGACCGGGACTTGGTGCCTGATTTCAGTAGAGAGAGGTGCAGTGATTGCTGCCTGCAGGTGGCCTTGGTGGACTGGCCCTCAGTGCCTGTCCCCCCCATGTGCAATAGCCAGGGCCACTCCTCCTTCCTCCATCCATCCACCCACCCAGTGCCCTCCTTCTGCTCTGTGCGAAGCAAAGGCAGCACCCATCCTGCTGGCAGGGGAAACCAGTGTGCACCCTAGGCCTGTGGAAAGCGATCGAGCGACTGAGCGAGTGCTCGGGGGCCATGGGGAGCCTGGATCGGGCCCCTCCATTGGTGCTACACACCAACCTCTACCAGTTCACCACGGCCTACGGCTACTGGCAGAGCAGGCAGCACTGCTAGCCAGCCACCTTTGAGCTCTTGTTCTGCAACTGCCCCTTCCAGGGCAGCTTCATGCTCAGTGCCAGCCGGGGTGACTCCTCCTCCTCCTCCTCCTCCTCCTCCTCCTCTTCCACCCCAAAGCCCCAGTCCATACTTGAGGTTGGCAAAGAAAAGCAAGGGAGGCACTGTCCTCCCACCCCACTGAGGTGACCTCCAGCCAGCCATCCCACCATCTTACAGGCTACGGCTGCTGCATCTGCCCCCCCTTACTGTGTGGGTAAGACATGTTTGCGGGGGGAAGGGTACAAAAACTGACTTTGTCTGGTAGTGCTCCAAACTCTAGCTACGCCTCTGGGCATAGCATGGGTTGCCAGCACCTGGGGCATGGTGAATATTGCACCCACTAATCTATGGACCATGAGCACTCCCTGGAATTTGTTTTCCCAAGTGGACCCTGCCTCTCTGCAGGCCCACCTATCAGTTGGGCAGCAGGTACGTATCTTCCTGCCTCTAAAGATTGCCACTGCCACCCCCAAGAAGCCAAGAGCCCCGTGACCACCACTCCAATTAACAATCATCTCTGTGTCCCCCAACTCATAGTTTTCCCACATTGTAGTTAATGCCAAGAGTAAGATACTGTAACATGTTGCAAGGTAACTGTTTCCTTGGGACTTTCTTTATATAAGAAATTATGGATAGCCTGAAAAACTGCAGAATGATGAAGCAGCATATAATAGGAAAGAGAAAAAAGCAGCACACTTGGCCACCTTTCAGTATTTGGCAAGCATTAAATGTTACCAAAAGAATTTCTAAAGAATAACTGAGGGAGAAAGAAAAATGGGAACCCTTCTATGAGGAAATCATACTGTGGGAAACAGAGGTGAAATTCTGCAAGGCAGCACCAACATCATCTTTTTCTGACACCGGCATGCGACATTGTCCTCTTACCTGCAGCAAGCCTTACAGAAAATAAACTGTATGTATAAGTGTTTGCAGTATCTGCAGTAAAGATAAAATGTGTCTCTCATAGCAACTTAAAAATTCAGTACAGTGGACCCTTGTATAACAAACAGCTTGTATAACATAAAAAATTCCGGAGATAGGGGAAATTTGCTTAACATAATCGCCTATGGGGAAAATCCGTACAACATAAAAATGGGATTACTCCATTTTCAATGCATTCCTATGGGAATTTGTATAAAGGAAAATTAGTTTAACATAATTTCATTTGGAACGAATTAATTCCTCTATACAAGGTACCACTGTATTTAGGAGGCCTGGGAATGGTGCAAAAGAATGACAAGCCCTGAACAAAACTTCCAGAAAACATATTTTTCTGGTAAATATTCCAATAATTTCATTTTTGATTCACTTCCCAAAAAATAAAAAATTGTTTTACAGGTCTATTTCCAACATTTCCCCACTTTTGATGGAAGGGGGAGGGAGATTTGCCTGGTTCTCCATCACCATGATCAGAATGCCGTAGAATAATTTAGAATGTAAAGGACACTGTCGTTTGGGGTGACGAGACAATATTGCTGCAGTGAGAATGTGAACACCAAAAATCCCTATGAGAGCAATCACTATTCCACAATCATTGCTAATGGTGAAACACATCTGGAGAATTTCTCTTTCTCCTCAGAAATCCAGTAGTTACCCCCAATTTCTCCTCTTGTTGCTGCAAAAGAATCAGCTTAAGGAACGTCGACTGGCCCTTTTCTCATGCACTAAGTGGTCACTGATCTCCTCCTCATTTTCTTCCCTTTAGTCTTGCCCTCTTTTATAAATGAGTAATTTTTAAAAATGCTTCATCAGTATTCTTCCTAGTCCAACTGATTTGTCATCCTTCTAATTTTTGCCTTTGAGACTGTTGTGTGACCTCTCAAATAGTCTCCCACCCCCAAGTGGGGGGTTCCCTACTTGCTGCCTGCAGGTTCCCCCTTCCCTACACCCTTGGTAAGAATAAATTTAGGACAGGGCATTCTCCACCCAGCATCCAAACTTCTAACCATTCAATATTGTTTTGAAGTTGACTCATGCAAATTTAGAATGTCCTGATAGATTATTGTCAGCTGATCAAGTATTAGCCCTGAAACTGGTATTATTCATAAGTCTGACTAGGTTGAAGCCTAGGGGTCCCACAGGGAATAAGAGTCCCATCTATTGGCCAAGGTCAGACTATCAGCTGTAGTGGGGTGAAAGATTGAAGTGCCAGAGGGATCCCAAAATAACCTAGGGACCCAACCATGGGTTAATATAGTTCTGCTCTGAGAGAGACCACACTGAATGCAAGGTAAAGATAAAGAAGCATTTATATTCTCTATCTAGCCTCTTCAAAATAAGTCTTGCATTTAACATATGCATTAACCACTTGCAGGAGACTTATGGATCTCTTCCTTATCAGGTGAGCAGTTTTTCCTTCCTGTCTGAGAAAAAGAGCTATCCTATTGCTGCTGATGCCAGCCTTACATCCTATAGACAGATAGGGATGCAAAAACTTGTGTGAAATCTTGGCTCATTTTCTGCCCAAAGGCTCTTATACGTCAATAATTTGAAGACTAAATGTATGGCATTAGGGGAAAGAACATGAAATAATGATGGGGTCTAGATAATCAACAGAGGAAGTTCATGTATACAAATATTTAGGTTTTTCTTTCAAAAGCACTGGACATTTTTCTGTTCATTTGAAAACAGCTGCTTTTACAAAACACAAGTTTTGAACAAGCCCCAAACAGTCTCTATGGAGGCATCTTGTTGCTCTATGTGAAATTTAGTCCAGAGAGCAGCTATCTCTCCCTGGTTAAAAATACCTTTTACAGCAGGCTTTTCACCCAGAGTTATTGGCATTGGAAGATACAGGCCTGAATTTACAGAACTACCAGCATTTTTGGTCTGTGTCTGGGTTGGGCTTTTTAATGTCCTGCTTGATTGCAAGGGGTGATAAGAGTGCTCATATGGAGATTATATAAGGCATCAAATTTTGTAGGATTGTTAATTGCTACAGTTATAACTATTGTCTGTTGTACTGGTTGTTGTTGTTGTTGTTGTTGTTGTTATTATAGGATGGTATGAGTTATAATCTTGTGTAAACTGACCAGTTTAGTGTTCTCACTAATAAAGCAGTATATCAACCAACCAACCAACCAACCAACCAACCAACCAACCAATCAATATGTGCTAGATAGGATCACACACTCCCTAAAGACTCGGGCTCCCAGCTTGAAAGTGCTCCGGGGTCATCCATGAGCCTGTATGCTCATTTCTCAGCTATGGTCCAAAAGGCATTTAGACAGTACAGTCTAGTGTGCCAGCTGCACCCATTCTGTGATTCGGCTATAGGGACACTAGCCACTTACATTCTGTTTGTATTGCTGTAGCACACCACATGTAAGGCTGCTTTTGAAGACTGTTCAGAAAGCACAGACAGCACAAAATGCAGTAGCCAGTTTGATCAGGGCTGGCTATAGGGAACATTTAATTCCCTCCTTACATCAGCTTTACTGGTTCCTAGTCCATTTCCAAGCCCAATATAAAGTGCTGGTTATGACCTATAAAGGTTGTCTAATAGGCCATATGATCTTCCTTGGGAAGACCTTCCTTAAGATCTCCCAAGGCAGCACTGCTGTTGGTCCCATTACCCTAACAAGAATGTTTGACAGGGACTCAGGAGAGATTCTTTTCAGTGGTGGCTTTTCAGGTAATGGAAAACTCTCCTTCATGAAGCTAGACTAGCCCTTCAGTGCCAAGTGAAAACCTTTCTTTACAGACAGTCTTTTAATATATAATTTATTACTAATTATTAAAAAAGTTGCTGCTTTTGTATCATTTTAATTTTGTTAGTTTTAATTTATTTTAGATTAACATTTTAATATCACAATGCTTAATTACCTTTAAATGGTTTAATTTGTTTTGCTTTAACTTCCTTTTTATTTTAACTAGAGATTAATTTTTTTACCACTGATGGAGACTAAGGGCGCTATCAAATGAGCAAAAGATACATTTTTTTAATAGAGACGTGTTTTTACTTGAAAGTCATCACGTGATTGAAGATTCAGGTACAGCATCCTCATGGGCGTGGTATTAATAAAGGAATCTTAATGTTCCTATGTTCTAAAACCACATTTTAAAGTATATTTTCCAAGCGGTGTTGTTTTTTTTTTTTTTTTTTTGGGGAATAAATTTATTATTTTTGCTCTCTGTGCTGCCTCTGACCAGACTCCACAGAGGGGAATTCCAATGCGTGAGCATTGATCAGCTGCAGGCCTTGGTTTTTTTTAAAGCACCCTGAGCCAGCTGCACTACAGCGGATCGATGCTTGAGGCTCAGCTCCCCTCAAAAGTTTTAAAATCGCTCATTTCCCCCCACCTATGGGTTGAGGAAAAAGGAGGGTTTTTAAACTTTTTTTTTTTGGCTGCACCCCCAAGCACCCATCAGCTGTAGTATGGGATTGGGGCTGGCAAAAAACAGTTTAAAATCACTCATTTTCCCCCACCTGATGGTGTGTGTGTGTGTGTGGGGGGGAAGCGAGTTTTAAACTTTTTTTGCCAGATCCAAGCCCCTTGGGGCTCAGAAACAAAGTTTAAAAATCCCTCCTTTTTAGTCTAGCCTTAAGTTTTTTAGTCTAACAATTTTCCTATACATGGAAAGATACTGTACGGTACTTTACATGAAAATTAAAGTTTAGTGTAGGTTTTGCTGATTTTTGAAGAAACAGCTTCCTTCCTTCCTTCCTTCCTTCCTTCCTTCCTTCCTTCCTTCCTTCCTTCCTTCCTTCCTTCCTTCCAAGTGTGTTGTGGTTTAATTAAAAGCAAGGTTTTAAAAATGTTTCTCATAACATCACAATGAGTTCTCAGTGTAATATCCTAGAAAAAAGTGTCACTTGCTATATTCATTGTAAATATACTATTTCATTCGACTGCCGAAGATGATTTATACTCAAAACCCCATACTAGATTTATTCAAAGCAAACTGACTATCAAAAAGCCGATTTTTTTACACAGAGCTAATATTTAATTCTACAATTTCTTTGTCAATAGTCTGTGTCTGCCAATTTAGAATTTATGTTCTACTTTTGGTCATGACAAGCATAAAATCTATGTTTGTGTCACAGCTATTGATGATTAACCACTATTCACCCTAAACATCTGCACTGTAGAGACCCCTCAATCACAGTTCTGCATAAATTGTTTTCTTATTAGATATGTGCTGACTGGAGTGTATTGTTTAATCTAATCAGCATTGTTAAATTTAAAATCAGATTTACTGGGTATTCTGCTGCATCGACAACAACACAGTTAAGATTTAATTGTTCTAATTAAGCATCAGTGTCTGATATAGGCAACTACACTTTATTTCCCCTTATTGTCTAGTTTTCATGGGGTTGACCTTGAGTAAGCTGCATCCATTCAGATGATCCAGGAAGTACTTAGAGTGCATTGAAAATGACCCACTGTCTCAACCTAGGGCAGCTTTCTTTACAATGTGAGAGAAGATGTAGAATTAGACTGTGCTGTATTAGTTTTCCAACCACAACTATCTTTGAATACTGTTGAACCGGAGTGCAGTAGTACATTCCCAGCCCATTCCTAATACCTGCTGCACAAGGAGATAGGCATTGGGTGCTTTGTTACATTAGGTTTTAAGTTACGAATGCTTGGATGAGTGTGGAATTGCTTGTTTGAGAGAAGGAAAAGAGGTGATAAGAAAGGGAGGAAATTAATTGTTAATTGTTAATTAAACTGTCAAGGTATTGGAAGGAATACCTGTAGAGAGAGTAAGAAATGCATGGCATAAGGCAAAGACCAATTTTAAGCTCTTCTTGGCATTCCAGATAGGGAAGAGTAAAAATAGAAATAAATGGTAACTATGGAGTGTGTGTGTGTTGTGTTGTTACAGTCATGACTGACTCTTCGTGACTCCATGTCTATGGAGTTTTTTTCTGGAGTGGTTTGGCAGGAACTGAATATTCATGCCAAGAAAACTCCATGGTGGTTTGTCACACTGTTCCTACTCCAGAGGTGTACGCCAGGTTATCACTGGATCTACTGGGTGTAAACTGCATTAGGGACAAATGATAACTGCATTGGGAAATGATACCGGAAATGATGTGGAATTAAGATTTCCATCACTTTCTGTTGGGTACATGATATATCAGCCACTTGAATCAGCCTGGTGGTTTTATTTCCAACCAGAGTGTTTTCATCTGCTTTCATCTTTATTTGTGTTAGAAGCAACAACAAACTGCATTGACAGATACACATACACTACTAAGCAGAATATAAATAAGATATAAATTATTTTGTATATAAAATGGTATATAAAATGATCTGGAAGTTGAGTCATGGCAACTGGACTTCTTTTCTTGAGAGATTGAAAGGTTTCACTGCTCATCCAAACAGCTTCATCAGAATCAGCAATATACATCCACTTGAAGGACAAAGGGCACTTATTCAAAGATGAGGATGTATACATATTAGACAGGGAAGACAGGTGGTGTGAGAGGGGTCAGGGAAGCCATTCATGTGAGCATTGAAAACCCCGCTCTCAACTGAGGTGGTGGGCTCAGGCACAGTCTATATCCTACTTATTAGAGAGTGATTTCAACAATCCCCAGACAAATCATGGCTAACGACTCATACATCCTCCGCACAGCTTTCCTTCTCCTCCTCACACCAATAGCAGTCATTTTCAGCCCTCTTGGTTCTGATCAAATGTGGGATACATGGAGTCATACATGCACAAGAGGAATAACCCCCATAGCAGAGCTGAAAATTAGATGGAAAATTGTTTGAGTGGTTTTTCAGTTGATCTAGTCAAAGCCCAGGTCACCAAATGATAGTCGTTGGTGACTCAGGCAGTAGGCATGATAGCACTGAAACACCTGCTCATGCCTCACCTTTGTTTACAGATGAACTGAGAACTATGAAACAAATGATGAGAAGGCGGAAGTGCAGTTGAATGAAAGCTGCCTCAGGTGTGAATTTAGCTACAGTGAAAAGAATGTCCAGGAAGTAGAGATGGGCACGACTTAGCGGTATTCCCGTTTCCGTTTCCGTTACTCGGTTCCGTTACTCTACGGAAACGGTAACGGGAATTACTCCGCCAGACTTCGAGCTCGAACCGACGAACGAACAATTTTGGTCTGATTTGTCGTGCTCGTTCCTTGCATCGCGCGATCGCGCAATGCCACGCGGCACAGAAAAAAAGTTTTTAAAAGTTAAAAAAAACCGGTTCCCGGCCAAAAAGCAGGCAGAAAAATGCCTGCCGTGCCTCAGGCCACCTACCGGAGGGGTTGTTTCTGGAGGTCCCCGGCCTCCCCCCCCATCCCCCGTCCTGGGCTGCTCTGGTGGGACTCGCCGCAGGCTCGCAGCCAGCAAAAAGCCCAGTCTCGCCGCCAGCCGCCGCAATTAAAGCGCAAGCAAGCGGCACGGACGGCACAGGAAAAAACTTTTAAACTCTCCCCCCACCAAAAAAGCAGGCGGAAAAATGCCTGCTTGACTAAGGGCACAGGGCACCTACCGGAGGGGTGGTTTCTGGAGGGGGGGTCCCGCCTCCCCCCCATCCTGGGCAGCCGGACTCGCCATGCCATGCGGTGCAGGCAGGGGATCCAAAATGGGGTGGCGAATGTAATATTGTTTTTGAAATCGTGGTCCAAAAACACACAACCACAACAGAAACACACGAAAATTTATAAACTGCCAGATTTTTCACAGTAGCAGTGGGGTTTTTCTTGCAACAAAATGTCTCTCCTCTCCTCCTCTGTCCTCCATTGATTTTATTTTATTTTATTTTACACCTGCGCAATGATGGGCTGGCCGAGTGGCCAGCCATGTGGGAGTGGACGACCATGCAAATTTTTGGAGCCATCCCACCAATCGCATGGCCACTTGGCCATGGAGACTTCTGGGATGTGCCAAAAAGCCCCCTAAAACCTGCCCTAGCCCCCTAACCCTAACCCTAATCCTTGACTCCTTACCCATATGTCACAGACTGTCTTCTTAGTGGGTCAGAGAGGCACCCAGAGGTGCAACCCACTAGCCCACTGTAACCTTACCCGTCACTAGCCTAACCCTAGCCCTTGCACTAACCCACCTTAACCCTAAGCCAGATCTACTTGCATTGCACTACACGCAAGTACGATTCCCTTCTTTGTGAGACATGGCGGTGCGAGAGCCTTAGGCATCACTTCACCCTATGGCTCTGGGTTCACTCACTGGTCTCACTGTCTGCAACTGTTATGCATATCCATATGGCTATGCATGGCATTTTGCAGCAGGCGGCAGCAGGTGAGGAGGGGAGACCCCCATGTTGAGGGGTCTCTTGGAGCCTGCTTCCCCTTCCTAGTGGGTGAGGATAGGAGGCACCCACGGGCGCCTCCAGGAGCCCGCTTTCCCTTTATAGCGGGCCAGAGGAGGCACCCACCCCAGAGAGGTGCCTCCAGGAGCCCGCTACCCCCCAAAACCAGTACTAATGAAAACGAAAAAACGAAAAAACGAACCGACTAATTTTTGCGAATTTTCACAAAATACGGAAACGACCCGAAACGGAACTGGCCCGACTAACGACAACTCAAAAAAATTTTTTTTTCAAGTCGTGCCCATCTCTACCAGGAAGTATTACAATGCCATTCAAACAGTGAAATGTTTGACACCAAGCTCCTCAATGAGATGTCTAACCACCAGATGTTTTGGAACCTTAGAGGTGCTGGACAGCACAATGTTTCTAAATCAGATGAAAGTGCATGTAACTGATCTGCAGCACATTTTTGAGTAAAGATTGAGACCATTCACAGGGACCTTGACTCCACTAGTGAAGCAATAGATCATATCAGGATAGCTGATGCATTGTCTTGTTCAGTTTCATTAGATCAATTCCAGCCTATGATTCATGATGACATTGACAAGGTACTTACATGTTGTAAAGCCACCACCTCTCCGTTGAAATTGGCCAAGGAAGTAACAGTAGAATGGAGCATTCAGATAATTATTCCTCTTTTCAGGAGGGTTATATGCCCTCATGTTTGAAGGAGAGAATAGTCAAGCCCACTCTAGAAAATGCCAAATTGGTGGTGGATGGTCTAAATAACTTTCAACCCATTACTGTATCAATGTATCATTCATGTTAAAACTGATTGAGAGGGTGGTAGCAGACCAGCTGTAGGCGTTCTTGGCAGACACTGATAGTGTTGATCCATTTCAGTCACAGTTCAGGCCAGATCATGGGACTAGGATAGTTGTGGCTACCCTGTTGGATGACCTGCTAGGGGGTTTACCAGGGGAATATAACCTTATTGGTCCTCCTGGATCTTTCATCAGCCTTTGATACTATTGACTAGGATAGCTTCCTGAATTTGGGGATAAGGACACTGAGCCTTGTGGTGGCTCCAGACTTCTCTTGAAGACCATGTTCAGATGGATCTACATGGGGATTCTGTTTTGACTCTCTGGGTTCTGCTCTGAGGAGTACCACAGAGGTCAATCATCTCCCCAATGCTGTTTAACACCTATATGAGATTGCTGGACATGGGTGTTATCCAGAGTTTTGTAGTTTGCTGTCATCAGAATGCCTTTCCTTTACTTCGTCAACAGTGGAAACTGTACAGACTCTGGAGTGCTGTCTAGCCTTGGTTATGGACTTTATGAGGGCTAATGGACTGAAACTAATCCCTGACAAGATGGAGATTTTGCAATCGGGATGGGACTTGGCTGGATAAGGGGCTTCATGTTGGGTCTGGATGGAATTACAGTCCCCTGAAACCCTAGGTTGACAATCTGGGTGTGCTTCTGGACCTGGCCTTCTCTATGGAGAAACATATCTCAATCTTGGCCAGGTCTCTCTTTTCCCACCTTAGGTAGATTGTACACTTGCCTATCTGGACAGAAAATCCCTAACAACACTAGTTTATGTGTTATTAATCTCAAGGAGGATCAATTACTGTGAACCTCTCTTCATGGGACTAGTTTTGAAGGCTGTATGAAAGCTGCAACAAGTATAAAAGGTGGTGGCCAGGATTGTTTCAGGTATTTTGAGATATGTTCACCTACATTGGCTCCCTGTATGCTTCTGTGCCAATTCAAGGTTCCAATGTTGACACTAGATGGGTGGGTTAAAAGTCAAATACATAAATACTGATGAGCAGTTATGGTTCTTTGGGATTTCAATAAGGAATTGTATCTAGCACTACTGGATTGGTACCAGGAGCTAAAGTAACACCATTTGCAAACGAAGCATTTGCTTTTACTAGTGAACTACAACAGCTTTTCTTACTGTTGGCTGGAGGAGACAGTTTAGCAATTATCCAGGTTATTTGATTTTTATCTTAAATTATAAATTTATCAGTAAGCAAATACTAAATCCAATGTTAGTTTTACCTAGACTGATGATGATGATGATGATGATGATGTAAACATTTGCATTTAAAAAGCAACAACTGCCTCTCTAAAAGTATAATATTTTTCCAGCACTAGTGTGGTTCTTTTCATGAACATATAAATGATAAGGACATTACTATTTCCTTTGTATTCATAATTGCTGTCCTAATTCTTCTCTAATTATAGTTTGATACTGCTTATAAATCATTTACTGGTGGTAAAAAATATAGTAGAGCATAGTGTGTTTAGGCAAGTTGGTACAGTCAGAAACACAGGTAATACCCCCAAATAGGTTGCTTAGTTTTGTACACATAGATGTGTGTGCATTTTAAATAACAAAAACCAATTATTAAAGAAAATGTAGCGGGAAAGTATATAAAACTATCCAGATTCTGAAATCTGATTTTTTTTCCTTCATTGAGCTGATGTTAGTTGACAAGTTCATATGCAAGTGACATGAAATGATTTTCCCATAGTTAACATTCTTGTGGAATTAATTTATTTCAATAGGCCATTTTAGGATGTACATGTAGTGTACCAGAGATATTAAATTTGTGGCCTTGGGTCCAAATGGGGAAGGAGCTGACACCAAAAATCTTTAGTAAGGCATCCTTCTAGTTGGATCACAGTTTCCCCTGATTATGTGTAATGCATTTTGATCAAAGAATACAGTTAATAGTGTCCACTTTATTATGCTGAAAGATGCCTTCTTAACCTCTGAAAAATCATGGTATTTACACAGTGTGGATTTCTAAAAATCCTTAATTCTTATATTAATTGTTGCTGTAAATTATTTCTAGTACAGAAGCAAGCGATGGGAGAAAATGGTTTACACAAAATAGAATGCAACCATCAAGTGACTCTGGAATGATACAGAAAAATGAGGAACATGATCATATACAGTATTTATTGGCTGCTCCTTCTGTTTAGTTCACTTATATTCTATAATTTTGTTCATGAAAACTTTGTGGTTTTCACCATGTTTTCATGTTGACTTCACAGTAATTGTGCAATGCTATCTCAGGCTACGGCCATTGAGTGTTATGGTTTGAGAGGTGTGTGTGTGTCTCCATATAGCCAGCCTATGATATTCAATATAACTAACACACACAGTCAGACAAACATTCTTGATATTATACCATACTGAGTGCATGGAACACAGGCCGTCAGTAGCAAGGTATGTGTTATACAGTGATCCCCCGCCTATCATGGGGGTTAGGAACCTGACCTGACACACAATAATTGAAAATCCATGATATGCGGATGCAGGTCGAGTCAGGCCGGGGGTGAGGGCTAGCTCGGGGCTCTTGTATTTACCCCCAGCCTGGCCCTACCCCCCAAATGGGCCTGTGAGAGCCTTCCTGGGCCTTCTGGCGGCCCCAAAGGGGCCTCCCTGCGAACCGGAAGTGGGTTCCAGTAAACCGGAAATCATTTCTGAGTCCTCCAACAGGTCTAGAAAGGCTCTCAGAAGTCACTTCCGGTTTGCAGGGAAGTCCTTTTGGGGCCGCCAGAAGGCCCAGGAAGGCCCTCGCAGGCCTGTTCGTGGCAGCTCCAGTCCTGGGGTAAGTATGGGAGGCTTGAAACAGGACTTTTCCTCCTTTCCCCAGGGGGGCTTTTTTTTCATATACTGCAGTCCCGCGATATAGCGGGAACACAGTATAAGAACCACGAAAGGGCAGGGGACTGCTGTGTATCATCAAGTCATAACTGACTTATATGGCAAAATTATCTTGTGTAGAGATGCAGTGCTGTAACTTTTGTAGGTAAATTGTCTTAAGGAAAGATATAGATAATGTATTGTTATAAGTATTGTCAATGGCGTGCTTGTGGTTTGGATACGGTATAACCAGTCATGTATGACCCCAGCAGCCTGAGGTGGTGCTATTTAAAAAACAGTTTAAAGCAGTTATTCCGTTGACAATGCAGCATTGTATGTCTCATTTGATGGGAGTTTGACATTTCACATGTCAGTTCCATACAGATCTTGGCTATTTTATTAGGTTGACATATCACATGATGACTTAGAAGTAGTCTATTCTGTTCTATTTGTACATTGCTTTTTAATTTGATAAAATTATGCATGAAAATCTTTATACAGTATTAGATATTTATGTATATGTTTAAAATATTTCCCCATAATACACAGCTGTAAACATACTTCATCTTTTGGGCTGAGAGCTGTATTGGATCATTCCAGGAGTGTGAACAACATGAACAACTATGTTCTGACTGGTACATTATTTTATCATTACAAGTCAAGCCAGTTTGTTTTAGAATTTACAAACGCCAATTTCCCTGAGCAACCCTGTACAACTAAGTAAATAACACAACTAGTTAAATTGTGATTCTTCACCTTTGAAGAGGTAATATACCAGTTTACCCTATCATGTGGTAATTGTTTTTCCAGTTCATGATTTAATGAAAGCACATGCATAATATTCAGTGTCTTTTCATTGGTACAAAATGGCAAAGATCATTCCCCCCCTTTTTCTAATTTAAGTACATGTGAATATGCAAAAGTGAAGCTGTGAATTTGCGGAGGGCACATAATTTTTGCTTTCCACAATTTTTTAAAAAAAAATAAATTAAAAACTACATATTTTAATGTTTTAGTCAAGACGTATCAAAATTCATCAGCCCCCAACTGACTGGGCAGCTGCCTTTGTTGTCCAACACTGGCAGGGATCAGGGGAAATGTGTTGGCTGCCATATTGGGAAGGTTGAAAGTTCCTTCTCAGTATGTGATATGGCCATTCAAAGGACAATGGGAGTGGCAGCAGGAATTCAATCAGGTGGGATTGTGGACGGCTTGCATTCCCACCGATGGTGTGGATTGGTGGGTTCAAATCTGGGCCACCTATAAGGAAATAAATAGAGGTCTCTAGCCATGAAGCAGGCATTCTCTGCTTCCAGTCTTCTCTCACCCACCCACCCTTTGTGCTTTTGGTGTTTAGAGAGCAAATAAAGTCTTCTGTCACAGCTTTGTTGGAATAAGTTGGAGTATGGATCAGGTCAGGTGGAGGTAGAGTCAGATCAGTACTTGACCCTCACTAGTAGATTCTCTTTATGGCATTGGGGAAGAGAGTGATACAGTGGGGCTTGCTTGGAAGTTTGTGTACTCCCTGCTCTAGGGATGCTAGAAGGGGCACAAGCACTTTCAGGACTTAATATGGATCGTGGTCATGCAAGTCAATGAAACATGGGGGAAAAAACTCTGACAATGCTTTGTGTTCTTGAGTCAGTTTTACCTAGCCTACTGGGTGCAGTGAAACTAATTGCTGTCGTTGGTAGTAGGATATGAAATTAAACTCCAGATTATGCAGCTAAAGTAAAGCTCCCAATATCTGTACTGATCATCATTATTCATATATGTATGTTGCCTAATCAGAGAGTGAAGTAGGTAAATTGCTCAAGCCAGAATGAAAATGCAGTGGGTAATCCCTTGGGTATTCTCTCCCCTGCAGGCACTTATCAATTAATTTGTATCATTTGTAAATTTCTCTTGATAGATGCCACATAATTGGCAACTGAATTTCACCAGGGGGATAGCATTGGTGCTCGCTTGTCAAACTGTGTACTCCACTACAGTCGACCCTGACAAAAACACGTTCTTCTTGGCAGTGCTTGCATGGCAATGGATGGCAGTGCTTCCTCCCCTCAGATGGTAAGCTGTGCTGCAACTGACACATTGTTAGCTCAGATGCCAGTCATGGACCACCATCATTCTTCTATGTTTCAAATTGGATTTTTCCAGGATGAGGAAGCATGGCATTATAGTATCATAGTTGCTGGCAGATGACTGAGCTCTCAAGCACACAGATGGGCTCCTCATTTCTCTTTAGCTCTGGTGTGTGTCCTGTCACTGACAAGCTGACATGAGAAAGCCACGGGGACACAAATGCATACTAATGCGATTATTTTTAAAAAGTTGATTTCCCATTTTCCCTCTCCTCCTTAGTTCATGATGGATTGTGTCGAGTTTGTATAAAAAGGACATTATAACCCACACGGCTGTGCTCTGATGCTTAAACATCATTCTGATAGATGTAATAGAAGGGCTATAAAAATGGCAAAAGTAGCAGGAGGACAGCACCAACATTAAGAGAATGAAACAAAACCCTTCAGGTTTTGTGGATTTCTGGGTGGTACTAGAAAAAAAGAATTTGCTTTGTTTAATGTGAGAATTAGAGAACATGTGGTAGCTGATGTTTCTCACAGGTCTGGCAGTTCTTTTGTGAACAAATGGACCCTAAAAATCTGAGACTGTGATGCGTTAATCATGAAAGCCTCTTTCTATCCCCCCCCCACTTTAATTGCACCATGGAAAACCACTATGGTGTAGTGGACAGAGTGACAGATTCAAAAAGGGCAGCAGACCTTTGGGATTCCAGATGTTTTTGACTTCTACTCCCAGAATACCCAGAATCTTCCTGTTTATCACACTGATGGGAGTTTCAGCAACCTCTGCAGAGCTACAAGCCTCCCCAATACATTAAAGAGTGGACGGTCCTGGGGATGAACCTTTGCATTATCTGTCCAATATTATCTGGCATAGCCTATGTATAATGATTGGCTAAGCATTCTAGGAATGCTTCTACTAGATCAGTGATGGCGAACCTTTTAGAGACCGAGTGCCCAAACTGCAATTCAAAACCCACTAATTTTTTTGCAAAGTGCCAATACAGTAATTTAACCTGTATACTGGTGGCTATGAAGGGGTGATGTCGGGTGCCCACAGAAAGGGCTCTGACTGTCACCTTTGGCACCCGTGCCATAAGTTCGCCATCACTGTACTAGATTCTCACAAAAAACAACCAAAAATCCATCTTTTTATAACTTTAAGACTACTGAACTCATTGTGTATTACTTTCTGGTCAGTCTGCAAGTGATTAGGTCTCTTTACTACAAAATATCTGACAGTGCCCCGTTGCTGATTCAGGGATCTGTCTTCCTTTCTAAATCTTAGGAATCTGTATGTGCTGCTCTTCGAGGCACGTTTAGTGACACCATGGTACATTCCAAGTTGCAATCTGCTTGAAGCTATCATGCAAAGAAATGATATGTTACTGATCAAAAACACAAAACTACATTTATTCAGCTTTCACCCAGGACACACAACTTATCTACAGCCAGTTTCTGTAATACTAGCACATCTGTTTTGAAACATTAGAAGAAACTCATAGCTTAAAGATCTATAACAGCTATTTCCTTGAATGCAGTAACCAACTAAAGGAAAAAAAACAGATCAAGGAAGGCAGAATAGTATTCAGTTTGCCAATGACCTTTAGTTTTTCTTTTTTAAAGAACATTAAGCAGTGTTGGCATACAAAATTGATATGACCTCTGATAAGCACTTAGTGATAAGCATATATTTTAAAACTTGCACTTTTTGGATTGTACTGCAACAAAGACTTTCTTCCTAGGACATTTATGGGTCTTTTGTGTTTAGTTCCTCAAGTTTCTAGTGTTCTAGAAATAACGTGCTCTTTTGGAATAATTTTACAATGTTTTATTATGGAGATTTGAAATATTTTTAAATTCTTTTATATGTATATATTGTCTGGTTAATAAGCAGACAAAATGCAGGAAATTGGTTGCAGAATTCAAGCAACAAATTGAATACTGCATTTAGCATATTTCTTGCTGAATACCTTTTCAAGAATCCTTTCTCTCATCTGTCAAGTTAGGTCAGTATTTTTTCACTTATTCCAGAGTATTATGTCTGCAAGATTCAGCAGCATATTAAGGTTAAGATCTATTTCAAAAGCTGCAGATCACAATAGAATGCTTCCTTGGTGTTCAGACCAATAAATAAATTAGAATAAGGGCTTTAAGCTCTGCATGATAAAATGAACCAAAAGTAGGGCAGAGAAAGAACAACCTTTGTAATGAGCCTTGCCTGGGGCTAAGGAGAATCAGAAGTTCATTGTATATTTCAGTGCATGGTGCAACAGTGCAGCAAAGAGTTGGTGACTGAGGTTTTCCAGAGCCTAAGGGTACTAGCATTTCAGCTGTATGTAATGACAGTGAATGCCTTGGATATACCGAATAAATCTTGCTTCTGCAGCTTACATTTTCAAGTTGTAACTTAAGAATAGAATGGCACACTTCTCACAATGATGTTTTTAGCTACGGTGTTGTGCTATAACTCCTGACTTCTCCTCTTGGTATAGCATTTATGATATTTTCATTATAAGGTATGTAATATTTAATACCTTTATATTAATAACTAGGAGTGTGCTGCTTGTAGCCTAGTTTATCCATACAGAAATAACTCTGTTTGGTGCATATTGATTTGAAGCCTTCCTGATTCATACTTGGTCCTGGATCTGAAATGTTATTAGGAAATCTAAAGATTGGCACTACCCATTGACTGCCATTGGATTTTCATATACTGTATATCTATAAGTTGTGGGGTAATGATAAGGCTTTCAGAGTCCATGACAGCTGCATTTTTCAACTATTGAAGTGTATGTATAACTGTGGGCCTTTTCACACGACCCCTAAGATCCGCTGGCCACTTAAATTCGAACCAGAGATCTTAGGGGTTCGTCGCTCTTCCTGTGTCCCCACCCCTCCGCACTTCCTGGCTGCTGGCTGCGTGAGGGGAGGGAGAGAAAGAGAAAGAAAAGCATGCAGCTCACCTCCGTTCTGCCTCTCGCTCTTGCCGGCAACATTCCAGTCTCTGTAAAGTAGCTCTTAAAGGGGCAGGAGCCAAAACAACAACAAACAGAAGCGAGGAGCCCCGCACTCACTATCATTACACCACATCAAGGAATTTTCACCTCCAAAGAGCTGGTACTTGAAAGGTGCGCTGGGACGTGCTAAAGTGGGCATGGTCGCACCTAATTTCCTGTAAACTCCGGAGCTGGTGGGGAAACATTTTTCAGCTCTGGAGCTGGGAGCCATTTGCCCCGGAGTTTAGGGGTCGTGTATAAACGCCCTTTAACAACAACTACCCTGCTTGTCAAGGTCATTATAACTCTTCAGCCAGAAAATATCACTAGGGCACAGATGGAATACTACGAACAGGAGGTTTATGGGTAGTTGGTTTTTTTTTTAAGTATAACACAAGGGGCTCAATAGAAATGTTGCAAGATACAACCACATTTGCTATTACAGTAGGACCCCAGTATCCGCTGGGGATTGGTTCCAGGCCTTCCTGTGGATAATGAAAACCATGGATAAGGCCTGCTCACCCACCTCCAAACTGCTGTTTTCTGACAGTAGCTTGCTTTATGACTGCTGTTTTGAGACAGTAGCTTGCTTTATGGCTGCTGTTTGTGACAAATGCTTGCTTTGTGGCTGCTGAATTATTTAACTTTTTTCCTCTGTCAACCGTGGATAACTGAATCAGTGATAATGTATCAGTGGATATGGGGGTCCTACTGTATTCCTAATATGTGGAACTGATAATAGTTGCAGCCTCTGCTGCTTTGTTAACAATAAAATCTCAGTTTTCATCAATCTTTGCGGAATCAGTGCAGACATAATTCTGTTGAATCTCCTAAACATATCTGGAAAACACCCACTAAGCCAGAGGCAGGGAACATATTAGTCTCCATACTTGGATAGTATGGGCAGTAGTGAGGGATGATGGGTGTTGCAATTTTACAACAGTTGGAGACCCGCTGTTTCTATAACTATATTCAAGGTCCTTGCACTTCTCCCTTCTTACCTCTTAAACATACGTCCTGTGATTCAGTTTTGTAATTTAGCCATGTCTATATTTTTTAACAATTGCTTTATGATATGGTCTGTATCAAATCATGCTACTGTTTTTCTCAGTCAGGTTCAGTTGTTGCTAATCACCCTCCTTTCAGTAAAAATGTTCCCTTCTCAAATGAATGAATAAATGACCTTGCCTCCAAACCCATCTATGGCCAGAAACACATACTGGGGCTAGTTATAATTACAGCCAGTTGGCTGCACAGAAGGATCCTCCCCAAAGAGTAGGAGAGCATTTTGGGTACACTCAGGTGTCCCCTGGGCAGTAGTGTTCAGCCAGCCAAATCTTTGCTTTCAGAGGTGCTGCACTGTACACTTGCTTCTGTGAAACACGAACGATAGTAGAGAGAGTGATGGACTAGTATTCAAGGAGGCTGGATTCAAAACCTCAACTCATCAATGGAAACACTAAGGGGTGTGTATGGCACTAGTCAATCTCTTCCTTTGATACCTCATGCATCTAAGGAAGTGTCGGGTCACTATACTGTAATTCTGATGTGACTTGACAGTACATAAGGTAAAGGTAAAGGTAAAGGTTCCCCCCGCATGGTAGTCGTCTCCGACTCTAGGGGCAGTGCTCATCTCCATATTCAAGCCAAAGAGCCAGTGTTGCGCAAGTCCATGGCCCCGTGGCCAGCATGGCTGCAAGCAAACACCGATTTACCTTCCTGCTTTTTATGGCAGTATCTGTTTATCTACTTGCATTTACATGCTTTCGAACAGCTAGGTTGGCAGGAGCTGGGGTTATCAGTGGGAGCTCACTCTGCTGTGTGGCACCAAGGATTCGAACCACTGAGCTGCTGGCTTTGCAGCCAACAGTTTTTGTAGCCTTAGTCCACTGAGCCACCACATCTGACCGTACATAACATAATATAATTAGAACTAAAATAACTTTATCTGTATCTCAGAAGTGATCCCTAGCATCTGTTTCTGGCCTTGCCCTCTCTTTAATATTACACGATACTCATATTTTTCTTCTTTATTTTTCCTCTGGCAATGAGTATGAAAAATCACAAGATGACTGAACAGGTTAATATATTGGAATCTAAATTAATTACACATTGAACATTGCATGTCCATCTTATATCTTCTAATACCTGTCCTTCCTTTAAGAGTTCTTCCCTTCATACTGATATTTCACTGTCAAAATATCTGATCTCTCTCTCTCTCTCTCTCTCTCTCTCTCTCTCTCTCTCTCTCTCTCTCTCTCTCTCTCTCTCTCTCTCTCTCTCTAATTGATTCCTCTCATTTCCTCTGACTGTGAAACGTTAGGGGTGATTTCAGCCATACTGTTTAATAGAGGATTGTTGAAGGAAAATCTATTGGAAAGCTTCCTATCCAATCAGTCCAGCTGAAAAAAAAATAGCTTTCGTAGTCATGAATGTTGCAAATTAGCTGCCAAAGATAAAATAGGACTCTGTATTACACTTGTTGGCTTGGAAGCCTCTTGGCTTAGTCTTGTATGTGTTGCAAACATCTTTCTTATATTTTGTCATTTCAGATGAATATTCTGTCTTTGTGTGGTTTTCTTCCTCGCTCTTGCCTCTTTTTTTTTTTTGCTTGCTCCTAAAGTAAGGAGTTGCAACTAATTTGATATGAATATAGCTTCAAGTAGCATACTATTTTTTCATGCTTTTCCTGCCTCTAAAAGAGAATATCTCTCTGTGCCTGTGTAAATGGCTGCCACATACACCTTTATAGTTTTTTGTTAGAAAGTAGAGATGGGCACGAAAAAAAAAAATGGCGTTTCGGTTTTTTGTTTGTCGTTGAGAGGTCTGTTTCAGTTCGTTTCCGTTTGTCGTGAATTTTTTGACAAATTTCGTTACCGTTTTTCGTTTTTTTGTTTGTCGTTTCTACCCACGTTTTGCGTGATTTTAAAGCATTTCCGTGCGCAGGCATCCCCCAACGCCCCAGACCAGAGGGAAAACACTAAAAAAAATGGATGCTGGCAGAGACACAGTATAGACTAGGTATGCAGGGAGGCTGCAAAGGCAGCGGCGGGCATTGCCCAGGGTGCAAGGCAGCCGCAGAGTGACTGCACTGTGGGCAGGGGAGGGTACTCACCGAGAGGTACGCAGCATGCACACACACAGGGAGGCTGCAGGACTGAAGTTAGAGTCGCAGAGACAGCAATCCCACCCTAACTCCCACCAGAGAGTGCAAGGAGGACAGGGGCTGCCAGAGCTTTTTATGCCCTCTGTGGCTGCCAGACCTACCCGCCCAGTCTGCAGCCTGGGCATGCTATTGGTTGAACATGATCCCACATCACATGGCTTGCCTCCATTTTGAGGCTGGTGGTGACATCCATTTTAAAGGGAAAAGAAAAATACATTGCAATGGGAGAAGACAAAAACAAATGTTTTAAGGACCCCAACCCCCCGGTAGGTATTATCAGACAATATAAATAATTATTGCTGTGTTTTTATGGATGTCCAGGGCATTTTTTAACATTTAAAACAGGTCATTTCATTGCGTGTCGCCATTAACGGAAACGAAACATAACGACCACAGTTTTCGTGGTTCTGTTCGTTTCGTTTCATTTTCATCACAATTTTCATTTGACGTTTCGTTGCATAACGGAAACGACAAACAGTAACGGAAACGAAAAAATGTTCGTTCCGTGCCCATCTCTATTAGAAAGTAAAACCTTAAAACATATGGAAGATTTATGTAAACTATTGACTTTTCTTTCTTTCTTTCTTTCTTTCTTTCTTTCTTTCTTTCTTTCTTTCTTTCTTTCTTTCTTTCTTTCTTTCTTTCTTCTCAGTAACTCTGTCATTCCATCTTTTTGATCATTCTGTTTTTATGTGCACAGAGTTGCATGTGTGAATGTGCACACTCACATGTACAATAGAAGAGGATCCTCTTATGAAATCTTCAGTAAGAGATTTGTGGGCCTACAGGATCCAGAAGGTCAGAAGATGTGGGAGGTGTCGCTTAGAGTTTTGGAGTTTGGTGCCATTGATATCCTGATGGTTCCATTGCCATTACTGGGTCTGATGGAGTCAGGTGAGGGCTTTTCTTTGGTTGCTTCTAGGTTGTGGAGTAGCCTCCTAAAGGTGATTGTTGTGAAAGCACTGTTTTTTAAAATAAACATTTCGCTAACTAAATTGTGGGAAGCTGGGTCTCTCCTAAATGTGTTTTTAATGCTGTTAAATGTTAAACAACCATTTTAATTTAATTTAATTTAATTTGGGTTTTTTAAAATGTCATAACTTGCTGTGTTCTTAGTTGAACTTCTTTTAGTCATTGTGAACCTCCTTGGTTCCCCTCACTAGGACAAAGGTGGCAACCAAATAAAGTAAACAAACAGTAAACAAATACATAAATTGACATGCAGTATAAAATTAGAAGACACTGAACAGTCAGCTACAACAAATAATGTTATACTTAACAATATTGTCTGTAGTGTTATTTGCAGTGAAAATGAAAAAAAGAAGTATTTGTTTATGATCAAAGTAGAAATTGTTGGTGTCTCACTTAGCTAGAATCAGGCTTATTGGTCTCATCCACCCACCCCAGTGTTTTTTCAGCATATGAAGGGATGAAGACCCACTATTTGTCAGAAATAGTGACTAGTCCAGATGTTCCCCTTGTAGTAATAGCCGCGGTGATAATTACAAGTTGCCTATCTGTTCAATGTTTTTATATATCTTTTATTTTTCTATGAATTTCTGCAAGCTGCTTCCTTTGCTTGCAATCCTTCAGGCCAAGGGCAAGAGTCAGCACTTGTAGGCAAACTGTCTGCCTTTATTTTGTCTTTGGCCACTCAGGCTCAATTTGTTCCATTTTTTGTTTGTTTGTATGCCTTCGGGGAGTCTTGCTGTGACAGTGTTAGAATGCTTGAGTTAGACAGTGGCACAAATGTCTACTCTTCAGCCTTGCTGTTGCATGGTAAAATGTGGTGGCAGGGGTGACTGCACAACTCAGTATCTTGATAAACTCAGTTTCTAAAACATCTGAAAAGGGGTCATCTTTTTTTCAAGATCCAAGACTGGGATCTGTCTGTTTTACTGTATCTCTCACAGCCCAGAAGAGAAGCTCAAGGATTCTATCCACAGCTGTGATTAGGAGATACAGTCCAACAGAGATCCCAGCTCCTCGTACCAGTATTATGTATGATTAAGAAACTCTTTCATTTTGCTGTCAGTCTTTGTTTCAGAAGAACATTTGCCCTCTTCAACTGTTTATCGTCTACAGACTTAAACATACCACCAAAAAACTCTCATTCCCACTTCCATTTAAGTCCCATATAAATGTGAATGAACAGCGTGGAAGACCCAAATTCTGGCTTGCATGTAGAGGCTAGATCTGTTTCGAAACTTCACTTCAGCCTCATCATTAAATGATGTAAGTGGTTCCCAAACTGTGTGCTGTAGCATTGTTGGGTGTCAGGAAAGTAACTGAGGGGCACCATAGAATCCTGTAATCCATGCCCCCTTCTCCCCTCTCACCTTAGGTATTGTACAGTATGTACTTACTGTTTCTCTGTTTCCATGCAGAGAAACACTGGCTCAAAGGACTTGGTTTCCTGCCTTCCTGTTTGCAAGGAAGCTTTCCCTGCCTAATCCTGTCATTCATTCATTCATTCATTCATTCATTCATTCATTCATTCAGTCAGTCAGTCAGTCAGTCAGTCAATCAATCAATCAATCAATCAATCAATCAATCAATCAATCAATCAATCAATCAAATTGGCTTCTCAATTTTTCCAAAAGCTCCCTCTGAGAAGTCAAGCCAGGACTGCATTTCCATTAAGCCACCTTATAGCATATTATCTGGTCCAATCTAGTGTTCAGTTCTGGTATTACACATGGTGAAGGTTATTTATGGGCTTAATTTTATTTATTATATTATTTCTTTCCTATGCAATGAATAATTAAAACTGCAAGTACTAATTCTGTGGATATGCAGGTCCTACTGCACTGGGGGATCCAAGTCCAGTAGTTGATAAGTAAAGGGAGCCACACATAGAAAAGGTTTAGGAGCTAGTGAACAATGAGGGGGATGGAACCCAGGACAAAAGTTCAGGGAGTCAGGACACTTTCCCTCTAATTGTATTCATGAATCCAGATTCTGTAACTCCTGTGGACACCTACACACACAAAAAGAGGAAGCTTTCTCGAACTGTCTGAAAGCACATGGCATAGTAACCTGGATGGACAAGGACATTTAAGTCAATGCAAGGCTGATTGACCATCAAGAAACAAGTGAATATTCTGGCCCATACGTTAACAGTTATGTGTCACAACCATTTGAAATGGAGTGTGTGATTATCAGAAAAAGGTTCTTTGTTTTGATACCCTATTTACAGAAATGCCCCCCCCCAGCTCAAGAAATTGTCTTTATCAAATTGGTCTGCCAATACCTTAATTCAGGGGTTCCCAAACTTTTTGTAAGGAGGGCCAGATTTGGTGGCTGAGAATGTGTCAGGGGCCGGTTGCTCACTGACCCTGCCACCCCACTGTAAGCCCCACCCACTGACCCATAAGCCCCACCCACTGACCCCTTGCAACCCCACCCGCAGGAAGGAAGGCAGGGACCAAGGGAGGGAGGTGGAAACCAAGAGAGGAAGGAAGGAAAGTGGGGAACAAGGAAGGGGGGGAGGGAGGGGGGGACCAAGGGAGGGAGGAAAGAAGGAAGGTGGGGACCAAAGGAAGCACAGGGAGCCGTGGCCGCAGGTCGCCCCTTGGAAGAAGTGATCTGTGTGACCTTGCACCCCCCCCAGCTCCCCAGCAGTGGCGGCGGCTCGCCCGCCAGCCGACCTCAAAGCTCCTTGGTGGTGGCAGAGGCCCGCTGGCCTGCCCACCCCCACACTTTCCCCTGGGGTGTCTGTGACGGCAGACCGCCCAGCCACCCAAGCTTCCCAGCAGTGCCAGTGTTCCTGAGCTTCACAAGGTTCCCAGGGGTGCCGGTGGTGGTGGCCCGCCCGCGCGCCACCCCCGCCCACGCTCCAAGCCTTACATGGGTGCCGGCGGTGCCGGTGGCATCAGCCCACAAGCTTCCCGGTGGTGTCAATGTTGATGGAAGATTTTTTTTAAAAAAAAACATGGGGTGAAGGAGGGGGAGGGAGGGGCAGGCCAGCCAGCTGTGGGCCACTCAGAATTTGGTCCCCAGGCCAGACTTTGGGCAGGCCTGCCTTAATTCCTTGCACTTCTGTTATCACTTCTATTTGAAGTGAGATGGGGATGATCATAGAAACATTATTCATTGTTTGATACCCCTTTATGGGTATCCTGCCCACCTCAAAAAGTTTTTCTTTGTCAAAGAAGCCTCTCTTAACATTTCAGTGCCATGTGATAGTATTGTATATTGATTTTTTTTGCTGAGTTTTTTAAAAAATATATTTATAGTACAGTGGTACCTCTTAAGACAAATGCACTATAAGATGAAAAACTAAATGCACTATAAGATGAAAAACTAAATGCACTATAAGATGAAAAAATGCACTATAAGATAAAAAACATAAGATGAATTTTGCCTATGGGATGCCTCGCAAAACAAATTCAATGCATTCCTATGGGAAACCGTGTTAAACCATGTTTCAAAAAACTCACTGTAAAACAAATTTATCCATAGGATGAATTAAATTCATCTTAAGAGGTACCACTGTATATTTAAAATTGTTGTACAGTTTAGTGGTTTAGGCAGAGGTCAGGAGTTTGATTCTTCACTGTGCCTCCATGAAAGAGGATGGACTTGTTGATACATAAGGTCTTTTCCAACTTGGTGGTTCTAAAATGATGGTGGTGGTGGTGGTGGTGGTGGTGGCCGCCGCCGCCGCTTTAATATACTGTTTTGAATTGTATTGTAAGCATCCTTGATTTCACTGCTGAAGTGTAACCATAAAGTAAACTAATCTAGATACTTTTCCAGAAGGAAAAGGAGGCAAAAATCCTAATGCACCCATGTACTGTTTAGTGTACAGACAGCCAGTGTTGTTATGAGAGCATTCAACATAACCTTCAATACTGGGAGATATACATCTACCTATATATTAGGTCATTTAATGCCTTTGAAAATTCATTAAGCTTGATCCCATACAGGAGTGTGTGTGTTCTGATTCAGTCGCAAGGCTGGAAGGGTTTAAGGATGATTGCCACAGCATCATCAGGTTTCCTGTTCATATAGGAACTTCATGGCCTTTCAGTGCCGGAAAACGCATTAAAAAAAAAAGCTTGATGTGCTTCCATGCCAACATTCATGCATTGCAGGTGCGGGAAATATGTGACTGTCTAGATATTGTTGGACTGCAATGACTCTCATCCTTCACCATTGACTTACTGGCTTGGCCTGTTGAGAGCTGCATGCTAAAAACAGCTGTAGGACTATGCTTTCCCTGCCCTTATTGTTTTTGAATATTCTTCCCAAGTACTGTTTGTGCCTCTGAAATGCAAGTGACTGAATCTGTGAAAGTGAAATTTTTCTTGGTGGAACAAAACAATTTGCACATTCTTATGACATCATAGATAAATAATCTGGCATATAATCGACTTTTTGTATATTTACAAGATGCCTATGAAACAAATTCTCTGTGTTGTTCGAATTTCAAATTAATACAGTATAATAACAACCAAAGAGCAGAAGCATAAGGCAAAGCCAAAGAGAATAAGAGTGTGATCAGACAATGGTCAGGCCCAGTATTGGAAAGGATTGTTTTACTGAGTGCAATCTCCTTTAAAAAAGCCCTTCTATCCAGATACAATCTGTTCCCAATTACAGTATTTTTTGGTGTACAAGACTATATTTTTGTTTAAAACTGTTAGACTAAAAATATAGGGTAGTCTTATACTGGGAAGTAAGCCAGGGAAAGAACCTTCTGGTTGCAAAACTGTAATTTTGAGTTAGAAAAAGAAAGGTGTTTTATAGATAGAAAAGTATGGTACTCTATCTTAGTTCCCAAAAAAGAGAGTAGTCTTGCTGTTGGACCAGAAAGCTCCAGACTGGACATGGAGCAGAGTCTCCTGTACATTATCTGAAAACTACAAAATAGATCAAACCATATTGAGCCAGAAGTGGTCCAAACGTCTAGCTAAATCTGATGCATCTCCCTAAGATGCAGTGTTTAAAAATGAAATTCAGCAAAAGCAAGTGCAACCTTTTGTGTGAAGGAAAATATATATCTATCATCTGATAGAAAACAGATACTGATATGGGGATACTTTGTTTCACAATAGTACATTTGAAATGAGGATTAAGGGACAGTAGCTGATCACAAGCCAAACAGGAGGTAACAACCAGTGTAATGTAGATACAATAAAGGCTAATGCAGTTTTTTGGCTGCATTAATAGAACCACAGTTTCCTAGTATGGCAAGCATCTAAAAGAGTCACGAAGATGGAAAACAAGGTCTATGAGGAAAGCTGGCAAGAAATGGTTATGTTTAGCAAGAAGAAAAGAAGGCTTAGGGGGACATGATAATACTTTTCAAGTACATGAAGCGCTGTCACATACATGATGGCAGAGGCTTATTCTTTGCTTCTCCAGAGGGCAGAACAAGATATAATCAGCTTAAGTTACACTAGGATAGACTTCATATGAAGAATAAAAAGGGGGGGCGGGGGAGAGAAAGGAACAAAATACCAAATATATATATATATGAGTAGCCGAAAGTGGACAATGGAAGCAGTTACTATGTCCACTGCTGGAGGTCTTCAAACAGAGAACTGACTGCCACTTGTTGAAGATATTCAACAGCAGATTTCGTATATATAGCAGAAGATTGGATTTATACAGGGGCCTACTAAGCCCCTGTCGGCACTGATTCTATAAAGTCTACTATTTGTGAAATGGCAAGTGCGTTTCAATGTAGGAAACTGTAAAGTAATGCATATTGGGCCAAAAAAAAATCAGAACTTTATCTATCAACTCATGGGCTCTGAGCTATCCTGTGACAGATCAGGAAAGAGATCTTGATGTGTTTGTGGACAGTTCAATGAAGGTATCAACCCAGTGTGTGGCAGCAGTGAAGAAGGCCAATTCCATGCTAGGGATCATCAAAAAGGGGATCGAAAATAAAACAGCCAACATTATAATGCCATTGTACAAAATAATAGTAAGGCTGTACCTAGAGTATTGTGTACAATTCTGGTCACCACATCTCAAAAAAGTGGAACTGGAAAAGGTGCAGAAGAGAGCAACTAAAATGATTACTGGGCTGAGGGACCTCCCTTATGAGGAAAGGCTAAAACATTTGGGGCTCTTTCATCTGGAAAAAAGGCGCCTGAGGGGTGAATATGATTGAGATGTACAAAATTACGCAGGGCATGGGTAAAGTGGATAGAGGGACGCTCTTCTCCCTCTCACAAAATACCAGAACTAGGGGACATCCACTCAAATTGAGGGATGGGAGAGTGAGAACAGACAAAATAATTTTTTTTAACCCAGCGTGTTGTTAGTCTGTGGAACTCCTTGCCACAAGGATGTGGTGATGCATCTGGCCTGGATGCCTTCAAAAGGGGATTGGACAGATTCCTGGAGGAAAAGTCCATCAGAGGTTACAAACAATGATGGAGATGTGTAACTTCCATGCTTAAAACCAGGGCACTTCAAGGGCCAGATGCAGGGGAGTAGTATCAGGAGACAGATATCTACTCTTGTGTGCTTCCAGACACATTTGGTGGGGCCACTGTGAGATATAGGAGGCTGGACTAGATGGACCTTTGGCCTGATACAGCATGGATCTTCTTATGTTCTTATCCTCATGCTTGCTTGCCATATCACACTTCTTGACAGCTCACAATGCTGCTCTTGTACTGCTGATGCCAAGGGTCTGTTTCAACATGCTTTTTAAGCTGGGGGAATGAGATGAATGGCTGACATGACACTTCTCTCCTGTTATTTTTTTGCTTTGTTTTGTGTTGTTTTATTTGTTTGAAGCAAAATAAAATCTAGTTGTCAAGAATTTCAAGGCAGGTTCATGTAAATTGTGTAAAACAGATGCCTATGATGATTTACCTGTCAGTAAAGACTATATAGAAATTGACATTTATGATTATTGGCTGTCAGCACTGTTTGAATAGAAGAAACAAATCAGCAGTTCTTCTTCCTGGCCTTTGTGAAGCCACACAAATGGGTGCTCGAGCCCGTGCTCGAGTTGATCTGGAAATGCTTCCAAAGCAAGTAAAGACACATCCATTATTCCCCCCCCCCATGCAAGCTCCCGCCAATTCCCCTCGAATGCCTCAGTTCCCTCTAACCACCATTGCAGTTGGTCAGGAATTGCTTCCCTCCATTAGTTTGAGAACCACAGTGGGTTTTTTTTAAAATCCCTTCTGTTTCTTATTCCCCAGTACTTTTCTTTCTCTCCCCCCCCCCCCCCCCCGTTTTCTTGTTTGTTTGTTTTATGGCCCACTGGGCCCCTTTCAAAAAGTGCTCTCGCTGTGGGGGAATTCCCCTCACGGATGGGCACTCTTATTGCTTCCACCGCTTTGTGCTCCCATTGCCAGAAATTTAGCACCCAAGCTCTCAGGAATTTTAGACAACGGCTAAATACTTAACTTCTGGAGAAGTTGCTTTTACCTCGAAATATGGATCCAGGATCGTCTCAGATGACCCTGCCATGCTCCGAGGCGCCGGCTAAATCTGTTCAGACCACACAGAAGTCGAGTTCAGTGGATGCCCTGGTTTTGAAGAAGCTGAAGAAAAACAAGCCTTCGAAACCAACATCTAGACCCTCCTACCCTGATCAACCCCACCAGTCCGCAACTAGTGTCACACTATCCCCAAACAGGCAGAGCCCATCCCCTCTAGTCTCCATTTATTCATTGGATTCGGCCTCTGTTGCCTCCAAAGCTGCAGCTATGGAAGAGCTCCGCCCGCTGTTCTTTAATTTGCCTTTAGTATATGAGGCTTCCCGTCGGGATGGATTGCCAGTGAGATCACCAGAGACCACTTTCCCCCCTCACCCGATGCCTACTTTCCACTCATCATCTACTCTACCTCCATGGCATGGACACCCTCCTAGCTTCTGCACCTCAGCGGTCAGTACAAATCTGAAGCCCATTGCCTGGAATCACGAACACAGGCGAAAACATAGTGTTTCACTGCTACCACCTACTCATAAGAAAGCCAAAAAGGAGGTCCCTTCTGTGAGGGCGGAGATACATCCAACCCCTTCGAAAGTGAAACAGGGGGGGGCATCCCTACCCTTTCTCGTCTGTGGCACCACTTTTGGATTCAAGGGCATCAGCTCCTCCGCCTTTTCCAATGCCCTATCCCTCGATGCTGGGCTATCCGTTCTATCCAGGCTGCCAACCGGGTCCGTTCTGGCCAGCCCTTTACTGCCCCCCATTCCCATCTCCCTCGTCGACCCCGGTGGCACTTGACTCCAAACGAAGCTCCCGATACCGAGGTCCTAGACCTCCTCGAGCTGCAGCTCCCCTGGAGGACCAGGCATCGCCATTGCCACCTGGCTAGAACCCACCTTCTTCAGATTCATGCAATACCAATGGAGAAGATGGCTCTGCCCATCAAGATATCCCCTCCCTGGATTCGGATGTTGGAGAGTCAAGCCCTCCTTCCTCATTGGATTTGATTGGGAATTATCCCGAATTCGTGAAGCGCATGGCCTCTGCCATCAATCTTCCAATTCATCACCCTGCACCGCCGCACTCTGACTCCTATTTCAACCAGATTTCATCGGATTCATCTTTCCTGGTTCACCTCAGGATCTTCCTTCCATTATTTCACTGGCCAAGGAAACTTTTCAGAAGATCTCCTCCTCTTCTAAATCATGTAGAACTGAAAACTTCTACTGGGTTTTTTTATGATGAGGCCTCTTTTTCTACTCAAACATCCTCCACCCAATTGGGTAGTTGTCTTGGCCTCTCAACTACAGTCAGAGTCTAACCAGGTAAACGTCCCATCCTCCAAAATCTGGAACTATCAGGTAGCCATGGGGGTATACCAAAGAGCTCTCCTATCTAAGCTCCAACCCCTATTGGATGTCATCCCGGATACTGCAAGGACCACAACCGCTGCAGTATTGGAGGAGGCCATGGCTGTTGCTGCCCAACAGATGTGGTTGGGACAACACAGTTTGGACTCAGCTACCAAGTGTTTAGGCTTTGCATTGGCTTTCAGGAGACACACCTGGCTTTGTTCTACAGGCTTAGGTGATGACATGAAGATGAAAATTGAGAGTTTACCCTTTGAGGGACAAGGCCTGATCCATGCAAACAACATTTGTAAGAGTGGCTTCTCTCAGAGAGAACAGAGACAATATTATTCTCATCAGTTTCAGCAGTTTTGATGTAGAAAGCCCCACAAAATTCTTCACCAATAACCATGGGCAATACAAATAACAATGAACTCCTTCTTAAGTGCTCTATAATTAAATGGAAGCAAACAATCACAGGCAAGCATATCAAGATTAATCTATCAAAAATAGGCTTTTTTATTGTTGCAACAATTCCACGCACCATCAGCTTGTATAATTTTACAAGCTTTATCTGCATTGTTTCTTTGTTACATTTGCACAAAATTACTTCAGAGTTGTTGTAAAATTCGTAAGTTTTATAGTTATGAAAATGCAGGCATATATATCAAAACAATATATCCTTGCAACTTATGAAAAATTACAGGTGTTATTACCATCCAAACATCTTACAACTATGAGAAGTTGAAAAGGTAAAACTTCAGTTATAGGCCCAATTAAAAAATGAATGAGATTATAGCCTATAAAGGCAGAGGATAGACAATTCCGTGAAAAATAAAAGGATCTATATCTCTAATTCATTCCAATATATGTCCATTGAGGTGTAATGTTGTTTACACATTCATAGATACAAGCATCCAGATCCTTGTACTATCCTCTCAACCCATCATCCTTCAGTCCCTGGGGATCATTTCCATGCCTCTCCAATTTCACTACCACACAGAAGCTGCCGAGTCAGCCATGGGCTTTTAAGGAGATGGAATTATGTGGAGGTGAACACTGCAAGCATCTTAGAAATGTTCAGATGACTCCACCTTGTCACTGAGGTAGCATCTTTCTACTACAGCCACACATACTTAATGACCATTTGGGGGCAGAGACATTGAGAATACAGCTTCTCCAGAAGTGGAAAAAACTTCTCCAAGGAAAGCGGAAATTCTCAGAAGTGGTCACCATCTGCATCATCTGAGTGTTCTTCGGTGTCTATGAAAAACAATGCAGTGAGTGGGGCAGAAGCTCATATGGCTATGATCGGGGGGGGGGGGATTTTGCAGTATTATCATCTTTGGCTATATGTTCAATCTTAAATATTTAAGATATACAAGGAGTGCTACCACCCATTAAGTTGCTCTCCAGAACATAAACATATATTTTGGAAATTTTGCAGCAAAACAATATAATATTTTTTATTCAGTGACTAACACTTATTCTCCTGCATAGGACAAGCTTGCTCTTTTCCATAACTTTAAAAACCCCAGTCTCACTCACTCTATACTCCAGAGTGCAGAGAGAACTCCTGGTTCCCTGAGCTCCTTGCCCTCTGAAGATGCCAGCCACAGAGTCTGGCGAAACGTCAGGAAGAAAAACTTTCGGAACTCGGCCAAACAGCTTGAAAAACTCACAACAACTATCAGGTATATTTTTCTCCATGCATATCTTAGTTCTAGATGACCTAAACTATATCAATAGAATTAAACATAGGTAAAAAGACAGAAATACTACATAATCAGAGATATAATAGGGTATAGTTGTTCAATCAATTATCCAGTGGTTCAGTATTTTAAATAATTTCATGTACAGAGGTTTATTTTTGTGACTTAACCTGTTTGTGTGGATACAACAGCTTGTCTACTTCTAAGATTGTGAATAATGCATGCAGCTTATTTGTGGAGTGAATATATTAAGATCTGTCCAGATTTACATTTATAACCAAAACATAGCCAAGATCCAATTCATTATATATTCTACTAGCCATTTTTTATATTCTCAGAGGCTGATTTATGTCTGTTTTCTTCAGTAATAACTATACATTATTTTGACAAGTTATGTTGCTTTTGAAAATATATACTTTTTAAAACTAAAATAAATTTACTTTTACATCTTAGATCTAGGATGGTGTTGTCGTTTTCTTTAAAGATACAGAAAGTTATGGAGTCTATGGATTTTGGCAGGAGTTGTTAATGATGACTTTTCATAAACAAGCAACCTGTGAGGGAAATTGTCATGGTCTAATATAATCCAAGTTCCCACCTTTCCCCCTTTCTTCTCTACTGCATATTTTCGCTATATCTTCTGTACTACACAGCAAGAACTACTGATGTACTAGAAGTGATGTACTGTACTTTAAAAGGCTTGAATTTGGCCATGGCTGCAATGTTTATGAGAAAAAAATTTTGATGGACTATGTAGAACTGTTTTACAGAGCAATGTCTTCCAGTATTAATATAGACTGAAAGATTCTGTAGCTCAAGTTCTGAGATGTGGATCAATAGATTCAAGCAAGTGTATAAGTAACTCCTTTTGCTGGGATTTTTTTTTAGGATTTATGTTATGCCCCAAGGAAATCAAAGTCAATTCTCCCCCTTCAAAGAGAGGTAAGACGGAAAAGGCTAGCTCACTTTCCTTTAACTGACTTAGCACATGTGAGGGATCTGTAATAATCATATACAAAAGGAGGTTTGATACAGATCCCATAATTCCTCATCAGACAAGGTCATCAGTCCTTGGCTTCTGGCCTGGTACTGGCACTCAAAACATTCACAGGACATTTGAAACTCATCTGTGAGCCATAGGGGCCTCTTCAGTCTTATCAGAGTGATCTTAATAAATCATCACTGTTTGGTCCAGTGTGAAATGGATCTCTGAGTGTTCATTCTACTCATAGAACAGCAGGAATTTATCATCAAAAGACTTAAGATCTTCTGATGTGGCTCAGCAACTGCAGCTTTAGAGGTGTGTGTGTGTGTGTGTGTGTGTGTGTGTGTGTGTGTGTGTGTGTGTGTGTGTGTGGTTTCCAGGTAGAGATGTGGGGTAGGTGTGGAGGATTACTGGTTGCTCAGAAGCGATAGATAACCAGGGGTTAATTTGTAGTAATCACCACAGTACTATTCTATATTTTTAGCATCTTTAGGATTACACAATAGTTATTGAGTGTATGACATCTATTCTCAATCAGGTCAGTCATTTTAACGTGCTCTTGGCATTTTCCCTAAGGATCCTTGAAATATCTCTAGTATGACTCAAATGAACATTAAATTGCCCTCCTCTGGGTTTGATTTATTACAACACCTGGCACTCTACAATAAAATAAATGTAATTATAACTTTTATCTCATTTTAATTTCACCTATTTATAGCACCCACTAACAAAATTTGAAAGAGCTATGTTAATATTATTTCAGGTTGTTTTCAAATTCAGATCCTGCCAAACAGAAATAAAAATTCACTAGGAAAAAGGAGGTGTATTTTTAGGATTTTTGTACACAACAATATGTTTATATATCATCCTAATTAAAACTGAAAATTTTAGTACAGTAAAATTAAAATCATAGCATGGAAAGTATGCAATCCTGTGAATGTCTAATCAGAAAAAAGACCATTCAATAGGACTTGTGTTTAGTGGGTCTTTAATCCATGTTTATCTTTGCTATAGATGCACGAGTAGGGGAAGTTAATGGGCCATACATGAGTTATGGTTTTATTTTCATATTTGTAAATGTATTAAAAACCACAAAGAATGAGAATGGTGTTTTCTCTTTATATACCAGGAGCTAAATATAACCTTCATTTAGTCTTGCTAAAAATTCTGAGAATGTTTTGTGTATAACCTGTATGTAGAATAAACTGTGCTTGAAAAAATTGGCTTGGTATAGACTTGTGCTTCACAGACTTATAAGGGTTTCATATTATCTTCTATATCACACCTAGTCAAAGACAGGCAAACTCCTAACAGGCAGCACCTACTGTGCAGCACAGACTACTAACAGACATCTCTAACAGAAATGTGTCACTTGTTTTATCTATTCCCCTGACTATTAATTCATTTAGTACGCATTGGCTAACTCCTGACAGAATCTGACTGGTCATGGAAGTTCTAATATATACATTAACAACTCTTAACACTATTTTGTGTGCATATGCATTTCAGCATATGGCACAGTAATTGAACTTGAAGTATTGTGGTCAAGACTCTGTCCATGACCCGAGTGTGATCTCAGGATTAGGAAGCTAGCTCCAGGTTGCCTCAACCTTCCATCCTTCAGTAGTTGGTAAACTGAGTACCCAACTCAATGAGGCAAGAAAATGTGTAGCTCCATAATTAAAAACTGTAAACTGCCCAGAGAGTTTTTTAAGCTAGTGATTTGCTAGGAACTAAGTTGGCCCCAATGTCTATTTATTTATTTATTTATTTACTGCATAATCTGGTGCCAATGCCACTCTCGGCGGTTTACAAAAATTTCAGCATAAAACATACCATATACAATATATAATGTATTAAAATAACACAATATAAAACATAATAAAAATAAATATAACAACAGTCATAAAGATCAGAGATCAAAGATAGGCTAAGGACAGATTGAAATGTCAATGGATCAGCAAAAAGAGTAATTAATAACCTGGGTTGAAAGGTGATCAGGAAAGCTGGGTAAGGCAATGCACTGGACATCTCTGCTTGATCAACTGTTAACTGGATATCTCGGTGTTGACATATGGCCTCCACTTTTGATTTTAAAAATGACACACATTGGTCACAAGAAATGCTAGGGGGAGGCCTGTCACTGTGACCAACTCCAGATAGATTACAGACTATACAGAACAGTTCATCCTGATGGTTTTGTGTTTCGCTTGTCCGGTTAGCAAAGTAAGATCTTCTTGAGGCATTAATCTTAGCTGAATAAAGAGCTGATGTGATCTTGACAGCAAATAAATTATATCCCATTGGGGACCACCTCCAAGTGCTCTCTAGCTTCCTTCTATTCCACTTCAAGGCCTGCAGGTACTGGATGAACCAAGGTGCAGTGCGGACCCAATTGTGAAGGGGACATGCAGGAGTGGTCATGTCAGTTGCCCTGGAGGCGGTGACATACCAATCTTTCAACAAGACATCAACAGGCTTGCCAACCAGTTCATCGGGAATCTCATGCATGACATTCTGGAACCCAAGGGGATCCATTAGCCTGCATGGGTGGACCATCTTAATGTGTCCAAGCTCCCCATGAAGAGGGGGTGCCACTGCAAGGCTGCATTTTTTCAGGTGGTGGTCCGACCATAACAAGGGGACCGACACAAGGTCGGTCATCATTGGGCCCTTCTCTGCGCATTTGAAAACACCAAATCTAAAGTGTGACCCACCATGAGTGTGGAGCTGTTGAAAAGTTGGGACAAGTCCAATGAGGCCACGTTCTCCAAGAATTTAAGAGCTGGCCCTGTGACCTGCACCTCCACATGGATGTTGAGGTCACCCAGTACTACAAGCCTGCGGAAACTCAACAATGCTGCGGAGACCAAGGCTGCCAGTTGTGGAAGGGAGAGCACTGGGTCATGGGGACCGCAGTATACCAGCACAATCCCAAATCTTTCCATGGCCCCTATTTACATGTGGAGGGCCTCAAGACTTGGTATTGCCAATGCTGAGAGTCCGACAGGTGGTTTTATGCACAATGGCAACTCCCTCCCCTTCCCTGCAGTCTACCCTGGTGCCAGATGGAATACCCAGGTGGGCAAGAAAAGGGAGAGGATTGGCCCTCCCTCAGCACCCACCCAGGACTCTATGGTATAGGCCAGGCCTGCCTTTAATCCAGGATCAAGTCCAGGATAAGCTGGATCTTATGTGCACCATACCATGCATTCAGCAGCACCAAGGATAGAGTGGAGGGCCAACTGAGCTGGTTACCTTGCATCTGGCAGGAGGTGGCAGCCCCAGAACAAGGCACAGCTTTCAAACATCTGTACCTCATTCTTGTGGATCTCATAGGTGCTGTTCCTATGGCATAACTACCCTTTGTTTGTAATCACTTGGATAGGTGTCATGCTGTGGCTATTGCTTTCCCACACTCCTTGGAAATGAGTGTTTGAGTGATAAAAAGGATAAGGTAAATAGATCAATCCCAGATTTAAAGAGAAAAAGTTAAAAGTAAATTCTAATTGGGCAAGTGATAGAGGTCCTAATTCGTTGAGTCAATTTTCTTTTATAAAAAAAAAGCACTGAGGGACTACTTGGAAATGTTATCTTTACCTTAAAAAAGAACCTTATTTTTCTGAAATTAGATGCTTGTGTTTAGTACTGTAATTGTAAAGTCTAGGCAATTCCACTTTGACAGATTGGGAGCTCACGAGAAGCTGAGGGTCTTATGATATTTTTTTCTGAAACAGAAATTTCAGGATGGGAAAAGAGGCTTGAGAAACATCATGATTTCCCCTTTCCCACATACCAAGCAGCACCCTGCCACCATGACAGAATTAAGAATTATTGTTCTTTTGATGACTGAGGCTGCAACAAATTACACTGGAAAAAAAAGTCAGAAATTCTACGTGTTTGATGTGACCTGTTTATTATTTTTTTTTCTTTTGTTGACCACATAATGCAATGGAAAATGCAAAGGAAAATCCTGTAGTTTTCCCTCAATGGAGTTTCCCCCCTCTGCCATGGGAGCTTCTACTTTTTTGAGGGCAGGGATTCATTTGCACAATTTCAGGCATGAAGTCACCTAAACTGGTGTAAAAACAAGAGGATGAGCTGTATGCACACATACACACCCACATCCTATACACTTAACTGTTTGTGTCACGAGAAAGGACATGCCATGCACACATACACAGCTTCTCCCACAACTCGTGTTTTTTTTTAAACTTAGCCTCTCTGCGTAGGCAAAGAGGAGGAATCAAGCACACACTTATGGAACAGTGTGAGCAAAGTCAAGTAAGATTTTTCTTAAGAGGCAAAGCCTCTTAAAAAACATCTTACAGCAAAGTTAACAAGATACAGAAGCTTTAGTTGCTTCTTAGGCAGTTCCCTTTTAACTGCACCACCTGTAGACCTATTGCAAGCAAGGTGTAAACAGGGCTTCCTTTCTCTCCTTGTGTAGCCATTAATGCAGAGAGACTAGGGAAAACCTGCATATCCCAGTGGGACTTCACAGGAATTGAGTGATTTTACATTTTCCTTTCTGTGTAGTCACACTGTTGGTTTTCTGCAGATCTCTTCTGAAATGGAGTATTGTCTCTACATCTCTGGCAAAACCCAGCACTGAACAACTACTATTTTCAAAACCAAAATTTGGGATTTTTCCTTATGGTCAGAGAAATCCATTATGGATTTTTCTTTATTCCTTGTAATATTTCCCCTTTAAAATCCACATTCATTTCCATCACTTAATTGCTCTAAGGATCTAGGACAAAGTTGTTTGTTTGATTTCTTCTTGATTTGGAAAGTAGAGAAGAAGGCTGGTGGAGAACCATGTAAGCCAGGCCTGCCCAAAGTCCGGCCCAGGGGCCAAATCCGGCCCCTCAGGCCATTCTGAGTGGCCCACGGCTGGCTGGCCCACCCCTCCCTCCCCCTCCCTCCCCCTCTTTCACCCCATGTCTGCTAACACTGACACTTTCAGTGGGGTGGCAGGGTCGGGGAGCAACCAGCCCCTGACACATTCTGAGCCACCAAATCTGGCCCTCCTTACAAAAAGTTTGGGCACCCCTGATGTAAGCCATATTTTCTCCTATGAAGAGATGTCATGCTTGAGTCTCCTTTCCTCACATGGAATAGAAACACCACTTGAAGTTGCAGCTACTAAAATCTCTGCACCACTTTTTTGTGTACATTATTCTGATGGGTGTTTTGGGTAAGAAAGAGGATGGAAAGCAGTGGTTATAGACACTACTTGAGCACGTTTATAAAATTTGAACACTTTTTTGGCTGGGGAGATAGGACTTGCACATACAAAATGTTGTGCAAAACCATTGGCTTTCCAGGGAAAATAAAGTATCCCAGTACATGCCCAGGAAAAATGAAGGGATGATGGTGCCCTCTTAACAACTGAATATTTAAAGCTTGAAATCTGTTTTTAATAGGTCATAATTCAAACTAGTATTAACATAGTTTTGTGTTGAGGGTAAGTTTAATTTGATTATTTATCATAGCTTAATGGTGCTCTACTAATAACTTTGCAATAGCTACATTTGCATGAAAATATTTTATACATCGGTTCTTCCAGCCATATTACAACCACATGCTAGTTTTTTTATCCTTGTTCAAAAAGCAAGTCCCAAACACAGTTTTCATAACATATTCTAATGAAAGGCAGAGTGAGGGAGGTGTTTCTGTGTATTTAAAAACATTTCAAAATTATTTAAAAAGGAAAAATCACAGAAGAATGCCTGATTACACCAGTACAATTCTGCGGCAGTTAAACAACACACGTTGCAGACTTTAGAAAACTGTTTGCAGTATTCACAAAGAGCATTATGTACCAACTCTGAAGCAAATAGAAACCTAATAAAGAAACCTTCATTACTATTGGTTTGTTTCCAAACTTTTCTTTTAAAACACTGTTTAGGAGTGAGCAATGCAGAACAATTCCATTGTTTGATTGTTTTTGGTGAGTCACTCCAGTCTGACTTATAGCTTGGTTTTGAAACAGAAAGAGTCTTAGCCATTTTGTTGGATGGTGTATACTAGTGTGGGAAATTGACACAGGAATAATTTTCTCTTGGTTGTGCTGGTCCTCTCAGCAGCCTTTTTTCTCACTGATCATTAATCTTTTCCTTCTTTGAAACTGTGTTTTGCAATTCCCCTCCTGCTGTATTGGCTGATTCTCAAACAATGGTGTTGGAGAAGTATAGCTTGGCCTTGTGGACGCTAGCTTACAGGGTTCTTTATTATTTCCTGGGCTTTTTAAATTTATGAAACTATGTGAGAGTTGTAGGTAGAGCTTGTTAGTAGAAGTATTTGGATTTCATTATATTACTTTGAACTACTACTCTTCTTCCACTTCTTCGTCTTCTTGTTTTTCCTCTTCTTTTGTAGAGAGTAGTAAGATTGTTTATATTTTCATCCTACAGTGAAATGTGTGCACATTTTAAATACATTTTAATGAGCACTGCTACTTTCACGTTGTATTTAAGGTACACAGTTTCCTCCGACTGACTAAAGCTTGCGTGCAGTTATAGTTTTCAGTTATGCACATTTTAACTTTTACATTTTCAATTATGCATGTCGATTAGTGCCTTCATAGCAGACCCCACCACCAAATGGGACAAAGGCAAAGAAGAAGAAGATAAGTGCTTCCATGGGTCCTAAAAATGTGTTTTATGAACACATGAACATATGTTTCATTCTTCCTTATGAAGAATCTGAAACCATTATGTTTGTTGAGACTAGAGATGGGCACGACTAAGCGGTATTCCCGTTTCCGTTTCTGTTACTCTACGGAAACGGTAACGGGAATTACTCCGCCAGACTTCGAGCTCGAACCGACAAATGAACAATTTTGGTCTGATTTGTTGTGCTCGTTCCTTGCCACGCGGCACAGAAAAAAAGTTTTTAAACGTTAAAAAAACCCGGTTCCCGGCCGAAAAGCAGGCGGAAAAATGCCTGCCATGCCTCAGAACACCTACCAGAGGGGTTGTTTCTGGAGGTCCCCGTCCTCCCCCCCATCCCCCGTCCTAGTGGGCTGCTCTGTGGGACTCGCCGCAGGCTCGCAGCCAGCCAGCAAGAAGCCCAGTCTCGCTGGCCACCGGCCGCCGCAATTAAAGCGCAAGCAAGCGGCAAGGACGGCAGGAAAAAACTTTTAAACTCTCCCCCCACCCATTCCCGGGCCAAAAAAGGAGGCAGAAAAATGCCTGCTTGACTAAGGGTGCAGGGCACCTACCGGAGGGGTGGTTTCTGGAGGGGGGGTCCCGCCTCCCCCCCATCCTGGGCAGCCGGACTCGAGTCGCCATGCCATGCGGTGCGGGCGGGGGATCCAAAATGGGGCGGCGAACGCAATATTGTTTTTGAAATCGTGGTCCAAAAACACACAAGCACAACAGAAACACACGAAAATTTATAAACTGCCAGATTTTTCACAGTAGCAGTGGGGTTTTTCTTGCAACAAAATGTCTCTCCTCTCCTCCTCTGTCCTCCATTGATTTTATTTTATTTTATTTTATTTACAATTTTATTTTATTTTATTTTATTTACACCTGCGCAATGATGGGCTGGCCGAGTGGCCAGCCATGTGGGAGTGGACGACCATGCAAATTTTTGGAGCCATCCCACCAATCGCATGGCCACTTGGCCATGGAGACTTCTGGGATGTGCCAAAAAGCCCCCTAAAACTTGCCCTAGCCCTAGCCCTAACCCTAACCCTTGACTCCGAGTCCGTACCCATACGTCACAGACTGTCTTCTTAGTGGGTCAGAGAGGCACCCAGAGGTGCAACCCACTAGCCCACCGTAACCTTACCCGTCACTAGCCTAACCCTAGCCCTAACCCTAACCCACCTTAACCCTAAGCCAGATGTACTTGCATTGCACTACACGCAAGTACAGTTCCCTTCTGTGTGAGACATGGTGGTGCGAGAGCCTTAGTTAGGCATCTCACTATGGCTCTGGGTTTAGTGCCATCCACTAGTCTTCACAGTCACTGTCTGCACATTCTGTTATGCAATATCCATATGGCTATTGCATAGCATTTTGCAGCAGCAGCAGGTGAGGAGGGGAGACCCCCATGTTGAGGGGTCTCTTGGAGCCTGCTTCCCCTTCCTAGTGGGTGAGGATAGGAGGCACCCACGGGTGCCTCCAGGCGCCCGCTTTCCCTTTATAGCGGGCCAGAGGAGGCACCCACCCCAGAGAGGTGCCTCCAGGAGCCCGCTCCCCCCCAAAAAACCAGTACTAACGAAAACGAAAAAACGAAAAAACGAACCGACTAATTTTTGCGAATTTTCGCGAAAAACGGAAACGACCCGAAACGGAACCGGCCCGACTAACGACAACTCGAAAATTTTTTTTTCAAGTCGTGCCCATCTCTAGTTGAGACTAATTAATCCAAAATAATTCTTTTTCCATCCCTCCTCATCACCACACTGCTGCTTCCTGACTCCTGCTATAATTTCCAGTAGATGCAGATGTGAAAGTCCTCAGCTTTTGTCTAGAAAGATTGAGAACCAGGAGCTACTCTTGGAATTTGCATTACTTCATAGTAGGTAGCTGCTAGGGGGGCTAGGCTCACCTGTGATCAGTTTATCCCAGGGAAAGTAGCTATGGCCACAGTGATATATGCTTCAATCAAATCTTTACAATATTGTAGCATGCTCCTTAAAAAATGTTCAGAAAGTATAGTTACGTGCTGTTGTCAGAACTGACTTATAGCAACCCTAATAGAGTTTTGAAGGTAAGTGGAAGAGTGGTTTTACCAGTTCTACTCACCCATTGAGTTTCCATTGCTAAGTGGGGATTCAGATCCTGGCCTTTCAGGGTCTGAGTCTGTAATTCTGTCCATGATACCATACTGCTTAGCCTTCAGAAACAATAACTGTTGAAAAACGGAACAAGCAGGTGTTGGCTTGAATTTTTTTTAGATGCCCTAAGCACATCCGATCTCGCCTGATTTCGGAAGCTAAGCAGGGTTGGCCCTGGTTAGTACTTGGATGGGAGACCACCAGGGAATACCAGGTGCTGTAGGTGCCTGGAGTAGGAACTGCCAATCCACTCCAGTATTCCTGCCAAGAAAACTCCATGGACATGGAGTCACGAAGAGTCGGTCACGACTGTAACGACACAACACACACACACATCACTCAAATTCACTGTACTAGTTTCCAAATTGTTTCCTAGCCCAATTCAAGGTGCTAGTTTTGACCCAAAACTTACTGAGATAGTATGGAATTGTTGTACTTGAAGACCAATAGACCATGCTACTCTTGTATGAGCCCTCATAATCTGTGGCCATAATAAGATGGTCTGCTAAATGACCTACCACCAGGGTTGTTGAGGACATGATAGTTTTTTGTGCAACAAAAATTGACTATGGAATTCTTTGCCAAGAGAAGTCAGTTTACGGCGAATTGTTGATCCAAAAAAAAAAAAAACTGTACTCTTCTGCTAGAGCTTTGGCAGTTATGACAATAATTTTGACTTGTTTGTTCTTGTTCTCCTTTTCTTTTTCTTTTTAATTTGGAACTTTAATATAAATATTTTCCTCAGAGGGCTCCAGTGGGCAGAAAATTGAAATACAGTAGGATCCACTTATCTATGAAGATATGGTTCCAGCCATGCACCCATGGGTGCTGAGAACCCTAGATAGTAGTTAATGCTATACATAGCATGGTAAAACAAAACAAAAAAGGTCCAGTTTTTTTTTGCCATGTAGTAAAAGACCTGGCCACTAGAGGGAGCCAAATACCATGTTACACATTCCTTTTAAAAAATTCATAGCATGGTCTCTTGCTCTCTCTAGCGGCCAGTACTTGTAAATATATAATGCTAATATGCATTTCTAGGGTTTTTCTTTTAATATTTTTAATATTTTTAATATTTTCAAACCTGAGATAAGTCAAACTGAATATAATGATCTCATAGATATGGGAACCAATGTATATATACTATAAATACATAATAAATAGTCCCACCTGCCCATCTTTAATAAATGAAGTGGTAAAACTCAAGAGTAAAAGTTTAGTTTTGTACTTTTTCATGGACATTGTGGGTTTATTGAAAAAAAGAATTACAAGGGATATTACTTATAAGAAATGAGTAAAGTATAACCTTAATAATCATAATTTTAATACATTTTAAATAAGTAGTACTGTATTTGTGAGGATAATGATGATATTCACTAGCACAAAAATTATATTCAAAATTCAGATTTAGAATTAAAGGTCTTTGTTTTCCAGATTCCAAATTTTAAAACTTTGAAATTATTTATTATCTAGAACTGTATTACAATCAGTATGAATACTATATTTTTATTATTTTCCCTTTTAAAAAACAAAACGGGGAAAAGATTTTAGAGTATGGTATTTCCTCATGGTTTCTGACACCTTCCCAGTGATTGTGCCCCCCCCCCAAAAAAAGAGCACAAACCAACAGTCAAAAGTGCTTTGTTATTAGGAAAGGATTGTAATGGACATACCGATTTAGCCCTAAGTAGGGGGAATGCTAGTAGGAAATACCAGTCTAATTGGCGAAGTAGAAGACAGATCCACACTGGGGAGTGTGCAAATATTCTGGGCAGGCAGATTGGAATAGCAGTTAGGCGTCAGTGGGCAGGGATTGTATCAACGGTATGGAGTACAACACAGTTTAGTAAGTGAGCCCCATCTTGGATTAGCAGTTGGGAGAATGGAAGAGGCAGGAGGGGGCTGCAGACTGAAACATGGTTTACCTTTTACTCTGTGTGGAGTGTGCAATTTGCTCTCAACCAAAGGGACTTCAAGGAAGATCAACAATGGAAGGAGGACCTTAAGGAAATTATGTTTCTGTACAGATTCAGGTTTCAGGTTCGAGTGATGTGGACTGACATTGTACCCTGCCTAAGATTATACTCCCTCACTGGGCACACAACAGTAGTTGGTGGCCAAGACAACCACCTTTGCCAGACCTCCACAAACAGGCTCCTTTTCAGCCACATAAGAGAAGAGATCTGTCTTAAAAAAAACTTGTTGGGCTCTTGTATGTATGCCTCAATTTCTTCCATGTTCTTCCCCTTGGATGATGTCTCTGAAGGTCAGAGCCCTGTCATACCTGTCAGGGCAGTGTCCCAGGAAGCTTGTCCTGCTATGCCAAGGTGAGAGACTTTGACTGCAAAATGCAACTGCTGGTACTGCTGTTTGAGGTAGTATGAACATTTCTTTCTGCTCTATTTGACTCCTCGCTGCTCGTTAGGTGCTGCTGCATGTTATTGAACGTTAACTAGCTTTGCCCTACCATACTGCTGCTTAAAATCCATTGCCTGCTGTTTAATTTGGGGGGTCCAAGAGGTTTGTGATACTATATTCCTTCTTCTGCAAGAAGATTAAGTGTGGAGCAGTTCCCTTAGCTTGCTGACCAGGGCCACCACTTCAGGCTGGAAAACAGCTCTTCTCTCTCTATGGAAGTCCCATCCTCATAAACTGTCCCCTTATTATGTTCCCCGTCATGCCACCTCCTGGAACATTGGGATCCCCTAGCTAAGGATGGATGTCTCCCCACTAGGGGCCTTTGTTGCACTGTCAAAGCTTTGGAAGACATAGGTCACTTGACCTATAATTTATAACTTCTCTGTCCAGAAAGGCAACCACATCAAACCATAGAACACCCTTTGCTGCTCCAGCACTCTTTCAAGCAAGTTTACAGTAGGGTTCTATCGAGTTGCCACATCTTGGATTAGGAGGCAATCCTCTCCCCCCACACACACACACCGCAGCCGCCGCTGCTGCAATAGGCCTACTTTTTCTACCATATCCTCATTTCATACTGCCTTCAGATTCTACTTGAAGAAGAACAGTATCTGATTCTGCTACATTGGAACGCAAACCCTCCCACATATGAGAACCACATATGCATTCAAAGAGACACAATATATATTGTCTTAATGTATATGTCTATATAGAACAAAATCGTATTCCCCTGCCTGATATACCTCAAAGGGGCCTAAAGGTAATATAATATTTCCCTGTTGATATATAATGCTTTAATCTATGAATCTACTAATTCTAAATCTTTGACCATGACAACCCCAACTTCCCTTGTATATTTAAATTTTGTATGTCAATAAGTCACTACAGAATGCCTAAGAAATAGGTTTTAGCACCTAAGGCCATTGTGCACCTTAAGGCTATGGATACTGTTGTCTACCTAACAAGCCTATTCAGGCCATTGTTCATCTTATGAGCCTATTTCAGACCAGGGTGGCAAGAGGTCAAAGCTGACTATATAAGATGGAGGACTCGCACTAGCTTTATTCAGACTGATGAAGCTGTTTGGATGAGCAGCGAAACATTTCTATCTCTCTTGAAAAAGAAGTCCAGTTGCCATGACTCAACTTCCAGATAAACTCACTTGGATGACTGAGAATCTTCACAGACATCTAGATGTTCTATGTTATCTGGGGAGCTGGGGTGAGGGTTCTATGACATTTCACACTTTCTCAGCAACCTGTACTTTATGCAACAAGCATGTTTTTAAACATATTTATGAGTCATATGGCCTTTCTTACCAGATTACTCATAAACATGTCCAAACCCACTTATACGTTCAAACTTATAAAAATGTGACATGCCTTAAAAATCCTCTAGGCAATTGAGTTAAAAAGGGAGGGAGGGGAGAATGAGAGGGGGGGGGAGGAGAGAGAGAGAAGAGTCTGGAATGTCAGTGAAATGTCACCAACACAGGGGATAGGAACATCCCTTCCACCACTCTTGAGGACAGCAATCTAGCTTAGGTAATGGAGTCCAGACATGTCACATAGAACTCAGCCCTAAAACAGGGAAATGATCATGGAATCATGATCAATGATAGGAAGCCTGTATCTCCTGTCCTTTCAAGCATCTCCCAGTGCCATATCCTTCTCATTCTGCCCCAAACAATGGGTTTCCATGTTTTTACTGTATGCACATGTTTTTACCTTGGAATACATGGAATAGCTTATGTTATTTATATAACATCTATATTTTTCTCAGTAATTCACATCAGAGGCCATTGGGTCTTTCCTGAAATACATACTCTTTATATGAGTTAATTGATAAACAAGAAGCAAGTTGAAGTTTGTTCCTGAAAAGTCAGTTTGGGTACGCTTCACAGTGAATAAGATTTCAGTTTGTGTGGACATCAAAATTACTAATGAAAACTCTTATTTGATTGGGCACCGGCAGTTCATACCAATGTTACTTGTTACATGACATCATTCTAGTTAATACTGATCCGCTGCTGTGACTGAGCTTTGCAGGAATCAATAGCAGTTAAAGTCTTACAATAATGCTATTTGTTCTTGAAGGGATCTATAAATCATTCTTCTCTGACTGCAGCTTCCAGTTTTTGAGCTTCAAGGGCTGAATAGTATGGAGCAATTTGTCCTTCGTAGATGGACGGGCATTTCACCTTCATAGCTACCATTCTTTCCTTTAAAAAGCAGCAATCATGTAAGCTTGATTTTTGGGAAATGTTCCTTGAAACTCTGTGTCCCAAGGAACACCACGCTGAAAACACAGCATCGGTTCCTTAAAACTCATGTTCACAATCTGAAACATAGAAGCTATGCAATTTTGGGAGCCTAATCCCCACTCCAACCTATAAACAGTAGCTGCTGCTATCCCCCCCACCCCCCAGAATTAATTATTGGGAGTTCTATAACACTTCATAAAAAACAAACAGTATATTTTCTTATTTTTTTCACCCTATTACATTAAAAATATTACCCATTATTCATGCAATTTATGAGTATCTTAGAAATACTTTCTTTGTATCCTCTGATATGTCTGTTCCTTTTTAGGTCATTTATTTTTATTCTCTATCCCCATGACTAAGCACTTCACTTCTTCTCCCTTATCATACATTTAGACTATCAGGCTCTCTTGCAGTGTTATCTTGATTTTCAGTAGTGTGACAAATATACCTTCCACCTGCTGTATTTATCCTTGGAACAGATCCTTTCTGTTCCATGTGATTAATTTTGCATTCACGTTTGGTATTGTTCTGATCTATTTGTTAGATAGTTGTTATAAAGGTTTTGATGTCTAATTTGAGGCGGCAGCATCAACAAATTTCACATGACTGTTGCAGCCATTAGAAGTGCACAGACTTTAGGGAAAAGCTCAGTGCCTGAGCAAAATGGCATTGGCACCCCATGTCCAGTTCCCAAAGTCTCCAAAGCCCAGAAGATGTCCTCTCTGAACTCTTAGTGTGACACTGACAGTCAGGATCACAATATTGTGCTAAAAGAATCCTTCTCCTGATTCAATAAAAGACCATGCAGGTGCCTAAGAGTAACAAAATAAATAAATAAATGTGGTAAATGCTGAGGATTCTGTTGTAAATTCTTGGATTCTGAAGTGCAGGGCAGCCGTTGTCATTGTCACATCCTACCACACCAGGGCAAGAGCTAATTCTGTTAAGAAACACTCATGCAGTATAACTGTGGTGATCAGAACAGCTCTTTCTGACTTTCTGCCAAGCCATCTGCGAGGCCCTCCCTGTTTGTCTCATCCTCTGTGCATGGTAGAGGAGTAAAGAGGAAGCAAAGACTTTTCTAATTTGTGGGAAAGCGCAGAAGGATAGCTCAGTTGATGTCAAAATCAGTTAATCCCAGAGGTGTCTGCAGGAATTTTTCCAGGTTAATGTTCTCACAGCGCTATTGCGGAATATCAATATAAGCCACACAAAGAGCACACATACAATGTAATACAGAAGAAATGAATGCTACTTCTGTATTATAAGTTTTCATCTCAGAATGCCCTTCCCTGTATCCATCTGTGTTTGAAAGACACCTAGACCGCAGGGGCTGTCAACTTCTTGGGGGCTGACAAGTACATCTGGAACTTTGTGAAAAGTGTTCTTCCAAAATGACTGTCATTGTGCTTATGACCAGTCACAAATCATCCATTTCCCAGTAGGCAAGCTGGTGAATCTCACAGATGGGGAACTTGGACAAGAAGCATAATTAAAGCACAAACACAAAGTCATCTGCCCTAAAGCAATGGTGAGGTATCAGTTTCATAGATGACACACTGGCAATGTTCAAAGAAATAAATGCAAAACACCCACTCATACCAAACATCCTCTCACAAGTGAATCAAACACTATACCATGCAAGTACAATGAGAGAGAGAGAGAGAGAGAGAGAGAGAGAGAGAGAGAGAGAGAGAGAGAGAGAGAGAGAGAGAGGAGAACATTTCTTGCTACACCCACTAACCTTCCCTCAATAATGTTTAGAACCTCTCAACCACACATTTTCTCTCGTTTTTGGTGTGTGTGTGGGGGGGAGGAAGGCTGACTATGCTTCACAATAAAATGCTGGTCAGTGGCCTCACTCATCATTTCCATTTCTTAAGAATACCTCAGGGAGCCATTAGGAAATAAAGATGGTGCTGGAATCTGCAGTGTCCTTTTTAAAGAATGCCAGCCTTCCAGGATCTTTTAAAATCCATTAATAGACAGAGAGACAACGTGTATGTGTGTGCTTGAAAAATTGGGAGGCACAGCACATGAAGTGATATGGGATATTAGATAGAACATTGGCTTGTACAGTGGTCCCCCGCCCTTTCACGGTTCATATACTGCGGTTCTGCTATATTGCCGGGCCACAGTATATGAAAAAAAGCCCCTGGGGTTAAGGGGGAAAAGGCCTGTTTCAGGCCTCCCGTACTTACCCCCAACCTGGCACTGTCCCAAATGGGCCTGTGAAGGCCTTCCCAGGCCTTCTGGAGGCCCCAAAAGGGCCTCCTTGTGAATCAGAAGTGACTTCCAGTAAACCAGAAGTGACTTCCGGATTGCCAAAAATCATTTCTGAGGCCTCCGGTAAGTACAAGATCCCCCAGCTAGGCGCCCCAGGGCCGACGTGACCTGCATCCGCATATCACCGATTTTCGATTATCGTGGGTTGGGTTGGGTCCCTAACCCATTGGGTCCCTAACCCCCACAATAGGCAGGGGGGGCACTGTATATAAAATTAATATGTCATAGAATCATAGAGTTGGAAGACAACCACCCTGACATGCAGCAACCCCCATCACAGTACTCTGAGTCCCGACAGATGGCCATCCATCATCTGCTTAAAAACCTCCAAAGAAAGAGACTCCACCACCATCCATGGCAGCATATTCCAGTGCCGGACAGCTCTAACCATTGGGAAGTTTTTCCCAATGTTCAAATTGAATCTCTTTTCCTATAGTTTGAAACCACTGTCCTGAGTCCTAGTCTTTGAAGCCACGGAAAACAAACCAGTGCCCCCTTCAATATGACATCATTTCAGATATTTAAACATGGCCATCATATACCTTCTCAGCCTTCTTTTTGTAAGGCTAAATATTCCCAGCGCCTTAAGTTGCTCCTCGTAAGAAATTTCTTCCAGACCTTTAACCATCCTGGTTGCCCTCTTCTGGACCCGTTCAAGTTTGTCAACATCCTTTTTAAATTGAGGTGTTCAGAATTGGACACAGTACTCCAGGTGGGGTCTGACCAGAGCTGAATTTGTTGACTCCTTATAGAGGAAAAGATACATCAGATTGTGGGACTGGCCAGCACTAAATAATGTATACATAAAAGTGATCTGTTGGATTAGTAAAGGTCTGTATAACACATGCAGATTTAAAATACTGTATATTGGTAATATGCTATCTGTTCCTTAAATGCTATCAGAATAAAATAAATGGTAATACTTTTCCATTCTTACAGTATTGTATGTTATTTAAGAATGAACTTTGTGATTTATATACTCCATAAAAAAACTGGGTGACAGGACAGCTCTCAAGTCTTCCTTCAGTCTATTTCATCAGTTACATAAAGGCTGTATCATCTGCAAGAAAACCTATATATCCTAAAACATATGTACTAAATTTTTGTAACTAAAATAAGAATATGAGCAATTGTTGCCAAATTACTTGTTTTCAACAAGACAGATTGCATCTTCACAAGTGGCTCGGCTCCAGTATGGAAATGAGATAAGGGAAGCCTTTTTTTAAATCCTACTGAAATTTTCATAATTTGTATGTAACAACTGAAACCCAGCTAGAGTAGGCCTGTTGAAGCATTGGAGATTTAGTGAGCCAATTCAGGTATGGGCAATTCTAGGTATGGGCATATCAATTGCAGTTGATATGTGTGAATAATTCTAGTGTCTTTTCCTTCATAAACAGAAAGCAAGAGCAAAAATATTGGCTGGTTAAGTCAGAAGGCACAAACAGTTCATCCAATACTTCTAAATGTGCAAAAGTCCATGCAGAAAGGCAGGTGTTGCTGTAGATTTATCCGATTTGTATAGCAATACTGTATTGTGTGCGATTTGTGCTATTTGCCTTGACATCTTGCAGATAAGAAGGAGGAGCTAAGAGCAAGGATTTCTTTTATCTATTTGATTTAATATACGTAATCTAATATGAGCCAAATCAGATGTGAATCAAAAAAGTTTATAGGATATTGTGTTAAACAGTACACTACATGCAGTTTTAGTTCTAAAGAATGAGTTGTTCCATCCAGTTTCATATTTTGGATTGCAGCATTACACATTGCTTGTGCATGTTTACATGGGCAAACATAGAAACCTTAACTAATACACTAACACATTTACCAATACACTAATGAATTTACCAAGTTAAGGACAAATATAATAAAGAAGGTAAAATTATTGGCAAAATAAATATTAGCTTGCAAAATTAAGAAGGAGGCATCTGTCTAATATTAGTGGTTGACATGTTAACAGCTAGATTTGACAGATATATAATGCAATGTGTGTGCATGTCTCCCAGTGTGTTATTTCATCATTTCTAGCCCCCCAAATCCAGCAGTGAGCTGCTGCATCAGGATTCAATGCTTCGGTCAGCACAGCATGGATTTCTCATTAACAGTTCAGTGTACCCAATTTGTGCCCAATCTAAACATATTGCCTTAGGAAGAACAAGATGCTTACAGATTCTGTTGAAGAGAAGCCATTTAGGTCATCCATTTACTGCCTTTGTAGAAATTGGCTGTGACACGTTTTCATTCTTTTGAACTCGCATGCATGGAGAAGCACAAAGCAGCATCTTTAAGGTGAAGTAAACAGGCAGGTACCCTCTTTAACTAGATGATGACCTCATGTGCTTGACCAGGTTTCACCAGTCATAGCAGAGAAACCTGAACCTTGTACATGGTTGTTAGGTTTAGCTGAATAGAGCTGCAGTGTATATAGTATGCCTTATCAGTGGCATACTAATAGAGCTGCTATGCCGTAATGATAGAAATGTTACACTGAGGATGTAAACAAACAAATCAGTAAAGCAGACAAATCCTTAAAGGTTGATTGTGTGTAATTGTCACAGCAGGAGATTTTCTCACCTTCTGGAGTATGCAAATTAGACAGCACAGATTGGTAATTGGTCCTCAGGCGTTAAGCATAGGATTCCTTTGAAGACTGATTCCTCAAACATGAAACTATGCCTGATTCATGTCTCTCTAACATACCTTGAGCATTAATGAGGAGATTTATCTGTAACCTTTGTCTCTGCCTTAGTCTCAAAAGGCGTAGTTTCAAATCTCCAAACTTCACAAAATTCATTTGGTATTCTTGGGTTAATCATTATGTGACAGAAGGCTCAAGTTTACATCCTTATTTTTTTTAGAAAAGTCTTTGCTGACAACAACTTATTTGATATAAATTAACAATTATATTCCTTTATCAGTTCTGATTCATTGCAACCTTCCCAAGCCTTTCTAGATGCAAATGACTCAAGTGGTTTACCAGCCCTTCTTTCTGGTAGTGGTTTTGGACTGTGCAGTTTGCCCAGTGGCTCACAGGTGGAAGGGCAAGAAGTGGATCCTAAGAACATAAGAACATAAGAAGAGCCATGCTGGATCAGGCCAAAGGCCCATCTAGTCCACCTTCCTGTATCTCACAGTGGCCCCACCAAATGCGTCTGGCAGCACACGAGACTAGATATCTGTCTCCTGATACCACTCTCCTGCATCTGGCCCTTGAAGTACCCTGGTTTTAAGCCTGGAGATTACACATCTCCATCATGGTGTGTAACCTGTGATGGACTTTTCCTCTAGGAATCTGTCCAATTCCCTCTTTACGGCATCCAGGCTAGATGCCATACCCACATCCTGTGGCAGAGAGTTCGACAGACTAATAACATGCTGGGTACATAGAGGTGTGCACATCTTTATTTGGTTTTAATTCTCTTCATTCATCCAGTTATTTATTTCTGGGAAAGCTGAAAGCATGGAAGACTAGAGCTTGGTTAGTGCACCTTTTCCCAGCATCCTGGTGTTCAGACTTTCCTTTGTAGAATAGGTTGAAAAATAGATGGTATGAGCTGACTGCAGATCCCTGTACAAATAACAATTGGAACACATGAAGCAAAGGCAGCACTACTGGATATTATCTGAAATATTCAGTTCTTTTCAGCCTTCAGTGATGTGACTTTACTACTACTGCAGATATGTTCTGTCTCCCCCACCCCTTTCCCCCCTGTAAGCCTTTTCCCCTTTGTGAGAACTGGGTGATTAACAGGGATGACAGGGGCCCTGTGAGGCAGCTGTCTCACCTCTCCCTGGGACCCACTGAGCTTTTGACCTTGAGTTTCCTAGTCGGTCTTGAATAAGTAAGACAAGGGAAGTTGGGTAGTGAAGAAAATGAAAAAAAAGTTGGAAAGGAAGAGCAACCCTTGTGGTAGGAAAAAGGGAGATGGTAGATAAAGGATATAAAGGTGGAGTTAGGAAAAATAGGGGGACACATGGGACTACAAAGACCCTTCTGAGAATGAAAGGAAGGCAGAGGGGGCTACCCAGGGAACCAAGGAGGATAACTGGGTTGATGCTGTGAAGGAACACCAGGGAGAAGCATACAAGGGAGAGGTGGTAGTTCTAGAGGAGCAAGAATCCCAGCAGGAACACATCGTAAATGAAGAACCCTTGGAGATTGAGAGAGTGTCTCCTTAAGGCAGGGGTGTCCAAACTTTTTGTAAGGAGGGCCAGATTTGGTGGCTGACAATGTGTCAGGGGCCAGTTGCTCCCTGACCCTGCCACCCCACTGCAAGCCCCACCCACTGACCCATAAGCCTCACCCACTGACCCCTCGCAACCCCACCCACAGGAAGGAAGGCGGGGACCAATGGAGGGAGGGAGGTGGAAACCAAGAGAGGAAGGAAGGAACGTGGGGAACAAGGAAGGGAGGGAGGGAGGGAGGTGGGGACCAAGGGAGGGAGGAAAGAAGGAAGGTGGGGACCAAAGGAAGCACAGAGAGCCGTGACCACAGGTCGCCCCTTGGAAGTAGTGATCTGTGCAACCTTGCACCCCCCCAAGCTCCCCAGCGGTGGTGACGGCTCACCCACCAGCCCACCCCAAAGCTCCTTGGCGGTGGCAGTGGCCCGCTGGCCTGCCCAACCCCACACTTTACCCTGCAGTGCCGGTGGCAGCAGACCGCCCATCCGCCCAGCCACCCAAGCTTCCCAGCAGTGTCAGTGTTGACAGAATATTTTTTTTTAAAAAAAATAGGGTGAAGGAGGGGGAGGGAGAGGCGGGCCAGCCAGCCGCGGGCCACTCAGAATGGCCTGACGGCCAGATTTGGCCCCCAGGCCGGACTTTGGGCAGGCTTGTCTTATGGGTATCTCAAGTGACAAAGTGGTCTGAGGGGGAAATTATACCTGTCCCCACTGTCATGGTCAGATCATGCCTGTTAGCCTTGAGATTCATTTATTTTGTCCCACTCTGCAGGGAGGCAGGACCCATTCATTTGGGCTACCCCAACAACTGATGGATCCAATCGAGTATCAAAGGCAACTGGAGATGATACCCAAGGATCTGCTACATTGTCCAGCAGAGGTCCTCCTGGTAGATGCCTGGAATAGGGAGGTGGCTGGGGCCTTGGACAGGATTGCACCTGTGTGACCACTTTGCCACACTCTACCTGACACTCCCCATGGTTCCGGGAAGAGTTGAGGGATCTAGAGACATCTAGAGCAAGGCTGGAGGAAGAAAAAGATGGAATCCGACCAAAGATAGGCTAGATCCACTATTAAGGCCTACCTATTGGTAAGAAGCCATCACTGGGCCCCACCATTATGGGCAATTTTCATCTAGTCTCTTACCTCCCCTTTATGGGGAAGCTGGTTGAGAAGGTGGTGGTGCTGCAGCTCCAGGGGATCCTGGAGGAAAGCAGTTACTTAGATCCCTTTCAGACAGGTTTTAGGCCCAGATATGGGACAGAAACGGCATTGGTCACACTTATGGAAGATCTCTGGTGGGAGCGGGATGGTGGAAGTGCATCCATCCTTGCTGTCCTTGACTTCTCACCAGCTTTCAATACCATCAACCATGGTATCCTTTTGGGATGGCTCATGGAGTTGGGAGTGGGTGGTACAGTCCTGTGCTAGTTCACTTCCTTCCTCTACAACCATTCCCAATTGATAGTGATAGGGAGCAAAAGATTTGACCCACGACCCCTCCTTTGTGGGGATTGCTGCAGGGTTCGGTATTCTCGCCGCTCCTGTTCAACATCTACATGAAAACCCTGGGTGAGAGTATCTGTCAGTATGCTGAAGATACTCAGTTATGCATCTCTGTCCCAGGTGAGTGCAGTGATGCGGCGACTGTGCTATCTCAGTGCGTAAGGGCCGTAGGGGCCTGGATGGAGAATAACAGGCTTCAACTGAACCCTGATAAACCAGAGTGGGTTCAGGTGAATGGCTCTTCTTTAGAATGTCATCTTTAGTTTTGGATGAGGTGGCACTGCCCCAGACAAACCTGGTGCACAACTTGGGGATTCTCCTGGACTCACAACCTCTGCTTGAAGAGCAAATGTCAGTTGTGGCCAGGAAGGCCTTTGCAGAACTTTGTATGGTGCACCAGTTACACCCTTTCTTGGATCAAGAAGCCCTCTGAAAAATCACTCAAGCCTTGTTATTTCCCACATAGACTGTTGCAACACACTCTACATGGAGCTACCCTTGAAGAGCATTTGCAGGCTATAGCTGGCCCAGAATGCAGCGGCACACATTATTCTTGGGGCCTCAAGATGGGCACATGTAACACCTCTGTTATGAGAGCTGCACTAGCTAACATTTTGCTTCTGGGACCAACTCAATGTGTTGGTTAAAGCCCTACATAGCATGGGGCCAGGTTACCTGAGGGACTGCCTCATCCCCATTAATCAACTTGTCCCAACCAGTCATGCAGAGAGGACTTGGTACAGATCCTGTCAACAAGATAATTTCACCTGACAGGGTGTAGAAGGCAGTGGCCCCAGCCCTCTGGAACAGCATGTCCCCAGAGCAGAGACAGGTCCCCTTGCTCCTGGTCTTCTGAAAAAGCCTATAAACCTGGTTCTTCCAGCTTGCCCGTGGTGAATCAAGCAGCCATCATGTGTGGAGATGGCTAACATCTTAGATCCTCTGTCTTTTACAGCCTTGCCACTTACTCCTGATAATGGCTGCTCCGACCGGCCTCGTGCCGAGCAGGGGCACCTTTGCCGGCCGGTTGAGGGAGGCGGCTATTGGCTCCGCTATTAGCGTAGCCTACGGTAGGGGAGCGCGCCCTATATAAGTCCTTGGCGCGCTCCCCTCAGCCTGCCTCCGCAATCGCCGGTTTCCCCGCCCTCCCGCCACTGTTTACGATGTGCTGGTGATGCTTTGCTGGTCGCTTCGGGGCCGGATGGGAATTTTTGACCACTTCTCTGATTGGCCTTGAGCGGTGGTGTTTTTTCGCCCATCCCACCATTCACATATTGGCGGTGGGTGTTGTAGGTAATGCCCCGGTCACAACTGGCGGGTAGCGCATAAAAGGTTAACCATTTAGGTCCCGAATCTAATTACATCTTCACGTCTTCGGCAGCCTTCCATTAATAACCCAATAGGATTTAGTTAGAGAGCAAATAATAATAATAACCCAAAACCCTAGGAGGGCTGCCAACCTTTAATCAAGCGTTGATGCCAAAAGATCTCGTTGGCATCCTCACTGCGGCAGTTCAACGGGCCGCAGGAAATTGGTGGAGTAGCGGGACCTAATCAATTTGTTGTTACCATCTTGATGATGCGCTACGGCTCAGGCCCTCCTAAAGTTATTGTTCATTGATAAGTAATTGAAAATTCGTTACTGTAGTTAATAAAGTTGTGGCCCTTATTCAACCCAAGCGGAATGTGTGTCGCCTCTTTCTTTCAACCTGGCTCGGCAATTATTTATATGTCTATGTTGGTTTTAGATGCTTTTAGATGCTTTTTAGAATTTTTATATCCACTGTTTTATCGTGTTATATACTGTAAATCACTCAGAGTCCCCTTTAGGGAGATAGGTGGAGACCAATATGAATGAATGAATGAATGAATGAATGAATGAATGAATGAATGAATGAATGAAATCTAAAGAAAGAGTGAGACACCATAGAGAGCCTCAATGACCCCAGAAGTGTTCCCTATGGGGAAAGAGAGAAAGAAGGGAGAAATGCCATTGTATTCAAGAAAGAGCACTGGAAGTTCTGATCTAACCAACCATGGGCCAGGACTTGAGAAGAGGCGTGACGGATCCCCCACTTCTAATATATCAAGCAGAGGAAAGGAAAGAGGGAGGACTTTCCAGTCCCTGACATCTGAGGTACCATAAACCATCCCTTCCCTGGCCAGTTTAAGACAACTCTCTTGAGCTGCCTGGAATCAGAGTTCATGTTATTAGGAATGGGTAAAGGGGCATAAGCCTGTAGTTTAGGAAAATGGACAGATGTTGATCGATTAATGTAAAGACTCAGTTCAGCCTTGTTTAGCATTACTTTGGTTGGAAAATGTAGTTCTGGTTCAATAAATCCTATTGATTTGAATATTACTGTGTCTAATTCTATGGAACGAAGTATGTAACAGATAGATCCTTAGGCACAGCTGGAGTTGGTGGGGTTCACACCCTCTAATCTAAGCACTCCAAGGAGTATTTTACAACACAAGTGATCTACGTGTTTGGCTGTTTTTTCATTTGGATTCCATAGCCAATGATATCATGCTGATTTTCAATGTCACATATCTTATGTAGAGCTATTTTCAGCCACATCTTTTGAGGGTTTTGTTGTTAGTCTGTCTGCTGGGTTTTCATATGCTTTTAACCTTATTATTCCTGGCAAAGAGGGTAGCGGTAGATACAGCCATGATTAAAATGATATACTTTCAGTTAGAATGGTTTTTATTAGCATTTTCCTTATTGCTTTGGAAATGCAGATGCTAAAATTAGACACATTGATGCACTTAACACTTAAGCAATACCTGAAACACTGTTATGTGTGTTTTTCATCAGCATAAGAGGTTTATATTAATATTTCATCACTGAATTTCCCTTTTAATATTTGTTCTTATTTATTCACAGTGCCCCTGAAAAATAATGTCTTAGAAATGTTTATTTATGTATATTTATATATACATAAATGCACTGTCATTTCTGAGTAACATTTTGAAGCTTCCCAGTTTCTTTTGTTTGTGAGACTAAACATATTTCTTGGAAAGAAGTACCACCAGAATCAGTGGAACACAGGTCCATATCAATGTATTGAGAGTCAACATAACAGAAATGGTGTTGTAACATGACACAGTGTGCTTCTCCTGTGATGTTGAAATCACATTATACAATATCTATACAGATAGAACACAGTACTTTAGATTATTTTAGGTAGCTCGATTACAGATTTTATTTGAGAATGCAACTCCCTCTTCACAATCTTGATAAAGTGACATTATCAATGTAGGCAGAGAGTGGAGTCACTAGTCCTTTGTTCCATCCCACAGCAATTAAGTGATCTGGGTGCAGGGAAATAAAAACTTCTTGACTAAATATTCATATAGCTAGCTATTCCATCTTCTCTATTTTTTTCAATGTGTTGTGAATAGAGATGGTGATGAATCATAAAAATACTGATTTGTTTTGATTCATGATTCATCTAGGTCAACAAATCACAAAAACAAATTTGTTGATGATAATAAACAAATATTTTGTAATTTTTGTTTACTTTACCCTTTAAAAAGCCAAAGGACCTAGATGTACCATAGTTGCAGGGAAACTTTCCATGACTCTCCTTTACAAGCCCTGCAGGTTTGAGGGAGTTTGGGTTCTCAATGTGTGAGGTATGTATCCCCAAAGACACCACCCACAAAATCCCCCCAGGTACCTAGAGACACCAAGTTTGCAGGGAAGCTTTTTATGACTCTCCTGTACAAATCCTCTAAGTTTGGTGAAAATTTGGTTTCAGACATCTGAGATATACACCCACACTCTGCTGCCCCCATAAAGTACTCTTTAGTAACTTGCTTGGAAAAAACCAATCTTCACCAAACTTGAGGTTGTAGAGGAATGTCAAAAGAAGCTTCTTTGCAAGTTTGGTGTCTCTGAGTAGATGGGTGTGGGCTTTCCTGTGGGGGCATCTTTGGGTATGCATGACTTGGAAATCAGAATCCTCCCCAATCTTGGAGAAGTTTTAGGTAAGAGGTAGGGGAAGCTTACCTGCAAATATGGGCGTTTATACACGACCCCTAAACTCCGGGGCAAATGGCTCCCGGCTCCGGAGATTAAAAATGTTTACCCACCAGCTCTGGAGTTAACAGGAAATTAAGTGCGACCCCGCCCACTTTAGCGCGTCCCAGCGCAGCTTTCAGGTACCTGCTTTTTGGAGGTGAAAAATATTTGATCCGGTGTAAGGATAGTGAGTGCGGGGCTCTCCTGGCTTCTGTTTGTTGTTTTTCTGCCCCCCTGCCCCTTTAAGAGATCTGAATGCTGCCGGGAACAGAACGGAGGTAAGATGGCATTCTTTTCTTTCTTTTTTCTCCCTCCCTCACGCAGCCAGCAACCAGGAAGTGCGGAAGGGGGTGGGGACAGAGGAAGAGCGACGAACCCCTAAGATCTCTGATCCGAATTTAAGTGGCCAGCGGATCTTAGGGGTCGTGTAAAAAGGCCCTATGTTGACTTGGATGCCCTGGGGGACATTTTATAGCCCGATGAATCAACAAATCAAAAATTGCTTAAAATGTATCAATTCATATTTGTTGGAAGTATAAATTTTTATGAATATGTATTGATTAGTTAAATACAAAAGTGGAACAGGTGATACCTTTAGGCTACTAGAAAAATAACAAAAACATTGCTAATATTTTGAGGGCGAAACCCTCTTCCTCAGAGTAGTACCAATAGGTTATAACAATGCAAAAGATGGATTTGCCAGGAGTTATTTCTTAAATGTAATTTGTATTTTGTATTTGTATTTAGTTTTTGTGATGGCTACACGCCTCCTCAACTTGTTCTGCTTCAATTGGAAATATTGATTAGTTAGCAATTTTTGAATCTTTTAATTAATTCTTTAACTAGCAGCCTATGAAGGTATCACCCATAGCCTAGCTTTAATTCATGTGCATCGCTAATTCTGAAAATGACCAACCATACTCATTTTTTTTATATAACTGATCTCCATTTTAGGGATTATCTTTGTTTCTTCATGCAAAATTAAAACATTTGCCCTGTTTCCCATTTCCCTTGAAGCAATCTAGCCTTGTAACCCATTGCCACCCCATGGAAGTACTGTCTCAGGTAGAGGCAAAAGGTTATACCTGTTTTCTAAAGGTTGTATCTGTTTTCTTTGTTTGCTTTTTCTAAATAACTGGTTACAAGCTGCACATTGGTTTGTCCTTTGTGTAATGGAATATGAAATGTCTTTTTAAAAATGTGTCAGGCTCCCATAGCTATGTGATTCCCCCCCCCAAAAAAAATTAGTTTGTTCTAGTGGAATATATTATATGAAGTAATCAACCTTGTGAGCACAGTTGATCTTACTCTATATTGTGAAGTCAACATTTCTGCGTTTATTTTGTTTTGCCCTATTAAACGATAGAAAATGGCCTTCTCATTTAGCTAAAGTAGTAGATAATAGTTCAATAGTTAAAATCACTCAAGCATTGATGCATCAGATAGAATTCATTTGTCTTAGTAATGGGACAGAAAATAATAGAAGTTCCAAATTCTGGATACATCCTATGATTTTTATATATGTTAAGGAAAGATGCAGTCTAAATTTAATTTTTTACTACACAGTGACTATTATTACCACTATATTTTAGTTGTACCCTGCTCGTTCAGCACCACTGCGGGTTATATTACTGAAGCTCAAATTTAGGTTAATTGATACTTTGCTATGATTAAACCGTGCCACCAGAATTGTAGAAATATATTGGAGTCCTTTTTATGTTTCAGCAAGTGCAGCATCAGTGTTTTCGATAGGTTGTATATAGAGATGGGGGGCAATAAAAATAAATTGCAATATTGAATGAATATTGCTGATTTCTTAAATATATGTCTCTTAACATTCATCAGGGCCCAAAACCCCAACAAATATGAAAGGACAAATATTTCCTGGATTTTATTTCTCCTTCTGTGTTTGTGTTTTTGACAGCCAATGGCTGTCCAACAACAGCAACAACAGTCTATTCGTCCAACCTTCCTGTGGCTGGGAAAGCCTCCTTTGCCGCAGCAACAGTGGAGTCTGTTGTGGCCCACAGAGGATGCAGCCTGGCCTGTGAGCAGTCACAATCACGGCCCAGCCTGCACCAAAAGGCTGCAGATGTTTGCACACCATGTCTATCACTGGAGACCACTGGCCACCATGTGTGCCAATGATCATGGCCTGGCCATCACCAGAGGCTTCTGTGTATGACCTTGATCATGGCCCAACTTGCAAATAAAATTCTAGTGGAGAATGGCAAAGCCAAATGAGCTGAATGTAAGATACTTGCCCATGTAGGGGCGTGGTAACTCAGTGGAACAGAGCGCTGAAACTGTTGGCTGCAAAGTTGGAAGCTCAGCGGTTCAAATCCCCAGGTGCCATGCAGTGGAGCGAGCTCCAAATGTTAACCCCAGCTCCTGTCAACCTAGCAGTTTGAAAGCTTGTGAATGCAAGTAGATAAATAGGTACCGAAGTAAAAAGCGGGAAGGTAAACAGTGTTCCATGTGCAGAAATGCATTCAGGCATGCCAGCCACATGGCCACGGACTTGTACAACATTGGCTCGTTGGCTTGAAAACGGAGATGAGCACTGCCCCTAGATTTAGACACAACTCGCACGCATGTTTGGGGGGAATCTTTACCTTTACCTTTAAGATATAGGGAGCTGGAAAATCACATTATAACAGGCATCTTGCTGCCTTGAGAAGACATTTCTTCTGAAAGTTACCAGCAGTATTGGTTAGATTGACTAAGACTGCTGTTGGGTTTTTTGTGACTGTATTTAAAACCCTGAATACCTTTGTATCATCAGATGGTTTAATGCTTACATTTCCTACTATTATTTGAAGCATTTTTTGGGGTGGGGAGCTTTTAAGCCATACCTCCAATATGTAAAGTACTAGTTGGTTAAGTATGGTCATGGAAATACTAAAGCCATTATCTACAAAGAAAAGAAACAGAATCCACATGGCTTTGAAGATGGCAATCTCTGCATAAGAGCAAAACGTCATTGTGTTAAGGCTGCTAATGCAAGGTAATTGCTTACTATCCTCAAATATGTGGTTTGCAAATGGAAAAATGCACAAATAATGCTGTAAAAATTTGGTGAGAATATCCTGATACTATGGTAATAACTTCCTTTAGTGATGCTGTACTGTCTGCTATGGTGTTTCAGTGACCAAGAGAAGATGTACTTAGAAATAAACACATTATACTGAGAACAGACTGCTTTGCGTTTGGTGAAGCTTTGAGAATGGAAGTTTTTTTCACAGCTGTCTGTGCTTAAGTAGATTTGCTAGTGGTAGGGTGATGTTATGTTTATTTTTAGAATGCTGTTTGGTCTGTCTTTCAGAATGGTGTAGAATAGCATTTCCAAAATCAATTGGAAATAGATTTCCACAGTTTCACATATTGGGATGAGAAAGACCACCCTGGTAATTCTTAGTTCAAAAGCTTCAATGGAAAAAAAGAGGTTTACATCATTATGTCGGATACTTACAAGATAATCCTATAAGTGCTGTATATTAAAGCAGGTGTGTGTGTGTGTGTGTGTGTGTGTGTGTGTGTGTGTGTGTGTGTGTGTGTGTGTGTGTGTGTGTGTGTGTGTGTGTGTGTGAGAGAGAGAGAGAGAGAGAGAGAGAGAGAGAGAGAGAGAGAGAGAGAGAGAGAGAGAGAATGAGAGTAAGAGATGCCACTGTTGTGCTTGTAGAACATTTATTACCTGCCCAACCTGGAACTGACAGAATAATGAAGAGCACAAAACATGAGCACGTGAAAACATGAGCATGTGAAAAATGAGCACTCATTCCTTCCTAGAAACACTTCCCATGTTCACTCAGATGCTATTGATGGTACCCACACAATACACATGAGGGGAAAGCAGGGACCACATAAAGATAGAGATACTGTATGTCACATGCATGAGGGAGGGAGACAGTAATATCTCTGTGATGTTATACTATGTCCATGGGCACCACGCCAGGCAGGTCACTGAGTAACTGTACCCTCTTTGCTTGGGAAAGTAAGATTAAATCTCATGGAAAACTAACAAGCAGAAACGACTCGACCAGTGACACAGAATCACTCCAAACTATTCAGGTAAAATCTGTCCTCTGAAACGAAGTGAAACTGAATATGTCTCCCAATATGACTTCAGGAGGGAGGGAGATTCATACCTTCATACTTAATTCAAAAAGTCAGTGGATTTCATAGTTTAATGGAAATTAGAGGGGAAAGAAAACAGGCCTCCAAGCTTAGAGACATATTCAGAAGAGAAGATAATACATGAAGAATAGCAAGACAGCAGAAATAAATGGATATACTGCAGAAAGTAGCAGGTCTTTTATGGATAAGATAGCTACAGTATATTTAGAGGTGATAACTGGAGAAATGACTGAAACTAAATGTCTGTCAGTTCTATGTATGAAAGTAGTATCTCTCTTATTCTTAAGCCAGAGAGAGTCATAACATTGATCAAATCATAGGCCTATTTCTTTCATAAATCTTGATGTGCAGGGGATTAAGAGCTACCTTTGCTGCAAAATTCCATATATGCTTTCCCACAATTATACATCTATGTCAAGTTGACTTTATTTGGAAGAAATACAAGTACATAGCATATTTGTTAACTGTTCAGAATCATGGCAGTTACTGGGCAAAGACCCTCCCCAATTCTTTAATCATGGCCCTCGGTTTTTGTGTTTGCCGCCTTAGTACAATTAATCTTTTTTCTCAGCCTATACCTTAGATTTAGCAGTTTATAAAGCACCTTCAACCCATATCCTGAGAAAGGATTTCAGCTGTGGCATATATAATGGGCATCCATTAGCCTAATGTTCTTTGAAGTGGTCCTCATGTGCTTTTCAGATATACAATCAATATTTGAAATACAGCTATTGCAGATAAAGTGGCATAATTTGCTTCAAACCTATATAATCTATTCCAAATTGAATATCATTGGTCAACCATGTGAGTCAAATTTTGGCCTATAAGATCAATTGATAAAGGTCTGAATTTAATTTGAATATAGGGTGCATTGCTTAGTGCAAAAGAAAAAGGAAAAGGAAAAGAAAGAAAAAAGAAAGAAAGAAAGGAAACAAAGGAAACAAAGACAGAAAGACAGAATTTGAAATAATTGTCCAGTATCTTTTTTGCACTTTTGCACACAGAACAGAAATGATATCATTGGCAGTGGCAGATTGCTGCTAATTAAAGAGTTCCTTTCCCTTTTTCTGAATATGTTTGACATGTGTGCAATGAAATGAAATTGCATGCATCCCAGATCAAAACAGCAATACTTTAATTAGCAGCAACTGCTACTGCCACTGACATTGATTCTGCTGCACAGGCAGAGCTAAGCAACGGACCTACAGGTCTCATGCATCAAAGGAATTGAGAAGTTAAGAATAACTTAAAAATATGTTCATGGTAAACTAAGGACAGATGGAGCCAACTGGTTTGACACACCAGGAAATTTCTATGGAAAAATATATATCCTTCAAATGGCTATATTGCTTAGACTGACCTATATTACTTAAGGGTTTCTACAGTTCATCCCATGGTACAGCTCATGTCATGTACGTAGTTTTCTTATGCTATATGAAGTTTTCTATATGCTATATACTGTTTCCCTATGCTATCAGAACATTTGATAATGCTAAATTAAAATTGTCAGTATTCCTATTTTAAACCCCAGATCTCCAGGCCTATCAAGAGTGCATATTTGAAAGCAAAGGCAAAATACTGGCAGCTAGCACTGGTGTTAAAAATTCCAGATTGAGTTAATATATTTTCATATCTCTCCTACTTTCCACATTTACAGTTCTATAGTACAGACTACAGTACTAGGCAGTCTTGGAAAGAAATTACAGTATATACCAGCATCCGTGGGATCTAGTTCCACACAATTAGCTTCCTATCTGGGGCAATTGTTAAGTTACCTTATTACTTGTAAGCCACTTATGTGGAAAAACAAGATACATAGGGGAATTATTTATTTAATACAGCTGTTAATCAAAGACACTTACTTTGGCACCCTTAAAGAGGATTATTAAATAGGTTCAGTGTGGTAAAGCTGGGAGCAAAAACATAGCATTTTAGCTAAATTTCACCTGGATGCACTTAATATAACTGTAAAAAGAATTACATTATAAGTGCTTGGTTTACAAATATACATGAAGAATACCGTGAAGGCAAAAGACTTCTAGAGCAGTGACAAAACCTGCACATGATTCCAGGAGACGTCTTGGTGCATCCAAGATGCTCATTCTTTGCTGTTTCTACTCCTGCATTCATCTTAAGACTCAAAAGGCCAGCTGTTAAACCTATAGTGCAGGAACAGCATCTCCTTTGTCACCATAGCCCATTATTACTTATTGAGAGGATCACTAATCATTCCTATTAACACTTCTTTTTCTTCATCTCCGTTTCACTTGGTGGCAGAGTTCACGATCATTCTTGCCATTCCTATAACGGCAAACCTTTTAGAGATCGAGTGCCCAAACTGTGACTCAAAACCCACTAATTTTTCACAAAGTGCCAATATAGCAATTTAATCTGAATACAGGTGGCTGTGAAGGGGTTGATGTCGGGTGCCCACAGAAAGGGCTCTGAGGCCCACCTTTGCCACCTGTGCCATAGGTTCGCCAACATTGCGATAACACAATTCAGTCAATTTTTCTCACTGGAAAATCTTATCTGATTTTGTTCCTTCTCTAGGTGGTCTTACATTTCTCTCAACATATGCGCAGGATAAATAATTAAAGGTTTAACATGTGTAATTTTTTTTCTAAGGATACTGAGATGTCTAGAATTGCACTGCCCACATTCTTTACCTGTACACATTCTTGAAAGGTAAAGATACACATATCTAAATGGAAGACTAGACCACAGGTGACACGTTCATAGGCTGCTAGAAAAATAAAAGAATGCTGATAAATTTTTGTATCTAAATAAAAGACACTTATCCTAATAAAAATGTATTTGCTATGGTATTCTTAACCCCCCCCCAAAAAAAAACCCCTTCATGCCTCTATTTATTTGTGCTAGCTGTACACTACCTTCCCATACTCTAATTTTTAGATAGGGTCAAGATGGAACAAAAAAAAGAACCCAAAACCTGTCTCTTTTCTTACATAGAAGGATGACGCAGGTGGGATCAATGCTGACATTCCTATAAGAATGGGAGACAAGAGGGGAGACAAATGTTTTGACCTTTAAAACAGTACACTTTGATTAAAAAAACATTTATTTTCATTCACTGATACCTCTTTACAAAGAGCTGTTCAAATCTGTTTCAAGATGCATAATGATGCTAGTCCCAAGGATTATTTTATGGTCCTAGCTTTATCACTCATTGTAGCATGCAGAATAAATTCAGGACTGATTGTTTCTCTTGTATCAGCACATGAGGTAGCTGGCCTTATTTCAGATCAGGCACACTTGTTTCTCTTGTCCTTTCTTCAGAAATGTTCCTTTTATAGATTTAGGAAATTCTTCCTCACTGTAGTTTCAGTATTCAGTTTAGCTTTTAATATATAAAATTATCTGAGCCTGTGGAAACTCTATGGAACTTTTAAAAGTATAATAACAGCACAAATAAACCTCTGTTGTCTTTCTGCAATATTCCTGCCAATCATTTTCCTAAATAATTTTTAATTTATCTGCACCAGAAACATCCACTGCTCTCCAAAGGGGAAAACAATATGTAATTGTAATATGAACAAAACACAGCACACACATCCACATATCCAAATGAAAAATGTATCTGCTAGGGTACTCTTAACTTTTTTTTTAAAGAACCTATTTAATATTTTAGGTCAGGCTAATCCTCATTGAATGTGCTATTTTCATTCACAGAGCAATAGATGCTAATATAAACAGAATATTAATGCATTTGAACAAGAAATCTACAAAACTGGGAGTGTCTATCCGTAAAAAAGCAACTCTGTTAACCAACATATCAGGAAAGAGAAAAGACAAAAATGATGCAAATGCAAACTGGAAGACAAATATTTTTAGCATAGATTTGATGTGTTCAAAAAAGAGACAGAGGAAGTGCCAGGAGAAGAATAGATTACTCTTCCCCAGTAGAACTGTAAATACACATTCAGATTCTTGAAGAGGAGTCTAGCAGATAGCTTGCAGAGGAAGACATATAGGAAAGCCTGCATGAGGACACAAGAGAGGCTGAGGTTCAGCTAAGCAGAGTCACCAAATCCACATCCTATTTAAAACAGAAGAATAAAATAAGAGTATTGTGAGAATAAAGCTAAACTATGCTAGGGAGACATGTGGATCTGCCAGGTGTGCTGTGTAATGGGGGATAGAATAGGGATGTGATGGATGGAAGGATTGCCATTGCCCATAAATTTCATGAAGGCATACCCTTTTCTTCCAATCCACATGGGAACAAATGACACAGCCAAGAGGAACAATGAAGAAATCATATTATATTTTGTAGTTCTGGGAAGGCAACTGAAGAACACTGTGGCCCAGATAGTCTTCTCATCCATCCTATTAGTATTCAGAATTAGGAATATATTCCAGATGCATGATGAGCTACAAAGGAGATAACTGATGTAAGAGATTTAGATTTTGGGACAGTGGGCTGCCTGGAAGACAGAGTGCTGGCAAATTATGGTTTGCACCTCCCAAGGACGGAGATGCCACAGCATAAAGAGCTCCATCAGGAGGGTTTTAAACTGATTTGAAAGAGGGAGGGAGAAGTTAGATTGTTCCATTTGAGAGCATCTACATTAATATAATTGAGCTGAAAAATAAAAGGGATATAGTAGCTGGAGTTTGCTACCAATTGCCCCCAAAAGGAGAATATATGGCTGGAACCTTTGAAAATGGGAAATTTCAATTACTGTACAGTAATACCTTGGTTTAAGAGTTGCATTTTATTGTCACATTTAAAACACAGTAAAAAATCCAGTTGTTAGCACAGCATATTCCACAGCCAGGTACCTAAACCATGGTGTAGATGTAGACTTATAGCCAACTTCTTTTGTAAGGTTTGGCATTTTGTGTGTGTAGTATGTGGTCTATGGAGCCCCAGAACGAGTTTCCATTAATTCTTAGGGGAATAATTTGCTTTGATATATAAGAGTGGTTTGGTTCACAAGCATGTTTCTGGAATGAATTATGCCCTTAAACCAAGGTATTACTGTAGCCTAATATCTGTTGGTGGGGAGAATCTGCAAAATAAGATCCTTCCAATAAATTTCAGGTTTGCATTGCTGATAATTTCCCCCTATAAAAATGGAGGAAGAACCTAGAAGAATAAGCTATCCTTGAGTAGATTATAAGCAATATATAGATTATAGCAAGGGATCATAAGCGCTTGGTGGATGAAGTGGCAGTAAAGGGAACTCTGGGGGAAAATGACCATGTTCTAATTGAGTTCTTGTTTTCCAAAGAAACAGAAGCAGAGAGTGGATGCATGTACTGTATATGCTGGACTTTTGAAAAGCCGATTTTAATACAACCAGAACAAAGATAAGTAAAGTCTCATGGGAAGAAATCCTAAAAGGAAAGACTAAAAGAACTGGGAAAGTTTAGCCTTGAGAAAAAGAGACTGAGAGGAAGTATTTTTCCTCTTTTCAAATACGGTATGAAAGTCTGCCATACAGAGGTGGAGCAGAATCTGTTCTCTATCATCCCAGAATGCAGGGCATGCAAGATTGGTCTTAAGTTACAGGAAGCCAGATTTGGGTTGACTATTAGGGAAAACTTCCTAACTGTTAGAGCAGTATGGCAATGGAACAAATTATCTCAAGGGGAGGCATTCAAGAGAAAGTTTGAGAGCAATCGATCAAATACACTTTATCTTCCTATACTGACCAGGGGATTTGACTCGATGGCCTTCTAGACTCATTCCAACTCAGTTATTCTAGGCTTTTGAACTGGGGTGGCACACATTCTTTGCACCCTTAGGCATAAACATACACACTTGCATTTTCACTTTATAATGTACATTGCATTTGAAAGGATACGGACCCAGGGAACTGCATCAGATGCCTTGCTGGGAAGGTGTAAAGAGTTCCTTTATTGCAAGGTAAATAGCGGTAATTTCTCATTGTCAGAGGGTCAGGCAGCCAGATACTGATCTCATTCACTGAGATAGGACAATGTTATTGACAAAACACCTTAATACTTATGGTGTTGTCTAAGAATTGATGCCAGTCATGTGTGCTTACATCAACAGAACAGCCTTTTCCTTGCTAATCTCCTCACTAACCTTTATACCTCAGGCAGTACTCTTCAATATCTAATTAATCACAGTTTTTTTTTCCAATACCATCTTGATACTTCAATTTACCACCTGACATTTTCTTTTATCCCAGAAGGCAGACTCAGAACAAAATCAAAGTAAGAAAAACAAAAGTCTCTATTTCAGTGTAGATTGAATCTTTATGATGAGTTAAAAATAAGTACTCTTCTGTTCAGACTTGTACTTTGTAATTAATATATATATATAAAAATCACTTTTATTTGGCCAAATTGGCCACTTTTTATGTGTGCTGTGTCGTTACAGTTGACTGACCCCACTCCACATTGGCCATCAGTTCCTACTCCAGGCGCCTACAACCTGGTAGTCTCCCATCAAGTATAACCAGACCCTGCATAGTGATGACAGAAAGGCAACAACCTGTCCAAGCTGACTGCAACAGTGAAATAGGAAGGCACCCTTCTGATTGTTTTGCCATAGGTGGGAACAAAAAGTTGTTCATGATTTCAACATCTGGTGGCAGTAGAGGTAGTTTTTTGCCCCATACTTGACTTTAAAACAGGTAACTACTCAAGCACTCTGCAATCTACCAAACTGTTTTTGTAATTTGGTGGATGTGTGAGATAATGAAAATAACATTTTAATTTTAGGAGACAGAATATCCTGTATTGTTTGTAGTTAGTGCGACAGTGGACTCAGCTAGTGAGTAGTGACAGAAATTGACTCAAGGTGAGTTCATGGAGAAAGAATAAAAGTGTAACAGAATCCTGAGCTGCAGGTGTAGAAATATATTTACAAAAATATATTTGTGTGTGTGTGTGTGTGTGTGTGTGTGTGTGTGTGTGTGTGTGTGTGTGTGTGTGTGTGTGTGTGTGTGTGTGTGTGTGTCTAAAACCTGATAGCATTGCAGAATGAATCCAAGCATTTTGGAAGTGGGCATGGCTGATTTACTTTAATTCTGAATACCTGGAAGCCTCACCACTACATTTTGCTGCAAGTTCTACTTGTTCTTGAACTCTCTCACACCACTGGTATAATGAAGATAAGGTTTTCAGGGATGAAGTCTCTGGACTTTCTTTTTAGAAAAAAAGAATTATTATATCATGTATCCCCTCCCCTCTCCAGATTTTGCTGCTCACTCTGAAATTAACTGCAGTACTCAAAGCACCTGGGAGATAAATTGATTTCCCCAGAAACATAATATTGTTGCAAAATATCCTTTGTAAAAATGGTATATGTGGTCTTTAGTGGCCATTCAAGAGGTATTAGCCGTACAAAAGATCTGCTTCTCATTGTTGATATGGATCAATCCAGCTCCCTGCATTTTTGGACTGCCCTTATAGTGTGGTTTGTACTTGTTATTTACCACAAAACGATTGCTTCCCCATATTTAAAAAGGCCATACAATAAAATGGGGCTTCTCCTAGAATTCACATGTGCTGAACAATTGTAAGATGACAACATCTGCTGTTTGTTTGTTGGTTTGTTTTAAACAAAAGACAAATTTTATCAACTGTTCTGGCTCACCCCACTACTTATTGGGACAACATGAAATATGATTGTATGAGATACAAAGTTACAAATTGTAACGTACTCTTCCAGACCATTAATGATTTTCAGTGCATTCTGAAGAACATTTCTGATAAAATAATTTATGACTGTAGTATTCAGCCATTTTAGAATCAGTACATTCATGTGATACATCTCATTGACATTTTGAGATAGTAAAGAATCACACTGAGACCTGACATCATAGATAGCTCATGGCCAGTGTTGAAAGACTGTGCTGTGGAATTTTGGGGGAAGATGCCTCTCCCATCCTATCTGAAAAAGCACCCCTGCTTAACATACCCTCAACATTTTGTGCACTAAATTTAAATGTAAAAAAAGCCAAAACAACACAAAAATCTCCATTACTCTATTATTTTCTCCTTACTGATATAATAGGGAGTAAGAATTATTTTTGGTGTTGTAAAGGTTCGTTTGTTTTTGTTTGTCTTCCTTCCTTCCTCCTTCCTTCCTTCCTTCCTTCCTTCCTTCCTTCCCCTCAACAGATTTAGCTCATGTTCGCAACAAAATGAAGTGATGGAAATAACTGGAGAAAAGGAACTGTTCATGTAACAATCAGTAACTAAAAGCTAGGGATTATGATTACAGTAGGCCTTGGAATATTTAAAAGGGTGGCAAATCACAACAAAAGTGGAATACAGACTGAAATTTAATTTTATTTATTTATTTATTATTAGACTTATATACCGCCCATCTTCCCAAAGGAACTCCGGGCGGTTTACAACATAACAAAACAGAAACAAAATAACACAATAAATAACACAATTAAATAAGCAATAAAACAACAAATTGCAAATTACAATTACGGTACAATTACAGTTACAAATGGTGGCATCTAGGCACACAAAGCACACAGAATGAACTATGCATATTTGGAGTGATATTTGAAAATCTGGTGGCTCTTGTTTGAGCTGTTGTTTAAAAACTCAGAAGAGTTCTATGCCTTTGCAGAGACCTATAGGATTTCACATACAACACTGGCATAACTAGAAGCTTCTAGGCATGAAGAGAAACATATCGAGCTTAGCAAGACTTTCTCTGTAGCCGAAGGAATGTGTTAAAAAACCTAATGGATGCCCTAAATGGCAGGCTGTAAATTCGAGTTTATCATTTCTTATTTGCATGTTACTCTTATACATCTGGAACAGCATTGAATTAGCATACCTGAAATATTACTCCCTGCTCAATGTTATAATACTAATTTTAGAAGGAAATAAATTGACCATAGCACTCCCCATAGCCATCCCCCCCAAGGAAAATCTGTATATGTAAGTATCTGTATCAGTGACAGCTAGTGAAGAGAGTAGGAGATTCCCCCCTTGAAATGTTAGCATGAAGCACTCCTGTCCTGGTCCCTATAAAAACTTCATATAAAAAGATGAGAAGCAGATTTCCTTACAGAATTCATGCTGATTTTCCCTCAGCAAGGCTTGTTCTATGTGTTTTAAGGTGTTCTCTTGGATGAGGCTTTCCACCATCTTCCCTGGGACAGATGCAAGGCTAACCATCCTGTAGTTTCCAAGGTCCCCCCTCCTTCCTTTTTTAAAAATTGGTGTGACATCTATCCTCCAGTTCTCTGGCACTGTGGCCATTTTAAGAGACAAGTTGCATATTACCATTAAGAGATCCACAATTTCATTTCTCAGTTCCTCAACAACCCTTGGGTAGATTCCATCTGGGCCCAGTGACTTGTTGATCTTGAATTTAACAATTAAATCTAAGACATCCTATCTTTTAACCTGTATTTAATTCAGTAGTCAAGAGGGGCCATTTGGGCAGCAGAATCTGCTCAAGGTCTTCTGTCGTAAAGGCAGATGCAAATAAGTCATTTTAGGGCCAAATGGTTCTCTGGCAGATTTTCTACTTGTCTTTCTTTGCCTCTATTATAATCTTCTTACATTTCTTCTGCCAGAGTTTGTGTTCCTCTTTATTTTCCTCATTTGGGGAGGATTTCCATTTACAGGAAGAACTTTCCTTGCCCTTTAGAGCCACTCGTTAACCATGCTGGCACCCTCTCTGACTTCGAGGAGCTCTTCTTTCTTTGTGGTATGTACCTCCGCTGGGCATCTACAACTGTTGCTTTAAACAGGCTCCATGCACTCTAGAGAGATTGGATTCTTTTTACCTTCCCTTTCAATTTCTTTCTAACTAGCATTTGACCTGTTCCTTCTTTCAGTGGCATTCTGGGATTGCAAAGCTTGTCCATTGTCACACCTCACCTGGACTCCTGCCCAGAAGGCAGAGTGGGGATTTGAACTCTTGTCTCCAATGCTCTGAATTATACTTGCTCCTACATTGTACATTTGTCCCCTGCCATTTTGTGGTTCATATACTGTGGTCTTAGTATATCTTGGGGCCACAGTATATGAAGGCAAGGCCTCCTGCACGTACCCCAGGCCTGGTGCTGACTGAAGGGGGCTGTGATGGGCTTCCCATGCCCATCGGAGTCCCAAAAAGTAATTTCTGGTGAACTGGAAGTCACTTCCAAAAACCAGAAGTACCTTCTGGGTTGCCCAAAACCACTTCTGGGGCCTCCATCAGGCCTGGGAAGCACATTGGAGACCTGCTCAGGGCAGTGCTGAGCATAAGCCAAGTGTAGAAGGCCCCAGATATGCCCCCCATTCCCAACTTGACCCAGCATCCACATATCACAGATTTTCCTTTATTATGTGTCAGGTTGGGTCCCTAACCCCCACGATAAACAGGGAATTATTGTACTACCAGTCCAAAATTTTCCCACATCAGAAGTCTTCAAGATCATGTGTATGGCTTGTCTGCACTTGGTCAGTTCTTTGGAAATCTTAAAATGCACTTGACAATTTTCACTGAATAAATTTATTTGAAAAACACAGAGCTATCATGGTGATCAATAAACAATGTTTAAATCTCCAACAGGCAGCTACCAGGCCACTTACAATGCAGGGAGGAACTATGCAAAATAGGTTGCAAGAGTAGGATCACAAGACTCACTTTTCAAGCAAGAGAGGGCAAAAGCCAGCTGGTGATGGGGAAAGGTGCTGAAATCTTTTTTTAAAGAATGAAAAAGCAAAAACAGATTAGATTTTAGGATCTTTTTGACCAGATTCTTTACCAATTGTGGTAAAGATGGAGGACCATAAGGATGGCAATCAGGTACTCACTAGGCCAGTGGTGGCAAACCTTTTAGAGACCAAGTGCCCAAACTGCAATTTAAAACCCACTAATTTTTTGCAAAGTTCCAACACAGTAATTTAACCTGTATACAGGTGGCTATGAAGGGGCAATGTCGGGTGCCCACAGAAAGGGCTCCAAGTGCCACCTTTGGCATGCATGCCATAGGTTCACCATCACTGCACTAGGCTGCTAACAAGCTTGAGAAATGGATCAAAATGTTGCACGGGGTGGAAGATAGTGAAAGCCAAATTTGATTGCATTATCTAGTGACTCAGGTCTCAGGTTCAGGCAAGGTATTCACTGATGAAGAGAACTGTCAGACAAGCTCATCAGTTTATGTTTTGTGAAATGGGTGTTATAATAACCACAAGAAGAAGAAGAAGAAGAAGAAGAAGAAGAAGAAGAAGAAGAAGAAGAAGAAGAAGAAGAAGAAGAAGAAGAAGAAGAAGAAGAAGAAAGAAAGAAAGAAAGAAAGAAAGAAAGAAAGAAAGAAGATTCAAAGGAATGTCTTTATCTTTAAGAACCCACACACACACACACACACACATCTTGCTTGCACCTAGTTTGTCACAATGTGAATGGGCAATCACTTCCAACAGCAACTGTTTATGTGACTCTCTTAAAGTTCCAAAATGTGCCCACTGACTTTAGCGCAATCTCAGGACAAATCTATGCTGTTCTAATTGAAAAAGCCATAACTCAGGCAGCACCTCTACATTCTAATAAAGCCATCTGCAGTAGTTGTGCAGAAACATCAAGCAACAGAAATAAGAGACAGGAAACTGAGCTGAGATTAAGTGGAAAATTACATACTTGGAAGAACTGTCAAGCTAACTTCTAGGATCATGAATTCGCAGAATGAACTCAGATATCTTTTGCGTGAACAATGCCCTCCATAGCTATGGATGTTTGGCCATAACTAGCATAAACATTAAAGAAGCAGAAGACAGCAAAGGCAAAGAAGATTATAACCCTGAACCACATTGCTTACCATATCAAAGGATCTTATTTCCATGTGCTGAAGATAATTTTGGTAATGTGTTTGCAGTTACTGTATGCCTTCCTTAACTTCAAAGTTTTAGATTTCAGGGGAATGGATACATTGATTAAGAAGATATCCTGGCACAAACATTTTATAAAAGAGCATAGGGGCGAGGGGGTGCTTTGTAAAGTATGAGGTACTAGAAGCCATTTGCAGATTGTAACACACTTAAAGAATGATGGTATGCCTACAAGATATGGATGGCAACAGGAGTATGATAAGGGGTCATAGTGAGGGGATTAAGAAATGTGCTTAATCTTCATAATATTTTATGAAAATATTATGTATAAGAATTTCAGGGAACTGAAATGATCCTTACATTAGCTGTTAGTAATCCAGTTTATCTGTTGGACAAAAGAAACAGTAATGCTCATAAATGCCTAGTCAGTGAAGCAGTAGATTTTACATAGCAATAACCAAAGGCTTCTAGAATCTAGAGTATTTACAGCTTGCTCATAAACTTTAATTGATTACTGTTCAAAATTTTTATACTCGCGTTCACAGTATCTTCAACTGTACTTGAAGGATATTTTGTTTGTTTTTCAATAATGTATTCTGGAATGCCATGAAAACCAGCAGTTCTCATCTTTTTACTACACTTCTGTTCCAATGGACTAATGGATTGTAGTGTAGCAAGATTATACTGAAATTATTTTATTCTTATTTCAGTCACATATTTAATAGTTTAGCTCTTTTATGATAACCTTCCCTGCAGTATCACTTCAGACAATCCCTCCCCTATACTAAGGAAATGTGGGGCTTTTCCTCATTTCTATTCAAGAGAAAGAAAATGGCAGGATAGTTGGCTGACAATAGTTTATATCAGAGTCTCAGTGTGGCACAATGCATAATCTGTTCTATTCTCTCTTATGCCAGTTAATGTGTTAGGAATATTAAATCTGCATGGGGCTGTAATTATGTCACATTTGCAGAATCTCAGACTCCAAAGCATACATGTCAAGATTCCTGTTTTGGTCGGGAAACCACCCTTTTCCCCTGACCTCTACCCGGATCATTAATTTTCCATGAAATGTCCTGGGACAGACTCTCTGTTGTTTGCTCGCTGGCTCTTCTTCACTCTTCCCCTCTGTCCATCTCCCTTCAGGCTTGGGGTGAAACAGGAGGAGGAGGAGGAGGAGGAGGAGGAGGAGGAGGAGGAGGAGGAGAGAGGCTCTGGCAGCAGCAGCAGCAGTGCCAAATGAGACACTTTCCACTGCCACCCTCCATGCGCAAGTGCACACACACACATGCACGCAGGGGGGGGGGGAGAGAAGTGATCAAATCTGCTCCCACCGAGGTGTGTGTGCATGCACACACACATATTATGCCTCTCTCGACCCATCCCGGGCAGCGGCGGCCAAAACGTGACAGGTATACTCCAAAAAGAATGGTACATGCTTTTGTTTTATATTGCAATTTCTTGAGAATAACTGGAAGGGCAAGTCCCTACCCCAATGAACTCAAGGACCCAGAGAGTAGATGTCTGACCCCTTCTACTTTATTTCTTCATTATCAAGGCAAAAAAACTTTGCATTGTTTGTAGCCACAGTATTGTGTTGTGTTGTATTATCACAGTCAGTTTGGTAGCTCTATAACATGGATGTTCTTATTTTACCTACATCCACATTAACAGTTTCCTGGAGGCCAGAGACAGGATATTTATTGAAAAGAGAATTTTATAAAAAGAATAAAAATATTACATTATAAGTAGCTCAGAACAGTGATATTTTTGTCCTTGTTTTCTCATCCTTTTCTACAATAATGGCTTTATTGTGTACCAGCATGCTATGTTCAATAAATATTGTTGTCATCAGGAGCAAAGGAAACAAACAATAGCCTAGTGCATCAGTGTTGTTTATACATAGTCTCCCCCAGGGATTCTTGCCTGCAGTAACTAAAGATTATATTTTTTAATTGTTGGAAGTGGTTAATGAAAGTGATTAACCACTCTTCCAATTACTGATATTATTCAGATATGCTATATTTAAACATGTTAAACTGATACCTATTTTAATCAATCTTTTTTTATTTTTGCATACCGTATTTTTCGTTCTATAAGACACACTTTCCCCCCTCAAAAGCAAGGGGAAATGTCTGTGCATCTTATAGAGTGAATACTGCAGTTCCCCACTACATCCATGGAGCCTCTCTCCACCATCCCTGCTACCCCCTTCTCCCTCATCCCCATAGAGGTCTCCTCCACAGAGCCTCTCCCTTCCCTTTCTCTTCTGCAGCTGGGATTCCCCCCTCACAAAGAGGCTTCCTGTCACAGAGTTTCTTCCCTTCAGCAGCCTCACCTCATTTGCAATGAGGCTTTCTCCACCGAGCACCTCATGCTTCAGTCTCACCTCATTTGCAAAGATGTTTCCTTCCACGAAGCCTCTCCTCTCTCCTTTTGCAGCTAGGATCCCCCTGCCATGAAGCCTTAGGCCAACTTTTCCCCCCTTGTATTCCTTCTCTATAAACTATGTGCATCTTATGGTCAGGTGCATCTTGTAGAGTGAAAAATATGGTAATTGCTTATTTTTCAATTGGTTTCAACTGATATCTAGATCAAGACGAAATTGATGTTGAAAAATATGTACTTTACAAATCTGTTCTTTTTATTTATTCTTTCCTTGCCCCATGACACAGTGGTTAAATACCTGTACTGCATGTAAAATTGTGCTCATGACCTGGGGTTCAATCAGAAGTAGCAGGCTCATGGTTGACTCAGCCTTCCATCCTTCAGAGGTCAGTAAAATGAGAACTCAGCTTGCTGGTGGTGGTGGGGATGTGTAGTTTGCATACTATAATTAAAACTGTAAACTGCCCAGAGATTACTTGAAGTGGAAGGGGGTGGTATATAAGCAGAACACTTTGCTTTGCTCTGCTTTTGTGAGTATCATAGATCAAACACTACATTTGTTTACATTTACATAGGTTTTAATAACAACACTTGGTTAGCCCAGATCCCCCTAATTTAGTGCATTAAAAGCCCTATGGTACCTAAGTTCAATGACCCTTTTCAGATTCATAATTATTTTGCATCTTTATACATACAAGTACAGTACATGAAAATGAATACAGAAAACAATACAGCAATAGCGGAAAGGACACAGAGTCAAATCTTTTGGTGATGGTTGAGAGCAGGAAATACATTTTCCTTATTTTAAAACATGGAAGCTATGTTTCATAACATCAACTTGTAGTGGCACTTGTGATTCAATAGGGCTTGTAAGATAAGCTAGATATTTAAGGAGCCCTTTTGCAAACCCAACATACCCTATGGATCTCCATAGCAAAGTAAAGATTTGAACCCATGTCTCCTGTGTCCTAGTCCGTCACTGTATCAAATTCACCAACTGGGGCACATAATATGGATATCCAACTAAAATGCTTAGTCGCTAGAAGGGAGGTTTGCATCTCTAGTATCATAGTAGATCAGGTGGTACTTAAAATACTACACGGCTTGACTGTGGAGAAGTAAAGCAGCAGATCTTATGGTTAAATGCCTGTACTGCAGGTAAAACTGTGCTCACAACCTGGGGTTCAATCCCTGGTAGCCGGCTCATGGTTGACTCAGCCTTCCATCCTTCCGAGGTCAGTAAAATGAGTACCCAGCTTGCTGGGGGAGGGGCAATGAGTAGCCTGAATAATTAAACTGTAAACCGCCAAAAGACTACTTGAAGTGGTATGGGGCGGTATATAAGCAGAACATTTTGCTTTATTCCTTAAGGGGGTTTTCTCAGCAACAGCAGGTCAGTAGGTAGTGGGAAAGTGCAAACTGCTCCCCCCCATCCTAATGGATCCAAGTATTTTCAGTTTTTTTCTCTCCCTTTGGCATCAAAGGAGTAGAGAACTAGCTATAATGACTGATAGATGTGGGGGGGGGGCAACTGTGGGTGAATGCATGAAGCCCCATCCACTAATTCAGTTCTCTACCCCTTCCTTGTTTCTACTTGAATATTTATACCTGATTTAGCAGCTGATAGAATGCGGGTTTCATAACATCAACTTGTAGTGGCACTTATAGTGATCCTATGGGATTATGGAGAAAGCCAGAGATTTCCAGAAAAACACCTACTTCTGCTTCATCGACTATGCCAAAGCCTTTGACTGTGTGGACCACAACAAACTATGGACAAGTCCTTAAAGGAATGGGAGTGCCTGACCACCTTATCTGTCTCCTAAGAAATCTATTTGTGGGACAATCAGCAACCGTCAGAACTGGATATGGAACAACTCTGATAGCAAAAAGTTAGGAGGAATTAAATTACCTCTTAATGAGGGTGAAAGAGGAGAGTGAAAAAATGGTCTGAAGCTCAACATCAAAAAAACTAAGATCATGGCCACCGGTCCCATCACCTCCTGGCAAATAGAAGGGGAAGAAATGGAAGCAATGACAGAGTTTATTTTCTTAGGCTCCTTGATCACTGCAGGCAGCAACTGCAGCAACGAAATAAAAAGACGCCTGCTTCTTGGGAGGAAAGTAATGGCAAACCTAGATAGCATCCTAAAGAGCAAAGACATCACTTTGCCAACTAAGGTCAGGATAGTCAAAGCTATGGTTTTCCCAGTAGTGATGTATGGAAGTGAAAGCTGGACTATAAAGAAGGCTGATCGCCGCATAATCGATGCTTTTGAGCTGTGGTGCTGGAGGAGAGTCTTGAGAGTCCCCAGGACTGCAAGGAGATCAAACCTATCTATCCTGAAAAAAATCAACCCCGAATGTTCACTGGAAGGACAGATTTTGAAGCTGAGGCTCCAGTACTTTGGCCACCTCATGAGGAGAGAGGACTACTTGGAAAAGTCCCTGATGTTGGGAAAGATTGAAGGCAAAAGGAAAAGGGGACATCAGAGAATTAGATGGTTGGACTGTGTCATTGATGCAACCAATATGGATTTGACCAAACTCTGGGAGGCAGTGGAAGATAGGACGGCCTGGCGAGCTCTGGTCCATGGGGGTCACGAAGAGTCGGACATGACTGAATGACTGAACAACAACAACAGAATGACGGTGTTTGGACTGCTTTGTTGAAACATGATAAGATGCTCCCAGTTCTTAACTTCTAGAGAGAGGCAGCCAAATGAGGTATGAGCAAATAGGCCTGGTATCAGTTGCTGAACTGCTCTCTCTCTCTCTCTCCCCTCCCCCTCTCTGTGAAATTTTATTTCTGAACTAACTATTTAAGAGGGTTTAAAACAAACACTGTGTTATAACATGTCAAGAATGCAGAATGATAATAATGGAAGGAAATGAGAAAGATCATTCTTCATAACAAAAGTGACACTCATGGCCCCATCTACCCAATCAGGTAAAGGATCTAAAATCACTTTTGATCAAGGCACAAACCTAGTCCAGACCACAACACATCTTATGTCTGTATCACATCCTAAGCTTCTCATTTTATTAAACCAACCGATCGATCAACCAACCAACTCACTTTAGATGTTTTGTTTAGTGTTTGGTTTAGTTTTTATTCACTAACAAAAATAAATATTTATTGTAACTTCTGGTTTTTTGTTTTTGTTGGGGAAGGTTGTCTTTGAAATTGAAAAAAATAAATTTGCTCATGTACTTCATATGTTAAATACTATTGCCATGAAATGTCTATGTCCTTTGCTCCAGAGTGTTTCTGGTGCACTATTTTTAATTCCACGTTACAGCGGGGTTTACTTTTTTGTTAACTTTTATATTTATATTTCATACAACTAGCACCCATGTAGAAGTTGAAATTATGGATATTTTTGTAGCACGAACATGGGTGCTAGTTGTATGAAATATAAACACAGTTAACAAAAAGGTAAATCCCAATGTAACATGTAATTAAAATATATAGAGAGACATTTGTTGCACTGCAGGATTTTTCTAGTATCACTGCTTCAAAACCTTTCAAGAGTTTTCATGTGACAAAATAAAACATTCAATCAGTAACTGTTTATGAATCAAGGTTGCAAAAATGTAGCAATGCAGTGCTTTCACCTGTAAATCAGGGCACATAATTTTTGAAACAATTTATTTCTTTCCTTCCTTATGTGAATTATTTAATCCTAAAGCTATTTCTTCCCTTGGGGAAGGAAACAAAAGATTGTTCTTTTGGTTATTAGAAGAACTGTTGTGCTATAAAGACATCTAAGTTGAACTATTTTGACTAGCAAAAACACTGTACTAAAACAAAATATGTCCTATCATCTCCAGAATGCAAATTAAACAGCATGACCCAAGCCACAACATTATGTGCCCTGCATCTGTCTCAAATGCTCAATAAATGTATACAAACTTACGCTATTTAAAAAAAATTTAACATGGCCCCTTTGCACAAGAACACTGAGAACATTTGAATTCTGCAAAGTACCATACATATGAGCTCACTCACAGCTTGACAATCAAAGATGGCTCAACTAGCTTACATCTGTTAAACAATTCTTATTAATAAAAATGACAGACTTGTGACACCTTTAAAAAAAGACTAAAAAGCTATAGCAAATATGCCCCCTTTGTGACTTAGAAATGTTCCATTCTGTTCAGCTTCCAACAAGTATGGCTAGATTTGCAATCATACTGGGTCATCTTGTTCTATTCAGAAACAAGTTCTTTTAAGTGGATTTAAGTTGGACTAGTCTCTTAGCCTTAACATTTTACCTTGAACAATGGGGTCTTATGCCTATTTATGTGGTTAATTTTTGTGTGTGCTTGATGGTTGAAAAATAAATGAACACTACAGTACAGTGGACCCTTGTATAACAAACGGTTTGTATAACATAAAATCTGTACAACATAAAAATTCTGGAGATAGGGGAAAGTTGCTTAACATCATCATCTATGGGGTGAATCCATACAACATAAAAATAGTCTTGATTAGGGATTACTCTGTTTTCAATGCATTCCTATGGGAAATTTGTATAAAGGAAAATTTGCTTAACATAATTTCATTTGGAATGAATTAATTCCTTTATACAAGGTACCACTGTATATAAAGACATGGAGTATACTACAGTATATGAAGACCACATATGCTGGCTTGAGCTCATAGGGGAAATATAAATGTAACTAAATAATAATAAATATGGCATCTTTAAATACCTCCAGCCCTGGCCCAAAGTCTAGTAAACTACATTTGGTATCAAACTAATTTGGCTGTACCCACTAAATACTTTTTCTGTATCATCAAAATACAATTCAGCTCCCCCTTTTTTTGACTCAGTCTGCACCAAACCATTCGATGGACAGTAGAAAACACAGCAGTGCTTGCTGAAATACCATTTTAATCATAGACAGATTGCATAACATAAATCTTAAGCCTTGATCACAGCCGAACAATAGCGCTCAACTCTTGTTTTAAAAATGGAGTCAGGACTACATTAAAGATCATAAGTGGCTCTTGGCATCTAGCATTGCTATGCATGGCTCTAGAAAACAAAGGCCAATGATTTTCACCATCTTTGCTTAGGCAGTGAAACTGATGAAAAAAAGGTCAGGCAAGTCCCATTAATTTCAATGAAGTAAGCCCTATTGATTTCCCTGACACTTACTGCCAGGTAGAGAGCCTGCGGTGTAAGGTATGATAAGGTGATGCATTGCCAATAGGAACACTCTCTAGGGAGTTGCTAGGATGTCAATAGGTAGTTATGAGAAGCAGGTGGTATGCCTTCAGACGGAAACCAATAGAAGGCACAGATGGCACACACAATGACATTATTGGTAAAGCGTGGGCTCCCACAAAAGAAATCAATGAGTGTTAAATAGCAAGACAGCCAAGTGCACTTTCTGCAGTTCCTCTTTCCCGTCTCTCCTCCTCCCCTCTCAAACTGGCTTTCCTTTTGGCCCCCTTTGTGTCCTGACTGGTCCTCCCTGGAGCCTCCTCGCTCCACATCCTGTTCCTTATCCCCTGAACCTGCAGCCCTTCCCTTCTACATAGGTCACTGAAACCCCCCTTGCGGATGCCGCTTGCTTTCCTGCCATTTTGTACATTCCTCCAATCTACTGGCATCCGCGTGGCTCGGTTGGCATCCCACGGGGTGGCGGAGCAGACGCAGTCGATCCGTTCCTCGTGCCAATAAATCTCACCCATATTTAAACCATATTTAAAAGGAGGACGGACGGCGGGGAGAAAGAACGGGCTCTGAAGTGGAGAGAGCTCCTTGCCCGACCTCTGCCACTTCTCCCTTCCGTCTTGGTGTGTGTGCGTGCTGGTGTTCACCCCCTTCCCTTGCCCTGACGCTTCGGTCCTTCCCCTGCCCTTAGTCTTCAGCCCCCCCCCCCCCCCGCCCGCCCTTTCCCCTGCTTCCAGCTGGGTTCTGACGGCGTGGTTCCAGCTCATCTCGCCTCGCCTTCGCCCTCGCCCTCCGCTTGTCGGCTCGGCGAGCTGATGGCAGGAATCTGAGCAGAAGCGGCGCTGCCGAAAGGGTTTTGCTTGCGCCCAGCGCGCAGGCTCGCCTCTCGGGCATGCTCATTGACGCCGAGGGAGCCCAGGCGGCTGGGGAGGGGGGGGGCGCAGGAGGAGGACCCACGTTCTGGGAAAGTTGCTCGATGGCGTTAGCAAGCTTTAAATAAGAGAGGCTGGGGCTCCGCGCGCCCAGGCGCGACTTTTGCCCCAATCCACGGGACGCTACCGCCCAGCCGGCGAGCCTCTCCCTCCGCTGCGAAGGAAGAGGACCGGGCGGAAGCTTGGAAGGAGGAGGAGGAGGAGGAGAGCGGCGCCTTCCACACGGACGACGCTGGGCTTCGCCGCCGCCGCCGCCTCGCCAGGACCGAGCAAGGGCTTCCCGGCGCGAGCTGCCGGCAGCAGCTGGGCTGCGAACCACTCGCGGCAGCCCTGCAGCCATTCCAGGGAGCTCTGGCGCACGCACCGGCGGGCAGGAGGAAGACGACGACAGACAGACAAACACCCCCCCCTCCCCGTAAGAGAGAGAGAGAGAGAGAGAGAGAGAGAGAGAGAGACGAAGGGAAGAGATGCGAGGGCGAAGGCGAACCTGCCGCTGCCGCCCTTCCACCGCACCTCGAGCAACGCCTGGGAGATTCCGCGCCTGTTGAAACGCGAAGAAAAGAGGCTCGGCGAGGCGGGGAGCGAGCCCGGCGCCCGAAAACCCGCTGCCTTCTGCAAGGACCGCCTTGCGCCCAGTCGCCTGCCTGGTCCTCCTCCCGGTTTCTCTCTCTCTCTCTCTCTCTCTCTCTCTCTCTCTCTCTCTCTCTCTCTCTTTCTCCCCACTCCCCACCATCGCGCTAGCCTGCTGCTCAGCCACGGTTGCACAGATTTCTGCGTGTGGGGAATTCATCGCCGTCCACCTGCGGTCTGAAATTTCTCTCCTCGGGATCGAGAAGCCGGGGCGGCAGCGGCCACAGCAAGAAGCAGCCCGGGCTCTGCCCCCTGCTCGTTTTGCTCACCTAGGCTGCAGCCGGGCGAGGGAGAGAGGGAGAGAGAGAGAGAGAGGAGCGCGTCGGGCGACGGGGAAGGTGGCCGCCGATCGGAGGAGAGCCCCTCTCTTTTCCTGCATCCTTCCCAAGCGGCGTGCCCGCGCGCGCGCGCCAGAGAGAGATGCCCCGCCGCCCTGGCCAGCTGGCACCTGCGTTGCCCTGGGATGAAAGGATTAATTGAACGGCTGTGAACTGGGGAGAGGTGGTGGTGGTGGGTTTACGAGGAAGAAGTTCAGGGAGCCGAGCGAGCGAGAAACAAAACCTCGTCGTCGAAGGGGGAAGCTGTAAAAAAAAGGGGGGGCGCTTTCTCCTCCGTCCAGAGCGGAGGAGGGGGCTCGCTATAGTTCCCATCCCTCCCCGTCTCCCTTTCGACTGGGTCGTGCTGCTAGCGAGCCCCAGAATGAGGAGCAGCCTCAGCCTTTGAAGCTGCCGGCGGAGGGCTTTCTGGGCAGCCTCCTGAAGATCGGCGTCTCTCTCCCGCATTCCTCTCTCACTGCTGCTGATCTGAAGCCGTCACGGAGGAGAAGCAGCAGCGGCGGCGACAGCAGCAGCAGCAGCAACAGCATCCGCGGGAAAGAAAGAAAGAAAGAAAGAAAAAGAAAAACACCCACCAACCTCATCGGAGCAGTGGGAGCGATTGCGCAATTCTGCCCAGATTTTCTTCCCTCCCCTTCCTCCTCCTCCTCCTCCTCCTCCTCCTCCTCCTCCCCCCCCCCCCGCCCCGCAACCCCCGATGCTGCTCAACTCCCGAGGAAACAGAAAGCTGATTCATGGAGCTCAGACCCAGTTTCCTCTCCCTTTGAAGATCATGATGCTGATGCTGCTTGAGACTTTGTGTTAGCTCTCTTCCATCCCCCTCTCCCCACCCCCCACCCCCAACGCAAGAGGGAGGAAGAAGAAACCCCCCCTCTCTCTCCTTCCCTCCCTCCCTCCCCCGTTAAGGCTTGCCTTTTCTCTATTTTGGAAGTGTAGTTACTGGCTGACTCTAAAACCCGGGAAAACATTGATGCATCGCTCTGGAAATTCATTGTGTGACTTTCTTGGTATTTGCTGAGTTTCAACCCGAGATGCAGCTCTTGAAAGCTTTATGGGCATTAGCAGGAGCAGCGATCTGCTGTTTTCTTATATTTGTCATCCACTCCCAGTTCCTTAAAGAAGGTAATTATATCTGCATGCCTGCATACACTGTGATGTTTTTTTTACCCCCCCCCCCTTTCTTCCAGATGCTACAGCCTGTAGTCGGTATCTCCTTGTTATATTCCATTATTTCCAGGATATTCTAGTTCCACAAGTATCTTGATATGACTGTTACAACTGAAACAAATTATTTTTAATCTTATTTCCAATGCAGAGTAGTCACAGAAAGATTCATAATCCCCCCTGAGTGCATGTTCTGGTTTCTCTGGGCAATGTTGGATTATTTAAAGCCTTAGTTTATATATTTGTTAAAAGGAAACGGTGATGGGTTTTTTTCCTCGTTGGATGACAAACGGCTGTTATTTAGGACACATATACGAAAATGCTACCCATAGTTAGGAGTGTTAATGCACTATATAATAAATAAACACATTTATCTCCCCCTCCTAAAAAAATACTGACTCAATATTCGTCTTCTTCCATTAAAAGAAAAAAAATTCAGTACACTTTCAATAGATGGCACTCAAGTTCTATGATCCGGGTGAGGAAGGACAGAGCTTTGGAAGAGAGCTTCTCATTCTTTCTTGCCTAAAACTAGAAGAGGCCACTCTTCCTAATTTTAGGATCTCTTCATTAAGTAGCCAAATGGATTTGGTATCTTCTCCCACTCCCCCCCCCTGTAAAGAAAGAGAATGTGAAGGGTGATTCATGTCTCAGCCTAACTTTATTATCATTATTATCTTAAAACCCTTTGGGGTTTTCCCTCTTGTAATTTTGAGATATCAGCCTTATGTAAGGTTTATCCAAACAAATTGCTTCCTTTCCAAGTTGTGACTCTTAAGAAAGAAAGAAAAAAGTTAGAGCATCATTGATTATTTAAAAACAAGAGTACAGTATATAATTTTGATACAGGTGCGGTGAGGTGGAATGAAGCTGCACTACTAGAGCAGCAAAAGTAGCAAAGGTTTTTAAAGCAGTACCCTATTGTGTATCATGATGTCTACAAACTTATCTAGGAATGGTATCAAATCGGGTAAGATGCTGATGACAGGAGATGTGGAAGAACTTTTAGTGCATCTTGGGGACGGTGTTTCGGGCCCAGCAGTGATGTTTCTGACTGGGTAATTTTCCACATAGCTCTTTCCCCAAGTCATTTTTGGAAATGAAGTCGTGATGGAATAAATTCATTTTATGCTCTGTCTAGATCTAGGTATTTTATATGTCTGCAGACACCTGCCCCTTTTTGTAGGCCAGATGCTTGGAATGCTAAGCTATTACCTTCAAAGGAATTCATTAATTTTAATATTAATTCAATAACAAAAGACAGTCGATGAGTATGAGAAACTTTGTCCTTGCATTGTTGTTCTAGAGAATTTTTTTTAAATGACATACTAAGCAGTATGAAGCATTTAAATATAAATATATTTGTCTATAAATACGAAAGAACAAGGATAGGTCTATTCCTCTTAATCTTCTAATTGCCTAATGAAACAAGGATGCAATCCTTTCAAAACACTGCAGAGAGAAACAGTTTTGTTTTGTAAGAGAACAAATTAAATTGTAGGTGTATATTTTTAAGAACAAGTAGTAATATGTACCTTACCAAAAACTATATGTGTATTATGTATGGATGTTATACTTGCCAGATTTTTGTGTCAATTTGTTCTAAAGCTTCATGTATCACTTAACAACATGGAGCTATTTCATATTCAGCATTTTGGATAACTTTTAAAGGCCACTGTTAACAATCAGTGCTATACTACAGTTTTTACTGTAGCATTGCATAATTAAATAAGTTAGGCAAAGATTCCATGTTTTATATTCCCCATAGTGCTCTTTAGCACATTTTTCTTGCCTGGTTGGTCTGATCTGTTTGTTTTTATGTTTTGTGCACAGGAATGTTCGTGTTTTAGTATAAAGCATCTTTTTGTAAAGCACTGAATTTTGCATGATGGGAAATTAGTTTTCAAGTTTTTCCAAACAGAGGGAGGGACTTTTTCTGATGATAACTACAACTAATGGGGAAAAATTAATCCTCAGATATCTGGTGTGTGAGATAAGGGCACACTGAACTTAAATCAGTGACAAATGGCACGTTTATTATTGTCATTATATGTTGGGGCCTTGTGTGCAAGTAACATTAGTTCCTTTTTCTGCCAGTAAATCCCATTGTTCCATTGTAGATTTGAATCTGACCTACACTGGTTTCACTCTCCACAGCTCTACTCTGTACTTGTACTTTGTTTTACTGAATTGAAATTTGGTCACCTTAATTTTACAGTCTCTCCTGGGGCAGATCAACTAAATGGTCCCCATGATATGAACTCAGGAGCTTATAATTTGTTTAATTTGATCAGCCTTAATTGCCAAAGATGTCTAAGATTTGCTCATTAGTTAAAACAACACCTGCTTCTGCACTCTTTAGCACCAGACTGTGGAAGAATATGACTTCTGAGAAATACTTCTAAGAATCACAGTTTGTAAATAAATCTTTACAATGCATTTATAATATATTACTTTATATTATGGTATATATTGTATACAATATATATTATTATATATTACAAATATTTGCAAAGGTGTATACTTTGAGAGAAGCTTCTGCCATAATAAGGAATTCCAAGGAGTTGACTTAAAACCAGATGATTATGTATTTTAATGCAGTAGATGTGTATGTTAGCTATGTATGATAAGTGATTAGTTTTTGTCAACATAGACTCATGCATGTCATGTAAGTCATTGGGAGCTGAGATAGCAATGGCTCACTTCTTTATTTTAAATGCATATCTATTTATACATGTAATCTAGGTCTGGAGGCAAACCCAATGGATAATATCTGGTAGTAACTTGCAACTAGAGTAGGCCCATTAAATCAGTAGAGGATCTGGTGAGTCCACTCCTCTGTAAGCTCCATTGATTCAATGGGGCTTCTCTGGCTGCAATGTACTATTGGATTTCAACCAATATATATGTATTCTCAGTTTTCTGGGAACTGAAACAGTAGAACTGGCAAGGCTTGGATGTGATTGTGATAAGTCTGTTCAAAGCATTGGATGCATTCCTGAAAGTCTGCCTGGTAAATAGGAACATATATTGACGCTTCTCCAGAGTACCTTTGTATGTTGGTGCATATCATGTGTTGACTGTAAAATGTTCCCCTTAAGTTCAAATGAAGCTATTATGCTATGGTGGCATTGGATCAGGTTGGCAGAAGGGCATAATCCTTTCACAGGGAAACTACCTTATTGTACAACTCATACCTGGTAAGAAAACAGGCAGCACTTGTTCTGAGTGTGAAAGAGTGGCCTAAATGGCTGTTTCCATGAATATCTTTTTTTTTCCTATCCAAGAAGTGAAGAATGGCTGACATAGGGTGCTATTTTTCCACACTTAGGCTTTTGTGTGGAAATACAGGTCGTCCTGTGGCTAATCCATCCTCTTATGTCCAATCTGTCTTTCAGTGTTTCAAAAAAGATGAATAGAGCTGTGAACTAAGAAAAGGCCATTGTGATGTATAATTGCAGTCCCGTGCCTGTCTGATCTCCATACAAAGCAGTTTAACATATCTGGGTTGGTTTTTGTCAGTTTAAAAAGAGGCTAAAAATTAAAACTCTTAACCATCCCTGCTACGGATTATTAAAAATGGTATATTACTGATCAAGTCTTCCTAACTCATAATATTTCATTACCTTTTTAGCATTACCTTCAACAAAAAGCAGAGCTGTATAAATATTACAGGGAGGCATAGTATATTTTGTCTTGTAGTTTTCCTACTGACAAAATCACATCAAGTAAGCTCCTGTTGTAACACTTCAGTATTATCTAAGCACTCATTCCTTTATCTTATAGGTTGCTTTATAGTTTGAATTTCTCCTCCTTAATTAGGTTGTTGAGGTTTTTTTGGAGATGTGAAAGACAAATCCACCTGCAAGAGTGGAACTCTGAGTACTGTGTTGGGTGAGAAATATGAGTCTCACTGTGTTAAAAAATGCTTTGGTGGATGAAGCATACTGAAAACCACTGGAACTATGACTTACCTGCGTCTTTCTTATTGGCTGTTGGGTTTGAGATGACAGTAAGCAATGCATATTTTGGTGTATTTCCTGTGGATTTTGATATAACAGATGTCATCACATGCACAGCCCAGTTTTGCACTTTTTGTAAGTTAGGTCCAGATCTGTTTGCACTTGAAGAATTAGAATCATCAAAAACTAAATATAAGCTGTGCTGATTTAAGCATGGGCAAATCTTGATCTAGCCCAGTATATTTTTATCCCTTGGTGGCCAATTGTTTAACACCTGATTTGCTAGTTAAGTGTTGCCATTTTGTTCTGTAAACTGTAGTATTTGATGGGACATTCAAACAATGTCTAAAATATGGCACAATCCAAATTGCAATGATATTGTGTCATAACCAGTGGTGGTAGTTCAGGGCAATATGTAAGGTTCTGGGCAAAATGTTATGGAGACTTATAAGTAGCTAAAATGTTAAAAAGTTACTTATATTTTTTGAGAGGACAGCATTTGGCGAATGCTTAAGAGTATTTTAGTATTAGGCCATTGTAACTTGCATGTAAGGTTGATTTCTCCATCAGAGTATTTGTGATCAAACGTTGTCACAGGTAAAATGGTCATACATTTTAGACAAATCTCAGTAGTGATTATCATATTACACATTGCTCCTGTCTATTACTTTCACATAACCAAACAATTTATTCAACAGTTAAGGTACTTGTGCGGTGTCCTTCAGCCCTCTTCCAATTCAGTAACATTGTAGCAATGCAGAGAATGGACCAGCAAGGGACCTACTTCTGAATTAACATTACCAATGAGGAATAAGTCCCAGCATGTCTGTATGTAATTGCACTCTAATGTATGCAAGATTTTTTGCATATAATGGATAGAGCAAGGGAATGTGCTTCCTTTAGCCTGTTGATTGTCCCTTTCCCTGTCAAGCCAAGACAAGGTTGGAGGATTAGTTGCTGTAAAATGGGCCCTTTCTGTTGCAATTTCTCAAGTACAGTGGACCCTTGTATAACAAACAGCTTGTATAATATAAAATTTGTACAACATAAAACTTTCCGGAGATAGGGGAAATTTGCTTAACATAATTGCCTATGGGGGGAAATCCGTACAACATAAAAATGGGATTACTCCATTTTCAATGCATTCCTAGGGGAATTTGTATAAAGGAAAATTTGCTTAACATAATTTCATTTGGAACAAATTAATTCCTTTATACAAGGTACCACTGTACTTTATCTCTGGTGCTTGCTGTAAATGTTTTAAGTTTTAGACTCCGAGAATATTGTATTAGACTCTAAAGGATTAAGCATCTAAGCTAAACTTGTGTATTTCATTTGGCTTCTTGTTGATTTAGTTTTAACTCAATTTTAAGAATAGATAGACTAAGGCATGTATATGCCTGTCTTTCCACATACATCTCCAGGTGATATTTATTTATTTATTTACATTTTGCCATGGAGGAATGAAAATCTATTTTGATATAAAACTTACTTGAATAATAGTGTCCCAGTACTGAAGTCATAATTTGTATAGGCAGTATTTTTGCTGTTTCTGAAAGGATCTGATCTAGGGTGTGGTGGCTCAGCGGGCTAGAGCACTGAAAACTGTCGGTTGCAAAGTCAGCAGTTCAGTGGTTCGAATCCCAGGTGCCATGCAATGGAGTGAGCTCCCGCTGTCAACCCCACCTCCTGCCAACCTAGTAGTTTGAAAGCATGTAAATACAAGTAGATAAATAGGTACCTCCAAAAAAGCAGGAAGTTAAAACAATGTTTCCTTGCAGCCATGCCAGCTACATGGCCATGGACTGGCTCTTTGGCTTGAATATGGAGATGAGCACCGCCCCTAGAGTCAAACACGACTAGCACACATGTACGGGGTGAACCTTTACCTTTACCTTTACCAATCTGTACCCTTAATGACAAACTCATTTTTTTCCATCCTCAGCTTTTAAATGAGATAGTTTTCTAACTGCCACTGACTGTGTCCCTGAATCTTGAATCTCTGTTATATGATGAGTGCACTCATAATCCAAGTACATACTCTCAAGTCGTCAAAAAGTACTATCCTCAAACAAGGCATCAACAGGTTGAGGGGAATTCCAAGGTAAGCAGAAAAAATACACAAAAATAAATATAATATATTTGGTAGTGGGAAAAGACTTAAGATGAAGGAGTCCTGCAGAATAATCCAGAGAAGACTGAATGTGCCCATTGATTATGGGCTGCTGGTTGTCACGGGAGATGGAAGACCACAGGAAGAGGAAATGTGTATGTTTGACAAGAATAGGATTATCCTACAGTGCAAGACTGTGTTGCAAGTCCTGGCTGTAAACAGCTAGTTCCTATTTCTGTGAATCCTGTACACTCATGGAAGTTACTCATCGTTAGATTTGCTGACCCCCATCATCATTACCGTGTGTCAAAGCCTGGATTCTGCAGGACTATAATGAAAAGTACAGGACTATTGTATCATTCGTCTTGACAAAAACATGAGAAAGGGGACATAATTTATGGTACTTAAGGCTCTTGTGGTAGGGTACCAGAGGAGAACATCCTTTTATATACAAAGGAATCTGTGTGGTCCTGTGTGTGTGTGTGTGTGTGTGTGTGTAGTTTCTACATAGACAAAGCTTTCTAGTTTTACTCTAGTCTCATGAGATGGGGAATGTTGTGTTACCTTCTGTTTGACAGCTTAGAATACTTGACTGTATAATATACTTCCAGTAGAGACAGATAAAGGCTAAAATAAAAAGCAGTGAATACACAAAATGATGAATCTTTTTCAGTTGTTTAAACCAGGATGAATACTTGCAAATAGAGAGGAGTGCTCTACTTCCCTCTGTTGTCACTTTTACTACCTTCTAACACAGAGAGGCCAACGAGTTTGAAGAGGAAGATTTCCCACTGTCCATGGAAGGTCTTCCTCTGAATCAGGGTTCTCCACGTGTCAGAGGGTGAGGAAAACAAGGGTAGAAACAGTGGGGCTACAGCATTTCTTTCTACATGCAAGGCCCCTCTCATGTTTTAAGTGACTTAATAGAGCTGTCATGTCCCCTATGTTATCATTTGTCTGCCCTGCCTTGATATAAATGTTTTTCCTTAGCAGTCCATTATGAGCATTTAGCAGGTTGATGGCTATACCTCTTGTTCTTGAATTTTACAATCTATTGATCTGTTGACTAGTCAGGTGGCTTCCTTTTTAAAAGTCACATTTCCTAGACATCTGTAACGGGAGATCTTGAGGATTAAAATATAGTGGAAAACATAAAATAAGTGCTTGCTTTGTGCTGCTTATAATCCAGTGAGATAACACTGTCACGTAAGGTTTCTTCTTCCCCGCTCTTGACAAATACTATGGGGAACAGTTTTTTAACCAAACAGTAGGCTTTTACTAAATCTTCTCAGAAAATACCAACATTCCTTCAGGTACTGTGGGGAAAACAGATGAATTGTTCTCCAGGCTAGACTGAAGCGTGAAAACATTGAAGCAGAAGTCCGACATGACATTATTCCTGGATACAGAAACTAAGAAATGATGTAAAAGCAAACAAACCTTCATTGTTAAGGTAAAATAGTCTACTGTGCAGTTTATTAATTGGCGTGCAATAATTGTTGTCATGGTAACAACCAACTATATACAGGAGTAGGAGAACACAGGAACTAAAGCATGTGGGAGTTGATGAGCAAGTCCTTTGAGGCTTGAAATAGAACTGGAGTAAAAAGTAGTTTAGATGAGGCAGAGAGTAATTTTGCCTGTCGCAATCATTCTGGCCCAGTTTTGCCAAAAGTCCAGATCACAATATGCAGCTGTGTACATAGAACCCTGTCCCAAGCTGTCAAGCAATTCTAGAACCCAGTTCTTAGACTGAGGGCACAGCTACATTGCTCACATATTATAGCACTATCTCTTTAAGACAGAAAGATTTCAATGCCTGTGTGACACAGTGCTGAAATCACGTAGTTAATTTTAAAAAATTAAGGGACAGCAGGCATAATTGTTGATGAGCTGAAGGGATAGCTTCCCACACGACCTCAAACATATCACCAATAAATATATGAACATAGTGAATGCTCCCTTCCTATTTTTGACAAACAAAAATAGGCCATTAAGGAGTTCACCAGCAATTTAAACTAAACAACCTTCCAAAGGGAGTTTAAAATGAAATGATTCCTTAAAAGAAAAGTATGAGTTTCTTTCACACTTAAAAATCATAATGTAGTCAGAAAATTTTGAATCATTTTGGATTATGCTAAACTCTGAGTAACCGGAGAAATATATTAAACGTAGTCACACACTGAAGTTCATTTTCCTTTACAGAAGGCTATAGGAGCATTCTGGCATTTATGTTGTATAAGATTTGCTTATATGCAGGATGCAAAGAAGGTGACAGTTGTTAATATTAACACTCCTCTGGATTCCTGTTTTACATCAAGTGCTGTAGGGACCTGTAATGGCAAGTGTTGGTCACTGCCTCCTCTTCAGGCCCAATTCCAGCACAGACCTCTATTCCTTGGCTAGTCCCCATCTCTGCCTGTGAGGAGTTCAACATACAAATCAATGAGCTAACTATGAAAAAGCCACTTTAATCAAAGTGTTTTCTTACCTATTCGGATGATTTGAGATTTCAAATCACATGCCACTCACTACAGATACTGTTCTTCACAAGGGATTTTGAGCAAATATAGGGGCGGTTTTACATGCATCCTTTTCATTATGTGGGTTCTGTGGGATTTTTATGTTTTAGATTGTAAAGCACCTACATCAAGTAGTGCGCACACTAATGGGGTGGTGTTTGAAGCAAATCAACTCAATCAATACTGTTGTGCACTGGAATTGTCACATAGTGGCTTGCATACAATTTCACAATCACAATCACAAGAACCTTTACTGGCATTCATTAATATAAAACAGATGCAAGGAGATGTAAAATAAGAGGTAGGAAATAAATAAATAGGTTAAAAATGATTAAAAGATTGGGTTAATAGCAGGCCTTGGCCCCAGACTATTTACTAATATGTAAAACAGTGGCCAAGTATTCAGCCACTGAGGCTGTCAATTCCGGAAGTTTGTCCTTGAGTAGACACTTTGTTATACTCTCCGGGGATCCAGAGAAATTAGAAATATAAGGGGTCAGAAGGCGAAGGTGAAGCTTGTGGTGGGAGGGACAGGAGAGAAGGATATGAGAGGTTGAGTCAGGTTCCAGTAAACATAGTTTACAGAGTCTGTTCTCAAATGGAACATTGTAGTATCTTCCTGAAAGAACTGCTGAGGGAAGGATGTTCAATCTAGCGAGCATAAAAGCACGACGCAGACAAGGATTAATGAGATGTTTCATATAATTTGCTCCTAGTCCTGGAGTTGGCATCAAACCATAAAAGTGAGGAGAACACGTTGGATTGAGCCCTGATGAAATGGTTTGACACTCTATATCCCAGATTCTTTGGTGAATGATTTTGAGGATTTGGGATTCTTCGCAGTTGATTAGGGAGTCTAGGTTGATTCCAATGCGATGAATTTTGGACTGGATAAATTGATACCATTTTGAGACATAAGGGTCTCTTAATAGTTCATATACAAGAGAGTTGGAGTTAGGGTGAAAATGAATACGTAGCCAAAACTTAATAGTGACTGTCCAAGCTACTGGCTAGTGTTAATATTTATTCCTGCTTGCTGAGTCCATCATTAATCTTCTGCATTTTTCCGCTATGGGAAATATGAGCATGTTGCGTGCATAAGTGCTGTTAACAGAAAGCTAATTGGAAAACAATCAGACAATCAGTATATGCTTTGGCACCGGGGGTGGGGTGGGGGCTGAGCAGGAAGGTTCCTCAGTTCAAAGCCATGAGATGCGGGCCATCTTTAAGGTTCAGCCTTTAAGTGATATATATTATAGTGTTCTCCCCATTTCATATTTTGAAGGTGCTAAAAAGTTATCTAGAGGCAATGTTGGGATGTATTTATTGTTATATTTTCACCAGTTGCCATACTGATCAAGAGTTCAGTTGGCTTTCCCTAGCACTGTGCTACCTACTGAAAAATAAAATTTCAGTTCTGCCCACACTATTGTGCCTGTTCAGGCCACCATCCACCTAACGAGTCTATTCAGACCAGGGTGACAATGAAACCAAGGTGAACTATAAATTGGAGGCCTCACCACTAATGTTCCTCAGACTGGTGAAGCTGTTTGGATGAGTAGCAACTCCAGTTGTCATGACTCAACTTCCAGATAACCTCACCTGGATGACTAAGGATCTTCACAGACATATAGCCCTATATGAATATTTACACTGAACTTAAAGCCACTTACCTCTGAGTGGACACACATAGGATAATGAAATAAATTCATTTTCTCCTTTCCTTTACCAGTAGTATTAAGCATTTGAAGGAATCACTTCCAAATGATAATTTAGGATAATAAAACAATAACAACCAGTTAAAAGCTTTTCAGGCTGCAGATTATGCCTGCTTTCAAATGTCTCTTAATGGCTTTTAAAAGACCAGTTTAGCTGCAGCATCTGTTTAGAATGCTCTTTGCATTTTATAAACACACACACACACACACACACACACACACACACACACACACACACACACACACACACACACACACACACACACACACACAACTTGTTTAGCTTCCAGTGCTTCCATGTAGTTTGTTTCCTTTGCAAAAGACCAAGAAACCGTAACCAATAGCTGCATGCTGGATTGCTTCAGTTGGAGCAGTGAGAGATGGAAACAAACTATGGTAGTTATGAGCTAACATTTAATAAAAGACATTTTATAAACAAAAGCTATAGAGATGCTTTTTCACAGACACACTTTTTAGGGGTGGGTGTGGGGTAATGTCTGCAACACCCAGACCTCTTCAGGCATCAAGTACCAGAACAGGACTGCAACTTGCAAAGCTCCATTCAGATAAAAGGAAAAACAGAGAGAAAACACCCCTAAAGAAAATTTTTGTGCATGTCATCAGTTGTTCAGTTTTGGAGCACGTATACGTAGTAGAAGGGAAGAGTGGGTGTGGAGAACTATAAATAATTGGTGGTTGCATAATATAGCAATCATTTATTTAGAGACAGATTCCTTAATGGAATTTTGTTGATTATATATTTAGCTGATATGGAAGCAGATTCAGGTAATTGTTTTAGAGAGCAGATTTATAATTTAGGAAAACCTCTGAATCTAGCTGTGGTCTTGGATAAACAGTTGGAAAATATGCCCACATTGTCTTTTCACGTCTGTTTGCCTGCTGTATCCATATTGGAAGACAGACCTTGTCACAGTCAGGCCTCCCTTAGTTATTTCCACTTATTCCTACTCCAGTATGCTCTGTGTGAACCAAAAAGAGACTGGAGTAAGATGCAGCAACCAGGCTGCTGATGGGATGCCCTCTTTCAAACTGTGTGTTATCTAAATCCTACATTTATATTGGGTTGTATACAGAACAGGAGAGGGTGTTTTGGGGTGTTGGTGTCCCCCCATTTAATGTGCTAACCTGAGGGAAAATACAAAAAAAGGATTCCATTAGATACTAAAAAGTATTAGAATAATAATATTACATAATACTTTTTACTGCTATTGTATTTTTAAGACACAAAGATAATGGAACTGGCCATTATGGGCATCCAACATTATTACTAGCTTATAACATGCTCCTACGGGTTACAGGTTGATAATAAGCTGAAAAGAGGTTCAGTAGGAGATGGGAGTATTGTACCTACAGAAGTTTGACAGAAAAAGTCTATTAGGAATTACCAGGAAAACCTATACACCCTTATACTATTTCTGCATTGCAGTCACTGAACGGTTTAGTGGTAAAGTCGTACTTAATAACTGGGAATATGCTATTATGCAGCAGAGCAAATCAACATATAACAAGACAATTCTAAAAATGGGGGCAGCCCCCCCCCCCCAAAAAATAATAACTTTGAAACTGGATTGTCGAATTAGCACCAAATTTGGCACAGATGTAACAGTCTGCTCTTACTCTATGGCAAATTAGGGAAAGCTAGGGCAAAGTTTTTTTTGAAATACAAACTTTTTAAAATTAAAACTGTTCCCTCTCTTCAGAAGTAGATGACCCTAAACACCCCCAGATTCAAAACAATTTATATAAATTGAAAAGACAAATTTTAAAATGGGATTGTTTCAAAGAAAGTAATGGAGTGACAATCCTCCAGAAAGGGAAGCATTTAGTCTTATCTGAGAATTAGCAGGTAACATTGTAAGACATATGGAAATAATTTCTGCATTTCAAAAGTCCAGCTTGTTTTTTCCATGTTCTAAGTGATTTCAGCAGGCATTATCTCATGATTTCTGAGATCGGTTTCTCACACAAGTTTTCAAAGGAGAAATAAATTCCAGGTCTTAGGCAATCTGAACTTTTGAATCTTTAAATGAGAAACCAATTGAATTTTTAACTCCTTCCGGGCCAAATAGCTATGCATGAATGGAGAGGCATTCTGTGTTTGATTGTGATATTTTACCTTTAAAAAGAATAGAGAAAAGTGTTCAGAGGCTCATTAATTTAAGATGTGAAATTACTATTCACATAAGCCACCTTGGGTCTTTTCCAAGGAGAAAGGCAGAGTAAAAATACCCTTAAATAAATAAATATTTTTGTGTGTTATTGTTCGGGATGTCTTACTCTCTTTGCAGAGCTTTGATGCCTATATCCTGTCATAGTTTCAACTCTTCCACCCATCTTATCACTGTACAATTGTGTGGCAACTAAGAATATACCTCCAAAGATGTACCATCAAGTCACTTCTCATGTGTGATTAATATATGAGTTAATGACCTAAAAATGCAAACACCACTACCCAAGGTAGTTTACAAAAAGCTAAATCATAAAATGCAATTAAAATACAATTAAAATACAATTAAAACTCATATAAAGCACATTAAAGCAGCCATTATGAAAATGTATTTGATGACAAACACCTCACCCATAAAAAATTAAAAATAAAATATAGTATCCCCAAAATTCAGAGGGCTAAAATAGAAACCATAATAAAATGTGCCCCCTCTTAGAGGGCTGGTGGAAAGGGGGGAAGGGAAAAAACTCTTAACTGGAGAAGGCCTCTGCAAATAAATAAGTCTTCAGTGCATATTCTGAAAGGAAAGTAGGGAGGGAGCTTGCCTTATCTCTGATGACAGGTTTCCGTATTTCAGGGGCCACCACCAAGAAGGCATAGTGCCTTGTTGTCTTTTTGGCCTGCCTCGGGGTGGCCACCTGCAGCAAGAAGGATTGGGAGAATTGGGTAGCATGGGATGGATTTCTCAGGGGAATATGTTCCACTAGTTACTGAGGTCCCTGGCTGTGTAGGGCTTTATATGTTAACATCAGCACCATGACTCTGATGCCGAACACCACTGGGAGCCAGCGTATCCTGGACAAGGACCGGGCAATATGCTGGACATTTCTCACACCTGTAACCAACCTGGCCGCCCGTGTTTTGCACCCTCTGTAACTGCCTCATGAAGTCCAAGGGCAGCCCGACACAGAGCACATTGCAGTAATCTAATTTGGAGACTACCAATGTATAGATCAGAGTCTTTAGAGGCTCCCCACCCAAACAGTGTTGGAGTTGGGAAATCTGCTTAAGTTGGTAGAAGGCAGACTGTTGTTTCAGGGTGAGTGCCAGGGCAAAAAGGACTCCCAGACTCTGAACCTGATGTTTAAAAGGCAGAAGTAAGCCCTCCAAGGAGAGCTGGGGTACATTTCCACTGGGTCAGGGAAGTTTCTCCAGTAAGACCTCCATCTTATCCTAGCAATATCAATTCTCCCAATAATTTTCAATTTCTGTTCAGGTCTTGCAGATTAACCACTGTGATTTCCTTTATTGAGACAGTCCTTGGAACTTGTCGAAACAATTGTGATTGCTATATGTTTGGATAAGAAGTGGTTAACTGGTTTAAAAAAAGAAGCCAGCTTCTGGGAATTTCCTTTGCTTGCTATCTCTTTGTGACTAGTAGTGAGAACAAGAGCGTAACCCTATAGACCTGTGGTGGCAAACCTTCAGCACCCCAGATGTTTTGGACCACAACTCCCAGAATTCCAAACCTGTATTGCCAGTGACAAAGGACTGTGGGAGTTGTGGCCCCAAACACCTGGAATTCCAAAGGTTTGCCACCACTGCTATAGACCATCTTGGCTGCTACTGTTGGTGTTATCGGTGTTCAGGTTGCCTTCTGCAATATAACACTTGGCATCCTTTTTCCTGCTGGCAATTGTGGCGTAATTTTATGCAGCAATCTCAGGCTCTTCCTTGCTATTCTGAATTGTGGATATAGAAGCACAAATTTTCACATTCAAAAATGGAGTTTTTTTTAAAGAATCGAGTAAAAAGTACATATGCAGGAGTCAACAGAAGAACAAGGTTTCTTGCAGTATTTTCAGTTTCCTTTTACTACAATATCTGTAAAAAGTGACACTGGCTTTTAGAAGAGCAAGTAAGAGACTCTCACATTAAGAGCATACATTTCTGTCACCATTGTCTTTTCAGGTAAAGTTTGAGAGGTCATTGGTAACACATCATTTTTGTTTGTTTTTCTTCTTATTGAAGACAAGATAAGTGTGTGTACTTGCTAATCTTCAAAAAACAGAAGTTGGCAACCCAGTTCACAAACTCTCAAAAGGTGATATCCTATAATAATAATAATAATAATAATAATAATAATAATAATAATAATAATAATAATAATAATAATAATAATAATAATAATAATAATCTCTTCCTTTTAAAATTGAATGCAGTGCTCTCTTCCCTTTTAAGCAAGGACTTTTTCTTTGAACTATTCTTAATGTTATATACAGGGGGGGGGGAAGAAAACAATCTAGGGTCAGGTCTAATCAATATTACTGCTGTACAATACTTAAGTGACGAGGTGAAATTCAAGTGTGTTGATAAGAAGAAAATAATACCCTTTTGTTTATCTTTTTGTTTTATTTAAAGCACATATTCCTGTGGTGGAAGAATTTTTGTGAGAAGGTTTCTGCTAGTATATACAAACTGGAGGACTTGAGAAAGAATGATGATTAGAGGACATTTTGGAGATTGTTCATTCATAGGGTCACTATAATTTGGAGCAGCATGACAGCACACCACCACCACCACAACCTATCCAGCATCAGATATTCAATACAGAAAAAATATGATACAATGAACATTAAGCCTAAAAATCAGTACAGGAAAACTGAAAGGAATTTTAAAAATGTTTCAACAATTAATTAAGACAAATTTAAATTTAAAAAAAAAATCTAGGTGTTTGTATTATATTTTTTCAGATGACTATTAGAAGCTACTTTTCCCTTTCTAGATCACTGTCCAATGTACTTAAGATGAAATAGATGGTGATATGTATATCTGCTCATGGGATAAAGGGGACACTTCCTCTCATAATATAAATTGAAGAGTTTGATCTACACAGAAGGAAATGATGGGCTAAAATCCCCTTGCTTAATTTACACTATTAAGGCTGAGGATGTCATTAGCTGCAGCACATTTTTGGACCCAATTCCCTTGGTATCCCTTTTGTCATGGTGAAAAGCTGTTGGGGCCATAGGGTGAGGATATTTTTTAGTTTTCAAGCATTGTAGTCAATGTTTACAAATCATCCCAGTACTGGTGATTCTCAAAAATTAAAGACTTCCCCAAATACCTGTATTTCTCAACAGCTTCCATAGGACAAAAGGGATCCTAAAGTGGATTTGGGAGCTTTGGATGAGTTTGGGACCAATTCAGTTATCAAATATTGCCATCACTGATGACATGATACACCTTGCACAGGTTTTTGTTTTTGTTTTTGTTTTTGTTTTTGTTCAGTCATGTCCAACTCGTTGTGACCCCATGGACCAGACCTGTCTTCCACTGCCTCCCAGAGTTTGGTCATATCCATGTTGGTTGCATTGATGACACTGTCCAATCATCTCATTCTCTGCTGTCCCCTTTTCCCTTTGTGTTCAATCTTTCCCAACACCAGGGACTTTTCAAAGGAGTCCTCTCTCCTCATGAGGTGGCCAAAGTACTGGAGCCTCAGCTTCAAAATATGTCCTTCCAGTGAACATTCAGGGTTTCATTTTGTATTTTCATTTTGTTAGTAATAATTCCCCCCCAAAAGGAAACAAAATGAAATGAAACTGTTTGAAACTCTGTTTGACATAGCAGGGGGATCCCAGCTTCCCCGACACAGCAGGGGGCTGAGAGGGTGAGTGCTGACTTCACTGTTTGTCCTGTCAGCCCCCTGCTGTGTCCTTGGATGCTGGGATCCTCTGACACAGCAGGGGGCTGAGAGAGTGAGTGGTGAACTCAGCACTTGCCCTATCAGCCCCCTGCTGCTATGCCCTTCTCAACAAGGTAAGAGGCAAGTGGGTGGTGCACCCACTTGCCCCTTGCCTGGCTGAGCAGGGCATAGAGGAACACAGTTTTGAATATTCCACTGCCTGCTCCATTCTCCCATTGTCGCCCCTCCCCCCTGGTGGTTTTCTTTGATAGCCCGAGCTGTCAAAAAACCCACCTGGAACACAGGGGTGACAATAGGAGAATGGAACAGGCAGCAGGAAATTCAAAACCCTGCTCTGGTCTGGTCTCCCATTCTGGCCACCACCACCCAGCTGGTTTTGACAGCTCGCACTGTCAAAACCAGCTGCCTGGCAGTGGCCAGAACAAGAGAGTGGAGGAGGAAAATTCACAAATTGTTTCATTTTAACAGTTAAAAAATGGTGTTTCATTTCATAATGAAACACTGCCTTTTTACATTATGAAATGTTTTGTAACCTTACAACACAACAAAACATGATGTCATTTTTTGTTTTGTGCCTATCTCTAGGGCACAGCTCAAAGTGCTGGTCATAACTGATAAAGCCCTATATGACTTTGGACTAGATTGTTTGAATGCCCATATTGAAATCCACTTCCAGGCTCTGGAACTCCCCGCCAAAGAATGTGGGTTGGCTCTCTCCTTGTGCTCCTTCTGCCAGCAAGCAGGGACAGTTCTATTCAGACAGGCCTTTGGCATTTAAGCTGTTCTTTTGGCTGAAGGGTGTTTTTACTCTTGGGTACAGTACAGTTTATTTTGTTTTTTACTGCTGTGATTCTGATTACATTTTATTGATTTATTCATTTGTTCTATTGCAGTTTTTTTCCTCTTGAGTTTTATAATAGTTAATCACAGTGGCTGCCAGTTCTAGTAGAGTAGTGGGACAAACATTTTGTTTAAATAGATAGATCTCGTATGGACACAGCGGCCAAGCAGGGTTCCGTACTCCAGTACAATTACTTGTTTATGAAGAATTTGCATCCCAGGGGTCACTGCCTGTGGCCTCTGAAGTCCAGAGAAGCCCACTCATGTTCCCTCACCGCTCAGCTCATTGGATTAGTCACCAGCCCCTCTTCATTCCTCAGCAGATCTACAGTCACTGTCTTTGCCTAGCATGCATGTGAAATATTCAGATGGTAGATAAAACAGCAATTTAGCTTTTAAAATATGTTCTCTATGGGGTAGTTTGAATGTAATTTGGCAGTCCCATTTGTAAGTGTGTTTGCTTTATCGAAGTATAAAGAAACAGATGCAGGGGTATATGATTTCAGTATTAAAGAGACATATGTGTGGGTGTTGTTTTTTCCCTTCTTAGCTTCGCCCCTTGCAATCTGTCACTTGAGCTCAGTTTTGTCCCGGTCCTGCTGTGGTGAATTAAGTGAACCTGTTTGTGAGAACAGTTTCTGAGGTGGTAGATCTTGGATGGGCGGGAAAGATTCAATTCCTTCCCCACTGTGCTCTTTTAAATGTTGAAATTGGATGCTTCCCTGCCACTTAATAATCGAATGAGGCAAAACTGGGAAGACAAACATAGCTGCTGCCATTATCACACTTGGTTTGGTTCTTAGCTTGGTAAAAAAAATGCCTAGGGTGTTTTGAGCCTCTCTGTGTTCTTATAGCTGCTGCATGAAAAGCAGCAGTAGTAAATGATGCGTGAGTTGTACATCTTTCCATGCATGCTGTGATTGTATGAAGGAGTCATGCTTGTATTTCCTCTGTGTCATGATACATGATGAGGATGGGATGAGAATTTAAAACAAATGTGGCTGACAATGTAAACAGTCTAGCTTGATGTAAGCCTTCTCCAAAGTGGAACATCACACACCATTTTCTTTGCACCCGTGGTCTTCTACCTGCTATCATTCTCCCAAGGATTTACTCGGAGAAGAAAAATTAGCACAGGGATTCAAAGAGGACTGAAGGTATAAAAGATGTTATGAGTGCAAAGTTCTTTCTTTACAAGATAATGTTTGCATTTAAAAATGGTTCTGAGACATGTGACTAGATTTCCCAGTGCTACAGCTCTTCTAATTCTCACCTACTGAGCACAACTAATGTGCTTTTTTCTACCTTTTTGTAATCTTTCTCTTTAACGAACTACATGGTACTTCGATGAACTTATCATGCATTTTTGTTTAATTATTGGGGTTTGACTACTATGTGTTTTGCTTTGTTCTTTTATATATTTGCTGTGGAAGTTGTGCTAATGATTGCAATATGTTCTAACTCCTGTTACTACTTAGTTTCTGCGGTGCTGTTTGATGATTACCACAAGACATTGTTGAATTTATGTGTAGGTTTCCCTCCTAATTTAATATCTCAAGTAGGCCATGAAATTACAGCTAGACTACTTAGCCTTGTTCTAGCTGTTTATGCATTCAGCATTTGCCAAATGATTGATCCAACTGGCCCAGATTATGCTATTTCCCAGATATGCATACTATATGGAAATAGGCCACTGTAGTTGCCCTGCATTCATTCATTAGAAAGACTCTGAGGTACATGGTTGATAGGGTGACCCATTTTAGTATCTACATATAGAATGGTTCTTGCAAGTATGTACATCTGAAATCCCACAGCTACTAGAAAGATAATGAGCATATAAATCAATAGTATGGATGTAGATTCAAGATGGAAGGCCATGATTCAAGACACTTCAGTGTTACCAACCCAGTGAAGACAGCGATGTGGTTACAAATACTGAGATTGTATTAGACTGGGTACAGAGGAGGAAGGTTCCTATCTATTTGTGTGCACAGTTATCTAGTGTGGTTTTATGCAACCTTTCTCCCAGTGAAAAGACTCAAGGCACGGCACAAAATGACTACTGCTGTACTAAAATTTTCTCCCATGGAATTTTTAGCATAATCTTTCTGAGAAATTCTCAGAGGTGATGTTCAGCATTCTTGTGCTTAACCTCACATATGAGGTGGCTGAGGAGTGTCTAGGCATGTCTTTCGTTTTATAGTATCTGTGGCAGCTAGTAGCCCACATATTTATTTACACATCCTGAACAAGATATTATGAGATACAGTATATTGTTTCAATAGGTGTATTCTTGAAGGCTTTCACAGCTGGGATCTGATAATTGTTGAGTTTTTCGGGCTGTTTGGCCGTGTTTTGGAAGTTTTTCTTCCTGACTCTGTGGCTGCCATCTTCAGAGGGCAAGGAGCTCAAGGAACTAGGAGTTCTCTCTGTGCTCTGGGTTTCAATAGGATTTTTTTTTTCAAACAAGGAAGCATGGACAGCCAAGGAAGAAGCATAGTGATAAAGAGATGTATATAATAGGTAAAGTCAAGGTACAAATGTTATGAAAAGCTTGCATCATCAAAGAAATTGCAAAGGTTTATGAATGAGGAGGAAACCTCTTTCATTGGGGAATATACAGTATGGGGAATATACAGTGTGTGTGTGTGTGTGTGTGTGCGTGCGTGCGTGCGTGCATGTATACTGTGATTTTGAACTGTTACTATAGGGATTGGATTGAACTATGAAGAACAAGGGTTACAGCAACATTTTTTCAGAGGACATTCTTCTGAGAAATCTTATCAGGTTTTATTTTTCTTATTTCTCTAGACCAGTGGTGGCAAACCTTCAGCACTCCAGATGCTTTGAACCACAACTCCCAGAATTCGGAGCCTAGATTGCCAGTGACAAAGTACTGTGGGAGTTGCAGTCCAAAACATCTGGAGTGCCAAAGGTTCGCCAGCACTGCTCTAGACATAGAAAACCAGTTTCCAGTTATTTCCAGCATTGTTGTATCAGTGCTTGGTAGCCGCTTCCTACTACAACTACCACTAGGTACTAGAATGACAATAGGTAGGGGGCACTGAAGAGGGAAAACATGGTGTTGAGGCTACCAACACTGTTGGACCAATTGCAGTGCAAAAACAAAACAAATCAGGAATCCTTTAGGGAGAAGGAAACTAGTGTTAATATTGAGGATTAAGACATTTGAATGCCCCACCTGAAAAAGTTTGGTGAAATGGGTGTAAGTTTTCTTATGCCCAACAGGGTGGAGAATATCAAGTGTCCATTTGCACACAGCTATAAAAATAACTGGGTTCAAACAATAATTGTCCAGGCTTATTTCTGACAGTTAAACCATTGGTCAGTTCACCAAACCTGTATCAAGAGAACTGCTATGGCAGACCTGCTCCCCCACTGAAATACTTTCTTCTTATACTTTCTTATTCTTCTTCCCTTCCCCATTCTTCTACAAGAGAAGCCTCAAAGATAGAATCATGGAATAGAATCATAGAGTTGGAAGAGACCTCAAGGGCCATCCAGTCCAACCCCCTGTCATGCAGGAACCCCCATCAATGTGCCCCTGACGGATGGCCATCCAGCCTCTGCTTAAAAACCTCCAAAGAAAGAGATACCACCACCTCCGTGGCAGCATATCACACTGCCAGACAGCTCTGTCAGGACGTTATTTCCCAATTTTCAGATGGAATCTCTTTTCCTGTAGTTTGAAACCATTGCTTTGAGTCCTAGTCTCTGACGTTTTACCCTCTTCGGTATGATATCCTTTCAGATATTTAAAAATGGCTATCATATCCGCTCTCAACACTCTTCCCAGCTCCCTAAGTCACTCATTGTAAGACATAGCTTCCAGACATTTAGCCATGCTGGTTGCCCTCCTCTGGATCCATTTGAGGTTGCTAACATCCCTTTTAAATTGAGGCGCACAGAACTGAACACTGTATTCCAGGTGGGGTCTGATCAGCTCAGAATAGAGTGGTATTTCCCTTCATCTAGACACTATGTTTCTGTAGATGCAACCCATAATCACATTGGCTTTCTTGGCTGCTGCATCACAGGGTTGACTCATGTCCAATTTGTGGTTCACCCAGACTCCCAGATCCCTTTGACATGTACTGTTTTCCAGCCAGTGTCTCCCATCCTATACCTATGTCATTCATTTATTCTACCTAGATGCATGATCCTACATTTCTCTATGTTGAAACTCATTCATTAGCTTTGGCCCAGCACTCTAATCTGTCAGGGTCATTTTGGATTTATATCCTATCCTCTAGTCTAGTGAATTAGCAACCCCTCTCAATTTGGTATCATCTGCAAATTTAATCAGTGTACTCTCTTTTCCTTCATCCAAGGAAGGAGGTGCTATTCAATAATGAATGTTGAAGAGCCCTTGAAACAGAACAGAATATTGAATAGATATTGAATAGCACTTGAAGATATTGAATAGCACATGAACCAGATATTGACTGACACTTGAAATTGAATATCACTTGAACCAGAATACATTATCTTGACAAGATATTCAATAGCACTTGAACCAGAAGAGAACCCTGGGGAACCCCACTAGTCACTGTTACCTCTCTCCATGCTGAGGAGAATCCATTTATTTATTTATTTATTTATTTATTTATTTATTTATTTATTTATTTATTTATTTATTTATTTATTTTAGAGTATTTTTACCCCACCTTTCTCCTTGGAGAAGGACCCAAGGCGGCTTACAGTAATGAGGGATAATATACAGTCCAGTACAGTTAAGACATGTTCAAGTATTTGAGAACAAGGAAATGAGGGACATCTTACAGCATTAATAGACAAGATTACATTAAAGCTACAAGGTTATAAGTAGTTATAAACACATAGTCTAAGTCTATGTGTACCTAGCATGCCTGAAGAGAAAGGTTTTTGCCTGCTTCTGGAAGGACAACAGAGATGAGGCAGTCCTGACCTCTAGTCGGAGGGAGTTCCAGAGTCTGGGTGCAGCAGTTGAGAAGGCCCTTTGAGACGTTCCCATGAGACATACCTGTGATCGTAGCAAGATGGAGAGAAGTGCCTCTTCTGATTACCTTAACACTCGAGATGGTTCATACTGTGAGATTCAATCTTTGAGGTAGCTAGGACCCAGGTCGTATGGTGCTTTGTAGGTCAAGGTCAGCACCTTGACTTGTTCTTCATAGCTGATTGGCAGCCAGTGGAGCTGTTTTAACACGGGTGTAATGTAATCTCTGTACTCCACCCCAGTCAGCAGTCCGTCTGCTTCATTTTGGACCCGTTGAAGTTTCCTGAGACTTTTCATTGGTAGCCTCACACAGAGCACATTACAGTAGTCTAGCAGGGGTGTCACTAGGGCATGTGTCACCGTGGCCAGAGCTGGTTTCTCAAGAAAGGGTTGTAATTTTCATACTAGCCTTAATTGTGCAAATGCTCTCCTGGCCACAGCCATGACCTGGGCATCCACGTTCAAGGATGAGTCCAAGAGCGCCCCCAAGCTGCGTACCTGATTTTTCAATTGGAGGGTGACCCCCATCCAGTACAGGTTGCATACATATCCCTTGTTCTCCCTTTTGACTGACCAGGAGCACCTCTGACTGCCTGGGTTTAGTTTCATTTTGTTCATCCTCATCCAGTTCATTACTGCCACTAAAAACTCATGTAAAGTTGAGATAGTAGCTTTATTTATGATCACCCTTTGGGTATGATCATTCAACCAATTACAAATCCACCTAACAGTAGCACTATCTATCTCACATTCTAGTAACTTTTTTGCAAGAATATTTATTTTATTTATTTTTATTTTTACAACTTATATGCCGCCCACTACCCAAAGGTCTCTGGGCAGCTTACAATCAAGGAATTAAAACAGTTAAAAACATCAAACAACAATAAATAATTAAAACAACAATAAAAACCTTATACTAAAACATCACACTAAAATTGCCATCAGAAGATGGGGAACCTTATCAAAGGCCTTACTGAAATCAAGATAAGCAACATCCATAGTGCCCCCCTCATCTACCAGGCCTGCAACTCTATAAAAGAAAGAGATCAAATTAGTCTGGCATGACTTGTTTTTAAGAAACCCATGTTGACTTCTGGTAATGACAGCATTGTTTATTAAATAATTACAGACTGTCTGCTTAATAACCTGCTCAAGAATCTTTCCAGGAATAGATGTTATGCTGACTGGGCGGTAATTATTTGGGTCCTGTTTTGCCCTTTTTGAAGATGGGGACAGCATTTGACCTCTTCCAAATGGGGACTTCCCCTGTTCTCCAGGAATTCTCAATGATTATTGCCAATGGTTCTGCTAGAGGATTGTTAGGAAGTGTTATTCTACAAATAAACAGACTCATATACCCCAAGGCTCCACTTAACGTCTGCTTCTGGTCTGTAAGTTTCCTTCCTTCCTTCCTTCCTTCCTTCCTTCCTTCCTTCCTTCCTTCCTTCCTTCCTTCCTTCCTTCCTTCCTTCCTTCCTTCCTTCCCCAATTGATGTACCTCTTGGGCTGCATAGCTGGTCTGAAAAGGAAGGCTTCTAGTTCTTCCAAGAGACTCTTGTTTTAGTGGTCCCATCTGGAAATTCTCCTCTTCCCCATGCTTCTCAGCTGCATTTAAGGAGATGCATTTCTTTGATTATGATTCTTGATTTCCCCTTTCTATAACCTTTTCCCCATGCATGCAAGACAGAGGTAGACATTGGCATAGACAGACTTCAGTGCAAAATGAGGCCTTCCAAAATATGCATATATTTCCTGTCACAGTTCTACTTGTAGCTCTTTAGTTGGACTTATGGTTACAGTCGCTAGATGTTACATTATGAGCAGTGTTCATACTACAATAGATAGGTAGGCATGAATAGCTGATGTAAAACCTACCTGATATTTAGTTGGTCCATTGCTGAGAATGTTTTATGGACATCAGGAACAAGCTTCTCACTTTACAATAATTAATAAAATCCAGGAAGCTTATGCTGTAGAAAACAATGCATGTAAAGAGCTCATATTTTTAATAGATGGTAGTAGATGAAGCAGTGTCTCAGGGTACAAATTGTCATACGTAAGCATTAATTTCCTCTATTTGTCTGTGAATTCTATGCCTTTCTGTAAATATCTCATAAGTTGTAGAATATAATTATGTATGTATGAAGTTCAAGCCCTAGCAGTTAGCTTGTTCTGTTTATTTCCTAATCATATTCTTGTTTTGCCAAACACTATGTTTTTGTCTGTTTGCCATCACTGACAATTATATGATGAACTTCAGTAATCACTTGCTGCTACTCCTCCTACAGTTGTGAAAAACACTTAACTAATGGGGCATTTGAGACTAAATAGACCTCAGTGTAGTCATTAAAATATGTATCTGACAATAGCTCAATCTGACATGAAAACATTTGAGTAAATGAAGTATTAGTGTTTAATAGAGAAATGATAAGTGGCATCTTTAATGATTTCTACCCACATTACGTTCATTCCTATGGGGTTTCAGATACAGTATCTCACCCCACTCCATGTACCTCTCCACCACAATGTTTCTCAAGTAGAGATGGGCACGAATCAAAAAAATGACATTTCGTTTGTCGTTTGTCGTGTGGAGGGTCTGTTTTGGTTCGTTTCCGTTTTTCATGAATTTCTTGCAAAAAATTGTTTTCATTTTCGTTCGTTTCATTACCGTTTCCTTACCATTTATTTCAATTTTTGTGATTTTTTTAGGATTTTAAGCAATTCACTCATATGGCAGCACGGCAGCACGACAAAATTTCCGATGTTTCTCTTTGTTTTGTTTCATTTTAGAGACAAAATTCGTTTGTCATTTTGTTACGTAATGAAACAAAAAAACAAGAACGGAAACAAAAAATTGTTCGTTTTGTGCCCATCTCTATTCTCAAGCTGCAAATAAGAAGCACTGAATGTTCAGTATTCACGTTCTGTCCGCACAGGATGCTTTACATTTAGAGTTTTCATCCTTTTACCAGCATTTAGACTGACACACACGTCTACATGCTTTAGATGTGCAGAATTTCAGGTTATTCACTTTAAACTGAGGTGGGAAATATCAAAGTTCTGTCTTAATGAAATCCTCAAAGTTGCTCCTGTTTCTGCTTACACTTTTGTTGGCACTATTTAAACTGCTCTCAGCCATGAAAACAAAGCAAAACAATCCACCTTCATTCAGACTTTTTTTTTTCAGTGTGAAAAGAAGAGTGCTGTAACTGTATGGAGACAGAGGGCATACACTTAAGTCTTCAAAAATCTTCAAATTGGATCTTCAGATCATCATTATGCCAAAGCTACTCAGAGTTTTGTGTAAGCATGTTTGAGGAGGCACTACCACCACAGACCTGCCACAGCTAGAACTCTGACAGTTTTCAAACAACAATGCCTGAAGAGGTTTAAATTATCTAAGATGAGTGGATTTTTTAAAATATCTTTCTTTAGAGTCGGAAATGTTGCATAAATATAGAAGGCTAGTTATAAAAGGCACACATTAAAATAGGAAGCTTATGGCAGAAAAAATACAATATATGCACATAAATCTATCCTAGTCACCATTTATTTTTAACTTTCCAAAGCAGGAGACAACTCTCTCTTTTAAAAAAATGTAACATGTGACATGTTCTTGATGACTGGAATAAACATATTTCCTTCTGGTTTAGGAAGTTCAAGAATTAATTTTATCTTTGATTTCTCACTTCACAACAGTTTTGACCTCAAGATGCTTCATGAACAATTGGCTGATTTCAACTGAATGAGGGATGAAGTCCCAGAATTCAGTGGTCCCAACGTGACACTTCTTGGTGGGGCCAACTCATGTTTTACATTGGTCATAAAATAGCTGCTTTTGTCCCAACCATTTAAACCAACAAATGCAAATCTGGAATTGTGTGCAGCTGTTTAAAAAGTTGCATTCAGTTTAATAAACTTTTTGCTCTGTTGGATTTCATTATCATCAGATATAAAGGAGTGTAGTAATAATAATACTAAGTACTTGTGTATTGATCATTTTGTGATTCGTTAAAAAAGGCAGTTGGCTAGCCTCTTTCTGCCCTGAATGATTAGTCTTATTTTTATTCTTCTTCATCTGTAAATTTATTTAGCAATCCATTGTTTTATTCTAGTGATAAGTGACAATGCCAAGCTTCTTATGTTTCCATTCATTCTGGTGGGCTCTTTGCATCTTTCTTCTTCTCTTTTCAGTATTGATGTGAAGTTACCCTTGCTCTTAATGCATCCTCTTTTCCATTTCATTTCCTCCCTTCCTTGTAATGGCTTCATTGGAATTTTTTGTTGCTTTGTTGAATGCTATTACTGGAGAGATTGGGTAGGGGGGGTGGAAAACCCTCAACTCGCAGCATTAATTGTACCACCCAAGAACTATGTACATTTAATAATTTGAATGTGATCTGTACAATAATGAAGAAATCACTTCTTGGTACAGTTGCATTAGCGAGTAATCTGAAAAATGAATTTTGCTTCACGAATGAATGAGACTTGTAAGCTTCCTTAGTACTTACAGAGCTGATGAAAGTCAAATTATAAATGTATCATCTCTCTAATATTAATTCCAGTACTATTACTTACTAACATTCTGCCTAAGGTGTCTTTTCTGTCATTTTCCTGCCCGCATAGTGTCCATTAACTGTAATAGGAGTTGCACGCATGCATACATTTGTAAGAAAATAGCTAGCCCCCTTTGGCAAATTAAGTTATCCAATATTAGGCAGATGCCTAAAAGCATATTTTGTTACATGGAAAGTAGCATGTATATTCTCTTCTCCCCCCCCAAGACTTATTAACCTAGATGATTGTGTGTTAAACCTCCAGCAAAACAAATTTGATATTTAATCTGTGAAACAACCAGATTCTAAACTCTTTAGTCAAAACCTGTACAAATATTTTAAATCTTCAGAATTCTTCAGTATTAACAAGTGAGATAACAAGTGTGGAAGGGTAGTTTTTTTTTAAAAAAAAATGGTTGGCAGTTCCATAGTAAGAGAGATAAAACTTCATATTTCTGTGTAAAAGCAAAGCAAAGTGGTCTGTTTATATACTGCCCCATAATACTTCAAGTTTTCTCTGGGCAATTTTAATTACAGTGTGCAGGCTACACATTGCCCCCCTTCAAGCAGGCTGGGTACTCGTTTTACCAACCTCAGAACGATGGAAGGCTGAGTCAGCCATGAGCCGGCTACCTGGGATTGAACCCCAGGTCGTGAGCACAGTTTTACCTGCAGTACAGGCATTTAACCACTGTGCCACAAGGCTCTGTGTAGTCTGAAGCAAGACACATTTTGTTTAGCAGAGCCTTTTTTTCCTGAATGTAAATAAGCCTACAGTAAGACACTGTATCTGCCAGATCAGAACCCGCAGTTACAGTTATCCTTTCAGCCTGAAAATATTAACCCCCCAGCACCAGAAATATGTGTTTGGCCACTAGAGGAAGCCAAATACTATGCTAGAGAGAGTTTGCATTTCAGTGGCCTTTGGCATCTTAGTCAATGTGTTTTCAGAAGAAAATAATGAATTATCGTACATTTGTAACTAGTGAGCTAGAAATTTCATCCAGGAAGAGGTTGCTGGTCTGTTTTGATGTAAGAATAAGCACTGGATGTTATCATTCCTTCAGTCACCACTGAATTTACTAATGCGGTGACATACAGTGGTACCCCAACTTACGAGATTAATCCGTTCCAAGTGCATGCTCGTAAGATGGTTAGTTTGTAAGTGAGGGAATGGTTTCATTGGTTGCATTGAAAGTCAATTAATCCATCCCGGAGGGTCAGATTTCAATGCATTCCTATGGGAAACCACTTTTAAAACACCTGTGGCTCCCCCCCCCCGACATGTTGGGGGGAGAAGCAGAGGGTGATTTAAAATGTCTTTAGCCACTTAGGCAAATGGCTGCCTCGGTGGTAAAGACATTTTAAACCACCCGCTGCTTCTCCCCCCCCCCCACATGCCTGGTGGTGGTGGGAAGTGGCGAGATTTTGCGGGGAAAAGCACACCTTGTTTAAAATGTCTTTGAGCCACCTAAGAAGCAGTTCCTTGGTGGCTCAAAGACATTTTAAAGAACCCACCACTTTCTTTCCCAATCTGATGCGTAGAGGGGGAAAGTGTGGGTCATTTAAAATGTCTTCATGGCAAGCAGTGGTCACAGAATGGCACTTGCCTCAAAGACATTTTTAAAAACCTGCTCCTCCCCCGCCCCCCAATCAGGTGGGTTATCGGGAAGGAGCGGGTTTTTAAAAATGTCTTTGAGCAACTGAGGCAAGTAGTGGTCATATCCACCGCTGCTTGCCTCAGTTGCTCAAAGCCATTAAGATAGGGTTCTTTCGTAAGTCAAACTACCAATGGATTTCCACTCATAAGTCAGTTTTCACGTACATCGGGCATGTTGTAAGTCGGAGTACCACTGTACATAAATGGTGCATTACTAAGTGTACACATGAAATGATATAAAACAGCTTCTGTAAAACAGCAACCTGCTTCTACTAATGTCTTTCACCATCCACAAATTTTTGTGCATAGTTATTTTGGTGAGCCCTACTTGGTGAAATAGTAGCAGATATTTTTAGTTCATGTTTTTCTGCCAAGTTTTACTCTACATTCATTCTTATAAAAGATGCAGGTGTTTTAAAGGTTCTCCAACCTTGTTATATTTTGAAACTTAACAAGTTGTTCTGTCTTTCCATGCTTGAATGTGTTAAAAAATATAGAGAAGTAGGCTTCCATGTCCCATTTGGCATATTAGTATCCTAATTATGAACATCATGTACAGTGGAAGAGTAATGATGCTTGCATTTACTAGACCAGCTATTCTCAATAGAGATGGGCACGAATCAAAAAAATGGTGTTTCGTTTGTCGTTTGTCATTTAGGGGGTCCGTTTCAGTTCGTTTCCATTTTTAGTGAATTTTTGCAAAATATTCATTTTCATTTTCGTTCGTTTTGTTACCGTTTTGTTACCATTTATTTCATTTTTTGTGATTTTTTTTAGCTTTTAAAGCAGTTCAATGTAGAGATGGTCACGAATAAAAAATGGTGTTTCCTTTGTTGTTTGTCGTTTAGGGGGTCTGTTTCGGTTCGTTTCCATTTTTCACGAATTTTTGCAAAAAATTCATTTTTGTTTTCATTCGTTTCGTTACCATTTCATTACCATTTATTTCAATTTTTTGTGATTTTTTTTAGCTTTTAAAGCAGTTGTAACGAAAACGAAACGGACGACAAAATTTCTGGTGTTTCTGTTCGTTATGTTTCATTTTAGAGATAAAGTTTGTTTGTCGTTTCGTTGCGTAACGAAACGAAAATGAAAACGGAAACAGAAAATTGTTCATTTCGTGCCCATCTCTAGTTCAATGTATTTCTGTAACGAAAACGAAACGGATGACAAAATCTCTGGTGTTTCTGTTCGTTTTGTTTCATTTTAGAGATAAATTCGTTTGTCATTTCATTGCATAACGAACCAAAAAAACAAAAACAGAAACAAAAAAGTGTTCATTTCGTGCCCATCTCTACTTCTCAACAGGGGCCTATGCCGCCCGCCCCCCCAGCAAGGGCCCTGGTACTTTGAAGTGAGTCACAGACTGGTAACAATTTTTCACACACTGCCTAAGATTTCTTGTTTGACTTACACAATCCTGATTCAGTCTGTATTTCTTTCATATTGTGTTTATGGCAATGACCCCCCCAAAAAGGTCAAGAATAATTGTACTGCAGAATAGTTTTTGGATATAGCAATTCCAAATTGTGCAGGCATCACACTGGACCTCTCCAGTCACTTTCTCAAAGGAACCATAATACCAAAACAGTCTAAGAGCTGTAAAAATAGCACTCTCAGAATTTGAACAATGAGGTAATGTGCTACCTTTTTTTCTGAACATCTGTGGAATTCTGCTTTTTAATATAGCTACATTAACAATAATTAAAGCACTTGTACAAGGTCAGTGTTAATTTACCTGTATAATAATTGTTTTATATTTAAACTCTTCCCTCTTCCTAATGATTTTTCAAGTGGCTGTCTATGGAAAAATATAAATGTGAAAATATTTAGTTATCATTTGTAATTATTTAGGTATGAGAAGTTATTGACTAAATTTTTATATGCATCAAAAAAAGTAAAAGCATTTTGTCTGCCCAACTGACAGCATTTTAAGTACAGTTTCCAAATCGAATTAAACCTGAAACAAAACTCTGAAAACTAGCTACATTAAGTTTTGAAGTTTTGAAATAGCAAATAATATGTCTGAGTTAGCAAATGAAATGTAACAGAAGGGCCTGGAGTATATTGTGTTCTAATGGTTAGTGTGTGATCTTGTCCATGTTTGCTGATAAGTACTGTACCTTGCACTGAGTTTAATGAGATTTTTTTCTAGGTGAGGGTTTTTGAGGTTTTAGCTGCAGAGTCTGGAGCAGACTCTCCCTGTATATTTCATTTGACCTGCTCATTTCTCACCGTGGCAAGCATGCCCCTAGTCAATGCAGACAGTAAACACAGAGAATGAAGAGTGTCTGTGACCTGAGAACCACAAATTGGTCAGAGTTTACTTCTGTTGCAAAGTACACAGAGGAGCTGCATTACTTGTTCTGAGTATTTGTTTTGAGGTTCAGAAAAGCAACAGTGTCGTGGATATGCCATTTTGATGTTCTGAAGCTTGTGGCTTTACCCACAGGAAGGGATCTTTCTTTTATAAAAGAATATATAGGTTCTTTGACATTAGCAGTTTCCCTGATAATGCTTTCGGCTCACAGTTTCCACGTAGTATTTCTTTAGCCTTTGCTTCAATGATCCATAATCTCTCTTAGAATTGAATCATTTTGTGATGAATGCTTCTTTTTTTTACTGTGTAAGAGTCAAGAATTTGTTCAAGTGAACAGGAATTGTTAGAATATTGGGGGGCAGGAGAAGGTCATCCACTCAAGCAGTCCAGAGAGCCTTCTGAACTGAGAACTCAGAAGGGTTTGCAGTTGATACATACACACTTCTCTTCCCTCCCTCGCCCCACCTGGACTGCCGAGAGCTACAAGGAATTTCAAAATGTGAATACCTTTGAAAAACTTGTTCTATGATGAGTGGTAGATGCCAGTGTAAAGATCTCGTCAAAAGAGCTTCTTTGCATGCCATTCTCTGTAGCTGGTTTATTTAATTATATCCCACACTTTGCAAAAAAAAAAAAGGGGAAGGGGGATTAAGTTTTAATACACTAGAAAATTAAGTAGATTCCTACCAAAATTTCACGTTTTGGCACCCATGTGTTTTCACTCAATGACGTGATATAGCAGTGGATAAACTAGGCATTCTGGAACTGCAGTTCCCAGAAGCCTTCACTAACAGCTCGGCTACCCTGGCTTTCTGGAAGTTTCAGTCCAAAAACACCTGGGTTACCAAAGATTAGGAGCCACCCTATTGCATCATATGAGCATAAATCAGCAGTCTTCAATTGAGGGTTTGTATTTATGCGATGCTCTGGGCCCCATCTAGCACTTGGCAGAAAACATTTTAACGTTTTAATTGTTTTAATTGTTCAATTTAACTGTAAGCCACTCAGAGACCTTTGGGTAGTGGCCGGCATATAGGTTGTATGTATGTATGTATGTATGTATGTATGTATGTATGTATGTATGTATGTATGTATGTATGTATGTATGTATGTATGTATGTATGTGTACATACATACATACATACATACATACATACATACATACATACATACATACATACATACATACATACATACATACATACATACATACATATACATACATAAATCCTTGCTCAGCTGAAAAAAAGAATTTTGGTTGCAAAGTTTGGCCTCTTCGTCTTTATAGAAGGAAAAACTTTCCTTCAAGGAGACAGACTGCCTGCTCCTCATGGGGATCTTTAGAGTTGGAAGATCCAGTCCAATCCCCTGTCATGCAGGAACCTCTAACCTCCTGGCAGATGACCATCCAGCCTCTGCATAGAAACCTCCAAAGAAGGAGACTCCACCACTCTCTGTGGCAGCATATTCCACTGCCAAACAGCTCTAATCTTCAGGAAGTTCTTCTTAATGTTCAGATGGAATCTTTTCCCCCCCCTGTAGTTTGAAACCATTGCTCCGAGTCCTAGTCTCTGAAGCCATGGGAAACAAACCTGTTCCCTCTTCAATATGACATCCTTTCAAGTATTTAAACATGGCTCTTGTATCCCATCTCAACCTTTTTTGATTTTGTAAGGCTAAACATTCCCATTCTTCTGAGGAGTCTTTCCCTGCTGCCTGGCATGTTGGGTGGTGATTCTAATCTGAACAAATATCTTTAGCCTGTGTTGCTCCTGCAGGCTGGACAAGGAGTTCAGCCCTTTACCTCTGATCAGCTGCAGGATCATGGCCTTCTGAGAGTGCAAGATCTCTGGGAAGTCACTCTGGAACCTTAGGCATGTCCTCACTAAAGAACTTTGCTGATGGGGGAATGGCAGTATGCGCTATGCTGGCATCTTGAATGAAGATTGACTTGGGCCATTGCAGCTACTATACTACCATCCAATTACTAGTCAAGACTTGTGAAGGGCTTTTCCTTTCAGAAGTGGTCACCTTCTGAAATGAAATGCAGGAGCTCAGCTGGCATTTGGAACCAGAAAATTGGAATCAACCAATCCCTTACCTTGCTCTGGGGTTGCATGGGGCTAAACTCCAAAGAGGAAGAAGCCTCCAATGTCATATTTCCTTCTCCCTGGTGCTGGCCAATCAGGAGTTGTGCAGGGAAATGCATCATCCCGCCTCCCTGTATGACTGGCCAGTGCCAGGGAGAGGAAAAGATGACATTGGAGGCTTCTTCCTCATTGGAGTTTAGCCTTGCACAACCCCAGCACAAGGTAAGGGATTGGCTGAATTTGTTCTGGAGGGTTGGTCGGGTTCCAAACACCAGCTGGGCCCCTGCATTTCATTTTGGGATTGGACTACTTCTGAAATGAAAAGCCCATCTCTAGTCAGGACCAATCCTTAAAAAAATTAAATAGCTGTCTACAGATAGGTTATATATTGCCTTATATATTAAAACATTTTAGAGCCTTTCCTTAAATTGCATGATTTGCTTTAAATGATATGTTATTTTACCTTAAATGTCAACTCCAATTTTCATACATATAAATCCATGTTAAGTTAATCATGATAATTTTATAATGTCTCACATGTAATAACTTTAAATAATATCATGCTGAACAGCTTGCATAAAATGTTGAAAAGGTTTTGTGAATTAGGAAGTTTAACCAGGGACAAAGCCAGAAACTTCATTATGTAATTAAACTTAAGAATTCATTTGAAGTTGAAAGCTAATGGAGCTTTAGAATGCTGAACATTATTCTATATTTCATGTGCAGCTACAGCAAATAGGTACAGAAAAAAGAAGTTGATCATCTAATCTAGGACTGAAAAGTGCTTTTCCTGTTGTGTGCTGAATTGTTGGAGATCTGTCAGGAGCCCCATATAAGAAGTAGGCAGGGCTGGAGCAAAAGCTGACCAGGGCCAACCCTTTCTCCTGCTCTGTCTATCTTTCTTCGTCTGAACACTCTGTTCCTCACCCCCTCTCTCTTGTCTTTCCATCTTTATTGCCCACAAATGCAAGTCATATGAATGGCTCATTTTTGCCCTCAGTTCTGGCTGTCCCTGTCTGTGTCCTCTTACTGCTGACCTGAGTCATCTGCATGTAATTAGACCAAGGTACATATGTAGCATTTCCTCAAAAGGAATGTATAGTATCTGAACTTGAAATATCAATTGCACCAACATAGAATAGGTAGGCATAATTTAGACACTCTTAGGCTGACTGTCCTCCCCAAAGCAGCTGCTAAAGAGTATTTTCCCATGGGATGTTGTCTATAAGTCAGATCTTCAAAATTCAGTCTTCTCCCTATACAGCACTATAGCATGCTGCTAAAGAGCAGTTTCCTGGGGTCCATACTTTAAGAGGCTAGAACTCAGATGCCCAAAATACAGTCTTCACCAAACATGGAGACGATGGGAAGGAGAGTGAGCTGAAAACTGTCTGTGAGTTAGGCATGTCTAACTCATGCAAGGGTTGTTCTACAGTTCCTGGAAGTATTGAATCACATAAATCATTTTTTTCAGGAGGTTTAGGAAAGTGTCTGATTCATAGTTCATTAATAGCAACAAATCATGAACCATCACAAACTGTCTTTTCCCATTTGGTCCCCATCACTAGTCCAGAACAAAGCCTGCCACACTGATCTTATCTTAATTTTTAACCAGGTAACCTACTTGGTAGACATTGGGAATGCTGTACAGATAATATATCTTGACTTCAGCAAAGCTTTGGACAAAAAATTCCCCAAATATTCTGATTAGCAAGCAAAATAGGTGTGGACTGGACACTACAGTGTCAGGTGGATACATAGATAGTTACTGAAATAGGCTCAGAAAGTGTTTATCACTACTTCCTTCTCAGACTCAGAGGAGGTAACAAGTCAGGTATCATAAGGTTCAGTCCTAGACCAAATGATCCTTCCACATTTTATTAAATGTCTTGGATGAAAGGGTGCAGAGAATGCTTATCAAATTAACAGAGAACACAAAATTGGGTGAAATAGCTAATAACCAGGAAGACAAAAACAAAATTAAAATATGCTTATTGGCTTGAACACTGAGCTGAAAACAACATAATGAAACCTAACTGGGATAAATGCAGAGTTCTACAGCTAGGAAAAAGAAACCCAAAAACACAGGTTACAAGGTGAGGAATATTTGACTCAGTAATACTTCAAGCGAGAAAGGTATAGGATTGCTGTAGGTCACAAGCCAGCAGTGCGGTGTGGCTGCTGAAAAAGCTGACGAAAGGATATGTTTAGCCTTGAGTTGAGAAAAGTGATGGGAGATATGTTACCACTTTTCAAGTATTTGAAAGAGTATATACAGAGGAGGGGCAGGATTTATTCTTGGTTATTCCAGAATGCAGGCATGTAATAATGGGCTCAAGTTACTGAAAGTCAAAGTTCAGCTGAATATCAAGAAAAATTTTGTAACTGTTAAGAGCAATAAGGCAAAGGAACCAATTTTCTTAGTAGGTGGTGAGTGCTCCAACACTGGAAACATTCAAGAGAAATAAGATAATGGAACCAGTTACTTCAAGAGGCGGTGAACACTCCAACATTCGAAGCATTCAAGGAAAAATTATACAAACATCTGTCAGATAATGTTGATTTGGATTCCTGCACTAAGCAGCAAGGTGGACTCGGTTGCTTTATAGGCCCCTTCCAACTCTTAATACTCTATGATTCTATGATTTATCATATCATAGAATCATATAATCGAATCATATCATATTACTGTAGTTGATCCAGAAATAGATTTTAGCTGCTTGAGCCGGGCTGCATATGGAACTCCAAAAGCTCTTGAATAAAACTGACTGCTTATCACAGAAAATACTTAGATCTTTTTTCAGACTGGCATCAAACCTATCAAAAAAAAAAAAACATTTTCACAATGCCAGTACTACTGTATATGGAAAAACAGAAATTGAAACTATGATCTTGTTATCTCTCCTGGACTTTGCATTGGTTGCCCAGTAATATTGCCCATGCTATCTGTCAGGGCTTGTTAATTAGGAAGCAAGGTAGAAGTAGAGTGTTTCAGTGTTGCTTAGTCTATGGCAATGGTGGTGAACATATGTGGTGAACATATGGCACAGGTGCCGGGGTGACATGTTGTTGTGGTTGTGAGAAATGAGAGAGGGAGGTGGAGGCAGCACCAGCCAGCCAGCCAGCTGAGTGGGAGCAGCCATGGCAGCGGATGGATGGTGAGTGACTGAGGGAAAATGGAGGAACCACCTGCCCAGCCCCTCCTGTGGAGGAGGGAGGGAGGGCAGGAGGAAGCTCAGCCATGGCTGGAGGCTGCCACTGCTGCCACTGCCAAGTAAGAGATGGGCAAGAAGGAGGAGGAGCAGATGGCACAGAAGGAAGAGAAAGGAAGAGAAGGTCAACGGTGGTCCCAGCCTGGTTGCCAGGAGGCTGGCGGGCTGCCCCTGGGCCCAAGCCAGGCCTCTCATTGTTGGTCAATGGGAACGTTTACGGTGGGCTTAGTGCCCAGACTTTGCAGGGTTCATGTGGCATCACATGGGGTTCTGGCTCCTCCCTCATCCCACCACCACCACCATCCCCGTCATCATTTTAAAGGGTTGCCTTTGTCCAGAAGGGTGGAGGTTCCTGCTGTCTGTCAGTTGTGGAATTGGCTTTCTTCACCGCTGCCACATACTGAGTAGACAGTTTCATTGAGCTATCCACCAGCACACCAAGATCTCTTTCCTGATCTGTCACAGATAGCTCAGATTTTGATTTTTGATAGTTCAGTCTTGATTTTTTGCCCCAATATGCATTACTTTACATTTTTCTACAGAGGAACACGGTTCCCTAGAGGTATTTGTGAGTGTGTTGTGCTTATGAAATATTGGTGCACCAAATGCCATGAGTGAGTGTAGGCAAAGGGGCAAGGGAGAGAGAAAAGATGATCATGTGTTTGTGTGGCTGTGGCTTCCATCATTCATCTGGCAAAGAACTGCTCAGCCAAATCAATTAGGAAAAATGAGTAGTTGCAATGTAGATCCCTAGGGTGGTGTGAGCTTATCAGTGCCTGATGTTGGTTGTGGTGGGGAGAGAGAATAGGAGCAGAAGGTGTGTTCCCAGGGTTTTTCCAGCTGTGATTGTGCCTTTGGTCTCTAATTGTAGCCTAACACAGAGGTGAGTTCCTGGACCTTAACTGGGAGCACATCCCATGGAACTCATGAACAGGCAGACAACTGCTGAATAGTTCTGTGGTTTAAGCATCTGGCTGCAGACCAAAATGTTCGATTCCCCATTTGTGCCTTCTTGACCGGGGCTGGACTTGATCATCTTTAAGGTCCCTTCCAGTTGTGCAGTTCTCAGTCGAAAAGAATGAAGTGGAATGACCCCAGTGCAGCTGGCCCTTTTAGGTACCTTTCTTGTGTAGAATTAGTTTAAAAAGAGGAAGATGAGCTTCCTGTGCATGATTAAGGGGTACGTGACCACAAAGGGCAAGTGGCCATCAGTATCATTGCTTAAAGGAACACATCAGTCTTCAAGACAGCTAGATTGGCATTTTTTCTGCAAGAGAACTAGGACACAGGCTTCCAAAGGCAGGCATGGGAGTTACTGAGGGATCAGCAGAATTTAGGGATGTAAGAGGATGTAACAGTTCTGCTGTTAGTTTTCTTCTTTAGTCTCTATTGCATCATCAGTGCCCATAGCATCCCAAAAATAATGAGAACCTTTTCATTTTTACTATGCCAGTTAAAGGAAAATCAAAGTGTTCTGCTTATATACCACCCCATAGCACTTCAAACACTCTCTGGGTGGTTTAGAATTTAATTATGCAAGGTACATATCCGGTCCCCCCTCGAAAGCTGGGTACTCATTTTACCAACTTTGGGAGGATAGAAGGCTAAGTCAACCATGAGCCTGCTACCTGGGATTGAACCCCAGGTCATGTGCAGTTTTAGCGGGCATTTAAACCACTGCACCACAAGGCTCCTAAACGATGTAGAACTGTGTGTTCACTATGTGGAAGAACAAAAAGGAAGATTCTGATGAGATCAGACAGGTCTGTAGCTGGCCCTTTGGAGTGTTCCAAAGCTTGGCATGGTCCATTGAGAGTTATTGCCAGGTGTTTACATGACTTATGGCAAAACACACTCTAGCTCAACTCTAGTTGAGCCCACATTAGACCTATTTATGATCTGCCATCAGGGCTGTTCTTCCTGATGGCTGGGCAGGAATGATATCTCAAGAGATGGAGTTGCTTCTATAAGTGAGCAAAGACATCCTTTGTGGTGGGATCAGACACATCCCTTTCTTGCTGCCTGATTGCATGGTATGATGAATCTGTTTTTTAAATTGTAAATGGAAACGTTAAAATGTTAGTGAAGATAAACTGGTGGGGAATGTTACAAGATCTTTTGTTTCTCCTGTATGTTCTCCTATCTTTATTTTTATATAGTGGCAATATATAGTGTTGCCTTGTTGATCTAGGTCAGTGATGGCGAACCTTTTAGAGACTGAGTGCCCAAACTGCAATTCAGAACCCACTATTTTTTTTTGCAAAGTACCAATACAGTATTTTAACCTGTATACAGGTGGCTATGAAGGGGTGATGTCGGGTGCCCACAGAAAGGGCTCCGAGTGCCACCTTTGGCACCCGTGCCATAGGTTCGCCATCAATGATCTAGGTAAATACACCTTGTTCCGATACTGATATTCTTTTTATACTAGTCTGCCCCCCATAAAGACTGATGGTATTTGTATGTGGGACACAAATGTTTTCACCCTTCTGTTAATATATACAATTGATATACTGTATTCGATCTGTGTTTATTTTGCTTTCTGTATATCATACTGGCATAAATCCACTGCATAAAGGTTTATGCTAATAAGAGTATCTGAACTTGCAGAACAAAAATAATCATTGCCTTTTATCATATAGAAAGCTTCCCCTGTGAACTGACCATGTTTCTGATTTTTTCTCTTCAAAAAATACTGTATTCCCAAAGAATATAGAGGCTCAAATAGATGTTAACTTATATTCTAGAAATATATTTCCCCGCATGCTAAATGTGTTTAGAGGTTCAGTAACAACTTTACATGCACAATATCTGTTGGTACATCCACATTTCTCTCAATGATAAGATATAAATCATAGTTCTTGGTGGGAGAAAACTGAACCATTGTTGTAGGTGGGTAGCAATCAGTACCTGCACATGCCTAGATAATTAGTGTGCACAAGCGAAATCTGTTACAATTCAGCTACAGATTGGTACAAAAAGAACATCAGACTAATTTGCTATATTTGGATTGAGGCAAAGTTGTGTTAGGATAAACAAATAGCCTTTCATTTTTAAGGGTGCATTTCTAGATTCAGAAATGCTGTCTCATCTAATGAGCTTATTTCAAAATGTCCCCTTTAAAGCAATTTATAATGGGTACCGCTAGACTGAAAAATGGGTGGTCTTGATTCGTTACACAATTTAACATTATAAATGTGTAGATAAAATTAAAGGCAAATTAAAATGCTGAGTTAATTATACTATTTTTTCACCAAAAGTGGGTAACTATATAATAGTAGCCAATTGCTAAATTTTCTCAGCCATTTGCTCGATTTTTTAAAAACATATCTTGGGGCATAACTTGCATGCACGTAAGTACTGCATTGATTGAATTTCTCTGCAGTCACAGAACATAGAAGGAGCTTCCATAAAAAGAATGGCAAAGCAATGGGAGTACACTCAAGCGTCCTCTAGGCCAGGGCTTGTCCAACTTTGAACAGGCCGAGGTCTACTTTTTCTGGACAAAAGTGCCTCAGGGCTACTACATTAAAACCTCTACTTATGAATTTATCTGTTCCAAGCCTATGCTGATAAGAAAAAAAAATGTAAGTAGAGCAGCAGTTTCCCATAGGAATGCATTGAAAATCATTTAATCCTTTCTGGAGGGAACATATTTCAATGCATTCCTATGGTAAGGCTGACCACACTTCCCTTATAACCGCTCAAGCCCGTGTGGATGGGGCAAGGGAGGCATGTGCACGCTTGCCCCTGTCGCTTCTCGGGTTACTGGAATACTTTTTTAAAAAGGTGCACTTTCCCTCCCAACCCGTCCAGGGCCTGACTTGCCTATACTTCTCCTACTGTTTTCCCCCCCTTCTCCCTTCCAGCCCCCTCACTGCCACTGCTGCTGCCGCCCATAGCTCTCACTCACCTCTGCCAAGTTCGCTGTGCAGCTGGGATGGGCCAAGCCAGCAGCAGGGCAATCACATCACCACAGCGGCATAAGGAGGAAGGAATGGCTCAGAAGGGGAGCAGGAGGAGCAGCGGGTCACAGTCTCTGTGAGGCAGCGTGGGAGGAGGAGGAGGAGGAGGAGGAGGAGGAGGGGGATGGAAGGGTGGGAGGAAGGAATTCTCCTGGGGGGGGAGAAGAGGGGAACGTTACCACAGTAAGGAGGTGGGCACAGCCATGACGCCACCCCTCACTGTCCACTCCACTCCCCTTCTTCCGCTCTGCACCAACAACTCAATTGATCACAAGACAGTGGTGCGCCGATTGTCTGGCCAGTAGGGAGAGCAGGGGACTGTGCCATGACCCTTGAATTGCCCTGCTCGGCTGAGACAGTGGGCTGGCAGACCCAGAGCTTTACTGGGGTAGTGGTGGTCCTTGGGGTGGGGGAGGTAGAGGTGGAGAACTTGTCCCCTCACATTTTTATTGATGGCTGGCGAGCTACTTTTGAACCCTTCACGGGCTACTGGTAGCCCCCAGTCTACCTCTTGGGCAGGCCTGCTCTAGGCAATGACATGTAACTGGCTGATCCTTTCACTTCCACAAGCAGAGACATACCATTGATTGGCCACAATGCTGTCCAGCTTTGGCCTTTTTCCTAGTGAGCTACATTTAGATGTTTGCCTGTCAGGTGGAACTCCAGAATGGAGAATTCTCTGATTTATAGTCCACAAAAAGTACTGGAACTATTTTATTGAGATTGATGTAATGCTGGTATATTTGGAAAGTTTCAGACCTATCTATGTTATTTGACATTGCAAGTATATAGTATTTACCCTAATTATATTAGTATATTATAGAATTCTAAAAGAGAATTTGAGTCAAAGACATGCAAGAAGGTAATAGACTAGTGATTTAGGTTATAGATACAATGTATGTAGATTATAGTAACATAGAGACGAGTTCTGTGAGACTGAAATTGTATGTATACAATACACAGTTTGAACCCAGGGTATGCTATGGTATGTTACATTTGACACAGGCTTAGTATTTTCAGTTGCAGAGATCATCCAGATGTATAATGTATGAATAATTATTTTCATGTACTTAAGATGTGTGTCACAGATCCACTAGAATTGCCATTACTGCAAGCTTGAACAGACAGAGGGCCTTTTTACATGACCCCTAAGATCCACTGGCCACTTAAATTCGGATCAGAGATCTTAGGGGTTCGTCGCTCTTCCTCTGTCCCCACCCCCCTCCGCACTTCCTGGTTGCTGGCTGCGTGAGGGAGGGAGAAAAAAGAAAGAAAAGAATGCCGGCTTACCTCCGTTCTGTTCCCGGCAGCATTCAAATCTCTTAAAGGGGCGGGGGGGGGCAGAAAAACAACAAACAGAAGCCAGGAGAGCCCTGCACTCACTATCCTTACACCGGATCAAATATTTTTCAAATCCAAAAAGCAGGTACCTGAAAGCTGCGCTGGAATGCGCTAAAGTGGGCGGGGTCGCACTTAATTTCCTGTTAACTCCGGAGCTGGTGGGTAAACATTTTAATCTCCGGAGCTGGGAGCCATTTGCCCCGGAGTTTAGGGGTCGTGTATAAACGCCCGGAGTTGCGTATGAATGAATGAAGGCTTTCCCACATTTCTCCAAACAGATGTTTGGTTTGTGGGGAAAGAAGAAGGGCAGGATGTTTTTTTTTTGATTGTGGCCTCCTGGGAGGGGGGTCTCAGGAGGCCTCCAACCTCACACAAGTTGCTTCCTCTTAATTAATTTGATTCCGTTTGTTTCTGTAAAATATATTCTCACTGGTAAATTTCATTTTTCTAGGTAATTAGGTAGTTGAAAAGTCCAGTGAGTGAGATATTTTGGTGTTTGCTAGCAAACCTCTAAATGAATTTAATGCAACATCTGGAGTAGATGAACTGGAACTTTTCTAAATTCTCTATGGAATGCAATACAGTGACACTTTAGTGATTTTTCTGTGGCATTCTCTTTAGCCTTGCTCCAATGAAATCTGAATCCTACATTTGAAAACTTGACACTGTTGCTTTAAAAATGAAATGGAATCTGGCATACAGTATATTGTCTACAAATTCCACACATTCTCATATGTGTAGTATCTCATTCACAATAGCCTTTTGTACATTTTCCCCATTGTAGCTATTTCTCTAAAGGCTGCAGCATGAAGTAGTCTGAATTAAAAATACAGGAAAAACTAAAATGAAGGGTTTAAAAGTGATGCAAATGACATGTTTGCCTGAAGCTCCCTCAAAGGCTTTGTGGGATTTTAGGAGGCAAATTGTAATGAACGCTGTCAGACTGACAGCCTCCTGGTTCTGCCTGTGTGTGTGTGTGTGTGTGTGTGTGTGTGTGTGTGTGTGTGTGTGTGTGTGTGTGTGTGTGTGTGTGTGTGTGTGTGTGTGTGTGTGTGTGTGTGTGAGAGAGAGAGAGAGAGAGAGAGAGAGAGAGAGAGAGAGAGAGAGAAGGAACACACCTGCATGTCCATCTGTGCTGTTATAATAATCAGATATCTATGCTGTGCGACTCATAATAATACTTTGCAAAAAAAATATGGTGGCATAATTAGTGGTTGTTGGTTTCTGAAAGTGAAAACTGAGGATCTACGGTTTTAATTAATATTATAGTACTGAAGACAGTTAACGTCCTGCAACAGGGCATGTTGCTCTGTGGATAGAAAACCGCCTTCATTTAAATATTCCAGTGTGTAATAAATGGAAACAGTCTCCAACAACTCAAAATAAGATTTTACCAAAGATTATGCTTTAAGAATGTTTTTAGATCCTTATGACAGTACACGGGCATTCAGTGGTAGATGTATACATTGAGATCGCAAATCACACTGCTGCAGCCCTTGATGTCTAATAAATAAACAGTCTCCTGATTTAGCATAATACCACATTAGGTACTTGCAAACACTTCATTGCATTGATTGACTTTCTCCTTCTGTGCCTGAGATTTTAAAATCATTTGGATCATTTTTTAGAAATGACTGATATTCCTTTTTTTTGTGTGTGGGGACCAGAACTTTTCTGATTTTAACCTACTTTCCATTTTGCATTTTGGTAACATGTATCAACCACATACATGTATATACTGAGTTAACTCTCTCTCTTACAGATTCAATTAACTCACAGGCTAGTTCGGAACTTTTGCTAACTCTTGTTTCTCTAAGGGTTAATGGACTTCTTTCTGAGACCTTTTATGTCAGACATGTCCAAACTTCAGCCCTTCTGATGTTTTGGACCACAACTCCCAGAATTCTAAGCTTAGGTTGCCAATGACAAAGGACTGTGGGAGTTGTGGTCCAAAACATCAGAAGGGCTGAAGTTTGGACATGTCTGACATAAAGGGTCTCAGAAAGAAGTCCATTAACCCTTAGACAAACCCTGCTTTATGTGGAGACAGATACAAGACAGAGCTGTCCCTTGCCTCTGTTGTTATTTGATTTATAATTGTAACCACTGGTGCATGCTATTAAACATAATAAGATGATCTATGGCTTTGTTCATGTGCAAGCTGAAATTAAATTAGCTTCATATGCAGATGATTTATTACTATATATGAGAGGGCCAAAATATCTAGACTGGAATCAATTAAAACACTTGATAATTTTGGTAGAATATCAAGATTTATAAGTAATTGGTTAAAATCTGAGCTAATGACAGTGTGTAATTATAAAATATCTACATTGTATATTGCATGACAATTTTGTTGGTATCTAGAAGTATATATCTAGGTATTTCAATCCCAAAAGATATATCTCAAATGATTAAACTAAATTTAAACATTCTTAGAAACTGAGTTAAGCTTAGTACACTTAAGACTATATTGCTTTGAATAACATATGTGCTTTGTATATTTCATTGTACATTCCTAAATTATATTTTTAAAACATATTACTGATATATGGCAGTGCACCAGTGATCATGTACTGATGGAGCAAATTATTCTGTAAGGTAATTCTAAAATGGGGGGAAGCCTGAAGGAAAAAAAATATAACTTTTAAACTGGACTTCAATTCTGAATTCATAGGGCACATTTATTTTAGACAGTCTCTTATTGGTCTATTCCAAACTTTGGCAAACGGGTTTCAAGTTGTGAATTTTTTTAAAGTAAAAGAAAAAAGAAAACTTCAGAACCAGTCAACCCTAAAATCCCCAGATTTAAAACAGGTCACATAAATTGGACTAGCCTTGCTTATCTTGAAAGAGAATGTTTGGCACCATCTACTTTTTTCACTTCGAAAGAATCCAGACTGCAAGGGCTGAAATATTGATCCATAAAAGGCCCTTTAAGAGGAAAAACCAGCTCCTGTGTTACAAGAATGAGCATGCATGGTACAGGCCAGCCAGCAAGAGCTTCATAAAAGGAAACTTAGTATATTGTTAGGTGAATACACAAGGCCATCTTAACTACTGACTTGGGTGTTGGGTATTGTCAATATTCAGGATGACATTTCTTATGTCAACCTTGGTATTGTGCAGGAATATTATGATATTTCTTGGCATTCTTAATTGTGGATACTTGTTGCAGATGATGTACAGTAACCCCCCGCCCTTTTGTGGTTCATATACTGCAGTCCTGCTATATTGCGGGACTACAGTATATGAAAAAAGCCCCCTGGGGTAAGCTGGAAAGGCCTGTTTCAGGGTTGTACTTACCCCAGGCTTGGCGCTGCCATGAACAGGCCTGCAAGGGCCTTCCTGGGCCCATTGGAAGCTCCAAAATGGCTTCCCTGGAATCTGGAAGTGACTTCTGGAAAGCTCTTTTGGGGCCTCCAAAGACCTTTCTAGGCCTGTCGGAGGACTCAGAAATGCTTTTCTGCGAACTGGAATCCCATTCGCAGAAAAGTTTGAATTGGTACTGGTTTATCTATTTTGTTGTGATGTTTTCTTCAAAATTGTCTTGCTGACATCAGCAAGATAGTATTTTGTGCAAAGCAAAAGTGGTGACTCAAACAGTGGTTAAATTCTGTAATATGAAAGGAGGTAATTATGTCCCACATCTTTCATTAGCATTTTACACAAAAGAAGTTATGATTTTATACACACACACACACACACACACACACACACACACACACACACACACACAGAGAGAGAGAGAGAGAGAGAGAGAGAGAGAGAGAGAGAGAGAGAGAGAGAGAGAGAGAGAGAGAGATGCAGATTCACTAAAATGATCTTCCTGTCAACAAATATGTTCTCTCTACTTTGGCATCTTTAGTCCCATGTCAGTTCCATAATATTTTTTCCTAACTAGTTATTGTTACTGTTGAACACTTTTATATTTGAAATTGAATATTGCCCCTTCAAGTGCGATGTAAGGAAGATTGTCAGGACATCCTTACTCTGAAGACGTTTGTCCACATGACAGCAGTAGGCTGAATATTTGTTAATGTATTCTGTGTTATTGCCCTTTTTATGCAACTGTGAGAGAGTGTTTTATTAAACCTTTATTTGATATATTGAAAATACTATTCTCTGAAGACCCTGTCACTATGCTATTGGAAGATAAAAACCCTAATTTCTCCATAGTACTTATTAAATTTGTTGCTGCTTTCAGAATCTCAGAGTAATTGAACTGCCTTGTTATTTAAATATTTTGGGTTTTGCTGCTGAGGTTTTTCATGAGCCTCTAAGCAGAGATGGGTATGAAACATTTTTCCCCATTTCCTTTTTTATTTCATTCTCTAATGAAAAACAAGCTGCCCCTTCAAAGAAAAACAAAACAAAACAAAACATTTTGATCCTTTCTGTTTTGTTTTTTGTTTTCCCATTCCTATGGGAAACCACTTTTAAAACCCTGTACCATTCCCCCCCCCTAACATGCCCAATCAGGTGGGGGGATGGCATGGGGTTTTTAAACTTTTTTTGTCTCCAAAGCAAGCATTGATCAGCTGGCACATGGGGCTTCGGCTGATTGATGCTTGCTCGGGTGGCAAAAAAAGTTTTAAAAACCCACACCATTTCCCCCAACACACCCATTTGGGGGGGGGCATGACTTTTAAAAATGTTTTTGTCCTGGAAGCAATCGCTGATTAGCTGGAATGCAGGACTTGCTTAGGGGACTAAATAAAAGTTTTTAAAGCCCCCACTTTCCCCCCAACACACCCATTTGGATGGGGGACAGCACAGGGTTTTAAAACTTTTTTCAGTCCCCAAAGGAAGCACCAATCAGCTGGCATTCGGGGCTTGCTTAGGGGACTTAAAAAAGCTTTTAAAGTCCCTGATTTAGCCCCAGTGCACCTGATTGGGTGGGGGACATCACAGGCTTTTAAAACTTTTTTTTAATTCCCCGAAGCTAGCCCAGCCGCCAGCTGATCAGCACTTTCTTCAGGGACTAAAACGTTTTAAAAGCCTGCGCTTCCCCCACCCCTGAAACACATAAAACAAAGGCAAAAAAAAACAAAATAAAAACACATTAACACACACAAAGTAGTTACATAAAACATGCACATAAAACACATAATGAAAAATGAAACAAATTGAAAAATGAAAAGAATGTTATTAAAAATGGTTTCAAACAAAATGAAACGAAGATAAACAAAATGAAAATGAAATGAAATGCCATTTTGGCATTTCATGTCCATCTCTACCTCTAAGGGAAGGGAAGGAATCATTGATATGGAAGCACAATATGTCATGTTCATAAACAGGAGGGTTTTTTGAGAACTGAATTTGGAATTACTCTGCAGCTCACTTCTCTATCAAAAATGCAGTTGCTAATATTGGGGGGGTGGTTTTACCTTCATGGATATTAGTTTGTATCACAAGGCATATATTTGAGCACAATAGGTCACTGTTTCTGCAAATACTCAAGCTTGGGTGATTTTAAAGATTCCCAATCTATCACCACTTTATGAATGGTTTGGGGTTCCAAATACAGCAAAAAGAAATGTGTTGTACTTCCTTCAGTTTTAGCAACTAGGTACTGTAGAAACACTGGCATATAACTTTCAATTTGATTCATATGCCCATGCAAAATAACTTTATGGAAGAATCCATGGTAGAGATATGAAGGCCCGGAAAAAAAACCTGGAAAATTTTGGGGAAAACATTCTCCCCCCCCCATTTTTTTCCTGAATCCTTTTATGTTTTCCCTCCCGAAATTGGAAACATTTAAAAAGGAAAACAATATTATGGAATGTTTTATTTTAACATGTATAGTAGAGATGGGCACGAAACGAGCAATTTTTCGTTTTCATTTTCGTTTTTGCGTTTCATTACATAACGAAACGAAAAACGAATTTTGTCTCCAAAATGAAACAAAACGAACCGAAACAACAGAAATTTTGTCGTGTGTTTCGTTTTCATTGCGGCAAATACATTGAACTGTAATGAATGCTAACGAAACAGCAATTTTTCGTTTTCATTTTCGTTTTTTTGTTTCGTTACGTAATGAAACAAAAACAATTTTTTTTGCAAAAAATTCATAAAAAAAGAAAACAAACCGAAACGGACCCCCTAAATGACAAACGACAAACAAAACACCATTTTTCTGAGTCGTGCCCATCTCTAATGTATAGTATAACCCTCCCCCCAGCACTGATCAGCTGGTGTGCAAGGCTTGGAGGGGGGGGGGAAGTGTGGGTCCTTTAAAATGTCTTTGAGCCACCGAGACTGCCTTGTTGGGTCAAAGACATTTTAAAAACCCTGCAACTTCCCCCCATGGGGTTCATTGGGGGAAAAGGTGCGGGTCCTTTTCCCCTCCCCCTAGCCCTGCACACCAGCTGAGCGGCGCTTAGGTGGGGAAAAAAGTTTTTTCCCCCAACCCAGTGCCAATCAGCTGGAGTATGGGGTGGGGGGGAGTTTAAAAAGGAATGCATTGAAATCTGTCCCTCCGGAAAGGATTGACTTTCAATGCATTCCTATGGGAAACTGCTCCCTGACATATGAGCTAACTGACTTATGAGCATGCACTCGGAACAGATTAATCTTGTATCTTCTTAGTGGAGAATGGCAGTATCCCTAGGTTTAGTATTTTGTGGTCTCTTTGACTCATTGGTACATAGTGATCCAGAGTCTCCTAAGCTGTTGGAAAGAATGACTGGATCATTCCTTCAAAAACCTAAGCACATTGTGATGGCTTAAATGTTTAAGGGTCCATTGTAAGATAGGCATTCAAGAATTTAGAAGGGTATGATAAGGAGAATTAGAAGGTTACACCCAATCTGAACATTGGAGAAATGTATTAGAATTCATATGGGATGTTTCCTTGAAACTGAAGTTGATCCAACAAAAATACTATGTAATACTATAAATGAACCCATAAGACATATGAGCTCGGCTTGTCCAGCAATTCATTAATTTTCTTCTGAAGTTGTCTCATGTATTCATGCAGTATTGGGAAAATCTTTGCAGATATTCATGTTCTCTTAAATTGTATCCCTGTCCAATAGCATCTGACAAATGGGCAAGGAACTGAGACTTTACAAGCCCTTGTACTCCAAAGAGACTTGTACTTGGAGCTTCAAATGATAAACAACCACCATCCATTACACAATGGTCAGAGGATCTGTTAAATACTAGCTACATTTGAAGAAGTATCACATACACATCAGTTTCATCAGGACATTTCCTTGGACACCTCTATGTGTGTGTGTTGTGTCATTACAGTCATGACCGACTCTTAGTGTCTCCGTGTCCATGGAGTTGTCTTGGCAGGAGTACTGGAGTGGTTTGCCAGTTCCTACTCCAGGCGCCTACAGCCCCTGGTATTCCCTGGTGGTCGCCCATCTAAGTACTAACTAGGCCAACTCTGCTTAACACTGGTATATACCGATTTATATACTTTATTCAAGATGTGTGTAGTGATGGTTACAATTATATTCATGATGCAAATTTATAATGGTGATTTATAATATTTACACCGATGACCAATAATTTTCCCTCACTTCACAATCACTCTTAGCAATCAGTGAATGATATTAACTCATTTAATGCCTTCTCAAGAAGAAATTGTATTTTTTTTCTGCTACTGAGTAGTCTCAGGAAGCATGTGTTTACATCTTTTTTTTGTTTATAGTATTTATAAATCACCTTTCTGCCCATCAGAGATATTGAAGTGATGTACAGTAAAACCACAGACCTTGGTTGGTCTGGGTGGACAAGAAAGAACTGGAGCCATCAGATCCCACACTAGTTACATTATATTGCTTTCATTTTTGTGAAATAGATCAAAAATAGGCACTTACTGATTCAAAATATCTAATTAATGTATTCTTTTGACTGGATTTGAATACAGTGTCAATGAAAATGTTAAATCCTAAAAGATTTCTTGTGCAAAGTACAGAAGCTGTGAATTAGGAGGAGGCCTATAGGATTTAGATCAGAAAGAATTAGGAATTAGGATGTCTAGTTCAGGATTACACACATTCAAGACTTAGATGACACCTTTTTTGAACCACTAAAAAAAGATCACACACATTGCAAGCTTTTGTGGACTGAAATCCCACTTAGGCTGAATATCACCCTTTTATGTGTGATACACAGCCCAAGGAAGTGAGGTTTTACCTGCAAAAAAAAACTGTGATTTTTTTTTAAAAAAAAATGGTTCAAAAGTGTTATCACCTGACTCTTGCACTTGGCCTATAGACTATGTTCTGTTCTACAGTGAAAAGATTACCTTGGCTGGAGCTGACTTGGACTGGCTTCAGGTGTCAGGCATAGGAAGCAACAAAATTATGAAACAGTGTTACCTGACATACTGCCAGAAGATTACTAGTAAAATATCCAGTTTTAAAAGGATCCTTGCTGTTCCAACTCCAGCGCTTAGGGCAGGATTGTTTTAAAACACCTGCCTTTGCATGGTAGCACTTGATCCGCCTCTCAGAGAGGTGGATGGGGTACTACCCTTAGGGCACACACACACACAATTTGCTAATTGATTAAAATTTTATGCATGCATTTTAATTGTTTTACACTGCCTTTTGTCCCTTTATTAGAAAAAATTGGGATATAAATAAAGTAAATAAAAACATTAGAAAAGCATACAACTGCCCTACTGAGGTAGTTTAGGATATAGAATGAAGAATGGACTTTGGTGCTTGGCTTCCATGCACAGTAAGTATAGTCTCAACACAAGGCTACTTTTTAAAGGTGTATGTCTTCCTCTTAAAACTATTGTTTGTTTTTCCCTAAGGATACTATTTACATTTTTATTCAAAATATTTGTACTTCATTTTTATCATTAAAAATGCTTAGAATTCCCAAATAGAAAAAGAAAGTGCTTCTACAGAAGACTTAGGAAAGTGGGGCAGATAATAAATAGAGATTGCCCAACATATGGAATACTGAGCATGACTATAAATTGTACATTGTGGCTGCACCTACAAAACTGCAATTTGCATTTCATTTATGTTTCTCTGGTTCTGTGCTGCTATACCGCACATGGCTCTTTTCTTTCTTTTGATCAGTATATTTCTCTGTGAATGCATTTATTAGCCATTCACCTTTAGCCATTCAACTGAAGACAAAGCATTCATAGTCTACTTACCCACAATGCTATATATTCAGTGCTTTATATATCCTTCCATATATGAACCTACCCAATAATTAAGATCTGGGGGAGGGGCTTCTGATATAGGGCCTTTTCGGCAGCTGTCTTGAAATTATAAAACACCTGCCTGAGTATGATCCACCTGGTGCTGATGCTGATGACGTTTCAACACCAGGTAAAGATCTTCCTGTTTCAGAAGTGTTTTTAATTGATATAATATAGATTGTGGGTCCTGATGGAAATTGCAGTATATTTTATTTTTATGTTTTTAATCATTGACTTGTAAGCTGCCGACAGACCTTTGAGTAGTGGGTGGCATATAAGCTGTATAAATAAATAAATATCTCAAAACTGCATCTGTTGCATCTGTTCTAATTCAACAACTTTTCTTTCCCTCCATTTCTTATTAAACCTTAGGAGGAGGGCACTTTTTAAGTTTCTGCTTCCTTTGTTAGTTTTGCTGTTCCTGAAGTCCTTCCCCTTGTCTGATTGAATTCTGGATAGATACAAATAGCCAAGCCTTAGAAAACAAATCACACGGATCTGAAAAGTATAGCCTTTTCTGATACAGTGGTACCTTGTATAAAGGAATGAATTCATTCCAAATGAAATTATGTTAAGCAAATTTTCCTTTATGCAAATTTCCCATAGGAATGCATTGAAAACAGAGTAATCCCTAATCAAGACCATTTTTATGTTGTATGGATTCACCCCATAGACAACTCTGTTAAGCAAATTTACCTTATCTCCAGAATTTTTTATGTTGTACAGACTGTATGTTATACAAAGCATTTGTTATATGAGGGTCCACTGTATATAGAAAGTTCATGTGTTTTTTGACGTCTGCATGGGGATGATCTGATGGCGAGACAAGACAGAGTGCTTGTTCCCAATGGAAGCTAAGTAGGACAATTGAAGGAGGAAGATGTTAGAGATACAAAGTTTCACTTTTTTCACAAGTAAAAGCATATGTAATAAATTTCTCTACACTGGTGAAAATTAGGGCAACTCTTGTTGTTCTGGATTTTAGGGTTTTTCTGGAAAAAACAAGAACAAAAAAACCAGGGACTGTTTCTTGTGTCAAACAAACTGTATTTTGTACAAAGACTATTTTTAAGGCATATTTTGTGAAATAAAACTTTAAAAATGGCTTTGGCCCTTTGTACACGACCCCTAAACTCCGCCGCAAATGGCTCCAAGCTCTGGAGCTTAAAATTGTTTCCCCACCAGCTCAGGAGTTTACAGATAATTAAGTGCGACCACACCCACCTAAGCGCGTCCCAGCGCACTTTTCAGGTACCTGCTCTCTGGAGGTGAAAATTCCTGATGCGGATATAACGTAGTGACTGCCCGGCTCTCCTTGCTTCTGTTTGTTCTTTTTTTGCCCCCCGCCCCTTTAAGAGATCTGAATGCAGTGCCGGGACAGCAGAACGGAGGTGAGCGGCATTCTTTTCTTCCTTTTTTTCTCCCTCCCCTAACGCAGCCAGGAGTGCGGAGGGGGTGGGAACGCAGGAACAGCAACAAACCCCTAAGATCTCTGGTCCGAATTTAAGTGGCCAGCGGATCTTAGGGGTAGTGTGAAAAGGCCCTTTGTTGATGAGGGGGGAGGCTTTGACCTTTTTCTCTCATGCAAGAGTGTATAATTTTACAATGGTTGACTGTTTTCTCAACAGGGCGTCTCTGTACATTGAGATACCCTTTCCATCAAGAAAAAGAAAAGAAATGAGTTTTTGTTTCAACTTTATAAAGGAACTTTTTAAAGAATTAGTAGTTTCCTTTGAGTTTGGCTTCTTGATTTGAACAATCTCCACCCCACCCTCACCCCCTTAGTGGCATGCAGAAAGTTCTCTCATGACACTATGAGAGTATTCTGCAACCATTGCTTTACCCACTAAACTCATGGTACAAACTTTAAAATCGGGTGGGGAATGTTTCTCATTTGTATATATTGGACAACAGCTTCCATAATCCCTTGCCTTTGGCCATGATGGCTAGGATTCTGAAAGTTGAAAGAAAGAAAAATCTGAAGGATAAGAAGTTCCCCATTCATTTGAGTGACAAACAAAATGGAACTATAAAATGCTGCACAATTAGGAATGCACAGCAAGTTGAGTCTGCTGCTTATGTATTGTATTCAGATGCCTGTAGACTTGTGATATATTTTCTTAAATGGATAGGGATTTTTAGCAGGCACTAAGCTTATTTTTTAGTTTGACTTGCTTTTTACCCCAGTGCTCCCAGCTCAATAGAGTTCTGATTTCTTGGCTTCTAGAGCTTTCCCGTGTCCTCTACAAGAATATTAAATGCTAAGATCTCATTTCCTTGAAAAACATTACTTGCTGTCAAGCCTATATTGTATAGCAGATTTCCAGCTACCATCAAGTGTTTAGTGTCTTTTCTGCTGAAAGTGGAAGTTTTATTTTGGTATCTGTCAAGGAAGCACCGTGTCCTTTAGCTGATAGTGAATGTTAGATTCTCATTGACTTTGAAAAGTAAATTTTGGTCTTCAAACTTGTCCTCAAGTTCTCTGCTTAAAGAGAGAGGCAGCAAGGTAATTGTACATTTCCTCAATCATGAGGTAACACAAAATACTAATAATTCATTAATTCACTGCAAGGTATGGCTTTATGCATAAAATATGCTGCCTAGTGATCTGAGGCACAACGAAGGTGCATAGGATGCAATTTTTCTTAATATGAATTCATTTTCCTGTACATTCTAAATTGGTTGTTAAAAACAATAAAACATCTCTTAAAATTATAGTTCACCTGTGGTAACTGCACTTCCTCTTTGGGAAATCATAGCTGTGAATAGGCTTGAAAATGCTCTCAGGTATGATGTTAAAATGCAATTTTACATTTTAACACTTCATTAAGTGTACATGGGTGTTCCATTATTTGTATGTCATCATACCACAATAATTGGAAATAACAGTGATGATTTCCACAAAGACAAGGAACTTCAATCTGTGTAATCAAACTGAGGCTTTTGAAATAAAAAAAATACCAGCAATTTGACAGGTATTGTAGTCTTAATTTTCAAAACTTAATACATCATATTCAAATTTAATATTTAATCAAAGTGCATAAATGTAATATTTTAAGAGGAGTAGTATGAAACTACCAGAGGCCATTTACAGTGTATTTTCACTGGATTTAATAATAATCCCAAAATAAAAGCCATCAAGTTCTCTAAGGGGATTGTGATTTGAATTGCCAGATGTGTCTTGCCAAATGCTCAGTCACACATTCTGATTTCCAAAGATTAGCAGACTGTGAATGGCTCAGGTACACTCCATGACAATTGCATTGTATCAGATTTGTATAATCGCATCAGGAGGTGTTTATCATGTCTGCAGATAACAGATTTACATTTTTTTAAGGTACATGATTCCAGGATATATGGGAAGAGTTGATTTTATTCCTGGCAAACGTTTTTGTAGGCCATTAATATTATCTTTGCTTTAAAATTATTCATATAAAGAAATGTGAAAGCTTTTAGATACCCTCATTATCTTTAAGCATTATACCCTCTTCAACTAATACTGATCTTGGATAAAGAATTGTTTGTCTGCATTATCTTGCAATACAAAAAAGCTTTGGTACACTTGTCTGTACTATGTTTTTCCTTGTTTATGTAGGACAGATGTGTACTGAAAATCTTTCTCAGTGGGTCTTGCTATCTTCAGATGTTTTCTGGGTTCCTTTCCTTTTTTAAAAACACCCGTCAGTTTTGAATAGAGATGGGTGCTGGCCAATCAGACAGGGAGGAGGGATGATGCATTTCCCTGCATAGCTCCTGATTGGCCATTGCCAGGGAAAAGGAAAGATGAAGCCAGAGTCTTCTTCCTCATTGACGTTTAGCCCTGTGTGACCCCAGAGCAAGGTAAGCGATTGGCTGATTTTGTTCCAGAGTGTTGGTCCGGTTCCAAATGCCAGCTGGGCTCCCACGTTTAGTTTCGGAATCGGACAATTTCCAAAACAAAACACCTATGTCTGGTTTTGAAGTGTACTAGGATTCATGATGAAAATGGGCAAAAAGTTGCCTATCAGTCATTCCTATTAAAACAACACTGACATTATTTTCAATGTAAATAATGTGGCAGCTTTGATGTTTCACAGAAAGGGCTCCAAACGTGGGATTTTAAACAGCAGTTGTACCATTCATTCACTCCTTAGCATGCTTGTCTTAAAATTCCAGTTTACAGCTTGGGTCAGACCAGCATTCTGTTCCTGTATTAGGCAGCTAGAAGCCTGCGGGAGGTTCACAACCCAGGATGCTAACGAAATAGCAGCCTCCTGATGGTGTTCCTTAGCAACTGACAAGTGACAGCATTTTGTCTTAGAAACTGGAGGCAATGTAAAGCCATCCTGATTAGTTGTTAATCTAGTGACTCTCCATGAATTTGTTTAATTCTGTTTTTGAATGGCACTGAGGATGAACTAAATGACGTTTAGAATACCTGAGATTTGCTCTTTTTCATTAATAGAATCTCTGGACCAAAATTCCTATGATTCTTTGCTTAAATAAACATGGACTGCTACTGCATTCAGAACGAAATCTGAAGAGGCATCTTTCTCTTAATTTATGCATTTTAGGTTTATTTGATTTAAACCACACTCACGTTAAAATGTGATAGGTGTGGTGGCTCAGCGGGATAGAGTACTGAAACTGTTGGCTGCAAAGTTGGCAGCTTGGCGGTTCAAATCCCGGGTACCACACAGCAGAGTGAGCTCCTGTTGTTAACTTTTTTATTTATTTATTTGATTTCTATCCCGCCCGTCTTCCCATGGGAACTCTGGGCAGCTAACAGCGGGCCGATCGATACGGCCTGAAGTTACAACAAACAACATACACACAATAAACAATTTAAAAACAATATGCACCCTTGGCGTGGAGCTACTAAAATCTAAGTAAACTGATGGCGAGAAAAAAAAACTCTAGCTCCTGCCAACCTAGCAGTTCGGAGGCAAGTAGATAAATAAGTGTCATTGTAAAAAGTAGGAAGGTAAACTGTGTTCTGTGTGCTGAAATATGTTCAGCTGTGCCATGGACTTGCACAACACTGGCTCTTTGGCTTAGAAATGGAGATTAGTGCCACCACTAGAGTTGGACATGACCAGCACATATGTGTGTGGGGAACTTTTATCTTTACCTTTACCACCTTAAGATATGATTTTACTTCTTCCCTACATGGTGATAGGCTACTAAAAATCTCAAATGGTGATAGGCAACGGAAAAATCCTTCATTGTAAAGTGGTTCTTAGAATATTCAGCTTATTTCATCATTGGCTTAAGAGCACATTCATACATGGCTCTGTTGTTTGGTTCAAATCAAATGACAGCATCCACACTAATTTTGACTTGGAGTGATCAATTCCACCACTTTTTATGGCTGTTGTGCTCCTTTTTAGCACAGTGTTAGAGCTACAGGTGTGTGTGTGTGTGTGTGTGTGTGTGTGTGTGTGTGTGTGTGTGTGTGTGTGTGTGTGTGTGTGTGTGTGTGTGTGATTGCTAATTTTTCTGTTCTCTGTTGATGGTTAATTAACAACAAAATAGAGCTGTGGGTGGTGTTACCTGAGGTGACAACCCTGTGGTGTATTAGGTGGGAAGTGGAGGACAGAGATACACCTTTTTTCTATTTGCATTTATTGTTTGAAATTTTTATATATGTTTTCCTGTCGATACAGCACTATTTTAGAGAGCAAGATACATTGAATTGTACCATACTAGGTATAAGTGTTGCTTTTTTGCTATCTTACTTATTTTACTTAACAACAACAAAAAGAAAGTTGCTGCAGCTTGCTAAATGATGTCGACAGCAAAAAAGGATGGGAAGAGGGTGGGAGGGGATTGTCCTGAATGGAAAAGGGGACAAATTGCAGTAATCCAAAGATCTGTCCGGAACCTTTTCGTGGAGAAAAAAAGTTGATCAGTGTGAAGGGAAGGCTTGCTCAGGTGAGAGGTGAAACAGATTGCACTATAGGTAAGAGCTTTTCAATTGTAAACCAGACTGTTCCCATTTGGACATTTCTTAACTTCCTCAGTTATTTCTTTAGTTAGGAAATGCATGAAGAGACCTTAAAGCAGGGAAGCAGCTTTATTTTCTAATATGTACTCCAAGCTAGGGCTTTCTAACACGATGTCACCTTATGTACAGTATGTATAGAATATTCATATACATTTTGTCCTCGCTGTTTATCCAGATATTTTGCTTCTTTATTTTTAGAATAGAATGAAGATGCAAATTCTGCAGCAGATTTGTCTAGGGCCCACTTAATCATTAGGCAGAGCAATCAGTTCCATATATATACAAGATCACATTCCATGTGCCTTTGCAGTTTGTGTGCATGCAGAGAAAGAAAAGAGAGATAATGAGACATTATCTTAAATTGTGCTAAGACAATCACTTCTCATGCGGTCTCATAGTATATCTCCCAATCTCTCTAGTTCATAATGATTATAAAATAGCTATTCACATTTTGAACTCATTAGAAAAGGTTTTAAAAATCTATGCTCTAAGAACAATGCCTTAGTATATGATAAGCATTAAGAAAAGGGGTTCTTTCACATTGCATTAACATTTTTCATGCAGTTCGTAATAGTACAAGAATATCCACATTAGTACAAGCCACTTATTGTTGATATAAATAATGTGTACTTGTTAAGATGAAGTTTGGAAAAGCAGCCCATAACTTGTGGGACATATTGGAAACTTTAGATAAGGCATCCATGCAAGGCAAAAATCTATCACACTGTATTTGAATTTTCTAGGAATATGAAGTGGCTCAAGTCTGAGGTACAATGAGCTGCCTCTGACCTTGCTTCCTTTTGGTTGTTTTGATACCATATGTACATCCACTAGGATTTTCCCACTCGGTTAGGTAGAGAAGATGAAGGAGGAGTAATGTGATTCAGAATTGTAGCATTCTCTCTCTCGCTTCCAAAGTCAGGAGGGATTTATATCCAAGGTGAAAAGTGTCATTGAGTCCTGGGTCTGTTTCCACCCTTCCATATTTTAACAAGGTGCCTGCCCCAGCGTTTATGTTTCCATTTCAAGCAAACAACCCTCTGATTACAGAAGAGCAAGGAGTGAAAATGGCCAGTCACCAGCCTTCCCTTCCACCAAGAAGTGATTGCTTCTAAATGGCATTCTTCCTCAGATCTTATTAAGGCAATTTTAAGGAAGGGGGGCTGGCAATTGATCACTACTGTAATTATATGCTTGTTGGGCAACCAACAATAGAAATACAGTGGTCCCCGCCCTTTCATGGTTCATATATTGTGGTCCTGCTATATTGCGGAATCGCAGTATATGAAAAAAGGCCCCCTAGGCTAAGGGGGGAAAGTCCTGTTTCAAGCCTCCCATACTTACCACAGGACTGGAGCTGCCCAGAACAGGCCTGCGAGGGCCTTCCTGGGACTTCTGGAGGCCCCAAAAGGGCTTCCCTGCGAAGCGGAAGTGACTTCCGGGTTGCTGAAAATCATTTCCGTGGCCTCCGAGAGCCCTTCTAGGCCTGTTGGAGGCCTCAGAAATTATTTCCAGTTTATCAGAAAGTACAAGAGCCCCCAGCTAGGCCCCCACGCCTGACTCGACCTGCACCCACATATCGCGGATTTTCAATTATCGCGGGTCAGGTCAGGTCCCTAACCCCAGCGATAGGTGGGGGATCACTGCAGAATTTTAAAACATCCATGCACAATTGTTTCCTGCATGTCTGTTGTGAGGTTGTCATTCTAGTCAGGGTTCGCAACCCCCTATGAAAAATGGAAAAATAGATCTCAGTTGATCTGAGTCCATGAAGTACATTGTTCTAATGCTTGGAAAGGAGCAACATACTGATCACTGATCCAATGAACATCTCTCTCCTCTCTCCTCTCTCCTCTCTCCTCTCTCCTCTCTCCTCTCTCCTCTCTCCTCTCTCCTCTCTCTCTCTCTCTCTCTATGGGTGTGGGTGTGGGTCGGTGTGTTGTGAATAACATAGCTGCTTCTGTATAGCTTAGAAACAAACAATATTCCTGGGGCTTGATGCTCTAAAGAGCTAAAAGTGATATGGCCAATAAAGGCATCTTATTCCCATTTCTAGCTCCTGTTTGTTCTGCTGGTGTGTCGACTACCTTTTCTATTCTGTTTCATCCATAGGCATTCCTGAGTGCGAGTCATGCATAGTGTTTCAGCCTTGTATGAGACGCCGCATATTCATCATATTAATCCCATCCAGATATAACAATCCCATCTTGCTAGAGTCCCAGTTTACTGGCATTGCCGAGCCAGGTTGAAAGAAAGAGGCGACACACATTCCACTTGGGTTAAATAAGGGCCACAACTTTATTAACTACAGTAACGAATTTTAAATTACTTATCAATGAACAATAACTTTAGGAGGGCCTGAGCCGTAGCACATCATCAAAATGATAACAACAAATTGATTAGGTCCCGCTACTCCACCAATTTCCTGCGGCCCGTTGAACTGCCGCAGTGAGGATGCCAACGAGATCTTTTGGCATCAACGCTTGATTAAAGGTTGGCAGCCCTCCTAGGGTTTTGGGTTATTATTATTATTTGCTCTCTAACTAAATCCTATTGAGTTATTAATGGAAGGCTGCCGAAGACGTGAAGATGTAATTAGATTCGGGACCTAAATGGTTAACTTTTTATGCGCTACCCACCAGTTGTGACCAGGGTTATTACCTACAACACCCACCGCCAATATGTGAATGGTGGGATGGGCGAAAAAACACCACCGCTCAAAGCCAATCAGAGAAGTGGTCAAAAATTCCCATCCGGCCCCGAAGCGACCAGCAAAGCATCACCAGCACATCGTAAACAGTGGCGGGAGGGCGGGGAAACCGGTGATTGTGGAGGCAGACTGAGGGGAGCGCGCCAAGGACTTATATAGGGCGCGCTCCCCTACCGTAGGCTACGCTAATAGCGGAGCCAATAGGCGCCTCTCTCAACCGGCCGGCAAAGGTGCCCCTGCTCGGCACGAGGCCGGGCGGAGCAGCCACTGTGTCCACACACCCTTTCCCCACAGCTTTAGTGCTTTGATCCCTGTTTGTTGCTTCCAAATGTTAGCTTGCCAACCAGCTCACTTCAATGTTCTTTGCTGAAGCCCTCGAGATCTTGTTGGACTGCAGCTCCCATCTGCCCAGTACCACCTTAGCATGACGGATGAATATTAATGCAATCCGACAACATTTTCCCCCCTATCCAATTGTTAGTTTCCTATGAGTATAGACCTGATTCAACTGAATATACATACTGTAATTGTTGACTTACAAAACTACCCTTAGACGACTAGCATTTGGGTATAAGACATGGAAAGCCACATTTTCCCCATTTATTTTTAGAAAATTAAGATTAGCCAGAGCTCTGAATTTCAAACATAATGGAATAGACTGACATTGCAATTTGGAATCTAGGAATGAGCTGCAGGAAAGAACAGGAAGGAGCCTTGGAGCTTTATTCCCAGTCCCCTCTTGCTAACAACAATTGAATCTAGTTGCTGACTCACAACATTTTTTGAATTGTCTGAAACTCTGTAATGAAAAGGAGAGAGATGCTCCAGATGAAACTATAGGGCACAAAAAGCTATGAGGCCAGTTTAATTGTAGACTAAGAAGAAATTCTTCATATGTGTGTGCAGACTTTGGAAATTATCTTCAACAGCAAACATATGCCAACAAACACCAGCTTTCCTCTGCTTCACTCTCTCTTCATTCTTTAATTTGTTTGTTGTTTGTTTAGTTTGCTAATTGTGTGAAAGGAGCGACTCCATAGCATATTGCTGTGGCTATTTCAGGATCACAGAATGCGGTGAGATGAGAACGCCATGGATATTCATTGCAATTCCAGTGAGTTGCCAAAAGCTTTGTTAACAATTTTGTCAGTAAAATGATAACTGGCACACAGAAGATGAAGAAACTATGAAATAACAATAACACATTTGTGCTATTACAGTCACCCCCCACCAATCGTGGGGGTTAGGGACCCACCCCACCCGCGATGCATGAAAATCCATGATATGCGGAAGCGGGGGGGCTGGGGGCGCGCGGGGGGCAATCACGCACCTCTACGAGGCTTCTCGGAGGAGCGTGGGGGTGGCACGGAGCGACCCGATTGCCCCCCACCGCCCCCCTGCATGGCCTGAGGCTTCTCGGAGGAGCGTGGGGGGGGCAGCACGGAGCGACCCGATCGCCCCCCGCCACCCCCCGTGCGGCTCCGAGGTGCAGGTACTGCGATCCTGCGATGTAGTGGGACCACAGTACCAGAACCGCGAAATGGCGGGTGGTGACTGTATTATACTGCTGCTCTCTGCAAATGAAGGAGTGAAATGATAGATGGTAGACTTTCCCTTTGGATGCTACACATAGTTGAGTAAGTTTGAGATGCTCATTAGCATGTATGATGGAGTAGAGATGGGCTTTTCATTTTGCAAGTGGTCAGCTTCTGAAACGAACCGCAGGAGCCCAGCTGACGTTTGGAACTGGAAAGATGAAATCAACCAGTCCTTTACGTTGCCTCTGATGCATCATCTTTCCTTCTCCCTGGTGCTGCCCAATCAGAAAGGGAGGTGCATTTCCCTACAAAGTTCTTGATTGGCCAGCAGCAGGGAGAAGGCATGATGATGTGTCAGAGGCTTCTTCCTCATTGGAGTTTAACCCTGTGCAAGCCCAGCACCAGGTAAGGGACTGGTTGATTTCATTCCTCTGGTTCCAAACATCACCTGGGCTCCCACCCTTCATTTTGGAAGCTGACCACTTCAGAAACGAAAAGCCCATCTCTAATATGGACTATGGAGATGGAGGCTTATTGACAAATTTTGTAGATAATCTTCCCAAACTTGATGTTTAAACAGACAGGCAGCCGACAGTTTTGCAAAATGAACTGTATCTTTTCAAAGGCCGTAATAGAAAACAACAGGGTTTGATAACATCCAGTGCATTGGCATGGTTTATGGCAGTGGTGGCGAACCTTCGGCATTCCAGATGTTTTAGGCCACAACTCCCAGAATTCCAATCCTGTATTGCCAATGACAAAGGATTGTGGTAGTTGTGGTCCAAAACATCTGGAGTGCCGAAGATTCACCACCACTGGTTTATGGGAAGAAGCAGCCTACGTTGAGAAAGTCATGTGATGAGAAAAATCTTAGAAAAAACAATGCTCTCTCATTTTTAGTTTATGGTAAATAAATAGCACTTATAAGAAAGCAAATTCATGATGAGTGATCGCTACTTGGAATTGGGATGGGTTAGTTCCTTTACTTAAGATCCTGGAGAATGCTGATACTAAGACCAAGTCTAACAGTAAGCATGGTTGGAAATCCAGTGTTAGAAGCAACTTCGTGTGGCATTTTATTTTAAAGTTGAAGTCAACGTGTTTGTTTTTGTTGTGTTTGTTTATTTTTAAAAAGTATTTTACCCTGTCTTTTTTCCTTTACCAAAAAAAAAAAAAAAAGACTCAGGCAGTTTACATAATTAAAATGACTTGCCGTATTAAAAAGCTAAAAACAGTAAGTATACATGTATTAAAATTGGTTAAAGACATTATATTGAAAAGGGTAAATATGTGAACATGACAAAATATTATGCGGACTTGTTATTAAAGGACAGATTTTTCAGAGTTGAGAAAGGTGTATATATTTTAGTCCCTATGTGCTGTATCTGCAAGCCCAACAGATAAACAGACGTAAGTCTGCAGCTGGGTTAGTGAATTATTATATTTCAGTGGCAGTGGAATATATTCCATTTGTCTCTTGACAACAGCTATTGTCATAATAATGGCGCTAGAACCGATAGAAAATAAAATAAAGGAATTATCAGAATGTCATAAGAAAAGTCATTCAAAGGAGAGTCTAATGGAGCTAAAAAGAGTTACATGCGAATTAGAGGCTTTAGATGTAGGTAGAATCCAAATAATGATTAATTACTTAAAAAGAAATTATTATGAGTGTGGAAATAAAAATACTAAATTGTTATCACATGCAGTTAAGAAAAAAGCTACTAAAGGGCAATTTTATCGGTGAGAACTAAAGAGGGAACAATAGCAACATCACAACAACAGATACTAGAAATTAGAGATGGGCACGACTTAGCGGTATTCCCGTTTCCGTTTCCGTTACTCGTTTCCGTTACTCTACGGAAACGGTAACGGGAATCACTGCCCCAGACTTCGAGCTCGAACCGACGAACGAACAATTTGGTCTGATTTGTCGTGCTCGTTACTTGCATTGCGCAATGCCAAGCGGCACAGAAAAAAAGTTTTTAAAAGTTAAAAAAAAACCCGATTCCCGGCCCTAAAAGTAGGCGAAAACTGTCTGAGGGCACCTACCAGGCCAGAAGGGTGTTTTATTTGGGGGGGGGTTCCCCGCCCCCCTCTCCTTGGCTATTGCTACTGCTGCGCTGCTGGTACCAGGCTGGGAGGGCGCATCCATTTGCCATGCGGTGGGGGGGATCCAAAATGGAGACCGCAATATTTTTTTTGAAATCGTTGCCCAAAACCCCACCAAAACACCACAGAAACATGCGAAAATTAGCTATTTTAAATGCTTGAATTTTTACAGTAGCAGCAGTGGGTTTTTCTTGCAAAAAAAGTCTCCGTTGATTTTATTTTATTTTATTTTATTTTATTTTATTTTATTTTTTTACACCTGCGCATTCGCAATGATGGGCTCGCCCATGGGAGTGGACCATGCAAAGTTTTGGAGCCATTCCACCAATCGCATGGCCAGGTTTTGCTGACTGTACCAGGCTGGGAGGGCGCATCCATTTGCCATGCGGTGGGGGGGGATCCAAAATGGCGACCGCAATATTTTTTTTGAAATTGTTGCCCAAAACCCCACCAAAGCACCACAGAAACATGCGAAAATTAGCTATTTTAAATGCTTGGATTTTTACAGTAGCAGCAGTGGGTTTTTCTTGCAAAAAAAAGTCTCCGTTGATTTTATTTTATTTTATTTTATTTTATTTTTTTACACCTGCACATTTGCAATGATGGGCTCTCCCATGGGAGTAGACCATGCAAATTTTCCACCAATCGCATGGCCACTTGGCCAGGTTGACCACAGAGACTTCTATATGCCAATAAAGGTTCTTGTGATTGTGACTTCTGGGATGTGCCAATCGGGCATAAACAGCCCATTAATCGTAGCCCAAACCCGAACCCTAAGCCTAACCCATACGCCAGTACACTGTCCTTCTAAGTGGGTCAGAGAGGCACCCAGATGCACCCCAATACTCACCGTAACCTCACCCGTAACTAGCCTAACCCTAGCCGTTCCGCTAACCCGTCTTAACCCTAAGCCAGATCTACTTGCATTGCACTACATGCAAGTACGTGAGACACAGCGGGTGCAAAGAGTCTGCCAGTCCGTCACTTGTGGCTCTGGCTGACTCCTGCAGCTCCCTCCAGGAGCCCGCTACCCCCTCCCCAAACCAGTACTAACGACAACGAAAAAACGAAAAAAATGAACCGACTAATTTTTGCAAATTTTCGCGAAAAACGGAAACGAGCCGAAACGGAACCGGCCCGACTAACGACAACTCGAAAAATTTTTTTTCAAGTCGTGCCCATCTCTACTAGAAATGTTTAAGGACTATTATAAAGAATTGTATGAGACAGAAGTAGAAGCAGATATAAATATCGAGTTTTATAAGCTGGATTCCAATAAATCAAATTTTACATGAGCATAAAGAACAACTTAACTCAACAGTGACAGTATCAGAGGTGAAAGAAGTAATTAAAAATCTTAAAGGAAACTCGTTAGGGTATGATGGATTTACATCTGATTTTTATCAAACATGGAGAGATGATATATCAAGACATTTAGTAAACTTGTTTAATTCAGTATTGGAGGGGGGAGAAATTCCTAACACATGGAAAACAGCTAGGAGAATAACCATTTTAAAACCAGAGAAGGAACCTCAGGATTCAGCTTCAGATAGACCACCCCCAGTAAGGTAGGTACAGTACTTAATTTACCAACCTTGGAAGGATGGAAGGCTGAGTCAAACTTGACCCAGCTACCTATATCCATTAGGATCAAACTCAGATTGTGAGCAGAGACATGGTAGCAGTACTGCAGGTTTATCCACTGTGCCGTAGGCTCGCTATCATAGTGAACATATTTTGTTAAGTTATACATATGTACGTGTGTATGTTGGACAGGCGTGTGCTGTACATAGCTTCATACCATTATTTATTTACTTATTTACTTAGGCATGTTTATTTCATTAATTCATTAATTCTGGTCTTTGGTTTGTTTGTTTTGGACAAATCACATGAGAATAAGTGCTCTGTTCTAGATTTTTGGCATGCCACATATTTTCTATCAAAAGTTGTGACAGTAGTCGAAAAGGCTCTTCATGGGTTTATTTGCAGAAATGGTTTGTAACAGAGTGATGGAGGAGAGAAGGGGAGATTGTGATAAAACTTGAGTGACTCAGTGATTTGTGATAATAAAACACTTCAAATATTTATACAGTGAATCCTTGAGCTCCTTGAAAACTTATCAGGAGTTTGGCAATGGCTTTCTGTTTAAAAATTGTAAAATAAAAAGTAAGTTTATTTTATTAAAGTCATCCTAGCTGCTAAGATTGCCAATATAATGGCAAAGTGTTTACTGTATAATACCAGCAAGAACTGATCATGTGCTAAAGAGTGACACTGGCATTTGAAGTTGTGATTTCTAATAGTTGTCATATTAATATGCACATTAACAGAACATAATTGACTATAAGCCAGATGGACAGTGGTAAAATACTTATTAATGAACCTCTTCAGTGCCGTTTTTTGCTGCCTCGAGGAGAACAATAAAAGCATCCACATTTCTTTTAATGACCCTTCAATAAAATTGCTGGTATATTAGCAAACAACTCTATAGAGTCATATGAAGTCTTTAAAAATGTGGAATTGCCAGAATTTACAAGAGAGCAGACAGAAGTTTATCATTTCCCTAGGACTGCTGAAGTTTTTGTTGTTGATTCATTCTGTGGTTGGTGATGGGTGGTGGTACTGAGAAATAATTTATCTAGTTAGAAGAATAATTGCCTTTGAGAATGGGTCCAGTTCAGAACCAGCTTGGAAAACTCCAGCTGTGTCTAACCATCTTTCTTTTTTAAAAAGGAAGAAAAATATACAGAAAAGCTGGCTTTCTCTCATTTAGTCTGAGACATTTTAACAACCCCAAAATATAAAGAAATCCTGTTTTCCTTTTTGCTGAACATTGACTAGTGATTTGCTGTGACTAAGAGGATGGTAAGGATTATTGGGTGTATCAGTAGCGTTAGTCCATGTCTTTCTTTTGGGGAGAAAACAGTAAAGATTCTCAGTCATCCAGCTGAGCTTATTTGGAAACAATATTTGGAAGAATTAGAAATATTTTACTACTCATCCAAGCACCTTCTTCAGTCTGGGGAAGGTTGGCAGGAGACCTCCAATTTATACTCCACATTGGAGTATAAATTGGACAGGACCGTGGCCCTGATTCGGCTGATCTCAGCTGCAGTTGGATGACAGCCGTCCTGCTGTAATCCCCCAGCGGCGGAGATCGAGCCTCGATCCCACGTCCGCGTGCGGAGGCGAGACCGTGGCCCTATCTCGGCAGATCTCCGCCATGCTTGGATGACAGCCGCTTGGCTGTGATCCCCCGGTGGTGAAGATCGAGCTGCGATCCCACCTCCGTATGTGGAGGTGAGACTGCCTCACTGTTTTGGCCAATCTCCACTGTGGGAGGATGGCAGACGCCTAGCTGTCATGTTCTGGTGGCGGAGATCGAGCCGCGATCCCGCCTCCACGTGCGGAGGTGGGATTGCAGCCCCCTCTTGCCCGCCCTCCACCGCGAGTAGATGACAGCTGGGGCGGCTGTCATGCACCTGCTGCGGAGATACCTTTAGAAGGAGCCCCGGTCCCGCCTCTGTGTGCAGAGGCAAGAACGGGGCTGTCTCTAGATAGTCCTCCCCTCGGGCAATGACAGCGAGGCTATCATTGCCAGCAGGGAAGAATGAAATGATCCTCACCATACCATTTTTTCCAGTTACTCATTTCATTACATATCAAAATGAATAACGAATAACAGAACAAAAAATGTTTTGTGCCCATCTCTATTGTATATAGCCTAATGTGCAGCATTTTTAAATGAACCGTATAAATAGTGTTGGATGTGTGTGTGCTAATATCTGTTCATGTTATATTGTATATACAAGCTCAAATTATTCACTGACCTATAATTGGATGTATGTACAGTCATTGCATTCAGTCACACTCTGTAAATCAGTGTTTTTCAACCTTTTTTGGGCAAAGGCACACTTGTTTCATGAAAAAAATCACGAGGCACACCACCATTAGAAAATGTTAAAAAATTTAACTCTGTGCCTATATCAGTCTCTAAAAGGTTCGCCATTGCTGGTGTAGGGAGAAGCAGGACAGAGGCGCCACAGATTGAGGCAGCCCGCTCTCTAGCACCCAGTTCCCACTTACCTGTGTTGTTTTTTTAAAGACATTTTGCCCTGCATGGACTTCTGTGTCCAGTGGAGACCTGAGAAGGGGCACTGACTCTCCAGGAACACAAGTAAGACCCAAAAGCCCATCTTGCTCTCCACACTGTGGCCAAGGCAGATGCCTTCAGCAAGTCCAGCGACAGGAGGGGAGGAGGATGAAGGAAGGCAGGAAGGAAAGAAGGCAGAAAGTGTTCTGCTTGTATACCGCCCCATACCACTTCAAGGAGTCTCTGGGCGGTTTACAGTTTTAATTACAGTAGGCAGGCTTTTAGACATACACATATGCAGGCTAGAAATGAGCACATTTCTATGAAGAGGGGAAAGGGTATGAATGGAAAGAGAGAGGTGGGGAAAAAAGAAAGAAAAGAGATAGAGAGAAGAGGGCGACCCAAGACAGAAAGAAAGGGACAAGACTTCAAGGAACCCATCGCGGGGGCCCTCAGAGACGGCTCTTCCCCTCCCGGACCCTAAAGGCCGGCCATCCAGCCGTGCCAGTAGCCCCCCCGCCCGCCTCCTCAGCCCAAGCCTGGCGGGGGCCTCCTCCATCCCCTCCTCCTCGCAGCCCTGCCGCGGTGCTCGTGGGGCAGCCGGGTGCCCCTCCTCCCCTTCCCCCCACGAGCTGGCTCCCGGGCCGGCTCGTGTTGGCGGGCGGGCTGTCGGGCGGCTCAGTCCATTGGTAGCTCCCAGGAAAGGGGTGGTGGTGGTACAGGGTAAAAAAAGGAGGGGGGAGAGGGAATCGAGCGAGTTGCGGCGGCGGCGGCAGGCACAGGGCAAACACTAAGAGAATGAGCGGGGCCAGGTCCGGCCGGGGAGGAAGTGACGCCAGCGTTGCGGGCCTCAGGGGGGAGGAGCCAAGCTGGCCCTTGGACGCTATTTATAGCGCCTCCCAGCTGTGGGCCGCCCGCCGGCCCTGGGTTGAATTTCTTTAGAATTTTTCAGTTTTTCCCACAGCACACCAGGCAACATCTCGCGGCACACTAGTGTGCCGCGGAACAGTGGTTGAAAAACACTGCTGTAAATCATACCAGCTGCATTCACATCTATTTTTTTAGTTAAGAGAAAATGTTGGTATTCAGAATGACGTGAAAAGCCCTTTACTTCTAGTTTCTCTTTGTAGCTTGGCACAAAAATATAATGGGAATAGATATATGCAAGTATTTTAATGTTCAGGGCAGACATGTTTTCTAAGCATTCAAATAAAAGATGCTGTTTGTATTAAATGACTCTAAATCTAAAGAAATCTAAAGAAAGTAGGCAGGTAAATCCCTTGGTGCCTCTTTGATGGTGAATTATTTTTAAATTAATCTGCATAGGATAAATAATTCACAATCCTGTTAGAAACAGACAGACTCTTTTTAATCAGTTTTATAAAGAGGGCCTTCAGCCAGTGATAGAACATTCTTTAGGAAGCCTATGTGTAAATCATATGCATAATATGTCTATACTGCCCCTTAGAGAAGCTATTAGGACTACAATACAGTTTCTCTGTAAAAGCTTCAAGTCATTTATAAAAAGTAGAGATGGGCACAACTTAGCGGTATTCCCGTTTCCGTTTCCATTACTCGTATCCGTTACTCTACGGAAACGGTAACAGGAATTACTCCGCCAGAATTCGAGCTCGAACCGATGAACGAACAAGTTGGTCTGATTTGTCGTGCTCATTACTTGCATCGCGGTGATTTTTTACTTTTTAAAGTAAAAAAAAAAACCCGATTCCCGGCCCTAAAAGTAGGCGAAAACTGTCTGAGGGCACCTACCAGGCCAGAAGGGTGTTTTATTTGGGGGCGTTTCCCCGCCCCCCTCTCCTTGGCTATTGCTACTGCTGCGCTGCTGGTACCAGGCTGGGAGGGCGCATCCATTTGCCATGCAGTGCGGGGGATCCAAAATGGCGACCGCAATATTTTTTTTGAAATCGTTGCCCAAAACCCCACCAAAGCACCACAGAAACATGTGAAAATTAGCTATTTTAAATGCTTGAATTTTTACAGTAGCAGCAGTGCGATTTTCTTGCAAAAAAAAGTCTCCGTTTTTTATTTTATTTTATTTTATTTTATTTTATTTTATTTTATTTTATTATTTTATTTTATTTTTTTACACCTGCACATTCGCAATGATGGGAGTGGACCATGCAAATTTTCCACCAACCTCATGGCCACTTGGCCAGGTTGACCACAGAGACTTCTGGGATGTGCCAATCGGGCATAAACAACCCACTAATCGTAGCCCAAACCCGAACCCTAAGCCTAAGCCTAACCCATACGCCAGTACACTGTCCTTCTAAGTGGGTCAGAGAGGCAGCCAGAGGTGCACCCCAATACTCACCCTAACCTCACCCGTAACTAGCCTAACCCTAGCCCTTGCGCTAACCCGTCTTAACCCTAAGCCAGATCTACTTGCATTGCACTACATGCAAGTACGTGAGACACAGCGGGTGCAAAGAGTCTGCCAGTCCGTCACTTGTGGCTCTGGCTGACTCCTGCAGCTCCCTCCAGGAGCCCGCTACCCCCCCAAACCAGTACTAACGACAACGAAAAAACGAACCGACTAATTGTTGCGAAATTTTGCGAAAAACAGAAACGAGCCGAAACGGACTGCCTCCGACACACGACAACTCGAAAACGTCATTTTCCCTAGTCGTGCCCATCTCTAATAAAAAGTGCTAGATGGCAACAATTCTGAGGAGATATCCTAAGGTTATCTCTTCCTGTTTGTATATAACAACCTGCATACATTAATAATACAATAATTGTTTTTCAAGCAGAAATTTAAACTTCATGTGTCTGTATTTGAATGTTATTACAACCCAGAGTTTAAGATAGTTCCTAGTTTTCCTAGTAATCCAAGATGGCTTAAATGCTCTTTCTTGCAGATGGATAATTAGTTTAGGGTCAGGTTTAATCCATCAGCAAGTGTGTCTCTAACAGATTTCCCTAAATGAGTAGAGAAATAAGGAAGGGTTTGTTTCATTGTGATAACCCCCCCCCATACACACTCTGCTTTCTTATAACTTTAATGCATAAATTCCAGTTTTGAGAGAAATGTGTCTCAAAACTGTGGAATTTATCAAACTATTTGCCTGAGACATAAATTTTTAAATTGGTGATTTAGTTAGGGAAACTTTAAGATCAGTTTTACAGGGTTTTTTAAAAAATGTTTTCGTTACTAGCAATCATTGAAACAGATATTTGCAAAAGCACTGGAAAGCAGATAATCTCAGGTTCAACAAATTATTAATGACTATTTGAATTTGAGTCTTGCCTTACTGTATTAGGGCAATCATCATTGTCAAAAATAGTTTATTTAACTTAAACTGCTGTATTTGGGGGGGGGTGTTTTTGCAATAGCAAACATGCAATATTTAATAGATTAAAAATAATTAAACCTTTCGCCAGATATTTTAGAATCACATTTGTAAATCTAATATGTTTTCAAAATTATTCAGTTCTTTGACATATAGCAGGGGTCATAACGATCTATGTATCTATCAAAACCAAACCCAGTCTAAGAATTGCAAACATTTTGGATTTTATGAACTGAGCACAGGCGTAAGAATTTGGGGAAACAGGAATATCAATCAAATTAACCTATACAGAAGTCTATTAGAAAGCCATAAAATTGAGAAGGCATCTCAGGAAAGGTTGGACCTTATTCAGAAGACACACACAAACTATTATATGAATACATTGGTTGAAATCCTTACTGTACTAAGTTGCACTAGAGTAGGCCCATTGAAAGCCTTCCTTGTGGAAAAAAAATCCTTAAATTTTATCAATGTCATGAGATTTTGAAGCTGGGTTTTAAATTTGGGTAGCTAGGTTTGATGTAGATTCAACAAGCTACTAAATGCACACACACACACACACACACACACACACACACACACACACACACACACACACACACACACACACAATTTAGAATCTTGTAAATTAGAAGACACAGTTGTGGTGGCTCTGGTATCCCACATGTGAATCTGAGCACACTTTGAGAATGGCACCAGGGCAGTAAATGATTAAAAGCGGGAAGTGTATGTGTGTAAAAGCCATTGTGGCACCTTAAAGACTAACTGCTATATTTTAATGCGACCATGGGCAAGTCCATTACCTCAAACATAAGGATTTTCAGTGCTTCACTGCAATCACTCCATCACTCCATGTACACACACAACCATGGCCTTGGAATTGAAGGAAAAGATTTTACCTCATTTGTCTGAAAAGTAAATGATTTGTGGGAGTAAAATGTGTGTGTTATTGTCTAGGGAAATAAAATAGTTTTACGGAGATGGATATTATCCACCAGCTGCACTTTAGCACTCCTGCTTTAAACCCACAAAAGCCCCCCCCCCCCCGTATTCTGTATTGTATAACTCTCAACAGTGTTGGCTTAAAATGAAGAAAGGAGGATTTTAGTAGTCCAATTACCTAAGACTAGAGGTGCTTTTTTCAAGTATACCTCTGACATGTTCTTGTACAGGGAGAATTAGAATACTGAGTTAGAACAAAATGTGGAGTATTGAAAAATAGCATTGTTTTATATTGGCTGCTGGGTTTGAATGGCTTTGCCTTCTGTGTTGCTGGAAAAAACATTAATAGGCTCATTGAATTAATAGACACATATGGAGGGTCAAATCAAACCTATTTTGTATCTGAATATTTACTTCCCTTTCCATTGTATATTAGTGAAGATTATTAATTATTCGTATTTTTAGTGTTGGCACTTCTATTCCATAATGATATGCATAGGCACATGCATCCTCTTGAGAAGAGTATTGAATTGAGGGCCTTGGCCGGGTTCTGAAGGGCTGAAGAAAGCACACAGAAGCTCTGCTGTCTTCACTTTTAGTTATATTTCCTTTCTCTTTTGATTATACTGCTCATCTTAGAAAGGCATGAGACCACTACTTTTGCCATAATTATCTGTACCTAACCCTAACCAATGCCCAAAATCTGTTCTAAATTAGCACTACACTACCATGTTTGAAACAGATAGGTGAAGTCATTTCTACTGTCTCTGTGTTATCACAACACCTCTGACACCTCATTCGGCTGCTGTATGTCTGAAGAAGTGGATATGTCCACAAAACGTTACATTAAAATATGAAAGTTAGTCTTTAAGGTACTCCATGTTTTGTGTCTTTTGTTTTGTTTTGTTTTTCTTTGATTTTTGCCTGCAATTCTTGGAAAGACTAACACGGGTACCATCTCTGAAACTGTTATCACAAGTATGTCTTCACTGCAAATAATATTTCTTATTTCTGTGTTCAAGGGTATTTCAAATATTTCTCTATATGCCTCATCCCCCTTTTAAAAATGCACTTTGAGGTGACAGAAATAATCCTAGACAGAAATGTCAGCTATTGTCATAAGCTCTAGCATCTCACACCCACTTCTTACAAATTATTAGTAATATAGAAGCAAAAGAAAGGGACATATATTGAAATGGAATATTCCAGATAGCTTGTAAGTACACTGGAGAATGTAATCCGTGCAGTTTATAACTTGCAATACATCAAGTATATTTTAAGATGCCTGGAATCATTCTTTGAGTAAGGATTAAAAAGCTGAATGTCACAGGAGAACAGCAGTGTCAAATTCTCTCTCCCCATTCATATATCAGATAAATGTCTGTAAGATTGCTTCCAGGTGTTTTAAATAAAACAAATGAAAGAAAAGGAAATTAGAACTGTACTACCAAGCCAAAATCTGCAGTGATGAGAGGAAAATGAACATAATGTGAGAAAAATGAAACCAACCTGTACTTGGTGTTTACTTACTGGGACAAAGAACATGAACAAAACAAGTGAAAACATTTGCCATTTCTTCACATCTTCCATCATACTGCACTAACATGGTCATCTACCTCCCTTGGTTGAGTACCGTTGAGGCAGCTTGGGGGTAAACATTGTGTTTCCCAATTCAGTTTCTCAGAAGAACCTTTTCTTGAAATATTTGTCATCCTTGTGCACTTTGATGGTTGGGAGAATGGAAAAACATACATATATTCAACCTGCAGAAGACTGAATTTAATTAGTTGAGACTGATTTTGAACCTTGACAATGTAATATGTATTGTGCCTCTGCCATCCCTTATGGGCCATCTTTGTCATCTGCGAGCCTTCTTGTGGGCTGCCAAGAGCAACTGCAAGGCAACCTGAAGGCCAGGACACCAAGTGGTGGCACATGTCCCTGGGAGGAGTGCATAGATGCAGCTGTTTGGGAGAAGAGGAGGAGGAACAGGACTAGTTGGAGGATGCAGAAGTACAGTTGCCCATCTTCTGCACCCAGGGTGAAGAGGAGGAGCACTTTTCTCTCCATGTATCAGGGTATGGGTCACTTTCTGGTACCTTGTGAGACAAGCTTGCAATACCACCATGTCAGGATTAGCCAGTCAGCAGAGAGGAGGCTCCACTATCCCTTAACCTGGGCTCCCAATGAAAACCACAATTTGATGCATCACCACCATCATGCAACTGGCCCTGGTACACAAGGAACAGCTGTGGAATGAGGACAGCCGATTTTAGGTGTGTTTAATTTTAGCCTATCAGGATTGCCCTCCGCAGGCAGGGATGCAGGAGGATTTTATATGCCATGTCTGTCTTATTGTTGCATGTTGATTCTGTTCTATTCTATTATATTTTGCTGTATTTTATTGTCTGTTGGTCTGGCACATGATTGCCCTTGGTAGCCGCTTAGAGTTCTACATGTAGAAGATAAGCGGGATATAAATACAACAATTAAATAAATAAATAAATAAATAAATAAATAAAAGACTGTACCAGCTGCTGGGACTAATAAATTTAGCTGTACATTATATTATAAGTCACCTGGATCTAGTGCAACCAGGACATAGAAAAATAGACTACCAGAAACCAGGGATAAGAGTAAGAAGAGGATGGTCTTAATTTCCTGTTAGTGAAATAAAGTTTGCTGCATCTGGTAACCAACATGCTGAGTCAGTGGATCCCTTGTTGTAGGATACCTTCTAAACACCCTGCACCCTGGAGAAGGGAACAGAACACTTTTGTTCATGCCCCTTTCCCTTTCACCCAAATAATATATACATTCTTCTCCACTCCCATTTTATCTCCTCATGGTTAAAATAGAAAAAGAACTTACTGTACAATGTTCTTTGTATTGGAGAGTTCCACGGAGGATTTGTGGTAGTGTAGTGATTACTTCCTAGCATTAGTTTTTCTCTCTGAAAATAAAAGGGCTGATTATTATAAATATTTTAAGAGAAAAGGTGCATCATTATTAACCACAGTATAACTAGGTTAATCAGATCTATCTATCTATCTATCTATCTATCTATCTATCTATCTATCTATCTATCTATCTATGAAGAGTGGTTTGATGTGAACTCTAGTAACGAATATCATAGCAAAGACTGCTACCTTCATTTTATGTGTGTCTCCCTTTTTCATTTCCCGTTCATGGATTCATGACACTACTTTAAAAACAATGGCCAAAATTATGTTATGTAGTTAGGCAAATGGAGTAACATACAAGGGCAAATGGTCCCAATTGAAAACCCTATCAGTTACATGTGGAATCATGCAACTCTGCATGCTACTGATAATGCAGAGAGTTGTGAGTTGTAAGGTGATTTCTTAACATAGGGTAATTCATCTCCAAAACTTACAGTGTTTATTAATACCAGTGTAACCAGATAAGAATATTTGGGCCTATGATTCAGTGGCCGAAATCCAAGAGTCACAACTAAAGGAGGCTCACGGAATCAGTAAAAAATTAAATTTGTTGTGTCAATTCCTCTATAATTTCCTTTGATTCAATGGGCTACTACAATTGTGACTTCAGGCATGAATTAGTCCTTAATTTTACAAATATTTGCAGTTAGTTATGGAAAACGAACAAACTATAAAGCAGATCAGTTGTGAAGTAGTGTTGCTAAGGCAGAGGTGACTAAAAATTAAAATATGCTGTGGCAATCCAAAACTGTTTGAGTTTTACAAAAACAACCTATTTAATCCCCTAAATATTATTTTTAAAAGTGGTACAAGTGGTAGACTGTGGAAGGCTCAATTTTTGCTCTATTGAATCGTTGAGTCTAAAAGTAGCTGTAAATGGAAGGTGAAGGCTTGGTCACCCCTATATATATATATATATATATATATATATATATATATATATATATATATATATATATATATATATATATATATATATATATATATATATATATATATATATATAGATATATAGATATATATATATATATATATATATATATATATACAGTATAAAACACTTTGAACTTTTTCAGTCATAGCTGAAGTGCCAATTATTTTATTCATTTGTAAAGGGTACTGATCTGAACCCAATTGACAAAAGCTGGAAAGAATGTGAGGTCAATAATTGGCTTTGGTAAAGAATCCTCTTTTACTGGACAATTTAATGTCGTAGAAAGGTTTTCATTGTGCAGTGTACCTCATAGTTGTGAGTAAGTAGGCTATTTAGGCCAACAACATGGGATTTTATTATTCAAGGTATATAGCTAAAATGGGTTTTGTGACATTTTAGGAAATACAGATTGAGACATAATATATTATTCTGAAAAGGAAAGGAAAAAATACAGAGATGAGTCGGATATACCAACATATTTACGCAACTACAGAATGACTTAAGCTAGAGTGTACAGATAAACAGTGAATAGGATACATTCATTCATTAGTTGGAATCCTATTGGGTATTTGCATAAGACTTGCAGAAATTGCTACATTTAATTGCAGCTTATTGAGGATCTGCCATGAAACATTTTGATTGTACAAGTCTTGTGAAGGAGGCATGCCCTGGCAATTCATCAGCTAGTTGCAATTAAATGTGGCAATTTATACAAAATTATATCTCTCTTACTGTCCAATTTATATGTAGAATATATAAGAGTACCCTACTTCGGGCACATCATGATCAGATAAGACTGCCTGGAAAAGACAGTAATTCTAGGAGAGTTTGAAGGCAGCTGTCCAAATATGAGGTGGATTGATTCAATAACAGCAGCTACATCCTAGAGCTGAGCAGGGGTGTTCATCATATGACATTCTGGAAGTTTATTATCTCATAGGACTGTCTTAAGTCAGAGGTTATTTGGCAGCACATAAACAACCACAGCTGTAGCAAAGTGTGCTGCTTATATAAGATTCCATAATGCTTAAAGTACTCTCTAGACAGTTTACAAGTAATGATGCAGGCTACGCATTGTCCCCACACCCCAGCAAGCTCTGTACTCATTTTACCAACCTCAGAAGGATGGAAGACTGAGTGAATCTTAAGCCTGCTCCCTGGAATTGTTTCTCAGGTCATGAGCACAGTTTAAAGCTTTAGTACAGCTGTTTAGTCATTGTGCCATAAGCAACAACAACTGTGTATTGAATTGTATACTATATTTTTTCTGTCTACAAGACACCCCCATGTATAAGATGACCCACATTTTCCAACCCATAATTACAGGTTCACAACCACGTGGTTCTCTCTGTGGCTTACTTCCATGTATAAGACAACTCTCAATTATTAGTCCAACAATTTTAGACAAAAATGTAGTATTATACACAGAAAAATACTGTATGTTATGATTTTTCTGGGGGTTCACTCCATATATCTAAGATCTTCCCATATAGTATCTTCACTGTGTAACAGTTCTTGTTGTTAGGAAATGCTTCCTGAGATTTAGTTGGAGTTTCCTTTGTTGCAATAATTCAATGGGCTTATGTCCATGAAATCGTATTCCAAATTAAACCTATAAAAGTTTAAGGTGCATAAGAGTCTTTCTTGTTTTAGGGACAGGAGGCATGTGATTGTCCCGGACATAAATGAGATGTATCTGTGTTGTAGCATTACATTGTATACTAACTGAAACTGAATTGTATGTGCTTGTGTGTCTCCTGTCTGGGAAGAAATACAGGTATGGACTCCAGCAACGAACTGTTGTTCATTATGTCAAGGACTCTCCATTGGGATGTCATTGAGACATGGGTAGATCATTATGTGCCTTTGACTCAGTATACATTTAGAGTCCTTAAAATAAAAAGTAATAATTCTGACACACCAAGGTTGAAGCTACTGTATTTTTCCATGTACAAGACTGTAGTTTTCTCTAAAATTGTAAGACTAAAAATTGAGGGTCATCTCATATGGGGAAGTCGGCTGAGAAGGGACCTGCATTGTTGTGAAAATGCGAAAATGTAATTTTGGGTCGGAAAAGTGGGGGAGTCTTATAGATGGGAAAATACAGTACATGGTCAGGAAAAAAACAAGTTGAATCTGCAGCCAGTTGTAGCACAAAAGGCCAAGCCCTATAGACAGAGTTCTCTCTAAGGTGCATGGGTGCACAGCCATTCTGTATCGGTGTTGTGGAGCCACAGCTAGTGTTGCCACGCATTTGATTCTGGTCGTGGCCAAAACTTTGCATGCATGGGATGGGATTTCCTCTCAGTGCTATATGAAGATTAGAGGGAATGTTGCCTACTATAATGCAAAATGGCATCCCGTCCAATTCTTTTCTCTTCCATTTATTTACAGCTTTGGGTAATACAAGAGCACCACCCTTTCCCTATCAGTTGATTGCCCACTTATTTTCTTCCTCCCCGTTTTTACTACTCCCTTGTTCTTCCTTTGACTTCTGTCAGTGTCTTAAATTGTTGATTTTTTCATATATGCCTCTATTTGCATATGTGGGTATATGATACCCTTAAAAAAAACTTATAATTATAATAAAACATTTTAAGATACAGAGAAAAAACTTTGAATTTGTTTAAAAGGGGTAGCATGAATGGAGCATGATTTCCCCATCAAATGATGTGCTAAGCCTCTGATATATGCATTCGAACCATATTAAAACAAAGAAAAATATCATTCAGTGTAGGTGGGTGTTACAAGTGGAGCTGCATCTGTTTGCAGCTAAGCCACAGCATATACACTCTATATTTCAAATATGTAATTATTATTTTTAATTTATTTATTTTAGAGTATTTTACCCCATCTTTCTCCTTGGAAAAAGGACATTAAAGTAATGAGGGATAATATACAGTCAAGTACAATTAAGACATGTTCAGGTATTTGAGAACAAGGAATTGAGGGGTGTGGGGATCTGCATTTACTGCTATGTTCATGCTTGGTCAGTCTAGCTATGCATGAGCTCAGACAAACAGCATGGGTCTTACATCACACTAAGAACACACTCTTATTGGAGAACAGGGCTGACCAGTCAAAGCTGAGAATAGGCCTATTCTAAGATGGCCGCTGAAAGGCAGGGGAGTTGCAGATCAAAGGAATGTTAGGTATGCTGACCACTCTAGTGAGCATGCTCCAAACTACAAGCTGTTTGTTGATTGGATGACGGCTGTACTGACGTAGCTGGGAGGTGCATTGTGGATAAAGAGCCGAGCAGCAGGAGGGGAGGGGGCTTTTTCCACCATCAAGCTGTTAACATCAAGACGCTGCCTGCTCTTGCTGTGTTTGCTTCTGCTTGCCTTCAGATCACTGCAATAAAGAGCACCAAGATCACTTTGTGTTTAGAGGCCTTATCATTCCTTTGCTATCAATCTCTCAGCTGGTCTGGGGGGGTTCCTCATGTCTACGGACATCCCAGCAAGGAATCACATCATCATCATTTTGATCACCACAGAGGGGCATCTTACAGCATTAATAGAGAACACTATATTAAAGCAACACGGTTATAAGTAGTCATAAACACAAAGTCTATGTGAACCCACATAATTGCCTCTTCACTAGCTAAAATGCAAGCGGATCAACTTTGTCTCACATTTCTGGTTTAGTAAGCTCACTTTCAATAAGGACAAGTGAAAATACACCTTAATAATTAAAATATCAGAGATAACTCATAATCAAAACAGTTCAATAGTAATTTGAATGGCTTAGCAGTACATAGGTAGAAGTCTTGTACTCTGAAGACAAGCAAATAACCTTGTTGCTTTGTATTGTGAAAAGATTGTGGTATACTTTTTGCATGCTTTTGTTAACAGTTCAGTACAAGTATTGAATACAATAAACTTAAGGTGCACATAAAGAGGCCTTTTAGAAATATCAAATGAACAATGCCATAATCTGTTTTGATAGGCCTAATACACAGACTGTGGAGGAAATATGTTGCAGAGATGTCTCAGTTCTTGTGCACATTGTTTCCAATTTAGCCAATAATACACACAGCAGTCTGATAATAGAAACATATATTTCTTGCTGGATTATAGCAATAGCATGAACTCAGTAATATACCCAAACAGAGTGTAGACCATTTCTCTAATAGCTTTGCTGCAGTAATTGTCAAACGTGATTATTTTGCATTAGGTGTTGCATATAACTTTTAGTAAGGGCACCGTTTGGCACCCTCAGTATTCATTGGCTGCAGCTTGATTTTCAGATAAGCTACACTCCTTTTCTTAGTGTCCTACTTTGTTGTGTTGATAGACATCTAAGTAGCAAAACAACAACAACACCTGAATTTCTGCTGAACAGTCAAGCTCTGTTAGAAATATAGTATAGTTTATGTGGTTGGTTTGCTATGCTGCTTTTAGAAAACATTGCATTGTTGTATTAGCCCACCTGAGTAATGGCAGTGTTTTACATATTCTCGTTAGCTTTTTCTGTCTTATAGTTTTCCTAGCCATCTAATTGGTTCATGGGTGTATAGCAGAGATAAATTGGGGCTTATTTGTAGGCCTCCAGGTAGTTTGCAGTAAATAATGGATTTTTTTTATTTCCATTGGTTTAAAAATGCTCATAACAAGAAAGCATTTTTAAAAAATAAGTCAAGAAGGTTTAGGAAAAGTCTGGACTGGATATTTATCCAAGTTCCCATGGTAGCTGGGAACAATTTGAAGTTATAATACAAAAATGTAACTTTTCCAAGTAATGTTCACTCACACAAACAACCTACAACAGTAATGTAGTGTACATTTTTTCTATTTTTGCAATTTCCTTAAGAAAAAGAAAAAGTTAATTTTATATGTTTGCATAAGTTATATCCTTTCTTTTATCCCATGAGTGCCAGGTGTCATGCATAGCTTTTCCCCTCCTGAATTTCTCCTCAAAAAGCCAAGTGAGATAGGTCCAAAATCGACTGATCCAATATTACCCTGTGAACTGCATCGAGATTTCTACCTATTGTTATTTATTTTTATATTTGTATACTGCACCAATTTCCCAAGGGGAACTCTGGGCGGTTTACATAAAACAAACATGTGAAAACCAAAGACCAAACTCAAACATAAATGCAATAAAACAAATAAAAGCAGACAAATAGCCTGGCATGAGGCAAAAGCCAAATAATAACAGAACAACATCAAACATGGGAAACACAAAAGACATTAGCAATTGCCAAATGCCTCCCTAAATAGCCACGTTTTCACAGACATTTTGATTACAGATAGGGATGGGGCCTGGTGTATCTCGCTTGACAGTTTATTCCAGCTAGACGGGCCAGCTATCAAGAAGGCCCGGTTGTGGGTGGCAACCTTACGGGCCTCCTGAGGGGTGGCCACCCAGAGCAAGCAAGCCATGGAAGCTCTGGTGGGTCAAGCCAGCACTGGTCTTTGGGGGATGCGCTCTGGCAAGTCAGGGCCCAAGCCATGGAGGGCTTTGAAACCAAAACCAACACCTTGAACCTTATTTGGGAGGCAACGGGCAACCAGTGTAGATCTAGCTTTCCCGAACAAGCCTCTACTTGCTATACCATATACATGTGCCTTGAGGAAAAGCCAAATTTGTTTTCTGCAGCAAAAAACAGGTTTTTTTTTTGTAAACTAGGAGTTAAACCAAATGTTATGGGAAGAAAACATTAGTATTACAGTCCTATTTCTCACACAGCACCTTGTCTGAGGAATCAGAATGTGAACTGAGCCAATGTTTAACTGATGGCCAATTTTTAGAACAAGACCAGTTAATTTTAAAGCTTCAAGAGATCAGGCGTGTTTATGTGATTGCTGTCAGATGGCTTATAAAACTTAAAAGACCTGATGCTTCTTACAGGGATTTCGCTGTAGCATGTAACTTGCTTTGAAACTAACAAATATCTTACAGCATAATAGTCCTTTTGAGAAGACAGATGGGGACTTATAAAATGTAGTTCCATAAATTCTGCAAACTGGTATTTGCTTTAGTTCATCACATTGCTGGAGAAGATCAAAGATGTGGATAAAATGGAAAAATGGGGGGAATTGTGGAAGAAAAGAATAGTGAAAAATATGTCAGTGAGAGTTAAAGAAAATTGTTATAAAGTATATTGGAGATGGTATATAACACCTGCAAAGCTAAATATAATAAATAAATATCTCCTATTTGTTGGAGATGTAAAAAAAAAGAAAGGGACATATTTACATATGTGGTGGACATGTGAGAAAAGGAAATTTGAATGGAATTTGTTTTTCAATGAAATGCAAGAAATACTAGGGAAAAAGATTCCAATGTCCCCTCAGCTGGCACTGTTAAACATAGTTGCAGATACACAACTGAAGAAAGAGGAGGGCGAATTGGTAATTATAATGGTTATGACCGCAAGGCTGATCTTTGCCAAATATTGGAAATCTAATAATCAATTAGTAATGGAAGAATGGTATAAGGAGTTCTGGAATTTAGCTATTAATGATAAATTGACCTGTGACATTAAAATTAGGAAAGGGCTGAGCAAATTTAATGATTTTAATGGAATATGGGATAAATTATTGGTATATGTATTTCAAAAAGGCAAGGGGTATACACCTGGAGAAGACTCAATGTACTTCTGGAGAGAAACAGGCTGGTCAATACCATGAAAGTTGTAATCTTGTTTAAGTCCCGAGGGGGGGTTGCACTGGGTTTATGTCTGTATATTTTTATATTTTTGTTATATTGTTGTTTTGTTATTTTTATTCTTGTTATTTTGCTGTGTTATCTGTTCTTTTATAAATAATTTTTTTTAAAAAAAGGAAATACTTCTCCCTCCCAAGATGACCTCATATCATATCAGGGTAGAGTATATTTCAGATTGTACATCAGAGTTCCTCCTCTCCTTGATCAATGTCCTTTTTTATGTTTTCCTTTAAAATTGTTTTTCAGATTATAAGCCCAGCAACATAGTTTTCTGTTGATCGTGGCTTTCATTCTTACCTTATATTTCTGCATCCTGTTCAGAGATAGGTGACCTCTGAGGTCTTATCCTTAAAGTTCTTGAGTTCTTTCTCTTGCTTAATGCACCACGTGATTCAATTTTGCATGAGAAGTGTCTCCTGGTTTCTTTTCAAAGGGTTGCAGAAGGTTGATAACAACAACAGCATTGGCAGCCTCATTGATCCACAAGCCAGAAGGAAATCTACAGCTGGGCAGTAGTACCTTTATGGAACCAAAAAGAGAGCACAAGCTTTTCTCCAGAACATCTTATCAGCTGGGTGGGTGCAAAAATTAAGAACAGATAATGCCAAACATTAGGCTGAACAAACCATGCTCCTGTGAACCAGCACCAAAGCTTATGATGCTCATATCTAGAATGTTTATGATATAGTTGTTCCCTCTCCAAATGGAAATTGGATAATGTTGGATTGCCCAAGGTTCAGACGCCATGGAGAGTCTCAGTGGATGGAGAAGGCAATATTTATCAAATAAATTGTTCTCCACATATAGGAGAAGCAAGAAGAGGTGGGTCTAGAGTACAGTAACTGTCCTTATTAAGTGTACAGAATTTGCTAATGACAGAGTAGGGCTGTGTGCCTCATTACAAATGAAATTGAAGGTTACATTTAACCCAGACAGTTTGGAAAACAGTTTCTTGTGAGCTCCATCTGAAGGTGGTAGAGATGGTCTTTCAAATTGTCCATGCAAAACATTCTCTTTCTACAAGATGTCTTGTGTTGTTCCAGCATATTTTGTGTTGCTGGCACTCTGTGCATTCTAAATACTGCAATTAATCTTGAGGATATATTTTATCAAAGATAGAAAATCTGGCTCCATTCTCCATACAGCCCTTTCTGTGTGCATCCATTTGCTATATGTTTTTTTTCCCTGCACTGGTTACATTGTAATATGTAAAGCTTTATGATGGCAAATCTGACTGGCAGGGGGGAGTCTGGTTTCACAAGCTAAAAAATTCACACACCGAGAGAGAGACAAACACACACACACACACACACACACACACACACACACACACACACACACACACACACACACACACACACAAATGACATTGCATACTCTTTCATAACAGGTAGACTAGGCATGTAATCCTCTCTGTTCTGTAGGTTTTCACAATATTGTCTTTACATTTTTCATGCATACAAATTAATTGTATAGAAGCAATCTGTCATAATTGTACAGTGTGATAAGATTTTGCAGTATCACAGCCCCTCTAAAATAATAATAGTTTGTCATACTCTTTTCCTTCTTTCTGATATGCAGTCCTGGGCTACAAGATAGAGACTAATATTTTTGTGATGTGAAAAAGGAAATAAATGCAGACTTTTTGCATCAACTGGTGCAACATATTGTAGGCTTTAGTGTGTAGGGAGATCGTATTTAGATTTCTGTAGATGCAAAATGAAAAGTAACCTGGGGCTACCTTGAAAAAAACACATTCGTTCTTTATTTTAGATATCCCAGTAAGATCTTTCTGCTCCTCTAGGTATTTATGTGAGACATTGTTATGCCTCTGCTTACACATATTCCAGAACACATGCCTAAATGCATTTTTCAAAAGTGCATTCTTGCTTGCTCACCCTCTTATGGAATCCCATGACTGCTGTGTGTAGGAGTGTTTATCATACAGCTGTGCCAAAAGTAAAGGCTGAAGTGAATGAGATGGAGATTAAAGGCAGTAGTCTGAACCTGTATTCAATCACTGCAGTCCTGCTGTTTGCCTCCTGAATGCTGATGAAGTGTCATGAATGGTCCCATGTACTCTTGTTCCAATATATTTCAGGCAGTAGTTATTATTGCTTGTACTCCGCTAAAGCTTGAGATAAATGGCAAAGTCTTGCTTAGCAACAGAAGGCCTTGTCTTATCTCTCAGAGGACTGTGAACTCTAGCATGTGGTACTACTTATAGAAGGGGAAGTTGCACAGGAAAGATACCATAGTCCTATTCCTTCCATGAAGATGTGAAACAGCCAATGGCAACAGGAAACCAAATAGTTTGAGAAGCCAAGGATTTGCCTGTATAAATAGTTGGGTTTTGTGTTTTTTGGATTTTTTTTTTGCTAATGTTGCCAAACCAAATGTTCATTTATCATTTGGTACACAGCAGTGAACATAAGAAGAGCAATGCTGGAATGTGCCAAAGGCCCATCTAGTCCAGCTTCCTGTATCTCACAGTGGCCCCACCAAATATGTCTGGGAGCGCACGGGACTAGATACCTGTCTCCTGATACCACTCCCCTGCATCTGGCCACTGAAGTACCCCGGTTTTAAGACTGGATATTACACATCTCCATCATGGTTTGTAACCTTTGATGCACTTTTCCTCCAGGAATCTGTACAATCCCCTTTTGAAGGCATCCAGGCCAGATGCCATCACCACATCTTGTGGCAGGGAGTTCCACAGACTAACACACGGTGGGTGAAAAAATATTTTCTTTTGTCTGTTCTTACTGCCCCATCCCTCAATTTGAGTGTATGTCTCCTGGTATTTTGTGAGAGGGAGAAAAGTGTCCCTCTATCCACTTTACTCATGCCTTGCATTATTATGTACATCTCAATTACCCCCTCTCAGGTGCCTTTTTTCCAGACTAAAGAGCCCCAAATGTTTTAGCCTTTCTTCATAAGGGAGGTCCCGCAGCCCAGTAATCATTTTAGTCACTCTCTTTTGCATCTTTTCCAGTTCCACTATGTCTTTTTTGAGGTGCAGTGACCAGAATTGTACACAATACTCCAGATGCGGCCTTACTATCATTTTGTACAATGGCATTATAGTGTTCCACTATAGTGTTCTGAACTGGAGGCCACTCAGCTCCTGTCGGCTTTCCCCCAGTTACCAGTTTAAAAGCTCCTCTGCAGCCTTTTTGATGTTGAGTGCCAGCAATCTGGTCCCATCATGGTTCAAGTTCAACCCGTCCCTCCTGAACAGGTTTGGCTTGTCCCAAAATGTTCTCCAATAACTGACAAATCTGAAGCCCTCCTCTCAACACCATTGCCTCTTCCACGCATTTAGGCTTCTGAGCTCTGTCTGTCTGGTGGATCCTGCACGAGGAACAGGCAGCACTTCTGAAAATGCTACCTCGGACGTCCAGGACTTCAGTCTTCTTCCTAACCACCTGAATTTGGCTTCCAGGACTGACTGCTTTGTTTTCCCAGCATCATCAGGACCAACGTGTACCATGATGACTGGATCCTTCCCAGTTCTGGTTATGATATCTGGTTATGTCTGCAATCTTTGCACCTGCCAGGCAAGTCACCATACTGTTATCATGCACATCACAAATCCATCCCTCTGTATTTCTAATAATTGAATCACCTAGTACAAGGAGCCTTTCTCCTTCAGCTTGTTCATCTGCCTGTTCCTCAACTATATTAAGGGAGAGGTCTTCACTCTGTTCCTGTTGTTTGTCTTCCTGTATCTCATCAAGTGTAATGAGGGAGAGATCCTCAGGTGGAAACAGTTGTTGCTCTGTGCATTCCTCATGAGGCGTAATGAGGGAAAGAGCCTGTAATTGATTTTGTAATTTCAAACTCTCAGAGTGATCCCTTGCCCTTCTACTTCTTTGAGTCACATTCCTCCATGCATCTACCTCCTGAGTTGGTGGAGTGACTTCTTCCTCAGAACTGTGCCCTGTCTCTTCGTTGTTCATGATAGTCTGCTCCGCTCTATCCAAGAACAGCTCAAGTTCCTTAATTTGTTCCTGGTCAGATATGTGGGCATCCATCTGCTGGACCTTCTCTTCCAGTAGTGCAACCAGCTTGCACTTGCTGCAAGTGTAGTCCTCCGTGTGCTTTGGCAAGATGACAAACATGGCACAAGTGTTGCAGGTAACTACAGATGCTTCCTCAGACTCCATTTTAACGAGTGCAGTTTCTTCCTTTGTTGTTTATATGAAATCTCAGCTTGGGATCCCACCCAGGCTCAAAATGGTTGAGGCTGACCTTCCTCAAGGAAAAATAATTAGTGTGGGTCCACCCCCCTGCTCAAAGAAAGGATTAGTCTGGCACCACCACCCTGCCTCCTTTGTTTGAGGAAACTTCTAATCTAGCTGCTTCCTTTGTTTGAATAAAGGTGGCTCTTTACAATTTAAATTAGCAGTTTAAATTAGCAGAGTCCTCTAAAGCAGCTCTAGTCCAACTGCTAGCAACCCAGAAACTTACCAGCACTCACTTCTTTACAGTCCATTTCATTTAAGTAACAATCAGTTTGTGAAACAGGGAATTGAGGGACATCCCTCCCATGTTACTCACTCTCCAAATGTGTGTGTGTGTGTGTGTGTGTGTGTGTGTGTGTGTGTGTGTGTGTGTGTGTGTGTGTGTGTGTGTGTGTGTGTGTGTGTGTGTGTGTATGTGTATGTGTGTTTCAGTTACACATGTTTCAGATGGTAAACCTGAAATTTCATCTGTATATTTATTTTAGATAGCTTGGCAGGAATGTTTACCAATGACATTACCTTTAATATATAACTCTTTTTTAAAAAAGAGTTATATACTGGAAATACAACAACAACAACAAAAACAAAGCATAAACTTCTGAGGAATATTTTTAGGTGGTTCTCCCCCTATATATATGATTTTACTAACTCTGTATGTTTTCTTAATTACTAGAAGTAAAGAAAATATTTAAAATGATGTAATGTTACCATACAATTTCTTCATAACATTAGCATTAGTGAGGTTTGATTGGAATTACCATCATCTCTAATCATTGGCTAGTCAAGGAGTAGTCTTTGCATTACAATAGTGTGCAAAGAAGTAAAATACTTACATAGGACTCTTGTAAGTATTTTTTTAGCCTATTTAGTGTCCAGTCCCTTAGATGTGCTGCTTACAAACATTTCACAGGGTGTCAATATTTGAAATATTTAATACCCTACATCAGTGATGGCGGACCTATGGCATGGGTGCCAAAGGTGGCACCTGGAGCCCTTTCTGTGGGCACCCAACATCACCCCTTCATAGCCACCTGTATACAGGTTAAATTACTGTATTGGCACTTTGCAAAAAATTTAGTGGGTTTTGAATTGCAGTTTGGGCACTCGGTCTCTAAAAGGTTCGCCATCTCTGCCCTGTATAAACGGTGTTAAAGTACAGTTAAATGGTGCAATCAAATTGTCCTGAAAATGAAAGTACATTAAAAAATAGTTTGGAATTGTTTGGAAATAATTTACTATAGTTATTGCAAAACATTTTAAGTGCACCAATACAACTAGCCAGTTCCAGCAGAGTAAGGTTACTGAATCATAAACACCCTGGCATGGTATTTTTGTTACAACTCAGAGATAACATGTATAGGTATGTTTCTTTGTACTTCCAATGCCTTTATAGTGCAATAATTGGGTGTCCTAAAATGTAGGGTTTAAATCTATAATACCATGCACTCATGTAACACCAGACTTTGCAAAAGGCCTAGTCAAAACATAATTTGTTATGAGTGAAATAGCAACTTACCAGATATTAAGTTACAAACCTGCAAAGTTACGAATTCAGTTGGAACAACTGGGATTTCTATTAAGCCCCCACTACCCAGATTTTTAAGAATTTCATATTTAAATGATGTGCACATTGAGTTTGTTTATTGTTAAGGAGGAAAGAAAAAGAGTAGTAAGAATTATAAATATAGGAAGATAAGACACACTTTCATTCAATTCAGCATCACAACTCCACATTGCTTTGGGGTACCAGACATCAAACAGCAACAATCTTCATGGATTTTCCTCCATAGTTGTCAATTAGCACAAGGCTGGCATAGTAGGGTGAGTAATTTTCTGTGTGTGTTGTTAATATGCTTAAAGATCTCTCTCTCTCTCTCTCTCTCTCTCTCTCTCTCTCTCTCACACACACACACACACACACACACACACACACACACACACACCAATATTTGAAGAGATGTATCTGATTTTTTTTTCTAAATGCATTTTTTTAGGCTGTAAGCTTTTGTAGTTTTAGTAAGTACCGTAACTTGAAATTTTATTTTCTTGTACTTCTGCTTCTATATTTTGGATTGAATGCTGTCTTAAGTATTTGCTTGAAAATTAGGTTATTTTTCATATTTTATATTTATAAGTACTTGTGTCTACAGTTTTTTTTACAGTTGTAAGATTTCTGTATTTTTCAACAAGTATTTAATATATATGTAATGTAGAAGCCAGGCAGATAAATAAAGCTTATAGAAATGCGCAAGCTGATGTTGCCTGGAATTATTGCTACTATGAAAATATTTATTTTATTTTATTTTAAATGAATTAAACATTTTAACCTACCTTTTTTCTTTAAAAGGACCCAAAGCAGTTTACATCATTAAAAACACAATTAAATTTAACAATACAAATACCATACTAAAAACATAAGCAGCACCAAAATACATTTAAAGCAGTAAGATACAACAGTCATTTTAAAACCCCACTAAGACAACCAATCCTTCAGAAAGAAGAAAAAGGTCTTCACCTGTGTGCAGAAGGACAGTAAAGATGGGGCCAGCATATCCTCCTGTGGGAGAGAGTTCCAGAGTCTGGGAGCAGCAGCAAAGAAGGTCCTCTCCTGTGTCCTCACCCACACCTGTGAAGGTGGTGGAACTGAGAGAAAGGCCTCTCCTGGTAATCTTAGCACTTCTGCAGGCTTATAATGGGAGATGTGATCCTTAAAGTAGCTTAGGCCCAAGTCATTTAGGGTTTTATAGGTTGGAAACAGGACTTTGGATATAGCCCAGAAATGGATTGGCAGCTAGTGATGCAAGAATTTTGATGTGATTATTGATAATTGTTTGGTTTCATTCTTGAATTAATCTTATTTATTTATTTATTTATTTATTTATTTATTTATTTATTTATTTACTTGTTCATTTGTTTTTTATTTGTTTTCAGTCTCCTGAGTTTTCCCTGGAGGTCTGTAGTTCCGTAGGACTCTTAAGATGTTCATATTCCGTTATTAGAGCGGGGGGGAGGCATACAATCTAGGGACTGTGACTGTAAGAATAGACTTCTGGGTGATGAGTTGGGTAGCAGACCATCATAATGATCTATTCTGTGAAAAGAGAGGGACAGTGTCATTACAGTGTTTTCATATTACACAGGAAGGAAGTTCCATCTACAGTAGATGTCCATTTTTGCATAATTACTTGATCTCGTACTCATTCAAATCCAGGGAGTTTTAAGAGTGAGTATTAAAATTTAAGGGTGGCAAACAAGGCAATATTACTCTTTCAGAAATGTTAGACTGCTGTTTCCTTGATATCTGGTAAACAAGTTGTGGTCTAAAACTTGTGGAAAGCACCAAAGAATGGTTTGAACGTCCTGTATGGACTTTGGAGTGATCAACTCTTAATTTGTTTGTAGATGGGTAACAGAGCAGTTTTGTTTCATTTCTATTTTTTGTAGGCTTTCAGTGGGGTTCTAGTGGCTTCCATGGGACATTTGGCCTTTAAAAAATTCAATTTATATCTATCACTCTGTTTGTTGCAAAGTAAATTAACAAGTACAGTATCCAGCCATGGAAGATACTCTGTCATCTTTGGAAGCTTTCCATTATTGTGGTTCATATAAACTGGTAGGACTTGCTAAAAATGAAGAAAGTGAAGTTGATAAATGTCCCCTAGACTAATTATTGTCTGTGTTGTTGTTGTTATTTTAACTTGTTTGTTTTTAACATTTAATAACAATAATTGTGTGTTCTCTAGTTAATTCTGATTGATGGCTACCCTTTCGAGGGTTTTCCAGTTATCTATCTATAGTAATTTATCATTCCCTTCTTTTTGGGGGGTACCTGGGACTCTGCAGAGTGAGGAACTTATCTCCCAACAACTGGCACTGCTGCCAGATACCTAAACAACTGAGCTGTCCATAGTCCAGTTCAACAATCAAGCTTCTGAAGTAGAAATATTTTCAACATCTCTAGCTTCTACACTGGGGGGACAATTCCAGGAGCGTTGTAGTTCTGGAAGAGGAAAAAAATTCCTCCTTAGATGTTATGGGTGGATAATGATTGGTGACTTTTGTATTTTAAAGAGAGAGAAAAAACCAAACACAGATTTAACTGTACACAGCCTATAAAAAGTAACTATAGTTTGGCTTTGGCTGGACATGTTTCCAGCTGATATGTAATGGCCCTTAAAATACAACTCAGCAGTTTTCTTAAATTTGGGCAGATAATTATAGAAAGAGTGGCTGATGTGATGGACTGTTTTTCAGAAATTTGGCTTTGAACATTCAAAAACATCTGACTCCTTCCTCCCTTCCTTTGAGCAATAGAGGGTGTCTGAAAGTTGTAAATTGTTTAATAATTCCAGTTCAAGACTGCTTTTATTTTTTTTTTAAAAAAACAGCAAGTCAGTAATGATCCTCTTTGCTTTTGTGTTTGGCATGCATGTTTATTTTTGTGCACTCTTCATGTATCCCCTGATAAGGTGCACTTGTACAAGCATATTGCAACACCTCTGTTGCGTCAAAACCTCCATAAAGTATGGAAAAGTGCTGAAAGAAATTTACACGGTGTGCACAGACTTTCATTTCTTTTCCTGTTGTTAAATTTTAGAGTGAATGTAGGCCTGCATGTCTATAATTCCAGCAGTCATAGAACTCATTTGATTAAAGATAGCCACTTTTAGCTTTTAAATGGAATGGTAATAGAATAAGCTTATCTTGTATCAGCTGTGCAGCTCTGATGGAGTAAACCGACTTTAATATACGAAATCTGATGACAGTACTAAACCAAATCTGTCTGGTCCAAAATGACAAAGGTGGAGAGGGAAAATCTAGCAAAATGGGTTGGCAAATCTTGTGTGGGCAGCAGTAAACATGTATTAAAAACCACTTCTTGAAAATTACCAGGATTGGAAGTAAATGTTTATAAATCCTGCTCATCCAAAATAGAGTAGCAATGTAACTACTGCATGTAATTTAATCTTAATAAATTAACTTGTTCTTCCAGGTTGCCTGGTCATTAACAGCAGTTTATGATCTTATTGCTTATTATATCATAGAAACAGTACTATTAGATTTTTGTTTACTCTCAGAATGCTTTAGCAACAGAAACCGTTTTTGGCCATTGGTCGTATGTTTGGAAGAGGAAGTAGGACCCTAACTTATAGCCTTGTGCCCCATCTTTCCCGCCTATGAGGGGCAAACTAGACAAAGGCTGAAATCCTATTTCTTAAGCATAGGATGTCACATCAGACTGGGCCCAGTGAACCATAAGGATTTGGTAAGTCAAGTTGATTACAGTGAGCCTAGTCTACATGCACCTTACTTTTGCATAGCATATCACAACTGGAGTAAGGCTATTCTGTGTGATTTACAATGCTGTGTAACAGGATTTTGGCCACTATGGTTAGCATGATATTAGAAGAAGGTGACACAGGTTGTTTCAGCCACACAGTTCTCTCACACTTTCACGGAAACACACATGGAGAATAAATGAGGGTGTTGCTTCAACAAAGAGTGGAGGAAGAAGATCTCATAGTTAAGACTTGTGTTTTATGTGTCCTCTGTAGTCTTATTTATTTTATTTTATTTGAATATTTTAACCCACACACCCTTTTCTCCTTGGAAATGAATCCAAGATGACTTAAAATAATGAGGGACAATAAATAGCCCAGAACATTGAAGACATAGTCAAGTGAAGAACAGGGAATTAGAAGACGCATCTTAGAACATTAAAAGGTAATATTAAAGCTACAAGGAGCACACAAAAAGGAAAGAAAAATCCATTATGAGGGGTGCAAAGTACACATAGAAAACACTGCTGTTCTTATGAAATCAGGCAATGCAGTCATGTATGGTAACCCATATAAAAGTCACATAGTAAGTAGTCCCTCATTCAGGGAAAGCTTGCCCGAAGACGAAGCTCTTTGCCTGTTTCTGGAAAGATAGCAGATATGGGGCAGTTGTGGCCTCCAGCGGGAGGGAGTTCCAAAGTCTGGGAGCAGCAACAGAGGAGGACCTTTCATGGGTTCTTATGAGACGCACCTGTGAAGGTGGCGGGATGGAGAGAAGGGCCTCTCCTGATTACCTTAGCGCCCAAGTCGGTTCATACTGTGAGATTTGATCTTTGAAGTAGCTTGGACCCAGGCCATTTTTTATTGAAGCAGTAGCAAGGCAAATGGAAGGATAGTGTGTTAGTACCATAGTCCAGCTGTTTGTAATATGGAGGTTTGAGACACAGCTATAACTATAGTCACCTATTTTACTTCTAATAAATAGGGGATTGTTTTTAAAGTTATGATTATAATGTAACTGGCTAATTTTGGGGCCTTGCAACTGCAACTGTAACAAATCACATTTCAATTGTAACTTTTCAGGCTGTAAATTGGTTGTGCAAATTGCCTATAGAAAATCTTTGCTGTGGAGCAGTGAGTGTGGAGTAGGGTTTATTTGATTTAAATAACAATTTAAATAACAAATTGAAATGATAAAAAACAGATTTTGATCATTTAAATAATAAATGCAATTTAAAAAGATTAATTTGTTTTTTTAATTCAGTTTGCTTTTGAATAAATGATTGCTGCATAGTCTGATAAGGTTTGAAACCAAAACAGAGAGTGTCTTTGCCAGGCTAGTCAGTAATAACGAGGCGACACACGTTTTGGCTTGGTTTAAACAGGGCCACAATTTATTGACAACAGGAACAGGTTATTAACTTTATTAACTAAACAGTAACTTCATAGGAGGGTCCGTCAAGTAGCGCAATAAAGGCAAGGGATTGGATTTATAAGGTCCACTTGCTGAAATGAATTTATTTCAGCCAATTATATACGCCGCCAGGAGGATGCCAGAGTAATTTTGGGCATCCCCCGGTTACCAATTTCTTGGCAGTCCTCTTGATCATGTTGGGGTTGTTATTACTTAATCCCTATCTGCTACCTAATCTAATTTATTACAATAGGGCTGCCGAGGACCTTGAAACTGTTTGTTTGAATATGAATCAGATGTTCAATATTATATTGCACTACCCGCCACTAAGAGACGCACCACTGTCTCTTACCCCATCAAGCCGCACAGGTCAGCAGACAGACCCTCCCGTATATCCCGGAGAAAAATTGCCAGGCCCTTATCAGATAGGTGCACCCCATCAGGTCGAAATAAACTCAGGTCACGGGCAGTAATTTCTGGGTGCCATATCACAGAACCTATCTCCGCTTTAATGAAACGTGTGATTTCCCTGTTAACACCCTTACGGGCCTTGTGCATTTTTGGGGGATGATGTTGCCATCCCCACACCAGTCTGGGAATAATCGCCGACCCAATAATCCAAGTATTGGGCCGCTGGTTTCTAAAAACTGTCAGGTCATCTATGACCTTGAGGACTAAAGACTTGCCCGACATCCGGGTCAAGTCATTGCCTCCCAAGTGAATTACCACAATGGAGGGCAAGGGGTTAGGGGGCTCGTTGAGTGCCGTAGCTAAGAAAGCATTCCAGCACATGCCCCGTCTCCCTTTCCAAACCAAGTCGGCCACTCGTCCCAGGCCGAGATCGTGGCCATGTCCAGATTTGATGGCGAACTTGGCGGCCCAGTAAACAAAACTGTGGCCGTAGATGGTTATCCGAGTCTGCCAACCTTCAGCCAAACCTGCAACAGAAAAAGAAAACAACTGGCCTGATTTACGGGTCTGTTAGTGGACGAACATAGGCCTTATACCGGTTAGACTTCCACCGCCCTATTCGCTGGATCCCTGCAGGTTCAACGCCTAAAGCAGCAGCCGTGGAAGCTGCGCCTATGCGAAAGGAATGCGTACCGAAGAGCAGGTGCGGTACACCAGCGACCTGGAGAGCCTTCAGTGAAATGTTCCAAAATTGATAACGGGTCAATGGCAACCCGTCTTTGTGCTGAAACAAGTAGCCCTGTTGCGTACTAATCAATCGGGCATAATTTAGAAGGGCTAAGATGGGGCAAATTTGTGGCACGGAACACCTACGCAGGTGTATCATGCAGCCCCTGCCCTGCTGGTCCGTCTTGGATCTGCGGATATGCAGAGAAACCTGGTCATTTTCAAGAGTCATGTCGGACCATAATAGGGCTGTGGCCGAATCATCAGTTTTGGAAAAGGCTACCAGTTCGCTAACGCGCAAAGCGGTGAAGAAAGCTACCATAGCAGCAGCATGGAACAGTTGAACTTCAAACATATCAAGGCAAACCTGCGGCCAAGCCTGAGCCAGCCTTACCAACATTATTGGGGAGATGGGTGCTCTAGTGTCACGTGACTTTCCGCGCTCCCTCGACCATCCCTCTACCATCTTGGCTATTCTAAACTGGCAGTCAGGGATCCCCAGGCCCTGCGCCTTAGTGTAGTAGTAAAGGGCTGACATCTTTCCTTGGATGGTACGAGGGGCCAGTCCCTTGAAGTGCAGGTGGACAGCAAACTGCACCAGTTGATCTGCAGTGGCAGGCCAGAGCCTGGGTCACCCCTCCCCAGCACAAAATCGTGCATACTCCGCACAAGCGGCGGAATATGCCCGACGAGTGCTAGGCGCTAAGGCCAATCCCATAGCCCTGTTCGCTTCTACCCGCCAAGCCTCCATACCTCTGCTGGGAGCCGGTCGGGATCCTTCATGGCATGGAGGGGTAACGCTCTGAACCGCTCCATCTGTTGGCGGGACAGAGCGTCAGCCAGGTCGTTCTGGACACCAGGGACATGACATGCGCGAAAAAGAATATTGAATTGTAGGCAACGGAGTGTTAGCGCCCGGACCAGGCGCATCATCATCTTGGATTTAGACGTTAAGTTGTTGATAATGTGAACAACCGCTAAGTTGTCACAATGGAATTTAACTGCAGAATCCGCCCATAGGTCGGCCCAAAGGTAGAGTGCTCCAACAATGGGGAACAACTCCAAAAAAGTGAGGTCTCTAGTCAAGCCTGCTTGATGCCATTCCTGGGGCCATAACCCGGCGCACCAACGGCCCCTGAAAAATAGCCCGAAGCCCAGTGAGCCAGACGCGTCGGTCTGAACGTGTAGGTCAGCTGCCGCGACTGCCTCGGTGCGCCAAAAATACACCCCATTGAATTTGGATAAAAATTCAATCCACAGGTCGAGATCCTCCTTGATGGCCGCGGAAAGGCGATGCCTGTGGTGAGGGCTACGTAGGCCTATGGTAGCGTCATAAAGCCTACGCAGAAACGGCCGCCCAGGGGCGACTACCCTACAGGCGAAATTCAGAAGGCCAATTAACTGCTGTAATTCCGGAAGGGTGACTGTCCCATGACCTAATCAATGTGATGCGCCGGAAAATGTCTTGCAATTTTTGGGGGGGTAGGCGGCAGGTCTGAGCTACCATATCCAATTCAATACCTAAAAATGTCAATACTATGGCAGGGCCCTCAGTTTTATCATCGGCCAGGGGCAGGCCAAGTTCAGCCACCATGTCCTTAAAAGAAGTCATCAGGTGAGCGCACCGGCTGGTGCCTGCTACTCCCGCAAACAAGAAATCGTCAAGGTAATGAATAACATGGACATCCCGACTCCGTTGCCGGAATGCCCATTCAATAAACATGCTGAAACGTTCAAACGCAGAACAAAAAATAGAACAACCGAACGGCATGGCCCTATCCATATAAAATGCCCTATCAAATGCGAAGCCCAGAAGCTCGCAGTCATCCGGGTGCACGGGCAGCAATCGGAAAGCCGACTTCACATCACACTTTCCAATCTCCGCCCCAATCCCACAACCACGCGCCATCCTAACTGCCTCGTCAAAAGACGTGTAATGAACTTAAGCCAATTCTTGAGGGATGCTGTTGTTGAACCAAATGTCCAGCCAGGTATGAAAGGTGGTGAATTAAATGATATTCCCCAGGTGCTTTTTTGGGCACCACACCTAATGGGGATACCTGGAAATTAGGGGTGGGTGGCTGCGGGAAAGGGCCTAACACCCGTCCAGCCGCGAGTTCGGCTGCAATTTTGTACCTAACTACATCCTCCATGCCTCTAACAGATTTGAGGTTGGGGGCCATGTACGGCCTCCTTTCGCCCAGGGCCGGGATTTGAAAACCATACTGAAAGCCTTCGGCAAGATAACGCACATCTGCCTGTGAGGGGTAACTACATAGCCACGCCCTCAGCGTCGTTATCCTAATCGGACTAGGTCCCTTTTGCGGGTGGATTGGGGCCTGTTTGATTTCGCTTTCCGCCCTGGTCTCGGCCGCTGTCGCCCCCGGGTCTGCCCCATGAGCAAGTGGAAGCTGGGTGGTTGGCCCCACAGGTAGAGCAGATATGCCGAAATTTGCATTGTCGACGCCCGCAGGATCCCCGGCTGTTGTAATCGAAACAGACCACGGCGGGGTGCCCGACCGCAGAACGGGGTGGCCACTATCAAACCGGTCGTTAGCCCGATTAGACCCGATTACCCTGAGCCAAAGGTAACTGTGGGGTCTATCCCACCGTAGGGTAGGGTCCTTGGCTATCCTCCGGCGGAACCCCTCATCGTACATGAGCCAGGCCATGGTGGGGAAATCTAGTCTCGCCCTAATAATTAGGTCCAGGTAATGCCACAAATCGGCACCTTTTGGGGGGTTTGCTTTTGTGTAGATGCCAGCGTAGATCACGAAGGCGTTCAGCCAATTATTCCAGGAGCGGTTCGGCTTGTGTTTCCGGATCTGTTCCTTCTCTTTATCGTCTAATTTTTCTAATTCTTTGACATCGATCTCCCTATTTAACAAATCAAAAATATCGATATACTTGCCCGCGACTATTTTCTCCACCATGCCCTCGGACAGGTGATCCCCCAATGGCAAGGATTCGTCACCCTCAGGTAGCTCACCGATCCCTGGTTTGGAAGGGTCAGGTTCCGTGGCTGTTACTGGGATGGGTGGAGGCGGTGAATGGGGATCCACGCCATCCCCCTTTTTGGCTGGCGTGGGAACCGACAGGTCTAATATCGGTTCGGTTTGAGCAGCCACCTCAGCCCTGGCCGGGTGAGCCTGGTCACCAAACGGCCGGTACACGGGCAAGGCCAGTGGTACCGGTAAGGTAGCTTTGACCTGTGGTCGAGTGTTCGGAGTGGCGCTGGGCCAAGGCCAAGTGACTCGCCCGGGTGCAGTGTTATCGTGGAATGATGACTCACCCCACTCTGGACAGGTCAGAGGCACACCCCGAATTGGAGCAACGGGTCCAGTGGCACAAGAAAGATCAATGGCATGCTGCTGCACCTCTTCCGTGGCAGCCAGTGATGTGGTAGGTAGCGCTGCCAGCTCCATCGGCTGACGGTGCGGCGGGGTTCCTGGGCAGGTGTTGCTTCGTCTGGATTCCTGGGGAGAGAAAGCGCTGTAGCCTGACTGGAAGGTCCGGCCATAGCCGCTTCAACGGATGAAATGTGAGACCACATTAAATCAGTCACCAGTTTTATGGCAGAAGTCTTCTGGCCTTGTCCCTCCCCAGGCGTCTGTCCACCCCCATATGACGCTGCCATCCCCTGCTCTCTTGCATTATCTCGCTCCAAGCGAGACAGTTTTTTCCAAGCTGCCGCTAAACAAGGCCACTCATCATCATCAGATGATGGTGACTCCGGGGTGGGTTGAGGCAGAGGCCTCCTTTTTGAAAGGGCCTTGCCCTTGCCCTTGCTGGATACCTTCTTAGGTGCCATGTTAACTAGATCAAAATTTGGCAATTTGATGTGTACAAGGGTATAGGGGCACCAAAGATTAAACTGAACGAGACCCGCTGTGAAATAAGACTGGCAAGGGATGGATGCCACCAGATGATATTTATTGCCCAGACCTGGGGGATCAAAGAAGAGGCCGCACAAAATGGCCGCCGGTGATGGCCGAACCTCTCCTACGTGGAGGAAAAAAGGGCTCAAAATTTGTAAATTGGAAGTTTACAAAGCTGGTAGGGCACCAGTGGTGATACCCTATACAGCACAGAAGAAAATAAGGTAATCTAGGGGCAGATGGCTCCGGATAAAATGTTAACACAACTCAAGCTAAGAGTAGGTAGGCCGCAAAAACAAAATGGCCACCGAAAACAATGGCCGTGCCGTCCACACGTAAACCACCAGCAGGCCCAGATAGAGTGAGAGGCCCAAAATACTGTGCCCCCCTTCACGGACCCTGGACAGGGTGCTTGATTAATTGGGCGCCAAGTCCAGATGGCTGGCTAGTTGTCCAGATAAGGACGGATGGGTTCCCGGCCGAACCAAAGTGGCCACCGCCGGTGCCTAATGGACGCAGGCGGCCGCGCCTGAGTTTGCTGGGCCGATGTTAGGGGAGTGTGCGTGGGGACCAGGCACTAAACCCCAGCAGCAAGCTGGGTCAGTCGTCCCCACAACTGCCACCCCCCCACCAGCCAATGAAGGCCTCCTCACGAGGCAGCTAAGCCCCGGATAACTGAATACACGCGTACGAACGGGCCTCTAAACAGCCAGATCGCGCGCCGCCGCCGGCCAGCCCCGGCGCCGAGGATCGCCCCCGGCCGCAAGGTAGCCCGCCCGTCAGCTGGAGATCGGGCGTTCTGATAAGGTATGGGTGTGGTAGGGGGGGCTCGTAGCCGCGTCCTCAATACCCTTAAACCCCGCACCGCCCGTCCCAGGCACCCTTCCCACGTCCCACACAGCCCTGCAAGCTCCCGGGAGCTTGGCAGGGTTCCCTCCCCCCTCCCAGTCCCTTCCCAAAGCGTGCAAAATATTCCTGGCCGTAAGTAGCTCCAGCGACGGTGTCCACCTCCTCGGCAAGGATCCATTGACTGGACAGGCAGGCGGTGGAGTGGCCGCGGCCATCCCTTGTATGGCCACGCAGTCAGCGTAAGCCACGCCGGTTGCGCAGCCCCAACCACCGCCTGCCTACTGACAGACGGCAAATCCTCCCCTGCACCTCACAAGGAGGCGCGGGGAAGCCCTTGTTTAAAGCATGTACCCTGTCTTGCACCTTCTCCACCAAGCATATTCATAAGGCATCTATTTCAGACACTACAAGCACAAACCCTTATGCAAGTAACTGTGAGAGCAAAAGTAGGCTTCCCACCCTCCAGTAAACAGCCCTCCTCACAATCAGGGGTGTGACTGGTTGAGGATACAGTTTTTCAAACTGGGGGTAGAAGAATATGGGAAGGACAATTGGCTTGAGGGGAAAGCATTTGTGTAATTGCCCTTATGCTCCACATTTCTGCAGAAGATTCTGGTTTCTGCATGCATTAAATAAATTGCTCCCCTGGTTGAGTCATTGCTGAAATGCCCTCAGTCTACCTCCAGTGAGCTGTGGATTAAATTCCCATGTTAAGTCAGCAGCACTTTCTACCTTAAGGGAGCCATAGCTTTGTGGTAAAGCATACAGTGTACACACACATTATTCCAGGTCCTTAGCATATCTTGTAAACAGATTTTGGACAGAAATTTATCCAGTCCTATATCATAAACTGTTAGAGAACCACTTAGGATAGAGTATGTAACAGTAGGCTTTGTATATAAATTGATCTTATTATCATGCCCTCGGTTTTTTGTTTTGTTTCCTTAGCTGCAGTGGCTTCAGAAATTCTCTGCCATATTTTGCAAAAATCTGAAATGTGGTTAACAATATTATTGGTAGAGTGTTCCAATTTGATTGTACTTAGTGTTCAGGAAGTTTTCAAAACACGAACTGGTATTTCAGTCTTTGCTGGGTATTATGTGAAAAGCAAAAACAGTCCCTGGATGCTATGATTCCCAGGATTCAATTCTTCATAGCAGATGGAATATTTGCAGGTAAAAGTTGTTGCAATGGGGAGGGAATTAGTCAATTGATCCTTTGTGCATGTTGAGTTATAAAAAGAGCCTGTGTTGCTAGGCATCCAAATGATGGCACATGGGGAAAATTACTGTGTAGAGATACAAAATAAGGTTGTGTGTATATTTTCAGGACTTATATTTCTAGATGTACAAAAGTATCTTAGGACAGTAAGCTGAAGCTCAGCTGAACTGATTCTTCTCTTTGTACTGGATCACAAGAAAAGCAGTGCTTTAATTCCCGTTCCCTATCTCCTTCCCAAATGATAAAGATAGGCAAGAACTTGTTGTTCCTCTTACAATTTCTATGGAAAAGCATTCTAGGATGTGCTTAACTACAGTTACAACTGGCTGATAAGTGTCAAAATCCTCAACAATAAGCACTTGTGCAATATATGAAATCAGATTTTACATTATACTCGTACAAGGGAATTTAATGTTCTAAAAATACCAGATTCCTGCTGCTAAAATGCATTCTGTTCATAGCAGAAGCATGTTCTCACGAGGGGAAGTGAATTGGGCATTACAAATAGAAATGGTAGTTAGCATACAATTGTCACATGTTGTGAACTCCAGGTTGAGATTGGACTCTGACTCAAAATGGAAGATGCTTGCTGATCCCAGGGCTCAGCAGGTCTCTTAGAAATCACCAAACTGTGGACACTATATATATATATCGTTCCAAATGAAATTATGTTAAGCAGATTTTCCTTTATACAAATTTATCATAGGAATGCATTGAAAATAGAGCAATCCCTAATCAAGACCATTTTTATGTTGTATGGATTTGCCCCACAGGTGATTCTGTTAAGCAAATTTCTCCTATCTCCAGAATTTTTTATGTTGTACACATTTTATGTTATACAAACAGTTTGTTATACGAGGGTCCACTGTATGTACTTTTTGTTGTTGTTGTTGTTCAGTCATTCAGTCATGTCAAACTCTTTGTGACCCCATGGACCAGAGCTCGCCAGGCCTTCCTATCTTCCACTGCCTCTTGGAGTTTGGTCAAATCCGTATTGGTTGCATCGATGACACCGTCCAACCATCTCATTCTCTGCCCTCTTGCTATTGGAACTCAGAGTCCTCTTGGTCTGTTTCAGGTGTGAAAGGACAAGAAGGGCAGGGCACTGTTCATAGCTGTCCTCCTTCTGCTGGTTGTCTTTACAACAGAAAGATGAGAGATATGTGCACCATATTGAGACACAGGATGGAAAGTGGGATAATAATAAAGCAAATAAGTGCATAAGCAGTGCTGCACTTTAGTGTTAAGTGGATACTTTATGTGTCATTTTCTTCACAATTTTCCTAAGTTTCTACCAGAATATATTAGCCTACTGCCCTACTCAGTCTACAGTAGCAGTTACGCATGCATTTCCTGGACCCAACTAGGCAATGGGGGGGGAGCAGTTACTCTGTTTGTCTTTACAAAGGAACCTTTGGAAGCTATGGAGTTACAGGAGGAAGCTGCTTTAGAGCACTCAAATGGCCTGGTGATTTATCCAGCACCCACCCACCCCAACCTCTCTACCATCATTATTTCTAGATGGATAAATGCCAGCTACAGTCCAGCTCTGTTTGGTAGTGCTCATGTTTCATCTTCCCCTTCTGAGAGGGAAGGTGACACTCAGTTGATGCTGTGGGTAGAATTCGTTTACAGGAAAAGGATGTTAAAAGTTTTAATTCTCTTCACTAGACATGGGCACGGAGCGGCAAAATTCTCGTTTCCATTTTCAGTTATCGTTATCGTTACGTAATGGGTAACGGTAATGAGAATTATTCCACTCCAGCTCGAACCCGACCTGATAAAGATAAATTGGGTCTGATTTTTCGTTGTCGTTCATGGCATCGCGGCGATCACGCGATGCCAAGCAGCACAGAAAAAATTCCCGGTCATAAAAGCAGGCGAAAATATGCCTGCCTCAGTGAGGGCACCTACTAGAGAGGGGTGGTTTCTGGGGGAGGGGGTCCCCGGCCTTCCCCCCCTCCTGGTACCAGGCTGGGGGGGGGCATCCTCGTCGTCTCCATTTGCCATGTGGTGGGGGGGATCCAAAATGGCGACCGCATTTTGGATCCCCCCCCAAAAACCCACCAAAGCACCACAGAAACATTTGAAAATTAGGTATTTTAAATTTTTTATAGTAGCAGCAGTGGGTTTTTCTTGCAATAAAACATCTCCATTGATTTTATTTTATTTTATTTTATTTTATTTTATTTTATTTTTATTTTTTTTACACCTGCACAATGATGGGCTGGCCATGGGATGGGACCATGCAAATTTTGGACCCATTCCACCAATCGCATGGCCAGGTTTTGACAGACTTCTGGATGTGCCAGAGGGCATAAAAAGCCCACTAACCCTAACACTAACACTAACCCATACGCCAGTACACCGTCCTTTTTAGTGGGTCAGAGGCACCTAGAGGTTCAGCCCACTAACCCACCCTAACCTTAACCGTAACCCTAAGCCTAGCCCATTACCCTAACCCCAACCCTAACCCAGATCCGTACGCAAGTACGCTTCCCTTCTTAGTGGGTCAGAGTAGAGGCACCCAGAGAGGTGCCTCCCAGCCAGAGCCCACTACCCCTACCCCTAACCTGTACGCCAGTATGCCAGTATGCTTTCCTTCTTAGTGAGTCAGAGGTACCCAGAGAGGTGCCTCTGCCACTTACCCCCCAACCCTAACATAATGTAATGTATGGTACGCGGCGGCTACGCGAAATGCTTCCCTTCCCTTCTTAGTGGGTCAGACGTCAGAGGCACCCAGAGAGGTGCCTCCCAGAGCCCACTTACCCCAACCCCAACACAAACGACAAACGGAAACGACAATTTTTTTGAAAATTTCCGCGACAAACGGAGACGACCCAAAACAGACCCGTCCCGACAAACGACAACTCGAAACGTCATTTTTTCTGGTCCTGCCCATCTCTACTCTTCACTAATTATTTCTGGATTGTCCCCCCCCCCCCAAGAAAGAGCCCACAATCCCTAGATCTTTAAACAAAAATAGGGAGGTGATCTTGATCTACCTCTTTTTGTCCTCATAGGCTTTTTTTTCCCATTGAATACCCATACATTTCTTAATGTAATGACTTTTAAAGTGGATAGCTCTTTCAGTATAGTGACTTTATAAAACGTAGCAGCTTCCTGACAGACCCGATACAGAGCACTTTCACTTGTTCTGCATGCTGAAAAGAAAAATCCGTCACCTCTGTTTTTATTATTTCCACCAACTGTCTTTCTCTCTGTTGTGGAGCTTCAGCTATGACATTGGGTCAGCACTCTTTTTAGCTGTAATAGATTACCTGTAGTGCATTCAGTGACTATGTTACCTGTTGCTGGTTCTTTTTCCAGGTCAGTTGGCTGCAGGTACATGCGAGATTGTTACTTTGGACAGAGACAGCAGCCAGCCTCGAAGAACTATAGCCCGGCAAACAGCCCGTTGTGCATGTAAAAAAGGACAGATTGCTGGTACGACGAGAGCGAGGCCAGCCTGCGTGGATGGTAAGAACCGAAGGCTCTTTTCACTCATTGTCCTCCCTTGCTCAGAACTGGTTGTCGGGTGCTTTATTTGCTCACATTGTGAAAGTGTCTGATCAAATATTTCTGCACGGAGTGGTCAAGTAGGTGTCTGGATGCAAGGAGTATGGTAGAAATTTGGAATTTTTGCAGGTGTGATCATCTGAAAACCTGTGTACCTCTAATAAAGAATGGACTCCCTTTGTTGTTCTGGTGGCAAAGCGTGGCATCAAAGCTGTCACTCAGATCATGATGTTTATGAAATGGGAGTTATTTCCCTATGGATCGATATCAGCTGATTAGTTACTATGTGTGAGTTCCATACCAGTGAGCAACCAAGGTATCCAGATGGCATTTTGGAACACTGCTCTCTCTCTCTCTCTCTCTCTCTCTCTCTCTCTCTCTCTCTCTCTGTGTGTGTGTGTGTGTGTGTGTGTGTGTGTTAGAATCTACAAGCTTTGAATTGAATTTATTTGAGTATGGGGAAGGTTTGTCCTGCAAAGCAGTAGTCTCGTGTTTAAAGGAATAATGTTTCCCAGGAACCTTCCTTTCCCTTCCTTTCAGCATTAAAAGTTGTCTGTTCACACCTGGCCTGATGGTTGAAATAAGGCTTTACATCTTAATTCTAATCATAGCCGGTGTGACTATTCCTGCGTGAAAGTTAATGCGGTGAGGGAGGGTGAAGGGGGAGTTGATGATTTTAGAATGGAACAGTTGTGTTCTACCTTACCTTTCTGCTGTCCCTTTCCTCATTAAAAATGCCATTCTCTATGATTCAGTGCAGATGTAGTGTGTTGCCTGCAGCATGCAAAAATGCTGATGTAGAGGGAGGATGAAAATATTTCACTTTGAAATCATTTTTTTTTTTTTGGTATGTCTCAAATGAGCTGCTCTGTTCCAAATAAGACACCAGTGGTACCATCAGCACTGTAAGCTTGCTGATGAAGACTTCACTATCAGGCATTCACTTTGCAATTAAAAGAAAAAGAAAATAGCACTCCTGTTATAAATAGACAGTATTAAGAATGGCATGTTTTGATTTAGGTTTTGTAGAGGAAAACGCAAATGGCTCCCACTGAAAAAAAAAAATTCAGATTTTCTTTGAAAATGACTCACACTTGAGCTTATTAAAAGGGGGAAATGCTGTGACTTTGTTACCAGTTCATCAAAATTTGATTTTCCTGCTTGTCAACAAAGATAACACAAAAGGGATTTCACTGCTTGCCCACAATGCTAAATATAAAAACAACTCATTCTTTCTGTTTTTGTTTGCTATCTTCACTCTTGCTGATACTCAGACATCAACTTGTTCTTTCATATTTTGCTGTGGTATTTCAGTAATCTGCCATACAACTTGACTTCAAACAATATCATTTTACTGTTGTTATGTTAAAGATGAATAATTTTTAAAACTGACTAGGCTAGATAGCATTGTGGTACAGGGCCTAAAGTGCGGTACAGTAAACCCCCACCTATCGCAGGGGTTAGGGACCCAACCCGACCCACAATAATTGAAAATCTGCAACATGCAGATGCTGGGTCAGGTCAGGACTGGGCGGGCTCTCTGGGGGCTCTTGTACTTACCCCAGACCTGGTGCTGCCCCAAACAGGCCTGCAAGGGGCTTTACAGTCCCCCAGAGGCCCCAAAATTGCTTTCTAGTGATCTGGAGGTCACTTCTGGTTTACCGGAAGCACTTTTGGGGCCTCCGACAGGCTGGGAAGGCCTTTCCTCCTTACCCCAGGGGGCCTTTTTTTCATATACTGCAGACCCGTGATATACCAGGACCACAGTATATGAACCACGAAAGGGCGGGGGACAACTACTCCACAAAAAGTCTCATGTGGGGGATCCGGATGAAAAAACGTAGACTCGAGTCCAGTTATCCGACCAGCGGAGCAATGATGTCGCCCCTTGCCATTCGGCACATTTTATTACATATCATTTACATTCCACAGTATGCACAGAATCAGTGATTGGTTACAAGGGAAAGGTTACATACATTACATATGCTGGTTGGCTAGGGTTGCCTCATGACTGCCTTGTGAACAGAGCATGCCTTGCCCAGTAATTGATTACCATAATCCATGTCCTTGCTGTTTGCAGATGGGAGGCGACTTAATGAGAAAGGTGAGTTAATGAGGAGGGTGAGTTAATGAGAAGGAGACAAGGAGACAGGAATAGTTGGAGGGAAGATAAAAATTGGTAAAGGGAAATGGAAGCAAACAGGAATTATCCCAGTAACCAACAGCAAATAAATGAGTTATGAGCAGGGCAGGGTACACAACCTGGGTAATGAAAAGTAACTAATGCTTTAGCTAAATAGGTGAACGAAATCTAACCAATTTGTGGGTCTTCTGATGGCAATTTTAGTGTAATGATTTTTAGTGTAAGGTTTTTATTATTGTTTTAATTTATTGATATTTGATGTTTTTAACTGTTTTAATTCTTTGATTGGAAGCTGCCCCGATACCTTTGCGTAGTGGGCAGCATATAAGTTGTAAAATAAATAAATAAATAAATAAATATCCAAGCTGGTTTGGGGGAATAGCAAGGTCTGCAAACATGTGGATTCCACAGAATGGCACATCCGGAGTGCTTTCACTCTCTTGGAAGTGGACTCTGGACCCGTGAAGACTCTAGCTAGGCCCCATCCCATCTGTCTGAATCAGATTCTGTCAGTCTCACAATCTGAGTTTGATTGCAACCCATTCTAGTAGCTGAATCAAGGTTAAAATTCTGCCTTCCATCCTTCCGAGGTCTGTAAATTGAGTATCTAGCTTGCAGCAGTGGGTGGGTGAATGGCAATATGTTGCCTGTATAATTGAAAACCATCCAGCTAAAGTAATTTAAATATTATGGGATGGTATTTAAGTAGCACATTTTGCTTTGCCAACTTCAAATAGCAAATATAAAGGCACGTTTTTTCCAATTTATATGATTTGTAGACTGTTCGTGTTGAATGAATTCATATTATAAAATATTTTCTTCACCAGTAAAATGCAGTGCCATTTTTTAAAAATTAGGCTGTATCACAAGAGGTTACATTGCATTGATTGTTCTTCCACTTGGAGGCAAAGTTCACTGGAATCAACTGAACTTCAAAGCAAAGATGTTACGAATTGTGGTTATGAGTGTGTGTTCAGTCTCTCCAATAATGAAGTCAGGTTGTCAGCTGTCTACCAGTTTGAAAATGTTATGGGGCTACTCCAACATAAGTGATTTCTGCATAATTTGAAATTCCTTACTGAGCAGAATTAGATATATAGTAGGACACCAGTATCTGCTGGGGATTGGTTCCAGGCCTTCCCATGGATAATGAAAACCATGGATAAGAGAGAATGCCAACAACCCCCCCCCCCAAAAAAAACCCCTGCTGTTTTGTGACAGTAGTTGTTTTATGGCTGCTGTTTTACAACAGAAGTTTGCTTTACAACTGCTGTTTGTGACAGTAGCTTGCTTTGTGTCTGCTGAATTATGTATTTATTTTTTCCTCTTCCCACCATGGATAACTGAATCAGTGGATAATATATCAGTGGATAAGGGGGTCCTACTGTATTCCTAAACGGAAAGAAACAGGTATCTTGTAAACCCAAACTAGCCAGGCAGTGTTGGTTGACTGGCTCTTTAGGAAATACTGGCAGCTGTAGAGGATGTACTAATGATCGGTTTAACTAATGATACTTCACGTGTAAAAAGGATTGTCCTTGTTGATCATTAATGCCAAAGTAGGGGCCATTGTTTTTGCTACTGCTTTTTTTCTTTTCTCTCTGTGTGGTTTGGCACAGCTGCCCTTTACGGCCACATTAAGACCTGAAATTTGTCACTGAAGTATCCTGTGTACTTGAGATGAGATGGTCTAATGGATATACTGTAGGTGCTGGCAAGACTAGCAGTTATGAAGGTAGTAATTACTTCTATGGGTTGAAGCCACTGAGATATCAAATATTAGTTTTTCTGGTGATACTTCTGATAGCAAAAACAAATCAGCTAATAAGTGTCATGTAAGAATAAGGATGATATTTTTAAATATATATATAGTGAATAGTAATAGCACAATAATAGTAATTGTGAATTTATAAATGTAAACAACTCATTGAAGCCCCCCCCCCCAAGGTGCTATTTTGGAGCCATGGGATCAACACACAGTCACAAAATCAAATTCTTTTTTTTAAGTGTTTGAGGAATATGGGTTATTGTGCTCCTCTATCCACAATTCAAAATGCCAGTTCCCCTGTTGTCATCAGGTAAAGAGATGCCAATTTTTGTATAGGAAATGGAAGTTTGAATGTTGATGACACTGATGTCAGTAGTCAAGATGGTCTATAGGAGTGATGGCGAACCTTTTAGAGACCGAGTGTGAAAACTGCAATTCAAAACACACTTTTTTTTTTTGCAAAGTGCCAGTACAGTAATTTAACCTGTATACAGGTGACTATGAAGGGGTGATGTTGGGTGCTCACAGAAAAGGCTCTGAGTGCCACCTTTGGCACCCGTGCCATAGGTTTGCCATCACTGGTCTATAGGATAACCATTTGTATTCATTGCTACTCACAAAGCAAGGAAAAATCCCCAAACCTGACTCCTTTTCCCATTAATTTACCACTTCTCACCCAAACACAAAGCAATTGTTAGGGCACTTTTTAAACATGATCTTTAGATGCCTGTTGCTTGGGGACACAGAAAAATTAAAATGCCTAGGAGAAATGTGTGTTACTGGGAAAAAACAGTATTGGTCAGAAGCGGTGGCTCGTAGGAAAAGAGAATGACATAACATGAGACAGATTGACTCAATAAAGCAGCTCTTAGTTTGCAAACCTGAGCAAAACCGACTGGAAAAGACAATATTGCTAGGAAGTGGTAGTAGAAATATAACATTGCTTAACATGAGATGGATTTATTCAGTAAAGAACACCACAGCTGGTAGTTTGCAAGACATGAGCAGAGCTGTTAATAATAATGACGTTTTTGAGGTTTTCAATTTATATAGCCACTACACAGCTGAAGCGGCTTGATGGCATGTAATGCTTTTGGAGATTTTTTTTTAAATTGCCAAACAATGGAATTGTGTCAAGAGGCAGCAAATGGTTGAGCTACATAACTAGCAACTGGAGACTATGACAGTATGTAAGCACAACAGCTTTATTAAACATCAAGTAGCACCACCCTCAGTCTCAGAGCGAAACAAATAAACAAACAAACAGTAATTTCAAAGCTTAAACAAGTCAACCTTTGAATAGTTGTTGTGAGTTTTTTGGGCTGTTTGGCCGTGTTCTGGAAGTTTTTCTTCCTGATGTTTCTCCAGACTCTGTGGCTGGCATCTTCAGAGGGAAAGGAGCTCAGGGCACTAGGAGTTACCTCAGATCACAGAGAGAACTCTGAGTTCCCTGAGCTTCTTGCCCTCTGAAGATGCTGGCCACAGAGTCTGGCAAAACATCAGGAAGAAGAACTTCCAGAACAGGGCCAGTGTAACCAATTTTCCCTTTGAACACCTGTTGCTCAGAAGACTGGTCTGAGAAATCTTGAGACAGTGTATGCTGAAAGCACTTTGGGCTATAACAAAACCACAAATGGGTTGGCCTTGTGTGGCATGCTTTTGTAATATGTGAATAAATATTCTTACAATATATAACAAAATTATATGTGAATTCCCTGAAGAGACATAACAAAATGTTTAGAGGGCTGTCAGTCCATTAGATTCTTAAAAGCAAACCCATGTTTTTTGACTTCTCTGGTTCTTTTTCAGAGATGGTTTTGATCTTTAGTTCTTCTGTACCTTGCTAGATGACTCCCCCATACCCTACACTCCAGCTGTAGCTTTTGCAAAAGCCCATTTTCTGTCACCCCTATACCATGCATGCTCATTGTTTTCAATATTTCAGGGGCCATGCCTGATTTTTTTCCAAAGAAAGAGAAGTGGGTGGGGCAAAAAAAAATCCCACACTAAATATAGAACATAAGAACAGTGCATAATTATATTAATGCACTGAGACTGTGCTCCATGAAGAAGTTATGGCTGGCACTTGGATTTTAGCCATTTTAATTGTGTTGACTTCAGTGGGTCTGCATTGTTTTTTGTTTTAATTGAAGTGCCTTGGCCTTAAAATGCTTGTGTTCAATGAGAAAAAATATGGCTCTCCTCCAAATGCTTCCAAATGAATTTAGCTGAATAAGTATAGGCCTTTATGAATAGCATAGGTTTTATGGAAGTCTATCCATTAAGTTCCTGAAAATACTATGAATCTACTGTAGGAGATCTGAGCCTTTAATTGTCATGCTATGTAAGTTATAAGGTTTCTTAAGATTATAAATACTGAATTTATGGTGTCTGTTACTGCTTTCAGGGGATATAAATCTCATGCAAATAAACTAAAAAGAGAGAGCTAATGGATGTATTGCTAATGTGATGGGGGCAGGCAGGAGATCCCAAGAAGACAGCTGTTTGCTGCAGAAGCCTTGTAGGTATTGCAGATGAATAGACTAGCATAATTTATGTCAAGACTTGAACTAGTTTTCGGTAACAATCATTGCTATCAGATAATAGTTAGGTAATTAGTCAACTAATTAGATATTGCCATTATTGTTAAGTCACTACATCATTTGTTCTTTCATTCTGGAAGGGAATAAAAAAGTATACTGAGGAAAACCATCACTACAGAAGAGATAAGCCAGTGATTAAAGTCATACATTGTCTTCTTTATTGGCTCAGTGATAATGCTGCTCTTTTTCATCACATAGCTTGAACACATAAACAGTTACACTGTTTGCTAACTCCATAACTACTTGTCCCATCTACGTCCACAAAAATATCAGCCATGCCTTCCTTATGATTACAGGATAAGATTATAAGTCATAATAGTTTGTGTTCTGTTGGAATTTGGCAACCCACAACTGCTGAAGTTTAGCCCTAGCTGAGGAGATACTGCCACTATTGAATATTTTCACTAAAAGAGTCCTATTTTTTTTCTTGAGAACAATAAAGGTCTTGGGCCAAAACGTGATTCTAGAGGTACTAGTTTGATATAGTCGTTAAGATTTGTAATTCCATTCCTAAGTATCAGAGTGCTGTAGTGTTTATCTGATGTACTAGGCAATTGAGGGAGAGTAGGCTTTCTTGGAACCATGCTAAAAAGTGTTGTACCTGCTAAAGCTGTCAAGAAGGCCAATACAAAATGGCACCTCTTTAGCAACTTGCAATGGTAATAAAATCAGTGGTGCTTCACATGTATCTTATTGTGGAGCTAGGTCATTGTGGATAATCTTTGTGTCATTGAGAGAAGTTCCTGGAAGTAGATGAAACAGTGAGATTGAAGTGACAGTGGAACAGAAAGGATTTGTGCACAAACCAATGCGAAATTGACATGGAAACAGAATTAGATTTATCTGTCCAGGACTAGTATAAGTTCAGTGTTGTGGTGGCAGGACTGTAGCCTGGGTTGGAGACCCTGGGAAAATGTACTAGTCTTAGCAATCCTGCTGTCCCCACCCCCAACCTGGTTCATCGTCTTTTACTTGTGACAGAGATGCCAGCCTAACGGTGTAGCCAGTGGATCCTTGCTAGCTGCTTCCAGCATTCTGGTTTCTAGGGAAAGCAATAGGAACAATAAAGGATATTGTATGGCTCTGAACATCATTGCTTGAAAGAAGTAAATATAAGAAACTGCTAAGGAGGTGGAGGAATATTTTATTTTTGATTAATTCATAGTTTCCTGTATCACATGAATAGTTTTAGATGGAGCATAAAATACACTGTCTCTGGGTTGCATAGCAGTTATAAGTGGAACATGAGGGCATATAGGTCTGTTATGCACACCCAATTTTAATGTGTTTTAAAACAAATGCACATCTACTATATTATCCCATTTCATCTTTATTTACCTTGTTCATTCTTTGTTTTGAGCCACTATATTTTGATGAAAACAACTTATAGCTTGAATGCACCATAAACCAAACATTGAGTTTATGTTTCACTGGCACTTTTCATCTTTCTTCTCCTCCGACCCACCTGCTTTGATTCTTCTTTCTCATGTAGTCCTTATTGTTGTATTTCCATGGTTCTCTGAATCCATCTTGCTGTGGAAGCAATCAGAAGTATTTCATGGAAAGGATGATTAAGAGCAAAAGTAGATGTTGTGAAAGCTTGAAGAGCCAATATCTAGCTGTTTGGATGAACAGCGAAACGTTTCTATCTCTCAAAAAAGAAGTCCAGTAGCCATGACTCAACTTCCAGATAAACTCACCTGGATGACTGAGAATCTTCACAGACATATCTATACAGTATATACAAATACATTCAGATGTGATAGCTATCTATGATATAGTTTGCTTCTTGCATCATTTGAATTTATGTTTCATTTACGGCATCCCAGAAGATGTAGAAGTGTAACTGTAACAACAAATTACAGTTAACTCACTTAACTGTAGTCTTCTTTGGGGTCTAAACTGGCAAATATATGGGAGCTGAAGTGGGGAAATGAAAACAGAGTGCTGGGAAATTTTAAAGTTTAATTATTTAAATTGGAGCTTAGCCAGGATGCATGGCTTATTCATTCATTCATTCATTCATTCATTCATTCATTCATTCATTCATTCATTCATTTTAGAGTATTTTTACCCTGCCTTTCTCCTTAGAAAAGGAGGCTTACAGTAATGAGGGATAATATACAGTCCAGTACAAAAAGACATGTTCAAGTATTGAGAACAGGCTTAACTACCTAATGGATACAGATGCTGCCATGGGATCCTCCCCCCCCCCAAGTAATACATATTATAATAGTGATCCAACAGAAATACTGACAATTCACACAGAGAGATTCAAGCATCAGTGTCATCGTGTGCATTCCATTTGGTTGTCCCACCTTTGATGCCATTTTAGGAGAGAAGATGAAAGTTGCATGTGCAAAATCAAGAACATGGCCATCTCATCAATTCAAAGTCCCCCCCCCCATTGCTAACTTGTAATACAAATGATGTAGGCAGCACAGCAGGCAAAACAATGTTATTTTTCAACCATATAACAAGTGATATCAATGAATTACTTTTCAAATACTGTAATGAGTATAGGAATGAGGGGGCCAAACCCTGTGTGTGTGTGTGTGTGTGTGTGTGTGTGTGTGTGTGTGTGTGTGTGTGTGTGTGTGTGTGTGTGTGTGTGTGTGTGTGTGTGTGTGTGTGTGCATTCATGTGTGTGTGCATGCACGCGTGCCTTACACCTCTCCCTCCAAAGTGAGGAATAGGAGGAGGAGGGCACTGTGGCCACCATGCTCCTGTCTGCCTGCCTGCTTCACGGCTCGCCTGGCATGCGGCAGTGGAGGGGGCGCCATTGTCAAGCCTTAGGGGAATGGAGGACTGCTGGGCGGTGGGAGGGTGCATGGCTTCCTCTTCCTGCTCCCCCTCCAGGTGCCCCCAGATTGCTGCACCTGAGGGCAAATGCACCCTTCCCATACACCCCAATACTCCCTTGACACCATGTTGGGATGTGAACTCTGAGATATATTTGTTTTGAATCTTTTTCTCTTTTTTTGTCTTATACAAACTGGATTTAGGCACTAAGTTCCCCCCCCCAAAAGGGGGGGCAGAATGTAAATTATGTGTGACTGCACCACTCTTGTGAATGTGATATCTCTTCTAACATAACTGCACCTGACATTATTACAAAATAATAGTTTTTTTAAAGAGTGGTGGTGCCAATTAAACTGATAAAATGCAAATTGCTGCCATTTAGCTTGTGTCACATGAGGGTGGAAGCAACAAACTCATTCTGGAAGCATTTGAACTTGACCAGTATATCCCAAACTATGCACTGTGGTACTGTGGAGCACTGGGAAATCAACCCAGGGAGTGCCACACAATCATCTCAGCCTTCCCCCTCCCCACTCATTGATCATGTCTTGTTCCGCACCATAAATGCATTTAGCCTTCTTTTAAAGAGCTCTGTGTAATCTTTCTGTGTGTGTATTTGGTTTGTTTTAATCTGTTATATTAACCAATAAACCTCTGTTGTTTGGCCTTTACCTGGAGCGTGGCAGTGATGTTTTTGGTACCACAACACCCATGTTTTACAGTATCAATGTCTTCATGTTTCCTCACTGTGTGTGAATTCTGTTAAAGCCACCACATCCTTTATTCAAAATACCATACATAAGAATGGTGGGAATGTTAGCAGATTAAAAAAGAAGAGCATTGACCCTATCATACCTGACAGTAACACAAAGTGGTTTTGGAAGTCATTTTATATGGTTCCATTCTGAATCAGTATTGGGGCTCCAAGGTCTGGCTGAAGACTGTTGTAAACCTAATTCTGAACTAGATGTACCTTTCATGTTAGAATATAGCACATAGGTGTCAAGTGGGTTCATGTATTCAATTTTTTAAAGAGGAAATTAGATTTTAATAGTGGTTAATTAAATGCATTGAAAGAGATCCATGAGTATCTTTTTTGAATACTCAGATTCATTGTATTAAATACTATGGTATGAGAATTGCAAAAAAGTGAGTCCAAGTATGCATCACTTTCTGAAATCAGTGGCCAGTGTTTCTCTCTTAGAAATGCTTTTCGTCTTTTCTGTAGTCATTGCAGATTTTCATTATTCAACTGAGAAAGAATAATAGAGTGATCACAGATAACTATCAGCTTATAATGGTTCTGTCAACAATAGCCATCCATACTCATGTCCAGGAGGGGGGGGATAAGCCAACCCTATCTTAAAACATTTACTACTTTCTTGGAGAGATTCAATAACTATTAAACCTCATTCTTTATGGCTTTCATAAGTGTTCATTATCTCTAGAGCTTATTAAGCTCACTTGCTGTCATCCAGTGTGGTTTTAATGGGGTTTTTTTTGGGGGGGGGGAGGGGGGTTTGCCTTAAAGCATTGTCAGCAATATGTGGGCATCTCCACTGATCCAAGTGGAACTTTAATTCCAAATAAGAAGTGGTTGTGTGACTATTTAGCTTTTTTTTTTTTAAAAAAAATGTTTAATTTGCAGTTAAAGAAAGAAGGGCAGTAAAAACATTGTTAGGCTATCCCTTTCCTTCATTTTTCTCATTCATTCGGAAACATACTGATTTTGTTGAGAATGCATGTCTTCATATTAACTAGGAGATCAAGGTTAAATCAGTAGCGAGCAGCTTCTTCTAATCTTGTTCATATTTTATAATCTTTCCACTTTCTGTTACCTAACTTCATGTTTCCTTAGAACTTGGAAAATGAAACAAAAAGAGAAAAAAGTTTACCATCCATATCTTCAGAAACTTAGGCTGATTTCTAAATTCATGGCTTTATTGGTGGTTGGACATTAAAGCGCAAATATTGTTCCATGCAACAAGACTTTTTTGCTCTCCATGCCATCCCAAACCTTCCTTTAGAACAGTGGGGGTGAACCTTCGGCACTCGAGATGTTTTGGACCCCAACTCCCACAGTCCTTTGTCATTGGCAATCTAGGATCAGAATTCTGAGAGTTGTGGTCCAAAACATCTGGAGAGGCGGTTCACCACCACTACCTTAGAATAAATGTTGACTGTGTGAGGGCTATAGGGAGACTAGGTTCTATGTGCTGTACTTTGTTTGTAAGGACTTCTTCTTTTTTGGTAAAGGTAGGCGCATTCTAAGTCTCTCTGTTTCCTACACGTGCAATCACTAGGAATAGACCAAAATATGCAATTGTCAATGCTTCCAAGAATTTGCTGACAGTTTTCAGTATCTTGATGTGGCTTAATTAGCAAGCCACTTCAGGATATTGGTGAATGGAATACAGTTCCTCTGCAGAGGGGGAAGTTATTTTCTTATATATATTTTTACTATTTGCTTCTAATAGACTAATGCACTGATTATCTTATATTAAATTAAAACAAATAATTTGCCTAAAGTGTTGATTAAAAAAATCACAACTGCAGGCAGTTTCTCTAGAAAATACGTTTTTTTTTTTAAATTTAATCAAACTGATTCTACATATCAGCAATGGTTTGAAAAAGAGGCAAAAATTGTTTCCATTTCTCAATATCCTGAAGTTGATTGTTTATTAAGCCATTTAATGACACTAGCAATAGCAGAAGTAGTCAGATTAAATTGTGTCACTTGAAGTTTGTTTGCAATTGGATGTGAGGGTCACACTAAATGTCATGTCATTCTCCCCTATCAACCTCAGGATATTCTATTTTGTCTGCAGCAGCCTTCTCCAAAAGGGCCTATGTAGCTGCAGCCTCAGTAAATAAGTTTGTAGAATTCCACAGTATTTTATGTATGTGTTGTACCTCAGGTGTTTGGTTTTACTCCACTATGTTAGCTGCCCTTTTCTGCTGTTTTTGTAAATGAGAGTATGTCTTCTGGAAAATATTTTTTAAAAAACACAACTAAACAACCAGAGCTAGAATTATGGAGGCTTTATGTATGGTTGCTATCTGAGATTTATGACCTAAGGATCGAGCAGCAATTGAGAGTCAAATCTTGCTGAGTCAATAGCTGAGAGAACAGAGGGAGGGAAGTGCTGAAGACTGATCAGGGAAGTAGATCACACAATGGTGACTATCCTGTCATTAAATGTTTCCCTAACTTGTTGAAAATATGGATTTGAAAGGTTATGGATGGCTGAAAAAGAGGCAACTGTAACACAAGCAGCTTTGCACTTTGGACATGCACGCAGCCAGCAACTGATGATTGGTGTCTGACATAATGCTAATACTGTTCTTTAAGTAATCTGTTTGCCAAGTGATCAGAGAGTTTTTTCTCAACATTTTTTAAAAAGAACGATGTTGCAGTCTACTGATTACTACATATAAAATTAGCAACAAGGCCATCCTTTGGAGAGATGTCACAGCTGGGATTCCAGTTGATTCCAGATTCCAGTTGAGTGACACCAGTACATCTACAAATAGAAGAACATTTCCTCTCCAGCAACACAATTTCCAATTGTTCAGCCAGAGTCAGAAACACCACTGTATGGAGCTATGTTGTATCCAATTTTCCTTTTAGATATCTATATCTTTTTTTGTTTTCTTTGGACCTCTGTTTCCATGAACAGATCAGCATTGCCTTTTGGCATTTGAAAATGTTCTTGCTTTTGATTCCCTGTACTGTACATTCCTTGCCCTTCTCTTTATTTTCTTCCTTGCCTTCAAGTCTCTTTGTCTGTCATAGGTGAGCTTATGTGAGAATAACTGTGCTGCCAGCAGAACGAATAACTTAAGAGCAAGTGAAGACAGTTGATTATTTGATGTTGGGTATTTCTGCAACAGTACTTAAAATTAACGGTTCCTGGTTATGTTGTGTAGAAAAGAGATGAGCCCCTCATATGCAGACATTACGATGGTGTCGTATTATTAATACAAGACTGACTATATGGCATACTTGCTTTAATTTTGTCTGCCACAGGGGCATTACCATGGAATTAGTAGCCCAAGAAGTCTAGTCATTACCAACTCTCTGAAAGATAATTTGGGAGCTGCTAGATTTGGTTATGGACCTCAGCCTCCATCTCTGATGAACTGAGATAACTTTTAAGCTTCATTTGAATCAAATGAAATGAAACAGAGGAGTGACCGAATTCACATCAAACAAGCTTTTCATAAAATTTAACTTCAGGGTACACAGTGGCAATGGTACATTTTACAGCAGCTATTGCCAATAATATTTAATGTAGCTGTCCTCGCATTACACATCTCATTGTCCCTCTGCAGCTTTTCTGGCCAGGCACATTTTGCAATCCTAAAACAAACAAACAGATAATAATAATCTTCCTCTGAGCTTTACTTGTAGAGTGGATCTTTTGGTGGTAGACAGGCCACACAGATACACATTTTTTGCTTCATTGCATGTAAGGTACATACAATCATCCTGTAATATTTTTATCTTTGTTGAAAATACTTGCAAAGGGATTTGGGGTTCTATAAAAATTATATGAGGCCGATTGAAATTGTTATGGGAGAAATTGTCATCACAGTACCAACTGTAATCCACATAAATATTTTCATCACAGTACTATCTGGATAGGATAGTAGGTAGCAAGGCAAATTAAAAAAGCAAAAAAGCAAAGTGTTCTGCTTATATACCGCCCCATACCACTACAAGTCGTCTCTGGGCGGTTTACAATTTTAATTACAGTGTGCAGGCTACACATTGCCCCCCCAACAAGCTGGGTACTCATTTTACCGACCTCGGAAGGATGGAAGGCTGAGTGAACCTTGAGCCTGCTACCAGGGATTGAACCCCAGGTCGTGAGCACAGTTTTACCTGCAGTACAGGCATTTAACCACTGTGCCATGCTTTTCCATGGGCAACCCAGATTCCATGCTCCAATTCCTCCCATGAGCATCCCATCTGAAGCAGTGTCTTGCTCCACTTGCTTCTAAGAGTGGGCACTTGCAGGAGGAGACAGGGCACAACATTCTGAATGGCACCACAACACCTGTCAGCCTGATAATCTAAACTGCACTAATCCTTGTATACCTTGGTTTGGTCCTTAACCCAAAGAAAGACTGGAGCTAAAAATAGCTCAGAAGACTGGGACTAGGAAGACCAGCAAGGGAGGAACTAGAAAAGATTATCAAGTGTAAGGATGCATCATTGGAGACTAAGGCAAAGATGTTTCTCAGCATGATGTATAGGTGTGGAAGCAGGGCAGTTGGGAAAGCTGACAAGATAAAAAAAAAGTTTCATTTGAACTATGGTTCTGGAGGAGAGCTCTGATGACCAGAAAGACAAACAAGTGGGCCCTAGATAAAATCAAGCCTGAACTATTTCCGGAGGCTGTGGTGTTGAACTTTGAGGCTGTCTTACTTTGGGCAACACTCTCTGGAAAAGAGAATAATTATGGGAAAGGTTGAAGGCAATAGGAAAAGATGACTGCCAGAACACCTACTCCCAGATAAATCTGCCTGATTTACCTGTTCCTCCTAGGCTGGGCAGTTGAGGATACTCACTCCAAGAGAGGTCTTGAAAGAAAAGACCAAGAACCAGGCCATCTTTTACTGGTTGCACCACACCTTACGAATAAACTCCTGCCTTGGATTTGCCTGGTCCCTGAATTACCGACTTCAGCATCTTGGAAATCTTTGATTACGGTACTTCCAAATATGAGATGGACTGACTCCTTGAACGAGATGGCAGGCTTGGCTCCATAAGAGCTGAGTAGGGTGGCTGAAGACAGGACATTATGGAGATGACTTAATCATAGGGTCACCATGAGTTTGGGGCAGCTTGATAGCACATAATAACAAGAAATTTTGTGATTCAAACCCAATTTGTGCTGTTCCCCCAGTGTTGCAAATCCTCTGGGGATCTGAGTGAATATTTGGGTTATCATATGAAGTGTCATATGCTCTGGGGTAGTGATGGAAAACCTTTTAAAGACCGAGTGCCCAAAAAAGCCCACAATTTTTTTGCAAAGTGCCAATACAGCAATTTAACCCGAATTCAGGTGGCTGTGAAAGGGTGATGTCGGGTGCCCACAGAAAGGGCTCTGAGTGCCACCTTTGGCATCCGTGCCATAGGTTCGCCAACACTGCTCTGGGGTTTGCTTTGCTTTGCTTTGCTTTTGAGTGGTCAATTCATCCATTGTATAACATTTGAAGACTGTCTTCAAATAATAGTGTTTTAGGTATGACTGGAATAATCATGTTTAATCTGTGATTGGTTAATGATGTGGATTTTTTTCAAAGTAACACCAGTACTTCCCAAGTTAAGGCAAAGGGCAGAGTAACTCGTTATTTTTATTGGAAATACACACAGATTCCTTTTAGTCAAGTGAATCTTCAAACAGGTTAAAATATCCATTCTATCTATCTATCTATCTATCTATCTATCTATCTATCTATCTATCTATCTATCTATCTATCTATCTGTATTGATCTGGTTTTCTTTTTATAGTATCGCCAATCAAGTATATTAAGAGAGGACTCCGGGAGAGCATGAGAGGAGAAGAGATTAAATCAAGTATAAAGTGTCTTGCATGGCCTAGTTGAACTGGTCCTGAAGGCAATGACTATACTTCATTGCAGTGTGCTGTTTTAGTTTAAAGAGCTGTAATGAAAACACAGCTCGCAAGGCATTTGCAGCCATTGAATCAAATATGTGCTTCATTTAGCCTTTGCCAGAGGGGGCCACATAATCAAAGCTATATTGTAGAGAGGAGTCAAAAATCCATATAAATTATTTATTCTTGGAGTCAGATGAAATTGTATTATTGTTAGTCCTACATTGATGGCATTTGACAGGAGGCAAGAAAAAATAGTGCTCCCCCCCACTTCCCTGTTTAAGGTTTGAAGTGTGCATTGCAAGATGGAGAAAAGAATTGGGGAGGGGAGCTTATTTAAATGTCACATTTAGTACAGATACCTGGTATCTATACTGTCTGGTTGTAAACCAAGCAATGAAAAGTATTCTTTTTCAGATGATGGTTGTAAACCAAACAATGTAAGTATTCTTTTTCAGATGATTCTATAATCCCTGATACAATTTCTGTGCCTATTTCCATAATTATGTAATGAAAACAGGAATCTCTGTGATTAGCATTTGAAACAAATGCTGTCACACCAGGCAGTGAGTTTGAAGTGGCAGTTTTCATTTTGTGTTCAGATATAAATCAGATAATATTGTTTTCCTTTGTTACTCCACTGTTTGTGCATCTGGATATAATGAAGTATTTACTGCCTGAGCTATGCTAATAGAGTTTGCCCCTTGAATCAGCTACATTCACCATGACAGAAGTTATTTAGAATTAATTAACATTGAGAAGGGAAACACAGGTCTGTCAGCATCTTTTAAGTTATTTTAACTCCATGAATGCTTTTAAAATTGTATGACTGAGTTTCCAAACATAGTACTGTTTACAGGGTAAGGAGCTGCCATCTCTTTTGTTGAAAATAGGACATGTCCTCTAGTAAATAGATTCTATCTTAAAAGCATGTGTGTGTGTGTGTGTGTGTGTGTGTGTGTGTGTGTGTGTGTGTGTGTGTGTGTGTGTGTGTATATATATAGATAGATAGATAGATAGATAGATAGATAGATAGATAGATAGATAGATAGATAGATAGATAGATACTGTACACACACACACACACATGGGTCTTGGAGCTTAAATCAGGTTTTGTTTAGGTCATAATGCAAAGTTTGATTCTGGGGTTGTAACAGACAGTGGGGTGGGTGGAACACCACATAAGTGCTATCATACTTATGAAAAAAGGACATACAGTAATTGATTTTCCTCCCAATTCAGAACTTGTGAAGATTTTCAGTGTATTAAATACTTTAAAATATTAGGTAAATTAATACTGGCATTACAACAGTGCATGAGTTCTGTGTTTGCTTAGGTTGGTTGGAGAGGTTTGCAGGGCACTGGAAGATGTTATTACCTAATTTAGTTGTCAGTGTAGACATGGGCACGACCAGAAAAAAATGACGTTTCGAGTTTTCGTTTGTCGGAATGGGTCCGTTTTGGGTCGTTTCCGTTTGTCGCGAAATTTTTCAAAAATTTGTCATTTCGTTTGTCGTTTGTCGTTTCCACCACGATGTGACTTCCCAGAGCATAGGGGCGTCCTGCAATCAGGGCCAGCACTAGGTGTTTTTGCGCCCTAGGCGGCGGGTGGGGCGGGGGGAGGTGTGGGAGGGCAGCGGTGGCGGGGGGCATGGGCAGGCGGCGGCCGCGGGCGGGCGAGTGGTCAGGCAGCGGCGCAGGCCGCAGGCGGGTGGCGGCGCAGGCGGACGGGTGAGTGGGCAGTTAGGATATCACTTAGGATAGAGGTTCTGTTCTTGGCTTGCACCCCAAATGTGTGTGTGTGCAAGCAAATTGAAGTTGGGAAAATAGAAAATAAATGGTAGTATATAATATATTTTTAAAATAAATCCACACCTCCCACTCTCAGTCGAACCTCCCCCTTTATCCAATATCAGAAAAAAATCCTCAAACTGCCAGAGAAGAAATAAAGAATAAACTGCTATTCCCTTCAGCAGACAAAGCTGCAGGGAATCAAAGAAATTATTTTCTAAATTCAGTTCCCTCCCTGCCTGCCTAACTTAAATCCTAAAGCCTCCAGCCTCCCTCCTCAATCTCGATCGGATCACACCAGCACCCGCAGCCAGCCCTCCTCCCTCAACCACATCCATACACCCGACTGCGATTTCTGGAAGGTGCCTCGGCTTTATTTTATTTTATTATTTTATTATAGATTACCACATATACAAATTACATAAGAGGAAAACAAACATCAACAACAGTGCACCCCTTCACCAACAGGATCGCTCTTCATATTTACATTCGTCATCCTCCCCTCCAGAACAAAATCGATTGTTGCGCGGAAACCTTACCCTTATTCCGTACAAGTACGTATTCAATGAATCTACCCCATATATCATAGAAAATATCTCTTTTTAACTCTCCTTTTTTAACCTTGAGAGAGCAGGTCAATTTATCATTTAAAGCAATATTCCATACTTCATTATACCATTCCTCTAAACATAGTTCATATTTAGATTTCCAATTTCTAGCAATTATTAATCTAGCTGCTGTCAACAAATTTGTAATCAACTCTTTAGTTTTAACATCATAATTATGGTCCACAAATATTGATAACAAAGCAATTTCAGATTTAGGCTCTATAGTCATTTCTAGTATATCACTTAGTTCTTTAAAATACATTTCCAAAAGTTATCTATCTTTTAACATTCCCACCACAAATGATAAAAGGTACCAGTCTCGTTATCACATTTCCAAAAAAGCTTAGAAAAGTTTACATTCATTTTATTCAATTTCACCGGCGTCATATACCATCTTAAACTTATTTTAAAGAAATTTTCCTTTATTCTAACAGACAAAGATCTGAGTATTCTCATTCTCCACATTTTAGCCCAGTCTTCTTCTCTAATTTCTTTTTTAATATCTTGTTCCCACATTAATTTCAATCCAGGTCCTTCCCTATTATCATCTAAATCCGAAATAATTTTATATAGTTTGCTAACAATACCTTTTACTACCATTACGTTCTGAGTATCCTCGTACAACAGTAAGAGTTGTTCAAATTTTGTGTACTCTCTGCATTTATTATTTTTCTTTAACCAAGTATCAGTCCATTTCTTTAATTGTATGAAATTGAACCAAGATATATCCCTACCTTGGAGAACTTCATTCATTTGTACTTTCCCTCTCATCTTGCCTATCCAATCTTTCAATCTAATCACTTGTTTATCCCTAAATACTTTTTTTTAAAACTTTGAAATTTGTAGGGAAATTCTCCATTTCAGTTACAGATCTCAATGGTGAATCTAAGGGACATAAATTTTTCTTGTGCAAGTACCATGCATTTAACATAGATCTAAGAAAGGGGTTATTTATCTCATTTAACTTTGATTTCTTAATAGTGCCGAATAGGTATTTTTCCATATCCTCCTTTATTTCCGATGATTCCATTTTCCACCATATTAATCGTTCTGGACTAAACACAATATCCCCAATAAACCTTATTTGATTTGCTAAATAATAGTTTTTAACATTCGGTAAACTTATACCGCCTTTATTCTGGGCCATATACCAATATTTTTTGTTTATTCTAGCTTTTTTACCACTGTTACAATAGTTGTTAATTAAATCTTGCCAAAATTTAAGGTCATCCTTACTTAGCTGTATTGGAAGCATCATAAAGAAAAAATTTAACTTTGGTAAAACTTCCATTTTCATAAATGCAATCTTCCCAAACCAAGAAAGTTTAAGACTTGAATATTCTAACATTTTATTCTTAATTTCTTTCTTCAGTTTACTATAATTAAATTCCTTTAGTTTCTGTGTATCCTTTGCTAATTCTATACCTAAATACTTAATTGAATTATCTTACATCCATAGTTGTGGGTAAACACTTCTTGTTCTTCCTTGTTATGATTAAACAGCATCACCTGAGATTTCTGTCACTTAACCCTCAATCCAGATATTGACCCAAATTTCTCCAAATGATATTTAACTCTATCCATACTCTCTAGTGGGTTTTTAATTGTCAATAAGGAATCATCTGCAAATAAATTAATCTTTACTTTATTATCAATACCTAATCTGCTAATTAACACATCATTTCTTATTTTATCTGCCAACATTTCGATCATTAAGCAAAATAAAACTGGGGAGAGAGGGCAACCTTGTCTAGTACCTCGGCCTAGAGATATCCGATCTGAAATCCCATCATTAATTATTATCTCAGATGTATTTTCAGAATATAATTGATCTATCACACCTCTAAATTTCATTCCAAACCCCCAATTTTTAATCACTGTTTTTAGTGTTGGCCATGCCTCGGCTTTTTATGCCCTCCGAGACATCCAGAAGTGTCAGTCAAAAACCTGGCGATGCCGTTGGTGGAATGGTTCAAAAAATTTGCATGGTCCCATCCCATGCCCAGCCCAAATGGGCAGGTCTAAAAAAATAAAAAATAAAATAGAATAAAATAAAATAAAATAAAATCAATACGACGTTTTATTGCTATAAAAAAAACCCACTGCTGCTACTATTAAAATTCAGGCATTTAAAATAAATAAATTTCACATGTTTCTGTGGTGATTTGGTGTGTTTTTTGACCACGATTTCAAAAGAAAAATTGTGGTCGCCATTTTGGATCCCCCCCCACCGCATCGCATGGCGAGACGATGAGGATGACCCCCCCCAGCCTGGTGCAAGCAGACCACGACTGGAGAAGAGGGGGGGAAAGGCCGGGGACCCCCCAGAAACCACCCCTCTGGTAGGTGGCAAAGCTTCAGGCAGGCATATTTTTGCCTGCTTTTTTGGCCGGGAGTCGGGTTTTTTAAAAAAAAATGTTTAAAAACTTTTTCTGTGCTTCGCATCGCGCGATCGCCGCGATGCCACAAACGGAAACAAAAAACCCGACCAAATTTTTCTTTTTTCAGTTCGAGTTCGAGTTCTGACGGCTTAATTATCATTACCGTTTCCGTTACATAACGGAAACCACAATTTCGCCGAGTCGTGCCCATGTCTATGTCAGTGTTCTGTTTCTAGTTCTACTATTAAACGAATGCTTTAGAAACTTGAAGCTGCCTGGATACCACAGTGGTTTAGGTATCTGGCTGTGAAGTCAGATACTGGGAGTTTGAGTCCTCTCCGTGCTTCCTGGGAGAAGAACTGGTATATGTAGTCGTGGGCAAGTGGCACAGTCCCAGGATGCCCCCAGAAGATGGGGATGGTACATGACGTCTCTACTCAGAAAACTTGGAATGGTAGACTATCTATTGTGTGGCTTTTAGATGGATTACCATGCACTATTGCTTAGACTGAATAATAATACCTGTGCTTTCCATTTTAGTTTCTATTTCTCATAATGGATTCTTTTTACTTTTAATTGTTCATGTGCTATTTTAGCTTCAATACTACATTTGAATATTGTAAGATATCTCTTCAATGTATATGTCTGAAATGTTCTAGGTTGTATATTGTCCTTCAGTATTGTGTGCCACCTTGGGTCCTTTTCCAAAGAGAAAGGCAGGGTAACAATTTTATAAACAAACAAACAAACAAACCTGGAAATAGATGCCAAAGTCAAAAGTGACTAGACAATATGCAATTGTTGTTATTGTTATTGTTACAGGCTTGAGGTTGGGTTTCTCTCTTTTATAATACAGTAATGTTGTTTGTAAATAAGTAATCATTTGAGTATTCTGTGTATTTAAGTGTCCTGTGGACAGAATCTGGACAGAGTGACTTGCGCTTGCTCTCCACTACAGTTGCTGAGACTTCTTTAACAGCTATATTTCAACTTTTACTCACAGGTTATCAGACTGCAGCAAATTTAGTTTGGATATCGAACAAGGGTGAAGCCAATGGTTGAGGTAGCTAGCTGTGGAGAAGGAGGTTTGGGATTTTGATTCCCCACAGTGTATCCTTGACAATGGCTGACCATAGGACCCCTTCCACCTCTGTAAGTTCTGAGATGATTTGTGAACAGCTCAGAGTTCTTCTAGCTGTGCCCCCATCATCTGTCTCCATTCACAGATGTTGTTCAAAACACTAAAGCAGATGAAAGGGCTACCGGGGTCTGGAAAGGAAATGAGAGCCATCTCATTACATGAACATCATCCCTTTTCCTTTCATGTAATGAAGGTTAAGACTTGGGACATTTTTGTTTTATTGTCAGACTTCTAATATTTGTACAAAGTTTAGAAAGAGCAGTGATTTTGCAAGATGCTTTTATTTTTATTTTTTTTTAACACAAGAAGGCTGAGAGGGGATATGATAGCTATGTTTAAATACTTGAAAGGATGTCATATTGAAGAGGGAACGGGTTTGTTTTCCATGGCTTCAGAGACTAGGACTCGGGGCAATGGTTTCAAACTACAGGAAAAGAGATTCCATTTGACCATTAGGAAGAACTTCATGACAGTTAGAGCTGTTCAGCAGTGGAATATGCTGCCACAAAGGGTGGTGGAGTCTCCTCCTGAGGAGGTTTTTAAGCAGAGGCTGGATGGCCATCTGTCGGAAATACTGTGATGGGGTTCCTGCATGGCAGGTGGTTGGACTGGATGGCTCTTGAGATCTCTTCCAACTTTATAATTCTATGACTCTTGTATGCTACTACCAATGTAAGGGGAAAGCATTTTGTTTTTCAAAACTATACAAACATATCTTCTATCTGTTTGCATTACATTGACATTATTCAGGACCATTACTTGATCGTATTAATTGTTCACAGAATAAATATAATGGTGATTTTTAAATCTGAATCTGACATTTAAAAATTAAAAATGTTTTTAAGCATTTAATAATTAAAATAGACTTTGTATATTCAAATTTTCCTATGTGATTATATGTTTATTGCTGTTAAAGCTCAAGTATCTCATTTTACAATAAATGTATTTATTTATTGTTTAAAATATTATGATGCTGCCTTTCTCCTTAAAAGAAACCAAGGTGGCATACATCATTAAAAGCCAAAGGATATAAATAATGAAAGTAGTTTAGTTAGGAAATGAAAAACAAATGCTATGCTTAAAGGACCCAGGGGAACAAACAATCATAGGTAACCCCCAGAAATTTGGAAAGGTTTGGGGGTCACAGAGCTGAGCTATGAAACACCCACGGGGGTACCCCTCAGGAAAAACCTTTCTAATTGGAATAGGAAGTTGATCCGGCGAGCGATATCGCTGCTGATGCTTCCCATTGATTCCAATTAGAAAGGGTTTTTTTTTTCCTTTTAAATATGCAATGGAAAATACTGATCTGTGGCATGGGAATGGCAAAGGTACCTTCTGCAAGCAATTTTAGGGAACACCTTGAAATTTAGAAAGATTTGGGCTTCAGGGGATGGAGCTATTAAGCTCCAATGGAGGTGCAAGGGTTTTTAATTGAAGGAGAGTGTCTGGCATGCTGTACCAATTATAGGGTTAGTCTACAGCTTCCCCTCTCTATGGTAAAGCTCCAATCCACACTCCTCCAGTTAAGCACCCCCACACCTCCTTTGGAACTTAATAACTCAATTCCCTGAAAACTAAACCTTTCTAAATTTCAAAGGATTACAGGGGAGAGCTTGAGGAAGCTCCACTGCCATTTTCTCTAGAACAAATTGTTTTGTTTTAGGAGAGGGGGAAATGGTGTTTCATTTCATTTCACAATGAAACGCTGGATGGCATTTCATTTCATTTACAAACGTTTTGTATCCTTACAACACAATGAAACAGTATGTCATTTTTCATAGGATGTGTATCCCTAGATCAAACAAATACCATACCGTACCATAAACACAACCACCATATGAAAAACCCGAACACATGGGCTGCCTGGGAAACTGTTATGGAAACCAGAACAAGTCCAGAACATGGTTGCCATAAATATCAACATTTCTTACCAATTCTGGCAACCTTACACTGTCTGCCTGTTTCTGTGCCAGCTTCTATGTTCTGGTCATAACTAGAAATAAACATGAACTTGATGTACCACTTTGTGTAAAGCAGGCTGCTGGGGTCAATCTCCAGTGGTGCTATATTCCTGGCAGGGTTCTGCTAGCCACTCTCTACCTTTTCCTGCAGCTGACCACTCAAAAGCTGGGCAGGAAGAATACTCATGCAATCTCCTCATCATAATGGTTGGCTGCTGGATATTTATATTCATGTGTGTGTGTGTGTTGCAGTTACTGCAAGTATTTTTGGATCTACCTGATTGCATACCATCTTACAGAGTAGTGATTTAAACAGCAGTGATTTAAATCAAATCTACTTTGAGAATACCCACCCCCAAATAATATAATAATTTAATGTCACATCTCAATACTTACTGTCCTGACTATGAACACTTTTGGTATTCCATTCAGTTTCAGTAAAACAGTGCTTGGAAATCAATCTAAAATTCTCTCTTTAATCAAAACTAACTAAACATCTGAATTCTATACACATTGTCTTTTGCATTGCAATTCCAAAATCTACATCCATATTTATTTTCAAATGATAGCTCTGTTTGATCATCCCTACCCCTATTTTATTGTGTACAAAAAGTCCAAATGTATTGAAATATAAAATGTATTCATTCCCCCCTCCCTTTGGCTCACATTTTAGTCTAATTTGCATATGGATGCAAAATGAGCCTGCTTGTCACCAGTAGACAATACTGTGAATCATAAGCAATTATGAATTATTCAACAAATCTGGACATTTCCCAACCACCCCTTTTAACTTTATAGATGGATGGATGACACTTGCAGGATAAATAAATAACTGGAATTCACACAATGAAAGTATATCTGTTTCAATTATTATTAGTACAGTACTTTGAAATGTCACAAAAGGTGAGGCAGCATAGCTGATCAGTACTACTTGCTTTACATGAGTTGATCTCTATGGTTATCCAAGAAAAACAAGTTACCATTTAGTTGCTGTTAGAGGCATGGTTGAATATTGTACCATATGTATTCTTCAAGTACAATCTTCTAATGGAACTGCAAGTGCTTCACTAGGCTGCTAGTCTTTGATGTTGAGTTGTACTAATACAGATTAGTAATTGGTGAATTAGAAGAGACTGGGATCGTCGTCTAGGAAATTGTTCTGTGTAAATCCCACTGCAATCCGTTCACCTCTGCTTAAATGGGGGGGGAGATCAGCTCTACTGATCTAAATTACAGAAAAAATGTGGCCTGAACTACTCTATTACTTAATGTTGAATGTACCATTTATTTTTCCCATTGAAGGCATTTTTTTAAAAAAATATGTGCTGTGCACATTATCTCAATTTCATAAGAAGACAGTTTTAGGAAGAAATATCTCTTCCATCTGTATATGATGGATGAATAAACGTAGGCTTATTTGTTGGAAATCTTTCTCACAGTGCCTCTGTGGCATCCATTTAATGTAAGCTGGAAATCACGTAACTAGCGAGGACAGTTTAACAAAGGCATATTGTACTAAATCAATGCTCAGATACTATGTTTCACTTCTCATCAGGTTCCCAGGCTAATTTCACACATGCGCAGTAGTTTGCATTCTTGCTCATGCTCAGTGTGTTAAGATTTAGACAAAGAAGTAACTTTATTTAGGCATTACGTAGATGTGTAAGTTTGTAATTGGTTAAGAAATTACTGCAAAGTCATATGGGATTTGTAGTCATGTGGTTTTCAATAAAACAGCCTTGCTGGGGTGCGGCAAGAAAAAATAGAGAATCAGGGGAATCAAGAGAGAATCAAGAGGGAATCAAGGGGGAATCGAGAATCAGGGGAAAAATCGGGAATCGGGAATCAAGAATCAAGGGGGAATCAAGAATAAAGGAGAGAAGGAGAGCTGCTCCATTTTGCACCAAGAAGAACACTTGTCGGAGTCTTTATTTTTCCAACCCATTGGGGGGGGCTTGCTGGCTAAGCTTTCCTGCTGGGTTCCCACATCTACTCTCAAGCCTTAAACGTTAAGGCTTCCCTGGATTTAATTCCTACATTTGGCAAGCAACTTTCCAAGCCTCACAGATTGGGGCTTCCCACGGGAGTAATTCCCACATATTGGCCAGCCAGCCAGGAGTCAACTACCATCACTCACCATTCTCATCCGGGCAAAAGGATCCCAAGCGCGCTCAAATCACCATCGAAGACGTACCTTCGATCCCATTGGTGAGTGATCCCGTACTTTAAGACTACCGATACTGTTTCAACATGGGCGGGAATGCTGTTTCCTCCCCGCAACAAAAGTTCTGCCAGGAACTGCATTATCTGCTCACTAAGAATAGCTATGAAACTCCTCTAAAGGAGGTGGAAGATCTTGCCAAAGAAATTGCTGAAATATGTCCTTGGTTCCCACTAGCTGGCATGTTAGATCTTCAAAAATGGGACAAAATTGGCTACTGCCTTCGGAATCATCCCAAAGTTAATTTTAAGGTCCGGCACACGTGGTTTCAGGTTCGTGCGTGCCTTCAAGGACCCACTCCAGACAATCCTTTATTGGCAATAAAGTCTCTGCTATCACCATTGCCTATCATCCTGCCTCCCAAACCAGCATCTTGGCTAATTGAGGCTCCTAAAGCTCCACTACCAGCGTGCCCAGCCCTTGAATTTCCAAGCCAGCTGCCAGATTCACTGCCTGAGCCCTCTCCAGCCTTATCCATTGCAAATGATGGAAAATTGCTCAGTGCTGGCTTTGTTGACGCTGTTCCAGCAGCAGCCTTGGCCATCGAGCCTGTGCACCTTGCTTCTCCAGTCCTGCAAGCTACTGCCCCTGCTCACGCTGAAAAAAATGCCCCAATTCCCTCTGAAGCACTGAAAGAGGGTGAGGATCGCTTGATTGTGGCAATTGAAGACCAGGTGGGAAATACGGAGGTTCAACAACTCCTGACTAAACAATTGGCCTTTGAGAACTCTAATGCTGGCTGCAATCCAGTTGTTGCTACTTTCTCCAGCAGTCCTGCTATCTCCCTGGCTGATATTCTGCATGCGTGCCGATTTGTGAGTACTGACTCTGATAAGGTAGATGACGGTGGTGGCGGTGGAATGAAAGGGGGGTTAATGAGATGTGGAACAGTAATCATGACGAGGAGGAGAAATCCAGGCTTAAACAAGGCTCCTGTTCCACGGGTGAAGCTGCTTCTATGCACCCCCCATGGGAAAAGCTCTGCTTTCCTTCGTTCCGAAAAGGCGTCTCAACTGATACAGTCGCCATGCCGTGCCTCGACTCCCTTCATTGTTTCCACCCACTGAACGTTGTGGTGGCCTGATTGCTGTGTTACATGGATGAAGTTCGTGGAACAGTTCCAGAGATCAACGGTTCTATCCTTACCAGCTGTGAACTGTGAATTAGCCCTGAAAACACACTTTGTTCTGAAAAGGCACTTTTTTCTAAACATTCCATTCCTTTGCTGCCAGAAAATCAGCCTCAGAGTGAAACTGCCATGGATCTCTACCTTGTTGCAAGGGAAACATTGAATCAGCATTTCAGAAGGTCACCTGAGACTGCTTGTCTTGCCATCCTGCCTTCATTTTTATGTCTCTGTCAATGACTGGGGACAATAGGCTGTTTATAACAATTGCCTCTGTTTAATTTTCTTTTTCACAGGTATTTTTTCCTTCTAAAGATCAGAGAAATCATACTTTGCATTTTAATTTCTAGGGTCTAACAATTTTTCCTTCCTCACAGCAGTTTCTGGGCAAGACTCCAGAAGCTTCTTGGCAGGCGTTGTGTTCCTGATAAGGGGAATCACACAGTTCCTTCACTGGCATTCTGCCTAGCTATCTATATACTGTTAATTGTCTTTTGTTGAGCTTACAGGAACGCTGCGTGATGTGCCTTTTGGCCTATATCAGAGCACACACAAATTTGGCAAACTGCACATTAGCTTGTGGATTTTTTTTTCTGACATATTTCATTGCTAGAATTTCCTTGCTAGTTATATGAGATTTTTCTGACTTTTGCACTCTCTAGTTTGGGTCAAGCTGGCTCTGCCTGGAACATAATAGCTGGGGTCCAACCATCAAGTGACTTCCTCAATCTGCTTTTACTTTTTCACAACACTAGTACCACACAACTGAATTGTCTTGTTATTATTTTTGAAAATGTGTTGCTTCAACTACATTCCAGCTATCAGATTCTGTTTGCTGTTTCACAATGGTTTAGGAACATAGTGCTAGTTTCAGGGATCACCTATCTTTTGGGGTTTTAGAGCATTTTTGAAAGCTAACAGCTAATTATGGGTAACTGAACACTTCCAAGGCTCATACTGAAATTAGATTACTTTAGATAACAGAGATGACATTGGTTTTATACTGCTGCAATTGCATAAAGGCTATGCTTAGTATTGTGGTATGCATTATTATCATAAGTTGCTGCCTTTAATGTATATTTACTATATCTCAGTTTTTTTGCTATTGCTAATTGCTACTTCTGGTTTCACGCAAAGACAAGTGTACTGCCACCTTCAGGTTGAAACTGGCTACAGCACAGTCTGAAGGTTGAAAATATACTTATATTCTCACTTATTCCAATACTATTGAGTTATCGTAGTTAGTTGATTACTACGAACTCAGTGTTCCTATTCTTCAAAAAATTTAAAACAAAAAGAGTGAAATGTTGGAAATCTTTCTCACAGTGCCTCTGTGGCATCCATTTAATGTAAGCTGGAAATCACGTAACTAGCGAGGACAGTTTAACAAAGGCATATTGTACTAAATCAATGCTCAGATACTATGTTTCACTTCTCATCAGGTTCCCAGGCTAATTTCACACATGCGCAGTAGTTTGCATTCTTGCTCATGCTCAGTGTGTTAAGATTTAGACAAAGAAGTAACTTTATTTAGGCATTACGTAGATGTGTAAGTTTGTAATTGGTTAAGAAATTACTGCAAAGTCATATGGGATTTGTAGTCATGTGGTTTTCAATAAAACAGCCTTGCTGGGGTGCGGCAAGAAAAAATAGAGAATCAGGGGAATCAAGAGAGAATCAAGAGGGAATCAAGGGGGAATCGAGAATCAGGGGAAAAATCGGGAATCGGGAATCAAGAATCAAGGGGGAATCAAGAATAAAGGAGAGAAGGAGAGCTGCTCCATTTTGCACCAAGAAGAACACTTGTCGGAGTCTTTATTTTTCCAACCCATTGGGGGGGGGCTTGCTGGCTAAGCTTTCCTGCTGGGTTCCCACATCTACTCTCAAGCCTTAAACGTTAAGGCTTCCCTGGATTTAATTCCTACATTTGGCAAGCAACTTTCCAAGCCTCACAGATTGGGGCTTCCCACGGGAGTTCATGACGCTATTTATCTGGACGTTTTATATAATTTTTCTGTTTTTATAAAAAAAAATTTTATTTACGGTCAACGACCAAAAACCAAAAATAAAATCATAAAAATAAGGATGTTCAAATATGCATTCCAATAGACAGCACATTAATCAAGCCTTGTTACAAGATATATCATAAATACAATTTTAAATACAATTTAAAATACAGTTTAAAATTTATTCTGGTCCGAAATAAAAGTGGCCATTAACTACAATAAAAAGAGTCATCAGTAACTACTATGTTTCTTTATAAATTTGTTTACGAACCCTTATTGCAGCAGCACAGAATTTGGCAACTTGCCTAGTTACCTGGTAAGTGTTATCAGAAAGGAGCAACTGTATATAGAATTCTATTGACCTCCCAGGATATTTGCCTATAATTGGGGAGATAATCTCCTTGCGTAGATCTTGATAATAGGTGCAGAATAGAAGCACATGTTCTACACTTTCCAGCTGGTCATTGGCACATGGGCAATTTCGATCTGAAAAAGGTAAACCTTGAAACCTTCCCTCCAGTAGCTTGGAGGGAAGGACATTTAATCTCACCAGAGTAAAAGCCCTCCTGGAGACAGGAGATATGAGCCTATCCAGATATGGGGAGGCAGTAAATGCTGATTTCTTAAGAAATTCCATTTTCCCCAACTGGGCAACATGTTTCTGCAGTTCTATATCTCTGATTCGTAATTTTACCTCATTCATGGCTTTACAAAAACCCAATGTTTGGAGGGTACAAGGAGAATAACCTAATTTATGTATAACTTTTATTACCTGTTTTTTCCATTCAGACTGAAAAGTATCTGTCAAAAGCAAGGGAGTTAAGCCCTCTGAAAGGAAAATGAGCTTAAGCCAGTACTTAACCATGAGGAATTTGGCTTGTGCTTCAATGGGAATAAGCCCAACCTCTAAACGAAGTAAAGTGTTGGAGACACATGTAGGAATGCCCAAAATGGCTCTTGCAAATCTGAACTGAACTGAACTGAACTGAACTGTTTTTATATTTTATAAGAATGTACAAAGAATTCCTAATATTTTCACAAGGACCTAATATTTTATCTTGATTAACTATGAGCTAATTACATCAATAAGACTGAATATTACTTAAATTAATAATGTTTAGCTCTATCTCACTGATATATGGCTAACTAGTATTTTAGAACTGGCTGCCATCATTGAAACAAATGACTTATTTAATTCAGGGTGCTTTCCCACAGTATCATGCTTTGTGAAAATGAATTTATTTTTAGGAAGCAATAACGTGAAGTTGAAATTGGGTTGAGTTTTGAACAATAATTTCTTTATTCTATGAAACACTGAGAAAAAGTGATGTTATATACAGTATTGTGGTATTACTGTGAAACCATGACTAACTTACCTTTCCTGGTTTCAAGGAGTTCTAAATCATTAACTTTAATAGATAAGATTAAAAAGAGAAAGATCTGTCAAAAACTGTGTTGGTTCATCTACAGAACAATTTAAAATTAGAATGCTACCAAAACCCAAAGAATTGTAGATTTATCAGCATGTAAAATCCGAGACAAATTGATTCTTAAAATACACTGATAGATTTAGAATCAAGCACCATTTTCAAACTCAATTAAACGTGTTGCTGAAACATGCAGAAACTCATTTCTCTTAGGGCAGATTTTATCAAGTTCCTCTCAATACTTCTTAGGCTATAAGTGTTAAATAGGCTTATCAGATTGATAACATGTCTGTACTATATCAAAAAAGACAAGTACTGTATCATGTTGCACATAGCTTAGCAAGTGCTGCAATGGTTATATGAAGCAAAAAAGGAATTTCATATTTATTTTTTTGAAATATTTTGATATCAGTGGTAAACAGCATTTCAGAAAATGATAGATTCCCCCCCCCCAGCATTTGGCAGAATAATTTGGAAGTAATAGTTTGTGGTTGGGGGAAAGCCAAAAGTCGTATGTCCCGTAAATGTTTAATTTTGCCACTGTAAAGGCCTGCAGAATTACTCTGTAAGATATAAATCACATTTAATCTCATATCATGCTTTCCATATGGGTCAAGTAAGTCATTTCCAATATATGAAATTTGGGAATCTGGATCAGAAAATTGAATAAATAGGAAATGGTATAAGTACATGGCATGGTGAAACCAACTTGCCACAGGACATCCCTGTTTTTGTATCTCAGAAGGTGGCTACATTTGTGATTCACCCACAACTTGGAATGGATTAAATACAGATAAATTAGAATTAAAACTCAGTAACTGCCCATCATGAAAATGAACATGGAAATGTTCATAGTGGAATTGCCTCTGTTTAGTGAGAAATGTTTTTGTTGTTTTTGTTTTTTGTTTTTGTTGTTGTTGTTGTTGTTGTTGTTGTTGTTCAGCTTGTAGTGTAGTTTAAATATGCACCATTTGGTTTTACATTGCTTTTGCTCCCTTTCTTCCCAGTGTGATTTCTTGATCTGAAGGCATGGGGTAGGGGTCAGTTATCCTCATCTGTTTGTTTGCTTGTTCTAAAAAAGACCTCCAAGGATGCAGTGGAAAACTGTGTCATTAGGTCACTTCAGGAAAAGTACAGTACATATTTTCAGAAGGTGGATTAGCACCTTGTCAAGGCACATTCTGCTGCACAAAGAACTTTCAGCTTCTGCACATGGGTTGAAGTCTGGACTTCTACAGCAGTTTCATCTGTGGAAGCTTGAAAGAATGAGAATCACAGCAGATCAAGGAATATTTTCTCTGTTGTGTAGCTGTACCATCAGTGCCTCTGCCTTCACCCACCTAGTTCATTCAGTTGTCTTTTCTTCCTATTCGACTCTACTAGATAGTAGGGAGAATTTTCATTTTGTGTGTCTGCTGTTCAACTACCGTATTTTTCGCTCTATAAGACGCACTTGACCATAAGACACACCTAGTTTTTAAAGGAGGAAAACAAGAAAAATGTTCAGCCTAAGGTTTCAAGGTGGGGGAATCCTGGCTGCAAAAGGGGAGGGCAGAGGTTCTGTGGAAGAGAGACCTCTTTGCAATTGAGGTGATTTTTGACTGGTGAATCCTGGCTGCAGAAGGGGAAGGGTGGGGAGAGGCTCCCTGGAGGAAGCCTCTTTGCAAATGAGCTGAGTGGAACTGTGGAATCCTAGGTACAGCAAGGGACAGGAGAGGTTCTGTGCAGGTAACTTCTCTCTATATGAAAATCTGTGATATATATGTAATGGGGACTACTGTATTCACTCTATAAGACACAGAAATTTCCCCTTACATTGGGGGGGGGAGTGTGTCTTAAAGAGCGAAAAATACAATAAGCTACTTAGTTAAGTAGTCCTTCCTTTTTTTTTAATTTTTATTCACAAGACAAGTTAAGACAACAGTACAATAGCGTCTCATTATTTATACATTCTATAGGACCAATATCCTTTTCGAAATCCACCCTCTAATTCATCTTCCAACACAGTTAATTGTGACACACACACAAGTAAGTTAATTCTTTTAAAATTTTACATTCCAGCAGTCAAAATTATTCCCCATAACTGATTCCTCATTTTTTGTGTTAATTCCATACGTTAATAAGGGCTTCCAGGTTCTCATAAATGTATCATGTTTTATTTCCCCTCTATATATTTTAATTTGATAGGTCAACTTTTCCATAAGAACCATTTGCCAGATTTTGTTCAGAAATTTTTGTAGTGAAAGATCTTGAGCATTTCTCCAATTTTTTGCAATTTCAGCTCTTGCTACACCAATCAGATTTGCTATTAAGTCTTTATATGATAATTTTTCATTTCCATCCTTAAATATTGAAAATAATAGTAAAGCTTCATTTATAAGTATTCTTTGTTTTAACAGGGTTTCTATCCATTTAATTATTTCCTGCCAGTATGCTCCTACTTTGGGGCAAGAGATCCACATATGTTCTAGAGTGCCTTTACTTCCACAATTCCTCCAACAATTGTCTGGAATTTCTTGATTAATTTTATGTAGTTTTGTGGGATACCAATACCATCTGTGAGCTACTTTTAACACCAGTTCTTTCGCTTTAGTTGATATTGATTTGTAAGGATATGTGTTCCATATTCCCATCCATTCTTTCTCAGATATACTAATATTTAAATTTGTTTCCCAGGCTACTTTGGATCCCATGCCCCTAACAAATGCTTTTTCAATCAACTGTTTATATATGATTGAAGTTATACCCTTTCTTTTATTTCGATCCTTTTCTATACAATATTGTTCGAGTACTGTAAGTGTTCTCATGGGTCCATGTCTTTGATATAATTGGTTTGCCAAATTTCTTACTTGTATCAATTGTAGCCAATTAGCTTTTATTTCCTTTGTTTTATCTTCCAACTGTCTAATTGTTATTGGTTTCCCAGCCTCAAATAAGTCTCTTATTCTATAAATTCCAATTTGTTTCCAATTTTTAAATTGTGCATATTTCTCTCTTGATTTAAATTTAGGATAATCCAACATAGGGCACAAAGGAGATATAGGTGGAGCAAAAATGTTCATATACTTGCGCCAAATTTTCAATGTCTCACAAGTATAAGGATTTTGTATTTGCTCCTTTTTTCTAATGAATTCCCTTGTAAATATATATAGGTATTAACTAATCCAGTTTCCTCGCCTTTTTCCATTTTGACCCAATCTGGGATTTCTTCTATCTGAATAAACTTTATAGCTTGAGTGATTTGAAAAGCTTCATAGTATTTTATTAATTGTGGTATTCCTAGCCCCCCTTTTTTGCTTTGACCATATTTAACACTGCTTATGAACCTTATTTTCTTCCCCTTTCCTCCAATAAACTTCTCGATATTTTTTTGCCATAGTTTAATTTTTTTAATTTCAGGTTGTAATGGTATATTTTGAAATAAAAATAAAAATTTTGGTAATATATATGCTTTGACTAATGCTATTCTTCCCAGCATTGACATATTCAGTTTCATCCATTTTCTAGTTTTTTCTTTAACTGAATTAAATACTATTTTGTAATTTTTATATATTAATTGGTTTTTACTTTTTGTTATCCATACTCCCAAATATTTGAAAGTTGAGTAGCATAAGTCCAGATTTAACTTTTTTTTATTTCCTTTTGCTCTGCTATAGAAATATTTATACATAACAATTTAGATTTTTGATAGTTAATTTTTAGGCCCGTATAATAACAATGTTCTTGTAGTATATGTTTTAATGATTCTATACTTTTTAATGAATCCTCCAAAAACAGGAGCATGTCATCTGCGTAAAGGTTTATTTTATGGTTTTTATTTTTAATCACCAATCCTTTAATATTTCCATTTTCTCTTATTTGTGAGGCAAGTGGCTCAATTGCTATTGCAAATATAATTGGAGATAAAGGGTCCCCTTGTCTCGTTCCCATACAAAGAGTGAATTTATCAGATTCTATTCCATTGATAAGGACCTTAGCTTCCGCTCCTATATATAAATTTTTCAAAAGATTAATAAATTTTCCACCCATATTCATTTTTTCTAATAGACCAAACATATACCGCCATTCTACACGATCAAAGGCCTTGAGGGCATCTAACGAGAGGACTGCTAATTTTCGTTTTTCTTTATTTGCTATATTTATGACATTCAGAACTCTACGAATAGCATCCTGCATCTGCCTTCCTGGCATAAATCCATATTGATCTGTGTGAATGTACTCAGTAATAAAACTATTTATTCTCTGTGCCAATATTGAAGAAAAAATCTTTTGGTCTTGATTTTGTAATGTTATTGGTCTATATGATGAGGGGAGGGTTGGGTCCTTATCTGGTTTTAATATAGTTATTATTCTAGCTGTTCTCCATGATTTTGGAATTTTTTCACCTTCCATTATTGAATTAAACAATTTTAACAGATGCCCTATAATATCCTCCTCCCAAATTTTATAAAATTCTGGTATAAACCCATCGCAACCTGGCGATTTCCCTTTTTTCATTTTTTTAATAACTGATTTTATTTCCATTACTGATATTGGGGAATTAAGTTGCTCTTTATGGTTCTCTGTAATTTGACTAACTGGTAATGTATTTACAAATTTCTTAATGTTTGTATCTGGTGTTAATTCTGTCTTATATAAATTTCTATAGTACTCCATAAATGTTGTTACTATTTGCTGCTGTGAGGTTACTATTTTTTCATCTTCAGTTTTCACTGAAACAACTGTCCTCTTTATTGCTTTCTTTTTTACTGCATAAGATAATAACTTAGAATTCTTATTCCCATGTTCATAATAATTTCTCTTTAAATAGTTCATTGCTATCTGAGTCTTACTTGTGTCTAGTGCCTCTAATTCTGTTCTGGCTCTTTCTAGTTCAATATATACCTTTTTTGATCCAGATTTTTTATGCTGGTCAGAGAGATTTTTTATCTTATTTTCTAATTGTTCTTGCAATCTATTTCGTTCTTTTTTTAATCTGGAGCTTTCCATAATAAATTTCCCCCTTAAATATGCTTTTAGGGTGTCCCACAATAATGCAGGTTGCATTCCTTCTTTATCATTTATTTCATAAAAATTCTTTATATCTTCATTTTTTTAATGATTTCTGTATTTAAACATATGTTGGAACTTAATCTCCAGATTCTAGGCTTATTTCTTACTTCCTTGTTAGACCATGTGACTTTTATTGCTGCATGATCGGAAGTTATGATAGGAGCAAAATATATACTCTCTAGATGGGGTATCAAATTTTCTGAGATAAAAATATGATCTATCCTTGAGTAAGTGGCATATTTTTTTGAAAAAAATGTATAATCTTTCGTTTTGGGGTTTAAAAGTCTCCAACCATCTATTAACCCAGCTTTCTTAATTAATTTTTCAATTTTGCTTCCATCACTTGAAACTTTCCTTTTTTTGGATGTTGTGTCCAACTTTTGATTTAAAATACAATTTGTGTCCCCACCCAAAATAATATCACCCCAAGCAAAATTTTTTACCACTCTCAACAATTTTTGCATAAAAGCTGCTTGTCCTGTATTAGGAGCATAATAAGAACCCAATGTTAGCAGTTTATTTTCAAACTTTCCTTTTACTAGAATATATCTTCCTTCAGGATCCCTTATTTGGTCCATCACTTCAAGTTTTGAATTTTTTTTGAAGATTATAGCCACTCCTCTTGATTTGTTTGTCCAATTTGCAAAATATTGGTCTCCTAGCATTGGGTGCTTTATAATATTTTTTGCTTGCTTCTTTTGATGTGTTTCCTGTAAAAACAAAACATCTGCCCCCAGCTTTTGAATCGTTTTCATGACCCGATACCTTTTAACTGGTGAGCCTAGTCCATTTGTATTATACGATACAATACTAAGATTATCTAACATTACATGCTTGGATTATATAAACTGCAATAATAATCATTTTTGTCCTTTGAGATATTTTACGATTTGTCTTATAATTACACTCGTCTTTACCTAAATTGAATTGTCTTGCTATATTCTCCCTTATTCCCCCCCTCTCCCTCTTCCCTTGCTTCCCCCCTCCCTCCCCTCCCCTCCCCTCCCCAATGTAGGCTATGAGATGAAACCTCCAGCTCATAATAGTCTGAGCTGAGCCTAATGGGGTATGTGGAGCCAGGAGTTAAAACAAACTCCTGAGTTGAGACAACCCCGCCTTACATCCCACCCTTGCCCTTAATTATAACAATATATAAAACGCAACATTCTCTTAACTCATAAATATACTGTTCATATGTCTATATTCTACATTATTCACTTCACTTATTTTTTTAATTAACAACTTACACACTTAAACACTAATTTATTTTTTAATCATATTTACGCGTGAACTATTAGCTATTAACTACTGTTACATATATTTTCTATTCTTTAGTAATAGACCTGCTCTCATAGTTTCTGGGAGTTTGTTTAACAAACTGCAGCTGTTACATGTTGGCAGTTATCATCCTTTGCAGATAACAGCTCTTACACTGTCCTTGAGAAGTTCAGTAGCTTAGACCTTCAAGTTTTTTTCTTTTTTCCGTCTGCTTTTCTCCAGCGAAGCGGCATTCTGTCTAGCTGATCTGACTTCATCTCTGTCAAATGGCTCTCAGGAAGAGGAATTTTCTTTTGCTCAAAAAAGTCCACCAGTTGAGTAGTTGAAACAATAGTCTTTGATGTGTTCCCGTACCAGATAATCAGTTTGAAGGGGAAACCCCACCTGTATTTCACTTTCTTCTCCTGCAGAATTCTTGTATATGACCGCCATTGTTTACGTTTTTCCACTGTCTCTGGTGCGAGATCATGATACAATTCTACTTTCTGACCTTCAAATGCCAGTTCTTTGATGTTAATCAAAGCACGAAACACCTCTTCTTTCACAGCATATGATGCAAATCTCACAATTATATCCCTTATCCTTGATTGTTGTTTAGGTCCAACACGATGTACCCGGTCCACATCTCTATTTTTTATCTCCATATCAGGACAGAGTTCTTGGAACCAGTTCAAGACTATTTGTTTCAGATCACTGTCTCTCTCATTTTCCTTAAAAAATCTCAAACGAAAGTTCTGACGTCTTTGACTATTTTCCTGGTCCACAACTCTGTCCCTTACGCGCTTCAACTCCTTTTCCAGTTCATCATTTCTAGACTGCAACCCCTGTGCCATTTCAAAAGCAGAATCAGCTGTCAGCTCTACTTTTTTAATGCTCTCTTTGAGCTCCAAAAGGGTTTGTGATAAGGGCGCAATAAGACTTTTCATATCGTCCTGTAAGTCTTTTCTTAATTGTTTAATAAGCAGTCTCATCTCATCGCTAGGTGAGTCAGCTTTTTTCCGCCCACTCCCTTTTTTCTTCTTACCCGGCATGTCTGCTTCGCTCTCGGACTCCTCTGATGTCCCGGTCAGATCTCTTTGATCCTCCTCATCAGAGGTGAGTTTTGGCTTTTTTCCTTCTGATGCTTTCCTTGGCTTTCCCATAACTATGCAGTTCAAAGTGATTCTGCTATCTTATTTACGAATATTCACGCTTATTTTGACCAATTTATTAGGGCATAGAGCGGAGCTAATCTTCTATGCTGCCATTTTCCACAACAGCAAAACCACACACCCCCAGTCCTTCCTGACTGCAGAGGTCTGTATGTGTGTACAGGCATAGGAGTCAGGAGTGGGCACAGTTCAGCACTCAGGTAAGTTATACGAAGACAGGATTTGTGTAGTAGCAGTAGAAAGGTCAGAAGGTTCTTATTCAGCACTTGACTCAATGGACTGATGCAGATTGCTGACACTTTTACGTGCAATGCAATTACAGTACCCTTTTTTTGCTCTATAAGGGCGTTTATACACGACCCCTAAGCTCCGCCGCAAATGGCTGCAAGGTCCGGACCTTAAAAATGTTTACCCACCAGCTCCGGACTTTGCAGAAAATTAAGTGCGACCCCGCCCACTTAGCGTGGCCAAACAGCAGTTTTCTTGTACCTGGTCTTTGATGGTGACAAATATTTGATCCGGTGTAAGGATAGTGAGTGCGGGGCTCTCCTGGCTTCTGTTTGTTCTTTTTTTGCACCCCGCCCCTTTAAGAGATCTGAATGCTATCCGAAAGAAAACGGAGGTAAACCGGCAGTCTTTTCTTTCTTTTTTCTCCGTCCCTCAGGCAGCCAGCAACCAGGAAGTGCCGAGGGGGGTGGGGACAGAGGAAGACAGAGGAAGAGCGACCAACCCCTAAGATCTCTGGTCCGAATTTAAGTGGCCAGCGGATCTTAGGGGTCGTGTAAAAAGGCCCTAAGACACATCTTACCATAACACACCTAGTTTTTAGAGAGGGAAAACAAGAAAAATGGGATGGCAGAGGCTCCGTCTTTTGCAAACAAGGTGGTTGGAACAGTGGAATCCAGGCTGCAAAAGAGGAGGGCATAGTCTTCGTCTTTGCAAACGAGGAGATTGGAACAGTGGAATCCAAGCTGCAGAAGAGTATGGGGGAGGCTCTGTGCAGGTACTGTCTCTCTAAATGAACATCTGTGATATATATGTAGTGAGGACCACTGTATTCACTCTATAAGCTGCAAAAACATTTCTCCTTACTTTGGGGGGTGGGGAGTGCATCTTATAGAAGGAAAATACAGTAATTCTTGGCCAGAATCCTGTTGGTTAAGTATGCTGGCATATCTGCAGAGGTATAAATTACAATAATGAATTCTTGTCAATTAAAACTTTGCAAGTATAATGATTTCCCAATATCCCTTGTTGCACAGCAAGTCACATGACTTGTATATAATGAATAAGAAAAATTGGTGTTTTTGTTGTGGCAAATATCAGATGCAGTTTATGCCATTGCACTTTCACCAGATGGTAGTTAACATTGTATATCTCCATGAGTGTATTTGTTTGAGAAGGTGGAAGAAAGGAGTTGACCAGTGTGAGTGCGGTAGAGTAAATCACACCAGAAAATGACCACTTGTTAGTTATTCCCCAGTATTTGTAGTTGCATGCCAAGTCAGAGAACTGGCAGATGGCAAGCAAAACAAAAGCAATATTTACACACAAAAGAAAAGCATTAAAAATACCTGGAATGCTTGCACAGACTAACACAGTTACCTCTTCTACTATCTCCTTTGAAACAATTACAATAGAAAAAATAATTATAGCTGCACAGTCCATGAATTATTGGAGGTTTTGCAGAGTTTGAATAGGAGTTGTTAAAGGAAGGATAATCTACTGGGGGGGGAATCGTACTTGCATTAGTTTGTTAGATGCTGTTTCCCACCATTTGTAATTGAATGAGAATCATTTAAGTAGTCAAGCAAATTTTGTAGATTGGACATGGAGACCTAAATATTTAATGAAGAGTTTGAACAGGTTTTCCATGCACCTCCAGTCACACCAGGGACACAATTTTGGTTTGAAAGTGTTCACCTGCATTGTTTATACAATATTTAAATACATTGTTGTTGGTTTGCTCCCAAAAGAGTTACAGTACTGTGGAGTATTGTTCACGAGTGGAGTATTTTTCAAGAAGATGAATAAGACCACAGGATAAAAAAGGATATGTAACTACCGTTAATCATAATTGGCAAAGAGGAAGCTGTAAATAATACTGTTGCTGTTCTTCAGCAGTATTTCTTGAAAGCTGCTTCATATTTTGTTGCCAAATATCTGCTACTTAATTAGTGTGCCCAGGAGTGCACCCAACACCTTGTTCATTAGCAGCAACTGCCCATGGTGACTTATGCTATTTCAGTTACACTAGCATAAATCAGTAATTGGATTCTGGCTCTTGGTTATCTCTTAAGCTAACGGCTTTTCATGACATGTTTCTGTCTGTTAACTGTTCCTTAAAGGAATTAACTAATAATAAAACACATTAAAATATGCCACAGTCAAAACAGTATAAATAAATAAAGCATTAGGGAACTCCAGAAAAATACCTGCACTCAGAGATTGGGACGATCATCGGTGGTCTAGGCCTCTAGATTTCATAGGGAAAAGCATTCACCCAGTGAAATGCCATTACTGGATCACACAGAAACACAGCATGCCCTACACTCATACTCATTTTTTTTATATTTATTCTAATAGTTTACTGTGTCCCAAGAAGGAAACACATTCTGACACCAATGTGAAATTCAATCCAGAATGTTAATGTCTGGCTAATGTATGGGGTGGTGTGGGTGTGGGTGGGTGTGGGTGTGGGTGTGTGGGTGTGCGTGCGCACGCTGTTGTGAACAGTGAAATCACTTGTGATATGTGGCACCCTTGTGTGATTGTGGCCTTCAAGAGATCCTGTCATCAGCATTGGCCTTTTCTGGCAAACTAAAGACCATGACTTATTTTATCTATTTAATCCATCTAACGTTAACCTCCTTTTCCTGCTGCCTACAGCTTTTCCTAGCAATGTTGTATTTTCCAGTGACTTTTATTTCAGTATGGAAGGAAGGACTAACCACATATCCTGCTGGGTGGGTGGGTTGGTTGGTTGGTTGGTTGGTCTGTCTCTGTGTTGGCAATGCTTCAGGGAGAAGAGGTTATAATAATAAGGCTGCAAGCCTCAGACTTAGGCCTCTGCTTTTGCTACACCTCTGCCTTTTATTCTCTATTGTCGGAGAGTAACAACAGAGCAAATACCCTGGCAGCATCCAGCCATGCTGATAAGGGATTTTTGCCCCTCTTGAAAAAGTCCTGGAGATGGTTGCTTCTCTCTGGTGTAGGTTTATTTAGCCAAACCTGTCATTCTTGTCATTGAAGGTTTACAGAGGAAGGCAACGTGTTCCTGTTTCCCCAGATAAGATACTTCATGGAGAATTCTACGAGTTTTCTTTCTCTTTATATTACAGTATATTGGTTTTTCTATGATGCAGAGTTTGCTGATGCAACTTGTCCAGTCAGAAGTCACTCTTTTGAGCACAGTGACCTGTGCCTAGAGCAGGGGTCCTCAACCTAAGGCCCCAGGGCCGGATGCAGCCCCCCCCCAAGGTCCTGAATCCGGCCCCTGGGACCAATTGCAACCCCCCCACCAACCCCCTGTTTTGTTAGCAAGCCAGCCTCCGCAGTTGCTTTTGGACTGTGATCTGGCCCCCAGTGGTGTCTGGGTGGTGGTGGACCGGCCCGCTGTTTGAAAACTTTGAGGATCCCTGGCCTAGACTGTGGCATGGCCACTGGCATAATGACCAGACACATTCGGGATAAGGCTACAACAACAGCAGTGCCCCTTGTCCCTGTCAGTGACCAATAAAACATGTTTAATCTGCAAGAGAATATTTGCTTTTCCCAATATAGACTTTTCAGCTCTAAAAGAATGCTTTAGGGCTTTTTCATAAGACATTCTTTTTTGTTCAGGCCATAACTAAAGTGAAGGTTACAATGATGGAGGATCCTTTTTTTATATACAATACCTACCACACCTGATCTCTGAATCTCTAAAGGAAAGTAGAAGTTCCAGAGAGGGTAGTCTTTTCAAGAATTTCAGGAAAAAATCAAAGAAAAACAAAACAAAAGACAAAAGACAAAAACATGTGGCACCTTAAAGACTAACTTTCATATTTTAATGTAATGTTTCGTGGACTACATGTCTACTTCTTCAGACATATGATCAGATCCAACTTTTCTGATAGGGGCAGATATATTCATTAACATAGTTCAGTTCCATTGCAGAATGCATTTTTTTTGTTTATTCCATTCTTTCAGGTGCTAACAAAAATAAAACATATTGTACGGTGAGATTACAAGGGTTTCTATGCATGTTTCACATTTCAGGACTTTTTTCTTGAAAGTTCAAATAAGTGTTGTGTGTGTAGAAATCCAGTAACTTTTTTTACTAAGAAAAACAAATCCCCCAAACCATCATATCCTTGTTCAACTGGTGTCTGCTTTTCTGCAGGGTATTTGTATTAAGGACAAGAAAAATGTCATTATTCTTCTGGAAGACTAGAAATTAATAGAGATGGGCACGACTTAGCGGTATTCCCGTTTCCGTTTCCGTTACTCGATTCCGTTACTCTACGGAAACGGTAACGGGAATTACTCCGCCAGACTTCGAGCTCGAACCGACGAACGAACAATTTTGGTCTGATTTGTCGTGCTCGTTCCTTGCATCGCGCGATCGCGCGATGCCACGCGGCACAGAAAAAAAGTTTTTAAAAGTTAAAAAAACCCGGTTCCCGGCCAAAAAGCAGGTGGAAAAATGCCTGCCGTGCCTCAGGGCACCTACCAGAGGGGTTGTTTCTGGAGGTCCACGGCCTCCCCCCCATCCCCCGTCCTGGGCTGCTCTGGTGGGACTCGCCGCAGGCTCGCAGCCAGCAAAAAGCCCAGTCTCGCCGCCGGCCGCTGCAATTAAAGCGCAAGCAAGTAGCACGGACGGCACAGGAAAAAACTTTTAAACTCTCCCCCCCACCCATTCCCGGGCCAAAAAAGCAGGCGGAAAAATGCCTGCTTGACTAAGGGCGCAGGGCACCTACCGGAGGGGTGGTTTCTGGAGGGGGGGTCCCGCCTCCCCCTCCCCGTCCTGGGCAGCCGGACTCGCCATGCCATGCGGTGCGGGCGGGGGATCCAAAATGGGGCGGCGAACGCAATATTGTTTTTGAAATCGTGGTCCAAAAACACACAAGCACAACAGAAACACGCGAAAATTTATAAACTGTCAGATTTTTCACAGTAGCAGTGGGTTTTTTCTTGCAACAAAATGTCTCTCCTCTCCTCCTCTGTCCTCCATTGATTTTATTTTTTTATTTTTTTTACAGCTGCACAATGATGGGCTGGCCGAGTGGCCAGCCATGTGGGAGTTGACGACCATGCAAATTTTTGGAGCCATCCCACCAATCGCATGGCCACTTGGCCATGGAGACTTCTGGGATGTGCCAAAAAGCCCCCTAAAACCTGCCCTAGCCCCCTAACCCTAACCCTAATCCTTGACTCCAGTCCTTACCCATACGTCACAGACTGTCTTCTTAGTGGGTCAGAGAGGCACCCAGAGGTGCAACCCACTAGCCCACCGTAACCTTACCCATCACTAGCCTAACCCTAGCCCTTGCACTAACCCACCTTAACCCTAAGCCAGATCTACTTGCATTGCACTACACGCAAGTACAATTCCCTTCTGTGTGAGACATGGTGGTGCGAGAGCCTTAGGCATCACCTATGGCTCTGGGTTCACTGCCATCACTAGTCTCACTGTCTGCAACTGGTATGCATATCCATATGGCTATTGCATACCATTTTGCAGCAGCAGCAGGTGAGGAGGGGAGACCCCCATGTTGAGGGGTCTCTTGGAGCCTGCTTCCCTTTCCTAGTGGGTGAGGATAGGAGGCACCCGCGGGTGCCTCCAGGAGCCCGCTTTCCCTTTATAGCGGGCCAGAGGAGGCACCCACCCCACAGAGGTGCCTCCAGGAGCCCACTACCCCCCAAAAACCAGTACTAACGAAAACGAGAAAACAAAAAAACGAACCGACTAATTTTTGTGAATTTTCGCGAAAAACGGAAACGACCCAAAACGGAACCGGCCCGACTAACGACAACTCGAAAAAAAATTTTTTCAAGTCGTGCCCATCTCTAGAAATTAATACAAAGCGATGGACAGGCATGAAGAGAGGAAGACAGAGGAACAATCAATCAGAAGCATAAACAATAAGTAACTATGGCCAGTGTGATACCTGTTGGTGTTGTCGAAGACTGACACCCCATCACTCAAGTGAAATCACTGGGAAATACTGTTCCCCATGGCATCATGTGTGGTCCTTCCTTGCAAGCTTAGTGTTTGGAGAACGGGTGTAATAATCTTTGTCTACACATTCCCTCATCAACCCAGTAATGTAAGATACACAATCTACTTTAGGGTTTCCTTTATCTTTTCCTTGCTTTTAAATACTTTAATCTTCACCTAGGCTGGGTAGCTTTAGGCCACACATATTCACTTCAAAACCAGATCTGCAGATCAATTTGATCTGAACCTATTCTGGATTGGTCTTCTTCAACCTAGGCTCGGGTCGGGAAAGCTTTCTTTTAGTGACTGGCTGCCTAAGTGGGGGTTTTACATGGATTGTTGTGCTTTATTACTTTAAATATGTCTGTTTTGACATTGTTGACCATTTTTAGCTCAGTATCTGCTGGAATACTAAGAATTGTTTTTAGTTTAAAATATTTTCATTAGATATGGCCAGAAAGCAGAAAAATGGCGATTCATTTTGATTCACGGTTTTCATCAAGGCTGAAATCATAAACAGAAATCTCAAATAAAGATTTTAATCTTTTTCCGAATGAATAGATGAATGAACTTGTAAACTCATTTTTACTTTAAAATCCTATAAAATGGGCCTCCAATCTAGAGACACCAATTGCCCAGAAGCCTCATGTGACTCTCATCTACAAGTCACACATGCTTGGTGGAGTTTGGGTTCCCGATGTCCAAGTTATGCACCCCCAAGTTATACACCTAGACCCTAGAGACACCAACACTACAGAGAAGCTTCTCCCAGCTCTCCTCTACATATCTCTCCAATGTTGGTGAAGAATGGATTTCAGAAATCTGAGTCATATACTCACAAATTGCACCCACCCACCCAAAGAAAGTATACTTTAGCAAATGGCTTGGGGAAGCCCAGTCTTCCTCCACTTGGAGGGGTTGTAGAGAAGAAGCAGAGGAGTTCGAGTTTGAGTTCTGGGGAGTAATTGTCGTTACCGTTTCCGTTGCGTAACGGAAACGAGTAACGGAAACGGATTTTCGCCAAGTTCTCTACCTGTTTGGAGTCTCTAGGTGCCTGGGGGAAAATTGCCATTGTGTGTATGTTTGTGGTGGCGGGCTGTTTGTAGATGAAAAATGTGGATATCAAAAATTTAATATTCACTAAGGAGAGAATATTAGATTAGAAGAATCAGAGGAAACGTCCCTGCAAAGTTGGTGTCACTAGGTCTCTTGAGGGTCACTTTATAGCCCAATGAATTAATGAATCAAAATTGCTAAAATTCATTTATTCGTATTTGTCAGCATCTTAAATTCATATGAACCAATGAATTAGCAATTTTTAACAAATTTTGCAATCCATTTTTTAATTCCTGTCCATTGCTAATTGTCATTTAATTATGTAAGCCACTGGGTTCCTTTTAAGGTGAAAGGCAGGATAAAAATATTTTAAATAAATACGAATAAATAAATAATGACAAGAAGGTTATAAAGCCTTGTTTATTGCATTTAAATTAACTAGAAGATAAACTTGAGATCACAAAGTCAGAATTTTCATCTGTATTAGATAAGAATATCGGTGCTACAACCTGGTTTGAACAGAGACCCTGTTTTCTCCCTATTCTTATTTTGTTGACTATATTATTTGAGCCTTAATTTCATTTCATTCATTATATTTATACCCTGCCCATCTGGCCATCAGATTTCATTTTCTACAGCAGTTATCTCCTCAAGTCATTATTTTACACAAAATACAGAACTGACAATCTGTACTATTTTCTTTCCAATGTAAGAAAATGTACTATCTTACATAGAGTGTTGTAGCATACCAAGAGTTTAGTCTGTCTTCCTCTCATCTCATTTTTTTTATCTCATATATATGCAACAGTTTCTTTGCTGACTCTGGTTTGTTGTGATGGGCTTGTGGCCCATTTGTAAGTTACTTCATCTCATTTCATTCTGCTTCCATAGTACTATATCTTTTCCCTTTTCTTGATATTATGCGTAATCATAGATAAAGGAATGAAGGCATTTATATACAAATTTTGAATGGCACAGAGAACACTTCTCAAATTTGTATGTGTGCATGTGTAAGGAAGCAAACCAGATTTACCAAAAGAGGGCAGTGCACTTCATCTTGTTCACTTTCATTTAGTGAGACAGCTTTAGTAGCTTCTCTCTGTCTGTCTGTCTGTCTGTCTGTCTGTCTGTCTGTCTGTCTGTCTGTCTCTCTCTCTCTCTCTCTCTCTCTCTCACACACACACACACACACACACACACACACACACACACACACACACACACACACACACACACACACAGAGAGAGAGAGAGAGAGAGAGAGAGAGAGAGAGAGAGAGAGAGAGAGAGAGAGAGAGAGCAATACATGGTGAAGAGCTGCCTTTCAGTTCAACTGTACATCCCATTAGCAAATTGGGGTATTTGGTTTATTGGCACAGTCACTTTGAAACTCTGTATTTGTTTGAGAATTGATATCTGGACTAATCCATATTAATACAGTTATATACTGTAAACTGTATCTTAATGAGGATTGAAGAAGGAGTGGTGTATTTGCAGAGTCATCTTAATACACTTGCGAGGGCTCCAGAGATTACCAACGCTCTCTGTAAATCACCTACCATTGCGTTAGTAGCGATTAGATTTTTTTTTAAGCTGAAACTGGCAAGAAGACATGTCATTTCCATTCTAAAAAAATGAAAATATTTATCAGTTACTAAATCTCCATATCTAGGGGTAACTGAAAATATTTTTTAATGTGTGCAAATGGAAGCTGTTGATTATTATCCACCTTTGTTTCCCCCTCTCTCTAACACACACACATGTGCGTGCACACACGCACACACACAGACAAGCCTCTTCTATCTTTAAATCTTCCTTAGCCTGTGTTTTAAAGAAATATTCAACTGGCTTTGTTTGACTGTGCTGTAATTTAGGCAGCCATAATACACTCAGCCAAACAAATTCAGAAACTCAAAAGTTCAATAAAATTAAATTATGTGAAGAATACTTAACAGCTGCACCTTCATTCAAGTGAGGAATTCACTGTGGACCCTAGGAAATTTGTAATGAAAACTCTTATGAGTTTTGAATGGAACAAAAGAGACAGGAATATCATGAGTCTTTACTTGCCACTAGACTGTTCTGCCAGTCCCTCTACTAAGTTTTCTCTGTTGTGAGAGGGTCCAGAAATTTAACTGTTTCCATGGATGGAAGAAAGGGTTAATAAGAACAATTCTGTTGGAAATGCTATGGCTTTGCACCCAGGAAGCCACTGGGTTTTCAGAAGACAAGTACCAATCACTGTGATAAAAGCTTGACAATCTTATATAGAGATGAGCACGACCAGATTTTTTTTTTCGAGTTGTCGTTTTTCGGGACGGATCCGTTTCGGGTCGTTTCCGTTTTTCGCAAAAAAATTCAAAAATTTGTCGTTTCGTCGTGACGTTTGTCGTTTGTCATTACCGCCGTGATTTAGCGCGACTTGACTTCCCTGCGCATGGGGTTAGGGGGTAAGGGCTAGGCTTAGGGTAACGGTTAAGGTTATGGTGGGTTAGTGGGCTGTACCTCTGGGTGCCTTTTTTTTAACTTTTAAAAACTTTTTTTCTGTGCCGCTTGGCATTGCGCGATCGCCGCGATGCAAGTAACGAGCACGACAAATCAGACCAAATTGTTCGTTCGTCGGTTCGAGCTCGAATTCTGGTGGAGTAATTCCCGTTTCCGTTTCCGTAGAGTAACGGATACGAGTAACGGAAACGGGAATACCGCTAAGTCGTGCCCATCTCTATTCAGGACAATTAATGGGGTGGAAGAGAGAAAGATCAGAGATTGTACATGTTATTACCAATCCAGAAGATATTTCATGAAGTATTCTGTTTGTGTTTGTGAATTTTACAGTATTTTTTTAAAAAAAATTGATGCATTTTGTTTCTTTGAAAAGACTGCTCACCATTTATGAAACACACCTTTTAGCATATCCCTCAGAAAATGTTTTCTTTGTGTACACAAATTGCATAATCCCTATAGTTTTCCACAAATGGCAAAGGAATCTTAAGGAAAATTTTGATCCCACAATACAAATAGGTGATCTGAATGTGTATATGTCACATCATAATGAACTTTAATGCACATATTCTCTTTCAGGAGGGAAAAATTTTACTACTCCCAGGTTTTTCTTTTTCATTTCTTATCCTCAGGCCCAAGATGTCAAGTGTTGTCTCCATTGGAGGATACAACACTGCGGTCTATTGCTCAGTCATTCTGGAATCAGATCAATTCAGTTTTGAGAATGTGGAAATGAAGAGAATCAAGGTTAAGCACATTGCAGATATCCACTCGTAAATCCAGTCAAGATTAGAAGCTTTATAAGTGGTACTTTATACGGATGCATGAAGAGAAAGACAATAGAAGTGTTATTAGGGGTCTTGGATCAAATGTTAACAACGTCAACATGATTACTTCATTACTTTTGGTCAACCAAACATATCATTTAGAAGTTTATCTCGTGAATATAATATTATTTTCTGTGACTGGTGAAAATATATATTTTTAACTAGTATGCATTCACTGACAGTGAATTAGATGAAAGTGCTAGGAAAGTGCTAGCCCATTAGTAAATATATGCAGTGCTGATAGCAGGCAACAAAAAGTGCAGGCTAATTTTAAATAAAACACTGCAAAATGAATATTGGGCCTATTGAACTGTTATTTTACTTACAAGCATAAATTAAAGTTGTCCTGAAAAATCTATGGCTCTGGCCAGCTATCTTTACAAGAACTGCAACAGTGCCCTAAATCATCTTGACTGGTAAGACAGGGGAACTATCAAATTAGAACAGCCTTAAATAAATAGTCTTTTCTTTCAAAAACATTTAAATAATGTACCTGCTTGGGATAACCTTTCCATGCAAGCTAGCATTACTTAGGCTGCTATCCCACAGCTGGAAAATCCAGATCAAAGTAAAATGCGGATTTCCGCCCAGAACTGTCACGTGCTTGAAAACTCAGTTCCTATGTCCCCATGGACACAGTTTAAAGAACCACGTTGCGGTTCCCACAAGCAGGAACCGCAACACAGCAGAACGAAAAGGTTTTGAAGCGGATTTTCCATGTCCCCACGGATTCAAGTACCAGTTTAAAATCCACATCAGAACTGAGATAATCATAGAATCATAGAGTTGGAAAAGACGTCAAGGGCCATCCAGTCCAACCCCCTGCCATGCAGGAACCCCATCACAGTATTTCTGACAGGTGGCCATCCAGCTCTGCTTAAAAACCTCCAAAGAAGGAGACTCCACCACCATCCGTGTCAGCATATTCTATTGCCGAACAGCTCTAACCGTCATGAAGTTCTTCTTAACGTTCAAATGGAATCTCTTTTCCTGTAGTTTGAAACCATTGCCCTGACTCTTGGTCTCTTAAGCCATGGAAAACAAACCTGTTCTCTCTTCAATATGACATCCTTTCAAATAATTAAACATAGCTGTCATGTTCCCCTCAGCCTTCTTTTTGAGAGGCTAAACATTCCGAGCTCCCTAAGCTGTTCCTCATAAAACATTTCTTCCAGAACTTCAACCATCCTGGTTGCCCTCCTCTGTACCTGCTCGAGGTTGTCAACATCCTTTTTAAATTGAGGCGTGCAGAACTGGAATAAGAAGTTCTAGAGGAATCTGAAACTCCCCTACAGCTTCTCTTCCACCAGAAATCAGTCTACAGTGTCTGGTGTTTCTTTGGAACTTGAGATTTTTGAAAAAGCCTATTTCCAACAGCTAAAGAAAGCAATAGCAGCACTCTGAAATGGTAGGCAGCAGAAAGAGGTAACAGGTTTTGCTCTCCTGTTGCTTTGTTGCTAGAGAGGCGGCCATCTCACACAGCCTTACATGGGGCTTACCTTGTTTTTAAGTATATGCTTCATTAATTACTGAAACACTGAGATATTGTTCATATGTGTATTACACATCTTGCTGGGGGACTTTAACATCCATGCTGAGGCAGCTCTGTCAGGGGTTTCCAAAGACTTCATGACCTCCATGACAACAGTGGGTCTATCTCAAATGATGTCTGCCCCTAATCACTCTACCAGGAGATTTTGGAGCGCTTTATGCTTACTTCCACAGACAAGTTATATGGGGATGCTGAGTACATATGCATGCTAAGACTTTTCAGAGGTCTGATATTGTTCTATTTCCAATCCTTGTGGTATTGAATGTCATGCAATATTTTAATGTTCTGAGATTGTGAATTTTGGGTTTTCATAAGCTGCTCACCATAATCATCATAATTATACCAAAGTAAGGCTTGACATACCTTGTTTAGCATGTAATGAGTCTATCTCATATTAGTTCCACCTTTTGAGTTGCATTACTGAAATAAATGAACATTTGCACGATATTCTGATTTTTGAAGTTTCACCTCTATTTCAACTTTAGATCATTGCTTAGCTCCGGTAATGAACTGGGTGAGGAAGAACAAACTGAAACTAAACTGAGACAAGACAGAACTGCTTCTGTTCAGTCAATAAGCAGATTAAGGGATACAGATGCAACCTGTACTGGATGGGATTCCCCCCCCCCCAACTGAAAAAAGAGGTGCGTAGTTTGGGGGTGATCCTGGACTCATCCTTGAGCCTAGATGCCAAGGTCACAGCTGTGGCCAATTAAAACTAGTTGTGCCTGTTTCTTGAGTAATCTGCTCTGGCCACTGTGACACATGCCCTAGTGACATCCCAGCTGGACTACTGCAATGCGCTCTATATGGGGCTACCAATGGAAAGTCTCAGGAAACTTCAACAGGTCCAGAATGCAGCGACCAGATTGCTGATTGCGGCAGGTTACAGAGATCACATTACACCCCTACTAAAGCAGCTCCAATTCAAGGTGCTGACCTTAACCTAGAAAGCACAAAATGGCCTGGTTCCAAGCTATCTAAAAGATATAATCTCACATTATGATCCAGCTCGGGTGCTTAGGTCATCAGGAGAGGTCTTTCTGTCAATCCCACCACCTTCACAGGTGCGTCTCAGAAGAACACATGAAAGGGCCTTCTCTGTGGCTGCTCCTAGACATTGGAATTTCCTCCCTCTGGAGGCCAGGACTGCCCCATCTCTGCTGTTTTTCCAGAAGCAGGCAAAGACCATCCTCTTCAGGCAAGCTTTCCCTGAATGAGGGACTACCTAAAATGTGACTTTTATATAGATTACCATACATGAATGCATTGACTGATTTCATAAGACCAACAGTGATTTCCATGTTAGTTCCCACCCCTCATAATGGATTTTTTCTTTTTGTGTGATCTTTGTAGCTTTGATGTTACATTTTAATGTTCTAAGATGACTTTCCTAATTCTCTGTTCTTAATTTGAATATGTCTTTAATACTCTGGACTGTATATTGTCCCTCTTTATTGTAAGCCACCTTAAGTCCTTTTCCAAGGAGAAAAGTGGGATAAAAATATTCAAAATAAATAAATGAATATGCATCTGAACAGAATGTGCTGGAATTTGGTTCATTATGCATCTATCATGCCTCTCCTTGGTACTACAATATGTGGATTTCAGCTTGTAGCAAGGAATGCTGGGACAGAGAAACAAATTTGCACTCTCCTCTATCTTAAATTATGACTAACTTGCCCCATTTATTTCAGCATGACTTACGCATGATTGAATTATGTTGAATCAAACTGAATGCCTCCACTGGCAGAGTGCTGCTATGAACCAGAATATGAGCATATTTCAGTGTAGTACTGTAATAATTCTTAAATATTATTTAATTTAGCATGTGTTATCTAATGCACAGTATAATGTATGCTGTAAATAAATGCATTATTTCATTTTTCTGTTTTTGTAGTGCTAAATGCAGTAACTGACAGTTGAACACTTAGCAGTGGTTGACAGACATGATTACTATAACCCCCATGAAAATACTCTTTGCTAAAATCAGTATTCATCTCAAGTGAAAATGTTTGGTTTGAGGTAGACATGAATGCAGAATTAGAAATATTAATGCTTTCGTATAGGTTCAAAACACACTTTGGTAAGCTAAGGGTTTTGTTTATACTCTTTGTTTAGCAAAATACTCTTTGCTAAAATCAGTATTCATCTCAAGTGAAAATGTTTGGTTTGAGGTAGACATGAATGCAGAATTAGAAATATTAATGCTTTCTTATAGGTTCAAAACACACTTTGGTAAGCTAAGGGTTTTGTTTATACTTCAGATAGATAGATCATCAGAATGTGTGTGTGTGTGTGTGTGTGTGTGTGTGTGTGTGTGTGTGTGTGTGTGTGTGTGTGTGTGTGTGTGTGTGTGTGTGTGTGAGAGAGAGAGAGAGAGAGAGAGAGAGAGAGAGAGAGAGAGAGAGAGAACTATTTAGTTCAGAGGAATCATCACAAACATTTATGATCAAATTATTAGAGAATAAAGTAGTTTTAAAAATAAAACTGAAATAAAACTTGTACCATTGGTATTAGTGAGTGAAAGTATGAGATAATGCAAAATGTATGAGTGGGATTTTTATCTGTTTTGTTTTTAAAATATCTTAAATAGTAGATAAAATAGTTCAGGCAGGAACCTACAGAACAGTTTTAGTTACAGGCCTCCCTCAATAAACCACCCATTATTTGTTAGTTGGCGTCTACTAGCTCCTACTATCCCAAATCCCAATACATTCACTCAGAGACTTGGGTAATGAGAAAGAATATATTGTTTACTAGTTTTCATAGATCAAAACAAATGTGTGGTGTAGAAATATTAACTTGTTACATCACTTAGCTTAACTAATAGCTCCATTACCACTAACTGGCTGGTTAAATAAGTTGACAGAACACTTTATTCTAACTGTCCACTTCTGACTCCATTGCTAACACAAACAGAACCCTGACTGTCCATAAAAAGGCAGAAAAAAGAACCGGAGGTAGAGAAGGAACTATTGGCTGTTACAGAGTTGATTGACATCCAGTCCAGTCCAGAAAAGTCTTATTCCAACCAAAACCTTTTAAAGGAATAATGTAGGTTGCAATATATACACAGTTCTTACTTAAAAACTCATGCCACGAGTTGAATCTGAGAACATCCCTTTTGTTTTTATAGGCCTATTTACAGCAGGAAGATTAGCACAGCAGCAGTGTCAATTGTACAACTTTTCTAGACATTCTGGATAGGAGGAATAAGGTTACAGATGCGGACTGGTGATTCATAGAGAACTTCAATGAATCATAGTGGATGTTGTGTCCTCGTGTATTCAAACATATTTAAAGACATTGCAGCACCCACACATTTCCTTCACACACACCCCCCTGGTGTTATTTCAGTTATTATTTGTTCAGTGAGTCATGAACTCATTCAGTCCATTCTACATTTAAAAATAAACACGGCCTCAACCTCCAAATGCTAAATGTCAGCCACCAGGAGAAGGTCTATTTTCATACAGCTTCACCATGTACTATACTTATTTGTATGTGTGACTTGTGCTGTAAATCTGGACTTCTTTCTGCCCAAATCATTCTCCTGAAAAGGGAGGAAATTACACTAAGGATATTAAAAATATATTGATTATATACTGTACTTTTCTGAGTTCTAGAGGCTTTGCATTTTCAGCTTTCCATTTGGGGATAGTTACAAAAAATCCAGATTCCCTGTTGCTGTGGAGACTAGTCAGCAAGATATGTACTTACCACTAAAGGAGTTTATTTCTCCCTTCCTTCCTTCCTTCCTTCCTTCCTTCCTTCCTTCCTTCCTTCCTTCCTTCCTTCCTTCCTTCCTTCCTTCCTTCCTTATTATTTTATATTTATTTATTATGAGACTTATATACCGCCCGTCTTCCTGGGGGGGGGGGAACTCCGGGCGGTTTACAACAAAATAAGGAAAACAGATTGCATGAACTAATAAACTAAGCAGATGGGACAACAATTGCAGGAAATGGCGATGGCGGGGGGGGGATCATCCAAATGCCTCCCAGAAGAGAAGGGTTTTCAAAGCCTTCCGGAAGGCAGGCAGGGACTCTGCTAGGTGCACTTCTGCTGGGAGATGGTTCCACAGCGTTGGGCCAGCCACAGAGAAGGCTCGGGAACGAGTGGAAGTTCTCCGAGCCTCCCTGGGCGTGGCCACGCGCAGCATGTGCGCCCGCGACAACCTAGTCAGACGGGCCAAAGTTGACCGCTGGTCGATCTGCTCTGTCAGGTAGCCAGGTCCTAGGCCATGGAGGGTTTTGTAAACCAAAACCAGGACCTTGAATCTGATTCGGGCTGCAACGGGTAGCCAATGCAAGCGGGCCAGAACTGGGGTGATGTGCTCAAATTGGCGCACACCCGCCACCAGTCTGGCCGCCGCATTTTGGACCCGCTGCAGACGCCGAATGAGAGTCAAGGGCAACCCCATGTAGAGCGCGTTGCAATAGTCCAGTCTCGAGATCACCAGCGCCTGGACAATGTTCTAAGGGAGTCCCCATCCAGGTACGGGCGAATCTGGGCGATTCGGCGAAGATGGAAAAAGGCAGCCCTGGACACAGCGGACGCCTGGGCCTCCATGGTGAGTGCCGGGTCCAGGACTACACCCAGATTCCAGACAGAGTCCGATGACCTGAGGGAAACACCCTCCAAGGTGGGAAACGGGCCACCGTAGCTGGAAGGAGTAGCCCCAAAGAACATAACCTCGGTCTAATCGGGGTTGAGTTTGAGCCTGTTAGCCCTGGTCCATTCCATGACTGCGCCCAGGCACCGATCGAGGGTCTGGACAGCCTCATCTGCAGCGGTGGAAAAGGAGACATAGAGCTGCGTGTCATCAGCGTACTGATGACAGCAGACTCCATGTCCCCTAATGACCTCAGCCAGCGGCCTGATGTAAATGTTGAACAGCATGGGAGAGAGAGACGACCCCTGTGGAACCCCACAAGGGAGTGTCCAAGGGGCCGACAACTCGCCCCCATGCTGAACCTGCTGGGGACGGTCCCCGAGGAAGGACCGGAACCAACTGTGAACAGTGCCTCTGATCCCAGCCTCGGAGAGCCGATCCAGCAGGATACCGTGGTCGACGGTATCAAAGGCCGCTGACAGATCCAAGAGGGCCAACAGGGAGGAACACCCCCTGTTGGCCCCCCGGAGGAGGTCATCTTGCAGAGCGACCAAGACTGTCTCGGTCCCCCGACCGGGCCTGAACCCAGACTGGAACGGACCCAGGATATGCTCACCCTCCAGATGTGTTTGAAGCCGGATCGCGGCCACCCTCTCGATCACCTTGCCCATAAAGGGAACATTTCCTTCCTTCCTTCCTTCCTTCCTTCCTTCCTTCCTTCCTTCCTTCCTTCCTTCCTTCCTTCATTTTGTTTTGTACTATGTATTTTTTTTATTTGAAAGTGTGCTCTAAAGATCTAATTGGACATTCTTGGAGTGTTTTTGCACTGATCTGTTTGCATTCACTAATACACAGTTTGGCTCTGGAACAACTCAAAAAAGAAACATATAAACATACCATACATTTCCTTTGTCAGGGTCTCCCTACAGAGATTTCTTTCTCTAAAGGTAAGAAAAATAAGGATGGGAAGAACTGAATGTCAATGACAGATGGCCAACACACTCTAGATGGGTGGGTGGGACACCAGTATTATCACATTTTACTTTTCCAAGTCGAGTAGGATCATTTAATGTTTCTTTGTTTTCTTTAGTAATTACTCTTTTGTAAACTTGAACTACTGATTTTTTCCTTGTGTTTTTCATATGCAGTAGTGCTTCAAAAGATGAATTTAATTCATTCTAGGAGTCAAATCGTCCTACGAAAAAATTGTCTTACGAGGCATGGTTTCCCATAGGAATGCATTGAAAACCTATTAATCCATTCTGGAGGGAACAGATGAATAGGTTTTCAGTGCATTCCTGTGGGAAGGCTATCCCAACCCCCCCTCAATCAAGAGCAGCCAAAGGCTGCTTTCTGAATCCCCACCAGACAGCTGACTTTGACAGGTTGGACCTGTCACAATCCATTCTCTGAGGGGTTGCGAAGAGCAGCCACCTGCTCTTTGCCCAAGTCTCTGCTTCAAGACTCAGGTGAAGAAGAAGGGGAGGAGGTTTTATCCTGCCTTTCCTTCCCTGTAGCATCCAGTTCGTGCATGTTACAGGGAAGGGAAGGCAGGACAGAAATATCCACCACCTCCTCTTCCCCGGGACAGAGGTAAGTGACTGTGGTAGGTGGGTTGGTGATTTCTGAAGGGCTGGAACTGAGCTGCCATGGGCTTGAGCCCTTTGAAAATCAAGCACCAACCACAGCAAGTACATCACCACCATGGCTTCCCTTCCAAGCACCCCTGGGAGGACAAAGAGCAATAGGATCCTGCTTTCCCCACCAAATTGGTGGGCAAAGCAGGATCCCATTGATCTCCATCCACCCCATGCAGCTTTGAAGGAAAGTGTGTTTCCCATTACCTCGTTAGATGAAACTAAACAGGAAGGAAAATTTGTAAGACAATTTTCCTATCCCCGGAAATTACATTCATTTTATGAGTTTTCTGTCTTAAGGGGCATTCATCTTAAGAGGTATTACTGTACAACATGGTTGGAGATATTGGCTTTGTCCAGTGCAGTGTGTAATCAACTTAGACTGATCACTCAGTTGTGCTTCTGCCTACACGGTGGGTCCTTAAAAAGTGTTGATGCATGCCCTGTTGATTTCCAGTCTTGACTACGTAATGCTCTCTGTGTGGGTCTTCCCTTGAAGTTGACCCAGGGATTAGAGCAGGTGCAGAGCATGCCATCCAGACTGGTGTCAGGTTTGAAGATGTTTGATCATATCTCTCCAAGTTTGGCTCACCTGAATTGTCTCCCTGCTGCATTTGAGGCTTTAGTGCTGGTTGGTAAAGCCCTTAACAGTCTGTGGCCCCATTATTCATCAGAGTGTTTTTCCCTAAGAATATCTTCACAGGTCTAATTTCTTTGGGTTTCCATTCTGAGAGAGGCAAAGAAGATACTCATTTATTGTTTATTTTCTTAATATGTTTGTAAGCCACTTAGAGTTGTGCTGAGCACTAAATCAGTGGTATAGAATTATGTGAAATAGATAAAGTAAAATACTTCATTTGAGAACTTTGGCAATCTCCCCTTTCCTTTCTGCTTTAATTGCTTCATCCTTTTTAAAAATACTGTATTTACAACAAAAGCAAGGAGCACCACAGAGTTATGAGGGCCCTCTGCCTAGACTTTATGAATATATCTTTAATCATGAAATTTTGCTATGATTATACCAATGACTTATTCCGTTTTAATAAGAAAGGTTTTGTTCCTCCCTCACATTTTATTTAAGAAATGCAAAATGGCTCTTGTGCCTATCACAGCCTGGAAAGACCTCTGGTACTTTGTTTTGCTGATTTTAGAGCCTCCTGTCAATAATAGTCCTTTGTAAACAACAATGTTTAAGGTACTGATTAATTTCAGTTTCTTTAAAAAGCTAAGACCAGTTTAGTGAAATTTAGTAAAATGGAGCAACATTAACAAAAAGCAGGTGCAACCGTAACTTTTATTTCTGTTAGAATGTTCTTGTTTTAGCTTCTAGTTATATTTAATTATGGATACTTTTTTTCCTGGACAGGTTCAATGTGCGTCAAGTACTAATTATTTTGTGTCTTGTTCAGTTTAATGAATGAAAATCTCATTTGGAAACTCTTATGCCATCTGCACAGATGGATAAAATCATCTAAAGGTGTTTTTAATGAAGAATGTATTTAAAATTAAAAATGAAAATTGAAGCTATTTTATTGTTTGTGTTCTTTTTACAGGGGAAAAATCTAGTTCAGAGTTTGTATTTGCCAAGGTAGATAACTACTACATAAGGCACTAGTATTTTTTAAATTAAAAATGACAGTTATTAGTTTATCACCATATACTGTTGTTAGCAAGACATATGTATATAGCTGGAAATTTAACCCAGTTTGAAAACTGTAAACATTTTGGTTGGATTGACTGACCATTGGGGTAAACAGAAATAGTAATCAAATTAACCTATAGAGAAGTCTATCAAAACTCATAAGATTGAGGACCCAGTTTAAAAAAGACTTGTATCTTATTTGGAATACTTTTAAAAATATTATATCCGATACATTAGCTGATATCCAGTCAACTAAATCACTCATGAGTTGCTTCAGATAGTTAGTGTAAATCTGACCAACTTCATGGCTAAATTAATTTGTTTTACTGTGTCTGAAAATTTGACATAAAACATAAAGCCTTTACTAGTGATGATGCATCTCAGACCAATCAGATGCTTTACAATTAAAACCAAGTAATCATAAAACTATAACATACTAGTAAGAAATAGAAGAATCACCAAAACCTAACATAAGCCACTTTGTTGTATGTTAAGACATTATTACATGGACCTTTTTGTGGGGTAGATTCTATAATGCTTTGGCAGCCTGTAGAGTGAAATGCTGAACTCACAAGAACTTTAGTCTTTTGGAACTTTGCTGTTTTAAGCAGACAGGTATCACAATAATTGTTTCGACTGTACATCACAGAGAACAGTACTTTACCAGAATACTTTTTCCAGCTTAAGGATACTGTATAAACTCAAATATAAGTCTAGTTTTTCAGCCCTAATTTTGGGCTGAAAAAAGGGGCCCTCGACTTATATTCGGGTCAATACTTTTAGCCACTGAGGCAAGTGCTTGTGTTGGTGGCTAAAAAGCAAAAGCAAAAAGCAAAGTGTTCTGTTTATTTACCGCCCCATATCACTTCAAGTAGTCTCTGGGTGGTTTACAGATTTAATTACAGTATGCAGTCTACACATTGCCCCCCCCCATTTTACCGACCTCGGAAGGATGGAAGGCTGAGTCAACCATGTGCCTGCTACCAGGGATTGAACCCCAGGTCATGAGCACAGTTTTACCTGCAGTACAAGCATTTAACCACTGTTCCAGGAGTCATTTTAAACATGGTGTGCTGCTTCTCCTGAACAACCCCACCACATTGCGGGGGAGCAACGTGCAATGTTTAAAATGACTTTTAGCCGCTGAGGCAAGCGGTTGCCTCGGTGGCTTAAAGTCATTTTAAACATTGCACATCGCTCCCCCAGCTCAAAAAGGAGTTGCTGCCAGGCCCTACTGCATTTCCCACCCTAGACTTATACTCGTGTCAATAGGTTTCCCCAGTTTTGGGGGGGTTAAATTAGGGGCCTTGACTTATATTTGGGTCGACTTATACTCAAGTAAATATGGGGTACCTTTTTTTTAAAAAAAAGTTTCCTTTGTCATATTTCAATTCATGATTGTTCCATCACATTGAAATCTGCATTCAGATCAGGATGTTTGTTGCAAAATTCAAACATGGAGTTGCTAGCAAACTCTCCCAATTATTAGACTATTTTTTTTTTCCAAATGGCAGCCCTTTGCAGTGATGAGAGTGCATGTTTTTTCAGCGATTCCTACAATGTTATGCCGAAATTTATTTGTTTGTTTGAAACAAACTGTACACATGAGACAGGGCAGTCAGGTTCACAAAATATGAACGATTTAAACAGCTTCATATGCAGTACATGATGCTGGCTGTTGTGAAAGTAAGGCTACTTTAAACGATAAGATCAAAAAATGAGATTAGGAGGGCAGGAGTGAGGCCAACTGTGCAGAGTGACTGGAACAGAAGAAGTAGAAATGTAGTCAAGACAGATGACCCTTGTATTAAATCAAACATGTATATCACATGGCCCCTGGGCTAGTGCAGCCACACAAGGCAGTTTTTGCATCTTCCCTTAAGCACACACACACACACACACACACACACACACACACACACACACACACACACACACACACACACACACACACACACACACACACACACACACACACAGAGAGAGAGAGAGAGAGAGAGAGAGAGAGAGAGAGAGAGAGAGAGACAGCAGCACAATCTGCTACCCCCCCCCCAACACACACACACACACAGCAGCAGCAGCAGCAGCAACAGCACAATCTGCTATCCCAGAAATGGTGGTGAGATTCCCAGCCACTTTCCCTGGTTTGAGGAATTTTTAGTTTAACTATTTAACAATTATCCGGCTGTCAAATATTTCCTACCTTCTTTATTGTAATTTAAATTTATTGATGGTTTCCTTTATCAATTTCTTTGTTTTTAATTCTTTAGTTGTCCGTGGAAATCATAACTAGGATTAAATGGTCTCAGGCTTTATACCGGGTTAATTTACGACATTCCGTATTGGAATCGTATCGTACATTCCGAGTTGGAAGCCAGCCCCATATTAAAACAGTGATCCCAGAAATGATTTCTACCTTGTACACCAATTCTAGTCAATATAATTATTATGCCTTATTGATGCTCAGCCATAATTATTTATTAGTACCCTTTCATTCCCAACACCATTCTTCTTGATGCACTTGGTCACCTTTCTGCTACAAGGAGGGCTTCTGCATTGCACAGCCTTACTCTTATGAATATGGGCCTCTCCAGTATGAGTTTCCTCATCACCACCTTTCTGCTCCTCCACTCAAATACACAAGAACACTTCATTCTTCAAAGTTATTTATTTATTTGTTTATTTGTTTATTGCATTTTTATACCGCCCATGCTCCAGAAGGAACTCTGGGCGGTTTACAAATGAAAATAAAACAACAAAATTCTTGGTGGGAGACTTATACTTGCCTACAGACAACTCACCAACCTCAAGCAAATACTAACACATAAGGGATTACAAAACAACAGCACAGACAAAGGAACTAGACCTTGCCACAAACCCAGATGCCAACTCTGCCCACACATTTACTGTGGCAAAACAATCACAGTAACTTATTCAATATCAAGGGGAACTTCACTTGCTCCTCAACCAATGTGATCTATGCCATCTTTTATGCCAACTGAACTATTGACAATCTCTACAATGTCACCAATCTGAATATACAGAAGGACAATCTCTATGGAAATGAAGGATCAATGGTCACAAGAATCCTCATGGAGAACACCCCCATAAGGTTTCTTAAGTCATTATTAAATGCAATACTTCTTAATATGCAATACTTCTATACTGCCACTGTTATTTTCTTCACGGCTACCAAGCCCCCTCAAGTGATCCCAAATTTCCTCCTGTCTTCACATTTTAAACATCCTCTCCCCTTGCCCTCACACCCCCCTTGCCCTCCCCTGCTCATCCTCACCCAGATCTGGTGTCCATTTTCTGTCACTTGAGGAATTTTTACAATAGAGCCCTAAAACAATACAAACCAAACCACTGTATGCAACTATACCATACATCCAACAGCCAATGAATATTTGGTATGAAACTTATATTCCATTGTATATTCTATTGAATACCTCATTCTGCTACTATATGTCTGAAGAAGTAGAAGTGTCTATGAAAGCTTACATTAAAATATAATAGTCTTTAAGGTACCACATGTTTTTGTCTTTTGTTTTGTTTTGTTTCTTTCATTTCCATGCAAATAATTACCTTCCATTTATCACGCAGAGCAGCAAACAACAGTGCAATGCCAGATGGCTTTTGTGTGGCCAGAATACCAGATTTCCATTCTTCCTTTGTCTTTGACCAAATGGCTTCCCTCTCTGATCCTGTTAAACCCACTTCTCAGTAATCTGGACCCTTGCCTTCCTACAATTTCCAATATCCATCCTGGCATTCTTGATGCTGTCCTAACTTCAGTTACAACTGCATCTCAGGTGTCTCAGAGGTGGGGTTCCCTCCTAATTGCTCAGCCATGGAATGTTACAAAGAAGCTCTGCACAAGCTATGTTGTGTGAGTTCACAAGTGACCACTCAAAGTTATAGGAACTGTAGATAAGCTTGTGGTCAGAGTCCCTTGAACATTTAGAACAGTACGCGGCACACTATTCTCAGGAGTCCCAGGTGGCAGCTGTGTCTAGGGCAGCATTTTACCAACTCAGGCTAATTGCCCAGATCTGCCCTTACCTTGACGAGAGCTCCCTGAGGACAGTCGTGCAAACGCTGGTCATCTTGAGGATAGATTACTGTAACACTCTCTACTAGAGATGGGCACGAAACGAGCGATTTTTCGTTTTCGTTTTTTCGTTTCATTACGCAACGAAAACGAAAAGAAAATTTTTTTTCCAAACCAAAACAAAAACAAAAACGACCAATTTTGCCGTGGTTTTCGTTTTTCGTTTCAGCAAATGCATTCAACTGAAAAGAATGCTAACGAGACAGCAATTTTTCATTTTCGTTTTCATTTTTTCGTTTCGTTACGCAACAAAAACGAAACGAAAAAATTGCAAAAACCCACCGAAAATCAAAAATGAACCGAAACGGACCCCTAAACGACCAAACGACAAACGAAACACCATTTTTTTGAGTCGTGCCCATCTCTACTCTCTACATGGGGCTTCCCTTGACGCTTGTTCGGTGATTGCAGCCAGTGCAGAATACTGCGGCCAGATTGGTGGTTGGTGCAGGCTGATACAACCACATCACCCCTATTCTGGCTCACAGGCATTGGTTATCCCTTGCCTCCCAAATAAGGTTCAAGGTATTGGTTTTGATTTACAAAACCCTCCATGGCTTGGGACCAGAATATCTGACGGAGCATATCATCTGGAGGTCCACGTCGGCCTGGCCCACCAGAACATCTCAGTCCCTTGCGCTCCGGGTCGCCACTCCCCGGGAGGCTCATAAAACCTCCACCCAGAATTGTGCTTTCTCTGTGTGGTCGGTCCTACACTGTGGAACTACCTTCCGAGTGAAATTAGGACTGCGGAGTCCCTCCAGGCATTGAAGAAGCTGCTAAAAACTTGGCTTTATATGACCGCGTTCAGCGATCAAGGACATTCATTTATTTTTATAAGTAGGTGTTATGAGTTTGTTTGTCTGACTATTTTTCACCATCTTGCCTTAGTAATGTTTTGTATTTTTAGCTTTTAAAATGTTGGTTCTAATAATGGTGGTTGGGTTTGTTTTTGTTCTTTATGTCATATTGTGGAACCAATTATTATTTTTCCCTGTATTTGTTGTATGCTATTCTTTGTTAACTGCCCTGAGTTCCTGTCTGGGAAAATAAATAAATAAATAAATAAATAAATAAATAAATAAATAAATAAATGGATTACTGCAGTTCATTAGTACAAATAAGCATTTGAATAAATATGAGAACTATGAGCCTAGGCAACTCCCTTCTACATTTGTATATTGTTTACTTCATTGTGAGCACCTCCCCTCCACTCCCCATTTCCCCCCAGTACTTGCCTTACCCTGGGTGTTGGCAGCCCACACTGTGCCACTGATTATGTGATTGGCTTGTTAGTTTATATCATTTCTATACTGCTTTTCTCCACTCAAGGTGAGTCAAAATAATTAATATATAAGTAAAGTGAAACACACAATAAATTACTCAGTTTAAAAATATTAAAACTTTAAAAAATTTTAAAAACACTTGAAAATACAATCTCAAGATCTGAGAGAGAGAGAGAGAGAGAGAGAGAGAGAGAGAGAGAGAGAGAGAGAGAGAGAGAGAGAGAGAGAGAGAGAGAAGCAAATTCCTGGTTTGTCTTCTGATCACACATTCACCAAACAGCAATCTAATTTACATGATTACTTGTTATACTTGTTAGGGAGCAAATTCAGCTTATTTCTGTTTATCTGAGAATTGAAAAAACTGGAAGTAGAAAAGGTACTTCTGTGACAGGATGAACATGAGCATTCCTTTACCTTGGTTGCTTTCATTTATCATACACATCAGCTTGCAAATCAAGCATAATCTTGCATGTGGTCTGATTATACTTTTGCCATTCTTATTGCTTTCACTCAGCATGCAGCTAGGCGGGAGACAGTGGATAGTTCTGGAAGAAGCCTCATTTTCTCTTTGACAACAACAGTAAAAGTGATTAGTTCAGCTTCTTGGTGGGGTTCTGTTCTGGCACCCAGCTTGACTTCAAAAATTCAACCGTTTTTCCTCCTTTTAAAAAATACTTTTCTGAATAAATTCCTTGCTTGAAGAGAAGCAACTCATTCTTGTACTTTGGTTGATAAATATTTATGTCAAAGAACAGCCAAAACCCGTCCTTTGAATGCATTTGTTTTTTGCAGAGTGCTGGCTTTTGGTCTGATCTTTGTATTTTGAAAACATTGTTTATACCTGCATGCTTTTCAGATTAAATTTCCTATTGCTCATGGCTCAGCAGTTACCACTACATGAAAAGGATACAACTTATTGCATTGATTTAAAAAAAAAAAAACACCTGATGCTTCAAAGCAAAGCTGGAAGCAGTAAATGTAAATACTGAAACAGATTGTTATGTTATGTTATGATCTTGATTAGTGTAGCACGTTACAACCAGAGTAGGCCTGATAAACCAATGTTACGTTGATATAGTGGGCCTACTCTAGTTGTGACCCAGTACACTAATCAACAGGATTTCAGCCAGTGTGTCTCTCCTAGCAAGCATGGATTAACCATCAAGTACAATAAACACATGCTTAGGGGCATCAAGGGAAGAGGGGACACCATAGAAATTTTCCATATCCAGATTTACCATGGGCCATGTGGTGCAGTACTGCAAATGGTGGAGATGAGCCAGGATCTGCAAATAGCCCGTCCCCCTCACACACATTAAATGAAAAAAGTACATACACATACAAATGCCCCGTAAGATGAATTCTTTGTAAAGTGAATGAAAATTCCAGGAATATATATGTTTTCCAAGATGAAAATTCTCTATGGTCTCCATTCCTAGGTGAAAATCCATTCCACATTTTGAAACAAGTTACCCAGGATGCATTGCACCCCTGTACTTTGTGGAAGGGTGGGAGGAATTTTTTCATCAAGTTTTGGAGCCATTCTGGACATTGTTTTGCAGCAGTTTTTGAAGTTTTACAACTTGGAAAGGTAGAGAGCTGAGATTTCCTTGCTTTCTTTTTTGCTTTTGGGTAATTTTCCATTGTTCTGCAGGCAGGAACAGGCTGGGGTTTCTTGTCTGGTGTTGTCTTTTTTGCTTTTGCATTCTCTTCCATTGCACTTCTGGCGGGAACGACCTGGAGTTTGTCTTGGAGCTTTTCTTTTGCATTGCACTGCAAGAGGTGTGTGTGTGTGTGTGTGTGTGTGTGTGTGTGTGTGTGTGTGTGTGTGTGTGTGTGTGTGTGTGTGTGTGTGTGTGTGTGTTTTGCACTGAACTTATGGCAATAAAAATGTAAAAACAAGATTCAGTTCTGCTGAACTTTATGAAATAATTGTAGAAGACAATTTTGAGCGTGCTTTTCCAAATGTAAGGGGTGTGGTGGCTCAATGGGCTAGAGTGCTGAAACTGTTGGCTGCAAGGTCGGCAGCTCAGCAGTTTGAATCCAGCGTGCTGCGTAGTGGAACGAGCTCCTGCTGGTAACCCCAGCTCCTGTCAACCTAACAGTTCGAAAACATGTACTGCAAATGCAAGTAGATAAATAGGTACTGCTGTGAAAAGCAGAAAGGTAAACAGTATTCCATGTTCAGCCATGCTGGCCACATGGCCATGGACTTGCAATCCAAGAACATCTCGGTCCTCAAGGTTGGAAAGTACCGTACCTAGTCTGATAAAAGAGATCCTGAAATACAGCATGCTGTTTGTGACATTTTGGTTAGTTCTAACAAACTTTCTGCCTAGCTGTAGATTTTCTAAGAATAAGATTGCAGATACAGCTTTATGACCATAATTGTGGACTGCACCTTGCACCCATTCATGCTGAGAGGCTGTTGGAAAGTAAAGATCTGCTAATAATGAAAATAAATAAATAGTGTGTTGTTTGAAATAAGTGATGCTGATATATTGTTAAAGAAAAGAGGTCATTTCTGTAGCAGTGGATAGCTAACCTACTGTATGTAATAACTACTATTACATAACACAGTTACAAGTTAAATGCAAACTAATAGACAGATGACATAGCTTGCTGTGCTTCTGTACTATACTGTGATGATTTTACCGAGGGCTGTTTTATACTACATTATTATGTAGTACTGTAAGACGACAGGCTCTGCAGTTCTTTGTTCTTCTGTTGCGTCTCGTACAATGTATCTACCCGTATATACTCGAGTATAAGTCGACCCGAGTATAAGTCGAGGCGCCTAATTTAACCCCCCCCCAAAAAAAATGAGGGGTTATTGACTCGAGTATAAGTCTTGGGTGGGAAATGCAGCAGGGCCTGGCAGCTCCTCCTTTGTGAGCTGGGGTGGTGGTGTGTGATGTTTAAAATGACTTTTAGCCACTGAGGCAAGCACTTGCCTCGGTGGCTAAATGTCATTTTAAACAGTGTGTGCCGCTGTCTTGTGATGCGGGAGGGGGGGTCAGGAGAAGCAGTGTGCAATTTTTAAAATGACTTTTAGCCACTAACCCAAGCACTTGCCTTGGTGGCTAAAAGTCATTTTAAACACGGCGGGGGGGGGGGGGGACAGAGAAGTGGTGCGCTGTGTTTAAAATGACTTTTAGCCACCAAGGCAAGCACTTGCCTCAGTGGCTAAAAGTATTGACCTGAATATAAGTCGAGGGCCGAAAAACTAGACTTATATTCGAGTATATACAGTAATATATTGAACACAACTTTTCAGTTATTGTTTCTTATTCTTAGAAGCAGGCATAAAGATTTTTTTTCATGTTGTATGTGCAATATTGCAGTGATATTAAAACAGCTCTTAAGTAAAACCAGGGTTTGTATTGTTTGTTGAGATAGTTTCCCTTCAGGATGCCCGTAGGCTTCTTTGAATGAATTTTTAGGACTTTTTTTTCATGGTTTTCATACAACCATATTGAGTAAGGATGCTGTAAATGGGATGTGGGAGGAAATCTGCGTATATTTGGTGGCAACATCCCAAGCATGTTCAAAAATGTTTATTTTAATTTTATGTTACTGTAGGAACAGATGGATTACACAGTGTCCATTCCCAATCAACCAAAACAGCAGAATAAGTGTGATGATGCAGTATTTCATCTATACATTGTTGGACCATAAAATGGGATGGGATAATGCTTTTAGTAAGGTTTGTTAAGGGGAATTTGGCAGTTATCAAAGCCAGAGGAGCTGTGAGTATGGAAAAACTCCTCAGGGGTGTATCTTGAAGTCAGAAAGACGAATTCCACATCACATTTTTTAAAGCAAGATGAAATAATTTAGTTCAAAGGTCTTGGAATACTTAGTGATTCTGTTGATTCTGCTTCCCACCTCAATCTTCTGGTTATTCTCTGTTGCATGAGCGTCACCTTGCATTATTTGAACTGGCTTGTACGTGTGCAAAACAGGCTTTGAGAGGCTAAAAGCACTGCTGGAAAGTCATCTGCTAGATTTCCTCATTTATATTTAACTGTTATTGGCTCTGAAAAGAGTTTCTAATTTTAAACACGGCTGCTTTCCCCCCCAACCCCTTTTATCTTCAGAAAAGCTTTAATTTGCTTGGGTTCCTCTCTAATTTAGTTGCCAACACACTTCATCCCTGTAATAGACTTTGAACATGGACACTGCTGTCACTTCTCCCTCTGCCTTGCTCATACAGCAAATGGGCCATGCAGGTATAGTTTAATGGTTCTATTATAGTCAGACATGAAAATAATGTTGCCTCCAGTTCATCCAGTGATGTGCTTAACTTGTTTTGAGCACCTTCCTGTATGGTGCTATGCATGCAACACATAAGCACACAATAGGTGGCACCTACTCTATTGTAGTAACTAGGGTGATGGATTAGAACTCTTTGAATCCCTGGTTGTCAATGGAAAGTCACTGTGCAGGTAGAAGTGGTAAAAAACCTTAAATATCTTGCTTATCTTAAAAACCTTATTAGACTTACTTTAAGTTGTTTCTGCTTTAATGGTATATTACATGTGCACACATGTAATCTGCTTCCTCAAAAATCCTCACATTCCTAGAAGCATAATAGATCTTTACATATTGACCATTAAGATCAATGGGGACTTCCATAACCATGTTCAGCTGAATAGGGTTCAGCTGATAACCTTGATAAAGAATAATTCCCGATCCTGGAAGCTCTGTTACAAAACCCTTTAAAGAACTTAATACTCAGTGCATCAAAATAGTATAATTTTGCATACAAATGAGCAGTTGAATTGCTGGACAGGAGCAACGTTTCTCTATATTTGGTAACTGAGAGGAAGCCAGCTCTAAGCTTTCAGAAGGGGAGGTGCTGCATTACAAGGGTGTGAAGAAACTAATGACTTGGGAATGTGAAATATGGAATTTGGTTGCTGGATGCTTCTGGGCTTTTGTGAGCACTTGGGAAGATTGCAGAAGTCATTATAAGAAGATCATTCACACCCGCAACTTATCTCCTGTTGCAGACTACTTCAAAGAAAGGACTGAGTGAGGAACAGACACTTCTCTTTTATCTCAGGACATATCAAAGCCACTTCAAAGTGATTCTAATGCTTGGCTTGTCATCCTTGACTTAAAATGAATAATTTTGCTTCCTCCCCCAAGAATTATGCAGATTACGTGGTGGGAAAAAGAATAGACCAGAAAACTCTTTCTTGCCTTGGTAGATCATGAAAGGGGATTAAGATGTTTTTGGCAAAAGGTGTATAATGGGCTGTTTAATTCCTTTTTGTATTAGATTCCCTGATTGAAGCCTGGAAACCTAGGCAGGTTTGGAGAGATATGGTCTCAGTTAACTTCAATAGTTTTCACCATATCTGACTCTAAAAGACAAAAGAGCAAGCTTTCATGGTTATAGTCCACTTCCACAGGCCATGCAACAATATTTAGAGATGATATTATGGTTATCCAATCGGTGTGGGTTTTTGATTTTGAGAAATTGGGGTGATAATAATTGTTTTTTTCACACAGTTTCCCCAAATCCTGGTCAAATATACAAAAAATTAACTGTCTGCTTTGTAAAGGTGAGTTCATATGCATTTGAATTTTCCATCCAACTCTTCCAACAAAGGGTTGAAAAAAAATCTGTATGTGCCCTCCTTTTCCTGCATGGGATGTGGGTGGGGACATAGAAACGTAGGAGACTCTGTCAGAGAGCTGGGGTCACAATCTGGTATACCAGCTAGTCTGGAGAAGCCAGTTAAAGCCAAATTAATAATGTTACCTGTTGAGTATAAGCCGATGTTTTCTTTTGTGTGCAGTCAAGCATGGCTGGTGTCAGGAGCCCATGTGATAAATTAGACTCCCAGAAATTCATTACAGGTGGTTTTGGTAGGTCTACTTCCTAGGGGTGGTAATATGGTTATCGTATCAATATGGGTGTTTCAGCTTCATGTATTGGATGATGATAGTTGTTCTATTTGCACAGCTTTCCTAAGTTCTGCTGAAATGCATAATAACAGAGCAGTGTAGTTTTACTGTACTGTAGTATGACATCTGCACTCCCAAAACATTTTGAAAATAGTGACATGTCTACATGCAGAGCAGTAATGATTATGGAAAGTCTTTGATTTTTTTTCTGTCATCAAGAGTGTTGCTTGGGTATATCAGGATAATAATAATAATAATAATAATAATAATAATAATAATAATAATAATAATAATAATAATAATAATAATAATAATAATAATAATAATAATAAAGAAACATACTGTCACCTTAAAGACTAACTGCTATATTTCAATGTGAGCTTTTGTCGACCAGTCCACTTCCTCAAAAATTAGCCTGTAAGGTGCCACAGTGTTTTTATTTTCCCTATTTTTTATTTTATTTTGCCTTATATGCTAGCAGAGACTGTAATGGCTACCTCTTCTACAACTATTGCTTGGGAGCGTTAGTGGAGAGAATGTAGTGTATACACCACTAACCCTGATCCTCTCCTTGAATGCAGAGCTCACTTGAGCAGAGAGAAGCATATTCCCCTCACTCACTGTCAGCAGGGGCAGTTTTTATTAGGTCCTAGCACGGGGTGCCCACATGCCTGAGAAATTCATTTTGCCATCAAGCAGCACATGTAAGTTAAGTAGTATTTTCTTGCAACTACGACTTCAAATGGATATAGATTAAAGTCTGGTTTCTGTGAAAAAGAAAATTAATCGAAATGGGATTAATGCTATACATTGCTTTCATTCTACAGTGGTGCTTCACTGATTTGTTAAATAATGGATTATTTGATGTACTGCAGAGGGACTAATGTAGGTCACTTTCATCATTGCTAGCTACAGATTTGGGGAGAACAAAAATCGTGATGTTCAGTGTATGGGGCATCCTGTAAAAATTATCGGATAAAAATACAGTATGCTTTTCTAACCTTTTTCTTATTTAGAGCATTGCATGATTTTTAACATAAAATTGACAACAAAGCAACAACAACAACAAGAACAGCAACAAACATACCACTCTATAGGGTCTACAGGCTGTATATGCATTATGAGCACTCACAACTTTCCATGAATTTACCTTGTTTTGCCTTTACTTTTTGCTATTAACAGTCTCCTTAGTATTCAGTTATACTTCTCTGATGAAATATATGCATTTAATAAATTAATGTGGCAATTAAGTAACAAAGAAGTATTTTCTTAAACAACTTGCTGTTGGTATAGAGAAAGGGCATGACAGAAAATGAAGAGATTGAGAAGGGAAACATTGATAAATTGAAGACACTGGGTCTTTTTGGTTTTGTGTTGCATTTTTGCTTTATTTGTTTAACATAAAAAACTATGTAGAAATAATTGGAGTTCTTTGTCAAAAGATAACCAGCCTCTACATGTTTCTTTTCTTCAGCTTCTATTTTCTTCAGCTAGATTATTTTAGAGTAGAATCAATTACAGAAGGCTCATGACAATATGATTTTAAATATAGAGTCTAGCAAACATTGTGGTACTGCCCTTGGAATCTTAACAGATTTTTACAAAAAGATCAGGACTAGTTTTAAATATGTGTTTATTATAAGAGATCAGCAACAGTAATTTGGAGACAGTGTCAGTAATCATATCCTCCTTTCTCATTAGTTGATGTTAATCACAAAGGGGGAAAAATAGAATCAGAATGTATACTCCCTAAAGATCAAGCACTATACGCAGGAGGGGAAAATACAAATACATTAAGGTATCTTGATGAAATAAATGGCTTAGTAAAAGTGCTAGTACGGTGTTAATAAATAATCCCTTTTAAATACTGGATGATCATTAAAATTGCATATGCAAATTACAGGGCCTGGCCTATCTTTTGGATGTTATGAAAAGGCAGCAAACTGATAATTACTTAGTTCTTTAATTTACTTTTTGGATTAATTTGATATTTAAATATGTCATATTGTGAGGGGAACTTCTCCAAGAGAGAAAGAACATTTTGGGACAAGCCAAACCTGTTCAGGAGGGATGGGTTGCACTTGAATCATGATGGGACCAGATTGGCTGGCACTCAACCTCAAAAAGCAGCAGAGGAATTTTTAAACTGATAACTGGGGGAAAGCCGACAGGAGCTGTGTGGCATCCTTCGGAACACCTCATCCTCGGGGAATGAGGTTGGAGATGGGTTAAGAATCATATAGAGATGACATAGCAAGTATTAACACTGGCAGAATAGCGGAATGTGACAGTTCGTCTACTGAAAATAAAAGCTGTGGGGGGAGAAGAACAAGGCAGCAGCTGTTGCGGGACCCACTGTACAAGTGCTTCTACGCCAATGCTCGAAGCCTCCGAGCAAAGATGGGAGAACTTGAACATCTGGCAGCTAGGGATAACATTGATATAATAGCCATAAAGAAACCTGGTGGAATGTGGAGAAACAGTGGGACACAGCAATCCCAGGCTATAAACTCTATAGAAGGGATAGAAAGGGGCGGGTTGGAAAAGGAGTGGCCATCTATGTCAAAGAAGGCATAAAATCCAGCAGAATGGAGATTGACAGAGGGTCTGACTCCGCCATAGAATCACTGTGGGTTAAACTACCAGGTCCAAAGAGTGATGTGATAGTTGGAGTATTCTAGGATCAAAAACTTGAGGGGGACCTTGAAATGAGGAGAGAAATCATGGAGGTGGCTAAGAGGGATAGGATAGTAATCATGGGGGACTTTAATTATCCCCACATTGACTGGGCCAATGCGAGCTCTGGGCAAGAAGAGAAAACTGGGTTTCTCGAACTTGCTGAATGACTGTGCCTTAGAGCAACTTGTCATGGAGCCCACCCGAGAACAGGCAACTCTAGATCTAATATTGTGTGATACTCAGGACCTCGTCATGGATGTGAATGTCACTGAGCCTCTGGGGAACAGTGACCATGCTGCAATTTCCTTTGCCATGCATGTCGGAGGAAGAGTGTCAACCAAATCAGACATAAAAACCCTTGATTTTCGAAGGGCAAACTTCCCTCAGATGAGGAAACTAGTTAGAGAGAAACTGAAGGGGTGGGTTAGAAGAATCCAATCTCTTCAGTGTGCATGGAGCCTTTTAAAACAACAATAATAGAGGCCCAGCACAAGTGCATACCACAAAGAAAGAAGAGCTCATTTAAGTCCAAGAGGACACCGGCATGGTTAACGAGTGGAGTTAGAGAGGCTCTAAAGCACAAGGAGAGGTCCTTCTGTAAATGGAAATCCTCCCCAAATGAGGAAAATAAAAAGGAACACAAACTCTGGCAAAAGAAATGTAAAAAGATGATAAGGGAGGCAAAGAAAGACTTTGAGGAACGCATGGCTAGCAATATAAAGGGTAATCATAAAAGCTTCTTTAAATATGTTAGAAGTAGAAAACCTGCCAGAGAACCAATTGGGCCTCTGGATGGTGAGGGAGGAAAAGGGGAGGTTAAGGAGGACTTGGACATTGCAGAGCAATTGAACGAGTTCTTTGCGTCTGTCTTCACGACAGAGGACCTTGAGCGGATTCCGCTGCCTGAGCCGCCCCTCTTGACTAAAGAATTAAATCAAATACAGGTTAAAAGAGAGGAGGTTTTAGGACTAATTGATAAATTGAGGATTAACAACTCACCGGGCCCAGATGGCATCCACCCAAGGGTTATTAGGGAACTGAGAAATGAAATTGCAGATCTCTTAACGGTTATATGCAACTTGCTACTTCTCTTCAAAACGGCCACAGTGCCGGAGGACTGGAGGATAGCAGATGTCACACCAATTTTTAAAAAAAGGAAGGAGGGGGGACCCAGGAAACTACAGGCCGGTTAGCCTTACATCTGTCCCAGGGAAGATGGTGGAAGGCCTCATCCAAGAGAAAATCTTAAAACACATAAAAGAACAAACCTTGCTGAGAGAAAATCAGCATGGCTTCTGTAAGGGTAAATCTTGTCTTACAAACCTTTTAGAATTTTTTGAAAAGGTCAACAGGCACGTGGATTTGGGTGAACCGGTGGATATAGTCTATCTGGATTTTCAAAAGGCTTTTGACACAGTCCCTCACCAAAGGCTGCTGAGAAAATTGCATAGTCAGGGGATAAGAGGGCAGGTCCTCTTATGGATTGAGAACTGGTTGAGATCCCGGAAACAAAGAGTAGGTGTCAATGGGAAATTTTCACAATGGAGAGAAGTGAAAAGCGGTGTGCCCCAGGGCTCGGTCCTGGGACCGGTGCTTTTCAATCTGTTCATAAATGACCTGGAGACAGGGATAAACAGTGAGGTGGCCAAGTTTAGAGATGACACAAAACTTTTCCATGTGGTAAAAACCAGAGAAGATTGTGAAGAGCTCCAGAAGGATCTCTCCAAACTGGGGGAGTGGGCTGAGAAATGGCAAATGCGTTTTAATGTAACCAAATGTAAAGTAATGCATATTGGGGCAAAATATCCAAACTTCATCTATCAACTCATGGGCTCTGAGTTATCCGTGACGGATCAGGAAAGAGATCTTGGTGTGTTGGTGGACAGCTTCATGAAGGTGTCTCCCCAATGTGTGGCAGCAGTGAAGAAGGCCAATTCCATGCTAGGGATTATCAAAAAGGGGATTGAAAATAAAACAGCCAACATTATAATGCCGTTATATAAAACAATAGTAAGGCCCCACCTGGAGTATTGTGTACAATTCTGGTCACCGCATCTCAAGAAAGACATAGTGGAACTGGAAAAGGTGCAGAAGAGAGCGACTAAAATGATTACTGGGCTGGGGCACCTCCCTTATGAAGAAAGGCTAAAACAATTGGGCCTCTTTAGTCTGGAAAAAAGGCGCTTGAGGGGGGATATGATTGAGACATACAAAATAATGCAGGGTATGAGTAAAGTGGATAGAGGGAAGCTCTTCTCCCTCTCTCAAAATACCAGAACTAGGGGACATACACTCAAATTGAGTGCTGGGAGAGTAAGAACTGACAAAAGAAAATATTTTTTCACCCAGCGTGTTGTAAGTCTATGGAACTCCCTGCCACAGGATGTGGTGATGGCATCTGGCCTGGATGCCTTCAAAAGGGGATTGGACAGATTCCTAGAGGAAAAGTCCATCACGGGTTACAAACCATGATGGAGATGTGTAATCTCTAGGCTTTAAACCAGGGTACTTCAAGGGCCAGATGCAGGGGAGTGGTATCAGGAGACAGATATCTAGTCTCATGCGCTCCCAAACGCATCTGGTGGGGCCGCTGTGAGATACAGGAAGCTGGACTAGATGGGCCTTTGGCCTGATCCAGCATGGCTCTTCTTATGTTCTTATGTTAAGTGACCCCTGCACAGCGCAAGGCAGAGGGGGATGCGTGGCTGGAGAAGTAGAAGAGCAGAGGAATTTTTCCGAAGGAGGCCCCCTTGGATTCTAAGGACAGAACCATGCTATGGAAGGGGTTTTATGATGTCCTTAAGATCATAGAGGAAGAGAAGGAAAAGGAAGAGGCCTCTGGTGTGACAGGAAATAAGGGAGAAGAAGTGGCGGGAAGGCCCCACCAATCAGGAGTGGTGGAGGTGGGGTTTGGAGAGGCAAAAAGGGGGAAGCCAAAAGTTCTACCAGCAGATTGGGAGTGGGTTTGGATGGAGGATCCATGGACGGGAAACTGGAAAAGGATGATGTTGCCCAAGAAGGAGGCAGAGAGTTATAGAAGAAGGGTGCACAAGAAAGGTTGTTCCTATTGGGGAGGGGAGAGGCCCGCGAATACAACTGCAAGAGGAAGGAGATAAGAAAGACTTTGGAACTGGAACAATGGCTGGCCAAGGTATGGGAGGAAGCCAAAGCCGGGAACCTGAACACCCAGATGGACCTGACCCAGAGGGACGACTATCCGTTGCGACCACATCAGCCGAGACACCCTGGACCCAGATCAACTTTGGAGGTTGGGGTGCAAGTGGGGAAACCCCGTCTCTCTGGGAAGGAGGTTGGAATACAAGTGGGGGAGCCACGGCTCTTCGAGAGAGAGAGAGAGAGAGACAAATGGTGGACGCAGCTGTCCCCAAGTGGAGGTGGGGAATTTGATTTCTCTTTAAGAACTCCTAATTATGAAGGAAAGAACAATCCATTTGTTACAGAAGTTAAGGATGTTGAAACTGTTGTAAGGAAAAGAACATCATTTGTAGTTGAAGAACCAATAAAGAATTGTTTATTCGTTTCAAGACATGCCTTCTTTGAAATAGGAAGGGCGGGAAGCCTGGGCAAAGACAGAACCCTCACACTTATTTAGATTGCCAAGAAAATTGTCAAGTGCACTGTCTTGTAGGTGCGTATTGGGTTTCTCCATTAATTTATATGTACTAGATCCCTTATGAAATTCAGTTGGATGCTACTTCTCTGCTCAGTTGTCAGAACAAATCTGAGAAATAAGGATCTTATTCCACACCTTGAAGAAACGTCTAGATTCAGAGCCTCATGGCACAGTGGTTGATTTGCAGTACTACAGTCAACACTGTACTTGTGACCAGGCTTCACTCCTAGGTAGCTGTCTCAAGGGTCACTCAGCCTTGCATCCTTCTGAAGTTGGTAAATTGAGTACCCAGCTTCCGGGTGGGGGGCAATATGCATCCTTCACAATTACATTGTAAACCATCCAAAGGGTGCTTTAAACATACTTATCTTTAAGTGGGCCCTGCTCATATATTCCAAGTAGAAGTACCATTCAGAATGTGGGAGATGCTGCATGGTAGTATCTGGAGAGTCAACTAGTCATATGTATGGTTACCAACTTAGGTCCCCAGATGTTAAGTGGCTTTACATATCAGAAGTGTTGGTCAGCACAGCCATTAGTCAGGGCTTATGGTAACTGTACTCCCAAGAATATAGGGCACCAAATTTGGTAACAAATGATCCACATAATTTTAATGATTCTCATTACCCTTTTATATCTAGAACTCTCTACTCTGTCTTCATTGACCAAGATAATACTTTATATTGCCCTTGAACAATTCTACAGTTGATTTCTACTGGACTAAACTGAGAAAAGTGGGTATTTTATGGCTGGAAATCCTTGCATGTCTGTGCTTTTGATGCATTTTGCCAATGGGAGAAAATGTTAAGAATAGGATTTTATTCAAAAATGTACAGAAACCCTGTAGCAATACACATACAATTCACTTGATGTTCATGTGGGGGTGCGTGTATCAAGCACATTTTAGTCAGGTTTCTGTTGTAGACAGGCTAGTTCACTGTTCTAAATATGCTGCTGTTTGATCCTAGTCTGTCTTATGTTCCATCTCTTTGTGAGTCTCTATAAATTGAAAATTGTTTAAATATCATGATTGTACCCTTACTCTAAATATGAAAAAAGACATGGAGAATAAATCGACCAATAGCCAGTTATGACAACTGTGTATAACAGCCTCTGTGAACAGAGGAGAAAATGTTGAGCTCAAGAACTTCAAAAGGAATATACTGTACTAACTTTGCCCTCTTCAACATTGAATATGGGAACATGATAATCCAGTGTGGGAGAAACTGCTGCATTTCATCAGTACCAGGTTTCCGGCTATCCAGATTGAGTAATCTCTACATCTTCAGACAGTTAGGTTTTTGTAAACATGACAACAGGGCGGTTAGGATTAATACCCTCCTGTGTGTGCATGTGCAATGTGCTTCCTTTATGAGGCTTGTGGTGCAGTGTTTAAACTGTTGCACTGCAGCCAAAACAGTGCTCACGACTCGGGGTTCAGTCCCCAATTTTCCCCAGGGCACCCCAACCTGCAACCTTTTGAGCTTCTACCTTTTTTTTTGATGGCTCATGTGCTCTAGCTTAGTCAGTTCCCAGAATGTGAAATGCCTGAAAATCAAGCTTTGCCCTGAGACTTCTAAATTAAATTTGGCTGCCACCCAGGTTACATCTATATAGTACCAAGACCATGCAAGTGAGAACGATTTGTCTCTGAGTAAACACAGATCAAATTCGGCTGCATCCCAACACTAAATGCAACCTAGTCTTTCACCTCTTTAGTTACAAAGAGAATTTCCCTTTCCAAATTCCCAGGGAGTCTCCTGCATATATGAGGGGCAACTGCTTTCACTTTGGAGAGCAGGATCCTGATGGACTTCTTTAATATAAGCCAAGCTCAACTGGGCCAGATGTTGCCTGCCACTCTGCCAACTCCATCTGATGATTGCTTATCAACAGGAATGTGCAAGAGCTGCATCCATACCATGCTTACTCCAAATTAAAGTCCGACATGGTCCAGGTCCTCCTCTACTGACCCAGGATATTAGTCTGAAGCTCTGGGGAAAGAATAAGGAGAGATTGGGTTAAGAGCTGGTTTTGACAACTGCCAAGCAACCCCAGGGAACTTGAAATATCCAGATGGAGGAAGGTGTGCCATTTGGACAAAAGTACAACCCCCCCCCCCCCCGGCCGACACGGGGATTAGGGACTCGAGCCGACCCGCAATAATTGAAAAATCAGCGAAATGTGGATGCAGGCTGGGGGTTTTTTTTTGGGGGGGGGGGATAGTTAGCTGGGGACTCTGGTACTTAACCCTGGGCTGATGCTGCCCTGAACAGGCCTGCAAGGGCCTTCCCAGGCTGGTCGGAGGCCCCAAAAGGGTTTCCGTGACTTCCAGAAGTGACCTCTGGATCACCAACAAGCATTTCTAAGGCCTCTGACAGGCCTAGAAAGGCTCTTGGAGGCCTCAGAAATGCTTTTCAGCTATCCCGACGTCACTTCCAGTTTATCAGAAGTCTCGTCCAGTTCATGGGGCCTCCGACAGGCCCGGGAAGGCCCTTGCAGGTCCGTTTGGGGCAGCACCAGTCCTGGGGTAAGTACAGGAGGTCTGACGCAGGCCTTTCCTCCTTACCCCACGGGGCCTTTTTTTTTCATATACTGTGGTCACACGATATAGTGGGACCGCAGTATATGAACCGCAAAAGGGCGGGAGGTTTCTGTATCATGTCAAGTGACATATTGCTCCCCTGTCCCTTTCCCCAGACCTCAAGTGACAGCTCCAACTCACACCAAAAGGGCCATTGTGGCCGCACCCAAAAAATGGGAAGCCAATTGCATGCATATTCCATGTAATCTAATGGGTCTTCCTTCTGAGTGGAACACACTGACTTATACTTTTTATAAGTAGTATGTTGCAGCATCTGCTTGGGCAGAAAGCGATCCTTTTCCTTATGCTACAAATATCTGTTGCGCAATGTATCTATCATAAAAATATCTTGCTTTATCCATGTTATCTAACATAAATCTTGCTTGCGAAGTTACAAAGACTCCTTGAGGTGCTAACCATTTAAAGTTTATATTTTTTTCCATCTAGTTTGTTTAAGAAAGATATTGTTAAGTCTTCTTAGAATATCATTCCTTTATTTTTATTTGAAGTCCTATCCATTTCCAGGACTAGGGTAGGATTCCTATACACTTTTGTTGTTTTGGGGGCTTTTTCAGCAGATTATTTCATTAGACAATCAAGTCACCAAAATTAATCAAAAAGAAGAACACACTGCAGATCGAAAAGGTAGACAAACAATACAATGGAAAACCAAAAAGAACTGAAAAGGTTGAAGGAAGAGAGGGGGAAAGCTCATCACTTCTATTAACAGCATCTGTTTCCTTCTATCTTCTCTGTTTAAATTTCAGTGTATTCGTAATCATATCTGGGATCAGAGGTATCTCTTTAAGCTCTAGTTAGTTGGTTGGCTGGTGGGTTGGCTGGTTCAGAGTGTTTGAAAAGTGAATGGTGAAATTTTACTTGTTTGGCTAAGCATTCTCATCAAAATCTTTGTTTCTGTAAACGGAAAGATGGGTCCCCTTTTTCCTCAGAGTCTTCCATCAATAGTCTGGTGCCAAAAGCATTATTAATATGTCAAGTCATTGGACAACATGTGAACTAAGCCCTCAAAGCACTATTTAAGTTATAACATTCCTTGACTGTTCAGCCTGTGAAGTCTGTCACAGCTAACAATACCTATGCAGGGTTTTGAATGCTTTGTGAACCATATGAGTTCCTGTGCTGAGCTGGACTGGATGACTTTATAGGTCCCTTCCAACTCAATTATTCAATAATTCTATCATTTATTATGCACAAATAACTTTCTCCTTCCCTCTGAATATCTTCCAAATACTTTGCCCCCAAAAGCACACAGGTTTCAGACAAATTATTCATTTTCTTCCTTTTATGCAATGATTTTGGAAGCTAAGCAGGGTTGGCCCTGGTTAATACTTGGATGGGAGACCTCTAGGGAATACTAGGTGCTGTAGGCTCCTTGAGTAGGAACTGGCAAACCACTGTAGTATTCCTTGCCAAGAAAACTCCATGGACATGGAGTCACAAAGAGTCAGCCATGACACTAGTATTCTTATGAAATCAGTCAATGCAATCATGTATGGTGAGCCATAAAAAGTCACATAGTAGGTAGCTTGAATCCCAGGTGCCACATAGTGGAGTGAGCTCCTGCTGTTAACCCCAGCTCCTACCAACCTAACAGTTCAAAAGCATATACATGCAAGCAGATAAATATGTACCATCATAAAAAGCAAGAAGCTAAACAGTGTTCCATGTTAAGAAATATGTTCAGCCATGCCAGCCACATGGCTCCTAGAGTCAGACACGACTAGTACACATGTGTGTGTTTTGGGGTGTGTGCTTTGCTTGAAATCTTTACTTATTTTCAGAATGGAATAGAATTCAAGCAGAGTTCAGTGACAAAGGTAGAAGTCCAAACAGAGGCAGTATATTATGTTCTTCCTGACCAGGGACATCACGCTTTGATAGTATTGTGTGTGTTGTTAGTGAGGACTTTTTCACTGGTGAAAATTATCTGCTTATAAGGTTAGCACAAGGGGCTGATACTTGTTGATGCCTTATGTCTGATAGCAGTATATGACGGTAAACCTGTGCTCCCATTAATTTCCTTCTATTGGTGAACACATTTAGCTTTGAATCTGTTACATTTTTAATATGTGATTTAGTAGCAGTTATTTCATCAGACTTAGAGCCAGTATTATGAGTAGACATGGGGATTCCATATTTCTTACACTTCATCCCAGAGAATTCACTGAGATCTCCCCACACACACACACAGAATTCTGATGCTTTAGCCAAGAAATGAAAGTCCTGATAGACATTTTCAGTTTTGCACAAGTGGGGAATGAAGGCTCCATCAGTCATTTTGTTCCCGTGAAGAAGACAGAGGGAATAGGAGGGAGCGGCAAAGTTCCATGGGAGCAACAAGGAATTAGGGGACAAGTAATATTTTGTGGAGCTGCCTAGATGCCCTAAGCACCTCCGATCTCACCTGTCTTCGGAAGCTAAGCAGGGTCGGCCCTGGTTAGTACTTGGATGGGAGACCACCAGGGAATACCAGGTGCTGTAGGCTCCTGGAGTAGGAACTGGCAAGCCACTCCAGTATTCCTTGCCAAGAAAACTCCATGGACATGGGGTCACGAAGAGTCGGTCACAACTGTAATGAAACAACACACACACAATATTTTGTGGGGTACCCTGTACAGAGGCTAAGGGGCCGGGAGATTACCATACAGTTATATAAGGGCTATACCTAATCACAACATCACCTCTGGTTTTGGTGTTCTGACATGTAGGATCCCAAAGATGGCTGCTTCCTGTCCATCCATTGAAGCTGAAGAAGAATTGTGCTTTATATTACTGCAGTCTTCTCTGACTGGGCACATGTCCCAGTGTTTTAGGCAAAACATTATTTTTTTGTCACTTGCTGCTACTTCTCTTAAATTGAAGATCCCAGGCATTGAGCCAGCAACCTCTTTTGGCAAAGCAGTGCCTGCCAGTGAGCTGTTCTCCCTCCGAAATGGAATATGAAACAGGAAGCTATCTTGAGACAACTGCTATTATAAGTATTCAGTGAGGTGTTATTAAAAACCATTGTGATTCCATCATCTGTGGGCTTCTGTACTGTTTCTCATGTGTGTTATATATTTTCAGTGGTACATTATTTTCCTGCTCTTCTCACTAGCTCTGACATATGCAGTAGTAGTTTAGTGACAAAGTGAAATATCCTAAAACCATGATCTGTAGTGTTTTCTGTTGGCATGTCAGAGATCAGTTTAAATTTTACTTTGCTTCCAGTACACTAATTGAATACAGCAGAGTGGAACAGCAGGGGATGGAAACAGAGCACAGTGAGTCCTGACAAAGATTTCTCTCTAGAGGAAAGCATTCAATTAACATCCCTTGTTAGACACAAAAAACTAAATACTTGAAGCTATCTGACTGTACTTGTTCTTTCCCCTGAAAACTAGGATTTTCCACAGGTTGTAATATTTTTTCTTGGCCTTAAAAAATCTTTTCTAAATCCTCGTGGCTTAAGTTACTCAGGCTAGACAGTCAACTGATTTGGATATTAAAGAAGATCCAATGGATGAATACTTTACTGGATAATTGTAATAATTGTCTGCTGTTAAACTCAGTTATGACATATTACAACCCTTTTCAGGGTTTTCTAGGTAGGGAGTACTCAGAAGTGGTTTACTGTTCCCTTCTTCTGGGGACATTCTGAGTTTGTGCAGCTTGCCCAAGGCTATATAGGCTTACTGTTCTTGGATGACAGTGGGTAGTCCCAGTGTCTGACTGCATTCAGATATCTAACTCACAGATGGCTTGCCAAAAGAACCCTAGTTGTATTGTTTTGCCATTATTTGGATTGTTTCAAAAAAATTCCATTCACATGATCCACAGCTAACATTGATTCATGGACCCAGCAGTTAGTTTATTTCCACCTTGCTGGGAGGGTTTTAAAATGTACCACTCATGTATCACTTTATTTCTTATTATGTCAATGCATGTGAACATTGCTGTCATTTTATTTAATTTGTAAAGGAGACGGGTTTAGGAGGGCCATGGCCACTTCATGGCCAGTGTGTTTACACCATTAAAAATTAAAGACTAAATACATCACTAGTAGCAGCCACTGCCACCACTAAAAAAGTAACATGAATACATTGCTCAGGAGGAGACAGCCTTCCCCTTTTCTTCCTGGTGCTGGAAGAGCAGCTTAACCCCCCCCACACACACACACACAAAGAGTAGCTTCCATGTTGTTCCAGCCTGGATTAGCTGTGCCCCAGGGAGCCATGCAGACTGAGGGCATAAAAGTACCATGGTTTTGGGAACCACAGGATGTATGGGAATAATTGAAAAGGTTCTCTGCTACAGCTCCAGAGAGTAACATTCAAAATAATGGGCTCAGGATACTTAGAAAATGCAGACAAACTTTTAGGCTGTTGGTCCCTTTGACTGATTTGTCCTATGGTTATTGGAAGAATCATCTAGAAGATTTCTGGAATTTTTAAAGCACCAATGCTGAACTTCAAATTAATGTCTTTCTTACTAGTTCACCACTATATTCCTAAATGGGAGGTATAAGAACATATGCTGTGGTATCATTTCTTTTTAATTGGAAAAATGTATGGCATCAGAAAGTATAACATATAATCCTATGTTTCCAATATAGTATATTTGTCTGCAGTGCTGGGAATACAATTTATTGCATGACAGATGAATAAAAATATGTCTTAAAAGTTTGTGCTGGAAAGTTATTATGTTGTTCATTGTTATTTCCAAAAGAAAAAAGAAAAAAGAAAAAAAGAAGGCCACATAAACCTTACCTTCTCCCAGGGTCATCCATGAATCTTTATTCTTGCACAAATGTTTTTCTAAGTAGATGTGCAGTGGTCTGCAATATTAGGCTATACAGTAAGACCCCCTTATCCACTGATCCACTAACCATGGATTCAGTTATCCCCGGTTGGTGATCAGTGGGGACCGGGGGGGCAGCAAGGAGGGGAGAAATAAAAATAAAACTTACTGTTGCTGATGCCATCTGTCCTCATCCTCCTAGCTACCACTGCCGCCGAAAGCCAGCCAGGCACCTTCTGGAGGGCTGGAGGACCCACCTAGCCAACCAGCTTTTGAACTTCCCACTTGGGTCCTGGGCAGCGGATCAGAAGTTTTGAACTTCCCACTCAACTTTCTGGTCCGCCACCTGGGACCCAAGCTGGAAGTACAAAGACTGGTTGGCCATGTGGGTCCTTAAAGTGACCACCCCACCCCTCTGGAGGGTGCCTTGCTGGCCCACAGCAAGTAGAGGAAAAAACGTCATCGTGTGGAACAAGATAAGCAGTGGTTTCATGACCCTCTGTAGAGTTTCCATAGCCCATATAAATCCAGGTTACCTGAGTCTTAGTCTGTCATTCTACCTAGAATGCTGACTCACAGAAAGCAGGATTATAAACCAAGATTTGCTCTTGGCTTATGATATCTTCTGCTACTATATGTCTGAGGAGGTGGATGTCTGTGAAAGCTCACATTAAAATATAATAGTCTTTAAGATGCCACATTTTTTTTTTTCTTTTTGATTTTTCCCTGGAATTCTAGCACAGACTAACACAGCTACCTCTCACAAAACTACTTGCTTCTTTTGTGAGAGGATCCCCCTAAAAACAAACTTCCTGGTGTACTTAATAGCCACTTGTAAAAGGAAAGTGCAAAGTAAAATTTAACATACTGTGGGTCTCAGGAACTGGATTGTTCACCATAATTCATTTATTTATTTTGCACATTTTTACCCTACCTTTCTCCTTGGAAAGGACTCAAGGCTGATTACAACATGTTGTTGTTCAGTCGTTCAGTCATGTCCGACTCTTCGTGACCCCATGGACCAGAGCTCGCCAGGCCTTCCTATCCTCCACTGCCTCCCGGAGTTTGTCAAATTCATTTTGGTTGCATTGATGACACCGTCCAACCATCTCATTCTCTGTCGTCCTCTTTTCCTTTTGCCTTCGGTTTTTCCCAGCATCAGGGTCTTTTCCAAGGAGTCTTCTCATGAAGTGGCCAAAGTACTGGAGCCTCAGCTTCAAAATATGTCCTTCCAGTGAACATTCTGGGGTTGATTTTTTTCAGAATGGATAGGTTTGATCTCCTTGCAGTCCAGGGGACTCTCAAGACTCTCCTCCAGCACCACAGCTCAAAAGCATCAATTCTGCGGCGATCAGCCTTCTTTATAGTCCAGCTCTCACTTCCATACATCACAGTTGGAAAAACCATAGCTTTGACTATCATGACCTTAGTTGGCAAAGTGATGTCTCTGCTCTTTAGGATGCTATCTAGGTTTGCCATTGCTCTCCTCCCAAGAAGCATAGAAGGACAATATACCACCAAGAAACATTACGAATAGTATTCAAAGATAAGAACAATGAATAAGCGCAGGTGGTTCATAAATCTTCTTATTCCATGCAATGGCAGCCAGTTCGTGTTTTGTCCGAAATACTCCAAAAGTGCAGAACACTGGCTCCTTCTTTATACTTGCTTCATCCATTCCACCCCCACAATTCCTATCTTTCATTAAGGGGGAAAATGTACAAGCTAATATGATAATATGCAGAAACAAGCAGGGAGCTGCCATGGAATGTTTCATCATGATAACTTGCTTCTAGCACGACTGGTGGCAATCTCGAGTCTAAATCTTTTATTTTGTTGTCTGAGATTACTTTAAAGTTCAGCACATCTCACTTCCCATTCCTAGCTAAGGTGCTTCCTTGTAAACTAACTATGCTTTCTTCATTCCCCAAAAGTGTTTTTGAAAAAAAAAATACCCAGCATGTATAAAGTGTCATTGGCAAAATAGTTGCAATCCCTAGCAAGAATGTCAACAGCTAACTACATCTTCTGCAAATGTTTTCTCTCCCAGACAACCGCTGAAGAGTTGTGAGTGTGTCTTTTTTTTTTTTTTTGTACAGTGACCCCCCACCATTTCATGGTTCAGGTACCGCGGCCCCGCTACAATGCGGGATCGCAGTACCTGCACCGTGGGGGGGGGGCAGGGGGCCTGGGTCGCTCCGTGCTGCCCCCACCCCCCCAGAAGCCTCGGGGGGTGGGGTGGGAGGGTGGCGGGGGTGATCAGGTCGCTCCGTGCCGCCCTCCCACGCACCCCCCGAGAAGCCTCGGGGCAGCCATGAGGGGCGGCGCGGAGCGATCCAGTCGCTCCATGCCGCTCAGCCAGGCTCCCCCGGGAAGGCTCAGGGCGGCTGGGAGGGGTGGTGCAGAGCAATTCGGTCACTCTGCGCCGCTCAGCCAGGCTCCCTGGGAAGGCTCAGGAGGAGCAGGAGGGGCGGTGTGGAGTGATCTGGTCGCTCTGCACCGCTCAACCAGGCTCCCCAGGGAAGGCTCGGGCCACGTGGACAGGCAGCGGCGGGACGTAAGATGCCCCCGCCCCCGGCCCCCCAACCGCTTCCGCATATCGCGGATTTTCTTGCATCGTGGGTGGGGTGGGTCCCTAACCCCCGCAATTGGCGGGGGACTACTGTATTTCAATATAACTTAGTGAGATGGGTTTCAGGTTTCATCCTGCTTTTTGGCCCATCCATTGAAATATCATAATCAGATGGCCCAGAAACCATTCCAGATCCCACATTTGCATCCTTGCTTGCACTTCAGCAATGAAATCACACACACACACACACACACACACACACACACACACACACACACACACACACACACAAACCCATGCCTGTGATATCACAAGAGCATATCATGTTCCCTTACAAGGGCCTATTCCTGTAACCAATTTTGGACCTTGAATTTCAGAGAACAGGATGCTGCTACCCTGGCAACTCTAGCAGGGTTGACAGGGTAAATCAAATGTTAGGTTGTTGTGCTAAAAGAAGTCAAAGATTATGAGATTATTATTTTTTTAGTATTGAGGGGGGGAAAGTATTGCTTTTTAAAAGCCTCTTTTAAAAAATTACATTGTGGTCAGCCATGTCTTCACTGCAAATAGATGATCTAACTACCATAGTTTTTTGGACACGGAGGATGAGAATTCTTTGAAAATATCTTGGCCTTCACCAGACCATGTTCCCTTGGCTTCTTTTCATAAAGAGGTATGGCAGTTTTGTATTGTGAAGATAATTTTCTGGAATGTTGTTAAAGAACAGATTGTGGTTACTCTGCAGGTAAAATTTTGTCGTTCAGCCAAACAGTTTTGCTGCTGGTAATACTGTAGCAATCCTTTAAAATAAAGCTTTGTGACTTTTATTCTGTCCTAAAATGCAGTTCTGAAGTCTTCTGAAAGACCTGGTATTACAGCTATTTGGCACTGTGGGCAAATATCTCTCGTTACTTGCATTCTTCTGTAGAGATTGTTCTAGTTCCACAATTCATTTGAGGGCTTTAGTCACATATAGTGACTACATACACATAACCGGTGATAACCATATTACTATGGTCAATCTTTTTATGCACCAGCCATCTTCTCTTGCTCTAAAATAAATCTACGGCTACAATGATATTGATTTCACACGGATCAATATATTCAGAAAGAAAAATGTCCTCGCGCCTTGTTTACAAAGCTATAACTCATGGTCCGGGTCCAGATGAAATGGCAGGGCAAACAGAAAGGAATATCACGTCTGATTTAAAACACAACAAAAACAAGATGGATGCATACATGTCACCATTTAAGATCTAAAACAAACAAAAAAAATGTCACCAGTGCATGAAAATGCAACCGATAGGCCCCATGGGAGAAAAACACAACACATCCTTGCTAACAGTTTACAAGAGGGTCAGGTTTGAGGGGAAGTCACAAACAGTACATTGCACCTCCCCAGAAGATTGTTTTACTTGCCTCTGCACCCCTACCCCCAAAATATGATGATCCTTTTTCTTTTAATAAACCCCATAAAATTTATATAATATTTATTAATTGTTGTGAGTTTTTATAAGTCCATTTTTGACCGCCATAGCCTTGGAGCCCTGGAGATGTAAAAGATTTAGAACAAACTACAGTGTTACCTTGTATAAAGGAATGAATTTGTTCCAAATGAAATTATGTTAAGCAAATTTTCCTTTATACAAACTTACCATAGGAATGCATTGAATACAGAGTAATCTCTAATTGCGAACATTTTTATGTTGTACGGATTCATCCCATAAGCGATTCTTTTAAGCAAATTTCCCTTATCTCCAGAATTTTTTATGTTGTACAGATTTTATGTTATACAAACCGTTTGTTATACAAGGGGCCACTGTATAATAAAATCACTACAGAATAAAAGCAGAAATAACACCCCCTACCCCCCTATCAACAGGGCTTCTTTTCAGGATTTTGGCATATTACAGTGGTGGCGAACCTTCGGCGCTCCAGATGTTTCAGACCACAACTCCCACACTCCTTTGTCATTGGCAATCTAGGCTTGGAATTCTGGGAGTTGTAGTCCAAAACATCTGGAGTGCTGAAGGTTTGCCACCACTGGCCTATTATGATTCATCATCCACATCCACATCATTTTTCTGGCAGAATACAATTGCAGTCACAATGGCAGAGGTTCATGTTTTCCCCTCTCACATTCTGGCAGAGTCATGGCAAAGAGTTTGGAAACTTGCTTCCATGTCGGTTGAACTGTTCTTAGATTAGCTACTATACATGGGCACGACTCGGCGAAATTATCGTTTCCATTTTCGGTTATCGTTTCCGTTACCTAACGGAAACGGTAATGATAATTAAGCCGTCAGAACTCGAACTCGAACTGAAAAAAGAAAATTTGGTCGGGTTTTTTGTTTCCATTTGTGGCATTGCGGCGATCGCGCAATGCGAAGCACAGAAAAAGTTTTTAAAAGTTTTTTTTTTTTAAACCCGACTCCCGGCCAAAAAAGCAGGCAAAAATATGCCTGCCTGAGGCTTTGCCACCTACCAGAGGGGTGGTTTCTGGGGGGTCCCCGACCTTTCCCCCCCTCTTCTCCTATCCTGGGCTGCTTGCACCAGGCTGGGGGGGGGTCATCCTCATCGTCTCGCCATGCCATGCGGTGGGGGGGAATCCAAAATGGTGACCACAATTTTTCTTTTGAAATCGTGGTCAAAAAACACACCAAATCACCACAGAAACATGTGAAATTTATTTATTTTAAATGCCTGAATTTTAATAGTAGCAGCAGTGCATTTTTATAGCAATAAAACATTGTACTGATTTTATTTTATTTTATTTTATTTTATATTTTTTTAGACCTGCCCATTTGGGCTGGGCATGGGATGGGATCATGCAAATTGTTTGAACCATTCCACCAATGGCATCGCCAGGTTTTTGACTGACACTTCTGGATGTCTCAGAGGGCATAAAAAGCCGAGGCACCTTCCAGAAATCGCAGTCGGGTGTATGGATGTGGTTGAGGGAGGAGGGCTGGCTGCTGGTGCTGGTGTGATCCGATCGAGATTGAGGAGGGAGGTTGGAGGCTTTAGGATTTAAGTTAGGCAGGCAGGGAGCGAATTGAATTTAGAAAATAATTTCTTTGATTCCCTGCAGCTTTGTCTGCTGAAGGGAATAGCAGTTTATTCTTTATTTCTTCTCTGGCAGTTTGTGAGGATTTTTTTTTCTGATATTGGGTAAAGGGGGAGGTTCGACTGGGAGTGGGAGGTGTGGATTTATTTTAAAAATATTATATACTACCATTTATTTTCTATTTTCCCAACTTCAATTTACTTGCACACACACACACACATTTGGGGTGCAAGCCAAGAACAGAACCTCTATCCTAAGTGATATCCTAACTGCCCACTCGCCCGTCCGCCCGCGCTGCCACCCGCCTGCGGCCCGCACCGCCACCCGCTTACTCGCCCGCCTGTGGCTGCCGCCCACCCACTCGCCCGCCCCCCACCCCGCCCGCCGCCTAGGGTGCAAAAACACCTAGCGCCGGCCCTGATTGCGGGATGCCCCTATGGTCTGGGAAGTCAAATCGTGCTAAATCGCGGTGGAAACGACAAATGACAAACAACAAACGGAAAAGACAAATTTTTGAAAATTTTTGCGACAAACGGAAACGACCCGAAACGGACCCGTTCCGACAAACGAAAACCCAAACGTCATTTTTTCTGGTCGTGCCCATGTCTATTAGCTACATTACCCATCTCTAGACACACTGCAATCTAAGGTATGCTGAAACAAACCAGTTTAAAACTGCAGCATAGTGAATGTTAGCAAAATTTTAAGGTTAACTTGGTCGCAATCCTATTATTTGTGCTTGTGGGCTTAAGGTTCTCTTTGTAAATCTCAGGTGTGAATTGCAAGTTAAGAAGTTCCTGCAGGCACATCAGTTGTGTGACTCACATCTAATAAGGAGATGTCTAGGCTGAATTAACTTTTGGTAATTCATATGCACATTAATGAGCTTCCAATGCTTTCCTTGAGGTTGTGGCAGAGTACAAAGGAGCAGGAGGAAAACAGAAGCCTGTTGTGCTAATGTGCCTTACTAGCAATTGCAGTGATTGGTTATCACATAATTTGCTCTTAAGGCACAGGGGGGAAAGTACAAAAGCTGATCTTTCTTCTCTTTTATTGTCCACAGCACGCATTATAAAAACAAAACAGTGGTGCGAAATGCTTCCATGTTTAGAAGGAGAAGGCTGTGATTTGCTAATCAATAAATCAGGCTGGACCTGTACACAACCAGGTGGGCGAATAAAGACAACTACGGTAAGCTGTTTCTGTTCTACCTAATCTGCAACTTTTTGGAAAGTAAAGTGAAAAAATGAAACATGCATTCAGCTATAATCACAAAGCCACTCATTCTTCATTAGTATGTACATTAATTCCATATACTTTGGTACCTGTGTATTTTTATAACATTGCTAATCTTTGCTTGGCCACTGCCATGGATACATTGGAATCTTCTCAGTTTGACTGCTGTCAGTGTGGTTGCCCTTGCAGATGATCCAGAAACATCAAATAGTTCAATGTAAAAAGATCCAGTAATATGATGTGGTTCAATATAAGAAAGCAGGTGCATGTTCATAGAAGTTTCTGGATCCATATGATGTAATTTCTATGTGGGTGCCCCTACTTCTAACTTATTTGCCTGCTAAATTCTTAGGCCTGGTTTTAGTTTTTAGATCTCTCAAACCCTCCTCTCCTGTAACCAACTTCAAGTGTTTCCAGAGACAGCTTATAATTTAGTGTGGCTGTCTGGATGTTTTTTATTTTAATACTGTTTTCATAGCAGGGCATTATCCACTAAGCATTTAGACATCTATTATAGACAAAACTGTGCACCTTGACCTTTGTCCTAAAGCTCTCAGTATAAGCTGGAGTATGCCTTTTGAGTTGACGCTTTAGTTGATGACATTTCTAGTAGAGTTTTCTGATGCTTTTCATCCTTTTGTTTGTTAGCTCCTTTGAGCACCATATGAATAGAAGAGTGAAAAACATATGTAAATATGTATAATGGAATGTGTGTGAGTAATATGGACCCAGCAAGCCTATTTTATAAATGTCACTATTATCAGCGATGTGCTTGAAATCACACACTGACAGGCCAAGTTGCTGTCTTTATACCTCACTTCCCATCTGATCCTTATTTTCACTGAAACCGCTAATCACCCTAAGCAGCTTACAAAACATCCCTGCAGCAGCATGAGTTTCACTGACAAATTGATTCCTCCATCCCAAACAGTGCCAAATTGATTGGAGATACATTTACTTTAATTCCATTTTACTTACTATGTATCTCTACTCCTGATCCCACTAGTTCCATGCCATGTTTTGTTGCTGAACAAACCTTAGAATGTTTCTTGTATTTCTTTGCATGAAGAAAATCAGAATCACAGTTTAGAAAATCCGTAGAGCACATAAAGTAACAAGGGGCATACAGTAACAAGGGGGCCTCAGAGAACATCACTGCAACCCATTGGTATACGGTTACACATCTAGATGCTTCTTCATCCCATGTCTTTCTATGGTATTTTCTGCTCCCCCCCTTCTCTCTCCCAGGATTTCCCAAATTTCATGGAATGTAGAGCTTCTTATTTTCTTGAAATCTGGTTGATTCCTTTGGGTACTGCACTAGAACTGATTCCATTCTCTGCAGGGCTCCTGTTGTCAATTTCAGACTCATACACTGATTATGCTAAGGATTTGAGATTGAATTGGATAGAATTAGACCTGGAAATTGACAAGAGCAGCCAAAATCTTGCCAAGATATTCTGAGGCCCAAGCATCCCAAGCTTAACTGTGTGCAGAAAATTGGCAACAAAGGGATGAAACACTGCTCAGTGTTTCTCTGTACTGTTTCTAATGAATCTTTGTCTTCACAGGGACCCGAGAGGGATTCCTCACCAGTGTAAACTGTAAAATATTGTTGGGATGAAAAGCATTACTTATTAGTTTCCTACTTTGGTACCTCTGTGTTTGGAGGACCAAATTAAATGTGATGTCATTCACATTGTTCATACTAGCATGCTGTTGTTTTTAATAAATGCCAGATTTGTGGGTGATTTGCCACTGTGTCAGTGGCATGATACAGTCACCCCCTGCCATTTTGCGGTTCAGGTACTGCGGTACCACTACATCATGGGATCGCAGTACCTGCACCTCGGAACTGTGTGGCGGGGGGCGGGGGGCAATCGGGTCACTCCGCACTGCCCACCGCACTCCTCTGAGAAGCATTGGGCCACGCGGGGAGCGGCAGGGGGCAATCGAGTCGCTCTGCGCCGCACCCCCCGCTCCTCCACAAGCCTTGGGCCACACGGGGGTGATCAAATCGCACCACACCGCCCCCCTGCACTCCTCCAAGAAGCCTTGAGCCACGCGGGGGGGGCACTCGGGTCACTCTGCACCACCCCCGCACTCCTCCAAGAAACCTCGGGCCACGCAGGGGGTGGCGGGGGGCAATTGCGTCCCTCTGCACAGCCCCCGCGCTCCTCCAAGAAGCCACAGACAGGCATGCAATCGCCCCCCAGGCCCCATCCCACCCGCTTCCGCATATTACGGATTTTCATGCATCGCAGGTGGGATGGGTCCCTAACCCCCGCGATTGGTGGGGGGTGACTGTACTTTTGTTGAGGTTGCCCAAGTGCAAGTCACCTATCCTCAGTAATATATTAATAGCCCAGTGGTGGTGAACCTTCATCACTCCAGATGTTTTGGACCACAACTCCCAGAATTCCAAGCTTGTATTCCCAATGACAAAGAACTGTGGTCCAAAACATCTGGAGTTCCAAAGGTTTGCCACCACTGTTCTAGCCTGCCAATGAAGGCATCACATAAGAAACATTTATCAAGTCTTGCAAGATAGTAGGATTGCATGTGTCTAGCAGTTTTTGGCTTGGTATCAAAATTGCACAGACATTTCACAAAACCTTCTAACTTATATAGCAGGGCTGTCCAACTTTGAACAGCCCCCAATCTACTTTTAACTCCCAAGTGCCCCTGCGGTCTACTTTCCCTGATGCCAACTGGGTGGAAACAGCATCCTCTCCTCCGACCGCCCAGAGAGCAGCCACCCACTTGCCCCGGTCACTGGGAGAAGCCAGAGCTGGGCGGTGTGGCTGGGAAGGAGTGGGCGACAGCAGAGAAACACAAATGCCACCCACGTCCTCCTGCGGACCCTGCTCTCCCATGGTGGTGCACCCTCGCTTCTCCCTCTCCCCAAAGGCCTCCCGAGCTGAGCTGCACCGATCCTCCTGGGACTGCTCCTGGGATTGCAATGGGGTGCAGGAAGCAGGAGGAGGATGCTCATTGCAGCTCATGCCCTCACTCGCTGGCCAGGCTGCAGACAGGAGCTTCACGCCTCCTCCCCAGCTCACCTTCGATGGCAGCGGCAGCAACTTTGCTGGGAGCTTGAGTGCTCCCAGGGACGGTACAATGGGACGGCTTGGCCAGGAACCCACTGATGCTCAGGCAGGGTGGGTGGGTGGCAGGAGTGGCTTGACAGGTGGGAAATGACTCTGCAGGCATGTGAGCCGGCCGCACATGAGGTCCCCTGGCAGCATTTCCTCTTGCTGATGCAGCAGAAGGCTGGGTGCCTGGCCACCCCCATTGAAAGAAGGCACCCCTCCTCCTCCTTCCTCTCACCTGCCAGCTGGTTACTCAACAGAGACACCCCCTTGCCCGAGCCGGGCCCTGCCCGCCCCTTCCTTCCCCTCACAATCAGGGGTGGCTGCAGTGGCGGAGGGGGTGGTGGCGGCTGCAACCGCCTCCTCTTCCTCCTCCTGTGGCGCTGCTCTCCTTGGCCTGGCCCATGCTCTTGCTGTCTCTCGCTGCCACTTCTCCTTCCTTCTCCTCCCCCTCCTCTCGGGCCCTGACAGTGCCTGGGTGGGTGGGCAGGCAGCCTTACCTTACCTTACCTAATTGTGTAATGTAGAATTATTCTGTTAGCAAGAAAATGAGTTCCATCCAGTACAGTCTTTGCAATCCTATAAACTTCTCATATACAAATAACTTTCAGTGATATTCTGGTTTGTTTTTGCTATTTCTAACTGGTTGCTTACCTGGGTTGTTTGTGAATCTAATAATCCTATGCAAGATAAACACATATATCAGATATTGTTCTGTTGGTGTTTTCAGACTAAATGTCATCTGAAAAATAAATTATTTATTTGCTTCTTTGTTTTATTTGCCTGGGGAAATGGCTCCATTTAAAAAATCAGAATGTTTTATATTGATGGAGAGTATAATACTTATTTAACTGATATGCCACTGCAAATTAACTGATATGCTACTGCAACATATTTATAGCAAAGATAGTACTAACAGCTATGTGAGCTGGAGAATTGAATATACTACAGAGAAGTAGTTTTGTGTTTCCTTCTATAAACAAAATAAGAATGAAAAACAAAACTATGAGTTAAATGAGGAACATTTACTAATGGATCTGGTTAGGAAATTGGGAAGAAGTTTTAGCAAATTTCTGACGTAAACCTCTTTATATTGTAATAAATATCAGAATGCATAAGGAAGCATTCTAATGTCACGCCAGTATTAGTATTGTGTTTCTTACACTGCTGCACAGGACAGGGGCAATTTTATTCCATTAATACTGTTGATATATGTATGGTTGATTCAGTCCTCCTAAGCAAATGCTACTTTTTATTTTGAGAGATATAGTCTGGCAGTGTGTAAAAGTAAATATGCACCACTATGTTGGTATTATCGGGATTTTATCACAGAAGTGTGTGTGTGTGTGTGTGTGTGTGTGTGTGTGTGTGTGTGTGTGTGTGTGTTCAATGGCACATCACTACTTAATTGTCAGCTAAATAATTCATTTTTCTTAACTTGATGCAATTTCAAGGCATGGCACTCAACAGAACATTCATGCCCCACTTCTGCCAGCAGCTAACCTTTTAAAACTTATGTGATTTTACTGCTAAATTGGCTGAAGTGGGAAATTAAAGAGTATCACAAAGCTATCACAGTAGATAAAGGGTGTAATTACTTTGACACTGCTCAGTGCTATGCTAGTAAAATTTACTAAGGGTCTAGGGTTGTGACTTTCTTAATTGAGTTACTTATACACGCAGAGCAACTTTCCTTACCATCACTATAATTGATATGTTGGCTGAGATGGAAGGAGAATTTGCTCTTTATGTTGAGTTATGCTGTTGTATAGTTGGTTTCTACTGACAAGAATTTAAGAGAAAGGGATTCCCTCTCTGTCTTTACCACCTCTATTTTATCAATCTGTCACTGTTTTCATTTGGAAGATAAACAATAAGGGTTTGACTCTATTTTCATACTGTGACAATAGGGATGATACTATATTTATGATTATAAATGAGCATATGAGGATTTTAGATTTTGTTTACAATTTACCTTTACAAAACTGAATGCCATCTGGATATAGAAGATGTACACCAATTTTCTGAACATGAAGATAGTAATCAGAAAATCTACCTAAACTATAATCTATGTTTTAATAGTTATTTCATCTCTGACATGCTACTTGATATATTTTCTCAGAGCAGACTAATGGGGAAAGGTAATGTATTCGCTTAAAAATATTAGTTTTCTGTATCAGTCCAAAATCAATAATATATGGTGTACTATTCAAGGACATGATACTGAACATTTTTCCGTTTTCGTTACCGTTTGTCGTTTCCGTTATGCAACGAAACGACAAACGAAAATTGTGATTAAAAATGCAACGAAACAAACAGAACCATGGAAATTGAGGTCGTTACGTTTCGTTTCCGTTAATGGCGACGCGCAATGAAATGAGCTGTTTTAAATGTTAAAAAACGCCCTGGACATCCATAAAAATGCAGCGATAATTATTTATATTGTCTGATAATACCTACCGGGGCGGGGGATCCTTAAAACGTTTGTTTTAGTCTTCTCCCATCGTGATGTATTTTTCTTTCCCCTTTAAAATGGATGTTGCACCAGCCACAAAATGGAGGCAAGCCATGTGATGGGATCATGTTCAAACAATAGCATGCCCAGGTTTGCAGACTGGGCGGGCAGGTCTGGCAGCCACAGAGGGCATAAAAAGCTCTGGCAGCCCCCGTCCTCCTTGCAGTCTCTGGTGGGAGTTAGGGTGGGATTGCTGTCTGCTGCGACTCTAGCTTCAGTCCTGCAGCCTCCCTGTGTGCGTGCATGCCTGCGTACCTCTCAGTGGGTACCCTCCCTTGCCCTGCAGTGCAGTCATTCTACGGCTGCCTTGCACCCTGGGCAACGCCCGCCGTTGCCTTTGCAGCCTCCCTGCATACCTAGTCTATACTGTGTCTCTGCCAGCATCCATTTTTTTAGTGTTTTCCCTCGGTCTGGGGCGTTGGGGGATTCCTGCGCACGGAAATGCCTTAAAAATCACACAAAAAGCGGGTAGAAATGACAAACGAAAAACAGTAACAAAATTTTTCAAAACTTTCACAACAAATGGAAATGAACCAAAACAGACCTCTCAACAACAAATGAAAAACCGAAATACCATTTTTCTGTTTCGTGCCCATCTCTAATGTACATTTCTATCAAATCAGTATTGCGAGGGCACAACATTTTTCAGCAAATGGATAGGTTTTTGACCTACCATTCACACTTGTTTGAAAAACAGCCCTGAGAATTGCTTTGCGTTTGGGTGAGAAGTGATTAAAATGGAGTAAGTTTCTAGGATTTCCCTTTGCATTGTGTCACTTAGTGAATGGTAACTAATGGAAGAGAGTATCCTGTAGACCAGTGATGGCGAAACTATGGCACGGGTGCCAAAGGTGGCACTCGGAGCCCTTTCTGTGGGCACCCGACACCGGCCCTTCATAGCCACCTGTATACAGGTTAAATTACTGTATTGGCACTTTGCAAAAAAATGGTGGGTTTTGAATTGCAGTTTGGGCACTTGGTCTCAGAAAGGTTCGCCATCACTGCTGTAGACCATCTTGACTTCTGACATCTGTGTTGTGAACATTCAGGCTGCCCTTTGCTATATAAAGCTTGGCATTCTTTTTCCTGCTGGCAATGCAGATGTAGCATTTACCTGTGGTAATGAATAATTCACGAGAGGTGTCTGTACTGATTGGTGGATTTGTAGACCAATGAGAGAGTCTGAGGAGTGTCTCTGCTCAGCACTGTTTTAATCAGATAGGGAATGGCACTGTCTAAGAGGAAGACAAATAGGGATAGATGAGGAATTTACACTTGCTGAAGAAAAGTCCAGATAGAATCTGAGAGAAGAGATAGGATTTTTAGAGTGTCTGTGAGGAAAACTGAGTGTTTAGAGTTTGTAAACTTGGGAACTGGGTTTGCATATATTCAGCTTTATTAGTAATCACATTTAAGTGGGTCTGAGCTATATTCTTCTTTTTGTTTATACTTCAACACGTTACCATTAATTATTTTGATTCTATTTGTAATAACCTAACGTCTTTTATTTTTATTCAACTTAAATACAGTCTGAGCGCTTTAATTTACTAGCAAAGCTAGTTGGTGGCAGTGAAAGAGAAAAATCAGAAGTGGTGTTTGTCAATAGCCTGTGAAAGGGTCAGGGGCAAGCACGTTAATGCTACAGTGGACACAATATTTTCCAGCAATGTTAGACTATTTCCTGTGTTTTTGAATCATGGATATAGGAACACAAAATCCCACATTCATAAATTAGAGGGGGTATAGAATAATTTAATATTCAGTAAAAAGAGATAAGTTTGGTAGATCATGTGATGCACATGTGTAGAGATAGGGAGAGCTACTGCCCCTCAGAACAAACATCACTGCTCTTTACTGCAACTTACATCAACCAAGAAAGTCTTAGTTAGAGTCAGCCAGTTTGAATCAATGGAACTTGGAGAGGAAGTGACACATTAAATCCCCACTGATTCATTAGGCATAATCCTGTGTAATTTACTGCAATAACCAAGGTCATATTGCCATTTCAGATTTCAAAAACGGGGTAAGGGTGCTGCCTATGTGTAATGCAAATCAGCAAGATATAGACACACCTTACAACTTTAAATACATAAGAATGCTAAGCTCAGGAAACAACCCCTTATTGTCTTGCCTTTGTGAATATAAACTGGCCTTGGGTGAAATGTTCTAGCCCAGAACCCCTACTAGCCAAGCTGTTCCTCAGCCTTTTAGCACATCCCAATTCATTGCACATGCATAGCACCTTATATTTTAAAACGTTCTTATTGTTCTGAAGGTGAGCTATTGGATAATCAGTTTAAATATTCAAGTTTGGTGGCAAAGTGTTAATTAGCAAATAGTTTTGTGCATGAAGAAGCTGTTCTATGCTTAAGGAGAAAAAGTGAAATGGAAGAGAAGCTTGGATGAGTTGTATGTACCGTAGTTTATGCTAAAGCTTTCTAAGATTGTGTGTAGGCTGATGAGGATTACTCAAATCAGGAGGAAATGTGTTTAATCTATACTTGTGTATCACCTTAGAAACTATTTTCTATACAGGCAGGCTTCAAAATGTTATATTAGTTAATTAAAATATATTATCTTGGTGAAACCAGCAGGCACCTTTCGTTGAAGCAGATGGATGCTGTGGGCAGAGCTGGAGAGTAGTCCTCCCTGAATGTATGCATTTAGCTGTTGTAAAACACAATATGTTCTAGGCTTCTGTAGATACTTGTATGCCAGGCCACTGTGTGAATAAATTTAACCATATTTTCCATCTGTTGGTACCGAGTTGTCACCCAACTTATTTATAGTTTCAAAATGTTCTTGTCCTGTGTTTATTTGTGCCCTAGTAGATCTATAAGAATGACAACAACAACAACAATGTTCACACGTAAGTTCTTGAGACAACAATTTAAAACATTGGTAAATAATCAGCGGCAAAAAGGATAGGCTTCTCATTTATCTCTCAAAGTCAGGGAAGAAATGCGTAGGTGGACATCTTCTGGAAGGTCATTTCAAAACCCCGAAGCTACAGCTGTGAAAAGCACTGTGCCTTCATTTCACTAAAGACAAATCACATATCAGACCCTAACAGAGGAATTTGACAAGAGTGAGAAGAACTTTTCCCATAGGAAAAACAGTTTTAATGTCACAGCTTTTGTTTTACTTATAGTCCTTTTACTTTAATTTCACCTTTTATAACTATGCATATCACACCCTGTCCTGAGTGTTTCTAGGGGAACTTTAGCCGGTGTTAATTTTGCCTGTTTAGAAGTACAGTAATGCCACCGGATTCAGTGAAACTTAGCTGTACTGTACAGATCTGCTGATGTGCACCACAATCCTTGTTATGCTGCCGGTCTCTTGTAAAAATGAATTATAGCAAGTATATGTGTGAAATAGTTATATTTAAATAGCCCGAAATACAGTCACAGACTTTGTGTTTGACAGTGCTGTTTTTATTTCAGACAGGTGATATTTTAGGATTCCCATTAAGAAATCTAAAGCTTCTTTTGTGCAGAAATGATCTATAACCAACTGTTTCTATAACTCGAGGAATATGTGTGTCTCTGTGTTACAAAGTTAAGAGTTTGTTTATAAATATCTGACTGAAATATCTGACTGAAGTAACTTCCCACTCAAACCTCCGATTGTCTGCCCTAGACCTGAACAGGAAATTCAAGGCCAGGTGGCTCTTTAAAGTCCCCATCTCATCCCTCCAGAGGGTGCCTGGCCTGCAGCAGCAGCGGCAGCAGAAGGAAAAATATTTTGTGCTTTCATTTTATTGTTTATTGTTTTAAAACAAATTGTTATTTACACTATTATTATTTACAGATTACTCTCTGGTTTGCTTATTTTGATGATGGTCATTTTGATGATGCCTATGATGTTGCAATGAAACTTCTTGCGAAATGTTAACAAAAGAGTATTTTTTAAAAATTGCTATTAATCTTGAACAAATCCAAATGCAGGGTTGGAAAAAACAACAACAACACAGAGGGTTTATAAATAAACCAATACAGTGTATTGTTTCACCATCTGCCATTGCAATGTCACTGTGAATACACATGCACCCAAGCTTACATTTAGAAGTAAAGAGTACACCTAAGTAAGACAGCAGGCAAACCCTTGCTCTCCTTGGTGATATTCAAGGGAGTCACATGCTGAAGAAAAAATATAAAAAATAAAACCAGTGCCAACCCGGCACCAGGGGCTACGCAGTCAGTGCTTAAAAATAAAAAATAATAAAAAATAAAAAGGAGCACCAACCTGGCCCCAGGGTGGCCGGGTTGGTGCCCTAAAATAAAGAAGAAATTATAAAAAATAAAACCAGCGCCGACCTGGCCCCAGGGGCCGTGCAGTTGGCGCTTTAAAAAAAAGAGGTGGTGGCCCCAAGCCAGTGACTCAAAAAGCCCCTACCACAGGGGCCAGGATCGCCCGCAGCCACTGCTGCTGCTGCCCTATAAGGATGATGTGTTGTTGATTGATAAGGATGTGGAGAATGAGGATGAGGATGCTGCCAGTCCACTTTGTGCAGTTGTTGTCAACATCTGGTTTTTTGTTTTTGTTTTTTGAATGTTTTTTTCCACCCACGTGCTGTCAAATGGATTAAATCGTGCAAAGCAGGGAAAAACGAATAACAAATCAATGAACCAATGAAATGAATGTTTCAAAAATTTGTTCAAAACAAAACAAAACAAAACAAATCGCCATTTTTTCGGTTTGTGCCCATCTCTACTGGTAACAATACTAAAAAGACACTCCCAGTTCGTATGTAGAGGTAGCACTAATGCTTCTTGTGTCAGAGCTTAAGCAAGACAAGACTTGAAAGCTGTAAGTAGTTCACATTCACCAGCCATTAGGCGTTATAGTGAGTTTCAGTGAAACAACATAACATTGCACCAACATTCATACTTTAGCTTTAATTTTCTCAAGATAAATGCAAATGAGACAAGGACTGCCCATTTAAGCAAGTCTTGTAATATAGTCAATAAAGGACAAAATATGAAAAATGTGGACATATTTCCAAATAGGCAATACATTATAATAAAAAACATGCAGTGGAGAGCATTAGTTCATGAATAGCCTCATAAATCAGTGTCTCGAAAGAAGTACTTATCAGTAACAAGCATCTCCCTAAAGCTCTCAGCTTGTTTTGGGTTTTTCTTTTTTCCTCCACTTTACTAAATGCTTACTCAACAAAATATATGAGGAAATCTTCTTTTATCATGTTTTTTACTTTCTAAGGGCTGAACATCTCTGAATAGAAGGTGGAATAGGAATAAAGGAACAGAGTTCATAGTTTTTCTTTGTAAGAAGAATCCAGAATGGTATTATTTTCCTATCACCACCTTCCTTTGTTTTTGTTTTTGTTTTTAAGATACTTTTTCCATTTTTCTTTGTCATAGCATGTCATCATGTGAATTGGCCTAGAAATGTTTATAGTAGGAATGGATTCCAATAATCACATAGATTCCATTGTGGAACCACTTTGGTACATATCATGCCTCTTCTTTTGTAATAATTTCTTCATGCAGATTGGAAGTTCTGTAACATCTGAGCATGTCTGTGGGTATTCTCAAGTCATCCAGATGAGGTTATCTGGGAGTTGAGTCAGGGCAAATGAACTTCTCTAAATGTTTCCCTATTCATTGAAGTCACGGCTTCCTCAGATTGAATCTTTTCCAGACTGAAGAAGCTACTTGGAAGAGTAGTGAAACGTTTTGATCCCACAAGAAAAGAAGTCCAGTTGCCATGACCATGAGTAGGAATTACAGAACTTGTCTCTGATGAATATGACTTGATCATAGAGCAGCAGCTTGTTGCACAATTATTAATGGTATTTCCATAACTATTTGAAATTAAGATACATGCCAAATAGCATACAGTATAACTTTCATGAAGGTACATTGCAATATATCTGTTAATTTTATTACATATAGACCAGGATTTTATAATTTACACTTCCTGTCATAAGTCCATCAATATAAAATCTCAGTGGCAAATTGCCATGTGTTAAGCAGTTGTAAATTGTATTTCCTGATATGCACCAGTCATGTGAGTTGAAATGTAAGAAGTACTGTACTATCACGGATTTCTCAATCAGAAACTTTTCACTATTGAAATGTACACCCGTGAACTTATGGTGGGATAATTATAAGACTGGATTCTGGATGCAGAATATTACATTCATTAATACTTAGGAAGCACACTAATACCGAACTCATATATAGTAAAAATGTGCAAGCTTTTGAAAGCCCAGGTGTCATCATCCAGCCGTTTAAATAGCAAGGGCAGAGGATGAGATTTCAGCCTTTTCCCTCAGGATTCTGTTTTGTCTCCTGTGCTGTTTAACATTTACATAAAACTGCTAGGAGAGGATGCCTGGAGTTTTGGAGTTGGGTGACACTAGTATTCAGGTGACACCCCACAAGAAAAACAATACATGTAGAGTAACAAGTTCTTGATTTGTTCTAGCCTTTAGATTGTCACAGCAGAAAACAATAAAGAGTCTGGTACTGTAACAGTTGTAATAGGTTTTATTTGGAATAAGCTTTTGTGGTATGTAGTCATTTCTTGAGATGCACAGAGGATGACTTCACTGACAAGTGGCCAGAATCCTTTTAAAAATCAGTCTTTAAACCACTCAACAACTATTATGCAAAACTATATACTGGAGTACATCAGTCTGACTATCTCATCTGAGGCTGTCTCTTGGTGTTGTCCAGCTAATTATGCCATTCAGTAGAAACATCTGACAGGACTGAGTGATGTGATTTTATTCCCAGTGGCTCAGTACCTAATTCATTATGAAAATTCGGCCTTCCTATGAGTGAAACATGTTACCTCATCTGGAAACTTGCAGACAACTTCATTTCAGCCATGTGTATCTTTGCTCTGTGCTGGATTGTTGGTTCCTATTGTGTTCTGTATTTTGATTGTTGAATGCAGTTGGTAAATCATATTCATTTCATATCTTGAGATTTTATTGAAAATGTGGCTCTTTTAGTGCAAAGGAAAAATATGGTCAAGTCATTACTTTTCATGAGGACAGAAGCATAGCTAAAGTGTTCTTGCTCTGTTTTCACTATTACTGTTTCATGTGTTTGCAGAGCTTTTAGTGTTCAAACTCGACTGCGCCATATTTGCATTGCTACTGTTTAGATCTGTGTGATGGAAATGGAAAGATGCACAAATTTCAAAATGGGATTTTGAAGCAAGAAGCCATGAGAAGTGCTTTATTGGATTAAACCACAAATCAATCTTGTTCAACAGTGGAAAGAACAAAATTACAAGGGCACAAATCCAGCACAGAAAGAACAAAGTGCATTGTGGACTGGAGGGAAAAACACTGAAAACTGCCTTTTAAGGTAACCTTGAGGGTCTCACAGTTGGGAGCCAATTACTTGCCCTGGGGTTGTCTGCCATTTTAATAGAGGCACTACACAATATAGTGCCTCTATTAGGGACTGGATTAGGGATGGGCACAAAATAAAAAACAAAATGCTATTTTGTCATTTTGTTACATAACGAAACGAAACAAAATGTTCATTTTTTTTAAAATGAACTGTTTCATGCATTTATTTATTTATTTATTTATTTATTTATTTATTTATTTATTTATTTATTTATTTTTATTTATTCACAATATTTTTTTAGCCGCCCCACTACCAGGTGGTTTCCTCTGTAAAACTGCTTGCCACCACAGGTTAAAAAAAATGCGCTGACAGCCCGCAGGCCAGCTGGTACGCGCAAGATAAGGAGGGGGGAAAGCACTGAACTGGCCCACAGGCCAGCTGATCGGTGGGAGATTTAAAAACGTAAAATATAAAAACACAAAAATAGTGCTGACCCATCCTGTGGGCCAGCTGGTCGCACAAGAAAAAATAGATAAATAATAAAAAAAACTCACCAACCAGGCCCACGAGCCAGCTGGTTGGCGTGAGATAAGAAAAATAAAAAATAAAAAAATGTGTTGACCTGGCCTGTGGGCCAGCTAGTCGGCACGAGAAAAAATAAATAAAAAATAAAAAACGCAAAATGAAACAAAATAAATCAAAATAAAATATGAAACTTTTTTTAAAAAAATGTTTTGCAATCAAAGAAATGAAATGGGGGAGAAACAAAAAACAAAACAAAATGCCATTTTGGTGTTTTGTGACCATCCCTAGGCTGGATCAAGTGAACCCTTCCCAGTTATGGAAAGAATCCAGCAGAGCTTTCTGCTGGAGGAAGAAGCCAGGAAGTGTTTTGTTGTTGCTGATGATTTCAACTTCCCTAACCCATGCCACTTATCACCAGGGGAGATAAAAATCAGTGCTTTTTAAAAATTAAAATCTTGATTTAAATCATGATTTAAATTTCAAAAGATTAAATTTAAATTTATTTCTAATTAAATCATGGTTTAAATCAAATCCACCCTGTTTCCCACACTGTTCCAGAGGATCCTTCAGTGTTCTAGTATTGTTTTTGAAGAAATTAAATGGGGAGGAAATAATTGGTGAAAGTTGGTTCTTACTTCTATTAATACTATCATCTGATTAGTGGAGGTATTAATATTGAAGCTTTTCAGACCACATAATTATCTGATAAAAAGAAGTTTGATTTGTGTACTCACTAAAGCCTGACGTTTCAATTTCCTATTTTCCATGTTTTCTGTCTTCTGTTTCCATTAGTTTTGTTTTGTATTGTTTAATAGTAAAGGCATTCTTTGAATTCTTTGTGAATGGAAAACAGAAGAAGATTCACTTATACCATGCAAATTGCTTATCTTAATACTATTTCATAATGTTCTTATTGCTGTTTATTTTATCATGTCTTATTTTTGTTTGGCTTGAATTAACTGGATGGGCTTTGATAGGGAAGGTGACTATTGGCTAATTAGTAAGTGAGATTTCAGATTTTTCATCTATTCTCTTGAGGTATCACTAACAGGATTAATGTTATTTTTCATTCTATAATAAGTTAGATTGTTGTTCTGTATCATCAAGTTGAATCTGAACTATAAACAATTTAAGAAGGCTTTCAAAGTATGTGGGATGTTTAAGCAACGGTTTTCCCGTTATAATCTTCTGGTAAGTTTCCATGTCAAGCAGATATTTGATTCTTGGTCTCCTAATGCAAAACTCCACTAGACTGGCTCACCAATGTGATATAGACTACCACTGTGATAGAGTTACTTCATTGCTTTTCTTATATCTGTGCCCAGCTATAGAAAACAGAGACCTAGGAGGGAATTATGACATTCAGAGGGTGTAGATTAGGGATGGACCCCTTACAAAAATGGCACACTGTTTTCTCATTTCGTAAACGTATGAAACCTTATGAAATGAAACAACAAACAGTGTGTCATCAAGAAATGAAACAGAACACAATTTTTTGTTTTGGAAATGAAATGATTCATCATAACCTCTTGATCCAGCTTTCTTGAGAGCAGGAGATTTATTTTTAAACTAATTGATTTGTTTTCCTTCCTCCCTGTGCCTCAGCTGCTGAGAGAGCTTATCTTCTATCTTGATCTGCCTGCAGCTAGCAAGGAGCTGAACACATGCCTTCACTGGCTGTGTTTGCAAGTTGATTTAAACTGATTGTTTTCCTTTCCTAATTAAGTAGGACTGTGGAGGTTATTTTTATATGTATATTTTCCTTGCTTTCCTCACCGTGCCACCGACCAGCTCTTGAGCTTATCTCTTTGATCTTTCTATGCAGCAGTTATCCATTAGGTTTCTAGCTTGTTTACAGAGGGTTCTTTGCTTGAAAGCAAATTGATTGGAAGGTTTGAGGGTCTTTGATTTAGGGCAGTGGGCTCCCTGTTAAATAAAGGAAAGCTCCCCATTATTTATAGCCTTACAAAAGTGTTTCGTTTCATTTTTTAAAAATTGTTATTAATGAAATGAATGAAATGAAGACTGAAACGAAATGAAACAAAAAGCTATATTTCCATTTTGTGCCCATCTCTAATGTAGCTCTTATGACAGAAACAAAAATTGGTAAGCTACTACACAAGAAAGATGAATCTATAATGGATCTAATTATTTACTCTGTCAAACCTTTATGTTTTGCTGTCACTGCCCACGTTGTGTTGGAAGTACCAGAATAATTACATAAATGGACAAATGTCATGGTGTGGCAGTGAAGTAGTCATAATGCAAAGACATTTGCATCAATGTTGTCTATATATTTTGACAAGTATGTTGCTATAAATCTCTCCTCCCAAAGGATTTGTTAATATGCCATATCTATATCAATAGATTGGGTGCATCTAACAATCTTCTTTATGTGTTACCCTGTTTCCCCAAAAATAAGACCTCCCCAAAAAATAAGCCCTAGCAGAATTTCTATGCATTTGTTAAATATAAGCCCCACCCTGATAATAAGACCTAGTGATGGGCGTGGCTATGCATTTCGGCGCGGAGCGGTAAGGAAGACTGGAATATCTTTTATCTGCCACAGCTCCTTTCTCTGAGCAATTCGCACTTGTGCGGGTGCGCAGGTGGCAACTGCATCATTCCTTTCTCCTAGCCATTCACACATGCATGGGTGCACATGTAACCGCGGTCGCACGGCAATCCATTGCGCACTTGCGAACGGCTAGGGGAAAGGAGTTCACGCATCACTAGCGACAGCCCCACCTACCAGCACCAGTCTGTGGGCCTGCTTTTCCTGAGTACCTGTACCCCCAGAAAAGGTGAGTGCAAAAAGAAAGAGCTATTCTGTTAAGTACAAGAAAGAAATTGTCGAGGACTCCCAGGGCAAGCATCTTACGGCTTTCTGCAAAGAGAAGAAGTTGAATATCCAAATGGTCCAAAAATGGCGGGCAGAATACAATAACCTCAGTCTACATGTGGACAGAGGAAATGCTAAGAAGCGCAAGTGTGATTCAGGTCGGCAACCTTTATTTCCTGATCTGAAAAACATAATCTGTGAATGGAATTGCTGACAGGAGAGCAAAGGCTTTGGTTGTGTGCAGGGCTGACATTCAAGCATCGTATACTTAATAAAAGTAAGACATCCCCTGAAAACAAGCCCTAGTGTGTCTTCTTGAGAAAAAACAAATATAAGACAGTCTTATTTTCGGGGAAACACAGTATTTGTGCAAAGGGAAATAAATAGTAGAACTGGACGCTGGCTATACCCCTGAGTTCACACATTCCTCTTCTCCTGTACTACATGTTATGGGCTGACATATGAGGTATGGATACCTACACGTGTGTGTGTGTGTGTGTGTTCACAAAACAGAATTATGGCCAATCTTACTTCATCCCATGATTGTCAATGTGTGTAAAAACCTGTGCACACAAGATCCCCTACCTTTGATTGAGTGGCATCAGCTGTCCAGAAATGGAATTGGGATCACTAATCATTTCTACACATTCACAACTAATACCTGAAGAGGCTATAATATTTTTGTATGTATTTTATTGTAGATCAATTAAAATTCTGGAATGGTAATAAGGACTGCCTTCTCATTATATAAAAACAACAGTAGAGAGTGCATTCAAACTGACTTTAGACAGGAATATGCTGCTGACCAACTGAGGAAAGGCAGAAAAAAAGAGAAAAAAGTCAACTATCTTATTTTTAGCATCACACAATCTGTATCTTAAATCTGCCTGTTGCTGAATAGAGTTAAAGTATATTTTCATATTTATGCGACCCTGTGCATCTATCATACAGTTTAACCAGTGTTGCCTCCCTTTCTGTAGCCTTGCAGATAGGTCAAGTGGCTGCATTCTGTGAGACATTGTTCTATTACTTGATAACATAGAAATTGATTCTTTCTTCATTTCGCCCTCCTCGTGGTCTAACTGTTGGCAGGTATGTTTTCTGGATAGACAGCCTGATCAATCTCTCTCACCACACAAATACAGCAGTTTCTTGTTAAGCTTTCAGTGGGACTCTCTTTTGTCTTCCCAAAGGATTTTAAGAGTCTTCATATGCTCATCATGAACCTAAACTTGTGAGCAAAACAGAGTTGTGATCTCACTGTGAAGTAGAGCTTGGCTGGAGAGTAAACTGGGCTGGAGATGTACCAGGACCGCAGTATATATGTGTGAATATTTTTTTCACACATGCATACCTCTAAAACTAGGTGTGTCTTATGATCCAGTGCATCTCATGGAATGAAAAATATGGTAATTCCTGCATCAAGCAATAGGAATACCATTTCCTTTTTACTGTATCTCTTACAGGAGGTAGCAAAAATGTTATTTCCCCCCAAAAAAACATAAAGTGCCAATGTCTTTAAGCAATTATGCTTTCATGTGTATAAAAAGTAACAAGAAAATAATAAGCTGTCTGCTAAATAGAAATCCTCAGTCATAGGCTTTTTGCAAACCATAGCTGTAAATCACCGACTTGGGCATTATCAAAAGCTTTATGCTTCAGATATTCTAGCATAACATTAAGTTGCCATGACAGCTGCCTTTTGTTTTTATTTTCCCTGCATCGCTTTAATTAACTTATTCTGCCTAGAACAGCAGAAAAGGTAGCTAGCTAATGATGATATCTTCTCTGCTTAGAAGACCAGGAGGAATAATTTATGTGTGTAGCAGTTTTTTAAACCATTCTTTCTTTGTGTGTCAGTGGTACTGCCTTTCACTCAAGTACAAATCCAGATATAGTGAAGCAAATATTTGTCCAGGAATTAGATTTTTTTTTAAAAAAAAATCTGATCAATATATATACCTAGCAATGACATTAAAATCAGCCCCTTATTCAAACTTTCGGAAATCAGGGTATAAGCTGTAAAAGGCGTCCTTTTAGGATGAGGTCAAAAATTTATTATACAGATTACCATAATCTGTCGATAATCTAGGAAGTATTCTGGATTTCCTGACCTCTTGTGTAAATGAAATCCTCTCTAGTTGTTAGCTGACAGCAGAGAAAGGAAAAAGTACCATATGTTTAGTTCTGTAAGACACACTTTTCCTCCTCAACAGTAAGGAGAAATTTCTGTGTGTCTTGCAGGGCAAATACACCCCCGCCGGGAGCCTTCAGAGTGGTGGCTGCAGAGGCCTCTGGACCTGCTGTAGGTCCCAGCCCCAGATGCAGCCCCAGTATTCCTGACTCAGGTGTTAAAAAAGACCTTGCATGATTGATTTTTTCCCCATAGAACGGAAGAGACAGAGCAAACAGTCCTACCGGAGACTAGAGAGATGAGAAACAGGCTAGAGCAGGGGTGCCCAAACTTTTTTTAAGGAGGGCCAGATTTGGTGGCTGAGAATGTGTCAGGGGCCGGTTGTTCCCCAACCCTGCCACCCCACTGCAAACCCCACCTACTTTCTTTAAAAAAACATGGGGTGAAGGAGGGGGAGGGAGTGGCGGGACAGCCAGCCACGGGCCACTCAGAATGGCCTGACGGGCCGGATTTGCCCCCCCCCCCCCGGGCGGGCTTTGGGCAGGCCTGGGCTAGAGAGTAGCCACCCACCATGATGACCATAGAGCTGCTCACAGGCAGAATGTGAATCCAGGAGAGGGAGATCTCCCATTCAGGGACTCCCAAGAGCAGCATGGCTGGAGAGTAAACTGGGGCTGGAGATGTACCAAGACTGCTGTATGTATGTGTGAATATTTTTTTCACACATACATACCTCTAAAACTAGGTGCATCTTATGGAGTAAAAATATGGTAGTTTAACTTCTAAGCGATAACTTTTTCAGAATTAAAACACCATGCATTACCCATGTATACATTTGCATGGTATTTTTAAGATCACTCCTCATAAAGTGACTTACAATTTATTTGTTTATTTCTGTACCGCACATCTTCCCAAAGGAACTCCGGGTGGTGTACAACGATTGCATATAACAATAAAAAATGGCAAGCAATTAAAAATAACAAAAATAACAAAACAAAACAAATAATATTAATACTCAGCAAGATGGTAGAACAAAATGAAACAAAACAAAACAAAACTTAATGGTCTCCAGATGCCTCTCTAAAAAGCATGGTCTTAAGTGCTTTTTTGAACAGCAAGGACAGCAGGGACTGAGCAAGGCAAATCTCACCTGGCAGCTTGTTCCAAAATATAGGGGCGGCCACCAAGAAGGCCCGGTTTCGAGTGATCGATTTCCGGCCTCCCTGCGGGTGGCCATCCAGAGTGAGAGCACCTGTGACATTCTGGTGGGCTGGGCCTCTGTTGACTTCTGGAAGATCCGCTCTGTCAGATATTCAGGTCCCAAGACGTGGAGGGTTTTGCAAGTCAAAACCAGTACCTTGAACCTTATTCAGGACACAACGGGCAACCAATGCAAACGAGCCACAACTGGGGTGATGTGGTCATATCTGCCCACACCAACCATTAAAATGTCATAAATATTTACCATAAACAGGTTTACTAACACTGAAAAAAAATCATAAAAAGTATGAGGTTAAAAATATGTAGAAGAGGACAAGAAAAAGGCCATTTAAAAGTCTGGTGAAATTCCTTAAAATATTAATGCCCACTTAAAGTCTGCAGAAGCAGGTCAAGCAAAGTTTTCAGGGCTGAGAATTCCATGAGTATTGGGTCATTGCACGAAAGAACCTGTTTGACCTTAATGACAAGCCAAAAAGCTGGGCACAGATTCATAATGGCATAAGTAACTCTTCAAATAATTTGGATGCAAACAATTCAGATATCAGCTAAGAGACAATGAGTTAGTGGTCAATTTCCTACATTAGATTCTAATTTATATCAGTAGCCAGAGTGGCATAGCAGATAGACTGGTGGGCAATAGGAGTCAAGAGACCTGGGTTTAAATTTCTACTCAGCCATGGGAAGCTATTGGAGGTGGTATGCGTAAAAATGCTTCTTAAATATCTCACACAGCTTGAAAACTCTACTTGAGTCCCTATATGTTCGAATCACTTAACAGCACAATATAGGGCCACCTTTGAAAAAGATGGATTTTGTTCCATAATCTCACCTCTCAGTGTTACCTGTTAATCGGCCCTACTTTTAGGGTTCACTGGGCAAAAAGCCTGTGGGTGTGTGGATATGCCCAGAGATAGATGAACAATGAAGTAGATTAGCAAACTCCATAATGGCCTGGCTGTTGAATGGCACTGATGAAACCTTTGATTTCCTTCATAAACAGTGCAAGTGACTTCCTACTGGATGTTGGATAAAGGAACGAGCAAAAAGGCAAATAACATTGCTGTGGCGACAAGGTCTTAACCAAGTTGGAAGACAATGGAGCAGTATGGACAATTTATGTAATTCGACATTTTGGTGGTGGCATGCTCAGAGTGTACCCACATAAGATTCTATGATCATGCCATTTGTCTCAGATCAGATTACTGTCTTGTGGTAAAGAAAGGTATATAATGCACTTTGCCTCCCAATTTTCTATCCACCAATGTCAAACTGAATTTTATGGAGAACAAAGGAAAGTGAAAACAAGCAGGGAAGATGGGAGAATGCTCTGGACGAGGCTGAAGAGCAGGGGAACGCCTTGCAGAAATCCCAGGAAGGTTACCAAGCAGAAGTAGAAAACCTGGAAGCAGCAGAAACTCCAAGTGACAGGGGATATGTAAAACAAACAACCAAAAAAACCTAGGACTGGGATTACTGTGCAATTGAGAGGACTCCATGAAGAGGCTGAGAGACATATAAATCATCTTCCCAAACTCAGTTATTGGGAGCAAAAGGAATTCCAGGAGTTAGGACATTGATAGCAAGAAGCCCAGACCAATGTTCAGCTGAAACCCCACCAGGATGCTGGAACTGAGAAAAAGTGAATGACTGGGGAAGGTGGTTTGTCCATTCCTTGAGATTGCAATATAGATACGATGATAGTACAGTGTTAACTCTACTTAACAGCAGCTCAACATAAGAGCAATTCGACTTAAGCGTGAAAAACCATTGGTGTTTTAACTGCTGACTTACAGATTTTAAATGTGGTCTGCTCTGCTTACAATTTTATTTATTTGCTTGTTTGTTTATTTATTTATTTCTAGATAGGGCTGTTCCACTTAAGAGTTGTTTGACTTAAGAGTATGCATTTGGAACAGATTAAACTCAAAAGTAGAGGTACCATTGTATGTTGCTGCATATTAGAGAGAGTGAGATGTTATGAAGCAGAAATTGTATGCCATTTCCCTACTTTGCAATTGTTCTTCTGATAGTTGAATCTGTTTCTTAACTCTGTTGGGCAATTGTATTGTTAATTCAAACATGTCATCTACAGGAGGTCAATTATGGTGAAAATGCACAAAACAGCCATACAGTACATGAATCCAAACATTTTGGCAGTTAATTGCATATACATTCCAGTGGAAAGGGTGTCAGATAATTGAGCAGTATGAAAATGGTGTGTTTACTTTTCATTCTAGAATTAAACCCAAAAATTGGAGTGCCCCAATTCCCATTATTTCCAAAAGCAATCAGGGATAATGCAATACTACAAGAACATGGTCATTACCCTCCTCAATGGCTGCTTACAGTAATTGCACATTAGTTTCAATTCTCCTTAAAGTAGTATTTTCGTAGGACTCTTTTATATGTATAACTTGTAAATAATAGAAAAATAAATAAAGACCTTACCTAACTGCTTTTTTACTACTGGGACTCTTTCTTTAAAAAGCTTCTTTACAAAATAGGACACATGAAGTGTGTTTAGCTCTGTAAATAAAAAGAGGTGCTCTTCTGCAAGCAAGTAAAACCTCGCTAGATGGTATAATCACTGTATTATTAGTGCATATCTACGGTACATAATTTATAGAAATATAAGAGTATCTGCATCATATCTGTTGGCCAGAATCCTACTTTTTATTTTTTACTGCATATAGAAGGGAAATTGTGGAAGCAGCCTTTCATTGACAAGATGCCGGGTTTGCACAAGGAACATAAGCAACTTGTCCATTAGTCATGGTAGCTTACACAACTTCCCTTCCATGCAGGGTGAAAATCAATAGGATTGTGGTTTTCATATTTTTGGATATTTCACCTTTTTATGCATGGGCATTTACTGATTTTTAAAGTCAACTTCTTGCCATCTCAGAAATGAAATATGCATTCTTGCCCTGATAAAAATTACTGTTATATAAAAAGAAGCATTTTAAATTCTTTATTGTTGTCATTAGTTGAATATTAACAGAGGGAGGGAGAAATAACCAAAACTTTTAATGGTGTGTAAAAGTTTGCAAACTCAAAGAAGCAACATCTTGATTTTACCAAATAATACACCTTGATTTAGTAATACACGTCTTTTAAAAGTGAGTAGGTAAAAACTTTTGCCTGTTTTATAGTGACTGGCTGAAATCCTGTTCTTTAATATTACCCTAAGTAAGGCTAATGATATTATCAACCATGGCGATTTCTAAGAAGTATTTTTTTTTATTTTCCACCAAAAATCCCAAGGCTCTTGTGGAATCCCCTCAGGAGCTATGGGATAGGATGGACAGGAGGATGAAACACAATTTCAACTAGGGATGGGCACGAAACGGAATATGTATGTTTCATTTCATTTTGTTTAGTCCCCCACATTTTTTGTTTCATTTCATACAATTTTTTTTTCAAAAAAACATTGTATGAAATGAACCACTAATGAAATGGTTCATTGGCGGGAGGAGGGTGGCCACAGGGCAGATAGATCAGCTGGCAAGCAGGACTTGGGGGAGGGGGAAAAGTTTTTTTTTAAAAAAAAGCCCTGGCATTTAAAAAATCATTTTCCCTCCCCAAGCCCCGCCTACTGGCTGATATGCACTAGGGTGGGAAAAATGTATTTTCCCCCACCCCAGCATCGATCAGCTGACAGGCAGAGCTTGGGGGATGAAAAAAGTTTTTTTTAAAAAAAAAAGCCCAGAGCTTTTTTTAAAAAACGTTTTCCCTCCCCCAAGCCTGCATGTGGCTTACAGACTGAACAAAATGATTTGTTTCAACAAAAACACCATTTCATTATGTCTGTAACAAAATGCTGCTTCCTCGTTTCATTTCATTTTGTTACATAATGACACAATGAAACAGCATTTCGTTTTTCATTTTGTGCCCATCCCTAATTTCAACGATTACCTATGTAAATCGTCTAACCCTAACCCTAACCCTGTTTCAGCTTAGAGCACTGGCTGGCTGGTGTCCCCCCCCTCCCCTTCCGTGAGCTGGTTACTCACATTACCAAGTGAGAAGTGTCAGACGTATGGACATCTGATTCAGTCTTGAATTAACATGACCCCGTGCGGATCTAATTTGAATGCAGCATTTCAGTTTAACCATTGCACCACGGGGCTTATATGTATGTCACAACAAAAACTTTGGCACCTGGTTTGTAATATTCTATTATCACCATCAGTGATCAGTATTGAACAAATGGTCTACAAACCCACAAATATGAACCCAGTTAATAGTTCAAAAGAATTCTGTGAATTTAGCCCTGTTACACATTTTAAAAAATTGAAAACGCTTGTAGAAGTCATACTTAGGATTTTTGTTTGTTTTTTGCTCTTATTTCTAAGTTCAATTTGTTTATTTTGAATTGATGCTCTATTTTCTTTCCTGTGATTGGTTTGTTACAGATGCTTATCTATTTATGAATCTGTGTTGTATGATTAAGGTAATTGTGTCTGATTGTATTAAAGATAGCACTCTCAAATGTTTTGATTCTCTGTGTGATTAATGTATTTCAAGTATGTTTACTAAAACAGTTGATTTTCTTTTTTCTTTTTTACAAATGTGAGTCTTTAAAGTCTGGCTGTAACAGAAGTATTTGTTTGATACCCTACCCTTTTAAAAAAACTTTGCAAATCTCAGGATGATTAACATTGGTGTCCTATTGAACCTCCCACTACAGCCTTATGTGCTTTAAGACCATTCTCTGCAACTGATTACAAAATTCTTTTGTAGCAAAAGTGCTGCAGAATAGATTAATCTAAAGGGACTGTTTATGTCAGTCATAGAGAGATTACAAATCACATCTCTCTGTGGTAACTTGAGTTGGGAAAAATTCAGATATTATAAGAAAGACTTGATTTTTCCTGTTATTAGGGATGTAAGCAAGTCTAATGGTGGGTGTATGTTTTAAAATTTTTTGTCAGGTAGCCAAAAGGTGCTGTTATCCTCTTCCTTTAATCCAAAAATGAAAGAGCATTTTTCAAGTACCACATCAGGTAAAACAGTGATGAATGCTAAACTAGAAAATATGCTTAAGAAATCATGTTATTATCGCTACAATTTACGGATTATACAAGAAGAGCTGACATCTGTATTTTACTGTGCATCTCTTCATTTCAAGCTTTAGATTAATTCCCCCTCACCTTCAGCTGGTGCTGTATTTAAATTAGGCACAATGCTAAAAGAAAAATCCATTCTGTTTCTATGCTAACTAGATTACTCCTAAAAGATATCAGATGATAGATTCAGATGATAGCCTACCTTTGTAGATCAGTAAAATGAGCAGACTGCTTGTCTTTCTCTTTGCAGGTGGTTAGATACCTGCAGTTCTTGCTGTGAACTACAGGTATTTGTTGTGCCTCTGTTGTCTTAAAAAAACCATAGTGCTAGTACCATATAATGCCTCATTGGTTTTTCTGTGTGGTTCTTTTCTTTTAATTTGTACTGACAAGAATTTTCTACAAAGCTTTTCATTGAAAAATATTTGGGTTTATATTTTGTCTCTGAAACCTTCCATACCTCCTGGCTGCTTATGAGACTTTTGAAGTTTCTTTGGAGATTCTTTCTGTGATATTTTATTTCTTTCTTTATTGAAAACATTTCAATCCTGCCTTTCTCCCCAAAAGGACCCAAGGCCTTCTCGGTGCGTTGCTATGAAGGCTTTTAAAAATGGTGAATCCATGTGTTCCTTTTTTTTTCCCCACCTATGTTTGCTCAAAAGTGCATGATGGACAGAGAAAATATGCATGACATTTTAGGTAGAATTGCCATTTGGATACAGTGTTTGCAGTTGTGATCTTAGTTTATCTCCAATATTTTGAAATCTAAAAACCTGAAACTTGGTGTAAATGCTAAGAGTTATTATATTCTTGGTGTTATTGTGTTTTGAAAAATTAATCAAGTAATTTAATTATTAAAAATAAATATGTCTTGTAGGCTTCAGTACCAATCTTCTTCCGAGGAAGAGGCCATCTCCAAGGAAGAAGGTTCCTCAGCCGGAGGGGAGGGGGTGTTCCACGGCTAGGAACCCGTGGTGCTCTGGCCAAATACTGACAGCCAGTTTTCATTCGGCCTCTGGCAATCATTCATCTTCACCCTTGACTGTTCTGTTGTGGGAACACTGCTTCTCTTTCTAGCTATTCTTACTGCCTAGAGAATCTTGCATGCTTCTGATTCCAAGTAAAAGGGGGAGGAAGCACCTTTCTAAGGCTAAATCCAGTTGTTAATGTCAACTAGAGCAAAGAGTGCCTTTCCTAGAGGAAGACCAGGTATTATTTCATTTTATCACAGATATTTTAATATGATATGCAATGGAAACTCATATAACAAACGGCTTGTATAACATAAAATCTGTGCAACATAAAAAATTGCGGAGATAGGGGAAGTTGGCTTAACAGAATTGTGTATGGGGCAAATCCGTACAATATAAAATGGTCACAATTAAGGATCACTCTGTTTTCAATGCATTCCTATGGGAAATTTATATAAAGGAAAATTTGCTTAACATAATTTCATTTGGAATGAATTAATTCCTTTGTAAAAGGTACCACTGTATTATGGTATATCACACTAGTCTGAATAGGCTTATTAGGTGGACAATGGCCTGGGGTGCATGAAAGTCCCACCTATGCAACCATTCCCAACACCTATGAAGTATCAAGCAAAGTGTTTCAGGATCTGAAGAACAGACCCTATGCTTCTGGGAAACCACTAGAAGAAGAAGATGCATGGATAGAGAGGAGACTCAGGAGAAAGGCTAAACAAGCACAAGGGAGGGAGGGGAAAGAAAGAAAGAAAGAAAGAAAAGAAAGAAAGAAAGAAAGAAAGAAAAAAGAAAGAAAGAAAGAAAGAAAGAAAGAAAGAAAGAAAGAATTTCAAATCCATATCAAAGTAGTAAAGTGATGGTGAACATTTTAAAGACCAAGTGCCCAAACTGCAATTCAAAACCAACTTACCAGTATTTTTCACAAAGAGCCAGTACGGCAATTCAACCTGAATACAGTTGTACCCTAAGCTCCAAATGCTTTGGGTGCTAACACTTTGGCAAAGTGAGGCTTGAAGAGCAGGCTTTTGAATTTCCGCCAGCACTCTCACTGTGGCCACAAGAATTTCAAAAACCTGCTCTTCGGTCCTTGCTTTCCCGGAGGTTAGCACCCCTGCTTTTCGATCCTCGCTTTCCCAAAGGGTGCTACCCTTCGGGAGAGTAGGGATCAAAGAGCAGGCTTTTGAATTTCCCATGGCCACAGCACCCTTGCATGGGATGCTACACTTCGGGAAAGTGAGGATCGAAGAGCAGGCTTTAAAATTTCCCACAGCCACAGCACCCTCGCTGTGGCCATGGGGAATTCAAAAACTTGCTCTTTGATCCCCACTTTCCTGAAGGCCAGCACCCCTGCTGTTCGATCCTCGCTTTCCCAAAGGGTAGCACCCCTGCTCCTTGATCCTTGCTTTTCCGAAAAGTAGCACCCTTCAGGAAAGCAAGGGTTGAAGAGCAAGGGTTCTACCTTTTGAGAAAGCAAGGATTGAAGAGCAGGCTTTCAAATTTCCTGCATCCACAGTGCCCAAAAACCTACTCTTCGATCCTCACTTTCCTGAAGAGTAGCACCCCATCTGGGTGCCCTGGGCAAAGAGGTGGATGGGGTGCTACACCATCAGAAAATCCAAGGGGGAGTGGTGGCAGCTTGTGGGCTCATTCATAGCCCCAGTTTATTCTCCAGCCACACCGTTCTGGGCATACCAAAAGCAGCATGGCTGGAGAGTAAACTTGGGCGATGAAGGAGCCCACAAACTGTTGCCTCCCCTTCACCCAGCTCTCTGTATAGAGTCATTTCAAGACCACCAAAATGCCTCCATGCAAAGAGCCAGGTGAAGGGGTAGCAGTGGTTTGTGGGCTCATTTGTAGCCCCAGTTTACTCTCCAGCCACGGTGCTTTTGGATTGCCTAGATTGACATGGCTAGAGAGTAAAGTAGGGCTATGAATGAGCCCACAAGCCGCTGCCTCCCCTTCACTCAGCTCTCTGCACGGGGCACAGTGGTGTGCTCCAAGCAGAGGGGGAAGTGCCATAGCTGTGAAGGGGCGATGTCACGTGCCCACAGCAAGGGCTCTGCATGCCAACTTTAGCACCCATGCCATAGATTTGCCAACACTTGTCCTAGTATATTCTACATGAGTCCTGGAGTAAAATCTTCCATTTTATCTCCTTCACATCAATCTTTGTCTTCATGATCTATTCTGTTCAGTTGCTGTAAGCTGCATTTTTATTTAATATGCTATTGCAGAGCTTTTAGTGTACAGGCATTTTTATCCCCACATGAGGCAGTGTGGGAAGGCTGTGGATTGTTGAAAATTGATGTTGTACTCAAATGATTTCCCCCCAATGAATATACATTATCAATAGATTGTTAAGGCTATTTGTTGTATTTTGTTAACACCTGTACACTTGAGCAAAGGTATGAATTATTTCTACTTACTATACCATCTAGATATGTGTTTGCCAAAATATAGAAAAGGAATTTTAATCTGAAAAATACAAAATTAATTAAGAAAAATGGGAACTGAACTTTTGAGATGCTAGGATTCCTTCTGACAAATATCCAAAGGGAATTGGAATTAATGGACAGAGAGGAGGGATGGGTCCAAAGGTACTTCCAGAATTGATGATGGTTCCCACCCACCAACATTTTGATTTATTTTATAAAAATGTGCTGCTAGAAGGCAATTTTTCCATGTTTCCTCCCACATTTCCTGGTACCACCAAAATATGTATATTTAGATGATTCATAGAAAGCACAATGAGACATTTTAATTTTAAAAAGGAAAAGGAAAAAGGAAAAGTGGTGTTTTGGGGGGGGGGGTTGGGGAAGGGCATTAATAGGTACAGCTTTTGGATTTCTGAAAGTTGCCCATCCCTAGCATAAAGGCTGGTGTTCCAATGTCTAAACTGCTGTACGTATATCAGGTTTAATTGTGTTTGCAGCCTTTCAAATGCATGGATTGATGAGCATCTTGAGATATATTTTTCTAACTTTTATTAAATATTTATATCTTTACAATGGAAAACAAGACAGACAGAAGAAGAGAAAGAGAGGATCTAGTGGTGCTGGAAGATAACCTTGGGGGAAGATGATCAAAAAAGATAATGTGCTTCCAAATTGTAAAGACTTTAGTAAGTTAACATCAATATCTTGAACTTGACAAGTGATGTAGCCAGGAGCTAGTGAAAATAAGTCAGTACAAGGAAGATATGACCAAATATTCCCACACTTGCTACCAGCTTGACTGCCACTTTCTGGACCCAAGGGAAGCTGAATATAGAGAGCATTGCTGTAGTCTGTTCTGGAGTCAAAAATGCATGAACTATCAGCCTGGTGGCTCCCTCACTTAGAAAGAAAGGTAGGGATGGAGCTGGAGAAAAAAAAACAACCCTGGGCATAGCTGCAACCTGAACATCATAGGAAATAGTTGGGTTCAAGTTTCAGGACACATTCCCTAAGTGACAGGTCAGCACCATACAGCCCAGGGAGCATAATCTCTAACCTGTGTGAGGTTCTGCCCAGGAGGAACAATATCCATCTTGTCCAGGTTCAGCTTGAGCCCATTGGCCCTGGTCCACTCCTGCATCAAAGCCAGGAAATGCTCCAGCATCTAGAGAGCATCCATAACAGAGGTCAAAAAGGAAAGAGAGAGTTGAGTATCATCAGCATACCCATGACTCTGCACCCTTTATCTCTGGATGCCCTCCTCCAGCAGCTTCAGCATGATATCATTACAGGGTACTTCAAAGGCCAGATGCAGGAGAGTGGCATCAAGAGACAGAGATCTAATCTCATGCGCTCCCAGAGGCATCTGTGAGATACAGGAAACTGGACAAGATGGGCTCTTGGCCTGATCCAGCATGGCTCTTCTTACATTATTATGTTCTTATGGGTTTATACGCAATGTATCAGGAGCAAAGCAGCATGATTTTTCTGAAATGTAGGAAAGTGGCTGATCCACTCTTTGAAACCTAGCTTGAGTGATGGGTGTTTTTTTTTTCTACTCCCAGTTTTACCCAGTTGCAACAAAACCAAAAAAACTTGAGCTCCTTTTCCCTTTGAGAAGCTAAGATACACAAAGATCAAGCACAAAATGGGCTGGCTGATTGCTGACAAAGAGGGGGGCAACTCATCCAAAAGACAGGGTGTCTTTGTTACATATATCCAGAGGAAACTTGCATTCTAGCATAGCATGTGTGGACAAACCAGATCATGTTTTATACTCCAAAGTATAAGTTGGAATTAAATGCTTACATTATTAAACTAGTGAAGTTACAGTTACAGCATTTGTTGCAATCAGTGATGGATAAAAACCTTTAAAAGGGGGTGGCCCATTATGGTTCCTGGTTAGCCACAAACCCACTGGAAAACCAAACTGGGTTTTGGTTTGATTTTTGGTTCGTACCAGGCAGAGAGGCTACCTGATCCTGTCATGCTTCTGTCACACCATCGTGCTGTAACTGCCACTGCACTGCCAGCATGTGTCAGTGGCAGCAGCATGATAATGAGGAGCCTGGATACTGCCTCCAAGCAGGTACCCACCTGCCCCCTCCATAAAATCCCCCTAATCTGCTAGGAGGCAGGTGCATGCACAGAAGACAGTGACCGGCTTCCCTTCGAGGAGCCTGGCTGCTGCTTTCCTGGAACAGAAGCTGGACTGCTGCTTCTGAGATGCTGGCAGCGGCAGTAAGACCAGGTAGGGAGGCATTGGGTGCCATGGGAAGGGGGCAGCCATTCATTTTGCCAAACAAAAGTGCCAAAGGGGGGGGGAAGCTTGGTGTTTCGTTTCAGCAAAACAGAATCCCAAAAATGGGTTATGAACTAAATCATGACCCATCCCAATTAGTCAGTTTTTCTGGTTTGTAGTTTGGTTCATGCCCGTTTCTGGTTACAGTGAGAATTCCACATTGCCTTCTTTTAGATGTGCTCTTATGGCTTGACTGGGGTAAGCTTGAAAAGCTGATCATAGGGATTCTATTCATATTTGATCCTTATCCACTCCTTGCCCCCATACAGTTTAGAAGAGTAAACCTGAGATTGTACTCTTTCGTATTAACAGCATAGCTATAATACAGATTTGAATAATAGTTAATAAATTGCCTAAAACTATCCCACATGCATTGAGAAGCGTAGCAACACAACAAAGCGAATGTTTAAGAAAAGCTTAAGCTGATTATTTTCCATATCATTGTCTTCTGTAAGTTTTGCAAACAGTCATAGTGGTTTGTACTTTCCACCCTCCTCCAAGGCATTTCTGTCAAACTAGATGCCTGACTGATATCTAAGCTTCTGATCTGATAGAGATCAATTATTTCCTGATTTTAATAATGGCAACTTATTTGATCTGGATTTTCATTGTCACTATCATGTTACTGCATTTTCACTTGATGGACTTTTTTAAATTTTTTAAAAAAGAAAAAAGTTCAAGCTATTAAAAATGCATAGGTCTATGATGTACTGAATAAGCTGTGGTTTACCATGACAATCAATCACCACAAACCTCTGATCTGTTTATGTAACATAACTGGAAAAAACTATGCAACAGAAATTTAAAAACCAAACAAAACTACCCCATGGATTTTGCAATGAGGTAGAAAGCTTTCTGCAACCCTGGATCTAATACTGTACCTCAAATGAATACTACCTTTGATATTCCTTCTATCCACCCACATGTAAAGCAGGATAGCATTTTGGAGAAACAGTGTTATGTAACAAAGAGTATTTTTAGAATGGCTTCATCAGCTTTTTGATAGCCAGAAAGCTTGTTTGTATCGTTTTATCGGTGCTTGCTAGTTGCAACACATTTGGCTGAGCTGCTTTAGCATACAAAATGTGCAGTTGTGACCCCAAGAATATTGACCCACCATAAAAGTGTGAAAGTAAATCTGCTGCTTTTCTGTAAAGAGGATCTTAACAGTCCATTGTGATCTAAGGACTAGGTAACAGCCTTCCTTCCTATCAAAGAATTGTTTCTGTAGAAAATGTCAAGGGCTTTTTTTACATTGAAAATTTAATTTGTATTGCTGTGTGAAGATATAGAAAGTGAACAGGATGTACTAAGCTGGAATTAAAATGCACACACTGTTACTGTGAAGCAGATATAAATAAAGCGTACAAGACTGTGTCTTATTCTCAGGGGAACAATGTTGAATGTCTGACGCTGTGAATGCTCCAAGATGTTATTTTTGAGCAAAATGCTGCATAATATGAATCCTGAGATAGTTGTGAATGCAGGAGAGCTGATGTCTATTGAGAACAGATTGATATAATATGATATTGAGAAGCACTAGAATATATATGGATTGATATGATCTAATTTTGAGCTATTTTTCCTAACACTAGTTTTCCCATAAACTGGTGATGTTCACATAGCTATTTGGTTTAGTCAGGACAATATATGCAACATATTATCTAGCTATGCTTGTAAAAAGTTTTTTTTTATGTTATGTTCCCACCAGTGACTCTTGTTGAGGTACGAGAAAAATATGTGCTGAAACTGCTGGTTACTCAGAATGCCATACAGAGAGAAATAGATTACATATAGTGAAAAGCTTTGAGAATTAACCTTGGTACATTTTAAAGCCAGAAAAATACAGGCACCAAAATAAGTTTGCTGCATACATTTTGAAAATTACCGAATATACTCAAATACAAGTTGGGTTTATTAGCCCTTATTTTTGGCTGAAAAAAACACCCTCAACTTATATTCAGGTGAATACAGTAGCCCAGGGGTCCTCAAACTACAGCCTGGGGGCCAGATATGGCCCCCAGGGTCCCAAATCTGCCCCCTAGGACCAATTGCAGATACACCCACCCACCCACTGTGCTTCGAGAGCAAGCGAGCAAGCTGGCTTCTTTGGCTGCTTCTATTGCTGAGGTAGTTCAAAGTGGTGGGCTATGTCGCTTCCCCCACTCCCCCCACCCACCGTGCAGATGATCAGCATGCTGGCTAGTGGGGCAGTTCAAAGCTGGAGGGCCACAGCAAGGTCCCCTTCTTCCCCACCTGTTGCCCAGATAGTCGAGGTACCATCTTCAGCCAAGCAGGGCACTTTAAAATGGAAGGGACACGGCAAGGTCCACTGCTCCCTCCATGGAGCCAAGTCCCCACCCTTGCTCCTCCACCCTGCCCGCCTGAGGAAGGAAGGGGGCAGGTAGAGTCAGCGCCAGCCAGCTGTCCAAGCTGGAGCAGCCACAGCAGTGGACCGATGGAGGGATGGATGGCGGGCAACTGAGTGGGAAACAGCGTGACTCCCCGCCCATCCAGCACCCTCTGAGCTTCTGCCTTGCTCTGTAGAGGGAGGGAAGGAGAAGGGAACCCAGCCATGGATGTAGGTGGTGGCCTCCACCTCCACTGCCTCCACCACTGGGTTAGAGACCATCAGGGAGGAGGAGGAAGTGGTGAAGAAAGAAGAGAAGGAAAGGGAAGGCTGATGGTGGCCTGGGCCTGGTTGCTAGGTAGCTGTCAGGACTGCATTTGTCCCTGATTGGTGCTGGGTGGGTTGGCCAGCCAAATGAGTGCTGCAGTCTGGCTGGGCTCGGCCAGTGAGCAGGCTGCAGGTGGCTTTGGGCAGGACTTCCTGCCTCCCCTCCCTCCTTCCCAACCCTCCCTCCCTCCCTCCTTCACTTGCCGTGCACCAAGCCAGGCCAAGCCAAGAAGGGGGCGGCTTTCCCTCCGGGGTGCAGCAAGGGCATGATGGCCAGGGCACACAGCTGGATCCGTGCATGGTGGTGCCAGCCTTGTCGCCCCTGCTGTGGCTTCTGCTCCTCATCCTGAGCTGCTGCCCAGGAGGCGAGGAAGCGCCTGAGTTTGTTGGCCTTTTTTTGGACTGTGGTCTGGCCCCCAGTGGTGTCTGGGGGCGGTGACCGGCCCACTGTTTGAAAACTTTGAGGACCCCTGCAGTAGCTGGCTTGGGGAAGGCAGTGTAGGACTAGTCCTGCCCATTTCGCTGCCTCCCAATCACTCAGCCAGCTTGGGGAGGGTGGTGGAGGGCTAATCCTGCCCATTCCACTGCCTCGGAAGACCCCTCTCCCAGGGTTCATTGGTGGCTCCCTCCCCACAGCCTTGGAAGTCCCTTCCACAGGGGTTCATCAGTGTCTGCAGTGGCACTGTGCACTGAGAGGCCTCCCTGTGGCCTTGGAAGCCCCTTCTTCTGCCTCCCAAGTGTTTGGCTGGGAGGCACAGGCCCCGCCGGGCCCGCTGGAGGCCGCCTTGGTGGTGAGGTGAGTAGAGCGCCACCCCCGCCCCCGGCTTGGTCACCGACCATGTGAGCCCATTGTCAGGCGAGGAATATAAGCCGACCTGAATATAACCTCTAGACTTATACTGGAGTCAATAAGTTTTACCAGTTTTTTGTGGTGAAAAACCGCACTCAACTTATATTCGGGTTGACTTATACTCAAATATATACAGTAATACTGAAATGGTTTACTGAACTGAAACTCTTTTGAAGGTCATTTCAAGGAAAAATAAAGAAAAAGTGATGTTATTTTTCAAAAGCTATAGCAAATAGCAGATTTACACATTAACCTTCCACATGGGTGAGGACTTAGCAGCTTTTGTTTCATTTTCAGACTAACATTGGCTTGCTGTGTCGCAACTGTGGAAGTAGCAGACTTCCAATAATGAGTTATAAAGGTAGTTTGCATCCATTAACCATACTTAGGAATAACAATCTAGACTGGGATGCGGGTTACGCCCCTTTCTTGAGAAGCCAGCTCTGGCCACAGTGACACATGCCCTAGTGACATCCCGGCTGGACTACCATAATGCCCTCTATGTGGGACTTCTGATGAAAAGTCTCAGGAAACTTCAATGGGTCCAAAATGCAGCATCCAGACTGCTGACTGGGGTGGGGTACAGAGATCACATTACACCCCTATTAAAACAGCTCCACTGGCTGCAAATCAGCTATCAGGCACAATTCAAGGTGCTGACCTTGACCTACAAAGCACTGTACGACCTGGGTCCTAGTTACCTCAACGATCGAATCTCGCAGTATGAACCAACTCGGGTGTTAAGATCATCAGGAGAAGCCCTTCTCTCCATCCTGCCACCCTCACAGGTATGTCTCATGGGAACCCATGAAAGGGCTTTCTTGGCTGCTGCGCCCAGACTCTGGAAATCCCTCCCACCAGAGGCCAGGACAGCCTCATCTCTGTTGTCCTTCCGGAAACAGGCAAAGACCTTTCTCTTCAGGCAAGCTTTCCCTGAATGATGGACTACCTATTATGTGTCTTTTATTTGAATATATAGGTTCACATAGACTTTGTGTTTCTAAATACTTATAACCCTGTAACTTTAATGCAATGTTGTCTTTTAATGCTGTAAATGTCCCTCAATTCCTTGTTCTCAAATACTTGAACATGTCTTAATTGTACTGGACTGTATATTATCCCTCATTACTGTAAACCGCCTTGGGTCCTTTTCCAAGGAGAAAGATGGGGTAAAAATACTCCAAAATAAATATATAGACAGTTAAACTGTGGTGAGCCTAAAAATTAAGCAATTCCTTTATTTATATCTCACTGTAGGCTTTTTCCACAAATCCATGTTTACTTTGCTACTACTGTCCATGACCCTCAGCTGCTTATTTTCCTTGTTTCAAAGTTTATGCATATTACAGCAATTTAATCTATAATTTAACTCAGTGTGATTGCATTAGACCTGTGTGTGGTACCAGATCTCTTGTAAACAAGAAAAAGGATAGATAGTTGCTGTCTTTGCAGAGTAAAGACAAAAGATATGTTCTACCTACTGCAGCTACACAGCCAGCACAGGGAATTTATTTAGCTAACCAAGCGTAGCTCTAGAGCTGTGCTGATGCAGAGAACTATGCAGGTGCAAAAAAAAGAAAAAAAAGAAAAAAGGATAAATATATATAAGCAACAATAATGTCCCCCATCATTAGAAACAGGCTCTAGTGGAAACTAAACGCTGGCTGAATGGAAAAACAAATGGGCTTTGAAGCATCTGATAAATTAGGGCAGACGGGAAATAAAATAAAACTATTAAAATGTAATTCAGAATGTAATTAAATGCATATTGTTGCAGACTACCAATACTAGATTGAGCAATTTAACCAAAGCAGCCAAGTAAAAATATTGGTTTGTTTGACTTTCTCCTTTCAGGGGAAAACATTTAAAAGGACCAAGGCTGTGGTCTCAATAACGTTTTCTGCACATCTTAATTTTATGCATAGTTTTTTTTTTCAGGCAGTCACATGGTGTTTGATGTGCAGTTAGTGTCCTGTCACCAGGGTAGTATTTTTCTGTTCTGTGCCCGTCTCTACTTGCCTACTGTGCATATTTTCCCCTTTTTTCTGGGTTGAATTTCTAAGTCTCCATCCAGGAAGTGGCAGGAAAAGGGGTACGAAGCTAATTACTGCATATTTCCTGGTGTTGCACCTCATTAGAGAAGCAAATAATTGAGCATTTTTAAGGGAAGTTTTTTAAACCAACCCCTAGCGGTGGTTTAAGAAACTTCGGTGAAACTGCGGTTCCAGGAGCATGGTCAACAGGGACACCGATTTACTTCCCTTCATGGTTAGGATGTGATCTTTTACTGTGCAGTTCGCCGCAGCAAAACTGCACAGAAAACGCTGATAAGACCGCAGCCCAAGTCCGTTCCTCCGTTACATAAATGTATCCAGCATCATAACCTGAGAAACATTGATGCTGTGAAACAATTCAGCTTAACACAATTCATTATTTGTAGTTGATGCATATTTTCACTTTTTTTTTCCAGCAGGCTGGTAGCATTTCTTTATATGAAAAACTGATTGCTGCTAGAAAACATCTCCAAACATTCACACACAAATCAAATTCAAGATACTTCAGCTGTGTGTGTGTGGGGGGGGGGGGACTTGGAAGAAAAGGAGCAGCCATTTTACATAGATGCAATCTCAATTATTCCTGACCTAATAAAGTTGAATAGGTCTCACTGGAGGCACACTATCCACTTTAGCCCATCAGACTTTAGCCAGTCCAACCTTTAAACAAGAGACCTTTTTATTTGGAGCTGATCCCATTCATAATTCCCTTCATGATTATGCCATCTAGTCTCTAGGAATGGTACTTTCATAATTTCAGGATTTCCCATTGTAGAGGTTCCCCAAATCCCACAGGCAGACTTCTGGGAGAGGAGAAAGTGGAAGACAAAAATGATGTCTTTCTACTGCCAGAACGAGTTCTGGCTTCACAGCTCCAGAGGTTCATGGATGGCATAAACTACCTAGATCCATTTCAATCTGGCTTCAGGCCTGACTATGGGATGGAGACGGCACTTGTTGCTTTGGTAGATGATTTACGCAGGGAAATTGATAGGGGATCTGTGTCCCTTTTGGTTTTACTGGACCTATCAGCTGCTTTTGACGCTGGCATGACATCCTCCTGACTCAATTCTCTGAAATGGGATTTGGGGGTAATGCATTAAAATGGCTTGATCATTTGTGCAGGAAAGAACACAATGCTAGTAGCAGGTATTGAAGGGGCACAGAGCTATTTTAAAGTATTTTACAAGTAATATTCTTGAGCCAGTTTGCATGATAGTTTTGATGAGATTTAAGAACTCTGACCTCAAACATTTCAGAGAGCCAGAATTGTAGTGTTCTAATGATCTGTGGTGTGCAGATCCATAGGTTTTTGTGGTTTCTTTGAAAACTTTATGCCAGTGTTTTTCAACCTTTTTTGGGCAAAGGCACACTTGTTTCATGAAAAAAATCACGAGGCATGCCACCATTAGAAAATGTTAAAAAATTTAACTCTGTGCCTATATCAGTCTCTAAAAGGTTCGCCATTGCTGGTGTAGGGAGAAGCAGGACAGAGGGGCCACAGATTGAGGCAGCCCGCTCTCTAGCACCCAGTTCCCACTTACCTATGTTGTTTTTTTAATTTAAAGACATTTTGGCCTGCATGGACTTCTGTGTCCAGTGGAGACCTGAGAAGGGGCACTGACTCTCCAGGAACACAAATAAGACCCAAAAGCCCATCTTGCTTTCCACACTGTGGCCAAGGCAGATGCCTTCAGCAAGTCCAGCGACAGGAGGGGAGGAGGATGAAGGAAGGCAGGAAGGAAAGAAGGCAGGAAGTGTTCTGCTTGTATACCGCCCTATACCACTTCAAGGAGTCTCTGGGCGGTTTACAGTTTTAATTACAGTAGGCAGGCTGCTAGACATACACATATGCAGGCTAGAAATGAGCACGTTTCTATGAAGAGGGGAAAGGGTACGAATGGAAAGAGAGAGGTGGGGAAAAAAAGAAAGAAAAGACAGAGAGAGAGAAGAGGGCGACCCAAGACAGAAAGAAAGGGGCAAGACTTCAAGGAACCCATTGTGGGGCTCCTCAGAGACAGCTCTTCCCCTCCCGGACCCTAAAGGCCAGCCGTCCGGCCGTCCAGCCGTGCCAGTAGCCCCCCCCGCCCACCCGCCTCCTCAGCCCAGGCCCGGCGGAGGCCTCCTCCATCCCCTCCTCTTCGCAGCCCTGCCGCGGTGCTCGTGGGGCAGCCGGACGCCCCTCCTCCCCTTCCCCTCACCTGGTGGTTTGTTCTGGGCTGGGGTCCCGGGCCGGCTCGTGTTGGCGGGTGGGCTGTCGGGCAGCTCAGTCCACTGGTAGCTCCCAGGAAAGGGGTGGTGGTGGTCCAGGGTAAAAAAAGGAGGGGAGAGAGGGAAGCGAGCGAGTCGCGGTGGCGGCGGCAGGCACAGGGCAAACACTAAGAGAATGAGTGGGGCCAGGTCCGGTCGGGGAGGAAGTGACGCCAGCGCCGCGGGCCTCAGGGGGGAGGAGCCAAGCTGGCCCTTGGATGCTATTTATAGCGCCTCCCAGCTGTGGGCCGCCCGCCGGCCCTGGGTTGAATTTTTTAGAATTTTTCCATTTTTCCCACGGCACACCAGGCAACATCTCGCGGCACATTAGTGTGCCGCGGAACAGTGGTTGAAAAACGCTGCTTTATGCATTCTCCAGGGGTTCAGGTCCAAATGTTCCTCTGACATTCTAGGTTTGGGAAAAAGATTTGAAGCTTAGCTTAAATCACTATCTTAAATTCGGAAGCTGATGGTATGTCTGAATTTCCCGTGCACAAGTGTAGCAATTTGTTGTTTTTATTGTTTTGCTCTTGGACTCATCCTTGAGATTAGATGCCCAGGCCAAGGCTGTGGCCAGAAGCGCATTTGCACAATTAAGGCTAGTACGCAAGTTTTGCCCCTTTCTTGAGAAACCAGCTCTGGCCATAGTGACACATGCCCTAGTGCCGTCCCGGCTGGACTACTGTAATGCGCTCTGTGTGGGCCTATGATGAAAAGTCTCAGGAAACCTCAACGGGTCCAAAATGCTGCAGCCAGATTGCTGACTGGGGCAGGGTACAGAGATCACATTACATCCCTTTTAAAGCAATTCAACTGGCTACCAATCAAGCTCTTGGGCACAATTCAAAGTGATGACCTTAACCTACAAAGCACTGTACGACCTGCGTCCTAGCTACCTCAAAGATCGAATCTCACAGTATCAACTGACTTGGGTGTTAAGTTCATCAGGATAGGCCTTTCTCTCCATTCCCACCACCCTCACAGGTATGTCTCGTGGGAACACATGAAAGGGCCTTTTCGGCAGCTGCACCCAGACTCTGGAACTCCCTCCTACCAGAGGTGAAGGACTGCCCTATCTCTGATGTCATCATGGAAACAGGCAAATACCTTTCTCTTCAGGCAAGCTTTCCCTGAATGATGGACTACCTATTATGTGACCTTTAAATGAATCTACCATACATGATCACATAGATATTGTGTTTATATATTTTGTGATTGCACATTGACACTGTGTTTCCAATTGTTAGTTTTCCCACACTCATTGGACTGTATATTGTCCCTCATTACTTGTAAGCCGTCCTGTTCCTTTTCCAAGGAAGAAGGTATGGTATGGTAAAAATAGATAGATAGATAGATAGATAGATAGATAGATAGATAGATAGATAGATAGATAGATAGATAGATAGATAGATAATGTGATCCAGTTAAAAAGAAGGGAATGGCCCTGCAGTCACACTGCTTTCTGAGAGTAACCTCATAACTCAGTGGGGTCAGTGAGAGGCTCCCCCTATAGTGTATAATCGGTAGTGAGACTACTGTTCCCAGGAAACAGTGCAAATAAGAAGGCATTCCCTTCTGCCTCCCAGCTAGTATAAATGGAGATACTATGAAGATAGAAAGATACTTTTTACCTTCTGGTTTGTCATCTGCTAGTCACAAAAGTCCTCCTGGAGTGATTCATTTGTTCATTCATTCAATTTTTTTATACTGCTTATCTAGCAAATTGGTACTCTGGGCAGTGTACACAAAGTTAATCAAAATCATAAGAACACATTCTAAAATGCAAAGATTTAAAAAAGTGTTGAAATCCCAGCATTACAAAAATCTCAATAACTAGAAATCTCCCATGGCTCTCTATTTTGTTTGAACTGGGAAGCCATAATTTTTAAAGGTACAAAGCAAACCTGAGTTTGAAATTGGTGTAACATGCTAGTTTATTCTGAAACCAGGTTGCTTATTAAGAGACTTCCTGTTTCATTTGGGGCCTGTGAAGATGTCATGGTCACAATGTCTGTTTACGTACATCTTGGCTTGTTAAGCCAAGATTGAATAAACTTAGAGTGTGGCATTGAAAAGTATACCTAGGGTGAAAAACCATGTACCCACCTATACATTGCTGACATAGCACGTTTCTATCAGTAGTCAGTTAAATCATAACTACATTTGCAAGATCATTCATGATTATTTTAAAAATATTTTCTTCTTTGTGGATATCAAGGCTACTTTTAACATACAGAATGAGCAATCCTGGAAGTCATGTCCATTTGTGGAGAGAGAAAGTAGCTTGGCTTGGTTCCCAGAGTACTGCAGAGAGGGTTGGTTTATAGAATGATGTACCACAAAGGATAAAACTCTGGCTGAAGCACTGCATTTTTAATTCTTTATTATTGTGCTTGCATGGTCAAGAGGACACACAGTAGTAGAGCTGTTATTTATTGCTTACTATTATAGCCATTGGAAGTAAGCCAGTGTATCTTACCAGTGCATAGTGATTTTAAATCCAGCACCATCTTAACTGAACAAGGAGTATATATTACGCATCACCTACAAATCAAGTTAGCCAAATGTAAAAGGAATCGCAGAAGAACGTGCAGAGATGTTCAAAAGGGTTTATCACCACATGCAGTATGAAATTAATTCACTTATCCTAGGACGTGGTGAGAGCCACCCATTCAGATGGCTTTAAAACTGGAATAAATAAATTCATGGAGAGTAAAGCTATCAGTGGCTGCTAGTCATGATGCATATATTTCCACAATCCCAAGCAGTGTGCTCTTGAATACTAGTTACCAGAAAATGCTGGCAGTAAAGCTCAGTGGACAGCACAGTGAACTGCAGCATTAGACTGGAAAGCCTGGTATCAGGAGTTAGATTGACCGCGCTGTGCCTTCCAGAAAAACAGCCATTATTTGTGTCCTTGGGCAAACTACCCTGACTAGAGTATGACCAGAAGGAGAAATTGTTAAATCAGGTCTCAGTGCGTTATACTGGGAAATGCTGCCATAAGTTGGAATTGACTTTTCATCACAAAATAATTACTTAGAAGGCTATTTTCCCCTGCTTTTGGCCTTCCCATTAAGAAATGACAGTATCAACGGAGGTTGGGTCAAAAGAACAGGTTAATGTAAAAAGAATCTCAAGAAGAGAAAGGGGTTTTGGAGTAAGAAGAGCACAATAACACCTTTAATTTTTACTTTAGTCCAACATTTTACATTATATACTGTGTTAGCCCTAATGTCAAATCATTGTTGCTCTTGTTAATTTTCTTTACCATCTATTTCCATTGCAATATTTTAGTTTTCTTTCAAAACTTATTAAAAATCCCCCTATAAAATGGTTCCCACCTTTCACATGCCTTTTCCATTGGTAAATCCTTTGTTCTGATAATATGTCCATCTCCTAAGCTTCCACACATGTCAATTATTCTGGTTTCGATATCTCATTTAAAAAATAATAATAATAACTTCACTTTAACCAAGATGGAACCATACTTCTGGCACGTAATATAAAAAGGGTGCAGATCAGCTTTTAAGCTGAATCTTGGTCGAAACCCGGCAGGAGATGAGTGGCATCTGTTTCAGAACACCTCATCCGCATGGAATGAGGTTGGAGAGGGTAGAGAAGCACAAAGTGATGACATAGTAAGTATTAGCACTGGGAGAATAATGCGATATGATAGTTTCTCTACTGGAATGAAAAGCTGTGGGGGGGGGGACAAACAAGCAGCCCTTCTTGGGAGACCCACTGTACAAGTGCTTTTACACAAATGCTCGGAGCCTCCGAGCAAAGCTGGGAGAGCTTAAACATTTGGTGGCATGATGGAAGGTGCAGCTTATGCAACAGTGATGTATGCATACGTGAAAACAATCACATGTTACTAAATTGGCAGGACTTCATCCTCAGTGAAAGTGAAATAAGATGCTGCCCATTGTAATTACAGCCACACTGACAAAGGGAAATGAAAACACTAGTAACTTAGGAAATGAAAACACTAGTAAGGTGAAAGGTGAGTCCACTTACATAGCCACAAAAATCCTACTGTCTGACGAAGTAAAAAGGATAATGAGGGGTAAAGAATTGCCTGTCTGGAGTTCCATTAGAGATTGTAGTAACCTCCCCCAGTCTGGTTTTCTGCAGATTGTTTGGCCTATATCTTCCATCATATTTGACTGTTGATCATGCTGGCCAGGGCTGAAAGAAAATTTAATCCAAAATATCCGGAGGTCCTCAGGTTGGGGGCACCTGGCTTCTAGGGTCCAGAAAGGGCATGACTGGTTGACTGAGATCCTGAATAGAAGTACTTTGTTAAGGATTAGAGACATATTGTAACATGGTTTGCAGGTCACACCTTCTCAAATAAGATAGATACCTCTTAACTTTGACCAGATTGTGACAGAATTGAAAGAGTAAAAATTTAGACTTGGTCCCCACTTTATCACATTTATTCCTTAAGACCAGTGATTTGAATGCTAATCTGTATTTGACAGGAATCTAATCTGTATTTGACAGGAGGAAGAAGTCCAAGCAACAGACTAGAACTCCCAGCAAAAGGATTATTCTCTTCTATGAGAATAATGCTGTGTGTTGCTTACTAAGTTTCCTTCTGTGAAAGGAATGACAATGAATAGGGATTTCCACTTCCCTGCTTCCCCTCTTTATTCCGCAGTCCCTTCAGCTGCTTAAAAATCTGTTCCTGGGCTTCTGGGACTATTCACTGTGGTGCAAAGAGCAGTAAATGAGAGATGTTAGTGGAAATAACACACATAATGCTAAAAGAATGGCACAACAACTTGAAAGCCGATATTACTATCCTATCTAAGCCATTTTGATATGATTATCTCCCCCAATAGGGAAATTAAGATAGATTTTTGTTAGTGACTATTTTATTTTATTTTATTTTATTTTATTTTGACACACTATCACAACTGTTCTTAGTTTGTCAGGCTTTGGCTTTTTAAAATTGTTTTTAGTCCGTATTTAAAACATATTTTATTCTCTCTTGTTTTTGCGTTGTGATTTTACTGTATATCACTTTGAAGCCCTATCAGTCAGAACATTAATGTAAAAATGCTGTTAATAAAACAGACAAACAAATTCTGTACCCCATTGATTGCAAACAGTTTTTGTCCCTGGAACAAACCTTAAACATACTACAAAAATAAAATATAAATACAAAAACATGTTTGAGGCTTTAAACCGCTGGTGCTTTCTAAGCTTCCTTCACCCAAAGCAAGATGGAAAACACTACAGTAACCAATCTCTCAGATTCACGTAAGGAATGTTAAGGAAATGTTCTGCATGGCTGTTTAGTTGTGTGTTGTTGTTTTGTGGCCAAACGAAAGCAGAGGGTTTTGCTTCCCTGTTCCTAACTAGCTCATTGTTTGGCCTGTGTGCTTTTCACAGGATTGTTATGCTCCTCTTATGAGGAAAATAGTTATGTATCAACAATGCTCATCTTGTAAGCCACAACTCTTTCTTTATTTAACCAAGTATGTATGTTTAGAGTTGTGGATAGATAAGTGGAAACACCTGCTATGAGTATGCACAGTGCATCTGTGTTTGGGCATGTTCTCATGTATTCATACCAGGTGAAGAGACTGGGCACAGGGTCATCACTTGGTCCTTCTTCTACACCTGAATTACAAGACCAGAGAGAATGAGAGAAGGAATAGCAGCAATATATGTGAGTAGAAAAGCTAGTGGCATTCATATAAGCATTGGCTGAAATCCAGTTGGCACAACTACACCACATAAATAGTGATGATGTCATCACTCAGCACCATTAATCTTTATTTTAATTTAATTTGAAAGTTCCCTTTCTACCCCCACCCACTCCCTGACACACCTACAGGTCCCAAGGTGCCCTTTTGCAATGTATGTAGCATTACTGGTCTATTATTTATTTATTTATTTATTTATTTTCATAATATTTCATGTGTCAAATCACACTTCTTCAGATGAATAAAGTGGCTGTGTCTCTCAGCAGATTGTAAACCTGTTAGCAGAAAATAAAATAGGCACAAACCATACATCAGAAATACAAATACCTAGAAACAAGTGGACAAACACTTTGCCCTTCCTGGATATTCCTTCTCTGATTTCAGAATTGGAGGCCTTGAGCAATTAAAATTCAAGGACAGATTCCAAAAGGGGAATACATGGGGAGGTTCAGCATACTCTCTCTGGTTTCATGGTAATATAATAGAAATTAATCTGATCATCTGACTCTTTGTTACTAGAGATGGGCACAAAATGAAAAATGAAATGCTGTTTTGTTGTTTTGTTAAGTAACAAATTACTTCGATAACTAACGAAATGGTAGGACATGTCTTCATTTTATTACAAAATGCCATTCCCCCCCCCCAAAAAAATTGAAACAATTCATCTTAGAGGACTCAATGGCAGGGGAGCTCAAGCTCTTCCCTGAAAGCCCCCCAAATTTGGAAAGCTTTGGTGGTGAGGGAGCGGAGTTAATAAGCTTCAAAGGGGGTGTCCCTACAAAAAAAAATCTTTCTAATTGAGTCAGAAGCCTGATCGAGCAAGCGATAATGCTGCCACAGCTTGGCTTCTGATTTCAATTAGAAATATTTTTCTAGGGGCACCCCCTGTAGAGCTTCATAACTCAGGCCCCTGAAACCCAAACCTTTCCTAATTTCAGGGGGTTACTTAGAATCACTTGAGGAACCTACCACTGCCATTACCATGCTGAAGCATAGCTGTGATCTATATTTTCAAAAAGTGTTTTGTTTCATTTTGTTTAATTTCATAATGAAACAGCTTTAAAAATTCATTGCAAATGAAACAAAACAAATCTACTACAGAAATGAAATGAAAAACACACACTATTTTTCTGTTTAGTGCCCATCTCTATTTGTTACCCAATCAGAGACAAATTACTGCCATTGTGATGGAATTGTTTCAATTGTTTGTTTGATTAATTGATTTTGATTTAACATATTTATCAGTTAATCATTGCCAGTTATTCTTTTATCCTTATATGATCAGTTAAAAATCTAGTTTTAGACTAGGAAGAACTGACAGGGAGAATTGATCACTTAGAACTTTTGCCAATATACTCTATCAAAGACACAACCGCTATATTCATCTAAACTTAGTGTGCTTTAACACAAAAAAGCTAAAGAAAAATAAAAGCTAGTTTATTTTATATACATGCCTTCGTCATTTTAGTGTATGCTATTAAAACTGAAGCTTATCACCGACTACCCCCAACAAAAGATATTTTCATGGATAAATCTTACCAATTAATGGGAAACTTGCATTTGTATTGGGGAGGGGAAAGCACCTTACTGGACATGATTTTGCAGATAATTACAGGAGTATTGTTTAAATGATATCCCTATTCATTTATATGTTTGTGACAGAATGCACATTATTTGCAAATTTTGAAAGGAAATGTTTGGTTAATCTCTATTTAGAGTTCTTAACATCCTGAAATGGTGAAAGCTTATACAGTAATTAAAACACAGAGTCACACTCAGCTACGAGATTGTAAAACATAGAAGCCACTTGACTCCATCTATATGCTCATGAAAATACAAATTACTTCATGTATTCTCACTATACAGATAATTATGGAATGCAAAGTTCAAATTACCCAGTGTCAGTAGTAATTACTATGTGGAAGATGCTCACAATTTTTTTAAAGGAACATCACCAGTTTTCAAGTATCAATATATTAAGAAATGGAAACTGCTAATAATCACATAGATTAGAGCCTTTTTTTACCTGACAGAGAGCTTGTGGAAAACAGGGAAGACTGGGCAATTAGTGGTGTTATATTCAGATCTGCAGTGATTTGTGAAAGGTTTTATAATGGATGTCTTCCACAACAGCATTTTCTTTCCTATTTTGGTGAGCAAGCAAGATGGGAAGAGAGAGAGAAAGAGAAAGAAAGAACATATGTACAGTTAGGTTTAGATCTAGATGACCTGGTCTGGCAGTTAGTAGAGTGAATATTGTTCATGAGAGTCATATGTGTGTATACACAAACACATAGGGTACAGCTTTTCTGTACATAAGTTACCATGCACAGTGTCAACTTTTTCACAAGTAGATACGATAGTATGAAATGTATGGAGCCAGTTTCCAAGATCTAAAAAGTGGGGTGGGTGTAAGTTAAATGTCAAATTGTCTCTTACCAACCTGCGGCTGAACTTCCTCGCAGCTCCTCTTTCCAGTCTGTGCTGGATTTCCTGTAACCTGAAATTTATACCGAGAGGAGGTATAGAGTGAGGCTATCAACATCCTTCAGTTTCACTTTTGCTCTTAAATTGGGAATTCCCTACCCTCTCCTTCCTTAGGTTGTTGGGTTAATATGCCTGGAAGGGCTGCCACTTCCTCTAACATTGACCTGAGCATCTTATTTGAAATTCTGGAATGCTGTAGGGGAGGAGAAAGGGGAGATGCAAATGTTGGTACAAAGCATAAAAAGAAGGTAGAATTGCAGCCCACAAATCCAGACTGGATCATTCTCTTTTCTCCCTGAGCATATGTCAATACACAGGACAACAGAGCAGAGAAAACTAAATAAATAAGGGTGACATGAGGTTTAGCACAATAACAGCAAGGGAGAAGGCAGGGCACTTCAATTAATAATGGAGCGCAGAGTTCCTGATAGAGCTGCTCTTTAATAATGTTTAAAAGAGCTACAAGGAGCCCTGGGAGAGGCTTTACAGATAACTGCAGTGGGCATTTTGCCCAGCTCTGCCCAAGAGGCATAGCTCCTCCAACACAATAAGTTCAAAAAGGAAATGGAAATTGCTTTCTTTGACAAGAATGAGTCTCTTTGGAAGCAAGGTTTCAGCCAGCCTTGATGCTAAAGAAAGAAAAACGGTGGCCTGGTACCCTAGAATTTTAAAGGAAAGGGGCAAATTTCTGCTTTGGAAACCAGGGAGAGGTCATGCCTCTTGGTGATGAGATCAACATTTAGGTCATCCTGATGATTCTTTCAGAAGAGATTGTTGAAACTCCAAAGACACTAGATAAAAACTAGGGGTTTTCTTTCTTTGTTTCTGTACACTGGTCATGTTTCTCTTTTTTTCCAGCATGACTATGGTGACAAAAACTACTCTGAATATAATTGCATTTGGAGGTAAGAAAAAAAAAGAATGAAAAGAAAATGTTGCAATTCCTGTTACATCTGAAAATTAAAGGCCCCATCATGAAAAGAGTGGTATTCATAATGTGCACAAAGAAGCTAATAACAAATTGCAAGAGCTGAAGTATGATTACATTACAGAATCAGACAGAATGAAATCTATGCATATTTGTCACTACCTGTTTAAAATATACAAGCTTCTTCAACTGAACATCTTTTTTAAAATGGTAGGCCAATATTTCAGGAAGCCTATCTCTTTTAAATACTGTAGTGAGAATAATTCACGGTTTTAGTCTCTCTGATTCTGTATAAGGGAGAGATTTTTCAGACTGAAAATGTTAGAGGCAAAGCATTAAACCAGCTGGAAATGTATCCTAACAGAAATCTGGGCAGAGCCAAGTTTTGTTTGCATTTGTTTTATCTGGCTCTTAGTATCAGGGGTAGTTCTAGACTGAATGATTATCACATTTATTACATTAACAACTTAGTATACTAAGTATACAACTTAGTATACTAGTGCTAGTTTTGTTTCCATTGTGAAGTAGAGTTGTCATTCCTCTCAGTCTTTGCCCCCTCCCCACGGCGAAAGAACACACAGGACAACTTAATGGGGTTATAACCATGGGCCACACTTTATTAACCATAACTCATCTCAACTTATTTCAACAAACAACTCTGGAGGGGCCAACCACCGCACAGGTTAGAGTCGGTACCCTGGGGTCTCCTGGGACCCCATTCAACTCAAGAGCCTATGGGCACGTCACACACCCCGGAAATCTGTTGGCTTAGCACTTCCCCAGGGCCAGCAAATTCCCTCCCCCTGCCCAGGTCCTAGGCGCATTCTGCTAACATGCCTAGTCCCAGGTAAGGCCTCCTAGCGCATCCTTCTCAGCCGTTGTAATCTCCAGATCTGCAGTCAGCATGAGTTGGATGGGCCCAGAGGGGATATTAGAATTTTCTCACCGGCTCTAACCCCTCAGCCAGTGTGACCATGAAAACAGACAAAAAGGGGGCTAAGTACCACACCCCCAAGTACCAGCACGGGATAAGCGAAAAATGCCCCCTCCAGGGACAATGCGGAGATGGTCAAAAATTCCTATCCGGCCCAAACTGCAAGCAGTCAGACTCGTGCTAGCACTAAATAAAGCGGTGAGTGGGTGGGGGATGCACCGAAGCGAAGAGGCTTTGGCGTGGGCGGGTGAGCCCTTATATAGGCTCGCCCCGCCCAGGCTTCCAAATTTCGCCTTACCCCCGTCTCGCATTACTTCATGTGGGGGAGGGCAAAGGTGCTTCTGGGCCGCATCAGCAGCCGTGGAGAGGACATTCTTGGCAATAGTGTATGGATCAACTCCAGTTTTTGCAGCCTGGATGCTCTGTCTTTTACCTATTTGCTTATTCCTTTCTCACAGTGTCTAATAACACATAAGAGGGACAGGTTCAGCTGTGTCTGCAACATAGGGAATGTTAAGGAAAGAAACGATCCAGCTAGTCTGAAAAAGCATGGCATATTGCAATATCCAGCACATATCTCTGTGTTGATGTGTAACTGAAATTGAACATTCTTAGAGAAGCTGTTCTCTAACTTCTGACCATGATAGAGTACTATGCATTTGAATTTGTAAAAAAAAATCAAATTAAAACCTCCATAGGTCATGTTCTGTGCTGGAGGTTTGTGCCAAAATTCCATTATTTGTACCTTACTGTTGATGTATCACCCTGTGTCAAAAATGGCATTTTCCTTGTGTCTGCTCTGCTGTAGCTTTCATCATGCCCATATCACTATGCACAAGTCACCTTGAGACTGAGCTCCATACTAGATGTAATTTTTTTCCTTGTATTACTGACAGCCCCTCTGCTATTTTATGTATGCATGCATGCATGCACACCAAAGGCATTATATTAGGTATACATAAGAATAATAATCATGCTAATAATATCAGATTGACTATGTCTCTTGACATAGTTTTAAAATTGCAGCCCAGCTCACACTCATATGAAAAAAATTCTATTCCTTCATATTATGTTTTGTTGAATTATCTAACCTGCCACAAACACAGACCCCCCCCTCTCTCTCACACACACACACACACATACATGCACACGCACATGCACACACACACACACACACACACACACACACACACACACACACACGGAAGGTGGTCGAATATACTCATGAACTATTTTCCACGTAACCCTTCCAGCTGTACTTAACTGAAGAACAGGCTGCTATTTCTCCAGAAGAACTGGGTGAGGAAGCAGACTAGTTTGAGTAGTAGTGAAAGAGCACAATAGGTATTACTAAATAATTTTGCTGAGGTATTCATAAAGTACTAAAGCTGGGAAGTAGACCCTAACTTTTCTTTTCTTTATTTATTTTATTATATTTTAGAGTATTTTTACCCCGCCTTTCTCCTTGGAAAAGGACCCAAGGCAGCTTACAGTAATGAGGGATAATATATAGTAGACCATGACTTTTCTAAAATGTTGATTTTATTGAGAAGGGGAAAAAATCAAGTGGCATTTCATTGGTAAATGATGGAAACTGTCACAGAAAAATGATTGCTGAGAAGTAAGACTGCGAACCATGAAGGCGAAATTGTAGATTGTTCTGCCCTCCCATTCCTGGAATAAAGAGACAGATACAATTGATAGGGTTAACTAGGGCCGTGTTTTATCAGTTCTTACTTTCAACTTCCCTCATCCTGCAGAGGGACCTGAATGTAGTGTGGATCCCAGCGGTATATCTTACCCCTTACCTGTCCCCAAATGGACGAACCTAAAGCCCATGGGCAGATTTTCTCACCTGGACAGCTCATACCCAGCCACCTAACTGAGGGGCCTTCCTTATCATCCCACCGTCCTAACCTCTTGAACTTAGGTGGGCACCATTCAGGCCTGGGTCCCCATCCACCATTCACCCCAAGTGAATTGAATATCAGTATCCTCTGGTGGAAAGAACTTTGGCTTCTGGAAGAAATGCTGTGAGACTTTTATTACAAAATAAAAAGAGAGACAACCTTTCCTTCATTCCTGTGCTGCCCAAACACAAGGGGACAGCTTGAGGGTTTGTGGCATCAGGGTAAATCTTGAAAAACAGGGTAAAAGGTAGCTTCCTCGCTCAACCACACAGAAGAAAGAATGTGGTCTTCTTTTTATTTTTCCAAGAACAGAAGGTTTGAATATAAAGAACAGGAAATAGGTCATAACAATAATGCTTTGGGTGTTAATGATTTCAAGTGATTATGCACTAATATGTGGACCCTATGGATTTACAATGTTCATTTCAGCCAAAGAGTTCAACAGCAAACATTGACCTAATTTACTACCCTTTCCAATCTAGCTGATCTTTCTAGACAGATTTATAGACTTTTGAGCCTAGGTACTCATGAAAGGACAGTGCCATCCAGTAACAGAAACTACTTTTGCACTGAGCCGTCTGAATCTTTGTTCCCCTTTTAGCTGTGATTCAGGGATAGGTATTAGTCATGCAACAACTTAAAGCAACATCCTGTCTCCTTAAGAAGTACAGCTAAAGATAGGTATCTTGCAGCCGTTAGTACAAAGTTTGCAAGTGATGCAAACTTAATGGCCTTCCTATTTTAAGCATTCCTTCAGCAGGGATTGAAGAGAAATGTTGGGTTTAAAGTGGATTTATTAAATTCACACATACTGTATCTCAAAGAGAAAGCTGGATCAGAACACAGTTTGCCCTCAACCCCCATATATTACTTTTGTTTGTAGAGAAAGTACAACAATCCATGCATTTGAAACCGTAGTTAATAAAAACTGGAGTTCTGTCAATAATCAGCCTCAACAGTACAGAAAGAAGAAAAAAATGCAAATACATTAACGCAAGCAGTCAGAAGACCATGGAAGCAAGATGAGGTCACAAGGTTATACAGCATGTGTAAGCAATGAATGTACAGTGGTACCTCATATAAAGGAATTAATTTGTTCCAAATGAAATTCTGTTAAGCAAATTTTCTTTTATGCAAATTTCCCATAGGAATGCATTGAAAACGGAGTAATCCCTAATCGCGACCATTTATGTTGTATGGATTCGTCCCATAGGCAATTCTGTTAAGCAAATTTCCCCTATCTCAGGAATTTTTGATGTTGTACAGATTTTATATTATACAAACCGTTTGTTATACGAGGAACTACTGTAGTAGAAAACAGGAAGGTCTATATTTGCTTTCTGCAATTTTGCATACAAGTAGCTGAACAAAGTTCTTGGTTTGATCACAATTATTATAAAGCTCAACATGTTTTATGAACATTTGCAAACACTGAGAAAAGTAAAGAAAATACAGTGGTACCTCGGTTTAAGTAATGAATTCGTTCTCTGGGCCGTTTTGTATGGCAATAAATTATTAAACCAATATGCATTTTCCCATAGGAATGCATTGAAAACCAATTAATCCATTCTGGAGGTCAGAAAAAAGGCAAACTGGAGCATTCAATTTAAAACTTTCTTAAACCAAGGTATCCTCATTCTTTTCATAATTTCAGAATTTCCTTTTTCTTGTAAGAAAGAAAGATATTCTTCTGATATTCTTAGACAAGAAAAAAGAGAACCATATTTGTACAAATGAAGGAGAATTATCCAAAGGAGTAATGACTGCTGCTTTGTTGCATTAACTATTAAGGATTAGGCACATGTGAATGAGTTCTTTGTGGTTTTGTGCTTGTTTTAACAACCAGACAGTTGTTTTGTGGTTGTTCTGCATGTCTGTGATTTGTTTCACAAGTAGAAAGGATGCAAAGTAGTAGTAGTAGTAGTAGTAGTAGTAGTAGTAGTAGTAGTAGTAGTAGTAGTTGTTGTTGTTGTTGTTGTTGTTGTGTCATTACAGTTGTAACCGACTCTTCATTTATATAGAGACAATTTGCCAATTTACTGGGGAAAACAGTAATTTTGTTTTCTAATTCTGTGCTGCCATTTTGCCGATTATTTTTCTTTCTTTCTTTTTATTTTATTTTATTTCCCCTCTGTTGATTGTTGTACTGTGTGTTCGATATTTGTCCTTATTTATTGCCATTGTTAACTGTCCAGAGTTCCTCTGGGAAGATGGACAGTATATAAATAAATAAATAAATAAATAAATAAATAAATAAATAAATAAATAAATAAATAAATAAATAAATAATCCTTGTCTCACTTTTGGATGAAGGTGAGGAATCCCATTGATCTTAAAAATTGAGTGTGAATAAAAAGGACAAATCATATAGCAAGTTCTTTAATTTAATTTAATTTAATTTTTAAACCAATTTATAAGCTTGTCTTATACACATATATGTAAACAGCATATTATTATAACATAACTTGAAAGGTGTCATGGACATCCAATGAAGATTACAACAAGACATCTGTGCTGTGAGAAAGCAGGCAGAGATAATGGAATGGGATGGACTAAATTAATAGGATTCTATAGTATGAATATTAAAAGTCATAGATTAAACATTAACCTGTGGGAAAGATGTGGGAAAGCAATACTTTAGGAAAGGAGATTATCAGGGTTGAGTGAGAATGTCATTTCAGTTCATTTTTTATGCAAAAACTATCAGAATTCTTCACATTCAGTATGGAAGGAAATTGATGGGTTTGGGGAAGGGTTGCTTTGTTTTGTAAGTGTGGGAGAAAGGTTAACTGACAGATCTGGCTATCCAAAACCAGGATTTGGGTGCTTTTACATGACCCCTAAGATCCGCTGGCAACTTAAATTCGGACCAGAGATCTTGGGGTTTTGTCGCTCTTCCTGTGTTCCCAACCCTCCACACCCCCGGCTCCTGTCTGCGTGAGGGGATGGAGAAAAAATGCAGGCTCACCTCCGCTGTGCCATCGGGAGCTGCCCCAGGAAGCATTCCAATCTCTTCCAGTCTCTTAAAGGGGCAGGGGGGGCAAAAAAATAAACAAACACAAGGCGAGGAGAGCCTGGCACTCACTGCTTTACATCTGCATCAGAAATTTTTCACCTTTGGAGACCAGGTACTTGGAAAATGCGCTGGGACGTGCTTAGGTGGGCGTGGTCGTACTTAATTTTTTTTTTAATCCGGAGCTGGTGGGAAAACAATTTTAAGCTCCGGATCTGGGAGCTCTTTGCCTCGGATTTTAGGGTTCGTGTAAAAGTGCCCTTTGTGAGCTTGACTCTTAAAACTCTGAACACGAATCTCTGTGTAATTGTTCCACTTCAGTCGTGAATTAAGGTTGCTACTTCTTTCCCTTTTCCCCCACAACCTCTTTCTAAAGTATTGAAGAACTATATGGCAGACTGATATACCATGGCCCTCTCTGTGCTTAGAACAGATAAGATATTCTTAATTTAACCACTTCAAGGGGAAGATTTCATTTTGTTAATTTTTGAAGAAATTGCCAATGTTTTCAAATGCCATGCTCAGAGCAGTGATTAAACTCAACTAGAGGCACGCAGGGCCTTTTCACACGACCCCTAAGATCCGCTGGTCCCTTAAATTCGGACCAAAGATCTTAGGGGTTCGTTGCCCTTCCTTCCTCCCCACCAGAGAAAGAGGGGGGGAAATGCAGCTCACCTGGAGGAGCTTCCCGGGGCTCCGTTTCTCTTCCGTTTCTCTTCCGTTTCTCTTCTGCTTGCTTTTTCCCCTCCCACCTCTTCTCTTAATAGGGCAGGAGGTGAAAAAAAACACAAGCAGAAGCCAGGAGAGCCCCGCACTGACCAGATTAAATCCGGACCTGGGGATTTTCACCCACCTCAAGCAGGTACAAGAAAGTGCAGCTGGGTCGCGCTTAGGTGGGCGGGGTCTCACTTAATTGTCTGCAAAGTCTGGAGCTGGTGGGAAAACACTTGTAAGGTCCGGACCTTGCAGCCATTTCCTGCGGAGCTTAGGGGTCGTGTATAAAGGCCCTATAGTACAAGCAGAATGTGTTCACTTTTTGAGGGGAAGGAAATGCCAACATTTGACACTGCTTCTGCAGAGGATCTATTCCTAGTTCCAGTTTGTCTAAAGTTCAAGGGACTGAGAAACACCCACTTTATCTTTCAAATACTCCATCCTTGCTTTGTATGAATGGTGAATCTTCCGTTCTTGAAGTGGATCACCTCATTTCTGTGGAAGCTGTTCTTTTAGATAAACTTGAACTTCACGAACTCGTTCTCTCCGAAAAAGTTCTCAGAACATAAACTGGAAACCCTTCCTGTAATAAGTGGAAGGAATACATTAAAGTCCCCTTTGACCGGGCTAATGAATCAGAAAAGTCATAAAAAGCTGATCTGAAATCTAGTTCCGCAAAAATATCTTCCATAAAGTGTGGGGTAGGAGCAGAAGGAAAATATCCAAAGGCATAAAAGTTACGGAAGGGGGAAGCATTGAGATGCCCTTGAAAATGTTTCTTTTCCCAGTAGGTCCCTTCAGCTGCTGAACATAAAATACAATTCCAGGGCCTGCTTATGTTCTTAACTGTACTTTAAAAACTACCAGTTATGAATCCAGACATACTATTGTGAGTCTTGTCTCTTAGCGGAGTTCCCTTCATGGTAGCAGACCCACTTGACATAAAGTTCAAAACAGTAAACTTGCATAGTTAAATATAGCCGCCTTTAAAAGATGAAGCATTCGCATCGCAAACTCATCAAACAGTCTCATTTTGTTGAAGAAAGCCAAGCTGAATCTTGCCAAGATGATTTCAAAAATACATCACAGAACATATTTACAGTTCCGCTGTAAACCTGAATTTAGATCTTGTATAAAAGAGGGAATGTGAGTTATATTGGCGGGTAAAAGTAGGCGGCTTTGCTGTTCAGTTGCTATGTGTTACTATTGTTCAGATTACAACAACTATGCTCTCTAAATTCAGCATTACAAGCATCTAACTCTTAAACTCAGCACTTAAATCCAACAATACCGCTTTCTTGCTTTTAAGCTGCTGTTGCTCTAGTTCAGTGATGGTGAACCTTTTAGAGACCGAGTGCCCAAACTGCAATTCAAAACCCACTATTTTTTTTTTTTTGCAAAGTGCCAATACAGCCATTGCATACAGGTGGCTATGAAGGGGTGATGTTGAGTGCCCACAGAAAGGACTCCAAGTGCCACCTTTGGCACCCGTGCCATAGGTTCGCCATCACTGCTCTAGTTAGTTGATGAGAAGTTTATTTAATTTTGAGCAGTTGTTATGTTCATGTAATTAGTTTTACTATTTGCCTCCCTTTGTTCTGAACCTCCCAGAGTGGTCCAAGTAGCTAGATGATTGGTATATAAATTTTTATTGATTGACTGACTGATTGATTGACTGATTGATTGGGTGAACCTAAGACCAATTTTCTTCACCTTGAATTCTGCAGAGGGTACAAAAGCTGCCAAAGAAAAATTGGGCATGGGAGAAAAAAAATGTACAAAAGTTCACTTCTAGTTTAGAAAAATAGATAAAGGGATTTGCAACAGGTTTTTGCGTCTTTTAATGCTGTAAGATGTCTCTCAATCCCTCAGTCTCCAGGCTTAAAACTGGGGTACTTCAAGGACTAGATTCAGGAGAGTGGTATCAAGATACAGATATCTAGTCTCATGCCCTTCCCAGACACATCTGGTGGGGCCACTGTGAGATACAAGAAGCTGGACTAGATGGGCCTTTGGCCTGATCCAGAATGGCTCTTCTTATGTTCTTATGTTAAGTCTCTGTTCTCAAACTTGAATATGTCTTAATATTACTGGACTGTATATTGTACCTTCTTACTGTAAGCTGCTTTGGGTGGTTTTCCAAGGAGAAAGGCAGGGTAAAGATACTCTAAATAAATAAATAAATAAATAAATTTCTGTTTCATTGTGGATACTAATTTAATAGCAAACACTGTACATAGTATGGTCTCTGGCTCCCTCTAGTAGGCAGTTCTGGTAACCATCTTTATATGTACTGTATATATATTTCTTTCCATATTTTTAATATTTTCAGACTGTGGATAAGTGAATAAGCAGTTACTGATCCTGTAAACAAGGGGATCCTTTTGTAAATCAATTCTGGTTTGTTTGTTTGTTTGTCTACATTTAAAAGGAGCTATGCAGAGCACTGAACCTACCTTAGAAGTGGGGTTAAGCACCTTGGAATAGGTTATGTAATATTTATATAAAAGTCCAGCATAAAATGACCACTCTATGGACATCGGAGCTGCAAGCCTCAACTGTTGTGAACACAGAAATGTGACTTCTGCTTGGCATGTTGTTCAGGAACAAGGTTTTTAGTACTAGCTAAATGTCTTCTGGATATGCAAGTCTAAGAAAGAACATTTGGTTAAAAAGGAAGGGGAATAGATAGAGAGAGATATATATATTATTTCATTGATTGATTGATTGATTGATTCTTAGGAGTGAACACTGAGCACTGGGGCTGTCTTCTGAGTGATAAGCATAAGTGGTGCCAGAAGAGAGTCCATTGGCAAAGACAGACCCTGTTTCCTACTTTTGCTACTCTTTTCCCAAGAGAGCAGTCTCAAGGCATAAGATGTGGGACGTCACTCTCTAGCAGCTGATCTACAGCAGCTAAATAACACTCCACTGGCTCTGTTTCTCATTCTCATTCTCTCTCTCTCTCTCTCTCTTTCTCTCTCTCTCTCTCTCTCTCTCTCTCTCTCTCTCTCTCTCTCTCTCTCTCTCTCTCTCTCACACACACACACACACACACACACACACACACACAGAGTGCAGGACAGAATAACCAAAAAAATACAAAATATGTTTTGCCTTCTGTCTTTCACAGATATAGGGGTTCAAGGCAGCAAGCCAAAGAGGAAGGAAAGGCCCAGCTGCCTTGTGGACCATTTTATGGCCCAATAATTTAACAATCTACCCTAGTATTGTACTTCATTGAGGTCTTCATAAAACCAAGGAGTCCATATTCTGCACTGAGATAAAAGCTCGAATATAAATTGAGGACGGTTTTTAGCACCAAAAAACTGACTCCAGTATAAGTCGAGGACTTATATTTGGGTCGGCTTATATTCCTCGCCTGACACTGGGCCCGTGAGGTCGGCGACCCAGTTGGTGGGCCGGAGTCATGGGCTGTACTTACGTCACCACCAACGCAGCCTCCGGTGTGGCCTGAGCCTCCTGTTTGATTGCACGGGAGGCAGTGGAAGGGGCTTCCAAGGCTGCAGGGAGGCCTCCCAGTGCCACCGCATCCACCGACGAACCCCTGCGGAGGGGGCTTCCAAGTTTAAAAAACCCACCGCTTCTCCCTCTACACACCCGAAGGGGGGGGGGAAGAAGCAGCGGATTTTAAAAAGTTTTTTCCCCTTTCCTGAAACAAGCGCCGATGGTGGACATTGACGCTTGCTTCGGGAGAGAAAAAGGTTTTTTTTAAAAACCCACCACTTCTCCCCCCCCCCATCAAGCCCAGTGCCGCAATAGCCACTAACAAACCTCAGGGGCTTCTGAGGCAGCAGAATGGGCAGGACTAGCCCTCCACTGCTTTCCCCAAGCCAGCTACTGTATTCACCCGAATATAAGTCGAGAGCTTTTTTCCCCAGCCAAAAATATGGACTGAAAAACTTGACTTGTATTCGAGTATATACGGTATTTCCTCAGAACAAGCAGGGCATCAGGAGGTTCATCAGCTGTCTCTTCCTTTCGTTCTCTCATGTAAGTCTCCCCCTGCCCTCAGATACTCTTCATGAGTTAAATGTAGTGTAGTACTACATCTACAGTAGCACTAATCATAGAGAAGAACATAAGAAGAGTTTTATATTGTATTATCACCGTGGCCATTTAGAAGCCTACAGAAACCTACAAACATTACATGAATGAAATCTCATCCCCATCAAATAGTAGTATTTTGAAAGATACAGTATTGTCACCAGCAGTAATATGTGGTCATCATGACTATAGCTATGTGGTAGCCTTGCTATCCATATTTTTTTTCAAATCCTTTTAAAGCTGTCCAAGTTAGCCCTTCTCATAGTATCTTGTAGTAGATGATGTCTTGGTTCTGTCATGTGACCTTGAAGATTTGGTTCTTCGCTTGAGATCGTAAAAGACTCGGATGCTATAATCAACTCAATTTTTCCATGATTTAGCAGCAGTCTTTTGTTGGTGCCAGACATTTCTGCCACAAAATCTTCAGTCAGATATCATTTAAGAAAATGTCCCCTGCAATCCCTTCCAGCTCTGTAATTTTGTGATTCTATAAGTACTCAAATAAATGTGGTGCATAAATATCCAAATCAATGGAAAATACAAACAATACTTTGCTAAATCTCCCATTATTAAGCTTTTACTATCTTACCCTTAGGTTCCAGTATTATGAGATCGAGAAACAATTCCTACCCCCTTTCAACACACAATGCATTGTATTTTTTTTCCAAGACCTTATCATGTCTCCCCAGGTTGCCCTTTTTCTAACATAAAAAGACCTCAAATGCTATAACCTTTCTTCCTGGGAGTTGCTCCAGCCCTTTGATCATTTAGCAAAACTTTTTGCACCTTCCTCAGCTTCCAGTTCCTTTTCCAGACACAGAGAGTGCACACAGCATTTCCAGCGTGGTCACAGACATCACGATACAATATTGGCAGCCTTCCATTCAGTTCCTTCAGTAATGATCCCCTACATGGATTGCTTTCCCTTTCCGCAGCAGTCACACACTGGTTTCATGTTTTTATCAAACTATCTACTCTAACCCCAAGTCTCCTTTGTTTCATCCTGAGATTGTAAAACATCAGAGCTGAATCAACAGCTGAGCATTGCTATTATTTGGCTCGGTATGTTGCTTGTATTGATTGCTACTTAACTGCCTTGCATGGACTGGGAGCTGGAATAGAAATGTGCTTTTGTTTTTGTTTTCAAAAAAGAAACCAATATATCATTTGTGTAATCAAAAATTCCTATGAAGTGGTTCTCTCACAACACAAGAATTCCAAACATTTGAATTTGCTTTTGTGCTGCTATCTGTTTAGCATGATACCCTTGCCTGCTTCTGAACTTGTTTGCAGAAGGAGGATGTTCTTCCTTGAGTTAGGGGTAGAGATGGGCACGACTTGAAAAAAAAATTTTTCGAGTTGTCGTTAGTCGGGCCGGTTCCGTTTCGGGTCGGTTCCGTTTTTCATGAAAATTCGCAAAAATTAGTCGGTTCGTTTTTTTGTTTTTTTGTTTTCATTAGTACTGGTTTTTTTGGGGGGGTAGCGGGCTCCTGGAGGCACCTCTGTGGGGTGGGTGCCTCCTCTGGCCCGCTATAAAGGGAAAGCGGGCTCCTGGAGGCACCCGTGGGTGCCTCCTATCCTCACCCACTAGGAAAGGGAAGCAGGCTCCAAGAGACCCCTCAACATGGGGGTCTCCCCTCCTCACCTGCTGCTGCTGCAAAATGGTATGCAATAGCCATATGGATATGCATACCAGTTTTTCAGACAGTGAGACTAGTGATGGCAGTGAACCCAGAGCCATAGGTGATGCCTAACTAAGGCTCTCGCACCACCATGTCTCACACAGAAGGGAATTGTACTTGCGTGTAGTGCAATGCAAGTAGATCTGGCTTAGGGTTAAGGTGGGTTAGTGCAAGGGATAGGGTTAGGCTAGTGACGGGTAAGGTTACGGTGGGCTAGTGGGTTGCACCTCTGGGTGCCTCTCTGACCCACTAAGAAGACAGTCTGTGACGTATGCGTAAGGACTGGAGTCAAGGGTTAGGATTAGGGTTAGGGGGCTAGGGCAGGTTTTAGGGGGCTTTTTGGCACATCCCAGAAGTCTCCATGGCCAAGTGGCCATGCGATTGGTAGGATGGCTCCAAAAATTTGCATGGTCATCCACTCCCACATGGCTGGCCACTCGGCCAGCCCATCATTGCGCAGGTGTAAATAAAATAAAATAAAATAAAATCAATGGAGGACAGAGGAGGAGAGGAGAGACATTTTGTTGCAAGAAAAAAACCCACTGCTACTGTGAAAAATCTGGCAGTTTATAAATTTTCACGTGTTTCTGTTGTGCTTGTGTGTTTTTGGACCACAATTTCAAAAACAATATTGCGTTTGCCGCCCCATTTTGGATCCCCCGCCCGCACCGCATGGCATGGCGAGTCCGGCTGCCCAGGACAGGGGGGAGGCGGGACCCCCCCTCCAGAAACCACCCCTCCGGTAGGTGCCCTGCACCCTTAGTCAAGCAGGCATTTTTCCACCTGCTTTTTTTGGCCCGGGAATGGGTGGGGGGAGATTTTTAAAGTTTTTTCCTGTGCCGTCCGTGCCGCTTGCTTGCGCTTTAATTGCGGCGGCCGGCGGCAAGACTGGGCTTTTTGCTGGCTGCGAGCCTGCGGCGAGTCCCACAGAGCAGCCCAGGACGGGGGATGGGGGGCAGGCCGGGGACCTCCAGAAACAACCCCTCTGGTAGGTGCCCTGAGGCACGGCAGGCATTTTTCCGCCTGCTTTTTGGCCGGGAACCGGGTTTTTTTTAACTTTTAAAAACTTTTTTTCTGTGCTGCGTGGTATCGCGCGATCGCGCGATGCAAGGAACGAGCACGACAAATCAGACCAAAATTGTTCGTTCATCGGTTCGAGCTCGAATTCTGGCAGAGTAATTCCCGTTACCATTTCCGTAGAGTAACGGAACCGAGTAACGGAAACGGAAACGGGAATACCGCTAAGTCGTGCCCATCTCTAGTTAGGGGTATGAATATGCTTCTGTGGTGAGATATATGGTGGCATTCCTATTGTGCGTGTTTTCTTAAGGAAAAACATGATCTCTGTCCTTTGGTTGGAGGGATTTGGACTTTCAACTGTTTGTGACTAGACATGGGCACGGAGCGGCGAAATTGTCGTTTCCATTTTCGGTTATCGTTTCCGTTACATAACGGAAACGGTAACAATAATTACGCCACTCCAGCTCGAACCCGACCCGAAAAAAGAATAATTGGGTTGGGTTTTGTGTTGTCGTTAATGACATCACGGCAATCGCGCGATGCCAAGCAGCACAGAACAAAAGTTTTTAAAAGTAAAAAACAAAAACAAAAAAAACCCAACTCCCGGTCAAAAAAGCAGGCGAAAATATGCCTGCCTGAGGACACCTACCAGAGGGGTGGTTTCTTGGGGGGGGAGGTCCCTGGCCTTCCCCCCTCTCCTGTCCTGGGCTGCTTGCACCAGGCTGGGGAAGGGGGGTCATCCTCATTGTCTGTCTCGCAGCATGCCATGCGGTGGAGGGATCCTCGTCGTCTGTCTCTCGCTGCGCATGCCATGCGGTGGGGGGGGATCCAAAATGGTGACCACAATTTTTCTTTTGAAATCATGGTCAAAAAACACACCAAATCACCACAGAAACATGTGAAATTTATTTATTTTAAATGCCTGAATTTTAATAGTAGCAGCAGTGGGTTTTTTTATAGCAATAAAACGTTGTATTGGTTTTATTTTATTTTATTTTATTTTATTTTTTATTTTTTTAGACCTGCCCATTTGGGCTGGGCATGGGATGGGACCATGCAATTTTTTTGAACCATTCCACCAATGGCATCGCCAGGTTTTTGACTGACACTTCTGGATGTCTCGGAGGGCATAAAAAGCCGAGGCACGTTCCAGAAATCGCAGTCAGGTGTATGGATGTGGTTGAGTGAGGAGGGCTGGCTGCTGGTGCTGGTGTGATCCGATCAAGATTGAGGAGGGAGGCTGGAGGCTTTAGGATTTAAGTTAGGCAGGCAGGGAGGGAATTGAATTTAGAAAATAATTTATTTGATTCCCTGCAGCTTTGTCTGCTGAAGGGAATAGCAGTTTATTCTTTATTTCTTCTCTGGCAGTTTGTGAGGATTTTTTTCTGATATTGGATAAAGGGGGAAGTTTGGGAGTGGGAGGTGTGGATTTATTTTAAATATATATTATATACTACCATTTATTTTCTATTTTCCCAACTTCAATTTGCTTGCACACACACACATTTGGGGTGCAAGCCAAGAACAGAACCTCTATCCTCCTAAGTGATATCCTAACTGCCGACTCGCCTGTCCGCCCGCGCCGCCACCCACCTACGGCCCGTGCCGCCACCCTCCCACTTGCCCGCCAGCGGCCGCCGCCCGCTCGCCTGCACCTCCCCCCACCGCCCGCCCCGCTCGCCGCCTAGGGCGCAAAAACACCTAGCGCCGGCCCTGATTGCAGGACGCCCCTATGCTCTGGGGGAAGTCAAATTGCGCTAAATTGCAGTGGAAACGACAAACGACAAATGAAACGATAAATTTTTGAAAAATTTCACGACAAACGGAAACGACCTGAAACAGACCCATTCCCACAAACGAAAACTCGAAACGTCATTTTTTCTGGTCGTGCCCATGTCTGTTTGTGACATCTGGTCTGAAATTACTTCTTCAGACTCGAGTTCTTGGAACTACCCTTTGTTTGTAGCTTCCATATAGGTGGGAGTAAACACCTTGTAGTTATTGTGAGTTTTTTGGGCTTTTCTTCCTGATGTTTCACCAGACTCTGTGGCTGGCATCTTCAGAGGGCAAGGAGCTCAGAAAACTAGGAGTTCTCTCTGTACTCTGGGGTATAGAGTGATTGAATATGGCTTTTTTTTATGTTGTGGGGAAGAGGAAGCTTGTCCTATGCAGGAGAATATGTGCTAGTCATTGTATTGTGATGAATGGATTAAGAAGTTTCAATGCAATCAGGGGTAGCAGCTATCCTTCTGTGTAGTTGATGGGTGTTGTTAGCTGTTCTATTGTGTGAACTGATCACTGTTGCTTGTGGCTGGGAGGGAATCATTGAACTTTGACCTTTTTCACTCTGTTGTTTTCAGTACTGGAAGCCAGGCTTTGTTGATTTTTAGATTTTCTTCTTTTTTATCGAAACTGTGCTTATGTTTGTGGATTTCAATGGCTTCCCTGTGTAGTCTGACTCTGAAGATGCCAGCCACAGAGTCTGGTGAAACATCAGGGAAAAAAAACTTCCAGAACACAGCCAGAAAGTCAGAAAAACTCACAACAAATATCAGATCCTGGCCGTGAATGCCTTTGAGAATACCTTGTAGTTAGTTGGTCATTGCCTTGACTGTTCAATTTATACTAGTTTTACTTGCATTTGACCAAGTCTGTGCACATATGTATTTCCTTTAAGGGTGGGACTATCTTATTGGCAGAACTAGGTAGGATACAAAACTTGAGCAGCCTCTGGTATAGAGCTGTGAGATCCGGAGGTAGGAAGGACAGGAACTTGTGGGGGGGGGGGGGAGGAAACTTTGCTTTTTTCTCTCTGAGGGGTGGGAACCCTATTTTTTATTTATTTTTTCTCCCCTCCCCAACCCTCAAACCTCTACTTTAGTAAGCAGCCTGTATTCACCTTTGCCAAACTCCCCACTGTTGTAAGAGGATTGTCCTTCTCCGAAGTGACCTCTGAAGCATAAAATGTTTGAATTGGCATTGCCTGAAGTCACATATACCTAAGATATCTATCATGCTTTCCCCTGTCTCCCACCTCTGCAGGAAGGGAAGGCAGTGTGGTATGTTTCTCTCATTTTATCTTCTGAAATGCTGAGAAATAAGCACAATGTCTCAATGATTTTTCCCACCTAGTATGGTATTAGGGAAAGCTCCAACCTCTGTTCAAGCAACAGAGAAAGATAAACTCACAAGAGAAACCCAGGCATAGCTATAAACTCCAAAGTAGAAAAAAAACAAGACTTCCTCACTATCTCTTCCTGTTCAAGAAAGAAAAGTTTTGAAGTGGGGTCCAAGTTTAACATTAATGTGTTCTCACCAATATGTTGTACTACAATGATATATGGTCATCCTCACTACATTTGACTAATATGTCAGCCGCCTGGTTTCTGCCTTCACTCAAGTCTTGTTTCATTTGCCAGTTCATTAGATTTCATCTGTGAAGCTCTTTTATGACCCACTAAGGTCAACAGGTTACCTGTCATTTGAACAAGCAAGGAACAAAATACAAACCATCATCTTAATGTAGCTTAACAGTTAAAGTTTGACTATCCTACTGGGTTTTTTCTATTTTCTTTTAAGAAATGCCAAGGTCCACTGTTTGAAAATCTTAGGAAGTGGATCAGGAAAGGCTAAGGTGGATATATCCAGTCCTGTTCTCTTCCCCCCACCCCACCCCCAGTATTTTCTATATAGTGTTAGTGTGCTTAGAAGTGTATTTTGTGTTAAAAGTGACTATATTTGTGGATTCATTTTGCTTCTCAGTATCGTTCTCGTGGTGTCGTTCATACCATGTAGCATAAGAGACATGTAAATTGACTAACTTTCACTTATTTTTCAAATTTTGTCTCACCTCGATTTAAATTCCATGAAGCCTTGTACAGAGGTGAATGTGAGGTTGCATTGGGTGTGCCATGAAACATTCCCCAGAATGTCCCAGGGTCATTCAACTACCTCTATTAGCTTGAGATAGCAGAGATATTTTTCTGCCCTGCTGAAAGGAGTAGCAAAGAAGCAGTAGGTCTCTTGTGGGGAAAGTGAGCTAGCGTGCCAACAACATGGCTCTTTGCAGATATATTTTTCTCTAATTTAAAACTAAAACCTTAAAAACATTGATTTAATTATCTTGTCTTGCACAAATTAATCCTCTGCATTGCTTATGTTCTATACTTGAGAAAAATAATTAGTTCCTCTCTCTCAAATACAAACAGGCAGGCAGAAACTTTGACGGGATTCTACCTGCAATGACTGTCTTGCAGATTTTTGAAACAATTAATTGTTGTGTTCCCTACAAACATAGCTGAGATCAATGGGGCAAATAAGCTCCATTGTCTCTGGAGCACTCATAGGTCTAATTAAATCATTTTTGGGGTAAACATTATTTATGCTACATCTGAGCTTATCCAAGTATATTTCCGATGTCTATAAATGTAATGTGTCTAATTACTAATTATGGTTTTTGAACCTATGAAGAGAATAATTCATTGAGCTGTATGTTGCAAAAATTAAAATGTTTGGGGCTTTTTGCTATACATCCACATTAGGAAGGCTAAAAATATCAAATGATTAATGATGGAATATTAGTTTCATGAAAACATGAAGCATCCTAAGACTATGCAGGTAGCCCAAGGCTATGCAGCTTTGCTGTTTTCTTAATCCACCAACTAGTATTTTGAAACTCCCATTTTTGTAGAGTAGGACGGGAAAATGCCATTTTGTTTAATTTTTTTGTTTTTTTATTTCTTTTTGTTTCATTTGAAATGAATTTTTTAAACAAAATTAATTTGGGGGGGTTGTTTTTGATTTTTTTAACTATTTGCAGCAAGTGGCAGGGGCAGAATGCCTCCACCGCCACTGCTTGCCACAAAGACTTTTTAAAAAGAACCCTACTTCTCCCCCAATGTACCCGATTGGGGGGTAAGCATGGGTCATTTGAAATGTCTTTGAGCCACTGAAGCAACCTCAGTGGCTAAAGGCATTTTAAAGGACCTGTGCTTCTCCCCCAACATGCCCAATGGGGGGGGAGGTGTGGGGTTTTAAAAATGTCTTTGAGCCACCAAGACAGCTTCCCCCCCCATGTGCCATATGGGAGGGAAGGTGTGGGTTCTTTAAAGTGGTTTCCCAATAGGAATGCATTGCTTTTCAATGCATTCCTATGGAAAACCTTGCCATTAGCGAAAAATGAAACGGAATGAACAGAATTTCCAGTTCATTTCATTTCATTTTTCTTTAAAAATCAGTTTGTTTTTCATTTTGTTCTAAAATGAAATGAAAAAGGAAAAACAAAATGAAAAAAATCATTTTGTGCTCATCTCTACTTAGAACTAAAATTCAGGGTTCCAGTACAAAACTATGTGAATCTTTTTATTTAGCATTTATGAGAAAACTACAGGTAGTTTTAGCTGACTGGATAGTTGGTGCATTAAGACTCAGGAGTTCAATTTTTCACTAGGCCTCCTGGAAGAATGCAACAAGCAGAATAAAAAGTCTTTATCTAGCACAAAATATTTGTTAAAATAAGTGTCAAGCAGCCCTTTGCAGGGAGAGCAAGAACCTACTAAGTGGAAGCGAACTGTGCAAAAAAATTAACCTGGTAAAAAAGAGAGAGTTCTGATCATTCTCATTCAATTTGATCAAAAAGACACACTCTTGAAAAGCATCTCAAGATAAGTGAAATTTGGCACAGTTTTACAGACCATGAAAGAGGTTCAAGACTCTTTTTTTCCCCTTACCTAGGAGGTGGCTTATATAGTGTTACACTGTACAATAATTTTTGTGGTAATTAGCAGCCCGCCCACCTGCTTCCCACAATTCAATTAAAGGCTGCAGGAAAGTATTTTAACTGGCTGAATAGCTCAGTGAGCTGGAGCAGGAGTCAGGAGTCTGATTTTTCTGACATTAGAGACTCCTTACATTAGAGAAAGCCTGATTAGCCCTGCATTGTCCCAAAGCACAGACACTCCAGAAGAAGGGAATGGCAGACCACTTCCAAGTACTCTCTACCTAGGAAAACTTGTCAAGAGTGATCATAAACCACAGTCAATTTGACAGCACAATCTTGTTAACAATGCCTTCCATGGGATTTCAAATGGGGACAATGTGGGCAGCTGGGGAAGCTGCAGATTGATAAAGAGAAGTGTAGTAGAAATAGGAGGGGAGGGGTGCAACATATTCTGTCACCTTTCAGAGTTATAGTTAGTGATAGAATATAACAAGAACACATTCTAAAGGGCCCTGAGAGAAAAATGGAAGCTTTCATGGGGAAATAAAATGTGTTAGGAAACTGGAGGCCAAATTTGACATTGAACTGGGCTTCAGCTTTTTCAAGACTTGCAGGAAAGAAGCATTTTTATAAGCATGTGCAGAGGAGTCCACATGTATCTATAATGACTCATCCAAATTGTAACATTTGGAAGGTTGAGTAGATGGATAATGACATCAAATGGTGAGTGGGGCCATCCCAAATGCATGAAACCCTACTCCCCTAGAAATAAAAAACCACTTTGCACAATTGTTTCTAAAATTTCTCATTTGTTTTTAAATATATTCACCACCCAATTCCCAGCAATATCACAGAGCCCCTATAATGGAATTAGATAGAGGGCATGGTGGAGAGGAGCAGAAAGTTATGCATATTTTGCCAGTATTAGAAGGAAAAGAAGGGGGAAGTATTATTTCTTTGTTTGTATATCTTTATTAATGTATATACAGTGGACCCTTGTATAACAAACAGTTTGTATAACATAAAACTTGTACAACGTAAAAATTCCGGAGATATGGGAAATTTGCTTAACATAATTGCCTATGGGGCGAATCTGTACAACATAAAAATGGGATCACTCTGTTTTCAATGCATTCCTATGGGAAATTTGTATAAAGGAAAATTTGCTTAACATAATTTCATTTGGAACAAATTAATTCCTTTATACAAGGTACCACTGCACCACTTTATTAGTGGGAGCACTATCCTGAGTAGTTTACACTAGGTTAAAACTCACAAATAGAGGTGGGCATGATACAGAAAACCCATGGTTCAGGTTTTTCTGTTTCGGGCCCACCTTGGTTCAGTTCAGTTCAGTTTCGTACGATTTTTTGTTTTTGTTTTTTTTTTTTTTGTTTTTTAGAGCACTGACCGCACGCTCCTGCGGCCAGGTCGGCGCTCCTTTTTTGTTTTGTTTTATTGTTTTTGTTTTTAAAGTGCAGACAGCGTGGCTCCTGGGACCGGGATGGTGCTCCCCCCCCTTGATTTTAGAGCGCTGACCACGCAGTCCCTGGGGTAGGTCGGCACTTCCTTTTTAAAAATTTATTTATTTATTTATTTATTTATTTATTTATTTATTTATTTATTTATTTATTTATTTATTTATTTATTTGGTTTTAAAAGTCCCCAGCTGGGGACTTTTTGAGGCACTGGCTTGGGGCTAGCACCTCTACGCCTAGTTCTAAGACCAGGAGGACTGTGGCAAGGACAAGATAGGAGCAGGGGCAACGAAAAACGAAGCGAATCAAACGGAAATTTCCATTTTGTTTTTCTTTGATGGGATGGTTCGTTATTCATTTTGTTAGCTAATGAAATTAATAACAAATAACGAAATGAATTAAAAGTTCATCTCTACTCACAAAGTGAGAATTTAGCACAGTGATGGTGAACCTTTTAGAGACTGAGTGCCCAAACGGCGATTCAAAAACCACTGATTTTACGCAAAGTGCCAATATAGCAATTATTGAGTGGGTGCAATCAATAGCTGATTTTGGGGAGAGATTTTGCAACAAATATTGAGGTCCTCAACCATTGTTGCATATTGCTTTCTGGAGTCTTTTCTCCAAATATAAAAATACTGTCTATACTGCATAATAAGCACTGAATTGAGGTTTCTTTTCCCATGGTAAGAAACCCTACTTGGAATATGTACAAGCTTATGAATATCTTTATATTCATTTCATGTTTTCATATACCTCTTAGTTATGTACCTTACTTTTCAAGCTGTGCTATTGATGTAAAAGCTTAAAAATCCTTTTTTTGTTGTGAACTACAGGGCCTGCAATTATATCATAGTATTAAAAGGCATGTTGAAAATCCAAGAACAGGATAAGATGGAAGAAAATGAAATGTGCATGTGTGTGTGTGGGGGGTGGACTTGAGATGAGGATTTCTTCCTAAATTTATTTATATGTCAATAATCAACCAGGTGTTTACCTTCAGCCTGTCTGAGGCTATATGGGTTGGTGTTTTGATACTAATCCAAAAAGGAAAGGTAGTTTGCAAGAGTTCTAAGGTGTGTTTTGCTGGAAAAGGTGAGAGGCTATAACAGAACTCTGTCAAATACCTTATATGAGAATATGTAAGTACAGAGCTGTTGCTAAACAGTTTGAAGCAGATGTTCATTTCATTTGTCTCTCATTTTGGTAGTTTTCTTAAAAATAAAAATTTAAATGTCAAGCTCTGTTTCAGTTGAGTGGGATGAATCCTCTTCTCTGTTTTGCTTATTAGTATTTGATGCTTCACTTTTTTAGTCCATCAACAGCAAACAGGAAAATGCCAAAAGGAATATTGCTATAATATTTTGAATCCATGTTTGCATGAGATATCTTTGTTTTGCAGTCTTATGTGAACTGGAATTTTTTTTGGAAAAAATGCTTTTGGTTCATTTTGATCACCAAATCATTTATTTCTCAATATCTACTGCTGTTTTTGTCTATGCTTTCTTTATATCACCATCAATGTTATCATTAATTGTTTATATTACTTCTTGGTCAAAAACATTTCTGGCTTTTCTGTAACTTTCATTTGTCTCTTATAAAGCATCACTTATATAAGTGCATTTTATTTTCCCTGTATTTATCGTTTCTATCACTTACATCAACATTTCATTATAGTATATTGAGCCTCAATATCTGTTCATTAATGATATCACTAGAGGGCAGTATTGATTAAATTAGTGTGCATGACATTGCTTATTAAAAGCAGAAAAACACCTGTACCAGCTGAAATGTATTATAATGTATTGTGTACAAACAATATTGCATTTCTGTATCCCCATCTTACCTGTCCACACTGTAGAATACCATCTTATTTTTTTTTCAAAACCAAGGCATATTTGACTTTTGCAGTCTATTCAAGGCTAATACTTTAGGAAAAAATAATTAAGGGCTTGGTAAATATTCAAAGTTATTCTGACCAATTTTGTGACAAATTTTAAAATTCAGATGCCAACTCATTTGTTCCTATTGTCTTACAGGTCTCCTGACAAATGCAACAACAGAGAAGCCTTGCAGGAGTTTTTAGGCTCTGTGTGGGCTGCATTCCCTGGTCAAGTTTTCACTGCTGTGGACCATCATCCATTATATGTCATCAGTTCAACTGTCTCTTTCTCTGTATTTCATCAAAGACTACATAATTCTACATTATGAGCTAAAGTCTGTTCCATCATACTAAAGAGCATTGGACTAAGGAATAGAGTGGTAAGAGAAATGCTTGGGCATTAGCAATACAAAACAACAACAAAGCAAAACACCAGTTCACAGTCAGCGTCTCATCTGCATTACGTGCCACCGCTGAACTTTATCTGTGGTGATGTTTTAATCTGAAGAATCAACTACACTGGAGAGTTCTCATCCCAATCAGCCTTAGAGAAGACTGTTTTGTCTGTGGGAGGACAATAAGGGCGCAGAAGACAACTTCTTCTTGTGCCCTAGACTGCCTGAATTGCTTTTATTTTCTTAAGTTTCCATATATACAATAGACCAAAGAGCAAAATTTATTTTGAAGTGGACACCATGTTATTGTTAAAAAAAGGAGGTGGGTTCAGCAGTATGGGGACTGCACAGCACGAATTTGGCTTGCCTTGTGCTGCCGTGTGGCTGTCCAGCAAATGTCTTCATGGAACATTGCAGACAAAGCTGGAACAGTTCTTGGGGAAAAGTACAATAAGGGACAAGAGGGAACAAGGAGAGAAAATAGCCGCTCTTCAACAAGAAAACAGAACTTGGATTAAAAACAACACAAACTGTCTACGCACCACCTTCTGTGCTTAGATGACTTCTCGTACTAAAATCATTTTGAGTTTAACCAGTTCAACATGCCTCTTCTATGGTTCCATTTCTTTTGATTGTTAAAAGTTGGATAATACAGTATTTGCAAAGAGCATGTTCGGTCATCTGTGGCCTATGTCTCATCTGATACACCATTTAGCACCAGAAAGAAAATCCAAGGGTTGGGTGGGGAGTAACACTTGTTTGAAAGAGATCATTAAATGTATTTTGAAAAGCCTAAAGTTATATATTTAACAGTTTTTATATGTTGTATATTTGTAGAAAATCCTATTTAACAATTAACGTGGCAACTCTGACCGTCATGACAAAAATGGTTCAGAGTTAAGTTGTTGTTTATATTACTTCAGTTGTCTCTGAAGTTACTGGTGTAGTTTGCTTTCTTCCATTGGGACATTCTGGATGTAAAGCATGACCAGAGAGGACTCTGTAGAAAAAGCAAAGAACAATGTTGTTTATATTACATAAATGCATTCAACCATTGCACTGTTGGAAGGCTTTCTCTCTGTTTCTTTCTCTTCTTTCTCTCCATTTTCCTCCCCCCCTTTTTTTTTCATTGAGGGATGGTGGTCTTTTAAATACCAGTAAAACAGTGTACAATATTTTAATCACTTGCTTTCCATACTGAGTTACTTTCTTCCTTCTCTCTCCCGCACCCTGGCCACTTTTTGAATTTGATAACAAAGGTCAGCTTACTCATTGATCAAGATACAAGTGGTTTAGTTTGGGTTTGTTTGTTTTTACCTCAAACTTTAGAACACCCTCAATATTATAGAGTAGTGAAAAGTTGAATAAGAGTGATATTTAAGAAACAAGAAAAGGAAAAAAAATAGAACAAGAAACCCCCCCCCCAAAAAAAAGTGGTATCCCTTTCATCTACAAGTCTGGCTCACAGATTTAATGAAGTCAAGAAATGGGTGTTCCTCCTTCCCCACAAATATCTGTCAATATTAAACTCCCCACCCCCACCCCGTCCACTGTAGTATACTACCTAAGTACTCCAATTAACTTTAAATATTATGCTAGTTCTATGCTACTAAGGAAAACTATATAGGGATTGTAAAAGCAACCATAGATGAGAGGTATGGAAAAGGTATGGATCATTTGTACAAGATCTCTCCTGATTTCAGGATTATTTTCATGCACAGGTTGAGGAAACCATCAATTATACTGTAGGTGACAGTGTCTATGAATAAAATATTTGTGTAGATGGTCTTATTTCATCATAAGGGTTTTGATCAATGTCCAAGTAGCAATTAATGCCCAGCCACTTGAAGAGTATTCTGAGCTGACTGCACTATAAATGACCAATGTCTGGTTTAAAGTGTCATGCAATAAGTGATGGCAGATACTTCACCTGTATTATAAGAACTGGAGAGCCAGATCCCTCACTCCACGGAGTTTCTCTTCTGTTACAGATTTATTTTTTGAAGGGAGTGTAGTAGCCTTATTTAGTAAATACTGAACAAAAATTAAAATGTTTCAACATTTTTGTTGCTTTACAGTATTCAGTTTTGTGTTGGTTCAGCTAAATTATGAAATAAAAATAAAATCCTTTTATAAGCAAGACTTACTCAGTACTCATGACATGAGACTTTTTTTGCGGGGGGAGGAGGGAGGGAAGGAGAAAAGAGGGGTACTATGAATGGAATGTCAACACTGTGTATTTATAAAGTGACTGTATGTGGAGGACTACATCTGTGTTACAACTGAGGTTAAGGATGCAGCCATCTGCTTTACATGGCTTTCAGAAGTCAAGAACGCTTTGGCAATGTGAAATGACATCCAATTGCAGTTGGTTGACTTTCAGGATTAAATCTAATCAAGCTAGCAGTTACGTCCACTTGGGATTTGGGATCGATCCAGACCTAACCATAGTTAGAGTAAGGCTTTTGAAACAAATGGTCTACCATGACTTTCAGTCTACCATGACTTTCTTCCTCTATGGATATCAGTGAGATGACTCTAAGCCTGATATAATCTGCAGCTAACCAGTGACTACAATCCTGTTGCTTAGTGTTGGAAGTTACAACTAGAGGAGGGCCATTGAATCAGTGAATTGAATTGTTGATCCATCTCCTCTGTAAATTCCAGAGGCAAGGGAGGAAAATTTCAGAGGATGTTACGAAGTAACTAGATTTCAGGTAGTGGTTATCAAAGTATCTTCGATCATAGGATGACTTAAATTGAAGAGATATGCTGGATTCTTCTCCTCCTCCTTCTCCCTCTGAAGGCACTGAACCCATCAAAGCCATTTCCAACTCTTAGCCTAATTGTTCAGCATTTCAAGAGTGCAACAGCACAATTTTCCCATGTGTACCCGTGATAGGAAAATGATTTCCATGCGCTTTGTGAAATTCCAGGATTTTCTTTCACAAGGCCACTGTATTAAAGGATTTATGTCCTTGGGATTTTTAAGTACATTTAAATACCCCCAGCCAGTAAGTTGAAAACTATTCAGTAAGATATTTCAAGACATTTTAAAAATTATTTTAAATCTGTTGGTTCCTTTTTTTAAATTGGGAGTGAATCACTGTGGAAAAAAAGGTGACAATTTTCTTCCAATGTGCCTAATAATGCTGTCAGATACTTTTTACCTTTTCTATTGAACCTAAGATTAATTCTTCATCTTGGCTTTACTGAATTTATTTCTTAATGCATGGGGAGGTTTGCTTAGGTGCCACGAGGTCCTCCTTTCTTTTAGTCTGTGAAGATTCTCAGTCATCGAGGTGAGTTTATCTGGAAGTTGAGTCATGGCAACTAGACTTCTTTTTCTTGAGAGAGAGAAATGTTTCACTGCTTCATCAGTCTGAATAAAGCTAGTGCGAGTCCTCCATCTTATAGTTTGCTTTGACCTCTTGCCACCCTGGTCTGAAATAGGCTCATAAGGTGAACAATGGCCTGAATAGACTTGTTTGGTAGACAACAGTATCCATAGCCTTAAGGTGAACAATGGCCTAAGGTGCTGAAACCTATAAAGTATGGGTCGATAGCTAAGGACTTGGTGGTGAAGGCTTTTTGATTTGTCTGGGTATTGTTGAAAGCACAGCCTGATAAATAGGAGATAGGGTGTGTCTGAGGCCCCCACCTCTGTTGAGAGAGCGGGTTTCAATGCTCACATGAATGGCTCCACTAAACCCGCTCTCAAACCACCTATCTTCTCTGTCTACTATGTGTACATCCTCATCTTTGAATGAGTGGCCTTTGTCCTTCAAATGGAGGTGTACTGCTGATTCTGGTCCTGAGCTGTTACCTCTCCTATGTTGGGCCATCCTTCTGTTCAATGGCTGTTTAGATTTTCTAATGTAGATGTCTGCACACCCCTCACTGCATTGGACTGCATATACTACATTGCTCCTTATTGCACAGTCTATTTCCTACTTATCAGGCTGTGCTTTCAACAATACATAGACAAATCAAAAATCCTTCATGACCAAGGCCATAGCTAATGACCCATACTTTATAGGTTTCAGCACCTTAGGCCGTTGTTCACCTTAAGGCTATGGATACTGTTGTCTCCCTAACAAGCCTATTCAGGCCATTGTTCATCTTATGAGCCTATTTCAGACCAGGGTGACAAGAGGTCAAAGTGGACTGTAGGATGGAGGACTCTCACTAGCTTTATTCAAACCAATGAAGCTGTTTGGATGAGCAGCAAAATGTTTCTATCTCTCAAGAAAAAGAAGTCCAGTTGCCATGACTCAACTTCCAGATCCTTTCTTTTAGGCTACATCCTAAATTGTGTCATAAAAACATTTCCCAAATGTTCGTGCACATCATAAATCTTGCATCTGTTCTGAGAATTTTATTAGACATATTTGGTTGTTCTTTCTGCATGTCTGATGCCTGGATTCCAAAGAAAAGAAAATCCACAACAACCACTCCAATGCACTCTAATTAGAAATGAATCTCAGCCTAGTTTTCTTTGACAGCAGCCTCAGGCAAATTCCAAAGGCAGCTTCCTTCCAAACTGTCTTTCCAAAATGTACAGTTCTGGATGAGCATCCAGTATTTGCTCATTACATAAACTGAAATGTGTTTCTCTGTAGTGCTGACACTTTTGTAAAAACCGAAGCAAAAATCTGTGCTTAAATATAGAGAGGAAATAAATACTGTCTCCTGTTAATGTTGTCAAAGACAAATACTATAAAAAAAAACTAATGGGCACACTCTCCTATTTATGATTGGTAAATTACCCTGATGCTGTTGGAAAGGCTGTACATAAAAATCCACATTTAAGGAAATCATATCATTGCCTTCATAGACATGGATACAAGTCAACCTGGCACTCCTGTCATGGAAATGTTGAGAACCCAAAACTGCCTTTCTGATTAACACCAAGTATGGTGTTTCAGCTGCATCCAGTAGGATGTGCTCAAAACTCCCATTCAAGACCACATCATAAAAAGTCAAAAATATTAGAATCATTTTTAAAATGATTCATGTCCTACTGCAAACCTTTATGGTAGTACCTCCAGTTTTAAATCATGACAATGACTGTTTAACCCCCCTGCACAAGATGGAACATTTTAGTCCCTAGACTAGAGTCATCCATGATCGCAAAGCACAATACCTAAAATGTAGGAATTCTATGCCATTGTTAGCAGATGAAAAATGTCTCCAGATTTCAGCTGTTTGCTGTATCATGGAGAAATCAAACAGTGACACTTCTTCCACCACCAAATCATCCAAATGAGCTTTTGTTGCAGTAATTTTTTGCCCAAGCCAGTGTGAGTGTACTGAGACAAGAATATGTGTGATTGGTTAATTTGCCAAGAATACATGCCATGCCATGGGGTCAGGGTTCAAAACAGGGTGCAACAAAATAGAAGTAACAGGCTGCAGTTTCCAATAGCTTGCCCCCACTGAGACTTTTCTTTAGAGGTGAGTGGATGGGATCCTCGAGATATTACTGCTGGCTGTAGCCACATCCTTAGTATACTGGAATTCTGGTTTTGGTCAGAAGATGCATGACTGACTCAAGGTTTTTATTTTGTTTCTTGAACATGAATGTTGAATTCATGAACTGTGAAAATCACATCATTCAAACATTTGTTTCATTGAACACATTAAACACACAAGAGGAAGAGACAAGCCCTGTGCAAAAGTAGTACAATCATGCATACTTGGTTTCTTGCCTTATTTAAAGTTTTTAGTTGTTCATAGCAGTACTAGGATAAATTATTTGTAATATATGTATATTGATACCCAGTCTGGTATAGTAGATAGAGTGATGAACTAGGACTCAGGAAGCATGGGTTTGAAGCCCCACATAGTCATGGAAACTCACAGGTGGTTGAAACTGGTAAAGCCACTCTTATGGGTTTGAAGCCCCACATAGTCATGGAAACTCACAGGTGGTTGAAACTGGTAAAGCCACTCTTAAGTATCTCACTTACCTTGACAGGTCTATTAGGTCACTCTAAGTCAGTTTGAACTTGACTGTACATAACAACACAAGTATATTTTGTAGGATTTATTAAGCATTATAAACTAGTTGGTCATAATGGAAAACTGCCTTTCAGTTAACATATCAAGACGCTGTTTCAATGATTTTTTTTTTACCAGAAAGCAAAGCAAAGCAAAGTGTTCTGCTTATATACTGCCCCATACCACTTTAAGTAGTCTCTGGCCGGTTTACAATTTTTTAATTACTGTGTGCAGGCTACACATTGAGATTTATTTCTATGGAATGAGATTTCTACAGAATTAGATTTATTTATTAGGTTAGCAAGCCAATTACTGTATTCTCAAAGGCTTTCACAGCTGGGATCTGATAGCTGTTGTTTATTTTTCAGGCTGTTTGGCCATGTTCTGGAAGGTTTTCTTCTTGACGTTTCGCCATTCTCTGTGGCCGGCACCTGTTTGCTATGAAACTTCTTAATCCCTCCACATCACAATACAATGACTAACATCTATTCTGCTGAATATGACAAGTTCCCCTATCCCACAACTTAAAAAACCACTATGTCACTCATTCTATATCACAGAGCACAGAAAGAACTTCACAGAGTGAAGCCAACTACTATTTTTGTTTAGGCAAGCGTCAGTTCTTAACCAACATTTTACTATCAAAGAATTGAGCAAAAGTTCAGTTGTTAGGCATTAAGGATCATTGCATATATTTCAAAAGCGAAACATTCATATTTGCTTGTCATAGTCAAGAGGAAAACTAAATTTAGTCCCAGCAGTCTCAAAAGTACATCTGGGTCACATACCCATTTGCCAACTCCAGACTATGATATTCACCTTGTGAATTTTCATGTGTTCTCAAATATTCTCAAGAACTGCAAAGGTCTCAAAAGAGCTTCAGTCCTGATGAATGAAAGGGTAGATGGGAAGTTTACAGAAACAAATTGATTCCTAACACATAGTAGATTTGTGTTTATTTGTTTGTTGTCTGTAATTTTGTTAATCAAATTCCTTTACAGGTGCCATATTTGTTGCAGTCTTCTCAGTGTTGAGAAAAACAGTACAGCAAGTCAATTCACCACATAGAATAAGCAGCTTTTGTTGGAAAATATTTATAAACATTTGATGTGCATGATCTCCCCATCCCCGAGAAAACAGGGTGAAGCCACATGGAACATGGTGGAGCATTCACAAATCTGTCGATGAGCGTCTTTGGTGAGCGGGGTTGGGGGGAATTGTCAGACTACTTCCGAAGTGAGCAAGGCTTCACCTACACTGACAAGCCACATTGCTGCAAGCTTGCCAGCTATGATTTGATTCCTATCCTGTATTACAACTGAATTCAAATCAATGATCATATAAGGGCTGCGGATTCAATTGAAAGTTCAGTGTTCACGCTTTGTGTGATGATGAAATGTGTATTGCAACTCATAGATGCACTTTTTCTTCCTTCCTCTGGTCCTGCCTTTCCCAGTCCTTTTATGGTTGGCTGTCCAGCCACTTCTCTGTACAGTGTTTCAGAAAAGTTGTCCATGTCCCAAATTTCTTCTTAATGTGTATAGAAATATCACAGGAGTGTTGGGTTCACATCTGGGTTGCTTCTGCTTTGTTTATCTTTTTTTTTAAAAAAAATCTTAAATTCTCATCTGGAGATCATCAAGCACTAAACTAGTATATCAGCATTACTGAGTAAGGTGATCTAGTGCTGTTCTCATATACTGTATGTAAAAAAAATACCAGAGGGTGACAGAAGGGGTAGAATACAGGGTGTGGTTGTTCCCATAGTCCTAAATGTTGTGCCCCAATTGTCAAATCACCAAATCATCACCTGCAGAAAACCCTACCATCCTTACAAGAAATGAATCCACTGATCACACAGGGGAGAGCCTTTTTGAATCATTCCAGCTCAGAAAAAAGCAGAAGCCCTCAGCATCAGAGAGAAAAAGCCATATTAGGAGCAAAAAGGGTTAGTCATATTTAAATTGTCCTTTGTGTTATGTGATCAAAAGAAAAATGCTTTGAATTGCCCCATACAATAACCGCAGCAAATCCCAGAGTACTTGCTCATGTGGGCACAGCCTAAGATCACAATTTGAGGTGGATTAGTCTAAGAAACATTCAATATAAAGCTTGATCACTGATACTCAGCTTCCAAAGGTGTTGTGTATATTAGCAACAGAAACAACCTGTGCCCTAGCAAAGCTATATTATGGCAGGCCTATATAAAATACATCTCCTGAAGAGAAAATAGGTAACCAGCTATTTTGATCCTCTTTGTGAGAACCAGAGAAACCATGTCTAAAAGCTGAGCAAATATATTTGTTACACCTTCTGGCTGCACAAATAGTCCAGATATTTGTTCTTCTTTGTGGCGCAGTGGTTAAATGCCTGTACTGCAGGTAAAACTGTGCTCACGACCTGGGGTTCAATCCCAGGTAGCAAGCTCAAGGTTCACTCAGCCTTCCATCCTTCCGAGGTCGGTAAAATGAGTACCCAGCTTGCTGGGGGGGGGGCAATGTGTAGCCTGCACACTGCAATTAAAATTTTAAACCGCCCAGAGACTACTTAAAGTGGTATGGGGTGGTATATAAGCAGAACATTTTGCTTTTTGCTTTCTTCTGCTTTGCCTGTTAAAACTGGGTGTTGGGCTTGTCTCTTTTGTTGGGACCTTTGAGGCATCAGGTAATTACTGAGTGTGTTCAGACTGTGTTTTGTCTTCTCTTTGTCTCTACCTGTATCAGGGGGAATTGTCTTCACCTATTCTGATTACGCTTCTGCCATAAAATGACAGGCTTCTGATTGCCCAAGAAAAATTGTGACTAAAAAGCTCAATCTTCCAGATTCAGCAAACCGAGTTGAGAATCTACATGTACATATTACTATTCATCTGCTTCGATTATAGCATCTACCTGCCATAATCGAGGCTTCAGCTGGGGTTTTTGGCATTTCCTGAAGCATTTTTCTGGCATTTTCTCCCCTTTCTGTCTTTAAATCTCTGTCGACAGGAGCCTAATATCCCAAGAATTGACTGAGTTTAATATTCTACCACTGAATTAACCTTTTCTTCTCTTCTGAGAAAGGTTAGATTGTGGAATTAAGTAAAGGTGTGCAACGAAAATCTATCTTGTGAAAAAGGAATTTTGCCAGCTTTGGCCAAGATTGATTGGAATGATTGATCGCCCCGTCTACATTTTGAAATGCTTACTGACATATTCTTTCTTTGTTCAGCATTCTTTCACATTCAATAAACTTGTACAACCTGGCATGTGCTATCTATATGTTTGCCATAGAAACCAAGTAAGCTTGAAATGTGTAAACTTAAGACCTCTGCTAAATGCCAGATTTTTCCGCATTTTGAACGGACTGGAAAAACTGTGACACCAATTATTTGTACACCTTCTCAATCCTCTAAAAGGGATGGTGATTGTCTGTCTCATAGAAGCCATGGGGCAGACATGTGCACATCCCCATGTGTCATATACTGATCCATTGGAATGATGTAAATCTACACTGGAGTTAAGTTAAATTTTAATTAATGAACCCTCAAATATGTGAGCTAGAGAAACTGGCTTATGGTCTGCTGAGGAATGTTCACAAAGCTTGTCCTCTTTATGCTTTCTAGTCATACATGCTTTCTGAGTTCAGTATATGTGTAGTCGGCACCATCAAATCGGAACCTACTCACAGAAACCCTACCTAATAGGTCTTCCATGGTAAGTGAGATATTGGAGGAATGCCTTTACCAGTTCCATTCTCCCAGTGGGGTCCCATGGCCCAATGGGAATGTGAACCTTGTTCCCCTGAGTCCCGGTCAATCACTCTATCCAATACACCAATCTCAGCATCCCTTGTCTCTAGGTTTACTTCAATATTTAAAATATGCACTGAAGTCTGTGACTGTCTCATGCACGTTCTGTTTCAGATTTCACTGATGACTTGTAATCTGTTGATGAAAGGAATAGCAAAGGAAGAGTAATGGGTATTATTAAGCCATTGTGTGACCTATTTCTGTATTTATTCATCTGTCTTTTTTATTTATATATGAATTTCTCATATGAGATGTCAGGAAGACATCTGATTTTATTTTTCCCTAGTGAAACATAAGGTGGTTCATAAATTGCTGCTTCTGCTAAGGCATTTATGCAGCAAAGACAAATCCTAGTAACGTGTACAGACCTGTGTGTCACTTTCTGAAGCTCCTATTATTGCTATTGCTGGCTTAATTAAATCAACTGTTGTTGGTAGAATTGTCACAGTGTATGTCTGCTGAAATAAATACTGCAGTTCGGTGATGCTTAATTTAGTGTTAGGATCAATGGGACAGACAGTAGTCAAATATAGGTATCACAGTAAACTGTGGTTTGTCATGAAATACAGACAGGAAATCAATTCCCAGTTTTATACACTATCTCTCCCCATGTATCCAGGAGGACTTCCAACACTTTTCTTCTTCTTCTTGTAAACTATGGTTTCTCATCTCATCTGATCTGGGGAGTTGTTGTTAATGAAACCTGGCATCAGGCATACCAATTCCATCACACAATACATTCTCGTGAATAAAGAAATGGGGGTAAACCCTGTAAAGCTCAGAGGGGTGGAACAAAGAAAGAGGAGGACTGTAAGAGATTTGAATTAAAAAGAGCAGAAGAACTAAAGATGTCAGAGCTGCTGTTGCCACTTGCACTACTGAGGCTTTTACCAACTTGGTTTGGGTATAATTTGTACCTGTTGGTACTGGATAGGTGAAATCAAATTGTGAATTCATGAATTGCATACAATCATATTGACATATTATGTTAGGGTTTTGAAGATTGCATATGTATAGCTGACTCTTCTATATATTGGATACTTTACCTTTAGAATTCTACAAGCAATTTCTCATTCGGTGTAGAGATGGGCACGACATGAAAAAATTTTTTTCGAGTTGTCATTAGTCGGGCCGGTTCCGTTTCGGGTCGTTTCCGTTTTTTGCGAAAATTTGCAAAAATTAGTCGTTTCGTTTTTTCGTTTTTTTGTTTTCATTAGTACTGGTTTTTTGGGGGGTAGCCGGCTCCTGGAGGGACCTCTGTGGGGTGGGTGCCTCCTCTGGCCCGCTATAAAGGGAAAGCGGGCTCCTGGAGGCACCCGTGGGTGCCTCCTATCCTCACCCACTAGGAAAGGGAAGCAGGCTCCAAGAGACCCCTCAACATGGGGGTCTCCCCTCCTCACCTGCTGCTGCTGCAAAATGCTATGCAATAGCCATATGGATATACATACCAGTTGCAGACAGTGAGACTAGTGATGGCAGTGAACCCAGAGCCATAGGTGATGCCTAACTAAGGCTCTCGCACCACCATGTCTCACACAGAAGGGAATTGTACTTGCGTGTAGTGCAATGCAAGTAGATCTGGCTTAGGGTTAAGGTGGGTTAGTGCAAGGGCTAGGGTTAGGCTAGTGACGGGTAAGGTTACGGTGGGCTAGTGGGTTGCACCTCTGGGTGCCTCTCTGACCCACTAAGAAGACAGTCTGTGATGTATGGGTAAGGACTGGAGTCAAGGGTTAGGGTTAGGGTTAGGGGGCTAGGGCAGGTTTTAGGGGGCTTTTTGGCACATCCCAGAAGTCTCCATGGCCAAGTGGCCATGCGATTGGTGGGATGGCTCCAAAAATTTGCATGGTCATCCACTCCCACATGGCTGGCCACTCGGCCAGCCCATCATTGCGCAGGTGTAAATAAAATAAAATAAAATAAAATCAATGGAGGACAGAGGAGGAGAGGAGAGACATTTTGTTGCAAGAAAAAACCCACTGCTACTGTGAAAAATCTGGCAGTTTATAAATTTTCGCGTGTTTCTGTTGTGCTTGTGTGTTTTTGGACCATGATTTCAAAAACAATATTGTGTTCGCCGCCCCATTTTCGATCCCCCGCCTGCACCGCATGGCATGGCGAGTCCGGCTGCCCAGGACGGGGGGGAGGCGGGACCCCCCCTCCAGAAACCACCCCTCCGGTAGGTGCCCTGCGCCCTTAGTCAAGCCGGCATTTTTCCGCCTGCTTTTTTGGCCCGGGAATGGGTGGGGGTAGAGTTTAAAAGTTTTTTCCTGTGCCGTCCGTGCCGCTTGTTTGCGCTTTAATTGCGGCGGCCGGCGGCGAGACTGGGCTTTTTGCTGGCTGCGAGCCTGCGGCGAGTCCCACCAGAGCAGCCCAGGACGGGGGATGGGGGGGGATGCCGGGGACCTCCAGAAACAACCCCTCTGGTAGGTGCCCTGAGGCACGGCAGGCATTTTTCCGCCTGCTTTTTGGCCGGGAACCGGGTTTTTTTAACTTTTAAAAACTTTTTTTCTGTGCCGCGTGGCATCGCGCGATCGCGCGATGCAAGGAACGAGCACGACAAATCAGACCAAAATTGTTCGTTCGTCGGTTCGAGCTCGAAGTCTGGCAGAGTAATTCCCGTTACCGTTTCCGTAGAGTAACGGAACTGAGTAACGGAAACGGAAACGGGAATACCGCTAAGTCGTGCCCATCTCTAATTCGGTGCTATTGCATGTACCTGGGTACACACATTATTGTTCTTATAATTGCTCATGCTCTCTGTTGTTTAACTAGGAATAAGAAAAAACTGTGAAATTGGGTTTGCAAGATTCACCAATAGATATCTAAGTAAGTAAATAGCCCCATATAACCTAAGAGTGTTGCTTACAATACACCTAGATAAGTGTTGTATAGCATATATCTCCAGTGCAGTATGTCTGTGAAGATTCTCATTCATCCAGGTGAGTTTATCTGAAAGTTGAGTCATGGCAACTGGACTTCTTTTCTTAGGAGACTGAAATGTTTCACTGCTCATCCAAACTAGGAAAGCTAGTTGTGAGTTCTCCATTTTATAGTTCACTTTGACCTCATGTCACCCTAGTCTGAAATAGGATCTAAAGATGAACAATGGCCTGAATAGGCTCATTAGGTGGACAATAATCTCAATAGGCCATTAGGGGAACAATGGCCTAAGGTGCTGAAACCCATAAAGTATGAGTTGTTAGCCCTGGCCTTGCCGGTGGAGGTGTGAAGTATTTTTGATTTGTCTGGATTGTTGAAAGTATGGATAGGCCGTGCTTGAGCCTCCCACCTCTGTTGAAGGGTTTTCAATACTCACATGAGTAGCTTTCCCGACCCCTCTCTCAAACCACCTATCTTCTCTGTCTGTGTACATCTTCATCTTTCAATGTGTGCCCTTTGCCCTTCAATTGGAGGTATATTGCTGATTCTGGTCCTGAGCTGTTGCCTCTCCTATGTTTGGCATACACACTAAGGCAGGGACTTGTTCACCCAAAGGACCAGACACCAAAACACAAAAGGAGCAATATACTATATGCAATCCAATGAAGTGAGGAGTCTGCTGACCTCTACACTGGAGAATATTAAACAGGAGGATGGCTCAGTATAGGAGGGGCAACAGCTCAAGGATCAGAATAAGGAGTAAATCTCCACTTGAATGACAAGGGGCACTCATTCAAAGATGAAGATGCAATTCGTCTTGTGAGGCATCCCAGAGGCAAAATTCCATGGATCAATTGAGCAAAAGAGTTTTGCCTATTCCCAGAAATTTCATTTCTCTTACACGAATTTTTCATATAGGTCATTCATCTTAAGAGGTACCACTGTATAAAACCTTAAAGGAGTATAAAAACCATGGATAACTCTGTGGTTTAGGTATCTGGCTGCCTAGTCAGAGATGGGGAGTTCAATCCCCACTGTGCCTCCTGTGAGTAGACCCTGCCTGAGTGGCCTTGGGAAAGCTGTGCAGTCCTAGGGCACACTTAGAAGAAGAGTAACCATTGGTCAGATGGTGTGGTATGAAAATCAAATAAATAAATAACTAGATAAGATAAGATAAGATAAGATAAGATAAGATAAGATAAGATAAAACATTTGTGAATATTCTCTATTTGGAACATGATGAAAGGATTGTCATAAATCAGAGCTGACTTAATGACACATCATTAAAAACAGTGGACCAGAAAAACTATAGTACTGTAAGTGTTGCCTTCCATTCAGGGTACCCTCTCAGGTGGGATTACTGCCTACTCACTCCATTTTTTAACTTTTCTACCCATTGCTGTTATGAATGTAGATCATTTAATCCATACAATGCCTTATCTTTTTTTCCCTGTTGAAACTGCTCTTCTTTAATAAAGTTCTTTAACATACTTGGACTCCTGTTTGTCTCTGAAAACTTCTCAGAAGGTGGTCTGATGACTCAGGCCTTCTTTTTATGCAAAAATATGTCATATATAGGCATCTTTTAAACCTTCTGTCTCTTCCTGGTGTGGATGTGTTTAGCTCTATTGTTGCATTCTGCATCTCCTTTTATGGGAAAAGGCAAAAAGAATGTTGGGGCACTTGCAATGTATTTCCAGCAGTCACAGCGGCATTGCCGGCACTGGACAAAGCCCCCTGTACATAACAGGGGAATGTTACATTGTCCTTTTGTATGCCAAAACCATTGCCTTGCACAAAGTTAATAAGGTGAAACAGCCTGTGTCTTCAAGAAGGTCACAGTCCCATCAAATAGTTCCTCAAACAGAATACAGTTGGCCCACTAAGAAAAGTGATCTCAAAGGCACGCATCGTGAGCAACTGTTGAGCAAAGGGCAGCTTTGATGAACTGGCAAAATTCAAAGAAGGCCTCCAGAGGCCTGGCCAAATGCTCCAACACCTTATTTAATGGCCCTACTCAGGAAAACTGCTTCCAGGAATAATTTGACTTGCAGCATGGCAATGATGTTACTTATGTCATAGATCATATCCAAAATGCCAATATCTAAGCTTCCAATGGAAATTTATAATATAGGTCCTGGACTGTGACCATATTTAAAATTCCATGGATCAATTGAGCAAAATGTTAAGCACATCTATTTTGAGGCTATTGATGTTGGGTACTAATATTAATTCCGTGATGGGCATTAAATTACTTTCCAGAAAAATTAAACCTTTTTAAAACGAGAGATTGTGGGATTTCTTATAACATTACAAAGATGTATATTGGTTTATGTGTTTTGTACATTAGGATTATTTTTGTCATCTAATCCTAATGGGACTTTAAAACTACCAATGCTGTCATTGTACCAATGTAGAATATATTCATGTAAAGGGGTTGAGTGCAAACAAGCAAAACAAAACTTTATTTTAAAATAGGAGGAAGAAGAGAAGTGCACAACAGCAAATGTTTAGGCATTACACAGTAATGAAAACAATTAACTTCTGTGAAAGAAAGAAAATAAATAAATAAATAAGTGTCCTACCTTCCTTCGTTCCTTCGTTCCTTTCTTCCTTCCTGATTCACAGCTAAACAAAGATTTTTTCCATTTAAAAATTTTGCATTTTGCCTAGCTATATTATGCAAAACAAAGATATGAAATATGCAACATCTGAACAAAATACAACTTCTTTTCTGCACAGAAGCCACTTGTGTGGGGGGGGGGGGGAGAGAGAGAAACACCTTAATGTAAAAATAAATACACACTCCCGACTTAAAATTATTCATTCTCGGCTTGAAAATATATGCAGCCTTAGTGTATAAGCAATGGCATCAAAAAAGGGAAGACATGAGTTTAGATCTGGTCAAAAATGTCTTTGAATTACTGCATGTTTCTAATGACCACCAAACAGAATTTCTGGACTGTGCATTTTAAAACTGGTAGGTGTTTCTGATAATATTTCCATTAGAAAACTCAAATGAGATTTTAGTCCTCATAGCTTCAGCAAAAAAGAAAAAGCTACAAGCTAATTCATATTATCTATTCCAATTGCAGAGCTGCTGTGTCCAGACCGTCACTAGAAGGTACAGTAGTACCTTGTATAAAGGAATTAATTCATGCCAAATGAAATTATGTTAAGCAAATTTTCCTTTATACAAATTCCCATAGGGATGCATTGAAAATGGAGTAATCCCATTTTTATGTTGTACGGATTCTCCCCATAGGCGATTCTGTTAAGCAAATTTCCCCTATCTCCAGAATTTTTTATGTTGTACAGATTTTATATTATACAAGCTATTTGTTATACAAGGATCCACTGTAATGTTAAAGTCTGACTAATTCAGCCTATGACCCTGACCTCCCTTCTTGTCTACCCATACTCAGTTAGTTTCTGGATCAAACTTACAGAAATGTCCCTGTGTGTGGAAAACATCAATCAATCAGTCTTGTACAATCACAGACCTGATAATGCTCGAAAAATATGCTGTGAATGGATCTTAAGAAGTGTTGGTGGGTAGAGAAGGCTGCTGTGAAATAAAATATTGAGTCTGCAAGATATTTGTATTATCGGCAATCCAGAGGTCAGCCCCCCTCGTAGCACTGAGTAAGTCTTTGTTTCTAGTTACACATAGATTACAATTGTTCCATGCAAGTGTGTGTCAGTCCACCTTGCTTTCTCCTTAACATAACAAGAAAACTTTGCTTCTGAGAAAACATGCCATTTGTCATACCATAGGTAGAAAGAACACAAAAATTCCCTTATTGAATTTGAGCAGCTGGGGGGGGGACTTGCAAATTAAAATGTGGAGTGTTCCCTCCAGATTAATTTTCCATCAGCAAAACCAAATGAACTCTGGAACAAGATTCTCTTGAAACAAACTTGATTTTATCCCCCTGTGCCTATTCTGTAGGACAGCTTTTCGGAAATGGCTTGGAAACGCAAGACATTGTATATTATTTCTAGAGCCTTAAGGAAACCCTCTAGCCTTCTGCTTTTCTGTTGCAAAACAAAGGCTGCATGTCGGGAGGAAAGAGACTTGCTTGATGGCAGAATAAAAAAAACCAGTTTCCTAGCACAGGTTTTTGGTAGTGTCAGAACAGAACATGAATTGACAGAGTTTACTTTAGATCCTGCTCTGTCGCATTTTATGCTCGTAAATAGAGATGGGCACGACTTGACAAAAAAAAATTTCGAGTTGTCGTTAGTCGGGCCGGTCCCGTTTCGGGTCGTTTCCGGTTTTCGTGAAAATTCGCAAAAATTAGTCGGTTCGTTTTTTCGTTTTTTCGTTGTCGTTAGTACTGGTCTTTTTTGGGGGGGGAGCGGGCTCCTGGAGGCACCTCTGTGGGGTGGGTGCCTCCTCTGGCCCGCTATAAAGGGAAAGTGGGCTCCTGGAGGCACCCGTGGGTGCCTCCTATCCTCACCCACTAGGAAGGGGAAGCAGGCTCCAAGAGACCCCTCTACATGGGGGTCTCCCTTCCTCACCTGCTGCTGCTGCAAAATGCTATGCAATAGCCATATGGATATTGCATAACATAATGTGCAGACAGTGAGACCAGTGTGAGAGTGATAGAATCATGCCTTCCCTGCACAAGGCACTCGCACCACCATGTCTCACACAGAAGGGAAGTGTACTTGCTGCGTGTAGTGCAATGCAAGCAAGTAGATCTGGCTTTAAGGTGGCTTAGTGCAAGGGCTAGGGTTAGGCTAGTGACGGGTAAGGTTACGGTGGGCTAGTGGGTTGCACCTCTGGGTGCCTCTCTGACCCACTAAGAAGACAGTCTGTGACGTATGGGTACGGAGTCAAGGGTTGGGGTTAGGGCTAGGGCAGGTTTTAGGGGGCTTTTTGGCACATCCCAGAAGTCTCCATGGCCAAGTGGCCATGCGACTGGTGGGATGGCTACAAAAATTTGCATGGTCGTCCACTCCCACATAGCTGGCCATTCGGCCAGCCCATCCAATGCGCAGGTGTAAATAAAATAAAATAAAATAAATGGAGGACAGAGGAGGAGAGGAGAGACATTTTGTTGCAAGAAAAAACCCACTGCTACTGTGAAAAATCTGGCAGTTTATAAATTTTCGCGTGTTTCTGTTGTGCTTGTGTATTTTTGGACCACAATTTCAAAAACAATATTGCGTTCGCCACCCCATTTTGGATCCCCCGCCCGCACCGCATGGCATGGCGATGGCGACTCGCGAGTCCGGCTGCCCAGGACGGGGGGGAGGCGGGACCCCCCCTCCAGAAACCACCCCTCCGGTAGGTGCCCTGCGCCCTTAGTCAAGCAGGCATTTTTCCGCCTGCTTTTTTGGCCCGGGAATGGGTGGGGGGAGAGTTTAAAAGTCTTTTCCTGTGCCGTCCATGCCGCTTGTTTGCGCTTTAATTGCGGCGGCCGGCGGCCGGCGAGACTGGGCTTTTTGCTGGCTGCGAGCCTGCGGCGAGTCCCACAGAGCAGCCCACTAGGACGGGGGATGGGGGGAGGCCGGGGACCTCCAGAAACAACCCCTCTGGTAGGTGCCCTGAGGCACGGCAGGCATTTTTCCGCCTGCTTTTTGGCCGGGAACCGGGTTTTTTTAACTTTTAAAAAAAAAAATTCTGTGCCGCGTGGCATCGCGCGATTGCGCGATGCAAGGAACGAGCACGACAAATCAGACCAAAATTGTTCGCTCGTCGGTTCGAGCTCGAAGTCTGGGGGAGTAATTCCCGTTACCGTTTCCGTAGAGTAACGGAACCGAGTAACGGAAACGGAAACGGGAATACCGCTAAGTCGTGCCCATCTCTACTTGTAAAGGTTGGGTCTGCTTTCAGTCATGCCACCAAGAGTGCTATAATTCATATAAACCAGATTTAACTGGACCAACTTGTCCATTGATTTCAATGGTCCTCAAAGCACTGCTAAGTCTCTTCGAAACCAGTTCTGATGAATCAATCAGAACAATCTCAGGAGAGAAGATTCTTTGAAGGATTCATTAGGATCTTTCACAACAGGCATAAGCCTGGTTTCAACTTCCTACTGCCTTCCCCTTGTCTTCTTCCTTGGGGTTTAGGAAGTTCACGAACTGATGCACCTGAACAACATAACCACCCACATCACCTTGAGGGTCAGAACATGACAAGCCCTCAAGAAAATAGCCACAATAAAGATGGGCGTGTTCCAAAGGGTGGTGGCTGCATGTGCTCACTCTGGACCTCAGACGTAATTGCTTCCACCCCTACCCCACATTTACCTTGAGAGAAATGCTTTTGTTTGTGCCTTCTAGAGGCAATTAGAAAAAAGAATAAACATTTAGAGTCTAGGGAGATCCTGGGATCTCTGGGGGGCCCAAAGGCATGACAAAATTGGACCCAGCCCTGTAGAGGGCAACAGAGGAGGTTTCTCAACAAGATTTAGGCCGGGGACTTTGATAGGCATGCTCAGGGAATGTATTTGAATCCCAGGACAGGTGTAGGTCACAGGCTTCCTTTCTATGTGATAAAATGGAGTCTGGATTCAAATCGGTGAAGGGCCTGCAAAGAAGCCTCTGTCTATTACTAGAAGGCTTAAATTGAAACAAAGTCATGTCTCCCGAAAACTGAATAGAGTTAGAGAAGCACAGTGTCTGCTCCTTCTAAAAACCCACAGAGAAACTGGACTATCTAATCTCACCAGGGGTTATTTATGTCCTATTGCTCCACAAGGAATAGTGATGATGCCACCAGAATCACAGAAGACCTGTCAACCTCCATGCCTCATCTCTGGTTGCTGTTCTATTTGCAGATACCCACTTTGCTGCATAGTCAGAGAACTCAAATCCCATAGTGTTTCGGGTTGCTCTCTCAGAATCCTACCATCACAGCCTTTTTAATGAGGGTCGAGGCAGAGGGAACATTTGTATGGTATAATAGACTCAGAATAAGTCCATCTTTCAAAGGAATATTAGGTTCATTTTGCCATGTATTTTTCAGAATCATTGATAATATAAGCCCAGGGTGCTATCTTTATTCTAGAAACTAATCATTGGAACAATGGAGGAGAGGCAGGGGAGAAACTATGGATAATTACCACAGATTCTCACCAAATGCATGATCTCGCTGACAGATGGCATTTAGCTCATAGGACTATATAACCTATGTAGTAATAAAATAAGGTTTCATTTTTGGATTGAAGCAGTAACATGACCAAATCGATTTCATTAGTGTATCTGTCATATGTTCTGTTAAAGATGGCTTGCACCGGAATGGAAGCTGACAACAATCTTTGAAAAACTGTGCAGATCAAAATTACATTACAGTGGCATTCATGAATTTTAATGTTACCCCTCTTTTTATCACAGTGTTTTTTAAAAAAATCCTTCCCTTTGAAACTCTCTCAGAAGAATTCAATATTTTGCACCTGTCTTGCTTCCTATCCTTTCCTCTGTTTTGAATGCCCAAGTTGTGAGGGTCAGTGCTCATGTAGCTAAAACAGCACCACTAAAGCACAAGGAGGAGGTATCAGCAGGGCCGGCACGTCCATTAAGGCGAACTAGGCAGTTGCCTAGGGTGCCAAAATGGACAGGGGGCACTGCCCAGCCTGCTGCCCCCCACCGCTGCCCCCCCACCGCCCATCACTGCCCCCGACCCCCGCCACCGCCGCCCGACCCCGACCCCCCGCCACCCCGCCCTCCCCCCGCCCCTCGCCTAGGGCGCAAAAAACCCTAGTGCCGGCCTGGGTATCAGCAGATTCAGCGGAGCTCAGAGAGAGAGAGAGAGAGAGAGAGAGAGAGAGAGAGATCAGGCAGAACCCCCCCCCCAATCCTGAGGGAATGCTTACCTCCACTGCATGGATCCCTGCACTATGGGCACTCTTCACTCGGGGTTCCCAGAGAGAGAGACAGACAGACAGGTGAAAATGCCTATAAATTGGGGGGTAGGATTATGCAAGGGACTCATTGAGCTTGACCTTCCTCAGTTAGCCTTCTTAGTTGGCAGTCCACCTGCTCATCCTCTGTTCAGTGTGGCTGATGTGGTTGCTTTGGGGTCGGAGAGGAGTTTTGACCCTGTCTCACCAAATAGGCATGTATGGTTGATGGGTGTATTTTTGCCTATCCAGTACTGGTCACCCATAAGCTATTAAGGGTTGTTTGATGGTGGGTTGTTTCTAAATAGGTTGAATTGGCAGTAGCACAGAATGGGAATTCAGCATCTATTGGCACCCATGGTGCTATTGCATATAGCAGTGATGGCAAACCTTTTAGAGACCGAGTGCCCAGATGGCGATTCAAAACCCACTATTTCTTTTTTTTTTTTTTTTGCAAAGTGCCAATACAGCAATTTAAATCTGAATGGCTGTGAAGAGGCGATGCCGAGTGCCCACAGAAAGGGCTCCGAGTGCCACCTTTGGCACCCATGCCATAGGTTCGCCAATACTGGCATATAGCATTGTGGCAACCAGGATGGCAATATTTGTTTGCCATGATGATGGGTGCTTGTGGGCTCCTGACCCAACCACTGGCTATCTGAGTTGAATGATTTGGTGGCTGGCAGCTGGAGAAGGACTCCCTGTTTTAGCTGGCTGGGTATGAGCTGTCATGGAGACAGCTTCGACCAGGGGTTTGGCGCTCACCCATTGGGGGTCAGGGAGGGAGCTGAAGCTATCCCTGAAGCCTGCTCCAGCTTTCCGCACTATGTTCAGGCCCCTCTGCAGCTTGTGAGTGGTTCAATGTTTAAGTAATAAAGGTCCCCTAGTTAACTCTCTCTCCAGTATTCATCTCTCTTTCCTTGGAATGGAAGGGGCCAAGGAAATTCAGAAATGGTATGTTTTGGGGCTACAGTATACTGATTGCCTATTATAGTGAGAGGAACTGAATGAAAAACAGGGTTGTAATCAAGGAGTTAGGTATCCAGCTGTGGAGCCCAGAGGTTGGCAGTTCAGTTCACCACTGTTCCTCACGAGAGAAAAGCCATCCTCTGGGGCTTTGGGGCTGCACAATCCCAGGGAAATCTCCTCTGGAGGGAACAGTAAACCTCTTCTGAGTACAATGCACCTGCAAAACCCTGAAAAGGGTTATCGTACATCAGAATGGATCGGATGGCACATAATTATTATCAATCAGGTTGAGGAACCTGGGGCTTTGCCCACAACTTCAGAATTCAGAAAACAACAAAGTATATAGGTGGTAAACATTAGGAAAACAAGAAGCAATGCCTCACAGATCTTCTAACTTACTTTTTTTTTAAAAGAAAAGACTTCTCTTTCTTTAGGGGAGGGACACCTGGTCCTACTCTTTATTCTGAAGGCTCATGGTCCCCGGCTAAGTGGATGGGAAATGATGCTATTTGCCCCATGATCCAGAATTTCAACTTGTGGTCCTGGAGGGGAAAAATGTGCCTCCCTGCAAGTGGTTTGTCATCTGATCTGAGTTGGGATCTTATCCCAACATTTCACGGTAAGGCACTCTCTCTGTCTAGTCAACCGGCTGCCTGTGGCTGACTGACTGGGACAGTGACTAAGAGCTCTCCACACATCAGTGTTTGTGCAAATGGAAGGCAGACGGAGTTGCAGGTCCAACTTCGTATGCCTTTTGTGACAAATTAAGAGCCCTTAACATGGAAGATTTTATTTTCAACTAACTGTAACAGAAAAGTGTCTAGTGAGTATTTACTGGAGAATAGATTAATCAGGTGTTGACAGCTGTACTCATTTTTGGATGAGGTAAGAAGATTAAGACACCCAAACGACTGTTTAAGAGAGTGCCTGTGGAAGCCTCCATTTATAACTATATACTTAGGGGGTTTCCTGTCCTCTTATGAGTACTCCCTCCCTGGTTTTAAAGCTAATGGATGTTCTGTTGCAATCAGGCGAATGCAATCTTTTTAAATATCATAAATTATTAGAATATAAAACCATAAACGTGTGTCAATAAATGAAGGAGTGAAGTAATTGTCAGCCCACAACAGAGTATTCAACTGTCATGTAGAAGAAGCAGAAAAAGGAGGGAAGGAATGTTACATATAATGCACACATGTACCTTTGTAGAGTTGAAGGGTGATGTGCATGTGTGTGTGTGTGTGTGTGTGTGTGTGTGTGTGTGTGTGTGTGTGTGTGTGTGTGTGTGTGTGTGTGTGTGATGCTTGCAGTGATAAGAAGGTATTGACGTCAATTACATTATTAAATGGACTTAAATTTGCAAATCAAAAGGGGCAATATAACCCAGTATGCTTTTCTAAAAAACAATTTAATTGACTTAAGTTCATATATGTGCACTTATGTTTCCCCAGAATTAAGAGATTAGTACATGCTATAACTCTGAATATTTCTGAAGTCAGTGCAGTTGTACCTCATTGGATCTTCAAAAATATAAATGATGCATCCAAGTGATATTCAAGCTTTCAGAGTCCCAGAACCTGAAGCTTTTTGTTGCCATATACCTACACTTCGGAGATAGCAGGCATGTGTGCTTTTGTGCTGTTTCTTAATATATTTTTGAAGTGCTAATTTGAACAACTGAAACAAGGGATTTTGAAGAGGCTTAATGTGTGTGTGTGTGTGTGTGTGTGTGTGTGTGTGTGTGTGTGTGTGTTTTGACTCAGATTGGTCCATCCTGCTCCTTTTTGGCGCAGCCCTAAGGTTACAATTTTTTTTTCACAGTTTATTTAGAGGGCTCCTGATTATCTCGTTCTGCAGCCCATGTGGATGGTTAGGTCACCTCAAAATAGAGTTGAGGATGGTGTAATCTGAGGTGACAACAGTACAATTTGGTAAAATGTAGCACTGAAAAATGAAGAACCCTCCCTTGTCTATTTTCATCAACTCCACTACAGTAGTTTAAATTTTTAAAATATATCTTTCATGTTGATGCAATGATATTGTAGAGAAACATGATACCTGGCTGCATTATAGGTACCATGCTAGGTCGAGGCAGTGGTGCTTCACTATGCTGCTTCATTTATTTAACAAAAAAGAGGAATGCCATCTGAATGTCAGCCACAGGAAAAGGCATGGAAGATGGTAGGAAGAGGAACTGTCATTAATTGGGGGAGGGGGCAAACTGGCAGCATCCAGATATAAGTGTAGCCCCTTCTCACAGGAGAAAAATAATCAATCATTGTGAATAGAAGTATTGCTCAAGCGAGAGACACAGTAAAATGTACTGAAGATAAGAGCCTTTTAAGTATGAACGAGACCACTTTAACTTACCCTGCTGGGATGTTCCTTATTTGCCATTGTCCTTTCTGGGGTGAAATAAGCAAGATCCTTCATTGTTCTGCAGTTTCCTGTAGCACCACCCTCTAATCTTTCCCCAGGTTACTTTCATCTGAGTTTGTTTCTTCTCATTCCTGGACCAGTCGCTCTTGGTCAGCACATGACTCTTACATAGGAACATAAGAAGAGCCACGTTGGACAGGCCAAAGGCCCATCTAGTCCAGCTTCCTGTATCTCATAAGCAGAACACTTTGTATGTATCTCATAGTGCTTAAAGCACTCTGGGCGGTTTACAATTTAATTATGCAGACTACACATTGGAAAGACTACTGTGCAAAGTCCTTTTCTGTGCTAGATAGAAACAACTTTCAGCCATTCTATTGTCCTAAGTAAACTACTTGCTTCTAGTTTAAGAACCAAATCAGTGCCCAAAATATATGTGGAAAACAGAGCTATTCAGCAGAGTACAGAAAATAGGTGAGTAGAAACTGTTTATCAGGCAAATAAACAAACATATTATTTCCCTTTTTCTGGGGGTGCTAGTGTACCATATTTGGGGAGTCTTTTCCAGAGCCTGGGAAATTAGTTTTTAAGACTAAAATCATCAACATGATTTTTGATATGGGCAAAAAAGTGTAAAAGGTAACTCTTCCCAGTTCTGCTTTTTGCCTGGGGAACTAGGTAATTTCTTTCCTTTTTATTTAATCCAATTGGTTGCACCTAGTGGACTTTTCCAAATTTTATCCCAAGCCCAATATGAAAGGCATGGGTCTTCTACACCAGCCCTCCCCCTTCCCTGGCCAAGAAAGGGCCATTAGCCTTCATGAGCCACATGGAGAGGGGGTGTGAAAGTGTGTACCTGAGCCATGACATGTCTGAAGGCCTGGGACAATCAAAACACCACCTTTTACTTCAGATGCAGCCTCAGAACATCTAAGCTCTGGGCCTCAACTAAGAATCTACCTGGCATATTTTCCATCTTGCCAAGGACGTTACATCTAAGAAATAACTTAGCAACTTCATCTTTTGCTATATTTTAACTGTTGGTACAGCTCTGAAGAAGAGGGATTTTCCCTCAAAATAGTAGCATTTTTTGTATTTTTCTAGTACCCTAAAGGTATCACCTGTTCTACTTTTGCATTTGGATTTTGTAATGGCTATATTTTGTAATGATCTCAACTTGTTTTGCTTCAGTTAAAAATGTGACACCCCACCTCTTAAGTCTGATGGTTTGAGGAGGATAGCCTGTAGAACAGATTTCAGATTCTCTAGACTACATAGTTATAGTAGCTCAGTGCTACTTTTGACTTTCATGGCTACATGCTGACAAATTCTGGGATTGGATTAGTAACCAGAGTATTCTGAAGTACCTGGAGTATTTTGAAGTCCCCTGGAGTATTCTGAATTCTTCACAAGAGAGTGCTAGTGCCCTGACCTGAATTACAGCATAGAATTCTAATTCCCTCATCAAACAGCAGATCCCTGGATTCCATAGAATGGAGATGCAGCTGTTAAAATAATATCAAGATGGTGTAACTATATAGATACCCTCTGAATCTCTGGTATCAAAGAAGAAGTAGACAGGTGCAGCTTCAGGTGCCTTCAGGATAAAAAAGAGTTTCCCAAATGAGCTGTTCTCTCCCTTCCCTGTGGACTATGGATCTTTCCTGAAATCCCTGAAGCTGAGCCGACAGAAGCTGGGTGCAGCTGTGCCTCAGGTGTGCTCAGCTGGTAAGTTGCTCTTGCAGCTAATGACATATGTTCTGGATTTTAAGCATGGACGGGGTTCCTGAAGCAATTCCTCTATATAAATTGCTGGTGTACATCATCGTGAAACGTGTTTTGACTCTCTTTTTAAAAACGGCTTATAGATCTTGTTAAGCCCCTTGTTTGACCTACGGTTACTGTAGGCTGCACAAGCATTGTTTACAGTCTAAATCTAATTATGTTGTATTTGGAAATGAGAAGGGAATCAATATCTAATATTTATTTCCCTGCTGTTCTCCTCATTGTTGCTAGCGTGGCAGAGGAAATGCCAATATTGTGAACTCATACCTTTGTTTTGTTGCATTTCCAATGGCAAAGGCAAGGTCAGTCCATGACAGAACATGTGGCAAATCCCCAAGATGTCCTACAATTAATAGGTGGTTATCAGACAGCGGCATCATAGCCCACAAGCAAATGTCAATGAATAGCAAATTATAACTGCAGGGTCTCTTTGAGCATAAATGACACCATTGATTTTAACCAGAGAACTGTCACCTGATTATCTCTAAGCACTTGACAATTCATAGGCTTAATCCTTGTCGGACTTTTTGTTTGTTTGTTTTGCCCCACCTCCCCCACTGCACCTTTAATAATTCAATTATCTTAAAGCTGTCACCTTTTTCTAAATAATTCTCTGGAAAGATCAACTTGGAATGAATCAAGGGATATTCTGTTATATCTCATTGAGCAAGGATAAAAACAGCAATTGTAATTGTCACTACTAACTCCTTCAAATAAAGGTGCTTTAAACACACACAGAGAGACAGAGACAGACAGACTCTCTCTCTCTCTCTCTCTCTCTCTCTCTCTCTCTCTCACACTCACACACACACACACACACACACACACACACACACACACACACACTTAACTATCCAGAAGTAAGTCTGCATTTTTCACAGCGGATTCCTGCTGTAGTTTCAGAGACCCCATGATGGAGATCTGAGGGACACCACCTTTGAATGCAGGCTGCACCATGCACACACCTAAAGTCCTGATTCATGTAAGGAGATCCTGAGCAAAAGCTTCCCTTTTGATGGCAGTCCTGTGTATTGTAACAGAGGCTGTTCTGGAGTGCTTCAAAAAGGCGTTGAGGCACCATCCCCAAAGTTGTAAGATCTGTACATTCTATTTCCTGAACAATAGGCAATCAATTTGACTTGATGAGAAAGAGATATGAGATTTCCACTCAAATACACATGTAGCTTACCCATGCATAGAAGAAGGGCTACAGTCATCTGAAGAGAAACTTTTATGCTTCTGCTCAATGCATGGCCAGAGGTATCTACGCTACCTTCTACTCATGCGTGCTGAAGGCATGTGAATAAAAGGGGACAGTGACTATACAGTGGTACCTTGTATAAAGCAATTAATTCATTCCAAATGAAATTATGTTAAGCAACTTTTCCTTTATACAAATTTCTCATAGGAATGCATTGAAAACAGAGTAATCCGTAATGGCGACCATTTTTATGTTGTACAGATTTGCTCCATATGCGATTCTGTTAAGCAACATTAGACCAAGGAAATAAGTGATCAGGATCTTGAATTTCTTTTGAGAGAGAGAGAGAGAAAGAGCATAAAAAGACACAGGGATAGAGGAAAATTTGTTGGAAGCCATAGCTTCACAAAGCAAAAAAAGCAAAGTGTTCTGCTTATATATCGCCCCATACCACTTTAAGTAGTCTCTGGGCGGTTTACAATTTTAATTACAGTGTGCAGGCTATACATTGCCCCCCCCCAGCAAGCTGGGTACTCATTTTACCGACCTCGGAAGGATGGAAGGCTGAGTGAACCTTGAGCCTGCTACCTGGGATTGAACCCCAGGTCGTGAGCACAGTTTTACCTGCAGTACAGGCATTTAACCACTGTGCCACGAGGCTCTGTAAAGGTTCTCTCTTCATACTGTTTCCCTCACGATTGCCCACCATGTTCATTTCAACTGCCCAATAGAACACCCATGAGATCCCCCATATGATAAGTTGTACACTTTACCCTCAAAGGGTGTGTATCAGCTGCTGCAACCACTTCCCCCTCGTAACTGTGCAATTTACCCAGAATGAAATGTCTCATAATTGCTACTATGGTTTCAGTGCTAAACAGTCCATGAAAGTCAAAAGAAGCAAGCTCATGTGAAGAAGAATAGAAGGGGCATAAACGGATATGGCTGTATGGAAAATTAATTGGCGGATTTTTGTGTTAAGGTTACCATTAACCCATGAGATTGTTTCTGGTGTGAAATAATAAAATGGACCATTTGACTTTATTTTCTTTTGACCTTGTGTTTCTTTGAGTGACTTATGTGGAAACTTATGTGGATGTCAGCAAACTGTTTTATTAGCCAGGATTAGTTAATTTTGACAGCTATTTCTTTTCAATCCCCTGTATGAGGAAGGCAGGATAGAGCATCATATGAGACAAACAGGGCAGAGAAAGAGCCTGTACATTCCTTTCAGTTTGATCCTTTCCATAAACAGCGCCTTTCCAAGAATCCAATTATGCAAAGCTCAAAAACCAATTGTGATAATGCTAACTTACAATGCACAACCATTACTGTGAACTGTAGATTTTCCAAAGTCCCTCAACACCAGAAATCTGTCCAGAGGAATTGTGTCACCCCCACCATTTTCAAGTAGGATGTCCTCCTCCATTGAGCTTGATCCATCCCATCTCTTGGCATCTTTTGCAGCTGTCAATGTGGGCCACCTTTAAGTCACAATATTAGCCATCCATGGCTCTGTTCCAACCTGGATGCTTGGGCTCAGAAGATGGCACCAGTTTCTGGACTGTCGATTTCTAGACGTTTTCATCCTGTTCCCCTTGCTTGGTGAAACATCTGGATGAAACCTATGGATGAGGTCATTATGGGAGGTGCCATTAGTATACAGATGATACAGAGTGAATGGGAAGTGACCCAGCTAAAGGTTAGCTTGGGATCATTGTTGGTCAAGAAGGCCAGCAGTATAAATCTGATGGCTCAACCCGTCCTGGGCCAATCACCTTGAAAAAGCAGGGATGAAGCTTAGAGGTATTCCTCCACTTGTCCCACACTTTTCACTTTCATTAGATCATGGTTGTTCCGAGGAGTGCTGATATCCGCTTTGGATGATATGCCAGATGTGACTTTTCACAAAGAAAATCTGCTTGGCCCCAGTCATCACTTGCCCCCAGGTGGGGCTACCATAATACACTGCATTTAGGTCTGAATATATGTTTTTAGATGTGGTGTGATAGATCTTTGTCTTGTGCCCGCAGGTCAGATTACATCTCTCAACTCCTAAACTGGCTCTGTATTTTCATTTGATCCACAGAGTGGTGCTGCTATAATTATACTGTGTTTAACGTTTTGTTTTAAGCCACACTATCTGCAACAAGCATATAAATAAATTATTCTCAAAATTTTGCACACAGTTAATAGAGATACCCTGTTATTTTATTTTTATTCATTTAGTTGCATTATAATGAATAATTATTAATATTACTTTTTTATTACAAATGATATAAAATATAATTTTAATATAATTTGACCAGCTGCAGACTGAATGGAATTCCTGCAGTAACGTTCTGTGGTTAGTTGAGCTTCTTAAAATAACTTGTCTCTGCACAAGGAGGTGGAGGAAATTGTTGCAGAATTTTAGGTTTGTGTGTGTGATCTTTACATTCTCTGTGCACTCAGTGAGCTGTGGGTGGCTTGGTATATTGCAACAGGTGTTGATAAACCATGTGTAAATGATGTGTCCAGCATCCTTTGCTGATTAATACTTTAAAATCATGCTCATTTCCTGTATGGCAACATGATGATGGTATCAAGAAGCAAACAGTTATTGACCACTCAGTTACTCTCAAGTAAGGATTAATCCACATTTTGCTCTGAATACATGCAAAAGCTGTTCCCAGAGCAAGTGGTCAATGCTCTAAATGCAAGCAAGGCTGCTTGTAGCATTTTAATGTAAATGTAAACTTTAGGGAATTGTTTATGGCAAATGGGTGTACCTGAGAAATCCCCCCCCCTGTTCAAGTCAGTTTCCATGGAGCCTACATTTTATAAAGCCACTGTGTGGCTGAGTGGCAAGTGTAAGAGATCCTGATATACTAAACATACAGTTCTATGCAATTGCTGATGCTGGTCAGCTTCCACGGTCGAAGCATGAATTAAGGTTTACTAGACATTGCTAAATGCAAAAGTCTCCTTTTATGCCCGTGTAAAATAGATTCTTAGCATCTTGTCTCAGGTTCATTTTTGTGAGTAATTAACTTGCTAACAGACCATGTCCTTCGGTAAAAGAGAAGTTTCTGTTTAATTACAGAACGGTTGCCTGCTTTAGTAAAAAGCAGCTATACATTGGTGCTACAGCAGAATGAGTTAAGATATTAAAATGGATATAAAGGTATTCCCTTTGCTCATTTTTAACAGATTTCACTTTGCCCTCTGTGGTGCCCATATCAGTTTAAGAAAATTCTAAACAAAGGGTAAAAGGGTAGGTATATGCGTGCTGAATTTGGGTTTGGCTGGCACTGGATTTTCTCAAAAATTAGGAAGGCCCGGTGTTTGGTTTATAACTCTCAGAATACATGGTTGTGTGAACTTTGTATTTCTCTATAGATCAGAATCTTTTAAACCTCACGTCTTCCATCTCTGCTGTTTATAAAATTAGATTTTTCAGCAAGAATGAATGACATCTAACCTCCGGGCCTTTTCTAGATATTTCTAGCCAGGGGGTTCTGGTGGTATTTTAGGGAGTGACAACAGAAAAAGAAATCACACAGGGAAAGAGAAGGATATGAAAATCTGTGAGTTTTTTTTTTTATTTTTCTCAGATTTGTAGCAGCTTTTTTGTTCTCTTTTGGGTCTGCCTCACTTTGCATCAGCTTTCCCTGTTGTTGTTTTTTTGCTAGTTGGGATGTATTTTTGTATGCACTGCTTCAAAGCAAGAGCTGTTTCCATAACATCCATATTTTTTATAATTTCCCCCCTGAAAGCCTGCTAGTGCATCTGTTTGAAATGTACACATTTTCAGTCCTGCACTGTTTCAAGTTGTGCACATCATTTTGTGCACCCTCTTTTTCTTTCCAAAATGCATTACGCGACCCAATGCAGCTTTAAAAAGCAAGAAGGGCAAATGTCGTATTTGGAAAGTGAGAAATGGCTGTTTCCATGAGGAAACAAATACAAAAGCCTCTTGTACAACAAAGTGAGTCCAATAAAGCAAAAGCAAAGTGTTCTGTTTATATTCCACCCCATACCACTTCAAGTAGTCTCTGGGCAGTTTACAACTTAATTAGAGTATGCAGGCTACACATTGCACCTCTAGCAAGCTGGATACTCATTTTACTGACCTCAAAAGGATGGAAGGCTGAGTCAACCATAAACCAGATACCTGGGATTGAACCCCAGGTTGTGAGCGCAGTTTTACCAGCAGTACAGGCATTTAACCACTGTGCCACCGGGCTCCTATCCAGCATGGATTAAGGCAGGCATGTCCAAACGTCAGCCCTTCTGATGTTTTGGACCACAACACTCAGAATTCCAAGTCTGCATTTCCAGTGGCAAAGGACTGTGGGAGTTGTGGTCCAAAACATCTGGAAGGCCGAAATTTGGACATGCCTGGATTAAGGTGTTTCATTTAGCACTGGAAGTAATGGAACTTAATTTCTATTTTCTCAACAGATGAAGCTTCCCCTTTATAGTCAACATTAGAGATGGGCACGGAACGAACATTTTTTCGTTTCCGTTATTCATTAGTTGTTCCATTACGTAACGAAACGACAAACGAAAATTGTGATGAAAATGCAATGAAACGAACAGAACCACGAAAATTGTGGTCGTTCTGTTCCGTTTCCGTTAATGGCGACACGCAACTAAATGAGCTGTTTTAAATGTTAAAAAACGCCCTGGACATCCATAAAAACGCAGCGATAATTATTTATATTGTCTGAAAATATCTACCAGGGGGTTTGGGGTCCTTAAAAGGTGCATTTATGTCTTTTCTCAGATCGCTGTATGTAAGGGGAGTTAGGGGACATCGACCCAAAATGGCTCCCAGATGCCTAATATTGATTGATTTCTTGGGTATTAAAACAGCCTGGACATTGGTAAAAATGCAGCGATAATGCAATAATTATTTGAAATTATTACCTAACAGGGGGTTGGGGTCCTTAAAACGTTTGTTTTTGTCTTCTCCCATCACGCTGTATTTTTCTCTTCCCTTTAAAATGAATGTTGCTTCCAGCCACAACATGGAGGCAAGCCATGTGATGGGATCATGTTCAACCAATAGCATGCCCAGCTTGCAGACTGGGCAGGTCTGGCAGTCACAGAGGGCATAAAAAGCTCTGGCAGCCCCCGTCCTCCTTGCAGTCTCCAGTGGGAGTTAGGGTGGGATTGCTGTCTCTGCGACTCTAGCTTCAGTCCTGCAGCCTCCCTGTGTGCATGCGTGCATACCTCTCGGTGATTACCCTCCCTTGCCCCGCAGTGCAGTCACTTTGAGGCTGCCTTGCACCCTGGGCAACGCCCACCGCTGCCTTTGCAGCCTCCCTGCGTACCTAGTATATACTGTGTCTCTGCCAGCATCTAATTTTTTTAGTGTTTTCCCTCTGGTCTGGGTCGTGGGGGACGCCCGCGCACGGAAATGCTTTAAAAATCATGCAAAAAGCGGGTAAAAACAACAAATGAAAAAACGAAAAACGAAAATGATTTTTTCCCAAAAATTCACGACAAACAGAAACGAACCAAAACAGACCTCTCAACAACAAACAACAAACCAAAAACGCCTTTTTTTTTATTAGTGCCCATCTCTAGTCAACATATCTTTGCTCTCTGTGTAGCTCAGGCCCAAGTAGAATCTTATGCAGGTATTATTCAGTCTGGATCTCTGTATGCAGCCAAAGCTTAGCATCGACAGAGGATAGGTGACAGATAGGTGACAGATAGGGAGGAGGGTTTCACCTTCTCCCGGTGGTGTGGTATTTTCTTGAAATTGTGTGAGTGAAATTATGTTCTGGATTTATGGATTTAGTACAGAGTTATCCACAATGTCCTGTTTTGGCTGCTGCTTTTGGAAATTAATCATGGGAATATACCCAACACTAGTGCTATGCCTATGGAGCCCTACAGGGCTGTGGTTTGGGTTTCTGCACTATGAGGTCCATGCTGATCGAGCTGTTACCACTGAGTGGTTGTCTTTGCCACATCTTTACCCTTTTCCTGGAAGCAGCATCAGAATGTTAGGGTTGTAGTGCAAGCTCATAATTCTATGCAGAAATCTCTGAGAGTAAGCCCAATTGAACTGGAAAGCTCATTGATTTCAGATGGTACATGACTCCTGAGCCTGAGGATGGGTGTGTGATTTTCCACTGTAGAATTGCTCTATTGACCAAACCAAGGTTATATGCAAACTGCAAAGCCATAATGAAATGGCTTTGCAACAAGGCCCATTTTTAGTGTCATGTTCTGCCAAGCTGCATCCAGTCTTTAGCAATATTAATCAAGTTTTCGATGCAACTGAGACATTAAAGAGTGGTTTTACCATTGTAATCCCCTGTGCCTTGTGAGTATTCACTGCTGAGTGAGATTTCCTGAGTCGTAGTCCATCACCACTGTACAACACTGGTTCTCTCAGTTCTGTTATATATGTTTAACTTATATAGACTAACAGTAGTCCTTAGTGCTCATTATGAATGTATTTGTGGTGGACAGGAAAAAATATTTTTGGTACACCAATAATCGGTGCAAAACCTAGTGGACAAGATCAATATAGATTTCAATTTATCCTCCTGTTTCTTGTGAACCTGCTTTCTCGAAAACTTCGCATCCAGATAGAGTGCAACCAGTTCACCTCTAAAATCTTATTATTGAATAGCCATACACACTAAAATGATTAATTCCTTCTCTTCTGTTGCACTTTCAAATAACTGAAAGAGAGGTGTAAAGAAGCTGCAAGGTTTTGAAGCTCAGGGTAATTTGTAGCTTAGGAAGGGGTCTGGTTAAACCCCATTAATTACACAATCACTTTATACCTAAAGAAGAAGCAAACCCTGAAATGCTTAAATCAAAATCATTTAGAAGCAACTTGATAGATATTAAACACCTCTGAGAAGGGAAAATGCTGCAGGCAGTCTTCTTGATCAGTCTGGTTTGGTTAATTATTGCCTAAAGCATTTCTGAACTAATTATTTACTCCCCAAGGGGGGGGGTCCATGTTTTCAGCACAGAAGTGCCAGAGATTGATTTTCCTTAATTGACAGCATACAGTACGTGGCAGACCGCATGGAGCTGAAGGTTAAACCATTTATAGAAAGCAATAGCCAAGCCCCTACAGAGCACCAGGCGATGCATCAAAGCAAATGGGAGACCCAAACCCCAATCACAGCACTTTTGGGGGAAAGAAGCTTATTTGTCTCTGTCATCTGGCCTTTATGGTTCATTAAGCATCTTAAATAGCCTGTGTATATTAACCAGGTTTCACAGCTACACCTCTTCCACATGTCAAAGAGTGGCTTTCTCCATTCAGTAGAGGACTTGGGAAGGTTTTAATAAGTTTTTCTGCAGGCCAAGAGGAAAGCTAACTATTTCTGCTGAAAAAGCACCAGTACTCTCTGACTACTTCAAAAGAACTCTTTGTTGAAGGTGAAGGTCCCTTTTGAAGCCCTTTTCTTTCTGGGGTGGGGTGGAACTACTTTTGGGGGGGAAACCTCAGATATCTTGGTGAACAATATGAACTGCATCCCCTAAATTTAAATCTAAGTTTAAGCTGCAAATAAGCATGTTCCCACTTCAGACTTACACGCAGAACGTTCAAGTGTGTCCCTGCATCAGATTTAAAACCACCACCTCATTTAAATTGCCACTGAGGATTCAGATAAGCAGCATCGTTAGGCCTGTGAAGGGGTACAGATTCTTATCTGTGGACAATGGAATTCTCCTTGTATTTCTTTTATCCCCTTAGCCACACACTACATCAACAGAGAACTTCTCTCCCTCTCTTTGGAGAGGACATCTTGCAATGTTCTTCCACTGCCTCTGTGACATTAAAATTAGATTAGTGTGTTTGCCATGTATAAAGATCTTACGGTAACTTTTGTCATTAAAAGTTTCTCTACCTGATGTTCCCATGGATTCTTGGATGCTGCAGACTGTATTTTTTTTAACATAGTGACCAGTATATTAATTTTTCATGTCTAACTTTGTAGTCTGCACAAACTTTGAGGGTTCACAAATGTAACATGACAGCGTTCCATCTTTTCCTATGCAAAGGCTTTAGCTGTGTCCACCATTTCCTTAAATTTTAGCTTTGATGACATTTGCTTGGAGAGCTTGTCCTTGAGAAGCAAAGATCAACCCTTTAATTTATTTCTTGATGATCTCCAGTTGTAGTTAAATCATCATGTTTCCCAGCAATATTTCTCAAATATTATCCATGTTGTTCTCCAGCCATTTACTATATCTTCAAATTGTTGTTTCTAACAGTCAACAGTCATTTCTGTTTTTTAAAAAGATGTTTTCCATTTTCACTGTTTTCTGTACTTCTTTTACTATAAGCACTTGGGTTTCCATTTTATTGTGCTACTACCACGTGGTATTTTTAGTAACTCACAACTTCCAGTTTTCTGCATTAAGTAGAATTTGTTCACATCACTTTTTGGAAGCATTGTGTGATGCATGTTCATTAATTTTCATGTTCTTCTATCCAATATTCCTAATTCACTTTGGATCCAATCTATTATTCCCGCTGGGTATCTAATTACTGGAACGGCCTATCTATTTATGACTTTGATTGTATTTCTACCTTGTTATTTAATTTTTTTAAATTTTCCATAGTCTTTCGATATACTCCCTTTGTGTCTCATTTTTAACTTGTGGATGCATGAAGTGCTTCTAGTATTCCAATCTCTTTATGCCATCACTTGATAATAATTTCATTATATTTTATATTATATCTGATAACCACCACCACCACAATCACTATATTTATCATTAAGTGGAAGGCTGAGTTTTGGTGCTGATTTCTCTTTATCAGCAATTAAGTAATCCTTAAACAATATGTTTCACATGATTTGCTTTATATTTTAATTTTTAGTCACCTTTAATTTATCTGTATTCAATATAAATGATGAAATAAATACATAAAAATGATTGTCTGGCCCAGAATATCACATCCTCCTGACTCTCACGCATATCTTAGAAAATGTTGCACTAAAAGCTGAATGCTTTTATCAATAGGCTCAGGAGTCTTGGAAATTTGCTACACTACCCTTTGAAGACTAAATTAAAAACAATAAAATGGCTGTTCAGAAAGCTCTTACACATTTACTGGCTTTGGGGGAATTTGTGCTGCATTAAGAAGGCCATTGGTGTCATGACAAAGACCTTTAAGCTTCTGATTTACTTTCTAAGCAGTATAAATTTCCTTTTAAGCTGCTGCAATTCAGTGAAAGTTCAGGGTTTTTGGAACTATTCAAGCCTGTTGATTGCCATTCTCTTTCAATAAGGTGTCCACAGTATTCGCAACAATGCTCGGATTAAGAATTCGATACGGTCTATTAATAAGTGGCCATATAATTGCAAAAGGATTATTCACACAACAAAGGATTATTCATATAACTCTACAGTGAAGGTGTCTAATATATTTCTCAACGAAAAAAAAATCTTTCAAGATGCTTTGAAAACCTTTGTAAGAAACTGACCCATGAAGCTTCTTTATTGAGTTGCGTCTATTTTTAAAGCAGAAAAGAAAAGAAAAGAATGCTTCTCTTTAGATGTACACAAGACAGTGCTATGCTGCATGGCCTGATTGACAGAAGCTGTCAATTCAGTCCTTGTTATCGGATAATTGCACCGTGTGATTTTTTTCAGAGAAGGCCGTATGGCTCATTTAGTCCAGGCCCTGTCCAGGAGACACAGTGGGGAATTGACATTGGGGAATTTGTCTTCAGAGACACTTAACCCACTGAGCTTTCCAGCAGTATGACAGACAGACAGACAGACAGACAGACAGACATACAGACAGACATTTAGTTAGATAGATGAGTTTCTTGTGTGAGAATGAGACAGAATGACCCCTCATTTGATACAGACAAATTAGGTTACTAAGAATACTAAAAATGAGTCACACTCCATTGATTAAATCTGCATAAATTCACATATATATGTATTTTAAAACTATTATTTTTCTTAGTGGATGCACCCATACATTATGGCCCAACTGGGCATTATAATTGAAAAGAAGTTTTCCTCATTTTTTCATCAATGACTGCCTAGACATTTTTTTCACATTACATTTGCCATCTGCAGCTTTCATATTTATATAATAGGTACTTTGTGTGTGTAAAAAACCAAGAAAACAAATCTGCTGTTTCCTTAAACTGGGGGTCCCATTTCACATGATCACAGTTTTGGATATTAAAAAGTGTTCTGCTTATATGCCACCCCATACCACTTCAAGTAGTCTCTGTGCGGTTTACAGTTTTTAAAATTACAGTATGCAGGTTACACATTGCGCCCCCCTGCAAGCTGGGTACTCATTGTACTGACCCTGGAAGGATGGAAGGCTGAGTCAACCATGATTGAACCCCAGGTTGTGAGCACAGTTTTACCTGCAGTACTGAGGCATTTAACCACTGTGCCACAGGGCTCCAATTATTTGCGATTGGCTAATTATTGCAGCCCTGAAGTGGAAATGTAGATGACGTTCTGTAACGAGCCAAACCATGGTTCATTTATTACTGAGAAAAAAGTCTCTGTACAGGGAAGTTCAATGTGACACTATTCTATATCTGTTATTTGGATATCACATCCCTTTACACCAGTAAACACAATCATAGGCAGTGGGTTTCAAAGAAAATCATTGACACCAGGATTTCAAATTGTTGTTCCACAGGGATTGTAACAACCTTGGCCATTTTAGTCCTTAACATATAGTAAAATTGCAATAAATCTAAATTTAATCCTACCTTGAGTAGAACCATCTAGCTAGATAGAATAATGGGTTGATATGCCTGGATCTTAGAGTTGGGAGTTCAATTTGCCCTTCCCCTTGTGCCTCCCAGGAGAAAGCTAGCCCGTCAAGCCTTGGGCAAGCTGCACAGTCCTAGAGTTAATCCAGAAGAAATGAGTGATAAATCACTTCTCAGTGCCCTATAAGCAGGAAAATATGGAATGGGTAGCCATAAGTCAAAATCAACGATGTTATTATTATCAGTGTGGAGACCCAATGAAACAAATGCCATTCTAACACTGAACTTAACAGCTTTATAAACTGCGAAACCTAGTATCCTAAATGTATTAGGACAGACACAATACACAGCTTAGCTATCATAATAAGCACTAGAGATGGGCACGACTTGAAAAATTTTTTTTTCGAGTTGTCATTATTCGGGCCGGTCCCGTTTCGGCTCATTTCCGGTTTTTGTGAAAATTCGCAAAAATTAGTCGGTTCGTTTTTTCGTTGTCGTTAGTACTGGTTTTTTGGGGGGGGAGCGGGCTCCTGGAGGCACCTCTGTGGGGTGGGTGCCTCCTCTGGCCCGCTATAAAGAGAAAGTGGGCTCCTGGAGGCACCCGTGGGTGCCTCCTATCCTCACCCACTAGGAAGGGGAAGCAGGCTCCAAGAGACCCCTCTACATGGGGGTCTCCCTTCCTCGCCTGCTGCTGCTGCAAAATGCTATGCAATAGCCATATGGATATTGCATAACATAATGTGCAGACAGTGAGACCAGTGTGAGAGTGATAGCGTCATGCCTTCCCTGCACAAGGCTCCCGCACCACCATGTCTCACATAGAAGGGAATTGTACTTGCTGCGTGTAGTGCAATGCAAGCAAGTAGATCTGGCTTTAAGGTGGGTTAGTGCAAGGGCTAGGGTTAGGCTAGTGATGGGTAAGGTTACAGTGGGCTAGTGGGTTGCACCTCTGGGTGCCTCTCTGACCCACTAAGAAGACAGTCTGTGACGTATGGGTACGGAGTCAAGGGTTAGGGTTAGCGTTAGGGGGGCTAGGGCAGGTTTTAGGGGGCTTTTTGGCACATCTCAGAAGTCTCCATGGCCAAGTGGCCATGCGACTGGTGGGATGGCTGCAAAAATTTGCATGGTTGTCCACTCCCACATGGCTGGCAACTCGGCCAGCCCATCCAATGCGCAGGTGTAAAAAAATAAATAAAATAAAATCAATGGAGGACAGAGGAAGAGAGGAGAGACATTTTGTTGCAAGAAAAAAACCCACTGCTACTGTGAAAAATCTGGCAGTTTATAAATTTTCGCGTGTTTCTGTTGTGCTTGTGTGTTTTTGGACCACGATTTCAAAAACAATATTGCGTTCGCCGCCCCATTTTGGATCCCCCGCCCGCACCGCATGGCATGGCGAAATGGCGACTCGAGTCCGGCTGCCCAGGACGGGGGGAGGCGGGACCCCCCCCTCCAGAAACCACCCCTCCGGTAGGTGCCCTGCGCCCTTAGTCAAGCAGGCATTTTTCCGCCTGCTTTTTTGGCCCGGGAATGGGTGGGGGGAGAGTTTAAAAGTTTTTTCCTGTGCCGTCCGTGCCGCTTGCTTGCGCTTTAATTGCGGCGGCCGGCAGCCGGCGAGACTGGGCTTTTTGCTGGCTGCGAGCCTGCGGCGAGTCCCACCAGAGCAGCCCAGGATGGGGGAGGGGGGGGGAGGCCAGGGACCTCCAGAAACAACCCCTCTGGTAGGTGCCCTGAGGCACGGCAGGCATTTTTCCCGCCTGCTTTTCGGCCGGGAACTGGGTTTTTTTAACTTTTAAAAACTTTTTTTCTGTGCCGCGTGGCATCGCGCGATCGCACGATGCAAGGAACGAGCACGACAAATCAGAACAAAATTGTTCGTTCGTCGGTTCGAGCTCGAAGTCTGGCGGAGTAATTCCCGTTACTGTTTCCGTAAAGTAACGGAACCGAGTAACGGAAACGGAAACGGGAATACCGCTAAGTCGTGCCCTAATAAGCACATCAGCAACTGCAAAGAAAATTACCAAAATGGAGAAGCTGTAAGAGAGTAAGAAGCACAGGCAAAGCTGGTATTTGAAAAATCTAAACCACCTTTAAACCACTGACAGGGATGCGTGGGATGAGGGGGTACCGCTTCTGCCCTAAAACTGAGAGGTGAGATACTTCCTTCATCTCAGACCATGAGCCCCCTATGAATTTAATAGTTGTTCAAGGAATAGAGTCTCCCAACATTATCAAGGCCACCTGGTTGTTTAAGGAAGGCTACAATTTACATTACATCAGATGATGTTTCTAATTTATTTTATTTATTTAGAGTATTTCTACCGTGCCTTTCTCTTTGGAAAAGGACCCAAGGTGGCTTACAGTAATGAGGGACAATATACAGTCCAATGCAGTACAATTAAGATATATCCAAGTTTTAGAACAGGAAAATGAGGGACATCTTACAGCATTAAGAGACAGCATTAAAGCTACAAGAGAATGTGAGCAGTTAAAGAGAGAGTAAAATTTCCATTTAATCATGCATGGTAGACCATCCAAAAGTTATGGGGGATGGAGATTAATATTGGAAACAGAGTGTCGATGCAATTACACAAGGGAGATATAAACACAAAGTTATAAGTGGTTATAAACACAAAGTAATCATCATGTATGGTAGATTCATATAAAGATCCATAATAGTACTGGCTTCATCAAGTCTTTGTTTTGTTTTTAGGTTTGATAATCCTGTTAAAAGATGCAGAAGAAAGACATATTTATTATAAACCTTAGGGAAAACTGGGAAAGAATGCCACCAAAGTTTTACTTTCAGCTGAGAGTCTTATGGAAACCGAAGATCTAAAAAGGAAGCATAAGAGATATGTTACTGAAACATTGATCATGTTAGTGATTTTTGAAGACTAGTATTAGGAAAAAATGATACTACTGATTGGATATTTAGGTTAGTGCTTCTTTAGGCATTGGTCCATGAACTCGGGCTGCCCACGGACCATTTGCTGATGGTTTGCAGAAGCTGTTAGGAAAGAAATGAATCAATCTCTCTAAGCTGGTGCAAAAATGAGAAGGCAGTGAAAGGCACCAGAAGCAGTACACTGGGAGAACCAGTGGCTCCAATATTTACTGAAGTACAAGGGCCAGCTGTTGCCCCCACCACAACCAAGGGGAGCAAGATTCGGGTCAATGGGGAGGAAGGATTTAGGGAACTTCAACTTGGGGATTGTGGGCAAAAATGGGCAAAATGGGGGTGGTGGTATTTCATTTCTTTTATTACTTTTGTTTAAACTCCATGATTCTCAAAAGGAAGACTATTCCACCCTCATAAAGTCACCAGAATTGTTTATGGAATCAGCACAGTAAACCAGTGGTCTCTTTTTCATCAAATCTAGGAGTCAGCTGACAAAAATATATCCCATTGATTGATATAAGTAATTTAATATCTCTTAACTAACTTGTTCATATTCATTTTTAACCAACTCTAAATGTCTTGGAAATCTTTTGCTATGTTATTTTAGAGTTGCCACATCTGCACTGATTACTAGAGTAACAGCTGTACTTCAGCCGTTGATCGACAATTCTTGTTCACATTCTTGTGAATCCAAATTCTTTATCAGCACAGGAACACAATTACTTTCAAGAGTACTGTGGCTGTCAAAATGTTCTATATAAAAACAACAACAGTCATTGCCTGCAGCTATAGCTGTACACTTTACATGACTGAATGCAAATGTCCAGGATTCAGTACAAAGGTAAAACAAAAACGGATGTTTTGTGAACCATAAATCCACTATCCGGACAAAACAGATGTAACAAGCTATTGCAAAGCACTTAAATCACTCCATTTCTGATTTATCAGTCATTGCAAAAGAGCCATCTGATTCAAGAACACTGGAAGCAAAAAGAAAAGCTTTTGCATGCAGGGACGTGACATCTTAACAAAGGAAGGGGTAGCACACAACTTTCACATGATGTTGCACATATATCCCATGAGCCTTAACTACGATAGTCAGTGGCAAGGAATGCTAGAAATGGCACCCTAGCAATATCAGAGAGGTTGTACTTTGCACCCTCACCACCACTACATGGCCTCACCCTGTAGGACAGTGGTTCCCAGCCTTAGGTAACCCCCAGACATTCTTGGACTGCAACTCCCAGAAACTCCAGCCTGCACAGCTAGTCATGTCCAAGAATACCCAAGGCTGGGAACTGCTGCGACAGGACAGTAACCTATGGTGATGTCACACTTGGAATATGCTGCCCTCGGTTTTGTTAGTTCCAATATATGGTATCAAATCATGGGCTTCTCAAAAACAAGTCATGCCCAATATATGTCATCTCGTCTCATATTCCCACATCACTCCTCTCTTTTTCAAGGAGATGCAAGGCTGGCAGATACAGGGAATGCTGTGGATCCAGGTTATGCTAATTTTATAAAGTTTTTTTACAAGGCTCCTCATGACACTCTTGTCCGACCACCCCATATATTGCTCACAGATGGCATCTCATCAAACTGCAGGGAAGTGACAACCGGAGCGCCACAGAGTTCTGTCCTAAGATCAGCGTTGTTTGATGTCTTTATTACTGACTTGAGTGAGAGGGTGAAAAGCATGGTCATTAAATTTACAAACCTGACACCAAACTTGAAGGGGCTGGCTTATACACCAGAAGACAGAATCAGAGTTCAAAATAAGCATAGCAGATGAGAGTGACTAGATTAGATGAGGGGTAATGTGAACGAAAGGAGTTTCTGCACTGATAAATTTAAAGTGTTGCATTTGGGCAGGAAAAAAATCTCATCCACAAATATTGGTTGGGTGTCTGATTCACAGGGGCTGAACTTAAATATCCATAGGATCTCTTACAGCTCTGTGGTTCTAAGATGGGGATGATGAGTCAACCACGTGGGTTCTGCACTGAATCTTTCTCTTGTGTCATCTTTCTGCCCTGTCAAAGGCCTAGCTGCTGTGTCCGACCTAGTTATGCCTCTGAATGAGAGGAGGTAGAAGATAAAGATAATGCACTGGTTTGCATACTTCTTTTACTTTAATCCTCCTGCCAACCTAGCAGTTCGAAAGCATGCAAATTCAAGTCAATAAATAGGTACCGCTGTAAAAAGCGGGAAGGTAAAACAGTGTTTCCTTGCAGCCATGCTGGCCACGTGGCCATGGACTTGCACAACACTGGCTCTTCGGCTTGAATATGGAGGTGAGCACCACCCCTAGCATGCATATGTCGGGGAAAACTTTACCTTTATGTTAATCAGTGTAACATATCAGGCTATTTCTGTCTATCTATCGTCCTGCACCCCTGCACAGAGCAAAAGCAGGAAGGATGGGATTTTAAAGTGTGTTTTTCAAGCTTTGGCTGCTGTTTGGGGGGGGGGGGTGAGAGAATCCACAGACATCAACCCAAACATTTGTTTATTACAAAGTCAGCAGAAGAGGGAAAGAGCCTGCAAAAAGGCTAATCTCTGTTTATTCAGGCAGTTTACAAGTGACAGATGTCGTTGTGGGTTTTTTTAATGTCTTCAATTGTACAAAAAAAAAGCAGACTGTTTTTGAATGCCGTCATTGGGAGAAAATTGTTATTTCAGCATTTTGTTGATTCAGACTCTGAATGACCCTGGCAAGGAAGATTTGTTCTCCCAGTTTCAAACACTTTGGTTTGAAAGCCATTCAATAGATGTTCTTAAATAAAATGGTTACGTTGAGTTTGTAGCTGATTGACAGGCTTCACTCAAAGGGTGCTCAGGCTTCTCATCATACTTGAGGAAGGCGACAACTGAGATAGCTTTTTTGTATTTATTAATAAATAAAATAGAGTACTTACAAGTATATCACACAACAACTATTCAGCAAATGACTTGAAGTCACTCAGACAGAGCAGTTCTAATACCAGCTATTGTTCCAGGAGCCCAAGCAAAGAAAATGTATGTCTGTCTACAATTATGAAATGAGTCCGACATGATGCTGTGCTGGGTGGCAATAGAGGGAGCTCTCGTGGAGAAGCTCAGGGATAAGCAAAGTATCTATCAGCTACTTTCATTTTTAAATCATTATTCCACTACTGTCTTCCACCTGTTTAGAGAGAGAAAAAAGAGCCAACTGGATGCAATTGGACAAGAAATACAGTACGTCCCTTTTCTTCAAAGTGTCCACCATTTGTACTGGAGAGCTCCGTTGCGTTGGGTGTGTGTGCATTAAGTTGATGTGTTTCCTCCCTTCTATATAGCCCTACCAGGTGTGCATGGCTCAGACCAGCACGTTTTCCAGCCCACAGGTGAAACTTTTTCATGGCCAACCTTACTAGCAATGAGCAGTTTCAAAAGAAATGTCAAGGAGTTATTTTAGATACAGACACACAGGCACAGGCACACGTGTATATGCACAAGAGATATATTCATGTATATGCATAAACACATCCATTCTTTGTGAGGTACACCCATTCATTCTTCTTCACACACAATACCCTTGCATCCTGACCCACTCATATATCGACACAATGTTTTGTCATTGTGACCTAATTGCCATGTGTGAGAGAGTGAGAGCAAGAGGGAGATCTGACTTAGCATGCAAGTGTGATGAGACACAGGCTTAAAAGATAATTGGGTAGATTTGAGAGTGGGTTTAAAAAACTGACACAGCAAAGAAGATTTTTCATCTAAAACATTTTTTAAATTACCCACAGTCTTTTTAAGTAGCTACATGCTATAGTTTTGTTTAATCTAAACAGTTAATTAAATTGCAGCTTTAATAAGTATTCCAGAATGTAGTAATTCCAGGCAAGCAAACAAACAAATAAACCAACACATTTTAACACAGATGTCCATTTAAAAAAAAATAGCCAAGACTTGTCATTGCAGTGAAGACTGAATTCCCAGTCACCATTTAGTAAATATGAAATAGTAAATTAGAATGTCTAGATGGCTTCTGTACTTCCTGGCATAACCATGGGTTTATGTGTAATCAGCTGTTTGGAACAGCAAGGTCTAGGTATTGGAATAATCAATGACAAAATTGTTCTGGACATTATGCAAAAGTAAATAAGAAGGTGTAAATGAAACGTTCTGTCTTTCACAGACACTGCCCTGTACCAATACCACACCCCCTTGTACTTTGACAAATGCATTCTGTGTTTCCCTTGTCTCTGCTGCAACTCTATCTTGTCCCTTGGACAAATTCTAACTATTTAGGAGAGTCCTTAGGTCTTCCCTTGAATCAATAGAAATTTATGTCCTAATTATATGACCATTCTAGTCCAAGTTGTTGTCTTCCACAGTTAATAGGGATTATATGCACATGAGTTCCCCACTTCACAACTTCACTATAATGTGACCTACATGATTACAGAAGAGCCTGATCTTCAAAGGCTCTACAGGAAGTAAATCTTTCTCTTGTTGCTGAGACAGATTTACAACATTCCTCCATAAAAGTCGAGAACCTTCAGTGAAATACTGCGAGCTCATGAGCAGGGGAATGTGAAGAAAGTGAGCAAACTGCTCTGTTTTGCAATGGAAAAGAGGTGAGTGACTAGGTCTGTTGTCATATTAGGTAACTAATTAGGAAACGATGTCTTAGACAAGTGTATAAATAAAGGGTCTGTCTGTATTTAATTGATTTCTAACATGGAGTCTGCAAATGTGCAAAGTCACAGTGATTCAGTCTAAAGGTATTTTCTATCAGACTGCAGGTGAAAATAATGGGCTTAAATGGGTTTGGATGATGCAAGGTGCTGCGCAAGCCATGATGCAATGTAGTTCCTGACTGGACAGACAAATGTATATCAGTGCTCTGTTAATCAGTGTTCAATGGGCCTTTGTGAGCAAGGTACCCATCATTCTTTGTTTCTCTATGCTATGTACTGATTATCTGTGCCATGTATGATGAAATGATGTTATGCTGTTGATTTGTCTCCATGTAACTTATCTGTGTATATATGTAATATAGTTCTTTTGTTTTAAATAAGCTCTGACTTTGTCTGATTCTGTTTCTATCTATGTAATTGTTCAATAAGTATTTGCTTCCAAACAAATTGCAAAATACTTTGACAGTTGTCTGTGCAATTTGGAGTTTTGTTTGTAGCTCTTTATTTTATTGCACTTGTAGGCTGCAGCTGGGAAAAAGTTAGCTACTGACTTGTAGGGGAAGGAGCTAGTAGTTGCCAGGTGTGACTACTCTGTGTTGGCAAGTTTGTGGGCAGGGGTAGAGATATAATTTTTTTGGAAATTTTAAAGCTCAGAAAAACCTTTTTTTTCTGGGGGGGGTTTCAGGAGAAAATGGATTTTTTTGGGAAAAAAATGGAAAAAATGCTACATTAGCACTCCCCACCACCTGTTACTGCTTCTGTTACTTTAGAAATATAAAATATGACTATGGACAATTTGACTTGGCATAAAATTATCCCAACTAGCATATTAAAATATAGTGTATCCAAACAATTATTTGAAACAGAATTTACTTTTAAAATAATATTTATTTATAATTGTAAGTTACAAATGGAGTAACAATATCCTGAACTGTTTACTTGTTTAAATGGAACAAAAAAACCCCTCTACAAAACAATGTTTTTAAAATCCAGAATTATTTTATTAAATAAAAATATAATAAAAACCTCATTCTTGTAAAAAGATTTGAAGAGGGGGAAAATGTATAGAAAAAAGTGGGACTAAGTGGAACTAATGAATGGGAATGAAATTTAATCAGAATCATTTTTGTTGCTCTATAATTTCTAGTGCTTTGAGGCCTAGTGAAGAGGACATAATAGAGCCAAACACACCCACACACATGCAAAAGCAAGAGTGAAACCTTTTTCTTTTTCTTGTGACAATAGCAGCACCTCTTAAAGAAATAAATGCATCTTATTCCTGCATTGGAGAGTTCAGTTTTGTAACCTAGGACTTGCTTGTCCTCAGTGCACATAATTTAGTATAATCTGATACTATGCATATATTTTAGAAATGATTTGGAAAATATTAGAACACCCTGTCTTGAAATAGTTTATTCATCATGTTAAAATAAAAAACTCCATGATCATTTTTTCTTTTTTTCAGTTGTTTCATTTTTTTCTTTTTTTGGGGGGGGGGACCCCAAAAGGCTTCAGGGAAAAAACTGGGGGAACATGTTTTTTTTTCCTGAATCCCCCCCCCCCCCCGGACCTTCATATCTCTAGGCAGCAGCTCATGAACAAGCTAGACAAAAAGAAGGCTTGTTTTGCATGGACATTAAGGGGAGATTTGGTAGAGTTCCCCCATATACCAAGAATGTTGTTTCACCAACTACAGTAATACCTTAGAATATGAGCTTAATCCATTCCGGAAACATGCTTGTAAGCCAAAACACTCTTAAACCACAGTACTTTTAAACCAAGGTATTGCTGTATGCAGGACTAGAAACATGTTGAAGGAGTTCCTGTGACATATGCGTGTCTTCCTGCCTGAGGATGCAAAAGCCTTCACTCGTAGGAAATCCAAGGTGGTTATAATAATATTAATTCTGTTCCATACTTTCTAGGGTTTTCTATCTATAGAATACACTGAAGTGGCTTACCTTGCCCTTCTTGGTGTGCTCTGAAAGTGTGCGTTTTGCTTAAGGCCACACAAGCTGGCTCTTCTCCCAGGAGTCACAAGCTGGAGCAGAGGAAGTTTGTAATAAGTATTTAGGTTAAAATCAGAGGAGAGAAAAACAACTGTGACATCCCTTTTATGGTATGCTTTTATGGTAAGCACTTAATAAGATAAACAATTAAATAAAATTAAAATTTAATATTGTTTTCAAATTTGTGAACCTTGAATTTTCTTATTTTAGTTTCATAAAATGCCATAGCATTAAAAAGCTAAAAAATATATTAAAGCATTGAGCAAATAAATAAGAGTTAATTGATTTTACAATAGTTCTGCAGTACAGTAGTGTCTCATAAGACAAATTTAATTTGTTCTAAAAGTAAAATTGTCCTATGAAAAATTTGTCTTACGAGGCATGATTTCCCATAGGAATGCATTGAAAACCTGTTACTCCGTTTGGGAGGGAATGGATTAATCGGTTTTCAATGCATTCCTATGGGAAGGCTGTCCCAACCCCCCTCAATCAAGGGCAGCTAAAGACTGCTCTCCAGTGCTCTGACAGACAGCTGACTTTGACAGGTCAGACCTGTCAAAATCCGCTCTCCAGGTGGTTGCGGAGAGCAGCCTTTGTCTGCCAATGATTGAGTGGGCAGCCACCTCCTCTTCGCCCGCGTCTCTGTGCTGAGACATGGGTGAAGAGGACGAGGAGGAGGCAGTTTTATCCTGCCTTTCCTTCCCTGTAGCATCCAATCCGTGCGTGCTACAGGGAAGGGAAGGCAGGATAGAAATTTCCACCACCTCCTCTTCCCTGGGACCGATGTAAGGGCTGGAGCCGAGCTGCCATGGGCTTGAGCCCTTTGAAAACCGTGCACCCACCACAGCAAGCAGATCGCCACCACGGCTTCCCTTCTGAGCCCCTCTGGGAGGGTGAATATAAACAGAAAGGAAAAAAAATCATGCTTTCCCCAACAAATGGGTGGGCAAAGCAGGATCCCATTGATCTCCATCCATCCCATGTGGCTTTGAAGGAAAGTGCGCTTCCGATTCCCTCGTAAGACGGATATAAACAGGAAGGGGAAAAAATCGTCTTACTTTTTTTCCTATCTCTGGAAATTACATTCATCTTACGAGTTTTGCTTCTTTAGGGGCATTTGTCACTACCCTCATTATTATTTATTAGGTCCTTTTTCTGATTTACAGAAGTACATATATAAAAACATTATCAATGTATAGTATGTACAAAGTTATAGTTTTACAATAAAACGCAATGGAATAAAATAGAAACAACCATAGGATAAGATAAGATAAAATGTGTAGCTTGTCAAATATGCAGGATAGGCTCTACTTAGGGAGAAGTTGCTGTGTTTTTATCCACTTGGAAGAATAGGGAAACCTTCCCCTTTCAAGATATTGGAGTGAAATCTGCTGAGTTCAACATTTCAGTACTACATTATGATGGATGTGGCTCTTCCACTTTTTCAGTGCTCAGTGGGGAGGCAAAACTTTTTCACCCAGTCATTCTTCCCAGCTTAAACAAGTTTCTGGGCACCAATCTTGCAGATAAGGACAGAGCAAAAATAGAAAATAATATCAGAAACCTAGAGTGGACCTGATCAAGTTGCTGGCTTGGGAAAGGAGGTGTTCCTTGACTTTGATCTTTGGACTGAGAAATGTGGGAGGGGGGTATCTGTTTGGTTTGGAATATCCCTACCCTCAGTCCAATCCAATCCAACATCAGTCTGAATTGTGGTCACAATGAGCTTGTAGAAGGAATTTTGCTCTTGCTTACAGTAGGCAACTTTCAATGAGTACAGTCCTCGTGCTGTTCATTCAGGATCCTTCCATTCACATGTGATGGATCCCATTCAATAATTTGTACCTCTATGAAAGGCAAATTAAATCCTCCGGCTAGTATGCACAGGGCCTGGAAATTAAACCATGCAAAAAACATCTGGCGACACCTGTGCATTTTGTTTGCTGGAATTAATTAATTTCCTTTTTATACTGCCCATTTGGCTACAAGGCCACAGCATAATAAAACAATACATAACACTTTAAATAAATTCACAATGCAAGAGAAATACATTAAATGAAACTATAAGAAATTGTATTATATTCTCACCTCTCAAATGATCATCTGTGATCCATTCATGTCATCACATTTTTATTACATGATTAGCATTCTTTTATTCTTGATATTATACTCTCCAGGTCATTGAAACTGTTGCCAAATCATGCAGGTTGGATTCACTTCCACCTGTGGTTCTATGTCTAGTGAATGATGTGCATGTGCTAATCTACACGTGAAGTTACGTATATACATGCTATTATTTACACTGGATCAGAGCATACAGTATATTTCAAAAGTCAAGACATCAATCAAGGGTTGGTTGCATACATCAGGATAATGGTGAACTTGCAAAGTTCCAGGAAATAAACAAATCAATGATATCTAATCCCAATGATAAAGCACGCCTCCAAACTCCTTGATATTCCAAATTAGCAATCTGCACAATACATTATCTCATATAGTGAATTATGGGAATGAGTATTCCCATAACGTCTGAAGCTTTCTCATCAAATATGTTCACTATTAGAGATGGGCACGACTTAGCGGTATTCCCGTTTCCGTTTCCGTTACTCGTTTCCGTTACTCTACGGAAACGGTAACGGGAATCACTGCCCCAGACTTCGAGCTCGAACCGATGAACGAACAATTTGGTCTGATTTGTCGTGCTCGTTACTTGCATCGCGCAATGCCAAGCGGCAGAAAAAAAGTTTTTAAAAGTTAAAAAAAAAAACGATTCCCAGCCCTAAAAGTAGGCGAAAACTGTCTTAGGGCACCTACCAGGCCAGAAGGGTGTTTTATTTGGGGGGGGGGTTCCCCGCCCCCCTCTCCTTGGCTATTGCTACTGCTGCGCTGCTGGTACCAGGCTGGGAGGGCGCATCCATTTGCCATGTAGTGCGGGGGATCCAAAATGGCGACCGCAATATTTTTTTTGAAATCGTTGCCCAAAACCCCACCAAAGCACCACAGAAACATGCGAAAATTAGCTATTTTAAATGCTTGAATTTTTACAGTAGCAGCAGTGGGTTTTTCTTGCAAAAAAAAAAGTCCTCCGTTGATTTTATTTTATTTTATTTTATTTATTTTTTTACACCTGCACATTTGCAATGATGGGCTCTCCCATGGGAGTAGACCATGCAAATTTTCCACCAATCGCATGGCCACTTGGCCAGGTTGACCACAGAGACTTCTGGGATGTGCCAATCGGGCATAAACAGCCCACTAATCGTAGCCCAAACCCGAACCCTAAGCCTAACCCATACGCCAGTACACTGTCCTTCTAAGTGGGTCAGAGAGGCACCCAGATGCACCCCAATACTCACCGTAACCTCACCCGTAACTAGCCTAACCCTAGCCGTTGCGCTAAGCCGTCTTAACCCTAAGCCAGATCTACTTGCATTGCACTACATGCAAGTACGTGAGACACAGCGGGTGCAAAGAGTCTGCCAGTCCGTCACTTGTGGCTCTGGCTGACTCCTCCTGCAGAGCCCGAGCCCGCTACCCCCTCCCCAAACCAGTACTAACGACAACGAAAAAACGAAAAAACGAACCGACTAATTTTTGCAAATTTTCGCGAAAAACGGAAACGAGCCGAAACGGAACCGGCCCGACTAACGACAACTCGAAAAAATTTTTTTTCAAGTCGTGCCCATCTCTATTCACTATATAACCAAGTCCATATAAACCTGCTTTGTTAGCAGAACTATGGAAGCTCCTGGTAATTAAATCCAAGCCATATAATTAATGTTCTTTAAAATAATTCGAATATACATGCTCAAATAGTCTATTTATAGCTCATTATGCCAGATAATTTGAGTGCACAATTTTGCCTTTTCCCGGTAAGCTAAATCAGCATAAGCTGTATGATATATTTTGTAACCTAGCCACACTTCATAGCAAATACCATTCATGCTGATTTGTGTACACATTTATAAACTTAAATTCCCTCTGGGCATGGAAAGGAAAAGATTTACAAATGTCTGCGTGAAACGTATACTATGCAAGAACATGAGCCTCTTTCATTGTTATGTGCTGTCAAATCAATTCTGATTTATGATGACCACATGAATTACTGTCCTTCAAAAGGTTTTATCATTAACTGCCTTGTTCAGATCCCGTAAACTAAAGCTTCTCCTCCTGACACACTCCATTTCACGTTAAATCTTCCTCTTTTCTCTTGCCTTTCACTTTTTCTAATATTATTGTCTTTTCAGTGAGTCTTACCTTCTCATGATGCATCCAAATACTACACCATCAGTCTAGTCATTATTACTGGATATTGATAGGATTTCCAGATGCACAGCCTGGACATGGTGATGAACAAAAAATAATCCCAATCAATATGGATACATTCTTTATTAGAAGTAGGGACCTGTTTTCGTTTGTGTGGTTTATTTTTGCTATCTATATTTCATTTCTCCCCCTCCCCCTCACACTATAATGATGTCTGCTTAGGCATAAAGGCCTCAAACATAGCCCCCACAAATACCGTTTGTAACAGGTACTATGTCGTTTCTTTGAATTATTCTTTGGAGAGCCAAGAGTCAGCGGCTCTAGTGTCTCACATACTCAAATCACTGTTCTTGGTCGAAGGCAAAGGTCTTTCTTTAGTGATGTTTTCCTTTGTTCATAAGTTCTTTCCCGGAGGCAACCTGTCTGGTCTGATGTTTTTTGCTCAAAGATTGTAGAAGAAGGAAAAACAAATGTTTTTCTTCTGTGTTTTTTTCATATTTAGGCTAACACATAAAAGGTTTAAAACAGAAGGGAAAAGTAGCACAAATGCTGAATATCTTGCATGGATCCAAATGATAAAATTCCAGTATTGCTACTATAATCATCAAATTATCACACAGAAGACAAGATAACTACGTTGGATTTTGTATTACAAATCACTAGTTGAATTATTATTATTATTATTATTATTATTATTATTATTATTATTATTATTATTATTATTATTATTATTATTATTATTATTATTATTAAATTAAGCTACTTATCCCAAATTTATGGAAATATTGTGCCAAATCCTTGGACCTGTGGAGCTGTTGCAAAGTGAAACATATTTGTCTCTGTGAGAGTTCTGTTTTCAAATATCCAGTTTACATGACACATATAGAAGTTTCAGAGAGAGTAGCCGTGTTAGTCTTTTCAAGAATTTCAGGCAAAAATCAAAGAAAAACAAAACAAAACAAAACAAAAGACAAAAAACATGTGGCATCTTAAAGACTAACTTTCATATTTTAATGTAACGTTTCGTGGACATGTCAACTTCTTCAGACATATAGCAGTAGAATGAGGTGTCTTCACCTCTTCCTGATTCCATTTCCAGAAATGAGGTTAGGCTAGATAGAGGATGTGAAGCGCACTATGGGTAAATTAATGGTGGAGAACAACCCTGGCTCAGTACTGTGCACTCCTTTTAATCATATTGGAAGAGATTGTTCTTATTTTGACCCTCCATTGTTTCCTGTATATTCCATTAATAGCAGTGGCAGTAGTAGTAGTTGTTGTTGCAGCAGCAGCAGCAACAGCAGCAGCAACAACAACAGTAACAACAGTCATCTGGGGTTTAGGAACAATATCAAGAAAATTCACACAGTATTGAAAACAGTTGCAGATTTTAGAAATATCAGAGCTACAATAAACAGCAATATGAGAAGCAGCAAAGTTACTATGTTGATATTTTATGGATTCTTAAAGGTATAATGTTTGCCAATATTTTTATGATTTTGATTGACTGGGCATGGTATTTTGGGATCATCATCTTCATCATCACACCCATTCAGGGGCATGAGATGTGAGGTTTTGTTGTCACAGGAAGCCAGGAAATCTCGCGAATGCAGGGGAAAGTCTTGGCAAAGCATCTTTGCATCATAGGACCAAGAAAACCTCAGAGAGCAAGAAGTCTTTTTTTTAGCACTCTCTACATATCTGAGGTAAACAACTCTGTCATCCTCTCATGAGTACTTAACCAGAGAGAGAACTTCAGGCCTAATCTTCTAAGTCGTTCAGCAAGAGCTAACTAGAACACAAGTAGGAGAAGTAGGAGAAAGGTTAATTGGCAATCAGGTTTCAGTGTGAAAGTGAAGTAGTAAAAGGAAATTGCCCTTGAAGGAGTGCCTTGAAAAGGAACTAGCTACTCTGATAATTCTCTGTGTAGCTTATTATGTAAAGGTGTTTTAAATAAAGAACACTTCAGAACCTTCTAGTCTTTCACTTTATCTATTTATTCCTAGGCTGTTGCCAAATCCTGAATGTACTGTATTTTAAAAGATGAAGAAAGGTTATGCTAGTAGCAGGTATTGAAGGAGCACAGAGCTATTTTAAATTATTTTACAAGGTAGTATTCTTGAACCAGTTTGCATGATAGTTTTGATGAGATTTAAGAACTCTGACCTCAGACATTTCAGATGAGCCATATTTGTAGTGTTCTAATGATCTGTGGTGTGCAGATCCATAGGTCTTTGTGGTTTCTTTGAAAACATTATGCATTCTCCAGGGGTTCAGGTCTAAATGTTCCTCTGACATTCTAGGTTTCAGAAAAAGATTTGAAGCTTAGATGGGCACACTATTAGAGGTGGGCCCGACTCCGTTTCCGTTACTCATTTTTCGTTACTTACGGTTTAAGGGAATCACTTCCCCAGACTTCGAGCTCGAACCGACGAACGAACAATTTGGTCTGTTTTCGTGCTTTACTTGCGAAATGAAATGCCAAGCGGCACAAAAAAAAAAAAAATTTAAAAGTAAAAAAAAATCCCGATTCCTTTTCTAAAATGTAGGCGAAAACTGTCTGAGGGCCGTAATACCAGGCGAAAAGAAGGGTGCAAATTTTTTTCCCCGCCCCCCTTTCCTTGGCTATTGTCTGCTGCGCTGCTGGTACCAGGCTGGGAGGGCGCATCCATTTTCCATGCAGTGCGGGGGAAAAAAAATGGCGACCGCAAAATTTTTTTGAAATCGTTGCCCAAAACCCCACCAAAGCACACATATTAAATGCGAAAATTAGCTGATTTAAATGCTTGAATTTTTACATGCACAAGCAGCAGTGGGTTTTTCTTGCAAAATTTGTCTCCATTGATTGGATTTTATTTATTTTATTTTATTTTTTTTCACCTGCGCATTCGCAATGATGGGCTCGCCCATCTGGACCATGCAAAGTTTTGGAGCCCTAGTGACAATCGCATGGCAGGTTTTGCTGACTGTACCAGGCTGGGTGGGGCATCCATTTGCCATGAAAAGGGGGGGGAAACTTCCAAAATGGCGACCAAAAATGCAGCAGCCAAATTGTTGCCCCAAAGCCAAAGCACACAGAAACATGCGAAAATTAGCTATTTTAAATGCTTGAATTTTTACAGTATCAGCAGTGGGGCACAATTCAAAAAAAGTCTCCGTTGATTTTATTTTACTTAGAAAGCACTGTATTTTATTTTATTTTTTTTACACCTGCGCATTCGCAATGATGGGCTGTATGGAGTGGACATGCAAAGTTTTGGAGCCATTATCGCATGGCCAGGCCTTTTTGACTGTCCAGGCTGGGAGGGCGCATCCATTTGCCATGCGGTGGGGGGGGAACAAAATGGCGAGGGCCTTTTTTTTTGAAATTGTGCCCAAGACCCTGGAAAGCACCACAGAAACATGCGAAACTTAGCTATTTTAAATGCTGTATTTACAGTAGCAGCAAAGACCTTTTTCTTGCAAAAAAAAGTCTCCCTAAATGATGGATTTTTATTATTTGTTTTTTATATGCAATTTGCCATGATGGGCTTCACATGGGAATAGACCATGCAAAATTTCTACCAATCGCATGGCCACTTGTGTTGACCACAGAGACTTCTGGGATGTTTCAAATAAACAGCCCCTAATCGTTCCAAACCCGAACCATAACTTTTACCCATACGCCAGTACACTCTCTTTAAGTGGGCAGAGTGTTCCCAGATGCACCCCAATACTCAATGTAACCTTAACCCGTAACTAGCCTAACCCTAGCCGTTGCGCTAAGCCATCTTAACCCTAAGCCTGATCTACTTGCATTGCACTACATGCTTTACGTTGACACAGGGGTGTAAAGAGTCCCTCCGTCACTTGTGGCTCTGGCTGACTCCTGCAGCTCCCTCCAGGAGCCCGGTGGGGTAAAAAAACCATTACTAAATAATAATAATAAAAATGAAATAACGATACCGATAATTTTTGCAAATTTTAATAAAAAAACGGAAACGAGCCGAAACGGAACCGGCCCGACTAACGACAACTCGAATTTTTTTTTTTCAAGTCGTGCCCATCTCTAATTTGAAGCTTAGCTTAAATCACTATATTAAATTCTGAAGCTGATGGTATGTATGAATTTCCCATGCACAAGTGTAGCAATTTGTTGTTCTTATTGATTTGCTCTTGGACTCATCCTTGAGATTAGATGCAAGTTTCGTCCCTTTCTTGAGAAACCAGCTCTGGCCATGATGACATATGCCCTAGTGACATCCTGGCTGGACTACTGTAATACGCTCTGTGTGGGGCTATGATGAAAAGTCTCAGGAAACTTCAATGGGTCAAAAATGCAGCAGCCAGATTGTTGTCTGGAGCAGGATACAGAGATCACATTAAACCCCTATTAAAGCAGCTCCACTGGCTACCAATCAGCTGTTAGTCACAATTCAATGTGTTGACCTTAACTTAGAAAGCACTGTACGACCTGGGTCCTAGCTACCTCAAAGATCGAATCTCACTGTATGAACTGACTCCAGTGTTGAGGTTATCAGGAGAGGCCTCTTTCTCCATCCTGCCACCCTCACAGGTATGTCTCATGGGAACACATGAAAGGGCCTTCTCAGCTGCTGCGCCCAGACTCTGGAACTCCCTTCTACCAGAGGCCGGGACTGCCCCATTTCTGCTGTATTTCCAGAAACAGGCAAAGACCTTTCTCTTCTGGCAAGCTTTCCCTAAATGATGGATTACCTATTATGTGTCTTTTATATGAATCTACCATACATGTTCACATAGACTTTGTGTTTATAACCACTTATAACCTTGTGTGATTGCATTGACTCTATGTTTTCAATCCTAATTTCCATCCCTCATAACTTTTACATGGTTTTACTCTCTCTTTAACTGCTTGTGTTCTCTTGTAGCTTTAATGTTTAATGCTGTAAGATGTCCCTCAATTCTCTGTTCTCAATACTTGAATATATCTTTATTGTCCTGGACTGTATATTGTCCCTCCTTACTGTAAGCCACCTTTGGGTCCTTTTCCAGGAGAAAGGTGGGGTAAAAATACTTCAATAATAATAATAATGGAAATAAATAAGTTAAAAATAATAATAATAAAAATAATAATAATAATAATAATAATAATAATAATACATCAAATTGCCTCCAACTTATAATGACCCCCATAAATGAGTGATTGCCAAAATGTCTTTTCTTCAATAGCCCTGCTTAGTTTTTGTATACTAAACCCCTTAGCATCCTTTAGGGAACTGATCCAACTCACGCTTGGTCTTTCTCTTTTCCCGTTGTCTTCAATTTTTCCTAGCATTAGTGTAAATATTTTTCAGATACTCTTGCCTCCTCATAATTTCTATGGTAGACCATTTGACTCAGTTTTGTTTTGACTGCAGGCTTGATTCACTGTGGGACCAATTAATGATTTCTGGCAGTCCAGGGTATTGGCAAAGCTCTCCTCCTCTACCATTTGCAAATAAATCATTTCCTTTCCCCATCAGTCTCCTTCACGAAAAGTTTTCCTGCCCATATGTGGTGATCCGGGATACAAGAATGTGGTCTGCAGTGAAATATCCTTAATATAATAATAGTTGTGCACCCTCAAGTCACTTCGGATTTATGGTGAGCCTTTCCAGGTTTTTCTAGCTACAGAAGACTCAGAAGTGGCTTGTCATTCCTTCTCCTGGGGTGCCCTGGGCCTGAGCCACTTGCCCAAAGCCACACAGGCGGGCTCTTTTTCCTAGGAAGCACAGGGGAGAATTGGATTACTGACCTTGGCTCCACAACTAGATATCTCAACCACTGAACTATCCAGCCAGCTAACACCCTTACACTTGGTGATCCCATCCCCACCCCCTGTAATTCCTTCATTGCCACCCTTCCAGGTGTCGGTCTTCTTCTGATTTCTTGGCTACAGTCTCCATTTGGAGTGAAAATCAGACCAAGGTATACAAAAATTTTAACAGTTTCAATTTCTTCATTGTCAACATAAAAGTTACAGAATTCTCCTGAAGTCATAATTTTTGTCTTCTTGATGTTTAGCCATGAACCTCCTTTAGCAACAGAAGAACTTAGCTTTTTGTATTGTTAGACAGAGTGACAAACCTGATTCAGGAAGCCGTGCTATGAAAACAAGCACAGTCTCGTCTATTCGTTCTAATGACTTATTATTGGATTTTCCTCCTAGAAAAAATTCCATGCTTGAGGGATTTTCTGGTTTCTGTGACAAAATAAGTTGGCTGCCTTTAGGTCCTATGCATTTTAATGTGGCTGGTTGAGGGTCCCCATTTGTTGCTCTTAACTTTAAGCAAAAAAAAAAAAATTGTGTTGGGTTGAATATATTTCTGCTAGATGCCACCCACACCATTGTGATGTTATTATCTGGTGATGTCTCACACGTAGTCTACCTCCCACAGTCCTGTTCAGGCTTAGGCCTAGCCTTTACAGCAAGGCCTTTAGGCCTACCACAATAATGTCATTATCCTACCACAATAACAGTGTGGCAATGGAACCTCCTTGGTATGTCACACTTAACATCTCCCAAACTGACAGAGCTTTGTATAGTTATGGAGGTACAGTCGCAGCATCTGGGAGACGGGCATGAACTGCCATTTCAGTGTTTTGGTGCAGAGTGTTTCCCAACTGAGCAGTTGATTCATGGTTCAGTGCCCCACCCCCTGTGGCAAGACCTACTTGGCAGCAGCACCAAGAGAAGGTAGGGCGGGATAGGACACTGCTGCCAAGTGGGTCAAATTTTACAGTAAATCATATATACTGTAAGGCAAGTGGGTGCCTGCTGGAGGGGGTGACATGCTGAACTGCAGATCAGGGGTTCTGTTGGTGAACCAACCATGTTAAACTGGTGAACTGGTGGTTTTTGCCCATCGCTAGCCCATCCAAATACTTGTTACTACATCGATAAACTCCTCTTGGGAACAGAGGGAAAGCTGATTTAGAAAATTTATAAATGCATATTAGAGTTGAAAATGCAAGATGAAATTGTGAAAGACTGTATGATACTATGGGCACAAAATCTAGGACATAATATTGAATTAGCAGAATGGAGCCAGTTATGGGAGTGTAATGTAAAATTTACTAAGGCAATACATTTAAAAGAAAACATATATAAGATGTTTTATAGATGGTACATGACACCACAAAAATTAGCAAAAATATATGGAAATACCTCAGATAAATGCGGGAAATGTAACAACAAAGAAGGGTCTTTTTATCATATGTGGTGGACTTGTGATGTAGCAAAGAGATATTGGAAAGTGGTATATGAGATCTTACAAAAAATGCTGTGCTATACAGTTCCATTTGAAATGGAAATATTTCTATTGAATATCATGAGAGAAATTAAGGATGTTAAGATAAAGCATTTGTTATTGTACTGTCACAATAGCAAGAATTTTATATGCCAAATATTGGAAAGTTGCAGAAACACAAACCAGACAAGAACTTTTGGAAAAATTCTTCGATGCAGCTGAAATGGACATAACATCAGAACTGATAAAGGACAAAGAGTTACAGAAGGCAAGGGACTGCTGGAAACCACTATATACTTTTTATGAAAAAGATTTATGAAAAAGAACTAAATAGCTAAAAAAAAGAGACTCCAACACTATTGGGAAATTAAAATATAGTCTGTGTATTAATATATAGAAAAATAATGTAAATATACCACTTGAACTTTCCTGCTTTTTCCACCCCACCCATCCCCCATCCTATGTAGGGATTCCGATGATATGAAATAAATAAACATATATTGGGGGGGGGAAACAAATACTTGTTACTACAGTGCTACAGTTTAAATAACTCCATCAGGACACAGTCATGTTGTAACTGCATTTTTAAAAAAATCATGTAGCCATTTTATTTGCTAGACAGGTTGCCTGACAAACACAATCCTTGCTACACATTCCTGTTAATGGCATGAGTGGAGAAGGGTAACAATTGGATGCCCAGTATCCTATACAAATTACTGTGTACGCTAGAGAAATCATGGAAGTGACTGCAACAATATGATTTATCACTCATGTACAACTTCAGTTTTGAAGCAACAAAATATGAGTCAGCCAGAAAGTACAATTTTCTTTGTTTATTCTGTGCTGATTCTATGAGGTTGCGACATAGGATAAGATTGTGAGTAGAGATGGGCACGACTTGAAAAAATTTTTTTTCGAGTTGTTAGTTTCTTCGGCTTTTCCGTTTTTCGTAATAAATTTGCAAAAATTAGTCGGTTAAAGGTAATTTCGGAGTTTGGTTTGTACTGGTTTGGGGAGGGGGTTTCGAAATACAAAAGGGAGCTCTCAGCCAGCATCACAATGACATGGCAGACTCTTTGCACCTGCTGTGTCTAAGACTTGCATGTAAAAAGTAAATCTGCTTAGGGTTAAGACGGGTTAGAACGGCTAGGGTTGGCTATTTTATTAGGTTTGGTGAGTATTGGGGTGCACCTCTGGGTGCCTCTCTGACCTACTTAGAATAAAAGTTACAGGCGTATGGGTTGGCTTAGGGTTCATTTTTTGGCTTTATTAGTGGGTCTGTTTAGCCCGAGAAACATCCCAAAAGTCTCAGGGTGCTAACCTATGCCTTCTCTACATTTAAGCTTTAATTTGAACAATAATTTTATTCATGGTCTACTGAACCCCCCCCCCATTTGCAACTGTTTAGTTTAAAATAAAATAAAATCAACTTGACTTTTTTTTTGCAAGAAAAACCTGCTGCTACTGTAAAAATTCAAAGATTATTTAAAATAAAGATGGCCACATGTTTCTGTGGAATTTTTGTGGGAATTTTGGTCAACATTTCAAAAAAATATTGCGGTCGCCATTTAAAACTGAAACTGACCGCATGGCAAATGGATACTCCCAACCTGGTACAGTCAGCAAAACCTGGCCATTGAAGGTGGAAAAACTCCAAAACTTTGCATGGTTCCCATGGGGAGCCCATCATTGCGAATGCGCAAGTTAAAAAAAATTTTTGTAAGTAAAATAAAACCATAGGAGATTTTTTTGCAAAAAAACCCACTGCTGCTTGTAAAAATTCATGCTGGTTAAAATAGCCCACTGAAATGTTTCTGTACTGCTTTGGTGGGGTTTTGGCAACGATTTGAAAAAAAATTTGCGGTCGCCATTTTGGATCCCCCGCACTGCATGGCAAATGGATGCGTCCCTCCCAGCCTGGTACTTCTCTTCGCAGCAGTAGCAATGCCAAGGAGAGGGGGCGGGGAACCCGGTCCCGTGGTAAACACCCTTCTGGCCTGGTAGGTGCCCTCAGACAGTTTTCCTACTTTTAAGGCCCTGGAATCGAGGTTTTTTTTTAACTTTTAAAAACTTTTTTACTTTTTCTGTGCCGCTTGGCATTGCGCGATGCAAGTAACGAGCACAAGAATTACAAATTGTTCGTTCGTCGGTTCGAGCTCGAATTCTGGTGGAGTAATTCCCGTTTTTTCCGTAAAGTAACGGATACGAGTAACGGAAACGAAACATCAATACCGCTGGCTGCCCATCTCTAGTTGTGAGGGATGACTAGATTCATCAGTGTTGTTTCTATGTTTTCAGTCTGTAATACATCTGTAGGGATAGGCTATAAAGGTAATATGGAGTTGGGTTTGAATAACCCTTTCGAAATACAAAAGGGACTCTCAGCATCACATGCATTACAGTATATCTGCTTGTAAGATCTCTGTAAAAAAATTGTACAGACACCCTGTAGAACAAGGTTGGAATTTTATTAGAATTGAGACAAGAGAACAAGACAGATACTCCCTATAATATAAAAATTTCAGTGCAGTTTATTTGGCAGTTCATAGCATTTTTGCTTTTATACTGTCTCAGTAGGAGAAACCTTTCAAAGGAAACAGGGATGCTATTTTATGCCTTCTCTACATTTGAGCTTTAATTTGAACAATAATTTTATTCATGTTTCTGAACCCCCCCCCTTTTCACTTTTTAGTTTGAGTGCTTCCTTGTTTTCCATTGCAGATACCTTCCTCTAGATCTATTCAAGATTAAGTTATATAAAGACTGGCCACAGACTGAGAATTTGTTGTGAATTCTGTCACAACTCAGAAACATGGAAGGTGATCATAAAACTGAAACTGACCTCGCATAATATACAACGAGTTACTATACAGTAGTATATCATTGAAGGATGAAAACAGCAGACATTCTTGGGACTTCCAAGTTAAGATAATTTTTTGTTAGTAAATGACCATAGTTGATAGTAATACAAAATATATACTTATGCATGCTGGTTAAAATACCCCACTGAAAAACTGTGTACTGTTAAGTCAGTTTTGACATCTGATGACCCATTTCAGGGGTTCAATCCCAGGTAGCAGGCTCATGGTTGACTGAGGGTGCTTTTACATGACCTCTAATATCTGGTGGCAACTTAAATTCGGACCAGAGATCATGGGGGTTTGTCGCTCTTCTTGTGTTCCCACCCCTCTGTACTCCATTGTTTCCGTCTGCGTAAGGGGAGGGAGGAAAAAAGGGAGAAAAAATGCAGGCTCACCTCCGTCTGCCGGTTGAAGCAGCCCCAAGCCACCCCGTAGTGATTCCTGTCTCTTAAAGGGGTGGCAGGGACAAAAAACAAACAGAAGGTGAGGGAGCCCGGCATTCAGAGCTTTACAATTCGCATCGGAAGTTTTTTTTACCTCCTGGAGGCCAGGTACTTGAAAAATGCGCTGGGATGCGCTTAGGTGGGTGTGGTCGTACTTAATTTTTTTTAAAGTCCGGAGCTGGTGGGAAAACGATTTTAAGCTCCGCATCTGGGAGCCCTTTGCCTCGAATTTTAGGGGTTGTGTAAAAGCGCCCTCAGCCTTCCATCCTTCCAAGGTTGGTAAAATGAGTACCCAGCTTGCTGGGGGAGGGGGTCAATGTGTATCCTGCATACTGTAACCTGCCCAGAGACTACTTGAAGTGGCACGGAGCAGTATATAAGCAGAACACTTTGCTTTGCTTTTGCTTTTTGTAATTATGGACTTCGCAGAATCTCCCCTTCTTCTGCACATGCCCTGGGGCTTTGTAGCATGACCAAGGCCACACAGACTGGCTTTTCTTCCAGGAAGAATGCTGGGGAATTTCACAGTCAAATACATATTTTACCAAGCTATCCAAATAATTGAGATATACCACACTTCAATCATTTTAAAAGTTATATTAATAGAATTGTACTAAACATAAACAACTTTAAATAAAATCATTTACAATCAAATAAAATTTCTGATAACTCTCAGCATGAAATAACACACACACTTTCTCCCCAGTGTTTGTGTTTAAGAAAGCTTGGAGATCTTGGTCACAACTCATGGCGAACAAATTCAACAAGAATATATTTCTAATGTTTTCCTTCCAGATATATAACTCAAAGAATATTTTCATACTAAAGACAAGGAAAAAAAACTAGAGTGTCAGATGGAGGAGCAGGCAGTGAAAATGAGGATGTCGCAAACAATAGGCACAAAATGACCAGCAATTATCACTTCAGTTTTTTTTATTGGAGCTGTACCACTTCCCAAATTTAATGAAGATATAAAGAATAATCATTTTTGAAATATAAATTTATTCTCTATTTTATTTAACAGAATCTGAGGTTGGGAGTAGAGATTGGCATGGACTTTGGCTCAGAGCTTTGTGCTGGTTTGGGCAGATGGCACCTTCTCCCACCCATGATCCACTCATCAGCCAGAGCACACTCCATTGCTTCCACCTCCATTGCTTCAGCTGTTTGACCAGTCCCCATCAGGAGCACGGGTTTGCCTGTCCTGCCTCCTTGTCTGAGTGGGCAAACAGACAAGGAGGCAAGGCAGAGAACCCTGTGCAACTGTCCTGGGACTGGACAAATAGGCAAAAAGGAGGAGGAGAGGAGGATGTGCCAGATAGTGAGTAAGGGATTGGAGTGGGGAGGTTGGGAGAGGGAAAGCATGGAGGCTGTGGTGCCACAGAGAGAACAAGCATGAACCTCCTAACCAAGATTTGTGCTCATCTCTAGCTAGAAGTTAAGTTCTCCACTGTGCCTCCTTGACTGGGGCAGGATGAGTCATAGGGTCCCACCCAGCTTTACAGTTCTAAGATCATTTTTTGCTTAAATCTAAAAGATAAATATAATTAGAATTAAACAGATCAGATGAATGGTGAAAATCCAAAGGGAGGACCTAAGGTTCTTTCCTGTTAGACCAGTTTTCTCGATCGCCTCCTGCCCTCCCCATTCTATTGATGCCAAGGTATAAACAAAACAATTAGATCGATTGAAAATAAACAGTAAAATGGCATTCCCTGTGCTGGAAGCTGAATATTGGGTTTATGCATCACAGAGATTACAAATTACAGTTTCTTTTTTCACTTGAAAAACAGAGCCTTTAATATGTATCAATCAAGGGTAACAATAACAGTTAGACCAGATATTCAGTAGGCACATCTTTCATTTTCATGAAAAGGCAACACATTGGTCTTGATAGATTTCTATCCATTGAGGGCAAATAACCTGTGTTAGGGGAACATGACAAGAGTTACAAATCAGAAGGTGTGAGATGTAGTTACAGTGGCCAGATGCAAAAGAAGACAGGATTTCTATATCTTTATGGGTGATTAACAGAAGCAATTTCATCAGCTATATCTAGTCATGCAATGTTCTGGATTCACCTATTGTTTTCAGGTATGCTCTTCAGAGACCATGTGTGCATTCACACATGCTCAGAGACACACCCGTAAGGGCTCTTTAAACTTTTTCAATACCGCATCTTGGCATAGATTGGGCTGAGCATATCACATACTCACAAAGAGCTGTGAACGAAGGGGTTTTTATTAAACACAAAATAATTAACATAAGCACAGAGTCACAATATAGATGAACACATATGGGGAAATACAAGTTCCAAGGAAACAAACTCGCTTGGCTAAGAGGATTTAAGGAAAATACATTTCCCGAAAGTGCATACATATCATGCAGGTGGAAGCAGCTTGAGAAACCATCACTGTGTGGGGGAAATATTCTGAAAAGACAGATAAGTGATAAACATTACCTCACCTTTAGACCTTTGAGGCATTTTTCTCTCTGCCACTGTTTTAACCTATAATTGTCCTCGACAAGTTTTTCAGTTAGAACAGTCTGTGGCATGCATATTGCAGTGGTGTTTTTCAAACCTGGCTACTCTGGTGACACTCTAAAGCCATCTACAGTTTGGGTCCAGCCTATCTGAAGAACAGTATCTCCCCATATGAGCTTCCTTGGCTTTTAAGATCATTAGAGGACCCTCCTCTTGGTCCCAATGCCACTGGAGACATAGCTGATGGGGATATTAGATGGGGTCATTCCTGTGTCCATCTCCCTTTTATTGGGGGAGATCAGACTGATCCCCTCCCTTTTATCCTTCCACCAACAGCTGAAGACCATCCTCTTCAGATAGGCTTTTAACAATCATGTTTAAATCTCTGAATGCTTTATGATAGTTTGATGTTTACTTGCATTTAATCATTTAATTTAATTTTAATTGACATGTAGTTGATTTGTTTTTCCATTCTTATCTTATTATGTTTTAATTCTACAGTGTTCCTTTTAATTTTGTGAGCTGCCTTAAGTCCCCCTCAAAAGTGACTCACATATATTATATGCACCTTGAGTAGCATATAAAACAAACAAACCAGTCAAGGAAACCTCGTTAGATGTGTCTGCTGACAGTCAAATTTTCTTCTGGAATTTGATTTTGTTCCAGGCTACCAAATGGATGAACCCAAATAGGCAGCATTCATTCCAGAATACATATTCAGGAGTGGTAGGTAAGTAATAACTAATAAGCACTGTGAGGTAAACATTGAGGCACCTGGGCTATAATGGTGGCTCATTAGCATATGCATTCCATCCCAGACAAGTTGAACTGTGGCTTTTTCTGGTCAAAGGTGGTCTAAAAATGTGAGAAGACCTGAGACTAAAGACTAGCCTTCTCTCTCTTGCCAAATGAAGGTATCTTAATCATCTAAGTGGCAATGCAAGGAGAAAATGATTCAACTGGGTTTCTAAAAGATGGCAGTCTATACTCCCCCCATAGGCTTACACCTCCTGAGCAGATGGTCTCAGAAAAGCACTTCCAAGCACCTGACCAAGAATGCCCTGGGTGAATCTTGACCCTTCCAAAGGATGAGGCCTTCTTATCTGTTTGGACATGGATGCCCAGCTACTGTTTACTTCTTAGAAATGCTAGTTCTGAATATATAAGCCGATATGACATTTGACAGAAGTGTGGAAGCACACACACACACAAACACACAAAGGGATTTTCGTGAGTAAAATAGTGACATAGAACAGTGACATTTCTCCCTATGTGTATGACTTCTTGTAGATCATTTGTAGCAGAAACACCTTGAGGAGTTCTTCTTGTCGAGTCCGATGAATCTCTGTTTCAGGCAGAGTGGCTGGAATGCCTATGCATTGGCTCAGGGCCTTTTTTGTTTTCTTTATGATTTTTGTATTCGTGGTTTCCATAGCTAGATTTGAGTGTATTCAGAGAAACCTGGTCTCTTTTGGGCACTGGGGTGCTGTTGGACCTGATACTGCTTCTGTTGCCTTCTTCTCAGGCACATTTTGTTTTGAAGCCATCTGATACTGCTTCTGTAATAGACAGACAATCATAAACAATACATAAACAATACAAAGTTCGGTATTCTCAGGCTTCTTCATCTTTTTAGGTTTTAAGGCCCTTTAAGCCACCACTGTGTTGGGTTATAAGTATCCCTTTCCCTTTTAATAATACATGATCTATAAATTTCCCCCAAAATCATAGTATCCTTTTTTATTTCACCTCTCAAAACTTTTATATTTGTTTTCATTTGCTAAATGTTACCTTGTGCTGTCCAGTTCCTAGCTAATCAGTCTAGCTCCCATAAGATTTTTCAGTTCCCACATCATAATCTCTCTGGTGGCAATTTTTACCTAATTCAGTTTGATCTCCTCATCTCTTCAAAACTTTTGACTTTATGAATATAAGACCTGTCTTTTTTTCGCATTTCCAGCAGAGCTTAGAATATTTTTGTAGTGTGACTAGATACCATCTTCTGTAGTGACTGATAATGGGATCCTCAAATTCCAAATTCTTTTCCACTCGTCATTATTTATTTCTTTCTCTATGTCTTGTTTCCATAGCCACTTATTGTGTCCTGTTCCCTATTCTCAAATATCTTGAATTATTTTATATAATTTACCAACTGTTCCTTTCCCTGTATTTCCTTTCTCTAATTCATATGTTGCGAAATTGCTCAAATTTTGTATATCCTCTAAAAAATGTTTCATGCAAATGTTCTTGTGCTGTGCCTACAGGCCCTTTCAGTCCCACACAATCTCTCTGGTGGCTTTCCTTTGGGACCATTCAAAATGACTTTAGAAAGATGCCATTTTGTAGTGTCTAGAACCTTCTGTAGTTGATGGGACACAAAGCAGACCACAGGTGGACACTGCGAGTCAAAAATGGCATTCAGATCCACACTTGCAGGCTGACAGACAAGGTCATTGTAAATGTTCACAAATATAGCAGGAGAGGAACATTGAACATATAGTAAGGAGAAGGCATGATATGACCATCTGGGTATAGTCTGGAACCGACATGGGACAGTGTCCACCTCCACCCTAATGGATGAGCTACCGCTATTCAGATTCCCTAGTGTGGTTAATAAGGATCATCTCCTAACATTAGATCAATGATAGTGCAAAGCTGTGTCCATTAAAAGGTCTCGAGAGATTCATGGAGAAAGGAATTTCCCATGTGCCTGCTATGTTTAGAAGCTCTGGTTCTGGATAAGGAGAAATATTTTTAAAAATTGAAATTGTGCTTCTGTAATTTTATGTCTATCAAATGCAGATTCCACTGTTTCTTATAAGAAAAACAGAAAAAAACGGGTATGGGATTGTAGTTCCCCAAATGAATAGATTCTGTTTTCTTTTTATCTCCTTCTTCCTTTTCTTTTATTTTGGGGTGGAAAGAAAATTATGTACACATTTTTATGACTTATCTTTGCTCACATTCTTCTTTCACCATTTTTTTTGCTGAAGTTTGGTGAAAATAGTACCCACATGCTAGCAAAACGAGGAGGTTTATTTCCTTCCTTCTGGCCTCCCACCACCACCACTGGTTTCTTTTTGTTTCTTTTCCTTTTGCTAAGAGAGCAACCTTTTGAAATGATTCACATTAGGGTCATTGCTGGGGCCAGAGAAACCTGGTCCATTATACTAGCTCCGCATTCTTTGTGAGTGTGTTTGTAGGTTGGTTGACTGGGGCGTTCAGAAAGTGAGAGAATGGATATGGATGAAAATATCCAACTGCCCAACTTTATAATATTTATAAAGGAAGCACCAGTAGGCATAGACATTCCTAGGCACGGTATGTGTGAATGTCCCTTTGTGTGTATGGGTATAAACCCTCTGTCCTGGCTGTGCTTTTCACTCTTTTTTTTTTAATCTATCACTGGGTGGTGTGCCTTCTGCTTCACCAGCCATGATGGACACCAGCTGCTACAGCCTGTACTTTCCCATTTAGCAGGTTTTCAGACCTTGTCTTTGGGCTGAATTTTGCCTCACTACTTGTTCTCTGCTTGAATTCTTCTTCCTCAGACCAAAGAACCTCCGGATTGTGCCGGGAACTTTAGCCTTTGCTGATGGCTCACTGCTCTGCCAGGATCTTGCCTGAAGCAGGGCAAGCTGACATAGAGGTGTGAAAGGTTGACCTAAATAGACGCAGGTATGAGAAACCTCTTCACCTTCTATAATTGAAAAGTCAGGGTTATCTATATTCTTGACACAGAAGTGGACAGCAATGAATCATACATCTATGCACCTGACACTTTTACAAAGGTCTAGTATGGTTACAGTAGGGGTGAGTAAAGAACTTTAAACAAACCTGCCTAACTGGTTTTCTATATGAACTAAAAAAAGAAGATAGAATTCAAATCAGGCTTTTCTGCAATGGAGCCTATCCATTTGATAGCCTATCCATTTGATTAAAGAGACTAAGAATTGTATATGTAGAAGAGGTAGCTATGTTGCCTATGTAAGCATTATAGGTAAAAACAAAAAAGGGTTAAAAAGAACAAATAAAAAGACAAAAACATGGTGGTACCATATACCCCAACAGTTATGGCAAAATATTATGCAACATTCATTCCAAAAATATTAATCAGCATCATATACAACAAACAGAGGAAAAGAAGCAAGGTTATTACAGAACCACATACACAGAACAAGCCCGCTACTCACATCCCAGAACTGACTGAATTGACTTACCAGATCCCTACAGATTCAATAGGCCTACTCTAATTGAGACTTTCTATGCTAGGCAACAGGATTTGAGCCCTTGTGATATTGCACTACTCAGAAATGAGCATTACAGTACATGCTCTGTGTATTTTAATGTTCATGGCTGATAATAGGTCACAGAAGCTGTTCCATTTTCTCTGGCCTTGTCGAAAATGCATATGATGATCAGGACAAGATTTGGATTTGACATTTAGGAGCATGCTCAACTTTCAAACAGATATTTCAGTTTCCAAGGGAGATGCCAGTGTTAATAATATACTTTGCATTCTTGTCACCCAGAACATAAATATTTTGAAAATGGGCCTGGGGACTGAGATGATCTTGAAACATGAAAAGTAGAATTATCTCCTATTTTCATGTCCTCCACTGTGTTTTGATATTTCAATGATCAGCAGAAGTATATTGCTAAACAATTACAATGGAAAACAGACTAGTTGCATCAATGTCTTCCTGTTGCTTGGCTAATTGTTGTGTTTTTTTAACCAGTGGAATTTATTTCCATTTTCTGCCTGTGCTGCCAAGCTCCTTTTGGCCTTGTTTTCTGATCTTCTCCTTTCACTTTATATGCTACGCTCTTTGCGACAGAATTTCCAAATGGCAAATGGTCAGTTTTATGTACTGCTCCTCATTTTTAATGTCTAAAGTGGGCTAAGCTCTATGAAAGCTTGCATTAAAATACAGTGGTACCTCTATTTAAGAGCAGCTTGACTTTAATTCAACTTAAGAGCCGAAAACAGTTGGCATTTTAACTGCTGCCTTATAAATTTTAGATGCAGTCTGCTCTACTTACAATTTTTTTTTTATTTTTTTACTACTTACTACACTGACTAGATAACCCTTAGGTGATAAAAAAAAAGCAAAGTGTTCTGCTTATATGCCACCCCATACCACTTCAAGTAGTCTCTAGGGGGTTTACAATTTTTAATAACAGTATGCAGGCAACACATCCCCCCCCCCGCAAGCTGGGTACTCATTTTACCCTCCTCAGAAGGATGGAAGCCTGAGTCAACCATGAGCCTGCTACCTGGGACTGAACCCCAAGTCGTGAGCACAGTTTTACCTGCAGTACAGGCATTTAACCACTGCGCCACGAAGCAGGACATAACTTTTAACTTGTCAGTGTCTTCTTGCCTTTTATCTTATGATCTTCAATAAACAGCTGAAGTTAAGCTCACTCAGCTCTAGTCAAGGGCAAACAAATGTTGCTGAACAGATTTGAAATCAAGGCAGAGGCAACTGCAGCAGGCTGTATTGTGGCAGGAATGTATTCTGGACCAAACCCAGCAACCTGAGGTGTGCCAATTTTGTCGCCATTTGCAACAGCAGGGAAAAGCCTGTGTAGAATAAGGTCCCCTGCAATGTTTCCAAAGGAAGGCATTCTCAAGTAAATTCCATCAGAAAATCATCAAGCACCTCATTGCCTGGTGCTAAAAATAATGAGTCGGACATGACTAGCACACATGAGTGTGGGGAACCTTTACCTTTACCTTAAGAGTATAAAGGTAAAGGTAAAGGTTCCCCATGCACATGTGTGCTAATCATGTCCGAGTCTAGGGGCGCAGCTCATTTCCGTATTCTAGCCAATGACCCAGTGTTATGCAAGTCCATGGCCACATGGCAGGCATGGCTGCAAGGAAACACTGTTTTACCTTCCCACTTTTTATGGCGGTACCTATTTATCTATTTGCATTTACATGCTTTCAAATTGCTAGTTTGGCAGGGATGGGGTTATCGCTCCGCTGCGTGGCACCTGGGATTTAAACCGCCGATCTGCCGACTTTGCAGCCGACAGTTTTCAGAGCCTTATTCTGCTGAGCCACCGCACCCCTATATCTTAATAGTAGAGAGAGAACTTAAAGCTGATTTCACTCTTACAAGCAGAGCACTTTGCCGTAAGTGTTCTGAAAGTGTTGGGGCAAATACAAAGTTAACATTGAGGAGCTAATTATGCAATTTCTGTACAAAGCCGTGACATCATAGCTGGCATATACAGTCTTTGCTGCCTAACACGGATTTGCTGAATCCTGGCGAAATAGGCATCATATATGGATAAGTGAAGCACAAATGTATTGCAATTAGCCCAATAATTCTTAAACTATACTCTTTATCACTAGTGCACAAGTATGGGTTGTTTTAGGGCCCAAGTCCCATTTTCTTGCTGAATCCATACAGAACTAACCCTACAGTATATGTAATCTTGAGGAACAATCAACAGAGACGCCAATATGAGGCACAAACACCAGACATATATCAAATTCAATTAATGTTGTTATTGGAGTGCTTTTTTTTTAATCATTGTCATTAAAAGCTATTGGGGAGGGGAGTGTCTCATACTGGTTTCTCTGTGGACCAAGGTGCTAAGAATCAGAAGCAATGTATCTTATCATATTGGCCAATGTTCAGGAGGTACTTTAGAACTTCTAACTACGTGAATGTGGCCAATCTGATAAGATACATTGCTTATGATTTTTAGCATCTCAGTCCACAGAAAACCCAGGCCTACTTTGAACTCATCCTGAGAAGGCAGGATTATCTGGAAAAGGTAATAATGCTGGAAAAAGTGAACAGCAGCAGGAAAGAAGGAATACTTTTCCTGCTGTCATTCATAGAAGTAAAAAATGTTTACTTCTATAATTCCGTATCATTGGCCATGCTGGTTGAGGCTCCTGGGAGTGATGCCCAAAACATGTGGAAGCAAAATATTTCCTATCAAAGTGTTGGAATAAGATGCCCCCCTCCATGTTTCAAAACTTACTGTTAAGAAGATAAGGTTCTGTCAAAATTCTAAGGCTATAGTTCCCAATGTAATTACCAAGAGAGTTTCATATGTTTTTCTGTAACAGCTTTTCACATTTATATTTCTCAAAATAGCTTCCTCCTAGGCTGTTTGGGGAAAAAAAGAAACAGTTGAATGAGACACCCTGCTGGCACAAAACCATTTTCCTCAAATCTGTCTTATTGTCACCTCAGCACAGCATGAGGAAGCTGCAGGAGAACAGCAAAAGATGGCACTTGAATCTCGTGATATTCCTCTGTCACCATTTAGTTTTTAAAATAGATTAAAAACACAGGTAGGAAATCTGCTGTTGTTAAGATAAAGATATAATGTAACTTGATTCTGCCTTTTAAAAAGTAAAGGTCCCCCCTGCACATGCGTGCTAGTTGTGTCCAGCTCTAGAGGTGGTGCTTATCTCCATTTTCAAGCCAAAGAGCCAGTGTTGTGCAAGTCCATGGCCATGTGGCCGGCATGGCTGCATGCATTTCTGCAAACAGAACACCTTTACCTTCCCACTTTTTATGGCGGTACCAGTTTATCTGCTTGCATTTACATCCTTTCGAACTTCTAGGCTAGCAGGAGGTGGGGTTAACAGCAGGAGCTCGTTCTACTGCATGACACTCAGGATTTGAACCACCAAGCTGCCAACTTTGCAGCTGTCAGTTTCAGCGCTCTACCCACTGAGCCTCCTTAGCTGTTGAAAAAAATCAATTAATTATAAATAATTGGTAATTTGTAACTAGTTGCATGCAACCGTTCGGACTTCTAGATCAGGGGTCATAATATGCTAACAGATGTGAATGCTGGAACCTCGGTCCTGTCTAGAATGAAGCCAATGATTATATATAGAGATGGGCATGACTTAGCGGTATTCCCGTTTCCGTTTCCGTTACTCGTATCCGTTACTCTACGGAAACGGTAACGGGAATTACTCCACCAGAATTCGAGCTCGAACCGACGAACGAACAATTTGGTCTGATTTGTCGTGCTCGTTACATGCATTGCGGCGATCGCGCAATGCCAAGCGGCACAGGTTTTTAAAAGAAAAAAAAACCCGATTCCCGGCCCTAAAAGTAGGCGAAAACTGTCTGAGGGCACCTACCAGGCCAGAAGGGTGTTTTATTTGGGGGGGTTTCCCCGTCCCCCTCTCCTTGGCTATTGCTACTGCTGCGCTGCTGGTACCAGGCTGGGAGGGCGCATCCATTTGCCATGCAGTGTGGGGATCCAAAATGGCGACTGCAATATTTTTTTTGAAATCGTTGCCCAAAACCCCACCAAAGCACCACAGAAACATGCGAAAATTAGCTATTTTAAATGCTTGAATTTTTACAGTAGCAGCAGTGGGTTTTTCTTGCAAAAAAGTCTCCGTTGATTTTATTTTATTTTATTTTATTTTATTTTTTTACACCTGCACATTTGCAATGATGGGCTCGCGCATGGGACTAGACCATGCAAATTTTCCACCAATTGCATGGCCACTGGGCCAGGTTGACCACAGAGACTTCTGGGATGTGCCAATCGGGCATAAACAGCCCACTAATCGTAGCCCAAACCCAAACCCTAAGCCTAACCCATACGCCAGTACACTGTCCTTCTAAGTGGGTCAGAGAGGCACCCAGAGGTGCACCCCAATACTCACCCTAACCTCACCCGTAACTAGCCTAACCCTAGCCGTTGCGCTAACCCGTCTTAACCCTAAGCCAGATCTACTTGCATTGCACTACATGCAAGTACGTGAGACACAGCGGGTGCAAAGAGTCTGCCAGTCCGTCACTTGTGGCTCTGGCTGACTCCTGCAGCTCCCTCCAGGATCCCGCTACCCCCCCCAAACCAGTACTAACGACAACGAAAAAACGAACCGACTAATTTTTGCGAAATTTTGCAAAAAACGGAAACGAGCCGAAACGGACTGCCTCCGACACACGACAACTCGAAAACGTCATTTTCCCTAGTCGTGCCCATCTCTAATTATATAAAAAGATCAGTTTTCACTTGCCTTCATTTTTAAAATGATAAGCATAGATCAGACCATTAAATAATAACTGTGTGAAGGAGTTGCTGTTTGTACAAAGGACTGGAGGACTATAGCACTAGACCTTCTACATTTATCGTAACCTACATCTTGTTTTAAAATGTACGTTTATGCACTTATAACACCATTGTTAATTTTGCTAATGAAGAGAAAAGAACTGTACTTCAATTGCAAAAGCTCTCAGCAGACTTGAACTCCTTGGTGCTAGAGAAGGGCATTACTGGTTTGTCTCAGTTAGTCCCAGTTTCTAAAAGTGGCAGCACAGGTGTTGTTGTTCTCCTCCCCTACCTCCTCAGCTGATTTAGCCACTCAACAGGCCCAATTGTGTGTGTGTGTGTGTGTGTGTGTGTGTGTGTGTTCCCTGCCCCCCCCAGCTCCTTGTCTAATCTTCCAGTCATGAGCAAGAACACAAACTTCTCTGTCCTACTCTTTGGTCTGAATGGGAGATCAGCCAAGAGAGCAGAGCAGAGCAGCCTGAGCTATATAGCCAGGACTGGAAGATCAGTTGAGGAAGTATCTGAAGCTAGCAAAATGGACCTGACAACAGAAGTGTAGCAAGGATTTGGAGCACCTGGGGACAAAGTTCATTTTTGCACCCCTCCTGCCCCCCCCAAGTGCATTGCACCCTCCCACCAATGGGGGCCCAATCCTGCGCATGCCAGGAAGGGGGGTGTATCCGTGCATGCACGTGGGTGGACGAGCGGACAGGTGTGTGTGTGTGTGTGTGTGTGTGTGTGTGTGTGTGTGTGTGTGTGTGTGTGTGTGTGTGTGTGCATGCACGCACACACACATGGTAACCCTCTCCCGTGGTGGCCCAAAGCAAGGCTAGGAAAAGGAGGAGGAGGAGGAGGGCACCCCAGCCACTGCACTCCCCTCCCTCCCACCTGCCTGCCTGCTTTGCCGCTTGCCTGGCACGTGGGAGCAGAGGTGGCAGAGGGCATCCTGTTTCCAAGCCTTAGCTAGGGAAAAGGAGGACTACTGGCGGAGGGGCACACAGCCTTGTCCTCCTGCTTCCCCTCCAGGTGCCCCAAGATTGCTGCACCCCAGGGCAAATGCACACTTCTGCCCCCACCAGATACGCCCTTGCCTGACAAGTGTCTGTTTGAGGCAGAGGAGGCTGGGGAGGGCAGCAGCATTGCTGCACCCATGCTGCCACCTGAATGAACTGGGATGAACCAGTTTGTTCCTATCTCTATTTTTGACATTATGGGCACTAGATCATCAGTGCCATATAGGGCTAGCTTACTTTTTTCAAGCCTGTATCTCTCTCACACACCCCTTCTTTGTTTTTTTAGTTTGCTTTCCTTGATTTTGTATTCTAAGATGAGATTGGAATGAATCAGAACAATCGTGATTCATTTTGATTCATGGTTCATCAAGGCCACTGCATCAATGGTAGGGAGGTGATGGGGGCACTATGGAGAGGGACTCCCTAGAAACCAATGAACCAATATGTCAGTGTGTCAGTTCCTGTATGCATTGTTCATGGTTCGTCAACCTTGAAAAACCATATAACCATAAGGTCATAAGAACAGCCTTGCTGGAACAGGCCACAGCCCATCCAGTCCAGCATTCTGTCTCACACAGTGGCTCACCATTTGATTCAGGGCATTCCCAAGCAGATGTCCTTACCTTGTGGTCTGGTGATTCAGTCTCTCAAAAATGAAGCAAAGTGAGACAAAAGGAGTTCTCAGCGCTGATTTATTAAGCAAAAGCAGTGCAAAAATACAAAAACCATTCGAATGGGGTCCCCCTCTAAAATGGAGTGAGGACCCTGAACACCACTTTCCAAGGGTTTTTATACATTTTCAGACCCTTCCTGACCCTTCCTTGGTCACTTATCGGACAACCACACCCTCTGGACCACCCATGGGACCACCCATCACTTTCTGGACCCACCTGTATACACACAGATTCATATTCTAAAGTTACTTCCTCTTTTTTGCTCAGTTCACTTTCCAGCTTACTGTGACCACACACGTTTCCGTTTAACATCTGCCTGAGCATCAACGGGAAACCACAGTGTCTTCCTATGCAAGATACAATTTTACCTTGCTGCTTATTTCATTACACACAATTAAGCATCACATTTATGTATGATTTTAGCTACAGATTTTCATCCATAAGTGTATTAGCAAGCATGACAATGTATATTAGTATTTCAGTTCCCTGCAAATGACATTGAGAGATATAATCAGCCACCATTTTGTTTGTCTATCCCCATGTGTATTCAAAATATATGCAAAAGTTTTCTCTGTCCCAAAACTCATGCTCTTAAAAAATGTGTTTCTCAGCCTCGTGGCACAATGGTGAAACTGAAGTGCTACATTACTCTGCTCACAACCTGAGTTCGATTTCCAAGTTGGTAAATTGAGTATCCAGTTTACTCGGGTTTGGGGTGAGAGTAGTCCACATAAACATTAAGCACTATGGGATAGTATATAAGCATCACAGTTGGCTTTTTGCTTGATCTCTACAGAGACCATCATATTTATCATTAGAGATGGGCACAAACTGAAAAAATTGTGATTCTTTTTGGTTCAGTTCAGTTTAGGGTTTGGGTTAGGTTGGGTTGGGTTGGTTTTAACAATTTTTTGAAAGATTTGTTTTGTGGGTTCATTGATTCATTATTCGTTTTTCCTTGCTTTGCACAATTTAATCTATTTGACAGCACGTGGGCGGGAAAAAAAAACATTCACACAAAAAAGCACAGACTTTGACAACAACTGCACAAACTGGACTGGCATCATCCTCATCCTCATCAACCACATCATTAGCATCATCTTCAATCATCATTCATCATATTTACTAGGTGGCAGCAGCAGCAGAGCGTTCCTGGCCCCTATAGCAAGGGACTTTTGAGGTGCTGGCTTGGGGGCAGTGCCTCTTTTTTTTTAAAGTGCCAACCACATGCCCATCTCTATTTATAATTTAGAGATGTGATTTGTGGCAATAAACCTTAACTTGCAAAAAACATAATTATCCATGGGGTCCCTTCCAGCTCTGCATGTAGGGATTCATCTCTATTGTATTAGTATAGCTCTATATATCTGGGGACTCTGACATCACACTAAGAGCAATGTATCATGGGTAATCAGCTGACCAATCAGAGCTGAGAATAGCTGTATTCTTAAAATGGCCCCTGGAATACGGGGGAGGCCAGTGTCAAAGAATGTTAGGCATGCAAAGCTCTAACTGAGCATGCTCAAGAGGACGCAAGCTTTTAAGGATTGGGTGAATGTGTGCTGATGATTGTATGATGTGTAAAAGTTATAAAGAGCCGAGCAGGAGGAGGGGCGGGGGCTTTTATCATCAGGCTCTTCCACCATCAAGCTGTTAACATCAAGACGCTGCCTGCGCTCGCTGTGTTTGTTCCCGTTAGCCTTCATTAAAGAGCTCCAAGATCTCTGTGTGTAAAGAGGCCTCTTCATTCCTTTGCTATTGATCTCTCAGCTGGTCTGGGGAATTCTTCATGTCTAAGGACATCCCAGCTAGGAATCACATCATCATCATTTTAATCTCTACATCTGCAGTTTTAAGAGGATGATGATGATGATGACAATGATGATGACAATGACAATGACAATGATGATGAGGGCAATTATTATTTTTACTCAAATTCCACTGAGATCTATGGGGTGGATATTCAACAAACTGTGTTCAAGTATGAGTGCCAGTCCTGAAATAAAGCTTTTTTCAGTGGCTGATTAGCTTGTATGGTATTAATTGACTTTAAAGTGAGGATTTAGGGACCAAGGCCCAAGGCCCAATGAGAGGGTTAAGTAGTTTAAGTAACTTTACAAGCAGATTATATTGTTGCTTGGTATTTCTTTAGTGTGGTCTTTTCTGCTATTGCGCTAGCCAGCATTTGATAGTGATTTTTACTCAGAGTTTTCCAAAATCTCACTCAAACTAATAATCATGTGTTGATAGGTGAAATTAGTTTCAGAATTCTAATGAAGCACAGCATCTGGGAGACAGACAGCTCATCTAAAGATTAAATGAGAAAAATTGCCACTTTTGCTGGTTCCTTTAAAACTCATTTACATTCTGTCAGCTTCCATTAGGAATGGAAACTGCAAATATCGAAGGAAATATGCATGAATTCAGTTGTCAGCTGGCCAATCGGAATCAGGTCCTCTTTGCTGGCAAAGCTGCTGAAAGATGTAATGTAGTTATGCCTTCTGGAAAGAAGAGGTGGCAACGTCTGTATATGAAATGATTGTGAAACATTTTGAACTTTACACCCAGCAAAGTATTACAGCAAGCTAAATCTACTGTCATTTTGTGTCTGGGGAAGCTTTTGTCATATTTGGGATAATGTAGATGGTTGCCCAAATGGTCCGGAGCCGGTATTAATGTACTGTTCAGTTTAGAAGGATAAACCATAAGAGATACGGAGAAAGTGCCTTTTGTCCTGGTTGTCAGTTTAATAGGAATCTGCTTAATGGGAGCTGGGACAAAGTCTTAGTCTGGCCTAGTTTAAGGATCCATTGGTGCAATCCTCAGGAGCAAGTTTCCCTCTAAAGGACATGTGCCTGCGCCCATGCTCATCCACCTCTCCTTCTGTGTTTTTGTTATGGTTGTGACATAACCCATACTGGGGGGGGGGGTTGTGTATGCCCACCTAGCACACATGTGCATGGAAAAGAGCCCTGCACAGTGAGATGAAAATTAGAGAGCATGTTCCTCACATGACAGGGAGAAATGAATGACATGTTTTATTTATTCATTTATTTACAATTTTTGTCAGCCACCCCACTACAGTCACCCCGTACCATTTCGCGGTTCAGGTACTGTGGTCCCACTGTATCGCAGGATCGCAGTACCTGCAGGGGGGCGGGGAGTGATCACATTGCTGCCTGCCGCCCCCACCCCCTCTGGGAGGCCTCAGAGCCACGTGGCGGGGCAGCAAGGAGTGATCACATCACTCCCTGCCGCTCCCCCCAGACCCGTCCGGGAGGCCTCGGAGCCACACGGGGGCGTGTGGCAAGGAGCGATCGCATCGCTCCATGCTGCCTCCAGACCCATTCGGGAGGCCTCGGAGCCATGCGGGGGGACAGCGGGGAGTGATCGCATCACTCCCCGCCGCCCCCACCTGCCCCTCTGATTGCCCCCCGCCCCCACCCGACCTGCTTCCGCATATCACGGATTTTCATGTGTCACAGGTCGGGGGGGTTACTGTACCAATATGGTAGTGCCCATATGGTTTCCAGAAGACTAACACTCCTGATGCATCATTGAGCAGCTGCTGAAGGGGAGATTCAATGCAGCAGAGTCATTCCCCAATGTTGGTCCAGGACTGTGGCTGTATCCAAAAAGGTTGTGTTTTTTTGCTCTCAAGTATTGAGTGTTTCTTTCTTTTATGTAGATGTAGATGGCCTGGGTCCTGTTCAGCACTAAGCCAACAACATAGTCTTCCAGTCTTCCTCCTGGTTTTGAGAGGCAAGCAAAGGTTATACTGATAAGCATGACCAATTAGCATTGATAGTGCATCACTCTCATTTGGCATACAAACATGATAAAGGCCTCTTCATAAATTTCCCCATAGGTCAATGACCTGTACAAGAACTTTGAGCTGTCAGCAGTTTTAGAGTCTATAATATGCATTACATACTAGAAATACTGTGCACAGCAAACTGTCTCTTAATAAATTACTGTGTGAAGGAAATTGATGTTGAAAAATGAATACGGATTTTAGCAGATAATTAAGTAGAACATTATATTTCTGTCCCCCTCCTCCATGATATTTGCATTACAAAGTTGTTTGCACAATTGGAAAAATGCTATAAAGACAGATGTGTGATTACTGTGGAACTCGACAGATTTTCGTCTCTGAAGTTTTTTCAGCTGTTCCTACCAGGCTGATGAATAATTCGTTTGGCATGCAGGCAGGAGGCTTCAACACATTGTGACAAATAAACATTTATAAATATATTATTCATCTATCCCAAATATAGTAACCCTGGGAAGATATATTTGTAACTTGTACCCAGCACAAAAGAACCATGTTAGTCTTCTGTGGCACAAGTGTAACAGCATCTTCGCTGAAGAAACCTCTCAAAACTCTGCTGGTGTGCTTGCATTTCGTCAAAAAGTCCTACTCTTTTGTAAAAAAGATTATGTTGGGAACATAAGCCAACATCTTGTTGATTAGTGTAGTTAACTGGATTCAAGTAAGCTCATTGATTCAAATAGGTCTACTCTGATTGCAACTTGCTCTGCTAAAGCAAGTCATTGTGAAAGCAGCCTTATTTGAATTAATGGAATTTACAGACAAGATGACTCAGCAAATTCCTATTGATTCAGTGGGTCTACTCTAGTGCAATGGACTATACAAAGCAACACGATTTTGGTTATGCAGTATGAAGAGCAGGATAAGAACAGAAAGATGAGAATTATGGAAGACAAACAACATTCCTGACAAAAACCAGTTAATTATGAATGTTTTATATAGTTATGATGGGATGCAAATTTTGTTTGAGAAGATTAGAATCATTCCATTTTTTTCCTTTTTCCTTTACAACTTTTTTGTTTGAAAACTATAAATAAAGTGCAAAAACAAAAACCCATTTTATCTGTTGTGAGCTGCCTTGGGTCTCCCATAAAGGTAGAAATCAATAAAATAAATGACACATGAGATGAGCAAAAAAAATTGCCCAAAACATCAGAATACCAACAAAACTAAATAGCAACTTAATAAAATAAAGCATCTTAACATGTTTCTGAAATAACAATAGTCTCAGAAGAGAGCATCATTTATATATTTTTAGTTTCATTACAACACAGAAAGGCACATTTATCTTAAACTTCAAAACTCAAAAATGGAAAGAGAAGCAAATGTTATAAAGCTCAGTTGAGTAATCAACAGAAGCCAGTTTTGCTTAGCAAGTCATTTGGTGCATTGATGACTCAACTTTCCAAGATGAATTAAGATTTGGGGTTTTATTTGTCTCAGTGGGTCAGTGATGGTCAAATTAAACTTTTATTATGCAGTGCTCAGCCTCATTTTTCTTGCTAAAGAATGAAAATATAAATGAAACATGTGCAGAGGAATCAACCTAGATTGGGGTCTTTGAAGCAGTGATGATAGGGACCTTTCACCTTTTGTTCATTTTCATCCTAGTCTGGATTAGGACCACAAATTTGCAATTTAAATCTCATGTGGCATCAGAAGAAGTCTTTTCTCTCTCACACTTTTAAGTCAAGAGGTCTCTGTTTGGACTGCAACCTTATCAGAGAGCAAAAGATGAGCATCCTCTTATCCCAAAATTAAGATACCAAAGCTATATCCCTGTCCTTACTTTAGAGTATGGGGATGTAGAGATGGGCACGAAATGAATTTTTTAATATGTTTCATTATTGGTTTCGTTAGGGAACAAAACGAATAACGAAGGGACCCATCAAAGAAAAACGAAATGAAACGAAATGGAAATTTCCATTTTGTTTGCTTCATTTTTCATTCCAGTGTCACTCACTTACCTTGTCTTCCTGGGCCAGGCTAGGTGGGAAATAAAAAAACAACAGAGGCACTAGTGCCTCTCAGCTGGGAAGTGCTGGCCCCAAGCCAGTGCTTCTCAGCTGTAAATAAAAAAGAGGAAAAAAGCCCCACAACGGGGACTATTTAAAATAATAATAATAATAATAATAATAATAATAATAATAATAATAATAATAATAATAATAATAATAATAATAATAATAATAATAATAATAATAATAAAAACCGGCATCCCCTCTGGAGACCCCCACCCGAGCCAGGACCAGGTAGGGGTGGCAGCTCCGGAGCCCCAAACTTCCTCCATGGGGGCATTCTTCGGTCCGTCCTTGGCATCCCGTTGTTACGGGCAGGCACGGAGGAGGAGGAGGAAGCATATGGGGTGCCCGCTCAGGGTGGCTGGAAACTTATCCCTTGCTTGCCACCCCGACGCCCTCGGCCTCCCCCAGCTCCCTCCACACCACCCCCTCTCGATCTCACTGTCACTCACTCTGTGTGCGGCGGTGGCACAGTACCTCCTCTCTCGCCCTTCCCGCAGCACAGATTCCCTCACTGGTGCCTGGAGCCCATCTGCCCCGCGTGACAGCTCCTCCTCCTCCTCCTCCTCCTCCTCCTCCTCCTCCACCTCCTGCCGCTGCTGCCACCACCACCACTGCCCTGGTGAAGGAGGAGCGAGCGAGAGAGAGAGCCAGGCTCCAGGGAAGTCCTGCCAGTTGCTGTCCGTGCTCGCCCCCAGCTGTGCCCCGCCCTGCCCAGGTGTGTGTGTGTGTGTGAGGGGGATCTCCATCTCTCCAGTGGTGAGGGCAAGGAGGAGGAGGCATGCCCCAGGTAAGCAGAGTGCGGCGGCAGGCCGGCTTCCCCTCCGCTCCCTTTCTCACTGGCTGGGTGGTCCAGCTCCCTTCCCCTTCCCCTTTCCCTTTCCCTCACCTGCTCACTTCCTTTCTGGCCCTCCCAATTGGGCCAGCCAGTTTCCCCAGCCAGGGAAATAAAACAAACAAACAAAAGGCACTAGCACTTCTCACTGTAAAAATAAAAAGAAGAAAAGCCCCCAAACGGGGACTATTTAAAATAATAACCCCCCACCAAAATAAACGTGTCCCTTGGCCACACCCAGCCAGAAAAAATGAAACAAAAAATTAAAAAGAAATGAAACAAATGAAATATGAAACAATTTATTTTTTTTAAAAAAATTCATTTCGTGTTAAACGAAATGAATTGGGCCGGGGCAAAGAATAACAAAATGAAATGCCATTTTGGCATTTCGTGCCCATCTCTATGGGGAAAAGAACAACATTGATGTGGCTATATGCTATGTATCGAAGGCCACGCATAAGTGTCCCAGACGTCCATTTTAAAATAAAAACTGAGCATTGTGACCCTTCTGGAAAAGGATAGTATATATTTCCAAATAAATAACTACTCTTTAAGGGCACGGTTTTCGTCTACTATCTCTTAAAGCTGAGAGAATTGAGTCCTGAATAGAATGAGAAACACATTAGCACGATGGACAGAATTAGTATGTTTCGCAAGGAACTCTGCTCCTATCTCCTCTGTTGCCCTCCCTGGGATTACAGGTATCCAAGCATTGTACCATTCTGCCTTTAATTAGATTCTCAGTGGGTTTTCTAAGAATTGAGATATGGCTCCCAGCTCTATAATTAGGAATTCTTCTGAGTTGAGGTTTTAACTGAAAAAATACTGATAAAAGACCTTTGATAAGAAAGGAACAGATTGTAAAAGGCTGGACATGGTTACTTAGTTTTTATTGACTTTCTCCAGTTTGGCTGGAGAAGTTAGGTGGGAATTGTCAGGTATATACCAAGGACAGAACTGTATGTAAGATGTGTTACATATTTAAAGTATGTGTACCATATTTTCTGGTTAATAGGAATGGCTCTGTGGTTGCTGGGTGGCCTCAGAGTTCCAAGATTGTCTATATAGCTCCTTCCCCACCTTTATAATAATCCAATTCTTTTTTTTTAAAAGCAAAAAATTAAAAACAGTCTACTTCATGAATGTGGGATATTGTGCTTCTGTATCAAAAATTCAAACCAGCAGGAAATGGCCCAATATTGCTGAGAATCCTGTGTCTGCATTGACAGCAGGGGAAAAGATGCCAAGCTCTACATAGTAAAGGGCAGCCTGAATGTTGACAACACCAATGGCTGCAATCAAGATGGTCTACAGGACATCCTCTTCTCCTGACAACCATTCGCACATGTTGAAAAACAGCCCCAACAGAAGTGGTGAACTGATGAAAAAAGAAGTCACCTTCTGGGATTCTCCCTTGCATTGTGTTATTTTTGTGAATGGTAGTGGTGCTGAGGGACTCCTGTTAACACTTTGACCATTAGCCTGTGAAGTATTTCAGGGTTCCATGCTTCCCCATACTATTTCACATTTGCATGATAAACGTGAAAGAAGCTGCCCAGAATTTTGTGGTGTGGTACCACCAGTATGCTAATGACAATGTCATCTAGTTTTAAAGATATTATATGAGGCTTTTCTCAGTCTCTCAGGCCCCAGTGTGTGATCACCCAGCCCCCTACCATATACATTCCTGTGGTATATGGGAGACATTGCATCCCTCCCATCAAGAATTGTGACATATAGCTAAAGCTCATTCTTATTTCTGATAAGAAGACACATTGAATCAATGGGACTTGGAGAAGTCAACGGGTAAATCCCATTAATTGATTTTCCTCCTCCTCCTCCTCCTCCTCCTCCTCCTCATTATTATTAGAGATGGGTGTTTAGTTTCAGAAGTGATCTAGTTCTGAAATGAAACATGGCAGTACAGCTGCCATTCAGAACCAGGATCCAGCCTCCGGAACAAAATCAACCACTGGTTTATGTTCCTTTGGGTCACGTGGGGTGAAGCTCCAATCAGGAAGCAGCTTCCAATGAGTCATTTTTCCTACTCCCTGGTGCAGGCCAATCAGAAAGGGAGGTGGGACGATGTTCTATCACAGCTCCTGATTGGCCACACCAGGGATAAGTAAAGATGATGTGTCGGAGGCTGCTTCCTGGTTTGCATTTCACCCTGTGCAACGCGAAGGAAGGTAAGCCAGTGGCTGATTTTGTTCCAGAGGGTGGTTTCCAGGTCCAAATGGCCGCTGTGCTGCTGTGTTTCATTTCAGAACCAGACACCTCCCAAAACAAAACACCTATCTATTATTATTATTATTATTATTATTATTATTATTATTATTATTATTATTATTATTATTATTATTATTATTATTATTATTATTATTATTATTATTATTATTATTTAGCTGGGGCTTAGTGCTGCCTTTGCTCCATAGTTATAATCCTATTTCCTTTCCTGTTCCTCTAAAGCAGTGATGGCAAACCTTTTAGAGACCGAGTGCCCAAACTGCCATTCAAAACCCATTAATATTTCACACAGTGCCAATACAGCAATTTTACCTGAGTAGAGGTGGCTGTGAAGGTGCAATGTCGGGTGCCCACAGAAGGGGCTCTGAGTGCCCCCTTTGGCGCCCATGCCATAGGTTCGCCAACACTACTCTCTAGAGATTGGGGAAAACAAGGATTGGGGTGAACACTAACAGCAGAAGAGGAGGGGAGGGGATCTGGATCAATTGGTGGCCAAGGTCCCAACTACACAATCCTGGCAGTTCTTGCCTAGTACTGGATTCTACTCTAAATTGTTCCACTCCTTTCTTTTCCCATTTAAAAGAAAGAAAAAGAAGAAGAGCATCACAAGCCCCTACTCCTTTTTATGAAACTGTTTCAACCTTAGGGAGCTTCAGCTTAACTGTCAGATTGCAGTATAGATCACAAATGGTGAGTAAACTCTACTTGAAATCAATGATATTTATTTTGTTTATATGTGTTTGACTGGATAGTTGGTATTCTCTGAACATATCTTGCCGTTCCACCATTTAGCAATCACTTGTTGTGACATACAACTCACAGTTGTTCTGCTACAACACATTGTATGTAAGTAAGCCGCTAATAAAAGGGAAACATTTCCAGCTGAAACAAATATTCTTAAGGTGAACAGTATTTTGAACTCTGGCATCATAGCTTGAGCTGAATCTGTATCCACAGATTTGCGGGATGGCGCTTGAGGGAAATGCTGAGACAGTTTCTAAGCCTCCCGACAGATCTGTCGCCATGAGCCGGTAAAAGCACTTATGAAACTAGTGTGTATCCATTCAAAAGCTGTTGTATAGTCTGTTGTTCTTTCAGATCATGTCATCTCCCCAGAAGAACAGCTACAAGTACTTATTGAATTGGGTTCAACTGCATTTCAGCTCAAATACCTTACTCATTTCTCCCCATATCATCTGGAAAGCGAACAGCAGTTGAGATACAAGGTGTGTAGCTGAAGTAGAATTAGATTAAACCCCCTCTCTCTGCTCCCCTCCCATGCAGTGATTTCCTCTTTGATATATTCTCACATGATATTTCCTGCCTCACTTGAAATGACGAACAGGGTAAGTGGCTATTTCGTTATCAAGGTGCTGAGCAAAACCACAATGGCTGCATTTTACCCTTTAGGGAATTGACTTGATATATTAAGTTGGCAAAAGGTGATGGGAGTTATGTTTTGCCCCTGGAGCACCAACAGGAGTTCCCTTTGAAATGCAAGTTTCATGTGGCCACATTCTGTTTTTGCGGACAGTGTGTGTGTGTGTGTGTGTGTGTGTGTGTGTGTGTGTGTGTGTGTGTGTGTGTGCGCGCGCGCGCGCGTCCGTGCGTGCATGCATGCGTGGGTGGGTGGGTGCATGCACATGTGTCCACATGTGTGTGCATGTCTATGTGTGCGTGTGAGTGTAGGAGGTAGTAGACTTTCTTTTTTCTTACTTAAATTTCTAAGACTAATCAGGCTCTCCTCCCTTGTCACTAATGTTTCCCTGATAACAAATGTGTAAATGTATCAAACTGTTAAAAAAGCTTTGAGAGTAGAGACGGGCACAAAACAATTTTATTTCATTTCGGTATTTGTTATTCATTTCATTATGGAATGAAACAAATAACGAACAGACCCAGCAAAGAAAAACGTAATGAAATGAAAAGGAAATTTCCATTTTGTTTGCTTCATTTTTCATTTCCCCATAGGAAACCGTGGGCCCCCCCCCCCCCTGCAGAAGCCACTGCCAATCTGCTGTAGTGCAGGGCTTCAGCGGGGGAGGGGAGTTTAAAAAGCCCACCCTTTCCCCCACCCAATCAGGTACCATCAAGTGGGGGATAAAAGAAATAAAAAACAAAATAAAATAGCACACTGACCTGCCCATGGGCCTGCTGGTCGGTGCAAGATTTAATAAATGAATAAATAAATAAATAAATAATGCACTGACCCAGCCCATGGGCTAGCTCGTCAGCACAAGTTAAAATCATAAAAACCAAACAAACAATTGAACGAAATGAATTTTTTTAAAAAAGTTCATGTTCTAAACAAAACAAAAGAATAAAAACAATGAAAAATGAAACAAAATGCTATTTTGGCATTTCGTGCCCATCTCTATTTGAGAGGAACATGTTACCCCCCTGCCTCTGCCACCACTGTTGTATTGGAAACATTAAAATCTGGAGAAGGACAGACAGGTCTCTGCCCAAATCCCACACAGGCATAAGCCAAATGGTATAAATAGTTTTGGTAAATTACCACTAACAAGGAAGTTGGAATTGTGTTTCCCATAGCATGGAAAGTGTAACAAGAAATGGAAGTCTCAGATTCTTAACTAGGAACATAAACTGTGTAACTTGCAGTGGTGTGTGTAAGTAACAGGCTTCTGGTCCCCTGATTCTGGGGATTGATGGCTCACATGGGAAGAGTAACCAGGGAAATTAGTACTTAAATGTTCAGTGCAATGATTCCAGTAACTAGAGAGATGGTTGAAAATTATGGGTGATTTCCCCCCCCCCGTTGTGTTTGCTGAGACTCATAAATAAAAGGTGGTTGTTTTTTGTCCCCCCCCCGCCATCTGCCATTTACTGTCCTTTAGTTTCTGTTACTTAGTTTAATTGTTTTATTTTAATTGTTGCCACTGTTATATTGCCTTTGTTGTAAACCGCCTGGAGTTCCTTCGGGAAGACGGGCGGTATATAAGCCAAATAAATAAATAAAATAAAAATAAATAACTGTGGAAAAGGTACACATGGGGTGGAGAAAGATGGGTCCGCCTCACAGACATAGTTCCCAAGGATAAATAATTACACTGGTACGGATAGGACAGCTTCAACACATCACAGATGAAACTGCAGATTTCCTTCCAACAACTTCATTTTTATATTGTATGATGTACCTTCAACATTATTACATTTTGCTTCTGTTTTCTTGCATATTCATATATTATTCTGTTTCTGTTCATTGGATGTTAAGCCAGTGTGTTTTTAAGGATTCCAAACCTTGAAGTGTGTTCCTTCTTTTGGCTTTAAAGTTATACTAAGGAAACAAAATGGTCGAACAAAGCAAAACATCCTTGAGCAGCAGACAAATTGGCAAAAGCTCCTATGCACACTTCCATGGTGTTCAGCTACATAATATTAGGTTAGAGGTAGATAATTTTAATGGCTATGGGCACCAATGTTTTGCCTTTGGAATTTCCCAGATGCTACACAAACTTCCAGAACAGTCAAACAGGCTAAACAAACTAAAAGTGACTGGAAATAATCTCCAGGTTTTTTTTTTGGGGGGGGGAGGGAAGTTTTACTTATTGGGGGGGGGGAAGGAATGGAGACTGTGTGACCTGTTGCTCCTACAAGCTTTTAGAAGTATTTTTTTTATTTTGTTTTCCTCAAGGGCATTTCCAGTGTTCCAATGGCCCCACTGAAGGACTGAACATTGTAGAAAGACTGGGTTTGCAGTGTTTGTTAAAAGTGTTTTAACAGTCTGTTCCCCAAAAGAAGCCCAAACTGGTAGAAAACCGGAGATCATGATTTAATAAGGCAGGGATAAAAGGATAAAGTAGATTCAGGTTGATGGAGAAGACCTAATTCTGAAGTATAGTAGTGTAAATTTATATGAATCTGTGACTATCAAAACTCCAATTTGCAGTTCTAGGATTCATTTTTGGTCCATGCCAGCATGTCCAATGGATATGAGAGCTGTAGTCGGAGAAAAAAAAGTGCTCCCCTCATTAGTGTGACATGTTAGGTATATTAATTGTCTTTTAAGTGGGTTTCATTGTATTTTCACTGCCACAATTTTACTTTCCTGTACCCTACTCTCTGTACTAATGGGGACACATTTGTGCAATCACATGTAAAAAAAATAGATGGAGGATGGGACTCTTATTATTGGGTGTTTCAACCTTCAACTTCATATTTGGCCTTCCTTTGATTTCTTTTCTCTCAAGATCCTTAAAAATAAATAAATAAATAAAAACATAGGCAATTTCATAGAGAAACCAAGATCACTGATAGTGGTATATTCTAGGCAGCACAACGTCTCTTAACTCTCTCTTGTTCAGTTTCTGGGTTACAACTTCCTACAATTTGTTGAACCACTAATTCAATATATCTCACTCCCTGTTATTCTGTTCCTGCAGAACAGTTGTAGTGGACCATAATTTAATCTGACTGTGCAGTCATTAGAAGGTGTGTTTAGGCATGGTTCATTTAGTCACTTAGTCGTTCAGTTGATTGTGTAGTCATTCATTTATTTTGTCCAGTCATTTAGTGATTTTATTAGATAAATGCTCATACAATAACCACTTGGAAGCTTGGAAAATAAGAGAAGACTACATTCAAATTTGGGGTCAGTTCGCATCACCAGTTGTGGTTAGTTATCAAGTGATAACACATTGAATTGGACAGGGGAAAATTTGTACAGGACATCACTTACATCACTTATCTATTACTTTTTCTTCCAGGTGACCCTGTGTCACAGTGCCTAAGTAAAACAACCACAACATCTGTGACAACACCAAGAACATGTAGATAGTGATTTAGGGAATGTGTATACACTATTGGTTTCAATAGCAAATTATGCAAGACTGGAGAGCTGATCTTTACTGGATTCAAAAACTATACATCACGGTCATACTATACATTACAGATTGCACACCATTAGAACTTGAAACCATTTAATGTTCCAGAGATGCGATTCAGGCAGACTTTTGTAGTTGAGTAATCATATGTGCATGCCACTCTTGTGCTAACATTCTGATCCTGAATCACAGAACAGAACATTCTAATTTACGAACTGTAGGAAGAACAAAAAGCTCCTGCAGTAATGACAATAGCCAGACTTTATCAGCATTAAAATAATTTCCTCTTCTAATGACAAGTTGCCTCATATGCCTAGTTTGTCCCTTGTAGATAGGTGTATTTGATTTTTAAGTACATGACTGAAATACTGTTTAGCATGGTAAGTTGCATTACTTCAGTCCCACTGAATCATTAAAGATTTAGCTAGCCAACTGCTTTCATTGATTCAAATTTTATTTGCAACTACAAGAAAGCGTGGTGGCTTAGTGGGTTAGAGAACTGAAAACTGTCGCCTGCAAAGTCGGCAGCTCGGCAGTTCGAATCCCAGGTGGCACGCAGCAGAGTCAGCTCCCGCTGTTAACCCCAGCTCCTACCAACCTAGCAGTTCGAAAGCATGTAAATGCAAGCAGATAAATAGGTATCACCACAAAAAGCGGGAAGGTAAACAGTTTTGTGTGTGCAGAAATGCATTCAGTCATGCCAGCCACATGGCCATGAACTGGCACAAAACTGGCTCTTTGGCTTGAAAACGGAGACGAGCACCACCCCTAGAGTAGGACACAACTAGCACACATGTGCAGGGGGAACCTTCACCTTTTTTTATACAAAGATAAAGCATAATTGCATCACACCCATTTAAATCAAGGAATGTATAGGGGAGTTGATTTATACAATCCCCACTGACTGAATGGGTCTACTCCAGTGTGGCCTAGTACACTAAGCAACAGATTTTCAGCTAACGTTGGAAGATACACTGTTATGCAGCTAGTTGCTCAGTGATGGAGGGCATCCTTTGCTTGCAGAAAGTGTGAGGTTTACAATGGAAATTATGCACATTTAATTATATGAATGTGTCATTGCATATACTCCCACATACACATGTATATGATTTTGAATTTCAGGGTTTTCAGGTAGAAATGTTAGAAAATACATTTCCAAGAGAAGTGTTGTTAGTTCATATGACAATGTGGACCACAATGCAATGTTCTGGTGGAGCAGGTAGGGAGGATTAATGTGGAGGCAGGGAAGATTGAAGCAAGATTCAATCTCTGGGTCGTCTTTTCTGAGCAGATTTGGAAAAGTTAGAAATAAAAGTTGTGCTAAAAGCAATTCTTCCTTGAGAAGAACTTTGAAGGAACAGCTGAAAATTTTCACCCATCCAATGTTTGCAGATGTGATATTTGACCTATAGGCAATAAATATTAATAGACGATTAATCACACTCCTTACCAAAATTAATATATTGTTGTCCACTCTCACCTTCCTTCTACATTTACTAAAGTGATGTTTCTTAGCATTAGCAAAATAAGTGAAAGGCATCTGGAACTTGAATAAGCATCCAGCTAGCTAGCAAATATTGCTAATCCACCAGAATCTGCATCCTAAATTCTTTAATAAAATAGATATTTTATGAACCTTTACAACATTAGTAGAGGTTTTTTTTTTTTTTTTTGCTGCCCCAAATTGCAGATTACGGCCTGCTCAGAGATTCGCTAATGACAGTCAGATTCAATAGAAGAAAGATTTCATCTAATATTAGTGTCTGGCAAGTCAATTTGCAAGGTTATTTTTGCAGATTAAATTAGCTACATTGGGAGGTCACCCTCTTGCTTCTAAATCAAGAAAGACAGACAGATATATAATAGCCTACCCCTAAAACACTGCCATTATCCGATCATTTTTTATGATGAAATTAGTCTCCCCCTCCTGATGGTAGGATGAAGAAAACCTGTAGCACCATATTTTGGAACATGGTCAAAGCCTAACGGAATGACACGAATTTCAGGCTCTTAGTAGGGTACTAATATCTTCTGGGAAAAGCAGGATTCAAATTAAATATGGATTCATGGCCGGAAAGGGGAGGCCAAAATTAAAGGCTGCCACAAGGAAGGCGGAGTAATCTTGATTTATGTAGCTTGATACAAGTAATGGATACAAATTATGAGAAAGGAGATTTGCCTGAGACATCAAGGAAACCTTCCTGTGAAGAAGAGCTGGCTGACAATGGAATGGACTGCCTTGAAGGATGGTAGATTCTTCTTCACCAGAGTGTTTCAGGAGAGGTTAGGATGATCACCAATCATGGATGTGTAGCTAGCTGTGGTTTTCATCAGGGGTTTAGTTTCAATAAATATGGGGGACATTTCCAGGTCTACAATTCTAGGACTACATTATTCTAATTATATTATTGTTCAGATAAGGATTGTGGAACGTGCTGAGGCTAACTGGCAAGGTGCTGGAGCAATCTCACTTGCGTGCATGGTCATGTGCTCAACTGCACAGTCCACCCTGGTGCCTCTTCCATCAACTGCAATAAAGCTGCAGACCTTATTGGAACACTAGCTGCCAGGGTTCTGCCTGATGTATGTTTGTTTAAGTGTGTACCCTACCCAATTAGTGGACAGCCCACTACTCCGGGCAGCTGCGTGTATATAGATATACTTAGATTTTGTTGAGGCACCACTTTATCAATTTTTTAAAATCATGAGTAAAAAATAATAATTAAATGCCATAAAGTCAATTCCAATTTATGGCAATCATTTCCAGGGTTTTCTAGGTATTGACTAGAGATGGGCACGACTTAGCGGTATTCCCGTTTCCGTTTCCGTTACTCGTATCCGTTACTCTACGGAAACGGAAACGGGAATTACTCCATCAGAATTCGAGCTCGAACCGACGAACGAACAATTTGGTCTGATTTGTCATGCTCGTTACTTGCATCGCGCAATGCCAAGCGGCACAGAAAAAAAGTTTTTAAAAGTTAAAAAAAACCCCGATTCCCGGCCCTAAAAGTAGGCGAAAACTGTCTGAGGGCACCTACCAGGCCAGAAGGGTGTTTTATTTGGGGGGGGTCCCCTCTCCTTGGCTATTGCTACTGCTGCGCTGCTGGTACCAGGCTGGGGGGGGGGGTCCCCGCCCCCCTCTCCTTGGCTATTGCTACTGCTGCGCTGCTGGTACCAGGCTGGGAGGGTGCATCCATTTGCCATGTAGTGCGGGGGATCCAAAATGGCGACCACAATATTTTTTTTGAAATCGTTGCCCAAAACCCCACCAAAGCACCACAGAAACATGCGGAAATTAGCTATTTTAAATGCTTGAATTTTTACAGTAGCAGCAGTGGGTTTTTCTTGCAAAAAAGTCTCTGTTGATTTTATTTTATTTTATTTTATTTTTTTACACCTGCGCATTCGCAATGATGGGCTCGCCCATGGGAGTGGACCATGCAAAGTTTTGGAGCCATTCCACCAATTGCATGGCCAGGTTTTGCTGACTGTACCAGGCTGGGAGGGCACATCCATTTGCCATGCGGTGGGGGGGATCCAAAATGGCGACCGCAATATTTTTTTTGAAATCGTTGCCCAAAACCCCACCAAAGCACCACAGAAACATGCGGAAATTAGCTATTTTAAATGCTTGAATTTTTACAGTAGCAGCAGTGGGTTTTTCTTGCAAAAAAGTTTCCGTTGATTTTATTTTATTTTATTTTATTTTATTTCTTTACACCTGTGCATTCGCAATGATGGGCTCGCCCATGGGAGTGGACCATGCAAAGTTTTGGAGCCATTCCACCAATCTCATGGCCAGGTTTTGCTGACTGTACCAGGCTGGGAGGGTGCATCCATTTGCCATGCGGTGGGGGGGGGGGTCCAAAATGGCGACCGCAATATTTTTTTTGAAATCGTTGTCCAAAACCCCACCAAAGCACCACAGAAACATGCGAAAATTAGCTATTTTAAATGCTTGAATTTTTACAGTAGCAGCAGTGGGTTTTTCTTGCAGAAAAAAGTCTCCGTTGATTTTATTTTATTTTATTTTATTTTATTTTATTTTTTTACACCTGCACATTTGCAATGATGGGCTCTCCCATGGGAGTAGACCATGCAAATTTTCCACCAATCGCATGGCCACTTGGCCAGGTTGACCACAGAGACTTCTGGGATGTGCCAATCGGGCATAAACAGCCCACTAATCGTAGCCCAAACCCGAACCCTAAGCCTAACCCATACGCCAGTACACTGTCCTTCTAAGTGGGTCAGAGAGGCACCCAGAGGTGCACCCCAATACTCACCCTAACCTCACCCGTAACTAACCTAACCCTAGCCGTTGCACTAACCCGTCTTAACCCTAAGCCAGATCTACTTGCATTGCACTACATGCAAGTACGTGAGACACAGCGGGTGCAAAGAGTCTGCCAGTCCGTCACTTGTGGCTCTGGCTGACTCCTGCAGCTCCCTCCAGGAGCCCGCTACCCCCTCCCCAAACCAGTACTAACGAAAACGAAAAAACAAAAAAAAACAAACCGACTAATTTTTGCAAATTTTCGCGAAAAACGGAAACGAGCCGAAACGGAACCGGCCCGACTAACAACAACTCGAAAAATTTTTTTTTCAAGTCGTGCCCATCTCTAGTATTGACTACTCAGAAGTTGGCTTACCATTCTCTTCTTCTCAGGACAACCTGAGCCTACATATTATGGCTAATTTCCTAGAAGGCTCATTGATGAATCAAACTCCCAGTCTTTTAATCTGCAGTCAAATTCTGAGCTGTCTTTCATAGCTTATCTATTATAATTTATTTTAAGGGGCACGAGTAACTAAATGTAACACATAATGTGGAACAATATTAAATCAGTAATAGATATAATTAAATTGGTCCAGGGTCCATCTAAGTCTTGGAAAGTGATGCAAAAACAAACAAACATAGAACTTCATTTTATTCCTCTCGGAAAAAAATTCTTAAATTGTTGTAATTACCTTCTAGAAGGAAAACCAATACTCTACTCGTACAAAATCTTCAAATAATAGATAGAGCCAGACCTAGGCAATTACTTTTGTTGAAAAGCTAGTTAATAGTGTTGCAGACAGACAGAGGAGATGACACCTTGCTATAAATTTTCATTCCTTCTATGAATTCTAGTGTTTTAGTTAGCTTTAGATCACATGGGAAAAAGAGAAAGGAGAAAGGAGAAACACATGGTGTCTTTTAATTGTTTTAAATATATGTTTTACAATTGTTATACTGCCCAGAATAGTGTTCCTGCACTAAAGGAGCAGTATAATACACAAACAAACAAACAAACAAACAAACAAACAAACAAACAAACAAACAAACAAACAAACAAACAAACAAACAAACAAACAAACAAACAAACAAACAAACAAACAAACAAACAAACAAACATTTGTCCATGACCACCAGGGAAGCCACTCATGTGAGTATTGAAAACCTCCTTCACAACAGAGGTGGGGGGCTCAGACAGTCTATCTGCTACTTATAAGGCAGGGATTGATGAATAAAAATGTTCTGCTTATATACTGCTGCATACTACTTCAAGTAGTCTCTGGGCAGTTTGCAGTTTAATTACAGTATGCAGGCTACACATTGCCCCCGCCCAGCAAGCTGGATACTCATTTTAGCGACCTCAGAAGGCTGGACAGCTGAGTCCACCATGAGCCGGCTACCTAGGATTGAACCCCAGGTCGTGAGCACAGTTTTAGGTGCAGTACAGGCATTTAACCACTGAGCCACACAGGGCTAAAAAAAAAAAACAAAAAAAACCCACTTCAGACTTCCACCAGCAAGGCCAGGGCTAATGACTCATACTTTATGGGTGATGGGAATGTTGTAAAGGTGGGACTTTCATGCACCTTAGGCCATTGCCCACCTAATACGCCTATTGAGACTATTGTCCTCCTAACGAGCCTATTCAGGCCATTGTCCATCTAATGAGCCTATTTCAGACCAGGGTGACATGAGGTCAAAGTAAACTATAAAATGGAGGACTTGCAACTAGCTTTCTTCATACTGATGAAGCTGTTTGGATGAGCAGTGAAATGTTTCAATCTCTCAAGAAAAGAAGTCCAGTTGCCATGACTAAACTCCCAGAAACCAATGAAAGGATTTGTTTTGTGATTTCTGGTTGCTCCTGGCTCACAGTCAATGCAACATAGTTGCATGCAGTGGACTCCAAAATCACAAAAGAAAAACTTTAATCAACGGCAGTTTGCTGCTACCAAGGGTTCCATTCCCACAGAGACCATTCCTGACTAACAGAATTTCAGTCTTTTAGAATATCTTTGGTTCTAGATAGCAGGACATTTTGAAAGTCCCAGGTTCGTTAGAATGCCTGTGCCTGACCCGTGAAATGGAGAGGACTGTTTCAATGTATACAGTAGGAAATGGACAACATTTAATAGCATGGCTGATGTTATGCTTTATACGTCAGCTGGCCAGTTTACATATTAATAAATATATAATTGCAAGAAATCATACTATCATTGGTATAGGTTACGGACAAAACTCACAAACCTCCAACATGAAAGGCAGGGTTTCTTTTGTGCTCCACAACATCACAAAACCATAGCAACAACCTGTCACCTTTTTCTGTCACTCAGGATTCTTGAACCTGAGGAGGGGAAAAAACTATATCAATAAAGTTTGGCCAATAACTCTAGTAATAAGCGCAGTATGTCCACTTGTCACGGCTGTTGAATGGACAGCCATCATTCGCTCCTCTACAGGAATGCCACTGAATAAAATGGCCTTGCTGGTAATATCAGAGTTTAATGCCTACAAGGTTTTTATTTTGGCCTCCTTTACTCAATGGATTTTCAGGGATGTCTCTCTTTCTCTCCCCCCTCTGTCCTCCCCCCCCCAAGTCCTTTTTCAGCCCCTCACCTTGGAGTCATGGACAACCACAGCCATCTGCAAGCTCTGATTAGTAAGCTTACAAAATGCTGGGTTGTCTGCAGGCTTTGAAATGGTTGTAAGTGAAGGCTGAGGCGAAAAAGCACCAATTTGTCTGATAAACACAACAAAATATTAGGAAGGAAAGATAGATAAGCCAATGATGAAACAATAATGAGGAGGAATGGGAAGCTCTTAAAAAGCATTTAGAATTCAAAGCCTTCCGTCATCTCAGTCCTATTTGCACTTTGCACTTTTCTGTTTAAAAGGCAATTTTCTCCCTTACTGCTTCGAGCTAATTTTTATATTGCTGTTTGTAATGCTTACGTGTCTCCCTCCCTCCTCTCTCCTTTTATTATCATTTCTTTGTTCATTAAGCTATCATCCTTTAAAAATGTAATTATCTGGGTTCTCTGCCCTTCCGCTAAGTCTGTGTCTTGTACTCCTCTTAATAGACTATTTTATTAAGTCATGTTTCTAACATATTATGTTTTATTTGGCCAGCTACGTAGAGCTCAGTAAACAGACTTATAAACATCCAGCTGACTTTTCTATCATATGCATATCAAACCAGATTTGCCCAAACCATTATCAGGATTGTCAAGTTCATTTGTCTCCTTTGTTCCCTTTTGTCCTTAGAAGGACAGCAGGGGAAACCTGAGAAACCGGTCACAAGGTCCTGCTGGAATCTCTCTCAGCTACCTCACCACTAAAAAAAATAAAATGAGATCTATCTTTCAACTTGTCTGGTTAGCAATTATTCTTTTCCATATCCCCATTGTACAAAGAGGAGTCACCTCTAGAAAGAAAATATGAGGCCACAAATTGGTGGGTCGCTGGAATTTTACTTCAACCCTGTATATGATTAGAGATGGGCACGACTTAGCGGTATCCGTTTCCGTTACTCGTATCTGTTACTATGGAAATGGTAACGGGAATTACTCCGCCAGAATTCGAGCTCGAACCGAGAACGAACAATTTGGTCTGATTTGTCGTGCTCGTTACTTGCATTGGTGCGATCGCGCAATGCCAAGCAGCACAGAAAAAAAGTTTTTAAAAGTTTAAAAAAACCCGATTCCCAGCCCTAAAAGTAGAAAACTGTCTCCTACCAGGCCAGAAGGGTGTTTTATTTGGGTGGGGTTTCCCCGCCCCCCTCTCCTTGGCTAATGCTACTGCTGCGCTGCTGGTACCAGGCTGGGAGGGCGCATCCATTTGCCATGCAGTGCGGGGGATCCAAAATGGCGACCACAATTTTTTTTTGAAATCGTTGCCCAAAACCCCACCAAAGCACCACAGAAACATGCAAAAATTAGCTATTTTAAATGCTTGAATTTTTACAGTAGCAGCAGTGGGTTTTTCTTGAAAAAAAAGTCTTCGTTGAATTTTATTTTATTTTATTTTATTTTATTTTTTTACACCTGCACATTCGCAAATTGGGCTCGCCCATGGCAAGTGGACATGCAAATTTTCCACCAATCGCATCTTGTTGACTTCTGGGATGTGCCAATCGGGCATAAACAGCCCACTAATCATAGCCCAAACCCGAACCCTAAGCCTAACCCATACGCCAGTACACTGTCCTTCTAAGTGGGTCAGAGAGGCACCCAGAGGTGCACCCCAATACTCACCCTAACCTCACCCGTAACTAGCCTAACCCTAGCCCTTGCGCTAACCCGTCTTAACCCTAAGCCAGATCTACTTGCATTGCACTACATGCAAGTACGTGAGACACAGCGGGTGCAAAGAGTCTGCCAGTCCGTCACTTGTGGCTCTGGCTGACTCCTGCAGCTCCCTCCAGGAGCCCGCTACCCCCCCAAACCAGTACCAACGAAAACGAAAAAATGAAAAAGCGAACCGACTAATTTTTGCGAAATTTCGTGAAAAACGGAAACGAGCCGAAACGGACTGCCTCCGACACACGACAACTCAAAAACGTCATTTTCCCTAGTCGTGCCCATCTCTATATCTGATAGAATTCTCCACCACATTAGAAGGTGGCAAGATATCTCCATTTGGGAAAATCGACACGCTATATAAATATAAAAATAAATAAAATAAAATAAATCTGTGAAGAATCTCTGTCATTCATGAGGTCATCCGAAATTTGAGTCATGGCAACTGGACTTCTTTTCTTGTGAGACTGATACGTTTCGCCACTCATCCAAACACCTTCATCAGTCTGAGCAACCTCTGTGTGAGTTTTCACATTTATAGTTCATCTTGCTGTCACACCACTCTGGTCTGAATAGTAGACATAGGCACGACTCAGCGAAATTGTCGTTTCCATTTTCGGTTATCGTTTCCGTTATGTAACAGAAACGGTAACGATAATTAAGCCGTCAGAACTCGAACTCGAACTGAAAAAAGAAAAAATTGGTCGGGTTTTTCATTTTTGTTTGTGGCATTGTGGCGATCGTGTGATGCGAAGCACAGAAAAAGTTTTTCTAAAGTTTTTTTAAAAAAACCCCAACTCCCGGCCAAAAAAGCAGGCGAAAATATGCCTGCCTGAGGCTTTGCCACCTACCAGAGGGGTGGTTTCTGGGGGGTCCCTGGCCTTTTCCCCCCTCTTCTCCTGTCCTTGGCTGCTTGCACCAGGCTGGGGTGTGTGTCATCCTCGTCGTCTCGCCATGTCATGCGGTGGGAGGGATCCAAAATGGCGACCGCAATTTTTCTTTTGAAATCGTGGTAAAAAAACACACCAAATCACCACAGAAACATGTTAAATTTATTTATTTTAAATGCCTGAATTTTAATAGTAGCAGCAGTTTTTTTTATAGCAATAAAACGTCGTATTGATTTTATTTTATTTTATTTTATTTTTGTTTTTTTTAGACCTGCCCATTTGGGCTGGGCATGGGATGGGACCATGCAATTTTTTTGAACCATTCCACCAATGGCATTGCCAGGTTTTTGACTGACACTTCTGGATGTCTCGGAGGGCATAAAAAGCCGAGGCACCTTCCAGAAATCGCAGTCGGGTGTATGGATGTGGTTGAGGGAGGAGGGCTGGCTGCTGGTGCTGGTGTGATCCAATCGAGATTGAGGAGGGAGGCTGGAGGCTTTAGGATTTAGGTTAGGCAGGCAGAGAGGGAATTGAATTTAGAAAATAATTTCTTTGATTCCCTGCAGCTTTGTCTGCTGAAGGGAATAGCAGTTTATTCTTTATTTCTTCTCTGGCAGTTTGTGAGGATATTTTTCTGATATTGGATAAAGGGGGAGGTTCGACTGGAAGTGGGAGGTGTGGATTTATTTTAAAAATATAATATATACTACCATTTATTTTTCTATTTTCCCAACTTCAATTTGCTTGCACACAGAGACATTTGGGGTGCAAGCCAAGAACAGAACCTCTATCCAAAGTGATATCCTAACTGCCCACTCACCCGTCCGCCCGCGCTGCCACCCGCCTGCGGCCCGCGCCGCCGCCTGTCCACTTGCATGCCCGCGGCATCCCACCCCCGCCACTGCCGCCTGCCCGCACCTCCCCCCTGCCCCCCGCCCCCCGCCCCCCGCCTAGGGCGCAAAACTGATTGCGGGACGCCCCTATGCTCTGGGAAGTCAAATCGTGTTAAATCATGGTGGAAAAGAGAAACGACAAACGACAAATGAAACGACGAATTTTTGAAAAAATTCGCAACAAACGGAAACGACCCAAAATGGACCCGTTCCGACAAACGAAACCTCAAAATGTCATTTTTTCTGGTCGTGCCCATGTCTACTGAATAGGCTTGTTAGGTGGACAGTGGCCTGAATAGGCTCATGAGATGGACATAACTGAATAGGCTCATGAGATGTACAATGGCTTAGTATGTGGGAAAGTTCTACCTATTTAACCCTTTCCAACACTCATTAAATCTTCTCTATCTAATATTTGTGCATCATTATCTTTGAATGAGTGCTCTTTGTCTTTCAAGTGAAGGTACACTGCTGATTCTGGTCCTGACCTGTTGCCCTTCCTGTGCACGTTGCCCCTCCTGTTTAATGGCTGTTTGGTTTTTCCAGTGTAGAGCTCTGCATACCTTTCATACTCCTAAAGGTGGCAAAATAGTTTAAGAGGTGCAGGCCAGGTTGCCTAGTACTCACTATTTTGCTCCAAGAGAAGGGGAATGCTGTGGGACCTATAAGGCCAGGCAAAGGGCTGATTTCTTTCCACAGCCTTGGTTTATTTATGACTCCTGTTTACAATGTTGTTGTGGCCAAATTGATTCAGCTTTGATTCAGCCCGACACTGGTCCTTCAAATCCCAACTGATCTGCTTCAGGCTGATTTGTAGCCCGCCTACTTTGAGTCATGCCAGTATATTCAAAAGTATCAACATGTATTTTTATTTGCCCAAATATTGGGGGGGGCATGAAAATGGGGGGAAACAGAAGAGCTCTTACCTAAGATGTGTGAGAGCTGAAACTCAGCACTAATTTCCTTCCTTCCTCCACTCCCTACCAGGAATAGCCATGCAATTTAGATCTCTTAGATCCTATTCATAATACTCATGTGACTTTACCCAAAATCCTCCGCAATAACACAAATTTCACAAATACAGTAACCCCTGCCATTTCGCAGCTCATATAGTGCAGTCCCAGTATATTGTGGGACAACAGTATATGAAAAATGCCCCCTGGAGTAAGCTGGACTTACCCTAGGCCTTGTGCTGCTGAATGGGCCTCTGCTGGCCTTCCTGGGCTGTCGGAGGCCCCAAAAGTGCTTCCCGCCAAACTGGAAGTGACTTCCAGAAAACCGGATGTCACTTCTGGATTGCTAGAAAGCACTTTTGAGGTCTCCGGGGGCCTTTCTGGGCATGTCCGAGGACTCAGAACTGCTTTTCTGTGAACCGGAAGTGAGTCACTTCCAGTTTGCAAAAAAGCATTCTTGAATCTTCCGGAAGTCACTTCCGGTTCAGCAAGAAGCACTTTTGGGGCCTCCAATGGCCTGGGAAGACCGTCAGAGGACTGTTCGGGGCAGCACAAGGCCTGGGGTAAGTACAGGAGGCCCCAAACAGGCCCTCCATTCCCAACCCAAACCTGTATCTACTTATCATGGATTTTCAATTATTACAGGTCAGGTCAGGTTCTAACCCCCGTGATAGGTGGGGGGTTACTGTATGTGCTGACTTGACTGGATTGAGATCTGCAGCTCACCTTTAAAAAAAAAGAAGGAAGACATTCTCAAATTCTTTCTAACTGCTGAAAATAAAAGCAAGTCAAATCACAATCTGTCTCAGTTCTCCAACATGCTGTCCCCAAATTTTAGTGATAGTTCACATTTATAGAAGAATTCACTTCCAGGAAATACAAAACTGGGCTTTCCAGGAGTACATGCACTTTTTATTGGTGCTTAAGCTTTTGGCTTCCTAATTTTATTTTTATTTTATTTTCCTGTGGGAGGTGATTTTTATAAAAATAGATGTTTAATCCCCTGTTAGATTCATGTGTTGCCGTGGGTTCCCTTGCTTCATTTTAAATTGGTCTGGAAATGGAACAGTACTCTAGGGATTGTTGCATCCGGTACTTTTGTACCATCTCACTTGAACAGGTCATTTATTTTCATTGTACCAATGCCAGACAGACAAGTAATCTATTATTTCATTAAGAGTGATCCTACTGATTGTCAGGGACATCCCTGTGGATTGGACTGATTCACTGTGTCATTTTAGAAGCTTGCCCAAAGTTGGCAGCCATCATGAGGTGAATCTGAAGATTGGCATCCAACTCATTTGGCAGAATGGAAGTTGTAGTACAGGAGAACCAGGGCCTGTTGAACTAGTTAATCTGTTCATTTACTATCCTAAAATGCTAACCAAACAAATGGGAGGTTGCAGCACATATACCTCCTAGGGAGAAGTGTCCAATTGGTCCCTCTGAAATTTTTTGATGGGTCTCCTGATTGATTTGTAACCTTCCTGGGTGCACCATGAGTTGTGGGTGCAGAATTCCCTGTGGCAAAGACTTCCACCAAGTCTCTAAACATATTGACACCTAAAAAGGCAAAGGAAAATGGACCTGGCCAGGGGAAGTGCGGAGAAAAGTTTTTTAGGATTGAACAATGTCAGGTATAGTAGCATCTGACAGCTGACTGCATGTGATCTTGCTAGTGCCTGCATAGACACTTGCAGGAGCAGAGATTGTTGGATGCCACACATATTTCTGCTCTTTCAGCTGCTCTTGACAAACCTTTGAATTACTGGCATCTGACCCTGGCTCATTAAGGAGCTCCATCTCTACTTCCTCCTCCTCCTCCTGCTAACAGAGTAGCAAAAAGGCTTTGTCAATTTTTCTGATACTGATCTCAGCTTGACGTCTTGCGTGCTGTTGTTTTTCTGTCCTTTATCTACTTCATTAATCTTCACCATTTGAGAATTGACTCTGGTTTTTGCATCTCAGCTATTGGCTGGCTGCTCGTGACTCTGTGAGGTTGTTGGTCGGCACTGTCTGGAAACATGACTTCAAGAAAGAGGAAGAAGATGACTTCTCTTTAAGGAAGGAAAGGGTTGAGTGTTTTTCAATGGCTAGGAATTTAATAAACTGGCCAGATAGCTCAATTGATTACTGTGGAGCTGGAATTTGGAAGTTTGCTTCCCTGCTGTGCCTCCTGTGAGCAGAGTCAGTCTGTGTGACCTTGGGGAAGCTGTGCAGTCCCAAGGGTACCCCCCCCACACACACACACAAGAAGGAAATGGTAAATCACTTCTGAGTACTCTCTACCTAGGAAACCCTGGAAAGAGTCCCCATAAGTCTGGAGTGACCTGATGGCACACAATAATTCTTATTAGAAGCACAGGTAATGGGAGGTCATCTTTTCTTTTTCTGTGATGGGATAATGGGAGAATTAATGTATTATTGCAAGCAACACTTTGGATATATTATCTCTAGTGATGATTAACAAGCAAATAAGTGTGTTTGCATGTTTGTATAATTCTCTATTTTAGCCCTGAGATGTCATTGGACATCTGTACCGGGGACAAGAGGGAAGCACAATGGATGCTAATGGAATTCTTCACAACCACTGTCCCTATCCAGACAGGTATCAAAGGCTCCTCATCATCATTAGAGCACCCTCACCATCTCATCAAAGCAATGCTGAAGCAAAGTCCAAAAGGTGGGATGGAAAGTAAATTCTGGTTCATTAACAACAGGTCAAAGAGACCCAGAAGTTTTCTGAGTTTATGGAGAAAAACCAGACTCTGAAATTTACTCCACTTTCTTACACAGTCAAAGTGACCTTTTTGTAGAAGTCTCAGTTCGTTCTTCTTCCTCTGTGCATATGTACCTGTGTGTATAGAAGCTAAACAGGAAATTGTAGAGGTACTGGGGAAAACAGGAGGTAAATCCGAATGGACAAGGAGAACACCAGAACTCTTTCCCATGCATTACTGATATTTGGATCGAGAGAAAGAGATTGGCCATGGGCACACATGCATACATCAATGGTTGTGGGATTCAAGTTGTATTTCCTAATGCTTCTGCAAGTGTTGTGGACATTCTGTACCAGCCCCTCTCCTCTACTTGAGGAAATTCCAAACAGCATAGGAGTCTTACCATGACAACCCTAATAGTGACTGATTCAGTGTCATACTTCAACCCACATGGACAACTAACACATTTGAAGGGAGAGACTCAAGAAATTGTATCCTCCATCTTTTTGCTCTTCTTTAGGGTACTGGCATTGTATTTACAATTACTCATATATTGAGGCCTTCTGTCTTTTCTGAATATCACGTCCCCTGTTGAATTTATGAACTTTGGAGTTATTTCCACTCTCAGTCTTTGTTTTCACTCATTCCCTTCAATCACATTTTCAGATGCACTTATAGTAGCTTTCAGCCTCCAATCCTTATTTTAAATCGCTTCAAGTTCCACATCGATCTTATTTGAGCTTACCATTTCCCTTGCTCACTTAGAACTGAATCAGTTTTTTGAATTGCTTTTATTTTCCTTTTCTGCTTCAGTTTCTGGGCATAACTTACATTGGTTTTACATCAACTTTTCAATCATTTTTATCTCAGAGGCCTATTTTTACTTCTCACTTTAAATCACATCAACTTACATATTCTTATAATGTATGTGGTAGCAAACCACATCCCATTCTTTTAAAATGCCTTTATGTATATAAATTGTTTCTATGTCCCGGGGGGGGGGGGACCCGTGGAAAAGATGTTCTGATGCTGAATACTTGTCATTTTTATGCAATTGTTTTAATATAGCTTAAGTCAAATACTTTCGTGTATCTTTACTATCTGCATGTATTCTACAAACCCTGTATAGACCTTCTTTTTCTTCACACAGAATTATGTGAGGGAAAGCAAGGACGTGCATGCCAGTTTTGCTTCTGGCACATTCTCACAGCTGCCTTTGGTGCTCTCCCATGGCAGGGTTTCACCAGCTGGTCAGTTGGTGGTCAACATCTGTTTCTGCCTTTATATCATGGGATTGTCTGTTAAAACCCTTCTCAATCCTAACACCCTGCCTCAGATATCTATATGAGTACCCTAACATATAGAAGGGGATTAATTCTGTTAGCTTCTACATTTTGTCACTCTGGGAGTAGGTTCCCTCTGCCAGTCATTGTTCTTACAGGACACCCATGATCTCTAAGGAAAGTGTTCTGCTTGTATACTGCCCCATACCACTTCAAGTAGTCTCTGGGCGGATTACAGTTTTAATTACAGTATGCAGGCTACACATCCCCCCCCCGCAAGCTGGGTACTCATTTTCCCAACCTCAGAAGGCTGGAAGGCTGAGTCAACCATGAGCCTGCTACTTGGGATTGAACCCATGTTGTGAGCACAGTTTTACCTGCAGTATAGGCATTTAACCACTGTACCACGAGGCTCATATTTTTGTGGTGATGATTCATTTAGCAAGATTTCCCAACAACAAATTAATTTTCAAGTTCTCACATTGGAAAAATAAAAGACTATTCTCATACAGTATACTTAAAATACAGTCTACTTTTTGGTATTGCAATATTTATTTGAATTGGGTGCAAAGTAATCCAAACAAATGTTTCTGTAAATGTAAATGTGTTAATTATTTTATTAATGTTTCAGTTGTTTTTGTTTTACAGTGGGACCTCACAAGACAAATGCCTCATAAGACGAATTCTTCATAAGACGGATGAAGTTTCCAGGGATAGGCATTTTTCAAAGGATGCCATTTTGCCTCAGGGATATCCAGTAAAAATTTCATCTTACGGGGCTGGCTTTTGAATTTTGCACACCCACATCCTGAGAGGATTATGGGCATGTGATTTTTAAAAGTCTGATCCTCCATCCTGGCTTTCCCGACCATGTAGCACCCATGGGTGCTACATGGTTGGGAAAGTCAGGCTCGAAGCCCCCCCCATCCTTGCTTCACCTGGGTTTCTGCGCTGAAATGGCTCCATGCACTAAGCTGGGTGAAGGGGAGGCAGTGGTTTGTAGGCTCATTCATAGCCCCCAGTTTATCTTTTAAAATTTATGAGTATTTTTACCCCACCTTTCTCCTTGTAGAAGGGCCCAAGGTGGCTAACAGGAAGGAGAGACAATATACAATCCAGAAGAATTAAGATTAGAAATGTGCCTCTTCCCCCAGTGAGGTGTGTTGGGGGGAAGGTGTGGGTCCTTTTTTCTTCCACCAGGGCTTTTTAAACTCCCCCCTTCCCCAGGCCCTGCATGCCAGATGATTGGCACTGGAATAGGGAGGGAAATATTTCACCACCACCACCCCAGTGCTGATCAGCTGGTGTATGGAGCTTGGGGGGGCTTTCTAAACTCCCCCCCCAAACCCTGCCTGCCAGCTGATTGGTGCTAGGGTGGGAGAAAAAACCTTCTGGCACCCTGGGCCTGGGGTGGGGGAAAAACCAGCTGGCACCCTGGGCCTGGGGGAGGGGAAATTTTTTAAAAAATCCTTGGGCTCCAAGACATTTTAAAAAAACCATTCCTTCCACCCCCAATAGGGTGTCTTGGGGTGGGAAAGGTGTGGGTCCCTTCCCCCCCTCCACCTCACATCCCACATGCCAGCTGATTTGTGCTCGGGTGGGGAGGCTTGGAGAAGGGAAAAAATTAAAAAGCCCAGGGCTTTTAAACCCTCCCAAGCCCCATGTGCCAGCTGATTTCATTTCAATTTTGCCAAGCAGCCAATTTGGGTCTAATTTGAGGAAGGAGATGCTGAAGAGAAATCTGGTTAATGGCTTTGCTCATTCTCTCATTCTAGAGATCAACCAAGGATTCAATAGAATCACCCATCAGAGAGGTAGGAAAGTCCCCAAGGGTGGTTGCATAACCATCTGGATTCATCAACTTCATGGGACGTATTGTTTCCATCTGATTTCCCTCCCTGTCCAGGCTCTGAGTTACAGAGAGGCTAAAGCATTAATGTAATGTTGTCTTTTAATGCTTTGTGTTTATAGACTTTGTGATAGATAGATAGATAGATAGATAGATAGATAGATAGATAGATAGATAGATAGATAGATAGATAGATAGATAGATAGATAGATAGATAGATAGATAGATCTTTATTGTCATTGTCCTGTGCAGAACAATGAGATTGGAAGAATCTGCATCAGCTTTTACAGGACCTAACAGTAAACCATACATAAGTATCTACCCCACATATACATATCTAACCCAAAAACAACACACTTAAAAACTCTAAACTAGAGATGGGCACGACTTGAAATTTTTTTTTCGAGTTGTCGTTAGTCGGGCCGGTCCCGTTTCGGGTCGTTTCCGTTTTTTGTGAAAATTCGCAAAAATTAGTCAGTTCGTTTTTCATTTTTTCGTTGTCGTTAGTACTGGTTTTTTTTTTGGGGGGGGGTAGCGGGCTCCTGGAGGCACCACTCTGGGGTGGGTGCCTCCTCTGGCCCGCTATAAGGGAAAGTGGGCTCCTGGAGGCACCCGTGGGTGCCTCCTATCCTCACCCACTAGGAAGGGGAAGCAGGCTCCAAGAGACCCCTCAACATGGGGGTCTCCCCTCCTCACTTGCTGCTGCTGCAAAATGCTATGCAATAGCCATATGGATATTGCATAACATAATGTGCAGACAGTGACTGTGAAGACTAGTGGATGGCACTGAACCCAGAGCCATGGTGAGATGCCTAACTAAGGCTCTCACACCACCATGTCTCACACAGAAGGGAATTGTACTTGCTGCGTGTAGTGCAATGCAAGCAAGTAGATCTGGCTTTAAGGTGGGTTAGTGCAAGGGCTAGGGTTAGGCTAGTGACGGGTAAGGTTACGGTGGGCTAGTGGGTTGCACCTCTGGGTGCCTCTCTGACCCACTAAGAAGACAGTCTGTGACGTATGGGTACGGAGTCAAGGGTTAGGGTTAGGGGGGCTAGGGCAGGTTTTAGGGGGCTTTTTGGCACATCCCAGAATCCATGGCCAAGTGGCCATGCGACTGGTGGGATGGCTCCAAAAATTTGCATGGTCGTCCACTCCCACATGGCTGGCCACTCGGCCAGCCCATCATTAGTAAATAAAATAAAATAAAATAAAATAAAATAAAAAATCAATGGAGGACAGAGGAGGAGAGGAGAGACATTTTTGTTGCAAGAAAAAACCCACTGCTACTGTGAAAAATCTGGCAGTTTATAAATTTTCGCGTGTTTCTGTTGTGCTTGTGTGTTTTTGGACCACGATTTCAAAAACAATATTGCGTTCGCCGCCCCATTTTGGATCCCCCGCCCGCACCGCATGGCATGGCGAAATGGCGACTCGAGTCCGGCTGCCCAGGACGGGGGGAGGCGGGACCCCCCTCCAGAAACCACCCCTCCGGTAGGTGCCCTGTGCCCTTAGTCAAGCAGGCATTTTTCCGCCTGCTTTTTTGGCCCGGGAATGGGTGGGGGGAGAGTTTAACAGTTTTTTCCTGTGCCGTCCGTGCCGCTTGCTTGCGCTTTAATTGCGGCGGCCAGCGGCCGGCGAGACTGGGCTTTTTGCTGGCTGGCTGCGAGCCTGCGGTGAGTGGCGCGAGTCCCACCAGAGCAGCCCAGGACGGGGGATGGGGGGGAGGCCGGGGACCTCCAGAAACAACCCCTCTGGTAGGTGCCCTGAGGCACGGCAGGCATTTTTCCGCCTGCTTTTCGGCCGGGAACCAGGTTTTTTTAACTTTTAAAAACTTTTTTTCTGTGCTGTGTGGCATCGTGCGATGCAAGGAACGAGCATGACAAATCAGACCAAAATTTTTCGTTCGTCGGTTCGAGCTCGAAGTCTGGCGGAATAATTCCCGTTACCGTTTCCGTAGAGTAACGGAACCGAGTAACGGAAACAGAAACGGGAATACCGCTAAGTCGTGCCCATCTCTACTCTAAACACTCTAACAACTCAAATAATTACAGAAGCTCCCTCAGAAACTGCACTTCACTGCATTCAAAGCCAAACCCCCTCTTAGATAGAAACTATTCCTCAAGCTGCTAGTCCTGGTCTTAATGATCCTGTATCTCCTCCAAAGGGCAGAAGCTGAAAGAGATCATTTCCAGTGTGTGAGAGATCCTGCACAATCTCTACAGCTCTCTTATAACACCCGGAATCATAGATTTCGTCTAAAGTAGGGAGAGTACACCCAATTATTATCTCTGTAGTCTTAACAGCCTTGGACAGCATTGTTCTTTCTCAGGCTGTACAACTCCCAAATCACATAGACCATAGGTCAGCAGACTATGGTACAGTGATAAAAAGCCAGCAGCAGATTTTTTTTGAAAGATTATTCTTCCTGAGGATTCTCAAGAATTATAATCTCTGTTGTGCCTTTTGCAGACTATCCCAACCCAGGATGGGAGCGGGCAAGGGGTGACTTGCCCACTCATCCCCTTCCTGCGTCGGGGCAGCCATCCCTCCTTCAGGTTGAAGTTTCTTTTCCCTTTGCTGGGTTGGGGTTAAACCCCCTCAATCAACTGGCATCAGAAGGCTGCTCCACAGAGCCCTCAACAGACAGCTGATTTTGACAGCTGTCAAAATATGCTCTCTGTATGCTATGGGGGAACAGCCTTTCCCATAGGAATGCCTTGAACACCAATGTAATCTGTTCCTAATTGGTTTTCAGTGCATTCCTATGGGAAATAGTGCCTCCTCCTCCTCCTCCTCCTCCTCCTCCTCCTCCTCCTCCTCCTCCTCCTCCTCTCCTCTTCTTCTAAAAGCAAAGCAGTTCAATGGCCAGAAGCCTACATTGCCTCACTCATTGGCGACCTACTGAGCCAAGTGTCTGTGATAGAATGCTTTTGATAAAAGCTGAAACTGTTTTACTGTGAAATATCTTTCATGGCAGATTGGTGGGACTCTTGTATCCTGTAAAATAAAATGAATCATATTAAAGTCAAGAAATATTGGTGCCTTGTGATGCACCACAGTGGAGGTGGGTCAAATCACAGTAAAAGGTAAATAAACCTCCATTTACTGATGTTCTTAATGTATGCAGAAAGTTGTTGACTTGTTTTCAGAGGCACTGATAAGAAAAACACAGACCTGACTTACCTGGTCTGGCGTTGTGGGACGCAGCCCGGCCGGTGCGTGGTTGCCCTAAGATGGCGCCTGGCCCAGCGCGCCCAAACGCCACGCCAGGCTTTGGAGCCAATCCCAGGCGCCCGGCGGGCTTTGCGTTCGCGGGCATCCGGGCTGCTGGCCGGCCCGCGCAGGCGCAAAGCCGCCGGCGGCGCCTGCCCCTTAAAAGGGGCTGACCACCCGGAAGCCCGCCATTCGGCACAGGCTTCCACATTGCTAACCTCGGCAGCGCAGCAGCGGGAGAGGTGCCGCTTGCCAGCTGAGCTGCCGGGGTAGCGCAGCAGCAACGAGCAGCGCTGCTGCTGCGCTGCTACAAAAAAAAAAAAAAAAACCGCACGCCGCAGCAGCCGGTAAGGTGCCGCTTGCCAGCTGGGCTGCCGGGGTAGCGTGGCAGCAGCAGTAGCTCTGCTGCTGCGCTGCTGCGCTAGCCAGCTGGGCTCCCCGGTAGCGCAGCAGCAGGTAAGGTGCCGCTTGCCAGCTGGGCTGCCGGGGTAGCGCGGCAGCAGCGAGTAGCTCTGCTGCTGCGCTGCTGCGCTAGCCAGCTGGGCTCCCCGGTAGCGCAGCAGCAGGTGAGGCACCGCTTGCCAGCTGGGCTGCCGGGGTAGCGCGGCAGCAGCGAGTGGCTCTGCTGCTGCGCTGCTGCGCTAGCCAGCTGGGCTCCCCGGTAGCGCAGCAGCAGGAGACGTTTAGCTTGCCAGCTGAGCTGCCGGGGTGGCGCAGCAGCAGCGAGCAGCGCTGCTGCTGCGCTGCTGCTGCGGCTGCAAAAAAAAAAAACACACAAAAAAAAAAAACCGCAGGCCAGCTGAGCTGCAGGGCAGCGCGACAGCAGTAAACCAGCGCTAGCCAGCTGAGCTCCCTGGCAGCGCAGCAGCAGCAAGTACAGCAACACAGAAGGGCCCCGCAGGCCGGCGGAGCTGCCACCAGCTGAGCTCCCCGGCAGCGCAGCAGCAGCAGCCGGGGTAGCTCTTGGAGAGCAGGCAGCCCGGGTTTTACAGGAGCACCAGCAGCGGGCAGCAGCTTGGAACGGCAGCACCACCAGCAGCAAGCGAGCGACGGCACCGTGGGGGCAGCACCAGACGGGGATTTTGCGGAGTGCAGCAGCGCTCCGCCAGGTTTGAGGGCGGCCCCTGGGCGTCAGAGGGCATACGGCGGGGAGGGCAGAAGAGGCGTGCCATAACCAGCGGGTATAGCGGATTCCCCCCTAGGGGTGGGGTACACAGGTAGCGGTGCTCAGCGCCAGTTCTAAGCCCCAGCCGCCTATTTAGTGAACAGGCATACGCGGGGCAAAGATGGCCCCCAGGCGGCGCAAGCCATCCACCCAGCCCGCCAAGGCACCTGCCGAGGCAAATCCCACCAGACGCAGGGGCCGCTCACTGGCAAATGGGGCTGGTACAGGGGGCACAGGCCAACATGTCGAACAGCAAGCACAGCCCCCCAACGCCAACACCAATGGGGGTGGGGACCCTCTGCCCAATATAACGACCAATCAGCCACTGGCGCATAACTACCTAGCTCACCCCCCGCCACTACCACCGCAGCAAAATAATTGGCAGAATTTTGGGCAGATGCTGGCCGTGCTATACAACCAGCTAGTGAATATGGCCCAGGTACCCGGGATCAGCCACGGACTACCCAGCACAGCCACCACACCACAGGTGGGCTTGGTTCCCCCAGTGCCGGTTGATAACCCAGGTCCTGTTTTACAAACTAACATTGTGCCTGCAGCGCCAGTAACCACTCCGGCTCCCACGCTGCAGGTTAGCTCGGAACCCTCAGCGGCCGCGTCCATCCAGGCTCCCGCACCGCAGGGCCAGGGAGCACAAGCAACAGTGGCTAACGTCGGGGCATCCACATCAGACGCTGTGGCAGCACCCTCGGCGCCCGAGGACGTGAGTGACAGCAACCTGTCTACCCCCGAGAGAGGAGCGCGTACGCGCCGAAAGAGGAAAAGGCGTGCGTCCAGCCGTGCCGGGAGCAGCCGAAGCCGCAGAGGGGATTCACCCTCCGACTCATCTACAAGTGAGTCTTCCTCCGATGAGGAGGAGAGGGCCAGGGGTTACTGGGGGGTAGCAGCACACACACCAGGCTTGCCACGTTGGGCCACGCGCGCCAGGGCAAGGTTCGCTGAATCAAAAGGGGGGGAGGAGACACCAGCCCCAGCCCAAGGGGGTCGCCAGGGCGCACCCTTCACAGATGAGGAGGACCCACCTGGGCTACACATTAGTAGAAGGGTGAGGAAAGCGATTTTGCAGGGTTACTACGTGGACGTTTTTACATTGTTAAAGGCAGAGGAGGAGGAGGGTAAAGTTAAACCTAAGGGCACCCGACGTAAGAAACCCAAAACCTATAATGCGGAGAGAACATTCGAGAACTGGTTAGAGGGTTTTGTAGAGTTCGCCAGCATTGTCCAAGCGGCCTACCCCGAGAGGGCTTGGCACTTAACTAATCATCTAAAAAACGTATTATGTGCACGAAGGAAGGCTGGGGAGGCGGCGGCTATAGCTTACGACGAGAATTTTAGACAGAGAGCGTCCAACAACCCATCGACTAGATGGGACTTGTTGAACAACAAAATTTGGCTATGGGAGGTAGGGCCTCATCTGAAAGGCAGGCAAGACGGGGGTAGGGCAACCCGTGGGTACAGGAGAGAATCGTCCAAAAGGACCTGCTGGGAATTCCAGGTGGGCAAATGCAGTAGGGCGAAATGCAAATTTGATCACGAGTGTGATACATGTTACGGCCCGCACCCCAGGGTGTCCTGTCACAGACAAAAATCTATCCAGCAGCCCTTTCGGGGTAACAGGCCCCCTTCTAAACCAAATATCACGGGGGACATTGCAGCCTCAACTTCAGGCCAAGGCCAGACCCTCTCTACAGGCCGAAAATAAGGGAGCTCGGCCGGCTGGCCTACTGAACCTGGCCAACACCCCGGTAAAGCCGGCAGCCCTTGCCCCACTACTCTTAGCATATCCCAGGAGAAAAGAAGCCCTTTACTTATGGGAAGGCTTTACCAGAGGGTTTAGGATCCCATATGTGGGTCCGCGGACGCCTTTTGACGCCCCCCAACCTGAAATCGGCAAAAGACCACCCTCAGATTGTCAAACAGAAGATTAATAAGGAAATAGCAGCGGGCAGGATGGCCGGACCTTTTGAAACCCCCCCATTACCAAATTTTAGGGTATCCCCCCTCGGGGTAGTTCCCAAAAAGACACCCGGGGAATACCGATTAATACATCACTTATCATACCCCAAAGGGGCGTCTGTAAACGACGCCATTCCCCCGGAATTATCATCCGTGAAGTATGCCACTTTCGATCAGGCCATTGATTTGGTCAGGGCCCACGGTAAAGGGGCCTGGCTCGCTAAATGTGATATTCAATCCGCGTTCCGTTTATTGCCAGTCCACCCGGACGACTTTGCTTTACTAGGCAGCAAGTTCGAAGGGAAATGGTATGTAGACAAAGCCATGCCATTCGGCTGCTCCATCGCCTGTGCGGCATTTGAAACATTTAGTTCATTCATTGAATGGGCCGCTCAACAAAGGTCACAGGGTGGGGCCATCACACACTACTTAGATGACTACCTCTTGATAGGCAGAAGGGACACTAGGGAGTGCTGGACTCTCCTTCACATGTTTCAAAGCTTGACAGCAGAGATAGGGGTCCCGCTAGCCAATGAAAAAACGGAAGGCCCAGCAACGGTAATGACTTATCTGGGCATTGAGATTGACACAGTGGCGGGGGTGTCCCGCCTCCCGCAGGATAAGCTGAGGGCGCTAAAAGAGTACATCACCAACACCCTCCAAAAAACTAAGGCCACACTAAGGGAGGTACAGTCACTGCTAGGGCACCTGAACTTCACATGCCGGGTGGTGGCGCCGGGAAAGGCATTCTGTGCTAGACTAGCCAGAGCCATGGCAGGGATCATTGCCCCTCACCACCATCTGAGACTAAATAAGGGGATAAAGCAAGACTTAGGGTCTGGCTTACCTTTCTAGAAAGCTTCAATGGCACAGTAATCTGGCGACAGCCCTGCCACCTTGGGGATGCACTACAGGTACACTCCGACGCAGCGGGCGCCGTTGGGTTCGGGGTACACCTTAGGGGGCGATGGTGTGCGGCCAGATGGCCCGAGGCTTGGCAGGGGAGGGACATCCTCAGGGACATGACGTTCCTGGAACTATTCCCCGTAGTGGTAGCAATCACCATCTGGCATAACCAGTTGCAGAACAAGAGGGTCAGGTTCTGGTGCGACAACCAAGCAGTAGTCGCTGTCATCAACCGCCAGTCTGCCAGATCTGAACGGGTCATGCAGCTGGTGCGTAGGATGGTTCTGCTGTGTTTAAAGTTCAACATACACTTTACAGCCAAGTTTGTGCCGGGGCTGGACAACGGGATGGCAGACGCATTGTCTCGTTTCCAGTTCGACAGGTTCCGTCACTTGGCACCACAGGCGAACCCCGACCCAGACCCATTCCCCGAAGAGATGTGGAACCTTGGGAACGGGATGTAATCCAGGGAGCCCTCGATTCCGTCGCACCTAACACCCTAAAAGCGTACACCAGGGCATGGGAGTCATTCAAGGGCTTCGCTGCAAGCCAGGGCATCCCCGTCAATACCCCAGCAGACGAGCTAGTAACCCTTAAATACCTACACTCTTTGCGGAGGGAAGGAAAGTCTGTCAGAGCACTGAGGGTGCACCTGGCTGCCATCTCCTTCTTTAGTGAACTCAGTGGCAGCCGCGATCCAGGCAAGAGCCCACTCCTAAGGAGAGCACTAAAGGGGTGGGGAAGGCAAACACCCAGGGTTCCCGACAAAAGGAAACCCCTCACACTCGATATCCTAGAAGCTATACTAAACCAGCTGGGGCCATTATGCTGGTCAGGGTATGAAGCAACCTTATTCCAGACGGCATTCACGCTGGCATTTTACGGGGCATTCCGTGTGGGCGAACTTGTAGCCAATTCACGGGATGACACGAAGGGCAGGGCGATACGCATCTCTGATGTTACAGTAGAGCCTGGTCAGGCCTGCCTATTATTGAGGTCATCCAAAACAGACCAAGGCGGTGCCGGCACGAGTGTCAGGCTGCGTGCGCAGCCCCGCCAACTGCCATGCCCCGTACGGGCTTTGTCGGCCTTCCTGAAAGTAAGGCCGAGCAAAAAGGGCCCATTACTGATTCACAGAGACGGCCACCCATTAACTAGGTACCAATTCGCTGGGGTTCTCAAAAGGGCGTTAAGCAAGGCGGGGCTCCGTCCTTCAGATTTTGGCACACACTCATTCCGTATCGGTATGGCATCCCAAGCAGCAGCACTGGGAATCCCTCCCCAGCACATTCAACAGATGGGTAGGTGGAAATCCAACGCTTACCAAGGTTACATACGCCAAGTTGAACAGTCCACCTTGACTTCGTTTCTGTTCTAGTTCTTACCGCAGGTGCAAGGAAACAGGTCTGGATCATCGGACATAGCATAGTGCACTGGGCGGCTGTACGGGCGGCAAGATCTCCGGCCGGTGAACACCTGGGCCTTGCACAGGCTATTCAAATTGTATGGCTGGGTAACAGGGGGATGCTTTGGGACCGCCTGCTACCAACCTTTTGGAGGCGGGTCAGGGAGCGGAGCCACCCAGATGCCTTGATTGTACAACTAGGCGAGAATGACCTTCCGGAGCGTACGGGGGTCGACCTCATTCTTAGCATGAAGGCCACCCTGGAGTTCCTGCATGATTCATTCCCTGACATGACTATTTTGTGGTCAGACCTCCTGCAGCGGAGGGTTTGGAGGGGTGCCAGGTCCAACAGGGGGGTGGAGAGGGCCCGCAAAAAGGTCAACAGAACCATTGGTAATGTGGTGTCACAATGGGGTGGGATAATAATCCACCACCATGACATCTCCTTCAGGGAGGACAAGCTTTTCCGGCGGGACGGGGTACACCTGTCAGACATGGGCACGGGACGGTGGTTAGACAGCCTTAAAACAGCAATTGGTAGATGGTATGAGCTGCAGTATTCTGGCGGGAGGTGAAGGTACTCACCTCTGGTGGCGGTTTGGCGGCATTGGGACCGGATCCAGGTGGAGGTGGCCGGCGGACGGAGCCTGCCTGGCTCAGAAGAAACAGGTGGCAACGGTGGACCCAAGAGGGAGCCGTGAATGCCCCGGCTCGGGAGGGATAGCAGACGGCCTCTCTGCTCAGCTCGACGAAGGAAAACTCGAAGGAGTCTGCACCCACGGGGGTTTCCAGGAGCTGAGTATCTAGGGCACCGCCACCTGTTGGGGGCGTCACCTGGAGTATCGGGGGACAGGCGGGTCCCCCGATAGGTTGGATCCGACCCAATGCCTTGCCAGAGTACTGCAGATTGTCACCTAATCAATAAAGCTGTGGCCTCCACAATTTGCCCACAAATACAGTTGTCTCTGTGTCGTCAATGGTTTGGGGCAAGCACAAGGCTCGGCGCTGGACCACAAAACACAGACCTGACTTACCTGGTCTGGCGTTGTGGGACGCAGCCCGGCCGGTGCGTGGTTGCCCTAAGATGGCGCCTGGCCCAGCGCGCCCAAACGCCACGCCAGGCTTTGGAGCCAATCCCAGGCGCCCGGCGGGCTTTGCGTTCGCGGGCATCCGGGCTGCTGGCCGGCCCGCGCAGGCGCAAAGCCGCCGGCGGCGCCTGCCCCTTAAAAGGGGCTGACCACCCGGAAGCCCGCCATTCGGCACAGGCTTCCACATTGCTACCCACCCACCACACCCTGGAAGTTCTACATTTGGTTATGTAACTAAAGAGGTGCTTGTGGTATCTTGTCACAGCCTTGGCGGTTTGGCGGCATTGGGACCGGATCCAGGTGGAGGTGGCCGGCAGACGGAGCCTGCCTGGCTCAGAAGAAACAGGTGGCAACGGTGGACCCAAGAGGGAGCCGTGAATGCCCCGGCTCGGGAGGGATAGCAGACGGCCTCTCTGCTCAGCTCGACAAAGGAAAACTCGAAGGAGTCTGCACCCACGGGGGTTTCCAGGAGCTGAGTATCTAGGGCACCGCCACCTGTTGGGGGCGCCACCTGGAGTATCGGGGGACAGGCGGGTCCCCCAATAGGTTGGATCCGACCCAATGCCTTGCCAGAGTACTGCAGATTGTCACCTAATCAATAAAGCTGTGGCCTCCACAATTTGCCCACAAATACAGTTGTCTCTGTGTCGTCAATGGTTTGGGGCAAGCACAAGGCTCGGCGCTGGACCACAACAATCATTCACAGCTAATTTTAAAAGGTAGCAATTTTCACTTTAAAACCTGAAATGAGGCTACTTCATATTACTGTCAACTCCACAAAGCCTGAAAAGTGAAAGCTATGTCTGATTCCTCAATGGATAGCCAATATTATCAGTGACTATGTTAAAACCCAGGTTCCCTGTACTGTGTGCAACCTGTGTGTGTGCATCTCCAATCCCTTCTAAATAATAGTTTCCAGCCCCTTTAGTTTCACTGTTTGATACTGACAAGTTGATAAAAGCGGAAGTACTCTTTTCATTCACAGGCATTGGTCTGCAGAGTAAAGTAAAAATGGTGTGTCTTTGTCTCATTTTATCTCATTTTATCTTCATCTGTGCATAACTATAGGCATATGTAGTTGTGTATCTACTTAGCAGCATATCTGGGTTATCTTTCAGAAGGTAATATTTGAAAATATTACACACATGTTTGAAAATACACACATGCACGCAATGTACAAACACATTTTCAGGTTTGTTTTTTTTTAACGATAGGAAGTGGTTTGGGTTTTCCAGGTTGCACAGTGGGGAACTGAACTCTCAACTTCTGGTTCCATAATCATATACCTAATTTGGGAGAGTGGGGGGAGAGAGAGATTGGGATGCCTTAAGGGTCACACCTGAGGAGCACATGTAAGTATCCCTTGATCTAATTAGTAATGTTCCCCTTAAAGGCAAGCTGCTTGTGGAGCATAAGATCTCATAAGAAACTAAAAAAGAAAAGTGCTTGTTACATTTTCCTAACTACTGCAAATTAAATGTTCAGCTATATTAAGGTTATAAAGCCATATAGTTAGTGACACCAATTTCTGGGGGTTACATTCCTATTTGTCAGGCATATTCTGGAGTTTAATAGGAAACTGCCATTCTGCTTCATGTGAAATGTCTTGTAAAGAGCTCCTAGGACCCATTTTATCCAATGCTGTTTAGCATCTAGTGGCACGGGAATTGGGTCAGTTCTACCATTAGGCAGAGTGACATAAAAAGACAGCAAATCTTTGGTTTCCCCCTTGGTATTGTTACACACGCTTTCTTTTCTTCTGATTTTTTTTTTTTTTGTAAAGAAAATTGAAACTGGACTAGGCCCATTTTAATTAATGGAACATGCAGAATAGTTGAATCGTCAAATCCCAAGTGATTTGATGGGCCTACTTTAGTATAACCTAGGGTGTTGACTACACAGTGAGAAAAATGTGCATGGGTTTGCTGTGAGGTCACACCTGGGAAATTTTTTCCCCCCAGAATATTTCTCTTTAGCTGACAGTGACAACACACAAGTCAGGGGAGAGAGAGAGAAAGAGAGAGAGAGAGAGAGAGAAGGAAATCAGCCTTGCTAGGGAGCCTCTGAATTCTCATACCTGGTATTCCTCTTTCCCCTTCCTTCCTTCCTTCCTTCCTTCCTTCTAAATGCTTACTGTTCTAATGCTAAAGCAGCTGGCTGACCAAACTTGAGGGCAGGGAGGGGCGAGAAAGAGAGAATGGAGCTGGCAAAGAGAACAGGAAGACATTTTAGGGTAGTTTTGCTTCCTTTTTTTAAAAATCCACCAGCTGCTCTAGTCAATCACAGCAAGCCTTTAAAAGGAAGGAAAAATTAATCCAGATTCAAGCACCAAGTGTGGGGAGAAGATGATTCAAAAAGCAGCCAGTTTCCATACTGCCTTGCATGTACCCGTGCTGCTGCAGCTGCCTGGAATGGTTTCAAATACAGTGACCACAAACTCCTCCACATCAGTTCAACTGATTGTACTATGATGGGAGAGGATTCACTGTCAAAAAAAGCAGAAGCCTCAGTGGTGGAGGTTTACAAAGTGATATGAGGCAAGGGAAAATGCCAGAAGCTCATTCCTTTATTTCATCACTTGACCACTTCTCACCTAAACACAAAGCAATTCTCAGGGCTGTTTCCCAACAAGTTCTAATGATGGTAAGCAGAAGAGGGTATTCAGTAAATCATCTTGAATGCTGTCATGGGTGCTATCTCCACATTAGGTTGTTCTTTGCTAGATTAAGCTTGTCATCCTTTTTCCGGCTGGCAATATAAAGACAATGCAGGGTAGCAATATTAAGCCATTTCCCAATGCTTTGAATCATGGATGTAGAAGCACAATATCCTACATTCATAAACTGGAGGCTTTTGGAATCACTGGATATTCTTATGATGATCTGCTTACAATATTCTTGAAGACATGTGAGGTGCTCCCAGACTTCAAATGGTTTTCCAAGGTGATAGCAAGGCATGGACACTGTTTACATCAAGGTGGGGAATAATCATGGGCATGAAATGGACAAATGTGTTTTGTTTTGTTTCATTGACCCCATGATTTGTTTTGTTTTGTTACTAATGATTTTTATTAATTTTTAAAAAATATATTAGCAGTTTTATTTATTTTCTGCACTAAGTTACATAAAACAAATATATTGCTTGTATTCTGCCATGTTACCGCTTCAGTCACAGTTCTAACCAACATTTGAGCCCAATATATCTCCCTTATCAGCTTAAATGAGCATACTTTCATACTTGGTTTCCTTACTATCTCATCCCTCTTCCATCTTTCTTTACTTAGATCTATTTTTAATCTCAACAATCTATTTAAACTCGCTGTTTAGGTCTTCAGTACTGCAATTTAGGATAGATTTGGTTAACTATATATATATTCTATATATCATCCACAGTATATTTACCCATTCTTCTAAAGAATGCCTAATTTCAGCAATCATCATTATTTCAAGTTAATACTTTATGGGCTATTATGACAGAGCTGCCTCCTGGTCTATATGATTCACTTTATATATAGAAGTTCTTGTCTATACCTAATTGCCTCTATTCTTTTAAGAATCTAACAGATTAACATTTATTTACTGTATATACACTATCAAGTTTGTCTTCACATTTCCATTTTCTATTTCCTATATCATAGGAATTAACTACTGGCCTTAGGCAATCAGAATTTTAAAAAATGTAATAAATTCACTAAGCCAGGAATTATTATTTTTTTCAGTTTTCCCTTTTCATGCAAAGTCCCTTATCTTCACAGGTTGTTCCCCTCTTGTCAAATCCCTTATCTTCATGAGTTGTTGTAATATCGTGATAAAAATCTTGATAGCCACTCTGCTACTGAAAAAGTCCCACATTTTCCTCTTTTTGACACTCATATTGAGTAAAACAGATACTTTCATTGACCCCCGTGATTCATTTTGTTTTGTTACTAAATGATTTTTTAAAAAATTATATGAAACAAAACAGAAATGAATCATTTCGTTTCTCTATTAAAACGGGCCTCCAGGGACCTAGAGGCACCACATTTTGTGGGTGTCTTCCTTGGAATCTCCCCTTTAAGTCCTTCAAATATGGAGAGCTTTGGAGTTTGGGGAGCCGAGATATTAAACTTCAAAAGGGTACCTCTGGAAAAATCCCTCAACCCAACCCTCCCAAAAAGAACATATAAGCTGGATTTCTCTGAGACAGACAGAGAGAGAGAGACACAGTACACCCACACAGAGAGAAAAAGGCTCTCTTCTACACACACACAAACCACTCTCTCTTTGTCCACTCACACAACAACACACACAAAACAGCTTTCCTTTTCAGCACAGCACAGAGCAGCAGTAAATGAAGAAGCTAGCCAACAAATGTTGTTAAGCTAACTTTAACACCACTGCCAGAAATACATCTGTCTCCTAACCCACTCCATCACAGATGTCAAGAAACTGAAAGCAGCCAGGGTCTTATATAGCCTGCTGCCATGAGGTGATTAGCAAACCACTCCCTGTCCCAACCCCCCTAAAAACCACAAAAACTTTATAATGGATTCCTAAGGGCACCCCCTTTGAAGTTTAATACCTCAGCCCCCCAAACCCCAAATATTTCCAAATTTGGAGGTCTTAAAGGGAGAGAGTTTGATGTCTCTAATGACCTTGGGCAAGCTTCATAGTTCCAGGGTAACCCCAAAAGAAGAGAATGGTAAACTGCTTCTGAGTATTCTCTGAGATTCTATAAGAAAGCATTTGAGGCTGACTTTTCTCCTCAAATAATGCAGACATGTATGAACCTTTTCTTCACATATTTCCACAGGAAACATAATGGAACCATAAATTTAATATGTAAAATGTCATTCATTTACTTTACATTATTAGCTGTGAATGGAGAAAATTGCTGCTGTATAGGTACTCTAATTTTACTTACCATGTTTCACATTAATTTTCCTCATGATTAAATTTTGTTCAGGTGGTATACAGTGCTGAGTGATGAGGAGGTATTCTGTATAAGTAGTTCATGGAGATTTATAGAACAGAGCAGCAAGGTAATTAAATAAGTATTAAGTGGATTAGATGGTTAGATCCCAAATCCCTGATATGGTTTTTCACAAGGACAGAATGCAAGATGACTTCAAATCCTGTGACATCAATCCTTGTGATATCTTATTTTCCGCAGCACGTTGTGTTCCTCCATCCATAACATTTCTGAAGAGGCAGCTGTTGGTATCACCAAGAGTTTTTATTTTTAAAAAAGCAAGTGTTTAATTGTGAGCTCTCTAGAACTGTTTGAAAATGAGGAATGATGCAGGGGTTTAAAAATAAATAAATAATATCCTTAGACATAAACTATGATCCACTCCCACTACAATATCATTATCACCATTATCACCATCATCGTGGAAGTGCAGAGCTAAAAAGGGATTCTATGGATCATCAGGTCCAGACCCTGTCAAGGAGGCACAGTGGTGAGTCAAAGCTCCCAACTTTTGACCCTGCAGCCAAATGTTCAGACAACTGAACTTGGCATCCTGTGACAACTTGTCAATTGTGTATTGTAAGTGACAATTGATATTTTCATAAGTTACTTCATTAAATCTCAAGTTCTGTCAACTGGGCTTGTGAAGAAATGTATAGTTTTGGTAATTTCTAATTTTTTTAAAAAATGAAGGAAATTTCAGCAGCAACACTATCACCATAGTATAACCTCCTTTTTCATCTACAGTATGTTTAGTGCTTGAAGCAAACTGTTGATTACAGCTTGAATGTATGCTGGCAAACACAAGCAAGATAGCCCTTAATCCAAAAAGATACCAAATGAAATTCTCACTTGTCTCTATCGTGCACCGATACTCTTTGTGGAAATTCCAGATAATATGCTAAATCAAGTGAGAAGCATCTCAGTGGGAGTGGAGTGGAGGATCATGTGTTTATATCAGACAATACAAGCAAAAAAACCATAGCTTTGTTTCAGTCCAGTCCATGACCTTCTGGTCACTCCTCAGGATCTGTCAGTTTCAGTTGTATTTAACATTACCTTCACTGCATGTGTTTGCATTGATTATCAGAGACGGATACCAGTTGTGTGCGAAGAAAAAGTATTCTTCTTTAAACATGTTGAAATAAAGGGAATCTGCTAGAGTGAAACAGCCTGTTAAAAGCCTGTGAAATGTTTTTTGTGTTTGTGTCTTTTTTTATCCAGAAAGAAAGAAGAAATAACTTAAATAAATTGGCCTTCTAACAGATTACACAAAACACGTAGATGAATCGATTCTGGAGCTGCCACCATCTGATATATTGCTTTACACGCTGCCATATTGTAATGTGTCATTTTGGGCAACTTCCATACTTTATTTCCTTGGCATTTCAGATATGTTATGACATGCAACATGACTGATGTAACCTCTGAGGACCGAAGCAAACGCGATGTTTTTTTGAAGAGCAATTTCTCCAAAGAACTATTGTTGCTTGCTCCTGAACTCTGGTGTGCCATAAACGGAGTTTTAAGTCAAAAGCAAACTAAGTAAATGAGGATTAGTAATAAATTGATATTAATCCTATTTTATTTTATTTTATTTTATTTTTCTTCTGTACTTCATTGGGGGGTTGTCTTGGGTTTGTTGCTATGGGCCGTTGCTGTTATGTGTAACATGTTGTACACCACCCAGAGTTCCCATGGGAAAATTGGGCAATCAATAAGTCTAAAAATAAATAAATAAATAAATAAATAAAAGCTGGGGGAGGGGACCCCCGGTCCTCTGTTCTACTAGCTTACTGGGTGTAACTTCTACTGTACATAAAATAAGGATGCCAATTCCTCCCTGCCGCTAATAGTGCTTGTTCATTACTTAACATTTGCTTTAATCTACAACAGCCATGCTAATACATTGGGGGGTTTGGGACACCAGGGTTAAGAAGCTGCCAGGCAGGACTGCCTGGTCAATCAAAGGAAGAGGGAATGCTTCAGGGGCAAAAGTTCAGAATCCTGGAGGGCAGGATCCTGGAGCCTTGGGTCCCCAGATATTCTAGGATGAGAGCATTGAGAAATCCCGGCTAGGCTATCTAATGGTGAAGGCTTCTGGGAGCTGATGGATGTAGAGGGAAATAGATGTGAAAACATGGGTAATCATAGGGGGAAAGGGAAAAGAAAAGGAACTGGACACTTGGGAGAGACACTGCCTCCCAAATGCCTGCGCCCCTTTCTTTTCAGTGGGATCAATAACTGATCACATACATTGTCTCCCCCCAGACCCAAATAAAGACTAGACAACAGTAGTTTATGGGTTTAAAATGGGCCACTTTATCATTGTTTGAACTATTAATTATTTGGTAACTGTAACTAGAGTATCTTGTATTCAACAGATGGGCCTCCCATAGTGCAGTTTTAGATTTTGGTAGCCAAATTGTTGGTCTCTCACCATGACGTCATTTATCCTCTCCCCACCATAAGAGACAGATGGATCTCCTTTTAACTCCAGGCAGGTGTATCTGGCCTTTTAAGTTTCACACCTGAATTTATTATTAATTGCATTTGGACCTCCTCCTATGCTCTCTTATCTTATGTTGTACAGCTGCTATGCCACTTTAAGGGGAATTTATAAGGTGACATCATGAAATTTCCTTGCAATACCTGCCATGGCAAAGGAGCTGTTATGCATGCTCCTTGCCCCCCATCAAGCTGAACATTTCAGCCTGGAGGCCCATCTTCAAGTCACTCAAAAATATGTCAAGGCCCGAATCAGAAAGATGTACTCCATCTGCCCTATCTAATTCTGGGCATGAAAATTTGATATCAAGTTGTGTGATCACTGCCCCTAGAACTTGCCTAAGTGCTAAACTGACCACTCTATTAAGGCACCTCTGAGCCAGATAAACACAACACAGATCCTGGGCACCATGCCACACCAGCTGTGGCAACATTGCTGACCATGGGTACAAGGAAATTGAGAATTAAACTTTCTCAGGTCTGCAATTATCCTCAGTAGGAGCTATGTTCCCTTTGCCCTGGTTGGATCATTACTGCCTAAATGGACGAGTAAAACATCAATTGTTGCCTCACAAGCACAATGGGATGCAACTTCAGAGAAGACATCCCAGCTCATTCCTTGCCAATCTTTCCAGTCAGTTATGGCCAGGTTGCCCAATCCGAGGTATTGACCCCATGGAGAACATCGGGCATATTTAGCTGGCCAAAAGTATAACTGTAGCTGCAAAATACCACATGTGAGCAACCTCGGGTGGACATACCAGTAAAAATATAACCCCCCCCCAACAAAGAAAATACCATCAGCCACACCTAACATTTTGGTACTGACCGAATGTAACCAGCACCCCAATACCTTTATTGAGCCATCCCATAACCCATGGCCACCACCATTGATGCTGCCCCAATCCTGAAAGAATAGGTACCAAAGCACAACCCCTGTAGTCCTGCCCTGTTTAAGGCACGTGTTGTATCTGCCCAAAATTGATAATGTGTAAGTGATTCTGTGTTGCTATGTTGGCATCAAGCTCCCTCTGTGTCCCCACTGACCTCCAGGCAATTCTTTATAGAAACCACAGGGCAAACTACTGGCTGGCTCCATCTCCCCAGTCTGACCTGTGTGCCCCATGCTCATTGGTCGATTTTGGATTTACATAACCAAATTAGTACTTGGCCCTCTTCAACAGTCACAAAAAGGAATGTGAGTGGTCCTGCTTTGCGGACGTTAACAATTCTCCCACTCGAAAAGTGCCAAAAATGCAACCAAGGTAGTTGCTCTGAAAAGGTGAACCTCAAAGGCATCTAAGCAAATGGCCTCTCATAATAGGTGTAATTTCAAAAGTATGTCCAGGGTAATTGGTGTCCTGTCATCCCTTGTCCACCCTCTTTCTTTACTCCACCCCTCCAGAATCTTATGGAGCACAAAATCATTTGCAGGATGAGTGAACCACTGAGCCTTAGCATAATAAGCCAAAGTGGACAGTTTGCCTTGAATGGAATGAGTATTGGACAAATAATCAACCTGTGCTGGCCAAGGGGAAAGGCCTTCATGAATACAGAATTTCTGGTAATCTTTGCATGCGGATGCATACATATGTCTAGTGCCAGGAGTTAATGCCAAACTCACAGCCTAATGGCCTCAGCTTTCCAAAATTTCAAACCTCCTCTGGTAAAACTTCCTGCTCTGCCTGGGCCCCTAGTGCCAACAATAAAAACTGATCCATCTGTTGGCAGGACAGGGCATCAGCAATCTCATTATGTACTCCAGACATGCAATGTACACGGAAAACAATATTAGATAATGAAGTGTAAAAACTCTAACTAACTTCATAACAAACAGACTTGGATGAAAGGTTATTGATAATAGATACCACCAATTGGTTATTGCACCAGAAGGTTATGGCTGAGTTGGCTAACAGTGGTGCCCAAAACCATAATGCCCCTACTATGGGAAATAGTTCCAGAAAAGTTAAATCACAGGTGATACCCTGGGCTATCCACTCCACTGGCCATGTCCCCCTACACCACCTATTCTGACAGAACATACCAAAATCATGCAAACCCAAGGCATCCATAGGTTAAAGAAGAAGGGACAAAGAACAAGAGGATGCAAGAAAAAGGAAAATTAATAATTATTATTCCCAGTAATTCCTCTCCTAAGGCAGTGAATCCCCATGCCAACGTCCTCCCAGAGAACTCTGTTCCTCCACACTAAAAACCCCTTCCTGGAGGGGGGAGAAGGCACAGATAGGTCAAAGCTTTCCCCCCTACCACCCATCCATGTGGCCACTTCGTGGTCATGCCTGCTACCCCCACTCTTCCAGCCTAATTAATCCTCCATAAATTAAAATTCTTTCCTTCTCACTCCTCTTCCCTTCCTCCCTGCAGCATTGATAAATTGTATGTAGAAGGGAATCTGTCCCTTAAGCAAAGCTCACCATGTTTGGGTGACTATAACAGTTAAATGCTAAGCAAAACTTCATGACATCTTTTTCTTCTAACAGAAATGTCTTGAAGATAAAGAGGAGGGCATGGTGTCTTGTCATATTACATGATTGCCTTGGAGTTGCTGGGCAACAAATACCATAAGCGACAGCTTTTAGAAGATGCTTACCAATTTGTGTACCTATACAGGGAAAGGAGGAAATAGGGGGATTTGAAATATAAATTGCCTCAAAACCTGGCAGATTCCTTTCTTTAAATTATACAATCTTTTCAAGCCCTCATAAGGGTCAAAGGAATATCAAAAGAGGGTACTTGTTCAATGGAACCTCCATATTTATAAGTTATGTTTTGGCAATTGCTTCAAAATCCAAACAGAAGAATTTATATTTCAAGATCATTGTGGCCAACGACCTTCTTTAGTTTGCCATTCTCTGCATTCATGTAATCACAAATACCTTAGCATATGTTGTAGTAATCTTGTATTGTAATAAAGGGTCTATTAAGTAAAGACTTAAGAAAGCCATGCACTATTTTTCTGCTTTTAGGAGCTCATCTCCACTCAGAATTATTAGCCATAAGATTCTACAGAGTTTTAGATTACAACAATATGGCATTATGTGGGGTTATACATTACAACACTATATAGTTCTTCAGCAATAATTTCCTATTGTATGTGAGTATACACACAGTGGAAAAATCATTACTAATTCAGTGCATGACTTTAGTAGACATAATATTAATAAAAATGGTGCCCTGTATGAAGTAGCAGCAAGACTCAAGGGAAGCACAGCCCATTTTCTATCTGCAAGGTAGAACCCAAGGTGATGGGTGCAGGATTTGTAGATCAGTTCCTAAACAACAGAGTTGGCATGGGTGGGTTCTGTGACACAAGACTCCTTGGAGGGCACACATTGGCCAGAATCCTGTTGCTTAGTGCAGTAAATTGCCTTAAAGTAAGCCCATTGGATCAATGGGAATTTGGTGAGTCAATTCCTCTGTAAGTTCCATTGGTTCAAATGGTCTGACTGTACAGTAATGGGAAATTATTAGGAGAGTTGTAATTAGAGAAGGCCCATTTGAATCAGTGGAACTTACAGAGGAATTGATTCAATGGGCCTACTTTAGTGCAGCTTACATTACTGAGAAGAAGAGGTTGGAATAATGATAAGCTGAAAGCAAGCACAATTTCCTGGAGATAAAAAAGAATCTTGCATTCTCCATTTCACTCCTGCAGAGACTGGCAACCAGATGAAATACACAGTATCTCACCTCATAAACAATATATATTTCTACACAAAATGTGCAACAAAACAAAACAAAACCAGTCATACATTTAGAAAACAGTGTATTACTTTTTATAAATCCCAGTATCTATAATGTTGGGCAACCATGCACATATAAAATACACACACATTCTTGAGCAGTAACAGTTAAGAAAAGTTGTTCAGCCTCTGGAATTGAGAGAGAGAATAATAGCCATGAGTTTCTGAGAGACATGAAGATATATAAAAATAGTATGTTTGCATGTTTCCTTACAGTATCTGCTGCAGACAGATCTAAAGGGAGACTCTAGAGTGGAACTTGAGATTCTTGCATAGGATTCTGGAAGAGAGGAACTTCTGCCATGCTTGCAGCTGAAATTTCCTCTTATTGTTAATATAGTTCCATTTATCCTTTTTGCCACTGTAAGGTTTGCCATTTGGATTAACTCCCCGCCCCCTCCACTAAACAATATTGGCCTACTTCTGTAAAGACCAGTAGAGGTCATAGGAGTGTGGGGGGGTACTTTTTATAGAGTTTGGGTTATCTTGGTACCATCTTGAAGAAAGCCATTCAGATTATTAGGGATCTCTGTAGGATAAGAGCTGGTGATCAGAACTAACATATGCACATCAATTCAGTTATATGAAAATTTGCTAATAGCATTAGACTATTTTCTTAGCCCCTTGGAGAAAGATAGCTGAATTCACCATAGTAGTCCTCTTCCTCTGTTCTCAGGCTAACAGCTGGTATGCACACTGGTTAGAGTGACACACTGGGACTTGAGAGGTCTACCTTATATTCCACTCATAGCCACAAAAAGCACAGGGTGACTTTGGCTTAGTTCTTCATTCTCAGCCTGATCTTCCTTACCAGGCTGGTGAAACATGAAGTTGGGAGGGGAAAATCCATAACCTGTCTGGATGTAAATGCAAATAATAAACCAATACAGGTAAATAAACAATGATTCAAATTCCATTGAAGTATTAAATGTGTAGGTGCATATATAAGACGCTGGAATCTATTTGTGGTTAATCTGTAAATTCTAAAAGGAACAAAATCACACTTGAGTTTTCTCACCTCCGTTCTAATAAGGCTTTCAGCATAGTAATACATTAAACTTAAATGCCAATTTAAAATAAAGATGACTTGAAATTAACATACTTGTTCAAAATATCCCTCTTTCAAAGTGAAAAAAAAGTTGAATTTGATTTTTAAAAATCTTCAATTAATTTAATGGCAAAAATCCTATTGGTCTTACCCCACTGGCATACCACCCTTTGCCTAAGTCTCACTGAAGAATTGCCAGTTAAGCAGTTAGTGTAGGCTTTTGCTGCTGCATACCTGAATTGACTGACGATCATCTCCTAGACCTAGAACCATTGGACAGGACATAAGAGACAGCATCAGGAGGGTCAGCATCCTTTGCTATAATCAAGGCAATCTTGAAACAGGAATAGTTAAGTTTTTTGGGGTAGTATCTATCTATCTATCTATCTATCTATCTATCTATCTATCTATCTATCTATCTATCTATCTATCTATCTATCTATCTGTCTGTCTGTCTGTCTGTCTGTCTGTCTGTCTGTCTGTCTCCTGATAAAGAAACTCAAGATAGCTGAAAATACCTAATTGCACCAGTCATTGGAAACTAAATGGTGCAAAAATTGAGGAAATCTAAATAATGTAGCCACAGTGTCAAAATGTTTGTAACATAATAATAAATGTGGAGTTCCTCAGCGAGTCCTTCAAACTTTCCTAAGAATGTGTTAACAAAATGACACATGGTACATTTTTCAGCATGAGGGATATTTTGCTTCATGTCCCCCAGTCTCGTGTTTGTTTACAAGCTAAGAACAACATATATTTGACCAACAAATATTGAAGTTTGCTGAGCATGAACAATTGTGTTCCATGTTCTTTTCAGGTCACCCCCTTTCTTCACTTTAATGACTAATGATTCATACCTATGCCATTTCCCTTAATGGGGCTCATTTAAAACATGTGTTATTGAATTTTCCATCATAAGAATCCATGGAAAATCTATATTTATACATTTGTATACATATTGGCAAACAGATGTCTTTTTGTCTCATTTTTTCTTGGTTTTGTTTATTCTTCTGTCTACTGAAAAGATGTCTGAATAATGTTTGGATTGTTTTACACTCCTACCCGCCTATATTTTTACATCAATTAGTTTTGCCACCTCATTAAAATCTTAGTGAAGAAAATGTGGATTTATATTTCATTCAGATGTGTTTTGTATTACAGTACTTGGGGAAAAGAGGAAAATGCTAAAATTGCATTGTTTCCAATCAGATGTATTATTTGCAATTACCTACCATTCTCATCACAGTTTAAGGACTCTCAAATTTAGCTCATTCAATATTCTCTTTATATTAGTATAGGAAGGATGATCAAAAGAACAAATAAACAGAGGCACAGGGAACCCACTCAGAATCCTTTTTGTCAGTTTGGTTGGTGTGGGACTTCCAATTTTTAATTCACCTTGTTTCCCCATCACCACCCTAGTCTGAATAGGCTCATCAGGTGGAAAACTACCTGAATAAGCTTGTTAGGTGGACAATGGCCTGGTGTGTGTGAAAGCCCCACCTATGCAACCCTTCTGAATTAAGTATGGGTTTTTAGTAAGGATGGGCAATTCGTTTCAGAACCAGTAGCTTCCAAAACAACCCATGCGAGCCCAGGTGGTGCTCGGAACCCTCTGACACACACAAAGCCAATGTATTACCTTTCTCTGTGCCAGCAGAGAGCTGAGCTCCAACCAGGAACCAGCTATGCTGTCATATTTGCTTGCTGGCCATTCAGACAGGGAGGCGGGATGATGCCTATCCTTGCACAGCTCCTAGTTGGCCAGCAACATAGAGGAAGCAAATATGACATTGCAACCTGCTTCCTTTTTGGTGTTTAACCCCATGTGAGTCCAGGATTGCATAGGTGGGACTTTCACACACACCAGGCTATTGTCCACCTAACAAGCCCATTCAGGTACTTTCCCACCTGATGAGCCTATTCAGACCAGTACTAGTAGTTCCTGGTAGAGTAGTTTCTGGTGTAGATGTGCTTCTGATTTGTCTGGAGACTGACGAAAGGGCAACATGATAAGTGGCAGACAGATTGTGCTTTAGTCCCCCACTCCTACTGGAGGATATCTATCTATCTATCTATCTATCTATCTATCTATCTATCTATCTATCTATCTATCTATCTATCTATCTATCTATCTATCTAGATAGATAGATAGATAGATAGATAGATAGATAGATAGATAGATAGATAGATATAGATATAGATATAGATATAGATATAGATATAGATATAAGGATATATATGGAGAGGAGGATGTGTTTTAAAAACCCAGAAAACTAGATATTAGAGATGGGCACGAAACGAGCGATTTTTCGTTTTTGTTTTTGTTTTTTCATTTCGTTACGCAACGAAAACGAAATGATTTTTTTAAACAAAATGAAAACAAAAACGAAACGACCAAATTTGCCGTGTTTTTCATTTTCGTTGCAGCAGATGCATTGAACTAAAAAGAATGCTAACGAAACAGCAATTTTTTCGTTTTCATTTTCATTTTTTCGTTTTGTTACCTAACGAAACAAAAACAATTTTTTTTTGCAAAAAACGTCACAAAAACGAAAACGAACCGAAACAGAACCCTAAACGACCAAACGACAAACAAAACACCATTTTTTTGAGTCGTGCCCAGCTCTACTAGATATAATAGCCAAGCATGTCAGCACATAATTGAAATGTGTTTCTATCGCCATTCTAGGAACAAGAAGCCATCCATTTTCCTAGGTTATGCTTTATCTAACACCTAAAACCCCAAGAGACACTTTTCATAAGCAAAATCTAGACAGAACACTGTTTTGATGGTGATCTCCCACATCTCCCTCACTTTGTAAATGTCTTTTGCTTCCCATTAAACTAGTCATCACATGGGAAGAAAGATTCATCACTCTTTGGTCCTGTGCCTAGCTGTTGTCCTCCTTTGCTATCCCAAGATTTTTCCTCCTCATGCTTCATGAGCTGCTGCTCCTTGGTGGCATGCACAAATATGGAAGAGACTAATGACTTGCCGGGGAATGTTCACCGTGTCAGTGATTCATGGTTTCTCTCTTTCGGCACTCCCTTTGACTGAACACTAAATAGATGACTTCCTTTATAATGGAGTCCTCCTCTTTCAGAATTCTTTCTCTGGACTCAAAGTTGTAGCTTTGAAGGGCGTCCATTGCACATCCAGGATACATAGTTCTGTTACTTCATAAATTATGCTGCCTGTAATGTCTCTCTGAGTTTGCATCACAGCTGAGTGGCTTATTTATTTATTTATTGGGCTAAAAACACCTTGTAAACCAATATTTACTCCCCCTTTAAAAGAACTCGAGGCAGTGTACAATCTTCAGACAAAATAATCATGCCATGCCTGAAATACAGTACAGTCCTCCCCTGCCATTTTGCGGTTGATATACTGTGGTCCTGGTATTTTTATTTTTTAAAAAACAATTACCATGCTGACCACGCAGCCCCTGGGGCCAGGTCGGTACTTTTTTATTTTTTTATGTTTATTTTAAAATATATTTTACAGTGCTGACCGTTCAGCTCCCTGGCCAGGTTGGCACTTTTAATTTTATTTATTTATTTAAGCCCCAATGCCAGGCTCCCCCCCTTCTCAGCTGAGAGGCGCTTGCTTCCCTGCAGCTGAGGCTGACACCATTTTTAAAAAAAAATTTAGTTCCAGTGCCAGCCGAAGTTAAGTTGGGAGTTGGGACTCAGTGCAGCGGGAAGGTTAAGTGTCCCATTTCCATTTTGTTTCATTTTGTTTTTCTTTGATGGGTTGGTTTGCTATTCATTTTGTTAGCTAACGAAACAAATAACGAATAATAAAATGAATTAAAAATATGCTTTGTGCCCATCTCTAGTTATATGAAGACAAATCAACAGCATAACAGCATTTCATCATACATAGCATACATAATTAGCACATGGCATAGAGAAACAAAGAATGGTGGGTGCCTTACTCACAAAAGGCCCACTGAACACTGATTAACAGAGCAATTTGTCTGTCCAGTCAGGAACTACATTGCATCATGGCTATATCAGCACCTTGCACCAGCCAAACCCATTTAAGCCCATTCTTTTCACCTGCAGTCTAAAAGGAAAAAAATAACCGAATCACTGTGACTTTGCACATTTGCAGACTCCATCTTGGAAATCAATTAAATACATACAGACCATTTACTTATATACCTGTCTAATACATAGTTTTACTAACTAATATGACAGGAGCTGCTTAGTAGGGGTGTAATGTGATCTCTGTAACCCACCCCAGTCAGCAGTCTGGCTGCTGTGTTCTGGACTTTTTGAAGTTTCCTGAGAAATGTTGCACCAGCTTGTTGGTTTCACTGTCACTGCTCCTGAAAATTCAGAGATCAGTGGGATCCTCCTTCAGACTAGATGAAGAGATAAAATTAAAAGTAGTCCTTCCCAAAGCATTGCTGACATATTTGTCAGGAATGCTGGCAAGTCTAAGGTCCAAGTCACATGTCTGAGTCTTTAGTACCAACTACCAAACCCCAAGTCTGAGTCTCCATTAAAAGTAAGTTTTTTTTCCCCAGAGGGAAGGGGGAAAGGAAGGGGATGGGTGGGTTCCAAGTTGCAAGTTGTGAGTCATTGGTGGGGGATCTGAGTTGAGTCCAAATCAGGTTACCAGTGTGACTTATGTAGAGCTTTAACAGTAATTCCTACAACTCAAATCCCCATCCTTGGTATTTGGATAGCAATGCCATATACTTCTTATAAGGCAGGAACCACAATAGAAATGTACAGTTGACCAAATTAAATAGCAGTGAACAAAGCATTTCTATTTGAGAAAAGTTTCCAAATTCTGTGTCCTCTTTCAGATTGGAACAAAGTACTGTATATACTCGAATATAAGCCTAGTTTTTCAACCCTAATTTTTGATGAAAAAGGGGGCCCTCGACTTATATTCAGGTCAATACTTTTAGCCACTAAGGCAAGTGCTTGGGTCGGTGGCTAAAAGTCATTTTAAACAATGTGTGCCGCTTCTCATAACCCCCCTCTGCATCACAGGGGAGAGGTGCGCCATGTTTAAAATGATTTTTAGCCACTGACCCAAGCACTTGCATCAGTGGCTAAAAGTCATTTTAAACATCACACACACACACACACACACACACACACACACACACACACACACACACACACACCCCAGCTCACAAAGGAGGAGCTGCCAGGCCCTGCTGCATTTCCCACCCTAGACTTATACTCGAGTCAATACATTTCCCCAGTTATGGGTGGTTAAATTAGGGGGCTCGACTTATACTTGGGTTGACTTATACTCGAGTATATATGGGTAAGTTGCAGCAGTCAGCCCTAAGGATTCCTTGTGTTTATTGAATCTTACTTGTACAGCCTCTTTCTGGAGTGCTGCAAAATAAATAACACCTGTCACTAAATAAGCAGTATGCATTGCTAATCAAGTCTTTTCTCTATCATAAACAACATTATCCTTCCACAAGATGAGTTAATTATTTTGCAGAGATAGTACATCTATATAAGCAATATTAAGATGGAATTAAATGAGAAACAAAAGGATAAATCACAAAATAAGATAATCAAACAAGATCAATATTGATAAATCCGAGCTCAGTTGCACATTCAAGGTAGCACATTTTTAGAGAAGGTGGCAAAGTTACATCTATAATAAATTACATTATTTTAATCACTTGGTAAATAATTGCAATGTTTGTGTGGGATTTATAGTGTTTTCTGAGGTGCGTTTCTTGAAAAATTGCTCATTAAAACTGCAGTGTGGCCCAATTGGAATGATAACTTCGGTGTCTGTTTCAGAAAGTATCTTCCCAAAAAATTAATAGCTCATTATTTTCTTTATAGACCAATTTTTGCAATTACTTTCATGATTTTAAGAGATCACTTACTGCTTACTCTTTTGTTCTGGAAAAGTGATATGAAAAAGGAATCATGAAATGGTATGAATCACAGTGACACCCACTCTGTGCTGTAGGGTAAGTTTTCCAGCTTCAAATACTAATGTGCTTGATAAACATCTAATCCAGCTCTATGGTATGGTATAGAAATTCTTGGCAGATTGTGTGTTTTTGGCTAAAATACTCTAGCCACATAGCAGATAACGCAGGAACATACAGAGCAGAGTTAGTGTCAAGTCTCCCTATAGCAAACTACTCCCCTTTTATTCTCACCATCTGGCACTTACAGTGTTGAAAACGTACTCTGAGATCTTGGCAATGAAAGAATAATAGGTTTTATTTGCTTTATTTGCTTTTTAACAGATCAAAAACAGTACACGGTAGAAAACAATTATCTGATTACAGGAACAAGCTGTAACTGACTCATGATCTCCTTACTATACATACTACACTACATGGTTAACTCTAACATTAACTGAATAGTAACTGATTGAATTCTAAATGGAAAAAAAGTGAGAAAAAAAGGCTCTTAAGCAAGAGGTGTAACCACTGGCGTAACTAGGGAGGGGTGGAAGCGTGCATCCCCCCCCCAGTGCACAGCAATCTGAGGGTGCTTGGAGGGGGAGCAGGAGGAGAAAGCCACGTGCCATCCCACCAGCAGTCCTCCTTTCACCCTGGTAAGGCTTGATGATCCCTAGTCAGAGGAAAGGAGGAGAGGGAAGCAGGCAATTTTTCCCAAGCAGCACCTCCATCAATTGCTCCCCCTCCTCCCCCCCCCAAACCACGCTAAGGCTTGGCAATCATTAGCCCAGGAAAAGGACAAGGGGGAAGCATGTGACAGAAGTGCTGCTTGGAAAAAACAATCCTATCGCCTGGTTCCCTCTCCTCCTTTCCCTGGGCTAACAATAGCCAAGATTTAGCTGGGGGAAAGGAGGAGGGGGAAGTGTGCTACGGAGGTGAGGCTTGAAAATAAATGTCTGCTTGCTTGGTGCTTTGTGGTTTGCACAGGAGAGCCTTAAATCGAAAGGGGACCCACAAAGAGGGCATGAGAAAGAGATACCTTTCTTCCTCTCCCCATTCCCCCAGGATCTGCCCCCCTTGCTGGGTGGGTGAGATGGTCGGGGGGGGGGAGGGAGAGGGCACAAAAACTGAATTTGTCCCCAGGTGCTCCAAACTTTAGCTACGCTTTTCAAAATGAGAGGCAGAGAAGAATTTTGTTTGGAAACACCTCCCCCCCTCCGTGATCATATCAAATGGGGAGCATGCCTTCCTCTCCAGTTTCAGATCTGCTCTACTATTCCTTATAAAAAAAGCTGTCAATGTTCACCAATAGAAAACAAAAAGAATAACCTCTTCACACATTAAAGTATGTCCTTTAGCTGAACCCAGCTTTTGATTACCCCAAATACAATTCCACTAACTGTATTTGCAGTAAGCCTTTCTCCTTTCAAGTGAAAATTGGTAGGGATTCAAGAGAAATCCAGCCTTCTTCATAATTTATGTCAGGGATAGGTGGTTTTGGTGGAGTCAGAGGCCAAATTTTCTTCCCCTGGGATCCATGGGGAGCCACACAGACAGTAAAAACTGGAAGAAGAATACCTATGGAAAAGAAACCAAACCAAAAGTTTACATCCAATGTAAACATGAGTATTTGTGGGTGTTAAATCATGTGTAATGTGATGTGACCAAATGGCTACTAATAAATTTGGGAGGATGTAGGGTCTGTGGGAACCTAGGGTCACATTTACCTATCTTTCCTTGATCTGCCTAAAGGACATTTTTGCATTTAGAAGTAGGGGGAATGGGGCTGCATCATTGGCTCCATATCTGATGTCTTTATGTTGAGTATCAATGCACACCGGCTTTCACATCAGCTGCAACTTTGTGCGCTGAAAGGGTTCCAGAGAGCACAGAAACCCATTTAAATGTTCTCACTATTCCAAAGGGATTTTCCTAATGGTGAAATAAATACTAGATGCTCAAGATGAAATCAGAAGATTCAGATTATGCAAAGCAAAGGGCAAATATTTCCTAAAGGTCTCTGAAATTTTTAATTAATGCTACACATTGCCCCCCCAGCAAGCTAGATTTTGCTCAGGCTGAGTGAATGAAATCAGAAGATTCAGATTATGCAGGCTAACTATGAGGGAGCTAGAAAATCTTTTGGACAGTAAGGATGTGTCACTGTAGTAGTAGACCAAGGACAAGTTAATCTGTACTATAGTATTCCTATTTGCTAAGTTTATGTAGAAAGCTGGGAAACAAAGGCTCTTCCCCATTTCCCAAGCATCGTATGAGAGGTGAGGGTGAAGGGGGATTCCTGTGTTTCCTGCATTCTTCTCCTGCTTTAGGCTAAGAAGCTCAGTCAATGAATTGATCTATCGGACTGAAGTGTCAGATGCAACACAGAACTAGAAGTTAAAGTTTCTCTGATTCTCTTGACCCTAGGGCACTGTTGGTGAACCTATGGCATGGGTTCACAGCCCCTTCACAGCCACCTGTATTCAGGTTAAATTGCTATATTGGCACTTTGTGAAAAATTAGTGGGTTTTGAATAGCAGTTTGGGCACTCGGTCTTTAAAAGGTTCGCCATCACAACCCTAGGGAATGTTGCTGAAAGCAGCAGCACTTTAGTTTGCTCTTCTGGCCTACTTAACATATACAATATTTAATATTTAACAATATTTAAGAGCCTCGTGGCACAGTGGTTAAATGGCTGTACTGCAGCTAAAACTGCTCACAACCTGGGGTTCAATCCCAGGTAACCGGCTCATGATTGACTCAAAGGTTGGTAAAATGAGTACCGAGCCTGCCAGGGGTGCAATGTGTAGCCTGCAAAATTAAATTTAAACTGCCCAGAGAGTGCTTGAAGTGCTATGGGGTGGTATATAAGCAGAACACTTTGCTTTACTGGAGCAGCAATTTCCATTGCACTTTGGGTTTCCTTACCCTGCTCCATGTGTTTAGGTGATACCCAAAGGGTCAGAGAAATTCACAGCATAAAGAATGTAAAGATAAAGATGGAACATCTTTTGACAATATCAGAGAGAAATGGTACATGTTTTGGCACTAGAACCAATTGTTTAGATCCACTCTCTCACATATATGAAGTTGCATGATATTGGACATTTATGGCCAAGTGGCCAGCTGATGTAACTTCTCTTAGTTATGCAGATTTAGGGCAAGGAGTGTCAAAACAAGGAAGCCGAGTAGAGATGGGCACGACTTAGCGGTATTTCCGTTTCCGTTTCCGTTACTCGGTTCCGTTACTCTACGGAAACGGTAACGGGAATTACTCCCCCAGACTTCGAGCTCGAACCGACGAACGAACAATTTTGGTCTGATTTGTCGTGCTCGTTCCTTGCATCGCGAGATCGCGCGATGCCACACGCGGCACAGAAAAAAAGTTTTTAAAAGTTAAAAAAACCCGGTTCCCGGCCAAAAAGCAGGCGGGAAAATGCCTGCCGTGCCTCAGGGCACCTACCAGAGGGGTTGTTTCTGGAGGTCCCTGGCCTCCACCCTCATCCCCCGTCCTGGGCTGCTCTGGTGGGACTCGCCGCAGGCTCGCAGCCAGCAAAAAGCCCAGTCTCGCCGCCGGCCGCCGCAATTAAAGTGCAAGCAAGCGGCACGGACGGCACAGGAAAAAACTTTTAAACTCTCCCCCACCCATTCCCGGGCCAAAAAAAGCAGGCGGAAAAATGCCTGCTTGACTAAGGGCGCAGGGCACCTACCGGAGGGTGGTTTCTGGAGGGGGGGGGGTCCCGCCTCCCCCCCGTCCTGGGCAGCCGGACTCGCGAGTCGCCATCGCCATGCCATGCGGTGCGGGCGGGGGATCCAAAATGGGGCGGCAAACGCAATATTGTTTTTGAAATCGTGGTCCAAAAACACACAAGCACAACAGAAACACGCGAAAATTTATAAACTGCCAGATTTTTTACAGTAGCAGTGGGTTTTTTCTTGCAACAAAATCTCTCTCCTCTCCTCCTCTGTCCTCCATTGATTTTATTTTTTTTATTTTTTTTACACCTGCGCAATGATCGGCTGGCCGAGTGGCCAGCCATGTGGGAGTGGACAACCATGCAAATTTTTGGAGCCATCCCACCAGTCGCATGGCCACTTGGCCATGGAGACTTCTGGGATGTGCCAAAAAGCCCCCTAAAACCTGCCCTAGCCCTAACCCTAACCCTTGACTCCGTACCCATACGTCACAGACTGTCTTCTCAGTGGGTCAGAGAGGCACCCAGAGGTGCAACCCACTAGCCCACCGTAACCTTACCCGTCACTAGCCTAACCCTAGCCGTTGCACTAAGCCACCTTAAAGCCAGATCTACTTGCTTGCATTGCACTACACGCAGCAAGTACAATTCCCTTCTGTGTGAGACATGGTGGTGCGGGAGCCTTGTGCAGGGAAGGCATGATGCTATCACTCTCACACTGGTCTCACTGTCTGCACATTATGTTATGCAATATCCATATGGCTATTGCATAGCATTTTGCAGCAGCAGCAGGTGAGGAAGGGAGACCCCCATGTAGAGGGGTCTCTTGGAGCCTGCTTCCCCTTCCTAGTGGCAGGAGGCACCCACGGGTGCCTCCAGGAGCCCACTTTCCCTTTATAGCGGGCCAGAGGAGGCACCCACCCCACAGAGGTGCCTCCAGGAGCCCGCTCCCCCCCCCAAAAAAACCAGTACTAACGACAACGAAAAAACAAAAAAACGAACCGACTAATTTTTGCGAATTTTCGCGAAAACCGGAAACGACCAGAAATGGGACTGGCCCGACTAACGACAACTCGAAAAAAATTTTTTTCAAGTCGTGCCCATCTCTAAAGCCGAGTTTGAAACTACATTTTAGTTAGCTTTAGATTAAAAGATTACTTTTCAGGCCCTGTGGTGAATGCACATGGAAATCAAATTCAGTGTTCTTGCTTGGGGATATATCAACAAGTTGCAGCCCTTGGGTCTCAGCCCTCTAATGACTATGAAGAAGACCATCAGCATTCATTTATTACTGGAGTTGCTTGAAAAAGCTGGCAGTTCTTGCACAACCCCCCCTCCCCAGGTATTTCTCCTTTGGCCTGCAAACAACACTTGAGAGTCCCCGATGATAATTGGACTCAATGACAGAGGAAGAGATTATTTCTGTTGGCAGAGTGACCCGAGATACTGGGCTGGAGCCATGCAATAATTTATTGTGCCCGAGAGAAGGGTGACAGCTGGCTCCTCTGTCCCTAGCAGAGCCTGAAGCAAATGGCATCCTCACTTGTAAGACAAGAGAGTAAACAGCCCACTCTCACTGATCTGCAATGAAGACTGCTTGTAGCAAGGGGTTAAGGTCTATGTATAAATTCAAAGACCCACAAATGCACCTGAACCACTGAGAACTCCCATTCATGCTTTGTACCACCTATGGTTCTTGTGTCAGCATGAGATTTATTCAGCACACTTGAAGCACTCTGAGCAGCCCTAGCATGACAGAACTAAGTGCTTTCAAATGTCAGTAAGCAAAGCCCAGCTCATTCACAAATGACAAGCGCTGGGCACAGTGGTCTGCTCTGTTAAACTCCAGATAGGCTGTTTTGGCAACGTCAGTTGAAAACTCGTCAATAGCAAGTCTCTAGTCACAGATTCTAAGAATCCTGTTTGAAGCAGAGCCCCGTGTGGCTTCCCAGCACACATTTATATTCTTTCCAGATAATATTGACTCTATTTGTTTTGCTGCTAATCTCCAGTGACATTTCTATGTAGTGTTAAAGGTGGATAAAGTCTGTCTACAGTTCTGAATTGCTCACGGAGAATATCCCAGCAAAGGAAGATAGAAGCTGTAGCCTAACTTGATTTTTCCCTCTCCTATTAAGAGGTGCTTCAATGAATTTAAAATACTGTACACAAAAGTACTCATTATGGTGAGAGTAGTACAGCTCTTAGTCATGCTATTCAAGGCAGTTTCAAGAAGTCCTACACACTTAGTGCCTTATTGTTCTAGAACAGTGGTTCTCAACCTCCTAATGCTGCGACCCTTTATTACAGTTCCTCATGTTGTGGTGATCCACAACCATAACTTTATTTTTGTTGCTACTTCATAACTGTAATTTTGCTACTGTTATGATTCGTAATGCAAATATCTGATATTTATTTTATTTTATTTTATTTTATTTTATTTTATTTTATTTCTGTACCACCCATCTTCCAGGCGGAACTCTGGGCGGTTTACAGCAAAGTTAAAATCAACAATACAATGCAGGTAAAATCAAATGGAACCAAAACAATAAGAGGGAAAACCCTCAGCAAGAGGCGTCAAAAAGGCGGGGAGGAAAAAAAAAAAAAAAAGTAAATTAAAATTAAATTAAAGGTCGCCAAATGCCTCCCTAAAAAACCATGGTTTTAAGAGCTTTTTTTGAAGGCGGGCAGGGACTGTGCAAGGCGCAGCTCACTCAGAAGATGGTTCCACAGCAAGGAGCCGACCACAGAGAAGGTGCGGTTGTGTGTGAGCGACTTCCGCATCTCCCTGGGTGTGGCCACTCAGAGTGAGCGCGCCTGCGACATTCTAGTGGGCCTAGCCTCAGTTGACCTTTGGGAGATATGCAGGATGTATTTTCATCATTACAAATTGAACATAATTAAAGCATAGTGACTAATCACAAAAACAATATGTAATTATATACTGTATTGTGAAATAATAATAATAATAATAATAATAATAATAATAATAATAATAATAATAATAATAATAATAATAATAATAATAATAATAATAATAATAATAATAATAAATAGTTAAGCAGTGGTTCATACAGACAAATTAGGTGGAACCTTTTGCTTTCTAATTCAGGAAAGCCTCCGTCGTTCTGCCTCTCCCATGCTGATATTGCTTATTTAAGGCTGTCCACGCACCACTATCCTTTCCCCCACCCCACTGCCCCTCAGCAGGCTCTGCACCTCCAAGGTGAACAGGGGTGGCAGGTAGAAAGTGTGGGGAGCAGTGCCTCCCCCCCTCCCCACCAATTCCTGGCCACACATGTGGGGGGGGGGTCCACCAGGAGGGGGCCGTGTGTCCACTAGGAGATGCCAGGGGTTGTTTTGTGGGCCGCCACCACTACTTTCCTGCTTTCCTCCATTGGCTGGCAAAGGGAGCTGTCACTCATGTGAAGGTGGCACCCGGCTTTTTGGAAAGCTGCAGCAGTGAGAGCCGAGCAGAGGTGATGCAGCTGTCATTGCCGCCCGTGCATGGCTCGCCTGCTGTGTCGGTTGGGATGTCGGCAGGTGGCCAGGGTGGCAGAGCTGAGGGCACAAGCCACTGGGCAGGAAGAGCCTAGCCGTGGCTCCATTGCGTCATGGCCCCAAAGGGGCTCCCATGACTCCAGCTGCCCTCTTTGCATTGTTCTGTTCCATCCGAGGAGAAGGAGGAGGGATGGGGTGAGTTGGCGATCCTCCCCGTTTTAGGGGAGGGGGAAGGTGTGATTGCCTGGAGCTTGTATCCTCCTCCTCCTCCTCCTCCTCCTCCTCCTCCTCCTCCTCCTCCTCCTCCTCCTGTTGCGCCACTCTGGATGCCCTTTGGCCAGCTTGCGGCAACCCCTGTGAAAGGGTCATTTGACCCTCAAAGGGGTTGTGACACCCAGATTGAGAACCACTATTCTAGAATGTACACAATCTTTTTGTAAGAAGCCATGCACAGTTAACTTCTTATCTTGTCATTGTCTAAAAAAGAAAAGGCAGAAATGTCCATTTGCCTAGTAAGTTACAGTTGAAAACTGCTCTGGAATATTTGCATAAAGCACTGTTGCTCTTTTTGTTGTTCTTTTATGCTTTGGATTATAAAGTTTCTTCCGTGTTGTGTCTTATTGTTCCAATTTTCTTCTCAATACAATTCCTTCCGTGGAGATTTTGTTGCACTTTTGCTGCTTCGGATCTTAAAAAAAAAGTTTTAAAAAACAGGTGTACCTTGTTGGCCTTCCTCACTGCTAGTAATGGCATGTGTGTGCATATACACATATGTCTCCATGTATACAATGAAAAGCAAAGTAAAAAGAGGCAGGGGGAAAACCAAAGGCTTTTGTGTCAGCTTAATTACTAAGAGATAAAGAGAACAAATAAATTGTGTTACCTCAAGGATTAATGAGTTTTATTTAACACAAATAAGATATCATTAGCATAATAGCCTAAATTGTGGACTTGAACCCAGTTCATTAGATGGACAGGGTATAGTTTCACGAAGCACATATATAAATACAAGTGTGAAGGAGAAATATGTAGAGGAATGGAACAGAATGTGCTAACCCAACAGCAGCAGGTGCTAATATAATGGCAGTCCTTTACGAAAAAACTGAAAAGTGACAAATACATTCTAGTATAGGCATGGGTGTCTTATGAACTAGGATTAACAGGTAAATCTCACACTAACATTTAAAAAGAAGCTTTTTGTCTATCACCAGCCATTTTCAAGCACAGCTGTGCAGATTAGCAGTTAGTGGCAATATAATTTGTCTATGACAAGCATAAGAGGCAGAGCTTAACACTTAAATAGGGCCAGAGAAGTCAAAAATGGAAACATTACAGGTCAAATTACAAAAGGAGTAGAAAAGCAAATGGCGATTGAGATCCTGTTACACAGCTCCATGTGCACAACAGGAATTAAATTATCAAGAGTGGCAAATTGCCAATGATTAAAGGCTTCCTTTGTTCATTTTAGTATAATAGAATTTAAAATAGGTTGCGTGCTCCCTGAAGCCACCAAAAGAAGCCTATAGTTACTGGGAATTTGCAGCTGTTGATTACATCATCCCCATTGTACAAATGGAGCTGCACAATAGGGTTTTGGCCAATAATAAAACAAAGAAGTGATAATACAGAGAAGCACTTTATGGTAAAATCTGTATAGATGAGCTAATACACATAGGTAATGAGATAAGAAGACTTTGTCCTCATTCAAACCATGGGCCAAGGAGTTGAACCTCTTGATTCTGTTCACATATTTCCCTTTGCAGTCTGTCTTTGGAGTCCTGTTAAAGGACAGCAACCATGAGGTCAGTGACAGATTGTCCTTAGAGAGTGAAATCTCCTCTCCCCAATGGACTTTGATCTTGTCATTTCTGATTGCACAACTGTGTCCATCTATTCTTTGTCCCACGTGCATCTGTGAACAAGAGCGGACAGCCCAAGTTCCTCTGTACAATCCAGAAAAGTAACCTAAAATAGTTGTTGTGAGTTTTTCGGGCTGTTTGGCGTGTTGTGGAAGTTTTTCATCCTGGCGTTTCACCAGACTCTGTGGCTAGCATCTTCAGCAGGCCCTATCAGCTATCAGATCCTGACTGTGAAAGGCTTTGAGAATACAAAGCAATCCAATCTTTTGCTCTTGTTGGTTTTAGGAAGTGAAAGTACCTGTACTTAATTAGAGTTGGGCAGCCATATTCAATTCTTTCCCAAGCTTTCTTCAGAGAGGTGCATAAATTTCATCCAGTGTACAGTTCCAGAATTAATCCTCACATTTTGCTGTGATTCATTGTTCTCACTTCACTGGACCCAATATTTATGATTAAATCATAGCATTTAAGATGATAAATTAATTTTTAATATTTGGTTAAAAACAATTATTTTTGGTAACGAGTTTTTTTGTGTAGTGGTACCGTTCTAACTTCTAAGGAGAAAAATGTAAGCTGGTTAGAATAAAAAATGAAAAGCCTGCTGCAAATGAACTAATAGAAAATCAGTACTATTTATGAAAAAGAATATACTCATATGCAGCAGCTCAGTGAGTTTGGAATCTGAAGGGAGAGCCAGGGGTCAGGAGTTTAATACCCCACTGTTCCTGCTGAAGAAAGGAATGATAAACTACTTGAGTCCTTTATATCTAGAAAACCCAAAAAAGAGTAGCTATCAAAGGAATTGACCTGATGCTCTGTAATTGTTCTTATTACAAAGCCAAACTGAAATTTATTTTTTTCAAGAAACTAAACACAGGGATGATGCCCAAAGGGGAGGGGGGCTTAGATTTATCTTGATTTATTATGCTTTCTCTAAGCCCTTCCATGTAGCAAATGGCTGATTTAAAGGAAGGAGGTTTCAGTTTCAGTTTGTTGTATGCAGGGCCGGCGCTTCCATTAGGGGGAACTAGGCAGTTGCCTAGGGCGCCAAAATGGAGAGAGGGCGCTGGACAGCCTGCCACCCTCTCACCACCATCCCGCCGCTGACCACCGCCATCCGTTCCCCCACTGCCCGCCAGCCGCCCGTCGCCGTCCCCATCGCTGCCCGCTGCTGCCCGCCTGCCACCCCCCGCACCCATTGCTGCCCACCCCCCGCACCTGTTGCTGTCCCCCACCACCCACCACCACCCCAACACCCACCCGCCTGCCACCACCCCGCCCCCTGCCCACCGCCCACCCCACCCCCCGCCCCTTGCCTAGGGCACAAAAAAACCTAGCACCGGCCCTGTTTGTATGCCATTGGGACAACCTGATCAAAAGAGGAAAAACCTGGCAGAAATTCCACTGGTACAACAAGGACTGAACATAACTGGGTGGAGTAAACTGAAAATAGGATGCAATGGCTCTTGTTTACTTTACTCCCTAAAAGTTATTTAATCCTTAAAACAACAACAATGATGTTGTGGTACTTTACAAAACGGGCAAATTGAAAAAAGAAAGGGCTTTCTTTGGATTGGCTCTAGTGATCACATGCACTGCAATTGATCCAGACTGGAACAATCCTATCATATGCTCCTGAACTGATCCTAACTGGAACAATTCTGGTGCTCTCTTGCGTCATCTGATCACCATCTTTACAACACACCAGTCTGTCTTTGCAGCTCTCCAAACAGCAGGCTAAACAGACCATGTAGTCAGCTTCCAACACCCTGCTTTAGAAAGCTGGTAGAAACATGGCTGAATAATAAGCCTGGCTTAATTGTGCTCGGGCAAAAGTTACCTATTTCCTATCTGTTCCTCATGGAAAGTTTGAGAGAAATATGGAAAGTTTGAGAGAAATAAGTTTCTAAACTTTCCTCCCAATGTACTTCATTGTGATAAAAGGGTCCTATTATTTAAAGGCCAAAACGTTCTCTTGAAAAAGTTTTCATTTTAGACTCCTAAGCAGCAATGAAAGAAGACTGTTAGAGGGGTCTGTAAGATAAATGATGCAATACCCCCTTAATGGTGGCATTGTAAAAGGAAGAAATATGCTCACCTCTGCTCCATATAAAGGTAATAAATCACTTAGTTTTTACAGCCAAATCTCCCACCATTTTATACATACGTATATAAGAATTATTATTTTTAAAGGAAATTATTTGAGTTGCCTTCTAATATTCCCTGGCTCCCTGATCCAATAGTCCTGCACACTAAAATAGATGCTTCTGTTAGGAAGAATAATGGGGCACACATTGGATCCTTTGTAATAATCCGTGCTTCAGAAACAGCACCTGACCTTGTCAGCTTATACTGTGCCTCTTTTCAGATGTAACAGACTGAGATTCTTATTACTAGAATCTGCCATTGGCAGACATTCACTCTCAAAGGCTGTCAGGTCAGAGGACAGCAATGACCTATGTTTTACACAATTGCACGCACACACATATACCCAGGTGGATGAGATATATAGATGCATGTTTGACATTGAGAGATCTTCTTATTGCTTTTAATTGCAGCATTTCTTCAAGCCATTTTAATCACCACTGTGAGTCAGTTCAGGGGCTGATTACATTGGCCATTTCCACTGGAAGTTATGTATGGATGGGCACAGATGAATTCAAATTAAAACCAAGGGGTCACATTATATAAAGCTTGGTATCTGGACACCCTTTGTGGAACTGGGTTTTTGTGTCTCTGTCTCTGTCTCTGTCTGTCTGTGTGTGTGTGTGTGTGTGTGTGTGTGTGTGTGTGTGTGTGTGTGTGTGTGTGTGTGTGTGTGTGTGTGTGTGTGTGTGTTTGTGTTTGGAATGGGAAATTGCCCTTTTTGTTTGTTTGTTTGGCAGGAATGCTTTAAATTTATTGTGCACAATTGCTACTTGTGGGATTTTCCTGATCCAAAGAAAAGAGGCACTTCTGGGTTGTTGGCTCCCCTCAACTGACTGCCCCTTGGCTCCAGACCATGACTTCCCAAAATAAAATAAAATAAAATAAAATAAAATAAAATAAAATAAAATAAAATAAATCCCATGTAGCAATTGCACAGTTTCACTAGAGTACATAAGAAAACATTTTTAGAAGAAGAAGAAGAAGAAGAAGAAGAAGAAGAAGAAGAAGAAGAAGAAGAAGAAGAAGAAGAAGAAGAAGAAGAAGAAGAAGAAGAAGAGGTGTGTGTGGAAAATGCCATTCAGCCCTTCATAGTCCTTTGTTAAGGCTGTTTCAGTGGTTGTAGCTCAATTTGCACTTTGCTCCTGCTGACTCCTGTAAATCTGGACGGCTACAGTGATTTTACCAGGGAAAACCCTCTTGTGGGGGCTATCCTATCCCAATAATTCTTTCAATATTGCCAGTGACTGCAGAAAGATGCAAAGTCAATTTGCGGTATTCTTGTGTCAAGATCTACTGGAGTTTTTTTTATTGTTTTTATGTGCTGTCATGTCAGAAACTAATAGGGCTTTCAAGAAAAGTAAGATATTTAAGAAGTGGCTTTACCAGTTCCACTTCCCCCTTGAGTTTCCATGGCTGACCAGGGATCTGAAACTGACCTCCTAAGTGCTAGTTCATCACTCTGTCCACAATACTACACTGGGCATCCCTAGGTCTAGCATAGCTATGCCTTTTTAGATCATCTCTAGCATTTATCCACCATAATATTCAGCCTGTGGTAATGATACATGCTGAGACAGTTTTTCAGTACCCAATATCAGATAGCTCCATTTTTTCCCTCATTGCCTCAGGTCCTTCTCTACCCTTTTCTTCAAGATCCCTACTCTTCTTTCATCCTTTCAGTTCAGTCTGTTTTATTCAAGACACCTTAGTAGAGAAATAATCCCTCAGTCTACCTTTTTTCAGCTGAGAATCTCAGTTAAATACTCAACTGAAAAACACCTGGTAGAGACTGACCTCTTTCCCCCACAATTTAGCTACTTACCTTTCTTCAGTCTTATTTTTTGTATCTCTGTGTTCCTTCTGACCCCACCTCAAATCTCACCATCTCTTCTATGCCACCAGCTTCCCCCTCTGTGAAATTGTCTTCTCAGTCAAACTGACAACTTCCCTTTCTCTCACATAATGATGGATATAATAAGTAATGATGATTTATCCTAACTAGTTGGTGTAATTTTGGAAAACATTTTATTTTAGGAATGGTGGATTATTTCCACAAGTAGTTTTATGTTTTGTGTAGATGGCTGCTTCTCTTTTTATGGTGAGGATATAAACCACTGCTTCTATTGATCTCAAATACGACAATGAACCACAAAAATGTTTTCCTTACTGTGATACAGTGAGGTCATTTTTTTAGTCTTTATAAGTATTTTTGCACTAATGAAAGTGAATTTTGGAGAAATTATGCATAAGATACAAATTGTTTAACTGAACAGTGTTAACGCCTATTTTCTGAAATTTTAAAAATAGAAAATACTCAATGGGTTGTTTGTATCTTTTTGACTGATCATTTAGGCTAGAGATGGGCACGACCAGAATTTTTTTTCCGAGTTGTCGTTTTTTGGGACGGGTCCGTTTCGGGTCGTTTCCGTTTCGCGAAATTTTTCAAAAATTTGTCATTTTGTCATGTTGTTTGCCGTTTGTCATTACCGCCGCGATTTAGCACGACTTGACTTCCTAGAGCATGGGGTTAGGGGGTAAGGGCTAGGCTTAGGGTAATGGTTAAGGTTAGGGTGGGTTAGTGGGCTGTACCTCTGGGTGCCTCTGGCCCACTAAGAACACAGTGTACTGGCGTATGGGTTAGGGTTAGGGTTAGGATTAGGCTTAGGGTTGGTGGGCTTATTATGCCCTCTCTGGCACATCCAGAAGTCTCAGCAAAACCTGGCCATGCGATTGGTGGAATGGCTCCAAAAATTTGCATGGTCCCATCCCATGGCCAGCCCATCATTGCACGTGCACAGGTGTAAAAAAATAAAAATAAAATAAAATAAAATAAAATCAATGGAGACGTTTTGCTGCAAGAAAAACCCACTGCTGCTACTGTAAAAATTCAAGCATTTAAAATAGCTAATTTTCACATGTTTCTGTGGTGCTTTGGTGGGTTTTTGGACCACAATTTCAAAAAAAATATTGCTGTCACCATTTTGGATCCCCCCCGCAATATTTTTTTGAAATCGTGGTTCAAAAAACCACCAAAGTACCACAGAAACATGCGAAAATTAGCTATTTTAAATGCTTGAATTTTTACAGTAGCAGCAGTGGGTTTTTATAGCAGTAAAAGGTCACACTGATTTTATTTTATTTTATTTTATTTTTATTTTTATTTTTTTACACCTGCGCAATGATGGGCTGGCCATGGGATGGGACAATGCAAATTTTTGGACCCATTCTACCAATCGCATGGCCAGGTTTTGACTGACACTTCTGGATGTGCAAGAGAGCATAAAAAGCCGAGGCACTCCCACAAGAGTCGCAGTCCGGGCTTGGATGTGGGTGGGAGAGGGCTGTGTGTAGCTGGCTGCTGTGCTAGACTAGTTTCGATTTCGCGGAGCCTTTAGATTTCAGTTAGGCAGGCAGGGAGGGAATTGATTCAATTGAATTTTTAGAAAATAATAATAATTCCTTTCATTCTCTGTCTGCTGTGGGGAATAGCAACACAGTTTATTCTTTTTTATTCTCCTGCAGTTTGTTAGGATTTCTTTTCTGATAGTGCTTCAAAGGGGGGAAGTTTGAGTGGGAGGGGAGCTGTGGATTTATTTTAAAAAATTCATTTGCTTGGTGGCAAGCCAAGGTCCTTTCATACCCTGCCTGCAGCTCTGCTGTGGGTGCACTGCCCACTTTGTTTGCAAAAATTGCAATTGCTTTATTCGATGCAGTCTTGTGCAGCAAGTCAGTTTAAAGTGTTTTCCGCCTGCTCTGGGTCATTGCGGGACCCGCGCCCTGTGTGCCCGCATGCCCGCGCACCCACCCCTCCCCCCTGCCACTGCCGCCGCCCACCCATGCCCCCCGCCACCCCGCCTGCCGTCTAGGGCGCAAAAACACCTAGCGCCAGAGGGACACCACTCGCTGGGACGTCAAATCACGCAAAATCACGGCGGCGGTAACGACAAATGACAAATGACACGACGAAATGACAATTTTTTAAAAAATTTCACGAAAAACGGAAACGACCTGAAACGGACCCGTCCCGAAAAACGACAACTCAATTTTTTTTCTGGTCGTGCCCATCTCTAGTTGAAAAGTAGCCCACATGGTCTGCCATCCCCTCCCTAGCCAGATGATAAGCACCTGGCGGTGCGTGCACATGGCGGGGCTGGGCGGCAAAGTCCCCTGTTCCCCACTCCACAATGAGATGACAGTGTGCATGGTGAAGAAGTGGCCGGGGGGGGCAGTGGCGAAGTCCCCCATTACCCCTCTCCCCAGCCAGATGACGATTGCCCCGGTGGCACATGGGGCGAAGGAGTGGCTGGGAGAGTGCTCGCTCACTGCCAAATTCAAAAGGACCAAGCTTTCCCCCTCCCCCTTCACCCGAGCGACAGGGAGAAGGAGGAAGGCTGCTTGGTCCATTTGTGTCTGGCACGGCACCGGCAAGGTGCTTGCTCACTGCCAAATTCAAAAGGACCAAGCCTTCCCTCCTTCGCTGAGGCAGAGGGGCGGAGGGGGATAGCTTGGTCCTTTTGAATTTGGTGCCACACGAGCCCTGGCAGGGAAAGCAAGGCTGTGGGAGGCAAGCCAGTTCTGCCTTCCCCACACCTGCTGGAAGACAAGGCTGCAGGGGAAGAGCTGGGTGAGAGGGTGGCATGATCCCTGCCTACCCCCCACCTGCTAGCTGCCCTTCAAAGCCCTGGAGGGGAAGGCAAGGTTGAGGGAGGCAAGCTGGTTCCACCTCTCCCCCACCCGCTGCCCAGTGCTCATGCTTCAAAGCCCGCACCCAAAGGAAATTCTGGGTAATGTGGCAGATTAAAAGGGGGAAGGTAAGTAAAGCCGCTCCTAAGTAGAGGTACCACTATAGTAGCCCTCAGGCACTTTGGGCCAGAAAAAGTAGACCTCGGCTTGTTCAAAGTTGGACAGCCCTGGTCCTGCAAAAGCTGAGGGTATCAGGTCTCCACATATAGAAAATGTTGGCCATGTTGGCTTTGAGGTTCTTGTTGTTATACTTAAACATCTCAATGCTTTCCATTTTTCTAGATCATTATTTGATTATCATCACCCAGTGGGCACTAGAAATATATATATATATATATGACTTGATAAGGATCTTGGCACATAGGAGCACAAAAGAAACCTACAGTGTTGTGTCCCCATCTTTAAAAAAAAGAACCACTGGGGTTTAAGATACTTATGTTCAGAAGTAAGTGAAAGAATGAAATTGAGAACCTCTTTCATGTTTTTTGCTCATTCAAAGTGTTCTGCTTATAATACTACCCCATACCACTTCACATAGTTTCTGGGGTGTTTTTTTTTACAGTTTTTAATAACAGTATGCAGGCTACACATTGCCCCCACCAGCAACCTGGGTCCTCATTTTACCAACCTCTGAATGATGGAAGGCTGTCAACCATGAGCCTGCTATATGGGATTGAACCTCAGGTCATGAGCACAGTTTTACCTGCAATACAGGCATTTAACCACTGCGCCTTGAGGCTCCTAACATTCAGGTGAAGCTGCAAGTCCCATCTTGACTTGTACCCGTCGCCTGTACCTTGCAGAAACCTGCTGCCAGAAAAGGAGACAGAGGAAGAAGGAGGATAATTCATTCCCAGTGTAATGCATTACACTTCTTTCCTCTCTCCCAGATACCTTATTTGGCTCCTGCTTATAGATAATATATGAAGGGCCAGTACATTGGACTGAGATGAGAGATTGTGTTTTCTCTTTTCAAAGATTCATTTCTACCATACTTTCAAATGAAGTAGCTGCAATGAGCTTTTGGCCCCTAGTGTCTGCAAGGAGCTTTGCTATGTTTCTGGCTTTGTGTGACTTAATCTGTCAATCAATGACCTGTGGTTGCATGGTGACATTCTAAACAGAATGGAGATAATGTTGCTGCTGACACCATGACATAATATCAATAGTGTCATTCCTGATTGGAAAAGAAAGCAAATACAAATAGCACATTTCCAGAGCCTAACAGATTTACAGTTACTCACTTTAGATGATAATGGGTATCACTTTCATCTCACCAGTACATCATACAAAAGCTTCTGTAACATGCCCTCCTGCCCATTTTTGTTCTGAGTGGCCTGGTGGCACCACTGCACCAATCAAGCAAGTAATTGATCAAAACAAAACAGGAGCATAAAAAAGAATGAAAATGAGTGCATCGGTGAAGAGAAGGCCAGCAAAGGCTGCTGACAGGATGCAGCAGAAGCCACAAACAGGCATTAGCCAACTGTGAGGTTTTGAAATCATTTGATTCCCACAAATCAAATGCTGCAGGGCTTTTCTTGGATACAAATTGTTCGGTTTTGGAGGGAAATGTGCCGTTCAACATTGACAGATGTGCAGTTGGAGAAACAGAGAAATTACTATTAGACAATACATACGTGTTTATGAAGAACTCAACAGGCAGTTTTTGCTTTTAGGGTGATTGCAACTGACAGGGCATTTGTATCAGAAAAACAACAGAAAGTTGACTTACACTAAGGCCAGCATTGGACCAGGGAAATGTTCCCTAGTTATTCACCAATGAGATCATAGCATTAATTTTCCTCCTTCCCTGGGAGGCATAGTGGCAAGTTAAACCCCATACTCTAGCTCTGTAGCTAGATACATAACTCAGTGAGCTCTCTGGCAAGTTGTATGTTTTATCATTACATTACATATTGTGTTAATGTATGAAGCATAAAAACATAAGAACATAATGACTAATTTGATCTTAAAATTCAGCTGAGTTGAACAGTAATCCTTTAGAGATCAACAGTATGCTATGATACTCTATATAAATCAAACAAAAACTGTTGCACACCCTATTGGAACAATGAGACACACACAATTTTGATTAGTCAGTGCCCAGCATTGAGACACTGGGCTGATTCATACATTGAAACTGTTTGCACGTCATTTATTTTCTGCCCTCTGTAAAATGTTTTAACATCCATTTCTAGTATTCCTAACTTAAACCGAATCTAAAGCTAAAGCGTTTAATTGAGTCCTTCCAAAGGTTGTCAAAAAGCGGAGTTGTTTTTCTTTAAAAATAGATTGAAAGTGCATTAATTTAGGTCTAATAAAAACCAGAGACTGAAGATAGATAGGAGTAATTATGTGTCACAGAGGGCATTTGTAAATTTACTGTGTGAAGGGCTCATCAGCTGTAGATTTTGATGACATGGTAAAAACAGAACTTTATGTCCTCTGTTGCCAATATCATGTATTTATTTATTTGATTCATATATTGCCCGTCCAGCCTGATGGTGTTAGGCAGGTGAAGCTATGTTTATCTGTGTTAATTTCTAGTCCTTCAGCCAAATTGTCCCTAAATGGTGTCATGCCAAAACCAGCTGAACACGGTGAAATCCATGCCATCACCAACTACGAGGCTATAGGGTTTAGGCTATAGTCCAAAGGTTTTCTAAGGCATGTGAATAAGTGCAAATAACAAGCATCACATACAAATAATGTCAACTTTTATCCACTGAATCAAACAACTTTAGTCCTTAGCTACAGTTTTCACAGGATGCACACACGTGGATTAATTCATTGAGATATATATATATGAGTAGGCATGCATAAAACTGCACCAGAAGACACTAAGGTGAAGACACTGAGAAAAAGCATAATTTTAGAGCTACAATTCCGTTTAAGTTGTCTATACCAAAGTTTTTCCAAATAAAGGTAATGTGAAGTCTATTAATCAGATGACCATTATCTGTTCTGTAAGTCAAGCTGTGCTGTATTTTCATTTGTCTCAATTATTCTTTACTTATTTGTGTTTCCTGGAGGGGGAAATGCTTTTCTTCATGGTTGCGAGTACTGTAAAACTGGATGAGCAGATTTGATATGTAATCAAATCAAATACAATAAAAAGCAATTTAACTGTCTTCTATCATGTTGTGCCATGCATTTCTGTTCACAAAAGAAAATAAATTAAAGAAAAGCTTTTGGCAGGGTAATTTTTGATGGCGATAAGAGCAAGCCAGACAACCTTTTGTGGAAAACACCTTTTCCGTCAACTCCTTGCTTTTGTCTGTCCATAGCCAATGGCATGACTATATAAAATCTACTATTAACATATTTTAAGATTGGTCTTGTCGAACTTATTGTGAATTATGCCTGTTACTTCATTCCCATGACTCACATTAACTAAAATCAGTCTATTCAAGCATATTTATCATGTGTTCATGGTGGGTAAATCTCAATAGGAACAATTTTTCTCTGCTAACTTTGGATACTAAATTTGGATTCATGCTGGATATGAGTGGGTATTTGATATAATGGGGGAAGGAAATCACGCTAAGAACTCAGTGAGTGGGTTAAAATGAACAAATAGCCCTTGGACCTGCTCTGCAACTCATAAAAATGCCAAAACATGATATTGAAATTTATGATTTTTTTTTTGCAAACTATGTTTTTTGTTAAAAAGAAGTTCACTTCTATGATTTCACATAGCTGTCAAAATGTTGAGTTAGCACTGCTACTGTCCCTTTAATATCTCTGATAATTTGTCATCTTGGTAACATTCTTTCTAGTGATAGGAACTAGAGATGGGCACAACTTAGCGGTATTCCCGTTTCCGTTTCCGTTACTTGGTTCCGTTACTCTACGGAAACGGTAACGGGAATTACTCCGCCAGACTTCGAGCTCGAACCGACGAACGAACAGTTTTGGTCGGATTTGTCGGGCTCGTTACTTGCATCGCACGATCGCGCGATGCCACGCGGCACAGAAAAAAAGTTTTTAAAAGTTAAAAAAACCCGGTTCCCGGCCGAAAAGCAGGCGGAAAATGCCTGCCGTGCCTCAGGGCACCTACCAGAGGGGTTGTTCCTGGAGGTCCCCAGCCTCCCCCCCATCCCCGGTCCTGGGCTGCTCTGGTGGGACTCGCCGCAGGCTCGCAGCCAGCAAAAAGCCCAGTCTCGCCGCTGGCCGCCGCAATTAAAGCGCAAGCAAGCGGCACGGACGGCACAGGAAAAAACTTTTAAACTCTCCCCCACCCATTCCCAGGCCAAAAAAGCAGGCGGAAAAATGCCTGCTTGACTAAGGGCGCAGGGCACCTACCGGAGGCGTGGTTTCTGGAGGGGGGGTCCCGCCTCCCCCCCCGTCCTGGGCAGCTGGACTCGCCATGCCATGCGATGCGGGCAGGGGATCCAAAATGGGGCGGCGAACGCAATATTGTTTTTGAAATCGTGGTCCAAAAACACACAAGCACAACAGAAACACGCGAAAATTTATAAACTGCCAGATTTTTCACAGTAGCAGTGGGTTTTTTCTTGCAACAAAATGTCTCTCCTCTCCTCCTCTGTCCTCCATTGATTTTATTTTATTTTATTTTTTTACACCTGCGCAATGATGAGCTGGCCGAGTGGCCAGCCATGTGGGAGTGGACGACCATGCAAATTTTTGGAGCCATCCCACCAATCGCATGGCCACTTGGCCATGGAGACTTCTGGGATGTGCCAAAAAGCCCCCTAAAACCTGCCCTAGCCCCCTAACCCTAACCCTAATCCTTGACTCCAGTCCTTACCCATACGTCACAGAATGTCTTCTTAGTGGGTCAGAGAGGCACCCAGAGGTGCAACCCACTAGCCCACCGTAACCTTACCCGTCACTAGCCTAACCCTAGCACTTGCACTAACCCACCTTAACCCTAAGCCAGATCTACTTGCATTGCACTAAACGCAAGTACAATTCCCTTCTGTGTGAGACATGGTGGTGCGAGAGCCTTAGGCATCACCTATGGCTCTGGGTTCACTGCCATCACTAGTCTCACTGTCTGCAACTGGTATGCATATCCATATGGCTATTGCATACCATTTTGCAGCAGCAGCAGGTGAGGAGGGGAGACCCCCATGTTGAGGGGTCTCTTGGAGCCTGCTTCCCCTTCCTAGTGGGTGAGGATAGGAGGCACCCACGGGTGCCTCCAGGAGCCCGCTTTCCCTTTATAGCGGGCCAGAGGAGGCACCCACCCCACAGAGGTGCCTCCAGGAGCCCGCTACCCCCCCAAAACCAGTACTAACGAAAAAAAAAAAAACAAAAAAACAAACCAACTAATTTTTGCGAATTTTCGCGAAAAACGGAAACGACCCGAAACGGAACCGGCCCGACTAACGACAACTCGAAAAAAATTTTTTTCAAGTCGTGCCCATCTCTAATAGGAACAAATTTGAGGAGTATGTACGTCTGTTTTTGTCTCACAGACTTAGAGAAAGAGAGCCACAGTACTCAGGGTGAGGCCTAACCAGTTCCGAATATTGAAAAACTAGTACCTTGTGGGATTTGAAGACTATACTGTACTTCTGTTAATGCAGCCTAAATTAGCATTTGCCTTTTTTATAGCCACATCACACTGTTGACTGATTATCAGCTTGTGATCTATGACAATTCCAAAATCCTCCTCACCTGTAGCATTTCTGAGTAGAGTTGGGCATAAAATGAACCATGAAGCAACCCCCCCCCCACCACACCCCAGTGAACCAGGTTATTTCATGGCACTTCCAGGAAATGCACCTGCCAGAATGAAATGAAATGTGGCACAGTTGATGCTGGTGCTTTGTATGCTTTGTGTGCTGCTAAAGAGCAACTTCCTGACTGGAACTGCTTTGGAGGGTTACAACTAAGATATCTCAGATTCTATCTTTGCCAGACTTTAAGGGGCTCATGTGGAGAGTAAGCTGAAGAATCTTAGCAAGTTTGGCATCTCCAACTTCTCTACCATGAATATGTTTTATCCTTTTGGACCTGGGTCAGCATTATGATCTCACCCTATCAATGTATCTGTATATACATCCATGCACATATAGAGATACTGGCAGATGACTATTATCACAAATATGTTCTAGTACAGGGATGGCGAACCTTTTTGGCACCGAGTGCCCAAACTCGGTGATGGGGATGGCGGCAGTGGTGGGGGGTCAGGATCGGTAGCAGGGGACAGGGGGGCGAAGGCAGCAAGGGTGGTGGGGGCAGTGGGATCACAGTCATCGGCGGCAGTGGTGGGAGGGGCAGGGATGGCAGCAGAGGCAGGGGTGGGGTCAGTGGCCGCAGGGGGCAGGGGTAGGGGTGAGGACAAGGGCAGCAAGGGTGACAGGGTGGCAGGGCCAGAGTCATCAGCGGTGGTGGTGGGAGGGGCAGGGATGACATCAATGATGGCAGTGGAGGTGGGGGCAGGGGCAGCAGAGGCGTGGTCAGGGGCAGCAGGGGGCGGGGGCGAGAGCAGCGATGGCAATGGTGATGGGGCAGTGGCGGCAACATGCTTCCTGCCTCCCCACTTCCCCCTCCGCAAATTCCTCATGGCTGGGAGCATGTCGCGTGCCAGGTAAAAGCTCTTTGCATGCTATCTTTGGCACACCTGCCATAGGTTTGCCATCCCTGCTCTAGGACATAGAACCTATGGGTCAATCAGATACCTTAGCTTTCATACTATTTGAAGAAGTAATCGCATTAGTATTTCAGCTGTACAATCTTTTCCCAGCATCATGTCTCAACAATCAGAATGCAAACTATGGGATTTAAACTCTTGAGGACAAAATCTCCAAGTTGTTGCAGCAGTGCCACAGTGGAACGAGTTACCTAGGGAGGTGGTGAGTACTCCAGAGCTGGGGGCATTTATGAGAAAATTAGACAATCCTCTGTCAGATGTGCTCTGACTCTGATTTCTGCCTTGAACAGCAGGGTTGGACTCGAAGGTCTTATAGGCCTATTCCAACTACATTGTTCTGTCATTCTACAAATGGCAAAATAAAGCCATTTTGTTTGCAAACTACAGGAGATCTGACAAACACACAGGATTATTTTACAGTGCATCCTATAATGAGCAGTAGTTTGACCCTAGAGTCATGCTTTTCTGAGTGTTTCTTTCTTCCTGTGAAATCAGTGCTAATTCCAATATATGACACGTGTCTGCACACAACATTCCTGGGGATCGTTGCACAGACATTGATGACAAAACGAATGCTTTTTACAAAATGGAAAGCAATACCGCTTTAAAAATGGAGCATCTGACAAGCTGGTGCTATCTGCATACATAGAGGGCTTAATTTTGGGGGGAACTCCATGAAACTTTTGGGTGCTAGATCTCAAACAAATAAGATAAAGTACTTTTTTACCCAAAGCACCACTGGTCTGTGGAACTCCCTGCCAGAAGTGGTGATAGCTGTCAGCCTTGACAGCTTTAAGAAAGGATTAGTCAAGTTCATGGAGAACAAGGGTATCAATAGCTATCATTATGGATGCCTAAGGACAGCCTCCAGGTTGGAGGGATAGGCAGGATATCTCTTAATACCATTTGCAGGGAATCATAAGCAGGTGAATATTTGGGAATATTTATTTTATTTTTGAGGTTTTTTTAACACACCTTTCTTCTTGGAAAAGGACCCAAGGCAGCTTACAGTAAAGAGGGATAATATACAGTCCAGTAAAATTAAGACATGTTCAGGTATTGAGAACAGGGAATTGAGGGACATCTTACAGCATTAATAGAAGACAACATTACATTAAAGCTACAAGAAAACACACACAGTAAATGGTGAGCCACTGTGTAAGACAGAATGCTGGATTGGATGGGCTGTGGCCTGTTCCAGCAATGCTGCTCTTATGTGCTTATGTTCTTAATTATCATCCAGCTAATCCCAAAAGGAGACATTATTTGATTTCATTAGCGGACTATGATTTGGTGCACTTCAGAGCAGTCACTCAGCTGTGCCCCATAATCTGCTGACTCTGCAAAGTTCTATGTGTTGCATATATTTAACCTCTTTCTCTGGCAATAAACAGGTAAAAGGAAATGAAAAATGGATTGAGGCAAAGCCTAATGAGGAATCTGCTGTCAATTTATTTCTGAGACTTTCCTTCAAAGGACGCAGGTATTTCAAACCATCTTCTCCTGTATTCATTGCCCTTTTCAGAGCAGCTTTGAAAAAGAATTGACATCAGCTATGCCATGTAAATAGGCATGTCAAGAGGAGAGCACCATACGTAAAAGTCAAGGAAAGTGCATGCATACAATATATGTAACTGATTCCATTATAACATTAGTTATAGTCAGTAATATGACTAATTTGGAACTGGACATCACAAGCATAACCATATCTGCTTTGGAAACTAATGCAAGGATTCTTTGAAAAGAACATTCCTAATACCAGATATCCATAGTATCCATACATCTTTGTATCCATATATAGCAACCAATAGCATGGGGAAGATAGAAGGGTGAAATAAAGCAGTGTTGGAGTGCAACGGGAGTAAATTCATCCCACCCTAATTTTGGGATGGGATGGTCACATCCTCATTTTCACTGCTGGCTTGCTTGATGAGGCTGGGTTGGGAGAGTTGATCTTGGCTTGTGGCAGACAGCTATTTATAGGCAAATGACTGAAGAAAAGTCTGGCAGATTTCCTGGCACCTGCAGTCTGGTTGGTGTTACATAGATCAGTAGAGATGGGCACGACTTAGCGGTATTCCCGTTTCCGTTTCCGTTACTCGGTTCCGTTACTCTACGGAAACGGAAACGGGAATTACTCCGCCAGACTTCGAGCTCGAACCAACGAACGAACAATTTTGGTCTGATTTGTCGTGCTCGTTACTTGCATCACACGATCGTGCGATGCCACGCGGCACAGAAAAAAAGTTTTTAAAAGTTAAAAAAACCCGGTTCCCAGCCAAAAAGCAGGCGGAAAAATGCCTGCCGTGCCTCAGGGCACCTACCAGAGGGGTTGTTTCTGGAGGTCCCCAGCCTCCCCCCCATCCCCCGTCCTGGGCTGCTCTGGTGGGACTCGCCGCAGGCTCGCAGCCAGCAAAAAGCCCAGTCTCGCCACCGGCCGCCGCAATTAAAGCGCAAGCAAGCGGCACGGACGGCACAGGAAAAAACTTTTAAACTCTCCCCCCACCCATTCACGGGCCAAAAAAGCAGGCGGAAAAATGCCTGCTTGACTAAGGGCGTAGGGCACCTACCGGAGGGGTGGTTTCTGGAGGGGGGGTCCCGCCTCCCCCCCCCCATCCTGGGCAGCCGGACTCGCCATGCCATGCGGTGCGGGTGGGGGATCCAAAATGGGGCGGCGAACGCAATATTGTTTTTGAAATCGTGGTCCAAAAACACATAAGCACAACAGAAACACGCGAAAATTTATAAACTGCCAGATTTTTCACAGTAGCAGTGGGTTTTTTCTTGCAACAAAATGTCTCTCCTCTCCTCCTCTGTCCTCCATTGATTTTATTTTTTTTATTTTTTTTACACCTGCGCAATGATGGGCTGGCCGAGTGGCCAGCCATGTGGGAGTGGACGACCATGCAAATTTTTGGAGCCATCCCACCAATCGCATGGCCACTTGGCCATGGAGACTTCTGGGATGTGCCAAAAAGCCCCCTAAAACCTGCCCTAGCCCCCTAACCCTAACCCTAATCCTTGACTCCTTACCCATACGTCACAGACTGTCTTCTTAGTGGGTCAGAGAGGCACCCAGAGGTACAACCCACTAGCCCACCGTAACCTTACCCGTCACTAGCCTAACCCTAGCCCTTGCACTAACCCACCTTTACCCTAAGCCAGATGTACTTGCATTGCACTACACGCAAGTACAATTCCCTTCTGTGTGAGACATGGTGGTGCGAGAGCCTTAGTTAGGCATCACCTATGGCTCTGGGTTCACTGCCATCACTAGTCTCACTGTCTGCAACTGGTATGCATATCCATATGGCTATTGCATACCATTTTGCAGCAGCAGCAGGTGAGGAGGGGAGACCCCCATGTTGAGGGGTCTCTTGGAGCCTGCTTCCCTTTCCTAGTGGGTGAGGATTTGAGGCACCCACGGGTGCCTCCAGGAGCCCACTTTCCCTTTATAGCGGGCCAGAGGAGGCACCCACCCCACAGAGGTGCCTCCAGGAGCCCGCTACCCCCCCCAAAAAAAACCAGTACTAACGAAAACGAAAAAACGAAAAAATGAACCGACTAATTTTTGCGAATTTTCACGAAAAATGGAAACGACTCGAAATGGAACCGGCCCGAATAACGACAACTCGAAAAAAAAAATTCAAGTCGTGCCCATCTCTAATCAGGAGATGTAATGACATCCCTGCATGCCTGTGAAGATTCTTAGTCATCCAGGTGAGTTTATCTGAAAGTTGAGTCATGGCAACTGGACATCTTTTCTTGAGAGATTGTAACATTTCACTGCTCATCCAAACAGATTCATCAGTCTGAGAATAAAGCCAGTTGTGAGTCCTCCATTTCATACTTCACTTTGGCCTCATGTCACCCTGGTCTGAAATAGGCTCATAAGATGGACAATAGCTTGAATAGGCTCAATAGGCACATTAGGTGGACAATGGCCCACCTTTACAACCTTCCCAACACCCATAGGAGCATGAGTCTTTAGCCATGGTCTTGTTGGTGGAGGTGTGAAGTATTCTTGATTTGTCTGGGGATTGTTGAAATGGCCAGTTGATAAGTAGCAGTGGGCATCCCTGCAGTGTCCTCCAAGGGACAGTTAAATTTACCTGCTTTGATGGGTTGGTCTGAGCTTTCCTTCCATCTGCATCCCCTGCTAGAGAAGGATATGACAGTGGTACACACTTGCCTATACGGGAATGAAATGGAAGGTGAGGTGGCAGTGGTGGTCTTCACATCCCTGCTCCACCACTGGAAAAGAAGGATGTCTCTACACTGGTGCCACTCCCCAACATAACAAAGAAGAGGACACGACAGCAACATTTAAGCCCCTTTTCACTTGTTCCCCCAAAGCCCATGGCCAACAACAAGGTGAAGGAATGGCAAAGCTGCCCACACACCTGCTCAGTGAAAGGGGAAGGGTGTGGTGGTGTAGGTGATGGCGAATATGATGGCACCCTCTCCCAAAGAAAAAGGAACGTGGCAGAAGTGGTGGAATCAACCATAGTCCCTGCCATTGCCAGGGACTGATTTCATACAAGACTATGCAGATCAGTGGCAGTGCTTGAAAGTTGTAGGAAAGAGGATATTGAGAGTAACGTTTTTGCCACCACCAGTACCCACTCACCTCATGGCAGGGCCATCCCTGACTATAAAGATCTGTGTTGACATTGAATAAAATGTTGACCTTCACGGTTATGTATCACGTCTCCTTTCTAGGATGTGGAGGATAAGGGGTTATTTAAAGACAATCTTCTTTTAACTGGCATAAAAAGAGAGGAACAATTCCTGGGATCAGTTCCTCTGTCATTCTCAGTCCATTTCAATTTACTCTTGCTTGTATATATGCGTCTTGGAAGCCTTAAAGATACATCCAGCAACGTTTCATTCATGCATGCGGGAGATCTTCTGTTTAATACAGCTGTTCCCCTTTACAGTGGTGATCCAAAAGAAAGAGAGTTTCTACATCATCTGCCTGGACTACAGTTCCATTAGCTGTGCAAGTGAAACATGAAAGAAAATTCCCAAAACAACACTAGACTCTTCGCTGTGTTAAAAAAAAACACAGACATAGGACAATTCCTTTTGATTATACATGACAGTATGCCAGGAAGGGACTTCCTAAGGGGAATAAATAGGTACAATGTTTATTTTCAATATTGTCATAACGACAAAACAAAATCCTTTTACTTAACAGCGGGGCATATAATCCCAAAGGTTTTCCCTATGGTTAAAATTACTACCTGATTGCTTTTTGATAGCACGGCACATGTGAAACTGATTACATATGTAGGATCTCTTTTTGTACGTTGCAAAAAATAAAAAGCATTTGAATAAGGGGGAGGGGATTATTAATCCCAGGTGTCACAGTAGATTCTCCTTCAAACATCCATCATTCCACACTAAATACTTTCAATTTCCTTTCCCCTTGATTATATTCATTGACGCCCAGATGCACATGAGTTACAAATAGTTTTCCTGTATTTTCCCCTGCTGTGGAAGGCAGGTGGTTAGAATCTATTGTGCCTTCTTACTAATTCTGCAAATGTTTGCATATGGAAAAAGCGGCAACTGACGGCAGCTTCTCGGTGCAGAAGATTTCAATGTAGGCAATTGTTCCACTTCATGATAGAACAGGTAATGTTGAAAATACCTATGCCCTTTCTGTACAAGCGTGGAAACTAGGACCTAGAATCCTGGTTGCAAAAGTGGTGTGGATGGGCACATGGTGCAAGGTAATGGGGCCCTTTTGTTTGTTTGCTTCATTTTATGTAATTCAATCACTTTCTTCCACTTAGCAGTGTCACACCAGTGCCTGGCCTGAGCAGTCACAAATTGTACAGCCTCTCTGGAGGCAGTAAATAAATATATAACTCAAATCCTGATGAAACGACCTGAGGAAGGTTGGTAAATTATTTGAATCCACCAGAGGCCCCTTCGTTTCAAATGGCTCTAAAAGATGAATGATGGAGTCCTAGACCTGGACATTCCCTTTTTGTTCCCTGAGGAGATGGTTGTCTAATAAAGGTAAATGGCTTCAGCAAAGTACAAAAAGTGTGTGTGGGGGGGAGAAGAGATTATCAAGAGAGCTCTTGTAAAAAAATTGTTTATAAGACTGTGTTTGGATTTCAGCCATCACTCTGGGGTAAAAAGGACTTGCTGAGGCGATTATCATTTAAAATATCTGAGGGACCTGTCTGTTGGTGTCCTCGTGCCAGTGATATTTTTCATTCACCAAGGACATACTGAGGACTCAATTTACAAGAAGAATAGTGGTGGAAAACATTTATGGGATAGGATACTCTCTTGCTGTTACTAAATTGCTGTCCCATTAATATCTCTTTGCTGGTATTCAGCTCAGAGGTTGTTTGGCCTGTGATGCATTATAGGGTGTTTTAAAACTGAAATTACCAGCTCAAAGCCGAATGCTATTGATATTTGATGCATATTTCATTTTCCACACAACATTTCATTTCAGATGTGAATAAGAATTCATACACACTTCTCTGTCTTGTGACTTTGTTTGTTAAAAATAGGGACAGCTGCTGGGTCAGCCTCAAGAACATTTTGATAATCAGAATTTTAAAGACTTGCTTCACCATTTATGGTGAGAGGATTTCCAAAAGTAGTAGATATAGTAAAAGTCCCCTTATATGAAGGCTGTAGTTCTGCATCTTGGATGAAGCCCCATAAGATGCCACAGAACTTTCTTTTGTGTTGAAACTTGAGTGTAAGAATTATACATACCAGTTTTAATCAGAAGAAGAGGTGGAAGAGGAAGACGTTTGTTGTCAAGTCAAGTCTAATTTATGATGACCCTTTCTAAGGTTTTCCAGGGAGAGATTACACAGAAGTGGTTCACTATTCTCTTCTTCTGGGGACACCTTGGGACTGTGTAGCTTGTCCAAGGCCACACAGGCTTGCTCTACTCACCGGAGGCACAGAGTGGAAATTGAACTTCCAACCACTGGCTTGGCAGTCAAATACCTGAACCAATGAGCTATCCAGCCAGACTAAATTAGGAATATAGGTAATGCATGTTTAAAAACAATGATGATGTTAGGAAGATATTTGTTGCAAAGTGGTAATTAGAAGCAATGTGCCCCCCACCTCCCAGTATATTGTCTGCTTCAAAGTAAATCTAAGAAATGATTGTGAGTCCTGTAGGAAAGAGATATTGTAGGGTGACAGCATTTTCCTGTCTAGAGACCAAGTTGTGAAGAAGTGGAGATAATGAGGAAATGGAATGGAGTGATTTGAGTTGTGGATAGTTGTTAAAACCTCTGAACAAATTCCACTGTTCATGTCTTTCTGACTCTCTCTCTCTCTCTCTCTGTATGCTGTGAAATTTTGTGTGCTCATCCTTGAAATACTTGTGTGTGTTATGTTACGTGCTCTCAAGAAGCATCTGATTTATACCAAACCTAACACAGGCTTTAAGGTGACTATAATATTTAGGGAGTGGTTTTACCAGTGCCACTTCCGCCTATGCGAGCTTACATGGCTAAGGCGGTTAGTTCACGTCCTTCTTTGTTCCGTGACTAGTTTTGTACTGTGACAGTGTTGGTCGCGATCATGTGGTTTTGTCCCTGTTTCAGTGTTCCCATGGTTGTGATAACTTGTCTCATGACAAATGTTACCTCACAGTCTTGTACTGTGATAAACACTGAATTTGTTTAGCTTCCTTTTTACTCTTTTTTGAGGCTTAAAAATTCTTTTTCAATATTTCGCTTCTGAAAAGTCTAAATAAAACACAACAAAACCCGGACATAGTTTTATGAGAGAAATGAATGTTTTGTTGCATGGCAGTCGTTACTACATGGTGTCTTGTCTTAGAACAGAAAGCAGGAACAAAGGGCCTTTTTACACGATCCCTAAGATCCGCTGGCCACTTAAATTTGGACCAGAGATCTTAGGGGTTCCTCGCTCTTCCTCTGTCCCCACCCCCCTCGGCACTTCCTGGTTGCTGGCTGCCTGAGGGACGGAGAAAAAAGAAAGAAAAGACTGCCTTCTTACCTCCATTTTGTTCCGGGCAGCATTCAGATCTCTTAAAGGGGCAGGGCGCAAAAAAAGAACAAACGGAAGCCAGGAGAGCCCCGCACTCACTATCCTTACACCGGATCAAATATTTGTCACCTCCAAAAAGCAGGTACAAGAAAACTGCTGTTTGGTCTTGCTAAAGTGGGCGGGGTCGCACTTAATTGTCTGCAAAGTCCGGAGCTGGTGGGTAAACATTTTTAAGGTCCGGACCTTGCAGCCATTTGCGGCGGAGCTTAGGGGTCATGTATAAACGCCCAAAGAGTAACAAGGGAAAACCACACCCCAGCACCAGGTACAGTATTGTCACACTTAGCACCCATTCCAGGGGTGTGGTCGAAACAAATGTCAGTAGTTGTGTGATGAACATGAAAAGCAAAGCAAAGCAAAGTGTTCTGCTTATATACCGCCCCATACCACTTCAAGTAGTCTCTGAGCGGTTTACAATTTTAATTACAGTGTGCAGGCTACACATTGCCCCCCCCCCAGCAAGCTGGGTACTCATTTTACCGACCTCGGAAGGATGGAAGGCTGAGTGAACCTTGAGCCTACTACCTGGGATTGAACCCAGGTCGTGAACACAGTTTTACCTGCAGTACAGGCATTTAACCACTGCGCCACGAAGCAACTTTTTTTGTACCGCTCCCATGCACAACACTAACAGAGACAAAATGGATGTGAAGTAATCGCTTCAGTGAATATTTGAACCCAGGTCTTCGGAGTACTAGTTGGTTACTCTATCTGCTATACTACTCTGGGTAATTTGCAGTTCTTTGTCAATTTCCAGTTCTGTTTCTCTGGTTCTACCACAGGAATACACTGTACCTAACAAACTAAAGATGGTAATTTTTTAGTATCTTTATTGTTTTAGAGCAAAGTTAGAACAATTTTTGTGTGCTAAGTTAGAACCATTTCCACATCTGGCAGAGGCAGCATAGACAACACTTTTACCATTTATTATCACCTAGTTGTTTGAAATAGGATTTTCTTCACTTTTGCATATAAAAACAAAAACCATAAACTGCTGAAATGCAAGTTGAGACATATGCACTTTGGTGATGTGTTGTACACCGCCCAGGGTTCCCTATGGAAAAATTGGGTGGTTAATAAGTACAAAAATAATAATAAATAAATAAATAAATATGTATAGCTTTTTCAAAAAAAGAAAGCCCGCTTTCAATATATTACAACAAATAAGCCACTTAAAATTGAGATGTTTTAATTTTATGTCACTACATCTCTTTATTTTAGTAAGTAAATGTGCTTTGCAATAAATGTAATTTTCTAGCAAACATATTAGAACATATTTTTCAATGGGGAGAATGTGAGAATGTATTTTGAGATTCAATGGATCGCCAACAATTAAAAAAGGTTAAGAACTGTTGCTCTGTAGTAATAAATACCCACATTTGAAAGAGAAGTAATGTGTCTTTGCCTCCCAGATCTCTCTCTGTATCTAGATATAGCATGAGTATTGGACATTTGTATCAAAAGAGTTGTCATATAGACCGGGACTGACTCCCTCCAAGCTGTTTTGGAGGTATCTTGCACTAGATTTTTCTCAGATTCATGAAGACATTAGTACTTTTTGCTCTTTCATATATTTGGACTGCAATTCCCAGAATTTTCCAAGAAACTCAACACTATGCACCTGTAGGTTTTGATCTTCTATAAAAGGACTTCTGAGTTATTTCCATGCACTACAGTCTTCTTCTTCTTCTTCTTCTTCTTCTTCTTCTTCTTCTTCTTCTTCTTCTTCTTCTTCTTCTTCTTCTTCATTTAGTTTATTAGTATTTTTCCTGGGATTCATAGTTCTTGAGGAGATGAGCCTAATGGGCAGCAAGACTAAGACTCCCAGCTGTCCTTATTCTCTTGTGGTTCCTCTTCCTCATACTTCTGCTTGAATCCTAATGCTACCAGAGCAAATATGTGTGACCAGATGCATGGCTGCCCTCCCTTGACAGTGATGGGAGATATCTTGCTCCACCTAGTCAACAGCTCAAAGAGCTATAAATACCTCTAATTTGGTCAGTTTTGCATTTTTTCTCTGAATGTAGTGTATAACCCATATGTTATGTTCATAAAAGTACAGTATATGTACAATATATGACATATATTCATGGCTAATTTTTTCACAGTATCACAATATCAACTCCCATAAGTGACTCACTGGTCATAGAGGGTTTATGATTCCATCTGCAGAAGCTGGCTGAGCTTCTTTATCTGAACAAATATGTTTGAGAAGTATGAGGTTCCATCAAGCTGAATCCTACAATCTGGACGAATAGATTTTAATTAATACCATTAATTAAAAGTTAATACCAAAGAGTAAACTCGCTAATACTACAGAGTAAACCCCCTGATTGCCTCCATACTCCCAGCACACATTGCCAATTAACTACCCCCAGCTCCTTTTGAGCTTCATAATTAAGTCCCCTTACACACCCCCCCCCAAATCTTTCCAGATTTCAGGGGGTTCCCTACAATTGCTTTGGGGAGGTACCCTTGCTACTTTGGAACCCCAGGGTAAGTAAACATTGATTGCATATTTTTAAAAATAATTTTTGAGAGCATATATTTTTTAACTTTTAAAAATAAGTCTCCTAGGGGACCCTATTTGGAGCTTAATAACTCAGCCCCTTTATCCACAAAACTTTCAAAATTTGGAGGGCTTAAAGGGTTTTTTTTTGGAGCCCCTTGGACCATGGGAAGCCCATTTTAGATAGTAATGAAACAGTTCATTTTTAACAAAAAAGACCATTTTGTTACTATCCGAAACGAAACAGGGTCTCTCATTTTGTTATCTTATGAAATGATTTGTAAGCTAATGAAGTTACAAAATAGCATTTTGTTTTCATTAGGGTGCCCACCCCTAGTTTGCATTCATGTATGTATAATGCATTATGATGATATAGTCATCATTCTCTTCTGCATGTGTGGAACATGTGGATAACATACATGTTCCAATGTGCACCCCTGCTAATTCTGTGTATTGATTTACAATAACTGTTCCTTTCCACTTCTTAAATATACTTGTGTTTTTAATGGTCTGTTATAAAGTATGGAGTCAGTGTGATATTTCTGCTTCTCAGAAATGCATTAAGTAATATCACTGGCATTTTACCTGACATACCATTGATGAGTGGCCAAAACAAACAATCCATATGATTTTGCAAACTGTTCCATTTTCACTAAAGAAATCAAGCCGATTAAGAATTGTTTCATTTGATCAATTTTAAATGTGTTGCCGCTGGCTAATTGCCTGACATATTCTCTTTTAACGTTCCAAATTATCAATATATCTTTCCTCACCCCTGCTGCTATAATTTGTTTCCTTTTCTTCTAGCTCCTTGTGAACTCAATTTTCTATAGCTGAATATTATTTTCATTAAAAGTTCAATTTCAAAAAGCTCTTGTAAAGGGAAGGGCAGATGGAACAAAAGGTGGAAAAAAGAGAGAGGGGCCAGGGAAGAGGGAGACAGGGAGATATGGAGACAAACTGTCATACAGTTCTTCTGTTTTCCAGACCAATAAGATATAGACTGGCAGCTAATGGGTTGCAGTGAAATTACACTGGAGTTTGAAATAAGAACAGAGAAAAATTTTGTTTCAGTTTGTGATAATTTTTATAGAATAATATTTCAAAATTAACACTATGGAAACATACTGAGATTAAAAAAAAAATCTAATAAACCAAAATTGACAGATTTGCCAGTCTTGTCCTAGGACCCCTTGATATATCATTGTTCAAATACCTGGAATTCATCCAAAACTAGTGGTGAATTAGGGTTGCGAGGTTCTTCACTTTAAATACATGTATGGCAAATGCAACATGTTCTGTTCCATGTGGTGCTGGGAATGAATGCGATTTTTTGCGGTGAAATAGGTGAACATTTAGTCCTTCCATTTTTTGAAGAATTGAATAAAACTCTTTGATCATGTATTTGCGACAAACAGTACCTGGGGTTTTAACACTATCAAACTGAGCAAAACTACCCAAATTTCACCTCTCATTTTATGACCCCTCTTCCTCATAAGACAATTTACGTTTGGTCATATTCCACTCCCCTGTTTTCAAAATGTATTTACTTAATTGATTTTATAGCACCCATCTGCTTCCAAGGCCACTCTGGGTGGTTTATAATGCAACATGATAAATAACAATTTAAAAAACAGAGAGCATAAACAATAACATAAAAGCGAAGCAATCAAAATGAACACCAATACACATATATTAAACAAAGGAAAATTAACTTTAAAAAGGCAAGGTAGAGAGACAGACAGTATGAATGCTGTAACAACCACTGGGTTACGATGCTGTAGGCTGTTATGATGTTCTACGTTACACTGAGCTGTCGTTGGAAGATATTGTGATTCATCAAAAGATGTCAGATGACCTTTCAGACAGCTTTCCTTACCCCTAAAGTGGAGAAGCAATGCTGTTGTTTCAGGCTAGTTCTGTCAAGTTTCATCTTGATGGAATATGTACAGTTTTATTTTACTGGGCGTGACAACAACACAGAGAGAGGCAGATAGCATTTATCCAAAATAGTAGAAATTATGGCATGAATCTGAAAAACTGCTTCATTACATCAGCTTATCCTTGCATCCCCCCCACCCCCAAATGCAGAGTATACATATTTAATGCTAATGTATCCTCTTCTGAAATATCTTGAGTATATAAAGACTGCAAAGTGGCATGTGTGTGTTAAAGATGGGTCTCCTGTGTATGCTTGAGTGAAGTCCAAGGGGAGAAAGTGTTTTTCTCTCTTCAGCCTTTTCTCGCTTTAATTATTCTAATGCACAGTATCATATACAGAAAGTCTTATACATCTTTTAAATGATCCATGCATAAATTCAGTTGTAATAAATGTGATTTGTATCTGGTTGAACAACAGCAGAGGCAACAAATAACTGAACAGGAAGTGCAATGGTAAATCTTACAGGAACAACTTTACACCTTCTGGAAGGAACAGGCTAAAGAAAGTTAAGGATGCCTCCATTGCTCTTAATATTGCAGGGTGATGGAACGACTATGTCTGGATCTTGTGCCTACTTCATCTTCATGCATATCTAGAATGACCCCTCTGCGTCAGCTTTAGGTATGGGAAAGCGTAGTTTGATTTCAGAGGAACAGCTAACCATCATCCATAAACTACAGCATATGCAGAGAAGATATTATTAATTGCATCCTATGAAATTAAGTGCTTTAGTTCATTCAAAATAGGCTTCTACATTACTGGATTAATAAATTAATGTATTTGGCCATCTGTTTAGTGTGCATTTTGTTCTCACCTGAAAGCAAGTTGTTCAGAATTACCTCCTCAGTCTGACTGATAGAATTGTTTTCAGGGCTGAAGAGTGAATTTCATTGTACATTGCACAAGGAAGTACATGCACCAAGGACTGTAAACCCCCAGATTTACAGGGGCAAAGTTGGATTTTCAGAGGTTGCAAGTTAAATCTACCATATGGAACATTGGGTGGGGGGCATCTGATTAGGTCAAGGTTGTGCTGTTCAAATGTGCTCTCCATAAGATGTAGATAGCTGGCTGGTTTATTGACTTATAATAGCATTTGAAAATTGAGGGGTGAATAGCATATAAATGCAACTAGATAAATAGGTACTGCCATAAAAATGGGAAGGTAAAACAGTGCTTCCTTGCAGCCACGCTGGCCACATGGCCACAGACATGCACAACACTGGCTCTTTGGCTTGAATAAACACCACCCCTAGAGTCGGACACGACTGGCATGCATGTGCGCGGGGGGGGGGACCTTTACCTTTACCTTTACTTTGTGGGCAGCTGTAAATAAATAATGCATTTGATGGCAGCAGATTGAGGTAAGGTGCCTTCTCTGATTTTATTTTATCTAAGAGCTGTTTGATTTCTGTAGTTGAGTTGGGGCCAGTCAGGCATTCCTACGGTCATAGGTACCCAAGAAGGCGGGCGGCAGCAGTCCCGCTGCGCTTCTGCACCTCAGCGTCTCGGACATTTCACTGTTTTTGCTGCTGAGCCGACAGTTTTTATTCTTTTTCTAATGCTTTTGGGCTCGCCAGGGCGCCTGGGGAAAGTTGGACTTTATGATTCGGCCCTCTGGCAGAGGGCTTTACGAGCTTACCTGATCGGAGCCTTACGCCGCTTCCATGTGGAGCCTGTCCACTGAGCCTTGTCGGAGCCTGTCGGAGCTCCATGCCGACTGCGAGCTGCTGGTATACTGCCGGACTCTTGCCGGACTTTGCCGAGCCTGCCGGACTGGGTCGAGCTTGCCTAGCCTGCTTCCCCGGGAAGGAAGCGAAGGACGCTAGATAATATCGCTTGTTTGGTACCTGGATTATTTTTCGCCCTCCCTCCGGACGCCCTAGCCATGCTTGCCCTTCCTGCTCTCCCTTGTGGGGAGCCCGGATTGAGCGACCGGCCCGTCCGCAACGGTCTGGAAGACTTGTGGTCCGAGGCGGTGGTCGCCATCACGGGTTCCCCCTGCGGATGGGGGCGGAGGGGCAAAGCGCGTCGCAGCTGCCGGGACTCTCGGCTTCTAACTTATCGCGGCTGGCCGCTTCTCTATGCGGCGGGCAAGGGTATGGACGGTCTTCCATCTGGGCTCCCCGATCCATCTAATGTGGAACCCTACATACCCTTTCAGGCGCTGAGTCGGCCGCCGGTGCTTGTATTGCCGCTGGTTTCCTGCTGTTTCGGGTATTCGGGTGGCTTTCGGCCACCGGTGTTGGGCCCTCTACCATCTGGCCCCCTTTGCCTGATAGCGGAGGTGCCATGTAAGCTGCTTCTCGGGCGGCATACCGGCCGCCGGCGAGGGCGTTTGTATCACCCCCCCTTTGCTACCTCGGAGACTCGGGTGGCATGCTCGGCCACCGGTGGTTGCAGGATTTCCTTCACAGGGGCTCGCCCCGTTTACTTTTCCATCAAGCCGGTTTACCGGCTGCTCATCGGACTGGGGACTAGCTGTCGATCTGCCCCACTGGCACCATGGCGGAGAGCGGCGGCAAAGGAGAGAGACTTAGAGGGGCCCTGAAAGAACCGGGTCGGGGGGTGGCTTAGAGAGGCATCATCAGGGTGGCTTGGACATTATGGCCCCGATGCACTGTCCTGCTTCCCCCCCGTCTTCCCCCTCCTTGTCGTAGTTTGCTGGTGCTTTTCCATTCCTGCCCAGACAAACTCACTATGTCCTTGCTGATAATAGCTATCTCCTAGCTCTGGCTCTGGTTCCCTCCTCCCTCTCTCCAGGTGTGTTATATCTGTCCCTGGCGGAATGCCCACACGGTTTTTATTTCTTTATTTTTGGTTACTGTATTTTTGGTTACTGTATTTTGGTTTTCATTTACCTACTATTGCTTGTTGATTGCTGTCTGTTTGCTGACGCTTGTTCGTCAGTCTACAGTTTGTTGTTAGTTTCGTACTGCTGTAGTGCTTCTGTTTCTTTTTTTTTCTTAATGCAGTAGTATTGTTGTGTTGTCATTTATTTTTAGTACTATTGTATTGTGTTATTTGTAGTTTTGTGGATTGTAATTTTAGTGCTGCACTGTATTATTTGTCTTAGTTAGCAGTAGTAGGGTCTTTTTGTTTTTCTCTCCCTCCCTCCCTTTTCCTCGCCATGTTTGCAGGGGCTCACATACCGACGGTGGTGGGCCGTGGGCAGTACACTAGTAGCCGTTGGGTTTGTCAGAAAAGAAGAACTTGGGTCAGACAACTCGTGCCTGTCCCTCGTTCTGACCCCTCGGCTCTCTGCCACATGCCCGGGAGTCCTCCCCCCAGCGCCCCCAGCCTTCCCTTTATACTGATGAATGCCAGATCGGTTCATAACAAGATTCCCATCATCTATGATACCATCGCGGATGGGAAGCCCGATCTGGCATTTATTACCGAGACCTGGGTGGGCTCGGAGGGGGGGGCTCCCTTTCCCTGCTATGTCCGCCCGGGTTTCAGGTAGAGGGAGTGGGAAGGCTGGGGGGTCAAAGGGGAGGAGGGGCCGCAATCGTGTACAGGGACTCCTTTCACGTCAGCAGGGCCTCGACATTGGTTAGCCTTGGGTTGGAAGCCCTTCACCTGTTAGTGGGACAGCGGGACAGATTTGGCATTGTGCTGGGCTACCGAGCTCCCCGCAACCCTGCACAATCCCTCCCAGAGCTCACGGAGTTCATCGCCGCTGCTCTGTTGAGGTCCCCATGCCTACTGGTCATGGGTGACTTCAACGTGCACGTGGGTGGTGGACTTTCTGGTGCAGCCCTGGAGTTCATGGAATCCATGGCTTCCATGGGTCTGTCCCAGCATGTTTTATGTCCTACCCACAGGTCTGGGCACACCCTGGATCTGGTTTTTACCTCCATGTCGGGGGATTTGTGTCTGGAGGTGGGGGGCATTGCCTCCCTTCCTGTGTCATGGACAGACCACCACCTGCTCTCATTCTCCCTGGCGATCCCGGCCCCTCCCCATGGGGACCATCGGCCCTCTGTTTTGGCCCGCCCCCGGAGGCTCATGGACCCTCAGCGGTTCAGTGAGCTCTTCGGGGGGCTACCTGGTGGTATGACTGGCATTCCGGCTGAGGATGTGGCCAATCTTTGGCATGAAACAGCTGTCCACACCATAGACCGGATCGCCCCCAAGCGCCTCCTCCGTTGCCGAGCCCGGCCCTCCCCTTGGTTCACGGGGGAGATTAGCGCAATGAAGCAGGAGAGGAGGAGGCTAGAGCGCAGCTGGAGGAAAACCCGGACGGCGTTGAGTAAGGCTGCTGTTGATGCCCAGTCTAGTCGCTATACCAACGCGATCAGGGAGGCCAGAACATCCTTTAACTCCCTGAGAATTGCTGAGGCCTCGAACCGTCAGGCGGAGCTTTTCCGGGTGGTTCGGGACCTCAACAATCCTAGTCTGGCCAGGCCTCCTCCTACTGATTTTAGTAGTGAGCAGTTTGCAGCCTTTTTTTGAACTAAAATAGAGGCCATCCGTGCCGGCTTCGACTCCGGTTGCAGTGGTCCTGCCCCGCCATCCCCAGTTACTGGTCCGCTTTCGTCGCCTCAGTTGGATGCGCTTGGGCCTGTTTCTACTGTCGAGGTCTCCAGGGCTATGGTGCATTGTTGGCCTGCCTCCACTCCTTTCGACCCTTGCCCTGCCTGGCTAATTAGAGCTGCCAGAGGGACTATGGCCGAATGGGCTTCTGTCATCACCACCGCCTCCTTCAGCAAGGGGTTTTTTCCCTCTCGTCTGAAGGAGATGGTGGTAAAGCCCATTCTGAAAAAACCTGGCCTGGCGGTGGACGATTTAATAAACTATCGCCCAATCGCCAACGTCCCATTTATGGGCAAGGTGATCGAGAGGGTGGCGGCGGTTCGGCTGCAATCATACCTGGAGGATCGGCAGTGCCTCGATCCATGCCAGTCCGGGTTCAGGCCCCGTCGGGGTACCCAAACAGCTTTGGTCGCCCTGCAAGATGACCTTGTCCGGGCGGCCGACAGGGGTTGCTCTACCTTGTTGGTCCTCCTGGATCTGTCAGCGGCCTTTGATACCGTCAACCACGGTATCCTGCTGGACTGGCTCTCTGAGGTCGGAATCAGAGGCTCTGCTCGCAGTTGGCTCCGTTCCTTCCTGGAGGGCTGGCCCCAGTACGTTCAGCATGGGGGGGGGAGTTATCGGCCCCTTGGATTCTCCCTTGTGGGGTTCCACAGGGGTCGTCTCTGTCCCCCATGCTGTTTAACATCTACGTAAGGCCGTTGGCGGGGGTTATCAGGAGTTTTGGAGTCTGCTGTCATCAGTACGCTGATGACACGCAGCTCTATCTCTCCTTTTCCACCTCTGCAGTGGAAGCTGTGAGGATCCTCGACGAGTGCCTGGAGGCCGTACTGGCTTGGACCGGGGCGAACAGGCTTAAGCTCAACCCCGAGAAGACGGAGGTTATGTTCTTTGGGAGCTCGCCGTCGGGGTACGGTGGCCCCCTCCCCTGTCTGGGGGGAGTTTCCCTCCAGCTCGCAGAGTGGGTGCGGAATCTGGGTGTGCTCCTGGACCCGTCGTTCTCCCTGGAGTTCCAGGTGGCGTCGGTGACCAGGTCCGCCTATTTCCATCTCCGTCGGATCGCCCAGATCCGCCCGTACCTGGACGCGAACTCTCTGAGAACAGTGGTCCAAGCACTGGTGATCTCGAGGCTGGACTACTGTAATGCTCTCTACATGGGGTTGCCCTTTACTCTTCTCCGGCGTCTGCAGCGGGTACAGAATGCGGCGGCCAGGCTGGTGGCTGGTGTGCATCGCCATGAACACATCACACTGGTCCTGGCCCGCCTGCATTGGTTGCCCGTTGCAGCTCGGATTAGATTCAAGGTCCTGGTTTTAGTTTATAAAACCCTCCATGGCTTGGGACCGGACTACCTGGCAGAGCGTATCGCTCAGCGATCCACCTCGGCCCGCCCCGTTCGGCAGGCGCGAGCGCACTTGCTGCGGGTCGCCACTCCCCGAGAAGCCCGGAAGATGAGTACTCGGGCCCGGGCATTCTCAGTGGCGGCCCCTAGCCTTTGGAATTCCATCCCTGTTGAAGTGCGCTCTGCAGAGTCCCTGCTGGCCTTCCGGAAGGCTCTAAAAACCTACCTTTTCCGGGAGGCCTTTGGCGATTCATAACTTTGCCTTTTTTTTTTTTCGCCATCGTCATGCGTTATGCTTTAATGATTGAGGTGCTTATAGGTTTAACTGTTTTTAACTGTTTTAAAATTTACTGTTGTATTGTCGTATATTTACCTCTGTAACTTTGTGTGGCTAATATAGCCTTTGTAAGCCACTTAGAGTTCATTGAAGATAAGCGGGGTATAAATCCAAAAATAAATAAATAAATAAATAAATCATGTCCTTATCAAGCTGGGGTTCATTTTTGCAGTTGTCATAGTAGAGAGACTAAAGATACTGTTCCCAGGTAGGAGCAGGGATTGGGTGAACAGATGGTGTTTTAGTCTGAAAAACAAACAAACAAACTGAGACTACTTCCCTCATAGCATTTGAGGTTCTTGAGTTTAGGATTCAATAACATATCCCCCTGGCTGATAGATTTTGTACACTTGAGACAAGCCCTTTCATTCCTTCTCTCACCCCTTTTTTGTTAGAACAGGATGGGATCAGCCAAAATAAGCTATTAATGTGTCAACAAAATCTAATATGTTGTGTATACATGTCTGAGGGGTGCCAGCAACAGTCTATAAAAGGGCTCATTAGCCAAACACTCCACAGACAATGGTCAACCTAAGTTTTTGTAGCACAGTCCCATTTCATTTTGATTGTGAAAGATGGCGTGGAGTCAGAATGGGCTTCTGCTATAACTAGTTGAGAAGATTCTGTTTGGAAGGCAAAGGTACAAATTAGGAGTAGATGGTCAGTTGGTCACTAAGAGTCATTGGCCCAACCTTAAAATTAAGCACAGAGGAAAGTAGCAGAACAGGGATTAGAATATAATCTATCACAGTAGCTCCCTACCCTATAACATAGGTGAACTCCCCTTCAAAATTCAGGTTAGCTGGACTATTAAGCCAAACTGGACCTCTTAAAACACTAGAAATAGCAAGTAATTGCCCATCATGGTTGATTTGTTTGTTCTTGGAGAATCTTTTTTGGCAACAATGGTTTGGTAGGGAGGCTCCATCAGCTGTGTTGTAGACTGTCCAAAAGACCTGTTCTCCCGATCTGACCTTAGCACCAAACTGTAGGCACAGGGGAAACTGGTTTCTATGTTCACAAATACTTAAAATAGGTAGCCATTGTCATTCTCTGAGAGCTCTCTTTTGAATGGGAAGGACATACACATTAACTAAGAGCAGATCATGGGACAGAATGTTCACTTTTATGATCAAAAGCTAACAGTGGCTATCAGCCATAAATACTAACTCAGAAGGAATATGAAGTGCAGCCAATATAGCAAACCCACTTGATGGGCGGCCGTTAGACTTATGTTTGTTGGCAGGTATGGAGAAAGAGTTGTACCCTCCCCAGAAAGATCAGAGGTCGTCCAAGTTTTCTGAATAGAAATATTCTCACTCTCATAAAAGCTCTCTGAACTCTGGATTGTGGAGAGCTGATGCATCCTGATACACCCTGCAACATTCCAAGAGAGGAATCTTAAAGGGCAGGAATTGTTATGGGAATTGTGTGGAGGCCATTTGCTAAGTGTCAAACCAACTAGGGAGCAGAGTCAGCAGGTAGAACTACTGGATATCTGAGGAGCTTTTTCCCTACCAATACTGTTAGATCCAGAGCACTGTATACACTCATGGTGCAGCCAGATGGTGCTGGTGTGGTTGGATCTTCAGCTGTGTTATGCATGATTGCCATCAATCATAGATAACACAAAGCTATATTTGAAAGAATGCATGAGTGCCTCTGAGCAAGGTTTGTTTGTGCTGGGCTCTTGAAGATGGTTTACAACATAACAGTTGAAACAAGAATCCTGTGGGGCTTGATTATCATGGTAGATATTTGTGTTATTATATTTTATTGTAGCTTGTATACAAATAGCATTCATGATGACCAACAGGTAACATCAAGAACAAATCAGCCACAAACGTATTAAAAACAAATTCAGTGATAAAATTATTAGACCACAACTATAATAGAAATTATTAAAACTATCCCAGGAAGCAGTCTGAAAGGCCATCTTGAAGAGATGTTTCATCTAATCCATGTTAAAAGCATTGGGATTACCAATCTATTGCCACTCTGAAGACAATGCATTCCACAATCTAGGAGAGACACATGAGGAAGCCTTCTTGTGTGCACACATCAAGCAAGCCTCCATGTCTTTGAAGAGCTTATTCTGAAGAGCTTACTATCTGGGAAGATTTGCAAGGAGATGGTCTCATTGATAGTGAGGCACCACCCTGTTTCGAGTTTCAATATTTTAAATAAATATCTTAAATTGTATTTGGAAAGCAACTGACAGCTTGTGCAGCTCTTTCAGTCAAGGAGAATTTCAATATTAACATTTAACTTTCTGCATCCTGCAGGACTCTATTGCATTGGTGGTTGGTGAATTGTTTTCCTGAAGAACATAAGAAATAAGAGGTGCAAATACAGTAACCCCCACCTATCGTGGGGGCTAGGGACCCAACCTGCGATAATTGAAAAATCTGCAATATGAGGATGCAGGTCTGGTCAGGCCTGGGGGGGGCCTAGCTGAGGGCTCTTGTACTTATCCCCGGCCTGGCACTGCCCTTGAATGGGCCCGAGAAAATAGGAAGTGAACTCCAGATCAGTTGATAGCACTTTTGGGGACTCAAGGGCCTTTCTATGCATGTTGGAGGACTCAGAAATGGTTTTCTATGAACCAGAAGTGAACAGGCCTTTCCAACTTACCCCAGGGGGACTTTTTTCATATACTGTACTGCGATCCCACTATATAGCGGGATCACAGTATATGAACCACAAAAGGGTGGGGGGGGGGTTACTGTATATGTCTGAGTTTTGCTCACATTATTTGGTTCAGGAAAGCATTATGGTGAGCTAAGCATTGATACAGAGTAACAAAAATGTTTTATGTCACATATTGTAGGAACTCAAAGTCAGTTTTCATATTTGACTTTCTCTGTCAAAGAGTCTTTGAATTTAATTCTTACAAAATGACAGAAACAGAATGGCTAAAGTCTTGTTAATCAGCATGGGACGTTGCAACTAGAGTAGGCCAACTGATTTACTGGGGAGTTGGTGAGTCAATCCCTTGTAAATGTCATTGATTCAACAGGCCTACTTAAGGTTTAGCTTATTATGCTAAGAAACAGGATGTTCAGCCACTGAATTAGAATTGTGAGACTTTTGAAACATGGTAATGAATTGGAGAAAGTCAGATGGGGAAGAAGACGCCATCTCAGACATTTGCACCTGGTTCTGAAGGAGACAGCAAAGGACCGTTTCAAGAGAATAGCAAAGTTTCCTATTTACATAGGATATTTGAAATGGAACACCAAGAGTGTGATAAATTACCATACATTAAACATCACATCAGGTATTCATGAGTATTAGAAAATTAAATAAGTGATTCTCATTTCACCCTATTTTGACTCAGAAATAATGAAGATAGGGCTTTTTCTTTCTAATCAGCAGCTTAGAAAATCTGTTGACGTTTATGGGTTCAACCTGAGCATGTTGCAAAATCACAAAGTGAAAATATGGCCATGCTTCTGGTTCCTCTGTGCAGTGTGTGGGTAGTCAAGTCATTGCCCTCCATATATTATTGGACTGTAACACCCACAAGCTCTAGTCAAGATATCCTTTGGTAACTATGGGAACTGAAACCCATAAAAATGTAAACAGCCAAAAATGCTAACTAATGATGCAATACTTAGTATTTAAAACATTATGTTCAATTATTCATAGTGATGCTTTCTTCTTCAAATGGAGATTAATGGTTGGTTGCTACAAATGGATGGTTGGTACTTGATTAATAGGAAAGATAGAGAACTCTTGCTGGGGACTACACCTCCTACTAGGATAATGTAAGCTACAAAGATGTGTGGTATGAGAACAAAAGAAGCAGGATTTGATACTGTGAGGCACAGGAAGAGTAGAGTGGACAATAAGAGTGAAATCTGGAGATTCGGGAGAGTGAGTAGTCATCTAAAACATCATGGCATGATCAGTGCTTTACTCATGAAGGTTTCAATTGACCCATCCATACTTAAGCTGCAACCCATCTATGCTTTAGCTGCAACCCCTTAGAGGAAGTGCTTATTATACAGTAACCCTCCGCCGATCGCGGGGGTTAGGGACCCACCCCACCCGCGATGCATGAAAATCCATGATATGCAGAAGTGGGTGGGGGCAGGGGGTGGGGGGACGCAATCTTACCTCCCGCCACCGCCCACCCGCACAGCCCGAGGCTTCTCGGGGGAGCCTGGTGGGGCGGCGCGGAGTGACCTGATCACTCCACACCACCCCTCCCGGCCGCCCCTAGGCTTCTTGGGGGAGCCTGGTTGAGCAGTGCGGAGCAATCAGGTCACTCCACGCCACCCCTCCCGGCCGCCCCAAGGCATCTTGGGGTAGCCTGGTTGAGCGGCGCAGAGCAATCAGGTCACTCCACGCCACCCCTCCCGGCCGCCCGGAGGCTTCTCAGGGGAGCCTAGTTGAGTGACCCGATCGCCCCTGCTGCCCTCCCACACACCACCGAGGCTTCTCGGGGGGCAGAGTGACCCGGCCGCTCCTGCCCCCCCCCCCCATGGTGCAGGTACTGCGATCCCGCGATGTAGCCGGGCCATGATACCTGAACTGCGAAATGGCAGGGGGGAGGTCACTGTATAGGAGACGTGGTAACTATAGAGTAGAATGAATGATTTTGTTTGAGTTTTAGAGTGAAACAACCAGATCTACAATTTTGAACACTTCTTGGTATAATACAATTGTCTTTTACAGCTTTTTACACTCAAAATGTGGCTTTTTTTTCAACTTTCACACTTCTCTAAAACTTATAATAAAATTGATGACTCAATATTAGACCAAAATATGCAAAAATCCTACTTGGTAATATGTATTTGTGAGGAAAATAATGAAAATGTCTATGTGATATTTAAGGTATAAACAACAACATCAAGGTCATCATCAACAGCAACAACAAAAGTAGAACTATATGGAAATGAAAGGGGAACGATTGTGTAATCACTTTGGAAACTGATATAAACATGAAAGTGCCCATAGTTTTTAACATTCAATTGGATGCTGGAAGAAAGTCATAGTAAAATGCATTTTAAGTACATTTCACTTGGCTTTTTTCTATTTCGCTGTGTACCTCATCAAAATATTTGATGTAGTCTGGATTATGAATTTTTAAATTAAATATATATATATCTTTTGGAATGCAAGCAGCCCTCATCTCAGTTCCTATATTAATTTTCCCCCTCTTTGTCTCAGTTTCTTCAGAATGGCTTGAAAACATTGTTCAAGCTGATTATTATCTTCTGAGGGCGATCATTAAGAAATTTAGAAGAAACAAAATTTGATAGGATGAAAGAAGTGATAAAAATTCAGCCATGAAAATGAAAAAGAAAAGGAAAAAGAAAGAGCAAAGCACATGCAATAGTAGACAAGCTCTAATAACCTTCACAGGGAAATAAGATACTCTGTATTAATAAAAATCCCTTTCTTCTCCATTTGAAATACCGTCTTCTCAGCGTTCGGTAACAATAATAATGCATCTTTCCCCTGTTTTACAGTATACTGAACACTATTACAAGAGCAATCCTATGGCTTTATGTGAGTTTCCTGCTGCTCTCTTGCTGCAATATTAAACTCTGTGGGCCTGTTTTGAAGATGGAGTGTAGCTCAACATATGAGGAAGGAGCTTGATGTATGGGTGTGTTTTAGGAAATATAGTTTACTAAAGGAAACACAGTATCTTAAGTTAATATTCTTTCTTGTTGGTTTCTTGTCTCCAGACATTTATGAGAGCAGTAACCGAAAGTCTTACTATAGAAAGAAGAATAACAAAGTCTCTGGTTATTGAATGGCTATAAAGCCTTATGGCATGGTGGCTAAGTATTACAGTCGAAACTCCTCTCACAGTTAACATTTGATCTCAATGGATTCTGACAGCTGCCTTGAGGTTCACTCAGCTCTCTATCCTTCTGAGGTCAGGAAATGGAATGTATACTGAACATTTCCAGACTATGGACCATTGTTTAGTTTCCCATATTTGTTGGCTGATTCCTGTTAGGATTTTAACAGATTCAATTTCTGTAACCCAAAATACATGTTATTCTATTTATCCCTGGTGATTTATTTCATCCTAATATTTTCAGAGCAGCTTTCAGTTCACTTTCTAGAATGGCAGGCTCTTCATCATAGAACTTCTTCAGACTCGTCATCAAACAAGTCTGTCATGATTTTATATCTTCTGAATAGGTCTTTTGTATACTGCTTCCATCTTCTCCTTATTTTCCCTTGGTCAGAGAGTGTATTCCTCTACTGGTAATTCAGCATCTTTAATTTTGGCTTAAATTTCCCTTTTTTTTCTTGAATCTTTGAGAACAAATCTTTTGTTTTTAATCCTTCTATTATATTCTTGTATTTCTTTGAATTGGCTGTTGTAATAGCTCTCTTTAGCTGGTGATATTTGTCCAGCACGAAATTCTTTTGAGGGAGGAAGATGCTGTAGCCATACATCAGTTACAGTGGCATGTTGCTGTTCTATAATCAGATATTAAGCTTTTGAATTATTTCATGACTTCATAGTTTATGTGCATTGATTGAATGGCTAGCCAAGTTACAGGTTTATTACTCAGGTGAACTAGGCAGGTAAATACTACCTAATGAATTCATAACTAGAACTTGTGATTGATCAAATAGAACAGACAACAAACCATTTTGAATTACTCTTGATGTGCTGTAGTTTGTCATGGCTGAGGGAACCTGTTAATATTTCACAGAGGAAGACTGAAAAATAATACTGCAAAGCTAATACTGTGCACAAAGCAGAGAGTTGGATTCAGTGTAACAAAAATGCATCAAAGTGATTGTGCAAGACCAAATTGGTTCTTATCGTTATTCTACCACCATGCAAGATACTTCTTTAGCAGTACGTTAAAAGACATCTTTGCACTAAGAAGTGTGCCATCCACATTTGGGTGGGTGTGTTCAAATATAAACAACTTGGTATTGTCACTGTAATTGCATGGTTGATACATCTATATTTTCTGTAAATACCAAGACTGATGCCAGAGTATGATTCACAGCCAAAGTGTGAGATGGAGTCAGTCTTTCAACACAGGACCCTTATTATTTTAAATGTGTTCTGATATGAATAGAAGTGTATTGTTAGTCAAAAAGGTTGGTAGCATGCATAGGTAGAAGCTCTCTTAGATGCTGGAAGCACGATGGCATTCAGAAAAGAACCCAAAACTGCAAAAGAACTCCATGTCTGCAGCAGACACTCAAACCCAGTTGTCTACACATGAAACAACAGTGAGGTGGTTCTGCTTCAAGAGGACACTTGGCTCATTCTTTATCTAGTGATTAGAACTGATTGGGAGAGCTAAAGCAGATAAAACAAGAGCAAGGGAAATGAGGCATTGTTCCCTCAACTGCAGCAAGTATCTTCTTCAGTATGCTCGATCCTTGATCATAAAAACGATGCTTGCATGATAAGCGTCTGCCCAAATTTTGAGTGCTTCATTACATTTCCTTTCATGACTGTCCATTAAAATAGGGAAGGGATGGCAAAGAGACAGAGGTTATGACAGACTACTTTACATGGAAATATAATGCCAAAATACGTACAAGTCCAGCACAAAACAAAATTGGCAGGCATATACCTCATAGACAGTCCTGTAGTCCAAGCTCTCGGGATCCAAACAGACAAAGTAACGTGCTGCTCCTTCCAACTTCATCCCACAAAATACAGGACTAACTCTCTCACTTTTATACATGTGGCTGATGCAACCATTGCTCAGCAATTTGATAACTGAACATGTCCAAACTTCTCTGTCTTGCATCATCCAGAATTGCATCATCCCCAATTGCATCATCCCTTGCAATATGACAATTCTAAACCCATTCTGTATAAACCTTAACACCCCTCCTAATTCTCTTATTGCAACATTTCAAACATTTATGTGTATTTACATTTACAGAATAAATTTTACATTTACATTTCAACCAAACCTAATTTTCCCATCATTTGGTAATGTTTTTCTGACCCTAAAGCTTTTGTCAGAATATCAGCAACCATATCTTCTGATGGACAATATTTCAGTTCAATTATTTTCCTTTGAACTGCATCCTTAACATTTTGATACCTCAAACTAACATGCTTGGTTTTTGATTTGTCAACTTCTGCTTTGGCCATATGTATGCATGTTTGATTATCTTCAATACTACTACTGGTTTATGTACAAATACACACAAATCTTCCAGAAACTGTATCACAATTTCAATTTTAGTGGATATTTGTGATAAAGCCGCATATTCAGCTTCAGCTGTCGAAAGAGCTACGTAGCTCTGCCTAGCTACTTTCCAATCAATGAGCACTCCAGCTAATTTCAATACATTTCCTGAAGTTGATTTTCTGGATACAATATCACATGCCCAGATTGAATCTGAAAAACCTTGTAATGCTGGTTCCTGTGTTGGACTAATCACCAAACAGTAATTTAATGTGTGTTTCAGATACCTTAAAATTCTTTTGGCTGACTTCCAATGAATTTCTCTAGGATCTGATAAATGTCTGCTGAGTATGTTCACTGCAAAAGAAATGTCTGGTCTAGACCATGTGCTTATGTATTGTAAACTTCCTATCAAAGATTCATATTGTTGCACATTACATTTTGGACTATCATCACTGCAAATGTTTTGAAAATTTACTTCCACTGGAGTTTTAGCACCCTTACAGTCTGTCATGTTAAATCTTTCCAAAAGCTCTTGTATTTTGTGCTTTTGATGCCAAAACATTTTACCGTTTTGCCCCTCCTGCAAACATATACCAAGATATTCATGTACTGGTCCAAGATCTATCAAAGCAAATTTGTTATTTATTGTCTGTAATATTTTTCTGACCTCTGCTTCATTTGGACCACATATCAAGAAATCATCCACATGTGTTGCAATATACATTTTGCAAACACCATCTTCTAGTAGACTGAATACACATGGCTTCATAAAATTTAGGAACAGTCACATTACAAATCGTTATTTGGCCGTATCTCTTTGGAGGAATGCCTTTGTTTTCTCTCTGAGAACGCCTTGGAGACGTCTGTTGAACCTCATCTCCATCTGGCTAGTGCTCGATGAACTTTCACCTGGTTCTTCTTCTGTTTGAGAATCTGCTATCACCTTTTCTTCTTCAACCTTGATTGGCTTAGGCAAATGTTTATTTTCAGCAGGGAAAAAACACTTGTTGCTGCTGCTCTTCTACATTCTGCCAGTTTTGCTCATTACAATTAATTGAGCGTGAAAGAACCACTTTCTTATCTGGCCAAAGAACCCTATAGGACTTCTGATTTGGCTCAAAACCAATAAAGATTCCTTTCTGAGCTCTGCTCTGTCCCTTACGTCTAAATTTCTTTGGCACATGAGAATGACATTTGGTGCCAAAACCACGGATATGGCTGAGATTAGGTTTCCTTTTATAGATTTTTTTCATATGGGGTGGATTGTACTGTTTCTCTATATACCCTGTTAAGCAGATAATTTGCTACTTTAATAGCTTCAGCCCAGTATGTGAATGATAAGCCTGCATCTTTCAATAAAGCTTCCATTATGTGTTGCAATCTACCATTTTGTCTTTCAATTAAACCTTGTTCAGCAGGAGAGCCAACATTTGAGTAACGAATTCTAACACCTCTATTTTTCAACTCAGACCCTCTGTCAAACTGTATTTGTCATACCTTGTACGGGCTATGTAATCTTTCAACATATTTAAACCAGTTTTTCAACACTTTGGTTTCATCCTTCGAATGCAAAGGGTACGCAAATGAATATCGGCTATAATGGTCGATAATTGTTAGTGCATAACGTGAACCTCCTAATGATTTAGGAAGGGGACCAATCAGATCACATGCCACTACTTCAAATGGAAAATTTGTTTCTCTTTCACTCTTTTTAGCAACGGAGGCTGCTTTGCTCTTTGTCTCAGCACAAACCTCACAGTGTAAATATTTTGAACATTCTTTGACTTTGAGCCCCACTGTGTGTTCTAAAGTTTTCTTAATGAGCTTATAACTTATATGCCCCAATCTTCTATGCAACAAATGTATACAATTTTCATGAACTGTCTTATTCAAGGAATTTACACATGTTTGTGGCTCATCAAGTGTTTTCAGCTCATATAAACCATTTCTCAGTTTCGCTTTGGCACAAATCTCGCCACCTCTTTTTATCTCATACCCTGCCTTGTTAAACAAAACTTCAAAATCTTGTTTTATAAGACAGGCAATGCTTAACAAATTATGTTTTAACTGTGGTACAAGCAAAACTTCTTTTATCTCACCCAGCCGTGGAATCCAAATAGACCCCTCCGCTTCCACCGGAGAACAAAGCCCATTTACTAAACTTACAAATTGTTGTTCAGATCTGTCCTTGGAGATCAGAAGCTTAGGATTTTGAATTACATGATTACTAGCTCCAGAGTCTAAAATGAAGCACATGTCCCTCGCCGTCTCAGGTTGGCAAACCACTGAGGCTTGGGGATATTTCTTTTTCCTCTGCAGGCTGTCACGTCCCTCTTTTCTCCTCTCTGGGCAGGCTTTTCTCAAATGTGAAACACTCCCACAGATATGGCACCTCCGAACCTCCATTACCTCTGTTAGGTTTCTCTGCCGGCCGGCTGATGCAATCTCCTTGTCTGCAGGAACATGCTGTCCTATCGCCTCCATGTTGTCAGCCCTCTTCAGCTCCTCCTCCTTCAGGCGACCAGTAAGGAAAGCCATGGTGAGCTGTTCTTTCGGGATGGACTCCATGGTTGTGGCTAAGACATCAAAACTGGCATCAAGGCTGGACAGCACAATGAAAACTTTGTGCAGTTCAGTAAACTCAAGGCCTGCTTCTTGCAGCTGCATAAACAAGTGCACCATCTTATCAAGATGTTTTGTTACACTCTGTCCAGTTTCCAACCACATACAATAAAGCTGCCTTGTCAGAGTAACTTGAGAAGACACAGTACTTCTCACGTGTGCTTCTCTCAAAGTCCTCCAGCAACATTGTGCACTTTCCAGCTTACGTACCAAGGGTAGCTGGCTGTCCTCTAGGCACAAAATTATTGTAGATAAAGCACGTTGATTTTTCTTCACGCCATCACTATCAAAACGTGCTGGTGGGTCATTTACAATATCCCAGAGATCTTGCTGGATCAGAAAATTCCGAACTTTCACTTCCCACGCAAGATAATTCTGTCCATTCAATCTGGGAAGTTGGAAATTTGGAGCAGATGCCACCATTCTTATCAAAAAAAGTGTTTGCCTGGTTAGCACACTTACACACACCACACAGCCAAAAATTTAAACTCACTCTGGGCCCGTGACCTGTCACAGAGTGGTTGTTTTAGCGGAGGTCTGTGAGAGCTGTGTATAAAGTGTGGACTTTAAACAGCCTGATTAGCAGTGCTAAAAATAAAGACGCAAACACAGCTGGTGATTCCCGTCACCAAATAAACTGTATTTACAAAATATGTACAAGTCCAGCACAAAACAAAATTGGCAAGCATATACCTCATAGACAGTCCTGTAGTCCAAGCTCTCGGATCCAAACGGACAAAGTAACATGCTGCTCCTTCCAACTTCATCCCACAAAATACAGGACTAACTCTCTCACTTTTATCCATGTGGCTGATGCAACCATTGCTCAGCAATTTGATAACTGAGCATGTCTAAACTTCTCTGTCTTGCATCATCCAGAATTGCATCATCCCCAATTGCATCATCCCTTGCAATATGACAATTCTAAATCCATTCTGTATAAACCTTGATACTTTGAGTGGCTTTAAAAGGATAATAAATTAATGGGAAATAAGGATTTGAGAGACTACCAAGTCATCATGGCTATATACTATCTCCAGTATGCCTCTGAATATTGGTTGCCAGGAGGCATAAAAGAAAGTGCACTATTTATTTCTTCTTTAACTTGACTTATACCTCACTTTTCTCCCAGAAATGGGATGCATTTCTTCTTTAACTTGACTTATATCTCAGTTTTCTCACAGAACTGGGATGGAACATGATTAAAATGATTGAAAAAATGGGGAATACTATCACTAATGCTACTACTTCTAATTTAGTTTAGCCATACTGATAAAATGCAATGATCTAAATAATACTCAACAGAGATGGGCACAAATTTAAAAATGAATTGCAAAACTCACCAAAATTGCGAATTTGTCAATTTGTATTCCTCCAAATCAGTGCCTGCCAACAAATACAAATCAATGAATTTTTAGCTATCTTTGATGTGCTGTTTTGTCAGGTAAGAAAATGGCCCCAGGCATCTAGGAACTCGAAAGCTGCAGAGATGTTTTCCCTGAAACTTTACAACAAGCCCTCCAAGTTTGGTGAAGATTGAGGTTTCCCCAAGCCAGCTGCCAAATACCACTTTCCTGGGGGACCCACTTTGTGGGTGTATAAAAGGAAATACAGTCTTCACCAAAACTTGGAGGGACTGTTACAATATATATATTAAAATAGCACTTGCATTGTTATATAAGGCTCAAGATGTTGTTTTTGTTTTTATATGCCCGTGGTGGTGAACCTTCGGCACTCCAGATGTTTTGGATCACGACTCCCACAGTCCTTTGTCATTGGCAATACAGGCTTGGAATTCTGGGACTTGTGGTCCAAATCAGCTGGAGTGCCAAAGGTAGCCACCTCTGTTATATGCCACCAGCTCACCTCCAATGTATGGAGACTCTATGGATGAGCAACCTCCAAAATGTCCTTTCCTCCACTGCCTTGCTTAGCTCTTGAATACTCAAGCGTCTGGGTTCCATGAGGGAGTCAGTACATTTCATACTTGGTCTTCCTCTTTTCTTGCTGACTCTTACCATTTCCAGCATTATTGTCTTTTCCAGGGAATCCTGCCTTCTCACAATGTGCACAAAGTAGAAGACAGGGCCGGTGCTAGGTTGTTTTTGCACCCTAGGCGAGGGGCAGGGGGCAGGCGGCGGGCAAGCAGCTGGGGCAGGGGGTAGGGTGGAGGGGTGAGTGGGTGGGTGGGCAGGGTGGTGGCGGGGCGGCGGTGGGGGGGACGGCGACAGGCACAGGGGGTGGGCAGCGATGGGCATGGGGGGCAGTGGGCAGGCGGTGGCGGGAGGCTGGTGGGGGGACGGATGGCGGTGGCCAGTGGTGGTGGAGCAGCGGGGGGGGGGTGGCAGGCTGTCCAGCACCCTCTCTCCATTTTGGCACCCTAGGCAACTGCGGACCTGGTAAAAGAGCCTCAGTTTCATCATATCTGCCTCCTGAGATAATTCATACTTGATTTGATCAAGAAACCACTTGACCATCAACCACCACCACCCCAATTGCAGTGAAACGTCTTAATCCCTCCACATCACAATACAATGACTTAACACCTATTCTTCTGAATAGGACAAGTTTCCTCTTTCCTACAACTTAAAAAAAACCCCACTAACACACTTGTTCTATACTCCAGAGCACATAAAGAACTCCTAGCTCTCCTGAGTTCCTTGCCCTCTGAAGATGCCGGCCACAGAGTCTGGTGAACCTTCAGGAAGAAAAACTTCCAGAACACATCCAAACAGCTTGAAAAACTCACAACACCTATCTGATCCCAACCGTGAATGCCTTTGAGAATACACGGAACCACTTGTCTGTCCAAGGTATCCATAAAAGCCTTTTACAGAACCACATTTCAAATGAGTCAGTTCCCTCACCCCACAATCAGCTTTCTCAACTGTCCAGCTTTCACACTTAGACATGGAATACACAAGTGCAGATAATTTTGGTCTGGATCTCTAGTTACACACCCTCATATGTGAAGATGTTTATTAATTTGATGTCAGTAGCAGAATACTGTATGTGACCGCTAGCACTTTTTCTTTTCAAAATATCAAAGAAGGGGGCCAAAGATTTTCCTGCTCCTGGATGTTAACCTTTATTGAATTTTATTTCTCTTTCTCTTTTGACCAAAATTAATAACTATCTCTGTCTTTAAAGTCATCACTGTTTTGTCAAAATAAAATTCAATAAAAGGTATCATCTGGGAGCAGGAAAAAATTCAGATACCTTTTTTTGATGCTTTGAGAAAAAAGGTCTTAGTGGCCACACTTTCTGTTAAGGACATCAAATAAATAAATAATAAGGGGGAGTGTCCCTAGCTGAAAATACAGAAGACAGGGAGAGAGAGATTGAACATAAGTGATTTTGAAAACTGTTGTGGCTTTCTTAAAGGTAAACTGAGAACAAGATATTTTCAAGAACAAGCTTGAAAGGTTTTGTCATTTTCCCCTTATTGATTTTTTTCCACTGCAAACCACAGATACTTCCCGAGTCTTCCATTTCAGTGTTTTTGACAGACAGCAGATGATATAGATAACATTCCAACCTAGAGTAGGTCATGGAGATAAAATAAATACCTGCCATAAAAGACCCAGTAATTTTCCTATTTGTCCTGTTTGCTGTTGACTGTGAACACATCACCCTTTGGACCTCAACATGCCAAAAGGTTGACTGTGCCTTTTCTTTAAGTTCTCAGATACTCTGAGTATAGTCAATACAACTGATGTCCAGCTGGATTTAGCCAATCAAAACTGGGTGAATTAGTTTGCAAGTGTCATATAATTATGTTTCCTTGACATCATTTCTAACCAGATGGCTTTCATAAACTGTCCACAATATATTGGTACACAGCTCGATGAAGACTGCTCTATGTCAAAAGCTAGCCTTTTGAAAAAGTATTGTCTAGTGGTTGAATAAAGGTATCACTTGTACTTACTTTCTCACTGTATAGGGACTGCATAGCTTTATTTGTTTGTTTGCTCTGGACTCTGGGGGATACCCTGAAGAGCTACCAAGAGCACCCTCTATAAGACAGCATGCATCTCACCCCATGCTGCCCTTCAGGAAAGTGAGGATCAAAGGGCAGGGGTGCTACCCTTTGGGAAACCTGCTCTTTGATCCTTGCTTTCCCAAAGGGTAGCACCCCTGCTCTTCAATCCTCACTTTCCTGAAGGGCAGCATCCAAAGCATTTGTAACCCGGGGTACCACTGTATTCAGGTTAAATTGCCATATTGGCACTTTGTGAAAAATAAGAAGGTTTTGAATAGCAGTTTGGGCACTCGGTCTCTAAAAGGTTCCCCATCACCGTCCTATAGAGACCAAAATGGCAGGGAAGCTTCCTCACACTCTTCCCTATAAGCCCTATAAGCAATTTGAAGAGGTTTGGGGGTAAGAGGCTAAGTTATTAAACTTTAAAGGGAGTGTCCCCAGGGAAAAAATCATTCTAATTGAAGGAAGGCAAGCCATTAAGGCCACATAGGCTGACCCATGGGGCGAGGGCTATTGCAGTTTCTCAATTAAATTAGAATGATTTTTCCCTAGGGGCACCCCTTCAGAGTTTAATAACTAAGTCCCGATCCCCAAAGCTCTCCAAATTTTGGGAGCTTACAGGGAAGAGCTTGCGGAAGCTCACATGCCATTTCCATGATGATACATGGCAGCAATCTGTATGTACTCAAAAACATGGAACACAGCAATGTATCATCATGGAAATGGCTGGGGAGCTTCCTCAAGCTCTTCCCTGTAAGCCCCCAAAATTTGGAGAGCTTTGGGGGTCAGAGGGCTGAGTTATTAAGCTCCAAAGGGGTTCACCCCATGAAAAAAATCATTCTAATTGAGTCAGAAGTGCTGAATTCAGTCATTAATAGCCTCCCTAACTCAGGGAGTGATTAGCGGCTTCCAACTCACTTAGATTTTTTTTCTAGGGGACCCCCTTTGGAGTTTAATCTCAGCCACTTGGCCCCCAAATCTCTCCATATTTGGGGGACTTACAGGGAAGTGCCCCTGCCATTTTGGTGCCTCTAGGACCCATGGGAGCACAACATTTCTTTTCATTTCGTTTTGTTACAAAACTACTTTAAAAATTCATTAGTAATGAAATGAAATAAAACTAGTAAATAAACAAAACAAAATGAAACAAAATGCTATATTTCCGTTTCCTGCCCATCTCTAGTTGTCACACCTCTGTGTACCTTTCCCCCCCTAGCCAAACAGAGGAAACCTTGAGTTCCAAAAAAAGATGATCGGGGAGGAGGAAATGATGAATGCCAGCAACATTGTTTGATAACTTAGAAGACAGAATGCAACCAGCAGCCACAGGGATAGAATCTGGAAACCAACACTCCTGACCTGTGTTTGCAGCCTTCTGGATTCCATTTTGAAGAAACAGACCTGATACCAACCTCTGTAATGATTTTGGGGACTTCCATTTGTTTTGTTTTGTTTTACCCTGCAGTATCCACAATATATTGGTGCACAGCCTAATGAAGGCTGGTAAATCACAAAAGCCATAATTTAAACAAAATATTAGTGGTCTAACAAACATATTACCTGCCCTGGCTTTTGCTTTGTAAACCTTTGCTCTTTTTCTTTTCTACCATTTTTTAAAAACCAGTGGTGATAATAATCATATGCCGTCAAGTCAATTCTGACTTCTCGGGGTTTTCCAGGTGTACATTACTCAGAAGTGGCTCACCATTCCCTTCTTCTGGAGGCATCCTGGGACTGCACAGCTTGCCCAAGGCCACATAAGCTGGCTCTATTCACAGGAGACACGACTGAAACTTTTAATCTCTGGCTCCACAGCCAGAGACTTAGGCTGCTTTCACATGACCCCTAAAATCCACTGGCAACTTAAATGCGGATCCCCCGAACCAGAGATCATGTGGTTGTTGTCCGGGTTCCTGTGTTCCCACCTGACAGAATCCGATTCAGACAGCTGGGATGAAGCCTAGCCAGAGTCTTCATTTGGGTCCAGAGTCCACATTCCAAGAGAATGAAAGCACTCCTGATGGGGCACTCTGCTGAATCCACATGTTTGCAGACCTTGCTATCCCCTCAAACCAGCTTGGATAAATTGGATAAATTTTGTTCACCTATTACTTACTATTTAGCTAAAGTATTAGTTACCTTTCATTATTCAGCTTGTGTACCCTGCCCTGTCCATCTCTCATTTATTTACTGTTAGTTACTGGGATAATTCCTGTTTGCTTTTCATTTCCCTTTGCCTATTCTTGTCTTCCCTTCATCTATTGTCTCCTTCTCATTAACTCACCTTTCTCATCAAATCGACTTCCATCTGCAAACAGCAGGGACACGGGTTATGGTAATCAATAACTGGGAAAAGCATGCTCTGTATACGAGGCAATCCTAGCCAACCAGCATATGTGACTTTCCCTTGTAACCAATCCCTGATTCTGTGCATACTGTGGAATGTAAATGATATGTAATAAAACATGCCGAATGGCAAGGGGCGATATCATCGCTCCGCTGGTCGGACAACTGGACTCGAATCGACGTTCTTTCATCCGGATCCCCCACACCCAGCCTTCCGCACACTGATTCTATTTCTTCTGTCTGCTGAGGATTAATTAGGGGAGGAAGAAGAAAATGCAGGCTCACCTTTGCCTACCCAACATGCTTCCCCTAGTCAGCAGCAGCAAATTGTAGCCTAACGGGCTTCCTGTCTGTTAAAAAGGGGGAAAACAACAACAAAAACAAACAGAGGGCAGAGGAGGGCCAGGCATGCACTGCTTTAAAATCTGCATTGGAACAATGACAAAAATTTTACCTCCTCAAGACCAGGTACTTGTAAAATGCGCTGGGTCATGCTTGGGCATGGTTGTACTTTTTTTAAAAAAAAAAGTCTGCTGCTGATGGGAAAAGCAATTTTATGCTCCACATCTGCGAGCACTTTGCAGCAGATTTTAGGGGTCACGTGAACACAGCTTTAAAAACACTAAGGCAAACAGCCATCATTTTTTAAATAACAAGCCTTATATTCTATTGCACTTCTGTGGGATTTAGTGAAATATTGATGTTCTCTTATCCTAAACTTATTCATATTATTACTGAAGGCTTCATGGTCAAGATGCCCCTATTCCGTTTTTTTTCATGCAAAAAGATTATTTTATACAATTAATACATTAATTTCAGACCAAAAAGGGGCAAAACGATGGAACCTGCACGGAAATAAAAATATATTTGTTCACCTAAAAACTGAAGAAAAGATGGATATCCATGTATTTTCTTAAGGAGACAATTGAGAAAGCTTGGTTTAATCAACCACAGCGGTCAGCTGTTGGAAACAATGATCAATGTTTCTACTTTCAGAAAGATGGTGCATGAATCCAGTGATAATCTTAACAAGTGGGATTCCATATATTTCAACAGGAATGCAAAAGAAAGTACTTAAAGCTAGAGACAGGAGATATGTCTATTCAGAGACCCAATGACACATCATAATACTTCTGATTTTCTGGTTTTTTGGTTTAATTTTTGGTTAAACATCCTGGACATTGCTTTTAAAACACAACATACATCTCAGGATACTTATTAATTTGTAATGTGAGTTATTTTAAACAACCACAAGGGACTTGTTTATTTTAACTCAGTTATGGATGCAATTTATTTTAACTCATGCACTTGCCCGTGTCAGAGGAAATGGTGTATGTCGGGTTTGTCAAACTTTGGATGCCAGGAGCACAGGTTCCAAACTGTGGGGTAACCTTTCAATGCAATCTGTTATATTTCTATCTGCAACACTGATCTTGCACTACTCCACTTTGGAAAAAATGGAACAAATATTAAAACATGAAAGACTCGGAAAAATACCCTTTCTGGTCTGTTTTCTCTTCTCCCAGGGAAATGCAGTTGGGGTAGCTGTCTTCTAGATGAAACATTTGGAAGAAGAAGGGATGGGGGTGGCTGTTGCTGCACTTTGATTGAGATAAAACCTATATTTCTAAAGTGAGAAGGAGAAAGGATGGAAGGCAGCAATAGAAGCTGCAGCACCACCAATAGTGCCTCCACTGCTTACTTGCCCTATTCTACTAGCACTAATCAGCCAAAGTATTTCTCATCCAACTAGAGATGGGCACGACCAGAATTTTTTTTTCGAGTTGTCATTTTTCAGGACAGGTCCGTTTCGGGTCCTTTCCGTTTTTCACGAAATTTTTTAAAAATTTGTCGTTTCGTCGTGTTGTTTGTCGTTACCGCTGCCGCGATTTCACGCGATTTGATATCCCAGTGAGTGGCGTCCTGTTGGCGCTAGGTGTTTTTGCGCCCTAGGCGGCGGGCGGGGTGGCGGGGGGGGCATGGGCGGGCGGCAGCAGCAGCAGGGGGGAGGGGCGGGCATGCAGGCGGCGGGCGCGGGTCCCGCAATGACCCAGAGCAGGCGGAAAACACTTTAAACTGACTTGCTGCACAAGACTGCATCGAATAAAGCAATTGCAATTTTTGCAAACAAAGTGGGCAGTGCACCCACAGCAGAGCTGCTGGCAGGGTATGAAAGGACCTTGGCTTGCCACCAAGCAAATGAAATTTTTAAAATAAATCCACACCTTCCCTCCCACTCACACACCCCCCCTTTGAAGCACTATCAGAAAAGAAATCCTAACAAACTGCAGGAGAATAAAAAAGAATAAACTGCATTGCTATTCCCCACAGCAGACAGAGAATGAAAGGAATTATTATTATTTCCTAAAAATTCAATTGAATCAATTCCCTCCCTGCCTGCCTAACTGAAATCTAAAGGCTCCGCGAAATCGAAACTAGTCTAGCACAGCAGCTAGCTACACACAGCCCTCTCCCACCCACATCCAAGCCCGGACTGCGACTCTTCTGGGAGTGCCTCGGCTTTTTACGCCCTCTTGCACATTCAGAAGTGTCAGTCAAAACCTGGCCATGCGATTGGTAGAATGGGTCCAAAAATTTGCATGGTCCCATCCCATGGCCAGCCCATCATTGCACAGGTGTAAAAAAAAATAAAAAAAATAAAATCAGTGTGACCTTTTACTGCTATAAAAAACCCACTGCTGCTCCTGTAAAAATTCAAGCATTTAAAATGGCTAATTTTCGCATGTTTCTGTGGTGCTTTGGTGGGGTTTTTTTGGACCACAATTTCAAAAAAAATATTGCAGACGCCGTTTTGGATCCCCCCGTACCGCATGGCAAATGGAGACGCCGAGGATGCCCCCTCCCAGCCTGGTACCAGCAGCCCAGGAGAGGAGGGGGAGGAAGGCTGGGGACCCCCCCCCCAGAAACCACCCCTCTGGTAGGTGCCCTCAGGCAGGCATATTTTCGCCTGCTTTTTTGGCCGGGAAACGGTTTTTTTTGTAATTTTAAAACTTTCTTTCTGTGCCGCTTGGCATCGCGCGATCGCTGCGCGATGCCAGGAACGACAACGACAAATCAGATCCAATTTTTTTTTCGGTTCGAGTTCGAGTTCTGACAGCTTAATTGTCATTACCGTTTCCGTTACGTAACGGAAATGATATCCGAAAATGGAAACGACAATTTCGCCAAGTCGTGCCCATGTCTACATCCAACATCTATGAAGGAATCATTTTCACCCTGTTTAGCAACTCAGCTGAAAGTGAGCAAGCTGGCGTACATCTCATGATGGCTTATTGTTACTTCCCTCTCTTGGTGTGTATGTAAGTCACTTCTCTTCCTCTGGAAGGGAAGCAGCCAAATGACTCTCTCCTTCTCTCTACCCCCCCTCCAAAATTAAAGATAAGGGCCTTGAGAAAAGCAAATGCTGATGCCCCACAGTGTTATTTAAAAAAAAATCAACAATTTTAAAGCCTTATTTTTGTAACCCCTTCAACTGATATACAGTTCATTTTACTATTGAATTAAAAAGTTGTGACGACACCTCCCTTTTAAACGTGTGATTGATATGAAAATGTGATGTGTAGGGAACCAACTTATTAATCTTCAAAGGATCCACTTGGTAATGCTGCCACCTTTTAAATCATCGCCTTATGAACTGGGACAGACTCAGATGTATAACATAAAAATAATGATTATGTTTATTGAGAAAATAAATAAATACAACAATGACTGAAGTTGGTATGTGTTGCCTTAAACATAGAATAGATTCATTCCACTCTTCAAGCCTCCCTGTCTTTAATAACCAGTAAACAGTAAAGCCCTCACTGTCTGACTGAACTCTAATAGAGCTGTGCTCTCTCTCAGCACTCACTCTCAACAACTCAACTCTTCTTAACTCTTAACTCAACTCTTAACTCTTCTTAACTGACTCTCCCAGACCAGGCGCCACCCTTTTTATACCATACCATCCCCCGCCCTCCTGCTGGGATTGGCTGATGATTTACATATGCATTTCTCCTGCCTCCAGGGTGTTGTCACAAAACAACAGGAGGATGCACACACTGACCCCAAAACCATGTGCTTAAACTGACTTCATATACCCAGATCCAGTTTCTGATTCATATCAAGAGTGTAACTGAGCCCTCGCTTGCATTTCTCGATGTGAACATTATTTATTTGTCTTGACTCAGCATCATCCTACTTAAATGGGTAATGACTATGTTACATTGCACGCTGTAGCATCTCCTGGGATAAATTAGTCAATCTAAATATTCCTCCAAGGATACACTCTTTTCATTTTTGTTGCTACTATTATTTTGAATTGATAGGAAGCCCACCCTCACAAATGAATGGCTTAAATGTATGCTTAAACCATTCTTTGCATTTATGCTAGAAATTGTCTTGTTCCATTTTTTAAAAAAAATTATCCCAGATTTTTATTTGAGCTGTGCGAGCATTAGGAGATAAATCCATTTTAATAAAACAGCACATGTTTTAACTTCATTGCACCATGCTGCTTGCTGCTTTGGGATAATTTGTGTAACATTAATGATCTATTTCCCTGCACATCTTATGCTTCCCTTGTGTAACATCTGTGGATAATCTTGCCATCTCAGGCTATGTTAAAACGAAGTGCAGGAAATATCAGTAGTATTTCATAGAATTCATGCATAGAAACTTTGCACCACTGGCAACAGACATTTATTTAAGAAAACAGAAAGAATAAATAACCATCTATATGGAGCAAGAGTTTCAGTTTGTCCCTTTTATATAAAAAAATCTGTTTAGGAGTCAGTTTATATGCACTATCTCGAGCTCATACTAAGCAAGGAATCTTATTTTACCTGGGAATAAGCCACATTGAAAACAAGTTATTTATATATGTATAATTTAGATAAAAATAAGAATAAATGAGTTGCATTTTAGAGGTACAAGCCACATAGAGGCACAACTATCAGAGTCTAAAGAAATGGAATTTGATTAATTCAGAAGGGATACTCTGAAATTATATCTGGGATCACAGATGATGACTTCTTTTTCTCAGCTACTCATATTTCTAGATAGTTTAATCTTGCCTAACATTAGAGAGTGTCTATTATCGATGGACATTCAATTATCTGTACATGAGCAGTCTCACCTTTTCAACATTTGCACTGGACCTTCCTTACTTTTACTGACACACCAGTGGGTCGAAGTAAGAGCAAAGGACTTTCCAATGTCTGTAGTTTGAATTACAGGATTGGACTTTTCTGGCCCAGGATAATTGTCTATTTATCCAGCACTAACTAATTGTTCCTTCAGGCTTTTGAATTCAAACAAAGCCCCGATTCAGCTGACTCGTCTATCCCTCTTTTTCATCAGTTGGTGGCATTTATTTGCTGTTGGTCTGTTTAATTGTTTGCTGGCATGTATACATCAAATAAAGCAGTATGCCTGTCTTCAATTTTAAGCAATTTTAAGGAAAGAAACACTTCTTATTGGTTCTCCCACAAATGCCTCAAAGAAAGTTACTGAGTCTTTAAGTGCTGGCTAAGAAGAAAGGGGTGAACTCTGGGGAACATAACTAGAGGTGGGCATAAAACAGAAAACCCATGGTTCAGGTTCGTCTGTTTTGGGCCAACCCTTGGTTTGGTTCGGTCCGGGTTCGTACATTTTTTTTAAAAAAAACACATGAACCTGAACCTAGCTGAACCAGCTCTGGTCCGATGTACCGGGTGGTGGTGGTGGCAGCGGCAGCAGCATAACGGTGGCAGTGATCCTGGCCATGGCAGTGGCAGGGGCTTCTTGAAGTCCTCAAAAACATGGTGGGAGACATTTTGGCGTGTTTTGACAAACCTTAACAGACTTCCAAGACCCAGAAGTACAACTCCCCTAATTCCTGGGGATAGATTTATGGCCTAAACTACACTCAGTTGTTCAATACTCACGTTTGACATCTAGCACCTTTATTTCTAAGGGAGATTGGATCTGTGTGATCCATTCTCCTTTTATCACATGCCAAAATTGGCCATCCTATAGAAAAAATATGCAAAGTAATACTCTTAACTCAAGGACATGCCATCTCTAGGAGGTTAGGAATAGCCAGGATCCTCTTCTTACAGCAGAAATCCCCTTATGCCAGGAGAAATGGTCTTTTGCCAGTATAACTCTCTTGTGTTATTTGGTTTCAGAAATCTGCCTATGGAAACACTGGCAAGTCAATGGATCCAGGTTGGGATGGTGTTAGGAAGGAGCCTGTGCAATCATCAGACCATGGGAAGCACCAACGAACCCAATGAGGGAGTGGGCCCACACTGGCTAGGTCTGGGCTTTGGGCAGCCCTTCTACACAGCTTGAGAGTGAACCCAAAGGAGCCTGCACCCACAGGGTTTTCCAGGAACTGGAATGTGGGAGTGCCTCAAGGTGGCAGTGAGATAGGTGACATCGGGGGACAGGTGGGTCTGGATCTGACCCAATTACTGGCCATATTATTGTAGTAAGTAACCAAGGTTAAAAAATAAAACTGTGGCCTTTTTATCACCCAAGTCTTATGTGTCAATGTGGTTCATAAGCGCTTGAGGGCTCAGGACTAGACCACAATCCCCAGGGCAGTCTGCCCCTTTTAATTATTAACTGGCACAGTCTCAATAACTCACTCTGAGACGCCAGCGGAAGAAAGAAAAATGGTTTCATTACTTACTATTAGAGATGGTCATGAAACAAACTTTTAATTTGTTTCATTATTCATTATTCATTTCATTAGCTAATGAAATGAATAAAGAACCAACCCATCAGAGAAAAATGAAATGAAACAAAATGGAAATTTTCGTTTCATTCGCTTTGTTTTTTCTTACCCCCCCACCTTGACCTCGCCACAGTCCTCCTGGTCCTGGTGGGGGAAGGTAGGCCTGTAGAGGTGCTGGCCACAAGCCAGCGACTCAAAAAGCCCCTGGGTGGGCAATTTTAAAACAAACAAAAAAACTAAAAACAAAATAACCAAAATAAAAAGGCCCCAGGGGCTGTGTAGTTAGTGTTCCAACATGAAGAAAAAAAATCAAAAAAAATCAAAGGAGCGCTGACCCAGCTCCAGAGCCTGCATGGTCAGTGCTCTAAAATGAAGAAAAAATAAAAAATAAAACCAGTGCTGACCCGGCCCCAGGGGCTGTGCAGTCTGTGCTTGAAGGAAAAAATTATGAGGCACTGGCCCCAAGCCAGAGCCTCAAAAAGCCCCCAGCTGGGGACTTTTAAAACAAACGAACAAAAAGAGTGCCAACCTGGCTCCAGGGGCTGAATGGTTGGCGCTCTAAAATGAAGAAAAAAAATTAAAAAAAGTAAAATCAGCACCGACCTGGCCCCAGGGGCCACACGGTCAGTGCTTGAAGGGAAAAAAACATGAGGCACTGGCCCCAAGTCAGCACCTCACAAAGCCCCTGCTGCAGGGGGCCAGCATCACCTGCCGCTACCGCTGCCACCACTACCACCACCGCTGCATAAGTCAACCCGAATCAGTTTAGCTCGGTTCGGGTTCATACGAATTTTAAAAATTCGTATGGACCAAACCAAACCAAACCAAGAGTAGGCCCTAAACAGAATAATAAGAACCAGAACCATCGTTTTTCTGTTTCGTGCCCATCTTTACTTACAATCAAATGGTTCAAACAGCAAACTGAGAACATGACTGCTTGCAGCAACAGGCCTCAACCAACTGACTGCTTCTGAAAGATAACAGATAGCAGAGAACAAAAAAAGGCTCAGAACAGAGAGGTGTTCTAACAGAACAATTGGTTAGTGCTGGATACATTGATAGTTACCTCAGACCAGAAAGGCCCCTCCCAGTGATACATACTAGAGGCAGGATGTGAAGTTGCAAAGAAACAAACAATCCAAACCCCATCCAACAATTAATGCCACTTTATGGTATAGACCACTCAAATCAGTAAGGTAAAAATCCTGCCAAAGGGGTTTTCATGAACAGTTTTAGACAGAATTCATTCTAGCCATAGTTTGGATAATTTTGCCTAATGCTTGGCAAGTCATATGCCCTAATTATGAAGAAATAGAGACCACCTGCACTCCCAAAAGACATAACCACGACTACCTTAAAATGAAATGTGGCTCTTCAAATTTGTACGCAATGTATGTGTAACAAATTTGTTTCTAGCCTTGTTCTCACACCATGCTCTACAACAGCTAAGTCTATATTAGGGAATGCACTTGTCAAAATTAAGCACGGCATGTTTTTTGTAGACTAAATAGCAGTCAGACATCCTCTTTGGCTCTGGGTTGGAAAGGTTAACAATGTGTAGCAACAAGATGTACAGAGCAAGGTAGAGATACATATTGTTATTACTAAAGAACATGTCAAATGTTCCAGCTTCAGCGAACCGGGGTCCCTTCAGTTTTAGATGAGATAAAAATACACAATCAGCAGCACTATTAGAGCCCTCATGTTCTCTTTGTCAATCCATTGCACCCATTTTTGTAGACCTCACTGGGAAATTAAATAATCCTGACTGACAACTGACACATTAATTGCTTTTGAGGGAGCACACCTTTAAAAAGTAGTAATTTAAAGGCTTCTGCTTTTGTTGGAGGAACCAATTTACAGCATCATCAGTCAGGGTTTTGACATGTAACTTTGCTCTTGCCATTTTGTTAATAAAGAATCACATTCAAATCCTGAGAGAGAGTTTCCCTGAAGAGCAACTTAGATGTCTTTGTGAAATTAAGATGACTTTGATAGCGACATGTAATGAATGTTTAAATGAGTTATTAACCTTTCATGCCTTCAGAGAGTGTGACTGCAAGACAATTCATCATTGTATTGTCATAAACTGCAAAAAGGTGAATATCGTCAAACAATTCATTTTTCGAAATCTCTTCTTTCCTCCTGATCATACAGACACAACAAATGCACTGCATGCTGTAAATTAAAACAAGAAAGACTTCATATTTACTCTAACAAGAGAATAGGAAGTAGTAAAAGCACTTAATTTTTTAACACAAAGGCCATGCATGTATCTTGAGGCTAACGTAACTGGAGTTTGCATGACCACATTATTTTTTCATTTTCAAATCTAGTTTGGCATTTCAGAAAATGGCTCACTTCATCACAAAACATATAGAGATCCTGGAATTTGTTTCAGATTCAAACACTGGTTGAGATTTGGTAGTTAGAAGAATCTCACCCCCCCATCTGCTCTCTCTGAGGGGGGGGTCTGTTCACACTGTGAAATCTGGTGCTTTACAGATCCTTATCTTCAGTGCAATCTATTTTAACTCTTGGTATCCATCCATGTAGGCAGAACAAAGAGGTTTTTTTTCATTTCATTGAATCATTCTAAAAAGATTACATATCCTAGTGCTGTCCTTGTTTGGTGTGGGACAGCTCTTAAAGGGGAAGAAACATTTTAAATAGAAACAAGTGGATGAGGTATTTCCCCCATAGCAAACAGTGCTATCAAGGAACTATATCTAATAACTAATGCCAGTATGGACAGTCTCTCTCTCTCTCTCTCTCTCTCTCTCTCTCTCTCTCTCTCTCTCTCTCTCTCTCTCTCTCTCTCTCTCTCTCTCTCTCTCTCTCTCTCAGTATAGAACAAAATTGGACTTACAACTCTAACAGCCTCTAAAGAGAACATGACATCTTGTTCTTTGCAGAGTGAATTGTTTTTAAAGATGAGGAAAGTGGTGTAACTTTCCACATTTCTCCACCAAAGGGTAGATAACAAGTCATAGATGGCATGCAAGAAGCCAATATCCAATCAAAAAAAGAATTGGCAAAAAAGAAAAAAGAGATAACAGAAATTAGCTTCGAGTACTCCAAACAACTGCTCAAAGAAAACTGTGTAAAAGCCACTCATTGATCATATACTCACAGCATACATCTTTAGAAAGGAATCATTAACAGTGCTTGATTTAGGCTGCAACCCAATACTTTCCCCCTATAGAAATAAGGCCCACTGAGCTTAGTAGGATTTAATTCTGAGTAAAAAGGCAGGAAAATGTTGTTTGGACTGCATGCAAACAATGCACTGTGCATGGTGGTTTGATGTAAGGATGGATTTAAATCTGAACCAAGAGGTACTTATATAATTGTCCTTGGATTACAGGCCAACTGACTCACTGAAGTTTCCTGCTTTGTTGTTGCGATCACTTCTACTTGTTTTGTACCTTGTCCACATGGCTTTAAAATCAAAGATTCTCATAGGTCTTTGCAGAAGAGAAAGCAAAATACTCACTACTCTTGTCTTTCAGTTACAACAGGTTTCCCCAGGGTGTTGAACATGTACAGCTGTTGTGTTGCATGTGTGTTCTGTTCTGTACTTAGGGAGGACAGCCTTGAAAGGACTACAAGTAAGGAAAGGAGGACTAGCATATTTGTGAAATGAGCATTCACCATGGTTGCTCAAATATGTTTCTCTGTGTGGGTGAACAGAGACTCTTGACACCGGTCTCTAATGTGATGCACAGTGAGAAACTGATCTCCCAACTAGGCATGGGTGTTTTGTTTTAGGAGTAGTCCAGTTCTGAAATGAAATATGGGAGCCCAGCTGGCGTTCAGAACTGGTCCAACCCTCCAGAATGAATTCAGACAATTCCTTACCTTGTGTTGGGCTCACGGGGGGCTAAACCCCAAGGAGGAAAAAGTCTCTGACATCTTTGTTCCTTCTCCCTGGTGCTGGCCAGTCAGACAGGGAGGTGGGATGATGCATTTCCCTGCACAGCTCCAGATTGGCCAGTGCCAAGGAGAAGGAAAGGTGATGTTGAAGGCTTCTTCCTCGGAGTTTAACCTCATGTGAGCCCAACACAAGATAAGGGATTGGCTGGATTTGTTCCGCTGGGTTGGACCGGTTCCAAATAGCAGCTGGGCTCCCACATTTCATTTTGGAACCGGACCACTTCCAAAATGAAACACCGATGCCTACTCCCAATCTCTGCTTCCACAGCCAGATACGTAACTCACTGAGCAGTCCAGCCAACTACTGAATTCACACAATTTTTCTATGAGTCCTAAGGGCTTGTTTTCTAGAGAAGCAAAACACAGAGCAAGAAAGAAGGACTTGATGGTTGTAAGAAACAGAGAACATGGCAATGCAAAATGTTGAGGTGTCAAATATTCCTCAAAGTTTTTTCCAGAACTGCTCAAGGAACTTGCATAAACCACAGTGTTCTCTTTTTTTGTTTGCTTTTTAAGTTGTGAGAACAAGTTGAGCCCAGTAGAAAATCTTGTCAGGTCCTAGCAAGTGAAGAGAAAGTATGTCAGTTCATCACCTTTGCCTGTAAGGACAAGCTCAGCCATCTTATCAATCCTGAAAAGTGTTGACAATGTACTTTAAGCCTAAAACTGGAATATACGATTTCATGCCTGTTTCAATTAATAGAAGGGGAAAGATTAAAATGAATATTTTAAAAATCTGAAGAGATGTGGGTAAGGATGGCAGGATTCCAAAACAATTTTCCCCTTTGGGTCCTGCGACTATGTCAAGATCTACCCATGTGCACATGTGTGCGTGCACACGCATGCATGCATGCATGCATGCACACACAAACACCCACAATTGAACAATATCACACACACAAACATACAAACACAGACATACTTTCAAAGAGAAGTAAAATTATTCAACACAGTTGGAAGTGAGGACTGAGCAAAGGTGGTAGGCAATTATCTACAACAGGGTGTGTGTGTCTATTTGACACAAACCTGCAACAATTACATGAAGAATGTTGCCCTTTGCTGAAATGTGTTTGCTCTTGTTATTTGTCATTTTCGCCATCATGTCACCATTTTCAAATTTAAAAGTTAAATCACAGCAAATTGTCACAGTGGTAGTTCAGGCAGTGTTAGAACTACATTTATGTGATTGTTTTAGTAAATGCCTCATTGGAAAAATATTTTTCTGCTCATTTGAAAGTTTTGCTGCAGGGACAACAGCATATGAATCTGAAATACAAATTCAAGCTATTCATGTGTAAAGATTGACCTTTCCCTGATATATAGTTGAGCAAAATAACATTCTCTGAGCTACCTCCACAAAGAAAGGTCCCTACATAAAGGAAGAATTAAGTGGGTTCTCCCCTATACTGTTTTCAAAGATCTTGAAATCTCTAAATCAGTTTAAAAAAAACAACAACATTTGTACACCATTAATTCAAATATCCAATTACTGTACCTTTTGAATGCTAGAAATAGTATATACTTCTGCCTAACATATACATTTCTTCCCTAATCAATTTTTATAGATTCTCTGACAGTTCAAAGTGCTTGCACCTCTTAATGTTCAGTATTCTTTTTGGATGTGCAGTAAGGCTCCATACATTCCTGCCTCAGTACAATCTTTGGTGTAACTCTCCCCTTCTTGCAGAAAATAGATTTCCACAGATACAACATCCTTATCTGTTGTTTCACGCAAATGATTTTGCAAAAAATCTGGCAATATTTTAGTGTAGAGTTGGACAAACTGTGGATGCCTAAGATTTATTGGAGGGGGCACACAGATGTATCCTTCCAGAGACCAGGTATAAATTGGACATAGTTACGGGGGGGGGGGGGAGAAGGAATGAAAGAGAGAATCCCTTATTTCCAACTTGCTGTACTTTCAGATCCAGCTTGGATCAAATGAGAGATGTTTCTCCTCCCATTGTACCCTGACAAAACCTAGACTTTACTTTTTCTTATGCCCATGGCTTTTAGTTTTGCAGCACTTTACCTTTGTATTGTTATCTTTTCTTTCCCTCCTTCCCTCCCTCCCTTCCTTTTTGCTGTGCACCTCTGTGTTCCAGATAATGCAAGTGGTATATGTGAAACACAAGGAAATAGTCAGGCACTGTACTTACTGTAGGAATAAACGTACTAACCAACAGTGCTCCTTCTCCTATAGACAAAGCATTTTTGTTGGGTAAATTGAGAAAATGTGAGTAAATTTCATGGCTTCTGATGGGAATTGGGGAAGGGAACTGTTTGGTCCCTGCACACTGGAGGTTGAGCAGAAGTTGATAGCATTGAGTTTCACCAGATCAGATCCCTTCATTCCCCTCATTTTAATCCTTTTTTGTTTTGTTTTGGGACAAAGTATATGTATGTCCAAATACTTCAAAACATTTGGATATTTATTGAATTGAATGGCCTACAAATCAGCTTGAAACATATCCATTGTAGTTTGTAGGACAAATGATTAAGACTAAATTGAAATAGATGGTATTTCAAATACTTTGAAATATTTGAATGTTGATTGAATTGGACAGACTACAAATCATGTTGAAGCATATCAGTTGATGCTGAAACATGCATGCAATCATTATTTTGGAGTACATATGTACTCCAAAATAGTGATTGTATGCATGTAGATATGTACTCCAAAATAATGATTCCCGACAAGTTATGGCACCAAAATCACTGTGGAGCAAGTTTGGACTTTTCCCTGTAGGCCGCCAAACTTTGGAGAGGTTTGGGGCTCAGGGGGTTGACTTATTAAGCTCCAAAAGGGGGTCCCAGTAGATAAATGAAAGAGTTTGTAAAGTGTGCACCACTAATTTAGGGGTTAAGCTGCTTAAAATACCCCCTAAATTGGTGGTGTGTCCTGTACACACTCTTTCAATTAACTACCAGGACCCCCTTTAGTGCTTAATAACTCAGTCCTCTGAGCCCCAAACCTCTCCAAATTTTAGGGGCTTACAGGGAATAGTCCAAACTTGCTCCAGAGAAATTTTGGTGCTAAAACATGCTTGTAATCACTATTTTGGAGTGTATAAATATGTACTTCAAAATAGGAATGGCAGCCATATATCTTTGGCACCAAGACCACTGGGGAGCTTCTTCAAGCTCTTCCCTGTAGGCTTACCAAATTTAGAGAGGTTCGGGGCTCAGGGTGCTGAGTTATTAAGCTCCAAAGAAGGTGCCCCTCGGGGAAAAAATCATTTGAATCAGGATTCGGAAGCCAAGCTAATCGCTCACCCATGGGGGTGGCATTGCAATTTCCAGATTCAATTAGAATGATTACCCCCCTAGGGCTACCCCCTTTGGACCTTAATAATTCAACCCCCCTGAGCCGCAAACCTTTCCAAATTTGGGGGGGGGTATAGGGAAGAGGTTGAGGAAGCTCCCTGTCATTTCCTCTAGGACAAATCATTTTGTTCCTAGAGGAACAAAATGTGGTTTCCCCCCCCATGATGAAACGTGTCCTATCATTTTGTTACATAACAAAGGAATTCATTATGTAACAAAATAATGAAACAGCATGTCATTTTTCTTTTTGTACCCATCTCTACTACCCAACCTAAATTGAAATATTTATGGCTTTTTATTTTATTTCATGGATGTGTATGGCTCCCGAAATATACCTACGAGGCCTAGTGATCATGACAAAGTGGTCACTGACCTCTGGAATGGGGACATGCACAACAGATTTGACACAATTACACCTCTCTCCTTTTTCTGTTGATATGATTGCATATAGACACTCATTCCATTTTGAGCCATGTTAGGAAGCAGAAAAATATGATCAGGATTAAAGGAAGCCTGTGGTTAAACATGAAACAAAAAGGAAGACAGATTAATTGTATGGTCAAAACAGTGGCAGTGCCTTCATGTCCACATGGAGTGCCATGGAGTTTCTTATATTTTCCCTTGCTATGGGACATGTATATACAGTATGTGATGTGTGCAAATATGTGCACAAATGTGATACTGGAATTAAAGCAGCAAACTCTGTACAATCTTACTTTTACCTCTAATTTATTATGCATGTTGTGCATGCTGACACATGAACTCTGTAAGTGGCAACACCTCTTGAAACTATTATGAAATTATTTCTTCTTTGGGGCCTTTGTAAAAAAAGGTTCCATTGGAACTGGTTTGCCAGACCCTACTCAAGTCTAGGAGCAAAGTATAATCTTTTTCGATAGAGCTGAGAGGATATGAACTTATGTTCTAGCAGTAGATCTTTGTTCTTTTTGTATCTGTGCCCCAAGTCAGATAGGTGATTACATCTTAAAGTGAATGCTTAGGTTGAGCTTGCCAAAAGCATTTTTGTGCTGAGAGTTCAAAGACACAAAAATAGTGCGAAATACTGCAAGGTTTGGGCAATACCTCAACCTTACAAATTGTCTTTTGAACCCATCTCAGCCATATAGCTAGAAGATATTTTTACAAAGCAGTTGATAAACTTATGTGGAGCTAACTGCAGTCCCGTGTTCATGGGACTGATGCTTTGCAGAAAACTCAAGTGTGCGCAGAGAACTCAAGTGTCTAAAACTGCACAGCCCCAGGTACATGAGGTCAAGAGCAAGACTATTAAATTTCAAACCAAGGCTGATTTTCTTTAAAGTAATTCATTACACAACTCATAACACCCTCAAGTACCTAGTTACACTAAATGTACGTGGGGGGGTGGGGGGGTGAAGGAATCTGATTTGATGGCTGAATTTTGTTGAAATCCTGTTTCTTAATGTAGTAAATCACTACTGTAGACCCACTGAATCATTGGATATTTATTATGTCAACTCTGTAAATGGTCTGACTCTTGTGATTTGTAGTATATAGTTGTAAATAAAGTGGACTTATATGAATCAATGAAACGTGAGGAAGAGTTGGCTCAACAAATCCCAAATGAGTCAATGGGCCTATTCCAGAGTAATTTTGTATACCTAACAACATAATTGCAGCCATTATGTTATTTTACTTATTACTATTTGTTACTTTATACTTTTTTTTAGAAGAAAACAGTCCATCTTTTAAAAAAGGAAGAAAATGCCCCCAAAGGCAGGAGAAAGGGGCATCAGTAAATGTTACTTGCTACATGGAAAACATTGACCATCAGTCTATTATTTGCCAAATATTCTACTCGAAAGGAATCACCATCCAACTGAAAAAAGAGGTGCACAGCTTGGGGTTGCTCCTGGACTCTTCCTTGAGCCTAGATGCCCACCCAGGTCATTGTGGCCAGGAGCATATTTGCACATTTAAGGCTAGTACACAAGTTACACCCCTTTCTTGAGAAACCAGCTCTGGCCACGGTGACACATGCCCTAGTGACATCCCGCCTAGACTACTATAACACATTCTATGTGGGACTATGGGTGAAAAGTCTCAGGAAACTTCATTGGGTCCAGAAAACAACAGCCAGATTCCTGACTGGGGTGGGGTACTGAGATCACATTACACCCCCCCCCCATTAAAGCAGCTCCATTGGCTGCCAATCAGCTATCCAGAACAATTCAAAGTGCTGATCTTAACCTACAAAGCACTATTTAACCTGAGTCCAAGCTACCTCAAGGATCGAATTCCAGAGTATGAAAAATCTCGATTGCTAAGGTAATCAGGAGAGGCCTCTCCATTGCGCCACCCTCACAGGGACATCTCATGGGAACACATGAAAGGGCATCTTGGCTGCTGAACCCAGACTCTGGAACTCCCTTCCACTAGAGGCCAGAACTGCCCCATCTCTGCTGTTTTTTCCGAAAACAGGCAAAGACCTTTCTCTTCAGGCAAGCTTTCCTTGAATGATGGACTACTTATTATGTGCTTTTATATGAATCTATCATACCTGACTATACAGACTGTGTGTTTATGATCACATATAACTTGTGTTTATATATCTCCGTGTATGATTGCATTGACAGTATGTTTTCAATGTTTAGTTTCTATCCCTCATAACTTTAGATCAGTGGTGGCCAAACTTTGGCCCTCCATCTGTTTTGGACCACAACTCCCAGAATTCCAAGCCTGTATTGACAATGACAAAGGACTGTGGGAGTTGTGGTCCAAAACAGATGGAGGGCCAAAGTTTGGCCACCACTGCAATGGTCTACCTTACATAATTACATTGACTGACTTCATAAATCCACCTGCGTTTTCAATATTATTTCTGTCCCTCATAATGGAATTTTTATTTGTTTCTTTAACTACTTCTGTTCTCTTTTAGCTTTAATGTTGCCATTTGCTGTAAGATGCCCCTTAATTCCCTGTTCTTAAACTTGAATATGTCTTAAATATGGTGCAGGGCTGTATATTGTCCCTCACTATTGTAAGCTGCCTTGGGACCTTTTCCAGGGAGAAAGGCGGGGTAAAAATAATAATAAAATAAATTTAAAAATAATAAATAAATAAATATTCTCCTTTTCTCCAACGTTAATGAAATGCAGCTAACTTGTCATGTTCGAACCCTTGCCTTGCTTCTGGAATACTCACACTTCAATAATCATGGTGCAGGTTGTTGAAATCTGGCTTGTTATGGCCCATAAATCTGCCATCTGCCAATAACCTCAATGTGTGAGTAAGCAGTGTGTAACATTTGAACCCTAACATTTAGTTTATTTATTTGGCTGCCCACTCTGCATCAAGAGATGACAAAGGGGGCAGGAGAGCAACAAAAAGGAAGCCAGAAACACAAACCACAGGTTGTTTGGTTGACGTCAATGAAATTTGTGGCTAAAGCAAGTAATGGTTAATACAAACTTTGGCATATCAAAGCAGGCATGGAATTTCAGCTGTGGAAGCTGCCAAGAAGTTCTGATAAGGAATGCATTACATGGTTGATCACATGTGACAGGCACCTCATCAGTTCATTAAGGCAGGCTGAATTCTTGGAGTGTTGTGTACAAGTATTTTTTTTCTAAAGAGAGCAAATATCTCTACTGATAAGAGTTTCTTCTGGCAGAATCTTCCTTGAAAAAGATATGATTGGTACTAATCATGATGAAAAGCCATGAGGTCGTGTGGGTTCACATAGCAAAACAGTCTATCCTCTCTCAGTGTATATCTATGTTGCTTTTATTTTTCCTTCAGTATGTGTCCAACAAATTATTTTCCTTTAAATTCTGTTTTAAATTAATTCAGAATACTGAAGCTGAAGCTGAGAAAATTGCTATAGTAAATAGTTCCCCACCCCAAATATCATATTTTAACAAGGGTACACAGGAGACTTCAATTAAATGGCATGTTTTTAAATATACATAACATCTAAGCTTGCTTCCATTGTTCTATCAGAGATTTATAAGTCTTTCTGATTATTTGGCAAGCTTTGTGACAAGGCTGTTATTTTTATAGCCTTGAGATTAAAGCTAACAAAAGGTGGCACCCCAGGGTATAGCTATATGAATGAGAGAAAACTGTAGTATTGAAGTCTTATTTCACAGAGAAGAAGAAGAAGAAGAAGAAGAAGAAGAAGAAGAAGAAGAAGAAGAAGAAGAAGAAGAAGAAGAAGAAGAAGAAGAAGAAGAAGAAGAAGAAGAAGAAGAAGAAGAAGAAGATCATGGTAAATGGTAGTAAAGCATAAAAACAAAACAAATGTTCTGCAGCATGAATGGATTGTGTCTGGTAATTTATTTGCCTGTGGCAAATGTGGAAATTTCAAGATGAATTTTAAAGCCTTCTTGGATGTTACTATGTGTGGAGCTCAGATCACTTATATGGCTGTTGCTGTAGGATGTGCTGTTGGTTGTGCGCCCATGCCCATAACTGGTGAATGGCTGACTCTCTGCCCGTTAGCCACAGCCACTAGTGTAACTATGTCCCACATATAATAAAACCCAGGAGCGTACTAACCAGAGAATACTGGCTCTAAATTGCATATTTTTAGCTCAACATTAGAAGAGCCCTGCTGGATTAGACCACAGGTGTATTTAGTATAATAATTAGAGATGGGCACGACTCAAAAAAATGGTGTTTCGTTTGTCGTTTGGTCATTTAGGGGTCCGTTTTGGTTCGTTTTGTTTTCGTGACTTTTTTGCAAAAAAAATTCATTTTCGTTTTGTTAGGTAACAAAACAAAAAACGAAAATGAAAACGAAAACAAAAAATTGCTGTTTCGTTAGCATTCTTTTAAGTTCAATGCATCTGCTGCAATGAAAATGAAAAACATGGCAAATTTGGTCGTTTCGTTTTCGTTTTCATTTTGTTTTTTAAAAAAATTTGTTTCGTTTTCATTGCGTAAAGAAATGAAAAAACGAAAACGAAAACGAAAAATCACTCATTTCGTGCCCATCACTAATAATAATATATGAATATTATGGCCTACCAACCCATCAGCCATACATGAGTATAAAAGCTCCCTCAGTCTTGCATTTCTCAGAAGTTGCTACACAGATGTGCTCTGTGGGTTGCAGATTTTGGTATGCTTAATAATATTCACCCACACAGAAAGAATATAATGATCACTTATTACTCTGTACAATATTAACAAACAAACACAGACAGAAATGAAATCAGGGTCCACTGAAAACCATACAATATTGTGTCCAATAAACTGAAGGTTGTCTCTTTGACAGGGAAATTAATTAAAAGGTTAAACAAAGGCTTCAGCAAAGTGGGCCAATTTCCCCCCGTTTGCTGTGCTTTGTTTCCTTTTTTAATCTGATCAATTAAACTACTGAATAGCATATTGATCATCTATGTTTACCTATGTTGCAGCAAGGTTAATACAATGCCAGCCACAGGACAAAGTGACAATACTTATTGACTCATTGCAGCTACTTTGGTACTTTGAGAAGTTCTATACCAGCTGAGGCTTGTGAGACAACATGTGCTGCATCTTGAGTTAATGCAAGAAATAGAAAATGTAATATACCTTAGAGTGGGCAAGTACTAGTCTCTGGGCTGCATGTGGTTTCCAGGGCTGCTGGTGGTGGCATCACTATACAGTACAACCAGGAATACTTTTCCCAGTGCTGGTGGATTCTGGCATGTGGTACTCTTGGAGAGATTGATCCTGTAAAGGAAACAGCTGCTGCCACCTGACTCTTCTCACAGGTTTTCCTCACTTTATCCACCAACAGACCCATTACATCTTGCTTTGCTAGGTCTCAAAAACAACCCTCCATGGCCTGGGTCCTGATTATCTGACAGAGCTTATCTCCCTACGATCAGAGCTGGCCCGATCAACCCAATCCTCCATGGCTCTCTCGCTTCGGGTGGCCACACCTAGAGAGGCCCATAGGGTAGCAACCCACAAAGAGGCCTTCTCGGTGGCCGGCCCAGAGTTGTGGAACAAACTCCCCAGCGAGATACGTCAGGCTCCCTCACTGGCAGCCTTCAAGAAAGCTCTTAAAACCTGGCTGTTCAGGGATGCCTTTGGCGATTGCTAGGATGTACCAAAGTATTTTTCTCTTTCTTTCTGTTTTCTTCTTTTTATTGTTAAATTTTTATCCCTTTGCCTAATACCTCCTTGTTATTGATGTACATGTTTTAACCTTTTTTTTTGTGAACCGCCCAGAGTTCCCCTTGGGAAATGGGAGCAGTATAAAAATGCAAAAATAAATAAAATAAAATAAAATAAACTGTCACCCAACACACATATTGGCTATTTCAGTGCCCTCAAGTACATCATGGTGCCATTCTTCAGTCATTAGATGATGCCACTGAACTCTTAACTTAAGAAGGTGGGGATCCATACTATCTAGGAATTAATCCATCTATTGACCTAGGTGTTTGACCATCAGCATCACCTCACTGAGGAGGACTGTGCTATAGTTAAATATTTTGGTGGCTTTCAGAAATGAATTTAGTCCCACCACTTGTTAAATGACATTCTACTAATGGATCATCAATATACCTTATACACAGTAATCCACCAAACTTACCAAGTCATGTGCTACTCTCTGTCACTATGCCACATATTTTGGTATCTTCTTGGTAGAGTTCAACCTCTCTTGCATATCCTGGAGCAAACAGTGCTGAGGGACTCTCAGTTTCACAAATTTATCCCTTAGCATCCAGCTGTAATGTTGTTCTGAAAGGTCAATCACAGTGTGGACAGTAAATAACTCTTTAAGGGCTGTAATCTTACCCTCAAATCCAAACATGACTTTCATGGCAAGGTAGGGTTTATGAAGGGGAAGGGGAACCAAATGAAAAACAAAAAGCTGTTTCGTTGTTTTATTACATAACAAAACAAAATGAAAGAAGCATTTCATTACAGGTGAAGCAAAATGGTGGGTTTTTTCCCCGTTAAAATGAACCATTTCATTCCACCCCCACTGCCACCAAGACCGCCCAACCAGGCCAGAGAGGGTGAGTGTCTGGCAGGCCAGCCTACACATGCTGCCAGAGCCGTTGCCACCACAGCAGGAGTCCTAGCCCCCCCTCACTGCCAGAGTCACTGTGGTTGCTGCTGAAGCACCACCAGCCAGCTGGGCAGGCAGGCGTAGGCGCACCACCGCCAGAGTCACTGCCAGCTGGCTGGGCGGGCCAGCCTAGGCCAGCCGCCAGAGTCACCGCAGTCGCTGCTGGAGTCACTGCCACCCAGCTGGGCATGCTGGCCTAGGCCTACTGCCGTGGCCACTGCCGGAGTTGCCACCACCCAGCTGGGCAGGCCAGCCTAGGCCGGTCGCTGCATCTGCCACTGAAGTCGCTGCATCTGCCACTGGAGTCACCACTGCAGAAGGAGATGGCGAGTGGCCAGCAGGCCGGCCTAGGCTTGCCGCCACCATCAGATTTGCCGTGGCCACTGCTGGAGCTCTTTCAGTCCGCTGGGCAGGCAGGCGTAGGCCTGTCGCTGGGCTGCTGCTGGTACTAAACTGTATATTTCTGAAAAATACTGAGGATTTGCATAGGACTTTAATCCCTACTAGAGTGATTTGAATGGGTGCCACATCTTCTATCTGTATTGTGACATTTCAATGTGCCTTAGCATCTTTATATAACATTTTAATAGCTATATAGAAGAGGCAATGTACCCCACAGAGACGAAAAGAACAGCTTGCACCTGTTAAATATCTTCCTCTATGCAATGATTAAATATAAAGGAACATTGGCTTCTTTGCTAGGCCATTTCTCTCTTATACCATTTTAAAGGGCTAATCAAGCAACAGGGACAACAAGAATGACAAAAGGAAACAGTGGTGATCCCCCTAGTATGGCCTACTTTTGATTACAGGCTGACTCACTTGTAGGTCTTGACTCAATAGTTGAAGACTAATAGAAGAGAGGTTCCAAACTTGTGACCCCCTCCCCCTGTTAACTGCAGGAGACTGAAATGGAAATTAAATGACCAATTGCCAGCTCACACAAGTGCTATTATGCTCCTTTTTCAATTAGCTTGTTTTCAAGCCCTCCCCTCCCAAATTGTATCTGCTGAAAATAGGTCATGGTCATTAGAGATGGATAAGAGTTTGTTTCTTAGTTCCGGTTACATTAAATTTACTAAAACTTGAAAATTTCTTTGTACTTACAGTGGGAACATTTGAAAGTTGAACTCATACAGGTTTGGATTAGAACCCCTGCATGTTGGGCATTGTTCTTGCTGAATTAGGTTTACCACCTCTTTCTCTGAGAGGCTTCTAATGTTGACTTGGGGTGGCAGCTGATGGGGACAGGGGGCACTTTCCCCCTGTATTTTGCCACCTCTGTCATGAGTCATGGTCACCTTCAACAACTACATGGCAGGCAGGTATCACATGGGACCTCACCACACTGAGGACACCTGTTGAATTTGGAAGGTATAAGTGGGACAGAATGTGGTTTCAGCTTTTGAAGAATGGAACAAAATTAATCAAAATGTGCAAAGGTACAATTCAGAATGGACTTGAATTCTTTTTCTTTTCTTTTTTAAAGTAGAATGTGGACGGCTGCCAATTTTCTAGTCAGATATACCTATCCCTACTGTGAATTACCTACCACCAGCATAAATTATGTGCCTCTGTTTAGTGAGTTTTGTGAAATGTTCATTCAAATAATTAGACTGGTGACTTGCTTATGCTAGGAATATTGTATGGCTGATATTGCCACCACCACCACCAAACAGCTCAGGAAATGTGAAACTTTTTTTTTTTAATTTCACATTTATATACCGCACCTATTCACCAGACATGGGACTCAGGGCGGTTTACAACAAATAAGATAAAACAATTAAAAAGCTAAAACATCACCAATACAAAGCACAAAGTAAGTACAATCAGGAGGGCCAAAAAAACAAAAACAAAAAAAACACCTAATCAGTGCCAAAGGCGTCCCGAAACAGTAGCGTCTTTAGATTTTTCCTGAACAAGGCCAGGGACGTAGCCTGCCACAACTCGCTCGGAAGCTTGTTCCAGAGAGTAGGCGCCGCCACCGAGAAGGCCTGTCCACGTGTGCTATTTTTACGGGCTTCCCTCGGGGTGACGGTCCGAAGCGAGAGGGCCAGGGAGGATCGGGTGGGTTGGGCCGGATCTAATTGTCGGGGGAGACGCTCTGCCAGATAAACAGGGGCCAAGCCATGGAGGGTTTTGTAAACCAAAACCAACACCTTGAACCTTATCCGGGAGGCAACGGGCAACCAGTGTAGGCAGGCCAGGATGGGGGTGGCACGGTCATAACGACGCGTGCCAACCACCAGCCTGGCTGCCACATTCTGGACCCGCTGCAATCGCCGGACAAGGTTCAAGGGGAGCCCCATGTAGGGAGTGTTGCAGTAGTCCAGCCTCAACATGACCAGCACCTGTACCACTGTCCTCAAGGAGCTCTCATCAAGGTACGAGCGAATCTGGGCGATGAGCCTAAGATGGTAAAAGGCCGACCTGGTCACGGCTGACACCTGAGATTCCAGGGTCAGATCCGAGTCCAGGACGACGCCCAGATTCCTCACTCTTTGCGCCAGCTGGAGGGCGGACCCGCCCAGACTGGGAAGAGGGCCATAGTACCGCTCCGAGCCGCCCCCGAAGAACAAAACCTCAGTCTTTCCAGGGTTGAGCCTGAGTCTGTGGGTCCTGGTCCAGTCCAAAACCGCAGCCAGGCAATGATCAAGGGTCCGGACGGCCTCCACTGCACAGGTGGAAAAGGAGAGATAGAGCTGCATGTCATCAGTGTACTGATGACAGCAGACTCCAAAACTCTGGATGATCTCTGCCAGCTGCTTCATATAGATGTTAAAGAGCATTGGGGAGAGGGACGACCCCTGAGGCACCCCGCTAGAGATTGTCCAGGGAGCCGACAACTCGCCCCCAAAGCTCACAAGCTGGGTGCGACCCTCAAGGAAGGAACGGAGCCAGGACAAAGCCAGACCCCCAATCCTCACCTCCGCGAGCTGCTCCAGCAAGATACCATGGTCAACGGTATCAAAAGCTGCTGTCAGGTTGAGAAGGACCAGCAGGGTAGAGCAACCCATCAGCCCTCCTCAACAGATCATCATGCAGAGCGACCAGAGCCATCTCGGTCCCATGACGCGGCCTAAACCCAGATTGGAACGGATCCAGGACATGGTTCTCCTCCAGGAACGACTGGAGACACAGGGCGGCGACTCGCTCAATCACCTTGCCCAAAAAGGGAACATTGGCTATGGGACAATAGTTGGACATATCGTCCGTAGCCAAGCCAGATCTTTTAATAATGGGCTTCACCACCGTCTCCTTCAGAAGACTGGGAAGAATCCTGTCTCTGAAGGATGCTGAGGCAATTAGTGAAGCCCATTTCAGCATGCTCCCCCCTGCGATCTTAATCAGCCAGGAAGGGCAAGGGTCGAATGGAGAAGCCACAGGCCTTCAGTGTCCCAGAGCCCTGGAGGCATCCACCGGTGTAACAGGCCCAAACTTAACAAACTGGGGTGACCGAGGCGGCCCAACACTAGCCAAGGCGGGGACAGGGTCAGTGCAACCGGCGTCCAGCTCGGAACGGATGGCCTCTATCTTGGATTTAAAGAAGGCTGCGAATGACTCGCTAGTGAAATCACTAGGAGGAGGCCCAGGCGGACCGGGATTGGTGAGGTCTCGGACCACACGGAACAATTCCGCCTGGTGGTTCGAGGCCTCACCAATTCTCAGGGCGACAAAAGATCTCCTAGCTGCTCTTATCGCTCGGGAATAGCGACCGGTCAACGCCTTAACCGTAGCCCTATTTGAAGCCGTCCGGGCCTTCTGCCATCTGTTCTCTAGCCTTCTCCGCTCTTGCTTCATCGCCTGCAGTTCCTCGGTAAACCAAGGAGATGAGCGGGCTCGGCATCGGATCAGGCGCTTGGGGGCGATCCGGTCAGCTACCCCGGCCAAACCAGTCAGCTACCTCCTCATACCACTGCTTAACCAGGGAGTCGACCGGATCGTCATCCAAACCATCTGGAACACTCCCGAGGGCCTCTGAAAACCGCTCAGGGTCCAGGAGTCCCCGGGGGCAGGCCCAGATGGAAGGGCCCGGCTCCCCGCGGGGCGGGGTGGCAACCGTAAGGGAGAAAGTCAGCAGATGATGATCTGACCATGACACGGGACGGACGGTAAGCCTCCCGACCCACAGATCAAAACCCCGCAATGTGGAGGCAAAAACCAGGTCCAGGATGTGTCCACCTTTGTGGGTAGGGCCGATGACTAATTGGGACAGGTTCATGGAGGCCATGGACTCCATGAATTCCAGAGCTGCTCCAGACAGCCCAGCCTCGGCATGCACATTGATGTCCCCCACCACCAATAGGCGAGGGGACCTCAAAAGTGCAGCCGAGATGAACTCGGAGAGCTCTGGAAGGGAGAGTGCAGGGTCGCGGGGAGCACGGTACACAAGCACTATCCCGAACCTGTCCCTCTGGCCCGCCACAAGGTGGAGACATTCCAAACCTGGACTCACCAACGTCGCGGATCTGCTTACATGAAAGGAGTCCCAAAACACAATGCCCCCCCCACCCCTCCGGTCTGCCCAGCTGCTGCACACAGTAGCCCAGGGGGCAAAGAAGGGCGAGAGAAGCCCCGCCCCCCTCACCCACCCAGGTCTCCGTGAGGAATGCCAGGTCAGCTCGCTCATCCACGATCAGATCGTGGATAAGAGGGATCTTGTTATGCACCGACCTGGCATTAATCAGACAGGACAGGCCGGGGGCGCAGACGGTTTGGATCCCTGCCATTTGGCAGTGAGCCGGCGGGTCAGAGCGTTGGACAGGCCGTAAATGCCTGTCCCAAGCTCTCCTTACCCGATTGGCCCGCCGACCCCAAGCGTGTCTCCCGCGGCCCGACACCACCCCAATTGGGCACCCACCAGGCTCCATAAGCTATTAAATAACCAGGGACACAAACCAAAAGCACAAATCATGAAGAGAATACAAGACGGGGGTCACAGTTGACAATACGAAGCTAAATGCACAATGCGAATAGTACAAATTATAAATAATACAGAAAACCAGTTAACAATAACTATGAAGCATATAAAGGCAAATTAATAAAACTGTGGGGTCAAATAATAAATAACAATAATAAAACAAAATTGAACGAAAAACAGAACGTGAACGGGCATACTGCCAGGGAAGATGTAACACACCTGGGAGCGGAGGGGGGAGATAGGCCAGGTGATCCTGGCTCAACTAGTTAATTCCAAGGTCACATCTCTTAAACAGGTAACCAGGCAGAGAGGTGGTAAATCATGCCGGCCAAACCCCCAGCATAGTCGTCCTCGCCCTAAATCCAAAGCCCAACAGCGCCAGCAACAGATCTCTTCCCGTCAAAGTCCCCAGCTCCAATGCCGGGCGCACCACCAGAACCTCAGTCTTCTTGCCCATCGCCGGGAAGGTTCCCCCCTTGGGGGGAGGGCACGCCGCCAGCCAGACAGCCGAGTCCAAGGGGCCCAGGGGGGAGGCCAGGAGAGCCAAGGGTGGTGAGACGTGCTTCCCCGGCTACAAGCCGGCATGAAAGGCGCTCCGATGGCCAAACCACCATCCGAGTGTCATAGGCAAGGAAGAGGGGGAGGGGGGAGGGCAATCACCAGGGACCACCAAGCAACACGGTAAGGACAAGGGCGCCGGCGGCCGACACGCTGTCCGAGAATCCAGGATCAGCGAGCGGCCAGACAAAGGGCCAACGCTGGCGACTGACCAGCCGCCCGTGGCTGATGTTCCGGCGGCGGCGAACATAGACGCTACCAACAACAGGAAAATTGCGCCGACGGCCGATCCGCCACCCGGGTGTCTCCGGCAGGGGAAAGGGAGAGGGGGGAGCAGAAGGAGGGAAACCACCAGAGACCACCAGGCAGTGCGATGGAAGAAAAGGCTCCGACGGCCGATCTGCCGCCTGGGAGTCACCAGCGGAAAGGAAGGAGATGGGGAGGGGGAGAAAGAAACAGGGGGGGGGACCATCGGAGGCCTCCAGGCAGCATGGTGGAACAAAAGGCTCCGGCGGCCGACGCGCCGCCCGGGTGACCAGGATCGATAAGCGGCCAGCAGGACACCAACGCCGGTGGCCGACCAACCGCCCGTGGCAGATGTTCCAGGTCCAACAGCGACCGACGACCAGCTGGTGGACGAACACGGCCATGGGCAACGGCATCGGGCAAGGCACCGTTGGAGGGGAGATCGATCGGTCCCACCAGATGGAATGGGCTCGCGCCACAGCTCCAGCCCGCGGGAGAGACCCGTAATGGCGGCTGCCGTCTCAACCCTCCGGTCTTCAAGACCGCCGAGGATGGACCGGCCGCTCACCAGGGTCCCCCACGGAGACAGATGAAAAGGGGCTTGCCAGGTGGGACCACCCACTCGATGTAGATAAATGGGGAGAGGGGGGAAAGGGGGGAAAAGGGGAGGAAAGAGGTGGAGAGCCGCTGGTTGTAGCGGGACGCACAAAATGTCTCCGCGTCCTGGGCTCAGCAGCGAGGTACAAATCCTCAATAAACCGCCTCTAGTGAGCCTTAGGGCCCTCTCAAACCCTCACTTCACCCCCAGGCACACCCCGGCAAGCCCAAAATAATTAGAAAAAAAGACAGACCATCGGCCAAGCAGCAAAATAGTGAAAAATCGCAGAGCGCTAAGGTGCAAAAGTGCCAGAGAGCTGCTGCCGCCCGCCATCTTGGCTCCTCTATGGGTATTTAGCAGAAAGTACAGCTCCTAAGGCCATACTGGTGCAATGATATGTCTATACAGCAGCTTTCACGCCACCGATGAGCTGTAGAGAAACAATGCTTGTAGTCACTTTAGGCAAGAACTTCCTGGATAACTCTGTGGTTTGGAATCTGGTTGGTAGTTCAGTTCCCCGCAATGCCTCTCTGTCGACGAACCTTAGGGTCCTTCCCACCTCTGCAATTCTAAGATTATGATGGTGACAATGATTTTTCAGCCAGTCACTGGTAGGATCAATCCTATTAATAGTGTGGATTTTTCTGAACCATATCAGCTCTTTGTATGTACAGTCAATTACCTAGGAATACACACAGAACCAATGTTCTGTTTGTGAACCTTCATCCAAGTGACAAAATATCTGGTAGACAACTATTCTAATACATCAATGTTTATTCGGACATCTAGGCATTATTTCTCTAAGACTGCATGTTTAGTTAGTGAAAAAGGAAATGTCTCAGGAAAATATTTCCTTATTTGAGGGTTACAGCATTCAGAGCTTCTGTATAATTTTAGGACGTTCCTTTTACTGTCATAAATAAATGGGACAAAATGGCAGCAAATTCTACAGCTTTGCCCTCTACAGATAGTCAGTGTATTATTATTTTTTTCTTCTGGGAAGAAAAGAAAGGATTTATAAATGATTTAAGAACAGCTCTTAAAAACAAGCTAATTTTTATTGGGCAAATTAAATATATTAGTAAATAGAGAAACAAAGCCATTTTGGTGTCTTCAAACCTCCCAACCAGTGAGCAGACTTGAGAACAAGTTATGGATTTTTAAACTACCCTCTACAGTTTCATTTCATGTTGAGAGAAGAGACAGCATTTTCTTATCACTGCACTTAATATTTTTCTCAAGTATACTTGCAAGATTTTATTTAGCACTCTTGTCAACTGAAAGGTTTTAGAGTCTTGGATCCAGGTCCAGGTGTCTTCTTTACTCATTAAATGGCCAAACGAACCACCAGTTTCACCCTGAGAATAAGAAACCATGCCCTCTTTAATATATTAATTTGTTGATGGAGTTATACAGCCTATTGTTCTCGGGATCTTGGTTGAGGCACTCATCTGCTCAATGTTAGGCAGCATCTCTATGGCTCAACCACAATCCCCGAATTAAATCATGGATATGAGGAATGTGTCATTGCTGATAAGGAAGTGAAGCAACTCCAGGATACCTTCTCCAAGATAGTACCTTGATCTCATCCTGCAGAACAGAAAACAGATGAACATGCCATTCCCCTGGCCTTAAATGAGTTGTGTGATATTTTGTGTTCTCATGGAAATTCCAATTCAGAATTGGCAGTAAGGTTATATAGGGATAGAGATGGATATGAATTAAAAATAGTGATTCATCATGATTTATGATTTGTTGGAGCTGACAAACTGATGAATCAACAAATCAACACCTTTCCAGTGACAAATCTATGAACAGAAGAATCAATTCATATCCAATTTAAAATGCTATAAAATGCCTACCAGGCACCTAGAGACACCAAATTTGGTGAGAAGAAATCCTTGGCTCTCCTGTACAAGTCCTGACAGTTGGTGAGAATTTGGGTCATACCTTTAGGCTATGACCCCCTCCCAAAGATTGGCCCCCAAGGCACCAAGAGAAACCAAGGTTGAAGAGAGTTTTCTTCCTACTCTCCTCTACAACACCCCTGTTTGATGAAGATTGTATTTCATGGCGACAGCCATGGGGGAACAATTTTAAGTACTGCAACTCAGCACGCTTTCTAGAACAACAAAGTTGACATGAGGTAATGCCTTAAGTTAACTTTTTTTTCAGAGCAGGAAGTATGCAGCACCACAGAGGGAAGGCTGAGATATGAAACTGAAAGGCACAACACAGAGAGATGCACAAAAATGCAGCAGAATCCTATAACGTTACCATACGCTGATATTGAGAAATGCTAAAGGGCCATGAAAACATAATAGCCTCTGTCATGGAAATATAAAACTTGGAAGAAACTGAAGAACAAATAAGAACACATCACCAGTCCCGACTTTTACCTATTGCTGGCTCCTACTGGCTGCTCCAGGAATTGAAGGGAAGGATCTGCATCATAAGTGTTTGCAGGACAGTCAAAATGTATCCCCACCAAGATACAGCATTTGGAAAATATGGGGAAAGTCCTGAGCTCTAAAAAACAACTCAGCCAAACTTTCTCAGAAGTCATTTTTCTATGAAACACCCTCACTTTTCCTTCTTACTCATATCCTGCTATTGAAAGTCCAATTTGCTGCATTGTTTCTGAAAGGTCTCCACCTTTTCCTTCCTTCATTTATGTGGCAGGCTCTATAGTAATACCTTAAAATGGCACTGGGTAGAAGGCACTATGAATGAAGCAAAATCTTGGACAGCCAGCCAATGCAATTGTTGCTCTAGGAATGGGCTATTCATTTTGGAAGCTACTGGTTCTGAAATGATCTGCATCACACAAGCCCAGGTGGTGTTTGGAAGCCTCCGAAACGCAGTCAGCCAATCCCTTACCTTGCTTTGCACCCACACGGGGCTGCGCTCCAATGAGGAAGAAGGCTCCAACATTATTGTTCCTTCTCCCTGGCACTGGCCAATTAGGAGCTCTGAGCGGAAATGCATCATCCCACCTCCCTATCTGATTGGCCAGCACCAGGAAGGTGAAATGATGACATTGGAGGCTTCTTCCTCATTGGAGCTCAGCTCTGTGTGGACGCAGAGCAAGGCACAGGTTTGGCTGATTGCGTTTCAGAGGCTTCTCAACATTACCTGTGCTCGTGCGGGTCATTTCAGAACCGGTAGCTTCTGAAACAAATATCCCACCCCTAGTCGCTGCAATCATGCCTCTACTGGAGGAATCATCCTCAGGCAATCATGTATATGTTGTGTGTGTGTGTGTGTGTGTGTGTGTGTGTGTGTGTGTGTGTGTGTGTGTGTGTGTGTGTGTGTGTGTGTGTGTGTGAATGAATATTATAATATGTTTGCTAGTAGCAGACAATATTTGCATAGAATGTTTTTTGTTACCAATCAGAATGTAACTGAAGCCCACCATGCTGCTATAAAAGGCAGATGTCAGCAAGGAGTCTGTAAGATAGATCAGGACAGGGATCCTAACCACATATGAACTAAGATAGAACAGACAGTGTCTCTTATGAAATGTATCTCAGACAATAAGACACTCCATCAGGAACTCATATTAAAATAAAGATATGCATCTGCACTATAATATGCACTAGAACTAAGCAGAGTATTATGAGTGCAAAACTATAATTATAAAATGAGCTAATTATCTACCAGAGAATGTTGCACCAAGTGCATCTAGGCATTATCATGCTATACAGCACAGAGTTTGTTTGTTTCTATACTGCCCATCTGGCAGCTAAGGCCACATGTTTATAATGAGTAAAAGTTATCTATTGTTTTAACAAAGTCACAGATGATTATATGAATATACAATTGCTGTCACAAGCACATTAAAGTGAGATCACACCAAATACAGTACTACCATATATAAATAGTGGGTTTTTATCTAAACACTTCCAGCTGCACTAAATGCTAATTTTACTAATTTACAGGTTATTATAACCAAAAGAGGCTATCAGAGAGAGTTGGAGAACCTGGAGAGGCAAGGATCCAAGGGCTGGAGTCTCTCTGAAGAGGGCACAGGCCAGGTAACAGATGTTCCAGTTCAGTACTGGGCTACAAGAGGCATCTCCTTGTGTATAAGGAATCTCCTTGAGAAGAGATCTTATACTGGAAAGCATACAGTTGAGTCCTGGGTGGCTCACAGGCCACTCTAGCTATAAGAACCTCAGCTAAAGTCAGAAGATACTACAGGGATGAATACCCTCAAGAATGACATGAAGTTGTCCCAGGTTCACTCTGACCTAATCCATGACTGCACCAAGTAGAGGGCCAAAACAAGAACAGTGAAAACCACCACCAAGTGAGACAAACATGAAGAAGAAGAAGAAGAAGAAGAAGAAGAAGAAGAAGAAGAAGAAGAAGAAGAAGAAGAAGAAGAAGAAGAAGAAGAAGAAGAAGAAGAAGAAGAAGAAGAAGAAGAAGAAGAAGAAGAAGAAGAAGAAGAAGCTCAGCTAAAGGCTAGAAGATACTACAGGGACTATCCTCTGGTTAGCCAGAATGCAGAGAAGTTTACCATGTTCCTTGAACTTCTCTGTCTCCCTACTCCCCAGCTTGGTCTGTTTCCTGCTTGATTGATCCACTAGCAACCTGACCTTGAATTCCTTTTGTTGACTCTTATGGATATCCCCTGATGTAACTGACACTTGGGACCACTGTGACTTATGTTGCTATCCAGTTTGTACTTTGACTGTTTTGTCTGCTTTATTAAGCTTTCTCTGGTTGTCTCCTTTGTATAGTCCAGTCTGGCCGTTTGGACTCCCTCTTATGGTCATCCTTGAGGGACTGCACCCCTCTTGGAAATACTTCCCATACAGTTGAGCCTTGGCAGCCAAAGAACAAGAAATATGCAGCAATGTTCATTGGCAAGTGCAGGAACTACCTGTAGAAGACTTTGGAAAACATATGAAGGAAGCTATTGTCCAACTACTGCTAATGGTAAGTGTCGGAGGGATGTTTGGACATATGTCTCTTTCTACTTCAAAAATTCAGTGGCATTGTTTGCCCAGCTTTTCTTCCCACCAAAGAGGTGAATAATTTCAAAAAGTAATTTGTGCACAGTTATAATTAGAAATTTTCATTAACTGGAAATTGTAAGACAGGCATGACCAAACTTTGGCTCTCCTGATGTCTTGGACCACAACTCCCAGAATTCCAAGCCTGTATTCCTAATGGCAAAGGACTGTGGGAGTTGTGGTCCAAAACATCTGGAGGGCCGAAGTTTGGACATGCCTATTGTAAGACATGAAGTGTTGCCAAGACTATTTTTTAATAATTTCATTTGTTTCTATCTTAGGTCAGGTTGTGCTTAGAGATTAAATCAGTGGGACTTAGTCAGGAGCTAGCTGGATAGTTCAGTGGTTTAGGTACCTGGGTGCTGAGCCAGAGGTTTGGAGTTCAATTCCCCACTATGCCTCCTGGGAGAAGAGCCAACCTGTGTACATATTCCCAGGGTGCTACCAGAAGAAAAGAATGGCAGACCACCTCTGAAAATTCTCTACCTGGAAAAAAAAGGTTGCCATAAGTCAGTGACTTGATGGCACGTGATTATGATATCTATTTCCCAGTGATTTTCTTGGATCTTCTTTAAGACTGGGCCCACTTACATGGCACTTTAATAAATAGAAGTTAAGTAAGTAAAATAATGAAAGTAATTATTCCATGGTCGAAGAGCAGCGCAGAAAAAGTATGTCAAAATTAGTCATTAGAGACTGTTCTAATTGACTTTGTCCGTCTGAAATTGAGATGACACCCCAATGAAGAGTTTTCATGACCTGAAAGCTTCCTTTATGCAGGAGACATTCAGACAAGAAGAGCTATTTTTGGTCACTGTAATTTACAAAAAATACCTCTGTGAAAAACTAGTGTTCTTTCCCTTTGTGAATCAAAACATACACAGATATGGATAGACCTCCAATGTCTAAAACATTTGTTCATCCAGCTATTGCTGAAAGAGAACCTATAAAACAAAAATGGTTCATGGTTGTGAAAGAAAGGCACACACACACAAACTGATTCTTTTCTGTCCCATCTTTCATGTAAACATTCATACTATGTATGTCAACTGATGTGCACCCTGCTGCCCTCACCCAGAGTGAGGGCAGCAGGAAGGCTTTCTCAATTATGGTTTCCTTTAGAGATGGGCACGACTTAGCGGTATTCCCGTTTCCGTTTCCGTTACTCGTATCTGTTACTCTATGGAAACGGTAACGGGAATTACTCTGCCAGAATTCGAGCTCGAACCGACGAACGAACAATTTGGTCTGATTTGTCGTGCTCGTTACTTGCACGCGGCGATCGCGCAATGCCAAGCGGCACAGAAAAAAACTTTTTAAAAGTTAAAAAAACCCCGATTCCCGGTCCAAAATGGCGACCGCAATATTTATTTTGAAATCCTTGCCCAAAACCCCACCAAAGCACCACAGAAACATGTGAAAGTTACCTATTTTAAATGCTTGATTTTTTACAGTAGCAGCAGTGGGTTTGTCTTGCCAAAATACGTCTCCGTTGATTTTATTTTATTTTTTTCTTAATTTATTTTTTTATACCTGCGCAACGATGGGCTGGCCATGGGACGGGACCATGCAAATTTTCGGAGCCATTCCACCAATCACATGGACAGGTTTTGACTGACACTTCTGGATGTGCCAGAGGGCATAAAAAGCCGAGGCAGTTCCAGTCCGTCACAGTCTGGGCTTGGATCTTGTGGAGGGTGGTCAGGGCTGGATTGCTGCGCTCAGTCTAGTTTCGATTTCGCGGTCGCGGTCGCGGTCTCGCTAGGCAGGGAGGGAATTGAATTGATATTAATTCACAAAACATAATAATTTCTTTTATTCCCTGTGGGGAATAGCAACACAGTGTTTATTCTTTTTTGTTTTCTGCATTTTTGAGGAAGAGTTCCGTTTTTTATTTGCTTATATTTGCTTCAAGGGGGAGGGAAGATTTGAGTGGGAGCGGTAGGGGAGGGGAGGTGCTGCGGATTTATTTTGAAAATATATTATTTTACACTACCATACAATTTCTTTTGTATCCCAATTTCCCACTCAGTTCATTTACTTGGCCAAGGTCCTTTTACCCTGCGCCTACACCTTTTTTGCTGCTGTTGCGATTGGGGTTTTGGAAGGGAATCCAGCAACCCTATCCTACCCTAGTAGCAGCTTATAGTTTTATTCCATTTATTTTCTATTCTACAGTTTATTAGCAAGTGGCAAGCAACAGCCAAGGTCCAGTACTAGTACTTAGAAGGGGAGGTTGGAGGCTGTGGATTAAATTATTTTAAAAATATTATACAGAGTACAGACTGAGTAGGCAGAGTCTCCCTCGCCAACCAGTGCACTCAAATTTCTCAAACACATTTGTTGGCAACAAGGCTAGGGCACCTTCCTCTGTAGAACATTTTACAATTTCATTTTACTTAACACTTATAGATATTCTTTCACTTGTCCAACACCTCATTCATTTTTTTGCAGTCAGGCACTCAAACAAACATTTGTTGAAGGGCAGGCACCCAGCCACCTCTATAGAACTTTTTCTTCAATTACATCTTTGAAGAAGTTCCATTCATCTTAGTTACTGTGCATTATATGTGAAAGTTGGGTGCTGCCAGATTTTGCAAACCCCTTGCTTCTATTAGCTTGGTTTTTGTGCAGTTGTAACTTACATCTGTGAAGAAGTTAAGTTACAGTTCTCCTAATTACACTTGCCCTCTGCATTGTGAAACTTGTTTGCCAGGATTGGCAAACCCCTTGCTCCTACTAGCTTGGTTTTTGTGCTGTTTTTGTGAGTCAACCTCACTCATTTACTCGCCAGTTTGCCACCAGTCTACATACACAATTACATTTTTGAAGAAGTTACATTTCTCTTTGTTACACTTGCCCTGTGCTGTGCATTGAGAAACTTGTTTGCCAGGATTGGCAAACCCCTTGTTCCTATTACCTTGTTTGTTGTGCTGCTGTTGTGAGTCCATCTCACTCATTTACTTGCCACCACAGTCTACATACTCAATCCAATTACAACTGTGAAGAAGTTACAGTTCTCTTTGTTACACTTGCCCTGTGCTGTGCATTGAGAAACTTGTTTGCCAGGATTGGCAAACCCCTTGTTCCTATTACCTTGTTTGTTGTGCTGCTGTAACTTATGAGTCCATCTCACTCATTTATTGCCCCCACAGTCTACATACACAATCCAATTACAACTGTGAAGAAGTTACAGTTCTCTTTGTTAAACTTGCCCTGTGCAGGGCATTGAGAGACTTGTTTGCCAGGATTGGCAAACCCCTTGCTCCTATTTCCTTGTTTGTTGTGCTGCTGTAACTTGTGAGTCCATCTCACTCATTTACTTGCCCCCACAGTCTACATACACAATCCAATTACAACTGTGAAGAAGTTACAGTTCTCTTTGTTACACTTGCCCTGTGCAGGGCATTGAGAGACTTGTTTGCCAGGATTGGCAAACCCCTTGCTCCTATTACCTTGTTTGTTGTGTTGCTGTTGTGTGAGTCCATCTCACTCATTTACTTGCCGCCACAGTCTACATACACAATCCAATTACAACTGTGAAGAAGTTACAGTTCTCCTAATTACAGTTGCCCTGTGCAGGGCATTGAGAGACTTGGGTGCCAGGATTGGCAAACCCCTTGCTCCTATTTCCTTGTTTGTTGTGCTGCTGTTGTGAGTCCATCTCACTCATTTACTTGCCACCACAGTCTACATACAAAATCCAATTACAACTGTGAAGAAGTTACAGTTCTCTTTGTTACACTTGCCCTGTGCTGTGCATTGAGAAACTTGTTTGCCAGGATTGGCAAACCCCTTGCTCCTATTACCTTGTTTGTTGTGTTGCTGTTGTGTGAGTCCATCTCACTCATTTACTTGCCGCCACAGTCTACATACACAATCCAATTACAACTGTGAAGAAGTTACAGTTCTCCTAATTACAGTTGCCCTGTGCAGGGCATTGAGAGACTTGGGTGCCAGGATTGGCAAACCCCTTGCTCCTATTTCCTTGTTTGTTGTGCTGCTGTTGTGAGTCCATCTCACTCATTTACTTGCCACCACAGTCTACATACACAATCCAATTACAACTGTGAAGAAGTTACAGTTCTCTTTGTTACACTTGCCCTGTGCTGTGCATTGAGAAACTTGTTTGCCAGGATTGGCAAACCCCTTGCTCCTATTACCTTGTTTGTTGTGCTGCTGTAACTTGTGAGTCCATCTCACTCATTTACTTGCCCCCACAGTCTACATACACAATCCAATTACAACTGTGAAGAAGTTACAGTTCTCTTTGTTACACTTGCCCTGTGCAGGGCATTGAGAGACTTGGGTGCCAGGATTGGCAAACCCCTTGCTCCTATTACCTTGTTTGTTGTGTTGCTGTTGTGTGAGTCCATCTCACTCATTTACTTGCCACCACAGTCTACATAAACAATCCAATTATAACTGTGAAGAAGTTACAGTTCTCTTTGTTACACTTGCCCTGTGTAGGGCATAGAGAGACTTGGGTGCCAGGATTGGCAAACCCCTTGCTCCTATTACCTTGTTTGTTGTGTTGCTGTTGTGTGAGTCCATCTCACTCATTTACTTGCCACCACAGTCTACATAAACAATCCAATTACAACTTGGAAGAAGTTACAGTTCTCCTAATTACAGTTGCCCTGTGCAGGGCATTGAGAGACTTGGGTGCCAGGATTGGCAAACCCCTTCCTCCTATTACCTTGTTTGTTGTGTTGCTGTTGTGTGAGTCCATCTCACTCATTTACTTGCACAGTTCCTTGGTGCTTTTCTTTACTATCACATTATACATTCCCTGGCCTGAGCCACAAGAAGTGAGAAAAATGAGGAGGGGTTGCACAGCTAGAGGGCAGGGGAGGGGGACCCCTACTAAGATAAATAGGGGCACGTTTCTGAGGGAAGGGACAGGAAGTAGTGCAGAAAGTGATAGTGGTGCAACTCCCTCCAGGAGTAGCAGTGCCAGTGGCACAAGCAGCACTGTGCCATCGTCTGTCACCGAGGGAAGCATGGATGAGGCGTCCCAAATCCCATCTCCGTTACCTGACAGCCCCACCCTTAATCAGCAAGAAGACAAGGGCTCTGATTCTGAAATGGCATCAGAATCAGAATTGGGCTCCTTGTATCTAAACATGCCAGATTCTGAGGACCTGTTGGCAGGGACAGACTTAAGGCAGGCTCCAGGCAGTGACGGAAGGAGCAGCCCTCTTTCCACCCAGAGTACCACCAGTGAGAGCAGTAGTACTAGTCTACTTTCCTGGCAGGGCAGAGGCCACACCAGCACCACAGCAGCGGCAGCGGCAGGCAATAACAGAGGGGGCGTTACTTTCTGTAAGCCATGAGGGTGTCTCTGGGAGCATTTTGAGAACAGCCCCCAAGACGCAAGGATGGCGGTGTGCAAGATATGTGGGGTGGTCTTCTGCAGGGGGAATGACCCCAAACACCTCTCCTCAAGTGGGTTGCGCAGCCACCTGATGAGGAAGCACCCTGTGACTCTGCCTGGAACCCTGTCAGGCCCTTGCTCTTCAGGGAGGAAGAGAGGGGAAGAAGGGTTAGAGAAAGAAAAACACAACTCCGCTAGTGAGAGTGGGAAGAGGCAGGCCACTCTGCAGGAAGTGGGGCTGTTGGGTGGGACTTTTGTCAGCCCGCGAAATAGGGCCAAAGCACAGGAGACCACCACTCGAGTGGTGGGTGAAATGGTGGCCATGAACGGGTTGCCCCTCTCCTTTGTGGAGTCATCAGGCTTCAGGCACCTGATGAAGCACGTGGCACCATGGTACGAGACTCCATCCCGGCGTACCTTCAGCAGGCGGGTGATTCCCTCCCTTTATGAGTCTGTCAGGGACAGGATCCGGACCCTGCTGCAGGCGGCCAGAGGGAGGAAGATCCACTTCACTTCCGACTAGAGATGGGCACGACTTAGCGGTATTCCCGTTTCCGTTTCCGTTACTCGGTTCCGTTACTCTATGGAAACGGTAATGGGAATTACTCCGCTAGACTTCGAGCTCGAACCGACGAACGAACAATTTTGGTCTGATTTGTCGTGCTCGTTCCTTGCATCGCGCGATTGCGCGATGCCACGCGGCACAGATTTTTTTTTTTTAAAAGTTAAAAAAACCCGGTTCCCGGCCAAAAAGCAGGCGGAAAAATGCCTGCCGTGCCTCAGGGCACCTACCAGAGGGGTTGTTTCTGGAGGTCCCCGGCCTCCCCCCTCATCCCCTGTCCTGGGCTGCTCTGGTGGGACTCGCCGCAGGCTCGCAGCCAGCAAAAAGCCCAGTCTCGCCGCCGCCCGCCCGCAATTAAAGCGCAAGCAAGCGGCACGGACGGCACAGGAAAAAACTTTTAATCTCTCCCCCCACCCATTCCCGGGCCAAAAAAGCAGGCGGAAATATGCCTGCTTGACTAAGGGCGCAGGGCACCTACCGGAGGGGTGGTTTCTGGAGGGGGGGTCCCGCCTCCCCCCCGTCCTGGGCAGCCGGACTCGAGTTGCCATTTCGCCATGCCATGCGGTGTGGGCGGGGGATCCAAAATGGGGCGGCAAATGCAATATTGTTTTTGAAATCGTGGTCCAAAAACACACAAGCACAACAGAAACACGTGAAAATTTATAAACTGCCAGATTTTTCACAGTAGCAGTGGGTTTTTTCTTGCAACAAAATGTCTCTCCTCTCCTCCTCTGTCCTCCATTGATTTTATTTTATTTTATTTTTTTTACACCTGCGCAATGATGGGCTGGCCGAGTGGCCAGCCATGTGGGAGTGGAAAACCATGCAAATTTTTGGAGCCATCCCACCAGTCGCATGGCCACTTGGCCATGGAGACTTCTGGGATGTGCCAAAAAGCCCCCTAAAACCTGCCCTAGCCCTAACCCTAACCCTTGACTCCGTACCCATACGTCACAGACTGTCTTCTTAGTGGGTCAGAGAGGCACCCAGAGGTGCAACCCACTAGCCCACCGTAACCTTACCCGTCACTAGCCTAACCCTAGCCATTGCACTAAGCCACCTTAAAGCCAGATCTACTTGCTTGCATTGCACTACACGCATCAAGTACAATTCCCTTCTGTGTGAGACATGGTGGTGCGAGAGCCTTGTGAAGGGCGGGCATGACGCTATCACTCTCACTGGTCTCACTGTCTGCACATTCTGTTATGCAATATCCATATGGCTATTGCATAGCATTTTGCAGTAGCAGCAGGTGAGGAGGGGAGACCCCCATGTAGAGGGGTCTCTTGGAGCCTGCTTCGATATCAGGCACCCACGGGTGCCTCCAGGAGCCCACTTTCCCTTTATAGCGGGCCAGAGGAGGCACCCACCCCAGAGAGGTGCCTTCAGGAGCCCACTCCCCCCCCCAAAACCAGTACTAACGACAACGAAAAAAACAAAAAAACGAACCGACTAATTTTTGCGAATTTTCACGAAAACCGGAAACGAGCCGAAACGGGACCGGCCCGACTAACGACAACTCGAAAAAAATTTTTTTCAAGTCGTGCCCATCTCTGCTTCCGACCTCTGGACCGGTGGGCACCACGGATACCTCTCACTGACGGCTCATTGGTGGCAACCCAAGGAGGTCCTGGAGCCCCGGTCAGCCCATGAGCAGCTGCAGGGGGAGGCACAAGGCAGCACCCCAAGAGGGTATAGGGTGGTGCTTCTCCAGGCACAAAGCATGGAGGACAACGCCACAGGGATCAACATTGCTGACGTTCTCAAGACAGCAATGCGAGAGTGGGGATTGGGGACAGAGGGACAGGTCAATCGTGGAGTCATGGATACAGACGCGGGCCATAACATGACCAACGCGGTTCTTGGGGCAGGGTTCCAGGGCATCGTGTGCGCAGCACACAAACTGCATCTAGTAGTGGGCGATGCCATTGGCCTGGGTGCACCAAAGGACTCCTGGAGTGAGGGGACCAGGGAGACCAGGGCCTTGCTGGACAAGTGTCGGAAGATCGTGGGGCACTTCGCTCGCAGTGTCAAGGCAGCCAGGATGATGCGTGAGAGGCAAGCGGAGACAAGCCGACCGGAGCACGTCCTGATCCAGGACGTGACCACCCGGTGGAACTCCACCCACGAAGTAGTCAAGCGTCTGGTGGAGCAGAAGGAAGTGGTGGAATACATCATGTCAACCACCCCAGTCCTGCATGAGGGGAGGGAATTGGACCTTGGTTCTACCGAGTGGCTCACCCTCTCCCAGATGGCGGGTATCCTGCAGCCTTTTGAGGAGACCACCCACGTCCTCAGCAGCTACAACACCAGCCTGGGCCACGTTCTCCCCCTGGTCAATGCCCTTCGCCAACCCCTAGAGACCAGTATCTGGGAAGAAGGCAATCTTCTCCCTAAGAGCAGGGCATTGGCAGACAGGCTGTTGACCGGCGTGGATACCAGCCTTGGCCCACTAAGAAGGGAAAACGTGTACCAGATGGCCTGCCTGTGCGACCCTCGCGTCAAGGGTTCCCTGGCGGCCAGCACTGCCGAACTGAAATCCTGGAAGACGGAGCTATGCCGTCAAGTCAGGGCTCTCTCCGATGAGGGCCAGGCGTTTCAGAGGGTGCACGGAAGCCAGAGCGATGCTGAGGAGGAGTCCTCGCAAGGATCCACATCCCTCTCTACTCCAGGAGCGTTCACCCAGAGACCAGGTTCTGTTCCAGCAGCCAACTACCTGGCCTCTGCCCTAGCCATGGCAGTTTCCTCCTCAGTGGAGGCAAGGGAGGAAGAAGTAGCAGACCCCGCTCAGACCATGGTGAAGGAGTACATGGCCGAGCCCCTCCAACCCCTCAGCTCGGACCCACTGCACTACTGGGCCAGAAAGGCAGACCTCTGGCCCGCTCTTTCAACTCTGGCGTTGGACCTCTTGTCTATCCCACCCACCAGTGTCCAGAGTGAGCGTGTCTTCTCCCACATGGGAGATGTCCTGAGGCCGCGCCGCTGTCGCCTGGACCCGGAGATGGTGGAAAGGTTGACTTTCATCCGCTTCAACCTTTCCACCTTGGGATTACCCCAACACTCCAAGAACTAAGTTGCTGCCTGTAACCTAACCTCCTGCCTGCAATCCTCAATGCCCGCCTGCAAGCCTGCCTGCCTCCCCTTGGCCCTACGAGCCTGCCTGCCTGCCTGCCTGGCCCTGTGACTACCTGCCGACTCCAGTGCCTAATGCCTGCAAAACTGCCTGCTTGACTGCCTGCCTGCCTGCCTACCTGTATTCTCTCTCACACACAATTGAAGGGTACTATTAGTGGCCCAATTTTTCTAGCCCTGGCCTGTCTCCAAACCAGGCAGGGCCACTCAAAGTGTCATTGGAAAGGGTCTGTCTGTATTGGCCCAATGTTTCCCCTTTTGCCATGGCTGGTCTGAGAGAGACCCTAATACCTGCCTTCCTTGGTGCTTCACACCGTTCCCTGGGGTTTAGGCGCCAATCTGCTAACAAAGTGGTGAGGAAGCACTTTACAACAACCTACCTCAAAGACTGAGTATCAGGGGGCAAGCTCCCCTCCTTACAGCCTTAAAGAAATAGACCCACCCAGTTCTCCTGCTTCCACTCTGTCTCCTTGGTTGCCAAAAACCCGGTCTCCTGGGATGGCGATAGAAACTCTGCCTGCCAAGGCGGAAACAATCCTCCCTACTGGCACTTTGGCTTAGTGCCTTCCCAATCCCTAGCCTTGGAGGATGGTATCCTCTAAGCATGCGCCTAGGCTACACACACATACCTGTAAGCCAGACTAGATGCTTCCCTGCCTGCCCGGCCCTCTGCCAACCTGCCTGCCTGTCAGACTCCACCAGTCCCGGCTTTGAGCATGCCTTCAAGTTGCTTCTCATTCAACCTCCTCCAGTCTGCCCTTCTGGCCTCCCAGTCCCATACTTTGTCATCTGGGCTGGTCTGTGAACCACTAAGAAGGACTGTGGAAAGGGAAAGACAGGAGCTCCGCTTCTAGTGGGAAGAGGCAGGCCTCTCTGCAGGAAGTGTTGCCGCTGTGTGGGAGTTTTGTCCGCCTCCGCTACTGCTAATTTTCACTCTGAGCTGCAATGCACTGTGAAGGGAGGGACAAGGAAGCCTCCATGTTTGGTTCTTGGTGGATACTCTGACGCACACTGACTGTGTGAGTCTGTAATTCACACAGACCTAGCTCTGTCTCCTCCGCCACTCTTTCCACTGGGCTGCCAGCTGTGGCTCACAAATAAGGGAAACGTCCTTGTTGTGTGTGCGTACTCCTGTCCGAAAGTCCCCTGTGTGGATCTTGGTGCTGCGTGACTCATTGTGCGCACACTGTTGGGCTTGGCTAAAGCTAATGGATCTTACTCTGCCTTTTTAATCTCATATAAACTATGTTACATTAATTTATGTAATGATAGCTTTTCCTTTAAAGAACATGCAGAAAAGCTGACTTAATCTGGCTTGACAACTAACCTGAACACAGTACTGTACCTGATGTTCAAGCTAGGCACTCAGTGCTTAAAAATTTTATAATCATTTCTGCCCTAACCCCGGAACAAAGGCTGCCGGACAAGAAAAGTTACTGGTTGCAAATCTAGGTTGTGATTGATGATGATGATGATTGAGTTATGGGAACACTCTTCAGGAACAGCTGGTGGTGGGCTTAGGGTTAGGGTTAGGGGGGATGTTTAGGCCTCCGCTACTCTGTCCTCTGGGCTGCACCACACTGTGTCTCACAAAGAAGGGCTGGAGTGGAATGTACTTGCGCGTACCGCAGTTCTGCACAATAATCGTTTGTTTCTTAGAAATAGAAGAGCCTTTCAGGAGGAAGTTCCAGGCTTGGCTCTTGGAGTTGTTGAACTGCTGTGATTCACTACGAAGAGCATGGAGATGGAATGCCGGCACGGCAGTTAGGAGCAGTCTACCAGCACACAGCTGGGAAAGAAAGTCAGAAAGCTTGGCTTGCTGTCCTTTTGGAAGCCTGTGTGGTCAAAGACTCAGACTCACTCTAGCTCTGTGTCTTCTCCCTGCCTGCCTGTCAGGCTCCCCCCACTTCCGGCTTAGAGGAGGCCTTCCAGCCGCTTCTCCTTCACCCTAACAGCATGGTCCAGTAAGTGCTTCAAGTTCAGCCCTGTCGCCACTGCCCTCAACTTGCCCATGCAGCAACCACGGCTGCGCCCGCCTCTTGGCGGAAAACCACTTGAAGACCAACTGTAACAGTGCATTCACTCATCAACTATTTTGTTTAGAAGAACTGGTGGACTCTGTCATCCCACATTGGGGGGCATTGTGCTTGTGTGCTAGAAAACAGCCGTGGGGTGGGCCCGTGATTAGGCAGAACTCTGCCTTGCTCTCCTCAAGGTGGTTGCGCAGCCACCTCATGCGAAAGCACCCTTGGACTCTGCCTGGGACAGTGACAGAACTCTGCAGGAAGGAGTGCCGCAGTGTGGGAGTGTTGTCAGCCTCCAGACCGCCAATTAGTCTTCAGTGGGCTGCCGTTGCCATACACTGTGGCTCACAAAGAAGGACAACTTACTGCCGTGCTGGTGGCCCTCTGTCACCGTTATAAATAGGACAGTTTATCAGAAAGTTCAAGGCTTGGCTCTTAGAGTTGTGGGGAATGTGATTCACTACGAAGGGCATGTCACTGGGATGCAATGCACTGACTGTGGCTCTCTGTGAAGGGAGGGAGCAAGGAAGCCTCCAGGCTTGGTTCTGTGTGGGTACTCTGACTCACACAGACAGTGAGCCTGTGGTTCTCAGACCTACTGTCTTCCGTGGGCTGGGCTGAAAAGCTATGTCACTCACTGAGAACGGAACATGGATGGGCTGGGAGTTTACCAGGAAACCAGCACGTAGCTGGGGAGGAAGACCCTCTGGCTTGCAGTCCTTTTTTCAGAGTGGTCTCAGGCCTCAGAGTCAGACACCATGTGGACTCTGCTTTTCCACTGGGCTGCCAACTGTGGCTCACGAAGAAGGGAAGCCTGCGTAGGCGTACATAACAGATTGTCGGAAAGGTGCAGCCTGGCCCTTGTTGGTGGATGGATACTTGGAGTCACTGACTGTGAGTCTGTGAGGGAAGGGCGACTGTGTTCCATTTGCTGCAACCCACTGTGGCTCACGAAGAAGGGCATTTTCCTGGCGTCCTCCTCAGGCCATTCAGCTACGCTGGGGAGCTGGAGCTTCCTGGCAATGATCCTCCCCTACGGAGGCCCTGTGGCCTCAGACTCAGGCTATGTGGCCTCCTCCAGCCACTCTTTCCTCTTGGATGCAAAACACTGTGGCTCACTAAGAAGGGAAGAGTAGTTGTGTGCAGCACGCACTCCAGTAGTTTCTCTGACAGTTCCAGGCTTGGTTCTTGGAGTTGTGTTGGAACTGGGATTCACTACGAAGGGCATGGTAGTGGTTTGCGGGGAGTTTCTAATTCACACAGACCTAGCTCTGTCTCCTCCACCACTCTTTCCACTGGGCTGCCAGCTGTGGCTCATAAAGAAGGGGAAAAATGTACCAGTTGCATAGTGGTGGTGGCACCACCATTTATAAATAGAACAGTTTTCCGAAAGTTCAAGGCTGGGCTTTTGGAGTTGTGGGAGCTGGGATTCACAACGAAGGCCATGGTCGTGGATTGCTGGCCCAGCATTCAATTACTCCAGCTTGTGGCCTCCGCCACTCTTTCCTCTGGGATGCAAGACACTGTGCCTCACAAGGAAGGGAAGAGGAGTTGGGTGCCAGCACTCCATTAGTTTATTGCAAAGTTGCAGGCTTGGCTCTTGGAGTTGTGTGGGAACCAACTGTGATTCACAAAGAAGGGCATGGTAGTAGACTGCCGGGCCGGCAGTTAGCAAGTCTACCAGCACACAGCTGGGGACTTGGGGAGGAAGAGTCAGACTCAGAATGTGGCTTGCTGTCCTTTTTGCAGCCTGTGTGGTGCCAGACCAAACTCAAGGTGATTGGCCTCCTCCGCCAGTCTTTCCTCTGGGCTGCAAGATGCCGTGTTTCACACTGAAGGGGGTTCCTGATTTGAACAGCGTTCGTACGTACAGCAGCACCAAGACTTAGTCAAAAAGTGACATGTGGTGGACGGTGGTGCATCGCAGGCAGTGTGGTGCCAGACCAAACTCAAGGTGATTGGCCTCCTCCTCCAGTCTTTCCTCTGGGCTGCAAGACGCCGTGTTTCACACAGAAGGGGGGTACTGATTTGAACAGTGTTCTTACTACGTACAGCACCACCCAAGAGTTTGTCAGAAAGTGCCATGTGGTGCATCGCAGGCAGTGTGGTGCCAGACCAGACTCAAGGTGATTGGCCTCCTCCGCAACTCAGTCCTCTGGGCTGCAAGACACTGTGACCCAAGGCCAGTGGCATTTAAATTCCTGTCATGCCATTCAGCTCCATCCTTTTTATACTGGAGCTGGCAATGAGCCTGCCGCACTCTGGCTCTGTGCTGTGGTGCTCTCATACTCTGCCTTGTGGCCTGACCGGAGTGGCCGCCCTTACTCTGGCCTTATGGACGCGTCGACCAGAGATAGTCCTCCTCCTTGTATAGCCTAGTGGGCTGGGCTGTGGGCTGTAAAACTTAAGTCAGAGCAACCCAGAGCCCTATCCCATTCCCATCCCTACCAAAACTATTCCTGGCTGTAGCTACTAGCTAGGTACGTAGCTTAACCACCTCAGGCTCTAACTGCTAATGTTTTTGTTGACCATGACCAAAAGCAGGGTTGCATTGGCTTTGGCTTTATTGCTTGTCCTTTAAGTGTGTGTGACTTTGACTGTGAATGTGAAGTGAAGGCCAAAGGACCTTGGTGATGGGGGTCCAATTTGAGAGGAGTAGAGTAGTAGACCCCTCATCCAGATTTGGGGAGGAACGGAATGTCTGTTTCTCCTGCTGCCTCTGAGAGAGGTGGAGGGGAGATGGGATGGATTCAAAACCAAACAACAAAAAAGTACAACTAACAGGCACATCAGCCAGACCAAGTAGGGTGGCTGGCTGGTTCAGCATCAGCAGATTCAGCACAGCAGACCAAGAGAAAAAAAAAGAAATGCAAATTTGTTTCTGCCCCACTTTGTTTGCTTAGGATGCACTAGCCTTGTTGTGCAGCAGCAAGTCCATCACCCAGGCAGGTTTAAACTGTATTTCGCCTGCTCATTTGCGGGACCCGCGCCCACCCGCCCGCGCGCCCGCGCGCCCACCCGCGCGCTAGCCACTCCCCCTGCCGCTGCCGCCGCCCACGCATGTACCCCCACGCCACCGCCGCCCGCGCTGCACCCGCAAGCCGCAAGTCTCGGTCGGACGTCAAAATGCGCGAAATCGCAGCAGAAACGGAAACGAACGAAAAAAACGAACTGACTAATTTTTGCGAATTTTCACGAAAAACGGAGACGACCCAAAACAGAACCGGCCCGACTAACGACAACTCGAAAAAATTTTTTTTCAAGTCGTGCCCATCTCTATTGGCCAGTGACAACCATGGAGCAGAAGGACAATCATGTAAGCTGCCCCTCACTCCAATATTTTCAGGTTCTCTGTTGGGTGCTGTTTGTTGCTGAACTGGTTGCAGGATCAGCCACACAAGTGGCTCAAGACAGAAGGCAGGAGGCCCTAAAACAGTCACCTAATGAGCACAGAAAACAAAGCCTTTCTTTGCTCTTTCTCTCAATGGCAAGAACAAAACATTCAAGCATTTATATTTCTGTTAATGTGTTGAAATAAATGGTAAACAAAACAAGAAAACCAATCCAGAAGGATTGTGGGATATACTTTGTATAGCTATGAATCAGCAGTAATTTACTGCTTGTACAGAGGGATGGCTCCCTTTGGTCAGCAAGGAAGAACAGAAATCTCTTAAATAAATAAATTAAATAAATGCCTCAGTTTGGATTTCTGCTATGCTTATTTTCAAGTAAGTGTGCTACTTGCACCTTTGTGTCTGAAGCAACACACTTTGTGACAAGACAAGTAATACTAAAAGATCCTGTTCCCACAATATTAGTAGGAAAACCTTTGAAGAGAACTGGATGTTTTATTTATTCCCTATAGCAAAATACTCAAGGTCAAAACAGGTGGTAAGTTCATTTTTACGTGAGGTGCTCCCTTGACTGGTTAAAGCCATATGTGTGGGACAGTGTGTAGTTTTTGTCAACTAATGCCTTGCACTTAGCTTGCGTTTCATCATTGGACCTTGGAAGAAAACAAATACTTAATTTGTCAGGTTGTCTGCTGAAGCATATACCAGAACAGTAAAATCTTGGTTTACAAGTACCTTGGTCTACGAGTGTTTTGCAAGACAAGCAAACATTTCTTCTAAAGTTTTCCTTGATCAACCAGCAATGTCTTGCAATACAGGCACTGGAGCAGGTCATAAGGTCAAAAGTGAGCCAATGGTGGTTCTCTCCCCCCCCCCCAATTGTGAGTGCTTGTCTGGATTGTTCTGTCTTAGGCAGCCTCGAAAGCACAGGGGGGAGAGAGGAAGGGAGGTCTCCACTGCACCAACCACAAAGGTTTTCAAAGGTGAGTGCAGTTAGGGTTTTGTTTTATTTTCTTTCTATTTATATTTTTATTTAATTTGTTCTCAACAGCCTTTTTGTACAAGTGTTTTGGCTTACAAGCATGTTTAAGAATGAATTATGCTCGTAAACCAAGGGATTACTGTATCTCTAAAGAATCACATTGGGATTCAATGTTACGCTGGTGAAAGCATATTCCTTTCACATTCAGATTGACCCTCTGATACTTCCATTTAGGTTTGGCCATTTTCATATCTTCCTATTGCCACCTTTAGCACTGGAAATGCTCAAGTCCTGAGAGAACTTCCATTCTTCCACTAAGTCCTGACAGAAATCGACAATAGTAATATATCAATTTCAAGCTGCAGCACAAAACCTTACACATTACTTTGGCAGTGCACCAGTGCATGGCATTTGGTCATTAGTCTTCACAAATGCAATTTGCTTCCAAACCTTTACTCCATCTTGTTTTGTTTCAAGTGGGGAGGGGCATATTTAACTGACCTTCAATTCATTTGTTAGAGGAAAAATAAATGCTATTTAACAATTTCAAGAGAGAGCAGGTGAGCATTTCAGACACACTGGCTGCTGTTTTTACATCTCCTTGAGAGGTATGCACTTTATTTAGCATTTGTCTAAACAAAGACACAAAGAGTAAATTCATATGCATGCATGCACATGAACACATCTACATTCCAAGTCTACATTCCACAGAGGTGTAACCTTAGTTCTGTAACAAATATACATTCATTCTCTCATAACTAGTCCCCTAATGAGCTCCCATGGTAAAATTTGGGTAAGCCTACTGAATTCTTCAAAAATTTCATCACCTTGTTCATTGGCAATATAATATCCCAGGAGAGGCTTGCACATTTTACTAGTCAAGAAGAGAAATGACTAAGTTTGTTGGCATAAGAGACCTATCTTGAAATACTTGTTTCACTCTGTGCTCATTGTCATTGAAATTTATACAGTACTTTAATCTTCTGTGTATTTTACCAACTTGTACATTTTTACAACCTTTGAGAATGGGAGGGAAGTATTATCATGTTATTGTAAAAAAAGAAGAAAATTGATTTGCTTCAGACAATATTTGAGATGTTCACACTCTCAAATTATTGGTTAGAGCAAAAGTGATATTATGTAAAGAGCATTAAATCACAAGATGTGATATCTTTCTAAGCACAGATAAGTTGTGATCAGAACACAGTCTCCTCAATGCTACAGATCTCACATACAAGCACTCAATCCAGTTTTCAGATATATTGGAGTAGTAATTCTCCCTGAGGACCCTGTCTTCTCGGGGTTTGCAGATACAGGTGGTCAACCCCAGAGAGGCCTGGATAACTACTAGGGATGGGCAAGAAAGAAAAAGTGAAATGCTATTTTGTCATTTCGTTAAGTAACAAAATGAAATTAAGTTAAATGAGGAAGCAACATTTTGTTATGGACAAAGCAAAATGGTCGTTTTTGCACTGAAATGAACCGTTTTGTTCCATTGTTTTCTGAGGGATCCTGCCAAGCTGTCAATGGCTGGACACCCTTTAAACCTGGCCCAGCTGGCACCACAGGGTCCCTCTGGTGCTGACTGGGCCAGGTTTAAAGGGCTCCAGCCATTGACAGAGCAGCACGAGCCCTCAGAAAATGGTGGGGAGGTGATTTTGTGTTCACCCCCATTTTGTTTTGATTTGTTTCATTTCTTACAAAAAAAAATTGTACAAAATGAAATGAAATGAAATGGCTCGCCTGGGTCCTAAAGGCACCAGATTCGGAACTGCCCTCTCGACCATTTTCTGATGGCTCCTGCCGAGCTGTCAGTGGCTGGACCCTCTTTAAACCTGGCCCACTCAGTACCAGGGGAATCCCCTTGGTGTCGACTATGCCAGTTTTAAAGTCCAGACAATAACAGTTCAGCAGGAGCCCTTTAAAAAGTTTCCCTCACCCTTGATGTTCAGGCTACATGTAAAATCTGAACTCTGCAAGCAAGTCTTTAAAAACATTTACCCTTAATGACATCCTTGTTGAGCAATGTAATTGAATTACAGTTTTGAACACTGTTGCCTTTGACGTAGGTGTTTGTTTTAGTGTGGGGCTTTTGTTTGAATTATGATTTGAAGATTTTTATGCACATGGATATGTATGCTTCTTCACTTGTTGTTAGTCACCCAAATGGGCAAGAAGGAAATAAATAAATACCGCTTTCTTTATCTAACACACATCGGTGGATTTCTAGCATCTTTTGCAGAATGGAGGGAAAGCTTAATTTGCCACTTTGGTTAATTGCATCCCTTGTCCCCTTCATGTTCTGCATTTGAGGACATTCTTAGTAATTTATATGTTCCCCTCCCATAAAAATTTGGACATAGGCACACTTGCAAGCAGTGATATGGCTGGTGTAGTTTTAGGACTCTATAGTAAATATTCCTCAATTGACTGAACTGAGACACCAGATCAGGGTTAGGGGGGGTGGAAGAGAGGGGGGAAGAGAGGGGGGAAGGTGAGGCGGGGGTCATTAGGGAGTGAGAAAATGTGAAAGTTAAGAGCCACATGGCTCTAAGATTTTTTTTTAAAAAACTGTCTAATCTAAACTTTCCTATTCAATGGCAATGACAGAGAAGCTCGACGGTGGGCCGATTGGGCCAGGAGGAGCTTACCTTAAAAGGGAGCTCCTAACAATCATGCTGTATTAAGAACGTGTTCTTCTGGTCGCTTTGGGGCCAGGTGCAAATTTTTGACCTGCCCCTAATTGGCTGGAAATGGAGCAGGTGAGTTTTCACCCATTCCGTTCTTAATGGTTGTTTTCTGGGTTTGGCATTGTGTTTTTGTGCTTTGGTCACACTGGTGGGTAGTGGCGGAAGGCAAGTAAGGTTAGTAGCTAGCCCACCTCTCAGCGCTGAAGGCCCTGAGGACTTGACGCTGGGGTGTGTGTGGAGGAGGCAGGGTCCCACAGGTAGCAATCACCCAGAACCAGGAGCCTCAGGTGGTTGGGACCTGCTGGGTATTTCTCAGAATTTATTCCATCTCCTACCTGGGTCCGTTTGGGACGGGGCAGCCTCAGACGGTTCAACCTTCTGTCCTACTGATACCCCCCTTTGTTTTGGTTTATTGCAGTATTAATAAAGTGTGGCCCATTCTTGATCCAAGCTCTGTGTCTTGCCTCTGTACCCTGGGCTGGGTGGGCAAATAGAAATACAGGTGTTTCCACCCTGACATGCCTCTATGGCTGAAAACAAGTAAAAGGAAGTAAGCACGCTCCATACAGTTATCGGAAACCCAATTCTTTGAACAACCTCTGCTTGATTCTCAGAATGTGTGACACTGCATTATTTTTAATGTGATGCAAATTTTAAAAGAGAAGGAAAAATGGAGGGATCCTCTCAAGGACTAGAATTAAAAACACCAGTGATGGCTTAATGAGGGCCAAGAATGATAGAGATGTGTCACTTCTGCTCTTCATGAATCACAGACTGTTCATTATTAAAGATGCACCAGTTTTTGGCAGAAGAAAATCCCACCCCCTTGATGGTTAATTTTTCACCATAAACACTAGTATCCAACTGTTTATTTTAAGCAAAAATGTGGAGAACTTTATTACATCTTCCAAAGATGCATAAAACTCTTGGGCTAAATGACTTGTAAAATGCCATTGGAATGGGTAAAAAAAGGTCATGCAATATGTTGCTATAAAGCAAAGTGAAGGGCCAATAAATATTAACTAGGCTGTTGTCTTTCCTCTGAAGGGTTTGCTATAAAACTCAAATTTTGTGGGTGCATTCCACAGTGTATAGCACCGGGTTATAGATCCTGTAAAAGCTCTCAATGACAAATCTGGTTGGCACCAACCTTCATTCTGGGCTGTACGCAGAGATGCCAAAATGCTGCACCAGCCCCGCCAGCCCCATATTCTGTGATCTGTAGTAAACCATGAAAGTATTTTCATACTTTGCATCAATCTTCTCTACAAATCATGGAAGAAGACTCAGGCTAGGAAGGATGGAAATGAAGGAATAAGAAAAAATCATCATAAATAATTCATCATAAATAAGTACGTATCCTTGGAGACCAAGATCATGAGTGCCCACACGCCTGCATTTCTTATATATGAGTATGAAAGTGGACAGTTAAGAAAACTAGCAAGGAAAAAACTGAAATGTGGTGCTGGAGGAGAACTTTGTGAACACCTTGGATGGCCAGAAAGGGAAACAACTGCTGCCCAAATAAAATTGACCCCAAATGATCTCATGTGGGAAAATGTTGAAGCTGAAACTTTGAGCACTTTGTGAGAAGGGAGGATTCTCTGCATAAAACAAACAAAATAATTAAAAATATTGGGAAAGGTGGATGGCAGTAGAAAAAGAATAAGACTGAATACAAGATGACCTGATTTCCAAAAGTCTGGAAGTTGAGTCATGGCAACTGGACTTCTTTTTCTTGAGAGACTGAAACATTTTGCTGCTCATCCAAATTGTTTATCAGGCTGAAAAAAGCTAGTTGCAAGTCCTCCATTTTCTAGCCCACTTTGACCTCTTGTTACCCTGGTCTGAAATAGGGTCATAAAATATTCAGGCCATTATTCATCTTATGAGCCTATTTCAGACCAGGGTGACAAGAGGTCAAAATGAGCTATAAAATGGAGGACTCGCAACTAGCTATTTTCAGACTGATGTAGCTGTTTGGATGAGCAGCAAAACATTTCAACCTGTCAAGAAAAAAAAAGTCCAGTTGCTATGACTCAAGTTCCAGATAAACTCACCTGGATGACTGAGAATCTTCACAGACATATGCCTTCCCAAAGGAATTCACAGGCTGGAGTTAACAAAAGCTGAGCAGGGCAGTTGAAGAAGGGACATAAGTCAGAGTGACTTGATGGCATATAACAATAAAAACAAAATATTTATCCATCCACAGCAACCCAACTACTATTTTTATATACTGTAACAGAATCAACCACCGTGAAGCTGTGCCCACTGAGAGGTTCAACAAAGACTCAAACAGCTGGACCCCCAAGAGGACAAAGAAAGGGAAATCTGGGTTCCAAGTCAGAGGGATGAACTTGAGGTGGATGAGTCACCCTTGCACATGGAGACAGGGTCTCAGCCCAGCTGGTGGGAGCTCAATGTAAGGGAGGAGGAAGAGGGGGAGATCCTACAGGATCATCTGAGGCGGTCACCGGGAAGGATTTGGAGACCCAGATGCCAGTGACAAGTCAGACATTCTAGTCTTGCCAGATGACAGTAGGCTGTCTTGGAGCTATTTGGAAGAGTCAGCACTGATTATGGACTATGGGCAGCACTAATCCACTGAGCAGAACTTAAGTTTTGTTAAAGACAGGACTTGGTGGATTGTTAGTGAAAGCAGGATTGGATGCTGCAGGCAACTCAAGCTCTTTCTTTAACTTAATTCCCCTTTGTTACTATAGCCCAGTTCCAGCAATTCCAGGGGTCACAACTTAATGGAAAATAGAGATGGGCACGACTTGAAAAAAATTTTTTTCGAGTTGTCGTTAGTCGGGCCGGTTCCGTTTCGGGTCGTCTCTGTTTTTCGTGAAAATTCGCAAAAATTAGTCGGTTTGTTTTTTCGTTTTTTCATTTCCGTTTCTGCCGCGATCTCGCGCATTTTGACGTTCGACCGAGACTTGCGGCTTGCGGGTGCAGCGCGGGCGGCGGTGGCGCGGGGGTACATGCGTGGGCGGCGGCACTGGCAGCGGCAGGGGGAGTGGCTAGCGCGCGCGCGGGCACGCGGGCCGGCGGACGCGCGGGCGGGTGGGCGCGGGTCCCACAAATGAGAAGGCGAAATACAGTTTAAACCTGCCTGGGTGATGGACTTGCTGCTGCACAACAAGGCTAGTGCATCCTAAGCAAACAGAGTGGGGCAGAAACAAATCACCTTGAGTCTGGTCTGGCACCACACTGCCTGCGATGCACCACATGGCACTTTCTGACAAACTCTTGGGTGGTGCTGTACGTAGTACGAACGCTGTTCAAATCAGTACCCCCCTTCTGTGTGAAACACGGCGTCTTGCAGCCCAGAGGAAAGACTGGAGGAGGAGGCCAATCACCTTGAGTTTGGTCTGGCACCACACTGCCTGCGATGCACCACCGTCCACCACATGTCACTTTTTGACTAAGTCTTGGTGGTGCTGTACGTACGAACGCTGTTCAAATCAGGAACCCCCTTCAGTGTGAAACACGGCGTCTTGCAGCCCAGAGGAAAGACTGGCGGAGGAGGCCAATCACCTTGAGTTTGGTCTGGCACCACACAGGCTGCAAAAATGACAGCAAGCCACATTCTGAGTCTGACTCTTCCTCCCCAAGTCCCCAGCTGTGTGCTGGTAGACTTGCTAACTGCCGGCCCGACAGTCTACTACCATGCCCTTCTTTGTGAATCACAGTTGGTTCCCACACAACTCCAAGTGCCAAGCCTGCAACTTTGCAATAAACTAATGGAGTGCTGGCACCCAACTCCTCTTCCCTTCCTTGTGAGGCACAGTGTCTTGCATCCCAAAGGAAAGAGTGGCGGAGGCCACAAGCTGGAGTAATTGAATGCTGGGCCAGCCATCCAAGACCATGGCCTTCGTTGTGAATCCCAGCTCCTACAACTCCAAAAGCCCAGCCTTGAACTTTCGGAAAACTGTTCTATTTATAAATGGTGGTGCCACCACTATGCAACTGGTACATTTTCCCTTCTTTATGAGTGGCGGAGGAGACAGAGCTAGGTCTGTGTGAATTAGAAACTCCCCACAAACTACTACCATGCCCTTCGTAGTGAATCCCAGCTCCAACACAACTCCAAGAACCAAGCCTGGAACTGTCAGAGAAACTACTGGAGTGCGTGCTGCACACAACTACTCTTCCCTTCTTAGTGAGCCACAGTGTTTTGCATCCAAGAGGAAAGAGTGGCTGGAGGAGGCCACATAGCCTGAGTCTGAGGCCACAGGGCCTCCGTAGGGGAGGATCATTGCCAGGAAGCTCCAGCTCCCCAGCGTAGCTGAATGGCCTGAGGAGGACGCCAGGAAAATGCCCTTCTTCGTGAGCCACAGTGGGTTGCAGCAAATGGAACACAGTCGCCCTTCCCTCACAGACTCACAGTCAGTGACTCCAAGTATCCATCCACCAACAAGGGCCAGGCTGCACCTTTCCGACAATCTGTTATGTACGCCTACGCAGGCTTCAATACTTCGTGAGCCACAGTTGGCAGCCCAGTGGAAAAGCAGAGTCCACATGGTGTCTGACTCTGAGGCCTGAGACCACTCTGAAAAAAGGACTGCAAGCCAGAGGGTCTTCCTCCCCAGCTATGTGCTGGTTTCCTGGTAAACTCCCAGCCCATCCATGTTCCGTTCTCAGTGAGTGACATAGCTTTTCAGCCCAGCCCACGGAAGACAGTAGGTCTGAGAAGCACAGGCTCACTGTCTGTGTGAGTCAGAGTACCCACACAGAACCAAGCCTGGAGGCTTCCTTGCTCCCTCCCTTCACAGAGAGCCACAGTCAGTGCATTGCATCCCAGTGGCATGCCCTTCGTAGTGAATCACATTCCCCACAACTCTAAGAGCCAAGCCTTGAACTTTCTGATAAACTGTCCTATTTATAACGGTGACAGAGGGCCACCAGCACGGCAGTAAGTTGTCCTTCTTTGTGAGCCACAGTGTATGGCAATGGCAGCCCACTGAAGACTAATTGGCAGTCCGGAGGCTGACAACACTCCCACACTGCGGCACTCCTTCCTGCAGAGTCCTGTCACTGTCCCAGGCAGAGTCCAAGGGTGCTTTCGCATGAGGTGGCTGCGTAACCACCTTGAGGAGAGCAAGGCAGAGCTGCCTAATCACGGGCCCACCCCACGGCTGTTTTCTAGCACACAAGCACAATGCCCTTCTCTGTGAGGCACAGTGTGTGCAACCCAGAGTGAAGGGTAGGGGAGGCCAGAAGGCCAGACTAGAGGGGGTTGAAGGAGAACCACCGAATCGCCCCTCCCTCAGCCAAGGGATTTCCCAACCTAGACTGCGTGAAGACCCCCCCCCAATGTGGGATGACAGAGTCCACCAGTTCTTCTAAACAAAATAGTTGATGAGTGAATGCACTGTTACAGTTGGTCTTCAAGTGGTTTTCCGCCAAGAGGCGGGCGCAGCCGTGGTTGCTGCATGGGCAAGTTGAGGGCAGTGGCGACAGGGCTGAACTTGAAGCACTAACTGGACCATGCTGTTAGGGTGAAGGAGAAGCGGCTGGAAGGCCTCCTCTAAGCCGGAAGTGGGGGGAGCCTGACGGGCAGGCAGGGAGAAGACACAGAGCTAGAGTGAGTCTGAGTCTTTGACCACACAGGCTTCCAAAAGGACAGCAAGCCAAGCTTTCTGACTTTCTTTCCCAGCTGTGTGCTGGTAGACTGCTCCTAACTGCCGTGCCGGCATTCCATCTCCATGCCCTTCGTAGTGAATCACAGCAGTTCAACAACTCCAAGAGCCAAGCCTGGAACTTCCTCCTGAAAGGCTCTTCTATTTCTAAGAAACAAACGATTATTGTGCAGAACTGTGGTACGCGCAAGTACATTCCACTCCAGCCCTTCTTAGTGAGACACAGTGTGGTGCAGCCCAGAGGACAGAGTTGTAATTGGATTGTGTATGTAGACTGTGGGGGCAAGTAAATGAGTGAGATGGACTCACACAACACCAACACAAAAAACAAGGTAATAGGAGCAAGGGGTTTGCCAATCCTGGCAAACAAGTCTCTCAATGCCCTGCACAGGGCAAGTGTAACAAAGAGAACTGTAACTTCTTCACAGTTGTTATTGGATTGTGTATGTAGACTGTGGGGGCAAGTAAATGAGTGAGATGGACTCACACAACAGCAACAAACAAACAAGGAGAAGGGGTAATAGGAGCAAGGGGTTATTTGCCAATCCTGGCAAACAAGTCTCTCAATGCAACACCCTGCACAGGGCAAGTGTAACATGCCCTGCACAGGGCAAGTGTAACAAAGAGAACTGTAACTTCTTCACAGTTGTAATTGGATTGTGTATGTAGACTGTGGCGGCAAGTAAATGAGTGAGATGGACTCACAACAGCAGCACAACAAACAAGGAAATAGGAGCAAGGGGTTTGCCAATCCTGGCACCCAAGTCTCTCAATGCCCTGCACAGGGCAAGTGTAACAAAGAGAACTGTAACTTCTTCAGAGTTGTAATTGGATTGAGTATGTAGACTGTGGTGGCAAGTAAATGAGTGAGATGGACTCACAACAGCAGCACAACAAACAAGGAAATAGGAGCAAGGGGTTTGCCAATCCTGGCAAACAAGTTTCTCAATGCACAGCTCAGGGCAAGTGTAACAAAGATAAATGTAACTTCTTCAAAAATGTAATTGTGTATGTAGACTGGTGGCAAACTGGCGAGTAAATGAGTGAGGTTGACTCACAAAAACAGCACAAAAACCAAGCTAGTAGAAGCAAGGGGTTTGCCAATCCTGGCAAACAAGTTTCACAATGCATAGGGCAAGTGTAATTAGGAGAACTGTAACTTAACTTCTTCACAGATGTAAGTTACAACTGCACAAAAACCAAGCTAATAGAAGCAAGGGGTTTGCAAAATCTGGCAGCACCCAACTTTCACAAATAATGCTCAGTAACTAAGATGAATGTAACTTCTTCAAAGATGTAATTGAAGAAAAAGTTCTATAGAGGTGGCTGGGTGCCTGCCCTTCAACAAATGTTTGTTTGAGTGCCTGACTGCAAAAAAATGAATGAGGTGTTGGACAAGTGAAAGAATATCTATAAGTGTTAAGTAAAATGAAATTGTTAAATGTTGTATAGAGGAAGGTGCCCTAGCCTTGTTGCCAACAAATGTGTTTGAGAAATTTGAGTGCACTGGTTGGCGAGGGAGACTCTGCCTACTCAGTCTGTACTTTGTATAATATTTTTAAAATAATTTAATCCACAGCCTCCAACCTCCCCTTCTAAGCACTAGTACTGGACCTTGGCTGTTGCTTGCCACTTGCTAATAAACTGTAGAATAGAAAATAAATGGAATAAAACTATAAGCTGCTACTAGGGTAGGATAGGGTTGCTGGATTCCCTTCCAAAACCCCAATCGCAACAGCAGCAAAAAAGGTGTAGGCGCAGGGTAAAAGGACCTTGGCCAAGTAAATGAACTGGGTGGGAAATTGGGATACAAAAGAAATGGTATGGTAGTGTAAAATAATATATTTTCAAAATAAATCCGCAGCACCTCCCCTCCCCTACTGCTCCCACTCAAATCTTCCCTCCCCCTTGAAGCAAATATAAGCAAATAAAAAACGGAACTCTTCCTCAAAAATACAGAAAACAAAAAAGAATAAACACTTCGTTGCTATTCCCCACATGGAATAAAAGAAATTATTATGTTTTGCGAATTAATATCAATTCAATTCCCTCCCTGCCTAGTGAGACCGAGACCGCGACCGCGAAATCGAAACTAGACTGAGCGCAGCAATCCCGCCCTGACCACCCTCCACAAGATCCAAGCCCAGACTGTGACGGACTGGAACTGCCTCGGCTTTTTATGCCCTCTGGCACATCCAGAAGTGTCAGTCAAAACCTGTCCATGCGATTGGTGGAATGGCTCCGAAAATTTGCATGGTCCCGTCCCATGGCCAGCCCATCGTTGCGCAGGTGTAAAAAAAATAAATTAAGAAAAAAATAAAATAAAATCAACGGAGACGTATTTTGGCAAGACAAACCTACTGCTGCTACTGTAAAAAATCAAGCATTTAAAATAGGTAACTTTCGCATGTTTCTGTGGTGCTTTGGTGGGGTTTTGGGCAAGGATTTCAAAAAAAATATTGCGGTCGCCATTTCGGACCCCCCCCGCCCGCACACTGCATGGCAAAGGCAGACGAGACGATTCCCCCCTGGCCTGGTACCAGCGCAGCGCAGCGCAGCAGTAGCACTAGCCAAGGAAAGGGCGGCGGGGAAACCCCCCCCCCCAAAAAAAAAACTTCTGGCCTGGTAGGTGCCCTCAGACAGTTTTCGCCTGCTTTTAGGGCCGGGAATCGTTTTTTTTTTTACTTTTAAAAACTTTTTTTCTGTGCCGCTTGGCATTGCGCGATCGCCACGTGCAAGTAACGAGCACGACAAATCAGACCAAATTGTTCGTTCATCGGTTCGAGCTCGAATTCTGGCGGAGTAATTCCCGTTACCATTTCCGTAGAGTAACAGATACGAGTAACGGAAACGGAAACGGGAATACCGCTAAGTCGTGTCCATCTCTACTGGCCAATAATAATAATAATAATAATAATAATAATAATAATAATAATAATAATAATAATAATAATAATAATAATAATAAAATACCTTTATTGTCAATGTACAACATGTGCACAATGAAATTGGATGAGTCTCCCTTTCCCAACCCCACCCCCATCCCACCCCCATCCCACTAGCAACCACTCAGTCTTATTGCTCCCTGTGTACTTGACACAGAATGCGCCAGCCCATAGATCAGTAGTTGTAAAAGGTCAGTTCTTGTATACTTGTCCTGGGATTATTTCCCATTCAGCAGTCTGACAGCCCATGGATAAAAACTGTTCTTCAGTCTGTTGGTGTGGCAGGCTATACTACGATATCTTCTGCCTGATGGTAACAAGGTAAAGAGGTGCTGACCGGGGTGTGAATCAACCCTCTTGATGCAACGATCCCTAGCAATGTTGTCCAGTGCACTTAGGGGAGCCTCAAGGTTTTCTGCAACCTTCCCCTCCCCTTGTTTAAAGGCTGCTGCCAACAAAAGTGAGCAGTGGCCTTTTGATGCAAGCAGCTGAGGGATTTCTGGTGCTACCTTGCAACTGCTGACAATGTTTTATGTGGAGTACTCTTTCTCACTGAGCATGATAATGTTCCTGAGTATTTGTTCCATGTTTCCACACCAGTCTCATGACTGTTCCTGGGTTTCATATCCCAGGAATAAAATTAACATTTCCTCACCTAGAGTCATCATAAGGATGGACAATCAAAGTGGTGAACAAGTCATCAAGCCCACATTCACCCATGCTCAGTGGCGAATATGCATGCTCTGTGCATGATGCTTTTTGATGATGGCACCGGTGTTATGACACGACTCAAGATTCCTTGTTTAAATCATGATGATTGCTGTACTCTAGTCCACAATTCCCAAATAATATGCTAATACCCGGGTTGCCAGCTGTCAATAGCAGTAATTTTTACCTTACAACATTGCTTCTATGCTTCTCCCTTAATCAATGCTGGGAATAGGGGCATCAGATTCCCATGTAGTTCAAAACAGGTGTATAACTCTTATGCCCCCCAACACAACTACAAAGCATAAACAGTTGATTAACACACATACCTCTATAGAAATGTTTGCTCTATTCAGTTTCTCTTCCATAGTATCAACACTCCTCTCCATATAGTACTATGTTAAATGAGCCTAAAAATTCCTTGTGGCTTCCTTGATCTAGAAGCTAAATTAGATATGTTCATGGCATATATATAACTTCAGTGCCTCTGGTGTTGAACTCTTGGGGTTCTGGGTGGTCAGAGGAAGTTTGTTTATTGAATATTTATTCACTTATTGATAAAAAACTCCATGTATGACCAAACCCATGCTGCTTGGACTTGTGCAATTAAAGCGTTAAGCGTATTCAGTTTTTAATGGGAACAATCTCTTCACACACAGCAGTACCGTGTCCATTGGCACTGCTGCCTCCATTTTAGAAAAACTCAAGAATTCGACCTGTCATTGCTGTCTGTCTACATATCTGCTATTCACCAACTGTGGACCCTCCTAGGAGTTTAGGCTTGCCCTGGGTTGTTGCTATTGCTATGCAGTGCAAGAAATGTAAATAGTGAAACCAGTTCCAAAGTACGCTGGTGTCTTTTGTTAATGATAATGGTAGATGTTTTCATCTCCAGCAGTTGCACTACTTGTAGATGAAATAATGTTTAAAAGAAAACAAGGATTGCTTCTTAAGTGAAAACCCATTTTCAGTTATTAAACCCAGGCTACCTGTAACAGTGCTACTACATTTTGTCGTTTTGTTGAAGACAACTGAAGCCTCAGCAGATGGCTTGAATTCATCAGTGACTGAGGATGGCATCTGTATGTGGATGCAAGCTGGCATAATGCTTCAGAATATACCAAACAAGATCAATTTGGTGACAGTTTAATCCTTAAATGATAAAGATTTATTCTTTTTTACACTGACTGATCTTTAATTAGAACTATTTGTGCATTAATGGTGGATAATCAAAAAGCAAAGAGCATTCCAAAAGCCCCCTCATTAGGATGCTGCTATGAAAGACAGTTAAAATATCTAGGAAATGCAAAGCACAACCATTTTTGGAATTAGGCATTTGCTGTTCAAAACTAAAGAGAAAAAGGGAATGCGTGGTAATATGTGTGAAGAGTGGAACCGTGACAAATGCCATTGCCCCCCCCCACTCGGAATGACGAGGCGAGGCAGTGTGTTGGGGTAAACTGGGCCACACTTTATTAACAAACAACATCATAACAACAACAGGAGGGGCCAAGCATCTTCTCATATGTTCGGAACCCCGGGGTCTCCCGGGACCCCTCCGACCGGCAGCCTTAGGCGAGCCTTAAACCCCCAGGTGGTGCCGTCAGGGGACGGCATGGCCCAAGCCGGTTAATTTGGTTTCCTCCTCCCTGCCTGTTATTCTCAAAGCTGGGTAATTCCCAGGGCAGGGAGGCGCTTTCCCTCTCCCACCGCAGCCCCGTGACCTCCCGGCCCGCCATGCTGTGGTGGAGATGCGTTTACCTTTATCTTGCCAATGGTATGCTCCCTGGTGCCCTCCATGCTTTTAGCCGCCACGGCCGCGGGCCTAGCCTTGCTATGGCCCCGCCCCCCCCCCACCGGCAGCTCACCCTTCGACCAGGCCCCTCCTCCAGTCTTGCAGGACTCCTTCCATGCCCACATCCGACAGGTGCACCCCGTCCGGCCTGTAGAGCTCCGTCCTGCGCCCATCCATCTCCGGGTGGCCCAGCACAGCCCCAAATTCCTTGCAGACTGCCCCACAAACCTCCTGGTTCACTCCCTTTCTGGGGTGATCAATCTTTTGTGGGTCACAGTCCGCCCTCCACACCTGCCGTGGTATCAGGGTGGACCAGAAAATTTTGCCGCCGGGAACCTGGCCTTCCAATCTGCCAGGTCCCGCAATATCTCTAAGACCCATGACTTGCCTGTCCGGGTAGACAGGTCGTTCCTCCCCAAGTGGGTGAGTGAGAAATCCGGCGGCACGCCTCGGGCCGCCACTATGGCCGTACCCAGGAACTCCCGCCCCCTCATCCCCCTTTTACATCGCCATTCAATTATGGCACGACTAGCCAGCCTCAAATTTAGCCCCTAGCCGGATCTGATGGCGTACTTCTCCGCCCAGTATACCTCTGTTCCCCACAAAACCCCTCTTGCCCGGCGGGCGCTGCTCTCGGGTTCTGGGAAGACAAAACATAACCCATGAACTGCCAGTCACAGCCTCCTGGCCCTGGAATGATAACAAACAGATTAGAGCGTCGGCAACGGCCGCACGTACCTCTTGTAACAGTGAGAGGCCCACCTCCCCAGCCGCCTTGACATCCAGCTCCCCCTCGAGTAAGCTGGGGGCATCTGTGAATGACCCCCGCTAGCTTTACTCCCTAGAGGGAGTAGACAAGTGATGCCCACATGGAGAGACGCATGTGCCCTACGGCGAGGCTGTCACTGCCCCCCCCCCGGGGTAGCCGGGGCTGCACCAGTCCCGGCCATGGTTCCATTCCCCTCCAGCCATATGGCCGCTCGCCGACTAGCCTGGCAACAGGCCAGGTGCCCCCATTGGGGGGGGAATCCTGTCAGAGTTGGCTAATGCTGGCCTGTCCCGCCCCCTGGAAGGTGTCGTTGGGTCGTTCTCCGTCCCACCTGGGGGGCGCTGACCCAGATGCCTGGCCACTAGTAGCCGGGCAGGTGGCGCCCGGGCCGCCCCCTGCGCTGGGCAGGTCGCCCGGCCCGGAAACCACCCCCCGGCCAGGGCCAAACGACAGTGGGTGCCGTTTCGGGTGCGCACGCCAATTCACCGAGTGCCGTGCTCTCCTTTGCAGGCCTCGGGGTCCGGACTCGGCTGAGGCCTCGCAGTACCCCGCGGCCGGTCCTGTGGCTGCTTCCCCCTGCTTGGGCACCCTCGAAGACACCGCCTAGGCTGCAGAAACGATACTGGCAGATCCCGCTAAAACGGACCCAAGAGAAGAAATGCATGTCATCATCAGCCATCATTAGTTTACGCTCTGCCCTCCTCTGAGCCTTGGCCTCACTTGTAGAAAGCCCGCCCCTCTAAGACCCGGCCTTCCCCCGCCTTTCCGCGCGCCCATGCTCCACACGGGATAACTTCTTCCAAGCTGCCAAAAGCCCAGGAGACTCATCATCCGATGAAGAGGACGGATGAGGAAGGGGGGGGTGCTGCCTAGGCCTTTTCCTGGCAGGGGCCTTACCGTTACCCTTCCCACTGGGGGCCCCCCTCCTGAGATGGCATAGCCGAATATAAGGAGAAAACAGGTGAAAAGGAACCAGCGGCGTGGGCATGGCACCAACCACACGAATTCGAAAAGAATGAGAAGGGTGGCCCTGTGATGTAGCCGTGGCCAAATTGTGGCGTGTAACCGCCAACTCGATTCATGGCACCTGTCTTCACGACCAAAGACCTTGAGCGGGTTCCGCCGCCTGGGCCGCCCCACTTGCCGCAGAAGTAAATCCAATCCGGATTTTTGGATGAACCGATGGATATAGTCCCTCTGGATTGTCCAAAAGGCGTCTGCCACAGTCCCTCACCAAAGGCTGCTGAGGCAATTGTGCAGTCAGGGGACAAGAGGACGGGTCCTCTGATGGGCCGAAAGTTGCTATCAATGGAATTTTTCAGGAAGGGAAGCGACCAGCGGTGCGCCCCAGGGCTCTGCCCTGGGACCAGTGCTTTTCAGTATGTTCGCCAGGAACCTGGAGGCAGGGATAAACCGTGAGGGAGGGGGCAGGTTTGCAGATGGCACCAAACTTTTCTGTGCGGTAAAAACCAGAGACGCTTGTGAAGAGCTCCAGAAGGCTCTCTCCAAACTTGCTGCACGGGCTGAGGAATGGCAAATGTGTTTTAATGTAACCAAAGGCAAGGCAGTGCATATTGGGGCAACAATTCGAACTTCCTCAGAGGGCCTGTAGTTGCTAATCTCTTTTGCTGTCAAGCTCCATTCCGTCCGGATGAGCCCACTGACTGTTCCATTGAGGGCTGGGGGGTACCCCGCCCCCCAGGAGAGATGCCTTAATTATAACTGTGGCTCGGTCTGCTGGTATGGGTTCTGTTGCCTCTATGAGCCAGGCTGGGCAGGATCTAGAGGGGGGGGAGGTGGCCCTGTACTGATTAGGTGACCCGTAAAGCGTGTTACCAATGCCAGACGGGGCAATGCAGACCCTTACCGCACCATGGTGGTCAAAGTGTCCACAAGCGGCCTACACTTTCGATTTTAACATTACCACAAAGTGGTTGCAGGAGATACTACTCGGGGGCCTATCACTGCAACCGGCCCTGGATGGACTGCAAACAATACCTCTTCCCGAGGTCGGCAAACTGAGCACCCAGCCCGCTGGGGGGGGGCAGCGTGCAGTCCGCACCCCGCAACCACATCCGCAAACCGCCCAAAGACCACCCAAAGCGGTATGGGGCGGTATACGCAGGGCACTTTGCTCTCACATGCGCTGGTCTTGGTGAAGAGTTTGGATTGACTCCTACCAATCCGTGTAGCCAAGGACGGGCCTTTGGCCTGAGCGGGCACAGCTCTTCCGATGTTCGCACTATGGTGATATATAAGGTGCGCACCTCGCGTTTGCAATTGAAGGCCCGCTGCTGAGCGCCTACTTTTGTACACCACGTGTAATTGGCCCGTGGAACTCCCTGCCACCGGATGCGGAGATTGCATCCGGACTGGGGGAAAGGCCCTCCCAGGTTACAACGATGATGGAGACGTGTCCCCACTCCCCGCTACTGCTGTGGAACTCCCTGCCACCGGGTGCGGTGCTCGCCACCCGGCTGCAGGAGGAGATTCTCCCAAGTTACAGTCCACAATGGAGATGTGCTATCTGCAGGCCTAAAACCATCGTACTCCAGGGTAGTGTTATTAGGAGACCCGCGATCCCATCTCCCGTGCTCCCAAACGCCTCTAGCGGGGCCACTGTGAGCCACAGAAAGCTGGATTAGATGGGCCTCTGGCCTGGTCCGCATGGGTCTTCCCATGTCCCTTGTCTATGGGCCCTCCTAACAGAGGCTGGTTTGGCCTTGGTGGGTCCGCCGCCTAGGGTGGCCGGCGCCAGCCTCGGCTGAGGGGATGAATAGGCAGGTGCCAGCTGCCCCGGGCCAAGGCCCGCGCCCCCCGGCTGCCACAGTTTGGGCCCACCGTCGGGGAGGGGCAGACAACTCACCCACCCCCAAGGTCGACGGGATTCCCCTTATACCTTTCCTGGCGAGCCCACCCCCGCCTGGACCGCCCGTTAAGGCCTAGCCAAGGAACGTGGGAGGGCCAGCTGTTGGCCGGGGCCCGTAGGCTCCGACGAAACCTCCCGCCTGGCAACCGCGACCTCCCCGCACGGGCAATCGATTCGGGCAACACTCCCCAAAAGGCCTACCAGCTGGGGCCTAGCCTGGGCCCGTATCCTCTCTCACGCCCACGCGGCGCGGCCTGCAGTGGCTCGGGGGAATGGTAAGGAGTCCGCCTGCCAACCCGCGCTCCCCGCATGGCTGGCCCGGCACCTCCCCTCCCCCGTCGCGTTTCGGTCGCATCCCCCCCTTGGCCCCCGATGGATTCCCCCCCGCCGCTGGTCCCATCCGGTTCGAGAAGGGGAGGAGGGGGCACCCAGCCGGCTCTACCGCCGTGCCGCCTAGGTCCGCGGGGGGGGGGGAAATAAGGGCGGGGGTGGGTCACCGGTCGGCCTCGCTCACTGTGAGGGGGAGGGCCGATGCCGCTCCCCCCAATCCGCTGCCGGGCCGCAGCCAGGTAGATCGGCTGCGCAGTCCCTCTCCTCGGCGCTCCGCCAGCTTCTGTCGCTCTCGGAAGGCCAGGGGCAGCGCCGCGCCAGGCCCGCCGCCACTGCGGCCTCTCGCCGTGGCGCCCGCCGCGGCGCCTGATCCGGCAGGGCGTGGGCCGGCACCCGACTCCACCGCGCGCCCCGGGCTCCACGCCCCTGCTCACCCTGGGGGGGGGAGGGCCGGAGCCGCTCCCCCCCAGCGTAACGGAGCCGGGGAAACACAGCCGGGCTCGCCCGACCATCAGCTGCTTTGCGCGGTAGCGCAGCAGCAGAGGCCGGGAGCTGGAGGTGCGGCAGCGCCCGTCGCTGCGCCGATCCCGCGGTGCGCCGCCCGGCCCCACGCCCCTGCGCACCTGGGGGGGGAGGCCGAAGCCGTTCCCCCCCAGTCGAACGGAGCCGGGGAAATGCAGCCGGGCTCCCCGACCATCAGCTGCTTTGCGCGGTAGCGCAGCAGCAGAGGCCGGGGGCCGGCCGAGACAGAGCCGCAGCAGTGCGGCCAAGCTCCCCCGATCATCCGCTAGCGCAGCAGCAGTGCCGCGCAGTGCGGCCAAGCTCCCCCGATCATCCTCTGTGCCGCGCAGTAGCGCGGCAGCAGCGGTCTTTGGTGAGCCGGTCTGGCCCCGCCGCAGGGGCCTCGCTGCCGATGCGGCCGCCCATGCGGCCTCTGACATGGCGCCCGCCACGTGGCGCCCGCAGCGCAGGGCAGCATTCGGCAGGAGATACTCCCCCAAACGCTGCCAAGGCTGAACTGGTGGCTGGGGGGGAGGAGCCACCCTTTATAGGGCGCTCCTCCCCCCGCCCCTGCAGGACATACAGGTCCTGCCTCGCCTCCTTGTCCTCCTCGGGCGGGGCAAAGCCTCCCGCGGAGCTAGCATTTGTGATCTGTTCGCCTGCCCCTCTGTCAGAGTTCAAAAATGATATTTCCTTCTACTTAAATGGTTTAGTAGCTGCTGGTGCAGATCAAATGAACAGTCTAGGACATTTACTAGGGCTAGCCAAAATATTTCCCTGCCTGAATCTGGAAGATGCTGCCATCTTAACCCCACTTTCCACCTCTCTTCCATATACTTCCCCTCTTTCTCATACCTGCTGTCCTGTGAAACTGTCACAATGTCCTCCTTTACCTCCCATCCATCATCTGCTTCAACTTGCTTTGCCCACTTCAGCAGTGGCCTCTCTCCTCTATTTGTCCATTACATTTTCTTATCTTCTCCACCCTGCATCTCCTCCACCCCACCCTATCCTATCTTCCTATTACCTGCTGCCTGCTATCACCTCTTTCCCTCACATCCAGATCGTCCATAACCTTTTCCTATTGTCATCCATGTTTTGATCTTCATGTAGCTTCCCCCCAACCAACCAGCTCAGAGGACCTTATAGACAGGCATTGTCTATAAGTTGGTGGCTGCCCAGGAAATTGTACCATCATATATAGCCATCCATGTTACAGCCAAGAAAACAAAATGGGTGGTGGCCAGTTGGCAGTGTTCCATTTTACTCTTGTCACTGCTCATCTATTTGGACTGGGTAGATGAGCAGGCAATGAGAAAAAAGTGAGAAAGCAGCTGAACAAGAGGGAGAGGTAAGGAATTTCTGCTGATGGATGAGCCTTGATACCGGCTGGGAATGCCAACTGAGTTTGAATATATTGCTATATTTCCTAAAGAGGCAATGCTAATAAACATAAAATACCCTTTGTAAATGACAGAATGTCATACTTCTTAGCAGCCTGTTACTTAGCCTCTAAGCGTACCTTATGTTATAAGCCTAGTTGTTAAATCCAGGATTGTTGAGAAGAAATAATCAAGTAGAGGGAAAGTTCAGAGCAGAAATGGTCCCTGTAAAGGACAAAAAGAAAGTGCTAGAGCAATTAACCCCCGAAATGTGTTTAGCGTTGATATATTAAACTCAGGAATAAGTTAAAGCAGAAGATTGAGTGGTAGTTGTATCAATTTAACATCGTAGGTTCATCCTCGGCTCAAATTGCTATAGAAGATTAATGCTTGGAATTTTACCAACACCTGAGAAATATCAAGGTTTAATTAACAAGTCATGCAATGTTGTGTAGAGCTTTTGAATATTTATAATGACATTATCATTTTTGGAAGAAACCAAGACATGCATGACAAGAAACTGGGAAATGTTTCAAATGTTTTTGAGACAGACAATTAATGCGGAATGAAAAAGAAAAGGAGGGAGAAAGCCCTGAGATACCAGACTGCAGAAATTCCATTGAATGGAGAAGCCAAGAAGCTTGATAACGTTTTAGGGAGAGGGAAGCAAAATTACACTGTGCTATATTCTCTCAAGGCATTTTCTGTCACTTCTCAAAAAATAAAAAATAAAAAAGGACTGTTTTGCATATAAATAATATATAAACCTGGTATGGTGTTGGGAACATTGCAGCCTTCATCTTTGTTCTGAGATTTACAGTTTCTAAATCAAACCCACTTCATATATTTATATGTAGATTGGGGTGGGCAACTGAAGGAATGATGTTGTGCCCCGGGATCCCTCTCCAGCTACACAGGCTGAGAGAAAAAAATGGAAATGATAATAATTATTAGAGATCAGCTCAGACTTACCTTGACTCATTCTAGGTACTGCACAGAATCACAGAGGTCATAGAACAGTTGAGTTGGAAGGGGTTTATATGGGCATCATGTTATCTATCTGGAAGTTGAGTCATGGCAACTGGACTTTTTTTCTTGAAATATTTTGCTGCTCGTCTAAACAGCTTCATCAGTCTGAGAAAAGCTAGTTGCGAGCTCTCAGACTGATGAAGCTGTTTTGATGAGTAGCAAAACATTTCACTCTCTCAAGAAAAGAAGCCCACTTTCCATGGCGACTCAATTTCCAGATAAAATCACCTGGATGACTGAGAATCTTCACAGACATATCTAGTTATCTAATTCTCTCCTGAATATCTCCAGCATGGGAGGGCTTGTTTCCTCCTGAGCTCCCACTGGTTCTATTGGCATACTGGTTGTGTTGATATATCAGGGTGGAGCTGGGGAGGTTGGAGATTTCATGTTTTATTCTGTAAGCCACCCAGAATAGTAGGTATTCAATAATGAGGGGTATGCAAACCAAATTAGATAAATAATGTGGTATTCAAGGGTCCTTTTCAAAGCCCTAAAAGCTGCTATAGGGAACACACAGCCTGCCATTGCACTTCAGATTTCTCCCAAATAGCACACTGCAGCCACCTATCTACTTACATGCAACTGTGGGACACATCCTTTTATTTATTTTGCAGTTTAATTGAGAGGCAGAGTGTGGAATAGTTGTGCTGGCCTAAGAATTTACCAGACTAAAAAACATTCATGAATTGAAATATGTGCATGATTTATTGACATATCACAAGAGTCAGAATGAATAATAGATTCCCAGTGTAATATAATTCTATAATTCCATTATCCTAAAATAATATACCTTTAATAATATACCTTTAAAAACTACAACAAGCCTCACTCTTTGTTTTTTACTTTTTCTCTCTGGCACACTGTTCCTTTCATCCCACCAATTCCTTTTTCAGTCTTTTTTGTACCTTCTCTCTTCTCACTTCCTTAACTCACTCATGTATCAATCAATCAATCAATCAATCAATCAATCAATCAATCAATCAATCAATCAATCAATCAATCAATCAATCACTTGCCTGTCATCATACTCTCCTGCAGTCCATCATTTCCCCACTCTTTTTTCTCTTACTTCCCTCCTTGTGCTTTTAAACATATTCTCTAGCCAACCTTGGGTCCCGGAGGTTCTTGGACAAAAATCACCAGAAGCCTTTATATCTAGTGATGTTGGCAAGGATTTCTGAGAGTTGACGTCTGAGAACATCTGGGGATCCAATGTTAGTGACCACTGCTCTAGGGGGACAAAACTGGCACCACTTGAACTATGAACAAGTTCTAAATGCTGGTAGAAGATGAAGGTGGTATACTTATTGTTTCATGAAATATTTATTGGAGAATAAAAAATTAAGAGAACATAAAATACAGAAATTTTTAAGTGGATATCAATAGAAAGATTGTCTATTAGATTGTCTATAAAGTGGATATTAATAAAAATATTTTCTATTAGATTGTCTGTTCTAAGGACCATATCTGCTTTCCACTGCTCTAAATTGTTTATATATATTTTAAAATCCAATTAAATTTAAAACATTCTTATTCTAGACACTAATTTTAATTTTGTTTACAGGCCAATTATAGACTCAGAATCATAGAATAATTGAATTGGAAGGAGCCTATAAGGGCATCAAATTCAACCCCCTCTTCAGTCAAGGAAACCAAATTGAAGCAGATCTTGACAGGTGGTTGTCCAAGTTTTCCAAAAATGCCTCCAGAGATGAAACTCCGTAAGTGGCTTTTGACTTGCAATGTTTTTCATGCTGAAAAGATTTCGATTTGAAATTTCTGAACATTATTCAGCATTTGATGTTACTTATCAATGTCATTCTGTTCTCTATTTCTTTTTGTGTTGGAGGGAACAGTTGATGAGGTACGCACAGTAACTAGCTCTTTCACACTCGTAAACACATTTGTTGCCTATAGCGAAGCCTCTTGGTTCCAAATGTGTAACATGACATGACCATTATATTTGGGAAATCTATAGGGCACAAATTTATTGATTACACAAGTAGTACTCTGGCTGAGTCATTGTGTCAGATCCAGCGCATCAAAGAGTCCACCTGCCCCTGATGCTCCCTCCCGTGTTCCTCTTGGTCCCTTGGGAATGCCTCACTTCTTGCCAGTTGTAGGATCGTATCAATATGCTGTTGTAGGACCCCAAGGGGCATAGACCCCATTGGTGGCTTGTGCCATAAATAATTGCTGAGGGCCTTTGGCTGTCCCCTTGTGATTCACCCCATGCCCCCTTTCATCTTGTGTGTCTTCATCTGCTGTTCTTCTGTAGTACAGGTTCTCGCCTGCTACTTTATCCACTTGGATCTGTCCCAATACCTGTAAAACTGCCAACCACCTCTAAAGTAGTGACATGCATCTTATGCAATTATACACACTAAACATTTTTTACTACTACTTTCCATTATGTAGAGGGTGAGTGGGCTGGGATTGCTCCGTCTTCTCCTTGAAAGGGGGTTGATGTTCACTGCTTCCCCCTTTTATATGGGCCCAGCCTGCCCAATTGTGAGCACGTCATGCTCTCCATGGGGCCTGTATTGACCCACATCATATGGTTCCACCCAGGCCTGCCCATTGGCTAGTCCCCTCCACATGATGCGGTCAATTAAGGCATTCCCCTCCACATGGTGGTCGCCATTTTTCTTTTGTTTTGGTTGGCACCGCTCCAGCAACAATTGGCAGATCCAAGTTGGGTCCTTTTCCTTATCCTTAACTACTGAGCAATAACTTTTTATTGATGCAAATTTTCCCCCTTTTCCAAAAACAAAAAACAAAACAAAAAACAAAACCTGTCATCATCCAATGTTTTGACTTCTGAAATATTTCACAAAAGGAGATTAAACTGTCAGATGGACTTCTGGATGGTATAAGAAACAATATTGTATGCAGGAATCTAGTTGTTATCCCAAGATTTGCATGATGCTTTTAAAATTACAGTCAAACTCAATTGAATTTATTCTTTATCAAGTATTCAACAGATGCTCTTAATACCCATCAACTTCGCTGTATGCAGGCTCATATTATTTTTATGTAAAAACCAATAAAATATTCATAAGCTGATGATGCAATTGTACATTTAATTACGTTTGTGTCTTTCTGCTCCATTTAAAATATTTATTGCTACACAAGTAGATATGTAAATTGGTGAGGCTGAAGAAAAAAATCAAATAGCTTTTCATGTGCATACAGATTATGCTTTCATCAATACCTTACATTATTTTTATCTAATTAAAGCATATTGTTGAAATTTAATTGGAAAATCCTTGTGTTTATTATCTCATGAGAAGTAAATCCCTTGCATCAGGCCAGAAAGAAGAGGATTTGCAATTATTGGACTAAAATTCCAAGGTTTTCTTAAATGGTTTGCTCTTTTAAAAATATGTTCAATGAAAAAAATTAAAGCAGGCAGGATTTAATTATTCAAGGAATGCTATTATTTCTTCAAGCCCACAAACTGACTTTTTCTAAATACATAATGTCTAATATCTTCAGTGCAGTGTGTTATTCAGCAAGATAGAAGTGTGGGTGTAAGATTTGATTGTATATAAGGGCCTGCACTTGAACAAAAAGGAAAAAATGCATTGAAGTTGCTGAAAATCTCCTTGTTACATAATATATCTCTATATATATAGTCTAGCTATATATTAGGGATATACTTTGGATTAGTAATTGATTTGGAAAATAGAACAGACAACAAAGTGACAATATTTGTCAGTTTCTGAACTACTTTAACTGAAAGGAAGATTGAAGTGAGGACCTCTGACAGACCAACTATTACTTCAGCATTTTGGAGGTTAAAAGGCTTTAAAAAAGGAAGGGTTTTAAAAAATTATGTCTCCAATGAATCTCTCTCAGAAGTAGTACTAGGAAGCCCAAAACATAAAGTGATTGACAACAAAAGCCCAAGCTGTCCCAATCATAGATCCCTCAGGAGGGTTCAGGTTGATCAGATGAATTTCCATGGTCCCATGATTACACCTTCACAGGGTAATGGGAAACTGTTAACCTGTTAGAGATTGTGGTTCACATTGCTTTCTTTTTCAGCAGGGTGTGTGTGCCTAGCTTCAAGAGGAGGTAGGAAGGAAACTGAGTTTAGTCTGCACAATGGAGATTGAGAGTAGCTGTAATGCTGTGTTTTTACCTGCTATTTCAGATTATATTCCTTTACTTCCCTTATTTTCTTGTTTTTTTTTCCACTATTCAGATCAGTAAGTACACATATGATTCAAAATATTTGGGTGCAAATTGAATTAGATGAGCTGCAAATCTTGAAAACAAATAATTCAGACTAGACAACAGTATATTGAGAGAGTATCATCTTGGAAATACTTGGGATGCTTTGTCAAAGATAACTGGAATTATGGTTGGGCACGAAATGGAAAAATAGTGTTTCATCTCATTCTGTTTCGTCTCCCCTGCATTTTGTTTTGTATATTTTTTAAAAAAATTCGTTACTTACAAAATGAAATTAAATGAATCCACCATGGCACTAGCACTCTAGCTGGTGCGGTGGGGGATTCAAAAGCCTCCTCACCACCACCTCCTAGCTGATTTTGACAGCTTGAGCTGTCAAAACATCCCACCTGGGAGCTGGGCGGCTAGAGAGAAGGGAGCAGCCAGGCAGAAGTAAATTCCCTGCCTGACTGCTCCTTTCTCCTCTGTAACCGCTGCTTCCCAGGGTGTGTGTGTTTTGGACAGGGAGTGTAGTGGGCAGTAAGGCCATCCTCCAATGCCCACCACACTCCCTATCCAAAACAGCCCCCTCGGAGGAGGAGAAAGGAGAAGAGGTGGTGGGGAGGCTTTTGAATCTCCTGCCACACCAGAGCTCTTGTTGGTGCAGTGGACGTTTAAAAAAGACTCTAGCCCACCACCTGGGTGGTGGGCTGGAGCCTTTTTAAAATGTCTGCCTGCAACAGAAAAAGGCTTGCTGTTGGGGGGCATTTTAAACAGGCTCCAGCCTTTGACAGCTGGGCTGGATCCTGTTTAAAATACATCCCCACCCAACAGCAAGCCTCTCACTGTTTTGGGTGGGCAATTTTAAAAAGGCTCCATCGGAGTCAAGGCTCCACCTGGGGCTGTTTTTAACCCCCCCCCCCCGAAACAATGAGAAGATTCCCTGTGAGTCTCATGCAGCAAAAGGGGTCTGAGAGCACATTTTTCCTGTGTTGGACTCAGAATCAAAAGGAATCCCCTTGGATTCCAATGCAAAAGTGGTTTCTGCTGCTTCAGAATCAAAGGGGATTCCCTGGGATTCCCCAAGCAGCCAAAGGGGCTCCCAGACCGTCCTTTGTAGTCGGCTAGAGGCTTTTAAAAATGTCCTGCTGCCCCAGTGAGAGAAGGAAGTAGGCAGCGATAAATTCAAACAAATCATTTAGTTTTGGTTCAGGATGACAAAATGTCTGCTGTTTCGTTTCATTTTGAAATGGTTCAAAACCTTATGAAACAATGAAACAGTGTGTCATTTTTCATAAGGTGCCCATCCTATTTACATAAATCCAATTGAATCAACTGTTGAAATTCAGCAGAAAATGGAAAATAGAGTAGGCCCACTCAATCAGTATGAGTTTAGGAGGTCAAAACCTGTGTACATTCCATTGATATAAATGGCTTTAGTTTAGTTGTGACTTCCTTTTGAATTTCAGCCAATGAAGCTCTGGATGAGCCTGGCAATAGGATATAAACTATGTTTGCTCGCAGAATGTGAAAAATCTTTCACAATCTGGGTTTTGTGGAGGTAGGTTTTTTGGGGGGGGGTTGTTTGTTTGTGCTTTGCACTTCCCTTTGAGATATTACACATTGCTAATTCATTGTGTGTGTGTGTGTGTGTGTGTGTGTTGCAGATTGTGTGAAATATAATGTGCATAAAGCTCTTTCCTTACACAAGAGTAGTGCCTTTTTTCTTTGCAAACATCTGAACACACTTACATAGGAAACAGAACAGGACAGCCTGGCTGATCAGAAAGACATGAACAACCCATCCAATGCCATTAGTTTTACTTGCTTATGCAAGAGGTTGACAATTATCATAGGAGCCAAAACAGCATTTTAAAACATAAATATACATAGACTATTAAGCAAAGAAAGTTTTTAAAAAATATTTTATATCAAATTCATAGTCCTTGAATTGATATTAAAAAACAAACTTTACGCATATGCCTTTTATCCTAGACCAGTGTTGGTGAACCTATGGCACGGGTGCCAAAGGTGGCACTTGGAGCCTTTTCTGTGGGCACCTGACATCGCCCCTTCACAGCCACCTGTATTCAGGTTAAATTGCTGTATTGGCACTTTGCAAAAAAAAATTAGTGGGTAGGGAATTGCATTTTGGGCAGTCAGACTTTAAAAGGTTCGCCATCACTGTCCTAGACCTACAGGTCATGTAAAGTCCTCAGGTCCTCCCTTTGTCGCTCGATTCATTTTCCTTCTCTAAGCCACTGCACAAATCCATGCAAAAGGAGAGCTCTGAACATACAAATGTTGTGATTCGATTTCACATTCATGCATATTGAATGCTATGTATCACTGCTGGCAAGCAAGGTCTTCCCTGTCCTTTTACAGCCTATAATAAGAGAGTACAATAATCTTATAATGGCAGAACTGGAAGGGACCCTATGGATCACTGAGTCCAGCCCCTGTCAAGGAGACCCCAGTGGGGAATCATACTCTCAACTTTTGGCTCCAAAGCCAGAGACCTAAACCACTCAGCTATCTGACAGTTTTATCTTACTGTTTTGAAAAGTGTACATAAAGATCTGCCAGTGAAACATTTTCTTTTACACAGTCCATCAGCCATGGGAACAGCTGGTTGATTTCTAACCGATAATGTTCCAGCAAGGCATTATCTTTCTAACCTTCTACTTGGTTGAATGGTTTTCATGATGAATGAAAAAGTGAATGCCTAGTTTTTAGCTGGACGGTTGCTTTATTCATTTGTTCTGCTGGGATCTGCATGTGGAGGTATACTTTTTTCATATTGAAGGAAGCACATGTCTAGAACCACATGAGATCCATAACAAATAATCAACAATAAGATCTCTTCCAGCTTTTCAGAGGGCTTCAATGAATCAGAGTGGATCAATGTTTCCCTTTTGCCTTGTTAATTAAGATAAGCCTACTTCAGTCTCCAACTGGGGGACATGTTGCTTGTGACTTGCTTGTGGATTTCTGAATGCACCTTTCCCTTAAAGCTTACTTCCAAAATTCTCATTATTTTCTCTCTGCTTCCCTGTTACTGGAACACTTAAAATATAAAACTATGATGACAAGTTAGAATTTACAATGAGATGACTGTACCTCTATCTACCCTAGCAATACCATCATCAACTTTGCGGATAACATCACGGTAGTGGGACTCATCTCGGGTAGGTGGTGGACCACCTATCGGGACAAGGTGAAGCAGCTGTGCCACTGGTGTGGGGATAACAACTTGGTCTTGAACACCACTAAGACTAAGGAGATGGTGTTTGATTTTAGGAGGAAAAAGACAAACATTCACCCTCTGTACATAGGCAGGGACTGTGTGGAGAGGATGGCTGCCTTTAAGCTTCTGAGCATTATTATTGAGCAGAACCTGACCTGGAGTGCTAATACTATGGCTCTGGTGAGGAAGGCCCATCAGAGAATATATTTTCTCAGATTCCTAAAGGTAAATAATCTAAGCACGGAATTGCTGGTGTCCTTCTATCATTGTTCTATAGAGGGCATTTTGAAATATTGTGTCTGTGCTTGGTTTTCCAGCTGCACAGCTATGGACAAGAAAGCAGAGGGTTATGACCACAGCCCAGAAGATTATTGGCCACCATCTCCCATCTTTGGAAGAGCAATATAGTTCCTGTTGTATTTAAAAGGCAAGAAACATCTTACAGGATCCATCCCACCTCAGACATTGTCTGTTTGCATTGCTGCCTTTGGGCAGGAGATATATGACAATTAAAACAAGAACAAACAGATTAAAAATTGTTTTCACCCAAGAGCTATAGTCACCTTGAATGCTGTGAAAATTTGAATGTAATCCGAGGGAGTCATGGTAGATGGGTGTTTATGTTGAGATTTTTTAAAAAAAAGTTATATTTGTACTTGGGATTAATTTTATTGTACAATATACAATGACAATAAAGTTATAACTATCTATCTATCTAAAAACAGGCACATGACTCACCAAATAGCAACAAAATTCTGGGATGGATGAAGTTGTGTGATAGCTAAGCTTGCCTCCAGCTGGTTGTCTTAAAAAGGAGATATATGATGACAATCAATGTAAATTTTGATAGATCATTCAGCAATTAGTTCTGTGATCTGCTCCAGCTATGGACAACAAAGCAGGATTTTTAATTTTGGTCTATGACTGTAAATAAACAATTATTAAAGAGGGATTTAGATCTTAGGGGCTCTGACTTTAGAAATAAAGGGGATCATTTCTTTCTGGAAGGTGGAAAAATTTAAGCTGAACAAGCTAGGAACCAGAGCTTGTAAAATAAAATTTCCAACTCTCAGAATTACAGTTCCCAAAAGTATGCAAGTTGCAACTTTCAGAAACTCTGTCTGAGGGATTCTGGGATTCACATTTTAAAAATAGTATACCGAAGCTCTGCTGTAATCAGATATAAGAGCAGGAAATTTTAAGAAATTAGAGATGGGCACGGAACGAACATTTTTTCGTTTCCGTTACCGTTTGTCGTTTCCGTTACGTAATGAAATGACAAACGAAAATTGTGATGAAAATGCAACGAAATGAACAGAACCACGAAAATTGTGGTCGTTACATTTTGTTTCCGTTAATGGCGATGCACAATGAAATGAGCTGTTTTAAATGTTAAAAAAAGCCCTGGACATCCGTAAAAACACAGCGATAATTATTTATATTGACTGATAATACCTACCAGGGGTGGGGGGTGGGGTCCTTAAAAGGTTTGTTTTTGTCTTCTCCCATCGCAATGTATTTTTCTTTTCCCTTTAAAATGGATGTTGCACCAGCCACAAAATGGAGGCAAGCCATGTGATGGGATCAGGTTCAACCAATAGCATGCCCAGATTGCAGACTGGGCAGGCAGGTCTGGCAGCCACAGAGGGCATAAAAAGCTCTGACAGCCCCCGTCCTCCTTGCAGTCTCTGGTGGGAGTTAGGGTGGGACTGCTGTCTCTGCGACTCTAGCTACAGTCCTGCAGCCTCCCTGTGTGCATGCGTGCTGCGTACCTCTCGGTGAGTACCCTCCCCTGCCCCACAGTGCAGTCACTCTGCGGCTGCCTTGCACCCTGGACAACGCCCACCGCTGCCTTTGCAGCCTCCCTGCATACCTAGTCTATACTGTGTCTCTGCCAGCATCCATTTTTTTAGTGTTTTCCCTCTGGTCTGGGGCATTGGGGGATTCCTGCACACGGAAATGCTTTAAAATCACGCAAAAAGCAGGTAGAAACGACAAACAAAAAAATGAAAAATGGTAACAAAATTTTTCAAAAAATTCCTGACAAATGGAAATGAACCGAAACAGACCTCTCAACAACAAAAAACGAAAAACCGAAACACCATTTTTCTGTTTCGTGCCCATCTCTATAAGAGATTTAAGAGTGATGGTTCTCATTCTTTATAGCTTTATAAATTTATATGTGATTGCATATAGATAACTCAGATCAACTCAATCATGATATTAATAGCAGACTGGCTGAGAATCTCCAAGTCATGAGAAATAGGCATGTTTATACATAATCTGATAAGGCCAGTATATTATTGCCTAAATGTAGAATAGAAAGTACAATTGTGTAAAATTCCTCCATGTTCCAGCAGGATCTGTTTTTTTTTCACTCTCACAGTGGTTTATATTCAGTTACATCAAGTCAGATGGCATAATCTCTGTTGACATAATCTCAGTTGCAAATTATCGCAAGTGAAGAAGCTATAGGTATAGTCATTGGCTGCCACATATCAGTTGTGTGACTCAGAACATTATGGCTAATGAATGTTCTGACTTGCTACCTCATAGCAATTTACAGCTGAAGTTTTTGTCAAAGATATTATATTAGCATAATGTTTCAGGTGGATTCTAGCCTTTGGTTGCCAGACCAGGGAATAAATTGAATAAATTACATACCTGCTGTGGTGCGGAAGTATGAGATAAATATACATTTATCCTTCTGTTCTAGTTTTTGGGCGGTAAGATACCAATCACTATCTGCCTATCTGCTCATTTATCTGTTTTCTGAATGTACTTTAGTTGTTTTGATTATGATTTAATGGTTTCATTGTTTGATTTTTGGTATGCTCTTCATCTATTTCTGTTTTGTTTTTACAGTATAAAGTGGTGGACTTTAAAGTATCAAGTGTTGGACAAGATATATGGGCTGAAATCTCTAGTTTGTTATGAAAACTCAACATTGGTGGTGGTGGCAACAGTAAAATCATTTTTCTAATATCTCACATGCCTCAAAAACACTATTAGGGGTTTGTTAACTGCCTTAAATTGAAGGGGGTATGAGACATAAACAAACAAACAAACAAACAAACACACCTATTTGTAGTTTTCCCCCATTATATTTTTGTTACTTTCAAAATACTTCAAGATAACATTGTTGCTGATGTCTTAGTGAAATGAGTGGTTGCAATTAGATGAGAAAACAGAATGACAACTGATGTAGTTTGAACATATTACCTTTTATTTCAAATCTGTTTAGTACTTCATACTGTTTGTATTTATAATTTCATCTGGAAAAAGTCACCTGAACCCAAATAGCTTTTTTTTCTGACAGTGCTTTGAGAGAACGAGAAATATACAGCACAACCAAATGCTTTGTGGTCAAATATGCTGCCTTAAATCTCCAATTTATATTTTAAAAGCAGATATCTAAATCCATTAATGCAACTTTTCTGGTCCCCATGTGCTCAGAACAGTAATAACATTGGTGTTCTCTGATCTAAAATTACTTTATTTTGCATATTCAGTATTTCAGCACAGAATGGGAGAAATTGGGAGGTGATGCTTGGGCCAAAACTGAAAGACTTAAAGAACCATTCACAACATTCAGCTTGGTACAGAATGTGTGGTTATTTACAAATGTGAAATTAGAGCACATAACACAAATTCTGGACCAGATGTACTGGGCCCAGGTTATTTTAACAACTTTTAAAATATGTTGTTCCTCCCCAGTCATTTCATGAGAGTTAATGAAGGCCTCCCAATGCCAGGAACAGAAGAAACTGACAGATGGGATGGACTTTAAGGTAAGAAAATGAATGAAATCTACAGTCTTGCATTTCCTTTGTGTGCTTTTTAATTATTTTGCTATTTCTCTAAAAAGAACCTTCAAATTGCCCCCCAAGGCCTGAATGAGATGCAAGACACAGGTGCTGGGATCAACAGGGACAACGTTTATTATCAATTAAAACCCAATCAAATTCAATCAACACCGATCACCAACATAAAGGAGGGGCAGCCAGAGTGTGGAAGCCATCTTGGGACCAGGAGGTCCTCTCGGGACCTCCCCCTATGTATCTATTTAGGGCGAGTCAGGAGCCTCTCAGGGGTGCCGCCTCCTGGCTGGTGCCCCCACAGCCAGCTGGTGCTATGTATCCTCCCCCAGGCAGTAGATTGCCATCATGTGGCCTGTCCCTCCCCCTGTGTGTGGCTCCCCAAATCCTCCTCCCCCCGGATGCTGTAATCTCCGGATCCTCAACCCCTGGGGTTTGGAGGTCATAGCTTGATGTTAAATAAAACTCACCAGATGCACCTTTCTTCCGCACTACCTGCCTCCATACAGGGGATTCCTTGGCCTACATTTACCCAACCCATGCCCAAAGCAAGTGAGGGATAGGCGAAAAATCCTGGCCCAGAGCCACCAATCCCCTGAGCCGGGCAAAAAATCCTATCCGGCACTCTGTAATTAAAATTGTAAACCGCCCAGAGACTACTAGTAGTAGTATGGGGCGGTATATAAGCAGAACACTTTGCTTTAAGGCGACCAATACTTTCCCAGTCGCTGTTATTAAAGGGGTGGGCAGTCAGGGAACGCCGGTCCAGAAAAGAGGCTGGGCAACACGCAAAGAGCCCCTTTATAGGCAGTGTGTCTCGTGTTGCCTTCTGGCCTCGTGAGATCAGCATGCTGGTCTCACAATACTCTCTGGCCAGCTGAGGCAAAGGGGCCCTGCCAACATAATTACGTGGTGGGGCCGACCATTGGAACAAGTGGGAGGTACATGAATCTTCTGTGTTCATTCATGTTTCCTTCATTCATTGCCTGCATTCACTACCTGCATGTAAAACTTCCTCACAGTCATCAATATTCCAAGAAATAGCCCACTTACTCACAGTCCCCCCCCCTTTGCCATGGTCATCATCATCATGTTGTCAGGAGCCTCCTTGTTCAGTCAGCCCTGTCCCCCCCCGGCCGCCCTCTCTTTCTGCTTTGCCATGACTGTTCAATACCTTTGCTCTACCAGTTCTGCTGTCTCCCTGCCTCTAGTTGCACATCAGCACTGTCAATGCCACCATGAACCACCTTGCTCAGCCATCCTCGTGTTTTTCCTTCTCCTATTGGCTTCCACTGATATTGCTAAGTGGGTCAAAATAATGCAAAATGACCCTGCAAAGGTGCCCACTTTCATGGTAGCTGTGCACCAAAATCAGAAGACAACAGAGGTACTCTCTCAAAGAAAATGGACTCATCCTTCATATCCTTACTAGCAGGCAGAGATTTATGACTGAGTGGACTGACTTGTAGTGGATAGTAGAGATGGGCACGACCAGGAAAAATTACGTTTCGAGTTGTCGTGTGTCGGATCTGGCCCGTTTCGGCTTGTTTCTGTTTGTCGCGAAATTTTTCAAAAATTTGTCGTTTCGTTTGTCGTTTTTTCATCTGTCGTTAGTACTGGTTTGGGGGGGTAGCAGGCTCCTGGAGGCACCTCTCTGGGGTGGGTGCCTCCTCTGGCCCGCTATGAAGGGAAAGCAGGCTCCTGGAGGCACCTCTCTGGGGTGGGTGCCTCCTCTGGCCCGCTACAAAAGGGTATGCATAGCCAATTGGATATGCATACCAAGTTGCAGTGGCAGGCAGAGGCACCTCTCTTTTGGGTGCCTCTGTGACTCACTGCCTGGCATACGGTGCACTTGGGCTGGGGATGGGGAGGAGGAACAAACTGAGAGAGGACCCCTATGGGCTCCCTCTGGCTCACTAAGAAGGGAAGTGTACTTGCTGTAGTGCAATGCGAGTACACAGATCTGGCTTAGGGTTAGGGTTAGTGCAAGGGCTAGGCTTAGGGTTACGGGTAAGGTTATGGTGAGTTAGTGGGGTGCACCTCTGGGTGCCTCTCTGACCCACTAAGAAGGACAGTGTATTGGCGTATGGGTTCGGGTTCGGGTTCGGGTTCGGGTTCGGGCTAGGGTTAGTAGGCTTTTTATGCCCGACTGGCACATCCCAGAAGTCTCGGTCAAAACCTGGCCAAGTGGCCATGCAATTGGTGGAATGGCTCCCAAAATTTGCATGGTCCACTCCCATAGACAGCCCATCATTGCGCAGGTGTAAAAAAATAAAAATAAAAATATAATAAAATAAAATCAATGGAGACGTTTTGTTGCAAGAAAAACCCACTGCTGCTACTGAAAAAATTCAGGCAGTTTTAAAATAGCTATTTTCGCATGTTTCTGTGGTGCTTTGGTGTGTTTTTGGACCATGATTTCAAAATAAATATTGCGGTCGCCCCATTTTGGATCCCCCGCCTGCACCGCATGGCATGGCAAGTTGGCGAAACGATGAGGATGCCCCCCACCAGAGCAGCCCAGGACAGGAGAGGGGGAAGGCCGGGGACCCCCCCCCCAGAAACCACCCCTCTGGTAGGTGCCCTCACTCAGGCAGGCATATTTTCGCCTGCTTTTTTGGCCGGGAATCGTTTTTTTTTTTTTTTAATTTTTAAAACTTTTTTTCTGTGCCGCCCGCTTGGCATCGTGCGACCCCTGCGTGCGAAGATGCCAGGAACGACAACGACAAATCAGACCCATTTTTTCTTTTTTCGGTTCGAGTTCGAGTTCTGGCGGAGTAATTGTCATTACCGTTTCCGTTGCGTAAAGGAAACGAGGAACGGAAACGGAAATGAGAATTTCGCCAAGTCGTGCCCATGTCTAGTGGATAGTACCAAGATTGGGCACCTTCTGTTCACAGCTGGAGGCTGTGGAAAATGTTACATTAGTTCAGGGTTTGCAAATTTTTGTCTAAAGTTGTTAAGACTAAAAATTGAGGGTCATCTTATGGACAGAAGTAAATTAAGGAGAGGACCACATGGTTGCGAAACTGAAATTTTGCACTGGAAAAGTGGGGATCCTCTTATACATGGGGAGCATCTTATAGACAGAAAAATGTGGGTGCCATCAGTTTTGATTATGTCCAAATTATTTGTCATACAAATGACAACTGGTAGTCTTTGAACCAATTTAGAACCAATCTGATTTGATTTGTATCTGAATGATTTGAGCGATCTGTACAAATCTGTGTTTGAGGACTGAGAAGAGAAATAGGGAAAACAAAAGGCTCTAAGTATTCTCAAAGGCTTTCACAGCTGGGATCTGATAGATGTTGTACTTCAGAGGCCGTGAGCCGATCTTAGCAATATTTCAGGCCTCCTCGCTTCATTTTGGATTAATTCAGAGATGGACATATACCCTCACTTCATGTTTCAAATAATGTCAACATTTGAAGCAAATTTCCTATTCATAATCACTAGGTTAATGTGTTTTCCCTGTTTATTGTTTCTCTCACTTTTTAGTATTTTTAGTGTTTTTTTTCTTTTTTTCTTTTTGCATCTTGCCAGATTTTTGCATGTATTATGTGTTTATTTGCTTATTTTTCTTGTTTATTCTACTGTTTATTTAATTTGCATTGTTGTTTGTTTCTTGTTTGCATTTATGTAAACCGCCCAGAGTTCCTTCTGGGAAATCAGTGCAGTATAAAAATGCAATCAATAAATAAAATAAATAAATTTTAGTCTTGATTCCATTCATAGAACCTCACCCTCATTCAGCAGCACTGGCCACCTGGCCGGTTTAAACTCTGGAGGGAGGCAGAGCTAATTTTCTCTCCTCTGATGAGTTCTGTTCTGGAATAGCATTGGTTTAGAATGTTTTCAGTTGTTTCAGTGAAGCCATTTATAGTTTTATGTTTCATTTTCTGCAAGAGGCTATAATATCGAACTTTTCAATCAGTAAAAAAAAACCTGACATTGCAAAGCTTTGACAGTGCAAATATAAAAATTGATGGGATTTGAAAACCTTATGACAAAGTATCTGCTGAAATGTTCCAGTTTAACATGGGTGTAATACCATTGATTTGTATTAAATTACACATGCACAAGATCTCACAGCTGGATGAGTCCCCCGAGCTTAATTATCTCCTGAATCTATACCGAATATTTTTAAAACAGGAATCACTATCACATTCTTTAGAAGGCAATGAAACAATCATCCATTCTTGAAGTAAGAAGCATGGTAATTAGTAGCGAGGAAATAAATAATATGATTTCCCCCAAAATGTGCTCTACTGAATTATAATGTGGAAGAGGAGGAAAAGCAAGGAAAGGGGACAGGGAAAGTAAAAAGGTATTTAGCCTTTCTATGAAATTTACCAACATAAAATTAAAAAGTATTGGGTATGACTGACATTGTGATGAATGTTGAGGAAGAACTGGATGTGATGGGTATGATAGATAATGTTCCACATTGCCAGAGACAGAATTTAATGGCCTAGTTTAAGTTTTAAGAATTGTGAAATGTGGGCATGGATAGACAATTTTCTCAAGTCTTTGGAAGATATGACAGATTTTTCAGACAGAGCCAAAACATAATGGCAAACATGACGTTGCAACAGAGCTTTGGTAGTAGAGATGGGCACGACTTAGCGGTATTCCCGTTTCCGTTTCCGTTACTCGTTTCCGTTACTCTACGGAAACGGTAACGGGAATCACTGCCCCAGACTTCGAGCTCGAACCGACGAACGAACAATTTGGTCTGATTTGTCGTGCTTGTTACTTGCATCGCGCAATGCCAAGCGGCACAGAAAAAAAGTTTTTAAAAGTTAAAAAAAAAAACCCGATTCCCAGCCCTAAAAGTAGGCGAAAACTGTCTGAGGGCACCTACCAGGCCAGAAGGGTGTTTTATTTGGGGGGGGGGTTTCCCCCGCCCCCCTCTCCTTGGCTATTGCTACTGCTGCGCTGCTGGTACCAGGCTGGGAGGGCGCATCCATTTGCCATGCAGTGCGGGGGATCCAAAATGGCGACCGCAATATTTTTTTTGAAATCGTTGCCCAAAACCCCACCAAAGCACCACAGAAACATGCGAAAATTGGCTATTTTAAATGCTTGAATTTTTACAGTAGCAGCAGTGGGTTTTCATGGTCCACTCCATGGGAGTGGACCATGCAAAGTTTTGGAGCCATTCCACCAATCGCATGGCCAGGTTTTGCTGACTGTACCAGGATGGGAGGGCGCATCCATTTGTCATGCGGTGGGGGGGGGATCCAAAATGGCAACCGCAATATTTTTTTTTGAAATCGTTGAAAAAACCCCACCAAAGCACCACAGAAACATGCGAAAATTGGCTATTTTAAATGCTTGAATTTTTACAGTAGCAGCAGTGGGTTTTTCTTGCAAAAAAAAAGTCTCCGTTGATTTTATTTTATTTTATTTTTTTATACCTGCAGATTTGCAATGATGGGCTCGCCCATGGGAGTAGACCATGCAAATTTTCCACCAATCACATGGCCACTTGGCCAGGTTGACCACAGAGACTTCTGGGATGTGCCAACCGGGCATAAACAGCCCACTAATCGTAGCCCAAACCCGAACCCTAAGCCTAACCCATACGCCAGTACACTGTCCTTCTAAGTGGGTCAGAGAGGCACCCAGAGGTGCACCCCAATACTCACCCTAACATCACCCGTAACTAGCCTAACCCTAGCCGTTCCGCTAAGCCGTCTTAACCCTAAGCCAGATCTACTTGCATTGCACTACATGCAAGTACGTGAGACACAGCGGGTGCAAAGAGTCTGCCAGTCCGTCACTTGTGGCTCTGGCTGACTCCTGCAGCTCCCTCCAGGAGCCCGCTACCCCCTCCCCAAACCAGTACTAACGACGACAACGAAAAAAAAAAAAAAACGAACCGACTAATTTTTGCAAATTTTCGCGAAATACGGAAACGAGCCGAAACGGAACCGGCCCGACTAACAACAACTCGAAAAAATTTTTTTTCAAGTCGTGCCCATCTCTATTTGGTAGTGTTAACAATAAATAAATATAAAGATGAAAACCAGAAGATAAATTATAGTTTTGTATAGGAAGTGTGGTATAGAGAAGTTTGTATAATCCATTTCCCTTCAACAAATTCTATGAAATCTTCTCTTTTCTTTTGCAGGGTTCCTGCAGTTTGTTAAACTTATGAAGCAGGAATTTTTCATTGTTAGATGATCAATGAGAAAAAAAGTTACATATGCAAGAGTTCATGATATTCTGCTACCTCATGTAATAGGGAAGTGACTCTGTTTCAGTCCCATGAGATAAATATGACCACCAGCTGGTGACCAACAGTTTCTTGGTGCTCTACTCTCCAATCAGTGATCAGAGCTAAGGGAATTTCCCACTTCCTCTCATTAAACAGAAAAAATAAGCACATATGCCAATCAAAGCTCTTGTGCTCCTCACCTGAGCAGAGACATGACTCAAGAGGATTAACTTTAGAATCAGAGAATTTGAATATAATGCAGTTGGAACGGGCTTAAGAGGCTGTTAAATCATAAGAACATAAGAACATAAGAAGAGCCATGCTGGATTAGGCCAAAGGCCCATCTAGTACAGCTTCCTGTATTTCACAGTGGCCCCCCAGATGCGTTTGGGAGTTCATGAGACTAGATATTTGTCTCCTGATACCACTCCTCTGCATCTGGCCCTTGAAGTACCCTGATTTAAGCCTGGAGATTACACATCTCCATCATGTTTGTAACCTGTGATGGAGTTTTCCTCCAGGAATCTGTCCAATCCCCTTTTGAAGGCATCCAGGCCAGATGCCATCACCCCACATTCTGTGGCAGGGAGTTCCACAGACTAACAATGCACTGGGTGAAAAAATATTTTCTTTTGTCTGTTCTTACTCTCCCAACCCTCAATTTGAGTGTATGTCCCCTAGTTCTGGTATTTTGTGAGAAGGGGAAGAGCTTCCCTCTATCCACTAGAGATGGGCACGACCAGAAAAAATGATGTTTTGATTTTTCGTTTGTCGGAATGGTTCCGTTCTGTTCCGTTTCCATTTGTCGTGAAATTTTTCGAAGGGAAATTTTTCTAGGGAAGGCCAAAGTGCCAGAAGGGAGGATTGTTTCTGCCTTTGGAGGCAGAGTTTCTCCACCCCAGGAGACCGAGTTTCGTCAACCCAGGAGACAGAGTGGATGCAGGAGGGCTATTTCTTTAAGGCTGTAAGGAGAGCTCAGTCTTTGAGGTAGGTTGTTGTAATGTGCATCCTGACCACTTTGTAAGCTCCAAAACCCCAGGGAAGGTAGGAACGCATTGAGGAAGGCAGGTATTGGGGTGTACTACACTCAGACCAGCCATGGTCAACGGGGAAATATTGGGCCAACACTGACCCTAGAAGAAAATATTCCTGGGCTGCTAAAGACCAGGGAAGCCCTATAATAACTGGGCTAATTATGTAGCCCTTATTATACCCATACATGCAGTGGAATTACAGGCATTCAGGCAGACAAAGGTGGAAGGAAGGCAGGGGGGCGAAGCATTCAGGCAGGGCAGGCAGTCATATAGACAGAGCAGACAGCCAGGCATAATGTGTTACGCTGGTGGAATGTTAGGATGGGAGGCATACAGGCATTGTTTAGATTGGGTTAGGGTTAGGGTTAGGGGAAGTTGCACAGCTGCAACCCCAACAGTCTTGTCCGGTTCAAAATTATAAACATTGAGTGGTCCTCCCTGGTTCGGAGCCAGGCAAGGGCTAGAAAAATTGTGCCTACACAGACCCTTCCAAATGACACATTGAGTGGTCCTCCCTGGTTTGGAGCCAGGCAAGGGCTAGAAAAATTGGGCCTACAGATGGAGTATGATTCCCTTCAAATGACACATTGAGTGGTCCTCCCTGGTTTGGAGCCAGGCAAGGGCTAGAAAAATTGGGCCTACAGATAGAGTATGATTCCCTTCAAATGACACATTGAGTGGTCCTCCCTGGTTTGGAGCCAGACAAGGCCTATAAAAATTGGGCAGTAATCGAACCCTTCAAATTTAGTGGGAATGCAGGAAGGCAGGCAGGCAGGCAGGCAGGCAGGCAAGCAGGCAGTTAGGCAGGTAGGCAAAGGGCCAGGCAGGCAGGTAGGGTGGTAGGCAGGCAGGTAGACAGGCAGGCTGGCAGGAAGTTGGCCTTGCAGGGAGGAAGCCAAGCTGGGAGGAAGGCATAATTGCAGGCAGGCAGGCATAAGTGTTGCTCTTGTAGTGCATGTTAGAGCAAGGGAGGCATGTTTGGAAGGAATCGGAGGAAGAACGACTGTGGGCCTAGGTCTTGGAGTGTTGGGGGACTCCCAACGTGGAAAAGTTGAAGCGGATGAAAGTCAAACTTTCCATGGTCTACAGGTCCAGACGAGAGGGGCGCGGCCTCAGGACATCTCCCATGTGGGAGAAGACATGCTCACTCTGGACACTGGTGGGTGGGATGGACAAGAGGTCCAACGCCAGAGTCGAAAGAGCTGGCCAGATGTCTGCCTTTTTGGCCCAGTAGTGGAGTGGGTCCAAGGTGAGGGGTTGGAGGGGATCGGCCATGTACTCCCTCTCCATGGTCAGAGCGGGGTCCGGTTCTTCTTCCTCCCTTGCCTCCACTGAGGAGGAGACTGCCATGGCTAGGGCAGAGGCCAGGTAGTTGGCTGCTGGTACGGAACCTGGTCTCTGGGTGAACGCTCCTGCAGTAGAGGAGGAAGAGGACCCTTGCGAGGATTCCTCTTCTGCATCGCTCTGGCTTCCGTGCGCCCTTGGGAATGCCTGGGCCTGATTTGAGGCAGCCGTATGGACTTGACAGCATAGCTCCATCTTCCAGGAGTTTAGGTCGGCAGCGCTGCCCGCCAGGGAACCCTTGACGCAAGGGTCACACAGGCATGCCATCTGGTACACCTTCTCCCTCCTCAGTGGGCTAAGGCAGGTATCCACGCCGGTCAACAGCCTGTCTGCCAAGGCCCTGCACTTTGGGAGAAGATTGGCTTCTTCCCGGATACTGGCCTCTAGGCATTGGCGAAGGGCGTTGTAGTTGCTGAGGACATGGGTGGTCTCCTCAAAAGGCTGCAGGATACCCACCATCTGGGAGAGGGCGAGCCACTCGGTAGCACCAATGTCCAACACCCTTCCCTCAGGCACGACGGGGGTGGTTGACATGACGTATTCCACCACTTGCCTCTGCTCCACCAGGCGCTTGGCCATTTCGTAGATGGAGTTCCACCGGGTGGTCACGTCCTGGATCAGGACATGCTCTGGTCGGCCCGTCTCTGCCTGCCTCTCACGCATCATCCTGGATGCCTTGACGCTGCGAGAGAAGTGCCTGACAATTTTCCTGCACTTGTCCAGCAAGGCCTTGGTCTCCAGGGTCCCCTCATCCCAGGAGTCCTTCGCTGTTCCCAACCCAATGGCATCACCCACCACTAGATGCAGTTTGTGTGCTGCGCACACGATGCCCTGGAACCCTGCCCTATCAACCGTGTTGATCATGTTATGGCCTGCGTCAGTAACCATGAATCCGCGATTGACCTGCCCCTCGGGTGCCCACTCCCGCAGTGCCGTCTTGAGGACCTCAGCAATGTGGATGCCTTTGGCACTGTCCTCCATGCTTTCTGCCTGGAGAAGCACCACCCTGTACCCTCTTGGGGTGCTCCCTTGTGGCCCCCCCTGCAGCTGTTCTTGGAATGTCCTGGTGTCAAGGACCTCCTTGTGTTGCCACCAATGAGCCGTCAGAGAGAGGTATCCGTGGTGCCCACCGGTCCAGAGGTCGGAAGTGAAGTGGATCTTTCTTCCTCTGGCCGCCTGCAGCAGGGCCTGGATCATGTTCCTGAGGGACTCAAAAAGGGAGGGAATCACCCGCCTGCTGAAGGTACGACGGGATGGAGGCTCGTATCATGGAGCCACATGCTTCATCAGGTGCCTGAAGCCTGATGACTCCACATAGGATAGGGGCAACCCCTTCAGGGCCACCATTTCAGCAACCACGCGAGTGGTGGTCTCCTATGCCTTGGCCCTATTTCATTGGCTGACAAACCTCCCACACAGTGGCACCACTTCCTGCAGAGTGGCCTGCCTCTTCCCACTCTCAGCGGAGCTGTCTCTGGAGTCTGTCCCCATGCCTGTTTCCCCTCTCTTCCTCTCTGAGGAACCAGGGCCTGACACTGTCCCAGGCAGAGTCCCAGGGTGCCTTCGCATGAGGTGGCTACGCAAGGCACTTGAGGAGAGGTGTTTGGGGTCATTCCCCCTGTGCACGACCACCCCGCATTCTTGCACACCGCAAGCCTCAAGTCTTCCGGGCTGTTATGAAAATGCTCCCAGAGAGAGCCGCGAGGCGTATGGAAAGTACTGCCCCCTCTGTTACTGCCTGCCGCTGCTGTGCTGGTGGTGGTGTGGCTTGTACCCTGCTGGGACAATTGACTGCTGCTGTCACTGGTGGTACTCTGGGTAGAAAGAGGGCTGCTCCTTCCATCACTGCCTGAAGCCTGCCTTTCGTCTGTTCCTGCCAACAGGTCCTCACAATCCGGGATATGTAGATGCAAAGATCCCGTTTCTGATTCCAAGTCCTCGTCTTCCTCCTGATAAACAGGGGGGTGTGTGTCCATGTCAAAGCCTGGTGGCGTTGGGGCTCGCATGCAGTCATCCATGCTTCCCTCAGTGACAGAAGATGGTACGGTCATGCTGGTTGTGCAACTGCTGCTTGGAGAGGGAGTGGCAGCAATATCACTATCTGCACTACTACTTCCTGTGCCTTCCTTCAGAAATGTGCCCCTATTTATTTTATTAGGGTTCCCCTGTGCTTCCCTCTGGCTCTGCCACCCCTCCTCATTTTTTTTATTTCTCAAAAAGTATTAGAAATATGTTTTCTTTTTATATTTGTGTTAAGTAACAAACTATTCTAATAAACTTATCCTTTTGACCCACAAGCTTACTCTCACACTGTGTTCTTTTGTACAAGCTTTCAATGTTGCCCTGCTGGCCCTTGGTATAAGTTTCTAATTTCTGAATTCAACTTGATGCACTGAAATGGAATGTGCCTGCCTGTGTGTTCAAGTGCACACCCAGCACAACGTGTATGTATGTAAACAACAAACAAACACTGACTGGAGTACTGAATCAATATAATATTTTAAGACTGATATCAGCAGAAGCAGCAGCCTCCCAAAAAAGATATTTGGGTGTAAATAAAAACAATATAGTTTAGTTGTAGTCAGGGAATAAACTGAAAATAATTTTCTGAATTCAACTTGATGCACTGAAACGGAATGTGCCTGCCTGTGTGTTCAAGTGCACACCCAGCACAACAAGTGTATGTATGCAAACAACAAACAAACACTGGAGTAATGAATCAATAATATAATATTGTAAGGCTGATATCAGCAGAAGCAGCAGCCTCCCAAAAAGATATTGGGGTGTAAATAAAAAAACAATATAGTTTAGTAGTTTTAGTCAGGTAAACTGAAAATAATTTTCTGAATTCTTCTGTCCCACTTAAATGGAATGTGTCTGTGTGTTCAAGGGCACACACACAGCTCAACAAGTTTAAAAACAATTAAGTAAGTAATTAGTAAACTAAATAATATTGTGAAATTTTCTCCACTTAGAATAGAGGTTCAACTTCTGTTCTTGCCTTGCACCCCAAATGTGTGTGTGTATGCAAGCAAATTGAAGTTGGGAAAAATAGAAAATAAATGGTAGTATATATATATTTTAAAATAAATCCACACCTCCTACTCCCAGGCGACCCTCCCCCTTTATCCAAGAAATATCCTCCTCTCCCCACAAACAGCCATAGAAGAGGAAAAATAGAAAACCCTAACTGCTTCCCTTCACCAAAGCTGCAGGGAATCAAAGAAATTTTTCTAATAAAAATCAATTCCCTCCCTGCCTGCCTAAAGCCTAAAGTCTCCAGGCCTCCCTCCTCGAATAATCCAGTAGCACAGCACAGCCCTCCCTCAACCACATCCAAGAGCAGACTGCGACTTCTGGAAGGTGCCTCGGCTTTTTATGCCCTCTGGCACATCCAGAAGTGTCAGTCAAAACCTGGCCATGTCATTGGTGGAATTGTTCAAAAAAATTGCATGGTCCCATCCCATGCCCAGCCCACATGGGCAGGTCTAAAAAAACAAAAAAGAAAAGAAAAGAAAAGAAAATCAATGAAACATTTTATTGCTATAAAAAACCCACTGCTGCTACTATTAAAATTCAGGCATTTAAAATAAATAAATTTCACATGTTTCTGTAGTGAATTGGTGTGTTTTTTGACCACGATTTACAAAGAAAAATTGTGGTCGCCATTTTGGATCCCCCTACCGCATGGCATGGTGAAACGACGAGGATGATTTCCCCCCCCCCAGCCTGGTGCCAGCAGAGCAGGACAGGAGAGGAGGGGGGAAGGCCTTGGACCCCCCCTCCCAGAAACCACCCCTCTGGTAGGTGGCAAAGCCTCAGGCAGGCATATTTTCGCCTGCTTTTTCGGCCGGGGGGAGTCAGGTTTTTTTTTTTTTACTTTTAAAAACTTTTTCTATGCTTGCTTGGCATCGTGCGATCGCCGTGATGCCACAAATGGAAATGAAAAACCCGACCTAATTTTTCTTTTTTCGGTTCGAGTTTGAGTGGTAACGGCTTAATTACCGTTACATTTCCGTTACCTACGGAACCAACCAACCAACCAAACAAACAAAACAAAACAAAACGGTAACGGAAATGAAAATTTCACCGCTCCGTGCCCATGTCTACTATCCACTTTACTCATGCCCTGCATTATTTTGTACGTCTCAATCATATTCCCCCTCAGGCGCCTTTTTTCTAGACTAAAGAGCCCCAAATGTTTTACCCTTTCCTCATAAGGGAGGTGCCCCAGCCCAGTAATCATTTTAGTCGCTCTCTTTTGCACCTTTTCCAGTTCCACTATGTCTTTCTTGAGATGCGGTGACCAGAATTGTACACAATACTCCAGGTGCGGCCTTACTATTGTTTTGTATAATGGCATTATAATGTTGGCTGTTTTATTTTCAATCCCCTTTTTGATAATCCCTAGCATGGAATTGAACTTTTTCACCACTGCCACACACTGGGTAGACACCTTCATGGAGATGTCCACCAACACACCAAGATCTCTTTCCTGATCTGTCACGGATAACTCAGAACCCATGAGTTGATAGATAACGTTTTGATTTTTTTGCCCCAATATGCATTACTTTACATTTGGCTACATTAAAACACATTTGCCATTTCTCCGCCCATTCCCCCAGTTTGGAGAGATCCTTCTGGAGCTCTTCACAATCTTCACATTGACTTAGGAATCCAAGTCAAATTTCATTTGACATATAGTTAATTTTTTCTTGAATGTCTCCAGCACTTGAGTGTTCAACACCTTCCAAGGTAACTGATTTCATTGTCAGACTACCCTAAGAGTTAAGAAGTTTTTCCTCACATTCAACTGAAACCTGGCTTCCTGTAAGTTCAATCCATTATGACATGTCCTACATTCTGGCATGAATGAACCGTTGTTGGTGCTCCTCACCACAATGGCTTTAAAAAATCCTCCATCAGTGTCAGTGGAGGATATTTTTAAGCCTAGTTTTAATATGGGAATGAGGATGTTTAGGGAAGTTGATGCTGTCCGTAGTCCTGTGACCCATTTAACTGCCCCTTCTCACACTCCATTTGAAAATGTGGAATAGAAGCCTGATTGAAGTGAAGGAGGTGCTGTATATGTATTTGGGAATGTATATGTGCATATGATAAGGTAATCATGTCAGTGCCACATGGCAGCAGTGAAGTGGTCTCATCTGCTTTGGGCTGTACGGCCACGTTGAACTGGAGCAGCATCTCCTATTGGTGGATTCATTTTGTCTACACTGTATATATGGTGATGGAGATGGAAGTCGGACCAAGTGCAGGGAAATTATGATATTCCAAGGTAACCATAGCATTACTAATACATGTGGTAAACATTCAAGCTGCTAATAACTTTAACATCTTGGCATTCCTAGCAATAAAATGATCCATACATCTCTGCATGGTTTCCACATTCTTGTCATTCATTCGGAGGTCATTACTATTGTCAAGTGGGGATCATTCAGGGATGCAATCCATGGGGAAGAAAGCAAATGAGAAAAACTGGCATTAGAAGAAAATTCAGGTTAGCTTGAAAGGCAAACAAAATGCCATTCGTCAGAGGAAGTCACAGATCCAAGAAAAAGATTGTTCTGGTTTCAGATTGATTGTTAGATTGGCCATGAATTTGTGAGTTTCTTTTGCAGCATATTAGAACAGCTGACATCCCTGAAAGAGTCATTTCTAAGTTCTAGGCTGTATTTTCCATTGATACTTGGTTCTGCTTTGTTTCTTCCTTTTGTCCATGACGATAAGCACATCTATTTTGTGTGTGTACAAATTCTTCTTGGACATTAAGCCAAAATTTGCTTTCAATTTTAGTCTGTTGTCTCAGCTTTGACCCTTCGGCATTGGGCGACCCTGCTGGGTGTCTAGACTTGCAACTAGAGATGGACGTTCACAAACCACAAGCAATGAATTTATGATTTTTCCCAAACCAACAATGAATCAGGGCACTGCTTCATTTGGTGGCTATCTTTAAAAAAAAAAGAAACCGTGTCTTCCTCCCCACCCACACATCCTGCCATCCCAGTCCATCACTGTTTCTCCCAACTGCCTCCATAAGTTTTTCATGGTGCAGATTCCCCTTTCATTACCACCACCGGTTGCCATTTTGAGAAGCCAACTCCCGTGGGCTGGCTGGCCTTTGCACATGCCCTGGTGTCTCAACTGTGAGATGGGGATCTGCACAGAGGGCTCTTACCTAGCTGACAAGCCAGCTAATTAAAATAGTAATAATAATAAAAGAAAGTTTAGTTAATTGGCCGGTCAGCCAGTGGGAGCCTTCTGGACATGTCCTCACTGTGAAGAGGCAGGGCATGCTGGCCTGGAGCAGGCCTCCCAAACTGGCAGTTGCAGTGGAGGAAGAGAAGGCAGCAACAGGAAAATGTAGGCAATGGAGGCAGTGGGAAGGGGTTAGGGGCAGGCTGTGTATGGGGGGAAGGGAATGAACCAGGAACTTTGTTGCATCACTCAAAAATTAATTGCTTTGAGAAAGTTCAGGTTCCTCAGATTTAACAAATTCAAAGCAATCTGAATAAACACATTGGCAATTTTAGATTCCTGACTCAGCTTTGTGCCCGTCCTTACTTGTAATGGCCTACTCTTCTGGTATATATCACTTTCACCTTCCCTTGTAAGAGTCAAATTCATTCAACATACTAAGGTATGCATTAGGGGTGGGATAAATGTACAGTGGTACCTTGTATAAAGGAATTAATTCATTCCATATGAAATTCTGTTAAGCAAATTCTTCTTTGTACAAATTTCCCATAGGAATGCATTGAAAATGGATTAATCCCTAATCGCGACCATTTCTCTGTTGTACAGATTTGCCCCATAGGTGATTCTGTTAAGCGATTTCCCCCTATCTCTGGATTTTTTTTTCCCTTCAAGCAGATTTTCTGTTAAACAAACCTCTTGTTATATAGGGTCCACTGTATATCCTAGTATAGAACTGTATGGCACTTTACTCTTGTAAAAATTGATATTGTAAGGCAGAAAGTAACATATGCTTTCATTTACATGGGTTATATGTCAATATTTGTATGTGAACACAGCACAGCTAAACAACAAAACATGTGTTAGAATATTATGATGACCATTTCTTGCTTGATTGGTGTATTCTGTTTAGTGTATTCTTCTAATTTATCTTTTTGCATGTATTGCTATAAGCATTAAAGGAATATTTATGCTGCATTTTTAAATGTATGACATACTGAAGAAAACTTCAGCAAAACATGCGTAACTGTGTTGTGTTTATTACTATCATATACTGAATTATATGACTGTAATATATATTGCTTTATTACTGTGACAGTTTCTAGACTATCCAAAACTATGGTGGATTTTTCTATGAAGATAAATTATTTTATGAATTTTGGATCTCAGCTTGTTGTGGCTGATATATACTTGTTGGGATGCAATTTGATACCACTGTTTACCCACATCAGTATCAGATAAGGGAGTGGGGAAAACACCCAGCTAGGTGTTAAAATGTTTACAAGATAAGTCAATGCTATAAAGACGCCTGCTTCTTGGGAGGAAAGCAATGACAAACCTAGATAGCATCCTAAAGAGCAGAGACATCACTTTGCCAACTAAGGTCAGGATGGTTAAAGCTATGGTTTTTCCAGTAGTGATGTATGGAAGTGAGAGCTGGACTATAAAGAAGGCTGATCGCCGCAGAATTGATGCTTTTGAGCTGTGGTGCTGGAGGAGAGTCTTGAGAGTCCCCTGGACTGCAAGGAGATCAAACCTATCCATTCTGAAAGAAATCAACCCCGAATGCTCACTGGAAGGACAGATTTTGAAGCTGAGGCTCCAGTATTTTGGCCACCTCATGAGAAGAGAGGACTCCCTGGAAAAGGCCCTGATGCTGGGAAAAATCGAAGGCAAAAGGAAAAGAGGACAACAGAGAATGAGATGGTTGGACGGTGTCATCGATGCAACCAAAATGAATTTGACAAAACTCCGGGAGGCAGTGGAGAATAGGAAGGCCTGGCGAGCTCTGGTCCATGGGGTCACGAAGAGTCGGACACGACTGAACGACTGAACAACAACAACAACATAGGTAGTTAGTACAAGGGGACTACTTCCTCCAAATTATTTTGTTATGAAAACTGTAAATATCTTAGAGTACCAGAAACAACATCATGCATCATTCAAATCAAAATTGAATGGCGGAGATACAATCAAAGCTACAATCACATGAACAGTCCAAGAAATTAGATATCCTGATGGAACAACATTTAATATTTAAGTTCTAGGTCATATGTAATGCCAGTCAATTTTAAAAATAATTTTATTGACTGTTAGAGGTAATTTGAATAAAAATAATGTGCCATCAAGCTAATTCTGATTTGTGTTCTTAGGTTTTTCAGTGCAGCTTGTGTAAGGCCACATTAGTTGGCTCTACTTGCAGGAGACACAGTGGGGAATCAAGTTTTCAACCTCTATGATATTTACTGAGTTGTTTACAGGCCACTCACATAATGTTCAAGGCATATGCAAAGCCACCTTTAGAGATGCAACTGCTAAACAGAGCATTTCAGCTAAATAAGGTAGTAACTGTTCATTTGTCATAGAGCAAATGAGAAGAGTTTTATCCCATTGCCAGGGTGTCTTTTTTATTAACAGATGATGTTGTTCAAAGACTGTAACCAAGTAATTATTTTATTGTAACAAGCTTATTAGTGTATTGATTTATATAGGAGTAGGCTTTGTTGTCATTATATATCATCTGGAGTATATTACTGCATCGGAGAATGAGAAGATGATTATGAAGAGCCATCAGTGCCTGATTAAAATGTCATCATTTGCAATGGAGTGGTTAAGGGTCTGATGGTTTTTTCCATTTCCAATTCTCTTGCTTCAATAGCCTCTTCAAATTTGGCCATTAAAAATGATTCCAGATTGCAAAACTATGCCATCAGTTGCTTTCATCTGCCAATTTAAGGGTGACTTTGTTTCCTCCAATGCGAAGTTAAATGTGTTAAAAGCATTTTTCTGTTTCCTTTGAAATGTGTGCAAATTGTGTTGCTATATCTGCTGAAAATAACAGCTTTAATGTTAACAGTAAATAGCGGCAGTGTGCTAAATTATATACATGCTAGAAGCCTGCAGCTAACATTTGGCTCTTTCTCCCCACAAACTAGTAAGCTTCAGTCTTCCTCTCCATGTTCATACTAGGAAGGCACATGTCTTCCCATTCTTTATCTGTGTTTGCCTTTCCATATATATCTTTTTCCTCCCATATTCCTCTCTCATTCCTTTGGACCCATTTCTTGTTCAGATCCCGGCTTTAAGCAAGCTCTCACCTACCCAGAAAACTTTCCATATTTGAACCAACCCACCAATGAGAAGCAGCACTTTGCATCAGATACACAGTTATTTGGACAATTGCACTCAGAATGTCCTCTAACTGCCCAGAAACCATTAGATAGGCAGTTGTCCAAGTTAACAGGTCAGCTCCTTGATCACCACTGCCAAAATGTAGTTCAGTTCTGGAAGTTTTGATGACAAAGTGTTTTTCTACTATGCTCGTGGTGCTAACCCTCATGAAGCACAAAATAACGACAGATTGTATTCCTGTTTTTGTAGCTTCTGTTTATTATATATACAGAGCTGACTGGCTTCTCACCAGTCAGTGACCAGTCAGGAAAACACACACAGTTCAGCAATATTACAGCATGCATAGACATTGGCCGAATGACAAATAAGAAGGGAAGACAAGAGAAATGGCTTCTGCCATATGGTATATGTATACATTTTCTCTGATGGTACTGACCAATCAGTACCAGCGACCCATACCACTTAGTCACCAGATGGACATGGCTAGACTTTTGTCCTTAATTTAATATTCAGCAGCTCATACCAGTGTCCACAATCTGCCTACCTTTCTTCTGTCTATACACGAAACATGGACAGTTTTCTTTCAATGTCCCAACAAGGTTCTGAGAAGACCTCTCTACAGGTGCAACATGAGGCCCAGAAGAAGAACATACTTTAGGGTCTGGAGGAAAGACATGTATTTTCGGTCAAATGCATGAATAAAACTGCACATTAAATAAATTCTATAAATAAAGGGTACAGGAGAAAAATGTGCAACACAGTATATAAATTGAAGTCTAGGAAGGAAAAAAAGTCTTGGAATCCATCACAAAACAAGGATGAGAAGAACATGGAGATGGGATTCAGAGAAACACCACAGAATGGAAGCCAAAAAAATTTCACCTCCCTAGGAGTCATCCATATTTATCCAAGAAACTCTCCAGCATCCAGAGTTTTAACTGGAGAATACTCAAAGAGAAATAAATAGAAAATAATAGTCACAAAAATCTAGCTGGGATCGATTATGCTTCCCTTGGTAAAAGAAGCATTACCTAACAGGAAAATAATGCTTTGCCAGAGATCTTCACACATATTTTGCAGATTCTGAAGCGATTAAAAAAAAACATTATTTGCTCTTTCCCCTCCTGAGCACAGCTTTGTGGATGGCATGACTATTATGAATTAGGAAATTATTATTCTGAGAAACTAATGCTTTTCTTCATGGCCTTCATTCTATTGTGAAATAAAGCTTAAAACACAGAGAGCACAAAATAAGCACCCAAAGAAGTTTATTAAATAAATGAAGAAATTAGCTCAAAATGCTTAATAGATGATGAATAATTTTAGGAACAACTAGACTAGAATGAGATTTTGGACAACCAGCATGTCCAATGGCTAGTATTTATATTGGGGGTGGGGGGAAGCAGTAGCCTAGTCACGCAATCCCCACAGGGGATCAAAGTGGCAGCATTCTTGTTTAGGCCAATACAATCCCCGATTGCTCTGTATTAGCTCTCTCAGATCACGTCATCCATCCTTTCTCTTCAAGTAGCCACTGGCTTATGTCTTTTGAGAATAGTCTCCCCTTCAAATTCACCATCCTGTCATATCTCATTCCTATGAGACATGAAGAAAGGGTGGATTTGAAGGAGAGTCTGTGCTCCAGTCTTTGTTAGCACAATATATCAACTAAAACACAAAAATTGAGCCACTTGTTGGGCTGCATAGAAGACTTTGCTTCTCCCCACATCCAACACCATGTGTATATGCCTTGCAGCCTCCAATTGCTAAGCCCAGGAAGAGGAGGAGGCGGCAATGTAGAAGTACAGTATGTGTTGGAGAGGCCTTGTAAGAAAGCCCTGGCAACTGTTGCTAGTGCTACCTCCACATTACATAAATGTACAAGAAGAAAGGGCTGGTCTCTGGGTGGAAGCTTCCCACTTCCCTCCCTATGGATTTCTACCTCCCCTCCCCAATAGCTGAAAGTCATATTTGGAGTGTGAAGGGAAGTGTGTTTCTCTGTGTGTAAGTCTTGTAGAGAGGGACCCTGCAACTTCTGAATTTGTGACTGCACTATGTAATAACTGAATGTTGCTTGTTGCTGAAGGTACTTCCAAAAGACACACATATTCCACAGCAGGCTTAAAACTTTCAGAAGAATCAAATGACATGAAGCAATTCCATAATAAAAAGCAAAATAAAACTTCTTCAAAGACCAGGCTGTTTAGAATAAGACCCACAGAAAATAAAAAAGCTATGAAGTAATAAAGATGTAGCTTAGATCCAGTACATATGAAGAATTCAGCAGAGTAGCAGCCATAGATCACATTCTCCTGAGAGATGAAGCTAATCAAGCATTGGTTTTGCAAATGCCAGCTTGACAAAAGCTTGAATGTTCTGTTCTTCTATATCCCATCATCCCATCACTAGATATTTCAAACCTTGTCACCAATTAGTTCGTGTTTCTCCTTGAACCTTCTGGGAGGTAACCTCTGCAAAAGAGGTCCCACGAATACTATTTTGGTCACAGAAATACACATGCCAACCATCAGGCACATGATTTTAGCAGCTGCCTACAGCATGTTCATATTATTGATGCACCTTTTAGTACCATCATTTGCTCTATGCAGACAAGATACATCACCAGGAGAGAAAATGGAAGCCATCAAAGGAAAATGTTAAAGTTTTGGGGTAAAGTAAGGATGTAGTAACTGCAGTGTTCCAGATTTTGACAAACAACTGATTTCAATGTACCATGCAACTGACAAGGCTGATAAGAACTGGTGTCCAACAACAGACCTCTGCCCCTGTAATGAAGCAAAACCGATTTCCAGAGCAGTACTATGAGTAATTGTGTTCCATGCACAATTAAATGCATAAAAGGGGGACAAAAACAGCTAATGATCCACTTACTATAGAATATTCAGTATTGGTGGCTGAAAAGACATAATGGTACCATTTAAGTAAGGCTGTCATTCCAAGGACAAACAATGTGCTGCTCCTATTCAAGTGCTACAAAGTTCTGCCTGACATTCTCTATGTAGGCTTTGGAGATCTACACAAAGCCTCTATTCACCAGCTCTCTATATGCCAGTCAGGCACACTTAGTATCTGCAAAAGGTTAATTAATATTTGCATTACTGGTCATATTGCAGGTACAAAGCTGGCATTTATTTTCAGATTCTGAAAGAACACTTCACAGGTGCCACTGTAAATATTTTACAGCTAGCTCTGAGATGAGTAGTTCTTTAAAAACATCTATGAATGGCACACACACACCCTCTTCTAATTCATTCTTCCTTGTTTATATGTGATCCTCAGTGTCAGAGGTGAAGAATCTAGACAGTTGTAAAATATGCTTCTCCTCCATTTATTATCATTATCCTTTCACTATGATGTTTCTAAAAAGATTTATCTTGTAAAAGTAAATCTCAGCGAATCATTTCATAACATTTGTAGTTCCTCCACAACTTTAATGTAACAAGACCTCTTTTAAAGTGAGAGGGAAGGAACACTTAACTCCCATGTGTTCTTACCCCCCCCCCAACCCAGAATCATTTCTTAATGTATTGCTTGTTCACATGGCCTTCCAAGTGGATTCATGGAATGGGGGATAAATACTACAACCTCTGGTCACCTCTTCAGCGCCAAAACGCTGTCTTTCCCCTCCCCATGTATCCCTTATACAGTATAGTGTAGCTCCTTTCACTGCAAAAGAAGACACATTTTAACTGCACATACATAAGTCTTGTGGAGTCAATGAAGGAAATGAAGAGTGGTGTCAGTGCAGAAGCCTGATTTCCTTTTGAGACAACCAACCTACAAAGTGGAGCCATTGCAACAAATTAATATCATATTTTCTCTATTCAGTAGCCTAACTGTGGAGGCTTTCAGACTCTTTCTAATCTGAAACTAAAGCATGGGTCACCATGCCTAGGTTTGGCAGCAATGAGATAACACAATTGCATGACATGAATCATGCTTAGGCCCTAGATACCTGAAGGACTGCCTCCTTCCATATGAATCTACCCAGCAATTAAGATCTTGCCAGGGGGACCTTCTGAAAGAGCCGTCCCTCAAGGAGGGGAGAGCGGTGGCTTGTAGATATAGGCCTTTTCATCAGGTACCACCAGACTATGGACTACCTTCCCAAGTGAGACACACCCGGTGCCAACATTGGTGATGACGTTTTGGCACCAGGTAAAAATCTTACTGTTCCAGAAGTTCCAGATAGAAACAGATTGTTGGTCTGGATGGCAACTTTAGTGCATTGTGTTTTAATGTTTTTAATTTTTTAAAAAACTGTTCATTTTAATCATTGTAAGCCACCTGGAGACATTTGGGTAGTGGGAGGCATATAAACGGTAGGTATAAATAATTAAATAAATAAATAAATAAATAAATAAATAAATAAATAAATAAATAAATGGACAAGGAGTATCCACTGTCCAAACACTATGAAGTATGGGACATGAACTGATATGAGTGAAACTCATTTTATCTGCAACATGTAGTACAAACTGGACAAAACTGTTGGTCTATACTTTCTTCTCATGGGCCATTTACTTCCTGATTGCTTCATCATCTTAACTATTAGAGAGGTTTCCACCAACACTAAGCAAGTCTTTGTTCTATCTGTTTCATCACCCCCACCTCACTTGAAAGTCTGGATGCTCTACTCAGTAAGAAGGAATGCTTAGGACTAGGAGTAACAATGCCTACCATAGCAAGTTGTTTCCCCTAGCCACAGATCCACCAGGGTTTCAATGGTAGCAAGAAATGTAGGATGATTTCTTGACTTCCATATCATGTATTAGAACTGAGAATGCATATTCTGATTGACACTTTTAAGTTTTTATGTTTGACATGTCAAAGAAATTTCTGTGCCCCAGACCTATTCTGACTTTTATTGCATGTTCCAAATATTCATTCAGACAAATTCTATCTTTACTAATAAGCTGTACAATTTTATTTTTGGATTTTAACTGCATTTTGGGCTACATGCTTATTCTTTATCTTGCTTCCTTTTCACACATATTTCAACCATATTAAGTACTAACTACATTGATTTTATTGAGCAACATTTGCAGACTATATAAATTGTTAGCCAGTAATACTGTACGATCTGGATATTAAATATTGTTGATAACTTCTCCATTCACATAAAACCATTATTTGAATTAATATCCTTTGTCTGTAGGAAAAGCAATGACAAGAATACATTCTTATTTTAGAACATAAGAACATAAGAAGAGCCATGCTGGATAACGCCAAAGGCCCATCTAGTCCAGCTTCCTGTATCTCACAGTGGCCCCACCAGATGCTTTTGGAAGCGCACGAGACTAGATATCTGTCTCCTGATACCACTCCCCTGCATCTGGCCCTTGAAGTACCCTGGTTTTAAGCTTGGAGATTACACATCTCCATCATGGTTTGTAACCTGTGATGGACTTTTACTCCAGGAATCTGTCCAATCCCCTTTTGAAGGCATCCAAGCCAGATGCCATCACCACATCCTGTGGCAGGGAGTTCCATAGACTAACAACGCGCTGGGTGAAAAATATTTTCTTTTGTCTGTTCTTACTCTCCCAGCCCTCAATTTGAGTGCATGTCCCCTAGTTCTGGTATTTTGTGAGAGGAAAAAGAGCTTCCCTCTATCCACTTTACTCATACCCTGCATTATTTTGTAGGTCTCAATCATATCCCCCCTCAGGCGCCTTTTTCCAGACTAAAGAGCCCCAAATGTTTTAGCCTTTCCTCATAAGGGAGGTGCCCCAGCCCAGTAATCATTTTGGTCGCTCTCTTCTGCACCTTTTCCAGTTCCACTATGTCTTTCTTGAGATGTGGTGACCAGTAGAGATGGGCACGACTTGAAAAAAAAATTTTTCGAGTTGTCGTTAGTCGGGCCGGTTCCGTTTCGGCTCGTTTCCGTTTTTCGCGAAAATTTGCAAAAATTAGTCGGTTCGTTTTTTTGTTTTTTCGTTGTCGTTAGTACTGGTTTGGGGAGGGGGTAGCGGGCTCCTGGAGGGAGCTGCAGGAGTCAGCCAGAGCCACAAGTGATGGACTGGCAGACTCTTTGCACCCGCTGTGTCTCACGTACTTGCATGTAGTGCAATGCAAGTAGATCTGGCTTAGGGTTAAGACGGCTTAGCGCAATGGCTAGGGTTAGGCTAGTTACGGGTGAGGTTACGGTGAGTATTGGGGTGCATCTGGGTGCCTCTCTGACCCACTTAGAAGGACAGTGTACTGGCGTACTGGTTATGGGTTAGGCTTAGGGTTCGGGTTTGGGCTACGATTAGTGGGCTGTTTATGCCCGATTGGCACATCCCCAGAAGTCTCTGTGGTCAACCTGGCCAAGTGGCCATGTGATTGGTGGAAAATTTGCATGGTCTACTCCCATGGGCAGGTGTAAGTTTTTATAAAATAAAATAAAATAAATTTAAAATCAACGGAGACTTTTCTTTGCAAGAAAAACCCACTGCTGCTACTGTAAAAATTCAAGCATTTAAAATAGCTAATTTTCGCATGTTTCTGTGGTGCTTTGGTGGGGTTTTGGGCAACAATTTAAAAAAAAAATATTGCGGTCGCCATTTTGGATTCCCCCCACCGCATGGCAAATGGATGCGCCCTCCCAGCCTGGTACAGTCAGCAAAACCTGGCCATGCGATTGGTGGAATGGCTCCAAAACTTTGCATGGTCCACTCCCATGGGCGAGCCCATCATTGCGAATGCGCAGGTGTAAAAAAATGATAAAAACAATAATTTAAAAAAAATCAACGGAGACTTTTTTTGCAAGAAAAAACCCACTGCTGCTACTGTAAAAATTCAAGCATTTAAAACTAGCTAATTTCCGCATGTTTCTGTGGTGCTTTGGTGGGGTTTTGGGCAACGATTTCAAAAAAAAATATTGCAGTCGCCATTTTGGATCCCCCGCACTGCATGGCAAATGGATGCGCCCTCCCAGCCTGGTACCAGCAGCGCAGCAGTAGCAATAGCCAAGGAGAGGGGGGGGGGGAACCCCCCCCCCAAATTTTTTTTTTTTTCTGGCCTGGTAGGTGCCCTCAGACAGTTTTCGCCTACTTTTAGTGCATGTCCCCTAGTTCTGGTTTTTTTTAACTTTAAAAACTTTTTTTCTGTCCGCTTTGGCATTGCGCGATGCAAGTATTTTGCACGACAAATCAGACCAAATTGTTCGTTCGTTTTCGAGCTCGAAGTCTGGCAGAGTAATTCCCCTTTTCCGTTTCCGTAGAGTAACGGAAACGAGTAACGTCAACTTCTGAAACTTTTCCAGTTCCGCTATGTCTTTGCCCATCTCTAGTGACCAGAATTGTACACAATACTCCAGATGGGGCCTTACTATTGTTTTGTATAATGGCATTAGAATGTTGGCTGTTTTATTTTCAATCCCCTTTTTGATAATCCCTAGCATGGAATTAGCCTTCTTCACCGCTGGCACACATTGGGTAGACACCTTCATGGAGCTGTCCACCAACACACCAAGATCTCTTTCCTGATCTGTCACGGATAACTCAGAGCCCATGAGTTGATAGATAAAGTTTTGATTTTTTGCCCCAATATGCATTACTTTACTTTTGGCTACATTAAAACGCATTTGCCATTTTGTAGCCCATCTCCCCAGTTTGGAGAGATCCTTCTGGAGCTCTTCACAATCTTCTCTGGTTTTTACCACACGGAAAAGTTTTGTGTCATCTGCAAACTTGGCCACCTCACTGTTTATCCCTGTCTCCAGGTCATTTATGAACAGATTGAAAAGCACCGGTCCCAGGACAGAGCCCTGGGGCACACCGCTTTTCACCTCTCTCCATTGTGAAAATTTCCCATTGACAACTACTCTTTGTTTCCTGGATCTCAACCAGTTCTCAATCCATAAGAGGACCTGCCCTCTTATCCCCTGACTGTGCAATTTTCTCAGCAGCCTCTGGTGAGGGACTGTGTCAAAGGCCTTTTGAAAATCCAGATAGACTATATCCACCGGTTCACCCAAATCTACATGCCTGCTGACCTTTTCAAAAAATTCTATCCCTTTTGTTTGCGGTTGTGTATTTTTATCATCAGTCATAAGGTCTTCAACTTCTGGTGCAACTTTTTTTTTAGCCAGTACAGGTAGCCAATTTTCTGAATATCTCTTTAATTTAATTTAGACCTTTGTTTTCTAACATTTCCTTCAGTTTTCTATTGCAAGACTTCTGTCAAAGGCTTCTCACAGCAATTAAAGCAAGCATATATATCCTTATTGATCTCATGACATCTGTCACCAAGCACCAGTGGTTCTCCTGAATCCAGATTGCATATCTCCTCTCCCTTCTTCACTGTTCTTGTAAGTTGTGCTGAGTATATATATTTAAAAAATCTTATGTGATTGGCTTATTATGTTTAGACTTTTATCATTATTACAAACATCAACATTTTCTGATCTCAGCCCAAAATGATGTCAGTTCTAAATCCAAGTTATTTAGAAGATTTGGTATTTTGGTAAAACAGCTGACTGCTCATCTTCAGTTAGCTTCTGCAAAAGCACAATTGAGCCCAGGGCTTTTTGAGTGAGAAGTCTTATGATGTTTTCATAAATTCTTCCCCATAATAACACTACATAGAAGCAGTTCACTTGTTCATTTGATTTCTTTGCACTTTTTTCATTTACATGTTTGTATTTTCTTTAGCTTGAAATAAATAGCAGCATGGACAGAACTGTGATTAGAGATGGGGATGAATTATCAAAATGTGGATTTGTTTTGATTTGCGATTTTGTCAAGGTCAATGAATCAAAAACAAGTTTATGAATTCTTTTCTGATGAATCAATTTGTTGATTCATTTTTCAATTAAAAGCCATGTAAAACAGCCTCCAAGAGACCTAGAGAAACCAAATTTTCAGGGAAGCTTCCCATGATTCTCCTCTACAAACCCTACAAGTTTGGGGAAATTTGGATTTCAGATGTCTAATTTATCCCCGCCCCAATAGGGATGTGTCCTTTAGCAAGTGGCTTGGGGGAAACCAAAGTTCACCAAACTTGGAGGGTCTGCAGAGGGGGAACCAGAGGAAGCTTCTTTGCAAGTCTGGTGTCTCTAGGTACTTGGGGAGAACTACTGTATATTTGGGGGGGGAGGCTTCTTGTAGGTGCATAACTCATAAACCAGATATCTGTTTCAATATAGTTGAAATGAACAATTTAATCAAAAATTGCTAAAATAATTCATATTTGTTAGGTATATCAACCAGTATTTTGAACAAATTTTGCAATTCATTTTTAATTTGTGTCCATCACTAATTATGATTAAAGAGTATGTTTTCAGCAAATTTCCAATATTTCTGTAATTCTTATTAGCTACCTTTTTATTTTAACAATATTTTTGTTTATGCTGCTTTGCAGTGATTTCAAGATATACAATTTCTTTGCTCTGCAATCACTGTCTTACCATGGTGTTTATGAAGTTAAAATTGGGTCATTCATTCTCCATGTTCATGTTGTGTTCCTACTTTCCATTTTTAGAAAGCTTCCTCCCCTGTCTTAGCCTTAAATCTCCCATTACAGAATTCTGTTTCTTCATAGATTTTTCTAAGCTGGTCCCATCTTTATCAACAGTTTACAGTATATTCTTGCATAACACTGAGGGCTGTGAGATTTTCCTTTACTTCAAAAAGCATTACACAGGTTATGGAATACTGTTTGTAACAGTTGCATTAAGGCCTTATGTTATTATGACTGACAGCCCATAAGAATGCTATGCATCATTGTAACTTGAATAGAACAAGGAACCAACAGACCTTACATTGCAGTGATCTGAATATTTATCTTTTCCATTTCTTTTTCTGTACTGTGATTTCCCCCCACCCTCACATTCATTGTTTGTGCATTCCAGGTTCCTAGTTCAACATTCAAGGTTGCTGGGAACTGTAAGACTTCTTAAGTTTCTCTCTAGCTATGATTGGTGTACTTGAAATAAAAACTGTAGTGGTTTTCCATTGTCCTCCACATCAGTCAATTGTGATTGTTACCATCATCCCCCCAAATTTCCAGACTGAAGGTCAATACCAATAAAAGGTCTTTGGCCTTTGACTGGTAACGACATTGCTGCTGACCAAACCAATAGGGCAATGGTGATTATTCACTTTGCTTCTCAAAATCCAAAGACCTTCAGGTCAAGTTCCACTAGTTGAATTTGTTGCTCTCCCCAGGGTTAACTCATAGTCACTTGGTGTGCTGAGATGCATGTTGCAAATATTTATCCAATACTGAATATTTGTGATATTTTAAAGTCCAAACTCTGAATCTTCAAGAGAGGATTTTGTTAAGAGCCACAGATGTGAACGAAATGTATAGCTTTGTAATCTGGACAGTCTACAGCAGAGCTGAGATATACGTGAAAGGTCAAATGTATTAAGTTTGTAGGGGTTTTTTTTGGGGGGGGGTGTAAAGATTTTTTTCAATGAACTCATCACCATTAGATATTCTTGCCCCAGTTGAACAAGAGGCACTTCAGCTGGCTTCTGCAAATGCAGTAGAACTGAGTGATGCCCTGGATCTTTATATGGATTCTAAACAAACCTACAGTATATGTTCTACTGTCCAAGCAGAAGATATTGTTGCATGTTGTCCCATTTCATATGCAGAACCCAAATGGATTACTCAAATATTACTGGTGGAATAGCAACTCCATTAATTATACCTTAAGAAGCAGTCCAGTTGAGGAGAGCAGGCTGAAGAAAGAAACATGCATATGGCTCTGACTTTAACAGAGGCAAACAATTTTTGGGGTTTTGCTAACCTCCATTATCTGCAGAATCAGGCAGCAGTCTGATTCTATCTAACACTAGACCCAAACCAGACAGTAATATTCATAGGGATACCATTTCAGTGGATGAATTTTTTTAAAATGCTGGGGTCTGTATGTATCTCTTTTCAAACACCAGTTTTAAGAGATTAGTTACCTCTGATTTGGGTTCTAGCTAAACTTCAGCCAAGGGCCTTTGTCTTATGCATGCATTGTTGAATTAAATTTAATTATGAAGTTGTGCATTATATTGCATAACATAACTTGCACTAAATTCCATAGAAATATCAAAACTACAACTCTTAATTCTTTGTGTAGGATATTTTATGAAAGAAGAGACTGGCTGTATATTTCATTGCAGTAGACAGAATGTTTTATGATTGTACTAAGCAAAAAGAAGATGTGCTTCATTTCTCTTTATAAAAAGCCCCTCCCTTCAGACAGATTTATGAAAATAATTAATAATAAAGAAACTTCTATGTGCAGATTAACCTGTCTCTAATTCTATTCAATGGCCTTCCCTCTTACCTGAGGATTTTCAAGCAATTGTTTGCAGTTCATGAAGGCATCATTTTTGTAGCAAAATAAAGGTATTCCGTCCCATGAGAATCAAACATGTGAGGAGGTATACTACTCCCTTTGTAACAATTGATATTACCTTCAATGCTGGAAATTATGAGGGACAGCCACATGGCTACAGTGATCATTCCTTTCATGTATTTAACCTCGTCCACCAGGAAGCCTGAACGTGGCTTCAGTTAATGTCCTTTTATATAAGTATTCAATTATTTATTTATTGGATTAATTTTTCCCTTTCTCTCAATGAATAGCACTCTCATCAGCAAACAATAATATATACTTTTTAACAAAATAATGCATAGGGCAGAGGAAAAATATAATCAAAAATGCTTGAAGGTAAGGCAGATGTCTGGTTAGTCAGTTAATGGCAGGACCCAAGATTACAGGTATTCTGAGACTGGAAATCTCTGTGTTTTCTGTGTTAATTTTGTTAACAGAACCCATCATAGGCTGCATTAATTTATGTCAATAGAGATTTTGTCTGTCTGTCTGTTTGTTGCATTAAGTGTGGAAACTGGTTTTAAAAAAATAAAACAAGATGTGCTGTGGAAACAGCTGCTGGATTCTGTTTTTATGGGGGGATTGGAAGAAAGCCCTCCTCCATGGAGGGGGGAATTCTTTTTTTCACTGGGGGAAATCTAGTAAAGTATTAGAACCTGTGAAACACCCACACGGGTACATGGACTGCTTGTTATTTACCTCTGATCAGGGATGGGAGAATATCTCATATCTGGATTCTTCTCCCCCTGGTGTTAAGTCAAACAGTATACAGTGGTGCCTCGGATAACGATGGTAACTCGTTCTCCGAGGTTAGTTGTTATCCAATACACGTCGTTATCCGAAACGCAGTTTCCCATAGGAATGAATGGGAAAACGTTTAATCCATTCTGGAGCCTAGGAAAAAGGCACAGACACCTGGTTTTTTTGCTCAAAACTCTTTAAAAAGTGCACTTTAAAGGTACAGATGCAATTTCACCTGGGATAACTTTTTTACTGATGCATGCTGGAAATTCATTATCTGAGGCAGTCCATAGGGAAAATTCGTTATCTGAGGCAGCCCATAGAAGATTCATTATCCAAGGCAGCCCATAGAGAAAATTCATTCTCCAAGGCAGACCTATACCTAGGAATTGTGATTCGTTATCTGAGGCAGCCCATAGGGAAAATTCGTTATCTGAGGCAGCCCATAGGGAAAATTCGTTATCTGAGGCAGCCCTATACCTGGAAATTTGTAGTTGTTATCCGAATTATTCGTTATCCGGGGCAGTTGTTATCCGAGGTACCACTGTACATCACTGTGGCAGATTGGTGCTGTTTAAGAAACTGATGCTTGTATTTCCTGTTGCACACCATTTGTGTGATTTGGTACATGACAAGAAATAAAAACTTCTTAACTAGAGGCAATTTACCATATTGATTTGTGGTGTTTGGCTTATGTCAACTGATGTAAGTAATACAATTCTGTTCTTTGTTTTTAAGCTCCATATAATACATGGCACACACTTTTTGCATATTTCCTGAATGTATTTATTTATTGCATTTTAACTGTTTAACTCCATTGATTATATCATGACTGACCGTTTTCAACCCTATGTATTTTAGCTGTTGATAGTTCACATTTTCCACATGGCTTTTCTTGTGCTTTGTTTTTTCTGCAATCCTCTGAAATAACAATCCAAGAACTGTAATGTTGGGAGGGACATAAAACATAATTGAACAGATTCAGGATTGCCCCAGCTCTGAAGAAGATACTCCAGAGGCCCCAAATGCTCTTTAGAACTCCTCTTCAAACTGAAGCTACCTGCCTATTGAGAAGTAGTATGAAACATATACATCCTGCTTGTTTGCTTGCTTGTTTATTATCTGAGAAGCATCATTAATATGAACCATCTCTAAGGGGTTCTACCTTCTATGTGTTGACTGCCTTGGAATGATATCTGGATATTTCAGCTGATGTGAATGTTGCATGCAGATATTGCCTGATGTATGCTACAACCTAGACCATATTACAGCCGTCTTACTATATCTATACCAAATAGTCATCTTATTTTAGGGTCCAGTCTACAGGTTGCTTTTCCAAGGAGAAAGGTGGTGTAAAAATACTAAAAAATAAATAAATACATAAATACTATCCTGTGAAGCTTTAAATAGACTCCAGTTTTTGACTCTGAAACTCTGCTTATTTCCATCAGATTCTGCATGTAATTTCCAGATGTCAGTATCTCAGCCCTTGCTTTGTGATGCCCTCATAGAAACATGATATAGGGGCATTTCTGGGGCAGATCGCTTTCCCATGGGAAATTTATAAATCACCTCCCTGTCCCCTGATTTAATGAATATTAATTAATATCTGATTATTTGGATCCATTTTATGTATTGCTGTTTTAAAATTTTAAACATTTCATTTGAGAACCTCTTTACAAAAATAAGTATGAAATATGCTGGTAAGTAAGTAAGTAAGTAAGTAAGTACGTAAGTATTCAATCTAAATAAATCAATAAGCAATTGTTGAAATGTAAACAAGAAAAGGTTTGGAAGATCTTTCTATAAAATGACAGAGTAAGGTAATTTAAAGATACATTTTGTGTACATTAATCATAGACCTGTCAAAATCACAACCTAGTTTAAAAAGAAAACATGAAATGTACAACTGAAAGAAGCTGAAATATAGCATCTCCCTTCCTAAAACTGGTATCAGTCACTCAAATAACATTACAACTTAAAAAAAAATAAAAAATGATGATATCATTTGCATAAGAAAATGTCTCCTTTATAACTAACACTTTAATTCACATTTCATATGACTGCCTCAAGGGAAAATTAATCTCTTAGTCTTTTTATTTCACACCACCTACTGGTAGTGATTCCTATACTTGCTTTTATTTTACCCACTTCTAGCCAGTACTGTAGCTAATTCTTCTGGGACGAAAGCACTATAAACATTGAGGACTTTGGGAATAGAGAAGGGAATATCAGTTGTTGAAAAGGGAGCTGTTATGATTGGTACCCCAGGATCTTAGAAAAAATATACATTTTGAGGGGGGGGGTCATTCCTTGGTGTTGTGATCAGATGTAGTGAACTACAACACTCAGCATCCTGTTCAGTGTTTGTGGAAGTGGCATTCTTGTGGCAGAAATTGGCACAGTAATCTCCTGAGGTAACTGGTGCCTTTTCAGATCGCCATTGTATCTTCTGTATTTAGAGTTCCTTGTCCATGTAAATAATGAAAAAGACCCTGGCCAACACGATATGCAAGGATACCATATTGCCATTTGGAAGTATGGAGGGCAGAACTGGGCTGTCAGAATTTGCTGGGATTGAACACTGTAAGCAGAGTTTAGACTGCAATAATATAGCTTAACTATTGTTCCATGAGGCTTCCTAAGTATTTTTTTTAATTATATATATATATATATATTTTAAAGCTTGAGTATTTTTAATCCCTGAATGATATGGATTATCTAGATCCATTTCAATCTAGTTTCAGGCCTAATCAAAGTGCAGATAATGCTCCTATCACCTTGGAGGATAATCTTCATTGAGAACAGAGGAGTGTGTCCCTGTTGTTTCTGATGGACTTCTCATGACTATCTACCATAATATCTTTCTGGACCGACTCTTAAGGGATAGAATTTGGAGGTGCAGTTTGATAAGAGTGCAGTGATATTGTCTTAGCAGAGCAAATCAAAATTCTACAAGGCATTTCTAAAAATAGGGGCAGTCCGAACAAGAAATTAGAACTTTGTAAACTAGTCTCTGGATTAGCATCAAATTTGGTGCTGATAAAGCAGAAATGTGGCAATCTATGGATGTTTGGATAGCTATTTTTATGCCTTTTTGGTTGGCCAAATAAATGCATTACTGAGTAGTCATTTTGCTATTCAGTTCAATGAACATATTTTTGTAGCCATAAGAGAGCTCTATTCTTCTGCTTATCACAAAGTGACTTTGTTTTATTAATAAGTTAAGCTGTTCTATTTTGATGTCAACATCTTATTTGTCTGTCACTTGATGTACTCAACAGTTGTTTTAATTAAATAATCTCCACTCCAGTTTTGATTCTTCCATTGGGTTTCTGGTTGATTTCATTAATGAGTCAATGGCCCCCAATTGACATTTCTAACTGACATAGTAAACATTGATTGCCATGTTACTTTAAACACTGACCTATCTTTCTTTGATAGCCAGCAAGTATTAAATATAGCTTATTTGTTCTGAAATGCCTGTCTCTTGTATAATAAAATCATGTTACATCCTCATTTATTTCTCACTCTCCTAATAACTTCCTTAGATGAATTATGACATTGCCATGGACATATACTAATCATGTATCTTAATCTTCTACAGACATATAATTGATATTACCATCAACATATAATTAATAATAATTATTAAAAGCTGTCAAGTGGATTCCAATTCATGATGACTCTTTCCAGAATTTTCTAGGTACAGAGTATTCAGAATTGCTTTATCATTGTCTTTTTTCTGGGAGTGATCTAGAACTATGCAGCTTGCCTAAGGCTATAAAGACTCTCAGGAGGCATAGTGTGGAACTGGTGGTGTGGTGACCTCTTCTTCTTCTTCTTCTTCTTCTTCTTCTTCTTCTTCTTCTTCTTCTTCTTCTTCTTCTTCTTCTTCTTCTTCTTCTTCTTCTTCTTCTTCTTCCTCCTCCATGTGAGAAACAATGCAATTATATTTCTGGAATTGAAGGATCAGCTGTCAAGGAGCTATCATTGCCCAAGGGATACCTGAATGTGTTCACAATCCTCATTATATAGGCTCCTTCTGTGACCCCCTTCTCTTAATCCAGGAAGACGACTTTTTTTTCCCCTTCCAGAGAGTTTTGATTCACAATTCAGGTCAGTCCTAGACAACAAAAAGTAATGGCAGAGGAAAATCCATAGTGAAACATGAGAGATTATGCGCTTCTGTCATGAGAATCCAGAGTGTCTTCCTGTTCCCCTTCTCTGCTATATTGATGGCCAATGAAATTCAGAGCTTGGCAGCAGTTTCCTCTGGGAACTGGACTGAAAAATGAAGACAATCACTTTCTAAAATATCCTATCTGTTTAGCTGCCCAGTTTCAGCTGGCAGCTTACATTGGGAAGCTGTAAATGACTTGTCCTAGTGTACACAAACAGGATGTACATGAAGTGGTTAAAATATTCCTGGACTGAATCACTTAAGAGTTTAAAATTGGAAGATAATATAATCAAATGTTTCACAATATTAAAAAAAAGGAAAAAAGACCCCTTCCCAAAAACTTTCTCGAACCAACAGAAAAAAAGAGTCAGACACGACTAGTACACATGTGTGGGAGAAATCTTTACCTTATTTACCTCATCCTTTTGTATTCTTGATACTTTAATTTTAAGTTTGCACTGATTTCATTTTGTTTTTGTCATGTGCAGCATGAATATTTTCAACCACCGGAGTTATTCCACTCCACCTAATAGAGCTTAGGGGCATCTGACCTGCTAGGTCTTACAGGAGTATAAGCACCTAGAAATAAAAGTGGGGAGCTGCCTGGCCAGTACAAAGTTCAAATGCAAGAGTAGGTGATAGATTATATGGTTACAGGCCACAAATAAAAAATGAAACAAAAAAAAATCCCTCATACAATACAAAAGCTTTCATGAGTAAATCCGACTCCTTCAAAAAAAAAAGTACCCAAAAGTCCAAATGTTCATGGCAAAATGAATTTTGCCAGACAAGCTACATTGTGACTGACATAACTGCTTGGCTTCCGAAGGTGTCTTTATAAGGGTATACTTCATGATAGCTTCTTCCTAGAGATGGGCATGAAACAATTATTTTTCGTTTTTCATTTTTCATTCATTCCCTAACAAAATGAAAAACGAACTGCCCCTCAAAGAAAAACGAAATGAAACAAAATGGAAAATTTCATTTTGTTCAGTTTTGTGATCCCCCCTGGTGCCGACTGGGCCACTTTTCATGCTCATCTCTACTTCTTCCTTTCTGGAATAATCCTGTATTCTGTATGTTGGTCTTATGGGTCCCATATTTAATGCCTTGACTGTTGCTTCTTAACCAAGTTGTGCTCTCAAATTTCTGTCCTATCATCATTCTCTTGTGCACTCTAAATTTTGTGGAACTTTCTGTTCTACATTATACTCCTATTTCATTTTGACACATGACATTTCAAGGTATTGTTCTGAGTCTTATTCTTGTTGATTACAAAGAAAAACCAAATCTAAAAAGCAAAAGCAAAGTGTTCTGCTTATATACCACCCTGTAGCACTTCAAGCACTCACTGGACAGTTTACAATTTAATTATGCAAGCTACACTACCTTTCATTCCTCAGCAAGGCAATGTAACCTAATAGGAACGATGGCAAGCCATGCCAGATATGCCTGAGTGAAGGCAAGGCTAAATATTGCTCAAGGAAGCTAGAAATAACCATAAATGTAACAGAATCAATAAATAAAAGCAAATTTTGCCCCTTGACATTTACTGAAATTTCACCTCCACTACAACTGAAGATTACCTCAGTCACCATGACAGAGGATTTATAGCCGATGGGACTGAAACGAGGTCCTGAAACATGTCAGCTCTATTGGCACTTTAGGCTCCCATATTATCAGGTGGCTGAATGATCTGAGCAGGCTGTTCTCTAGAAGGCATTATTATTATATTTCATTCCTATTTTTCTATTAAAAACGAGTGCCCAAGGAGGCTGGCATCACTAAAACAAATCAAAGAAGAAAATATCAAAATTAATATAGAACAACTCCCCTTCCCTTTTTGATCTATTCCCTTTTTGTCTAGTGCAAAGATTTCAGCGAGCATCTGAGCTTGAACCAAGCATTTCTGCTTGTCTCTATAGCTCCTGAACCCATGACCTAAGAAGAGCTGTGGTGACTTTTCTCATGTCATGGGGGTATAATAGATGATGTTCCACTGTTATCTCAGAACTCTTTTTTGCTTTTATCCATGAGACAATTAAGACAATATTATGAAGATAACTCAGAGAGAGATGGGCAATAAATAATCTGAATGAATGGTTGAAGAGTGCTGCATAAGAAACACTCAGGCTGTTTCAGTCTACATTACTGAACAGCTTTAAATCAATGCACTAGTGGGATTCGGCTTGTTGAAACCATTGAAACTGGTTGTTGTGGTGGTTTCTCCTGTCAATAACTGTTTCATTATTGTATTGTATTATCTTATCACTTTTATTGCTTTCTAAAAGCATCATAAGGATTTATCAAACTGCCTGAAAACGCTTTCCTTCTCTTATTTAAGGAAAAGAGAAGTAAGCTTTTTCTTCAAAATAACTGTCAATAAAAGATTCTCTTAGGTCTTGAGAGAATTTTGTACACATTTGATTAGATCATATCTGTTGCCAGGATATGGGCAGAAAATATGCATAGAACAACCTTGTAACCATGATCATGAGAAACTACCGTGCCTAAATCCTAGAGAACCAAATGCAAGTTTAAAGAATTTAAATGTGAAACTTGAGTGACAGGTCAGACAATCATGTCATCTTAAAAGTTAAAGCTTGAGCTGGAGAGCGTCATCATTAAGGGAAAAAGATCACAATTTGGACAACTTGTGGGGTGGTCCAGTATGATCTATTTCTGGGTGATTACACAATGCATGGGGAAGATCACACCATCCCAAACTTGATCTGTTTTCAGTTTGGACATTTTTGGGCCAGCTCTAGGTCTACTATGTTGGGGGGCTGGGCTGAAGCAATTCTCAAGTTGATGGAAGGGTTGAGTTAAGAGAAATTGGTGTGACAAAGCTGCACCTCTCCTGCCATTATATTGCACCATGAGTTTTATTCATAGCTTTGGAATGACAGTGCCAGGAACCAATCATCCACTAGGGGGGGGACTTAAACTTCCTAATGATAAGCCAATATTTGTTTATTCATTAATTTCTAAATTCTAACCATGTAGAAGAATTAGCAAGTCTTTCTGCTGGAAAAACATGGAAACCCCCCTTGAGTGCCCTTCGGTACTTGTAGAGAAGTAACTGCCAAAAGAGGGCAGGTTGCTTCTCCTACTGAAGTGGCTCCCCCCCCCCAAAAAAAAAAAGGTCAGGAGAGTTTTCCAGTTGGATGGAACTCCCTGTGTTGCTGCCCAAAGCCATTTGCTACCTCTTCTGGAAAGAAGAAGATGTATGAAATGTTGCCCCCAAAATGTGCAGAATTCTTTACTCTAGATTTCTTCCTCTTTTGTCAGGGAGGATGTGTTCTAACAGCTCCCAGAAAGAAAGCCCAGAATTCCATTAAACAGCCTTGAAAAATTCTATAGACATGGGACTAGTTGGACAAATTGCCAGGTTATGAGAGAGCTTCCTTTTAAGTTCTCAACTTTGGGGGAGTACTGTGGGCTGATAAGTCAAACGTGAGGGGAGAACTGGAAAAGGGAGATTTCCCATCTGCTCCCTTGACACAAGTGAACATGGCACCCTATAATTCTGAATGTGAAGAAAAGGAATATCCATACATACTCATGGTGCAGTGGTTAAATGCCTGTACTGCAGGTAAAACTGTGCCCACAACCTGGGGTTCAAACCCAAGTAGCAGGCTCAAGGTTGACTCAGCCTTCCATCCTTCTGAGGTTGGTAAAATGAGTACCCAGCTTGTGTGTGTGTGTGTGGGGGGGGTTGTAGCCTGCACACTGTAACTAAAAAAGTTGTAAACTGCCCGGAAACTACTTGAAGTGGTATGGGGCGGTATACTGTATAAGCAGAACACTTTTCTTTTCTTTTCTTTTCTCCTAGGTTGCACATCAGCAAAACCTTTTAAACACTAATATTTGTGCACAATCACACAAATAAAAACACAGAGATGAATTCACTCCTTCTGCATCCACCACCATATCCCCAAAAGAGGGCAGTTTGTGTAAGTATATTGATAGGCTGATCCTAGAGAAAAGTAGTAAATAAAGTGCTGGCTGCTCATTTACTCCCCACGATCCTAATAGAATGAGTTTCTTAATGTATTCAATGCATGACTCTCTTACGGTGCCGATCTTGGGGAAGATCCTCAAATAGATTAATGGCACGCAAACACCGTTTCTGTGCTACCTTCTTTTTCTCACTTGGCAATCCTTGTGCCAGTTTCGCCGTCTGAAATGACAGCACCCAAGGGCAAGAAAATCTCATTGTTTCCCATTTAGTTAAAAAGTGCAGTCGCATAGCACCAATCAGGTCTTTTCATCATGAAATTGTTACAACCTTGTCCGTCTTTGCCAATAGCTGCTTCTTTCCATTTATCATTTATACTGCCATGTGCCAATTTTTTCCTCCAATTTGTCTGCGCGATGTGACCCTTGTAGAGCACAACTGTCATAGTTAATTTCAAAGAAAGTCCAGCCAGCAGAAGCCAAAATTGGTAGCCTTGTGAAGCCAGGAACAAATGACATGAAATAAATAAATAAATAAATAAATAAATAAATAAATAAATAAATAAATAAATAAATAAATAAATAAAAAGGCACTGTTTATATTAGCATGAAATGGCACTCCATTTTGTTTCACTGTCTGAAACATAAGGATCTTAAAGGAAGGAGACAAATACATAGGAAACAAATATTTATGGTCAATCTGGGAAATTGCTTTTCCTGAATGGTTCTCCCCCTCTCCCAATTCTTTAGATGCAACTTTCTAATTTTCTCCTACTATTTTAAATGTTAGTACCTGTTTTTATCTTGGAAGAATGTATCCCTCTTGTACCACAACTGAGACACAATGTTAGAAGAAAGGATAACAAATTTCAGACTCTAATTCATTCCAAAACTTGTACACTTGGAAATGATTTGAGATGCCTGCAAAAGCCCAACACTCGTCTTCAAAAACAGAAACAATGCTTGGTGCAATCTGGATTCCTGCCTCATCGGGGTTTCTACACATTTGCCACTCCATTGCAAGCAAGTATTGAATGCCTCTTTGTACTGTGCTGTGGTCATCAAATAGCAAATATTAATCCTTACTAGTGAGGATAAGAAATTGCAAACTGATTGTCATTGCCCCACAAGAGAGTTTGTATTTTGTGATGCTCTTGACAACGAAAATATTTTTTTTCTGCACAAATTAACCATATTTCTGCTCATATTATGAATACTGATTCATTTTGTGCATAGGACAGCAGCTGTTGCTCTGCTGCACAGACTTTTGATGATTATATGCATTGAAGTGGTTGTTGCTGTATTTTTGAATAATTAGCTGGTTATCCTCTGCTTTCTTTGTATGTGCCCTTTTGTTTTTCAAATGACAGGAGCACTAGTTTTGTATGGAGACTATTCCTACAAAGTGTAAACATTTTAAGGAGAGAGAAAAAAAAACACCTTTCTCATTCTCACCTGGAAATTGAAAGTTCTCTGTTTAGATGTCTTTTTATGTCAAGATGACAGAAGTTTATTAGAAAGAAAAAAATTTTTTAGTACTTGTTGCATCCCTACTAGGAATGGATTGTTCATTTTGGAAGCATTGTTTTCTGAAATGACCAACATGAGCCCTGATGCTGATCGGAAGCCTCTGAAACACAAGCAGCCAATCAATTACCTTCCTGCATGGTTGCATCAGGCTAAAGTTCAACCACAAAGAAGTCTCCTGAAGTCATCTGGCCTTCTCCCTGGAGCTGGACAATCAGGAGCTGTGCAGGGAAATGCATCATACTGCCTCCCTGCCTGATTGGATTGCAATCGCTCCCCACTCTGAGGCCTCCCGGATGGGTCTGGGAGGCAGCGGGAGCGATGCGATAGCTCCCTGCCACCTCTGGCTTCGAGGCCTCCCGGACAGGTCTGGAGGGTGGAGGGGAGTGATGTGATCGCTCCCCGCCACCCCCCGCGCAGCTTCGAGGCCTCCCGGAGGGGGCCGGGCAGCGGGGAGCAATGCGATCGCTCCCCGCCACCCCCCACAGGTACTACAATCCTGCAATATAGTGGGACGGCAGTACCTGAACCATGAAATGGCGGGGGGGGGTGTGACTGTAATTTAATATGATATTTGTTTAATTCTTTTAGAAATATTTGCATATTGACTAGCTTTTTAATACTGTGATGGAAGCTGCCTTGGGTCCTTTTGAACAGAGAGGTGGGGTAAAAATATTTAAAATAAATGAATAATAAATAAATACCAGTCTAATTATCTGAAGATTATCAAGGCTTCACTAGGGAAGGAAGATTACTCTTCCATTGCAAGTTGTGGTTGATAGAGATGGGGATGAAATGAATTTTTCATTTGTTTCATTATTCATTATTTATTTCATTACAGAACGAACAAATAAGGAACAGACCCATCAAAGAAAAATGAAACAAAACGAAATGGAAATTTCCATTTTGTTCATTTTGTTTTTTATTTTACCATAGGAATGCCTTGAAGCAAGGCATTCCTAGAGGAAAAAGCCAGCAGTTCAACCCCAAAGTGGGGGAAACCACAGGCTTTTTTCCTCGCCGAAGCCACCACTGATCAGCAGTAGTGCAGGGCTTTGGTGGGAAAAAAGGTTTAAAAAGCCCGCCCTTCTCCCCACTTGATCGGGCACGATCAGGTAGGGGATAAAAACACACAAAGAAAACCATGCTGACCCAGCCTGTGGTCCAGCTGGTTGGCATGATAAGAATTTTTTTAAAAAATTAAATAAAAAATGTGCCGACCCGGCCTGTGGTCCAGCTGGTCGGGACGACGACGACGACGACGACGACGACGACGACGACGACGACTGATGGTACTTTACTTTATAGTTACTTTATATGTCTCAGCTGCCCCACTTTCCTTCTGTTGAGGCACAATTTATTTTATTCAGAAGGAAAGATACACTTTCAGTATGACTCTCTCGTGCCTCCATCCCATTTCTGCATCTGAATGGAAGCAGCAAGACCTTTGTATTTGGGATGCATATGTTAAAAATGCCTCTGTTTCTAGTCCTTTTCCAGAAACATGGGATGAAATCCTTATGTTTATATGAATGATGATGTCATCAACAGTGGTGATTTTTTAGAAGTTAAAATTTCCCCTTCCTCTCCCCCCCCCCCCCCCCCGAGGTCCCGAGACTTCCTTTGGGATCCTTTCAATGTATGGTGGATGATGTGGGCTGCAAGACAGGAAGAAGGATAACGTTTTAAATTTTTAAAAATGGTCCCTATTGGGTTCCACAATGGTAATCTTACTGAAAATATCCCGTTTTAAATTTTATTTTTAGGTTCAGGAAGTACATGGCATGTATCTCTAATCTTCAATATACTGGAATATTCATAAAGTCAATTCAGTATTCATTGCAGTTTGGCAGTACTTTAAAGTCTTTGTCATAATGCTTAGTCACTTGCTCTGACACAGGAAGCAAATGAGAAAGTGGGACTGCGGGTTCACCCGTTCTTTGCACAATGGAATAATCTGATACCACTCTGGCAAATACTTCAGATAGTGGAAATCATTGGGGAGGAAACAGCAATAATTCTCAACTTTCCAGCTGGTTGGTCTGATGTAAATGTTCCTCAGGTACATAGTGGATGAATTTCATTTCTTATACACATACAGAATATGCTAATAACCTTGAAGAAGTGATTGATCTTAATCATGGAACAATATGGTTGACAAAAATGCCTTGTGCAATTTTGAGGAACCTGTTTGGTAAGATATCCAAGATGTGTATGTACAGAATTATGCCTCATTTAATTTTTTTCCATATTTGACTTTCATTAGCATTCATTCAAAACTGCACCATGGCAGCTCAAGACCATCTTTTGCTTAGAGCTATATGACAGCATGTAGTCTTCTTTTGTGCTTCTCCTGCCATAAATGTGTGTGTTTATGCAGGCATGGCCAGGGAGAAAGGAAGAGCTGGGACAATCTTTTTTTGTTAACTAGTCTGCTACATTCCATGCATTCTTTATTCAGAGAGCACACTGCTCAATCAAAATTTAAACACAGTTATTATTGCAAGCCTTAAGATGTTTGCTGTCTGCTGCCTAATTGCTTGATTTTGTTTGATTTTAGTCACAAAACAATTAGCCTCTAACCATCTCATTATTGTTAAAGCATACGTTCTCCTGATCATCACCATTATGTGAACACTGTCTTAGTAAATACTGGAGCATTTGCTAACAGCAATATACTCCTGCCCTTGCTTGCCTTCCTTCCTTCCTTCCTTCCTTCCTTCCTTCCTTCCTTCCTTCCTCTCTCCATTAATTATAGGCACTGAATTGGAATCAGACTAATTTGTTTGGATGCGATGGCCCTGGAACTGGTCATGACTTAATGTCATTCCCATTAGTTTCATCAGAAACTAAATTAAGCCAGTATGGTCTCAACTGAGTTCAAAGTATTTACTGTATGTACTTGAATATAAGCCTAGTCTTTCAGCCCTAATTTTGGGCTGAAAAAAGGGGCTCTCGACTTATATTTGGGTCAATACTTTTAGCCACTGAGGCAAGTGCTTGGGTCGGTGGCTAAACGTCATTTTAAACATTGTGTGCCGCTTCTCATGCATCACAGGGGAGCGGCACGCAATGTTTAAAATGACTTTTAGCCACTGACCCAAGCACTTGCCTCAGTGGCTAAAAGTCATTTTAAACATTACACACCACTCCCCCAGCTCACAAAGGAGGAGCTGCCAGGCCCTGCTTCATTTCCCACCCTAGACTTATACTCAAGTCAATAAGTTTCCCCAGTTTTGGGGGGTTAAATTAGGGGCCTCGACTTATACTCGGGTCGACTTATACTCGAGTATATACGGTAAATTTGTTGGCTCTGTAAGAATTTGGAAGGAAGGGTGCATCTTTCAGTGCATCTGTGAGCTCATGTATGTTGGTTTTAATATCTGTAATTCCTTGTGTAAGAGTACAAATTAAAAGAAAAAAATGTACATGAAATCTTCATTTGTAACATCCTTTTCATTAGATGAATCAGAGTAGATTATGTCACATTGCACACTGAATCCCTGTAACTTCAGTTTGCTCATTGTGAAATGCAAATATATTGTACACATTTATTGGAAGGATTGACTGAATTTTGGCACTTCTGAGCCCCTATCCTGAGGAATATGAATTGTATTACTGATAAAATTCTGCTTTGCTCCTTTAAGATTTTCCAAAATTCGATCAGGGAAATGCGCTTCAAATTGCATACTGACTATATCCAGAGCCCTGGCTGCCCAAGATCTGTACAGTAATGAAAAAAACATCTCCATACAAATAGGGAAATATGCACAGAAAAGATCTCCAATGTCCTTCAGGGTCACTATACATGCATGCAGCTATGTGCCTTAGGCAGGAGGAGGTGGGGATGAAATGGAGCCACAACAGGTTGTCTGGGGAACCATCAATTTTTGCTGTCATCCATGCAATACTGTATCCCTGACCATGGCACTGGTTTCCTGGTATAAGCCCATAAGTTTATAATTTCAGTAGTACAGTATCTTATTCCTGAAGCAATTCTCTCTTTCCAATTTTATTTCTGTCTTGGGGCATGACAAACCATAATGATTTGGTGTCTCTTTTTAAATCACCCCTCTCCTGACATCTTCCGTTAATCATGTACACTAAAAAGGAATATCCCTTCATTTCTTCTGGCTCTTGTACAGTTCAGTATATTCAGAAAGCAATGTGATGACTGCATTTGAATGATTCTGGAGGAAACACATTTTGTTCCAAGAGAAACCAGGCTCCCCATATTTCTTACTAAAATTATCTGAAAAAGAAATAAATAAAACATTTCCATCTGGTATATTTAAGATGTTCAGCTAATAAGTGACCAGGGATAGTGTCGAAATAATGGAACGTTCCACCTCGACACAGGAAGGAAGTGTCTTATTTTATCCAAGAAGGGCCCCTTCTGGAGAAGGGAAATTTGGCACCAATAGACTCTGACTATGTGAGGTGATTTGAGACGAGGGGGAAATTTGACTCTGACCATGAGAGGTGATTTGAGACGAGGGGGAATGGTGGGGGAGCTGATGGAGAGAAAATACATATTGACAGAAAAACAACAACCATATTGTCAAAGAAAAAAACATGTAAGAAATTCAACACATAAGCACTGCTGCTGTGCTGCTTGTCTATCGTAAAGCTGAGCAGCTGTAGACTAAACCAAACTGGGGACAAGGATCAATGAATCTGTCAGTTGTGATTTTTTCTCATGGTCAACACATTAAGGGAGTGCATATTCCATACAATGAACCATTGCCCTCTCCTAAAATACCACAACTAGGGGACATCCACTCAAATTGAGGGCTGGGAGAGTAAGAACAGACAAAAGAAAAATATTTTTCCACCCAGCGCGTTGTTAGTCTGTGGAGCTCCTGGCCACAAGATATGGTGATGGCATCTGGCCTGGAGGCCTTCAAAAGGGGATTGAACAGATTCCTGTAGGAAAAGTCCATCACAGGTTACAAACCATGATGGAGATGTGTAATCTCCAGGCTTAAACCCGGGGTACTTCAAGGGCCAGATGCAGGGAAATGGTATCAGGAGTCAGAGATCTAGTCTCGTGCGCTCCCAGATGCATTTGGTGGGGCCACTGTGAGATACAGGAAGCTGGACTAGATGGGCCTTTGGCCTGATCCAGCATGGCTCTTCTTATGTTCTTATGTTCTTAACAATAAAGCTTCTTCAAAGATAAGTACCTCAGAGATCAGACATGCAAATTAAATTGGTGTCTACTTTCTATTGATTAATCACAAATATAAGTTTAGATTAGGGAAAGCACACCCTAAAGAGGCATCCCCATCACCTGAAACAGCATCTCCACTAAGGCATGTGCTGTCCTTCAGTGTCTCCTAGTTTTGCCATGTGAAGTCTGCATACATTCTGTCTATGCATCAGTTGGGATTTCTTGCTTAAAATGCAGGCTGAATATTTGTATTCATTCTTGTACTCCTGTTCCTTCAGATTGCATACTCCTATCTTGAGCAAACACAGATAACGCCTGACTGCATCAGGTCAACAAATAAACTAACAAAACAAAACAAAACAAAACAAAAATGCTGTGGTACCATAAAGATTGCTATATTTTAATGTGAGCCTTTGTGGCCACATCCACTTCCCCAGGTTTAATATAGTCGTTAGTTTTTAAGATGTCACAGTGTTTTCAATAATATAATAATAACCTTTGAACTAGAGACTTACAAGGGACCATGTGGAGCACCGAGTCCAGCTCCTCTCAAGGAGACACACTGAGGAACTGAACTCCCAAACTCCAGCTCTGAAGCCCAAGACCTAAACCACTGAGCTATCCAGCATTTCCCCCCTTTTAATTATCGTTATTGTTGTTTTTATTTTGCTTTTAGCTGGCACAAACCAACATGGCTACCTCTTCTAACACTATGAATGGAAAGTGTGAAAACCTATCAGCCAATTCTGGGAGTGGGTGTTTTGTTAACCGCAACTCAAATAAAACTCTCTTTGATCCCAACCTGGGGATCCTTCTGAGAGCGGTTTTGTAATGCACGAAGGTTAAGAAGCCATTTTGCAGAGTCAGGCCCACCAACTTCAAACGCTCTCCACCTGTGTGATTGTGGGAGATTCAGAGATTTTTCTATTGGCTCCACAAGACACTTGCAGGAACGATTTTTGTACAAAGTGTGTAGGAAGACTTGCTTGCTAGCTTGTTCTGTGGAATTGTTATCAGAAGAACTGGATGGGTTGTTTCAAGGTTTTTGTGTTACTTCCTGTGAGCACTGTGCTGCACACATTCTTTTTCTGAGCAGCACTCTGCACAGTTTTTGAAATGTTGGGGAGCACTCATTCCATTCATTCTCCGGAGCAGACAGATATTTGACAGGCTTGATGTGTTTGGACAGTCTGTCTTATCAAAGATGAACAATACAGGTTCCCCCCCCATTAAGGCAATAAACTATATCCTGTTTCTCCCTCCATATAAAGATAAATTACATGTTTCCTTCCAGTTTGTAACAATTTCTAAAAAACACTGCTATATAGAAAAATATATCAACTGTTTATGCATTAGCTGTTCATTATTGCCTGAAAATAAGGAAAGAAGAGCTAGATCTGTTGACGTTATACTTTTTTTTGTCCTGTGATTATTATTGTTTCTGTAAAATGTCTGGACCCAAACAACTGGATTAAAATTGATTTCTAGCAATAGACCTGTACATTGTTGTTGTTGTTGTTGTTGTTGTTGTTGTTGTTGTTGTTGTTGTTGTTGTTGTTGTTGTTGTTGTTGTTGTTGTTGTTGTTGTTGTTAAATCATTTTTATTTACTTTCAATGAAAAATATATGGAACATAGCACAAAGAAATAATAGTAAAGGGAAGAAGAAAGAACCGCCGGGGGGGGGGGAGTTTTGAGGTACAGGGTTGTCCAGACACTATATTCGCTACTGTTAGATTCTACTCCTTTATATCAAACCATTCATTTCAGTTAATGCATTAATATCCATACATAGGTATTAAATTTCTTTGTGATTTTTGCCGAACATTTTGTGTATTCTTAATTTTATATATTCGTTTGGAGCCACATATGAAATAATTTCCATTTTTCATTTTGCATTCGCTTAGTGTTTTGTTTTAACGCATTTGAGAGTTTATTTATTTCTACTATGTTCACTATCCCCCCCATCAGTTCTTCCTTTCTTGGGATTTCAATCTCCCCCCCCCCCCAATCTTTTGCATAGAGAATTCTGGCAGCCATTAAGATCATAATAACTAAATAACTATTTACCTTTTCTATAGTATCTAGAGTAATATTAAGTAAAAATAATTCTGTTTAATTGGAATGTCACATCCCATTATTTCTTGTATTAAACCTGCACCATTTCACATTGAAAATGGTGGTGGTGGTGGTTTTCATGGTATTTCATTAAATATTTAAAAATGAATAATTCAGTGAGATTTCTTCACATCTTCACTCCACATACTCCCTAACTGCTCTCTTGCTGAGTTCTTACAACATTCTTTATTTAGAATATCATGTATCAGATTTCTATCTCCTTTCCTGCCAAATGCCTGGAACTCCATGTGAAACCTGAAAACAAACAGAAATAGCAAAAAATAAAATAAAAATGAATGCAATTAAAGCATGCAAACAGATTAAAATGGAATTAAAACCACATCCATAAAATGATTGTGCATAAAACATGCAAACCAGGCCACAACAGGGACATTTGTGTGATTCTGGTGCAGGTACACTATAGAGCAAGAAGCTTCTGTGCTCCTGCTACACCCTTTTCATTCTCCACCACTTCCATCTTCAGGGGAGCCAGGCCAGTTGTGTCTGTGCATGTGCACTCCTGACAAAGCTGTGTCTGTGCATGTTCATCAGCTGATAGGTGTGCACATGTGCATACACCTGTTCCAGCTCCTGGGAGGAAAGCTAGGCCACTGTCCCTGAAGATGGCAGCAGCACAGAAGGAAGAGGAGACGGTAGCAGGACCAGGTTTGGGGGGGGTGACAGGGACAGTGCAAAGAGGGTAGGGTATCTGTTTTGCCAAAGCAAAATGAAGAACCCGACAGAAAAGAGTTCCACATCTCATTTCATTTTTGCAAAATGGAACACAACCCAAGCCACGACATGAAGCACAGACCAGTCTAATTTGTGCCCCCCCCCACCACCACCAGTTTGTCATTTGGTTTGTGGCCATCTGTAATGCATAACTTTCTGGGCCCTAATTATTTCATTCCCCCTAGATTATTTTGAGGCCTCAAGTTGGCTCTACTTATTTTTTATTTAAGCCTATTTCAGACTTTGAAGAAGTCCAGTGTCCCATGTCCTATAAATTATAATGAATTACCTTCCAGAGACATTACTGGCCATTTTCAGACAGAAGATATTTGCGGGAGGAGACGGCTCTGGGGGCTGTAGCTCACCCGATGGGCGAAGAAAAGGGAAAAGGACTCTCTAACCTACCTACTAAAGGGGCCTCTCAAAGCCTATGGCGATTTTCAGCAGTGTATTTACCTGTCCTTTAAAAAAAATCAATAGGCTACAAAGTAAGGATAAAAATAGAAGATATAAAAATCCCACAGAGGGGGAAAAATCCAGGGGTGGGAGAGAGATTTTTTTTTGAAAAGAGCACTGTGTATTTTATGCAGGCTGTAATGAAATTCAGCAGTATACACAAAAGCAATAACCCTTACTTGCTCGTCTTTTTAGGTATCTTTGTCATAATGTCCTTATCCAATTTTGCCATGCCGTAGATTGCACAATTCCAATTATTTTTTAGATAGCTGTGTTCACTATTGATTGCCAAGGATAGTAGGTACACAGTGCTGATTTAAAGGGATAAAGCCTGATTAGATCTGAGAAATATTTATCTCCTCACTTATTGCCATGCTTCTTCTAATTAAAATGACACGGATTTGGATTTGCATCTGGAAGTATATCAATAGCCTATACAAAATGGACATTTATAGCAAGACATTCTCCGCCTGCAGCTCTTCAATGAGCCATCTCATCTGAAATACCTTAATCATATGTCTACTCCTTAGCACAAATATTATAAAGAGGGATAATTTAAGGACAAAAAGCAAATGTTGGGATCATTTCTGCACTGTGAATCACCTTGAATGCCAATTCCTCTTCTTGAGAGTTTTCTTTTTCTGTATGGATAGAGAGAACACCTTGATCTCAGGCTTCCAGATGTTTGACACTACAGATGCTGCAGATTCTTCCTCCCCCTTACTATATTGGCGGGTCTTTCTTGGAAATGAATTTTAAAACTGCTGGTATACCAAAGGTGCCCACTCCTGCAATATGCTTTGCTGTAAAATTGTTTACGTCCTGGAGTTGCTCAGAATTTGAGAAACATCTTTGCATGAAGCACATTTGAATAACATTAGATGAATGATGTCTTTGATCACAGTCAGAGCAATAGGAGGATGGCCATCATTTATGAAACTGCCAGGGTGTTGGCAGCATTGACATCTGGATGAAAAGGGCAGCCACAGCAGCCCCTCATTCACTTCTGAAGGCTGGCACTATGGGGATCATAAACTGAATCCAAAATGCACTGATGTATTTTCCCCCCAGACATATTGTGAAGGATTCATACAGAATTTAGGGACAAGATGCAATGGTGTACAGAACGATCACAGTATCAGTGGAAGATCAGCCCTACACACACTGTTGTGGATGCTGAAAACTGCAGAAATGGTGAACAACACCACACATAGCATGGTCTCTCCCTCCATCTAGTGGACATGCTTGGTAAATTAATCATACTTCTGGGTTTTGTTGTTTAATATTTCCAGGCACCTGATCATCGAATCTGATTCCTCAGAGAGGGGAGTCCTCCTCTTCTTTCTTTGGATTCTCCACCTTCAGTCATAGTCAATAGACATCTCTCTCAGATACAGTTCCTTGTGCATCCTTAGACCTGCTATCAAACACCAGGAAACTTCACATAATTTATTTTATTTTATTTTATTTTGCTGGCAGGGAACAGAGTAGAAGGAGGAGGGAAGGGGGAGAAAAACACTTCCAGAGTTAGATATTGAGGTAAATCCTGGCCTAGTTATACCAAATTCAAGATGAAAAAAAATCACTGCCTGAGAAAAGATTGTCACACCCCATTGTTAGTTTTGAACGAGAGAAAGAAGAGAGAGGGATTCATTCAAGACAGAGACATCTATCACATTAGAAACATGCATCTGTGTTGGATTTTCTTATAGAGCTCTCAAGAATTTAACTTCTTCATTAGCACTGCACCTGGTTAAAAGGCACTCATAGCAACCTGTAGTTTAAACTAGCACTGGCAGAAGGTGGAAATTATTGTATTAAAAGCCTCTTCTTGATAATGATCAGGGATCTACAGAGCAGAATTAGTTTCAAGTTTCCCAACAGTAGACCACTCCTTATTGCTTAAGGGGTGCAAAAGTCAAAAATCTTGTTGTTCTCCACAGGACAATGACAATAAAGATCTATCTATCTATCTATCTATCTATCTATCTATCTAACAATTGGTTGCTGCTGGACTGATTGACAGTCACCTTAGCCCAGAAATTTCCCTCCCAGCCAAAACCTCTTAGCAGCAACATACGTGGATGTCTAGAGAATCATAGTTTTTGATCCCCAAACTACACATATGTAGTTACTAGTGCTAAACATTTCTGCTGTGTTTCTTCATGTCAACTATTTGCATTTCATTTATCTTGGAATGTTGTTTCCATCGTTCTTCTATTAATGGCCTGGCTATCAGAAGGCAAAATCAAATTCCCAGCTTTAAAGTTATTGCTTCCATTAGTAGATCCAGGAAAAAGCTGGGTGTTCCACAGTTTTTTCAGTGATAGTTGGGAGTAGAGATGGGCACGAAATGAACAATTTTTCATTTCTTTTTGTTTTTTTCATTTTGTTATGTAACGAAATGAAAAACGAATTTTGTCTCTAAAATGAAACGAAACGAACAGAAACACCGGAATTTTTGTCGTGTGTTTTGTTTCCATTACTGCAATATGAGTGAATTGCTTAAATTCCTAAAAAAAATCACAAAAAATTGAAATAAATGGTAACGAAATGGTAATGAAACAAACGAAAATGAAAATGAATTTTTTGCAAAAATTCACGAAAAATGGAAATGAACCGAAACGGACCCTCCAAACGACAAATGACAAACGAAATGCCATTTTTCTGATTCGTGCGCATCTCTAGTTGGGAGTGAGTTTGTGTGCTCAGTGCTCACATGTACATACAGAATGAGACACATACCTATGTGATTGTGATATATTCATACAGAGATAGTAATTAAGGTCTTTTCCTCATATATGTGTTTTCTGTGTAAGGAGTGAATCGTATCATAGCACTACAAGTAAAATATGGTGGGCTTTAGGCATGTAGATAGGGCCATATGCTCTAATACCCTCATTCCTTAATCTGGTTTTGTAATTACCAACTTTCCCGCCCCTCTTCTTCTTCTTCTTCTTCTTCTTCTTCTTCTTCTTCTTCTTCTTCTTCTTCTTCTTCTTCTTCTTCTTCTTCTTCTTCTTCTTCTTCTTCTTCTTCTTCTTCTTCTTGTCTCCAGAAATATCTCTGACTTGCAAAGAGAACACCTTCTTGTCACAAGGATTCATGAAGGCTAATTTCATTGCATAATAATGACCATCCCTCTATGGTGGTGGTTCACGGCTATTAATCAATGTCTTAATGAGGGATGCAAAGGGGTTTACTTAATATTTCACCCTCACCCACTGCATTTCAAGGGCAGACATGGGGTGTGATATCTTTTCTCTTTTCAGAAAAGTATGCTTTGGATTGTAAAAAACTGCTTCTGATTTTACTAGAAGAGAAGAAGTTGTTCTGTGAAGACGGACATATTTAGAGCTGGATAATATACTGGATAATATACTGGACTGTATATTAAACCTCATTATTGTAATCCAGCTTGGGTCCTTTTCCAGGGAGAAAGATGGGGTAAAAATACTCTAAAATAAATAAATAAATAAAAAAACTCTATCCATTACAGATGAGAAAACCAGAGATAAGCAACTTTATAGACACAAAATGGAAGTGTGCTATGAAGGCTCCTTCTATATTCCATCAACATAGTCTGAAGAGCAAGGGATGTTGCCAAAGGTCACCAAGAGTTAAAAAGGGGGCTGCAATTTCTAGACTCAAGAGGACTCTTTAAAAGCATTGAGAAGAGGAAGGTACAGTAGTCCCCTCCCACAATGCAATTCATATAATACGGTCTCAGTATATAGCCTAGCAGATTTTTCTTCTTGAGAGAAGCACACTTCCAAAGAATGGCTTTTAACCCTCTCCTGACAACTCAGCAAACAGATCTTGGGCTGCTCCTGCTGGCATGTGCTTTCAAAGAGAGGTTTTTAACCTCTTCCTGACACCTTAGCAAACAGACATTGGACTCCTCCTGGCAGTGCATGCCAGCAGCAGCAGCAGCCCCAGATCTGAGGGGTCAGGAGGGGGTTAAAACCTCCCGTTGGAAGTGCACGCCAGCAGGAGCAGCCCAAGGTCAGTTTGCTGAGGCATCTGCATTTTGTGGATTTTCCTTTATCGCAGGTGGGTCAGGCACCTAACTCCCATGATAAACATGGGAGTACTCTAATGGCAAGGCATCAGTTCACACTACATCCCACCCTTTTCCTTTTGTAGGCAGGATAATTCTTCATGAAACAACTAGGCCACTGTACACCTAACTAGCCTATTCAGTCCAGGGTGGTATGAAACCAATGTCAACTATAAACTGGAGGTTTCATATCAACATTCCTCAGATTGACGAAGCTACTTGGATAAGTAGTAAAACATCTTGATCTCATAAGAAAAGAAGTCCGGTTGCCATGACTCAACTTCCGGATAATCTTACCTAGATGACTGAGAATCTTCACAGATGCCCCTCTTTTATGCATGAAAAACAGTCTGAAGAGTTGAGCCTCCACTATTTCTTGGGACCCTCCAAGTGAGTCAGGTTCCCAGAAAATCTGATGAAAAGCATGCATATTCTTTTCACAATATGCTGCATTGTCTATAGGAGCCAGAGCTTTCTTTCTTTCTTTTTCTTTCTTTCTTTCTTTCTTTCTTTCTTTCTTTCTTTCTTTCTTTCTTTCTTTCTTTCTTTCTTTCTTTCTTTCTTTCTTTCTTTCTTTCTTCTTTCTTTCTTTCTCTTTTTAGTTTTGTAAATTACGTTTCCAAAATTTGCTAGTCACCATGGCTTGTGTTCAACTTAAGTCTTAGAAAGTAAGTTTTCCAATGTCTGGTTTCTATGGGAAGTGTACTGTATTTATAGAAGAATATAAGGTACACTATCCTTTTGCCATCATTGCTGCTTTGGCTTCTGAAAAAAAGAGGATACCTTATTTCAAAATTTGGAGGATAGTGTTGGATAAAGCAGTCTACCATGGTTGACTTCACCATAAATGGGATGGGCAATGCATGTCACAACCTATCCGGTCTATTTGCATGATGATCAATTAGAGAGATTGAACGCTCCCCTCCGCCTTGTGCGGGGGAGGGGCGTCTTTGCCTGAAGGCCGGGCACCTGATAGGCTGCGCAGTTAGCGTGGCCTACGCCGGGAGCGCGCCATCACTCAGAGCCACCGGCGCGCTTCCCGCAGACTGCCCGGCCTGAGAGGCGAATCGCCGCTGCGGAGAGCTTCTCTGGCCGAAGACGGGCTGAGTAGACAGGGGTGGGGAGGGAGGGCCGACCTCGGCGAGACTCACGAGAGCCTGCCGGAGGTTCGAGGGGCGGTGGGTGGGGGGAGTAGGTACGGGGAGCGTGTGGGACGCGGGGAAACGCCGCGGCGAGCGCCAGCGCCGCTCGGCAGCCTTGGGCGGTGGCGCGGCAAAAGGGCCTTTTTTTTTTGTTTTTTAGCAGCCTTCACTGACCTGGGCTGGGGAAGGGGGCTCGGAAGCGGCTCCTCGGTCGCGGCTCGGCTGGGCAGCTTGGGCGGGCTTGCCGGTCGCAGTGCGGTTGCCCGCGGGGCTCGTGGCAACGCGGCGGGCGTGCACAGGACGGCCCGACCGCAAGTGGAGGATTCCTTGCCTTGGGAGCGCTGGCGGCGGCCATTTTGTTTGTGTGGCCACAGCCGCTGGCCTTGGATTGTTTATAGTTTGCATAATCGTATTCCATCTGTTGAGTTATCCCAACCCTAACAGTACTGGGCCATTTCTTGGGTCTGGTTTGGGGGAGGTGAGCATCTCTAGGGGAGGCAGGTTGGTACACGGCCTGCTGCGGCCGGCAAGCAGACCGACGGCCATTTCGTTTGTGGGGCCTGTTTGGTAGCAGGCCATCAGACCATCCAGGGCAATCCTGATCGAGGGGGTAGATCGGACGGGGGGGAACGGCACCTGGACGCAGCACACACTGCGGGGGTCGTCCTCTCGGGTATATTGGGGTGATTCGCCCACAATTTGATACTGGATTACTGTGTGTTATCATGCCTCCTAAGAAGGCATCTGGCAAGGGCAAGGGTAAGGGACCAGCGCCCAAGCGACCCCTTCCTCCACCGGATCCAGACACACCTTCTTCGGATGAGGAGGAGTGGATCCGGCTTGCCACGGCATGGCGAAAGCTTTCACGCTTAGAACGTGATCACGCCCGCCAAAAGGGGATGGCATCCTCCTATGGGGGAGATCCACCACCTAGGGATGCAAAGGCACGCAGCAAGGCTGGCCTCAGGTTGATGGGAGACCTTATGATGACACGCATTTCTGCTCTCGAAGCGGCAGTGGCGGGCCCTTCCGGCCACGCCCCTTCGGATGTCTCCCACAGGTCATGCGAGGCGACACCGTCCCAGGCGGCTCCGGGAGAGGTAGGCGACACCCCATCGAGTACGGCGCACAACAACTTGCCACCCTCGAGGATGGATGACCATCAGCAGCAGGCCTTGGACCTGTCAGTCCCGGCGTCACCTTCACGTGGGGCGCTATCACTGCCTGTACAGCATCGCGTATCGGGTGAGTCTGGTTCTATTTTGTCACGCGCGCCTACACAAGTCACATGGCCGTGGTTGGCTACTCCGGGGGTACCATGTGCCCAGGCGGAGCCGGCCGTACCAGGGCGTTCCCCTTGGCTAGACCCGAGCCCGTGGGCGGGGGCTCGCGCCCCCCAGAGGGCAGATACTGCGGCGCAGACGGAGCCCTCGGCGTCCGACTCGCCCGGTCAGCCCCGGGAGATTACGACAGCTGCAGCCACGGCTGGCGTGACAGCTCTCGCATTGGGTCAACCAACCGAATCCCCTTCAGCTACATCTGGGACGCGGGAGTTGCCGGAGGGCGACGAATCAATGCCGCTCGGCGACCACCTTTCGGAGGCCATGGTGGCGAGAATCACTGCAGGAAAGTACGTCGAAATTTTTGATTTATTGAACCGGGAAATCGATCCCAAAGAATTGGAGCATCTAGATGACAAAGAGAAGGAGCGGATTCGGAAGCGTAAGCCGGAACGCTCCTGGAATAATTGGCTGAATGCATTCGTTATATTTGCGGGGATATATACGGAAGCGCACCCCCAAAAAGCTTCTGTGCTATTTCATTATTTGGATTTGATCATTCGGGCTCGCAGTGATTTTCCTAACATGGCTTGGCTTATCTACGACGAGGGCTTCCGTCGCAGGATCGCCAAGGATCCCAGCCTGCGCTGGGACCGCCCACATAATTACCTTTGGCTCCGGGCAATGAGTGCCAGGACCAATGAGCGATTTGACAGCGGCCACCCGGTACTCCGATCCGGGGCTTCTTTTGGTTCCCGCCCCGGCGCGGGCCAGCCGGTTCAACCCCGGCTGGTCTGCTTTGACTACAACAGTAGGGGATCCTGTGGCCGCCGTCAATGCAAGTTCAGGCACATTTGCTCCACTTGTGGCGCCAATCACCCGGCGTCCACTTGTTCGCGTGGACGGCCGGGGGGTGAAGGGGGCAGGGATGGCGGATCGAAGCGTAACCCATCAGGCCCCAATCCGCCTCCCAAAGGGACCTAGTCCGATTAAGATCCCGGTCCTGCAGGCGTGGCTACGTAGCTACCCTGATCAAGAGGACGCCCGCTATCTCTTGGAGGGCTTTATGTATGGTTTCCGCATCCCATCATTTGGCGAGCGGATTCCGTACATGGCCAACAACTTAAAATCCATATATGGCCTGGAGCACATTGTTCGAGGCAAGATATCTGCTGAGCTGGCTGCGGGGCGGGTAGCCGGCCCATTTCAACGCCCGCCTACCCCTTCCTTCAGGGTATCCCCGCTGGGGGTAGTGCCGAAAAAGACGCCGGGCGAATTCCGCCTTATTCATCATCTATCTTACCCAGCCGGGGCATCGGTTAACGATGGGATACCGCAGGAATTAGCTAGCGTACGGTACACATCCTTTGACGCAGCTGTGCGCATGGTGCGCAGCTGCGGCATTGGAGCTGAGGTCGGGAAATGCGACGTGAAATCGGCTTTCCGATTGCTGCCGGTACACCCCGATGATTGCGAACTTCTTGGCTTCGCTTTCGAAGGCCTCTACTACATGGACAGGTCCATGCCCTTCGGGTGCTCCATTTCCTGTTCGGCCTTTGAGCGTTTTAGCTCCTTTTTGGAATGGGTGGTTCGGCAGCAATCCTACGATACACATGTCGTCCATTATTTGGACGATTTTTTATTTGCAGGCGTCGCAGGTTCGGGACAATGTGCCAATCTTATGGCGACATTTAAAGGTTTGGCTGGGGACTTAGGCTTGCCACTTGCCGAGGATAAAACGGAGGGACCCGCCACGGTGATGACATTCCTGGGGATAGAACTGGACACCATTAATCAGGCTTGCCGTTTGCCAGCACATAAATTGGATGACCTGCGGACAAGGCTCAGGGCTATGAAAGTTCGCAAAAAAGCCACCCTGCGGGAGTTACAACAACTTATCGGGCACCTTAACTTTGCATGCCGGGTGGTTGCCCCCGGCCGCCCGTTCCTGCGCCGATTATGTGACAGCATTGCCGGGCTGCGTAGCCCGCATCACCGGCGCCGTATATCGGCAGAGATCAAACAAGATCTGGATTTGTGGCTGCAATTTCTATCCGGCTTTAATGGTGTTTGTTTTTGGCGGAAGGAGACCCTGGAGGGAGCGCAATATCAGCTGCAGACTGACGCTTCTGGGGCAGGGGGATTTGGCATGTTTTTTCAAGGCAGGTGGTGTGCTGGTTTGTGGCCCCAGGAGTGGCATCATAGAGGCATTACACGCGACCTCACATTTCTTGAATTATTTCCCATAGTCGGTGCAGTATTTCTATGGGCGGACATATGGGCGGACTCGGCAGTAAAATTCCGATGTGATAATTTGGCAGTCGTCCATGTGGTCAATAACTTGACTTCGAAATCACAGAGGGTAATGCGGTTGGTCCGGGCCCTTACACTTCACTGCCTCCAGTTCAACATAGTGTTCCGAGCTGTCCATGTGCCGGGTATCCGTAACGACCTCGCTGACGCTCTGTCCCGCCAACAGATGGAGCGGTTCAGAGCGTTAGCGCCCTCGGCGTGGAAGGAGCCCGACCAACTCCCATTGGAGGTATGGAGCCTTGGCGAATAGAAGCAAATCGGGCTATGGGATTGGCACTCGCACCCAGCACGAGGCGATCATACTCGGCTGCCTGTACCGAGTATGCCCGTTTTTGCGCTGCAGAGGGGTTCTCCAGGTTGTGGCCGGCATCGGCGGACCAGCTGGTCCAGTTTGCTGTACACCTGCATTTTCAGGGACTGGCGCCACGCACCATACAAGGCAAATTGTCCGCATTATACTATTTTGCGAAAGCACAGGGTTTTTCCATCCCCGACTGCCAATTTCGGATCGCTAAAATGATTGAGGGATGGTCACGGGAGAGGGGCAGGCCGAGCGATCCGAGGACCCCTATTTCACCTGCTATGTTATGCCGCTTGGCGGACACGTGGGGGAAAGTTTGTGTTGACAGTTTCGAAGTTGCCCTATTTCATGCGGCCGCGTTAGTGGCCTTTTTTGCTGCCCTACGTGTCAGCGAGCTGGTGGCCGGTTCAAAAAGGGACGTGTCTGCGGCAGCTTTGATGTGGACCGACGTGGTCCTTGAGACAGATCGAGTCGTGCTGCGGATACGCAAATCAAAAACTGATCAGCGAGGGAGGGGCACCCCGATACACCTCTGTAGGTGTTCGGTGGAGCGAATTTGTCCCGTTCTAGCCTTACACCAGTATGCCCGGTTGATCGGCAATTACCGGGGATACTTATTCCAGCACAAAGATGGGTCACCTCTGACCCGTTACCAATTTTGGCGGATTTCACTTAAGGCTCTGCAGCTCGCTGGCATTCAGGGGTGGCATTTCGGCACTCACTCCTTCAGGATCGGGGCGGCTTCGACGGCTGCAGCCATCGGTATGGCCGCGGCCGACATACAGCGCATCGGCCGCTGGAGGTCTAACTGTTTTAAAGCATATGTTCGCCCCTTCACGGACCGGTAAAACTGGTCCAGTTGTTTCTGTTTTGTTGTTGCAGGTTCGTTGGATGGCTCCCGGCGGCGAATTGTGTTCTATGGTCACAGTTATGTGTATTGGGCCGCCAAGTATGCTATACGATCTGGACGTGGCCGCGATCTCGGCCTGGGACAATGGGCAGAGCTGTTCTGGAGGGGAAGACGGGGGATGTCCTGGAATGCGTTTTTAACCACGGCACTCTCGGATCCCCTTGACCCTTGGCCTGCCATTGTAGTTATTCATTTGGGCGGAAATGACCTGACTCGGATGTCGGGCAAATCACTAATCCTCAAGGTCATCGATGACCTGAGGGCCTTTAAGAGGCATCGCCCTGGTACCAGGATCCTATGGTCGGCGATGATCCCACGGCTGCACTGGGGTCCGTACCATTCCCCGCAGCAAATGCATAAGTCCCGCAAGGGCGTGAATCGGGAAATTGCCCGGGTAGTCAAGTCTGAGATGGGAAACGTAATTTGGCACCCTAATATTACTGCCCGCGATAATAGCTTATACCGTCCGGACGGCGTCCATTTGTCTGATTTGGGCCTGGACATCTTTCTACATAACATTACGGAGGGCCTGTGTGCCGAACTTTTCGGCGGGTGGGGTGAGAGACATCAGTGAGTCTCTCTGTGGCGGGTAGCGCAAATAAAGTAAATTTAATGACCCGGTCCCATGATTTAATTAATAATTTCATGGTCCCGGCAGCCCTCAATTAAAGTAGATTAGGGTTTAGGTAGGAGTGAATTAATAACGATCCCAGGTTAAATTGGGGGGCTGCCAGAGTGTAATTAAATCTCATAGGCCAGGTAAAGCCCTGGCAAATTAGGGACCCAGTAAAATTAGATCCCTCAGACTAATATTGCGCTACCACACAGGCCCTCCTTGAGTTAAACGGTGTTGTTCTGATAGTTTAAAGTTGGTTCCTGTGTTAAATAAAATGTGGCCCATGTTTAACCAACTAAAACTGTGTTGCCTCGTTATTTTGGCCTTGAATGGCAATGAACGCTCCCCTCCGCCTTGTGCGGGGGAGGGGCGTCTTTGCCTGAAGGCCGGGCACCTGATAGGCTGCGCAGTTAGCGTGGCCTACGCCGGGAGCGCGCCATCACTCAGAGCCACCGGCGCGCTTCCCGCAGACTGCCCGGCCTGAGAGGCGAATCGCCCCCGCCCTCCCGCCGCCGTTAATGTGCTGGTGATGCGTTGCTGGTCGCTTCGGGGCCGGATGGGAATTTTTGACCTCTACTCGAATTGGCAGTGAGTGGAGGTGCTTTTTCGCCCATCCCATCAGTCACAGGCTGGCGCGGAGCGTGCAACTTATGGTCACATTTGGCGGGTAGCGCAAATAAAGTAAATTTAATGACCCGGTCCCATGATTTAATTAATAATTTCATGGTCCCCGGCAGCCCTCAATTTAAAGTAGATTAGGGTTTAGGTAGGAGTGAATTAATAACGATCCCAGGTTAAATTGGGGGGCTGCCAGAGTGTAATTAAATCTCATAGGCCAGGTAAAGCCCTGGCAAATTAGGGACCCAGTAAAATTAGATCCCTCAGACTAATATTGCGCTACCACACAGGCCCTCCTTGAGTTAAACGGTGTTGTTCTGATAGTTTAAAGTTGGTTCCTGTGTTAAATAAAATGTGGCCCATGTTTAACCAACTAAAACTGTGTTGCCTCGTTATTTTGGCCTTGAATGGCAATCATATTTCCTGGGGTTTGCTCACCATGCCTTTCTATTTCCTGCTTCTTCCCACATGGAAAGAATTGTCTAGAGGACAGCCACCATTATCCTTTTTGTATTCACAGAGGATGTGACCCTCTGATGTGTTTCTTTCTGCCACCTGAGCAGGAAAGGACACAAACCAAACAATTTTTCTGGAATGATTCTATTATTCTTTATTCTTTCAACCTGCATTTAATCTGAGCTGTTTTTAGTTCCTGTTAGAGAAACTATGTAAGTAAACTCTTTTTTAATACTCTTTAACCAAACAAGCTTGTCATGTGTGTTTATTGCTTAAAGGGCTAGTGTTTGCTAGAGGAAAGTGGGAGGTGGGACCTTCTAAGGTTGATTAACTTCCTTGTAAGCGAAACCAAACTTCTGTTGCATATTAAGAGGAAATTCAAATGGATTTTCCAAGCTTTGCCAACAAGTGTTACATCTACTTGGACTCTGTGAACCTTTCTTGTCTACCACTCCTCTAGAGACACAGCCTGACTGTGGTTGCATTTCAGTTTTTTAAAGCATTGGGATCATCCCTCCTGTTCCTTCTTTTAAAGCCAAAAGAGCTGGGCCTAAGTGACAGAAGCAGTGTGTGAAGTTGAACACAACTGGTTAATAGATGATTAAAGATTTCACACAATCTGTGCGCCCCAAAGCCTCCTTTTTTTAAAAAAAAATACATGCCAATCATTTTTTCCACTACATTGCCCTGGATGGGCATGATGACCTTCAGTGGTGCTGAATTTGACATTTGAGTTGAATGATGACATTAATAGCAAAGAGACATTGCAGTTAATCTCATAGTTAGCAGCCCATGAGGTGGCAGTTACAACAGTGAGAACAGCAACAAGAAGCTGTGTATATCTTTATTCCAATCCTCAAATGAAATGCATGGGCCTTCTACACCAACCCCCCTCCCCCTTCACTGGCAAGGCAGGGGCCATTGGCTTCCATGAGCCACATTGAGGAGAGTTGTGCATGTGTGTACATAAGCCGTGACATGTCTTTGGAAGGACTGGGGCAATAAAAACACCTCCCTCCCTTCATTCCAGATGCAGCCCAAGAACATCCGAGCTCTGAACCTCAACTAAGAAACTGCCTGGCTTAGTTTTTCAATCTTGCCAAGGACCTTACATCTAAGAAATAACTCCTGGAATATCCATCTTTTTCCATGTTATAACCTATTGATACTGCTCTGAGGAAGGGGGTTTCACCCCCGAAATATTAACAATGTTTTTGTTATTTTTTCTAGTAGCCTAGAGGTATCACCTGTTCCACTTTAGAAATGAACGCGTGTCTTGAAACACAAGACAAGGAATATCTTAAGAAAGTACAAACATATGTTGTATGCCTTAAGATGCCAAGATAGATGCAAAATAATATTCTTCATTATTTATTTATTAAACTTGCATGCCACACCAATTAGTGGTAAACACTTCTCTGGTTTGCTCTGTAACCCAGAGCACAGAGAGAACTCCTTGTTCCCTGAGCTCCTTGTCCTTTGAAGATGCCGGCAACAGTGTCTGGTGAAATGTCAGGAAGAAAAACTTCTGGAACACAGCCAAACAGCCCGAAAGACTCACAACAGTTATTGGATCCCAGCCATGAAAGCCCTAGTTTAGTTCTCTGGTCAGTTTATCTCCAAAATAAAACAAAGTAAAGTAAAATAAAATGCAAAATAGTAGCAACACATGCAAACAAATAAGACAACCCAAGACAAATTAATTAGAAAACGAAAATCGATGGCAAATGGGCAACATTATGATGGCAAGTCAATGTAACATTAAAAGAGAATGCATTGAAAGACTTGGTTTTGTGTGTGGTGTGGGTATGTCCGCACTTATGTCTGCCTTGCTTCTCAAAGGGCAAGGACACCAGATTTGTACAAAGATGGTTTGCAGAAATTATAGAGAAACTTGAGAAGCAATGGTACTCTTTGTTTTGGCAATTTCTTCTCATCAGGATTTGCTGATTTGGGACAGCTTAAATTGATGAGAACAAATAACATAGCGAGTATTCTTCACATTTTTATGATCAGTCTTTATGTACTGGCTTACACCAACACCTAACCCTCTTGCTTCTAACTGCATTCCATAAAAAAAGATAATGCTAAATCTGAAGAAGCTTCAGGAAGTATATTCTATGTCTGGCAGGAAACTGGTACAACAATCCATATGACAATCCGTTTGTTTATTTATTTATTTTTAAATTTCATTGGAAACTGGAGGCCAGGGACTGACTGATTGAAATGTGGTCATCTTCACCTTTTCTGCACTTGTATTGAAGCTTTCTCACAAATATAGTAGGGTTTCCAATACTACAGGCAAAATCAGGATGCACTATAGAGGGACATGTAGAATGGAGGGGACAATGAGTGTCTTCTTATTGGGATGCGGGCACCCTTTTAAATTCATGAGTGATGTGCCCCACTTGACCCAATCCACAAGTTGGCACCTATGTTGAAACTATAGGGGTGGATAGCTCAGTGGCTTGGCATTAGGCTGAGGAGCCTGAGGCTGGGAGTTCGATCCCCCCACTAAGCCTGCTTGGACGGGCTGGAGTCAATGATCCATAAGAGTCTCTTCCAGTTCTGCAGTTTCAAGAATGATGTCGATGAGGGTGAGGATGACGGCAATGACAACGACAACGGCGACAACGACAATGATGATGATGATGATTGAATAGGCCAGTGTTGCATCTCCCAAAATGTGGGCTGATGGCCCCTGCTGTCATCCATTGACAACTTCTTTACCCAGGAAATCATTACGTGCATATTGAAATTACAATCTAATCAATATGTCTCATCTCTTATATAGGTCTGCCAATGTTTTCATGAATCAGAGTCTCTTTAGCTATGCACATAACTTGGGAAGAGCGTGTTTGCAGTTAACACCCTGGACATAAATTACAACTAGGTGTTAGCAGTGGAAATTGGTTTCTGAGTGACTAATATGTTTTCAGAACGTTGTGATTTAAAACAAAAAATGCAGACAAGGAAGAGATTAAATGTGTTTCCTAACTAATATATTGGTCCAAATTGTTGTACTAGCTCTTCTCGAATCTTTACAGCTTTAATGGATAGTGTTGTACCCTAGTAAGCTGTTCCCACTAATTGCACAAGGCTGCTGCCCTGGTGTTTGCTTGATTGTGACTTAATGCTGCCAAAGGCCTTTGTTTTTTAAATCACTGATTTTGACAGCCCTATTGTTTAATATTATTCTTCACAGTTGGCAACTTGGTTTAATGGATTGCAGGTGACTGCTTGGCAGTCACATCTCCTTGCTAGCCCTGGAACAAAGTGTCTTCTCGCTGCTCGATGGATAGGATCAGTGTTCAATTCTACTCAGTCATGTTTTCTGTACATTCAGGATAAGTTTGGTGCCTGAAATCATCACTGGTTCAGAAACTCAGTGAAGAAACTCTGTCTTTGTAATCAACCTGTAAAGGAAAAAATACTGACACTACAAAATCCGCAGCTTCCAATTTTTCTTTTTCAGATCTCAAAGATCAAGCATGAGTCATGGAAATGACTGCACTTACTAAATAAACACCACATGGAGGGGACAAGGAGGGTGCAACTTCATTGTGCAGTTTGGATCGAACATATTTCAATTGCCTTTCTGACTAAAAATACTGTAAGGGAAACAGACAAACACACATTCACTTATAGTAAAAATCTAATTTAAAAACCAAGTCACAATGCATTCAAAAGAATGCAGAAAATCTGTAACACATATTTTCATATGTAACACTCTCTGGTTCTTTGGTACACAAAGAGGTAGGGAAAGGCAATGCGAGAGAGATTACCGTATATTGAAAGTACAAACTTTACAATATTATTTTTTCATATAATGTATATGAATAAAATACTGGTTCATCTTAAAGGAGTCAGGCTAAAAAAAACCAGCAGGACTGTGAGTAAGAAATATTAATTAGACAGAACCAGAGAGCTGAAGAGGCTGAAAGTCAAATGAAACTTTACTGAAATATTGTATCTCTAGGTGCCTCGGGTACCATTTTATGGTATATGTTTTAAAGCAAAAAGTGAATGCATGAATCAATTCATCAATTTGTCAAGGGAAAAAATCAATTCATTATTTTTTATTCATTATCCTTGATGAATAATGTATCATAATGAATCACCATTTTTCTGATTCGTGCCAGTCTCTATTTGTGAGAATGTAGACTGTCTTGACACAGTAGAACCTATGTGAAGGGGGAAATTAGACAAATTTATATCACCATCCTATTTTTGTTGAGAGATAAGCTCAACTGTAATTCACAGAAGTTACTCACAAGCAAGTAAGGGATGTCAGTCTAAATTTTGTTAATGGGTTCATGTGGACGTACAAATATTGGCGTAAACTGGAACTGCCTCATTCCCTTAAGTTAGTAGTGATATTAAGATGAACACTCTTCTCACACTGAAGGGGGAAAGAAGTCCATGCAGAACATGTACACAAACCAGATTCTTCACAAAGTATGTTCTCAGTGATCAGGAGAAGTAGTCATACACATGCATTAACCCTGGCTCACAGGGAAATCTGTGAGAAGTTGTTAATGCTAGGAAAACGACCTGATTAGCTCTCTCTCCCTCTGTTATGTAGTGAACACATGGTTGGTAGGATCATGGTTGCTCCAAGTTGCTGATGCTGAAAGAGTACCAGCTTGCACAGGTGCAGGGTTTCTTCCTGGTTGTTTTGTAATAAGGGTCAGGTTCATATTGATGTCTCCCATAACTGGGTGATCTTTGGAGAAATTCTGGCCTTGGCCCAATTTCTAGTCCCTAACAGAGTAGACCCACTGAACCCCTTGTTGAATGGAGAGCCTTCCCGGATTCCAGGGCTCCCACTGGAGTCTCAGGGAATTGTTTTGCTTCTCTAGATCTCTAGGCAATGAGATCAGCATAAGAGTGAGCAATGTTAGAAGAGGAAAAAGTTTGATTTTTGTACATGAGGTGGTTTGGAAACTTAAGCAACCTTCCCTAAGTACTCATCAACTGAGAACAGAGCTAGAACATAAGAACATAAGAACATAAGAGTTATGCTGGATTAGGCCAAGGCCCATCTAGTCCAGCTTCCTGTATCTCACAGTGGCCCCATCAGATGCATCTGGGAGCACACACAAAACTAGATATCTGTCTCCTGATACCACTCCCCTGCATCTGGCCCTTGAAGTACCCCGCTTTTAAGCCTACTGGCTTACTGACTCACTACTGGAATGCTTGCATAGGTGTTTTGCTCATGCAGCACTATTGCATCCAAAAAGTCAGGAGTAAGTGGAATAAGAAAAAGAGATGCATTTGGGCCCATCCTGCCATTTGAAGCATGACCACAAATGGAGCACTAGGTTCATGGAGCACTACATTCAAGCTCATACAACAAATCTTGTTGCACATATCCTGGCAGCAGCAATATATTTTTTATTGCACGATCTGGCCAATGATTACTCTGAGTGGTTTATAAAAGTTAAGACACGGACAATACAATTAATAATAAAATTAAAAAATGTATAGATGGAAATAAAAACTAACCAATCAAATATAATTGAAACTGACAACAAAGCAAAAATAATGAATCAAATACGTGCAAAAATAAACAGAGGCAGATTAAAATATAAAACCAGATCAGTGAGGTGGGTGAGATGACAAACAGTGGTCAGGGAAAGTGTGTCTATACAGCCAGGTTTTAAGCTGTTTTTTTTTTTAAAAAAAACTTGTATCATGGGGGCCAAACCAATCTTGGGGCAGCTGGTTCCACAGCCAAGGGGCAATCACCAAGAGAGCTTGGTTTCTAGCAGTGGTTTTTGAGCTTTCTTTGGGGACATATAATAGGTAGTCCGTCATTCAGGGAAAGCTGGCCTGAAGAGAAAAGTATTTGCCTGTTTCCGGAAAAACACCAGAGATGGAACAGTTCTGGCTCTAGTGGGAAGGAGTTCCAGAATCTGGGCACAGCAGCTGAGAAGGCCCTTTCATGTGTTCCTACAAGGTGTACCTGTGAGGGTGGCAGGATGGAGAGAAGGCCCTCTTCTGATGACCTTAACAACTGAGTTGGTTCATACTGTGAGATTCAATCTTTGAGGTAGCTAGGACTCAGGTCGTACAATGCTTTTGAGGTTAAGGTCAGCAATTTGAATTGTGCCTGATACCTGATTGGTAGTGCTTTAATAGGTGCGTGATGTGATCTCTGTACCCTGCCCCAGTCAGCAATTTGACCGCTGCGTTTTTTACTTGTTGAGGTTTTCTGAGACTTTTCTTAATAGCAGAGGATACTTAGAAGAGCTCTCCCAGAGGAGCTTGCATAAACAAAAAGAAAAGAAAAGATTTACATCTTTAAATATGAGCTACTGCCTTATTTTATTAAAATAAATATGACATTACTGATTATTCCCAGTGGTGTACTTGCAGTCCTATTTTAGCAATTTTTCATGAAGTTATATAAAGTATGCACAAGACCTATTTTGCCTACTCAGAAAAACAGTAATAAAAAACCCAATGTAAAACAGTCCTTCCTCTCAAATGCCACAGATAACAAATGCAAAAATGGATAAACCACATTTAAAATGAAAACCACAAAGGCTAAGTAGTTATTGACCCAGCATATTTCAAAAGCAACCACATTTTTCAAAAACTAAAAGAAAAGAATGGCACTGTTCCAGAGGTGTGCTTTCTCTTGAATATCTAAATGTGGGCATTACAACAGCAAATAGCTGGAGGTTTGTAAGGAGACACTGCTTAGGATACAGTGCAAGAGAAACAAAATGGGTTCAACAAATCAGCCCTTTCAACGTGCTGTGGATCTGTGAAGAACTGTCCATGTTTCAAAGTGCATTTCTCTAAGAAAACCAACCACTAAGTTTTTCTTATATGCATATTTTTGCCAGATGGATTTCCATCCTCACTTTTAGAATGCAGACAAAACGTATTCTGGGAAAATCTAAGTAAAGCAAAGTGTGCTGCTTATATACCCATAGCAGTTGAAACACTCTCTATAAGGTTTGCAATTTTTTTTCAGGCTACATGTTGCATCCCAGGGACGTTGGATGCTTGATTGACCAACTTCAGAAGGAAGGAAGGCTGAATCAACCTCAAGCTGGCTAATTGAGCCCGGTGAGATCGATCTCAGATCATGAAAAGAGTCTTGACTGCATTACTGCACTTCGACCATTTTAAGAGTACACCTGCTTATGCATGAAACTAGTGGCAAAATAACATGTGATCCTGAACTCATGGCCCAAATTTGGTACTAGAAACTACAGAACAACCTCCTTTCTCATCTGAAATATAGCACGTTGATACACAGATTCTTGCATATAGATAAATGAATATTAAGACTATTTCAGCTGCTAATACAAGCTTAAAACTGGTTCCTTGATATATGTACCTCTATAAATATCTGTGGTGCACATATGTAATATTTTTTCAAACATATTTTTAATAAGTAACTTCCCTAATTTGTTTATTAATAATGATAGATAGATAGATAGATAGATAGATAGATAGATAGATAGATAGATAGATAGATAGATAGATAGATAGATATGCATTCTCACAGAAGAATTTGTCAACATAGTGCTAATCTCACCATCAACCAGGTCAGCAAATTGTGTAGGGATTAAGTCTCAGTTCAGAAATATAATCATCAACATCTGACTGGCCTCTTGAAAAAGATTGACATGATTGTTGGATATAGCTACTTGCAATATGGTCCAGAAAAAATGTCAGCATTGCTTCAGAGCCATTCAGTGTGAGATGCAGCAGGTTAGCATGTATTAAACATGGATAATGGCAACCTATTTCGATCCAATGATTTTCAGATGTTTTTTGACTATAGATCCCTTAATTTATGATCCTTGGACATCGTGGCTAGGGATAATAGGATTGTATCGTCTGAGGCACTTTGACGGTACTAATTTGGAGAATGCTGACTCATGTTCATACCTAAAACTACTGGTTTGGAACAATCATCAAAATGCACAATAAGTAAACTTTGTGAGTGGCTCTTTAAAAACATACAACTTTGTGATAATTAGATATTTTGAAAGAAATGGCACACAAACAAATCTTACTTAATCTTTCTGCAGTCTTTGTAAGCAATTGATTTAGGAAATTCCAGCTTCGCCTAGAGCTGTCTGGGTACGAATCCAGCTTTGACTTAGGTTGAACACACATGCATCACACATTTGTGGATAAGACTTCAGCTCTGAAAAAGAGGACAAAAATAAGAAAAGGCACACATATTACAGATGTCTAAGCAGTCCTATTTCTGTTAAAGGTGTCTGACAAGCTTGTCTCAGGACACATTTTACATGCTATCTACAGAGCAGACACAACTTGTGCGGCAGGATCATCCCACTGATACTGGAAGAAATATGCTCACTTGGAAAAAATGCAATGACAGGTTATGCACATTTCAAACGCATGCAGAACACTTCTTAAAATATGGTTAATCAGCTGGGGAAAAGTATTCAAGCAATGAATATGTTTAAAACATGTGAACCAACATGCATACATTTGAAAAATATGACAGGCCTTATTCCATTAAAGATAAAGTGGATCAGACTGGATATGAATGTAAGAACAGAGGACACCAGTTATGAGGACTTTATAGGTAGATAGACACTTAATATGTGCAGATTAGAGATTAGAAAAAATGACGTTACGAGTTGTCGTTTGTCGGGGCAGGTCTGTTTCGGGTCGTTTCCGTTTGTCGCGATAATTTTCAAAAATTTGTCATTTCCGTTTGTCGTTTGTCGTTTGTGTTGGGGTTGGGGTTAGGGTTGGGGTAAGTGGGCTCTGGGAGGCACCTCTCTGGGTGCCTCTGACGTCTGACCCACTAAGAAGGGAAGGGAAGGGAAGCATAACACGAAGCCGCCGCATACCATACATTACATTACATTATGTTAGGGTGGGGGGGTAAGTGGCAGAGACACCTCTCTCTCTGGGTGCCTCTGACTCACTAAGAAGGGGAGCGTACTAGCGTACTGACGTACAGGTTAGGGAAAGGGATAGGGGTAGGGGATAGTGGGCTGTGGGAGGCACCTCTCTGGGTGCCTGTGACCCACTAAGAAGGAAAGTGTACTTGCGTACGGATCTGGGTTAGGGTTGGGGTTAGGGTAAGGGCTAGGCTGCGGGTTACGGTTAAGGTTAGGGTGGGTTAGTGGGCTGCACCTCTGCGTGCCTGTGACCCACTAAGAAGGACAGTGTACTGGCATATGGGTTAGGGTTAGGGTTAGGGTTAAGGTTAGGGTTAGGGTAAGGGCTAGGCTGCGGGTTACGGTTAAGGTTAGGGTGGGTTAGTGGGCTGCACCTCTGTGTGCCTGTGACCCACTAAGAAGGACAGTGTACTGGCGTATGGGTTAGGGTTAGGGTTAGGGTTAAGGTTAGGGTTAGGGTTAGTGGGCTTTTTATGCCCTCTGGCACATCCAGAAGTCTCAGTCAAAACCTGGCCATGCGATTCGTGGAATGGGTCCAAAAATTTGCATGGTCCCACCCCATGGCCAGCCCATCACTGCGCAGGTGTAAAAAGATAAAAATAAATATAAAATAAAATAAAATCAATGGAGACGTTTTATTGCAAGAAAAACCCACTGCTGCTACTCTAAAAAATCAGGCATTTAAAATACCTAATTTTCAAATGTTTCTGTGGTGCTTTGGTGTGTTTTTGGACCACGATTTAAAAATAAATATTGTGGTCGCCATTTTGGATCCCCCCCCACCGCATGGCAAATGGAGACGACGAGGATGCCCCCCGCAGCCTGGTACCAGCAGCCCAGGACAGGAGAGGGGGGGAAGGCCAGGGACCCCCCCAGAAACCACCCTCTCTGGTAGGTGCCGTTACTGAGGCAGGCATATTTGCGCCTGCTTTTTTTGCCGGGAATTGGTTTTTTTCAAAACTTTTTTTCCGTGCTGCTTGGCATCGCGCGATCGTGGCGATGCCATGAACGACAACGAAAAATCAGACCCAATTTTTCTTTTTCGGTTAGGTTTCGAGCTGGAGTGGAGTAATTCTCGTTACCGTTACCCGTTATGTAACGATAGGGAGAACCGCTGCTCCGTGCCCATGTCTAGTGCAGATGTAGCGGTTGAGAGAAGATATTAAATCAGGATCATAGCAAAGTGATAGTACATGTGAGTCAAATACATGAGAAGCAAACTGATGGTGTTGATGTCAATGGTAACGGTTGGGAGAGCAAGGGGATAATCAGCCTTTCAACACTTGTAGTACACTCTTGCTATCAGCTTGCAGCTTTTAATTCTTAAAGGGAATCACACACAGAACATGTAACTTCCACTTGAACACCTCTACATAATTAGAACTAGGAGATCGCTATGTCTGTGAAGATTATCAGTCATCCAGGTGAGTTTATCTGGAAGTTGAGTCATGGCTACTAGAGATGGGCACGAATAAAAAAAATGATGTTTCGTTTGTTGTTTGTCATTTGGAGGGTCCGTTTCGGTTCATTTCCGTTTTTCACGAATTTTTGCAAAAAAATTGTTTTCGTTTTTGTTTGTTTTGTTACTGTTTTGTTACCATTTATTTCATTTTTTGTGATTTTTTAGCATTTAAAACAGTTCACTGTATTGCAGTAATGGAAACGAAACGCACGACAAAATTTCCGGCGTTTCTGTTCGTTTTGTTTCATTTTGGAGACAAAATTCATTTGTTGTTTCGTTGCGTAACGAAACAAAAAAACAAAAACGGAAATGAAAAATTGTTCGTTTCGTGCCCATCTCTAATGGCTACTGGACTTCTTTTTTGAGAGATAGAAACGTTTCGCTGCTCATCCAAACAGCTTCATCAGTCTGAATACAGCAAGTGCGAGTCCTCCATCTTATAGTCTGCTTTGACCTCTTTGACTGCAGGAGATCACTAGAGCTCCTGAAGCTTGGTGCCATGTCCTGCCAACTTTGGGGACAGGTTGGAGCTCTGTGTGAAGAATAAACACACTGTTAGATGTTTGTGCCCCAGACTGGCATGAGAAAATGTGTAGACCAGTAGATGCCATGTTTACATTTCCTAGGATGGGCAAGAGCAATTCAGGGGCTGAAGCAGCATGTATCAAATCCATAGGGAGGGTATAGGAAAGACTCCTTCCTCTAACCCTGGAAAGGTGTGGCCAGTTGGTGAGAGTAATGACCCAGAGGAGCTGATGGTCGGACCCAGTTTCCTATGCTCCTATATCAAATGTATATATATATATATATATATATATATATATATATATATATATATATATATATATATATATATATATATATATATATATATATATATATATATGATATATATATATATATATATATATATATATATATATATATATATATATATATATATATATGTTTTCGTAGATTTTCACGGGTATAGGTATGCATGTTAGGGTGGATTCGGGTTTCTTCCCGTGTAGAAATCTGGTTGTTTTGGCGACGTTTCGACGAGGTCTCACTCGTCATCTTCAGGCTGGTGTTCTGGCTTCTTACTTCTTGAAGCAGAGTGTGATCTCAGTTGAAGTCCTTCTATAAATACTGCTGGGGGGGTGTGGTTTGCTTGCTCTGTTGCTGATTGTAGGTTTGTTTGTTCTTTTGTGATTTGCTGTGTGGCTGAGGCGATCGTTAAGGGCTTAACTGCTGGTGGGTTAGATGGCTGTTTAGAGACATCATGTGTGGGTGAGGTGCTGGATGTGTGTCTATTAGCCTTTTGTTTCTTAACGACCTTGGTGATGGGTGTTCTGGCAGCATCCTGGGCTTTGGTAGAGTGGGGTCCTGTGTCTTGTGAATTCATTTTGGTCTCTGCTGCGTGTCTGTGGTCTCCCAATGTTTTTTTTGGCGTGTGTAAGTGTGCTCCATGTGGTGGCTGGAGTGGGGAGTAGCGGTAGATGGTGCAGTCGTGGTTTTGTTATTGGATGGTGGTTTCGTTTCATCTGTGGGAAGGGTCTGGGTTTGTGTTTGGTGTGGATGGAAGGTGGTGGCATCTTGTGTCCTTTTGGACCTGGTGTCAGTCTTTGTGACAGAGGCTCGTCTGTTGACCAGGGCTAGTTTCCAGATGTCAGGCAAGCGGGAGGTGTCATCACGTTTATTCATGTTGTTTGGGTGTTTCTCTATTTCAATGGCTTCCATGATTATTCGACTGTTGAAGTGTTCAGTTTTGGAGATGAGTTTGGTTCTTTTAAAATCAATTTCATGACCTGTTGTTTTTATGTGCTGGAAGAGAGAGGAAGATTTTTCTTCTTTTTTGACTGCGTTCTTGTGTTCTGCGATGCGTGCGCTTATTCTCCTGTTTGTCTGTCCGATGTATGTGGCTGGGCAGACTTTGCATGGTATTTCGTAGACTCCTTGGTTTTCTAGCTCAATCTTGTCTTTGGGGTTTCTTAAAATGTTGGCTATTTTTTGTTCGGTGCAAAAGGCTGTCTTGATATTGTGTTTGTGGAGAATTTTGCTTATTTTGTCTGTGGTGCCTTTGATGTAAGGGAGGAGGGCAGTGCCGTTGTTCTCTTCTGTTTCTTGGTTCTTGGGGGGTGTTTCTTTTTGGATTAGTTTGGTGATGGTGTTTTTTTGGAATCCGTTCGCAATTAAAGCATTCGAGAGAGTGTGTAATTCAGTTTTTAGGTGGTCTTTGTCAGCGAGGCGTTTGGTTCTGGAGATGAGGGTTTTTGCTACGGAGTTGATCTGTGCAGGGTGGTGGTGTGATTGTGCATTTAAGTAGCGGTTTGTATGTGTTTTTTTCCGGTAGATGGTATGTCCTAAGGAGCCGTCGGGTTTTTTGTAGATTAGGACGTCCAGGAAGGGAAGTTGGTTGTTGGCTTCTATTTCCATAGTGAATTGTATTTTGGGGTGTAGGCTGTTGAGATGTGTGAGGAAGTTGTTCAGTTGTTCAGTTCACACCAACAAACTCCACAAACTAGAAAAACGACAGAAGCCCAACCCCCCACAGCAGCCCATGAAACAAACAGTTCACAACATATCAGACAGGACACTCACCATCGCAGAGACCAAAGTCCTGTCCAAAGGATTCAACTTTGCAGTCGCCCCCAGACACATCCCCACTGAAAACATCATATGCGGAGTGGAAGCCAGCCTAACCAAAATCAACCCAGATGAAGCCAACAAAATCAGACTCGAAGTCACCAATATCCTCTGCTCCAGCAAACCACCCAGAAGCAATTTACACAAAGAAGAACAAAAAGCCCTCACCAACCTGAGGAAAGACAACAACATAATCATTCTCCCAGCAGACAAAGGCAATGCCACAGTGGTGATGAACACATCTGACTACCAAGCCAAACTATCCAACCTACTACAAGACCCTGCTTACATACCTTTGAACACAGACCCCACCACCTACCTGGAAAAAACCACCAAAGCCAAAATAAAAGCCTCACCCTTAAGTGAAGAAATCAAGCCAAGCATCATCCCCAGAGAGAAATCATCCAGATGCCCCAAGCTCTACGGCCTCCCCAAGATTCACAAAGAAGGAACACCTCTCAGACCCATAGTCAGCTCCATAGGCTCACCCCTTCAAAACCTCGCCAAATTTCTTGCCAAACAACTCCAGCCCTATGCAGAATCCATCTCTTCATACGTACAAAACTCGTTCCACTTCATAGAAATTATAAAGAAACAAGACCTACAACCCAATGACCTACTCGTGAGCTTCGATGTTGTTTCGCTCTTCACACAAGTGCCCATTCAAGAAGCCTTGACAGCTATCCACAACAAATACAACCCCCCCAAGCACATCCTAGATCTGACCAACCACTGCCTAACCAACACATACTTCATCCACAATGGACAAAGATACAAACAGATAGAAGGAGCACCCATGGGATCACCCCTCTCACCGGTCATCGCAAACCTATATATGGAACACTTTGAAACCAACGCGTTACAGAAGTCCGAACATAAACCCAAACTCTGGCTCAGATATGTTGACGACACCTTTGTTATCTGGCCACACGGGAAAGACAAACTGAACAACTTCCTCACACATCTCAACAGCCTACACCCCAAAATACAATTCACTATGGAAATAGAAGCCAACAACCAACTTCCCTTCCTGGACGTCCTAATCTACAAAAAACCCGACGGCTCCTTAGGACATACCATCTACCGGAAAAAAACACATACAAACCGCTACTTAAATGCACAATCACACCACCACCCTGCACAGATCAACTCCGTAGCAAAAACCCTCATCTCCAGAACCAAACGCCTCGCTGACAAAGACCACCTAAAAACTGAATTACACACTCTCTCGAATGCTTTAATTGCGAACGGATTCCAAAAAAACACCATCACCAAACTAATCCAAAAAGAAACACCCCCCAAGAACCAAGAAACAGAAGAGAACAACGGCGCTGCCCTCCTCCCTTACATCAAAGGCACCACAGACAAAATAAGCAAAATTCTCCACAAACACAATATCAAGACAGCCTTTTGCACCGAACAAAAAATAGCCAACATTTTAAGAAACCCCAAAGACAAGATTGAGCTAGAAAACCAAGGAGTCTACGAAATACCATGCAAAGTCTGCCCAGCCACATACATCAGACATACAAACAGGAGAATAAGCGCACGCATCGCAGAACACAAGAACGCAGTAAAAAAGAAGAAAAATCTTCCTCTCTCTTCCAGCACATAAAAACAACAGGTCATGAAATTGATTTTAAAAGAACCAAACTCATCTCCAAAACTGAACACTTCAACAGTCGAATAATCATGGAAGCCATTGAAATAGAGAAACACCCAAACAACATGAATAAACGTGATGACACCTCCCGCTTGCCTGACATCTGGAAACTAGCCCTGGTCAACAGACGAGCCTCTGTCACAAAGACTGACACCAGGTCCAAAAGGACACAAGATGCCACCACCTTCCATCCACACCAAACACAAACCCAGACCCTTCCCACAGATGAAACGAAACCACCATCCAATAACAAAACCACGACTGCACCATCTACCGCTACTCCCCACTCCAGCCACCACATGGAGCACACTTACACACGCCAAAAAAAACATTGGGAGACCACAGACACGCAGCCAGACCAAAATGAATTCACAAGACACAGGACCCCACTCCACCAAAGCCCAGGATGCTGCCAGAAACACCATCACCAAGGTTGTTAAGAAACAAAAGGCTAATAGACACACATCCAGCACCTCACCCACACATGATGTCTCTAAACAGCCATCTAACCCACCAGCAGTTAAGTCCTTAACGATCGCCTCAGCCACACAGCAGATCACAAAAGAACAAACGAACCTACAATCAGCAACAGAGCAAGCAAACCACACACCCCCCAGCAGTATTTATAGAAGGACTTCAACTGAGATCACGCTTTGCTTCAAGAAGAAAGAAGCCAGAACACCAGCCTGAAGATGACGAGTGAGACCTCGTCGAAACGTCGCCAAAACAACCAGATTTCTACACGGGAAGAAACCCGAATCCACCCTAACATGCATATATATATATATATATATAGTGGGTCATTTTAATTTTACACATTTGTGATTGACTGTTGAGTTTTGCATGCATATGCTCATCCATTCTATGCATGACTGCACATACAGAAGATGTCATGCAGCATGTATGTATTGTTTCAAAATGCACTCTTGAGTCAATCAAAGTCAAATCTGGCAATATAGTAAGTAGAGACAGGAATGTAGCACTGGTTCATTTATCAGCCCAATAGGCATCCAGTGATTCAAAACTCTACCTGCTCTGGTGGGAGCCCACTGAGAGATGGCAGTCTGGCTTCCCTGCCCCACCTGGGCGCTGCCTCAGTGTGTGTGGGGCTTTGAAGCACCAAATTAGGCTAAGAAATGGACCAGCAAAAACAGCTGAACCAAATCCATAAAACTTTTTTTAAAGTGATCACTTGGTATATTTTATCATTATAATTCTATATCAAGAAAGATGGTGTCTTCATCTGTTCAAGGCAAGGTTTTTGATAGCATTTTCCATCCTTCTGTTTTGGGATGTAAACAACAATGACGACAGAACAAAACTGCTTCCCCAAAGCCAAGCCAATTGGATGTGCTGATTAATATTCACTTTTCTCCTAATGTTGTACAATGAGAGTCAGATCTCAAGGATAATGGATTCATTTGATGCCTCTCTTCTGAACTTTGAAACCTTTGGTTCTTGACACCAGAAGGCTGCGGGAAGGCATGCACAGCAGTAGAGCAGCATGGATCAATGCCACAGATCTCAAAAATAATGAAGTCTGTCTGGCATTGCAGTGAAATTTTGTATAGGTCTCATATATATTTTTACTAGTTGGAACTTAGACATTTAGAATCATGATCTGAAAGGGGATTCTGGGTGGTTGAGAGCAAAACTATGGAACCATGTAATAGGTCTGACTTCCATATATTGGCAGTACTGTACTCCATTCTTGTGTCCTGCACTGATTCTGCTCCAACCATGATTCTTGGCAGAAAGAACAGAAAGAAATCTACTGGAATTGCATGCTATATGTGAACATTATTTTTGTGCCACTTGAGACAAGTGATAGAATAGAATATATTTGCCAGGCTTGCAGATCATTTTGAGGGCTAAATGTGCAAAAAACCCAACAAACTTTAAGTTTTTTAAAACAAAAAAACCTAAGGAAATAAAACATATTCAAAAAAGGTGCACAAACACCCTTCCATCCAAGCAGAAATGTTATACATCTACAGTATATTGAAAGACGGCACACCAAAAAGGCATGCACATTTTTGCAAATAAAAACAAAGGTCTTGCTGCTGATATGGAAGTACAAAGGAAAGGGGGAATTAAGAAATTCATGAGAATGAGAATGACAGATTTTCACATGGATTCTTAGCACCACTTTGTTTTCTGTGCTCTTATGCATGCAAATCCATTTATGCCTATGCCTGAAAGCAAAAATGATATCCTCTAGCAACAAAGCCTACTGTTGCAACATGCGCAGCCTCCAAATAAAGTGAGGAGCAAGTGATGTGACTGCTGCTTCAGTTCATAACTAAAAGCATCAGAAGGAGGACACAATGGTAAGATCTTAAATACAATGAAGGCATCTTCAAAATTGGATTTGACATCAGCTTTTATATATAAGCAGTGTCAGAGTAATGAATACAGTGTCAGATTAGGTCAGCAGAGTTTGAAGCCACACTCCCCCATGAAAAATCACTGGGATGTCAATAGTGAACTATCCCTTAACTCTCACACCCCCTGAAAACCACCACAAAGACTGTCATCTAGGATAGTCACTTCTGCCATATTCATAAAGAGCCCCACAGGAAGGCTGTTCCTAGCTAATTTTGAATTCTTGAGTTGGCCAGTGTGAGATAGGACAATACATCAACAACCTGAGTCCTGAACCATTATGGAACTAAGAAATCTTCTGAAGATTATAGCCTTGGTATCCACATTATAGCACACGTGTCCCCACGGAATGGATCTGGGTTTCATTGCATGCCCTCATGCTGGTTCCCCAAACATCTGCTCTTCCGCAGATCCAGGTGTATACTTGCCACTGTCTTTTTGGTATCTAGTCATATCTGCAAATTTAATAGTATTCTTCTTCCATGGTGTTTTCCCCAAAAGGCCCGAGCAACATGCCAGCTGGGATGGTACCAAATCCCACTGTGCCACACAAGCATGTGTAAGGGGTTTATTTTAATCTCCTGCCATCTGGCATGAGCTTGGAAGGTTTCAGCAAAGTGAGAGGTCACACTGAATAAGCAGAGATGCATACCACAACACGCAGAAGATATCTTTGTTCAGAACAGGCTACTGAAGTATCCCCTGAATTCTGGTTAATCTGCAGTCTGTTCCGGTGTATTTTCAGACAGCAGGAGACTGCATACATAATGTTCTGGTTCCATATAAATCAGTGAGAATAACTGAGGTTAGAAGTCATGCCAACCCACTTGACTCATCCTTCATACCATTTCTTGACCCTGTTAAATTGTGAAAAGGGCACTATATAGGTAGATGCATATATCAACACACATATCACTCTTAGAGATGGGCACGAAATGAACAATTATTTGTTTCCATTTTTATTTTTTTGTTTCGTTATGTAACAAAATGACAAACAAATTTTGTCTCTAAAATGAAACGAAACGAACAGAAACATCGGGAATTGTGTCGTGCGTTTCGTTTCCGTTACTGCAATATGAGTGAATTGCTTAAAATCCTTTAAAAAATCACAAAAAATTGAAATAAATGGTAGCGAAATGGTAACGAAATGAACGAAAATGAAAACGAAAATGATTTTTTGCAAAAAATCACAAAAAACGTAAACGAACCGAAACGGACCCTTCAAACGACAAACGACAAACGAAATGCAATTTTTTTTTTATTCGTGTCCATCTCTAATCTCTATGATTCATATAATCTGACCATTAGTAATTATGTTGTTCATTGCATTTCAATTTGATTTTGTCCTGGCTGTCAGATATGTTGAAAAAAGATTGGACATGAATTCCTTTTGTTTGTTTAAAGTAGAGCGGGAAAGTATATCCAGAAGGCTAGAGGCACAACAGACACTATTAAAATAAGAAGTATCTGTAATGTAATTCCAGATTCTGATGTACACAGTTATAATTAATTATTTAACCTGCAGAGCAAAGTTGCCTCATTATATAAGAAACTCACCTTGATGGATTACAGGTAGCAATATCTGGCTAATCCATGGAGTCTCAGCCAATAAAAGCTAGGATTGCATAGGATGGGCAATGATTCCAGAAACCAGGGATTTTATAATGTAATGCATAAGAATACAAAATGCTTAGGAAACGGGTCCACCTGAAACAGATTTCAAATCTAATAGATCATACAAAACAAGCAGAATTAGATCATACACCATATGAAAAAAAAAGCAAGAATTCACTGTATTTAAAAACAAATAAAGGAGAAAAACTCAGGAAAAAGAAAACAGCAGGAAAAAGAGATCAATTAACATCAGGTAGGACTGACCTGAATTTTTATCTCTGATTTCTATCAGCTTGGTATGGGTACGGGTCTCAGTTCCTGAACAAGCAGCAAAGAATGGTACATGCAGAAGGGTGTTTTTAATTTTGGAAGTATAAGAGGCATTTGTGTGGTCATTTCACTTCATTTCTTTTTTTTTAAACCAAAAGAAGGCACCTTGAAAGGCAAATTACAGCCTCACATCACATGGAAGTGTTCAAGAGAAAGCTAGGCAGCCATCTGTCAGATAAACTTTAACCTGGATTCCAGCATTAGGGGGGGAAAGGTTGTGCTTGATGGGTCCATAGGCTGTCTCCAGCTCTATTTTTCTGTGATTCTATGAGGCAAAGAAAAATAGATGGAAGGAGTGCAGGACAAAGGAGGATTTACTGTTAGAAAAACCTTGGTTCAGATGCAGCACAACATCATTATTTAGGACTCTGACATCCAAGCTCAGGAGAGCTATGGTTATGATGATTCAGCCTCAAGAAGGAGGCAATATGAGGAAGGATAAACATGCCCATAGGTCAGTGGGGGCAGCCATTCCCCTCCCTGCCACAATAACCTTGAAAAAAATAGCATATCATTATCTGTGTTGTTGCCAGAAGCTGTTCATCTTTCATCTTTCAGCTGTGTGGTGGTAGGGCATCCAGGTTGTGGCATCCCTTGAAAATTAAGTTTAAAAAAAGTAGAAAAGAAAGACCAATTCATTGCCTCATCTAATAATAAATATGTCTCCACCTAAACATCTCTTTTTTCACACCCCAAATGCACAAATGACTTCAGTCCCATGGGAGATAATTCAGTACGCCCCTAATAACAGCCAACAAAGATTTACACAGTGAAAAGGAAAGGAGATGTGAAGCAGAAGAACAGGTATTAGATTTAACAAGCAGGAGAATAGCAGAACATAATAACAAGGAAAATTACTAACCAAAAGACCAAGAGAAAGAGAAAGGAGCTAGAGAATAGAAATATTTAGCTAAACAACAAATTTAAACTGGATGCAAAATAGAATGGAATGAAAATAAGAGAAACATTACCATCCATGAGTGTAGGAAAAAAAGATGGTTGGCAAAATGCAACTAAATGAGATAAAAAAGTGGGACAAAATAAAATGAGACAAATCAAAATGTGGACATAATTGAAAGAAAAAAATGCATGTATTAGCCATATTTTATTACTGAAAATAGCAGAACTTAAAGTAGCAAATATACATTTTCTGATCCTTCACTGCTTATTTTGGGGATTAAATGTTTGTGCCCCAAGAAGCTGAACTGGGTTTACTAAACTTGGACTAGAGAGAAAGACAGTTCACCATGAGAGCCAAATTCTCTTAGAATTACTCATTTATCTTTACTGAGCCTTAAATGATTAACAACAGCCTGCAAATAACACCAAGATCTCTAGCTGTATAAAGGGTGGAAGGATAATAGGATTAGTTTGTCACCTTGTGGGCCAGATTTGAATTTTTGATCAATACTCTGATTGGCCTTGAGTATTGGTCTGTTATCACCCATTCCATTCTCATCTCTGGGATAGGCAGGGCCCTATACTCGGTCACAATGGCAGGTAGTGCAAGGTTTGGTCTGGAGGTGAGTACACTGTACATAGTTCTCTGTAATAGGAATGGGCAGCCTATTAAAAATGTCATCAGTCCAGGCTAGGATTGTTTAGCATTAAGGTATCAGTTTGTGGCTAAGATGGTTTATGGCTGCCGGAAAAAAGTAAGGCTGCTTTCACATAACCACTAAAATCTGCAGCAAATTTTGATCTGGATCACCCCCAGGAACGGTCACATGGTTGATGTCACGGATTGGATTTTCCCATGGTCGCATTTTGAAAATCAGCAGCTGTTCTGATCCCACAATTGAGGGCCACAGTAAAGAACCGTAATGGGGGCAAAAAGGTTTTGGTATGGATTTTCCATGTTCCCATGGACTTGAGTAACGGTTTAAAATCCACATTGGAACAGTGGCAAGGATTTTACTACCAGGTACTTGCAAAATGCAGTGGGTCGCACTTAAGTGGGCATGGTCACACTTTATTTTTTTAAAGTCTGCTGCTCGTGGGAAAACAATTTTATGCTCCGCATCTGCAAGCCCTTTGTAGCGGATTTTAGTGGTCGTGTGAAAGTAGCCTTAGTCTCCCTGATATTGGCAACGTCTCAAATAAGGACAGCACATTGTCAGGTGCTTACTCACCTAACTTATTTTGACCTGGAGGTAAATAGGCTCCAGGTGACCGTTATCTTTGCAGTATGGCAGCCCCCCTTGAATTCCAAGTAATATTAATGATTAACAAATAAATAAAGTTGTGGCCCAATTTAAAACCCAGTATTTTGGGTCTGAGACTCCAATGCAAGATATCAATCCTATATTAGAAAGAAAAAAAATCAGACTAGGAACTAGAGATGGGCACGACTTAGCGGAATTCCCGTTTCCATTTCCGTTACTCGTTTCCGTTACGCAATGGAAACGGTAACGGGAATTACTCCGCCAGAACTCGAAGTCGAACCGACTAAAGAATAATTGGGTCTGATTTGTCATGGTCATTCCTGGCATCGCGGCGATCCCGCGATGCCAAGCGGCACAGAAAAAAAGTTTTTAAGTAAAAAAAAAACCCCGATTCCCGGCCCTAAAAGCAGGCGAAAACTGTCTGAGGGCACCTACCAGGCCAGAAGGGTGTTTTATTGGGGGGGGGGGGTTTCCCTGCCCCCCTCTCCTTGGCTAGTGCTACTGCTGCGCTGCTGGTACCAGGTGGGGGGGGCATCGTCTCGTCTGCCTTTGCCATGCAGTGTGCGGGCGGGGGGATCAAAAATGGCGACCGCAATATTTTTTTTTTTGAAATCGTGGTCCAAAAACCCACCAAAGCACCACAGAAACATGCGAAAATTAGCTATTTTAAATGCTTGAATTTTTACAGTAGCAGCAGTGGGTTTGTCTTGCCAAAATACGTCTCCGTTTATTTTATTTTATTTTATTTTATTTTATTACACCTGCACATTCGCAATGATGGGCTCGCCCATGGGAGTGGACCATGCAAATTTTTGGAGCCATTCCACCAATCGCATGGCCAGGTTTTGGAGACTGTACCAGGCTGGGAGGGCGCATCCATTTGCCATGCAGTGCGGGGGGATCTAAAATGGCGACCGCAATATTTTTTTTAAATCGTGGTCCAAAACCCCACCAAAGCACCACAGAAACATGCGAAAATTAGCTATTTTAAATGCTTGAATTTTTACAGTAGCAGCAGTAGGTTTTTCTTGCAAAAAACGTCTCCTTTGATTTTATTTTATTTTATTTTATTTTTTTTTTTACAACTGCACATTCGCAATGATGGGCTCGCCCATGGGAGTGGACCATGCAAATTTTCCACCAATCGCATGGCCAATTGGCCAGGTTGACCACAGAGACTTCTGGGATGTGCCAATCAGGCATAAACAGCCCACTAAACATAGCCCGAACCCGAACCCGAACCCTAAGCCTAACCCATACGCCAGTACACTGTCCTTCTAAGTGGGTCAGAGAGGCACCCAGAGGTGCACCCCAATACTCACCCTAACCTCACCCGTAACTAGCCTAACCCTAGCCCTTGCGCTAACCCGTCTTAACCCTAAGCCAGATCTACTTGCATTGCAGTACACGCAAGTACATTTCCCTTGGAGCGGGTGCAAAGAGTCTGCCAGTCCGTCACTTGTGGCTCTGGCTGACTCCTGCAGCAGCATTTGTTTGCCATGCAAACCATGCCTGCAAGTGCAGCCTGACTGTGTCTCACCGACTGTTGCAGGGAAGGCACTCCAAAAAGAGGGGTGCCTCTGCCAGTCTGCTGCGTCTGCAATATGCATATCCATAGCATATGGCTATGCATGCCCTTTTGTAGCAGCGCGGGCGGGTGAGGATAGGAGGCACCCAACACAGAGAGCTGCCTCCAGGAGCCCGCTACCCCCCCAAAACCAGTACTAACGACAAACGAAAAACGAAAAACAAAATGACAATTTTTTGCGAAATTTCATGGAAAACGGAAACGAGCCGAAACAGGCTGCCTCCGACACACGACAACTCGAAAACGTCATTTTCTCTAGTTGTGCCCATCTCTACTAGGAACTAAAAAATAATATCAACAAATAGATCATCAGTGTAAGTGGGATGATAGCCAGTATCCGAACACTGAATGTAAAAAGTCAATATTAAACACAAAATACTAATCTCATTGCATAATGTTATACTGGTGCAAACAGGATCTGGCACTACAATGATAAATTTCAACTAATTGAAAGTTTCCTATCCACCCGCTTCAGGTTGTCAGGTTCCCTATGGTCCCCTTTTGCCCTGAGAAAGCTTTTGGGAATGATTAAAAGCGTTAATAGTAAAATAATAATAAAAATAATGCTAAGAAAATAATGCTAGCAGCCCTGTCCCCATCACCAATGATTCAACAGCAATTTCCCACTATTAAAGGCTTTCCCATGTTCCAAGACTCCCAAAAGAGAGCCTTTGGAAGCTTCAGACCCTCAAGATGGAAGCAGAAAGCCTGATATGAAATATTTTGGTACCAGATCCAGTTTATGTTCGTGTAATTTTACATAACAGAGTTTTGTCCATTTTCTTTTACTAAGGAACTGCTGTATACTAATATTTGTTATAAAATAGAAAGTTTAATGAGAAAGGTTAGAAGAAAGCAAAGCTAAATAGAACTAGAAAGAACCTTAACCATACTAATAAGAAATTAAATTTCCTTAAAATGGGGACTTTTATCCTAGGGAAACATGTGAATCTTATATCCTCTCAATCCAGAAAAGCCTGTTTTCTCTTTGTAGTGAAATTTCTCTGTGTGAGAGCCTCTTCTCCTCTGCAAGAAATATAATGGGAAAGCTTACAGGATTTGTCAGACACTTTGTGGTCATTTTCTTCTGCCACGCTGCACAGGATTATTATAATTCGTGCACAAAACAGCACCTGTTCACAAGTTATCTGGAAATGCCAAACTCTGAAGGTGTCATGCCCTCAAAAGAGAGTTCTCTGTTGGGTGGCCCTAAGGAACTAGAGTCTCCAAAGCCTGATAGGGTGGAAGACATGTTTGTTTCTGGACCATCTGGGATCTATGGGTGATGGGGACAGAAGAAGAGTCTGAGAAGAAGGGGTGACCTCCTAGCCCTTAAGAGCAAAGAAGTCTTGAATGCATTTTGCAGGCTTGGACCCTCAAGGCAGATCTATTCTGCAGGGAACTTTTGTGAGAAAGTTGTCTCTGTCACAAGTTGGCTTGTAATGCCTGGGAGACTCAGAGGTCAAATTATCAAGATGGGGTCTTCTCTTGCCACCTGAACATCTGCAACTGTGTGTTGGTTAGCGATATATCAGCAAAATTATAAAAGATGTTTTGGGAAGGGGGGTACAGGCTGCTGGGAGTAAATTTGTCTCATAATTTCTGCTTTATTTCTGAATATATTTCTTTGGGTTGCCTGGACCTTGGTTGACGTTTTGGACTCTTTTTCTATGACTTTGGTTTGCTTGGCCCAGTTGTCTGTTACTCTGAGTTTTACCCTCCTTCGCCTTTTCCCAGGTCTGTGATTTATTTATTTATGTATATATATATTTAATCAGCAAAAGTGATTGCATCACTGAGTATGGGACAGGACAATAGGATTGTTACAAATTATTGTAAAGAATGGTATCTTTTCTGCATAGGGAAATGTCATAAAGGAGGTTAAACTATGCAGAATTTGATGAATGTCCTTCAATGAACAGCAGACAAAACAAAAACAACCACCAAACAAAAAGTGATCTCATTTTTGTGGGAAGCCGGCAACTCTTGCTGATGCAGGAGGAAATCACGGTAGGGCAATGGTGGCAAACCTTTGGCATGCCAGATGTTTTGAACTGCAACTCCCAGAATTCCAAGCCTGTATTGCCAATGGCAAAGGACTGTGGAAGCTGTGGTCCAAAACAGCTGGAACGCTGAAGGTTCACCACTACTGTAGTAAGGTGTCTCAGTATGCCAGACTCAGAGAACTAACAAGAATTTGAGAGTTTCCAAAGGATGACAAATGTACTGGAAATGTACTGGAAAGTCACTGTATTCCATGACAAGTGTTCATTTGTAAATGTGTGGAGGACATTTCTGGGACTTGTGGGTAACTCCACATCAACAATGATTCTGAGCTGGGATGCTTTCAGTCTGGAAGAAATCCCCTTCATTGTGCACAGAGCAACAGGCATAATGAAGTATGAACCTCAGTCAAACAAGCTGCTAATCCCCTTGAGGGAAACTCAGTACGATGCACTGCCGTTCTTCATGCTTGTCTGACTTGAACACTGATTACTTGTCCTCAGGTGTCCTTTTCACATTTGACCCAACTCTGAGGGGTTTCAGGCAAAGCTTTAATCCCACCACTGACTTTTTTTTTACTCATTTGCTAAATTCTTTAGCAACATCACAGGACAAGAGTGTCCGTTCCATCCTCCTTTATTGGTTCCACTGATTCTGTCTTATTCTTTCCCTCAGGAAACAGTTAAGGACAAAAAGTTAGAGTAGCTGCATGGTGCCTTCTAACTGTTAGTATGAGAACTTCCAAACTCAAAACATCTACAATTAAAAGTATGCCTGCTTGCTTATCAACTTAGAGGTAAAACTTGCTGAAATTTCATCGCACCCGCCCTTAATCACTGTGTTCAAATAAAAAGAAAACAGAACAAACATTATAGACATGAGAGAGAGAGAGAGAGAGAGAGAGAGAGAGAGAGAGAGAGAGAGAGAGAGAGAGAGAGAGAGAGAGAGAGAAAATTATTCCTATAGATCAGGATAACCATTCCAGATTCCCACTGTGTCACCGTAGCTGCAGAATGTTCCCACTGGAGCTCCTGCAAAGTATTGTTTATTCTTTGTTAATATTAATATCCGTCCCTCAGTATGGAGCAGGGGCAATTAAGCTTGCTATGTTTGTACATTTGCACGAGATTTGCTACACTTTACCATCTTAATTCACTTCAATTTTCTCTGAATGTCAATTTAAAAAGTAACATGAAATATTTAAGTTAAAACAAGAAACAGAACTGCATTCAAGGACTGACTGTAGACTTTTACAGTACTCCCTAGCACAAAGTCATCTAAATTGAGGCATGTGAACAGGCTTTACAATATCCCTAAAGTAAAATTGGCATGAACTTAGACTCATCAAAGAGCGAAGCAAGACCACTTTACACTCTCGATTAGAGATGGGCACAAAATGAATATTTTTCATTTTGCTTTTCGTTTTTCATTTTGTTTCAGAACAAAATGAAAAATGAACTGATTATTTAAAGAAAAATGAAATGAAATGAACAGGAAATACTCTGTTCATTTCCTTTTATTTTTCATCCCCCCCCAATTGGGTGTAAAGGGATCCCTACCTGAGGCCTCTCAGCGCCAGCTGTTGCCACTGTTGAGCCCCCGCAGGGTGTCCTCGTGAGGCCCTGGGGTGGACTCCCAGTGCCTGCCACTGCCACCACCACCAAGGATCTGGCACAGGGCATCCTGGCAAGGCCCTGGGAAGGCCTTCTAGCACCTGAAGCCATCCCTGCCACCAACAATCTGTTCAGTGGTGAAAAAAAATTTCTAAAGCCCACACTTCTCCCCCCTTGGCTGCGTTGGGGGGGGGAGTGCGGGCTTTTAAAACTTTTTTTCTGCCACCAAAGCAAGCACCAATTGGGTGCTTTGAAAAGCAAACAATGAAAAAAGAAAAAAAAAGAAATGATTTTTTTAAAAAATCAAAAACAAGGGGGAATGGAATGCAAAATGAAACAAAACGGGATTTCCCCATTTCGTGCCCATCTCTACTCTCAATTCAAATATGTGCAAGGAGGAGACATTTGAACAGAAGCTATTAAAATCTAATAGTGGAAGTAGCTATGAAGGCTGTCTTCACTTGAATTGGTGGTGATTTAGGAGAAATTGTCATAATGCTCATCCCCGTTCAATAGTGATACTAAGGGCCTAACCTGAACAACACTGATAATTTATGTGGTCAAAATGTCTATGATGTGGATGGGACATTCACTCTTTGATCTTCCAATTGGAGAGTCCAAGCACCTCTAGTTTGGACATCAGTCTATAAGGGAGAATAGTATTAAAGGCAGAGCTGAAATCCACAAACAACAGCCTCACAGATGGGACAGAACAGCCTACTCCAGATGGGACAGAACAGTATGGAGAGCAGTGGTGATGGCATCCTCTGTGTGATTTGTTGACCACATCACCAAAACTGGCATAAAATACTAGGGATTTGGGGTGAGCTGATGTGCATTTTCCCTTTATCAGTAAGTGCAACAGGAAATGGAAATTCGTGTCCCCAATTCATTGCTTTTCCTCTCTAGGAGAGGACCTTCCATTTTGAACACTTTAGAATCCTTTCCAATTGGTTCAAGCATGTGATCATTTGAACCGATGCAGAAAGGGAGGTCAAGATGTGTGCACATGCACACTCAAAGCCCCTTCCCACCCACCCCTCACTTTTTGTCTCATAAAAATAGAAGCATGTGCCTAGGCAGCACACCACCAGCACATACTCTGCCAAGCAATGCCTCTCTCTCCTGAGACACTTGCTTTATTTTTGTATTAATTTTTAGCACCCCCTCGGCAACACTCCTATTATTTTATTTATTTTATGTTTCCTGCAGGTTAATAATGCAAACCTTCATATTGGAAGCTGAAAATCAAAACCAGTAAAGGCCTGTTTCATGGCAAATTAACACAGTTCTTTAAGCCATGTCATCTGACGGGTTCTAAGTAGAAGTGCAAGCAGTTTGATTTAAGTACAGCCAGCCACTTAAATCATACTGACCTGAATTCACTGGAGCAACTTCACAGCAAGAGGATGCACATGTCTCTAGTTGTACAGTCATGCCCTAAATCAATCAATACTATGTTTCTAACCCACAGAATATTCATGGTCCCTTTTTTGCTTTTTAAGTTCCACTCACTTGCACTGATCTGTAGGTTTGACGTATTTCAGAGTGCTGGCCAACATCTCATGTAATTGTTACTCTTTTCTAGGTCTCCAGCTAAGTTGACAAATTTCAGGGTGAATGATGCTGGAGAAGAATAATTGTGTGTGAGAGAGAGAGAGACAGAGGGGGGTGTCCTTTAAAGCAGGGTGAGAAGAAGGTGGCTCTCTATATGATTGATTTTGCTGCCTCTGGTGACGCAGATTTTCCTGCTCCTTTGCAAAACACATGTATTACCTATCATAGAAGCCCCTTGCGGTGCACCTCAACTTTTTAATAGCTTTCACAATTCCCATTTGTGTAAATCAATCATATAGAAAGCCACATTCTTCTCACCCTGCTTTAAAGGATGGACAGACAGACAGACGGATGGATGGATGGACGGACGGACGGACGGACGGACGGACGGACGCACGCACGCACGCACGCACACACACACACACACACACACACACACACACACACACACACACACACATCTCACCCAAAACCAGAAGAGGGCTTCAATGTACTTTGCCATTTGTTTTAACTTCTTAAAATTATTTCTTCAATTTGTTTGTTTGTTTGTTTAAGGAGGCAAGATTGTAATTTGGGTGGTCTGCAAAGCCTTGTAGGAATGTAAGGATAGATAATCAGACTAAACCCAGAAAAGTTGCAGCTAGGGATGGGAACCCAGGTGCTGTTTGGAAGCCTCTGAAATGCAAACAGCCAATCACTTACCTTTCTGCATGTTTGCATTGGGCTGAAGTCCAACCAGGAAGAAGTCTCCTGATGTCATCTGTCCTTCTCCCTGGCACTGGTCAATCAGGAGCTGTGCAGGGAAATGCATCATCCCATCTCCTGGTCTGATTGGCCAGCACCAGGGAGAAGGACAGATAACATCAGGTATTCCTTTACACCTATTACCAGCCAGTATCTGTTAAGCAAGAAGCTACTTCTATGTGTGTTGTTTCTACAGAATGTGGCAATCAGAGTTGGGCACAAAACTGTTTGGAGGCCCGTGATGGTTTGGATGCATGGCCCCACACCTGCTGCATATCCCCATACCCCACTCACCAGCCAGTGTATACTCCTCACTGCCTCCTCATTGACTGTTCATCCTGTCTCCAGCAAGAGCACAGGCTTCTGTTCCTTGCCTTCTTGTCTGTTTCCTCACTAAGACAAGGGGACAGGATAGGCAGACCGGTGTTCCTGCCAAGGACTGGTCAAGCAGCCAAAGAGGAGAAGGAGAGGAGCTTACTCCAATTGGTGAGTGGTTTATTGGCTGTGAAGTGGGGAAAGAGAATGTGTAGCTATAAACTAGCACAAACCATGGTTCATGTCCATCTCTAGTTGTAAATTATTTATAACTCTTACACTAAATAATAAGTGAGTGGGAACAACAGGATTTTTTCCCTATTTTTAGAATATTTATTTATTTATTTATTTATTTATTTATTTATTTATTTATTTATTTCCTTCCTTCCTTCCTTCCTTCCTTCCTTCCTTCCTTCCTTCACTCTTTTAAAGGGATGGTAGGCTGAACCTTCTGCTCTCCAACCTGGGTTACATTTTAAAAAGACTTGTGACCTTTTCCATTGATTCCTCGGGGAAATTCTTGCTTGCTTCCTTTGGGACATTTTAAAATTGCCTCTCAGTGTGAGCTAGGAAATGACCTGTCCAGGCAATTAGATGGCTCTCTCTGTGCCTTTTCTAAATTGATGTGTCTTCCCTTGGCCTCTTTTGCCTGTTTATCTTGAAGGAGGACAGTAAAGGACAGAGAAGATGCAAAGGGCAATGGAAGAAGACACACAGAGATGTAACTGTCCACCTTCCACTCTCTCCCTTATCCTTTCATCGCTCTTTGCCTTTCCTCACAGCCAGCCATTTCAGGCACCTAAGCAGATATTTGTATTGAAGTTGAAACCTCCCAGCTCATGCAGCCATTAGCCTCTTTTTTCACTGAGCAGTTGCAGCTTGCAGTTCCTTTTCTTCCCCTTGCCCACTTTCTTCAACTAACCTCATATCTTCTGTGACTATTATGCACGTTCCCTTGGGAAGTGACTTCCTGATACTTTTATTTCCCAAAGATTCTGTTCTACCTGTGTGAAACAGGGAGAGATTCCCAGCCCGCAGATATTTCTCACCAGTATGTGAATGGCGCTGGAGTGTCTACAAAAAGATCAATGCTTAACAAGAGCCAGTGTAGAGTGGTGGTTAGAGTGCTGGAGTCGGATCTGAGAGACTTGGGCTCAAATACAGTATCATCCTTAGTGGCGAAGCTTACTAACCTTGGCTCAGTCATATTTTCTCGCCCTGATCTGCGTTAGAGAGCTTTAGCTTGGATGAAGTAGTGGCCTCAGGGAACAGAAATTTAAACAGACATCTCATTCATAGCTGAGATCTAGTACTAATTCAGAGTCAGTGGTGATTCAATGAGTCATCTACTCTGGAAGTCCCATTGATTTTGTGAGCCTATTCCAGTTGGAATTTACTATTGGATTTCAGCCAATAATTAGCATTTGCATTGTTGCAAGTGTAAACCTACTTCACACAGAAACATCCTCCCATAGCTCTATTCAGTTTCTCTGATAACATGAGGAATGATGTGTCTGATAAGGGTAGGTTCTGCATGTGAACAAAAACCAATATTTTCCAAGGTTCTTAATTGTATGTAGAGCTTACACATGGACAGGACTGTGTCCTCTTCAGGCCCATAGCTACCAAGGTTAAAAGAGGAAAAAATGAGCTGCTTTCCTGCAATTCATGATTATGGAAGAATGACTGAATTGGATATCTGATTCTCTAAATCTCCATATGAAAGCATGGGGAACAATTTTGAAGGATTGTAGAGGAGGGGGGAAATGTAGTTTTAGTGACTCTAGATGCCTTGGGGGCATCTTATAGCCCAATGAATTGACAAATCAAACATCACAAAAATCATCAATTCGTACTTGTGGAGGGTTATAAATCTGTATAAATACGAATCAATGAATTAGTGATTTTTGATGAATTTTGCTATTCATTGTTTTTAATTTTTGTCCATCTCTAATGTGGAATCATCTTCCTGCATTTGGCTGGAATTATTGGAAGAACAATTCCACTATCTACAGCAGTGGATCTGGAAAACTTAACAACCCAAACAGTAAAATGTTTAGGATGGAGCATTCATAATCTATTCACCTCAGTCTGTGGGAATAGCAGGGGAGAAGTCCTAGCTTAGTGGCAGCATGGTACTTCAGAAGCTAAGGTTCCTCCTAAGGTCAATATCTAGCATTTCCAAGGGTTGTGAAAGCTGTTTCTGAAAAGCTGATTCATCCAGTGCAATGGGCAATACTGAGCTAGGTGGGTCTTATATGTGGCCTACCTCAGCATAAGGAGGCTTCTTATGTTTCAGCATGCCCCATCCCCACCTGTGGTTGTAAGTCTATACTTTCTTTCCTGTGGACAGTTTCAAAACCCTCAATGGGACACAACTCTAATGAGGTATGTGCAAGTTATATAGCGAGTGTCAAATATTCTGAGTTCCTAGCAGGTAGGAAAAATAGATTACTGTCATCAGATTGCTGAACTGGCACAATGCAGTAACTCAGTGCACCGAATAATTGTAGTAAAATCATGGGGCAGTGCTAGTGTGCCAACTCTATGTAACCCATATTACCAAATAATGACCAGAGATGGGTAAGAACATAAGAGGGAGAATATTTCAGACAACCAACTGATGGACTATCCAGTATAATTATTCCAATGATTGTGGAGTCAACTGCGGTAGAACACACCAGCACACTGGTAGAAGGGAGGTTGCAGCTGGCAAGCAGAAGAGTAAGACATGTCTCCTTTGGACACTATTGCATCTAAATCAGCACAGATTTCTATCTGAAAGTTGAGTCATGACAACTTCGTCAGGCCCTAATGAAGTTGCCTGGATGAGCAGGGAAATGTTTTGATCTCACAAGAAAAGTAGTTTAGTTGCCATGACTCACCTTTCAGATAAAGTCACCTGGATGACTGAGAATCTTCACTGACACAGATTTCTATGTGAATCAGTATAGTCATCCAAAATCCAAAGACACCTCACTACATTCTTAATGGTATACAAATGAAATAAACAGACAACAGGTACAATTAATTATGTTAAAACATTCATCCATGTCAAAAGCAAAAAGCAAAAAACAAACAAAAACAACACCCCCCCACAGTTTGGCATCTTAGTATGATATACTTTGGTATATTAGCATGGTAATTGTATGATATGTCATCCACAAGAAGTACAAACAGTGTTAGTGGTTGCACTAATTATCAGATATGCTCTTCAAAATCAAGTAGAAGGACTTCCAGAAGTTGAGTCATGTCAACTGGACTTCTTTTCTTGTGAGGTCAAAATGTTTCACTACTCATCCAAGTAGCTTCATCAAAAAAGAAATCCAGTTGCCATGACTCAACTTCTGAATAACATCACCTGGATGACTGAGAATCTTCACAGACACGTGTAGGACTGTTTTGTTCACACACAAAAAACCCCCTCTCCAAATGGGAGACTGAAGAAAATGGTGGTCTTGGACTCTTAAGGCCCATTTTGAATGTAATCCTCATGGATTCAGTGGCTTACTATGGTGTGTGTGTGTGTGTGTGTGTGTGTGTGTGTGTGTGTGTGTGTGTGTGAGAGAGAGAGAGAGAGAGAGAGAGAGAGAGAGAGAGAGAGAGAGAGAGAGAGAGAGAGAGAGACTTGTGATTTACTTTTCTAAGCAACAGAATTTCAGCCACTGCATCCCTCAACTGGTGTGCAAAACAGAGATTGCAGTATGGTCTAACAAATAGATTTTAATTTTATTAATGCACTCAATAGGGGTTTATTTCAGAAGTACATTTTATTACTTGCATTAATATAAGGTGATGCCAAGAATGGCAGAGGTATCCACAGACAATGAATGAAAATGCAGCCTCTGGAGCAGAAGTTGGGGTATTCATGCTCTATAATGAAGTCTTCCTCAAGCCTTCATAATTCCCTGCTGAATTCCAAAGAGATTAAATCATTTTCATAATCATGTTAGTTTGATAAGACAATTAATTTTCTGCTAAGGAGCAACCTTTGCTCAGTCCCTTTTTTAATTTACAAGTCACCCAGTGTCATCTCATCACAACGGCAGGTGGATGCGCTTGTTTGCAGCACTGTTGAGAAGACTGTTGTCAAAACATTTTTATGTCTTCATTAAACTTCAGTGCGCAAACATACGCACACACACACACAATTATCGTATACTTTTCATGGCTGCCAAAGTCTGACAAATGCTACCCATATTCTTTTTAGCCTCCAATTAAGTAGGCAAAACAAATCTTTTTGTGAAACCCCTGTGACATTAAAAACAGCATTAACTTTCCTTTAAGAATGAAAGGAATTGCCTGAGGTTCAAACTAGATGGGAGATTAAATGTGTCTTCACAGGTTTTCTTTAAAAATGCAACTGGCATCCCCTGTGAGGCAAGCAATGAAGGGATGGGATTAGTACAACTATGGAAGGCAAATTTAACCCTTTTCTCCTTTCCAGAAAGTCCTGCAAAAATCCCATCTTCTGACTTCAACACTTGCATGGGGAGGATGAAAGTGAGGCAGGGTTACTTCGGCATACAAATGCACCTTAAAAAGAGGGATTTTCATCAGGATTACAGGAGGCAATAAAAAGTGTAACACCTATTATTATTTATTCGTAAGCCATTCTTCTCTCTAAAGAGGCTCAGAACAGTACACAACACAAAAATAGTACACATACCTATAAAATGCATCATACAAATGATAAAATATAATAAAACCTAGCAACAACTTGAAAGTTCACATTATTAAAAACATGCCATGTAAGTGGAAGTTGCTTCTCCGCAAAACCTGTCTAAACTGTTGGCATAGCAAGGCCTACATCCAAACATATGGCAAACTAATCTCAGTATGAGTCAGCAGTTTGTATATCTCTTTAAGACCTCACTATTTAAGTAATGGTGCTAGCCTCAAACACACTCTCTCCTCGGCCACGCCCTGACCTGCCTGACGTTTGTCTCCAGAGGGATAGAGAGAGTTGGAGAATTACTACTATTTTATTGTTATGTAAGCTTGTATCTTACTCTTTTGTTTTTTAATAAGCAAGGCAGTATATGTGTGTATAGCTCCTTATATCTCCTTTTATGAGCTCTAACACAACTGCTGTTGCCCTATTTTCTATTTTGTATATTTATCTGTACAGATATTCAATGAGTGTTTTATTATTTTCATAGACCATCCCGTTTACCTTTTCCCCTTTAGAACATAGAGATAAAGTATATTTTCATATACGTTTGTGTCTACGACTCCTCCTTAATCAGACTGCAGCACATAATATCAAATAATACACCAATCTCCCACCAATCCATTAATATATCCCAACATAAACAACTTCTTCTCATATCCCTTCCAGATTTCTGCAGGGGTGACATACCTCTCAAGGACCCAGGAAATAGAATTCCAGAGCATGTGAGTAACAAAACGGAAGGAACTTTTCAAAATAATGCAAAGTGTTTTTCATTTTTGGGAGGGCAGTTCAAGATGACATTGGTTAGTCTAAGAGCTGCTATGGGTAGAGACAATCCAGTCGGTATATGGGTCCCAAGCTATGTAGGACTTGAAAGGTTATAAAAAATATCTTGAATTTAATCCAGAAAACAGCTTGAAATCAATGTAATCAACAGAAAATAGTGTGATATGGTCATAACAGGAAGTGCTCATTAATAGCCTAGCTAATGTGTGCTTTAACAATTGCAGCTTCTGAGTTATCTTCAAGGGTAACCCCACATAGAGCAAATTGCAGCAGTCAGATCTTAAGGTTACAGTTGCTTTGATCAGTGTGGACACATCAATCTTCTCTAAATAACGAGAAAATTTCCAGACCAGGGACCAAATGATAAAGAGATGACTTGGCCATAGTGTCTATGTGTGTCTCTAAGAGAAACATTGAATCTGATAAAACACTCAGACATCCTACTTTGTCCATAAGGGGAATTTTTTTTCTCTCTCAATCATTTGAAAAGGGACTGCCAGATTTTTTTTCAGTTGCTGAGTAACTAGAATCACTTCTGTCTTCTCTGGGTTTAGCTTCAGTTTGTTAACCACCAGCCTCTTGGCCATAGCTTCCAGTGCTGCCACAGCTGCCTCTAGTTGGTTAGACAGTGCAAGGTACAGCTGGGTGTTTTTAGTATACTGGTGAAACCCAACTGCAAGGCTATTGATGCAGTCTGATAATGGTCTCATGTTTATACAGTAGGGTATGGCCACTAAAACTTAGTTTATTTTATTTATAGCCCACCCGTCTGGACAAAAAGGCCACTCGGAGCAGCTTACAACAATTAATAAAACAATAAAAACAATGTACATAATACAAAATAACCACATCTAATGTAACAAAAATTACTCTTCGGTCCTCTTGCAGAGGAAGGATGTAAACCACTGAAATATTGGTCCACCAAGACTCAGATCTCTGTCTAACTTCCTCAACAAAATACCATGATCCACAGTACAGTATTGAAAGTTGCTGAGAAATCCAACCATACCAGAAAGGATGACTCCCCCTTGTCTAGAGAGCTGTGGAAATGATAATTGTTCCTCACAGCCAGCTGCCTCTTACATTTAAAAAATACATGCCAATGTAAAAATACCTTTAACATCACATCTGTACTGTATTTCAAAATTTTGAATTGTTGGTAAAATTCCTTCAGCTGCTAGGCAGAAGTGCAGGGATTCACAGAGCTAAATAGGTTCAGGTTCCCCAGAGTAGGCCCACTCTCTCAGCATGCAATAAATAAATAAATAAATAAATAAATAAAAATAAATAAATAAATAAATAAACAAACAAACAAACAACTTGGCTCCTACAGACTTTAAGGAGAGGGAAAGGGTGAATAGGTGTGGATTTTCAGATGACTTGATATATAGCCAAACATAGGGGCAAGACTGTGTAGTTCCATTTGGGGCAGGTTGAAAGGCAAGATTAACAGAAATAACCTGCAGTAGCAAAGTCAATTCCTGCCTTGTTTTGAGAGGAATGATAGGGGGAATATCAAGAATGGGTGTCAAAAGAGTGTCATTTTTTGGCATTTCTATTGTATTTTAAAAGCATGTGTTCTTCCACCTTCAGGACATGTTGTTGCTGGAGACTGCTGCTAGAGAGAAAAAATGTATTTTTTTTTTTATATCTGTTTTCTCTCAATTAGTTTAATGTGTTTTCACATCACTGGCTGGCTTGATTCTCATAAACCACTCTACTAATGGTTTTACAACTCTGTAATGAAGTCTTCATTGTATTTCCCCCTTCAGTTTCAAATCAATTAAAATTATTTTAATATGTCGTGTTAGTTTGATGACAGAAATACTTCTCTGCTGAAGAGAAAGCTTTGCTCAGCAACTGCCATTACTCCAAAGCTGTGGTTACACTGGCAATAAGAAACGCATTTAAGCATAGTTTAAATCGATTTATACTTTTTTGTTCACATGACACAAGGGTAAAATCAATCTATATGAAAAGTGAGGTTTTTTTCCTACTGCCCATCAGGGTTTTTTTTTTTTTTTTTAAAGGTCTTGTCTCTGACATTGGTTCAGTTCACTGGATTTTGTGGCTGTGAATGCTGCTGTCATTTTAACTTGTCTATGTGGATTTTGTGTGGCAACGGCCCTGCCATTTTTTCTTTTTTATTTCTTAAAATGTTTATGGCTGTATCACTTCACCAATATGTTCAACATTACAACCACCTACCCCTTATTCTCTCTATTTGTTCTCTAAATTCAGCTAATGAAGGAGCCAGTGGAGCAGAAGGAAACCAGTAGGTGCAGAGTACACACAGAACTGGAATCCTTCCCCTTCATGGTCATTTAATTTTCATAATTAATTGGCTTGGATCACTTCCTTATTTGATATTTCCCCCATAGTTTCTATTATGACACCAAGTGGCACCTCCTAGACACTCAATTTATTGATGTATCGATAAAATAAAATGAAATGAAAACCTTCAAGAACCGTATGCTCCTAAAAGAGAAAGGAAATGAGGTCTATTTCAGCAGTGTAGACACCAAAACCAGTTTAAACCACCAGAAATCAATTGATTCCATATCAGTGCATGTGGCCACTTCCACCAGTCTAAAATAAGTACATGACTTAAACCTGATCTTTAGAAGTCTGAAGAGAAATTCAAATTGCCAATCTGGCCAAAGCCTGAATCAGTTTTGCTTTCTGTAGGGTTACATAAGCATAGATTTGACTGATTCTTTAGCATAATAACATTACATGATCCTTGTTGGGCTGAGGTGACTCTGTAAACATGAAAAGGAAAACCTTGACCACATAGCCAAATGATGGCCCTGCCAAAATGCTTCCTTAGTTTGCCACTGAATTTATGAATATCAAAAGTGGCTATTTTGGTTGATTTTAGGGGTCAATGCCTTATTTTTTGATGGATGAGGAAAGAAATGTCCCACAAACAGATAAGCCAGAGAAGGAAACTCCAGAGAACAAAGCTCAAGACATGAGATCACTAAAGAAGCAGAACTCTACTAGAGCAGTGGTCGTGAACCTTCAGCACTCCAGATGTTTTGGACCACAACTCCCAGAATTCCAAGCCTATACTGGCAATGACAAAGGAATTTGAGAGTTGTGGTCCCAAATATCTGGAGTTCCAAAGGTTCACCACCACTGTGCTAGAGAGTAACTAAGGCAAGAGGAAGATCCAAAGCCCAATAACAATTCTGGGTCCTAACAGTGTGGATATATCTGAAATACCAAACAAGCAGAGAAGTTCAAAGAGGCTCAGTCAAACAGTCCAAGGTCATATATAACAGGAGAATCCTAGTAAGCATCAGGACATAAGGCACTCAACAGGCAGGATCTAGACTGGAAGAGAGAGTTTACAACAGTCCCAGAACTGCAGCCTGTGTTGCTGAGGTGCAGGTGCTCCCTTCTGCTTGTGTCAACATTTGGACAGCAGGTCTCCCTAGAAGAAACAACTTTCCGTCAGAATGGTTTTTTTTATCTTTGAAGAAGTCTGTACTAAAAAGCACCTTCCCTTTCTCATGAAAACATTGCCTAAAGCAGTTATGGTGAACCTTTTTGGACTGAGGGCCCAAACTGTGATTCAAAACCCACTAATTTTTCGCAAATTGCTGCCAATACAGCAATTTAACCTGAATACAGGTGGCTGTGAAGGGGTGATGTCAGGTGCCCACAGAAAGGCCTCCGAGTGCCTAAGTGGTATGAGTTTACCCATCTTAAATCCTGTTGTCTCCCCTCTCTTAAAAATAAATAAATAAATAAAAATAAAAATAAAAAACCCCCTGAGGTTTTATTGGGGATCCCCCTTTATCCCATAGGTCAGGCATGTCCAAACTTCAGCCCTCCTCATGTATTTGACCACAAACTTCCAGAATTCTAAACTTAGACTGCGAATGGCAAAGGACTGTGGGAGTTGTGGCCCAAAACATCTGGAGGGCCAAAGTTTGGACCTGCCTGCCAAAGGTGCTGGAAGGCTGCTTCCAAGGATCACTCAGTTTAAGACTAGTTAAAATGGAATCATGCCCTTCTAATTAAGGTGAAAGTATTTGACAAATTCCCTGGGCAGCTGAAACAGAGAAACATGCTCAAATGAAGTATGTTCAAGGAAATATTTAAGGATTTTCCCAAAGGTAGTTCTTTTCTACCTCCCGAAATAAAACAGGCAAACATCAGTAGCACAGTCTTATGTGATATGTATTTGTACCTGGGAGCAGAAGAATGTGGTATGCCTCTCTGCTATCTGTGGGGAGATATTTACTTCATGGAACACTTCAAGTGTTAAAATGTAGTTTTACATTTGACAGAAAATGTTTTCCTTGCTGGGCACTGGGTTGTGAGTCTCACTTGTTATCATGGAATCAGGGGTGGCCTATTTCTTTTATTGTTTAGAGAGATAAATTGTTTGGATTATGAATATCAGCTGTGTGCTGACAAGTGAAAGACATTGGCAGTATTCAATGACTGACTACAACAAAACAGAATTGACCTTGGGAAAAGAAGGGACCAAAATAGAAAGTTCAATATGTTCTTTTTCACATGACAGTTAAAAATTCAATAAATCCTCCTGGTGACAGACACCTGTATGCCATCTTACTACACTGGTATTGTTCAAGTCCTTTCAAACACAGACATATGTCTTTGAATTGTGTTTCTGTATGACAAGGCACATTGTTACAAGTAATATTGTAATCTCTTTCTTTTTCTTTTCCCTTCCTTCCTTCCTTCCTTCCCCAAGTGAAGGGTTTGCAAAGGACTGGGGGGGGGGCTTTAGAAAACCTTCCAGATATATATCCAGATCCCTATATGTGCATGGCCTAGTGGATGCAGCAGTCTGTCAATGCTGACTTGATTTGATGTTTGTAGTGAATGAAAGAACTAAACAAAAAAGCTCTTCATATCAACTGCTCTAGGATGGATGACATTTTTCCTGTTGTTGTTTGACAACTGTTAGTCTCCAAAGAAATATGTGCAGTTTTGCAAATGATTTCATACATTGTATACATTTCTGAGCAGCACTACCTTTTAAAAAGTATTCAGTGTTTAAACTAAGCACAAAAATGGAAATATAACATTTATTATTTATTTATTTATTAGACTTATATCCTGCCCATCTTCCAGGTAGGAATTCTGGGCGGCTAACAGTAACAGAGCAAAAGTGAACACACAAAAATTTCAACAACTCCGTCTCAAAAATTGCATTATATCCAGAGAAATTACATACAAGACTGGAATTTAGAATCTGGCACAATCGGGAATGCACAGAAAACTCCTGTGTGACCTCTCAGTCTGATATATCCAAAGGGGACTGATGTATCCACAAAGTTCAACCTCATCGTGCAAAGATAGCCAGTTTCAATAAAAATATCAGAAATATAATTCTTTATATCTCCAGATAGCAGACTGCTGTGGATACTGGCCAATTATGTATGCTAGTAGGGGAAAATATTGTTATGGATGTTCTGAATTCCTAGAAACTGTGTATGGTCTTGTTAAAGGTGCTGCCCTTCTAATTAATTAAGTGGATTACAAAATAATCATACAGAATAACCAGTAGCTGTGTATTCTGTAGCCAGAAAATAGCTGGATCTTCCTTGAATGACTGGAGTAGGAAAAGAAAGTTTGTGCAGACTTTGAAGAAACACACACCTCAACAGAGGGGGATCTAAATATTTCTCTGATATCCTCTGTCTCTGCGGCTGACACTGCATGTGAGGTATATGACGGAGAACAAAACATAAATGGGAGAAAATATAAAAAGACTCATAGATGGCAAGATGGAGGACAGAAAACAACAGCTGAAGGCATACTTGTCAAGTTCTTCCTGGCACTGGGTGTGATGGGAGGAGGAAGGTGCAATGTGTGCTTGCGTGCACAAACAAAACATCATTGTGCATGTGCTGCCCATCTCTTCTCCCCCCCCATGCAGCAGACATGCTCTCTGTCCCTTGCAGCCCCAGCCCCAGTGCCAGCAGAACAGGGGGTTTCACTGCCACTGCCACTGCCACTGCCACTGCCATGGCAGGAGCTACCTGGTCCTTGCACAGCCAGGCATACGGGCCTGGCCAGCTGCCACCTCCTCGCTTCCGCTGCCACTGGCAAAGAATGAGGAAGAGGAGGAGTGCTGCAGCAGCAGCAGCAAGAGAAGGAACAGGATGATGATGAGGAGACTTGGAGGGCCACCACTACACTGGAGGGCTCGGGTGCGGAATTGTGGCCCCACAGGGGGAGAGGCCTGGCATCAGTGGTGGTGGCAATGGTGGTCCCTGGCTCCATTTGGCTTGGCTGCACCCCGCTGTCTGCCCATCCGCTTGCACCAATGGATCCCACCAGCTGGTTGCAGCCTCTCTGGCATGCAAGCTCAGTGCTGCGTGCCCACCGTCTCCTCCTCCTCCTCCTCCTCCTCCTCCTCCTCCTGCAGTTCTCATTGCGGGAGGTGGAGAAAGGTAGAACAGGAGGCCACTTTGCCCCTCCCAGGGCACCAAGCTGCAGCCACACCAGCTCATGCCCCCTCTACCCAGTCCCCAGCCAAAAGCCTCCCTGTCAACCACCGCTGCCCAGGATATTTCTGTGAAAATAAATGTTCCAGGAAGACGGCAGGACAAAGGCTAAAAATATCTGAGAAACAACACTTTTAATTTTTATGGGTGTGGGCCAAATAAGACATTCTAAAAAGTTCTGTTATTTAATGGTATAGTGGAATGTCATGAAAACAGATAATACAACAATCTTTATTTGCGGCCACAGGCCCAACCAATAAGGTAAAAATACATACATGAAGTTTTAAAAGGATAAAAGAGTAAAACTATTACAAAATTTTTAAGATAGTTAAAACAGTTTAGGTAGTAAAAGTGAATTATAAAAACATTGTGCAATTCATAATTGTATTAAGAGCTAACAGAGGCCAAGGTTGTCTTCCGTATTCTTTGGGCAAAGAAAAGAAACTTGGCCACAGATTCAGTGGTACCCTTGTTTGTGTCACTTAATAAATATTTTAAATACCAGTTCAGCGTCCTACCTGGGAAGACACTCATTATGGGCTTGAGTAATTTAGTACGCTCATTTCTATAAAAATCACATACAAAAAGGACATGATTCAGTGTTTCAATTTCTTTGTTATTACAAGGACACAATCGGTTTTCATAAGGGACACCAGAGTAACGCCCATCTAAAATTGCAGATTGAAGGCAGTTAAATCGAGCTCTTGAGAAAACATGCCGATATTTGGGCACAGTCAGGTTTTCCAGGTATTGAGCACTGTGTGAGAAATTAAAGTTTAGTCCAAAATGCAGAATAGAGCAAGTTTTCTGTGCACTTGTGATAGAGTGCTGAAAGTCAATATCCCTAATCCGCTCTTCTATGATAGATTTAGCTGTCTTGGGCTAATAGGCTTTAAGAAAGTCAATAGATAGCCCTAACAGATGCAGTTTAGTTGGAAAAACTTTAAACCATGAGCTATAGTGGACATCATTTTGTAAGAGATGTAGATATCCCATTGAGGTATTGGCATGTGATACCTTAATCCAGTATCTAAAAGCATAGATCCAAGCAACACATTCTAGTGATGCAATGCCAGTCTCCAATCGAAGACCTGCTGCGGGAACACATCTTGGCATTCCAAGGATAGATCTTAAAAATGTTGAAAGGACACTCTCCATGCTAGGATGGAATCCTAGAATCCAAGTTGGAATACCATATAATAATTGAGGCAATATCTTGGCCTTGAAAACTTGAATAGCAGCAGGTACAAATTGCCCCCCCCCCTTGGCAAAGAAAAAACGGGTAATTGCCTTTTGTGTATTCTGGGTTGCTTGGATTACAGATTGTCTATGAGCAGCCCAAGATAACTTATAGTGAAATATGATACCTAGATATTTAAACTGTTTTACTTGCTCAATGCAGTTGCCATTAATTGTCCACTTTCTTAAAGTTACAGATCGAGCAAAAACCATAATTTTAGTTTTGGTGAAATTAATGACCAGTTGGTTATTTTTGCAGTAAGTCATGAATGCACGTATTAGTCGTTTGAGGCCTATTTTTGATAGAGACAATAGAACAGCATCATCCGCATATAGCAGTAGGGGACATTTAGTCTCTGCCAGTCTGGGAGGGTGAAAGTCTGATACAAGGCAACAATCTAGTAGGTCATTGAGATAAAGGTTGAATAGTGTGGGGGCCAATATACAGCCCTGGTGGACCCCTTTATTAGCAGGAATAGATCTTGTCAGATTCCCTTCTATGCCACACCTTACACGTAGGGTGGTGCCCTGATAGAGACCTTTAATGAGATAGAGGAGTCGTTTATCTATAGAGGTTTTGTATAGCTTTGACCATAATATATCTCGTGGGACAGAGTCAAAGGCTGATTTTAGGTCTATAAATGCAGTGTAAAGACCATTGCCATGAGTGGCCATGTATTTCTCAGCAAGATGGTTTAATATCATACATTGATCAGTTGGTGATCTACCCTTTCTGAAGCCGGCTTGTTCTTCCCCCAGAATGTTTTCTTCCTCTATCCAAGATTCCAGTCTTTGATTTAGATAACTAGCATACAGCTTACCCAACACTGAGAGTAAGCTGATTGGCCTGTAGTTGGATGGATCTCCTCTTTCTCCTTTCTTAAAGATAGGTATTATTATGGCCTCAGACCAGGCAATGGGAAATTTGCCTGAGTTGTTAATATGTGTAAACAAGTTTGCCAACAAAGGCGCCCACCAGCTTATATTAGCTTTCAGCATTTCTGGGAGGATGGCATCTGTTCCTGGAGCTTTGCCTGATTTGATACGTCTAATTAAAGACTCTATTTCAGTCACTGTGACTGCTCTCCATGGAGGAGTGTCATTTAGGTCTATGGCTGGGAAGCTATCTACTGCATGGTCTTTGATATCCCCAAAGAGAGCAGAGAAGTGTTGCTCCCAGATGTCTGCTGAAATATTGCAGCTCAATGAGTTGGAAGAGGGGACCAAAGCATCAGTGACAAGGGCCCATAAGAGTTTTGAGCTTTTATTTAATGTGCATTCTATTAGTGCATTCCATCCCTTTAGGGTTGCTTGTCTCTTTTTGAATGCTATCAGTTGTTTGTATTTCTTTTTTGTTATGTAGTATTCTGCAGGTAATACATTTAGATTTTCCTTTCTATAATTGTTATAAACCTCCCTCAATTGTTTTATTACTCTGCAGTCCCTGTCAAACCACTTGGGGCCACTTGTCTTTGATGAGGCTTGTGTAGGTGGTCGCTTTGATGTTAAAACCATATTTAAGGCATCAATCAAGGCTGAATAGTTGTTAATAGCACAAGTAACATTGGTGGCTCCCATAACTGATTTTCTTAAAGTCTCCCCCTTGTGGGATCCAAGGAAACTCATTATCTTGTTGCTGTTTTCCTCAGTCCAATATAATCTCCTGTATTTAAGGCTTAATAAAGCATCTTGAAGATTGGGGTTTAGCGTTCAAATGAACAGGGTGTGATGGTAGAAGAGTGACATTAAGGGGAAGATGGTCACTGTCAAGCCTATGACCTACAGAAAATTCCAACACCCATCTAGATAGGGAATGGGAGATCAGCACAAAATCCACAGTGCTGCTTCCGTGTCCAGATATGTAGGTAAATTCAGAGCATTCATCATAGCAAGGATTCCCATTTAATATTACTAGACCAAGGCAGCTCACCATTTGAGTCAAGCAAATGACACCATAATTCACCTTGAGATCCTTAGAATTTCTGTCGTAACTAAAGGTAAAGATCTCATTGTCTACTGCTCCCCATAGCCTGGAGGAAAAAAGGATACCATTGTTTGGGCCTAATCTTGCATTGAAGTCCCCCATTATAAGTAGCTGGGCTCTGGGTAATTTACATCCCAACCCTATTATATAATTTTCCAAATCTTCCCAAGCCTGTTTTATATCCTTCTGAGAAGAAAAGGGTTGGATATAAACATTGATCAGCAGAAGAGACTTGGAACCAAAGTCAATATGCCCAGCCATTGCTATTTTTGCACAAGGGGGGAACCAATCTATCGATGCTTGGAGGGATGTGGATATTAATATTGCCAAACCTGCCTTGGGTCTACCTTTCCCTTTGATAGACTCAGCAGGAGAATCATGTACTACAAAACCATTTAAATTGATTTTGCTTCTGGTCCATGTTTCTTGGATAAAGATTACATCATGGGCACTCAGATATCTCAAAAAGTTAGTGTCATTTTGTTTGGAGGACCACCCAGCTATATTCCATGAGACAGCTTTAAGCTTGTCATATGGTACACTCAAATTTCTTTTATCCCTTGGACAACCATCTAAATATGGAATGAGGGCTTTTTCTGGGGGGGGGGCATTATGGTGAAGGGTTTGTCAATCTAACTCAATAATATTAGGATTGTTCTGGGTGTTACCCGAAGGTTCCTCAACTGTCAGACAGAGTAAAGGATGGTCTGCAGGCACTATTAGATTAGAGTTAAGAGTCCTTTTACTTATTCTTACAGTAGGCTCCAAGGGAGGGTTAACTGTGTCCTTATCCAGGGGGTTCATTGGGGATCTTTGTGGAGATAGATGGTGGCTTGCTAATCCTTTGTTGGGATTGGGAATCTGTCCCAAGTCTCGCAAAGTTGCCACCAAGCAATCTAAACGGTTCACTATCAATGCCTGTTCGCAAATTGGTAGGCTACTGAAGGATGAGAGAAGACGAGTCTCTACCTCCTCTTCTGGCCAAGTAAAACCTTGAGTAATCTGTTTTATTACATGGCTGTTCTCACTGATATTGTCTATAATGTTGCCAAGATCATTTTGCCTATCAATTGAATGGTCTTCTGAGATTATCTCCATTTCAAAAAGATTTCCCTCAGTATGTTTCTCCTGAACAGCACCTGAGTTATGCCTCTCTGTATCTCTAGTGTACTCATTTAGCAGAGGTAGAGGGTGTGCTATGTTTTTAAAGTACCTGACGACTGTTATGCCCCTTGCAGCAAGTTCCTTTCCCTTATCATAAATCCTATCGGTTATTATTCTGTCATTAAAAGTTACTACTGCACGAGCATGGGTATAGTTATAAAAAAGATATTCAACATTTAGAATTATAGATGTGGAGACTAATTCAGGAATTATGGGTTGTAGGATTTTAACCAAATTCCATTTACGTTCATTTTGTGTAAGTATCCCCTTTCGTTTTGGATACCCACAGAATACTAGTGTATGAGCCATTAATCTTAACTTCCATGTGGGGCTGTTTTTAGGTTTTATCCACTGAGATGCTAATTGGTTGTTGTTCTTCATGCTGGTGTTTGGCACATCAGTCCGTGGGTCATGTCCCATCGCATCCATAGTATCCTCCTTAGTATCCTGCAAGGTGGGGGTAATGGTTGTGTGGTGTGCTTTTGCAGGGGTCTTACTAATATTTAATTTCCCAGAGATTCTTTTAGGTACAGATTTTCTTCTTCTGTGTGATTTTCTTCCTTTATTTAAATTCATCTCAAGGCGTTTAGATAAATTGAAATAATTCAACTTACAAGGTGATTTCCCTCGGATGTGAGGGCGATCTGGCTGCGACATCTGTCACCCATTGATCGCCAGGGTTGATTCGGCTGATCTGGCTGGCTAGGCGGGTGTCCCCTTCCTCCCTCACGGCTCCATGTGCGTCCCTCCCGAAGCTGCGCGCTCGGTGGAAGAGGACGACCATCCCAGATAGAAAACAGATAATGCATAATGGACATGTTTCCGCAAGAACACATTTCAATAACTGAATATGGCACTGATGTTCTGTGGTACTGCACCTTGTGTAACACACACCCTGACATTTAACTCCAGGATTCTATTTATGAAGTTAATTACTGCTTTATACTACAGGAAGGGTTGGGGGGACTACCGATCTAACTTTTTGGACAAAATGACAGACTAAAATTCTGGAGATGAGAGTTCAAATCTTGGCTCAATCATGGAAACTTACTGCCGGAATGGAAAACACTCCTTAAATACCTTAAAACTAACTTTAAAGCCCTATTAGTGTCGCTATAAGTAGATTCTGACTTGAAGGAACACACCATACAAAGAGAATAATGCAGAACTTCATCTGCCAGGTTCTTTTAAACATGCTATCATCCCAAATGGGGTATTTTTCTATATAAAGAACAGTTAACCCTTCTTCTTGAGAAATAAGATCAATCTCAAGTTATGCAATCATTTTAATATACACAGATTTTGCTCATAATGCATTTGCAGCCTTTTAGGACTAAGAAAAGTCATATTTCATCTGTAGTTGGTTTTTCAATAGTGGCTTAGAATATTATACAGATTTATTTTTTTTTTAAATACGTTTTTATTAAAGAATTTTAGTATACAAAAAAAGTCAAGTTCAAAACATTAGTAATACAAAATCATTCTACTGAAATTTGGCTTCCCTCTGTTCATCCCGTGGTTTTAGCGTTATTCATCTCCTAGCCTTCCTTTCAGACAAACCCCTTTATATGTTTATAAAAAAGATTTGAAAAATAAGTAGTAATCCTTCGAGCTCTATCCTAATCCGGTAAGAGTCTTTAATTCCTTGCAATAAATCTCCATGTAGTTCTTAAATTTTTGCCAATCTTTTTGGAACTTCTGGTTGTCCTGATCCCTCAGTCTGCACGTCAGTCTGGCCATCTCTGCAAAGTCCAAGAATATTATACAGATTTAACGATGAACAGAGAAGAGGAACAGGTGAGAAATAGTAAGACAATATGGCTCCTAATTTAAAACACACAGTAAGCCTATTCATATTGGTGGCAAATCCAAGCTTTATAGCACCTACAAAAGGAACAGCCTGTAAGTCCAAGTTGTTCCACTGTCACACGTACATGTTTAATTAAGTGCCTGTTCTCGCCAATGTCCACATGGAGCTCAGTTTTTAAAAAGCTTCAGTTTTAAAAAAAAGTACTGAAATACAGCACTTTCTCAATGCACACAAACAAACAAACAAAGCAAGCAAACAAGCAAACAAACAAACCCATAGATCTCCATACATATTTTTATAGAGATAATAATGTGAGTTTGCTTCAGCATGCATTTCAAAGTCAAAAACCAAAGTTGTGGAACACTTCCTGGAAGCCATCTGTTTAGTGGTAACTGGGGGTCTGTGCTATCTATATTTTGACTTGTTATGGCTGTAAATGATGCTGGAGTCATTTGAAAAGCCTATTTAAAAGTAACTGTGACCCTCTTTCTCACATGTCATTCAGTATCCTCCATTTCCTTTGGGCAACTTCCATTTCCTTTGTGCATCCTCGAAAACTTAGAATATTGTGCAAATATTCATTTATTTCAGTAAGTCAACTCAAAAGGTGAAACTAATATATGAGATAGACTCATTACATGCAAACAAGATATGACAAGCCTTACTGTGTTATAACTGTGATGATTATGGCCTACAGCGTATGAAAACCCCAAATTCACAATCTCAGACTCAGACAATTAGAATAGTGTGAAAAGCTTCAATATTCGAGGCTCAAAGTATCCCACTCTAATCCACTAATGAATCCATAACACCTGCAAAGGGTTCCTGAGCCTTTAAATGGTCTCTCAGGCTGGTTCAGTAGGAATCACAATCATGGGAAAGACTGCTGACCTGACAATTGTGCAGAAATCCATCATTGACACCCTCCATTAGGAGGGAAAGCCTCAATGGGTCTTATAACAGGTGGAGATGAATCAGCATATAGGGGGGAGGTCCAAAAATTATCGTCATGGTGCCTAGAAAATAATTTGCACCTAAATATCAGCAAAACAAAGGAGATGGTGTTGGACCTCTGGAGGAAAAGAGAGGAACTTGCTCCACTGTACATCATGGGAGGCCGGGTGGAGAGAGTCTCCTCCTTTAAATTCCTGGGAGTTCATTTCAGTGAAGATCTTACCTGGAAAATTAATACAACCCAGATGGCCAGGAAGGCTCAACAGAGACTCCATTTCCTCAGGCTCTTGCAGAAGAACAATGTGAAACAACAATTGATGACCTCCTTCTACCAGTCTACAATAGAAAGTGTCCTTACGTACTGCATTACAGTCTGGTATGCTGGTTTGACAGCCACGGACAGAAAGACTTTACAGAGGGTAGTGAACACAGCACAAAACATCATGGGCTGTTCCCTGAGTCCACTGGATGATATTGCCAGGGACCGCTGTCTTAGGAGAGCAAGGAAAATCATCAGGGATGACTCACACCCCAGTCAGCACTTCTTTACTCTCCTACCCTCTGGTTGGAGATACAGAAGTATACCAAGCCATACCAACAGGCTAAAAACAGTTTTTATCCATGGGCTTTTCAACTGTTAAATGAGACGTGATAACTTGTGATAGACTCGTGGGGCCAGCGAGTTGTGCAGCAAGCACACAGACTGAAATGAGATTGAGTGGCTTTTTAGTGGGATGGTGTTCGGGGGGGCAGGGAGGGAGGCTCAGCCAATTTAACTGTACACTGGTTGTACAATGACAATAAAGCTTATTATTATTAAAAGGTACAGACTGCAAAAGAAGTTGGATGTTCCCAAAGTGCTGTATCATAGCACATCAACAGAAAGTTATGTGGAAGGGGAAAGAGTAGAAGAAAAAGGTGCAGAAGCAGCAGAGATGACTGTAGCAAGGAGAAGATTGTCAGGAAAAGGCAATTCAAAACTGTTGGGGACTTTCACAAGGAGTGGACTGAGGCTGGAGTTAGTGAATCAAGAGCCACCACACAGAGATGTATCCTAGACACGGGCTTCAAATGTCGTATTCCTCTTGGCATATCTCGCTTTGCGTGTAATGAGTCTATCTCATATATTAGTTTCACCTTTTGAGTTGACTTAGGGCGTTTATACACGAACCCTAAGCTCCGCCGCAAATGGCTGCAAGCTCCGGACGATAAAAATGTTTACCCACCAGCTCCGGAGTTTGCAGACAATTAAGTGCGACCCCGCCCACTTAGCATGACCAAACAGCAGTTTTCTTGTACCTGCTTTTTTATGGTGAAAAATATTTGATCCGGAGACTGCCTGAGGTCTCCTCGCTTCTTTCTGTTTTTCTTTTGCCTCCGCCCCTTAAAGAGGAACCAGGAAGTAAACGGAGATCGGAGCAACTTCCCCCAACACCGGGAGGTAAGCCTTTTATTCTTTTGTCTCTGTCTAAGGCTTTTTTTTTTCCTCCCCCCCCTCCCGCAGACAGAACAAAGAAGTGCCGAGCGGGTGGGGAGGGAAGAACAGCAACGAACCCTCAAGATCTCTGGTCCGAATTTAAGGGACCAGCGGATCTTAGGGGTCGTGTAAAAAGGCCCTTACTGAAATAAATGAACATTTGCATGATATTCTAGTTTTTCGAGTTTCACCTGTAAATCTGTGACACAATGTTTTATGCAATGTTTCATGTGTCTTAGGATAGGGATTCTGACCCATGAAGCTCACATGGAAACAACTCTGTTTGTGTTTAAGGGCCTATAACTTTTTTGGCTATATTTTTAATATAGATTTCTACATGTGCTCTATCTCTCCACCTCTCTTAATCTATTATTAACTCAAACATCGAAGCCTGTTTTTAGCCAAAAAATAGTGTTAGAACATTTACGAAGGGAAAGAACTGGATGATTACTAAGAGCAAATCCATGTATTAGTACTGGGAGTGCAGATCAGGTGAAGTTATGATCAGAATATACGCAGATTGCCTTGTTCAGCCCTTCTGTAAGATCAGTTGTCAAGTAGGCACATAAGTAAGGAAAAAGAAGTATATGTAGCACAGAGGAGTAAATTCTCTTTGTGAGTGTAATACGATCACATGCTGAAGAATTACTTTGTCTGCTATCCTCAATGACACAAAATAACATAAGTGGATTTACCACAAGTCTTAAGAAGCATATCAGGATTGCTTTAGGCTGAACTTTCATTGTAAATGCTTTACGCATGGCATCTCACTATCTTCCAGGCAGAAACAGATTTACAGTGAAGGAGCCATTTATTTGTTCTTCAATATACTGGAGTTGCTAAAAGTATCTATTTGTTTCTTTGTTTTTGACAGTCAGACTGATATGCAAAAATGGCTAGTTCCACAGTGATGCAGCCTTTGAAACATCCTCTGTGGAAGAGGAAATTAAAAGCGGTGGTCGCGGGGAGATATTTTGCTGTGGGAAAGATTAAAATCCACAGCTAGGCAATGCTTTTTCATTTTTTTAACAATCAACCAAAATGCTGCAAAAGTTTGCAACTTATTAGCCTGCCAATAATAATATATTGTTTTCTGTCCCTTTAATATGATTTAATATTATTTTTTATTTTTATGTTATTGTGTTAGTATTTTATGGTTTTATTGTATGAATTGTGTGAATGTGTTAATTGCTGTAAACTGCCCAGAGTGACCTGGCTGCCAGATGGGCGGTATAATAAATAAATAAATAAATAAATAAATAAATAAATAAATAAACATCTTATATGTATAATAATGTAGAGAGTTGGGGTGGGGTGCAGGGAGTCCTATAAGAGTCCTCCCGACAAAAACACACACACAATGAAAAGTGAATGAATGTGCCAGTCCTTGCTCTTTGTTTTCAATCATTTCCAGACCCAGTATGGCCTGCAGTAAATCCAACAGTGACACCACAGTCTGATGGCATTGCTCAGCCCTGGGGTTCATTTCAAAAATCTTGGGGTGATAGGCAGAGCAGAAGAGCCAAACAATTAGACCAGAAGTTTTGACCATGAGGACTGGAGTTGGATTCAATCTCAATATAAGTGTTGAAAACTGAACAGGCAACACACTGGGTCTGCAGGTGTTTGAATGCTCCTAGAAATACTTACAAGAACAAAATGTCTGTGAAGATTCTCAGACGTCCAGGTGAGTTTATCTGAAGTTGAGTCATGGCAACAGGACTTTTTTTCCTGTGAGACTGAAATGTTTTGCTACTAATCCAAGCAGCTTTGTATGTCTGAGTAAAGTTACTGGTGAGTCCTCCATTTTATAGTTCACCTTGATTTCACATACACCCTGCTCTGAATAGGCTCATAAGTAGGACAAAGGCCTGTCTACCTAATGAGCCTATTCAGGTCAACTGTTTGTCAAATGGTTGACAAAAATTGTGCTTTGTCTATAATTCATCTAAATAAACAGAGAGTTTACATTGGGTCAATTTGAATTAATCTAACCTGTTGCCTTAAAGATTGCTAGTTCCATTCTCCATTTGATTTTGCATAAGAGAAAATTTATGCAGCCTTAGCTAGTGCCAAGCCAGCTGGCTTAAGTGGAAGGAGGAAGAAAAAAAGTATATACTTTACAAGTGATCAATGGCCAAGAAGGACATAACTCTTACAACATATTGATGAATTTCTAGATAAAATCAATTCTCTTTTGCCTTTCAAGAAGATTCAGCAGAAAAGCATATTACTCTTGGTATATATAAGAGGGATGAATAAACTTATTTGAGGCCTGTATCTAAGATGAGACCAGGGCTTGACAGTTACAGGGCAAAGGTTAATAAACATATGATTAGTTGGTTTCTTTGAAATGCCTACCACTTCATTTTGGAAGGACTCCACATCTGAGCAATTACAGCCATTTTAAAGTGATTCTTAAGCATCACCACTACCTCCAGAACCAATACTGTAACAATCCTAACAGATTTTTGCAGTTTAAAATACTTGGGTGTTTTTTGGTATCCAACTGGAATTGAGATCTGGTAATAGATTTTTTGTGTGCTATATCTGGCCTGAGATCAACGTAATTTCATTCTAGGAAGCATACGGTATACAGTCCTCCCTAATTAAAATCCATTTGGCTCCAGGAATCACCTTTGCATTTGATGTTCAAATGTCAAAGGTGTGTTATGTCATTAGTGGGGCTAATTAGTTAAGAACTGGCTAGATCCAGCTCAGCGGGCTGTCTCAGAAAGGCTGCTTGTGGTGATATGCTGTTATTTTCCAGCTCTGGAATAATTGTAATTGGGATGGTAGCTCAACCATTTGATGATTTAGTAAGGCATGAAGAGTTTTGTGTGTGAACTATAATAGAAGCAACCTTGATACATAGGCATCCTCAGGAAGTTGTTATTTTGGAATGTACTCATAAAGCACAGATACATGTATGGGTATACTATATGTTTGTATAGTGAGTCTGCGTAGACATATTAGATAAAATGTCAGAAAACAGTGGACCCAGCATTTCTTTATTAGGACTATTAAAATGTTACAAAAGTGGCACATACTTGGGAATAGAGAAAGCACAATCACCTGCAATCCTGTTGCTTAGTATAGTAAGTCACAACTAGAGCAAATGCATTGAATCAAAGGAACCTGTGGAAGAGCTGAGTTACAAAATCCCCACTGAGTCAATGGGTCTACTTTAGGGCCTCTTACTACATTAAACAACAGGATTGCAGCCTTTATTTATTTATTTATTTATTTATTTATTTATTTATTTTATTTATTTATTTACCACCCAATTTTCACAAAGGAACTCAGGGCGGTGAACAATGTAGAATATGCAATACTAAGAAGAAATGAAGCAAATCCACAATAGAGAGCATATCAACATATCAAGACCCAAATCAAATAAAAAAAATACAATTACAAATTACAAAATACAGAAACAAAAACCCGAACCAGTGTATTCACCACTGTGTAATTCTCTACAGCTGCAAAATGGAAAATGGAAGAGAAAAAGCACAAAAAGTTCTGCATCTTCTGGGACTCATAGTTTAACAGTCTGCCTCCACTCTATTGATCAAAGGGCTAGCTGAGATAGGTCAACTGCTCCTTTCCTTTTAGGAAGCACTGAAATGTGATCTAGAGCACAGGCATGGAGAAATACAACAAGCTATATCAGTATAGACAGATATGAAATTTGGGTGGAGTGCAGGTTCCTAAGGTATATGGCATAATATTTATTTATTTATATATATGAGTATAAAGTATAATTTAGACTCAGACACCAATGTGATATAACGAGTCAGAAGAACCTTGTTCATATAGCAATATAAAATTGCATGTAAAATAATGTACGTATTGGCTAGGGATGGACAGAAAATGAAAAATGAAATGCTGTTTTATCATTTCGTTACAAAATGAAACAAAATGAAACGAAATGAGGAAGCAGCATTTCATTATAGATGAAACAAAATGGTCATATTTGCATTGAAATGAACCATTTAGTTCCATCATTTTCGGGCTCTTGCCAAGCTTTCAAAGGCTGGACCCCTTTAAACTTTGCCAAGTTGGCACCAGGGGGACCCTCTGGTGCCAACTGGGCCAGGTTTAAAGGGGTCTAGCCATTGACAGATCAGCAGGAGCCCTCAGAAAATGGTGTGGAGGCAGTTATGGCTGCCCTCCCAAACATTTTCAGAGGGCTCCTGCCAAGTAGGCCAGGTTTAAAGGGGACCAGCCAATACAAGCTTAGCAGGAGCCCTTTAAAAATGGCTCCTGGAGTCCTGGGCACCAAATCTGCTGCCTCTAGGACCCAGGGGAGTCATTTCATTTCATTCCATTTCTTACATTGTTTAAAAAAATTGTAGGAGATGAAACAAAACAAAACGGGGGTGAGCACGAAACAAAATGAAATGAAACATTTTTCCATTTCATGCACATCCCTAGTAATGGACATAACATTTGTGGTATTTTAAAGTGAGAAATTCTGCATACCTTACATTAACCCTGTTTGGTCCCTCTCTTGCATGTCTATCTATCAGTTATCTATATAACATGGAAGAAGACAAGCTGCCGGCATATAATGGAAATTGCAACATTTCTATAGTTGTGGACATTCAAGCAATATCCTTAAATGTCAAGACTGACAGGAAAGATTATTCTGTAGCTGTTATAAACAGAAGAAACATAAAAGATGGTGTATATGAAGCTGAATTTTTAGTAAGACATAGAAATGTATTTTTTGAGATAAGGTCTGATGACTCATAGAGATATCTATTTTTCCAGTATACCTTGCTTTGGAATTCAGGTATAGAATATATATATATATATACACAGTATGTTGGGGGGAAAATAAGAATTAAAAAAATGAAACCATTTGTGTTAATAATGCCAATCAAATGCTACTGAAAACGACTGATTTCAAATGCTATCTTGAAAATGATTATAGAATCAGGCTTCTGAATCTATGGAGACAAATGCTATGGAAGGAAATGCAGATTATTTTGTTTACATTGGCTTGGAATGAATCATGAATTCCAAACTGATTCAAAACAATTAGGATATACAGTATTTTTTATTTTAGAGTATTTTTACCCTGCCTTTCTCCTATCTGGAGTAGAACTAGGAACCAGTGAATACAACTCACATGCCTCAGAAACTCTAGTAGATAAGTGTAAGTCAGAAGCTACTTGATACTATGTAGTTCATGGGAACAATACCCTGTTCATTACTTACATGTGTGAAGCTTCCAACTGCAGAAGCTGCCATAATAATCTGGTGGGATTCTGGCCAAGTACAGTCACATGCCCAATTAACCTGTGATATCACTGCAGCAAGGTTCACAACTAGAAGACCTCATACATAAATATTGAACAGGATAATGGGTTAGAAGTTTGTGCAAAACGAAGCAGTTGTCCTCCAAATATATCTTAACTGACTCTTGCTCTTGAAGAGAGGAATAATTGACATTGCCCCCCCAGCCCGGAGAAAAGAGGCCAAGACACAAGGTTTTTTGGGTAAATCGGGCCACACTTTATTAACTCCGCAACCAACAACTCAGAAGAAACTGGGGGCCATCCGTAGGGTGGAAGGCTGATCCGTGTGAAGCCAGCCCCGTCACACGAGGACCCTGGCAGGAGCCACCATCCAATTAGGGGCAACCCAGCAGGCTCAACCACCCGGGCCTGTCAGCTCTGGGTAATTGCCACCTGTGGGGCGCAGCCACTTACCTCCCCCCAGCGTCGAGTCCTCAGGGCCTTCAGCGCTGAGGGGTGGCGGCAAATACTCCTATCAGGTGTCCCTTGGCTCCATACCTTACCTGCCTTCTGACCCTACCCGCCTGTGTGACCAAATACTGCGAAAGAACCACGCCAGACCCAGTAAATAACATTACGAATGGGATGGGCGAAAACTCACCTGCTCCTTGTCTAGCCAATCTGGAGCAGGTCAAAAATACCCATCCGGCCCCGTAGCGACCAGTAGAACTCGTTCTTAATTCAGGGTGGGCAGGTGGGACGCCGCTTGCCTCAAGGAAGAGGGGCCAGCCGACCGTTGGGAGCTCCTTTTAAGGTAGGCTCCCGGCTGGCCCCTCCGAGCCACCGTCAGGGCTCGCTCGTCTTTGCCTCCCCCTGGGCGAGTGGGGGCAAATTAGCTCCCACAGTGCATTGTGTGCCATGGTAGAGCCTTTAATTGTTGGGGTCACCTTTTGAACACTGCCTTGAACCCACATAACTTACTGTCAACAAGCCATCAAAATATTCATTCTTCCCATTCAAAAGTGTCCTGGCCCGGGGTCTGAGAACCACCAATAAGGCATCCCTCAGCTTTCCCATAGAGAATAGCACAACCAGGCCTCCCAGCTTGAGTGGCAGAAACCTGGTTACTTTGTAGCAGCCTACAGAGGACTGCAATTCATAAAATCCACAGGGGGCAATAAAGAAAGAAGCCAGCTATGGACTCCAAAAGTAGCTTGCTTACTGGATTCCACTGCTTCGCTCTGCGTCGGATATTTAACCGCTATGCCCCCAGGGATCCCCGGAACATATGTGCCTCCCATGTCCTGTGTCCACCCTCCTTCCACCTCTCAACCCCATTCCACCATTTTTCTGTTGCTTTGCTCCTGGCAAGGAGCCACCACCATCAAAACACCAACATCAACACCCCAGATGAACGGATCAACCCTGGAATGGACCCATTAATTATCAACATTTCCTGAACCCTCCAGAAACTGGTTTGAGCCACTTGGAATCTATTTGGACTCTGTTTGCATTTCCTTTGTGTATGCCTACACACCACCTGGTATAAGTTATGTTTGCATTCCAAAATCCTACTGTCTCCTATCTTGATTGTCTCCTGTAATATGTTAAGCAAGCTCATCTTGGCAGTTAACCCTCATGTCTGGGTGTCACATACACAATCACCCACAGATGATGGGGTTCCTCTAATACCCTCTCACACCTATTCACCTATTGTTATCCCTAAATGTCTCACCTATCCTGGCCTAGGAAATGTTTTATCTCCCCTGGATTGCTGTGCAGAAGACCATTGTCTTGTCTTAAGCCTGCCCCCTTCCCCTGGCTATTCTGAATCTATATATACAAACAACAACAACAAACAAACAAACAAACAAACAAACAAACAAACAAAAACAAACAAACAAACAAACAAACAAACAAACAAACAAACAAACAAAAAACCCACACCACCAATTTCCAAGTTGGGTTTTGCTCCTCTCCTTGTGGTCAAAACCTCACTGCTTACTTTATTGGATCCAATAAACACGCAGACATAGAACTCTCTCTCATCAGAACATTTATTGGGTAATAATTGGTCTTGCATTACAGTCACAGAGCTTTGTGGCTAGCTTTGTGGACTCAACATAATGATAAGGAGATAGATAGAGTTTATCAGCAGAAATGTGCATATCTCTCTTCTACTAGACTCTCCTCCTAAGAAATACATTGTAGTGCAATTGCGGAAGATTATTGTATTTCAGGAGGTGTGTTTTTGTGTCCCAATTTTCAACTCTGCCTAAACTTTGTGCCAAAACTTAATTTCATATATGCTTATACATAGAAATCTCTTTTTTGGTATAGGCCTTTATGTCCCTTTCTTAGCTTATAAAGTGTTCTGCTTATATACCGCCCCATACCACTTCAAGTTGTCTCTCGGCGGTTTACAGTTTAATTACAATATGCAGGCTACACATTGCCCCCCCCCCCGAAGGCTGGGTACTCATTTTACCGAGCTCAGAAGGATGGAAGGCTGAGTCAACCATGAGCCTGCTACCTGGGATTGAACCCCAGGTCGTGAGCACAGTTCTGCCTGCAGTACAGGCCTTTAACCACTGCGCCACAGGGCTCCTTATGTAGAAGTTACTGTAGTTCTGTTTCACAGTGCCACTTGGCATCTTTTTCATTTTCACATGTCCTTTCCTTCACCTGACAGAGTTGTTTGAGAGAGTATGTGCTTACCAAATAACTGTCAAGGAATTTGTTTATTTGTCCTGGCCCAGGTCACTGATATCGAAATCTGTGCCTGGGAACTCAAAGTGTTATCAATTTTCTTTTTAGAGAAATTCTTTGCAAGGGTTATCTGTTTGCCAATTAATGAGGGATCGCTTATCACTATCCCAATTATTTACTTTTCAAATGTTTTGCCAGTTAAAGAATCTGCCAATTAAGAAGGAATAACCAAGAACTCAGGTGACAGTTACCTCACAGATATAAAAGGGCCAGGATTGGAGGCCAATCTGGAAAGTACTTTGTAGTCCATGACTACAAGGGACATGCGGCCTTAGAGAGGAATAGCCTTGTCAATGTTTCTTATGACTGTTGGTGGAAGAAGGGTTTTCTTTGCTGTGTCCCTACTAATTTTATCATAGACTTTGGTATGGGATTCCAATGATGGCAGAGAATCGAAAAGATTCTATTGCTTTTGGCAAGACAAACTCTTGGAACAGCAGAATGAAGAAAAAGTGTGTGCAGTTTTGATCCACTTCTTTCCCTCCTCCTTCCTCCTTTCCTTCTTCTTGGTTTATAGCAGATCATTGTTGAACATAAGGCCTTACTTGAGACAAGAATAGACATTTGGTATTGGTTTCCCTTTTCTGTCATTCAGGGAGAAGCTCTAGAATGTGTACATCATTACTATTGCTGTTTTTTACTTAGCTTGTTATAATTGATATTGCTATAAACCACCTGGAGTTCCTCTGGAAGATGGGCAGTATATAAATAATAAATAAATAAATAAATAAATAAATAAATAAATAAATAAGAATGTTGCTGAAAGTCAGGGTTATACCAATAGCCGTGACGTGATTGTTAAACCTTGAGGATTATTAGGAACTCAAAGGTTTCATCATTTTGAGCATTACGGTTAGGAAAACAAGACTTGCCTCTCCCAAGCCCATATTCAGATTAATTTTGGATTTCTGCTCATGTAAAATACCCAAGCAATCACAAGAACTCCAAAAAAAGAGCTCTAGTAAGAGCAATAACATTTCATTTGAAGCTTTTGAATATTTCTGATTGATATTAAATATTACTAGAAGTTTATAGTCAAAGCTGTGTTGTGGGTACAGTTCTGTTTTGTATCAGCATTAGTTATACACAGTGATGAAGAAATGTTCCACCAATTGGCCCAAGTTGATGAGAACCAAGTTTAAGTTTGACACCAATTTTTTGTTAATAAAAAATTAAGGAAACAATACAGAACTTTCTGCTTGGGAGAAACACTGGAGAGGATCAAGAAGTGGCAGTAAATTTTCATATTTTGTTGTTTGTATTCTTCTCCAATGGAGTGTGGATTTCACCATAGCTGTACTGCCTTTGAGTGTGGCTTCTTTAAGCCATGACGTTCTGTTGTTCTTCAGCAGCAATAAATTCATCCCCTTCCTATCTTTCTTTTTCCATTTATTTTACCTTGTGTAACACATTACATTTTTCATACAACTGCTGTTATTTGTAGAATTCTATCTGTTTGGGTCTTATAAATTTCATGATGTCTTGGTTTTTATAGCATTGTCTTAGTACCTTTTTGCAGAATACACTCTCGATCATTTTATGAATAATATAGATTTCAAAGACTTCTGTCTTTTTCATAATATGCTTTTAATTCTTTACCTTACAGGATAATTTGGAATATATCATAAAATGTGCATTCTAAAGTCAATTTTAAGTGTTGTTGTAATCTACATTCATAATCTGGAAGTTGAGTCATGGTAACTGGACTTCTTTTCTTGAGAGATTGAAACGTTTCACTGCTCATCGAAACAGCTTTGTCTGTTGGGATGAGCAGTGAAACGTATCAGTCTCTCAAGAAAAGAAGTCCAGTTACCATGACTCAACTTCCAGATAAACTCACCTGGATGACTGAGAATCTTCACAGACATATCACTACATTCATAATCTTCAGAAAGCTGATCTAGGCCATCACTCTTCTAAAGACCCTCATGGCGCAGTGGTTAAACTGCTGTACTGCAGCTATAACTGTGCTCATGACCTGGGGTTCAATCCAAGGTAGCTGGCTCAGTCTTCTATCCTTCCAAGGTTGGTAAAATGAGTACCCAGCTTGCTGGGGGTGGCAAATGTGTAGCCTGCATAATTGCTTGTAAACAGCCCATAGAGTGCTTTGCTTTTGATGCTATTGTGCAGATTTGTCCCAAATATTTTGGTAACCTCTCCAGTGTCACTGATACGCTCTTTAAAATTAACAATGCTTCACATAAAAGAGTACTAGGAGCATATAATGGCCCTTTTCAAGGCTTCCTCAATAGAGACTGCTTCTCTCTGGGATGCACAGTGGGGAATCCCAACCTCTGGCTTTGCAGCCAGATGCCTAACTCACTGAGCTATCCAGCCAGTTCAATAATTACCCTACATTGTCAAGTTTAGACATGGGCACGACTTGGCGAAATTCTTGTTTCCGTTTCCGTTCCTCGTTTCCATTACGCAACGGAAATGGTAACGACAATTAAGCCGTCAGAACTCGAACTCGAACCGATAAAAGAAAAATTGGGTCTGATTTGTCGTTGTCGTTCATGACATTGTGGCGATCGCGCGATGCCAAGCGGCATCGAAAAAAAGTTTTAAAAAAACCCCAATTCCCAGCCAAAAAGCAGGCGAAAATATGCTTGCCTGAGTGAGGGCACCTACCAGAGGGGTGGTTTCGGGGGGGGGGGTGTCCCCGGCCTCCCCCCTCTCCTGTCCTGGGCTGCTCTGGTGGGGGGCATCCTCGTCGTCTCGCCATGCCATGCGGTGTGGGGGGATCCAAAATGGCGACCGCAATATTTTTTTTTTAAATCGTGGTCCAAAAACCCACTAAAGCACCACACAGAAACATGTGAAAATTAGGTATTTTAACTGCCTGAATTTTTACAGTAGCAGCAGTGGGTTTTTCTTGCAATAAACGTCTGTCTCCAATCCCATTGATTTTATTTTATTTTATTTTTATTTTTATTTTTTTACATCTGCGCAATCTGCTATGGGATGGGACCATGCCCATCTGCTATGGGATGGGACCATGCAAATTTTTGGAGCCATTCCACCAATTGCATGGCCACTTGGCCAGGTTTTGACTGAGACTTCTGGGATGTGCCAGTCGGGCATAAAAACCCTAACCCTAACCCTAACCCATACGCCAGTACACTGTCCTTCTTAGTGGGTCAGAGGCACCCAGAGGTGCAGCCCACTAACTCACCCTAACCTTACCCATAATAACCCTAAGCCTAGCCCTTGCCCTAACCCCAACCCTAAGCCAGATCTGTACTCGCATTGCACTACACGCAAGTACACTGTCCTTCTTAGTGAGTCAGAGGGCGCCCAGCAGAGGCATTCTTCTCTCACCTCGCTCACAGTCCAAAGTTCCAAAAAACTCCAAACCTGTACGCCAGTATGCTGTCCTTAGTGAGCTAGAGGCACCCAAAAGAGAGGTGCCTCTGCCAGTGTCACTTGGTACACAATGGCTACACGGTCATGTACCCTTCCTTTTCCCTTTGTAGCGGGCCAGAGGAGGCATCCACCCCAGAGAGATGCCTCCAGGAGCCTGATAAATGCCTTCCCTTTGTAGCGGGCCAGAGGAGGCACCCACCCCAGAGAGGCGCCTCCAGGAGCCTGCTACCCTACCCCCCCTAAACCACTGTACAAATGACAGACGACAAACAAAATGACAAATTTTTGAAAAATTTCGCGACAAACGGAAACAAGCCGAAACGGGCCAGCTCCGACACACGACAACTCAAAATGTCATTTTTCCTGGTCGTGCCCATCTCTAGTCAAGTTAATTCTGACATAAGGTGGTCATATTCAGGGTTTCCCAGTGTCAGACCCCTGCTAGACACTGAGGGTTTAGGGCCAGAAGAGGCTGCAGGTGAGCCATTTGTCCTCCAGCAGCTGCACTGAAAAGTGAATCATCATCAGAGGATTCCACTAGTCTCTGGAGAGCTTCTGGCTGTAGTCAGCAAAGACTCACAGCCAGAAGGAACAGGGAAAGATTATATCAGGCTGGAAGGAACCTATGCTCTAGCAGCCCTGAGTTTTAAGAGGATGGGTTCTTGAGAAAGTGGGTGTTCCTGTCTTAAGGCATAAAATGTGCACTCGGGACTAGGGTGCTTTCATGGGAGCAATGAAAAATTATGACTTGCCACCACCATTGTGCCTTGTTATCTGAAGTCCTGGACCTCTGTTGCTCAGCTAAATCTTGGACTTCATCTCTCAGCTATAGTTTTCCCCTGTCCTTCTGGGTTTGGCATAAGCATTTGTTTGCATTCTAGCTTCAACCTTGGCCCTTGTTCTTTTGGTTTTTACTCTGCTATCGGATTTGGTGTGAGTCTTTGTTATGTACCTTTGGACTATGCTAACCCTTGACTTGCTGTGCTGTGCTCTCACTCTGAGTTTCAAGTAAAAGCCTGGACTTTATCTGTGTGTGAGTGTGTGAGTCCTGACACCCAGATAGATAATATTCAGAAGTGGTTTACCATTCCCTTCTTCTGTGGGCACCCTGGGACTGTGAAGCTTTGTTAAGGCTGTACAGGTTGGCTCTACTCACAAGAGGCACAGTGGGGAATCAAACTCCCAGTCTCTGGCTCCATAGATACATAAACTACTGTGTTTACTAGCCAGCTGCTATCATACTTATCATTATTCTTTTATATCACCCATCAACCAGTCTTCTCTATTTTTCCATATTTACCCTTGTTCATTCGCTGTAAGATTTCCTTTGCCATCCACTTCATTTCATTTACATTTTACATTTGAGATTGCTGTTGGTCAGATGTACCAACACGTCTGTCACTTCAAAGTAGCATTTACATCAGTCTGTGCAGTCTTGTTCATGTTTTTAAGAACCTCTTTAACAAAATTATATACAGGAGTATTATTCAGTTGTTTCATTCTTATGTTTCATCTGTTGCTGTTTTTTCCCCTTGGAATTGAGGTAAATTACAAAAATGATAGGTTAATGAAGCAAATGTCTTGCTTTTCCAGGATAATTTTTATCATCAGTTTAAAACATTTCATTAGTAACAGTATTGTTAGTACTATTTTTCAGGGATTCCATTGTACACAGTCTCCTTGGTGGTGATTTGAATGTGGTGTTGGTGGCTACAAACTGGAATTCCTTATTTTAAAAATAAATAATTTTAAGTTAATGACAAAGTAAACATAGAAAGGAAAAGAGAAAGAGAAAAAATATAAAACATATAAAACAATTTTACAATTTTACAATATAACATATCTCATTTGGTGATTTTTTTCTATCATTAACATTCTATTGTCCATCCTTTCCCCATTTTTACTATAAGAGTTTTATATTCCACCAGTTGTAAACAGGTCCCAGCTCAAGTAAAAATTGATTCTTCTTGTCCCTTGGAATTCCATGTTGGTGCTGTGTGTCACTATGTCAGAACAAAACATGATGTGCCTGACATCTGTGCTTGGCCAGGAAATTTTACTTGCTCCAAGAATCTGAATGTCCACCCCATTACACTTATGTACTTAATAAACTCCAGGTTCTTAATCCCACTTTCATCTTGGAGATTGTTAGCAGCCTTTGGCCATCTAAAAGCTTGGTGAGGTCTGGGAGATTTTTTAATAGTTCTGCCTAGCTCTGACAAGTGCGTTTGGAATATATAATGTAGTGATTTTCTTTGCCTTCAACAGTTCAGTGCTACAGCCGTTTGTAATGCTTACCATCAGGCTCAAGCTAGCCGTTTTTCATCTCAAAGACCTATAGACAGACTTTATCTTTGGCATCCTATTCATAGTGACCTTGCTTCTGCCCAGGGTCCAGTTCTGTTTAGATGAGATTTAGTTCCTCAGTGCTTCATATACCTCCTCGTCAAGCTTTTCCAGATGAAAAGAACTATCATCCAATACTCGGATATGTGGTGCTACTATAGTTGGCTGCAATACATGTTAAAGAAAACATAGGAAGAGGCAGTGGAAAGAATTATAGAGCATTACATTTCTCTCTATTTCAGAGCAGTGTATGAACCAGCTGTAATTAGGGAGAAGCTTGAGGTGCTCTGATGCCCAGGTAATCATAAAGAGTAACAATAAGATTGTAAGAAGCCAGAATACAACCTTGTAATATACAGTAGATTTCAAGTTCAATCAGACTTCCAAGAAAACATTGTGGAATGTCAAAATAATTTGGTATTAAACAGAATGTTTACAAAGTTTACAAAGAATGGGTTGGAAAATAGAATAAAATATTGGAAGATGTTTTGTGGACCATTTAAATGAGAAGTATTTAAATGATTCCAGAATAGATAAGTACAATGCCTAAATTAATATCTTCTAACTGTCAAACTAATGGAAATAAACATACTCCAAAAATTAATAGTCATATTCTGTTCTCAGGGCTATCAGCTGAGAAGGGAAAAGCATGAATTGCAAAACCCTGCTGAGAATATATAGAAATGCTAAAAAAAAGACAAAAAGGGATATTAAAAATTCAGAGAGATGAAACAGATAGCCAGGAAGAATGAAGAAAAATTGTAAAACAGATAAAAGGGATATTAGAATGGAAGGAGAAAATTGAAATAGATATTTGTTATCAAGAGATACTAACCACATTTCTGAAAGGTTTTGAACACTGCAGAAGTGAGAGATCACTGAAGGATGAAGCTGAAAATTTTTGAGATGGAATAAGTAATAGGGTTTAGAGAAAAGAAAAGGAAAAACGCTAAACCATTCAATTAACTTGGCTTCTATATGCTGCATAGCATTTATGAGGGAACAATGAAAGTGTGTCATCCAGCATTAGCTGGGCGGAATGGGGTCTTGAAGGTTTTCAAAATCTATGAAGGGGAAATATAGTATTTGGACAATTGACTCAAAGTAAAATCTTGAAGACGAAAGATAAATTGCTTCAGGATGCAAGTACTAAACCTTGCCTAAAACAATGGATTGTTTTCCAATCGCTTGCAACCCGTTGGTTATACCCTGAAGAAGAAAGTGGCTGGTCCAGTTGTTAGACCAGTGGCAATTTACTTGAAGCTTAACCAACAGTGTTATTTCTAAACATGATAACGGTTATCTAAATGTGATATTCAGACACTTAAGGAGCTGCAGTTCCAGTTGCTTCCCAAAACTGACATTGAGAAACTTGATTCCTCCTTCTTTGATAGGGGAGAGTGCCAGAGAATACTGGCATAAGTAGGTTCTTTCATACACTTCCTTTTATCTTGGGTTTTTTTTCCATTGAAAAGGTGGTGGCAACCTCACAATCATTATAACACTTGCCACAAATCCTTTGCAATACTATTCTTCTCCAACAATTACACAGTTAAATGCCTTCTCCCCCCTCAAACAACCAAGATCGATCCCATTGATTTCAGTGGGTGCAGTTAAAGCATTACTACGTCTGAGTCCAACCCACTACCAACAGAGAGCATTTTATTTGAGTTTCAATGCTCAGATAATTTACACTGGCGAATGTATGCCTCATTAAATACAATGAGAGTTATTATTGTGTTCAGATCTCAAGTATGGCCAGAAGCCTTTTCATTGCTTGCCTAAGATTTGAGTAACTTGCTGTGTCTAAATCTGGCATGGGGTCAGGACCTCAGACTTGGTGAGCATGCTTTGCTCAATTGGATTGGCCAGAGAGGCATGACATGAGATAGTTTCTATCATGTAGCTTCCCAGAGTGCTTGCGAAGCACATGTTGATGTCTTCTTCATCCACTTGGGTGGCAATGACTTGACACAAATGGTTCATAAGGCTTTGATCCTTAGAGTTATTCCTGACTTGAGGAGATTTAAAGGCCAGTTCCCTCACACTCGGGTGGCATGGTCGGACATCATACCAAGGTTGGTGTGTTGTGGCACCAGGGATCCTTGGTGTACGTGTGCCAACCGCGAAGTTGGTCATGCAGTTAGGCAAGGATTAGGATCAGTGATCCAACACTCAGACATTTCTGTGCAATGCCTCGAACTTTACAGAGGTGATGGCATGCATCTTTCTGATTTAGGGCTGCAATTGTTTTTACATAATTTAAACGGGGCCTACAAGCTGACATTTCTGGCTTGGGGGGGAGAAGCAATATGTAGTAGCCCCTTTGCCACAGCAGGCAGGTTGTGCAAAGTGTTCAGTTTTAGGTGAGTTCATATTTTGGTCCCATTAATGGCAATGGGCAGCCTTTAATAGAAGGTCAATTAATTTAGGTTTAGGATAGTAGAAATTTAATAAGATAATAGGTTCTTTTAAAAGTTGGTTTATCGCTGCCCTTGGGAAATTAGTCTCCCGGAGTAGGATTAGATCCTGTTTAACATCAATTAGGATGTTAGGCAGGTAAGAACTCACCTAAGTCGTTTATGGCCTTAAGGTCAAGTTCATTTAGAACAAAGTTCCTTGCACTATGGTAGGCCCCCTTTAATTTTCTGAATGACAGATTCTATAATAAGATTTAATAAAGATGTGGCCCAATTTAAAATCCAATATTTTGTGTCATGTATTTCCGGATCGGGGGTGTGGGTGTTGCAATGATCCCTCTTTACATGCATTTCTTGAAGGTTGAGGCCACATTAGCTGAAAAGATCTTCCTCAACAGCAGTTAACTCATCTGATTCAAGCTAATGTATAGGATTATTGCCATGCCATTTCCGTACACAGTCCATTAAATCTGTGGACGCAAGTGTCTCCTCTCTCTGTTCCGAGTGGGAGCACTGTTTGTAAATGTCTGTATAGCCAAAGCACTGCTCTGACCCTTGCCTTTCTTCCTTTTCCTCTACTTGTAGTGGCTCTTCAATCTGAATGTAAATCCTTGCTGCACATCCTTGGAAGCTATAAAATACTCTTTTGTTATTTCTATCTACAGGATGCTGCTTATAAGCTCTAGAAGCATTATGGGGTCAGTGCCTGGAGAACTGAGATACTTGAAGGGAACAGAACATTTTTTGTAGTTGTTTCAAGAGTATGGCATGAACTTCTGAAGACTGGAAGCAGGCAAAGAATAAAAAAATGCAACGTCATATAGATTTCTAAGTGCCTCTGCAGTGCTGGATGGTACACAAGCAAAGGGCTTCAATTATGCTCTCAAACATTATTTGAGAGTATGTGGAAATAAAGTAGTCCACTTGATCTTGGTACTTGATAACACAGGAGGGGAGAAAAACCCTGCAATATGGAGTGTGCTTTCTAGCTCTGGGGAACACATCAGTGAGTAGATCCTGTAAATAAAACCAGGTGGGAGGGGAGCCCATATACAATTAGCAGACCGAAGGCAAAAAGGGTAAAACTAAAAGCATGAATGCAAAAACAAAACAGAGCTTTCTTTGCGTCACCTAGAAGGATGCTGCTGGCTGGAGAACTCCAATACTACATTAGAGGGGGGGGACTGAGGAAATCTAATATTTGGTGACAGATGATATATTACTTCAGCCTTCTATTGTTTTAATTGTAATGGGAAAGCATTCTTCTCTGCTCAAGACCTGTTGGAGTTTTTGCAACCTCACATACTCCCTCTAGTAGGTGTGGTTGGGAGGGACCTTTTTGGGCTGGGTGACAGCCTATCTATTCAGCACTAACCAATTATTTCTTCCCACCCTCTGAGTTCAAACAGATTCATGCCTGTATTCCCCATACCCCATACCCCAGTATGTTGAAAAGTTTTGAGTCTGTTGAGGCCTGTTGCTGCAAAGTAGTCATATTGTTAGCCTGCTGTTGTCTGTTCAATGTAAGTAATGAAACTTTTTATTACTTCTCCAACTAATGCCTCAGAGTGAATTATTGAGACTGTAAGTGTCAGTTGATGAGAAAAGGGGGTTTATTACTGTAGGGAACTTGAAGCTAATTCTGCTCCATGAATTAGAGAAGCTGCACTGCTAGAGGAATCTAACCAAAATGCAAAACCGCAAGACCAGATGTCCTTCAGTATCTAGGGATAGGCCAGTACAGTGTTTTTATTTTCTAACCCACTCAATTTATTTTCTTAACTACCTTTTTGATGGATGGTGGATAGAAACCTACCAGTTGGCACTGGGGCAGGAAAAAGGCATTTATGCAAAAACTTAGCCTAATTGCTTCTTCTATAGCCCACAATAATAATATAATTTACTCTTTTTATAAATCAAATATGTGGATTATAATAATCTTATACGATAAATTATTTGTAAGAGCCTAGCACTTAGGGTGCTATATTAGGAGACAAGACTCAAAGGTCTGAAACCTGAATCCTCCGTGATTCTCTGTGGGCAATTTGAGATTGGTTGCTATTGTAGTAAATAAAGATATTGACCACTATTCTGTTGCATTTTTATGGTATAATAGCACAATCAGTTTAAATCTTTTTGGTTAAGTCTTGCAAGTCAATACTTTAGCCTATACTAAAGTCTTCATGTGCATCCACTCGTGAATAAGATTTAAGCCAATTGTTCTCCCTCAGCTAGCATGGCTAAGGGCACTTTTACATGACCCCTAGGATCAGCTGGCAACTTAAATTCAGACCAGAGATCTTGGGGGTTTGCTCCTCCTGCTGTGTTCCCACCCCTCCGCATGCCATTGCTCCTGTCTGCACAAGGGGAGGGAGAAAAAAAGGGAGAAAAGAATGCAGGCTCACCTTCACTCTGCCATCGGGAGCAGCCCCGGAAGCATTCCAGACTCTTAAAGGGGTGGGGGGCAAAAAAACCCAAACAGAAGACGAGGACAGCCCAGCACTCACTGCTTTACAATCTGCATCGGAAATTTTTTTTACCTCCGGAGACCAGGTACTTGTAAAATGTGCTGGGGTGCGCTTAGGTGGGTGTGGTCATACTTAATTTTTTTTTAAGTGTGCAGCTGGTGGGGAAACAATTTTAAGCTCCGCATCTGGGAGCCCTGTGCCTCGGATTTTAGGGGTCATGTAAAAGTGCCCTAAGAGAATCTTAGCCATAGAAAGAACTATATACACCATTTTGAAATAATTGGAAGAGGACACAGGATGGGTCAAGCATCAGTCTTTTGATTAAATATACTTTACAGAAAGAAAGGCAAAAATGGTTAATTCCTAAAGTAAAAAGCATACTCCCCTTCTCTCTTGCTGCCAACTGACACTCTTCCGATCATGACATATGAATCCCAGATTTAACAAAAGGGATATTTGGAGGGTGCTGCCTCACTCCATCAGTGCCTCTGGGCTCTTTACTCCAACCTGTGATCAACCTGAACATTTCCATACATCCCAGGTTTAGTTTGCATTATAAATTTGTCCCAATATAGTTTACGTCTTTAATGCTTGCACTTCTACTAACTTATTCAACCGGATAAGTAGATATGCAAAATAATTATGTGTGTATTGTGTTACTGCAGTGAAGTGTCTCCACGCTCAATACAAATTATGACAAGCATTATGTTCTTTTGCAGAAAGATCTCTGTTTTGTGCATTCTGCTTCCCCCTGATTTGTTATTTGTGTTTTAGCATAATTGCTTGCAGTATCATTACTATGTTTATTACTCTCATCATTTGATCCATGAAGCAGTTTAGCTGGCACATTTCAATTCTTTTGAAATGGAAGTCTCCTTCAGAAGCTGAACAAGTTAATTTTTACAACACTCAGTAGTATCTCTTGAGAGCACGGCCACTGGCCCTTGTAGCTGAGATACTCTGGGTGATGTTTCTCCCAAAAAAGCAAACATGCTGAAGCCCTAGTCTTCCTCCCCCCCCTTTCTTTCCTTGGACCATGTCAACAAAATATTGGTGAAGAGAATACTGTATCTAGAATAGGATGTGTGAAATCCTAATGCTTAGCATATCCCCATAAGTTTTAATCTGTTCCTAATTGGCAAGTAAGTCCCGACTGGGATTTGTGGGCTAAACCCATATGCAATATACCAGCTTGGATGTACACCTCCAAGAATCGCAGTGGGGAGTCTTTATTTACTGACTAGGAATGGACTGAAAGTTAGCAATTTTCTTACACTAAGCAACAAGATTTCAGCCGATGCATGGTATATAAATTGCAGTTATAGGTGAAGAGAGTTGTGTTTACCAATTGTTTGAGAACTTTTTAAACATGCTGTGCATAGACGGTGAACTTCAGTTCTGATTTTAGGTTGGGATTTTCCACTTTGGAAAATAGCCCATTTCTGCTTAGATCTATTCATAGGCAGTTTGCTTTGATTCAAATCCCATGCCAATGTTGAGTCTTGGGAAATTTAATTATTTATTTATTTGTCCATTTTTATACCACCCGTCTTCCTGAAGGAACTCTGGGAAGTGAAAACAGAGGGCGAGACAGACCCAAGGAACAATACAACAATCAAGTGAAAATAATAAATGGTATCTATCTATCTATCTATCTATCTATCTATCTATCTATCTATCTATCTATCTATCTATCTATCTATCTATCTATCTATAAATTCCATATATATATAATATATGGAAGCCATGGGACAGACTATTGAATTCATCCATCTCCTCTTTATATATAGCACCTAGACAGGGGTTTTCTAATTTTATCATGGCAAACTTCTGAGGCTAAAATAGTGAAAAAGAATACTGTAGTCTGCCCCTTCCATATCAACCTATGGTGCTGACTATTTATCATCTCAATTACCTGAACTAATTACTTTAATTGAAAACCTTGAAAGTGTGTTTTCAGATTAGGGACTGCTAGTCCACATCTAGATGGAGAAGTATATATATTTGCTTTAGAAAATCTGTTGTTTTTTTCATTCCTTTTGCCATTTGTGGAATCAAATCTTGTCTAGCTCAATTGCCCTCCCACTCGAAATGACAAGACGAGTCAGGAAATGGGGTTTAAATGGGCCACACTTTATTAACACAACTTTTAACTCAAATAGCAATTACAGCATACATGGTTGGAACCCCAGGGTCACCCGGGACCCCTCCAGCCGGGCAGCATAGGGTGAGACACAACCCCCAGGTGGTGCAGTCAGCCAACGGCACCTACCAGGCCAGTTAGTGTCATTACCCCTCCCTGCATTCAATGGCATCAAGCAGGGAGGCGTCCCCGTGTATCAACCCAGACACCGTGACCTCCAGATCCGCAGTGCCGTAGGTATAGGGTACTTGGGGACAGATGTTCATTGTATAATCACTGCTGCCCTCCATCTGCTTCAGCTGCCAGTGTGACCAATAACTCAGGTGACTTTACCTAATGCCCAGGCACCAGTGTGGGATGGGCGAAAAATCCCCGCTCTCAATGGCCAATTCAGAGTGCGGGTCAAAAATTCCTATCCGGCCCCAAAAGGCGACCAGTTACAATCACACTAGTCCTTAATGTGGTGGGCGGGTGGGGAACGCAAGTTAAGACTGCCTGGTGGAGGGGGTCGGAGCCGCCCTTTTATAGGGCACTCCTCCCCCTCCCTTCTGGAAGCTCCGTGCATCCTGATCCTCTCGCACCTTCTCACGAGAGGGCAAATCAGCTCTGTCGGGCGGATTAACCGCCCATGGAGTCAGCATTAGTAGTGTTTGGAATGAAAACAAACATTTTGATAGGAAAAAAGATTTTAACAATGACAATTCTGCCAAACAGTGACAGGTGAGATGTTTCCACTTGCTCGTTTTTATTTTAACCCAAATAGCTAATGCTTTATCATTTCTTTTAACTAGTTGATTAATATCCTTGGTTAAAATTACTTCCCAACTATTTAAGACTGGGAAAAGTGTGGCATCACTCTGGACATATTCTGAATGTTATGCTGTAGAAAAGTGGAGCATTCAGATATAGAAGTTCCATTTAGAATTATCAATATATTGCCTTGTATAAATTTGAAATTACACAAGCACATTTTTCAAGATGAGCATGGCCAGTTCTGGATTTGAAAGAAAGAGAATATCATCAGCAATTCAGTTAATCAAATGTGTTTTGCCATTTATCTCAGTGTCTACATTTATTTCTATAAAGTCTAGAAGAGGTTCAATATCTGACAACTGAGTAAATTGAATAAAGTTGTTGGATTGAGTAAATGTTCTTTTAGCAGTTTCTCCTCTTCCTTATGAATTTGTGTACTTTGTACATATTTGTTTAGGAGTTTAAATTGCATATCTGGCAGGCTTATAACAATTGAGGTTGTTCCCCTATTGGTATAAGATTATACCCAGCTGTTAAGGTATTTGTTCCTCAGTGGTAGCAAGGAACTTCTTTGTATTGTTTTGCTCAATATCAGCACCTCTATATAATAGGCATTTTTTTAAAAAAAATTTAATTCATTGATAATAGTCTCTATTCTATAGATAGCTTTTCAGCAGAGATATACACTATTGCTTCTATCATTCTAGATGCAAAGCTTTCTCTACCCTGAGGAGTTTTAACCACCAAACATAACCACAAAGTGACGAAAATGTTCAATCTGCCTCACTTCTGCTTACTTCCAAACATGAAATAGATGGATTTCTGTTTAGATTGGTCCAACAGACCTTTGGGTCTGGGGTAATTACACAAGACTGCTGGATTTCTCTTTACAGTTAGAGAATAGTGTTGAGAAGTTCCTGTATGTCCGACATGTTTCTGCTGTATTGTTTCTTTATGTTGCATTGGCATGACAAAAATCTTTTATTACAGAAGCTTTCATCATGCACCAGCCATGCTAATAAGCACTCAAGTGTGGTGTAGCTAAGTTTTGGATGTACCAAGAGTACAAAGAAATCTTGTAGGTTCTCATCGGGGAAGTTGCATTTGTTACATTTAGTTACATTTCTAAGCAACTTCCCCACCCAAAAAACACTCTTCTTAACTTGGAAGACTGTTCTATCTCTCACATGCTTAACTGGGCTGTTTTGATCAGTCTTCATTTCAATCCCAATGTCAGTTTAACTAGCATACTGTACTTTAACTATATGGATTACCATTTATTTCAATGAATTTAATGTCAAAGGTCCCAAATGAAAAGTTACTTGGAAAAGCAATTAGCCATCTCAAATCTGAATTCTAATTGAACTGCTTCAAAGCAAACATAGTTCATTAATGTACATATTTGTTGTGAGTCTTCTAAGGAAAGAGTTGTAGTGACAGCCATATCACAGCTGTCATCCACAGATACAATTACATTATATACTGAATATATTTAAGGCTTCACTGGGCAACACTGCTTAACAGATTAATTTCCCACTGAAATCTACATTCATTTCTGAACTGTGAATACATATATATATATTCAATCATGTTAGATAATCAATCTGAGCAGAAAACCAATTTTGACTCAGTCAAGAATACTTTTAAGCGGGTTACATAAAATCTCTTGCACAGGTTTTAGTATGTCAACCGGAAGGTGACTAGCCTATTTATTGACTTTTTCACCAATGCAAGGCTGAATAGTCTAATTAATGATCTTCACTTCCAAAAAGGCCTTTATTAACTTGAGAAAACAGAGCTGAATTTTATAAAAATGCTGTGTAGCAGTGATTTGGCTACTGATGCAAGCAGATCCAGCCTCTGAGGCCTGGGAAATTTAAGAAAACGTGCATAGTAGAGATGGGCACGACTCAAAAAATTGTGTTTTGTGTTTCGTTTGGTCGTTTGGGGATCCGTTTCGGTTCGTTTTCATTTTTCATTTTGTTTTTGAAAATTTTTGTTTCGTTTTCGGTTTGTAACGAAACGAAAAAACAAAAACGAAAACGAAAAATTGCTGTTTCATTAGCATTCTTTTCAGTTCAACGGATTTGCCGCAACAAAAATGAAAACCACGGCAAAATTCGTCATTTCGTTTCCATTTCCGTTTTGGTTTTTGAAAAATTTTCATTTTCATTTTTGTTACGAAACGAAATGAAAAAACGAAAACGAAAATGAAAATTTCGCTGAGTCGTGCCCATCTCTAGTGCATAGCATATTTGGAAGGTTGTCAAATATGTCAAATCTATTGCTACGTTTGTAAACATGGAGCGGAGGAGACAGTTGGCTTTGCCTTCTTATCTGTTTTTGCTTTGCCAATGTGCCTTCACTTTGCAATCTGATGGTGTTTTGAATTGAATTGGACTGCAGGAAGTTCATTTGATGCACAGATGACTATATACAAGTTAAGTGCTTCCAGGTTCTCTGTCTCTAAGGTGGTTACTTCACATCCATTTTCTCTCTGTTGGTGTTGCGCTTAGGAGCAGTACAAAAAAAATGTTACTTCACTTCCATCACGCAACTACTGAAATTTGTCTCAACCACACACCCCTGAACAGGTAGGTGCTAAGCATGACAATACTGTACCTGGTGCTGGGGTAGGGTTTTCCCTTGTTACTCTTTGTTCCCACTTTCTGTTCCAAGACAAGACACCATGTAGTAATGGCCGTCACGCAAAACAAAAACAACAACAACAACAAAAAACCATTCATTTCTCTCAGAAAACTATGTCCAGTTTTGTTTTGTTTTACTTTTCAAAAGTGAAATATCGAAAAAGAATTTTTAAGCCCCCTAAAAAGGAAAAAGGAAGCTAGATAAATTCAGTGTTTGTCATGGTACAAGACCATGAGGTATCACTTGCCATGAGACAAGTTATCACAACCATGGGAACATTGAAACAGGGACAAAACCACGTGATCATGACCAACGCTGTCACGGTACAAAACTAGTCACGGAACAAAGAAGGATGTGAAGTAACTGCCTAAGTATTTCCATTCCAGACTCCACAAGGATGTAAGATGGAGTCAGAAATGTGTGTCCCTCTAGATATTAAGCTACAAAAGCAACACTGTAGTAATCCAAAATATTTGGAGGAACATATGTTGTGTGTGAAGAACTACAGTGCCATCGGCATAGTGTTTTTCCTGGTTCATTAAAAATGTGTGCATCTCATAGGTGGATGGCATCAACAGACGTGTGGTTGATTTGCTGAGCAGAAAGTTTGAGATAGAGATGTAAATCTTTACTTATTTCCTTCCTCTCTATGGGAATATAAAACTACTAAAATATTCCTTCTGTCTGTCAAAGTGTGAGATACTTGCTGTTCATCTTGTATTTTTTCTTTGCAGCTTCATGAACAATTTTATGTGTAAATAAGATGAAAAGAGAAATTTAACAAAACTGTGACAGCTACTGCTTGGTTTAGGTGACTTTTATTTAGATGCATTAGATGAGTTGTTCACATCTTTTTGAACAATCACACTACTTTGTGTGATTGCTGTATGTAGCTATGTGACTTGCTTCTCAAAAGGAGAGGGCCCTAGTTTTGTACAGTGACATTTTGCAGAAAATGCAGACACCTTGAAAAAAAGAAAACTAAACCAAAAGTCCTTGACTTGGTCATGCAGCAGAGATGAGGAATCATTAAGGGCTTGAAATTTTAATCAGGTTTTCCTGTCATACCGATACAGTCTAAATCAACAATGAAGAGTGTGGTGTTTTTCACATCCCATGTTTGGCAAAAGCAGTTTCTTCTTTGTCACAGGTTAGGCCTCATCCTAAGCATCACGTTCAGCTCTGGACACCACATCCCAAGAAGAATCCAGATGAACTGGAGCAAGTTCAGAGAAGGGCAACAAGGATGATAATGGAACTGGAAACAAATCCCTGTGAGGAAAGACAGAAAGAACTGGGCATATTTAGCCTTGAGAAAAGAAGACTGACGGAAGACATGATAGCACTTTTTAAATTCTTGAAAGGCTGTCATACAGAGGAGGGGCAAGATCTGTTCTCAATCCAGAGTGCAGAACATATAATAACAAGCTTGACCTACAGGAAGCCAGATTTAGACTGAAGGACAGGAAAAATATCTTAACTTGCCTCAGGGTTTGGCAAATAATCCAGCATTGGAGGCATTCAAGAACAAGTCCAATATACTTTGATTTGAATTCCTTTTTGAGTGCAACTCTTCCAGCTCCATAGTCCTATGATTCTATGATCTCCTGATAGCAGACTTTCTACTACACCAGGCATGTCCAAAGTCTGGCCCGGGGGCCAAATGCGTCCCATTTTAAAATTTTGAGTGGCCCGCAGCCTCTCTTCCTGCTGGCTCACCCTGTCACTCATCCCTACTGGCTGGCCCCTTCCCATGCCAGCTGGAGACATGAGCTTGTAGTTTTATGGCTTGCCTACCTTCCCATCCTCTGTTGCCCCCGCCCCCGCCAGCTGCTCTGCTTTCTCACCCCTGGCTCCATTGCTGCAGTGTCCTCCTCACCTCCTTGCAAGGGAGGGCAGCATATGTAAGCAGTGGTGCTTCTTGGGTGCGCACGGGCCAATTCCCAGGCCATGCAACTGACACTGGGCCCTTGGGTGCCTCAAAACTGGAGCATTTGTGGCTGTTGCAGTTGTATGTGGGCCCACGCCCTCCCCCCTTTCAGGCTGAATGGTTGGCCTTGGCCCCTACATATTTTTACCTCACCAAAACTGGCCCTCTTTGCAAAAAGTTTTGACACCCCTGTACTACACCATTCACAACTAGGCTGCACCTGAGATAACCTAAAGTCTATGACTGTGGTCATATGCAAAAGTTTACCAGACTTGATAGACTCTGCCCAAGCTTATACAGTCTTTGGGAACTTTGGGTTGTTTCTGTACCCAGGTCAACTCAAACGAAAATATAATCCTTAAAAATAACTAGCTTCAAATGAGACCAAGGTGAATTGGATCGTTTTGAATAATTTTATATTTTTCATTTAATTTAACCCACTAGAATGGGGTTCTGAAGTTGTGGTATTTGCAGAAAGAAAATGCAGATTAATCTAAAATAACAAAGTGTTCAGGTTTGACATGTTGAGATATGAGCTCATTACATGGGTTATAGTGCTGACCCTCTTGAACAAACTTTTTTTAATTTCTGTCATCACTTGACAAAAATAATGCTAATCACTAGAGATGGGCACGACCAGAAAAAATGACGTTTCGAGTTTTCGTTTGTCGGAACGGGTCTGTTTCGGGTCGTTTCCGTTGGTCGCGAAATTTTTCAAAAATTTGTCGTTTCGTTTGTCGTTTGTCGTTTCCACCGCCTGAGCCAAGCCCATTGTTAGCATTGAAAGGGGGAGAGATGGAAGCGGCGGGAGGGGTTACCCGGAGAGCTCACTGCAGATACTCAGTTACCCCAGCCGAGCGCATCCCCATTGGGTGTTCCTTTTTCCTCCAGCTCCAGGTGTGAGCGCCCGCCCCGCCGTCCTCGCCTCTTCCTCTTCCTCCGCCTCCTCCTCCGCCTCTTCCCCCCCCACTCTCACATGATCCAGGCCGTCAATCAGCGAGAGAAGTGGAGCAGGCAGACAGGTAATTGCCCTGGCGAGGGTGGCAGTGCAAGAGGGTTGGTTGGGATGAATGAGCTGCAACCCAGGGAGGGCGGTTGCGCACGCTCCCGCGCCTTGCAGTATAAACCAACACGCAGGCGGGCCGAGCCCGGAGTCCCATTTATGAGCCGCGTGCGAACACGCACGTCAGCGAGGGGGGAGACTGGGATTGCTCATCCCTCCTCCCGTTGCCGCCGCCGCAGGTTCCTCATCATCGCAGAGGCTGGACGTGCCCGCCCTTGGAAGGCAGGGAGACACAAAGGAGCCGCAGCGCAGCAGCCCCGGCTGGAGCGAACACACATGCACGCACACACATGCGCGCCCGGGCTCCAGCATGCACACACACCTCCACCATGTTGGGAGGAGGAGGAGGAGGAGGAAGGCGCACTGCCCTCCTGCCTTGCGGGCTGTGGGGGGGCAGAGAGAGAGCGAGAGAGCAGCGATCAAAGATCTCCCTCCGAGCAACCCGCCTTCCTCGCTTAATCCTCCGCCGGTGCTTGGCGTTGCACCCTTCCTGTCCTGCCGCCGGCATTTGCAGGGGGGAGGCTTTGGTGAGAAAAGGGAGGCCGGAGCTGCTCATCCGCTTTGCCATTAAGGCTTTTGGGGAAGGGGGGGAGGACAGAAGAAGCACCTTCACTAATGGGGGGAAAGCAAAAACAATCGAGACTCTTTAGTAGGATTTCCAGAGGACATGATAGAAAGGTGGTGGTTTGTTTTTTTGTTAGGCAACAATAAGCGTCAAGGGAGGTTGCTGCCTCCTGCGCAATTGCCATGATGCCACAAACAAAAACAAAAAACCCGACCAAATTTTTCTTTTTTCGGTTCGAATTCGAGTTCTGATGGCTTAATTATCGTTACCGTTTCCATTACGTAACGGAAACGAAAAACGGAAACGGAAATGGAAATTTTGCCAAGTCGTGCCCATGTCTACCAATCACTGAGAACTGGAAGCAATGTGAAATGGAGGTTCCTGACCAAATAATCAGACTTGTCTTGAGTACCAGCTTGGTCAGGGCAACTCTGGTTAATTTCTGCAAGAATTAAGGAGAGTTAAATGCCTTATTGCCTGGCGAATGCGGGACTGCCAGCCCAAAAACTTGAACAGGTTAAAATCTGTTAGTTTGTTTTGTAAACCAATTGGGAGCTGTAATGTTTGGAAACTCAGGACATCTAGAGTGATCTATGAAGCTGTCATATTCTAGAAAATGAGGCAGTATCTCAAAATAAGGGACATCTGTCACACCAGCCTGTTTTTGTAGCCCAAAACAATTGCAGGAGCATGCATAAATATTGCTTCTTGTAATTGTTTCTGCATGCAGCCTCTTTCTCACCTGACTTGCTTCTGAGACTGTTGGTAGCTCATGCCTTCTCTTTTAGCTGAGAACTAAGATGATTTCTCTACCTTTAGAAATGATGAGCGTTCTCTCCCGTAGCCATCTGGTGGGGTTGCTGGCCTTGTGCTCGCTGTGGGAGACTGCTTGCTTAACCTTAGAGAAGAAAGCCACCTGCACTGAATCACTGACTAATTGAGCATGCCTTGCCTTCCTTTCTTCTTCACCTAACAATCCAGTCCACAGAACAAATGGTTTTGAGTGCTACTGCACCAAATTGTGGGAAACCGCATAACTAAGATGAGGAAGGCTGAGGAAAGGCACTTTTCTGGACTATAACCATATTGACCTAAGGTTTCCAGAGTCATAGTTCTGGGGGGTGGAAGTAACTTTGTTATCGAAAAAAATAACTAACTTTGGGGGACAGAGCCCTACACTGCACTGCAATTAGTGCTCAGAGAGGTAGCTCTGTTAGTCCTTTTGCAGTAAAAACAAGGAAGAGGTGGGGTTTTGGTTTTTTAGCATTGTCACTGCTAACAAGTTTTATTTGGCCTGAGCTTTGTTGAATCCAGCCTAGTTCTTCAAATTAATGGAGGAGAATATTCATGCCACAGGTTTATGTGTACGTAATTTTTTACAGAATTTGAACAGAATGAAATGAAATGCAGAAAATGACAACACTGCTTGTAATCTACATTTTGTACATCTAGGAAAAGGACAGTCTGGAAGTCTTCTTACACTAGGGCTGAGGAATTGATGACTTTCCAAAGATGAATCAACCAACTGACAAATTTATTCATCTCTCATTTAAAATGCTATATCCCTCCTGGTATCCAGAGGCCCCAAATTTTCAGGGGTGCTTCTTAGGTCATTAGGGGATTTGGAGCATGCTGTCATCAGTACGCTGATGACACACAGCTCTATCTCTCCTTTACCACCTCTGTAGTGATGGCGGTGCAGGCCCTCAACTGCTGCCTGCATGCGGTCATGGAATGGACCAGGACTAACAGGCCCAGACTCAATCTGGAGAAGACCGAGTTTCTGTTCTTTGGGATATTCTCTACTGGGTCTAGTGGCCCTCTCCCTATCTTGGAGGGCTCTGTCCTCTAGCTGGCTTGGTCTTAGATTCGGATCTGTCCCTGCAAGCAAAGGTGGCAGTTGTTTCCAAGCCCTAATTTAAAAATGAAAAATGAAAAACAAAACAAAACAAAATATGAAATGATGTTGTTAAAAAAATGTTGTTTTGTAATAAATGAAACAAAATGGGTGAAAATAAACAAAAAATGAAATGAAATGCCATTTTGGCATTTTGTGCCCATCTCTACTAGTTACTAGAGGATTCTGTTTCGTCCTCCATCCTTGTCAGAAAAGTCTTTCTTGTTCATCTGTTTCCCTCTGGAATCTGACTTTGATACTATCTTGCACCTGAATGGCCATCCATATGATTTATGCAGATTAAACTGAGGTGAGTTGGAAGAGAGGTTCCTGAATCTTCCAGACCTATTTACATTTTGCCCTAATCAAGGTTTTTCTGATTAAAATGTCTGCACCTTTAGGCATCCTGTCTTCCTTCACCCACCAGTCCTCCTTCCTTACCTCTCACACCCTTCACATTCTCTTCCCTCTCCACCCCTTGTCTTTTATTGTGTGTAGAAATGTTGCCAAACCTTCCCTCTCCACGTAGAACAGTATATTGCCCTGCTTCTGTTCCAGCTCCCTGATGTTGTCTCTTGGACCCAGTGCAGAACCAGATTCCAGATCAGGTGGTGATGGGGAGAACTCAGCCCTAGAGAACTCAGAAACATGAGTATGTTGGCATATCTGGGGATGATGTATGTGCATTCATTTGATCTGGGTATAGATGTTTTCAAAGCTGAAATAAATGCAGATGAATGCAAAGCTCCGGAGTTAAGTGGTTCCCTGTCTTGTAGCTTCATATGGGATATTACTCATTATTTCTTGTAGTCCATCTTTGTGAGGGGTATTGTTGCATGAGGCCATGATGTCTATAGTGGTCAAGATTGTGCTTTCTTGACAATTGTCTGTGCACTGTCCTGTATATAGCTCAGATAGGCAAACAATTTGGATATACGGATGATATCCCCAGAAATCCCAACTATGCTGGCGCAAATGTAAACTACACGGAGTTCTGGTTAGAAGATGGGTAGCATATAAATATATAAATAAATAAATAATATAAATAAAGAAATTTCAGAGACACCATTCCGAGACTGACATAGGGCAGCTGCTATTGCCTGGGCTATGAAATTTTAGCAACGGATAGACAGTGCCTCAAAGAGGCGGCCGAGGCATGTCAGTAGAAATGACATCATGGACACCTGTAGGGAACTGTTTGAAAAAAGTGTGCAGTTCCTTTTGGCATTCCATGAACTGATCTGAGGTTAAGGGTCTACAGAATGTGGTATTTTGCTGGAGAATTGTTTTTCAGTCTCCTGAGTACCGTGGAGTTTGTTCATGATCACAACAGCTCCTCCATTGTCAGCTTGTTCGGTTTTTATGACATAGTGTGAAAGGTTATCACATTCCCTGTAGCTGAGGTTGTGTAATAGATGAATTGCTTTCTGATTATGCAGGTATAAGAAGTACAGAAAATACTGAATAATGCAAACAAATGTATTCTCGAAGGCTTTCAAAGTTGGGATCAGATAGCTTTTGTGAGTTTTTCGGGCTCTTTGGCTGTGTTCTGGAAGTTTTTCTTCCTGACGTTTCATACATACAATACAAACTAAATCATAACATTGCAGTTAAAATACAAAAAGCTACCAGTTAAAGACTCAGTCAAAAAAGACCTAGCACAACATGCAGGTCAGCTGAAAAGCACAAACCCTAGCTGATTAAAAATATGTGTCAGCAGGCAAAGGGATGGGGCTAGAGTTCAAGACCTCTGGAGAAGTGAGTGAAAAGGCTTTGGTTTTATGTTCCTGCAGAAAGTATCTCCAAGAAAAATAAACCTTCATTGAAGATCTTAAAAGTTAGGCTTGTTCATGTTGTAGAATATGGTTTAATGTATGCAGGGTTTTACAGGAGCCAAGCATCTCCTATCTGATCCTGAGCTTTACTCCACAACCATATGCATTCCACTTTAACATTTCTTTAAAATGATTCCACAATTAGGCTGTATATTGTTTGTTCCAAATTGTTTTTTCCTCAGTGCCTTTCCATTTTTAAAGTATAGGTATTAGACATGAGCACGAGAAAAAAAATAACATTTTGAGTTTTTGTTTGTCGGAATGGGTCCATTTCAGGTGGTTTCCGTTTGTCGTGAAATTTTTCAAAAATTTGTCGTTTCCGTTTGTCGTTTGTCGTTTGTCGATTCCACCATGATTTAGCGCGATTTGACTTCCCAGAGCATAGGGGTGTCCCGCAATCAGGGCCGGCACTAGGTGTTTTTGTGCCCTAGGCAGCGGGTGGGGTGGGGGGGCGGGCGGCAGCGCGGGCCGCAGGCGGGTGGCGGCGCAGGCAGACAGGCGAGTGGGCAGTTAGGATATCACTTAGGATAGAGGTTCTGTTCTTGGCTTGCACCCTAAATGTGTGTGTGTGCAAGCAAATTGAAGTTGGGAAAATAGAAAATAAATGGTAGTATATAATATATTTCTAAAATGAATCCACACCTCCCACTCCCAGTCGAACCTCCCCCTTTATCCAATATCAGAAAAAAAATCCTCAAAAACTGCCAGAGAAGAAATAAAGAATAAACTGCTATTCCCTCCAGCAGACAAAGCTGCAGGGAATCAAAGAAATTATTTTCCAAATTCAATTCCCTCCCTGCCTGCCTAACTTAAATCCTAAAGCCTCCAGCCTCCCTCCTCAATCTCGATCGGATCACACCAGCACCAGCAGCCAGCCCTCCTCCCTCAACCACATCCATACACCCGACTGCGATTTCTGGAAGGTGCCTCGACTTTTTATGCCCTCCAAGACATCCAGAAGTGTCAGTCAAAAACCTGGCGATGCCATTGGTGGAATGGTTCAAACAATTTGCAAGGTCCCATCCCATGCCCAGCCCAAATGGGCAGGTCTAAAAAAATAAAAAATAAAATAAAATAAAATAAATACGACATTTTATTGCTATTAAAAAACCCACTGCTGCTACTATAAAAATTCAGGCATTTAAAATAAATAAATTTCACATGTTTCTGTGGTGATTTGGTGTGTTTTTTTTACCACAATTTCAAAAGAAAAATTGTGGTCGCCATTTTGAACCCCCCTGCCCACCGCATGGCATGGCGAGACGACGAGGATGACCCCCCCGCCTAGTACAAGCAGCCCAGGACAGGAGAAGAGGGGGGGAAAGGCCGGGGACCCCCCAGAAACCACCCCTCTGGTAGGTGGCAAAGCCTCAGGCAGGCATATTTTCACCTGCGTTTTTGGCCTGCAGTTGGGGTTTTAAAAAAAAAACTTTTAAAAACTTTTTCTGTGCTTCGCATTGCGCAATCGCCGCGATGCCACAAACGGAAATGAAAAACCCAACCAAATTTTTCTTTTTTCGGTTCGAGTTCGAGTTCTGACAGCTTAATTATCGTTACCGTTTCCGTTACGTAATGGAAACGATAACTGAAAACGGAAATGACAATTTTGCCGAGTCGTGCCCATGTCTAAATGGTATACTTGCACAATGATACAACATTGCAAAACAGAGGCAATTTTGATCTGATTAGAGTGGCCCAACTTATATATTCCCAAAACATACTCTAAAATACCACATAACAAGGCCAATTATGGCACAATTTCCATAAAATCACCTATGCTGATTTATTTGTACAGATGCAAAATTAGCAATGATTTTACAAACATAATTCCATTCTTCAAAAACCCTGTGGTTTCTGAATGAGGGACTTTTTTTTTGGTTCTCTATCCCCAATTAAAAATAAAATGTCATCTAATGGCCTGATATTGGCATGCAATATGTTTCTGTTACCAGCAGGAAAAAGGATGCCAAGTTTAACACAGCAAAAGGCAGCCTGAATGTTGATAACAGCATATGTCAATATGGTCTATGGCTGTGGTGGTGAACCTTTGGCACTCCAGATTTTTTTGAATGACAACTCCCAGAATAAGAAAGGACAGTGGGAGTTGTGTTCCAAAACATCTGGAGTGCCAAAGGTTGGCCACCACTGTTCTATAGGATGCCCTCTTGGATCATTCACAAACAAATGCCAAGCACAGGGAAAATAACAGAACCAGATTCTCTCCCCCCCCCCCAAGTCAGTTAACCACGTCTCACCTAAAACAAAGCAATTGTCAGGGCTGCTTTTCAACAAGCTCTTTAGGCATCTATTTATTCCCAGTAAGCCAGCTCCCACCTGTCACAGGATCATCTTCTTTTCCCATTCTAACTAGTAGCGGTGCTTTGTGATCACTTCTACCTGGATTCTTCAGAACCATTCTTCTGCCTTAAGGCCAGCTTTTGCCTTATTAATTGGCTCCTTCTCTCACATGGGCCAGTCCCAGGATCACTTATAGTGCCACTTGCACACAAAGATCAGGGCTGTTGTTTAATGTGTGTGGAAATAATCCTGAAGGGTTGTTTCAGGAGCTAGAAGCTAGGCACTGATTTATTTTATCACCTCAGGAGCAGTTGCCCATTGCAGAGGAGGTTACGTGTTGGGTGGAAGGAGAACTACGCTATGTTAAGATACTACATGGAAGCCTGCAGGTGACTGGAACCAGGGGACTCATCTCCTTCTCATGCTGCATGGGAAAGTTTTTGCATCTGCAACAGATGCCGTTTCAGTGCTCTTCACAGGGACTAGGTGTATGGAAAACCCAAAGAAGTATGAAAGTAAGCATTAATATGAACATTGATATAACATTCATGCACAGGATTATGTGAATAACTTCTTCAGAGTGCTCTTGAGCTAGATTGTTGGGGTTCTGGTCTAGGTCCCAAGAAGCTGTTCTTGATTGTTCATTACTGCCATCCTCTAATATTATAAGGATGACTTTCCAGTTTAATGTATTCTTGAAGGCTTTCATCGCTGGGATCTCATAGTTGTGAGTTTTTTTGGGGCTGTTTGGCCATGCTCTGGAAGTTTCTCTTCCTGATGTTTCACCAGACTCTGTGGCTGGCATCTTCGAAAAGCCAGGAGCTCAGGGAACTAGGAGATCCTTGCCCTCCAAAGATGCCAGCCACAGAATCTGGTGAAACGTCAGGAAGGAAAAACTTCCAGAACATGGCCAAACAGCCCAAAAAACTCACAACAACGTTCCAGTTTCTTTTTCTTCCTTCATGTATCACAATTAGAGATGGGCACGAAATGAACAATTTTTCATTTCCATTTTCGTTTTTTCATTTCGTTACGCAACAAAACTACAAACAAATTTTGTCTCCAAAATGAAATGAAATGAACAGAAACACCAGAAATTTTGTCGTGCATTTCATTTCCATTACTGCAATACAGTGAACTGCTTTAAATGCTAAAAAAAAAATCACAAAAAATTGAAATAAATGGTAATGAAACGGTAATGAAATGAACAAAAACGAAAATGATTTTTTTTGCAAAAATTCACTAAAATGGAAACAAACCGAAACGGACCCTCCAAATGACAAACGACAAACGAAACATCATTTTTTTTATTCATGCCCATCTCTAATCACAATCATCATCACCCATCAAGACCACAATCAGCAGCTAAGCATGAGCCAAGTGTGTGACGCAGAAGAAAGAAAAAAGGGTTTTAAAGAGTGAATGCTACACTAGGGTGTATCAACAGAGGCACAGCATCCAGATGAAGTTAATAGATTCAACTTACAAAGATGAAGGTTTTTACTAAACATTATGAAGAACTTCCCAGCAGTGAAAAGCAGTTTTGACATCAGAATTAACTGCTTTGGGGAGTGGTGGATTCTGCTTTCCTGGAAGATTTCCTGAACTGGCAGGGGCTGGATGTAATGACCCTTGAGGTCCCTTTTAGCTCTACATGTATATCATTTTATTATTTTATTGTTGTCCTCGTCATAGGTTGTACACACAAATATGTTCGCAAATCTTCCTATCAGACCCTAGCTTTATGGCATCTAACATTGCTATAATTCTTCTTCCTCTTTGAACACAATAAAGTAGAATCAAAGAATGGAGCCTGATGATTTTTCTGTCTTAAGTTTAGACTTTCAAAATGGGCTGTAGGAATGCAACATCACCACAGCTATTTTTACGGTCTGAGGGTGCAGGAGAAAATGAGTTGCTATCACATCATTTCCCCAGCTTCTACCACACCCAGTTTCCACCCACATCCCCTGGGCAATCCTTGCATAATCCCACCCTCCTCAAATGAAACAGAAGACTAAGAAAAAGAACAATGTGCACGATTAACTCCGGCAGAAGTAGAGGCATGCATGACGGGTTGCTGGCAGCTCCTCTAAAAATGCAGCACACATTTCGGCACCGCATTGGCTTGATAGATGATATTCCCTCTTACTTACTTACTATCCATTTGCCTACTAATGTGTTAGCATGGACGCATTCAAACAAAAATTAATTACATTTTGGCAGGCCATCAAACATAACAGCTACAGCTTCGGCCTGCTTTCAGATCCTCGAAAGATGACAGAACAGTATAGCCTATAAAGATCAACCTCCTCCTTTTATTTTTGCAATTTTAAATTGTTTTTTCTTGGATTTATTTATTTATTTATTTATTTATTTATTTATTTATTTATTTATTTATTTATTTATTTATTTAAATCACATTTATGCACATTCACTTCAGCTCTTCCCCCATAGACCTCTTTTGAATTCATAGATAGGCTATTGCTCAAATGCATCAGCTGCAATGTTTTGAATATATAACATACATGTTATAAGATATAACCAAATTTTTCATCTTGTTCCCACCACCACCTTTGCCAGATCTTCCTTATATGCCTATAACCGCTTTTCCGATTTCCTTCCGAATAAATATGCATGCATTTAGTGGTGTACTCAAGACTTCTCCCTTCATTGCTGTCTCTTGCAGTCTGCTTTCCAAGGGTCTCCCATACCCTATGTTTGTGCTAATGTTGCTTCCTGGTTGTGTGAACACACAAGAAGTGATGAAGATTTCCAGACCAGTAATATGACATTCCCTGAGATCAAGCTCAAAAGGGGTGAGATCCCTGTTTCTCCCCTGAGTTTGTGCCACAGCTATCATGGCTAAAGCCACAAAAAAGTGGCTTTAGCTGCTGGGGCTGCTGGGGCTCCAAATTGTGTGGTTGTCATTGGCTGTAGTTTCTGCCTTGAGCAATGAGCTGAACTTGATGGCCATTTAGCCCCCTTCCAACTTAATGATTCCATGATTCTATGGCCCCGGTCCCATGTCTCTTTAAAAGCAGTTTAAATTACCAGATAACCTGTGTCTAAAAATGTCGTCCCCACGGCCACCGGGCTTAGTGAAAAAAAAGAAAAAAGAAAACCCGGTAATGATTCCTTAAGTGAGGTTTCTGTGAGTCACCCAAGAGGTAGGGAAATTTTTGCCTCACTTTGAAAATCCAGCTTTTAAGGAGGGAGACGTCGTGAGAGACCACACAGATGATCCGTGTTTCTTTTTCTTTCTTTTTTCATCGCACCGACCGGCTGTTCCAGCACTGGTTTTTTAATTGCTTTTCACCTTTGGAGAGACAGTAAGCTCTATCGGGTCCTAAAAGTTTTAATTTTCCCCAGCCAAGTGGTCTGTTTTTTTCAAATGCTAGTGCCACCTGCTAGCCAAGGGGGCGGAACTGCACTTTAAAAAAAAAACAGCTTTTGACGTGGGAACTGTTGTCCCACATTTAAATCATGTGATGGGATGAAGAGGAAAAGCCGGACCTTCAGAAGATCAGGATCAAAACCCAGGTGTGACCACGGCCTATGTTTCTGTTAAAAAGTCACAAGAAGGGACTGGAGGGAAAGGTCATGAACACATAGAGAATATACGAGTTAAGTGTTCAGCTTGGAACAGGCAGGGAGACACTTTCTCAGGAGAATATACGAGTTTAGTGTTCAGTTTGGAACATGCAGGGAGACACTTTCTCAGGAAGCAAGTGCCTTCTAATGCTAGCCAGGAAGGGGTGGAGGTGAATGTTCAACTTCTCAAGCTGCCTTGTACACAAAAATCAAACCAGTACCACTTGCCCTGAAATTTGTCTCTCATTCAGGAGACCGAAAGAAGTATTCACTCTGTAATTGCTCCTGGAGATCTGGCATTCTTACAGGAGAAAGAGGTCAAGGAAGCAAGCAACTCCAACACTTTTCAGGCAGCTAACTTTAATTCTCGACCTGGCTGGCAACCCAAGTTGGGAGCACTTCAAGGTAGCTGCTCTGTTTCTCCATGCACGTGTTCTTTATGCCACACAACTGGCTGAAGAGAAACTTTCCAGCCCCCCTCCCCCCTAATATGGGGGAAAGAGACAACAAGTTAGCCTAGAAATGAACCCCATTCAAAATCCATGTGTGGAGAGTCTTGGGAATACTTGACAGAGATAGAGAAAAGGGCCAACATTGCTTTTTTTCTCTCTTCCTGAATCTCTGAAACCTTGAGTTCTTCATTTGTTTGAAGTTTTGGGGGGAAATACGAGTTCTGATAAATTCCTCAAAATGAATTGTAAGGAAAATTTCCCATATTTGAATCCGCCAAATTTAATAGGTAGAGCTATTCTACCTGTCTACATTAGAGATGCTCAAGAGTCTCTGAGAAGAGATCAAGGAAAATCCTTGCTGCTACTGCTGCTGCTGTGGGCTATAAATTAATGACTCCAAATGGTCCTAAGATTAACAGATAGAGATGGGCACGACTTAGCGGTATTCCCGTTTCCGTTTCCGTTACTCGTATCCGTTACTCTACGGAAACGGTAACGGGAATTACTCCACCAGAATTCGAGCTCGAACCGACGAACGAACAATTTGGTCTGATTTGTCGTGCTCGTTACTTGCATCGCGGCGAACGCGCAATGCCAAGCGGCACAGAAAAAAAGTTTTTAAAAGTTAAAAAAAAAACAACGATTCCCAGCCCTAAAAGTAGGCGAAAACTGTCTGAGGGCACCTACCAGGCCAGAAGTTTGTTTTATTTGGGGGGGGGGGTTTCCCCGCCCCCCTCTCCTTGGCTATTGCTATTGCTACTACTGCGCTGCTGGTACCAGGCTGGGAGGGCGCATCCATTTGCCATGCAGTGCGGGGGATCCAAAATGGCGACCACAATATTTTTTTTTGAAATCGTTGCCCAAAACCCCACCAAAGCACCACAGAAACATGCGAAAATTAGCTATTTTAAATGCTTGAACTTTTACAGTAGCAGCAGTGGGTTTTTCTTGCAAAAAAAAAAGTCTCCGTTGATTTTATTTTATTTTATTTTATTTTATTTTTTTACACCTGCGCATTCGCAATGATGGGCTCGCCCATGGGAGTGGACCATGCAAAGTTTTGGAGCCATTCCACCAATCGCATAGCCAGGTTTTGCTGACTGTACCAGGCTGGGAGGGCGCATCCATTTGCCATGCAGTGCGGGGGATCCAAAATGGCGACCGACCGCAATATTTTTTTTGAAATTGTTGCCCAAAACCCCACCAAAGCACCACAGAAACATGCGAAAATTAGCTATTTTAAATGCTTGAATTTTTACAGTAGCAGCAGTGGGTTTTTCTTGCAAAAAAAAAGTCTCTGTGTTTTTATTTTATTTTATTTTATTTTATTTTATTTTTTTTACACCTGCACATTCACAATGATGGGCTCGCCCATGGGAGTGGACCATGCAAATTTTCCACCAATCGCATGGCCACTTGGCCAGGTTGACCACAGAGACTTCTGGGATGTGCCAATCGGGCATAAACAGCCCACTAATCGTAGCCCAAACCCGAACCCTAAGCCTAAGCCTAACCCATACGCCAGTACACTGTCCTTCTAAGTGGGTCAGAGAGGCACCCAGAGGTGCACCCCAATACTCACCCTAACCTCACCCGTAACTAGCCTAACCCTAGCCCTTGCACTAACCCGTCTTAACCCTAAGCCAGATCTACTTGCATTGCACTACATGCAAGTACGTGAGACACAGCGGGTGCAAAGAGTCTGCCAGTCCGTCACTTGTGGCTCTGGCTGACTCCTGCAGCTCCCTCCAGGAGCCCGCTACCCCCCCCAAACCAGTACTAACGACAACGAAAAAACGAAAAAACGAACTAATTTTTGCGAAATTTCACGAAAAACGGAAACGAGCCGAAACAGACTGCCTCCGACACACGACAACTCGAAAACGTCATTTTCCCTAGTCATGCCCATCTCTATTAACAGAATATGACTTGTTTATTGTGTCAAGCCATTTTAATTTAGGTCTTCTTTTCCTCTACCTTTACCTTTGCCTAGCATTATTAGGGGTTTTCCCCAGTAAGCCTTCTCTTCTGATGAAATCTCTGAAGCATGGTGCACTCAGTTTTGTACTTGTAATAATATAATGTAATAAACTTAGTTTTATCTCATAATTAATTAGGCGCCACCAAGTTGATTCTGAATTATAGCGACCCTCTCCAGGTTTTGTAGGTAGAGAACACACATAAATCATTTACCATCCCCTTCTTCTGGGGCTGCTTTGAAGCTGCACAGATTGCGCACATCTGTCTGGTTCTTAGAGGCCTTGCAAGCCCTCCATTTTATAGTTCACTTTGACCTCATGTAACCCTGGTCTGAAATAGACATAAGAAGAACAATGACCTGAATGAGCCACCTAACAAGCCTATTCAGGCCATTGTTCATCTTATGAGCCTATTTCAGACCAGGGTGACATGAGGTCAACGTGAACCACAAAATGGAGGACTTGCCAGTAGCTTTCCTCCGACTGACTAAGCTGTTTGGATGAGCAGTGAAACGTTTCAATCTGTCAAGAAAGGAAGTCCAGTTGCCATGACTCAACTTCTAGACAAGGGCCCATGTTTCCCCAGAGACAATTACTTTCTTCCACTTCATTTATAGATGTCATTGCCAAGTGAAAGCTGTCTCCTAAAAGATTCTCTATACACTGTCCTGGGAGATTCCAGAGTTTGCAGTATGCACCACCTTGCTTATCATTCAATCATTGTATATATGACTTGTCCATTATGTAATTGAGTATTTGAAGTGAAATGTGGTGACATGAAAGCTATCCTTATGCTATTTGATTTGTGATCACATGCATCACTTCATTTTGCCAATGTTAAATGATGAAAAATGTATGCATAGTGTGAATCCCATACAGCCTTGAGTTAGACAATCACTGCAGATGTTTAAAGACATTGCTGCCTCTGCTCATGCCATATCTATTAGTGTTGCTTTGAAAGCAAGTTCTGAAGCTGGCTTAGAGTTTAAACCCTCTTTGTGAGAGGCTTGAAAGTTTTGGAGAGCCAGAAGACTTCCTTAATATGAAAGCAGTTTGAAATCCCATGGAATGAAATTGTATTTTAGGCGTGGAACTCTGTTTAGGAAATAAATGTTTCAATTTAGCTCTCAAGGCATTTCCCAATAAAACAACAAAAGCCTCAGAAGGTTGTGTAGGTCGGTGGGTATAATTCTATCTATCATATATGAAATAATAAAGTTCCTCAAGTTTTTGACAAATGAAACATCACAATATCGGGAGGGCACCATTTCCTCCTTGTCTGCAAGGGATTGTTCATTGTACCCTTGTTGCCTTTCAATGGGCCTGCAGGAGATGCTGTCAGCTATAGATGAGCCTACCTGTTGTGACACTGGCAAGTGGGCAATTCAAGCTCCAGTCACACAGAGATACAAGGTCAGCACTCAAGCCCTAAGGATGATAAATTCCACTCCTTTCTCTCTCTCTCTCTCTCTCTCTCTCTCTCTCTCTCTCTCTCTCTCTCTCTCTCTCTCTCTCTCTGTGTGTGTGTGTGTGTGTGTGTGTGTGTGTGTGTGTGTGTGTGAGAGAGAGAGAGAGAGAGAGAGAGAGAGAGAGAGAGAGAGAGAGAGAGAGAGCACCTTTGAGATCAGAGAGAGATGACCCCGGTGCATCTTACTGACTGCATATGCGAACAGAAGACAATCAATTAACAAAGAGGCATTGCCTTCCGCAGCTGTGAAACAGCGATTACAAAGAAGTTCAACATGCAGCATCGACTGAGGAGAGACCACCTTGCCAACTTCACAGGGTCACAAGAACACCAAGGAAGTCATTTATTATGGCTATTCATTAAAGAAAGGTTATAGTCATCTTTCTAATTACTTTCCTTACTTAGAATGGCAAAGTTTTCCAAGATTGCTTGTCACATTTCCCGACCTCTGTTTCGATCAATATATATTTGCATTTTTGGGTGTTCATTACATTGAAAGATGACACAGTCTGTGAATAAAACATGTCTTCCTTTTCTAATAGCAGGCAACAACCAAAGATTTAGTGACAACAATAGCACATTCTTGCCCCCCTCCCCCGGTCCACCCTGGCTCCTCCATTGTCCTATTGTCCCATTTACTTGCTCGTACAACACAGTAGGGCAATTTATGATGCTCATAGTTTAGTGATGGGAAAGCCAAAATTAAACTAAGCATAAGTTTTGATACACTGTATTAGATTGCACAGTATTTGGTGAATCATTCTGTTGTACTGAGACAGTGGTGGTGCATGAAAAAATGCATTTTCTTGGAATACGTGTGGGTTTGGGCAGGGGGTGGCTGGATAGCAGAGTGGTTTAGGTATCTGGCTTCAGAGGCATAGGGTGGGAGTTCAATTGTCCCCCCATTGTGCCTCCTCACAATGGGCGTTTATACACGACCCCTAAGCTCCGCTGCAAATGGCTGCAAGCTCCGGAGCTTAAAAATGTTTCCCCACCAGCTCCGGAGTTTGCAGACAATTAAGTGCGACCCCGCCCACCTAAGCGTGACCCATCTCACTTTTCTTGTACCTGCTCAGGAGGGTGAAAATCGCCAGGTCCGGATTTAATCTGGTCAGTGCGGGGCTCTCCTGGCTTCTGTTTTTTTTTTCCTCCTGCCCCTTTAAGAGAAGGGGCGGGAGGAAAAAAGCAAACAAAGAGAAGGAATCAGCACAACGGAGCTCTGGCAGCTTCTCCGAGGTAAGTCTGCATTTCCCCCCCACTTTCTTCCTCCCTCCCTTCAGCAGACAGGTACGGAGTGGTGGGGAGGAAGGAAGAGCAACGAACCCCTAAGATCTCTGGTCCGAATTTAAGTGGCCAGCGGATCTTAGGGGTCGTGTGAAAAGGCCCAATGTGGCCTTGGGCAAGCTGCACATTCCCAGGGCAGCCTCAGAAGCGGGGAATGGGAAACCACTTCTGAGAATTCCCTACCTAGAAAAATCCTAGAAAGACTTTCCATGTCAATTTTACTTGATGGCACACAATTGTTCTTGTTACTACTGCTACTGTAATTGTTGTTGTTGTTGTTGTTGTTGTTGTTGTTGTTGTTGTTGTTGTTGTTGTTGTTGTTGTTGTTGTTGTTGTTGTTGTTGTTGTTGTTATTTAGGCAGGAGGACTGTTAGGAATGTGAAAAATTGCCAGCCTCATTTTTTTCTGGAATTCTCAGAAACCCAAAGCCTTCCTGTCTTATACTGGTTTTAGACTGGATTCCAAGGCTTCTTTTCCTCTGTGTACAGAAATATCTGCCTTTGTTCACATCTCCCTCCTCCCAGTGTATATCTATTTTCGATCTATATATTCATTTCTCCATTGCCTTAAATGTGTTTTTGGCTGTGTACATTTGTCACGGTGGTGTGTACCTCTTTCTTCCTCCGGGGTGAGGCAGGGGAATGTTGGAAACCAAGGGATTGGTGAAGCAAATCCTCTCCCACTGCCTTCTCTGCTGTTTGCAAAGCTGTCTTCCGGTACCTCGTTTCATCTGATTTAATTTTTCTCAGTTACCTTTATTCATTGTTCAGCTCTTACATTTGCACATAGCACCAGGGAATGCCATAATATGAACGGTCTTGGCCTGAGCCTCTAGCAACACATCCTCACAATTCAGGAGCTACTTTAAAGCATCTACCTGTGGAGTACCTGAAAATGTGCCACAACACCAGGGCCATGACATATTCCCAAGCAGAAGATGTTTTGCAAGTTCCTCACAGACATATTTCAGGTGCATCCGTTTTCGAAACAGAGAAGTCCAGATCTGTAAATATTTGTGACATAGTTTTCTTTTCTTTAGATACTCTCTCTCATGACTTAAAAAGTTCACAATGTATTAGTTCTTAATTGTAGTGACTCTAGTAAATGTCTGTAAGTAATAAAAGCTTACAGACTCTGACCACCTGCACATATGGCGCCTTATAAGATCAGCAGCAAGTTTATTGGGTGGGATAATTTGATGGTGGGGAGAAAGGATGGATTTATCCTGCTCCTTTGTTGCCCCTTCCAAATCTGAAAGCTACTGTTGACATTGAAAGCATGGGCTTGGCTGGAGAAACCATACAAATGACACCTCGGCGTCAGTCACCTCCTTTCATATATGCAGACTGCAGAGTCTTAGCTGGCCTGAACAACTGCTTTACAGACCTCGAGCCATTTTCAACAAAGAATAGCATGAACGGCATCAATAGCACTTTTACACATTACTGTTACCAAACAGATTGTATTTCGCAGTTTAAGCAACATGACAAATCACTGCCTTATGAAGGTTGCAATTCTTTTTGGCGATAGGAGATCACAGAGGAAGTAAAAGGATAGTAGAGACAAAGACAACAGATTATAAGCAAAGGCAGTGCTTAGTAGAATCATTTGAAGCTTGGATCCATTCAAAGGCCTTGCCGGGTTGCTGAGAGACTTTGGACTTGAGCAAGCCGTTATTTTCCAACTCTAAACAGCCATCGGCACACTTGATCCATTGCCTTGCCTCTCACAATTTAGTAACAAAGAGGCCATCCTTTACTGAGCAATATCAGCTCTGATCCTCTGTAATGCCAACCAAAGCTGTTAGCTGCTTAGATAAAAGAACATCCTGAATTGTGATCAATATACACAAGGAGAGGAGAAAGTTAAGTTGTTCAAGGTGATCTATAGATTATTGTCTACCACTCTCAAGGGGGTCTGACATGTAAGCAATGAAGAAAAACAATGAACCTACAGGATGCCTTTTCTTTGTCCTCCACATAAACTACCACTTCTGCATTTCCAAAGATGAATTTTAAAACATGTGTGTGTAAAGAATATTATGTCCTTTGCATGGTGACCTTTTAAGGAGGAAAGGAAGGGTTCATAGAAAATATACAGAGGTGGAGGGAGAAGAAATATGAACAGTTTTTGACAGTTGCATGTAGGAAGGAAGGTATCAATATTCTCTTGATTTTGGTCAAGATAGACTGCCTCCAGTGTGGTGAAACATCATCTTGAGGATTCCCCCCCCTCTAACAGTGTGAGAGCCAGACAACAAACTTTTTTATGAATTGTGTTTATTTTGTGCCAGAATCTCAGGATGAAGATGAAACAATTGGTTCTCTTTTTAATCTAAGCACATCCACATAGGAAGCAAGAAATGAGAGAATTATCAGATTGATTTAAAAAAAAAGTGACACAGACAGCCTATCCAGTTCAACTAAATTTTCTGGTTCATGCAAGAAGGCAAGAGGTACCACACTTTGCACATGGGCATGCTTTATTGAAATGCAGAGAAAATAGTTTGGAAAATGTGCAAAAAATAAAATAAAAACCACCTCCCAAGATCAATCATAAAATCTCACAGTCTTACAGCCAAAATACATCCCAACTACTTTTCCCCCATTTATTGTGTGCAGATGAAGCCAGGCAGACTCTACACCCCTTAATTTGGCATAGCGTCCAGAAATTATGTGGCACGGGATGTAGGAAAAATGTGAAGGTGTGGTGAAATACAGAGCGCTTCTAAGATCTTGGGAAGCATTACCATGATTTCTCAGCCAAATCTATTAATCAGGCTGATGGAGTTTGCCAGTCCAACCTGTATGTTGGGAAGAATCATAGAAGTAGCAGGAACTATGGGCCTCCTATGTCCTAGACCAGGGCTGTTCAACTTTGAACAGGCTGAGGTCTACCTTTTCTAGCCCAAAGTCCCTGAGGGCTGCTAGACTAAAACCTCTACTAAAACACTAACACCTCTACTTATGAATTTTACCCGTTCCGAGCACATGCTCATAAGTTAAAAAAGATTCTAAGGAGAGCAGTGGTTTCCCATAGGAATGCATTGAAAAGCAATTAATCCATTCTGGAGGAAACAGATTTCAATGTGCCATGGACCTTGAACTGCCCTACTCAGCTGAGACAGTGGGCTGGCAGACCCAGAACTTTGCTGGGGCAGTGGTGGTCATTGGGATGGGGGAGGGAGGGGTGGAGAACTTATTCCCTCACTTTTTAAATTGATGGCCAGTGGACTACTTTTGAACCCTTTGCGGACTACCAGTAGCCCATGGTCTACCTGTTGTACAGGCCTGTCCTAGACTGCTGTCACAGAGCCATCCAACCATCATTTTTGTATAGAAAGCATGCCAAGCTAGTTTCTTGGAGGCTTCCTCCACTGGGGAACTTAAACTCAAACATGACTTCTCCACCTAGTCCAGTACCTTCAAGAACAAAAACTGAAGACGAGACAGCCCTGCTTTATAGCCTATGAAAAGGTTTCTCATGAAAAAAAAAATATATTTCTTTCTGGGCTGGTTCCCTCTCTTTTTTGACGCATCTGTTTTCTGAGGTGGATTTAAGTGTTGTAAGGACCAGGACATTTATCTGCCCACTACCAGAAGGAGAAACGAAGCTGTTTCTTCCTAGGACCATCACAAACAAGGAGTTCTGATAACTGAGAAGCTTGGGTGGTTACAGTAGAAGTTGAGATCTCAACAGCTGCACACAGGAAATGAGAAAGGCAGGGGGAAATAGTCTTACTGAAGAATTCACCTGCAGGGATTTGGGAAGATGTGGTTTGCTTTTGAACTGCCTAGGGCAGTGTTGGCAAACCTATGGCACAGGTGCCAAAGGTGGCACTCAGAGCCCTTTCTGTGGGCACCTGACATTGTCCCTTTCACAGCCACCTGTATTCAAGTTAAATTGCTGTATTGGCACTTTGCAAAAAATTAGTGGGTTTTGAATCGCAGTTTGGGCACTCGGTCTCATAAAATGTTTGCCATTACTGTCCTAGGGAATTCTAGAAATTGCCATCCAAATCCACAGGTATGCATACCTCTAATATTGTATTCTATGTATTGACAAATGAGGTCATCCACATCTAAATGAGAACTTCTTTTTGTGTCTCAGAATTACAGGACTGGAAGTTACCCTATAGACAATTAAGTCCAGGCCCTTCCAAAGAGGTGCAGTGGGGAATCGAACTCCCAAACTCCAGCTCCCCAGCCAGATGCCTAAACCCCTGAGCTACAGTTTTATGAGTAGCTCGCACCGAGGTAGTCTTTTATTTTGTGAAAATCAGTGGAACCTTGCCAAAGTAGACTTCCATGGGATTGCACAGCTGGTTTCTACATTGTTTCATAAGGAAATGTAAGTACTTCATTTCCATTCATTTTTAGTAAGAATTTCTCAAAATCCACTCTTTTTATATATTCAAGATGAAAATATCTTGTGAGTTTAATTTTTAAAAATGTGAATGTGGAGTGAGGCAGCAACAGATAGAGCCACCCAAGCTCTGGAAATGCAGTGATTTCCCATTAAGGTTGGGGTTTCAGTGTGAGAGAATTCAGCTGCTTTACTGTTGCGTAAAGTCAACATCTCTTTTTTGTCTTAAACATCTCTTCATCTTAAACGTCTATATGGGAGGCAGGCACAACACAGCTCTCTTCATGCTAGGAATAGCTTGCTCCCTACGGGCTGTGGTGGACTTATGGGCAAACATTTTATTTCTGGTCCTTTTTGAATAATTTTGTTGTTGTGTCATTACAGTCGTGACTGACTCTTCATGACCCCATGTCCGTGGAGTTTTCTTGGCAGGAATACTGGAGTGGCTTGCCAGTTCCTACTCCAGGTGCCTACAGCACCTGGTATTCCCTGGTGGTGTCCCATCCAAGTACTAACCAGGGCCGACCCTGCTTAGCTTCCGAAATAAGGCTAGATCCAATATGCTTAGGGCATCTAGGCAGCTCTTTTGAATATTTACCCTTGTCCATATGAAGGATTAAAACAATTAGAGACTTGAAAAATTCATAAGTGAGAGGAAGCATGACCATCACGTTCTTTCACCCCTACTCATTGGTATGCAACAAAAAGGAACATTTGAATTGTATGTTGTATCTACTGGATTTAGCAGGTAGTATAATTATTGGCAGAAACAGGACTACTGTGTAGGGCCATTTGTTATCCAATAGGTTGATTGGAATGTAATGCTGACAGGCCATTGTTCAACTCCGCCTGATTATCAATCACTGTGTGGCCTGTATTCCCCATACTATAGTTAATATGAATTTCTTTTTCCCCTCCCATTTCTGTCTGTCTTTCTTTTTGGCAGATGTATGACCAAGTAAAGATGTCGAGGAATAATTTTGTACAGCGTGAGTGGCTTGGATGTTTTTTCTTTTTAAAATAAGCATCTTTTTTGAATGATTTGTATTCATGACCCATTCTTTAAACAACCACTAGCAATAATCCATCATATTTGTAATTTTGCTGAAGCACAGATGGCTATCCACTCCAGTGGCCTTAACATTAGTGAGCTTTACATGGAATCGCATGATTGATTAAAAATTGTAATCACATATTACTGCTTGTAATTGTGATTAATATCGGTTTTCAATGTTTGAAAAGAATTGCTCCCCTTCCTTTCTCCCCCCCCCCACTTGCTGTTGTTTCTTCTTTTAGACAAAAAGAATGGCAAGGAAGTAGATTTCTGTTGTAAAAATTTGGTGAAGATTTCAGGTCTAAATGAGCAATTCAGTTTGAATTGTAAAACATGATTCATGCAGTGGGAGCTGTTTATTTTAAGAAGGCTTGGGAGGGAAGCAGTTGGTATTATTCCACCGATAACTGTGACTGTTTTTTCTAAGCATTGGCAATTTCTCTTTAGGAAAAAAAAGTGACAGCTAATAATTTTCTTGTGTTATATCTTTTGATACTATTTTTAATTTCTGTGGCATGCTTAGAATTGGCAGTGGCGCTTAGTAATGGCTCCAAAAATTGAACAGAAGTTTTCTTCCCCTTCCCCTTTTCAATTCTAAGAACAATGCAGTATGTGTAGAGGACAAGAATTCTGCTAACCAAAAGGCGCCCTTCTTGTTTCAATAGATTTATCACCATTCACATTATGGCACTCACGTTGTCATATTTTGTCTATCATGTCTGACATTTCTCAGTCACTTGAGTCCCCTTGAGGGCATGACAGGGTATGCATTTGGATAAATCTATGCAACAAATAAGGAGGACACAGCCTAGAGAGGGCTAAAATCAATAAGATGTGAAAACCTTAGGCTCAATTAAATCAGCAGGGCCCGAGAAACCTGCCCTACATACAGTAAGGATCAGTAACTTTGCAAGCAGCAAACACTGAGAGTAATGAACGTATCTTAATCAAACAGCCACCTTCCCTCATTGCTTCCAGAAAATGAATGGTGGTGACTCTCGTGTTGGTGAAACAATGACATTGCTCAACATTTCATCCTGAATGTTAGGAAATCTATCCAATCTCCTGCTCCACTGCCAAGCATGCTTTACCAGTGGGGCTTCTTTGCCCTTCCCAGATGAAATATTGTGAGATAGGATTTTGTGCATCTTGCAGATCTGGGAAGGGAGGGGGAAGGAGTGTTCAATATAAGGGCACTGCTCCCTGGCTTTGGCCTCTTTTCGTCTAACTGGTTACCTTAGGGGCTGGATGGGAATATTTGCTTTGCACTCCAGAATTGGCCAACAGGACAGTGAGGAAGGATGTTTCATCTATCCTACACTGGCAAGGGTTTGGGTGGTTATTTAGGATAGCAAATATATTGGTTACACTGCTGGGTAGCACAGAAGGTACAAACATCGGTAAGTCCTAATAGGAGATAAAGTAAGTTCTAGTCCATCCAACCCCGTCGCTCTGCAGATCATGAGATTACAGTGTCAGGGGGAGGGTGTACTCTAAATCCTCTCTGGGCCAGGAATTAGTGGCACATTAATTTACTGGCTGCAGCCATGCTGTCTCTAGGAGTGTGCAATTGTGGGATAGTGGACTTTCCTATATAAGGCAGTTAGTGAGGTCCTGGGAAACCACTTGGTCCCAGCTGTATTTCTGCACTACAGCAGGGTCCAGTTATAATTAATGTTGGCTATCTTCATGTGTTAAAGTATGGCCTGAGTTTTAAACCCATCTCCTGCATATCACCTCTTTATTTTAGCATGGAGCAGCAATCTGTTCAGCCTGTTTTGGTGACTTCATTCAACATTATGTTAAGCACCTGTGAAGTTGGTCAAAAACCCAGAGAAAATCTACTGACTCACTGACAACAGTCCCCACTGCCTCCAGGGGGAACATGCCAGCAGGGGGGCAGGGTGTAAAAGAAATACGTGGCCGGGCCAAAGGCTTAACAGAGTTTTGAATGCTTAACTGTCATGCTGAGGCAATTGTCAGGAGGGTTCACTGTGCACAGGGACTAGGGCTGCTCTGCGGCTGGACGTTCCAGCACGGGGAGGTTGTTTGCCCTCGCGCGTGAAGAGACGTGAGACCGAGCATGATAATTGTGCTTGGGTAGGGGAGGCGAGGGGGAGGGGAGCTGTATATAACAGGACTCCCCCCCACACAAGCCTCTTGCTGTCTGAGCATTCCCCACCCGCACTCTGCCTGTTTTCATGCACTAGTGTGAGTCTAACTGGTTGCCTTCAGGGGCCGGATAAAATTTTTTGACCTGTTCTCAAGATGGCTGCATGAGAGCGGGGATTTTTTGCCTATCCCACACTGGTGCAGGGCAGTAGATTTTTAGGGAGTTCTTTCAATTGCTCACACTGGCGGCAGAAAGGAGGAAAAGGGAGTCGTTGAGTAAAAATCCATCAGACCCCTTCCTAGCCCATCCAACCCCTGGACGCTGTGGATCAAGAGATTAGAGCATCAGGATGTGCAGGGATGTGCAGGGATGCCTTACTGGGCCTGGAGCAACTAGTAGCGAGGCTACAGGACCTGGAGGGTGGTATGTGAATTTGGTGGCCCAGGATGGTGCCAGCAGGGGGCAATGTCTCACCCTAAATTGCCAGTTGGAGGGGTCCTGGGAAACCTCCGGGGGTTCCAACCAAGGATCCTCATGGAGCCAGGCCCCTCTAAGTTATATTGTTCGATGTTGTGTTTATCATTTAATAAAGTGGGGCCCAGTTAAAGCCCAACACTTTGTCTTGTGTCTTTATTTTGTGTGGGAGGGCAAACTCTCCCCTCTCCAATATCAATTTCTCTATTCCCCCCTTCCCAAAAAAAGAAAACTTCTGCTGGTATCACTTGGAGCTTTTAAAAGCAAGCAAGGGAGCAATGGAACAAACCAAGCCTAACTCTTGCACTGGTGGAATAGTTTGTGGCATGGGGAAGGATGCAGCTGGGAGTATAGCTGGATGACAGAGACCATCAAGCTATACTTAGCCATCCTGTCAGACTTTCAGTACATGTATGCTGGACAAAATAAGTCATACTGAAAAGCACTGGCCCCTTCAAAAAAGAAAATATGTTTCACCTGCAAATTTGAAATATCACCTTGTGGTTTCTGCCTGTACGTGCTGATCATAGCACACTGCCTTCACTCCAGCCCAAATTTTGGCAGTCATCTCTCATTCAGTGGCAGCTAGTTGAGAAGGTGACCTGCTTTCTTGCTGGCTACAGGTTTCCTGCAGAACTCTTATTCCTGATATCAGTATTGATCTCTGAGGTTCGGTGTAAAAGATGCCATTTCAGCAGGAGGGTATTTAATACTCAAGGACTGGGGCCTGGCAGTTTCTTCTCTCAACCTTGTATCTATCTGCTTCATATGTACACTGGAAAGGGTGCCCAATTTACAAATGTACAGTATATCGATTAGACATGGGCACGGAACACCAAAATTTCTGTTTCCGTTTCCGTTTTTTCAGTTCCGTTACGTAACAGAAACGGTAACGGTAATTAAGCCGGCCCCACTCAAACCCAAACCGACAAAAGAAAAATTTGGTTGGGTTTTCCGTTTCCGTTTGTGGCATCGCGCGATGCGAAGCCCAGGAAAAACATTTTTAAGAAAGCTTTAAAAAACCCGATTCCCAGCTGAAAAAGCAGGCAAAAATATGCCTGCCTGGGGCTTTGCCACCTACCAGAGGGGTGGTTTCTAGGGGGTCCCCGTCCTTTCCCCCCCTCCTCTCCTGTCCTGGGCTGCTTGCACCAGGCTTGTGGGGGGGGGGGTCATCCTCGTCATCTTGCCATGCCATGTGGTGGGGGGATACAAAATGGCAACCACAATTTTTCTTTTAAATCGTGGTCCAAAAAACACCAAAGCACAACACAAACATGTTGAAAATTATTCATTCTAATGCCTGAATTTTAATAGTAGCAGGCAGTGGGTTTTTTATTGCAATAAAACATCACATTGATTTTATTTTATGTTATTTTATTTTTATTTTTTTAGACCTGCCCATTAATGGGCTGGGCATGGGATGGGACCATGCAATTTTTTTGCTCCATTCCACCAATGGCATGGCCAGGTTTTGACTGACACTTCTGGATGTGCCAGAGGGTATAAAAACCCGAGGCAACTTCCAGAATTCACAGTTGGTGTGTGGTGGTTGAGGGAGGAGGGCTGTGGCTTGGCTGCTGGTGCGATATGATTGAGACAAATATTGGAGGAGGGAGGCCTGGGTGGCTGTAAGCTTTCAGTTAGGCAGGCAGGGAGGGAATTGAATTTAGAAAAGTATTGTTTTGATTCCCTGCAGCTTTGTCTGCTGAAGGGAAGCAGTTATTCTTTTTTTTCTTTGAAACTAAATCCAGAAGAAGTCCCTTTTAATCCAATATATAATATATTAATCAGAAAAGCAGAGAACTTCTTGTTGAGTGTTCTGTTCTTGCACCCCAAATTGTGTGTGGGTGTGCAAGCAAATTGAACTTGGAAAAAAGTAGGAAATAAATGGTATATTTTAAAATAAATCCACACTCCCCACTCCCAGTCGACCCTCCCCCTTTATCCAATAGCAGAAAAATCCTCCTCTCCCCACCAACAGCCAGAGAAGAGAACAAAGAAAAAAAAAGAATAACTTTTCAAATAGTACCATTTGTTTTTTCCCCCAATGTTTTCCTAAACAAACAAACAAAAAGTATAACAGGCAGCCAGACCAAGTAGGGTGGCCAGTTCAGTCAGCGTTGACCAAGAGAAAAAAAGAATATTGCATTATGCCCACTTTGTTTGCTTTATTGCATAGGATGCAGTCTTATGCTATGATATATTTATTAAATATATTAATCATCACCCAGTTTAAAGTGTTTTCCGCCTGCTCTGGGTCATTGCGGGACGCCCCCATGCTCTTGGAAGTCAAATCATGCTAAATCGCAGTAGAAACGACAAACAATGAATAAAACTTTGAACTGAAAAATTTCTGAAAAATTTCGCGACAAACGGAAACGGAACAAAACGGACCCGTTCCGACAAACGAAAAATTGAAATGTCATTTTTTCTGGTCATGCCCATCTCTAATATCGATGATCCATCAAAAATAAAGATACATTACCCTCTCTCATTTTTGTTAAGATATTATATGCAAATGGAGATCATTAAAAAAACCAGGCCCCATTAAAATACAGGAGTGTAAGCTTATCAGTTTTGCTCTACCAATCTTAAAAAATCACATTCTGGAATGTATATTTCTTGCAATTGCCTCCACTCCTCTCCACCATGTACCTACCCCACTCCCACAAAAACAGAATGTCCTCTTTGGCATGACTATGCCACATGTTGCAGCCTGTGGATGTAAATTAAGTTCTTGGAATGGTACAAGCCATATGTGTGCTTGTCTTGCTTGCTTGCTAATAACTGGCATGAAGGGCTTGCATTTCTGGGTTCAAAAGAAGGTGATCCCTGCTCTTCAGAAGGAGACAGTATGGACTGTCAAGTCAATTCTGGACAACTCTGACCCTTTCCAGGGTTTTCTAGGTATAAAGGGTTGCCATGCAGCAGTTCCATGATACTGCCTGGATAGCTCAATGAACTGGGTGTATTTTCATTTTAGTTTTTTAATACATTGGAGAAGCAAAATGTTTATAAGCAGTTATAGTTCTATAATACTGTGTACTGAGAGGAAGGAGGAAGGAGGAAACAAGGGACTAGAGAAACAGGGAGTGTCCAGGAATTACTATTGTCATGCCAAAATGTTGCAGATTTACCTGTAGTAGGCAGAGATGTTGGGAGATAGCATATGCTTATAGGAAAACTTGGGTGTCAGATCAGAGTGTCTGACCCTTGGATCCTCCTAAGACCCCTATAGACCTTTATAGAACTCTAGTAAGGATGGGCACAAAATAACAATATAGTGTTTTGTTATGTTTCATTTTGTTTCTTTAGTTGTTTTGCTTTGTTTTGTTTTGTTACTCATGAATTTTTAAAGTAGTTTCATAATGAAACAAAATGAAATGATTTGTTAATGGATCCTCTGGATCCAAGAGGCACTGAAATTACAGGAGAACCTCACAGCTCCCCCAAAATTTGGAGAGGTGTGAGGTTCAGGGGGCTGATTTATTAAACTCCAAAGGAGGTCGTCCCCCCCCCCCAGGTAAATCATTTCTAATTGATTCAGGAAACCACTAGTCACTCATCCACGGGGGTGTGGGTGGGGATTGTCAGCTTCCAGCTCAATTAGAAATGTTTTTTTTCCTAGGTGGCCCCCTTTGGAGTTTAATAACTCAGCTCCCTGAGGCCCAAGCATCTCCAAATTTGGTCGGCTTACAAGGAAGAGTCCAGAGAAGCTCTCCTGTCATTTTGGTTCCTCTAGGATGAATTGTTTCATTCTTAGAGGAAAATATGGTATTTCATTTCATTTCATAAAGAAATGCATCCTACCATTTTGTTACATAACAAAGTAATTTGTTACGTAATGAATTGACAAAGGCATTTCTCATTCTGTACAATATTAAAGTATCTACTGAAAACCTTAAACTTCACTTGGCTTTCCTGGAGAACTAGAACATTGGTCCCATTACTATTGTACTCCTTGGCATCTCAAACTACCTCAAATATTGAATCTCACATTACAGTCTTTTAATGCTGTAAGACACCTCTCAATTCTCTGTCCTCAAACTTGAATACCATATATCTTAATTGTACTGAACTGTGTATTGTCCCTCATTATATATTCTGTAAAATACAATTCCTGTAAAACGGAATCTGGCAAGCTGCTACCATGACAATAAATGTTATTACTTTGACTAACATTTGCTAAGCCAGTGAGTTGCTTTGAGTGTAAGTTGCTGGATCTGCAATTTGCACCTAGTGGTCATATTAACATACTGCTATGTTTTACATAATGCAAACCAATTATTTCAATACACTTTTAATACAATTATTATCAGTTGTATACATCTTCAACTTTTGGACAACAAAGAGATTACTTTACACAACAATTTGCAATGACCTGTTTCCAGACTTAGAGTTGTCTGATTTTTGTATGTGTGTGACTTGTTGTGTGTAGCTTGCTGTATAGCTCTGCGGTTTAATTATGTCACTGGTTGAGAGTCAGTGGTTGAGAGTTTAATTCCCCACTGTGCCTCTTGTCAGTTGAGCTAGCCTGTGTGGCTTTGGGTAAGCTGCACAGTCCCATGGCATTACCAGAAGGGAATGGTAAACCATGTCTGAGCAGTCTGTACCTAGAAAACCCTGAAAAGGATCACCAGAGATCTGACTTGATTTAATGGGATGTGATTATTGCTAAGTTATTAAATTGCTGCTTAAACTCCTTTTAAAAATACAGTGCAAATTTTCAAGCCTGTTTTTTTCCTATGCCCCCTTAATTAAGAAACTAATAATTAAGAAATTTTATATATTGATATGAGGATCAAGGGAGAGTGAATCCACAAATATTGCTCTGATGGTCCTAATTTTTATGTGTACCACTGCTATGTGTATTGTTGGATGTAGAGATTAGAGATGGGCACGACTTGAAAAATTTATTTTTCGAGTTGTCGTTAGTCGGGCCGGTCCCGTTTCGGCTCGTTTCTGGTTTTCGCGAAAATTCGCAAAAATTAGTCGGTTTGTTTTTTCGTTTTTTCGTTGTCGTTAGTACTGGTTTGGGGGGGAGCGGGCTCCTGGAGGCACCTCTGTGGGGTGGGTGCCTCCTCTGGCCCGCTATAAAGGGAAAGTGGGCTCATGGAGGCACCCGTGGGTGCCTCCTATCGAAGCAGGCTCCAAGAGACCCCTCTACATGGGGGTCTCCCCTCTTCACCTGCTGCTGCTGCAAAATGCTATGCAATAGACATATGGATATTGCATAACAGAATGTGCAGACAGTGAGACCAGTGAGAGTGATAGCGTCATGCCCACCCTTCACAAGGCTCTCGCACCACCATGTCTCACACAGAAGGGAATTGTACTTGCTGCGTGTAGTGCAATGCAAGCAAGTAGATCTGGCTTTAAGGTGGCTTAGTGCAATGGCTAGGGTTAGGCTAGTGACGGGTAAGGTTACGGTGGGCTAGTGGGTTGCACCTCTGGGTGCCTCTCTGACCCACTAAGAAGACAGTCTGTGACGTATGGGTACGGAGTCAAGGGTTAGGGTTAGGGCTAGGGCAGGTTTTAGGGGGCTTTTTGGCACATCCCAGAAGTCTCCATGGCCAAGTGGCCATGCGACTGGTGGGATGGCTCCAAAAATTTGCATGGTTGTCCACTCCCACATGGCTGGCCACTCGGCCAGCCCATCATTGCGCAGGTGTAAATAAAATAAAATAAAATAAAATCAATGGAGGACAGAGGAGGAGAGGAGAGACATTTTGTTGCAAGAAAAAACCCACTGCTACTGTGAAAAATCTGGCAGTTTATAAATTTTCGCGTGTTTCTGTTGTGCTTGTGTGTTTTTGGACCACGATTTCAAAAACAATATTGTGTTTGCCGCCCCATTTTGGATCCCCCGCCCGCACTGCATGGCATGGCGAAATGGCAACTCGAGGCCGGCTGCCCAGGACGGGGGGGAGGCGGGACCCCCCCCTCCAGAAACCACCCCTCCGGTAGGTGCCCTGCGCCCTTAGTCAAGCAGGCATTTTTCCGCCTGCTTTTTTGGCCCGGGAATGGGTGGGGGGAGAGTTTAAAAGTTTTTTCCTGTGCCGTCCGTGCCGCTTGCTTGCGCTTTAATTGCGGGCGGCCGGCGGTGAGACTGGGCTTTTTGCTGGCTGCGAGCCTGCGGCGAGTCCCACCAGAGCAGCCCAGGATGGGGGATGAGGGGGGAGGCCGGGGACCTCCAGAAACAACCCCTCTGGTAGGTGCCCTGAGGCACGGCAGGCATTTTTCCGCCTGCTTTTTGGCCGGGAACCGGGTTTTTTTAACTTTTAAAAACCTTTTTTCTGTGCCGCGTGGCATCGCGCAATCGCGCGATGCAAGGAACGAGCACGACAAATCAGACCAAAATTGTTCGTTCATCGGTTCGAGCTCGAAGTCTGGCGGAGTAATTCCCGTTACCGTTTCCGTAGAGTAACGGAACCGAGTAACGGAAACGGAAACGGGAATACCGCTAAGTCGTGCCCATCTCTAGTAGAGATATATGTAGCACTGCAATGTGTACCACTGGATATGCTAAATGAATTAGACAGACTAGCTGGATTTAAGGTACATTCTATTTTAGAAGAAAAAAGAGAAAAAATAATGTTATGATAAAAATAAGAATCAGAAAATGCACAACATACTTAACAGTCAATGTAAGTATGCAGTACAGCACAGATACTAAGCCTGTTCATCTCTGTGTACCTTTTCAGCTTTCTTTCTGTTTATATATCTCTTTGAAGGGGGAGGGGGAAACCACCCAAACAACCCTCCAGTGTTCTGATTGGTACAATCATTCCTTGTTTTAAAAAAAAAGTATTATCTGTAATCATTGCCTCGTTTTGTTGTACATGTAAGGATTTCCAATAGGCTCTTTATCAAGGCCCCGGGAGTGAAGCAAAACCTGATAGCAAGTATTCATTGAACACTGAAGGCAGCACATCCCATTTCTGCTTCTAGAAACGAAAATTAAAGCCTGAAGCAGATCTTAGACTCCCTTTCCTTTTGTTGCCCTTGTGGGAATGAATACACCTCACCTTCAAATTCTCTTCTCTAATTGGATGTAGAGGAATATCTCCTTCAAAATCTTCTCCCTTAGTTTGTGCAACAGATAAATGTTACCTTAGGCTGTCATCCTGAGAGCAGCGTGTGGACCGCTAACTATAAATGATGCTGTAGTATAGTTTAATTTTTGTTTAATTTTCCTTTTTTCCCCTTTTACCTGTGCTGCCCACACCATTCTCAGCGGAGGGTATTGTACCCTCCTATTTTTACTGGTGCCTCTGATTTTTATGCTTGTTTGCTGTTGTTTTATTCTTTTTTTTTTAGTGTACACCGCCCCGAGTTCCGTCTCAGAATATGCGGCAGTATATAAATATATATAAATATAAATATAAATATAAATATAAATATAAATATAAATATAAATAACAACAACAACAACAACAACAACAACAACAACAACAACAACAACAACAACAACAACAACAACAACAACAACAACAACAACAATCAGTAACATTCTTTGTTCTTAGTTGAGAGATGGCAATTTTATAGTGACTGAAACCATCAAATGCATGCCTGCAACATGTTCAGTGCTTGGATCTGTGGGTCCTGTGGGGGCTAAAAACAACAACGGTCCACATACGGGTAACATTCAATCCCCAAGAAAGGAGATGCCAAGGAACACAATAGAAATGAGACCATTGTTCTAGTTCTTTAGCCAATTCCTTCAGTACTCTCAGATGCATCTGAGAACCACTGCCCATTATTTTCTTTAAATCATGGGAAATGGATGAGGTGTTAGATGTTTGGAGGAGGGCTAAGTTCAAATTATTTCCAAAAGGGGCTAAAAAAGAGGAGCCTGTGAAATACAGGCCAGTCAGCCTGATACCAGTCACAGGAAAACTTCAGCATTGGGGGATGAAAACCAAGCTCTATGAGGAAAGACTGAAAAAAATGGGTATGTTTAATTTAGAGAAAATAACACTGAGGGGAGATTAGATAGCACTTTTTCAAATATTTGGTGCGGCAGAGGAGGGACAGGATCTGTTCTTTATCATCCCAGACTGCAGTGCACACAGCAATGGGCTCAAATTAAGGGAACACAGCTTTTGGCAGAATATCAGGGGGAAAATTACAGTAGAACCCTGTATCCACTGATTCATTATCCACTGATTCAGTTATCCATGGTTGTCAGAAGAAAAAAAAAGAATAATTCTGCAGCTACAAAGCAAGATACTTCCATAAGCAGCAGCTGTAAAGCAAGCTGTTGTCACAAACAGCAGCTGTAAAGCAAGCTAATGTCGCAAAATAGCAGCCATAAAGCAAGCTAATGCCAGAAAACAGCAGCTGTAAAGCAAGTTACTGTCGCAAAACAGCAGGTTTGGGGATTTTGGAGGTGTTCTCTCTTATCCACGGTTTTCATTATCCACGGGAAGGTCTTCAACCAATCCCCAGCAGATACCGGGGTCCTACTGTAATAACTGTTAGAGAGGTATGGCATTGGAACCAATTACCTCAAGAGGTGGTGTGTGCTCCGACACTGGAAGCATTCAAGAGAAATTTGGACAACCACCTGGCAGATATCCTTTGATTTGTAATCCTGCATGGAGCAGGTGGTTGGACTTTGTGGCCTTATAGGCCCCTTTGAATTTCATTATTCTATAAAAGTTCCTTCTTTTGTATAGGCAAATCTGTTAGCATCGGTGTTAGCTTCTTGTTTTTCTATATATGTTCAGTTCAGTCTAAAATTCCATATTTCTGTTCCATTCTATGTTCTTTTCATCCCAAAGGTTTTCTCACCAAAACCGGAACATTCCTCCTGGCACATTCATGTTTGTATAAGGTTTTGCCTACTATTTTTCTTTTTGCAAGCTGTATTAAAATATTCTTTTCATGAGAATGTTCATTTTATGCATACATTTCTCCACTATAAACACCTATGTATTTGAAAAGGAGTCCTTAAATGGAGAATTCCTTTTCAAAACTCCTAGAAGTGCACATTTTAAAAGATAAGTGAGTTTCAGTTCAAAAATATATATTTGCATTCAAATGTGAACCAACTACATTTACTCTCTATCTATGCAAATCATTTTTAACCCCTGTCTCTAGGAAGGAAAACAGACCCTGTGTTCTCCTTCTCAGAAACCTTGCCTAGAAGTTGCTTAACTCAGGCCACAATGTGCATAATGTGAAGAAAAAGCATGATGGGATAAGTAAACTCTTTGTCTGCAAGATATTTGTTGATCCTGAAGGTTCTCATTCAAGACTGCAATGTAATATTTCTGAGACTTGATTTTTTAATAGTTTATATTTTTGTTAAGTCATAACATAATCTATATAGTTTAAAAAAGCTGAGATCAATTTTTAAAAAGTGTCACCACAGATTTCTTAAACTAATTGTTGTGTTTGTTAAGGAAATATCTTACAGGTAATCTTCCAATAACTGTGACTAGAGATGGACACGAAAAGGGAAAATAGTATGTCATTTTGTTTCATTGTTCATTGTGTTCATTTTGTTAGTAATTAACAATTTTTTTAAAAAACATATTAGTAACGAAACACAATGAGCAAAAAATTGGAAGTTGCTGCCCCCCAGCTGATTTTTGCAGCTCGGGCTGTGGAGAGAGGGGGCCATGGCTTTAGGAGTAAAGCTGCTGCCCCCTCTCCTCACAGCCAGAACTGTCAAAAAACAACACCCAGCTGGGTGCCGGTGGTGGTAGCTGCAAAGGGAGAGCAGCTGATAAGAGGGCTAGTGGGCATCTTCCCTGGACTAGGGGAAAGCCAGCTGGCTTAGCTCGCCAGCCAGCCAGGGAGGAGCCCCACTAGCCCTCCTACCAGCCACTCTCCTGATGTAGCCACTGCCACCGGCACCCAGCTGTTTCTTTTTTTTGACAGGTCGGGCTGTGTGGAGAGAGGGAGAGAGAGAGAACCAGCAGTATGCCAGTGGCAGTGCCTGCAACAGGAGAGAGGCTGGTGGGAGGGCTAGTGGACTCCCTCCCTGCCCTAGGGGGCAGCCATCTGGCTAACTCAATCCAGAAAGCTAGGATTGAAGCTGCTGCCACCCCTTCTTTGCCCACAGAGACCCCGGTGAAGGAGGGTGAGGGTGAAGGAGCAGCTTTGATCCTGGCTCAGAATGGGAGAGCGAAGCAGGCTTTTGAATTTCATGCCATAGCAGCACCCTTGCTGGTACAGTGCAAAATTCAAATGTCTCCTCTGCTCTCCAGTTGTGAACAAGGATAGAAACCGCTGCTGCCCCTCCTTCGCCCACAGAGACCCGGGTAAAGGAGGGGTGGTGACAGCTTGGACCTTGGCTGCAGCCCCTTGTTTGAAGTGAGATCCGGTGGCTCCCTGGTTCAGTTTCCAAACCGAGAAAAAGTGGTTCGTTTCATTTTGTGACAACATGTGGTGTGCCATTTTGTAACTTTATGAAACATTTTGTAACACTATGAAACAATGAAACAGCATGTTGTTTTTCATTTTGTGCCCATCTCTAATTGTGACAGAGTATCATCTTGTGGTGTTCTATGACCTACACATTCCTCTATACACATAAATGGATGCAAATGCTCCCATATGTGCACCAGTTTGTTACATAACAAATGGAATAGGTTGAAACCCAAAGCCTTTTGATACTGACATCTCTTCCTCAAAAAGAAAAGGAAAGGAAAAGAAAAGAAAAGCAAAGGAAAGCGAAAGAAAAACATAGGTGCATTGAACTGTGTCCTGTAACATATAATATTTATAGAACACCAGAGGGCCTGCCTAAAGAACAACTAAAGACATATGGTCCAAACCATCCCTAGGGTAATTCCACTGTGTATAGCAAATGCAGCCTTAATTCCTGGTAAAGGGCATGGGAGGTATGAGTGATCTATTTTGAAGTGAGCTAAAGTATTTCTCTCTGCCAAGCAAACACACACACACACACACACACACACACACACACACACACACACACACACACACACACACACACACACACACACACACTTTAAAAAAAAAATCAATCCAAAGATGTTTTCCAGGGCTTGGTTGTCCAGAATCCTATTGTGTAATTATGCTTGCTTAAAGGAAAACTGCATATGCCTTTGCAGCAAATTGCTGCTCATTAATTAGGTGATGGTTGTGTTCCTGAAGTGAGTGTTTAGCATTGTCCCATACAGCCATCGTATTGCATAAGAGGGCATTTTGACTGTCAACAAGTCTCTTGGGTTTCAACCAGAAGTTTTTCTCAGCCCTAATAGGAGATAACAAGAAATGATACCTGGAGTTTTCTACATGCAAAGCCCACCAATGAGCTCTAACTCCCCTTATATGTGAATTCATCAGTCTTTTGTATGGAGGTGACTTTTATTCCGCATAGAGGCTAACAAAACTACCAGTCCAGGATCACAAGACAGGAACTCATAGAAGTATAGGATTGTGAATAGAGATGGGCAGGACCAGGGAAAATGACGTTTTTGAGTTGTCGTGTGTCGGAGCCGGCCCGTTTTGGCTCGTTTCCGTTTTTCATGAAATTTTCCAAAAATTTGTCATTTCGTTTGTCAGATTTTCGTCTGTCGTTAGTACTGGTTTTTTTGGGGGGGCTCCTGGAGGCACCTCTGGGTGGGTGCCTCCTCTGGCCCGCCATGACGGGAAAGCGGGCTCCTGGAGGCACCTTGTGGGTGCCTCCTCTCCTCACCCGCTAGCTGCTACAAAATGGCATGCATAGTCAATTGGATATGCATAACATTAAGTTGCAACAGCAGTAGCAGGCAGAGGCACCTCTTTCGGGTGCCTCACTGCCTGCTGGAGAGCGAAGTGACAGAGGACTGGACTGAGTCACTGGGGACCCCTAAGGGCGCCCGCTGTGACTCACTAAGAAGGGAAGTGTACTTGCTGTAGTGCAATGCGAGTACACAGATCTGGCTTGGGGTTAGGGGTTAGCACAAGGGCTAGGATTAGGGTTACTGGTAAGGTTAGGGTGAATTACTGGGGTGCACCTCTGGGTGCCTCTCTGACCCACTAAGAAGGACAGTGTACTGGTGTATGGGTATGGGTTAGGGTTCGGGTTCTCGGGCTAGGGTTAGTGGCTTTTTATGCCCGACTGGCACATCCCAGAAGTCTCAGTCAAAACCTGGCCAAGTGGCCATGCAATTGGTGGAATGGCTCCAAAAATTTGCATGGTCCACTCCCATGGGCGAGCCCATCATTGCGAATGTGCAGGTGTAAAAAAATAAAATAAAAATAAAATAAAATAAAATCAATAGAGAGACGTTTTGTTGCAAGAAAAACCCACTGCTGCTACTGTAAAAATTCAGGCAGTTTTAAAATAGCTATATTTGCATGTTTCTGTGGTGCTTGGGTGTGTTTTTGGACCACGTGATTTCAAAATAAATATTGCGGTCACCCCATTGTGGATCCCCCGCCCGCACCGCATGGCATGGCGACTTGGCGAGACGACGAGGATGCGCAGCCCAGGAGAGGAGGGGAGGGAGGCCGGGGACACCCCCCCCCCAGAAACCACCCCTCTGGTATGTGCCCTCACTGAGGCAGGCATATTTTCACCTGCTTTTTTGGCCGGGAATCAGTTTTTTTAAAAACTTTTTTCCTGTGGCGCGCCGCTTGGCGAGTTGGCGTGGGCGAGTGCGACTCGACGACGAGGATGCGCACTTTGCGCAGCCCAGGAAGGAGAGGAGGGGAGGGAGGCCGGGGACCCCCCCCCAGAAACCACCCCTCTGGTAGGTGCCCTCACTCAGGCAGGCATATTTTCGCCTGCTTTTTTGGCCAGGAATCGGGTTTTTTTTAAACTTTTTTCCTGTGCCGCTTGGCATCGCGCGATCGCTGCGATGCCCAGGAACGGCAACACAAAAACTCAGACCCAATTTTTCTTTAGTCGGTTCGAGTTCGAGTTCTGGCAGAGTAATTGTTGTTACCGTTTCCGTTCCGTAACGGAAACGAGAAACGGAAACGGAAACGAGAATTTCGCCAAGTCGTGCCCATGTCTAATTGTGAAGTTGGAACAGGCCTATAAGTCCATCAAATCCAACCCCCTGCTCTATGCAGGAATATCCATGCAGGAATACCAATCAAATTATATCTGCCAGGTGGTAGTCCAAATTTCTCTTGAATGCCTCCACTGCTAGAACAGTTCCATTGACATTCTGTATGAAAGCCCTTCAAATATTTGAAAAGTGCTATCTTATCACCCCTCAGTCTTCTGTTCTCTCAGCTAAACATACCCATTTATTTCAGTCTTTTGTCATGGGGCTTGGTTTCTGGCCCCTTACTAACATAGTTCTTGACCTACTCTGAACCTCATATCTGAAGAATGCAATTTCATTGCTTTCAGTATCTGTAGCTAAACTCAGCTCATTCTCTGCTCTTGCAGAAAACATAGGGTCTCCTAAGAGATACGCTAACACACTAAAGTAACTTCTGAACCCCCTTTTATACATCAGGCTTTACATTCTGGACTTTTCCAGATGATGTTCAAGAAGATAAGAACCTTTCTTCCCCTCTTTCTTTCACACACAGTTAAAGTTATTTTCCAGTTGTACAGTACCAGGGAACCAACCAACTTGGCCTTGAAGGCTTAAGTTGGAAAACTGGAGGCATTACTCCCTTCTTCTTACTGGCAGGGGCTGTCCTCCCCACTTCTAGCCAGCTGTTCCCAACACTGATTTAAAAACAACAACCAGAATTTTCAAGAAGATCCCATATCTCATCTTCCCTAATTTCTCAATTTCTCAGGTTCTCTACAACATTCTCCAGTTGTCTGTAAATATGCTGAAATATGGGTAGTGGGGAGATAAAATTGAATTCACATTGGGTTCACAAAACACATGGGGGTATATTAAACCCACTAACAATGTATTGATTCATTTGATTTGATTTGATTTGATTTGATTTGATTTGATTTAATGCCCATATAGCCTGGGGCAATCATTGATGATAACAACAAAATACAAATTATAAATAGTCAGATAATAACAATTGTCACAATAACAAAAATGAATAACAAATAGACATGGGCACGACTTGGCGAAATTGTCGTTTCCATTTTCGGATATTGTTTCCGTTACGTAACGGAAACGGTAACGACAATTAAGCTCTCAGAACTCGAACTCGAACCGAAAAAAGAAAAATTGGGTCTGATTTGTCATTGTCATTCCTGGCATCGTGCGGTGATCGTGCAATGCCAAGCGGCACAGAAAAAAAGTTTTAAAAATAAAAAAACCCGATTCCCGGCCAAAAAAGCAGGCGAAAATATTCCTGCCTGAGGGCACCTACCAGAGGGGTGGTTTCTGGGGGGGGGGGTCCCCAGCCTTCCCCCCCTTCCTGTCCTGGGCTGCTGGTACCGGGCTGGGAGGGGGCATCCTCGGTGTCTCCATTTGCCATGCGGTGCGGGGGGATCCAAAATGGCGTCCGCAATATTTTTTTTGAAATCGTGGTCCAAAAAACCACCAAAGCACCACAGAAACATGCGAAAATTAGCTATTTTAAATTCTTGAATTTTTACAGTAGCAGCAGTGGGTTTTTTATAGCAGTAAAAGGTCGCACTGATTTTATTTTATTTTATTTTTATTTTTATTTTTATTTTTTTACACCTGCGCAATGATGGGCTGGCCATGGGATGGGACCATGCAAATTTTTAGACCCATTCTACCAATCGCATGGCCAGGTTTTGAGTCCAGTCCGGGCTTGGATGTGGGTGGGAGAGGGCTGTGTGTGTAGCTGGCTGCTGTGCTAGACTAGTTTCGATTTTGCGGAGCCTTTAGATTTCAGTTAGGCAGGCAGGGAGGGAATTGATTCAATTGAATGTTTAGGAAATAATAATACAGTAATTCCTTTCATTCTCTGTCTGCTGTGGGGAATAGCAACACAGTTTATTCTTTTTTATTCTCCTGCAGTTTGTTAGGATTTCTTTTCTGATAGTGCTTCAAAGGGGGGGGAGGTTTGAGTGGGAGGGGAGGTGTGGATTTATTTTAAAAAATTCATTTGCTTGGTGGCAAGCCAAGGTCCTTTCATACCCTGCCTGCAGATCTGCTGTGGGTGCACTGCCCACTTTGTTTGCAATAAAAATTGCAATTGCTTTATTTGATGCAGTCTTGTGCAGCAAGTCAGTTTAAAGTGTTTTCCGCCTGCTCTGGGTCATTGCGGGACCCGCGCCCGCCGCCTGTGCACCCGTGCGCCCGCCCATGCCTAGGGCGCAAAAACACCTAGTGCCGGCGGGACGCCACTCGCTGGGACGTCAAATCGTGCGAAATCGCGGCGGCTGTAACGACAAACAAGAAACAACAAACAAAACGACAAATTTTTAAAAAATTTCGCGAAAAACGGAAATGACCCAAAACGGACCCGTCCCGAAAAATGACAACTCGAAAAAAAAATTTTTCTGGTAGTGCCCATCTCTAATAACAAACCCAAGACTGAAAATGTAATCATTACCATAAATAACCATAAACTAAAACAAGTAAATAATAAAAACAACAGGAAGAAGAACAGAACCAGAGGTTGAGTTGGATCAAATATTGTCAGGTGTCTTAATTGTCTAGGTGGTTAGGGAAAGCCAATTTATATAGCCAGATCTTTAACTGGCATTTAAATATTTGCAGTTAGGAGGCCAGGAAGTTGGTTCCATACTTGAGAGGCAACTAGCAAGAAGGCCCAGTTCCTCATCATCACCTTTCAGAGTCAGCACCCTCAAGCAAACTGTCTGAGATGAAAAAGTGATGGTATCCCGCATGAGCTATGTGCTGTCAAATACACATCTTTTTACGCAGCTGTGCCCCAGGCATCGGCCCGGAAGGCCACGGGGGTGGATAATGAAATTGCTGACACTTTATCCCACCAACAGGCAGAGCATTTCTGGGCCCTGGCCCAAGGAGCGTCCATCCTGCCTGTGGAGAACCTGGAGGAGGTATGGAGTGTTGGCAAGCTGAGGCTGATAGGGCACTCGGATTGTCGGTGGCAGCCAGTACCCACAGGAGCTAATTGGTGGTGAATGCTGAGTTTAGCTCATTCCGGTCTGCCCAGGGCCTTGGTCAGCCTTGGCCCATCCTGATCAAACACTTGCATATGTTCCTAGTCCATCTTCATAGAAGAGGGCTTGCCCCAGCTCTATGCATGGCAACTTAGCTGCTTTGGCCTTCTCTTCGAAGGCTAATGGCTACCCTGACCCCACGGGGGACTTCAGGATTAGGGGGATGGATGTGGGCTGGATAGAGAGAGGGGCCGAATGTCCAAACCCCGCTTTGGGGCCTGCCGAGGGCTACCTATTCAGGCATAGCAATGGCATGCCACAGACTAAATTCCAGTTCTGGAAATTATCGGGCAGGGCCCTGCAGGACATGGGCCTGGGATCTCTCAAATTCGGAACACATTCATTTGGGATTGGGGCTGCATCGACGGCCGCTGCCCTGGGGCAGGACCAGGCTGCCATACAGCGATTGGGCAGGTGGTCTTCCCTCTGTTATAAAAGATATTTTTGACCATTGTGGCACCAGCTCTCATTGGAGAATACTGGTCATTGGACACAGTTATGTGTATTGGGCTGAGTGTTTCCCCCGGAGGTCCGGCTAGGGTCCCAATTTTGGTTTCAGCAACATTGCAGTGATTGAATGGAGGGGGAAGTGGGGGAATGAGGTGGCAGGAGTTCATACTCACGGCCGCAGCCACGACGTATGGCAAGCCACCTGACATCCTGCTCATCCACCTCAGGAGCAATGATTTGAACAGAGAAACAGGTGAGTACTTCATTCTGGACATCAGGCATGACCTTGCCACATGGAGGTTGATATACCCAGCCTGCAATTTGTCTGGTCAAACATTGTGCGCCGGCAGAGGTGGTGGGCTGACTCCGACCCTCAAAAGTTGAACCGCTCCTGGAGGGGAGTCAATAAAGAAGTTTGCAGGGCTGTGTGCAGTGATTTTGGGTCATTTGTGGGCCACCCTGAGTTCAAAGTCCAGCGGGCCGAGCTATACCAGCCAGACGGTGTACACCTGTCTGAGGTGGGGCTGGAGATCTTCCTACAGGATGTGCAGAGGGGCCTGAAGGCTGCAATAGCCTTTTTGGATGGGTGGCCGGGGCCATAGCAAGGCTAGGCTCTCAGCGGTGGTGGCAGAAGCAGATGAATGGCAGCTGGCAAGTATGAAATAAAACATCTGTCCCCAAGTATCCAACAACCATGACACTGCAGATCAGGAGATTACAGTGTCATGAGGGATGCGAGGGGATGCCTCCCTGGGTTGGTTTAAACATCTGTCTGTCACCCATAAGGACCCAGGGAGAGGATGCCATTGACCAGCCTGGGGGGTGCTGTTGGCTGACTTCACCACCTGGGTGTAATCACTCGCCCACGCTGCCTGGTTGGAGGGGTCCCGGGACACCCCAGGGTTACAACCCTTGAAATGCTCCAACCCTTGGAATGCCCCTCTTGATGTGGCTTGTTTAAATAAAGTTATGTTTAGCTGAAGACCTGACTTTCTGACTTAGCCTCATTTTTGAGAACTTCTTGTCTCTTTGCACTTAGAATATTTTTGAGCACTGAACCACCGTCTTACAGTCTCATTCAATGCAGAGCTTGTTAAATCTATTGCTTCAAAGTCCATCCAATAATGCTGTTCAGGAGAAGCAATGAAATAGGAACCATGGCTGACCCATTAAATTACTTGTGCATAGAACAAGTAATTTAATTACATAGGAACACACTCTAGGGAAGTAACCATGTTATTTTTAGTTACTTGATGAAGAAACTTGTGTCTATAGTAGTTGAGTCTCCTTTTGCAATTCCAAGTTTCATGATGCAAACTTCCATCTCGTAGTTAGCCTGACGGCTTCCATGGCTCCTGCTAAGTTTGTATGTATTCTTGCTGTTGCTTCATGTGTGTCCTTGCAGTCAGAACCAGTTCAAAGTCAAAATAACTTGTTGAACGCAAATTATGTCCTTATCCTACTGGAAAATGAATCATTTGTTTAAGCTATTACTTTTAGTGTGTTTGTTTATACCTAAATGTGGCACATCATGCACCCCTTTCTGTGCTCCTTAGGTAAACTAAAACAACAAAAGCTCTCAGAAATGTCATGAGCCCTCCACAGATTTTCTCCAACTTGCCAACGTTCATTGCCAAATGTCTGTAGAGTCTTTATATTCTGAAAGGAGCACTATCTTAAGCTCAGTTTTACAGTTCTAACGTCACAAAAAAGAATCTGCATGGGTATTTCATGTTCTAGACTTCAAAAGAGGATTTCAAAGCCTCACAAACTGCAGGCACTTCTTGGCTTGTCAAGAGAAAGGAATGAGGGAAATAAATCCCCCTCAAAATGGAGGAGAAAACCTGACACAAGTCTGAAAACAAACTGGGAATTAAAGATGAAAACAAAGCTACAATTGAGCACAGTAAATAAAGGCTATGAATGCAAAATGTCTGGATCTTTGTAGAATTTAAGATATGCTGCTAACTCATTTTGGCATAAATAAATTCAACAAAGCACATTTTAGAACTATGAAATCATTCTCATGTCGTTTGAAATGAATAATAGCTGGCTTCATGTAAGAGACTGTTGCTAAACTTAAGTACATTACACAGAGAGAAATGTCACAAAAACAGAGTTGGGGGGCTCAGGCACACTCTATCTGCCTCTTATCAGGTTGTTTTTTCAACAATACCTAGACAAATAAAAAATACTTCACGCCTTCACCAAGATCATAGCTAACGACCCATATTTTATGGGTTTCAGCACTAAGGCTATTGAGACTGTTGTCAACCTAACAAGACTATTCAGGCCACTGTTCATCTTATGAGCCTATTTCAGATCAGGGTGACAAGAGGTCAAAGTGAACTATAAAAAAATGTAGGACTCACAACTAGCTTTCTTCAGATTGACAAAGCTGTTTGGATGAGCAGCAAAATGTTTCAATTTCTCAAGAAAAACCAGTCCAGTTGCCATGACTCAACTTCCAGATGTTGCAGTTGGTGTAATTTGTTTAGTGTCTGTGTGGCTTGCTAACACCTCCCTGACATGCATAGTTGGTGCCATACCTTCCTGAGGCTGCAGATAGCAGTGGAATAGGAGCAACCCTAAAGTGTACCTGACATTCAGTGGGGCAAGACAGTCCAGTTGCCAGCTGGAATTGAGCCCAACTTCATTGGCGTCTGTTCCTACAAAGAAGAAGCACTTCTTCATCTGCTCTGCTCTGTTAGCTAGCTAGAATTGTTGGATTTTGATGCAATGGCATTTACTGTTGAAAAAGGTCACAACTGATAAATTAATGAGTTACCACAGTGGGACAACAGTGAACCTCCAGAGTCAGTGCAGTCAGAAAGCATGCTCAAACTGTTATCTGTGAATTGCTTCAAGGGATACCTTTCCAGTTGACTGGCTTTTGGGTACCTATGCAGAGCTATTATTATGCTTGAAGAAGCGCTTCAGTGCACAAATACTGCATTATGTAGCATGAGGGAAAGTCATTTGTATTACTTATCTGATACTGGAATTGTGTATAGAATAGAGTTATCCACTCAAGGCAAACGGCCCGGACAATCACCTTCAATGAAGAAAGTGGCACCAATCATAAGTTTAGGGCAGACTCCCCCATTTGGTGCTTGGAAAAATCAGATTAGGCCAATTTGATTAAATCTTTCTTAATACAAATTTAAAATTATGGATATAAATAAAATGTAGGCAAAATTAAAAGCAATATGAAACGTTAAGGTAATTAAACTATTTTGGACCAGAAACAGTCTACTTCAATAGCATCATGTCGAGCCATCCACTCGATTTTCTTTTAAACATGTGGTGGGATATAAATACATAAGTGCTGAACTTAGTTATTCATTGATCTTCTTACTTCACTTTGAAGCCTAAATGACTTCCAGATGGTCCAGCAAGAGTCTTGTCTGGTGGAAGATACTTTTCAGCACTCATCTATTTGGCAAGGAGTGTTGCTTTTAGCCTAGGTTCATCTGTTTTCATATTTAGAGTTTAGAAGTGTGCAATCTCCCCCCCCCCCATGAATTTATGCATCTTTTAAGATGCTGTTGTCCATGAAGTTGATGGATTTGGTGCTGTATTACCCTATGCTATTCATTATTGCTAGCACCTCCCTACATACCTCTGGAGGGGTGATACTTAATTTGATTTAATGGCGTTAACAAAAATTCAAACTGAGACTTGGAAATTTAAGGGTATATTGGGATTTTTTTTAAAAAAATACTGTAAAGTTTGTCCTTTTCTGCTGGAACTGAATTGAATTTGCAAGCATTCTAAAGGAAAGCTGTTTATTCACCACCACATAGTGCTTAAAGCACTTTCTAGATGGTTTACAATCTAATTATTCAGGCTACACATCTCCAGTGACAAATGATACCTGAATCATAAGCTTTTATCAAAGCCACAGTTCCTCCCACAAACTTACAGTGATTGAAGAGTTTCCAGTAAAATGGGCCTTTGGGGTTAAAGGCAGGCCTTTAAGTTACTCTGTTCTAATCTGTCCTCCCACATACACCTTGTGGCCTTTTCTTGGATATGAAAGCTAAGTGACTCTGTTATTTGTAACCCAAGCCACATTTCTGAAGCCCCAAACCCACATAAAACTTCCTTCAGCTGCATTCCCTTGTAGATTATGTTGGTTTCAAAGAGAGGTCTCATTTTGTCTCTAGAATAATTCTAATTGGTCCCAAACCAATCCCACTCAGCCTGGGTTACAAAGTTGTCTTCAAATCTGATACATATCCCTAACAAGAAAGTCTGCAAATGATGAATAAGATTATAGACCAAATGTATATACTGGAATACAACTCTAGTTTTTCAGTGCTAATTTTGGGCTGAATAAAGGGGCCCTTGACCTATATTCGGGTCAATACTTTAGCCACTGAGGCAAGTGCTTGGGTCGGTGGCTAAAAAATCATTTTAAACATTTTGCACCACTTCTCCTGACCCCCCTCTGCATCACGGGGGAGCGGCACACAATGTTTAAAATGACTTTTAGCCACAGAGGCAAGCACTTGCTTTGGTGGCTAAAAGTCATTTTAAACATCACACACTGCTCCCCCACCTCACAAAGGAGGAGCTGCCAGGCCCTGCTGCATTTCCCACCCTAGACTTATACTCGAGTCCATAGGTTTCCCCAGTTTTGGGGGGTTAAATTAGGGGTCTCGACTTATACTCGAGTCAACTTATACTTGAGTATATAAGTTAATTAAGTTGTGGTATAAATCAGGTTTTAAGTAAATAAAAGTCACAGAGCCAAGAACCCCATTGTCTTTGTCTGCATCTTCATCTGGAATATGAGTGTGCAAGTTACTCAGTGGAAACCTTGAAATTTGTAGAACAACCGTGAGAAATTTCCATTTACTCCTATTGAGTATTTGAGATATTTGGCTGTATACTTTTTCAGTTTACTTTTCCTGCTTATCTAGCATCCATCTTCATTTAGTAAGGAGGATTTAAGTCCCTACTTGCATCAGCTAACTTCTTATTTTACAGAGGTCTCTGGAAGTGCTTTTTGTTGTCAATTTTTCAATACCAGGAAACAGGAGGTCTCTGAGATGGCACAAACATATGTAGCTAACATTTCTGAAAATTCCCACCCAACTGCAAAAGCGACAATATTTTGTAACAGCTGCAAATAATATGACCTTTGTAAATAGACAAATTGGCGCTTCAGAGACTTGCTCAATCCACCCTTACTTAAAAATCATAGTGGGAAATGTCTTAGCATAAAAACATTGGTTCGTTGAACTGGAGAAAACATCCACTGACAAACCCACAACGCTGTGTTCAAGTCCTTAAATAATGCTATCAGCACAATGGCCACTTTAAATAAAACAGCTATGGAACCTGGCAGTCTTGCTTATATACAAGCAATCTAAGAATTCAAGTTTTAAAAGGATTAAAAGTATCTGTCTGCCTCCACTTATCATTTGCACCCACAGGAGGTGTGTTCCACACATTGTGAAAACCAAATTAGCTAATATTTTTTAATGATTTTGAGAGGAAAACTCCTGTAGTATATTAAACACAAAAGAAGTTTAAAATCACTATGATTATAGTTCACAAAACTTGCTTTAATTGCTTAAAAGGTCACCCTGATAGAAATGCAATGCTTATCCAGTATTTCTAGCCAGGGTTCTATAAATCTTATTGATGTTCTGTCATACGAGGAAAAGTCTAAACTCTTTCCAATTGCTTGCATGTTTATTCATGGATGTTTGTCTTCTTCATTTACTTGATTATTTTTGTATTTACTGTGGAGGGGGGAATGCTCTCTCTTTCAGTCTTATTGGACTCAACAACATCAAAGAGACTTGCACATAATTTACTGCAAAACAATGGAGTTATGGTTAAGGGTAGAGAGAAATCTGCTTGCTTTGCATATAATTCAGACTAATCTATAATGCAGCTCTCCTTCATTTTTCACACTTTTCTGAAATTTGTAAAATAGTTCCCCAATATGCTGACATCAGAACATTAGGGAAATTTGTGCACAACCATGCATGCCGTGTTGTTATTCTTCAGTCATTCAGCCATGTCCAATTCTTTGTGAATCCCATGGACCAGAGCACGCCAGGCCCTCCTGTCTCAGAGTTTGGTCAAATCCATGTTAGTTGCATTGATGACACTATCCAACCATCTCATTCTCTGCCATCCTCCTTTCCCTTTGCCTTCAATCTTTCCCAACATAAGGGACTTTTCCAAGGAGTCCTCTCTCCTCATGAGGTGGCCAAAGTACTGGAGCCTCAGCTTCAAAATCTGTCCTTCCAGTGAACATTCAGGGTTGATTTCTCAAGAGTCTCCTCCAGAACCACAGCTCAAAAGCATCAATTTTGCGACAATCAGCCTTCTTTATAGTTCTTTGGCATTTCCCTTCTTTGGGATTGGGATGTAGACTGATCTTTTCCAGTCCTCTGGACACTGCTGAGTTTTCCAGATTTGCTGGCATATTGCATGTAGTACCCCTATGGCATCCTCGTTTAAGGGCCTTTTCACACGACCCCTAAGATCCGCTGGCCACTTAAATTCGGACCAGAGATCTTGGGGGTTTGTTGCTCTTCCTGCGTCCCCGCCCCTCCGCACTTCCTTGCTCCTGTCTACGTGAGGGGAGGGAGAAAAAAAAGAGAGAAAAAATGCAGGCTCACCTTCAAAGCTGCCCGGAGCCCCATTGTTGTCCTGATTCCTTCTCTTAAAGGGGTGGGAGGCAAAAACAACAACAAACAGAAGTGAGGAGAGCCAGGCACTCTAGGTTATATCCGGATCTGGGGATTTTCACCCTCCGAGAGCAAGTACATGAAAAGTGCGCTGGGACGCGCTTAGGTGGGCGTGGTCGCACTTAATTTCCTGCAAACTCCAGAGCTGGTAGGGAAACAATTGTAAACTCCGGAGCTGGCAGCCATTTGCGCAGAGTTTAGGAGTCATGTAAAAATACCCTAAGATTTTAACTAGTTCAAATGGAATGTCATCCCCTCCTTGTGGCGCAGTGGTTAAATGCCTGTACTGCAGGTAAAACTGTGCTCACGACCTGGGTTCAATCCCCGGTAGCAGGCTCAAGGTTCACTCAGCCTTCCATCCTTCCGAGGTTGGTAAAATGAGTACCCAGCTTGCTGGGGGGGGCAATGTGTAGCCTGCACACTGTAATCAAAATTGTAAACCGCCCAGAGACTACTTGTAGTGGTATGGGGTGGTATATAAGCAGAACACTTTTTGCTTTGCTTTTGTTGTTTGCAATGCTTTTTAAGGTCCACTTGACTTTACTTTCCAGGATGTTTGGCTCAAGGTCAGCAGCTACACTATCTTGGTTTTCAGGGACATCCAGATCTTTCTGATATAATTCCTCTGTGTATTCTTGCCATCTGTTCTTGGTGTCTTCTGCTTCAGTTAGGTCCCTATCATTTTTGTCTTTTATTATATCCATCTTTGCGCGAAATGCCCCTTTAATATCTCCAATTTTCTTGAACAGATCTCTGGTTTTTCCTTTTCTATTGCTTTCCTCTATTTCTTTGCAATGGAAAGCATACAACATAGTGTACCTTATTGTCCTCCTCTGAACTTATCCCAAATTGTTGGCATCCTTAAAATACAGTATCTAGCAATGGAGACACAACTTAAGATGAGACCTAGCTAGTACTGAATATACTGTCACCTTGCCTATTTAACTTATATGCAGAGTACATCATGAGAAAGGCCGGTCTGGATGAATCTCAAGCCGGAATTAAGATTGCCGGAAGAAATATCAACAACCTCAGATACGCAGATGATACTACTCTAATAGCAGAGAGTGAGGAAGAATTAAAGAACCTCTTAATGAGGGTGAAAGAGGAGAGTGAAAAAATGGGCTGAAGCTCAACATCAAAAAAACTAAGATCATGGCCACTGGTCCCATCACCTCCTGGCAAATAGAAGGGGAAGAAATGGAGGCAATGACAGAGTTTATTTTCTTGGGCTCCTTGATCACTGCAGATGGCGACTGCAGCAACGAAATAAAAAGATGCTTGCTTCTTGGGAGGAAAGCAATGGCAAACCTAGATAGCATCCTAAAGAGCAGAGACATCACTTTGCCAACTAAGGTCAGGATGGTTAAAGCTATGGTTTTTCCAGTAGTGATGTATGGAAGTGAGAGCTGGACTATAAAGAAGGCTGATCGCCGCAGAATTGATGCTTTTGAGCTGTGGTGCTGGAGGAGAGTCTTGAGAGTCCCCTGGACTGCAAGGAGATCAAACCTATCCATTCTGAAAGAAATCAACCCCGAATGCTCACTGGAAGGACAGATTTTGAAGCTGAGGCTCCAGTACTTTGGCCACCTCATGAGAAGAGAGGACTCCCTGGAAAAGGCCCTGATGCTGGGAAAAATCGAAGGCAAAAGGAAAAGAGGACGACAGAGAATGATGGTTGGACGGTGTCATCGATGCAACCAAAATGAATTTGACAAAACTCCGGGAGGCAGTGGAGGATAGGAAGGCCTGGCGAGCTCTGGTCCATGGGGTCACGAAGAGTCGGACACGACTGAACGACTGAACAACAACAACAAAGTACTGAATAGAGGGTAACTAGTATTCCAGGAGATTTGGAGCCTATGATTGAAGTATGGAATACCATTGGCCTTCTTTGCAGCGTCATTGCACCATGACTTATATTCATATTGTGATCTAAATAGTTCCAAGATCTAAATGTGGTATTATTACTACATCATGCATCTTCAGAATTCTTGCAGTTTCTTTTACAAATACAAATAATTATTCTTCCTCCTCTCCAGTCAGTAGTAGACCTGGACAGTTAGTAGTAGTTCTCAACCATCAGTTCCTTTTATTTTTTACTTCTAATATATTGTTCCAGATGTTTTTATGGGGAAAACCAAGTCCATCTCCTTGTATTTCTGTGCCAAAATATGTATTTCTTGATATATATTTTTATTATTTTATGAAGAAAGAAAAGTATATGTATATATAAAGCTGTACATTTTCCCTCATATTGCATCTGGTAAAGTTAATGGCTGAGTTCAATTTACACCAAATTCTTATTTTTCTTCTCCTACATCCTTATTTGTATTTAGCCAATTATAAAATGTGTTCCAAGACTGAAAAAAAAATGCATTCATCTTTCTCCCTCAATCTATATGTTATCCTATCTCTGCACATTCCATTATTTTATTTTACAGCATTTCTTCTGTTAGTATCGCTTCGCTTTTCCACAACTGTGCTCACATCATTCTTGCTGGTGTTAGGATGTGCAATATTAAATAACTACAATCTTTGTTCACAAAATTTGGTAAGATACATAATAGACATATTTCTGGTTTACATTCTAAGTTTTTTTTGGTCATTTGTTTCTGTCATGTATAATAAGTGCCCTCATGTTTTCTACACTTCCAACATTTATTCAATCAATTGTGAAACATTCTAGCTAATTTATACTGTGGAAGATCCCATCTGTAAAACAATTTAAGTAGATGTTCTCTATAGGAGGCAGCTATTGTCAATTTATAGTTGTTGGCCCATAATTTGTGCCATTTTTCTAATTCTATTGTATATTTGAAGTTATTGGCCCATTGGATCATTGCATGTTTGACTTCCTCATCCTGCATTTCCCAATCTAATAAAAGTTTATATATCTGCTTAGTTTTTCTTCTGTAAATAGCAGGATTTTATCCAAGGATGAATAGTGTTTTTCAAATCCATGTCCTTTTTGGTCTTGGTTACAAGTTGATTTTATTTGTAGTAGAGGCCACCATGGTGGTATCAACTCTAAAATATGTATTTATGACATACTATGTGACTCCAGATCTCTTTTCTTTCTATGATTTGTGAAGTATTTATAGCCTTCAACTGATGTATTCAAGTCATAGGAGTCATCACAACAAGTTTCAGCTATCCAAACCAAATTGTATTTACCCTCATGAGCTAAGTTTTCTAGTTCTTCTTGCTTTTTTCTCAAACTCCTGGCATTTGTATATAGACACCAGAAATTGTATGTTTTGTGGATTGATTTCTCATATACATTTTATGAACGCTATTAATGGCTTCCTTTAGAGCTGATTGTTCTGTTCCTCTGACTGTGTATAAGTGTTTATCTATCTTTCCCTCATCTGTCAATTTATTTTAAATCCCTCCTCATGAAGTTGTTCATGCTTTGTGCAGTACAACCCATCACAACTTGTGCAATGCAACTTGACTCTCTCCATGCTATACCTATTAAATCTGATTAGTGAATATGGATGGGAATTTCAGTTCCATCTGTATGTTAAGCATTTGTCAAAATTTTCAGATCACACATGTGAAACAGATATGCCACTGTAGCACTGCACAAAGAGCATCAGCAAACTGCTGCTAATTTAAGACTTGCCACTGGTATGTCTGATCACATGCCAAATTGCACAACTGATTTATGACCAGATGTACAAGCGGCAACTCATAACTTAACAGCAGTGTGCTGCCACCATTTCTGCCATTACAGACTTTCACTGATATTAAGTCCCCATGGCTATTCAAGTGAGACCTTAAAATTTCAAATACAGAGAAAACAAAACTTACTTTTTCAACAACAGGGAGCAAATGACTAGAGATGGGCACGACTTAGCGGTATTCCCGTTTCAGTTTCCGTTACTCGTATCCGTTACTCTACGGAAACGGTAACGGGAATCACTCCCCCAGAATTCGAGCTCGAACCGAAGAACGAACAATTTGGTCTGATTTGTCGTGCTCGTTACTTGCACGCGGCGATCGCGCAATGCCAAGCGGCACAGAAAAAAAGTTTTTAAAAGTTAAAAAAAAACCGATTCCCGGTCCAAAATGGCGACCGCAATATTTTTTTTGAAATCCTTGCCCAAAACCCCACCAAAGCACCACAGAAACATGCGAAAGTTACCTATTTTAAATGCTTGATTTTTTACAGTAGCAGCAGTGGGTTTGTCTTGCCAAAATACGTCTCCGTTGATTTTATTTTATTTTTTTCTTAATTTATTTTTTTTTACACCTGCGCAACGATGGGCTGGCCATGGGACGGGACCATGCAAATTTTTGGAGCCATTCCACCAATCGCATGGACAGGTTTTGACTGACACTTCTGGATGTGCCAGAGGGCATAAAAAGCCGAGGCAGTTCCAGTCCGTCACAGTCTGGGCTTGGATCTTGTGGAGGGTGGTCAGGGCTGGATTGCTGCGATCAGTCTAGTTTCGATTTCGCGGTCGCGGTCGCGGTCTCGCTAGGCAGGGAGGGAATTGAATTGATATTAATTCGAATCGCAAAACATAATAATTTCTTCTATTCCCTGTGGGGAATAGCAACACAGTGTTTATTCTCTTTTTTGTTTTCTCCATTTTTGAGGAAGAGTTCCGTACGTTTTATATTTGCTTCAAGGGGGAGGGAAGATTTGAGTGGGAGCGGTAGGGGAGGGGAGGTGCTGTGGATTTATTTTGAAAATATATTATTTTATATTACACTACCATACCATTTCTTTTGTATCCCAATTTCCCACCAAGTTCATTTACTTGGCCAAGGTCCTTTTACCCTGCGCCTACAGCTTTTTTGCTGCTGTTGCGATTGGGGTTTTGGAAGGGAATCCAGCAACCCCTATCCTACCCTAGTAGCAGCTTATAGTTTTATTCCATTTATTTTCTATTTTACAGTTTATTAGCAAGTGGCAAGCAACAGCCAAGGTCCAGTAGTACTAGTGCTTAGAAGGGGAGGTTGGAGGCTGTGGATTAAATTATTTTAAAAATATTATACAGTACAGACTGAGTACTAGGCAGAGTCTCCCTCGCCAACCAGTGCACTCAAATTTCTCAAACACATTTGTTTTGGCAACAAGGCTAGGGCACCTTCCTCTATACAACATTTAACAATTTCATTTTACTTAACACATAGATATTCTTTCACTTGTCCAACACCTCATTCATTTTTTTGCAGTCAGGCACTCAAACAAACATTTGTTGAAGGGCAGGCACCCAGCCACCTCTATAGAACTTTTTCTTCAATTACATCTTTGAAGAAGTTCCATTCATCTTAGTTACTGTGCATTATTTGTGAAAGTTGGGTGCTGCCAGATTTTGCAAACCCCTTGCTTCTATTAGCTTGGTTTTTGTGCAGTTGTTGTATAACTTACATCTGTGAAGAAGTTAAGTTACAGTTCTCCTAATTACACTTGCCCTGTGCATTAATTTGTGAAACTTGTTTGCCAGGATTGGCAAACCCCTTGCTCCTATTACCTTGTTTGTTGTGCTGCTGTTGTGAGTCCATCTCACTCATTTACTTGCCACCACAGTCTACATACACAATCCAATTACAACTGGGAAGAAGTTACAGTTCTCCTCCTAATTACACTTGCCCTGTGCAGGGCATAGAGAAACTTAGTTGGGTGCCAGGATTGGCAAACCCCTTGCTCCTATTACCTTGTTTGTTGTGCTGCTGTTGTGAGTCCATCTCACTCATTTACTTGCCACCACAGTCTACATACACAATCCAATTACAACTGGGAAGAAGTTACAGTTCTCTTTGTTACACTTGCTCTGTGTAGGGCATAGAGAGACTTAGTTGGGTGCCAGGATTGGCAAACCCCTTGCTCCTATTACCTTGTTTGTTGTGCTGCTGTTGTGAGTCCATCTCACTCATTTACTTGCCACCACAGTCTACATACACAATCCAATTACAACTGGGAAGAAGTTACAGTTCTCCTCCTAATTACACTTGCCCTGTGTAGGGCATAGAGAGACTTAGTTGGGTGCCAGGATTGGCAAACCCCTTGCTCCTATTACCTTGTTTGTTGTGCTGCTGTTGTGAGTCCATCTCACTCATTTACTTGTTGCCACCACAGTCTACATACACAATCCAATTACAACTGGGAAGAAGTTACAGTTCTCCTCCTAATTACACTTGCCCTGTGTAGGGCATAGAGAGACTTAGTTGGGTGCCAGGATTGGCAAACCCCTTGCTCCTATTACCTTGTTTGTTGTGCTGCTGTTGTGAGTCCATCTCACCCATTTACTTGTTGCCACCACAGTCTACATACACAATCCAATTACAACTGGGAAGAAGTTACAGTTCTCCTCCTAATTACACTTGCCCTGTGTAGGGCATAGAGAGACTTAGTTGGGTGCCAGGATTGGCAAACCCCTTGCTCCTATTACCTTGTTTGTTGTGCTGCTGTTGTGAGTCACTCATTTACTTGAACAGTTCCTTGGTGCTTTTCTTTACTATCACATTATACATTCCCTGGCCTGAGCCACAAGAAGTGAGAAAAATGAGGAGGGGTTGCACAGCTAGAGGGCAGGGGAGGGGGACCCCTACTAAGATAAATAGGGGCACGTTTCTGAGGGAAGGGACAGGAAGTAGTGCAGAAAGTGATACTGGTGCAACTCCCTCCTCGAGTAGCAGTGCCAGTGGCACAAGCAGCAATGTGCCATCGTCTGTCACCGAGGGAAGCATGGATGAGGCGTACCAAATCCCATCTTCGTTACCTGACAGCCCCACCCTTGATCAGCAAGAAGACAAGGGCTCTGATTCTGAAATGGCATCAGAATCAGAATCGGGCTCCTTGTATCTAAACCTGCCAGATTCTGAGGACCTGTTGGCAGGGACAGACTTAAGTCAGGCTCCAGGCAGTGACGGAAGGAGCAGCCCTCTTTCCACCCAGAGTACCACCAGTGAGAGCAGTAGTACTAGTCTACTTTCCCGGCAGGGCAGAGGCCACACCAGCACCACAGCAGCGGCAGCGGCAGGCAATAACAGAGGGGGCATTACTTTCTGTAAGCCACGAGGGTGTCTCTGGGAGCATTTTGAGAACAGCCCCCAAGACGCAAGGATGGCGGTGTGCAAGATATGCGGGGTGGTATTGCGCAGGGGGAATGACCCCAAACACCTCTCCTCAAGTGGGTTGCGCAGCCATCTGATGAGGAAGCACCCTGGGACTCTGCCTGGAACCCTGTCAGGCCCTTGCTCTTCAGGGAGGAAGAGAGGGGAAGAAGGGTTAGAGATAGAGAAAGAAAAACACAGCTCCGCTAGTGAGAGTGGGAAGAGGCAGGCCACTCTGCAGGAAGTGGGGCTGTTGGGTGGGACATTTGTCAGCCCGTGAAATAGGGCCAAAGCACAGGAGACCACCACTCGAGTGGTGGGTGAAATGGTGGCCATGAACGGGTTGCCCCTCTCCTTTGTGGAGTCATCAGGCTTCAGGCACCTGATGAAGCACGTGGCACCATGGTACGAGACTCCATCCCGGCGTACCTTCAGCAGGCGGGTGCTTCCCTCCATTTATGAGTCTGTCAGGGACAGGATCCGGGCCCTGCTGCAGGCGGCCAGAGGGAGGAAGATCCACTTCACTTCCGACCTCTGGACCGGTGGGCACCACGGATACCTCTCACTGACAGCTCATTGGTGGCAACCCAAGGAGGTCCTGGAGCCCCGGTCAGCCCATGAGCAGCTGCAGGGGGAGGCACAAGGCAGCACCCCAAGAGGGTATAGGGTGGTGCTTCTCCAGGCACAAAGCATGGAGGACAACGCCACAGGTATCAACATTGCTGATGTTCTCAAGACAGCAATAAGAGAGTGGGGATTGGGGACAGAGGGACAGGTCAATCGTGGAGTCATGGTTACAGACGCGGGCCGTAACATGACCAACGCGGTTCTTGGGGCAGGGTTCCAGGGCATCGTGTGCGCAGCACACAAACTGCATCTAGTGGTGGGCGATGCCATTGGCCTGGGTGCACCAAAGGACTCCTGGAGTGAGGGGACCAGGGAGACCAGGGCCTTGCTGGACAAGTGCCTGAGGATCGTGGGGCACTTCGCTCGCAGTGTCAAGGCAGCCAGGATGATGCGTGAGAGGCAGGCGGAGACGGGCCGACCGGAGCACGTCCTGATCCAGGACGTGACCACCCGGTGGAACTCCAACCACGAAATGGTCAAGCGTCTGGTGGAGCAGAAGGAAGTGGTGGAATACATCATGTCAACCACCCCAGTCCTGCATGAGGGAAGGGAATTGGACCTTGGTGCTACCGAGTGGCTCGCCCTCTCCCAGATGGTGGGTATCCTGCAGCCTTTTGAGGAGACCACCCACGTCCTCAGCAGCTACAACGCCAGCCTGGGCCATGTTCTCCCCCTGGTCAATGCCCTTCGCCAACGCCTAGAGACCAGTATCCGGGAAGAAGGCAATCTTCTCCCTAAGAGCAGGGCATTGGCAGACAGGCTGTTGACCGGCGTGGATACCTGCCTTGGCCCACTAAGAAGGGAAAACGTGTACCAGATGGCCTGCCTGTGCAACCCTCGCGTCAAGGGTTCCCTGGCGGCCAGCACTGCCGAACTGAAATCCTGGAAGACGGAGCTATGCTGTCAAGTCAGGGCTGTCTCCGATGAGGGCCAGGCGTTTCAGAGGGCGCACGGAAGCCAGAGCGATGCTGAGGAGGAGTCCTCGCAAGGATCCACATCCCTCTGTACTCCAGGAGCGTTCACCCAGAGACCAGGTTCCGTTCCAGCAGCCAACTACCTGGCCTCTGCCCTAGCCATGGCAGTTTCCTCCTCAGTGGAGGCAAGGGAGGAAGAAGTAGCAGACCCCGCTAAGACCATGGTGAAGGAGTACATGGCCGAGCCCCTCCAACCCCTCAGCTCGGACCCACTGCACTACTGGGCCAGAAAGGCAGACCTCTGGCCCGCTCTTTCAACTCTGGCGTTGGACCTCTTGTCTATCCCACCCACCAGTGTCCAGAGTGAGCGTGTCTTCTCCCACATGGGAGATGTCCTGAGGCCGCGCCACTGTCGCCTGGACCCGGAGACGGTGGAAAGGTTGACTTTCATCCGCTTCAACCTTTCCATCTTGGGATTACCCCAACACTCCAAGAACTAAGTTGCTGCCTGTAACCTAACCTCCTGCCTGCAATCCTCCATGCCCGCCTGCAAGCCTGCCTGCCTCCCCTTGGCCCTACGAGCCTGCCTGCCTGCCTGCCTGCCTGCCTGCCTGGCCCTGTGACTACCTGCCGACTCCAGTGCCTAATGCCTGCAAAACTGCCTGCTTGACTGCCTGCCTGCCTGCCAACCTGTATTCTCTCTCTCACACAATTGAAGGGTACTATTAGTGGCCCAATTTTTCTAGCCCTGGCCTGTCTCCAAACCAGGCAGGGCCACTCAAAGTGTCTTTGGAAAGGGTCAGTATTGGCCCAATGTTTCCCGCCCTGGCCTGTCTCTAAACCAGGCAGGGCCACTCAAAGTGTCATTGGAAAGGGTCAGTATTGGCCCAATGTTTCCCCGTTGGCCATGGCTGGTCTGAGAGAGACCCTAATACCTGCCTTCCTTGGTGCTTCACACCGTTCCCTGGGGTTTAGACGCCAATCTGCTAACAAAGTGGTGAGGAAGCACTTTACAACAACCTACCTCAAAGACTGAGTATCAGGGGGCAAGCTCCCCTCCTTAAAGCCTTAAAGAAATAGACCCACCCAGTTCTCCTGCTTCCACTCTGTCTCCTTGGTTGCCAAAACCCGGTCTCTTGGGGTGGCGATAGAAACTCTGCCTGCCAAGGCGGAAACAATCCTCCGTACTGGCACTTTGGCTTAGTGCCTTCCCAATCCCTAGCCTTGGAGGATGGTATCCTCTAAGCATGCGCCTAGGCTACACACACATACCTGTAAGCCAGACTAGATGCTTCCCTGCCTGCCCGGCCCTCTGCCAACCTGCCTGCCTGTCAGACTCCACCAGTCCCGGCTTTGAGCATGCCTTCAAGTTGCTTCTCATTCAACCTCCTCCAGTCTGCCCTTCTGGCCTCCCAGTCCCATACTTTGTCGTCTGGGCTGGTCTGTGAACCACTAAGAAGGGCTGTGGAAAGGGAAAGACAGGAGCTCCGCTTCTAGTGGGAAGAGGCAGGCCTCTCTGCAGGAAGTGTTGCCGCTGTGTGGGAGTTTTGTCCGCCTCCGCTACCACTAATTTTCACTCTGAGCTGCAATGTACTGTGAAGGGAGGGACAAGGAAGCCTCCAGGTTTGGTTCTTGGTGGATACTCTGACCTCTGACGCACACTGACTCTGTGAGTCTGTAATTCACACAGACCTAGCTCTGTCTCCTCCGCCACTCTTTCCACTTGGCTGCCAGCTGTGGCTCACAAAGAAGGGAAACGTCCTTGTTGTGTGTGCGTACTCCTGTTCGAAAGTCCCCTGTGTGGATCTTGGTGCTGTGCTGTGTGACTCATTGTGCGCACACTCAGTGCTTAAACATTTTATAATCATTTCTTCCTCTTACCCCGGAACAAAGGCTGCCGAACAAGAAAAGTTACTGGTTGCAAATCTAGGTTGTGATTGATGATGATGATGATTGAGTTATGGGAACACTCTTCATGAACAGCTGGTGGTTGGCTTAGGGTTAGGGTTAAGGGGGATGTTTAAGCCTCCGCTACTCTGTCCTCTGGGCTGCACCACACTGTGTCTCACTAAGAAGGGCTGGAGTGGAATATACTTGCACGTAGTACCACAGTTCTGCACAATAATCGTTTGTTTCTTAGAAATAGAAGAGCCTTTCAGAAGGAAGTTCCAGGCTTGGCTCTTGGAGTTGTGGAACTGCTGTGATTCACAACGAAGGGCATGGAGATGGAATGCCGGCATGGCAGTTAGGAGCAGTCTACCAGCACACAGCTGGGAAAGAATGTCAGAAAGCTTGGCTTGCTGTCCTTTTGCAAGCCTGTGTGGTCAAAGACTCAGACTCACTCTAGCTCTGTGTCTTCTCCCTGCCTGCCTGTCAGGCTCCCCCCACCTTCCGGCTTAGAGGAGGCCTTCCAGCCGCTTCTCCTTCACCCTAACAGCATGGTCCAGTTAGTGCTTCAAGTTCAGCCCTGTCGCCACTGCCCTCAACTTGCCCATGCAGCAACCACGGCTGCGCCCGCCTCTTGGCGGAAAACCTCTTGAAGACCAACTGTAACAGTGCATTCACTCATCAACTATTTTGTTTGCACACACTGTGCCTCACAGAGAAGGGCATTGTGCATGTGTGCTAGAAAACAGCCGTGGGGTGGGCCCGTGCAAAAGCACCCTTGGACTCTGCCTGGGACAGTGACAGGACTCTGCAGGAAGGAGTGCCGCAGTGTGGGAGTGTTGTCAGCCTCCGGACCGCCAATTAGTCTTCAGTGGGCTGCCATTGCCATACACTGTGGCTCACAAAGAAAGACAACTTACTGCCGTGCTGGTGGCCCTCTGTCACCGTTACAAATAGGACAGTTTATCAGAAAGTTCAAGGCTGGGCTCTTAGAGTTGTGGGGAATGTGATTCACTACGAAGGGCATGCCACTGGGATGCAATGCACTGACTGTGGCTCTCAGTGAAGGGAGGGAGCAAGGAAGCCTCCACTCCAGGCTTGGTTCTTTGTGGATACTCTCTCTGACTCACACAGACAGTGAGCCTGTGGTTCTCAGGCCTACTGTCTTCCGTGGACTGCAAAGCTATGTCTCACTGAGAAGGGAACATGGCTGTGCTGGCCTGCTAGGAGTTTACGGGGAAAGCGGCACACAGCTATGTAGGAAGACCCTCTGGCTTGCAGTCCTTTTGTCAGAGTGGTCTCAGGCCTCAGAGTCAGACACCATGTGGACTCTGCTTTTCCACTGGGCTGCCAACTGTGGCTCACGAAGAAGGGCATTTTCCTGGCGTCCTCCTCAGGCCATTCAGCCACGTTGGGGAGCAGGAGCTTCTTCCTGGCAATGTTCCTCCCCTACGGAGGCCTTGTGGCCTCAGACTCAGGCTATGTGGGCTCCTCCAGCCACTCTTTCCTCTTGGATGCAAAACACTGTGGCTCACTAAGAAGGGAAGAGAAGTTGTGTGCAGCACGCACTCCAGTAGTTTCTCTGACAGTTCCAGGCTTGGTTCTTGGAGTGGTGTTGGAGCTGGGATTCACTACGAAGGGCATGGTAGTAGTTTGCAGGGAGTTTGTAATTCACAGAGACCTAGCTCTGTCTCCTCCGCCACTCTTTCCACTGGGCTGCCAGCTGTGGCTCATAAAGAAGGAAAAAATGTACCAGTTGCGTGGTGGTGGCACCACCATTTATAAATAGAACAGTTTTCCGAAACTTCAAGGCTTGGCTGTTGGAGTTGTAGGAGCTGGGATTCACAACAAAGGCCATGGTTGTGGTCGGGATTGCTGGCCCAGCATTCAATTACTCCAGCTTGTGGCCTCCGCCACTCTTTCCTCTGGGATGCAAGACACTGTGCCTCACTAAGAAGGGAAGAGGAGTTGGGTGCCAGCACTCCAGTAGTTTCTCTGACAGTTCCAGGCTTGGCTGTTGGAGTTGTAGGAGCTGGGATTCACAACGAAGGCCATGGTCGTGGATTGCTGGCCCAGCATTCAATTACTCCAGCTTGTGGCCTCCGCCACTCTTTCCTCTGGGATGCAAGACACTGTACCTCACAAGGAAGGGAAGAGGAGTTGGGTGCCAGCCCTCCATTAGTTTATTGCAAAGTTGCAGGCTTGGCTCTTGGAGTTGTGTGGGAACCAACTGTGATTCACAAAGAAGGGCATGGTAGTAGACTGCCGGGCCGGCAGTTAGCAAGTCTACCAGCACACAGCTGGGGACTTGGGGAGGAAGAGTCAGACTCAGAATGTGGCTTGCTGTCCTTTTTGCAGGCAGTGTGGTGCCAGACCAAAATCAAGGTGATTGGCCTCCTCCGCCAGTCTTTCCTCTGGGCTGCAAGACGCCGTGTTTCACACGGAAGGGGGGTACTGATTTGAACAGCGTTCGTACTATGTACAGCACCACCCAAGAGTTTGTCAGAAAGTGCCATGTGGTGCATCGCAGGCAGTGTGGTGCCAGACCAGACTCAAGGTGATTGGCCTCCTCCGCAACTCAGTCCTCTGGGCTGCAAGACACTGTGACCCAAGGCCAGTGCCATTTAAATTCCTGTCATGCCATTCAGCTCCATCCTTTTTATACTGGAGCTGGCAATGAGCCTGCCGCACTCTGGCTCTGTGCTGTGGTGCTCTCATACTCTGCTTTGTGGCCTGACCGGAGTGGCCGCCCTTACTCTGGCCTTATGGACGCGTCGACCAGAGATAGTCCTCCTCCTTGTATAGCCTAGTGGGCTGGGCTGTGGGCTGTAAAACTTAAGCCAGAGCAACCCAGAGCCCTATCCCATTCCCATCCCTACCAAAACTATTCCTGGCTGTAGCTACTAGCTAGGTACGTAGCTTAACCACCTCAGGCTCTAACTGTTAATGTTTTTTTTTACCATGACCAAAAGCAGGGTTGCATTGGCTTTGGCTTTATTGCTTGTCCTTTAAGTGTGTGTGACTTTGACTGTGAATGTGAAGTGAAGGCAGAAGGACCTTGGTGAAGGGGGGCCAATTTGAGAGGAGTAGAGGAGTAGACCCCTCATTCAGATTTGGGGAGGAACGGAATGTCTGTTTCTCCTGCTGCCTCTGAGAGAGGTGGAGGGGAGATGGGATGGATTCAAAACTAAACAACAAAAAAGTACAACAAACAGGCACGTCAGCCAGACCAGGTATGGTGGCTGGCTGGTTCAGCATCAGCAGATTCAGCACAGCAGACCAAGAGAAAAAAAAAGAAATTCAAATTTGTTTCTGCCCCACTTTGTTTGCTTAGGATGCACTAGCCTTGTTGTGCAGCAGCAAGTCCATCACCCAGGCAGGTTTAAACTGTATTTCGCCTGCTCATTTGCGGGACCCGCGCCCACCCGCCCACGCACCCACCCGCCCGCGCGCGTGCCCGACCGCCCGCCCGACCGCCCACGCGCCCGACCGCGCGCTAGCCACTCCCCCTGCCGCTGCCGCTGCCGCCGCCCACGCATGTACCCCCGCGCCACCGCCGCCGGCGCTGCGCCCGCAAGCCGCAAGTCTCGGTCGGACGTCAAAATGCGCGAAATCGCAACAGAAACGGAAACGAAAAAACAAAAAAACGAACTGACTAATTTTTGCGAATTTTCGCAAAAAACAGAGACGACCCAAAACGGAACCGGCCCGACTAACGACAACTCGAAAAAAAAAATTTCCAAGTCGTGCCCATCTCTACAAATGACATATACATCTTGCCATCTAGAAAGAACTCTGAAGTGCAGACTCTATGCATTTCTTAATATTGCTACTGTGGGATGGAGACAGTCATAGAAATTATTGAGTACGTCAGGACAACTCAGCAACCCAATCTGGCCCTGGTTCCATTTTAATGTAATGGCAAGAAGGAAGTGTGGATATCTGATAATATGACATGAGTTTTCTGTACAATTGTTTTACTCTCTTGCTGAATGTTCAAGTGAGTGGGTTTCTGTCAGTCTAATTACTGTGCTCTTTACTCTTTGGGCTTCTGAAAACTGTTGACATTTGCTAGTCTCAGGTGTGCTAAATCCCGTGTACAGATGTTGCTCATGAAATGTTGATGTTGTTTTGAAAAATTCCACCATCTCCCTTTCCTGGATGAGCTTCAACAAAACACAGATTGCTGCTTAAAACAGGAAAGTAATCCAAAGCTGGCCTTGGAGAAGTGCCATTTATTACTCCCCTCCACACCCCATAATAATATTCTATTACTACTGTCAAGCTTGTTTTATTTTTCCTTCCCCACATCATGAACCAACTGGCCCCAATGTTTCCTCAGAGGTAACTTTCAATGTGTTTACTTTGAATTACGGTCATGTAGGTGTATATTGGAGCAGCCCCGGTACTGATTACATAAGGGCTCAGTAGCATGTGTGAGCTTACGCATTTACGAAAGATATCACATTTAGAACAGAGAAAAATATAACGCTGGTTCAGAGACATTATTCCGGGCACATCAATGGTTTGCAAGCTCTTAATAAACTGAAACAAATCTTGTAATTTTAGGTCAAGTTGTTAAGCAGCTGGGGTCAAGAAACTTCTCATGGAAAAATAAATGGGTTCCTCCATTATTGCTTTCTTTGTAACTTCTTTAATATTTTCCTGGATTGTGTTGTCTTACTGTCTATCTCTTCAGATCTGAGGAACAATTACTGGTTCCCTGCATACCTTCAATACACCCAGATATTTTTCTGTATTTTCTTTCTCAAAGTGAAGCAGTGCTGCCTGGGTTAATGCAATTGATTGTACTGTGGTAGATTAGTGTGTTATCACTTTTAAATGATGCCTTTTAAACTGCGGGTTACTAATATGTAGCCATTGCACAGTGAATTGATTTTTATTGTGGAGTTTCATTCATTTGAAAAAATGCCGGGTGTTTTAATGAATGTGAATTACAGTCCAATTAGATTCAATTTTCAAATAATCTATTTTTGCTGTGTAGCATTAGGATGTCACCATTCTCTACAGAATGTGAAGTAGTCTTAATTATTTGGGGAAAGTCTCCTTATGGGCTATCATATATTACACAAAGTAAAGTACACATTTAAATGGCTTTTTAACTGCAGTCAACATAAGGAAATCAATGCATGATCCATGTGGTCTTGACTTTAAAGGATTCTGCTAATATAAGTGAAAATTTGCAGGTTCCAGTGGATTCTGGGTTTAAGATGGGTACCATGTTCTTACAATTCTAGTATTAATTTGGCTATATTTTCTAGGAAACAAATTCCTCCTCTGGTAGCCATTAGTTAGATTTTTCTCTCCCAGGGCTGCTAAATAATCTTTACTCGGTGGTAACACCAATAGTACTGTACTATTTCTTATATTTCAGTGGTTTAGGAATAGATACGGGCACAAACCATGGCTTGGCAGTTCGGCCATGCTTGGTACAGCATCTCCACAGAGATTCCTTGGATGCTGTACACTTTGCTCCCCTGCCTCCTCTGTGTGGTTTCCCATTCACCAACAGTGCCATGAGCTTCTATAGACTTCCTTCTCATCTGAATGGAGAGCTTCATCAAGAGGCAGAGGAGGAAAATGCGCAGTACTACAAGTGAGTGGGCTATCACACACAGGAGGTGGGAGAGGGCATTGTGCATTTTTTGTGGAACACTGGTGTAGTGCCTCATGGGCCAAGGTACTGAATCACGGTTCACGCCCATCTCTATTTAGGGACAAAACCAACATATCATATTGTCTAATCCTGGTGATATTTGTACTACTGGTAAACTGACTCTGCCAAAAGGCTCTAATCTTTAACCCTTTCCCCCTAGTATCCTTTTTCTCAGCCCTTTGCTGTAAGGTCTGTACCAGCCATTGATGCACCCATTCATGTTTCTAAAGTGTTTGTGGGAACAATGCTTGTCAAATTTTATCTCCCATTATGAAAGTTGAGAAATGTTTAGGAACAGGGGACTGATCAGGTAGCTTAATCAAGAGAAAAAGTGTTTTCCATGAAAGCAGAGATGGCCTCTCACTTGAGAAGGCTGAGGAAGAGACACTGCATGGTCTCATCCCAGCACCCAGGCAGGGAAACAACAGGGGAATGGCAGAACACTAAATATGGGCACAAATCAGAAAAATTCTAAATTTATTTCAATTTGTGATTTGTTGAGGTCAATGAAACATTATTTTACTGGATTTTTTTTCTGACAAATAGATGAATCAATTGCCAAATAACTGATTCCACATTTATGGTGAAATCCCACTTTTGGAAGTCCAGGCTGTAAAGCTTATGATGACTGTCTCCTTTCTACAACTGCAGTTACTAAAGTGTATTTGTGTACATACATTTATATGCGTTAGAGGTGTGAATACATATTTGTTTTTGTCTTGTTTATGTAAAAAAAAAAAAAAAACCAGACTGTCTGTTGGGGATTCTCAAGCCCTCGCAAGAGATATTATTGCCAAAACAAGAGTGGAACACCAAGCGTCTTTGCTGCGTTATGACATTCGCAATCTGGATAAAGCACGCTTAGTGTCTTCTCTGTTTGTAAATCTAAGATCTTGCACAAAGAAGGCACTCCTGATTCTGAGTGAGCTAGATAGGCTGATAGCTCTCCAAAATGCAGACAACTGATCCGGTGTGGCTACATCTAACAGTGGAAGTACGAAGGTAGCAAACATTGTTTCAAATTTTGCACATGAACAAAAGTGCAAAGTAAAATAAAATAAAATAAAATTGTAAAAATGCTGACAATTAGAGATGGGCACGACTCAAAAAAATTTTTTTTCGTTTTTCGTTTTTCGTTTAGGGGGTCCGTTTCGGTTCGTTTTCGTTTTTCGAGGGTTTTCTTGCACATTTTTCATTTTCGTTTTCGTACGAAACGAAATGAAAAAACATAAACGAAAACGAAAAATTTTCGTTTCGTTAGCATTCTTTTCAATGCAATGTGTCTGCCGTAACGAAACAAAAAACACGGCAAAATTTTTCGTTTCGTTTCCGTTGTCGTTTTGCTTCTGAAAAAATTTTCGTTTTCGTTTTCGTTGCGAAACAAAATGAAAAAACGAAAACAAAAACGAAAATTTCGATGAGTCGTGCCCATCTCTACTGACAATAACAACAAACCTTGGGGGAAACCAGTGGTCCCCCCCCACTGAGTTTGTGATAATAATCCAGACCATTGAGATATATACACTCTAACACAAAAACACACACTTGAAGCCTTGAAATATGAACAATTTATGAGAATTATAGCTTTCTGTGGTGTAGTGGACAGAGTCATGGACTTGAACTCTGGAGTGGAGACCAGAGTTTGACTTACCACTCAGCCATAGAATGGCCGCTCCATCCCGCAGCATGCGGAGGCGGGGTGCCTTTTCCAGCCGGCGGAATAAGGTGCCGGTTGACTGCGCAAGCTGCACAGGATACGCAGGGGGAGCGCACCTATTTAAGGTCCCGGTGCACTCCTCCTTGACCTGCCTGCGCAGTCTTGCCTTTCGTGTCTCCGCAAGAGTCTCACCTGGCTGGAGTGCAGCAGTGGGATCGTCAGCGCAAGCTCTGTTCTCCGCCTGCCAGCTGGCTTGCAGTGATCGGAGCGATAACGCCCGAACAACAGCTGATTCTGGCTGAGTCTTCTAGTTTTCTTTGCCTTGTATTCATGGCTAGCTTTGGGTAGAGGGAGGGGAGCAGGAGGGGGGTGGGTGGCCGAGCCAGGTTCTTGTGAGCCTGCTCGGCTCTTGGGGGAGGGTAGGGGAGGGAGAGGGAACAAGGACGCCCTGGGGATCCGGGGTGGCGGTGACTGGGAGAGTGGCACGGCTGAGGAAAAAAGCAGCCTTCAAGCTCTCATGGATAGTCGGACAGGCGGCAGCAGCCTTCACTCACACAGAGCCGGGGATAGTCAGAAGTGGGGGGGGACCCATGGATCTACCTCAGCGGGGGGTGCAGGGTGATGGGAATCTCTGCGGGTGCCCCCTTGTTGCCACCTTCTCAACCCCCACTGTAACTAGGGCCCTTTAGCTCCTTTGGACGCAGGCCCCTTGGCCATTTTGGTGGCCCTTGTATCCTTGCCCCACGTGGTGCTTTCATCCATTCCCATCCCCCATCGGGGCCCATACCTGGGGGCAATCAGGGGGGGGGGTGATTAGGCAGAGTTGGGGACATCACGGGGTAAAGGGGGGTATTTTCTGCATATGGTGTAATTGTTGGCTTTAGCCACCTAGTTAATTTGGTAAACAGCACGTGGGTGGCGGGCAGCCATTTTGGTGGGTGAGTGGCCATTTTCTTTTGCATTTTTCATACCATCCTTCTGCCTACTATTTTATCTGCGCCCGTCCTGCCCACGGGACCTCTTTCAGAGCTAATCCTTTGGGCATTCGGCAATTACACTGCCTCACCCTTCAGTGTGTCCCAGTATTGGAGAGTTGTGCACCTGCTTCCCGCGCCATGCCACATAAGAAGGGTGCCAGCAAGGGCAAGGGCAAGTCCCGTCCACAGAGGCGGCAAGCATCCCAACCAGCTCCTGAACTTTCGTCCTCATCCGATGAGGAGTGGCCTCAATTTGCGGCTGCCTGGAACATACTGTCCCGCTTGGAAAAGGAGCATGCCAAGCAAAAGGGGATGGAGGCCTCGTATGGGGGGAGGCCCTCTAGGGACACCAAAGCACATTGCAGAGCAGGACTTAGAGTATTGGGTGATCTCATGATGTCCCATATTTCTGTTTTGGAGACCGCTTTGGCTGGATCCTCTGGCCAGGCGTCAACAGGTCAGCACCCAGGATCTCAGGAGGTGCATACATCTGGTGCCGGACTACCACCTCCAGCTGCTCCTTCCGGGGGACCTGCACCTTTGCCCGGCACCCAGGCCGTCATGGACCAGCCGCAGGACCAGACCATTGATTTGTCAACCACCGCCACCCCTCGAGAGTCGCAACCACGGGCACCTATCTGCAACCCTGCTCCGGGTGAGTCTGCCATGTCCATGCACACACCAATGTGGGTACTCTTGCCCTGGCCTGGTTGCAACACAGTAGTACAGGAACAGGTTGAGGCTGACTTCCCGTGACATAGGCCCCCTGCGCCGCCTCCGCGGTCCCCAGGTGCTTGGGGCCCGGCGATGGCGGAGATGGATGCTCAGACAGACTCCAGTAGAAGTCTGACCATGGTCCAGGGGGTGCCGGCACTGAGACGCCGGCTCCTTCAGCGCAGTCTACCACCAAGCCAGCAGCATCACAGGAATCTGAGGCGGCAGTGACTAGTGCTTTAGAATTGCCAGAGGGGGATGAGTCATTGCCATCAGGGGATCACTTTTTTGACGCTATGATTGACAAGATTGTCTCGGGTAGGTATGTAGACATCTTTGAGCTGCTGAATAGGGAAATTGACACCAAGGAACTGGAGAAGCTAGATGACAAAGAGAAAGAGAGAATCAGGAAGAGGAAGCAAGAGAAAACTTGGAATAACTGGCTGACTGCCTTTGTCATGTATGCTGGCATCTATGCGGAGGCTCACCCCGAGAAGGGTGCACTTTTGTGGCACTATTTGGACACCATCATTAGGGCTCGTTCGGATTTTCCGGCCTCGGCTTGGCTGGCATATGACGAAGGCTTTCTTCGCCGTATAGCCAAGGATCCCACCCTCCGCTGGAACAGGCCCCATAGTTACTTATGGCTGAGGGTGATGAGGGCCCCCCGCCAAGCCCTGAATGAGAGATTTGATAGCGGCCATTCGATTTCGCACCCTGGCCGAACTGGTAATTCCCGCGCAAATGCGGGCCAGCCGGTTCAACCCTGGCTGGTCTGCTTCAACTATAACAGCAAGGGTTCTTGCGGGTGCCACCAGTGTAAATTTAGACATTTGTGCTCCACCTGTGGGGCCAACCACCCTGCCTCCACCTGCCCTAGGGGCAAGCCGGGAAACAGGGGAGGGAAGGATCCCGGGAGTAGGCGTACCCCACCTGGGTCACCCCCTCCTCCAAAAGGGACCTAGTCCCATACGAGTGCCTGTTCTGAGGGCGTGGCTTCATAGTTACCCCTCACATGATGAAGCCGCTTACATTCTGAATGGTTTTTTGTATGGCTTCCGCATTCCAGCCATTGGGGAGCGATTGCCCTTTCTAGCTGACAACCTCAAATCTGTAATAGGGAAGGAGGTGATTGTGAGGGAAAAGATAGCATCCGAATTGGCAGCGGGCAGAATCCTGGAACCATTTGAACATCCACCGACCCCTCGTTCCCGGGTGTTGCCCTTGGGCATTGTCCCCCCAAAATCACCCGGTGAATACCACCTTATCCATCATTTGTCATACCCGGCGGGGGAGTCTGTGAATGATATGATACCCCAGGAGTTATGTAGTGTCCGTTATACATCCTTTGATGCGGCCATCAGAATGGTACGGGGCTGTGGCGTGGGAGCCAAAATTGGGAAGTGTGATATTGAATCGGCCTTCCAGCTCCTCCCGGTTTATCCGGATGATTGTGAGCTTTTAGGATTTGCATTTGAGGGTCGTTATTACTTGGACATGGCTATGCCATTCGGCTGTTCCATTTCCTGTTCCGCCTTTGAGCGCTTTAGCTCTTTTATAGAATGGGCGGTGCGCCAGCAGACACATAGTTCTCATGTTATCCATTACCTGGATGACTACCTATTCGCAGGAAATGCTGGCACTCAGCAAAGTGCATCCCTCATGGCTACCTTCCCTACCATGGCAGCTGAACTTGGCCTACCTTTAGCTGAGAATAAGACAGAGGGTCCCACCACTGCACTCACATTCTTGGGCATTGAGCTGGACACTGTGGCCCAAACATGTAGACTCCCTAGGGAGAAGCTAGTTGACGTCCGCGCCCGCTTGACGGCACTCTTGGCCCAGAGAAAGGCTACGCTCCGAGAGCTGCAGCAGATCATTGGATACTTAAATTTTGCCTGCAGGGTTGTGGCGCCCAGTTGGGCTTTTGTTCGCAGACTCTGTGATGCCATTGCAGGGCTACGTAGTCCTCATCACCGACGCCGTATCTCTGCGGATATGAAGGATGACCTTCGAATTTGTCTCCAATTTTTATCCAAATTTAACGGCATTTGCTTTTGGTGATCGGAAACGATCGCCGCTTCAGATCTGCAGGTCCAAACTGATGCACCCGGGGCGCTGGGCTTCGGACTCTATTTCCAGGGCCGTTGGTGTGCCGGCACTTGGCCCACAGAATGGCAGGGCAGTGGTATTACCCGAGACCTCACATTTTTAGAATTGTTCCCTATTGTCAGGGCTGTATTTCTTTGGGCTGAGTGTCTGGCTAATTTGGTGCTGCAATTCAATTGTGACAACCAAGCAGTTGTGCACATAATCAATAAATTGACCTCTAAATCGAAACATGTCATGGGTCTGGTCCGCGCTCTTACCCTCCGATGCCTCCAGTTTAACATATTATTCTGTGCCCATCACGTGCCGGGGGTCAGGAATGAGCTTGCTGACGCTCTGTCCCACCAACAGATGGAGCGGTTCAGATCGTTAGCACCTCAGGCTCACATGGACCCAGACATTCTCCCGACCGAGGTATGGAGGCTTGGAGGGTAGAGCCAAATCTGGCCATGGGGCTGCCTTTGGCACCTAGCACTTGCCGGGCATATTCGATGGCTTGTTCTGAGTATGCGCGCTTCTGCGCTGCTGAAGGATTCCCTTGGCTGTGGCCGGCCACAGCGGATCAGCTAGTGCAATTTGTGGTACACTTACATTTCAAAGGATTAGCCCCCCGAACCATACACGGCAAGTTGTCAGCCCTGTATTACTACTCCAGGGCACAAGGATTTCACCTTCCAGACTGTCAGTTTAGAATAGGTAAGATGATAGAAGGCTGGGCTAGGGAGTGGGGCAGGCCTCAGGATGATAGGACCCCTAGTTCTCCAGGGATGCTGTGGAAATTGGCCGCGGTTTGGCCTCGGGTGTGTTCTGATCCTTTTGAAGTGGGTCTATTTCAGGTTGCCACGTTGGTGGCATTTTTGGGGCCTTGAGAGTCAGCGAACTGGTGGCTCATTCCCAAAGTGACATATCTAAGACTGCTCTTCAATGGGCTGACATGGCTCTTCACGAGGATCATGTCGTGTTCCACATTCGTAAATCCAAAATGGACCAGCAAGGCAGGGGCGCGGAGATACGCCTGGGTAGGTGTTCACTGCCCCACATCTGCCCGATACTGGCATTACACCGGTACACGTGCCAGATTGGCTCGGGTCAGGGGAACCTATTTCAACATCAAAACAGGTCACCATTGACCCGCTATCAATTCTGGCATGTATCATCCAGGGCTCTCCAGGTCGTGGGTATCTCTGGTTGGTGTTTTGGCACTCACTCCTTCAGGATTGGTGCCGCCGCCATCGGGGTCGATCTGGCTGGGATACAACAGATCGGTCGATGGCGGTCTAGGCAATCCAAGGCCTGTGTGCGCCCCTTAATGGACCGGTGAGACCGGGCCAGTTCTTTCTGTTTTTTCGTTCCAGGTGTTGCCACAGGAGGACGGGCACGAGTCATCATTTACGGCCACAGTTTTGTCTTTTGGGCCGCCAAGTTTGCAGTGCGTTCAGGACGTGGCTGCGACCTCAGCCTGGGACAGTGGGCCGAACTAGTGTGGAGGGGAATACGGGGGATGCTCTGGAATGCCTTTTTACCTACAGCCCTCAGTGATCCCCCTGACCCTCCCCCGGCCATTGTCGTGGTCCACCTCAGTGGAAACGACTTGACCCGCATGTCGGGCAAGTCCGTTATACTCACGGTCATCGATGACCTGAGGACATTTAAGCAGCATCGTCTGGGAACGACCATCTTGTGGTCTGCGATGATTCCAAGGTTGGTGTGTGGTCCACTCCATCACCCCCCAAAAGATGCACAAGGCCTGGAAAGGAGTCAATCGAGAGGTTGCTCGTGTAGTCCAGGCAGAGCTTGGATCTGTCATTTGGCACCCCGGAGTCACTTCACGGAATCCTGACTTGTTTTGACCTGATGGTGTCCACCTGTCTGACAAGGGCCTGGACATGTTCCTTTCTGATTTTTATGAGGGCCTGCGGGCCGAATTGTCCGGCCGTTTGGGGTAAAGAGGCATCAGTGTGCCTCTTTGGTGGCAGGTAGCGCAAAACTAAACATTGATTACCTAGGTCCCGACCTTAATTGGCATCTTCAGTGTGCTTGGCAGCCCATAAACAAGTAGCTAGGGTCAGTATTAGACAGGCATAAAATAAACCATAAACCCAACCACATTTAAAGGGCTGCCAAGGCTTGATTAACTTGGTAGGATTCCAATACAGTTAGGCATCCGGTCTGCGGCAGTAAAACAGGCTGCAGGAAATTTACCTGTTTGAAGGGACCTAGAGAAATTAATAATCACCATAAAATTTGCACTACGTTTCAGGCCCTCATAAAAGTTGCGTTTAAAGTTTAATACTGTTAATAAATTGTGGCCCTTGTTAACCCAAAGCAAACCTGTGTCACCTGTTTATTTCTGCCTGGTCTGGCAAAGTGACTCCTTAAATATCTCACTTATCTTGAAATCTGTACTGGAGTTGCTATGTTAATTTTGACTTGACAGCACATAACAATACTAACACATCAAGTATGAGATACTGAACATTTTGTCCTGACCATCTTCACTCTTCCTTTGTTTTAATATGGGAAAATAGCACCACCACTCCTTCCATAAGCCATAGCCCCCATATGTCTTGTGGAGATTCCCAGTCATCCAAGTGACGTTATCTGGAAGTTGAGTCATGCAACTGGACTTCTTTTCTTATGGGATCAAAAGATTTCATTACTCATCCAAGTAGCTTCTTCAATCTGAGAAAAGTTGGTTGGAGGCTTCCAATTTATAGTTCACCTTGGTTTCACCCCACCCTGGTCTGAATGGGTTCGTTAGATGGACAATGTCCTTGGGTGTGTGAAAGTCACACCTGTGAAAATCACCCGAGCTCCCATTTAGTATGGGTCATCAGTGGCCTTTCTGGTGGAGGAGTAAAGTTTTGTATGGGGATCGATGAATAGAATACAATAGAAAATCCCCTATCTTAACAAGGGGGTGGGGACTTAGGCACAATCTGTCTCCCATGTATCATGCTGCTCTTTCATTGATAGTTTGTGAACTATTAATTGAAAGCCTCCCACTGACAACTTGATCTACCAAAAAAGTCTTTCTTTCCTTAAATGGAAAACAAAAAGGGAGGGACAGAGAGAGAGAGAGAGAGAGAGAGAGAGAGAGAGAGAGAGAGAGAGAGAGAGAGAGAGAGAGAGAGAGAGAGAGAGAGAGAGAGAGAGAGAGAGAGAGAGAGATGTGGACCCTGGTGCATCCAGGACCCCATATCCCAGCAGCTTATCTTCACCTGCCATAAAGTAATAGTTACCATTTTAGGTGGGTGTGATATCTGTCTAAATGCTAGATTAAATTGACAGGATATGGAATTGTTTTCTCTTCCCTTTTCTCTTCAGCAATTTTTCTTATGACATCTCTTGCACTGACAAGTATGCCCCCATGCACTGCTTAGTTCTGAAACTTTACAATTTCTCTTGACTTACATTGCTGTGTCCATTTTTATGTAATTAATAACAAGCCAACCTGATTGTCATGCCATAGCTTAGTAAACAAGCGAAACCTAATGGGATTTTCGGCTAGGACAGGCTTTTGCAAACATTATCTCAGATGTCTTAAGAAAGCACTAGCGGAGGTGGCTGCAAAGGTCAGAAAAGTCTATTCCAATGTATGCTTTTCTTCTTTTATACTGAAGAACAGAACAGACCTGGCAACCTGGTGTCTCTGGAGAACTGCTCTTTACTTCTTCATTCCATACTTCAATCTGTGCTGAGAGCTGAGCAAACCAAGATAGAGAGAGAGAGAGAGAGAGAGAGAGAGAGAGAGAGAGAGAGAGAGAGAGAGAGAGAAGTTGAATGACACCTTATGCACATCAAAAATCATTTCCCATCCATTGTGCAATTCCAACAGAGCCCTTTTGTTGTAAATTTCGCCATTTACAACTGGGGAGACATTTGCCACTTCCTGAGAGAAAAGTGACCAGCCTGATTCAGACATGGCTCAAGAAAACTCAAGTCCTCCTCACCTTCCAATCTTAGGTGAGAATTATCTTGATGTGGAATTGCTTGGTACAGCTGTTGGAATGTGTAATATAGCGGGTCTGATGAAACCAGATGATGCCCAAAGTGAAAATTCAGCTCTTTATGTCATGACACAAACACAGGTTGTATAGGGATAAAAACAACTCTTAAAATGACCCAAGGACCTGTTTATATACACTCCCAAGATATCCCCGTGGCTGGCCATTGGATGGTTTAAACAGCCTGCTGGCCCCCAATTAAATAGGCCAGAATCCTGCCCTTCAATTATTCTCCAGCCTCAAGTTCCCACATCCTACACCTGTCTCCCATTGCCCGTGCTTGGGAGCTTGATCAGTCTCCGCTTGGCTGGGGCCCGGCTAGAGCTTGGCTGGAGCTAAGGTAAGTTTGGAACCTTCCTTTCTATTTATTCATATACTCCAAACTCAGGCAGTTCAAGGGTTATACTAAGAACACAACAGAATGGTTATAGCAGCTGTTTGGAAGTTCCCTAGATGGACCAGATGCTTGGTTTATTACCAAGAACACCAAATTAATTTTGCACCTTGCCACCTTATCTTCTTGCTCCTGGCTGCAGTATGCCAAATGTATGGACAGGGCCAGGGTTATGGTGGAAACAGTGACTTGAAGGCCTTAGAGCAGGGGTCCTCAGCCTACGGCCCACGGCCCGTATACGGCCCCCACGAGCCTCAGCATACCCCCCGCACCCCCCGCCCGTGGGGGCTGCTCGAGCCCTTCTACTAGTAAAGATTCTTCTGGGAGTATTCACAGCCTCCTGGGGGCAACCATCTTGAGTGTTCCCCAACCCCCGGGGCGGGGCGGGGCGGGGAGAGGAGGCGACTCGAGAGCAAGACTCGGCAGGCAGCTCCCTCCCTTCGTGAAGGAAGCGCCTATTAGGAGGGAGGGAGGTGTCTTTCCCGCCTCCCGGCGGCGGCCGACATATCTTGGGTGGGGCGCTGCAGAGCACAGCCCGGTCGGTCCGCGGGCGGCAGAGGCAGAGGCAGAGGCAGAGGCGGGCAGACGCTGAGGGGTCTGTTGCGGTGGCGGTGGCGGTGGTGGTTGGTGGTGGCGGTGGCGGTGGCGGTGGTGCCTCTCGACGGCGGCGCTCGCTGCCTCCGTGGCGGCCCAGGACTCCCCCTCGTTGTCGTCGTCGTCCCCTTACGCCGCTTACGGCTCTCTCTGGCCGCTGCCCTGCTCACTCCGCATCTTGCCGGCCCGGCTGCCGTTGGCGCCCAAGCGGTTCGAGATCGTCCAAGGCGCGGGGTCTTCGGCAGGGCCGAGCTGCTGCTGCTGCTGCTGCCAACTCGGCCGCTGTGCGCCGGAGCGCCCCTGCTGCTTCCCAGCTTCCCACCCACCCCTCGCAGTGGAAATTGAAGGGAGGCTGGGCGGGGGGGCGGCACCCACTCACACTCATGCCGCCGCCGCCGCCCTCCTCCTCCTCCTCCTCCTCCTCCTGTGAGCGGGAAGGGGGGAGTCTCGCACCCATGCCCGGCTCGGCCCCTGGAGCCGCCATCCCAATCTCTCCCACCCCCACCCCCTTTCCCCTCCTCCTCCTCCTCCTCCTCCCTGCCGGCCACCGCCTGGGCTTACGAGCGGGGCGCCAGCAGCCTCAAGCCCAGGTAAGGAGGGAGGGGGGTCCCTCTTCCCGCCCGCCGTCGCCGTCACTGGGGGGGGCTCCGCCAGGAAAGCCCGGGGATTGAGGCGAGGACTTCTCTCCCTCCGGACGGCCCTCGCCTGGCCGGGCGTGTTCAGGGTGCCTTCGCCTCCCTCGGGTGGACGCGCATGCGTGTGTGTGTGTGTGTGTGTGTGTGTGTGTGTGTGAGAGAGAGAGAGAGAGGCTCCGCTGTCCTCTCCGCGGGTGCGAGGCGGAGGCGAGAGAGGCTCCTTGGGGGGCGGGTGGGTGGGTGGGTGGGGAGGATGACGGCGGGGACAGGGACGCATTCCCCCCATTCCCAGCCTCTGGGCCTGGCCAGGAGGGGGGTGCCCTCCTCCTCCTCTTCCTCCTCCCGGGGAGCCCTGTGGCTGGGCGGTGTGCCTGAGGCACGGCAGGTCACGAACCAGGCGCCTGGAGCGCATCAAGGGGCAGCGGTAGCGCTGGGAAGCCTTTGCGGGGTTGAGGAGGGGGGCGAGTCGAGGGGAAAAGGCCAGCTGCATTTTAAGGTTGCCTGCTCCTTCAGGTCAAATGCCTTCCGCAGGTGAAACCCCCCCCGGTCCCGGTCCCGGCTTCGCTCGAGCGGGCAGAGCAGGGGTGGCGGGAAAAGGAAGGAAGGAAGGAAGGAAGGAAGGAAGGAAGGAAGGAAGGAAGGAAGGAAGGAAGGATGGCGTTTCCCCCCCCCCTCGATCCGGACTCCAGACCCTTCTCCGTGTGGGGCCCGTGGGTGGGCATTGGGTGCTGGGGAAGGAAAGACATGGTCACCTCCTTCCAGTAGACGAGGAAGGGTTGTTTACTGAGAACTGGGGTGGGGACGTGTTGCTGCCCCCCCGAAAGTTTGGGACTACAACACCGACAATCCCCCGTCATGCCCCCTCCCCCAGGTGTGTGTGTCTCTCATCACAAGCCATGTCAGTTTCAACCCCTGATCCTGGTTTGGGCTGGTGAATTTTGTTTATAGATGTCTCCCCAAACCTTGTTTGAAGCTGAAGATAGGAGTGGGACAGCAGCTTCTCCATTCTTCATTAGGTCTGCAAGGAAGCATCTAATTCCCCCCCCCATGGCATTCTGTTTTTTATTTATTTATTTATTTGTATTTATTTATTTTGTATGCTGCCCACTACCCAAAGGTATTATTATTATTATTATTATATTATTATTATTATTATTATTATTATTATTATTATTATTATTATTATTATTATTATTATTATTATTATTGCATTCTTTTTCCTGTTTTTTTTTTCAATACAAAACAAATATGTTCAGTGTGCATAGGTATTTCTTCATATATTTTTTTCAAAATCTAGTCTGGCCCCCAACAGTGTCTGAGGGACAGTGATCCGGCCCCCTGCTTAAAAAGGTTGAGGACCCCTGCCTTAGAGGGTTGCCCTCCTTATGCTTTCTCATCACATTTAATGTATGCCTGTGATAATTTAGAGTAGAGATGGGCAGGAAAAGAATTTTTAAAATAGTATATCGAAGCTCTGCTGTAATCAGATATAACAGCAGGAAATTTTAAGAGATTTAAGAATGAAGGTTCTCATTCCTTATAGCATTATAAATGTATAAGTGATTGCATATAGAGAACTCAGATCAACTCAAGCATGATACTAATAGCAGACAGTTCTCAAATCTATCTGAGAATCTCCAAGTCATGAGAAACTGTGGGCTTTATCCTGCCAGAAGCCAGCACCGCCAATCATCTGTAGCACTGGCTTTTGGTGGGAAAAGGATTAAAAAGCCCACCCTTTCCTCCACCATTTTTGAGGGCTCCTACCTAGCTCTCAATGGCTGGGTTCTCCCTGGTGGTGATTGGGCATTTTTAAAGGGGTCCAGCTGATGACAGGTCAGCAGGACCCCTCTGAAAATGGTCGGGATGCCAGTTTGGAGCTCTTCTGCTGGTGTCCCGACCATTTTCAGAGAGCTCCTGCTGACCTGTCATTGGCTGGACCCCTTTAAAACTGGCACTGGGGAGAACCCCTGGTGGCGACTGGGCCATTTTTAAAGGGGCCCAACCAATGACAGGGATGAAGGGTCTCTTTAAAGGGGTCTTTCCCACAGTGGATTACACCGCCCGCTCGGCGCTGCCATCCGCTGCAGGGAAAAATGTCAAAAGAGACCCTGCTCCTCGCCTACTCATGCGGAGGTGGAAAGAAGTGTCTCTTTGAGGTGCTGGCCCCAAGCCAGTGCCTCTCAGCTGAGAGGCGCTGGTTGGGGGAGCTCTTTCCCCAATCCCACAGTGGCTGGGGGGGGAGATTAAGCCCCTCTTTCCACCAGCCAAAGTTGCACAAGCGGCACACACAAACACTACACACAAAATGAATAACGAATAAACAAATCAACAAAAAAATGAATATTTTCTGGAAAAAAATCATTTAAAATGAAACGGAATGAACTGAATCCTAAAACGAACCAAACCAAAATGAATCACAATTCTTTCGGTTCATGCCCATCTCTACTCACCACTTCTAGTTTGTTTTACAGACCAGTCTGTGGCCTAGAGGAGACCTATTTATTCTCTGTTTCAATAAATGTTCTGGAACAGGGACAAAGGTTCCTGCTACAGCAGGAGCTGATTCAGAAATATAGCTCCAATGCCTAACAGGATTTAGCAGGCCACAGCAGGCCGCAGAATCTGGCAAAACATCAGGAAGAAAAACTTCCAGAGCACATCCAAACAGCCTGAATAACTCACAACAGCTATCATATCCCGGCTGTGAAAGCCTCCGAGAATATCTAGCAGGAGTATTTGTTTTGGCTCATGATTCCCTCATATTCCTTTCTATTAGGGCATTTATACATGACCCCTAAGCTCCGCCGCAAATGGCTGCAAGCTCCGAACGATAAAAATGTTTACCCACCAGCTCCGGAGTTTGCAGACAATTAAGTGCGACCCCACCCACTTAGTGCGACCAAACTGCACTTTTCTTGTACCTGCTTTTTTATGGTGAAAAATATTTGATGCAGAGACTGCCTGAGGTCTCCTCGCTTCTTTCTGTTGTTTTTCTTTTGCCTCCGCCCCTTAAAGAGGAACCAGGAAGTAAACGGAGGTTGGAGCAACTTCCCCCAACACCGGGAGGTAAGCCTTTTATTCTTTTGTCTCTGTCTAAGGCTTTTTTTCCCTCCCCCCCTCCCGCAGACAGAACAAAGAAGTGCCGAGCAGGTGGGGAGGGAGGAACAGCAATGAACCCTCAAGATCTCTGGTCCGAATTTAAGGGACCAGCGGATCTTAGGGGTCGTGTAAAAAGGCCCTTAGCAGAATCTAACAGTCTTTTGTATCTACAGTTACAGCTGATTTTACTTGGTTCTCTTGAATTTAAATGCAAAAGTTCATTTTATTTGGATGAACAGGAGCAGATTTTTGCTTGGCACTGAAAGAAGCCATCATTATAACTACAGTTTTTAAATAATCACTTGTAAAGACCATTGATAGAGTTGACCTGCAATATGTAATTACTTGTTTTAGTCTGCTTTGTGTGCTGATACTAATTATATACACAGTAAGAATAGGTGTAGGATAATGGCTAATATTATATAGAGTAAATCAGGAAGCCCCTTGTTAGAATCCTGCCTTTTCTACTTATTTGCATAAGTGGCACTTCACCAGTAATGGAGATGGTTATAATACGTAATTGCTTTCAAGGGTTGTAGCAAGAATAATTAAAAAACAAATAACACCTGTGAAGCGCTTTAGATACTTGAAAGCACTATATAAATGTTAAGTGTTATCATTGTACCTAGTCTTGCAGTACATACTGGAAGCAGTGTCAATGAATTTCTGACACACACAACAATTGATGGCCAGACATAAAGGAAAATTATTCCAACATAAATATTTAAACTTACCCAGCTAATGAATTCTAACAAAAGGGTGTAGGTCAAGAGGATTTCATCAACTGAACATATTAAAAGGTTACTCTGGTTTGGAGCTCTTACAGATTACATAAGAACCATCTGGAAATAGTACCAATAAAGAATGAAGTAAAGTTGCATGTGTGGTACTGGACATCTCTTTTATACACCATTTCGTCAGCTTAGTGGGAGCTGTGGACATAAAGAGAAAATGCACCTCCCTATTGTGCTTATTAGCCTATTGTTCTGAGAGTTGCTTATCTTATCATGGAAAGAACACACGGACCTGGACAGAGAAGGAATCTGTGCCACTTAGCGTATGACAGTTTCTCCTTCCCTTCAAGGTGTGAATAACTATTGCATTCTACCCTGCCAGTTTCAAGTTGTGTGTGTGTTTGGGGGGGACTATTAAAAACCTTTAATTATCCAAGCCTTGTTAGCCCATTATGTGTGAAAATCTACAAAGTTTGTGACTATGTAATATATATGCCTTTCAGGTGGCAGGTGACTCACATTTCATAGATGGGCACAAATGAATGCATGCTCACATACACACATCATTTTATGTGCTTGAAGAGTACATGGAAATACTGCACTGCCATTCACACTGGTTGAAAAATAGCTCTGGCACTTGCTTTGTATTTTTATTTGAGAAGCGGTTAATTGATGAAAAAAGGAAACAACTTCTGGAATTATCCCTTGTGTGGTGACACTTTGTGAATGGGAGGGAACAGAAGGTATCCAAACCATCTTGACTGCTGCCATTGGTGTTCACAACATTTAGGCTAGCTAACCTTTTCTATGCGAAACTTGGCATCTTTTTTTCCTGCTGGCAACATGGGCACACGCTAGCGTAGCAACAATGCTTGTCTTTTTGAATCATGGGTACAGAAGCACAATCTCCATAAACTGGATGTTTTTCCCCCAGGATTGAAATTGTCAGTATGCTGCTCTTTGCTAGCCAATACATTGGAGACTGAGAGGATAAGCTGTGGGCTGACAGATTTTAGAGGGGCGATATGCGAATAGCAGCAGATGAAAATGATGATAAAACAAGACGGTCTGGCACTTAGCACTTCCTCTGATTATCCAGGAATTAAAAGCTTGACATATTTGATCAAAGGGAAAATGCTGGCAAACCCACAGTGTGTGAGCAGAAATGGTCAGTGATCTCTGCCATCAGTAGCAACAGCCTTGGAAGGCTAAGCTGCAGCTGCTAGCAAGAGAGTTCCCCAATATTCTGGAGACTCTCACAATGTTTTCATGTATCAAGAATATGCCAAATAATTAAAGCAAACCTCAGAGGGAAAACGTATTTTCATACTATTGCAACGGAGCTCCAGTTGAAACAATTTGTTTGTAGACAAGCACCCATAGACTAAACGAATCCAGTATACTGGCCAAAGGACTCACTCAAATCAACCACCATCAGAGAATGTTGCATAAAGTGGGATGAACGTTAATACAGATATTTTTCTTAAACTGTTAGAACTAATGAATTTGAGCTAAACAACAGTGGTTTCAACAAGAAGGAACGACGCATTAAGAAGTGTGTTAAAAATGGGCTTGACAGTGGAACAGTGGAGGACCATTTTTCACCAGATGTCTTTTAATGATATTGGATGGTCAAAGTGTTTCAGTGACAGAATTTCAATCTGAGAAGAGAGCAAAGCACACATCTGGCCTATTTAGGTCTAGTCAGGAGTGAATCTCAGTCCAAAGGCCTCCCTGATTGCAAAGCACAGGGCAGTTCTATGGGGATGCTTGTCTCCTTTTAAAGCTCACCCATCTCCCTAGGGTGGTATGTCAGGTGTTGAGTTGGGGCTAATCACTGAACACTCTTGAATCAGAATAACTTTGCCAAAAACTTATGAGACAAAGGAGAAATTCAAAATCACCTTGTTTATTCAGCTGTACAAGTGGCCAGGCAAGTTTCCCCCCACAGGCAGGAGAGGGAAATTGCACTCCAGTTTTTTTCTCAACAATCTTAAGCACAAAACATGTTTGTGTCTTTCACCAAAACATTCCACAACAGGTTTACAACTTAATGAGTCTCATTCCCACCATGGTTCCTCCCCATTTCTCTCTCTTATCAGTGTCCTTGGCCCAACTATGCCTCATTCTCCTTTGTGCAGGCATAAGCATTTCATCAATGACATTGGATGGTCAAAGTGTTTCAGTGACTGAATTTCAGTCTGAAAGCATTTTAACAAAGCATAAACATTTTAACAAGATCAACATGGCTTCATTTGGCTCTTTAGCCCTTTTACAAAAAATCATGACTCCTGACCCTGCACAAGTTTAAATGTCCCACTATCCCCGTTTTCTTGTAACAACAAAAGAAGAATCTGGGGCAGATGGGGTTGAATCTATGAGCTGTACTGTATATAGTCGAGTATAAGTTGACCTGAGTATAAGTCGAGGCCCCTAATTTTGCCTTTTAAAAGTGGGAAAATTGATTGACGAGTATAACCCAAATCAATATTTCCCTCCGCTGCCTTCCCCAAGCTGGTGCTGGTGGTGGCTGCTCCTCCTCCTCCTGCTGCTATGGTGGTTCCCTTCCCTTCCTCCCCCCCTCCTCCTCCTCCTCCTCCTCCTCTCCTTTCGATGTGGGGGAAGAAGCGGTGGGGTTTTTAAAACTTTTTTCTCTCCCGAAGCAAGTGCTGATGGTGGACATTGGCACTTGCTTCAGGAGAGAAAAAATGTTTAAAAGACCTTCTGCCTTTCCCTCTACACTCCCAATGCGGGGTGGGGGGTGGGGAGAAGCGGTGAGTTTTTTAAAATAATTTCCCTCTCCCGAAGCAATTGCCAATGGTGGATATCGGCACTTGGTTCTGGAGAGAATTAAAAACAAAACAAAACAAAACAAAACACCGCTTCTCCTTCACCCAAATATTAGTTGAGAGCCTTTTTTTCCAGCCCAAAATAAGGGCTGAAAAACTCGACTTATATTCAAGTATATACAGTATGTGTTTTCCCCATCACTGGCATTGACAATAGTGACTGATGAACCATTGGCGTATCTCTGTGTAAGGCATCTTTCCGTGTTTCTTCTCTTTAAAAAACAACAACACAGATCATTCATTTTATTTTAAGGTTCATTTTAAATGGGTAATATTTTAGGACATGGATTTACAGCTCTATTTTGTTCATGTTCTCCATTTGTTTTTTAAAGGAGTTCTCAGCCAGTTATAAAAAGAACAGGCCACAGAGAATGGTCTCTTCTACTAGGACAGTATTTTTCTAAACCTTTCAATTTTTCTATCTTCCTAGATTTTATTGCCTTCTTTTCGGACCGTAACTACTCAGCCGAATGACAAGGTATCTGGTGATGACTGAAACTATTTTGCATGAATTTCACAATACGTATCTCAGGCCTAAGGTTGCTGCAGGGCATTCTTTTATAAATGCACTTCAAAGTATTTTAGAACAGAGGATATATTTTACAAGAACAAGTGAATAATGCCTGACGAAAATACGATCCAATTTAAGGAGTTAAAATTCCTAAATGCTGTCAAAAAGCAAAAACATTAAATAAAAATAAAAATGAACTGCTCAGGAAGACAGACTTTTTCTGCTGCTCCAATAAAAATGGTTAACTTTATTATTATATTTCACTGAGTTTCTGCCTGACCCCAACTCGCCCCTGTGCATAATAAGCAAAAAGAACTTTATTGCCTTCTGCAGTCAGTCAGGTTCCTTTTGCTTTAATGTCTCACATTTAACCCAATGGTATTTGTGTCAGAGCAAAAAATATCTTTCTGGCATTTACGATCAAGAATGATGCAGGGACCTGCTAAATATGCTTGCTAAGGGAGGAGCACAGCTTTTTCTCCTCTACTCGGGACAGACGACATGGCCACATTGGCATATCGTTACAGCATATGATTCTCTTGTAGTATTGTTTGGCAGAGAACAAAAGACCACATCAGCTTGTGTTTCTACTTAAAACAATCCATCCTTCCCCTTTAAGAGTTGGCCCATGGTCTTCTGGCACAGGCCTAAACATGCAGTCTTTTTGGGATGACTCGCTGAAATCCAGAAAAGCTCTTTTGGTTTTGGCTTTGTAGATGAATAAAACAGATTGCACTGAAAATAAGGACCTTTTAAGCACTATCTGATCACACCAAATTTCACAGTGTCCAAAAGAAAGAAAAAAGGCTGAAGAGAGGCGAGGACATGAATTGGGAAAGAGAAACCAGGATCAAGGAACATACAGAATGAGTTGTAAATGATGAAGAAGTCAAGTAGATGGAGGAAAAGAGGATTTGACAGATCCAATTTCCCCCACGTTTGAATTTGTAGAACTTCTTATTATCTAATTTGTCTCAATATGAACTGAATGGGAATTCTTCGGGGGGGTGGAGCCATGCAATGCCCTCAGAGTTTAGGATTCGGGATCCTTTTGCAATTTAAAGTCAATCTCTTCATTTTTCTTAAAGCATGAATAAAAAAGGATGATAATTCTTCTCTTTCTTCAGTTAAAAAAAAGAGAGCCATGATATATTTTTATAAACAGGGCAGAAAGATTTTGATTAAAATAGAAAAAGAAAGAAACTTGAAGGTAAGTGCAGCGAAACCATACAGAACCCCCAGTTATTTCATGGACCTGTACACGTCTTTTCCTTACTCTCCCTGCCATCATTCAGGGTTATCCAGCTGAAATCACTGAGACTCAGTCCAGTTGTAATGTTAATAAAGTAAAATAACATTTATTGAATTCAACAAGCTGTCTCAGTTTAAGGTTTACTTGTGTGCCCTTAATTGAAAGTTCCTCTTAGCAGATTACACTCAAATTCTATCCTTTCACTATTCTCAGACTTCTCTCATCTGTCTCACATCTCACATTTCATCATTATCTATCTTCTTTACCTAAACTTTTCTTAACCTTATCTTAAATTTTCTTAACCTTATCTCCCTCACATGTCCCTCAGGCTGAGCCTTTTAAGCATGTGGGCTCCGCCTCCACGCTCCCTCATTGGTCCACTGTATTAACCCTTTGCATCCTCCTGCACAAAAACATTTGAGTATGGAGGGGCAAACACCACAGTAAGAGATAGGGGAAGTGTTTTATTCATCCATCCATGTTTAATGCATCATTTTAAAATAATTAGTTGTTTTTGTGGAGAGTTGATTTGCTTTAAAATCACAATTAAGCATTTTAAGATGCAGAATGGTGGGGCAGAGCAACAACTGGGGAACTCATGTGACATTTCCAACCCTCCATTTTCAACCCTCCATTTCTGTCCTTTTTCTGCACCAGGACAGAAAAACCAAGAAAAAATATCCCTCAAACACTAACATAATAACGTTTATGCTTCGTACGTGGGTTGGGTTGTGTGGAATCTACCCTGGAGGCCTGGAAGAACCAAAAAGAGCTCTAAAAAGTTTCAAACAGCCCTGGGCAGTGCTTTCCCATCCCTGCTATAGCCAATGCCTCATACATTTGGTTGGAAAACCCCTGCCTAGATAATGTAATTAAATGTAATGCACTCTGAGGGAGGAAGCCACCGGTCTGGTGTGCTTGGCACTGGATTTCCTCTATCAGCAAGAATAAGCAGCCTTTGAGGTTTCTTCCATCCTATGATTCTTTCATTGTCTTCATCATATTAGAAATGGAGAACTGGAAGAGATCCCATGGAAATCTTCTGTGAAGGAGACAGAGTGGGGAATCAAAATCCCACTCTCTGACTCTGCAGCCAGATGAAGACCTAAACCAAAGGATTCATGAATAGCCTGTATTTCCAATATCTGTTTTCAGACAAGCAGATCTTATAGCAAGAGTTATGGTTTCAAGGAAACCAGAAGGGCATTGTTACTTTTCCTGTCCTACTCACATCAGAGCTAAAGAGGCAGCCTAAAACATTTTGCTGCCTGAAAGCAAAGGACAGGAGGGTGCCTCCTCCATGTTCTACTTGGAAAAGCCCAATAGACTAGTGCCTGCATCTTATTTAACATCCAATGATGAAACAAGGAAACTTCCCCATTACCAGTGATTCAAGAAGAGTTCTCCTCCTCCTCTTCTATAATAATCTACAGTCCCAAGCCTAGGATAGGATGTGCAGTGATGAGACACCAGCTAACTGTAGAGCTTGCCTTGGGACAAAAACAAAAACAACCTGTAATAGTCATTGCACAGACTGGAGGCTGTTTTCACGAATAGTGAGAGTGGCATTAGGTTCAGTAGCTATTGTTCCTACACATTTGTTCATAGAATCAAGCATTTTTAAAATAAATTCAAGGATCAAACATACACACACTTGGGTCAGGAGTAAGCTAAGAAGAGATGAAGCTAAAGCATCCCCTGTGTAAATCTGTCTCCTTTTCTTTATGCATGAGGAAGTTCTGAGGTGGAAGTCTTTATTTGTACTATAAAGCTCTTTAAAAAGAACAGTGCTTCATGGACTCTGATCCATTTAGACACCTACAGGAGCCCTTGACAATACACCAAATTGCAAAAGTTGGACAAATTTGGGAGACTCTTTTTCACCTTTGAGGCCATTTTTGGGTCTTTCACATGCACCTCATTTTTGCACGCACACACACACAGAGAGAGAGAGAGAGAGAGAGAGAGAGAGAGAGAGAGAGAGAGAGAGAGAGAGAGAGAGAGAGAGAGAGAGAAGCTCTCTGCATGCATTCTGGTGCAGCAGCAAACGTGAATGCAGATCAAATGAGGAGACAAAAAGATGACGGGTGTTCCCTTAGCTGGTTTCTAAACCTTGCACGCAGTCACTTGTATGCACGCAGGCTTTATGAACTGACATGTTTGGTCAAGGTGAAAAACACTTGCAAATTCAAGTGAGCAGGCAAGGCCAGAAATGTTGCCATGAAGCAGCAATTGCTTGCGGCAATATCATTCTCCACCCCAGAGGCCCTGGCAGTAATTTAGCAGCAAGAGTAGGAGAGAAGCCAACTTGGAGATGACCCAGTACTAGCAATGGCAAGTGTCTCTTGACAGAACAGGGGAACCTGTTCACTTCCTGTAAGTCCATCCCCTTACTGTAAAGAATACATAATGTGGAATTTGAGTGCGTATATTGCGGTGCTATTTTGCCTGTGCAGGGAAACCTGCAGGGCATCATTCATTCATTCTAACATACGAGCACAAAGCTGCACAACCAAAGTGATTGCTCAGGGTGATAAGCCTTTTCCAAGGGCATATAAAATCCTATTTGGTTCAATGGAGTTCCACATGTAGCTCTAACCCTACAGAGAATGGGGAAATGCTGATATTTTGAAAAAGCCCCATATAACTGTTGAAGTCCCCCAAAAGGGGAAGTCATGATAACTTGCTAGTGAGTGGGACAGGAAAATAGATGGCCAAGAAAAGATCAATTCCGTTTGATTGCTGGCTAGATTAGCTATATTGGTTTGTTTCAACAGTTTCATTCCTGACCTAGAGGTTGCTTCATTCCACTTTGGACGCATTTTTAAAAATTTTCAATGGAACACATTCAAATCAATGTAACAATGTATCATTTTTAATGTTGAGATTTGTCTTACACTAACAGACTGGATTCTGTTAGATTTCGCACAAGACTCTTCCCATCCCCCTTTTAGGGAAAATTGTCTGTTTGAAAATATGTTTGATGCGACCCATGGCCTTTCTCCTCTCTTCTCCCTAACCTCTTGGAAGCAAATTCCCTATATGGAAGAAAAGGTTCTGAGACAGAGAAAGGGCAATGTTAGTTGTCCAGATATTTGGGACTTCAAAACCCAGCCAGCTTTGAAGATGGCAAAGGACTATAAGAGTTTATGGTCTAAAGCATTGATAGGGCCAACATTTTCCAGCTGCTGGTCTAGGCAGGTGGAGGCAGAGGGAAACCAGGGGGATGGGAGCTCAGTAAATCAAGCCTTTCTCCTGCATTGCTTTAATACAGATCACTTGGGGGTTCATTCAGGAAACTATCCTAATTTCATTCCACAACCCATCAAAAATGGCTCTCAGCTGTCAGTGATTTGTTTTCAAGCAAGATTGGTTTGATGCCACATGCAAAGCCATAAATAAAGTCATCTCACATCCTCAGTGGAAGATTATGGGTGAGATCCATGAAACATCAATTCACATGTCACAAAAATGAGCAATCTGTGCAACTGCATAACATAAGAATACTCTACTTGGGGATCTATTCCACTCAGGGATATGACCTGAAAAATACACCGTATACATATTGTGGATGGGTTTTATTGTCCAATCCTGCTTCCTTGCTCAGCTATATTAAGGTCAATAACATTAACCAGACACACAAAAGTGACTCTACATCTCTGCCTCTTTTGAAAATGATAAATATTTATAAAGTTTCTTATGCCCTGAGGCATCTGTATGCCTCTCCTTCTCTAGGATGTCCTCAGAATTGCCTTCTGTTTGTCTTTTTTATATATTTATTTCCTTTCCACCTCGCTGACTTCCTCTTCAAAGCCCTTGTTCTATCAGTGACCTTCACTGACTGCCTTTGACTGGGATTCTCTGGATAATTAGGCTTGGGCCAGATAGCTCTTTTGGCACAGATAGATACTGACATGCAATTTGGGAGTAGTTCATGTGTAGCTTTAAATGATGGGTGAAACAATGTCAAGAAAGCGAAAGTTAGCAAGATCAAGAGATATAATTGTTCCACAAGTTAAAGCAAACTCAGAATACCAGACTGAATCAAGGAAGCAAGTGCAATCCAGATGTTTCCAATAGCACCTTTTATAAGCCACAGCCAGGGTAGCCAGGCACTGGGGTAGGCAACAGACTATCCCTGATCTAGAGGTAGCCCTAGGAGTGTTTGTGAGAGAGGTCTGTGGCTGCAAAGTCAGATATTGGGAGTTAAATTCCCCATGGTGCCTCCTTGATGAGGAATGGAATTGATTATCCCAAGCATGACCAAACTTCAGCCCTACTGATGTTTTGGACCACAACTCCCAGAATTCCAAGCCTGTATTTCCAATGCCAAAGGACTGTGGGGGTTGTTGTCCAAAACATCTGGAGGGCCAAAGGTTGACATGCCTGGATCATTATCCAAAGAGTCTTTTCCACCTTTGCAGTTCTAAGATTATTTATTTATTTATTTATTTATTTATTTATTTATTTATTTATTTGATTTGATTTCTATCCCATGTCATCTAGCAATGGTGCTACTCTGGGCAGTTTCAAGTTCAACATAAGACAAACATAAACATAAAAGTGCTACTTGTGACTTATATACAATATGAAATAAGCAACATAATGAAACAAAACAAATATAACCAAAACAACAATAAATCATAAGAAATGGTAGAGATGGGCACGTTGTTAGAACTGCTCAGAGAGAAAGACTTACAGAAGGCAAGAGAAGGTTGGAGGCCACCCTATTATTCCATTAAGATATTAGCTTTATAACTTGGTTTTATATCAAATTTGGAAATGATGTTATTTACCATGTAATGCTTTCAGCTTTTTACCTATAGATTCCCTAACACAGAACCCATGCCCTGTAGCTACCTGACCTGGGTGTAGATGCTATTTCCCTTACTATCTATTCTATACTATTTAAGTAATCGATGAATTATTTTCAGAGGGGAACTGGAGCTTCCATGTTGCACAGGACAAAACAAGATCTGGTTTAACTTACTTCTGAAACAAAATACATAGGATTGCACCTTTGTCTCTATATATTCTGAGGATTAGCTATCTGTGTCTCTCGTTCTCTGTTTGATAGGAATCTTGAATTAAACACAGGTATGCTGGGCAGAAGACAAGGAAACTTAATTATTTTTTAAGGAAGACAAGGAAACTTTAATTATTTTTCGAGGATGTTTTCCCACAAAAGATTTGCTGAGTCGACAAGAAAACCCTCTGAGATAATAGGGTATAAATATACAGCTATTTTACAGGGATCATCAATCAGAAATATCCAGCTCTGCCAGGAAGACCATTGTTTGGATGACCGAGCATAAGTACTGAAATACAAAGGATTCATTTAAAAAATAACATAACTCTGGATGAAGATATGTACATATTATATCTAGAAAGTCATGCAAAATATTAACACTTGTATTAAAATATTCCAACTGAATCTTATCTTGCAAATGGTTTGAGCTCTATTCACTTAGTGATTAATGATGTACACATTTTTCTAAAAAAAAATCAAATTTCTTGGGGGAAACACAGCTTCCTTTTACTTTTTTGTTGTACTGGAATCATCAGCAACAATAATAAATAGTGCAACCTTAAATTTGTAAATCTCATTGTTTTCAGTTGAACTTACTTTCAGGTAAACTTTCAGGTATAGAGAATTGTAGCCTAGATAGGTAAGGTACAGACAGCATCCTGCTGTTCCCTTCCCATTGAAAGGAACCAGCATGTCTTGAGAACTCTATTACTCCCCTCCTTCATTGACTCAGTGACTGCTGTCCTTCAGTACTTCTACTCCATTGCCTTTCTTTATTCCCTTCTAGGCTAATATAGGAATGCTAAGCCAAGGGATGCTACCTATTAGACATGACTTGAGAAATCTCATTTTTGTCATGCAACCCAAACTTGTGCATTAAGTTTATGTTTAACTCAGGCTATTGGTGTTATGTCCAGGAAACTGTACATATCCCCAGAAGGAAATGCCACTGAATTCAAAAAGGACTTATTTCTGAGTTGACATATTTCAGATTTCACTGCCCAAATGCAAACAATTTTGGTGCCAGTGGATGATTTAGACATACAGAAAAGTAGGTGCTTGAAACACATTAGAACTAATTCAAAGTGCTATCATTTTTCTGAGTGGTGAGTTCTCTTTCATATAACAAAATATACCATTTCCATAACCCATGCACCTCTCTCTGTGTGTCTTGGGAAATGGAGGACAGAGACAAGCTAAGCTTTACCTGGCTCTGATAATGGGCTAGACTAATCAAATGATGTCTTGTGGTATGGGGGCAGAGGACACTTTGTGATGAGAGGTTGAGGTTTCTGAAATAATCAATGCTTCCCAAGATCTCTGTATGAAAGAATGATTTGTATTGTATTCCCTTTGAAAGAAAAACAAGAAGGCAAAAGGACAATAGATGCTGCCACTTCACCCTTTTTATTACCCTCTTCGCTGCAGGGCAGGCGGGAAAGACGATTTTTCACCATCAGATCACAAACACTGCCATAGCAGAAGGTAGTTAAGAGTCATAAGGGCATTTTAAAAAGGAAAGAAGGAGGGAGTGAGGGAAAGCAGGAAAGTAACTTTGGGCGTTTATACACGACCCCTAAGCTCTGCCGCAAATGGCTGCAAGGTCCGGACCTTAAAAATGTTTACCCACCAGCTCCGGACTTTGCAGACAATTAAGTGCGACCCCGCCCACTTTAGCGCGACCAAACAGCAGTTTTCTTGTACCTGCTTTTTGGATGTGACAAATATTTGATCCAGTGTAAGGATAGTGAGTGCGGGGCTCTCCTGGCTTCTGTTTGTTCTTTTTTTGTGCCCTGCCCCTTTAAGAGATCTGAATGCTGCCGGGAACAAAACGGAGGTAAACCAGCATGCTTTTCTTTCTATTTTTCTCCCTCCCTAAGGAAGCCAGCAACCAGGAAGTGCGGAGGGGGGTGGGGACAGAGGAAGAGCAGGAACCCCTAAGATCTCTGGTCTGAATTTAAGTGGCCAGCGGATCTTAGGGGTCGTGTAAAAAGGCCCTTTGAGGACAAGAGGCTTTAATGTCTGGTGAGAAATGGAACCGGATGAAAGGGAAACAAGAAATGGGAGTTAAGGGCTGCCATTCTCTCTCTCTCTCTCTCTCTCTCTCTCTCTCTCTCTCTCTCTCTCTCTCTCTCTCTCACACACACACACACACACACACACACACACACACACACACACACACACACACACACACACAGAGAGAGAGAGAGAGAGGGGGGGCAGAACTAAGTCACAATATAATTCTTTACTATCTCCAGATGGAAACTTATATCAATAAAAGGCAAACACCCCTGAAAAAAAAAGGAGTAAACAGCATTACCAATAACCTATTTAGCTATCAATTTGTAATTAGAAGAGATTTTTAAAGCCAGGTAGGTTGCATGGTCAAGTGCTTGGAACAATACTTAAGCAGTTATTTGGCTAACACTATTGGCAAACATCAGGAAATATCTAACATTGCCAGCACACAGTCTGGTTCAAATTAATGAATAAAATGTTATTTCCCCCCCAGTCATATGCTTTATGCAACTTGCTATGCATTCTACCTTGTTCAGATGATGAATCTACTCATTTTTGGAGTCAATGGAGATATCGATTCCTTGGGAAGGTCAGGGATAAATGTTATTCTGCATGGCAAAGAGGGAATAGAGATAAAGGAAGTCTGCTGTTTCAAACAGGCTCTTCTGCAACACTGCTATGAGTGGGGAACACCAGAACCCCCCCCCCCCAGCAATTTAGCATTGGGGACAGACTATCAGCATTTTACCAAAATACTATGGGTGATTTGGGGATAAGAAATAAAAGAGAAGTATCCATTAGTGAAAGTGTTATAATAGTAGAGAACTTATAAAATAGTAGATAACTTTTGCTTCTTGGTCACACCAAGAAGCAAAATTTCCCGAGAATATGTTTTTAGATTCTGACTATATACTATTGAACTACATGCCATGAAGTTGAATCCAACTCATGGCAATTCTTGCTAGAATTTCCTATGCATAAAATACTTCTGTGTAGCTGGAAAACATTTGGACGAATGTATTAAATGACTTGGCGGTTCTTAAGTATTACTCAATGCCATGTCAAAACCAAAATGGCAAAACTGACTGCCTCATTCATAAAATTGTGCATTGACATTTCAGGGCCCCGCTACTGGAGTTGAGAATCTGTGGCCATATTTATTTTGGAGTGAAGGGAGCTTACCATTGTGGTAAGCATCTGACGCTGCTTGTCACAGTATGAAAGCTGTTACTGAACATGGGGAAGGATGGATGATACCTTCAGGATTCAGCTTTTGCTACCTTCCTGATAAATCTGCCAGAAGATCTACAACATGGAAAACTGGGGATAGAGAGAATGAGAGAGGAAGACCTGGTGCCAGTGTAACCTTTCACTCCTGTCACCTTAGAGATGTGTGAAGTACTTCATGCCTTTTAACCTACTGGGTGGTTTTCTTGAACTAGCACTGTCATAAAATGTAGAGGATGGAGATAAAAGGTGCCATGTCTAAGGAGAAATGCCTTTTATCTTTTACACACAGTGTGGACCATTTACATCAAAAGGTGTTTCTTTTTGGAGTGCTACAGGCAAATCTCATCTTTAAGTTGTTCCTGGTGATATAGGACCTTAGGGTTGTTTTATATTTAATCCCAATAGATGATTTTATGTTATCCTGTTTTATGGCTTACCGATTGATATTTTTATTTCTAGGGGTATTTCATCATCCAGAGAAGTAATCTGCAGAGAAGCCCATAGGATTTTAATTTATCTTAACCGATGCTATGTTTAAACCATTATTAGAACATACGAGTCTCGTTTTCACAGTCTTCAGGGGAGGAAATTTGAGATTCTGACCTGTGGGGTGGCTTAAATAATATTAATATAGAAGTTTGACATTATAGATAAAATGAAAGTAGAAAGAATTTTTACCAACATTTTTAGCATCATCCTTTTGATGATTTGTTGACTATTTTTAAAGGGCGAGAAGGTCATCCCTTTGCTCATCTTTGGAACCTGGCACGTCCTTAGTGAAGATAAGGACTTGAGATGGGGACAAATTGAAAAATGAATCAAATTTTCTGCTGAATTTGGCCAATCTGTCAAAATTTGTCAATTTGTATTCATCATAAACGAATTTCCCTGACAAATGCAAATTTATGATTTTTTTTTTAGCAATTTTAGATTAGTATATTAGGCCATAAAATGGCTCTCAAGGCACCTGGAGAAACCAATTTTGGAGGGTAGACTCTCCTACAATTTCTCCAAAGTTGGTGAAGATTGGGTCACTTCAATCAGTTGCTATAGGGCACTTTCCTGGGGGGAGGGGCACTTTGTGGATGTATAACTCAGATGTATGAAAACCAATCTTCATCAAACTTAGAGGGATTTTAGAGGTGAGTTCTTAGAAGCCTTTCTGCAGGTAACTGTAGGCGTCTGGGGGCACTTTCTTAGGGTGCCTCTTTGGAGGCGCAAAGCTCTGAGGAATGAACCCCAATTCTCATGATACTTTCAGATCTTCTAGGGGAGATTCAGGGGATGCTTCCCTCCAATTTTGGTGACTTTAGGTTCCATGGGGGGCTTTTAATAACATTTTAAAGTGGAGATAAATTGGTTAGAAATCCATCATTTGCTCAATTCATCAATTTGTCAGCCCCAACAAATCACAAATCATGATGAATCACCATTTCTAGGACCTACATACCTGAAGGACTTCCTCCTTCCATATGAACCTAGTCGGCATTAAGATCTAGCCAGGGAGCCCTCCTGAAAGAGCCATCCCTCAAGGAGATGAAAGGAATGGGTTGTAATTATAGGGCCTTTTCAGCAGCTGCCCCCAGACTATAGAACACCCTCCCATGTGAGACCCTCCTGGTGCCAACATTGATGACATTGATGTTGATGAAGATTTTTTAACTGATATAGCATAGACTGTAGAACCTGATGACAATTTTAGTGTATTGTATTTGTATTTATATGTTTTATCAATTTTTATTGTTTATTGGTATTTTAATATTTTAATTATTTTAATTATTCATTTTAACTGTAAGCCACTCAGAGACCTTTGGGTAGTGGGTGGCATATTTTGGCATGTTTTGATGTGAACCACACAGAGTTCCTTCGGGAAGACGGTGCGGTATATAAGTTTTAAAATAAATAAATAAATAAATAAATAAATAAATAAATAAATAAATAAATAAATAAAGGTTGTATACATAAATAAATGCATAAATAATAAAAATTTAAAACTACTTCCCCATCTCTAGTAAGGACAGAATTATCAGTACAAGGGAAACTCCAAGCCCAGATGTTGACCTGCAGAATCAGCAGTGTCCATGTCCAATGCCTTGATGACAAGTTGCTTCCCTCCACATCACATCAAGGGTCACAGAAACTGAGAAAATGGCAATCCAATATGTAGTTTCAGATCTGTCTATGAACAACCTGGTTAGCCTTCTTGGAAAGTGGGGGAAGCTCATGCAAGCATCAGTTGCATGAGCAGCCAGTGGAGAGACATGACAGGTTAAGGTCCCCATGTTCCATATAAGCATCAGTTGAATGAGCAGCCGGTGGAGAGACAAGACAGGTTAGGGTACCCATGTTCCATATAAGCCCATTCATGGAAGTAACATGGATATTCAATGCACCACTGCAGTAGTGATTTGCACGATAAACAAATATCTGTCAAGGGATAATTCTTTGTATATTCTGATAGCGATATGTAGCATTTTGATGTCATTATGACCAGTGTATTATTCTTGATTAGCTTAGGAACAATCATCCTTAAAAGAAGGTCGGCAAGCCTGAGAACAAAGAAGAAAGCATTAAAAACAGTAACAAAATGCTTCAAAAGCTCCCATATTGAGCATCCGGGGAGAATATTCCTTCTCCACTCCAAGAACTATCGACAAGTGAATAGGGGAGCAGTGGTATGATTCTATTTATAATACAGTGGGGGGGGGAGTAAACAGTAAGGCTAATTAAAATAGATTTCATAAGAATACACACTGTAGGAAGGCAGCATATTGTAATATTGAAACACACACTTCCCTCACCTTATGGTGTTTTTTTAATGTGCTGTTTCTCTGTGTAAGTGCACGACGATCAGAAATGGCATGGAAGCCACCTAAACCCACATTCCAAATGAATGCTGCTGTTTAATACATGTCTGCACCTGGACCTAAAGACATTTAAACCTTGCTATGGGATTCAATCTTTATGACCCATGTGCGATTGCTACTATCCATTATGTAAAACAAATCCATTTACCTAAGTTAATGACAGCATAGGAGAAATTACTGATGCTGAATTAATGACAGCCAAATGACATCACACTATATTTTAATTAAGTCCAGGCTGAAAGCTCTCAAAGTTGTTTTTGAAGAACTGGCACTATTATAGCCCTCTGGGGCCAAAAATGTGAAGTCGACATATCTTATGTCAAAAATTTCAATGTAATTTAAGCTAATCATGTAAAAAGGTGAAAGACCTAAAGTTTCATGCTTTTCATTTCTCCTCCTATTTATCTTATTATGTCTCATTAGCTCTCTGCCTTTAGAGACAATAATTCATAGTTTATTTGACTGACCATGCGACAGTTTAATAAATGAAATGACAGGAAAACCTTAAAGCTAATTCAGGACAGAAAGAAAGAATGACACGTAGACAGGTCCGTGTGCTACTGGTATGAAAAGTTGATGGATCAGCCCATTTTCCTGAAGGGAAGGATCTCTCTGCTATCTCCTCTTCATTTCAGTGAAAGGGAAAAGACTAGTCACAGTGGTTTGCCATTTACAAATAAAAAAGTATAACACAATGGAAGAAAGCAATGTCTCTCAGAAAAGACAGCACAAATACTATTTCCAAGAGAAAAAAATGTAGCTTTAGCCAACTTCAACTGAAATCTCCTAGCAATTCAACTTTGTATTTTCATCAGTCTCTAATAGACATGGGCATGACTTGGCGAAATTGTCATTTCCATTTTCGGATATCGTTTCCGTTACGTAACGGAAACGGTAACGACAATTAAGCTGTCAGAACTCGAACTCGAACCGAAAAAAGAAAAATTGGGCGATCGCGCGATGCCAAGCGGCACAAAAAAAAAGTTTGAAAAATAAAATTAAAAACCCGATTCCCGGCCAAAAAAGCAGGCAAAAATATGCCTGCCTGAGGGCACCTACCAGAGGGGTGGTTTCTGGGGGCGGGGTCCCCAGCCTTCCCCCCCTCCTGTCCTGGGCTGCTGGTACCGGGCTGGGAGGGGGCATCCCGGCGCCTCCATTTGCCATGCGGTGCAGGGGGGATCCAAAATGGCGTCCACAATATTTTTTTGAAATCGTGGTCCAAAAAACCACCAAAGCACCACAGAAACATGCGAAAATTAGCTATTTTAAATGCTTAAATTTTTACAGTAGCAGCAGTGGGTTTTTTATAGCAGTAAAAGGTCACACTGATTTTATTTTATTTTATTTTATTTTTATTTTTTTACACCTGCGCAATGATGGGCTGGCCATGGGATGGGACCATGCAAACTTTTGGACCCATTCTACCAATCGCATGGCCAGGTTTTGACTGACACTTCTGGATGTGCAAGAGGGCATAAAAAGCCGAGGCACTCCCAGAAGAGTCGCAGTCCGGGCTTGGATGTGGGTGGGAGAGGGCTGTGTGTAGCTGGCTGCTGTGCTAGACTAGTTTCGATTTCGCGGAGCCTTTAGATTTCAGTTAGGCAGGCAGGGAGGGAATTGATTCAACTGAATTTTTAGGAAATAATAATAATTCCTTTCATTCTCTGTCTGCTGTGGGGAATAGCAACACAGTTTATTCTTTTTTATTCTCCTGCAGTTTGTTAGGATTTCTTTTCTGATAGTGCTTCAAAGGGGGGGAGGTTTGAGTGGGAGGGGAGGTGTGGATTTATTTTAAAAATTTCATTTGCTTGGTGGCAAGCCAAGGTCCTTTCATACCCTGCCTGCAGCTCTGCTGTGGGTGCACTGCCCACTTTGTTTGCAAAAATTGCAATTGCTTTATTCGATGCAGTCTTGTGCAGCAAGTCAGTTTAAAGTGTTTTCCACCTGCTCTGGGTCATTGCGGGACCCGCGCCTGCCGCCCGCGCGCCCGCGCGCCTGCCCCTCCCCCCGCATGCCTGCCCCTCCCCCCTGCCGCTGCCGCCACCCGCCCATGCCCCCCCGCCACCCCGCCTGCCGCCTAGGGTGCAAAAACACCTAGCGCCGGCGGGACGCCACTCGCTGGGACATCAAATCACGCGAAATCGCGGCGGCGGTAATGACAAACAACAAACGACATGACGAAATGACAAATTTTTAAAAAAATTCGCGAAAAATGGAAACGACCCGAAACGGACCCGTCCCGAATAACGACAACTTGAAAATAAAAAATTCTGGTCGTGCCCATCTCTAGTCTCTAAGTTTTAGGCTGCTTCTGATTCTGTCCCCTCCCTACTACAAAACTCTACCAATATGATGTGTTACTTTCCCTGTTGCTTAGCTTTGCCCCTCTCTGTTGCTGTTGCCTTCATGTGAAATGCAAGTCTGAAGTCTCAACAGAGGTGGGGCCTCAGGCATAGTCTATCTGCTACTTATCAGGGTGTGCTTTCAACAATACCCAGACAAATCAAAAAGCCACCACCAAGACCATAGCTAATGACCCATACTTTATAGGTTTCAGCACCTTAGGCCATTGTTCACCTTAAGGCTACAGATACTATTGTACCTAATGAGCCTATGCAGGACATTGTCCATCTTATGAGTGTATTTCAGGCCAGGATGACAAGAGGTCAAAGCTGACTATAAGATGTAGGACTCACACTACCTGTATTTAGAGTGATGAAGCTGCTTGGATGAGCAGCAAAACGTTTCAGTTTCTCAAGAAAAAGAAGTCCAGTTGCCATGACTTAGCTTCCAGATAAGTCTGAAGAGAAGAAGGTCCTTTCTGCATCAAAGTGATTTCAATAGGAATCCTGATCCCCCAACACGCACACACTGTTCTTCCTGTGTGAACAATCAGCACATGGGCTGTCTCTTTTTCAGTCTCCTCACTTGGGACATAAAGAAACCAGTGATGGAATGGAAAATGTAATACTTGGGGGGAGATTGTATTGTGTGTGGCATTTACTGGATCTTTCCAAATCACCCTCAGCCCAATTTGTGCCTGTGTGTTTAGGAATTACCTGGTGTCATCATGAAAATGGATGCATTGTTCAATTTCTGAATATTGCAAAATTCAAGAGAAATAAAGGAGAGGGCAGAGTTAGACGACTCAATAACAATGGCAACAATAACAACAAAATAGGACCAAGAAATCTATTCATTCCTAATTGCATTCCAAAAGCTACAAAGTACCTTTCAGATATTCAGGATTTCTAAAAGAGCAATCTTCTACTTGTATAATCCTATACTGCTATAATGCTCAACAGGGTAGGATATTTGTATGCTCTACCTACCACTATATTAACCATACCCACACAAAGGGGGAAGGTAAGGTGAAAACACATAACTAGAACATTCTCAAGCAACAGGTAATAGTGGTTAATGTAGTTTGATGGAAGTACACTCTGGAACACTTCTTCAAAACAGGACACCAAATAGTGTCAGAATTCCAGCCACATACTACTTTTCTGTTACTCACTGCATACATAGAGGCTTGTTAAGTAAGCTGTTCAAGTCCCACAGGATGGAGGTAGAAGGAATATAATCCCTATTTTCTATTTCTGTATCTGATATGAAGGGTCATATCAGAGTCAAGCTGTCCAGGACTGAAAGTTCAGCTTATTTAGGCAAAACAGCAAGTTGCAGAAGAGAATTCATAGATACAGTAAAGTGAAAAATCTCCCTCCTCGATAGACACATGCACAGGCACAACTGAGTCAATCAGGAGGAGCACTGCAAGAACCATTAGACTGGCTCCCACATGAGCCCCCATCCACTTGAAAACACTAACAATAAACAATTCTTCTGAAAGGACAACCCTGTCCTAATGTTTTAGCAAGCTTCATTGCCCTGTTGCTTCTCCTCTTCCCTCCCCTTCCAGCTGATTGAACTCTGCTTCACAGGAGTGGGAGCCATTCTACTTTTTCATCATGAGAAGCTACACTGAAGTCTAGGTTTCCTGAACAAGACTGGAGGCATCACTGAGCCCATCTTTCTGCCTTCTCTCCCTGTCTTACGGAGAACTCAGTAAGAACCAGATCATCCTAGGGATGTAAATTTTCATTTGCCTCATCCTTGCACACACATAAGAGGAACTTCAGGATTATTCTCTTTAGCTCACAAAAGAGTACAACACTTTGTGGGAATCTTGGGAAGAGAAGACAATGAGGATGTTTCTGCAAATTTGAAAAACTGCACAGATACCACTATAAGGCACATAATGTTTACTGCTGATAGTACAAAATACTGATGATTCTTGCTTTATTGCATCATTTCTTACAGATCAGAAGCACAAGAGGGATTTTTTGTTTTTAATAAATAATCACCCAGCCATTCAGTGGCGGTGGGGTGCTTGCTTCCCTAAAAGGAACAGCCACGCAGATTTGTTTGAAGACAGTTTGTGCGAAGTACAAATATCTTGACAAGATAACATAGCAGGGCTTGCATTGCTTTCACCCTGGAATGAGGAATCACCAAGATTAGTCTTATCTCAGAGAGGTGAGCCTGAACCGATGAGTGCAAAGTATCCAGCTTTTACATCCCTAGATTACCTTGGTATGAGAGAAAGGAGACCCTATCTATCACCCAGAGCCACCATGACCTAGTGTGCAAACAAATAGCCATCAGCGATTACCAGTAGGGTAGAGTGGATCTTGCATATATGAAATTGCTGGCTGGTTAGCCATGCTAGACACCCAAGCTTCAGACCATGGGTCAACAGACAGCAGAGCAGAAGACAAACCATCTCATAATCCTTAATGTTGATTGTCAAATGCACTCTGCATTTTAGGAGACATCTGCATCTTAGTTTACACCCATTCTTCCTCAGCCAATTGCATATGGAGTCAACTCTGGCTGGGTAGCTCAGTGGCTTAGAGTAGGTATCTGGCTGCAGGGCCAAAGGTTGGCAGGTTGATTCCCCACTGTGTCTTAGGTAAAATGTGCAGTCCCCGTTTCTTTCTCTCTGTGTTGAAGTGATAATGAATCACGTGGTTAAAGTCTGACTTGTATGTAACTGAAAACGTCCTGTTCATATACATAGAATAACTTTAAAAATATCATCATGATGGTAACACGTGATGTCAACTCAAATAGAATATTCTTTTTTGGAGGTGGCAGACATTTAATGGATAGTCATGTTTGGAAAATATATGGAATTCATCTGGAAGTTGAGTCATGGCAACTGGTCTGGTTTTTCTTGAGGGACTGAAACCTTTCGCTGCTCATCCAAACAGCTTCATCAGTCTGAAAAAAGCTAGTTGCAACAAGTCCTCTGTTTTATAGCTCACTTTGACCTCATGTCAACCTGGTCTGAAATAGGCTCATAAGATGAACAATGGCCTGAATAGGCTTGTTAGGTAGACAATGGTCTCAATAGCCTTAAGGTGAACAATGGCTAAGGTGCTGAAACCTATAAAGTATGTGTCATTAGCTATGACCTTGATGGTGAAGGTATGAAGTATTTTTATTTGTCTAGGTATTGTTTAAATCACAGCCTGAGAAGTGGCAGATATACTGTGCCTGAGGGCCCCCCAACTCTGTTGAGAGAGGGGTTTTCAATGCTCACGAATGGCTTCCCTGATCCCTCTCTCAAACCATCTATCTTCTCTATCTAATATGTGTACATCCTCATCTTTGAATGAGTGCCCTTTGTCCTTCAAATGGAGGTGTACTGCTGATTCTGGTCCTGAGCTGTTACCCCTCCTATGTTGGGCTATCCTGTTTAATGGTTGTTTAGTTTCTCCAATGTAGAGATCTGCACACTCCTCACTACATTGGGCCACATATACTATATTGCTCCTTTTGTGTTTTGGTATCTGGTCCTTTGGGTGGACAAGTTTCTGCCTTAGTGTGTTTGTGGATTTGAAATAAACAGGGATGTGGTGCTTGGCAAAAATCCTTTTAAGTTTCCCAGGCACTCCAGATATGTAGGGAATAACCAGGTTCTTCATTCAGGTCTGTGTCTCAGGCTGATTCCTTGTTCTTCTGGGTCAGCACACTGCTTTGTTGAAGGCCCACTTTGGATATCCACAGGTATTAAGTGTTGTCTTCAGGTGCTTTTGGCTTCTGTGGAGCTGGGGATGCTCTCTGTTCTGTGGTTTAGGGTGCTGATGCCATGACTGAACTTCCAGATAAACTCACCTGGATGACTGAGAATCTTCACAGACATATGGGAATGCATGGCTGTGTGAACATTGCCACAGAATCATAATGCTGATAATTTTCTAATAGGCACTTCACAATGAAATAATTACTGACTTCTAGACAAGATTTTCAAATGCATGTCTATTAAGAGCAGCATACCTCAATTCCAGGTGATTTTTTGAGTTAATCTCAGAGGTTGAAAAGATTTCTAGCATGACTTATGGGATCACTGAGATGGCCCCTCTCCGTCTGTTCTAAGAAGTACAGTAAATCGATGTAGTGCGTGCTTGCTAAAACTGAACAACTCCAGATGGGAGATATGCAGATTGTAAAAGGAAATGGGGGGAAAATCAATCAGAAGTAGCTTGTCTCAGCAGGCCTCATAATCCCAGTAAAGTTTATGGAATGTATCTTGAAAAGCCCTGTTATACAAGAACAAGCATTGTGGGATTTGGCTTCACAGTGATCACGTGTTTTCATTTTATTTATTTATTTCAGCCTTTACTCTTTTGATCTGTTTGACATCTGGTAACAGAAGGAAAACAAAAGACAGCAGCTTCTGTCAGATATCACCTTGTGTGAAGCATAACAGCCAAGGTGTGTGAAATCTGGTCCTATGGAGAACTTCTGATAGCCTGTGTGAATACTTCAAAGGATTTGAAGGAAATTAATGACCTTAATGTAATTTAAGATACAATTATCAGCCTTATGCAATGGAACACCTGCATTCTTGAAAAAAATGATTTCCAATAGACAGTGTTTTGCAGTCAGAACAAATAACTTTTCAAAGGGACAAATGACTGTGGTGTGTTAAAAGAATAATTTCAAACTGCATTTTGTTTACTTAAACAACACAATTATCCTATGAACAATTGAGAATATGCATTCCTTTGTGTCAGTTTCCATTTGAGTCTAATGCATACCCATGTATCTATGCATCTGACTATGTATAACTTAGGCTGCTATCATATTTTTTAAAAAAGAATGTTTGAATGCCAGATAGAAGGTCTCACATATCTGACCATGAAAGAGAAAATGGCATTTAAAATGAGGGCAGTAAGCAGCAATATATTAGTATGTCTGATTCAGTGATTGACCCTAGATGGATACGAAAATGTGGAAGATGCAACACTAAGGCTATTTTCCTTGTTCCGTCTTTGCGAATCTCTCTATAGTGAGATGTGTTAAGGCACATTTGGAAGTTATGTTTCCTTTGGTGAATTCAGTTTAGGCAACATGCAGGAGTCAGCAGACAGATGGGGGGGAGACTGGCAATCAAGCTTGATTGCAGCTTGTCAAGGTAACTCTGGTATGGCATCCAGATTTCCAGCAGCCACTGCTACAGCAGAACTATCTTAACAAACTGGAAATACGTATGGATTAGCAATTTTCTCCATGCTGTTTCTTGACACTTCCTTTGATCTACCAGATGCCCTAGCACAATGGTCGCAGCCTAAAGGAAGGAAGGAAGGAAGATGATAGATAGATAGATAGATAGATAGATAGATAGATAGATAGATAGATAGATAGATAGATAGATAGATAGATAGATAGATAGATAGATAGATGTGTGGTTTTAAAGCCTTATTGCAGAACTAGATTGGCTATTCTGAAAAGCAGAGCCCAGGTTCAGAGCAGCTGGAGCACAAACTGAAGAATGAATCACAGAAACCCATGGGTGGGATTTCTTATCTTAATAGCTTTTCAAAAGACTGGGTGAACCAAGAAAACAGAGCAATATCAGATCCCATGCTAGAAAACATTGTTTCTTTTTGTTCAGGTGGGTTACATTCTAAAGTTTCTTGTATCATGAATTCCATTAACAGGGAACTAAAGAGATCAATTTCAGATGAGGATACACATGATCTATTTTGCTCCAGATTAAACTTTCTCAGATATGGAAGTCTGAATGGAAGGTAGCTGTTTACCTCCCTGTACACTTGGTTTGGAGCATGGAGAGCTCATCTTTATATTGGCCCCCACAGGCAAAGGTTTAGCAATAACCTCAGTGGTGGATAATGTTCAACAAGGTGATGTGTTCATCATAGCATAAGTAGATACTAGAGACAGGCACACACACAAAAGCGACACGCTGTTTCGTCGTGTCATAAGGTTACAAAACGTTTCATAATGAAACATAACGACAGAGTTCCATTACGAAACAAAACAAAACACCATTTCCCCTCTAGAATGAAACAATTCATTCTAGAGGAAATGGCAAGGGATAGGGTTAGTGTTAGGGCTGCCATCGCTTCCCATTGATTCCAATCAGGAAGAATTTTTTTCCTAGGGGCACCCCCTTTGGAGCTTTATAACTCAGCTCTCTGAACCCCAAAATTTTCTAAATTTCGGGGGGGGGGTGTTTACCTAGAATTGCTTGCAGAAGGCAACCCTGCAATTTTGGTCCTTTAGGATCCAGGGGACCATGGTGTTTTGTTTCATTTCATAACAAAACTACTTTAACATTCATTACAAATGAAATAAAATGAAACTACTACATAAATATAACAAAATGAGAAGAAACAATATTGTTCCATTTTGTGCCCATATCTAGTAGATACTCTAGACTAGGAAATGGAATGGCTATGGATCAAACAAAAAGAGGAAGAATTAGAGGAGGGCAGCAGGCGAACTGATGCAGGAAGAAGAGTTAAATTAATCAAATTACCAGCTCCTTGTGATTAGAGATGGGCACGACTTAGCGGTATTCCCGTTTCTGTTTCCGTTACTCGGTTCCGTTACTCTACGGAAACGGTAACGGGAATTACTCCCCCAGACTTCGAGCTCGAACCGACGAACGAACAATTTTGGTCTGATTTGTCGTGCTCGTTACTTGCATCGCGAGATCGCGCGATGCCACACGCGGCACAGAAAAAAAGTTTTTAAAAGTTAAAAAAACCCGGTTCCCGGCCAAAAAGCAGGCGGGAAAATGCCTGCCGTGCCTCAGGGCACCTACCAGAGGGGTTGTTTCTGGAGGTCCCCGGCCTCCCCCCTCATCCCCCGTCCTGGGCTGCTCTGATGGGACTCGCCGCAGGCTCGCAGCCAGCAAAAAGCCCAGTCTCGCCGCCGGCCGCCGCCATTAAAGCGCAAGCAAGCGGCACGGACGGCACAGGAAAAAACTTTTAAACTCTCCCCCCACCCATTCCCGGGCCAAAAAAGCAGGCGGAAAAATGCCTGCTTGACTAAGGGCGCAGGGCACCTACCGGAGGGGTGGTTTCTGGAGGGGGGGTCCCGCCTCCCCACCGTCCTGGGCAGCCGGACTCGCGAGTCGCCATCGCCATGCCATGCGGTGCGGGCGGGGGATCCAAAATGGGGCGGCGAACGCAATATTGTTTTTGAAATCGTGGTCCAAAAACACACAAGCACAACAGAAACACGCGAAAATTTATAAACTGCCAGATTTTTCACAGTAGCAGTGGGTTTTTTCTTGCAACAAAATGTCTCTCCTCTCCTCCTCTGTCCTCCATTGATTTTATTTTATTTTATTTTATTTACACCTGCGCAGTGCGCAATGATGGGCTGGCCGAGTGGCCAGCCATGTGGGAGTGGACAACCATGCAAATTTTTGGAGCCATCCCACCAGTCGCATGGCCACTTGGCCATGGAGACTTCTGGGATGTGCCAAAAAGCCCCCTAAAACCTGCCCTAGCCCTAAACCTAACCCTTGACTCCGTACCCATACGTCACAGACTGTCTTCTTAGTGGGTCAGAGAGGCACCCAGAGGTGCAACCCACTAGCCCACCGTAACCTTACCCGTCACTAGCCTAACCCTAGCTCTTGCACTAAGCCACCTTAAAGCCAGATCTACTTGCTTGCATTGCACTACACGCAGCAAGTACAATTCCCTTCTGTGTGAGACATGGTGGTGCCAGAGCCTTGTGAAGGGCGGGTATGACCCTATCACTCTCACACTGGTCTCACGTCTGCACATTATGTTATGCAATATCCATATGGCTATCGCATAGCATTTTGCAGCAGCAGCAGGTGAGGAAAGGAGACCCCCATGTAGAGGGGTGTCTCTTGGAGCCTGCTTCCCCTTCCTAGTGGCAGGAGGCACCCACGGGTGCCTCTAGGAGCCCACTTTCCCTTTATAGCGGGCCAGAGGAGGCACCCACCCCACAGAGGTGCCTCCAGGAGCCCGCTCCCCCCCAAAAAAACCAGTACTAACGACAACGAAAAAACGAAAAAACGAACCGACTAATTTTTGCGAATTTTCACGAAAACCGGAAACGACCCGAAATGGGACTGGCCCGACTAACGACAACTCGAAAAATTTTTTTTTCAAGTCGTGCCCATCTCTACTTGTGATACATGGGAAAGTATAGCTTTTTCATGAAGGCAGAGCAGAGGCTGCTTGGATAGGGTCCTTGCAATGGGGGTAGATAATTGTTTTTTCATTGCTCATTCTTTGGCATTTGAAAAAAAAAATCCAGATTGTCATAAGTCCCTTCAATATGATCCAAAAAGCAACCAAACAATCAACCTATCTCAGGCACTGTGGGGCCTAAAGAGTCTTTCTGTGTGTGGCTTTCTGGTGGGTGAGATATATAATGATCATAATTTAACACCAAACATTTACACAGACATTTTAAGTATTAAGCAATGAAATACCTTTGTCTGGATAGAGAAATAAGTCAGTATGATTTTCTTTACAAACATCTGATCTATTTTTTTTAAAAAAGATCTCAAGTAATTCCCATCCTATTTATGAATGGATGTTTGGTATATTCTTTTTTTTTTTAAAAAAGCAAACCAAAGTGTGTTCTGCTTATATATCACCCCATAGCAATTAAAGCACTCTCTGGGCAGTTTACAATTCATTTATGCAGGCTACACATCCCTCCCCCAGTGAGCTAGGTACTCATTTTACTGACCTTGGAAGGATGGAAGACTGGGTGAACCCTGAGTCTGCTACCTGGGATTGAACCCCAGGTGGTGAGCAGAGTTTCAGCTGTAGTACAGCTGTTTAACCACTGTGCCATGAAACAAATGAAAAAAAACACACACCAAACATCCATATTGAAACTCTTTTCCTTGCCATTCAAGATCATTCAACTTTACAGCTTCATACTGACTTGGCAAAGTGGATTCCTGCGGTGTAGTGGAGACAGCCTGGTAGTGCTTGGCCAGAGCAGCATGTGATGTCTTCCACCAAGTCTGTGTTTAAAACTAAAAAAGTGAATATCCACAACTGCTAAATGAAATTCATCCACACTCAAGCCCCTCCATTCAAAATCCATGAGTGAGCAAGAAAAAAAATTATGCCCATGGCTAGCTAATAAAGGCCTGATTGATGATGTCATGATGACAAATGGGCCCTAATTCTAAATTCTGTCTGCAAAGCAATTAGTAATGTCATTGAAAGCATTACCAGCACTTTCTTCAACTTCATCACCAAGCTGTGCTCATTGCTCATTTTCCCGCCATCCCTTTTATCTCCTCAGTCAGTCATGGACTCTTGAACCTCAGTAGAACGTGTCTTTGTCTTTCGCAGCAACCCAGGGGAGCAGGGGAAACTGCTAGCCATGCAGAGGCGGCCTTTTATGAAAGGTCAAGCAAACTTTTATTGGAAATTACACCAGCAGATTTTCATGCAGTAATTTAAAAGAATAGTCTAGTAGTTTTTTAAAAAAAGTTTCCAGTACGCTCCTCCACTCCCACCCCTGAAATAGGTTTTCAAGGCTGCATTTCAAAAATGATTAAATGAATGAGCTGTCACACAGGCAGCTTGTCAAAGTGATAGACTGCTGAGTAATGAATTGGGGGAGGTAACACGTCTCTAAGGCCTCCTGCCTCCCTTCAATATAAGGGGACACAGCTTCAGAAGGATGCAGGGGGGTGCATTCTTATACCAGCTTCTGTAAACTCAGGGCATGACTTTCAGAAAGGGAAGAAAGGGGAAGAGCTTGGCAGTAGCTGGTAGTTAGAAATGGTTAGTTAACTGTAACAAACATCTCTATTGAACAGCAACGATATGCTCACATCCTATAACTATTGTAACTTAACAAGGGAGAATGCTACTTTTGTGGTATCATTATACCTTTGTGGTATATTTGTAACATCTGATGACTTTTCAAGAAATGGGAGTGCCACCTCACCATGTGGTGGAAATATAATATGAGGCTACTTATTGCTCTTTTGATGGTATTGAGGAAATGATGAGGTGGTCAGGACAGTGTCATTGGTACCACAGACTTGCAGCTTATGATTGATTTTTTAAAATGATTAGAAACGTCACTATTTTAGTTGCACTTGAAAAGTGTTGAAAACCCTTCTAGGGTTGCTATATGTCAGCAGCGAATTGGTGGCACATAACAAAAAAAAAGTATAAATCCCTCCGTGCAGCTCGGCACAAAACAATACCACTTGGGGGGGACTTACTACTCTTGTGCAAACAGTTCCTTTAAAAACTAACTCTCCAAGATGTCATGTGGGTTCACAGTGGGGCCACATTTTTTTAATGAAATCCAGCCCCAGATTTTGGGAAATAGAGTTTGGTTGTCCAAGTGATTTCACTCCTCTACCTTGCGGGAAGGGTAATGGGCTTTGGAAAGAATGCCCATCTCATTTTAACTCCTTCGTGTGAGCTTGGGAGTGGTATTTTTATTACCATAGTAGTTCCTTTTGTCACTTAAACAAAATTAAGTATGAAAGCAGGTCTGGCCCTTCCCCTTCTTCCTACACTACCACAGGTGACAGTTTTATGAAACCTTATCAATTTCGTTTTGGATTCTAAAAGAAGGGTGGGGGAGAAAAATGATCTATCTACTTCCTTCTGTCATCAGGGATTGCCTCTCAGTGGCAATCTAGTATGTCATCACATTGCAACTAGAGAAGGGCATGAATTGAAAAAAATGTGTTTTGTTTCATTTTGTTTCGTTAAGGAGTTTGGTTCATTTCATTCCATTTTTTGTGAATTTTTGCAAAAATAACATTTTTTGTTTCGTGAATTCATTTGTTTTTACCCACTTTTTCCCCAGCGCCCACTGCACGGCCCCTGGGGCCCGGTCAGAGCTGGGGAGTGCCTACGAACCGGCATGGGAGGAATAAAGAGGGGGAACGGCGTCAGAGCCACACTGCTTTGCCCGCCTAAACATGGCCTCCTTATCTCCCCTCCCAATAGGCTCCCACGAGGGAGGCGCAAGAGGGGTGGCTTTGAAGCTGCGCTGCTGTGGCTGCCTAAGCTCAGCCTCCTTATCTCCCCTCCCAATCGGCCCCATGATAATGGGCTGCAGGAGGGAGGTGCAAGGGGGTGGCTTTGAAGCCACACTGCTCTGGCCACCTAAACACAGCCTGCTTCTTACCTCTCCTCCCAGGGCTGGGCTGAGGCTTGAGCCCACCACATCCCTCGATGGCACTGATGAGGTGCATGCTCCCTCCATGCAGCTCGGCACAAAAGGACCTCCGGACCAGCACCAGGTAGGAGACATCTCCACCCGCAATTAACGAAACGAAACAAACCGAACCAATTTTTCTCGGTTTGGTTCGGTTCGGTTCGTGTTAAATTTGCCCCTAGGGTTGTTATTCATTTCATTATGTAATGAAAAGAATAACGAATAATGAAACAAAAAATTCATTTCGTGCCCATCTCTAATTGCAACTCATCAACCTACTAAATGAGTGGCTTAAAGCAGCAGTTGTCCTTGATATAAGACAAGTAATACTTGTGTTGCTGCTTCAGAATGATGACTTGCACTATAAAATATTTCCTTGGGGGCAATGTATATGTTTCAGGTGAGCCTACCTTCAGAATGTGAATTCAATTGACCTCTCAAAGCTTTCATTTCATCCCAGCCGCGGGGCAAATAAAGGAAAACTGCACTCGAATGCCATTAGTCCAATGATCTGTGCTTCTGAAAGAAAAATTGCTGTTCAGATGGGACACTACTCTGAGTCATGGGTGTAGCAACTATTTTATCAGCAGCACAATTACAAAACAGCTTAGATTAGATTCAACCCAATTAGAGTCAAACCAATTAGAAAAGGGTTGAATGGGAAATTTCGCCTTTCAGACCAAACACAGAACTGCTGGATAGCTCAGAGGTATCATTATCTGGTTCCTGAATCAGAAGTTCGTAGTTGGATTTCCCAATTGCCTCCTTGACATTGACTGGGCTCAATATCCCATCCAACTCTGCATTTTGAAATTATTATAGTTGTTGTAAATGTTTTATATGCTATTTGTGGACAAAACTTATTTCAGTGGTCCCCCCTCCCCCCAAAAAGTCCAAAATGTAGCAATACAAAACAAAACAAAACAAAAAACAAAAAAAGACACACTGCCTATAGCAAGAAATATATACATAGACACCTTGTCTTACAATTGCTTCGACAACCAAGTAATACAACTTACGAATGCTGCTCTCTGCTCCACATGACAGCTGACTTTGACTTTGACCTGTCAAAGTCAGTTGTCATGCGGAGAGAGAGCAGTATTTGCTGCCCATCGCCACCTCCTCCTCCTCCTTGGTTGCTTTGATCCCTGCAAAAGAGATTGAAGGACCTAGGAGAAGGAGGAGGTGGTGGCGATCTCTGCCTCCATCACCTCCCCCCTTCCTTGCTTCCCTTTTAAGGCACCCAGGCACAGTATGGACCCAATGATCTTTGGGCAGCCCAGATACCTTGAAAGGAAGTGCTTACCTTCCCTCTGGGCTGACCAAAGATCGATCACTCCATCTCAGAGGTAAGCGAAGCTAAGCGCTTACCCAGAGGTAAGTGCTTGCCTTGCAAGGTGCCTAGGCTGGCAAAAATCAATGGGTCCATTATTTGCCCACACAGATTGCAGAGTCAGGAGGAGGAGGAGGAGGAGGAGGAGGAGGAGGAGGAGGAGGAGGAGAGTGTGTGAGGGGCTGCTGTCGGCCTCTCAGCTGTGTTTTGTTTTGCCAGCTACAACCTCTAAACAAAAAAACTGACAGGCGCAGCAAGGCAGATTCAAGAAAGCAGTGGGAAAATTCAAACAGCACTGCTTCGGGCCTGCCTTGCCTCCGCAGCCCTCAGGAGTATTTTTTTTCTTTAGAGGTCAGGCTGTCAAAACAAAACACAACTGAGAGGTGGGTGGCAGCTCTCACACACGCATGCACACACACACACACATACACATACTCCTCCTACTCCTACTCCTCCTAACTCTGCAATATATTAGGGGGGGCTGCCAACCACAGCAGGAGGCTCTTTTGTTGTGATGGGCGCATAAAAGGGCAAAGACAGTGGGGCTTGCAGCAGGCACAAAAGCCCCACTGCCTTTTCCCTTTCATGCACTCACCACAGCAGAAGGTGGGGTAACCCAAAGAGCCTTCTGCTGCAGTGGGAAGCCCAGACACGCATGTGCATGGATGCAAAAAAAACCCACACACAGAGAGAGAGAGAGAGAGAGAGAGAGAGAGAGAGAGAGAGAGAGAGAGAGAGAGAGAGAGAGAGAGAGAGCAGAGCAGAGCAGAGCAGAGCAGAGCAGAGCAGAGCAAGAAGCAGGAGGAGCAGAGTGTTGTTGGGGGGGGTAGCTGATTTTGATAGATCTGATCTGTCAAAATCAGCTGTCTGGCAAGGGCTGCAGAGAGCAGCCTTTGGCTGCTGTTGATTGAGGGGGGTTGGGACAGCCTTCCCATGGGAATGCACTGAAAACCTTTTATTCTGTTCCTTTTTTGCCTGTTTTCCAACCTCCGGAGCAGATTAAATGATTTTCAATGCATTACTATGGGAAACCGCTATTCAATTTACGAATAATTCGACTTAGAATGTGCATTCGGAATGGATTAATGTCATAAGTCAAGTTACCATTGTATTTTTAAATGTATTCTGATCTGTGATAATAAAATAATAAAAACTGGCACCCCCTCTGTGTGTGTGTGTGTGTGTGTGTGTGTGTGTGTGTGTGTGTGTGTGTGTGTGTGTGTGTGTGTGTGGTCATTTTTGCATACTTCAACTCTGGCATTGGGTTCCACTTTGAGAAGATAGAAAGATGCACAGTCCTACACACAAACATCAATTACATGATCGCTGTCTTCCTCTGTACAGGCATTCTTTGGCCATGTGTGTGAAGTATAAACACTTCTTGTCCCTCTTGACTAAGTCACTTTAATAGCCATATGAGAGGTGTGGGATATTGAGGAGTTTTCCAGTATCTTCACCCAACAATTTCCATAGCAATCAATAAACTTTATACAAGTGTTGTAGCTCTTAATTAAGTTGCTCTTTGTAACACTGAATCAAATCTATAAAGGTTTCAGGCTAATTATATGACCAGTAATTTGTGATGATGAAATATTACATATTTGTGGCCAATATATATTTAGGTACTGACACATCACCTCCTATGATAAATGTCTGCTCTAAATGTGCCTTAGATTTTGCATAATGAAATTGATTAAGTAGAAATATCCTGTTGAGACTTCCTGCTGTTAAATATCACCTGAGCACCAATTGGCTTTGTGTATCTCAGACAGAAAATTGTGCATTGTTCTATTCTTGATCCACATTTGCTATCCAAAGCTCTATTTCCCACATACCTTTAACTTGAGGCCTGTTTATATTGGGCCAACAAAATGCATTTCACCAGCTGTTTTCTTAGAACATCACATGACATAAAAATTGTGGTATTTTGCAGTTTGCTAAGTAAACAGAGAATCCTTAATTTCATTTGTTCAAAATCAAGAGAGATGCCATCAGACCAGATCTTAGCTTATTTTGCTCTGGTCAGTATTTGCTCACTGACTATCTGTACACCAGTCACATGTAATATATTGGGCAAGGAGGGAAGTGTAGCCTATATGTGCTATGTAAAGACTGGATGGAAATTTCCTCTAGATAGCTAAAAATTATACATTCTTAACAAACTGGTTTAATCAATGTAGTATTTGAGGGATTTGCCCCTGTACCCATGATTCAAAAAGCCAGGACATGGCCTAATATTGCTGTACAAAATCATCAGCAAAAATGATGTCATGCTTTACATAGTAAGGGGCAACCTGAACATTGAAAACAGTAATGGCAGCAGTCAAGATGGTCTACAGGATACCCTCTTCTCCTCACTACCATTCACAAAGTGACCCACACAAGGGAAAATCCAAGAAGCTGACTCTTTTTTTTTCTATCAGTAAACTACCTCTCACCCAAACATGGAACAATTGTCAGGACAGTTTTTCAACAAGTATGAATGGTAGTGAGCAGATCCAAGGTCCATTATAACAAAGTCATTGGTGGGGGGCACCACTCTATTTTTTAACTTTGCTTATGGAAAGCTGTACTCCGATGTCACACTATTTACTGATACATTCCCTTGCACCAATAAGGCACAAAATGTGTAAAATCAAGCAGAGCCAGTCATTAACATGAATTGAGAAGGCTAGTCACACAGGAACTTTGCCAGAACTTTGAGATACCTACATATACACAAGGAGGCTAATACAGGAGGATCTCAGTTCAGCATGTGTGTGTGTGTGTGTGTGTGTGTGTGTGTGTGTGTGTGTGTGTGTGTGTGTGTGTGTGTGTGTGTGTGTGTGTGAGTGAGTGAGTCAGTCAGTCAGTCAGTCAGTCAGTCAGTCAGACAGACAGACACCTTTATTGGCATAAAATAAATACATAAAATAGACAATGGACTATTATAATAAAATAAAATAATAAAAACAAACAATTATGGGAGTATGCGTGCCCAGCCAGTATTACTCAAATAACCAGAAAGGGTAGAGGGAATATAGGTAAATTGTAACGACTAGAGCTGGAGGATGTTTCTATGAAGCATTATACTGTATTTATCCAGCCATAGTCGACTGTAGACCATCCAGAATAAACAGACTACTGTATATCTGGGGGTGTTAAGCAAAAGGCCCATTGACTAACTGTGGCCTGCATCGTTGGATTAACTAGTTGATAAATATGGCAATCTGCCTAGTGTGGGTTTTATCCGAGCCTGACAAAAATGACCTCATCCTGATGACCAGGAAGTCTAGCAAGATATGGCTCTAGGTGAGAAGCACAGATGTCCTTGTATAGAGGACAATGATGTGTTGCATCGTTACAGTCATGACCAATTCTTTGTGACTCCATGTCCATGGACTTTTCCTGGCAGTAATACTGGAGTGGCTTGCCAGTCCCTACTCCAGGTGCCTACAGCACCTGGTATTCCCTGGTGGTCTCCCATCCAAGTACTAACCAGGGCCGACCCTGCTTAGCTTTTGAATTCAGGTGAGATTGGATGTGCTTAGGGCATTTAGGCAGCTGTTCAGCATATATTTATGAAAATGCTCATATTGCAATTAAATTTTTTAATAACTAAGGAATAACTTTCAGTTACTTTCACGGTTCCACAGACTTGAACCATGTACTTTATATACAGTTCCACAAGACAGAGCCTTATGTCATTCTGAAGTTTTAAAATGTAATTAGAAGTAAGTACTCTATCTTATTTACTAGTGACCTAACAAGAAAAAAATAGTGCCTATAAAATGTTAATTCTATCAATATCTATTTGGAATTACACTTATTTACTTATATACTATTATTTACCAATATCTAATGGTAATTATACTTATTTACTTTCCCAGTTCTAAATCTTTTTAATTGACTCCCACTGAAATTTCTGATGCCAGAAATGATGCCAGAATATTCTTAAATGTAGAATAGGATCTACTGACATTTAGCAGTTAAATGAGTTTGGGAAGCTTCAGTTCTATTCAGTATATGCTAGGTACTAGCACTTAATACAATTTGCATCATTCTCTTAAATAGGTTCCTTCTGTCTGATAATATTTGTAGAAAGAAGAATTTAATCGATAAACAAATAAACAAACAAAAATATGTAACTGTTCCTATATATACACAAATCACCTTGCATCACATCCGAGCCACAAGACAATCTTTGTTCAGCTATTTTTTAATTCCTTGGTAGGAATGCAGAAAATTAAAGAACATCAGCATTACAGGCCTCTGGGTGGTTAGCAGTTCCAGTCCTACTCACTAATAATAATAATTGTTTATTTACGGTCATAGACCAAAATGTTACATGGCAATCAGGTTCAAAAGACAACAACTATAATACAAATATAGTTGGATAGATTAAAAATTAATAATGTGTAGCCATGGAAAACATTAATATACATATAATTGCATAGGATAATAATAAATAAATATTCTAAATATTATATTAAAATGTGGAAGGGTATTATACACTGGAAAATTAGGGGATCTAAAATTCTGATGACAAAATCATCTTACGGGATGCCATGACTGCCACACAAAATCTGACGGTTATCATAGTTATATTTATGTTTTTATCGGCTAGTAAACACTCAATATAAAATTTACTGGGTCTACCAGGGAACCTTTGGAGAATTGGATATAAAAGCTCTTTGCGTAGGTCCCTATAAAAGCTGCAATACAGAAGCACATGTTCCAGTGTTTCAACATCCCCACAGTTGCAGGGGCATAAACGTAGATGATAGGGGACCCCTTGAAATCTTCCATCCAACAGTTTGGAGGGTAACACATTTAATCTGGCTAAGGTAAATGCTCTTCTAAATTTGGGGGTAGCTATGTTGTTCAGGTAGGAGGGGAGCATAAACACATCATTACATATACTTCTTGAGTGAGATAAAAGGCCCCAGTTCTGTTGGAGTTCAATGTCTCTGAGCATTTGATGAATGGCAGTTCTAGCACTACTATAGCCCAAGGGAATAACATGCTTTACTGAAAAGCCAAGAGACATACATTCATGTTCTAAGAACCGTTTCCACTTGGAATGAAATAAATCTGTAAGGATCAAAGGGGCCAAGCCGACAGGAAAAAAGAGAATTTTAACCAAGTATTAAATAATTGCACTTTGGCTCCGAGACCCACAGAGGTTAGGCCAGCCTCCATTCGGATGGCAGTGTTAGAGACACATGGAGGAACTGCAAATATGGTTCTGAGAAATTTAGTTTGAATTCCCTCAAGGGAACTCAAGTTGGACTGGACAAATAATTGAGCACCATATGTCACATGAGCAAGCACTTTGGCCTTGAAAACCTGGAGAGCAGAGGGAATATGTTGGCCACCCTTAGAATAGAAGAATCTAAGTAAAACAGTAAGGATTTTTCTAGAATTAATTGTTGCATTTCTGATGTGGGGAAGCCACGATCCAGAAGAGTGGAAAAGAATACCTAGGTATTTAAAACTAGAGACCTGCTCAATCAGGTTACCATTAATGTACCAGTTATGTTTGGTTCTTCTTCTGGTAAAGATCAGTACCTTTGATTTAGAATAATTAATGATTAGTTGTTCATTGGCACAAAAGGAGGAAAGGGATCTTAAAAGATGCCATAAACCGACACTAGATAAAGATAATAAAACTGTGTCATCTGCATATAAAAGAATAGAAATTGGGTGATGAGATAACTTAGGAGGGTGGAAATTGGGGTTTGATATGCTATCTACTATCCCATTAATATAAAAATTAAATAATAGGGGAGCTAAAATGCAGCCTTGCTTGACACCCCTTAGGGAAGGGATAGAATTCGTTAAAGTTCCTGCTTTATTACATACAACTTTCAGCTGTGTATTTTCATAAAGGCGTCGCATCAACAGTAAAAGACGACGGTCAATGGAAGTGAGTTCAAATTTGCTCCAGAGACGCTCTCTGGGTACCAAATCAAAAGCAAATTTGAAGTCAATAAAGGCCGCATATAACGAGCCACCCTTGGGTGAGGCATATTTATCTGCCAAATGCTGCAGAATAAGGGCTTGGTCAATAGTTGATCTACCAGAACGGAAGCCTGCTTGTTCATCTGCTAAAATATTATTTGTGCTAAACCAATCTGCTAATTTGTTATAAAGAAGTCTCGCATAAAGTTTACTGATTGTGCTCAGCAGACTTATGGGACGATAATTGGCCAGATCATGTTTATTAACCTTTTTGTAAATGGGAATTATGATAGCCAGGCCCCAGTCCTCTGGTATTTTAGCAGTGTGATTAATCCACGAGAATAAGGAGGCTAAAACCGGGGCCCACCATTCTGGGTTAGCCTGAAGTAAGTCAGCGGAAATAAGATCAGCACCAGGTGCTTTCCCAGATCTTTGTTGGTTAATTAAGGAAATAATTTCACCAGCTGTGACAGGAGGCCAGTTAACTCGAAATGCCAAATCCTCCTGAGGTGGCATTTGATTGCAGGGCTCCGTGACAAATCTGTCTCTAAAATGTTTATCCCAGACTGCAGGGGAGATACAGTAATCCTGGATGGAATAAGTGTCTGACATAGCCTCGGAGACAACTTTCCAAAAGGCGGCAGAATCCTTAAGTTGGGAAGCAGCAATTAGACGTTTCCAATTCTCTAATTGCACCTGAGCTTTTTCTTCCTGATCAAGGCCTTGTAGTTCTGTTTTAGAGTGAACCAATTGGAAGGGATCTTAACTAAATTCTGGTTCTTATAAGCCCAATAATTAGTGACTAAAATTCTTTTGGCAGCTTTACACTCATTATCAAACCAGGGTGTGGAATATCCGTGATAAGCTGGCTTGACCTCGCAGGGGACCTTAATTAGATACTGTTGAAGAGAGCCAATGAGTTCACCGTATGCTTTAAGTAAAGAGGAATATGCAGAAGCGGAAGTAATTGATTTGCCAAGATGCATAAAGGCCTCAGAGTGTAATAGATGGTTCATAAGTACACTCATTTTAGGTGACCATTTCGAGCAAACAACCCTCCTTTCAACTGTGTGCTTGATATGGCATATACCGTCAGTAAATATGGTTAAATCATTAAACTGAAACTTTAGAGTCAGGGGCAAATGATCACTTTCAAGCTGACAATCCACCTTAAAATCCCTAATAGAATCAACACAGTTACAAGAAACTATAATGTAATCTATAACAGATGCACCCATGGGGGATACAAAAGTATATTCACCCGGCCTGTCTCCCTTACAGCTACCATTTAGGATGACCAAGTCCAGGATAACAATTGTAAGCATAAGGAGTAAACCAGCAAAATTGCAGTTGGGATCTTTTGAGGACCTACTATCAAAAATAGAATTGGTAATTATATCTGGGGGCCCATATTAAAACGTGCAAAAAGAGTCTCATCATTTGGGCCAATCCTCGCATTATAATCACCGGCAAAAATAGTGAAAGCAGAGGGGAACAATGGTATTAGACTCTCGAGATAGGACTCTATGGCAGACCAGAGTGTAGATGAATGAGAACGGTTTTTCTGAGGTGGAAGGTAAACATTGATCAAAAGAAGAGAAGATGTTTTAAATCTCAGTACCAGGGAAATAGCCACGTCTGAAGTATGGTCTATAATATGAATCGTGGCTTGAAGTTTTGTGGAAACCAGTATGGCAAGACCACCCTTACAACGGCCACCTTTGCCACTCGGAGAGGCTTTCAGTATATGTGATAGATATCCATCCAGGTATATATCCTTTGTAGACCAGGTTTCTTGGAGTAACAAGATGTCAAAATTGCCCAAATACTCCTTAAATGTAGCATCTCCAATTTTGGATGCCCATCCTGCAATATTCCATGATAAGATCTTTATAAAAGTGTTATCCATATGTAAGGGGGCCTCGTCGTTACCAATATTCGAGTCAACTAAGAAAGGAGTCCTACTATCTATGGTAAGGGGAGTTGTCAGATCAGTTTTGGGATATGGGCAAGATTGTACCTCCAGACATCTCGTGATCGGTATTTCTGAAACAGAGAGGTCAGTACCTGAATTAGCTCCATCAGGAGTGAATACAGGATGAAGGTCTGATTGAGTACAGGGCGGACTATGATGGATACATAGGAGCATATACTTTTATACATGACTGGCCTGGATTCAATTCCCGGGCTCTGCCATAGAATGTCATTGGGGTTGGAACTGCCATACCCATTCCATAAATATCTCAGTTACTTTGAAAACATAATTAGGTATGGAGTAAGCCAGTTCTGATTTGATGACATCTAACAGCAACTTCCTTAATGTACACCTGAATGTACACAATTGTTTTTTGTGATTTTTGAGCTGAGTCACATTTGAGCTATGAGTCACATTTGCAGAAGGTTGTGATCAAGAAAACAACTGTATTTTGATCTGCATCTTAGTCCAGAAGGAAGAGGACAAATTAATTGTTTCCCCAGTTATTCCCCAATGTGCCTCTTGTGAGTACAGCCAGCCTGTGTGATCCTAGTGTGCTTCCTAGTATTTTCTACCTGGAAAACCCTGAAAAAGATCACCAGAAGTCATAAATTACCTGACAGCACATGAAGAAGAAGAAAAAAAGAAGAAGAAGAAGAAGAAGAAGAAGAAGAAGAAGAAGAAGAAGAAGAAGAAGAAGAAGAAGAAGAAGAAGACGACGACGACGATGACGACGACGACGACGATGACAATGGACTCCATGTTAAGAATCTTTATTACATTATACGTTTTAGAATAAAGAATAAATAAGATTGACTGGATTTTGAAGAACATAGTGTTTCTGTCAGAACATGGAGTCAGATTGGCATCATTTCACCTATTACTAACATTCACAATAAATAAATCCACAACTGAAAGTAGAGCCAGATGAATGTTTATGTCAAGACAAACCCAGTTTAGAATAAAAACTAAAACACAGCTTGATGATGAAATTCAAAATAATGCATTATGTCCATGAGGAAGGAAGATAAGATAAAGATATCCACAGGTGTGATTTCTAGATTTTATTGACCCCCACACCTATATTTCAGACATATATTCTTGCATATATTTTTGTTTTAGGTGCCAGTAAAAAAGACACTGTTCCAAGTCCTCTTGGTTTTGAAAGTGAGTTAGGTTAAAATGTTGGCCTCAGTCACATTACAATTCCCTCTTCAGGAAACTCCGCCTAACAATATAAACTCATTTAACAGCTAAACCCAATATAAACTCTTTACAGGGTAACCACATGAAAAATGTTCAGCGAGCCAATCCCAGAGGGAAACCTATGGAGCTAGATGTACTTACTGGAGCAGATGAGGGAGACTCCCCAGTGCCTTTCTTTCTCTCATCTCTACCTCAGATCTTATTTCAACTTATTATAAAAGCTGTGTAATGCAAGATATATGAACCAACAGAAAAGGAATTACCTATTTTCCTCTGCACAGATAAAAGGCTTAAGGGTGCCATGATAAGAGTCTTAAAATATTTAAAGAGTGGACGAAGGAAGTTCGAGAAGTTCTCTCTCTCTCCCTCTCCCCCCCCCTCTCTCTGCCACTTGGTATAGAATAAATTTTAGATTACCTAAGGTTAAATATTAAGACTAGAGCCATATTTGATTGTCACCTTAAAATGTCAGAGGTATTCTTAAATGGATACCCTTGGTTGGAAGCAGATGAAAAAAGTAAATGGTGAAGACCAAGGGCCAATCCCTGTGCTAACTTGTTAAAGTGTGGTAGCCTTTTAATTTACACAATACAAATATTTTATATGGATACTAAAGGTGAAAACCATTCTTAGGTGTTATCCTCTGTTACTAGTCATTCAGCCACCCAGCACCTGCACACAATTTAGGCTGCAGTTCCATGGCTGTTATAGTTTCACTTCCTTGTGAGGGAGGGCAGATTATGCAGGCAGCAGTGCATCTTGGGTGCGTGTGGGCCTATTCCCGGGCCATGCAACAGCCACTGGACCCTTGGGCATCTTGAAACTGGAGCATTTGTGGCTGCTGCAGATGCACATGGACCACACCCTTTATCCCACCTTCAGGTTGAATAGTTGACCCCCACACATTTTCACCTCACCAAATCTGGCCCTCCTTGTAAAAAGTTTGGACACCCCTGATTTAAACACTTCTCAAAAACCTGGCTTCTTAAATAAGCATTGCTAGACTTTTTGAAGACTTTAATTGGGATGCCTGATAATGTCACACTTAACCCACCTCTGCCTCTGACCTTCTCTTATGTTGTCATTTTTAATTTTTAACCTTATTATCAATATATTTTGATTTGTGTGATGTTGTTGATTATTTATAATTATGTTATTTTATTGTGTCTTAACTTGCATATCACCTTACTTACTTATTTTTGCAATATGTTTTCTATGTGTTCTTACTTTGCTGTACATTGCCCAGAGTTGCCTATGGGCTAGATAAATCCAATAAATAAATAAATAAATATTTAATGGCAATGGATTATATATAAGAAATACACTGTTCAGGTACATTCAGTCTATTCTGTATTGAATGGCAGGGGGATTTGATTTAAAAAATGAATGTAGCTGCTTTTGTACATACAATCTATTATGACATGCATATTTAATGTATATGTGGACAAAGGTATGGCTGAAATCCTCTTGTGGAATTTTACACCAGACACTGAGAATGATATCATCAGCTGTGGCTGTGATGAGGCAGCCCCCACCCTGGCAAGGAGTTCTAGAGTTTGGGAGCTGTGACTAGAGATTAATGGAAACGCAGTTTAGGACTTTAAAGGTCAAAACTAGCACTTTGAATTGTCCATGAAAATGGACCAGCGGTTGGTAGAGGCAATATAATGGGGGGGGGGGAGATTATGTGACCAGCCCTGGTTTACAGTTTCACTGCAGCCTTTTGGAGCTACTGGAGTTTCCGAAAAAAATCCATTGGCATCCCCATACAGAATGTATTACAGTAATCCATATGAGATGTAACTCAAAGATGTCATCGTGCAGGATCAGACATCTCTAGGAACGGGTGTTGCCGGTGCACTAGTTTTATGTGTACAAGGATGCTCCTGGTTACCACTGAAATATCTTATCTGGATTAAACTTGTTCACCTTCACTGCGCTCCTTATTGACACCTGGCACTGATTTAGAACTGAAAAAGATTCCCCAGATGCATTTGCAAACGAACATGAATTAGGCATCATCAGCATATTTGGTGTCACCTTTCTATAGCCAGGCCTGAAGCTTGATTGAAATGATTCAGTGCACCTTTGGTGATCTAACAAAATCTTTTCAAACCTATGCAGTGATGGCGAACCTTCAACACTCCAGATTTTTTGGACCAGAATTCCCAGAATTCCAAGCCTGTATTGCCAGTGACAAAGGACTTGTGGGAGTTGTGGTCTAAAACATCTGGAGTGCCGAATGTTCACTGCCACTGCTATAATGAGTAGCTCCTAGATTCTGAAACTGCACAGTAGCTATTGGCTTTAGTATTGTCATCATCTGAGTAAACTCTGATACTCATTCCATTTGGACAATCAATGGTAATGTAGTTAGTCTGCAAGAAATGGATACTAGCAGGTGAACTTCTGGATAGCTCAGTGATTTAGATTTTTGGCTGAAGTGCCAGAGGTTAAGAGTTCAGTTTCTCACTTTGCCTCCTTGACACAGGATGATCCATTGGATCACTTCCAGGTCTGCAGTTCAAAGATTTTATTTATTTATTTATTTATTTATTTATTTATTATTTATTATTACTATTATTATTATTGCTGCTGCTGCTGCTGTTTTCCTTTTGTTTTTGTTGTTGTTAAAGCACTAACTAGTAATATTTTAAACTGAACGCAAACCCAACTGGTAAAGGCCAGTGTCAGTTACTTTTAAAAAGTAACTCATTACCTATTCATTTCTCAAAAATAAATTTAATATTTATTGGCAACAGAAAAAAACACAATGACTCATCACTTGATCATGTTTTTCTACTCCATTTAATCAGGCCACACCACCATAACTTCCCTTTATCTATTTGGAGAAAAGAAGTAAGTAAAATAAGTTGTCATTTATAACTAGCTACATCTACATAAGGCAAGTAATTACTGACTTGTCAATTATAGATGTGTTCAGGGACCCTGAACATGGAGGTCATATTTTATCCTCCTGGAAAATAAATGTATATTGAATCATGTCCATTTTAGCATAACTAAATAGAATCCTGGGTTCAAATGCCAGGTGCCACTCAATGGAGCAAGCTCCCGCTGTTAACCCGAGCTCCTGCCAACCTAGCAGTTTGAAAGCATGTAAATGCAAGTAGGTAAATAGTTCCCACCATAAAAAACATGAAGGTAAACAGTGTTCTATGCAGAGAAATGTGTTCAGTCATGCCGGCCACATGGCCATGGGCTTGCACAACACTTGCTCTTTGGCTTGGAAATGGTGATGAGCCCTGCTCCTAGAGTCGGACCCGTCTAGCACACATGTGCGGGGGGGAACCTTTACATTGTTATGTCTCATAAGGGATAACCAAAGTGATGGAGTGGATAGAGTGATAGACCGGGACTCTGGAGAACAGTGTTCATATCCCCATTCAGTCATGAAAACTGACTTGTTGGATTAGAATTTGTAAACCATTCCTTTAAATACCTCACTTATCTTGAATGTCTAAATAAAGTTGCTATAAATTGGTTCTGACTTGGCAATACAGAACACACACACATGCCCTATAAATATATAGTCTGAGCACTTATTTTGATTCTCCAGTTGTGTTGTTAAGGCTGTGATTAAGTTCCACAATGTACTGCAGCAGAGATTAATGTGTTGTGTGTTCTGTGCTACCTTATCTGCAGGAGGCAGAAGTTTTGTGAGCAAAGCTAGCATCTGACAGAGTGAGACAAATCATGCTATGTAGGATACCCACTTCTAAACAAAAAGTTCTACAGGTGATAAATTTACAAATATGTGTTTCATTTCTCTGCTTCCTTTATCCTGATAGAGGAAACATAACACACTACTTATATTCATAATGTCCCTTGACATCTTGAGGCTGTGTTCCTACATCAGCTTAGCTGGACATTGTCCTGTCAAATGCACATTGTTGTCTCTGACCTGAGCATACAGTTTTTGCAATACTAATGGAACACAGTGGCCGAAAATGTGTTGCACAGCTCCATGTGCACAAAGCAAAGTTGTCAGACTGCTTCAGAAAACCACAACATGGTAGAAGATGTGTTCATGAACCATTTCTGAATGTGTGCAACACAGTGGTCACAACTGGACATTGATACATACACATGATGTACTAAATGGAACATCATGTGCACCATCACTAAATGGAATGGTTCAACCAACAAATGAGGGAGGATGTAATGGGACCTTAATTTAGGCCTATCATGATTTACCAGAGATATATGCACCATAATCAATTTATCTGGTGCATCAGGACAATTCACTCATCTGATCAGAGACAACCACTACCACCACCACCAGCAGCAGCAGTAGCAGCAGCAGCGGCGGCAGCAGCAGCTTTTTTCAGCACACATTTTTCTAAACATTGCATCTTGCAAATTAGCTCGGTAACTTAATTATTGTACTTTGAGACATAAATGGCTGTTTACTGTCCAAGTATGAATGCTGAGCCACATGCCTTTGAGGAACTCCATCTGTAGAAGGACAAATAGGCTATCAGCTTCTAAATGTGAGCTGAGAAACTCATTTTCTACTCCTCCAAGGTCTTGGCTAAGCTTAGACCTTGAATATTCTATATGCATATGTCAATGTTAAAATTAGGAGGTTTGCTCATTATTTATCCAGTTGTTCCCACACAATTCAGAAATCAAGTCTACAAGAGAAACATGTAACTACTAGAGATGGGCACAACTTGAAAATTTTTTTTTCGAGTTGTCGTTAGTTGGGCCGGTCCCGTTTCGGGTCGTCTCCGTTTTTTGCGAAAATTCGCAAAAATTAGTCGGTTCTTTTCTTTTCTTTTTCGTTTCCATTAGTTCTGGTTTTTTTGGGGGGGAGCGGGCTCCTGGAGGCACCTCTCTGGGGTGGGTGCCTCCTCTGGCCCGCTATAAGGGAAAGTGGGCTCCTGGAGGCACCCGTGGGTGCCTCCTATCCTCACCCACTAGGAAGGGGAAGCAGGCTCCAAGAGACCCCTCAACAAGGGGGTCTCCCCTCCTCACCTGCTGCTGCTGCAAAATGCTATGCAATAGCCATATGGATATTGCATAACAGAATGTGCAGACAGTGACTGTGAAGACTAGTGGATGGCACTGAACCCAGAGCCATAGTGAGTTGCCTAACTAAGGCTCTCGCACCACCATGTCTCACACAGAAGGGAATTGTACTTGCTGCGTGTAGTGCAATGCAAGCAAGTAGATCTGGCTTTAAGGTGGGTTAGTGCAAGGGCTAGGGTTAGGCTAGTGACGGGTAAGGTTACGGTGGGCTAGTGGGTTGCACCTCTGGGTGCCTCTCTGACCCACTAAGAAGTCTGTGACGTATGGGTACGGAGTCAAGGGTTAGGGTTAGGGTTAGGGGGGCTAGGGCAGGTTTTAGGGGGCTTTTTGGCACATCCCAGAAGTCTCCATGGCCAAGTGGCCATGCGATTGGTGGGATGGCTCCAAAAATTTGCATGGTCATCCACTCCCACATGGCTGGCCACTCAGCCAGCCCATCATTGCGCAGGTGTAAATAAAATAAAATAAAATAAAATCAATGGAGGACAGAGGAGGAGAGGAGAGACATTTTGTTACAAGAAAAAACCCACTGCTACTGTGAAAAATCTGGCAGTTTATAAATTTTCGCGTGTTTCTGTTGTGCTTGTGTGTTTTTGGACCACGATTTCAAAAACAATATTGCATTCGCCGCCCCATTTTGGATCCCCCGCCCGCACCGCATGGCATGGCGATGGTGACTCGCGAGTCCAGCTGGCCAGGACGGGGGGGAGGCGGGACCCCCCCTCCAGAAACCACCCCTCCGGTAGGTGCCCTGCGCCCTTAGTCAAGCAGGCATTTTTCCGCCTGCTTTTTTGGCCCGGGAATGGGTGGGGGGAGAGTTTAAAAGTTTTCTCCTGTGCCGTCCGTGCCGCTTGCTTGCGCTTTAATTGCGGCGGCCAGCGGCCGGCAAGACTGGGCTTTTTGCTGGCTGGCTGCGAGCCTGCGGTGAGTCCCACAGAGCAGCCCACAAGGACGGGGGATGGGGGGGAGGCCGGCGACCTCCAGAAACAACCCCTCTGGTAGGTGCCCTGAGGCACGGCAGGCATTTTTCCGCCTGCTTTTCGGCCGGGAACCGGGTTTTTTTAACTTTTAAAAACTTTTTTTCTGTGCCGCGTGGCATCGCGCGATTGCGCGATGCAAGTAATGAGCACGACAAATCAGACCAAAATTGTTCGTTCGTCGGTTCGAGCTCGAAGTCTGGCGGAGTAATTCCCGTTACCGTTTCCGTAGAGTAACGGAAACGAGTAACGGAAACGGAAACGGGAATACCGCTAAGTCGTGCCCATCTCTAGTAACTACTACTACTAATGATTATGTAGCATTAACTCAATTCTGACTCATGGAGAAACTTTCCTGAGTTTCCTAGGTAGAGAATATTGGGATGTGGTTTACCATCACCTCCTTCTGGACCGTATTGCTTGGCCATGACCATATAGTCTGGCTCTTTTGGATCAACAGAGGGGAACTGACCCTACCAACCTCTGGCTTTGCAGCCAGAAACCTAATTCCACTGAGATATCTAGTAAGCGTAGTGCCTGTTCCCATTGCCAGAATAAATCAGAAGACCTTTAGCCCAAATTCCAAATGTTTGTGGTGATGGGTGCATTCTCCTCAGGCTCCCTGCTGCCATTCCAGGCTCCCTATTTCCACTGCTGCCATCTCCATTTCCAATCAGGGTTGCCCGCTTGGCTGGGGCAGGGGGTTCAGAGATGAGGGTGGGAGGGCATGGGGGCAAGTACCTGAGAGTGATCAAGTGAGGGGGTGAGTAGTGGTGCTGAGAATGTGAGAATGGAAGTGGAGGGCAAAAGAGGGAAAGAGGGAGGGGAGGGGGAGATATGTGGGATGGTGTCTGATGGATGTGTCTTAGGCTGCTTTTACACAACCCCTAAAATCTGCTGGCAACTTAAATGCAGATCCCCCCAACATGGTTTTTGTTCTGCTTCCTGTGTTCCCACCTCCCACACTGTATTGCTTCTGTCTGAGGTGAGGGGAGAGAGAAAAAAATGCAGGCTCACCTCTGCCTGCAGTAGGCAGCAGCTAATTGTTCCAGCCCGTTAGGATTCCTGTCTGTTAAAGGGGGGGGACCCAACAAAAACAAACAAAAATGGAGGAGGGCCAGGCATGCAATGCTTTAAAACATCAACAAGGAACAGCAACAAGGATTTTACCTCCTCCAGACCAGATACTTGTAAAATGTGCTTAAGTGGGTGTGGTTGTACTTTATTTTTTAAAGGTCCGCTGCTGGTGGGAAAACAATTTTATGCTCCGCATCTGTGAGCATTTTGCAGCGGATTTTAGGGATCATGTAAAAGCAGCCTTAGGGCCTTTTCACATGACCCCTAAAATCCGTGGCAAATGGCTCCCAGATCCGGAGCTTAAAATTGTTTCCCCACCAGCTCCAGAGTTTACAAAAAAATAAGTGCGACCATGCCCACCTAAGCGCATCCCAGCGCACTTTTCAAGTACCTGGTCTCCGGAGCTGAACAATTTCTGATGTGGATGTAAAGTAGTGAGTGCCGGGCTCTCCTCGCCTTGTGTTTTTTTTTTTCCTGCCACCCCTTTAAGAGACAGGAATGACGGGGCTCGGGGCAGCTTCCACTGGCAGACGGAGGTGAGCCTGCATTTTTTCTCCCTTTTTTTCTCTCTCCCCTCACGCAGACAGGAGCAAGGAAGTGCGGAGGGGTGTGGGAATGTAGGAAGAGCGACAAACCACCAAGATCTCTGGTACGAATTGAAGTGGCCAGCGGATCTTAGGGGTCATGTAAAAGTGCCCTTAGAGAGAGAGAGAGAGAGAGAGGAGGGGAGGGAGAGAGAGAGGGAGAGAGGGAGCTATGCAGTAGCAGATATATATTTTTAAAGCAGATGAGACATTCACATGTGATGAATCAATGCCAACTAATCAATTTCCCATCTGCCCCCAAATAAATGAACTTCTGCCAAGGGAGCAGAAAAACTCTCTCCCCTGGCACAGTTCTTCATGCATGGAGGTACAGCAGGTTTTATTGCCAGCAGAGTTGAGCCCTATGTTGCAACTAGTGAGGGCTTCCCCCCCACCCCCATCATGACAATCTGCAACTCGGAGTCTAGGTAGATAGTCGTGAACCTTCCAAATTATCACTTAACTAGAAATGAGTCTGCTGTTTCTCTGTTGGTAACTGTTACAATACCTTGAGCATAGCTGTCAAGTTCTTCCTGGTGCTGGCCAGGACTGGAGGGACATGCAATGTGTGCACACACAAACAAAATGCCATTGCACATGCGCCACTCGCCTGTTCTCTCCCATTTGGCAAACACCCTCTCCATCCCTTGCAGCCCTGGTCGACACCAACACCAGCAGGGCAGGAGCTGCCTGGCCCTCATGCAGCCCACCACCACCTCCTTGCTGACACTGGCAAAGGACAAAGAAGAGGAGGAGGAGTGCAGCAGCAGTAGCCAGAGGAGGAGAAGGAACAGTAGGGGGAGGAGGAGAAGCCTTGGAAGGCCGCTGCTACATTGAAGGCCATGGGTGAGGCATTGTGGCCCCACAGGGAGAGAGGCCCAGTGCCATTGGTGGCAGCATTGGTGGTGCCTGGGCTCATCTGGGCTCCGTTTGGCTCAGCTGCACCCACCCACCTGCCCGCTTGCTCCAATGGATCCTGCCTGCCAGGCACAGCCTCTCTGGCATGCAAGCTCAGTGCCATGTGCCTACCCTCCTCCTCCTCCTCCTCCTCCTCGTCCTCCTCCTCCTCCTCTCCTCCTCCTCTCCTCCTCCTCCTGTCATTGTCACAGGAGGCGGAGAGAGGGCAGGCATGCATGCACTTTGGCCATTCCACCATGTTGAGCTGCAGCCACACCAACTCAAAGCCCCCCCTCTTCCCAGTCCCCAGCTAAAAACCTCCCCATCAACCACCGCCTCCCAGGAATGTCCATGAAAATAAATGTTCCAGAAAGATGGCAGGACAAAGGCTGAAAAACAGTAATGTCCTGGCCAAAGTGGGACACTTGACAGCTATGATCCTGAGTCTCTAGAATCTGTAGGCTGGGGTGGGGGAGAGATTGCTCCTTCATCAAAGGAATACAACTAAATCAACATGGGAACAACCATAATTGCACAAGCATTCTCGATTAGGTTGTAAAATTCTATATTGAATATTGTATGTTTTCCAATATATGTTAAGAAAATATGAAAAAAGGCACACCACCCAAAGCGTTGAGAACTTACTTTCAGGGCGAGGCAAAAATGGCATTCCTTACAGAAGAGACTGACATCTGTTTTACAAATAAGATTGACACCAACTCAAAATAGCTCCAGCTCAGTCTCCATAATTTCACAAACAATCAAGCAGAAGGCTATAATCAGTAATGTCAAAAGAGGTGCTCAGATCTGGCAAAATTAAATGCTTGAACAGACCAAGTCAGACTACATTAATACATCACTATAAACTGTAGCCATAGCAGGTTATATTCTGTGATATGACTGGAAAATAAATTCTCAGACTGTTACCCCCCCCCCCGCCAGTAGATTATTTTCTGCGAACCATTGCTGTCACTGAGAAACAGCCACTGCCTTCCACGTTGAGTTCAAAAGTTGTGGCAGGTTAAATGTAGGTAGATATTGCACCTATAGAACATTTATGTCATAATAGATACATTTGAGACATGTTCTTAGAAATTATGAGTACCAGACCAGAAGCAAGGAATAGGGACACAAAATATCAGAGCACTGCACTCAAAAAACATTAAAATGGAAAAAGACAGAAGTGACAGACTGAAATGAAAAATAGGTGATGTAGCTCTGTTCTGTCCTGTGATCACTGTAAATATAAAAATGAAGATCTCATTTGAATCACAACAGTGCTTCGCAAAAACTCCCATTTCCACAAGGCTTGGGACAATGATAAATTGGCATTCCTTTTTTTAATCTTTTAAAAAATTCATTACCTTTTTCGACCGAGTGTATCAAAGCTTCTTCCCAACCTAGGTAATGTATCTGTAATTTTTTGAAGTCTGCCATCTCCATGCAAGTCTTTTACTAAAAGCTTTCATATGCTTGAGAGCATATTTATGTCAAGGAGCTGTGTGCATAAAATTAATCGGACAACCACAGACAGTGTATCTGTATCAAGAACAAAATTCTCCTTTCAGGGCAGTCTGCCAGCATATTCCTCAACTTCATGTGCAACTTTAACAACTGGTAGTTCATTTGATTACATGTAAATTGTGCTTTCATCTTCTCTCTGGATAATGACATGGTGCATCTTAATGTGGGCAGTAAAAAGAGGTTTTTAAAAGTATATATATATTACTGTCCACTCAGAATCGATTTAATGTTGGGCCTAAACTAAGTCTGCATAACTTGTGACACCAACCAGGGATGGCATTTAATCAGTTCTGTGAATTTCCTATTTTGTTTCTGTTGCGGCTAACCATATGAAACAATAGAGCTGAGCCAGTATTTGGGGGCTTACATTTCTTTCACAATTTGTCAGAGCAAAAACAGGGATGAATGGATTAATCTACATATCTTCACTGGCTTTGTACATGTTCAGTTATACATCCATTTTCTCCCATTTTCTGTGATTTGACATTTATTATTTATTTATTTATTTATTTATTTATTCATTTTTATATTTATATACCACACCAATTTTCCCAGAAGGAGCTCTGGGCTGTTTACATGAAACAAAACTTAAAAATAAAACAAAAAACCAATAATCAAAATCAAAACAAATATAGTGAAGATGAAAAAAACAGAAAAATATCTTGGCAAGAGGCAACGACTAAAAAAATAACAAAAACAACACCAAACACAGAAGCACAGAAGACACATCAACAATTGCCAAATGCACCCCTAAATAGCCATATTGCAGGATGAAATCCCCAACCACCAAAAGGCAGTTCATATTCTAATGAATATGGCCAATTCATCAAAATTTGTCAATTTGTATTCATCATCAATGGAATCAGTCAATGAATATGAATTCATGAATACTTAGCAATTTTTGATTTGGCAATTTGTCAGGATTCATAATGCTTCCCCAAGGCACCTAGAAATGCCAAACTTGCACAGAACCTTCCTCTGATTTTCTCTCTAAAATCCCTCCAAATCTGGTGAATATTGGGCTTCTCTAAGGTGGTTGTTAAAGGAGACTTTCCTGGGGGGGGGCACTTTTTGGGTATATAATTCAGATGTCTAAAACCCAATCTTCACCAAACTTGGAGGAATTGTAGAGAGCAAATTTGAGAACACCATCTTCCGTGCAAATGTCCTAAAGCAAATTTTGGTGCATTCATATTATGAAACATTTTTAAAAGACATATTTGTACTTCATACATAAACTGATTACTTGAGGTTGAATTTACTACCATCTCAAATTTGTGTGGGCATCCTTGAATCCTGAACATTCACCCTCTTCCTTATTTTGCTAGCATTTTTACAAGTTTCCTTATTTCATTCAGGAACTCAGACATCTCATCCTTCTGCTGCTATTGTTTAATCATCATTACAAAGATCAATTAAAACCAGTACGAAAATACAGTAAAATTAAAAAGAGAGGCAGATGTACATTTAAATCTTTGAATAAAACTGATTTATTTTTACAGTTTAGCAAATATGTTAGTATATCTTACCCCAGGGGTATGGTAACTGGTCATCCTTCTATCTTCTCTTTCCACAGCAGGAGACAACAATAGAGGGCAAATGGTATCATAACAGAATAGCAGAGCAGTGTACCTTTTTGTATTTGCTCAGTGCTCAACCTACACATTGCCTATGGACTGAGTTCATAAGAACAGTCTGATCATGACAGTGGGTTGTGGGAAACAAATAAGATATCAATGTTCTTAGACTCAACAAAGACCTGAAGCATTTTCACCTAAATATAAATGTCATTCACAAGCATGCATAGGATATCAGTCTTTCTCCTTCGTTTCCATGCTCTTTCATATCGCCTTTCTTTCCTCCTTTTTCTCTCTCCCTTACTTTCCTTGATTCTCTTCTACTTTCTGAAAAACAAAATAGAAACAACATATTTCAAAATGATACCACAGGAATCCCATTTTTTTACACTTCTGGGTCTTCCCTCTCCTTCTCTCCACTCTATCTCCTGGAACATAATGGTGACCCCATTATCCAAGTGCAGATACTTATCTGGCACAAAGGATAACATGGAAATATCAGCACACCTGGGGATACCCCCAACAAACACTTTTGAGGAAACCCCAAAAATGTATAAAGAAAACACTAAGTTGAACCTCCAGTCTCCTCAAAGAGCCAAATAAAAACTGAGCATGCTCATTGCCCATTGAACACTGCTAAAAGAATAGAAGAAAATGGAAATGATGGGATAACATAAATACTTGGAGGTCTGGAACTCTGAATGAAAGTGGCTTGCAAAATGCTACCAAATCATTTTGCTGGCTCCCTGTTGCTGTATCTTAGTGCAAGGTTTCTAAAACCTGATATATGAATAGGTGGATTATTTCTTGGTGGCAGTCAAGAGAGAGAGAATGTGAGTCCAATTCTGTGCTGTTTTAAAGCCTTCTACATATGTTCAGTGGTGAAGACAACAAAATGTAAACTATAGATCAGCATCTGTGTCCTGTTTGGCAGTGGGAGAAAGGAGAATTTTAAATCAGCTCTCCCAGAACACTAGACACACAACAGATGCTGGTTGTTAAAAAAAAATCCTCCTCCCCCTTCACTCTTTATCTCTTTGTGTGAGTCAAATTATTTATTCACACCAGAAAATTACAGATGAATTTATAAACAGGCATGATGTAAAATATAATCGTGCAACTTGCAATGTTAAAGCAATGCACCTTAAAGGAAGTATCACATGTATTTCTAGATTTCCGTATTTTGCACTCAAATTCAAACTTCAAAAATGGATATGTTATTATTATTATTGTTATTATTATTAACCACGCAGCTATCTATGCTGGATTTTATATTACGAATCACTAGTCGAACGCTTCCCAAGCGTTTAGGACTCAGTGATGTATCGGCGAATTATGCGAGCAGATCCCAGTAAGGTGGCTTTCTGCATCTGACTGATGGTGACTTTGTCAACTCCAATTTCTTCTAAATATTTGCTTAGCTCTTTGGGCACTGCACCCAGCGTGCCGATTACCACTGGGACCACCTGTACCGGTTTATGCCAGAGTCTTTGAAGTTCAATTTTCAGATCCTGATATCGGGTAATTTTTCAAGTTGTTTCTCAGTGACTCTACTATCTCCTGGTATAGCAACATCAATGATCGACACTTTTTTCTTCTCCACAATCACAATATCTGGGGTATTATGCTCCAAAACCCTGTCTGTCTGTATTCGGAAGTCCCAAGGTAATTTTGCATGCTCATTTTCAGTCACTTTTTCAGGCTTATGGTCCCACCAGTTTTTTGCTACGGGCAGAAGATAGTTCTGACACAAATTCCAGTGGACCATTTGAGCAACTACATTATGACGCTGTTTGTAATCAATCTGAGCAATTTTCTTGCAACAACTCAATATATGGTCGATAGTTTCATCCGCCTCTTTGCAGAGTCTACATGTGGGGGACTCAGCTGATTTTTCTATTCTGGACTTAACTGCATTTGTTCTGATAGCTTGTTCTTGAGCTGCAAAAATCAGGGCCTCTGTCTCTTTTTTCAGTGTTCCTTTGGTGAGCCATAACCAGGTCTTTTCCTCATCTACTTTTCCTTTGACTTTTTCGAGGAACAGCCCATGCAGCACTTTATTCTGCCAGCTATCAGCTCGTATTTGCATTATTGTTTTCCTGTATTGACCCTTTGTTTGATTTACTTTAAACATCTTCCTGTTCTTAACCTCCAACAATGCTGGCTCTGTACTATTTTTTACATAATCTGCCAATTCATGTTTCTCTTCTTCAACTGTCTGCTTCACTTGCAGAAGACCCCTGCCACCTAATTTTCTAGGTAAATACAGCCTGTCAACATCACTGTGTGGATGTAATGCATAGTGAATGGTCATAAGTTTTCTTGTTTTCCTATCTAGAATATCTAGCTCTGTCTGAGTCCAGTCTATAATGCCAGCGGTATACCTGATGGCCCAGCTATTAATGGCCTTGATGGTGTAACCACCATTCAGCTTACTTTTTTAATACTTTTCTGACCATTTGGATATATTCTTTATTGACCACATTTTTCACTTGTCCATGCTTGATATTATCTAATTGCAGTATGTCCATATATTTATAGGCTTCAGACTGATGATACTTAATAGCTTGTCCATTTGGCATTTCAGTTCCTTCACTCTCAATTATTTTTCCTTTTCTCAGTGCCACTGTGGCACATTTGTTTAGTCCAAACTCAATACTAACATCAGTACTGAAAATTCTGGCTGTGTTGGTCAGTGAGTGTATTTCAGTTTCTGATTATCCATACAACTTTAAGTCATCCATATACAACAGATGAGAATTTTCCCTGAATTTTTAGCAGTTTGGTACCCTAAATTTGTGTTCTGCAAATTTATTGAGAGGGGAATCACGGCAATAGTAAATAGCAGAGGTGACAAAGAGTCACCTTGAAAAATCCCTCATTTGATGCTAACCAATCCATAGCTTTCATCCCTGAATAACAATTCTGTTTTCCAGTTCTTCATCGCATTTTCAATTAGGGCACTAATACTTTTACATATTCCAATGGCATCCAGGCACTTAATAATTCAACTATGCGGTACTGAGTTAAAGGCTTTTTTATAGTCAATCCAAGTCATGTATAAATTAGTTTTCCGGGTTTTACAATTCTCTAGGATCATTATCAATGAGTAACTGATCTTTTGTGCCTCTACTTTCCCGTTTGTTCCCTTTCTGCTCTACTGGCATGATGTTATTTGCTTCCAAATAATCCTGGACTCTATCAGCTATGATGCCTGTTAGCAGTTTATACATAGTTGGTAAACATGTTATTGGCCTGTAATTTTCAGGTATTGCTCCTTTTGTTATTATTATTATTATTATTATTATTATTATTATTATTATTATTATTATTATTATTATTATTATTATTATTATTATTATTATTATACTCCACCCATCTGACCATATGGCCACTCTCCTCAACTATACCATAACAACATATAATAGCTTTTGTAGAAATCAATTATACAGTGGTACCTTGTATAAAGGAATTAATTCATTCAAAATGAAATTATGTTAAACAAATTTTCCTTTATACAAATTCCCATAGGAATGCATTGAAAACAGAGTGATCCTATTTTTATGTTGTATGGATTCTCCCCATAGGCGATTATGTTAAGCAAATTTCCCCTATCTCCGGAATTTTTTATGTTGTACCGATTTTATGTTATACTGTTTGTTATACAAGGGTTCACTGTATTTGTTTTCTTACACTTGAAATAAAAAGGAGGTGGGCTATATCATTCAGTACAGTTTCATATTACTACTCCCTGTGGAAGTAGGAGACTGAAAATTTGTGGCAGAGGAAGCCCATGCCTAATGGTGCTTAAAACCCTGCTGGCCAAAGCAGAAAGTACAAGGTGAATTATAAGGACATGGTGGGTGCATTGTCCTGCCTTCATTGAAAGGATAGGACATTCTGGTGGTGGGGGGGGGGGTTGTAGCCTCTAGATTCTCTGGATTCACTCCCTCATCAGTCTGCCTCCAACACACTCCAAATGAGCCTCTTCCTTCTGACTAGTCTTGGAGTGCCAAGAATAGAGGAAGGGCAGTAGTGGCAGTTTCTGACCTCCAAATATGGAGACCTGTGGGTTGTGATGGGACCTGACTCTTTATCACCAAACTTCCTTTCCACAGGAAAAAAGTAGAACAATATAAATATACCATGGCTACCTTTTCCCAACCCATATAGCATTTGAATATTTATTAGACATAGGATGCAGAAAATTAAATTTAAAAAATATTCTCTAGGAACATTTAGATTACTAAAATTTGCAGTAAAGACAAAAGCATTACAAGAGGTAATTTTTTTTAAATCACAGTATTGTCAGTAAGCTCTCTGAGATTTACCTGGTATTAATACACATTTAAAAAAAGAAAGGAAAAAAAGACACTTTTATTGGGTAATCTGGTAAATTGCTTCCAAGGTCACAGAAACAACACATAGGGGACAGCGCATAGAGTTTTATACTTCCAGTTTGAAAGCTGTTCAAGCATGCAGTAGAATATTATTGCCAATTCAAGAGGGATATACCATATATACTCAAATATAAGCTGAGTTTTTCAGCCCTGATTTTAGCTGGCAAAAAAAGCACTCAGCTTATATTCGGGTGAATATGGTAGCTGGCTTGGGCAAGGCAGCAGAGGGCTAGTCCTAACCATTCTTCTGCCTCCCAAGCACTTGGCTGGCTTGTGGAAGACAGTGGAGGACAAGTTCTTTCCATTCCACCACCTCCCGATCGCTCAGCTGGCTTGGAGAGGTCAGCAGAGGGTTAGGTCCTGCATGAAGCGCTCTTGCCATCCATAACTGCCTCCTCCATTGTTCTCCACCATTGCCTCTCATCGCTGCAGGTCCCCAGAGTCTTGCTTGCTGCTGCCACAATGTGTAAAGCAAAGCAAAGAGTTCTGCTTATATACCGCCCCATACCACTACAAGTAGTCTCTGGGCGGTTTACAATTTTGATTACAGTGTGCAGGCTACACATTGCCCCCCCAGCAAGCTGGGTACTCATTTTACCGACCTCGGAAGGATGGAAGGCTGAGTGAACCTTGAGCCTGCTACCGGGGATTGAACCCAGGTCGTGAGCACAGTTTTACCTGCAGTACAGGCATTTAACCACTGTGCCACGAGTCTCAGTGTAGTGGTCTCCTGCCATCTGCAGCCATCACTTGGCCAGCTTCGGGAGGGCAGCAGAGGACAAGTATCTCTTTTATGGGGAAGTTAATCCCATGGATGTTTGCAGAGCAGGTCCAGACATATCTGAAGGATGAAGTCTGGGATCAACCTGCACCATGGTACCAAGACAGCATTAGTTGTCTCCTTCTGTGCAGGGTATTAGGTTTAGGGGTTGGAGTCCTCAATGGACAAGTCCTGCCCATTTTGCCTCCTCCTGAGCACTCGGCTGGCTTGGGGAGGGCGGCAGAGGGCTGGGTCTCACGTGGAGTGCTTTCGCCGTCCACAGCTGCCGCCTCAGTTGTTCTCCACCATTGCCTCTCACACCTGCTGCAGGTCCTCGGAGTCCCACTTGCTGCTGCCATGTCCTCCAGAGCGCTCCCACCATCTGCTGCTGCTGCCTCCGCTGGTCTTCACCATCACTTGGCCAGCTTGTGGAGGGTGGCAAAGGGCAAGTTCTGCCTGTTCTACTGCCTCTTGAGCGCTCAGCTGGCTTGGCCGTGCGGGTCCGCTCAGGCAGTGTTGGGTGAGGGCGAGATGGTAAGGGCATACAGGAGGCTCAGGCTGCACCGGACGCACTGGAGGCCACCTCAGTATTATGGTGAGTCCAGCCCATAACCCTGGCCCTGGGTCATCGACCGCACGAGCCCGGTGTCAGGTGAGGAATATAAGCCAACCCAAATGTAACCCCTAGGCTTATACTTGGGTCAATAATTTTTACCAGGTTTTTGTGGATAAAAACTGCCCTCAGCTTATATTCAGGTCGGCTTGTATGTATGTATGTATGTATGTATGTATGTATGTATGTATGTATGTATGTATGTATGTATGTATGTATTGTAAAATTAAATCTTACATAAGAACTTAAGAACAGCCTTTCTGGAACAGGCCACAGCCCATCCAGCATTCTGTCTCACACAGTGGCTCACCATTTGCTTCAGGGTATTCCAATGCAGATGTCTTCACCTAGTTACAATTTCCTGGAAATGGCATTGAGAGATATCCTCCTATCTCTCCAACTGAGAGGTTTGCCATAGGCATCCATTATGGTTTCATTGATACCCTTGTCCTCCCTGAACTTGTCTAATCCTTTCTTAAAGCATGCCATGCCCTCCCTCATGAAAGAAACCATTATATGGCTGGTCATAAAGCTTCAGATGGGTGACTTTAATAACTTCAGGCCCATGGCCAACATCTCTTTTATGGGGAAGTTAATCCCATGAATGTTTGCAGAACAGGTCCAGACATATCTGGAGGATGAAGTCTGGGATCGATCTGCACCATAGTACCAAGACAGCATTAGTTGTACAACTTATTAAGAGATAGATGGGGGAGAAATGACGTTGTTGGTGCTCCTGGATCTCTCAGTGGCCTTTGATACCATCAACCACAATAAATTTCTGGACAGGGTATTAGGTTTAGGGGTTGGAGTCCTCAATGGCCACATCCAGAGAATTCAGCATGGGGATTTGTTAATTCCACCTGGGCCCTCAATTGTGGTGTACCATAGGAATAGGCAATCTTCCTGATGCTTTTTAATGTTTATATAAGGCCACTGGGAGAGGCCATCCAGAGATTTGGAGTGCATTTTCACCAGTATTCTAGAAAATTGAAGAATCTATACATACAGGCCTGATGCTGCTACATGTTTTGAATGACTCAAATTAAACCACCATTGGGGGGAGTTCTTATGGTAAAGGAATCAGCTGTACTCATAGCAGAATACAATGTAAAAAAGAAAAACCTAGTATAATTTTTCTGTCTGTTCTTTATTTCCCTAGGCCATGCTGGGATTCAATATTGCTTCATGAGGTTTCATACTAGTTTGATGTCCACCCCTGCCTTCCTTGAACCATGGGAAATTGTCCTTGAAATCAAATTAAACAATTTATTGGCATACTAGCCTGTTTTTAAAAAAAAGGCAAAATAAGCATTAAGAGGGATTAGCAAGATTGTTTGTATATCCATGGTGGACATTTTTGCTTGTTTTCGAGCAAAATGGTCCTGGAGCCCTGTGATGTTCTTTCAGGCAGAAAATTGTAGGAAATGGGTATCCCTCTTTAAAAGAAAGAGTGAAACAGTGGTGTAATCCAAGAGAAGGTACGATCAAACACAGAAAATGATCATACTGAATACCAGAACAGTTGAATTAGCTATTCAACTATTGCCATTATAAACCCTGGGTTGTCATTTGTGGCAGTTTATCATTTTGTGTTTCCATGCCCTTCATAAGCTTTGAAGTCCTGATCACTAATTGATGCATGTGGATACCCCCCATTAAAGTTAATAGGATTTACAACAGAAAATAATGGGATAATAATCCTTTTAATTAGATAACAAACTAGCCTGAGTTTGCAGATTACTAAATCTTTAAAGAGGGAATGTGAAACATAAAAATATAGTCTTAATGAAATCTTGCAGGCAGCAATATATTGATTCCCCCCCCCTCTTTCTCTTCCCATGAATCAGAGCACCTTGGTGATTCTTGAACTGAGGTCTCTGAAAGTTCCTCAGTGCCACCCATAGATGTGTGGTTGAAAGCCTGATGCTTTAGAAACCACTTTATTTGCACTGATTTGCTGATTTTTGAACAGTCTGTGGTTTAAACAAACACTTCAGTTTCCGTTTCATGACCTAGTATCAGTGAGGAAGCACAGCTGGAATGTTTGGCTACATGTGTGGTTCTTATTTCAACACTGCTTGTGCATTGTGAATCCAGTAACCCTACCTGTCAGTGGGAATCCCTGCTGTTCCAATGGGGTAATGTCTAGCTTGCATATCCAGTGCTTCTTCTCTCTGTTTGAAACTGAGGTTTGACCGCATCACCCCCATTCTGGCTCGCCTGCATTGGCTACCAGTTTCCTCCCAAATACGGTTCAAGGTATTGGTTTTGGTTTACAAAACCCTCCATGGCCTGGATCCTGAGTATCTGGCAGAACGTATCTCCCTAAGATCAGAACTGGCCTGACCCACGACCCACCCGATCCTCCATGGCTCTGTCGCTCCGGGTGGCCACACCCAGGGGGAGGCCCGTAGGGTAGCTACACATAAACGGGCCTTCTCGGTGGCTGGCCCGGCTCTCTGGAATAAACTACCAAGCGAGATACGCCAGGCTCCTTCCTTGGCATCCTTTTAAAAAGCTGTTAAACCTGTCTGTTTAGGGAAGCCTTTGGCAATTGCTAGGGTTTGCATCATTTTTCCTTGTCTTGTGGTTTGTACCCATCATTAGTTTTGTGGTTTGTACCCGTCATTAGAGATGGGCACGACTTAGCGGTATTCCCGTTTCCGTTTCCGTTACTCGTATCCGTTACTCTACGGAAACGGAAACAGGAATTACTCCGCCAGACTTCGAGCTCGAACCGACGAACGAACAATTTGGTCTGATTTGTCGTGCTCGTTACTTGCATCGCGCAATGCCAAGCGGCACAGAAAAAAAGTTTTTAAAAGTTAAAAAAAAACCCGATTCCCAGCCCTAAAAGTAGGCGAAAACTGTCTGAGGGCACCTACCAGGCCAGAAGGGTGTTTTATTTGGGGGGGGGGGGTTCCCCGCCCCCCTCTCCTTGGCTATTGCTACTGCTGCGCTGCTGGTACCAGGCTGGGAGGGCGCATCCATTTGCCATGCAGTGCGGGGGATCCAAAATGGCGACCGCAATATTTGTTTTGAAATCGTTGCCCAAAACCCCACCAAAGCACCACAGAAACATGCGGAAATTAGCTATTTTAAATGCTTGAATTTTTACAGTAGCAGCAGTGGGCTTTTCTTGCCAAAAAAGTCTCCGTTGATTTTATTTTATTTTATTTTATTTTTTTACACCTGCGCATTCGCAGTGATGGGCTCGCCCATGGGAGTGGACCATGCAAAGTTTTGGAGCCATTCCACCAATCGCATGGCCAGGTTTTGCTGACTGTACCAGGCTGGGAGGGCGCATCCATTTGCCATGCGGTGGGGGGGGGATCCAAAATGGCGACCGCAATATTTTTTTTGAAATTGTTGCCCAAAACCCCACCAAAGCACCACAGAAACATGCAAAAATTAGCTATTTTAAATGCTTGAATTTTTACAGTAGCAGCAGTGGGTTTTTCTTGCAAAAAAAAAGTCTCCGTTGATTTTATTTTATTTTATTTTATTTTATTTTTTTACACCTGCACATTTGCAATGATGGGCTCTCCCATGGGAGTAGACCATGCAAATTTTCCACCAATCGCATGGCCACTTGGCCAGGTTGACCACAGAGACTTTTGGGATGTGCCAATCGGGCATAAACAGCCCACTAATCGTAGCCCAAACCCGAACCCTAAGCCTAACCCATACGCCAGTACACTGTCCTTCTAAGTGGGTCAGAGAGGCACCCAGAGGTGCACCCCAATACTCACCGTAACCTCACCCATAACTAGCCTAACCCTAGCCGTTGCGCTAAGCCGTCTTAACCCTAAGCCAGATCTACTTGCATTGCACTACATGCAAGTACGTGAGACACAGCGGGTGCAAAGAGTCTGCCAGTCCGTCACTTGTGGCTCTGGCTGACTCCTGCAGCTCCCTCCAGGAGCCCGCTACCCCCTCCCCAAACCAGTACTAACGACAACGAAAAACGAAAAAACGAACCGACTAATTTTTGCAAATTTTTGCGAAAAACGGAAACGAGCCGAAACGGAACCGGCCCGACTAACGACAACTCGAAAAAAAATTTTTTCAAGTCGTGCCCATTTCTACCCGTCATTAGTTGTACCCGTCTTTATCTTTCCTTGACTTTCATATCTGTACTGGAAAGTCCTTTCCTGAAGGGCAGGAATGTGGATATTTCCAGATGTTTCTGACACAAGTTACTGAAGCCTTTATCAACACAGGCATTGGGAAGGATATTAGAAGTTGCTGTCTGTGAGAGAGAGGAGGAACGGAGTGGTCATATTAAGAGTGGGCCGTCTGCCAAGACAGATGACGGCATAGTCAAGGATAAAATAGAAGAGCTATCACCAAGCCGGAAACCGGGCGTGCGCAGTATACAGAAGATAAGCTTAAAAGACATGGACAACCAGGAAGGGGTTAAAGAACCCGAAGTGCTATGGGCGATAGAGGAGCTTGAGGACGAATGGGAGGAGCGTATCGGGGAAGGGGCGCGCGAGCCAGGAGAGGGAGTTGACAGTTGGAAGTGTCAGGTAGAGTCAGTTGGTACCCAGACAGAGGAGAGTCGGGTAGAGATGGGCACGACTTAGCGGTATTCCCGTTTCCGTTTCCGTTACTCGTTTCCGTTACCCTACGGAAACGGTAACGGGAATTACTCCGCCAGACTTCGAGCTCGAACCGACGAACGAACAATTTTGGTCTGATTTGTCGTGCTCGTTCCTTGCATCGCGCGATTGCGCGATGCCACGCGGCACAGAAAAAAAGTTTCTAAAAGTTAAAAAACCCCGGTTCCCGGCCAAAAAGCAGGCGGAAAAATGCCTGCCGTGCCTCAGGGCACCTACCAGAGGGGTTGTTTCTGGAGGTCCCCGGCCTCCCCCCTCATCCCCCGTCCTGGGCTGCTCTGGTGGGACTCGCCGCAGGCTCGCAGCCAGCAAAAAGCCCAGTCTCGCCGCCGGCCGCCCGCAATTAAAGCGCAAGCAAGCAGCACGGACGGCACAGGAAAAAACTTTTAAACTCTCCCCCCACCCATTCCCGGGCCAAAAAAGCAGGCGGAAAAATGCCTGCTTGACTAAGGGCGCAGGGCACCTACCGGAGGGGTGGTTTCTGGAGGGGGGGTCCCGCCTCCCCCCCGTCCTGGGCAGCCGGACTCGAGTCGCCATTTCGCCATGCCATGCGGTGCGGGCGGGGGATCCAAAATGGGGCGGCAAACGCAATATTGTTTTTGAAATCGTGGTCCAAAAACACACAAGCACAACAGAAACACGCGAAAATTTATAAACTGCCAGATTTTTCACAGTAGCAGTGGGTTTTTTCTTGCAACAAAATGTCTCTCCTCTCCTCCTCTGTCCTCCATTGATTTTATTTTTTTCTATTTTTTTTACACCTGCGCAATGATGGGCTGGCCGAGTGGCCAGCCATGTGGGAGTGGACAACCATGCAAATTTTTGGAGCCATCCCACCAGTCGCATGGCCACTTGGCCATGGAGACTTCTGGGATGTGCCAAAAAGCCCCCTAAAACCTGCCCTAGCCCTAACCCTAACCCTTGACTCCGTACCCATACGTCACAGACTGTCTTCTTAGTGGGTCAGAGAGGCACCCAGAGGTGCAACCCACTAGCCCACCGTAACCTTACCCGTCACTAGCCTAACCCTAGCCACCTTAAAGCCAGATCTACTTGCTTGCATTGCACTACACGCAGGAAGTACAATTCCCTTCTGTGTGAGACATGGTGGTGCGAGAGCCTTGTGAAGGGCGGGCATGATGCTATCACTCTCACTGGTCTCACTGTCTGCACATTCTGTTATGCAATATCCATATGGCTATTGCATAGCATTTTGCAGCAGCAGCAGGTGAGGAGGGGAGACCCCCATGTACAGGGGTCTCTCTTGGAGCCTGCTTCCCCTTCCTAGTGGCAGGAGGCACCCACGGGTGCCTCCAGGAGCCCACTTTCCCTTTATAGCGGGCCAGAGGAGGCACCCACCCCACAGAGGTGCCTCCAGGAGCCCGCTCCCCCCAAAAAAACCAGTACTAATGAAAACGAAAAAACGAAAAAACGAACCGACTAATTTTTGCGAATTTTCCGAAAACCGGAAACGAGCCGAAACGGGACCAGCCCGACTAACGACAACTCGAAAAAAATTTTTTTCAAGTCGTGCCCATCTCTAGAGTCGGGTGAAAGAGGAGGTGACTGGGGTAAAGCCTAGGAAGAATAAGGAAATTACATGGGCTGTCACTGTTAGATCCCTCAATTGGCCCGATAATTCAGAACAATTCCAGAGGGAATGGAGGAGGGGGAGAAATCCAACCCCGGTAGCACAATGGGCGAAGCACCCATGTTGTGGAACTCAATGCCTGGGTCGCGGGAAGAATGTTCCTCCATTCATGTGAGAGAATCGGAAAACCTTGCCAATCCCTTTGAGTTTAGTTATCAAGATGTTGGTTTATTATATGATGTTGGGAAACCCTGTTCTACATTATCTGTTAATGAAGAAGACAAAGCCTACAGTGTGTTAAAGACTGTACGAAATAAAAATCCGTTTGATGTTAAGAATAAAGCTAGCCCTCGTCTCATTTATGAACCTGAACAACCAGAGCAGTCAACCGGACCCTCACACTGTCTAAAGCATGGGAAACCCAATTGTTCCCCACCCTTGTAATAGGGAGATGGCAAATACCCATGGACCAACATTCAGAGAGAGGGAGGTTAGTGGGAAAGACCCCACATTAAGTTAATCATTAAATTGTTGGAAAACCTTCCTGTGTATCACCTTTCTTAAACCTTTCCCCAATAGAGGCCTTCTGGTAGGAAGCTTAAGCTGTTTGTTCTTTTCTTTCTCGATCTCTAACTGGGCAGGGGATTCACTAATTGCTATCTCTTCACCTGTTTTTAACCTTCACGTTGTTTATAGATGATAGATAGATAGATAGATAGATAGATAGAAAGAAAGAAAGAAAGAAAGAAAGAAAGAAAAGAAAGAAAAAAGAAAGAAAGAAAGAAAGAAAGAAAGAAAGAAAGAAAGAAAGAAAGAAAGAAAGAAAGAAAGAAAGAAAGAAAGAAAGAAAGAAAGAAAAGAGTGAGCTATTGCCCCATTCTCATGGACTCAGGCCTTGAGACAAGGCCTTCTGTTTAGTCAGGACAGGCTTTGCTATCAATTTTTTTTCAAAATAAACTTACTATCTTTTGCTTTAAGCTTAATCTCTGCCTAGTTTATTATTCCAGAGCAAAGAACTATACGAGTGCAGGGAACACTATCATTATTTGCTCTGTTAACAAAGGGATCGCCTAACAGAACTCACAAACTTAATAGTCTGAATCAAAATAAAAATATAACTATGTTACATATGTGTTAAAATGGAGATATTTTAAATATTTGTATGAAATGTATTGCTACACTAATTTTGGATATTTTCATATCTTATAGTTACAAAATATATCTAGGATTAGATAGATAAACAGAGATGGGGGGGGGAGAGAAGAGAGATAGTTCTGTTTTGGTTTTCCATCCACTCTCTATACTCAGCCAGTCCTGGACCTGGAATATTAAATGTGATATTTCAATGTTCCCGTAAATGTATTATTCAGACCTGTTTTTGAATATTGTTCATGGACTTTATTTCTATTTTACCTTTCTAGGAGCAAGTTTGCTGAGTTTTGCTGAGATTAGAATTGCATCTCTCAGATTCAAGTCCAAAATCCTAAAGTAGCCATCATTACTTTTCACATTATTCCCAAATCAAACACAGTATTTAATTATCCATATATCCCATAGTTTCATAAATGGAGATTGCATAGCAGTCCTATGAAATTGGTAACTGTTATTTTTCCCACTGTCGGACAATCCACTCCATTTTTAGTCCAGGATTTAAAATAGCTATTAAAGGTCTAATATGAAGAATGGAGTCAGCACCTTGGATAGCTCTCATAAACTTGGGCTAGATCAGTGGTGGTGAACGTTCGGCACTCCAGATGTTTTGGACCACAACTCCCACAGCCCTTTGTCATTGGCAATAAAGGTTTGGAATTCTGGGCATTCTGGTCCAAAACATCGTGTGCCATTGGCCACCCCACAAGGCCAAAGTCCGAGTGGGGAGGCGTTGTCCCTACCGGCCTCTGTAGTCGGACCGAAGAGAGGCGCGAGAGAAGTCTCATGACAGCCATTGCGAGATGCCCTTATAAGGGCACCATGCGGTCTTCCCGGCCTCTCTTCGCTCCGACCGGCACAGGGAGAGGACTCGTTGCACCGGCGTGGTGGAAGGAGCACCTGGGCCCGTGCCTTCAGCCGGGCCCCTGGGTGATTGGTGGTTGGGACCAGTGCAGCTTAACTGCGGGTCCCAACCGTGCGGAGCCGCCGGCATGCACGGCTGCGCGCTCCTTTTGTTTTCCTCCCCCCCTCCTCGCTCGTAAGCGCACCAGCTGGGAGCTTAGAGGCCGGTGTGCACCCCCTCTGCACTCATCAGCTGTTCGTCGGGAGCCCGGGCAAGCGTGCGGCACCCGGCAGCCTTTTAAAGCAGTTAAAAAAAAAACCCACCGGGGGAGAATGGGGACATGGGCCAGCGGACACCCGTGGGCTCGCCAACGCTGGGGGGGGGATCGCACGAGGTGCCCCAAAGTCATATCTGCCTCCCACCTCCTCCCCCACTCGACCCAGACTCAGACTGCCGCTGCTGCAGTGAGCCTCGCTAGGCTGGCCTCCCTACTCCAATCCGGGGGCCTGGTGGAGGCAGCCTACCCCCCCCCGTCCCAGCCTTACCTCATCGGGCCACGGGGGAACCCAAACCCGACCACCAGCCCTGTGGCTGTGCTCCTGGGTGGCTACTGGGGCTGGTGCGGAGCGCAGGTCAGGACGCACGCCTTGCTCGGCTGAGCACCAGGCCTGGTGTACCGCCACCACCTGCTGGCCAGCCGGGCCACTGCACCCAATTGTGTAAAAATAAAATAAAATAAAATAAAATGAGTGTTTGGTGGAGAGATGCAGTAGCATCTGTTGTGAAACATCATATCAATATGATTTTTTTTTTTTAGCTGTATGGCTATTGAGCCTTTTCACTAGAATGCCAAGGGTGCCAGAAGTGTTTTAACTTGTTGTGGATTGTTATTGTATTCATTGTCTAGTGTACCTGCTATTGTATTTTGTACTGACAACCACTGTTTGGTCTGTCCACTGGCAGCCGCCCAGAGTTCCTCCGGGAAGATGGGCGGGATATAAGTCTAATAATAAATAAATAAATAAATAATATTTCAATCATAAAATAAATAAATAAATAAATAAATAAATAAATAAATAAATAAATAAAAATAATCATAATCATAATACTTCTAATTATAATGGTACAATAAATACATAACTATTTACACAGGGCGTTGCAGGACCGGTCCCCATGGCCCCCAGTAAGAAGGGCAAGCAGCCAGCAAAACGTTGTGCTTCTGCCAAGCCCGCACCTATATTATCATCATCGGATGATGATGACTCACCTGATTTCAGGCCGATATTTGATAAGCTCAGTACCACGGAGCAGAGCAGGGTCCTGCAGCGAGGTATGGAGGGTTTTTTTGAGGCGGGGGGGGGGGGTCAGCAGAGGAATCCAAGACCCAGCAGATCACTGAATTACACTGCACAGTGGAGGTACTAATGTCTCGAATTGTTGTCCTTGAAGGTGAACGCGCCGGCACATCCAGCCAGGCACAGTCAGCACTGTGTTGCAGCAGGAGCACGATGTGGCGGCCCAGGACAGCCATGGGGTGGATGTGGCTGTACCTGTTGAACCCGCAGCAGCACCCCAACCTGCAAAGCCAGCAATGTCAGAAGCGCAGGCCCTGGACCTATCCACGCCGACCCCTCAGCTGAGGCACCGGGACCGGCTCAGCATCTTGGTGAGTCACAAGTGTCGCGCAGGATGGCTAACCCACCAGGGAGTTGGCCGTGGCCAGGTACATTCTGGGATAGGCAGCCATTGTGGCCCTCCCCAGTCACTAGCACCCCTCTGTAGCCCCCTGCATCAGTGTCACCGCTCCTGGCTGTCCTGAGTACGGTAAGTCCACCCCAACAGGCATTGTGTGCTGACACTACTAAAACACCTCATGGCACCGTGGACCCCCCCCCACACACACACACTGGCTCCACCGGTCCTGTCTGGACCAGCCATGGGGGGGAGAGGGAGATCCCACCACAGTTCTACCCTGACTCAGACCAGTCCATGCCCCTGGGTGACCACCTCTTGCCGGCGACGGTTGAGAAGATTCTCAGAAGTGAATACGTGGACATATTTGACCTTATGAATCGGGAAGTAGATGAAAAGAAATTGAAACATATGGAGGCTCAAGATAAGGATCGGATTCGGAAAAAGCGTCCGGACCACTGCTGGGCTAATTGGCTTCCGGCCTTCCTTATTTATATGGCCACTATTGTCAAGGCCCACCCCGAGCGTGCCTTTGACCTTGTTCAATACTTGGACCTGATTTACAGGCCTCACTCAGAGTTTCCGGGAACCGGGTGGATGCTGTATGACAAGGGATTCAGGTTGAGGGTGGCCTTGCAGCCGCACCTCCGCTGGAATCTACTGTTGGACCCCTTGTGGAGGCGCCTTATGGTGCCACAGCGCCCGCTAACTGGTGACCGGACTGATAGCGGGCACTTGATATTCCGAATTGGCCAGACCAGCCCTGCCCATGCTACCACGGGCCAGTCGGTTCAGCCACGACTGGTGTGCTGGGAGTATAATGCCAAAGGATTCTGTACCCGCTGACCATGTAAATTCAAGCACATGTGCGGCAACTGCAATGGCCCCCATGCCTCCTACGCTTGTCCAAAGGGTCACAAAGGGGGACAGGGAGGACGGGAGCAGTCCATCAAGAAGCAACCCACCCCGGGGGGGGGGTCAGCTTCCAAAAAGCACATAGTCCCATAAAACTATCTGCCATGCTGGAGTGGCTCCACGGCCACCCAGACACAACAGCTGCAGCCTACTTAAGGGACGGTTTTGAATTTGGATTTTGGATCCCAGCGCAGGGTCTCTGCGCTCCCTATTGAGCTAATAATTTAAAGTCAATAAGGGGCATGGAGGATATTGTCCGTGCTAAGATTCAAAAGGAGATGCAGGAAGGCAGGGTCCTGGGACCGTTCTCTGACCCCCCATCTGAGCGCTTCAGGGTAAAACCGCTAGGAATTGTATCCAAGAAGGCTCCGGGGGAGTACCGCCTCATCCATTATTTATCTTACCCTGATGGGGAGTCAGTGAATGACATGATCCCACAGGAGCTCTGCACCGTGAAGTACACCTGTTTTGATGCGGCAGTCTGCATGGTGCGGCGTGAAGGCACAGGAGCACTGTTGGGAAACTGTGACATAAAGTCTGCTTTCCGATTGTTGCCCGTTCACCTGGAAAACATTGAGCTCTTGGGCTTTGCCTTTGAGGGCTTCTATTACATGGATAGGGCCATGCCCTTCGGATGCTCAATATCGTGTACGGCATTTGAATGTTTCAGCACATTCCTTGAATGGGCACACAAGACTAGGACACACTCCACAGTGGTGGTGCACTATTTAGACGACTTCCTTTTTTGTGGCCCGGCTGGGTCACACCAGTGCAGGTTCTTAATGGACCAGTTTTAGCATTGGTGAGTGACTTTGGTATCCCCCTAGCAGAGGAAAAGATTGAGGGCCCAGCGCCAATCTTAACATTCCTTCCTTGGCATTGAGTTAGACACGCGGGCGCAGGCTAGTTGCCTCCCGCTGGATAAAATACTGGATTTGCGCACAAGATTACAGGATGTCCTTGAACGGTGAAAAGTCACACTGAGGGAACTGCAGGTACTAGTGGGCCACTTGAACTTTGCTTGCAAAGTGGTGGCCCCGGGGTGCGCCTTTTTGTGACAGTTCTGTCAAGCCATGACTGGCCTTACTAGGCTTCACCATAGACGCAAGGTGTCCAGGGAAATGAGGGAGGATTTGATGGTTTGGCAGATTTTTCTTCAAGATTTTAACGGCGTGTAGTTCTGGAGGAGTGATCTCCTTTTAGGTTCAGAACTTCAAGTCCACACAGATGTGTCTGGATCACATGGTTTTGGCATGTTTTTCCAGGGCCGTTGGGCAAGCGGCACATGGCCGAGCCACTGGATGCCCCCGGGGCATAACTAGGGACCTTACTTTCTTAGAACTCTTCCCAATTGTGGGAGCCCTATGGCTCTGGGTGCCTTTATGGGCTAATTCGGCGGTCACCTTCTGGTGTGACAACCAGGCGGTGGTCTCCATTGTCAACACCCTGTCATCTAAATCAATCAGGGTTATGCGGTTGGTCAGGGTGCTTACCTTGTGCTGTCTCCATTATAATATAGTCTTCTAGGCGCGTCACGTCACTGGGGTCAACAACGAGATCGCTGATGCATTGTACCGTCAACAGATGGAGCGTTTTCGACTGTTGGCCCCGGGGGCGAGGGTGGAGCAGGAGGTATTGCCACAGGAGGTTTGGAATCTTGGAGAACCAAGGCCATTAGAGCAGTGGGCTTGGCGCTAGCGCTGAGAACTAGGCGTACTGACGCGGCAGCTTGCAGGGAATACTAGCATTTCTGTGCACAACTGAACCTACAGCCATGGCCAGCCCACGCCGATCACCTGATCCAAATATGCGATTCAGCTGTATTGTAATGGGTGGGCTCCACGTTCAATCCAAGGTAAGCTGTCGGCGTTGGCCTATTATGCAAAGGCTCAAAGGTTCCCTCACCCCAACAATGATTTTGTTCTGCAAAAGATGTTAGAAGGATGGTCCAAAGAGAGGGGTCACACCAGTGACACGCGCAGGCCCATCACACCCAGAATTTTACTAAAGTTTCATGATATGGTTTTATCTATTTTTTGTCTTTGAGTGTTTGTAATACTGTTTGCTGCTGAACCGCTCAGCTTTGTTTGTAATATTGTAATATTGATTGTTATTGAATTCCTCAGCTTGTAAGCCGCACAGAGTTCCCCTTGGGAAGATGGGCGGGGTATAAATTCTAAATAAATAAATAAATAAATAAATAAATAAATAAATAAATATTTGGCACAACATTTGTAGGGACGAGTTTGAAGAGTTGCTCTTCCGGGTGACAGTTTTAGTAGCTTTCTTTGGAGCTTTTAGGATTAGTGAGTTACTGGCGGCCTCTAAGCTGGACAACTCTAATGCCTTCCTTCAACGAATAGATGCGTCCATGAATGAGGACGGGGTGGTATTGCATTTGCGTATGTCCAAGACGGATCAGTGGGGCCAGGGTACCCGGGTGATACTTGGGCACTGCGCACAGCCGCAACTCTGCCCCCTGATCTCACTCCAGTCCTATTTAGCTCGACGTAGCACCCAGACTGGCCCCCTGTTTGCTCACACAGATAATGCTCCATTGACCCGTTATCAATTCTGGACAGTCACGTGCCGTGCCTTGGAGGTGGCTGGATTACCCAGCCGAAAATTTGACACTCATTCATTCCGCATTGGGGCGGTCTCCACTGCGGCAGCCATGGGATATGGGGTCACAGATATAAGAGCACTCGGCCGCTGGTCCTCAGATCGTTTCAAGACATATGTTCGTCCGATTCCTGATTGTTAGGCTGCCAGCATGGTTTGCTAACTGTTATGTTTTACAGGTTCCTTTGCACGAGACAGATTCCGAGTGGTTATTTGCGGCCACAGCTTTGTTTTTTGGGCTGCGAAATATGCCTGGTGTTCCGCCTTTGGCCTGCACCTTGGACTCAGTGAATGGATCCGCATAGAGTGGAAAGGATCCTGTGGTATGAGCTGGGACAGCTTCTCTATGCTCGCATCCCGTTGTGTCCAAGAGGCGCTGATTTCCATTCTGCTCATCCATCTGGGTGGTAATGATCTGACCAGGGCTAAGGGGAAGAGCCTAAGCTTACAGATCTGTCATGATCTGGAGGCCTTTAAGGCCCAATCACCTTTCACCAGATTGGTCTGGTCAGAGATGTTGCCACGGCGGGTGTGGCTTGGGGCCCGTGACCCACCTGGGGTCGAAAGGGCCAGAAAATGCTTGAACCGGGCTGTCCGCAAGGTCATGCAGCAGGGCTTGGGAACAGTTATCTCACATCCAGACATCAAATTTGCTTGCCCGGAGTTGTACAGATCTGATGGTGTCCACCTTTCGGATGAGGGCATTAAAATATTCCTTACGGACCTGCGGATGGGCCTCCAGGCCGAGCTGGCCTGTTGTTTGGCGGGCGAGGAGCATGCCTAGCAGCCCCTTCGCGATGGCAGGTAGTGCAAGAAAATCATAACCTGGGACGTCATAGGTTCCCTTTACAAGGAACTGGGCGGCCGTGCAAGAATTAGGCTGAACAACAAGGGCCTCACCAGGCCATCAAATAGAGTATGGCCAAATGGCAGAACAGGCACGGCTGCTGTGAGCTACAGGTCCAAATATACCAAACGGGGAGTGCCATGTTGTACAAAGGGCACTCCCATAGGCTAGCACATGACGTCATAAAATCAGACCCAAAATAATTGTAAATAGTGGTAAAATCTAACTTGCACTACGGGAGGCCCATCAGAATTAAATAGTTACTGCTACAGTTAAAATAAAGTTATGATTAAGTTATTAATAAAGTTGTGGCCCAGTTTTAAAACCCAAATTGTTGGTGTGTCGCCTCTTTATTTCGGGGAATGGGGGGACAAAGGTTCACCACCACTGGGCTAGATTAATCAGCGGTGAGCTATCAAGTCAAATCTGAATTATGGCGACCCTTTCCAAGGTTTCCTAGATAGAGAATATTCAGAAGTGGTTTATCATTCATTTCCTCTAGGGAAACTCCCTAAGACTGTGCTGCTTGCCCAAGGCTACAAAGGTCAGCTCTTCTCTCGTTGGGAAGTTCATTTCCTAATGTGTAACTCCAAAGCCACCTGCCTAAAACACTGAGCTTTCCCCAAGTGAATTCACTGCCTCTGCAAAATCAGAGACCCAGTTTCTGTTGTACCTGGTGTGTGTGTGTGTGTGTGTGTGTGTGTGTGTGTGTGTGTGTGTGTGTGTGTGTGTGTGTGTGTGTGTGTGTGTCTGCAAAACTTGTGTCTCCCTTTGCCTGATTTTTTTGCCTTTTGTTTACATACATACATACATACATACATACATACATACATACATACATACATACATACATACATACATACATACATACATACATACATACAAATTATATGCCACCCACTACCCAAAGGCTCTGGGTGGCTTACAATTAAAATGAACAATGGACAATTAAAAACAATAAATACATTTAAACACAAAACACTAAAATTGCCATCAGGACCCACAATCTATGTTATGCCAGTTAAATAACTTCTGAAACAGGAAGGTTTTTACCTGGCATTGAAATGTCATCAGCGTTGGTGCCAGGCAAATGTCACTGGGGAGGGTGTTCCATAACCTATATAGCTTATATAGTATAGTCAATAGTGCGGATGATAACAATATTGTTTCCTTCTGTGGGTGGATCAATATATACAGTATGTGCAATTTTTCTAATTTTCTAGTTATAGTACTTATATGTCAGGAATAGAGATGGGCACGGAACGAACATTTTTTCGTTTCCGTTACCGTTTGTCGTTTCCGTTACGTAACAAAATGACAAACGAAAATTGTGATGAAAATGAAACGAAATGAACAGAACCACGAAAATTGTGGTCGTTACGTTTCGTTTCCGTTAATGGCGACGCGCAATGAAATGAGCTGTTTTAAATGTTAAAAAACGCTCTGGATATCCGTAAAAACACAGCAATAATTATTTATACTGTCTGATAATACCTACCAGGGGGGTTGGGGTCCTTAAAACATTTGTTTTTGTCTTCTCCCATCGCAATGTATTTTTCTTTTCCCTTTAAAATGGATGTCGCCACCAGCCACAAAATGGAGGTAAGCCATGTGATGGGATCATGTTCAACCAATAGCATGCCCAGGATGCAGACTGGGCGGGCAGGTCTGGCAGTCACAGAGGGCATAAAAAGGTCTGGCAGCCCCCGTCCTCCTTGCAGTCTCTGGTGGGAGTTAGGGTGGGACTATGGACTTGCTTTCATCCCGGCTTGGCATTTGGTTCCTGTTTTGCATTCTGACTGCTGACCTCAGACTCATGATTACTGTTGCTACAAACGCTGCTTATTGTGTTTCCTCCTGTCTCTCCTGGCTTTTGACCTCGGCAAGGACTGGACTCTCTCTCTCTCTCTCTCTCTCTCTCTCTCTCTCTCTCTCTCTCTCTCTCTCTCTCTCTCTCTCTCTCTCTCTCTCTCTCTCTCGTGTGTGTGTGTGTGTGTGTGTGTGTGTGTGTGTGAATGAGCTCTAACATTATATACCACCTGATGTACAATGAAAATCTTTAAATCAATGTATTTAAAAATTGTATGGAATACAATGTAAAAAATCACAGAAGAATTTAACAGCTGTTTCAAATTAAGAAACTTTTTTTAAAAAAAAATCAGCAATACTAAAGCAGGTCTATACAGACTCTTTCTTTCACAGTTTTGCATGAAGAAAATAACTAAAACAAAACTTCCCTGTCTCCTGACTCAGTGGGATGGTGGTGGAAGAGAAAAGCAAACCAGTTCCTTTTTTGAGTCATTTTTCTGCATTGAAAACAAAAAATCAGAAAGAAAACAACTTGATGGGTGACATTTCAGGTCACTCAGTTACTGTCTCTTTCTTGCACGTCCATTATTTTAGCTTCTTATAATTGAATCTTGAAGATACACAGTGATAGGTAAGTAATACCTACCATCAATCATTTATCTAGAAGTTTCCTGAGGCTGGTATTGCATCAAAGCTGTCCACAAGTACCTGGAAAAGCTACTTGCAGTCTTTCATTCAAATATTGATAGCAATTCTCCTTGTGAGGGGGATAAGTGTGTTTATGCATGCAGGTGCAGCACTGACAAATATTCTCTCAAAGTTAGAACATCATGGGGGGACTTCTCAAGGCACTTTTTGCACACTATTTGGATAAGTAAGAGCAAAGAGCAGATTTTAACTGCTGGAAGATTGGGACACCTGTGGATACCTTGAAGTATAAAAAAAATACAACAAAAGGTGTCAATTTCAATCCTTCCAATAGTTCCAGCAATGCCTTTTGATCAGTAGTTATAGGATACTGTATTCAGTTTAACTTATACAAGAAAGAGGAAGAGCAGCAATTGAAAAGAACTACGAACTAACAATTGAAAAGAATTAGGAACTTGTTAAAATGAGATACACTGTGACATTTTTATAGATCTCACTTTTTATGCAGGATTCTATACTGACCAAAATACAGATCAACATCTAGTGATCTTCCAATAGACAATTAAGAAATTTCAGCTATCTTATATCCAATACATTGATAAGCCTTATTGGAAACAACACAGTGGTCTTGCTGGGGATTCTTGTCCTAATTAATTCACTGCATCCAAGAGAATTCAAGTTTGCAACAACTCACGTTATGTGTTGGTGCTGAGAAGTCTCTCTGGCTTCCTAAAGAACAATTGACCTCTAAGTGAGCTATCTATAATAAACAGTGTAACATTCAGCATTTCTATGACCCAGTGAAATATGTTGGGTCCTTGTTAATCTGTTTTCAGTAGTAACAGATGGAACACCCCCCCTGTCATTGATTAAGAGCTATTCCATCTTTTGTTCTTTACAATGAAAAATGTGAAAAATGCTGGCTAGCTCAGAATGAATTGGTTCTGAATTCATCGATCAATAAATAGAAGGAGATCCATCTTGTAAAACATTAGACGTCCTTTGTTTAGCTTTTCTAAAGGGGTTTGTGCAGAGAACTTTGTTTCTGCAATACAGAAAGTTAAAGTGTGCATGTTCAATTTCTCCAGAATATATTATAAAAAGTGAATGAAATATGCAACTGCAATTTGACCTAATAAATCTGCTACCCTTGATTTTTTGAGCAGAATCTCTGATAATCACGAGTTGAAGTGGTAACACTCTATTTGGGACAACAGAGGGCCTTTTTACATGACCCCTAAACTCCGCCGCAAATGGCTCCCAGCTCTTCGGAGCTTAAAATTGTCTACCCACCAGCTCCGGAGTTTACTGAAAAGTAAGTGCGACCACGCCCACCTAAGCGGGTCCCAGCGCACTTTTCTTGTACCTGCTCTCCAAGGGTGAAAAATATTGATGCGGATGTGCTGGGCTCTCCTCGCTGCTTTTTGTTGTTGTTTTTTGCCTCCCGCCCCTTTAAGAGAAGGAACCAGGAAGTGACGGGGCTCCTGGCAGCTTCCACCGGCACCAGGAGGTAAGCCTTTATTCTTTTGTCCCTTTTTTCTCCCTCCCCTCACGCAGCCAGCAGCCAGGAAGTGCGGAAGGGGTGGGGACGCACGAAGAGCGACAAACCCCTAAGATTTCTGGTCCGAATTTCTGGTCCGAAGAATGAAAGAAATATCTGTGGAGACAGGGACAAGTCAGTTTTTCTAAATATGATTTAGAACTGGCCTTACTCAAAACAATTAAGGCAGCCTAACTTTGAAGTGCACCAAATGAATTAGTTATTTTATTAGGGTTGTATATTGAGCAATGCTAAAACACTGTTAAGTATCACTAATTCAGACTGTTTTTTGTGCTAACCTAGGCCAGCAAATGATTACAGCAAAGAAACTGATGCTGGAGTGGCAACCTTGGATATTACTCCAGTAAAATTCAAGACTTGAATTGAAAAATAAAGCTATACAACATTGTTAACAATTTTTATTTCATCAGTGTCAACACTAAACTTAGACAATTCTTTTGTAAGATTATTTTATCTTTTCAGTGGTCAACTACATGATTTTATCTTTCCAGTGGTCAACTACAACCCTGCTTTTGTACTGTTGCCTTCTATTAGAAATGTAGTGTCACCTGCATATTTTAAATAATTGATTTTTCATTTTTCATTTCATCTAAATCTAATTTAGCTTCCTGTATGACATATTCTGTATAAAAAATAAAAACATAGAGAGATAGCATCTACCTTTATCTGACAACATTGCCAATGGGAAACTGTTCTGTTGCTCCCTATTTTTTCCTAATATCATCTTCTCTATGATCAAATACTATGGCACAGCCATTTATTTTAGACTGCTGTTTAGCTTTTGATGATCCATACAGCCTAAGATTCTGCTCTAATCTACACAGCATGGAAGCTTAGTTTATAGTCTCCATTCTAGGTCATTGGGAACTGTATTTCTTCTCTTGCTTTCTTTGAATTCTTGTTGGCATGGTGGGTGCCATTAAACCACTTCCAGAGTTCCTGATCTACAATATAATGACTACATGTGCTACATAATGTAATTTCATATTAGAAAATTAGAAAGAAGGTGGCAGTTTAACATAATCCTAAGGTTGGCAAGATATGTGGAAGTCTTGAAAGAAAGAAAAGAAAGAAAGAAAGAAAGAAAGAAAGAAAGAAAGAAAAAGAAAGAAAGAAAAAGAAAGAAAGAAAGAAAGAAAAGAAAGAAAGAAAGAAAAAGAAAGAGAAAGAAAGAAAGAAATGGAGTAAGTAAAAATGGAATAAATAAAAAATGAAGAAAATAACATTTTACAGATGGGTTCCCACTTGAAAAGGTGTCTGTAATTTGACAAAAATAATTCTAAAAGCTGCTCTGATCAAACTCTTATTCAAATCTATCAAATATCCCCCAAAATTAAAAGTATAGGTATAGGTGTATGTGGCAGACTATGTGGGAGCCTCATAGGTAAGACTAGCAAAAGAGATGGAGCTTGGGAAGGAACACCTGGACACCTGGTGGACCTCTCCTGCTGTCTTGTCCATTCTTCTACCTTGCCTCTCCTCCTCCTCTTGGGCTCAACAATAGGACACTGCAAAACACATACATGTTGACACAGAGTGTTGGGCCACAGAAAAGTAGAGAAGCAGCTCAAAGAGTGAATTGCAGGATGGCTCATTTTCTGGGCCTTAGCTGACACCTCATGCAAACACAGTGACAAAGACTGGAGGCAGAAAGCCACACCATACCAGAGCCATCCTAATGAGGCAGGCAGGTGGGCAGGCAAGTGAGAAGGCCAGCCAACTCCCTCTGCCTTCCACAGAGCATGAGGTAGGCAGGATTCGTCCCCTATCCAAAGATGATTCCTCACTTTGAAGTGAGGAGGGTACGTATTCTTATAAGAAGTGTAGTTTTGGAGGAAGAGCCAGTCTGAAGTGGCTACTTGAGGGGGCGGGGTGGAGGGAATTTTCTGGCAGGACCAATAAAGGGGTGAGATCTCTTAGGGTCCTAGCGACAGGAAAATTACCCAACATTTTTACTCTGGTTCTCTCTCACACACTAACACACACATGTCGACACAACTGCAACACATATTATCAACCAGTTCACATAATCTCTAGCATCAGTAGAACTTGAGGCTAACATTAATGGCAGCATCCAGGTTGTTCTCTACATTAAGATTACGAAGAATTATAGGAAATCTGTCTCTTGTGACATCCAGCATTTAATGGAAACTTCTGCACAAGCCCATGGCAGTGTTGACTATTAGCAGACAACTTTCAGGACTCTGGGGTTTCTTAGTATAATCTTTATGTTGTCAAGCACATTTCCTGTACCTTTTGAGAATTCCTACCCCACACTTCTGGATTAGTTGTCTTGACAGATAATTTAAGCCACTAGATTAGCAGCTAGAAGCCACTTCTGAACCAGGGTACCAGCAGCGGCTTTCATTTCTATGTTCCATTCTCTTTCTTTACTCTAGAGTTCTTCTCTCTTACCAAAAGGATTGTGATCAAACTGTGGGCCAAATTCATGTAAAGCAAAATGTGCCGTAGGATGTGCAAACAGTGCAATTTCTTTTCAGTGCTGGAGGATGGCTTAGGGAAATGTTTAAATAAAACAACAAAAAGGGATGTTGCTTGACTATGAATAAACAATTAGCTTCAGGCTGAAAGGTTTATGTACCAGAATTTCGTGCTGGCTGGGTTTCTGCCATTCACTTACAGTAAACCCACCTGAAAAGAGAGAGAAAAAGCATGGATTCATGAATGAGGAAATACAAATGAATCCCGCAGTTTTCATCTTCCATAACAGGAGTGTCTAGAGGCAAAGCAAGGCTGTTCTATAATGAGCCAATATAGGGTCCACTCCTGGTTCAATGTTCTTTTTTAGCTAGAAGCAGAAATATTCACTTCCACAGTCTCAGAATCACTGCTGCTCACTCGTTCACTTTATTCCCTTCTAAACAATACCCTTAGAGAAATAAGGTCCTAGGCTTCAGAGATTCTACTTCCAGTGTATTTCAAGCTCCGTCTCATACCCACAAGGCTAAATACACATGGCTTAATATAGCCAAGAGATGAGCTTCCCATCTCTGTCTTTGTTTCCTCCTTTCTGACAATGCTGACTTTACAAAGTGAGCAAGAGGCATTTGAGTGGATGTTCATGCTTTTGCCCTACTTATTAGTTATTGTTCACAAACAGCATTTACTCCATTCCTCCAGTAAGCACCTAATGAAGGAATGATTTGCTATTTAAGATTCTACCACTTTTAATGCCTCCTTGGCTTTTGTTATCCTTGTTCCATACTACCTCAACGAAAAACAACTTTAAGCTGCAGATGTGTTGAATTTTATTCATGTGTCATTTCGGAGTGACTTAAAAACAACAACAACAACAAAACCAACCTGTATTCTCGAAGGCTTTCATGGCCAGGATCTGATAGCTGTTGTGAGTTTTTCAGGCTGTTTGGCCCTGTTCTGGAAGCTGAGCTCCTTTCCCTCTGAAGATGCCAGCCACAGAGTCTGGCAAAATGTTCTTGCCCTGGACCTGGCAGGCAGTGGGGGTTGGTGAGAAACAAAAATAAAATGGACACCACCACCATTTGGGGATGGGATTGGCTCGTTGCTTTTTGGGACTGGATAGCTGCTCAACAGCAAAGCCTGGATCAGGACAACTGAAAAGTTAAACACAGGGTCCTGAGGTGTGTGTGTGTGTGTGTGTGTGTGTGTGTGTGTGTGTGTGTGTGTGTGTGTGTGTGTGTGTGTGTGTGTGTGTGTGAGAGAGAGAGAGAGAGAGAGAGAGAGAGAGAGAGAGAGAGAGAGAGGTTAGAGATGGTATGTGTTGTGTGCGTGCAAGGAGCAGTTGCTGGAGAAGTGCACTCCTTCTCGTGCCTACCCACAAAGGCACTAAGAAAGAGGAGCTGCTGATGCCACCACCTGCCAGGTGAATGTTAGAGAAATAAATAAAAGAAAGCAATGGACAGCTTTTTCAAGAGAAAATGAAATGTTTTTAGCTTCCAGTAAGTGCTTGAAAAGAGATATTTACCATTGGAATTCTGTGTTGAATTCTATGGGCAAGAAAATGTGGAGCATCTGTCCCGGATGGCTCCTCTTTCTCCTTTTTCTATAATTTGGGGATGGAAAAGTGTGGGGGTCGTCTTATACTTCAGAGCGTTTTATAGGCCGTTACTTCACGAACCTCTCGCTGCACGGCGAGCCGTGATTTCTGCGCGAATCGGTCGGTTTTGTCCGCACGATCCTCCATTTTGGATGCGGCGCCACCCCGACCACGCCCCGACCACGCCCCTAAACCGTGCTCCAAGCGGGGCGAGAGATTCCCCTGCCGGAGGCCGGGAATCTCCCTCGCTTCGCATCCCGCTTCGTATCCAAATTCACGTGTGGCCAGTTAAAAAGTATATTTATTTATTTTTTAACTTACTTTTTCTCCGAAATGCCGATGCATAGATATTTCGGTTAACCCGTTCTTTTGATCTTGCCTTCTGTAAACGGGGGCAGGGGCAACAGAGGGGGGGCAAGCGTCCCCCGGGTGACGTGAGCAGAGCCCCTCCGCTGGCAAGGGATGGCGAAGGGCTGCGCAGAGGGAGGGGGGATGGGGTGTCGGTGCCGCCGCCGCAAGACACCCCCGCGCGCGCCCACCCAGAGAGCGGCGGCGGGGCACACAGGGCGATGATGAACTGAGAGAAGCCTCTCCCCGCCCCGCCCCCCCCCCCCCCCCCAAAAAAAACCCAACCCAGCAGCTCTGCTTCAGGGAAACACGATGGCCGCCCACAAGTCCTCTGACCGCAAATGACAGCCGGGTATTGATGCATCGATACGCCGTGGTAATTTTCTTAAAAAAATAAAAGAAAGCAGAAACCGGACGTTGCAAGTAAGCTTCCGAATGCGAAGGGAGCACGTGAAGTACTACTGGATTCGACCCTAAAACCTCGCCCGGTGAGGACACGGAAAGAGGGGTGGGGGCGAATGGAGACCACGTGACTACCACGTGACCGCCTTCGAATTCATAGCGAAGGCAATCACGCTGCGAAGAGAAGTTCTTCGTGAAGTGACGGCCATAGACAGACAAATGTGGTATATTCATTTCCATGCTTAAATTAAGGCAACAGTGGGATAGAAGTATTCTGTGGCTAAATCTTTCAAAATTGACTGGAAATAGATATCTGGGTATCTTTAGACCACTCTAACACTTGCCATGAGAAGAAGCTTCAGTATAGACTTTCCCCTTCCACACACAATGTTTCCTTTTGAAGCTGTTAAAGCAATGGAGGTCCTTTACCTTATGGATTCTAAGCATCATATTAAGTAGGTCTGCCTCTGAAATATATGTATGACCATGCCAGTGAAACAGAACACTAAAGAGTTGGATGATGAGCTGAAGGCAGCAAAAAAAGGTCCTTTCCTTTGATCAGTTTCCCTTACTTGAAAGAGTGTTGAAAGCCAGATAATTTGACTCTACCTTTAACATTAACAAGGCTGCACAGTCCTGATAGTACACAACATTTTATTTTACTATGCAATACTTATAAACGAAGATTAGAGATGGGCACGAATTAGCGGTATTCCCGTTTCCGTTTCCGTTACTCGTATCCGTTACTCTATGGAAACGGAAACGGGAATTACTCCACCAGAATTCGAGCTCGAACCGACGAACGAACAATTTGGTCTGATTTGTCGTGCTCGTTACTTGCATCGCGCAATGCCAAGCGGCACAGAAAAAAAGTTTTTAAAAGTAAAAAAAACCCCGATTCCCGGCCCTAAAAGTAGGCGAAAACTGTCTGAGGGCACCTACCAGGCCAGAAGGGTGTTTTATTTGGGGGGGGGGTTCCCGCCCCCCTCTCCTTGGCTATTGGTACTGCTGCGCTGCTGGTACCAGGCTGGGAGGGCGCATCCATTTGGCATGCAGTGCGGGGGATCCAAAATGGTGACCGCAATATTTTTTTTGAAATCGTTGCCCAAAACCCCACCAAAGCACCACAGAAACATGCGAAAATTAGCTATTTTAAATGCTTGAATTTTTACAGTAGCAGCAGTGGGTTTTTCTTGCAAAAAAAAGTCTCCGTTGATTTTATGTTATTTTATTTTATTTTATTTTTTTACACCTGCGCATTTGCAATGATGGGCTCGCCCATGGGAGTGGACCATGCAAAGTTTTGGAGCCATTCCACCAATCCCATGGCCAGGTTTTGCTGACTGTACCGGGCTGGGAGGGCGCATCCATTTGCCATGCGGTGGGGGGGGGTCCAAAATGGCGACCGCAATATGTTTTTTGAAATCGTTGCCCAAAACCCCACCAAAGCACCACAGAAACATGCAAAAATTAGCTATTTTAAATGCTTGAATTTTTACAGTAGCAGCAGTGGGTTTTTCTTGCAAAAAAAAAGTCTCCGTTGATTTTATTTTATTTTATTTTATTTTATTTTATTTTATTTTTTTACACCTGCACATTTGCAATGATGGGCTCGCCCATGGGAGTAGACCATGCAAATTTTCCACCAATCGCATGGCCACTTGGCCAGGTTGACCACAGAGACTTCTGGGATGTGCCAATCGGGCATAAACAGCCCACTAATCGTAGCTCAAACCCGAACCCTAAGCCTAACCCATACGCCAGTACACTGTCCTTCTAAGTGGGTCAGAGAGGCACCCAGAGGTGCACCCCAATACTCACCCTAACCTCACCCGTAACTAGCCTAACCCTAGCCGTTGCGCTAAGCCGTCTTAACCCTAAGCCAGATCTACTTGCATTGCACTACATGCAAGTACGTGAGACACAGCGGGTGCAAAGAGTCTGCCAGTCCATCACTTGTGGCTCTGGCTGACTCCTGCAGCTCCCTCCAGGAGCCCGCTACCCCCTCCCCAAACCAGTACTAACGACAACGAAAAAACAAAAAAACGAACCGACTAATTTTTGCAAATTTTCACGAAAAACGGAAACGAGCCGAAATGGAACCGGCCCGACTAACGACAACTCGAAAAAAATTTTTTTCAAGTCGTGCCCATCTCTAATGAAGATGCTGATCCTGGCAGGACCTGTCCCATTCCATCTGCTTTTACAATTTCATTAACAGCACTAACATGTGAAGGTGAAGGTAAAGGTTCCCCACACACATGCATACTAGTTGTGTTTGACTCTAGGGATGGTGCTCATTAGAGATGGGCACGACTCAAAAAAATAATTTTTCGTTTTTCGTTTTTCGTTTAGGGGGTCCGTTTCGGTTCATTTTCGTTTTTCGAGGGTTTTCTTGTACATTTTTCGTTTTTGTTTTCATACGAAACGAAACAGAAAAACATAAACGAAAACGAAAAATTTTCGTTTTGTTAGCATTCTTTTCAATGCAATGTGTCTGCCGTAACGAAAACGAAAAACACGGCAAAATTTTTCGTTTCGTTTCCGTTGTCGTTTTGCTTCTGAGAAATTTTTCGTTTTTGTTTTCGTTGCGAAACGAAACGAAAAAACAAAAACGAAAATGAAAATTTCGATGAGTCGTGCCCATCTCTAGTGCTCATTTCCGTATTGAAGCCGAAGAGCCAGTGTTGTGCAAGTCCATGGCCACGTAGCCAGCATGGCTGCAAGGAAACACTGTTTTACCTTTGTGCTTTTTAAGGCAGTACCTATTTATCTACCTGCATTTACATGCTTTCAAACTGCTAGGTTGGCAGGAGCTGGGGTTATCAGTGGGAGCTCACTCTGATGCTTGGCACCCAGGATTCGAACTGCCAAGCTGCTGGCTTTGGAGCTGACAGATTTCAGTGCTCTAACCAGCTGGTCCACCAGTACCTATTTAGCTCTAACCAGCTGATCCATCAGTACCTATTTATCTACCTGCATTTACATGCTTTCAAACTGCTAGGTTGGCAGGAGCTGGGGTTATCAGTGGGAGCTCACTCTGATGCTTGGCACCCAGGATTCGAACTGCCAAGCTGCTGGCTTTGGAGCTGACAGATGTCAGTGCTCTAACCAGCTGATCCACCACGCCCCTTTAACATGCTGTAGGAGGGTTTTATTATCAGAGATTATACTTTGTTCTTGCAAAGCAGCTGTGAAATGTGTAGGCTTAGCTGTACTGAGTAGAATCTCTGAAATGCATGGGCTTAACTATGCAAAGTACAGTATATGTTCTGCAATACATGGGTTATGTGCTATCATTTGGTAATTGTGATCAGTACTATGAGGAAGCTATTCCCCTTTATAATCAGTATGCTACTGCTTAAGGTCTGAGCACAGATTCACACTCCACACTAGGGATGGGCAGAGCACCTTACAAAAATGACACACTGTTTTGTCATTTTGTGAGCTTATGAGATGTTAAAAACAAAATGAAACAGCAAACAGCATATTGTCAAGAAATGAAACAAAACACAATTGTTTGCTTTGGAAATGAAATGATTCATCCTAGTGGTGAGATGCCTCTCAGGAGGTTTTTGTTTTAAAACTGTTTGATTTGTTTTCCTTCCTCACCTCCCATGCCTCAGCTGTTACTTATCTCCAATCTTGATCTGCCTGCCTATAGCTAACCAGGAGCTGAGCTCTTCCTTATCTTCCCTGCACTGGCTGTCCCTGTATCTGCAAGTCAATTTAAAGTTTAAACTGATTGTTTTCCTTTCCTGATTAAATAGGACTGTGAAGTTTATTTTCTATATATATATTTCCTTCCTCCCAGTGCCAATCAGCTGTTGAGCTTATCTCTCAGATCTCTCCATGCAGCAGCTAGCCCTTAGGTTTCCTGCTTGTTTACAGGGGGCTCTTTGTAAGCAAATTGATTTGAAGTGTTAAGGAGGGTCTTTGATTTAGAGCAGTGGGCTCCCTGTTAAATAAAAAAAGAAAGCTCCCAATTATTTATAGCCTTATGAATCGTTTCATTTCATGACAAAAATTATCCTTAAAAATCCAGTATTAATGAAACAAAATGAAATGAAGACTGAAATGAAATGAAACAAAGTGAAACTAAACGAAATGCTATATTTCCGTTTCTACTCCACAACAATGCTGGCCAGTAAAGAAGTTCATTAACGTATTCCACATTCTTTGGTTTCCAATTTTGGGTCCTTAGTTCTTTGACTAAACCTCTGAGAATCCTTCACCAGCAGCTGAGCTGGCCAGGATTTCTGGGAACTGTAGTCCAAGAACATCTGAGGACCCAAGGTGGGGAACTAAGAGAAGACTAGGAAGCAAGAATCCCAGATCTGAAACTCAGTTGAATGGATAGTACCTCATCAATTCAACAAGACAAAGCAGGGTAGGCAACTTGGTATCATCCTTACATTGCTAAGTTCTAGAACATGAGCTGAAGCCTCAGTGGATTATGGCGTTTCTCCAGTTCTTCTGATGTGGAGACAAATCTCAGGTAAACCATGTTGAAGGAGTACATTGTTGAAAAGTATTGGGCATGGTGCCTATAATGCCTGGGGATCCATGTCAACCCAGCTTCCAGCCTACCTCAAGGCTTGCTGTTACAGCAAGAAGGTTTTTAAATGTATGTTGCACATGTATTGGATGAAATCTGGTAGCAAGTAGCACTAGCAACTAGAGTTGGCCCACTAAATCAATGAAACTTATCAAAAAGCTGACTCACCAAATGCCAACAGATTCAATCGGAGCAATCTAGTTGTAACTTAATACTGGATTTCATGCAAAAATTATTTAGGATATATTACAGAGAATCCATATTTACCCCACCTCACACAATCCTTAAATTTGCTACCAAGTCTCTATCCCTATAACATTACAAAGACCAGATTTGGGGGTCTCAGATTTTGGTTAAGATCAAAAGGAACAGAAAACTCCTGAACTAATGCCTGTTTGCCTTCAAAATGTTTTTAGATCACAATTCCCAAAAACCTCAACTAATAGGTAGGAATGGTGGATATTATAATTCAAAATATCAGGGAGGCATCAAATTGTCTTCCTCTGAACAGACTGGAGTAGGATAGGTGAAACCTCAGTCCATTTAGTGAATGCTTTCATTATGCTATGCAGAGTACCCATCCATATATTTAGAAAATTAGCTTATACTGAGAACTTTTTTGAGCACCTAAAACAATTAATTTTTTAAAAAAAACATGTTTCTGTAAAAAAACAATCCAACTCTTAACATGTAATAGAAGTTTCTCATTTTTAATGACCACAAATTCTGTGAAGTATCTTCATATACCGTATTGTCCCTGCTTCCCAGAAGGTTAAAAAGATATGTTACCAATAGCTCTAGCATTTTGCTGGTCTAGCAGCTCTGTTCACAGAACAGGAACCTTAAAGTCTTAAAATCAAAACAAGCACTTGTGCAGCACTTCACAAATATATATGGTTTAGTCTGCACATTCCAGTCAACTTAATACCCATCCTTAAAATAAACAGAATGTTAATGTGTTTGATACTATATCGGCAGTTGGTGTTTGAATGCTGAATTGTCATCTCAGGATCCATAACATTGCCCATTAAACCTAACCTTCAGTGAAAAACAATCACTCAAAACATGTTACGATTACATTTTATGCTTTTATCCAATTTATGTCACCTCTTTTCTCTAGGTTGCACTCTTGCATTGTAGGGAATCCAAGGTTTTGTTGAACTCAGCATTTGATATCCAGTAATAATTTGCAATGGCTCAAGGAACTGCTGGATCGTTCAGTGGTTTGGGTCTCTGGCTGCAGAGTCAGAGGTTTGGGAGATCAATCCCCCACTGTGTTTCCTTGGGAGTGATTGAACTCAATGATCCATAGGATCCATTGGACTCAATGATCCATAGGGTCCATTGGACTCAATGATCCATAGGGTCCATTGGACTCAATGATCCATAGGGTCCCTTCCAGCTCTGCATTTCAAAGGTTATCACTATTCAAAGGAATCAGTTTCACTCCTGGATTTCCGCCAATGAGACTCATTGCTGAGTAGAACTATCTACGGGACTGAAGAAAGAATTAATTTAAAAAATGTTGTTTAAAGACCATTGAATGAAAAGTCATAAGAATCGGACCAAACCGTATGGAACAGCACTAAAAAAAAGTCAAACTTGATTTGACAGCATGTAATTATCATTATTTTAAGATTTAATACCAGGCAAAATAGAACTAAACTTCTGGCTTCCGTGCGTCTGTCTGTATCTTAATTAAATAATCTGCCTTGTCAGAGGCATCACATTCTCTGAGAACCCTGAGAACAAAGTGTGGACCATGACCTTATCACATGATATTTGAGCAGCATAAACATAAATATCTTTAGGCTGAGCCAGCAAGAGGCAAAATACACAGGCATATAACCTGCTGTTTGGAAGACTGTAGGTATGGACTGATTCATTCTTAATGATGACATTTAGACAATATCTTTGTTGGAGTGAACCAGATCACCCTTAGGGGGGCGGGGGTTCTGCTGGTACCTTTCTAATCTCCTGTGAATATGCTCCACTTTTTTGGTCTGGGTAGGATGACTCTAGTTTGAATCAGTTCCAGTGCACGTGATTGCTAAAATCAACCCAAATTAACCCCACATCATGAGTCTGTACATTTTCTTGAGTTTCATTTTTAGCTACAATAAAACTAATTTGAAAAAGAAATGAAAACAAAACAAAACAAAGCCAAGCTCTTCTTCACAATACTGGAAAATTAAATCCTTCCTCAGCTGGAGCATGGAGGAGCCCAGGAAGTGAAATTTTAATTTTGACTGTATAACGGACTATATAATGAATGAATGCAATCTAATCCATAGTGGTGACTTAAACACTATTAGCAATAGTTCATATATAGTCTCCCCCTCACCTTTGCTGCTGAAAAGCAGAAGAAGTGATGGATTTGTCAATATCCTAAACTGGTTTGCTTGTAAAGCCACTTCCTGCTTTGGCAGGAACAATTTCCATTTGAACCGTTTGGCTTCATTAGATTGCCCTAATGAAGCTCAACCATTCCAAAGGGGTTGACATTAGCTTGCTCCCTGCCACTAACATCTCTGTGTGGTTGTTCTGTGCCATTAATATGGTATATGAAGAATATGTTTTCTTGTCCCTGGGTATGTTTTCTAATAGTTACTGCTGACTGCCTTTAGTTTTTTTTTTTTTTTTAGTCCTTCAGTTTATTTCTTTTTTCACTTGGTTTGTTTTACTGTTCAGGTTTTGGCCTTTTGTTTTATGTTTCATTTTGTCTTTTGGGGTATTAAATGTGAACCACCCAGAGTTTCCATGTGGAAGAGGGAGGCTTTATAAATAAATAAATAAATAAATAAATAAATAAATAAATAAATAAATAAATAAATAAACTGACCCGTAGCATCCCTAAAAGAGCTTTCAAGGTTACTGAAATAATTAAGGAGTGGTCATACCAGTTCCACTTACCCAGTGAGTTTCCATGCCCAAGTAGGGATTTGAACCTTGTCTCCCAGAGTCCTTGGCCATTACTCTGTCCAAGACGCTACTCCAGGAATCGCATCACTAACACAGCTGCACCCTAAGTTTAAGTGACAAGGACAGGCATCTAGGCATTTAAACTGATTGACTGTCTTTCTCCCACACAAGTTTCCCATAGGAATGCATTGGAAACAGAGTAATCCCTAATACAGTGGTCCCCTGCCCATTCACGGTTCATATACTGTGGTTCCGCGATATCACGGGACTGCAGTATATGAAAAAAGGCCCCCTGGGGTAATGGGGGGAGAGGCCTGTTTCAGGCCTCCCTTACTTACTGTTGCTGCCCCAAACAGACCTGCGAGGGCCTTCCCAAGCCTTCTGGAGGGCCCCAAAGGCCCGGGAAGGCCCTTGCAGGCCTGTTTGGGGCAGCACCCAGCTGGAGATAAATACAAAAGCCCCCATATAGGCGCCTCATGACTGACCCAACCTGCATCTGCATATCACAGATTTTCAATTATTGCGGGTCGGGTCGGGTCCCTAACCGCAGCAATAGGTGGGGTATCACTGTAATCGCGACCATTTTTATGTTGTATGGATTCGCCCCATAGGCGATTCTGTTAAGCAAATTTCCTCTATCTCTGGAATTTTTTATGTTTTACAGATTTTATGTTATACAAACCATTTGTTATATGAGGGTCCACTGTACTTTGAAAATCATGTCTCCTAACAGTATTTTTTTCTGTACCCTGCACTGTGGCCACAATGCTTCTTTCTTTCTTTCTTTCTTTCTTTCTTTCTTTCTTTCTTTCTTTCTTTCTTTCTTTCTTTCTTTCTTTCTTTCTTTCTTTCTTTCTTTCTTTCTTTCTTTCAAGCTTGAGCATTTCCCAGTATGTTTGCTACCTTTTTGTCCACTATAATATTACATTTTATCAGTATTAAAGTGTGATCTTTAGTAATTGCTTGCTCCCGTTACTAACGTTCCTAATCCATACCATGGATTAATATCCAATATTCGTTTTTGAAAAACAGAAACAAAACCTTAATCTTTTCCTTTTTTTATCAAGCTAAGTTATTCCTCTCTCTCATTGGCCTTTGCAGCCTTCAGATCTTTCTCAGTTATTATGTCCTTCCCACCACCCAAATGTAATTGCCTTACTAAACGATTTGTGTTTAATTCCTTTAATCTTTTCTCATAAGAAAATCCTTCCAGCCCTTTCATCCTTCCCATTGCTATCCTCTAAACTCCCTTCGGTTTTAATGTTCCTTTGCTACAGTTAGCAGATATATTTATTCTTTCCTTTGTTGGCCTTTGTTTTCTGTACTTCCTACTCGCCTGGAGCATTTTTTTCTCTTACTTTTGCTTCTTTACTTTCATTCTTAATTTCTATTTTTCTAAGTCATTGAAAACTGGGATTTGACGCTGTGGCTATTTAACAGTGAAAAGCCTCAAAGGAGAGTTGGAGATAATCATACAGCAAATGTGGTTGTGGATTTAAGCAGATGGAGATGTAGAATGTGCCGGTCTAGAAAGAGGTTTGCCACTGTTTCAAGATAGGGTAATGCTGCCTTAAAGAATCATGTCTATGTGATGGCAGGTGTAAACAGACATAGAATGATTAGTGGAAATGTAGATAGTGCCAGTGTCTAGGTATGTCTTTTAACAGAACTAAACATTTGACTACATTGGAAATAGTTTGCTCCTGAAATGATGGAGGAATTCCAAATATTTATCAATGATCACATGAGATAAAAGTAAATGCGAATCAGCCCACCCTTTTCTGCTCCCAATATGTACTTTCTACCCTGACTTCTTGGAGTTTCTACCTGTTTCTAATCACAATTATTTGAATGGTGTTTTGCCTGCATGAGTGCTTGTTTCATTCTACAAAACGACAAAGAGGTGCAACTTTGCATTGTTTTCTGGCGATGTAGTAAGTTAAGCCATGATGTTCTGGGACAACAAGAACATCCATTCCTGCAATCTTTCTCCCTAGTCACTACAAAGTATTTTTGTTTCTTTTTTTTTAAAAAACAGTTTTACTTTAGCACTAAATCACTTTCACAAAAACAAAAGGAGAGAATATAAAAATCAGTATAACGTTGAAACAACTCCAGTAGACTACAAAGTTTTCATTGTATATGCACATGTTTGCATACATATGGAGGGCTTTGGAAAACTAACCCTTTCCCCCTAGTTCTGTACAACCTTTTAAAGAGTCCCAGTGGCTTGAGAACAGATGATAAAAGGAGACCTGAGGATTGGCAAGAGAACAGTATCAAAGGAAGAGGGACTCCAGGCATGAACTGAACCACATCCGGTTGAGGAGCCAGTGTGGAACCTGGCATTGAAACAACCCAGTGTGGCTGTCAGAAAAAAATAATCAGATAATAATTCAGTCAACCTCAGAGCAGTTCTCTAAAGCAATTACGACGTCTAATCTAAATACAGCTTTGCACCAATTACCAGCAAGATGCATGAAAACCGTGATAGTATGAACATGGCTTGCATGCTGATGAAGAAAATCTGGCCAGAAAGGATCTCACCCTAGAGGTCAGTGGATCTCAACTAAAGGGATGACCCAAGTAACCTTGGATGAACACCCTTGACAGTGACACAAAGTTGTCCCGGGTTCACCCAAACCAAGCCCATGACCATGCAAAGTAGAGAACAAAACCAGAATAGCAAACCCCACTACCAAGTAGGAGAGGAGGAGGAGGAGGAAGAAGAAGAGGAGGAGGAGGAGGAGATGAGGGAGTGGCACAGTGCCCTCAAATCCAATTGCACAAAAGCATAATCTCCATCCCCCATCATAGATTTTTATGCCCTTTTCACAATATGTGTCAACCCTTTGCTCTTCATATGGACATCTGGAGATCACCAATGAGACTACAAGAACATTTTGGGGGTTTAAATTCCTATAGAGTGGTTAATTTCTGTGATTAATTTCCAGACAGCTGCAACAGCTTCTCTGTTGCTTCTCACTCCCAAGCTTAAACTTTTCAAGCTAGGCTTATCTCTGTGTTCCATGTCCCTGTTATGAATACATTTCTTAATTAATATGTATGGTTAATATTTACTAACATGGTCACCTAAACTGAAAGCAGTGACAAAGGAAACTAGGGATCAGTCCACACTCTAAAAAGAACACATTATTCTCAAAAGGTTTAATTGTTTATTCTCAGGGCCATTCACAAAATATTATTTCCTTTGTTAACAGCAACTGCTACAACTTTTCGACACTCTTTTGATGTATTTCCTGAAATATACTGGAGACTGCTGAATAACAAATTTAGACATTTTGGGAAATATTTTTCTTTCTTGGTTTCCTTTTCCTGATTTTTTTTTTTTGGGGGGGGCAACCTACAGAAATTTTCAGGTAGGAAGAGAGCAAAGAAAGGCCTTTCTCATGGCAGCCATCCCTTTTGTACCTTGGTGTGAGTCTCTTGCTTTAAGTGGGAGTTAAATAATTTTCAGTATTGGCAGGCCTTTTAGAGATTCCGTTCCAATTAAAAAAAAACAAGTTAGCTTTATCCAGTCATTATACTAGTTAACATCCTGAGGATGACCAACCACCTAGCCCATCTCTTACTGCCCTGCCATCCCCTGTCATTACTCACCAAGTCTTGAGTGGCTGACCATCAGATATCAGCCCACCAGTAGGTAGCCCAAGCTTCACCAGTGCTGTTTAGACACACAGACTGCAAAGTTCTGGAATCTTTTATTCCACTTATCTGAGAAAAGTAAACATAAAGAATAATAGCAACAACCATGTATAAATAGATCTAATTAGACATGTCTTATTCCCTCTCTTTCCCTTATAATTCATTAATTCAAATAAATCATAAATAATCAAGGCAAGATTCAAATTAAAGTTAACAACAATAACAACTAAACTGGTAGTGGTGATTACAAGCCCTCACCCAATGAAACTAAGAAAAACTATTTCATTGGGTGAAACAGCTTCCAGTACATAATGACTCAGTTGGCTGTTTCCCCAGCAACACACTTTGGGAATAGCTATTGCAGCACTGGTGGTACTGAGGAATGAGGAAGGCACATTAACGAGATTGTGAGGCTGACCATGTACAGAAAGTGTGAATGTGTAGCCTGCATACGGTAATTACACTGTTAACTGCCCAGAGACTACTTGAAGTGGTATGGGTCTGTATAAACAGAACACTTCACTTTGCTTTGGTCTATAAATCTGGAACTTGAGTCATGGCAACTGGACATATTTCTTCTGAGATTGAAATGTTTAACTACTCCTACAGGTAGCTTCATCAGTCTGAAGAAAGTTGATATGAGGCCTCCAGTTTATAGCTGACATTGGTTTCACACTATCCTGGTCTGAATAGGCCAGGCCTGCCCAAAGTCTGGCCCGGGGGGGGGGGCAAATCCGGCCTGTCAGGCCATTCTGAGTGGCCCGCAGCTGGCTGGCCCGCCCCTCCCTTCCCCTCCTTCGCCCCATGTATTTTTTAAAAAATCTTCTGCCAACACTGACACCACTGGACGCTTGAGGGGCTGGGGGGGGTGGCCGGAGGGTTAGCAGAAGCTTGTGAGGCTGGCTGGGTGGGAAAGGGGACGGGCCACCACCACCAGTACCGCCGGGAAGCTTGTGGGCCTGGGCAGGCTGGCTGGCCAGCCATTGCACGGGCTCCTGCCACCGGCACCGGTGGCAACCATGTGAGGCTGGGCGCGGGCGGGCCGCTGCCACTGGCACCGCTGGGAACCTTGTGAAGCTTGGTGCACACACGCAGGATGGTGCATGGGTGGGCCACTGCCACTGCCATAGCCGGGAACATTGTGAGGTTGGGCACACATGCAGGGCAGTGATCGGGCGGGCCGCGCCACTGGCACCGCTGGGAAGCTTGGGCGGCTGGGTGGATGGGCGGTCTGCACCGCAGGGGAATGTGTGGGGTGGGCAGGCCAGTGGGCCTCAGCCACTGCCAAGGAGCTTTGGGGTGGGCTGGCAGGCGAGCCGTCGCCGCCACTGGGGAGCTTGGGGGGTGCAAGGTCGCAGAGATCGCCTCTTCCAAGGGGCAACCTGTGGCCACAGCTCCCTGTGTTTCCTTTGGTCCCCACCTTCCTTCTTCCCTCCCTCCCTTGGTCCCCACCTTTCTTCCTTCCTTCCTCTCTTGGTTTCCACCTCCCTCCCTCCCTCCCTTGGTCCCCGCCTTCCTTCCTGTGGGTGGGGTTGCAAGGGGTCAGTGGGTGGGGCTTGCAATGGGGTGGCAGGGTTGGGGAGCAACCAGCCCCTGACACATTCTCAGCCACCAAATCTGGCCCTCCTTACAAAAATTTTGGCCACCCCTGGAATAGGCTCATTAGGTGTACAGTGGCCTCAATAGACTTGTTAGGTGGACAATGGCCTCAATAGGCTCATTAGATGTACAGCGGCCTGGGGTGTATGAAAGTCCCACCTATGCAACCCTTTCAAACACCAATTCAGTATGGGTCTTTAGCTGTGGCCTTGCTGATGGAGGTGTGAAATGCTTCTGATTTGGGGATTGATGGAAGGGCTGCCTGAAAAGTGGCAGACAGATCGTGCCTAAGTTCCCCACCTCGGTTGATGAATGGCTTCCCTGACCCCTGTTTCAAACCACCAATATTCTCTGTTTGATATGTGTACATCCTTGTCACTGAATAAGTGTATGTCCATTAATTAAAGGTGCACCACTGATCCTAGGCCTGAGCTGTTGCCCCTCCTGAGCTGTGCCATCCTCCTGTTTAGTGGTTGTTTGTTTTCTCCAATGTAGAGATCTGCAGACTTCTCACGTGGAGAACTGAGAATCTTCACAGATATATGATCCATAAAGTTTCCCCCATTTGCAATATTCTCAAATTCATCTCAAATTTCTGCTCTGCATAAGAACTCCTGGCAACTCTTGCCATGAGTCTACCATGTTGTTTGGAAATAAAATGATACTGGATAAACCCAAAACAGAATGAGAGAGAGAGAGAGAGAGAGAGAGAGAGAGAGAGAGAGAGAGAGAGAGAGAGAGAGAGAGAGAGAGAAGGTTGCATTTGAAGGCCTTTGGGTCATTCAACCCAGCAGTTCTGTGACTGTATCTTTAAACTTATCTAGCAGTGCAGCTTTAAGCCCCTGCAAGTAGTTACATCAATGCGAAAGAAAACTGATTTTGAATTCAGTAAGAGAAATTGCTTCCAGCATCCTGCTCTGCATTCCCTTGGTGGGTACCTTCTTTATTTGAGGTCCCTGCTCTTCTCACACATTCATTGCCTACGTTTGATTTCTGCTGGCTCACAGTCCTGACACTGCTCCTGTAGAAACACAGAAGAGCTTCCTTTGTTATGTACAGCACATTTGGCATGTTTTCTTTTCTTTGTTTCCCATTTTGAAAACTGTTTTGCAGCATCCACCTGCCAATAATCCACTCTAGAGCCTTTTGATTTGTGCTGGTGAGGGGGAAGAGCGCTTGGCCATGTTTGCAAGTAGTTGACAGATCAAGTGAATTAGAAATTAGTTTTCCTCTGTACTGTCACTGCAGCTAAGATGCAGACCAAAAACGGCACACAGTCACATGCTTCTGTCCTTAACTTAAAAACAAACAAACAAACAAGAAGAAACTGAGAGTAATGTTGGATTAAAGAAGTACAAATAGAAAATAGCTCATTTTAGGTGAAGCATGTCTGGTGGGGTGGGGTTGCTTAAGATATTTTACCAACTCCCATCCATTTTGTTTTGATCTTGCTTCTTTTGGAAATTCAACAAGCCTGCTCTCTTTCACCAGGTCCGCGCTTAATTGCTTCCCTTTCTGAAAACTGGATGACAGAGAATTTGAACCACATTTTAACCATTACATTTTGTTTTTTTTTCATGCAATAGATACGAACTGGACCATTCTTGTAATAAAAACAGGAAAATGTGAGAAGTTACATAAAATCATATCACTTAAAGTGTCCTATATGTAGGCATTCAATACACAAACATATCTCATCTGCTCAGAGGGATGCCCAACCTCTATGTTTGAAGGTCTCTAGGAAAAGAGAGCCCCATACACCCCTAGATTAGTGGCCCCTAAGCTTGAATAGCCCAGGTGTTCTTGGACTGTGACTCCCAGAAACCTTGGCCAGCATAGCTAGTGGTGATGGCTTCTGGGAGCAGCAGTTGAAGCACACCTGGATTACCCAATGATAGAAACCCATTGTCTAGACAAATGGTTCCTTAACTGATACTACAATGATCCAAAATGGCGACTGCAATATGTTTCTCGTTGCCCAACCCCACCAAAGCAAACTGAAAATATATCCTTTGGTAACATGCAGTAGTTGTTGCAAGAAGACATGTATATTATTTGCCGACATGCATATGCACATCACTTAAAAGATAAAATTTAATATGTATTAGGCTGAATGTGTTTTACAAAAAAAGCTTTCTTTTTTTCAATTCACATTAATTCTTTAGGTGATTCTGAAATACTTTCCTAAAAATCTTTTCTAAACATAAGTTGAAGTAGCTACTTAAGTAATGGACCTTCCCAATGACAAGGCTAGATAAATATCAAAATATATTGCTTAACATACTCCATACTGCAGATTTATAGGATAAATGTGTGCAGCATTATAGATCTGGGGGATAGAGAGAAAAATGCATTTGTTTTCTTGATAGTTTTTTTCTCCTTGACTCACATGCATGTACAAAGCAAAGAGGGAGAAGATATAGCAAGTTATGCCCTTTCAGTTGTGTGGTAAAAATGTTTTTAAAGGTGAGTTCTCACATGAGGCCAACAAAGCTTTTAATCGGTACATAGAATAAGGAAGATGGAAATTAGAAGATGGAAGATGGAAGATGGAAGATGGAAGATGCCTATAAGAATGTCAAGCCCAAACCCCTGCTCAATGCAGCAATACCTGCTCATTTAACAGACTATATAGGCTTTGTTGGCTTTATTAGTATAAATTAAACACCTATCCCACTCTTTAATTTGGAGATAGTAGGCGTGCCAGTCTGGCATATTTATCACTTGAGAAACCAAGTAAGGCCGTGGTCATACCTGCGTTTTCTCCGTTGTTTCCCTTCAGCTAACTCTGCATAAAAAGATCGCGTCCTAACCGCAAAGAAAAGTAAATAGTGGTCCTGGCCGACCACGCCCCTTGAATAGCAGTTTCAGAGAAGTTTCAATAACCACTGCCAGGGGCTGGATTTAGAAACTTCGCTTGAAAATGCTTACTCATTTGTTTCTGTAACCACAACAGGACACAGAAAATATGCAGTAAAATCAGTTGTTCCCTTTTCCGACAGCTTCCCATGGAAAAATGAGAAGTAGACAGGTAGAGACAGAACCAGAATAGGAAAATGCTATGCAGAAGAGAGGACACTAACTGCACATTAAAAACCACGTGATCGCCTGAAAAAAAATGCATGAAATTTATATACGCGGAGATCGCTGGTGTGACCACGGTCTAAGAAAACTGAATGATAGTACCTTTTTCTGTTTATAATTTGAATGTGGTACAGGAAGATTTCATGGTAAAAGCACCAACTACTTCATGTGGGAAACAAGAGTAACGACTATACTAGCACCCCTTCTGATACTCATTTCTGATTCATCATACTCTTGAAGTACCCATGTTGGATATGCAAATACATTGTCTTAGGGCTGTGCTATGCACCTTCTTCTTCTTCTTCTTCTTCTTCTTCTTCTTCTTCTTCTTCTTCTTCTTCTTCTTCTTCTTCTTCTTCTTCTTCTTCAGTCATTCAGTCATGTCCGACTCTTCGTGACTCCATGGAGCAGAGCAAGTCAGGCCCTCCTGTCTTCCACTGCCTCCCAGAGTTAGATCAAATCCATGTTGGTTGCATTGATGACATTGTCCAACCATCTCATTCTCTACTATCCTCTTTTCTTTTTGCCTTCAATTTTCCCCAACATCAAGCAGTCCTCTCTCCTCATGAGGTGGCCAAAGTAGTGGAGCCTCAGCTTCAAAATATGTCATTCCAGTGAACATTCAGGGTTGATTTCTTTCAGGATGGATAGGTTTGATCTCCTTACAGTCCAGGGGACTCTCAAGACTCTCCTCCAGCACCACAGATCAAAAGCCTTAATTCTGCAGTGATAATACTTCTTTATGGTCCAGCTCTCACTTCCATACATCACTACTAGAAAAAAAGAGCTTTTACAATCTGGACCTTTGTTGGTAAAATGATGTCTCTGCTCTTTAAAATGCTGCCTAGGTTTTCCATCCCTTTCCTCCCAAGAAGCAGGTGCAGTTTAATTTCATTGCTGCAGTCACCATATGTAGTGATCAAGGAGCCCAAGAAAATAAATTATGTCATTGCCTCCATTTCTTCCCCTTCTATTTGACAGGAGGTGATGGGATTGGTGGCCATGATCTTTTTTTTTATGTTGAGCTTCAGCCCATTTTTTCACTCTCCTACTTACTTATCATATTACTATCTTACCATGTATTCAAGATCAGGGGGTGATATATAGGTCAAATTGTATTTTTCCCTAGCTCCTCTGTAAAATAGTAGCATGCTCAGATGAGCTTCATGACTATCTAGAAGTCTCAGATGGAATACATCACATTCAGCAGACTAATCACTACATCCATCTTCTGCCCTCCAGCATATGAGCACCTATAGCTTTAATTTCATGATTCACATTAGAGATGGGCACGGAACAAACATTTTTTGTTTCCGTTACCATTTGTCGTTTCTGTTACATAATGAAACGACAAATGAAAATTGTGATGAAAATGCAACGAAATGAACAGAACCACGAAAATTGTGGTTGTTACATTTCGTTTCCGTTAATGGCGACGTGCAATGAAATGAGCTGTTTTAAATGTTAAAAAACGCCCTGGACATCCGTAAAAACGCAGCAATAATTATTTATATTGTCTGATAGTATCTACCAGGGGGGTTGGGGTCCTTAAAATGTTTGTTTTTGTCTTCTCCCATCGCGATGTATTTTTTTTCCCGTCGCCACCAGCCAAAAAATGGAGGCAAGCCATGTGATGGGATCATGTTCAACCAATAGCATGCCCAGGTTGCAGACTGGGCAGGCAGGTCTGGCAGCCACAGAGGGCATAAAAAGCTCTGGCAGCCCCCGTCCTCCTTGCAGTCTCTGGTGGGAGTTAGGGTGGGATTGCTGTCTCTGCGACTCTAGCTTCCGTCCTGCAGCCTCCCTGTGTGCATGTGTGCTGCGTACCTCTCAGTGAGTACCCTCCCCTGTCCCACAGTGCAGTCACTCTGCAGCTGCCTTGCACCCTGGGCAATGCCCGCCGCTGCCTTTGCAGCCTCCCTGCATACCTAGTCTATACTGTGTCTCTGCCAGCATCCATTTTTTTTAGTGTTTTCCCTCTGGTCTGGGGCATTGGGGGATGCCTGTGAATGGAAATGCTTTAAAAATCGCGCAAAAAGCGGGTAGAAGTGACAAATGAAAAAACGAAAAACGGTAACAAATTTTTTCAAAAAATTCCTGACAAACGGAAACAAACCGAAACAGACCTCTCAACGACAAACGAAAAACCAAAACACCATTTTTCTGTTTCGTGCCCAACTCTAATTCACATGGTGCTGGATGTCACGTCTGATATTTAATTACTCACCAAAAGTTGAGGATATCTACAGGATATGCTCTTCTGCTCACTACCATTCACACTTGTCAAAAAACAGTGCTTGGGTAAGTAAGGAGTGGTCAATCAATGAAATAATGAATCACCTCTGAGATTTTCCCTTGCTTGCTGGCACTTTCTGAATGGTAGTAACTACAGATGGGCACGAAACAAACTTTTAATTTCTTCCGTTATTCGTTATTTGTTTTGTTAGCTAATGAAACAAATAACAAACAAACCCATCAAAGAAAAAAAGAAATGAAATGAAACAGAAATTTCCATTTTGTTCACTTTGTTTTTCGTAACCCCCCTCCTATCTTGTCTTCACCGCGATCCTCCTGGTCCTGGAACTCAGAGGGGGAAGGTAGGCCCCAAGACAGCACTTCAAAAAGCCCCCGGCTGGGGACAAATAAATAAATAAATAAATAAATAAATAAATAAATAAATAAATAAATAAATAGATTTAAAAACCAACATAACATAATTAAAACATAAAAAGGAGCAGCATGTGGTCGCGCTCCAGATTTTTTTTAAAAAAAACAAGCCCCAGAGAGCATGTGGTCCCAGTGCTTTTAAAACAAATAAACAAAATAAAAAAAAAATAAAATAAAATAAAATAAAATAAAAATAAAAAATAAAAAGGAGCACCCACTAAAACTAAATAAATAAAAAATGGAGTGCTGACCCGGCCCCCTGGCGGTCCCTAAAAAGGGGGCCCAGCCCCAGCGTGTGGTCGGTCAGTACTAACTAAATAAAAAAATGGAAAAATCAAAAAAAATAAAAAATTAAAATTAAAATTAAAAAAGTACCAAAAAAATCCCCCCGAGGTCCTGGCCCCAAGCCAGTGCCTCAAAAAGCCACTGCCGCTGCCTGGTAAGTTGGACCTGAACCGAACCAAGGGTGGTCCCGAAACAGGAGAACACAAAACCATGGGTTTTCTGTTTCGTGCCCACCTCTAGTAGTAACATAGGATGGCATAAGGTAGACCATCTTGACTGCTGCTATTGGTGTTGTCAACATTCAGGCTGCCCTTTGCTATATAAAATTTGGCATCTTTTTTCTTGCTGGCAATGCAGGCAACATATGGTACAGAGATATCAGAACATTTTCTATTTTTTAAAATTACAGGTGCAGAAGCAAAACATCCCACATTCATAAACCAGAGGTTTTTGAAAAAAACAATTGAATATACCCCATTTATTCTGTTGGTACATATAATTTATTTCCAGCACATTTCCAGAATGGGATTCTCCAAAATCCCTAAATTATTCTTTAAATTTACTTCAATTTAAGGAAAACATTTGAGATGGAGTTTTACTGAGAGCAGACAGTATATACAAGAGCAACTTTCTAGAGGGACACTACTTGGACATGATTCATAGGATAACTTTTGTATATTTGAGTGACATCTGTTTATACATTTCTGAATCCCATTAGAACTACTGTAATGATGAGATTGGATGCTGGCTATCACACGATATTTTCTTTTGCATTTTTATCATGCCTAAATAGGAGAAATGTTGCCTAAACATTTTGCCTAAGAATTCACTCATTGGTATCTGTTTATTCAACATTTTGTTATCTAACAACAACAACAACAACAACAACAACAACAACAACAACAACAACAACAACAACAACAACAACAACAACAACAACAACAACAACAACAAGTGAAAGGCAATTAAACCTTCAGTTAATCAGGTCACTCTAGTAAGGTCACAGACAAGAGCTCCACACATGAACATTGTCTGCAGGGGACTCTTATTTTTTATTTCAGAGTACAAGGGGGAAACTCATATGTCAACCATGTCAAAAAGTTTTTAAAAAAACAATCAAACATAAAACATAAAACATAAGGGAATCCATCAATGGCACCAGTCAAGTAAAAGTCACCAGGTTGAAACTGTTATGACAATTTTACTTCAGATTCTCTTTTCCTCTAGATGCTGTCAGTGTTTCGATTGATAAATATCACTTGAGTGACATGGTCATCTCTCCATCCCCCTGCCTGTGGTCTTTTGTCCCCATTCATTTCTTTAATCCAAAACAAACAAAATGTTGGAATTGAGAAACACTGCAAATAATTTTGCTTACCAGCTGGAAAATACCATTTGGCATCCCTGGATTGTTCTTGTTTTAAATGGATTGTTATTTCTTGTCCAAATTAAAGCTTCATGCAAAGTAAATGTCAGACATCATGACGATAGACCAAAATACTACAACGAACTAAAAATGCTCCATGTAATAGATTAATTATTTTCATTTTCATTCTTACCCCCTTTTCTCCCTTTCCTACCTCCCCCTCCCACACAATTTGGGGACAGTAGCATTATGAAACCTGCTCCGAATATCAATTCACACCTCTAGTTTGTTATCCTCCTTGTGGGAACAGACTCCCCAAACTGCTGTCTTGATACTTTAAGGCTAGCTCTGAGTTGACAGCAAATGGATGGCAGCACAGGTTTCCCTTTCCCCCCTCACTGTAAATATGTCCACCGAAGCCCATATTGAATGCTGTTTAACCTTTGAAGAAACACAACAACACTTGGGAAGGGCTGTTTAGTATACAATAAATCACCATCCATCATCCTAATCTAAGATACATACAGCTGAAAAAATCTCCAGAGAGAACTTTTTTTTCCGTGAAGTCAGCAACATTTAGATTACAGAGAGAAGGAGAAGGATGTGTGTGTGTGTGTGTGTGTGTGTGTGTGTGTGTGTGTGTGTGTGTGTGTGTGTGTGTGTGTGTGTGTGTGTGTGTGTGTAAGAGAGAGAGAGAGAATGTGAAGTAGTTCAGCCTCTTGCTGCTTTTTCTGCCAATATAAAGGATTAGGGAAAAAACCATTTAAAAGGATTTCTTTTACAACTTCCCTAAGATACTAGCTGGCGGGGTGGGGTGGCTCAGTGGGCTAGAGTGCTGAAACTGTCAGCTGCAAAGTTGGCAGCTCGGCGGTTCGAATCCGTGTTGCCACGCAGCAGAGTGAGATCCCACTGTTAACCCCAGCTCCTGCCAACCTAGCAGTTTGAAAGCCTATAAATAGAAGTAGATAAATATGTACTGCCTCAAAAAGCAGGAAGGTAAACAGTGTTCTGTGCCCAAAAATGTGTTCAGCCATGCCGGCCACATGGCCCCGGACTTGCAAAACACTGGGTATCTGGCTTGAAAATGGAGATGAGCCCCACCCCTACAGTCAGTGTGGGAGGGGGAACCTTTACTTTAAGATACTAGCTGCCACATGAAATATCACACACATCTGTGCCTTTCTGTTAACACTTCCATGGTTGTCACTGTTGCTGTTTTGTGCTGTCAAGTCTTATGGTGCTCCTATGAAGGTGAGATCTCCAAAATGTCTTATCTTCAAGAGCCCTGCACAACTCTTGCAGGCTCAGACTTCTTTTCGGGAACCAGTCCATCTGTCGCATTTGGTCTTCCACTTTTCCTGCTGCCTTCAAGCTTTCATAGCATTATTGTCTTTTTTCTGAGAATGCTGTCTTCTCACAAGGTGCCCAAAGGAGGATACCTTCAGTTCTATTGTTTTTGCCTCCCTCCAGAGATAGTTCAAGCTTGATTTGCTCTTGGTCCCACTCGTCCATCTTTATGGCAGTCCAGAGTTATGGCAAAACTCTCCTCCAGCACCATATTACAAACAATATATCACTGTCCAGCTTTCACACCCATACATGATGAATGGAAATACAAGAGTGTGAATGGTCTGGCCCTTGTTCTCTGGTGACACTTGATGATATTTTCCAATTCTTTTTTGTTGCTGTTCTTCTGAGTCTTCTGATTTCTTGACTGTAGTTTCCTTTTGGACTGAAGACTGAACCAATGTATAGAATTATTTCAATTTATTCATTGTCATTGCCCAAGTTGTGAAGTTTCTTCCTACTCATGATTTTTGTCTTAATATCCAACTGTAGTATTGATTTGGCACTTCCTTAGTTATTTCACTTTCATTAAAAGGCATTCCAAGTCTTTGCTATTTTCTGCCAATTAGATGGTGTCATCTGCACATCTTAATTTATTTATGTTTTCCCCCCACCAATTTTCACTCCTCCTTCAACTGAGTCCAGCCATGCTTGTTGTACATTTCATGCATATAGATTAAACAAATAAGGAAATAAATGCACCCTTGCCTGAGATCCTTGCCTAAAGGAAACCATTTTATCTCTCCATATTGTACAGTGGTAACTCTGATCAAGAATTTAATTAGTTCTCTGAGGCGATTCACTATTCAAAAATATTGTTATCCAAAATGCGGTTTCCCATTGACATAAATGAGAAATCGATTATTCCATACCGGAGGTCTGAAGAAAGGCAAACAAAACAAAACAAAAAACAAAACAAAAAAACAACCCTTTTTCCCCAGACCTCTTAATAAAGTGCACTTTAAAGGCATGCAATGCTAGAACACCTCACCCCCAGAACACCCCCCTGCAGTACAATGCAAACATGAACAAAAGAAACCAGCAAGACTACCCCAGCCTTTTCCTGCCAAAAAAGCAATGAGAAAAAATGCAAACAAACATAAGCAGCAAGAGAAATCCAGCCTGTTTTTGCCTGCAGAGCAATGGAAAAGATTGTGAACATGTAGAAATGAAACCAGCAAGACTACCCCAACCTTTTCCTGCCCAAAGTGCATTGGAGAAAAATGCAAACATACATAAACACAAGCAGCAAGAGAACTCCAAGCCTGCAGAGCAATGGAAAAGACTGCAAAGATGCAGAAAAGAAAGCAGCAAGACTACTCCAGCCTGTTCCTGTCAAAAATGCAAAGAAAAGCATTGCAAAAATCAATAAAAGACACCTCCCTACCTTTCCAAGTTCTAAAGGTCCAAATCCCTCAGCAAAAAATGTCCAAAATAGCTCCAAAACACTGTGAAAAAATGCTCTAACTCCTCCAAACCCTCCACAATCTATAGGGTGTGTGTGTGCAATGCATCCTGAGTACACCTTTTTTGCAAGGCATTATGAAAAATTCATTATCTGAGGCAACCCATAGGCAACATTCATTTTATACACTTAGTACAGACTTGTTCTAACTTGTTCAGACTCGTTTGTACCATCAGTAACTCTGTAGTTTTTCACTTTTTGGCTGACTTTGAGGACACCAACATTAAATATCCAAAAGACATAAAATATGTATTGTCAACTCCAGCAAGAACCATCTTACCATCTCTCTTAAGTGAACCAAAGTTTTTTTTTCCTGCTCTGGCAGAGGCTTATAGTTTTCCATATACAATCCAGAATGTTCCCACAATGAGCAATTAAAGCAGTAGTGCTGTCGTTGACTGCACTCCTTTGTGTCACCTTTCTTTGGGAATGGAATGTGTACTGAGCATTGCCTGTCTGATGACATTCTCTGTTTTTCATATTTGTTAGCATATTCTTGTTAGGATTTTGACAGATTTAGTCACTGTGGCTTGAAATAGATCTATTGAGATCCCATCAACCCCAGGCAATTTAGTTCCTCCTATTGATTTTATAGCAACTTTCATTTCACTTTCTAGTGCTGGATGTTCTTTGTCATAGGATTACTCTTCAGAGAAGTCTATCATTCTTTTATCTCTTTGGTATAGCTTTCCTAATTTAGGTTTAAAATTCCCCTTGATATTTTGGATCTTCTCTTAGAGATCTCTTGTTTTTCTCCCCTGTTGTTATTCTCCTCCATTTCTTTGCATTGACTGTTGCAGTAGTTCTCTTTGTCTCTCTGTGACAGTTACTGAAAAGCTTGACTCACCTTTCTGTCACCTTTCCTTTTGCTTCTGGCCTATCCTTTATAATTTTAAGTGTTTCTTCCATCATCCATTTCTACAGCCACTTAAAATGGGGTGGGAGTGCCTTTGTTATTTTTCCATGCAACACAATTCTTTCTCTGAAGAGACTTTGTACCAGATTCCTCACTGACTTTTGTCCCTAGTCTTCAGTATTTAACTATTGATGTTCTCGACTCAGACTGAAAATAAAAAGCACTAGGGGATTTGCTGGGTTTGATGAATATATTCCACCACCAACCCCAAAGACAGCTGTTAACTGTGCAACTAATTGGGCTTTAACGTTTAAAATAGTAATGACATAATGTAATATTTAAAGTTGCTTGCATTACTGGTGTGTGTGTGTGTGGTGTTGTTTGATTCTTTTTTTAATGAGCAGAGGAGCCTTAATGTGTCATTAGCAAATGTTTACAAACTAAATGGAATGATGAAAAAAGTTTAAAGCAGGCCGAAGTGGATATTTATTTATAGGATGCTTAAACTCAGAGAAAAAGTGTCAAGAAATGAAAATGCCTGAAAAACTGTTACTGAATAGCTGCATTTACTAATTGCTATATTCCCCCCCTTTAGGGAATTAGTGTAAATATATTCCCTAAATATTCCCTAATGGAGAAAAGTTAGTTCTCACTTAGGGTGATCATTTCACAGGTTTTCTAAGGACAAACTACCCAGAAGTGGTTTACTATTTAACTTCATCTGGGGGCTCCTTGGGATGGTGTCACTTGACCAAAACTACTCAGGCTGGTTCTACTTGCAGGAGGCACAGTGGGGAACTGAACTCCCAGCCTTTGGCTCCACAGCTGGTTACTGAAACAACTCAGCTATCCCGCTATATATATGGAATTGAGTATATATTGGCAAAATATCTGATGGCAGAATATCTGAGGAAATTTAAAGTAAGATGAATTAATATAAATGAATTTTAACTATACAGTCACCCCCCGCCATTTCGCAGTTCAGGTACTGCAGTCCCACTATATCGCGGGATCACAGTACCTGCACCTCGGGCTGCACGGGAGGGGTGGCGGGGCGATCACATTGCACCGCGCCACTCCCCACTCCTCCAAGAAGCCTCAGGGCTGCTGGGGGGCGGTAGGGGTCGCATCGCCCCACATCGTCCCCCACTCCTCTGAGAAGCCTCGGGGCTGCTGGGGGGGGGGTGGCGGGGCAATCACGCTACCCTTCAATCTCCATTGAAATACATTGCCAATGCATTTCAATGGAGAAATTTTCCCCATTGGGATGCATTGAGCCAATGTATTCCAATGGGCAAAATTTTCAATGCATTTCAATGGAAACGGACCCGACGAGAAGTCTCGGGGCAGCGCGGTGGGTGGCGGCGGGGTGCAATTGCATCGCCCCATGCTGCTGCCCCGCGCTCCTCCGAAAAGCCTCGGGGCCGCTGGGGGGCGGCGGCAGGGGCGATCACGCTGCCCCGCAATCTCCTTTGAAATGCATTGTCAATGCATTTCAATGGAGAATTTTCCCCATTGGAATGCATTGTGCCAATGTATTCCAATGGGGAAATTTCCAATGGCAATGCATTTCAATGGAGACGGCCCCGGACGAAAAGTCTCGGGGTGGCGTGGCTAGGAGCGGCGGGAGGTCAGATCCCCCTGCCGCTACCAGTGCGTGCCACCCCAAGACTTCTCAGACCTGCGCATGCCGGTGACAGCAGGGTGATCGGATTGCCCCCCCAACCCCCCAACCCATTTCCGCATATCGCAGATTTTCAGGCATCGCGGGTTGGGTGGGTCCCTAACCCCCGTGATAGGCGGGGGGTTAGTGTAGCTGTTAGATAGATAGATAGATAGATAGATAGATAGATAGATAGATAGATAGATAGATAGATAGATAGATAGATAGATAGAACAGCTTTTTTTCTTGGAGTGTGGATTGTCATTTGTACTATATATGACTATTCTATGCACCCTGACCCTTTTGTTGCTGTGGTCCTCTGAGTAGATGACTAACATATAACCATGTGGCTTCTTGTGTTAAGTGGATGCACCCACTGGATAGCTCAGTAGGTATCAGCCAGTGGTTGGGAGTAAAATTTGTCACTATACTTCCTTGACAAGTGCTAGCCTTGCTGATTCATAGGGTCAATTCCGGATCTGCAGTTCTAAAATTATTAGATTAATATTATAGGTCCTTGCCCTTTGAGCATCACAATGAGTTCCCACCACCACCATTGATAGACCAATGAGGGGCATTCCCTTTCCTGAATTTTCTCCAATTTGAGATTCTCAGAACATCAGATTGTGACAATCTGCCTTTCCTTAAACTGATTTTGCCAGAGGAGGGGTGAAGGAGGGAGTGCATCCATTTCTATTCTCTTCCTCATGGATAATTCTCAAACACAAATGGAATAATTGCTGGGATTATCAATAATATATCATGGCTATCATACCTGATACTTTGTATTCAAAATATACCATTTATTGTTATTATCTGGCAAACGCAGCTGCCAGGTGTTAAGCTAGAGTTGGCCTTCTCTAATGATCGAGCTGTTTCCAAGAGCCTAGGATGACTGGATATTAGAGATGGGCACGAAATGCCAAAATGACATTTCATTTCATTTTTCTTTTCTTATTATTTTTTGGGGGGTCATAAAAATGAAACAATTTTTAAAGAAAATTGTTTTTTTAATTTGTTTCCTTTTTTTGGTTTTTTATTATCGTACTGCCCCGCTGCCCTGTGGGCCGGCTCGGCATGGTTTTTTTTATTTTTTTATTTTAAATTATCGAGCTGACTAGCTGGCCCACAGGCCGGGTCAATGTGTTTTTTTATTATTTATTATTATTATTATTATTATTATTATTATTATTATTATTATTATTATTATTATTATTATTATTATTATTATTATTATTATTATTAAATATAAGACATGTATACATGCATCTCAACTGTCGGCTCCGCGGCCGGATTCTCCAGTGCGTGGGGCCATTTTGCCCTCTCGCGCAAATGCGCGCGAGAGAGGATACACAATTGCATCCTGGAGGGAGGGGGTAGGATTGCCCTATAAAAGGGGGCTCCTCCCTCTCTCAGCAGCTTTGCTCCTTTGGCATTCCCCATCCACCCACCACTTGAAGTACTAGCGTGAGTTGAACTGGTCGCCTATGGGGGCCGGATAGGAATTTTTGACCCACTCCCTGAATTGGCCACTGGGCGCAGGGATTTTTCACCTATCCCACACTGGTACTGTGCATTAGTTTAAGTTTTCCCATTTGTTTGGTCACACTGGTGGCAGAAATGGAAGTATGGCAGCCGGTGAGAATGTAATACAATATCTGTCACCACGTATCCAACACCCATGACACTGTGGATTGTGAGATTACAGGGTCATGGAGGATGTGTGGGGATGCCTCCCTGGATCTGGAGAAACACCCCCTTGCGATCCCCTAGGACCCAGTGAGTGGTATGCACATTTACTGGCCCAGTAGGTGCTGTCGGCTGACTGCACCACTTGGGGGTATTAAGTCACCCTATTCTGCCTGGTTGGAGGGGTACCAGGAGACCCCGGAGTTCCAACCCATGCTGTGTTTGATGCCAGGCCCCTCCTAGTGCTGCTCGTTATTTCATGTTATAAAGTTAATAAAGTGTGGCCCAGTTTAAACCCATACTCTTGTCTTGACATGTCATTTCGCGTGGGAGGGCAATGCCTCTTAGGTAATGGAAGGGCAAGAATGTTATCTGACATTTCTCCTCCTCTGAAATACTTTTCTTAGGAAATGTCTGTACATTTGGGGTAAATAGTATCCATGTGGTCCAAGCAAAATAGAGTACTACAAATAAAAATAGATGATATTTTCTAGGTCACCTTTCTCCCAGTGAACGGACCCAGGTTAAATGAAATCAGACTAAAAATATAATAAATAATGAAGTTTAAAAGCAATCACACAATAGCTTAATAAAATTAGTAAAAACGCACTTGAAAAGAAAATGAGCCCAACTTTCATGTAGGACCTGAATCTTAGCTATTAAAATCATGCTTAATGAGGTAGATCTTTAACTGTCTCTCAAAGAATAAAAGTGAGGTGCCAACCTAACATTCTGAGGGAAACCACCCCCAAAACTGGGAGAAGCTGCAAAGATTTAGAAAACTGACAATTCCAGTTTTTAGATTGTGTGTTCTTCCTGTTTCTGGCTCTGGAATAAATCCCAGATAGCACTCATCTGAAACATCATGAAATGTGTAAGATAATGATTTCTTTTCATTAATAGCCACCATTCTTATATTCTGAAGAGAGAATTATGTGCTACCTAGTTTAAGAATATCAAAGGAATCAAGTGAAGCAAAAATATTTTTAATACAATTCACCACATATCAAAGCTTGCCTTGGGGGAAAAAAAACCTGCTAATGTCAATCATTAGCTATTTTCTAAGGATCATTTCCTTTGACACTGTGATCAAAAGTAAGATAGAAACATCATTTCACACAAGAGAAGGAGAGTAATTTAGAGAGCAGAGATCTCTAGCGTCTTTTTGCTAAAACCAAATTCTAAAAAGACAAATGTTAACCAAGTGTGAAGAATATAGATGCATTTGTTAGGTACCTTTCAGAATATGAATGAGAACATTAGAATTATTGTTCTTGTGATTCTCTTTGTCCACACATTCTGACTTGCTAAGTATTATAAAGGTGTTGTTGGATGTTTGACAGTGTTCAGCCATGTACTCACACCTGTCTGATATGGGTTTGGGTGCATTTTGTCCACATGAAGTTAGAAGTCACTGATTTCAAAAGAAAAATTGATTGAACTGCATTATTTATTTATTTATTTATTTATTTATTTATTTTAGAGTAGTTTTACCTCGCCTTTCTCTTAAAAAAGGACTTAAGGCAGCTTACAGTAATGAGGGACAATGTACATTCCAATACAATTAATATATATTCAAGTACTGAGAGCAGGGAATTGAGAGACATCTTACAGCATTTACAGACAACATTACATTAATGCAATCACAAAGTCTATAAACACAATGTCTATGTGTTCATATATGGTAGATTCATGTAAAAGTCACATAATAGGTAGTCCATCATTCAGGTCAAGCGGTCCTGAAGAGAAAGGCATTTGCCTTTTTTCGGAAAGACAACAGAAATGGGGCAGTTCTGGCCTCTAGTGGGAGGGAGTTCCAGAGTCTGGGCACAGCAGCCGAGAAGGCCCTTTCATGTGTTCCCACAAGACGTACCTCTGCATTGCAACTAAAGTAGACCCAGGGAATCAATGGAAATTCCAGGAAGTTGACCCATCAAATCCACACAATTCAATGGACCTATTTTAGTGGTGCCTTACTACAACAGAACTTCATTCACTAAGTACATGCTGAGAGCAGTGTAACTAAAATGTGTTGAAACTGGGCAGGTTCACACTTACAAATTGTCCATATTTTCTCAGTCAAGATTCAGAGAATCCATGTCACGCCTACAGCTACTTATGACTGTGCAGATATAATTTTTGTGAATTCGGAGTTCCTTCTAATTCAATACTCTGTCTACAGATCTGTCCCCTGCCACAATGATTTTACTGAGACAGTATTAATTCAGTAAGTCAGTTCATTTCTAAATAGATGGGATTTGAACAGAGAGACAGATTTTGGCATCCAGACGAAAATCAGGAAGACCGTCCATGCCTTCAGAGACTATAGGACTATAGGGAAGAAACGTACAAGCAAGCCATACACCCAAATCAGCATATATGTTGTGCCATGCCACACCTCCAGTTGCATGTGTGCAGGAGTGTTTTTCAGCTGTATATACTCAGGCTCTTTCTTCATACAGTCACAGACATTTGAGTCACAAGGGCTACAGGGCTAAGCTAGCCAATGCCATTCTATACAATTTCAGTGGCCATTCTGTCAACTCTCACCTTTATTGAATATTTTGGTAAGTTCACTTTCATAATCCTTTGACCCAGGGGCAGTTTCAGTTATCCCACAATGCAAGGGCCCACCAGTACAATGTCACAAGGAACAGTTCCCTGCTGTTGGGTTTGGGCCTTAATGCCCAGAAAATGGGCTGCTGTTCAATTGAAAATCTTGCATAGGGTTTTGATGAGATCAGAGTTCTAATAGTATAGCCCAAAACATCTGAAGTGCCGAAGATTCGCCACCACTGGAATAGCTTCTTTAAGAAGAGACAAATTTGTCCCACCGATTGTTAGCAAAGAAAAGTCTTTATACACTTGCAAGATCAGGGAAGGGGAAACTTATATATGGATGTCTTCAACAGGTATTTTTAAAATAGAAAATATTTCATTTATTCATTCATTCATTTGATTTCTGTACCACCCATCTGACACTCCTGGTGGTTCACAACAGTGACAACTAGGGATTTTACAGGATGGGCACAGAACAAACAATGAAATGTTGATTTGTCGGTTCATTACATAACAAATCAAATCAAAACAAAGAAGCAGCATTTTGTTACAGATGCAACCAGACGGTGGTTTGTTTTTTTTTTTGTTAAAACAAACCATTTCATTTGTCTATAACAGCCTCCCTTACCTGCTTGGTTGTGTCCCTCCTCCTCCACCGCCACTGATGCCTCTGGAGCTGCCTCTGCCACTGTTGAAGCCTGTCAGCCAGCTGGTGAGCAGGCCACCCTATGCCCACTGACACCGCCACCACCGCCATCACCACTGCCATCGCCCCACTAGCCAGCTAGTTAGCAGGCCTGGCAAGCCGGCTTAGGCCCACTGCCATCGTGGCCAAAGGCCAGAAGGTGAGTGGGGCCTGTGGCCACAGCTGAAGAGGTGAGGGTGGGCAGGCCCAGTGGGAGGTCTTGCTGCCGTGTCACTGCCGCTGCAGCCGCGACCACAGCCAAAGACCAAATGGCGAGGGGCCCTAGCAGGAGACCTTTCCACCACCACCACCACCACCACCACCACCATAGAGGAGAGGTTGAGAGGGACCCGTCAGGCTAGCCTAGGCCTTCCGCCGCCGGACCCCAAGAGGGAACAGTGGATTTCATTTAACATTTCATTTCATATGACACAAAACTAAATGTGTGGGGACAAAACAGAACAAAATGAAACACTGTTTTTCCATTTCATGCCCATCCCTAGTGACAATCACAAAACTAAGAATAACATAGACACAAGTGCAATTAAAATTAAGAGAAGTTAACACAACATTTGAAAGCAGGCAGAAGTTAAATATGCTATCCTCTTCACATGACATGCTTTTGAAAAACCTGCTGAAATACAAAGGTTTTGAGAGACTTCTTAAAAATCACCAGGAAGGGGTCCAGGCAGCTCATTCCAAAATGGAGGGATAACCAACGAGAAGGCCCTGTTCCTTGTTCTCTCCCTCCAGATCTCCATTGGGATTAATACCTTCAGCTGTCTAGCCTGGGAGATACGAGTGGGATGGGCAGTCCCAGTTGGTAGAAGGTGTTCTGTCATGTACTGAGGCCCCAAACTGTTTAGGGTGTTAGGTTGTTTGAATACAGTGTGTGAAACACAATGATATGATAAGCACAATGTTTTCTGTGCCAGGAAACTGAACAACCATCCCTGTAAATTGAAGTGGATGGGTGGGGAAAGGAGAAATCTCATTTGTATTCAGTAAAGTCTGCCACGTAGGAGGGGGAATTAAAAAATTAGTGATATTTTCAAATGCTTTAGAACTAATTGAGAATTAAATAGAAGGTTTAGAGAGAAGGTTTGAAGAGTAATTTATAGTATATAGAGACAGATTAATCAGTTGAGACAGTTGATTAGGAATTCTGGTGATAAAAGGTCATGAGAACATTGTATTAATGCAATTTACAGTATTTTGCTTTTAAAAATGAGAATCATTTATTTATTTGATGCATTTGAAAATATATTTATGGGATGAAAAAGCTTCCTCTCTTAATGAATCTAGTATAGATAGTGTGTCCAATTATCTAATTGAAAAAAGTTATCTATGTACAGGTTGCTAAAAATGTAATGAAAGTTCTAAATAGGAGTGCAAATGACAGTCCTACTACTATGAAATGAAGAATCCTATTTATGTGTTCTTTCTGATGAAATGTGTGAATATATCTGTATCAGGGATGCAAATCCTTACTTTGACTCTTATAGAGGAAGAGGAATAATTGCAAACTACACACACACACACACACACACACACACACACACACACACACACACACACACACACACACACACACACACACACACACACACACACACAACAATGGTGCTGTCAACTTCATGCTTTTAAAAAAATCATATAAGTATCACAAACCATGTGACCTGTACACAGCAAAACACATACTGAAGCTCTGAAGTGTAGTATATAGTCAGCCATTTCAAAATTCTGAGGTTGATGGGGTATTTTTGTGTTATGGACATCAACATACTGTAAGGTAAAGGTAAAAGTTTAGTCGTGATAGTCGTGTGTGACTCTAGGGGTGATGCTCTTTTCTGTATTCAAGCCGAAAGAGCCAGTGTTGTTGTGCAAGTCCATGACCAAGTCCTGCCTTTTATAGTGGTGCCCATTTATCTACTTGCATTTACATGCTTTTGAGCTGCTAGGTTGGCAGGAGCTGGGGTTATCAGCGGGAGCTTGCTCTGCTGCATGGCACCCAGGATTCGAACCGCCAAGCTGCTGGCTTCGTAGCTGACAGTTTTCAGTGCTCTAGCCTGCTGCTCTACCATGCCCTTTAACGTTCTGTAGGAGGGTTTTATTTTCAGGGTGTCCAACTCCAGATACTTTACTATGCAAAGGCTTCTGTCTCTCAGGTAGACATACCTTGGTATCTGTTTGTCTGCCATATGGACAGCATATAATGGGTACAGATGCAAATCAGTCCAGACAGAACAGTACTACAGTATAGTTAGAAAGGTATGGATTAAAGAGGAACATATGAGTCCTAGCAATGGTTAATGTTATTATTACCTCAACAGGGAATGGTTTTGTGTTGTTTTCCTGAAGCAGAATTAGATATGATCTCTCCCCCTGAATAATATGTTTGATTAGCAATCAGTTCTGTTATAAGATTTATGTGGCCTCTGGGCCTCTGGTGGCTTCTCCCTGAAATTATTAGAATGGTGCCACTGAAAATCAATGCAAGTTAGTTATTTGCCACTGAATGCAAGCTAACTATTTAATGTGATTGTGTACAGGCATGATATTTGTTCCAAAATATGCCCGTGTAGATTTAGTGCAGATTTTTGTCAAAATTTTGTTGTGTGACAAGTTGCTTCAATTTTATGTGGTTTTGAAGGATGTGAAATGGTCGGGGGTGGTTTTTCCACCATGGGATTGCAACCCACATCTCCTGAGCCCTAGTCTGAGTCTGGTACTCTAACTACTGTACTGCATGGGGATTTTTGCTGAAAGTTTGTGTTACATCAGGAGATGACTAGAGCCCGAAGGGGTGCAGCTCGAATTCATGAAGTGGTTTTTATTAACTTAAAATAATTTTTATTTTTAATCCTGTTGCTACTTTCTTGAGGTCCATTCCACCTCTACAACCAACATTTCCCCCTCCCCATTATTTTTATGCACTTTGGGTTTTTCAATTACTTCCATATTACCTATTTGGGGAGCATAGTTTTAAAGGTATATTTTAAGAGCACATTTTGTTTTGACAGAATGATTTGTAGAGCTGCAGCAAGCTGTTCACCAGAGATTTGAGATCTAGGGCGCAAACTCTCTAATCTTGCAAGCCTTAATTCACAAACTCACTGCTGTTCGTCCATTAAGGTTGTGATGAAATGCAAATCAGAGACTGTGCGGCTGAGCTTCTAAGCAGACAAAAAGAAAATGTCAGGCTGCTTCAAACATGGGAGTTAAGTGGAGCTACTCACATTCTGGCTGGCTGTGAGATTTGGAATAGCTGGCTATGGGGGGAGGGAAGCCAGACTTACAAACACAGTTGCAATAAAACAGGGCCAGTAAAACCAGCTATTGAAATAATCTGGATAACCAACAGTGAAGAAGGATGCTGTAGAATCAGCAGCTAGACGCTCCACACCTAATTTGGTCTCTGGAGAAGTACCAACTGACTATTATTACCCAACCCAGAGGCAAGGAAAGAAGAAGTGGCTACAGTTATGAGACTTCATGACAGTCTGGACTGGGTCACTGAGAAATATGACTGAGTGATTCTTTGCTCGTTATTCAGGGTCCACAATTCAAGGATAGGCTCACATGACCATTGACCAATATCAAAATTATCCCATTATACCAATATAAATACCATATTTTTGCTCTGTAAGACACACTCCCCCCCATAAATAAGGGGAAATGTATGTGCATCTTATGAAGCGAATACAGCCCTGCCTGGAGTTCTCAGGGGGGCTGCTGTGGAGACCTCTGGACCCTGCAGGGGCCCCCACTGTGGCCCATGGACCTTTTCACAGTGGGGGCTTCCGGAGTGGTGGCCACCCAGTGCTTCTGGTCTGGAGGCCTCTGTTGTGGCAGCTGCTGGAGCCTCCCCTTACTTTTGAGTAAAATGCAAAGACAAGTCATGTCCCCTTCACTTTTGAAATGTCTCAGCAGAGAAACCTGGGTGGGGGGGCAGTTTGTCTTCATATTTTACTCAAAAGTAAGGGGAGGCATGCTCCCGCATTGCAGACAGTGCAGCTGAAGAGCTGGGCATGGAGTGATTCACTTTCTTCCTGATTTTCCTCTGTGTCTAAAGCGGATACTTCACATCCTTCTCATCGCTGGTTGCAGTCCCACTTGGGACTAGTACGAGGAAATCTTACTGCATGTCCATTGCGTGATGACGGGAGTTCATCCCGACCATGTCCCCTGAAATGAGATTAAAGCGTGATGAGATATACCCCTCCCTGGGCTCCGGAATATGGCTGTCTCAGTTCTCATTCTGAGTCAAGGGCCTGTGTTGTAAGGCTCATCACGCAATGTGCCATTCTCCATCTAGTGGCAGGAGTGTGAAGTGCCATTCACCAGTACAATCCCTATGGAGTCAGCAACGCAGTGCAGAGAGATTAAAAGACAAATGCCTCAAACGTATCTCCGTAATGCATTGAAGGCAAAGTTGAGGAGATTCGAAAGATTGAAAAATGGAAGGTCTGACCAAAATCAAAAAAATGAGATTGAAGGCTGAGAAGTGCAGATGTTGTCACGTGCAGTAACAGTCATCACTGTACCATCAATCATGCCTGTGGGTACACAGGAACAGGGACAGTACCAGGACAGTACCACGTGACCATGAGCAATGTGATCACGAAAGAAACGTCAGCTCGGAACAAGGAAGAACATGAAGTAACTGTCTTAGTGACAGGTCAAGTCAAGTCAAGTTTATTACAGCTATAAGCCCATTAGTTGTTAAAAGAAACATATAAGTACATAAGCCGTGATATAAGGGTAAACAGTGATCATACATCAGCTCATAGCACATACATCGGGATACTGGGACTACTCAGCAATGAGTAGGTTGCCCAAAGTGAATCATCTACTCCCTATTATAACTGTCCTGCCCGTTTTTTGTTTTGTTTTTTTGAAAAAAAAATGTATTGAGAAATCTTGCCACTTGCAAGGTTGTATGTAAATCAATGTCCTGTAATAATAAAGCCACGTGGTGCTTGACGGGCTTATCAGCTAACTTCTGTATAATAAGACTTTAAAAATTTCCCATAGCTGTACTATGCAAAGGGCAATAAAATATTATATGCGAAAGGGATTCTATCGACTTCTTATCACATTCACATAAGGGGGACACTGAACCCTTAGAAAATCTATGTCTCCACACATTTGAAGGAAAAACATTAAACCTCGCACTAGTAAACGCAAGACGATGGGATATTGAAGAGAGGGATGACAAATATGACGGAATACGGCGTGATGGGACTATGCCGAAATTCCGGGGGAAACAAACACCCTCACCTAAAGAATAGTTACTTTGGAATTCAATGTCATTAGTGATGGGTAAGCATAGTGAGGCTGCTCCCGTTTCTTGCCTCACAAGTTTTCTGGCCCCCAAGGCCTGGGTGGTGGTGGTGGCGGCGGCAGCAGCGGTGAAAATAGATCTTGAGGAGCTGCTGCTGGCTTGGGGAAGGCACTGTTTCCCCCCTCTTGCTGCCTTCCAGGGGCCTTGTGGTGGTGAAGGAAGGCAAAGGCAAAGGTGAGGAGGCAGCTCTCTTTTGCCACAGAAAGTACAGCAGAAAGGCCTCCCTTCCTCTCAGTTGAGGTTCCTCTTGGAGATTTCTTGCGGCAGCTTAAACCGGGCAAAGCTTCTTTCTTTCTTGGGTTGCCATTATAAAACTCGCCTCCTTCCCACCCTCCTCAGGACTGTTTTCTTCCTCCCTCCCTCCACAATTTTTACTCCCCTGATAATTGCAAGCTAATGTGTTTTCTCCTCTGGATGGCCCATATTTGCCCTCACCACCACCACCACCACTGCAGCCCACAGAGTCTTGTTCCCTTCTGCTTCCCTTCTGCTTCCCACTCAACTCTGAATAAGGGAACGAGGCCAGTTTCCCACCCGCCCTTGTTTTTGGAGAACCAGCCCTGGCCTTGGTGACATGTTTGTTTACTAGGCATGGGGAGTTGCTGTGCTGCCCCTTTTCCTACCCCCACCCCACACCAATAAAAGGTTGCTGCCACCCACCCTTGAAATGTTGTGGCTCCAAGCTTAATCTGTGGCCTGATTGCTTTCCTGTCCTCCTTTTCCTCTCTATCTCCTCTCTTCTTCTCCAGATGCTCTAAAACACACACATATATGCATAAACATTTTATGAACTGCTTTGCTGGATTAGCATTTTCCATCCAATTAGCCAGGTAGATATCCTTAGTCTGGGTGAGGAATCATGGTGAATACCTGTTCGCTTGCTGTTTGTTCCCAGTGCCTGGTGTTGAGAGGTTTGTTCCTTTCAGGTGAGGGCAGGGTTCCTGCCTATCTATCTTGATTGTTAACAGAACAGCCAGCAGTGGCTTCACCTTCCATAAATACCTGATTATCTTCCTTTCTCTTTGGGTTTTTTTTTTTTTGTGGGGGATGCTTTTGGACATACAGCAAAATGTGCATTTCTTTGGAAGAATCTCACATGAGTCACCAGAGCTACCTCTCCACCAAGAGATGTGCAAGTCATTATCCTCCAGATGTCAACATTAGAATAGAATCATCCTCATTAACATTATCTTTAAACAAAAGGACCCTATGGATCACTGAGCCCAGACTCTATCAAGGAAGCACAGTGGGGAATTGTATCCCCAGCCTGTGGCTCTACAATCAGAATATCTAAACTACTGAGCTAGAACAAGGAGGAAAACACACAATCTGCACTGCAGAAGGGGCAGACCCTAGCAATTGCCATATTTGCTGTGGAAATGGCAGTGCATTTTCTCGAGCATATATGGTTTCAAACAATGTTCTCTATCAGTTGAGCATCCTGGTTCTCAGAACATTTTAGTGCTTTTATAAAATGTGACCAATTTTGGATAGAACTCCAGGATTTGTCACCAAATAGCTGAAGGAGAAGAAACCTTGTGTAAGCTAATGCGGTTTGATTCAAGTACATACTCATCTGAGGAGAGTTCTGTTTTTAGATGTTACACACTTCAATAGTGTTCCAGTTTATAACATGAAACATACCTTGAAATGAGCCCAGAAATTTGATGTGTATATGTTACCATCACTTTATTTAAAGAAGTCGAAATCACAAAATGTGATATAAAAGAAAGGTCAGGTAGTAGAAATGTCTTAGCACAGAGACCCAATCTGGGGTGGGAGGGCTTGTCTTCACATTTGACTCTCCAGCCATGCTTCTCTGGGCCTCCCAAGAGCAGCATGGCTGGAGAGTAAACGGGCTGGAGATGTATCACAGTACATGTGTGTGAATATTTTTTTCACAGATACATACCTCTAAAAACAAAGTCTGTCTTATGGTCCAGTGCGTCTTATGGAGCAAAAAATATGGTTATAATAAACAACACACCCTGAACTATTGCTCTCCTTCAAATAAGCAGAGAAGAACCTTTCTCATCAGGCAAGCTTTTCTTTAATATTTGACTGCCTGTGTTTTAAAATAGATGGTTGTGATTTGTTGCTTTGAACGTATACAGTATTTGGTGTTTTTTTCGTTCATTGCCTTTTATAGTCATAAATATCTTGATCCTTTTTAATATTCATTTAACTCACTAACATTTGGTTTTAATATTTTGTCTTTTAATGATGTAAGTTGCCTTTTGCCCTTTTTAAGGAGAAAGGTGGGGCAAACATATTGTAAATGCAATAAACTGCTGGATAGCTCAGTGGCTTAGGTCTCTGGCTGCAGAGTCAAAGGTTGGGAGTTCAGTTCCCCACGGTGCCTCCTTGAGAGGGGCAGGACTTGATGATCCATAGGACTATATTCTCAAAGGCTTTCATGGCCAGGATCTGATAGCTGTTCTATTTCTTCTATGCCAGGAAAAGAGTATTTTAGCCATGGGCTTAGCTTCCAATGCATATTGAGTACAACTGGGGGGAAAGGATGTGGGGTGGTGGTGGTGGTGGAAGCACGTACGTTGATTCTCTCCATCAGGAAAGAATTTAGAACAATGCAGGGCTCTCTCTCATGGGCAAAAGGTATGCTTAACATACCTATACTAAAATTGTGCTAGAGAGCAATCTGTGTAGGCTACTGGCTGTTGGTATTTATTTGAGGAAAAAGTGATCTATTTCTCTCTTTCTCAGTCTCTTTTTCTCTCTGTATCTAATGTGTGTGTGTGTGTGTGTGTGTGTGTGTGTGTGTGTGTTCGGTCTTTCACTCTCGTCAGGCAGTTTAGAATAGTAAGACATCAAAACATTCAATAACAACATCAGGGTTGTGTTTAAGAGTAAGGCGGGGTTAAAATCGAGTAAGGTTAATCATCAAGGGATGTGGCCTTGTTGGTTGGTCACAACAAATGTAACAGGTCAAGTAGCACCTAATGAACTAAGCAATTTTAACTGGCACATTGGCACAAGCCTTTACAGGCTACAGCTGTACAGGATTGCAGCTGCTCATAACTGCAGCTCGATCATAGTGCAACAAAGCAAGCCAAGGAAAAGCAACCACTTTTTTTATAAGACTAGGTATATGATTTATATTATTGACATATCTAGTTAGGGGAAGATATTTAGATAGAAATGTCACAGTCTGAAAAGACAGGTTTTATTTTATTTAAAAAAGTTTTTAAAAAGAGAGATTACTTTAAAGAAAGTAATGGAGTATCAGTCTTCTAAAAATGGTGATATTTTACTATTTATTCTCAGTTTTGTAAAGTGTGTTCAAAGTGCTTCATTTTACATTAGTAAAAGAGATAGCAGCTGTGTGTTTTTTCCCTAGCATTTTCAGTAAATGTTCTCTGAGGATTTCTGAGACAAGCAGCCTTCTCACATAAGCTTTCACGAGGAAATCAGCTCCACCTCTAGGTCAATCTGAACTTCTGTTCCTGTCACAATTAGGTGACACTTAGTTAACCCCTTAACTCATTCCTGGCCAACTGCTGTATAACAATGGAAATAAAATAAATAAATTAATTAAAAATACAGATATTGAAAACATTTAAAATATGTATTTAAAAGAATCAAGGACAAATATTCAGAGACACACTCTGAATATATCAGTTACTATGTTTTGCCTTGTGGCTGGGCATGCTCTTCATGTTAGCAGAGCTTTGGTGCACATCTCTTGTTATTATCTCCATTCCACCCATTGCTTGGCAACTGAAGAAAGAAAGAAAGAAAGAAATGTGCCATCAAGTCACATCTGATTTGTGGTGACTATATAGGTTATATGTAAAGGTAATGGTTTTCCCCCTGCACATGTGTGCTAGTCTTGTCGGACTCTAGGGGAGGTGCTCATCTCCGTATTCAAACCAAAAAGTCAGTGTTGTGCAAGTTTGTGGCCTTGTGGCCAGCATGGCTGCAAGGAAACACCATTTTACCTCTCTGCCTTGTACAGCAGTACCTATATATCTACTTGGATTTACATGCTTTTGAACAGCTAGGTTGGCAGGAGGTGGGGTTAACAGTGGGAGCTCAATCTGCTGCGTGGCACCCAGGATTCGAACTGCTGGGCTGCCAACTTTGTAGCTAACAGTTTTCAGTGTTCTAGCCTGCTGAGCCACCAAAATGACCTCTAAAATGTCCAGTTATTGGCAGCTCTGGTAAACCAACAGCTCTGGCTTCCTTTATTGAAATAATCTCTCTCTACTGCCCACCCGGCTTTCCCCAGCAATATTGTCGTTCCTTGTCAGGATAGCCTCAATTTGGACATATTTTCTCTTGTTAGAGTTTAGACTTGACTTGATTTAGCACCCACCTATTTGCCTTTCAGTTAGTCTGTGGTATCTGTAAGTATTTGTAAATCCTATCTCCAACAACATGTTTCAAATTCTTTTACATAGCAAGGCTCATTTCAGCTTTGATTTCAAGTGATAATCTTGGCTAAATACAAGCCCCACTTTTAAAAATACATTCACACTATGTATTGGCTAAGATATAAATACTTAAAATGTCATAAGTAGAGATGGGCACAAAATGCCAAAATGATGTTTCATTTAATTTTTTTTTTTTTTTTTTAAAATTCATTTTGGTTGGAATGAAATGAATTCTTTTTTAAAAATTCATTTCATTCTTCATTTTGTTTCATTTCAGGGTTTTTTTTACAGCCAACCAGCCCCGCAAGTTAGCGCTCTCCTCCTGTTTTTTTCACCTAGCACTGACCAGCTGGCCTGTGGGCTGGGTTGGCGTGTTTTTTCTAATTTTTTCACCAAGCGCCGACCAGCTGACTCTTGGGCCGTGTTGGCACTTTTTTCTTTCTATTTTTTCACAAAGCGCTGACCAGCTGGCCAGGTCGGTGCTTTTTTTCTATTTTTTCACTGAGCACCAACCAGCTGGCCTGCTGGCCAGGTCGGCACTTATTTTTATTTATTTATTTTGACAAACACTGAGATCGACACTTGTCAAATTAAATGATACATGAAAACAAAATGGAATGAAATGAAAAAATAAATTTCCTTGTGTTTTATTTTTTTTTAAAAAGGGCCTTTTGTTTCGTTATGTAGCAAAATGAAAAAAAAATCATTTTGTGCCCATCTCTAGTCATAAGTACATAAGAAGAGCCATGATGTATCAGGCCAAGGGCCCATCTAGTCTAATTTCTTGTATCTCCCAGTGGCCCTGCCAAATGTCTCTGGGTGTCAGGCCCCTGCCAGAACCTATTCCAGAGGCTGAAGAGTTAATGTATGAAGAAGCCCCAGATGGGGTTTCTGAGCTTTCAGTTCCTCCAGCAGCTGCACAGGAGAGTGACTCAGCATCTTCAGGAGATCCTCCACCCCCACAGAGGGCTGCTTGTCGAAGGCAGCAAAGACTTACAACCAGGAGAAGCAGAGACAAGCTTTATCTGAGCCAGCAACGTCTACATTTAGGGAGTCCTGAGTTTTGACAGAGTTAGTTTCTGGGGAAGTTATGTTGCTCTCTGGAGACATAAATTAAGCATTCAGGACTGAGGCAGATTATGGGAGCAATGCGTTGATACAACAACTTGCTACTGCTTTCTTGCTTGATCCTTGTTCCTGCTTGGCGTGACTTTCTCAGTGGACCTGGCATAAGCTACCATTGTCATTCTGGCCTTGACCTTTGAACTGTTTATTTTGGACTCTGCTTTGCTCTCTGAACAGGTGTGACCTTGCTATAGTTTTCCTGGACTATGATTTGCTTCTGATTTACTGTATTGGGGTTTGGCTCTGAGTTTCCCGTAAAAGCCTGAACTTACCTGTGTGAGAGAGTCTGTCGGTTGTGACACTGGGAGTGCACCAGACTAGATATATATATTCTGATGCCACTTTCCTGCATCTGGCCTTTGAAGTACAGTGATACCTCACAAACGGCTCGACTTACAAAAAGTTCGACTTATGAATAGAAATCCATGGGTATAGGAAAAATTCAACTTATGGGGGGGGGAAGCCTGTTTTTCCTTTTTTCTTTTTTAGATATGAAAGGGTAAAGGAATGGAAAGAGTTTTTTTCAAAGTGGCTCCTGCTTGACTGCAATAGCAATACTGCCATCTAATCCATTTCCAATGTATTTCTATGGGAAACTCTGTTTTGACTTACAAAAATTTTGTCTTACGTAAATGCATTGGGAATGGATTAATTTCATAACTAGAGGTACCACTGTACCCTGTTTTTAAGTCTAGAAATAACACATCCCATCATGGCTTATAACCTGTGATAGACTTTTCCTCCAGGATTCTGTCCGAGTCCCCTTTGAAAGTATCCAGGCCAGATGGCATCACCACATCCTGTGGCAGGGAGTTCCACAGATTAACAATATGATGGGTAAAGAAGTATTTTCTTTCATCTGTCACTTCTAGATACATAGCCTGACAAGATATACCATATAATCTCTCTTCTTTTGTATCCAAACAAACTATTTTGCTAACAGGCACCCAGAAAATGCTGCAAAATAAAAATAGCCAGAGATCTATGACTTTGCCAAAGTTTACTACATCAATATCTATCTCAATGTTTCCCCATAAGGCTTCTACTGACAGCAACAAGCATCTGTTTAGTAGTAACATCTGCTCCATCTGCTGAACAGTCAGTAAGTGATCCTCATCTTTGCAACAAGCCTTTTTATATATTCTGGAAATGTTCCAAATTTCTTTACTTTTAGACACTTTCTGTTCCCGCAGGGCAATATTAGTCACTGCATCCAAATTCCTGTTTATGACCCTAAGGACCCTTTAGTATAATAATTCCTTTTTCTGTGACTTTTGCTTCTCAAACCCTTAAGAGAAAATCAACATGGTATAGCTTCAATTTTCCAAAGGTGTCTAAGGTATATATCACAGCATACTTTCTTCTTCCCTGTCAGTTTATTGAGAATGTGATTTGTTTCCCTTGATCTAAGAAGGAAATATCTGGTTCAGTATGGCATTCAAAAGAAACCTCATTTTTACATTAACATTTATTGGAGGAAGAAAAATATTGGGGCAAAATACCTTAATGCAGTCATGTCCAAACTTTGGCCCTCCAGATGTTTTGGACTGCATCTCCCACAGTCCTTTGTCATTGGCAATCTAAGCTTAGAATTCTGGGAGTAGTCCAAAATATCAGGAGGGCCGGAGTTTGGACATGCCTGCCTTAATGGATTAAGCCGCTGTCCCATACCAGTCAACAGTCAACAGTCAACAGGCAGAGGCCTGTTCATAGGTCTATCTGCAGGAAAGTTGGATTCTGAGTCACACCTGCTTACATTGTATTGACAGCACTTTATGATCTTCACAGGACATGTTGAGTAACAGTGGAAACGGGCGAAATGACAAAGAGTCTTTTGGCATCTCAAAGACTAACCAAGTTTTATTTGGCATGACAAAGAGTCTTTTCAAAGATAGAAGTTTTATTCTGTAACATTTGTAACATTTGTTAGTCTTTAAGTTGCCACAGGGTGCTGTTGTTTTGCTGCAGCAACCCAACATAGTTGCCACATGGAAATTTATAAAACAGAAGGTGGACGTGAAAAGGGGAGACCGTCTTAGTCTATTTTCTTGTTCACATCTCTTTCAAATATGACATGTGGTCATTCATAACATTAATCTGAAGGAGAACTAAGCAGTCATGAATTTTTAAAAACATATATGGATAGCTCAGTGTTTTTCATATCTGGCTGTGGACCAAGAGGTTGGGACCCTAATGCCCCATTGTGCTTCCTGTGACGACAGAAGAAGGGAATGGCAAACATCACATAAAATGCTGAGTTATATTTCCCGGGTTGTCATACAGCAGAAATGATTCAACAGCACACAGTTACTACATATTTGAACAGATTTGCTCACACTTGAACATCTAGGAAAGACTACAGGATTCCAATCCATGGTGCAACCCAATCAGTTTTGACCCACTGTTCCATTGTTCATATTCTAGCTAAAACTGCATGGATTACCTAATCCTATAACCATGGAATCTTGTGTGGACTGACCTTATTTGAGTGTCATCATTCTTTGTGAACAACCAATACTGTTGTAGGCAGGTCTGAGAGGTAGATTTTTATCCCTTCTCTGCGGCAAGCATAGGGAAATGGCTGGGGTACATATCCTTCAATAATATTTGTGTATCAGGGCAGTTATGCAGAATGTAATTTTGTGACCATGGAAAATTGACCATTGCAAGATAGTTACTCATTATTAAGCCACATTGCTTATAAGTGCAGAAAATATTTTACATCATTTGCCACAAATGATGCCAAAGGCTTCACCCTACATGGCTAATTTCAGGCAAGTCTAATATCCTTTTAAAAAAGGAACACCTTAAAACCCCCCACAGAAAAGGCTGCGTTACATTTCTGGGTTTCATTTTTCATTTTGTTTCGTTTTTCATTTCATTCAGTTTCCTTTCATTTTGATTCATTTAAAATGATTTTTTTAAAAAAATGTTTCATTTTTTCATTTTGTTTCATTTCATTTTCAGTGCACTGTGTGTGTGTGGTGCTTCTGTAACTTAGTTGGGCACGTGAAAAGGTGGAATTTTTAAACTTTTTTTTTGCTGCTCCAAGCGCCGATAAATTGTAGCGCAGGCTTAGGGCAGCAAAAAACATGTTTAAAATCCCTCCTTTCCCCCAGCCCAATGGGTCAGATCATGCAAGAATAAAGCAGAGAGGAGAGCAATCAAAAAATAAAACATGAAAAAGGATTGTGCCTTCTGGGATTAGGCAGATGTTTCCACACTTTGTGACCCTTGATGAGACAGCCATTTTGGGTTGATTGCTTCCTGGCAGAGATGGGACCAGCTTCTTTTTTGAAGCAGAACTCTGGTTGCCATACTGGCTGGGATATTCTGGGAATGGTAGTGTTGTTGTTATTTTAAGGAACTTTGCCCGCCTCTCTTTGGAAGTAATTTCACCTATCTCCCCTCATACAAATGAAGACAGAGAAGTGCCTGGAAGTGAACTCCTTAATGGTTGCTCCACCCCCAAGCATTTCCTTGCAAGAACAAAAGTTCCAGTCCTTACAAAACACAAAGCAGGAAGGAGTTTTCAGAACACAGCAGCAAGGTCAGTTTGGCTCCCCCCCCTACCCCTATCCCACCCCTGGTAAGACTTACTTCCATGCATATGATACCCCTTCATTTTTCATGCCATGATTTTTTTTTGGGGGGGGGGAAGAGTTGCATACATGGAAAAATGGTGCATTATAAAAAACTGAGCCTCAGTCTTCTGAAAATTGCTACTGAGTGTAGTTTATGCATTCCCCAAAGTTTTAAAGAAGAAGATATTATGATATACACTGGTGACACACATTTTAATATAAGTTTGCAAAGATATTCTAATGCCATTACCTTGTCCAAATGTGACTTTTCATTTCTAGGAACAGGTGGTTCACAGTGAATACAAACCGCTGTGAGATAATAAGCCACTAACGGCATGCACAGTTTCCTTCCCTGTCAGCTTACGGGCTCCAGCACCATCTCACATGCTGGAAGTGAAACAAATGGCTCCCTTTGACTACTGTTGCTGCTGATGCTCATACAGCCTTGCACACAGATCATAATGAACACTTGCGTGTCAGTCTGAGATGAAAGATGGAGCCATGAGAAAGGAATCCCATGATAATACACAGCAGCTTCTTCATCCTGGCTTCCCCTTTCTGTGAAGATGATTGATTGAAACCCCACAAACTACAGCTTTATTAAAGCCTATGGAGTTATGGAGTTGGAAACCAAAGGAAACCAGAGTGACAGGAAAGTGGCATAAAATTGCTTAAGTATGTAATTCCTTAATTATTTTGCTCAGGGAACAATAGTCATTTTCCTCCACTGATCAGGAAAAACAAAAAAGCTTAGATAGATAATTGAACTCCATTTTCCTACAGTGTGTACTGGCACTTGGTATACTGTGTAGAGAATGACACAAAAATCAGGTGCACACTATCCTGAGTAAGGAGGAATTAAAAATCGCCAAATATATATATATATATATATATATATATATATATATATATATATATATATATATATATATATATATATATATATATATATATATATATATATATATATATATATATATATATATATATATATATATATATATATATATATATATATATATGCATGTTAGGGTGGATTCGGGTTTCTTCCCGTGTAGAAATCTGGTTGTTTTGGCGACGTTTCGACGAGGTCTCACTCGTCATCTTCAGGCTGGTGTTCTGGCTTCTTTCTTCTTGAAGCAAAGCGTGATCTCAGTTGAAGTCCTTCTATAAATACTGCTGGGGGGTGTGGTTTGCTTGCTCTGTTGCTGATTGTAGGTTCGTTTGTTCTTTTGTGATTGGCTGTGTGGCTGAGGCGATCGTTAAGGGCTTAACTGCTGGTGGGGTTAGATGGCTGTTTAGAGACATCCTGTGTGGGTGAGGTGCTGGATGTGTGTCTATTAGCCTTTTGTTTCTTAACGACCTGGTGGTGATGGGCGTTCTGGCCGCATCCTGGGCTTTGGTGGAGTGGGGTCCTGTGTCTTGTGAATTCATTTTGGTCTGGCTGCGTGTCTGTGGTCTCCCAATGTTTTTTTGGCGTGTGTAAGTGTGCTCCATGTGGTGGTTGGAGTGGGGAGTAGCGGTAGATGGTGCAGTCGTGGTTTTGTTATTGGAAGGTGGTTTCGTTTCATCTGTGGGAAGGGTCTGGGTTTGTGTTTGGTGTGGATGGAGGGTGGTGGCATCTTGTGTCCTTTTGGACCTGGTGTCAGTCTTTGTGGCCGAGGCTCGTCTGTTGACCAGGGCTAGTTTCCAGATGTCAGGCAAGCGGGAGGTGTCATCACGTTTATTCATGTTGTTTGGGTGTTTCTCTATTTCAATGGCTTCCATGATTATTCGACTGTTGAAGTGTTCAGTTTTGGAGATGAGTTTGGTTGTTTTTAAAATCAATTTCATGACCTGTTGTTTTTATGTGCTGGAAGAGAGAGGAAGATTTTTCTTCTTTTTTGACTGCGTTCTTGTGTTCTGCGATGCGTGCGCTTATTCTCCTGTTTGTCTGTCCGATGTATGTGGCTGGGCAGACTTTGCATGGTATTTCGTAGACTCCTTGGTTTTCTAGCTCAATCTTGTCTTTGGGGTTTCTTAAAATGTTGGCTATTTTTTGTTCGGTGCAAAAGGCTGTCTTGATATTGTGTTTGTGGAGAATTTTGCTGATTTTGTCTGTGGTGCCTTTGATGTAAGGGATGAGGGCAGTGCCGTTGTTCTCTTCTGTTTCTTGGTTCTTGGGGGGTGTTTCTTTTTGGATTAGTTTGGTGATGGTGTTTTTTTGGAATCCGTTCGCAATTAAAGCATTCGAGAGAGTGTGTAATTCAGTTTTTAGGTGGTCTTTGTCAGCGAGGCGTTTGGTTCTGGAGATGAGGGTTTTTGCTACGGAGTTGATCTGTGCAGGGGTGGTGGTGTGATTGTGCATTTAAGTAGCGGTTTGTATGTGTTTTTTTCCGGTAGATGGTATGTCCTAAGGAGCCGTCAGGTTTTTTGTAGATTAGGACGTCCAGGAAGGGAAGTTGGTTGTTGGCTTCTATTTCCATAGTGAATTGTATTTTGGGGTGTAGGCTGTTGAGATGTGTGAGGAAGTTGTTCAGTTTGTCTTTCCCGTGTGGCCAGATAACAAAGGTGTCATCAACATATCTGAGCCAGAGTTTGGGTTTATGTTCGGACTTCTGTAACGCGTTGGTTTCAAAGTGTTCCATATATAGGTTTGCGATGACCGGTGAGAGGGGTGATCCCATGGGTGCTCCTTCTATCTGTTTGTATCTTTGTCCATTGTGGATGAAGTATGTGTTGGTTAGGCAGTGGTTGGTCAGATCTAGGATGTGCTTGGGGGGGTTGTATTTGTTGTGGATAGCTGTCAAGGCTTCTTGAATGGGCACTTGTGTGAAGAGCGAAACAACATCGAAGCTCACGAGTAGGTCATTGGGTTGTAGGTCTTGTTTCTTTATAATTTCTATGAAGTGGAACGAGTTTTGTACGTATGAAGAGATGGATTCTGCATAGGGCAGACAAACAGGAGAATAAGCGCACGCATCGCAGAACACAAGAACGCAGTCAAAAAAGAAGAAAAATCTTCCTCTCTCTTCCAGCACATAAAAACAACAGGTCATGAAATTGATTTTAAAAGAACCAAACTCATCTCCAAAACTGAACACTTCAACAGTCGAATAATCATGGAAGCCATTGAAATAGAGAAACACCCAAACAACATGAATAAACGTGATGACACCTCCCGCTTGCCTGACATCTGGAAACTAGCCCTGGTCAACAGACGAGCCTCGGCCACAAAGACTGACACCAGGTCCAAAAGGACACAAGATGCCACCACCCTCCATCCACACCAAACACAAACCCAGACCCTTCCCACAGATGAAACGAAACCACCTTCCAATAACAAAACCACGACTGCACCATCTACCGCTACTCCCCACTCCAACCACCACATGGAGCACACTTACACACGCCAAAAAAACATTGGGAGACCACAGACACGCAGCCAGACCAAAATGAATTCACAAGACACAGGACCCCACTCCACCAAAGCCCAGGATGCGGCCAGAACGCCCATCACCAAGGTCGTTAAGAAACAAAAGGCTAATAGACACACATCCAGCACCTCACCCACACAGGATGTCTCTAAACAGCCATCTAACCCACCAGCAGTTAAGCCCTTAACGATCGCCTCAGCCACACAGCCAATCACAAAAGAACAAACGAACCTACAATCAGCAACAGAGCAAGCAAACCACACCCCCCAGCAGTATTTATAGAAGGACTTCAACTGAGATCACGCTTTGCTTCAAGAAGAAAGAAGCCAGAACACCAGCCTGAAGATGACGAGTGAGACCTCGTCGAAACGTCGCCAAAACAACCAGATTTCTACACGGGAAGAAACCCGAATCCACCCTAACATGCATACCTATACCCGTGAAAATCTACGAAAACATATATATATATATATATATATATATATATATATATATATATATATATATATATATATATATATATATATATATATATATAGTGTGTGTGTGTGTGAATCTGTGTTCTAAGACATAGTTACCCATGTTTACCCTTTTGAAATTTGCGTTTGCTGCATTATAATAATGAATGTCAGTTTCATCCACATTTCTTCATGGAACCCAGGTAAAAATAGAGGGACAACTCACTATTTGCATTTTATCTTTAGAATAACCCTAGGAGGCAAGTAGATACATAATCACTGACCCAAGAACAGCCATTTATTTCATGGCTAAGATAAGCTTTCGGGTCATGTTTCAATGGGCAATAGGGATGGGCAATTCGTTTTGGAACCAGTAGATTCTGAAATTCCCCACGCAAGCCCAGGTAGCGCTCCAAAGCCTCTGTCTCACACACACAGCCAATGTCTTACCTTTCTCTGTGCCAGCACTAAGCTGAACTCCAACAAGGAATCTGGCAGTGATATCATCTTTGCTGCTCCATGGTGCTGGCCAATCAGACGAGGGGGAAGATGCCTGTCCCTGCATAGCTCCTGATTGGCCAGTACCATGGAGCAGCAAAGATGACATCACATCTTGATTCCTGGTTGGAGTTTAACCCCATGCGAGCCCAGAGAAAGATAAGACATTGGCTGCTTGTGTGTCAGAGGCTTTGGAACACCACCTGGGTTCACACAGGTCCCTAATGGGCAATACATTGAAGGTTCAAGAGGGCAATTTTCTATCCCCCTAGACCACATCAGGGTTGGAAATACAAATAAATCAAAGCAAAATGGAACCTCCATTTTCTTGAATTTTATTTCTGGTGGATTATGTTTGCTTTTATTTTTTGAAAATACCTTTTTAGAGATGCAACGTTTCCAGAGAAGTTGGTGTCTTGGAGAAAATATTTTGGATATAAATAGAAAAATGTGGAAAAAACTTCACAACTCCCCCCCACCCCCACCTCCACAATGTTCCAGAAAGTTTATATCTGTAGTGGATATTAGTTTAGTTTAGTTGAAATTTGTATAACACCTGCTTGCACAGAGGCAACTTAAGGCAGTGCACAACGTCAAGAAGATAAAACACAGCAAAAATGACAAAGGATAATAGGCAAGTCTCACAATTTACTAATTGCTAAAAGACTCAAGGAGGATTTTAATACTTCTCTGGCCATAAGGAGATACAGAAAGGACCCTATACCAGTGATGGAAAATTTTGGAACACAACTCCCAGAATTCTGAGCCTAGATTGCCAATGAAAAAGGTATGTTGGAGTTGTGGTCCAAAACATCTGGAATGCTAAATGTTCACCACCATTATCCTATACCATTGGCCTGGAGGCCCACTGGGCACCACACCCAGGCTAGTATTATAGACTGAATTTATTTATTTACAGGAAAAACTCACATTATACCACATAGTCTTTACACACCTTTTAAAAGCTGATTTTCCAACAGTACAAAGTTCCAGACAGACCACCTGCACCAACTAAGTCTCTCAGCCAAACACAAATGTTTGGGCTGAAAGGTTCCTGAGTGTCTGTTACACTGCAGTCAGAAAGGTCTGCAAATTTTCAACACTGATTAAGGTTATATAAAAAAAGTTGTGTCAATATCATTTTGGCAGTTTGATTTAAGTATGAAAAACAAGCACTTCATAACAATATAAATCAAGTTACATGATGCTGCTGGTTGTTCATAAAATAGATATGTATAATTTCATTTTCCTCCTGTTTATCCAACTTTACATCTATCAGTGTACATTTTGCATTTTCCCCAGCTGCATATATATTTTTTTAAAAAAAATTCTTACACACAACATAGTAGACATGGGCACGGAGCGGCGAAATTCTCGTTTCCGTTTTCGGTTCTCGTTATCGTTACGTAACGGGTAACGGTATCAAGAATTACTCCGCTCCAGCTTGAACCCGAACCGAAAAAGAAAAATTGGGTCTGATTTTTCGTTGTCGTTCATGGCATCGTGGTGATCGCGCGATGCCAAGCAGCACAGAAAAAAAAGTTTTAAAAAAACCCAATTCCCGGCCAAAAAAGCAGGCGAAAATATGCCTGCCTCAGTGAGGGCACCTACCAGAGAGGGGTGGTTTCTGGGGGGTTCCCCGGCCTCCCCCCCCTCTCCTGTCCTGGGCTGCTGGTACCAGGCTGGGGGGGGCATCCTCGTCGTCTCCATTTGCCATGCGGGGGGGGGGATCCAAAATGGTGACCACAATATTTATTTTTAAATCATGGTCAAAAAGCCCACCAAAGCAGCACAGAAACATTTGAAAATTAGGTATTTTAAATGCCTGATTTTTTATAGTAGCAGCAGTGGATTTTTCTTGCAATAAAACGTCTCCATTGATTTTATTTTATTTTATTTTTATTTTTATTTTTTTACACCTGCGCAATGATGGGCTGGCCATGGGATGGGACCAGGTTTTGCAAATTTTTGGACCCATTCCACCAATCGCATGGCCACCCTAACCCTAACCCTTAACCCATACGCCAAACTGAGACTTCTAGTGGATGTGCCAGAGGCAGCATAAAAAAGCCCCCTAAGCGTCGCCCTTACCCTAACCCTAACCCAGATCCGTACGCAAGTAGACTTTCCCTTAGTGGGTAACCCAGAGAGGTGCCTCCCACAGCCCACTATCCCCTACCCTATCCTATCCCCACCTGTACACTGTCCCTTCTTAGTGAGTCAGAGGCACCCAGAGGTGCAGCCCACTACCCCCCACCCTAAACCTTACATGGTGGCGTCCGTTACGCTTCCCTTCCCTTCCCTTCCTAGTGGGTCAGATGTCTTACCCCACCCAGAGAGGTGTAACCCAGAGCCCCTTACCCAAGTACTAACCCTAACCCCAACCCTTCTTAGTGGGACAAAGGCACGCGACAAACGTGCCTCGGAACGCCCTGGTCATGCCCCTCTACCACTATCCTATCCCCTAAGCTGTACGTAAAATCAAACATAAAATGACAAAATATAGGTTTGGCCTTGCAGGAATGGACACAGATAAAAAAGGATATTCCGGATTGTAAGTGTCCTTTCACCATTCAGCTGTAAGGAATGATTTTAATGAATAATCAAGTTATTGGGAGAATGGAGGAAACAGAAGACTGTATGTCAGGACTAGAGATGGGCACGACTTAGCGGTATTTCCGTTTCCGTTTCCGTTACTCGGTTCCAGAGGAAACGGTAACGGGAATTACTCCCCCAGACTTCGAGCTCGAACCGACGAACGAACAATTTTGGTCTGATTTGTCGTGCTCGTTCCTTGCATCGCGAGATCGCGCGATGCCACACGCGGCACAGAAAAAAAGTTTTTAAAAGTTAAAAAAACCCGGTTCCCGGCCAAAAAGCAGGCGGGAAAATGCCTACGTGCCTCAGGGCACCTAACTGGAGGTCCCGGCCTCCCCCCCATCCCCCGTCCTAGTATTGTACTCGCCGCAGGCTCGCAGCCAGCAAAAAGCCCAGTTCGCCGCCGGCCGCCGCTTAAAGCACAAGCAAGCGGCACGGACGGCACAGGAAAAAACTTTTAAAACTATCCCCCCCTTCCCGGGCCAAATAGCAGGCGGAAAAAAATGCCTGCTTGACTAAGGGCGCAGGGCACCTACCGGAGGGGTTGTTTCTGGAGGTGGCCTCCCCCCCATCCCCCGTCTAGTGGGTCAGTGGGACTCGCCGCAGGCTCGCAGCCAGCAAAAAGTGTCTCGCCGCCGGCCGCCGCAATTAAAGTGCAAGCAAGTGGCAGACGGCACCTTTTAAACTCTCCCCCCACCCATTCCCCCAGCAGGCCTTGACTAAGGGCGCAGGGCACCTACCGGAGGGGTGGTTTCTGGAGGGGGGAGCCCCGCCTCCCCCCCCGTCCTGGGCAGCCGGACTCGCGAGTCGCCATCGCCATGCCATGCGGTGCCCCAAAATGGGGCGGCAAACCAATATTGTTTTTGAAACCCAAACGACAAACGGAAATGACAAAATTTTTGAAAATTTTATCGCGACAAATGGAAGCTCGGAACGTCATGGCCACTTTTTTTTTTCTGGGATGTACCAAAAAGCCCCCTAAATCTAGCCCTACCACATAGTATAGCTAGCGGAACATAAAATCAAACATAAAGCTCTTGCATGCCACCTTAAAGCCAAATATAGGTTTGGCCTTGCAGGAATGGACACAGCCTTGTGAAAAAAGGATATCATTCCGGATTGTAAGTGTCCTTTCACCATTCAGCTGTAAGGACGTAGATGATTTTAATGAATAATCAAGCCCACTTTCCCTTTATAGCGGGGAGGAGGAATGGAGGAAACAGAAGACTGTATGTCAGGACTGGCAATCTTAAGGGTTCTTATGATGAGGTAGTACTGTATTACAGAGCATCTCAGGCACCACATCTGATTGGGGGAAAGTCCAGGTAGATATTTTAGGCTTTGGGTATCCAAAATCTCAACAGCATGGCCACTTATTCGAGTGGCAATCCAAAAACCACCAGATAGCCAAAGGCCCCATACCCCTTTCCTACAGAGACCATTCTTCCACTGCCACCAGTGGCCAGCTATAATGTGAAACATGATGGAGAAAAATGACACCATTTCTTTGTTATAGGTTATAATTAGACTAAGATTCAGTATTCCAAAAGAGAGTAAGAAACTTATGGGTTACTTACATACCTCAGATTTCAGGCAAAAATCAAAACAAAACAAAATAAAAGAGAAAAACATGTGGCACCTTAAAGACTAACTATTATATATTCGGATTTCAAATTGCTCTGCTTTGTTTACCTTTTATTTTATTGGTTTTTGGAAAGGTTTCCTTTATTGCTGCCTGGCCTTCACTGGGTGGACTGAAGCTACTGGACTGAAGCTATTAAAATGGTAGGAAGAAGACATATTTTCCCAGTTCCTACCATTGAGGGCCTTTAGTCAATGTGTGTGCACTTTATTTTGATTACAGTAATCATTTATCTTTCTCATCTGTCTCATTTCCTGCTGATAAATGAGGATGAAGAAGATAGTGGCATGCTGATAAAAGTGAACTCCAAAGCACCATTCATGAATAGGTGTGTCATCCACAGAACAAAGCACACAGAGATCTGTGGGTGATTTCTTTCTTTCTTTCTTTCTTGCCTACTGTCATTGTTGCCCACTTTTTGGAGTGGATGATCATCTGTTTATTCTTACTTTTTTTGGACTAGTTTTGAGGGTCCTGTGAGCCTCAATTGGATACAACTTCAGAAATCAGAATGGGCAAAACCAAAGCAAAAGAACCCAGAAGAGCAGGCATTTAGGATTTTATGGAAGGACCATTTCAGATCCTGAAATGGAAGATAAGCCCCAGAAACAAAAGCAACAGATAACTAGGCACAATTTCTATTGCACTGTTCTTTTATTCCACCATGGCTTAGGTGAGAATGCTATATAAATTCAATGTTCGGCTCCGCGGTGTGACTGCGTAACACGGAGCCTCTTTGTCCCCACCCCCAACCACCAGAAGCCACGCGAAACCCACCTGGTCTCACAAGAAGAGAAGCCTAGGACTCGCCCATGTTGCTCCAGCCTCTTCGTCAGCCGGCTTTCTTCAGGTGCAGACTGTTGGCACCATTGCGGCTGCCATTTTGGCCATGTGGCATGGGCGGAGGCACGTGGGACGGGAAGAGCAGCAGCAGGGGGGAGTGCACCTGCATTCCCCCAAGGTCTGATTGAGCAGGCCGCGGGCCCTGAGTGGACCGGCATGGCTGGCGGCGGCGCACCCCGGGGGCGTGGCTGGAAGCGGGCCACTGGCCGGATTGGACTTACCGGCAGCTAGGGAGGGCTGGGACGGTACTTGGGTGGCCGGACTAGGGGAAGGGCTGTGGACTAACCCAGGGGTGGGCATTAGCCCAGGAGGCAGTGGGCGGAATGCAGTGCAACCGGGCGGTGCGAGGCTTGGGCCCACCCATCCCTATTGTCCCTAACGCCCAGGGTAGCAGGACCTCGTGCCAGGCCGGGGAGAAGGGGCCTTTGGAGAACAGCTGGGCTGGCTCAGGGTTGGCCGGTGGCTCTGATTGGGGGTTGCTAGGCCGGGTGAAGGCCTTGCTACCAGGGGGTGGATGGCTGCCAGGAAGGCCAGGGCTGGACCCAAGGGTAAGCAGCCCACAAAGCGGGCCATGCCTGCAATTTTAAACATGGACTCTTCTTCAGACGAGGGCGACTGGCCCATTTGGGCCCAGCTGCAGGACCGCATGGTGGCCCTGGAGGGCAGGGTCGGGGGGGCAGCAGGCCGGGGATGGAGTTTCCACTATTAGTAGAGCTATGGACAGCTTAGGGACCTAGCAAAGAATCTAATGGCCTGTTTTTATGTCTTGGAACACAGGGGCGCCACCACAGGCCAGCAGGAGGCAGCCCAGACTGGCGGAGGAGCCACGACAGCCCAAGCGGAGGAGGAAGGTGTGGTGGAGCAGGCTGGTGAGGGGATCGTTGTGGCTCAGGCGGCAACAGTGCACATTGGTACCCCAGTGGTGGTTGGGGGCCAGAAAGTGGCAGTGATTGCAGGAGCGTCCATGGCGGCCGGAGATGATGTGGCAAGCCAGCAGGCGAAGGCCAGACTGGTGAACAGGGGGTTGGCATGTGCACTCGACACCACACAGCAAGTCACATGGCCATGGCGGGGTGCGGGCCTGGGTGGTGGTACCAGCACACCGGCAGGGATGCAGGTGCCGCTTGGGCAAGGGAATTGCTCTGGGGGGCTGTGGCTGGCCCCGGTACAGGCGACTCAGGAGCCATGATGGCTAGCGCTCACAGATGTGCCCAGCGCAGCAAGTTTCTCAGGTGGGTATGGGTGCACAGCCTGGGTCAATGAGGCCGTGGTGCCAACCTGCACTCATGGGTGGGGCAGCATGTCAGTGGCAACAGGGGCAGGCAGGGATGATAGGAATGGGAACTGTCTGTGCCTGGCCTAATCAGGTGCAGAATGCATTCTGCCCTAACCCCGGTGCGGTTCAGGTATGCCCCGGGGGGTGGGGAGCCAGTCCGGTGTATGCGGGGGTCCCTTACACAGCCTTGCCCTATGTGGATTATGCTACCCCACTAGGAGACCACCTGGCTTAGGCCACAAAGGAAAGAATATGGAGGGGGGACTACGTAGAAATCTTCAACCTCTTGAATAGAGAGCTGAACATGAAGGAGCTGGAGAGGGAGGATCCCAAGGACAGGGATTGTAGACTCTGCAGGAAGACAGAGAGATCATGGGTGAATTGGCTCCCGACCTTTTCAATCTACATGTCCATGGTGCTGCATGCCCACCCAAGGTGGGCGCAGTCATTAATCAAATACAAGGACATGATATACAAGGACTTTGTTGATTTCCCTGGGCATGCGTGGTTATCGTATGACGAATGCTTCAGAAAGAAAGCAGTCACGCAACCATACCTTCGGTGGGACGAGCCCCTCCAATCACTATGGCTGTAGCTGATGACTCCGGTCCGCCTGGCACTGGGAGAAAGATTTGACAACGGGCATAGTATCAGGTGACAACCAGCAGCCACTACCCCCCACCCAGTGGCGGGTCAGCAGGTTCAACCCCGGCTGGTCTGCTGGGATTCAACAGGCAGGGGGTCTGCAACAGAGCACAGTGCCATTTCAAACACGACTGTTCAGTGTGCAGAGCCCAGCACCCAGCACCCAGCTGCCCCAGGGCTAGAGGGTCCTATGTTAAGTCAAAGGGGGGGGGGGAATAACCCAGGAAGCCCCCCACAGGGGACACCCCACCTAATGCAAAAGGGCCCCAGCCCAATCAACCGTAGTGTCTTGGAGGGATGGTTGAGCTGCTATCTTAATAGGGCAGCAGCCAAGTTTCTGAAAGAAGGTTTTGAGTTTGGGTTTAGGATCCAGTTTGAAGGGTCCCGGCGGCCTTTGATGGCACGCAATTTGAGGATGTTGCAGGGGATGGAGCAGGTGGTGAGCGGGAAGATAGACAAGGAGGTGGCAGAGGGGAGGGTCTTGGAACCTTTTCCGAGTCCGCCACTTCCCGGGCTAAGGGTGTCCCCTTGGGATTGGTACCCGAAAAGGCTGAGGGGGAATACAGGCTCATTCACCACCTCTCCTACCTGGAGGGAAGTTCGGTTAATGACATCATCTCACAGGACTTGTGCTCTGTGACGTATACATTTTTGATGCCGCCGTCGCCATGATTCGGAAGTGTGGGGCTGGCACTGAAATGGCCAAATGTGACATTAAGTCTGCATTTCGGCTGCTTCCAGTGCATCCCAACAATTTTGAACTGTTGGGGTTTCAGTTTGAGGGCCAGTTCTACATGGATAGGGAATTGACGTTTGGCTGTTCTATTTCATGTGCTATGTTTGAGGCGTTTAGTTCCTTTGTTGAGTGGCAGCTGAGGCACATTACTGGGTTGCCCAGTATAGCCCATTATTTAGATGACTATATTTTTTGTGGCAGGAGAGGGACGGGCACTTGCCGCCACATTCTGTGGACCATTCAGGAGCTAGCTGGGGAATTGGGTCTTCCCCTCGCAGAAGAAAAGCAGGAGGGCCCGACCACCAGAATAACATTCTTGGGAGTAGAATTGGACATGTGGGACCAGTCTTGCCGCTTACCTAATGATAAGCTGGTGGACCTGAGGACTAGGCTGGAGGGGTTGCTGCAGCGCAAGAAAGTGACCCTCAGGGAGCTACAAGAGCTCGTGGGACATCTTAATTTTGTGTGCAGGGTGGTGGCCCTGGGTAGGCCATTTATACACCACCTTTGCAATGCCATGCGGGGCCTGAGGAAGCCCCATCATAGGGTGAAAGTGTCGGCTGGGATGAGGGAGGATTTGAAGGTGTGGTTGGAGCTCCTGTCTGACTTTAATGGGGTGTCCTTTTGGAGGGCAGAGCTCCTGATGGGAGCTGACTTTCACGTGCAGACGGATGCTGCAGGGTCACTGGGATTTGGCATATACTGGAAAGGTAGGTGGTGCTCTGGCACTTGGCTGCGGCAGTGGGTGAAGGCGGGAGTCACTAGGGACTTTACCTTTCTGGAGCTATTCCCTATCGTGGGGGTCCTGTGGATCTGGTCGGGGACTGGGCCAACTCCATAGTCCACTGTTGGTGTGACAACTTGATGGTAGTCTACACCATCAACAAGCTCATATCTAAGTCAGAGCGGGTCATGGGGTTGGTCCGGGCACTGACGCTGCGCGCACTTCGGTATGACATCATGGTGCATGTGCGCGCCATGTGCCGGGCCTTGATAATGGCATTGCTGATGCTCTCTCCCGCCACAATTCAATCATTTCAGGATGCTGGCCCTGGGGGCGGCCAATTGCCCCAAACAGCTGCCGGATGAGGTATGGCAGGTTGGAGGGAGGAAGTGGATGGGGCCCTAGACTTGGCACTGGTGCCTAGAATGAGGAGGGGGTACAACTCAGCCATCAAGGAATTTGATGAGTTCAGGGACAGCATGGAGTTACAGCACCTATGGCCTGTCCCAGTGGAACACCTGTGGCAGTTCCTGGTCTTCCTGCATAGGAAGGGTTTGGCTCTGGGGACCATGCAATGGAAGCTGGTGGCGCTGGCGTTTCAGGCAAAGGCGTGGGGGTGTGAGGATACGAAATAGGACTTCTGGATGAGGAAGATGTTGGAGTGTTGGGCTAGAGCCCGAGTCAAGTCGGCTGACCCCCGCTTCCCCCAATGCCTGACATCCTTGCCAGGATAGGCAGGGAATGGGACACCATATGAGGTACGAGGCAGCACTGATGACCGCATTTCTGGCACATTTCGGGTTAGTGAGCTGGTGGCGGGGGGCAAGTAGGACAAATCCCGGGAGGCATTACAATTCTCCGACCTGTACCGGTAACAGGGGAAGCTCACGTTCATGGTAAGATGGTCCAAGACGGACCAGTGGGTGAGGGGTCAGGGGTGGTATTGGGACCCTGCTCCATGCAGGAGGTATGTCCAGTGAGGGCCATGGAAGCCTATGTTCTGAGCAGCGTGGAGGGGGAAGGCTATTTGTTTTGCCATGCAGATGGTGACCCACTCACTAAGTTCCAATTCTGGAGGCTAACGGAAATGCCCTTGTGCAATCTGGGTTTGGTAGGTGTGAAGTTTGGAACCCACTCCTTTCGTATAGGGGTGGTTTGTACCGCGGCGGTGTTGGTTTATGGGTCATCGGCAATTAAGGAACTGGGGAGGTGGTCGTCAGCGTGTTACAAAACGTATGTTCGCCTGTTACCACACTGTTAATGTTCTGGTTTTGTTCTGTTACAGGGCTTAGGCCGGGCCGGGCCAGATGTCGCGTCCTCATCCTAGGCCACAGTTATGTTTATTGGGTGGAAAAGTATGCAGCAAGGTCGACATGGGGAGTTAATTTGGGGCTGGGTGCCATGGCAGCCATAGAGTGGAAGGGCCAAAGAGGGAAGAGGTGGTGCCAGTTTAAGCAGGCCACACATTCAGCGGCCCTGGGCAGACCGCCGGACATAATGCTCGTACACTTGGGAGGGAATGACCCGATGACGCAGTCTGGTAAGTCTTTGATATGGCAAATTATTGCTGACCTGGCCGAGTGGCAGGGGATGTTCCCAGGATCCAAGATAGTTTGGTCCACAATAGTGCCCAGGAGGCAGTGGAGGGCAGACTGTGACCCGCAGGTCATAAACAGGGCATGCAGGGGGGTGTGAACAGGGAGGTGTGCCACGAGATGGTGCGGCATCTGGGTACCGTGGTGGGCCACCAGATGATCTGTGCTGCCAGGATGGAGCTGTATAGCCCAGATGGGGCTCATCTGTCCGATCAGGGGATGGAGATCTTCCTGACCGACATAAACCGGGGCCTGCTGGAGGGGATTCGGAGATGGTGGGGGTGGTAAGGGCCATAGCAAGGCTAGACCCCTACCGTGGCGGTAGTGTGGAGAAAGGTAAGGCAGGAGGTGAGTCAGATCTTAAATTCCCTGTAGGACCATCCAACCTTGTGGTGTTGCGGATCCAGAGATCACAACACTGAGGGGAAGGAAGGACCTGGAGGGCCCACCGGGAAGGCAGGCCCAAATGGGGGGCCTGGGCATCCCGGTTGGGGAAAGGGGACTTGCCAGCTGAAGCTGCCCTGTACAGAGACAGGGCACCCTCGGGGCTATTGACTTGCCCTAACTGACTGCCAGTTGGCGGGGTCCCAGGAGACCCCGATGTACCAACTCGAAAGCCGTACTACAGGAGACTCCTGTTCTAAGTTGTGTTTTATGTTCCAGGTGAGTTAATAAAGTGTGGCCCAGAGTTATACCTAACATACTGTCTCGCGTGCTTATTCTAGCGTGGGGGGGGCAATGTTCAGCTCCGCAGTGCGACTGCGCAACACGGAGCCTCTTTGCCCCCACCGCCAACAACCGGAAGCCGTGCAAGACCCACCTGGTCTCGTGAGAAGAGAAGCTGAGCCCATATAGGGGCTCGCCACATAGATCCAGCCTCTTTGTCGGACAGCTTTCCGCACCCACTCGCCACTTATGGCAACAGTGTGAGTTTATCTGGTCGCTTCAGGGCTGGATAGGATTTTTTGACCCGGGCACAGATTGGCACAAGTGCCCGGGGATTTTTCGCCTATCCCCCACTTGTGCGGCATGGTGGGTTTTTCTGCAAGAGTTTGATTACGGCCACATGGGTGGTAGTGCGGAGAAAGGTAAGGCAGGAGGTGAGACAGATCTCAAATTCCCTGTAGGACCATCCAACCTCACGGAGTTGCAGATCCGGAGATCACAACACTGAGGGGGAAGGAAGGACCTGGAAGGCCCACCGGGAAGGCAGGCCCAAATGGCGGGCCTGGGCATCCCGGTTGGGGAAAGGGGACTTTTGCAATGTGTGTGTTATGTTTCCTGTTGGCCACAAGTAATGTAATTATAGTTTTAGCATTAGCATAGAAATGGTGGAGGAGAGAAGCCAGCAAAAATGACATTTTTATGAGACAAAAGTGATTTGAAAGGAGAAATATGAAGTCAGTCAAGTGAAGATTTATTACTCCACTCCATGACATCCCATGGTCATTGCCCTAATAAGTTATCAGAGCTACTGAAATATCAATTTGGCACATGGATTCACATGGTTGCCTGCATTCCTATTCCAAACTTATTACTTAATTCTTCTGTCATTAAGAAATTAAATCAATGATTCTTGCAGGGACTGGAAAGACTGTGATATTTGTATTTAAACTGATTTTTCCCTCCATTACTATGGAGAGGGGGGAGCAGAATCAAAAGCCTGCAAGATTTTATTTTTAATATGCTGTTAAAATATGTGACCATATATGCCCCATTTCCTGCCATCTTCCACAACATGGGAGGGGGAAGAGATATGTTGCTGATTAGCTTTTCATATGGCACAGAAATTGATTTTCTTGAGAAAAAGAACACTTGTACATGCTTAATTAACTGTAAAGAACAACTGATAGACTTTTCCTTGGTTCCGCGTTGGTAGGCATAGTCACTAGATGGAGAAAACCAGTGCCTGATTTCTAAACTATGAGCACCTACCACTTGAGCCACTTTTCCTTTAGATTCCATTGTGTGTGAAAGCATGTGTGTTTAGCAACGAGCTAAAGGGAGCAGTTGATTGAAAATAGTAGCTAATCCCAAAATGGCATTCACTAATGCAGAGTTTCATCACTAACAAGACAGTTAAACTGATTTTTTTAAAAAAAAGATATAAATCAAATGTTAACAGAGTGCTAAGAAAATGAACATGTTTTCTTGCTTTTTTGATAAAATAATACTGAAAGTTGGCTGGGTGGGAATAGAATTCTTGAAGGATTGGCATTAGAGGCATTTGATTGCTATTTCTAATGGAGAAATCCTTGGGAAATAGCTGAAGGGCATAAGAGCAGGGAACTTGCTGAAAAATGTTTCCTTAGTAGGAAAATAAGGGAACTGTGATTCAGACAATTAAAATGTTTGTTATGGACTTGTTAAAAGCGTTCTACTTGCTCCAAAAATTATTCAGAGATCAATTACATTCTTTAAGGTGCTGACAGAACAGCTGCTGGCTAGGGCACAAGAGTCTCTAGAGCTGAATGTATCAATTTATTTTACCCCTTCTTTTGTCCATTTGCCGAGAGAAAGCCTCAAAGCCCCCAGTGAGCAGAGATGCCTAAGGCAGCCCACAGGGAAAGGTGTGTGAGAGAGGGTCTATAAAGGGGGCCATTGGGTACCACTTAAAAGGGCAATACAGGGAGCTTGCTTCTCTTTTGCAATACCTGGATTTTCACCTTTCATCAGTACTTTGTTCTGCCCCCTATCGGCATAGCAAGTGGCTATATTTTTATTCTACAAAAGAAATAATTAATATTCTTTTGAAAAGTAACAGTGAAAGAAATTTTCCACTCATTCCTAGGCATTCCATCCTTTCTCTGTTTGCTTTCTCTTTCCCTTCAGATCTGATTTTAGTGGTACTGCTGCTCTTGTCAGCTTCACCTCTAACTGTTAGGATGCAGGTGGTTGGATGACTGAAGTAATTCTCTGCACAGCAGAGGCTTTGGTCATTTACAGAAGAAAAACCCAAGAAAAGCTTATTTCTATGGTCAAGTGCATACTTAGGTATAAGACAAAGTAGAAAAAAGAGTGCCGTTTCAGCTTTTATCTTAGTTTTACTTTCACTGTCCTCTAATTCAACTGTCTTGCATGATTATTTTCAAAATTATTATAACTTCACAAATGCTAGATTTAACATGAGAGATGGCCTTCCACCTGATAAGTCTGGTGAGCCTCCTCTGGTCATGTTGATGCAGTTGTCTGAATGCAGAGTACATATTTCCCAAAAAGTACTATGGGGAGTTATCTGGATTTCTGTCCCAAGAGCCATACACCTAGTTCAAAAAGCTTACCTTGTCTTTTAGATTTAGCCCAATCTGGTTATGCTGCACTGTTACAGTATCCCCCCATCACATTGTGCTTCATTTAATCTGGTTTCAGTATATTGCAGATTTTTATTTGTAGATAAGGGACCTGCTCAGAGGAATGGGTGGCTGCAAGTTGGGGGAGGAGCTGCACAGTGCAGCTTTCCCCCTCCCGACACGTCGGAAACCTACCTGGCAGGTGTGCAGTAAGTGCAGGTGTACAGGGGGAATCCACACCCAGTGGCCGAGTGCCAACCGCCCCGACCCAGAGGCTGGAAGGGCTGCAGAGAGTGGAGGGGAGATGCAGTGGCAGCTTTGCTGCTTCCTTCTTCCGGTCTTCTTGAGTTCCCTAGACTTGGTGTTCAAACATCCTGGTGGCTTTTCCACAAACACACACACCACAAGATCCCTGGTGTGCATGCAGAGTGGAGGTAGTAGTGGCAGCGGCAAGCCTCCCTTGTTTTCTAGAAACGACCTCAGCTGCCTTGCTGGGTGGAAGTCACGGCATCTCCCCTCTGCTGTCTGCAGCCATTCCAGCCTCTGTGTCAGGGTGGCTGGAACTGGGCCACCAGGTGTGGATTTCCCCCCCCCCCACGCACCTGCAATTACTGTACCCACTCCTGCTAGGTAGGTTTCTGAGATGCTGGGAGGGGGAAATCTACGCTGTGCAGCTCCCCTCCCTGCACCCACACTTATCCACTCCTGCAGAGTGAGTTGCTGAGGCATCTGTATATCGCGGATTTTACTTTATCGTGGGTGGTTAGGTAACTTAACCCCCATGATAAATGGGGGTCTACTGTAATAATACATGAAACTGAAAAATTATACACTTTCTTGCCCTGTGTGTGCTCAATGTATTCAAACCTGCCAATTTCCCACTCTCACATAATGCCATTGGTTTTGTAGTTGTATGGCAGTAATATTTATTTATTGTGATTTAGGGGGCTATGGGTGATTTACAGTATAAGACATGATAAAACAGTGGAAATAATCCAAAAAGCATCTAAAATGAACATATACATATAAATAATTATCAAGAGTAATTATACCTTTCCACTCTTACATACACTACAAAATTAAGGACATTTGGTAATATGATATAGACTACATTTTGGATGAATAAACAGTACATTCTTTGATAATAGTACAGATTTTCATTAGTAGCAAGATATTGGAACTCCAAATTATCATATATACTTGAATATAAGTCAAGTTTTTCAGCCCTTATTTTGGGCTGGAAAAAAGGCCCTTGACTTATATTCAGATGAAGGAGAAGTGGCAGGTTTTTTAAACTTTATTTTTGTCTCCTGAAGCAAGCACCCAATGTCCACCATTGGCACTTGCTTTTGGAGAGAAAAAAAATAAACTTTTAAAAAAGCCACTCCTTCTCTCCCCCCATTGGGCATGTAGAGGTAGAAGTGGCAGGTTTTTAAAACATTTTTCTCTCCCCAATCGAGCATCAGTGTCCACCATTGGCGCTTGCTTCGGGAGAGGAAAAAAAAGGTTTAAAAAACTCACCAATGGAGGACATCAGTGCTTGCTTCAGGAGAGAGAGAGAAGTTTTTAAAAACCTGCCACTTCTCCCCCCCCCCCATCAGAGGTGGAGGAGGAGGTGGAGGAGGGGAACTTCCATGGCATCAGCAGTAGTAGGCACCTCCAGCACCACTAACATCAGTAGAGCAGGAGGGGCTCTGGGATCGCCTTCCTCAGCCCCATCCTTACTCGCCAGCAGAGGGAAATATTAACTTGGGTTATATTCAAGTCAGCCAATTTCCCCACTTTTTAAGACAAAATTAGGGGCCTCAACTTATATACAGGTCAACCTTTACTTAAGTATATACAGTAGTACCAAAATATCCCAAAGTGCACACACTAAATGCTAAATAAATTGTAGATCCAACAAAACCCAAGCATATTAAAATTTTACTTGCTACATCCAATACAGTTTAGCAAGCTTTGAGTCCATTTGCTAATCTCCATTTGTTTACAATTCAGCTTTTATTTTTACATGGCCTATTTGGCACTAGAGATGGGCACGACTTGAAAAAAAATTTTTTCGAGTTGTCGTTAGTCGGGCCAGTCCCATTTCGGGTCGTTTCCGGTTTTCGCGAAAATTCGCAAAAATTAGTCGGTTCATTTTTTCGTTTTTTTCGTTGTCATTAGTACTGTTTTTTTTTTCTCCTGGAGGCACCTCTGTGGGGTGGGTGCCTCCTCTGGCCCGCTATAAAGGGAAAGTGGGCTCCTGGAGGCACCCGTGGGTGCCTCCTGCCACTAGGAAGGGGAAGCAGGTTACATGGGGGTCTCCCTTCCTCACCTGCTGCTGCTGCAAAATGCTATGCAATAGCCATATGGATATTGCATAACATAATGTGCAGACGTGAGACCAGTGTGAGAGTGATAGGGTCATACCCGTCCTTCACAAGGCTCCCGCACCACCATGTCTCACACAGAAGGGAATTGTACTTGCTGCGTGTAGTGCAATGCAAGCAAGTAGATCTGGCTTTAAGGTGGCTTAGTGCAAGAGCTAGGGTTAGGCTAGTGACGGGTAAGGTTACGGTAGGCTAGTGGGTTGCACCTCTGGGTGCCTCTCTGACCCACTAAGAAGACAGTCTGTGACGTATGGGTACGGAGTCAAAGGGTTAGGGCTAGGGCAGGTTTTAGGGGGCTTTTTGGCACATCCCAGAAGTCTCCATGGCCAAGTGGCCATGCGACTGGTGGGATGGCTCCAAAAATTTGCATGGTTGTCCACTCCCACATGGCTGGCCACTTGGCCAGCCCATCATTGCGCAGGTGTAAATAAAATAAAATAAAATAAAATCAATGGAGGACAGAGGAGGAGAGGAGAGACATTTTGTTGCAAGAAAAAACCCACTGCTACTGTGAAAAACATATAAATTTACACATGTTTCTGTTGTGCTTGTGTGTTTTTGGACCACGATTTCAAAAACAATATTGCGTTTGCCGCCCCATTTTGGATCCCCCGCCCGCACCGCATGGCATGACGATGGCGACTCGCGAGTCCGGCTGCCCAGGACGGGGGGGAGGCGGGACCCTCCCCTCCAGAAACCACCCCTCCGGTAGGTGCCCTGCGCCCTTAGTCAAGCAGGCATTTTTCCGCCTGCTTTTTTGGCCCGGGAATGGTTGGGGGGAGAGTTTAAAAGTTTTTTCCTGTGCCGTCCGTGCCGCTTGCTTGCGCTTTAATTGCGGCGGCCGGCGGCGAGACTGGGCTTTTTGCTGGCTGCGAGCCTGCGGCGAGTCCCACCAGAGCAGCCCAGGACGGGGGATGAGGGGGGAGGCCGGGGACCTCCAGAAACAACCCCTCTGGTAGGTGCCCTGAGGCACGGCAGGCATTTTCCCGCCTGCTTTTTGGCCGGGAACCGGGTTTTTTTAACTTTTAAAAACTTTTTTTCTGTGCCGCGTGTGGCATCGCGCGATCTCGCGATGCAAGGAACGAGCACGACAAATCAGACCAAAATTGTTCGTTCGTCGGTTCGAGCTCGAAGTCTGGGGGAGTAATTCCCGTTTCCGTTTCCGTAGAGTAACGGACCGAGTAACGGAAACGGAAACGGAAATACCGCTAAGTCGTGCCCATCTCTATTTGGCACCCCTTCCCCCAAATCTTGCAATATTCTTGAAGATGGTAGTGTTCTCTAAAATGTAGTTCTCTAAAAATGCTGCTTTAATTTAGCCCTAGCTCTAGCTACACATGCACAAAGGTATCTCTTTCCCACAATTAGAAAAAAAATTCTGTGAGCTATTTGAAACTAACAATGGCTTCATATTGCATGTTAAATTATTTTTATAGTCTGCTAAAAGGGAATCAGAACACATTGTAATCACGAAAAATGACAAGCTGAAGAAATACTAATGAAAATATAATTCAAAGCACCAGTTAATTTCCTTGTGCTTTATGGTATATTAATATGTACTGCCAAAGCTTGAATTTGTGTTTCTAGCTTCAGGCAGAATAACAGTGAAAGGAGATAACTATTGTAACTACAAAATACCAAACTTATCCCTTGCAGGAAATTAGCATTTTTAACAAGATTTGTCTCATGGTAGTGGGAAGTCTATGCTTTTTGTCCAGTGATATATTTGGTGCCACTCCCTTTCTGCTCACGTGAATCCTTCCAACGATGCTTAATCTGCAATCATCACATTTGTACAAGAGGTAAACTCATTAACCACCTGGTAATTTACTTTTGAGCACTTAAAACTATGAAATGAAAAGCTGGCATTTACTTTCATCTCAACAGATTAAGAAAGATAACAAGAAAGGGGGAATGAATACAGATTGTTTTCCCATTCCAAAGTATGGTACATTGATAGGCATTCTGTATAAAATGCATCCCACTTCTCTGGCCATAATAGCAGCATATGAACTCCTTAATGTAGATGGCATCTTTCTATTCAATTGTAACATTGTAACATTTACACTGAACACAGGTGGCTCAGCAGGGCATTGCCCACCCAGCCCAGATTAACGAGGCAATACACAGTGCGTTGGGTATAAGCACAGGCCAAACTTTATTAACTCATGAACATAGACATCCCCTTTAAAAGGCAGGGGGACTCCAGGAGAGCAGAAGCATTTCTGAGTCTGGGGCTGGCCAGGTGAGTTCAGAAAATGTTAAATAGGTGACCCCCCCCTCTGGCAACGACTATCCGAGGCTACCAGCTCCCAGGGATGAGTCCTCCAGGCCTTCAATCACTGGGAGGTGGGATGGCTCACACCCCTCATTAGGTGTCCTTGAATTCCATATAACCTTTTATCTTCTGCCACTACCCCCATGGCATTGGGCTACATCATATGCCTCTTGCCCCTCAAACAGTCCGCAATAACAGAGCTCAGCCCTCCCCCATCACATTGAGAAAAATACGGAGGCCACCATCAAACAGGTGTACACCATCCTGCTGATACAACACACTCTGCTTGACCCGAATTTTGGGGTGCTCAATCATCAAACGAAGGCCAGCCACCAAAGCCCTTCTGACCTTGTGATTGACCCCTCTGTGTGCCCTGTCATTTTTTTAGGGTCACATTCAGCCCTCCGTACCTGCCTGACCAGGGTTCTGAGCATGCAGGGCGCACAGATCTGCAATGAGTTTACTAATTAACACCCTTCCCATAATGGATGTCAAATCATTGCCCCCTTAGTGCACGATGAGCGCCACAAATGTGTCCAAAAACCCATCCCAGCACAGTCCTCTGCACCCTCTGCACTCCAGGAGCTCCCAAACTGAGGTTGAATACAAAACTAGATTGCACTGCAAACTTCCAAGCCCAGAACAGAAAACTATGACCAACAATTAGAGCACGAACAAAGAATCTCGGAGCTGGAGAACCTGCAAAACAAGAAAAAGAAAAGGGGGTGCCAGAACCTAGCTCTGTGGTAGAGGCCTAGCGTAACTGTGAAAATGACCTGATGACCATCTCCCTCTTGCTTTATTGCCTCCTCAGGTGCCACCATAGCCTGAGAAATCACAGCCCACTATGCCTAAATAGCACTCCATCTGCTATACCACACAAAGCACTATACTCTAACATAGGTGCCAGTGGGCAAATACCAGCTACAGTGGCACCTTGTATAAAGGAATTAATTCGTTCCAAATGAAATTATGTTAAGCAAATTTTCCTTTATACAAATTCCCATAGGAATGCATTGAAAACGGAGTGATCCCATTTTTATGTTGTACGGATTTCCCCCATAGGCAATTATGTTAAGCAAATTTCTCCTATCTCTGGAATTTTTTATGTTGTACAAATTTTATGTTATGCAAGCTCTTTGTTATACAAGGGTCCACTGTATATGACACCTCCCTAATACCACCTTATAGCCCTTACCATTCTGATCCATTTTGGATCACCTCAAGTGCAAGACTATATGATCCTCAAAGATCTCCAAGTCTGCTGAAAGGCAGTCTTCGAGACATCTGACCTAGATGCCACCACCAACTCACTAACCTGGAAAGCTCCAAAAAGGGCTGTCAGTGTAGCTGCTTTGAAAAGTGCACACTCATCCGCATCCTTGCACACCTGTGGCCAGACCAAGAGCATCTTCTGAAGCAGCGCTGGGAAAACCAGATCCCTCTTATCTTGCACCATCACCCCCTCTCTGCTCCAGCCCTCAATCATTTTGCAAACCTGAAAATCTAAGGTGCAATCTACAACACCTTCTGCCTTTCTGTGCAATGCCAAAGCTGACATTCACCCAGCAATCGACCTTGGCGCCAGCCCCTTATCATATAAATATACCCCAAACTACAATAAATGATCAACTGGGGCAGGCCAAACCTGCCCCAACCCTTCCTTGTCCCGAAGTGAGAGAAACTCCTTACATGCTGTGGTATACAGTAAGCTCTCTTGGTGCTGGGTGCCATAGCTGAAGCAATTGTTCAGTTAACCCTTGACTGCCAATGTGACACACCTTTTCCAGAAAAAACTGAGCCTGAGGTGCCAGCAATCTGAATTGCTCCATCAGTTGGCACAGTAGTTCTCAACCTTCCTAATGGTGTGACCGTTTAATACAGTTCCTCATATTGTAGTAACCCCTTGCCCTGCTTGGAAGAGGCCACAAGTCCCTTTTGGCAGGCCACTGCCGCAGATGCCATAGAGAACTTCCCTCCAAAGGCACACTCAGCCATTTGCAGCCTCCGGTGCCATTGACTAACATCCCCTCCAACCTATTAACTCACTCACTCCCCCCCCCCCCCTTTCTCCCGCTCATCACAACTTTTTCCCCTTTAATTTCATCTTGTTTGGGAATTCTTATGAGAAGGAGTAGGATACAAATCACATGAACAGGAGCTACAGTAGCAGAACTGCAGCAAAAGGAACAACAGGTCTACTAGAGATGAAAAACCAGTTTTTATTATAGATTGTGCAGGCGTTTGGTGAAGCCATGCTTGGAGGATTTGAAGAGCCAAGCCCAAACTCAAAAGAAGCTCTCCAAATCCCCCAAATTTTGTCTTCTAACTGTTCAAAATCCAGCACAAATGGATTGAAAGAGGAAATCCTGCACCCCACTTGTCTTCCACATACTTCACAATGCCCCCAAAACAACCCTTCTCCATGCAGACACATTGCCTCCCTTTCTTTCTCTTAGCAGACTAGGAGCACCAGCAAAAGATATAAATAAAAGACCCAAAAGGGAGCTGAGAATTGAAACTAGGGGTCGCAAAATGAAAAATGAAATGCTGTTTCATCGTTCCATTTCCATTACATAATGAAATGAAAGAAAACAAAATGAAAAGATGAAGCAGCATTTTGTACAGATGAAACAAAATGGTGATTTTTTTCATTAAAATGAACCATTTCATTCCATTTGTAAAATGATCATTTGCCTGCACGTGTTCTGCTGCTACCATTACCACTGCCACCGAGACCACCCAGCCAGACCAGAGAAAGTGAGTGGCTAGCAGGCCAGCCTGGGCCCACTGCCAGAGCTGCCGCTGCTGCAGCAGGAGTGGATGAATAGCCAGCAGGCTGGCTTAGGCCTACCTCCACTGCTGGAGTCGCCGTGGCTGCTGCCGGAGACCCACCAGCCAGCTGGGCAGGCAGGTCTAGGCCCACTGCCACCAGAGCCACTGACAGCTGGCTGGGCAGGCCAGCCTAGGCCTGCTGCTGCCGGAGTCGCCACAGCCACCCAGCTGTCGGTTGGTAGCTGCTGAATCCCGGTGGCTGCCACCAGAGTTGCCGCCACAGCAGGAGAGGGCGAGCATCCAGCAGACTGGCCTAGGCCTGCCACTGCCACTGCCACTGCCAGAGTCACCGTGGATGCAGCTGGAGTCCTGCCAGCCAGCTGGGCAGGCTGGCCTAGGCCCATCACTGGTTCTGCTACTGGAGCCCCACCAACTAGCTGGGCAGGCTGGCTTAGGCCCGTTGCCACGACTACCGCTGGAGCCCCACCAGCCAGCTGGGCAGGCTGGCCTAGGCCCACCATCACGGCTGCTGCTGGAGCCCCTGCCAGCCAGCTGGGCAGGCCGACCTAGGACCACCACTGCTGCCACTGTCTCCGCCACCACCAGACCCTTTGGAGCCGCTGCTGGAGCCTTCGGACAGAGCCACCGCAAGGCAAGGAAACATTTTGTTTTTGTTTCGTTTAGTACAAATTTTGTTGTAAAAATTCATATGAGATTAAATGAAATGGAATGCAAAGGGGGTGAAACAGAATGAAACAAAACACCATTTTCGTTTGTATCAAAGAATATCATGAGGGCTGTCAACAACAATTCAGCATGTCTCAGTGAGGAGTGGGAATTTTGAATATGCAAAATGGCCATTGTGCCCAGTCAGGATTTTCTCTGCTTCTTCTCTAACTGTGCTGAGAAGTTGAGATTGTTTGGTTTTATAGGGTGTGAAGGTGAGGGAGGTATACTTTGTGACTGCACTAATATGCCACTAGCTGTGCAGGTGCCTGCATCAGAATGACATTTTTCTCTTCTCGTGTACTGTTGCCTGCTTTTGAAGTAGACTGATTCTCTATTGCCTCATCTCTTCTCTTTTTCTTGCATTAGTTTTTAAAGGTTCTTTGGAGATTTTGGAGAGCAAGGAAACACAAATGAAATGAAAAACTCCCATTATGTGCAAAACAATAGGACCTGTACACAAAAAGTAAACAAATGAAAGAGGCACCTTCACAAAAGAACTTGAAATAAAAGATATAAAAATGGTTGTCATCCACGTCCATATCCATTGCATTTGCTTTTTTTTTTTTTGGGTTTATTATCAGATATCTTAGTTCATACTTCTTAAAGGCGAAAAACCCCTACAGTGTACTGGGGACAGTCATGGGAAGATGCAGCTTTAGATCAGTTAGTAGAGGCTCCTACTCTGCATAATATCCATCTAACGATGTTAAGGATTTGATTATTCCCTCACACTCTGCAGCTCCCATTAATCATCCTTTAAGTAATGTCATATATCATATTGTGCTGTCATGCAAGGCATACAGCCAGCCCTTCGGCTTTTTCTTTTTCTTTTTCAAACTGACCAAGCAGTTCATTTTAATGACTTTATGTTCTGAATGTGTCAGTCATTCTTAATAGTTCAAACATCATCAGGCTTCTCAAACCTCCAGGTTTATGGCTAACACTGAAGACAGCTGGCATATGAAAATATGTTATGAATATTCATTTTAGCTGTGGCTAAAACTATTGTATGTATGAAAGCAACCTCATGCGAGTAGAGAAGCTAAATCAGAGACATGAATGCATGTATTCCATTGGAAGTTCTACCCTCTTCTTTATTCCCCCCCACACACGAATGCTTGATTAAGTCAGTCTTTGCAAATTCTGATAAAAATCGTTGCACAAATGTATTGGTTGCTCTCCAAGACTCGTGTTTTCTGGATGCTCCAAAGCATAATGTGCACACTGCACAGACTTTCTCAGGTCAGTGGTAAAATTTGCAACAATGTATGGGAAAATACATACAAAAAGTATATGCTTTTATGTGGCCATCATGTTGTTTTCAGTATTATTTCTAAGGCAAGAGAGATGTTGAAGGAGCTGTTTTCTATTCCCACCTTCCATGAGTTTCCACAATAAGTGAGAAATTGAACCCAGGTCTGCTGAGTCCCAGTCTGATACTACACCAAAATTGGCTCTCACCAAATATAAGTAAAGTGTGTATGAATTTCCATGCAAGAAGCAAAAACAAAGTCTTGGAACTAATACAAACCAAAGATGGAGCTGGAAGCAGGTAGACTAGAGAGAAATAAAGTGAAGCTTATTTTCCCCTACTTACCTCCTGGGCAATCCAAATGCTGAGTTTGTGGGAGTGACTCAGTAACAGCTCTCTCCGTGATCCACCTTCTATGCCATTCAGTCACATAAACCTAACTGGTCCATTCTAATGTTCTCTTCAAATACGGTCCTCGGAAATCTTTTCTAAATCCAGAAGATGGGCTAGAATTTCTTGTAGGAGTGTAAGGACAAATAGGAATGGACGTGGGTTTTCTCTTTCATCATCAGTAGAAATTTCTGTTAAGAAGGAAATGAGCACAGCCCCCAACTCTATTTCCTCTCACTCCTGCCAATCGTGCAGGAAAAGCTGAGAGTTGCTCATTTTTGTCATTAGTGTCACTTACACAACTCTCACCTTGCACACTGCTAACTCTTCTAGTGGCATCTTCAGGAGTGAGTCACTTCAAGGCAAAGGGGCATTCTTCACCTGTAGCAGAAAATGGGTCGGATGTTTGAGGGGGAGGCTCCTTCTATATAGTACCTGCCTACCCTAGCCATGGAGCACTGGAGTGACGCCCGGGAAGCAGTGGGCCAGAGAGGGCCTTTCCTTCTTCTTAGCCAAAACACATGGAATAAAGTGTATCTGTTTTGCCTTAAGGTTTCTACTCTTCTAGCCCTAAAATATTCCTGGAGGATTCCAGGCAACCTCTGGGACTGGAAGACCTGAAATTCTGGAAGTTCCATCCATAGCATGAATTTAGCAAAGATGTATATATTTCAAACCCCAACCAGCCAGAACTGAGGAGGGCTGGGTGGTTTTGAGAAGCAAGGCCTGACTCTTGCCAACTTCCCTCTGTTTCTTCCTCTCCCTATGTTCATTTCATCCATTTCCACATCCATTTCTTCCTCTCTTTTAAATTCCACCCAAAAAGTAATTTTGTCTGATATTCCAATATTTTGCACATAGGGTTCTTTAATATAATGCTGTTTTGGACATTTCTTTTTATTTTTTCCCTAAACAAACAAACAAATGCAAGCATTTTTGTGTGTCTTCAATGGGGGCATCCTATGGTTTGGCAGGCAAGCTCGGTTAACAACCTCTTGCCGGAGACGCCAAGTCATGATAAATTCATTTTTCTGTGCATGACCTGCATACTAGGAGAAGTCTTTCATTTATGCCAGAAGGCTGAAGTTTTATATTTCATATTCAAATCTCCATTTGTGGCTAAATGAGAGTCTAGCTTTCCTCTCACATTAACTCCATTTCCCCTTCAAACAGGTGACTTACTTCCCAAATTTCCAGAAGAACGGAGCCTAGGAATGGCAGGAATGGTATGCCACAGGGCCTTGGCCTATCGGATTCTATGTTGTTGTTGTTGTTGCTGTTGTTGTTGCTGTTGCTGTTGTTGTTGGTGTGTGTGTGTGTGTGTGTGTGTGTGTGTGTGTGTGTGTGTGTGTGTGTGTGTGTGTGTGTGTGTGTGTGTGTGTGTGTGTGTGTCATTACAGTCATGACTGACTTTGTGACCCCATGTCCATGGAGTTTTTCATGGCAGGAATACTGGAATGGCTTGCCAGTTCCTACTGCAGCTGCCCACAGCACCTGATATTCCGTGGTGGTTGCCCAACCAAGTACTAGCCAGGCCTGAACCTGCTTAGCTTCTGAAATCAGGCGAGATTGGATATGCTTAGGGCATCTAGGCCGCTACAGTATATCAGATTCTATACCCCTACCATTTCCAGACATTTAGCAGCTGAAAAGCTTGTATTTTTCCTTTCAACAATGTGAAAGCTCACCATTTATTTGCTTACAAGCAGAATTATGCATTTTTGTGTTTTCAGAAGCATGGTTCCACTCACATAAACTTTTCTGAGGAATATGTGCCTTGTTATAAAAAAAAGAGTGATGCTTTTCTCCATCATGAAGGGAGGTGTCAGCAGGGCCGGCGCTAGGTTGTTTTGCATCCTAGGCAAGGGGCGGGGGGCGGGGGCGGGCGGGGGGAGGGTGGGGCGATGGGGTGATGGGGCAGCGGCAGATGGCAGGGGACGGCGACAAGCATGGGGGGCGGACAGCGACGGGCACGGGGTGGGCGGCGATGGGCACGGGGGGCGGTGGGTGGACGGCGATGGGCAGTGACGGGCGGCTGGCAGGCGGTGGGGGGACGGATGGCTGTGGCCAGCAGCACGGTGGCGGCGGCGGGGGGGCAGCAGGCTGGCCAGCACCCTCTCTCCATTTTGGCACCCTCTCTCCATTTGGTGCCCTAGGCAACTGCCTAGTTCGCCTTAATGGAAGCGCCGGCCCTGGGTGTCAGGAATCTATCCTGGCTCCCCAACCTATAGCCAACCCCACAGACCTCCCCCCTCCACCTACCCAGCCAATGGGAACCTTTGGGAGATCTCAATAGTGGATGTGGAATTCATAGCAAATGTGTAACAAAAGTTTCCTCTTTTACAATGCCTGTCTGGACCTCCTCAATGTCTTTTTCTTGAGAGCCAGTCAATACAGGGATTGAAAGATGGTTCAGATGTCTGTCCAACTGTAAATGAAGCTTGATTCAGCTTGTCAGGGACACAGGAGCTGTTTCTTGAAATCTTATTGAGTAACTATGGAAAAATGTAAATTTTGGAGGTAGATGGCCATTTAAATAAAAAACTCTGGAGACATCAGCAGTTGGAGGCTGAGTAACATGCTGGTTTCCTCGTGTGCAATTTGGTTTGAAATATTACAGTGTTTGTGTTGTACCAACATAACTAGGCAACAATATTTTGGTGATTGTTTTAAACAACCCATTCAACCATTTGGTGCCATTTAGCTGAAGCACATCCGATCTCACCTGATTTCAGAAACTAAACAGCCTTGGCCCTTGTTGGTACTTGGATGGGCAACCACCAGGGAATACCAGGTGCTGTAGGAGCCTGGAGTAGGGATTGGTAAACCATTCCAGTATTGCTGCCAAGAAATCTCCATGGACATGGGGTCATGAAGAGTCAGTCATGTCTGTAACGACACAGCACACACACAGAGCTGAAGTGAAAGCATACTTATGTGTAATTTTATCCTGCATTTCCCAGTAGCTACATCCAGAAAGGGAAGAAAAAGCTGCATCTGATTATTTCACACCCCATATCTGGTTTAACGATGGAAGAGACATGATGAGATATATGTCAGTCATGGCCACCCATTTAAGAGAACATCTTGGCCACTGGTTGCCAATTGCTTTTTTTTACTGAATTTTTAGCTATTTCCTTTTCAGTAGTCTGAAAACATTTGTGGCAATTAAAAATATCCAAAATGTTTCATGCCCAAGTGCCTCTGTGGAGTTCCCTCATTCCGTGGCTATATCATATTATCAGTATTTCAAAGCTTCTTGGCGACACTGAAATCATAGTGCATAGAGATCTCAGATTTCTCCTACTTGCAAGCATTTTCTGCACTACAGTTTGTGTGGATATGTGTTAAAAAATAATAACCATACCCATCCCTCAATAAACCACTGCCAGCTAGACAGAGTTATTTCAGAAATAATCCTAATTGGCAGGATGAGAGAAAGAAAGAAAGAAAGGGTTATAGCTCCTAGGGGTTGTTTACTTAAGCTTCTTCAATGGGGAACGGCTTCCTCAAAAGTTCCAGGTGTTTTGATGTACCAACAACAAAAACATATAATTTATTCAGCTAGTCCATGAAGTTCTGTCAGTCTGGCTTGAATAATTTCAAGCTCTGGTTGAACTACAATGGGGCACCTTCCCTCTGAAAATCTACAGAGACTTTTTTTTTGGTAACTTTACCCTCAAATGCATTCAAAGAGCTACAGATCTGCTGAAATCCAGAACGTTAGAATCAATGAATCCTTCCACCCTACGGGGAATTCATTATTTCCCCCCAAAGAATGAAAAGAAATGGACATGACTTATAGACCTAAAAGGAAAAGCTTTAAAGAGCCTTAACATTAGGAAAGGAAGCAGTAAGAAGATATAAGCAGTTCAGCTAAAAAAAAAATCTGTGTCCAAATAACCCTCCTCCTCAGAATATAACTCTCCTTGGTAAAGCAGGTCATAGCCTTATAGTGGACTGTTTATCAGTTGGTTTGGCAACAGTCCCAAAGAGAGTGAATGAGCAAGTGAACTATACAGAAAAACTCCTGGGAACTCACATAGTTTAAGACAAACATTTCTTTGCGGGGTTTTTGTTTTTGTTTTTTTGTCTCAAGGCCCTATTATTAATGCTTACCTTGGTTTAAGCATATCACAGCATAAACCAGTACAGCCTCATTCTATGAACCAGAATGGGAATTGTATCATCTGACTGTTCTTTGTGAGTCCTGGCACACAGAGGTATGTCATCCAAAAACATTCCATCAGTGTTTTAATGATAAAGCTCACCTGCTCTGAGAAACAGAGCTGTGTGTGGCAGATGGAAAAGATGACAGTCTGTCTAGCCCAAGAAGAGAAAAATGAATACTACCTTGTTCCATCCGGACTAGCAGATACAAATAAGACACCTCACTGCAAGTATGCACAGGTATTAGGAAGGTCTTCTCATTCTGTCAGCACATTCCGAATGGGTAGTCATGGTAAAAATGTAAGTCAAGACACATGCTAGCCATATTTTTTCCAGTGCAAAGTAGGATTCTCAAGAGGACCAATGAACTATGGTACTTTATGTCTTCTTTTTGGATCTGAGGATGAGATATGTGAAAGTGAAGAACCTCAAACTTATCCTCTTCTCCCTAAAAAAGTACAAGGTAGGTTGTGATACAATGAAAGGACTCTGTTATCTCTCTTACTACACTCAGGCCGTTGCAATGCAGTAAGAAAGTAACATTAGTATAATTATAAAATTAAAATTATATGCAATTTATTTCTTTAAAGCACTTTATTATATTTTTACGCTGACAGCAAAGGGGGCCTATGTCAGGTCCTGGCTTCTTCCCTCCTTTATTTATTTATTTATTTATTTATTTATTTATTTATTTATTTATTTATTTATTTATTTATTACTAAATTTGTATTGATTATTTATTATGCATATAGACACACAATCACTATAGCTAGCCATATATATATATTAGAGATGGGCACGACTTAGCGGTATTCCCGTTTCCGTTTCCGTTACTCGGTTCCGTTAATCTACGGAAACGGTAATGGGAATTACTCCGCCAGACTTCGAGCTCGAACCGACGAACGAACAATTTTGGTCTGATTTGTCGTGCTCGTTACTTGCATCGCGCAATCGCGCGATGCCACGCGGCATAGAAAAAAAGTTTTTAAAAGTTAAAAAAACCCGGTTCCCGGCCAAAAAGCAGGCGGAAAAATGCCTGCCGTGCCTCATGGCACCTACCAGAGGGGTTGTTTCTGGAGGTCCCCGGCCTCCCCCCCATCCCCCGTCCTTGTGGGCTGCTCTGTGGGACTCGCCGCAGGCTCGCAGCCAGCCAGCAGAAAGCCCAGTCTCGCTGGCCACCGGCCGCCGCAATTAAAGCGCAAGCAAGCGGCACGGACGGCACAGGAAAAAAATTTTAAACTCTCCCCCCACCCATTCCCGGGCCAAAAAAGCAGGCGGAAAAATGCCTGCTTGACTAAGGGCGCAGGGCACCTACCGGAGGGGTGGTTTCTGGAGGGGGGGTCCCGCCTCCCCCCCGTCCTGGGCAGCCGGACTCGTGAGTCGCCATCGCCATGCCATGCGGTGCGGGCGGGGGATCCAAAATGGGGCAGCGAACGCAATATTGTTTTTGAAATCGTGGTCCAAAAACACACAAGAACAACAGAAACACATGAAAATTTATAAACTGCCAGATTTTTCACAGTAGCAGTGGGTTTTTTCTTGCAACAAAATGTCTCTCCTCTCCTCCTCTGTCCTCCATTGATTTTATTTTTTTTTATTTTTTTTACACCTGCGCAATGATGGGCTGGCCGAGTGGCCAGCCATGTGGGAGTGGACGACCATGCAAATTTTTGGAGCCATCCCACCAATCGCATGGCCACTTGGCCATGGAGACTTCTGGGATGTGCCAAAAAGCCCCCTAAAACCTGCCCTAGCCCCCCTAACCCTAACCCTAACCCTTGACTCCGTACCCATACGTCACAGACTGTCTTCTTAGTGGGTCAGAGAGGCACCCAGAGGTGCAACCCACTACCCCACCGTAACCTTACCCGTCACTAGCCTAACCCTAGCACTTGCACTAAGCCACCTTAAAGCCAGATCTACTTGCTTGCATTGCACTACACGCAGCAAGTACAATTCCCTTCTGTGTGAGACATGGTGGTGCGAGAGCCTTAGTTAGGCATCTCACTATGGCTCTGGGTTCAGTGCCATCCACTAGTCTTCACAGTCACTGTCTGCACATTCTGTTATGCAATATCCATATGGCTACTGCATAGCATTTTGCAGCAGCAGCAGGTGAGGAGGGGAGACCCCCATGTTGAGGGGTCTCTTGGAGCCTGCTTCCCCTTTCCTAGTGGGTGAGGATAGGAAGCACCCACGGGTGCCTCCAGGAGCCCACTTTCCCTTATAGCGGGCCAGAGGAGGCACCCACCCCAGAGTGGTGCCTCCAGGAACCCGCTCCCCCCCCAAAAAACCAGTACTAATGAAAACGAAAAAAATGAAAAAACAAACCGACTAATTTTTGCGAATTTTCACGAAAAACGGAGACGACCCGAAACGGGACTGGCCCGACTAACGACAACTCGAATTTTTTTTTTCAAGTCGTGCCCATCTCTTATATATATATATATATATATATATGCATGTTAGGGTGGATTCGGGTTTCTTCCCGTGTAGAAATCTGGTTGTTTTGGCGACGTTTCGACGAGGTCTCACTCGTCATCTTCAGGCTGGTGCTCTGGCTTCTTTCTTCTTGAAGCAGAGCGTGATCTCAGTTGAAGTCCTTCTATAAATACTGCTGGGGGGTGTGGTTTGCTTGCTCTGTTGCTGATTGTAGGTTTGTTTGTTCTTTTGTGATTTGCTGTGTGGCTGAGGTGATCGTTAAGGGCTTAACTGCTGGTGGGTTAGATGGTTGTTTAGAGACATCATGTGTGGGTGAGGTGCTGGATGTGTGTCTATTAGACTTTTGTTTCTTAACGACCTTGGTGATGGGTGTTCTGGCAGCATCCTGGGCTTTGGTAGAGTGGGGTCCTGTGTCTTGTGAATTCATTTTGGTCTGGCTGCGTGTCTGTGGTCTCCCAATGTTTTTTTGGCGTGTGTAAGTGTGCTCCATGTGGTGGCTGGAGTGGGGAGTAGCGGTAGATGGTGCAGTCGTGGTTTTGTTATTGGATGGTGGTTTCGTTTCATCTGTGGGAAGGATCTGGGTTTGTGTTTGGTGTGGATGGAAGGTGGTGGCATCTTGTGTCCTTTTGGACCTGGTGTCAGTCTTTGTGACAGAGGCTCGTCTGTTGACCAGGGCTAGTTTCCAGATGTCTGGCAAGCGGGAGGTGTCATCACGTTTATTCATGTTGTTTGGGTGTTTCTCTATTTCAATGGCTTCCATGATTATTCGACTGTTGAAGTGTTCAGTTTTGGAGATGAGTTTGGTTCTTTTAAAATCAATTTCATGACCTGTTGTTTTTATGTGCTGGAAGAGAGAGGAAGATTTTTCTTCTTTTTTGACTGCGTTCTTGTGTTCTGCGATGCGTGCGCTTATTCTCCTGTTTGTCTGTCCGATGTATGTGGCTGGGCAGACTTTGCATGGTATTTCGTAGACTCCTTGGTTTTCTAGCTCAATCTTGTCTTTGGGGTTTCTTAAAATGTTGGCTATTTTTTGTTCGGTGCAAAAGGCTGTCTTGATATTGTGTTTGTGGAGAATTTTGCTTATTTTGTCTGTGGTGCCTTTGATGTAAGGGAGGAGGGCAGTGCCGTTGTTCTCTTCTGTTTCTTGGTTCTTGGGGGGTGTTTCTTTTTGGATTAGTTTGGTGATGGTGTTTTTTTGGAATCCGTTCGCAATTAAAGCATTCGAGAGAGTGTGTAATTCAGTTTTTAGGTGGTCTTTGTCAGCGAGGCGTTTGGTTCTGGAGATGAGGGTTTTTGCTACGGAGTTGATCTGTGCAGGGTGGTGGTGTGATTGTGCATTTAAGTAGCGGTTTGTATGTGTTTTTTTCCGGTAGATGGTATGTCCTAAGGAGCCGTCGGGTTTTTTGTAGATTAGGACGTCCAGGAAGGGAAGTTGGTTGTTGGCTTCTATTTCCATAGTGAATTGTATTTTGGGGTGTAGGCTGTTGAGATGTGTGAGGAAGTTGTTCAGTTTGTCTTTCCCGTGTGGCCAGATAACAAAGGTGTCGTCAACATATCTGAGCCAGAGTTTGGGTTTATGTTCGGACTTCTGTAACGCGTTGGTTTCAAAGTGTTCCATATATAGGTTTGCGATGACCGGTGAGAGGGGTGATCCCATGGGTGCTCCTTCTATCTGTTTGTATCTTTGTCCATTGTGGATGAAGTATGTGTTGGTTAGGCAGTGGTTGGTCAGATCTAGGATGTGCTTGGGGGGTTGTATTTGTTGTGGATAGCTGTCAAGGCTTCTTGAATGGGCACTTGTGTGAAGAGCGAAACAACATCGAAGCTCACGAGTAGGTCATTGGGTTGTAGGTCTTGTTTCTTTATAATTTCTATGAAGTGGAACGAGTTTTGTACGTATGAAGAGATGGACTCTGCATAGGGCAGACAAACAGGAGAATAAGCGCACGCATCGCAGAACACAAGAACGCAGTCAAAAAAGAAGAAAAATCTTCCTCTCTCTTCCAGCACATAAAAACAACAGGTCATGAAATTGATTTTAAAAGAACCAAACTCATCTCCAAAACTGAACACTTCAACAGTCGAATAATCATGGAAGCCATTGAAATAGAGAAACACCCAAACAACATGAATAAACGTGATGACACCTCCCGCTTGCCAGACATCTGGAAACTAGCCCTGGTCAACAGACGAGCCTCTGTCACAAAGACTGACACCAGGTCCAAAAGGACACAAGATGCCACCACCTTCCATCCACACCAAACACAAACCCAGACCCTTCCCACAGATGAAACGAAACCACCATCCAATAACAAAACCACGACTGCACCATCTACCGCTACTCCCCACTCCAGCCACCACATGGAGCACACTTACACACGCCAAAAAAACATTGGGAGACCACAGACACGCAGCCAGACCAAAATGAATTCACAAGACACAGGACCCCACTCTACCAAAGCCCAGGATGCTGCCAGAACACCCATCACCAAGGTCGTTAAGAAACAAAAGTCTAATAGACACACATCCAGCACCTCACCCACACATGATGTCTCTAAACAACCATCTAACCCACCAGCAGTTAAGCCCTTAACGATCACCTCAGCCACACAGCAAATCACAAAAGAACAAACAAACCTACAATCAGCAACAGAGCAAGCAAACCACACCCCCCAGCAGTATTTATAGAAGGACTTCAACTGAGATCACGCTCTGCTTCAAGAAGAAAGAAGCCAGAACACCAGCCTGAAGATGACGAGTGAGACCTCGTCGAAACGTCGCCAAAACAACCAGATTTCTACACGGGAAGAAACCCGAATCCACCCTAACATGCATACCTATACCCGTGAAAATCTACGAAAACAAATATCCGGCCTCTACGGGGAGGAAACCTTCCAGCTGACCAGAACCTATGAGAAACTAGAAGTCCGAAGAGCCACCATCTTATGTGACATTGCATTCCTACGCAACTGCCGAGATAAAAATGTGATCCCCACAAGCTTCCAACTGAAATTCCACTCAAAAACCCCATCCAGCGAAAGGATCCTGAAAAGAACAGAACTAGCCCTAATCAGAAACGAACTACACAAGAAAAGATACCTACTAGATCAAACCAACAGAGACCTACTCACTCTCCACCTCAAACTCAGCAACAAAATCCACCCAACACTCTGGAACAAATCCAAGCAACTCGCCGCCTGGAGAGCTGAAACAGAGACTTCCCACAAGACAGACACACACACCAACAAACTCCACAAACTGGAAAAAACGCCAGAAGCCCAACCCCCCACAGCAGCCCATGAAACAAACAGTTCACAACATATCAGACAGGACACTCACCATCGCAGAGACCAAAGTCCTGTCCAAAGGATTCAACTTTGCAGTCGCCCCCAGACACATCCCCACTGAAAACATCATATGCGGAGTGGAAGCCAGCCTAACCAAAATCAACCCAGATGAAGCCAACAAAATCAGACTCGAAGTCACCAATATCCTCTGCTCCAGCAAACCACCCAGAAGCAATTTACACAAAGAAGAACAAAAAGCCCTCACCAACCTGAGGAAAGACAACAACATAATCATTCTCCCAGCAGACAAAGGCAATGCCACAGTGGTGATGAACACATCTGACTACCAAGCCAAACTATCCAACCTACTACAAGACCCTGCTTACATACCTTTGAACACAGACCCCACCACCTACCTGGAAAAAACCACCAAAGCCAAAATAAAAGCCTCACCCTTAAGTGAAGAAATCAAGCCAAGCATCATCCCCAGAGAGAAATCTTCCAGATGCCCCAAGCTCTACGGCCTCCCCAAGATTCACAAAGAAGGAACACCTCTCAGACCCATAGTCAGCTCCATAGGCTCACCCCTACAAAACCTCGCCAAATTTCTTGCCAAACAACTCCAGCCCTATGCAGAATCCATCTCTTCATACGTACAAAACTCGTTCCACTTCATAGAAATTATAAAGAAACAAGACCTACAACCCAATGACCTACTCGTGAGCTTCGATGTTGTTTCGCTCTTCACACAAGTGCCCATTCAAGAAGCCTTGACAGCTATCCACAACAAATACAACCCCCCCAAGCACATCCTAGATCTGACCAACCACTGCCTAACCAACACATACTTCATCCACAATGGACAAAGATACAAACAGATAGAAGGAGCACCCATGGGATCACCCCTCTCACCGGTCATCGCAAACCTATATATGGAACACTTTGAAACCAACGCGTTACAGAAGTCCGAACATAAACCCAAACTCTGGCTCAGATATGTTGACGACACCTTTGTTATCTGGCCACACGGGAAAGACAAACTGAACAACTTCCTCACACATCTCAACAGCCTACACCCCAAAATACAATTCACTATGGAAATAGAAGCCAACAACCAACTTCCCTTCCTGGACGTCCTAATCTACAAAAAACCCGACGGCTCCTTAGGACATACCATCTACCAGAAAAAAACACATACAAACCGCTACTTAAATGCACAATCACACCACCACCCTGCACAGATCAACTCCGTAGCAAAAACCCTCATCTCCAGAACCAAACGCCTCGCTGACAAAGACCACCTAAAAACTGAATTACACACTCTCTCGAATGCTTTAATTGCGAACGGATTCCAAAAAAACACCATCACCAAACTAATCCAAAAAGAAACACCCCCCAAGAACCAAGAAACAGAAGAGAACAACGGCACTGCCCTCCTCCCTTACATCAAAGGCACCACAGACAAAATAAGCAAAATTCTCCACAAACACAATATCAAGACAGCCTTTTGCACCGAACAAAAAATAGCCAACATTTTAAGAAACCCCAAAGACAAGATTGAGCTAGAAAACCAAGGAGTCTACGAAATACCATGCAAAATCTGCCCAGCCACATACATCGGACAGACAAACAGGAGAATAAGCGCACGCATCGCAGAACACAAGAACGCAGTCAAAAAAGAAGTAAAATCTTCCTCTCTCTTCCAGCACATAAAAACAACAGGTCATGAAATTGATTTTAAAAGAACCAAACTCATCTCCAAAACTGAACACTTCAACAGTCGAATAATCACCCTAACATGCATAGGTATCCACCCTAACATGCATACCTATACCCGTGAAAATCTACGAAAACAAATATATATATATATATATATATATATATATATATATATATATATATATATATATATATATATATATATATATATATATATATATATATATATATATATGCATGTTAGGGTGGATTCGGGTTTCTTCCCGTGTAGAAATCTGGTTGTTTTGGCGACGTTTCGACGAGGTCTCACTCGTCATCTTCAGGCTGGTGTTCTGGCTTCTTTCTTCTTGAAGCAAAGCGTGATCTCAGTTGAAGTCCTTCTATAAATACTGCTGGGGGTGTGTGGTTTGCTTGCTCTGTTGCTGATTGTAGGTTCGTTTGTTCTTTTGTGATCTGCTGTGTGGCTGAGGCGATCGTTAAGGGCTTAACTGCTGGTGGGTTAGATGGCTGTTTAGAGACATCATGTGTGGGTGAGGTGCTGGATGTGTGTCTATTAGCTTTTTGTTTCTTAACGACCTTGGTGATGGGTGTTCTGGCAGCATCCTGGGCTTTGGTGGAGTGGGGTCCTGTGTCTTGTGAATTCATTTTGGTCTGGCTGCGTGTCTGTGGTCTCCCAATGTTTTTTTGGCGTGTGTAAGTGTGCTCCATGTGGTGGCTGGAGTGGGGAGTAGCGGTAGATGGTGCAGTCGTGGTTTTGTTATTGGATGGTGGTTTCGTTTCATCTGTGGGAAGGGTCTGGGTTTGTGTTTGGTGTGGATGGAAGGTGGTGGCATCTTGTGTCCTTTTGGACCTGGTGTCAGTCTTTGTGACAGAGGCTCGTCTGTTGACCAGGGCTAGTTTCCAGATGTCAGGCAAGCGGGAGGTGTCATCACGTTTATTCATGTTGTTTGGTTGTTTCTCTATTTCAATGGCTTCCATTGACAGCTATCCACAACAAATACAACCCCCTCAAGCACATCCTAGATCTGACCAACCACTGCCTAACCAACACATACTTCATCCACAATGGACAAAGATACAAACAGATAGAAGGAGCACCCATGGGATCACCCCTCTCACCGGTCATCGCAAACCTATATATGGAACAATTTGAAACCAACGCGTTACAGAAGTCCGAACATAAACCCAAACTCTGGCTCAGATATGTTGATGACACCTTTGTTATCTGGCCACACGGGAAAGACAAACTGAACAACTTCCTCACACATCTCAACAGCCTACACCCCAAAATACAATTCACTATGGAAATAGAAGCCAACAACCAACTCCCCTTCCTGGACGTCCTAATCTACAAAAAAACCCGACGGCTCCTTAGGACATACCATCTACCGGAAAAAAAAACACATACAAACCGCTACTTAAATGCACAATCACACCACCACCCTGCACAGATCAACTCCGTAGCAAAAACCCTCATCTCCAGAAACCAAACGCCTCGCTGACAAAGACCACCTAAAAACTGAATTACACACTCTCTCGAATGCTTTAATTGCGAACGGATTCCAAAAAAACACCATCACCAAACTAATCCAAAAAGAAACACCCCCCAAGAACCAAGAAACAGAAGAGAACAACGGCACTGCCCTCCTCCCTTACATCAAAGGCACCACAGACAAAATAAGCAAAATTCTCCACAAACACAATATCAAGACAGCCTTTTGCACCGAACAAAAAATAGCCAACATTTTAAGAAACCCCAAAGACAAGATTGAGCTAGAAAACCAAGGAGTCTACGAAATACCATGCAAAGTCTGCCCAGCCACATACATCGGACAGACAAACAGGAGAATAAGCGCACGCATCGCAGAACACAAGAACGCAGTCAAAAAAGAAGAAAAATCTTCCTCTCTCTTCCAGCACATAAAAACAACAGGTCATGAAATTGATTTTAAAAGAACCAAACTCATCTCCAAAACTGAACACTTCAACAGTCGAATAATCATGGAAGCCATTGAAAATAGAGAAACACCCAAACAACATGAATAAACGTGATGACACCTCCCGCTTGCCTGACATCTGGAAACTAGCCCTGGTCAACAGACGAGCCTCTGTCACAAAGACTGACACCAGGTCCAAAAGGACACAAGATGCCACCACCTTCCATCCACACCAAACACAAACCCAGACCCTTCCCACAGATGAAACGAAACCACCATCCAATAACAAAACCACGACTGCACCATCTACCGCTACTCCCCACTCCAGCCACCACATGGAGCACACTTACACACGCCAAAAAAAACATTGGGAGACCACAGACACGCAGCCAGACCAAAATGAATTCACAAGACACAGGACCCCACTCCACCAAAGCCCAGGATGCTGCCAGAACACCCATCACCAAGGTCGTTAAGAAACAAAAGGCTAATAGACACACATCCAGCACCTCACCCACACATGATGTCTCTAAACAGCCATCTAACCCACCAGCAGTTAAGCCCTTAACGATCGCCTCAGCCACACAGCAGATCACAAAAGAACAAACGAACCTACAATCAGCAACAGAGCAAGCAAACCACACACCCCCAGCAGTATTTATAGAAGGACTTCAACTGAGATCACGCTTTGCTTCAAGAAGAAAGAAGCCAGAACACCAGCCTGAAGATGACGAGTGAGACCTCGTCGAAACGTCGCCAAAACAACCAGATTTCTACACGGGAAGAAACCCGAATCCACCCTAACATGCATACCTATACCCGTGAAAATCTACGAAAACATATATATATATATATATATATATATATATATATATATATATATATATATATATATATATATATATATATTTATATATATATATATATATATATATATATATATATATATATATATATATATATATATATGGCTAGCTATATGAGTATTTCCTAACCCCCTACTGAGCTGCTTCATGCCCCCTAAGTCTAAGTGGCCAATAAGTTAATATAAACCAATGCTACAAATAAAGGTGGCAACAAAACAATAGAGGGTGAGGTATTAAGACACAAGTGATCCTATAATAAAGTCCTGAGTTAACCCTGAATTGGACAGTCTGTGTAGGACTTTGCCAAACTGCTCCTAGATTTCAAGTGATTATTGGTAGGAGAACTGGTGCCCGGTAAAAACGATATATATTTATATCTTTAAATATAAGTATAGAACAAGAAACCACCCAGGTTGAGCATGCAGAGAGATTAGCCCCGCAACTAGCCGGCATGTGCATACTTCACGGGCTCCAACCCCACTTGCCAGAGAAATCCAAATTAAAATGAAAAGTCACTAACAAATGGGTTAACCCGATCAATGTTGTTTGTTCTTTAACAGGGAAACCAGCACAAATGTGCCAACGGATTGGACTGAAGAGAATCAACCCATTAGCAGGGGGCAATTAAATAATCTAGACAACTCAATCCCACTTAAGATAGGCAATGGGGCGCAGGAAGAGTAACCGGTTAAATCTCGCTTCAGGGCAAAGCTGCCCAGACACTACCTTGCAGCGTCCAGTTATCTAAAAGCACTCAAGGCAAACACCGCTTTTCCCCACTTCTCCTTATATGTATTTCCTTGTTTTTAAATATCAAAATTAAATCTCAGAGCATGATGCCATGCTGTTTAAAGAAAAAAACCTTCCCTTGCTACAATGAATTTAAATGACCCTTAACAATTAAGAGAATAAAACTTTTAAAAATCAATTAAGTGCAATAAATTCTAGCTTTGACCCATAGGGCTATCACCACTCTGATGGTTGGGGGTTGGGATGAAAGTGAAACCACGTTCTCGGCAGCAGCAAAGCTTTCTGGTGCTCATCCTTTCTGACCCAGAGGAAGGGCAAAACTTGGCTTGCCACATTTAGAGCCGCTGAGCCCGGACAATTAAGCCCCATTATGTGGGTGCATTTTCATGCCATTTTGTGCAGGGCACTTTGCGAAGTGTTCTCCCTTCGGATCAGCCTTGGTAAGCTGCATTGCTACATAATGCCAATTTAACACAATGATGATAACTGCTTTGTAGCCTCGACTTTCTAGGATTGGTAGCATAACAGGACCTGTTTTCAACTTTTCAAGCAATCCACCAACCATTTCTATACTTACTGTTTCTGAATGGAAATAAACACTAGGTTTCCACAGAGTTTGTCCATATCTCTGAAAAACTGATGAGCAAAAACAAAACAACAAAACCAAAACAAAACCCCTGAATAGAGATGGGCAGGAAATGAAAAAAAATTCATTCCATTATTTGTTATTTGTTTTGTTACATAACAAAACAAATAACAAAAATTGTGATGAAATTGGGGAACAGAACAGAACCATGAAAATTAGGTTCATTACGTTTCATTTTCGTTAATAGTGATGTGCGCTGTTTTTAAATGTTAAAAAACGTCCTGAATATCTGTAAAAACCCAGTGATAGTTATTTATTATGTCTGATAATATCTACTGGGGGGGTTGGGGTCCTTAAAATGTGCATTTATGTCTTTTCTCAGATCGCTGTATTTTTTTCCTTTAAGGGGAGTTAGGGGACATCGACCCAAAATGGCTCCCAGATGCCTAATATTGATTTCTTGGGTATTAAAATGCCCTGGACATCCGTAAAAACGCAGCGATAATTATTTGAAATTATTACCTACCAGGGGGTTGTGGTCCTTAAAACGTTTGTTTTTTCTTTCTCCCATCGCGATGTATTTTTTTCTTTTCCCTTTAAGGATGACACAAAATGGATTCCAGCCACAAGATGGATGCAAGCCATATGATGGGATCATGTAAATTCTTGGACAATTTCAACCAATAGCATGCCCAGGTTGCAGACTGCGTAGGTGTGGCAGCCACAGAGGGCATAAAAAGCTCTGGCAGTCCCCGTCCTCCTTGCAGTCTGCAGTGGGAGTTAGGGTGGGATTGCTGTCTCTGCGACTCATTACTTTAGGCCAGGCAGGCAGGTGTGTGTCTCTGTGTTCCTGCTGGCTGCAGCCTGGCTCTTAGGGGAGAGAAAGAAGAGATTTCTCTTCTAGCCTCCCTATGTGCGTGCGTACCTTTCGGTGAGTACCCTCCCCTGCCCCACAGTGCAGTCACTCTGAGGCTGCCTTACGCCCTGGGCAACACCCGACACTGCCTTTGCAGCCTCCCTGCGTACCTAGTCTATACTGTGTCTCTGCCAGCATCATTTTTTAGTGTTTTCTGGGGCATTGGGGGACGCCCGCATGCGGAAATGCTTTAAATCACAAAAAGTGGGTCAAAAAGAAAAATGAAAAATGAAAAACAAAAAATGAATTTTTTTTCAAAAATTTCACGAAAAATGAAAACGAACCGAAATGGACCCGAAACAAAAAATGAAAAACCGAAAGGTCATTTTTTTTCAATTCGTGCCCATCTCTACCCCTGAACTTCTTTTCTTTTGCTCACCTGTAGATGAAGAATCTTGCAGTACTTGAAAATTTCTCAACATAGTGTCTTGTTGGGTTAGGAGTGCCTAAATCAAACAGGGCAAAGGCCAGAATTTCTGTCTGTTTAGTATTCATGGAAGCAAAATTACACACGGAGCATGTGAGCTGCATGACCAATCATGCAGCCGACATGCAAAGAGCCACTCATCTGTTAACCAATTTCTCTTCCATGAACAGTACAAACGACTAAGACTCTGGCCAAAGAATTCAGAAGGTTCTTTACATCCCTGTCTTGAGCACAACTAAAGGGAAAGAACTATCTACAAGGAGCTCATTCAGTAGATAGTATGTATGCTAGGCATTGTTGATGGTTGCTACAAAGTGTGGTGACATGGACATTAAATTAATACTTCAATATTTATACCACAGGATTTACCGATACTGTTTTTCACTCATACAACAGCATCTAGAAACCACTGCATACCTGCGAACCATGGCTCAAGAATCTTTTTTTTAAAGGTGCTCACATACTATGTAGATTCAGAAGAAAGCTGGGAAAAGGTAGTTCAAGATCATAATGTCATTAGAATGCATACTGTGGAGAATATGTACATTGTATCATGAAACTGGACTTCTGCTGTGACCAAAGATCCTACTATAGGATTCTGTTTTTGCTGAGCCTCCTTCGCACACCAGTCCTTTATTCCTTCTTGATCCCCAAGTACAAAAGGAACAGTTTGATGACCCACCCCAAAAGGCACCCATGTGTCATGACCTCTTAGTGGGTCAGCCTTGAATGACTCCTTTGTGTGCCTCTTTTTCAAAGAAGAAAGGTGGACTTTCAATGGCTATTTATTTTATTTTATTTTATTTTTCTCATTTTAGGAGTCTTGTGCCAAAATAAACCATCCCATTGAAATAGAAGACTTTTCATCACCTTGCACACAATCTCATTTAACATTTTTGCAGCCAAGTGTAAATCAAAAGGTGAAAGAGAGACACTGGCTTTTCTTGAGTGCTGATTCATCTCATGGCTATGTTCTCTTATTATATTTTTTTAAAGAAAAAAAAGAGGCTAATTTGGACAATGTCCTTGACATTAGCTTTCTCGCTGTGGTGGAGGGAGATGGCTTTCAATGTTTTTCAATCTTCTGTGGAAGAGTGCTGACAAGCCTATCACCAAATCAGCTATTCTTTCTCCACCTGTATTGTGAAGAAGATGCTTTCTACTCCTGGTTTCCATTCACAATACATCTTTGTTTTCTGAGGAACTTTAATTTCAGAAGCTCTTAGATGTCTCCTTCTTGTTAAGCATTGAAAAACGGATTTCCTGTGAATGGCTGGCTGGCATATAATGGTTTTGCTGCTGTTTTAATGTCAAGAACTGCAGCCACAGCTTAAGCCTTGCTAATGTCCTTTTGTTTGGCAAGTACAATCAGACCTTTGCAGAAGTTTCAATAAACAATAAAGCAGCAAAACACAGGATATAATCTCCTTCTCAGCAGAGCCAAAGAAAGTGGTGGATTATGTTTATTGGTCAAGTGTAAGAGATGACTAGGCACTTTGAAGGAGGATGAGAAAATGCACAGGAACATCTGCCTAGGGGGAGGTGTGGGAATCAAAGCACTTCTTGCTTCTCAGGTAGAGCCAGCATGAGTGGGATAGTGGATAGCATCAATGGGAAACCAGGGTAGGAGATGGGATGGTGGCGGTACTTTCCTTCACACTCTGTTTTGTTCAGTTAAAAAATAATTCCAACTCCTGGGCTGGTGGAGGGCCTCTAAGAAGAATAAGAGAGATGTTGACCTTATTCATCTAAGCCTTCCTCCACATATCCTGGAATATCTTTTAAATGTTCTCCGCAGCCATCAAAACATGACTGGAGGTCACTGTTTCTTGGTTGATCTTCTTCTGTACAAAGTCTTAGGCTTTGATAAAATGGGCTTTAGTAGGTGAAAATTTATGCCACAAGAAATATACCTCATGCCTGTGTGTCCCCCCTTCATACCCCGACCTGTTAAAAAGCCCCAGCTGGGAGGCGGGGGGAGGGGTGACACAGCAGAAAGGAGCAGTTTTTTTTAACACTGCCTGTTTCCTTTTGCCTTTCGCCCCCCTCCTCCCAGCTGGAGCTGTTTGACAGGTGGTGGTGTGAAGAGGGGAGGTTCCACCATCTCCATACCCGACTTGTCAAAAGGTCCCAGCTGGGAGGTGGGGCTGCAAGGGAGAATGGAGCAAGCAATGGGAAATTTCTGGAGGGCTGCTTGCTCCATTCTGCCTTGCTATCTGCCTCCCAGCTGTTCTTTTTGTTTGTTTGTTTGTTTGTTTGTTTTTTGGACAGGTCAGAGGTAGGGAAACAATTTGGAAGCTGCTGCCATCCAGGTTGTTTTTTTTGGGGGGGGGGGTGGCTGGTTGGGCTGTCCTTCACCTGTAAAAAAAAAAAAACCAACCTGGGTGGTGGCCACTTTCAAATTGTTTCATTACTCTTTTCATTTTGTTATGGAACTTCTGTTAAAAAGTTGTTTAGTAACAAAACAAAACAAAATGCAATGAGTAATGAAATGAAATGAAACATTAATTTTCCTTTCCATGCCCATCTCTACTTCCTAAAATAAACCCATGACAATGAGAAAAAATGACAAAGGAAAAATGGTGACCACTGAAATTATGTGAAATTGTCACCCATTCCCATTTGTAGAAAGGAATACCATACAGACAGTTACTGAGGATCGATGTTTAGAAAGAGAAGGACCGAAGAAGAAGAGGAAAACTTGAAATATTATATTAGGAAGAGCAGTTGTCAAAGATATATTTTCTAGGACCATGAACAGAAGCCACAGAGCATGCACAATTAAATAATTTTCTGTCAGACCCACAAATGAAGTGGTTGACTCCCCCTAAGTGTCATACAGAAATTCCATAGACCTCCAAGGGGAAATCAGAAACCAGTGTCCATCACAGCTGGTACTTATCCCAGTAAAGAGTTAATTCCAGAATGAATGCAACCAACCACAGATGAGCATATTATTATTTATAGGAGGATCAAAGTATAAGTGTTTTCAGTATTGCAATCATTTCAGACAATATCACCTTGCCTAATCCTAAAAGTTTTATTTGTTTACATTGATTCTATGCTCCATGTGCACAAAAATACCATATATACTTGAGTATAAGTCCACTCAAGTATAAGTTGAGGTCCCTAATTTAACCCCCCAAAACTGGGGAAACTTATCGACTTGAGTCTAAGGTGGGAAATGCAGCAGGGCCTGGCAGCTCCTCTGTTGTGAGCTGGGGAAGCAGTGTGTGATGTTTAAAATGACTTTTAGCCACTGAGGCAAGTGCTTGCCCTCGGTGGCTAAAAGTCATTTTAAACATTGTGTGCCGCTCCATCATGATGCAGAGGGGGTTCAGGAGAAGAGGTGTGCAATGTTTAAAATGACTTTTAGCCACCGACCCAAGCATGTTGGTTCTGTTATTTGAGGATGAACCCATCATTTGACATTAGCTACCTTTGGAATCCAAAGGTTCTCCATACGAAAAATGTGGCCAGCCAATAAACAAGATATTAGTCAAGCAAGCCTGACAACCTAAAGTGGAATGGCCCATAAATTGCCTAATGAGTCACAAAACAAACCTGCAGGAACCATATTCCATCACTCGATACTCAGCAACAGTGAGCAGGTTGCCTGAGGATAAGCTGGTGGTCCCGAGAAACAGGATTTCAGCTTTGCTGGGGCAGCACAGGCTTATGTTGCGGGATCTGCAGGATATTGTTGGTCATTTAAATTTTGCCTACAAAGTGGTGGCACTGGGTAGGGCCTTTTTGTGCAGGTTGTGTGATGCCATGCATGGCCTCACTAAGTCACATCATAGCCGCAGATTGTCTTGAGGGATGAGGGAGGATTTAACAGTTTGGTTGTTGTTCTTAGAGAACTTTAATGACATTTCATTTTGGAGGCAGGAACGTTACCTGGGCTGTGAGTTCCAGGTGCACACAGATACATCTGGGGCTCATGGTTACAGGTTGTATTTTAGAGGCCTTTGGAATGGCATGACAGAGGGGGTCACCCGGGGTCTCACTTTTTTGGAATTTTTTTTCCACTGTGGCAGCCTTGTGCCTTTGGGCTGAGGCTTGGGAAAATTCCACTGGCACATTTTGCTGTGACAAGCAAGTGGTAGTTTTTGTTGTTAATCCACTTACCTCAAAGTCGGAGAGGGTTATGTGATTGGTGAGAGTGTTTACTCTCAGGTGTCTCTGCTTTAATATAGTTTCACGGGGCATGTACCAAGAGTGGACAATGCTACAGCTGATACCCTGTCCCGCCAACAGATTAGACGGTTCAGGGCATTTGCCACAGATGTACTAGAGGGGCCTGAAGTGTTGCCAGAGGAAGTGTGGCACCTTGGTGGGTGAAAGTAAATAATACCATTGCTTCAGCAGTGGCTCTCAGCACCTGGTGTTCTTACGGGAAGGCGTGTGAAGAATTTTTCTCATTTTGGGTCAAGGAGAAGTTAGAGCTCATTTGGCCAGTGCCAGCAGACCATCTGCTACAATTTGGTCTGTATTTGGATGAAAAGGGGTTGGCACCTACTTCTATTAGGGGGCGGACATCCGCCTTGGCCTTTTATAGCAAAGCCAGGGGTTTTCCCAAATATACATCCGATTTCCAGGTGTGCAAGATGACTGAGGGTTGGAGCAGGCAACGTGGGGTAGTTCCTGACAAAAGAAGTCCCTGCTCTCCTTCCATGTTGTGTAGGTTAGTGTGACATCACCCCTTTCACAGACTGAGTTTTCAAGGCACAACTGGGTTTATTTCAACATCCCACTGCTGTGCCACCAAATTGTGATGACACCTTCCTTTACACATGTAATTGTGTTGGAAATGGTAATGCTGCCACCTTTTATTCACTTGGTAATGCTGACACCTTTTAAAACCATCACCTCATGAATTGGGACAGACTCAGATGTATAATATAAAAATAATAACAAAGTTTATTGAGAAAATAATAAATATAACAATGTCTGAGGATGGTATGCATTGCCTTTAACACAGAATAGATTTAATCAACTCTACAAGCCTCCCTGTCTTTAATAACTAGTAAACAGTAAAGCCCTCACTGCCTGACAAAACTCCAACAGAGCAGTGCTCTATCTCAGCACTCACTCTCAAAACCTCAACTTAACAGAACTCAACTGAACTGCCTCAACTGACTAGGCTCCGCCCTTTTTATATCATACAATTCCCTGCCCTCCTGCTGAGATTGGCTGATGATTTGTATATTCATTACTCCTGTTTCCAGGGTTTTGTCACAGTTAGTTCCACTTTGGCTGATGATATGTAAGGATGCATACGAGGTGGCTTTGTTTAAAGCTGCAACACTCTTGTAGCATTCTTTGGTGCATTTAGGGTTAGCGAGTTGGTTGTTGCAGGAAAATCTGATGTGTCGAGGAGAGCATTGTAGTTTCAGGACCTGGAGACCATTTGAAGATCATGTGGTCCTGAGGCTGCGTAGGTCTAAAACTGATCCCAAGGGTGAGGGCTGCTTTGTGTCCTTGGCAAAATGCTCCATGGCAAGTTTGTGTCCAGTAGAGGCTATGAGTAGTTATTTGGCAGTAAGGGGCTTGGTGGCAGGGGATTTGGTCCGAAATGGTGATGGACTGCCATTGACAAAATATCAATTTTGGACAGTTACTTTGGTTGCGCTGAAGGATGCTGACATTGTGGGTTGGAAATTTGGGACACACTCTTTCTGAATTGGAGTGGAATCCATGGCTGCCACCATGGGGTACAGCATAGGGACCATAAAGAAGGTGGGGCATTGGAAATCCAGCAGGTATCATTTTTGTGTTTGCATCTTGCCCATGTAGTAGGTTCTGTTGCTGTGTTTTGTTCTCTTTCCTTGGAGGAGCAGTTGGGCTGGTTTTTTATCTTTAGGGCTGCCAAGTTTGCAGCACACTCAGCATGGGGAGAGAATCTGGGCCTCAGATCTCAGGTGGTGGTGGAATGGAGAGGTCACCGAGGCTGGTTGTGGGACAGATTTATGGATCTAGTTTTATAGGGATGCAGTCAGTTCCCTTTTGAAGTTTTGGTCATCCACTTGGATGGCAATGACCTGGCCCCAAAGATGGGCAAGGCCCTGATTGTGCAGCTAATTGCTGATTTGCATTCACTGAAGAATATGTTTCCATAGTTGCAGTGGTTGTGTTTGGTGCTCATACTGAGGAAGGTCTGGTGGGCATTGTGTGATCCCTGGGTGATTGATCAGGCTCTCAAAGGAGTTAACAGAGAAGTGAAGCGGGCAGTGCCAGCTGATTTAGGAGCAGTGGTGGAGCACCCTTTAATCAGGGTTGAGCACAGTGAAATCTATCATAATGATGGAGTGCATTTATTGGAATTGGGCCTGGTGCTGTTCTTGTGGGACATTCGGGGGGGGGGGCTGGTCCATGTTGTCAGCCATGGTGGGGGACTCTGGGCATATGATGTAGCCCAGTGCCATGGCAGCTAGTGGAGGAAGACAGGTAAGGTTGGGAGTTAATGGACACCAGAAGATGATGTAAGCCAGCCCACTTCACAGCGTTGAAGGCCCTGAGGACTCGGCACTGGGAAAGGGAAAAGGCAGGGTCCCACAGGTAGCTGTCACCCAGATACGGGAGCCTCAGGCCATTGAGACCTACTGGGTATTCCCAGATTTTATTCCAGCTCCTAACAGGGCCCGTTTGGGGCATGGCCAGGCTCAGACAGATCAGCCTGTCATCCTACTATTGCCCCCCCCCCCCCCGAATTTAGTCATTGCTGTGTTAATAAAGTGTGGCCCATTTTCATCCAAAACTTTGTGTGTTGCCTTATTACTTCGGGCTGGGAGGGCAACAGATATCAAGAAATTCCAGGAATGAGTAAATTAATGTATTTTAACTGCATGGATATATAAAGCCATGTAACATGGCTATGATAGTCACAAACATTCCAGTAGTACCATTCTTTGTAATTCTCTAGTGAGTGACCTATTTCAGTGCTAATAAGGAAAGCATGGAAAGGTTTGGTCATTAACAAGTAAAATACCTAGATGGTTCTTTTGAGCTCCGTAATTACATTCATGTGAGTGAGGGGGTGGACACCAGAGTTCAGAGTGAAATGTTGAACAACTCTTGTGACTGAAGGTCAAGTAAGATGTTATTGTGGAGTCACAGGAGGAGTCACTGATCAGTTGCACTCTCTCTCTCTCATCCTCTCTCTCTCTCAATCTCAATCTCAATCTCAATCTCAATCCCTCCTGAATTTGTGTGTATAGTGTACGTGTATACATAAGAGGAAGTTGTGCTTAACCCTCCCCACCCACATAAACAAAATCCCCTCTCATCCCTTGACATTAGGCTTTTTAAAACAGAAACACATCTTGCCTGATATCTGTATTCATGCTAGCTATGGAGGCTGTCCGATTATGACAATGTTGCTTTTTTGTACGTGCAACTTGGTAGCATTAAATGAGACGGTGCCATTTCTCCTTTGAACAATACAGTGTATCCGAGAATATAAGAAATCCTAGAAATATATACGGTTAATAGTAAGTTCTTGGAAGTGTACAGTACTTTTAAATGACTCCATGCATAATATGTCAGACACACATTGCCTCTTCTGCCAGAGTAGATGCTGAAAAGCTGTGGCATTGACACCGACAATAGAGAATCAGTGCTTACATCCCATTATAAAAGTGTTGGCCTTCTCTACTCTGAAGATTAAAAAATTTCAGCAGTAATCCAGGTCTTGTCTGACATGACATTTTGGAAGCAAAAGCTCAGAAACTTTTGTACTTAGCTGTAATGGGATAACATGGTACAGTAGTTACAATAATTGCCTATCTCTCTTATTGCTTGGATCTCTTGCTCTCTCACACACATACACCCCCACCCCACCCCCACACTTGTCCAGACAAAACATGGGAGCCATTGAAGTCTTTTTTGCTTTTTTGGCCCGGGAATGGGTGGGGGGAGAGTTTAAAAGTTTTTTCCTGTGCCATCCGTGCCGCTTGCTTGCGCTTTAATTGCGGGCGGCCGGCGGCGAGACTGGGCTTTTTGCTGGCTGCGAGCCTGCGGCGAGTCCCACCAGAGCAGCCCAGGACGGGGGATGAGGGGGGAGGCCGGGGACCTCCAGAAACAACCCCTCTGGTAGGTGCCCTGAGGCACGGCAGGCATTTTCCCGCCTGCTTTTTGGCCGGGAACCGGGTTTTTTTAACTTTTAAAAACTTTTTTTCTGTGCCGCGTGTGGCATCGCGCGATCTCGCGATGCAAGTAACGAGCACGACAAATCAGACCAAAATTGTTCGTTTGTCGGTTCGAGCTCGAAGTCTGGGGGAGTAATTCCCGTTACCGTTTCCGTAGAGTAACGGAACCGAGTAACGGAAACGGAAACGGGAATACCGCTAAGTCGTGCCCATCTCTACTCTCCAGGCTTTCTTGCTGAAATGGGAGAAAAGTAAAATGGTGTGTTCTGCTTCCAAACAATTCCTACAGGGCCAGGGAGAACTTCTCTTTACTTGCTTCAGAATGGTCTTAGTCCAAAAAGAGACTTATGGTGGCTACAAATCATATGCTGTGAATGCCACAGCAGGATGGGTACTCATACTGTACTTTGGTGTACTCTTTGGTACCAGAAGGAAGGGAACATCTCTCATTCTCAGTTTTGTTTTCCTTCTCTAGAAGACCACAAAAGGCCTTTTGTGGGTGTTTTTTCCCCACCCCTACTTCTTTCCTGCATAGAAATCTGCACACATTTGTTTGCATTTTCCCAATATGTGCATTTTAATGAAATGTACTTTTACCCCTAATTTATTAATGCATGTGTGCACATTGTTTTGTTTTAACCTCTTGACATTTTCCACCGTTTCCATTTTAAAATATGTGTTCCATTTGGTGCACCCTTTTCTTTCGCTGTCTTGTAAGCCTTGCAAATGTGGAAATACCCAAGCGATTTCCTTCTCCCACTGAACCATGGAAAATATGAAAAGCTGACATTGTTGAAACTGCCAAACCTCAGAAAATGTTTTCCTCCCTTAAATACGGCACATATGTGATTACTCATAGAACACTGTCAACAGTGAAGGCACTATTAGCCAGTCCTTTGCTTAGGAGGCAACAACTGATGGCCAGACTGAGATCCTCTTTAATGTTGTTAGTTACTTGTGAAAAATACACTTCCATGGAAAACTGTGCAATACTATCCTTATGGGCTTGCTGATAGCTTATGGAGCTAGTAAATCCTCATTTGTCGAGGCACCTGTGGATGAAGAATTGACACTTAATCTCTCCCTAGGAGGAAGAGAGGTATTCTGTGGCATGCTCAACAAGTGAAGGGAGAGGCAACCAGTTTTGTACCAATAACAGAAATAACACTGTAATGGGAATGAAACGAGTCCCAAATGTTCTTGGCTGCTCCCTCATTAATGTATGAACTTTGAAGGATTAGTAGCATCACTGAAGAGTTGGTTGTATGACTCTTTTCAAACAATCAGCTTCATGTTTCTCTACCTGTGGTGCCTGCTTCCTGAGGTGAATGGATGCTGGTTGTTAAGGCAGAGAGTTTCTACTTTGACAAGGGTGGGTAGGGGCAATGTTTGCTGTCTTGCTGTCACTGGAAGTGCAGAATCTCATGGGACTTAAAATTTTCTTACTGAGGTGTTTTGTCAAGTCAAGAGAGACTACAGCAAGATGAACAGATAGTTTAGTGCATATTTTTGAGAGCTCACATCTCTCTTGCTTTGGTCATAGTCTTCTTTTCCAGTTTCCATAGTTCTTCCTCAATTCCCCAATGTGTGCTGTCTAGAACATTCTGCTTCCAATTTTCCAGGGTAATGTTTAAATAATAATTGCATGGCATCAAGTCAACTCAATACTCATAAGTGGAATCAAACTGTCAACCTCTGGAGCCATATACATAAACCACTGAGATACATAAACCACTGAGATATCCATTCATATTTTTGTTTTATTATGTTACTATTTATGTTTTTATTGTATAAATTGTTTAAATGTATTAATTGTTGTAAACCGCCCAGAGTGACCTTGCTGCCAGATGGGTGGTATAAAAATCCAATAAATTAATAAAAATAAATAAATTCAGCCTCCCTATAATCTTGTGTTGTTAAGTTAATTCTTATTTATGGCAACATTTTCCAGGTAGAAAATGCCTCTTCTGCATGTTGGGACTGTGCAACTTGCCTGTGGTTCTACAGCCTGATTCTACTCAAAGGAGGCTGGGGAACTGAACTCGCAACCTCTGGCTCCACAGCCAGATAACTAAACCACTCAGCTATCTGGTGAACCATACATAATTGTGGATATTAGTCTTACTCCCAATGTGAGTATTGGTCTTATTTCCAACAACATCTATGGGAGGTTCAGGAGGAGGTACACATCATAATCTGTCACAATGCTTTGCTGGGCCATACACAAGGGCAAGGCTCTGCTACATGTTATGCAATGCAGTGCTGAATCCACATCAGGGCCCACATGAGTGTCATCGCAATCACCTTGAATGTTATATAGGGATGGCCACAAAACAAAAATATTATGTTTCCTTTCCTTTCCTTTCCTCCACCACATTTTTGTTTTGTTTTATTTCATCGATTTCCCCCCCTAAAGAATTCATACGAAATGAACCACTAATGAAGTGGTTTGTGTGGTGGTGGTGGGGGCTGGAAATTGGCAGAGGGACAAAAAGTTTTTTTTAAAAAATCCTTTGGGCTTTTTTAAAAAAAAACTTTCCCCCCTCTCCCAAACCCCACCTGCCAGCTGATGGGCACTAGGGTGGGGAAAAAAAATTCCCCCCCACCCCAGTGCTGATCAGCTGGCAGGTGAGGCTTGGGGAAGCAAAAAGTTTTTTTTAAAGCCATGGGCTTTCTTTAAAAACATTTTTCCCTCTTCCCAAGTGCCAATCAGCTGGTGGAGCTTGGGGGAGAGAAAAAAGTTTTTTTTTAAGCCCAGAGCTTTTTCTAAAAAAAAAAAGTTCCCTCCCCCAAGTGGCTTACAAATGAACAAAATGGTCCATTTCAACAAAAAAGCACCATTTCATTTCGTCTGTAACGACATGCTGCTTCCTCATGTTGTTTTGTTTTGCTTCATTTTGCTTTTCGTTTGGTGCCCATCCCTAGTTGCTAGTTCAAGAGTTTATATCAGGGTTTCATTTGGACTGTTTAAAGCCAGGGTGGAGAATGTATGATATTCTAGAAGTTGAATAATTCAGATCTCATCTACCCAACATATGTAATAGTATAGGGTGATGGAAACTGCAATACAAGAATATCTGGAGTCAGAAAGGATGGGGGGGGGGAACAACAAGAATTCATCATTGTCTTTTCAGACTGCTCAAATGGCCTTTAAGAGATTTTGCTTTCTCCCAGGGGCCACTTTCTTTTTCCTTTTGTTTTATAACCTAGCACTACTTAGAAATTGTCATAATATGTAGAATTGACAAAATGTATGTATTGTATGTTTAACAGAGTAAAAAGAGATTTGTAAAATGGAGTCAGTTAAAAAATGCAGTGTCATGATGTTAGCCACAAGTGCAAGGAATTAGAAAATCACCAGCAGGTTAAGTGATTTAGCACAGATGGAATAGTTAATGACATCATGGTGTATCAGAATGTAATTGGTTAAAATCATGTCTGATGAGGTCTAAATGTGTATATAAGAACTGGCTTGTATAATGTTAAATTGGGACTGTTTATGGTGAGAAAACAGTACCCCACACTCTGTTGATTTGTATATGTGATATTGCTTGGTGTTATGCTGTTGTATATTTGCTGTATATATTCAATATAAGAGTTTTATTCTAAGTTATGTTTCTTTGTCTCTCCGTTTCTGGGTTCTGATAATACTGATAACAATTAACTACACTTTATCTGCATGCTACTGCTGCTGCTAAACTCATATTTATTCTCTGCTATACACATGTGTGTGTTAACATATTTCATAATCCCTTAATTATTGATTGATAAGTAGCTGTCTTTAAGTGCGTATAAAAGCTCTTTAGTTTACATACTTCAGTGTTGCTCAGGCCCATAACATGAAATCAGCTTAATAGTGAAGTACAATATTGATTGTAAATCTGTTTTGCTCAGTGAAACCGGATGCCAGAAAATACACTCATTTCACTTGTTACTTGAAGAAGAAAATAGAGAGTCCATCAGTGTAAACAATTTTCTATACTAATTTTATTTATTTATTTATTTATTTATTTGATGTACTCTGCTTCAGTAAGAAACCAGCTTGCTATCCCAATATGCTTGTTTTGAATATTTTGGCTAAGATAAATAAATCCAATCAATAAGTTGTTCCTGAAGGGCCAAATCTTGGAGGTCCAGGACCAATCTCCCCTGAGAGCAGCCCTTTCCCCAACAATATTTTGAGGCAGGATCCATCATTTCCTGGAAGTCCAGTACCATTATTATTATTTTGGATGGGTGGGTGCTTCAGGTATCCAGGGCCTTAAACCGTTAAGACCTTTATGTGTTAACATAAGCACTTTGAATTGGGACTGAGCAGCAACTGGTAACCAATGTAGCTGGTAAAGAACTGTTTGTGCCCCTACCACTTACCAGCCATGCTGCATGATTCTGGGCCGGTTGCAATTGCTGGACCATCTTCAAAGGCTGACCCACATATAGTGCATTACAGTAATCAATATGGGATGTTACCAGTGCATGCATAAATGACACGAGGCTTCTCTCATCCAGGTAGGGGTGTAGCAGGTATAATTTCTGCAGCAGAAAAAAGGCACCAGGGCTTCCAGAGTTAGACCAGGGTCCAGGAGCCCCTCCAAGCTGTGGATCCCATCCCTTAGGGGGAGTGCAACCCCATCCAGGACAGGGAGTTGGCCCTATAACCTGTCTGGGCATGCACCCACTAACAACATTTCCATCTTGTCTGGATTAAGTTTCAATTTAATAAACCTCATCCAGTCTATTTTCCAGTTCAGACATGAGTTCAGCACAGAAACTGCCTCACCTGGATTGGTTGAAAATGAGAGGTAGAGCTGAGTATTGTCAGCATATTGCTGACTCCTCAGCCCAAACCTCCTGATGATCTCTCCCAGTGGTCCCATGTAGATCTTAAATAGCATGGAGGACAGTATCAAGTCCTGAGGAAGCCCATGATGTAAATGTCATGGAGCAGAGCAACTGTCTGCCAGCATTACCTTCTGGACACGTTCAGCCAGGAAGGAGCAGAACCACTGCAAGACAGTGCCTCCAACTTCCAACCTGGCCAGCCCATCCAGAAGGACACCAGAAGGACACCTTGGTATCAGTTTTAATTCTGATCTTCCTTACTCACACCATAACCTTCTCCAGCTTGACACCTTTCATAAATTTTGAAAGCCACCGAGAGGTCCAGGAGTATCAACATGGTCGCACACCCCCTGTCTCTTTCCTAGCAAAGGTCATTATACAGGGCAACCAACGCAGTCTCCTTTTATTGACACATGCTGCCTTGGATCCTGGTTCAGGAGAAAACCAGGAAAATAAATAAATAAATAAATAAATAAATAAATAAATAAATAAATAAATAAATAAATAAATAAATGAGATGTACAGATCACCCCCCTCCCCACCTGTGCTGAGCGATTTTCAAAATGAACTTTTAAATTCATGCTTTGGCATGATCTCCAAACTACAGACACTATGGGCTCTTGGTATCATGTTCAGTTTTGATCTGCCTTACTCACACTATAACCTTCTCCAGCTTGATACCTTCCATAATGTTGAACCACAACTCCGGGGCTTCAGCTACCATGGACACATATGGGATCTGTAGTCAAACCACAGCCAGTCTGGGAAAGATACCCTGGTCTTTGCATTATATCAGACTTTTCCCGCTATATTTCCCCACAATCCCGTAAGCATTAAAACTATTTTTACACATTTCTGGTGCCATCAAATATCAAACAAAAACCACATGATCACTACTAATAAACTGTTATACCTGTTTATAGGCCTTCAGACAGTTTTGAATTCATATTTATTTTCAGATCTAGGATATCTGTATACTCCTTTCTCCCAAGCAGTTCTCTTTAAAAAATCAGGAAACAAAAAGAACTTTGTGATTAGAGATGGGCACGAATCGAAAAAATGACATTTTGGTTTTTCATTTTTTGTTGCAGGTCCATTTTGGTTTGTTTTCATTTTTCATGAATTTTTTGAAAAAAATTTCGTTTAGTTTTTTCATTTTTCATTTTTTGTTTTACCTGCTTTTTGCGTGACTTAAAGCATTTCGTGCACGGACGTCCCCCAACGCCCCAGATCAGAGGGAAAACACTAAAAAAATGATGCTGGCAGAGACACAGTATAGACTAGGTACGCAGGGAGGCTGCAAAGGCAGTGGCAGGCATTGCGCAGGGCGTAAGGGAGCTGCAGAGTGACTGCACTGCGGGGCAGGGGAGGGTACTCACCGAGAGGTACGCACACACACAGGGAGGCTGCAAGAGAAATATCTTCTTTCTCTCCCCTAAGAGCCAGGCTACAGACAGCAGGAACACAGAGACACACACCTGCCTGCCTGGCCTAAAGTAACGAGTTGCAGAGACAGCAATTGCATCCTAACTCCCACCGCAGACTGCAAGGAGGACGGGGGCTGCCAAAGCTTTTTATGCCATCTGTGGCTGCCCCACCTACACAGTCTGCAACCTGGGCATGCTATTGTTTGAAATTGTCCAAGAATTTACATGATCCCATCAAATGGCTTGCATCCATCTTGTGGCTGGAATACATTTTGTGTCATCCTTAAAGGGAAAAGAAAAAATACATCGCAATGGGAGAAAGACAAAAACAAATGTTTTAAGGCCCCAACCCCCGGTAGGTAAGAATTTCAAATAATTATCACTGTGTTTTTATGGATGTCCGGGGTGTTTTAATACCCAAGAAATCAATATTAGGCACCTGGGAGCCATTTTGGGTCGATGTTCCCTAAATACAGCGATCTGCAAAAAGACATAAATGCACGTTTTAATGACTCCAACCCCCTTGGTAGGTATTATCAGGCAGAATAAATAATTATTGCTAGGTTTTTACGGATATTCAGGACATTTTTAACATTTAAAAAGCAGCTAATTTCATTGCGCGTCGCCATTAACGAAAACGAAACGTAACAAAACTAATTTTTGTGGTTCTGTTCAGTACGTTCCAATTTCATCACAATTTTTGTTATTCATTTCATTATGTAATGTAATGAATAACGAATAACGGAACATTTTTTTTCCCATTTCGTGCCCATCTCTATTTGTGATGCTTTCCTTTTGGCTTTGGTTGAGCTATCTCTCTTTAAAGAATAAAATGTTACCCTGGAAATTCTGCTTTCTCTATTACCATTCCCTAAGACGTGCAAGCATCGCATAATCATTTTATTAATGGCATACTCTTTCCTAAATATAAGTGACTGTATAAATACGGTATAAATATGTAAAAACCTAACATTAAGTACTCCATGAAATTTAGATAACCAGCCTTGTGAGACAAGATATAGAGTCTTGTAATTACAGTTAGTTAATCATAGGAAGGTGTTTTATAGGGCAGCACACATGTTGAGAAAATATACAAAGAGCCTTAAACCTACTATATTCAATTTATGAATATACAGTATTCCTAAAAATAGAGATGAGCTTTTAAGATATCAATTACGCAAGTCAACAGCAGACCTGCTTTTTAAAATCTTCTAGGAAACCCTTCTCTCAGTCTCTCAGGGACAAGTGTGTGGTCAGAGATACTAAAGACAGCTAGAAAAGCAAGAAAAGCAATTGTTTAATCATTAACTCTGAACTGTTACTTGAGCAAAAATTAGTAGCTTGAGTCTATCGTACCATGCACATATAACGAGAATGTGAACATTCTAAACAACTAAACTAGTTGCATAGAATAGCATTGCAGAATGTGTCTCTAGAGATTATTTCTGTGTTTAATCTATGATCACAAATGGGGCCTATGACTGGAGAGTGGTTTGGGTATTATCATACTTAAAAATCATGTGCCACTGCAAAACAGTGTGCTGGGGGACCCAGAAATCACTGAGTTACACTCCATGGCCATTAATAAGGCCTATGACTGGATACTAGTTTGGGGATGATCCAGCATAAAAATCAAGTGGATCCATGTTCATCTCTCCCTTGGACTGGTGTTTTGTGCCGCTGCAAAGCCATACACCAGGGATCTTATAATTTCTGTTCTGCAATCTGTGGACAGAGATGGGCCCTATTATTTGATAGTGGTTTTGGGATGATCCTTCATAAAACCCTTGTGGATCCATGAGGATCCATGCATCATCTCCATATTTTTACACCACTGCAAAAATATGGACTGAAAATCCATGATTTCTGTGGCATAGTCTGTGGGTGCAAATGAGATATATGATCTGACAATGGTTTAGGTTGGGTAATGTCTAAAACTCATATGAAATCATGTGACTCTAAAAACTTATGAGTAATTTGGGCAAACCTATTCATAGTGAATTAGGTAAACTTGGTCACAGGTAAACCAGGTAAAACTTGTTTTGAGATCATTCTACAGACACAAAGGCAAAAAGAAAGTAATTTCACAACTTAAATGCTGATAATATTATTATACTTATTAAAATATATGTTTTAAATATTTTCACAAGTAGGAGCTGTCTGTATGAGGTAAAAGTAGTGGGTGACTTTTTCAAAAATTACAAACAAAAAACTCTTAGCCCAAATGTACCCAAATTAGGCACACAGCAAGAGTGGGCTTTTTGCTACATCCATGCCAAATATGGGGCTGATACGAGGTCTGCTTTCATAGTTGTCAGTTCCATATGTGTCTTATGGAATGCTTTCTGGTCCTAAGAGCACAATATATGGCCACATCTTCTGCAGCCAATACACTACTTATCTTGGGTCAACACTACCTGATAACTATACCTATGAAGCAATCAAGATACTGTGGATTAGTTCATTTCCCCCTTCCCTGATATCCATAAAATATAAAAATGATAAATTGGTGTACAGTGCTATATTTCAGTTTAATACATCACATTGGATATAATTAGAATTTTAAAAAAAAATCCTAAGCCTAGGGCTAACCCTAGGCTTAGGGTTTTGTTTTTTTTTAAATTCTAATTATATCCACTTATACATTTTTATAAGAGTATTGACACTTGACTGCACTGACTACAAACATATCATGTTAAAACACAGGTGGGACACATATTTAGTGGAAGCTCAGTAAGATACTGGCCTAGGAGTTTTCTGTCACCATGTGAAAAACAGTTTCCTGTAGAAATATGGTAGCTCAATATTTTCCAAGACTAAGGAAGCTCCAGTGAAAAGATATTTAACTATTGGATCAATGGCACTTGCTGTTTTAATCTCAGGGTCATATACTATTTAGGGGAGGCTAATGTTTTTTTCTGCACTGGAGTTGGTCTTTAAACAATTTGTCAATATCAGGAACATATTCCACTAGGATCTGTGCCTTTAAACAGAATCAGAAACTCATAAAACTCTTGAGTGCTCTGGGTACCATTTGAAGATATACCACACTAAATCAAGCTTCTTAACCTTGCTATCAAATTAAATACATTGTAACACCCAAAGTCTCTCTGGTTATTTTGTTACTCCCAATTGGCTTTTTACCACATTGAAAGTTCACATTATACTGTGAGCCATAAAACTAATATCACAGCAGTTAGATAATTACACTGCTATTCTCTCCACTATACTTCCATTTTGCTCCTACTAATATTAACATGGGCAAACACACGAGGTAATAATATACCTCAGACAAAGCATTGGGATGCAAATTAAGCTTCCTTTGTATAATATTATTTGCCTCTCTCATTTAAAAACCCTACCTTCCAGTAGGAATCTTGACTTTGCAATGACGCTGTCTTTAATTTTGACTATCAACTTGTTTCCATATTTTGCACTAAATAATAACGGAATGGGGATGGGCAAGAATTTCCTTTGGTTCTTCCCGGCCAATTCTGTTAGTGAAAACAAACCAACGTTTTCCAATTTCATCATACATTGATGGGGAGCGGGGGAGAGGAAACAATTTTTTAAAAACAAACATCCTGGCAGAACATGAAATTAAGTTTCTTCTGCTCAAAGTGAGAAAAGCTATACCGTTGAACACGAACAGTTTAGAACTGCATTCACATTATTTATTTATTTTATTTATTTATTTATTTATTTATTTATTTATTAAAAACAAAACATTCACTTATGGAATAGCTTGGAAATTTAAATGTTACAGTATGTGAGGAAAGAAAATTAACAAAGCATTATGTCTGTTTCTATTCACCCTCATCGTATCTTTCTCTTTCTCATCCCCCAGCCTCTTAAATCTCCCTATGCTATTTCAAAATGGCTTGCTTTTTTCCACTACATGCTGAATGGTTGAAAGAAATGTTGAAAGAAAAGCAAGAAAAGCATTATCAATAGTCATTGATTTTAAGGTCTCTAGTCTCTAGAGCATATCGTTTCCTAGGGCTGTGGAACTCATTTGACCAAACCTGAATGGAATTGGGAAAATGTTTATATCTGTGAATTGGGCGCAAAACAGGAACTAAATGTGACTTTGTGTTTCCCCATTTGTGTTTTCTGGCATTAGTCCAAAACCTTAAAGAACACAATGAGAACACTCCAAAATAGCAGCAGTAAAGCAATAGAGAATCAATCCACCTCAAAGGTAAGGCAACAATAGTGGAGAAAGAAAAATCCTCATGAGACCTATGCAGGCAGTAGTCTATGGGCCTTTTTACACGACCCCTAAGATCCGCTGGCCACTTAAATTCGGACCAGAGATCTTAGGGGTTCGTCGCTCTTCCTCTGTCTTCCTCTGTCCCCAGGGGCACTTCCTGGTTGCTGGCTGCCTGAGGGACAGAGAAAAAAGAAAGAAAAGACTGCCGGTTTACCTCAGTTTTGTTCCGGACAGCATTCAGATCTCTTAAAGGGGCGGGGCGCAAAAAAAGAACAAACAGAAGCCAGGAGAGACCCGCACTCACTATCCTTACACCGGATCAAATATTTGTCACCATCAAAGACCAGGTACAAGAAAACTGCTGTTTGGTCGCGCTAAAGTGGGCGTGGTCGCACTTAATTGTCTGCAAAGTCCGGAGCTGGTGGGTAAACATTTTTAATGTCCGGACCTTGCAGCCATTTGCGGCGGAGCTTAGGGGTCGTGTATAAACGCCCTAAATTGTTACATTCAAACAACAGTGGTTCCCATTCAGCACAATACACCCTCTGTCCCTGAGCATCACAGAAGGCAAGGAAATGTTAGTTGTGTGCTGTTTGAAACAGAGACACTTCCTAGAGCCCCTACAGACAAATCTACAATGATCAGAAGAACAGTTCCAGCCCTAGAAAAGACAATTTTAAAGCAAACAAAGCTGAGCACTTAATGGAAAGATGGAAGGGTGAGGAAACCTTGAGCTGGCTACTTGAACCTGTTGGAATCAAACTCAGATTATTAATGGAATCTTAGCTCCAGTACTGCAATTTAACCACAGTGCCACAATGCTCCTTTAACATAATAAAACAGAGTAATTTATTGCTTTAAGCACTATGGGGCAGTGGTATAGAGGCAGAAAACTTTGCTTTGCTTTTCATTAAATGAACAAACTTTTTTTTAAAAAAACAGTCAAACAGGGGAAGCAGTCATCCCCAGGGGGAAGTAGCAATATTTAACAAATAAACAAAAATAAAAGAAAAATGCAGTGTTGTCTTTCCAAAGCCATGAAAAACAAGCAAGAAAGAAGTCCCCAGACCAAAAGTACTATGGGAAATTTCTCTATGCCCTCCAAACCTCCACCCTCACAACATTTGATGCCTTCCATGTTCTTCTTTGAATCCAAGAGACAGAAGTAGGCAGGCCAGGCAGAGGCAAAATAATCAAAGAAAAGAAAATTCCCCCCCAAACAGGTTATTTTTTTTACTACTAAAATTAAATACATAAATAAACTTCATTGCAAAACAATTAGCCAGGTCTCTAGCTGTATTATAAGAGTCCTGATATTTAATCAAAGGAAAGAGAATAAAAGATGAAGACGACAAAATACAAGCCTTTGCAGATGACCACTGGAAACAATAGTGAAATTAATGGAGAAGACTGAAGAATTTGAAGAAGTGGCAGAATTAAGAATAAATAAAGAAAAAACAAAAATATTAATTAAAAATGTAACAGCTAACCCCTCCCCCCCCCAAAAAAAATCAACCATTACGGAAGGTCAATATACAAATAGCTAAGAATGTGAAATATCTGGCAATATTCTTATCTGTGAGATATGCAACTATAAAAGAAGATAATTATGATAAAATATTTAATCAAGTTAAAATGGACCTGGAGAAATGGGGATGCCTACAACTGTTACTGTTAGAGAGAACCACAACTACCAAAATGAATGTGCTACCAAAACTACTATTCCTGTTCTGGACAGTACCAGTGAAAGAAGAGGTGAAATACTGTGAAGAACTAAATCGAATGATGTCAAAATTCATCTAGCAGAAAAAGAAAGCACAAATTAAACTGAAATTGTTGCAAGAATCTAAAGAAAGCGGAGGATTTGGGCTACCAGACTGGATTCTATACTACCAGTCATGTTCATTAGCCTGGCTGAAAGACTGGATACTTTTAAGAAATAAAAGATCATTATGTTTAGAGGGATATGGTTTACAGCTGGGTTGGTCTGCTTTTCTATGGTATGAAAAAGCCAAAGTACATAGATACTTCCAAAAGCATTCTCTTAGGGAGATACTGAAAATGAAATTATATATTAATTAGAATCCCAATATGGGTATCCCTATGGAAGCATTTACATACCCAAACCTTTTAAACTGGGGAAAAGAATAATACACAAAGATATACTAAATGTAGAGGGGAATTTAAAATCCAAGGAAAAATTGATAAGCCAAATTGTCGTGACTTCATGGTGTACAGATACAAACTAGGTATAAGAAAGTTCGGAAATTTTATGGCTTTCTAAAAGAGCAGATAGCATTTGATAAAATATTGCTATCCTCAGATAATGTTAATTAAGAAAATATATGGATTTTTGTTAGAATGGAAAATGGAAGATGAGCATGTGAAAGAACCAATGATACAATGATCAAAATGTTTTGGTTATAATGTGGATTTGGAGAATGGCAAAAACTTTGGAATAGTAATTCTAAATTAACAATGGTGACATCGTATAAAGAAAATATGCATAAAATGATTCATAGATGGCATTTTCACCTGCTATATTAGCAAAAATGTTCCAAAGCTTTTATAGCAAATGTGGGAAATGTGCGCAAGAAAAGGGGGCTTATTATCATGCACGGTGGATGTGTGATAAAGTGATTAAAATACATACCTGGCTTATTAGAATGATAAAAATACACGTAGTCATTATGTCAGAATTGTTTTTACTTAGTATCTTACAGAAAATATAGACAAACAAAATACTTGTCTAGTATTGCACATTCTGACAGCAGCAAGGATAGTTTGGGCACATTGGAAAAATGAAGAAACACCAACAGATGAAATGATTGTTAAGAAAATTTTGGAATGTGCAGAGATGGATAGACTGACAATGAGAATCAAGGGAAGAGGACTCACAATACTACCAAATATGGAATTTGCTTTATTGATGGCTAGGAAAAAAACAAACAAAGAATAAGAGTAAGTTTATTAACATAATGACTGAAAGCCATGTAACACAATATGTAACAACAAATATTACATATACTTCTTTTTTTATAGAAAATGAATAAAATATATATTTTTAAAAAAGAATCCAGATGGTTAATCTGTTTATGTTACAACAGTGTAAATGATGAAGTAGAGTTTGAAGGCTCTGTAGCTATGTGGCATTCCAGGACCTCGGCCCCACAATTTATATTCTATATATTAACATTATAGGACACTGGTGTGAGCCTTGTTCCTACAAGCTTTGCAGATCCTTAGTCAAAATAATGATGTTATGTTTATAATGGCAACTTGTCAGATTCTAAGTTACAAACCTCTGGAGTTACAATACGTCAACAACACCCAAGATTCCTATTATTATTTTTCTTGGACCTCGGAGGCCCTGGATATCCACACCCCTGGAACAGAGATTGTTTACAGATTGAAGTGAGGTGTCATCATCTGGAAGAATTATAGAGACATAGCATACACTCATGTGCACACACACATTGAACTCAACACAGCTAAGGAACTTAATACTATGCCACACACAAGAGATACCAAAGCCAGTCATAAAACTGCGCAGCAACAGTTTCATTTCCAAACGCCATCAACAATGTTTAAGACAGAATTTCCTCCATAGATTCATACTGGTTTGTCTGGGTGGCCATTTCAAATTATTATAAAATATATATATTTTAATATGCCTTAAAGCTAAACATTAAGGTGCTTGAAATTATAATGCCTTTTTAGTTTCAGTAGTTCAATTTGTATTTTGCTTTTAAATGCACCTTTTTGAATCTGGAAGTTGAACTGGACTTCTTTTCTTGAGAGACTGAAATGTTTTGCTACTCATACAAGCAGCTTCATCAGTCTGAGGAAGGTTAATGGTGAGTCCTCCATTTTATTGTTCACCTTGATTTCACACACACCCTGGTCTGAATAGGCTCATAAATTGGATACACTCTACGCCATTATCCACCTAACAAACCTATTCAGATCTTGGTCCATCAATGAACCTATTCAGGCGATTGTTGACCAAATGAGCCTATATAGGTCCTTGTGCAAGTCATGAGCCTATTCAGAATAGGGTGTGAGTGAAATGTCTGTGTGTGTGTATATATATATATATATATATATATATATATATATATATATATATATATATATATATATATATATATATATATATATATATATATATATATATATATATATATATATATATATATATATATATGCATCTTTGGGGTGGATTCGGGTTCTTTCTTCCCGTGTAGAAATCTGGTTGTTTTGGCGACGTTTCGACGAGGTCTCACTCGTCATCTTCAGGCTGGTGTTTCTGGCTTCTTTCTTCTTGAAGCAAAGCGTGATCTCAGTTGAAGTCCTTCTATAAATACTGCTGGGGGGTGTGGTTTGCTTGCTCTGTTGCTGATTGTAGGTTCGTTTGTTCTTTTGTGATTTGCTGTGTGGCTGAGGCGATCGTTAAGGGCTTAACTGCTGGTGGGTTAGATGGCTGTTTAGAGACATCCTGTGTGGGTGAGGTGCTGGATGTGTGTCTATTAGCCTTTTGTTTCTTAACGACCTTGGTGATGGGTGTTCTGGTAGCATCCTGGGCTTTGGTGGAGTGGGGTCTTGTGTCTTGTGAATTCATTTTGGTCTGGCTGCGTGTCTGTGGTCTCCCAAAGTTTTTTTGGCGTGTGTAAGTGTGCTCCATGTGGTGGCTGGAGTGGGGAGTAGCGGTAGATGGTGCAGTCGTGGTTTTGTTATTGGATGGTGGTTTCGTTTCATCTGTGGGAAGGGTCTGGGTTTGTGTTTGGTGTGGATGGAAGGTGGTGGCATCTTGTGTCCTTTTGGACCTGGTGTCAGTCTTTGTGACAGAGGCTCGTCTGTTGACCAGGGCTAGTTTCCAGATGTCAGGCAAGCGGGAGGTGTCATCACGTTTATTCATGTTGTTTGGGTGTTTCTCTATTTCAATGGCTTCCATGATTATTCGACTGTTGAAGTGTTCAGTTTTGGAGATGAGTTTGGTTCTTTTAAAATCAATTTCATGACCTGTTGTTTTTATGTGCTGGAAGAGAGAGGAAGATTTTTCTTCTTTTTTGACTGCGTTCTTGTGTTCTGCGATGCGTGCGCTTATTCTCCTGTTTGTCTGTCCGATGTATGTGGCTGGGCAGACTTTGCATGGTATTTTCGTAGACTCCTTGGTTTTCTAGCTCAATCTTGTCTTTGGGGTTTCTTAAAATGTTGGCTACTTTTTTTGTTCGGTGCAAAAGGCTGTCTTGATATTGTGTTTGTGGAGAATTTTGCTTATTTTGTCTGTGGTGCCTTTGATGTAAGGGAGGAGGGCAGTGCCGTTGCTTCTCTTCTGTTTCTTGGTTCTTGGGGGGTGTTTCTTTTTGGATTAGTTTGGTGATGGTGTTTTTTTTGGAATCCGTTTGCAATTAAAGCATTCGAGAGGGTGTGTAATTCAGTTTTTAGGTGGTCTTTGTCAGCGAGGCGTTTGGTTCTGGAGATGAGGGTTTTTGCTACGGAGTTGATCTGTGCAGGGTGGTGGTGTGATTGAGCATTTAAGTAGCGGTTTGTATGTGTTTTTTTCCGGTAGATGGTATGTCCTAAGGAGCCGTCGGGTTTTTTGTAGATTAGGACGTCCAGGAAGGGAAGTTGGTTGTTGGCTTCTATTTCCATAGTGAATTGTATTTTGGGGTGTAGGCTGTTGAGATGTGTGAGGAAGTTGTTCAGTTTGTCTTTCCCGTGTGGCCAGATAACAAAGGTGTCGTCAACATATCTGAGCCAGAGTTTGGGTTTATGTTCGGACTTCTGTAACGCGTTAGTTTCAAAGTGTTCCATATATAGGTTTGCGATATGTTGACGACACCTTTGTTATCTGGCCACACGGGAAAGACAAACTAAACAACTTCCTCACACATCTCAACAGCCTACACCCCAAAATACAATTCACTATGGAAATAGAAGCCAACAACCAACTTCCCTTCCTGGACGTCCTAATCTACAAAAAACCCGACGGCTCCTTAGGACATACCATCTACCGGAAAAAAACACATACAAACCGCTACTTAAATGCTCAATCACACCACCACCCTGCACAGATCAACTCCGTAGCAAAAACCCTCATCTCCAGAACCAAACGCCTCGCTGACAAAGACCACCTAAAAACTGAATTACACACCCTCTCGAATGCTTTAATTGCAAACGGATTCCAAAAAAACACCATCACCAAACTAATCAAAAAAGAAACCCCCCAAGAACCAAGAAACAGAAGAGAACAACGGCACTGCCCTCCTCCCTTACATCAAAGGCACCACAGACAAAATAAGCAAAATTCTCCACAAACACAATATCAAGACAGCCTTTTGTAAACAAAAAATAGCCAACATTTTAAGAAACCCCAAAGACAAGATTGAGCTAGAAAACCAAGGAGTCTACGAAATACCATGCAAAGTCTGCCCAGCCACATACATCGGACAGACAAACAGGAGAATAAGCGCACGCATCGCAGAACACAAGAACGTAGTCAAAAAAGAAGAAAATCTTCCTCTCTCTTCCAGCACATAAAAACAACAGGTCATGAAATTGATTTTAAAAGAACCAAACTCATCTCCAAAACTGAACACTTCAACAGTCGAATAATCATGGAAGCCATTGAAATAGAGAAACACCCAAACAACATGAATAAACGTGATGACACCTCCCGCTTGCCTGACATCTGGAAACTAGCCCTGGTCAACAGACGAGCCTCTGTCACAAAGACTGACACCAGGTCCAAAAGGACACAAGATGCCACCACCTTCCATCCACACCAAACACAAACCCAGACCCTTCCCACAGATGAAACGAAACCACCATCCAATAACAAAACCACGACTGCACCATCTACCGCTACTCCCCACTCCAGCCACCACATGGAGCACACTTACACACGCCAAAAAAACTTTGGGAGACCACAGACACGCAGCCAGACCAAAATGAATTCACAAGACACAAGACCCCACTCCACCAAAGCCCAGGATGCTACCAGAACACCCATCACCAAGGTCGTTAAGAAACAAAAGGCTAATAGACACACATCCAGCACCTCACCCACACAGGATGTCTCTAAACAGCCATCTAACCCACCAGCAGTTAAGCCCTTAACGATCGCCTCAGCCACACAGCAAATCACAAAAGAACAAACGAACCTACAATCAGCAACAGAGCAAGCAAACCACACCCCCCAGCAGTATTTATAGAAGGACTTCAACTGAGATCACGCTTTGCTTCAAGAAGAAAGAAGCCAGAACACCAGCCTGAAGATGACGAGTGAGACCTCGTCGAAACGTCGCCAAAACAACCAGATTTCTACACGGGAAGAAACCCGAATCCACCCCAACATGCATACCTATACCCGTCAAAAATCTACGAAAACATATATACAATATATATATATATATATATATATATATATATAATATATATATATATATATATATATATATATATATATATATATATATATATACATGTTAGGGTGGATTCGGGTTTCTTCCCATGTAGATCGCCTCAGCGGGAAGAAACCCGAATCCACCCTAACATGCATACCTATACCTGTGAAAATCTACAAAAACATAATATATATATATATATATATATATATATATATATATATATATATATATATATATATATATATATATATATATATATATATATATATATATGCATGTTAGGGTGGATTCGGGTTTCTTCCCGTGTAGAAATCTGGTTGTTTTGGTGACGTTTCGACGAGGTCTCACTCGTCATCTTCAGGCTGGTGTTCTGGCTTCTTTCTTCTTGAAGCAAAGCGTGATCTCAGTTGAAGTCCTTCTATAAATACTGCTGGGGGGTGTGTGGTTTGCTTGCTCTGTTGCTGATTGTAGGTTTGTTTGTTCTTTTGTGATCTGCTGTGTGGCTGAGGCGATCGTTAAGGGCTTAACTGCTGGTGGGTTAGATGGCTGTTTAGAGACATCATGTGTGGGTGAGGTGCTGGATGTGTGTCTATTGCCTTTTGTTTCTTAATGACCTTGGTGATGGGTGTTCTGGCAGCATCCTGGGCTTTGGTGGAGTGGGGTCCTGTGTCTTGTGAATTCATTTTGGGCTGGCTGCGTGTCTGTGGTCTCCCAATGTTTTTTTGGCGTGTGTAAGTGTGCTCCATGTGGTGGCTGGAGTGGGGTGTAGCGGTAGATGGTGCAGTCGTGTGGTTTTTGTTATTGGATGGTGGTTTCGTTTCATCTGTGGGAAGGGTCTGGGTTTGTGTTTGGTAAACATTTTTAAGGTGGTGGTATCTTGTGTCCTTTTGGACCTGGTGTCAGTCTTTGTGACAGAGGCTCGTCTGTTGACCAGGGCTAGTTTCCAGATGTCAGGCAAGCGGGAGGTGTCATACGTTTATTCATGTTGTTTGGGTGTTTCTCTATTTCAATGGCTTCCATGATTATTCGACTGTTGAAGTGTTCAGTTTTGGAGATGAGTTTGGTTCTTTTAAAATCAATTTCATGACCTGTTGTTTTTATGTGTTGGACGAGAGAGGAAGATTTTTCTTCTTTTTTGACTGCGTTCTTGTGTTCTGCGATGCGTGCGCTTATTCTCCTTTTTGTCTGTCCGATGTATGTGGCTGGGCAGACTTTGCATGGTATTTCGTAGACTCCTTGGTTTTCTAGCTCAATATTGTCTTTGGGGTTTCTTAAAATGTTGGCTATTTTTTGTTCGGTGCAAAAGGCTGTCTTGATATTGTGTTTGTGGAGAATTTTGCTTATTTTGTCTGTGGTGCCTTTGATGTAAGGGAGGAGGGCAGTGCCGTTTGTTTCTCTTCTGTTTCTTGGTTCTTGGGGGGTGTTTCTTTTTGGATTAGTTTGGTGATGGTGTTTTTTTTGGAATCCGTTCGCAATTAAAGCATTCGAGAGAGTGTGTAATTCAGTTTTTTAGGTGGTCTTTGTCAGCGAGGCGTTTGGTTCTGGAGATGAGGGTTTTTGCTACGGAGTTGATCTGTGCAGGGTGGTGGTGTTTATAGAAGGACTTCAACTGAGATCACGCTTTGCTTCAAGAAGAAAGAAGCCAGAACACCAGCCTCAAGATGACGAGTGAGACCTCGTCGAAACGTCGCCAAAACAACCAGATTTCTACACGGGAAGAAACCCGAATCCACCCTAACATGCATACCTATACCCGTGAAAATCTACGAAAACAAATATCCGACCTCTACAGGGAGGAAACCTTCCAGCTGACCAGAACCTACGAGAAACTAGAAGTCCGAAGAGCCACCATCTTATGTGACATTGCATTCCTACGCAACTGCCGAGATAAAAATGTGATCCCCACAAGCTACCAACTGAAATTCCACTCAAAAACCCCATCCAGCGAAAGGATCCTGAAAAGAACAGAACTAGCCCTAATCAGAAACGAACTACACAAGAAAAGATAACTACTAGATCAAACCAACAGAGACCTACTCACTCTCCACCTCAAAACTCAGCAACAAAATCCACCCAACACTCTGGAACAAATCCAAGCAACTCTCCGCCTGGAGAGCTGAAACAGAGACCTCCCACAAGACAGAGATACACACCAACAAACTCCACAAACTGGAAAAACGCCAGAAGCCCAACCCCCCACAGCAGCCCATGAAACAAACAGTTCACAACATATCAGACAGGACACTCACCATCGCAGAGACCAAAGTCCTGTCCAAAGGATTCAACTTTGCAGTCGCCCCCAGACACATCCCCACTGAAAAACATCATATGCGGAGTGGAAACCAGCCTAACCAAAATCAACCCAGATGAAGCCAACAAAATCAGACTCGAAGTCACCAATATCCTCTGCTCCAGCAAACCACCCAGAAGCAATTTACACAAAGAAGAACAAAAAGCCCTCACCAACCTGAGGAAAGACAACAACATAATCATTCTCCCAGCAGACAAAGGCAATGCCACAGTGGTGATGAACACATCTGACTACCAAGCCAAACTATCCAACCTACTACAAGACCCTGCTTACATACCTTTGAACACAGACCCCACCACCTACCTGGAAAAAACCACCAAAGCCAAAATAAAAGCCTCACCCTTAAGTGAAGAAATCAAGCCAAGCATCATCCCCAGAGAGAAATCATCCAGATGCCCCAAGCTCTACGGCCTCGCCAAGATCCACAAAGAAGGAACACCTCTCAGACCCATAGTCAGCTCCATAGGCTCACCCCTACAAAACCTCGCCAAATTTCTTGCCAAACAACTCCAGCCTTATGCAGAATCCATCTCTTCATACGTACAAAACTCGTTCCACTTCATAGAAATTATAAAGAAACAAGACCTACAACCCAATGACCTACTCGTGAGCTTCGATGTTGTTTCGCTCTTCACACAAGTGCCCATTCAAGAAGCCTTGACAGCTATCCACAACAAATACAACCCCCCCAAACACATCGTAGATCTGACCAACCACTGCCTAACCAAGACATACTTCATCCACAATGGACAAAGATACAAACAGATAGAAGGAGCACCCATGGGATCACCCCTCTCACCGGTCATCGCAAACCTATATATGGAACACTTTGAAACCAACGCGTTACAGAAGTCCGAACATAAACCCAAACTCTGGCTCAGATATGTTGACGACACCTTTGTTATCTGGCCACACGGGAAAGACAAACTGAAAAACTTCCTCACACATCTCAACAGCCTACACCCCAAAATACAATTCACTATGGAAATAGAAGCCAACAACCAACTTCCCTTCCTGGACGTCCTAATCTACAAAAAAACCGACGGCTCCTTAGGACATACCATCTACCGGAAAAAAACACATAGAAACCGCTACTTAAATGCACAATCACACCACCACCCTGCACAGATCAACTCCGTAGCAAAAAACCCTCATCTCCAGAACCAAACGCCTCGCTGACAAAGACCACCTAAAAACTGAATTACACACTCTCTCGAATGCTTTAATTGCGAACGGATTCAAAAAAAAACACCATCACCAAACTAATCCAAAAAAGAAACACCCCCCAAGAACCAAGAAACAGAAGAGAACAACGGCACTGCCCTCCTCCCTTACATCAAAGGCACCACAGACAAAATAAGCAAAATTCTCCACAAAACACAATATCAAGACAGCTTTTTTGCACCGAACAAAAAATAGCCAACATTTTAAGAAACCCCAAAGACAAGATTGAGCTAGAAAACCAAGGAGTCTACGAAATACCATGCAAAGTCTGCCCAGCCACATACATCGGACAGACAAACAGGAGAATAAGCGCACGCATCGCAGAACACAAGAACGCAGTCAAAAAAGAAGAAAAATCTTCCTCTCTCTTCCAACACATAAAAACAACAGGTCATGAAATTGATTTTAAAAGAACCAAACTCATCTCCAAAACTGAACACTTCAACAGTCGAATAATCATGGAAGCCATTGAAATAGAGAAACACCCAAACAACATGAATAAACGTGATGACACCTCCCGCTTGCCTGACATCTGGAAACTAGCCCTGGTCAACAGACGAGCCTCTGTCACAAAGACTGACACCAGGTCCAAAAGGACACAAGATGCCACCACCTTCCATCCACACCAAACACAAACCCAGACCCTTCCCACAGATGAAACGAAACCACCATCCAATAACAAAACCACGACTGCACCATCTACCGCTATCCCCACTCCAGCCACCACATGGAGCACACTTACACACGCCAAAAAAACATTGGGAGACCACAGACACGCAGCCAGACCAAAATGAATTCACAAGACACAGGACCCCACTCCACCAAAGCCCAGGATGCTGCCAGAACACCCATCACCAAGGTCGTTAAGAAACAAAAGGCTAATAGACACACATCCAGCACCTCACCCACACATGATGTCTCTAAACAGCCATCTAACCCATTTTTTTAAGCCCTTAACGATCGCCTCAGCCACACAGCAGATCTGGAAAAAGAACAAACGAACCTACACTCAGCAACAGAGCAAGCAAACCACACACACCCCAGCAGTATTTATAGAAGGACTTCAACTGAGATCACCATTTTTGCTTCAAGAAGAAAGAAGCCAGAACACCAGCCTGAAGATGACGAGTGAGCTCCTTCGAAACGTCGCCAAAACAACCAGATTTCTACACTATTCAGAACTTGGTCCACCCTGAAACATGCATACCGATTGTTGACCAAATGAGCCTATATAAATCCTTGTGCAAGTCATATATATATATATATATATATATATATATATATATATATATATATATATATATATATATATATATATATATATATATATATATATATATATATATATATATATATATATATATATATATATAGTACAACAGTAAAACAAGTCCACTTCCCCCAAGTCAGATTATCTATCTATCTATCTATCTATCTATCTATCTAATGTTTCAAAATGTAATAAATAAATAAATAAATAAATAAATAAATAAATAAATAAATAAATAAATAAATAAATATGGATAGGATGATCTAGGTATCCCTGAGAATGTATAGGATTATCTAGGTATGCCAACCATTCATGCTTGAAAACATAAAGCAACATAATACATACACATTAAAATGGAGAGGCTATATAGACTCCTTATGTGTTCAGGAACTTCTATAACCCTGAAGAAACCTTTCCAGAGTCCCTCCTTGCTTCAGGATAGGTATGGCAAATTATTCTATGTTACCTCAGACAATGTGTCATAACATTAAATATTGGCAGAAAACATGAAGAGAAAGAGACAGACTAAAATTTTATTTTTATGTATCTCATTTAAAAGCCTTATTGTGCTATCAAGAGTTCTAAAGTAACATTTGTGAATGACATTACAGTTTCAGTATGACTTACTCCAGTGCTTTCTGGCTGTTGCTTACCATAGCATAAAAATGGTGTTCCATTCTACAGATATATTGCTTCCATTTTATTTTACATATTTAAAATGTCAGAAATATATGCATTTTGTTTGATAAGGTATAGCAGTATCAAATGACCTTTTAATGTCTCTGCTTTCATTGTCCCTTTAGCCCTTGAGATACAGCCTTGGAAGAGATTGTTGCATATAGCTAATAAGCAAACAAAAGCCCTCAGAACACAGGCTCTAAAATACTACAAGAGCACCTATATTATTGTTTAGTATCATATTCAAACATTTTGTATAGAGACCAAAGAGGGAAACTAATAACTGGTAAGATATAGAAGTTGTTGCTTCCAATTGCACAATGCTTTACTCAGAGATTAGAAAAGTAGATGTTTATTTTGTTTGTTAAGTGTATAGACCACCTTTATGTCAAAAATGTTATGGTATGACTTTGCGGGGAGGCGGGAATACTACCAGTTTAGGGTGAGGTGATTCTCTGATTCACATTGTTTCTGTTGACCACAAAGGGAAATGTGTATCAGCCCAAGTTGTTTTCCCACTCCCAAATATATAGTTTTCTTCCTCTGTTGCTGGGACTCCTACGTTTTAAAATATAGTAGAACCCTGTATGCACTGATTTGTTATCCACAGTTGGCAGAGGAAAAAACTTAAATAAATAATTCACCAGCCACAAAGCAAGCTACTGTCACAAACAGCAGCTGTAAAGCAAGCTACTGTCACTAAACAGCATTTTGTTTTTTTTTTGTATTCTCTATTATCCACAGTTTTCATTATGCACAGGAAGGCCTATAACTGATCCTCAGCGGATACTCAGGTCCTTCTGTATGATCCATTTTTATTGGTTCAGACCTGTAATTCCATGAACCAATGCAGAAAATGGAAATGCTTCAAATGTCATCCCAGGGGCAGATTGGAGCTTTACAAGACCACTCTAGCATGGGACTGGGATTTGCAATTTTAGAAACATGAAGCTTTCTACACATCTATACCCTCCATTTGAAAGGTGGAGTCACATTTGGTCGGAAGAATGGAGGGGGTTGAGAGAAGAAGAAAGACATGGGTTTGCCCATGAGACAACAACTGCAGTCAAAGAGGGTCATGCTTTTATCAGACAACTTGGGAAGAAGATGCATTTAAGACCTAAGATTTACAAGAAGGAAAAGCAGCAAAGCAGAAGTGTTTTGGAGCACTTGTCTCCACCTATGGAGACCATAGTCTCTGTCAGGATTAGGGTGACCACTCAATCATCAAGCATTGACTTGTAAAGTATTATCAGCTAAACTTATTATCACCTGCTCACATGAAGGTAAGCTGAAAATGGGCCCTTACCTTTTGCCTCCAACCTCAGCATGAAGGAGAAGCCTCCAGGGCTGTTTTCCCTCATTTTGTCCCCAAGTTGCAATCCCATGCAGACTGTATAAAGTCCTACATGATCTGGGACTTGGTGATTTCGAAGATTCTGTGCAGCAGAACAGGATTATAAAAGCTTTGTTTGCTTTTTTAAACTCAGTCAACTGAATCTCTCATCTACAGCATCCACTGAACTATCTTTTTGATTTGTTATAAGGGTCATAAAAATGACTAAAATCCTGTTGCATAACTTACACCTGCTGAAGGGTGATGATACTGTTGGCAAGATATGATTTCCAGCCATTAATTTTGTGAGAATCCTGTTGCTTTTCCTGCATAGTTCCTTTCACCTTGTAGAAGCCATGGAACCTGTAGAATGGAAAGAGGAGTGCATGATTACTTACTGAAAATTGACCCTGATAATGATGTAATCACCCTTCCACAAGTTATGCAACAGGATTTAAGAAAATGGTGGTGAAGTTTTTTTGGCATGCTAATAACACATGCCTACTACTTCCAAAGCTGCTAATATCAAGCTGTAACTGTGTGCCAGAACTAAAACCTATCTTCAGCCCTTCCTCTAAAAATATAGTGCTGGGCAGAATTGGGAACCAGCCACTGAAGATGGATATGTGACTCGACGGCACACAAATCAGATTCTACCCAGCAATTCTTGGACTCCTTTGTTTCTCCAGTTTCTGAAGGTCACTTGAAATAACCTGTACAAATCACTTAAAAGCACAGCTGTCGCCCTACCAGTCTTTACAGATTTCACACAGAAAGAAGCTACACCAGAAGTCAGGTTTTGTGCTTATTCAAGGGATAGTCCAAGGATGAGATGCCTGATCAAAACAGGAATCATTTGAACTAATGTTGACTGGCACCCTAGAGATAGACCAGGGACCCCTCTGGTCCCTAAATCTTTGTTAGACAGACGGCAACAATGCTGTATAAAATGGCCCAGTGACAAAGAACAGACGGTGATAGTGGCATGCTCTCTTACTTTGCATGGTTGCCTGTAATTCATTTCTTCAGAGTCTCAGATGACTGGCGATAGAGAGAAAAATGGCATGGGAATGTCTCCAGGTTCCTTCACCACCATGGCAGCATACATAGTAGCATGGTGAGGAGTTTCGGAAGCTAACAAAGTGGAAGCAGCAGGAAAGTAACAAGCAAAGCAAGAAACCAAGAGGCAAGGAAAACTACAAAGTGAATGTGAAAACAAGTGAAGAATCACAGATGGGTCCCATCCCCATACTTTTCTGGAACTATTATGTCTCCTGCCACCTTTGTCTTTGACTTCATGCAAAATGTTCTGTCCTCACTAAAGATAGGTCCAAAATGAAATGCTGTTTTGCCACTTTGTTAGGTAACGAATTACTTCATTCCCTAACAAAACAGTAGAATGAAGTTTCATTTCATTTTGTAATGAAACACCATTTCCCCCCTCCCCTCTAGGAGGTAATGATTCATCCAAGAGGAGATGTCAGGGGAGCGAATCTAGGTAAGCCCCTGAAATTTGGAAATGTTTGGTGTTCAGGGGGCTGAATTATAAAGCTCCAAAGGAGGGTGACCCTAGAAAAATAATCTTTCTATTGGAATCAGAACTTCAGAAGCCAAGTCATAGGAGTGCATAGCACTGCCACAACTAGGCTTCTGATTCCAATCAGAAAAATATTTTTTTCTAGGGGCACCCCCTTTGGAGCTTAATAACTCAATCCCCTGAGCCCCAAACCTCTCCACATTTGGGGGTTTACAGGGGAAAATCCAAACTGGAACCCCAGATATTTTGGTGCCGAAACATGTTTGCGAATTACTATTTAGGAGTACAGATATATGTAATAATTGCAAGCACATTTCAGCACCAAAATACCTGGGGTTCAAGATTGGAATCTTTGCTGTAAACCTCAAAAATTTAGAAAGGTTTGGGGCTCAGGGGACTGAGTTATTTAACTTCAAAGGAGGGGTCCCTAGGAATATTTTCTAATGGAGCAAGAAGCCACATAATTCATTTGCTAGGATGAAATGATTTGTCATAGAGGAAATGGCTGGGGAGCAATTCTAGGTAGACCCCTGCAATTTTGAAATTTAGGGGTCTGGGGAATGAGTTATTAAGGTCCAAACGGGTGCCCCTAGAAAATTTTTTTTTTCCAATTGGAAGGCCATGGGCGACTAATTTTCCTCTGCCACTGTGGCCTCAACTTTTTGCATACCATGATGATTCATTGACTTATCTCTGTGTGATCAGTTGATTTGTTCTCGCAAAGATGAGGAGGTGTGTCTGTGGATGGTTTTTCAATGATGTAGGCAGCTGGAGCATGGTGTTTAAGACTGCAGAAACAACTGATCCTGTGCTTCATTCCCACCAATTGTCCTCTGATTATCATTTTTTCTACCTTTATGGGATTACCACTAGCTCACCTTATCACTAGTATTGATAAACTAGTTTAGTCATAGATCACCTCCAAATTGAGGGGATTTAAAAACAAACTGTAAAAAATTACCACCCCCCCAAAAAAAACAACAACCAGAAACAACCCAGAAAAAATTAAAAGTTATTTTTGTGGTATGTGGTATTACTATACATGTTAAGAAGAACCTGGGAACATTTCTACATTTTCTGAACAACGTACAGCTCTTTCAAACCAAAGTGGTTTGGCAATGAAACTCAGAAGGATTCATAGAGGAGGGACCAGGGGGAGGAAGGAAAAGAAGGAAGCTGTGGCCCAAAATGTGAACTACCTCACTTTGAGGGTGACCACTGAACTCCTAAATCAACCCACAATCTTTGTGTGATCACTGACAGTGAAATCAACTGTAATACAGGGTACAAATCAAAGCACAGCCATAGGAATAATTGTTCCTCCATGTTAGCTCACCTAAGTCCTTACACTATATTCAGAACTGTCTCTATCCTGTAGGATCTCACGAAACCCTGTGAAGTAGAATGCCACGAAGGAAAGATGGAGTTAGCCACAACTCTTTCCAATTATGCTCACATTCATTTTCAAATCAGGGCTTGACATTATATCCCCAAATCAGGGGTTGGAGCTGGGGCCGGTCCAGAAAGAAAGGGGACACATTGCATGACATCTCATTCTGCAGGTGTGCATATCCAACAGTGATGACATTGACATCACAGGGAAATTACCACCATTAAAGGCTTCCTTTGCAGATTTCAGGGGGGATACTATTTTGTTGCATTACTTATGAAACACATGCACCCCAAAATCATGTTTGAGCAGTGGCAATTTGCCACTCATGACCTTATTGCCATTGTGCATACGGAGCTGTGCAGCAGGATTTAAAACATTGTGAAAATATGACAAGATAGTTTAGAGGAAAATGAACAAACTATGCCTCTTGGACTTTGGTGTCCTATTGGCCAAGGCATGATGGAGCCTAAAGGTAGCGGTATGTAGCCAGAAGTGAGAAAATACATCTTTACAGACATCTTCCTATGCCATTCATCTGGAATGATCTGTTTACTCTTCAACAAACTCAGAATTGCACTCATGCAATTAAAGTCATGTCTAATTTGGCCATAATGGCCACTAAGAGGAAAATGGCTTAGTTTAGTTGAGTTGGTTTTCTCTCTTTCTTTTTTTTAAAGAGATGTAAAAGTAAAGATAGAATTTCATTTTCAAGCTCACTGCTCTGGAAATCAGAGTTTTTATTCATCTAAGCAGTGTTTTGCTCCCTTTGTAAGTTATCTATTTGAATAGAAAGTCACTCCATTTGAGATGGCATGTAAACACAATATTCCATCTGTTTAGGAATTCATAGTAGCAAAAGATGAGAAACGAGAAAGTGAAATACATTTTTAAAAATTGCTGGGCCATTTATTCCTGGGGAGACGTAGAGGTGCATTTCAAAAACATAGCATTACGTTTCTATGCCTTCTTCCTGAGGAAAAAAAGGAAGATTTTGCACACAGATTTGGCATGAGCTCAAATTTGCCCTTGGATAGGGAAGAAAGGGGAGGGCTAGTTTACAATATTGTCTTTGGTTTACCCAGCAGGAATATCTGCTTGGTTTCATGAGTGGGATATTACCATGGATGTCAACAAATGATCAAACCTATTTAGCACCAGATAAGTATCTCTACTGCCAGTGAATATTACTTGTTACAGATAGTTTCAATGAGAGTGGGGATATTATAACCAGCGGGTACCAAGATTTTTTTAAAATAAAAAACAGAACTATCAATGGAAAGGCTGCAGGAGATTATTTTTGTTGATGATGATAATATGTGAAATGCTACATAGCTTTCTCTCCAGAGAATAAGTAGTCCAGCTATTGTAAAGGAACATCTTAGTACCACAGTTCAATGAACATCTTTATATGTACACATGCAACACAAAAAGCAGGAATGCTGTTATAACTGACATGTTCCTTTTCCTTGTTGCTAATTAAAGTGTGGCCATCCATAGAGCACTCATTCGTGTACAAGACCTCATAAACATTCCACTCTGATGCAATGAATAAGAGATGACTTTCTTATTAGAGAGATTGAGGTATCCATCAGTGGGATGACATGAATGTTGAAATGATTCTCTCCCAGAAGCCCTCTGCTATTTATCTTCCAAAAAGGTTCATTCCCCCTTAGTTGTCAAGGCCATATGTTTTTGACTGAGAAGAAGAAACCAAAACCAGTTACTGAACTTCCTTGCAAGCTCTATGAGGGGGAGACCTGTAGGTCCATTCACCCAGGCCATAGTGCATGTGTGTGGTGAGCAAGGTGGTGTTCACTTCAGCCAAGGGCACAGCTCTTTGGCTTTGTTTTTCAGCATGAGTTGAATGTGGATTCTGCAAATTCAAAAAAAAAAAAGCATGCCATTTTCTTACCCTTTCCCCAAACAATGAGAGGGCCTCTTAATGGGAAATTGCCACAATCCTGCCAGTTTGACTTTTATTTGTCACAGACAATAGGGAAAATATATTGGCAGCATTGCAAGCTGGGAAGATGTAAGAGGTGTTGTGTACAGACCCACAGTCTCCACCTTGTAGTTTGTGGTGCTTTGCTGGGTATTGAAGATGCATGCATATTTAGTATAATTGAGTGGGCCAGAAAGGTAGCAGGGTTTTCAAAAAAGCTCCCAAGACCTTGCTTTTTAGAGAGGGATTTAGTGACCATTAGTGGGGTTTTGTGTGTTTGTGAAACATAAGCCACCATGTTGGCTGATTATTCTATTACTTTTGTTTCTTAACTATCATCGTATTATATGTTTGAGATTTGGTTTTTTAAATTGATATTAATATGACTGCTATAAAGCACCTGGAGTTCCTGCAGAAGATGGGTGGTATAAATAAATAAATAAATAAATAAATAAATAAATAAATAAATAAATAAATTTCATCACAGTCTCCAGGAATAGTGAGCTTTTGCAGCCGAAGCAAGAAAATTTGGGATTCGCACTGCACCACCTCACCAAGGATATGGTAACTCAATCGAACTCCACTGTGGCATTTACGCCTGCCATGAATTATTTATAAGTTACATGTCTGATTTGCATTGATGGTTGCTGACCAATGGGGAAGTTCAGGGGCGGAGCCTGGGCAGGGTTAAGGTTCAGCCCATCACAGAGTTAGTCAGATAGGGACTGAAAGAAAAACAGATAAGGTCCTGGAATAGAAGAGATAGGATGTTAGAGACTTCTGTGAGAATATTGAAGTGCTGAGCATCTATAAACTTAAGAACAGAGTGTGCAAGTGACCAAATTTGTCTATAATGTATACTAAGTGTATTTAAGCTATATTCTTCCTTTTGTGTGTACCCCAACAAGTTATACTTTATGCTTTTATATCTACTTTGTTATAAATAAACTTCCTTTATGCCTGTGAAGATTCCCAGTCATCCAGGTGAGTTTATCTGGAAGTTGGGTCATAGCAACTGGAATTCTTTTCTTGAGAGGTTGAAACATTTCGCTGCTCATCCAAACAGCTTCGTCAGTCTTGAGAGACTGAAACTTTTCGCTGCTCAACCAAACAGCTTCCTCAGACTTCCTTTATCTTTATTCAATTTAAACCAGTCTGGAAAGCATTAATTTACTAGAGAAACCAGTTGGTGGCAGCGGAAGAACAAATTAATGGTGGTGCTTGTCAATAGTCTGTGAAAGGGCCAGGGACATAGCATAGGAAAGTCATACCATTTTGTCTCTGCTTGAAAGAATGTTGGAGCAGTAAAGGTTGCTCCATGATTTGAGACTGGAGACTGTATTTGATGTGACTGCTCCTCTGTAATAGAAGAGTGGACATTATGGATCACATGGTCTATGTCCCCCAAAGTGTTGAGAGTATAACACAGATCCTTGGTGGGGAGGCGGCCTTCTTTAGCCAGGTGATTCCAATGTTCCAAGGACTTAATTGGCATGATGGAGGATATAATGAGTGGCTAGCTTAAGTGGATGGGGAATACCATAGAGGAAAAACAGGATTTTTTTCCAGCCTGAAAAGCTGGACCTGGCCAGTAAGCTAAAGGGCCTGCATCACTATAGATTTGCTTCCTTGTGGAAGAAGGAGGATTAAGTTGTAGCAACCCTCTTTGACCTTCTTTAGACTAAATAGGTGACAATGGATACTGCACAGCAAAAAAAGCCTGCTGCTGCCACCTTCTGCCTCTTTCATTCTTCAAGCAGCTGCATTAAGACTGTGCTCATTCACTCAACTGTGCTATGCCCCTAGCTGTTGGCACAGCTCCCACTCCCCACAGGCTACCTGCTACTCCTTTCTTCCTGCCAGGGCTGCCCAGGTTATTTGCCCAGTTGCCAGTATGAACTGTCCTCTGTCATCCCAAAATTGTTGCCATTTCCTACTGGCATTCCTATTGTTAAGCGGTTGTCACTATGCTCATTACAATCATTTCCAAATACATTGGTATAGCCAGTGATTGGTGTGCACTTACCAGTCACTGGCAAGGTGCCAGAAGGCACTGTAAAAATCTTTAAAACATTTTGCCTGTTCGTGTTCTTTTTAAAGGGGAAAATAATGACCATATAGAATTCACATCAATTTTAATGGAGTTCCAAATATCTAGAAATTCTGAATTTTTTAAAATCCTGACTTCTGAATCCAAAGGGGCTGTAATTCCTAATTTTGAATCCAAAATCCAAAATCCAAGTTTTGGTACCTAGTTCAAGTCCCTGGTTTAATATTGATTGATGTTTAATTGTTTTTCATATTGCTCTATTTAGTCTCTTAAACCTGTTGTGTTGTGTAGTTTTAATTGTTATGAGCCACCCTGGGTCCCCCATGGGGAAAAGGCAGCATGAAAATAACATAAATAAAACAAGCCAGGTAAAAACACAGTTGACTGGGTGGCTGACAACCCATTGTCACTAGAACCAAAAAAGGGTGATTTATTTTGCATGTCCTGAAGAAAAACCTAAATATCACACCAACCTGGTTTTTGTGTGTGCATTTTCTACTTCTCAGGATTTTAACTATCCTATGATTTTAAAATATTGCATGAATTATTTGGGGTGTTTTGCAGTTTCTTTCCAGCCTACCCAAAGTTCTGTAATGCCCAGCCTCTTGAAGAGTTCTGAAGACTTGGAGGGGAAAAACCTTTTTGTGATATTTTCATAACCAAGGAACATATTATCAAACATTCACATTTTGGTTCTGCTGCGGGTTCTTCTCAGACACCATAAAACTATGGGTGCTTTTACACCACCTCTATAATCTGCGTGCAACTTAAGTTCAGACTAGAGATCGTGGGGGCTTGTTGCTCTTCCTGCATTCCCACCCCTCCACACTCCATTGTTCCTGTCTGCGTGAGGGTAGGGAGAAAAAAAGGGAGAAAAGAATGCAGGCTCACCTCCGTCTGCTGGTGGAAGCCGCCTGAGCCGCCCCGTCGTGATTCCTGTCTCTTAAAGGGTTGGCGGGGACAAAAAAAACAAACAGAAGGCGAGGGAGCCCGGCATTCACAGCTTTTACAATGTGCATCAGAAGATTTTTTTACCTTCTGGAGGCCAGGTACCTGAAAAGTGCGCTGGGACGTGCTTAGGTGGGCGTGGTCATACTTTTTTTTTTTAAAGTCTGGAGCTGCTGGGAAAACATTTTTAAGCTCCGGATCTCGGAGCACTTTGCCTCGGATTTTAGGGGTCATGTAAAAGCGCCCTCTGTTTCCCTTTTGATGTTTTACATCTAACTCTTCTGAGCATTTCTCAGGTTGGAGCTCCCTTTTCCTTCCCTGTTCAGCTGTTCCTTCAAATTTACCTCACTGTTTGCTGGCAAACTGCACCTAAGAGGAAGAAGCACACTAGAGAGAAAAATGACAACACACACTTTTCAGCACTGGACATACTGAGATCTTTGCAAGAGGGAAACACAAATGTCCCATAAATCCTGGAATGCTTTCCAGCTACTAGAATATGGAGCCAACCACAAACAGATGTTTTTCTTCAATTTGGTCCTTCACTGGGAAATAGGAGGACAGCTGCACAGTCCCATTCTCTTTCATAAGTGCTGCCTAAAGGTTACCAAACAGAAGCTTTCCTTTCCACTTAAGGCATCCACCATCACATATATGTACACAATTGCCCAGAATAGTATCCAGCTGATGGTTAAGGAGATTACTGTCTCAAACGGTGAAAAAAAATATCCAGCAGATCAAAGTACTCCAGAGCCTGCTGCAGTGATGAACATGGCATTGTATCAGGGATGCTTTTGGTCCAGCACGTTTGATTGTTATTTGCTTAAATGTTTACAGACTGCTTAGGCATACAAACGGTCCCACTAGAAAACAAGTTGGACACCAGCTGCATTTTGCAGGCATGTTCAAAGAGAGAAGAGCAGACCTTGTCCAAAATGTTTGGCAGCTGCACCATGATGGGCTTTGTTATTTAACAGGATGATATTTTTTGGAATGCACATTTTCTCCTTTTTTTTTAATGAAGGTTCTCTGGCCTTAATTGCAAAGAACTAATAATGCACTTGCTTTTCTACTGATCTGCTGTGCTGCAGCAATTGGACACTGAAGAAATACCTGAGTGCACATTTCACTGCTTGTGCTCACGAAGAACAGACATGATTATTAAACAACCTTGACATGAAATATCCACAAGGTGTTCCAAATGAGCTGGGGGTAATTTTAATTTAAAGTATTGTCTGATGACGGGAAATGTGTTTTAGTTCAAATGAAATTCTGCCAAAAAAAAAAAACAAAAAAACCAAATCAACGCTTCATTCCTGGCATTAGGATTCATTACATATCACTAGAGATGGGCACGAAACGAAGAATTTTTTGTTTCCGTTTTCATTTTTTCATTTTGTACACAACAAAACGACAAACAAATTTTGTCTCCAAAATGAAATGAAACAAACAGCAACACCGGAAATTTTGTCGTGCGTTTCGTTTTCGTTACTGCAATACAGTGAAATGCTTTAAATGCTAAAAAAAAAATCACAAAAAATTGAAATAAATGGTAACGAAACGGTAATGAAATGAACGAAAACGAAAACAATTTGGAAATGAACCAAACAGACCCTCCAAATGACAAATGACAAACGAAACATCATTTTTTTGATTCGTGCCCATCTCTACATATTAGAGATGGGCACGACTCGGGAAAATGACGTTTTCGAGTTGTCGTGTGTCGGAGGCAGTCCGTTTCGGCTCGTTTCCGTTTTTTGCGAAATTTCACAAAAATTAGTCAGGTCGTTTTTTCGTTTTTTCGTTGTCATTAGTACTGGTTTGGGGGGGGGTAGCGGGCTCCTGGAGGGAGCTGCAGGAGTCAGCCAGAGCCACAAGTGACGGACTGGCAGACTCTTTGCACCCGCTGTGTCTCACGTACTTGCATGTAGTGCAATGCAAGTAGATCTGGCTTAGGGTTAAGACGTGTTAGCGCAAGCGCTAGGGTTAGGCTAGTTACGGGTGAGGTTAGGGTGAGTATTGGGGTGCATCTGGGTGCCTCTCTGACCCACTTAGAAGGACAGTGTACTGGCGTATGGGTTAGGCTTAGGGTTCGGGTTTGGGCTACGATTAGTGGGCTGTTTATGCCCGATTGGCACATCCCAGAAGTCTCTGTGGTCAACCTGGCCAAGTGGCCATGCGATTGGTGGAAAATTTGCATGGTCCACTCCCATGGGCAAGCCCATCATTGCGAATGTGCAGGTGTAAAAAAATAAAATAAAATAAAATAAAATAAAATCAACGGAGACTTTTTTTGCAAGAAAAACCCACTGCTGCTACTGTAAAAATTCAAGCATTTAAAATAGCTAATTTTCGCATGTTTCTGTGGTGCTTTGGTGGGGTTTTGGGCAACGATTTCAAAAAAAATATTGCGGTCGCCATTTTGGATCCCCCGCACTGCATGGCAAATGGATGCGCCCTCCCAGCCTGGTACCAGCAGCGCAGCAGTAGCAATAGCCAAGGAGAGGGGGGCAGGAAACCCCCCCCAAATAAAACACCCTTCTGGCCTGGTAGGTGCCCTCAGACAGTTTTCGCCTAGTTTTAGGGCCGGGAATTGGTTTTTTTTGTAACTTTTAAAAACTTTTTTTCTGTGCCGCTTGGCACTGCGCGGTCGCCGCGATGCAAGTAACGAGCACGACAAATCAGACCAAATTGTTCGTTCGTCGGTTCGAGCTCGAAGTCTGGTGGAGTAATTCCCGTTACCGTTTCCGTAGAGTAACGGATACGAGTAACGGAAACGGAAACGGGAATACCGCTAAGTCGTGCCCATCTCTACTACATATCACTTTCATGAAATCAGCTACATAAAAGTTTAAGGCATTATCGCTCATCTGCTTTGCTCATCCAGGCTTCAGACCTGTCTATGGGACTGAGACGACACTGGTTACAATGGTAGATGACTTACACAGAAAATAGATAGGAGATCTGTGTCCCTTTTAGTTTTACTGGAGTTCTCAGCTGTTTTTGACACTATAGACTAGGCATGCCCAAACTTCAGCCCTCCAGATGTTTTGGACCACAACTCCCAGAATTCCAAGCCTGTATTTCCAATGGCAAAGGACTGTGGGATTTGTGGTCCAAAACATCTGGAGGGCTGAAGTGGCATCCTCCTGACTCATCTCTCTGAAATGGGACTTGGGGGCACTGCATTAAAGTGGCTCTGGACCTTCCTGCAAGAAAAACACACAAAGTGTTGTTAGGTGATTCATGTTCAACACCACAACCACTGACCAGGGTTTTGTTCTGTTTCCTATGTTATAATGTTATTTAACATCTATATGAAACCACTGGGGAGATTATCATAACTAAGTGCCACAAGTATGCTGATGACACCCAGCTCTACCTCTCTTCATGTCTGGATGCTAAGGGAGCTACTATTTCAACTTTACCTGAGTGTAAAGCTTTAATGTTGTCTTTTAATGCTGTAAGATGTCACTCAATTCTCTTTCTCAAACTTGAATATGTCTAAATTGTACTGGACTGTGTATTGTCCCTCATTACTCTAAGCCACCTTGGGTCCTTTTCCAAGGAGAAAGGTGGGGTAAAATACTTTAAATAAATAAATAAATAAATAAATAAATAAATAAATAAATAAATAAATAAATACTGAGATAAATGCCTATAGTTATAAAAATAATCTCCGCCTAGTTACCATACATCCTATGGCAGTGGTGGCAAACCATTGCCACTACATGACATTTATTTATTTACTTTGGTGATCCAGCTATTTTGGACCTTTGTTTCTGGCAATCTAGGCTATTCTGGGAATTATGATTCAAAACATCTGGAGAGCTGAAGGTTCACCACCATGCATTGAGTGTGCCCCAAGAACCACTACTGCATTTAAAAATGGGACACATCCAGAGCTGCTGTATGAAAGGGAATAAGACATCCATGGACGAAAGGATGGTCCGTGTCTATTGGAGATGTTGCCTGTGCAGAATCCCCATGTTCAGAATCAGAATACTACAGGGATGTTGTTTGATTGTTTTTTTCAATCAGGCATAACCAGGACAATCTAGGGTGAGGGAGGAAAGTACAGAAAGATTTGCTAGATCACCAAATCTCTGGAATGTTATGTGTCAAGAAGCAGAACTGCCACAGTAGTATGAAATCCTTGATGTTCTGCTTAACACCTTCTCAAGAGTATCCTGTTGGCCAGTGTGGAAACGAGTCTAGACTGCCTTCTACTCTGACCCCAGGAGATTCCTTGCCTTTGCTATCCCACAGTAGCAAAATATAAATTATGTCATGAATATCCCTTTGTAGATATGAGTAAAAATGTTGATTCATTTTTTAAGAGAAACACTACTCCAGATTTGCAAATATCTGTGTATATGGCACAGAAAGAACATAAAATTAATGATTCATGGGCTGCATCTGTGTTTGCTGCTCCATACATTGCTCCCATGTAGCACTGAAAAAGAGATCAATTTATAAAGCATATTTTCTGCAACAAAAAGCTTACCAACGTCACAAAAAACACAAGGGTTCTGCTAACAAATATCTACAGTAAGCAGGCTTATGCAAAGGATTCAGATCCTTCCATTCCAACAAAAGGGCTGGGGTTTTCCATTCCCAGCTATTAAGATTGGTGTGGATTAAACTTTGGGGGAAACCTGTTATCCGTGGCTACCACTGAATCTCCATTCATGGAAACAGAAATTTCATAATGCTTGAACGGACAGGTTGACTTCTGCATTGTATTACAGGAGCATTGGGAAGCTGTGCTTTGAAGAATCCTTGCAATGCAGAAATCAGTAAGAAAAATGCAAAACTGATGTAGTGTTACAAGTCTGGATTACATAGTAATATTCCACTGCATGTTTTTTACAAAAACACTGGGAAGGATGAACAGCCCGTAAACATAATAATGAGAAATAACTTAGAGATTCAGAATGCATCCTGCCATGATTGCATGGCACAACATCTACAAATAAAGTGATTACAAGAGTGCTACTTATCCATAAACTAGCTGTAAACAAATGGGCTTTAAAAACCTTGATGCAGCCAGTTATGAGGAAACATATGAATAAATGAATGATTGAAAATCCAATCTAATCCAATTCAGGCGCTTGTATAGCATTCTTCAGAGAAGGTCCCTGAAGGCTGGGCCAAAAATAGAGAAACTGCCAGCAAGAAAAGCTATAAAAATTATTTCAATCTAACGTTAACACTCTTGGTCAAACTCAGACTGCCAAATATATAAATTGGCTTAGGCATCTGAGAATTCAGAGATGTTTAGCCAACAAGAAAAGACTATTAAGCTGCAACCAGAAGCATATTGACTTAGGAGAAAGTCTGAGTAAAATGAAGTGAAATTACTTCCTGATGAACATGATGTGGATCAGGCCATGAGATCATTTCAAAGGTTTATGACTATTTTCTGGAATAAGCCCAATTGTATGAGGTTTCTGACGGAATAAATATAGGTAGCATTGGACTACACATTTCTGATTTTTTCCTGCAAAGCAGAAATGTAATTATTTAAGGGAAAGGCAATTAAGGCAATTGAAGGAAAGGTGAGAGATAATAGCACAATGCAGGTGTTCAGAATGCTGCTGAAATAAACAAATGGCTAATCAAAATGCACCAGCTTCATACTCTTTCTTTGAGACCACCCATGTAAACTGAAGAGTCTCCACAATGCACCAAAATGTCTCCATGTGATCCATAGCACCTACTTTTTTCAGGCTCCCGAGTGACTTGGACCACTTGTGTGGATACATGAGGTGCTTCTCTTCACCTGTCATCCTCCATGTCAGGTGTGTGACGTCAGAGATGGGGCTACCACTCCAATTCCCTTCACCCCCAGATTCCAGCCATCTTCCAAATGATGGAACAGGGCTTCTGAAGAGCTAAAAATGAAGTATTTTTTTATAACTAAAAGGAAAATGAAATGAGTTAAGCCTTAGTTTATTCAAACTTGAAACTATGCAAGACTGAGAGGATGCTGGTGACTTGGGGACATGGCTTCTTGTGCTCAGAACAATGAAATGTATAGGAGCTGTAAATGCAATCAGGTGACATCTGTGTAACTTCCAGGTGGAGAGGGGGACACATACACCCAATGTCAGACCACTGACTTCTACACGTATATGTATATGGGCTTAATGACTGAATAGGGTTATACTGAATTTACAGTTCCAGAGAGAGGATTGGGCCGTTCCAGAGAGAGGATTTATGTCAGGATTGGGCCTGACTTGGACCTCACTTTGATTTTTTTTTCTTGTTTATGTGGGGGAAAACATCAAACAAATCCTGACTAACAGATAAATGAATTGAAGCTATTGATTTTGGCTGATCTGAATCCAAGGGAAAACATCTATGCCTCTGCCATGGCTAGCATTGTATAAAAAAGCTAAAGGTAGCCAGCAGCATATCCCTTTAAAGATCTTGTTAAAATAGGAAAAGTAAGGTCCAGTATCAGCATTTCATTTGTCTGCATTTCATAAAAGTGTACACATATAGACCGGCTTATAATTGGAGGCCGAACTTTCTCTCCATCTCATAGTTATTTAAAAACAACAACATTTTATTACTTTGTTCTTTCAGTATCTTTATGGCATCATTGGGACCCCACTTGCATCCTCCATTGGCTAGTACATCACTTGATTGTGTTCCACAGTTGGCATGAGGCAATTTCAGGAATGGGTTCATTGAGCACATTATGAAATGGTACAGGTTGAAATCCTGTGGAGGTTTTCCTTTCATTAACATTCTATTATTAATATGGACCTTCTTGGGCTGTGAATGAATTAATTCTAATTCCTTGGAAACATTCTTTTTCTCATTTTAAAATTGGTGTTGCATTGATGATTGGCATCATGAACACATCTAGGAGGATTTTGAAAGAACAGTGATGTAGCTCTTCTCATATGAGAAAATCTTGCAGTTTTACGGGTATAGGTATGCATGTAGGGTGGAATCGGGTTTACGGCCTCCCCAAGATTCACAAAGAAGGAACACCTCTCAGACCCATAGTCAGCTCCATAGGTTCACCCCTACAAAACCTCGCCAAATTTCTTGCCAAACAACTCCAGCCCTATGCAGAATCCATCTCTTCATACGTACAAAACTCGTTCCACTTCATAGAAATTATAAAGAAACAAGACCTACAACCCAATGACCTACTCGTGAGCTTCGATGTTGTTTCGCTCTTCACACAAGTGCCCATTCAAGAAGCCTTGACAGCTATCCACAACAAATACAACCCCCCCAAGCACATCCTAGATCTGACCAACCACTGCCTAACCAACACATACTTCATCCACAATGGACAAAGATACAAACAGATAGAAGGAGCACCCATGGGATCACCCCTCTCACCGGTCATCGCAAACCTATATATGGAACACTTTGAAACCAACGCGTTACAGAAGTCCGAACATAAACCCAAACTCTGGCTCAGATATGTTGACGACACCTTTGTTATCTGGCCACACGGGAAAGACAAACTGAACAACTTCCTCACACATCTCAACAGCCTACACCCCAAAATACAATTCACTATGGAAATAGAAGCCAACAACCAACTTCCCTTCCTGGACGTCCTAATCTACAAAAAACCCGATGGCTCCTTAGGACATACCATCTACCGGAAAAAAACACATACAAACCGCTACTTAAATGCACAATCACACCACCACCCTGCACAGATCAACTCCGTAGCAAAAACCCTCATCTCCAGAACCAAACGCCTCGCTGACAAAGACCACCTAAAAACTGAATTACACACTCTCTCGAATGCTTTAATTGCGAACGGATTCCAAAAAAACACCATCACCAAACTAATCCAAAAAGAAACACCCCCCAAGAACCAAGAAACAGAAGAGAACAACGGCACTGCCCTCCTCCCTTACATCAAAGGCACCACAGACAAAATAAGCAAAATTCTCCACAAACACAATATCAAGACAGCCTTTTGCACCGAACAAAAAATAGCCAACATTTTAAGAAACCCCAAAGACAAGATTGAGCTAGAAAACCAAGGAGTCTACGAAATACCATGCAAAGTCTGCCCAGCCACATACATCGGACAGACAAACAGGAGAATAAGCGCACGCATCGCAGAACACAAGAACGCAGTCAAAAAAGAAGAAAAATCTTCCTCTCTCTTCCAGCACATAAAAACAACAGGTCATGAAATTGATTTTAAAAGAACCAAACTCATCTCCAAAACTGAACACTTCAACAGTCGAATAATCATGGAAGCCATTGAAATAGAGAAACACCCAAACAACATGAATAAACGTGATGACACCTCCCGCTTGCCTGACATCTGGAAACTAGCCCTGGTCAACAGACGAGCCTCTGTCACAAAGACTGACACCAGGTCCAAAAGGACACAAGATGCCACCACCCTCCCTCCACACCAAACACAAACCCAAACCCTTCCCACAGATGAAACGAAACCACCATCCAATAACAAAACCACGACTGCACCATCTACCACTACTCCCCACCCCAGCCACCACATGGAGCACACTTACACACGCCAAAAAAACATTGGGAGACCACAGACACGCAGCCAGACCAAAATGAATTCACAAGACACAGGACCCCACTCCACCAAAGCCCAGGATGCTGCCAGAACACCCATCACCAAGGTCGTTAAGAAACAAAAGGCTAATAGACACACATCCAGCACCTCACCCACACATGATGTCTCTAAACAGCCATCTAACCCACCAGCAGTTAAGCCCTTAACGATCACCTCAGCCACACAGCAGATCACAAAAGAACAAACGAACCTACAATCAGCAACAGAGCAAACAAACCACACACTCCCAGCAGTATTTATAGAAGGACTTCAACTGAGATCACGCTTTGCTTCAAGAAGAAAGAAGCCAGAACACCAGCCTGAAGATGACGAGTGAGACCTCGTCGAAACGTCGCCAAAACAACCAGATTTCTACACGGGAAGAAACCCGAATCCACCCTAACATGCATACCTATACCCGTGAAAATCTACGAAAACAAATATCCGACCTCTACGGGGAGGAAACCTTCCAGCTGACCAGAACCTACGAGAAACTAGAAGTCCGAAGAGCCACCATCTTATGTGACATTGCATTCCTACGCAACTGCCGAGATAAAAATGTGATCCCCACAAGCTTCCAACTGAAATTCCACTCAAAAACCCCATCCAGCGAAAGGATCCTGAAAAGAACAGAACTAGCCCTAATCAGAAACGAACTACACAAGAAAAGATACCTACTAGATCAAACCAACAGAGACCTACTCACTCTCCACCTCAAACTCAGCAACAAAATCCACCCAACACTCTGGAACAAATCCAAGCAACTCGCCGCCTGGAGAGCTGAAACAGAGACCTCCCACAAGACAGACATACACACCAACAAACTCCACAAACTGGAAAAACGCCAGAAGCCCAACCCCCCACAGCAGCCCATGAAACAAACAGTTCACAACATATCAGACAGGACACTCACCATCGCAGAGACCAAAGTCCTGTCCAAAGGATTCAACTTTGCAGTCGCCCCCAGACACATCCCCACTGAAAACATCATATGCGGAGTGGAAGCCAGCCTAACCAAAATCAAACCAGATGAAGCCAACAAAATCAGACTCGAAGTCACCAATATCCTCTGCTCCAGCAAACCACCCAGAAGCAATTTACACAAAGAAGAACAAAAAGCCCTCACCAACCTGAGGAAAGACAACAACATAATCATTCTCCCAGCAGACAAAGGCAATGCCACAGTGGTGATGAACACATCTGACTACCAAGCCAAACTATCCAACCTACTACAAGACCCTGCTTACATACCTTTGAACACAGACCCCACCACCTACCTGGAAAAAACCACCAAAGCCAAAATAAAAGCCTCACCCTTAAGTGAAGAAATCAAGCCAAGCATCATCCCCAGAGAGAAATCATCTAGATGCCCCAAGCTCTACGGCCTCCCCAAGATTCACAAAGAAGGAACACCTCTCAGACCCATAGTCAGCTCCATAGGTTCACCCCTACAAAACCTCGCCAAATTTCTTGCCAAACAACTCCAGCCCTATGCAGAATCCATCTCTTCATACGTACAAAACTCGTTCCACTTCATAGAAATTATAAAGAAACAAGACCTACAACCCAATGACCTACTCGTGAGCTTCGATGTTGTTTCGCTCTTCACACAAGTGCCCATTCAAGAAGCCTTGACAGCTATCCACAACAAATACAACCCCCCCAAGCACATCCTAGATCTGACCAACCACTGCCTAACCAACACATACTTCATCCACAATGGACAAAGATACAAACAGATAGAAGGAGCACCCATGGGATCACCCCTCTCACCGGTCATCGCAAACCTATATATGGAACACTTTGAAACCAACGCGTTACAGAAGTCCGAACATAAACCCAAACTCTGGCTCAGATATGTTGACGACACCTTTGTTATCTGGCCACATGGGAAAGACAAACTGAACAACTTCCTCACACATCTCAACAGCCTACACCCCAAAATACAATTCACTATGGAAATAGAAGCCAACAACCAACTTCCCTTCCTGGACGTCCTAATCTACAAAAAACCCGATGGCTCCTTAGGACATACCATCTACCGGAAAAAAACACATACAAACCGCTACTTAAATGCACAATCACACCACCACCCTGCACAGATCAACTCCGTAGCAAAAAACCCTCATCTCCAGAACCAAACGCCTCGCTGACAAAGACCACCTAAAAACTGAATTACACACTCTCTCGAATGCTTTAATTGCGAACGGATTCCAAAAAAACACCATCACCAAACTAATCCAAAAAGAAAAACACCCCCAAGAACCAAGAAACAGAAGAGAACAACGGCACTGCCCTCCTCCCTTACATCAAAGGCACCACAGACAAAATAAGCAAAATTCTCCACAAACACAATATCAAGACAGCCTTTTGCACCGAACAAAAAATAGCCAACATTTTAAGAAACCCCAAAGACAAGATTGAGCTAGAAAACCAAGGAGTCTACGAAATACCATGCAAAGTCTGCCCAGCCACATACATCGGACAGACAAACAGGAGAATAAGCGCACGCATCGCAGAACACAAGAACGCAGTCAAAAAAGAAGAAAAATCTTCCTCTCTCTTCCAGCACATAAAAACAACAGGTCATGAAATTGATTTTAAAAGAACCAAACTCATCTCCAAAACTGAACACTTCAACAGTCGAATAATCATGGAAGCCATTGAAATAGAGAAACACCCAAACAACATGAATAAACGTGATGACACCTCCCGCTTGCCTGACATCTGGAAACTAGCCCTGGTCAACAGACGAGCCTCTGTCACAAAGACTGACACCAGGTCCAAAAGGACACAAGATGCCACCACCCTCCCTCCACACCAAACACAAACCCAAACCCTTCCCACAGATGAAACGAAACCACCATCCAATAACAAAACCACGACTGCACCATCTACCACTACTCCCCACTCCAGCCACCACATGGAGCACACTTACACACGCCAAAAAAACATTGGGAGACCACAGACACGCAGCCAGACCAAAATGAATTCACAAGACACAGGACCCCACTCCACCAAAGCCCAGGATGCTGCCAGAACACCCATCACCAAGGTCGTTAAGAAACAAAAGGCTAATAGACACACATCCAGCACCTCACCCACACATGATGTCTCTAAACAGCCATCTAACCCACCAGCAGTTAAGCCCTTAACGATCACCTCAGCCACACAGCAGATCACAAAAGAACAAACGAACCTACAATCAGCAACAGAGCAAACAAACCACACACTCCCAGCAGTATTTATAGAAGGACTTCAACTGAGATCACGCTTTGCTTCAAGAAGAAAGAAGCCAGAACACCAGCCTGAAGATGACGAGTGAGACCTCGTCGAAATGTCGCCAAAACAACCAGATTTCTACACGGGAAGAAACCCGAATCCACCCTAACATCATATATATATATATATATATATATATATATATATATATATATATATATATATATATATATATATATATATATATATATATATATATATATATATATATATATATATATATATATATATATATATATATATATATATATATATATATACAGGGTCGGCCCTGGTTAGTACTTGGATGGGCGACCACCAGGGAATATCAGGTGCTGTAGGTGCCTGGAGTAGGAACTGGCAAGCCACTCTAGTACTCCTGCCAAGAAAACTCCATGAACATGGAGTCACAAAGAGTCGGTCTCGACTGTAACACACACACACACACACACACACACACACACACACACACACACACACACATTCTTCCAACTTCCCTGCTTATTGGAGAAAGTTTTGTTCTCTTTCTATGTGTAAGGTCTTCATTCTATGGATGGTGCATAGATGCCCTATCCATACAAGATAGGATGTCCATTCTGTAGTTTCTCTGACCCCTGTGAGTATGAAGCTCCATCAGGGCAGTGGTGAATTTTGCTTGTTTGACTTGCCTCCAAAATGTTTGCAAGATGAGAAACAGAGGAAGAATATTATATAACAGAGAAAGCATTGCCCACCCAGCCCGGATCAAGGAAGCAAGAAACGAGACTCTCATATGTGGTTAACAAAACGGGCCACACTTTATTAAACATTAACTTCAACAACATAAAAAGGGGGGCAGCAGTAGGACGGAAGGCGAATTTGTCTGGGGCCAGCCTAGCCGCAAATGGACACCGGATCAGATGGAATAACACCTGAGGCTCCCTGCTCTAGGTGATTGTAATCTAAGGGAAAATCTGAGGGAACCTGCCTTTCCTGCCCTCACAGAGCAGAGTCCTTCAACCCTGCTTGGTGGGCTGGCTTACACCCTTGACAGGTGTCCATCAGCTCACCATTTAAAATGCCTGCCTTCCATCACTACCTGCCAGTGTGATACATAAAAACACGCCAAACCCAGAAAAACAGAAATTAAGAACAGGGTGGGTGAAAACACACCTGTCCAAACAGCCAATTAAGGGCAGGTCAAAAATTCCCATCTGGCCCCAAAGTGACCAGATAGACTCATTCTTAAAGCAGGGTTGGCAGGTGGGGCGATGATCTGAAGAAGAGGCAACTTAACAGTTGGAACACCTTTAACTAGGTAAGCTCCAAGAGGCCCCAAAGGGCTACCATAGCTACCTCCTCGCATTTGCCTCCCCCCCCCCCCGGATGGGCAGGCAAAAAGACTCCCGAACCACATTCACGGCCATGGGAGAGCAGAATATCTAATAATGAAATTAAACAATTTCAGAGTAAGTCACTGATAGATGCTGGCCCACTTAAATGGTAGCCTCGTTGAATGGAGTCTACTCATTACTCCCTGTTATTGATTATAAAGGCAATTGCGCCAAAGAAGCTATACAAGCTGGCCGTATACAATGATGGCAACATTTTGTATGAGGCATTCATTCATATCTTGCTCAAGTCCATTTTTCCTTACTACTAATTAAAGTACATGTGTTATCACTAACCACTGCTACTTAACACACTTTGCATAGATTTTATTTCATAATTTGCTAATGAATGAAGATGGGATATCTTGGATGTACTATTTGTATAAAGAGATTTGCGATAAACTGAATCAGAGGGATTTTCCTATCTCTCCTTCTAAAGGACTGGTAACTATGCCAAATCCTGGAAACCACTCAAATGGACTTTCAAAAAAAAATAGGTCAAAACAGGTCAAAATACTTCAAATATCTAGGTATTCAGTTTCATTATAAACATACCTGGAAACACCACCACAAAGTAGTATTGAAGCTTGCAAGGTTGACAACATAATCTATAACTTACTTTTATATTGGAGGCAATGGTTATGTCCCAGCAACCCTCAAAGTGTTTAATGCTAAAGTAATTTCACAACTGTTATATGGCATCCCTATTTGGTTGAATGCCCTGGACTTCACTGTGGAATGAATTCAACCCTGCTTTTTACAGAAAATTTTAGGCACACCCAGATGAGTTTCTTATGCAATACTATGCTTAGAAGTAGGACAACCTCTGCTAGAGACAAGGGACCTATTAAATTTTGGCTCAGAGTATATTATAACACTGACCAGGATAGCCTAGCCTACCACTGATTGTTGAAAACTTCATAGCTCCAACAGGCTCAGCTAAATTAATTTAAAAACTCAGTGCTATGGGTATTGAGGTAGATACCCTTGGTTCATTGCCCCAGTTGGAAGCTTACAAGTTGATAAAACGCAGGTTTCTAGATGTATAACTGCAGGATTTACAGAGTGCAGCAAACTCAATATGTTCACCAATGAGCTTGCTGATCCCAGTTCAAGCTGAGCACCTTGCTCATTACCTTTACTTGCTAAAATGTCCCGAGGAATGGAGGGCCTACACTCTTGCTAGATGCAATGCCATTCCATCAGCAGTGTTGTATGGGAGATTCATTTGGACTCCATACAACAACAGTCATTGCTCCTGTGTACTTGGTGGAGTGGAATCATTCTACCGTGTGGTTCTGTACTGTCTATTCTATGATCATTTATATATATATATAAAAAAACCTCCTCGATCCACTTTGATTATTTGATTATTTGAGGTTTCTTCTGTCATCAGGAGAGTCTGTTGTGATAGAAAATGTGGCAACTTTTTAAACCCAGTTGGTCAGGGCCCGCAGGCAGAGATACACTGAGCTTCTAGTTTTGTAATGTGTCATTTTCTTTTTAAATCTGTACTGAAATTGTGCTGTTTATGTCTTTTTCTGTATGCCAATAAAGGCTGATTGATTGTGTGATGTTGAGTCCATGTTGATTTTCCACCTGTCTGCCCTGCAGTTTCTGTTTACACCAGAGAGATGCTGTCTTAACTGGGGCGTGCTGAGTCTTGGACAAAGCTTCTACCTTTGCCATCCCCTCTTTCCCCAATTCAAAGCCACAGAATTTGCTCAAATTTACTCAATGCACACTTTTGTTGAAGGGAGAAAGAATACTCCCGGGTTACAGCTTCCTCTCCTCAGTGCCTAGATTACATGATCCATCGCTTGTGCACAATGTTTGCCATCTATTCCATCTGGAATAGGCACAAAAGCATAGAAATAATATGACTTTAGCAGAACCATCATTTATTTTGAGTGCCACATTGGACTGCATTGCTTTGTTTCGAAACTGACTAATATCTCTGCTTCTTTTCAAATTCTTAAGAGTTGCCAGTTCCATATCACATCCACAAATATAAGTCTGTTATGCCTCAAATCAGCGGTGATGGGAAAAGGCATGTATTTCCAGTTTCCACAGATTTAATGTATTCTCTTGAAAAGCAAACAAAATGTGCACCATACATGTTTTTTCCTGGGTTGTGGCGGACACTACATTCTGGTTTATTGTGCTAACTTTCTATTGCTAACTGTACAGTGTCATGTCATGTGTCTAGGATACAGGCTCATTAAATGTTTGGGAGGAGATAAAAATGCCAATGGAAATTTGTTACTGGCTACATTGAGATGGGTTAAAAACAACACTGCAGTTCTCCAGAGACATTCCTGTCAAGCCCAGCCTTTAGTTAGTTGACTTGCCGACAGAGGAAATACAGGAAGAACAAAAGTGTGCTTCTTGTATGTACACTGGGGTCTAAATCAATCCTCTTGTTAAAATCTTTTCACTCTGAAACTTTGAATGCCTTTGCTTCCTGCCCCCTCCTCAACTCAATCCTAGCATTGGGGGCGGGGGGGGGAGATTTCCTTTCATTTCGTTTCTCAGGCTTACCCCATTAGCATTTGGATTTACACCAAATGGAGCTTTGGGGCTGTGCTTTGGGGCTTTGACTCTTCGGTGTTGACTAGCTTCAGCTTCATGATGTGTATGTGGCTTGGTTATCTCCTGGTTTAACAATTATTTGCCCAGAGATGTACGTACTGTGTGCACAAAATGGCTATTCCACTCAGCAACTAGCTCATTTATATTAGTATGTTTGGGGTTTGCTTTGTAAAAAAAAAATCTGTGGAAATTATTAATAATGTTACTAAATTATCAAGCCCTTCTGCAGTTTGATTTTTAGCAAACAATCTTGAACCAAACCCATGTTGGGTTTTATTTGCTTTTCAAATAAAATCACGATGGTGAGCTGGACTTCTCAGTTCTGAAACAAAGAGTGGGAATGGCTTGAAAGAGTACAATGCTGGTAGAAGTCTTTGCAACCAAGGAGAAATTCAGAAAGGAAACCAAGACCCATCTCAAACTCTCACTCTCTCCACTCCAAACACACACCTATCTTCATCAATTCTTAGAACAGAACAAAACAAGAACAAACAACACTTACAAGCATCTAGGTCATCTGCAACTCTCTCTCTCTCTCTCTCTCTCTCTCTCTCTCTCTCTACGTTTACTTAACTCATAACATCTCATCCAATTCTTCTGAAGATACCTTAGAAAATATTGGTTAATATTCTCCTTGTTATCCATGACAAATCAGGCTTCAGAAAATGAGGCAAGGTTACAGAGTGCCTGCCTTGGTTCTGAGGTTAACCATGTTGTTGATCTGAGCCTATGAGCTGAGATGACCTTTATTCTGCCCCGCAAGTCAGGTTCTGAGGCTAAGACTTCCCTGCCTCCCAGCACACACACAGACTTCTGTACTACCTTGTTGAAATCAAATTCATTCAAGGTCTCCACAGCAATTTGTCCCTTAACACTCATTAATGCTTTCCAGGTCACAGTACTGAAGTAATGTAAAAACCACAGAATTCTCCTTTAATAAGTTTGTCCCCCCCTCCTTACCCATCTCAGTTTTCTGTTTCTCTTTCCCTACCTTTCACTGAAAGCTTTTTTCAATCACCAGGACTCAGTGACCCTTCAGCTCCTCTGTCTTTGGGGACTGTTCTCCAGTCGCCTGCCTGCCTCACAGAGTATTTCTTGTCTGTAGCATTTGTATGAGACTTTAATATCTGTCAAACAACTTCACTCAGAAAAGTTGTTCCCTGAGAACTTGAAGTGTTGTTAACACCGCATGACATCTCAGCCACTCAGTGTCTTTTTCAGACACTTTTCTTTGACAAGCACAAAATAAATGTGAAGTACAATTAATTCTGGTAAATTTTAAAACCTCTCCTTCTCCAACGTGAGCATAATGACTTTTCTTCAAACTAGCTGTTTGTCTCAATAGCCCACTGGAGTTTGCAAAGCTATACCAAGTCCCTTTTAATATCATTCATAATTTCATTAGGCTGTTCTGGGTAAAGAAAAAATAATAATTTTAAATGTGGAATTATAATCTTAAATTTTTTTAAATCTCTCTGTCTTGTCAGCTCATTCTGATGGCCACCAAGAAGTTATTTTAAAATAAACATATATTACTTCATTGAAAATGAAACATAAACAGTTAAAGAAAAAGCATTATGACTACTTTTCCAGTGTAACGAGAATCAACATTCTACTTCAAACAATAATGTCACTATGCTCAGCCCTCGGTAAAGGACATTAGAATTAAGAGAAAGTTATCTGGATTTGGATGTCCAGTATTAAGGATTGCAACCTTAAACTCAAAAGCTAATTATTAAATTATTACAATATTTTTAATTAATAAACAACAATCATATTAAAACTTACAAATAAGAACATTAAAATACAAGTAAAACAACAGAATATAACAATCCCCTTTACAAACATCATCTTGGTCAACCAATCATTTAAAGGAAAGCCTGCTTGAAGAGAGAGATCGCCACCTGATTGGGGAAGGACAGCTTGGCCTCCAATGGGAGTGACTTCCAGAGTCTGGGAGCAGCAAAAGGGAAGACCTTCTCCCATGTCCCCACCAAATGTCCCTGTGAGGCTGGTGAGAATGAGGAAAAGGTCTCTCCTCATGATCTTGCTGTCCAGATAGTCTCATACAAGGAGGTACAGCCTTTTTGGTAGCTTGGACCCAAACAACTTGGGGCTATGTAGTTTGAAACCAGCATTTTGAATTGGAGCCGCTCTATCAGGAGAATTAAATGTTTCTTGTAACCAGCCACAGGTAACCATCTGGCTGTCGCATTTTGGACCTGGTGGAGTTTCCAAACACTTTCCAAAGGTAATATGACATAGAACATGTTACAGTAATCCAGCCAGGATATAACTAAGGCATGTGTCACCATGACCAGATTAGACCTCCCAAAGAGTAGGTGAAGCTGGTGCACCAGTTTTAATTGTGCAAAAGCACTCCTGGCTAAAGGCAAAAACTGGGTACCTAAGCTCAGAGATGAATCCAGAAGCACTTCCAAGCTATGCACCTGTGTTTTCAGAAGGAGGTATAACCCTATCCATTTGTCAAGCTGTTTCTGAGTTTAGACTTTACCAGTTACTTTGGTAACTTTGTTGAATCATTTGCTATGTTCTTAACTTAGGCTTGAGCCAGTCATTGTATTCACATGGGGTCTTCACTGGCAGGCTTGAACAGAAATTCTGTTAAGGGATAGAATTAGGAAGCATCACTCTTGCAATGATTGTTGACTTCTGAGCCTCGTAACTCATGACTGTGGGTCCTAGTGGCATAAGAGTGATCACCTTTTAGACCGACTTTAATTACATAGTTAGAGTTGTGGACCCCCCATTATGAAAGATTTGAGAAAAGTCTCCTTGCACCAGCAAGGTCAGGTGTGCAATAATCTAAGGTCATTGCTCAACCTGACCATGAAAGTCTTGCCTGTGAGGTTTTATTCAGACTGGTGCTTTGTTTTACGTGATATATCTCCTGCACATTTTCCCACTGTAATTCTTTTTAAATGCACCTGGCTCTAATGAAATCCAATTTTAAGTCTCACTCTCTCCATCTGCAAATATTCTTCTCCTGTTACTTTAAAAAAAAACCTTAGCATTTATAAGATTTGTTGAGCCTTAAAAGAAAGGCTGGTAGAAGGTTTGAAGAAAGAAACTCTAAGCTTGGTTAGTTACTTTATAAAGCAATTCGTTATAGGTACTGCTAATCCTGAAACGTTGCTAGTTATAATTCTATACATTTTAGAAGGATCGTGTTTATACTTCCATTATTTAACCATTGCTTTCAGTTACTTCAAAATGGTTATGTCACAAGCCACTGCTTTGTGATACACAGCATGTCTTTGTGAGGTCATTATGTACTTGCAACTGCAAAATGAATTAAAATAGTTAATGCTACACTGCAAAAGGAGGGTGGTTATCCCTCAATATGCTACAACTGAGATGTATCTTAATTACATCTTATTTATTGCAAAACACCTAAATTAATTACATGTAACTCATTAATTTAACAGGCTCCTGCTAAGCTCTGAGAAAATGATTTTGTATTTAGGATTCACAGGAAACAAGGTGGAGATACACAGATAAAGTCTTATTAGAGCCAATTTGTTTCAGAATGACTCATTGTTTACTCATCAACAATAGTTTTCCACATTGCCTGCTACTCTTTGTGGCAGCTTGACTTGCTTTTCTCTTCCCATGACTGGCATTTCTGATTTGTTTTTTATATCCCACTTTTCTCCCAATAATGTGACACAAGGTGGTGTACAACTGAAAGGTACACATATAGTATTTACAATCACAATAAATTATGATATTAAGATTAAAATATGATTCAGCAGAGTGTTAGAGACATCAGCTGAGATTATAAACTCTAAAGGCAGTGCCCCTAGGAATTTTTTTTTCTAATTGTAATTGGATGCCATGCTGTGGCAGCGCTAATCGCTCACCTGCAGCCTGGCTTCTGAAATTCCAAATCCAATTAGAAAGATTTTTTTTCCTAGGGGTACCCCCTTTGGAGCTTCATAACTCAGCCCCAAATTCCCCAAATTCCAACCTTTCCAAATTCCAGGGGCTTACAGGGAACAGCATGAGGAAGCTTCCATGCCATTTTGGTCCTTTAGGACCCAGGGGAGCATGGTGTTTCATTTCAATTTGTTTCATTTTGTTACAAAACTCCTTTAAAATTCATTACAAACAAAACAAAATGAAACTACTAAAGAAACAAAATGAAACAAAACAATATTTTCTGTTTCGTGCCCATCTCTGATAGAAACCAATTTGAGATGCCAAACATATAATCACTCAACATGATCATGCAGAATCCCAAGCACGTATCAAACTGATTTGGCAGCTCCAGTGTAGCAAACTTACGACTTACATAATTAAGCACATTACAAAGAGATCAAAAGCTAGAGTGCAAGGTTGTCTAGCTCCAATATTTATCAAATAAAGCAAACAAAAAGAACTTGAAGCTGCATGTCAAAAAATAGATCTCCAACTAAGTGGGATTCTCCTTAAAATACACATGGTTGATGTTGGCTATTCATTACTCCGGAGTAGAGATGGGCACGAAACAGAAAAATGGCATTTCAGTTTTTCGTTTGTCGTTGAGAGGTCTGTTTCGGTTCGTTTCCGTTTGTCGGGAATTTTTTTAAAAAATTTGTTACCATTTTTTGTTTTTCGTTTGTCATTTCTACCCGCTTTTTGTGTGATTTTTAAAGCATTTCCGTGAGCAGGCATCCTCCAATGCCCCAGACCAGAGGGAAAACACTAAAAAAATGGATGCTGGCAGAGACACAGTATAGACTAGGTATGCAGGGAGGCTGCAAAGGCAGCGGTGGACGTTGCCCAGGGTGCAAGGCAGCTGCAGAGTGACTGCACTGCAGGGCAGGGGAGGGTACTCACCAAGAGGTATGCAGCACGCATGCACACAGGGAGGCTGCAGGACTGAAGCTAGAGTCGCAGAGACAGCAATCCCACCCTAACTCCCACCAGAGACTGCAAGGGGGACGGGGGCTGCCAGAGCTTTTTATGCCCTCTGTGGCTGCCAGACCTGCCTGCCCAGTCCGCAACCTGGGCATGCTATTGGTTGAACATGATCCCATCACATGGCTTGCCTCCATTTTGTGGCTGGTGCGACATCGATTTTAAAGGGAAAAGAAAAATACATCGCGATGGGAGAAGACAAAAACAAACGTTTTAAGGACCCCAACCCCTGGTAGGTATTATCAGACAATATTAATAATTATCACTGTGTTTTATGGATGTCCAGGGCGTTTTTTAACATTTAAAACAGCTCATTTCATTGCGCGTCGCCATTAACGGAAACAAAACATAACGACTACAATTTTCATGGTTCTGTTCATTTTGTTGCATTTTCATCACAATTTTCGTTTGTTGTTTCGTTACGTAACAGAAACGACAAACGGTAAGGGAAACGAAAAAACGTTCGTTCTGTGCCCCTCTCTACTCAGGAGAGCTCAGGTGCTCCTAGCAAATATCCAGCTGTTCCTTCCTTATTGTATACTATAATGCTTGCAGCATCAGTGCATTGGAATCCTAGTACGGCCCTCAAAGCTTTTGAGTGTTACTGTTAAAACCTCAAGTGACTATTGTATCTGCCTTTAGAAAGCAACCATCCATGTGACGTTTGAAACTACTGGAGTTGTCAAAAAGTGCAACTAATGTTATTTCAAGGTCTGACTGTTTTTCCTTGTTACAGTCAGAAAGCATGCTAGCAAGATATTTCAAGGAGGATGTCAACTAAAGCACTGGATATTTTGCCATATACCATGCTGTAGTGAAACAAGGATTGATCTGAAGAAGACTTTTTAAGCCAATGCTAAACACGTTTGGAAATGGAGAGAATATTGAAAAAAAGGAGACAGTTGGTCCATTTGTGTTGTGTCAAACTAGATATGGCAGCATCAGTCTTTTATGTCAAAGACAATGAGATATGTTGCCAGTCTGATTATAAAACCTTGAAATTAACTAATGCAAACCAATGAAGCAATGTCAAATGCTCCAATTAGTCCACTTCAAAATGCCAATTAAAAATCAGTGTTTATGACAGAAAGCTTGATAGTAGATCATGACTTCTAGAATTTTGGGAATCTGCTTAATTATTGTAGGTTAAATTCTAAATAATTATACCTTTGTCCAAAATGTGAAAGGATGCTTCCACTAAGCAAACCAGTTCTTTCAGTAAAACCAATACCCCTTTTCTTCTTACAGTTCTATATCTCCTTCAAAGCAGCTCCAAAATGTAGAGGAACCCACCAAGACCCGTATTTCAGTGATATGAATAATCCAAGGGGAGCAGAACAAATTTCTGGCACTTCAGGGTTGTATGCTGCTAGCATGATGTTAGATTTAGGCCGTTTAGAGATATGCACACATTAAGAATATTAAGGAATATATAATATAAGGGGGAATGCACTGAGTGTTGTGTAGTGGATAGAGTGATGGACTATGACTCAGGAGATCTGGCTTCAAAACTTCAACTACAGTTCGAATCAATGGAACCCTACCCTAATTTGACTCACTATGCTAAGCAACAGTATTTCACCCATAAGGAGTAGCCTTTGACTATCTCATTCAAATTAACCAGTTTCAGTCCAAAGTAAAGGGTGGTTGTACAGCAAATTCCAGTGCTGCTTCTTCAGGTATGCCAGAAGCAACCTTGTGCTCCTTTCAGAAATGGAAGATTAGGGTAATGTCATTGTCTCAGGGGCACCCAAATATGGTCACAGTCCTCACATTCTTTGGGGAAGCTCGTTCTCTGTCTCTCAATAAAGTGCTGAAAAAAGAATATTCTGGCATGTAAATTGGCCCATGTTTGGATGCTGTTGCATTGTACTTCCAACCATTCTACATCACTGGATGCTACTTGGTTTGTCCTGATATGGGTAAGTTCTCTTGCATATTATGATCAGGATTAGCTCAACAACACACTGATGCTCTGTATTTAGAAGCAAATCAAGACAAAGCAAACTGTGCTACTGCCCCATAGTGCATAAAGCACTCTCTGGGTGGTTTACAAATTATTATGCTGGCTACACATTGCCCCTCTCCCAGTGAGCTGGGTACTCATTTTACTGACCTCAGAAAAATGGAAGGCTGAGTCAATCATGAACTGGCTACCTGGAATTGAACCCCCGGAAATGAGCACAGCTATGGCTGCAGTAAAGCAGTTTTAACCACTGCAACATGATTTACAGTAATACCTTGCTGTACGCCTGCAGGCATATGTTTTGTACATATGGGATTTTGAAGAGCCAGCCCTCCCATAAGGTAGAGTGAGGTGGCTCCTTCAGACACCAGACCTTGCACATCATGAAAGGGCAGCAAGTGCTTGGTCATTTCACTTGATAATTGTTGCATTTTTTTACTGTCTAGGATGGGGAGATACGTAATTTGGTACAGAGAATGGACTAGGACTCAGGCGGCCTAAGTTTGAATCCCACTCTCAGTCAAGGAAACTCACTGGGGGAGAAGAACTGGCAAATTATTCCTTAGGTGTCTCACTTACCTTGAAAGTCCTATTTGAATTTATATAAGGCGGTTTCAAATGGATGGCACATAACAAGGATAGAGAAAGGTGGCTGTTCAATATCTTTATTAATATCTTTATTAATAAATTTATTAATAAATTTACAGATGATACCAAATTGGGAGGGGTTGCTAATTCCCCAGAGGATAGGATGAAAATTCAAAAAGACCTTGACAGATTAGAGTGCTGGGCCAAAGCCAACGGAATGGATTTCAGCAGAGGGAAATGTAGGGTGCTACATCTAGGTAAAAAGAATGAATTGCACAGATATAGGATGGGGGGTACATGGCTGGAAAATAGTACCTGTGAAAGGGATTTGGGAGTCTTAGTGGACCACAAATTGAACATGAGTCAGCAGTGTGATGCGGCAGCCAGGAAAGCCAATGCAATTCATGGTTGCATCAACAGAACCATAGTGTCTAGATCAAGGGAACTGATAGTACCACTCTATTCTGCTCTGGTCAGGCCCCACCTGGAGTACTGTGTCCAGTTCTGTGTGCCTCAATTTAAAAAGGATGTTGACAACCTTGAGCGGGTGCAGAGGAGGGCGACCAGGATGGCTGAGGGTCTGGAGGAAATGTCTTATGAGGAATGGCTTAGGGAACTGGGATTGTTTAGCCTTTCCAAAAAAAAAAAAGGCTGAGGGGGGATATGATAGCTATGTTTAAATATTTGAAAGGATGTCATATTGAAGAGGGAGCAGGTTTGTTTTCCATGGCTTCAGAGACTAGGACTCGGGGCAATGGTTTCAAACTACAGGAAAAGAGATTCCATTTGAACATTAGGAAGAACTTCATGACAGTTAGAGCTGTTCGGCAGTGGAATGTGCTGTCACAAAGGGTGGTGGAGTCTCCTTCCTTGGAGGTTTTTAAGCAGAGGCTGGATGTCCATCTGTCGGAAATATTGTGATGGGGTTCCTGCATGGCAGGGGGTTGGACTAGATGGCCCTTGAGGTCTCTTCCAACTCTATGATTCTATGATTCTATGATTCTAATGTGCTAAAATAACTGTAGATAGTATGAACTTTGTCATGGAGGGGCATTACTAGCTACTTCATCTCAGATGCCAGAAATGACTTGGGCTGGTCATGGGATGGTGAAAAAATCCAAGTGTCTGGGACAAAGTGGCAGATAAAGATCATTATCGGCCAAGTCACCATTTGCCCCCAGGTGCAGATAACCATTGGTAAGATATCCAATGTCTTCATCTTAAATGTTTAGGGGAAGCCCTTGGCAACCTTTAGCAAGCAAACAAACTTTGATGCTCTAAGCACTTCTTGCCTAATAGTGGGTACAAGCCGTTTTAATTTCCATAATGCCTCCAAATGATTGCAGTTTGGAGGCATTAGATTAGATGGTCACCAGGCCCAACTATCCAGAAGTACTAAGAGTGTTTTTATAGCCATTTACAGGTCTCTGACACTGCCACTAGTGAACTTCACCGTGACATGTCAGTGGTAGAGGGGATTCATCAGAGGTTGCTTTGCTTTGGAATCCCTTTGCCTCTAGACTATAGGAGTGGCCAGGTCCTCACTATTTGACTGGATGATACAGATGATATGGTATATGGACATGTTAATAAGCTCCATGTTTTGTAATTGATTGTTTACTTACATACAATTGGAAATACATCTTCCCCATTTACTCTTTAGAAAATGTGAATTCAGGGGGTAATTCAGCAACTACTATTGATGGAATTTCTCACTTGTCTGATTGTCACACACAGGGACAGGGAAGCACAACATTCTCTTCTTTGCCTGATATTTTCTTGTACTATTGGTATGGATGGGAATAATTTTTGTGCAAATTCTGCAGGTCACAATAGCTGTGTTTTGTGCAAAATGCTGCAGAGGAATTTTGTGCATGTTTCATCTACCTTCATGGAAACACACTATTTGTCTGACTCTCATGCTAGAGACAGGAAACATGCTTTTCCTGTCTCTCATTTTCTTCTTGTATCTAGTGGCCAAATTCACCAAGCAAGCCCATTACAACTGTAGAAGAGCAGGCTCGGCCCAGCCTAGTACTTGCAGGAGTGGGGTCCCGTGGATCTGAGACCATGATATCTCCTTTTCATTTCTATGAGTGTTGTGTTGATTTCATGATGTTGACATCCCTGTTGACCTTTATTTTAGTTTGGTTTTTTTAGAACTGTGTTATTATTTTCTTGCTGTACCTGGCAAAATGAAAATTCAATCTGATCAGTACTAAGAGGCTCCATTGACAATTGGTAACTGTATGTAACTTGTATCAAGCCCACTGCGGCTGTGTGTCAGGTATTTTAATAAAACATGTTCCCTAGCATTTCAGTATTTTAATTTGAATTAATAACTTCTCAAAGCTAAATTTTCCTCCAGGACCTCAACAGGCCTATAGTGGGCTAACATTTGATGAAACAGTGGCATCCAGTGGGGAATGGAAATGCATATTTTGCAGAATATGCTGCTCTCTATATGTTGTTAGCACTTCTCATTTTATCAGAGTGTTAAGGCAGCTACATGAATGCAAAATCCAGACTCAAGGGTATACATCTGATTTAGAGTATCTCATATAGGTTTTGTCTTCATGAAGATATTTAAAATTCCTAGCAAGTCTGTAACTTTGCCCTGTCTCTGTTTTTATTGGTTGGCCGGCTTTCATTTCACGAATGTGCTTTTTGAATCATTATCAGTTTTTGACAGGGAGTTATTCTGCTATCTCATCTGAACCAAGGAAAACAAAACAAAGCAAACCCCTAAAAGAAGGCAATGCAGACAGTTCCATCCTCTATAGTTTGGAAATACATATGATTAAAGTCCTGAAGAAATGAATTAATTTTGCACTGAGCATATAACATGGCTCTACATAGGACAAAACCAATCATTTTTCTCTATTGAATCCTTTTCATTTGTAGGTTAACAATGGCATATAGCTAGAAAGAAGACTCCGTGGAATAAAATACCTTTTCATTGGCTTTCTTGGCTGGCTACTCTTGGAGAAAGTGGTATGGATTAGCTGGCTTCTGGCCTGAGTAATTAGACTTTTTCTTGTGCTTCTATATTCCCCTTTCCCTAGAATAGCCCTAGGGGTCAATATGTAGTTGTTGTTTAACTGGCGGTGAACATTTACTGGTAAAATACCATGTCAGAAGTAAGGGTAGTTTCTGAGCTAGAAAATAATTTGTTAAAATAATTTATTTTCCCTAATTCTTGGGTTATTTCCCCAATTTCTTGGGTTTATGTTGTAACATGGTATCATGGTCCTCAACACAGTCAACTATAAGAAAAAGACAGGAAAATTTAAGATGTGAATTAACTTAAGAAAGCTAAAAATATCATAGAGAGGGCAACTCCTAGAGATACACTATACCAAATAAATGAAGCCCATAAAATTATTACAGCACATAAAACGTGGAAAGGTAGAAGAGTTTGGCCACATAACATTGCAGGAAAAGTATGGATTCTTGCAGATCATCACTCAAATTGAAATAGTTGGGAAATGAAGGGCATGAAGGGGGGGGACATAACATACCAGGACAGCATCTGAGCACAGTGTCTCCATAGAGATAAAGTTATTTGAAATACCTGACACTATACATCATGGACCTTTCAAGATGATCTGCCAATCAGGCCTTGAGTTCCCTCAAATGTTCATAGTTTCTACCCCACTCCCTTCTCATACATCTGAAGTCATTTTCAGGTTAGCAGAGTACCAGGGAACAAGCTGACTTGGCCTGGAAATCTTTGGTCAAAAGACAAACTATAGGTGGTACTCCCATTCCTTTATGGTCAATGACTGCCACCACCTTTCTCCCTATCATCCATTCAGAAGCACTGACGGAAAGAAGGAAATTTCCAGAGAGGTCCACCACCCAGTTTCTCCCTTTCTTCCATTTTGAATAGAACACAGCATTATTATATAGAGCAAGTGCTTCCAAAATTTAATGTGATGATGTGTACTGTCTGGTAGAAAAGCAATACAGTAAAACTCCGTTCCAGACAATTTTGAGCAAAAGTAAATATCCCCTGATAATTAAATCCAGTTGTTTCCAGTTCTACGGGCTGGTGCTCATATCTGCTTATAAACTGCAGATTCGAACTGCCAGCCTCTCAATCAACAAGCCCATGACTCAGCGATTTTCCCCACAGCACAACCCACATCCCTAAATTTTGAGCAGCAATCCCTAATTTTAGTAAAAAAAAAGAAAAAATCAATGGCATTTTTATTACTAATCAATGTTTATTGTTGCTTTGACAATTCATTTTAGGAATTTCTGGAATTTTTTCTGACAAAATTGAAATGCTTGAAACTTAGGTTTAGCAGTTTATTAATTAACATTTTCTTGTGCTACTGCCAATTCAATTTGTCCATAAATATGATTAACACTAGCAAGACGGTTTCTCATCTCTGGGTAGGCCAAAATCATGGTGGTGTCGGACTGTTATGATGATGATGATGATGGTGGTGGTGGTGGTGGTGCTTAATAAAAACTACAATACCAAACATAAAGCAGTATCAAGTAACACATATACAAGAGAAGAAGAAAATAATAATAACACAACATAGCAAAACAAGACCTGTGCAACTCACCTCCCACTCAGGACCCAGGGACTGATCTGAATAATATAATGATCCAGGGTTCTGAAGAATCCTGGCATTTTGGGATCAAGCAGCATACTGGGCCTTGGAGTGTTTTCACTCTCCCGTGGATTCTCCTGTTAGACACATTTGACACATGATGGTCAGAATCCTATTATTTATACCCTCTACATTAAGTCAATTGGTGTAAAGCTCAGCAACAAATTGCTACTAATTAAGAATAGAGATGGGCACGAAACGAGCAATTTTTTGTTTTCGTTTTCATTTTTTCATTTCGTTATGTAATGAAATGAAAAAATTTTGTCTCCAAAATGAAACGAAACGAACCGAAATAACAGAAATTTTGTTGTGTGTTTCGTTTTCGTTGCGGCAAATACATTGAACTGTAATGAATGCTAACGAAACAGCAATTTTTCATTTTTGTTTTTGTTTTTTTGTTTCGTTACGTAACGAAAGGAAAACGAATTTTTTGCAAAAAATTCACAAAAGATGAAAACGAACCGAAACGGACCCCCTAAATGACAAACGACAAACAAAACACCATTTTATTGAGTCGTGCCCATCTCTAATTAAGAAAGCCAAGGTTTGCATATGCTGTCATGCACCAACCCGTGTCTTCGTGCATGATACCGTATGCAAATACTAACTTCTCCATTAGTGGCAATTCACTGCTGAAATTATTCACTTGATTTTCAGCCGATATGTAGACTAGTACTTAAAGGTTGGGCATCATAAATCTTTAGTATGCCAAATGACTGTGGAGTTTTTTATTTGTACATCTCCAACCTATTATTGTGTATTTGTTTTTTTTTACTTCATGTTTTTAAATGTTTAAATGAAACACGGGCTTTAATAGTAACATCTAGGCACAGCAAAGCCATAGCACTGCTGCCTTTGACTAGGGAACATTCTCTGTTAGGCTCAGGGTGGTTAAGATGTAATAAAGCAAAAATAGAAAACCTGCTATAAAAGTGTTTTACATATTTTTGAAAAAATACATACAGCTTTAATTACACCACTAAAATCACTGTGCGACAGGTTATAACCCATCACATTAACATGCCACATGTTGTTTCTACAATTGTTTCATGTCTTTCTGTTTTTGGTGCCTCCTCATCTTCTTATCTTAACTATTTACCTTAAAGGTTATTATTTACCTTTATAATGAAGGGGTCAGGATTTGCTAAAAATGAAAATGCTGGATTTTTAAATCTTCTTCAGGGTGTAGTTGTGCATTTACACTTCAAGCTTCATGTTTTCCCATCTGATGGCATTAGTGACCCAACTGTGTGGCTCAACTCTCATTCCCTGAGTGCATTATTTGTATGTAATTTGTTATTTATTGTGAATTTACTGAAAAGTAACTTTTATAGCGTATTCTAGAGTTGTATGCCTTCTGATATATTGTCAGAGGTTGAGATAGATATTCTTCCCCTCACAATGTTGATACAAGACTAGCTAATTGTGCTTGTTTTAATTAAATACTGTATTCACAGAGGCATTTCAGTAAAACAAACTATAGCTGTACGGCATGACAGAGAGAACACATTTAAAAATTACAATTTGGAGTATGCTAAGCAAAGCCAGCTTTAGGCTTGAGGGGAACCTACAGAAAGTGACCTGAGGTTGGTCCCTTCAGGTTTGCCTATATCTACTTTAGTTTCTTTCAGTGCTCAAGAGTGATGCTGTAACAGGGACATTGTGAGAGGCTATTAATATGACAACTAGACCCTGCCATTCAGTGCTGTTCAGAGTGCCAGGTTGTTTTCTTTCTTTCTTTCTTTTTTAATAGAGAGGGAAGCGTAGTGTGTCAAGTCCTTGACATCTGTCCAATGAATCCATATGCTGATACAGATATGCAGAAATTTTGACAAAACCACATATATGGTTTAGAAAGTGTGTTTCTACATAGTGAGATAATCTGTTGAGGATGTTCAAGGCTCTATGAGAAATCTTGCCTCCAGCACAAGGGACAGACACCACCTGGATATGATTGTTTCAGTTGCCTTTTCCCTGAACTTTCTTATGCAGACATACAAAAAACAAGCACAAAAAAGGGAGGGCAGACTGATTGTTCACAAAGAAAAAGAACCACCCATCAAATGTATCTTAAATATATTTCAAAGTGAGCTTTCGCAAATAAATCACTTCCTCAGACAAAAGCTCACACTCAAATATAGCCATTCGTTTTTAAGGTGGCACCACATATTTGCTTTTCTTTTATTTTCCTTTGTCTGGATAGGCTTGCACAGACTAACACAGACACTTCTTCAGAAACATCAAAACAAACAAACAAACCCAATGCACATTTTGTGTTTTCCTCCTTGACCTCCTGGTTCAAAGAGGAATGGCAGAGATGCTGTTCTCAGAACTGCATCGGACAGAGTCAATAAGACAGTTGTCTCCCCTGCTCAGAAAATATAAGGGTTACAAGGGGGAGGGAACCTAAACCCAACAAATAGAATTTCTGCTGAGACCATCTCCCCAATGTTTGCGAAAAGACTGGGGTGATGTGTTTTCCAAAGGAGATTAGCTGGAGAATAAGCCTGTGATTTCAGCCTCTGAAATGGGAAACAACAAATGGCAGAGCTCTCTCTCTCTCTCTCTCTCTCTCTCTCTCTCTCTCTCTCTCTCTCTCTCTCTCTCTCTCTATCTCTCTATGTCTATATATATATATATATATATATATATATATATATATATATATATATATATATATATATATATATATATATATATATATATATATATATATATATATATATATATATATATATATCTCCCCAAAGAGAAAAACCCCAAATTCCAAAGACCATGAGCAATTGTGAGACTTGCAATCTCATCCATGCAATAAGAGATTTATCATAGTTCTACATTTTGTGGAAGTATAAAATGTACAAATAATAGTGTACCCATTGCACCAATTTTCTCAGGGACTGACACAAACAAGCAACATGTCAAAAATATGTGTCCTGTAATGAGGATGAAGAACGTTGTGGTTTATACTCTAATAAGGGAAGATGTCAGGCTGTACATCAGAAACGGGGTAACTTTGCATTAAGGAAGCTGTACAAAAGCAAGCCAAAAAACCCAACTCTCGTTTTACTTTCTGACCCTCCTTTGTTCAAGGGTCCAGAGGAGCAACCCCTGATCACCATTGGCAGTAAGGTTTGTTGTGACTAAGATCTGGTTCCATAGGGATAAACCTTGTGTCCTTGGTGTTCTCTCAGACTGAACAATTGGAATATAAGGATATAACAGTAAACAAAGCTGCATCTCTCCTGGCAGATCAGAAGCTGTACAACCCTCTCTTTAAATCTGCATTCCCCCCTCCCCAACAGTGAATTATTTGTGGTACATTCTTAGGATGATCTTTGGTAGCGAAGATGAAGCAGGCAATATCTCTTTTTATTCTGACAGAGGTAGTAAATCACTGGCCTCTCTGAAGAAACAAATGGAGACTTTGCAGATTAAAAATAGTGAGAAAGCAGAACCGTTTCTGAAGTATTAAATTAATTTTATACAAACCCATTAAAGCGATGTATTGCCTGCGCCTTAAGCCAACTGAAGGGCCACACAGACAGATCTCCCCGCCTAGGAAAGTAGGAAATATAGTATAGTCATGCCAAGGCTGACCACTGTCCTTTTGACCTCTAGTACTTGAGAAAATGGCTTGAGGTACATTTTCAAAGGCAGAACAATTACTAATAATATGGCACAATTACAATTAAGATTAATTTCCTGAGTGATTTTATCTACTGACTCTTAAGGCCAATGCCCTGCTTCCTTTTGCAAGTCCCCCAGTGCCAGGGAGAGGGAAAGATGATGCATTGGAAGCTGCTTCCTGGCTAGAATTTCGCCCAGTGTGAGGTAAAGAAAGGTAAGGCAGTTGATTTTGTTCCGGAGGGTGGGATTGGGTTCTGAGCACCAGCTGTGCTGGCATATTTCATTTCGGAACCTGTCCCCTGCTAAAATGAAACACCCATCTCTAGTGCGTGCGCATTCATTAAAAAAAAAAACAGAATATCAGAACATGTCAGCCAACACTCGTTAAAAAGCAATTGAAGTGGGTTCTTCTTGCTGATTCTAGGTGTAAGGAACAGCCACACTTACATGCATCTTTTAGCTTTATTCTTACCGGTGAAGTCCAACTTAGGCTCTCTCTGTCTTTCTACTGTGACCAGGAGATAACTCGCAAAGCAAAATAATATTTAAAAAAATAAAAATCAAATGTCCACAACTTAAGCAGATTAATCTTCATGTGTTCAAAGGTGTAGCCAGGATTCGGAACACCTGGGGACAAAGTTTGTATTTGCGCCCTTCCTGCCACCCCCTCCCACATCGCACTCACCCAACAATGGGGGACCAAACCCTGTGGGCATGGTGTGTGCGTGCACATGCACATGTGCACATGGGCAAATATGCATGTGTGCATGCGTGCACATGTGCAGTAACGTGCACACATTACACCACTCCCACCAAGGTGAGGAAGAGGAGGAGGAAGGCGCTGTGGCCACCACGCTCCAGTCTGCCTGCCTGCTTCACCACTCACCTGGTGCATGGTGGCAGAGGTGGCAGACGGGGTGCTGTTGCCAAGCCGTAGGGGAAAGGAGGACTGCTGGGCAGTGGGAGGGTGCATGGCTTCCTCCTCCAACTCCTCCTCCAGGCACCCCCAGATTGCTGCACCTGGGGCAGATGTACACTTCTGCCCCCCCCCCCCATATACGCCCCTGCATGTGTTGGGCTTAATTTAGAAGTGGGGAAGTTTTGGAAAGAAAAATCTTTAATTTTATATTGCAAGTGAATAATGCAATATGCGTAGCTATATGTCACCAAATTTGCAAATAACAAAGTTCAAGCCCCATGCTAAAATTCAAGGGAGTAGCTAACTATAATAAAGCTTGTTATGCATTTATTTGCAGCTGGAAGAGTAGCAATCAATTCACAAAATGGTATTCACAGCTGAAACTAAAAAGTGAACTGCAAGGTGCAATTGGGAATTGTCACTATTATTCATGGTCATCTAAAGAAGCAAGAGGTTTCCCAGGAATTTTAATTACTAGAGATCTCTTTAAATTTATACAAAGTATGAAGTATGGAAGAGAGACACAAGTGTTGTAACAGTTTCATGACAACAAAGGGTACGTTGGTTGTACCACCTTTATTGCTTTCCCTTAATGGGGAAAATATTTCCTTTTTTCCTTTGTTTAGAAAGTACGTTCTGCCTCAATAAATGGTTCTCAGGGCAATGTTCACATAATAAAACATAGAGCACACGAAAATCTAATTTTAAGAGAAAATAAATGAAAAGGGAACTCAGAGCAAACGAGAAACACCCAATACGTGAAATAGTGCATGAGCTCAGCTCAGCAGGCCATCTCTAAGCACAAGGAGCTGTTTCAATAAGAAGCTTTGCCTAGAGGTATTTCCAAAGGTACACAAATGAGATGCTCTGGTGCACTTCTTAATGCAAGAAATCCCACAAAGTTCCTCTATATAACGTTTTGCAATAGAAGCAAGAATACAGCGGCTTCAGGACTGGTCAGAAAGTAGGTCCTTACATTCCCAAGTCATATTCTTTGATGCAGAGGTGGGAGACACGTTGTATTCATTCACAGAGCAAGGTTTGGGGATATTCACATGCCTTTCTCAAGTCAAGGACTTACATTTTTCTTTTGTCTCTTGAAACTTCTTCTTTAGAAAAAGAAAAGCTGTTCTGCCTCAGCAGTAGTTATTTTTCAGACAGATTGAAGGGGGCAAGGATGTTTGCAAGGGGTATGAATGTAGGCACTTGCCTCTTCCATCCTAAATATCTTATTATTTCTTATGTACAGAAACAGATGCAATGTGCTGTGGTGGCAAACAACCATGCACACAAATTATGCTAACGTACCATGAGACAGCTTTGCCTCTCTGAAAAAATGTATGTGGATGTTTTTATCAAGTGCTGTTTGTTTAAATGTTTTTTCCAGAGCTAGAAAAAGTACCAACATTTTTTCTTTTCTTTTAAAATGTTCCTTTTAATTATCCCCCCAACACACACACACATACATACACACACTTTTCCATTTCAACAGTGATGCCTGGGTCCTTAATGCATAACACATATAGAGCATCCTTCCTCAGAGGCAGTGTGTGACAAGGCAGCACCCCTAAGCAGTAGGTCTGCTTCCATTTTGGGAAAGCAGCAACAACTGTTTGAAGAAGGTGAGAAAGTGAAGTAGTTCCTGACTTTGCTACTAATATGATCTGTGAAGGAAGGAAGGAAGGAAGGAAGGAAGGAAGGAAGGAAGGAAGGAAGGAAGGAAGGAAGGTATTCCAAAAAGCATCAGTTCTCCACTCCATCTTCACATATATTTTTATATTCTCCTATTATGAATGTGTTACAAAAGCCAGCCCAATTATAACTGTCGGGGTCATGACCATGATCAGAAACATAGCTGGGGAGGTGGGGGGCATGTGCCTCGGGTGCCATGCTGGGGTGTATGTCAAAATGACAAAAAGTACCTGTACTAATCTGCCACCCCCTTGCTGTGGGTGGGGGTGGGATTGAATCCATGTTTTGCCCTCAGTGACACAGAATGTAGTTGCGTGAACTACGTGGTGGTTGAATTACACTTGTTTGGGGTTCTTTGAGGTTGGCTCCTTGTTAGTCTTTTGGTCTTTCAGTTCCTGGCCCATTAGATGAACTTGGAAGTGCCTGACTTTTCTTTGAGTTTTAGTAATAATATAATGGCGGAGCTGAAATAGACCCTCTCGATCCAGGAGACACAGTGAGGAATCAAACTCCCAATCTCTGCAGCCCAATGGCCATCATTTCCCCCATTCTGGTTTCTGGTGCTAGACCTAATTAAACCACCCAGGATGCCTGAAACTATTTTGAAATAAGCAGGGTCAAAAATAAGAACAGCTTAAAAAAGAAATGGGGGCTGGATCAGAAACCTCTGTTCATTACAGCTGGCATGTATCTCAAAAAGAGGTTGTCCAGTATGAATCAGAACTATTTTGCATCCTATGCAATTTACTGAGCTGGCTGGGTGGCTGAGTGGCTTAGGTATCTGGCTACAGGCTTCAATTCCCCACATAATTCTGGCGCCTCAGAGTGGAATGAGACTAGGTAAAGGGTTACAAATACTGAATAATAATGATGTATTACAAAAAAAAATGTATTTTAACAATTACCATATTTTTCTGTGTATGCAATGCTATTTTTTCCCTAAAACCATGGAGCTAAAAATTAAGGGGTGTTGTATGTATGGAAGTAAGCCTTTCCAGAGGGGTGGAGGTGGGGTGGAGGAGAACCCAAACAAACCTTGCTGTTTCCCTTCCTTTCCAGTAGTCCTTATTTACCATCTGTATCCTGAGGACTCCTGTGTGCTTTGTTTTCTGCATGGATCAGAGCCTTCTTTTCAGTAAAGAAAAGCTTGGGGGTTGAGCAGCCCATTAAGAAGCTTTCCACACTGAAAAGAAGGCTCCAATCCCTGTAAGAGCAAAACAGAGAGTAAGGCAATCAAGCACTGTTGGAAAGAAAAGAAAAGCAGGGGGTGGAAAGCAGCAGGGGGTGGAGTTGAGGAGAATTCAAATTGACTTCACTTGATTCCCCTCCTTTTTTCTTTGCTCTTGCAGAGATTGGGACCTTTCTCCATGGAGGAAGCAAAGCAGAGAGGAGTCTTCGGAACATGGAATGGAAAGGAAACAGTGGGGGGTGAGGTGGAAGAGAACTCGAGGAGGATTTATTAATTTTATTAATTTGGTGTCTTAAAAGTGGGGGGTGTCTTATAGATGGAAAATACAGTATGCAAGCTGTATGTATTTTAACGGATTATATGATTGATTGAAGCATAAACTATTATAAAATCAAATCACATCAGCATATATTAAAATATAGTCCCCTCCTGACCCAGTAGAACCCCCCCCAATGGTGTTCTCCTGTCATTCTTCACTGTTTGCCAGGGCTATTGCTTCTGTCTGTTATTTGTATCCTGATCTCCCTTCCCCAATCTCCTCACCAACTGCTAACATTGTCTTTTGTTGAGCCAATAAGTTACAGAGGCTTAATACACAGCTGAAGATATATTAATGGGAATTTCTATTCCTTCTATTGGAATGGCAAAATAAAACTCCTATAAATCAGAATCCAGTAAGCTGCCACCATGATGAAAAGCATCATTATTTTGACTAACAGGGGTTCACACTTTTTAGGGCAGTAAGGGGCCTTGGAACTAAATTTCTGAAGGCGTAAAATAGAGGTGCAGCCAAATACTGGGTCAGTAAACTCCACTTGCTGGTCATATGAATATATTGCAATATTTCACATGAGACAAGCCAACTATTTCAATACCTTATCAATTCTATCCCTTGTTTACATTCAAAGTCAGCTGTCAGCCATGAATGAGATTATTTTGGAAAGCAATGTGCCTTCCAAAGTACAGTGACCCTTCTTCCAAACTTGGCTAAAGTGCTAGCTTTTGTAGTGACAAAAGTCTATAATTGTTTAAACCACATTTCTATGCCACAAATTATATTTTCAGGACAATTTTTTCTGTATCTCCCTTAATTATTTTAACACTTAATAAATACATAAAAATCACATCTTGACCAGACATTCCAGTTTTCGTAACCTTTCTGAAGATCCAGTGTTCCTGCTCATCTTCTCAAATGTTTTGTCCTAATGAGATTTGTGACAATATTTACTTGAATACCAATTGTGCACTCCAGGGACAAAGATATGTAATAGAAAGGAGGAAATATAAAGGATATGTTACCATTTCATTAATCTCTTGTTGGAAACCAAATAATTTGTGTTTTAGAGGCTGTCTATAAGAAAGCCACAAAATATTCTCAAAATGAAACAAAGTGCCTCTTGCAATTTTTTTTCTCATCCAGGTTAACTTGAAAGTCCCATGCTTAATAGCTATTAAACCTTCACTGAGGATCACTTCTGGATTTTTACCTTTAGTTATCACAAAGGTGCAGAATTCACAGGAAAATTATTCTAGAAACACTGTGAGGTTCAAGTAATACAAAACCAGGACAAGATGTGTCCTGGTCCCAGGCCCGCCTTTCTCCCCACTGGATTTGAACCTGAAAGACTAGGGCAACTTGTAGGTACATGTAGTAGAAGTTATCATCAAGTGCAATTCTGACATTCCTCACTATCTTTCCTGGTCACAGGGCATATCTTTTAAGCCTGATCTTTTAATTTCCTGGCTCTGTCGAGTTTAAATCTGAGTGGCCTTAAACCAAGATATTAGTTTGTATCATTGAATTACTGAGCAATCTATTCCAACTTCTGAATCAATTTACTCTATAAGGGCCTGTCAGAGAGAACTTCATGATTAGATATGGGCACGACTTGACGAAATTGTCGTTTCCGTTTTCGGTTATCGTTTCCGTTACGTAACGGAAACGGTAACAATAATTAAGCCGTCAGAACTCAAACTTGAACCGAAAAAAGAAAAATTTGGTCAGGTTTTTCATTTCCGTTTGTGGCATCGTGGCGATCGCGATGTTTTTTTTTAAAAAAACCCCAACTCCCGGCCAAAAAAGCAGGCAAAAATATGCCTGCCTGAGGCTTTGCCACTTACCAGAGGGGTGGTTTCTGGGGGGTCCCCAGCCTTCCCCCCCCTCTTCTCCTGTCCTGGGCTGCTTGCACCAGGGGGGGGGGGTCATCCTCGTCATCTCGCCATGCCATGCGGTGGGTGGGATCCAAAATGGCGACCGTAATTTTTCTTTTGAAATCGTGGTCAAAAAGCACACCAAATCACAACAGAAACATGTGAAATTTATTTATTTCAAATGCCTGAATTTTAATAGTAGCAGCAGTGGGGGTTTTACAGCAATAAAACGTCATATTGATTTTATTTTTTTTATTTTATTTTTTATTTTTTTAGACCTGCCCATTTGGGCTGGGCATGGGATGGGACCATGCAAATCTTTTGAACCATTCCACCAATGGCATTGCCAGGTTTTTGACTGACACTTCTGGATGTCTCGGAGGGCATAAAAAGCCGAGGCACCTTCCAGAAATCACAGTCGGGTGTATGGATGTGGTTAAGGGAGGAGGGCTGGCTGCTGGTGCTGGTGTGATCCGATCGAGATTGAGGAGGGAGGCTGGAGGTTTTAGGATTTAAGTTAGGCAGGCAGGGAGGGAATTGAATTTAGAAAATAATTTCTTTGATTCCCTGCAGCTTTGTCTGCTGAAAGGAATAGCAGTTTATTCTTTATTTCTTCTCTGGCAGTTTGTGAGGATTTTTTTCTGATATTGGATAAAGGGGGAGGTTCGACTGGGAGTGGGAGGTGTGGATTTATTTTAAAAATATATTATATACTACCATTTATTTTCTATTTTCCCAACTTCAATTTGCTTGCACACACACACATTTGGGGTGCAAGCCAAGAACAGAACCTCTATCCTAAGTGATATCCTAACTGCCCACTCGCCCGTCCCCCTGTGCCACCACCTGCCTGTGGCCCGCGCTGCCGCCCGCCCACTCACCCGCCCGCGGCCGCCGCCCACCTCCTCGCCCACCCCTTGCCCCACCCGCCTCCTAGGGTGCAAAAACACCTAGCGCCAGCCCTGATTGCGGGACGCCCCTATGCTTTGGGAAGTCAAATCATGCTAAATCGCAGTGGAAACAACAAACGACAAACAACAAACGGAAGTGACAAATTTTTGAAAAATTTCACGACAAACGGAAACGACCCGAAACCGACCCGTTCCGACAAATGAAAACTCGAAACGTCATTTTTTCTGGTCGTGCCCATGTCTATTCATGATACTTGAAATTGCTCAGAGCACCTGAAGTATGTGGTCTGTTTTCTACATGTGTACATTTGCATGTATATTATTTGAATATACCCTGTTGCCAAAATAAATATGTAAATGTCAGAACTTGAGGAATTACTCTGAAAAAAAAACTGTTAGTTGTTGGCCAAAATTCTTTTGGTGTAAATTTGGGAGCCTTGGGGCATGGCGGAGTCTTTAACTTACAAAATTCACTGTAAAAATTATCACCAGTGAGCAGGTTCAATTCTTGTACCATCAATTTTGTAGTTTTGTTGGTAAAAGGTGATCTTCACCTGTCCCGAGGTTCCCAGGGGCCTTTATTTTATTTTATTTTATTTTTAACCAAAGCCAGCTAATGACATCATCTGCTTTCATACATGTAAAAGTATACAAGGCAATTTTACTAATTCTTATACAGTGGTACCTTGGTTTTCGAGTACCTTGGTTTGCGAATTTTGCAATCATTGCCTGCCTCACCTCTTCATCCTTCTGCTTCTTCTGACCAAAATTGGACTCTGGGACTCGATTTGGATCCAGCAGTGCCCAGAACAGGCCTCCGGGGTGGCCAGTGGAACTGTGTCAGGTCAGTTGCTGACCAGAAGTGGCCTCTACTGGAAGAGGTGAGCCGGCTGCTGCTAGAGCTTTCCTTGGGCCTGGTGCTGTTTTACAGCAGGCTCCGCAGTGAGCCTCATTTCTCATGCCCAGCCATGGCCTACGGAGCTTGCCCTGGGTCCAGGGCAAGCTCCAGAGGCCACTGCAGCTCCTGGCCAAAGTAGACTTCCCCAGGGGGAATAATGGAACCTGCATCCCCAGAATGAATCATTTGAGTATCCACTATTTCCTATGGGGAATTGTTCTTTGTTATATGAGTATTATGGTTTATGAGCATGCTTCTGGAATGAATTATGCTCGTAAACCAAGGTACGACTGTATTTCCAAGTATTTTGCGTTTATGTTATACTTTATACTTTACTCTTTACTTTCCTATTTCTCAAACATTACAAAAATAGTTACTGTTTAATTACTTTGTATTTCAGAACTGAATTCTTCAAACTACTGCCTAGGCATAGAAATACACTCTTCTACTACCTACTTCAGGATCACCTCAGTATTCAAAGCTAGCATGGGGCAGCTCTGTATAGCACGAACCAACATTTGTACCAAGGCATACTTTTCAGCCACTGTATGGTGAAACCACTTCGCTCTAACTATATATTAATAGTATGCATGATCATGTATATGCCAGTATATTACTGCCAGTTATTTTAAAAAAGGAATAAATTAAAAGTAACAAGTTATTTGTGAGTAGTTACTGTAAAGCTTATTTGAGGAGTTCATCAAGGAATACTTGTTGTTGTTCAGTCGTGCGTGAAGTCATGTCCGACTCGTCGTGACCCCATGGACCAGAGCACGCCAGGCCCTCCTGTCTTCCACTGCCACCCTGAGTTTGGTCAAATCCATGTTGGTTGCATTGATGACACTATCCAACCATCTCATTCTCTGCTGTCCCTTTTTCCTTTTGCCATCAATCTTTCCCAACATCAGGGACTTTTCCAAGGAGTCCTCTCTTCTCATGAGGTGGCCAAAGTACTGGAGCCTCAGCTTCAAAATCTATCCTCCCAGAGAACATTCTGGGTTGATTTCTTTCAGGAGGGATAGGTTTGATCTCCTTGCAGTCCAGGGGACTCTGAAGAGTCTCCTCCAGCACCACAGCTCAAAAGCGTCAATTCTGTGGCGATCAGCTTTCTTTATGGTCCAGCTCTCACTTCCACACATCACTCACTACTGGAAAAAACACAGCTTTGACTATCCAGACATTTGTTGGCAAAGTGATGTCTCTGCTCTTTAAGATGCTGCCTAGGTTTGCCATCACTTTCCTCCTAAGAAGCAGGTGTCTTCTAATTTCATTGCTGCAGTCGCCATCTGCAGTGATCAAAGAGCTCAAGAAAATAAACTCTGTCATTGCCTCCATTTCTTCCCCTTCTCTTTTCCAGGAGGTGATGGGACCGGTGGCCATGATCTTAGTTTTTTTTTTTTTTTTTTGAACTTCAGCCTCTTTTTTCACTCTCCTCTTTCACCCTCATTAAGAGGTTCTTTAATTCCTCCTCACTTTCTTCTGTCAGATTAGTATCATCTGTGTATCTGGGGTTGTTGATATTTCTTCCTGCAATCTTAATTCCGTCTTGTGATTCATCCAGTCCTGCCTTTTGCATGATGTACTCTGCATATAAGTGAAATGGGCAAGTATACATGCTTGTCATACTCATTTCCCAATTTTAAACCAGTCAGTTGTTCCATATCCAGTTCTGACTGTTGCTGCTTGTCCCACATATAGATTTCTTAGGAGACAAATAAGGTGGTCAGGAATTCCCATTCCTTTAAGAACTTGCCATAGTTTGTTGTGATCCACACTGTCAAAGGCTTCAGCATCGTCAATAAAGCAGAAGTAGATGCTTTTCTTGAACTCTCTAGCTTTGAGACTTGGGCATGTGACTTGTCTAGTTTAGAAGATATTAATTTCTCTCAAATAATGTTAAATAAAAGGTGAAACAATGTTTTAAATCCAATGCCCTTAATTTTCCTATTTTAATGAGGAAGCGACCTCTTGTGCTTGTCTTCTCTGCAGAATAATTACTATCTGATGTTACTAACACTTTGAGAAATAAATGATTTAGTCAGGAGTAGAATTAACAAGGAAGGCTGATCAGATGTCCATGGGTACATTTCATGGCATTGTTTTTTTAATCTGACTCTTCTTTCCACCATTAAGCACTATCCTAGACAGCTTCTTCTTAAATAGTACTTATCACTAATCAGACAGTTTGTGTGCTTGGATGGGGAAGAGTGGGGTGAAGCCAGAGCAGAGAGAAGCAACTATAAGCTAAAACAAGAAAATAAAACGGTCACATTCAATATAAACCAAAAAATACATTTAAGGGTAATTTAGCAAAGAGGAGGAACTGTAATGGGCTGCAATAATACAATTTAACCCTTTTTAATAAAACAAAAAACTTAACAACTGTCTCACTATTGTATAACCAGAGCTTGGGAAAACTGCTTCTTCAGGCACTCCTATCACCTTCCATTAACCCCACAGATAGTTAGAAAGTAGACTAGGGAGGGGCATTTTGCTTTGGAACCAGTAGGTTATGAAATGAACCACGCAAGCCCAGGTGGTCCTCGGAACCAGCTGATATATGCAGATCCAATTGCTTTACCTTTCTCTGTCTATCACAGGGTTAAACTCCAATGAGGAAGCATGCTGCTATGTCATCTGTGCTAGATCTGTAATGCTGGTCAATCAGGAGTTTTGCAGGGAAGGCATCATCCCGCAACCCTCCCTGATTGGCCAGCAGCACGAAGCAGGAAAGATGGCATCACAGTGTGCTTCCTTGTTGGATTTTAACCCTGCGCGAGACAAAGAAATGTAAAGCAATTGGATCTGCATGTATCAGCCAGTTCCGAAGACCACCTGGGCTTGTGTGGTTCATTTTGTGTAAAAGGGCAGTATAACAGCAAGGCTGGCTAAGAGAAACAGCTTAGAGTCAGAGAACCTACATGTCACATCTCATGCACTAGCAGCTAGTTCTCAACCACTGCTAACTAGGGATATGCTGTAGATTATTCTCTAAGTGAATGGCAGCAGGCAATAAACCAGTAGACATCTCTATTCCCTCAGCTGCCCAAAAATATTGTTATAGTGGGTGTGTTGCTTTTTATTTTATTCTTCATTCGCTATGCCTCCTAGTAATTGGATGTCATGATTAAATTACCAGGTTGAATTATCACTATCTTCTCTTGAATAAAGAAGCGGTCAAAATAGGTTAATAGAAGAGACTCTTTGTTAAAACTATTTGCCAATTACATACAAGTCAACAGAGGGGAATGTAGGAAATGCACATGTTTATTACGACAGCCCCCTTCTGTATATATGGTCATTTATGTACATATGCCATATGTATATATGGTAATATATGTACATATGACAATTATGATAGTATTTTCTTATTTAATCATATACATTGTGAAAATGCAATTTCTTATGTTTTCGTGTACTACATTGAGCAGACATTATCATTATTTATTTTAGAGTATTTTTGCCCCACCTTTCTCCTTGGAAAAGGACCCAAGGTGGCTTACATTAATGAGGGACAATATACAGTCCTATACAATTAAGACATATACAAGTATTGAGAGCAGGGAATTGGGGGACATCTTACAGCATTAAAAAATTACATTAAAAAGGCATTGCATTACCATTACATTACATTATCATTTCCATCTTGGTTACTGCATGCAGAAAATTATCAGGAGAAAAGGGAAAAGTGATTGTCTGTTGAAGACATATTGACAATACTATCAGTGACACTTTTCTAAATATCTGATAAGAGTTTTGTTCCAGTGTCTCTTAAGGAACTAATACCTTTTCAGCATGAAGTGAGGCATCTCCTGACTGGGAAACGTACTCCCACTGCTATTGCAATGGTGTGGGATTTATTATTCAGGCTCCTACTTTCCATATACTACTTCAATTTGTGTTCTTCATATATGTGTGTGTGTGGGGGGGGCTAGACTCCATTATGAACCTGGACTCCTAACAGTAGTCCCCCAAGAAGGAAGGGTCACAGCTGAAATGACCTAAATGACACATTACTGCTGCTTGCTGCTGCTACAATCTACCTGCTTGCTGCTGCTAAAAACTACCTAGGCAGAAGGTAGTTATTTTGAAGGATACACAGAGAGCATCCATCACATTAAGGCACAGTAGGACAGCAACTGAGTTTGGCGTCTCCTGAGAAGTCAGTTGAGCCAATTAAAATAGATTGTGAACCCCTTTTTATAAATAAAAGGCCCTATTCTAGACTCTCTAAGTCTAAACAGTCCACCAATCAGATTTTGAATTCTCTTGAATGTTCAAGAACAGCAGCGTATACCCCCTCCCTTCACATGGCTGAAATCATCTCCCACTTAGTGTGGTATGCAAGAATCATCTGGGTTGGCCCTGAAGGCCTCTCTCACAAGTAGAGATGGGCATGAAATGTACTTTTAGTTCATTTTGTTATTCATTATTTCTTTTGTTATGGAACAAAATGAATAACAAACCTCAGAGTGGATTTAGAACAAAACGAAATGAACTAAAAATGGTTCATTTTGGTTCACTTTGTTAATGGCGGCAATGTCTCCTACCTGGTGCTGGTCCTTCCAGGACGGTCCGGTCTTCCAGGCTGCAGGGAGGGGGTGACCAGAAAAAAAAAGCCAGGTATAAACAAAAGGAAGAATATAGCTTAGATACACTTATGTTAGGTTACAGATGAAATTGGTTACTTGCACACCCTGTTCTTAAGTTTATAGACAATCAACACTTAAATGTTCTCTCAAAAAGTTCTAAATTCCTATATCTTCTCTATCTTAGTTTCCTATCTGATCCTTCTCTCTGTAAGTCTCTGTTTCTCTCTCAGGCCCTCTCTGACCAATTCAGTGATGAGCTGGCCATCAAAACCACTCAGGCTCCTCCCTAAAACTCTCCCATTGGTCAATAAACAACAAATCAACTCAGATACATATTTCATAAATTATTTATGACAAAGGGGTAAATGCCACACATGGAATACGTCTTGGAATATCAGGCTTCTCTATAAAAAACTGGCTGAGAGTATTGGTGGTCCACGTCCATCTGGTAAGATGGAATGAGTAATATTTGCAACTTATCCCTTTTGAGTAGAGATGGACACGAACCGAAAAAATGGTGATTTGTTTTAGTTTGGTTCATTTTAGGGTTGGGTTGGGTTCATTTTGTTTTTAACATTTTTTCAAATATTTGTTTCATTGGTTCGTTTTGAATTGTTATAGTTTTCCCCCCGCTTTGCGCAACTTAATCCATTTGACAGTGTGTGGGGGGGAAAACATTCAAAAAATAAAATAAAAAACACAGACATTGACAACAACTGCACAAACTGGACTGGCAGCATCCTCATCATCCACATCATCATCTTCAATCATCATTCATCACATCATTCTTACCTGGCAGTGGTAGCAGGGCGATCCTGGCCCCTGTGGCAGGGGCTTTTTGAGGCACTGGCTTGGGACCACCTCCTCTTTTTTTTAAAGCGCCGACTGCACTGCCCCTGGGGCTGGGTTGGTGCTCCTTTTTGGGGGGATTTTTTATTTTTTTGTTTTTCATGCGACGACCACACAGCTCCTGGGACCGGGTTGGCACTGGTTTTATTTTTATTTTTTTAATTTTAGGGCACCAACCCGGCCATCCCTGGGGCCAGGTCGGCGCTCCTTTCCTTAATTTAATTTAATTTAATTTAATTTAATTTAATTTAATTTAATTTAATTTAATTTATGTTTTACTGCATTTTTTTTACTGCCGACCCCATGGCCCACATCACAGCTGTAGCATGGGCCGGTCGGCCTTTTTAAATATTATTATTATTTTTTATTTTAACTTTTGCCGGCTGCGGGCCAGTTTGGGCCAGTTTTTTACCCTTTATGCTTTTACTTCTACTTTGTTATAAATAAACTTCCTTTACCTTTATTCAATTTAAATCAGTCTGGAAAGCACTAATTTACTAGAGAAACTAGTTGGTGGCAGCGGAAGTGCTTGTCAATAGCCTGTGAAAGGTCCGGGGCATAGCATAGGAATATTAAACCATGTTCTATATCCCCCAGCTTTTTCATGGTAACCAACCAACCATCTCTCATTTTTAAAATAAAACAGTTCAGGGATGGGAGGTTCATTTTTTAAAAAAAGACACAAATTGTACACATGACTGCTGATGGATAGCAGAAAGGATATTTACAGTAGTTATTTATTTTCAGGTCTTTTGTCATGGTGTTTTTATGATACAGATTATGGTTGTATGTTAATTAGAAGTTGTTTTAAACAGCAAAATTAAATTTACAATACAGTAGTAACGTGAAACACTGATGTACATAAATCCGTGCATCTTGAGGTTGATTAAGGACTCTGTATAACTTCATCTGACAGACTGCTCTGTTCACTTTGTTCACTTTGTTATAGGAGGGTTTAGGGGAGAGAAAGAAATAGATTAAGCAGAGAAATGTGTCTTCAGGTGTACAAAAGATGCCTTTTAATTCACAATGAATGATTCATTGTGTTCAGTGGAATGGGTGGAGCTACAGATACTTTGGGGAACTGCGAGACATAAATGGGAAAGTCTGTCTCTGTTGTTGTACTGAAAGCATAGCTAGTAGTTTTCAGGTTAATGTTTTTTTTTTTTTCTAAATCATCCCTTCCAGACAGAGCATACATAAAACTAATTATCTTGCATTTTAAAATGTAGAAGAATTCAGCTACACTGTTTACATCACATTAATGTCCATAAATTGAGAACTTGTCATCCAGTCAACAAAATTACTGTTTCTTCCTGCGTGCTTGCTAGCTGATATTAACTTTTTCTTCTCTTTTCATATTTTATGAGGCAACTGATTTGATCCTACACCTCCTCTGTTGTATACACTTTTCTGTGCCAGCTTTTCTTCTGTTTCTTCCATGTTTGGTTCAACAGTTTTCTATGTCACAATACATGGCTTATCCATTTTTCAAATGGTAAGTCAAACAGAGCCAAAATAAATGAACAAAATATGCACATTCCTTTGGATTAAAAGCAAGGGAAATATTCTCCAAGCAAAAACAAAGGGAATTTGCAATACAGAGCTTACCAGTATATGATGGCATACATGCAAGTGACATCTGTAGTTTTCGTTTCCTGAAGACAAAGCTGAATAACAAACAGGCCTTCTCAAATTTATCAGCAGCTGAATATTCACTAAAAGGAGAAAATGGAGAAGAAAAGAAGCAGCATCCCTGACAGAGTCTTAGATGTTCAATATTTCAAAAGATGTAGAAGGGTGAGCAACACCACACATTACTGCACTGTAATGTGCATTACTGTAACAAATACATTTTGTAGGCTTTAATTTAAAAAAAAACCTCTGAAAACTCCATTTTAAAATATTGAGACATTTAACTTTTAACGAATAGCATTTTTGTTTGTGCATTTGTTCAACACATCAAAATGTGAACTAAATTAATTTATCACCCACCCCCAGCTTGAGCTACAATAAAGCATTTCAGGAGATATTATAGGCTCTAGAAGTGACATTTTCTAGACTGAAAAAACCCCACCTAATTTTCTATTCTACCTTTGTTGTGGACACCTTTCATATACTTTAACATAATGCACTTGGGCAAAAGGCCTAAATTAGAAGGCTTTGAAGATTTCTTAGATCTATCTCTGTGGAAGCTGCCTGTTCCTGTCCCAGAGCTAATTAAGAGCCGTGTTTTTGAGCAGGAATTGCCAAAATGGTGCTTTGTCCCAATTTGTGGTTTGTCAAATATGACAAATCAAAACCCATGAATGTTGGTCCCCGAAAGAGACAACCCATGAATTGGTTGTTGTTTCACTGGGGCTTTTTAAAGACAGACCATGGCTGTCTTAAAAAGCAAACAAGCACAAAAATAAGTCCCCCTTCTCCCTAGACTATCTACTATCATTCCTGATATGTTCCAATGAACTCCCACATCCCTATCTTTCTGTAGGCTGCAGTAGGATCTGGCATAGGGCAGGATCTGTCTCCATGGCCTGAGTTGCTGCCCCTATCGCAGGGGGATCCAGACCCTGCCAAGCTCTGCTGGCACCACAGCCACAGGCCATGGCACAATAGAAGTCCCAGCGGGCTTGGCAGCCTGCAGACAGATCTAGGCCATGGCAGGCTTGGACTGTGACCAGATCCAGGTCCTGATAGCCTTTGTCACTGGTATTGCCACAGGCTGTCGGACAATCCAGGGTTCGGTTGCTGGTTCCAGGCCCCCCGCGCCAGCTGATCGGTGCTGGGCTTGGGGGGAGTTTTTTCTCCACCCCAGCATGGATCAGCTGGTGTGCAGGGCTTGGGGGTTGTTCAAAAAGCCCAAGCGCCAATCAGCTGGCACATGGGACTTCAGGTGGGGAAAAATAGTATAAAAAGCCTGCCATTGCCCAGGCCCAATCATTTCCCCATAGGAATGCATGGCTTCAATGCATTGCTTCAATGCATTCCTATGGGAAAACAAAAAATGAAATGGAACAAAAGGAAAATTTCTCTTTCATTTTGTTTCATTTTTCTTTGATGGGTCACTTCATTTTTTGTTTCATTAGAGAATGAAACAAAAAACAAAAAGATGAAACAAAAATCATTTCGTGCCCATCTCTATTCCTTAATATTTGTTGTAGCCTCTACACACTTAATATTAAGGGATAAATGTTTAATGAATCAGCATTGTTCGTGAATACTGCAATTTGGTTTTTTATTCATCCCCATCTCTAGGGTTGTTTCATTTGTATACGTCTTTTCTGAAATATGCAAAGAAAAACTGTGGTTTTGTGAGGTGCCTGCGCAGGTGTTCTTCAGTTGCCCTTCACTTTCCTCCCCATCTCCCCTGGATAATGGTTCACTCTCTGGCAGCAGCTCACATCTCTCCTCCATATCTTTGATTGATTGCTCATTCATAGGGCCCTGCCTTGTCCCCTTCTCGTGAGTGAGTGACCGCCGGAGAAGGCATAGGAGGGAAGTGCAATACTACCAGTAACACCTAGAGGAGGTAGGGGAGGGAAGTACACAGCACCCACAGAAGACCTGTGCAGGCACCACTCCAAACCAGATCAAACCCGCAAAACATGTTTCATGTCCATCTTTAATGTAGATGCATAGTGACTTAACACTGAACATTACTTTAGTTCAGTGGGACTTAATTCTAGGTAAGTTGATATAGGATTGAAGTTTATGGCTACAATCAGTGGAGTGGCATGAAGGGTATCACCCTAGTTGAAATATTTTATGGGGTGCAGTTTGCCCTCCCTCCCTCCCTGAGTAGCTTCTTGATTCTTTATTCATCTCTACTGCACCAGGTGATGCACAAAGTTTAAAAATATGCAGAGATCTCTGTATAAAAGAGAGGTTTATTAATTTAGATCTAATTAAATACAAAAAGGCAGGGCAGAAATGAAAACTGAACCATTCATTTGAATAAATTACTCATCCATGCATACACATGCATTTCATGACTAATCTGAAAATAGATTCTGATCCTTGGAATAATTAAATGCAAAACTTATTTCACATTGCATCAGACTCTATAAATCCACATGTTGGCTGTAAACTGAAGTACTCAACCAGTTGTGCAGTTAGAGGATCAATGAAGTTGCTGGTCTCAATGAGAATGGACCAATTGAGACTAGAGATGGGCACGAATAAAAAAAATGGCATTTCGTTTGTCGTTTGTCGTTTGGAGGGTCCGTTTCAGTTCGTTTCTGTTTTTCGTGAATTTTTGCAAAAAATTCATTTTCATTTTTATTTGTTTGTTACCATTTATTTACCATTTATTTCATTTTTTGTGACTTTTTTCGGATTTTAAGCAATTCACTCATATTGCAGTAACGAAAACAAAACACACGACAAAATTTCCGGTGTTTCTGTTCATTTCGTTTCATGTTAGAGACAAAATTCGTTTGTCATTTTGCTACGTAACGAAACGAAAAAATGAAAATGGAAAAAAAAAAATTGTTCGTTTCGTGCCCATCTCTAATTGAGACAACTTTTAAATCAATACTTCTGTAAATCCCACTGGGTCTATTGTAAATAAGATGACCAGTTAAATCCAAAGCACTGTTCCAAGTCAATTAAAGGAAATAGAAAAAAGGGAGGATAAAATCATTCCTCCTTTCATATGTGTAGTGAACACATGAGGCTTTGGGTGCTCACATAATGGCATTGCTTAGCATAAACCTAACTCCCTAATTTTTTGGACATCACTCTGAGGGGAGTGACTTACACATTACATGGGTGTGAAGAAGTATGTGATTTCTATGAATGTGCCTTTCAGAATGTTCATACTACACACCCCATAATTCTACCTTTTGGGAGTTCCACCTGGAAAGGGTTAGGAAAGCCTAAGCTTGTATGCTATGTGGCCTAGCTCTGCCTAAGTTTCTTGCCCAAAAAGGAGGCTGTCCAGTATTCGCGTGTAGCACTCATCTTGAAACAGAAGCTTCAGTGGAGCTAACCCTAGATAGGACAAAAAACCTCCACAAGATCAATATCCACTGATTCACTTAGCCACAGCCAGGAAATAATAAAAATATTAAAAGAAAAATCCTAGAAATAAATATAAAGATGAAGCTTCCAGAACTAACCATGAGAGAGAGACAGATACTGTTGTCTTTCTTAGTGTTTGTCCCACTTGGTGGTGGGGGTCCATTATTCTCCCAACCTCAAATCTGTGATAGGTATGGAGGACATTGTCAGGCAAAAATTGCTGCTGAACTAGCGGCTGGCCGGGTATTAGGCCCTTTTGCCCAGCCACATACTCCTAACTTTCGAGTATCCCCGTTGGGGGTAGTACCAAAAAAAGCCCCAGGAGAATATCGTTTAATCCATCATCTTTCCTACCCAGTGGGACAGTCTGTTAATGACAGTATCCCCCAGGAACTGTCTAGTGTTCATTACACTTCCTTTGACTCGGCTGTTAGGATGGTACATGGCTGTGGCATCGGGGCTGAAATCAGAAAGTGTGATGTTAAGTCCGCTTTCCGCTTACTGCCTGTACACCCCGACGATTGCGAGCTGTTGGGCTTTGGTTTTGACGGTGTCTTCTACATGGATAGGGCCATGCCTTTTGGTTGTTCAATTTCCTGTTCAGCGTTCGAAAGTTTCAGTTTCTTTATCGAATGGACAGCCTGGCAAAGAACCTGAGATACCCATGTTATCCATTATTTAGACGATTTTTTTATTTGCTGGAGTAGTGGGCACCGGCCAGTGTCTTCATCTCATGACCTCTTTTAAGTCCATGGTGGCAGAACTGGGTTTACCTTTGGCAGATGATAAAATGGAGGGCCCCGCCACAGTGTTGACATTCTTGGGTATTGAATTGGACACTGTCACTCAGACCTGCCGTTTGCCCCCTCAGAAACTCCAGGACCTCCTCCAGTGCATCACCCTTATGAGGTCACGTAAAAAAGCCACTCTTCGTGAATTACAACAACCAATTGGGCATTTAAATTTCGCCTGTAGGGTAGTAGCCCCGTGGCGACCATTTTTGCGTAGGCTCTGCGATAGCATAGCGGGCCTCCGTAGCCTGCATCACAGGCGCCGCATATCAGCAGCAATCAAGGAGGACCTGGACCTTGGATTGAATTCCTCTCCAAATTTAATGGCATTTACTTTTGGCGCTCAGAGGCAATTGCTGCCGCTGACCTGCAGGTCCAAACTGACGCATCAGGGTTGCTAGGCTTTGGGCTGTTTTTCAGGGGTCGCTGGTGCTCTGGTTTATGGCCTCAGGAATGGCACCAATCAGGACTGACATGGGACCTGACTTTCCTGGAGTTGTTCCCCATTGTCGGAGCGCTCTTTCTTTGGGCTGAACTGTGGGCTAATTCGGCAGTTAAATTTCATTGTGACAACTTGGCGGTTGTGCACATTATTAATAATTTGACATCCAAATCAAAGAAAGTGATGAGCTTGGTCTGTGCCCTTACCCTCCATTGTCTACAGCAGCGTTTTTCAACCACTGTTCCGTGGCACACTAGTGTGCCGCGAGATGTTGCCTGGTGTGCGTGGGAAAAATTGAAAAATTCTAAAGAAATTCAACCCAGGGCCGGTGGGCGGCCCACAGCTGGGAGGCGCTATAAATAGCCATCCAAGGGTCAGCTTGGCTCCTCCCCCCGAGGCCTGCGGCGCTGGCATCACTTCCTCCCCAATCGGACCTGGCCCTGCTCATTCTCTTAGTGTTTGCCCTTTGCCTGCCGCCGCCGCCACGACTCGCTCGCTTCCCTCTCCCCCCTCCTTTTTTTACCCTGGACCACCACCACCCCTTTCCTGGGAGCTACCAATGGACTGAGCCGCCTGACAGCCCGCCCGCCAACACGAGCCGGCCCGGGAGCCCCAGCCCAGAACAAACCACCAGGTGACGGGAAGGGGAGGAGGGGCGCCCGGCTGCCCCAGGAGCACCGCGGCAGGGCTGCGAGGAGGAGGGGATGGAGGAGGCCTCTGCCGGGCCTGGGCTGAGGAGGCGGGCAGGCGGGGGGGACTACTGGCACGGCTGGACGGCTGGACGGCCGGCCGGACGGCCTTTAGGGTCTGGGAGGGAGAGCCATCTCTGAGGGGCCCCGCAATGGGTTCCTTGAAGTCTTGCCCCTTTCTTTCTGTCTTGGGTCGCCCTCTTCTCTCTGTCTTTTCTTTCTTTCCCCCCCCCCACCTCTCTCTTTCCATTCGTACCCTTTCCCCTCTTCATAGAAACGTGCTCATTTCTAGCCTGCATATGTGTATGTCTAGCAGCTTGCCTACTGTAATTAAAACTGTAAACTGCCCATAGACTCCTTGAAGTGGTATGGGGCGGTATACAAGCAGAACACTTTCTGCCTTCTTTCCTTCCTGCCTTCCTTCATCCTCCTCCCCTCCTGTCGCTGGACTTGCTGAAGGCATCTGCCTTGGCCACAGTGTGGAGAGCAAGATGGGCTTTTGGGTCTTATTTGTGTTCCTGGAGAGTCAGTGCCCCTTCTCAGGTCTCCACTGGACACACAAGTCTATGCAGGGCAAAATGTCTTTAAAAAAACAACACAGGTAAGTGGGAACTGGGTGCTAGAGAGCGGACTGCCTCAATCTGTGGCCCCTCTGTCCTGCTTCTCCCTAGACCAGCAATGGCGAACCTTTTAGAGACTGATATAGGCACAGAGTTAATTTTTTTAACATTTTCTAATGGTGGTGTGCCTCATGATTTTTTTCATGAAACAAGTGTGCCTTTGGCCAAAAAAGGTTGAAAAACACTGGTCTACAGTTCAATATTCTTTTCCGTGCATTTCACATGCCAGGCATCCAGAATGACCTCGCTGACGCTCTGTCCCGCCAACAGATGGAGCGGTTCAGAGCGTTAGCCCCCCATGCCATGAAGGACCCCGACCGGCTCCCACCAGAGGTATGGAGGCTTGGCGGGTAGAGGCCAACAGGGCTATGGGATTGGCTTTAGCACCTAGCACTCGTCGGGCATATTCTGCCGCCTGTGCTGATTATGCCCGATTTTGTGCTGGACAAGGGTTTCCCAGGCTCTGACCGGCGACAGCTGATCAACTTGTGCAGTTTGCTGTTCACCTGCATTTTAAGGGGTTGGCCCCCCACACTATTCAGGGAAAAATGTTGGCCCTTTATTACTATGCCAAGGCTCAGGGCCTGGGGATCCCTGACTGCCAATTTTGAATAGCCAAGATGGTTGAGGGATGGTCTAGGGAGCGGGGATGGCCACGGGACACCAGAACACCCATTTCCCCCATGATGTTGTCAAGGCTGGCCGAAGAGTGGCCCCAGGTTTGTTTGGATAATTCTGAAGTTTACTTGTTTCAGGCAGCTGCATTGGTAGCGTTCTTCGCCGCCCTGCATGTTAGTGAGCTGGTAGCCGTTTCTAAAATGGATGCTTCAGGCACAGCCCTCCTATGGTCTGACATAGCTCTCGAGACTGACCAGGTCTTTCTGCATATCCGCAGATCCAAAACGGATCAGCAGGGCAGGGGCAGCACGATACACCTCCGTAGGTGTTCGGTACTGCAAATTTGCCCTATATCAACCCTGCATAAGTATGCCCAGTCGATTGGCAAACATCAGGGCTACTTATTCCAACACCGAGATGGGTCCCCGTTGACCAGATATCAATTTTGGAAAATTTCATTGAAGGGTCTCCAGGTCGCTGGCATAGCGGGCTGGCACTTCGGCACACACTCTTTCCGGATAGGCGCTGCTTACACTGCCGCAGCCTTAGGCGTTGATCCTGCTGGAATCCAGTGAATTGGGTGGTGGAAGTCTCAGCAATTTAAGGCCTATGTGCGACCGTTAATGGACCTGTAAGATCAGGCCAGTTGTTCTTTTCTTTCGTTGCAGGTTTGGCCAAGGGACGGCGTACACGGATTACCTTCTATGGCCACAGTTTCGTTTACGGGGCTGCCAAGTTTGCTGTCAGTTGTGGATGTCGCCGCGACCTCGGCCTGGGTCAATGGGCATACTTGGTTTGGAGGGGAAGACGGGGGATGTGCTGGAATGCATTTCTATCTATGGCTCTCAGTGATCCCCCTGACCCTTTGCCATCCATTGTGGTGATTCACCTTGGGGGCAATGACTTGACTCATATGTCGGGCAAGTCTCTGATTCTCAAGTTCATCGATGACCTGAGAGTGCTCAAATGTCAGCAGCCCAATACGTGGATCGTGTGGTCGGTGATTAATAACAACCCAAACATGATCAAGAGGGCTGCCAAGATATTGGCAATCTGGGGGATGCCCAAAGACACTCAAGGCATCCTCCCTGCGGCACTATAACAGGCCGCACTAAAATTCGTTCAGCAAGGGGACCTAATAAATGCAATTTGCCATCTTTAATGCGCTACGTCACAGACCCTCCTAAAAAGTTACTGTTAGTTTAATAAAGTTTAAGCGCCTGTTTCTGTGCTTAATAAATTGTGGCCCTGTTTAAACCAAGACAAACGTGTGTTGCCTTGTTATTCCAGTCTAGCATGGCAAAATAACACTTCACTACTTTATATTACGTTACAGGGGACTTGGATGGTTACGGGGTCCTCCTGTATTTTGAAGGCACACTTTTATGCCTTTTGAAATCATATTTATGGGCATCATAAATTTTCTTGAATACATGGGCTTGTACAGAATTACAGAATTTAAACAGCTATACTATGACTTTATAAAATGGGCAGTTAAACCAGCAAAATTTGTCATATTACATTCATTTTAAGTAATCAAAAATAAAGCACAATCCTGTTGTTTAAAGAGCCTTTAATGGAGATAAAATTTAGCTTCTTTAAGATCAGTAATAGTTCTGTCATTTGTTTAATACTGCATGTATTAGAAACAGATTTTCTTCCATATTTTGTTTCTTTCAGTCTGTTACAGCCATGCAAAGAAAGCACTGGTGTCCTGTTATGAATTCAGTCTAAATTGAATTTCATTATGATTTTTATTGCTACAGTAAATGCCCTTTAGCATCTATTGTGATAATGAACAGAGTATAAAGGATTTGGCATCCAGAGAGATGTCACAGTGTACATTTCCAGAGAGAAAAAAAATTCTGTATAATTTAGTATCCTAAATAATATATATTTTGCTTTTTGCCAAAATAATGAAAATCATAAGGGATATATTCTATCTGAAGCAACTGGAAATTGCTCTTAGCTATGAATAGTTTGAGAAAAATGCTTCTACTAAAAGTAATTAATATAAGAGCAGCAACAGTGTTTCAGCCTTTATCCACCATGCCACATGTCCCTAGCCCTTCTTTAAGATTATTTGCAAAGAGATAAGTCATTTACCAATACAATTTCTGAAAGCAGTTTATGGAGTGTATACAAATGTAAGTAAAGAAAGATTTATGTGGAATTTATTGGGGAGGGGTTAAAAATCAAGCAGCAAGATGGATATTCACAACTTATAGAACAATAAATACTCCCAATAAATACTCTCCAGTTTATGAATGTGGGATATTGTGCTTCTGTATCCATGATTCAAAATACCAGGAAATGGCCCAATATTGCTGACCAATATAATATCATGCTCATGTTGCAAATAGGAAAAAGGAGAATGGCTTTTTGAATGTTGATAGCACCAATGGCAGCATTCCAGATGGTCTACAAAACACCCTCTTGTGCTCACTACTATCCAAGCAAAGGAAAATCTCAGAACCTGACTCCCCCCCCCCCACACACACACATCAGTTAATCATTTGTCACCCAAATACAACACAATGATCATGGCTGTTTTTGACAAGTTCTCTAGGCATCTATTATCATGAGTGTTGTCAACTTTCAGGATGTTTTTGCTATGTAAAACTTGGGATTTTTTGCTGATGTTTTGTGCAATTTGCACAAAATTGCTTACATGCCAAACTTGTATATTGTCTGTGACACAGAGCAAAGCATCCATGTACAAACATACTGAGCAAACAGGCTGACTGATGAAAACCAAAGCCAAATTACATATTTGGCATTTCTAATTGCCAAAAACGCATGCAACAAGGCAACAGGAATTGTAATTTTCTCCAGTTATTTAATTTGTGCATACAGTACTACATTAAAATAATTTGCACAAGTGTAATTTCTCTGACAGATACTGGCCAATAAATAATTATATAATCACCATTTAGCCAAAAACATTTATGGATTCAAATTCTCATTTGAAGATGTCCCTATCAGGACATTCCAACATCCCTAACAGGATATCAGCTACAACTTCTCTTCTTTGGGAAATGCAGGTTGAATTCCTCCTATTAGCTGCCTGACAGAAGCAGCACCAAAATGTTTGAACAAAGATCAGGAACCAGGAATGAACAGGGCAATTTTTAGTATTTGTCTTTTAAAAAGTATTTCTAATTAACCAAGGTCATTTCCATGGCAGCTGAGAACGGCATGGACATGAATTGCAAATCAAACTACGCACACATTGGGTATATGGTTTATATTGAATTGTGGTTCATTTTCATAGCACCATACCCATTTCATCATGGATACATTTGTATCCAATTTGCCATGTGACATTAGGCTGTAATCTTTTGTAGAAATGTGTTAGGCAGGCATTCCTTGTGGTATGATAAATTACTATTGCTAAAATACTGATATGGGGACAAAATAATCTTGTGTAGTGATGGTAGCATAATGCTATTGGAGTAACTTTCAGTGGCAAAATTCCTCACGCTAAGAACTGTTGTACTGGCAACCTGAATATTATGCCTTTAAGAGGTTTTGATGGCAAGTCATTTTGGCAGTATAAGTCACTTAGAGAAACCAATTGTTTTCCTCTTGACTTCAATTTCTATTTCCCTCCATTTTACTTCAGACAGGGTCTGTCAGACTTTAGTGTCAGTTTTAGAAAAGTCTGTATTAGATTGAGGTAAGCCATGTCACTGTTCTGAGTGTTTGTGTAAGAAGTCAGTTAAGCTTAGTGAAGAATCTAATGAAGCCAGCATGATGGCATAATCTGAAACCAATCAACATGACTTTTTGGTATTCTGACATGAAGATATTGTAAGGAAAAGATATACTTGTTTATTCTTTCTAAACCAGAGTCTCTGATTATTTATTTTCAGAAGTAAGTTGGAGTAAAGTGAGGTAAATTGGACTAAAAACTAACAATACTATAAGAGGTGGTGCATGTGAGGAGTCTCAGCCTGGACCACTGAATAGCTGGAAGTTTGCTTTTCATTTTATAACCAGCAATTTTTGACATACTCTACCCAATAGAAATTAATGTAGACATTGTCTATCATTACATATGTTGGTGCACAACAAATTATTTTTAAAGCAATTTTTAACTTGAGGCAATTATTTATTTATTTATTTATTTATTTATTTTATTTTATTTTATTTTATTTTATTTTATTTTATTTTATTTTATTTTGAATATTTTTACTCCAGCTTTCTTCTTGGAAAAGGACCTAAGGTGACTTACAATAATGAGGGACAATATAGAGGCCAGAACATTCAAAACATATTCAAATTAATAACAGGGACTTAGAACAGGCATCTTACAAAATTAAAAGGTAACATTAAAGTTACAAAAGGTAACATTAAAGTTACAAAAATATCCATTATGAGGGATAGGGACTAACATGGAAAACACTGGTGTTCTTATGAAATCAGTCAATGCAATCATGCATGGTAATCCATCATTCAGTGAAAGCTTGCCTGAAAAGCAAGGTCTCTTTGCCTGTTTCTGGAAAGACACTAGATACGGGGCAGTCCTGGCCCTTTCATGTGTTCTTATGAGAGGCACCTGTGAAGATGGTGGGATGGAAAGGCCTCTCCTGGTGACGTTAGCACCTGAGATGGTTCACACATTCATACCCACCATTTTGTGGTATATCACAGGACCACCATATATTAAATGCAATGTACCCTGGAGCAAGCTGTTTGTGTCCGTTTGAGGCCTCTAGCACTTACCCCAGGCCTGGGTGTAGGCCCCAGAAGTGGTTATTGGTGAACCGGAAGTCACTTCTGAAAAAAACGGAAGTAACTTCCAGATCACAGGAAAACACTTCTGGGGCCTTCAACAGGCCTGGGAAGTCCATTGAAGTCCAGTTTGGGGAAGCACCAGGCCTCGGGAAGTGTAGGAAGCCCCAGATGGGCCCCCCAGTCCTGACCCGATCCAGCATCCTTATATCGTGGATTTTCCATTATTGCAGATTAGGCCAAGTCCCTAATTCCTGTGATAGGTGGGGGGTTACTGTACTGCAAGATTCGATCTTTGAGGTAGCTTGGACCCAGGACATTTTGTGCTTTGTAGGTTAAGGTCAGCACTTTAAATTGTGCCCAATAGCTGATTGGCAGCCACTGGAGCTGCTTCAGTTGGGATGTAATGTGAACCCAGTCAGCAATCTGCCCGATACTGGTTGGTAATTGTTCAGTATCATTGGATCTAAGGAGGGCTTTTTAACATTGGTTTTAATACTGCCTCCTTCAAGCATCCTGCCCTGTTGCAAGGAAGCATTCACTGCTCTTCCTGACCAGTCTGCCATACCCTCTCTGGTAGGTTTTATCAGCCAAGAAGGGCACGGGTCCAACAGATATGTAGTGGCCCTCATCTCCCCAAGGGTCCTGACCACATCCCCAGGCTGTAAAAACTCAAACTCGTCCATTTATATAGGGCAAAGTGGGACAGTTTTATTTATAGGCTCTGAATCAATAACAGCATACAGGTCAGCCCAGATCTGTACAATTTTATCTGCAAAGTGTTGTGCAAATTCTTTACAGAGAGTTACAGAGTGCTTTATGTTATCTACCTGTGAGTCAGCATGTGGCAGACTCTTGACTGTTTGGTAAATTTCTACCGGGTGATTCCATGCCAAAGCAATGCTGGTAGAGAAAAATGATTTCTTTGCTGCTTCTACTGCCTTGGAATAAGGTTTCCAACAGCCATTCACTATTTCTTTATCTGTTTCAGTCTGGGTTTTGCACCAATGCCTTTCACCTCTATGGACCACCCTTTTCATCTCCATGTCTTGTTGTTTCACAAAAGTGTACCGTTTAGCAAACACTTACTACCTATTTTGACAATTTAATGTTTGACAGCTGTTTGGAAGATCTGACTTTTAAAAAGCCCCTTTTAAAAGAAGTTGCTACAAAGGAAGTAGAGATGGGCATGAAACAAAAAAATGGTGTTTCAGTTTTTCGTTTGTCGTTGAGAGGTCTGTTTCGGTTCGTTTCCATTTATCGTGAATTTTTTGGAAACAAATTGTTACCATTTTCTGTTTTTTCGTTTGTCATTTCTACCCACTTTTTGCTCAATTTTTAAAGCATTTCCGTGCGCAGGCATCCCCCAACACCCCAGACCAGAGGGAAAACACTAAAACAATGGATGCTGGCAGAGACACAGTATAGACTAGGTATGCAGGGAGGCTGCAAAGGCAGCGGCAGGCGTTGCACAGGGTTCAAGGCAGCCGCAGAGTGACTGCACTGTGGGGCAAGGGAGGGTACTCACCGAGAGGTATGCAGCACGCATGCACACAGGGAGGCTGCAGGACTGAAGCTAGAGTCGCAGAGACAGCAATCCCACCCTAATTCCCACCAGAGACTGCAACAAGGACGGGGGCTGCCAGACCTTTTTATGCCCTCTGTGGCTGCCAGACCTGCCCGCCCAGTCTGCAACCTGGGCATTCTATTGGTTGAACATGATCCCATCACATGGCTTGCCTCCATTTTGTGGCTGGTGCGACATCGATTTTAAAGGGAAAAGAAAAATACATCGCGATGGGAGAAGACAAAAACAAATGTTTTAAGGCCCCCAACCCCCCTGGTAGGTATTATCAGACAATATAAATAATTATCGCTGTGTTTTTACGGATGTCCAGGGCGTTTTTTTAATATTTAAAGCAGCTCATTTCCTTGTGTGTCGCCATTAACGGAAACGAAACGTAACAACCACAATTTTCATGGTTCTGTTCGTTTTGTTGCATTTTCATCACAATTATCATTTGTCATTTCGTTACATAACGGAAATGACAAATGGTAACAGAAACGAAAAATTGTTCATTCCGTGCCCATCTCTAAAAGGAAGAATCATATTTTCAAGCAGTATCAATGTTCAGTTCATTTGGACCATTTTGAAGTGATGTAAATGTATATTTACATACTCTGTCTGAATCAAAGACTATGCTTAATTTTATTCTGACACCTCATAAGGGTTCCATGTTTTCAAAAGGAAATCAGAAATACAGACATATATAATATAGAGATTATTTAACCAAAAGCTAATGTAACTTGTATTTCAGTTTAAGTGCTGGTATTTTCCATTACAAAATGTCTCAAAGGACATTTTAAAAGGCATATATTATAGCTTGATCTTCAACTTAGGGTATATAGTCTAGGATATGAATCATGAAAAAAGTATCATTTAGTAGTTCCATATTTATGTTTATAGCAGCCTGAATCCTATCCATGCTCACATCTAGTTTGTTTATAGCCTGCTTTTCTCCTGACAAGAGGATCCAAGGCACCTCGTAGGATTAAAAGTAAGAAAATAAAAAACACAATAAAATATACATTAAAAATTTAAACTATAAATTGATTGAAATGCAGTTTGATATTTGAAATACGTAAAACATTAAAAACTGTCTTAACCAAAATAATTGCGTTCAGCGACTCTTATGCCACTCTGGCTAATTGTGGCTAATTGAAGAGGTGACAGGGCACATCCTGATTCTGTAAAAATATTAGAAAATAAAATTCTTAAACAAAATCATCTGTCCCAACATAGATAGCTTTATTTAAAATAAAGGATCTAATTGCACTTAGAGACACTAGAGTGACAAGAGTCCAGAGGTTCCTTGTGGCATATATTCATACAGTGGAAATCACTCTTCAGACAAGAAACAAACTAAGATAAATTATTCATACAATGAAAGTCATTCTGCAGACTTGATACAAACATTGCTCATGCCCTTTGTTACTTGCTCACTCATCGGGTTACTTTGGGCCTTTCCCTTGCTGACAACTCTTTCTTAACATAATGAGGCATAGTATGTGGTCAGCATATGTTACCTTTGTTTCCACATATTTCTGGTAAGTCTCCCTCTTTCCTGGATGCATCCTGTGTCAGGCCTACATACTGCTTCCAACTCATGTTTTCCCATTTTCACAATAGGTTCACTAGGGGCATAATTAACATCTTCCCTGCCTGAATGGTCACTCTCTCAGGAAAAGGAGGTACCAATAACTCACCCCTTCTTTGAGGCTATTAACTTGCTTCATAAGTGACATGAAGGAGTAGCAAGATATTTTAAACTGTGATGTTTAAGAATTAGATTCTCAACTCATAGTTTTGCATAGATGGACAAATCTGGGAGTTGGGATGGGTCTGCTATATTTAATGGACTTCCACTCTCATATCCCCACCCAGCAGTATTAAGGGAGTGAAAGTCCATAGCAAGAGGAGGTAGAGCAGCCCATCAACCTCCAATTGCAATTCTTCTGGTGAGGAGGTAAACAAACTCTGCATTTCAGAGATTGCAAGAGTCCCTGAGATTTGTGAAGGCTGGGTCTGTATTCTTATGGAGGCTGTCTTTGTTGGAACCAGCCCTCCCCAACCAACTTTGCAAGTCTCAAGACATCTTGGAATCCCCACAATAGAGATGGGCACGACTCAAAAAAATGGTGTTTCGTTTGTCCTTTGGTCGTTTAGGGGTCCGTTTCGGTTCATTTTCATTTTCGTGACTTTTGTGCAAAAATTTTCATTTTCGTTTCGTTAGGTAATGAAATGAAAAAATGAAAACGAAAACAAAAAATTGCTGTTTTGTTAGCATTCTTTTTACTTCAATGCATCTGCTGCAATGAAAACGAAAAACACGGCAAATTTGGTCGTTTCGTTTTCATTTTCGTTTTGTTTTTTTAAAAAAATTGTTTCATTTTCGTTGCGTAACGAAACAAAAAAACTAAAATGAAAACGAAAAATCGCTCGTTTCGTGCCCATCTCTACCCCACAAAGCAGTGAGGTATCCCTGCTCACAGGAGGAATAGCATAGAAACCAAAGGAAATCATCGTGGGGTGGGTACCTCATTATGGGGTGGAAATCTACTATATATGATAGCCCCGGTCCGACCAGCAAGTCTTGGTATGTCTTGCATTTTTTTAAAAAAGTCTCAAGCTGTTTCTTTCACCAGTATGAAGCAATTTAAAAAGTTTGGTACAATCGTATAAAAATAATTTTAAAAAATCCTAACCATTCTTTTATGGGGAGGGGCATAATACATTCACAAGTTTTGGGATAGGTCTTAAAGACTACATCTGCCTACCTCAAGCTCTTGAAAACAACAAACAGCTGTGCTGTGTGGAAGTGGAGGTGGAGAACCCTTAAATCACAGAGATTCAAATTGTCATAAAGAGACCCAGATGTTTGAATCTGGGTCCTTGAAGTACCATATTACCTATAAATGTCTCCACTCCATAAAACTGGCTATCTTTCTGCCAGTGTCCCAGCTGTTTGGTGTACCATCTTATTTATTACAGATTCATGTTGATAATTAAAGCAATCTTCAAACACAGAGTCTGACAAAGAATGTCTGAGAGGAAAATAATGTGAAGAGAAGGAAACAAATGCTTTCAATCAAGGTATAAAGAGGGCCACTCATTGGCCAACTTTTTTTCTCCATATCAATGTGTAGTCTCAAACACATTTGTTTGGGCAGTCTACTGGATTTCTGGCATGTTTTATGGGTTTTATTTATTGTGTTATTCGGGAAAGTTTGGTTACATTTTGTTTCTGCTCTAGTAAAGAGTAAAGAAACTCTCAAATAAAACCAGAGCAAATCTGTGCTATACATACCCTCCAGCTAGGTCCAGGATAGATCCCAGAGAGACAGAAAGCAACAGCTGCTAGTGTGTGCAGGAAAAGGAGATAATCCATCTTTCAGGACACTTCATTTCTATAGCCTCCTCTGAAGAACAGTGATCAGGGAGGGAAGTAACTAGAACAGCCAAAATGAATGAGTAGGGTGGGTTGTGGGGGAAATTATTTTCCTAACCAACAATAATAAGTACAAACAATAGTTCAAACATCTGTTTGGCTGTCTTGTTCCCATACTGTTTCACAGGCATGAGGAGGTGAAACAGTAATTAAAAGTCAACTTGCTTGAGCACATTTGGCAAAGGCCAAGTTAATGCAAAAAAAGGAAAGCTACTCAATATATTTGTCTGATTTTTTTATAAATGAGAGAATGCATGAAAACAGTGTGCTTTTCATCATGCACTGAGCTATCACTATCCCACTGCAGTGTTTGTAACATTATTAGTAGATGTATGGTGAAGGGCAGATCACCATTGGGACTATAATATGGAAGGAGATATATTTTCATATTTCCCTCTATGACCAGTACTGGGAAAATTCTTCCAGTAGCTACAGTCCCAAGGAAAGCTTTCACTTGGTTCTGAGGCTGATACTAACTTTGGGGTGAGAAGGGGAAGGGGAAGGGGAAGGGGAGGAAAGGATCCTAAAAATTTGGGAGCCCAGTGCCTGTCAACAAATATTCTTATTTGATGTTTATATGGAATTCCAAAAGGGCATGGTGGCTCAGTGGGCTAGAGCGCTGAAACTGTCAGCTGTAAAATTGGCAGCTCAGCAGTTTGAATCTCGGGTGTCATGCAGTAGAGTGTGCTCTTGTTGTTAAACCCAGATCCTGCCAACCTAGCAATTCCAAAGCATGTAAATGCAAGCACATAAATAGATACTGACATAAAAAGTGGAAAGGTAAACAGTGTTCCGTATGCAGAAATGTGTTTGCCCATGCTGGCCATATGGCCATGGACTTGCACAACACTGGCTTTTTGGCTTAGAAAAGGAGATGAGTGCAGACAGGACTAGCATGCATGTGTGGAGGAAACCTTTACCTTTACCTTTTTTTTTACTATGGAATTCCAACATCTCAGATTTTAGAGGATCCTCCTTCTCTATCATTTCTTCCTCTTTCATCTATCATTTAGTATTCATTAACATTTTATGTGTCATTTAGTCACAGCCAATGTATGATGACCATCATGTTTTCAAAGCATGTGAGTTATCGGTTGTCCCACAACTCCCTTACAGCAAGTTTCCATAGCCAAAGAGGAATTTGAACCGAAGTCTTCATGATTCAGAGAGCTTTGGTTCGAATCTTTACTTGGTCATGGAAAATCACAGGGGATGATGATGAGGGAACTGTTAAAACAAATATATCTGTGTCTTATATATAGTGAAAACCATATTCATATCCCTATGCCAGTTCCAGTTTGACAGTGTGTAACTCCTGGGCCTTAGTCTATCGTTCTACCCAAGTCAAGTTAATTCTGATGTATAGAGACTCCTTTCCAAGTAGAGTCTATTCAGAAATGGTTCTTTGCTCATTTCCTCTGGGGACTTCCTGGAACAGTGCGGTTTGCCCAAGGCTCTACTCATAGTGAGGAATCAGATAGGGATGGGCACGAAACAGAAAAAAATGAGTTACAGTTTTATTCTGTTTCATCCCCACTGCATTTCATTTTGTAGCACAAGTAACAAAAAAATTCAGGTTTTTTTTGTTACTTATGAATAACGAAACAAAATGAGGTAAGGGAATCCCCTGGCAGGGGGGCTGAGAGGGGAGCACTGACATTAGCACTCCCCTCTCAGCCCCCTGTTGGGGAATTCCACACCACCTCCCAGCTGTGACTTTGAGCCAAGCAGGTAAGGGAGGCATTTTACAGCGGAATGAAATGGTTGTTTTAAATGGAAAAAAAAAAGCCATTTTGTTTCATTTGTAAGAAAATGCTTCTGATTCTTTTTTATTTCATTTTTTTTTTGTTATGTAATGAACTGATGAATCAGCATTTCATTTTTCGTTTGGCACACATCCCTAGAATCAAACTCCCAACATCTAGTTCCATATCCAGATATCTAAACCACTGAACTATCCCATGTCATGTAACTCTAATCTGTAATTCATTAGAAACAGCTAAACACATATTTCAGTTAGCACTTTTCAAATGCATAGAGGCCAAGGAAAAATAAAATCTGCCTTTCTGGACAGCAGACCTAAAATCACTCAAATGTAACATCCTCCATTCTCTTTCCTTTACTCTTAGAAATCAATTTTTTGTTGCTGGTACTTATTGGAATTTGTTTGTACTGCACACAGCCTTGATGGGACATATTAATGCTATTTGTTCTTTTCAATATAGATATCTCTAATTAATGGAACTAAATGTTAAACTGAAGAAACCACGAAGTTCACCAGGCATCAACTGTACTATAATAGATTATTACAATTGGGGATGAGAGGAAGCCGTTCTGTGGATGAACCTGAAACTGTTGCTGGTTGCTGCTACAAAGTGTTCCTTTTAGTTTGGAAAGACTAAGTTAACAAACATGGGACAAGTCTGCCCAATGGTGTTGGATTTATTTTTTTAGTAAGGGTCAAAAGATGTGAAGTTTAAGAAGTGGAAAGAGGGAAGTGAGTAGCTCAAGGGTACACCATGTGTTAAGTAGGAAGATCACTCCATGCTCCTGGGCTGAGGACCAACACTACCACCCAGATTAGTTTACAGCATGAGGCACTGGTGAGTGGATCTACTGAATTCTTACATCTGAGAATTGAACAGCATGTTTTGACCAGTGTTGAACCTGATACACAGGCTACATTCCCAATCAGGATGAGCCAGAGATGAAGCAGGGAACTACAGCATGCAGCCTAATGTCCTATTTGCATAATAACAGATAATCTTTACCATAATTAATTTATTGCAAATTCTGGACCTGATAGGAGACAGCTCTCTGGGTTGTCTCTTCCCCTACAAGCCAGAGGAAAGATCCAAGATTTATTTTAGGGCCACACTCACTGCCAGCTTGAACATAACCTTCAACAAACTTAGGACATTGTTTGCTTGTTTGTTTAGGCAATCCAGAGAAGTGGGAGTGATTAAGAGTCAGATAGTAGCATGGGGTTGACTATGGCAAGCTAGGATTCCTTGAAATTCTAGTCTTATTCTGACATGTGAAAAAGGCACAGAAATGCAGACTGGGATATTGCTATCATTACCACTGTTAGGGTGAAGTTAATACAGATTAATATTTCCCTGTATATCAGAGAAACAAGGATAAACAGTGAAGCAAGATAATGGCAAAAGGTTATTAGACTATCCTTCATTAAGTTAACTATACAAAGTAAAGACTTAGTATTAATTTTATGGCTGAGGGTTCCTATCAGACATGAGGTGAATTAATAATATGGGTATGAAGAAAAACAATTTATTAATGTTAATAACTCCTCCAATAAAATTTCCAGGAGGATCTATAGTGATAAATTGAATAATTATGAGTATAATTATGACTAACTAGGACCATAATTTCATGCTAATGTAATAATAATGACACAAAATGTAGATCATGAATTTTAACTGCTCAGTTATTTCAAATTTCCAAAAGGGAGACCAAAAGAAAAAGCTTGTTCAGAAAAGAGAAGAGCAAAAATAGCCTTTATTCTTTTAAAAGCTGATCAATTTATGCTTTTATTGAGAAAGACGAACTATTCATGGCTTAAAAGAGAGTATCAATGTGCTACCATGAATATCTCACTATAATTAGAAATTGTAAGGTGTTCTGAAGGCAGGAAATAGATATTCAGTGGAGCATACCATATGTCAGGAAATGCCTATTAATCCTATGGTATGGTTATACTCACTGGAAAAAGGAGCAAATAATACAGTGAAAAATAAAAATAAAATGCATGTTTCAACAAAGAGCCATATTTTGGTTTTGCTTTCATGGTGGAGCAGAGCATACCTGTGTCAAGGGTCTGCTGTCCTTCAAGAGTTTTTAAGCTTTGGCCATGCAGATTGCTGCCCATGTATTGGCATCAAGAATCGGAGCTAGTGTCTGTGTGTGTGTGTGTGTGGGGGGGGTCATATATACATATCTAATTCAGAAGGCACATATCCATTTGCTTCATAGATAATAGTACCTTCCATATTGTGGGAGACATGCAGGAGAAAGCCTTCATTTGTATGCCCATCAAGGAGGTCTCTGCTGATGCTGGTATTCTCTACAGGTACTCTCTTGATGCTCCAGATATCTGGTTGCATCCATGATTAGAGATGGGCACGACTTAGCGGTATTCCCGTTTCCGTTTCCGTTACTCGGTTCCGTTACTCTACGGAAACGGTAACGGGAATTACTCCCCCAGACTTCGAGCTCGAACCGACGAACGAACAATTTTGGTCTGATTTGTCGTGCTCGTTCCTTGCATCGCGCGATTGCGCGATGCCACGCGGCACAGAAAAAAAGTTTTTAAAAGTTAAAAAAACCCGGTTCCCGGCCAAAAAGCAGGCGGAAAAATGCCTGCCGTGCCTCAGGGCACCTACCAGAGGGGTTGTTTCTGGAGGGGTCCCCGGCCTCCCCCCTCATCCCCCGTCCTGGGCTGCTCTGGTGGGACTCGCCGCAGGCTCACAGCCAGCAAAAAGCCCAGTCTCTCCGCCGGCCACCCGCAATTAAAGCACAAGCAAGCGGCACGGACGGCACAGGAAAAAACTTTTTAAACTCTCCCCCCACCCATTCCCGGGCCAAAAAAGAGAGGCGGAAATATGCCTGCTTGACTAAATCGCAGGGCACCTACCGGAGGGGTGGTTTCTGGAGGGTAGGTCCCGCCTCCCCCCCGTCCTGGGCAGCCGGACTCGAGTTGCCATTTCGCCATGCCATGCTGTGCTTTGGGGGATCCAAAATTGGGCGGCAAACGCCTTATTGTTTTTGAAATCGTGGTCTTTTGAAACACACAAGCACAACAGAAACACACGAAAATTTATAAACTGCCAGATTTTTCACAGTAGCATGGGTTTTTTCTTGCAACAAAATGTCTCTCCTCTCCTCCTCTGTCCTCCATTTATTTTATTTTATTTTATTTTATTTACACCTGCGCAGTGCGCAATGATGTGGCCGAGTGGCCAGCCATGTGGGAGTGGACAACCATGAAAATTTTTGGAGCCATCCCACCAGTCGCATGGCCACTTGGCCATGGAGACTTCTGGGATGTGCCAAAAAGCCCCCTAAAACCTGCCCTAGCCCTAACCCTAACCCTTGACTGACTACCCTTTACGTCACAGACTGTCTTCTTAGTGGGTCAGAGAGGACCCTAAGAGGTGCAACCCACTAGCCCACCGTAACCTTACCTATTCTTGCTAGCCTAACCCTAGCCATTGCACTAAGCCACCTTAAAGCCAGATCTACTTGCTTGCATTGCACTACACGCAGACAAGTACAATTCCAGTTCTGTGTGAGACGAATGGTGGTGTTGGAGCCTTGTGCAGGGAAGGCATGACTTTATCACTCTCACACTGGTCTCACTGTCTGCACATTATGTTATGCAATATCCATATGGCTATTGCATAGATTTTGGCAGGGGAGGTGAGGAGGGGAGCCCCCCCATGTAGAGGGGTCTCTTTTTGGAGCCTGCTAAGGGGGCCTAGTGGCAGGAGGTCTGAAGGGGGTGCCTCCAGGAAAAATTATCTCTTTCCTTTTATAGCGGGCCGCAGAGGAGGCACCCACCCCACAGAGGTGCCTCCAGGAGCCCGCTCCCCCCCAAAACCAGTACTAACTAGGACAAAAAAAAAACGAAAAAAAACTCAACCGACTAATTTTTGCAAATTTTCGCGAAAACCGGAAACGACCCGAAACGGGACCGGCCCGACTAACGACAACTCGAAAAAAATTTTTTTCAAGTCATGCCCATCTCTATCCATGATTATTAACAGAGCAAGTTAACTTGTGACTCCCAATTACTCTGTGGAAATGAACCACATCAATAAAACACTAGTGTTTACTGGAGAAATGTAACAAATCTTAATTTTAACTAAATAAGATGGAGATTCAAGGAACAGAGTTGCTTCTTTACCTCCTGGCAGTGTGGTAAAACTGCTGTACTGTAGCCATAACTGTGCTGAAGACCTGGGGTTCAATCCCAATTAACTGGCTCAAGGTTTATTCAGCCTTCCATCCTTTCTAGGTAGGTAAAATGAGTTCCCAGCTTGGTGGGAGGGGGCAATGTGCCTCCATAATTAAACTGTAAACCACCCAGAGAGTGCTTTAAGCACAATGTAGAGTGCTAAATAAGCAGCACACTTTGGTTTTTGTTTTGTTTTTTTCCCTTTCAAGAAGAAAGGCCAAGTGTTTCTTCCTCTATCCTCTTCCAGACAGAGTCAAGAAAGAGATGTGAGAGGCAAGGAGGTGACACCAGCAAATCTGAGAATATCAACCTAGGTTCAGTTTATTCAGCAATAGGTCTTTTATCTCTGTGTGTGTCTCCCCATGAAAAACATACAGTAGCTCTTATTTAATGTAGCCTGAGCTTTGTCACCTCTACCATTGACAAGACATGAAGTCCTTTTAACATCTAGGCTGTTTAGGGCTTTTGAATCTTACACATTGACTAGGATCCAGCAGAAATCTGACAACCAACACAGGTCCCTCAAGGCATATGACTGGCTTAATGTGAATTATTCAGCGCAATCTAGCTGCCCCTTATTACAGCAGTTGAAGATACCAGATCATGTTCAAAAGAAGCCCCATGTAGAGTACATTGCAGTGGTCAAGTCATGATGTAGCTAGGGATGTACTCAGTGAAAATGTTTATACTTACAGTATTTTGTTTCAGATTCTTTTGGGGCACTCCGGGTAGTCTGTTCTTTCTTTATATTTCACAAATACCAGGCACTGCCTTGATTGACTAGTATGGCTTTATGTCACAGTTTTTTAACGGGGGGGGAAAACCCTAAGTATTTGTTAAATATCTGTGCAGTTTGTATGCTGTTCCTATTCTTGCTGTCTTTTGCAATGCTTGTTCCCAATAGCCAATGGATGGCTACAAGACCACTGAAGTGTGTTTCATCCACAAGCAAGACATTTTGATTGCCAGTAGAGATGGGCATGAAATGAAAAATGAAATGTTGTTTTGTCATTTTGTCAGGTAACAAATTACTTTGTTACCTAATGAAACGATAGCCATTTTTTCCTCTAGGACAAAAAGATTTGTCATAGAGGAAATGGCAGGGGAGGAATTCTAGGTAAGCCCCCCCCAATTTTGGAAAGGTTTTTGGGGGTAAGGGGGCTGAGTTATTAAGGTCTGAAGGGGGTGCCCCTAGGAAAAATTATCTCTAATTGGATTCAGAAGCTGGGCCGCAGGCGAGTGATTAGTGCTACGACGGCTTGGCTTCCATTCTAATTCCAATTAGAAGGAATTTTTCCTAGGAGCACCCTTTTTGGACCTTAATAACTCAGCCCCCTGAAACCCAAATCTCTCCAAATTTTGGTGGCTTACCTAGAATTGTTTGTGGAAGCTAAGCCTGTCATTTCCGTGCTGGAACATGGCTGTGATCCATATTTTCAATTGCTACTCATAGGAGCACTCACTTTAGAACTTAATAATTCAGCCCCGGACCCCCCAAACCTTTCCAAATTTGGGGGCTTAATTGGAAGAGCTTGATGAAGCCCCCCTGACACTTTGGTGCCTCCAGGTCCCTAGTGTTTCATTTCATTTCATTTTTAACAAAAACTACTTTAAAATTCATTACAAACATTCATTACAAAACATTCATTACAAAATTCTTTATTCTGTTATTACTATGTCTAGTATGTTATGCTGAAAGTGTTTGCATCTGGAAATTTCACAAGATCTTGATTTCATCATTTTCTGACACCTCTACCTGATGCTCCCATAGGTTTATATATCATAATGAGCACTGCACTATTTTTGCTACTCTATCTATCTATCTATCTATCTATCTATCTATCTATCTATCTATCTATCTATCTATCTATCTATCTATCTATCTATCTATCATCTATCTATCATCTATCTATCATCTACCTACTGTATATACTCGAGTATAAGTCAACCCGAGTATAAGCCGGGGGCCCTAATTTAACCCCCCCCCCAAACTGGGAAAATTTATTGACTCAAGTATAAGCCTAGGGTGCAGAATGCAGCAGGGCCTGGCAACTCCTCCTTTGTGAGCTGGGTGTGTGTGTGATGTTTAAAATGACTTTTAGCCACCGAGGCAAATGCTTGAGTTGGTGGATAAACGTCATTTTAAACATTGTTTTAAAATGACCTTTTAAAAAGTCATTTTAAACACGGGTGGTGTCAGGAGAAGTGGCGCACAATGTTTAAAATGACTTTTAGCCATAGCCACTGACCCAAACTTGCCTCAGTGGCTAAAAGTATTGACCCGCATATAAGCCGAGGACCCCTTTTTTCAGCCCAAAATTAGGGCTGAAAAACTAGGCTTATACTCGAGTATATACTATCTATCTATCTATCTATCTATCTATCTATCTATCTATCTATATCTATCTATCTATCTATCTATCAGGGAAAGCACATTTGGGGTTTCTGGTCTGTGTTTTCCCATGTGTGTTTTCTGGCACTCCAAAACCCCTAATGAATTCATAAAAACTGCACCAAAAGAAGCAGCAGCAAACAAAACATTATTTTAAAAAAAACTGTATGCAGCATTGGAAGAGTATATTGAACATCTAAATCTGCTATTGTAGGTCCAAAGAAGTGGACTTGATCCACAAAAGTTTGTGTTAAGATGTAATAGTTAGTCTTTATGGTGCCCCATGTCTTTTGTTTTGTTTCTTTGATTTTTGCCTAGAATATATATGTTGGAATTGTATTACCTTTCAAGCTGCCTTTAGTTTGTTTGACTGGGAAAGATATTTCTGGGCTGCAGATGACTATCAATCAATCCAGTATTAACCAATTCTGCCTTCACATCTCTGAATTCAAAGAGAGCTCAGCCTCCCTGCTAAGTGTCCTCTTTCACTCTCTTTTGTTTACTGAAGTCAGTCAGGAGGGTAGTTGTTTTGTTTGCTGTTATCTGTTCACAATTGTAAGCAATGAAAGGTTTCTCTTATTACTAATAATGTCTCAAAGCGAGTTATTGTTACTGTTAAGTGCCAGTCAACAAGAAACTGATGGAATGTCTGAGGGACCCTAAGTTATTCATTTCTGTGAGTCTCTATTTCTTTGTTGTATAAAAAGGAGATTTTTAACCTGAAATTAAGAACTCTGCAACAGTTTTTTTTGGGTGTGTGGAAGGATGCAGGAGAAAGTGCCTTTTCCCTTGCAGAAGCTGGTTCTGTGAACAAGCTGGATTCTAACCTCTATTTCATACACTTTTTTCATATATAATTTCTTGGTAGTTCATGGCACCCTTGTAGTCCTGTTTGTTTGCTTTCAAGAAAAATAAGTACATAGTAGTATTTTCTGGAAGTCTTTTGTATTATTTAAACCTCTTTTTCAAAACCTTTCTAAAGAGAAACAATAATTATTGATAGAGGATTTGTACTTCAAACATTTTAAAATGCTCTCAAATGTCCTTTTGTATCCTTTGCTGTTTAAAATAACATTTTAATGTCTTTCAAATCAAAATTTTACCTTTGGAATAGCAATATGTTAAATCATCTTGGTAAGAGTTGTTCTTATAAGCAGACAACACACTGCCTAAGGCAATTGCCATGGTTGCTATTGTCATTCTTCCTGGTCAATGTATTTCTGATTGTTAAAACAGCTTTTTCCTATTAATCTAATATCTGATTTTACAAAGAAGATAAGTATAGTATGGTTCCATTTCAAAGCAGACATCATTTCTAAAGACAGATTGGTGTGTTTGTAGCTTAATGAAAACACAGGGCATTTAACAACACTGCAGAACTTCAGCATAGTTCTCAGAAGATATACACAAGGGCATGCGCTAAATAGAGACAATCAATCAAAGTTTACAACAGGCATACAAAGGTCTTAGCATACGGTTTGGCTGCAATTTATCCAATTATGTTTGGTGTGTCTAGCACATATATTATGCAAATTTCATGCCTTATGGCTACATGTGGAGGTGTATTTTTTAAATCAGACTCTGCAGATATAATGGACACATCTTAATCATGGTTGTCAAGTGCCCATATTGGATTTATTATTTGTTTATTTTGAAACGTTCAGTAACAGATTCAGTCATGAATTTTTCCTTCAGTTTTTTTAAGGAATAACAAGAGAAAGACACCAATGTGAAGCTCTTGATGCAGAATGTCCCATCTCATTGTTTCAGGCCATAGTTGAACAAAAGAACCTAAACTTCTTTGTGATTTAGTAATTTTTATCAAAGTCTCAGTTTATCATAGGGAGGTAGAGGGCACAGAAGGAGCCTTCCTGTAAAATGTGAGGCCCATGAACACATTTGGATGTTCCTTGGGCAATAAGAGCATCCCATTGGGTGATCTTTGCCCTCTGGAAACACAATTGGAATGTTTCTGACATGAATGAATATGAATCCCTCATGGTAGGCATGGACAGAGATGTGAGGGAGGGAGAGTCCTATAGTTTAGTTATAGAAGAGAAGGTTTGAGTCTTGAGTGTGAAAACTCCCTGGCATCTGAAATTAAAAAAAGGAATCTATTTATTGTAACTCTTGAAAACATCTTTTGGAGATCCTGCAGAACTGGTATCCAAAAAGAATAGTATCATTGATGCCACAGCTTTGTGATAAAATATAGAGACAAAAATAAGAATCAAGCATTCCCTCAGTTTGATTTCTCAAATGTTTAGGCTTAAAGTAAGATGTATTTGGAGTGTGGTGTGAAAACCTTGGTCTAAGGAGAAACACATGACTTGCAAGGTTTTCATGTTTTTAAGGCTCTTTTAAGCACTGACAATAGAATTTTGACAGGCTCCAGAAAGCTTGGCAAGGGACGGCCACACTGGCGAAGAGGTAACCTAACTCTTTCCTTTCCAGCAGCAAACCCATTTAGGCTTCTAAAACTACATTAGAACAAGAGAGAAGACATTTTCCCTAAACCTATGTATCCCATAAAGGATGAGAAGTGTTAAATTTCTACATTGATATGCGGATATTTATGTAGTTGAAATGAGTGAGGAGTAGGGATGGGCACAAAACAAAAAACAAATTGCTGTTTTGTCATTTTGTTACATAAAGAAATGAAACGAAATGAAACGAAATGAGAAAGCAGCATTTTGTTACAGACAAAATGAAAGGGTCATTTTTCTGTTGAAATAAACCATTTAGTTCTCTCTGTAAAAGGGGCCCCTTACCTGCAGGGTGGCCACCACCGCTGGAGCCCAGGAGAGGGAAGAGGAGGAGGTGAGTCACTTCTTAATGAGTTTTAAAGGGGTCCAGCTATTGACAGATGGACAGGAGCCTTCTGAAAATGGTCAGGTGGGCATCACAATCACCTGGAACTGCCCACCCAACCATTTTCAGAGGACTCCTGCTGAGCTGTCATGGGCTGGACCCCTTTAAAACTGGCCCAGTTGGCACCAGGAGGATCCAGCCAATAACAGCTCAGCAGGAGCCCTTTAACCATGGCTCCTGGGCACCATTTTTTTCTGTTTCATGTCCATCGGTAGTGAGGAGCAGTGGTCACAAAAGCAAAATGAGGCCTTCTTTTGGCGTTAAATACAGAGGTTTGTCATCCCTGCTTCATCTCAATGTACTATATGCAGGTGTTTTCAGAGGCCTGGTGACATTAGATTACATGCTAAATTGTTCACAGTGGAGAGGTGTCAGTTAATGGAGGTTAAATGCATTTGAAAGCTCAGAGAAGAATGTGGGGGAAGGGGACATGGAGATAAAGACAAAATCCTGCTCCCTTTCCCATTCTCACATAAATTGGGAAGTAACCCTATCTATCTGTTTGTGACCCTCTCCAACTTTGCAAGGTGGTGAGAATAAAATGGAATAACTCATGTATACGGCTCTAAGTTATGTAACACATGACAAATAACTGGTAGGTAATGAATTCATTTCCAACAGCTGCACCTTATTCCTCAGAGGTGAAGGTCATGAGAAAGCTTGTTCTATTCCACAAATGTATTTCATGAAGAGAGGAAAAGAGTAGCAGAAATCTTATGCAGTTAGATTCCCTTGCGACATTCATGGTGCAGAATGTATGTCTAGACTGCCCATTAGGTATATTTGTTTTTCTCATTGTGCGTTGTAGACCAATTAATGATTCATTTTTCTATTTACATTAGTTTGGGCCCCAGATATTTACTTTAGAAACACATTCAGCTTATTAAATGACATCCATAATTATTTAAAAGCAAAGCAGTCTCTGAACATACAGCAGTGAATTAACAATTATATATATATATCCCACCCATAAGTCCAAATATTGGTAGAAATATAGAAGAAGAAAATGTTACAATTCATGTTCAGGTTTGAATTATGTGCACCAAGACAATTCAAATGACAAAACCAAAACCATGTATATGTTCCCTAAACACAGAATGGGTAAAGTCTTGAAGGTCAAATTCAAGACCTCCATCACGTATCACTAGTTGAGCCATGCCCAACAATATCTAAAAATATATATTTAAAAAACCAACAAGGAAGTGCCTAGATAGGGTTTTGTGGGTTCTTTTGCTGGTGTTTATACAGGTTTGGGAAGTATTTGGGATCCTCTTCAAGGCCCAGAAACAGAAAATCACTGCTACTAGGGGTCTTTTTTTCTAGGCAGCTCATTTAAAACCATAAAACTTACATGTGTCATGGGGGGGGTTGGGGGGGGAGGGGGGGGGAGAAGACACTAAAGTGGTTCTGGGAGGCTGCAAAATGGCCCTACGGTGTTCTGCACACCATTGGCTGCACTTTGCCCACTGTCAGCCTAGGCAGGGCATGAGTAGAGATGGGCATGAATTGCAAAATTCATCCAAAAATCAGTAATTTGTCAATTCGTATGAACTGATATTCCCCCAAAAATACAAACAGGTGAATTTTAGTTTTTATTTATTTATTTCTTGATTGGGCTATAAAATGGCTCCAATGCATATAGATACACCACAATTCCAGGGAAGCTTCCCTTGACTATTCTCTACAATCTCTCCAAGTTTGGTGAAGACTTACTTTCTGATATCCAAGTTTTGTGCCCCCCAAAGAGGGCTCTCCCAGGAACCTTCCCCCAGGTACCTAGAGGCACCAAACTTGCACAGAAATTCCTCTGACTCTCTTCTACAATCCCACCATGTTTGGTGAATATTGGGTTTCCCCAAGCTGATTGCTAAAGGACACTTTCCTTTGTGGGGCCCATTTTGTTGGTATATTACTCAGATGTCTGAAACCCTATTTTCACTAAACTTGGAGGGCTAGTACAGAAGTGTTAGGGGACACTTCCCTGCAATGTTGATGTCTTTATGGCCTGGGGGCATGTTCCTGGTGAGGGGATCTCTGGTGGTGAATACATCATACATCCAGAATCCAAACCTCACCAATCTTGCATGAGAAGCCCCTTTGCAAATGGGGTGTCACTTGGTGTCCTGGAAGCCATTTTATAGGGTTTTAAGGTAAAAAAAAGTTGATTTGTGGATTCATCAGAAAAACAAAGTACTGTATATACTTGAGTATAAGTCAACCCGAGTATAAGTCAAAGCCCCTAATTTAACCCCCCCCCCAAACTGGGGAAACTTATTGACTTGGGCATGGCAGCTCCTCCGTTGTGAGCTGGGGGAGTGGTGTGTGATGTTTAAAATGACTTTTAGCCACCAAGGCAAGCACTTGCCTCGGTGCCTAAAAATCATTTTAAGCATTGCACACCACTCCCCCATGATGCAGAGGGGGGTCAGAAGAAGCGGTGCACAATGTTTAAAATGACTTTTAGCCACTGACCCAAGCACTTGCTTCAGTGGCTAAAAGTATTGACCCAAATATAAGTTGAGGGCCCCTTTTTCAGCCCAAAATTAGGGCTGAAAAACTAGACTTATATTTGAGTATATATACAGTAAATTTATTTTTGTGATCTGTTGACCTTGATGAATCATGAATCAAAAGGAATTTGATGCTTTTTCTTGGTACTCCTTTTTTCAGACTAGATTAATATTTACTTTAATTTGATACTTTGTTTTGCTGTCAATAAACCTTGACAAACTCAAGCATGATGGTCATTGATATAATAAGTGTCACATGTGTGTGTGTGTGTTGTGTCGTTACAGTCATGACCGACTCTTCGTGACTCCATGTCCATGGAGTTTTCTTGGCAGGAATACTGGAATGGTTTGCCAGTTCCTACTCCAGGCACCTACAGCACCTGGTATTCCCTGGTGGTCTCCCATCCAAGTACTAACCAGGGCCGACCCTGCTTAGCTTCTGAAATCAGGAGAGATCGGATGTACTTAGGGCATCTAGGTAGCTAAGTGTCACATAAAAGGCTGCAAATCACTGGACTACATTGAAACGGTACCTATAGCAGTGTTGGATAAATGCTACAGCGGGTGTGTGTGTGTATATATGTGTGTCTGTATGTGATGCACTATCGAGTCAGATCAGTAAACAATTGGATAGCTTAGTAGTAGAGATGTGCACGTAACAAACAATTTTTTGTTTTCATTGTTCATTTTTTGTTTCGTTATGCAATGAAATGACAAACAAAATTTGTCCCTAAAATGAAACAAAACGAACAGAAATGTGGGGATTTTGGTCGTGCGTTTCGTTTCCGTTACTGCAATGAAGTGAGCGGCTTTAAATGCTAAAAAAAAAATCATTAAAAATTGGAATAAATGGTAACAAAATGGCAACAAAATGGTAACAAAATGAAAATGAATTTTTGAAAACATTTCACGAACAACGGAAACAAACCAAAACGGACCTCTAAACGACAAATGACAAACAAAACTCCATTTTTTCTATTCGTACCCATCTCTACTTAGTAGTTTAGGTATCTGGCTGTGGAGCCAGAGGTTGGGAGTTCAATTCTCAACCATGCTTCCTTGAAGGGGGGTTGAATCATTGATCCATATGGTCTCTTCCAGCTCTGCAGTTCTAACATGATGATGATCTGACTTATAGAAACCCTAAGAAGGCTTTCAATGGGAGATAACTAAGGGGTGCCTTTTCCATTTCTACCACCCACACACCCACCATGAATTTCCACGACTGAACAAGAGTTTAAACCCAGGGCGTCTGAGTCCGAGTTCATCACTTTATTCACTACACTGTGGTAGGTTTGTTTTTCAAAACTTCTCTCTCCATAAATTCTTGGCTTAAGTGTTAGTACACTTAACTTCTTATTAGACCAGAATTAGTAGTATGTGTGATGCATACATCGTATAACATATGGTGATGTTAGTGTTCCACGCTGCCAACTGCAATTTATTTTAGGGGCTGGAGTGATCCTGGGAGCTACAAAATGGAAACAAGGGACTGAAAAGCGAGCGAGACTTGCACAAATGGCACAAAAAACCATTTGCAAGCCTTCAGGTTTAATGACTGGATGTTGGATATTTAGGTGAAAAATGAGCAACAAATCTGGTTGAAGTCTTATTTATGTTTTTGGACAAGGTCAGCTGATGGAGGCAGGTGATGTAGAGCAGCCACCCTGCAAGCATCACTACAAATCTTGTAAGTCTTTAAGTGCTGCATACATTTTTGGATCATGTTTGCCCTTTGCTGTTTTTTTCCCTTCATGTCTCATTCTCCTGGCCATGGAAAAGTGGCATTTTTGGCAACAGCCCATTTGGATTTTTAAGAGGTGGAAGTTATTACTGCAAGTGCTGTGTGGAAGAAGAGTTAATATTGTGTCTGTCAGCAAAGTTGCCCCCAGAATTGTATTGGCCTGTTGAGCATCAGAGAGCTCAGCATGAAGCTCCCTGATTGTGCTTGGAGAGGTACGACATCCTATGGTGCAGGCAACAAGAAATGAAACAATGGTCCTTTAAGAGCAACAGGAGCACCACCTCCACCTTTAAACTGCATTGCTGGAAAAGGATAATCAAATATAGTCTCTCAAGGAGGCACAGTGAGAAACTGAACTCTTAAATCCTAACCACTGGCTCTGCAGCCAGATAACTAAGTCACTGACCTATCCAATAGTTATTTCATTTTCCCACTTCATAAGCTCAAAGAGAATCGCGTTTTTAAAATCCTTCCCTAGTCTGGTATATTATACCTTTTAAGCACTTCACAATTTTTTGGACTTCGTCTGGAGGTAGGGAAACAATTAAGATTTTTCCAAGGGATAAACATTACAAAGCAACTACACGAAGCATATCATAATACACCAGGTTTTTTTTTGAATCAATTGTTTTTTGATAAAGTAAAATCTAAGCACTAGGAAAATATTACAGCAGCATTATAAAGTGTTTGTGTTGCTGAAACCTCCAATTCCAGAGTACTTCATTTGGCAGAAAGATAGGAGTGGGCATCATAAATATGGGTAAAAAATGAATGAGAGGTGTAGCATTGTCCCTTTTCCATCATTAGCGAAATTTGCCATTCATTTCCCAGGAATTCAGAGCTCATTAACACATGGTTGATTTCTTGTTCAGAATGTGCTACCAAAGAATATTGCCCTGTTTCTTCCTTCACAGAATTCAGAGCAACATGCTGCCTCATATTTTCTCTTGCATAGGCACAACATGGATCAACAGGGTATGTAGCAAATTTAAAATACAGTTTCTAATAAATCAAGGGCAAACACAAAACAATAAGGTGTACATGAATTTAAATACCTATCTGTCATAGGAGTCACATTGTAGAAACTTGGAACAACCCTCCCGCAAAACTCCCCAGTGCAGTCTCTTTCCCCAAATTGTTCTGACTGCACACAGCATGTAGAATTCAATATACAACTGTCGCTCCAGTTTCAGTGTTGCTTAATATCAATCAGTATTGTTGAAAGATGCAAAATGTGTGGTCCCTTGCTTATTCCAGTGCTCTTCTTGTGGCCCGCAGTTTCCTTCACACACTATTGTGACCTAACAATCTAGTTATAATCAGTCTTTAATTGAGATGAAATTTCTCAGAAGATTTAAACAGGTACAGTCATTATATTAGTCTGTTTCAACGTGTTAAAAACAAACAGGGAGAAATGGAGAAAACAAAACAATAGGAGTAATGGCACCTTAAAGAATGAAAGATTTACAATCTATTTCCTCAGATTTGTCCAAGCAGACAGTCCTAAAACAAATTGCCAATAATATTCTTTGTCACCCTCTCAGCTGTTGGAGAATTCAGTCCCCCAGATGTTGCAATTTAACTCCTTCCAATTTCACTAAGGACTAACAGGGTGGAGGATGTGGGAAGGTTTTTTTGTTTTGTTTGTTTGACTCAAGGTACTTCCAGATTTTGTTTATTCCATTTGAATGACATAAGACAGGCATGTCCAAACATTGGCCCTCCAGATGTTTTCGACCACAGCTCCCACAGTCCTTTGTCATTGGAAATACAGGCTTGGAATTCTGGGAGTTGTGGTCCAAAACACCAGGAGGGCTGAAGTTTGAACATGCTTGACATAAGAGGTTGATGATGTGTTTGTGTTTGCCCATGCTTTTATTGCAATGTCATTATCTTTTCACTTGGACCTATAAGATTTAATTTGTATTTATTTATTTATTTGAGAATCCTCTTGGATATCATAGCTTGTTCTATATTCACATACATGTGAATCTCCAAGTTCTGAAGCTGCCATAGTGACTTAAAGCAAAGTGGTCTCCTTACATACAGCCCCATTCTATGGGTGGGGGGAGACTGTAGCTTTTTTCGATCTAAAAGGGGCCTTTGATTCAATCTCAAGGAAACTACTATGGGCCAAATTGGAAAAGTCCCCAATTGACAGGAGATTGCTGTTTCTTATTCAAATGTTGTATCTTAATATGAGCTGCCAGGTTCGGTATGGACCTACTGGTAAATTGTCTGATATGATCCTGAATAATAAGGGGGTTAAACAGGGATGTATCTTGGCACCCTATCTATTTAACCTTTTCATTAATTGTTTGACTGATTCTCTAAAACAATTCCAAGGCCATCCCCCCCAAGCTTGGCCCTCAGCAAATCCCATTACTCCTGTATGCAGATGATCATGATGGGACCAGATTGCTGGCACTCAACCTCAAAAAGGCAGCAGAGCAGCTTTTAAACTGATAACTGGGGGAAAGCCGACAGGAGCTGAGTGGCATCCGGTTCGGAACACCTCATCCTCGGGGAATGAGGTTGGAGAGGGTAGAGAATCACATAGAGAAGACATAGCAGGTATAGGTATTAGCACCGGGAGAATAACGGAATGTGACAGTTCATCTACTGAAAATAAAAGCTGTGGGGCGAATAGAACAAGGCAGCAGCTGTTGTTGCAGGACCCACTGTACAGGTGCTTCTACGCCAATGCTCGAAGCCTCCGAGCAAAGATGGGAGAACTTGAACATTTGGCAGCTAGGGATAACATTGATATAATAGCCATAACAGAAACCTGGTGGAATGCGGAGAACCAGTGGGATACAGCAATCCCAGGCTATAAACTCTATAGAAGAGATAGAGGGGGGCGGGTTGGAGGAGGAGTGGCCATCTATGTCAAAGAAGGGGTAAAATCCAGCAGAATGGAGATTGACAGAGGGTCTGACTCCACCATAGAATCACTGTGGGTTAAACTACCAGGTCCAAGGAGTGATGTGATCGTTGGAGTATTCTATCGTCCACCAGATCAGAAACTTGAGGGGGATCTTGAAATGAGGAGAGAAATCATGGAAGTGGCTAAAAGGGATAGGATAGTAATCATGGGGGACTTCAATTATCCCCACATTGACTGGGCCAATGCGAGCTCCGGGCAAGAAAGAGAAACTGGGTTTCTCGACTTGCTGAATGACTGTGCCTTAGAGCAACTTGTCACGGAGCCCACCCGAGAACAGGCAACTCTGGATCTAATATTGTGTGATACTCAGGACCTGGTCAGAGGTGTGAATGTCACTGATCCTCTGGGGAACAGTGACCATGTTGCTATTACCTTTGCCATGCATGTCGGAGGAAGAGTGTCAACCAAATCAGACATAAAAACCCTTGATTTTCGAAGGGCAAACTTCCCTCAGATGAGGAAACTAGTTAGTAGAGATGGGCACGACTTAGCGGTATTCCCGTTTCCGTTTCCGTTACTCGGTTCCGTTACTCTACGGAAACGGTAACGGGAATTACTCCCCCAGACTTCGAGCTCGAACCGACGAACGAACAATTTTGGTCTGATTTGTCGTGCTCGTTACTTGCATCGCGAGATCGCGCGATGCCACACGCGGCACAGAAAAAAGTTTTTAAAAGTTAAAAAAACCCGGTTCCCGGCCAAAAAGCAGGCGGAAAAATGCCTGCCGTGCCTCAGGGCACCTACCAGAGGGGTTGTTTCTGGAGGTCCCCGGCCTCCCCCCTCATCCCCCGTCCTCGGCTGCTCTGGTGGGACTCGCCGCAGGCTTGCAGCCAGCAAAAAGCCCAGTCTCGCCGGCCGCCGGCCGCCGCAATTAAAGCGCAAGCAAGCGGCACGGACGGCACAGGAAAAAACTTTTAAACTCTCCCCCCACCCATTCCCGGGCCAAAAAAGCAGGCGGAAAAATGCCTGCTTGACTAAGGGCGCAGGGCACCTACCGGAGGGGTGGTTTCTGGAGGGGGGGTCCCGCCTCCCCCCCGTCCTGGGCAGCCGGACTCGCGAGTCGCCATCGCCATGCCATGCGGTGCGGGCGGGGGATCCAAAATGGGGCGGCGAACGCAATATTGTTTTTGAAATCGTGGTCCAAAAACACACAAGCACAACAGAAACACGCGAAAATTTATAAACTGCCAGATTTTTCACAGTAGCAGTGGGTTTTTTCTTGCAACAAAATGTCTCTCCTCTCCTCCTCTGTCCTCCATTTATTTTATTTTATTTTATTTTATTTACACCTGCGCAGTGCGCAATGATGGGCTGGCCAAGTGGCCAGCCATGTGGGAGTGGACAACCATGCAAATTTCTGGAGCCATCCCACCAGTCGCATGGCCACTTGGCCATGGAGACTTCTGGGATGTGCCAAAAAGCCCCCTAAAACCTGCCCTAGCCCTAACCCTAACCCTTGACTCCGTACCCGTACGTCACAGACTGTCTTCTTAGTGGTTCAGAGAGGCACCCAGAGGTGCAACCCACTAGCCCACCGTAACCTTACCCGTCACTAGCCTAACCCTAGCTCTTGCACTAAGGCACCTTAAAGCCAGATCTACTTGCTTGCATTGCACTACACGCAGCAAGTACAATTCCCTTCTGTGTGAGACATGGTGGTGCGGGAGCCTTGTGAAGGGAAGGTATGACCCTATCACTCTCACACTGGTCTCACTCTGCACATTATGTTATGCAATATCCATATGGCTATTGCATAGCATTTTGCAGCAGCAGCAGGTGAGGAAGGGAGACCCCCATGTAGAGGGGTCTCTTGGAGCCTGCTTCCCCTTCCTAGTGGCAGGAGGCACCCACGGGTGCCTCCAGGAACCCACTTTCCCTTTATAGCGGGCCAGAGGAGGCACCCACCCCACAGAGGTGCCTCCAGGAGCCCGCTACCCCCCCAAAAAAACCAGTACTAACGACAACGAAAAAACGAAAAAACGAACCGACTAATTTTTGCGAATTTTCGCGAAAACCGGAAACGACCCGAAATGGGACTGGCCCGACTAACGACAACTCGAAAAAAATTTTTTTCAAGTCGTGCCCATCTCTACTAGTTAGAGAGAAACTGAAGGGGAAGGTTAGAAGAATCCAATCTCTTCAGAGTGCATGGAGCCTGTTTAAAACAACAATAATATAGGCCCAGCACAAGTGCATACCACAAAGAAAGAAGAGCTCATTTAAGTCCAAGAGGACACCGGCATGGTTAACGAGTGGAGTTAGAGAGGCTCTAAAGCGCAAGGAGAGGTCCTTCTGTAAATGGAAATCCTCCCCAAATGAGGATAATAAAAAGGATCACAAACTCTGGCAAAAGAAATGTAAGAAGGTGATAAGGGAGGCAAAGAAAGACTTTGAGGAACGAATGGCTAGCAATATAAAGGGTAATAATAAAAGCTTCTTTAAATATGTTAGAAGTAGAAAACCTGCCAGAGAACCAGTTGGCCCTCTGGATGGTGAGGGAGGAAAAGGGGAGGTTAAGGAAGACTTTGACATTGCAGAGAAATTGAATGAGTTCTTTGCGTCTGTCTTCACGACAGAGGACCTTGAGCGGATTCCGCTGCCTGAGCCGCCCCTCTTGACTAAAGAATTAAATCAAATACAGGTTAAAAGAGAGGAGGTTTTAGGACTAATTGATAAATTGAGGATTAACAAGTCACCTGGCCCAGATGGCATCCACCCAAGGGTTATTAGGGAACTGAGAAATGAAATTGCAGATCTCTTAACGGTTATATGCAACTTGTCTCTTAAAACCACCACAGTGCCGGAGGACTGGAGGATAGCAGATGTCACACCAATTTTTAAAAAAGGAAGGAGGGGGGACCCAGGAAACTACAGGCCGGTTAGCCTTACATCTGTCCCAGGGAAGATGGTGGCAAGCCTCATCCAAGAGAAAATCTTAAAACACATAAAAGAACAAACCTTGCTGAGAGGAAATCAGCATGGCTTCTGTAAGGGTAAATCTTGTCTGACAAAACTCTTAGAATTTTTTGAAAAGGTCAACAGGCACGTGGATTTGGGTGAACCGGTTGATATAGTCTATCTGGATTTTCAAAAGGCTTTTGACACAGTCCCTCACCAAAGGCTGCTGAGAAAATTGCACAGTCAGGGGATAAGAGGGCAGGTCCTCTTATGGATTGAGAACTGGTTGAGATCCCGGAAACAAAGAGTAGGTGTCAACGGGAAATTTTCACAATGGAGAGAAGTGAAAAGCGGTGTGCCCCAGGGCTCTGTCCTGGGACCGGTGCTTTTCAATCTGTTCATAAATGACCTGGAGACAGGGATAAACAGTGAGGTGGCCAAGTTTGCCGATGACACAAAACTTTTCCGTGTGGTAAAAACCAGAGAAGATTGTGAAGAGCTCCAGAAGGATCTCTCCAAACTGGGGGAATGGGCTGAGAAATGGCAAATGCATTTTAATGTAACCAAATGTAAAGTAATGCATATTGGGGCAAAAAATCCAAACTTCATCTATCAACTCATGGGCTCTGAGTTATCCGTGATGGATCAGGAAAGAGATCTTGGTGTGTTGGTGGACAGCTCCATGAAGGTGTCCCCCCAATGTGTGGCAGCGGTGAAGAAGGCCAATTCCATGCTAGGGATTATCAAAAAGGGGATTGAAAATAAAACAGCCAACATTATAATGCCATTATACAAAACAATAGTAAGGCCCCACCTGGAGTATTGTGTACAATTCTGGTCACCGCATCTCAAGAAAGACATAGTGGAACTGGAAAAGGTGCAGAAGAGAGCGACTAAAATGATTACTGGGCTGGGGCACCTCCCTTATGAAGAAAGGCTAAAACATTTGGGCCTCTTTAGTCTGGGAAAAAAGGCGCTTGAGGGGGGATATGATTGAGACATACAAAATAATGCAGGGTATGAGTAAAGTGGATAGAGGGAAGCTCTTCTCCCTCTCCCAAAATACCAGAACTAGGGGACATACACTCAAATTGAGGGCTGGGAGAGTAAGAACTGACAAAAGAAAATATTTTTTCACCCAGCACGTTGTAAGTCTATGGAACTCCCTGCCACACAATGTGGTGATGGCATCTGACCTGGATGCCTTCAAAAGGGGATTGGACAGATTACTGGAGGAAAAGTCCATCACAGGTTACAAACCATGATGGAGATGTGTAACCTCCAGGGTTTAAACCAGGGTACTTCAAGGGCCAGATGCAGGAGAGTGGTATCAGGAGACAGATATCTAGTCTCATGCACTCCCAAACACATCTGGTGGGGCCGCTGTGAGATACAGGAAGCTGGACTAGATGGGCCTTTGGCCTGATCCAGCATGGCTCTTCTTATGTTCTTATGTTCTTATGTTCTTATGATGCGGCAGTTCTGTCTCTAACCCAATTGGGCCTAAAGAGGCTTATAACTGCCTTTGCAACTTACTGTGACAATAACTGTCTGTCCATCAATGCCCCAAAATCAAAGATCCTAGTTAGTGTTCTCAAAGAGGTGGAAAAGAATGTGTTGGCCCCTACAAAATGACATTCTGGAGCAGGTTAAAGAATACAAGTATCTGGGGATTTCCTTTAGATATAATATGAGCTGGGTAGCCCATCGAAATTATGCCCTTAACCTTGCAAAATTTGGCTTGCTTGCAGTGGCCCAGTTTTTCTATAGGAGTGGAGGACGCTACATTCCTTCAGCCATACGGGTCTTTCATGCAAAAACAAGGGCACAGTTATTATATGGCATCCCCATCTGGATTAATGCATATAACCCCGACGTTGAAAGAATTCAATCCATGTTCTTGCGTCGAATCTTAGGGGTCCCTAACTATGTAGCCTATGCAGTCCTGTGCCTTGAAGTAGGAGTAGGTCACCTGGAAACTTCTGCTTGGACTCAGACTTTAAAGTTTTGGCTCAGATTACATTTCTGTGCAGACCAACTGGGGTTTGTGTATAACATGCTGGTTGATTCTTACCAAAGCCAGTGGCAATTCTCCATTAAACAAAAAATTAGGTGCATAGGTATCCCTCTTGAACATATCCTGATGCTAGGGCAGAAACAGGCCCTAAGAATTCTCACCCAGAGGTTATGTGACATATAAAGGCAGGAACTCCTTTCGCAGGCACATAGAACCTGCTCCCCTTTGTCACAAGGTGTTTTCCCACCGTATGGGACTCCTGCAGTTTATCTAACCTCACTCTGTTCACCACAGGCCTGCAGGGCCTTTATGCTGGCCAGGATGAATGTGCTGCCTTCAGCACTGCTCCAGGGTAGGTTCCAGGGAATACCACGTCAAGAGAGATTTTGCCCATGTGGAAACGAGGCTCCTGAGTTTCTTCACCACGTGCTTTTATTTTGTCCACTTTATGAACAAATTAGGAATACCCTAATTTGTCCACTGTTGAAAAAATTCCAAGGCCACCCTTCCAAGTGGTTAGTTCAATACTGTCTAATAGACAAGAACTCACATGTTAGAGCACAGGTTGCAAAGTTCTTTCTAGCTGCCATTCGAAAGAGAGCAGAGATCATTTCGGCCACCCATTCCCATGCTCCTATTTATTAGTACTTCTCTTTGCTTTTCTTCTTGCCTTTACTGTATATTTGCAGATATGGGTCATATGACCGCAATAAACTTGACTTGACTTGACTTGACATACAGCCCCATACCACTTCAAGTAGTCACTGGGCGGTTTAAAGTTTTAATTACAGTATGCAGGCTATACATTGCTCCCCCCCCCCCCCAGCAAGCTGGGTACTCATTTTGCAATCTTGGAAGGATAGAAGGCTGAGTCAACCATGAGTCTGCTACCTGGAATTGAACCCCAGGTCGTGAGCACAGTTTTACCTGCAGTACAGGCATGTGAACCACCGTGCCACAAGGCACAGTTCCAGTCACACTTGCACACAACTTGACATCTGGAGCAATTTCTGCAGATAAAGTTCTGCATATATAATAATAGAGGAGGAGGAGGAGGAGGAGGAGGAGGAGGAGGAGGAGGAGGAGGAGGAGAAGATATAACCCATCAACCCAATTTTGACCTATATATAGGGTTTTCTAGAGTATGCAGAAGTGATTCTCTCACACCACCTTCTTCTGTGGGACTGTGTGGCTTGCCCAAGGCTACCCAGGCTGGCTCTTCTCTTGTGTGGCACAGTGGAAAATCCAACTCCTAACTTTTGGCTCCATGACCAGATTCTTAATCATGGGGCTACATTGGCTGATCATTAATGTCTCCTTTTTTGCCTTTAGCTCATTTCAAGTGGTTAAGCCTTAAATTGGAAAATATTGATGTATAATTTTATAAATATGTTTCTCTTATTAGAATACACATTCTTTTATTGTAAGGTACCTTGGGCAATCTGCATTGCTGAAAAGTGACTAAGAAATCAATTGAACGAGCATGTATTACTGTTGATAAGGCACTAATTCATTGTTGCTGCTTGAGTATAAAGCATATGGTTTAAAGTTTTCTATGCTTTATTTCCTGCTTTCGGGTCTAGTGTCAAAATAGATTATCGTATATTTTGGTTTTGTATTAAGGCACAAAAAAGGCTTAGATCATAACATTCCATTTAATTCTGTTCAAAGTTAGAATCCTGGCATTTTGTAGCAATTCATTTTTAATCCACATGTCATGGTGGCTTAATATAACATGGTGATATGAAAGCAGTTTTTGATAACCGAAAGCAAGTGAAACCACAGAGGGAACAGTGAGGGATTTGTTGCTATTATGTTTTCCATTCACATGAATGAGATCTGCATAGTTAGTTTTCAAACTGGGTGAACAATGGATGTAAACGAAAAAATTAAGACTGGATGCATTGCCACAGTGATTAGGTTTTGCAATCCTGTAGCTGACATAAGCCTCGGCAGTGAACTTGAGAACAAGAGGAAGAAAAAGTAAACAAGTGAAAATATACCCTTTTATCCACTTTATAAAAACCCTTTAATAAGCAGACACTCTTTACAGAAAGCTTTTTTTAACGACTAGCTGCTCAGTTCTATACAGTTGACTCAAATATTAGTCCTGGTGAGATTTACTTCCAGTTAGTTGTGTAAGTATAGCAGAAACTGCCATGGTTCTTAAAGGTCATTTTTAACTAATATTAAGTAAAATTCTGCTGCTTAGTGCCATAAGCCTATGCTGTTTCAGAAAGCATTAATAGAATTATAGTTTCCAATTCCACGTTGTATTAATCCTCCTCTATTCAACATTGATTAGGCCTCATATTAAGTACTACATATAGTTCTAGACAAAGCACTTTAAGATGTTTTCAGAGAAGCTAGAACAAGTTCATAAGAGGCTAAGAAGGATGATCACGGCATAGGAAATGGAGCCCTGTGAGGAAAGACTGAATGAACCAGATAGGTTTAGCTTTGAGTGAAGTCAAGGCAGTTTATTGTATTGGCTAAAAGCCATCACAATCAATAAAATTAAAAGTGTGACAAAATCAAATCAAATAAGACTGAACAAACTGGATAGGTTTAGCATTGAGAAAAAAAGATTGAGGAAAGATATGATAGCACCCTTCAAACACTGGTAATAATGGACTCAGGTTACAGGAGTCAGTTCTTGGTTCAATCGTAGGGGGTGGGTGGGGATCTAACTGGTTTCAACAGTATGACAATGGACCCAGCTATTTAGGAGATGGAGAGCTCTCTCCAATGCTGGAGGCCTTCAGGAAAAAGTTTGATAGTGATCTGCTACATATACCTTGTATTGGACTTATAAGCCCTTCAAGCTCCATTATTCTATGATACTAAGTCACAACTAGAGGGCCATTGAATCAATGGAACTTGCAGAGGAGTTACTGCACCAATCCCCTGATTCAATGGCCCTGCTTTAGTTGTGACATGCTACACTATGCAATAGGTTGCAGCCATTGAATGTTGGGTACTGTACAGTAACTGAATAATATCATCCTGGGTGAGTAAAACCAAAATTATAATATTCTTTCTCTATCCATCTCTGTTATTCATGCTTCAGTGGATATCCATGTTTAGCAGCAAATATGATTATTCTAAATCAATGATTTATGTACCCTACTAGCAACAGAATGAAGGGCATTCCTCAGATTTTCTCCCAGTCACCCCTCCTTCTGCAACCCTCTCTCTGCCACTGAAGGTTTTTCTTCAGGCGTTCCTGATTAGGGATGGACATGAAATGTCCAAAAGCATGTCCAGAATGTTGAAATGAACCCATTCTGTGCTTTTTTAAAGGGTGCTTTGGGAAAGCATTTATCAACATTGGTTATTCGTAGGCTTTGCCTTTGGACATGACATCCCTGTCCAGATAGCCACCACTCCATTCATTCTGTAGGCAATGCTGGATTTAACCTAGAGCAAACCAGGTATGGGTTCATTTGGACATTTTGGACATGCTTCATTCATTCATTCATTCATTCATTTCCCACTGTTCTTTGTGTGTCCATCCAAGCTGTCCTGGGTTCATTTCAAGGAGAAAGGTAGGAGATAAATGAATGAATGAAATGAATGAATGAATGAATGAATGAATGAATGAATGAATGAATGAATGAATGAATTGGGAAAGGGAGTCATCTGAAGATTTGCTGTGAATTTGACAGAGGTCATTCAACCACTTCTAGAATAGCAGAATTGAATAAACCATGCAGAAATTTCATGGTGACAAATAGAGATGGGCACGAAACGAGCGATTTTTCATTTTTGTTTTCATTTTTTTGTTTCGTTACACAAGGAAAACGAAATAATTTTTTTAAAAAAAACAAAACGAAAACAAAAATGAAACGACCAAATTTGCCGTGTTTTTCGTTTTTGTTGCAGCAGATGCATTGAACTAAAAAGAATGCTAACGAAACAGCAATTTTTCATTTTCGTTTTTGTTTTTTTGTTTCGTTACCTAACAAAACAAAAACTATTTTTTTTGCAAAAAACGTCACAAAAACAAAAACGAACCGAAACGGACCCCTAAACGACCAAACGACAAACGAAACACCTTTTTTTTTGAGTCGTGCCCATCTCTAGTGACAATGAACCATCACAAACCACTGCTTTCCCAGTGTGTGCCCATCTTTACTCCTGATCCATAAGAAGGTTGGCAGTTCAACAGCATCCCGTTCCCTGAGAGCTCAAGTCCAGGATCAAGTTTTGGTGGTGCACCCTTATAATGTCATATAGACAGGGCAGGCAAGCCTTAGTAGAGGTGCTAGCAATGCATCTGGCCCTTGCTTGTGGAAATGGACACAGGCTGAGTCTGGATAAAACAGTATAACTTGTAAATGAGAACCAAGGGCAGAGATTGAATACATTTTGTTTGCTTGATTGTGTGGGGCTTTGTTTGTTTGTTTTGTTTTGTTTTTAGAGGCTCAGCAAATGCAAAAAAGGTATTCAGTAATCACAGCAGATGTCTGCTGAGAATGGGTGGAGATAGACCCACAGGTTTTTGTGGTATATCACAGAGAGTACAAAGCCTTATCTCTCTCTCTCTTTCTCTCTCTCTCTCTCCCTCCCTCCCTCCCTCCCTCCCTCACACACACACACACACACACACACACACACACACACACACACACACACACACACACACACACACCAAATATTACACCTCCCCCAGAGAATCACAGCAATGCCATTAGACATCAGTTGCTGCCCTAAGAGCTAGCAATCTCACCTGCAAGGGAAGGTTTTGAACACATGCAGGGAGATAGGCAGTAAGGGATTTTCCTATATGACTCTCCTGCTGTGAGTGTTATCTTGGATGCACAGTCCAGCTTGACTTTTTCAAAATATAATTATTACAACAAAATCTGAGCCTTGACTGGTAGGTTGCCCTAGAAAAACAAAGTCCAGAAACTGCAGCACATCCCAAACGCAGTGCTCCTATTGCTCTTTTCATGCCACGTCATGTTGGTGTTGCATCAAATCTTCTGGTCTGTGATTCATTTCTTTACCGTGAGATTTGCTTCCAGGATAGATATGAACACAGTTGCTCAGCAAACAGACCATCAGAGGAGAATAGAGAACACGTGCTCTGCAACCAGGGAAGGAGAACATGTGGTCATCCAGATACAGTTGGACTGCATCTACCCTCATTGCCCACTGCAGGCAGTACTGGCTAAGGCTGATTGGCCATGAAGTCTAGTCACATCTGGAGAAGTAGAATATTAAGATGTGAGTCCAAAATATAACATGGGGGAGGGGTGTATCAATTTCTTATTCCTGATAGATGCAGGCATTTGTGCCTGTACATATAATAGAGTACTTAGCATTGCTAGGATCAGTGTTCTGTCATAGACTATGTATCATTCAGTATAGCACAAATTATACTACATAACTGCTAATGCTGTTGATGGAAATTGGTTTGGCAGAGAAATGTTTTAAAATGTCATTGCTTTGAAAGAGTGGAATAAATATGATTGAATATAATGGAAATAAATGGAATGGAATGTGATGTGATGTGATGGAATCCCCAGCTAAGAAAGAGATTTTTTACTTAAAAAGAAGGAGCAACACATGATGCATCCCTTACCTATTCTAATAAAACAAAGAAGCAGGAGCCAACTCTAACAGAGTGGAAATATCAGAATCAAAGAACTCATTCCAAATATATATTAAAAATAAATATCTGATATGTTTGTTTTGCTTTAGTTGCTATGTGTAGAGAATGGCCTTTTGAAAAACAAGAAGTATTATGTGTATGGTGTATCATCACTGTAACTTGCTAAGATGCAATAAACAATGCATTTGATATAAAAGAGGAAATAAATGATTAATAACAAAGGGTGATTGATTTTTAACAACAGTAAAATCACAAACTTTGTAGAAACTCTTTTTGTGTATTCACAAAAATTTAAGAGTTCCTTTTATCTATTCCATTTTGATTACTGTGTGTATACTTGTGTGTACACTGACAGAGTATATCTGTACATATTGCAATAATGTATTCCTTCTGTAAGTGAACATTTTTTAAAGTAATTTTATTTATTTATTTATTTAGGATTTTTATACCACCCATATATATATTGCATTGTCTTGTTGTTAACTGCCCAGAGTGGCCTTGCTGCCAGATGGGTGGTATAAATATTCTAAATAAATAAATGATTTAAAAATTACTTTCAAAAAGAAATGTGTTCACTTCCACAAGGAATGTAACATTTATTTATTTATTTATTTATTTATTTATTTATTTATTTATTTTATTAGATTTTTTTTTAGAAACGGCTGCTCTACTTACAAGTTTTTTTACTTATGAGCATGCATTCGGAACAGATTAAACTCTTAAGTAGAGGTACCACTGTGGGGTGGGGGGCGAGTGGGTCTGGGTCTGAGTCTGGATCTGGGTCTGTGTATATATATGTAACTCATACAATAAAATAAAATCAATATAAAATACAGTAAATATAAAAAAAAAAAATTAAACAGCATAAAATGACATAAATTCCATAAAACTATATTATTAAATAATTCTAGATTATTTATTTATTTATTTATTTATTTATTTATTTATTTATTTATTTATTTATTTATTATGCGGCTATAATTTGGAAAATAATGCACACAGAACTCCTGGGGCAATATACAAAACCGAGATAAAATGCATACATAAAATGTACACCCTTAAAGACAGAAAATTCCAAAGAAAAATACAGGATGCATTTGAGTGGTGCTAAAAAGATAACAGTGTTAAAGGCAAGCAGGCCTCCATTGGGAAGGAATTCCACAAAGTGTCCATGAAGAGAGTGACAATGGATGGAGAAGTTTCTGTTCTCTCTCTCTCTGATTGCCAGCAGCCAAACAAACTTTTATGACAGTCATCTGACAAATTTCCAGTGATTTGAGTCTTTGCCAGAATGTAACAGATCTCATAATAATTGTTGGGGGGGGGCAACTACCTCAAAATCTAATTAAAATGAACTGAAATAAAACCTAAAACAAATGCCAGTTCAGTATTTTTCCCATATATATGTACTTGGATGTCTATTTTTTTTTTGTTAAACAAAGTGTCGTGTTATGAGTCTGACTTCTTCATGTATGTCAATGAAATCTTTCGGGTCTTCTCGGAAAGATGATAGGAAGCAACCCTAATTTTCAGGCACATGGGGCATGATGCTGCTCCTGTCAAATCAACTTCATATCACAGTCATCTGTGACCAGCCTTTGGGAAAGAATTTGACTCTGATGTGCATGAATAAAGGTTGCTTTTACTGTGTTCTGATCTACCCCAGGTTACATTCAGCCTCAGAGCTGTCTAATAAGACCTGTCACATCCCAAAGAACACTGGCTCAAAGTCAGATAGAAAAGTGTGCCTATTTATTGAACATTACAGCAAGGAAGAACTACAAATCTCACATCTGGTTAGCTGAAAGTTTAAAGGCAATAAAAGGTCATGTTCTATGGAAAATCCCTAGCAACGGTAGTGCATAATGCATTTTAAATGTGGCAAGTAGAGATGGGCACGACTTGAAAAAATTTTTTTTTTCGAGTTGTCGTTAGTCGGGCCGGTTCCGTTTCGGGTCGTCTCCGTTTTTCACGAAAATTTGCAAAAATTAGTCGGTTTGTTTTTTCATGTTTTCGTTTCCGTTTCTGCTGCGATTTCGCGCATTTTGACGTCCGACCGAGACTTGCGGCTTACGGGTGCAGCGCGGGCGGTGGTGGCGCGGGGGTACATGCGTGGGCGGCGGCAGCGGCAGGGGGAGTGGCTAGCGCGCGCGCGCGCATGGGCGCGGGCGCAAAATACAGAAATTTAAACCTGCCTGGGTGATGGACTTGCTGCTGCACAACAAGGCTACTGCATCCTAAGCAAACAAAGTGGGGCAGAAACAAATTTGCATTTCTTTTTTTCTCTTGGTCTTCTGTGCTGAATCTGCTGATGCTGAACCAGCCAGCCACCCTACTTGGTCTGGCTGACGTGCCTGTTTGTTGGACTTTTTTGTTGTTTGGTTTTGAATCCATCCCATCTCCCCTCCACCTCTCTCAGAGGCAGCAGGAGAAACAGACATTCCGTTCATCCCCAAATCTGTATGAGGGGTTTACTACTCTACTACTCTCAAATTGGCCCCCCATCACCAAGGTCCTTCTGCCTTCACTTCACATTCACAGTCAAAGTCACACACACTTAAAGGACAAGCAATAAAGCCAGAGCCAATGCAACCCTGCTTTTGGTCATGGTCAACAAAAACATTAGCAGTTAGAGCCTGAGGTGGTTAAGCTACGTACCTAGCTAGTAGCTACAGCCAGGAATAGTTTTGGTAGGGATGGGAATGGGATAGGGCTCTGGGTTGCTCTGACTTAAGTTTTACAGCCCACAGCCCAGCCCACTAGGCTATACAAGGAGGAGGACTATCTCTGGTTGACGCGTCCATAAGGCCAGAGTAAGGGCGGCCACTCCGGCCAGGCCACAAGGCTGCAAAAAAATGAATGAGGTGTTGGACAAGTGAAAGAATATCTATAAGTGTTAAGTAAAATGAAATTGTAAAATGTTCTACAGAGGAAGGTGCCCTAGCCTTGTTGCCAACAAATGTGTTTGAGAAATTTGAGTGCACTGGTTGGCGAGGGAGACTCTGCCTACTCAGTCTGTACTCTGTATAATATTTTTAAAATAATTTAATCCACGGCCTCCAACCTCACCTTCAAAGCACTAGTACTGGACCTTGGCTGTTGCTTGCCACTTGCTAATAAACTGTAGAATAGAAAATAAATGGAATAAAACTATAAGCTGCTACTAGGGTAGGATAGGGTTGCTGGATTCCCTTCCAAAACCCCAATCGCAACAGCAGCAAAAAAGCTGTAGGCACAGGGTAAAAGGACCTTGGCCAAGTAAATGAACTTGGTGGGAAATTGGGATACAAAAGAAATGGTATGGTAGTGTAAAATAATATATTTTCAAAATAAATCTGCAGCACCTCCCCTCCCCTACCGCTCCCACTCAAATCTTCCCTCCCCCTTGAAGCAAATATAAGCAAATAAAAAACGGAACTCTTCCTCAAAAATGCAGAAAACAAAAAAGAATAAACACTGCGTTGCTATTCCCCACAGGGAATAAAAGAAATTATTATGTTTTGCGAATTAATATCAATTCAATTCCCTCCCTGCCTAGCGAGACCGAGACCGCGACCGCGAAATCGAAACTAGACTGAGCGCAGCAATCCAGCCCTGACCACCCTCCACAAGATCCAAGCCCAGACTGTGACGGACTGGAACTGCCTCGGCTTTTTATGCCCTCTGGCACATCCAGAAGTGTCAGTCAAAACCTGTCCATGCGATTGGTGGAATGGCTCCGAAAATTTGCATGGTCCCGTCCCATGGCCAGCCCATCGTTGTGCAGGTGTAAAAAAACAAATTAAGAAAAAAATAAAATAAAATCAACGGAGACGTATTTTGGCAATACAAACCCACTGCTGCTACTGTAAAAAATCAAGCATTTAAAATAGGTAACTTTCGCATGTTTCTGTGGTGCTTTGGTGGGGTTTTGGGCAAGGATTTCAAAAACAATATTGCGGTCTCCATTTTGGACTGGGAATCGGGTTTTTTTTACTTTTAAAAACTTTTTTTCTGTGCCGCTTGGCATTGCGCGATTGCCGCGTGCAAGTAACGAGCACGACAAATCAGACCGAATTGTTCGTTCATCGGTTCGAGCTCGAATTCTGGGGGAGTGATTCCCGTTACCGTTTCCGTAGAGTAACGGATACGAGTAACGGAAACGGAAACGGGAATACCGCTAAGTCGTGCCCATCTCTAGTGGCAAGCATGTGTGTGTGTGTGTGTGTGTGTGTGTGTGTGTGTGTGTGTGTGTGTGTGTGTGTGTGTGTGTGTGTGTGAGAGAGAGAGAGAGAGAGAGAGAGAGAGAGAGAGAGACAGAGAGAGAGAGAGAGAGAGAGAGAGAGAGAGAAGACTGTCTTATTATTATTATTTAAAAGAAATATATCCTCTTCTGGAATGTAGTGATCATAATCTTTGGAAATTTAATTGTCTGATGTGCAACACAATCTATCTATATTTACTTATTTCTGGGTTTTAGTGAGTTCGTAGCCTTAGTTTTTTGATATATGCTTATACAGAGAGGGGATCAAATACAGCCTTAGAGCTGCATATGCCCCATAACACTATATATTTCTGCTCCATACCTCAAGAACTCACCCCACCAAAACAAAGTATTCCTCTGCAAACAATGTGATTCATAACAGACTGCAGAAACCACCTTCTAAAAAGGATGTAGACCCTCCCTCCAATCTCTCTCTCACACAGAGAAGTCTAATTTGAAAATCCAATTGGGACAAGCAATCCTGTTTAGCATCTTCCAAATGGATTGGGACTCATCATATCGCTTCACCATATACAGTCTTTCAGCAAGTATGATGGGATGGCTCTGTTTCCCCTCATCTGTCCCACCAACAGCTTCCTGGAAGGGCTCATAGTGGTACAAGTTGATGGACCAAGTGAAATGAGCTGTTTATTTAAGGGACTTATTTCTTTAAGTGTTTGCTCAAGAGACTTAGAGTCACACACACATGTATTTTGAAAAAAATACATGCACAATTAAAATACACAGTACTTAAAATTTTCACTAATTTTCATTTAATTATCTGGGATATAAGTGTGCACTGGTCTCATCCTCACACAGGAAGATGTGAATTGACATACCAGTAACTGTATTTTGTTCTCTTCCCACAAGAAACATTCTGTCGTGCTCTCAAAAGGAAAATGAAAGAAAAGATTTCTTTTGTAAATTAACCCAAATTGGACAATTGAACAATGATGTGAAACAACATTAGATGCTGTTTAGTTTCATGGATTTTGCAGACTACAAGCAATGAAGGGTTGCATGCATATTTTTAAACCATCTATCCATTCTGTGTTTCTGTCTCTCTAGAAGGGAAAGTTCACAAATTTCTCAGAGACAGTTTGTGCAAATCAGGACAAGAAAAAAATAGGGTTTATCTTATCTTCCAGGAATTGAAAAACATCTTCATCCCAGTACTTTGATCAATCATAAATCAATGTGAATGAGCAATTTAGTGAGTTACAGTGGGATGTTTTTTTCAGGCTTATGTAGGTAGTGAGCACTCAAAAGTGCTTTATCATTCCCTTCTTCTGTTGGTATCCTGGGACTGTGCAGCTTGCCCAAAGATAGGCAGGGTAACTCTCCTGGGTTGAACAGTGGGAAATTTATCCCCTAACTCCTGGCTCTACAGCCAGAAAGTTAACTAACAGCTATCCAGCCAACAAGCATTTATTATATCTCTATTATTATGATAGGAGGATTTGCCTCTGACCTTCAACATAAGGAAGAGAGGGACTCAATGAATAGTAGTAAAGTAGAGGAGGACCACTAACTTAGTTGGGTGTTGTTGAGTCATGTCCATTAGAACTTCTATGGATTCCATGAGCCTATTCTGGTCTACTAATTTCAGCCATGGTTTTGGGGGTTAAATAAGGCCACATTTGAAAAATACTGATTCAGTGGGGATAACTATTTGATGTGTAGAAATACACATTTAAAAACTTCCCACCACAACATAGCATTTGATGGGGGGGGGGAGGAAAGGTGATAAATGTATGCCACTTAAAACAATCACCCTTCTGATTTCACAGTGATTTCAATGGTGCTTACTTAACTATTGTATTTATCTGTCTGCTGTTGTCTTGTCCATGGAAAATGCAATAAATAATTGGGTGGATGGATAATAGGGTATGTCTAAGCATCCTCAACCATGAATATGTATTACTTAGGGGGATGTATTTGCATATCAATCGAAGAACTTATACAGTCACCCCCTGCCATTTCGTGGTTCAGGTACTGCGGTCCCACTACATCGTGGGATCGCAGTACCTGCACCTCGGAGTTGCGGGGCGGGGGGTGGGGGGTGATCGGGTCACTCCACACCACCCCTGCGCTCCTCCGAGAAGCCTCCGAGCCACACGGGGGTGGCGGGGGCGATCTGGTCACTCCACCCTGCCCCCGTGCTCCTCCGAGAAGCCTCAGAGCCACGCAGGGGGGAGGGGGGCAATCCAGTCATTCAGCACTGCCCCCGCGCTCCTCCGAGAAGCCTTGGAGCCACATGGGGGTTGGCAGGGGGCAATCTGGTCACTCCGTGCCACCCCCCGCACTCCTCCAAGAAGCCTTGGAGGCACGAGGGGGGAGGGGGCAATCCGGTCACTCCACGCCACCCCTGTGTTCTTCCGAGAAGCCTCGGAGCCACGCGGGGGGTGGGTGGAGGAGGGTGATCTGGTCACTCTGCGATGCCCCCCCACAGTCCTCCAAGAAGCTTTGGACAGGTGTGTGATCACCCCCTGGCCCCTGGCCCCACCCCACCCGCTTCTGCATATCACAGATTTTCATGCATCACGGGTGGGGTGTGTCCCTAGCCCCCACGATTGGCGGGGGGTGACTGTATATATGGACATATTACATATACATATGCTCATGACAGTATTCAACAGGGATGGAGAAATAGGGAAAAGCCACTGGATTCAGAATTCTGCTGTCTTAATGTTTAATCCTAAGGAAGGAACAAAGGGAAGTTATGTTTCTTTTCATTCTTCTTGCTGGTTGACTTCATGGTGTCCGGATTTTATTTTTATTTTTTGTATGCAAGCTGTGTTTAAAGCTACTTTTTCTCTCCTCTGTTAGCCTCATAGCATGACTCTGACATTTGAGCACAAATTGTCTTTCATTGTGAAAATCATAGGGAGTTTGCTGTAGGGAATCTGCAACAGGAAGAAATATATTAGTTCTGTGTACTGATAGATGAGATCCTTCACTTCTTTTCATTTTCCACCTTTCAATGTCATAATCTGTTTTGGCAGACAAAAAGAGATCATTCTCAAGGAGACAAAACTCCATGTTTCATTTTGTTTTTAAAATTTCAGTTAATAATGATTATACATTCAAGGAGGCAATCCCAAGTACTCAGTACCATACAAAGCATTTGGAGAAAATGAGCTTGGGTTAAGGGCCACCATTCCCCAGTTCTTTCCAGATTTGTGAAGCAAGGAAAGGTTTCGAGTTAAGTGAGGATTAATTCGAAAAGGGAGTTTAAATTTATCCCTTCAGTATTTCCAAGGTTTTCCAAACTTGAGCTAAAATCAATTATTAGCTTCAATTAGAGCAGATTCAACAACCCACACAATCTCATTTAATGAAGTTCTATTGATTAAATATGTCAATTGACAGGGGATGAATTTGGGGCATTGTTTTCTTGTTTTCATCTTCCACTAATGTTTTGTGAGATTGTTCACGGCTTGCTCTCGGCATCCATCTGGAGACCAGCAAAACAGTTTTTTTCCTGTCCTTTCTGAATATCTTGGGAAAAACCCAACAACCTTAAATACATCTAGAATGATTAGGTTCATGTAAGAAAGTATTGAGCCTTTAGTTCTGATTAACTTTTGATCAACCGAAAAACACTAATGTAAAGTAAGGAATACTATCCGGGGGTGGCCAGCAGGAAGCTTTGGCCATGTTGTCTTTTGGTATTTGCCACAGCTGCACTGGTGTTTCTTAGAAGAAACATTCATTTCTCCTCAAGGCTTCAGGGCACACATGAGAGAAAGAGAGAGAAGGCAATTTTTGGCTCTTTGGAACAGACGTCTTAGCATTGAGTAGAGATGGGCACCAAACGAAAAATGAAATTCTGTTTTGTCATTTTGTTACATAATGGAACAATAAAACAGTTTCATGACAAAATGAACTGCCTTTTTTGAAACAGGAGAGCTTCCCCAAGCTCTTCCCTGTAAGCCCTCCAAAATAAAGAGATTTGGGCCTCAGGGGGCTGAGTTATTCATCTGCAAAGAGGATTCCCCCAGGAGTAATTAGAAGTGCTGTGGTTCATCACACCAGCATAAGGTCAATTTATTACTTCTCTTTGATTAGCCCCTATATTGCCAGCAGGTGCTGTACACACTTCTGAAGTTAACAAGGGGGACACTCTTTACAGTTGAATAACTCATCCCCCTGAATCCCAACCTCTCCAAATTTGGGGGGCTTACAGGGAAGAGCTTGAGGAAGATCCCTGCGATTTCCATGCTGCTACATGCCTGCAATCACTATTTTGAGTACATGTTTTTAATGTACTCAAAAATAGAGATCACAGGAATGTAGCAGCATGAAAATCACAGGGAGATTCTTTGGATTCTTTGGATTCACACACTATTCATACTTGACATGGTGCAAAGTGCAAAAAAAACTGGAACTAAAAAGATAACAGCATGCAATTAGAGATGAACACGACTAGGGAAAATGATGTTTTCGAGTTGTCGTGTGTCGGAGGCAGTACGTTTCGGCTCGTTTCTGTTTTTCGTGAAATTTCACAAAAATTAGTCGGTTTGTTTTTTCGTTTTTCGTTGTCGTTAGTACTGGTTTGGGGGGGTAGCGGGCTCCTGGAGGGAGCTGCAGGAGTCAGCCAGAGCCACAAGTGACGGACTGGCAGACTGTTTGCACCCGCTGTGTCTCACGTACTTGCATGTAGTGCAATGCAAGTAGATCTGGCTTAGGGTTAAGACGGGTTAGCGCAAGGGCTAGGGTTAGGCTAGTTACGGGTGAGGTCAGGGTGAGTATTGGGGTGCACCTCTGGGTGCCTCTCTGACCCACTTAGAAGGACAGTGTACTGGCGTATGGGTTAGGCTTAGGCTTAGGGTTCGGGTTTGGGCTACAATTAGTGGGCTGTTTATGCCCGATTGGCACATCCCAGAAGTCTCTGTGGTCAACCTGGCCAAGTGGCCATGCGATTGGTGGAAAATTTGCATGGTCCACTCCCATGGGCGAGCCCATCATTGCGAATGTGCAGGTGTAAAAAAATAAAATAAAATAAAATAAAATAAAATAAAATAAAATCAACGGAGACTTTTTTTTGCAAGAAAAACCCACTGCTGCTACTGTAAAAATTCAAGCATTTAAAATAGCTAATTTTCGCATGTTTCTGTGGTGCTTTGGTGGGGTTTTGGGCAACGATTTCAAAAAAAATATTGCGGTCGCCATTTTGGATCCCCCGCACTGCATGGCAAATGGATGCGCCCTCCCAGCCTGGTACCAGCAGTGCAGCAGTAGCAATAGCCAAGGAGAGGGGGGCGGGGACCCCCCCCCAAATAAAACACCCTTCTGGCCTGGTAGGTGCCCTCAGACAGTTTTCACCTACTTTTAGGGCCGGGAATCGGGTTTTTTTAACTTTTAAAAACTTTTTTTCTGTGCCGCTTGGCATTGCGCGATCGCCGCGATGCAAGTAACGAGCACGACAAATCAGACCAAATTGTTCGTTCGTCGGTTCGAGCTCGAATTCTGGCGGAGTAATTCCCGTTACCGTTTCCCGTAGAGTAACGGATACGAGTAACGGAAACGGAAACGGGAATACCGCTAAGTCGTGCCCATCTCTACATGCAATGCATCTATTTCACATGAAGCTTGGCTTCCAAAACACATTTATAACTTGGCCCAGTGTAGCGTTATGGATTAGGGTAGTGTTAGTCCTACACACCAGAGGACTGATGTAGACAGAGAAGTCTAGGAAAAGATATTGAGAATATTTTTGGCCTATTTCAGAGTTTCAGATGGTAGTTCTTTGTATAGGGTTTTAAGCCATATTTCATAATTTCTGATTCTCTCACAAGCTCTTCCTAACAGAGGACTACCAACCATGGGGAGATGGAAAGTGAGAAGAGATGGACAAGAAAGGGGTGTACTCTTTTGTCTATTTCAGGTTCTAGTCAGGAATTAATTGAGCATGCTGTTCTTCATACTTCCACTCACAGTGATTTGAAAGGGACATATAGAAGGAACTTTTCAGAAGTCAGTCAGTCAGTCAAGTTTATTACAGCTATAAGCCCATTAATTGTTACAAGAGACACATAAAATACATAAGATTTTGAGCAACACTCATTTTTCATGCAGCCTACATCAACCTTGAATGTCAGTTTTCACTATCACTTCAAGTATGAATGAAAAGTCCAAGAGGCTGTAAAAGGCTTCATTCCGCTGATGGGCCTCCTTTCGCCAATGAGACATTTGATTGGCCCCTGCGCGCAGTCTGCTAAGACTGCACTAATGGGTGTTCTTCGACTCACCCACGTAAGATCAGATGGTGGTTGGGGAGGTCACACATGACCTTGGAGGTCTAACCATTGCACTGTACTATCTCACCCCCCCCATTTTTGTTAAAGTTCATAACATTTCAATAAAGTGTGGCCCGTTTATACCCCATCACTCATGTCACACTTCTTATTCTGGTGTGGGTGGACCATGTACAGTACCAAAAGTTTTCCCATCTACTTTAAGGATCCTGCTGGTGTTTGCTCCCAGATAGGAAAGAGCAGCCCAGTAGCTAGATAGGTGGTATATAAGTTCAATAAATAAATAAATAGTGTGAAAAAAATCCTAAGTTCACTTTTTTAAATATGGCTCAGTGGGCTAGAGCCTTGAAACTGTTGACTGCAAAGTTGGCAGCTCTCTGGTTCAAATCCCGGGTGCTTTGCAGCGGAGTGATCTCCCGCTGTTGTCTCCAGCACCTGCCAAACTAGAAGTTTGAAAGCATGTAAATGCAAATACATAAATAAGCACCACCATAAAAAGTGGGAAGGTAAAGGCATTTGGCCATGCTGGCCACATGGCCATTGACTTACACAACACTGGCTCTTTGGCTTAAAAACTGAGATGAGCACCACCCCTAGAGTCAGACACGACTAGCACACATGTGTGTGTGTGGGGGGGGACCTTTACTTCTTTAATGCTGAATTAATGGCACCAGCACCTTATTTTAACAGATTCCTTCTCCTAGCACCTTCATAGCAAGTAGATTTGAAACAAGCAACATGCTGAAAGCAGCTGTGCTTACTGAATACAGCCTGCACCAATGGCTGAGGCATTGAACCCCTTGGTAGTTAACTAGCAGAAATTCACCATTTCAGTTAATACCACAGTGTCTGTGCTGTAGTAAATAACCAATAAGATCTACTCCTAGGTCAGCAGTATAGACAACAGGAATGCCATTTCAAACCCCAAGCCATAAATAGAGCACATCCACCTTTCAGTTTGCATTATTAAGTACTCAACACAAATAGAATCCCTCAAGGCAAGTTACAAATACAACTCAGTTTACTAGCCCAAAGACCTCAGAAAGTCAGACTGGGGCCCCTCATTATAAATATGGAGTGTGGTGTAAAAGGAGTGTGGTGGATGGCATTTTGGGATATTATGTAGTCAATTAAAAGAATAAGAAAAAATATTATTATCTATACATTATTTTGCCTTCTGGAAAAGTGCTACCAGCAGTTTACCTTCTTGTTAATCAGTTCTCACCGTCTGGTAGATTTTTCCTGCAGCTATAGCTTATTAAAATTTAAGGTCCCTAGACTACCCAGTGCTGTAACTTGTCTATATTTAATGTCTTTGGCATATCATAAGTGCATAATATAATGTATTCATTTTAACATTGTTATAATTCACAAATTTAGCATGGTCAGCATTAAATCTTGTTTAGTCCTCTCTTTTGTAAAAGTCACTGAAGAAATTAGGAGATCCCGCTGTCCTGCCTGAAGGGAATGAACTGTATTAAGACCAGGATATAAGTTTTATTGTGAAAAGAAGTAAACTGAAACAAACTAACAAGAATAGAGCCCGAGATGCTTTTTAAAAGAATCAATCAGATGGAAAATCTTGGTCTACATTTGTCATATTCTTGTTAACAGCAAGGTTTTTTTTACTATAGCAAGTGTTGTTCCCAATTTAGTACAGAGCCATTATATTAAGGAATCTAAAATTGAAAGGTTATCAAGCAATATCTCATTGTTTTTATCCTTCAAGGAGCAATCAATTTCTTTCCCAATATGAAATTAAAACTAAACTAATTTCTAATGACATGTGCTTCATGTGAGAGAGAATGCAATCCACTTGTTAAGTTAATGCCTAGGTAAATCTTGTAGATTCTATGGCTAGATTTCACCCAAAGTGATTTTAGATGAATCCATGGTTTCCCTAGTTAACTTGGGATCTTTTGGATGGAGGGCCATATGTTACATTCTTTCTTTGCCAAAGCAGTGGATGAAGGAGAGAAGGAGAAATGCAGTGCTGCTGTGCAAGGTAAAACCAGCATCATTGCTGACCACAGGCAGGCTGCGACCTAACAGTGCAATTGTTCAATTATTTACTGATCTATGCACATATGTATTTTGTTTGTCTATCTGTTTGTCTTTCTTGCACAACTAGGTCTTTCTCCTAGAACCGAGACTGAAGGCAACACAAAGCAGATACAAACACAACTAAGCATGTCTGTTAGGGCCCAGAAATCTTGCTTCCCTGTGTGGCTGCTCGCTGGTGCCAGTTGCTTCTCAGATGCCATTTTCCACCTGAGCCACCACTAGCACAAAACCCAATGGAAGGCATTTTTTTCATTCACTCATTCCATGAATGCCAAGGAGCAGCAGCAGCAGCAGCAGCAGCAGCAGCAACAACAACAACAACAACAACAACAACAACAACAACAACAACAACAACAACAACAACGATGATGATGATGATGATGATGTGTGCTTCTCTTTCGTTTTGAACAACTGTGAACCTGTAACTGAGAAAGGTGTTCCCTCCTCTCCAAACAAATCAACCTATGAGGGATCAGAAACAGAAATGGAGGGGATAAAAAGGGAGGAGCTAAGGGAAGATGGACAGTTAGAGATGACGGGAACTGGAGAGAGGGAGATAGAAAGCAAAGAGCAAAGAGAAGGGGAAGAAATGGAGGCAATGGCAGAGTTTATTTTCTTGGGCTCCTTGATCACTGCAAATGGTGACTGCAGCAATGAAATTAAAAGATGCCTGCTTCTTGGGAGGAAAGTGATGGCAAACATAGGCAGCATCTTGAAAAGCAGAGACAACACTTTGCCAACTAAGGTCTGGATAGTCAAAGCTATGTTTTTTCCAGTAGTGATGTATGGAAGTGAATGCTGGACTATAAAGAAAGCTGATCACCACAGAATCGATGCTTTTGAGCTGTGGTGCTGGAGGATAGTCCTGAGAGTCCCCTGGACTGCAAGGAGATCAAACCTATCCATCCTGAAAGAAAACAACCTGAATGTTCACTGGAAGGACAGATTTTGAAGCTGAGGCTCCAGTACTTTGGCCACCTCATGAGGTCTACTTGGAAAAGTCCCTGATGTTGGGAAAGACTCAAGGCAAAAGGAAAAGGGGACAGTAGAGAATGAGATGGTTGGACGGTGTCATTGATGCAACCAATATGAATTTCACCAAACTCTGGGAGGCAGTGGAAGAAACGAGGGCCTGGTGAGCTGTGGTCCATGGGGTCACGAAGAGTCGAACATGACTGAATGACTGAACAACAACAGCAGGGGTTAATGTGCAGACTTAAGTGCACAACCAAGTTTAAGTTCTGTCTTTGAAAATAGGACAAGTGGAAGCTAGGAAAATAAGAGTCATCTGGGCACTCACACACACATATCCTCCTGAGATTTTTAAGCCCTAGACCTGAATGGTGGTGTAAGCTGGGAGTGTGGCAGTGATCTTACCTAGACTTCCAGAAGGTGGACAAGGTTAGGCACCCAGCTTCCTTGATAACACGTTGCATTCTGTCTTAGGTGGTTTACCTTCTTCTGGATTTGAAGAAATTATTACACATAAACCCATAGCAAAGATAAGGTTACCTCCTCCGGGCGAAGTCCTGAAGGAGGGGGTGCTTTGCCCCTGCGCCGGATCAGGCATCACAGGGCAGCGCCGGAGGGAGGGCTAGCAAGGGGCTTATTAGCCCCGCCTCCAAGGGACTCGCCCTCTTTCCGGCGCTGCGAAGATCCGAGGAGGACGTCGCAGGGACCCCACCGAGCTTCGGCGCAGCGGAGAAGAGGCCGGGGGGAGCCGGAAGAGCGGGCGGCTGGATGAGAGCGGCGTGGCGGAGGCGAGCGGCTCAGAAGGAGCTGAGGAGCGCCGTGGGACCGGAGCAGCTGGACCGGAGCGACGGGAGTCGAGCGGCGCGGCTGCGCCGCCAGGCCTGTTGCTTCGGGGATCGGAGGGGAGTGCGGGGCGGAGGAGCGGGCGGTCCCGGGAGGCTGGGCGGCCACTTAGGCCAGGGGACAGGAGTGTGGGCCGGGACGCCGGCAGGGCCTGCGGCCTGGGAAGGGGGTTAGGCCCCAGAATTGCGAGGCCCCAGCCGGGTCTAGGGCGGCGGAACGCCGACGGGCCGGGGGTGCGGCACCCAGCGCCATACCAAATATCAAGGGGCCGCAGGGGAAGGCTGGGTTGTCGGCGCCCTGGGCCGGAGGAGTGTGGGGACAGAAGGTGTTGGGTCACCTGGGGAGCAGCGGGGGTCGAGCCCCCAGGCGGCGGCTGCCATTTAGTTTTGCGCATGTGGCCGGCAGCCATTTTGGATTGCCCCACGAGGCAGCGGCCATTTTAGTTGCGGCCGGAGCACAGAGAGGCCTGTAGCCTGCTAGGCCCCCAAGGCCACCATCCAGGGCAATCCTTGGTGGGGGTGGCACTAAGGGGCTAAAGATCGGAGTGGGGGTGACAAGAGGGGCAATATCAATTCGCAGGCCAGAAAATTTATAAACAATAACAATAATAATATCATAAATAATAATAAACACTGATAATAATAACAGGAACAAATTAATTAGTCAACAACAACTGCAGTTTAAGTTCCGAGTGCCCAATCAGTGCTAGCGGAAGAAATCGGCTTACTGCCTTCCACCACAATGGCACCCAAGAAGGGCAGGCCTGGAGGCAAGGGCAAGCAGCCAGCAAAAAAGAGGCCTTGTGCTAGGCCCTCCCCACCTGCGCTGTCTTCATAGGATGATGAGGACTATCCGGACTTTAGAACGGTATGGGATAAACTCAGTGCTCTGGAACAGTCAAGGGCACAGGACTCAGGTATGGGAACCTCTTTTAGTAGACGGCAATCTAAACGGGAGACTTGGGCGAAAAAACTAGCAGAATTGAAGCAGATGGGGGGACTCATGCTTGCTCGTATTGCTGTCTTGGAAGGTGAGCGCCCTGGAGGGAGCCAGTCCCAGGCCAAAGGAGCCACGGAGGGGAACGGAGCACTGCAGGTATCTGACACAGGGTCCGGGAATGAAGGTGAAACACGGCCATCGCGGCAAGGCCGGGAGACGAGTCCTGACCTGTTTGGGGACCAAGGAGCCGGAAGTGCTGGAGCTTCAAGCTTAATGGTGACCGTGCAAGCGATACCGTCGGGGCAAAGATCGCCACCCCAGGTGGCTGCGCCAGGTGAGTGTTGCACTAACATACACACACCTTCACGGGGGGCTTGGCCATGGCCCTCGGCCTCCTCTGGGGCTGTGTCCATCAGGCTCACACCTACACGACGGGGGAGAAGCCCTCCAGCCAGAGCGGAATTTGGTACCCAGACCCCAGCAGGGCCAGTGTCGGTGGAAACTCAGACAGAGGGCGGGGAGCAGGCCCCAGGAGGCCATGAGCCTCGGCCTGAGCCAGAGAGGGGGGGGGTTCGGGCGCTTATGCGGATCTGCCGGATGAGGACGAATCACTGCCGCTTGGTGATCATTTATCACAAGCTATGATTGATAAAATCCTGAGGGGATTATGTGGATTTGTTTGAGCTTTTGAACAGGGAGATAGAGGATAGTAAGTATAAAAGACTGGATGATAAGGATAAAGAAAAGATAAAAAGGAGAAAGCCGGATCGCTGCTGGGGGAATTGGGTACCTGCCTTTTATGTGTATGCGGGGGTAATAGCTAGGGTGCGGCCTGAGCGGGCATATTCATTATTCAAGTATGTAGATTTGATCCATAGGGCCCATGCAGATTTCCCAGGGTCCGCTTGGCTGGCCTATGATGAGGGATTCAGGATGAGGGCAGCGCGCCGCCCTAACCTGCCGTGGGATAAGCCCCACTACGCACTGTAGCTGCGCATCATGTCCCCGCACAGGCCAGTCGGGGGCGAGCGTTTTGACTGTGGGCATCTGATCCAGCAAGCAGCCCCCACAGCCATAACCCGCCAGGGGGCAGGCCAGGTGGTTCAACCCCGCCTGGTCTGTTGGGACTACAACAACAAGGGGGTCTGCACGAGACGGCCGTGCAAGTTTAAGCATCAGTGCTCCCTGTGCAGCGGTTTCCATCCCGCCATGCAATGCGCGTGTGGCAGGGGAGCGGGAGCTCCCAACAGGGAGGGGGGAGGCCGGAGGCCCCAGGGCCCCAACACGCCTCAGAAAGGGCCCCAGCCCAGTTAAGGTGGAGGTGTTACGTTCTTGGTTGCAGTCCTACCCGGATGCTGGGGCGGCTGCGTATTTAAGTTCAGGTTTTACAGTTGGTTTTCGCATTCCTGCGGTGGGTGAGCGGACGGCGAGTTCGGCTAGGAACCTGAAGTCTGTCTTGGGTCACGAGGACATTGTTCGAGACAAGATTGGCAAGGAAGTGCGAGAGGGGCGGGTGGCAGGGCCTTTTGCGAGGCCCCCATTCGACAACCTAAGAGTTTCTCCCTTGGGAGTGGTGCCTAAAAAGGCGCCAGGAGAGTTTCGCTTAATTCATCATCTGTCCTACCCAGCGGGGGAGTCTGTCAATGACAGGTTCCCAAAGGAGCTCTGCAGCGTCCGTTATACATCTTTCGACGCAGCAGTGAACATGGTGAAGGCCTGCGGCCCGGGCACAGAGCTGGGTAAGTGTGACATTAAGTCAGCCTTCCGTCTCCTGCCAGTTCACCCTGAGGATTTTTGAGTTGTTGGGTTTTCAGTTTGAGGGTTCGTATTACGTAGATAGGGCTTTACCTATGGGGTGCGCTATTTCTTGTGCGGCTTTTGAATGTTTTAGCACCTTTTTGGAGTGGGCGGCTAGGTGCAGGAGCAGGTCAAGGCAAATAGTGCATTACCTCAATGATTTCCTATTTGCGGGGAAAGTGGGAACTGGTAAGTGCGCCAAGTTGATGGTGGACTTTGCGTCGGTGGCCGCAGATCTGGGGGTACCTCTGGCAGACGAGAAGACGGAGGGACCAGCCTCTAGGCTGACTTTTCTGGGGATAGATTTGGACACAGTTCAGCAAACCTGCCGGCTGCCAGAGGACAAGTTGCGAGAGTTGAGACACAGAGTTAGAGCCATGTTGGGTCAGAGCAAGGTCACACTGAAAGAATTGCAGGTCTTGGTAGGGCACCTCAATTTTGCCTGCTGGGTGATCGCCCCCAGCCGAGTGTTTTTATGCAGGTTGTGCGATGCCATGGCGGGGCTGAAGCGGCCCCACCATAGGCGGAGAGTGTCTGGAGGAGTGAGGGAGGACCTGCTCACATGGCTCGAGTTTTTGAATGGGTTTAATGGGATCTCGTTTTGGAGATCTGATTTATTGTTAGGTTCTGACCTTGAAGTTCAGACCGATGCCTCAGGGCCATTGGGCTTTGGCATGTATTTTCGGGGGTGGTGGTATTCGGGACAGTGGCCAGCAGCCTGGGAAGAGCAGGGAGTGACAAGAGATCTGACATTCCTAGAGTTTTTCCCAATTTTAGGCGCACTATGGCTCTGGGGAAAACAGTGGGCTAATACAGCAGTCACGTTTTGGTGCGACAACATGGCGGTAGTCCAAATTATTAACACGCTCACATCGCGATCCCCCAGGGTCAGGTTATTGTTGTGGGCCTTTATGTTGAGGTGTTTGAAACTAAATGTGCTGTTCCGGGCCTTACATGTGCCGGGAATTCGGAATGAACTGGCTGATGCCCTTTCCCGCCGGCAGATGGTGAGGTTCAGGGCATTGGCCCCAGCGGCGGCTACCCACCCAGAGGAGCTCCCAGAGGAGGTTTGGAGGATTGGCGGGTGGAAGTGCACCGAGCAATCAGTCTGACTTTGGCACCTAGGACCAGGAAGTGCTATGCAGCTGCATGCATCGAGTTCGAGCGTTTTTGCATCGGAGAGGGTAGGCGGCGAGCGTGGCCAGTGGACCCGGAGGTTTTGATGCAGTATGCAGTGCACCTGTATAGGAGGGGCTTGGCACCTAGGTCTATCCAAGGCCGGATGGCTGCAGTGGCCTTCTATGCAAAGGCGAGGGGTTTTCCACACCCAATGGCGGATGGCAGGGTGGCAAAAATGATTGAAGGATGGGCCAGGGAGAGGGGTAGGCAGCCAGACAAAAGGGTACCAGTTTCCCCGAGGGTTTTGAGACAGTTGAGCTCTGGGTGGAGAGGGATATGCAGGGATGGTTTTGAGGTTGCATTGTTCAAGGCAGCGACGTTGCTGGCCTTTTTGGGGGCATTTAGGATAAGTGAGCTGGTGGCTGCGGCGAAAGGGGACTCGTCTGGCAGCGCGTTGCAGTTTAACGACTTGTTAATTTCAGAGGAGCACCTTATAGTGACCCTGCGGAGGTCAAAAACTGACCAAAAGGGCGAGGGTAGGATTATCCAGCTGGGTAAGTGTTTTGACCCGATTTTGTACCCTTACAGTGCCATGGGGGAGTACTTGGCCCTTCGGGGTGCAGCGGAAGGATTTCTGTTTATGCATCAGGATGGCACCCCTCTCACCAAGTTCCAATTTTGGTGTTTGACATTGGAGGGGTTGCAAAGGGCTGGTGTGGATACCCAGCATTTTGGTACCCACTCATTCCGGATCGGGGCGGCCTCCACGGCGGCGGCCCTGGGTTATTCGGTGCCAGACATACAGGCGGTGGGACGGTGGAGGTCCCAAAAGTACAAGGCATATGTGCGAAAATTGCCAGAAAACTAGGGCACGGGGCTGGCTTGTTCTTGTTCTTTGTTTTTCAGAATTGCGTTTCACCAGGGACCGCATATTGGTTTGCGGACACAGTTTTGTTTATTGGGCGGCGGTGCATGCACAGAAGTCCAGCTGGGGACGTGACCTGGGCCTGGGATTGGTGGCGTGGATCGACTGGCAAGGAAGGCAAGGCATGCGCTGGGACAGCTTCCTGCCCACAGTTCTGCAGAGCTGTCAAGTTCGCCATCCAGCGGTGTTGCTGATCCACTTAGGTGGAAATGACCTGGCTGTCCGGCCAGGAAAAGAGCTTATTTTACAGGTCATTGCTGATCTGAGGTTCCTGAAACACCGCTTCCCAGCCATGCGCCTGATATGGTCAGAGATCGTGCCGAGGATGGTTTGGAGAGATGCTCGACACCCAGGAAAGGTCGATTGCGCCCGTAAGGGTGTCAATCGAGAGGTCCGCAGGGCCATGCTCAACAATTTTGGAGATGTCGTCAGGCATCCTCAATTGCAGTTTCGCAAGACTGAGTTGTATCGGCAGGATGGAGTTCATTTATCCCCGGCAGGGTTGGACATAATTTTGAGTAATTGGCAAGGGGGCCTGGCAGCTGGGCTCGGCTGTGTGGTGGGGGGGCAAGCGGCATGCAAGTAACCCCTTTGCCGTGGCGGGGAGTGAATAGGTCCGTTAGATGGATGAGATCCTGGTGGCACCCATTAGGGTGCTTGGTAGCCCTCTATTAATAAATAGGAGGTGAGTGGAGTTACAGCAATAAAATCTTAACAGATAGGAAATAGAGGGCGGCCCTGAGCTAAACATCTATGGAGGTTGGAGGCGCGCTGAACAGGTGGGCGGCGCGCCTTCAGCAAGGATCTCAACTCGGATTGGAGGGCAACAACTCCGTTGGAGTTGATTGTCACACCTATTCACTATGCAGGCCCCCTCTGGTTAATTACAGTTAAGGTTGTTTAATAAAGTTGTGGCCCTATTTAACCTAATGCCGTTGTCTGCCTCTTTATTCTGGGCTGGGGGGGGCAAGGGATTTAAACATCCCTCTTGATTAAACCGGCTTGTTATACTGATTTACCCTGATTATTTTATTAATATATTCCGTTGAACCAATAGTCTTTAATGTTATTCTCTTGGCATTTCTCTCTTTCAAAATATATCCAGTCTTTCTGAAGGGGAAGGAAGCTACTATGAAGTACAAACTTAGTAATGGACAGCTGGATCATACCAGTAAAAAGATCTTATAGCTCTTACTGCTGTATTCCTTTCCCAGTTCATTATTTCATCTTTTCCCCTTGGAGCAAGCCAAACAAAACAAAGTTGCTGTTGTCTGGTTGCAAGAACTGCAGCAGTCAAAAGGCCTAACATGCTTACTCAAGTGAACTCTGATTGTTAAGAAAGCCTTAGCCAATTTGCCATGCTTTGCCTCTGGCAATAATCATTGTGATATATTTTTGCAGTCCTCTGACTCCCCCCCCCTCCGAGCTGTCCATCCCAAATATTTGGTGCAGTTTTAATACATGGAGAAACTACACAGCTTCAACTTGCTTAGCTTACCTGTTTAAGCCGTTGCATTACTCTTCCACCAAAAACATAAATTGATTGTTAATTTTCTTGAAACCAGCTCAGCGAGGGAAAATGAAATTGCTAAAGTGCATTTACCCTGGACAATGCGATTTACTGAAACATTATTTATTTTAATTTGCTCTCCAATCTCATTTAGAGCATGTACTGCCCGTGGCTACAATCAGAGTGTCTTAGAATACTCTGAACCAGATTAAAGATCAAAATCCTTCTTAATGCCAATGTATCACATAGGATATACAAACTCAATACAATCAGCTGGCTTAACCCCAAATGTTAGTTTCTGGAGCTTACCAAGATCAAGTAAATAATGGAGAAAACAAGGTGACCTAGAATTTGAACAAACAGATGCATACAAAGACTGTAGAAACATTGTTGTCATTGATTGCATTTAAATCTCAGCTCAATTATTGCCATTCTGAGTGGGAGTGGTGTACATGCACACAAGCAAAAATAGCTCTATGTTTCCACAAGTGAAACTGGTGGCCATGAAGTCTTAGATACTTTATCAGTTTGTAGTTGTATTTGATAATAAATGTGTCCCTATAGTATTTTGTTTTGTTTTGTGAGAAATACCATTTAATGGTATTCTTTAGATAACCGAATGTGATTGATTTGTGCTTGGAAAATGTTCCTGCATCTTTGGCCAGTATGACTTCAGGATAAAAAATGTAGCCCAAATCCTCTTGAATCTGTTTGAGAAAAAATGCTCTACCACTAGCTGTACTGGCCAGGTTTTCTTGGAGTTGTAACACAAGAATATATATGGATCTATGGTAGGAAATGACTGGTCTACAGGATTCCCTCTTATGCTCTGTTCAGCAGTGCTTTGACACAGGAGTTCTGTTATTGCTGGTCAGAAGATGTGGAGAGGAAGCCATCTTTCAGAATGCAAGTAGAATGCAACATCCCACAATGTAATGTTTTGATATTGGGATAGTACATATCAGGAAATCTCTCTGAGGTGTGTTGAATGGGATACCTACCAGAAGTTGGAAGACAATGCATGTTTGCCCACCCAGCCATACCCATCAAGTGCTGTGTTTTGGCCAAGACACTACCATTTTCCAGTATTTTTCCTGCCATCTTACTGCAACAATTATTTTCCCAGAAATAACCAATTGACAGGGAGGCTTTTTGCTGACATAGCGCCGAGCCGCCGAGCAGGAAAAATGGTGCCTGTGAAGCTGCCCTAGGTTTGGCTGGGGACTGGGTAGAGGAGGGACGAGCTGGTGTAGCTGTGGCTCAGTGGGGTAGGAGGGGCAAAGCAAGCGGTGTGTGTGCATGTGCGCATGCAAGTGCATGTGGGCAGGCATTTGTGTTTGTGTTTGAACATGCGCTGATGCACATGCACACATGATTACACCTCTCTCCTCCCATCCTGGACAGCTCCAAGTAAAACTTGACAGCTATGCACCCAGCCTAGAAATAAAGAGGTGAGACATGATTGGGGGATTAAAATTGGGCCACAATTTATTGATATGAAATTCACTCAATTCAACTGTAAAACATCCCTTAAACAAGGGTGCCTGAATGTAGTGCAAGCAGATCAGATAATGAGTTCTAATATTATTAGAAGGGTGCCACATTCCTAATCTTTGAATCTATTTATACCTAACACCTAATGTTCCTCATTTAGTAATCCATTTCCTAATTCATATTGGCTCACTAGACAATATTCTTCAAAATTTTTTACCTGAACTAAATTTACTGCTTGCACTACCCGCCAATTGTGGCCAGTTATATAACTCCCCTTGGCCTTAAAGAGAATAGGATGGGTGAAAACACACTGCTACTCTGGTCCAATCTGACTGGCAACCATCATTTCCCATCCAGCCCTTACACAACCAGCTAACTTCATTCCCTTATTTGGGAGGGAGGTGGGAAGACGGCTGGATCCAGAAAGAGGCCTCTCGCCTTATGGTGAAATATACCTTTGTGCATGTGAACAGGAGTCAGAGAAATGAAATAGTTTGGGGGCCAACGAGAAGAGAGAGAGAGAGAGAGAGAGAGAGAGAGAGAGAGAGAGAGAGAGAGAGAGAGAGAGAGAGAGAGAGAGAAACTATATATTCTTTAGCCATCTAAGGGCAGGTCTATTACAAGGCAAAAGAAGGCATCTTTCTTAGGTGCTAAATGCTGGAGGGCATTCACAACTGACTGAGGCCCTTTTCAACCTCTTGGGCATTGTGTTTTAATTGGAAGTTGGTCCTCTGCAAAGAGGTGTGGTGGAGGTTGCTATTCCATCAGCAATATTGAAGTAACATTAAACAGGCAGTCTGGTCAATATCTATGCATGGAACAGAGAAGTGAATACTTACCTGTCCTTTGCCTTAGGCAGCAAATTGCCTTGGGGCAGCTTTGTACATAGTAGAGATGGGCACGACTCAAAAAAATAATTTTTTGTTTTTCGTTTTTCGTTTAGGGGTCCGTTTCGGTTCGTTTTTGTTTTTCGGGGGGTTTTTTTGCACATTTTTCATTTTCATTTTCGTACGAAACGAAACAAAAAAACAAAAACAAAAACAAATTTTTTTCGTTTCATTAGCATTCTTTTCAATGCAATGTGTCTGCCATAACGAAAACAAAAAACACGGCAAAATTTTTCGTTTCGTTTCCGTTGTCATTTTGCTTCTGAAAAATTTTTCATTTTTGTTTTCGTTGCAAAACAAAATGAAAAAATGAAAACGAAAATGAAAATTTCAATGAGTCGTGCCCATCTCTAGTACATAGTAATATATTCTCATCTGAAACTATGTTTCCTACAGTACACTGAAAAGAAGGGATGCATCATCCAAATAAATTACAGGACAGGAGTGTCACACTATGATTAAAATGCCCCTGGGGAATGCTCTCATTGATACATTTAAAACAACGACCCAGAGAGAAGAATTAATGGTTAAACATGTTCAAATATACCTGGGCTGTGTCACATTTTCAGTTCCTAAGACACTTCGCCATGGATCCCAGCAGGGGGATAAAAAAGCTGTAAACAATTTTAAAAAGGAGCATTATTCACAGAGTTTGTTCCTTACACTAAACATCTATACATTTGTACCAAAATTGATTATCACAAAAGGGGAGAATACAATATACAGCTATATACAGCTCCTCCCCTATTTACAATAGCTACACCTTTCCATTGTCAGAGGTTAGTAAAAAGGGAAGAGTGCATTGTACAGCAGAGAGCTGTCTTTCCCCCTTACTTCACGTCCATCTCATTGCTGTTCGCGGTCCCACTGGGGACTGGTACGAAGAAATCTAACCACACGTCCATTGCAGGATGAAGGAAGTTCATCCTGACCATGCCCCCTGAACTGCGATTTAAGCGAGATGAGAGATTCCCCTCCCTAGCCTCAGGAATCTCCTCATCTCACTTCTCGTTCCGATAGGAGAGCCCGTGAGGTCAGTCTCCTTCCGCAACATGCCATTCTCCATCTAGTGGCAGGAGTGCAAACTGCCATTCGCCAGTACATTCCCTATGGAGTCAGCAACACAGTGCAGAGAGATTAAAAGACAAATGTCTCAAACTCAGCTCAGTAACACATTGAAGGCAAGGCTTCAGAGAATTGAAACATTGAAAAATGGAAGGTCAGGCTGAAAAAAAGAAGAAGAACAAAGGCATGGAATTTCACATCTCATCACGGAACGAGGACGTGCGGTAACAGTCATGCCGGTATCATCCTTCACGCCCGTGAGTACACGCGAACAGGGACAGAACCGCAAGAAGACCACGTGACTGCAACCGACATCAACACACAACAAACTTCCTCCCGGGAGGAGAGTGGACGTGAAGTAACCGTCTGTAGACTGCGGGGAGGCATGGTTAATTTCCATACAATATATATTTCTTGTAGGAATTTTCAGTCGCTGAAGCACAACAAAACTTGTGATTGATTTTTTTTATGTTTGTCTCAGCAAGAAATAATTGATGTTGACACTGTAAAGATTTGGAATCTTCTTTCTAAGAGCATGCATGCACTTAATTTCTACAAAGTTGTTGTAGTGTATCTGGTTCTCTGAAGGTTCACCAATGCGTTAAGAGTTCAGTGAAGCATCTTCCAGTTCTCTCCAGGCAATCTTCTGATGTCCAGCCTGTATCTTTGCTCATCCCAACAAAAAGGTGCATCCTAATCTTAATAAGACGCTCTGAGAATAGCTGCTGTTTTGTAATATATTTTCCTATTTACTTTTTAGTGCCCAAATATGTGGAAGAGTTGATCCATTCTGCAATAGAGCAAAAGACTGATCATTTTATATAGCTTATAGGCAGCATTTTACACCCACATCATGAAATAATTCAAGAGAAAACATAAGAACAAGAAGTGTTTGATGTCCACTGAATAACCAATTTCCTAATTAGGATCACTGCGGAGGGTCAGGGTCAGCTCTAGGTTCCCTTTGTTAACACGACACAACAGCCGTGAATATGTCCACGTGCCTGGGGCTCTTGAGTCCCTGGGGCAAATGCTCCTTCATTGCACTGTATACAGGGATATCCACACTTCCTATCTGGAGCCATTTCTTGTCAGATTTCCTGGTCGATCAGAGGAAGCAATTCTGCATAATTTGCTGTCAGGCAAGAACAAAGTCCGCACTAGGCAGATTGCCATATATATTAATCTATTGGTCCAGCAATACAGGTTACAATTACCAACAGGGTCTTCTCAAAGAAAAATGAAATGAAACAAAACGGAAATGTTCATTTCATTTTGTTCCATTTTTTGTTTTCCCATAGGAATGCATTGAAGCAATGCTTTCCTATGGAGAAAAGACAGCGGTCCCCCCCCATGTGAGCAATCCAGCACGGGGAAAGGGTGAGCTTTTTAAACTTTTTTTCCTGCCCAAAGCCAGCGCCAATCAGCTGGCGCATGGGGCTTTGGCGGGGGGGAAATGATTTAAAAGCCCTCCCTTTCCACAACCTATCTGTCCCAAACTGTCCATTCAACCATTTTCAGAGGGCTCCCCAGGTGGTGACTGGGCCATTTTTAAAGGGGTCCAGCCCATGACAGCTCAGCAGGAGCCCTCTGAAAATGGTCTGGCATGGGAAACATGGGCTTTTAGAACTCCCACCCAAGTTTTTTCCCACCCAAGCACCTATGAGCTGGTGTGGGGGGGGGGGGGGGGGGGTTAAAAAGCCCAGGGCTTTTAAAACTTTCCTCCAAGCCCCATGACAGCTGATTGGCAATGGGGGAAAAAGTTTTAAAAGCCCCCCGTTTCCCCCCAATCAGTCGCACCCAATCGGGTGGGGCAAACTGCGGGCTTTTCAAACTTTTACCCCCATTGCCGATCAGCTGGCATGGGGCTTGGGGGGACAACAACAACAACAACAACAACAACAACAACAACAACAACAACAACAACAACAACAACAACAACAACAACTTTATTTTATGCCGCCTTTCTCCCCAGAGGGACCCAAGGCGGCTTACAACAAACTCATAAAAGTACAATAAAAGCAGTACAATGTAAAAAACAACACAATACCAATAAAATACTATACAAACACTATACAATAGAATACAATAAAAACAAGATTAAAAAACAATCACTCCAGCAGAGTTTAAAAAGCTCCCCAGCCAATGAGACTAAAAAGTAAGATGTTATAAAAGTTTGTGAAGGCTGGAGGCTCAAAAGGCCTGCCTAAATAAGTAAGTTTTAAGGCCTTGCTTGAATATTTCAAAGGAGGAGGCAGTTCTCAACTCAAAGGGGAAGGAAGTCCAAAATATCGGTGCCACTACTAAGAAGGCCCTATTTCTTGTTGCCGCCCCTCAGACTTCCTTGGGTGGCGGTACTCGTAGAAGGGCCTTCTCTGATGACCAAAGGGGGCGGACCGAATTATATGGAAGAAGGCAGTCTCTCAGATAACCTGGTCCTGAGCTGTATAGGGCTTTAAAGGTCATAACCAGCACCTTGAATTGGGCCCAGAAACGAATGGGCAGCCAATGTAGTCCCTGGAGAAGCAGCCCAACAGAGTCATACCACTGAGCTCCAGTAACCACCTGGGCTGCCGCATTCTGTACCAGTTGAAGTTTCCGAACCGTCTTCAAGGGCAGCCCTACATAGAGCGCGTTGCAATAATCTAATCTTGATGTCACCATGGCATGGATCACCATGGCCAGGTCTGCATGATCCAACTACGGCCGCAACTGGCACACCAGCCAAAGCTGGGCAAAGCCCCCCCTGGCCACAGCTGCTACCTGGGAATCCAGGAGCAGCTCTGAATCCAGGAGGACCCCCAAGCTGCGGACCTGCTCCTTCAGAGGGAGTGCAACCCCTTTCAGAGCAGGACAATATTCCAGCAACTGCATCGAAGATTTCCAAACCAGGAGAAAGTCTGTCTTGTCCGCATTTAATTTCAGCTTGTTAGCCCTCATCCAGATCCCCACCGACTTTAGACAGCGCTCTAGGACTTCTACTGCCCCCTGGAATCTGGGGAAAAGGAGAGATATAACTGGGTGTCATCAGCATATTGATGGCACCCAACTCCAAATCCCCGGATGACCTCTCCCAACGGTTTCATGTAAATGTTAAATAGCATGGGGGACAGAATAGAGCCCTGTGGCACCCCACACTTCAAGGGCCAGGGTGCCGAACAGGCATCCCCCAGCACCACTATCTGGGACCAGTGTAAGAAGCCCACAGTTTCCCCTGATTGCTTCCACCTCATGGGAGGGGAGTTGCACAAACACTACACTACATTACACTACACTACACACACACACACACACACACACACACACACACACACAGAGAGAGAGAGAGAGAGAGAGAGAGAGAGAGAGAGAGAGAGAGAGAGAGAGAGAGAGAGAGAGAGAACACTTGTTTAAAAATGAAAAATGAAACAAAACAAAAATGAAATGAATTAAAACCATTTATAAAAAATGAAACAGAACAAAATAGAATGAAACAAAAATGAAAGGAACTCCTATTTTAGCATTTTGTGCCTATCTCTACATACTTATTGTAGGTGCATACAAAACATACATACAATACCTATTGTATTGCATGTTTTGTTTGATGCCAATAAAGGTCCTGACTGACTGACAGTTTCCTATTTTCTTTCGACTTCCCTAACTAGGTTTTAAATTCCTTCTCTTTTGCCTCTTCTTTCTTGACATATTTTTGATCAACCTTTCAGGAAACTGGAAAGTCCAACATGGTTTTGCAGGAGGAAGCTCTGCTACCTTTACTTAAAATATTTATGTCTCCAGAAAAGTAAAACACATCTGAGGATGACAGCTAAGACTAATTATCTCACCAGACCGAGGTTCAAATTTTACATTAAATGCTAATGGACAGCCCTTTGTGTGCACGATCAAAAGAGAGTCTAGCTGAATTCAAAGATACTCATTGTGATCCAGATGCAGTAAATGTAGCAATGGAATATCACTCTTTTTGACAGAAATATTTCTGGGCAAGGGGGAAATGATCATCATTCAGATAAAATAAATGTTTACATTAGCCATGTAAACCAAAAAATTTAGATCCCTGCAGAAGATGTCAAGAATATTCTTTATATTCATACAAGAGCCTCGTGGCACAGTGGTTAAATGCCTGTACTGCAGGTACAACTGTGCTCACGACCTGGGGTTCAATCCCAGGTAGCTGGCTCATGGGTGACTCAGCGTTCCATCCTTCCGAGGTCGGTAAAATGAGTACCCAGCTTGCTCGGGTGGGGGGCAATGTGTAGCCTGTAGACTGAAATAAAACTGAAAACTGCCCAGTGACTACTTGAAGCAGTATGGGGTGGTATATAAGCAGAACACTTTTGCTTTTATTAAATCCTAGTTAAGGAATTTTCTGGTGCTCTGAAATTCCTTTCCAGAGGAAGGCAATAAGTGTCAGCTTTTCTTGTAATCTGGGCATATAAGTATTCTTCAGAAAAGTAATATCCTTTCCCTTTGAAAAGAGAAACACACACATACACAAGCATAAAACTAGCACAAAAGGAAAAAGAATCATAGAAGCTTCTGAGTAATTCCAATCCTTTAAAGTCTGTGCAACAAAGTAGAAGCTGTTGTCCTTTTGCAAAGTTTGTATTGTTTACATCAAAGGATCAGTTGTTACCTTAATTCATGCAAATATATATGTTTCCTATTATCTTGTTAAGAGTGCCACAATATATGTGCCCCCTCCCCATTTGCAGGGCAAGTAGAGGAACATGGCAGTTTCTTGCTCTTGTATATAAGGATGAGACAAGTGAAAAATTGCATTTATGTGTTATAAACCTACACATATACACAGTGTCCAAAATGTTGTTGAATAATGCAGCATATTACAATAGAATAGACTGATTAAATCAATGGATATTTGGTGAGTCAACCCCTCCTCTTAGAATTTGTAAGTCAAAGTTAGAGTACACTCATTCTCTAGTATGGTCTACTATACTAAGCAACAAGATTTTGGCCAGTATCTGATTCTTACTTTTTAAGGAATAAATGGATAATTTTGGAGAGTTCAAGGATGCTAAGAACAGTAATAAAGGAATATTGTACTTTGAATCACTAAGGGAAAACATCCCTTTAAAGGCTAGATGGACTCTTGCATTGCAGAGAGCAGCCAAAACAGTGCTCATGACCTGGGTTCAATCCTGTGTAGCCAGCTCAAGGCTGCCTCAGCCTTCTGTCCTCTGAGGTCCAAAAACGAGTGTGCAGCTCGTTGGGGGCGGGGTGGTGGCAGTAGCTACTGTGTAGCTTCATTATAAAATGGTAAACTACCCAAGAGAGTACTTTAAGCACTACAGGGTGGTATATAAGCTGCATGCTTTGGGTTTTTTGCTTGACTTTTTACTGATATGTATTCCTTACTCTTTGCTAATTAGACACTTTTCAAGCACCCCTTTAACGGGGAGTAGATGACTGGGGATGGGAAGACATTTTTGATAGGTACTCAACAGTTTCAGAGGAATGACTGTTGTACCAACAGCACCTAGGATCTTAGGATATGGTACAAGACCACCTGAAGCTCCTAAAATGTTGGTGTGATCAGCTTCCAAAGGAAAGGCACAAGAGAACCCTGTCCATGACTTGCATGCTGAAAATAAATCAAGATAGAAATGGGTACACATGGCCCTTCAAAATTCATCGCTTTGTGGACAGGGCTGTTTGGAAGACCAGTTCAGCTAATTTATTCAGGAGAAAGAGAAATTATCCACCCCTTTCCCGAGGATGGTACCCGCTATTAGTAGCACACGTGTGTTCTTTTTATTCCCCCAAAGGATTTTTCTTCATTTGTACTGAGTTGACAACTCCTTGCAATAACTATTGCATTGGCCTTCTGTTTCTAGGAGAAAACAGAAAAATAATGTTGGAATATTTCTCAGGGGGAAAAAACATTCTGAGAAATTTAGCCTCAGCACTTGCTGTCATTTTTCAGGGTTCCATACTAGAGATGGGCACGACTTGAAAAAAAAAAATTTCGAGTTGTCGTTAGTCGGGCCGGTTCCGTTTCGGCTCGTTTCCGTTTTTCGCGAAAATTTGCAAAAATTAGTCGGTTCGTTTTTTCGTTTTTTTGTTGTCGTTAGTACTGGTTTGGGGAGGGGGTAGCGGGCTCCTGGAGGGAGCTGCAGGAGTCAGCCAGAGCCACAAGTGACGGACTGGCAGACTCTTTGCACCCGCTGTGTCTCACGTACTTGCATGTAGTGCAATGCAAGTAGATCTGGCTTAGGGTTAAGACGGCTTAGCGCAACGGCTAGGGTTAGGCTAGTTACGGGTGAGGTTACGGTGAGTATTGGGGTGCATCTGGGTGCCTCTCTGTCCCACTTAGAAGGACAGTGTACTGGTGTATGGGTTAGGCTTAGGGTTCGGGTTTGGGCTACGATTAGTGGGCTGTTTATGCCCGATTGGCACATCCCAGAAGTCTCTGTGGTCAACCTGGCCAAGTGGCCATGCGATTGGTGGAAAATTTGCATGGTCTACTCCCATGGGAGAGCCCATCATTGCAAATGTGCAGGTGTAATAAAATAAAATAAAATAAAATAAAATAAAATAAAATCAACGGAGACTTTTTTTGCAAGAAAAACCCACTGCTGCTACTGTAAAAATTCAAGCATTTAAAATAGCTAATTTTCGCATGTTTCTGTGGTGCTTTGGTGGGGTTTTGGGCAACGATTTCAAAAAAAATATTGCGGTCGCCATTTTGGATCCCCCGCACTGCATGGCAAATGGATGCGCCCTCCCAGCCTGGTACCAGCAGCGCAGCAGTAGCAATAGCCAAGGAGAGGGGGCGGGGAACCCCCCCCAAATAAAACACCCTTCTGGCCTGGTAGGTGCCCTCAGACAGTTTTCGCCTACTTTTAGGGCCGGGAATTGGGTTTTTTTTTAACTTTTAAAAACTTTTTTTCTGTGCCGCTTGGCATTGCGCGATGCAAGTAACGAGCACGACAAATCAGACCAAATTGTTCGTTTGTCGGTTCGAGCTCGAAGTCTGGGGCAGTGATTCCCGTTACCGTTTCCGTAGAGTAACGGAAACGAGTAACGGAAACGGAAACGGGAATACCGCTAAGTCGTGCCCATCTCTATTCCATACCTTCCTTGGGCCTCCTCATGCTACATATTGGAAGGGTAATTGTAGGTATCTTTTGACTGTACTGCAAATGCCTATAATACAGTGTGTTCCCTGTTATGCCCTGTAGCAGCTAGGGGAGGAGGACAATGTTATGTCCAGCTTAGGAGAAAAGTGACATTAGTGCTATGCCATATCCTGCCATTCCATTTCTCATGTAAGCAGCTTTTTCTTCGTGCCATTCCCATCACTTTTACTGTGTCTTTCCACTTGAAATTTAATGCAACATTGCAATGTGAATGAGATGTTGTGTTTATTTTTTTCCTTTTCTATTGCATTTTTCTTCATTACTTTGCAGCCTCCTTGGCTGCCCCAATGTGTTGATTTTTAAAAATGGTCTATGCTACCTTTTGATGTCATAATCGGAGTGTAGGACACTGGAGCAGCTATTGATGGCCATCAAGATGATGCACAATGAAATATAAGGCCTCAACACATAACCATTAGCTACATTCAGATTCTCGTTGAAAATGTTCTGCACAGAAATACATTAAGGAGCTGTAAATAAATAGTAAATAAACAATAATTTTAAACTACAGCTGGGATGATGACAAAGATGGCTATCATTACTGCTATATCTGCCATGCTCCCTACTATTTTTAAAACAAGTTGTGCTTTTGCTTGTGCAAATACTGATGACAAAAAAGTACTCCATAATCAAAGGATTCCTATTACTCTGCTGTGCTGAACCTACTAACTGAAGCCATAGGTCTGATTCAGATTACTGCTTAATGGAAAAGGTTTGCCAACATTTTTCCTCCCTGGTGTAGTCTTCAGCTGATTTCCAGGGCAACAAGAGATAAGAGGTGGTGCAAGTAATAGTAAGTAATACAGAAGAAGCCAAGATCATGAAACCACACCTTTCCTCCCATGAGAAGCCACAGCTGGGTGCTTTCTGTGAATGGAAATAGCCTTTCTTTAGAGATGGGCACAACCAGGAAAAATGACGTTTCGAGTTGTTGTGTGTCGGAGCCGGCCTGTTTCGGCTCGTTTCCGTTTGTGGCGAAATTTTTCAAAAATTTGTTGTTTCGTTTGTCGTCTGTCGTTAGTACTGGTTTAGGGGGGTAGGATAGCGGGCTCCTAGAGGCACCTCTCTGGGGTGGGTGCCTCCTTTGGCCCGCTACGAAGGGAAGGCATTTAGCATGCTCCTGGAGGCACCTCTCTGGGGTGGATGCCTCCTCTGGCCCGCTACAAAGGGAAAAGGAAGGGTACATGACTGTGTAGCCATTGCGTACCAAGTGGCACTGGCAGAGGCACCTCTCTTTTGGGTGCCTCTAGCTCACTAAGAAGGACAGCATACTGGTGTACAGAGTTTTTTGGAACTTTGGACTGGTGAGCGAGGTGAAAGAATGCCTCTGCTGGGTGCCCTCTGGCTCACTAAGAAGGGAAATGTACTTGAGTGTAGTGCAGTGCGAGTACAGATCTGGCTTAGGGTTGGGGTTAGGGCAAGGGCTAGGCTTAGGGTTATTACGGGTAAGGTTAGGGTGAGTTAGTGGGCTGCACCTCTGGGTGCCTCTGACCCACTAAGAAGGCCAGTGTACTGGCGTATGGGTTAGGGTTAGGGTTAGGGTTAGGGTTAGGGCTAGGGTTATAGTGGGCTTTTTATGCCCGACTGGCACATCCCAGAAGTCTCAGTCAAAACCTGGCCACGTGGCCATGTGATTGGTGGAATGGCTCCAAAAATTTGCATGGTCCCATCCCATGGCCAGCCCATCATTGCACAGGTGTAAAAAAATAAATAAAAGTAAAATAAAAAAAATAAATGGGATTGGAGACAGACGTTTATTGCAAGAAAAACCCACTGCTGCTACTGTAAAAATTCAGGCAGTTAAAATACCTAATTTTTGCATGTTTCTGTGTGGTGCTTTGGTGGGTTTTTGGACCACGATTTCAAAAAAAAAAAATTCGGTTGCTATTTTGGATCCCCCCGCACTGCATGGCATGGCGAGACAACAAGGATGCCCCCCACCAGAGCAGCCCAGGACAGGAGAGGGGGGAGGCCGGGGACCCCCCCCCCAGAAACCACCCCTCTGGTAGGTGCCCTCACTCAGGCAGGCATATTTTCGCCTGCTTTTTGGCCGGGAATCGTTTTTTTTAAACTTTTTTTCTGTGCCGCTTGGCATCATGCGATCGCCGCAATGCCATGAACGACAACAACAAATCAGACCCAATTTTTCTTTTATCGGTTCGAGTTCGAGTTCTGACGGCTTAATTGGCGTTACCATTTCCGTTGCATAACGGAAACGAGGAACGGAAACAGAAACGAGAATTTCGCCAAGTCGTGCCCATGTCTACCTTTCTTTTTAGAGGATCAGTTACAGTGTTTTATTATTATTATTATTATTATTATTATTATTATTATTATTATTATTATTATTATTATTATTATTATTATTATTATTATGAGTAGCAGTAGTAGTAGTAGTAGTTGTTGTTGTTTTTATAGTTTTACTGGAAGGCAAAACACTGCACTCTAGTATGAAAGATAACAAAACATACTTTTGCCTGCTTTCAAACTGGTTGGCAACCTGGCATCTTTACTGAGGAATAAATATGATCAGATTTATATGTTAATTACCCAGCTGTAGAAAGTGGAGGACATCCAAGAGAATAATCAGATAGTTATATTGCTTGCTTTGGAATACATAGTAGGGGATGGGTGGAAAGTGTTTAGTATGTTTTTTTTTCTGGATTTCATCTTTAGACTCTCAAAGTCTTCCTCTTCTGAAAATAATGCCCAGGTTGAATTCCAATTTATATTTCTGTAAGTGAAATATTTAATCAGTTCCTGGCTATGTGCTGGGACACACAGTCAGACACATACAGTACGCAGAAGCACAAGTATGTCTTCAATAATTAACAGCCATTTGCTGCCTTGATTTACAACATTTCCTTTCCGCAAGCATAAATCAGCTATTGAATTCTGGCCAAAGTAGTGTTCAGATTTTAGTAAGTTCTCCAGACTCAAGTAGAATCAACATATTTCCACATTATGACTGTGAAATGCAAGAGGTGTGTAGAGATGGTACAAGTCACCGGTTCAGCAAGTTCAAGACTTATTTCAAAGTCCACTTAGAGGCAGGGCTCTGTCTTCCTTCCCCGCTTACTCTGGGCACCCCTAGAGGGAGGCAGTCTTTGATGTTCCAAACACCTGTTCAGCCAACAAACAAACTGGCACTTGCCACCAATCCAACAGTTCATACCCATCTGTAGGTCCAGGCATTACCAACATAGAAAAGACTGTGCTATGCCCTCCGGCCAAACAGATATTAAAACAGAAAGCCTTTCAGGAAAAAAAGAGAAGGTTTTAGCTTCAATACTAGGAACAAGGATCATAGTGGGAATTTGAACCCAGGACTAGAGATGGGCATGAAATGATTTTTTTGTTTCAGTTTTCCTTTTTCATTTTGTTCCCTAATGAAACAAAAAAATGAAATAACCCATCAAAGAAAAATGAAATGAAATGAAACTGAAAATTTTTGGTTCATTTCACTCCGTTTTTCGTTTCTCCCATCCAGCGTCTTCCCCTACCTGAGGCCTCTGCCACCAGCGATCCCCCATGGGGAGGGTTTCCATTGCCAAGCGTGGCCAATGAGCCCCCATGGGGAGAGGGCTTCTAAGAAGGTGTGGAGGCCCTTAAAAAAAAAAGCATTGATCGGCAGGGCTGCACTACAGCTGATCAGAGCTTGTTTTTTTAAAAAAAATGTGCTGATCAGCCAGGGCCATGCTACAGCTGATCTGCACTTGTTTTTTTAACAGTGCCAATCGGCTGGGGTGCACTGAAGCTGATCGGCTCTTGTTTTTTTTAAAGGTGCTGATCAGACAGGCCCACACTACAGCTGATCAGTGCTTGTTTTAAAAAAACACAAAGTGGCCAGGCTGCACTACAGCTGATTGGGGCTTTTTTTTTTAAAGTGCTGATCGGCCAGGATGGCCAGCTGTAAAAAACAGTAAAAGAAAAATGAAAAAATGAAAAACAAAACAAAACAAAACAAAAAATGAAATGAAGTTTAAAAGAACCATTTTATAGGAAACAAAACAAAACAAAACAAAACAAAAAAGAAATGAAATGCCATTTTGACATTTTGTACCTACTCTACCAAGGACTGTAAGGGTATAGCGATACAAACTGTGCAACACATGGATTGGGTTCAAGCAGGCTCGGTATCCCATGTGATCTTCCTCTCACCCTGGCCCAAGGCTTTTATTAGTTACAGTAAACAAGACATCACACACGTCACAATGGGGAGGGGTGAGGGTCATTGACAGAGACCTGCAGCTCCTCATTTACCCAATGAAGTCCATTGGTAGGGGAATGCTTTATCTGAGTGGGGAATCATTGCCAGTAGAGGAAGGGACGAGGGTAGAGAGGAGGGGGCTTTGAGAGCAAGGGGCTCTGGTCCTAATCTCTTGGTGCCAGGTCCTGTTCCTTTGCCCTGCTGGTCTTGGCTTGCTCTCGGGGTCATCTGGAAGCCTGACTTTCCACACTGTGGCCCTGCCTTACTATAGACACTCTCTAGTCCAGAGGCTATGGTCACACACACCCTGCCATTTTGCAGTTCAGGAACTGCGGTCCCACTATATCGCAGGATCGTAGTACTTGCCCTGGCTCTAGCTGTTTAGCGCTGGGGTGGGGGAGAAAAACCTTTATTTCCCCACCCCAGTGCCAATGAGCTGGAGCCCGGGGTGTAGGGAAGGGGGTCAGATTTTAAAAGCTTGGGCTTTTAAAACCTTCCCCCCTTCCCCAAGCCCCAGATCTGATCCCCCATCGCTGCTGGCCTATGCGGGGCCATGTGGGTGGGCGGCGGGGGGATCGCATCACCCCATGACACCCCCTGCAAAACCTTGGGCCGTGCGGGCAGGTGGCGGGGTGGGTGATCGCATCACCCCACGCTGCCACCCTGCGCTCCTCTGAGACGCCTCAGGGCCACATGGGTGGGCAGCGGGGGTGATTGCATCGGCCCATGCAACCCCCCTACACTCCTCTGAGAAGCCTCGGGCTGCGTGAGCGGGCAGCGAGGGGTGATCACATCACCCCACGCCACCCCTCCACACTTCTCCAAGAAGTCTCAGGCGATGCAGGCGGGCAGCGGGGGCTGATTGTATCACCCCATGTCGCTGCCCCCACGCTCCTCTGAGAAGCCTCGGGCTGCACGGGCGGCGGCGGGGGGTGATCACGCTGCCCCACCATCTCCATTGAAATGCATTGGCTCAATGCATTTCAATGGAGAAATTTTTCCCCTTTGGAATGCATTGAGGCAATGTATTCCAATGGGGAAATTTTTCTCCATTGAAATGCATTGAGCCAATGCATTTCAATGGAGTTGGCTCTGGACGAGAAGTCTTGGGGCGGGGCGGGCGGGCGGCGGCGGGAGGTCAGATCCTGCAACGCCACTGGTGCACGCCGCCCAAGACTTCTCAGACCAGCGTGCGCCGGCAGTGGCAGGGGGATCTGATCGCCCACCGCCCCTCAGGCCCCTCCCAACCCACATCTGCATATTGCAGATTTTCGGCCATCGTGGGTCAAGTGGGTCCCTAACTCCTGCGATAGGCAGGGGGTTACTGTACTTGGTTTTCTCAGTGCTTTGCCTTGAGCTTAGGGGGCTAAGCACTCAAAGTGGGCTCCCCAATATAAGGGCCAAGAAATTAGTCCTACGCTCAGATGGATGAATCTGTCAGTACCTATTTCCCCCTTGTTTTTATTCTTTAAATCTCAAATTTGTACCACTCTAATGATGAAAAAAACTATCAAATTTGCTAAACTGTTTTCATAAATCAGCAAAGAGACTCTCACCCATCCTTAAGACAAATATGTAGAAGGACAGAGGCTTGAATAATAAACTAGGCACAGCTTATTTGAAAATATTACACAGCTTATCTTAAAAGGGAAGCCTCTCTTCTACCATCAGGAGTTTGTATGTTCTCAGTGCACTTAAAAATGACTCATCGTCCATGAAATTAAATGTCTACATTTATAAAATGTATCAGGGTATTTCTTCCCCTTCTTCTCTCCCATTTAAGTTTGCAAGTTGTGTAAACACTGATCAAAATCAATAAAAACAAAATTCCCCTCAGATCCTACTCCAGTGCGGACATTTCATAAAATAATTATACAGGAGAACATTATATTTTAATGCAAATAAATTAAAAATACATTTTAAAGGCTTGTCTCTTAAGGCTGATCTGAAGAAGGGTTTATGTTTGCCTGCCAGCTTCAATAAATGGCTTCCTATTTTTTTTAGTAGCTGCGTGAAGTTGTTGTGAACATGCTCTGATTTCAAAGCTGATCTTCGTAGTACTATTTTTTTTCTTTTTTACAAAGCAGTGGGCCATCCAAGAAGAACAAGGGATCAGTCTGAGACTCAGACCCGACGGAAGAACCTGGTCATTCCCTACATGGCGGGAGTGTCGGAGAAGCTTAAAAGGATTTTTGGCAAACACCACATCCCTGTTTATTTCAAACCCATGAACACACTAAGGCAGAGACTTGTCCACCCAAAGGATCCGATACCAAACCATAAAAGGAGCAATATAGTATATGCAGTCCAATGCAGTGAAGAGTGTTCAGACCTCTACATTGGAGAAACTAAACAGCCATTAAACAGAAGAATGGCCCAACATAGGAGAGGTAACAGCTCAGGACCAGAATCAGCAGTACACCTCCATTTGAAGGAAAAAGGCCACTCTTTCAAAGATGAGGATGTACACATATTAGACAAAGAAGAGAGGTGGTTTGAGAGAGGAGTAAAGGAAGCCATTCATGTCAGCATTGAAAATCCCTCCCTCAACAGAGGTGGGGGGCTCCGGCATAGTCTAGCTGCTACTTACCAGGCTGTACTTTCCACAGTACCCAGGCAAATCAAGGAGCCTTCACCACCAGGTCACAGCTAACGACCCATTCTTGACAGCTAACGACCCATTCTTGATGGGTTTCAGCACCTTAGGCCATTGTTTACCTTAAGGCCATGGACACTAATGTCTCCCTAACGAGCCTATTCAGGCTTTGTTCATCTTATGAGCCAATCAGACAAGGGGACAAGAGGTCAAGCTGACTATAAGAAGGTCTCTTGCACTAGCTGTATTCAGACCGATGAAGCTGTTTGGATGAACAGCGAAACGTTTCTATCTCTCAAAAAAGAAGTCCAGTAGCCATGACTCAACTCCCAGATAAACGCACCTGGATGACTGAGAATCTTCACAGACTTGTCAAAATAGCTTTAAGATAGGGACATGACAAGAAATAGCAAAAATGCTTCTTCTCAACAGTTTTTCAGAACTTGCCATGGCAAGTCTTCCCTGTACATCAATGGTTCCTAGTCTTAGGCCCCAGATGTTATTGGGTCTTGCCAGCACAGCTACTGGTGAAGTTTTGGGGGAGTTGCGGTTCAAGAATGTCTGGTCATCCAAAGCCTTAACCTTAACTACTCTTCTACATCAAAGAGGCTTTCTGATGTCCTGCAAAACCTGGTCTTACTCCTCTCCCATCCCCTTTCCCACTGTTGTTGTGTTCAGGAGCCTGCCAAATTCTGCCTAGCTTAATACTTTTGATGGCGATTCCTGAAGAGGAATGATGTCATTTTTTGGGAGAATGGTAACAGTCCTGTGCAACATGGCATTTCTTCTCACTTAAGATGGATCCTGTTCAGGGAAGATGCTATTCTGTGCAGGAACTGCAGGAAATGTCTAGGAAAAAATGAGTACCAAATTTATGAAATTTGCTGAGAGTCCTATTTTAGCAGATGTCCACAACCCATGTCTGAATTGATGGACGCATGTCCCATGATCTGTACCAGCTCTTGGAGCATCCCCAGCCATTTCCTCCTACAGTCCAACCAATTTGTTGAAGGAAATCTCTGGATTTTTTATTGCCCCCTCACCCTGTGAACTCATGATTCAATAGTATTTGAGTTGTGGAGAGGTAAAAGCCTTGTCTAGCATTGCTTGCAATCTGCACAGCACTAGCAGAAGGAAAGTGATCCCAACAGGATTGCTTGCACCATGGCTGCCTCTCAGCAATGTCAGTGCACCAGGTGGGAAGATTTGGGAGTGAATAATGTATACGAGTTTCTGCACTTGCATGCACATGACCACTTATGGCCCCTATATCCAGAAAATGACTTCAGAGCTAAAACGTTAGAATATACATACCCTAGCCTTTTTGATTCACCTCCTTGCTTTGGTTGTCCGCTGTTTCTGAGGAGCAACAGGAGGGCGTTTAAGGATCAGCATCTGGCATTTACTGTATCATATGTCTCCTAGATGTGAATTGAACCTGAGAGGGAGAGGCCAGTAAGTGGTCTAGTATGGGATGTTATCACAAAGTTGCTTCTTAGTGAGAGCTCTCCATGAACTGGAACTGGATAGTAGGTGCTCATACACGGAGAGGATTTCACTTCTTATTTCATTCTCCAATCCCAGAAAAGTTGTCAGCCATGCACATACAACACCACTCATATACTTTCTTGTCTACCCTTTTCACCATAAGAAAGGGGCTGCTTTTTCTTCTCTCAGAAGACAGTTTAGCAGTAGTCTCATGGCAAATTCACGCGGTCTTCGTCTCCTCTGATAATTTTGGTTTACCTCCACCTCTCAGGAAAAACATCTCAAAACTCAAATTCATAGTTAACAGCAGGGGTGCCAAAACTTTTTGTAAGGAGAGCCAGATTTGGTGGCTGAGAATGTGTCAGGGGCTGGTTGCTCCCCAACCCTGCCACCTGCAGGAAGGAAGGCAGGGACCAAGGGAAGGAGGAAGGGAGGTGGAAACCAAGAGAGGAAGGAAGGAAGGAAGGTGGGGAACAAGGGAGGGAGGGAGGTGGGAACCAAGGGAGGGAGGAAAGAAGGAAGGTTGGGACCAAAGGAAGCACAGGGAGCCGTGGCCACCGCAAGGGAATGTGTGGGTGAAGGAGGGGGGAGGGGCGGGCCAGCCGGCCGCAGGCCACTCAGAGTTGCCCGTTGGGCCGGATTTGGCCCCTGGGCCGGACTTTGGGCAGGCCTGGTTAACAGCATGTAATATATACATTAAGAGAGACAATGTGCATAAGAGACCACTTGGTAGGGGGTGGCTATTTTTTTAATAAATAAATAAATAAATAAATAAATAAATAAATAAATAAATAAATAAATAAATAAATAATAAATCTCCATGTAATCTGGCCTCCTGGACTTGGTTTCTTATTCGGAGGAAACTTGAAGAGGTAGCCTTCCTTCAACCTACTAAACTATTTGGCTTCACCTCAGGTGAGCTACATGAATGAGAGAGGATCTGGACCTTAGGTGATGGGTCTGGATCTGTCACAATGTTTAACACACTGCTTGTGGTGCCACAGTGAACATTCTTGGATTTTTCTGATCTGTGCAGATTATAGGGAGGTTAGGGAAGGCTGTTCCATGGCAGCCATCTCATTTGGTGGACTGAATGACTTGAAGTAAGCCTTCAAGCTCTAAATTCAAGAAAGCAAACAAAAAATAGTCTCCCTGACTGCTGGAAGAAAACCTTGTTCAATTATCTGGAAAAGCAAGCATTAACAGGAACAGTTGCCCAATGATGGGAGCATTGTACATAATATTATATTAAAATTCTACTGAGCCTGTAAGTACCAAATCCAGTCCAGAGCTCTGAGTGCTATCCAGTGAAAAAAGCTACTATATGGTCTAATCCTTCCAAAAGTAGGAGATAATCCTAGGTTGCTTTGCAGTTATGGCATCCAGTGAAGTCAATGGGCATTCTGACTTGTGTTGTTGTTGTTGAGGTATTGTGTGTTGGTTTCTCATACTGGTTTGAGAATGATGGTTTCTCATATTGCCTCTTACACAGAAAAGAACCTTGGCTTGCAGAAATCCAGAACAAAGCAGATGTTGTTGATACCCTGTGATAAGAAGAGGAAATTCCTTAACTGATAAAAACATCTGAGTGTCATAACAGATTTTGTCACTTCCAGGGGTATGCAAATTAACTTGTCTTGTTGAGTCCTGGATTTTCAGGACTTAAGCTTTGAAATCTGATTTTACAACATCCCTCATCTCTAAAAGTGCCTCACTCATCTCTCTACAATATTAGCAGAGAACAGCTCTAATTATGGTCTATCAGTAACATCCGTTTCTAGGCTCAATTGGGAGCCATAATACTACAATCTTCTAAGGAGACTGAAGGTTTATGAAATGTATTTGTCAGGTACACATGTACCATGATAAGCTATAGGTGTTTACTTAAAACACTTGAGATTATGCCTATCTCTTGGAAAAGCTATAATATTGGAAATACCCTATTATATTCTGTTGTTGGCAATTTTTAAAAGCTACAGTTGAGTTTTTATCAGAGATTCCACAATATGTTTAATAGAATTTGATATAACATCAGGCAATAGTGTGTATGTAAACAAATATAAAATCTGAACTGGTTTACAAAAAATACAACAGAAAGGCTTAGATAGGTACTGTATGTCAGAGAGATGGTCATTGTCAAAAACAGCTGGTGTCAGATAAATCTCAGATAAGGTTCCCCCTGCACGTGTGCTAGTTATGTTCAACTCTAGGGGTGCCACTCTTCTCTGTTTCTAAGCCAAAAAGCCAGTATTGTGCAAGTCCATGGCCATGTGGCTGCACATGGAACACTGTTTACCTTCCTGCTTTTTATGGCGGGACCTATTTATCTACTTGCATGTACATGCTTTTGAACTGCTGGGTTGATAGGAACTAGGGTTAACAATGGGAGCTCACTCCACTGCATGACACCTGGGATTCGAACAGCCGAGCTGCCGACATTGCAGCTGACAGTTGCAGCGCTCTAGCCTGCTGAGTCACCATGCCCCTAAGTCTCAGATAATTTTTACCCAATTATGGGCATTATCAAAACTATTTGGTAAAGCTAACCTCAACACTTCCATGAGGCACACTGAGGGGTATAGAGTACAGGAACATAGACATGGTATAGCCATGGAACCATAGACAAGGTTCTTCCACCTTTTGTCTATAGTCTAGTAAGTGACTTCCAAGTGGCCCAGTTCTCTAGGTGAATGGGCACTGGACCTTCTTAGGGTTGCCTCCATTTTAACCAGGGGGTAGTTCTTTCCAACATTATAGTCTTTGGGATTCTCTGTTCTTTCTTCAACACTCAGAGAAGTTTAAGAAACTCCTTTCGTTTGATTTTAGTCTGGGGGGTGGGGTGGTAGACAAAAAGTGGATATTAAAATTTTGAGATGCTTTGAATCTCATTATTAATTGCTACCCCTTCTCCATATGGTGATGAGCACAATGCCTTCTAGGTGATTGATTATATCAATAGGGGTTTGCTTCAGACAACCAGTAATAAATTGGCAGTTTTCACTGGGTATTAAATCTACCCATTTTATATGGGCTGAACTATACTACACTGGGATGTACATAGCAGAGGGCTGAGGATTTACGTAGTCCTTGGTGTTTCTGGTTGTGTGCCCAAATTGGTTTGCTACATTCCAGTTTCCCAGCTGTTAACAAGGTCTGGTAGTGAAACCGATTAATTTCTCTTGTCTTTTCCTAGAAAACATCTTATTAAAGGTTAAAGGGACCTGAATGTCTCAGTGCAGCTTAACCTGTGTTAAAAACACATTTACTACAATTGAACATTACAGAAAGAAAAAAATCAAGCCCTGCTGTTATTAACAGTTCAATTATTCCTCGAGGCTACAAGGATCCATTGGATTTCGGCACCTTTCATTTATATCCCTTTCCCCCAAATCTATGCTGCTACATGTGTTCTGTTCACAGCAAGGTATATGCTGTACATCTGCTGACTCAAGATGCCACCTTGAGTACTGGCTTAACAAGGTGCTGAAACTGCAGGTCTTTCGCTGAGTGCTGTTAACACGCTGGAAATGGAAACCCCGAAAAAGAAGGGGGAAAGTGTTCCCTTGGGTACGAATGGCCTCAGAGATGAACAGAAGTCATGATTTAATGGAACCTGCATTACTGAAGTCTAATGATGCACTGATCTCAGAACCAGGCTCTTTTGTTCTCACAAATATGTTCTGGCACACCAGCCTTTGGAAAGAAAGGGATAATATTCATTTCCATCCTTCTCTTCACTCTTTCCAATTTTAAATGTAGATCCATTTATTTCATAGAACAATCCTAATACAGTAATTGTTTGCTTGTTCAAATTCTGTTTCTGTGATAGCAGATCTTATTAGAGATGGGCACGAAATGAGCGATTTTTTGTTTTTGTTTTCGTTTTTTATTTCGTTACGCAACGAAAATGAAATGAAATTTTTTAAAAAACAAAACGAAAATGAAAACGAAACGACCAAATTTGCCGTGTTTTTCATTTTCGTTACAGCAGATGCATTGAACTAAAAAGAATGCTAACGAAACAGCAATTTTTCATTTTCGTTTTCATTTTTTCATTTCGTTACCTAATGAAACGAAAATGAATTTTTTTGCAAAAAACATCACAAAAACGAAAACGAACCGAAACAGACCCCTAAACAACCAAACGACAAACGAAACACCATTTTTTTGAGTCGTGCCCATCTCTAGATCTTATGATAATTGCACGTGGATGCTGATGATGATTTAAATGTTACGTTGTCACACCTTTTACTCCCTTCCTTTTTAGTTACTGGTATATTTTCTTGCAGTTTAATTGCTTAAAATAATTCATATTGATACCTGCTGCTATTAGCAGCTTCAGGAACTGAAGCAGTTCTGGTATGGCACATCATATGCATTTAATTATATACATATATATATTTAAAAATCTAGCACCACAGCTCACCAGACTGCAAACAATGCCGTGAGATGGACAAACTGAAAATGTGTCCATGGTTTATCTGGAAGCTATTCATAATCCTCTCAAGCAAGCAATTATGGTAGATTGGCTTCATAGTTTTCCTTCTGTCATTAATGATCTCTGTTGTTATAGGGACAACCCCCTAGGTACCTCTAATGCTCTATATGATTTGGAACGAGGATTTATGAAATTTAATATTTTCCCTTAAAGGTTCGCTTGGAGAAGCTCTCATGAGGAGGCCCTTTTTTCCATTCTACAACAAAATGGCTGCTTCTAAGTTCTGGAATTTTCTTCCCAGGGAACAATGGGCTCTCCCCTGCCTATTCCAACAGAGATAGAGGAAGGCAAGTTGGTTTACAAGCAGACTCCTAGACAACTCCATTCATTGGATGGACCACAGCAAATTCTTTTTTTTTTAATTCCATAAGAATTTTTAAACTCCATTCCTGTGGTACAAAACTTAACAAGTCACCAACAAAGTTAGATCCTTTGTGTCCCCACAGTAGCCTGTGGTGGGCAATTTACATAGGTCCATGGGCTACAAAAGTCATCTGTACACCTCCTGTGTATTCCCCAATTTGTTTTATTATAGAAGTTTTTAAAAGCTCCTCCATGCTTCTTAATTAGCATGACAGCAATTTAGGAAGCTTCCTTTTGAGTTCTCTCTCTCTCTCTCTCTCTCTCTCTCTCAATAACTGGCAGCAATCAGAAATCATTTCTGTTTCCAAGGATAAAACAGTCTCCTCAGGGGCCTCAGTTCATGAGAAGGCAAAGTCTTTGAAATACTGCTCACTTGAGCCTCCTAGAGAAGTCAGTGGAGCTTTGGGGTGGATATATGTTTTCCCCAGACAATCGTATCATCTATTTGGAGCTCCTGGGCTTCCCAAGCTTTACAGTTGTGTGAGTGGTCATCCCTAGAGATGCCCAGAAAACTAGTACCAGGATCAGAGTTTTCTTGGTGTTGGCTGCAATGCTATGGAACATGCTGCCTCTTGATGTTTGCCAGGCTCCCTTCCTTCTGATCTTCAGGAAACTTGTGAAGCCTGAGCTTTTCAGAGAGGCCTTTCATAACCCCACCTCCCCCTTGATACTCGCACCAACCCATGTGTTTCCATTTGAGTTTTCTTCACCGTCACCTCAGGAGTTGTTTTCATTGGTTTTTATTAACCGTGCATTTACGTCATAGATGGGTTATAAATGGTACTTCTTTTATTTTTGTTAGCTGCTTGGACTGGTGCACTGTTACTAGATAGATAGATAGATAGATAGATAGATAGATAGATAGATAGATAGATAGATAGATAGATAGATAGATAGATAGATAGATAGATAGATAGATGGCCCACAGGGCATTACTTTGAGGAATAAAGGGCCACAATACAGCCCTTGGGAGGCTGTGTGGAGCCTATAGACCTCACACTTTGCCCACGCCTGATGTAGTGAACAAACTTTATGCACCAAGTTTGTTAAGAGAAATATCCACCATTTGACATCATTTTTGAACAAGAGGGTAGTATTGCTTTATCTGAATGCACAAAATCCAAGCATAGTTTTTAAAATATTGAACCCTATTATTCATATATACATTTAATATATACATTTGGTCATACCCCTTCTCTGCTTTCTCTCTGTCTCTTTTTCCTATTTAAATTGTATGGGTGTTTTTTTATTTCATTTAACTTCCATGCTTATACATTTAATAAACTTGGAAATGATAATAAGACGATGAGGAAGGTTAGCAGACACGTTCATTCTGCTATATATTACAAACATGTAATCATTAGATAGACTACATATATGATGTGTGGGTATCCAAAAACTACAACTACATGACCAAGCAGCAACTGTGATAGTCAGGATGAGGAGATATTATCAGTGAGCAAGAGAATGCAAGGTTTGCCTTGTGGCTGATGCTTGGTGGTTGTGTTATGGTTATAGATTTGGGATTATGGTTTGCAAGGTGTTTGTCGGTGGGCGGGCGTTTGTGTGGGCTTTTTGTAAGGAGGAGCAGGAGAGAAATGTAAATAAATAAATAAATAAATAAATAAATAAATAAATAAATAAATAAATAAATGGGGGAATCTTAATTGTGATGTCAGAAATCTCAGGTGGAGTGACTGCGTCTATTTTCATGGGACCCATACAGGAGAAATGCTTGAAAACGGATGTTCCTCCACAGGCAGAACCTCAGAAGGAGGCTTCAAAGGCAGGGCTTCTTAAAATGAGGGAATGCACAGTTTTCCCCTTCCTTGGCCACCCCAGTGACCTATTTTTTGGAGAGAAGCAATTTGAATAACTTCTTCAAAGTACTCTATTTTTCTGCAAGCACTGGAAGGAGTTTTGATTAAAAGTACTCCACTCAGAATGACTTTGGATTAAAATACGATTGCACTTATTAAGATTCTTGTTAATGCTTGATTTCCACAAGTGATGCGGAGGAAATTTTCATGTCAATGCCACTCCTCAGCTGAAAAGATTTTTGCAAAAGAGAAAGAAGTCATTATAACACAAGCTTATCAACCCCACAGGGTACAATAACGGCACTGAGTTGGGACCCTGAATGGAACAAGCCAATAATTACTAAGGGGAATGGGAGCTATTCAAGCTGGAGATACCAAGATGAAGGGATATCATAATCATAGAAAAGGAAAAGAGCCTGTGGCTGGTAATCTACATTATTTTAAGAGTCAACCTCTTTTTAAGCCATTCAATTATATCAATAAGTTTTGTACAAACCATCAGAGACAAGATCTTAAAGGCTGGATAGATTTTATATAGTGCTGATAGTGCATCTCCATGGAGACAGTCGAGTTTTATCGCTGGTGGATTAGATAAATTCTTTGAGGATAAGATCATCAATGACTACTAATTAGGACAGCAACCTATCACCCCCAGTATCAGAGGCAACATGCCTCCGTGTATCAGTTGCTGGGAAATGAGAATGAGGGTTCTCATGGGTGCACATTTATTGCTTCCAGGGTTCCCACAGTGTGGAAAAGAATGAGGGATCTGATTGGCCCCGATCGTGGTCCATCACACCTCTTCTATTCTAACGAATGGGGATGAGGCCAAGTAATGTTACTGTTAGTGATCTGAAATAATGTTTTGGAAAGCACGATTTCCATTAAATTCACATTAAACAGACATCAGGAACTTCAGTATGACCTTCCCCTTCTTATAGAACAGATTACACAGTATGCAGCTTCCCAGCATTCTGGAACCTTCCCTCACATCTTCTAAAGGTTTGTGTGTGTGTGTGTGTGTGTGTGTGTGTGTGTGTGTGTGTGTGTGTGTGTGTGTGTGTGTGTGTGTGTGTGTTGCCTCCCTCCCTCCCTCCTATCTATCTATCTATCTATCTATCTATCTATCTATCTATCTATCTATCTATCTATCTATCTATCTATCTATCTATCTGATATGGGAGAAAATGGGGAAGTTCTGGAAATTCATCCTGCTACATAATAATGTCATTAGTTTAATGTAGTTGGTTCATCAGACACACTTTGTAAGTGACTTTGGGATCCCCCCCCCAGCCGATAGTTTTCTTTAAACAGCTTTAGTATGTGAAAATCAAGTAACTTTTTTCCTTCAAAACAAACACACACACACACACACATAAACACACACTTCAACTCTGCCTCTTTCTCAACCAGTAACCTTGCAGATGTTTGTATTTCACTTCTAACAAAGCTTCCAGGATACTGTTGCATTGTCTGTGTTGTATTTTTGTTTCTCTATATTTGTGCATTTATCTTTCTCAGATTAAAACTTGCAAAAACTTACAAGTCCCACTCCTGCTGCAGTAGATAAGATCTAGTTCTTTTATTTTGGAATTTTAGAAAATATTTTCTATATTTTTATTAAAATGCACAATTCTTATCTAATCCATCTTGATATCTATTAGTACAAATATTTCTTTAACCTATCAGGAATGAAAAATTATTGTCCTCAAGAATTTTATTTTTTTCACAGAGTCCTCAAAAAACAAGACCTAGAATATAGGTATTTCATGACACTGAATTATGAACAATTTCTTCAAGATTTGGTAAGGCATAGTTTTTGTTGTTTGTTTGTTTACATGTGTGTGGTTTTTGTTGTTTTTGAAGGAAGATAAAATTGCTGGGAGAAAAAAAATCCAAGTGTATTACATTTTCCCACTGAGATACTCACTTTCTCCTCTAAAAAAGGAGCAAAATATTATTGTTATTTTTCAGGAAATCTTATTGGCAGGAAATAGAAGTCTGCTTCTCAGTAAATTGCTTCCTTTCAGGCTTTCGGTCTTTGTAATCCTCAGAAAGGTCAGAAAATATGACCATTAATCCCCATCCCTAATCCCAATATCTGCATGAGCATCATATATCCAGCTCTGGGACATGGAGATTTTGAGAATTTTGACATGTTTCATTATTCTTTGGAAGTGAAGTCAGTATTGGTCATCTCTAGAACAAAAGGTGAAAATATCCAGTATTCTTTAAAATATCATATTAAACATAGGATTTAATATGGGACATAATTTGTGTTTAATCTGAATCATTGATTTCTTAAGTATGCAGTTTATTCTTTCTTTCTGTGCCAGTGACTCTTTAGAATGGACACTTCTGTAAAACGAATTGAGCTGATCAGAGGGACATACTATCGTCAACTTCTTCTTGACCGCCCTAAACCCTTGAGAACAGAACTATTCTCCCCGACTTCCAGCTTAAATTTTTTAACCTTTGTGAACACAGAAGCAACACCTGCCTCTTAAGTGAGAAGCATACTTGAACAGTCTCCACAGAGGTGGATTGATTGGTGCAGCAATGAGGTGCTCACACAGCATGTCCCTGTGCTGCCAAGCTTATTACCTCTGCGGCCTTTTCGGTATTCTTTGAGATGCCAAGACGGAGCAATCAGAGATAAGGCTTTGACATCCTGTTCCCTAGGGGCCCTCAGCAAACAGCCCTGCCATTGGGCTGGCAAAACAGAATGGCATGTTTGAAAGTAGGGTGGGTGCTGAGCTCCTAATTGCAATCTCGGGAGTGCTGGACTTCTCATTTATTTATAAGGAAAAAATAATGTCAAAGGAATGCCAAGCTGCAGATGCCTCAAAATGGAGGGAGGGAGAAAACAGAAAAGGGGAGAGAGAGAGAGAGAGAGAGAGAGAGAGAGAGAGAGAGAGAGAGAGAGAGAGAGAGAGAGAGAGAGAGAGAGAGAGAGAGAGAGAGAGAGAGAGAGAGAGAGAGAGAGAGAGAGAGAGAGAGAGAGAGAGAGAGAGAGAGAGAGAGAGAGAGAGAGAGAGATTTATTATGCCTTCTGCACCAGGCAGTGACATTTGTCATATGGCACAAAAGAAGGAATATTAAGCAAAGTTTTATTTGTCTCCCTAGTTCTTATTACTTATAGCTAATGTCTGGAAGGAAAAAGCCAAACTCCACAATACAACAGTGCTCCCTGGTGGTGTGAAACAAAAGCTTTCTAACCTCCGGAAGGAAACTCACATAGGTCCAGGACATAAGTCCTTGACAACAGATAAGTGACAGGAATGCTCAACATGTTCCTCAGTGATAAGAGAAACAGTGCAATAAACAACTCTAAACTCACCAAAGCATGAAATGAGAATCCTGGCTTAGCAAAGGTAATGTAAATAAATAATAAAAATATAATCTTAAAACTGATGTTTATGTCTGGCCGTTATGCTATATGCTTAATATTGCAGGAGAACTTACTTCCTTGTGTAATTTGTATCTTTCCCCAAAACATTTAGAGCAGGGAGAGAGAAAGCTGCAGCAGCATGATGTGGCTGGCTGTTTTGATTGCCACCCAAGTAATGTAAGGGAAATGTTGTAACGTAAATGCAACATGTGTCATGCCGTTATGATAAAGAGGCTCAGCAAAATAATAAAAGCACCAGTTGGGAGGGTTGGGGTTTAATAATAAATGAGAAACTGGAAGACACCGAGTGTTCAGGAATTGCAAAAGAACAGAAATGGGTACAGTTTCTTAGTGTTGTGTCTAACAGTCTCAGATTGCTACTTTGATATAATTTGTGGAGTTTCACAAACCACGAATATATAGATTTTTCTTAAACAAACCACAAATCAGTGGCTACCATAAAAACAAACACAAAAACAAAACAAAAACCAGCTACCTTCCTGCCCCCACACCCTGCCACATTCCCACTGTTTCCATTGCTTCCCTACTTTCTTTCTGACACTACCTCCGCTGCCTCTCAAAGAGAAGAAAAAGAAAAAAGCAAAGTGTGCTGTTTATATACCACCTCATGGCACTTAAAGCACTCACTGGGCAATTTACAAGTAATTATGTAGGCTACAAATCCACACCCAGCCACCCAGCCACCCCTGCAATCTGGATGCTCATTGTATTGACCACGGACGGAAGGAAACCTTAGGGATCCTACCTAGGACTGCATTCTGGGTCTTTAGCACATTGCCAGCTGCGGTACAGCAGTTTAACCATTGTGCCACGAGGCTCCTCCTCTAAGTTTTTTGTTTTTTGTTTTTTGAGAGTTGCATCCATGTGCAATAAAGTAAAACAAAATAAAAGGGGGCGGGGGAAAAGAAAGAAAAGATTAATATAGTTTTCTTTTGAAGCCAGTCAGATGAGAGGTGGGGACATGGGAGCCTGCAGAGATAGCAGGCACAGCTCCCGAAAGGGAAGCCAGGCAACTGCCTCTCTAGATGGTGAGGTTGATTGCAGTACAAAGGAAGTAGTCACTGGTAGCACTGGGAATGGGGCAGGAGCAGGTTGTGGGAGGGGAAAAGAAACCAGGAAGTTTGTTAATTTGGGGGGAAAGTTCAATGGTTTAGGAAGGTTTGGGCTCTCTGGTTTGGATAAACCCAAACCAACTGGAATCCACGAATCAGGGATTTTTCACAAACTTCCTCATTCATTTTTTTGTATTTGTGCCCATCTCTAATTTCTGTTCTAACATACCATGTATGATATGTACTTGTGTGCATATTAGAGATGGGCACGACTTGAAAAAATTTTTTTCCGAGTTCTTGTTAGTCGGGCCGGTCCCGTTTCGGCTCGTTTCTGGTTTTCGCAAAAATTTGCAAAAATTAGTCGGTTCGTTTTTTTGTTTTTTCGTTGTCATTAGTACTGGTTTTGGGGGGGGGAGCGGGCTCCTGGAGGCACCTCTGTGGGGTGGGTGCCTCCTCTGGCCCACTATAAAGGGAAAGCGGGCTCCTGGAGGCACCCGTGGGTGCCTCCTATCCTCACCCACTAGGAAGGGGAAGCAGGCTCCAAGAGACCCCTCTACATGGGGGTCTCCCCTCCTCACCTGCTGCTGCTGCAAAATGCTATGCAATAGCCATATGGATATTGCATAACAGAATGTGCAGACAGTGAGACCAGTGAGAGTGATAGCGTCATGCCCGCCCTGCACAAGGCTCTCGCACCACCATGTCTCACACAGAAGGGAATTGTACTTGCTGCGTGTAGTGCAATGCAAGCAAGTAGATCTGGCTTTAAGGTGGCTTAGTGCAAGGGCTAGGGTTAGGCTAGTGATGGGTAAGGTTACGGTGGGCTAGTGGGTTGCACCTCTGGGTGCCTCTCTGACCCACTAAGAAGACAGTCTGTGACGTATGGGTACGGAGTCAAGGGTTAGGGTTAGGGTTAGGGGGCTAGGGCAGGTTTTAGGGGGCTTTTTGGCACATCCCAGAAGTCTCCATGGCCAAGTGGCCATGCGACTGGTGGGATGGCTCCAAAAATTTGCATGGTTGTCCACTCCCACATGGCTGGCCACTCGGCCAGCCCATCATTGCGCAGGTGTAAAAAAATAAAATAAAATAAAATCAATGGAGGACAGAGGAGGAGAGGAGAGACATTTTGTTGCAAGAAAAAACCCACTGGTACTGTGAAAAATCTGGCAGGTTATAAATTTTCGCGTGTTTCTGTTGTGCTTGTGTGTTTTTGGACCACGATTTCAAAAACAATATTGCGTTTGCCGCCCCATTTTGGATCCCCCGCCCGCACCGCATGGCATGGCGAAATGGCAACTCGAGTCCGGCTGCACAGGACGGGGGGGAGGCAGGACCCCCCCTCCAGAAACCACCCCTCCGGTAGGTGCCCTGCGCCCTTAGTCAAGCAGGCATTTTTTCACCTGCTTTTTTGGCCCGGGAATGGTGGGGGGAGAGTTTAAAATTTTTTTCCTGTGCCGTCCGTGCCGCTTGCTTGCACTTTAATTGCGGGCGGCCGGCGGCGAGACTGGGCTTTTTGCTGGCTGCGAGCCTGCGGCGAGTCCCACCAGAGCAGCCCAGGACGGGGGATGAGGGGGGAGGCCGGGGACCTCCAGAAACAACCCCTCTGGTAGGTGCCCTGAGGCACGGCAGGCATTTTTCCGCCTGCTTTTTGGCCGGGAACTGGTTTTTTTTAACTTTTAAAAACTTTTTTCTGTGCCGCGTGTGGCATCGCGCGATCTCGCGATGCAAGGAACGAGCACGACAAATCAGACCAAAATTGTTCGTTCGTCGGTTCGAGCTCGAAGTCTGGCGGAGTAATTCCCGTTACTGTTTCCGTAGAGTAACGGAACCGAGTAACAGAAACGGAAACGGGAATACCGCTAAGTCGTGCCCATCTCTAGTGCATATGTACATGCAGGCACAGACATGCAAACACAGAGAAAAAGAGAGAGACAGACAGAGTGCATCCTTTTCCTCTCTTCCCTGCTGCAGCTCTCTATTCCACCTAAAACAGAATGCTGGAAATCTACTAAAGGATAATCCAGTGTTGGATCCTGCCTGTTCCCTGCAGAGAACTACACGAACAATCAGAACCACCAGGACCCAGAGCATTTGTGACCCTTTTAAGAAAACAGGAAATACTGTACTCAATTTATTGTCAACAATCCACACATTACAGGCTTCCTCTCTCAACCTATCCATGGGTAGCATCACCGCTCTGCACTAGTGATGTCAGTTGATGGGATAGCAAGGACTAGGTAAGAGCAGAACTCACTTCTGTTTTACTTTGCTTCCTAGATTTGCTGTCTGGAGAAGGTGGAAGAACTTTAAATGAAGTTAGGGAGGAAAAGAAAGAATCCAGCACATTGGCTTTTAAATTGATGAAACACAAAAGATAGCAAAACTGGTTTTACACCTCTACTTCAGACAGTAGACAGGACACTGAGGGCTTGCTTAATTCCCCTCTGCAGCCTATCCATATGTCTCAACTCTGCCGTGGAGGGCTGGAAAACCTTTGAGAGAAGGAACTCCAAAGGGAAGCTAAGGAAATGAGAACCAACTGGCATAATATTTGATATGAGATAAAGCAGAGAATGTGGAATCCTCTTTCTGCAAGTATAAACCCCTTCCTCACATAAACTATTTTCAGAAATAATATTTTGAATTCAAAAATGAAAACTTTTTTGCCCACAGTTTGTTACTTGTCAACTGGGAGCAACTGCTTCCTGTCACCAACAAAGGAGCATACTCTAGAGACAGCCACACCCCTGCCCCCAAATTAGGAGGGTGTATATGCACCTAGATTGAACCTTTAGCTCTAAATGCTAACACTCCCTTAAGTATTGCCATTAGAGGTGAGCACAGAGCACTTCATAGTGCTTTGTACTGAATCATGAGAACAGCGCCACTGGTGCCATGCTTAAGTTCCTCCATGTTTCACTACCCAGAAAACCCACTCACTGTCATAAGTGCTGCCCCAGGGTCCTCCTACACTGGCAGCGTGTCAGGTGAGTAAGGATTTGGGGCTACCCTTCCTCCCCTCCTCCCCATAGAGGTGATAACTGCGGCCCTGATTCAGCACAAAGTGCTACAAAGTGCTTCATGCCCATCTCTAATGGGCATCTATGCAAGCAAGTGGAACCATTTGGACTGCAATCCTACGCCTCTTGACCCAGGAAGAGACTCTACTGAAGTCAGTGGGACTTATTCCAAAGGGCTCACAACTGGAACTGTCCATAAAATACTCCGAAATAAAGTGTGCATAGCATTCCCAGTTGGATCAGGACCAACACATCTCTTACACCTATACAGAAGACTAGGAATATTATATGACAAAGGGTGCAATGTGATTACAACGTTGGGATTTTGTATTTATTTATTATTATATTTGTTATTGGGGGTTTTTTCTTATGCTTTAGTCTGAAATTCTCATTGCGAAGGCTTTTGCAGCCTAGCCAACTTGTTTATGAGTAGGCTGGAAATACATGAAGCCAAAATATATACTCTTCCACATTTGTAGGTGATGCAGTATTTTGGGTGACCTGATTCTGAAGTGTTTACTCCTAATAATGATACATTAGGAGTGTTTGACTGCTGGTCTCCAAATGCTAAATGATACAGGAAAAGAACTGGCTAGTTAAATGTTTGGTTTTAAAAAGATACAACAGTAGTACAGTTCATAGTGTTTGCCAAGAAGAAGTTAGATGATGCTTACTTCACCCCACCACCCCCATACACATACCATCAAATCAGGATGCACACTACCCAGAATGAATAAATGATTAAAATTGGACTGGCAGATGTAGAGACAAAATATTCAGTCGTGTAAACTCTGCCTGGCTCCCAATGAACAGAGGCAGAGATGAAATTTGCAACTGAGTTTTAATTAAAGTAGATTAATGATTTTGAATATTGCAAACTGTAGGCCATAGCATCTGAAGGTAGAAAAAATGAGGTGTAATTTAAAATAACCCCAAGGGAATTCAACTCTGTGGCGAGCAAGCAATGTCTTCCATAAGAAAAGCTTAGATTATGTCAAGGATTCTGTAAAAGAAATCCAGCAAGTCCAGTATGTTATAATTACAGATGGTTTTACAGCATCTTACAATGAGAAAGACACAGAGATGTTGATATAAGTTATAAGATGAGATACACATTATTTTAAAATAAAGGAAGTTGACCCTTACTCAAAATGCTACACATTTGGAATGGGAAATAGTACCCCCTAATGCAGTGGACCCTCGTATGACAAATTGTATGTATAAGATAAAATCAGTACAACATAAAAAATTCCAGAGATAGGGGAAATTTGCTTAACAGAACTGTTTATGGGGCGAATCTGTACAACATAAAAATGGTCGCAATTAGGGATTACTCTGTTTTTGATGCATTTATATGGGAAATTTGTATAAAGGAAAGTTTACTTAACAAAGGGCGTTTATACACGACCCCTAAACTCTGGGGCAAATGGCTCCCAGCTCCGGAGCTTAAAAATGTTTACCCACCAGCTCTGGAGTTTACAGGAAATTAGGTGCGACCACGCCCACTTTAGCGCGTCCCAGCGCACCTTTCAAGTACCTGCTCTTTGGAGGTGAAAATTATTTGATCCGGTGTAACGATAGTGAGTGCGGGGCTCTCCTTGCTTCTGTTTTTTTTTTTTTTTGGCTCCCGCCCCTTTAAGAGCTACTTTACAGACACAGGAATCTTGCCGGCAAGAGCGAGAGCCAGAATGAGAGCCAGAACGGAGGTGAGGCACGATCTTTTCTTCCTTTTTTTTCTCCCTCCCCTAATGCAGCCAGCAGCCAGGAAGTGCGGAGGGGTGGGGAAGCAGGAAGAGCGACAAGCCCCTAAGATCTCTGGTCTGAATTTAAGTGGCCAGCGGATCTTAGGGGTCATGTAAAAAGGCCCATAATTTCATTTGGAACGAATTAATTCCTTTATACAAGGTACCACTGTATTCCCCTTTTCTGTTCCCTGTTCCTAATACTTGGGTGTCTTCAGTGTAGGGCTTGAGTAATAGATGAGCCTCTCTCACCCCTTTGATTTATTTGGTAACAAAAGTTTAGATATGATTTTGAGATCTCACTTCACTTGCTAGACTCCTAGGATACAATTAGAGATGAACATGAATTCATTCATGCCTCTTTGTCACAATTTTACATGTGGCACTACAGATGCTGTGCATTATCTCCCTCCACTTCCACCCCTGCCAGCTGTCCCACTCACCAGTCTCTGCATGATGGCCAAGTCTTCCTCCTGGGGTGGCTGTCCTGTCTTGGCAGAAACAGAGGTTTTCCTTCTCCACCTCCTCTGGCAGACACCCACTCCAAGGCTGCAGGGAAAGACTCTGTCTCCACCTCCTCATCTGAGTGGATGGCTGCCTGGGGCGGGGAGGAGGAAAGGGAAGTCCCTGCTCCTGCCCAGATGGAACAGCCACCCCAGGAGGAGGTTCTGGCTGGTGCACAAAAAACTTATTAATGGGGTGGCTGGCCAGGGAACAGGAAACATGCAGGACATGTGGTGCCATGTATATCAGCTGGGACAAAGATGCATGAATAGTCATGCCCATCTCTAGGAGAAGAGCAAAACCCAACATTTTATTATTTACAGCTGAAGACACACAACACACATGAACAGCAATAAAGTTATGTTCAAACACTTATCAAGAAGAACTGTTTGATCCACTAAGAGACCAAATAAGGCTTCCATCTTCATAATGTCTCACAGTCACTTCAGGGAGACATTAGTGTTTTGTGCCCAAAAAGGAACAAAATCTCAGCAATGTGCTTCTGGGGAGATGGATGCTGTCACTCAAGCCAAGTCCACCGATAAGAAAAGAGAGAGATAGGTGTTGGGGAGTTATTTGTTATTGAAGTTCTGTCCACTCTTCATGTTAATCCACAGAGCCATTTGAACTCTGGTAGGAGGACATATTCTGTGTAATACACTGATAAGAGAGAGAAAGTAGAAAAAGTTGCTATATTCTCTTGGGGAATGATTGGGACCTTTGATTTTCCTCCTTCATTTTTAATTGAATATCTTTTTTAAAAAAAAAATGATTCCACAGGCTATGTGCATGAGACAGTTCTTTGCATTTTATTAAAATATCCAATTGGCTGGTAGAATTCCATTAGATCAATTTTAGTTGTCATTTGTACATAATTCCTGTTTCTTCCTATCCTGACCTCTACCAAAGCTAACAACAGAATCACTACTGATAGGGATTTGGTTTCTTTGGTGGCAGAGAGACCCAGACATTAACCAGACAACATTAAGCAACTAAAAGCAATTTTCATGGAGAGTTTGAATGCTGTCCTGCAAAATTAGCATGATTTGAGTTCTGTCTGAAGGAAATGTATTCATTGCTGGCATATACCTTACTTCCCAGTTGGAAAATGCTTCAAGGGTAGGTTAAAAGCATAGAGACTCAAACCAGTTAATAAAATACAAACAAAAAAGGCAGCCAGTTCCAATATTAAAATGTCAACATATGAAAACATGGGAAAAGCCAGCAAAATATCTGATAATGAAACCAAGAAATTTTCTCTTTTCTCTCTTAAAGAAACACAGTACACATGAATGTACACACCAAGCAAGAATAGGAGTAGCTGATTGTTTTAAGAGAGCCACCCTGATGCTTCAGATTTTCAAAGTCCACAAAAGAAAGCAGCCGCAATTGCAGTTATGTGTAACTTCTCCAAGTGACACCATCTGCAATTTTACTCCTAAGTGAAATTGTATAGATCAGTGTTTTCCAGACTAGGAGTTATGAGCCTGCCCTTGCCAGTGGGTTCCCAAAATGTGATCTGGAGTGTTGTGGGTCACCTTATATGTGTTGTTGTTGTTGTTGTTGTTGTTGTTGTTGTTGTTGTTGTTGTTGTTGTCGTCGTCGTCGTCGTCGTCGTCGTCGTCGTTGTCGTCGTCGTCATCGTTGTCGTTGTTACAGTCGTATCCGACTCTTTGTCACCCCATGTCCAGCACCTGGTATTCCCTGGTGGTCACCCCTCCAAGTACTAGACAGTCTTGGCCCTGCTTAGCTTCTGAGATCAGGTGATATCGGATATGCTCAGGGCATCTAGGCAGGCTATACCTGTTGTAAAAGGTAAAGGTAAAGGTTTTCCCTGCACATGCGTGCTAGTCGTGTCCAACTCTAGGGGCAGTGCTCACCTCCATTTTCAAGCCAAACAGCCTGTGTTGTGTAAGTCCGTGGCCATGTGTCTGGCATGGCTGCACGGAACACTGCTTACCTTCCCGCTTTTTATGGCAGTACCTATTTATCTACTTGCATCTACATGTTTTCGAACTGCTAGGTTGGCAGGAGTTGGGGTTATCAGTGGGAGCTCACTCTGCTGCATGGCACCCGGGATTCGAACAGCCGAGCTGCTGACTTTGCAGTCCTTATTAAATAATTTCCTTCTTGACCATTTGGAGCAGGATATTAAAATTAGTGTGCATGCATATGTATGAGAAGCAGACCCTTTAGGTGGAAATGAAGCCTCTAATTTCTGAGAAGGGATGATTTTACCACAAAGACATGTCTTTGGTTTTTATACAAATATGGGCTGGGGAATCACTGGTTACTTCACTATTATAATATGGAGGCACAGCTTGAAAAGGGTTGAGAGCCAATGGCATACACCGTGAATTAACAAGGTGCTGGCCATGTGTCTAATCACAAGGTTGCATACAAGCAGAACATTGTCAGTTGCATTTTGCATCCACATTGTACTTGATTTCACTTATATTTAAAATCCCAATTGGATTCTTCATTATTGAGTTGATCTTACCAGAAATTTCCCACCCTTTTGCAGGGTGAGAAAGAAAACAAAATCCAATCCCCTTTCCTTGCCTGTGAGAACAATACAAGAACGGATTTATCTCACACCAAAAAAAAATTGAAATAGGGTGTGTCGTATCGTATCCATCCCCCAGGTACTGTAATTGCAGTATGCTGGGCACTGAGCTTCACCCTCCTCATCATTAGTTTATGAGCCATAATGAATCAAAGAAGAGAAGTTCCTTCTTGTGATGGCATGAGCAAAGTGATGATGGAGAGGGATGTGGCTAAGTGCCCTCCACTTAGTGTGGTGACAAATCCAGAAGCTATGGTATCTGAAGAGGGTCTGAAGGAAACAATGGCATAGCCAAGATAGTGGGTCTGTGCTGGTCTTGGAATCTTTATAAATATCCAATGTTGTATCCCTCAGAAGTCAACACTGGTTTCAGACAAACATTTCTCCTGCATGGGCTTCTTTCAATTAAATGTGCCTGTGATTAAATATGGGACCTTCTGTATACCAATCTTGTGTTCTTGCACTGAGCTATAAATCCTCTCATAATGCAATATTACATTCAGCCTTGTGGTATGAATCTCCCGGATATGTTAACAGTACATGTCTTCTATGACCTAAGAACAAGGACTGCAAACATGTTCAGCCAGTTTTGTAAAAGCCAGAAAAATCCGTAGGCTCTACTGTAAATAAACAAGTTGACACAATATGTCTTTCCTCTGATGGACATGAAAAGGGTAAACTTGAAAGGCATTGGCACTCAGCTTTGACTATCAGATAGACATGGGCACGACTTGGCGAAATTTTCGTTTCCGTTTTCGGTTATCGTTTCCGTTACATAGCGGAAACGGTAACGATAATTAAGCCGTCAGAACTTGAACTCGAACCGAAAAAAGAAAAAAATGGTCGGGTTTTTTGTTTCCGTTTGTGGCATCGCGGCGATTGCTCGATGCGAAGCACAGAAAAAGTTTTAAAAAGTTTTTTAAAAAACCTCCTACTCCCGGCCAAAAAAGCAGGCGAAAATATGCCTGCCTGAGGCTTTGCCACCTACCAGAGGGGTGGTTTCTGGGGGGGTCCCCGGCCTTTCCCTCCCTCTTCTCCTGTCCTGGGCTGCTTGCACCAGGCTGGGGGAGGGTCATCCTCGTCGTCTGTCTCTCGCTGCATGCCATGTGTTGGGGGGGGATCCGAAATGGCGACCACAATTTTTCTTTTGAAATCGTGGTCAAAAATCACACCAAATCACCACAGAAACATGTGAAATTTATTTATGTTAAATGCCTGAATTTTTATAGTAGCAGCAGTGGGTTTTTTATAGCAATAAAACGTCGTATTGATTTTATTTTATTTTATTTTATTTTTTATTTTTTTAGACCTGCCCATTTGGGCTGGGCATGGGATGGGACCATGCAAATCTTTTGAACCATTCCACCAATGGCATCGCCAGGTTTTTGACTGACACTTCTGGATGTCTCGGAGGGCATAAAAAGCCAAGGCACCTTCCAGAAATCGCAGTCGGGTGGTGTATGGATGTGGTTGAGGGAGGAGGGCTGGCTGCTGGTGCTGGTGTGATTCGATCGAGATTGAGGAGGGAGGCTGGAGGGTTTAGGATTTAAGTTAGGCAGGCAGGGAGGGAATTGAATTTAGAAAATAATTTCTTTGATTCCCTGCAGCTTTGTCTGCTGAAGGGAATACCAGGTTTATTATTTATTTCTTCTCTGGCAGTTTGTGAGGATTTTTTCTGATATTGGATAAAGGGGGAGGTTCGACTGGGAGTGGGAGGTGTGGATTTATTTTAAAATATATATTATATACTACCATTTATTTTCTATTTTCCCAACTTCAATTTGCTTGCACACACACACATTTGGGGTGCAAGCCAAGAACAGAACCTCTATCCTAAGTGATATCCTAACTGCCCACTCGCCCGTCCGCCCACGCCGCCACCCGCCTGCAGCCCGCGCCGCCACCCGCCCACTCGTCTGCCCGTGGCCACCGCCTGCCCATGCCCCCTGCCACCGCCGCCCGCCTGCACCTCTCCCCCGCTGCCCGCCACCCACCCCGCTTGCTGCCTAGGGCACAAAAACACCTAGCGCCGGCCCTGATTGCGGGATGCCCCTATGCTCTGGGAAGTCAAATCGCACTTAATCGCGGTGGAAACGACAAACAACAAACGACAAATGAAATGACAAATTTTTGAAACATTTCGTGACAACGGAAACGACCCGAAATGGATCCGTTCTTACAAATGAAAACTTGAAACGTCATTTTTTCTGGTCGTGCCCATGTCTACTATCAGACAAAGACAGTTTGCAGTACAATCATGGGGCAAAAAAGCTTTTGCAGAATTGTTGTTGTGTGGTGATTTAGTGGCTGTAGGTGACTTATAGAATACTGTAGACAAGACAAGACTGTTAGAAGAGGAAGATAGTGATAGAACATTGCATTATATTTATTTCGTTCAACTCATATAGTATGAAGGGAAAAATGCAGATAATGCATCTGTTTTCAGACTGACAGTGATAAAAAGTAAACAGCACATCTTAAAGGATTTAGCTTCCTACCAGATTTCATAATGATTATCCTACCACACCTCTATGAAAATGTCCCACCAACACAGTAAAGTAGGTATGTACCACTTGAGCAATCACTGCTGCTGTGGACGTGATAATCTCCATAAGAAATCTCTGACCCCTGCTTGTGTGACAACAGTGTTTGCATTTGCACAAGCAGCATGATCCCTGATTAGTGGGCTGATGAGATGTTCATCTAGCAATATCTGAACATTGTCTGCTTTGATTTGGTCTGGCATATTTGCCTTAACAAATCACAACTGATTTGCTTCAAGCCTTGCAACTGAACTTGTAACTATTTGTACACATTTGTACTTGTCCAGATATTGGTAAAAAAAAAGACAGACAATCAAGGAAGGAAGGGAGGGAAGGCTTTCACCTGGGATGGAGGGGGTTGTGTGAAACTTATTGCCATTAACTGTGGGAGAACAGGAGTTAATGGGTTAATGAAACTAGCTTGTACCAGCTATTATCAGTAAGGCTTGCCATGCCAAGGTGCCATACCAAAGAAGCTTAGGTCATGATGTACTCTGTGCATGCTCTAGGAATACAAGTGCTATTGTCTTAGTTATCTCTGGCTTGGCCAATGGTATCAGCTAGATGTGGCTTCATGCATACGTATTGTGACCTAGTTTTGTTCCTAATAAAACAATTGCCGTGGGGGGCACACAGAAGAGAAAGAACGTTCTCCATCTTGCCCAGATATCAGTCTGCAGACTCCAGTTATTTCTAAGCTGCACCACACTTTAAGGGGGCTGGCTTTCCCCCCACAAGTGGTGCCCCGTGTGAGGCTCGAACTCACAACCTATGGAAGGTGATGGTTCTGTTTATAAGTGGGACAAACTCACTTCTTTTTAAAAAAGTAAAGAAAGTGGGAATGTGGGAGAACAGGAGTTAATGGGCTAATGAAACTAGCTTGTACCAGCTATTATCAGTAAGGCTTGCCATGCCAAGGTGCCATACCAAAGAAGCTTAGGTCATGATGTACTCTGCACATGCTCTAGGAATACAAGTGCTATTGTCTTAGTTATCTCTGGCTTGGCCAATGGTATCAGCTAGATGTGGCTTCATGCATACGTATTGTGACCTAGTTTTGTTCCTAATAAAACAATTGCCGTGGGGGGCACACGGAAGAGAAAGAACGTTCTCCATCTTGCCCAGATATCAGTCTGCAGACTCCAGTTATTTCTAAACTGCAGCACACTTTAAGGGGGGCTGGCTTTCCCCCCACAAGTGGTGCCCCATGTGAGGCTCGAACTCACAACCTATGGAAGGTGATGGCTCTGTTTATAAGTGGGACAAACTCACTTCTTTTTAAAAAAGTAAAGAAAGTGGGAATGTGGGAGAACAGGAGTTAATGGGCTAATGAAACTAGTTTGTACCAGCTATTATCAGTAAGGCTTGCCATGCCAAGGTGCCATACCAAAGAAGCTTAGGTCATGATGTACTCTGCACATGCTCTAGGAATACAAGTGCTATTGTCTTAGTTATCTAGGGCTTGGCCAATGGTATCAGCTAGATGTGGCTTCATGCATACGTATTGTGACCTAGTTTTGTTCCTAATAAAACAATTGCCGTGGGGGGCACATGGAAGAGAAAGAACGTTCTCCATCTTGCCCAGATATCAGTCTGCAGACTCCAGTTATTTCTAAACTGCACCACACTTTAAGGGGGCTGGCTTTCCCCCCACAAGTGGTGCCCCATGTGAGGCTCGAACTCACAACCTATGGAAGGTGATGGCTCTGTTTATAAGTGGGACAAACTCACTTCTTTTTAAAAAAGTAAAGAAAGTGGGAATGTGGGAGAACAGGAGTTAATGGGCTAATGAAACTAGCTTGTACCAGCTATTATCAGTAAGGCTTGCCATGCCAAGGTGCCATACCAAAGAAGCTTAGGTCATGATGTACTCTGCACATGCTCTAGGAATACAAGTGCTATTGTCTTAGTTATCTCTGGCTTGGCCAATGGTATCAGCTAGATGTGGCTTCATGCATACGTATTGTGACCTAGTTTTGTTCCTAATAAAACAATTGCCGTGGGGGGCACACGGAAGAGAAAGAACGTTCACCATCTTGCCCAGATATCAGTCTGCAGACTCCAATTATTTCTAAACTGCACCACACTTTAAGGGGGCTGGCTTTCCCCCCACAAGTGGTGCCCCATGTGCGGCTCGAACTCACAACCTATGGAAGGTGATGGCTCTGTTTATAAGTGGGACAAACTCACTTCTTTTTAAAAAAGTTAAGAAAGTGGGAATGTGGGAGAACAGGAGTTAATGGGCTAATGAAACTAGCTTGTACCAGCTATTATCAGTAAGGCTTGCCATGCCAAGGTGCCATACCAAAGAATCTTAGGTCATGATGTACTCTGCACATGCTCTAGGAATACAAGTGCTATTGTCCTAGTTATCTAGGGCTTGGCCAATGGTATCAGCTAGATGTGGCTTCATGCATACGTATTGTGACCTAGTTTTGTTCCTAATAAAACAATTGCCGTGGGGGGCACACGGAAGAGAAAGAACGTTCTCCATCTTGCCCAGATATCAGTCTGCAGACTCCAGTTATTTCTAAACTGCACCACACTTTAAGGGGGGGCTGGCTTTCCCCCCACCAATTAACTGCTGCTCAACCTTCTTTGTGCAAAGCTTCCGCCAGTTTTCTTCCTTCCCTCCACTACAAGGGGACCTATGGAATTTATTCAATTTATTTAACAACAAAAATGTTTTGGCACTTTTTATCCACATGTGTGAGGAAGATGCACATGTGTGTGGATGTTCTTTCAATCACAGCAGGCTTTCACAAACAACAATTCACCTAGAGAAAATTGCACCAAATGGAGGAGTTGTATGTTAATTAACACAGAGAGTTGTGTCCAGAAACGGTGATGTTTTGGGCAGACACTCTGAAATACAGCAATACTATGGTTAGCCAAAAAAAAAAAAAAGGATAAGAAAACAAAAATTCTGGGAATAGGTATGTGTTGGTTTGCAAAAACATCCAAAGGGCTGCCCCAGTTTACGGCTTTCTGGCACACCCCATTGGGAACCGGATGGTGCGAGTGAAGCCATGTCATGCCTCCACTGCCACCTCCATCCACCGCTTTTCAGGTGTCTTCTTTTTGGGAGTAGATAAGGAGAAGCATGGAGGGGGGATGAAAGATGTGCCCAAAAGCTGGAAGCACCCACATCTTACTTTCCTCCATGCTTGTAGCGAGCTGGCTCCCCCCCCACACACACACACACACCACCTCAAGCCCTCCTCACCTGCCTCCCTTCTTCCCTTCTGCACCCCAGAGCCTTCCATCACCTGCCCGTGGAGGGCCTGAGGTAGCCGCTTGCAAGTGGAAGAAGCCACTGTGGCTACCCACTGCTACCACCCCTCCCTCGTTGTTGCCTACCACAGCTTCCTCCTCCTTCAGAAATGGATGTGGGAGAAGAACATGGAGGGAGGTGGGAACCTTCCCAGGTGGCAGGCCTCCGTCCACCACTTTGCCCAGCCACAGGGGGTTGTGCGGCTAGGCAGAGTAGCAGATGCTGCGCCACTCAGTCTGTTGCTGGGGAAGTTCCAGCCTTCCTGGGTGGCAGACTGAGAGGTACAGCACCCAATCAGCCACTCCGCCTAGCCACACCACCCCCTCTGGCTGGGCAAAGTGCTGAATCAGATCCACCACCCTGGAAGGTTTGAACTTCCTGCTCTCAAACTTTCCCAGACACGGACCTGATCCACAGCTCTGCCCAGCCGCAGGGGGTAGTTTTCCCTGCTGGGATCAGGCACCTCCAAACTTCCCTGCATTGCTGGGTTAGGCTTTGGGGCATCTGACCCAGCACTTTATTTCCCTTGCTGGGCACCACAGTGAGGGAAAGGAAGTGAAAGTCATTTGATCTGACCTCTGGAATGGTTTAATTGATTTCCCATTATTTCAACGGGAAACCACATTTTGGTTAATGAATTTTTCACTCTATGAAATGGCCAGTGGAATGAATTAATTTCATTAATGGAGGTATCACTGTAGACGAGAAAGTATAACTCATGAATAAATACAATATTGATTTCATTTGGCCTCCTCCAATCTTTGGTAAATATTGTTCCAACTCAGTGGTTGAAACCATATGGCTTAGTATAGTAACTCACACAGTCTGCCCAGTGAACCATTTGAACTCATGGAGGAGTTGATTCGTCAAATCCCCACTAATTTAATGGCCCTACTTTAAGCTGTTACTTACTCAGCCAATATATCATCTCTATCTGTTTCTTTCAGCACAGAGAGACCACAGCTCCACAAACAATTCTACAGAGTTTCATTTGCTCTTTAGACCAGAACTTATTTACTCCTGTTGATCATGTTCAAGAGTGATGAATGCTAGTGTCAAGGCCTGTCTTTGTAGTGTCTTTGGTCTGACTGATCCACACTTTTCAGGAGGTTTGGCTGACTTTTTGGGACTGGACATCTAAATAGTTAACACATTCCGCAGGATCTTGTTTGCTACTGAAGACACACTTATGACAGAATGTTGATACTAGTGGGACTTAAGGAACATGGTATCTAAATTCATGTGCCAACCTAGACTTTTATAAAAATAAAAATAGAAAAGCATTTCTTGTAAATGACACCATTGGGGAATGTTCACAAAATGGGGAAAACTTCTTTTGTTTTTGTTACCCCCTTGATTCATTTTATTTCGTTTCAAAATGATTTTTTGAAAAACAATGTACAAAATGAAACAGAAATAAATTGATTCATTTTTGTATAAAATGAGTTCTGTGGGTCCTATAGGCACCAAATTTGGGGTATATCATAAATGGAACATTGGACCATCCCCTTTAAGCCCTCCAAATTTGGAGAGGTTTGGGGTACAGGGGGCCAAGTTATTCAACTCCAAACAGTCTGACCCCAGAATATTTTTTAATATTGAAAATACTGATCCCAGGCAGCTAGCAGCATGGAAATTGCTGTGGAGTATCCTCAAACTCAAAAAGCCATTTACAGAGAAACATATTGGTGCATTACAATGGGAAAAATGCCAATTTCTTTTTATTAACAAATGGTGAGTCCACATTTTGTTTTGTTTCCTTTTGTTAGCTAACAAAATGACAAAACTGTGTTGTTTTTTGTTTGGTGACCATCCCTAGACACCATCAGACTTCAGGAAGACTTTCAAAAGGCAATCTTTAGTTAAAGGCATATGCAGTCTATCATATGAGAGCGAGAGCGAGAGAGCTTTCTTAACACTTCAGGCTTCATATTAATGGCAACCTAGAAAGTACTAGTGCCACTATTTAGATCCGTAGGGTCCAGGTTTCAGGTACACAGTAATTTCTAGTTGTCATGTTTTGGCAAACCTATTTCCCTCTTAAGGGAAAATCTGCTGGTTTCCATTGTGCATTATAGAAAAGTAAATTATATACAAAATTCCCTTAACACTGTGTCTGAATTACAGCTTACATTCTATTATAAGACCTGTTAATGGATTGCAATTAACCTGTGTTTACCCACATGCCAGTAAACACTAATTGATTGCCAACTAGCAATTTAGCAAATACCAATTAAGGGGCTTTAGAAATATTTGCTCTGCCCAGATCATGGTTTTTGGGGATAAAATGTAAGTAACAAATGAGTTCTCAGAGGGATTTTTGAGGACAGTTGGGAGAAACTTCTCTGTGATTCTCTGGGTGCCTGGGGACCATATTATAGGGTTTTAAATTCAAAACCAATCAACAAATTGATTGATTTGTTGATTTTGATGAATCACTGATCAAAACAAACTGTCAATTTCCTGGTTTGTGCACCTCTCTAGTAGTAATAGCGGGAGCACCAACGGCAGTGTCAGTGTAGTGCTGAAAGGACTGGTGAAGTATTGCAAGTAGTCAGGCAAGATGTATTGGGGGCACATTTCAGTCATGATTTGAATTAGCATTAAAGGTTTAAAGTTGTACCTTCCTAATCCATGTTTGTACTGTGGTATCTCCATCCACATCAATGACTTAAAAAAACCCAATACTGTATATAAGCACAAAGTGAATGACAACCCCCCCATTAAATGTGTCTTCTAATTTTCAATTCTTTACATCTGTAAATCATGTTTTGTGAGAATTAGTCTGGTCCCTATAATGATACATTGAAGCTCCATTCTGGTTCTCTTCATCATAAACAGAGAAGGGGTCCTAGTCCTACCACTCCCCAAAACTATTTTATCCATTTGGAGGACAGCATGTCTTCAAATGATAGGTTTTCCACTGATGGTTGCCCCTACACATAAGGATGGATACCTGGTCCCATGGAATACCTCCAAGGGTGCCTAAATTGTTTCTGAATGTACAAAACAATGGCAGAAAGGAATGAAGTTAGGCCTTCCCTCTGTGTGGAAATTCATGCCAGTAACAGCAGAATAGTCCTTCAAATGAGTGATTTAGAGGGTGTTGTGAGATGAATGGCACTTTTCACTGATGCTATGGAATCCCTTCTCACAATGAGTATGAAATTTGGCTTCATGGCTACGCTGTCAGAGCCATCCTAATCCTAGTACCCAATAATGAGACATGTCATCTCATTAGCACTACTTACCTGACCTGACCCCAAAAAAGCATTGGAAGCAGGCAAAAACATGCAACTTCCTATGACACCCCAACTTTGCTCTTAGTTTATCTGCCTACACTGTGACTCCAGTGTGAATCCCAGAGTGACAAATTGTTCTTCTTCTTGTTTTTGTTTGTTTTGTTGTTCTTCTTGTTGTTCTCCTTCTTGTTGAAGAAGAATGCCAGCCAGATTTAATGCAGTTTTAGGCAGTCCACAGGCTTTCGTGCCAGCTGGCAATGGAATGCACAGGTGTACATATTGCATGACTATGTAGCCCCTATTTGTATCCACCTCAGAATGCAATGCTACCTAAACTAGCTGAAAGGGTGAAGGAAATGGCATTACATTATTTAAAATAATATATTTTGGACATAGCTTTCTCTTTTAATTTGCTCCCTTAGTGAGACACAGTCCACAAAGATCATGACACTGAGTTCTTCCATGGGTTTCTCATAATAGCCTTGATTAGAAACGTGCTCTTCTGTCCAAAACATTTTTATGTTTTTATGAGTTCTTTTTCTGATGATGATCATTTGATGATCAAAAATTAGAAGAGATAAGCATGCAATCCCTGATGATTATTACTAACAGGATTTGTGTGCATCACTCCTACATACTGCCTCTATAATTTACTTCTGCATCAATCTCTCTGTTGTGGGCTGTGCTGATTGACATTAATATAAAAAATGACTCTAAATATCATTGTTATGCAGACTACATACAGATTTAAGGCTTATTTATTCTAATTAGACATGGGCACGACTCGGCGAAATCCTCGTTTCTGTTTCCGTTCCTCGTTTCCATTACGTAACGAAACGAAGAACAACAATTACTCTGCCAGAACTCGAACTCGAACTGACTAAAGAAAAATTGGGTCTGATTTGTCGTGGTCGTTCTGGCGGCATCGCAGCGATCGCGCGATGCCAAACGGGTCAGGAAAAAAGTTTTAAAAATAAAAAACCCTGATTCCCGGCCAAAAAAGCAGGCGAAAATATGCCTGCCTGAGGGCACCTAGCAGAGGGGTGGTTTTGGGGGGGGTGTCCCCGGCCTCCCCCCCTCCTCTCCTGGGCTGCGCATCCTCGTCGTTTCGCCAACTTGCCAAGCGGCGCGGCACAGAAAAAAAAGTTTTAAAAAAACCCGATTCCCAGCCAAAAAAGCAGGTGAAAATATGCCTGCCTGAGTGAGGGCACCTACCAGAGGGGTGGTTTCTGGGGGGGGGGTCCCCGGCCTCCCCCCCCTCCTCTCCTGGGCTGCGCATCCTCGTCATCTCACCAACTCACCATGCCATGCAGTGTGGGCGGGGGATCCAAAATGGGGCTACTGCAAGCAATATTTATTTATTTTGAAATTGTGGTGGTCCAAAAACACACCAAAGCACCACAGAAACATGTGAAAATAGCTATTTTAAAACTGCCTGAATTTTTACAGTAGCAGCAGTGGGTTTTTCTTGCAATAAAACGTCTCCATTGATTTCATTTTATTTTATTTTTATTTTTATTTTTTTACACCTGCGCAATGATGGGCTGGCCATGGGAGTGGACCATGCAAATTTCTGGAGCCATTCCACCAATTGCATGGCCACTTGACCAGGTTTTGACCGAGACTTCTGGGATGTGCCTGTCGGGCATAAAAAGCCCACTAACCGTAGCCCGAACCCGAACCCTAACCCTAACCCTAACCCTAACCCCTACGCCAGTACACTGTCCTTCATAGTGGGTCAGAGAGGCACCCAGAGGTGCACCCCACAAACTCACCCTAACCTTACCCGTAACAACCCAAACCTAGCCCTTGCGCTAACCCCCTAACCCTAAGCCAAATCTGAACTCGCATTGCACTCATGCAAGTACAGTTCCCTTCTTGGTGAACCACAGAGCGCCGAGACTGAGGAGGAGCCTTCCCCCAGTACTGCGCATGACACTGCAGTTAGCAGTGGGCCTGTGGTCAACAGAGAGAGGCACCCAAAAAAGAGGTGCCTTGAGTCTCAACTTGGTATGCATATCCAATTGGCTATGCATGCCATTTTGTAGCGGGCCAGAGGAGGCACCCACCCCTGAGAGATGCCTCCAGGAGCCCGCTCCCCCCCAAACCAGTACTAACGACAGACAAAAAAACGACAAACGAAATGACAAATTTTTGAAAAATTTCGTGAAAAATGGAAACGAGCCAAAACGGGCCGGCTCCGACACACGACAACTCAAAAACGTCATTTCCCCTGGTCATGCCCATCTCTAATTCTAATAATATCTTGACAAATCCTATTGTGGCCTGTAACCTATTGAGTTTCCACTGAATGGAAGGTCCCATTAACAAGGTAACACAGGTTTTCATCATATAGGTGTACAGTAGGACGCCGGTATCCACTGGGGATTGGTTCCAGGCCTACCCATGGATAATGAAATCTGTGGATAAGAGAGAACACAAAAAATTCCCCAAAACTGCTGTTTCGTGACAGTAGCATGCTTTCTGGCTGCAGTTTTGAGATAGTAGCTTGCTTTCTGGCTGCTGTTTGTGACAGTAGCTTGCTTTACACCTCTGTTTTAGGAGAGCAGTTTGCTTTGACCCCCACCCAAGCCCGAAAATAAAGAGGCGAGACCATTTCAGCTTTGGGTAGAATGGGCCACAGCTTTATTTTTAACTTATTTAACTTGTTTAACTGTAATATTCAGGACCTGTAAAGGGAACCTGACCTGTAGTACAAACCGGTAATGTTAGAGGATGAAATCCCATTGCTAAACTGCTCTGTATTCAGGGAGATTCACCTGTAGGGAGATGCTGCCCACCTGTTCAGCATCGCCCAGTAGGGCCAATCTGCTAGCCCGGCACAGCCCTCAGGAGGCCTAATGTCAACTTGCTAACTTTAACAGTTTCCTGAAATGGCCAATGGTGTTGGACTTATTATGAAAGCTGTCTGGCGCCCTAACTCTTTGTTCTGTTTGTTAGTGGGACATGAGAAACACAGTAGTGTTAAATTGTTTTAAAAGCACTTTAGATACTGGAATAGACTCAAATGCACCCAATCCCTCTAGTTGTTATGTATCATCAAGTTATATCTGGCTTAAGGCAATGATACAATGGTTTTAAAGGTATGTAAGGTTTTAAAGAAATAGTTTTGCCTGTGACACCCTCTTCCTCAATTGGTTTCTGTGGCTTAGCAGGAATTCAGATCCAAGTCTCCTGAATCCTAGTCCAGGGGTGAACCCACTACATTACAATAACTTTCTAGTTCGCCTAAAGGCCCTGAAAGTAACATTTTAGGAGCAACAAATGAATATTATTTGTTATACATAGAGGTCAGTATCCTATTATAGAAATGTAGAATGGAAAGGCAATCATTTAAATATTGGTGAGTTCCATTTTGCACAAACAATGCTGTAAGCAGTGTAAGAGCAAGTGTGTCACAACGAAACCACCACACACAAAAATAATGCTTGTGGTTCTTCCACACTATGTAATAAAATACTGGCTGTAATCTTGTTAATGATGGTTATATTACTTGTATAAACCACAACTTTGCCACTTATTATGGAATCCAAAATTAATGTGTTACATGCAATAGTTGTTATTTCTCGTACATTACTTCCAAGCTCTGCCATTGGTGATTCAGTTTAACTACCCCTCCTCTGGAAGCTCCCCACCTTTGTCCTGAAATAAAGTTCTTCCATATCCATCTGAACAGGCAAAACTGAAGTGAAAACTAGGCCAGATACAGAGCTCAAGTGGGCATATCCCCCACCCACCAGCACTATCTACTGCCCATAAACTATTTTGAGCTCTAAATCTTAGCATCCTGATACATTTTAATTATTTTAACATTTTTGATCTCTTGGTTTTGCAGGACTTCCCAATCCTAGATCTTTAGAAGTCCTTGGATTGCAATTCTCAGAAATCCTATCCAGCAGAGCTAATAGTGAAGGCTTTAGGGAGTTTTAGTTCTAGAACATCTGAAGATCCAAGTTTGGGAACAATTGTTTAAAGCAAACGTTTTCAAACATCCCTCTCTTCTGCTTCTTTAATAAGCTGGAAATTGGAGTTAGTTAATTCCTCTGTGCTTAACCTAGTAGTGGGCCTTTCTCATTCATTAAGATGCAGGGAAGAAGCATTTTTTTAGGAAAGCTCCAGAAAAGAAGACTACACTTGTTGCACAAGTAAAAGCCACGCGGTTGGATACCCATAGAATCAGCTCTTCCATATTAAATATGGAAGAGTTAATATTACCTGGAAGGTGGCAATCTACTTCTGAGGAATACAGGCAAATGCCTGCACTCAGCCAACTCTGGAGCTGCAAGTGCAGGCACACCAGGTTGCCAAAGAGACTATATTCCAGTGAAGAACTTTTATATATCATGTAGTTGTATAACATGACATTGGTCTCTCACTATCCTTGCCCTTATCTGTCTCATCTCTACCACTTATATGAATGTGTCGAAGGTAAGGCTCCGTAGCAATATAAGACTTTTCTTTATGAGAAAAGCAACAGCATTAAAATTTAAAACCCTTTAAAAGAAAAGAAAAGAAAAATAACCTTCAGACTAAAGTGGACTATTCTCCTTTATGGTTACTTCTTAATTCATGGCAACAGATTCCCCCCCACACCTTTTTACATGTTCTTTCGAAAAGACAAATAAAAAAGTTTACAAGATGTTTATAGCCGTATCTAGAGAATACAAGTAGACAATTGGGAGGCTGCTCCTTAAATTTAGCAACCATTTATTGTTTTGAAAAAGAAATGGCTATCCCTCTGTAAAAAGAAATTAGAAAAGAACAGAACAGAGTCAGTGACTGAGATATTTTATTGATACAACTTTGCTCCAATACAAGCAGAGTTCACCCCACTGCAAAAGAAAGAAAAAGAAAGAAAGAAAGAAAGAAAGAAAGAAAGAAAGAAAGAAAGAAAGAAAGAAAGAAAGAAAGAAAGAAAGAAAGAAAGAAAGAAAGAAAGAGGGTTAAAAAAGCAGAATAGAAAAGAAGCAAAAACTTTGGTGGATGTGCAGAATTATCAACATCACCACTGAAAATAATTTATCCTGTTACTTTTAACACTGTTTTGGTGAAAGATCTGGAAGTCACAGAATATTCAGACCTCATAACTTCTCATAGGATAAATGGGAAAACACTTATTGTATCAAAAACCACCATTTTCTTAGAGACATCTCCATCCCTTTAATGGGCCAGATGCTGCCAATGAATGAAATCCAAGGTAATGCTGGAAGGGGTCGGGACCACCACACCCTACACACATTGCCTTCTTTTTCTCTTGAGGCGAAAAGCCTCTTTTCCAATTTAGCTATCTTCCCATTCTACCTCCCTAATAAGAGAATGAAATTAGCTGGTTGCATAAGGACCGGATGGTAATTTTTGGCTGCCACTCAGATTGGTCCAAAGTGACAGTGTGTTTTCACCCATCTCATTCACTTTAAGGCTAAGGGGAGGTTTGTAACTGGTCACAATTGGTGGGTAGTGCAAGTGGTAAATTAAAGTCAGGTGAAAGTATTGAATAATATACCCTTATTGAGACAATAGCCCTCAATATAAATTAGGAAATGGATTAGTAAATTTAGGAACATTAGGTGTTAGATATAAATAAGTTCAAATATTAGAACTGAGGGCTGCTCAGACTACAAGTTATGGGAGGGCGATGAACAGGTGGCAGCACCCTTCTAATAATATTAGAATCATTAACTTATCCCCTTGCAATACATTAAGGTCCCCCTTTTTAGGGGATATTTTACAGTTGAATTGAGTAAATTTCATAAAAATAAACTGTGGACCAATTTGAATCCCACAAATGTGTCTCATCTCTTTATTTCCAGGCTTGATGGACAATGGAATCTACATTTCAAGGTGAACTTCTCCTCAACTTACTGAGATTCAGAAGATACAGTTGGGGTTTGCCAGAGAATCTCCAGGCCACCATGTCTTGTCCAATATGAAGCAGACTGTCAATATACTGGGTAGTTCAATGTTGCTTTTAATTTCCTTGTATTGCATTGTAAAAGATGGAAATTACTATGGCAGCCTTTTTTTCAGCCTTACCTTACAATTAGGGATTTCCCCACGAAAACATATACATCCCTGTACCATTTTCTTGAGTTTATAAGGTTGCATTTTTTAAAACTTTTGAACACAATTTGCTTTTCAAAATGTTGAAAATTCTAGATAAGAAGCAAAGGTAAATGCAACAATAATTCACAAATAGGCCACACCAGATGCTGGAGAAATACATGTTCCCTGACTTTTATGCATCAACAAAGAAGCCAGAACATGAATGTGATATGAAAAAAAGAGAATACCTACAAACAGAGATGGGCATGAATGTTTAAAAATGCAATTCATTGTGATTCATAATTGATCAAGGCTGGCAGATCATGAATCATGAATTTATGATTTTTTTCCCGATGACTTGACAAATAGATGCATCAATTTATCTTAACTTTAACACCCCATAAAATGCTCCCCAGGTATCTAAAGACAGAGAAGCTTCTCCTGGATCTCCTATACAAATTTCACCAAGCTATCTGCTAAGGGGCACTTTCCTTGAGAAACCCACTTTATACTTATATAACGCAGATGTCGAATTGAATTGAATTGAATTGAATTGAATTGAATTGAATTGAATGTGTAGCCTGCATACTGTAATTAAAACTGTAAACTACCCAGAGACTACTTGAAGTGGTATGGGGCGGAAGATAAGCAGAACACTTTAATACGGCCATAGAACAACATCCAAATATACAAAGACAAGTTAAAACATGCCACACACCTATAAAACGTAGATAGAAATTTAAAATAGCCCAACAGAATTAGTAAACATCTCTCACATCTTAATTTTAAAAGGGAGAAAGAAAAAAAGAAAAAGAAAAGAGGAAAAAAGATCCCACTGACAACTAAGGGGTCTACCCTTATTTCAATAAAACCTCCCCCTCCCAGATTTTAATAACAGCTGCTAGGAATTTTGCCACATTCTGCAAAGTCTCTAAATTTTTGTCCTGATAAAAGTAAAAAGGTATAAAATGCCTCAGATTGCACAAGGAATAATTTTAACTGGGGTTCAATGAGACTTGTTTGGATATCAGCTCCAAATGTCAGGGGCTTACAGGGAAGAGTTTGAGGAAGCGCCCCAGAGGTTTTGGTACTACATAGATGTGATCTATATATTTGAGTACATAATGTTTTGTTATGGTTTTGTACTTGAAAATATGTATCAGAGCCAAGTATCAGCACCAAAACCACTGGGGAGATCCCTCAAGCTCTTCCCCATAAGCTCCCCAAATTTGGATAGGTTCTTTCATTGACTGCCATAAGACCTCATAAACATGAATGACCCATACTGATGAACGGAGAGTACGCCAGAGTTTTAGATTCCATCTTGATGTAATATTTCTTTCACCCATCCAATGTAAAAATGCCTGTCTGCTTCCTTATTAGCCACATTGGCTTCCAGGCAACTGTATGAGAGCGTGTTCACAGATGCCTTTCATCCAAACAGTGTTCCCTGGACTTCTCACCATCTCTTTAGACATTTTACGAGATATTAAATGTTAGACCTGGGGTGAAAGCATCTGATAAAAATGACTGTTCCGTTGTGACAGATATTAAAATTGAATACCATCTCTGTATGGAGTTTGTCTAATCAAATGTCAGCAAGATCTTAAATCTATCAGTAAAGACCTTAATACGCCCAGGGGGCAAAATCAACAATGAAAGCCAAAATCCTTGACAAAGAAAAGGCCTTGAAGAGCTGTATGTGTTGCACCATCTGCTTTGAGTTAATTGTTCTCAACAGGCTACTCCACCACCATCAAATATCTGCAGCACCTATTAAAAGAGTAAAAGACCTTCGGAAACAGAGAGACTTAACAGCGAACAGACCGATCTCTCCCTATGTAGTATGAACTGCTTGGAAACACCTAGTTGCCTTTTTAATAAAAACTATCATAACTAGTGGTTACACCTTATTTTTCAGGGGAAGCAAGTACCATTCAGGCATAATTGCTAGCTTCCAGTTACTTTCAAGATTTACTTTCAAATGACATTTTGGGACATTTTGAAGGCAGGAGTTTTGATGGGATTTTTCTACCAGAGTTTGCTTTGTACTGTCCTTTGCCCTTCTGTTATTAATCCCAAGTGACAGTAGGTGTATTCTCTTGTCCCTTTTGTATTTTTACAATTTCCAACATGTAATATCAGAAACGGCCACTGAAGGGAAGCACAGAGTACTTCCCTCTGTTTTTCTGGGCCAAAATCCTATTAATGACTTCTACATACATATATTAAATTAAATGCCTCACTGTGGTGAATTGCCACTGACTAACTGGGTTCTGGTAACATTACTAAGTGTGTGTGTGTCATAACACTGCCAGCACATTGCTAGTTTGTGGCAATTCATTATAGCTCATTACGCTATGTGACTATGCATAAATCACCAATGGCCAATGTTAGCAAGGACACTGCAACAGATCATTGGCATACAACAAAAACAAATTACCATGCTTTATTTTTAGACGAAATATGACAATAATGACACTAAATTTGTTGAGAAATAAGGAATGCAGCAAATTTCTTGTAAAACATAACATTTCTACTTCTGGCCATATAAATAACATTGTTCAGCAGAGCTATTTCTCTGTTATAACTCTTCTTCTGTCCTTATCCACAAAGGGAACATGACTGCAGGACTCTGAACTACTGCGTTAAATAGCTCTTTTAATGATCTTCTTGGTGTGAGAAGCTATTGATAATAAGGAGTAGAGATGTGCATGAATTGAAAAAAATAACATTTCAGCTTTTCATTTTTCATTGCGGGTCCATTTCGGTTCATTTTTGTTTTTCATGAATTTTTTGAAAAAAATTTGTTTTGTTTTTTCATTTTTTGTGTTTCATTTTTACCCACGTTTTGCACGTCTTAAAGCATTTCTGTGCACGGACGTACCCCAACGCCCCAGACCAGAGGGAAAACACTAAAAAAATGGATGCTGGCAGAGACACAGTATAGATTAGGTACACAGGGAGGCTGCAAAGGCAGCGGCGGGTGTTGCCCAGGGCATAAGGCAGCTGCAGAGTGACTGCACTGCGAGGCAGGGGACAGTACTCACTGAGAGGTACGCACGCACACAGGGAGGCTGCAAGAGAAATCTCTTCTTTATCTCCCCTAAGAACCAGGCTGCAGCCAGCAGGAACACAAAGACACACACCTGCCTGGCTGGCCTAAAGTAACGAGTCGCAGAGACAGCAATCCCACCCTAACTCCCACCGCAGACTGCAAAGAGGACGGGGGATGCCAAAACTTTTTATGCCCTCTGAGGCTGCCACACCTACCCAATCTGCAACCTGGGCATGCTATTGGTTGAAATTGTCCAAGAATTTACATGATCACATCACATGGCTTGCATGCATCTTGTGGCTGGAATCCATTTTGTGTCATCCTTAAAGGGAAAAGAAAAAATACATCGTGATAGGAGAAAGAAAACAAAACAAATGTTTTAAGGACCGCAACCCCCTGGTAGGTAATAATTTCAAATAATTATCACTGCATTTTTACAGATGTCCAGGGCGTTTTAATACCCAAGAAATCAATATTAGGCACATGGGAGCCATTTTGGGTCGATGTCCCCTAACACCCCTTAAAGGAAAAAAAAATAGTTATCTGAGAAAAGTCATAAATGCATGTTTTAAGGACCCCAACCCCCCTGGTAGGTATTATCAGGCAGAATAAATAATTATCTCTGGGTTTTTATGGATATTCAGGACATTTTTTTAACATTTAAAAACAGCTCATTTCATTGCGTGTCGCCATTAACGAAAATGAAACGTAACAAACTTAATTTTCGTGGTTCTGTTTGGTTCGTTCCAATTTCAGCACAATTTTCATTATTCATTTTGTTACATAATGAAGCTAATAATGAATAACAGAATGAATTTTTTTCATTTCGTGCCCATCTCTAATAAGGAGCTCATCAGTCCCAATCTGTACATTTTCTCCATGCCACTTTAGACACCATTTTGCATGTTGTATAACCATTTTGCATGTTGGTCCGGCAGATCCTTAAAGTCACCACCCACCCCTCCAGAGGGTGGGTTGCCCATTGCGGCCATGATGACAGTGGTTGGAGAGCAGTGGCGGTTGTAAGTTTTCTTTCTCCTCCCTCCTAGCCACCACTTGGACTACCCCTGCACCCGCTGATCACCAACTGAATCTGCAGTTGGTGAATCAGCAGAGGCGGGGGTTATACTGTATTTATTTATTTATTTATTGGTGACATTTATACTCCAATTTTTCACCAGTGAACCCAAAACAGAATTACATGGATCTCTTTTGTCCTGCTTTATCCTGTGTGAAGCAGGTCAGGGTGCATCTGTGCAGGATTTAGCTCATAACCTCCAGAAATGCTAGCCTATAAGGAAGTCAGTACATTAGGCTAAACCGGTGCCATGTGAACACTCACCTCTGGAATGTCTTTTCATCCTCATTTCTACTACAGCTCTCTGTGGTACTGAGTATCTGTTCCAGAAGTTTTCCCAGTCCTCTTGAGGCTCTGGTAAGGGAGGGTTGCATGAGCACCTACACACAATTTGAATATGAATTGTTTAAAAAATGTCAGACCATTAAACATTCAGAATGTAAATTCCTTTGACTCCTATGGATATAAATTTAACTATTGTAAGGTTACCTGGACTCAGTTGTGGTTCTAGGGAGCAGACTACCTAAAATAACATCAATAATGACCTGATTGTCAATATTGTAATGGAAATTAATATTTAATGTTGACATATTAGCATATAATGAATATATGATTTATTACTGATGCATAATCAATATTTCAGACCTCTGTATGGCATGGCATAAATTCAGCACTAGAAAGAAATCAATTGCAAAATTAATAACAAATATTATTGCCTCTGCCGGAGCTATTCCTTAACCAAGTTCAGAAGCAAGGCATTTGGTAAGACTAGCCAGACATTAATATCTTGATAATGAGAGTGAAATTATTCTATAGCTAACACACATTTTTCCTTCAAGTGGAAATAAATAGGTATATGTGTGAAAACTGCAGGTAGAATTCCATTTTCAGTCCTATTTGTATAGCCCTGAGCAGCCCATTTCCATAGAGAATCTATCACCTTACTTTCATTTCAGCTTGCTCCAGTCCGATGCCATTCCTGTCATGTTATGTGAATTGTTTACTTCAGGTAAAGGCCCAGGATATCTTAACATATAAGGGTCCTTTCCGACCTTGTGGCATTATGGATCTGGTAGCCTGATGGCTCCATATGAACAGTTAATGATTTTCATGAACATGCATCATATTTAAGCTGAGGGGATATACGTAGCCCAATATTAAGGGGAGAGGGTTTAAATTCCTAAACTATCAAGAGTTTGGCTCTTAGGTCTGGATATTTTGCTGTGCAGGATGGTGGGATAAAAGTTCCATGGTTGTAGCATAAGCCACTTGACCAGGCAGTGATGCCAAACTTAAGAGGATTCATTTATGTCATTACTTGCAGTTGAACCCATCAAATAGCAAACTGACAAGCCTGACTTATTTGAGCAACAGGCCTCAACATAGGCTGATACTTCACATCCATCTCATCGCTGTTCGCGGTCCCGCTGGGGAGCGGTATGAAGAAATATAACTGCATGTCCATTGCGGGATGAAGGGAGTTTGTTTTGACCATGCCCCCTGAACTGTGATCTAAGCGGGATGAGAGATTCCCCTCCCTGGCCTCAGGAATCTCCTGATCTTGCTTCTCGTTCTGATAGGAGAGCCCGTGAGGTCAGTCTCCTCCCACAACGTGCCATTCTCCATCTAGTGGCAGGAGTGTGAAGTGCCGTTTGTCAGTACATTCCCTATGGAGTCAGCAATGCAGTGCAGAGAGATTAAAAGACAAACGCCTCAAACTTAGCTCCGTAACGCATTGAAGGCAAGGCTTCGGAGAATGGAAACATTGAAAAAGGAAGGTCGGGTCGGGAAAAAAAACGGAGAAGAAAGGCATGGAATTTCACATTTCATCACAGAATGAGGACGTGTGGTAACAGTCATGCCAGTATCATCAATCACGCTCGTGCATACATGGGAACAGGGACAGAACACAAGAAGACCATGTGACTGCAACCGACATCAACACACAACAAACTTCCTCCTGGGACGAGAGTGGACGTGAAGTAGCCATCATACTAAACAGAGAGGGAAAGCAACAGAGAGCAGAGAGGTGGATCTCTTTTTGAATTCAAAAGCAGGAGGCTAATGGTGAATAAATTGACCATCACCCCAATCCAGAAAGGTGTCTCCCAGCAATGCTTACTAGAGACAGAATTCAAGGTTCCAAGAACTCCTAGGTTATAGTTTGTCAAAGATGAGGCATCAGTACTAACATGCAAATGTTGTATATAACTCATTTGAAATTAACTTGGAAATACTCATTCTAGTCCTAGTGAGGCATTAAAGAAATGTTTCATTTGAGATTATGAACTGGGACAGAATTCTAGCCCCACTGCTTGCCTCTCCCTGTCTACAGGCAGATGACTGTTGAAAGATGTTCTCTTACATGTGGAGTCTTTCCACTTGTCTGGGGATCCTGAAAAATCAAGGTTGCTGATCACAAATACAGTCTCCATGTGCAGAATACTTCTTCAGACAGTGTCACAAGGGCTAAAGATTTCTCACAGCTCGTGTTTCTCAATTAATCCTGTTATGAATGCCTGGATAGATTTCTGCTGCACCTCTATAGTCAGGAGTCTAAAATATATGAAATATCACATGAAATAAGCTCTACAATTGCTTTAGAGAGGGAAAACTGATGGTATTATACAAGAATATATGCAGCTTTAACAAAACAAAGAGTGTCTAATGTTATGACTCTTACACACCCCAGCTGATTTTGGCGGCCACTTTGTTCCTTTTCAGCTCCAGCTTATGCCTTCCTTGTAGAGATGGGCACAAAACGCTAAAATAGCATTTTGTTTCATTTTTCATTTCATTCCGTTCCATTTCTCATCTCTGTATTCAAGCCAAAGAGCCAGTGTTGTGCAAGTCTGCGGCCATGTGACGGGCATGGCTGCAAGGAAACACTGTTTTACCTTCCCGCTTTTCACAGCGGTACCTATTTATCTGTGTTTGTGTGTGTTGTGTCGTTACAGTTATGACCAACTCTTCGTGACCCCATGTCCATGGAGTATTCTTGGCAGGAATACTGGAGTGGTTTGCCAGTTCCTACTCTAGACCATTTGTGTATTTGCATTTAAATGCTTTCGAACTGCTAGGTTGGCAGGAGCTGGGGTTAATAGCGGGAGCTCACTCCACTGCACGGCACCCGGGATTCAAACCGCTGAGCTGCCGACTTTGTAGCTGACAGTTTTCAGTGCTCTACCCCGCACCCCCATCAATCCTGTAGACTTCTTCCTAAATTCTGCTTCAGTTAGGCTTTAGAGGCCCTCTGATTTGTATGATTGGATGAGATTAGGATTGCAAGTGACAGAAATAAAACATGTGGATCATGGGCTAGCATCAGCTCAAATGATACTGAGTTTTGTCCTCACTATTACCAGCATTTTGATAGAAAAATGGAAAAAAATATGCAAGTTTTAGGATTTTGGAGGGGCATAAAATCTGTCACAATTCATGATTTAAGGAGTCTGCCACTCTTATTTCTTCAATGTTTATTTGTTTGGTTGCTATTTTTCTAAAACTCATGTTATTGCTGTCCTTTGAATGGAAGAACCTGAAAAATGTAGTATAATCACCCAGAATAATAGGCACACCCATCTACAACATGAAGAGGTTGAGGCAAGTAGGTCATTAGAACAACTGTTACTGCCCTAGTTTAGCATCCACAAATGTGGTTGAATACAATAGAATCCAAGAACTATGCATTGGAAGCTGCCTGGGCTGGACAGATAGACAAATGTGTCAGTGTTGCTTTCTCAAACATTTGATTAACACAGATGCAGCATTTTTCTTCTCTGAAAAGCTCTAATTCAGCTCATGCTGATCAAGGACCAGGAGTTGTAATATACACTTTCCCAATATTAGTCCCCACCTCCTGATGGGAACAGTTTACAGATTATATTATCCCAAGACTGGTGCTCAACCTACCCACTGGTGACACTCCAACCTGATCATTTTCTAGGTTCATGGTAGCTTTTGTTTTGTTTTGTTTTTGTTTGTTTGTTTATAATACTCTATGAAGAACTTCATTCCAGAGAGTGAAGTGATTCAAACAGCCATGACCTAGGGAGACTACATGGCAAGATCAATTTAGGAGACAGGCATACATCTTCTTAAGTGTTGGGGTCAGTCTCTGAGAAATAACTTCATATTTGGAGCAGGAGAGGAAAAAACTGCTGGCATTGTTCATGAGCCTGAGGGTACAGTGCTTTGTATATGTGCTGTGTTGTACACATGTTAGACAGAGAAGATAGGTGGTTTCTCAACAGGGATGGGTGACTCAGGCACAATCTGTCTCCCATTCATCATGCTGCCCTTTCATCAGTCCCCGGACAACTCACAACCACTTCATACCTTTACTAGGAAGTCTTTGATCCTCATTTTGCGGAAGGGTAAACGTGAGAATTGAAGAGCAGGATTCTGAATTTTCTGCAGCAACAACACCCTTGCTGTGGCTTCAGGAAATTAAAAAAGCCTGCTCTTCAGTCCTCAATTTCCTGGAGAATAGTACCCCATCTGCCCCTCTGCCCTGGGCAGAGAGGTGGATGGGTGCTACACCATCAGGGAAGCCAAGAGGTGGCGGCTTGTGGGCTCATTTGTAGCAGTGTGGCTGGAGATTAAACTGGGGCTATGAAGGAGCCCACAAACCACTGCCTCCCCCATCATCTGGTTCTCTTCATGAAGCCGTGTCAAGACCATTGCAATGGCTCCATGCAGAGAGCCAGACAAAGGGGAGGAAGTGGTTTGTCAGCTCTATGGTAGCCCCAGTTTACTTTCCAGTCACACCACTTTTGGGATGCCCAGTGTGACATGGCTGGAGAGTAAACTGGGGCTACCATAGAGCTGACAAACCACTGCCTCCCCTTTGCCTGGCTTTCTTCACAGAGCTGTTTCGAGATTGCCAAAATGGCTCTGTGAAGAGAGAAAGGTGAAGGGGGGGCAGTGGCTTGTGAGTTCATTCCTAGCCCCAGACTACTCATTGGCCATGCTGCTGAGTAAAGTGGGGCTACGAACAAGCCCACAAGCCACTGCCTCTCCTTCACCCGGCTCTCTGCTCAGAGCACAGTGGCGTGCTCTGAGCGGAGGGGGATGAGTTGTGACTGTGAGGGGGCAATGTCGCATGCTGACAAAAAGGGCTCCAAAAGCAACACAAAGCAAAGTGTTCTGCTTACATACTGCCCCATACCACTTCAAGTAGTCTCCACGTGCCACTTTTGGCACCCATGCCATAGATTTGTTAACACTGACCTAAACTATGAGCTTTTAGGTGTGTGCTCTTCCACTTGGAAAGAATATATCTGCTATATCCATATCTACAAAATCTAGATGGTCTTCAGGCTTCTCTGCACTTAATTCAGAGTTGTTAAAGGAGCCCTGTGGCTCAGTGGTTAAATGCCTGTACTGCAGGTAAAACTGTCATCACGTCCTGGGGTTCAATCCCAGGTAGCAGGCTCATGGTTGACTCAGCCTTCCATCCTTCCGAGGTCGGTAAAATGAGTACCCAGCTTGCTGGGGGAGGGGGGCAATATGTAGCCTGCATACTGTAATTAAAACTTTAAACCGCCCAGAGACTACTTGAAGTGGCATGGGGCAGTATATAAGCAGAACACTTTGCTTTGCTTTTTGCTTTTTGTTGCACCAATGCTTGGTTCAAATCTATTCTGTTATTTTGTATATAATGTTTTCCTTTCCCTCAAGACTCTTAACAAAACATACCTTTCTGTGTTTAACAATATGCTGAATAACTGACAGAACTGACAAGATTAATATATTATAATTGGAATTAATCAGTCCCGTATAGGAGAGAATGAATAAACATCTTGGGTAGGGATTTGGATTTAAAATGCAAATTGGTAATCACTTGCCAAACAACTGTTATCAATTATTGCCACCTTTTCTGCTCCTTACCAGTTCCAGGCATATACCAACTGTCTCAGTCAAGGCACATACCAACTGAAATTAATGTGAAACAATGAAATGTTCTGTCTGCCATGGTCTTTCCTGTAGTCACAGTGTGTCAATAGTTCAGCTGAAACAATACATCCAATATTTCAGAATTCTAGTTAATTCATTTCAAGCAGAGCTTAGCAGATATAATGTTTCAAGTAATGCAGTTATTTGTAAATAGATAGACTTTTAGATAACAGGGATTTAATGAAGTTACATTTCAGAAGTAAGAGAGCTACAAGGTCATTCTCTTATTTGTGAACTTTGGCAAGTTACCTCAGTGGGGAATAAGGAATATTTCCTAGTTGCTTTCAAACACTACTCTTGAAGTGTTGTTTTTATGGCATATTAGGGGCAGTTTGAAAGGAATTTCTCACCATTTATAAAATTTCCTTATCAATCCTTAAGTGTTCTGTATCTTCAAGAAAATTATCAGAAACTGAAATGTAACAAGAATTGCAATTACTTACTGTATCAACATTGGAAAAAGTAATCACAGTGGACTGAGTAACACACATGAATTATTTCTATTCTAAGTGATATTTTCCAGGGTTTGATTTCAAGTAGTTTAGTATCTTCCTTAACACAAAGGTATACACCAAAGGTAGAGAATGTGAATCAGAAACTTCAGTTTGGAGTTAGGCATAGTTATCTGTGATTTATACCAAGCATAGCTGCAGTGCTAATTCACTGTTAAATCATACTATCTGAAGTCATTTTAAATTCAGTACAGAGTTCCAGACATCTTTTGGAGGTATCAGCCAATCTGTGTGCATTAAATTGCCTCAGCCTTACATCATAACAATATAATAGTTTGTCCTTCGGTTTCCAAGATGACCATCTTGATTAGATTCACCATTTAGGGGGAAAGAAAATTGTGAGGTTCAAGTTCAGCAGTAGAGAGTTGAAGGCCCACGGAGTTGACTAACCAATCTGACATAAACCTATATGGAGACAGTGGGGGTTGGGGGAGATTAGTTGATCCTGGGCTTGTTGAGCTGTGAAGTTACATCCCTGCTTTCCTGTTTTTCTCTTCCTTTGCCCCTCCTTAATTTCTGATTTAAAATTCTTTAGCTCTTGCTTGACAACATTTCACCAGACATTTCAGTTTTGTTTTATTTCTAGACTGCACATATACATTTAAAATATTTTATCCTGCCTTCCTCCTTTAAAAAAAGGGACCCATGGTGGCTTACATCATTAAATATATTGAAGTGCAACAGCAGTACAAGCCACTACTGAAAATGGGGGTATCGAAGCTCACCAAGCCTGGAACACCCCCTGCTTGCGCACCTGTGTTTTCAGTGGAAGTGTAACTCCATCCAAAACACATTGAAATCTTATTCCTTTATCTGACATTCCATTTACCAGGAGCACATGTGTCTTGTATGAATTACTTTTCAATTTATTCACCCTCATCCAGACTATTTCTGACCCCAGACACTGATTTAGAGCTTATACAGACACCTCAGTTTGAGATAGAAAGAACAAACAGAGTTAGGTAACACTGAACCCCAAAACTCCAGAAAAGCTCTCTCAGTGGTTTCATGTAGATACTAAATAGCATAGAGGACAACACAGGACCCTGAGGGGCTACACAGGTAAACAGACAAGGTTCAAATAGGTGTTTCCAAGCATCACCCTTTGAGTTCTCCCCTCTTGGAAGGATGGAAACCACCACAAAATGGTGCCTCCAAGCCCCATCTTAAAAATGTCTCATTTGACATAGCTAATATTAGATCTGGGAGTTGAGTCATGGCTACTGGACTTCTTTTTTGAGAGATAGAAACGTTTCGCTGTTCATCCAAACAGCTTCATCGGTCTGAATGCAGCTGGTGCAAACCCTGACTCTTATAGGCAGCTTTGACCTCTAGTCACCCTGGCCTCAATTAGGCTCATCAGATGAACTAAATAGGCTCGTTAGAGAGACAATGGTATCCTTAGCCTTGAGGTGAACCATGGCTTAAGGTGCTGAAACCTATCAAGAAAGGGTCGTTAATGGTCGTAGCTATGGCCTTGGTGGTAAAGGCTTTTTGATTTGTCTTGGTAGTGTGGAAAGCACAGCTTGATAAGTAGCAGATAAACTATGCCAGAGGCCACCACCTCTGTTGAGGGAGGGATTTTCAATGCTCACATGAATGGCCTCCCTTACTCCTCTTTCAAACCACCTCTCTTCTTTGTCTAATATGTGTACATCCTCATCTTTGAAAGAGTGCCCTTTCTCCTTCAAATGGAGGTGTACTGCTGATTCTGGACCTGAGCTGTTACCCCTCCTATGTTGGGCCATCCTTCTGTTTAATGGCTGTTTGGTTTCCCCAATGTAGAGGTCTGAACACTCCTCACTGCATTGGACCGCATATAATATATTGCTCCTTTTATGGTTGGGTACCGGATCCTTTGGGTGGACAAGTCTCTGCCTTAGTGTGTTTGTGGGTTTGAAATAAACAGGGATGTGGTGTTTGCCAAAAATCCTTTTAAGCTTCTCTGACACTCCAGCCATGTAAGGAATGACCAGGTTCAAATGAAGAAGTTCGATCTTCTCCTCTGCCGGAAAGAGGCAGTTAAAGAGCTTGGCAGGAGGAAGAAGGATGAAGGGACCATGACACGAGATGTAAAGGAAAAATGGGTGAAGAACCTCTCAAACAGGGAACTCACCCAGACAGAGAGAGAGGTCCTATCCAAAGGCCTAAATTTTGCCATCACACCCAAACAGGTTCCGGTTGTGGATTTCATCACAGCGACAGAATCAGCCATCCACAGCAACAATCTGCCAGCAGCAGAAGCAGAACTACTCAGGATAAAAGTCTCTGCTGCATTATCCAGTGCTCAACCACCACCATCCAACCTCACCAGCCAAGAGAGAAGTGCTGTGACATCCCTCAGCAGGGATGAGAGCATCACAATTCTGCCTGCGGACAAAGGAAGGTGCACTGTCGTCCTCAATACGGTGGACTACCACGAGAAGGTTATCACACTTTTAGATGATCAGCATACATATGAAAAACTAAGAAGAGACCCCACCAGCAATTACAAGAAGAAAGTAATAGAATGCTTAAAAAACTCTTGGAGCAGGAAAACGCAATTGACAGGGTGACCTACCACCGGTTATATCCCGGAGAGACAGTCCCCTGCTTTTATGGACTTCCCAAGATCCACAAGCAAGGAATCCCCCTCAGACCTATTGTCAGCAGTATAAATTCAGTGACTTATAACATCGCAAAATACCTGGCAACCATCCTAGCCCCACTGGTTGGACACACGGACCACCACGTACACAACTCAGAAGAGTTTGTTTCTAAAGTCAGGGAGCTCAAACTGGATACAGAGGAAACCATGGTATCCTTTGATGTTACATCACTCTTTACCAGCATACCCACCACTGATGCGCTAATAATGGTAAAGAGAAGATTAAGAGAAGACAGCACCCTCACCTCCAGATGCCGACTCAACCCAGACCAGATATGCCTGCTCCTGGACCTGTGTCTGAATACCACATATTTCATGTACAGAGGGGACTTCTACAGACAGAAGCATGGTTGTGCCATGGGTTCTCCAGTGTCACCAATTGTTGCAAACCTATACATGGAAGAAGTGGAGAAGAAGGCACTCAACACCTTCCCAGGGACAACACCATCTCACTGGTTCAGGTATGTAGATGATACCTGGGTGAAAATCAAGACTCGGGAAGCACAGGCCTTTACAGACCACATCAATGCAGTGGACCCTAATATTAGGTTCACTAGAGAAGACACCCAAGACAACAGGCTGGCTTTCCTGGATTGTGCAGTCATCATCAGACCTGACCGTGGCCTGGAAGTAGAAGTTTACGGGAAACCCACCCACACAGATCAATACTTACTGTTCGACTCCCACCATCCATTACAGCACAAACTAGGAGTCATCAGGACCCTAAGCCACAGAGCAGAGAGCATCCCCACCTCCACAGAAGCCAAGAAGAAGGAAGACAGGCACCTGAAGACAGCACTTAAGGCCTGTGGATATCCAAAGTGGGCCTTCAACAAAGCAGTGGGCCATCCCAGAAGAACAAGGGATCAGTCTGAGACCCAGACCCAGCGGAAGAACCTGGTCATTCCTTACATGGCTGGAGTGTCAGAGAAGCTTAAAAGGATTTTTGGCAAACACCACATCCCTGTTTATTTCAAACCCACAAACACACTAAGGCAGAGACTTGTCCACCCAAAGGATCCGGTACCCAACCATAAAAGGAGCAATATAGTATATGCGGTCCAATGCAGTGAGGAGTGTTCAGACCTCTACATTGGGGAAACCAAACAGCCATTAAACAGAAGGATGGCCCAACATAGGAGGGGTAACAGCTCAGGTCCAGAATCAGCAGTACACCTCCATTTGAAGGAGAAAGGGCACTCTTTCAAAGATGAGGATGTACACATATTAGACAAAGAAGAGAGGTGGTTTGAAAGAGGAGTAAGGGAGGCCATTCATGTGAGCATTGAAAATCCCTCCCTCAACAGAGGTGGTGGCCTCCGGCATAGTTTATCTGCTACTTATCAAGCTGTGCTTTCCACACTACCAAGACAAATCAAAAAGCCTTTACCACCAAGGCCATAGCTACGACCATTAACGACCCTTTCTTGATAGGTTTCAGCACCTTAAGCCATGGTTCACCTCAAGGCTAAGGATACCATTGTCTCTCTAACGAGCCTATTTAGTTCATCTGATGAGCCTAATTGAGGCCAGGGTGACTAGAGGTCAAAGCTGCCTATAAGAGTCAGGGTTTGCACCAGCTGCATTCAGACCGATGAAGCTGTTTGGATGAACAGCGAAACGTTTCTATCTCTCAAAAAAGAAGTCCAGTAGCCATGACTCTACTCCCAGATAAACGCACCTGGATGACTGAGAATCTTCACAGACGTACTAATATTAGATATTTCAATGTTGTCTTCAGTGTATTACTGAATCATTCCATTTGTTTACCACTTAAAAGAGCACCTACGAATTCCCCATAGGAACTGTACAGATTAAGACATGTGCATACACACAAACTTTAAGCAGTGCAAGCACAGACTTATATATGGCCAGTTCTGTCTGCTTTGATATCCAGCAGGTTTTCTTTGTTTGGAGGTTATGTAGCTTTCATTGTTTTATTTGTGTAATTGCTTGCACTAGATTGTTGTGTTGTCGCAGTTTCAAAATGTTTTAGGAGCTAAAACCAAAAAAATGGCAGTAGTAATCATGAATGCAGAGTAATGAATGGACAACATATTTGCCACCATTTGCTAAGGGATGGCAATTTAAAAATTGAGTTGTTTCATGTCCCTCTCTCAAAAATGATCTAAATAAATGAAGCACACACTATGAAGAAATGCCTAGCAGAGACGGAGGGGGGAAATTGATTCATTTAGATGTTTATCACAAGGCCATATGTCTAGTATCAGTTTCTGAGAAAGCCTGAGTGAAGACAGCATTCTCATCTGTTTTCATTCTTTTCAAGAGTGCAAGTTATCAGTTTTAATCATAGATGCCAACTTCCTAGTTGTCCTTCACGTTTCACTGGTCAGCTAGCAGTAATCAACACTCAGTACTCACAGAGGACTCCATTCTAATTACGCTTCTCAATCTACAATATAAACAGCCAGTGACACATGATCTGACCGCTGAAGCTTTGTACAATGTGCAAAGCTGTCTGCTCATCTAGACATAGCACATAGGCCAGTCTAAGTGGATCAGCTAAAATGGCAAGTATTTTTTAAACCAAGTATTATTTTTAGATTTAGATCATCAAAAATTTAGTGCATTTCATAGGAGAAATTTTGGAGAAGGTAGACGTGTTAGCCATACAAGAATTCCAGGCAAAATTTAAAAAAAAAAAAACAAAAAAAAAAAACAAAAGACAAAAAAACATGTGACACCTTAAACACTAACTTTGGGCCTTTTGACACGACCCCTAAGATCCGCTGGCCACTTAAATTCAGACCAGAGATCTTAGGGGTTCGTCGCTCTTCCTCTGTCCCCACCCCCCTCCGCACTTCCTGGTTGCTGGCTGCGTGAGGGAGGGAGAAAAAGAGAAAGAAAAGCATGCCGCTCACCTCGTTCTGCCTCTCGTCTCTGTAAAAGTAGGTGGGAGCCAAAAGGGGCGGGAGCCAAAAAGCAGCAAACAGAAGCGAGGAGAGCCCCGCACTCACTATTGTTGCACTGCATCAAAGATTTTTCACCTCCAAAGAGAAGGTACAAGAAAAGTGTGCTGGGTCACGCTAAAGTGGGCGGGGTCACACTTAATTGTCTGCAAACTCCGGAGCTGGTGGGGAAACATTTTTAAGCTCCGGAGCTTGCAGCCATTTGCAGCGAAGCTTAGGGGTCGTGTATAAACGCCCTTTCTTATTTTAATGTAACATTTTGTGAACACGTCAACTTCTTCAGACATATAGCAGCAGAATGAGGTGTACAACAGAATATGTAGTAGAATATACATTTCATACCAACTTTTAATTGGCTTTTGTATGTAGGTATTTTTGCATGTAAACTCTGTTCTAAAACTTCCTAAAGAGACAGAAAACAAATACCAGATCTGGATGAGGGTGAGTAAGGGATGGGGGAGAGGAAGAAGGGCAGTTCATTTGAGGTTGAGGGAGTGTAGGTACATTTGTAAGCAGTGATATGGCTGGTGTAGTTTTGGGGTTCTATAATAAAAAATTCCTCAAGAGACCAAAAACAGACACCAGATCAGGTTGAGGGAGGTGGAGGTGGGGGGGGGAGGTGAGACGGGGTCATCAGGGAGTGAGAAAGTGTGAAAGTTTAGATTAGACAGTTTAGTTTAGAGTTTTGTGATGGGAGAAAAACTTCCATGAAAAAGTGGCAATATAGGAGTATTGCATTTAACATTTAATACTAACTCAAGAATACTGACTTATGTTCAATCATTTGTGTGTGTGTGTGTGTGTCCATTATGCATATGAATTTTATCTCTGCTGTATTCTTGGTTGGTATTGATTCTGTTCCTTCCATCATCTCTTAAACTTTCCCACTCCCTCAACCTCAAATGAACACCCTTCTTCCTCTTTCTCCTCCCCTACCAACCCTCACCCAGATCTGGTGACTCTTTAAGAATTTTTACAACAGCAAATGCACCTATATACAACAGCCAATGAATATTTGGTATGAAACGTATATTCCACTACATATTCTACTGTACACCTCATTCTGCTGCTAGGTGTGTGAAGAAGTGGATGTGTCCAAGAAACGTTACATTAAAATAGGAAAGTTAGTCTTTAAGGTGCCACATGTTTTTTGTTTTTTGTTTTGTTTTGTTTTTCTTTGATTTTTGCCTAGCACCAAAAAGCAATTGATTTCTCAATTTAGAACAGTTTTTCCCAGTTCTTCATCAGTTAGAATGGATTTGTTGTTGAGACGGCGGTGGCACGCCAGCTTCAGGGACTCCTGGATGAAACTGACCCTCGTGATCCATTCCAGCCGGGGTTCAGGCTGTGCCACAGTGTGGAATCAGCACTGGTTGCCCTGCAAGATAGCCTGTTGAGGGAGGCTGATGAGGGGAAATTGTCCTTGTTGGTCCTCCTCGACCTTTAGTGGCCATTGATACCAGCGACCACAGTATCCTCCTGGGGAGGCTCTCTGAGTTGGGGATCAGGGGCACTGCTTTGCAGTCATTCTGCTCCTTGGAGGACCACCCACAGAGAGTGTAGCTGGGGGAGATGACCTCTACCTCTTGTTTCCCCAATTGTGGGGTGCCACAGGGGTTGATCATCTTTCCCATGCTCTTTAATATTTATATGAGACCACTGGGTGAGGTCATAAGGAGGTATGGGGTTTTGCATCATCAGTACGCTGATGACATCCAAATCTATATCTCCTTTTTTCATCTGCAGTGGATGTTGTTTCATCATTGGAGCACTGCCTGGGTGCTGTTCTGGGATGGATGAGGGCAAATACTTTTAGGTTGGATCCTCACTGCACCTTCCTCAACCTTGGCACCCTCACTATGTTGGTCCATGCACACATAGTCTCAAGATTAGACTACTGTAGTGCACTCAACATGGGGCTGCCTTTGAGATTAATGTGGAAGCTCCAGCTAGTGCAGAACCATCAACATATCATCCTACACTGGCCGCACTTCACTGGCTTCTGATCCATTTACACATTGATTTCAAGGTTTTTATGTTGACCTACAAAGCCCTAAATGCTTTAGGACCTTGCTATCCATCAGAATGGCTCCTACCTCAAAATACCACCTGGAACACTCACTTTTCCCAGACAGGTCATCTGAGGGTGCCAACGCCAAGGGAAGCCTGTAAAACAATTACCAGGAATAGGGCTTTCTTGGTGGTGGCACCTCGTATTTGGAATCAACTCCCTCCAGAGATCTGCCTGGTATCCACGCTGCAAACTCTTGAAGACGTGGCTTTTCAAAATAGTTTTCCATGGCTACTGACTATTGCGGCTGATCTGTTTTTGAAATCTTTACTTTACCTTTGTTAGGAGTAGGACATCTTCAATTGTAACATTTTTTTTATTCTGATGTTGTTTTTATTTTAATTATGATTTATGTCTGTTAACATATTTTATTGTTTCCCTTAAAATTCTGTAAAGTGCCCAGAGTGGCTTTTACACCAGATGCTGCAGTATGTAAGTCAATTTATTTATTTATTTATTTATTTATTTATTTATTTATTTATTTATTATTATTATTATTTATTATTATTATTATTATTATTATTATTATTATTATTATTATTATTATTATTATTATTATTATTATTATTCTTGCTGCCACCGCCCAGGGAGGTGTTTATGGTGGCGGCAAGAAACAGGGCGTTCTCAGTAGTGGCACCGGTAATGTGGAACTCCCTCCCCTCTGAGCTAAGAACTGCCTCCTCCCTGGAAACATTTAACCAGGGTCTCAAGACATTTTATTTAGGCAAGCCTTCTGAGCCTCCAGCCTTTTATAAATTCTTTATTTTAAACATTTTAATACTCAGTTTGATCGGCTGGGGGCCATTTAAATTCTGCTGCGACTGCTGTTTTAATGTATTTTTATTATTGTTTTTAAATAATTGTCTTTGATATTTTTTGATATTTTAATATTGTTTATGTTGAATTTATTGTTGTAAGCCACCTTGGGTCCCTTTGGGGAGAAAGGTGGCATAATAATAATAATAATAATAATAATAATAATAATAATAATAATAATAATAATAATAATAATAATAATAATAATAATAATAATAATAATAATAATAATTTGAGCAGCTTGTTTATTATTGACTGGCTGGCTGGATTTAGAGGGTAATCTGGGGGAAAAGACCAACAAAGATGGTAAAAGAATCATTTCCTATTCTGTTTCTGGTCCTAACTCAAAGTATATATTTAAGAATAAAGGCCAAAATCCTATCTATTCTATAAAATAGCAGGTGAGTGCTTATCCACATGCCTGATTACATACTTGGCACTTGGTCTAGCATGGTCTTAATTGTCCAGAACCACTTTTTATATGCTTCAAGTCAAGGTTTCGAAAGTTATGTTGAAGAAGAATGGACAAATACCATGCTGGAGCCCTCCGTAACTGAGCAGCAATATTTTTTATTTCTAACTATTACATAGTTACAACTGTCTAATGCCACTGTACCTGCAATGACTCTATCCTATGGGATCCCAGGATTAGTAATTTGTAATTTCTCTGCTTGAGTGGCTCTCTGAACTATGACAGATTATTCTAAGTATCTCACCTAATTATATTTCTCAGCATTCTGTAGGATGGAACCATTACAGTTAAATCAGTTTTAAAACGTCATAACTGTTATGATCCAAAATTAAATTTCCAGGCTCTACTTAAATTCATAGGTATCATTTTTCAATGCTGTCAAATTTGCTTACTTTCATAATTATGGGAGAGTAATTTTATGACTACCACCAGCTGCAGAGATGAGGGCCAAAATGAGAAATACTTTTCTTTCTTTCTTTCTTTCTTTCTTTCTTTCTTTCTTTCTTTCTTTCTTTCTTTCTTTCTTTCTTTCTTTCTTTCTTTCTTTCTTTCTTTCTTTCTTTCTTTCTTTCTTTCTTTCTTTCTTTCTTTCTATTGTACAACAAGGCACGTGACCAGTCATGCAGCCAACATGTGGTCAGCTCCTTGTCCATCAGCTGCTGTAACTTCCACAATATTTCTTTGGCATGTAGCAGAAAAACACCCAATAATTGTGATCCAAAAGATTTCTGGATTTGGGGTGATTGAAACTGTGATTAATAACTCTCCCCTATCTCAGTTGGAACTGACCTCCCCAAACTCCCATTCTATACTTACACATGTATCAGAGAATTACAGTGGCATGAATTTTGGAACCCAAATTGTATGAAAGAGATACCAAATTTCAGTTTATCATTTCCTTCATGGCTACAACATACTCCAGTATTTCCACTGTGTATAAAATGCTACCATGAACATCAGTATCTAAGTTGACCCATAATTAGGGATGGGTGAATCTCTCAGTTCAACCTTTTCTCACTTTCAGTTTTCCTTATGCTTTGCTAAAAATAACCCCTACATTTCTTATTCACATTAGTGGTGAGTCATCTACCATGCAGACAAGCTGAGGGCAATATAAGCAAATTTAAATACCATACCTTCAGTTTAGAGGGAAATAGCTCAGTCTCTCTTCAAATCTCCGAACATATCCAACAGATCTCACGATACGAAAGATGTAAAACCACCACCTTTCTGTACGTGTGTTTGTGTTAGCAATTTAATTGGGAGACTACTAAAAAGAAGCTTGGGTGAAACTGCTACCAAACTAGGTATTAACAAGGTTAATTATTGTACATTTTTAAAAAAATCAAATAAACGGGGGGAAAAGCAAATCAATCTGACACCAATTTAAAAAAACCCGATGCCAGAAACTTTGCAAAAACATTTGTCTGAGGCCAAGGAGTTCTTTGGAGTCAAGCTTATCCCAGGCAGTTTAAATATTTAAGATGGAGTCACTGAAATGGAATACAGCAATTGCAGATTGATATCCTTTTTTTAAAAGGGGGAGGGATAAGACAAATGAGTAGCCAGGTTATTTTGTGAAAGAAAGAAAAAACAGACTGGCCAGAATCCTATTACTTTATGGCACAAGTCCAATGGCATTGATCTCAGCAATGAATTGGTGCCAGTTAGAAAGTTGGCTTTGTATTAGTTGTGTGACAAGTCATACAGCTGGTGTGCATTGAGGGAAAAATAGTTCTAACATCTTAACTAGCCACAATTCACTGTTAGGATTTGCACCTTTGGACTTACACCAAAGGGCATAAGTAATAGGACTGCAGCTACTAAGATGACCAAAGCCAGTCTTACTATCACAGAGAGTGAATTTGGTCCCCTGAGCCGCTGATATGAGGCATCTGAAAGGACAGCCAATCAAAGCAATGCCACAAATGTAGGGGAGATAGAACAGCTGCTTCCAAAACTGTACCTTATTTGCCGTGAATAAAGCAGAAGAGGCAGATGTTAGCAGAGAGCAAAAATATCATACATACACCAGGTCCAAGTTTGACTCATTTTTTCTCCCTCTTTAGGTGCACATATCAGGGCAACAAGAAGGGTGTGGACCAGCTCCAGATGGCTTCAGAATCACTTTCCACCTCCACCACTGTCAGAGCACTGAAGATAGAAATCTGCCACTAGAGTGAGAAAGCAACAAGGGATAGACTTCCTTCTCTATGCATACAACTTATTCTTTAACAATGGCTAAAGGGATCCAGGAGATCCTAAGATACTTTCCCAAGATGAGAAGGTTGATTTTTCCATATGTTGTTTTTGCATTTTTATGCACAGCTCAGGACTTTACGATCACAATAGGGTTTGGAGGCCCTAGTCCAGTATTGGTGAACCTTTACTCTCCAGATGTTTCGGACCACAACTCACAGAATTCCAAGCCTGTATTGCTAATTACAAAGGACTGTGAGAGTTGTGGTCCGAAACATCTGGAGTGCCGAAGGTTCGCCACCACTGCCCTAGGCTGGCAATGTTACTTGGCTGCCTACAGGCACAATGCATGCTGATTGAGGCACTGATTGAATATCAACATACCTTGGGCTGTCTTTGACAATGGCACACAGGAAGGAAGCTGTTTCCACTGGATGCTCTGTGCAGCTGAGCTGGAAGCATAGAATGTCGCAATTCCTCATTCAAGTCCCTCTGACAATTTGGCCATCACAGCTACCCATTGTTTACCTTCCACAAGGCCTTCTGTCACCAAAGTCAAATCCACGTGTCCTTCTTAATGGAGCCATTAATTGTCAGGTAGCTGACTTTTTAAAAATGAAGTTGGAACATCTCCCAGAACATGTAGCTAAGCTTCTAATTTATCTCTCACAAGATGATACTTATCGAGCAAGTGGAACAGAGAATTAGATAGCTATTAGACATGGGCACAAAACAGAAAAATGGTGTTTCGGCTTTTCGTTTGTCGTTGAGAGGTCTGTTTCGGTTCGTTTCCGTTTGTCGGGAATTTTTGGAAAATTTTCGTTACCGTTTTTCATTTTTTGTTTGTCATTTCTACCTGCTTTTTGCGCGATTTTAAAAGCATTTCCGTGTGCAGGCACCCCCCAATGCCCCAGACCAGAGGGAAAACACTAAAAAAAATGGATGCTGGCAGAGACACAGTATAGACTAGGTATGCAGGGAGGCTGCAAAGGCAGCGGCGGGCGTTGCCCAGGGTGCAAGGCAGCCGCAGAGTGACTGCACTGCGGGGCAGGGGAGGGTACTCACCGAGAGGGAGGCAGCACACACACACACACAGGAGGCTGCAGGACTGAAGCTAGAGTCGCAGAGACAGCAATCCCACCCTAACTCCCACCAGAGACTGCAAGGAGGACGAGGGCGGCCAGACATTTTTATGCCCTCTGTGGCTGCCAGACCTGCTCGCCCAGTCTGCAACCTGGACATGCTATTGGTTGAACATGATCCCACATCACATGGCTTGCCTCCATTTTGTGGCTGGTGGCGACATCCATTTTAAAGCGAAAAGAAAAATACATCGCGATGGGAGAAGACAAAAACAAATGTTTTAAGGACCCCAACCCCCCTGGTAGGTATTATCAGACAATATAAATAATTATCGCTGCATTTTTACGGATGTCCAGGGCGTTTTTTAACATTTAAAACAGGTCATTTCATTGCACATCAACATTAACAAAAATGAAACGTAACGACCACAATTTTCGTGGTTCTGTTCGTTTCATTTCATTTTCATCACAATTTTCGTTTGTCGTTTTGTTACGTAACGGAAACAACAAACAGTAACGGAAATGAAAAAATGTTCATTCCGTGCCCATCTCTATATATATATATATTATATATAACTTTCTGACACGTTCCCTTGGGCTTCAGCCAAAGTGTGAGAGGCTGGAAGGGCGTGTGTGCGTGTGCGTATGTGCAATGGCTGCCACACAGATGACTGTACAGTGAAAGACACACACTCCCCCGTGAGAATTTATCTGAATATTCTCCTTCTTTGAAATACTTTTCAAATGGGATGCAGGGGGATAAACATGTGCCAAATTCTCAGGGGGGATTTTTATTCATAATTCTATCACAACAGCATTGCAGTGTAAATCAAAGTGACAATGATTTCCCAATGCTGTAATCTCGTGTTTTTTACTCAGGAAAAATAAAATAAAATAAAATGGAACCTGTTTTATAATGTTTGCTAAGAGACATTAACTAATATCAAATGATGAATGAGTTATTCCTGTTATGTCACAGACAAGAAGGAGCTGCTGAAATAATTCCATCCTTCTATAGCTTTTTATAACAGCAGCAGCAACAACTTAACAATGAGCAGCATACAATATGCTTTTGTTTAAAGCAAACAAACAAACAAACTTAGAACTGATGGCTAAAAGCCAATGCTCCAGAACGGGAGAACTCTGAACACAGATCTGGGAAAACGAACAAGATGACCAATTATTTGAATATATACAAATGCAAATGGCGTATATGCATAGGATATGTAGTCTGTTCCAGTCAAAATGGAGCAGGTGGGGGAAGGTTCTCTTTTATTGGGAGGCTCAGATGTTTTGCCTGAATTTAGTTGAGAAAAGGCTTACCAGCAATAACCTCTCAAATACTACCAAGGACCACAGGCGGAAGCATCTGTCAGTTTCACTTTCACCCTCATTCAGTTGTCTGAAACTTCAAGTTCTTTCCATTCCAGAGAGAAAAACATTTGAAGTATTTGGTGAATTCATCACCAAAAATTTTATGTGGTTGATTTAAAAGAATCTTATTGACATAGCAGTGCATTATAGACAGGGATGATCCCCTAAAATGATGGTCTAGGGATCTGGGGATGAATATTTAATCAATCTGTGTAGTTTTCTTATGTCCCCATATCCAATAAATGCCAATGACATTATCAACAGACAATGTTAATATTTACTTTAATTTAATTGAAACTTTCCCATCACCCCCTCAGATTCAGAGGCTCCCTAGGGGCTCCTTTTTTTTACCCGGGGAAGGTTTTTGGAGCTTTATGATGTGGGGGAAGAAAAGAACTTTTAATATCAGTAAATGACAGCTGATCCTAGTAGCAGGACTGGCTGCAGATACTAAAGGGTCCTCTTCAACACCACACCATCCTAGAGCTCCCAAAGGAGCTCTACACAACCTTGAATTAAACAAAATATAAGCATGGCCTGTTGATAACTTCACCTTCATTTATGATGTACAACTCCACCAACAGGATTTCGGTCATTGAGTCAAGATGTATGCTTATGACATCTGTGTTGTAGAGATGGGCACAAAATGCCAAAATGGTGTTTTGTTTCATTTTTTTGTTTTTCTAAAAAATTCATTTTGTTTGGAGAAAAACATTTTTTTAAAAAAAGTTTCATTCTTCTTTTTGTTTTTTTCTATGTCATTTAAACTTTTTTTGTTTGTTTTAACCTACTAGTGCTGACCAGCTGGCCTGTGGGCGGGTTTGTGCATCCCCCCAGCACCGCCCGGCTGGCCCACGGGCTGGGTAGGTGCTTTTTATTTTTCCCTTAGTGCCCACCATAATAAATGAAAATGAAACAGAAACAAAATTCGTGTTTCATTTTGTTTCTTTTTAAAAGGCCACTTAATTTTTTGTTTCATTCTGTAATGAAATGGAAATCGAAAAATGAAACAAAAAAACTTGTTTCATGCCCATCTCTACTGTGTTGTGTATATGTTAAAAAGGAGAAGCCTTTCAGAAAAAAGAAGCAAAATTTATTTGTTTGTATTCTTGAAGGCTTTCACAGCTGGGATCTGATAACTATTATGAGTTTTTCAGGCTGTTTGGCCATGTTCTGGAAGGTTTTCTTCCTGACATTTCACCAGACTCTGTGGCCGGCAACTTCAGAGGGCAAGTAGCTCATGGAACTAAAAGTACCCCAGAGCATAGAGAGAACTCCTAGCTCCATGAGCTTCTTGCCCTCTGAAGATGCTGGCCAGAGTCTGGTGAAGATAAACTTCCAGAACACAGCCAAACAGCCCGAAAAACTCACAACTATTTATATGTTTGTTTGTTTCATATATATTCTACTCTATGTCTTAACGAATTTTATTCAGTACTCGTATGGCCAAATCTCCATGAATGCAAACCCATGCTCTTCGGAGTTCATTTTCAGAGGAGTTATCTGGTTAATCTGGTTAAAAAACAAAGCAGAATGAACAAAGACTTACAACCACTTTGAGGTCCACCAATCTCTTTCTCTGCAAGTTCTGGTGGATTATGATCAATTTCCTAAGGAAGAAAAAATATATATGTATGAATGAAATAAAATGAAATTTCTCACTCATCTTTACTATCAACATTACCCAAAGTATGTTTAATCAAGCATCTATCCCAATCCATCCAATGGGGCCTTGTTGACATTGAGTGTCTTGATGATTGCAGCTATTTCACATATTACCAGTTTTATAAGCCTCCTTCATAGGATTCAAGTATAGTTCTAAAGATGCAAAGAATACCAAAGATCCATTGACTAATGGGAGAAGGCATTGCTTCCCCAGCCACAAGAATTCGCCTTAACAATTAAATTTACCACAATCTAACATCATTCCTAAGGACTATTTCTGGTCCAATTTACTAAGAAACTCCCCTGCTCTACAGAGGATAACAAAGACTTGAGCAATTTTTAAGATAGAGAATCCCTAATTTGTATCAGCCAAACCTACCTGAAAGCTTTGTATCTACATGGATCTTCTCCCTTTCCACCCACCTCACAAATTGTGTCTCCCATCACTTTCATATTCAAGCCAGTTTTAGTCCTGCTAATAAAAGTATCATCCACCTGTTGGTGTTGATTTTTTCCACTAATAACTTAGCATCCCTGTTGTTTTTGCAAATCTATCAAAGCTTTTAATATTTCCTTGTTTTACAGATATGTTTCTAGCAGGAGGGAAACAGAAAGAGCAAGAGGGGAACTTGAAAAATAATTGACTCATAAAAAATACAAGCCCAAATAATTGAATGTCATACTTTGACAAATTCCAGTTCTGCAAGCCCCCAATCATCAAATGTGTTTGTTTTTCCTTTGGTTTGACTTTGGTCATTAGAGCCACAAACATGAGACTCATTAGGTCACCACAACGTCTCTCCATGAAGCTCTTCTACCTTGGTTCTTGACAACTTTGGAAAACATTTTAATAAAGAAGCAATTTTGCTAATCAACTGTTTCTCTCCGACTCATCAGCTCTAATTAGAAAGTTACTGTCAAGCTACAGAAATAAATCCTTACCTTGACCTTTATATAATTGAAATATAAATAACTTTTAAAAGCTGGATAGTATTTCAGCTGTGATCATACTTCCTTTGGCATTTCATTTGGTTATAACTATGAAATGCTGTTTTCCTCTCTCCTCAGCCCCCCAATACACAAAGGTTAAAAACAATTTTTTTAAAAAAATGGATTTATTCTGTTAAAAATCTGTGTTTAAAATAGATGGCATTAAAAACCCAACATGTTGTGAGTGGTGTGTGGAACATTGCTGAAGAATTGTGTTAGTTTACATAGGGCCCTCATTCCTTTAAAAGCTTTTCTATATAATAATCTCTGCAGGCCTAATTCTTCCTGGGGAGAGTTCTATTCCTAGATCCTATTGTTTTTCCTCAGTAAGTGAAAAGTAGTTTCTTCACAAGTGTGGACATCTGGCATCTGTGATCTGCATTAAGGTTGTCTGTGAATCTCAGCTAGGGATATGGAGGTCCCATTTAAGAAATATTACTTGGGGAATTTATCTGCTTTTGGGAGTCTGAAATTTCACTGGAAATTTCAGCTAGGGCAGTTTTTCCACATTCACTTGGGAACTTCAGTTGGGCAAAATTTCTTAGCAATTGCAGTCATACGCATCCCTCCAAAGAACCATATCTATGACAAATAACGGCTGTTGTGTAACTACCTGGATTGTTCATTGCAATGAACTGAGGAAATTTTTGTAGGGAAAATTTCCAACATGGCCATGAATTCTGGTGGAGGGGGGTGAAGCTTCAGGCACAGGGAGTGAAAACATGGGATGCATCTATCTTTACCCACCTCCCATTTTATAGCAATTACTGGATTTTATAACAAGGCTAAAGAATTTGTCTAAGTCTGCTTCAAAGGCATGCACGTTACATTGTGGCAGTGAATTCTGTTAGGCTGCACTCTGTTTAGGCTGTTTATGTGGGACCAAACACTTCTGACTACAGTGATCTTGAGCTCTAATTAAACAAGCACAAGACGGCAGTATTAATGCTTCATACATTGGTCTTTTATTCTGTTGCCAGCCAGGGTTGTACACTGAATTTAAACAAATGACAAATTCCAAACAAAAGGTGCTCAATCCGGACTTTTTCATTCATTGATGTGCTCAAAAATAAACTACTCCAATGATTTCTATGTAGCACTGCGCTTGCACATACAATGGAACCATCAGCAGGTCCAAAATGTGGTTGCCAGACTGATTTCTGGGATTTGATCACACATCCCTTGCTTAGTGTGCATTCACTGTCTCTCAGTCAGTTTCTGTCCTCAGCAAGATGCTGGTTATGACCTATAAAGTCTTTAACCTAGATACTTGTTGGAACATGGCTTTCAGAAATCAGCTACACATGTCACCAGCTCTTGTTAATCCATGGTGCTAAAATTAGCCACATACAGGAAAGGGAGAAACAGAGGATTAAAAAGTAGGCCTTCTTGGTGGTGGCCCCGAATTTCAAGTTTTGGTTACCTAAAGAGATATATAATCTTCTTCTTATATTTGATATACAGTCACCCCCCACCAATCACGGGGGTTAGGGACCCACCCCACCCATGATGCATGAAAATCTGCGATATGTGGAAGTGGGTGAGGTGGGGCCTGGGGGGTGGGGGGTGATCATGTACCTGTCCGAGGCTTCTCGGAGGAGCGCGGGGGGTGGTGCAGAGTGACCCAATCCCCCCCCCCCGCAGCTCTGAGGCTTCTCGGAGGAGCACGGGGGTGGTGCAGAGTTACCTGATTGCCCCCTGCACCCCCCCGGCTCCAAGGTGCAGGTACTACAATCCTGCGATGTAGTGGGACCATAGTACCTGAACCGCAAAATGGCGGGGGGTGACTGTATTGCTGGAAACAGAACTATTCAGTGCTGCCTTCAAAACTGTGTATCCCAGATAGTGTCAGTTTCAAGATTTTTTCTTTATTTCTTGTTCTGTCTTGTTTTTTTGTATGATTTTTAAAATCACCATAGATAGATAGATAGATAGATAGATAGATAGATAGATAGATAGATAGATAGATAGATAGATAGATAGATAGATAGATAGATAGATAGATATCCCTAAAAATTGTATCTTTTAATCATCTTGAGAAGTATATGCAATACAGATCTCTGCTGCCAGTGCACACACCATCCTTCTCTTAACCTCTGTTTCTCAGATTGCTACTCCCATAATGCTACTGAAAATGTAAGTAATTTGTGGACTTGTGGGAATAACCACTGAAGAACTGAGTAATATCACTATATGTTAAAAATTGAAAACACCCACATGAGATGATAGATAGATAGATAGATAGATAGATAGATAGATAGATAGATAGATAGATAGATAGATAGATAGATAGATAGATAGATAGATAGATAGATAGATCCTTTTTTGTCACCCTAACTCATCCTCAGCTTTTTCTCATCATGCCCTCTCAGGCACATGCAAAACCCCACTCCGAGTTAACCCTGGGAATTTAAAAATATGAACTCAAGGTGGAATATGGAATTTTCAACACATATCAAATGCAGGATTACAATAAACATACAAGGAATGACTGAAGGGGCAGGGCTAACCTGCACTAAAGGAGTTGTGGAGCACAATGGGTAGAATGAGGCATAAATGGAAAAAAGTCCAGCACTTAAAAGAAACCACTGCTTACATACCTTGCTCAGAGATTCTGCATTAGACTTGTTCAGCTTTGTCAGACTGAAGAGTATGTTGGCCTTAAGTACTGCAGGTAGGGATGTCAGAGTTGCCAAAAAGTAGAGTTCTTCCCTTTAAGTGGCTGTTGTTAATTCTTCTGTCATCGTCTGAAATGGTGCCTTTTCCGACCCGTGATGACTGAAAATCTGTGATATGCGGATTCAGGTCGGATGGGGAGGCACTCCACCACTGCTTCCAAGGCTGCTAGAAGACTTTTGTAAAAGCCTTCCAGCAGCCCGTGCAAGGGTGGTGGATGATCTGATCCACTGCACTTGCTGCAGGGCCATTCCACCCCCAGCCAGCACCAATCAGCTGCTTGGCACTGGCTTGGGGCCAGCACTCCCCTGGAATCTCCATTGAAATGCATTCCAATGGGGGGAAAAATATCCATTGAAATACATTGAGCCAATGCATTTCAATGGAGATGGCCCAGGATTGGAAGGGATTTTAAAATGGACATGCCATTTCTGCGGAGCCCCTGCGGGGGGGAGCAGCACACCCATTTTAAAATCATTTCTGACTTCTTGCAGCAGCCCGGGTGAGCAACGGAGGGGGTTCGGGTCTGCCGCTGCCTCTCGCCAAGGCTGCGCCGAGGCTTTTTGCAGCAGCCTGGGTGAGCGACGGAGGGGGTTCGGTCCGTCTTGGGAAAGGGAAAAAAGATTTTAAAAATCCAGGCTTTAAAGACCTTTTTTCCCCTTCCCCACACCCCGGGCTCCAGCTCAATGGGGCTGGAGTGGGGAGATAAAGTTTTTTCTCCCCCACCCCAGCACTAACCAGCTGGAGCCCCAGCATGTACTGCGGTCCACGGTATTGCGGGACCGCAGTACATGATCCGCAAAATGTGTGTGTGGGGGTACTGTACCACACTGCTTCTTTTTGAGTTAGAGTGGGACATTCCTTCTTTGCTATTTGATGAGTAATTTGTGATGAGAACTGGCAATAACATATGGCAACCCTGTATCCAAATATTCAAGGTGCAACAGACAGATATTCCTAAGGCATAACTCTGGGCATGGTCTCTACCTTCTCTTTTAGTTTAAAGAACAAAAACAGAATGATTTGCACATGGGTTGGAAACAGGAAATGCCACATTTAAACCCATGACTTGAACATTAGGTGACAGGCCCTGTGACAGGCCGGTTGAACTTCCCAAATAAAAGTTACATCAAAACAATGGATCTGTCTAGCAGACACCACCACCAAGTGGGACAAACGCTAAAGAAAAAGAAGACGACTTGTCAAACCTCCAATGATGAATCTGTGAGCCATGGAAAACTACAGCTAAGCTTCTCACCCTTCTTCTTTGAAAAGTTTATGATGTTTATAAATTAGCATTTTATGGTTTTGCAACTGTGACATACTTTGAAAGTTGGCAAACAAAAAGATATCGATAAAATTGACATAAAATGAGTTGGATAATGAAACCACCTTGGTCCCACTTCCCAACTTTGATTAACAATTAAAAGACATTTTCTAAATCTATATTTACAACTCTAAGACACAGCTTTTTAAAACGGGTGATATTTTCAAAACAGTTATTTTTCTCCCTGATCCCATTTCCTTTAAATTGAATTTGTGGTTGTCTTAACTAGATCTTACTGTGAATTTTAAAGTTGATGTTTTGAAATAGAGACTAGACATGGGCACAACTCGGCAAAATTGTCGTTTCCGTTTTCGGTTATCGTTTCCGTTATGTAACGGAAATGGTAACAATAATTAAGCCATCAGAACTCGAACTCGAACCGATAAAAGAAAAATTTAGTCGGGTTTTTCATTTCCGTTTGTGGCATCGCGACGATTACGTGATGCGAAGCACAGAAAAAGTTTTTAAAAGTTTTTTTAAAAAACCCGACTCCCGGCCAAAAAAGCAGGCAAAAATATGCCTGCCTGAGGCTTTGCCACCTACCAGAGGGGTGGTTTCTGGGGGGTCCCCGGCCTTTCCCCCCCTCTTCTCCTGTCCTGGGCTGCTTACACCAGGCTGGGGGAGGGTCATCCTCGTCGTCTCGCCATGCCATGCGGTGGGGGGGATCCAAAATGGAGACCGCAATTTTTCTTTTGAAATCGTGGTCAAAAACACACCAAATCACCACAGAAACATGTGAAATTTATTTATTTTAAATGCCTGAATTTTTATAGTAGCAGCAGTGGGTTTTTTATAGCAATAAAACATCGTATTGATTTTATTTTATTTTATTTTATTTTTTATTTTTTTAGACCTGCCCATTTGGGCTGGGCATGGGATGGGACCATGCAAATTTTTTGAACCATTCCACCAATGGCATCGCCAGGTTTTTGACTGACACTTCTGGATGTCTCGGAGGGCATAAAAAGCCGAGCCTTCCAGAAATCGCAGTCGGGTTGGTGTATGGATGTGGTTGAGGGAGGAGGGCTGGCTGCTGGTGCTGGTGTGATCCAATAAAAGATTGAGGAGCAAGGCTGGAGGCTTTCGGATTTACGTTAGGCAGGGAGGGAGGGAATTGAATTTAGAAAATAATTTATTTGATTCCCTGCAGCTTTGTCTGCTGAAGGGAATAGCAGTTTATTCTTTATTTCTTCTCTGGCAGTTTGAGGATTTATTTCTGATATAGGATAAAGGGGGAGGTTCGACTGGGAGTGGGAGGTGTGGATTTATTTTTAAAATATATTATATACTACCATTTATTTTCTATTTTCCCTACTTCAATTTGCTTGCACACACACACATTTGGGGTGCAAGCCAAGAACAGAACCTCTATCCTAAGTGATATCCTAACTGCCCACTTGCCTGTCCGCCCGTGCTGCCACCCGCCTGCGGCCCATGCCGCCGCCCACCCACTCGCCCACCCGTGGCCGCCGCCTGCCCATGGCCCCCCGCCACGGCCGCCTGCCCGCACCTCCCCCCCGCTGCCCACCCCCCTGCCCCGCCCAGTGCCTAGGGAGCAAAAACACCTAGCGCTGGCCCTGATTGTGGGACGCCCCTATGCTCTGGGAAGTCAAATCGTGCTAAATCGCGGTGGAAACGACAAATGACAAATGACAAACGGAAACGACAAATTTTTGAAAAATTTCGTGACAAATGGAAACTACCCAAAACCGACCCGTTCCAACAAACGAAAACTCGAAACGTCATTTTTTCTGGTCGTGCCCATTTCTAATAGAGACCCTTTGTACATGAAGATCAGTACAACTTTTCCATCGGGGAAAAAAACCCATGAGATATAGCATTATTTGAAGGAAACACTGAAAAGCATTCATTCTTAAACCTGAAGATTTCTAGTAGACTGAATCTGATTTTTTTAAAATACTATGAATTTTATATAGTGCATTGCCATTAGAGATGGGCACGACTTAGCGGTATTCCCGTTTCCGTTTCCGTTACTCGGTTCCGTTACTCTACGGAAACGGTAACGGGAATTACTCCCCCAGACTTCGAGCTCGAACCGACGAACGAACAATTTTGGTCTGATTTGTCGTGCTCGTTCCTTGCATCGCGAGATCGCGCGATGCCACACGCGGCACAGAAAAAAAGTTTTTAAAAGTTAAAAAAACCCGGTTCCCGGCCGAAAAGCAGGCGGGAAAATGCCTGCCGTGCCTCAGGGCACCTACCAGAGGGGTTGTTTCTGGAGGTCCCCGGCCTCCCCCCTCATCCCCCGTCCTCGGCTGCTCTGGTGGGACTCGCCGCAGGCTCGCAGCCAGCAAAAAGCCCAGTCTCGCCGGCCGCCGGCCGCCGCAATTAAAGCGCAAGCAAGCGGCACGGACGGCACAGGAAAAAACTTTTAAACTCTCCCCCCACCCATTCCCGGGCCAAAAAAGCAGCGGAAAAATGCCTGCTTGACTAAGGGCGCAGGGCACCTACCGGAGGGGTGGTTTCTGGAGGGGGGGTCCCGCCTCCCCCCCGTCCTGGGCAGCCGGACTCGCGAGTCGCCATCGCCATGCCATGCGGTGCGGGCGGGGGATCCAAAATGGGGCGGCGAACGCAATATTGTTTTTGAAATCGTGGTCCAAAAACACACAAGCACAACAGAAACACGCGAAAATTTATAAACTGCCAGATTTTTCACAGTAGCAGTGGGTTTTTTCTTGCAACAAAATGTCTCTCCTCTCCTCCTCTGTCCTCCATTTATTTTATTTTATTTTATTTTATTTACACCTGCGCAGTGCGCAATGATGGGCTGGCCAAGTGGCCAGCCATGTGGGAGTGGACAACCATGCAAATTTCTGGAGCCATCCCACCAGTCGCATGGCCACTTGGCCATGGAGGCTTCTGGGATGTGCCAAAAAGCCCCCTAAAACCTGCCCTAGCCCTAACCCTAACCCTTGACTCCGTACCCGTACGTCACAGACTGTCTTCTTAGTGGGTCAGAGAGGCACCCAGAGGTGGAACCCACTAGCCCACCGTAACCTTACCCGTCACTAGCCTAACCCTAGCTCTTGCACTAAGCCACCTTAAAGCCAGATCTACTTGCTTGCATTGCACTACACGCAGCAAGTACAATTCCCTTCTGTGTGAGACATGGTGGTGCCAGAGCCTTGTGAAGGGCGGGTATGACCCTATCACTCTCACACTGGTCTCACTGTCTGCACATTATGTTATGCAATATCCATATGGCTATTGCATAGCATTTTGCAGCAGCAGCAGGTGAGGAAGGGAGACCCCCATGTAGAGGGTGTCTCTTGGAGCCTGCTTCCCCTTCCTAGTGGCAGGAGGCACCCACGGGTGCCTCCAGGAGCCCACTTTCCCTTTATAGCGGGTCAGAGGAGGCACCCACCCCACAGAGGTGCCTCCAGGAGCCCGCTACCCCCCCCAAAAACCCAGTACTAACGACAACGAAAAAACAAAAAAACGAACCGACTAATTTTTGCGAATTTTCGCGAAAACCGGAAACGACCCGAAATGGGACTGGCCCGACTAACGACAACTCGAATTTTTTTTTTCAAGTCGTGCCCATCTCTAATTGCCATTAAAAAGGAGGAATCTGAGAGATAACTATTAAAATTTAACTCTTCCAATTGGCATGTACCTTCTTGGGTATATGACTCCTCTGAACTGCATGGCACTCATTCAGCCTCTACCCACGTGGAATTATACTACTTTAAAGGTTTTGTTCCCTGTTCCCTATAAGGTCTAAGTCACCAAACAGCCTAAAACCAAGAAATAAGTATTTTTCTGAAACACTAAATTGGGTCCATACTGAATCCAGGAGCAAGAGGACACCTCTTGTGCATATGTCCATAAATTGTAAATTATGCACATACATAATTATGCACATACATAATCTGAGGCATGTGGACCAGCCACAAGATGCCGGATAATTCATCGTTCAGTTGTCTGATTGCAAAGCCAGACATTGGCACTTTACTGTTGTTGACTTCGTTGTTGCTGTAGACTATGTTAGACTATGGCTTAGACCAGTGCTGGTGAACCTATGGTATGGGTGCCAAAGGTGGCACTCGGAGCCCTTTCTCTTGGCACCCAACATCACCCCTTCACATCCAACTCTATACAGGTTAAATTGCTGCATTGGCACTTTGCAAAAAATTAGTGCGTTCCTGGAGTCCATGAGCCCCATATTTTTTTCTCCTCACCCGACACCCTTCTACTTTTTTACAAGTCAATTCCCTTCACTTTAGTTCAAAGTATGAGATCACTTTAAGCCAAAGCAGAAAGGCAAGACCAACCAAGGAGGACCAGGGAACTGCAAACACACAACCAGTGCCAATATTCACCTCTCTTTGAAACACTTCTCTTCTATGGCACCTCTTCTTTTTGACTTCTGAATGTTGATAAGATGAGGCAGGTTTAGATGAGAAAGTGAGTGACTGAAGAAGGAATCAATCACTCATTTTCTCTTAAGGCAGTTCTTTTGAAATGCTCCACTTGCAGCACCTCACTTCAAATAGAATTACTATTGGAAGGATTTTTCCCTCCTCCGCTGCTTAAATTGAAGAAAACCAAATGCCCCAGTGGAACTTCACAGTGAGAGAATGTGAGTTTGTTTGCATTTCCCTCACCGTGTAGTCACACCTTCAAATCCTAAACCTAAATCGAAATTTCAAAATTTGAGCATTTGCATTCCCATTGACTATTGCTGGGAATACAAAAATATGAGCACCTGTTGTTGTTGTTGTTGTTGTTGTTGTTGTTGTTGTTGTTGTTGTTGTTTGTTGTGTTGTTGTTGTTGTTGTTGTTGTTTCATTACAGTCATGACCGACTCTTTGTGACCCCATGTCCATGGCTTTTTCTTGGCAGGAATACTGGAGTGGCTTGCTAGTTCCAACATGTCAGTAAATTTCTGTACCAACCACAGAACCTATATGTTGGATATCCAATAATTTGATGCAATTATCAAAAAAAGTAACTTTTAATAGTATGGCAGCTTCCCGAACTGCAGGTTGGAGCCTTCCTAAAAGCTAACTCAATTCATCCATTTGAGATTAACCATAATATTCTTATGGACAGGAAGGTATTCAAAGGGATTTGGCTTTCAGCTCAAACAACAAAGTCTACCAAAGATAGGATCTTGCTTCAGATTTGTTCTCTGGGTTTGCCTCTTAGTTTTGTCTTTGTTTATAAAGAGAGAAACTGGCAAGGGGAATGCAAATGAATATGCTCAACAAAAGGTATTTAGGGAAAAGGAAAATGGTTTTTCTTTCAAATATAATTAAATGATACATTAGAAATACTAACTCTTATCATAATTCATTACTAAATAGAATTATCATGAGATTAGAGCACTCTAATTATTAAAAAGCAATGAAATCTGTTCTATCATTGCCTCTAACCTGCATAATAATTTTCTTAATTTAGCGTTTTTTTCCCATTCAGTGGTTTTGCTGTAGCTGTATCAGATGACATATTACATAGGAAGGTATGGTTATAAAAGTGTGTGTGCCATTAACCATCTCATGTGCCATGAAACAGTGTTTAGTTATAGTATATAACAAGGTTCCCTACCTGCTGTCTCAAAACAATTTTGCAGACTTCAGGCAGTTCTTTGATTTGAGTAAGAAGAGGGTGCCACAGGTAGCACAAAGACATTGGAGTGCCTGAATATACTGCGGCACTTGGCTTGAATCCTGATTGTGCCAGACAGGGCCGTCACGTCCATTAAGGTGAACTAGGCAGTTGCCTAGGGCGCCAAAAAGGAGAGAGGGTGCTGGCCAGCCTGCTGCCCCCCCCCTGCCGCCCCTCCCCTGCCATTGGCCAAAGCCGTCTGTCCCCCGCCGCCCGCCCGCCGCCCACCCGCCGCCCCCCTGCGCCCATCGCCACCCACCCCCTATGCCCGTTGCCGTCCCCTGCCATCCGCTGCCCGCCCCACCCCCCACCCCTCGCCTAGGGTGCAAAAAAACCTAGTGCCGGCCCTGGTGCCAGAATACATGTGGGGAAAGTGGTTACATTTCCTATCCACCATATACTTCATTTATATCATTGGGCTGGATAGCTCAGCAGATGAGGTCTCTGGAGATGGAACCAGTAGTTGGGAATTTGATTCCTCACTGTGCCTCCAGAAAGTAGAGACAGCCACAGGTAAGCTGCACAGTCACAGGATGCCTCCAGAAGTAGGGAAAGGTAATTTAGTTCTGAGTATTCTCTGCCTGGAAAACCCTGGAAAGGGCTGTCATATGTTAGAAATGGCTTGATGGCACACAGTTATTGGTGCCTGGAGATCTCAGTGGTTTAGGTAGCTCCCTGCAGAGCCAGAAGTTGTGAGTTCAAACCCCCACTGGGCTTCCTGTGAGAAGAACCACCCTGTGTAGTTGATGGAAAATTCCACAGTCCCAGAGTGCCCCCAGAATAAGAAATTAAAAGGGTCTCCATAAGTCAGGACTCACTCAACAACACATGATGGTTATTATTTTATGTAGCCTTGAGCAAGCTGTGTAGTCCGAAAGGCTCACTGGAAGCAGGCACAGATAAACCACTTCTAAGTCAGTTACTGCTAGTGAGCTTGGGGAGTGATGGTCGCCGTACATCAGAACTGGCTTGTTGACACATAATTATGAGGGTTATTTTCTGTGGTCAGTAGGAGGGCCATGCCTGTGCAGCAACAGGTAATATTTCAGACTTGCAGGATTTGAACCCTGCATTATCTGCTAGCAACAGAGATAAACTTTCTTTCTTTACCATGAGACTTCATGAAAGGAATGCCAGTGATGTAAAAAGGGAATTATGGCTATACATTATTGCCACCTTAACGTATGCAGGCATACAGTTCTGAAGGAGTCTTTTCCTGCTGTGATTTTCTGTAGAAACCTTTGCTGCATGAGATTAAGCAATTGCAGTGTTTTTTGTTGTTGTTGTTTTGCTGTTTTAATTTTCCTTTGACGTGGGGGCTTTTGTGGATTAAGAGCAAAACATTTCCTTTGGAGGGTGCTCCCAACAGCTGTTGGGTAAACTTTTCTATATTCAGAAATCATACCAAAGCCTACAACTGTATAAATCCTACTAAAATCTTCATGGTTGGAAAACTGACAGGAAGGGAACCACAGGGGTAGCAGTGGTGGCAAGTGAATATATCTCCGGTGGCTGTCTTTCAACACTGTTTACAAATACTTGAGATGTCCGCAGGAATGCGATTAGGGGACTGTAAATGGCTGCTCTTTAATAAAGGTTTAGGTCTATTCATTGGTATGGAAAAGCATTCTTTCTGCACCATCAGGAGATTTAGTTTTCTTTTAAAATCAACAGTTTCTTCTGTCAAGCATATAATTTGTTTCCATCTCTTTCTACCCGCATCTCCTTTCCTTTCTTTCTTTTTTCTCTTTTTTAACAGTAACATGCTTTACAAGTTTGTTATTGATTACATGCTCATTTTTAATGTGCTACCAATGCTGGGTCCAAAGCAATTATTGTTCTAAATAGGCAGAGTGGAAATGTTCTACATTATTTGCATCGGTGGTTACAGAACAGTACAAATGTCCCCTTTTCTGCTTAGCCAAAGCCTTCTGCCTTTAAAGACTTCCCTGTTTGCTTTGCTTTGCGTTTTCTAGCTGGGTGGAGAAGACTGTAGGTAAGAGTCCCTCATTAGAGGCCACTCTGATTTAATTAATCTGGAATTATTGTGCAAAACAAATGGAAGGATAGATTCAACCAGGAAATTTCATTTGCAACATTTATCAACTGGCTGATTTTTATCACCCAGCCAAATGACAGTCAATCAAATGTGTGCTCCTCTTCCATTCACAGACTAAATAAATACAGTACTCCTAAGTTCCCATCTCAAATAAACCTAATTGCCTGCATCTTGAAGATACACTGCATTTCCATGGGTACAAATAATTTTGGCATGCAAAAAAAGAGCAGAAAATTCTCTCAAAATCATTCTCAGTGCAGGTAGTGCAGGGATATCTGCTGTCCTAATTCGGTGCTTCTTCAGCACATTATATGCTCTTGCTTAGCTTTCTTTTCTAGTGGGTTTAAAGAGTCAATGTCACCCTCACTCTGAATAAACTATGCTTGTCCCTATTGGCTTAAACAAGTTATGACTGGCTTTGTGATCATCCTCATTATGAGGAAGAAGGTGAAGGCTGTTAAAGAAAGAAAAAAGTATGCCAAATATGAGTTTGTTAAAACTTCATTCATTCCCCTTCCCTCTGGCATAAGCTTCCTACAGAGGTTGACTAGGTACTACCCTTCATTGTTTTTAGGAATTAAGACCAAATTATATAAAGCTGTCTTCTACTCGTCAGAGTATTGTCCTGAGATGTTGAAATGGGTTTTAAATTGCATGTCTTTATTTAAAGGTAGTTTTACCTAGTGACAGATTTTATTGTATTTTATACTTAACATATGGAGTTTTTAGTGTATGATTTGTTGTAAACTGCTCTGAGAATGACAAGAGACCAAATATGGAATGAGAGCCAGCTAAATATTCTGAATCCCTGTCTACCTCACCTTCAAATCCTACAAGTCTTGCACCACTTGGGAAATCAAGAACCTGTCTTTCCTTTGGGTCTAGTCATGATCACCAAAATATCAGTGAGCACATCCTCATTACTTTGATTGGCAATAAAACATTCCAAAGGATGCCTATCAATTCCCTCCACTAAATCTAGGTTTGTACCTCAAAGCTCACATTCTACTCCCAGAATGCTTAGCTGCCCCCACCCCCAAAAGCTGTAACCACACAGTAGCATTCATAAGTGTCGCACCAGCGACCCCAAACCTGAAACAACACAAAATAAAACTATCAAGTACACTAGGATTGTAGTAGTGGACACACATAAGACTAGGAATTTTGGGAATACCACTTCCCTACCTTCTTTATAATTTCTGTCCCATAGCCTGAAGGTGCTGCTGTTGAAATAATCCCAATGCCAAACAAATGAGTCCCAAATAACCAACCCCGGATCCTGGCACTGTGTGGCATCTTAGAGGTAACCTTCAAAAATTTAAATTTTTAAAGGGGCAGTACCACCATTGTACTGAGATAACATGACACATCCTTCAATCCTCAATGCAATATAGTCAGTCTAGCATGGCTTGCAATGAAAAAAAAGTTCTGGAATATTGTCCTAACCAGATGTCCATTCCCTTACCAAACTGATCAGTCTTTGGACATATGGAGGTGGATCACCATATAGCTCTTGGTTACCACCACATTGCCCCTCTGGGCGGTAAACCCAGATGCATCTGACAGGGATGCTGCCATGCAATTCCTCACCCTTACATTCCCCGAGATGGCTTCAAGGGTAGGTAAATGAAATAAGAGGGCTTCATCCGTGTCTCTACGTATGCCTGATCAAGACTTTCCCAACTTGACTAATAAGTTTGGTACAAATGGAGTACTTGAGTCTGCCACCCTGTTTCACTCTCTCTATGGGTTTGTATGAGACTTTACAAACATTATCTTGGTTTAGAATCATAGAATCATTGAATGAGTTGGAAGAGACCTCAAGGGCCATCTAGTCCAACCCCCTGCTATGCAAGAACCCCCTCACAATATTTCCAAATCCAAAGCCACAATTCAATTGTGCAGAATTAACTTTTTGGACGCTGCTTCCACGAACCCCCACTTCAGAATGGACTCATACTTTTTAATAGCAAACATTCCATGCCACTGTTAGGGGAGCACATTTATTCCGCCTGCGAGGAGAGGTTGTGCCATCCCTACCCCATCTGCTCCTGTTGCTTTGCTCATATGTAGGCAATAGGTCTCCAGAATGGAAACTCATCTACTCATGTGGTTTTAAGAGAAATTAACTCTCCATCTGTTTCCAAATGAGTAGCAAAATCAAAACTACAGCAAAAGTCAGCAAAACCAAACAAAACTAAAACAAAAGTGGATTGGTTACAATCCACAATAACTCAAGCTGAAATTAAAGTAGTCTCCAAAGTAAAGTGCCACAATACTTTCATGTTTGCTTTGGGCCTTTTTACACGACCCCTAAGATCCGCTGGCCACTTAAATTCGGACCAGAGATCTTAGGGGTTCGTCGCTCTTCCTCTGTCTTCCTCTGTCCCCACCCCCCTCGGCACTTCCTGGTTGCTGGCTGCCTGAGGGACAGAGGAAAAAGAAAGAAAAGACTGCCGGTTTACCTCCGTTTTGTTCCCGGCAGCATTCAGATCTCTTAAAGGGGCGGGGTGCAAAAAAAGAACAAACAGAAGCCAGGAGAGCCCTGCACTCACTATCCTTACACCGGATCAAATATTTATCACCATCAAAGACCAGCTACAAGAAAACTGCTGTTTGGTCGTGCTAAAGTGGGCAGGGTCGCACTTAATTGTCTGCAAAGTCCGGAGCTAGTGGGTAAACATTTTTAAGGTCCGGACCTTGCAGCCATTTGCGGCAGAGCTTAGGGGTCGTGCATAAACGCCCTTTGATGCTTCTGCTCATGAAGGTTTTCCATACAAGCCAGACTAAATCCACCACAAGGAGGTGAGTTTTCCATCTCCATCTCCTTCACTTTCATGTGAGCACAGAGGCAGTGGTGCAGAAGGCCTTGGATCAGAATTATGGATTTTCCTAGTGCTGGAACTAGAGATGGGCACGACTTAGCGGTATTCCCGTTTCCGTTTCCGTTACTCGTTTCCGTTACTCTACGGAAACGGTAACGGGAATCACTGCCCCAGACTTCGAGCTCGAACCGACAAACGAACAATTTGGTCTGATTTGTCGTGCTCGTTACTTGCATCGCGCAATGCCAAGCGGCACAGAAAAAAAGTTTTTAAAAGTAAAAAAAAACCCGATTCCCGGCCCTAAAAGTAGGCGAAAACTGTCTGAGGGCACCTACCAGGCCAGAAGGGTGTTTTATTTGGGGGGGGGGGTTCCCCGCCCCCCTCTCCTTGGCTATTGCTACTGCTGCGCTGCTGGTACCAGGCTGGGAGGGCGCATCCATTTGCCATGCAGTGCGGGGGATCCAAAATGGCGACCGCAATATTTTTTTTGAAACCGTTGCCCAAAACCCCACCAAAGCACCACAGAAACATGCGAAAATTAGCTATTTTAAATGCTTGAATTTTTACAGTAGCAGCAGTGGGTTTTTCTTGCAAAAAAAGTCTCCGTTGATTTTATTTTATTTTATTTTATTTTATTTTATTTTTTTACACCTGCGCATTCGCAATGATGGGCTCGCCCATGGGAGTGGACCATGCAAAGTTTTGGAGCCATTCCACCAATCGCATGGCCAGGTTTTGCTGACTGTGCCAGGCTGGGAGGGCGCATCCATTTGCCATGCGGTGGGGGGGGGATCCAAAATGGCGACCGCAATATTTTTTTTGAAATTGTTGCCCAAAACCCCACCAAAGCACCACAGAAACATGCGAAAATTAGCTATTTTAAATGCTTGAATTTTTACAGTAGCAGCAGTGGGTTTTTCTTGCAAAAAAAAGTCTCCGCTGATTTATTTTATTTTATTTTATTTTATTTTTTTACACCTGCACATTTGCAATGATGGGCTCTCCCATGGGAGTAGACCATGCAAATTTTCCACCAATCGCATGGCCACTTGGCCAGGTTGACCACAGAGACTTCTGGGATGTGCCAATCGGGCATAAACAGCCCACTAATCGTAGCCCAAACCCGAACCCTAAGCCTAATCCATACGCCAGTACACTGTCCTTCTAAGTGGGTCAGAGAGGCACCCAGATGCACCCCAATACTCACCGTACCCTCACCCGTAACTAGCCTAACCCTAGCCGTTGCGCTAAGCCGTCTTAACCCTAAGCCAGATCTACTTGCATTGCACTACATGCAAGTACGTGAGACACAGCGGGTGCAAAGAGTCTGCCAGTCCGTCACTTGTGGCTCTGGCTGACTCCTGCAGCTCCCTCCAGGAGCCCGCTACCCCCTCCCCAAACCAGTACTAACGACAACGAAAAAACGAAAAAACAAACCGACTAATTTTTGCAAATTTTCGCGAAAAACGGAAACGAGCCGAAACGGAACCGGCCCGACTAACGACAATTCGAAAAAAATTTTTTTCAAGTCGTGCCCATCTCTAGCTGGAACCCACCATTGGGGTGACAATTCTTTGGGATACCTGGGTGCACAATGCTTCAGAAGACTAACATTGATCTACTTCACTGCTTTGGAAGAACCGTCTGCTCAACTTGGGAAGAGAGAGTTATGCCATGCTATTCAGAAAGTTCCCAGGGTTATAATTGTGATTGACTTATGAAACACGACAGGCGATAAGCAATATATGTGTTTCATTTGTTTGGTGTAGAAAATAAATTTTAATTAAAAATAAAATAAAATAAAGTTTCGGTGTTGCTCTAATTCTGTTCCACAGTCAGGCCCCCAGATTCTCTTTTTGCTGACCAGAGACTGACAATAGATAACATCAGTTTTTTTTTTTTTGCCTTCAGCTGAAGAAAGCAAACATCATTTATTTTCCTCCTGAAAAACTCATTATTCCTTTGTATCCTAATAAATAGCTTCATTCCGTAAAAAAATGAAGCTTTATAGCTTTTCATTAAAGATGTGTTTGATGGGATTGTTTCTGTGCCTTTCTATGATATCTTATAAGGTGATTCCGGCATGAATGATTAAACAGATCACTTTAATAATGCAAAGCATTGTATTTAAAACAATAAAAGACAGACACCTCGGTAGAGGCATGCAGGGTTTAAAACATCGGAATCAATGGGAGTTTCCCAGGAATTGCTTGGCTGATGAATTGTGTCCCTCTTCTCTGTATAGCAAGAAGATCTGTGGAAGTAATAACATGAAGGTGTCTCTGAGATAATGTTCAACATTGGCTTTCTGTTACTGCCAGCCATAATAAAGCATATTTATGTATGTCTGGAAATATGCTGAGCCTGTCTTCTCTGCAGTTCATTTTTCAAGTACAAAAAAACATGGCACTTAAGAATGAATATACACTGACCTTTGTGAAAGCTGTTCTTTTAGGTAGGCAGCCAATATGACCAAGAGTTTCATTGATACTCTTATTCATTAATAAAAATCATGCATATACTTCAGACATGACACTGTCCAGTACCTTGTGGAGCATCCAACTGCCTATAAGTGTGGGCCAGCAGGGCAGTCAAATATGTAGAATCAGCAGAATTGCCTTCAGTATTTTTCACTCTTCCATAGCATCTACATTCAGACAAAGGCATTTCATGATAAAGGGCACAATGATCCTTCACAATGCCAACCGATATTTGCTTCATTATAGTTCAGTGGTACTGGATTTAATGATGACCATGCACAGCCAAAACAGATACAGGAAGTCTATACACATTTATCTATAATGAAGACCCATTGAGCACTAACAAAGAGCCATTATAGACTACAAAAATACCTACTAGCCCAAAGAGATGCTAGGTGTGGTGGTGTGTGTTCCCTTTCATTGCGTGAATCATGTGCACTCAGGAACTGAAAAAAGGATGTCTGCAGTCAGAGCCAATCTGCCACCAATGTGACAGTCCTTCCCATTGTGGAAGAAGAGGTATAAAACAAGATGCTGGCCATTGTATTAGAACATATGCATGAATATTTGCTTGGAAGTCTGAAGTCATGCAGTTGTTTTGTCACCATTAGAGATGGGCACGACTTGAAAAAAAATTTTTCGAGTTGTCGTTAGTCGGGCCAGTCCCATTTCGGGTCGTTTCCGGTTTTTGCGAAAATTCGCAAAAATTAGTAGGTTCGTTTTTTCATTTTTTCGTTGTCGTTAGTACTGGTTTTTTGGGGGGGAGCGGGCTCCTGGAGGCACCTCTGTGGGGTGGGTGCCTCCTCTGGCCCGCTATAAAGGGAAAGTGGGCTCCTGGAGGCACCCGTGGGTGCCTCCTGCCACTAGGAAGGGGAAGCAGGCTCCAAGAGACACCCCTCTACATGGGGGTCTCCCTTCCTCACCTGCTGCTGCTGCAAATGCTATGCAATAGCCATATGGATATTGCATAACATAATGTGCAGACGTGAGACCAGTGTGAGAATGATAGGGTCATACCCGCCCTTCACAAGGCTCTGGCACCACCATGTCTCACACAGAAGGGAATTGTACTTGCTGCGTGTAGTGCAATGCAAGCAAGTAGATCTGGCTTTAAGGTGGCTTAGTGCAAGAGCTAGGGTTAGGGCTAGTGACGGGTAAGGTTACGGTGGGCTAGTGGGTTGCACCTCTGGGTGCCTCTCTGACCCACTAAGAAGACAGTCTGTGACGTATGGGTACGGAGTCAACGGTTAGGGTTAGGGCTAGGGCAGGTTTTAGGGGGCTTTTTGGCACATCCCAGAAGTCTCCATGGCCAAGTGGCCATGCGACTGGTGGGATGGCTCCAAAAATTTGCATGGTTGTCCACTCCCACATGGCTGGCCACTTGGCCAGCCCATCATTGCGCACTGCGCAGGTGTAAATAAAATAAAATAAAATAAAATCAATGGAGGACAGAGGAGGAGAGGAGAGACATTTTGTTGCAAGAAAAAACCCACTGCTACTGTGAAAAATCTGGCAGTTTATAAATTTTCGCGTGTTTCTGTTGTGCTTGTGTGTTTTTGGACCACGATTTCAAAAACAATATTGCGTTCGCCGGCCCATTTTGGATCCCCCGCCCGCACCGCATGGCATGGCGATGGCGACTCGCGAGTCCGGCTGCCCAGGACGGGGGGAGGCGGGACCCCCCCCCTCCAGAAACCACCCCTCCGGTAGGTGCCCTGCGCCCTTAGTCAAGCAGGCATTTTCCCGCCTGCTTTTTTGGCCCGGGAATGGGTGGGGGGAGAGTTTAAAAGTTTTTTCCTGTGCCGTCCGTGCCGCTTGCTTGCGCTTTAATTGCGGCGGCCGGCGGCCGGCGAGACTGGGCTTTTTGCTGGCTGCGAGCCTGCGGCGAGTCCCACCAGAGCAGCCGAGGACGGGGGATGAGGGGGGAGGCCGGGGACCTCCAGAAACAACCCCTCTCGTAGGTGCCCTGAGGCACGGCAGGCATTTTCCCGCCTGCTTTTTGGCCGGGAACCGGGTTTTTTTAACTTTTAAAAACTTTTTTTCTGTGCCGCGTGTGGCATCGCGCGATCTCGCGATGCAAGTAACGAGCACGACAAATCAGACCAAAATTGTTCGTTCATCGGTTCGAGCTCGAAGTCTGGGGGAGTAATTCCCGTTACCGTTTCCGTAGAGTAACGGAACCGAGTAACGGAAACGGAAACGGGAATACCGCTAAGTCGTGCCCATCTCTAGTCACCATTGTTTCTTCACCACCTGCTTTTTTACTTTTCACATTCCATTGTGTTACATACTGTACTTACAGACATGCTTATCACTTACATCCACATTTTCTGCCACTATATATCTGAAGAAGTGGACATGCCCATTAAATCTTACATTAAAATATGAAAGTTAGTCTTAAAGGTGCCACATGTTTTGTGTCTTTCATTTCGTTTCATTTTTCTTTTAATTTTTGCTTGCAATCCACAATTTATATACCCTCCTGCCATACTAGTTACACCTATGCATCTCTTCCTCCTAGTTTCAGATTTTATTTTCATTTCTTATTCCTTTCAAAACAAATATTTGCTTAATTTGTGCTACTCATTGTCCCCTTCCCCTATAAAAAAGTCTTGAGATCAATAATTTTACCTAGTCTCTGTCTAATTATCTGCTCACTTTGGTTTTCAGTTTTTTTTTAATTTTGTTTCCATCTAAATCAAACTGTAAGCCCATCAGTGAACCTTATCTATTTTTATGTGTTTGGTGAAGTGTCTAGATTTTTAGATACTTCACAGAGTATTATTCATTCATTCATTCATTCATTCATTCATTCATTCATTCATTCATTCATTCATTTACAGCAGCCGAAGCAGTGGAACAGTGTAGATCTTCACATGGAGATTTAACATAGATTTTGTAATAAGAATCTCCACAGTACACTCTTGTCATCTTTAGCAATGGGAAGATTTGGATTGGACTGTTGGATAGTATAAGAATGTTTAATTTGTTGTGTTATTTGGTATTGTTTGTAAAACAAGCTCAGATAGTATGTATTATCTTAATTGGATAATCAATAAAAAAAATTTAAGAGCTTGAAAAGCCTGATAGAGAGACTGGGGTTTCTGTAAGGCAAAGTTCGGAGCTACTCCAATGAGAAAGAAAAAAAGGGGGCCATATCTAAAGCCAGTATGCACAGGTAGTTCTTTAAAGAACTGAAACAAATGTATCTGAGCAGATTCTCAGTCATCCAGGTGAGTTTATCTGGAAGATAAGTCATCTTCTTTTCTTGAGAGATTGAATTTGAAACATTTCACTGGTCATCCAAACAGCTTTGTCAGTCTGAGGAAAGCTAGTTGTGAGTCCTCCATGTTATAGTTCACTTTGACCTCATGTCACCTGGTCTGAAATAGGCTCATAAGATGAACAAATGGCCTGAATAGGCTTGTTAGGTGGACAATGGGCTCACTAGGTGATTAAATAGGTGGGAAGGTTAAAGGAGGGACTTTCACGGACCTTAGGCCATTGTCCACCTAATGAGCCTATTTCAGACGGTGACATGATGTCAAAGTGAACTATAAAATGGAGGACTTGCAACCAGCTTTTCTGAAGCTGTTTCGATGAAGCTGTTTCGATGAGCAGTGAAACGTTTCAGTCTCTCAAAAAAAGAAGTCCAATCACCATGACTCAACTTCCAGTGAAACAAATTTAAGAAAGCAAAATGGAAGCATAATATTAAGGATGTGTACAATAGAACAGACTATAAGGATTCTGTCAGAAACCTCTAAGAACAGTGTCAGAAAAGCTAAAGCTACAAATTGATATACCCAAGGATACAGCATCAGCAAGGGCCTTACTTCTTAATTTTACAGCAAAATGAAGAACCACTTAGAGCAGGAATGCCGCTTGGGCAAGATGATGTTATGACTGTGAGAGGGGAGATGACACATACTTCTAGACACACTTTTGTAGGCACTAGTAATAATACTTCCGACTTCTTGAAAAATGGTTGATTTTTCAGGAGTAAGTCATGTTAACCCATACTCATCTCCTTTTCTGAGCTCTTAATCATATGCATCATGAAAATGCCTGAGACATGCATCATATTTTCAGCAGAGCTTTGGGCAAGGTCTCCCACAAAACTAAGCTGTCCAGATTTCAATATATGGGCTGGTTGCCATTACCATTAAGTGGAAGCACGCCAATTATTAAGCTATTATACCCAACAAAAGCTTGCTAGGGGGTCTAGTGGAAGCAAGACACAGACTCACATCATATGTTAATGGAAAAAATCCCCCCAGGAATGGAACTTTTAAAACAAGTCTCTAAGACCTTCAACTAAGCCATGACTGTTTCCAAATGACTAAAACAGCTTTGCTATGTATGGATTGATGCAAGCTTATGTCGGGATGAACACACAGGTTTTGTCTTACTTCTCAAGGGGGCAGTGCTTCTTGTGGTGTTCTAATGGCATTGCTTAGCTTGGCCATCAGCTGGAATTGCTACTCAGTTTTCTGTAAAACCTATGCTATTCAGTCTTTTAGAAATTATGTTGATGAAAGCATGCAGGAGTAGCTTTTCACCTTGACAGAGAATCCGTACTGAGAGGTATATAGGTAATACTATGGAAGATGGAACCCAACTTCAAAATGATCTTCACCACTGAGCTGAAACCAAGAATGCTGAAATTTAGTAAAGTGAAACGTAAAGTTCTGCATTCAGGTACAGAAAACTTATAGCCCTAAGGGAGGTTTCAAAGGAGATTGGCCTGAGCATGAATGGAGAAGACCTATGAACGGAGGGAACTGGGTTGTTCTCAGAAAATGCAGAGCCATACCCATTCTCAAATAAATAAATAAATAAATAAATAAATAAATAAATAAATAAAAAATAAATAAAATATGCACTGATTTACTGCTTATATGTACAATATTTCTGAAATTCAACAGTTCAGAAGATGATTTATTATCAAAACTCCTGGTGATGCATCTCTCACAGTAAGACAAAGTACAAATGCTGCAATGTCAGTTAACGATCTACCCATCAATAACGCAGCACATTATACTGCAACTATTAAATGGTTAAATGTGCAATATACTAAGTTTCTACTTGGGAAATGGTGATCTGCTCTCATCCAATATATAGCGGTCATTGAACTATAATTGAAGAGATGAGGAAAATGTATCTATAAAATATTTAACAATCCAATCCTTTCATGAAACTTGCATATACTCTATATTCTTGTTAGTATCATTTAGCACAAACTAAAGAGATGATTTGTGGGGACGAGGGGGTGTTCTTATGAGCTTTCAAATGTACACATCCTCTACATTAATTCAAAAATTGGAGTTTTTAATTGAAGCAACACCTGGTAGTCAATTAAAGGCCTTTGCATCTCTCAACTTCAAATTGAATGTAAATGTTTTCAATGAGTTTCATTGTCTGTGTTCTAACTATTGAATGATCGGGTCAGTTTAATAGTGCTGGTACCATATCTCTGTTCTTGAAAAGTTTGATATAGGGACTTTCAGTATTTATTCCTAATATACTGCTTGTCCATAATAAAGAGCATTTACGATGACTGCATACCCAGACAGCTGTCATGGGTATATTTATGCATACATTAACAATATCCAATACATCTGGAAGTTGAGTCATGGCTACTGGACTTCTTTTTTGAGAGATAAAAACGTTTCACTGTTCATCCAAACAGCTTCATCAGACCGATGAAGCTGTTTGGATGAACAGCGAAACGTTTCTATCTCTCAAAAAAGAAGTCCAGTAGCCATGACTCAACTTCCAGATAAACTCACCTGGATGACTGAGAATCTTCACAGAAATATCCAATACATCATTATTATATGCTGCTATACTCTTGGATGTCTTCTCAAGAGCATATATTATGGTTCAAACTTGTGGAATATGCAGGTATGTCAAGAAAAGATTTTGAACAGTGGTTTTGCTAAATGTCAAATCTGTGGTACAGATGTATGGCACTCTATAGAACTATGTCAAGACTAGAGTAAAACTGATAGGCCACCCAGTTCAACAATCCTTACCTATTTAATTAAAGGGACCTTTGTCAAGGCATCACTTGGGAAATTCATCTTCTAGTAGTACACTGAGCCATACCTGACCATTAAAAAAAGAAAAGAAAAGGGAAAGCAGATAGTCACATATACTTAATTATCCTTATTAACATTTTATAATTCAATTATTTGAGAAACCTCTGGTTTATGAATGTGGCATATTGTGCTTCTATACTCATTATTCAAAAAGCTAGGAAATGGCCAGTATTATATTTCACAGTATCATGTCCTTGTTGCTAGCAGGCAAAGGGACACCCAGCTTTACACAGAAAAGGGCAGCCTGAATGTTAACTACACTAATAGCAGCAGTTAAGATGGTCTATAGCAGTGGTTCCCAAACAGGGGGCCGGGACCCCTTTGGGGGTTGAACAACCATTTCACAGGGGTCGCCATGAACCAGTGAAGAAAAAGGCACAAATGGCTTGGGTCTGAAGGAGGAGGGGGAGCAAGGGGGCAAAGTGTGAGTCACAGCTTGAAAGGTTGGAGGGGATGTCAGTCAATGGCACTGGAGGCTGCAATTGGCTGAGGGTGCCTGTAGAGGGAAGTTCTCTATGGCAGCTGTGGCAGTGGCCTGTCAAAGGGGGCTTGTGGCCGCTTCCAAGCCAGGCAAGGGGTCACCACAACATGAAGAACTGTATTAAAGGGTCGTGGCATTAGGAAGCTTGAGAACCACTGGTCTACAGATTACTCTCTTCTGCTCTCTACCATTCACAACTCTGACAACGGCTTTGTGTTTGGGTAATAATTGATTAACCAATGAAAAAGGAATCTGTTTCTATGATTTCCCCTTGCATGAAGAAGAGCTGTACAGATATGAGAAACAACCAGAAAACTAGAAAAGTGGATGCTGAATCAAGCCTGAAACTCTCACTAGAGTAAAACTGAATCAACTGAGCCTATCCTGCTAGGAACATATAACAGAAATATGGAAGTGACTGGAGTAAATTATATTGCTGTTAAAAGTGAGGGAGAAACTGTAGTAAAAGAGGAAGACCTAACACTAGATGGGTTGACTCAACAGAGGAAGCCACACATTAGTTTAAAGAAGATCTAAGAACGTATTAGAAAAGATAATATTGCTAGGAAGCTGAATCAGTAGGAAGAGAAAACATCCTAACATGAGATGTTGGTTTGCATGTTCTGAGTGCAGCTGTTAATGACAGCATATTTTGGAAGTCAGTAATTAATATAGTCACCACACCACAGAAGTGATTTGATGACAGATAGCATCTTTGGAGATGTTTTTCTTAATTACCAAGCAATGTTTCCTTGATATCGAAACAAGATTAGTGTAGTAGGCATCAAAATTCTGCTAATATTATGTAAGATCATCCTCAACCATAAAGCAAAAAACAGTAATTTTACATCTTAAATGAGTGAGCTTCTGAATATTTATTCTCTATTTTTCCAAACATTTTTTAAAAATATTTTTACATCAGAAATAGAAACTCATTTTAATGTCTGGTCAGGAAGAAGTTAAAAAGTTCTCTTTTGTACAATCTAGCATGGCTACTTTTTTGAGATCTGAGTCTATCAAGAAGAGGGGGCATGTGCATGATACATTTGTTTGAGGATGTATAAATCTGTATCTACATTAATCAGTTTTGGAAGAATTGAGGGACCTTGTTTCATCTTTTTTTAATGCTCCAGTATCATTCTCAAGATAAATTCTCATTTAGCCCTAATCCCCGGAGCCAAACTTCCCTTGCCTGTGACTTGGCACATCATCCCCAGTTCTGGCCCCTCTATTTCTAATCATTGGCCATGCTAGATGAGGATGGTGGGTTGAAATAATCTCTTGGGAATGTTGTGAAATGGACCAGTTATGTCTCCTTGGACTAACCCTAGCAACCAGCTTTGAAGAGTCAATATAGTTCTCCAGTAATGGCTCTTTGGAATTGAAATAAGGATGGTCATTTTATCCTGAGCTGCTAGGTAGCTCAGAGATTCAAGCATCTGACTGTGTAGCCAGTGACTGAAAGTTCGCTTCCTTACTGTGTCTCCTTGACAGAGTCTGGACTTGATGATCCACAAATATACTATGCCCTTCCAGCCTGGCACAATATATTAGTGTTTTAAATCTATGCTTAAATATTAACTTACATACTTATATATCTAAAAAGTGACATGGTCTTCTTTTCTTCAGTCATTCCAGCACTGATCCGTGCAGTACACATACAGATGTGACAGTTTGTTCCTGAAGTAAATTATCTATCTAGGAAGACCCAAAACATCTTATTACTCTGCAGAAAATGGCTGCTACATTAAATACTATACACAAAAAGTATGATTCTTAGTCAATAAGCAGAGATGTTCCTCTTCCCACCCCATTTTAAGATTCTGATGTTCTTAAATGAACTTGTAAGGGAAAGTGAAGTTTGAAATGGGGCTCATAATTCATTTTGTCAAGCTGATGAAAAATGTCCTTAAAAATGGAAAGATACAGAAGTAAATGATTACTTTTTTGATGGATGGATTGCATTATGTTGTTCAGATACAGTGGTGGTATCAGATAAATTTAACTGTAATAACATTTGTCTTGGATAATTCAGTTATAACTGTCATGATTAGAATTACTTGTACAACTTAGGGTAACTGCACATATTTTAACACTTTGCATTCCAGGAAGGTGGCGTATGACTTTTAATTTTTTTATCTTTTATTATTTTGGTAACTTGATAGTTCATGATGGAATTGCTTTTGTCAACCAGTTGGGATGTACTGCTCCGTAACACTTAAAGAACTATCTGGGCATCCAAACTCAACCAACTGGATAGTTCATTTACTGAACACGGAAGGATGCAAGGCTGAGTGAACCTCAAGCCAGCTATTTGTGATTGAACTCAGGGTGTAAGCAGAGTTTTGGCTGTAGTACAGCAATTTAACCATTGTGCAATGAGGCTCCTTACAAAAGGTGAGGAATGCTTTTGAAAGCCAGAAAAAGCAAATAAACATAAATCGTTTGTGAAGTACTAATTTCTGGAGTATGCCATTGTAGGAGGGGCATCTAAGACATGATTGTTTCTTCAAGTCAAAACAAACCAAACTAATGAAACACTAACTGTTAGTCCCAGCTGGATGGACCCACAGAAGTAATGAATCTCACATAGTGATTTTGTCAAGATGGCTGACACTTAACACCAAGTGTCTAACTGCTTCTTTCTTTCTTTCTTTCTTTCTTTCTTTCTTTCTTTCTTTCTTTCTTTCTTTCTTTCTTTCTTTCTTTCTTTCTTTCTTTCTTTCTTTCTTTCTGAGTGCATTTGACATCTGAAGACATTTAACTCTATTTTCATCTATTACATCGGTTTAAGATCAACTGTTTGCCCATTGATGGCTCTTAAAACCACTAGTGTTTTTGTTCACAACTTCCACCTGGCACTGACTGCTACAGCATTCTGTTAGAAATGCCATTGGGAGCTGACTCCTGTTGAGTTTCATCATGCCACCATTTTGCTTAACTTGCTGCTAGTTTTACTTACTGCCTCATCATTCTCAGTGCTGGAGGTGTAATACCTCCTTAAAAAAACTTACTCCAGCTCGCCCAGTTGGTAGTACCTTGTAAGGGCACCTTCCCAGGGTTACAGGAGAAGATTGTCTACAGTTTTGAAGATGGAAGAGGGCTTTATCCCTCAATGACAGATAAAATAGAAGAACCATCTTCTAGGAGAAGGAAAACTCTGATTTTAAACTTCCACTGCCTTCTGGCTAGAGATGGACAAGAAATGAATTTTTTGTTTCATTTTTGTTTTTTGTTTTATTACAGAATGAAATTGAAAAGGAAGTGCCCTTTAAAAAAATGAAACAAAACAAAACAGAAATTTTCATTTTGTTCCATTTCATTTTTGTTTATTATTTATTTTGACAAGCACTGCACTGATGCTTGTCAAAATAAATAATAAAAATAAGTGCCAACAATTGGTTCGTTTTGTTTCATTTCATTAATGGCAGCACAGGAGATGTCTCCTACCTGGTGCTGGTCCTTCCTGGGGGTCCAGTCTTCCTGGCTGCAGGGAGGGGCAGCCAGAAAAAAAAAAGCTGATGGCCCGCGCATCAGCTGTAGCACAGGCCACATGGTCAGCAGTAAAAAAACCCAATAAAATAAAATTAAAATAAATAACATTAATTTTTAAAAAGGAGCAACAACCCGGCCCCAGGCGCCATGCAGTCAGTGCTTGGAGGGGGGAAAAAGGAGCGCCGACCTGGCCCCAGACTAGGTAAAGAAGCGCTGACTGTATGGTCCCTTGGGAGGGGAAAGCCAGAGCTTCAAACAGCCCCTGCCAGAGGGGCCAGGATCACCCTGCCACCGCTACTGCCCCCACCACTACCAGTAAGGATGATGTGTTGATGATTGAAGATGATGATTGAAGATGATGATTGAAGATGATGATGAGGAGGAGGAGGAGGAGGAGGAGGAGGCCAGTCCAGTTTGTGTAGTTGTTGTCAATGCCTGTGTTTTTTTGTGTGTTTTTTTAAATGTTTATTCCTGGCTGTGCACTCTCATATAGATTAAACCGCACAAAGCGGGAAAAACAAATAACAAATCAATGAACCAACGAAACTTTAAAATTTAACAATTTTTTTCAGAAAATCCATTAAAAATGAAATGAACCAAACCAAACCCTAAAATGAACGAAACCAAAATGAATTGCCATTTTTTTCAGTTTGTGCCCATCTCTAGTTGTGAACAATCATTTTCTGGTAACTTCTGCCATGCAGCTGGAACTAATTGTATTGGCTCTGCCATTCTGACTAATCCAGCGACATGGAGAGGGTTTTTTTTGCTGTTTGGGTAACAGTTTTAACCTCCATATCAAAATATTCAAAATATTCAAAATAAATAAATAAATAAATAAATAAATAAATAAATAAATAAATAAATAAATAAATAGGCTGTGGTAAAATTGAGTCATGGCTGCCCCTTTTGGGATGTTTTCTCCCAGAGTTTAGAAATCTGCTGAATAAAGTTAACAGCACATTTCCAGTTAGTAACTGACCCAGATTTAATGGCCTGAAGGTCAAGGGCAAATCAGGACAAAGTTTACTTGCACTATGGCAGGCACCCTTTTAATTTAGGGATCATTGATTAAATTGATTTAATAAAGTTGTGGCCCAATTTTAAACCCGGCTGTTTATTTCAGGTCTGGGGTCATGGACTGTCCAATTCTACCCTCCCAATGAATTACAACGTTAAGGGGAGCGAATCTATTGCTTTTTGGCCCTTGCAGTCCTTTTCTGTCCTGCCAATGTAACATCTTGTGAGCACTGCTGAAGAGCCCAGTGGCTTAGGTCTTTGGCTGTGGAACTAGAGTTTGGCAGTTCAGTTTCCCACTATGCCTTCTTGAGAGGTCTAGACCCAGTGAGCCATTGGGTCTCTTTTAACTCTGTAGTTCTGAGACAATGAAGAAAATATCCCTTGCTGGTGTGTTTGTTTGTTTGTTTGTTTGTTTGTTTGTTTGCTTGCTTGCTTGTTTGTTTGTTTTTAATGAGCTGTGATAATGAGATATGGTGTAATGGATAGAGAGAGAAACTAGCATTCAGGAGATGTGGGCTTGAATTCCTGTTCACCCGTGGAAGCTCACAGTGATTGGTGGCAAGTAGACATGGGCACGACTTGGCGAAATTCTCATTTCCGTTTCCGTTTCCGTTTCTCGTTTTCGTTACGTAATGGAAATGGTAACGACAATTACTCCGCCAGAACTCGAACTCAAACTGACTAAAGAAAAATTGGGTCTGATTTGTCGTGGTCATTCCTGGCATCGCAGCGATCACGCGATGCCAAGCGGCACAGGAAAAAAGTTTTAAAAATTAAAAAAAAACCCGATTCCCGGCAAAAAAGCAGGCGAAAATATGCCTGCCTGAGTGAGGGCACCTACCAGAGGGGTGGTTTCTGGGGGGGGGATCCCCGGCCTCCCCCCTCCTCTCCTGGGCTGCGCAAAGTGCACATCCTCGTCGAGTCGCCACGCCAACTCGCCAAGCGGCGCGGCACAGAAAAAAAGTTTAAAAAAAAAAAAAAAACGATTCCCGGCCAAAAAAGCAGGCAAAAATATGCCTGCCTCAGTGAGGGCACCTACCAGAAGGGTGGTTTCTGGGGGGGGGGGGTCCCGGACTCCCCCCCTCTCCTCTACTGGACTGTGTGCATCCTCGTCCTCTCGCCAACTCGCCATGCCATGCGGTGCGGGCGGGGGATCCAAATGGGGTGACCGCAATATTTATTTTGAAATTGCGTGGTCCAAAAATACACCAAAGCACCACAGAAACTTGCGAAAATAGCTATTTTAAAACTGCCTGCCTGAATTTTTTCAGTAGCAGCAGTGGGTTTTTCTTGCAACAAAACGTCTCCATTGATTTTATTTTATTTTATTTTTATTTTTATTTTTTTACACCTGTGCAATGATGGGCTGGCCATGGGAGTGGACCATGCAAATTTTTGTAGCCATTCCACCAATTGCATGGCCACTTGGCCAGGTTTTGACCGAGACTTCTGGGATGTGCCAGTCGGGCATAAAAAGCCCACTAACCCTAGCCCGAACCCGAACCCGAACCCTAACCCATACACCAGTACACTGTCCTTCTTAGTGGGTCAGAGAGGCACCCAGAGGTGCACCCCAGTAACTCACCCTAACCTTACCTGTAACCCTAAGCCTAGCCCTTGCGCTAACCCCTAACCAGTAAGCCAGATGTGTACTCACATTGCACTACAGCAAGTACACTTCCCTTCTTAGTGAGCCACAGGGCGCCCGTAGGGGTCCTCTCTCACTTCGTTCCCCAGGCCAAGTGCACCGCAGGCAGTGAGTCACAGAGGCACCCGAAAGAGAGGTGCCTCTGCCTGCTACTGCAACTGCAACTTAATGGTATGCATATCCAATTGGCTATGCATGCCATTTTGTAGCGGGCCAGAGGAGGCACCCACCCCAGAGAGGTGCCTCCAGGAGCCCGCTTTCCCTTCATGGCGGGCTAGAGGAGGCACCCACCCCAGAGAGGTGCCTCCAGGAGCCCACTACCCCCCCCAACCAGTGCTAACGACAGACAAAAAACGACAAACGAAACGACAAATTTTTGGAAAATTTCACGAAAAACGGAAACGAGCCGAAATGGGCCGGCTCCGACACACGACAACTCGAAATGTAATTTTTCCTGGTCGTGCCCATCTCTAGTGCCAAGATATGTGGGGCTGGCAAAGGTGCTTCTTAAATATATACCACTTACTTTGAAGCCTTTGTAGGTGTGCTATATGTCAGTTCCAACTTGACAGCACATCATTTAACATGGTAGAACAAAAGAGAAGAGGCAGAAAAATGGCCCCATTAAAGTCCCCTCCTCCCCATTTTTCATTCCAAGTGTTCACTCCAAATTTTCCACAATTCTTTCACTCTCGCTGTCTTTCTGAAAGATCAGCCCAGTTCATATCTACTTAAAAGCAAGGTTCTGTGAGTTCAGAAGCCATCTACCAGAAACCTATGAGACTGCAGCCTCAGTCTAGCTGTATATTGTATAGTCTTCAGAGTTCGAGACCTTGTTCTTCTTAAGCATGGAAAAGAAGACAATTGGTAAGCAAAGGTTATAATTATTTTCCACTCATTTATAGATACACAAGTGATTTCCTCATAACTTGTAACTACTGGATAAGCTTCGACACTATCACGTGATCTAAAGGCATACAAATTTTGCTGTTGCTTTGTATCCATTTTTGCCAAGTTCTATTGAAAAAAATAACAGAAAGCACACTATCTGTGTTTTCACAGTGGCAGACTCAAGACTTCTTGGCTGTAGTCAGATGGCTGAAGTTTGGGCACTTAGTTGTTGTCAAGCAGCAAACACAAATAAGAGGCAGGGAGCAGCTGAGGTGAATACTAGCGATATGCATATCTGGATGCCTTTATTTTCTTGAAATTTGTCTTCACCTACTTTTGCCAATTATTAAGAAAACTAATTCAGAGATGCACAGCGATGCTTCTGATTCTATTCTTGTACAGCAAGACATAAACATAATGGAACCACCAAGATAATTTTACGTTGGGTTGTTTACCCACCCACCCATCACTGCATTTTTTCAAATTTTTTTGTTACAATAATTGCTGCCACAGCCTCAAAGGCTAAAAATCGTTTTTCATCTCATGCATGAAGAATTTTAGCCTGATTGATGACAGCTATGGAACCTTTCCTTAGTCACTAAGCTGCACTAATTTGCAAGCTAAAACAATATTAGCAAATTGTTAATGATCCATGAAACTGCAGCAGCAGCCTTAAATGTTATGCTCAGAACTTTCTTACAACTAAAGCAGCTTACCTAAATTCCCACAATGCACATGAAGATGAGATGGCATTTAGGAGGGAAAATAGCCAAAAATGGAATAAGGAGGTAAGAAAAGAAGATTAATAATTTTAAAGAGACATGCTCAGCTTGTGCCTAAAACAAGTGAGAGAGAGAAAAAATGCATGAGATAAATTACATTTTGAAAAACCTAGCCTAAATTGTTAGCCATTTGGAATTTAATTTTCATGTGGAGCTAAATCTGGTCTGTACATTTCCTGCTGGAGCTAATAGCTGTAATTTCCTTTTTATTTCCTGCGATGTATGTCTGAGTTTCAAAAATGAAGCAAATCCTTAAAACTGCACCTGTGTGCCTCCTTTCAAATGCTTTTTCTAAATGGGTCTGAGAGTAATTTCCAGTAATGTAGTTTTGATATGATTCTAGCAATTATGTTCACGGGACAATATCCAAAAGATGTCATGTTACAGCACTTGTTGTCAATCATCATGTCAACAGAGCAAGGAGAAATGATGTAACTATGCTTGGCTTCAGCTTAACACAAAGTGCATGCAAACATGACATCCAGCCGTACATTCCTACCTACTAGCTCCATTCCTGAGACAAGATTTCTACCAAGGTACCACTGTAGATACAGAAAGCATTTGGCCAGTTTCCATACAGTGTTCCATAATTAGCCCTAACATTAAAGATGGCCATGAAGTGATTTGTGTGTCTATTAAAGTTTATATGCATGGCACCACAGGTGCCAGATGCTCTCTTTCCCCACCCAGAGCTGAGTGGCCAGCTACCAGAAGAGGCAAAGCAAAGTGTTCTGCTTATATACCGCCCCATACAATTTCAAGTAGTCTCTGGGTGGTTTACAGTTTTAATTGCAGTAATGCAGGCTACACTCCCCCCCCCCAGCAAGCTGGGTACTCATTTTACCGACCTCGGAAAGATTGAAGGCTGAGTCAACCATGAGCCGGCTACCTGGTATTGAACCCCAGGTCGTGAGCACCATTTTGCCTGCAATACAGGCATTTAACCACTGAGCCACGGGGAAGGAAAGTCCCTGCTCCTGACCAGGCTGGCCAAGAAGGATGAACCAGGCAGTGTAAACCAGCTTGTGAGTTGGGCAGCCAGCTAGTGGTGAAGGGGGGTTGAGGGGGCAGAGAATGTGGCACCTGTGGCACCATGAGTACAACATTTGAAGTTGAGGCACAGATCACTTTGTTCTGTGCACATCTCTGCTTAACATCAGATTCAGAAACCATGCTATCCATCTAGAGATTTGTAGAATGGTGGTAACAGAACAACCAAAAGCAGGTCATAAATAATAAAATATATTAGTAGGAGCACAGCATGTCAAAAAGCAGAAGAATGGCACGATCAGTAAAACTCAAATATGTTCCGGCTCTCTCTTGAGCAGGACCTTGCATAGGTAGACAGGACACCCCATGAACTGAAATATAGCTTCATGCTTCTCCTTTAAGATCTGTACTTTTCTGCTTCTAACAATAGGCTTTTTTGGTGTTATGGTGTAATAGGATCCATTCAGATGAGCACATACAATAAGGGAAGGGCTCTAATCCAGAGTCAGACTTGGAGGACTTATTTTTGTGTGTCTTGTTGACACTGTGATCCAGAAATAACTTGACTATTCTGATCCTCTTTCTTATGACATGAGTTGCGGCTGATGAAGCAAGAACGCAGGAGGCTTGAGGACATTTGGAGGACACATCGGAAGGAAGTGAGTACTCAACCTGTGCCTGGAGGCAGTTTTGGAATGGATCAGGATGAACCAATTCAAACTGAACCCGGAGAAGACCGAGGTTCTGTTCTTTGGGGCATCCTCATCTGGGTTCAGTGGCCCTCTCCCTAGACTGGGGTGTGTGTGTTTTCCTCCAGCCTACGGACAAGGCTAGGAATCTGGGCGTGGTCCTGGACTCAGCCCTCTCCCTGCAAGCCCAGGTGATGGCAGTCTCCAGGGCCACTTTTTTCCACCTCCACAGGATTGCCCAGATCTGACCGTACCTCAATGAGTCCTCCCTGAGGACAGTCGTGCAGGCCCTCGTGATTTCAAGGATCATCTATTGCAATGGCCTCTATGTGGGGTTGCCCTTGACCCTTGTCCGGAGGGTCCAGCGGGTACAGAATGTGGCGACCAGACTGGTGGTGGGTGCTCGTACATTCGAGGACATCACCCCAGTTTTGGCCCACCTGCATTGGCTACCCGTTGCCCTCCAGATAAGGTTCAAGGTCCTGGTTTTGATTTTCAAAACCCTCCACAGCTTGGGACCAGAGTACCTGTCGGAGCGTATCTCTCAGAGATCGACTGGGACCAGGCCCACGAGAATGGCGCACGCGCACTCTCTGAGGGTGGCCACACCCGGGGAGGCACTGAAATCGCTCACGTGTAACCGTGCCTTCTCTGTGGTGGGCCCCACATTGTGGAACCATCTCCCCAGTGAGCTATGCCTTGCACAGTCCCTGCCCACCCTTAAAAAGGCTTTGAAGACTCACCTTTTTAAGGAGGCATTTGGCAACCTTTTTACTTTTTTTTTTGCCACCCGCCTCGTCTGTTCTGATGAATATTGATCCCCTCTATTTTATTGGAATTTTCCCCCTTTTGTTGTGGTTTGTATTCTGTTAGCCGCCCAGAGTTCCGATCTGAAAGATGGGCAGGATATAAGTATAACAAACAAATAAATAAAATCAAGAGTATACAGCAAGATCCAGCTTCTTTTACCCATAAACCTGTTTTATTTAAATTTAAAGAGAGAGGCAGCCAAGCCTGGCATGTGTGAGACTGTAAAACTTTAAAATAAAAATCCACAAAGAGTGAAAAATTAAATATATTAATCTCCTTTGAAATATCTGTTTCTGGAAAACTGGTCTCCCAGTGCAGAGGTCCCTCAATCAGCTGCCACTGATAAGCAGCATTTGGGGGGGGGGTGTTGGAGCAGGCCAGGCCCTCCCTCTCCACCCCTTGGAAGCATGGGGAGAAGTTGGGGGGGTGAGGCATAGGGCACCATTGCCTCTATGTGTCTGGATGGCCGAGAAAGCGGCAGTGGGTGGGTGGGGGCTGGATCTAGCCAGGCACTCCCTCTTCCCCCTCGGAAGCACGGGGAGAAACAGGGCCCAGGCCAGAGAAAAGCTGCCGCTGCCAACGGGGAAAAGGGAGATCAGTAATCCTGTTAATATAATCATCATCACTTCAGAGTGACTGTTGGCCAGATGGTGTGGTATAAAAATCAAATCAAATCAAATCAAATCAAATCAAATCAATAAATCGATAAATAAATGAATAAATGAATAAATAAATTTGTAATACTTTCTGACAGAGAGTTGAGAAAGGGATGGTTACATGTTGAAATACGAGTCTTATAAATCTAGCCAGTATTGCATTTGAACTCTTTATCGTCATGACTATGTGAAGAAAACACACACTAAAGATATATATTTTAGCAACGAACCTCCCAATTTAGTATGTTTCAAGTGCCATTTCATGGCTAGGTTTCAGTATATAAAAATAACCGTGGTTTGCATGGCTTGGAGATAAGTCAAAGTGAAAATCATCTTTGGTGCAGTTTTGCTTCTTTATTGATTTTGCGGACACCTGAAGCATGTAGTGATGACCAAGGAGCTGTGTGTGAACCCCAGGCATTTTGAAACAGAAGAAAAATGTTAAGAATCCCTGTGAAGGAAAACCACCATATTTTACAGAGATCTACTCCAAACATGCTTTTTATAAATTGTTTTCTATGCATGAATCCTCCAAGGTGACTGATGAGGTTGCCATGAATTTGTCACAATGAAAGGCTACTGTCACAAGACATACATCATCAGATCAAGAGAACGACATACTCACTTGCAAAGCACAAAAAGTCATGCCCAAAAATCAGGGAATTTGATTTTGAAAGAGAATGAAATGTGCTGAAACACAGTCATGGCCAGACTGTGCTCCAGCACATTTCATTCCCTTTCCAAATCAAATTCCTTGGCCACTGAAGTCTGACATTTGGCAAACAGTCTTCCCTCCCACTGAGTGCTGATCAGATCATTTGCAGGATCAGGAGACCAGCTGAGCTCAGAAACACACATTTTCTTTTATCCTCCTCAAATGCCGTTTGCGGTCTACAAGGACATGTAAATATTAGAAGGATTTTATATTTGCAGCAGTTTTACATAGTACATGTTAGGGGGTGGGGGTGGAGAAGATATAACAGCCCTGCTCTATATGCAAAATTGGGTAATGACATTCAAACCCATATCAGAGGCTGTCTGAACAAAAGTATTTGCTCCATCTGGAGCAAAATTCTGGATCTGAGAGAGAAAGAAGGGGCATGAAATGAATTATATGTCCACATCATTTCACTGGTCTCTTGCCCACTTCCTTGCTCATTGCTTGTGCTCTATTGAGGTGGTCTATAGGTAGAAACAAGCAACATGGAAGTGGGGGTGCTTTTAAAAGGGCAGCACATTAAATTATTATGTGGCATTGTTCCACTATTTGCAAAGCAACTTGCTTTTGTTTGATGGCTGGCCACTGGGGACATGCAACAAGTTTTGTCCGCATGCAGGTTGCACCAAGACATCAGCCATGATAAATGCTGGCATAGTAATGTTTATATTACATTCTACCTGCGAAGTTGCCATCTCATCTGTTTCTTCTAAACTGTCGACTAGAATGACTCACACTCCATCTGTGGCATAGACCCTCAATCTGCCTTCCTTTTTGTCATACCAGACAGCGGGTAAAATGCACAGGTAGGGAGAGGGAGTGGAGGACACAGCTCTGACCAAAGAGGAGGATTTTAGATCTATCACATGGACACTGTCCCAAAGACCTTAGAAGTATTGGACAGATTCCTAGAGGAAAAGTCCATCACAGGTTAGAAACCATGATTGAGATGTTTAACATCCAGGCTTACAATCAGGGTACTTCAAGGGCCAGATGCAGGGGAGTGGTATCAGGAGACAGACGTCTAGTCTTGTGTGCTCCCATAGGCATTTGGTCGGGCCACTGTGAGATACAGGAAGCTGGACTAGATGGGCCTTTGGCCTTATCCAGCATAGCGCTTCTTATGTTCTTATGTACATCTTTAAAGCGTATATATTCCATTTTCTCTCTCACACACACACCCAAAAAACCACCATGTGGTGGGAATCAAGCACAATCACAACCTGACTTAAATCTCTTAGTCAAAGGGACCTTTGTTTCCATTGTCTTGTATTTATGGATAATAGAAGTTTTCCAGGGTTGCAGGCTCTTGGATCTTCCTATGCAATGCTGCTCTACCTAAGGGAGATGTAAAGACATTGCAACTTCCCAAAGCACTTTGGAGGGAGTTGCTGATAATGTGTCCAGGGCCACAGCTTGTTTGTTCTGTTTCCTAGATTTCCAACTAGGAACCCACAATGGACCTGAATAAATCTCAGAATCCCAAATATTTTATGAAATGGAACTATTTCCTTCTGCTCACCTCTAAATTACTGTGCATACAGTGTTCACAGCTAGCTGGCAGCTCACCCTAGATAACTTGTTTCCTTCTGTCTCAATAAAAAGTGTCAGATATCATTTGAGATCATATCCTGTATCAGGGATGGCGAACCTTTTTGCCACCGAGTGCCCAAACTCGGTGGCGGTGGTGGTTGAGATTGGCGGTGGCGGTGGTGGAGGAGGAGGAGGCGAAGGCAGCAAGGATGATGGAGGGGGCGGGTCTGGGTGGGAGGGCTGGGATGGTGGCAGAGGCGGGGTCAGATCGGTGGCGGCAGGGGCGGCAAGGGCGATGGCAGAGGCAGTGGTGGGCCGGTTGGGATCAGCGGCAGCGGGGGGTCAGGGGTGGGGCCAGGTCGAGGGCAGCAAGGGCGACGGGGTCAGAGTTATCGGCGGCGGCGGCAGTGGCAGGAGGGGCAGAGATGGCAGCAGTGCCGGCGGAGGCGGGTCAGGGGCAGCAGGGGGCGGAGTCAAGGGCGGCGATGGCATTGGCGATGGCAGGGTCACCCTGGCACCCGACATGCTCCCTGCCCCCCCCCACTCCCCCCTCCACAAATTCCTCATGGCTGGTCCAGCGAAGGGGGAAGTGGGGGGGGCAAGGAGCATGTCGCGTACCAGGAGAAAGCTCTTTCCGTGCCACCTTTGGCACACGTGCCATAGGTTCACCATCCCTGTCCTATTTCAACAGTACCAATACGATTTAACAAGGTCTATCTTCCAAAGATCAACTGAGGCCCGGCCCACTAGAATGTCGCAGGCGCTCTCACTCCAAGTGGCCACACCTAGGGAGGCGCAGAAATCTATCACCCATAACTGTGCCTTCTCGGTGGCTGGCCCCTCGGTTTGGAACCATCTTCTGAGTGAATTGCACCTTGAACAGTCCCTGCCCGCCTTCAAAAAAGCATTAAAAACCTTGCTTTTTAGGGAGGCATTTGGCAACCTGGTTTAGGTTTTGTTTTTTCTCTCACTGGCTTGCTGATGATTTCTCGACTCCTCTGTTGAGTTGTTTTATTCTATACTATATTTTATTCCTTATTTTTGTTTTTTATTCCCTCTTCAGTTGATGTATTGTTTCCTTTGGGCCTGTCTTGCTCTTTTGTTCACCGCCCGGAGATCCTTCGGGAAGACAGGTGGTATAAAAATGAACAAATAAATAAATAAATACTATATATGAGACCACAAAGAAAGATAATTATGACTATGCTTACAAGAACTCAGATAGAGAGAGAGAGAGAGAGACGGTGTGGTGGCTCAGTGGACTAAGGCTTCCGAAAACTGTGCGCTGCAAAGTCGGCAGCTAGGCGGTTCGAATCCCGGGTGGCACGCAGTGGAGTGAGCTCCCGCTGATAACCCCAGCTCCTGCCAACCTAGCAGTTCAAAAGCATGTCAATGCAAGTAGCTAAATAGGTACCGCCATAAAAAGCGGGAAGGTAAAACAGTGTTTCCTTGCAGCCATGCCGGCTACATGGCCATGGACTTGCATAACCCTGGCTCTTCGGCTTGAATATAGCAATGAGCACCACTCCTAGAGTCGGACACGACTAGCACGCATGTGGGGGGGGGAAACCTTTACCTTTAACCTTTTTATGAAAACATAAAGAAAGATCATTATGACTATGCTTACAAGAACTCAGAGAGAGAGAGAGAGAGAGAGAGAGAGAGAGAGAGAAGAAGAAGAAGAAGAAGAAGAAGAAGAAGAAGAAGAAGAAGAAGAAGAAGAAGAAGAAGAAGAAGAAGAAGAAGAAGAAGAAGAAGAAAACAGAAATATGAGCTCCGATAAATGCTGAGGGATTTTAAAGGGAACAGTTTACAGAATAAGAGGGAAAGAACTCAAATGCAACTTGGGGACAAAGCATAGTGGCTCAGTGGACTAGAGCGCTGACAACTGTTGGCTGCAAAGTCGGCAGCTCAGCGGTTGGAATCCTGAGGTCCACGCAGTGGATCGAGCTCCTGATGTTAACCCCAGCTCCTGCCAACCTAGCAGTTTGAAAGAATGCAAATGCAAGTAGATAAATAGGTACTGCCATAAAAAGGGGGAAGGTGAACAGTGTTCTGCGCAGCCATGCTGGTCACATGGCAACGGACTTGCACAATTCTGGCTGTTTGGCTTGAAAACAGTGATGAGCACTGCCATTAGAGTCGGACATGCCTAGCATGCATGTTTGAGGGGAATCTTTATACAGTCCCTGGTAGAGATGGGCACGACTTAGCGGTATTCCCGTTTCCGTTTCCGTTACTTGTTTCCGTTACTCTACGGAAACGGTAACGGGAATCACTGCCCCAGACTTCGAGCTCGAACCGACGAACGAACAATTTGGTCTGATTTGTCGTGCTCGTTACTTGCATTGTGCAATGCCAAGCGGCACAGAAAAAAAGTTTTTAAAAGTTAAAAAAAAACCCGATTCCCGGCCCTAAAAGTAGGCGAAAACTGTCTGAGGGCACCTACCAGGCCAGAAGGGTGTTTTATTTGGGGGGGGTCCCCGCCCCCCTCTCCTTGGCTATTGCTACTGCTGCGCTGCTGGTACCAGGCTGGGAGGGCGCATCCATTTGCCATGCAGTGCGGGGGATCCAAAATGGCGACCGCAATATTTTTTTGAAATTGTTGCCCAAAACCCCACCAAAGCACCACAGAAACATGCGAAAATTAGCTATTTTAAATGCTTGAATTTTTACAGTAGCAGCAGTGGGTTTTTCTTGCAAAAAAAAGTCTCCGTTGATTTTATTTTATTTTATTTTATTTTATTTTTTTACACCTGCGCATTCGCAATGATGGGCTCGCCCATGGGAGTGGACCATGCAAAGTTTTGGAGCCATTCCACCAATCGCATGGCCAGGTTTTGCTGACTGTACCAGGCTGGGATGGCGCATCCATTTGCCATGCGGTGGGGGGGGATCCAAAATGGCGACCGCAATAATTTTTTTGAAATTGTTGCCCAAAACCCCACCAAAGCACCACAGAAACATGCGAAAATTAGCTATTTTAAATGCTTGAATTTTTACAGTAGCAGCAGTGGGTTTTTCTTGCAAAAAAAAGTCTCCGTTGATTTTATTTTATTTTATTTTATTTTATTTTTTTACACCTGCACATTTGCAATGATGGGCTCTCCCATGGGAGTAGACCATGCAAATTTTCCACCAATCGCATGGCCACTTGGCCAGGTTGACCACAGAGACTTCTGGGATGTGCCAATCGGGCATAAACAGCCCACTAATCGTAGCCCAAACCCGAACCCTAAGCCTAACCCATACGCCAGTACACTGTCCTTCTAAGTGGGTCAGAGAGGCACCCAGATGCACCCCAATACTCACCGTAACCTCACCCGTAACTAGCCTAACCCTAGCCGTTGCGCTAAGCCGTCTTAACCCTAAGCCAGATCTACTTGCATTGCACTACATGCAAGTACGTGAGACACAGCGGGTGCAAAGAGTCTGCCAGTCCGTCACTTGTGGCTCTGGCTGACTCCTGCAGCTCCCTCCAGGAGCCCGCTACCCCCTCCCCAAACCAGTACTAACGACAACAAAAAAACAAAAAAATGAACCGACTAATTTTTGCAAATTTTCGCGAAAAACGGAAACTAGCTGAAACGGAACCGGCCCGACTAACGACAACTCGAAAAAAATTTTTTTTCAAGTCGTGCCCATCTCTAGTCCCTGGTAATAAATTCTAAATTTTCGTCAAATATAATTTTATATATAGAAAAGCACACAAACCATCCTGTAGATATAAGAAAAAATGGTGCTTTCATTAGAATGTCTCTTTTTAAAAGTCTTTTTTTGTAGGTAACTGGAAAAAGTGTATCAGCATTCTTGTCACATTATGCCACACGGCAGTGCCTTGTCGGTCAACAAAAAGGCATTTGTGCCTTTTGGCTACAATTAGGCTAGATGTTTGATTTGTGCCTTATTTTAATTACTAATAGATTAATCCAGGCTTACAACAGCATAGGTGATTAGCATTTTGTAGATTGATTTGTTACCATGGAATGACCCTGATTATGTTCTTAGTAACCAGTTTAGTTCTAATTGGCTTGCTTTCATTAAAAACTTAAGAGCTGTACAGGGAGAGTGGCCAAGCTATATAACTCTTGCAAACTGCATGATGCTTCCATTGTTTGTGAGACATTGTGAAGTCTGCTTTTTAAAAAAGCACATGAAATTTGATTAATCAGTAGAGTTAAGGAATGTGACCCCCAGATTAATTACCATGTTCCATCGCTTGTATCTCCTGCACAGGCCAAATGTTTATAGTTTGGAATGCTAAGTCAGGAGGCAATGGAACAAGGTGCATTCTATTTTGTAAAAGGAGAGTTGCAGGCATACAATAAAAAGAAAACAGATCAGTTAGACAATATTAAGAAAATAAAGCAAACAAAATAATTTTCACAAACTGGCCGTGGGAGTGGGAATGTTTTGGCCTGGAAGACTCAACGAATGAGAGCTCCATGCCATGACTACAGCTGCGGGGCGCCTTTGCCGTCCCACCGAATCGAGGCGGGCGTAGCCTGCACACTTGGCGTGGGCTGCATCGGGGGCGTGCCCATATAAGGGACGGGTGTGCTTCCCTGGCACAGCCTTCGCCAATCTTTTAGCCCCCACCCGCCCACCCTATGGTTTCGGATGGTGATGCTTTGCTTGTCGCTTTGGGGCCGGATGGGAATTTTGACTGTCACTCTGATTGGCTGTGAGTGACAGTGTTTTTTTTCACCCATCCCACCATCCTTCAAGCCTTTAATAATAATAGCACCTCTTATTCGGTCACAATAGGCGGGTAGCGCAAGCCTTAACATCAATCTAGGTAGGTTCCTCCTGGTGATGGCAACTCTAAGGTGCCCGGGCAGCCCTAAATAAATTAGATAGGACAGCAGGCATATACAGGTTCAACTAAATAAAACCCCTGCCAATATAAGAAGGGCTGCCACTTCCTTTAAAACTTGGAGAAAAGGATGCCCAGGCATAGGGTGGGTATCCCACCCTCGGCATCATCGAATATACTGATGGAAGGTATCACAAGGAGGAGGGACCTAGAATTTATAACACCCCAAATTAACACTTGCGCTCCGGCACAGGCCCTCTCTTAGATCCCATTATAATAGCAAAGATCTGAGTTGTTGTAGTTTTAAATAAATTGTGGCCCATGTTTAATCCAAAGGAAACTGTGTCGCCTCTTTATTTCTGCGTGGGTGGGCAATATGCCTGCTAATGATGTACCATTCTTTGTGTTTGGCTTTCGTTTTTACTACAAATAACAGAATTCTCCATTCTATGAGTCCTACCTAACCGATAATTAAATGTGGCCTCCCTGAGAGGAAGGACTAAGCTGGACAGTTTTGTGGCCTGGAGAAACTATCCCTTTCAACAGGAAGCTAGGCAAAGCGAAGTCTATGCTAGAAAACAAGGTCTTCCAGCTTTTCTCCCAGGTAAGGCAAGGCATATTTAGATGTCTGTGAATGTTTGATTGTCAGATGTCTTATCCAAGAAAGATTAACTCTGGAGTCTGCAAGACATTGAAGGAAGGGCAAATTCCTAATAGCTGGTATTTCTGTTTTGTGTGCAGAAAAATTATTTTGGATTTATTTAGGAAAAAAGAACTCCCATTAGGTTTTATTCTTCATAACTAGAGGTGGGCATAAAACAGAAAACCGATAGTTCAGTTGGTTCTGTATCAGGCCCACCCTTGGTTCAGTTCGGGTTCGTACAGTTTTTTTTTAAAAATCCATATGAACCCGAACCGAACCAAACTGGGCCGGGCAGCGGCAGACCATCCCACCGATGCCTCCAAAGGCGTGCCTGTGGCTGGGCTGGGTGGTGGTAGACCATCCCACTGCCACCTCTGGAGGCCCAGCAGTGGCCAGGCCAGGTGGTGGTAGACTGTCCTGCTTTCCCCCCCAGTGCTGACCATTTGGCCCCAGGAGCCAGGATGGCACTTTTTATTTTTATTTTTATTTTTTTCACCATCAACCTATGTGGCCCCAGGAGCCGGGTTGGCGCTTATTTTTTTTTTAAAAGTCCCCGATGCCAGGGGCTTTTATCCCTACAACTGAGAGGCGCTAGCTGCTGCACCCCTTTTATTTTCCCCCCTCCTGGTCCCAGCCACCTGTGAGGAGAAGAGACGATAGCTACAAGGGAGGAGGGAGGAATGAAATACAAAATGAAACAAAATGGAAATTTCTGTTTCATTTCGTTTCATTTTCCTTTGATGGGTTGTATCGTTATTTGTTTTGTTAGGTAAGAAAACAAATAATGAATAATAAAATGTATTAAAAATTCGCTTCGTGCCCATCTCTGTTCATGACACCTAATGGAAAGTGATTTGATCCTATGTATATTTTACACAGAAATCAAAAGTGAAAGCCTATCAAGTCCTTAAAATTTAACCAGTGACCAATGTCTTTCTCCCCCAGGTTTGCTGAATGCTCAGAATGTAATTTCAAGTGAGCAAATTACTGAAATTGACAGCTGTTAGTTTCCCCCTGTCTTTCACTCAGTGTCATTGTACTAAGTGTCATGCCAAAGGGCCTTAGAAATTTTCCAAAGCCGTGGCCTGGACTCTAATAAACAATTGTGATACAAATCAAACACAAGATAATTACGTCAATTTCTTCTCAAATCATTAGAATGGAACTAAAGAATATTCATTTTTAATTACTGTTGATGAATAAGGATGTTTTAATGTACCTATTTAGTATATGTTGTATTGCTGTGCCCATAATCTCTGTTTCCAACTTTCTTCTGCTTCGTGGAGGAAGTTTTTAATCTTTCTTTCTTCCCACCCACCCCCCTCCAAGAGACACAGTGTATCAACACGGTCATAGTACAGGGGCTGATTGTGTTTTTTTTTAATTATTTATTTCTTCTGCCCTCCCTGAAGCTGAGGGAATGTTCCAATATTGTGAGGTGTCTCACTTCTTCAGCCACTTCACTCTATTGAAATATTAACAGAGGGAAGGAAAATTGACAGCCATAAGTCAACTTTAGTTCATTTCTAGTGATCACATGTCCTGGAAACAAACCAAAATGGAGTGATCATATTCACACACAAAGAAAACACCTACCCAAAACAATGTAGGCAGGAATGTTCTACTGAGGGGTTGGTTTGTTGTGACAATTATGTGTTCACCAGGAAAAAAAAAGCTGGGCCATCCCACAGCAGACCAAACAGAAGGATAAATGCCAGCCGGAGAGCATTATCTGAAATCTTTTATTTTAAAATATGCCTCTAGGTGGTTTATTGCTCCAGGTAATACACAAACAGAGTGCATTTAACATCCCACAGGGATCACTTTTGCTATTTTACTCTTCTGTCAAAGAACAGCTCATAACAAAGCTCTTCCACCCAAAATCAAAACCCAAAATCAAAATCTGCAACACATGCAAGCTTACTGGGAATGAGTGATTTCCACCCATTGTTAAGCACCCAGGTGTTCTGACAAAACCAATTGATGTGTTAGTTAGGTGTCAGCTGGGTGCAACACTGCTCCCATAAATCAACAGGAAATGCTGACTTCTCTTTGATGCCAGCCAGGCCTTTCCTTCCCTCCTTTTGCTTGTCTAAGGAGCCAGGGCTTGAAAGTTCAGTTCTTCACCTTGCATCTTAGATTGTGCACTGTTGCGGAAGTTGCAGAGTCCCAAAGAGCCATTAGAAGAAACTGTTTCAGAATATACTTACAAAACCTTGAGAAGGGGCGTTTATAGACGACCCCTAAGCTCCGCTGCAAATGGCTGCAAGCTCCGGAGCTTAAAAATGTTTCCCCACCAGCTCCGGAGTTTGCAGACAATTAAGTGCGACCCCGCCCACTTTAGCGCGACCCAGCGCACTTTTCTTGTACCTTCTCTTTGGAGGTGAAAAATCTTTGATGCGGTGCAACGATAGTGGGTGCGGGGCTCTCCTCGCTTCTGTTTGCTGCTTTTTGGCTCCCGCCCCTTTAAGAGCTACTTTTACAGAGACGAGAGGCAGAACGAGGTGAGCGGCATGCTTTTCTTTCTCTTTTTCTGGTTGCAGCCAGCAACCAGGAAGTGCGGAGGGGGATGGGGACAGAGGAAGAGCGACGAACCCCTAAGATCTCTGGTCCGAATTTAAGTGGCCAGCGGATCTTAGGGGTCGTGTAAAAAGACCCAAGGTTTCCCACAAAGAACTGACTAGATAGTACCTAATTATCATTAGTTATTTTTCTGCTGGCATGTCCGTTGGCATAGGGCAATCCATTCTGAGTAATGAAAATGACAACTTCAGATCTCCCTCCTTTTATAAATTTCAGTATTGGAGCAGAACTGAAATCACACATGCATAGCTAACATGAAGTCCCTGGTGAACTGTTTAGCCAAAGTGAATACAACATGAGCATGCCAGTTTTCTTTTTTTGTTCCTCTTTTGCCTGTCTCCAGCTGAGTCTTTAGGGTGCACTTCATTGCATTCCGTGGGATGCTTCCTTGGAAAAACAAACAGAGAGAGAGATATGTTGTAAACAATAGTTTACTAGTTGTTAACACGCATGAAGCATCAGAAGAGCAAGGTCTGAATGCATTTTCAGGGTGTGGTGGCTCAGTGGACTAAGGTTCCGAAAACTGTTGACTTCAAAGTCAGCAGCTTGGCGGTTCGAATCCCAGGTGTCATGCAGTGGAGCGAGCTCCCGCTGTTCACCCCAGCTCCTGCCAACCTAGCAGTTCGAAAGCATGTAAAATGCAAGTAGATAAATAGGTACCACCATAAAAGGCGGGAAGGTAAAAACAGTGTTTCCTTGCAGCCATGCCGGCCACATGGCCATGGACTTGCACAACACTGGCTCTTCCGGCTTGAATACGGAGATGAACACCGCCCCTAGAGTCGGACACGACTAGCACGCATGTGCGGGGGGAACCTTTACCTTTACCTTTTTACCCACACAGATTTTTTTGGACTGTGTAGTGAGAACTTTCTCCATCATTTTGCATAAATGAATGAGACAGTCAGATCAAGCCAGAAGACTAAACCACTCCCATCAGAGGTACAGAAATGCAACGAAACTATGGCAGCATTTTGATAATTAAATGTTATTTTTTCCTTTTGTCATTGCTTTGTACTTCAATCATCCCATTAAAATTATGGTATTTTTCTCGGTTGATGTTATTTTGTATTACTTATTAGAGGAGTACAGCAAATGTCACCATACCTAGAAAATGGGAAACACAACATTTGGCCCGTATTCCATGCTTTGTACTGTGCGTTTTATTCCAGGAAACAGTTGATTCACCTAGAGTGCTTCAGTGACTAAGAGCAACATATGAAAGGAAATGAGAAAAAAAAAACCACTATCCTTCAGATCAAAGGTTCCTGCAAGCTCCTTAAAACATATGCTTGATTACCCCGTACAATATGCACTTGAAATCTACCTTCAGTCTATAGCTTGGAAGATGTATTTATATTTTTGAACTACTGTTCTTCAAATCCTCTAGCCATAATGGGCACATGGAGCATTTTTAATATATATACGTGGAAAGAGTTCAAAGAGAAACCCTCTATGTAGTAGAGGCTCTTGTCATGAATCTATTGTTCTCCCCATGACAATGGAGGGAGACATTGCTGCTCTGCTCTTTCTCACACACTTGGGTTAGCATTACCTGGAGTATGACTTCAATATGATTATTATTTTTTAAGGTCCATTGTATATGCAGTGCAATTTTATTTCATTTTACTGTATTGCTATTTGCAAACACTGCTTTTATTTTCTACCTGCTAACTCCTTTAGAGGCATTCAGGTAGAAGGCATATAATTTCTCCTCCAAGATTTCTCGTCACTGGTGGCTCTATGAACCTAATGTTTAAGGTTCAGTAACTCATGCTGCTTTTCCCCCAGTCATACCGCAATACAGGTATTTGCATGAAAAAAAATGATACTTTTTCAGAAGTATGGTTGAGATTTCAAAATATAGAGCAGAATGCATAATGAAATAAATAGCAAAACAGAATCCTCTTTTTTGTCATACTTTAATATGCAGAAAGTACACATGGGGTCCAATACTCTAGCTTCCTTGTCAACGTGCATCTTAATAAAATTGTGTCATTCATACCCATTGTTAAAGTATGTAGTGAAAAAGACTTTTTATCACTGCTGTGGAAAGCTCAAATTTGCTTTGCTTTGTCTGGGTATTTTTAAAGCACTGTATTTTCATTCTAGTTTGCGTGTATTACAGGAGTTTAAAATGTTTTAATGTTACATCATTCACACTGATCCACAGGTAAGCCACAATGTAAGACAAGAGATCACCCATAATACTGTAGATAACCTGAACCATTTTTTTCTGAATAGCTTCTGATTTCACTTAGGTCTTGAGATGTAAAATTTCCAAAAACTTTAGAAAATGTCCCACCACCCCACCAACCCAAGTTTTACATAGTGTCCCCTCCCCAGCTTCAAAATTTCCAGAAATTTTACATCTCTACTCAGTTCTAAAAATTAAGCATATATGGCATTGAAGGCTACTTAACTTTGGTTAGAATATGCCATAAACACATAATACAACTCCATTCTTCAGTTTGTCCATCGGCACTATTTCTGCTGCTGCTCTTATACCAGCCTTCCTCTTCTGCTAGCTATATGGCCTTAGTGGGAAAATCAGTGAGCATAGTAGTGAAGTGCTACATATGTGGTAATTTTCTCCATAGTCACCAAAGAGTTGTCTTTAGACATTTGTTCTGTCATGAAGAAACTGTTCTACCTATAAGGTGAGCCATTCTACATATAAGCCTTACAATACAGATGATATATATTTTAAGAAGCCCTTGACCTTCTCCCTACCTAGATGGGGAACTGGCTGGAGACTCCTTGTATGCTGTCTTCTTGACTAAAAATTGAATGTCTTTTTTGAAATGCGGTAACCATAATTGTACATAATACTCCAGGTGTGGCCTTACTATTGTTTTGTACAATGGCATTATAATGTTGGCTGTTTAATTTTCAATCCCCTTTTTGATAATCCCTAGCATGGAATTGTCCTTCTTCACCGCTGCCACACATTGTGCAGACACCTCCATTCAGCTGTCCACAACACACCAAGATCTCTTTCCTGACCCGTCATGGATAGCTCAGAGCCCATGAGTTGATACATAAAGGTTTGATTCCCCCACCCATATGCTTGGGTGTTTTTTGTTTTTTTGTTTTTTTGCTTTTTTGATGGCAACTTACTCACAAAATGTATGCAACTGAAGGAGCCTGGAAATAGTGACTAATAGAGATGGGCACGACTTAGCGGTATTCCCGTTCCCATTTCCGTTACTCGTATCCGTTACTCTACGGAAACGGTAACGGGAATTACTCCGCCAGAATTCGAGCTCGAACCGACGAACGAACAATTTGGTCTGATTTGTCATGCTCGTTACTTGCATCGCGGCGATCGTGCAATGCCAAGTGGCACAGAAAAAAAGTTTTTAAAAGTTAAAAAAAAAAAAACCCGATTCCCGGCCCTAAAAGTAGGCGAAAACTGTCTGAGGGCACCTACCAGGCCAGAAGGGTGTTTTATTTGGGGGGGTTTCCCCACCCCCCTCTCCTTGGCTAGTGCTACTGCTGCGCTGCTGGTACCAGGCTGGGAGGGCGCATCCATTTGCCATGCAGTGCGGGGGATCCAAAATGGCGACCGCAATATTTTTTTTGAAATCGTTGCCCAAAACCCCACCAAAGCACCACAGAAACATGCGAAAATTAGCTATTTTAAATGCTTGAATTTTTACAGTAGCAGCAGTGGGTTTTTCTTGCAAAAAAAAGTCTCCGTTGATTTTATTTTATTTTATTTTATTTTATTTTTTTACACCTGCACATTTGCAATGATGGGCTCGCCCATGGGAGTAGACCATGCAAATTTTCCACCAATCGCATGGCCACTTGGCCAGGTTGACCACAGAGACTTCTGGGATGTGCCAATCGGGCATAAACAGCCCACTAATCGTAGCCCAAACCCGAACCCTAAGCCTAAGCCTAACCCATACACCAGTACACTGTCCTTCTAAGTGGGTCAGAGAGGCACCCAGAGGTGCACCCCAATACTCACCCTAACCTCACCCGTAACTAGCCTAACCCTAGCCCTTGCGCTAACCTGTCTTAACCCTAAGCCAGATCTACTTGCATTGCACTACATGCAAGTACGTGAGACACAGTGGGTGCAAAGAGTCTGCCAGTCCGTCACTTGTGGCTCTGGCTGACTCCTGCAGCTCCCTCCAGGAGCCCGCTACCCCCCCCAAACCAGTACTAACGACAACGAAAAAATGAAAAAACAAACCGACTAATTTTTGTGAAATTTCGCGAAAAACGGAAACGAGCCGAAACGGACTGCCTCCGACACACGACAACTCGAAAACGTCATTTTCCCTAGTCGTGCCCATCTCTAGTGACTAATGAAATGACAGCACTTACCAGTCATAATAAGTAGGAAGAGGTTTTGAAAGAACTTTTTATTTTCACAATGGAGAACACAGACCTGGAGACACAGCCAGAGAAACACCAGAACAAAGAAAAATATACACTTACCATATATACTCAAGTATAAGACAACCTGAGTATAAGTCGAGGCCCCTAATTTAACCCCCCCCCCCCAAAACTGGGAAAACTTATTGAACTGAATATAAGTCTAGGGTGGGAGATGCAGCACCATAATAAATGCTGCACCTGAGTTATTGAATTCTCAAAATATACTGTAATATTTTTACCCCACTTTTCTTTTTGGAAAAGGACTCAAGATGGCTTACAGTAATGAGGGGCAATATACAGCCAAGAACATTTAAGACATATCCAAGCTGAATTCAAGCTGAGAACACGGAATTAGAAGAAACATCTTAGTAACAGTAGAGCTACAGAGAGCACACAAAAGAAAAATGAAAGTAACATGGAAAACACTGGCGTTCTTATGAATCAGTCAATGTAATCATGTAAACATTACCTAAAAATTGTTATTTATTTATTCATTTTATTTTATTTACTTGATTTTGATTTTATATCATTTATACACCATCATTTTCCTTTTACTTTGTTCACATACAAAACTGATGGTTTTGTATTTGAACAAAGGTATGTCAGGCAAGTAAAGAGGAAAGTGACCTTTGGTAAAATAGAATAACATTCACTGGAAAGCTCAAATAATGAGGAGACAGAGGTTAAAATTTGAATTCCCCACTGAGTGTCCCTCACAAACAGCCTGTCTATTTTGCTTTGGGTGAGCTGCACAGCCCCAGACTACTCATAAAAGATGGGAACAGTAAAGCACTTCTGAGTAATCAAGGTCTATATAAAACCCTGGAATCGACTGTCATATGTCAGAATTGTTTGGATGGTATGTAATTTTTCAGATATAATAGGCAAAATCCAAGACTCTTTGGCTTGCTACAATGGAATTTCTTTCCACTCTCATTTCAGCACTCTTTACTATACAAAAGAGCAGGTTTCAGATGGCTTCCAAGCCCACCATAACTGGTTATGCAGCTCACGAAATAGGTGGCCCTTCTCCCTATTTCACTGGATCCTACTGTTCTGCCAGTGGAATGATACCACAAGGTATGGCCATATATTTATAATTTATATAATAATAATAATAATAATAATAATAATAATAATAATAATAATAATAATAATAATAATAATAATAATAATAATAATAATAATAATAATAATAATATATAACACTCTATTTTAATTATGTTGAAAATTTTCAAGTCATTCTGTAAAACAACATTTCAAAAAGTAAATACTGCATAATTCACATCCATGCATATTGTTAATAGAACTGGAATTGCTTCTTTTGGCAAAGTCCTATATTACTCCACTCCCATGAATAAATACTAAAACCAGCCAGGCAAATCCACTCACAAAAACAGGCTGAATCACATGGGTCTCTTCACATCAAATTATAACCCTCCTTCTGTGGTAAGAAAATTATGGTATGTATTGACAAAGACATTATGAATCCAACTGAGAAGGGTCCAAAATACATGTGCACACACAAACAAATCCTAATGTTGCAAGATTTTACCGCAGGATCTGAATGAGTCACAGTTGAACTTGATATAATATTGCTTCCCTTGACTCAAATCATAATTGTTTTGATGCGTCCAGTCTGACCCCCAAGTGCTGATGTGGGCCTTTCATGTTCCTCTCCCAAACAATTAAGGTCAAAATCAGAGACACTGCTCTTTATCTCTCATGATGATATATGACAATGTGGAAGTGGAGCATTGCTTTTTGCCTTTGACAATGAAAAACTTCTTGGGTGCAAACATGAAAACAGTGGGATGCCATCCTGATAGAGATCTGCTGAAGGAAGGATGCAGGAAAGCAAACAATGAGCAAAGCAAAGAAATGGAGAAGGCACCCTGAAGGCTATCACCCAATCAGAGGGAGGTTTGGAAGTGGGGGCTTACCTGGGCCAGAGAAGCAGTGGTGGCCCCAGGGAGCAGTGGGCACAGTGGGTGGGTGCCAGGGTGGAGAGGGGCCATCCCAGCTGTGAGCCAGGCTCAGCACCGCCCACTCCCGAGGGCTAGTGCTCAGAGCCCTGGGAAACGCAAGGCTTCAGGTCAAGGTGAGAGTCTGCTGTGGCTGCACATGCAGGCAGGAAGGCAGCCCCCCCCCCCCGGCTTAGAAAAAAGTAACAGCAAACCAGCCTCAGACTCCTCTCCTGCCTGTTAAGGTTTGGAAAGGAGGGCAAGGACACAGCAACGAACCCTCTTAAATGCTCCGTGACCTGGGAATTCCCAGGTCACGTGGGTGCCATTTTTTGCACCACCACCACAGGGTGAGGAGGGCAAGAAGCCCAGCGAGGGGGTGTGGTGTGGTGGTGGCAGACAAATTCTGACTTCAAAAACATAAAGATAGAAAAGCCATACATTTTTAAAGCCACATTAAAATTAATCACTTTAAATCAATGGTTTTTTTTAAAGGAGTCAATGGAAATCTGATTAACTATCTCCTGGGAACTGCTTCCCCCAATCCCCTCGCTCCCACCTCTCCTGCTTTGCTGCCACCACTGGGCACCTCAGTGGTGGGTGAAGTGGGGCAAAGGCATGTGCCACCGGCCCTGCTTCGCCCCATCCCCCCGCTCCCACCTCTTGACCTGACTATAAGTCGAGGGCCTTTTTCAGCCAAAAATAAGGGCTGAAGAACTCAAGATATACACAAGTATATATGGTAATTATTGATATTAATCCACAGACATCACTTTTCTAGCATTTTATATATACAGTACATGCCTAGTACATAAACTGCTGGTTTACATTACACTGTAACTACACATTGCCCCCCCACGGCGAAAGACCACGCAAGACCATTAAATGGATTGAACTAGGGCCACACTTTATTCAACATTTCAAGCAAACAGCATAACAGCAACATAAACCTTTGAGGGGCCTGCAGAAGCACAGGTTAGAGTCGGCACCAGAGGGTCTCCCAGGACCCTTCCGACTCTAGAGCATTCAGGCGAGTCATACCCCCTGCAGATCTACTACCCCAGCAGATCTGCAGGGCCGGCAAATTCCCACCCCCTGCCTGGGTCCCCAGGGAGCTTTACCTGCTCCCCACGGCCCAAGCAAGGCCTGTTAGAAGGATCCATGCTCCATGCTGTGACCTCTCAATCTGCAGCGATTAGAGCAGGATGCCCCACAGGGGATCTAAGAATTTACCTCCCGGCTCTAACCCCCCAGCGCTCCCGCCAGTGTGACCAATGACCAGGGTTGCCCTACTAGCCCAACCCCCCCAAGTACCAGCATGGGATAGGCGAAAAATCCTCCTTCCACACAGCCAATCTAGGAAGGAGGCAAAAATTCCTATCCGGCCCAAATTGCGACCAGATAAACTCATGCTAGTACTAGAAAAGCGGTGGGTGGGCGGGGGACGCTCGCCGTCGAAAGAGGCTTCGGCCTGGGCGGGCGCAGCATTTATAGGGCTGCCCCGCCCCGGCCCCGTAGTCTCGTTGCTTCCCTCTCGCGAGGCTTCACGCGGGGGTGGCAACGAAGCTCCGCAAGCCGACAAGCGGCAGCGGAGCGGACATTTTCTGTGCAGGTGCTTTTATTGTTAATTTTGATGAGGTTCGATAGAGTCTTATTATGCACAGCTCTTCTACTAATCAAGGGGGAAAGAGTGTCTTCCTTTATTTTTTGCACAAATTATAGGCACTGTGCTTGGCTGGAGGTAAGTGGGAACAGAATTGTTCTGAAATCTTTTACATATTGTACTCCACTTTCTGTTACCAGGGCAACCACTTTCTCTATACTTGCTCAAAACAGATTCATCAATAGAGACTCTCTGACAGAGAGTTTAAATCACAGAAGAGAAGAAAACCTGAAGGGGAAAGGGAGGAAGAATGAGGGAAGCAACAAGATTAACATTCATAAACCCCTCATGTGTGTGTGTGTGTGTGTGTGTGTGTGTGTGTGTGTGTGTGTGTGTGTGTGTGTGTGTGTGTGTGTGTGTGTGTGAGAGAGAGAGAGAGAGAGAGAGAGAGAGAGAGAGAGAGAGATTGCTATGCTATAAAAAGAAAATAGTATAAATATTAAAGCAAGATACAGCTAAATTGGCTGAAGCATGGAAGATTGTTCCCTGAGGCGTCTAAGAAACCTGACATAAACATTAAATGTGGAAGGGATTTGGGGAACCTGGAGGAACTTAAAAAGTGTGTTCCATTGAGGGTGATGGGAAGCATTTCTGACTGTTTGTAGTTTTTTTTTTTTTTTACCCAGAACTATTAGCCTTCATGCATCAATAATGAGTGAACAGAATTGGAAAGAATACTGTATCTGCAACCAAAATACTACCAATTTCTGCATACTTGGTTCCGCCTTCAAAATTCTTTTGTGCTGAAAATGATGCCACAGCATCAAGGTCTCTCTCAGTAGCAAAGGCTTGCCATAGAATGTCAGGTTGGGCAACCGGCAGTTCACAATTAGAGGGTGTTTTGGGGCAGATTATCTGCCCTATTGGTTGTGTCTGGAACGTTAAATGAACAGGTATGCAGAACTAAAGAGGTGTCCTTCAGCAGCGATGTCCAGTTGTTTAATTGTCTGAGTGGCTGCTCAACACTACAAATATTGAGATTCAGTTGGTGGAAACCTCTGGACAATTCTGGTGAGAGTCAAAAGACATTTGATAACACAAACAACATTCCTCAGGAGCATGAGATTCCATGACCCCTTAGTTTATATATTAATTATTTATCATTATTATCATCCATCAATGCTGTCTTGCAGAGTGACAAAAGTGGACAGATTCCTGCCACTAAAGTTTTCAATAGACAAATGGGACAAACAGATAGAGGAAAGGGAGGGAAGAAGCTTAGATGAATAAGACAGAGAATATAGTTAGAGCTGACAATGAGGATCAGAGAGTTAAGCCAAGACTCTTATTGGCTAAGGCTGTCCATAAGAAGGGAAGGGAAGAAAGAGAGACAGGCAACTCTGTCCACATGCTTGCTTGGGCCATTTGTCCATAATGTATGAAGCTTCATTTCTAGAACATTAGTGACTGAGATTATTTCATGAACCTATTTCATATCTGGTTCTGACTCTCTTCATCAAGCACATCTGAGGCCATCTATAATGTTAGAAAACAAAAATATAAAAGAAGGTACAAACTAGGTATATCTGCTGTTTGAGGTCAAATGGCACTTTGACACTGGCTCCCTCAGCATGTTGGTCTCTAGAATAGACTACTGTAATGCTCTCCATGTGGGCTACTTACGAGACTGGTATGGAAGCTCCAGCAGGTCCAGAATATGACAACCAGGTTATTCAGTTGAGCTAATAAATACCAGCATATACAGTATCCCAGTGCTATCCACCATACACTGGTTACTTGTATGTTTTCATTCCAGTTGCAAAATGCTGATCTTAACCCATGAAGCCCTAAACAGTTGGGTTCTTGGCACTTGGCAGAATGCCTACTCCCAACTAGATATGCCCACCCTACCCACTCATCCCAGGAAAGACAGTTGAGGACACTGGGAGAGGCATGAAGGGAGAAAACAAAGAACCAGGCCTTCTTGGTGGTTGCTCCTCAGCTATGGAACTTACCATTGTCTGCCATCCACCTGGGCCCTTCACTAGTGACCTTTAAGAAACTATTAAAATCCTGATATTCTGGCAAGTGATTCAACCTGATTCAACACAACCCAGAGAAACTACTAGCCATTAATGTAACTGATCACCACCTTTCTAAATGGTTCTGTATTTTATAATGTTTTTATGATATGCCATTTTAATCTCTCCTAAATCTAGCAATCACACACCAGCCATCAGAAGTGGAGAAAGGGATGAAAAACTATGGAAGACATGTGCTTAGTTATAATGAAGAAGGATAGGAAGTGTAGTGATAGTGCTGGAGGGTTCTTACTTTCTCAACAGGAATCAACTTTTCCCCCTTTGTGTAAACCTATTTCCTCTGCTGATGGGTGGAAGAAGAGTGGACTGAGAAAGAAAAGAGGATACAGTAAAATTCTGGTTGGCATGAAAGACTAGCAGAGTTTCCTGCAAGAAGGGAGCCCTTTTCTTGGTTTTAGGAGTGTAGTGTCCATGTTAGCTTAGCTATGAACTTGCATTAAAGGAAGACAGGATTGCTCCTGTTGTTATAGAATTTCTTCATCCAGCTCAAGATTCTGTTGGTCAGTATCATGCTCACGATTTGAAGGCTTCCTAGACTCCAATTGCAGATGCTTTGTGGCAATCTGATGATATGCTCATTGATATGGCCTGCCATATGACCAGCCTCTTGTTGGACAGCAGTGGCAGGTTCTGCACTTCGAGATTCATATGCGGAATGTAGATAAATAGCATTGTGACTATACGGTGGACTACCACGGTGGACTACCACGAGAAGGTTATCACACTTTTAGATGATCAGCATACATATGAAAAACTAAGAAGAGACCCCACCAGCAATTACAAGAAGAAAGTAATAGAATGCTTAAAACTCTTGGAGCAGGAAAACGCAATTGACAGGGTGACCTACCACCTGTTATATCCCGGAGAGACAGTCCCCTGCTTTTATGGACTTCCCAAGATCCACAAGCAAGGAATCCCCCTCAGACCTATTGTCAGCAGTATAAATTCAGTGACCTATAACATCGCAAAATACCTGGCAACTATCCTAGCCCCACTGGTTGGACACACGGACCACCACGTACACAACTCAGAAGAGTTTGTTTCTAAAGTCAGGGAGCTCAAACTGGATACAGAGGAAACCATGGTATCCTTTGATGTTACATCACTCTTTACCAGCATACCCACCACTGATGCGCTAATAATGGTAAAGAGAAGATTAAGAGAATACAGCACCCTCACCTCCAGAAGCCACCTCAACCCAGACCAGATAGGCCTGCTCCTGGACCTGTGTCTGAACACCACATATTTCATGTACAGAGGGGACTTCTACAGACAGAAGCATGGCTGTGCCATGGGTTCCCCAGTGTCACCAATTGTAGCAAACCTATACATGGAAGAAGTGGAGAAGAAGGCACTCAACACCTTCCCAGGGACAACACCATCCCATTGGTTCAGGTATGTAGATGATACTTGGGTTAAAATAAAGACGCAGGAAGTACAGGCGTTTACAGACCACATCAACGCAGTGGATCCTAATATTAAGTTCACTAGGGAAGACACCCAAGACAACAGGCTGGCTTTCCTGGATTGTGCAGTCATCATCAGACATGACCGTGGCCTAGGAGTAGAAGTTTACAGGAAACCCACCCACACAGATCAATACTTACTGTTTGACTCCCACCATCCATTACAACACAAACTAGGAGTCATCAGGACCCTAAGCCACAGAGCAGAGAGCATCCCCACCTCCTCAGAAGCCAAGAAGAAGGAAGACAGGCACCTGAAGACAGCACTTAAGGCCTGTGGATATCCAAAGGTGGGCCTTCAACAAAGCAGTGGGCCATCCCAGAAGAACAAGGGATCAGTCTGAGACCCAGACCCGACGGAAGAACCTGGTCATTCCCTACATGGCGGGAGTGTTGGAGAAGCTTAAAAGGATTTTTGGCAAACACCACATTCCTGTTTATTTCAAACCCATGAACACACTAAGGCAGAGACCAAACCATAAAAGGAGCAATATAGTATATGCAGTCCAATGCAGTGAAGAGTGTTCAGACCTCTACATTGGAGAAACTAAACAGCCATTAAACAGAAGAATGGCCCAACATAGGAGAAGTAACAGCTCAGGACCAGAATCAGCAGTACACCTCCATTTGAAGGACAAAGGGCACTCTTTCAAAGATGAGGATGTACACATATTAGACAAAGAAGAGAGGTGGTTTGAGAGAGGAGTAAGGGAAGCCATTCATGTCAGCATTGAAAATCCCTCCCTCAACAGAGGTGGGGGGCTCCGGCATAGTCTAGCTGCTACTTACCAGGCTGTACTTTCCACAGTACCCAGGCAAATCAAGGAGCCTTCACCACCAGGTCACAGCTAACGACCCATTCTTGACAGCTAACGACCCATTCTTGATGGGTTTCAGCACCTTAGGCCATTGTTTACCTTAAGGCCATGGACACTAATGTCTCCCTAACGAGCCTATTCAGGCTTTGTTCATCTTATGAGCCAATCAGACAAGGGGACAAGAGGTCAAGCTGACTATAAGAAGGTATCTTGCACTAGCTGTATTCAGACCGATGAAGCTGTTTGGATGAACAGTGAAACGTTTCTATCTCTCAAAAAAGAAGTCCAGTAGCCATGACTCAACTCCCAGATAAACGCACCTGGATGACTGAGAATCTTCACAGACGCATTGTGACTATTGTGTGAAGCTGATTTTAGTAAGAGCTGGCTGTATAGCTCAGTGGCTTAGCTATCTACAGGTACCTGCTGAGTCAGAAGTTGGGAGTTCAATTCCCCATTGTACTTTTGGTGAGCAGAAGCCAGTCTTTGTTGCCTTGGGTGAACTACACAGTCCCTAGAAGAAGGGAATAGTAGACCACTTCTGTATATTCTCAACCAGGAAAACCCCAGAAATGTCACTGTAAGTCAGAATGGACTTGATGGCGCATGTTTATTATCATGAGTTTCAATGTACGTTTAAAATTCTTTTCCTAGTCAATTAATGTAGTCAATTAATGTTTGTGTCACAACCACTTTTCAGTTTAGGTGATAAAGAATATCCACTACACCTTTTGAAGTGAGTGAGTGAATAAGCATGCTTCCTATGTACGTACTACTGAGAGAAAAATTGAAAGGAGCCAAGGTGGCTTCATGCTAAGTGTAGTCTGAAAATCAGAAATCCCATTAACTTCAGTGGAAAAATATCAGCAATTTTCCAATTCTGCTCATGTTTGTCAAATTGCTATAAATCGGAAGATGGAAGCTATGGAGTTCTCATATCACCTCCATTTTTTATGCTAATTACAGCTCATGTTGCTTAGACCAAGCAAAAGGTCTAGCAATGACTTTCAGCATTCTGATCAGTTGTATGTAAGAAGCATTCCCATCCTTATTTGTACATAATTTGTGGATGAACAGCATCACACTTCCCTGGAAACTTAAATATATGAAGCTATAAGTGTTATAAAAAGAATACTAAATTTCTAAGAGATGAGGAAGCCATTCATATATATTGGTCTCCCAAAGTGCAAATATACAGCAGCATTAAATTTCAGGGTTGGTTATACTAGTAGTTAAGAATTTCACAATGCTCACAGTGTGACATCATTCTGCGGTTCATTAAGGACCGTAATGTGTGATCTTTTTCTCTCTGTGTCTCCATCTCTCCCTGATTTCAGGATACATTATCGATTCTCAGAAGCAGGTGGCAAATTATCAATAATTTTCCATATGCTTCCTAAAGTGTCTGCATCAGCACTATTATTGGCAACAAAGTGAACAGGTGTTAGGGAACATAGAAGGTGCTAGTGCATATGGGTGCACACATACGAGTAGATGCAGAAAGACCCAAATCAGTTGTGAATGTGAAATCACTTGGAGGCAACAAAAAAAATCATCCCACCTGGTTTTCTTTTTTGTTTTTTTGTTTTTTGGGAAGCATGAAAAGCTGCATGTAACCCAATGTTTAAAAATGCAGATGTGCACAATCCCACATTTTCAACTTGGTTTCAATTATTCAAGGCACTGGGAGACTATTAAGTGCCTGAGTTCATTAATGGCAAATTCTTCAACCTGTACCCTGGAAATGAGTTTGGGATGCTGTCTGTTAAAATTTACTAGAAGCACTGATTGTTTCACAGTTTTCCTTATGTGTCCTTTCCTGATCCAAGGTACATAGAACATGCAATTAGCAAAATGAGCTAAAGTGGCTTCTTAGACCTGAGATGCTCTAATGAATCCACTCTGCCTCCCTCACATACAACTTTACATGTAAGAATGATCTCTTGGCAAACCACATCTTTTGCTATATTTCAACCTTTGGTGCATGCTTTGAAAAAGAGGGTATTGCCATCAAAAGTGTGCAGTGATTTTTGTTGTTGTTATTAGTGCCTATAAAGGTATCACCTATATCCTGGTCTTAAATATATCCAGTAATCAGCCCCTCTCTTCTCCACTTCAGTACTGCCAACACTCTGTATAGAGGTTGTGCTTTTCATTGATGTTATGTACAGTACCATTAAGTCACCTCCAATTGACAGCATCCCCATGAATACAGGTTCTCCAGAATGTCCTGTTCTCAACAGCCTTACTCAGGTTTTGAAAAGTCAAGTCTTTGGCTTTCTTTAGGGATGCAACCCATCTCATATTTGCTCTTGCTCTTTACCTGGAACTTCAACCTTTACAGTATTACAGTGGACCCTCGTATAACAAACGGATTGTATAACCTAAAATCTGTACAACATAAAAAATTGCAGAGATAGGGGGAATTTGCTCAACAGAATCACCTATGGGGCAAATACATACAACATAAAAATGGTTGCGATTAGGGATTACTCTGTTTTCAATGCATTCCTATGGGAAATTTGTATAAACGAAAATTTGCTTAACATAATTTCATTTGGAACGAATTAATTCCTTTATACAAGGTACCACTGTATTGTCTTGGAAGTAGCTACTGCCTATGCATTGTGTAAGCAGTCTGCATTATTGTCTAAGTAATACTTAGTACACATATCTCCAGATCATAAATCTTAGACACCCTGAATAAAATTAAGCAAATTAAGGAATAATGAATGGGGCTGCAATATTTGATAAAGTACAAACTTTAGAAAACCATATGTGAGGGCAGAGGGATTGGCATTATATATCAGATTCATGGGCCCAAGTGAGGTTATATCAATTGCAGCATTCAACAATTTCCATGAATTTTGTTTGCATCTTAGTGGCACATACTGTATTCACACCAATTCAGAGCAGTGCAATTCACCAAAGCTTGCAGATTAAATCAATTATCTAATTGCCACAGTCAGTTAAAAGTGAAATTAAATGGATTCTGAACATTAATAACAGGCTATAATAAGACAAGCTATCTCTTAATGATGCATAGAACCTTGATGAAAATAAATTTCCTGTTTTCTTAGTGGTGATCACACAGGGGAATTTTTATATAGTGTATTGAAAATGAATATTGATTGAATGGGTGATAGGTAATGATAATTTTTGATTAAAATGAGTTCATTTAGTGAACAATTGAACTATAAAGTATAAAGTTAAAAATAGAAAAGAAAACAATAGAGCGTTATCACAAACACACACCGTATATTCACAGATTATGAATGCCTCTACCTTCAGATCTTAAATTAGCATTTCCATGAATTTACTGAGAGCATAAATCTATGCTACAATAAAGAATAGACAATGGTGTGCTTCAATTGAAACCAAATTGCAGAGTGAAGGTGGGGAAAATCTTGAAATATGAAGTTAGTATAGTGAGTACTCTAGAGCAAGGAGAATTTCCCCTTCCCTCCACCTTCACATAAAGCCCAATGTACTTCTGCTCAATATTATGGGATCCATCACTTTTCCCTCTACTGAGTCTACTCATTTTAATAAAATGTGTGATGGAGGTATTTCTGTGGAGAGGCGGGGCACAGAAAACCTGCCTCCACAAACCCAGTCAGGCATGACTAAACCTGCAGCAAACTTCATGTTTTAAAATTAATATGCTTAAAGGAAGGTGAGAGGTGACATTTGAAGACACCAGAGCAGATTTGGTCAAGAAAACCATGTGAGACTGTGTTTTGTGCTCTATGTGATCTTAGGGTTCTATGGAAGTTAGAGATTCAGAAAGGACAGAAAAGGATAAACATAGCCTAGCTCAGTGCAGATCTCTTTGGGGGGTCAAACAACCATTTCACAGGGGTCGCCATGAGCCAGGGAAGAAAAAGGCACAAACGGCTTGAGTCTGGATGAGGAGGGGGAGGAAGGGGGAAAGAGTGAGTTACAGCTTGATAGGTTGGAGGGGATGTCAGTCAATGGCACTGGAGGCTGCAATTGGCTGAGGGTGTCTATAGAGGGAAGTTCTCTATGGCAGCTGTGGCAGTGGCCTGCCAAAGGGCCTGGTGGCCTCTTCCAAGCAGGGCAAGGGGTCACCATAACATGAGGAACTGTATTAAAGGGTCATGGCATTAAAAGGTTGAGACCCTCTGGCCTAGCTTCTCTGAGCTTACTCATTTCATCTTTGAGATCTGCAGCAGCAGGACACAGCTGGTTGGCTTTAATTGATACATTTACATGGGCAGGTCCACAACTAGGGTTTGTGTCACCTGGGGCAAACATGGATTCCATGCTCCCACAGCATGGCACCTGGGGTACATGCCTCATTTGATACCGTATTAGTGGCCATGCACCTAGGATGCCATCTACATAAGAACACAAGAAGAGCCATGCTGGATCAGGCCAAGGTCCCATCTAGTCCAGGTTCCCATATTTCACAGTGGCCCCACCAAATGCCTCTGGGAGCACACAAGACTAGATATCTCTCTCACTCACTCACACTCACATACATACATATATACACATTGAGTATCATTTTGTACATTTTAGATGCCCCAGAAGACCTGATATTGTCTCTCAGACCCACTCAGGTTATATGCCATAGAAATGAATGGCCTAGCATTTCCCCAGGGTTCCCTGTAGTGTCCTAGTATTCTCAGTAATTGTGAGAAGATTTTGAATGAAGAAATTTGAAAGCAACTAAAATAAAGCATTAGGGATGACTGAATCTGACAGCAGATAAATCTTATGCATGACTCTGTTAAAAGGATTAGACAAATTAATGGAGCAAGACCAATCAATGGCTATTAGACATGAGAGCTAAGTAGAATCACGCCTGCAGGGATAGCATGACTTTTGGTAGGAAATTCTGTATTCAGAAATGAGAAATGACTACAAGCTTCATGTTGTGCTTTTGAATTTCCTAAAAAGTTGGATAGTCACCATAGGACATGAGATTTTATATTGGATGTGGCTTCATTTGAACTAACACAGCAGATCTTACTTCATTGCTGGTAAGACTATCCCTAAGGGCAGGAATAAGAAGGAAATAAATACTTTATATAACAGTAGAGTTCTGGATTATGGTCTATCTAGAGTCCCTGCAATAATGGATATTGTTAATGCATGTGGGCCAAAAATTCCATTTCACTTTATAAGAATTTGCAGAATTGTCCTATTTTGTTTATTTGGGAAGGGAAGAGTTTGCCATATTTAAAGAATGGATAATGGAAAAAACAAACATGTCAGATTAGTCTATCCAGGCCCAGGACTTTGAGTGCTTAAATCTTAAAATTCTAGGGTTGAATCCCTATTAAGGATTTACATCCTGGCCTAGTTAATCTCTGTATGAAAAATGAGAAAATGTAAATACCGATCTTTTCACAAAAATGGGGAATATGGCCATAGAGAGATTGTATATTTTTCTGGTAGTTATTCTTGTGTTTATCTGTAAATGGACAACATGTAGATGTATGGCAATAATTATCTCTCACACAACCCATTAAAATTCACTAGATGGGTTGTTTGCCAGTCCATGTTATGGTGTTCATCTTATATATGTCCTAAGCTACACAAATGGAAAAATGATAGCTAGTTCAGGGCAGAGGGGTTTTCCACAGATGTGCAAAACTATGATTTAAAAGTGCTTAGCCTGTTAGTCCTGAACTGGATTCAATGCCATTTTGAGAATTGTTCACAGGACTGTCTTGCCAGATTGAGAAGATCGCTGTTGTCTGTGAACTAGACATGGGCATGGAGCGGCGAAATTCTCATTTCCGTTTTCGGTTCTCGTTATCGTTACATAATGGGTAACGGTAATGAGAATTACTCCGCTCCAGCTCGAACCCGAACCGAAAAAGAAAAATTGGGTCTGATTTTTCGTTGTCATTCATGGCATTGCGGCGATGACGCGATGCCAAGCAGCACAGAAAAAAGTTTTAAAAAATAAAAAAAACCTGATTCCCGGCCAAAAAAGCAGGCGAAAATATGCCTTCCTCAGTGAGGGCACCTACCAGAGAGGGGTGGTTTCTGGGGGGGGGTCCCCGGCCTTCCCCCCCCTCTCCTGTCCTGGGCTGCTGGTACCAGGCTGGGGGGTGGATCCTCATCATCTCCATTTGCCATGCGGTGGGGGGGATCCAAAATGGCGACCACAATATTTATTTTTAAATCGTGATCCAAAAACCCACCAAAGCACCACAGAAACTTTTGAAAATTAGGTATTTTAAATGCCTGATTTTTTATAGTAGCAGCAGTGGGTTTTTCTTGCACTAAAACATCTCCATTGATTTTATTTTATTTTATTTTTATTTTTATTTTTATTTTACACCTGCGCAATGATGGGCTGGCCATGGGATGGGACCATGTAATTTTTTGGACCCATTCCACCAATCGCATGGCCAGGTTTTGACTGAGACTTCTGGATGTGCCAGAGGGCATAAAAAGCCCACTAACCCTAACCCTAACCCTAACCCTAACCCATACACCAGTACACTGTCCTTCTTAGTGGGTCAGAGGCACCCAGAGGTGCAGCCCACTATCCCACCCTAACCTTAACCATAACCCTAAGCCTAGCCCTTACCCTAACCCCAACCCTAACCCAGATCCGTACGCAAGTACGCTTCCCTTCTTAGTGGCTCACAGAGGCACCCAGAGAGGTGCCTCCCAGCCAGAGTCCACTACCCCTACCCCCAACCTGTACGCCAGTACGCCAGTATGCTTTCCTTCTTAGTGAGTCAGAGGAACCCAGAGAGGTGCCTCTGCCACTTACCCCCCAACCCTAACGTAATGTATGGTATGGGGCAGCAACGCGAAACGCTTCCCTTCCCTTCCCTTCTTAGTGGGTCAGACGTCAGAGGCACCCAGAGAGGTGCCTCCAAGAGCCCACTTACCCCAACCCCAACCCCAACCACAACCACAACACAAACGACAAACAACAAATGGAAACGACAAATTTTTGAAAATTTCCTTGACAAACGGAAACGACCTGAATCGGACCCGTCCCGACAAATGACAACTCGAAACGTCATTTTTCCTGGTCGTGCCCATCTCTACTGTGAACCTACCATTTATAATGTTCCCCCCTTGAGTCCCTAACCCTTGTGCATTATTGATGAACTAGGGTTCCTTTTTGGGGTTCTCTTGTCTGTTTTGAGATGATCTAGCCAGTGGTGGTGAACCTTCGACACTCCAGATGTTTTGGACCACAACTCCCAGATTTCCAAGCCTGTATTGCTAGTGACAAAGGACTGTGGGAGTTGTGGTCCAAAACATCTGGAGTGCTGAAGGTTCGCCACAACTGCTGTAGGCTAAGAATAGCTGTGCTAGCTGAATTTGGTTGGTCCAGGTAGGTGACGAATTTTTAAGCTCAAATGTCTTTTTTACTCAAAAGATTCTTAAATAAGGTATTGCTTCAGTGATGTTCTTAGCACAAAGAAAACTAGTACACAACAAGCAGACAGCAATTTAAACAGTGTAAGAGAGTTTCAAAAGTGATTTAAACCTCTTGCTTTGAAAATGTCCTCATTATAAATCCTCTCCATTAAGAACTTTTTTTCATCCGAGTTTTCAAATATGATGAAAATAACACACACAAAGAGATTCAGGTCCCTCAAACTTTATGGTAGGTCCACTGAAACAATAAGTGGGTTGAGAATTACAGCCATTTCAGCCATCAATTCGACCATTTTGTTTAGTAGGTTCAAAATGGATATATTTATGGTGTACTTACAGGGGTAGCCAAAGTTCAAGAGCCCATAATGTAGCTACTGTGAATAATCCCATTAGTTTTGTTTCTTTCTATCCCAAGGCATCATTGCCATTCACATCTAAAAGCTTTCCTACAATAGCAGATTCTTTCACACCACATTTGTACTGCATCTGGCACCCAGATATTAATCTATTCAAGAAGTTGCAAAGGGTCGCTCTGATCCCCACCCTGTTGGGGGAAGGGCGCGTTTGCCTCCTCAGCCCCGGTTTGGGCGCGCTGTCTTCGCTCCCATCCGGGTTCTTTTGCCCGGGGACGGGAGCCTATAAATGGGCTCCCGTCCCTCGCCGCCATTTCTGTTGGCGGCGAGATCTCTGGCGGGACGCGCTGTCAGTGCGTCCGTGCCGGCTCTGTGGCTCCTCGCTTTACTTGCGAGTAGCCGGGAGCTCCTGCGGCCGCCGATCAGCTGCGCTGCCGATCGGAGCCCTGATAAGGGCTCTGGCAGCGCTTGCGGCGCCGGCGGCGGCGGCGGGAGCGGTTTCTCGCCGCGGCGCAGCTTTTTTCGGCAGCGCTTGCGGCTCCGGCGGCGGCGGCGGGAGCGGTTTCTCGCCGCGGCGCGGCTTTTTTCCTTCGGCGCCTCTTTGGCGCCCGTTTTCTCGGCGGCTAGCCCACCTGGGCGGGCTGCCTGGTTTTTCTTCGGCGGCCGTTCGGCCGCGCTGTTGATCGGAGCCCTGGTTAGGGCTCGGGCAGAGCGGCCGGCTTGGGCTGCAGCGGCGGGGGCGGCTTTGGGAGCGGCGGCGGCGGCGGCAACGGATTTGGGGCGTCCTTCTCCGCGGCCTGGATTTACTGGGCTGCCTGGCCTGCTCCTGGGACGTGGTGGGCGGGGGGAGGTGTTAGGGGGTGGGTTAGTTAGGGCCCCGGGCGGGCAGGTCTTACGCCCCCTCGGCGGCGGGGTTAGTTAGGGTAAGGGCTGTCCCTGGAGTTTGGCCTGGCGTCCCTGTCACCGCGGCCTAGCGGTATCCTCCCTGCCAGCCGCCCTTTAGTTGGCCTTTTGGGGGCTTTGGAGCGTTTATATCCCTCCTTTCGCCCCATCCCTTCGCCTGGCTACTGATGGCGCCTAGAAAGCGCCCTACCACTTCCAAGGGGAAGGCCCCTGCTAAACGAAGGGCGACTCCCCGTGCTCCGCCACCCCAGTTATCGGGGTCCTCTTCGGAGGAGGACCTCCCCGATTTTTCTGCGGCCTGGCACAAGCTTAGCAAGCTTGAACAGGCCAGAGCCCGGGCGCGGGGGCTTGGGGGCGGGGATGAAGGTGGTCGCCTGGTTAGGGGATCTAAGGAGCACAAGCGGGCGGTGAACCGCAGGTTGGAGGAACTGATGCTTTCCCGTATCGTTTTCCTTGAAGGTGAGCTGGCTGCTGCGTCTCGCGGGGGCGATCCTGCCCTTTCTTCATTTCGTCGGGACGGGCTGCCTGGGGTTCCTGCGCCCAGCTCGGCGGGTGCCGGTGGCCTGTCCACAGTGGAGGCTCCCCGACCGCCGCTAGGGGTCTCGCCTGCTCCGGAAGGCGTGCTTGACTTATCATATGGGGGCCGGGGCCCTTCTACGGGTGCGTCGTCATCTGCTGCACACCAGGTGTCGGGTGAGTTGGTAACTCCCTTTCCTGTTTCCCCTGCCCACCCTTGGCCTTGGGGCCCTCTTCCTGGGTCGACTGGGGTGGTCAGTCAGTCGGCCAACACACCGGCTCCAGGGTTGGTGCCGGTCGATCTTTCTGCTCCACCATCGGGGGTGTCGGGGTTCCCCCTTTCTACTGAGCCTGCCCCCCTGCCACGGCCGCGTCCAGTTACACAGGATACGGCGGTGCAGGCTGATCCCCCTGCCACCAGCAATTCTACGGCTTCCCCACTGGAGCTCCCTGAGGGCGATGAATGCATGCCACTCGGCGTACATTTGTCCCAAGCAACTATCGATAAAATACTTAGTGGGGCATACGTGGACGTCTTCGACCTCTTGAACAGGGAAATCGATCGGGAGACTTTTAAGAGGTTAGACGACAAGGAGCGTGAGACGCTCCGCAGGCGAAAGCCTGAGAGGTGCTGGACCAATTGGCTTTCGGCATTCTTTATCTATGCGGCGGTCATTATCAAGGCCCACCCTGAGCGTGCCTTGGCTCTTATTGAATACATGGATACAATCCATCGTGCCCACTTAGAATTTGCGGGGTCCGCCTGGTTGCGGTACGATGAGCGTTTTCGCTTGCGTGCGGCCCAATCCCCTAAAATGCGTTGGGACGAACCGTATGGACCGCTCTGGATGAAGATCATGTCCCCGGCCCGACCCATTTCAGCCGACCACTTCGACAGTGGTCATTTGGCCTTTCGGACTAGCCAAGCGGCGTCTTCCCGCCCTGCGGCGGGCCAGGCGGTTCAACCCCGCTTGGCCTGCTGGGAGTTTAACGCCAAAGGCTCTTGCAACAGGCGTCAGTGCAGATTCAAGCATATCTGCTCTGGCTGCGGCGGCGCCCATGCCGCACCTACTTGCCCAAAGGGCAAGCGTTCCGCATCCCCAGGCCGGGATAGCGGCACCAGAAAAAATTCATCGGGCACAGGCGCGGTTCCTAAAGGGACCTAGCCCTATCAAGCTTACTCTGTTGCGTCGATTGCTTCGACGTTACCCGGATAGGGCGGCTGCCCGGTACCTTTTATATGGTTTTCTTTGGGGTTTCCGTATTCCTGCACTGGGTCACAGGGAACCCATGCTTGCCAGGAACTTGAAATCTATCAAGGGCTTCGAAGACTTGGTTAGGGACAAGATTGCTAAGGAGGTGGCCGAGGGGCGGGTACTGGGTCCCTTTCCCCATCCGCCCACTCCTAACTTTCGTGTCTCCCCCCTCGGTATTGTTCCGAAAAAGTCCCCGGGTGACTACCGGCTCATCCACCACTTGTCCTTCCCGGCGGGATCTTCAGTTAATGATCGGATCCCTCATGAGTGGTGTACGGTCAGGTATACGTCCCTTGATACAGCCATTGCATTGATTAAGTCCTGTGGTCCTGGCGCGGAGATCGGTAAAAGTGATATTAAATCCGCGTTTAGGTTGTTACCGGTGTTCCCTGGTGATTTTGAATTGTTGGGGTTTTCCTTTGAAGGTAGGTTTTATTTTGACCGGGCACTTCCTTTTGGTTGCTCCATTTCGTGTGCAGCCTTTGAGTCTTTTAGTTCCTTTTTGGAGTGGGCCTTGGTGGATAGTACAGGCAGTCATCGGGTAGTGCATTATTTAGATGACTTCCTATTCTGCGGTCCTGCCAACTCAGGCCATTGCGCCTTTCTCATGGCAGAGTTTGACCGCCTGGCAGCCGAGTTAGGCGTTCCTTTAGCTCGGGAGAAGACCGAAGGCCCATCCACCTGCCTGACGTTTTTGGGCATAGAGTTGGATACCGTCCTGCAGTCTAGCAGACTGCCGGAGGCCAAACTGAGTGATCTTCGGGCCCTGTTGCTTGGCCTTATGGGCAAGCGCAAGGCTTCCCTTCGGGAGCTTCAGGTGGTCATCGGTCATCTTAATTTTGCCTGCAGGGTAATTGCGCCTGGCAGGGCTTTTCTCCGGCGGCTCTGTGAGGCCACGGCCGGGCTCATCAAGCCTCATCATCGTAGAAGGATTTCTGCTGAGATGCGAGAAGATCTCGGCGTTTGGCTGAGATTTTTGTCTCATTTCAACGGGGTTTCCTTTTGGCGATCAGAGCTACTCCTAGGGGCGGAGCTGCAAGTTCAGACGGACGCGTCTGGGTCTTGTGGCTATGGCATCTTTTATCGGAACCACTGGTGCGCGGGCCTCTGGCCGACACATTGGGCGGCAGCCGGTATTACCAGGGACCTTACCTTCTTGGAATTGTTTCCCATTGTGGGTGCGGTCTGGCTTTGGGCGGAGTCGTGGGCGAACATGGCCGTTCGCTTCTGGTGCGATAACCAGGCGGTCGTCCGAGTCATTAACACTTTATCTTCTCGTTCACCCCGTGTCATGAAGTTGGTGCGTGCTCTGACCCTTAAATGTTTAGACCTTAATATAGTCTTTCAGGCTTGCCATGTGCCGGGGGTCAGGAATGAGATTGCCGATGCCCTCTCACGTCAACAGATGGAGCGCTTTCGGCTGCTGGCCCCTCTGGCATCCCCCGACCCGGTGACCCTCCCCGACGAGGTATGGTCCCTTGGCGGATTGAAGCCCACCGAGCTCTAACCCTTGCACTTGCCCCTAGGACGCGGAGGGCCTATGCGGCCGCCTGCACTGAGTATGCCCAATTTTGTGCCCAGGAAGGGATTAGTCCTTTGTGGCCGGCCACCTCAGACCAGCTGATCCAATTTGCAGTCCATCTGCATTTTAAGGGTTTGGCGCCTCGGACTATCCAGGGCAGATTGTCGGCGCTGGCATTTTATGCCAAGGCTCAGCGCCTTGAACATCCTTCTGATGATTTTTTCCTTCGGAAGATGCTTGAGGGATGGTCTAAGGAACGGGGGAGGATCAAGGATACACGTGCCCCGTTCTCTCCTGAGATTTTGGCTCGGCTTACCGAGCAGTGGCCGGCTGTTTGCAGGGACTTTTTTGAGTCAGCTCTTTTTCGGGCTGCTGCCTTGGTTGCGTTTTTTGCTGCACTCCGGATTAGTGAGCTGCTGGCATCGTCCAGGTTTGATGTCTCGTTCACGGCTCTTCTCCTGTCGGACATCAGTTTATTGCCCGAGGGCATTTTGTTGCGGGTTCGGCGGTCAAAAACTGACCAGTGGGCCAGGGGGCAGCAGCTGTTTTTGGGTCCTTGCCATCTCTCAGTGATCTGCCCATTCCGCGCTCTCAGCGCTTATCTTGCCCTGCGGGGTCACGCTCCCGGGGATTTGTTCGCCCATCAGGATGGGTCCCCTCTTTCACGTTACCAGTTTTGGGCCGTGACGGTTGCGGCCCTTGATAGGGCTGGTATCAGGGGATGGCATTTTGGCTCCCATTCATTTAGAATTGGGGCAGCCTCCACGGCAGCAGCTCTGGGTTACGGTGCGGAGGACATCCAGCGTATTGGACGTTGGCGGTCCCAGAAGTTTCGGGTTTATGTGCGGCCGTTGCCGTAAGGTTGATTGTTGCCCGAACGTTTTAATCTCTTTATCGTTCCAGGACCTGTTCTGAAGACGAGAGCCAAGGTGGTCGTCTTCGGCCACAGTTTTATTTTCTGGGCAGCCGAGTATGCTGCGTCATCCATGTGTGGGGCCGAGATTTGGGCCTGGGCGCGTGTGCCACCATCGACTGGTTGGGCCGCAGGGGCATGCGATGGGCGGAGTTTCGCAGATGGGCATGCTGTATTCCCCTGCATAGCCCTCCAGATTTTTTGTTGCTGCATTTGGGTGGCAACGACTTGGATCGTGCGCCTGGCGCTGATTTGCTCCTCAAGATCCTTCGGGACTTGAGTGAATTTTTGTTTCATTTCCCCGGCACTCGCATCTTGTGGTCCGCGTTGATTCCACGCTTGGCGTGGCGGTCAGCCCATGACCCCCTTTTGATTAATAATGACCTTCGTTGGGTCAATCGCGAGGTTGCCTCTTTTCTCCGGCGTGGTGCCGGATCTGTTATATTCCACCCTGCTATCTCTGAAAGTGCCCCCCGTCTCTATCGGAGGGATGGTGTTCACCTAGCTACCCCGGGCCTAGATATTTTTCTGTCTGACCTGCAAGGGGGCCTGAGGGCCGAGCTGCTCGGCATGTTGGGGTAAGAGCCCTAGTCTCTTATGATGGCGGGTAGTGCTGCTGGTAACCGTATTCAAGTTGTGAGCTAATGTTACGCCATCACGGCAATTCACAGCCCTCGTTTTCAGTCTATCCACATTGGCTATGTCAGCAGACAAATTAAGCAAAATATGACTGGAGGCCTCCCGAGGGCTGTGCTGAGCTCCTGATTTAACTCGTTTAACTACTTGAATATAGAGCTTATTAGCTGTGGAATTTCATCCCACCCTGTTACCAGCTGGCACTACGGCGTCAGGTCCCCTTCAGTGTACCTGACTTTATCAGTTAAGAAGTTGTAGAGTTATTAATAAAGTTGTGGCCCGTTTGTACCAAACTTGGAAGTTGTCTCGCCTATTTATTCCGGGGCTTGGGGGGCAAGCATCCATATACATGATATTAAAACAAGATTGGTTGAAAGGCCACCACCCCCTTTCTTTCCCCTGAGTGATACTTTCCCCAGGTAGGATATTAGTAAATGCAGCTCTATAGGGAAGTTGTTCTCTAAGGAGTTGTCATCACTCCAAGGCTTCTCGGGGGCTTCATTTCTTTAGGATTCATCAACCTCACCAGAGACATACGTTACATTTGAGCCTCATGTTGAATATTTGAGCTAAGGGACAAAGCCTGCACGAACTAGAAGCAATGGAGTGGTTGCTTCTTAATTGGAAAATATATATACTACTTACCTCTTCTCCATTGCAACAGTGTTAGATTCCCCGAGAAGATGTGGAGAGAACTAGGGTGACCATTCCATGGAAAGGGCAAAAAGGGGGTGTCTCTAAATTTGTGTGCATGTGTGCATAGGTTGGTGGTGTTGCTTATCCATGCATTAATTCACATTTAGAACACAAGAACATAAGAAGAGCAATGCAGGATCAGGCCAAAGGCCCATCTAGTCCAGCTTCCTATATCTCACAGTGGACCCGCCAAATGTCTCTGGGAGCTCAGGAGACTAGATATCTGTCAGAAGTTGATCGAAATGAACTTCTGCTTTGTTTTTTGTTTTTACATTGCTGCATGATATATGAATGTGAGTCTTCAAAATGTTGACTATAAAAGAGAATATTCTACTGATATGATACTAGATATCTGTCTCCTGCAACCACTCCCCTGCATCTGGCCCTTGAAGTAGCCTCGTTTTAAGCCTGATTACACATCTCCATCATGGTTTGTAACCTGTGATGGACTTCTCCAGGAATCTGTCCAATCCTCTTTTGAAGGCATCCAGGCTAGATGTGGTAGAGAGTTCCACAGACCAACAACATGCTGGGTAAAAAAAAAAAAAAAAAAAAAAAACTTCTTTTGTCTGTTCTCACTCTCCCAACCCACAGTTTGAGTGGATGTCCACTAGGTTTGGTATTTTGTGAGAGGGAGAAGAGTGTCCCTTTATTATCTACTTGACTCATGCCCCACATTATTTTGTACGTCTCAATCATATCCCCCCTCAAGCACCTTTTTTTCCAGACTAAAGAGCCCCAAATGCATCACCCAGGAAAGGAATTTCATCATAATGTCATATCAATTATAATCTGAAGAACAACAAAAAGTCGGGGGACACTAGCTTAATTTTCAGATGAATTCTGCCTCAGATCTATGGATCTTACAATCTGAACTCTATGATAAGCTTAGGCTGTAATTAGATGCTAATAATTGAGCAGGGGTGTCTTCGAGGTATTTCCAGCAGGGAAATACAAAAGAAGTCTCTTACGGTTTTGCACCCCATGAGATGTTTAAGAAACGTTCTGCTTGGATTCTCCATGGCATTTCACTGCTGCAGCACTTTTTACCTGTTAATTAACACAACTTCGCATTAATATGTAGAATGGTTAGTAGGAGTTTATTCTCATTCTAGAAAACCTGCCTGGTGAAGCACATTAGGACATATTTTAATCACCCTTCTTCTTTCAACTATTCAGGGTTCTTCTTCATGCAACGTTCATCCAATAAAATCAGATTGTCCTGTTGACACAGAAGGTATAATTTGATGTTCTTGACATTAGTGATTCAGTAACTATTTTGTCAAATAAGGACTTTCTGGAAAGTATTATTAATGTTTATCCTGAATCTTTTAAACAATGTTGTTTTGCCACTTTATAAATCTATGGTGATGCCCCATCTGGAATGTTGTGTCCAGTTCTGGTCACCATACCTCCAGAAGGATATTATAGAAATGGAAAATGAGCAGAGGAGGGCAACCAGAATGATTAGGGGACTGGGTCACCTTCCTTACCATCTGAGGCTGCACTGGTTGGGCCTCTTCACTCTTGAATGATGCCGCATAAGTGGTGACATGATTGAAGTTTATAAAATCATACACAGTGTGGACAAAGTAGATAAGGAAAGACTGTTTTCCCTGTCACGCAACACTAGAACTAGGGGACACTCCATTGAACTTTTGGGTGCTAGATCTCAAACAAATAAGAGAAAGTGCTTTTTCACCCAGAGGGTGGTCTATGGAACTCCCTACCAGAAGAAGTGGTGACAGCTGTCAGCCTTGACAGCTTTAAGAAAGGATTAGACAAATTCATGGAGTACAGGGGTATCAATGGCTTTCATTATGGGTGCCTAACAACAACCTCTGGGTTGGAGAGAGAGGCAGGATATATCTAATTGCCATTTGCAGGAAATCATAAGCAGATGAAGACATCGGCTTGGGAGTACCCTGAAGCAAATGGTGAGCCACTGTGTGAGACAGAATGCTGGACTGGATGGGCTGTGGCCTGTTCCAGCAAGGCTGTTCTTATCTCGAGTGAGATTTGCCTTGCACAGTCCCTGCCCACCTTTAGAAAAGCGCGTTTCAGAGAGGCATTTGGTGAACATTAGGGCTTTGTTTTGTGTTGTTTTGTTTTGGTCTTTTCTGCCATCTTGCTGAGAATTGTTTTAATTGGTTGAAGTATTTGCTTGTTTTATTTTTTATGTGATTGTTGTACCCCACCTGGAGTTCCTTCGGGAAGATGAGTGGTGTATGTATGTATGTATGTATGTATGTATGTATGTATGTATGTATGTATGTATGTATGTATGTATAAATAAATAAATAAATAAATAAATAAATAAATAAATACTGTTCTAATGTTGCATGTGTTTTTTTGTAAATCTTCTCAACAACTGAACACTACGATACATTTTTCAGTTCCACCTCTTTTTCCTCCTCCTCTTCAACCTACTATAGTTTACCAGAGTGGGCAACAAATGTAACATCAGTAATTAACTAAAATAAAAGGGGAATAAATTATGGTCAGAATATCATTGGTTAGTTATACCAGTGTAAGGGAAGTAGTATAAAACTGCAGTGCCAAATTGTGCCTAGTTGACAAGTAACTGCTTGTATCCTTTGTGGATTATTTGCATGAGTTGGAGGATTGCAGTTTATTATTCATGTATAGAGATGGGCACGACTTAGCGGTATTCCCGTTTCCGTTTCCGTTACTTGGTTCCGTTACTCTACGGAAACGGTAACAGGAATTACTCCGCCAGACTTCGAGCTCGAACCGACGAACGAACAATTTTGGTCTGATTTGTCGTGATCGTTCCTTGCATCGCGCCATCGCGCGATGCCACGCGGCACAGAAAAAAAGTTTTTAAAAGTTAAAAAACCCAGTTCCCGGCCAAAAAGCAGGCGGGAAAATGCCTGCCATGCCTCAGGGCACCAACCAGAGGGGTTGTTTCTGGAGGTCCCCGGCCCCCCCCCCCATCCCCCGTCCTGGGCTGCTCTGGTGGGACTCGCCGCAGGCTCGCAGCCAGCAAAAAGCCCAGTCTCGCTGCCGGCCACCGCAATTAAAGCGCAAGCAAGCGGCACGGACGGCACAGGAAAAAACTTTTAAACTCTCTCCCCACCCATTCCCGGGCCAAAAAAGCAGGCGGAAAAATGCCTGCTTGACTAAGGGCGCAGGGCACCTACCGGAGGGGTGGTTTCTGGAGGGGGGGGTCCTGCATCCCCCCCGTCCTGGGCAGCCGGACTCGCCATGCCATGCGGTGCGGGTGGGGAATCCAAAATGGGGCGGCGAACACAATATTGTTTTTGAAATTGTGGTCCAAAAACACACAAGCACAACAGAAACACGCAAAAATTTATAAACGGCCAGATTTTTCACAGTAGCAGTGGGTTTTTTCTTGCAACAAAATGTCTCTCCTCTTCTCCTCTGTCCTCCATTGATTTTTTTTATTTTTTTTTACACCTGCGTAATGATGGGCTGGCCGAGTGGCCAGCCATGTGGGAGTGGACGACCATGCAAATTTTTGAAGCCATCCCACCAATCGAATGGCCACTTGGCCATGGAGACTTCTGGGATGTGCCAAAAAGCCCCCTAAAACCTGCCCTAGCCCCCTAACCCTAACCCTAATCCTTGACTCCTTACCCATACGTCACAGACTGTCTTCTTAGTGGGTCAGAGAGGCACCCAGAGGTGCAACCCACTAGCCCATCGTAACCTTACCCGTCACTAGCCTAACCCTAGCCCTTGCACTAACCCACCTTAACCCTAAGCCAGATCTACTTGCATTGCACTACTACATGTTGAGGGTCTCTTGGAGCCTGCTTCCCCTTCCTAGTGGGTGAGGATAGGAGGCACCCACGGGTGCCTCCAGGAGCCCGCTTTCCCTTTATAGCGGGCCAGAGGAGGCACCCACCCCACAGAGGTGCCTCCAGGAGCCCGCTACCCCCCCAAAAAACCAGTACTAATGAAAATGAAAAAACAAAAAAACGAACCAACTAATTTTTGCGAATTTTCACGAAAAACGGAAACGACCCGAAACGGAACCGGCTCGACTAACGACAACTCGAAAAAAATTTTTTTCAAGTCGTGCCCATCTCTATTCATGTATGTAGCCTACTGATGTGTCCTGTGTGGTGTAGTGGATTGAATAATGGACTAGGACTCTGGAGATCAGTGTTGAAATCTTGACTTGGCCAAGGAAACTTGCTAGAGAACTGGAATTCATAAAATTACTTCTTGAATATCTCACTTACCTTGAAATCTGTGTTAGGGTCTCTGTAAACCAACTTGAACCACATAACTTACCTATTGGATGTCAGCTTATGGTTGGGAAGACTTTAATTGGGAGAGAATCCCATTGCATATATTTCATATTAGGATAATCAGTGAGTGAAAGCAGCTTGAATTAAACTGACAAGACTGAGGAATTCACTGAGTATCCATCTCTAGTTAAAGTACAGGAGTAATGGCACACTAAAATTGCAAAATAATAGGTGGTTATAAAATGGTATTAAAATGGGTGAAATTTCAAGGCATTTGCTTCATTTCTACAGAGTTTAAACTCCCTGTAATGAATGACAGGTTTTGACTGACTTCAAACATGGTACTGCACCAGTTAAATTCATCTAGTAGATTACAGTATGTATGGTTTTAAGGCATTATCTCAAAAGATCCCTTTAAAAACACACATGCAATAGACTTTGAAGGCAAAGAACAATTGCCTTAACTACAGTAGAGCTCCAGTACAATTTCGATAATTGGAGAAACATAAAGTATTACACTGATTACTCCAAAAGGACAGCAAATAATACTTCTTCAAACGAGACCCAGATAAACAAATAAAAAGTAACTTGATCAAGGCCAACTGCACTTGCACAAGCATGTAAACTTTTGAGCAAGACAGAGCTCTTTTTTCAGAGCTGGGGGTGGGAAAAGCCCAAACATGTGGCTAGATATTCTGGATATCAGGATAAACTCAGATCTAAGGTAAAGAGTTTAGATTTCAATGAGGAAAAAATAAATAAAAATAATCAAACAAGGGTGGGGTGCTTTTCAACAGAAACACAGGAGAGAAAGAGCAAAGCACTGCTTACTAACTTACTCTGGTGCCAGCTAGTAATGTGGAGGTGGTGGTGGTGAAAGTCTAAACTACAAGCTGTGGGAAGTATAAGGTAAGCAGTCTTGGAGTTGGTTGCTTCTCTCTCTCTCTCTCTCTCTCTCTCTCTCTCTCTCTCTCTCTCTCTCTCTCTCTCTCTCTCTCTCTCTAACCTTTAAATAATAGAATGTTTGAGCCAAATTCAGATTAGGACAAGTGAATGTGAAACAGCCAGACAAATGTTTGTTGTTGTATATTTAAAGTTCCAAGCTCCATATGGGTTATTCAAAAAGAATCACTTCATTGGCACCTAAGGAGTTCTGCCTTCCTAGCCACACAGGCTCTTCAACCAGATCACACTCTTACGTGAATGTAAATGGAGAGAAAAAGGGAATGAATATTGCAAGCTGTGTATTTAATACGATGTGCCAGTTAGCCTTCAGCTACGAGGGGTGGGGTGGAGGGGTGGGGTTGTTCTAGCAGCATCCAGGTGGTTCCTTATTAGAAAAGCAACTCATAGGCTATAGAAGCAGCCTTGGCCTTGACCCATGTAAAAACAGTAGACTGCATGAAGAATCAAATAGAAAAGTGGAACAGGTGATACCTTTAGGCTACTAAAAAATCCACACAAACATTGCTAATATTCTGAGGATGAAACCCTTTTTTCCCCCCACGTTTTTGTCAGTTTTCTAGTAGCCTAAAGGTATCACCTGTTCCACTTTTGTATTTGGTTTTTGTGATGGCTACACGGCTCCTCAACTTGTTTTCCTTCAATTGGATGAAAAATCCAGCGTCAATCACATTCTCAAGGAATAGAGATAAGCTTGCAGTGTTCAGACATGTAGGATGAGAAACATATTATTGAATTGCTTCCCATAGGTGCCCTAAATTCTTTTTTAAAAGGGGGGAAAGTGGAAATACAATGCTCCTCAACTGCATTTCTGACTATTAGCCCACCCTTTCATTTCAGGATGCTACTGCTTCCTTCTGACACAAGGGTGCCTTGAAGCCTGATTCAAGAATCCACAAGTGGCCCCATTCCTTCATCAGGTATGAAAAAGGAGAGGGCCGGCTCTACCTCCTTCTGGTGTCCATCTCAGCCTGTGGAGATGGATAGGGTGGTGCCTCTGACTGATGCGGAGGTTGCTCATGGGATCATGCGTAGCATGGGAAGGGCAGCATGTAAGGTTTCTTCAGAATGATGCACTCTGCAGATGGAACTGGAAGTATTGTGTCACCTTCCCTTGTATTGTCAGTATGAACCCCATCTTGTTCCCTGAAGACAGCTTGCAGCATCACAACTATTAGTTCTCTAAATATACTTAACTGTGTTTGACTTGATGCTGTAATAATGAACCTACCTACCTACTTAACTGTGGCAGTGAATGTAGCTGCATAATAGAGGAATCTTTTACATAACCCAAGTAATACATTTTTTCAAATGTTATATTCGACTTTAAAAATAATAATAAAACATGTTAATGGCCCAATGGCATATTAAAACATGACTATTTTGCAGTTACTGCCCTTTGGGCAATGCTGCTTTTAAAGCAGGGAGCTCTTCTTATTAAATTTTATTTTATTTTCTGAATCTCCATGGAAATAAGAAATCAAGGCTAAACAAATTTCGTGCTTCCCCTGAATGTTTTCTGAACCGAAAGGAACTGTGCTCATCCACTGAAACTAAAATTAGTAGCAGGTTCAAAGGCTAACAGCATGCTCATTATCTAAGGTAATACAACATGTAACAGATGACGTGTGGATAACAGAGAAATCCTCGTTCCAGCACAAGATTCTATTAACAAAATAAATTAGCAGTGTCATCTCAATCATCATCAAAAGGAGGAGCAGTTCTGATGGCAGAGCCTGGTTTTAAAATGAGGATTGATCAAATCCCCTTAGCTATATACCCGGAGCAACACTTAACATTTGAACAGCTGGAATGATGATTACTATTGGCTGTCATTGACATAAGCTTTCGCCTTGGAAGCATTTTATAAACATATGAGAGGTTGCAAAAGGGTCAAAAACAGTCCAGTCGGAAAACATATACCGTAAATATTTATACGTACAGAAAATGTACATAAAGTTTAATGATAAAAAGGGGACAAGCTTTAATCTTGTAGGCTAGGGTAACAGGCTGAGCCAAATTACACATAATATGGCAAAAGCAGCTTCCCACCCCAGCGGTTTTTGATAATAGACGGGAGCTGCAAGTTCTCCACTCCCCTCTTCATTAGATAACCCCCTGCCAATCCATTTTACATGGTCTTCTCAGCTTCTGCTGCTCAGCTTCCTGTTGACAGTTCAACTCTTTGCTGCATATGCAACCTTTCCTTCCAGTTGAAGCGAGCAGGCTTGCAGATTGACAGAAGGAAGGGAATGCTCTTGTGATGGAGATGGGTCATCATGAGAAAAGCACAGAAGTGAATGTTGCAGAAAGCCATGGAGAAGAGAGTAGGAAATATGGTGGATAAGTGGAAAGGGCATGGAGCTATGCAGAAGGAGGACAGAGGAACCAGGAAAGGGGACAGGAATCAGGATCAAGGAAGACGGTATAAAATGGGCCAGTACGCTCTATGAGGTGGTAGGAGAGCAAAGGGAAGGAATGGCAATGAAGGGCGAGGATATGCCTTTTCTTCTCTCTGGTGTTTGTGTCTGTGTACCTCTTCCCTTTCTCTGAGTCCCAGTCTCCACCTCACCCTAATCCTTTCTGAATGTGTTTAGTGTATGTGCATGTGTGCCCTGGGAGAAACTGGGATGGGCTAAAAGAAGGCAGGGTTTTGCTTTCTGTGATGATTTGTGACTGGCCATCTCCACCTCAGCAAACATTTTTTTTAATCCTCCCAGTGGCAGACATTTTGTGGTGGCACCCACAACAGCCTCTCACAGTTCCACAAGTGCCCATCAACCCAGAATGGTTGGAAATCTTTTAATTTCCCAAACTGGAGAAAGCATGGACATGGCTGACAATGCCACTGGAGATCTGCAGCATAACTTACTCCAACAGCATTCTGGCCTATGTGCATTGTTTTCACATGAATACATTATTAGGTGCCCTTCTGTCTGATTTTTTTATTTTTTTTTAAAATTAATGTTTATATTTGTATACAACAACATGATATAGTATATCATGCAAAATCCAAAGGAAAAATAAGACCAACCTCAACACAAAAAGACAAAAAACATGTGTCACCTTAAAGACAATTATATTTTCATGTGAGCTTCCATATATCATGTCCACTTCTTTGAACATATGGAATAAAAAGAAATGTAGAGTGAAATACTAGTTTCCCAAGTAAAATATTATGAACATTCATTGGCTTTAAGAGTCTTGGGTGTGTGGTTACATACCATGTTCAGTAGACTGTGGTCTATGTTTGGTGTTTTGTGAGCATGATCCACAAAAGGTCACATTAAAATCTAATAGTTTTTAAGGCAGTACACGACTTTGTCATTTTGTCTTTTGTTTGTTTGTTTTATTTTGGGTTTCCCCCATGTTTTGGGCTTTGCCTGATATGCTTAGACAGACTAACATGGCTACCTCTTCCAAAATGACAACAGGAGACAGAAGGCAGCACGTTCCTGTGATAGGAATAATTGAAAACATAGACTAGGCCCATATAAGGTATGGGGCTTTTTTATTTTTTCCCATTATAGCTTATCTTTCTTTCCAGAAATATACAATTATTTATTGTTTTTCGAGCATACTCACACCCATACCCCTCAAACAATCTTCATTTATGTACATCTGTAGGAAATCCTGCATGTAATTTTGGATTCCTATTCAGATACATCTCTGCTTTATTTGTCAGCTGATACCACTTAACCTTGATTGATGTGCATAAAGATTGTGTTTCTAGCAAGATGTATTTCTGTGTCAATTATATCTTTTCCTCTTTTTATTTTTGTCTGCTATCAGATAATTCAAACAGCCCTTCACTAAGAAGAAACAAGGAAAGGAAGAACAAGATGCATAATTAAGAATATATAAAAGAAACGGTAATTAGTGTGCATAAGGTAAAAATGCAAATTTTCCTTGTGTCTTTGTAGATGAAGGTGTTCAGAAATCAGCAGTTAATCCATGGAGATTTCATTAATGAGCCAACAGGAGTATAACAATTCAGCAGATACTTAATAGATACCTAAAATATGTTTATACATCTGTTGCTTTCTCTTTTGTGACTCATAATTAAAACAGCTTTTGTAACTCTCTTGGGGCAGCCTGTTTGGTAGGAAGAATGAATTGATAGATGGCAAAAAGCTGATTATGAAACGAAAGCTGTTTTGCTGGTTGTGGTTTTTTTCTTTAGCCTATTATAAATGGTAATCTCCCAGATAAGCACTTTTAATATAATGACATTCCTATCCATGTTTATCAAGCATCCATATTTTATTTCTATGGAAATGTAAGGGGACAACAGAGCTGCTTTGCACACTTACCAAAGAATATGAAGCAGGTCAGGGGAGTGCCACATCTATTTCCCAGACCCCATCAGGAGATGTCACTGTATCCATGTAGCTATTAAAGATGAGGGGGCAACTGGACAACCACGATATATGTTGTCCAGTTGGATCAGTATCCTCTGATTCATCTATCCACAGTCTGATACTGGAAATACGAAAAGAAATACCCTCAAAATATTTATTTCTAAAGATGAAGTTACCAGAAATGGCCATTAGAGGAAGCAAGAGATGTGCTCTGTATACTGTTCACTAAAGAAATATATTTATATGATGTTACTACCAGAATTGGTCACTAGAAGGAGACATATTCCAGGTCATGTATCTTCTTCAAGAGCCATGCCATCATAGAATGATGGCCATCAGTTGCCTGAACAGGCTTCTATCTAAAGCAGGCCTGTCCAAACTTCGGCCCTCCAGATGTTTTGGACTGCAACTCCCACAGTCCTTTGCCATTGGCAATCTAAGCTTAGAATTCTGGGAGCTGAAGTCCAAAACATCAGGAGGGCTGAAGTTTGGGCAGCCCTTATCTAAAGCTATTCTAATTAGAGCAGCTGTGCTCATTGCAAACCATTGGCTTAAGTTCCTGTATGTCATGTATAGTGTACACTATTAAAATAGTCTTTATTATAATCCACATTTTTCATCATCTGTGTTTTTGGAGGTGGCATAGAATCAATTCCCTTTGATTATGGGGATCCTAATGTAATTTAAAGCCTGGTTGTAGAACTGAACACTAGAAGCTTTCTGCCTGGATGGGCACAGCTATCTCTCTCTGTTTTTTTCCCTGACATACAAGTGTTTTGAATGTCAAATTATTTGCATTGAATTAATGAACAAATCTGGAAATTTGGGGAAGCTCTCAGTGAAAAGAAAGGGGAAAGGATGAAATAAAACTTTACAAATGCTTAACTGAAATAAAAGAAAACCATGTGGATAGTACAAAATACAGCGACAAGAGCAGGTGATATCTTTATAGACCACTGAACCAAAACCATCCAATTTGCTAGATATCATAGACAAGGGTCCCAGATGTATCTCTTGTGGGAGCTGATTCTATAAACGACTCCTAGTCACCTCCCCCAATGCCTCCCTCGGGATTAGGACCCCCCAAATGTCCTACCTGACTTGAATAGGAATAGGAATAGGAATAGGAATCTTTATTGTCATTGCCCCCTTTCAGGAACAACAAAATTTTGTGGCTGCTATATAAAACTCATTTAAAACATTTCACATAGACTTAAAAACAGGTACAACACATAACATATAAAATGACTAAAATATGACATATAAAATAAGCTGACTTCAAAGTCCAGGATTTCCGTTTAAGGCCAATATTGCTCTAAAAAAGAAGCTATTTTTGAGACGGTTTGTTCTTGCCCTAAGTACTCTATATCTCCGTCCCGATGGCAGCAACTCGAAGAGGTGATGACCAGGATGTGATGGATCTCTTAATATATCTAATGCTTTACAGTGGCACCTGGTAGTATACATTTGTTCTAGGGTGGGGAGTGAACAGCCCACTATATTCTCTGCAATTCTTATAATTCTGTGCAACACTGTCTTATCCCGGTGGGTACAACTTCCATACCACACACATAACCCGTAAGTAAGCACACTCTCAATTGCACAATGATAGAAGGCCAGCAGCAGCTTTTGTGGAAGATGGTTTTTCCTTAAGTTTCTCAAGAAAAATAGTCTCTGCTGAGCCTTCTTTGCAAGCCCCCTTGTGTTGACACTCCAGGACAGATCCTCAATGCCCAAAAATCTAAAACCTGTAACCCTCTCCGCACCAGTCCCATCAATCACCAGTGGTTGAATATCAGTTTTCTGCCTCCTAAAGTCTACCACAAGCTCCTTTGTTTTCTTTATATTTAGGTGCAAGTTATTTATTCTGCACCACTTGGTCAACCTCTCCACTTCATCTCTGTAAGCCATCTCACTCTCCTTGCCAGAGATGAGCCCAATCACAGTTGTGTCATCTGCAAACTTAATGATCCTATTGCTAGGATAGGCAGAGACCCAATCAAATGTGTAAAGAATATAAAGGAGTGGGCTAAGTACACATCCCTGTTGTGTTCCAATGTTGGTACTAAGAGTATTAGAGGTGTAAGGGCCCAACCGGACCCTCTGAGAACGTTCTGACAGGCAGTTTTTCTTGGGAGGAGCCACTCTGACAGATGCCAAGGTCCCAAACTGATTAATTGCTCCTTCTTTAAGAGGGAGGAGGTAACGAGTGGTGAACAGTGAGGCTCAGTCCTGATTCTGGATCGCTTAAGTATTTTTATTAATGACTTGCACAAGAGAGTGCAATTTCTGGATGAAACACAATTTGGTGGAATACCTAATATCTTGAAAGATAGAAACAAAATTCAAAAAGATCTTGACAGGCTGGAACACTGCGCTGAAATCAATAGAATGAAATTTAACAAGGTAAGTGCTAATTTCTGCAACTAGGAAGAAGAAACCAAATGCATAGTTACAAGATGGCATACACCTGGTTCAGTAATACTACAAGCAAGAAGGATCTTAGAATTGTAACTCAAAAGGTGAATATGATCCAGCATTGTGATTTGGCTACAAAAAGGGCAAATGCTATTTTAGTAAGTATAATTTCCAAACCCCATGAGGTGCTTGTCTCCCTCCATTCAGCACTGGTTAGGCTTCACCTTGAATACTGTGGACATTGCACTTCAAGAAAGATGCTGACAAACTGGAAAAAGTTCAGAGGAGGGTGATAAGGATGATCAGCAGGTTGAAAACCAGCCCTATGAGGAAAGAGTGAAAGACCTGGGCATGTTTAGCCCTGAGAAAAGAAGACTGGGAGTGGGTGGGTGATATGATAGTACTTTTCATATATTTGAAGGGCTGCCATACAGAGGGGGAGCAGGATCTGTTCTCGATCATCCCACAGTATAAGACATGCAACAATGAGCTGAAATTAAGGGAACCCAGCTTTCAGCTGAATATCAGGAAAAACTTCCTAACTGTTAGAGCAGAACGGCAATGAACCAATTATCTCAAGAGGTGGTGAGTGCTCCAACACTGGAGGCCTTCAGGAAAAATGTGGGGAACCTCTTAGTAGATATGCCTTGATTTGTATTCTTGCATTGAGGGGGGTGGGGTGGCCTTGTTGGCCTTGTAGGCTCCTTCCAACTTCATTAGTCTATGATTCTATGATTGTTTCATTGTCTATCATGTGCACAAAAATGTTCACAAGTTGGGAAATAATCCTAAAATGCATTTTTTTTAAAACCAAACTTCATGATGAAACAAAATGGGAATGTTCACATACTGTATGTTTTCTTGCATCCCCCCCCCCATGCCCGTTCTGTCATCCCGCTCAGCTCTTGCAAATTTCTGGGAAAGTGAGAATTTTTTTCCAGGAGAAAATAATATTTTAGAAATACAATAGCTGATTCAAATGCTACATATTTCTTCTTCACCAATATAGATTACGGAGAATTTGTTTATTAGTTTCGCTGCTGAAAGTAACAAGAAAGAACAGGACATATTTGGACTACTGACAAGAAACCTGTGAGTTCAGAATACTGAGGATCTTAGACCGTCCTTCCCTAGACAAAAGAGATGACTGTACCTATGGATGTTTCTCCTTGCGGTGTCACATGGAAGTCAAGGGAGTTTGTACAAGAGAAAAGAGACACTCTATGAAATGCCAAAGGAAGAGCCTGCTTAACAGGCCTCCGATTTTTCAGAGTTTGCAATCAAACCATATATGAATCAAGAAAAGTTAGGTACATGTCAACATTAGATGACTTTTCAAGCAGGTCTTTTAACTGAGCCATGCTGAAAAGGAAACCCATTGGTCAGGATTTTGTTATATCACATAAAAGTGTGTGCATGTGTGTGTATGCATGTGCATGTGCATGTGTGTGTGTGTGTGTGTGTGTGTGTGTGTGTGTGTGTGTGTGTGTGTGTGTGTGTGTGTGTGTGTGTGTGTGTGTGTTAGATATACCATGACCTCATAACTTCAAAATAGCTGGAAGGGTTTTCCTCAAATGCTCCAGAAACATTCGTGTTGGGAGGGCAACCAAGCATGAAAAGTTTCAGTGGAGAGGGAAAAAAGGCACTACATTTTCAGAATGTGCCATGAAACCAGAGAGCTGCAATTCAGCATGCGCCTGTGAGGTTAAATTTAGCTTTGTTACTAGTGAAAGCTGTCACGTTACACAGACTTGTAAATTCCTCTGCAGAGAAGATCTAAGGGGCTTTCCTCATTTAACCTCTGCTTGTAGCAAGGATGAGTTCACCATTAGTTTTTGACATTGCTCCAACTACTGTATTCTTTCCTTTTGGTTAGAAACACGGTACTGGAGTGTGTAAAAATGCCAGCTCTATATTACTGTATATATATTCGAATATAAGCCTAGTTTTTCAGCCCTAATTTTGGGCTGAAAAAGGGGGCCCTCGACTTATAAGTGGGCCAATACTTTTAGACACTGAGGCAAGTGATTGGGTCGGTGGCTAAAAGTCATTTCAAACATTGCGTGCCGCTTCTCATGACCCCCCTCTGCATCACACACCACTCCCCCAGCTCACAAAGGAGGAGCTGCCAGGCCCTGCTGCATTTCCCACCCTAGACTTATACTCGAGTCAATACATTTCCCCAGTTTTGGGGGGTTAAATTAGGGGCCTCGACTTATACTCAGGTCGACTTATACTCGAGTGTATACGGTATATTTATTCTTATCATCACATGCACACAAACTCCCCACTCCTCCTTTTCTTCACCATTCAACTGAAAGTGAGGTGGAACTATAAAATGTTCCTCATCTGGCCATTACTTGATTTGCATCCCTTGTTTCCGGGATGCTGTGAGTGGTTTCGATTGGCTGCGTAAGCAAGGTGAAAGTACAGACCTTCACTCTGAACCTCTGGACACCTCCCTTCAGCTGCCACTCTTCTCAGGGAGGCACTGGTTGTCTGATATTTGGGCTACTGAATTTGGGCTACTTTGTGGCTGATATTTGGGCTATTTAATTTTTTGGCTACCAACCGTGGATAAATGAATCATTGGATACAGAAGCAGTAGCTATGGGGCCCCTACTGTATTTGATTCTCCCCTGGAAATAACTTTAAAATCTGTTTGGTTTTTTTCAAAAGAAAAAAGTATTGAAAGCATTTGTTGATTCCTTGGTGAGCTAGAGACCACATCATGCTACCACTTGGATATTATTCATTTGTTTGCTTCATTTTTTCTTTTTTCTACCATATATGGCAAAACATGGCTTACAAAAGTATATGAGAACAATAAAAACCAAGAGAATTAAACCTTTAAATCAATGAAGATGAAGAAAGAATATACTGTACCAGCAAATACTATCAGCATTAGAAAACTAGGCAGAGTTTTCTGTCCCTAGACAAGAAGACTTTCTAATCTGAAGTGGCTGAGCTGCCTGGGATATTCTAGGAGTTGGATTCTAAAAGCACAAATCTTCAAAACTCTTATGAAAATTTAAGGACCAAGCCAAGGCACTGCATTTCCTTGTAATGTTGCTAGTAATTTTGGAAAGACAAGGAGAGAAACAGTTAAAACTCATCACTGCAATTTGATCCTCCAGTTATTATCCACATAACAAAGAGCATATGTATTCCTTACCTTCATTCAGTTAACAACCTATCTAGCTGGCTCTCCTGTTTGCTCCCCAGAAGCCCTTAGACCTTGGGGTGTTTCAAAAGGTTGAAATACCGTAACCGCCCACCTATCGCGGGGGTTAGGGACCCACCTGACCCGTGATACATGAAAATCCACAATATGCGGAAGCGGGTCAGGTGGGGGTGGGGGGCGATCAGAGGGGTGGGTGGGGCAGCGGGGAGCGATGTGATTGCTCCACACCCGCACTGCTCTGAGGCCTCCCGGAGGGGTGGGGGGCGGTGGGGAGCAATTTGATTGCTCCCCCTCCCCCCACGGCTCCGAGGCCTCCCGGAGGGGTCTGGGGTGGCGGCGGGGAGCGATTTGATCACTCCCTGCCATCCCCCCACGCGGCACCGAAGCCTCCCGGGGGGGGCAGCGGGGAGCGATTTGATCGCTCCTCCCGGCCCCCTGTGTGGCTCTGAGGTCTCCCAGAGGGGGAGGGGCAGCGGGGAGTGATGCGATCACTCCCCCACCCCCTGCAGGTACTGCGTTCCCGCGATATAGTGGGACCGCAGTACCTGAACCGCAAAATGGCGGGGGGTGACTGTGCATAAATATTGTGCAACAGCTGTGGGAAAGAGGTGCAGTTTTGATCTGATATGTGGAAAGCATGGAAATGCTATTTCCTGCATCGGTTCCACTACTCCACACTAAGCTACAACTGTAGAATTTCTCCCTCCCTCATGTCACTTAATGAGGTCATTAAAAAAGGTAAAGATTCCCCCCCGAACATGCATGCTAATTGTGTCCAAGTCTAGGGGTGGTGCTTATTTCCATTTCCAAGCCTAAGAGCCAGTGTTATGCAAGTCTGTGGCCAAGTGGCCAGCATGGCTGAACTCATTTCTGCGCACAGAAGACTGTTTACCTTCCTGCTTTTTACGGCAGTTCCTATTTATCTACTTAGATTTACATGCTTTTGAACTATAATTACCCTAAGTAAAGCAAAACATGGAAATTAAGATTTATTTATTTATTTTGTACAGCATACCATAATACAGTATTGCTGCAAAAGACTTTGCAAAGACGGCATACACATAGTATAAAATGCTATCAGAATAAATTCAATGAGATTTTTCAAATGTGCAACTCGAATAATGGATGATTAGTGAAATTATGTATGAGCAGTTACTCAAGCAACTAAGCCTAAGGGCAGATCATTTTGCCATTGAACAGCAGTGCTCTCAAGATAACGTAAATTCTTTCAGAGAGCAAGGGAAGCTTATAAGGGACAATTCCATCACAATGAGACATAAAGTTTGCAGGACGTGCCCACAGTCATAAACAAAATTATTGCCCAGTCCTCACTTATTTTTTCAATATTGGCACCTGGCTTGGTTAGATTACAGTAGGACCCCTGTATCCACTGATTCATTACCCAGTGATTCAGTTATCTATGGTTGGCAGAGGAAAAAAATCAAATCAATAATTCAGCAGTCACAAAGCAAGCTACTGTCACAAACAGCAGCTGCACAGCAAGCTACCATTGTAAAACAGCAGCCATAAAGCAACCTATTATCACAAACAGAAGCCGTAAAGCAAAGTACTGTCACAAAACAGGATTTTGGGGGATTTGTTTGTGTTCTCTTTTATCCACAGTTTTCATTATCTACGGGAAGATTTGGAAACAATTTCCAGCAGATACCGGGGTCGTACTGTAATCCTGCTAAGCGCTGAACAATTTTTTCCTTGATACTTCAAAGCCACGGGGCACTGTACTGAATCAGACCCTAAATTAAGCAGATCTGGATTAGAAGGTGTCTGCTCCTGATGCCTTTCTGTCTCAGTATCAATGTCTTCTTTGACTAGTTGCTGTCCACATTTCCTCAGTGGGTTCCAAGATTTGAGATTAAGATTTGATCGACAGAGAAAAGGTTTTGTGGTATAAATCATGATTTTTGTTTCACTTTTTTTTAAAAAAAACTATTTAAAAAAATAAAGACATGAGAAAAAGTTTTTGGGTTAAATATGGGCCAAAATTTTATTAACAACCATATTTAAATATTAACCTTTAACTGTAAACTAAAGAGGACCTGTGCCGTAGCGCAAGTGGTAAACCTCAGTAGTTGTTATAACTAACAAACAGCCCCTCCCTGTTTTAAGATATTTGGAATGCATATGGAAAGATGCAGCCAAACTACTTAAGCATCCTTCCCCTACTGAATCTCCTTCTCCAATGGCAGCCCTCATTTACCTGACTGTATGTTATTGTTTAACCTATCTTTTTCTAATTCCTGTTATTTAGTTTCATTTGAGGGCTGCCAAGCACATTAAAGGTGCAATATAAAGGAGGGGCATAACTGAATTAATATACCACTTACGCTACTTGCCAATTGTGACCGTTTAAGGAAGTAGTTACAACACCCAGCCGCACAATGAGGATGATGGGATGGGCGAAAAGTCACTGTCACTCCTGGCCAATCTGAGTGACAGCCAAAAATTCCCATCCGGCCCCGAAGCAACCAGCAAAGCATCACCACCCACAATATGGGGTGGGAGGGTGGGGGCAAACGGACAGCAAAGGCAAGAGGCAGGGAGCTTGATTTAGCAGCGTTAAATAGGCTCGGTCCATGCCCACGCAGCTACCGTAACAGGCACACAAACTTTCGTGCCTCATTGGCCCGGTGGGAAAGAAGCCCCGCTCGACAATGAGTCTCAAGGGGAGCCACTATTGTCACTTCTGCATATTTTCCTGAGCATATTTTTTGCTCATGCAATTATCTGCTATTTAAAACAGAATCTGTGTGGGGAGAAATGTGTCTAAATATTTATTTCAACATTATTTCCCTGCAAAATTCTCAGTACAGACCGTCTGCAAAAATCCAAATCTATTTAGTTATACGTTTTTGATTCTAGATGTTTATTAGAGAGTGTGGGAAATGGACAATCCAAATCTGATCCACACACACACATTCAACCAAAAGTTGTAGGTTAGTTAGTTAGTTTCTCTCTGAGTTCAGGATTATAACCTCAGATAGCTTTTAGCCTGACCTCAGAGTCACACCCTTTAAAGCCACCTTTCTTCTCAAGCACACATTTCATTGCATTTGAAATTGCTGAGAGGTTTTCCATCCTCCTTTCAGAATTAATATTAGAAACATCATAAGTGAAGCTTCAAAAGTAAAACTAGGATGGCACATCCCTCACTTTCAGCTGACAGCTCATCATGCTGGAGAGGAGGAGGAAGGTACAGAGAAAAGGAAGTGGACCAAAAATTAATGCCCAATAGTCATGTTGGATGTTTTCTCCCCATGATGAAAAGTAGTCAGTGGGGAAAAGAAAAAGAGCATTGAGAGCTTTCATCTGGTTCTCACTGGAACTACTTGTTCTGCCTCCACATGTTCAAAACAGCTGCTTAATACACAACCTGGCTTTCAAGCATTTCACATCATGTGCAGTAACAAGGTGAGAGGAGATAGGAGGAGGAATGAATTACCTTTGTTATGCTATGTGATTTCTGTGTGTGCATAATTTATTGATTTTTTGACAGTTCTCATCTTACCAGGAAATGCCAATATGCTTCATGTTCTATCGCTGTTTCTCAAAATGCTTTTGAGCCAAGATCTGGTGTCTTTTAAAATATTTACTTGTTATCATTTCACATTGCAACTTCTTTCTTTAAATTAGCAAACTGTATATTTATGTTCCAGGTAATAATATTTACAGAGAGTCATTTCATATACATTTTTCTTTGTAAACAACAGCTCAAATCCTCTCATAGTAAATTATGATAGCCCAACCAAAACCTTTAACTCCTTCAACGTTGCTTTCTGCTTTCTTAACATTGCCTGAATCTTGTATCTCTGGTCCACTAGCTTATCCTCTGGTAACCTACAAACCTGCTGACCCGTATCCAACACAATGTCCCAAAATGTGAGCTTTGTGGCCGGCCCTCCATCTTCTCCCCAGCAAGCAGAACTCCCAACTCTCTGGTCACCTGTACAAAGCTCCTCATCAACCGTCCACATTGTCCTGTCCCTGTCCTACCAGGAAACAAGTAATCATCTAAATAGTGGACCACCTGCCGAGACTTCACCATCACTCGTACTGCCAACTCCAAAAAGGTACTGAAACATTCAAAAGCCATACAGGATATGGCAGATCCCATGGGCAGTGCCCTGACCACATAAAACTGACGCTCAAAACTAATTCCTAACAAATCAAAATCTCCTGGGTAAATGGGCAAAAGTCTGAAGGCAGACTTAATATTGCATTTGCCCATCTCAGCGTCTAGTCCGCACACCTCGAACATACGCACTGCTGCATTGAATGATGTATAATGAACACTACATAATTCCCTAGGAATCATGTCACTCACTGACCGCCCAGCAGGATATGACAGGTGGTGGATTAGATGAAACTCTCCTGGGGTCTTCTTGGGCAATACACCCAATGGAGAAACCCTAAGGTTGGCAAAAGGGCCCACTACCCTACCCTCTTTTAGTTCCTTACCTGTCTTTTCCCTTATAATACTCTCATGACCTATTACAGACCTCAGGTTCTGAGCCCTGCTCCCACTCCTTAAACCAACAGCTGGGATGAGGAAACCCAAACAAAAACAATTCAGCAAAAAACTGGCTGCCTACCTCTCTGGGTAGCTGCCTAGCCAATCACTCAACACATCAATCTTAATTGGACTGGGGCCCTTTCTCATGGGTAATTGGGCCTGGGGGCATTCTGATTGCCACTCCATCCATGTCCCCACCTCCTCCCCCTTGGCCTCTTAGGCAGTGCACCACAGCATGCTGACCACTGCAGGCTGAGCACTGGTGCTTAAATTTACACTGCCTCCTGGTAAAATTGCCTTGGTTGTTGAAATCCCAGCAAACCAGGCAGGGTTGAACCACATGGCCCACCCGCCACTGGCAGGAAGGATTTGCTTGGCCTGCTTTCTGGATCAAGTGACCGCTATTAAAATGCTCCCGTATCAGAGGTCTGGAAGGGAACATGATGCACAACCACAATGCATCATGCGGTCTGTCCCAAGGCAAGGATGGACAGAAGGCAGCCCTCATTCTAAACCCCTTTTCATATATCATCCAGGCTGTACCTGGGAATTCAATATGGGCCCTATAAATAAGGTCCATTTATCAAGCCAGCATAAAAAAAAAAAAAACTGGAAACCAGTTTGCCCAACAGTGATTCAATTTTCTCCTCTTAATTTTATCTTTCTCTTTGTCATCCAGTTTATCATATTTCTGATCTCCCACTTCCCTGTTCAAAAGCTCGAAGACATCCACGTAATCTCCCCTCAGAACTTTTTCAATAGTTGCTGGAACTAAATGATCTCCTAAGGGCAAAGACTCATTCCCATCAGGCAGATCTGCATATGAAACACTGCATGTACTAGTACCCTAAGCCTTACTGCTGCCCTCTTGTCATCATGTTGCCACACATCAGTTTGGATGCCAACCCCTGTTGGGTCAATCGACTCAGGTGATGTTTGTGTGGAGGTCTCTACAAAGCATGGTGGGTGCAAGACTGGAGCCAAGACCAGAGGAGCAGACCCCCCTGGTTCCCTATAACCCATGGCCAAGACCTCATCTGTGTAGTGTCATTTGCTCATATAGCCTCACCTTGCTCTAAGCTGCAAACCCGTGGTATGTTCCTCCTGCTGGCTTCACCCTGACTGGCCACTGACAGCTCCAGTGCAGCTGCACCTCTTTTCCCATGGGTAGGTCACTCTTCAGCTCCTCGTGTTCTCCTCTGGCTGGCTTATCTGGATAGTTACACACCACCCCCATGGGAATAGACACCTTTGCTCGCTGTGCAGCCCTGATGTTCACTGCACCTTGTGGTATGGAACCTTTACTCACTCACCTTCCAAAACAGCAATTTGTGAAAGCATTGGCTCACCCATATACTTTAAATCAGCCATCCACTCAGCTTTTGATTCACTATGTTATTGCCCCAGTCAGAAAGACCCAGCAATGCCCTTTTCCTGGGCCATGTTTTTCTCTATGGTACACATTTTTCCCCAGATTACTCTATAATCTGGAAAATCCTCATAATCAGAGGTGGACACTCTCCGGGTGATCTAACTAGAGTTTTCTTCCTGGCTGGCTGCTTTCCCTTAACAGCCCCCTTTCCCTTCCTAGGTGCCATAGCTCAAGTGACAGTCAACCCAACCCTTGGGCCAGACCCCTAACCACCTTATGGTCTCAATCAAAGACTGTAACTATTTACTATCAGCAATTGCAGTAAATTATCCTTTGGTACAAGGATATCTATCTATCTATCTATCTATCTATCTATCTATCTATCTATCTATCTATCTATCTATCTATCTATCTAAAAATTTACTCTTGTGTTATAGTTAATTGTTTATTTTATGCCCACTGGCAATAACCCAAATTGTGCTCCCAAGTGCCAAGGTCCTATTACCCTGCAAAACTGAAAAGCAAGGATAGCCCATGTATCTGTACTTCTATATATGCACCTATCTAACCTATGGGCCACACAACAAAGGTCTGGGTGAGGATGTGTGTGTTAGGGTGTGGGGTCCTCTGTCCCCTCTAAGGATGCTCCCAACACAGCTCCTAGGCCTTACCCTAAAAGACCCCCTCCCTTAATAATCCAATAAACCATGCCAAATTTAAGAGAAACAACCCCCTCTGTCCCCCCTCCTCTCTCAGGCCTCGCCGGAGACTCTTCCTTATACCCCCCAAACTGCCACAGCCAACAGAAGGATTCATTCCCCAATGCTCCATTTTCACCCACTCGCCAGCTATCTCCTCCCCCCTTCTTCCTTTTTTAAAAAGTCCTTTTGGGCTGTGCCAATGCATAACCTGTGCTCTGAACAGCTCGGCTGCACCATGAGGCAAAACCAAAACCTCACTGACGAGGTAATATGCTTCTTTCTTTTCTGCAGTGCTGAAGGAATTGGACAGGGCATGCTGAGGCAGTCCCTTGTATAGACTACCCATCTGCCTGAAATGGCTGCTGGTGCCATGATTTTGCACCTCTTTGTGTGGGGGGCAAAGAACCCCCATCCCGGATTACGCTGGAACCTGGAGGTACCATTACGTTAAGTCTTCACCCCCTAAGTTTCAAAATTATATTCAAAATATAAGATTTAGGAATAAAAAATGATTTGATTATCTTCAGAGTCAGTGCTATGAACTGTTTCACTGAAATTCATCAACGATAGCATGAAACTTCATAAGGCCTTGCATTCTGTACACCATTTCAAGCTGGGCATTATGTGGCCATTAAAGTGATTTAAACTGTCTTGTGCTAGGTAACTAATATTAACTAATACTGAGATCTTAAAAAGGAAAAAAATGTGAGCTGACTGACTAAATGAGCAAGGAACCATCCTCATAAGACATACCTAATTTGCAGCAGAGGCAATACCGTAGGGGCGGCGGCGGGGGGGAACCATAATAATGAGAAGCAATTATATCATACAAACACAGTTTAATGTCTTCCTTGAGAGAAGGCAGCCTTCCAATGCACAGTATGCTCAAATGAAGATCTTCAAGAAAGCAGGCCACAAGATAGAAAATGTAAGAGTGAAATGTGGGATTGCACATCTTGTTTCTCATCCACCCCTTTTCCATGGTCAACTGGCTTCATTTCTTGCTTTTTTCTTAGCTCTGGCTTACAGGTTGCCTTCCTCACCAAGTCCAGCTCCTGGAGTACATAATGACTTCTTCTGTTAGTAGAAAACTCACTGGCTGAAATCCTATTGCATATGTATATACAGTATTTTGTTGTTGTTGTATAAGATTGATGCTCTCATCTTTATTCGGTATAGTTGTATGAAGAGGATTTCAGCCAAAGAAGCACTGTGTTAAGAACGGTCCTCCTTACTATAGCCTTGTGAAAATACTGCCTCTTTGTTTGTTTGATTGTCTGTTGGTGATAGACTTTACAAATAGCCATGGTGACAGAAGCATGAGGTAGTTCATGTCAGCTTCAAGAATTTGGAGAGAAAAGCCATCCACTATGGTGTGGTGGAGCTGTCAACACAGGCTGTCTTCAATAGGTTTTTGAGATACAACTAACTATGAAGCAGCCTTTCATCCTTAGGTTTGGATGAAATGAGGTTCATTTGCTTGCTTGCTTGCTTGTTTCAAGGAAAACAATACATTTTCAGAGGCTTCCTCTATGGGCTACAGTAGTATTAAAATTAATTTAGCTCAATTCAGTAAGACATAATTTGGAGGAGATACAAAATCTTTTCAATAAGTCATGAGGATCGTCAGGCTTTCCCATCCTAAAATGGAAATGAACTGTCAGACAAATTCAATAGACCTCTCCTTGTTTTCTTTGTATGTTACAAAGGATGCTTCATTGTGTAGCACAGTGTGTGTGTTTTTTTCATTGTACCACCAGTCAAGGCATCATAGTATGCTTTACATTATAAAACTGATCAAACTAGTAAAAAAAATACAGCTGAAATCAAGCACCGACATAAAATTCAATAAGCAGTAAAACCTACATCAAAAGCCTGTGCTCTCAACCTGAATTTAAACAGCTGTATTAGCAGACAGAAACCTCTGCAATACAGACATTTGAAATGCATAAAACAACCAAGAAAATGACTCCCCCTTTTTTAATGTCTGCAAATCCTTGGGAATGAAGAAAATTGCACCATTCATTCTTTGCAATGACTCTCAAATCAATACAAACCTTTTAACACAAAATAGAGATGAAAGGAGATTACGATCTGTTTTACTGTTCTCATATGTAGAGTAACACATTGAACACTGATAGGATGAAACAGGGTAAGGTTTGAGTCAAAGCTGAGGGAGGGGATAGCTAAATATAGCAAATTCTTGTGTTCCCAACACGACAATTGGTATGCAAGTAGAAAAAGTTGGCACCATTGTGAAGATTCTACTGTGGATTTAGTAAAATGTTGTATATGGGGACTAGAAACTGTGGCAGCTTTCATTTAAGGAGGAAAGAGGTTTCATTGAGAATGACATGATTAAGAGTAGACTTGAAAGACTTCCCTTTATTTATTTATTTATCTATTTATCTATCTATTTATCTATTTATCTATTATATTTTTACCCCACTTTTCTCCTTGGAGAAGGACCCAAGTTGGCTTACAATAATGAGGGACGATATACAGCCCAGAACATTTAAGATATTTTCAGCATAAGAACTGGGAATTAGAAAAGGCATCTGACAACATTAAAAGGCAACATAAAAACTAAAAAGAGCACATGGACAATTAAAAGAAAAAATCCATAATGAGAGATGGAAACTAACATGGAAAGCACTAGTGTTCTTATGAAGTCAGTCAATGCAATAATGCATGGTAATGTATATAAAAAGTTGCATAACATGTAGTCCCTCATTCAGGGAAAGCTTGTCTGAAGAGGAAGGACTTTGCCTGCTTCCAAAAAGACAGAAGAGATGGGGCAGTCCTGGCCTTCAGTGGGAGGGAGCTCCAAAGTCTGGGAACAGCAATAGAGAATGTTCAATTCTCTAGTAATGATCAATTAATTCTCAGTTACTTCACAGTTAATGATCAGTTAATTGGTTCACACCCCACCCAACAGCATCTATTTCATGACTGCTTCTTGTGGTGGTTTTCATAGAATATCTTATAGAAGGACAGACTTGGATGCCCTTGATATAAAACTTATTTTTCACATTTTCCCTAAGAATATGCATTCATTGCTTTGAGTTACTTTTGTTGCAGACTAGTATGAAGAAACTCAACCAGTAGAAATGCAAAATAAATGCCGGCTGTTCCCTGGTAATGGTCATGTGGGTGACAATGTGCTTCTTGTGCCCCACAACCCCACTGACAACACGTGTGTGTGTGTGTGTGTGTGTGCGCGCGCGCGCACGCGCGTGCATGTGCGTGTGCATGTGCATGTGCATGTGCCCACTTAAAAAGCCCACTTACCATGGGGACATGACTTTAGGAGCTGCATTTTCCAGCTGTTTCAAGTGGTTTTTAGTGGTCATGAGCTAGCAGCCTCAGGAGGTATGTGCCCCACCTCGTTCTCACAAACTACCTGAAAAACACCACAAGGACATGAGGCCTTTTCCCAACTACGAGCCAAAGAGGCAGATTGGAAGAGATAAGAAATGAGTTCCAGTGATAGGAAACATAGGTTGTAATGGACAAACTGACAGTTTAACATGATAGAATGGAATTGCATACAAAAACCACTTTGTTCTGAAAATATTAAACATCTATTGTATTTCCTTCTCCTGTTGTGCCCAAAGTAGGGTAGCCTCAATTTCACACATGCCTCCAGACAGATCAGGTTTGGACGCACTTGTCCTTATTGGTAGTCCAGTGTATCTGCAGAGCCTTCCTCCAGCACTATGTTAGCTTTCTTGACTTGCAATTTTCATATTGGTTATGAAAATTGGTCAATTTTTATGACCAATATGACCAAATTGGTCATATTCCAATGACCAGGAATACCATAGTATGAGTGATCTTGGCCTTGGTCTCTAGTGATGCATCTTTGCACTTGATAATCTTTTCTAGTTCCTTAATTACAGCTCTTCTAAATCCCAGTTTTCTTTTGATTTCCTAGTTGCAATTAGAGATGGGCATGAAACAAACTTTTAGTTTGTTGCGTTATTCATTATTTGTTTTGTTACCTAACGAAACGAATAATGAACCCCAAAGTAAATTTAGAACGAACCGAACCGAACTGAAAAAATTGTTTTGGTTCGGTTCGTTAAGGGAGAGGCGGAGATGTCTCCTACCTGGTGTTGGTCTTCCTGGTCCAGTCTTCCTGGCTTCAGGGACGGCGACCAGGAGCAAGAAAAAGCTGATGGCCAGTGCTACAGCTGTAGTGAGGGCCACATGGCCAGCAGTAAAAAAAAGTAAAAAGTAAAAAACAAAAGGTTAAAAAAAAGGAGCACCGATCCGGTCCCAGGGGTGGCTGGGTCAGCACCCTAAAATAAAGAAAAAATATTTAAAAACTCAGTGCTGACTGGGCCCCAGGGGCTGCATGGTCAGCGCTTGAAGAAAAAAAAGCCCTGCACTACAGCTGTAGTGCAGGGCCAGGAACCCAGAAGTAAAAAAAAAAAAAGGAGGCAATGGTGGGACTGTCTACCACTGCCTGGCCCGGCCGATGCCATGGCTCTGTAGGCAGTGGTGGGACTGTCTATTGCCACCCGGCCCAGCTGCGGCCAGAGCTCCATAGGCAGCAGTAGACAGTCCCACCACTGCCTCTGGAGCTCCAGCTGGGGCCAGGGCTCTGTAGGCAGTGGTGGGGCTGTGTACTGCCACCTGGCCCAGCTGCAGCCAGGGCTCCGTAGGCGGCAGTAGACAGTCCCACCACTGCCTTTGGAGCTCCGGCTATGACCAGGGCTCCGTAGGCAGTGGTGGGACTGTCTATCACCACCCAGCCCGGCCGCAGATGGAGCTCTGTAGGTGGTGGTGGGACTGCCTACTAACACCTATGGAGCCCTGGCTGCAGCCAGGCCGGGTGGCAGTAGACAGTCCCACCACTGCCTCTGGAGCTCCAGTCGCAGCCAGGCCTCCATAGGCGGTGGTGGGACGGTCTACTGATGCTCGAACTGGTTCAGATTCATACAATTTAAAAAAAAAAATCATACGAACCTGAACCAAGTGTGGGCCTGAACCAGACAAACCCAAACCATGGCTTTTCTGGTTTGTTCCCATCTCTAGATCCCTGTTGGGGATTCCCCATGTTTGAAAGGGTGACATTCTTATCTAGTATATGCATTTGGGTGTCACAGTAGAAGAATTGCTCACCTGTAAATTAGCATGCTTTGCATGGTGGCTGGTTCCTTGGGGTTCCTTTTAAAATATGATTTCAGGAACACAGAGAGACTGCTTCATTCACCTCTTTACCACATCAAAGTGTTGTCAGCAACATTTCGTAGTCATATCTAATGCTAATTTCTGATTTTAACTACAGAATAGATATTTGGAAATAATGCCACTATTGTCTTTCTCAACAAAATTAATGGGTAACCATTTTAGTAAATGGAACAATAGAAGTGAAAAATCTCTTCAGTCAAGCAGGAGATCACAGACACACACAAAGACACACAAAGACAGACAGAGAGAGAGAGAGAGAGAGAGAGAGAGAGAGAGAGAGAGAGAGAGAGAGAGAGAGAGAGAGAGAGAGAGAGAGAGAGAGAGGAAAATCAGTGATCTCAGAAAGTGTTTTGTATAAATTAAATAATGGGTATTTTATTATTAAAGCCATTTTATAGAAGTAGTAACTTTTAAATAAACACATAAAACTGGTCTTTAAGTTGTTGTTCAGTAAAATGATACCAGGTAAATTTATAAGCACCACAATCCCAACTCCACTCCTTAGGAACTCCCCCTGGTTTCTACTTCATGCCGCAACACTGAATTTATGATATTAAAATATTAACGTGAGCCCTTTCAAAAGGTGCTAAAATGCACCATCTTTCAAAATAGCTCTTACTGATTGGGAAGGAAAAGAGAATTTGTTCTTGAACACCGCTTCAGCTCTCTCAGCTGGGTAAACCACTTTCTCTTCTGCCGTAAATGTTGTTCAAGCAAGTCCTTAAAATTAGCAACATGAACATTCCTCTTGATGCCAGTGGGGATACTGTGCAGGCCCAGATTTCATTTTATCTCTGTTCTTTGCAATGCCTGCACTGTCACTCAGTACTTCATCTGTAGAGATTCCACTTCTGTAATTCCCCTTTCTATACTCAAGAAGCAATCTCAACTTAGTTAAGAGATTCAGATGTATGTATTAAAAGGGCCACAATGGGAATTAGAGAAGGCATAAAAATAGATGGAAGTCATTTTCAACATACTTAGGACAAAAACTTTTCTATTCTAGTCTCACTGGCCATAAAAATTAATATTTCAGGTGAAGGTTCTGATTAATCAGACCACGGCCAGATTTCTATTCCTCATAAGTAGCAATGTCAGTCAAATCATGTATATTTTGCTGGAGCAAGTTGTCTCTAGTTAAGAAGCAGGGGCTGTATTTCTCATCATATACCAGTCATATGACTTGGCACGGGACAAAAAATGCGGATTTTGTAACTGTCAGCAATTTACCTCAGCCATTAAGTTTCGCTGACAGAAGTCATGGGTTTACGACTCGTAGAAAATGCCGTATATTTATTTTTTTATATTTTCTATTTATACATTTCTATTTCATGTGTCTGTGTATCACACAACAGTTCACTAAGGTTCATGTGAAATTAGCTCCCCACTGAGTTTAGATGAACTGTGTTAGATGCTCTCATTTTTAGCTATAGGCCTGATTGTTTGGTGAGGCGCTCCCCCAACCCCAACACACTTCTTGTCCTGATTACCAACATTGTCAATTAAGTGTAGTTTTTAATGAATGGTTTGTAATGGATTGTCATCATGCCTTCATAGTTTTATTGGAATTTTAATAATTACGGCTTGTGATTCATAGCAAATGTGATAGGTATTCATTCATTCATTCATTCATTCATTCATTCATTCATTCATTCATTCATTCATTCATTCATTCATTCATTCTATCCTGCCTGATTAATATAATTCTTAATTTATTTGACTGAAAAGCAATTCCCTTCAAAAAGAAATTTTAAAGAAGGATTCTGTGTAGGAGATGAGTAAGAGGAGGATGTTGGCCAAACTGATCTCCACTATGAACAATACCTCTCACCCACTGCACTAGATAGTGGAGGCTCTGCGTAGCTCCTTCAGTGGCAGATTCGGACATCCCTGGTGTGGAAAGGAATGCTAGTGCAGGTTTTCTGTTCCCACTGCTGTGGGACTCTACAACTCTACAGTCTAACATATTCATATTCGTATATTGTAGCTTCTTTTTCTTTTTTTCACATTAAATTTTTATATCCCTATTTTATAGTGTATATTTGTACTACACTTAATCTTAGCCAAAAGGCCGAGACTTAACAGGTCTCCCCACAGAAACTTGGCAATCTCATCAACAACATCCCATTTAAATGCAGTTGCCCACTTTTATTACAATAGGGGCAATCAGTATATCCCAGTACATCATTGGTGATCTGCCACCGCTGCTTGACTTGAAAGGTGCCCAGTCTGCTCGAAGATGCATCCATCCCAGGGAACATCTGGGACTGATGCATCTTCTCACAGCCTGGGTGGTTTGGAAGGGAATCAGTGGTGGTGCATCATCACTGCAGCTTCCCTTCCAAACCACCTGGGCTGCACAAAGATCAATGGGTCTGTGCTCTGCTCACCAAAGTGGGGCAATGGGAGGAATCCCAGGTAGAGCACAGGAGGGGAGAAAAATCTCCAAGGAGGGGGCTTTTTTTAAAAAAAAATGTAGCAATGTGGGGAATCCCATCTAGAGCAGAGGATGGTGGCGGGTCTCCAAGGAGGGATCTGTTTTAAAAATGCAGCAATGTGTGGAATCCCAGCTAGAGCAGAGGAGGGGAGAAGCCTCCATGGAGGGGGCTGTTTTTTAAAAATGGAGCACTTGGGGAAATCCCAGCTAGAATATAGTAGGGGGGGACCTCCATGGAGGGGGCTGTTTTAAAAAAATGAGCAATGTGAGGAATCCCAACTAGAGCAGAGGTGGGGGGAGCCACCATGGAGGGGGTTGCTTTAAAATGGGGTGATGAGGGGTGGGTGTGTCCTCGTTCCAGTGGTGGTAGCAGGAATGGTGTGGAGAGGCCTCACGGAGGTGGCCTCTTTGGGGCAGGGGTTGATGGCCGTGGTAACTCTTTGTACCTTTACTGAGCCTGTCACCCTTCCGTCAACTCTGCTGCTGCTACTGCCTGAAACATAAACTGAAACAATCACCAACTAACTGCAGAGGGAGGGAGGGAGATATGCCATTGGCTTAGAGTACTTTTGATTACGTGACACATATGAGTGTTGGTATATCAAGACACTACTTGTTAATCAGGCAAAAATATTCAGAATATTTTGCTTGTTAATCAAAATGCTCGTAAACCAAGTTACATGTTAACCCAGGTACGACTGTAATTATAGTTGATTTGAATTTCAAATAACCATGATTCGGGTATTAATATCTGTCATGTGGTTGCAAATCATGAGTCCCCAACCTTTGCAAAACGGCCTTTAAAAACATGCACATGGCGAGGATCAAGTTTCGAAAAATGATGCAATACCCCCATCCTTCACACACAATGCGAAATGGACTTTAAAGGTATGCATGCCACAAGAATCAGGTTCCTACCTTTGCACCACCTGAGAAATGCACCAAAAAGTGTTAAAATTTTCAAAAATTGCTGCAAAAACTTTCAAAAATGGAACCAAAACGATTTGTGTTAGGTGGTAAAACAGTCACAGAATGCCTAAATGTTGATGATGATCTGCCTAAATTGGGTCCACTCATGTGGACCCCCATTTACATTTTGTGGACCCCCAATATTTTTCTCACTTTCACAGATGCCCTGGAAGTCAAAATAGACCCCTGTGCATCTATATAGACCACTTTGGGAACCACTGGTTTAGAACAAGGTCTACCAATGTGGTAGCATATGGGTCAAACCTGCTGCCAGAAGCAATTTATGGATGGAGTGACATTTCTACCTAGCCAGCTGGAGAGCTCAGTGGTTTGGATATCTGGCAGTGGAGTTAGAAATTGTCTGAATCCTCACTGTGCCTCCTAGAAAAGCCAGCCTGTATGGCCTTGGACAAACGGCACTATCACAGGATGACCTCAGAAGAGGGAAATGACAAACCACTTATGAGAGTATTATCTATCAGAAAAACAAGGATTGCCAAATATCAAAATTGATTCGGTCACTCAGAATTGTTATTCATGTTTCTATCTACTGTGAGTCATTATAGGTTTGACTGAGTGGAAGGAAAGGAAGGGAGAAAGAGAGAGAGAATTCATATGTTACGTCTTTATTTCGATATTTCCTGTAGTGTGCAAGCCATAAAATGGCATGCATTTTATAACGACAGAGCTCCAATCAATATGTGCAATTTTGTTGCAAAATATATTTGGTCATGAAATTGTTTTGTACTTAGTTTCTATGGTGAGAGAGAGAAAGAGAGAGAGAGAGAAATCAGCTAATTATTTTTCTTAGCCAGTGTCTTGCTGCTGATAGTGAAACATATCACCATTTAAAAAAACCAAAACAGATAGCTTGAGGAGAAGTGCACACAGTAGGATCCCCGTATCCACTGATTCATTATCCACTGATTCAGATATCCACGGTTGGCAGAGGAAAAAATAAATAAATAATTCAGCAGCCGCAAAGCAAGCTACTGTCACAAAGAGCAGCTGTAAAGCAAGCTACTGTCATAAAACAGCAGCCGTAAAGCAAGCTACCATCACATACAGCTCTTGTAAAGCAAGTTACTATCACAAAACAGCAGTTTTGGGGACATTTTGGCATTCTCTGTTATCCACGGTTTTTATTATCCATGGGAAGACTTGGAACTAGAGATGGGCACGACTTAGCGGTATTCCCGTTTCCGTTTCCGTTACTCATATCCATTACTCTATGGAAACGGTAACAGGAATTACTCCGCCAGAATTCGAGCTCGAACCGACGAATGAACAATTTGGTCTGATTTGTCGTGCTCGTTACTTGCACACGGCGATCGCGCAATGCCAAGCAGCACAGAAAAAAAGTTTTTAAAAGTTAAAAAAACCCCGATTCCCGGTCCAAAATGGCGACCGCAATATTTTTTTTTAAATCCTTGCCCAAAACCCCACCAAAGCACCACAGAAACATGCGAAAGTTACCTATTTTAAATGCTTGTTTTTTTACAGAAGCAGCAGTGGGTTTGTCTTGCCAAAATACGTCTCCGTTGATTTTATTTTATTTTTTTCTTAATTTATTTTTTTACACCTGCGCAACAATGGGCTGGCCATGGGACGGGACCATGCAAATTTTCGGAGCCATTCCATCAATCGCATGGACAGGTTTTGACTGACACTTCTGGATGTGCCAGAGGGCATAAAAAGCCGAGGCAGTTCCAGTCCGTCACAGTCTGGGCTTGGATCTTGTGGAGGGTGGTCAGGGCTGGATTGCTGCGCTCAGTTTAGTTTCGATTTCGCGGTCGCGGTCTCGGTCTCGCTAGGCAGGGAGGGAATTGAATTGATATTAATTCGCAAAACATAATAATTTCTTTTATTCCCTGTGGGGAATAGCAACGCAGTGTTTATTCTTTTTTGTTTTCTGCATTTTTGAGGAAGAGTTCCATTTTTTATTTGCTTATATTTGCTTCAAGGGGGAGGGAAGATTTGAGTGGGAGCGGTAGGGGAGGGGAGGTGCTGCGGATTTATTTTGAAAATATATTATTTTACACTACCATACCATGTCTTTTGTATCCCAATTTCCCACCAAGTTCATTTACTTGGCCAAGGTCCTTTTACCCTGCGCCTACAGCTTTTTTGCTGCTGTTGCGATTGGGGTTTTGGAAGGGAATCCAGCAACCCTATCCTACCCTAGTAGCAGCTTATAGTTTTATTCCATTTATTTTCTATTCTACAGTTTATTAGCAAGTGGCAAGCAACAGCCAAGGTCCAGTACTAGTGCTTAGAAGGGGAGGTTGGAGGCTGTGGATTAAATTATTTTAAAAATATTATACAGAGCACAGACTGAGTAGGCAGAGTCTCCCTCGCCAACCAGTGCACTCAAATTTCTCAAACACATTTGTTGGCAACAAGGCTAGGGCACCTTCCTCTGTAGAATATTTTACAATTTCATTTTACTTAACACTTATAGATATTCTTTCACTTGTCCAACACCTCATTCATTTTTTTGCAGTCAGCCACTCAAACAAACATTTGTTGAAGGGCAGGCACCCAGCCACCACTATAGAACTTTTTCTTCAATTACATCTTTGAAGAAGTTACATTCATCTTAGTTACTGTGCATTATTTGTGAAAGTTGGGTGCTGCCAGATTTTGCAAACCCCTTGCTTCTATTAGCTTGGTTTTTGTGCAGTTGTAACTTACATCTGTGAAGAAGTTAAGTTACAGTTCTCCTAATTACACTTGCCCTGTGCATTGTGAAACTTGTTTGCCAGGATTGGCAAACCCCTTGCTTCTACTAGCTTGGTTTTTGTGCTGTTTTTGTGAGTCCATCTCACTCATTTACTCGCCAGTTTGCCACCAGTCTACATACACATTTACATTTTTGAAGAAGTTACATTTCTCTTTGTTACACTTGCCCTGTGCTCTGCATTGAGAAACTTGTTTGCCAGGATTGGCAAACCCCTTGCTCCTATTACCTTGTTTGTTGTGGTGCTGTAACTTGTGAGTCCATCTCACTCATTTACTTGCCACCATAGTCTATATACACAATCCAATTACAACTGTGAAGAAGTTACAGTACTCCTAATTACAGTTGCCCTGTGCAGGGCATTGAGAGACTTGGGTGCCAGGATTGGCAAACCCCTTGCTCCTATTTCCTTGTTTGTTGTGTTGCTGTTGTGTGAGTCCATCTCACTCATTTACTTGCCACCACAGTCTACATACACAATCCAATTACAACTGTGAAGAAGTTACAGTTCTCTTTGTTACACTTGCCCTGTGCAGGGCATTGAGAGACTTGGGTGCCAGGATTGGCAAACCCCTTGCTCCTATTACCTTGTTTGTTGTGCTGCTGTAACTTGTGAGTCCATCTCACTCATTTACTTGCCACCACAGTCTACATACACAATCCAATTACAACTGGGAAGAAGTTACAGTTCTCCTAATTACAGTTGCCCTGTGCAGGGCATTGAGAGACTTGGGTGCCAGGATTGGCAAACCCCTTGCTCCTATTTCCTTGTTTGTTGTGCTGCTGTAACTTGTGAGTCCATCTCACTCATTTACTTGCCACCACAGTCTACATACACAATCCAATTACAACTGGGAAGAAGTTACAGTTCTCCTAATTACAGTTGCCCTGTGCAGGGCATTGAGAGACTTGGGTGCCAGGATTGGCAAACCCCTTGCTCCTATTTCCTTGTTTGTTGTGCTGCTGTTGTGAGTCCATCTCACTCATTTACTTGCCACCACAGTCTACATACACAATCCAATTACAACTGTGAAGAAGTTACAGTTCTCTTTGTTACACTTGCCCTGTGCAGGGCATTGAGAGACTTGGGTGCCAGGATTGGCAAACCCCTTGCTCCTATTTCCTTGTTTGTTGTGCTGCTGTAACTTGTGAGTCCATCTCACTCATTTACTTGCCACCACAGTCTACATACACAATCCAATTACAACTGTGAAAAAGTTACAGTTCTCCTAATTACAGTTGCCCTGTGCAGGGATTGAGAGACTTGGGTGCCAGGATTGGCAAACCCCTTGCTCCTATTTCCTTGTTTGTTGTGCTGCTGTTGTGAGTCCATCTCACTCATTTACTTGCCACCACAGTCTACATACACAATCCAATTACAACTGGGAAGAAGTTACAGTTCTCCTAATTACACTTGCCCTGTGTAGGGCATAGAGAAACTTGTTTGTCAGGATTGGCAAACCCCTTGCTCCTATTTCCTTGTTTGTTGTGCTGCTGTAACTTGTGAGTCCATCTCACTCATTTACTTGCCACCACAGTCTACATACACAATTCAATTACAACTGTGAAGAAGTTACAGTTCTCCTAATTACACTTGCCCTGTGCAGGGCATTGAGAGACTTGTTTGCCAGGATTGGCAAACCCCTAGCTCCTATTACCTTGTTTGTTTTGTTGCTGTTGTGTGAGTCCATCTCACTCATTTACTTGCACAGTTCCTTGGTGCTTTTCTTTACTATCACACTATACATTCCCTGGCCTGAGCCACAAGAAGTGAGAAAAATGAGGAGGGGTCGCACAGCTGGAGGGCAGGGGAGGGGGACCCCTACTAAGATAAATAGGGGCATGTTTCTGAGGGAAGGGACAGGTAGTAGTGCAGAAAGTGATACTGGTGCAACTCCCTCCCCGGGTAGCAGTGCCAGTGGCACAAGCAGCACTGTGCCATCGTCTGTCACCGAGGGAAGCATGGATGAAGCGTACCAAATCCCATCTCCATTACCTGACAGCCCCACCCTTGATCAGCAAGAAGACAAGGGCTCTGATTCTGAAATGGCATCAGAATCAGAATCGGGCTCCTTGTATCTAAACATGCCAGATTCTGAGGACCTGTTGGCAGGGACAGATTTAAGGCAGGTTCCAGGCAGTGACGGAAGGAGCAGCCCTCTTTCCACCCAGAGTACCACCAGTGAGAGCAGTAGTACTACTCTACTTTCCCGGCAGGGGAGAGGCCACACCAGCACCACAGCAGCAGCAACGGCAGGCAATAACAGAGGGGGCGTTACTTTCTGTAAGCCACGAGGGTCTCTGGGAGCATTTTGAGAACAGCCCCCAAGACGCAAGGATGGCGGTGTGCAAGATATGCGGGGTGGTCTTGCGCAGGGGGAATGACCCCAAACACGTCTCCTCAAGTGGGTTGCGCAGCCATCTGATGAGGAAGCACCCTGAGACTCTGACTGGAACCCTGTCAGGCCCTTGCTCTTCAGGGAGGAAGAGAGGGGAAGAAGGGTTAGAGAAAGAAAAACACAGCTCCGCTAGTGAGAGTGGGAAGAGGCAGGCCACTCTGCAGGAAGTGGGGCTGTTGGGTGGGACTTTTGTCAGCCCGCGAAATAGGGCCAAAGCACAGGAGACCACCACTCGAGTGGTGGGTGAAATGGTGGCCATGAACGGGTTGCCCCTCTCCTTTGTGGAGTCATCAGGCTTCAGGCACCTGATGAAGCACGTGGCACCATGGTACGAGACTCCATCCCGGCGTACCTTCAGCAGGCGGGTGATTCCCTCCCTTTATGAGTCGGTCAGGAACAGGATCCGGGCCCTGCTGCAGGTGGCCAGAGGGAGGAAGATCCACTTCACTTCCGACCTCTGGACCGGTGGGCACCACGGATATCTCTCACTGACGGCTCATTGGTGGCAACCCAAGGAGGTCCTGGAGCCCCGATCAGCCCATGAGCAGCTGCAGGGGGAGGCCCAAGGCAGCACCCCAAGAGGGTATAGGGTGGTGCTTCTCCAGGCACAAAGCATGGAGGACAACGCCACAGGGATCAACATTGCTGACGTTCTCAAGACAGCAATGCGAGAGTGGGGATTGGGGACAGAGGGACAGGTCAATCGTGGAGTCATGGTTACAGATGCGGGCCGTAACATGACCAACGCGGTTCTTGGGGGAGGGTTCCAGGGCACACAAACTGCATCTAGTGGTGGGCGATGCCATTGGCCTGGGTGCACCAAAGGACTCCTGGAGTGAGGGGACCAGGGAGACCAGGGCCTTGCTGGAGAAGTGTCGGAAGATCGTGGGGCACTTCGCTCGCAGCGTCAAGGCAGCCAGGATGATGCGTGAGAGGTAGGCGGAGACGGGCCGACCGGAGCACATCCTGATCCAGGACGTGACCACCCGGTGGAACTCCACCCACGAAATGGTCAAGCGTCTGGTGGAGCAGAAGGAAGTGGTGGAATACATCATGTCAACCACCCCAGTCCTGCATGAGGGGAGGGAATTGGACCTTGGTGCTACCGAGTGGCTCGCCCTCTCCCAGATGGCGGGTATCCTGCAGCCTTTTGAGGAGACCACCCACGTCCTCAGCAGCTACAACGCCAGCCTGGGCCACGTTCTCCCCCTGGTCAATGCCCTTCGCCAACGCCTAGAGACCAGTATCCGTGAAGAAGGCAATCTTCTCCCTAAGAGCAGGGCATTGGCAGACAGGCTGTTGACCGGCGTGGATACCCGCCTTGGCCCACTAAGAAAAGAAAACGTGTACCAGATGGCCTGCCTGTGCGACCCTCGCGTCAAGGGTTCCCTGGCGGCCAGCACTGCCGAACTGAAATCCTGGAAGACGGAGCTATGCCATCAAGTCAGGGCTCTCTCCGATAAGGGCCAGGCGTTTCAGAGGGCGCACGGAAGCCAGAGCGATGCTGAGGAGGAGTCCTCGCAAGGATCCACATCCCTCTGTACTCCAGGAGCGTTCACCCAGAGACCAGGTTCCGTTCCAGCAGCCAACTACCTGGCCTCTGCCCTAGCCATGGCAGTTTCCTCCTCAGTGGAGGCAAGGGAGGAAGAAGTAGCAGACCCCGCTCAGACCATGGTGAAGGAGTACATGGCCGAGCCCCTCCAACCCCTCAGCTCGGACCCACTGCACTACTGGGCCAGAAAGGCAGACCTCTGGCCCGCTCTTTCAACTCTGGCGTTGGACCTCTTGTCTATCCCACCCACCAGTGTCCAGAGTGAGCGTGTCTTCTCCCACATGGGAGATGTCCTGAGGCCGCGCCGCTGTCGCCTGGACCCGGAGACGGTGGAAAGGTTGACTTTCATCCACTTCAACCTTTCCACCTTGGGATTACCCCAACACTCCAAGAACTAAGTTGCTGCCTGTAACCTAACCTCCTGCCTGCAATCCTCCATGCCCGCCTGCAAGCCTGCCTGCCTCCCCTTGGCCCTACGAGCCTGCCTGCCTGCCTGCCTGCCTGGCCCTGTGACTACCTGCCGACTCCAGTGCCTAATGCCTGCAAAACTGCCTGCTTGACTGCCTGCCTGCCTGCCTGTCTACCTGTATTCTCTCTCACACACAATTGAAGGGTACTATTAGTGGCCCAATTTTTCTAGCCCTGGCCTGTCTCCAAACCAGGCAGGGCCACTCAAAGTGTCATTGGAAAGGGTCTGTCTGTATTGGCCCAATGTTTCCCCTTTTGCCATGGCTGGTCTGAGAGAGACCCTAATACCTGCCTTCCTTGGTGCTTCACGCCGTTCCCTGGGGTTTAGGCGCCAATCTGCTAACAAAGTGGTGAGGAAGCACTTTACAACAACCTACCTCAAAGACTGAGTATCAGGGGGCAAGCTCCCCTCCTTACAGCCTTAAAGAAATAGACCCACCCAGTTCTCCTGCTTCCACTCTGTCTCCTTGGTTGCCAAAACCCGGTCTCCTGGGGTGGCGATAGAAACTCTGCCTGCCAAGGTGGAAACAATCCTCCCTACTGGCACTTTGGCTTAGTGCCTTACCAATCCCTAGCCTTGGAGGATGGTATCCTCTAAGCATGCGCCTAGGCTACACACACATACCTGTAAGCCAGACTAGATGCTTCCCTGCCTGCCCAGCCCTCTGCCAACCTGCCTGCCTGTCAGACTCCACCAGTCCCGGCTTTGAGCATGCCTTCAAGTTGCTTCTCATTCAACCTCCTCCAGTCTGCCCTTCTGGCCTCCCAGTCCCATACTTTGTCGTCTGGGCTGGTCTGTGAACCACTAAGAAGGGCTGTGGAAAGGGAAAGACAGGAGCTCCGCTTCTAGTGGGAAGAGGCAGGCCTCTCTGCAGGAAGTGTTGCCGCTGTGTGGGAGTTTTGTCCGCCTCCGCTACCGCTAATTTTCACTCTGAGCTGCAATGCACTGTGAAGAGAGGGACAAGGAAGCCTCCAGGCTTGGTGCTTGGTGGATACTCTGACGCACACTGACTGTGTGAGTCTGTAATTCACACAGACCTAGCTCTGTCTCCTCCGCCACTCTTTCCACTGGGCTGCCAGCTGTGGCTCACAAAGAAGGGAAACGTCCTTGTGTGTGCGTACTCCTGTCCGAAAGTCCCCTGTGTGGATCTTGGTGCTGTGCTGTGTGACTCATTGTGCGCACACTCAGTGCTTAAACATTTTATAATCATTTCTGCCCTAACCCCGGAACAAAGGCTGCCGGACAAGAAAAGTTACTGGTTGCAAATCTAGGTTGTGATTGATGATGATGATTGAGTTATGGGAACACTATTCAGGAACAGCTGGTGGTGGGCTTAGGGTTAGGGTTGGGGGGGATGTTTAGGCCTCCGCTACTCTGTCCTCTGGGCTGCACCACACTGTGTCTCACAAAGAAGGGCTGGAGTGGAATGTACTTGCGCGTACCACAGTTCTGCACAATAATCGTTTGTTTCTTAGAAATAGAAGAGCCTTTCAGGAGGAAGTTCCAGGCTTGGCTCTTGGAGTTGTGGAACTGCTGTGATTCACTACGAAGGGCATGGAGATGGAATGCCGGCACGGCAGTTAGGAGCAGTCTACCAGCACACAGCTGGGAAAGAAAGTCAGAAAGCTTGGCTTGCTGTCCTTTTGGAAGCCTGTGTGGTTAAAGACTCAGACTCACTCTAGCTCTGTGTCATCTCCCTGCCTGCCTGTCAGGCTCCCCCCACTTCCGGCTTAGAGGAGGCCTTCCAGCTGCTTCTCCTTCACTGGTCCAATTAGTGCTTCAAGTTCAGCCCTGTCGCCACTGCCCTCAACTTGCCCATTCAGCAACCACGGCTGCGCCCGCCTCTTGGCGGAAAACCTCTTGAAGACCAACTGTAACAGTGCATTCACTCATCAACTATTTTGTTTAGAAGAACTGGTGGACTCTGTCATCCCACATTGGGGGGGGGGTCTTCACGCAGTCTAGGTTGGGAAATCCCTTGGCTGAGGGAGGGGCGATTCAGTGGTTCTCCTTCAACCCCCTCTAGTCTGGCCTTCTGGCCTCCCCTACCCTTCACTCTGGGTTGCACACACTGTGCCTCACAGAGAAGGGCATTGTGCTTGTGTGCTAGAAAACAGCCGTGGGGTGGGCCTGTGATTAGGCAGAACTCATGCGAAAGCACCCTTGGACTCTGCCTGGGACAGTGACAGGACTCTGCAGGAAGGAGTGCCACAGTGTGGGAGTGTTGTCAGCCTCCGGACCGCCAATTAGTCTTCAGTGGGCTGCCATTGCCATACACTGTGGCTCACAAAGAAGGGCAACTTACTGCCGTGCTGGTGGCCCTCTGTCACCGTTACAAATAGGACAGTTTATCAGAAAGTTGAAGGCTTGGCTCTTAGAGTTGTGGGGAATGTGATTCACTACGAAGGGCATGCCACTGGGATGCAATGCACTGACTGTGGCTCTCTGTGAAGGGAGGGAGCAAGGAAGCCTCCAGGCTTGGTTCTTTGTGGGTACTCTGACTCACACAGACAGTGAGCCTGTGGTTCTCAGGCCTACTGTCTTCCGTGGACTGCAAAGCTATGTCACTCACTGAGAAGGGAACATGGCTGTGCTGGCCTGCTAGGAGTTTACCGGGAAAGCAGCACACAGCTGTGAAGGAAGACCCTCTGGCTTGCAGTCCTTTTTTCAGAGTGGTCTCAGGCCTCAGAGTCAGACACCATGTGGACTCTGCTTTTCCACTGGGCTGCCAACTGTGGCTCACGAAGAAGGGAAGCCTGCGTAGGTGTACATAACAGATTGTCGGAAAGGTGCAGCCTGGCCCTTGTTGGTGGATGGATACTTGGAGTCACTGACTGTGAGTCTGTGAGGGAAGGGCGACTGTGTTCCATTTGCTGCAACCCACTGTGGCTCACAAAGAAGGGCATTTTCCTGGTGTCCTCCTCAGGCCATTCAGCTACGCTGGGGAGCTGGAGCTTCCTGGCAATTATCCTCCCCTACGGTGGCCCTGTGGCCTCAGACTCAGGCTATGTGGCCTCCTCCAGCCACTCTTTCCTCTTGGATGCAAAACACTGTGGCTCACTAAGAAGGGAAGAGTAGTTGTGTGCAGCACGCACTCCAGTAGTTTCTCGTACAGTTCCAGGCTTGGAGTTGTGTTGGAGCTGGGATTCACTACGAAGGGCATGGTAGTAGTTTGCGGGGAGTTTCTAATTCACACAGACCTAGCTCTGTCTCCTCCGCCACTCTTTCCACTGGGCTGCCAGCTGTGGCTCATAAAGAAGGGAAAAATATACCAGTTGTGTGGTGGTGGCACCACCATTTATAAATAGAACAGTTTTCCGAAAGTTCAAGGCTTGGCTGTTGGAGTTGTAGGAGCTGGGATTCACAACGAAGGCCATGGTCATGGATTGCTGGCCCAGCATTCAATTACTCCAGCTTGTGGCCTCCACCACTCTTTCCTCTGGGATGCAAGACACTGTGGCTCACTAAGAAGGGAAGAGTAGTTGGGTGCCAGCACTCCAGTAGTTTCTCTGACAGTTCCAGGCTTGGCTTTTGGAGTTGTAGGAGCTGGGATTCACAATGAAGGCCATGGTCGTGGATTGCTGGCCCAGCATTCAATTACTCCAGCTTGTGGCCTCCGCCACTCTTTCCTCTGGGATGCAAGACACTGTGCCTCACAAGGAAGGGAAGAGGACTTGGGTGCCAGCACTCCATTAGTTTATTGCAAAGTTGCAGGCTTGGCTCTTGGAGTTGTGTGGGAACCAACTGTGATTCACAAAGAAGGGCATGGTAGTAGACTGCCGGGCCGGCAGTTAGCAAGTCTACCAGCACACAGCTGGGGACTTGGGGAGGAAGAGTCAGACTCAGAATGTGGCTTGCTATCCTTTTTGCAGCCTGTGTGGTGCCAGACCAAACTCAAGGTCATTGGCCTCCTCCGCCAGTCTTTCCTCTGGGCTGCAAGACGCCGTGTTTCACACAGAAGGGGGGTACTGATTTGAACAGCGTTCGTACGTACAGCACCACCAAGACTTAGTCAAAAAGTGACATGTGGTGGACGGTGGTGCATCGCAGGCAGTGTGGTGCCAGACCAAACTCAAGGTGATTGGCCTCCTCCTCCAGTCTTTCCTCTGGGCTGCAAGACACTGTGTTTCACACAGAACGGGGGGTACTAATTTGAACAGCATTCGTACTACGTACAGCACCACCCAAGAGTTTGTCAGAAAGTGCCATGTGGTGCATCGCAGGCAGTGTGGTGCCAGACCAGACTCAAGGTGATTGGCCTCCTCCGCAATTCAGTCCTCTGGGCTGCAAGACACTGTGACCCAAGGCCAGTGCCATTTAAATTCCTGTCATGCCATTCAGCTCCATCCTTTTTATACTGGAGCTGGCAGCCTGCCGCACTCTGGCTCTGTGCTGTGGTGCTCTCATACTCTGCCTTGTGGCCTGGCCGGAGTGGCTGCCCTTACTCTGGCCTTATGGACGCGTCGACCAGAGATAGTCCTCCTCCTTGTATAGCCTAGTGGGCTGGGCTGTGGGCTGTAAAACTTAAGTCAGAGCAACCCAAAGCCCTATCCCATTCCCATCCCTACCAAAACTATTCCTGGCTGTAGCAGCTACTAGCTAGGTACGTAGCTTAACCACCTCAGGCTCTAACTGCTAATGTTTTTGTTGACCATGACCAAAAGCAGGGTTGCATTGGCTTTGGCTTTATTGCTTGTCCTTTAAGTGTGTGTGACTTTGACTGTGAATGTGAAGTGAAGGCAGAAGGACCTTGGTGATGGGGGCCCAATTTGAGAGGAGTAGAGTAGTAGACCCCTCATCCAGATTTGGGGAGGAACGGAATGTCTGTTTCTCCTGCTGCCTCTGAGAGAGGTGGAGGGGAGATGGGATGGATTCAAAACCAAACAACAAAAAAGTACAACAAACAGGCACGTCAGCCAGACCAAGTAGGGTGGCTGGCTGGTTCCGCATCAGCAGATTCAGCACAGCAGACCAAGAGAAAAAAAAAGAAATGCAAATTTGTTTCTGCCCCACTTTGTTTGCTTAGGATGCACTAGCCTTGTTGTGCAGCAGCAAGTCCATCACCGAGGCAGGTTTAAACTGTATTTCGCCTGCTCATTTGCGGGACCCGCGCCCACCCGCCCGCACGCCCGCGCGCTAGCCACTCCCCCTGCCGCTGCCACCGCCCACGCATGTACCCCCGCGCCACCGCCGCCTGCGCTGCGCCCGCAAGCTGCAAGTCTCGGTCGGACGTCAAAATGCGCGAAATCGTGGCAGTAACGGAAACGAAAAAATGAAAAAATGAACCGACTAATTTTTGTGAATTTTCGCGAAAAATGGAGACGACCCGAAACGGAACCGGCCCGACTAACGACAACTCGATTTTTTTTTCAAGTGGTGCCCATCTCTACTTGGAACCAATCCCCAGTGGATACTGGGGTCCTACTGTATATTCAAACAACAAGAACAGACAAAACAACTAGGCCTTATGAAGATCTTATATCTTTTATACCTAGAATCTTCTACTCACAGACCAATTTCAAAATGTCTTGCTTTCACTGGTTGCATGCATAGGTCTACATCCATAATTGTGTTGGATTTGGGCATCTCTGCACAGAAATGTCTTCTTGTTCCCTTACCTCTGTAGCCCTCCATGCTACCCCCCCCCCCACCCAAACAATATTCTATTTTGTATCACAGCTAGCTCTAAGGCTACATGATGGAGTACAATGGAAAGGGAACTAGCCTTTCCTGATTCCACTGGAACCTCCCATTCCACTAGAGCATATGGGATTTATGTCAAGTGTACCTCTTTAGTCCAGTATTTCTAGTCCAACTATGATGAATTATGGCTTCCACCCCTTCTTCCAGGCATGCACCTACCTCTTAATGCTGCCATTGACTGGCATGTAGATTATGTTGCTTAGTAGTTAAGAGGTTGGTACCTACTGCCTGTGTCTCTTGAATTGGGTGTCATCCAGTGTTAGATTCAGCTGTGATTGTCCTATTTATATTTGTACCAAATTCTGCCACAAAATTGATAGGGATACCCGGCCATCAGTTGTGTCATATTGTAGTCTGAAGAAATTATTTAGAAGTCCAGTAGAAGGAAAAAAGGGAAAGTCATTGTAATTGTTTCTCTGGAATCAGCAATCCAAGCTTTTATGGTTTCTGACAGAAATAATCTACACTCAGGTAGAAGTTACTAAAATGGGTCAAGCATATGATTGCCTGGCATACATCAATCACTGTAGAAATATAAAGTATGAATTTATCACTTGATAACCAGTTAAATGTACCATTTCCTCTCTGCATATTATGCCAACTCTATTGTACCAGCTCATTCATTCTCTTATCATTGCCTACAGAAAATAACTCAAAATGTGTGGAAGGTGCTTTGGCAAATTATAAACACAATGAACCTCTATTAAAAATGGGTCCAGAACTTTCAGAAAGTACTTTGTTTTTCCTTGACTGATTTTTGCGAAGAAAAATGGGACAGGAATAAGTACATGGGCTTCTTTGAAGTGTAAAACAGAGTGGCTTAGATTCTCAGGAATTCAGTTACATAGCTGATGGTCTTTCCTGCTGACAGCAAGTAAATGTCTGCATTTCCTTGCTGCCACATTTAGGAGAATCTGGAGCCACCTCCAGATATTTCAAAAAGTTCACAGAAGGAATCATTTCTCACCCTGTCCCAAATCTAGAAGAGGGTCATCTAATTTGTCGGTTCTTCTTTTAACCATTAGCGCCTGTGCCTCATTCCTAATTTTGGATGAGAGCTCCTTCTATCTTTCAGAAGACTTTGGAAGGAGAACAGGTGGTGGAAAGGGGCAGGGATCTTTCTTTCATCATTGTAACCACCACCACCATCATATTAGAACTGCATAGCTGGAAGAGACCCTTTGGATCATTGAGCCCAGCTCCATGTGGAATTGAACTCCCAACCTCTGGCTCCACAGCCAGATGTCTAAACCACCAAGCTTTCCATTAGCTTCCTTAAGCTATCTTCTCTCTGCCTCAGTGTCAGTGTCTTCTAAAGCCTAACATCCCTAGGTACACTGTGCAGTATATATAACAAAAAAGGCAGCACTGTAAGCAAGGACCCACAATCTATATTATGTCAATTAAAAAACTTCTGGAACAGGAACGTTTTTACTTGGCGTCGAAATGTCATCAGTGTTGGCACCTGGCAGATCTGACTCGGGAGGGCATTCCATAGCTTGGGGGCAGCTGCCAAGAAGGCCCTATGTCTACAAGCCATCCCTCTCATCTCCTTGAGGGATGGCTCTTTCAAGAGGCCCCCCTGGCTCGATCTTAATTGCCAGGTAGCTTTGTATGGAAGGAGGTGGTGTTTCAGGTATCATGGTTTCATCCTACAGCATCCTCCGGTTCCTTCTTCCTTTATTGCTGCCCAGACATGTTTCAGAGTTGCTTGCAACATCACAGCCTGCAATAGAGGAGAAGCAAGTGAACCACTTACATAGCTGATGGTCTTTCCTGCTGACAGCAAGTAAATGCCTGTATTTCCTGGCTGCCACATGATGGAGCCTCTGGAGGCCAGCCTAGCCACTTCTATTTAACAGCCCAGCCAACCCCTGGCATTATGTAATGGAGTTGTGTTACCATTCAGACAAGGGGGCAAGGGAGATGACAAAGCCTCAGACAATGTTAATCCACAAGAAATATGGAGTTTATATTGGATTTAGTTGTGGGAGGATACTGACTCCATTAAATTTGACAATCTCAATGAAAGTTGAGGCTGCACCCTCCCAAGACCAATAGAAAAGGGCAGTCTCCTGGCCTCAACAGTGCACACATTTGATATGCTCATGAGATGTTTCAGGGAAGTAAAACTCCTAGGCTGGATATATAAATCTTCTGTGAGGTCACCAGCTTTTATAGTTGTCAGATTCCCAGACTGACTTTTTTTTCAAGCTTCCTGAGCTTACCTCTTCCATGCAGGTGTTAAATGACTGCTGCATTCATTTTTTTTTAAAAAGTCAGCCAGATTCATAAACAATAGCATCCATTTTACATAACCAATCCTGCAAATCAACTCAAAGTAGTGGCCTATGGCCCAACAGGGGAGGCACCTCAGAGTGACAGGACAAAATACTCCCTTGCCCAGACCATGGAAGGACAGATAGGAGAGTGTTCCATTCCATTTCATTTTCACAGGAATGCACAGAATTAATTGAATTATAGGTTTTTAGAGCTTCATTCAGCCTTGAATTATAGGTTTTTAGAGCTTCGTTCAACCTTGAATGAAGTAGGAAATTCAGTCTTAAAACATATCTGACAGATAATTGTCTAACCTCTGTTTAAAAAATATCCAATACAAGAAAACCTGCCACCATCTGAAGCAGACTACTCCAGGGGGGAGGGCGGATGTCTGGCATGACTTGTGGTGCAGTGGTTAAATGCCTATACTGCAGCTAAAACGGTACTCACAATCTGGGGTTCAATCCCACGTAGCAGGCACATGGTTGACTCAGCCTTCCATCCTTCTGAGGTCGGTAAAATGAGTACTCAGCTTGCTGGGGGGAGGGGCAATGTGTAGCCTGCATACTGTAATTAAAACTGTAAACCACCCAGAGACTACTTGAAATAGTATGGGGTGGTATATAAGCAGAACACTTTGCTTTCTTTGTTTTTGAGAAACCCCTTTCTGAGTCTTAGCTGTCATGTCATTCTTTTTTGAATGCACACCGTTTTGAATGCACACCTAGAACTTTTCTTGATATTATTTCCTGACTGGTTGGCAGTGGTCTGGGTCAAATTCCCCCCTCCCCCGCTTTCATTTTTAAAGATGGGGATGGCAACTGCCTGCTTTCAATCTTCAGGCACCCCATTTGTTCTCTGAGAATTTCCAAAGATTATAGACACAAGCTGTGTGATTATCCCTGCAAGTTCCTGTATGTAGTACTCCAGAATGCAGCTCATATTGTCCCACAGGGTTGAGCTCATTTAAAATAGCTAGGGTCTTGCATGCCACCTCTTTACTTACCATGGGCAGCAGCCATCTCTCTCCTAGTTTTATTCTGCATACACTAAATTGAGCAGTTTCGGAAGGAGACAGAAGCAAAGGAGGTATCCAGCAGTCCTGTCTTCTTTCTGCCAGCTATGAGCGTTTCTCCAATAACTTCACACAGGGGACCCACTGCTCCCCTTGTTCATTCTCTGTCTCTGAATATTGCTGAAAACCCTCTCATTATTTTAGCCTCTCTCCCTTTCTGAATGGAGATACTTTGTTTCTTAATTCAAATGCAGGAGGAAGCAAGACAAAGATTTGGCTATCTAAGCCCAGCATGCTGAGTGCTTAACTCTTAAAAGTGAGAAGCCCAAAAGTCCTTGAATCCACACACACACACACACACACACACACACACACACACACACACACACACACACACACACACACACACACACACACACACACATTACTGTTGAATAAGCATTGTAGGGAAATAGATTGTGCCAAGCAGGGAATGCTTGTATAATGGACATTAAAACATATGTGGGTGGCAGTGAAACTAACACATTTTCTCATCCTTATTTAGGGGGAAGAGGCAGATTAGAAGTACTCTCATACTTAGTATTGTCCTGTTGATGCCAAGCCTTTGAAATTTACTGCAGCACAGTGGAATTAAAATATATGAGATCATTTCTATCAGAAGAATTATAGATATATGAAAGTGCAATGGAGGTGGCTTCTTCATTTAAAATATTTGTTTGTAGCCCATTAGCACTGTTTGTGGAGGCTAGTAACAAAGATTAAAAATACAGCATAATTGTAAACACACTACAATGATTTTTTTCAAGCACAAGATACCCTACAAGATGCAATGTTAGTGCCTCCACATGATTAGGCCAACTACAGGCACCCACTGGATTTCTTCCCAGTTTCCTCCATTCCCTGTTTTCCTTCCTTCCTTCCTTCCTTCCTTCCTTCCTTCCTTCCTTCCTTCCTTCCTTCCTTCCTTCCTTCCTTCCTTTAGTACAACAGCATTACATTGCCCCCCCACGCCGGAATGACCACGCGAGACAAGTTCTTGGGTGTAAACTCGGGCCACTTTATTAACCAACTTAATAAACACAACTCCAAACAAGGGGCCTGCTGTAGTGCGGGTAGCAATTTGTGCCTTGGGTCACCAGAGGGGCCTGCGTGCTTGATTCCACAGGCCGGGGAGGAGTTGGACGGGCCCATGGCGCCCAGACGCCCCGCAGGGGGGTCGAAGGGGAAGCACCCGGCCAAAAGGCCGGCCCCACAGATCTCCGATTCTGATTCTTCCTCACCAGAGGAGGACTGGGCAGCGTGGGCTACCCTGGAGGCCCGTATGGAATCCGTAGAGGGGGGCCCCAGTGGGGTCCAAGACTGGGGCGAGGGGTCCACGGCTGGACGGGCCATGTCCCGCCCCTCCAAGGCCCGCAGGAGGGCCAGGAGGAGAGAGATGGTGCGACGTTTAACCTCCAGTTTTGATGCCTTAATCCAGAGACAACCCCCTGGGGACCGCATGGCAGGAACGCGGGCGGGAGAAGCACCGGCGATGCCGGAGGAGGCCCAGGCACCCGAGGCGAGCCAACCGGCAGCGGAGGAGGCGACCGCAGGAAGGGGCCATGGAGGCGCAGTGGCGGCTGCGACGGGGGCGGCGGAATGCAGGCCGACGGGTGAACCACCCCGCTCGGCCAGGATGGAGGCCGCAGCGCAGCCCACTATTAACAGTGAGTTGGCGAACGCACCAGACACTACACTTCAGGAGACATGGCCCTGGGGCCCTGTGGGGGGTGGGGCCCAGGAGAACAGGGCGGAGCCCGCTGGGCAGGCGGGCGGGTCGCCAGGATTGGTGGGAGCAGGCTGGGCAAGTGGACCGGGTACCGGGGCGACATTTCCCTGGACGCCTTGTGGACGGCAGGGAGCCAGTGCCCAACAGGTGAGTGCCAGGCCTAGCCCAGTACCAGGGGGTTACTGCCAGCCTCCCCAGCTGGCGGCGTGCCCGGCGTGGCAGTGGCCGCAGGGCCAGCAAGCGGTGGTAGGTATGGGGGCGACGGGCCCATGGCAGGCGCCACAGCTGCACTTAAGTTACCCTGGCGCGAGTGGCGTCCAGGGGTACCCCGGGGCGGGGGCAACGGGCCCCGTGTACGCGGGAGTCCCCTACACTGCTCTGCCATATGCAGATTACGCCTCCCCGCTGGGCGACCACCTGGCGCAGGCCACGAAGGAACGGATATGGCGGGGGGACTACATAGACCTTTTTAGTCTCCTCAATAGGGAACTGGACTCCAAAGAGCTGGAGAAGGAGGACGCCAAAGATAAGGAGCGGCGGCTGCGACGCAAGCCAGACCGCTCCTGGGCTAACTGGCTACCGGCGTACAACATCTACATGTCCATGGTACTGCACGCCCACCCGTGGAGGGCGCAATCCCTCATTAAATATCAGGACATGATCTATAGGGCCTTCGTGGATTTTCCTGGGCACGCGTGGCTGACGTATGAAGAGGCCGGGATCCTCGCAGCCAGCCCCCAATGAGGGCTGGATTCCCGGCCTCCGGCGAGATCCGGTAAGTCTCGCGGGACTTCCGGACGGGGGGGGCAAAGGAGCTCCGCCGGGCGCAGCCGCGCCGCGGAGCCAGGCATAAGTGCAACACATACATGCATAAATCAGTTAATCCAGTAGTCATAGAGTTTGCATTTGAAGGACTAGAGCCGAAGTACTTCTCTCTCTCTCATCAATCCCCAGACAAATCAAAAGCACTTCACACCTCCATCGAGAAGGCCACAGCTAATGACCCCATATGTAATGGGTGTTGGGATGGGCTGCATAGGTGGAACTTTCGTGCACTTCTGGTCATTGTACATCTAATGAGCCTATACAGACCAGGGTGATGTGAAATCAAGGTGAACTGTACATTGGAGGCCTCACAACTAATGTTCCTCAGTCTGATGAAGCTGCTTGGAAAAGAAAAGAAGTCTAGTTGCCATGACTCAGCTTCCAGATGACTAGAGCAAATGGAAGTTCTCTCTCTCTCACACACACACACAAACAAATATTCAAAATGTCTCCTCCTCTAGTGCCACTTAGATTTGTCTCTTTTCTGGAGATCCAGAGAAAACATAGCAGTTGCCTGAGATTTTATCCAGGACTTTGAGCCCTGGAAAAAAATACCCCAGATTTCTGGGATGTCATGTTTGCCTTTTTTGTCCCATGGCAGCAAAGAATACCATGTTTTTTTTTTCACATGTGACAGGTTGCATTTGCATGCCTGTTTTGACCTGAAAGTGATTTCAAAACAATACTTGTAGATCTTAAGGATTCTCTGCAATACTGCATTTATGGCATGATGTGCAATGAAGCAGATATAAAATGCACATGTCATTCAGAAAATCATAGATCATAATATCTATGGAGTGTTTCCTCTATTTCAGAAAATAACATCATTCCAGAACAATGAAGGCAATGATCACTGGTAACTTGCTTTCTTTATTGTAACAAATATTCTGTTGGCAGGGAAGAGAAGATTGTCGACGGTTAATAAGTCCAACATTTCACCATCCGCAGGATTGGTTTAGGGATCTCATGGGTGATTCGTGCTGGAACTTTAATCACATGAAATTACAGACATTATTCAGAAACAAATTCAATCACTGTACTATAATGGAACAGGCAAGGACAAGGTAGTCGCTACTCAGCAGATGCAGAGATCACAGCGGAACTGCCAAGACGGCCGTCTTAGGAATCTGCCAAACAGGCAGATGCTATTGATGGAAAACAATGTTCCATATTTGCTCACCTGGGTGGATGATGTCCCATACTTCTTCCATCCAAGGGCATCTTGCTTTATAAGATAATGAGAAAACAGTGATAGACAATGACACCATTCCTTTGGGGTGGGGTGGGAACTGCACAGAGCAAAGATTTTCTGGAAAAATGGCTGTTAATTCTGATAAGAAAGAAAGAAAGAAAGAAAGAAAGAAAGAAAGAAAGAAAAAAGAAAGAAAGAAAGAAAGAAAGAAAGAAAGAAAGATTCAATTTTTCCAAACTTCAGTGTGAGATATATTTTCTGTATATCTTCATGCTAGTTGTGTCCGACTATAGGGGCGGTGCTGATCTCTGTATTCAAGCCAAAGAGCCAGTGTTGTGCAAGTCATTGGGCATGTGGCCAGCATGGCTGTAAGGAAACACTGTTTTACCTTCCCACTTTTTACAGTGGTACCTATTTATCTACTTGCATTTACATGCTTTGTAAATGCATATAAATTGGCAGGAGCTGGGGTTAACAGCGGGAGCTCACTCCGCTGTACGGAACCTGGGATTCAAATTATACATAATCATGTAGTTTGGAAAGATGCATTTTCATAGAAGGAATGCTGTTCAATTCAAGACTTCTTTTTAACCATTCTGTTAGGTGAACCTGAAGTGCCTCTGTGTATATGTATATGTGCCTGTGTGTGTATATATATATATATATATATATATATATATATATATATATATATATATATATATATATATATATATATATATATATATATATATATATATATATATATATATATATATATATATATATATATATATATATATATATGCACATAGGCAAGTGTTTGTGTTACATGGACACATGAATGCACATTCAGTCGTTTGCCTGAGTTATTCATATTGTTATTGCTATTCTTCAAAATATAAAGAAACAAAATTTGAAGGAACGAGTTGAAACAGTTTCACTTCAGACTTGGAGGGAGGATCTTTTGATAGACCCTGCTAGGTTGCTTCCAATTTCACACAAAAAATGTGATTTTTTAAAAAAATAAATAAATAAATAAATAAATAAATAAATAAATAAATAAATAAATAAATAAATAAATATGTATTTAATTTGTGCATAGTTTCCCCAGGAACAATAATTTTGTATGCTTGTTTTTTTGTTACAGGTACACATTGGAGTATTGGTGTTTCCAACTGGGTCAAATCTATGTTGTCCATGCTTGCCATGTAGCTGTTAAAGATGAGAAGGCTGGCAGGCAAAGAGAGAGAGAGAGAGAGAGATGGCAATGCTTATGCAACATCCGAGATATGGCTGAACAAGAAATCAAAGCTACCATTGTAATAACTAGCACTCAAAACTCTCTGCCAGGATGCATGAATCAGTCACTTCTGCTTCTTCCTGTTTCCAAATGTTTCAAATCTATTTCTCTCTCTGTTCCATTTCTGCGATATAATCATTTGAAGTATGCTCTTATTAATAAATAAATAAAACAAAAACCTTGCCTGCCTTCAGACTGGAAAGGAAATATGCCACAAGCATTTATTGATTTATATGAAACAATCCAAATATTGTAGTCTCAAAGGCTTTCACGGCTGGGATCTGATAGCTGTTGTGAGATTTTCAGGCTCTTTGGCCATATTTTGGAAGTTTTTCTTCCTGATGTTTCACCAGACTCTGTGGCCGGCATCTTCAGAGGGCAAGGGGCTCAGGGAACTAGGAGTTATCTCTGTGTTAGTTCCATGAGCTCCTTGCCCTCTGAAGATAGCGGCCACAGAGTGTGGTGAAACATCAGGCCGAAAAACTTCCAGAACATGGCCAAACAGCCCAAAAAACTCACAACAGCAATCCATATATTATTTTGATAATATTGGCATATTTATTCGTTAATGCTTCTTTGCTGCAGAACATATGCAATTTTATCCGTGACACTCTTCATTTAGAACTACGCAGCAGTTCATCCTACAGACGCTTTATCTTCTCAACCTCAAGGCAAGTCCAATATTTCATGGATTGTGATGACAGACCACAAGTATGGCTCATGTATTATGGATGCATCCATATGGCCTCATGTAAACTAAACATCTGCTGTAAAGTCAGGAAGGAAGGAGGGGCCACAGATGCACAAAGAAAGAGATATAATTTCAGGATGTGGGTGAAACATACTTATTTTTTGCCAAGTCAGATCTTCACCATTCCATTAGATTTCAGGCCAATGCATGTGACAAACATGTGGGCCTTTGTGATACCATGGCTGGTGGGCTGTTGTATGACAGTTGCAAAATTGTGTGTGTGTGTGTGTGTGTGTGTGTGTGTGTGCGCACGCGCGCACGTGTGCACATGTACACTTGCATTACTGTTCACTCTGATATTGGTCTCCCCACCAGGAAATCCATGGAAGCATAGCATTACTTCAGCTGATGCTCTGATGAATAATAATAATAATAATAATAATAATAATAATAATAATAATAATAATAATAATAATAATAATAATAATAATAATAATAATAATAATAACCAACTTTATTTTATGCCGCCTTTTTCCCCAAAGGGACCCAAGGCGGCTTAAAACAACAACAAACAATTTAACATAAACAATATTAAAATAGCAAAGTCATTGTTTAAAACCAACAATAAATACACTATAAAAATGATACTAAAAACATCAGTAGCAGCAGAATTTAAAAGGCCCCCAACCGATTAAACTAAGTATTAAGATGTTACAAATAAAGAATTTATAAAAGGCTGGAGGCTCAGAAAGCTTGCCTAAATAGGGATATAAGGGAGTTTTTAATTTTTATTGTTTTAATTTATTTTAATCTAGTTTTTATTTTTTGTAATGCTACCTTGTTGCAGGCACTCATGACCTCAAAGAACTTTGGTGAGTTTTCAGCCAATGGTATAAATGCTAAAGCGGAGATGTGTAGGATAAAAACCTATTCAGATAGTTTATACCAAATCATTAAGAAATAAATACACACACTCCTTTATTAACATGGGCTCTGCTTTTACCTGAGTAGTAAGTTAAGAAATTGGTTTGTAATGTATTCTATGGAAAGAAAGAAAGAAAGAAAGAAAAAGAAAGATGCAAGCACATTGCAACTGCATGCAAAAGGGTTATCACGCCTCTTCCTAATGACCTTCTGCTGATGGTTCCTTTGTGCACTCCTGTGAAAGGTTATTCTAATTAGACTAACTGCAGAACTGTTTGGCATATGTCTCTGCAAATTCTTTACCCCCTGCCCTCCTCCATACTCAATGCCTCCCAGTTAACTCTGAAAAGGAAATGGAAACAAATGGGCTTGTAGTATTTATCAGTATTTACCCAAGCAGCCAGTAAGTGGCTAGCAAATATCGTGGAATGCGGCATGCCTTGAATGGAATCAGCCATGAAGGCAAAACAGGTCAGGCCTTGCCTTAAAATCAGAAGAACTTTGCTGAGTAGGAATTGAGAAATGGGCATGTGAAGCCTGCCAGGAAATGCTGCATTCCAGTCCCATGTTCTAGTCAACAAGACACTCTTTTCTAGGATACTGTATTCCATTTCCTCTGTCCCCAGTCATCCATTCACACATTTATTTTTAGAGTATTTTTAACCTGCCTTTCTCCTTGGAAAAGGACCCAAGGCAGCTTACAGTAATGACGGATAATATACAGTCCAGTACAATGAAGACAGGTTCAGATATTGAGAACAGGGAATTGAGGGGAGACATGGGCACGGAGCGGCGAAAATCTCATTTCCGTTTTTGGTTCTCATTATCGTTACGTAACGGGTAACGGTTATGAGAATTACTCCGCTCCAACTCGAACTCGAACCGAAAAATAAAAATTGGGTCTGATTTTTCGTCGTCGTTCATGGCATCGCGGCGATCGTGCGATGCCAAGCAGCACAGAAAAAAAGTTTTTTTAAAAAAAAATACCCGATTCCCGGCCAAAAAAGCAGGCGAAAATATGCCTGCCTCAGTGAGGGCACCTACCAGAGAGGGGTGGTTTCTGGGGGGGGGGTCCCCGGCCTTCCCCTCCTCTCCTGTCCTGGGCTGCTGGTACCAGGCTGGGGGGGGGCATCCTCATCGTCTCCATTTGCCATGCGGTGGGGGGGGATCCAAAATGGCGACCACAATATTTATTTTTAAATCGTGGTCCAAAAACCCACCAAAGCACCACAGAAACATTTGAAAATTAGGTATTTTAAATGCCTGATTTTTTTATAGTAGCAACAGTGGGTTTTTCTTGCAATAAAACTTCTCCATTTATTTTATTTTATTTTATTTTATTTTATTTTATTTTATTTTATTTTTATTTTTATTTTTTTAAACCTGTGCAATGATGGGCTGGCCATGGGATGGGACCATGCAAATTTTTGGACCCATTCCACCAATCGCATGGCCAGGTTTTGACGGAGACTTCTGGATGTGCCAGAGGGCATAAAAAGCCCACTAACCCGAACCCGAACCCTAACCTAACCCTAACCCATACGCCAGTACACTGTCCTTCTTAGTGGGTCAGAGGCACCCAGAGGTGCAGCCCACTAACTCACCCTAACCTTAACCGTAACCCTAAGCCTAGCCCTTACCCTAACCCCAACCCTAACCCAGATCCGTACGCAAGTACACTTTCCTTCTTAGTGGGTCACAGGCACCGAGAGAGGTGCCTCCCACAGCCCACTATCCCCTACCCCTATCCCATTCCCTAAACTGTATGTCAGTACGCTAGTATGCTCCCCTTCTTAGCGAGTCAGAGGCACCCAGAGAGAGAGGTGTCTCTGCCACATACCCCCCACCCTAACGTAATGTATGGTACGCGGCGGCTTCGCATTACGCTTCCCTTCCCTTCCCTTCTTAGTGGGTCAGACATCAGAGGCACCCAGAGAGGTGCCTCCCAGAGCCCACTTACCCCAACCCTAACCCTAACCCCAACCCAAACGACAAACGGAAATGACAAATTTTTGAAAATTATCGTGAGAAACGGAAACGAGCCGAAACGGACCTGTCCCGACAATCGAAAACTCGACACGTCATTTTTTCTGGTCGTGCCCATCCCTAATTGAGGGACATCTGTAACGTTACATTAAAGCTACAAGAAAATGCACACAGTAAAAAAGAGAGTAAAATTCCATGTATAAGTTATGAGTGATGGAAACTCACATTGTAAACATAGTGTCAATGTAAACACATAAGGTTATAAATAGTTAAAATAAACACAAAGTCTATGTGATCATATAGATTCATATAAAAGACACATCATAGGTAGTCCATCATTCAGGGAAAGCTTGCCTGGAGAGAAAGGTCTCTGCCTGTTTCTGGAAAGACAAAAGAGATGAGGCAGTCCTGGCCTCTGGTGGGAGGGAGTTCCATAGTCTGGGTGCAGCAGCTGAGAAGGCCCTTTCATGGGTTCCCACAAGACTTACCTGTGAAGGGGGTGGGATGGAGAGAAGGGCCTCTCCTGATTCTCTCATTCTCTGCTGTCCCCTTTTCCCTTTTCCTTCAATCTTTCCCAACGAGTCCTCTCTCCTCATGAGGTGGCCAAAGTATTGCAGCCTCAGCTTCAAAATATTTCCTTCTAGTTAAAATTCAGGATTGATTTCTAAATTACAGATAATTTATAATGACACAAATTCCAGTTTTGAGGCAAGTGGTTTTACTAGTCACACACACATATACAAGTACTAATTTTCCGTGGCCAAAGAGGACTTCAAAGCAAGGTCTCCTGACTTTTCATATATCACTTTATCCACTATACCACACTGGATATGCACAGTCTAAATGGGCAGGTGTGTATGGGCCTTTTCACATGACCCCTAAGATCCGCTGGTCCCTTAAATTCGGACCAGAGATCTTAGGGGTTCGTTTCTGTTCCTGCGTCCCCACCCCTCAGCACTTCCTGCTCCTGTCGGCGTGAGGGGAGGGAGGGAAAAAAGGACAAAAAAAGCCTTTACTAACCTGCCGGTGCCGGTCGAAGTTGCCACCAGCCCCGTTACTTCCTGGTTCCTTCTCAAGGGGCTCTTAAAGGGGCGGGGGGCAAAAAAACAACAGACAAGTGAGGAGAGCCCTGCACTCTTATCCCATCAAATATTTTTCACCTCCAGAGAGAAGGTACAAGAAAAGTGCGCTGGGTCGCGCTAAAGTGGGCGGGGTCGCACTTAATTGTCTGCAAACTCCGGAGCTGGTGGGGAAACATTTCTAAGCTCCGGAGCTGGGAGCCATTTGCAGCGCAGCTTAGGGGTCGTGTATAAACGCCCTATGTTTTCATTACATGATTAATTCCTGGTGGTAGGCATTATCTCATTTGTTATGACAGAAGTATACCTGGTGCGAGGCATTAGTTCTTTTCTCTTCCTGTTCTTCTCTCCTCACCTAATTTAGTCATGAGTGGTCACATCTGGTGCTTTGAAGTCTTGCTTTCCTGAGTTCCTCTTCAGTTATTTTCATTCTTTTCTGTATAACCTGGTGTCTAGAAACCTACCATGTGATCCACCCACCAAATGTGGTTTCCAGCTGCAGATATTACCACTGTGCCCTCCAGTTTTCACAGAAGCAACAGCCCCACCACAGGGAACATACAAATTGGACAAAGACTGTCTTCTACAGACGTACTCTAAGGCATGAACTCAGCAGGACTACTTCTGTGAAGAACGAATTGCACATATTTAAGATGGTGCCTTGAAGGTAACCAGGATGTTAGCCTAGAAAGATTTGGGAGAGTGCTTCCTGAGGTGCTCAACCCTTTCCCTCTAATTAATACTACACCAGAACACTTGCAGTTAGCCCCACTGAGGTAGCCTCATGAGGCACTGCAGCACTCTGGATTTGGTACTCTCCCTCCCTTCCTGTCCTGCACTGAAAATTGTCCAAAGCCGGCCTTTGGCAACAATACTGAGTAAATGTACTCCTGCTTGCTTCTTGTTCCTCTTTGGAGGTAATGCAGCCGCTCAAATGTTATTCTTTTTTTGGGGGTTGCAGCAGCAGGTGTAGCATCATCACCACCACCATCAATGCTCCTTTGAGTATATCCTTTCAGCCTCCATTTCCTTTCAGTTGCCAGGCAAGCAGAATTCCAATCAGTCCCCTCTCAGTTTTGTTGGGACGTCTTTCTCAAGTAGTGGAGTTTCCTACTGCCAAGGCTGCGTCATTTTCATCTCCCTCCCTGGGGTGGACAGAAGGCGGCAGGAATGCCACTGCAGCTATGGCATGATGGAAGGAATAGTGATTTGCCTCCTATCTTGCATGGGGATCAGGCATAGTCTACTTCTGGCAGCCCGACGTCAATGGGGAACAACGTCAAAAGTGAAAAATGGTAGCAGCACATTAGAGTCTAAATGAAGGGTAACAACAACCCAGGACTGGATTAGACAAAAGTCTGTTTGCATATCTCCAACACGGAGGAGGGACAAAAGAGAGCACTGATTTGCATAAAATGGCACATGCTGATTTATGACCATGGAGGCAAAATTAGAAATGATATTTATAATGCAGACAGACAATATTATGTCTCATTTGTGTATGTCTTGCATACCTGCTGAGTTTGCATTCAGGTTCTCCTTGTGGAAAGTCAATTTCAGGATCTCTGATCTCCTTCTTTAGGGTTCTTTATTTTTAAATCACACTTGGACTGGTCATCTTTCAAATAGAGGACAATGTAAAGGGGGGATGGATTTTCCATAGGCTACCCTTCCAGTGAAGAGGTCTTCTCCCTGAAAGAGGGCATGTAGCCACTACAGTTAGGACTGGGCCATGGGTCGTAAGATGAAACAGGGAAGATGCCCAAGCCCTGTGCTGGGGCAGGGTTTGTGAGGCAAGGACAATTGGAGCACAGCACACAGAAATCCTCAGGAGTAAGGCAGGAACAAACAAGGAACCAGGCAGGAATGTGTGGGACAAACCAGATTTTTTGGAAGCAGGGTACACACAGGACTCTTGGAAGCAAGGCAGGTACTTGGTTTTCAGGAACAGAAAGGCATAGGGCCAGAACTCAAGAATCACCAGAACTCTTGCGTTGCTGAGACAAAGGGTATATACAGAAGATATATACAGCTCTTCCAGGGCCTTCATTGGTTCCATGCAAACCTTGACAAGAGGCATCCCTGCTTTTGCCAATACTTACAGGGGTCCTGCATCCCTGTCTCTGTCAACCCCATGCTTATCCTGATTCTAGTGGTTGTATATTCCAGTCATGAGAAGAGCTACTGTTAGATTTATCCACCAAATATTTATGCATGCCTCCCCCTTTTAAAGACAATTACATTGGTGGGTCTGAGAAGATCTAGTGCAGTTTGTTCTGGGGTGGGGGCGAGAAGAAATAATGTTCTCAAAATTCATTACCAGTGCAGAGAATTGAAAGTAGTCCGTGGGTGATAAAATTGTCCCATATCTTTTAAGCTATGGTTTGGAATTTTTTTAAAAAATTATTTTCATCCTATTCCTATACAATCATTATCCACTTTGGAATCAGCTTCAAGCTAAGATAGGTTTCAACTAAACCTTGAAGTAAAAACCAATTTAGATATTCTATTAATTCTGTATAGCTAATTAACTCAGTTCTGCTTTTCAAATTGGTTTGCTTGTACTTAATGCTTATGTTTAGTAAGCAGAAAGATAAAGAGATAAGTAGGTCAATGTATTTATTACTTCACTTTATTTCCCTTAATACCCACACTGAATAGAGTAAGGTCTGATTACAATTAAATGCTTTTATTCTGTGTGGGATGTAATTGACTGATCCAACCATTTCTGCACTTTTGATCCGGTGTGCTAAGTAATTGATGATCATGTAAGCCATCACTCTCTACCATGTTAAAAGCTGTCAGCTTCTTGTTCTGAGGTTCTGCAACATCAGAAGCTCCTTGGGAACAAAAACATCCCTCTGCAGTAGGGATGCAATCAACCTGTGACAAGTGTTGCATAAACTGCATGTGGACCCACCGCAGAAAGGAACTAAGCTCATATCATTGGACAGAAGAGAGATAACCTGATGTTCAAACTGCATACTAAAGGGTGTCAGAAGGGGAAGATGGGTCTGTGTGGTTGGTGGTCCCTTTTGATTCTGCTAATGGAAGTTGTTCCAGTAGTATGAACAACCTATTGACAGGTGGAATTATGCAGTCTGCAGGACACCTTTGCTGAGGCTGTTCTTGTGGTCCTCTTTGTGTTCTAGATTTCTCTTTTAAAATGGGATAATCTGCTGCAGAGTTCTGAATTTCAAGTAAAATTCCTTTTGCTACACAGTAGAAGTACAGAGACTCACAAATGAGAATAGCTACAAGCTCTGCAGATACCCCATCCCTTTCTCATTAATTGGCATTTCAAGTCCTAATAACTCACTCTGAGACATTTGTAAGAGAAAGAATAAAAAAATCATTATTTACAGCTGCAAACAGATCAATAGCAAATTAAACAAACACTGCTTACAACTGACTCAGAAGAAGGACAGGAAGCACTCAGAAGAAAGTTGGGGTTTTATTTAAATCCACAGTGGAAGGAAATGATTGGGTACTGCTAGATAAATAGGCAACAACCCACAACCAGAACTGCCACCATAATCAAATAAACTGCAGTCACCATGCAAGTTTGTAAAAATTCTAACATACTCGTACTTCCTTTATAAGGATTTTTCACTAAAATAAGGGGTACCCTCATTTTTTTTTACGGAATTGAGCGGCCTGCCCATCCTTGTCCCCAATTTTAGCTGGTACAGTCCTCAGAAGAATCTAAAGTAGGAGAATGGTACCAAGAGTTTGCTGACCCATCTTGTCTCGGATCCTGGCCTAAATTCTCTTAGATCAAACATTTCTTCCACCTCTAGAAAGGTAACACAGGACATAGGATTAGTAACCAGGATATTTCCATAAGAAAGGTACCAGCTGTGTTTCATATGGGGGACAGTTTTCCCCCATGGGATCCTCTACTGCTCACATGAATCATAAGAAATGGAAGACCCCAAAACATAACAGGGAGTCCATTTGTTTAAAAGGATTAGTATTTAATATTAATGCTGGGGAGGATGGTTGTGACCTTTTAAAGAAGGAAAATGTTTTTTTATGGAAGCGTTCCAAGAGCAATAACATACCCCCTTTTATCAAGAAAACAGTTCTTTTGGTACAGGAAGTTGGAATCTCATGAAGCTAGAGGTCACAAAAAAATATTGTGGAAGTCATGTGCATCCCCAGGGATTTGCCCATAGTGACAGTAGATTTATTTATTTGTTTGTTTGTTTGTTTGTTTGTTTGTTTGTTTGTTTGTTTGTTTGTTTGTACAATTTATATGCCGCTCACTAACCAAAGGCCTCTGGGCAGCTTACAATAGGTTTTTATTTATGTTCTGGATTCTTTGATCTGGAAGAGCCATTAATATCCACTGCTTACATAATTATTATTTTTATGCCTTTATTTTGTTTTTTGGAAAGGCCACAATCAATGTTTTGACAAGCTCTGTCTGAAAAAAGGTTTAGGTTTCCAGTTTTGTCTAGACATGGCATGTCTTGCCACTAGTGAGGTGGCAGGAACCATGAATACAATGAAAGCATTCCTGTTGTTCACTACACAGCATTTTTACCCATTTAAAAATCCACTATACTTGAAATGAGAAACCAATGAAGCATAGCATTCACCAGCATGCAACTAGCTTTTCAATAAAAGCCATTTTAATCACCCTCAATGCACCCTTGATTCCACATGCGAAGCAGAGTTGGTCCTGAATCAGGTATAGACAGAAATGAACTAGAGTGAAACTTCAAATAAGAGCTAGTCATCTTGGGCTAGATGGACCAATAGCTTGACTCATTACAAGACAGGTTCCTATCATCCGAAGGCAGTTCTGACCATGTTCATTTCCTAAACCTGAAAAAGCATATGAAACACAGCCCAAGCAACAATGATAATGCTCTACCAGCATTGTGTATGCATCGCTGGAGCCTTTTGTCCACCCACCTGGTAGGGTCAATGGTCGAGGAGGCAGATACAGTGGTCCCTTGGGGCCAGAAGGCAGTCTACCTTAAAAGAGGGCTCCTAACAGCTGACTTGCCTCTTTGTCTTGGATTGGCATCACACCTGCCCACCCTGTATTAAATGAGTTGTTACTGGTTGCTTCGGGGCCAGATGGGAATTTTTGGCCTGCCCCTCATTGGCTGAAAAAGGAGCAGGTGTGTTTTCATACATCCCATTCTTAATGGTTATTTTCTGGGTTTGGTGTGGTGTCCTTTGCACTAACCACACTGGTGGGTAGTGCCGGAAGGCAAGTAAGGTTGTGAGTTAATGGACACCTGAAGATGGTGTAAGCCAGCCCACCTTGCAACATTGAAGACCTCGAGGACTCAGTGCTGGGAGAGGGAGAAAAGCAGGGTTCCACAAGTCATGATCACCCAGAGCCAGGAGCCTCGGGTGGTTGGGACATGCAGGGTATTCCAGGGTTTTATTCCAGCTCATAACAGGGCCCAACTAGGGCATGGCCAGCCTCAGACGGATCAGCCTTCTGTCATACTATACCCCCCCCCCCCCGGTTCAAGGTTATATATTGTTGTGTTAATAAAGTGTGGCCCATTTTCACCCCAATAATTTGTGTCTTGCCTCATTACTCTAGGCTGGGTGGGCAAATGCTAATTGTACATCTTTGGTGTTCAGACAAACTCTTTTTTAGCCAGCACCTTGGAGGACAATGAACCTGATTTCATGATACCCCATTACTAATACTGACACAAGAGTCACTGAACTGAATATGCTTTATTATTACAACCACAGGTCATCACACTATATTAACAGCAACACAAAATATATATGGCACTGACACCACATATTTATAGTTGACATACCTTCTTTCCTGCCTTAAGACTTTTGATGCTTGGCACGTATCTTCTTTGCTGTCAAAGCAAATGTTGCTACTTGATAAGTAGTGATTACATACCTGCCTTCAAGCAACATACTAAGTTGAGCTGTGTGTGTGTGTGTGTTTATCACACAGAGGTATGAGAATGCCAGCAAGAAATTGACTTCTGGGGTACTCATATAAAGAACCACTGATTACATAACAGAAAATGTGTTCAAACTCTCCTCATTCACAAATACAAAATCTTGGATGGAATGAAACATAATCTCTCCTCTCCAAAATGGGTAATGGCATATAGACATGGGCACGACTCGACAAAATTGTCATTTCCGTTTTCGGTTATCGTTTCCGTTACGTAACGGAAACGGTAACTATAATTAAGCCGTCAGAACTCAAACTCGAACCGGGGGAAAAAAGATGGTCGGGTTTTTCGTTTTCGTTTGTGGCATCGCGGCGATCGCACAATGCGAAGCACAGAAAAAGTTTTTAAAAGTTTTTTTAAAAAACCTGACTCCCGGCCAAAAAAGCAGGCGAAAATATGCCTGCCTGAGGCTTTGCCACCTACCAGAGGGGTGGTTTCTGGGGGGTCCCCGGCCTTCCCGCCCTCTTCTCCTGTTCTGGGCTGCTTGCACCAGGCTGGGGGGGGGGTCATCCTCATCGTCTTGCCATGCCATGCGGTGGGGGGGATCCAAAATGGCAACCACAATTTTTCTTTTGAAATCGTGGTCAAAACACACACAATCACCACAGAAACATGTGCAATTTATTTATTTTAAATGCCTGATTTTTAATAGTAGCAGCAGTGGGTTTTTTATAGCAATAAAATGTTGTATTTATTTTATTTTATTTTATTTTATTTTTTTAGACCTGCCCATTTGGGCTGGGCATGGGTTGGGACCATGCAATTTTTTTGAACCATTCCACCAATGGCATCGCCAGGTTTTTGACTGACACTTCTGGATGTCTCGGAGGGCATAAAAAGCCGAGGCACCTTCCAGAAATCGCAGTCGGGTGTATGGATGTGGTTGAGGGAGGAGGGCTGGCTGCTGGTACTGGTGTGATCCGATCGAGATTGAGGAGGGAGGCTGGAGGGTTTAGGATTTAAGTTAGGCAGGCATTGAGGGAATTGAATTTAGAAAATAATTTCTTTGATTCCCTGCAGCTTTGTCTGCTGAAGGGAATAGCAGTTTATTCTTTATTTCTTCTCTGGCAGTTTGTGAGGATTTTTTCTGATATTGGATAAAGGGGGAGGTTCGACTGGGAGTGGGAGGTGTGGATTTATTTTAAAAATATATTATATACTACCATTTATTTTCTATTTTCCCAACTTCAATTTGCTTGCACACACACACATTTGGGGTGCAAGCCAAGAACAGAACCTCTATCCTAAGTGATATCCTAACTGCCCACTCGCCCGTCCGCCCACGCCGCCACCCGCCTGCAGCCCGCGCCACCATCCACCTACTCGCCTGCCCGCGGCCGCCGCCTGCCCACTCGCCCGCCCCCCGCTCTGCCCGCAGCCTAGGGCGCAAAAACTCCTAGCGCCAGCCCTGATTGCAGGATGCCCCTATGCTCTGGGAAGTCAAATCGTACTAAATTGCGGTGGAAACGACAAACGACAAACGACAAACGAAACCACAAATTTTTGAAAAATTTCGCAACAACGGAAACGACCCGAAACGGACCCGTTCTGACAAACGAAAACTCAAAACATCATTTTTTCTGGTCGTGCCCATGTCTAATGGCATATACTGAAAACACAGAGCTGTGAATCCTTTTTAAAAGGGGACTGTAGTTATATTAACATAAAAGTCACTGAGGTAATTGCATCCTAAACTAGCTTCAAACATTTTCATCCATGCTGAGCTAATGAACTACTGATGGAAACAAGACCAATTGGGAAATATTAGGTACTGGGTTTGATTTTGCTGCTGGATGGGTCAGTAGATTGGGTCTCTGACTGTAGAGAAAGAGGCTGTGAGTTCAATTACCCACTGTACCTCCTTGAGAAGAGCTGGACTTAATTATCCATTGGGTCCTTTCCAGCTCTACAGTTCAAATTAATTATTATTTGTCTTTTTTATGGTAATATATATGGTACACACCAGTGAAAATGGTGAACTAATATATAAATCTAAATCTGAACATTTTATTTATTTATTTATTTATTTATTTATTTATTTATTTATTTATTTATTTATTTATTTATTTATTTATTTGTTTGTTTGTTTGTTTGTTTGTATACAACTCAGCTAGCTATGAGGCCACTATGGACACTTCACAACATTAAAAATGGCAATAAAACAGATGCAGACAAAATCAATAAAAATAAACAATATCACTGGGAACTGTTGGGTTTTTCAATCACTCAGTGACAATACAACTGTGGATGAAGAAACCTCTTTTCCCTTTAATAGCAGGCTTCTTCTAGAAGTTTGTCTTTAGGATACACCTGTTCCTCCTCTTCTGTTAGTATAAGGCAGGCATGTCCAAACTTCAGCCCTCCAGATATCTTGGACTGCAACTCCCACAGTTCTTTGTCATTGGCAATCTAAGCTTAGAATTCTGGGAGTTGTGGTCCAAAACATCAGGGAGGCTGAAATGTGGGCATGCCTGGTATATAAAGGGAAGGTTCTACCTTAGCCTAGTCAGCTCTTCCTGAGGCATGCCTGAGCTAGTCATGCCTTTGCTAGCCAGCCACCTGCTTTTCCTGTCAGAAATGCTGTTGTTGCCTTTCTTTCTCTGCACAAACTAAGTTAAGTATTTTTTGCACTGTATGGACTCTTTATTGTTGTTTTGTCTTGTCCCTATTTTATAGTAAAGCTCTGTTATATTTTTCTATACAAGCTGTTTTTGTTCTCTTTATTAAGCCATGTATAGAGACTGGAGGTGTGTTGAGAGTTTGCTTGCTGCTGGAGACTAGATATATTTGGGTTGCTGTCACTCTTTACTGGCTGACTCTGCTTTCCAGTGCTGAGTATTTTAGGTAACTGTGAATACTCTGAAGATTTATTTTCCAAGGAATCTGCAAACATCGTTTAATAGTGGTTAAATTTCAACAGGAACTATGTCTTGGACTCATGGAAAAACCTGCTTAAATTGGTTTATTTTAAACATTCTTTTAAATGTTGCCAGTGAGGAGGCCAGGTATATTTAGGAAGGTAGAGAGTTCCAGAGGCAAGGAACTACCACCAAGAAGGCCCAGATTTTAGTTTTCTGTTTCCAACTCCTCTTGAGATCAGAGCCCTCAATTGCCATGTCTAGGCTGAACTGGTAAAATGGGCAATTCGTGATGTAAACAAATGCTCTGACAGGTATTGAGGTCCTAAGCCATTTAGGGCTTTGTATGTTTTCAACATCAGCTTGAAGTCGGTGCAGAAGGAGACTGGTGGTGAGTGTAAGGAGGCCACAGTGGGAAAAATGTGCTGGTATCTTCTCACCCTAATCACTAGTCTGACTGCCATGTTCTGGACCAGTTGAAGCTTCCACATCAGCTTCACAGGCAGTCCCAGGAAGAGACCACTGCAGTAGTCTAATCTCAAGATTGCATTGTCCAGTATCATGAGGGCCCCGGTGTCCAAGTAGGGATGCAGCTGGACAATCCACCAAAGATGGATTACAGATGTTTTCTGAGATTCCATAGATAATGCTGGGTCACCCTAAAGTTCACCCTAAAGAGGTGTGGGGATGAATTGTCTATGGTTGACGTTTTTAGCCTGTTTTATGTTTGGCCTGTTTTCATTTTAAAGCATGTTGACTGTTATGGAAAATATAGTTGTCACTGTTATATTTCTCCTTTTCAGAGAAATAGCAATGTCATTCTGTTTTGACATGGGCCATAAAGCCAAACTAAACAAAAACAAAGTCCACAATTATTTTGATAAATTTAGGACTAAGTTTGTGAAGATTCTCAGTCATCCAGGTGAGTTTATCTGGAAGCTTGAGTCACGGCAATTGGACTTCTTTTCTTGAGAGATTGAAACGTTTCACTGCTCATCCAAACAGACTGATCAGATTTCATCAGACTGATGAAGCTATTTGAATGACCAGCAAAATGTTTCAATCTTTGGGACTAAGAGATTTATTTCAGTGTGAACTTTTATGGATGAAAATCTGCTTTGCTGAAACAAAAAGGAAGTCAAACTGAGAGGAAGTACACTGTGTTTAAAACTATTACACGGAACAAACTTTTCAGGGATTATTTAAAAATTCATTCCAATACTAACCAAAATCTTTGATGCAGGCAAGATGAAAGGCAAGGTCCAGAATACAGATTTGAAATATTTTTCATAAACATGCTTAGCAAAAATTTCATCACTCTGCCTGGTTTGAGTCAACTCATCTATCAGTTTATTTGTATCTCAAACTGAGGGCCCATGTAAATGTTGATTAGAGATGGGCATGAAACACTATAATGGTGTTTCATTTCATTTTTAAATTGTTTTGGGGTTGTTAAAAATGAATCTTTTTAAAAAATATATATATTTCATTTTTCATTTGTTTCATTTTTCAGTTTTTTAAAAACTTGCGCTGATCAGCTGGCCTGCGGGCTGGGTCGGTGTGTTTAGTTCTTATTTTTAGGGCTGGGTCACCACATTTTAAAATTATTATTATTTTACCTATCGCACCAACCAGCTGGCCCATGGACGGGGTTGGTGTTTTTTGTTTTTGTTTATATATATATATATATATATATATATATATATATATATATATATATATATATATATATATATATATATATATATATATATATATATATATATATATATATATATATATATATATATATAAAACCTATCACACAGACCAGTTGATAGTTTAAGAGCATTTCAATCCCATTCAAAACATTATTTTTAACATGGGTGTCTGGAGTGGATTACAGCATATCCAACAGGAATCAGAGCTTGCCAAATATTAAACATTTTTTCTTCTTTTTCTTAGTGTCTCTCCCACTTGGTGGTGGGGTTCGCACTTCTGATTTTTGTCTTCTGCTTAGGCTAGGTCCTGGTGAACCCAGGACAACTTCATGTCATTGTCAAGCGTGTTCATCCAAGTGCTGTCTTGGTCATCCCCTCAGTCAAGATCCACTGTCCTCCAGAATGAGAACTTTTTTTGGTGCGAGCTTCCTTATTGGCATGCAAGACATGCCTATACCAACACAGTCAGATTTCATGCATCTTGTTGGAGACTGGTACAATGCCATATTTAGATAGGATGTCATCATTACACACACAGTTCTTTCATGTGAGGCATGAGGTACGTCACAGCATCTTTGTCTCCATGACACCAACACAACATTCAACTTCTTTAGTCACCAGCCAGCATTCCACACCATAGACTGCAACACAATGGTGTGGTAGATCTTCAACTTTAAACAGTCATTGATCTTTTTGTTGATCATGATATTGTATGCCATTTTTGCCAGGCACTGTTGATCCTCAGTGTGACTTTACAATTCAGACTCTGGTTGGCTGTGATCGTCAAACTGAGGTATTTTAATACTTCAGTTCTTGGTAGATGAATACAATTGCTTTGGACTTTACCACATTCATTTGGGTCATTCATCATCAGATACTAGACATGGGCACGACTTGGCAAAATTCTCGTTTCCGTTTCCGTTTCTCGTTTCTGTTACGTAATGGAAACGGTAATGACAATTACTCCGCCAGAACTCGAACTCGAACCGACTAAAGAAAAATTGGGTCTGATTTGTCGTTGTCGTTCCTGGCATCGCAGCGATCGCGCGATGCCAAGCGGCACAGGAAAAAAGTTTTAAAAATAAAAAAACCCGATTCCCAGCCAAAAAAGCATGCGAAAATATGCCTGCCTCAGTGAGGGCACCTACCAGAGGGGTGGTTTCTGGGGGGGGGTCCCCGGCCTCCCCCCCTCCTCTCCTGGGCTGCGCAAAGTGCGCATCCTCGTCGAGTCGCCAACTCGCCAAGCGGCGCGGCACAGAAAAAAAGTTTTAAAAATAAAAAAAACCCCGATTCCCGGCCAAAAAAGCAGGCGAAAATATGCCTGCCTCAGTGAGGGCACCTACCAGAGGGGTGGTTTCTGGGGGGGCGGGGGGGTCCCCGGCCTCCCCCCCCCTCTCCTCTCCTCGGCTGCACATCCTCATCGTCTCGCCAACTCGCCATGCCATGCGGTGCGGCCGGGGGATCCAAAATGGGGCGATCACAATATTTATTTTGAAATCGTGGTCCAAAAACACACCAAAGCACCACAGAAACATGCGAAAATAGCTATTTTAAAATTGCCTGAATTTTTTCAGTAGCAGCAGTGGGTTTTTCTTGCAACAAAACGTCTCCATTGATTTTATTTTATTTTATTTTTATTTTTATTGTTTTACACCTGCGCAATGGGCTGTCCATGGGAGTGGACCATGCAAATATTTGGAGCCATTCCACCAATTGCATGGCCACTTGGCCAGGTTTTGACCGAGACTTCTGGGATGTGCCAGTCGGGCATAAAAAGCCACTAACCTAGCCCGAACCCGAACCCTAACCCTAACCCTAACCCATACGCCAGTACAATGTCCTTCTTAGTGGGTCAGAGAGGCACCCAGACGTGCACCCCAGTAACTCACCCTAACCTTACCAGTAACCCTAATCCTAGCCCTTGCGCTAACCCCTAACCCCAAGCCAGATCTGTGTACTCGCATTGCACTATAGCAAGTACACTTCCCTTCTTAGTGAGTCACAGCGGGCGCCTGTAGGGGTCCTCTGTCACTTCGCTCTCCAGCCCAAGTGCATTAAAGGCAGTGAGTCACAGAGGCAAAAGAGAGGTGCCTCTGCCTGCTGCAACTGCAACTTAATGGTATGCATATCCAATTGGCTATGCATGCGGTTTTGTAGCGGTTGAGGAGAGGAGGCACCAACGAGGTGCCTCCAGGAGCCCGCTTTCCCTTCATGGCGGGCCAGAGGAGGCACCCACCCCAGAGAGGTGCCTCCAGGAGCCCGCCCCCCCAAAAAACCCAGTACTAACGACAGACAAAAAACCGACAAATGAAACGACATATTTTTGGAAAATTTCGTGAATAACGGAAACGAGCCGAAACGGGCCGGCTCCGACACACGACAACTCGAAACGTAATTTTTCCTGGTCGTGCCCATCTCTATCAGATACTCCATCTTCCTCACATTCAGGCACAGCCAAACCTCCCCAGACAGTCATTCCTTGCTTGGGCTTGGCACTCAAGATCTTCCTTTCTCTTTGAACATGATGTGATCAGTGTAAAGGAGTGTCCAGGACACCAGATTCTGCAGATCATGAGAGACTGCATCCATAACGAGAATGAAAAGAAATGGGAAGAGTGCCAATCCTTGCTGGACCCCAAATGTGATACAAAAATCTTTGTGGGTTTAAAATAAGCAGGGATGTGGTGTTTGCCAAAAATCATTTAAAGCTTTTTCAACACTCCAGTCATGTAGGGAATGACCAGGTTCTTCCATCCAATCTGGGTCTCAGGCTGATCCCTTGCTCTTCTAGGTTGGCACACTGCTATTTTAGGGTCCTCATGACTCCTAATTTGTGTTGTAATGGATGGTGGGAGTCAAACAGTATTTATTTATTTATTTGATAAATACTGGGGGAAGGGAAGGAAGATCTGATGGCTTCTTAGTGATGTCTCCCTGTGTCCCAGATTTTTGCTCCAGTTTCACTTTCTCTCAGACACTCAGTTCCTTTGCCACCTGAAATCTATCCCACCTCCCAGTCTCTCTCACTCATTGTCTGCAAGATAACACACATGCAATCACTCAGTGCTCTCAAAAATACATTCCATTCAGTAAAACTGTTGTTTGTGCCTATTCTCATGCACATATCTCTACATTCTTCCAAAAGTGTTCTTACCAATGGAAAATAAAATGGACAAAGGGCCCCTTTTGCAGTTAAAATGCAATGTTTGTTTTGTAGGAAGATGGCTTTGGATGCAATGAGGAAATTCTGTTTCACTTTGCTCTCCCTTTAGTTTCAGTACTCACTACTGATCATGTGTAAAGTATTGGTGGCCATTCTGGACATCCTCAGGCAAATAAAGGGTAAATGTCCTGGCATCCTGGCCTTATGCATTTATTTACCCATCCCCTCCACTGCCTCCATTGCCCATCACTTGGTATGGTTGCTTTCTGAGATTCAGCACCAACTCATACTCCTCAAGATGGGAGCTACTCCAAATGGAACGAGGAAGATCATCACAAATACTTGTCCTCAACTTTTCCAATGTGTGTGTGTGTGTGTGGGGGGGAATTAATACTTAACAACCTGTTACTTTTTCATAAGTCCTATCCTTACTCTACCTAATAGTAGTCAGCCCTGCCTAGAGCCATAGGACAAGATCAGAAATATAAATAGGTTAAATTGGAACCTGTTGAGCTATTTATGTACACAGTCTCAATTATGCAAGGAATTTGCCCCATTTGACAGAATGTCGTAAGATCAATCACATACTAGTTGTGCAAATAGTTGCACAATTTGCATCTCCAAATGGCACAAACTGTTTCCCTTATGAACACACTGTGTGGTGTGGATGGCTAGGTATTTCATAAGGATTGTTTTCTAAATAAGTAAATAAATAAATAAGAAAATATGAAAGCAAACACAAACAATATTGGCATTATTTTTAGAGTGCATGCAATACCTAGGAAATACTGATTCAGCCCATGGGGCGGGACTAAGAATGGGTAAGGCTGTGAATAAGACACTTGAATCAGAAAGAGTGGATCAAGCTGAAGAGGCTATTGCTGCTACTACCACTCAGACTGCTAAGGCTCTTGCCAACTAGGTATAAGTATAATTTCATAAGTGAATCCACATACAGTAGTGAATACACTATAAATCCACATGGTGAATTCATGAATTGTGCACAATTGAATTTATGTTTTATTTTAGGGTTTTTAAGTTTACACATGTGGAGCTAATTCTTCTATGCACTGGACACACCCAACCCATCTGAGGAAGATGTCTTGAATTGTTATCTGAATTCAAATTCAAAGGGATACTTGAACTTTGCAATTCTACAAACAATTTTTGGATTGGTGCTGTAGACTATGACTTGGGTCCACAAATCCATTCCATTGCTATTATAATTCCTTGTGTTACCTGTTATTTAACTGTGACTACGAAAAGACTCATTATGTGAAATTGTGATTGCAGGTTTCATCAATGGATATGTTAGGTAAACAAATAGACCTGTAGAAATTTTTTTTGCATGTACATCTTACCTTGAGACCTGGTGCCCAATTTACTTCAATTAACTCACCGTCATTGAATGAATTTTAACATGCTCTCTGTATTGCGGCTGAACTTTACACATTCATGTATGTGACTGGACCAAATATAGTAGTTAAGAGGGCAACAGCTGCAGACTGCAGTGTGCTGGCACTGAGGTAACACACTCCCCTCCTACAAGATCAGAAAACCCTTTTTTAGAAGTTGTTTTCACTTCAGATTTTAAAACCCAGTTTAGCCTCAGAGCGGGAGCTAGAGACCAATTAAGTACAGGCCTAACACAGAAGATTCTCTCACTTTGTTGTTGCTAAATCCCAAAGATCTACATGTCAGAATCAGAAATTTCTTGCAGACTGTAGCAGTAGGGAGCCAATGAGCTAATCAGCTTTGTCTCACCACTAGCTGTGACTATCATCTGTGTGAATTAAAATGGAGGCATTTAAAAGAACCTTGCTAACTAAAGAGGCATAACCCAAGTTGTGTAAAGAGCAATTTGGAATCAGAGAATGGATGAAGACGCAAAGATGTCAGGGAAACATTTGCAACTTAAATCTTCCCTTTCTACTTGTTAGAACTATGCTTTGATTAGCCTTTCTTCTCTTCCATCTGTTTGATGGGCCATCTTCTTAATTTGCTATGGGCTCGATGGTTTTTTTGTACTATTTGACTAAATGTTTTCAGTACCAAGGGTAGGATAAGTTCAGGCAGACAGAGCACAGAATCCAGTTTCCTTGGATGATAACATGGACTTACTTCACAAGCATAATGAAAACAGGCAAGAATTGGGTTCGATTGGCATTAGAAGAGTGTGCCGTTATTGCCACAATCTGTACTTGGCTGGCCAAGTGCCAACGCTGGGGTTGAGTCTCTTTGGGTCTCCAGGCAGGGAGAGAAGTGTCAGGGCGAAAAATGGTGAGGAAGAAGAAGTTTGTCCTCATTGTGTTTGGTGAGTTTTAGTTCTGAATGTCCATCTGCATCCTATTGAAGCTAGGTCTAGAGCTGCCTGCCTGCCTGCCTGCCTATCTATATGCATGTATCAAATATGTACCCTGTCCATCTAATAGTGTACGGCAAAATATGAACATAAAGTGAAACCAACAACTGAAAAACAAAAACAAAACCCCACTCCTATAGCCCTCCAGCTTAAATGGATATGCAAACACAGATCCTATGATGGCCACAACAATAAGATAATAATTACACAACCGATATTCAAATCATTTTAAAAAGGGAGACTATTCTCAAAAGCCTGACTGAAGACTAATGTTTTTCATTTGCATTCTAAATGTTGTATGTGAATGCTGGGCACATATTTTAGAAGGCTGTGCATGTTTTCTCTGTGCATATCTCTTTCCCTCCCACACTCACACAGACACACTGTTTTGTGATGGTTACACAATGACTCACCTCCTGTGACATCAAAATAGCCTATCATCTTGTCTAGGATTTTGGCCCTGAAATCCCAGAAAGCTGCTCATCTGAAAAGTCTGTTTTACGTTAGCTGCACATTGCTAATAGCCATTTGGCTTCATGTGTTGCTTGAACTTTGCCAACGTATAAAATTGGGTCATTTCTCTGCCCAATCAGCACTCTACTCTAGATAACCGTGAACTTGCATTCCACTCAAAGGATTCAGAAAAGGCAAACTGAAAATATTAGTAAAAATCCTCTTGCATGGTGATGATACTGGTGGAAGGGAAGTGGTGTGGTTTGCAGCGGAACATTGGCATTAATTAATGAGCCATTGATTCAATGGCTCATCATAGTGGCTTACACTGTTTCCTTTTCATCAGTGTGGCCCCACAAGAAGAGTTTGGCCTTTGTGATTAAAAATCTTTATTCACAAAATTCTATGGCATTGGTAGTGGTTTACTATCAGGCTCCATCTCATTGATGGGGTGCTGCCCTCTGTGGTGAACCATTGATCTGCAGGTGGAAGCCCTCTCAATATTAGACCTCCTACACTGGACTGACTCCACCCACCTGAGCAACTCTCAGCAGGAAAGAGTTTGTACCACTTCATTCTTGTTGATGTGTCAAGGTCTTTTTCAACTTTTGAATATTCCTTTAATGGCCTGGGCCATTTACTTTTTGGACTACTTTTTCCAGACTTCTCCAGCCTTTATGGCTTATTAGGTTCTGATTGGAGGGCGGTTAACCACATAAGTGCATCTTCCAAGCTCTTGATTTCTCTGTCCTTGATGATTATTATTTTTATTCCTTTATCTTGTTTCTTATTTATTTATTTTCTACACCACCTATCTGACAGCAAGGTCACTCTGGGCAGTTTACAACAAATAACATCAACAATGACAATACAGTATAAGTAGAAATGAAACATAATAATAGCAAGTAATCATAATGCAATGTAACAATAACAAATGATACATTTAAAACTATGGGGGGGATTCTTCAATCTGGAGTCAGTTTCTGCTTCTCAGCTCAATTCAGGCTCTTGACTGCAGTCCTTTCTTTTCAGGCTGTGCAAACCTGAAATAAGTCTTGAGTGGCAGCAAGATGAATGAACCATTCTGTCTGTCATCTATCTTTGTTTCCAGTTTCTTCCATTTGAACCCACAAATAGAATGAGGATTCTTCATGAGTTGCAAGAGGGTGCTGGTGTTTACATGTGACATAAGCCATTTTTATAAACATCTCTTGGTTACAATTGCTTAGTCTTTTTGTAGGCTTAAATATTAGTAGGAGAGAGCAGGGGAACCTCCTGCTCCCTACGTGATTAATCCGTTCCAATGGCATTTTCTTAACTTAAAATTTTTGTTTTCTCAGAACGGTTTCCCATAGAAATGAATTGGAAATGGGTTACAGTACTCCCCCGTTTATTGCTGGAGTAAGGTGCCTGATCCACACACAATAAAGGCAAATCTGCAAAATGCAGATGCCTCAGCAAACTGACTTTGGGCTGCTCCTGATGGTTGCCTTTCCTAAGAGGTTTTTAACCTCCTCCTGGCACCTCAGCAAACCTTGCTGCCATGAGCTCAAGGTCTGTTTGCTGAGGTGTCAGGAGGGGGTTAAAAACTCTATTTGGAAATGCAGCCATCAGGAGCAGCCCAAGATCAGTTTGCTGAGATGTTAAGGGTTGGTTAAAAACCTCTCTTTGCAAGCGCAGCTGGCAGGAGCAGCCCCAGGTCTGTTTGCTGAGGTGCCAGGAGGGGGTTGAAAACCTCTCTTTTGAAGTCTGCTTCTCTCAAGGGAACCCCCCCCCCACGATATACTGGGACCATAATATATGAACCACATTGTGGCAAGGGACTACTGTAATTTGTTTTAAGTAGGAAATCACCTTCCCAGAATGCAGAAAGCACAGTAACAGGCATGCAAATGATAGAAGTTCAGCTTCCTACCTTTAAAAGTCCCCCAAACAGTGCCAAATATTCCAGAATGGCTCCAAAATGGGCACTTTGTGCAGGGCACTGAAAAACTGAAGCCCCTGCTCTCAGTTTCTCTTTTCAAAATGGCTACTTCTTCTGTAGTGGGGGTGGGCATAAGATGGCAGTATTGCCATTGCAAACCAGCAGGAGCCATTTTGAAAAGGAATTTTTACTTTCTGCTTCCCTTTCGTAACTCAAAAAAATCTTGCCCCTGGAAACTATCCCAAAAGTAGTCACAAATACAATGAATTAATTTCCTGCAGCAGGCCAGAGGAATTATAAGAATAAAAAAAAAACTAGCTGACATTTTAATCCAATATGGTGTGGTGGATCAAATGATGCACTGAGATTCACAAGACCTGTGTATAAATCTCCTGTTGACCACGGAAACCCATGGGGCGCATGAACATTTAGCTTGTATAACCTCTCTTTAAATATTTCACTTATCCTTGCAAGCTCTATTAGGATCACTCTAAATGGGTCCTGACTTGATGACACATAACACATGCAGCTGAAATCTACTACTTGGGGAAAGCCCACATCTTTCCTGTGCTCTTGTGTGCAATAAATCTGCTTAGGTAAAAAGAAAACAAGGACAACAAACTTAGCAACCCTAATATTAGTCTCTGATATGAACCTTTAGGTCAAATAGCCTTAAAGAACAGGGTTTTGAGAAGCATTTATAAAAGAGCATAATTATAGGTTCCCATATAGTCTTATGTAGTTTCACATTCCCATGATCTTTCACTGCAGCTCAAAAATGTAATCAAAACAGAGTGCTTTTCAGGCTTCACACTGGGCTTTTCTCCACATGTAGCAGTTTTTAATCACTACTCTGATCTCCCTCCCATTTTGCCTTTTTTTTAAAAAAAAATTGCCTGCAGTGTAATAAATTGCAGTAAAATTGATGCAGAAGCATTTTAGCAAATATGTCCCATAAATTTTAGGGTATGTGAGGATGGGGTAATTTGGCAGTCTAACTCAATGATGGGTGAAAGATTTTTTTTTAGAAGACAAGTTCCGTCATCTCATAGCCAGGAAGACTAGTGGTTTATAGTCCAAAACAATTGACTCTGGCCATGACCAGTATAATTTTATTTTTCATATAAATGCCACAGTCCCCATCTAAAGGAAGATCTGGGGTATTTACTAGTGACTAACCTTTACTCAAAAATAAGAGGAGACAGATTTTAATTCTGCCAAACAGGCCATAATTGCAGATACAGTATGAGTGGAAAATGCAGTTCAGACTTACACTGAATGGACATCTTTTACGCAGTTAAGTTTGACGCTTGCTATGCCATTGTTTGTTTAGGATCACTTCTTTCCTTATAAGCATAAGCAGAATTTCAGGTTTCCACTGATTCTTATAGCATTGTGTTGAAGAATTCTAACAGGAACAGCCAATTGGATCTTGATACTTTCCAATGTTCATAGCCTGTAACTTTAAGAAGATTCAAGAAATAATGTTAATGCTTACCTGAAGGAATTAGGGGGGAAAATCAAACATAAGGGTCCGTCCTAAAGCCATAGAATCATAGAGTTGGAAGATACCTCAAGGGCCATCCAATCCAACCCCCTGCCATACAGAAACACCCATCAAAGTACTCCCAACAGATGGTCATCCAGCCTCTGCTAAAAATCTCGAAAGAAGGAGAATCCACCACCCTCTGTGACAGCATATTCCACTGTCAGACAGCTCAGTGTCAATGGAGACAAAGACTAATGTCAACCACACTCATTTATTTTTGATCACTGTGTATGGACATGAAAGCTGGTTAGGAAAGCTGATCAGGGGGTGGGGGGCGGGAATGGATTCATTTGAAATATGGTGCTGGAGAAATGCTTCACAGATAACCTATATCAGTGGTGGTGAACCTTCAACACCCCAGATGTTTTGGATCACAACTCCCAGAATTCCAGGCCTGTATTGCCAATGCCAAAGGACTGTGGGAGTTGTGGTACAAAACATCTGTAGTACTGAAGGTTCGCCACCGCTGCCGTAGATTGTCAGTAAGACAAACAAATGAGTCCAACATCAAATGAAGGCAATTATATTGAAAATGAGATTATCCTGCTTTTCCAGAATTCTCTGGAAAAGACAATAACGCTGGGAAAGGTGGAAGACAACAGGAAAAGAGGAAGACCAGATAAGTGATGGAATGACCCCTTTCAAGGAACTACAAGAGCTGGGCAGGGAGGTTGAGGATAGAGCATTTTGAAGATCTCTCATTTGTAGAGTCTCCATAAATCAGAAGTAAATTGATGGCATATAAGAACAACAACAATTAACTAAGGATTCTGGGTGTTGCAGTCCAATTTTATTTTCACCCCCTTCCATGGTTGGACCACCTGTTATAAGCCTAGTTTTAAATGGGCAGTGTTCTCTCCCCCTCCCCCCAGTGGCATCAGACTTTTGCAGGCAGAACCAGACTGAAATTAAAGTTATGACATTATTAACACTAAATGAACATGTTGAACATTTGAATAACACAAATGTATCACTGTCCCAATGTTTAACTACTGTAAACTTACAACTGCAAGCTATGGAAAAAAGCCACCAAAAATGTACTGGCATGTTGTGATATGCACGCTCTCGACTCTTTACTGAGTAGGTAAGAGCTAACAGAGTTCCAATTGAAAACCCCAGAGAAACACAACAGCTCAACACAGCCAAGTTATAAGTAAAACTTGAACTTAATGTATTAAAGAAAACAGGCACTCATTGGCAAACAATATAAGCACACAGCATAGCATAACATACAGAGAAAAAACACAGAACATACATAGAGGCATAACCTGACTTACAACAGGTATAGCAGAGTAACAATGTAAGCAGAGTGACCTGACATGGTATCAGGGTTAACTGATCTACATCAGGCAAAGTCTTGCTCTTAGCTATGTCTTGATATACTGACTTTCAACCAATCAAGTTGCACCACATCATTAGCTAATTACTTTTATCTCAGCTGAATTAAATGTTGAGCTTTACATTGTAACTCTTCACAGACATAGTCAGTTACAAAAGTTACATACAATATTAAATTTTAACACTCAAATACAAATTGTATTGGAAACCTATCTTGACAAGGCAGTTGTATGGCTTGGCTTCCCAGCTGCTTTTACAGCTTTGTAGAGGCCACTTTATGTTGAAACATGCTGTATTTCAACTTGATTAGTCACTAAACATTTTGTACTGTTTTTGCCCTGCTTCATTCCTATTCCCCCGTCCCTATCTTGTCTGCTGCCATCATAGCTTCCCTCACCATGGGCTCCATCACTGCCAAGGGCTCCATTTTCACCACAGACTCTATTGCTGCAGGTGCTGTAGCCTCTATCATGGCCTCTCTGATGTCAGAGGGCAGACTATGTTGATGACAGAGACTGTGGAAAGAGGAGGCTATGGCAATGACAGAGTCTGTGGCACCATAGGCCACAGGAGTGCTGGAGCCCGGTTGCACTGGGATTCTGTGCCATTGACGGGGGCCACGACAGCCATGGACAAGGTGGGGAAGGGGCAGTGGGAACAGGGTGGGGATGGAGGTATAGGCTGAGGGTGGGGGACTCGGTTGTGTATGTGTGCATGTGTCTTTTGAAAAAGAGACAAAAACAAGGAAATGTTCATCCTTTCATATTCATTGTGGTCTCTGGACCTGAAAAATATGAATGGATATTTAATGAATCAATGATATTAGCTGAATAATGTCTTTTTAATTTGTTTTTATTCATCTCAATCTCTAGTTATCCATAACAAGAAAGACCTCTCCCATGCAAAAACTAATCAGGCCCAGCTCTGCTTAGCGTCTAAAATAAAACGTAGCATAAGTGTTTAGGCCAGTATGGCAAAACGCTCTAACTGAGGTAACTTTCTAAAGTTGTGGGTTAATATGGAAAAGGCCTATAAGCTAAAACAAGAAAGTAACAAAAAACTAGGAAAATATAGGTTCACCATTCCTTTTTAAGTACTTTGCAACACAACTTCAAATTCTAGGAGAGTTTTGACTTTATTCTAATTTTCGTGCCTCCATAAAAGTTCTGTCTTATTTTCTTGAACTAGGTAAAGCTAACCACCTTAAGATAAACTTCCCTAATTGTTACAAAACAGGCCAGAACTCTGCCACAAAGGCCTTGAAAGAACTGTACAATTTTAAAGGTTGACTTTGACCAGGATATATGTTCTCCTTCCAAGTAAATGTGCACACATGCACAAAGAGTTTATGTTAGAATAATGGCAACATTTGTATGCTGCCTTTATAGAAGATTCAGGCTGGGAGGCGCTTTTCTGGACTGCAGTGACTATCAATCAGTCTGGAAGCAACCAACTCCTTGCCTCAGATTTTGAAGGGAGAAAACCTCTCTACCTGAATTCATCAAGGAAACTGTAGTCAGCAGTTAGAGTTGGTCTTTCAGTAAGCCATGAAGTGAGTATGCAGTGTGCAGCTAGTTACTCATTTTAGCTCTGCTCCTTTAACCAGTCATTATTTTCCTACAATATGCTGTTTTTGACCTATTCAGAACTGTGAGCAAATGTATTTATTTATTTAGTTTTGTCACCACCCTTCTCCCCAAAGGGGACTCTGGGCAATTTACAATATAATACTCAATAGAGCAATGGATATTAAAAATCCAAAAACCAACCAAAACTTACAATATAAATATACAGTAAATAATTATTAATGGAACCTTTTATTTTTACTGTCACTGAGTGAATTATTGACACAGTAAGTGCCTGTTGATGAGAACTAAACCAACAAGGTGTGATCTATTTTGGGGAGACTTGAAGCTATTTTTGCCCTGTAGGTCCATGAACTTTTATCTACAGAATAGTTAAGTTTTAAATCAACAATTGTTGTGCTCTGCTAAGAGTTTGTTCATATTCTTTCATGACAAATAAAAGGGGAACTTTTGTGTTAAAAAAACTAAAATATTTTGCAATCTTTTCTAATTGCAACAACAAATGTGCACAGGCATCTAAGGAGTTGAAAGCATGCTGCTCAAAAGTGGGTAATGAGGAGGATTTTAATAGGTTCCCTCTGGAAGAAAACACAAACAGGTGTCATAAGCTGATATGAAACAATGACAGCACTAGACATTTTTACACAGCTGGCTGGCAGTCAATTTTAGGCAGGTTAAATAGCGGAACTTAGAGTCCCCCAGTGAAGATAATTCACGGCTCAACCATTAAAAATGGTTGCATTGAAATCCAAAGGCTTTTGCTCTGCCCTCCCATTAACAGCATTATTGTGTATTAATTTTATTTAAGAATTTTACTAGGTTCTTATTTGTTTCATTCCAAATCCAAATATTTACTTGCATTTGTGTCTTTTCAATAAAGGTAAGAATAAAAATTTTACATTTTTTTACAATTGTCCATGCTACAAAGCCCCTATCAAAGTGAGTAGCACTGTGTCAGCTGTCAAAAACACATTTGAAGTTAATAAGTTTAGGAAAATTCAATATTAGTCAGGCAGGGGGTCTACAGAAAACAAAAAAGTTGGCAAGTGGTCTACGGAGCAAAAAAGTTTGGGAACCTCTGATCTAATGCTTCTAATTCTGCTATAACACCTGCTGTGTATCGCAAGACAGGGATAGTCCATGTGTTTATAGCTTGGATTGTATTCTTTCCATTTAATCTTCATTTTAGTTATCTTTCTCACTCTTCTGATGTATTCTAGTCTAACTTCATTTTTTTACTTCTTTATGCTTAATGTTATCTGCTTGTAATATTCCAAGATACTTATATGGTTTTTTATTCATCCAATGATTTTATTAAATTATTAGGCATATTAATTCCTTCAGACTTTACTATCTAAATGCTAATCCAAAAGACGTTCTTTTGTCTTTTGAAATAAAAAAAGAGTTAAGCAACGATTGCCACTTGAAACCAAGTTCGAAACCATCCATGCTATGTAAAAGATGGACAGTGAGGAAAGATTTCAGGGGAGGGGAGGGAAGTCACCTCATTTGAAATGTGGTGATGGAGGAATGCCTTAAAGATACCACAAAACACCAGAAATGTAGATAAAGGTTACTCCATCAAGTCAAGAATGAGCTCTCACTAGAGCAAAGATGAGAAAATTCAGGTTATCCTGACTAGCAAATATATATAGAATACAGAACTGACTGGAAAAGACAATATTGCTTGTAAAAGGAGTGAGCAACAGTAGGGAAAGAGAAAGACCAATCATAAGATGGGTTGACTCCCTGCTCAGTGGATGAATCCAAAACAAAGTAGATCTGACAGCAGGGTGTCCAATTTTCTCTTGAATACCTCCGACATTAAAGTGCTCACCATCTCTTGATGTCATATTGCTCTAACACAGGGGTCCTCAACTAAGGCCCTGGGGCCAGATGTGCCCCCCCCCAAGGTCCTGAATCCGGCCCCTGGGACCAATTGCAACCCCCCACCTACCCCCTGTTTTGTGTGCAAGCCAGCCTCCGCAGCTGCTTTTGGACTGTGATCCGGCCCCCAGTGGTGTCTGGGTGGTGGTGGACCTGCCCACTGTTTGAAAACTTTGAGGACCCCTGGTCTAAGGGTCCCTTAAGGTTTGAAGACAGCACAGACCAATCAGTTGATTAAACCTGCTGTCTTGGACAGCTTTAATGTCCCCACCAGCATCTTAAATAGCCTTTCAAAACCACACCTCTTAATCACAAGAACCAGTTGAAATGGCTTAGAGCTGAGAGTCATTCTTGTTACCTAGAATGACTCAATCTTCCAGGTGCAGCTCTCATACCAGCTGTGACAGAGCTTATCTCACTGAAACAATAATATTTATTTTTCCTTATCCATTGTTTATTTAACCTGATGTTTTTCTCTCCCCTTATCTATTGCTTATTTAACCTGACCTCCTTCTCTACCTTCTCTATTGTTTATTTAACCTGACTTCCTTCTCTACCTTCTCTATTGTTTATTTAACCTGACCTTCTCTCAACCCTATCAGAACCAACTCAGGTGTTAAGGTCACCAGGAGAGGCCCTTCTCTCCATCCCGCCACCTTCACAGGTATGTCTTGTGGGAACCCATGAAAGGGCCTTCTCAGCTGCTGCACCCAGACTCTGGAACTCCCTTCCACTAGAGGCCAGGACTGCTTAATCTCTGTTGTCTTTCCAGAACCAGGCAGAGACCTATCTCTTCAGGCAAGCTTTCCTTGAATGATGGACTACCTATAATGTGTCTTTTAGATGACTGTAGGATGTCCTTCAGTTCCCTGTTCTCAATATTTGAACATGTCTTAATTGTACTGGACTGTGTATTATCCCTCATTACTGTAAGCCACCTTGGGTCCTTTTCCAAGGAGAAAGGTGGGGTAAAATGCTCTAAAATAAATAAATGAAATAAATAAATCAAAGTGTTCTTATATACCACCCCATAGCACTTCAAGCACTCTCTGGGTGGTTTACAATTTTAATTATCTAGGCTACACATTCCCCACCACCACCACCACCGGCAAGCTGGGTACTCATTTTACCAACCTCAGAAGAACGGAAGGTGGCGTCAAGCATGAGCCGGCTACCTGGGACTGAACTGCAGGTCCTGAGCACAGTTTTATTGCGGTATAAAACCATAAATGTCATTTTAAAAGGCCAACAAGATTGTAGAATTGTACAATTACAAAAACAGTGCAGATGTAATAATCCATATTATACATATAAATGTTAGAAAGAGAAAAAGAAACCAAGAAAAAATAAAGAATTTTCTAGTTAAAAACTTCTTAGTACAGTATTTTGGAAAGAAATCTGCTCTTTTATGCACAAAATGCACATTTTAAAAAACACAAACTCTTTGGCATGTCCAGTATCCTATTGATCAAATGCACAGTTGAAGGGAATTGCATTAGCTCCCCATCCATGCGAGCTGGTTGAGACACACAATGCACAGTGGGGAACCTGCCAAAGTGGAGGTAGGAAGGGCAGACACACAGTTTTCCTTCTGCTTCATCTTTAGGTAACACAATGCTAGCCCATATTGTGCTAGTTTAGTTGCTGCCAGAAAAGCACCCTGGGCCAGGATCCTGTTGAAAAACTCCATACATAATGACAATTACAAAAAAAATATCTCCTTTGTCTGTCCTTTGGGTTGTCCTTTGCCAACTAGATATGTGATAGACTGCATATTTGATTTCACAAGAATGTGATTTGGTACATGAAGGACGATCCACTGGTGTAAGGGAGAAACCACATCTGCTCCACATCCCACTCTTCTGTTCCACATCTCCTTGAGATGAAACTAGCTATTTAATTCTCATGCAGAAGTGAAGAATCTTGCAGTGGTCTTTTAATGAGTGCCTTTCAATTTTCATCTAGGACAACACTATTTGAAGCTACTTGTTACACCTTGCTGTCGTGCTCTAACACTTGGTGGTATTCTCTCTCTTGCTTTCTCTCTCTCTCTCTCTCTCTCTCTCTCCCTCCCTCCCTCCCTCCCTCCCTCCCCCTCTCTCTCCTTTGCCATGGAACCAAAAATATTCCATGCAATGAACAACTCCTCAGGCTGCTACAGTCAACAATTTATGCTCATGGATGAAGCACAGCCAACATTCTGCAAACTGATGCAACTTTGGGTCATGACTCATGACTAGCATCTGCATGAGAAGACCAATCAAACAGCAGGAGCAGAACCCACCTCTTGCAAAAGAATACAAGAAGTTGCTGGACTGCCTCCTGGAAAAGCTATATATGCTTCAACAGCCAAGGACAGAGTTCTGAGTTCTATCCATTTCTTCCCTGCCTGAATTGTATCACTTATCTCCCCTTCTTGGATATGGTGCATTTCAATCTTGCAAGAATATCCCACTGTACACACAAATACATGGTGTAGAGTAGAGATGGGCACCAACCAGGAAACTGGCATTTTTATGTTGGCTCATTGCTGCTAACAAACCAAGCTTTCGTAAACTTTGCAATGAAACAAACCGACAGTCAGGGAGGCAGTTTTTCACATACGGTATTGTGCTCTTTTGATTTTAAGTGTGCTTTTAGCATTGAATTTATTTACCATTTTTAATGGATCCTTTTAAGGAGAAAAGCATTTATTTATTTATTTATTTATTTATTTATTTATTTATCTATCCATCTATCTATCCATTTATTTATAAACCACACCAATTTTCCCAATGGAACTCTATATATAAAGAGAGAGAGAGAGAGATTGGATGGTAAATAAACTGATAGCCACAGCTCTTTCTCCCCCAGTGGCTTTGTCCTCATAATATTTGAAGCAAGCTTGAATTGTGCATTGTCTCTTGTCGTGCACAATGGTCTTTTATTTTTGAAACCTACCAAAATATACTCAGAATATGTGGCTTAATATTTCCTGCACAAGAGATCTGTGTCTGAACCATTCCATACATTGTGGATTAGACTGCTTCAGACCGCAGATACAGATAAGCCAACATTATCAACAAACTGGCCTGACAGAACAGTTCTTCCTAAGGTGCTTGTTTACTCCAAGGCACACCTGCAGTTTAAATCTGGGTGGTTAATAAATAGTAAAATGCAGACTTTCCCCATCTCACTCTGTAAATAATGAACAGGATGGTTGTGTCGTCTGCAATGGTCTGTAGGTTTAACACACAGATTTGTTTATTTACCACTTGTCAAAAATTTGCTCTGAAAGAAGTGGATTTGAATCAGCAGCAAGATGAAGCAAGGAACTAGGTTATGCTCTGCAGCGCCTTTCTCCCCTGACTGCTTGTATACTTACAGAACCTGGCTGGGAGTTAACAGAGCTAAGAGCAGTATTAATTCCCGGTCGGTCTTTCCTTCACTTGCTGATGCACAGTCACATAAAACCCTGGCCATTAGCAACGGGGTTTATAATGTGGAACAAAGAGGCTCCCTTTTCTCATGTCCCTCATCACAACTGTGAAACCGTGCATTAGCACAGCCTAGTGTCAGGCAGCTTTTAGAGCAAACCCCGAGACATCAGCCAACCGCCTATTGGGATAAAACTTTTCCATCATAAAGGGGTGGGGAGCACTTGCTGTTCTCTGAAAACAAACTTGTTTTAAGGGTGATGTACTTGAGAAAGTAGAAAAAGAGCAACGTTCTGAATATTTATGTGATCCATGTCTCTGAATCAGATTCCTCATTTCGTACTGTCTCTGAAGCAGATCTGAGCCCTGCTGAGGCCTGTTATAGGAGATTCCTTGACATCTCATCATAAGGGCTCAACCTCTTTGAGACATAGGGTGTTTATACATGACTCCTAAGCTGCGCTGCAAATGGCCCCCAGCTCCGGAGCTTAGAAATGTTTTCCCACCAGCTCCGGAGTTTGCAGACAATTAAGTGCGACCCCGCCCACTTTAGCGCGACCCAGCGCACTTTTCTTGTACCTTCTCTTTGGAGGTGAAAAAAAATTGATGCGGATAAGAGTGTCAGGCTCCCCTGGCTTGTCTGTTGTTTTTTTCCCTCCCGCCCCTTTAAGAGCTCCTTGAGAAGGAACCAGGAAGTAACGGGGCTCGTGGCAAGTTCGACCGGCACCGGCAGGTTAGTAAAGGCTTTTTTTGTCCTTTTTCCCCCTCCCCCCCTCACGCCGACAGGAGCAGGAAGTGCTGAGGGGTGGGGACGCAGGAACAGAAACGAACCCCCAAGATCTCTGGTCCGAATTTAAGGGACCAGCGGATCTTAGGGGTCGTGTGAAAAGGCCCATAGTGAGTTGAAAAAGGAACAAATGCATTAATTTTAGTCATTGCTAGTCTTCTACCCATGCTGTAATGCCTGGGAAATTATATTTTAATCCATCCCAACCAGGTGGAGTGTGGAGGGCTCAAGCTACATGATGCAGATAACATGTTGATGGGCTGAAATGTGCACTCGTCAGACCATGGGCTCTCTCATCTTCAGTATTTTGCAAATTAGTTTTGTCTGGTTGTGTGATTGGTCACTGAGAAGTAAAGTCAGTCTTCATTTGCATATCAGATGGCTCAGGGATGATACTCTGTGGAAGTGCTCCTGACATCTGCTATTATATTATCTGTACAACTGTTTGATCATAGAGATTTTAAGCCTGCCTTTTTTCCAGTTGCATAATTCTGTTGCTTTTATTTGGATATGTTCACTCTAGAGTCTGTCTTGTATACAGTGTATATATAATAAAAACAACTTAAGAGCTGGCTTATCATCCCAGAACAAATGAAAGAAAGAAAGAAAGAAAGAAAGAAAGAAAGAAAGAAAGAAAGAAAGAAAGAAAGAAAGAAAGAAAGAAAGAAAGAAAGAAAGAAAAAAGAAAGACAAAAACATAATAGCGCCTTAAAGACATACTGCTATATTTTAATGTGAGCATTCGTGGACAAATCCACTTCCTCAGAGTACAAAAACTCACATTAAAATGATGCACCAGATAGTAATAGAATCATAGAATCATAGAGTTGGAAGAGACCTCAAGGGCCATCTAGTCCAACCCCCTGACATGCAGGAACCCCATCACAATATTTCCAACAGATGGCCATCCAGCCTCTGCTTAAAAACCTCCAATGAAGGAGACTCCACCACGCTTTGTGGCAGCATATTCCCCTGCCGAACAGCTCTAACTGTCAGGAAGTACTTCCGAGTGTTCAAATGGAATCTCTTTCCCTGTAGTTTGAAACCATTGCCCTGAGTCCTAGTCTCTGAAGCCATGGGAAACAAACCTGCTCCCTCTTCAATATGACATCCTTTCAAATATTTAAACATAGCTATCACATCCCCCCTCAGCCTTCTTTTTGAAAGGCTAAACATTCCCAGTTCCCTAAGCTGTTCCTCATAAGACATTTCCTCCAGACCCTCAACCATCCTGGTCACCCTCCTCTGCACCCGCTCGAGGTTGTCAACATCCTTTTTAAATTGAGGCACACAGAACTGGGCATAGTACTCCAGATGGGGTCTGACCAGAGCAGACTAGAGTGGTACTATCACTTCCCTTGATCTAGACACTATGGTTCTGTTGATGCAACCAAGAATTGCATTGGCTTTCCTGGCTGCCGCATCACACTGCTGACTCATGTTCAATTTGTGGTCCACTAAGACTCCCAAATCCCTTTCACAGGTACTATTCTCCAGCCATGTGTCCCCCATCCCATACCTGTGCAATTCATTCTTTTTACCTAGATGTAGCACCCTACATTTCCCTCTGTTGAAATCCACTCCGTTGGCTTTGGCCCAGCACTCTAATCTGTCAAAGTCTTTTTGAATTTTCATCCTATCCTCTAAGGAATTAGCAATCCCTCCCAATTTCGTATCATCTGCAAATTTAATTAGCATACTCTCTATACCTTCCTTCAAGTCATTAATAAAGATATTGAACAGCACTGGACCCAGTACAGAACCCTGGGGCAACCCACTGGTCACATCTATCCAAGCTGAAGAGAGACCATTTATGGTCACCCTTTGGGTGCTATCAGTCAGCCAATTACAAATCCACTTAACAGTAGCACTATACATCCCACTTTCTACTAACATCTTAGCAAGAATATCATGGGAAACCTTATCAAAGGCCTTACTAAAGTCCAGATAAGCAATATCCACAGCATTCCCCTTGTCAAGCCCCATACACAGAGCACACACACAAACAGGGTTCAGTTCTTTGCCAATATCTTTAGTGGAAAGCCAGGCAAGTTCAAGTCCTTTGCTAACAATCCAGTGCCAGATAAATAACAGAATCCAACTCCCAGCAATTAACAGTCCAAGTCAAAACCAGAATATCTCACAGAACCCAGATGCCAAACCCAAGGGAACAGATCAAGCCATTGTCCAGGAAGCCAGTCCAAAGTCAGGAAACAGAGACAAGGTCACAGACAGGAACGTGGTTGCATTGCTCCCACAGAAAGCTCAAGGTGAGCTTACCAGCTTTATCCCAAAACAGGGAACACACCCTTACTTCTGGAAAGGCTTCTGCTAGTACTCAGGGCTTCCTGACCTGATTCCCCTTCTAGCATCAAAGACCATTTCCCTAGCTCTTCTGGTAGCACGTCTTTGCAGAATCCTGCTCATGGCCCTTCTAGGAGGTGAAGATATGTTTTCAGCTGAATCATCAGACCCAGCTGCTTGCTGATTTGAGCTGCAAGGCTCCTCCAGCAGCTCTTCACCATTTAACCCCTCAGAGTCAGGTTCTGTGACAGGCAGGGTCCTGGCACCCCTCATCCACCAGGCCTGTAATTTTATCAAAGAAAGAGATCAAATTAGTCTGGCATGACTTGTTTTTAAGAAACCCGTGTTGACTTCTTGTAATGACAGCATTGTTTGTTAAATAATTGCAGACTGTCTGTTTAATAATCTGCTCTAGGATCTTTCCAGGAATTGAAGTCAAGTTGACTGGGCGGTAATTATTAGGGTCCTCTTTTTTCCCCTTTTTGAAGATGGGGACAACATTAGCCCTCCTCCAATCAATGGGGATTTCCCCTGTTCTCCAGGACTTCTCAAAGATTATTGCCAATGGTTCTGAAATTACTTCCACCAGTTCTTTTAATATCCTTGGGTGTAATTCATCTGGCCCAGGAAACTTAAATTCATTTAATGTTTCCAGGTGTTCCTGTACCAGCTCTCTACCTATTCTATGTTGCAATTCCCATCCTACCTCATCTAGTCTTTGTCCCAGTGGATCTCTTTCTTCCTTTTTGGAGAAAACAGAGGCAAAGAAGGTGTTGAGTAGTTCTGCCTTTTCCTTGTCTCCTGTTAGTAACTGGTTATTAACGCCACACAGAGAGCCTATCATTTCCTTATTTTTCCTTTTGCTGCAGACATAACTAAAGAAACCCTTTTTATTATCTTTAATGTCTCTGGCAAGTCTAAGTTCGTTTTGCGCTTTAGCTTTTTTTACCATCCCCCTGCATATATTAGCTGTTTGCTTATATTCCTCTTTGGTGCATTTCCCATTTTTCCATTCCTTGTACTTGTTTTTCTTTATAGTTAGCTAAGCTGAAAGTTCTTTAGTAAACCATTGCGGTTTCTTTAGTCCTCTCCCATTTTTTCTTCTTGTTGGGACAGTTTTAAATTGTGCCTTTAATATCTCGCTTTTAAGGAACTCCCATCCATCTTGGAATCCCTTCTCTTTCAGTGTGTCGGTCCATGGAATCACAGCCAATAATTCCCTAAGTTTACAAAAATTGGCTTTCTTAAAGTCCAGGATTCTTGTCTGACTATGCTTAGCTTCACCTTCCAACTGTATAACAAATTCCAAGAGGGCATGGTCACTTTTACCTAATGATCCCACCACTTCAACCCCATTTATAAGGTCCTCCTTATTGGTTAAGACCAGATCTAAAATGGTTTTGCCTCTTGTTGCCTCCTCTTCCTTCTGGACCATGGAATTGTCTGCAAGGGCAGTAAGAAATTTGTTAGACATTGCATTCTTAGCTGAGTTGGAGTGACAACATATATCAGGATAGTTAAAATCTCCCATTAGTACTACATCTCTCCCTTTTGACTGTGTGGCCATCTGCTCACAGAAGGCATCATCCCACTCTTCCGGCTGGCTTGGGGGTCTATAATATACCCCCATAGTGACATCCCTCCTAGTTTTTTCACCCCTGATTTTCACCCAAATACTCTCAACATGGTTCCTCTCCTGTTTATCTTGTATTTCCTCAGCAGTATAAATGTCCTTAATATATAAAGCTACACCTCCTCCTTTCTTACTAAGCCTGTTCCTTTGAAACAGGTTATACCCTCCAATGACTACATTCCAATCACATGTCTCATCCCACCATGTTTCAGTGATGCCAATTATGTCATATCTATTTTGCTGTATTAGGAGTTCCAGCTCCTCTTGTTTGTTCCCCATGCTCTGTGCATTGGTGTAGAGATATTTGAGGCTGTGTGTGCTTCTTACATGTCCTTTGCTTAACCTGTTTTTCCTTACACCCATGGTCTGCACTACTTATTGTCCTGCTCCTTTTACAACATTTGGGCTAATCTCCACACCCCCTTCTGGATCTCTACCGTTAAGAGAATTTTCTCCCTCCCCCTGCAAACTCAGTTTAAAGCTCCCCTTATTAAATCTGCAATCCTCTTGGCAAAAAGTATTTAAGGTGTCACAATGTTTTATGTCTATTGGTTTTTTAATTTTAATTTTGTTTTTTGATGTTATCCTGGCATGGACCACCTCTTCTAATATTGCTACTAAAAACAGACTTGTATCTATAAAAACTCCTAGATGACAAATGGAAAAATATTTAGAATATTTTCTGTGTGGAACACTTTAGCTCTCATTACCTCTAACAGTAGAGCCATCGAGTAGATAGTAAGAATATGAGTTGCAAAATAGTTGTTTTAGACTATTATGTTCTGAGGGAATATCTGTGAAGATTATCAGTCATCCAGGTGAGTTTATCTGGAAGTTGAGTCATGGCAACTGGAATTTTTTCTTGAGAAATTGAAATGTTTTTCTGCTCATCCAAACAACTTCATCAGTCTGATGTTGTGAGTCCTCCATTTTATAGTTCACTTTGACCTCTTGTCACCCTGGTCTGAAATAGGCTCATAAACAGAACAATGGCCTGAACAGGATCGTTAGGTAGACAACAGTATCAATAGCCTTAAGGTGAACAATGGCCTAAGGTACTGAGGGAATATTTCCAAAAAAAAGTTGGTTCTGGATGCAAACAATAATACTCTTTCTGTTGTACTACAAACATAATCTCTTAGGGCGTTTATACACGACCCCTAAGCTGCTCTGCAAATGGCTCCCAGCTCCGGAGCTTAGAAATCTCTCCCCACCAGCTCCGGAGTTTAGAGAAAATTATAGAAAACCCTTCTCTTCCGGGAGGCGTTTGGGTGACACAATTTTTTTTTTTAGTCCCGCCTTCTGCTGCAGCCGTTTTGTTTTATTGCTTATTTTAGTTGTTGTTTTAATTTGTTGTCTGTACATTTATTGTAAACCGCCCGGAGTTCCTTTCAGGAAGACGGGCGGTATATAAGCTGTATAAATAAATAAATAAATAAATAAGTGCGACCACGCCCCCATAAGCGCGACCCAGCGCACCTTTCATGTACTTGCTCTCAGCAGATGAAAATTGATGCGGATAAGAGTGCCGGGCTCTCCTCGCTTGTCTGTTGTTTTTTTGCCTCCCGCCCCTTTAAGAGCCCCTTGAGAAGGAACCAGGAAGTAACGGGGCTTGTGGCAACTTCGACCGGCACTGGCAGGTTAGTAAAGGCTTCTTTTGTCCTTTTTTCCCCTCCCTCCCCTCACGCCGACAGGAGCAGGAAGTGCTGAGGGGTGGGGACGCAGGAACAGAAACGAACCCCCAAGATCTCTGGTCCGAATTTAAGGGACCAGCGGATCTTAGGGATTGTGTAAAAAGGCAGTTAGATGTTTGATCACATTTCTGCATGGAATGCAAATATAAACACTGAGACAACATGAAAGAAACATGGAAAATTAGCCTAAAATACACTTTGTTGTAACTTTCTCCTGTAGGAGAGGTGGACTTAACTTTGTTACATTTCTCTCTGTCAAGGGAACAAGAACAGAAATAATAAATCATTTTCACTTAGAATTAATGACTGCTTGTCTTGGTGCAATGTAATATTATGCATATTTTTATTACAATATGGATAAGATACCCAGGATGGAATAGAATTTTCGTCTTTAATAAGAAACTTATCTATCATCTCCTCACATTACCATCAAGACATTGCACTGTGAGCACTGAGCAGTATTTTATTGCTTTTCTGTAATTTGTTTCAAACATCTAAGAGAAATCAAATATAATTCAAAGGCCATGTTGTGCCTCTCCCTCCGCCCTTTGCTTTTACACTAACCATTTCATTAAGGATCAGATTAGATCTGCATTTGGATGGCTGAATGTTGGAACAACTCAGTGCAGTCAAGGACACAGGGACTCATGTCAAGTCAAGTATTAGAAAACAAAAGCCAGGACAATCCAGCCAAACTGGAAGCTAATTAGCCAGCAACCAGAAAACTGGATGATTCAAGCTGGAACGGTAGTATGAAGTATAGATGCCAAGTGGACCTTTTCCTGAGGGGAGTGAAATAGAAATAAAACAAATGAAGCACTATAGAGTAGTCAAATTTGCATACCCAATGGGAGATCTGAAATACAAAATGCATACCTGCACACACAAGGGTTTAGTTAACATAAGGAAGAGGTTCCTTTTTATTAACTACTCTAAAATAACTGATTATCATAGCTGATTACATCATTTCTTTGTGGCGCAGCAAGAAATTCCCCAAATATAGTTAAAGAGGCGTTACATAGGAAAGCTCAATTAATATGCATTTGTACGTGCATAGGTATAACTATGTGTCTTACTTTAATTGGTAAACTTTAGCTTTAGTGATAAGATATATTGCTACTTTATGGATGGGCATTTCATTTTGGAGCCAGTACAAAATGAAGCACACGAGCCCAGGTGGTCCTCGGAACCAGTTGATACACACAGATTCAATTGCTTTACTTTTCTCTGTCTCACGCAGGGTTAAAATCCAACGAGGAAGCACACTGTGATGTCATCTTTCCTGCTTTGTGCTGCTGGCCAATCAGAGAGGGAGGCGGGAGGATGCCTTCCCTGCAAAGCTGCTGATTGACCAGCATCACAGATCTGGCACAGATGACATAGCAGCATTTAATAAGTGTTATAATAAGGATTTTTCAGGGATGGGATACTTGCTCTTCTGTTTGCACAACTTGGGTCCAGCTTCCTTTGATTTTAATTGAAGGGGGAGTTCAATCTTACCTACCGGGAGAAACAAAGAGTGTAGCTTCTGAAAATGCCTGAGAGGATTAGGGCTTCAGAAAGGAGAACACCCTTAACAATGCAACTCTTTGGTTGAGAGAGGAGTAAAAAACAAGGCACAATTCAAGGGGAGAATGCCTGCTTAATAGTTTTATAAAATATTTAGGAAAATGCCCTGCATAGACAAATGTGTAATTGCAATATATATGTGACATATGAATGGGAGGGGGAGCATGCTGAGGAGCTATATGGAGGAGGCATCCTGGGAAGAATGGAACTCTCAGAGCTGAGTCCAGTTGGCATTGAAGGGAGAGGCACTGTGGCTGACAAGAAGGAATAAATAAGAGGCTTGATTTCTGATCACTATGCCCTCTGCCCCTATGGTATGGACACACTTTTTGCAAAAAAAAAAAAAAAGAAAGAAAGAAAGAAAGAAAAGAAAAAAAAGAAAAAAAAGAAAAAGAAAAAGAAAAAGAAAAGAAAAAAAGAAAAAAAGAAAAAAGACATTAATAAAGAAGTGCTGCTTGGAGTAGTGTTGGTTTATTTCTTTTAGGAGTTTTGATGTGCAGACCATTCCCCACACAACCCTAAGGGTTCTGCCTATCAAGGACTTGTGAGACAGCCTGAGAATAAAGTGCAAACATCCCCATAGACTTCAGTTGCATAATACTCTTAATGAAGCCATTAGTAGTCTACCAAAAACTGAGTGTACTTTGCAGGGATCAAGGTAGCATTTATTTATTTATTTATTTATTTATTTATTTATTTATTTATTTATTTATATACTGCCTGTCTTCCTGGAGGAACTCCGGGCGGTGTACAGCAGTTGCATATACCAATAAAAAGGATTCTCCAGCAGATGTAGAGTTTAAGTGTATTCCTTTTTTTGGGGGGGCGGGGGGCTTGGTTTTAATCCAATCTTGCCTTCCAGAAGGCTATACTAAAATAGTTTTTCTATATCTATTCTCTTTATGTGGCTCAAAATATTGAAGAGTTCACCAAAGCTTAGAGCATGCTGGATATTTTCCAAATTTGAATTCATTTCAGAACCACAGGGATATGGTCAATCGATCTAAAGCAAAAACAAAATAAAAAACAAACAAAAATCATTTTGAATTTTATTTTTTCTTTACAAATTCTAGTAACTGTAGGCATTCATTATGTCCCTGCCTTTGTTTTTTGTTTTTGTATCATCTTGCTTAAAATGTTCTTAAAAGGATTCACGTGAGCTCTTCCATGTTTTTAAGAAATACTTAACAAAGTGGGCTACTTAGTCCCCTGGGCTTATATGATTTGGTCACCTACACTACACAAAATAAAAGTAATGTTTGACGATCTTCCATATAGGAATAACAGGAAGAAAACCACTGCTGCTGCCACTTATGAAACTGGACACGTGGTTTCCCGTTCTCCTTTCTGACATGAAACACATGCTTGTATCTCTACATATTTTCCCTCTCCAGAAAAGTTAATTGGCATTAACCCATCTTGCTGTTCTGTGCATTACAGCAAAGGATGTTGGGTCTTTTTAATAATAATAATGGTAATCATGTGCCAAATGGTGACCTTTTGGAAGGTTTTCTAAGTGTAGAATATTCAGTGATTTACCATTTTCAACTAGAGATGGGCACGACTAGGGAAAATGACGTTTTCGAGTTGTCGTGTGTCGGAGGCGGCCTGTGTCGGCTCGTTTCCGTTTTTCGCGAAATTTCACAAAAATTAGTCGGTTCGTTTTTTGTTTTTTTGTCTGTCGTTAAACTGGTTTGGGGGGGTAGCGGGCTCCTGGAGGCACCTCTTTTTTTGGGGGGGTGCCTCCTATCCTCACCCGCTAGGGAAAGCAGGCTCCTGGAGACCCCTCATACATGGGGGTCTCCTCTCCTCACCTGCAGCAAAAGGGCATGCATAGCCACATGGATATCCATACCAAGTTGCACGCAGAGACACAGCAGACTGGCAGAGGCACCCCTCTTTTTGGGGTGCCTTCCCTGCATCAGTCAGGCCTCGGGGGCATGGTTTGCATGTCACACATGGTGCCGACAGAGCCAAGCCTGCAGGAGTCACCCAGAGCCACAAGTGGCAGACTGACAGACTCTCTGCACCCACTGTGTCTCACTGAGAAGGGGATTGTACTTGCTGTAGTGCAATGCAAGTACAGATCTGGCTTAGGCAACAGGGTTAGCGCAAGGGCTAGGGTTAGGCTAGTTACGGGTGAGGTTAGGGTGAGTATTGGGGTGCACCTCTGGGGGCCTCTCTGACCCACTTAGAAGGACAGTGTACTGGCGTATGGGTTGGGCTTAGGGTTAGGGTTCGGGTTCGGGCTACGGTTAGTGGGCTTTTTATGCCCGGTTGGCACATCCCAGAAGTCTCTGTGGTCAACCTGGCCAAGTGGCCATACGATTGGTGGAATGGCTCCAAAAATTTGCATGGTCACTCCCATGGCCAGCCCATCATTGCGCAGGTGTAAAAAAATAAAAATAAAATAAAATAAATGGAGAGAGGAAAGAGGAGACATTTTGTTGCAAGAAAAACCCACTGCTACTGTAAAAATTCTGGCAGTTTTAAAATAGCAATTTTCGCATGTTTCTGTGTGGTGCTTGTGTGTTTTTGGACCACAATTTCAAAAAAAAATTGTGGTCGCCGCCCCATTTTGGATCCCCCGCCCGCACCGCATGGCATGGCGACTCAAGTCCGGCTGCCCAGGACAGGAGAGGTGGGTAGGACGGGACCCCCCCCCCCAGAAACCACCCCTCTGGTAGGTGCACTCTGCACTGCAGGCATATTTTTGCCTGCTTTTTGGCCCGGGAATGGGGGGGGGGAGTTTAAAACTTTTTTTCTGTGCCGCTTCCGCTTGAATTGCGGCGGCCGGCAGCGAGTCCGGTGCTTGTTGCGAGCGATTACGACGAGGATTTCCCCCACCACCAGAGCAGTCCAGGACAGGAGAGGTTAGTGGGCTTTTTATGCCCGGTTGGCACATCCCAGAAGTCTCTGTGGTCAACCTGGCCAGGTGGCCATGCGATTGGTGGAATGGCTCCAAAAATTTGCATGGTCACTCCCATGGCCAGCCCATCATTGCGCAGGTGTAAAAAAATAAAAATAAAATAAAATAAAATAAAATAAATGGAGAGAGGAAAGAGGAGACATTTTGTTGCAAGAAAAACCCACTGCTACTGTAAAAATTCTGGCAGTTTTAAAATAGCAATTTTCGCATGTTTCTGTGTGGTGCTTGTGTGTTTTTGGACCACGATTTCAAAAAAAAAATTGCGGTCGCCGCCCCATTTTGGATCCCCCGCCCGCACCGCATGGCATGGCGACTCAAGTCCGGCTGCCCAGGACAGGAGAGGGGGGTAGGCCGGGACCCCCCCCCCCAGAAACCACCCCTCTGGTAGGTGCACTCTGCACTGCAGGCATATTTTTGCCTGCTTTTTGGCCCGGGAATGGGGGGGGAGTTTAAAACTTTTTTTCTCTGCCGCTTCCGCTTGAATTGCGGCGGCCGGCAGCGAGTCCGGTGCTTGTTGCGAGCGACTATGACGAGGATTTCCCCCACCACCAGAACAGCCCAGGACAGGAGAGGGGGGTCAACCACCCCTCTGGTAGGTGCCCTGAGCCCTCACTCAGGCAGGCATATTTCCGCCTGCTTTTTGGCTGGGAATCGGGGTTTTTTTTAACTTTTAAAAACTTTTTTTCTGTGCCGCTTGGCATCGCGGGATAAACGCGATGCCAGGAATGACCACGACAAATCAGACCCAATTATTCTTTAGTCTGTTCGAGTTCGAGTTCTGGCGGAGTAATTCCCGTTACCATTTCCGTTCCGTAACGGAAACGAGGAACGGAAACGGAAACGGGAATTCCGTCAAGTCGTGCCCATCTCTATTTTCAACTTCTTGGACGTTCTGAGACTGTGCAGCTTGCCCCAAGCTATGCAGGCTGCCTCTTCGCTCCAAGGCTTCTGGCCGGACAGGCAGGGAATTCACAAACTCAGTAGTATCCAGGAAGCTCTACAGTGGCTCCCAGCCCACTTGTACAGCTTCAGATTTATGATGAGGGTGAGTGCTACATTTGCAAGTGCTCCTCTGTTGTTTTTGACATTTCTTCATCAGCAGTAGCACAGAACTTCATCTTAAAAGCCACCAAGCACAAATTTCCAATTCAGTCCAAAAACCTCTCTGGAATTCTAGGCATGGATCTTCCTTCTCCAGTTACTGGTATTTTGATAAGTGGCCACCCACTTGTTCTCAAGCTGTTATGCCTGCCCACACAATATCATGGATGGAACATGCAAAGGGGTGGTTCATCACTAGTCTGAGACCACCACGTATAATGTAATCACATCACATCTATGAGATGTTTCCGAATTTCAGTGTGCTCCAGTTCTAAATATTTGCTTTCCTTTGGTTTAAGCATCAGCCACAAAGATGTTTACCAGGGCTGGAGCCTCTCAAATGCTAATTATTATTCTCACACAGTTGTGGGATTGCAAAAGGCTTCTTTCCTTAGTGTGCTTTGTATCCTGGGTCACAGAGCACTAATGCTGGTGATCAGTATTGGGCGAGAGAGGTGTTTTTAAGCCCTGGTTGGGATGTATGAGCATAGCTGTCCGCACATGACATTGAAAGCTTAATCACTTTAAGCAAAGAGCTCTGATCCAATTAAGGGGCTGCCTCTGTTGTTCCTGTTGACCTCTTTATTGGAGAAAGTTATTAAGGTGGGTACCTTTGAGAAATGCAGGATGGTGTGCGATAGAGCTGTGTAAACAGAGATTGCTAGGGGAAAGGATAACAGAAATTAGAAATTGGGCATTCCGAGGATAAAAGGAGAAACATGATGGAAATACGTTGCATTGACAGCCTGGCTAGAAACAGAAGCCAAAAAGGGTTGAAAGAGGTCAGGTTACTACAAGTCTGCTTGGCCGTAAAGGCCAGCATAATTCAGCAGATTTAGCAGCATGCAAACTCCCTGGTGGCTGGGAAGAGTCTATTCTCTGCAAGTTCGAATATCTACTCTCACAGGCCTAAATACTGTTAGGCAGCTCCTTGCACAAAAATGCTCCAGGAGTGTTAGCAAGAAGTACAGCAGGGCAGACATGTTGTTTATGGCACGGGTCATGATGGGAGCCATGCAGTTGATTGCACAATCTAATTTTGCAGTGCTGGTTACTTGGGCAGATACTGGTGTAACTGCATTACGCCAAAACATGCAGGATATCAGCTTCTACTTGATATTTTTTGCACCGAGGATATGTTTGATGTTTACTATTTTTATATGGATATTAAGCTACTGTTAGAGATGGTAGCAAAACTTCATTAGTTTTGAGTACAGAATGAGCACACCATGCTATTGCAGAGTTCTAAAAATGTTTGCTAATTCCTTTAGCTATGAAGAAAAAGTGCAGGGACTTTCAAAGCAGAATCAGCTTCAAGTTCCTCAGAGTAGCCCACCCCCCCTTTTTAAATCAACTGGCATATTCAGTCTCAATAACTCACTCTGAGACATTAGTACAGTATTAGAACAAATGAAAGGTTTCATTTACTTACACCTGAACAGTTCCACAGCAAACATGGGATAGGGATTTTGGTGGGTGGGGGAGTATTTGGGGATTCTTTTATGTGTGCATGTGTGTCTTGGATCTGGTCTCTGGGTGTCTATGAATTTCATTGTATTTATATACTGTGCATATACACACAATGACAATAAATCTATATTCTATTCTTTTCTACGACTATCTGACTTTTATTTATTTATTTATTTATTTATTTATTTATTTATTTATTTATTTATTTGATTTATATATCACAACCGTCTAGCAGAAAGCTAGTCTAGGTGGTTTACAAATATAAACAAAATACAATAAAACATAATATTATATTTAAAATATTAAATAAATAGACAAATCAATCAAAACCAACATAACATAAATTAAAGAAAGGCAAGTAAACACAAATAAATCAAAACTGTTCAGCAACTCAGCATAAAATACAAATTAAAAGAAAATGGCTGATAAAGAATTATCATAAGATCCTATTTATATTAACAAATTACTTCCAGCAATGTTGTTGTGTTGTTACAGTCGTGACCGACCCTTCGTGACTTCATGTCCATAGAGTTTTCTTGGCAGGAATACTGGAGTGGTTTGCCAGTTCCTACTGGGGGCATCTACAGCACCTGGTATTCCCTGGAGGTCACCCATCCAAGTACTAGCCAGGGCCAACCCTGCTTAGCTTCCAAGATCAGGTGAGATCGGATGCGCTCAGCGCATCTAGGCAGCTCTACTTCCAGCAACAGGCCTCAACAAACTATCTGACTCCTTCAAGCAGGCAAAAAGGGGAGGGGAAAAACACAAAGAAGGCAGCCATGGCCTTGTTTTAAATCCGAGGCATGAAAGGAACTATTGGTTAATGCTGTTTGTGGCTGACAGTCTCACCAACATAGGCCCCAGTCTCACTACCATTATCTGCACATCTTAAATTGATGCATACTATTTTGGGGGAGGGTGGTCATGTGACATTTGATGCACAATTAGCACCCTGACGCTAACTTAAAAGTATTTTAAGTTAGTATTGGGGAGTACTTTACTTCCCTGCGTCCATCCCGACTTGCTTACTGCACATCTTTGCCCTGTTTTCCCCTTGTGGCAAATGCCTGTGTTGCAGCCAGGTAGCAGTTTTTCTTCTTAAAATCGATTATAATTGCAGGCAGAAAGCCAGTAAAAATTGTGCCGGCATGCCAGTATGCCACCAATTCAGTTAACATAAACGGTTACCAAGGGAGAAATACAGGAAGTGGCAGAAAAAGGGGTATGAATCTAATTGGTGTGAAATTTCTGGTGTCACACCTTGTTTAAGGTGTTAAAAAGTATGCCTCAATAACAGAGGTATTTTAGCACACCCCCTAGTGGTGGTATAAAATGTTGTGGTTAAAGTGCGCTTCCAGGGGCGTGGTCAGCCGGGGTACCAAAATACTGCTCTTCAAAGTGAAGGCACGATCTTTTGCTGCACAGTCTTTTGCAGCAAAAAGAGCAGCAAAATTGTTGTGAGACCGGGGTCATAGAAAGGTCCCCCTCCCAATCACAGCTACTAGAGGCAGAATATGAACATTGCAAAGTTCCAACATACACCAGTACACAATGCATTGGCAACTTCGGCAACTTCCAAACTGTTTCTGGCCCATATTTAAAGTACTGGTTTTGAACTTCTTTGCCAAATTTGGGTACTTGAAAGATTGCCTGTATCATCAAAGATTGTAGGGAAGGCCTTATACTAAGACTATACATCCATCTAACCTAATATTGTCATCTCTGAGTGGAAGCAGATTTCAGGAGGGATTCTTTTTTGTCCTATTTCCTTGAGAGAGTTAGGGAAAGATTACTTAATGGGGAAAGGGGGTTAATTTTATTTTTATATTTGTGTACACCTGGAATAGGAACTGGCAAGCCACTCCAGTATTCCTGCCAAGAAATCTCCAAGGACATGGGGGTCACGAAGAGTCAGTCACGACTGTAACGACACAACAACAACATATGGGTACACATGTGTACAGAGGTGTGAGGAGGGATTGGGCCATGGCAGGCACCTAAGAGAGAGAGAGAGAGAGAGAGAGAGAGAGAGAGAGAGAGAGAGAGAGAGAGAGAGAGAGAGAGAGAGAGAGAGAGAGAGAAACAGACAGACAGACAGACAGACAGACAGACAGACAGACAGACAGAACTGTGAAATAGCAAAAAAAATTGTGCATGTCTTGCCTGACATTTTCCTTTCCTTTTCTTCTCTACTCCCTTGCCCTCTTTCTTGGGCCAGGAGTTGAGTTATAGCTGGAACAGGACTGTGCAAGAAAGAGAGAGAGAGAGAGAGAGAGAGAGAGAGAGAGAGAGAGAGAGAGAGAGAGAGGAAATGGGGCAGGTTTTGTTGGAGGCTTATTGGGGTTTTTTCTTCTTGTTGTTTTTGGTCTAGTACCAGCATGCCTGCGTTCACTTGGTGTTTCTCCAGCATGTTCACCTTTCACTTGGTTCATTTTTTAAATTAAGAACTACAACATGATATGTCTGTCTATCTACAACTACATCTATATCTGTATCTATAGCCCAAATCCTCTGGCATAAGTTGTAGCAGTATAAGAGAACCAAGATCCTCTGTAATCGGTTGCTGTTAGTTAAAGAGTTCCTTACTGCTTAAATGTCCTCTCATTCTGTTAGAGTCTAGAGGCTTCATGTGTCACCCAGGACCAAAGTGTGGATTCTTGAATTGGCAGTCAGCATTCAGCACTCAGCAGTAATCTATTACATGCAGAATTACCAAATAAAATACTATTTTTGATTCTCCTAGTGACGGAGTTCCCAGTTAGCTTTTAGTTTACAAAGTCCCCCAACTTGCAAATGACACCAAAGCACATAATATTTTAATGAGCTGCAGTCTACTGCTGCAGGTAACACCAGTATCCTCACACCGACTTAAGTTATGCAAGAGTTATGCAAGCTATCCAGCTTGACTTGGCCTCTTTCTCCCTGATCTAGGCATCTCATTATTTTGGGTTGGGTGTACAAAGGGATATAATTCAGGAAATCTTTAAGAACATGGGCATACCCCCATTATGTACGTGTCTGGAGAAAATGTATTCAGAATGTGCTTGCATTGTTTGTTCCATAAACTGATGGCCTAGGACTGAGGGTGTCTGGGTATTAATCCCTGATTAGACATGGAAAACGGGGAGTGGAACTAATAACACCACTCCTTAAATATCTCACTTACATTGAAAGCCCTGTTAAGGTCATTGTAAACCAGCTTTGGCTTGAAGGTGTACATAACTAAAAATGGGTATGAACTCGGCTTTTCAACTGAACATGTTTTCCGCACCTTCTGTGCCCAGAGGAGTTCAGGCAGGCAAGCTGGAGTGCAGCCTCTGCGTGGGCACCCACCAGAGGAGATGGGGCTGGATAATGATGAACATCTGTTTGGCTGAAGAACAACCTGGCATGAACCACTGGTTTTGTGGTTCATGCCCATCTCTTTGGTTAACAGTAGCAGCAGCAGCAGCAACAACAACAACAGCAGCAGCAGCAGCAGCAGCAGCAACAACAACGACAACAACAACAACAACAACAACAACAGCAGCAGCAGCAGCAGCAGCAGCAGCAGCAACAGCAGCAGCAGCAGGTCAAACAATCTTCAAAGTTTTAGGCTGGAATTCTGTTTGGTGTGGCACAGGAATGATATTTAAATAAATGCAATATAATGAGTTCTTATGTAGTTTGCCAACTTGTTTCTTCTTCTTCTTCTTCTTCTTCTTCTTCTTCTTCTTCTTCTTCTTCTTCTTCTTCTTCTTCTTCTTCTTCTTCTTCTTCTTCTTCTTCTTCTTCTTCTTCTTCTTCTTCATTTCATTGTAGAAGGCCATTCCATAATCACGAGTTTAACTTTACAGTATCATTAATCTAACACACTGATATAGAAATGAGTTGTATAAAATGAGTTGTTATTCTTTCAGTATTTTAATAGGAAAATTTATCCTTGGACCAAATAGATGTTCAAAGGCCTTAATGAGTCTGAAGAGGCATGGAAGGCTCCCTTCTGTATTTCAGTCTCTCTTGACCCACAATACTCCACCCTGATTTACTCCACCAGAGCCCAGATTATTATGAATATTACAATGAAATACCCTCAGGCTATTTCTTCTGCCAAGGCGGAGGAGGAACTGATTAAATCAGGATGCTATTGAATTCATTGTGTGTCAGGGGGAGAGAGATTGGGAAGCTGTAACAGTTTGAAAACTGGAGCAAGATTTATTTTTGCCTCCATACATGAACCATATACTTCCCCCTTGCACATCCAGTACATGCTGACTGCATTTTAGATATAAAAATTCAATGAAACCAATGAAGGTTAAAATTCATATAGATGTAACTGTGCAAAGTTTGCAGCTATTGCAGAAATGCATTCTGCAAACTATTGTAACATGTAGCATGGAGATTTTCAAGTAACACCAGTCATTTGGAGCTGATGACCACCACTATATCTGCTGAGCGATTGCATCTATGGGTTATGTCAGCTGTCCTAACCAGTATTGGATGATGATTTTTGTAGGTCATATTCTGACACCATTACCCCGCCCTTGAACACTGCTGGCCATATTCATTTGAGACCCTGCCTCTCCCTTCTCTCCACTTCCAGTCCTCCATTAGATGTCAAGTGGTCTGGTCAAGACTGACATAAAGAAGTGAGATATACATTTTAACACACATTCAATACGAATTGGACGGTGTAGAATCACAATTTGTTTCTGTCATGATGACTGACTACCTACTTCTCTTAGACCACCCTCTCACCCAGTTCTCTTCTGAATACCTGTAAGTCATTATCTTCATTGTTGCTATTGTCGTGGTCATTGTCATCATCCTTGTAATAATTGTTGTCATTGATGTTGTCATCACCATTGTCGTAATCATTCTTGTCATCGTCATCATCATTGTCATCATCATCATTGTCATCATCATCATCATCATCATCATCAACAACAACAACAACAACAATAACAACAACAACAACTTCTAACTTCTGTCTCGACAATCAGATACATACACTACTTTATGTATCTCTTTGGTAAGTCTTTGGAGCTCTGCTTACTGATTGCTGTCCGCAAGTTCCGAGGATAGTGTTGTTCATTGTCTCAGGGTGGTCTTTGGATCTATCGACAGCCAGTGTGACCCAGTCTGGAAATGCTAACTTGCTGGGGTCACTGTGTTTGGGGAGGGGTGTTCAAGTTTGCAGCTGGCATTTCTACCACCAGCATCATCAAGATTGGAGTCAGCTGTACAGCATCAGGATCAGATTTGTTAGACAATGCCCATGTGTACCCATGACCACTTGCTGTCCCACCTCCAAATCCAAGTCTGTAACCATCTCTAGCCACAACTGGTTTTTGATAAGTAAACATTTCCCTAATTTCCGTTGATTCAGTGAGTCTACTCTAGCTGAGTGTTCTAATGCTAAGCAACACAATTTCAGCCAATGAATCATTAGTTGATATCCAATAGCAAGTCACAATTAGAGTAGGCTCATTGAATCAGTGGGGTTTTGGTGAGTCCAATCCTTCCATACATTCCATGGATTCAAATGGGCCTACTCTAGTTGTGACCTACTGCTTGATGTCAGTTAATGAAAGGGGGAGCTATATGAACTGGTCCATTCTGTTGTTACCTAAATGGTATCTACAGTGGTACCCCGACTTAAGAGCAACTTGACTTAAGAGCAATTTGACTTAAGAGTGGAAAACTGTTGGCGTTTTAACTGCTGCTTTAAAAATTTTAGATATGGTCTGCTCGACTTACAATTTTTTTCCATTTTTTGGATTTTTCAATTTTTTTAGATAGGTATCCCGACTTAAGAGCATCCAGTTGAAACAGATTTAATTCGTAAGTGTAGGTACCACTGTATTCTCTTTTTAGAGGAATGGTTAGAAATGAATGTGTGTCTTTTTTAATAGAAGAGTAACATTTTAATCTAGAAATTTAATCCAGAGAAAATGAATACAAATCTTCCTTTTAGCTATTAAATTTAAACAACTATAGTCATGGTTTTATTTTGCTAGCTTTTAAAAAAATAACATAAGCAATTTTCATTCTCTAATGTAGGATACTAACTGAGTCCTATTAATTAAGAAAATATTCCATACTTGATTATTTGGATATGCTTCAACACTACAGAGTTAAATAAATTGACTTCTGAATTCAGGTGCATAAAAGTGTGACACATTAAACCTGTTTTTGACATTTCTAAGAAAGAATAATGAAAATTCTTATTAAGGCAATATTACATCTTTCATGCTCATTTAGAGTGCCACAGCATGAGTCACTAGCTGTTCTATGACACTCACCTTTCACTTCATGTGTTACAAATATTACAGCAGAGATTTTCACAAATTAATTAGCAATTTAAAACTTTATAAATAAAGTCAATTCAATAAAGACAAGCCCTATTAAAATGCAAACTATTATTCGAGATGACTTTTAAATAAGAAATGAACAGAAATGCTAAAGATTGACTACTAACCCTCGAAGAACAACTTCAAAAACAATTTGTTGAATATTAATGATCTGCAAATGTCATTTCTGCTCCAATTACTAACCGTAATTAGTTTTTTTTTCAATTATGGAGAAAGTGGAATTTTAATAAGGTCAGTTTTACAATTTGAGTTTTAGGGGGAAACCCTAACTGTATTGTCTTCATGCCTTATCAAACAACTAAGATACATGTTTACATCAGTTGGTTATAATGTAAAGAAGTATCAACCACCATTGGTTGGTACATGATAATAACAGTAGTAGTTTCTGTTTAAAGCTGGACAAACATTTTTGTGATGTCATCATTAGTCACTCTCTTTTGCTTATACCGTGGCAGCTCACTGTAGAGATGGACACCCTCGACCATCTCATTTCTATAGACAAGATTGATCAACTACCATTTTCTTCATCCTTACACACCAAGATGCGCAGGATATGTGCTGTCCCAACTGCTGTCTTATTAATGAGCACGGTTTTCTACCTCCTGGATTAGGTGGTATCCACAGTTTTGCTTCACGCTTATTTTCGTGGTATGTGGGGGAGGAGAATCGCAGGAGATGAGGACGTGTGGTCTATCTCCCCCACTCCCTTTATTCCCTCTTTGCTTTCTAGCTGCAATCAGGTATTAACCTGCAGTTATGGGATACAGCTGCTGAGAAGATAAGAGGGGATGGAGAGAAAAGGATACCACACATTCTCCTCTCCTTATTACCCATTTTTGCTTCATACCCTGCCTTCACAGGCACACCTGAGGTGGGTGGGGGGCACGGGAGAAGGCATTTTTGTTGTTACTTCCAGACTTGGGGATTCCCTCCCATGGGAAATTTGACTGGCCCCATCTTTGTTGTACTTCTGCAGGCTTTTCCCTAGTGAGTGGCAGCCTGAGGGTTTTCTTCTTCTTCTTCAAAAGGACTCTTGTGCTCTGTTATTTTTAAGTGTGTTTTTTAAAATTGGATATTTTTATTATAATACTTTTTTAAAAAATTCAATATTTCTCACTGCTTTTTAGCTTTCAAATATTTTAATTGTTGTACGCTGCCTCATTTTTCAGAAGAAAGATGAGGTAAAATATTGTAAATAAATAAATAAAATAATACATCAGTGTATGTCAGCACAGTGAGAAGGTTCTGGGTGTAAATGGTAGCTTCCTCCAACAACTTGAGGACAAACAGAGATTGAGCTCAGAATGCAGGTGGAGGCAAATAGATGCAGATGGGAGTTCCACGTGAACAGATGTGCTGCTTTAGGGCATACTGAAAGTGTACTCCAAACAAGTGATTTGTTCAATTTCTGTGGAATGCTTTCCCTCAGAACTTTAGATTGCCTCCTTTTTAGTGCCCTTTTGATGGCCAGTAACATCACATTTTATTCAACCAACATTCATCAGTAATCATTAAGGGGAATCTTCTTCTTTTTATCTGTTTTATTCTCAGTCCTTTTTTTAAAAAGTGATTTTATTACTTATCATTAGGGATGTAATTTTTTTTATTGTCTAGAGTAGACCATAGGTACCATCATTCTCTGTTCTGGGATTTCTGCCTCCCTTGTACAAACCTAAGAAATACATCCGTGTGATGCACCTGAGAAAGAAGATTCAAGTGGAAGGCTCTGAGGCTTAACTAGGCAGGTTTCCTCACATATTGTTTGGATCATGCTGGACAACCCAGTGTACTAACAAGAACAGTATGGAGCTTCAAATTTGAGTTTTTTAAGATGTTGTATTTTTCACCTGGCCAACTATAAACAGAGTAGCTTGAACAACAAGACAAGGTACGAATTTGATACTAAAGGGAATGTGAAATTGATTTGCCACTCTAAAAATGGAGAAGACACCCAGCCCTAAGAAACAATCCAATGTACTCTAAAAAAGCAAATAGCATGTTTAAGGGCAGCAGAGTGATACGCGTTTCAATGGCACAAATAAATCCTTTCCTTTCCTTTCCTTTCTTTTTATTTCCTCTTTTTCATTCTTTTGGCAGGAAGCACCTCAAATCATTTAAACTGAAAACACTGTTCAGTTGTAGGGTTTGGTAGAGCTGCATACAAACATAAACTAAACTGACTCTGTACGCACAAAGACTTCCTGAAGGGGAATTTATGTGTGTACACAGCTCTACCAAAACCTACACATGAACAGTGTTTTCTTTCCTTCATCAGCGTTTTCCAGAAAATTGTGCACCCTTTAGGAGGTAGAGGAAAATTGATGGATAGTCTGTTTGATAAGCACCTATGGTCCACTGTAGAGCCTACTCTGGATAGGGGAGGGGCAAAGTAACAGAACAGAATAGAAAAGTAGCAGAGAAACAAGATAAAGGATACTGAAAACACCCCCATAATCATTCTTTACCCATAGTAACCACATCTGGTTGCATTGTGCCTACTATCCAGAAGTGTGTGTGTGTGTGTGTGTGTGTGTGTGTGTGTGTGTGTGTGTGTGTGAGGGGGTTTCACTAGTGTCCTTATACAGTCTCAGATAATTGCTCACTCCTAACCTGATCTGACAAGAAACAACCTTCCAGGTTTTCAGGCAAGTGTTTCCCCGAGTTCTAGCTGGGTCTTGGTGTTATTCCTAGTGATTCCCATCAATAGAGATGGGCACGAAACAAACTTTTAGTTCATTTCATTATTCGTTATTCATTTCATTACGTAACAAAATGACTAACGAACCTAGGATTAAAATATAAACAAAATGAAACTAACCAGGAAAAATTGGTTTGTTAAGGTTCAGTTCGTTAATGGCGCAACGAATAGAACTGTTTTTAAACCCTTTAAACCAATGTGAAACACTTCAAAAATATCCTAATAATTTTAATGCCAGATTATACCTATTAGGTTGATGCCAGTGATTAAAACATCTAAAATGTGTATTTAAAGATATGTTTTTCTTTTTCTTTTTTATTTTAAGGGGACAAATGGCTGCTGCATATGTTTAATGGCAGAGAATCACAGTGGAGAATGTCATTTTTAAGGTATAAAAATATTCTGAAACTACTTAAAAACCCATTAAATTATTTTTTATGCCTGATAATACCTAGCAGGGGGCTGAGGAGAGCTTAAAACATCCATTTATGTGTTTTCTCAGATTGCTTTGTTTGTTTTTTTGAACTTTTTCTGTTTGATCTGGGGTGTGGGATGCCCGTGTGTGGTCAAATGGATTAAATCGTGCAAAGCAGGTAAAATGAATAATGAACCAATGAACCAACAAAACAATTTTTTTTGGAAAAAAGTGTTAAAGATGAAACGGACTGAACCAAAGCCTTAAACGAACTGAAACAAAACAAATCACCATTTTTTGGTTCGTGCCCATCTCTACCCGTCATTGTCTTAAATGGATCTAACCCTGTTTAGCTCCCCAATCCAGATGAGATCCGATGCGTGCAATCAGAACCTGGACATGATTCGTTACAAGCAGTGGATTAGAAGTCAGCAGTTCTTTTTTTTGCAGTAACAGCAGCCACATCATTTTCATTCCCTCCCCCCTTCTTCAGAGAAGGTGAAACAGTGGAGTCTCATATTACTTGCTGCAATTTCCTCTCTTCCCTGCTAATGGTTGGTTCCCTCCTTCCTTCCTGTATTTCTCCCATTTTTTTTAAAAAAAACTACTTCTCCTTTTTTTGCACTCAGACCCAAACCCTGTGACAACTCCAGCAACTTGGAAGTTCTTGAGGACGATATCTTCAAGGTGCTAATGATGAGGATGCTCAGGAACAGATATGTGATTTTCATGCCCTCTCAGTCTCAGAGAGTCTCTAGACAAGTCTTTTGCGAAAAGTATTTCACTGAAGTTTTTCTTCTTTTGGAGCCCCTGTGCAGGAATGCTATCATTCTTGCACAGTAGGCAGCATTTCCCAGAAAGACAGAGTCTTTTGCAGTTTCTTCTCCTGGGGGAATTTCCAAAAAGAAAAACACCCTAAAAATATTTTTGCCATGTGTTACCACAAAACTGAACACTAGAAGCAGAGACCATGCTATGTATTCTTTAGAAGAAGTTGATTCCGCAACTATCTCACACTTAACCAACTTTCACTGAAGTTTTCTCCTTTGTTTGCTTTCATCCTTCTTCTGAGGCACTTACCTTTTATTTTTTTCTTTCTGGAGCAGAAGCCAGGCTGTCCCATTCCAACCTGCAGATGTTCCTCCCATTTCTCCCTCTGCTTGGACTACACACTATTCTAAAATCTTTGCTGCTTCTGACCTGGTATTCCCTTTTCCTCCCCTGCCCCCTGAATTTCCCCCTTGGCCTCCCGTTATATAACCCGAAATACTAGAACTGATTAGCACCTTGAAACCCGGAAAAGCCCCGGGACCCGATGGGATTGTAAGTGAAATACTGATTAATGCCCCTGACTGGTGGGCTCCCTTGCTGGCTAAACTATTTACCCTGATAAACCATTTTGGGATTTTCCCAGAATCATGGTTATCTTCTATTTTAGTACCAATTTTCTAAAAGGATGACCCTACATCCCCGTCCAACTATAGGCCTATTAGTCTCCTTTCCACTATAGGTAAATTCTATGCAAAATTCCTTCTCAAACATTTAGTAGCCTGGGCGGAGGCGAAATGCCTTCCCAGCAATGAACAAATTGGTTTCCGTCCAGGATCATCCACTTTAGACCATGCACTTTTGCTGTCTTTCCTTGCGGAAAAATATTCTTCCCACTTTAAAGGGAAACTCTACGCTGCTTTCATCGATCTGAGAAGTGCGTTTGATTCTATCAATAGGAACCTATTATGGCATAAACTTGCTTCTTGGGGAATTGACTCTTGACTGCTTTTCTTAATTAGGAATCTTCACTCCTCCAATTCATGTCGGGTCCGTATAAATCGCAAGGGCTCCCTTTCTGAAAAGATTACTATATCCAAAGGTGTCCGTCAGGGTTGTATACTAGCGCCCCAACTATTCAATCTCTTCCTTGCCGATTTACGTTCTCAACTATCTCATTGTGATAAGTACGCCCCTAGTTTGAGTAACTCCCCATTACCAATTCTCCTTTATGCTGATTTCAGTCCTTCTTTTCATCTCCAAAATCGGGCTACGCCACCTCCTATCTGCTTTTCATTCTTATTGTATATCTAATGATCTAATAATCAACTCCAAAAAAAACAAAATATTGGTTTTTTTCTCATCTATGGAAACCGCTATCCTGGAGTATTGACAGCAGACCAGTCGAACAAGTTAAAACATTCAAATATTTAGGTATAAATTTCCACCACTGATTAGATTGGAATTTCCATAGAGACTTGGCAATATCTTCAACCAAACTCCATCTGAATGCAATATCCCATTTTCATTACCATAGTGGCAACCAGTATGTACCTGCAGCCCTCAAGGTTCTTCAGACAAAGACCTTGAGTCAGCTTCTGTACGGAGTTCCAATTTGGATCAAGATGGCTTCCACAAAAGTAGACCTAGTAATTACCTCCTTTTTAAGGCAAATGCTTTAAATCAAACTTTCAACCATGATCCTTGAGTTGGGCATTCACTTACCTTCCACTCTGGCATGGTCTCGGGTCATCAAATACTGGTTAGCCCTCAATTATAATTCCTCCACTGGTTCCTTACTTTTCAACCTTTTAAAGGATCCCTTTACTTCCACCTGGGATTCCCTCTTTGTAAACAAACTCCACAACTTAGGCTTTACTCTTGATTATTTTGCCAACTTTGACTTTAAAAGAGCTTACTCGACCATTAAGGCAAAATTATTTGAAGAAGAAACTGAATTACTTTCCTCTAATCTAAATTGGACCTGCTGTCCACGTTTCTTTAACTTATCCCCTGTCTTTGGCCATGATCTCTGTTATTTCCACAAGCTAATTAATCCAAATAAGAGACATGCTTTCATGTTGGCCAGACTCAATATTTTCCCCTCCTCAGTACTCTCAGGAAGATACCATCATCCCAGAGGATTTGTAAATTTTGCCATCTTGAACCAGGCACAGTCCCTTATATACTGTGCCGTTGCCCTGCCCATACTAGGTTACGCAAAGAATTTTTAGACCCATTTATGTCTATGTTCTCTGCCCCCCCCCCCCGAGGAACACAGAAGCTTTTTACTTCGTGACAATTCTGAATGGGTCACCTTACAAGTTGCAGATTTTCTAGTAGCTGTTATTAATAAGAAATGAGAGTATATCCCCTTTTTGGCCTTTTACCTATTGTTTTACTCGATAATGTTTTACCATCACTGTTTTAGTTATGTTCTATTTTCTTTGTTTTAATGCCAATAAAGGTGTATGTATGTATATGTATTCTTTAGCAACAAAAGAACATTGCATGGCCCCTTGGTTCCCTTAGTGGCCAGGTCTGGTGAGTGCATCATGAAAATATGTATTTCTAGTTTTTAGGGTTTTTATATATTATATATCCATTTTTCACTTATCCATGTGGATAAGTGAAATCATAAATGCTGATCCTGCAGGGAATCCTATTTTATTTTGCAGATCCTTGGTAACTGGCACTTTAAATCCTTGCTTTAATGATTATTTTCCATCAAGCAGGTTCTGACTTAGGGTGGTCATCCCTGGGTATTCAGAAGTGGTTTACCAGTCCCTCCTGCTGGTCCTGCAGACGTGTTCAGCTTGTCTATGGCCCCAAAGGTCACTGTGCAGCCACATACCCTATAAGAGATTTGAGTTAGCCTTCTCCCAGGTGGCCCAGTGGGGATTCAAACTACTAGCCAAATGCTTCAACTCACTAAGCCATATGCATTTTTATCATGCTCCAGAACTATTACATCATAGTGTTGCTTCTTGTTGCAAGGTAAGTTGCTTTGATAGGGTTCTGTCTGTAACATTTGACCTGCAATTCCAGGTTGCTGCTCCCATCCCATCTCTGCGTTGATGTAAAGCACATGTGATAGACAGGGATTATTCCAAAAACTCTGTTGCTGTTGGGGGTTTATGGAAATCACACTACTATTTTACAGGGGGTCCTCATCCCCCCAAGCTCTAAAGTCCTACTGGGTTTTTTACAAGGCTCACAATAGGAGGTTTCACACCTTCCCCCAGGCCATGTGCCATAGTTGTGAGGGTTTTGGGAGGCGGGGAAGTCTCATAACTAGCAATAGAGACACTTCATTCCTTACTATGAGGATGGGTCGCTGATGTGCATGCTCCCATTACCTGTTTCCCTGGCCATCTCTCTTCATTTTTGATTTTCTGGGGTGGTGACATTTCACACAAACAACACACACATGCGGACACCTTCATTCTGGAACCAATAAGCTTAAGAGGTGGTGAGTGCTCCAACTTTCACTGAAGATAAATTTGGACAACTGTCTGGCTGAGGTTTTAAAGCCATCTCACACATGAAAATCAAAGGCAGTCAAAATGTGTGGTGAAATTAAGATAAAGAAAGACATAACAAGCCATGAAATTTCAGCCAGTAACAGGAGACCGCCCACCCCAGTGTTCAGGAACACAGTATATTTAACATTAACATTGGGCGTTTATACACGACCCCTAAGCTGCGCTGCAAATGGCTCCCAGCTCCGGAGCTTAGAAATGTTTTCCCACCAGCTCTGGAGTTTGGAGACAATTAAGTGCGACCCCGTCCACTTTAGCGCGACCCAGCGCACTTTCCTTGTACCTTCTCTTTGGAGGTGATAAAAAATTAGATGCGGATAAGAGTGCCCGGCTCTCCTGGCTTGTCTGTTGTTTTTTTGCCTCCCGCCCCTTTAAGAGCTCCTTGAGACGGAAGCAGGAAGTAATGGGGCTCGTTAGTAAAGGCTTCTTTTGTCCTTTTTCCCCCTCCCTCCCCTCACGCTGACAGGAGCAGGAAGTGCTGAGGGGTGGGGACGCAGGAACAAAAACGAACCCCCAAGATCTCTGGTCCGAATTTAAGGGACCAGCGGATCTTAGGGGTCGTGTGAAAAGGCCCATTGTAATATCCCTAAAGTCTACCTATATTTGTTCGCAAAATACCTGAGAAAATGTATGAAATAATAACTAGTGCCAATCAGTAAAAAAGAAAAGTGCTGATTTAAAGAGCAATAAGAGTATAATCAGTTAGTTAATAAAAGGCTAAACATAAAAGGTACTAAAGATACAATTTGGCCTTAATTTTATTTGTTAACCCTGATTCTTTACCTGCATGTAGATCAGGCAAGTCTCTTCAGACAAATTGCACAGTTTAAACTTAACCTTATAAGACTGCTTATAAAATGAGAAGTTTTTTGAAGCAGGATAATCTCAAGAACAGACTACTTTGGGCCCAATTATAATATTTATGCTGCTTGTGTTATTATTTTTGTGGACTCCGCACTGTAATTATCTTTGCCGAAGCAGCAGGGCTGGTGGTTGAGTCCTGATCAAACAAACAAAAAAGTCACTCAATCAAGAAGGAAAAGAAAATTAAACACATACGTTTCTATGACTGAAAATAAACTAATTCACTTCTGTGCAATTCTTCACACAGCAGTTCTGACAGAAAACAATGGAGTCTTAAACACATTGGCAGAGTTGAAAGACAGTTCAATTTCGTTTTGCTTTAGCTATTTTGTAAAAAGAGAAATGAGTAGGGTTCATGTTATCTGCTTGGTCCAATTTATGCATTCCCCAGCTACCTTATGAGGGAGGTTTCAGTGAAGTGAGAAAGGAAAGTGACATCATATAATGGTACCACCTGCCTTGGTGCCATGTAGCACATGAAGGAGTATCCAGATCTCATTAGATTTAGGGATGTGAGATCTCAGACCCCCAAAACACCTTAAGTCTTATGAGATTTCCACCTTGCTCAGCTGTGTGTGTGTGTGTGTGTGTGTGTGTGTGTGTGTGTATGTGTGTGTGTGTGTGCTGTATTATATATATACAAGTTTGATTTCAACAATCCCCAGACAAATAAAAAAATACTTCATTCCTCCACCACCAAGGCCATAGCTAATGACCCATACTTAATGGGTGTTGAGAAGGTTAAAGGTGGGATTTTCACATATCTTAAGTCATTATCCACCTAATGTGCCTGTTCAGATCATTGTTAATCTTATGAGCATGTTTCAGACCAGGGTGACATGAGGTCAAAGTGAACTATAAAATGGAGGACTCACAACTAGCTTTTTTCAGACTGATGAAGCTGTTTGGATGAGCAGGCAAAATGTTTCAATCTTTCAAGAAAAGAAGTCCAGTTTGCTATGACTCAACTTCCAGATAAACTCATCTGGATGACTGAGAATCTTCATAGACCGGGGGTCGGCAATCTGCGGCTCTGGAGCCGCATGCGGCTCTTTGGGACCTTTGCCGCGGCTCTGGGAGGTGGCGGGCTTGCCGGCTGGCCGGCATGCAAATAGCGGCCCCGGGGCAGCCAAAGGGGAGGTGCGGGGCCTGGGAGCGGCGCAGCGATTGGCCGGCGAGGCGGGGAGCCGGCAAAGCGAGCGGGTTCGGGTGCCCCCTCGCGGCTGAGACATTGGTGTGAGAGCACGGAGGCTGGGGGGCGGGCGGGATGTGCCTCAGGAGCGGCGGTGGAGGCGGCGGGGTGGGACCGCGGCCGAACTGAGGCGCTGGGTCCCACCCTACCCCCACCCACCCGTGGGCCGTAGCGACGGGGGAACGACGGCGGCGGCGCTGCCCGTTCCTCCCGCCCGCCTTCGGTGCAGGAAGAGCGGGCAGGTGTGTGTGTGGGGGAACAGTGTTCGCCCCACGGCGGGATCTCAGCGAGGGCGGGAGGAGGGAGGCGGGGGAGCGACGGCGGCGGCGCTGCCCGTTCCTCCCGCCCGCCTTCGGTGCAGGAAGAGCAGGCAGGTGTGAGCTTTTAGGCGCCCTGTAGCAGCAGCAGCAGCAGCTCGGGGAGGCGGATCCTGGCAGCCAGCGGCCCCTGGAGAGTCCGGGGCCAGAGCGAGGTAGGCAGGCAGGCGAGCACAACTTGGGATCCTGCTTATTTTATTTTCTATTTTATTTTATTTTTGGCAGGGAGCAGGGGACGATGATGGCACATTGGGGAGAAGGAGGCAGGGGAAAGTGGTGGGGTTGCCCGCAGCCCTGCGTCCTCCACGATGGTTAATAACCCCGAGGGGTTGTTGAGGAGGGCCAAGCATTGCACATGTGCAGTTGGCATATATATATATCTCTCTCTCTTTTTCCGCGCAAGAGTGGCACGGAGGGTGGATTTGGGGGGGGGATTGCTTGGGAGTGTGTGGTGGGGGATGGAGTTGGTTCGGCTTCTCCTCTCCTACTTCTTCAGGTATGTCGGAGGCGCCTTTTGGCGTGGGAACCGGGCGGCCCAGAGCTTTGGGGGTGTGTGTGTTATATTTGTTTTAAATGTTGCAATGGTTTTGCGGCTCCCAGTTGTTGTTTTTCCATCGGAAATGGGTCCAAGTGGCTCTTTATGTCTTAAAGGTTGCAGACCCCTGTCATAGACCTACAAGTTTGATAGTTTCATTTTAACTGCATTAAAACCCTACAACAAACTATAACTCATACTCTGAAAAAAGTCAGTGGTGATCCCCCTCCCAACTTGCCATGAAATATTTTAACTAGATTACATTTCAATAACTATATGTAAGTTGGATTTGAAAGGCAAATATGAGTCTCCTTTTCAGGACTTAGGAAAATAGATTCACATCACCTGTGCTTAATGAAGTTCATTATGCAAACATTTTTTCCTTAAGAAAGGAGAGCAATGCATATTAATCTTTTAATAAATCATGTTATTAGCTGCACAAAACAGTTCCTTAATAACACAGACCATGGAGCACTAGAATGGGTGCATCTTGGGGACCATGAGAGGCTACCAGGAATAGTTTTTGAAGGAAAAGAACCCCCGGCAACTTGAGCAGGCATTAATTGTTGGCATTGTGAGGAAATGGAAGGAGGATTGGATGCTGTGAACAAAAATTAATATTGAAGCTCTATTGAGACATTGTATTTACTTGAACTGAAATATAATTTACATCATATTTAGTTGAACTGGGGCCTCTCTCAGTGGCTGATCCCAAAGCTTTAAAATTCTCATCCGAGATGAGGCTAGTCCCTTCCCAATGGTCCTTCCACCACCAGGCAAATAATTTTCTATTCAGGCAGGATTTGATACATAGTATCATGATATATTTGATTGATGTGGTGTTATATAGCTTTTTAATTCAACTGTGCCTTAGCATTATCTTCCCTTTAACTTTATTTTAACACTATAATTTGTTTTTATATCTACTGTATCTGTTTTTAATCTCTTTGTGAGACACTTTGGGTCCTAGTTCTGGGAGAAAGGTGAAACATGTCTATCAGACATGTGACAGAGAGACAGTAACACTTCTCTTGAATCAAATCAAATGGCTGTTTCAAGTGATAGGGGGTCATCCATGCCTCCCTCCTTCTTTCTCAAATCTAGTAATTGTACATGCTCATTTATGTGTATAAAATCATAACTGAGCATAAACCTATATTATATTTAGCACATCTTTAGAATTACTGCTCTCTCAAATTGTGAAGGGCATCTGTATGTCACAGCACATACTTTTCCTGCTGTCGCTTATATTTCAGTATATTTTGTTTTGTGGTTGGTCACTGACAGGGCAAACATGGGTTTCAGTTTGGGTTTCGATTACTTAGGTATGTATCTTCAAAGAAATTATGTTATGGGATTTGAATGGGGTAACTAGAAGGTGTGTATGTTTATTCCCTTACATAAATAACTAATTTGATCATCAAATTACATGAGCAACTAAATGCACACAACAAAATTAAGGGTTTCAATAGTGCCATATGTTCTGTGCCTAAAATATACAGTAAGATTTTATTAGTTGAACACACCATCACTACAGAAGAATAATGTACATTTTCAAGTTTTGGGATATAAATCCAAGATGGAATTTATAACCTTGTATGGTGAGTAGCTGGGGTTATGTTATAAATATGCCCTACTCCTGGGTTGTTGCAATAACAGATGTGGACCTTCCTCTATTAATAAATATAAAAATTTCCAAACAAATATTTTAGTCTGAATTTTTATGAAAACATATAAAGCAGTAAGCCGTTCAGAATTTAGATAGTTTCGTCCTTTGTAAGCATTCATGAGATTCAACTCAAAGCAATAATTCATCTGCTAATTTATAAATGCAACAGAAAAACATCCTTAGAGGATTGGTCTGATCTGGGATTACCTTGTCAGAAATGTTCTGTTTTCTTTGAGCCTCTCCGTATAAACTAATTAATATAATTAGCACTGTTACATTCTAGTGACAACTTTCCATTATTACGTCAGGTCAAGATATGCAAACGATGGAAAGTAACTTGTGTTAATAATATTGTTTCAGGCAGCACTTGTAATTAAACTTAAATCGGTGTCTGAAAGTGTTTAATGTGATTAAAATAATATTTGACCTAGAGATTCCGTTTATGTAGACTTCCAGATGAAACCTTATTTCCCTGAGATTTAATTATAGTGAACATGCATATTCATACCTATCTGCCCAAGCATATTCATGCAGAACAGTCCATCGAGACATGTGATATTATCTCATTGATCAGGGCAACTTTTCCTACCTCAAGTAGCAAAGACCATAAGAACAAATTCAAAAGAAGTAGAACACTGTTAACAACAGAACACTTTTCATACAAAATTGTGCTTCTTTGCATAAACTCGCAAATTGTAGATATCATCTAAGCTACATACCAGACACATACTCATAGACTTCAGTGGGACAAAGTTCTAGAGCTGTGTGGGTATCTAAAAGTTGAGTTATGGCAACTGGACTTCTTTTCTTGAGAGATCAAAACGTTTCACTACTCATCCAAGCAGTTTTGTCAGCAGACTGATGAAGCTGCTCAGATAAATAGCAAATGTTTCAGACTCTCAAGAAAATAAGTCCAGTTGACATGACTCAACTTCCAGATATCCTCACCTGGATGACTGAGAATCTTCACAGACATACTGTAACTCCCTTGTCCATCCATGTTTATATTGCACCTTTATAACGTCATACCATATGTAGACGTGGCACAGTTTGGTCATTTGGAATGGCTGGATTCCCCTTCTACTGCTTCTGTCTGTGGGTAGGGCAAGTGTACTGGCTACTCCTCATGCAAGTGGCTCCACCTGGTTACTGTGGCATTAGCACATTAAGCCAATGACATATTGTCCACTGTTCCCACCTGGCCTTCCCATTCCAAATAGTGCTGGAGGTGGATTCTATCATACACAATCATAGTGCTTCATAAGGAACAGCCATTTCGGCCCTCAGGAGCCAAACTTGAGACAGCATTTCAAGGTCCATGATAAATAAACCCTGTCTATGGGCTACTTTGCTCTAAACCCTGTCTATGGGCTACTTCACATAATAACACACACTCTCACCAGTTCATGGGAGATGTCTGAAATTCAAACACAGTTGGCTTGAGAGTTGGATGAGTTGTGAGATCATGCTGGGTGTTCAGGTTGGTTTGGTGGCTCATTGTTTGTTGACTGGACTATTATAAGAAATTTTGGGGAGAGGGATACTACTTGTATCTATTTGCTTCAGCCATTTACAGATTGTTTGCACACTCACTGTAAAAATGAACTTGCTATAAAAATCACTTCCTTTCTAATATCCATTATGATGTCATTTGTTGTACACAGAAAACCAGCCAAAGAGGGTAGTCTATTGAAGTAACATCACTATGTAACAGAATAGCTCCATACAGGCACTTCCTAATACATTGCAATTGTTGTGTGCCATCACATCTCACTCACATCTTCCAACTCCTAATCTGACATTTCATCCGCCATACCAGCTGTGTAGGTTTAAATGGATGGCGGGGATGTCAACATGCGTGGAAGTCCTGCCACCACATGTCCTCATAAAGCCAGCAGTGATAGAGACCTTGGGTGCACAAGATTGAAGAAGTCTCTATAAGTGTAATCAACAGAACATGCTTGCAGAATTCCTGTGACTGGGACATCACCTTCTTCTGCACAGCTACCTCAGGGAAGCCTATTTAAGGCACACCCTTTAACAGCAGCCTGTTTCATGCAGGTGGCTTCTCTCTAGCCTTGCCTAGGTGGACAGGGTTAAGTTCACCAGTTATCTTTTAGGGGCTGAATAGAATACTGTGGTCCCACTGGCCAGATGTGAGGAGGAAGAGCAGGCATAGGCCTTCCTGTTCCCTTTCTTGGTGAACAGGAAACAGTAAGCCGTGAATGCCCAGAACATCCCAGGGCTTTGAGTTTTGACGGGGCTCCTTATAAGAGGCTTGAAAAGATTGCCAAGTCTCTCCAAATTTTAGTGAGTGCTCATATTTCCTGAATATTTCTGCCTCACTGCAGCTTGTGTGATATAAAGATAAAAGGCAATAAAGATAAAGATGTACCTTTTAAAAACAACAACACCGCAGCATGTTGTTTAGCATCATTCTTCCAGCGGGAGTGAGATACCACTCTAGATCCATTTTTATTTTTTGCTAGCTTTCCCATTCATATTCATTATTTAAGTTTTCTTCTTGTCATTTTAACATCACCCCACCAATTTTAACGGCTTAGTTATGGAAGGTAGTAGTGAGTCCATACAACTTTAATAGACCTATTATATTTACAAATATGTGTCTGTAATTACACAGAGACCAGATATGAGCTGTAATCCATTCTCCTCTTTGCATTTTTATTGTTCTCTGATCAATTGATTTCGCATATACAGTGGTACCTCTACTTACGAGTTTAATCCATTCCAAATTCATGCTCATAAGTTGAACAACTCGTAAGTAGAACAGCCATATCTAAAAAATAAAAATAAATAAAAACAAAAAATTAAAAATAAAAACATTTTGTTAAGTACAACTGAGTGCATCTAAAATTTGTAAAGCAGCAGTTAAAACGCTAATGGTTTCCTGCTCTTAAATTGAATTGCTTGTAAGTAGAGCCGCTCATAAATATAGAGGCTGAACTGAGAAGATGGAAAGATGCTATAAAAACATACAAGATAAAAAAAAAATAATGATGAGTTCCAAGGTCTCTAAATTCCTGATTCATGTTGTCATTGGCTGTGTATGTAATTTCCCCCTGCATCTCTCTCTCTTTCTTTTTCTTTCTTTCTTTCTTTCTTTCTTTCTTTCTTTCTTTCTTTCTTTCTTTCTTTCTTTCTTTCTTTCTTTCTTTCTTTCTTTCTTTCTTTCTTTCTTTCTTTCTTTCTTTGTTTCACAAGAAGTTCCATTCCCTTAATTTACTCACATTTGTCTAAGGATTTTCTAATGGCTGTTGCCAGAAGCTTTTGTTTAAAAAGAAGAAAGATGGGGAATTTCACTCAATTACTGCATAATTGCAAACTAATTTCAAAAAACACAACAGTGTTCTCCACAATACAAAGTCAGCACACAGCTAGATGCCACTTCCAGCCTAACCCTGTCCTTGTTTACTTGGAAATAAGTCTCTCTAACAATGCTCAATGAGGCTCATTCTGACGAAAGCCTGCAAAAGCAAGAGGGGAGGGTAAGAGCTGTATGAGCTCAGGAAGATTAGCCAGGTTATACCTATAATTTGAGCAATAAAGCAGACAGAATAAAAGGGCTGAGCATCTGTGGCCCAAATTCATCACTTAAACTTGCAACTGCCTAAGCTACTCTTGATTGTGAATGGAAGAACAAGAACATAAAAGAAGTATTGTGTCACCTGTGCTCTCTATTGTTTGCTCGTTTTCAAACTTTATAAACTTGCGTAGTGCAGTGCCTTGCCTGGAGACTATCATATGTACACTTGGGAGAATTCTCTGTTTCTATGGAATGACTAGGAGTCCATGTGCATGTCTGTCTTATCACCAAATGTATTTGCTATTAACATTTTTAAAGTTAGAATTTATTTATGACATTGGACTGTTTTCTGCAGACTGCACATTTACTTCGCATTCTGCATGGAATAGCTGTGGATGTCAATGGTACCATGGCAGTATCTACCTTGTTGCTGTATTGGGGGAAGTTACTGGTTTTTGGAAGACTTGTTGCCCCTGTCTTTTTGTCAGGTGTTGGTAGGGAAAACTCATCTGAACCCTTTGGGAGATGATTTGCACAACACACCACTATATAATTACCATAAAGTTTCCTAACGCTTGGAAAGAATTACTATTGTGGGTTATAATAACCCCCCAAATCTTGTGTGATTCTGTGATTCTGTGGTGCAAAAAAGTAACTTTTCTAGACTCTGTGTATTCCTGTTTTTTAAAAATTATTATTCCCAATTCAGTTCCCAGAAAGTCCTCCAAAACACATATGCACACGCACACACATGCGTGCACGTGTACGCACGGACGGACGCGTGTGCGCACACAGACACAGACACACAGACACACAGACAAACCATCTCACTAGTGATTATTAAACAACTTAATTGTGCCCCCAAACCCTAGTATGAGCAGGAGAATCATTGTACTCTAATTTAATGTGGACTGTTTTATTCGTCTAATATTTTGAGTGAAGTCATTATGTTTAAAGATTCCATTTCACATTTCTGCTCTGACATTGTCTCTTATAACCCCCCCCCGAAAATAAATGAACAGCTTTGGTATCATTTTCACGTATTAAAGTATTCCAGTGTTTTTCACCAGCAAAACCCGATGATAACATTCAAGACAGTAGCTACAATTCTGCTCTGCTAAATTAGATACAAAATTAGTCTCTTTTTGGTTCCATAATATAATAAAGTTATAATTAAAATCATTTTGCAATGAAGTGAAATTACCCTTGCTATTCATTTAAAGTGTAACTTTATACCATCTGCACTCATTGGTTCAATTTGGAACACTCTAATGCAACAACAGTTGCTTAGACTACACAATGTTGCTATTAATTTGGAATAAGTAAACTAGGAAGAAAAGGTCTCTTTTTTCAAAACTCCAGTGAGCACAGAAATGCTGCTTGTTGGTAAAGTGGAACAAAGCAGATGGTTTCACATCAGTATCTTCCATTGGTTTCTACCCTCACCCCTCATTCTTCTCCCACTACATGGCACAGTCATTTTTGTATCTTGAAAAACTTCTCATTTTATAAGGGTTTCTTCTAGAGCAGTGATGGCGAACCTATGGCATGGGTGCTAAAGGTGGCACTTGGAGCCCTTTCTTTGGGCACCTGACATTGCCCCTTCACAGCCACTTGTGTTCAGGTTAAATTACTGTATTGACACTTTGCAAAAAAAAATATAGTGGGTTTTGAATTGCAGTTTGGGCACTCAGTCTCTAAAAGGTTTGCCATTACTGCTCTAGTCTAGAGAATGGGGGAAAACATTTTTTGGCAATACACTATTCCCACATATCATTCTGCAAAGAGTTCTCCAAACCGTTCCCATCAGGTTTTCTAAAATAGATCTCCTTTCCTTGTACTAAAGCAACAGGCATTCCAGAGACAAAGGTGGAATGATGGATGGATGGATGGATGGATGGATGGATGGATGGATGGATGGACTGAGTGAGTGAGTGAGTGAGTGAGTGAGTGATTCATTCATTCATTCATTCATTCATTCATTAATATCTCACTTTTCACCCTAAACACAGAATAAAACAGTACCTTAAAAACCATTAACAACCATTTAAAAATGACAAATCAGTACAAAAACCAGCCAACAGCATAACACAGTGCTCAGTTCCCAAGTACCTACAAGAACAGAGATGCCCTGTGCTTCTTTCCATTCAAATAAAAACATTGCTTCAGGAGGTAATCTCAGAACCACATAGCTGCAGCTGGAATACCCATGTCCCTGCTGTAACTCTGATCTCCTGCTTGATCGTAGTACTGTCATCCCCCTTCCTGTTCACGGTTTATATACTGCGGTCCCGCTATATTGCGGGTCCGCTGTAAATGAAAAAAGCCCCCTTGGGTAAGGGGGAAAGGCCTGTTTCAGACCTCCCGTACTTACCACAGGACTGGTGCTGCCCAAACAGGCTTGCAAGGTTCTTGCCGGTCCTTCTGGAGGCCCTAAAATGGCTTCCCTTTGAACCGGACATCACATCCAGATTACTGGAAGTCATGTCCAGTTTGTGGGAGGCCCTTTTTGGGCCTCCAGAAGGCCTGGGAAGGCCCTTGCAGGGACATTTGGGGCAGTGCCAAGCTGGGGGTAAGTACAAGGGCCCCCAGCTAAGGCCCCCAGGCCCAAACTGACCTGCATCCACATATCATGGATTTTCAATTACTGCAGGTAAAGTTGGGTCCCCCAACCCCCGCAATAGGCGGGGGGTCACTGTAAACATGGGGATTCACACCAGGTGGTTCAAGATATGCATCCCAACAAGCTATTTTATATAGAAAATGCCAAACTGAGCGTTGAATCAGCATTCCATGATTCATTGCCTTAAACTGTGGGATACTAGAAAGTGCCTTGTTACCCAGCCTGCAGGTTGTAGTCCTCATAATGGACATGACTATCTTGTTGCGTTACGAATCACACGGACACAGAGTTTCAGGGTGCAATATCTGGTGCTCAGGCAACATTCCTGTCTGGAGGGTCTGCATGTCTCTCTGTGTCTGCATCAGCTGCGTGCATGTGAGTCTGAGCTGCGTGTGTGGAAGTGTGTGATGATGATTCTCCTTCTGTGTGGTGATGATTCTCCTTCTGTGTGGTGAGGATTCTTCTCCTGCCTACTGCCTGAGCCCAGTCTTTATTATATGAGCAAGCAAGCACAATAGATACAGGGAAACATTCCTCGGGGGGAGGGAGAAAGCAAGCCTTATCTGTGCGGACATAGTAAACAGATACACAATGGGCAGGGGAAATAGGTTCCATAGGTGGGGGGGGTGAAATGCTCCCTAGCTAGTGAGGCATTACTGATAAGAGGCTTCCTTGGGCCTGAGCAGATGTATCCTGATATCCTGGTTATCTGCCATCCTGTTTGCTCTGGCCTTCTTCAGCACATTCTGGTATCTGCTTGGTCCTGGGGCTGCCGGGAAATATATGTCAAGCAGCCCTCCTTGGCCTTCAGTTTCCTTTGTGCTTTGACCAATGTTGGGACTCAGAAATATGGGCAATGATATCCCCACACTATCTAGCCTGTGTTAGGGATGTGAAGGATAGGAAAGGGATTTTTTGATTTTCTGAACCACAAATAACATATTTCTTCATTCTACCCAGCTTGCAGGCACTTGAAACCTGCCCCCCCCCATGTGATGGACATGAGAGAAACGTCTAAAGTGGAACCGTGGAACTTGTGGTTGGGTGAATCTTAAAAAAATCTCATCTCTTGTGAAGAAGTTTTGGAATAAATCTTGTTCCCAATGAGACATCTCATCAAGATACTACTGATCCTCAAGAGATTTCATATTTCCTCTATAAAAAATAAGACAAGGGTCCTTCCTTTTTACATCCAGTCTTTCTGCAGTGTTCACAAAATATTCCTTCACAAAATGAACACCTTTTCCTTTTGTGACACAAAACCGCAAACACACAGCAAGAGCAGAACAACTGACTCAAAATACTAACTCACCTGCTGCTACTAAGATTTCAATAAGGTTGTGAAAAAATGGCTGACGTTGTAGGAACTCATATTGTTTGTATAGAAAGGAGTGCTTGTGAATGTGAGCACAGTCATAGATGGCAACTGAAAATATTTTCCCATCTTGTGGAGCAGGGGAGGGATTTCCACATGCACAAGAACAAGCCGGGATGCACATCCTTAATCAGAGATGCTTTTTTGGCCATCTTTGTCTTTCCAAAGAGCAGGACGTTGTCAAAGTATTGAAGTCATCTTTCTGTGCTCTGTGACCAAGATCTTTTTACACATTTCAGTCAATTTAGCTCCATCAAGTGTAAATTTCACTGCTGAACTGTGTCAAGTTAAGAAGCTGGCAAGGACGCGAGGTCATTTGATGTTTTGCCAACTTCATTATCTTGCCCCAAGATTTTTCAGTGTGAGGTATTTATTTTGAGAAATCTCACAGGAGACCTCAGAGGATTTCTCCAGTTTTTCATGGTTTTTTATCTTTCCTGAGAGAAACACCAATTTGGGAAGAATTATTACAGTTTGTACACAAAGTGACATCTTTCCTGAGCAAAATTCCCTGGGAAGGGCAGTAAATGTCACAGAATTTGGTATTTTGTGGGAAAGAACAGGTAGAAATAGAGCTGGATAAAATGACACCAGATTTATTAAGCAGCTTAGATAACTTATAGAGGTAGGAAGACAGCCAAACATCAGGAAAAATAATGAAACTTCTCCTTAGTCAATGATGCCATACTTCCAAAACTTCTAGTTGATATTAGATATGGGCATGAAACACCATTTTGTTATATGTAATTCATTATTATCCTGCTGCCCACAGGCTGGTTTGGCGGCCGTTGGGTTGGATTTGGGTTTTTTATTTTTTTTTATTTTTTTATTTTTAAACTGCTGTAGCGTGGGCTGGTCGGCTTTTAAAAAAATATTTTTTCTTTCTGCCAGCCCGTGGGCCAGTTCCATGGCCCGTGCGTTGGGTCCAGTGCTCGCAGGCCAGTTTTTTATTATTATTTTTCTTATAGGGGGCAGTTTGTTATTTATTTCATTAGGTAATGAAACAAATAATGAATAACAAAATGAACCAAAAGTTCATTTCGTGCCCATCTCTAGTTGATATTATTCAATCAGTTCTGTGTCTTTGAACATCTGATAGCAATACTGTATTTGACATACAACCCACTATTAGAAGAAGGATTTATGGTATTTAAGGGCTGATTGTTTATGGTTATCACTGTAGCAACTTTCCTTCTTTTTGGTAACTTGCAAATTACTTGCGTTGTCTTTGAAGTCAGATTTTCAAATCATAAGCATCTCTGTTTGCAAGTGTAATTCCTGGGACCCCAAAGTCTGCCTGAATCATGTCTCTTCCACACAATGAATATTTCATCTCTAAGGATGGGCTGTCTGTAATAGATTCAGTTCTAAGATTATGATGGATTATCTCATATGAACATTTCTGGCATTTAGAGCTTCCTGCCTGCTTGTCTTTCTTTATAAAGCCTCCTTTCAGGAAATCTGTACAAATGAAATTACAGTCTACAGAAAGGAGTACCCGGGGAACGTATGCTTTTGAACTACATCTGAACTAGTATAAATGAAATAACCTAACACATAAGCAGAGATGGGGCAAACATTAAAAATTGTGATCCAACATGGTTCATGATTTGCTGGGGTTAACAAATCGACAAATCAATGAATCAATGAATTGATTTTTCTCCACTTAAAATGGTATAAACTGCCCCAAAGGCACCTAGAGATCCTAGGTTTGGAAGTAAACATCCCCTGACTCTCCTCTACAAGCCTGGAACGTTTCGTGCAAACTGGGATTCATAAGTCTGAGCTATGTGCTTCCATAAAGTCACCCCTGGAAAGTGGCTTCAGGTGCTTAGAAAACCCAAACTTGAAGAGAGGCTTCTCCCAACTCACTTCTACACTCTCTACAAGTTTTGTGAAGATTGGGTTTCAGACACATGAGTTATACACCGACAAAATGCCCCCCCCCTGAAAGTGCCCTATAGCAACTACATGGGGAATCCTAGTCTTCATCAAACTTGGGGGGAGGTTGCAGAAAAAAGTCAGAGGAAGCTTCTCTGCTAAGCATCTGGGAAGAACTTTCTTGTGGGGGGAGCTAGTTGGGGATGCCTAACTCAGACTTCAAAAATCCACTCTTGGAAGGATTATACAGGAGAACCAGAGGAAGCTTCCCTTCAAATTTGGTATCTCTAGGTGTCCTGGGGACCATTTTATGGCCTGATGAATTGACAAATTGAAAATATTTGTCGGGGAACTTTGCCCCCCCAATCTCCACAAATAAAGAGGTGAGACAACTTCAGCTTTGTGATAAACTGGGCCACAATTTTATTTATAACATATTTAACTCATATTATTTAACGTGGCTAGAACCTGTTAAGGGGACCTGTCCCATAGTGCAAGCAGGTAATGCCTGGGGAGGAAATCCCATATCAACCAGTCTGTATTCAGGGACAGTCACCCCAGGAAGATGCTGCCCACCTGTTCATCATCGTGCCAAGTTGGGCAAATCTGCTAGCCCTTCACAGCCCTCAGGAGGCCTAATGTCAACTTACTAACTTTGTCTAATTCCTGAAATTGCCAATGGTGTTTAACTTTGTTCAAGGGCTGTCTAGTAATCTCATTCTCTGTCCATAGGGTGGGAGGTTGGGGCTGCCAATCTCACTGCAAAGAGGCTGGCTGGGGGAGGGAGCCCTCTTTTATTGGCTCCCATCCCTGGGCAGTAGAGCCCCAGATGGATGTGAAGTTTTCATACCAAATGTCCAGGGCTATGGGGCAAATACGCCCTGACCCTGAACACTGTTGGTTTGGAGCTACCCTTATTTATGATGAATAGGAATCAACAGATTTTGATGAATCAGCGAAATTTGTCAGGAAACATCATTTGTTTTCAATTTGTTCCATTTCCAAATATAACCTTGCACAGTCACCCTGGCCAGTGTTAATAGTTGCATTGACTGAGGAACTCTGAGAATTTTGGAATGTCAATGGTTACACCTGTGTTTCAGGTTTTATAGGGGGAAGAATACTTAAGTGATGCCCAGTGTGATGTAAGGGACAGAGTGATTAATATATCCTCACCTGCCCATGGACACTCACTGGAGGAATGGAATTAATAATGTCACTTCTTAAATATCTCACATTTAATTCTTAAGTGGTCTTTTTTCTTTTTTGTGATGTTTTAAAAACTGTATGTTAACATAGACACAAGGAACAATGGACATAAGGTCAAATACATGTAAAAAAATCACATGGAGTGAAATCCATCAGCCCATAGGAAATTTTGGTGGACACACAGAATGTTTGCACAGAAACCAATTTTACTTGTTGTATCTGGATTAAACATCCATGTGAATTTGAAGTTGATCAAAATTAATAGAGCTTTACATTTACATGCCCATCCCTTGCTACTGTCTTCCTATAAAAGAACAAAGTATTATACAAAAAAGGAAAGTAATAATAAACTAGAAGAAGGGCTTTCTAATGAAAGGGTCCTTTTAGTTTCGTGTGTGGGATAGTAACAGATGGTGTATTTTAATAAAACAGGCAAATGAAAAAATGGCTCTACGGAACAGTGTATCCTATTCATAAGAGATAAATGAATCCAACAATATCACCTGAGGCCCCATATATATATATATGGTAGTACGTAACACAGCTCTGGCGGGCAACTCACCTTTCCAAATTACAGCATCGTTGAAACAAGGAACAGAATGTTAGAGATATCTTACAAATCTGCCACCTAGTCTTCAGTGAATTTATTAAAAGCATTTGGATTTATCCTCCTGCCCTTACACTCACGCAACTAAAAAAGACAACAGTATTTATATGCCATTATTCTGTGAGAACAGCTTTGACAAAGATACGTAAAATAACAGTGATAACGATTGATGTGCCAGGAAGAAAAATATAGAATACATCTTTAATCGGCTTTCATTTTTGAAAACTGAACCATCCACTAAACATATTAGCTGAAGGTGTTAGAAGATTTTACACTAAATCTCTTCAGTTTAGGAGGCCAAGGTGACAGATAGAGGAGTGTAAGAAGATATGTGAGGCTATGCTTGTTCTCAATGGTGAAAACTGCCTACAAGTAAGGCACTGGAGAGAGTCAGAAGAGACAGAGCCAACTGGGGGCCTTTTTATATGACCCCTAAGATCTGCTGGCCACTTAAATTCGGACCAGAGATCTTAGGGGCTTGTCGCTCTTCCTGCTTCCCCACCCCTCTGCACTTCCTGGCTGCTGGCTGCGTGAGGGGAGGGAGAAAAAAAAGGAAGAAAAGATCATGCCTCACCTCCGTTCTGGCTCTCGTTCTGGCTCTCGCTCTTGCCAGCAAGATTCCTGTGTCTGTAAAGTAGCTCTTAAAGGGGCGAGAGCCAAAAAAACAACAAACAGAAGCAAGGAGAGCCCCGCACTCACTATTGTTACACCGGAACAAATAATTTTCACCTCCAAAGAGCAGGTACTTGAAAGGTGCGCTGGGACGCGCTGAAGTGGGCGTGGTCGTACCTAATTTCCTGTAAACTCTGGAGCTGGTGGGTAAACATTTTTAAGCTCCGGAGCTGGGAGCCATTTGCCCCGGAGTTTAGGGGTCGTGTATAAACGCCCTGGGTTAGGAAGGTGGAGCCAACTATGGTTACCTTGCTGTACATCATTCTCTGTTGCAACACCTCAAGGCAACATAAGCAAAATATTATATGTATTTGCCATATGAATCTTATCTCGCTTCAGACTGGCTGCACCTTATCATGCTCCATGCTGTGCTTCCATCAGAAAGAAAGTCCTAAACTTTTGAAGAGGCTGCCCCTTTAAGAGATCTGAATGCTGCCTGGAACAAAACGGAGGTAAACCGGCAGTCTTTTCTTTCTTTTTTCTCCCTCCCTCAGGCAGCCAGCAACCAGGAAGTGCAGAGGGGGGTGGGGACAGAGGAAGAGCGAGGAACCCCTAAGATCTCTGGTCCGAATTTAAGTGGCCAGCGGATCTTAGGGGTCGTGTAAAAAGGCCCTAGGTGTTTTGTCATTTAGCTGCAATGCTGCTAACCTATTGTTGATTTTTAAATGAATTAGTGGCAATGAGTCATATGCGCACATGATGACTTGACTCCAAGGACAGCATTTGCTTCTACTTTTGAGTACATTCACTGCCTTGGGGTGTTCATCAGTCACTGTGTCCTAGTTCTTCTTCCCTGACTGCCTTACCAAGAGAGTAAGACTTTGCTTAGCCTATGGATATAGAAATTCTTCATACTATACCAGAGAAGTCATTGGGGGGGAACAATTCAGCAGCAGGTGGGTCCAAAGCCCCCATGGCATGATTTTAAAAACTACCATATTTTAGGTCAAAGCTCTTATTTGCCAGTAAATAAGGTTCATGGAAGATATTTCAACTTTTCAAAATGGGGGAGGGATGTATAATAGGTGGGCAACCACCAGATTATGTTGCTAGGGAGAGACAGAGACAAATCTTGACATAAAGATGGGCCTATTCTTTAGGTCTTTCTGTCTTATCAGGTAAGACTATAATTCTGCAGCCCACAGTGCAGATTACCAATATGTCATTGTATCTGATGAATGGATCCCATATTTATAAAGGTGCTGCAATGACTAAAGACTCTCAATGTGATACCATCCATCTGCAAATAAAGTGGACAAGGACCCACTATCAGCCCACTTGCTTTGTTGCAACTGTCTTGGACTATAATAAGCACTGAGCTCCTGTTGGTCTTTCTAAAGACTGTGGTTTGTGGCTCACACTCTGAAATTCTGGCAAAAATCCTGTGGCACTGCTCCACCCATGCAATTGAAATGATCTCAGCAGCAGCAGCTGATTAATTGTGATTGAAGACTTCCTCCCTTTTTCCTAATATAGGGTTTACATAGCTTGTACACAGTGCCTGAGATCCTGTCGAGAAATAAGCAGAGTAAGTTTTAGACACAAAATGCTGTCAGTTATGGAATCTATGAAGGCATTATCAATCGTACACCAAGGCATGCAACTCAGGATGCGACAGATAATATCTAGGGAGATTTCTTAACCCACAGTAATTCATGTCTAAAAGTTAATCAATTTCCATAACTGTACAACAGGATTTCAGCCAGTGAGACAAAGTCATGGGGGAAATGAAGTATTTAATCAGTGGCAATCTGCCACTTACACAGCAGAATCCTGAGTTGATGCACTATATCTATGACAGTTAAGTACTTTGGTAGTCAATTTGACTGTCCTGCTTTGAGGGAGAAAGAGGTATTCTTTCAGGATATACATGTTACCAAATTTCTATATCAGCTTCTCACTCTGTATAAAAATACCTCTATCCAGTTGAACTTGATGGCTCATCTGGGGAAAGGGTTTGTATGACCGCTGTAAATACCTACCTGGTATAAATCTGTGTCTAAATGCTTTGTGTGTAGATAGTTGGCATTTTCAGCAATAAACAAAATTATACAGCCTCTTGAGATGTGTCTGTTTCCTACATGACTTGTATGTACACGTTCTCCAGTTATTGTAATCTTTTTCTCCTTCTAGACCTATACAAAATCAAATATGAGCTTCATACAAATTTATAACTTTTAAAATTTTGGTGGGAAGCTCAATTAATACATATGTGAGGCTATTTCAGTGTCAAAAACATTCCACAGGCTTGCATGAACTCTTCCAGCTATTTATCAGAGCTACGAATATGTGCCTCAGCTATTCAAATCTGATAAATAGCTGGAAGAGCTTATGCAAACCTGTGGAATGTTTTTAACTCTAGGGAATGGGCACAAAACAAAAAATGAAATGCAGTTTTGTTATTTTGTTACGTAATGAAACAAAACAACAAAGCAGCATTTTGTTACAGATGAAACAAAGAGGTCATTTCCCCCCCCCCCCCATTAAAATGCACCATTTCATTTCCTCTGTAAAACAGCTCACCTCCATGGGTAAGAAAAAATGGTGCCGACCATCTCATGGGCCAGCTAGTCAGCATGAGAAAAAAATAAATACAAAAAATTAAAAATGCAAAATGAAACAAAATGAAATACGAAGCGAATTTTTTAAATTTGTTTTTAAAAAATCATTTCATAATAAATGAAACAAAACAGGGGGAGAAACAAAAAACAAAACAAAATGCCATTTTGGCATTTTGTGCCCATCCCTATTTGACTCTGACATAGTCTCACATATGTATTTATTGAACCTCCCCAAACAGCACCTTGTTATTCACCCCACAACATCCTTTTTTTTTAGTGAACAGAAGTAAACAAACCAGATTAATTGTGTTGAGCTTTGCTGTGCAAATGGGAGATGACATTCCTTTCTTGGGGAATCAGTCTTCCAGAGCGAAGACAGTGTGGGAACAAAGAGGGATATACTTTTTACAGGGCAGCTGAGTAATAGGCAGATCAGCCACAGTTAAGTGAGAAGATTACTGTCAGCTATTCAAGTGTTTTAGCTCCTTCCAAATGTAGGAAATATATAGTGCAGAACAAAGGCAGAATCACCCCCAAAGGATGGAGCGTTAGAAGTCTCTCTCTAGGTTTGGCAAGTGATTCATAGTTTAAATTAGGAACCTCTAGAACCCTGCAGGGTAAAGTTACTTTGTTGGATTCTGTAACTCTCAAAAGTGATTTTTATTTTTCCCTGTGTGTGCAGAGAAATACAGAGACAATAAATAAGACAGCAAGCCAGCACACAGAGGCAGACTTAAGGATATTTCTTAATGCAAAAAACTACATGATTTTTCTTCTGCTTCTCTACTTCTCTCTCTTTTTGCACCCTTCAGTACCACTGAAACGAAACTAAGTCGTAAAAGGCAATACTAGTGATCTTCTCAAGAAATACCACTGCCACTTCTTCCCTAATGGCTAAAGGGGGTCACTTTGACCACTTGGGATCCCATTTAAAACACTGGTGAGTGTTTAGAAGGTATGTGGCTGATGAAGGAAAACTACAGTACTGACTTCTCCTTTGTTCTTGATAACTCTTCTAATACAAACATATGATCTGTCATCACTCTTTGCTGCATTGAGGAGGAGGAAAGCTCAGCAAATGGTGTCAGCTCAGATTTTCTTGTGCCCATTGTGGTTGATGGGTAAGAAAGCATAGGGATCAAGGGTGAGCAGACACAGGAGCAAACGTGATATTCATACACACAAAGATAGGCCTTTGATATTTCTGTCTGTCAGTCACTTTCAATCACTTCAGTCACTTTCTCTCACTCACTCACTCAGACTCTCTCTCTCTCTCTCTCTCTCTCTCTCTCTCTCTCTCACACACACACACACACACACACACACACACACACACACACACACACACACACACACACACACACACAGCCCCCCCAGCCCCTCTTCCTATGTTAAGGAGGAAGAAACAAATGTGATAGCTAGGATAGGTCTGAGGTGGAAGAGGGCCTCATGTGTGACTTGAAAGACAGTGGGAGTGGTTGATTTGACTAGTGGAGAGCAAACTCTCTAAGATGTCCTTAGGTCCTTTTTACTCCAGCAATGAAGCAATGAAGATACAACCTTACAAACTCATTTTAGACTATGTATCTTTTCCCTCCACTCATTCATGTGCATGTGGATTGAAGAGCAGGTCCCACCTGTTAATTATTTCCAGTATCTTTATTCCAACAGCTTCCCTATGCTTCCCACTTCCTTTCATTCAGAGAAAGCCTCTGTGTGTATAGCAGAAGGGGTGTAAGTTCCTATCAAGTCTTGTACTAATATGCACAAAGAGGTCTGGATGGTGGGCTGAGTAAACACTGCAAGTAGAGATTATGGAGACCCTCCCTTCCAAATATATCTAGTAAATTTGTATGTAGAGGCATGCAGTTTCTTCCCCCCAAGTTAAAAAAACACACATCTGAAAAACCACTTTATAATAGCAGAATAAACTCTGCTTTCTTCAACACTGGTTCATCTATTGAGACATTTATGATCTTGAATCCAAACAAAGAAGGCTGTGTCTTTTCCTTCAACTAAAGGTACATAACGCCATGGGCAGAGTTAATGGTAAACATTAGAGATGGGCACGAATAGAAAAAATTGAGTTTTGTTTGTTGTTTGTCGTTTAGAGGTCCATTTCGGTTTGTTTCTGTTGTTTGTGAAATTTTTCAAAAAATTTGTTTTCGTTTCATTACCATTTTGTTACTGTTTCATTACCATTTATTCCAATTTTTAATTATTTTTTTTAGCATTTAAAGCCGCTCACTTCATTGCAGTAACGGAAACGAAACGCACGACCAAAATCCCCACGTTTCTGTTCGTTTTGTTTCATTTTAGGGACAAATTTTGTTTGTCGTTTCGTTGCGTAACGAAACAAAAAATGAACAACAAAAACGAAAAATTGTTCATTCCGTGCCCATCTCTAGTAAACATTTCAACAATCAGATTTGAAAATCAAGCCCATTTTTACATTCTACTAACCACTCTCTAGATGAAGTGTCACGGAGAAGAATATTTGTTCTTTCCAGAATAGATCTAATGGACATCAATTAGAGAAGCGGAAATTTTGGCTGAGAAAATTTTTGAATGTGAGAACATGTCACTATGGGAACTATGATTTGCAAATATGGTATGCCATACTCTCTCTTACTGAAGCCCTGCAACCTGTAGTTAAACCCAACTGTAGGGTTTGTTTGTTTTTCCCAGTCTAACTCTGGATTATCTGTTTTTAGCAGGAGCTTGGAGTTTCTGCCCTACAAAAACACATACCTCTTACTCTTGGAAGGTGCTCTTAAACAAAAGAGATGTTGGGCAATTAATGTTGGCCATACCATTAGGCCAAGTGAGGTTGTTGCCTCAGGGGAACAGAGGAGGTGGTGGCTACAACCCAGCACTTTTACCGGAGGTCAAAGCAAGGATTCTTTAGGGACAAGAGATGGCAGTGTCTTTCCCTTCTGTTCAGGGAGCAAGATATTCTCCAAGGGACCAAAGATGAGAGTTATCTAGAAGTAAAACAGAAAAATACAGCTAAAGGAGGAGATGAGCACTGAAGAGTTATACAGGAAGGGAACAACTAAAACAGTTGAAACAAGGGGTTAATGAGGAAAACTTGGGAAATGCAAGCAGGCAATGCTACTTTGGGAGGAAGTCAATACATTCAAGTAGGCATTCCCCTACCCTACAAACTCAGCAGTAATTCAGTTTTCCATGCCCTAAAAAGGCCAAGGATTGTTGGACATTTCCCCATTAGAAGTAATAATAAGCATTGCCTCTAAGAAAATACAGAAAAGCTTTAGCTTGAGATACCATTAATTCACTTAGATTTATGTTTTGAGAAGTGACCTGTGAAAAATTTCCTTCAGGGTAATATTCTTGGATTTCCTGCAATTCCCGAGGGATTCACTCCTGTTAAACTAGGCATTTTACTTTGTCATATGTTTGGCTAAGATTCCTGGATGTCTTGTTTTATTGGAAAACAATGTAAACTGCTGGGGCCAAATAGGTCATTTACCCCCAATACCTTCCAGTAAATGAGACAGAGAAAGACAGGCAATTCATTTTCATTTTAAATAACTCTATCTAGTTGTAGGATGGCTGAGAGTCAAATCCTCGGGGACCAAATTTGCAACTCTTCATTTGCTGAGGTGTTGAATAAAACTCTTCTGTCAGGATAGCTTAATTTTTCTCCTGCAAAATTTGCATTTCTTTCCCCTGACCCAAAGCTCAGAGGCAGGGGGGAATTCAGAATCATGTCCACAGTGCAGGCAGTATGAGAAAATGGAGTGCCTTTTGTAATTCTCTCCTGCCTAATTTGCTATCACTTCTTTCTACTGTATCAGGCCATTAATTCATCTGCCCTACCACAGTGTGCTCTGACTGGCACCAGTTCTCCAAGGTGGCATACATTACTTGCCTTGCTATCAGAAACAGTTCAACTTGGGTGAGTCCGGGGCCATCAGCATGCAAAGTACTTGTTCGACCACTGAGCTGATGGCACTGCTTTAATGCTTTGTAAATGTAAGGAAACATCTCAGACATTTCCATGACCACTTTAATTCCACTGACATCAGGCCAGTCAAGCAGAGCAGGCTGAGTTACTCAGAGGTCCCATTCTGTTGGACTCGAGAGCAGCAGCATTCAAAAGTGGTGTCCTCCCACTCATACAAAACATGATCTGACTGCAATCTCCAGTTTTTATGAAATCTTTCCTCAAAAAGTTCTGTGTGTAGCCCTAATGCAAACACAACAGAAGAGAACACAAAGCCTAGACGTTTTCCTTTTACTTTATTTAAACTTTATATACTGCCTGCTTGTATAAAAACAACTCAAGGTGGTGTACAAACACACACACAAAAACATAATGTATCAGGTAAACAATAGGCAATAAGCAACATAATACAATATTTAAAATATCCATTAAAATATGAAAAACATAGACACAAATAAAACTAAAGGGGAAATTTACTTTAAAGGCCAAAGGGGAACATCATTTCTTGGCATGGATCTGTGTCAGTTTATTTTTTTACTGTCAAAAAGAGATACAGTGGACCCTCGTATAACAAATGGTTTGTATAACATAAAATCTCTACAACATAAAAAATTCCAGAGATAGGGGAAATTTGCTTAACAGAATCACGTATTGGGTGAATATGTACAACATAAAAATGGTCGCAATTAGGGATTACTTTTTTCAATGCATTCCTATGGGAAACTTCTATAAAGGAAAATTTGCTTAACATAATTTTATTTGGAATGAATTAATTCCTTTATACAAGGTACCACTGTAAATATAAGCTACATAATCTTATATAGGTTTACTTAAAAGTAAGTCCCATTGTGTTCCATTACTACTTTCCTCTCAGCAAACATTCATAGCATTGCAGATAAAATTTGTTATATTTCAGGAAACACGCCCAGAAACATTGCAGTGAGTACCTGAAGGTGTTTTGGCACTTAACAACCTGGTTTTCTTTTTCTGTTTACATTAGAATTGTCTGAATATCATTGTATTCAGTTGGACTGAATTGTTTGCCTTTCAGTTCGCACATGATTCACTTCATGCTGATGGGTAACCCATCTGGTTGGATTTGTATCCCCAGAATTCAGAGTATCAGTATCTATTTGTATTTATCTGTGCATTGAAAATGAAAAGGGGCACATCATGAAAAATAGAGACAACAAAGGTTTCTGACCTTGACTGGTGTGTGTGTGAAAATCAGGCTGTGTTCATACAGGTGAAATGTCTTTTTAAAAAAATCTGAATTCATCTCATTGTAGTCTGTTGCACTACTCACCACATGATCGCTATCACGAGTTCACATCCATACGATTAACCAGCATAACCAGAGTTTTCATGAAAATACATCAAAATGATGCAGAGATGAGTCAACTCAAAAGCAAAAGAAGAAGAAGAAGAAGAAGAAGAAGAAGAAGAAGAAGAAGAAGAAGAAGAAGAAGAAGAAGAAGAAGAAGAAGAAGAAGAAGAAGAAGAAGAAGAAGAAGAAGAAGAAGAAGACCAAGACCAAGTTGGCGGGTGGCAGCAACTCCCTTTTGCTCTCGCCCCTGCATCCGAGTGTTTTTATGTTTTTTGGGATTTTGCTGCTTGCATCTTTGTTTTCTTTTTAATTTTGGTCCACCTGGGAAGCTGCGGGAGGTTAGTCAGGGGTTATGGGGGCTTTAAGGGGGCTCAGTAATTTTCTATTTCTGGTAGACGGATTTACGGTGAACTGGCTGCAGTCTTAAACTGCTTGCTGTCCGGTCTACCTTTCCTGAGCGTCCCCTCCCTCCCCCTTTTTTCCCCTCTTTCCTTCTTTTTCCTTCCTTTCCCTTTTCACCCTTCCCTCCCTTCTTCCTACTCACCTCCGTGGGGTCTACCCGCCTTTCTTGAGGGGTCTCCCCCTGTGGTTCGGGGAAGGGCCCGTTGGCGATGCGGGTCGCCTTCCCCGACGGTCCTGAGGGCTCGGGAGGGGTCGGCTCGGCCGCCACCCGCCCGTCCCGGACCCGGAGCGGGGAGCTCTGGCGGCTTTCCACCCCGCCTTCCCTCTGCTTGTGGCGGTTTTTCAGTCTGCCGCCCTGTTTTCGGGCAGCATTTCGTACAAATACAATAATAAATAAATAAATAAATAAATAAATAAATAAATAAATAAATAAATAAATAAATAAAGAAGAAGGAGAAGGAGAAGGAGAAGGAGAAGGAGAAGGAGAAGAAGAAAGGTTGATGGCCGGGGGTGAAGGTGGCATTAACTGCATATATATTCTGAGACAATGGGATCACAAATCAAAGTGGGGTGATAATAATATAACAATGAACAAAAAAAAAGGACTAGGTCCCCAACTTCTCAGATTTCCTGTGGATTCGGTGCAATTGGGGATGGAGATGTGACTGCAAGGTACATGTGAATTGTCTGAACCAAAAAACCCCAAACAAACCGAGATTAAGTGGGGACAGTCCAGAAATATCTTTGCTGTGTGAACACAGCCTCAGTGCCTTCAACTACACCTTGTTCTTCAGTGTGCAAGAAAAGCTCCAACCCATTTCTTTCTCTTTCTTTCTTTCTTTCTTTCTTTCTTTCTTTCTTTCTTTCTTTCTTTCTTTCTTTCTTTCTTTCTTTCTTTCTTTCTTTCTTTCTTTCTTCACACCTCCCACAAGAATCCATGCAAATTACAAGGATTTGTTGAAAGGATAAACAAATGCCCCTGGTTATGAGCTTGGCTTTCTCCATGGATCAAGTATCTGATTGCTATCTGGCATGTCATCCTGCCTGGGACACAAGCACAGGCACTGTGCACTCACATGCTCACAGACACACACAGCCAATTTTGTGCAAAAATAAAAGCCAACAGGAGGAATCAAAAGTAAAGTAGCAAAGGGAGGAGGAATAACATATTTGCTATTCCTAACATTAAATGTGACCTGTTGTTAGAGCCACATGCCACAGTAGCTACACTGCAGCCATAACTGTACCCACAAACTGGAGTTCAATTCCAGGTAGTAGGCTCAGGGTTTACTCAGCTTTCTATCCTTCTGAGGTCAGTAAATTGGGGTTGGGGTTGGAAATGTGTAGCCTGCATAATGACTTGCAAACCAACTATACAGTGCTTTAAAAGTTATGGGGCAGGATATACACATTGCTTTTTTTTTGTCTTTGCTTTGTTATGTGTTGTGAAGTTGAAATTGTCTTATTCAGACTTAATAGGGCTTTCAAGGCAAATGAGGCATTTAAGGAGTGGTTTTATCCATCTGACATGCCTGTGACACAGGTTTTATCCATCTGACATGCCTGTGACACAGGCATCCAACTGACTGGTGTAATACTGTATAATGCAAAATGAGGTCTTCAGCTGTGAAGAAATCAAAGAAATGTCCCAATGTACCCTCACCTGTAAAATAAAAGTGTTGCATATGGCAAGCGCTAACACCCTTCAGTCACCTGGTCAAGACATGAAATGCCATCAGTTACAGGGACACAGAAGTTTTGTCTGAGTCATCCAAAGACCTGCATAACTGGAGTTTCTAGGACAGCCTGGCCCTTTCATTGGTACATGAGCTGACAATCTCCATTTGCTTTGTTTGTCCTGGTTCTGCTAAAGCATTACTTTCATTTTCCAATGGAGACTTCCTGGTGCAAGTATTTTAATTTTATTTCAGTTTATTTTAAGCCTTCGGTATTCAGATACAATGTTCAGGCACCACTTTAAGCTTCCTGGATTCATTTTGGTTTGGTTTTTCAATGGGCAGATATGCCACTTTTGTTCATTTTCCGAATCTCTGTCCCTACGTTAATGGCGGTTCCCTGTTGAATGGGGTGAATTTAGGAGAACTCAACATTTAAATAATAAATATACTTTACAACGAATTGTAATGGTTTTTTTTAAAAAAAATATGGGACAAAAATTGTGTTTCCTATTATGCTGCTTTGCAGACCACAGCTCCCAGAATTCTGGAAGTGGCATTTTCTTCTAGGTTCTACTATTACATTATTTAATAAGTGGCAAAAGCAATAGAAATGGTTACTCAGGGACATAGATTTATTAATGATGGGACAATGCATTTTCCTTTAGCACTCCCCCCTTCAATTTGTAGGCAGAGTCGGTTTGCTTTTGCTTCTTTGTAAGGAAGGAAACATAGCAGAAGAGTTGAGAAAAGCTTTATGGTGGCCTTGTGCATCCCAGCTGCTCAGAACGAGGATATGTTACTGCTTTGATTCCTTAATTCTCCATTAGTTTGGCCACTGGGTTTGAAGCAAGTGCATATGAATAATGGAAAGTAAGTAAATTGAGAAAACATTTAAAAGCAGGCACCCTGCCCTGTTGGAATAATTTGCGACATTCCATTGCCCTATCCTTCTTTCTCCCTACCCGGCAACTGAAGTAAATACAGCATTTTCCATGTATAAGACTATATTTTTGTTTAAAATTGTTAGACTAAAAATTGACGGTTGTTGTCTTATACACAGAAGTAAGCTGAAGAGAGAACTGAGCACTTGTGAAACTGTAATGGAAAAGTGGGACTATCTTATACATGGGGATGTCTTATAGATAGAAAACTATGGTATATGCAAAGAGATGTTTTAAGATAAATCTTCTCTATGCTAGATGTGCAAAATTTCTAGATGAAAGATTGTCAAGTATATTTGTCATTCAATGTCACTGGTAAAATTTAATTAGAAATCAAAGCCTGAACTTTTGAAGCTTAGTTCAGTAAGTCACAACTACCACAGTAAGCCAATTTAAAACAGTGGGTATTTGGTCAGTCAACTCTGCCATATATTCATTCATTTGATGCATTGAGCCTATCGCCGTTGTGACTTACTATGGCAAGCAGAAATTTTGGCCATTAGATAATAAGACATTAATACCTAACAGTAATTCAGAAACAGTAACTCTGAAGCAGCACTTGGCTTTAAAAACCTTGAATCTCTTTCTGTTGAATTAATCACTTTGTCCTAGTTGTCTTACCTGACAGACTGATGGATTTGTTGACTGCATGATCTTAAGTTTTTTTGTCCTTTGCTTTTCATGGACTCCCATATTATATATTTTCCTAAACAAATAGTCCAACATTCTGTAGCTGTCCTAGTTTGGAAACAGAAGGCAAAAATAATATTTAAAACATTTGATTTCTCTCTGAATTGAGTATTCTGCTTTTATTCTTGAACAATACAGAAAACATTTTAAACCATCAGTTGTGAAATTGACATTTGTTTGTGAAATGGACAGGGGCAAGTTACTCCCTGCCAAAATATAACAATTGAAAATGAAGTTTTAGGGGGATAACAAACTTGTTTGATGCCATTAATGGCTTAGCTGAAGAAAACCCTATTTCTGTTAGGTTGTAGCTGTGGGGAACAGGTTGGTCTGAAAATTCAGCTACTAGTAGGGTTAAATAAGGTGGTAATACAAGACTGAGAGTTCTCAATTTCAGTACTTGACCTGAAATCCCTGCCTTTACCCGTCAAGGTTTCCTTAATGCCAATTTTACTGGCACTTTGGTATCTAGTTATTAGAGATGGGCACAACTTAGCGGTATTCCCGTTTCCGTTTCCGTTACTCGTTTCCGTTACTCTACGGAAACAGTAACAGGAATTACTCCGCCAGACTTCGAGCTCAAACTGACGAACGAACAATTTTGGTCTGATTTGTCGTGCTCGTTACTTGCATCGCGGCGATCGCGCAATGCCAAGCGGCACAGAAAAAAAGTTTTTAAAAGTTAAAAAAAAAAACCGAAAAAAAACCGGAAACTGTCTGAGGGCACCTACCAGGCCAGAAGGGTGTTTTATTTGGGGGGGGTTCCCCGCCCCCCTCTCCTTGGCTATTGCTACTGCTGCGCTGCTGGTACCAGGCTGGGAGGGCGCATCCATTTGCCATGCAGTGCGGGGGATCCAAAATGGTGACCGCAATATTTTTTTTTGAAATTGTTGCCCAAAACCCCACCAAAGCACCACAGAAACATGCGAAAATTAGCTATTTTAAATGCTTGAATTTTTACAGTAGCAGCAGTGGGTTTTTCTTGCAAAAAAAAGTCTCCGTTGATTTTATTTTATTTTATTTTATTTTATTTTTTTACACCTGCGCATTCGCAATGATGGGCTTGCCCATGGGAGTGGACCATGCAAAATTTTGGAGCCATTCCACCAATCGCATGGCCAGGTTTTGCTGACTGTACCAGGCTGGGAGGGCGCATCCATTTGCCATGCAGTGCAGGGGATCCAAAATGGCGACCACAATATTTTTTTTGAAATCGTTGCCCCAAACCCCACCAAAGCACCACAGAAACATGCGAAAATTAGCTATTTTAAATGCTTGAATTTTTACAGTAGCAGCAGTGGGTTTTTCTTGCAAAAAAAAGTATCTGTTGATTTTATTTTATTTTATTTTATTTTATTTTATTTTATTTTATTTTTTTACACCTGCACATTCGCAATGATGGGCTTGCCCATGGGAGTGGACCATGCAAATTTTCCACCAATCGCATGGCCACTTGGCCAGGTTGACCACAGAGACTTCTGGGATGTGCCAATCGGGCATAAACAGCCCACTAATCGTAGCCCAAACCCGAACCCTAAGCTTAACCCATACGCCAGTACACTGTCCTTCTAAGTGGGTCAGAGAGGCACCCAGATGCACCCCAATACTCACCCTAACCTCACCCGTAACTAGCCTAACCCTAGCCCTTGCGCTAACCTGTCTTAACCCTAAGCCAGATCTACTTGCATTGCACTACATGCAAGTACGTGAGACACAGCGGGTGCAAAGAGTCTGCCAGTCCGTCACTTGTGGCTCTGGCTGACTCCTGCAGCTCCCTCCAGGAGCCCGCTACCCCCCCAAACCAGTACTAACAACAATGAAAAAACGAAAAAACGAACCGACTAATTTTTGCGAAATTTCACGAAAAACGGAAACGAGCCGAAACGGACTGCCTCCGACACACGACAACTCGAAAACGTCATTTTCCCGAGTCGTGCCCATCTCTACTAGTTATCCATACAATTCATAGTTAATCCCCCAACTCTTGCTGGTGTTCATGTAACTTGCTATGTTACTTACTGTGCTAACAGCAGCTGATTGATGAGTCACCAGGTCCTGTCTTGACTGTGTGTGCAATCACATGTAGACCCCCCTTGTGCATGAGATGGACTCAATTAGTCTCAGTCAACTATAGCAAATTATACACAATTTAGGAAAATGCCAATACTATTTCAGCTAATTTTTCTTCTTCTTTGCTGCTCAGTGCTTGCTATTCTTTCCCTGTTGTATTTTACTGTTTCAATATTGCTTATTGTATTTTATTGCTGTAATATTTTTGTTTTCTATTAGATTTTTAGGAAAGGTGGGATTAAATATATAAAACAAACAAAAGTTCAAGTAATGGATTAACTCATCGATTTGCTGTTATTCTATCTGAGTAATTCCAATTACTCTGGGGATCTGTATTAAGAAACAGTTCTCCAATAAGATCCTGCTATCTTCTGATAACTGGAAGCGTCTACTACCTTTGACGGTTACTTCACGTCCATTCTCATCTAGGGAGGAAGTTCGTTGTATGCTGATGTTGGTCGCGGTCTTCTTGCAGTTCTGTCCTTTTTCCCGTATACGCACGGGCATGATGGATGATACTGGCATGACTGTTACCGCACATCCTCATTCTGTGATGAGATGTGAAATTCCATGCCTTTGTTCTCCTTTTTTGTTTTTGACCCGACCTTCTATTTTTCAATGTTTCAATTCTCCGAAGCCTTGCCTTCAATGCATTACTGAGCTAAGTTTGAGGCATTTGTCTTTTAATCTCTCTGCACTGCATTGCTGACTCCATAGGGAATGCACTGGAGAATGCATTTCACACTCCTGCCACTAGATGGAGAATGGCACATTGCATGATGAACCTTACCTCACGAGCACTCATCTCGGAATGAGAAGTGTGATGAGCAGATTCCCGAGTCCAGGGAGGGGAATCTCTCATTCTGCTTAAATTGCAGTTCAGGGGGTGTGGTCGGGACAAACTTCCCTCATCCCGCAATGGACATGCAGTTAGAGTACTTCGTACCGGTCCCAAGTGGAACCGTGAACAGCGATAAGATGGACGTGAAGTATCAGCCTTTTACCCAAATGGACAACATAAAATGTCAGTTATGGAGTGAAAATCAAGGTGGTTGTGAAGGTTAATATTCTTTTTTGTTGTAATTGATTTTGGCTATCTAGAGCCTATGTGGGGAAAGATGACGTCCAGTTGAAAACCAGGGGAAATTCCCCACCTACTGCTGGGAGTGAGACAAGGGGCTGTTCCCTCTATTCACTGAGAATCATTTATTTTCTAAAAAGCAAAACATGGTCACACAGGATATACAGAGGTGCTTGCTGACTATAAGAAGACACAGACAATCCAATTCAAAGCTTTAAATTGTCAAACATCTTTTAAAGCGGTGGAGCTATCGCTGCAGGTTTCTTAAGTAATAAATTTGTACACATTTCTGGATTTTTCACACAGCACAATCATATTTTCATTTGAGAGGATGATTCAAGAGGAGCAAGAAACCTCAGGTAGATGAGAAGAGGAATGTTGCAAGAATGTCCCTGGAAGGACCAGACAAGAGGACCCAAAACTCTAGATAGGACTTTGTGCAACACTTTTGATTCTGGAATGTACAGTATTTTCTGCCATAGAAAGAAAGACTCTGAGCCACCAATGCCCACATTTATGAGTATTACCTCAACAGATAGTCCAAGCTTTGTGGGTGGGATTAGTGGTTTCAACTGAAGCACAGCACACAATTGTAGCTCTTGAATGTGGAAGCATGCTGCATGGGAGGATCCTGAAGTTCTTTGGCCATGCTGCTTTCAGGATTCTGGGAGATCAAGTCCAAAAAAAAATGGCTTGTCCAAACTCTAAACCACATACACACACCCATGCACACGCAGAGAGGAAGAATAAGAACAGCTTCTAGTACTTTATAATTGCACTTTTTCTTTACTGGGTGTAGAGAGGTGATTAAGGGATGTGTGTGTGAGAGAGCAAGAGATGTAGAGGGAAAAGGGGGCAGTAAATGGAATAAAAGTCTCCTTCAGAGTTACTTTAGCCCTTTGTAAGCATCATAGCCCAAGGTCTAAAACCAAAGGGGAGACAAGCCACATATGTAAATTCTGTTCTAAGCGTGAAGCTGTCTGCCATCTCCTTGAAGCCCCTTGGAACCCCAGGGAAGCTGTAAGTTCCTAGGCCCCTAGAAGGTAGGAGGAGGAAAAAACCTGCTTGGTGGAGACTGGAAAGCTGGAGACTATAACTAATCCAAAGCTGAGTTCAATAAAGACTGTTGCTGGTCAAATTAGCAGCCTGGAGCAGATGGGAGACCTTATAGCTGCCAGCATCGCCAGTCATGGGGCTGGTAGTGATCATGGCCACCATCATTCCATTTGGTGACCATGTATTTTGAACAAAGGTCTGAAGAGCTGCAGATAATCAGCTGGGTTGAAGCCATTTGCAGTGCTTTCATAATCAAAGACCACAGCTGACCAAGGTGATTGTGGCTGTAGGTCTAAATATCAGTGAGAGGGCTAGGGCTAGTGAAATTTCTTTGAGGTTTAGAGCCTTTTAGAAGTGCCTCTGCACTTCTAAAAGTGCAGCCACACTTCTGCTTAAGAGTCTTTTCCCCCTTCTTTTTTAGTCAATATTCACTTTATGTCAGTATGTAGTTAGAATGTGCTATCAGTATGCAGTAATATATTAGTAACTAGCACATGTTCCTGTAACCAGTCCTTTTTCTACTACACATTCAGTGAGTAAATTGAACCTTGTATTTTTTAAAAATATGGGCTCAAGGCTTTTATTGGTTACAGTAAAGAAGCAACATAAGGGGTAGTGTGAAAAGTAGAGGAGGACACAAAACAGAAAACCGATGGCTTAAAGAAAAATTGTACGAACCTGAACTGAGCCAAACTGGTTCGACTTACCTTACCTCGGTGGCACTGGCGGGACTCAAGGTAAGTGTCCACAACAAAAAATGAAATGAACAAAACAGAAATTTCAGTTTTGTTTCATTTCATTTTTCTTTGATGGGTTGGTTCATTATTTGTTTTGTTAGCTAACAAAATGAATAATGAATAACGAAACAAATTAAAAATTTAAAAAAGCAGCCATTTAAAGTCACCATGGAGTTGAACAAATTACAAATTTGTTTTGTGCCCATCTCTAGTGAGACAGAGACTACCTGATGGAGGTCATGTAGCTATGAATTTCATGGTTGGCAAAGAGCTTATCTTTTCGTCCTTCAAACCCCCCACCCACCCACTTCCAGCCTTCCTGGCTGATCTGAGGGGAGATGCAGACTGAGCTGGATTCCTGAGTATATGAGCTTAGCTATGGAATCCATTTTCCTCCATCTGGGGCCTTCCTGCTCAGATAGAGATATGAATGGTTCCCAAACGCCTTACCCATGCAGGCAGCTTGGGTTATGTCCTTCTCCCCAAGAGACGTCTCTAGCCAAGACACTAAAATGAAGAGGAACTGAAGCTTCTCTTCAATGTCTTCCAATTTTGCATTGAACAAAAGATCCATGAGCATTAAGAGACAGAGGTTTCTGAGGTTGATGTACCTTAATCAAGGCTTATTGAGGTCAATAATTATACTTTTTTTGGTTTTGTTAGCTGTTGGATGGAGCACTAGTATTCTGCAATTTTTTTAAAAAAAAGTATATTATAAAGAAAAGCCTAACATATGTTTTGAAGTATTATTGATATTTCATTTTAATAGTTATTTTCAAGTGTATAATAATCTAATCAAAATAGTTGCCCATTCTGAAACATTATGAACTTCTAAAATATCTGAAATACAAAACCAATATAGAAGTGACTTGCTCATTTTCACACTGCTTAAGGGCAATGGGGTTTCTTAACAAAATAGATGGAAACCTTCCTATTTTCAAATCATGCAGCTTACATATTCATAAAATAACCCCCACGGTATTGTATTATGTTCAATACACCCAGAAGCCTGGGTGAAAAGATACAGAAATCTAGCTTCCATTCATCATCATGCTTCAAAAAAGAATCTATTTCATACTAATTTTCAGTGAATTTTAAAATGTTACTATAAGAGAAAGGATGGAAGAGGGGGAAAATAGCGTATTTCCAAACTTAAGTTGGAAGATTTCTCTGTGTTTAAATTTATGACATAGTAAACGGAAAAGGATGTGTCACAATTAATGAACTAACATTTATTGAGATGATTTATATTCGATTTCTGCCACTTTTAATATTACAACTTCATTTTAGATTTTAACTTCTCACCTCAAACTAATTCCACTGAAAATGAAATGGTGGGCTAATAGAAGAGACCAGATTGCATGGATTGGCATGGATGGAAAAAAGGAGGAATTAATTATCCATCTTTGTCTATATTGATCTCTCTTTCTCTTTCTCTCTCTCTTTCTCTTATTTTACACATCTTCCTACTTGGTAGCATGTATGTATGTATGTATGTATGTATGTATGTATGTATGTATGTATGTATGTATGTATGTATGTATGTATGTATGTATGTATGTATGTATGTATGTATGTAAATAAAGATCTCATGTCCTTTTAGCTGATATGACCTGTTTTTCTTCCCCCTATCTCAGGTATTCCCCACTGGTTATTTTGCAAACAAATCTCTCATTGTACTGCTGTTCTGCATCACACACACCACACAAAACTCCCCTCAACCAGGAGAAATCCCCTTCTCTTGGTATAACCTATTGATTAACCTGCAAAACCTTCCAAAAGAGCAATCTGCTGCCAGAAATTTTTTTTCTAACTAAAACATACTGGAGGAAGAGTTCTTGGCTTGTTTGTTTGTTTGTTTGTTTTTTAAGGTGGGCATGAGGAAAGCAAGAGAGGAACCTACTTACTGAACACCAAACCCAACCCTTCCCCAGCATAGGGATGCCACCAAAGCCATTACACAAGGTTCTATCAATCCTAAGGTGTCTTTTAGATTACATTTTTATGTTACATATTTGTTTGCTTGCTTGCTAATTTGTTTATAGCAAGTGCCAGAATACACTGCAGACTTGTCTGAGAAAGTCTGCGGATTGTTTTTGTTGGTTGGTAGGTAGGTTTTTAAAAATCTTTTTTCTAAGCTCTTGCTTAGGTTGTGCTGCTCAGAAAGTAACAGATTGCAAATGACTGTGTTAAGGTCCCTGTGCAGGAAACGTTATTTGACTGAAGATAACATGTGTCGTCCTTTAAGGACACACTGAGCAGAGGGCAAACAAAGAATTTTCCACTCTACAAATGTTCAAGATGGTTCAAGATGGCAGGATAATATGAAACAAGTCTGTGCCTTTTCACCAGGAGAGTATTCTGTTTGGAACATTTCACAAAATAATAAAGACATTTTTTTTCTTCAAATGCAGACTCTGGATGAATATATGTAATATGATAAATGTTAACTGGAAGGATGATGCACAATGTGCTAAGACAGACAGTGCTGAAAGGGAGCCACAGACCCTGCAGATTTATTAAAAATCGCAAACTTAGTTTTCCATTAACATTTCTTGTTTTGGCATCTTAAAGAGAAGGAAAGTTGATTTCAGCTGAACATCCTGTGGGGAAATTAGTTCATTTTGCTAAAGTATCTTAATAATTACAGTGACATCAAGGTTAATTGCTTAATCTGTATTGCCATAGTGCAGTCCCATTGAAATTCTTGCACAATCTGTTCTATAATTAGTGCCAACATACCCATATATAGAACAGGCTGTAACCTAAATAAAAGTACAGGTTAGGTATGATTATTAAATTTGATATGTACTATTGCACAGTGCTCTAGTTTGCTTATTTTGAAAGAAAGGTGATACTTATATAAAAATAATACATTCTTATATGTTATGGCATGGAGAATTCATTCAGAGAAATGTCAGTTCATGGTTAGAGCAGAGCCAAAATTCTTGCCCACCCCCCACCCCCGCTTTTCTTTGTTAAAGTTTCTCTATTTAACCTGATTTGTTTCCAGTATAATCTATACCATGAATGTGGAAATCTTGGCACCATATCTTCTCATACACTGTAATTTATAAAGCAAGGGATGGTCTTTAGAAAATATATTTTTCCAATAAAGTAGAAAAAATGTTATTTCCCCCCTCTACTGTATTGAATGAAAAATTATCAAAAACTTAAATTTGCTAACTGGTTATGATACGATCCCATTATCCGTGGGGGCAATATCCACCATTTCACTTTTCCATAGCCTGAAAATGCTAAAAAATATTAAAATAAAAATCCCAGAAATATATATTTCCAAATATGAGGTAACCAAAGGCCACGCCGCACATCATGTTCACTATTAAAACAGTGTTTGCTATAGTCAACACTTTTCAGCATCTGTGGGCTTGAAACCAATCCGCTATGAGTATGGGGAGCGGTTTCCAACTGTATAACCAAAACCTAGCCTCCCACATACATTCTACATTAAGACTGGCAAAACCTATTGCTTTCTCACACATTCTGATTTTTTAAAGCTAAAAACCATCCCTTCTAAAAAGGGAGGGGATTTATTTTAAAAGTCCTCTCTCTTTTTTTTTTTTTTTACTTGCCAGATGGCATGGGTACTTCCTAGCATGAGGGAGATTGTGTTGTACCTGCTATTTTTATTTATTTATTTATTATTGGATTTATACCCCGCCCATCTTCCCAAAGGAACTCTGGGCGGCTTCCAGCAGACTGTCCAATGCAACAGTGGTCAGGATACAATACAAGATACAATACAGAATACAATAAACAGGATCAATACACAATACAATACAACAGACAAACAGTAGGTTAAAATGAGCACTGCTAGCACCCTTCGCAGGCCAACTAAGGGCTCAATGGCCCAACATCTTTAAAATAATAGCAATGAGAGCAGATGGCGGGTAAAAAAAAACCCATTAACTAAGTAAGTTACACTTGCTACTCTAATGTAAAAAGTATTTGGGAGAAAAATGACTGGATGTTGGCCCTATGACTGGATGTAGTTGGAAGGCAGCACTAACATATTTGGGATCTTGAGAAGAAGGTGGCGGGAATGGGGAGACACTCCTGGGGTGGTCCAAAAGAAACAGCATCAGTTTGCCTGCCATTGTATGAACTAACATTTATGTCTCTAGATGTGAAATTAGAGATGATTTTTGAAATGGAATGTGGGGAAAGTAAATGACTCTCCATCACATGCAGTCCTTTTGAAGCAGGCAGCCAGGTGTTAGGTAGAATGGGACCATTCAAGGTCCCACAATTCTCACAATCAGTTTTGTTTTCTTCACTTCAAATATATGTTGGCTGCAACTACAGAGTGAGGGAAATGTTAATTCATTAGCACTCATTGCTGTGAAGTCTCAGTAGGGGATCCGGATCTATTTGGTTTTACGTAGCCACACAGGGAGACATGAGATAAATCTGCTTGATTGGAGATCCACTGAAGTACCTTAGAGGTGTGTGTGTGTGTGTGTGTGTGTGTGTGTGTGTGTGTGTCATTACAGTCGTGACCGACTCTTCATGACCCTATGTCCATGGAGTTTTCTTGGCAGGAATACTGGAGTGGCTTGCCAGTTCCTACTCCAGGCGCCTACAGCACTTGGTATCCCCTGGTGGTCTTCCATCCAAGTACCAACCAGGGCCGACCCTGCTTAGCTTCCGAAATCAGGCGAGATCAGATGTGCTTAGGGCATCTAGGATGTCGTGGGTCAAACGAACTACCCAAAACAAGCTGTAAAGGTTTTTCTCTTGCATTCTCTCCTTTGATTGGTCAACATATGCATGCAAAACTCCTTGTGGCAACTCCGGAACCACTGAATTCTGCTTGGCTGGCTCTTACCAAGCCTACGATTGTTCTGATCTTGTTGCCTGTGCCTTCTTGGAACCTGAAATGTGGAAAGTGTTGAGGGAAGGGAAAAAAGATCCTGGCAAAAGCTATTGCTAGAAGAAGGTTCTTGGTACCTTGCCCAAAGCTGCATAATGTGGTTGCTGTCACTGTTTCTGAAGTCTGGCATGAGATTGAGCTCTGCAGTGATGAGATCAAGTGAGTTGTCCTACTGATTTGTATTGAGCCATGAGAGAGACAGTGAATTAAAGTGAGCTGGTTAGCCAGAAGGTTGGCGGGATGACCGCTCATGTCAGAGATGGAGAAAAAGACATGGAAGAGGGAGGGAAGAAAGGATGAAGGATGGTGTACTGGCACAGTGATTTTCTGCACTGGTTCAAGCAACTGCATGCCTTAACCAACAGAGGGGAAAACTCCAGATGGGGAGCAGAGACTCAGGGATGATTTTCATCTCCTTTTGCATCATGTGAACAGTGGGGAAAATGTCAATCAGCCTGTTCCAAACCCATCACCTTTCCTTCATTTTTCCCAGTGTGTCTGAACTCTTAGACTGGAGTGTCATTCAAATGGAGGACATCTTCAAAAGGAGGGCTGTGCTCTGGCTACCCTTCAGAAGGGATCTGCCCTTCCTAAAAGAGATTACATGAATCCATGTATGGAGTACTAATATAGTCACTAGTCAGTGCAAAATGCCAAATATTTCCATTGGATACAATTGCTTCTACATGAAGAAGGACACAAACAGAGCTGGTTTGGGATCATCTCCTGTTTCTGGAGGTGCAACAGGAGGCCTGCCAGTTAATTCTTAGCTGAGATAGGAGGAGTTTTTGTTTAAAAGCAAAACAGCAGTAAAACCACCTGCAGGCTGTTAAATATTTTAATTTATGCTCTGACATTAATCTACTGTGATTGTTTGACAATTAATTTGCTGTGATTCATGAAGCTTGACTACTTCTCTATCCAGTTTTCTTGGGGAGGAGATTGGAAAGTGAGAAATATTTTGGAGGGGCTCCCACTCTTACCTTGTACCCTCTGGAATCATCCCTGAAAGACCTCATAGTTATTTACAGCTGCTAGAAGTTTTGTCTGTGGTTTCTTTTTCAGAATGATGCCTGCAGTGGGGAAACCTATTAATTAGAAAGACTGTTCTTGTCCATTATGAAACTTCAAGCCAACCCACAAATTCTCAGAGAGTCAAAGTGCACAGCTGCCACTTATTAATTTCTCAGAAAAACCTTGAGATACTCCCAGCTGCAGCTTTTGACTCTCCATTTAAGTTACACATAACTCCACAGAAAACCTGCTTATTACATATTTAAAATGCTTCAGGATCCTGGGATTTGTCCGGAGAAATCTCTACTTTCCATTATAAAGGCACACTTACCACTGCTTTACATGTTGAAATATATTGGAGGGTGTCCAGTGAGAGGTTTCCCATGAGTCAATGCTTTCCTTCAGCAGAATAGGAAGGAAGTGATCCCCCGTCACTGCCATCTCAGCCTCTCATGTTCCCCCAAACACCTGCTCCAGATGGCAGGGAAACTCTACACAGCTGGTTTTCTGGAGGGATCAAAGCTCCAGGTGGAAGATGAATAAATGTCTGCTGAACTGGTGGTCACTAGTCAGATTGAGGCTGGATCCATGCCAATTATCTTTCACACACCCAGTGTAAGCAACCACGGTCAATCCATCTGTCAATTGTGCTTTTAAAAACATGCAGTGTGTGAATATTCATCCACATTCAGTGAACTTCAGTGAGCCAGCTACAAATAACTGTCTATTGAGAATGTAGACCTGCTTTCTTAAACAAGCATCCTTTCAGATTTATTTCCTTATTTGTAGTAGCAGCTCTGATTAGCTCTACATTATGTGCTTTATCTGTACTCCAGTCTTCCCAAAGCCATGAAGTACACATGCATATACATGCAAAAGCACACACAGACACACACAGAGAGACACATGAGCAAATTAGACAGAACCCCTTTTAGAAATATATCAACAATAACATTAAAAACTAAACAATTTCAAACACTTTCAGACTTATATGCTTAAGTTAAATATTGATTGTTTGTGTTTCTTTATTTTTATTTTAAAGACTGGTTGAACTAAACTGAACTATTAAATTATATGTACTATTAAAGTTCATATTTGATTATAGATAAGACAGGTATGCTTATCTAACATTTCTACGTGTGGATGTGTGACTCTATAGATAGTTTTACCAAGCCAAGTGTTTTGCACTAAAACATGCCATTGGATTTAGTATCTTTCCCTAGTACTACAGAGAAAATCAGTAGATAATTCCATCTTTAATATCAGAATAGGAATATTACCTTAAATATTAGAACCAGACTTTAAATGTAAACAGCCTTCTGTGAATATAGTCACATAGCCTGTTTGGCATCAGTAGATATTTCTGCAAGTCTATTAACCAGGCATAAAAGCTCAAGCATCTCTGTGTTTGGAGATATTTTGTAGTGTGACAGTTGTGACTCATAGTAGGTCTAATAAGTGAACTTTAATGAAAAACAAAGATAATTGAGATCTTCAGGTTAGTTGCACAAAGCTTTCATCACTAAGAGGCATTTCTTCCTGTGAAAAACAGTTTATCTGGAAATGAAGTGGATTTTGTTGTTTTTGTTGTTGCCATCCTCAAGTATAAGGAAAATGGAATATGGAAACAGGTCACCACTGAAATTATACTTTCATGCTGGCTTTTAAAAGAGAAAATAATATTTAAAGAATTTTTTTGGGGGGGGCTTTCTCAGGTCAAACACCATAAATTTTAATATATCTGTTTGAGGTCTAGTAATATTTTTCCATTTTCCTCTTTATCAACTTGTCACCATGGATACTGCTCAGAGCAGTTCTACAGATCATATAATCTTGTGCCGTTTCAACTGTGTTTGGGTAACAGCTAAGAGGAAAAAGAAGTACAGGAGAGAGCAAATAAAGCTCTGCTGCTATTATTTTCCTTTCTTTTCTGTTTTCTAAAGGTGAGTTAGGTTCAGATCATTTTACTTGCTCATGGTAACCTTTCTCACTTCTTATTCTTTAAAAATAAAGGGGAGGAGGAGACAAGAGAGGCAGAGGCTCAAAACCATGTCGGGTGTAAACAGGAACCCTTCTATGACTTCAGCAGATTATTGTAACAGGTGAGGAATCTAAATTTGGATTTACAGCTGCAACGTTTAAGATCTGAAACCATTTTCAAGATCTCAGAACTCCAACGTCATCGCTGGAGCTGCAAGCCTAGGAAATCAAGTCTATTTTCCATGTATTTTATTTTTAATCCATACTGTCTGTTCAAGCTTTATAGTAGAGATGGGCACGACTCGGGAAAATGATGTTTTCGAGTTGTCGTGTGTCGGAGGCAGTCCGTTTCAGCTCGTTTCCATTTTTCGCGAAATTTTGCAAAAATTAGTTGGTTCGTTTTTTCATTTTTTCGTTGTCATTAGTACTGGTTTGGGGGGGGTAGCGGGCTCCTGGAGGGAGCTGCAGGAGTCAGCCAGAGCCACAAGTGACGGACTGGCAGACTCTTTGCACCCGCTGTGTCTCACGTATTTGCATGTAGTGCAATGCAAGTAGATCTGGCTTAGGGTTAAGACAGGTTAGCGCAAGGGCTAGGGTTAGGCTAGTTACGGGTGAGGTTAGGGTGAGTATTGGGGTGCATCTGGGTGCCTCTCTGACCCACTTAGAAGGACAGTGTACTGGCGTATGGGTTAGGCTTAGGGTTTGGGTTTGGGCTACGATTAGTGGGCTGTTTATGCCCGATTGGCACATCCCAGAAGTCTCTGTGGTCAACCTGGCCAAGTGGCCATGCAATTGGTGGAAAATTTGCATGGTTCACTCCCATGGGCGAGCCCATCATTGCGAATGGGCAGGTGTAAAAAAATAAAATAAAATAAAATAAAATAAATTAAAATCAACGGAGACTTTTTTTTGCAAGAAAAACCCACTGCTGCTACTGTAAAAATTCAAGTATTTAAAATAGCTAATTTTCGCATGTTTCTGTGGTGCTTTGGTGGGGTTTTGGGCAACGATTTCAAAAAAAATATTGCGGTCGCCATTTTGGATCCCCCGCACTGCATGGCAAATGGATGCGCCCTCCCAGCCTGGTACAGTCTGCAAAACCTGGCCATGCGATTGGTGGAATGGCTCCAAAACTTTGCATGGTCCACTCCCATGGGCGAGCCCATCATTGCGAATGCGCAGGTGTAATAAAATAAAATAAAATAAAATAAAATAAAATCAACGGAGACTTTTTTTTGCAAGAAAAACCCACTGCTGCTACTGTAAAAATTCAAGCATTTAAAATAGCTAATTTTCGCATGTTTCTGTGGTGCTTTGGTGGGGTTTTGGGCAGCGATTTCAAAAAAAAATATTGCGGTCACCATTTTGGATCCCCTGCACTGCATGGCAAATGTATGCGCCCTCCCAGCCTGGTACCAGCAGCGCAGCAGTAGCAATACCCAAGGAGAGGGGGCGGGGAACCCCCCCCCCTAAATAAAACACCCTTCTGGCCTGGTAGGTGCCCTCAGACAGTTTTCGCCTACTTTTAGGGCCGGGAATCGGTTTTTTTTAACTTTTAAAACCTTTTTTTCTTTGCCGCTTGGCATTGCGCGATCGTCGCGATGCAAGTAACGAGCACGACAAATCAGACCAAAATTGTTCGTTCGTCGGTTCGAGCTCGAAGTCTGGCGGAGTAATTCCCGTTACCGTTTCCGTAGAGTAACGGAAACGAGTAACGGAAACGGAAACGGGAATACCGCTAAGTTGTGCCCATCTCTACTTTATAGTAAAAGTATTACCATATATACTCGAGTATAAGTCGTCCCAAGTATAAGTCGAGGCCCCTAATTTAACCCCCAAAACTGGGGAAACGTATTGACTCGAGTATAAGTCTAGGGTGGGAAATGCAGCAGGGCCTGGCAGGTCCTCCTTTGTTTGCTGGGGGAGTGGTGTGTGATGTTTAAAATGATTTTTAGCCACTGATATAAGTGCTTGGGTCAGTGGCTAAAAGTCATTTTAAACATTGCATGCCACTCCCCTGTGATGCAGTGGGGGGGGGGTCATGAGAAGCAGCACACAATGTTTAAAATGACTTTTTGGCACCGACCCAAGCACTTGCCTCAGTGGCTAAAAGTATTGACCCGCATATAAGTCGAGGGCCCCTTTTTTCAGCCCAAAATTAGGGCTGAAAAACTAGGCTTATATTCGAGTATATACAGTAATTAAACATTGGAAAATAAAAGCAAAGTTATAAAACTAGGTATCTTAACCATGTAGATGAGCGGGACAAATATATATTTTTGGAGGTCTAACTTCATACCATCATCTTATTAGCAGATGTTGGGTACGCATATTTTTGGCTGCATTGGTAGTTCTAAGAAGACTGAAAAGTTTTAAAGATGATGCTCAGTCAGTTCTGAGGCTGCAGTCCCACAGTACCTGGGAGGATGAGCTCAAGTTCAAAAGGCAGTAACCCTTTTCAAGGTAATAGAAAGAAATGCACCCTTGGATAACTGTCTTCCAAAGTCTTTCTGCTACTGATGCAAAGACATGCCACCACCTTTGCTTCTGTCATGTCAGTGTTCCTGCTCTGGAGGTGACAAACGATACAGGTTGGGGAAGATGAGGCTTTCACAATCCTCCAGCATGCCACCAAACTGGCAGCAAAATGATACCTGACTTAGAGGTGGTGTAGTGATTTTCAATTCTATCTGATCTAATAGGTGGGAAGGAAGAGAGTCATCCCACTTTTCTAATGCATTTTGATCAATTCTAGGGCCTCACATTTGAAGTCCACATTCTGTTCATAGTAAGGGATGTTGCCCAACTCACTATAAAAACATTCTGTATATAATATAAAAGATCTTCAACACATGAGGATGTCTGGTAGACTGAGTCTTTGACAGAACAGTCCTACTGAGGATATATATATTACTTGATAGTAGACATGGGCACGACTCGGCGAAATCCTCGTTTTCGTTACGTAATGAAACGAAGAACGACAATTACTCCGCCAGAACTCGAACTCGAACAGACTAAAGAAAAATTGGGTCTGATTTGTCGTGGTTGTTCCTGGCGTCATCGCAGCAATCGCGCAATGCCAAGCGGCTCAGGAAAAAAGTTTTTTAAAAAAAAACCCGATTCCTGGCCAAAAAAGCAGGCGAAAATATGCCTGCCTCAGGGCACCTACCAGAGGGGTGGTTTCTGGGGGGGTCCCTGGCCTCCCCCCCTCTCCTGGGCTGCACATCCTCATTGTCTCGCCAACTCGCCAAGCGGCGCGGCACAGAAAAAAGTTTAAAAAAAAAACGATTCCCGGCCAAAACAGCAGGCAAAAATATGCCTGCCTGAGTGAGGGCACCTACCAGAGGGGTGGTTTCTGGGGGGGGGTCCCCGGCCTCCCCCCCCTCCTCACCTGGGCTGAGCATCCTCGTCATCTCGCCAACTCGCCATGCCATGCGGTGCGGGCGGGGGATCCAAAATGGGGCAACCGCAAGCAATATTTATTTATTTTGAAATCATGGTGGTCCAAAAACACACCAAAGCACCACAGAAACATGCGAAAATCGCTATTTTAAAACTGCCTGAATTTTTACAGTAGCAGCAGTGGCTTTTTCTTGCAACAAAACGTCTCCATTGATTTTATTTTATTTTATTTTATTTTTATTTTTTTACACCTGCGCAATGATGGGCTGGCCATGGGAGTGGACCATGCAAATTTTTGGAGCCATTCCACCAATTGCATGGCCACTTGGCCAGGTTTTGACCGAGACTTCTGGGATGTGCCTGTCGGGCATAAAAAGCCCACTAACCGTAGCCCAAACCCGAACCCGAACCCTAACCCTAACCCATACGCCAGTACACTGTCCTTCTTAGTGGGTCAGAGAGGCACCCAGAGGTGCACCCCACGAACTCACCCTAACCTTACCCGTAACAACCCTAAGCCTAGCCCTTGCGCTAAACCCCCTAACCCTAAGCCAAATCTATACTCGCATTGCACTACACAAGCAAGTACAGTTCCCTTCTTGGTGGACCACAGAGTGCCCAGACTGAGGAGGAGCCTTCCCCCAGTGTGCGCACTGTGACACTGCAGTTAGCAGTGGGCCTGTGGTCAACAGAGAGAGGCACCCAAAAAAGAGGTGCCTCTCTACTCAACTTGGTATGCATATCCAATTGGCTATGCATGCCATTTTGTAGCGGGCCAGAGGAGGCACCCACCCCAGAGAGGTGCCTCCAGGAGCCCACTTTCCCTTCATAGTGGGCCAGAGGAGGCACCCACCCCAGAGAGGTGCCTCCAGGAGCCCGCTCCCCCCCAAACCAGTACTAACGACAGACAAAAAAATGACAAACGAAACGACAAATTTTTGGAAAATTTCACGAAAAACGGAAACGAGCCGAAACGGGCCGGCTCCGACACACGACAACTCGAAAACATCATTTTCCCTGGTCGTGCCCATCTCTACTTGATAGAAATCTAGTAATAGTTCCAAACATCAACACTGGACAATCTCTCATAGACCAAGCTTTCAACGGAGCAACCCTGCTCAGTGCATGGGGGAACATCTGAAGGCAGATTAAGGCTGCTATCCCACGGCCAGAAAATATGGATCAAAGTAAAATGCAGATTCCCCCCCCCTGAATTTTCACAGGGTTGAAAACGCGGTTCCTGTATCTCCACAAGCGCAGTTTAAAGAACCGCATCTTTTGTGTCCCCATGAGTGGGAACCACAACACAGCAGAACAAAAAGGATTTTCCGAGTCCCCACAGACTCAAGTACTGGTTACATACCCAGATTGGACCTGAGACAAACTTTGTGCCACCTTGATAGTACCACTCTATTCTGCTCTGGTCAGACCCCACCGGGAGTATTGTGTCCAGTTCTGTGCGCCTCAATTTAAAAGGATGTTGACAACCTCGAGCGGGTGCAGAAGACGGCGACCAGGATGGTTGAGGGTCTGGAGGAAATGTCTTATGAGGAACTGCTTAGAGAATTGGGAATGTTTAGCCTTTCAAAAAGACTGAGGGGATATGATAGGTATGTTTAAATATTTGAAAGGATGTCATATTGAAGAAGGAACAGGTTTGTTTTCCATGGCTTCAGAGACTAGGACTCGGGGCAATGGTTTCAAACTACAAGAAAAGATATTCCATTTGAAGTTTAGGAAGAACTTCCTGACAGCTAGAGCTGTCGGCAGTGGAATATGCTGCCACAGAGGGTGATGGACTCTCCTTCTTTGGAGGTTTTTAAGCAGAGGCTGGATGGCCATCTGTCAGAAATATTGTGATGGGGTTCCTGCATGGCAGGGGGTTGGACTAGATGGCCCTTGAGGTCTCTTCCAACTCTATGATTCTATGATTCTATGATTCAAGACCAGGTACTTGTAATGCTGGCTGGGTCGCGCTTAAGTGGGCATGGTAGCCTTTTCTCCCTTTAAATCTGCTTCCCGTGGGGACACAATTTTATTAACCATATGTTCGAGAAGTTTGAAGTGGTTTTTATTGGTTCTGGGTTAGCAGCTATGTCTGTTATCCAAGCTCTGGTAAGCTCATGATAGCAAATGAGAAGGAAGAAGCATTTTGCTTACTTTCCTTTTGAAACCATTTTGAACCAATGGTCTCCTACTGGTTGAAATGGGAAGAATGGATGCTCATGTTTCCAAATAAGGATAAACACACCTTTATCTTGTGAGATTGGAAAGCTGTAGATTCTGCAGATAATCAGAATATTCTGGCTGTAGCACATTTCCTTCCGCTCCTTTCTGTGCTTGAAGCTCTCCTCAGCAGCTGGGATTTAGATTCCATGCTCAGATCACCATCTCCACAGATGGGTCCCTTTTCTTTCCTTTGGAAGCTGAAATCCAACATACTCTCTAGACCTTAGAATATTATCCAAGAGAATATTGCATGGAATATTAATTCCAAATAGAGATGGGCACAAAATGAACTTTTAAATCAAAGAAGAATGAAATAAAATAGAAATTTCTGTTTTGTTCACTTCGTTTTTTTGTCTCCCCCGCCGCTACCTTGTCCTTGCTGGTGGCCACCACAGTCCTCCTGGTCCTGGCGGGGAAGGTAGGCCTGTAGAGCTGCCGGTCCCAAGCCAGTGCCTCAAAAAGCCCCTGCTGGGGAATTTTAAAACAGCACAAAATGAAAATAAAAATAAAAATAAAAAGAAGCACCAACCCGGCCCCAGGGGTGGCCGGGTCAGTGCTCTAAAATTAAGGAAAATAAAAAAACAAACAAAAAAAACCAGTGCTGACCCAGCCCCAGGGGTTGTGTGGTTGGTGCTGTAAACAAAAAATAATAAAAAAATAGAGCCAGGGGCGGTGCGGTCAGCCCGACCTGGCCCCAGGGGCCATGCAGTCAGTGCTTTAAACACAAGCAAACAGACAAACAAAAGGAGCACCGACCCAGCCCCAGGGGTGGCCGAGTCTGTGCTCTAAAAGTAAGGGAAAAAACCAGCACTGTCCCAGCCCCTGGGGCCGCGTGGTCGGCACTTGAAGGGAATAACAAACAAATGAGGCACTGGCTTGGGGCTAGTGCCTCAAAAAGTCCCCACTGGTGACTTTTAAAGCAACAACAACAACAACAACAACAACAACAACAACAACAACAACAACAACAACAACAATCAGTGCAGTCGGTACTTTAAAAAAAAGGAGGTGGCTGGGTTGGCCCTCTAAAATTAAGAAAGAAAGAAAGTGCTAACCCAGCCCTAGGAGCTGTGCGGTTGGTGCTGTAAACCAAACGATAAATTAAAAAATAGAGGCAGCACCCACCTGGCCCCAGGGGCCGTGTGGTCAGTACTTAAAAAAAAAAGGAGCACCAACCCAGCCCCAGGGGTGTCTGGGTAGGTGCTCTAAAATTAAGAAAAAAATAAAAAAATAGAGCCAGTGCTGACCCATCCCCTGGGGCTGTGCAGTCGGCACTTGAAGGGAGGGGGTAATTGAGGCACTGGCCCCCAAGCCAGCACCTCAAAAAGCCCCTGCTGTCAGGGCCAGGATCGCCGCCGCCCAGTAAGTCGGACCCAAACTGGTTCAGCTTGGTTTGTGATTGTACAATTTTTTTAAAAAAAATTTGTTCTAACCCAAACCAAAGGGTGGGCCCGAAACAGACGAACCCTAATCATGGGTTTTCTGTTTTGTGCCGACCTCTAATTCCAAATGCTTGTCTCCAAATACACAGTGATTAACCAACACTGATTATTTTACAACATTCTAATTCTACAACCATTGAATAAATTTATATATGAGTGTATTTACTAAAGTGCCATGACTTCTTTCTAGTTGAGACAAACAATTATAATTACCCATAAAGGTATGATTATGTTTTATTTGGATTATTTGTAGCTAAATACTTTAATCATTTGCGTGCCATGAGCATTTATATTTCTTCTCATGATAATTCTATGATGAAGCTCAGTATTATTTCCATGACATGCATCTAAGTTTAAAACAATGACTTGCGCCAACTGTGCTAGATATAGGCTGATTAAGTTCCATTACTGTGCATAAGGTGAAATGTAGATGTATTCCTGGATCTAAAATGAACCAGATTGTGAATCGGGCTGTTTCTTCCAGTGATTTAATTGGGTTCCAAAACCTTCTCTTTAGCAAGATAGCAAATTGGAATGAAAGCCAACCATTAAATTATAAACCCAATGCATGCTTGTGCTATACACCTACTGCTATTTGCACTGAAGTAAGATGTTTGCTGCTCAGCTTTAGAAGGTCACATATCCTTGTCTTTGCTTGCTGAGCTTAATCAATATGAACGACATGTCAGCACATCAGAACAAACATCTGCTGCTGCCTCTCTTCTTTCCAGATGAACTAGTCTACCTTATTCTTGATCTCCTTTCACATCTGGGGCAGGTTCTTCCATACATTCCTAATCACTGGCATCATTGCACATGCATAGCTGGGCTGCCTCTAATGACAAGATCACAATGAAGCAATATTAATGCAGTTGTCTAAGACTGATAGGACAAACTCAGCAAAAATTGATCTTTCTGTCACCCCTTTGGAGTTAGCTAATAGCATGTTGTTCTTTCAAAGAGACCCAGCTCTACTTGATAAACTTGGCCTCGAGTATTTCACGGAAGTCTCCAAGGAAGTCAGTAAGAAATGAGGTGATGGAGAAGGTCAACACCTATTGAACTGAAATTAATTAAATGACCAGAGACCTTCACAGCGCTCATTGCTATGATTTATGTGCAAAGGCTGCATTCAATCAATACTGAAAATTGATGTGATCAATATGAAATAAAAGGAGGGGCATACTTTTTATATGCCTAGGATGTAAATGAATGAAGTTTGCCGACACATTACAGCAGTCAGTTTTGTATATTCTGTATGTGTTGCCCATACAAATCTTTGAATAATATTTTACTTGACATATTCATAAACATCCCATATTTTCCTTAGTTTCTATCCCACTGCAATTTCTGGAGAAAATAAGCGAAGAACAAGTGTTTGCCTCATAAATAAGATACAGCATATGAAAATCAAGGCTCTCTCTCTGACTGTGGGCAGCTAACAAACTGGGCTTTATGTCCTGCAGTGGAACGTGAGTTGGTGCAGACATCTGGAAGCAAGCTTAATGTGGCAGTTGTTTTCCCAAGCAGGCTGATGTAACAAGCATTAAACATTCTAGTTTGAAAGACTGGAGGATTCTTATGTCAATAGTATGTGGTTATGCACATAGACCTCATCTCCAATAGCAACTTTGCTTATCGTCTGCCATACCCTTGTGCAACTAATGCAATGTTCTTTACTCTGTTTGGGTAAAGAATAAGATGCTTACAGACCCCCATGATCAGGAACTGGCTTTTGTGCATTGAAGACTTGCAAGAGTGCTAAGCCCACTTAGAAGATCTGATTGACTTCTGGATGATTTGTCAATGGAGCATGGATAGAAGATAGAGAGTTATCCATCCCTAAGCACTCCCAAACTTTGAGCATGATTCTATGAACTCTACAGTCTTACAAACATGTGGTTAATATGCAAGGATTTGAGGTGTATGAAAGGCTTATTCTGTTTAGGAATCTGGATGCTGCCCTTCTGCCAGAAAAGCATCTTACGGTCAACCTCAAAAATCTAATATAGCAATAAAAATAAAATATATTTAATTCTTTCAAGAGATATGGTTTGCTATCCATATCAAATATTCCCAAGTCCATTTGTATAATTCAGTGAGGTAGCTTATGCTGAAAGAGCCTACTTGTCAGAACAACTCAAACCATTGCCACTATTTTGGATTTTACGAAATATTTCAGTGGTTTGAATTCTACAAAGGACTTTAGTGGTTCAAACTGGAGGGAATCAGGATATGGGGATTTTTTGTTTCATTAACACCCCCCCAGCATAATTTTCATAACTGATATTCATTTGATTGTTAGGAATACAGATTGAAATTATGGCAGAAAGCTTGCTCTGATAGATCTCTATCTGCCCAATGACTGTAAATGAGCCCAGTAACACATTGGGATGGTTGGAGGAGGTTTAGTCACCTTCAATCTGTTTCAAATTAAACCAGGAAAATCTGCCAGTCTTGTCAACTGCAGGGCCTGTCAACACAGGCCCACTGAATAGACAGACACCTGTCGAACAGGCTGATCTCCTGTCGAACAGGTTAAGCAGATGCTTAGCAGGGTCAGTGATGCTTGCCAGGGAAATAAAACACAAAATGGAATCCACAGTTCGGAATCAACAACAGGTGAAAGGATGTCCCCATGGGGTTTAACAGAAATAAAAAGGTGTGGAAGGAAAAAAATGCTAGTTGATGCACAGCAGCTCAAAGCAATGAGGGTAGGGACAAGGAAGAGAATGAAGGTGACAGTACCTTTAGTTCCTCTGCTTTTTTATTTGCTTCCTTTTTTAAAAAAAATGGAATATTGGTTGCTTTTCAGCATCCTCAAGTGGACCAAGTTGGCACAAAGTCACACCTTTCACCAACTCAAAGGAAAACCAGTCAGGCATCCCACAGTGGCCACTGTGAGACCTTGATTGATCCTGTGCTTCAAAGTTCCAAACAAAGTCTATGCCAATCATACAGCAAAACAAACTAATGTATCATGTTAGAATAAGCACCGCACGAAACCTACCATCATAAATTACACAACACAAGCCTGATGATGTCATCAGCAGCAACAGCAGCTGTATTTTGGTCAGGAAACATTCCACCAGCCCAAATTTCTTAGGCTCTGTTAGGGTCCATTTCATCCTGGAGAAGCCTTTGGGGACATAAGTGGGAAGTATTAAATATCTGAAAGTTGTAACCACCCTCCTCACAGTCAGGCCCAAGAGCCTGGGTGAGCAGAGGAAATTTTTAAGGCCACCGCTGATGATGGCATCAGATTTGCACAGAGGAACTTGAGATTAACTGATTTTGGCCAGTGGATATGGCCTCTTATGGATGATTGGCTTCTAATACTGTGCTAACTCTATTGTCTGCTTCTGCTCCAAGTGTCCACAGTTTCCCAAATTCAGCTCTCAGGGGATCCAAATGCTTTTCTGCAAATGAAATGCTTGTTTGAGTTGCTTGGTATACAGGGGCATTCACCAATATGACAGATACATCTTGTCAAGCATGTGGAAAAGATGGTATTGATTTCATAAAGAGGCGGCAAATACCAAGGTAGCATTAACAAATGACAGCGCTTGCTGAGATGCTGACTCACTGCTGTATGAAGAGGGCTCTGCTGGTCTCCACACTAACGTCAGATGCCTTTCCCCCCGAAAACTCTGTACAGAACAAATACTGGCAAATGTATCCAGAGTTTTATGCCATGAATCCAGCAAGGCAAGGGGCTAATTAAATATCTTCTGACATTGCACTCTCTTTCCTTTCTGCCTTGCTTCTCTTTAGAATCCACATACCGGATTTTCAAAATCTCAGTCGAATGAGAAAAAATATAGCGGGTTGAATCTAGGGATATGAAACATGACCTGATTTGCACAGTAAATGACAATACATTTAAAACCCAAAATGACAGGATAACTTTTTCCATTTCGTTCTATTCCATTTTCCCTAATGGTGTGCGGGGGTGGGAGCGAGTTGGTTGTTAGGTCTTAGGAGGAAAATGTCTCTTTGCAAGTGATGTTTTGCACATTTCTGGAAGATGCCCATTAATGGAAAAAGTAATAACTCCTGGCTGGGCCACTCTTAGACAAATCTGGGCAGTTAGCATTGTGTATCTTTAAAAAAAAGAGCTGGGTGGTTAGCCCAATGGTTTATGTATCTGACTGCAGACAAAGAGGTAGGAAGTAGAGATGGGCATGACTTGGAAAAAAAAATTTCGAGTTGTCGTTAGTCGGGCCGGTTCCTTTTCGGGTCGTCTCCGTTTTTCGTGAAAATTCGCAAAAATTAGTCGTTCGTTTTTTCATTTTTTCGTTTTTGTTAGTACTGGTTTTTTTGGGGGGAGAGCGGGCTCCTGGAGGCACCTCTCTGAGGTGGGTGCCTCCTCTGGCCCGCTATAAGGGAAAGTGGGCTCCTGGAGGCACCCGTGGGTGCCTCCTATCCTCACCCACTAGGAAAGGGGAAGCAGGCTCCAAGAGACCCCTCAACATGGGGGTCTCCCCTCCTCACCTGCTGCTGCTGCAAAATGCTATGCAATAGCCATATGGATATTGCATAACAGAATGTGCAGACAGTGATTGTGAAGACTAGTGGATGGCACTGAACCCAGAGCCGTAGTGAGATGCCTAACTAAGGCTCTCGCACCACCATGTCTCACACAGAAGGGAATTGTACTTGCATGTAGTGCAATGCAAGTACAACTGGCTTAGGGTTAAGGTGGGTTAGGGTTAGGGCTAGGGTTAGGCTAGTGACGGGTAAGGTTACGGTGGGCTAGTGGGTTGCACCTCTGGGTGCCTCTCTGACCCACTAAGAAGACAGTCTGTGACGTATGGGTACAGAGTCAAGGGTTAGGGTTAGGGTTAGGGGGCTAGGGCAGGTTTTAGGGGGCTTTTTGGCACATCCCAGAAGTCTCCATGGCCAAGTGGCCATGCGATTGGTGGGATGGCTCCAAAAATTTGCATGGTCGTCCACTCCCACATGGCTGGCCACTCGGCCAGCCCATCATTGCGCAGGTGTAAATAAAATAAAATAAAATAAAATCAATGGAGGAAAGAGGAGGAGAGGAGAGACATTTTGTTGCAAGAAAAAACCCACTGCAAATCTGGCAGTTTATAAATTTTCGCGTGTTTCTGTTGTGCTTGTGTGTTTTTGGACCACGATTTCAAAAACAATATTGCGTTCGCCGCCCCATTTTGGATCCCCCGCCCGCACCGCATGGCATGGCGACTTGAGTCCAGCTGCCCAGGACGGGGGGGAGGCAGGACCCCCCCCTCCAGAAACCACCCCTCTGGTAGGTGCCCTGCGCCCTTAGTCAAGCAGGCATTTTTCCGCCTGCTTTTTTGGCCCGGGAATGGGTGGGGGGAGAGTTTAAAAGTTTTTTCCTGTGCCGTCCGTGCCGCTTGCTTGCGCTTTAATTGCGGCGGCCGGTGGCCGGCGAGACTGGGCTTTTTGCTGGCTGGCTGCGAGCCTGCGGTGAGTGGCGCGAGTCCCACCAGAGCAGCCCAGGACGGGGGATGGGGGGGAGGCCGGGGACCTCCAGAAACAACCCCTCTGGTAGGTGCCCTGAGGCACGGCAGGCATTTTCCCGCCTGCTTTTCGGCCGGGAACCGGGTTTTTTTAACTTTTAAAAACTTTTTTTCTGTGCCGCGTGGCATCGCGCGATCGCGCAATGCAAGGAACAAGCACGACAAATCAGACCAAAATTGTTCGTTCGTCGGTTCGAGCTCGAAGTCTGGGGGAGTAATTCCCGTTACCGTTTCCGTAGAGTAACGGAAACGAGTAACGGAAACGGAAACGGGAATACCGCTAAGTCGTGCCCATCTCTAGTAGGAAGTTTGATTGTGCCTTCTATGAGTAGAACCTGCGTGTGTGGCCTTGGGCAAGCTGGACAGTCCCAGGGTGTCTTCAGAAGAAGAGACTGGTAAGCCAGTGCTGAATATCATCTACCTGGAAAACCTAGAACAGTGCTGCTATATATCAGAATTGATTTGATTCAGTTTTGTTATTGATTTACGGTTATTTGAATTGATTTAACATTCTTATTAGTATATCTACAAAAAGGAAGAAATATGCTGCACACACTGTAAGCATCTTTGCTTTATTCTTCTTCTTGGCCTCCAAATGACCATGGAACTACTGTTTCCTGGGCTGGCTCATCTAGAGGTTCAATCTGTAGTTGTTAACAACATGTGTGACAGTTACATAAGAAACAATGAAAATGATCTTGGATTTTATCACAGGTGTTACTGGGCAGCAGTGTGTCTCATCTCAAATGAAGGATAGAGATAGGAAGGTGTTTGTGTTCTTTCTAATCCAGTTTTGTTTTGTGAGGGAAAGATAAGTGACTTCACATTTGAATTTAGCTGTTCCTTTTTCTAACTTCATCATGTCACTTCACGTTAAACAGAAGGGCTACTAATTGAAGAGCAGAACAGGATAATATTGACTGTGGGATCATGAAGACCATTTCTTGGGTTACAGTTAGGAAAAGTTTTGTGTAAAAAGAACACCTCCTGTGTCCTCGCCTAGGTTTGAATGACAAATGGCTAGTCTTGTAGATGTAATCATTGAGGAATTACGATGCTCACTAGGCCTGCAATGGAAGTAGAAACTCCTTTATATGGTTGTCATTAAAAGTGTCAAAGCAATAACCAAGGAAATGCACAGCTCACAGATGACAGGCCTCTACACAAGGTTTGATTTTCAAGTTATTGATCTTTAGTTGAAATGCTGGTAAATGTAGAACATGGATCTATGCTTCATTTCTCCTCCCCTCCATCAATAGCGAGTGGTATCATGAAAGATGAAATTGATGTCCCATGTAACCCATGCGATGGGTCACATAAATGAGGTTTATCCTTTCAATTATTATAATACTGCTATAAAAGAAAACATGTTTCCTTTTTTTAAATATATTGTCATTTCCAATCTTTCTGTATAAGAGGATATTCCATCTGCAGCTCAACATGCTTCTTCAGCCACATAAGCCATAACTGAGCAGCATGCAGTCAAAGGTTGCATACAACCACCTCCTGGCCATTTTGCATTCATATTCCATGCCATTTCAGGTACTACCATTACAGATGCTGAAACCTCCAGTTATCCTGCGGGTTATGAAGTATATGGGCATATGTGCCTTGTTTTTCTATAGGATTGTGTTCCTAGTGGGAGCAAGATTCTTCTGGGAAACAAGGTGACTGCTTTCCCATGCCCCAGTTTGCTCATCAGAATCAGAAAGTTTTTGAAGCAACAGTGGAAGCAGATGTCAGGGTTGGTTTACCAGTGCTCCCCTCTCAGCCCCCTGCCAGGAATTCTCCACCACCTCCTAACTGGGAGGTGGCTTTTTCTGTTTGCCCCCTCCCTGCAGCCAGGAAGACCAGACCCTCGAGGAAGGACCAGTCCAGCACCAGGTAGGAGACATCTCTGGCACCGCCATTAACGAACCAAACCGAAATGAAGAATTTTTTTGGTTTGGAATGGTTCATTCTAAATCCACTTTGAGGTTTGTTATTTGTTTCATTATGTAACAAATTGAATAACAAATTGAACTAATAGTTTGTTTCGTGCCGATCTCTAGTTGTATGACATTGCTAAGCAATGCTCCCTGTCAGAATATTGGAACCTATGCTCAGTCAAAGACATTCTGTTCATATTGTTATGCCTGCATGGTTCTTCTACCCAGAAGCCAAGTACAGAGATGCTTTGGGTCATACCTTGTCCGAAAAAGAAGACATATGGGTCATTGAGTGTTAGATAAACAGGAAAATCCACATCAGCACTGTGATAGATATGGTCCCTACCAGCAGCAAAATGTTTTGCTCTGTGCCCGATTTGCCAATAAGAATAAGCCCACCTCCAAGTAAATGACTGTGTAGATACGCATATGGGAGCACCCAGAACACCTCTCAAATGAAGCACAGATCCTTTCAAGAGAAATATGTCAACCAGTTACTGCCACTGGGCTCCCCATAGGAAAATAAAGGCATATGCAAATATTGGCAAACAACTGTATTAAAAGGAAATAACTGAAAACCTCTTAAGAAATGCTGGCTAGTCTCTGGCACATCTGAATCTGTTCTGTTCTGTTCTTGCTAGTTCCTGTTGTCAACTTTACAACATGAAAGGATACTCTGCTGGACTACTTCACTCTTGCTTCCACAAAAGGCAGTATGATTCACCAATAGAGATGGGCACGACTTAGCGGTATTCCCGTTTCCGTTTCCGTTACTCGTTTCCGTTACTCTACGGAAACGGTAATGGGAATTACTCCGCCAGAATTCGAGCTTGAACCGACGAACGAACAATTTGGTCTGATTTGTCGTGCTCGTTACTTGCATCGCGGCGATCCCGCAATGCCAAGCGGCACAGAAAAAAAGTTTTTAAAAGTTAAAAAAATCCCCGATTCCCAGCCCTAAAAGTAGGCGAAAACTGTCTGAGGGCACCTACCAGGCCAGAAGGGTGTTTTATTTGGGGGGGGTCCCCGCCCCCCTCTCCTTGGCTATTGCTACTGCTGCGCTGCTGGTACCAGGCTGGGAGGGCGCATCCATTTGCCATGCAGTGCGGGGGATCCAAAATGGCGACCGCAATATTTTTTTTGAAATCGTTGCCCAAAACCCCACCAAAGCACCACAGAAACATGCGAAAATTAGCTATTTTAAATGCTTGAATTTTTACAGTAGCAGCAGTGGGGTTTTCTTGCAAAAAAAAAGTCTCCGTTGATTTTATTTTATTTTATTTTATTTTATTTTATTTTATTTTATTTTTTTACACCTGCACATTCGCAATGATGGGCTCGCCCATGGGAGTGGACCATGCAAATTTTCCACCAATCGCATGGCCACTTGGCCAGGTTGACCACAGAGACTTCTGGGATGTGCCAATCGGGCATAAACAGCCCACTAATCGTAGCCCAAACCCGAACACTAAGCCTAAGCCTAACCCATACGCCAGTACACTGTCCTTCTAAGTGGGTCAGAGAGGCACCCAGAGGTGCACCCCAATACTCACCCTAACCTCACCTGTAACTAGCCTAACCCTAGCCCTTGCGCTAACCCATCTTAACCCTAAGCCAGATCTACTTGCATTGCACTACATGCAAGTACGTGAGACACAGCGGGTGCAAAGAGACTGCCAGTCCGTCACTTGTGGCTCTGGCTGACTCCTGCAGCTCCCTCCAGGAGCCCGCTACCCCCCCCCAAACCAGTACTAACAGAAACGAAAAACGAACTGACTATTTTTTGCAAAATTTCGCAAAAAACGGAAACGAGCCAAAACGGACTGCCTCCGACACACGACAACTCAAAAACGTCCTTTTCCCTAGTCGTGCCCATCTCTATTCACCAATGGTGTGGGACGTGCACCTGCATAAACCTTTCCTGAGGTCACAGTGTCACTGCCTGCAGTGTGCTGCCCTGACAGTTAAGATGTAACCTGGAGCAACTGTTGGGACTCCATGCCCCCTCCTTGCCATGCTGAGCCATACTGGATGGAAGGTTATATTCCTGTCACAAAGTCTGATGTTGCAAGCTCTCATCCCACAACTTCTCAGTAACCGACAGTGGCTGATACTGAATTTTAATTACTTTCCCAGGGCCTCTAGTACTGAGGGATGGAAGATTGCAATGATGTATTAAAAACACATTAAGCCATCTTTGTGGCATTTGACATTCTTATGGAGGCTTTCTATGTTCTATATTGTTTCTGCCAAAATGGTGATTATTTTAAAAAGCTAATTTCAAGCTTTCTCCATGAAAATGTTTCAGCTTTACTGCCTGCATTTACAAAAGTATCTAAATGCACACTTTATATCCAATGAATTCATAATATGCATCCTCTTGTCTCAAAGCATTTTTTAAAGAAATGCTTAGATGGGTGCTTGATTCAGAATGTGTCTTCTGTTTCTCTGGACTCAAGTCAAGACTGTCACTGTGCAACCTTTGTTCCTAAAGAATGGGAGACATTTAAAATCTGTGCTGACATTTATTAGCTGGGATTATGTTTTAGCTGCCCTGATTTTAATGTCTATTTTGTTGAGGAACATTCTAATTTCTGTAATTAGAAAACCAAAAGGAGATTGATAGCTGGAAGGAAAGGTACAAAGGAATGAGAGAAGAATCCTTAAGAGTAAGGATGTGTCACTGGAGTGCACCTTGCTTTGGTATTCCTTATTACTAGTTAGAAGGCAAAAGCTGGACAATGGAGAGGGCCTACAGGAAACATGTTGATCTTTTGAGATAGGGCATTGGAGGAAGGTTTATGGACAGCATGGACCGCACAGAAGACAAACAAGTGGATACTAGATCAAATCAGAAAGCTTTCTGATAAAGTGGCAGACTAGGATTCAGGAGAGCAGGCTTCAAATCTGCTTGACAATCACAACTCATTGGGGTAGCAGCAGCAATGATGAGCTATATCTTGATCATCTCACAACCTCTGAACCACTATTAATATTAAGTTCAGAAACAACTTGATAGCCCATAACGACAAGGGCAATAGCAAAATTGACCTCTTTCACTAGAAGTGCAAATGACTACCGTGCCTTAGGCTTATCAGGAAATGAAATACCCATTGGGAAAAAGAAAGAACAATGCCAGGAGAAGTTGAAGGCAACAGGAAAAGAGGAAGATCTAATGGAAGATGGGTTGATTCTATATAAGGGTAGCCACCATCTTTTGCCTGTGAGACCTGTCAGGACTGCTAACCATAGGACCTTTGGAAAGTCATTAATGCGTAAAAGTCCTTGTTACATAAGAGCCTCGTGGCGCAGTGGTTAAATGCCTGTACTACAAGTAAAACTGTGCTCACGACCTGGGGTCAATCCCTGGTAGCAGGCTCAAGGTTCACTCAGCCTTCCATCCTTCCGAGGTCGGTAAAATGAGTACCCAGCTCGCTGGGGGGGCAATGTGTAGCCTGCACACTGTAATCAAAATTGTAAACCGCCCAGAGACTACTTGTAGTGGTATGGGGCGGTATATAAGCAGAACACTTTTGCTTTTACATCAGAAGCAGTTTGGCAGCACATAATACACCTGCATTTTAGCTTCAAACTACTGATTTGGATGTGTATTTTATGATGTAGACTAATCCCCCTACAGATGTTAGTTATAACTAATCACTGTCCAGCAGAAAAGTCTTCACAGTTGTGGGGCACACAAATTTTGACAAAGCTTGAATACAACATATAGCATTCAAAAGTTCCTTTATGTTTGAGTCAGGTTATTGCTTCAGTGGGCTTGGATTCTTTCTAGTTGGTCATACTAGAGATTAAAACTTGTGTGCACAATGAATTGAATGACTTTTAATTTCATTACCATGTTTCTTTTCAACATGAAGCCAGAAGCAGCTGATAAATGCAACATTATGAGTTATGGGTATGCACAATATAGTTTCATTACAGTGGTACCTCTATTTATGAATTTAATCTGTTCTGAATGTATGCTCTTAAGTCGAACAACTCTTAAGTAGAGGAGCCCTATCTAAAAAAAATTAAAATAAATAATTTGAAAAAAATAAAAAATATATCTGTAAGTAGAGCAGACTGCATCTAAAATGTGTAAGCACCAACTGTTTTCTGTACTTAAGTCAAGTTACTCTTAGGTAGAGGTGCCACTGTAATTACAAACACTCAATATAAAGAGAAACAATAAAATACCTAAGCCAGCATTGACCTAAGTGTAGCCCTCAGAACACAGTGGATTTTAGGTCTCTGTGCTCTACTCTTCTGTCCAATCGGTCTAAAACAATTGGTAGCAAATTGTTGGTCCTTACAGAAAATGATATTTTCCCCTGAGCCCTGGTCTAAGTAGTGCAAAATTCAGGTAGAGACCGTAACACTGCTATAGCAAGTGTATAATAATAAGCCAAGTAACAAAAAATAGAAAAGATATTTGAATGATACAATAGTCTTTTTTCATTCTGAAAGAGAGTGTTTTTCACATTTTCCTTAGTAGTTGAAAAAAGCATGGAGCATAGAATCATAGAGTCATAGAATCATATAGTTGGAAGAGACCTCAAGGGCCATCTAGTCCAACCCCCTGCCATTCAGGAACCCCATCACAATATTTCCAACAGATGGCCATTCAGCCTCTGCTTAAAAACCTCCAAGGAAGGAGACTCCACCACCCTTTGAGGCAGCATATTCCACTGCCGAACAGCTCTAACTGTCAGGAAGTTCTTCCGAATTTTCAAATGGAATCTCTTTTCCTGTAGTTTGAAACCATTGCCCTGAGTCCTAGTCTCTGAAGCCATGGAAAACAAACCTGTTCCCTCTTCAATATGATATCCTTTGAAATATTTAAACATAGCTATCATATCCCCCCTCAGCCGTCTTTTTGAAAGGCTAAACATTCCCAGTTCCCTAAGCCGTTCCTCATAAGACATTTCCTCCAGACCCTCAACCGTCCTGGTCGCCCTCCTCTGCACCCACTCAAGGTTGTCAACATCCTTTTTAAATTGAGGTGCACAGAACTGGACATAGTACTCCAGGTGGGGTCTGACCAAAGCAGAATAGAGTGGTACTATCACTTCCCTTGATCTAGACACTATGGTTCTGTTCATGCAACCAAGAATTGCATTGGCTTTCCTGGCCGCCGCATCACACTGCTGACTCATGTTCAATTTGTGGTCCACCAAGACTCCCAAATCACTTTCACAGGTACTATTCTCCAGCCATGTATCCCCCATCCTATATCTGTGCAATTCATTCTTTTTACCTAGAAGTTGGATTTTCAGAAGTTGGATGAAATATATAGATTGCCTTCTTGTCGGAGTTTATCATAATTGGGGAGACCAACTCAGTCTACCTGGAATCCACCACAGACCACACGTTCCCTTTGCCCCCACTGGTGCTACCCTCTTAGCCTCTTGCCGGGGGATTCCCTTACCTCATTTTATTTCAGTTTTTGTAAGTAACAAAATTCTTTGAAAAATTTTGTTTCAGTACAAAACAAAACACAGGGGGAACAAAACAGAATGAAATGAAATTCAATTTTTCAATTTCATGCCCATCCCTAGTTGGGACCAAGATGTCTGACCCTTAGACAGCACCAATGAGCAGGGAGGGAAATATGTGAATAGCTTAGGTTTAGAGGATGGAGGTTTGGTGAGACCACTGTGAGATACAGGAAGCTGAACTAGATGGACCTTTGGCCTGATCCAGCATGGCTCTTCTTATGTTCTTATGTTCTTATCCATAGGGTCACTTCCATTTCTACAGTTCTCTGTTGGTGAAGAAGTGCTAGATTTTATTTGGTTATCTATTAATGTGGGATAACCTGGAGGCAGTTCCATAGCTGTAAGTAGTCTTGTTATATAGCTGGTTTGGGAAGAAAAGGGAAATGTACACATTTGTGACTGGGTGGAATCTGAGAAAGGAGAAATGAATCTGGAGTTCCCTGTAAGAAACAAGATAAAGTTAAGTTCTACACACCACTGTAAACCAAGGAGCAATTTATATATGTACTGAAAGAAACATGAAAGTCACCTCACTTCTGACCTCTAGCACTAGTTCAAAATGGGGTAGTAATCAAACACTACCAGACAGCTTCTTCTCTAAGTGAAATGTGTTGATGTTTCAAATATATCTTTCCCATAAAAGCTTTCCAGATCTCAGAGACAATGACAACAGACAGTGGCGGAAGAGTAAGAAATTTCTACTGGGAGTCAAAAGTGAAATTGCAACTGGACCAGGAAGAAAAACAAGGTTAAAACGGTCGTAAACAGCATATCACATTTAAGAACCAGTCAAGCTGTCACAGTGTGACAATCTATTCTGTGGCACACAGTGTAGGACATTGGGTTGATCTTTCAATATACTCCAAAGTGCACAAGGTACTCACCCCTTTTTAAAACAAAAAACACAATAAAATTGTTTACAGCAAACAAACTTTGGCCCAAGTCAGATTGACTCAAAAGAAACAAACACACAAAAAGACCTGGAGTAAAATAATGAAGTCCATTTCAGGACAGCGGAAAAGACCAAAGCAATTAAAATACTCGTCTGCAGAAGTAAGTCAAAGTAAGCAGAGCCATTAGAATAAGAGGTTAGGAAGTGAGTTAAATGCCTCCAGAATGCCTCAGGAAGACATACAGGGGTGACCTGGAGAAAGTCAGACAAGATGAGTAAGTATATACTGATCAGGATCAAATGTGAAGTAAGTCCCTTTCTTGATTTTCTGAAATGATCCAGAAAATGTACAATACTATTCACATGTAAAAGTGAGTTTTAGTACAGACACATTTATATGATATGTCAGAAATCAACAACTCTGAGGGGGCTACAAATACACACATATTCCATATATGTCTATGACAAAGCAGGTAAAATTTTATAGCCATTTTTAAGAAAAAAATGTTAGGCAGGCTGATATAATTCCTTCCTGGAGGATCTACCGCATATCCTAACATGATGCATATCACTAGGTAGGGAGTGACATTGCATCTCTTTTCATTTCCCAATGCAAAGCAATGGGCTGTGTGAAGATTTCATTTTTGGAATATTTGTTCTTATTTTTAATCCAAGTGGGAAGAGATCAGTTCTGATCTTGAATCTCAAACTGGCTTCTGAACCAGGGATCTTTGCACACCCCTAATATGCACACACACACACACACACACACACACACACACACACACACACACACACACACACACACACACACAGAGAGAGAGAGAGAGAGAGAGAGAGAGAGAGAGAGAGAGAGAGACTGACACAGACACTGACACACACACACACACACACACACACACACACACACACATTGCAGATTACAGAAGAAGTGCAATGCAACAGCATTATCTCTCAATCCATGCGAAAAGACCAGGAACTGAAAGTAGATTTGTTAGTATTATTACTGTATTGTAATTTCCATCTCCCCAAACATCAGGAAGTCAGTTGACCTTTTAATAATCAGGGTTGCAGAAGCAGAATGCAGTTTATCAGGGAGGAAGAAGCAGCAGCACTGATAAATGAACTGGATGCATAAGTGGCTTGTAAGTGAAGCAGAGAGGGGCAGGATTTGGGGGTGGAGGACCCTCCAACTCAATTCAGAAGATTTCAGCCTCCTACAGAAGGCCTCCAATGGGTGAGAGTGGTTGCAAATAAATTATGCCATCCATGATGCCACCTAACTGTTTTAGCCTGAATAATTCCTATTAGAGATGGGCACAAACCAGAAAACCCATGGTTCGGGTTCATCTGCTTCAGGCCCACCCTTGGTTCAGTTCGGATTTGGGTTCGTATGATTTTTTTTTTAAAAAAAATCATACGAATCCAAACTGGTTTGGGTGGCGGTAGACCATCCCACCGTCGCCTATGGAGCCCTGGCACAGCCGGAGCTCCGTAGGAATTGGAGTCACTGTTTACTGCTGCCCGGCCTGGCTGGGGCCAGGGCTTCGTAGGCAGCAGTAGACAGTCCCACCACCGCCTCTGGAGGTCTGGCCATGGCCGGGGGGGGCTGAGATATCTCCTACCTGGTGCTGGTCTTCCTGGTCCAGTCTTCCTGGCTTCAGGGACAGCGACCAGGAACAAACAAAAAAAAGCCGAGCGCGGGCCACATCGTCGACAGTAAAAATAAAAAATAAAAACAAATAAAAAATAAAGTAAAATAAAGAGCACCGAACCGGTCCCAGGATTGGCTGGGTCGGCACCCCAAAATAAAGAAAAAATATATAACCCCCCCCAGCACCGACCAGGCCCCAGGGGCCCAGCGGTCGGCGCTTGAAGAAAAAAAAGCCCCGTGCTACAGCTGTAACGCGGGGAAGGAACCCGGAAGTTAAAAAACAGAAGAGGCAATGGTGGGACTGTTTACCAGGGCCTATGGAGCCCTGGCCACAGCCAGGAAGACCAGACCAGGAAGACCAGCACAAGGTAGGAGACTCTCCGTCCCCCTTAACGAACCAAACCGAACCAAATTTTTTTCAGTTCAGTTTGGTTCATTCTAAATTTGCTCTGAGGTTAGGTAACAAAATTAATAACGAATAATGAAATGAACTAAAATGCCCTAAAAGTTCATTTCATGCCCATCTCTAATTCCTGGGTGTCAATGATACATACTGGCTACATTAACATCTCTCCCTACCTTGGCATAATTTTGGTAAACTGTACAGCAAGCAATTGATTCACTACTTCCAAACTCATTTTTCCACATGTCTGAATAAAATATGTAATAGGCTCTAGACTATATAGTCTTCCAAATTTGGTATGAAATGTAGGAAAGGTATTCCATTCTAAATGCCTTCCTGCTGAAAGAGTAACATCCCAGTGATACCTGCTGTTTTTCTGAGTTATCGATAGAATATTTGAAATTACTTATCCATTTAAAAAAATAATGTACTTGTACTGGAGATAGTTTGAAGTAAATTGGTTAGAGATTATATTGTTTCATTTCAAATGGCAGAAATACTCTATGCCTTATAAAGAAAAAAAGAATAGCCTGGTACATTTAAGGACAGAGACAACCTTTTGTATCATTTACATTACTGGTGGATATCTCAACAGAGGGTCCCTTCCAAATCTCCATTTCTAGGATTAATAGTATAGAGATATATTTCCAGCAGGGAACATAATATTGTATAACTCCCAAAGAAAAAAAATGTCCTGATTAGGAATGGGTGAGAAGTTTGCTTCAGATTTTTTTAAAAAAATCATTATTTGTCATAATATGTAGAATTGACAAAATATATGTAATGTATATTTAACAGTGTCATGATGTTAGCCACAAGTGCAAGGGATTAGAAATCACTAGCAGGTTAAGTGATTTAGCACAGGTGGAATAGTTAATGACACCATGTTGTGTCAGAATGTGATTGGTTAAAATCATGTCTGATGAGTTCTAAATGTGTATAAAAGAACTGGCTGTAATAATGTTAAATTGGGACTGTTTATGGTGAGAAACAGTACCCCACACTCTGTTGATTTGTATATGTTATTGCTTGGTGTTATGCTGTTGTTATTTGCTGTACGTTTGCTGTATATATTCAATATAAGAGTTTTATTCTAAGTCATGTTTCTTTGTCTCTCTGTTTCTAAGTTCTGATAATACTTATAACAATTATCTACACTTTATCTACATGCTACTGCTGCTAAGATCATATTTTTCTCTGCTATACACATGTGTGTATTTTCTTTCCATAATCCCTTATTTATTGTTTGATATTATTTTCTAAAATTTATAAATTTCCAATGTGGAAGAAAGAAAAGACAGTTAGCTTTGCTTATCCTACCAGTAATGAGTGATAAATTATTTTTAGTCCCCCCCTCTGAATTTACCAAAATTCATGAACATGTGAGAGAAAGCAGGATTGATATTGTCATTCTATATCCATTTACCTTTTTTATTTTGGAAAGAAAGCAAACACTGATAATACTCAGATTTTATTACAGAGGCAAACTATTTAATGGAGATCTATGAATCTCTGGGGCCAGTGGACAGGAAGACAAACGAGCTTTTAGAAATGGAGGGACATGTTTGCATATCCATCTCATTAGTCCCATTGATTCACTTTAGCCATTTGCTCTAGAGTGATTACATAAACATATTAAAGTTCTTCTTTTAAAAGGTGATATCCCTGGAAATTAGTTCCAATACCTTCAAGAGTGTTGCTCTCTTGAAAATTTTACAAGTGCGACTAGGTACTCCCTGTGACTCTTTAATTCAGGATATCCATAAGAAGGTGGAAATGCTGGAGCAGCAGATGGTCTTCCCAGTCTTCCTTTCTAATAGCAGCTTCCCACTTTCTTTCACAAAGTTGCCAGGATTCAGGACTGGAGATCCTTTGTCAGGGAATACATGGTTGTCCTCTATCTTCTCTCTAAGCTCAGCTCGTGTGTGCAGGGCTCAATTGGTGCTGTGTATTGGCTCCTGGTGTTGCAGCCCATTTAGTTCACAGGTGCTACAAACCAGTGCTGCAGTGAAGAATCTGCTCATGACCTGAGTTCAATCCCAATGGGGTGAAGTCAAGACTCTGCTCTTGACCTGGGTTCAGTCCTGATGGCTCATAGTTGACTCAACCTTTTACATCTTTGCAAGGTCAATAAAACCAGTTCCCAAATAGAGACGGGCATTTCATTTTGGAAGGGGACTGGTTTCAAAATGAAACATGCGAGCACAGTTGGCATTCAGAACCCAGTCCCACCCTCTGGAACAAAACCAACCACTGTCTTACCTTGCTATAGCTTGCAGTGGGTGAATTTCTACCTAGGAAGCAGCCTCAAATGCGTTATCTTTCCATCTCCCTGATGCTGGCCAATCAGGAGCTGTGCAAGGACATGAATCATCCCACCTCCCTGTCTGATTGGCCAGCACCAGGGAGATGGGAAGAGGATACACTGGAGGCTGCTTCCTGGCTGGAATTTCACCCAGCATGAGATAAAGCAAGGTAAAACAGTGGTTCATTTTGTTCCGGAGGGTGGGACTGGGTTCCGAGTGCCAACTGTGCTGGCATGTATCATTTCGGAACCAGTCCACTTACAAAATGAAACACCCATCTCTATTCCCAAGTCATTGGGGGGCAATGTGTAGCATGCGTAATTATATTGCTTACCACCCCAAGAGGCTTTAAGTGTTGTGGAAAGGTACATTTTGTAATTTTGCTTTACTCTGCCTAGATATAGAAGCTCAAACCATATATCTTTAAAATCTCCCCCTCCGTGTGTGTGTGTGTGTGTGTGTGTGTGTGTGTGTGTGTGTGTGTGTGTGTGTGTGTGTGTGTGTGTGTGTGTGTGTGTGTGTGTGTGTGAAAGAAATAAATTAAAAAGATAAAAAGATATAGAATCTCCAAGAAGGAGTAATCAAGCCATTGTAAAAACTGAAGTTGTTCTCATAATCAAGTAAACACCAAAAATTCAGCTCTGTATTGGTAGATGGCACATTGTGTGAAATGTGTATTGTGCTACCTTACTTTCTTCCTAGACACTAAATTATCCTTCTGTTCTCTGGCACATGACATTCTAGGCCTCAAGCCACTGAAAGTATCCAACTTTGTTGCTGTCCATACGATTCCATTTTCTTTCGGTCCCATAAAAGTCTTGCTGCCCGAGCGATAATCTCTCTCTCTCTCTCTCTCTCTCTCTCTCTCTCTCTCTCTCTCTCCTCCACGTTCCATCTCTCACATCATGCAAAAGTCCAGGCTGGGAAGAATCCTCCTCTCCTTTTTGCCAACAGAAATTCCATTCCATAAGGCAGGCCATTCCACAGATTGGTAATGCAGTCCATAGGCCATATATCTGTAGGCAAGTTCAATAGACATGCCCACAGGCCTTTTTTGTCCAGTGTACCCTTGTATCCTAAACCGAGGACCTGAATAACAATAGCAGTATATAGGTGCTTTGGACTCATATTGATTTTGAATTATTATCAAGTCTTCAAACACCATGTTTCTTAAAGGCAGAAGCAGTGAAGTTTTGAGCTCTACGCGCACCTCGGGTTGAATAATTAAACCCAATGCAATTTTGACTGTAGCAATAGAAACAGAGCACCAAACTAAACAAGGCAATTTCTGCTGTTCTGTGACCCAGAGGAAGAGCAGGCATTTTTGTCTCTGTAGTTTCTATCTGCAAAGATAATTGAGAAGGGAGATAGAAACTACCCACTTCCAATAGGGGGGAAAACAAGCTAAACGAAGGAGGGAAATTTGTCTGCAGCTAAGTGTTTCACTTGATTAAAAAAAGAGAATACTCTATTGTTGCCCATAAGTTCTAGATCTGTTCCGCTGTGTGGCTTCTCAGCATATGCAGTTTAATATGCAGAAATATGTTATGTTGGGAGAAAATGTCTGCCAAATGCGGACTTTCAAAGAATTCCTGGCTTGGGTGGCTGATAAGTCCTAAAATGGACTTAATCCTAACCAATAAAGATGACTTAAAAACATAAGAGCCATTCTGGATCAGGCCAACAGCCCATCTAGTCCAGCTTCCCGTGTCTCACAGTAGCCCCACCAAATGCTTCTGGGAGCACATGAGACTAGATATCTGTCTCCTGATACCATTCCTCTGTATCTGGCCCTTGAATTACACTGGTTTTAAGTCTGGTCTGTAAACTTGATGGTTTGTAACCTTGATGGACTTTTCCTCCAGGAATTTGTCCAATCCCCTTTTGAAGGCATCCAGGCCAAATGCCATCACCACTCCTGTGGCAGGGAGTTTCACAGCCTAACAACATGCTGGGTAAAAAAAATATTTTCTTTTGTCTGTTCTTACTCTCCCAACCCTCAATTTGAGTGGATGTCCTAGTTCTGGTATTTTGTGAGAAGGAGAAGAGTGTCCCTCTATCCACCTTACTCATGCACTGCATAATTTTGTACATCTCAATCATATCCCCCCTCAGGCACCTTTTTCCAAACTAAAGATCCCTAAATGTTTTAGCTTTTCCACATAAGGGAGGTTCCTCCAGCCCAGTAATCATTTTAGTCACTCTCTTCTGCACCTTTTCCAGTTCCACTATGTCTTTTTTTTTAGTTGCGGTGACCAGAACTGTACACAATACTCCAGGTGCGGCCTTACTATCCTTTTTTACAATGGAATTATAATGTTGGCTGTTTTATTTTCAGTGCCCTTTTTGATCATCCCTAGCATGGAATTGGCCTTTTTCACCACTGCCACACACTGGGTAGACACCTTCATTGAGCTGGCCATGAGCACACCAAGATCTCTTTCCTGATCTGTCAATGGATAGCTCAGAGCCCATGAGTTGATAAAGCTTTGATTTTTTTGCCCCAATATGCATTACTTTACATTTTGCTACATTGAAACACATTTGCCATTTCGCAGCCCATTCTCCCAGTTTGGAAAGATCCTTCTGGACCCCTTCATAATCTTCTCTGTTTTTACCACACAGAAAAGTTTTGTGTCATCCACAAACTTGGCCACTTCACTGCTTATCCACGTCACTTATGAACAGATTGAAAAGCACCAGTCCCAGGACAGATCCCTGGGGCACAACATTTTTCACCTCTCTCCATTGTGAAAATTTCCCATTGACACCTACTCTTTGTTTCCTGGATCTCAACCAGTTCTCAATCCATAAGAGGACCTGCCCTCTTATCTCCTGACTGTGCCATTTTCTCAGCAGCCTTTGGTGAGGGACTATGTCAAAAGCCTTCTGATAGAAGAAGTCACAGCAGGAACTCTGAGATAGAATGATCTAATAAGAAAAGGAGTGGATGGAAGTTTCTTAAAAAGGAAATTCTAAAAAAGCAACTACAATTTGAACAAGAAGTAAAAAGGTGGCAGACCGCAAAAAAGAACAATGTTGCTTCACAAAACATTTAAAGAGGACCTGAAAAAACACATATAGAAAGTTGAAAGAAGACCAAGCCACAAAGGAATAGTATAGACCAGTTAGCAAAATATTGCAGTAAAGGCATTGTGTGTGTGTGTGTTGTGTCGTTACAGTCGTGACCGACTCTTCGTGACCCCATGCCCATGGAGTTTCTTGGCAGGAGTACTGGAGTGGTTTGCCAGTTCCTACTCCAGGCGCCTGCAGCACCTGGTATTCCCTGGTGGTCGCCCATCCAAGTACTAACCAGGGCCGACCCTGCTTAGCTTCCAAAATCAGGAGAGATCGGAGGTGCTTAGCAGGTCACCGAGGCAGTAAAGGCATTAGAAAGGCAAAAACTGAGAATACGCTGAGATTCGCAAGAAATGCTAAAAGCAACAAAAAAAAGCATTCTTCAGATATATGCATAACAAAAAAGAGAGAAAAGAAACAGGGGCTCAGCTACTCAAAGGGAAAATGATAATAGATGACAAAGAAAAGGAAGAAGCCCTTAATTTGTACTTCAACTCAGCGTTCTCCCAAAAAGACAGTCTGTGCTCCTCTAGGGAAATGTGAATTACAAAAGGAGTGGATAGAATTGCAGCTTGAGACTGATAAACAAATTAAGGAGTACTTTACAACTTTAAATGAGTTCAGAACCCTAGGCCTGGATGAACTGAATCCAAGGATATTGACACAACTGGCTTAATAGATTGTGGAACTACTGGCTATTAGTTTCTTGAAATCATGAAGGAGTGGTGAAATGTCAGATGATTGGAGGAGGGCTAACATTGTCCCAATCTTCAAAAAGAAGGAACCAGGAGCTAAAGTCCAGTCGCCCTGACATCAATCCCAGGGAAAATTCTGCAGCAGATTATAAAACAGTAATTCTGCAAAAACCTTGAAAAGGATGCCGTTATAATAACTCGAAGTCAACATGGATTTATGAAGAACAAATCCTACCAAACTAATCATCTCATTCTTTGATTGGGTAACTTTCCCGATAGATGGTGGGAATGCTGTAGACCAGGCCTGCCCAAACTTCGGCCCTCCAGATGTCTTGGACTGCAACTCCCACAGTCCTTTGCCATTGGCAATCTAAGCTTAGAATTCTGGGAGCTGTGGTCCAAAACATCAGGAGGGCCGAAGTTTGGGCATGCCTGCTGTAGACATAATATATCTTGAATTCGGCAAAGCCTTTGACAGAACGCTCCATTATATTCTGATTAGCAAGCTTATATACGGGCTGGAAATAATAAATGTCAGGTGGATACACAGTTGGTTACGGAATCATACCCTAAGAGTGCTTAATGCTTATCAATGGCTTCTTCTTAAACAGGGAGAAGGTAATTAGTGGGGTACCAGAAGCCTTCATCTTGGACCAGTGTTCTACAACATTTTTATTAATGACTTGGATGAAGGAGGGCAAGAAATACTTATCAGATTTGCAAATGATACAAAATGGGGTGGAGTAGCTAATACATTGGAAGAAAGGAACAAAATTCAAAAAGACCTTGATAGCTTTGAACACTGGTCTTAAAACAACTGAATGAAATTTAACATGGATAAGTATAAAGTTCTATACCTAAGGGCAGGGGACTAAATGCAGTTACAAGATGGGTGTTACTGGCTCAGTAATACTATGAGTGAGGAGGATCTTGGAATGGTTGTAGATCAAAGTTGAATACAATGGTGCCTCCTAAAATATATTTAATTGGTTCCAGAGGTCCATTCATTTTATGAAAAAATTGACTTAAGAGGACTGTTTCCCATAGGAATGCATTGAAAATTAATTAATCTCTTCCAGAGGAATGGATTAAATTGGTTTTCGATGCACTCCTATGGGAATGCTGTCCCAGACCCCCTCAATCAACTGGCAGCCTTCCTCTTTCTTTCCTTCTTTGCTGGGTTGAGGCAGGGGGAAAGCTTCCCTCTTTTGCTGGCTGACCCAACTCAGGAGGAGGAAGCAGGCGAGGAGTGACTCACTTGCTTGTCCCCTTCCTACATTGGGGCAGCCACCCCTCCTTCAAGGGTTCCATGCACCCGTTGAAGGGCTCCTTTCACCAGCCTCTGTGAACATATCCTTTTAAAGGGCTCCATGCACAGAGCCCAAGATAAGCAGAGGCAGTGCCTTGTGTGCTTGCAAGGTGCTGCCTTCCTTCCTCCAGCCTTGCGTGCTTGCAAGGCGCTGCCTTCCTTTAGCCACCCTCTTTGTTCATGTAGGCTGAAGAATTTCCTGCTTCCAGACTGGGTGCCTGCCTGGCTTTCCTGATCATGTAGCACCTGATCCGCAGGTGCTCTATTGTTGGGAAAGCCAGGATCGAAGCCGCCGCCACCTCTTCTTTGCCTGGTCAAACCTGGGCAAAGTGGAGGTGGTGGTGCTTCAACCTTGGGTTTCCTGGTGGTATAGCACCCGCAGATCAGAGCTACATGATCAGAAAAGCCAGGGAGGCTTTTGAATTTCATGTGCCCAGAAACCCCTTGGGTTGTGAGCACGCAAAATTCAAACACCTGTCCTATAAGATGGATTTTTTGCAAGACATCGGGTAGGCAAACCATTGTCTTTTGAAAAACGGTGGTGTGTTGTGCTTATTAAAGACTTCCCTCCATCCTGAGGCTTCCCAAGGTTTCCTCAGGGCACAGGGAAGCCCTAATAAACCTTGGAGCACGAAAGGGGAAAATATGAAGCGTTTGATTCTTTTAAACAAAATATTTCCAGGGCTGGATCTGCTTTACACAAAAGTACCTGTACTTTGCCTACTGAGAACTCCATCGGGCACAACATATAAATACAGCTTTTATATATCACTTGATAAGAAGGTCAAGTGGATAAAGCTGGCATAGGACTAACAATTAGAAATCTATCATTTGCCATCAGGTATGTGATGCAAGGATATGTGAAACATTAGTGTATATTGGGTATAACATAGCATGCTATCCCCTGTTCTAGGAAACTCTAGAAAATGAAAGAAATCTCTAAATAGGTCTCCCAATGTTTTCATCTTATTAGAAACTGTGGGTTGACTGCTGTCATGTTAATTTCTTAGAGTTCCTCTGGGAGCAATATTACTCCTAAAAGTTGCATGACTACAAGAATGTTTTCCTACTCATGGGGATTTGGTGACTCAACTCCTTATGTTTCCTTATGTTCCACTGAGTTGAATGTGGAACATAAGGAACTGTGATTTACTTTAACATAGTATGTCACTAGGGTAGGCCTCTTTGAAGCCTTAAATACATGGAACATAGGGACAAGCTGACCGAGCAAATCCCCTGTGATTTAATGGACCTATTATGGTGTGATTTACTACACTAAGCAACAAGATTTAGCCGCTTCAAATGTGTTTAAATATTTCTACATGCTTAATTGGTTTTCAGAAAATCAGATTGATTTCAATATACTGGTATATAGCTTATATCTCCTTACAGCAATTTGATATTTGGTGGTGAAGAAGATCTATTTTATTTATATGTATATAAATGCACTGGTTCCACTCCAGTGCATTTTCCCATTCAGGGTTTATCAAAAACAGTTATTCAAACTCAGAGTGGCACTGCCATAGGATTCCTTTCTCTCTCTGTGTGTGTGTGCTTTATCTATCTATCTATCTATCTATCATCTATCTATCTATCTATCTATCTATCTATCTATCTAAAGCACACACACACACACACACACACACACACATTTAGAAAGCTTATCATAGAATGTATATGAAATATACACAAATATTTAGAATGATTATCATGGAAGACTTGGCTGCTATCAACTTGTTTCATATTTGCATCATCCATTTGCTCTACTTCTGTGAAATATTGCATGATTAATCACTATATACTCTAGCAGAAAGGAATCCCATGGCAGTGCCACACTGAGTTTGAATAACTGTTTTTGATAAACCCTAAATGGGAAAGTGCACTGGAGTGGAACCAATGAATTGGAAAAGCTCATTTGCTGTCGTATCCTACACAGTAATTCTGGAGCTGCTCACCTCTCAACCCATGCTGTGGGGATGGTCTTGCTTAGTAATAGAGCAGAATCATGCTATGCAATGACCCTCAAGTTAGACCTGATAAACAATGCTTGTGGAGGAAAAGTTGATATGCTTGATATTAAATGTGATTAAATAAGAGTTATTTACTCCCTGGTGGCTCAGTGAACTAAGGCTTCCGAAAACTGTCGGTTGCAAAGTTGGCAGCTCAGCGGTTCAAGTCCCTGGTGCCATGTAGAGGAGCGAGCTCCCGCTGATAACCCCAGCTCCTGCCAACCTACCAGTTCAAAAGCATGTAAATGCAAGTAGATAAATAGGTACCACTGTAAAAAGTGGGACGGTAAACCAGTGTTTCCTTGCAGCCATGCCAGCCACTTGACCATGGACTTGCACAACACTGTCTCTTCGGCTTGAATACGAAGCTGAGCACTGCCCCTAGAGTCGGACACAACTAGCACACATGTGCGGGGGGAATGTTTACCTATGCCTTACCTTAAAGAAAGTATTAAAACATATCAAGGTGTTTTGAACTCAGTTCCTATCCCTCAGTACTCTTAATGTTCAATTGCCCTGTTAGTGTAATTAGACATTCAAGATGCTACTGTGATTTGTTGCTGCTTCACTGGCTGTTTTACTGCTTTAATTTTTAATTAATGATAGGAATGGGAGGGAAAGGCAACTATAATAGGGAATATTAAAAAGGCAGGATATTAGATGCATCCATCATGCATATTTTATTTCATGACTATAACCAATTTTCTAATTTCCTCAAGTTAGATCTGCATACAGGGGTTCAAATTTAATGAGAAGGGAAATTTCATATTTGAAAGCTCATCTCATCAATAAATTAGTTCGCTGAAATCCATGTAGGGTGTCTTTGAATTGCCTTTCTTTTATACATTGAGAAAGAATGCACAAAATTAACCTCGCTTTTATAAATCTCATGGATCCTATTTACAGACTGTAGAAATGTTCTAAATGATACATTAGAGTGGATGACAAAACGTAACAATTAAAAACACTATCCCACTTATTAGGACAACACTACTAGGAAATATGGATGGCTGGGTGTGAGCACACATGGTCCCTCTCTCCTGAGGCTCCCCTTGTATTGAGTATGCATATTGAGTATGCAAACTCACAGAAACACATATATGATTGATTTGGATCTTTGAGTATTGGACGGCTTATAAGTTGTACTAATTAATTAATTAATTTGCTGCAAATTTGTACAGAAGGACATACTGTTGTAGAAAAAGGACGGTAACCATAACCTATAAGATATCAGAACACAACACAACAGAATCTTTTTTATTATTATTATTATTATTATTATTATTATTATTATTATTATTATTATTATTATTATTATTATTATTATTTTATTTATTTATTTATTTATTTATTTATTTATTTATTTATTTAGCTTGTATGCCGCCCACTACCCAAAGGTCTCTGGGCGGCTCACAATCAAAATGGACAATTAAAACATCAAAATACAATAAAATTAGAATAATAAAAACATGTAAATACAATAAATATGATACATTAAAAACACCACTAAAATTGCCATCAGGACCCACAGTCATTAGTTAAAAAACTTTTGGAACAGGAAGGTTTTTACCTGGCGCCGAAATGTTAGCAACGTCTGCGCCAGGCGAGTCTCATTTGGGAGGGCATTCCATAGTCTGGGGGCAGTTGCTGAAAAGGGCCTTTTCCTGCAAGCCATCCCTTTCACCTCCTTTTGGCTCTTATTATGGAGCAATCCAGAACAGCCTGAAATATCTGAAATCCCTTGAGGCTTCTATCTTTGCAGATTCATACTAGACTAAAATGATCTGCATCTCCCAGATAGTTGCATGGAGCAAAGCTGTTAAAATGCTGTCACAACACCACCACCACCCCCCGGTTTTCTGACACAGTTCTTTGCTGTAGAAATACTCAAAATGTGAGCTAACTACGATGTTAATTCCAACTGGAGCAGGTTTCTTGAAATACAGTAACAGGGTGGTCATGGACATCATTTTGAAGGTAATGAGGGAGCACTGCATTCTCATCCCTGGTGACCACATCCTACTGCCAGAGCCATGGTCTGCATGCAGGTAAGAAAGTCACAAGATTGGGGGGGGGCGTTCAATTGAATCTAAAGCAGAATCACATTTCTGCTTCATTTGCTGGCATCTTGCTGAAATTAAGTGGTAAAGTAGTGGCAAATTCAGGCTGGCAGGTGCTGCAATATTGACTGATATTCTATAAATTGCACCTAGAATAGGCCCGTTGAATCAATGAACTGATTTAGTAGGTCGCTCACTAAATTCCCAAGGATCCAATGGTCCTACTCTATTTATGACTTACTATTAATTGTGAGCTTAATAGTCATGATCCACAAGATTGTCTCAATTTGTCTTCTCCTGTCTTTGCTCAGAACAGATCAAACATCTTGCTGTCCTCTTTCTGAATTTTGATATCTTTCTTTCAAATTTCTCATTTGCTTCTCGTACTTATTCCTCCTATACTGTCCCTCTAAATACTGTTGAGCCTTTTCTGCCCATGGCCTGTACCTTTCATGGTCCTTTGTTTAAGACAGGTGTGGGTGGACAAAGTTCTGACCCATATATACTGTTTTACTTCACCTCTCAATATTCTTCACTACTGGCTATGCCGGGAGGTTATGATTGATGGAGCTTGTAGACCAACAACATCTGGAAAGCCATACTTGCTTACTCCTGGCCCAAGGCTACCTAGGAAATCTCTAGATTTGAATACAGGAGACTTTCATTCACATCTGACACTTCAGCCCATTATTTGGCGCCCGTCTATGAAATGCCTTTGTCCTTTGTCTCCCTGAAACTGCTAGAGAGCAAAGAGTTAGCAAAGACAGTGGGAGCCACTCGAAGGTCCACAAACACACACACACACACAATTCCATGGGCACTTAAATGTTGGAACACTTGTCTGAAAACAAAGCTTGAACCTAGGTACCGGGACTTGAATCAGCCCAATGATCAAGACAGGACTAAGGCATGGCCAAGGAAGAAAAAAGGAGAGTTTGAGAGACTCCCGGCTGAATGCCCATACATTCAGGTCTGTCCACAAATACAGGCTGGTGGTCAGTTTTCCTTTCCCTAGAAAAAGCAAACAGCAACTCAGAAGTAGAAATAAGAGTTTCTTTAGGAGTCAGACCCATATGAATTATGTTTTAACAGCTTTAACCTTCAGTCAAGTTTCACTACAGAAAAGTGCTTGAGGGGAAAAAAAACACAATAAATTGAAGAGGAGATTGAACTGATTAGCTGAATGGCAGCAGAGAGTGTTCGTGTTCCCATTATTTGAAAGAACCTAGTTCTGACCCACTGCACACTGGAAAATTAGAGCGCCCTGACAATTGTTGACAGAGTATGAACTGAAAGGGAGAGAGGAATCTGGAAACATAACAACATTGTAAAAAAGAGATGGGATACTATCTCTTCTTTAAAGTCATACTTTTTAACTTGGCATGCATTAGGCCAAGGAAGCTCAAAACAAAAATGTCAGGTTCCTCATTATGGTCAAGATGCTTCACTCCAGAGTTCCTAATGCAGTATTGATTATGGTCATTTCCTATATTATATTTAGAGATGACCATGAAATGCCAAAATGGTGTTTTGTTTTGCTTTTGTTTCATTTAATTTGAATGAAATTTTGTTTAATTTTTCATTTGTTCATTTTTACAGCCTAATAATAATGTCCTTGTGCCCAATTAGGGTCACCCCATTAATTGCACAGAAATAGCTTAGGACCACCAGCAGAAAACAATATAAGACAACCGTAATGTTCAAAGCTAGAACCTGGGCATAAACTCATGCAGAGTTTAAATGTTGTACCAATGAATCAATTTCTCTTTCCTCTTCTGCACCTTTAAGAACCACTAAGTCTTCAAAACAGGATTTAGAATAAGATTGTATTTCCTTTTTTCATATTGAGGAGGAGGGGTACTCATTGTCATATCCACAGAGGCAAGGTGAAAGAGTAAGATCACTCCTTCTAACCTGGAATGCCACTCCTTGCTTTCAACTCCTCAGAAACACAATCCACATCAGTTGCCAGATATCCTGTTGCATTTCAGTTTTTAAAGTGTTTCCCTGATGTAAATTCGACCCAACAATTCAGTGTAAAAACTTGGAAGGAATATTCTGAAGCTCATGCCAGGCCAGATGAGTGATTAGAATTAGAGATGGGCACAAAACTTTTTTATTTTGTTTTTCATTTTTCATTTCATTACAGAACAAAACGAAAAATGAAGTGCCCTTTAAAAAAACAAAACAAAATGAAAATTTTCATTCTGTTCCATTTTGTTTTGATTTATTATTTATTTTGACAAGCACGAATCTCGGCGCTTGTCAAAATAAATAATAAAAATAAACACGTAAGGTTAGCATAAGTTGTTGTTGTTGTTGTTTTTAAAAAATGCCAATCAGCCAGTTGGGCCACGCACACTTGTTTTCTTTAAAAAAAAAGTGCTGACTGGCCAGGTTGGTTGGCAATAGAAGAGCAAGACATTCACTATGATGGCTCCTTCCATGTACAGTCTAATAATAGTGCTTTGAAAATAAAAATCACATCCATCAAGTCTGCAGTTTATCATTTCGTTAATTATTTATTGAAGAAATTTTCACCCATCCTTCTTCTTTTGATATATCCACAGTCAGATATCTAAACCACGGAGCTATCCAGATTGTGCATCCAGCTATCAGACTTCTCTTTGAACTGCTGGACAGCCCAGTGGTTTATGTATCTGGCTGGGAAGCCAGGGCTGGGGGTTCAATTCTCCCCTGTGCCTCTTTGACAGGGGCTGGATTTATATTGAATTTTGAACTTCTGAAGTTCGCAGCGAGCCTTTGAGTTATGCAGTGAAAGAGCAGAATATCACCCCAACCCCATAATACCAGACTACTCAATTGAAATCCTGATTATAATTGCTCACCTAAAATCATCTTGATAGCCACAAGACAGATAAGTACTGTATCCTGCTAAGTATGCAAATGACCACCACAACCTCAGTGATCGGTGCTTTTGAATCATAAGGCAGCTGTATTCGCTTCCATATGCATTTTTGTGATGATTATAAAGCAACAAATATAATAGATAATCAGAATTAGGAGTTGCATTATAAAAAGAGCACTGATTTGTGTCTAAATATTTTTCATTTTTGCTTCTAAACCAAACGTGTCAAGCTATAAGCATCATCTATCCCCCCCCCCCTATTATTTACCTACAGGTTTAGACACACAGTACAAGCCAGTAATTCTTAGTCCCAGGTGCAGATGTCTAGAGATACCATTTACAGTGATGGCTAGCACCCTGTCAGTTCATTTCAATGCTGTCAAAGTCAATTATGTATAGTGAAGATGGCTGCTGCAAGTGTCATTGACCTGAAGTAACTGGATTGAACAATATGAGTGTCTGACAAACTAATGTAAAGCCCTGAACCAGTTTGTAGATTGTGAGACCTTCATGCTTAGCTGAAAGATATTGCTCTATTTGGTAATAAACCTAAAGCCATGCCAGTCACAAAGATCACTCATGGATTTTGTGCTGTGTTCTGTTGGAATGCCTGTGAGGCTGAGGCCAATCTTACCTTATTTGCTTTAGCACAATTATTTTTGGTTGCTTCACCTCCCCTGGTAGTGTGGAATGATCAAATATGTTCATAGATATACATTAGCTAGATAAATAGGCAGATAAGCACAGAGGTAGATAGGGATGGAGGCAAACAGAAGCATCTCAAAGCAAACAGTTCTAAGGTCAACAAGACAATTCTCCCGTAAATAAGACTTGCATGAGAACTTGATTGAATGGGTCAAGAATTCGCAGATTTCTTCATTAATTTAATGAAAATAACTGGGCTGAAGAATGAAGCATGAATGTGAGAGCCCAGAAAAGGGTCACTGGTCCAAACAGACCACTTTGAATGCAGGCAGGGTTTTGTTTGTTTTGTTTTATTTTCAAAGCTTAGGTCTGAATTTTGTACATTTAACAATACATATGGTGCAGAATTAGTGTCATTGCCTCTTTTTCCTCCCTGCATGACAAACAGATATACCAGAGTCCACTCTATACTAGAAATAGTTATGTCTATTCAAGCTGGCCTACGCTAATGGTTAAGCATTGTATTCAAACTGTGAATAATTTGACAAATTTTTTAAAAAATATTTTTTTATTTTATTTAGAAATCAAACGTAGAAGAAAGCAAGTCTGCAGGTTTGCCTATCCCCTTGCCATTGAATATATTACAGAAATTGAGGTCATATGGGAGACATTTAGGTTGCACTATCTTCTCTAAACACTTAATATAGCCTTGTGGAGTCTCTCACCTGGGCTGTTCCCCCCCCCCCATGTGCTGTTCTTAATTCTTTTTTTATATCCTGGGACCCAGGATACCTGAGGAATCTTATGTTTCCCTGATAGTTGAGATGATAAGAGTATTTGTGCTTTATGTTAGAAATTGGCACAAAACTATAAACAAACTGGGAAGTTCACCTAAAATCACGATCGTGTTGATTGGAATTGCTTCAGGTTCATACAAATTGGAGAATCTGAACTTCCCCAGAGCAATGGATTTTTCTATGTTGCAACAAACTTCCTGGTTTGTTCCCACACACACTCACACACACACACACATACACACACCCCTTCTCACTGCTCCAGCCCTTCCCTCCCTTGTCCTTCCAATAGGGATCTCATGCAAGGAATGGGGAAATAGGGTTAGCCAGGTTGTGGGTTCCTCCTTCCTTTTAACACAGCTTCCTTCCTTCCTTCCTTCCTTCCTTCCTTCCTTCCTTCCGTCCTTCCTTCCTTCCTTCCTTCCTTCCAAACACACCGACTTAAAACTAAAAGTGCAAGAGTTTTAAATATAAAATGCAAAGATTCTGTGCAAACCCATCATTTTTGTGATGCTTTTGTTGGTGGTGATGGTGGTGGTGGGGAGGAGTGCTGGCATTTCCAATCTTCATGCAGAAATGAAAAATGATACACTAGTTTCCAATGCTTCCAACAGGGTGTCTCAGCATGTCACTGCTTTTTCTGAAGGACAGGAAAATGTATAAGTATTCATTTCATCTTTAGGTACATTCTGTACTATGCTTCAAAAAGGGGAGTTCACTTAATGGCACAATTGCACACTTATCCAATCATTTTTTCATCATAAAGCCTATGATTATATTATTCAAAACTGCTCAAGATAACAACCTATCTGCAAATGTGAACATGCCTTTATTCACAGATTAGGTACTGGAGATGTTGGTGGGATTTCTTGAACTAGGTGATGGAATGTTTACTAGTACACCTTGAAATTATCTGAGCATGCATATATAGAGTGCTTTCTCAACTTGTTTAACAGAAGGTGTAAACAGAACCCTGTGTACCATTATATACAGGTATCTCCAGTACCTATGCACTATGAGAGATAGCACCTATATTCTTAATTATATGGAAATTTTGTGTATTAACACAGTCTTATAAAGACACAGAGGATGGAGCAAGGGTTATGTCAACAGGAAAAAAAAACTGAAATTGGTAAAAACTCCGGAATTATGAACCCATGACAATGAGTTAAAACCTGGCTAGCCTATAGATTAAGTAGTTTGTTGATTTCAGTCGGACTCAAATTCAGACAGCTAAGTCCAGATCTCAGTAAGGATAGCAGAAATAAAATTACTGACTTCATCATGCACACACAACTTTAAAGAAGGTCTATTTTATATCATATCTGTATGTGTTGAAAATCCTTACCACCTTTTGAAAAATTCATGGTTTCTCTCTGGAGCCCCTCAGCATTTTGATTTTCAGTCTCACAGATTCATTAGATTAGGCCAGGTTAGGAAAACAGTATTTACAGCACAAGCAAAATAGCCACATGCTCTTTGTACCAATTTTTAAAAAATAGACATAGAAGTCACAGAGATGAACAAGACATTTATATTACAGTGACATGACAAAAATAAGCTTTTTTCTCTTTGCCAAACTCACATTCTGTTGGGGAGGGAGATGCTACAGTTTATTTGTTTATAGAAAGAAAATGCAAAGTTCGACATGTTTCCCTGCAACTGGCAAACTAAATGAAGGGCAAATACATTTTTGCAAGAAGAAATGTTTAAAGAGATGGGGATTGGCTTGGTGGTTTTAAAGGGTAGAAAAGCCTTTCAGAGAGAAAAACTTGTGACAAACAGCTGATTTTTTTCAGTGTTTTCACCTGAGAGTGCAATTGTTTTCTGCATCTCTAGTAGTCCAGATAGTTGTGTTACCCTAATACAGATCTCTCTGGCGGATGCTCTCCGTGCAGCCAGTTCCAATGAATACCTAAAAAAAAACCTGCTGCTTCAACAAGTATACCCTCCATAATATCACCCTCCCCCCCACTACTGCTTGCTCTTGTGAAATGGGGCACAGGGATTACTCTAAATCTCCATCTGACAAGATGAGAGAAATCTGCTTTTGTGCCCAAAAGATAGAACTACTGATGCAGAAAATAACTAAACTGCCAATTTTGCAATGATGCTGAGCCTCTCAAATTGGGGTGGTGGTGGTGGTGGGTGCAGATTCCTACACAATGAGAGGGGGTGAAGGGCTGGGGGCTTGGATGCCATGACTGGCTATGGAGACTATAAAAAAGAAGCCCAGGAAAGTGGAACAAATGAATGGGGAGAAATGTTTTACTGACACACTGGTGGGTGGGTCAAGGAAGGAAGAATGCATCTGCTTATTTGTTATAAGATTGGGAGAGGGATTGAGACCTTTCAAAGAAAGGGGTCCATACTTGGACTCATACTGTCAAAGACATACTGTAGTGTTCCTTCCTCAAGCCTTTGCTTTACAAGCAAGAGAGCTGTAAGCCTTCCAAACTGGAAGATCTTTGGAGTTCAAGGATTGCAAGTGTGCTGCTTATATACCTCAAGTGAGCAATCTAATCCTGGGATCAAACTCAGGACATGAGTACAGCGTCCACTTTAGTACTGCAGTCTAACCACTGTGTGACGAGGCTCCGAAAGGTCCTGTAAGTTAGAAGGGTCCTATAAATTTGGTAATAATCTTGTCAGATTATTACCAAAACAGTGGCAATCTTTACAATGAAGTTCACTCTATTCTCTTTCCCCATCGTCATTTCTGCAAGCAGAAAGTGATAATTATACATTCCAACCCAGAGCTTTGAAAAATAACAACAAATGGCACAGTGGAAATGTGGTTGAAGAAATGCAGCTGGCAGGCTTTTACTCTGTTGCTCACTTTCTCACTCTCTTTCTTGCTCTTTCTGCTTCCTTCCTACAACTACTGATGTACACTAATGCAAACAACAGCAAATCATATATTCAAGAATTCAGAGAGACCAGGGACATACACATAGCTGCAAATAGTGTAAACTGCCTGCTGTCTCCTCTGTTTGTCTCTGATTACAACAGATTTTTAATACGAAGAAAAATGTCCTGTTTTTCTGGGCATCACCTAGCAACTCACATTTTAACATAGTGCAGATTTTAAGAGTGTAAAATAAGGACTACATGTGCATGTTCATTTCAGCCTACTCCAAAGCAGGGGTGGTGAAAAGCTAAAGCCCCAAGGGCTGCACTCACTCCTCACCCATTACCTATTTCCTATCTACCCCCCCCCCCAATAAGCCTTGTTTTAAATTGTCCCTTAGGGACATGTATTGGAAGGGACCTTGGAGATTGCTGGGTCCCCTAAAAATAGCAAAAAAGCCCCCCTAACCCTTTAAATACCATATAGGGACATGCTTTAAAAACGAATATTTTTTTAAAAAACATTGGGAATAAAGCTGCCGATCAAATATATTTGGGCCCCTTAGGGAGGTCCATGTGGTTCATGGAAATCTTTTGCCCCCCCCCCCACTGCTCTGAAGGTTAGCTTATACCAGGCCTGCACAACACGTCAACTGCAGGTGACCAGTTGCCCACAGTGCCATGGGAGGTCTTCCACTGGGTCCACTATAGCAGCGTGTTTGGGAGGAGTTCCCCCGCTCGCACACCAGTGAGACGTGGAAGGCTGGGGCCAGCACTGGGTTCCCTGGTGGGGTTGCAGGTGATGGCACTGCTGGGCTGTGGCCTGAGCCCCACCAGGCGTTCACAGGCCAGGTGCCTCCTCCTGGCCACCCTCTGAACCCTTGGCCTCTCTGGCAGTGGACTCAGGGAGCTGCCTGCCGAACCTGGAGAGGTGGCTGGTGGCAGAAGCAACCACCACCTGGAGGGGGGAGATAGCCCATTCACCCCCTTGCTGGCCAGTTGACAAGCCCCCTAGCAGCTGTGCAGGGTGAAGAAGCAGGCGGGAGAGTGCTCACATGGTGCCAAATTCAAAAGGACCAAGCCTTTCCCCTCCTCCCCTTCACTTGGGGGGAAGGGTGGAGCAGGCAGGCTGCTTGATACTTTTGAATTTGGTACCAAATGAGGCTGGACAAGGAAGGAAAGACCTCCTGGGGGTTCTCCAGCTTCCTGTGCCACCGCTGCCATTGTGAAGCATGTGTGCACGCTTGCGCAAATGCGCTCCAAGAGTTGACCACAGGGGACATTCAGGAGCGTCAGGTAGGCTGCAGGCTGTACAAAGTTGGACAGCCCTGGCTTATACATTAACTATTAAATTAATGATCCATCTGTTCCCTTCTTCGTTTACTCTGTGTTAGGAGTAAAATGTTTCAGAGGAGCACTCTTCAGTCTCTCTCGGCAGTTCATAGTAGTAAGTAATAGAGATGGGCACGGAATGAACATTTTTTTCATTTCTGTTATTCGTTAGTCGTTCCGTTATGTAACAAAACGACAAAGGAAAATTGTGATGAAAATGCAACGAAATGAACAGAACCACGAAAATTGTGGTAGTTATGTTTCATTTCTGTTAATGGCGACGCGCAATGAAAGTAATAGAGATGGGCACGGAATGAACATTTTTTTTGTTTCTGTTATTCATTAGTCGTTCCATTATGTAACAAAACGACAAACGAAAATTGTGATGAAAATGCAACGAAATGAACAGAACCACAAAAATTGTGGTCGTTATGTTTCATTTCCGTTAATGGTGACGCGCAATGAAATGAGCTGTTTTAAATGTTAAAAAGTGCACTGGACATCCGTAAAAACACAGCAATAATTATTTATATTGTCTGATAATACCTACTGGGGGTTGGGGTCCTTAAAAGGTGCATTTATGTCTTCTCTCAGATCGCTGTATTTTTTCCCTTTAAGGGGAGTTAGAGGACATCGACTCAAAATGGCTCCCAGATGCCTAATATTGATTGATTTCTTGGGTATTAAAACACCCTGGACATCTGTAAAAACGCAGCAATAATGCGATAATTATTTGAAATTATTACCTACCAGGGGGTTGGGGTCCTTAAAACGTTCGCTTTTGGCTTCTCCCATCACAATGTATTTTTCTTTTTGTGAAGCCCCGCACACAGAGCACACACACAAACAGGGTTCAGTTCTTTGCCAATATCTTTAGTGGAAACCCAGGCAAGTTCAAGTCCGTTGCTAACAATCAAGTGCCAGATAAATAACAGAATCCAACTCCCAGCAATTAACAGTCCAAGTCAAAACCAGAATATCTCACAGAAACCAGATGCCAAACCCAAGGGAACAGATCAAGCCGTGGTCCAGGAAGCCAGTCCGAAATCAGGAAACAGAGCCAAGGTCACAGACAGGAACGTGGTTGCAAGTTCAAATGACGCGTTGTTCCCACAGAGAACTCAAGGTGAGCTTACCAGCTTTATCCCAAAACAGGGAACACACCCTTACTCCTGGAAAGGCTTCTGCTAGTACTCAGGGCTTGCTGCCCTGATTCCCCGTCTAGCATCAAAGACCCTTTCCCTAGCCCTTCAGGTAGCACGTCTTTGCAGAATCTTGCTCATGGCCCTTCTAGGGGGAGACGATATGTTTTCATCTGAGTCATCAGACCCAGCTGCCTGCTGATTTGAGCTGCAAGGCTCCTCCAGAAGCTCTTCGCCATTTAACCCCTCAGAATCAGGTTCTGTGACAGGCAGGGTCCTGGCACTATCCCCCTCCCCATGGTCCCGCTCTTCCGATGGGCCAGGCCTATCAGGGTAACTGTCATGGAATTGTTGAACCAACTCAGGAGCATAGAAGTTGGACGCAGGTTCCCATGACCGATCTTCAGGTCCATAACCTTCCCAGTCTACCAAATACTGCAATCCTCCATGGTGTATTCGAGAATCCAAGATTTGACAGACTTCATATTCTTCTTCTCCTTCTACTAAAATTGGTGGAGGAGGTTCAGGAGTCGGTGGTCAGTTGGGGTCAGGGTCTGCAGCTGAAATCAAGAGGGATTGGTGGAATACTGGATGAACATGAAGGGAATCAGGTAGTTGCAGACAAAAAGCAACTGGATTGATTTGTTCTAAGATGGGATAAGGATCGATGAACCGAGGATCTAGTTTTCGGGATTGCCCAGGATGTCTCAGGTATCGAGTAGATAGCCAAACTTTCATGCCTGGATTTAGCTGTGGCCCTTCCTGTCTTTTCTTGTCCGCTGCTTTCTTATATACTTCCTTAGCATGGTCAAGTTGCTCTCGCAATAATTCCTGAATGCCATGGAGTTCTTGAATGTATGCATCCGCAGCCAGCACAGAGGTGGAAGGAATGGTAGTTGGAAAGTACCGAGGATGATAACCATAATTAGCCATGAATGGGGTCTGGCAAGTGGAAGAATGTACAGCATTGTTATATGCAAATTCAGCTAAAGGTAACAAATCCACCCAGTTATCTTGTTGGTAACATGTATAACAGCCTAAATATTGTTCTAAGGTGGCATTAGTGCACTCAGTCTGACCATCTGACTGGGGGTGATAAGCTGATGACAGGTGAACTTGTGTTCCTAGTGCCTTATGCATTGCTTGCCAGAAGCGAGAGGTGAATTGTGGCCCACAATCCGAAATGAGATGTGCAGATAAAACAGGAAGTCTGAAGAGGTGTTGCAAGTAGTGATGAGCTGTTTCTGATGCGGTAGGGGATTTAGGGCAAGGAACGAAGTGAGCCATTTTGGTGAATAAATCCACGAAGACCAGGATGCAGGTAAACCCTTTTGAGCGAGGAAGATCCGTGATGAAATCTAAGGAGACAGCATTCCAGGGACCAGAGGGTGTTGGCAAAGGATGCAACAGACCCAAGGGTTTGGTCACAACATCCTTTGCCCGTCGACAAACTTCACAGGAACCCACGTATTGGGCAACATCAGCACGGACATGTGGCCACCAGAACTCCCTTGTGAGAAGATGCAGGGTTTTGTAAAGTCCAAAGTGTCCAGCAGGTAAAGAGTCATGTGAGAGATGCAACACCTGGTTGTGAAGAGGGCCAGCAGGAACATATATCCACCCTCAATGAAATAATAACCCTTGTTGTGCAGAAAACTCTCCATGATTCCCATTCTGGAGTTCCTGAAGATGTTGTTGAGTCCATGAATCACGGGCTTGAGATTCACGGATTTCTTCTGCCAAGCTGAGACATGGATTCGTGGCTGCGATCACAGAGGGAGGCAACATGGGCGCTACTAATGTCTCTTTTACAGGTGCGGCATACTCATGTTTTCTGCATAACGCATCCGGTTTTTTATTCTGAGCTTCAGGAATGTATTTGATCCGGAAATCGAACCGGGAAAAGAATAATGACCACCGGATTTGTCGCTGAGTGAATCGTCGAGCTGTTTGTAGATGTTCAAGGTTTCGATGATCAGTCAACACTTGAACAGGGTGTCGAGCTCCCTCGAGGTAATGCCTCCATACATCAAAAGCTGTCTTGATGGCCAGCAGTTCACGCTCCCAGATAGTATAATTCTTCTCTGCAGGTTTTAACTGCCGAGAGTAATAGGCACAGGTACGTGGGGTTTAGGAGGGATCATCCTGTTGAGATAGCACTGCTCCCAAAGCAATGCTAGATGTGTCAGCCTCCACTATAAAGGGTAATTGTGGATCAGGATAACGGAGCAAGAGTTCCGAGGTGAAGCGAGTTTTCAAAGTAGAGAAAGCCCCTTCTGCTTCTGGAGTCCACTGGAAATTCTCTTTGGGCTGAAGGAGACAGTTTAAAAGTACAGCAATGTTGGCGTAGGCAGGAATAAACTGGCGATAGTAGTTAGCAAAACTGAGGAACCGTTGCAAATCCTTACGGTTTTGTGGTCGCCGCCAGGACAACACAGCCTCTACTTTCTTAGGGTCCATGCGGATTCCCTGGGGAGAAATAATATGCCCCAGGAATTCACCTTCCTTAATGTCAAACTCACATTTTTCCAGCTTAGCATATAGTCCATTTTCCCGGAGATGCTGCAAGACCTGACGAACATCTTGAACATGCTGAGCTGGATCAGTGGAATAAATCAGGATATCATCAAAATAAATGACCACACAACGATCTAGTAGATCATGGAAAATGTCATTCATCATCCGCTGGAATATACTGGGTGCGTTTGTCAGTCCAAAAGGCATTACTAAATGTTCATATTGGCTGTACCGGGTTCGAAACGCGGTTTTCCACTCATCTCCTTTACAGATATGCACTAAATTATACGCCCCACAAAGGTCCAGCTTGGTATAACACTTTGCCCCTCTTAACTGGTCCAAAAGTTCAGAGATTAGGGGTAAAGGGTACCGGTCCCAAATCGTGATCTTCTTTAATGCCCGGTAATCATTACAAGGACGAAGCTCCCCTCCCTTCTTCTTTACAAAGATCACCGGTGCGGACAATGGTGATTTGGAAGGGCGTATAAACCCATGTCGAAGGTTCTTGTATAGGAAAGCCCTCAAAGCTTCTAACTCAGGTTCGGACATAGGATAGACTCGTCCCACAGGAAGGGGTGCCCCAGGTATCAGATCAATGGCACAGTCATAGGGCTGATGCGGAGGTAACTTGTCAGCCCCCTTTTCCTCAAGTACATCCACAAAGTCTTGGTATACCTGGGGGAAGACAGGGTCAAATGTAGCATGGGCAGCTGCCAGAATGGTAGAAGAATTTTTCTTTGAGCAAGGAACCTTGAAGTACAATTCCCCTTGCACCCAATCCACCAATGGGTTATGAGCTCGCAACCAGGAAAGTCCCAAGACAAGAGGAAACCGGGGCATCCAAGTTACATTAAAGCAAATCTGCTCATTGTGGTCCATTACCTGAAGAGTACGTGGACAGGTTTCCTGAGCTATCGGCCCAGAACGAAGTAACCGACCCTCAATGGATTCTACCAGCAACGGAGTTTCCTTGTTCTGTACTGGAATCTGATGGCACCACACAAACCCATCATCCACAAAGCAGTGAGCTGCTCCAGAGTCTACCATAGCATACACAGGTACTTTCCGGCCATCAGGAAGCCCTAGAGTTACAAGTACCAGGAAAGGTCCTTGGGGTGTTATGGTATTGTCTGGGAACCCTTCGGTATGCTCCATTCCTGTGGGTTCCTTCAAGGATGGAGCTGCCCTTTTACTGCTGAAGAGGTAGCAGCACTTACTGAGGAGCGCTTCAAAGGGCAACTGGAAGCGAAATGTCCTCCTCCTCCACAGTACAGGCAGAGATTATGAGAGAGTCATCTTGCGTTTTCTTCTGGTGTGAGCTGTGGTCGAGCAGCTCCCAGTTGCATAGGTTCTGGATCCATTCTGCGGGCTTCACCGGATTGCAGATTAGGCACATCTGGCAGAGGTTGCTGGTTGTAGTTCTTGCCTCAGGAGAGGCGACGGCTTTCCTGGCCTCCGTCTATCCTGAGACACAGGGTAAAGAGTTCCTGTAACGTGCTTGGTTGTTCTACCCTAGAGAGTTCATCAAGCACTTCATCTGCCAATCCTTCCATATACTGAGACATTAGTGCCGGTTCATTCCAATTCAGATCCTGTGCTATGAAACGGAACACAGTGGTGTAGTCAAACACTGAATCTTTGCCCTGTTTCAGAGCTCTGAGTCTCCTGTTGGCAGTAGCAGCCTGTACGGGGTTCTGAAAAGGAAATGTGATTCAGGAAAGCCTGATAATTATCCAGTAGAGGTGAGGCACTGAGGAGTAAAGGAGTAGCCCATTTAGCCGCCTGTCCTTTCAACAAACTGATGATAAAGCAGACCTTAGACCTCTCAGTAGGAAATTCTTGAGCACGCACCTCAATAAAAAGCTTGCATTGAGCCAAGAATGCAGGGAATTCCTCTAACTTGCCTTCAAACTGGTCAGGAGGCAGCAAAGGGCAACGGGGCTGCAACACAGCCGGTGCTGGAGCATGCTGCAATTGAGTAATTGCCTGAGACAAAAGCAGCACTTGGTTTTGCAAAGCTTCCAGCGGTGTTATCGCAACAGCCCCCTCCTCTTCCATTCTGCTTGAAGAAGTTTGGGTGGGAGCAAACTGTCAAGCCCCGCACACAGAGCACACACACAAACTGGGTTCAGTTCTTTGCCAAGATCTTTAGTGGAAAGCCAGGCAAGTTCAAGTCCGTTGCTAACAATCAAGTGTCAGATAAATAACAGAATCCAACTCCCAGCAATTAACAGTCCAAGTCAAAACCAGAATATCTCACAGTAACCAGATGCCAAACCCAAGGGAACAGATCAAGCCGTGGTCCAGGAAGCCAGTCCGAAATCAGGAAACAGAGCCAAGGTCACAGACACGAATGTGGTTGCAAGTTCAAATGATGCGTTGCTCCCACAGAGAACTCAAGGTGAGCTTACCAGCTTTATCCCAAAACAGGGAACACACCCTTACTCTTGGAAAGGCTTCTGCTAGTACTCAGGGCTTGCTGCCCTGATTCCCTGTCTAGCATCAAAGACCCTTTCCCTAGCCATCCTGGTAGCACGTCTTTGAAGAATCCTGCTCATTGCCCTTCTAGGGGGAGAAGATATGTTTTCAGCTGAGTCATCAGACCGAGCTGCCTGCTGATTTGAGCTGCAAGGCTCCTCCAGCAGCTCTTTACCATTTAACCCCTCAGAATCAGGTTCTGTGACAGGCAGGGTCCTGGCACTTTTCCGTTTAAAATGGATGTCACCACCAGCCACAAAATGGAGGCAAGCCATGTGATGGGATCATGTTCAACCAATAGCATGCCCAGGTTGCAGACTGGGCAGGTCTGGCAGCCACAGAGGGCATAAAAAGCTCTGGCAGCCCCCGTCCTCCTTCCAGTCTCTGGTGGGAGTTAGGGTGGGATTGCTGTCTCTGCGACTCTAGCTTCAGTCCTGCAGCCTCCCTGTGTGTGTGTGTGTGCATACCTCTCGGTGAGTACCCTCCCTTGCCCCGCAGTGCAGTCACTCTGCGGCTGCCTTGCACCCTGGGCAACATCCGCCGCTGCCTTTGCAACCTCCCTGCATACCTAGTCTATACTGTCTCTGCCAGCATCCATTTGTTTAGTGTTTTCCCTCTGGTCTGGGGTGTTGGGGGACGCCTGCAAACGGAATTGCTTTAAAAATCGCGGAAAAAGCGGTTAGAAATGACAAACGAAAAAATGAAAAATGGAAACGAAATATTTCCAAAATTCGTGACAAACGGAAACGAACTGAAACAGACCTCTCAACGACAAACGAAAAACCGAAATGCCATTTTTTTTATCCGTGCCCATCTCTAGTAAGTAAACATGTGCAAGGATCTGGCCTTGATTTCCTTGAAGAGAACTATTTTTTTAAGTAACTCCAACGACAGGTTCCGTCTCTCATCGCTACAAAGAGTAAGCGATGATGCATTATTGACAGCCCTACTGATATGGGATTCACATCACTCGCTCAGAAAAGGTTTGCCACCTTCACTTGGCATTCTATAACTTTCCCTGTTTATATTTAGTTTGTCCTTCAAGCATGCATTCTGTGCAGAGCTAAATCAAAGAGAATTAGGAAATAGATGGAGCAGAACAGATACAGGGGACCCTTTCCCAAAGTCCAATTTTGATTGCAGTAAATTTTCCCCAAATGTATGTATTATCTGTTATGGTTTACTCTCATGTATTTATATTTCTTGGCTTTTAAAACAGCATAAAGTTTAGTCTGCCACAATAGGCTACAATGAAAAGAATTTCAGTGATTATCTTCAGGATCCTGTTTTCAAACTGAGAATGATGACAAGAAAAAACAACAGGATGGTGATCTTTGAACTGAGTTCTTCTTCCCACAATTGATTGCCTCGTGGGTTTACAAAAATAAGGAGTAATAATTTCATGGATAATCCTAAATTAATGTCTACACAAGACTATGTGTCTCCCCCCCCCAGAATAATCAGAATTGGACCAGATTTAGTTCAAGGTCAAAATGATGCCATTCCCTGCCCCCCCATGTATAGATTCCAGGGCTATCAGACTATGCGAAGGACCACAAGAGCCCTCTAGTTGTTATAAACATCTCTGTCCTTAATTTGAAACATCCTGGCTGAAGTAGGAGGCTCTTATCTTGAGCATCTGTGTGCTTAAGTCTCCAAGACAGCATGAGTTCTGCTATGTATACTTGAAATCTGCCATTCTCCCCTGTTTGAGGAGATGTGTTCTGTTGCAATGCATGGCTTCAGTAGGCTTCAGCTCTTGGCCTTAAGCCCAAAAGCTTAAGAGCCCAACATTACAAAAAGCACATGGAATGTGAATTTAGATACAGTTCCTCATGCCCCTTGTTTAGATCTGGCAACAGGTAACCTCGAAATAATCTGTGAGAAAAGTTCCAACATGTCCAGCTGGTGCCATCTCCCGGTTATACGTTGTATGAGGCTGCCATATGTAAGTAAATTTGGCTTTGCCACTGTAATAGAGAACTAGCCTTTTAATACAAGAAACAAGACTGTACGCAGATCCCTATCAGTGATATATTTCTGAGGTGCCTTTTTCCTATTGTTGCTTTCCCCATTCCAAAATGACATCCTGTCATTTGAATTCCATTTCTTTTATTCATTCTTTTCCTTTTCAGCCTTTCAGACGTGCATGGTGTATCTCCGTTTATCTAATAATAATAATGCCCAGTAGTTCAGCACAACTACATTTTAAACTTCAAATATTCCTGTATCAACTCCTTATCAGGAACTGCTGCTTATAAGCAAGGATTTCATTACAGCTAAACGTTCACACACTCTCAATTCTTTGTTAGAGGCAGCATTTACAATCAGCAGATCAGGGTCCAGGCATTCTTGAAATATTTTCTCCCCCCTTTTCCCCGCTGAGCTTTAAAAAAAGGAGAGAGAGAGAGAGAGAGAGAGAGAGAGAGAGAGAGAGAGAGAGAGAGAGAGAGAGAGAGAGAGAGAGAGAGAGAGAGAGAGAGAATTTCATTTTCAGTTTTGTTTCCAGATTCTCTTCTCTGTGGAATAATGCATTTTATCTTCATGAAAAAGGACAGAGAAATGAGACTCAAATCTTTACCTTCTTTATGTCTGACACTACAAGATAAATACCATTCTCATAGGCTTCATAGTAGTCTACTTAGCAACCCTTGTCATCACCTCTTCTTCTACCTCCTGGGCAGCTCGCCTGGGAATCCCTTTCACCGCACCACACATGGGAATGAGCAGGTAAAGCCAAGACATTTTGCACAACTTGACAAGGTGCAGCCTTCCTGCACTATACTCCCAGAAATCGATCATCCCCACAATTGAAGCTTACTTCCATGAGGTCAATGGAACAGCATGCAGCAAGTCCACATAGGGGGGACAGTGGTGTAGTGTACAAATTTGCTGCTATCACCCAATGCCTCATATTGTCCCCCTGTCTCCAACATCTTCTGCCTGAGGCAGCCAACTCATTCTCCCTGTCTAGTAGGCAACAGGTTAGAGAAGAGGAAGGACAAGCAAGTTTCAGAGATATTTACAAATAGATGAATGAGTTGAACATTTAATGCACAGAACAGTTGCAACGGACAACAGTATTAAAGCCTAACAAGAGTACTAACTAAACTTTCGGTCCAACTACCCTTGAAAATCAATTATTCTTGTTTATCTCAAATCTAATCAATAGCTAGCTGAATATCACAATATCGTCTTCTTCTAATGTTGTCCCACTGTGCAGGATGTGTTCTTCATACCCTAAAACACCACTTTGCCCAATCGCAAGTCATTTTCATATGATTCTCGTGACAAAAACACCAACTGGCTTGGCACCTGGTTAGCTCAGCACCATCCTAGATGGAGGTGGTGCTGAGGTAAACAGTGGTACCACATGGAAGAATGGACCACCACCACCACCATAAACCCCACAAAATCTCTTCATGGAAAGGCAGAATCCCACCAATGGTGTCTACAGTTTAAGCTTTCAAATGGCTGGTGAAAATGAGTTCTTTAATCTGAACCGTCAGTCTTACTAATTCACAGAAAAATTGGTGTGTTTGAGGACGTAACCTTGCTAATGTTAATGTTACTATTTTGACTCTGGTAGCCTTTATTGCTTTGCTGCTTTCACTCATGCTCTTATTAACATTTGGTTATATTATCATTAAATATTAATAGAAGGGGGTAGGCTACACTGGCCTTGCTTTTGTTCTGTGTCTGCATTTGGGTGGAGTGGGGGGGGAGCACATACTGTATGCATCCATATTGTGAATGTGTGAATTCCTTTGTATGTTCTGTCTGCAAGAGGTACCTGATGGAATGAGGCCAGCAGCCATAAACAGAATGATTGTGAATCCCTCCTCATCAACACATCCAGTGGGTCTTGTGAATGGAGTTATAATGGCAGTAATGTACTAAAGAATAGCAAAAAGGGGCATTCTTTACAGTAGAAAATATTCTCCTTGAACAGTGATTAATTATTGAGTTGGCTCTTGCAATGGAATGCTGGACTGCCATGCAAGCAGAAACTCTAATTCCAGAAACAGATTTCAGGAGGAATCTCTCCGAACCTTGTTTTTCTTTTGTAGGTGTTAAGCCCTTAGGCACTGTGATTCATTTCAGGTGAACTATGAAATGATCTGACATGTTTGTGAGAGAATAGCTGGCTGGGAGGCTGATTACCTTCTGGAGCGTTCAAATGAACCATACTCCTGGGGGTTAGCACCATCTGTAGGCAGCAACTCCTGGCTAAGCAGTGAGCAATGAGAGCTTCCAGTATAATCCCAAACAACTGCCCAATTATTTGTATAATCCTATGGGAAACTGGCTGTTACTGAAGGATTTGTGTGTGTTTCTGTTTTCCTTTCAAAAAGTGGTTGTTTAGCTCAGATGTGAAAAAGTGCATAATATCCCAGCTTTGGTTCTTAAAGCTACCATTGATGTCAGAGGGAGAGAAGGAGGCTGGAAGTCTGCAAAAGTAATTCCTTGATTTCCAACAGAATTGCGATCCCAGATTGCAAAGAACAAAACTGTATTTATTTATTTATTTATTTATTTATTTATTTATTTATTTATTTATTGGATTTTTACCCCGCCCATCTTCCAGGACGGAACTCTGGGCGGCTTCCAAATAGCTGAGCGAGTCAGCAAGCAATACAATATAATAATAACAAAAACAACGACAATGATAAAAACAGCATTTAAACAACTAGGGCATTAAGACTTATGGTCGCAGCATTTATACAGGTGAAGCAAACTTGGTCTGGAATATAACGTGGATTTATGACAGCATTTCTAATGTCAAATTTATGGCTTTGTGTTTAAATTATTTCCTCAGATTAAGTATACAGTGGTACCTTGTATAAAGGAATTAATTCGTTCCAAATGAAATTTTGTTAAGCAAATTTTCCTTTATAAAAATTTCCCATAGGAATGCATTGAAAAGAGAGTAATCCCTAATTGCGACCATTTTTTTGTTGTACGGATTTGCCCCATAGATGATTTTGTTAAGCAGATTTCCCCTATCTCTGGGATTTTTTATGTTGTGCAGATTTTATATTATACAAACCATTTGTTATACGAGGGTCCACTGTAGATATAATATTATAAGCATATGTACATGCACACATGTACCATAATATGCTATATTTTGATCCAATTTTCCCAAGCTTGGATCATCCGGGTGTTTTGGGACTCCAACTACCAGAGACATTGGCCAGCATAGTTAGTGATGAAGGCTTCTGGGAGTTGCAGTCCAGGAATGCCTGGGTGACCGAAGCTTGGGAACCACTTTTTTAACAGACCAGTGAGTACATCCTAATATTATGCTGAAGCTTCTTCCATGTGTTCCCAACCTATATTATTAAAGTTCTCAGAGAAGACATTCCTTTCAAAATGAATGTGAAAGAAAGAGAAACCTCTTCTTTGAGTTTCAAGAATCTTGTGTTTTCCTTCATATATGTGTCTGCTCTACAATTGTGGGGTGAGTTGCCACCCATGTTTGCTTTCGGGAGCCACCCCTGCTTCATCTTACTTTTTAATGTGGCTAAGGAGTGCTTATGAATGTACCATCATCTCTATGGTGCTAGCTGCCTCCTTAGCTTCCCAGAGTTTAACTGAAACATAGAAGAAGCCTTCTTAGAGGACTTTTGAATGTTGCAAAGTACAGGCTAGTATGAAAGCTATACAGAATGGAAGAAATACAAAACATAAAGGATTACCGCAATACACACACAAACACTGCATTCTGGGCAACATTGCAATGATATAGTTGTGAGGGTTTTTTTTTACCACCTAATTTATAAGCCTTCAAAAAGAATATCATTTGGGGATAGAAGTGGCCAGATTTATTATCTCAACAACAGCAACAAACAACCCAACAGAAACTAAAGGCATAGCATGTGTTTCTGTCTCATCCCAGTTCTTCCGTTTCACTTTGAGGAAGTCTACCGAAGCAAAGCAGTGAGGCATACTAAAGAAAGATACCATGAATAACTATAAGGAATAGAGATGGGGATGAATTTTTAAAACAGCAATTTGTCATGATTAGAGATGGGCACGACTTGGCGAAATTCCCGTTTCCGTTCCTCGTTTCCGTTACGCAACGGAAACGGTAATGGGAATTACTCCGCCAGAACTCGAACTCAAACCGACTAAAGAATAATTGGGTCTGATTTGTCGTGGTCGTTCCTGGCATCGCGGCGATCCCGCGATGCCAAGCGGCACAGAAAAAAAGTTTTTAAAAGTTAAAAAAAAAACCCCGATTCCCGGCCAAAAAGCAGGCGGAAATATGCCTGCCTGAGTGAGGGCTCAGGGCACCTACAAGAGGGGTGGTTGACCCCCCCTCTCCTGTCCTGGGCTGCTCTGGTGTGTGGGGGGGAAATCCTCGTCGTAGTCGCTCGCAAAGCACTGGACTCGCTGCCGTCCGCCGCAATTCAAGCGGAAGCGGCACAGAAAAAAAGTTTTAAACCCCCCCCCCATTCCCGGGCCAAAAAGCAGGAAAAATATGCCTGCAGTGCAGAGTGCACCTACCAGAGGGGTGGTTTCTGGGGGGGGGTCCCGGCCTCCCCCCCTCTCCTGTCCTGGGCAGCTGGACTCTAGTCGCCATGCCATGCGGTGCGGGCGGGGGATCCAAAATGGGGCAACGACCGCAATTTTTTTTTGAAATCGTGGTCCAAAAACACACAAGCACCACACAGAAACATGCGAAAATTGCTATTTTAAAACTGCCAGAATTTTTACAGTAGCAGTGGGTTTTTCTTGCAACAAAATGTCTCCTCTCTTTCCTCTCTCCATTGATTTTATTTTATTTTATTTTATTTTATTTTATTTACACCTGCGCAATGATGGGCTGGCCATGGGAGTGACCATGCAAATTTTTGGAGCCATTCCACCAATCGCATGGCCACTTGGCCAGGTTGACCACAGACTTCTGGGATGTGCCAACCGGGCATAAAAAGCCCACTAACCGTAGCCCAAACCCGAACCCGAACCCTAACCCTAACCCATACGCCAGTACACTGAACCCTAACCCATACGCCAGTACACTGTCCTTCTAAGTGGGTCAGAGAGGCCCCCAGAGGTGCACCCCAATACTCACCCTAACCTCACCCGTAACTAGCCTAACCCTAGCCCTTGCGCTAACCCTGTTGCCTAAGCCAGATTTGTACTTGCATTGCACTATAGCAAGTACAATTCCCTTCTTAGTGAGACACAGCGGGTGCAGAGACTGAGTCTGCCAGTCCGCCACTTGTGGCTCTGGGTGACTCCTGCAGGCTTGGCTCGGCCGGCAGCATGTGTGACATCATGCAAACCATGCCCCCGAGGCCTGACTGATGCAGGGAAGGCAGTGGGCACCCCAAAAAGAGGGGTGCCTCTGCCAGTCTGCTGTGTCTCTGCGTGCAACTGGATATGCAATCATAGCCATATGGCTATGCATGCATGCCCTTTTGCAGCAGGTGAGGAGAGGAGACCCCCATGTATGAGGGGTCTCCAGGAGCCTGCTTTCCCTAGCGGTTGAGGATAGCAGGCACCCACCCCCCAAAAAAGAGGTGCCTCCAGGAGCCCGCTACCCCACCCAAACCAGTTTAACGACAGACAAAAAAAACGAAAAATGAAATGACAAATTTTTGCGAAGTTTCGCGAAAAACAGAAACGAGCCGACACAGGCTGCCTCCGACACACGACAACTCGAAAACGTCATTTTCCCTAATTGTGCCCATCTCTAGTCATGATTCGTGATTCATCGGGTTGTTGAACAGACAAATAAATGAATCCCCTCCCCCCAAGCATCTAGAAGCTCCATATTCACATGAATGCTAACTCTAGCTTTCCCCAACAAACCCTGTAAGTTTGATGAAGGTCAGGATTTGGCCTTTTGAGCTATGCACCCTCAGAAAGGGCTCCCAAGGAAAGTGTCCCACGGGCACCTAGATACACCAGACTAGCAGAGAGGCTTCTCACAACTTTCCTCTACAATCCTTCTAAGATTGGTGAAGATTGGGTTACAGTCTTCTGAGTTACATCCCCACAAACTGGGGCACTCAAGGAAAATGCTTTTTAGCAACTGGATTGGGAAAACCTAATGTTCACCATACTTTGAATGATTGCATAGGGAGAGACGATTGCGTAGGAGAGTTAGAGGAAGCTTCTTTGCAAGTTTGGAGTCTTTAACTGCCTGGGGAAAAGTTTCCTTTTAGGCCTCTTTGTGGATGCATAACTCAGATATCAAAAATCCAATCTCCAATAACCTTGGAAGGATTGTAGAATGTTGCCAGGGGATGCTTGCTTCCTGTTTTGGTGTCCCTATGTGCTTTGGGGGCTATTTTATATCCCCACAAATTGATGAATCAAAAATTGATAAAATCTGTTGATTCGTATTTGTCAGGGCAAGCAATCTATGATGAATATGAATTGAGAGTTTTTGACACATTGTCCATATTAATCAGAAAATGCAACACATTTTTCAATTCACCACCATCCCTAATAAGAAACATTGCATGATGCAGAAAGGTGGATCAGTCATAGACTTCAAATCAACCCCAGAAGCATTGTAGTTGTAGATTTTTTTAAAGTAATTGAGATAATGGCTTGGTTCTGAAATAACGATAGAAAGAAATCACAGAGTTCACACTTGAAGGGCCAGAAGCAAAGGAAGCTCTCTCTCTCTCTCTCTCTCTCTCTCTCTCTCTCTCTCTCTCTCTCTCTCTCTCTCTCTCTCCCTCCATCCCTCTGATTTGCAATGGTAACAAGGCAGGAACATTTGCAGAGCACTAGGCTCCAGTGGGTAGCTGGCAGAACCAGAAAAAAGATTCCTCAAAACTGTTTATTTTTTCTATGACTAGAGAAAAACACCTCCATATGGAGAATGCTATATGACAGAAATCAAAGTCTAGCAGAATTGGTTGATGAATGGGCAACACAGCTGTCTTCACAGATGGGTTTGATATGGTAAAAGACAGAATCTTCATGGGATCAAATTCCCAGAAGATATTGCAAAAATTATTGATGGAATATAATATAACAGTAGCAAACTCCATTAAATGTGCCAGGGCGCGTGAGGCATCCAAAGTACAAATGAAAATCAGAATCAGAAAGTAGGTGATGTACAAAGCTACTCTCCTCGACAGCATGCACCACAATCTGAAATTCCAGCAAAAAGACTATCTATACCCACTGTAAGAAATATTATCTGAAGCACATGAGAGAAGTCTTGGATCCATCCCAAGGAAAACCTTGTACAAAAATGCCAGAAGCCATTCCTTTCATACAGGCTTGTCACTTGAATATGCAAAGACCTAAAATATGTTATGGCCACACTGGGTGAAGGACAAGATGAAGAATATAGACTGTGGCCTCCAGTATGTTTCTGCAATGATTAAAAAACAGGTAGGCTTTGTAACCATCACTCTAGGCTGAAAATAATGTTGATCAAGATTATTAAAAATTAACTCCAGTTTGCACACTAATCCTAAACAAAGAACCTGGTCTTGGAATCCTTTTCATACTGCTCATCCCTTGGACAGATTATTCAAGATTAGAAATGGGCATGAACCAGAAAACAAGTGGTTTGTTATGGTTGGTTCATGACTAACCATGAACCACTACAACAACCAGGAAAAAAAATCAGTTTCTGGTTTGTTTTTCCGTTTTTTACCCTTTGTGTTAAGGGGTACCTTGCTTCTGCTGCCTCCCTCACTGCTGCCACCACAGGTGCATGTTCAGAGGCAGGGAAGCCAGGCACTACCTTTAAGAAAGCCCCCACTTATTGTCTGGGAAGCCTGTCTCTGCCTCTGAGCATGTTCCCACTGCCCAGCCAATGGGTGGATGAGTGGCCAGAGGCAGTGCCCATCTTCCCTGCCAGAAGCTTGCCACTGCCTCTTAAGAGGGCAACTGTGTCAGTGGAGAAAGAAGGGGAGGAGGCGGCAGAAGTAAGATGTAGGTGACGGCAATGGGGGCATTGTGAAGGGAATGGGCTTGCATCCCCTTTTGCTGAAGCAAATTAAATACCAAAGAGAAAAAGGTGTTGTGTTTTTCATTTTGCTTTGACAAAACACGGGCCAGCCTGGTTCATTGGGGTTTTTGGTTTGTTGTTCCTTTTGTACCCAGGTGCTAGAAAAATGCAGATCCAAAATACACAAAGATAGGAGTCAATGTCCAGATTTCTGTTGGATGGGCATTCTTATACAGTATAACCAGTTTTATGTCTTAAGTCACTCTAGTTACTCTAGTTGAGCTTACACATGAGCCGGAACTCTGGTTTCTTGCTTGTGTTTACACTTTACAGCCCACAACAGCAAGAACATCTCCTCTGTGGATGCATAACCTCCCATTTGGAGGAAGTGTTGATAGAGAGGGAGTCTTGACACTCTCCTTTAAGCATGATAATTCAACCTTGTGGTAGTCAGAGAGAGAGAGAGAGAGAGAGAGAGAGAGAGAGAGAGAGAGAGAGAGAGAGAGAGAGAGAGAGAGACAGTCCTCTCTCTCTCTCTCTCTCTCTCTCTCTCTCTCTCTCTCTCTCTCTGTGTGTGTGTGTGTGTGTGTGTGTGTGTGTGTGTGTGTGTGTTGTGTCATTATGGTAGTGACTGACCCTTCGTGACTCCATGTCCATGGAATTTTCTTGCCAGGAATACTGGAGTGGCTTGCCAGTTCCTACTCAGAGTATGTCTATTAGATTAAGTAAAAATTTGATGACTCAGCTCTTCTGAAAGTTTCATTGATTGAAATAGGCTTACTCTAGCTCCAGAGTCCTACACTGAGAAACAGGTAAGTTACAATTAAAATCAATGGCATTTACAAAAAAAGTGGATTGAATCAATAGCATTTACAAAAAAGTTGATTGACCAAATTCCAACTGATTCAATTGGTTTATGATAGAGTGATTTACTATGATATGCAATAGAATATTAGCCAAAAAGAGGTACTGCTGGATTTTATTAACCATACAGGTGCTGTTACAAAGATTATCTCAAATTTAAATGACTCTAAGAATAAGGCAGAAGAATGGAAACCTCCTTCATGGAAACATAAAATGGAAATTTCATCCGAAAAACGGTATGCCAGTTATAGCACCCTGGAACAGGGCACAATACTGGCCTTCCTTGTGCTTAATCCAGAGTAGAGATGGGCACGAAACAAAAAAATTGTGTTTCAGTTTTTCGTTTGTTGTTGAGAAGTCTGTTTCAGTTTGTTTCCGTTTGTCATGAATTTTTGGAAAAATTTCGTTACCGTTTTTTGTTTTTTCGTTTGTTGTTTCTACCCGCTTTTTGCGCAATTTTTAAAGCATTTCCATGCGCAGGCATCCCCCAACGCCCCAGACCAGAGGGAAAACACTAAAAAAATGGATGCTGGCAGAGACACAGTATAGACTAGGTATGCAGGGAGGCTGCAAAGGCAGCGGCGGGCGTTGCCTAAGGTGCAAGGCAGCCGCAGAGTGACTGCATTGTGGGGCAAGGGAGGGTACTCACCGAGAGGTACGCAGCACACACGCACACAGGGAGGCTGCAGGACTGAAGCTAGAGTCGCAGAGACAGCAATTCCACCCTAACTCCCACCAGAGACTACAAGGAGGACGGGGGATGACAGACCTTTTTATGCCCTCTGTGGCTGCCAGACCTGCCCGCCCAGTCTGCAACCTGGGCATGCTATTGGTTGAACATGATCCCATCACATGGCTTGCCTCCATTTTGTGGCTGGTGCAACATCCATTTTAAAGGGAAAAGAAAAATACATCGCGATGGGAGAAGACAAAAACAAACGTTTTAAGGACCCCAACCCCCCTGGTAGGTATTATCAGACAATATAAATAATTATTGCTGTGTTTTTACGGATGTCCAGGGTGTTTTTTAACATTTAAAACAGCTCATTTCATTGCGCGTCACCATTAATGGAAACGAAACGTAATGACCACAATTTTCGTGGTTCTGTTCATTTCGTTGCATTTTCATCACAATTTTCTTTTGTCATTTCATTACGTAACGGAAACGACAAACAGTAACGGAAATGAAAAAATGTTCGTTCCGTGCCCATCTCTAATCCAGAGATATTGTAAACAAGGTAATGTATAAGCATTTGCAGCAGACAGGAAATGTACCTAGAGCAGCTTCTCCAATATGTAATGTTTGGGTAACTATACGGATGAACTTGAAAAAGCAACTAGTAGTTCTAAGACTTTCCCCCTAGAATTCAGCATCATGAGAAACATTCTGATAGTTTTATTTTTTTCCTGCTCTCCTCGAAGAGGAAAACTGCAAGGCAAAATTGCCTCTAAACGTTTTCCACCATGTGGGACTAACAGTTTCCAAACCATCTCCATATTGCCTCTGAATGACACCATGTGGAAGGCTTTGATGAGGATGCAAAATGGTAATCAGGCTGCCAACATGGTTAGCAGCAAACATGTCTGGTCCTTGTGTGCTTGGGTTTATTCCACTAATTAATGCCCACAGGGATTGGTACACATGGACTAAAACCTATACAAGGTGACAGGAAATTTAATTGTTTGCTTCACCACTGTTCTAACCAGAGTATCAGATACAAAGTATGAGGATGGATGGTGTATTTTTATTAATTATATAAAATAGAGAACTCTAATTAGAGCTACGAAGATGAATAAGATGTTGCAAGTTGTTCTCAAAAGGTATAAAATAGGGACAGCAATGTTACAGGTAAGGGGATCAGAGAACCAGGCTTAATAAATAGAAAGCACATACGTATCTGCAGTCCCTTCTTTTCTATGTCCATACACACAACACAGAAAACCAAACCATTTATATCATATTTAGTCTATTAAGTTCAATTATATAATTAAAAACATAATTACTGTTGATTTCATATCAGTAATTATTTGGGTGATTATATTAATTGTTGGCACTGCGGAGATCATTTGGAGTACTGCCACTTCTCTTTGCCCTAGCTTGAGAAAAGCTAACTCAATCTGTTTAGGTTCTTATTTGCTGTATCATGACTTCTGTGTATTCAAATGCCTCCTATAAATTTCAACATTGTTAGGAGTCTGCAGTTTGTGGCATAGAACTTCATGCCCGAGACAGAGACCACTGTAGTGAATTCCAGAGGTGTCTATATGCTCCAACCATTCCTTGACCATAAAAGGATAAGCAGCAACACTATTTTCTTAGCCTTAGACAAGAATGTTGATTGAGTCAGGACTAGTAGTGAAAGTATCAATATTGCACCTTTCAAAACATACTATCAGGCAAAACACACCTTGCCTTGGAAATCTGCACATTTGGAAAATTTGCAGGACGTTTTGAAGAAACAGAATAGGCAGAGAAGCATGCATCTGTTTTAAAAATGTAAACAACTAACAATGGATACCATTGAAATATAAGCACAAAGTAGTCCCCCCCCTTCCCCGGGGTGATGAGTGTATAAGAATACAAACATTTGGAGTAAATAAATAAATATAAATATGTACTTTAGGAAACACATATACAAAAATGTAGGAGTATGAAAATCCTATCTCCTTTAATTCAGTCCAAATAACTTGTCTTTGAAATTGCAACCAACTCACTTGAATTCATAACCTGTTGAAGTGAAATTACAACTAGCATTTTAAACTATTTGTGTGTATTTGTTCAAATAGCAAAGCAATATGAGATTGGGGAAAGTCTGTGGAGATTTTCAGTCATCTAAGCCACCTTATCTGGGAGTTGAATCATGGCAAGTGGACTTCTTTTCTTGTGGAATCAAGCTGAAGAAGTAGCTTCTTCAGTCTGAGGAAGGTTGGTGCGTGGTATACAACATAATTTTGCAGGCTACACTTTGCCCTCCAATGAGCTGGGAACTCATTTTACTTACCTTGGAAAGATGTAAGGCTGGGTGGCCAGATGGCCAGATGGGCAGGGTATTATTATTATTATTAATAATAATAATAATAATAATAATAATAATAATAATAATAATAATAATAATAATAATAATAATAATAATAATAATAAAACTATGAGCACAACTACCTGAGCCCATCAGGATTGAACTCAGGCTATGAGCACCTGTGCCATGAATCTTCATGAGCAGACCTGCTGACCGGACTGGTCTGGACTGGATTTTAATTTACATTTATGTAACTCACAGAGATATACCTATTCAAGGCTTTCTCCTTTAAGAAAGAAGGCAGAAGGTGCAATAGAAGAGACTGCAACCTGGGATGATGGTCTAAGAGTGCCTCCACAGTGATATATACTGTACAGTTCCATGAGATATTTAACAATCCTCAGAAGCTAGGCAGGGTCGGGCCTGGCTAGTACTTGGATGGGCAACCACCAGGGAATACCAGGTGCTGTAGGCACCTGGAGTAGGAACTAGCAAGCCACTCCAGTACTCCTGCCAAGAAAACTCCATGGACATGGAGTCACGAAGAGTCGGTCATGACTGTAATGACACAACACACACACTCCCCAAAAAGAATAGTTTGCAGAAGATGACAGCCTTGGAAATAAATGCCTCTGTGGTAGGAAGGCTGCCAAAACACATCATTTTCACAGCAAAATTGCAACATTCTACAGGGATTGTCATGACAACATCCGGCAGTGAAGTTGACTTCGGAGCAAAACCAGTGTGATTTGTCCTTTGGTACAATGCAGACACATTATAGTCGATGCACGAAACTGCATGGAGCACTTTATGGAAACAGATCAACAATTGCCCTGGGTATACAAGTCCGAAAAGAATAGGCTCCAGAGCAGTTTTTAAATTTCTTAGCAGCTATCTTACAAAGGCAGCAGTGGCTCCTTAGAAGTGTTTCTGAAAACAAAACCAAGCTGTCAGCTATGCTTAAGATAAGCACAGCATGTCCATTTAAATTACTGAAACAAAGTTCTAATTGTCAACTTGCAGCACAAAGGAATGATGGGACAAATGTGGTAGTAACATGTCTGCCAAATTAAACTTACTGGACTGACTGATAACATGGAAATATGTAGATTCCAGCAGTATACCCAGTTTATTAAAATAAGCAATCAAACAAATAAGAAAACACCTTGATTGATTCTCTCTAGTAAATGACAACATTGCTAGTTCATTCAAGTGACATTATTAATCCAGCTATATTGGTAATCTAGGGAAGCTTCCAGGTTATGGAAACCTACATATAAATATCACAGATGTGCTTTAGATTGGTTTGTATGTGCAAATCTTGAAATACATTGTGCAGATTTTGAGAGATTCTGAGTTAAGAGATTCTAAATTGAACCAAGACTTTGTTAAAGAGGACAATCCAAAAGAGAGACCACCACCGAATGTTTCTGATTTGGAGGAACCCAAAATCTGATACATTTCTCCAAAAATGCATTGTACAGTAATACCTCGGATAACAAATGCCCCTGATAACGAATTTTTCGCATAACAAATAACAATTTCCAGGTCTGGGCTGCCTTGGATAAGGAATTTTCCCTATGGGCTGCCCCGGATAACGAATCACAATTCTAGGTATAGGTCTGTCTCGGATAATGCATTTTCTCAATGGGCTGCCTCGGATAACGAATTTTCCTATGGGCTGCCTTGGATAACAAGTTTTCCCTATGGGCTGCCTCGGATAATGAATTTCCAACATGCATCAGTAAAAAAGAGTTATCCTGGGCTGCATCACATCTGTACCTTTAAAGTGCACTTTATAAAGAGTTTTGAGCAAAAAAAAAAACACAGGTGTCTGTGTCATTTTCCTAGGCTCTGGAATGGATTAATTGGTTTCCCATTCATTCCTATGGGAAACCGTGTTTCGGATAACGAATTTTTGCAGATAATGAATTGCCTCGGAGCACAAATTAAATTCGTTATCTGTGGTACCACTGTAGTTCCATACACAAGTCCTCTCCATCTGTTAAAAATATAAACAAGTTATCCACACTTTCCCTTAGAAGAATAAAGTAAATGTACAAGTATGCTGCTTATATACCTCTCAAGAGCAATTAAAGCACAAGTATGCAGGCTATACATTCCCTCCAATCAGCTAGGAGCTCATTTTGCTTACCTTGGAAAGATGTAAGCCTGAGTCAAGTATGAGACAACTACTTGAGCCCATCAGGAGTGAACTCAGTCCACGAGCAGAGTTATATTTATGTAACACAAAGAGATTCAGTAAATCTTCAATGGAACTAGTCACTGGACTTAGTTTTACAGTCACTGAAGGTGACTGAATAGGAAGGTTTTGATGGTCAGTTTCAAATCAGGCTGATTTCTGAGTCACTAGATTGGAGTGCTAGCATTGGTGACCTAATCAAAAGTACAGTCCCATTTTGACTTTAATTAGCATTTTCTTAGTCATGTTTATTTTGGCAGTATATTAGGTCACACACACACACACACACACATGGGGGGATTAATTCCACAACTCCTCCCTGTCCAGTTACTAAAAACATGGATTTATTATTGCTAATGCTATTTTTAATAGTTAGCATGGTCTCTGGCTCCATATAGTAACCAGTAATGGCAATTCCATCCTTAGAAACATATATTTACAGATTTTTTTCTGTTTATATTTTTATTATTTTCAGACTGTAGATAAATGAATCAGCAGAGATTGGCCCTACAGATATGAGTGCCAGGACCCTGCCTGTCACAGAACCTGATTCTGAGGGGTTAAATGGTGAAGAGCTGCTGGAGGAGCCTTGCAGCTCAAATCAGCAGGCAGCTGGGTCTGATGACTCAGCTGAAAACATATCTTCTCCCCCTAGAAGGGCCATGAGTAGGATTCTGCAAAGACGTGCTACCAGGAGGGCTAGGGAAAGGGTCTTTGATGCTAGACTGGGAATCAGGGCAGCAAGCCCTGAGTACTAGCAGGAGCCTTTCCAGGAGTAAGGGTGTGTTCCCTGTTTTGGGATAAAGCTGGTAAGCTCACCTTGTGTTCTCTGTGGGAGCAACGCCTCATTTGAACTTGCAACCACGTTCCTGTCTGTGACCTTGGCTCTGTTTCCTGATTTCGGACTGGCTTCCTGGACAACGGCTTGATCTGTTCCCTTGTGTTTGGCATCTGGTTTCCGTGAGATATTCTGGTTTTGACTTGGACTCTTAATTGCTGGGAGTTGGATTCTGTTATTTATCTGGCACTTGATTAGAACTGGCTTTCCACTAAAGCTTTCCACTAAAGATCTTGGCCAAGAACTGAACCCTGTTTGTGTGTGTGCTCTGTGTGTGGGGCTTGACAATGAGGGCCCGACTGCTTAAATACGTGGATCCAAACACAGAACATTCTCACAAAGATCCCTTGCAGCAAAGAGGGGCTTAATATCAATGAGTTGATTTCCTATGAAACAGATAGGTCACACTGTTGTTCTACAATGGTTCCTTTCACCATTGTTGCTTCTCATAATATCCTTTCATTTCAGCTCAATTGTGTGTTAACTTTACTTAGCAGCTCATTGTTGTGTTTACCGTACAGTAATACCTTGGATAACGACTGCCCTGGATAACAAATAAATTCAGATAATGACTTTTATTCCCCCCCAGCAGTCCGCAGCCCCAGCCTCCCTCCACATTTATCTTTAACTGACCTGTGGGGGGAGGCAACATGCAGAGGTGGGGTCTGGGGGGGGGGAACCAGCACACACTGCCTGGCTCTCACACAGCCCAAATGCCCGGAGCAGGAGCAGGAGCAGAGCAGGAGGAGAGGTGAGTGCTGGGGGGTGGGGGGAAGCACCAGGCCGTGTGAATGCCCGGCAGTACTGGCAGTGGCGGTGAAAGTGCCGGAGGAGGAGGAGGAGGAGGAGGAGGAGGAGGAGGAGAGGTGGATGTTGGGGGTGGGGGGAAGCATCAGCCGTTGCTCAGGTTACCCGCCACCCAAACTCCCGGCGGTGGCGGTGGCGGCAGAGGAGGAGGAGGAAGAGGAGGAGGAGAGGTGGGTGTTGGAGGTGGGGGGAATCCCCATGCATGCCAGTTTGAAGAGTGGCAGCGAGGCTGGGAGGTTGGTGCCGGGAGGGAAGGGAGTGGGGGAGAAGGCCACGTGAATGGCGCGGGGCTTCCCCTGGCTTGCCCGCCTTCCAGGTGCTTTGCGCCAGCGGCACTGGCAAAGGAAGTGAGGCGGAGGCGGGCAGAGGAAGTTCCAGAGGCGCACGGCTTTGATCAGGTGTGCCCACCGCCCTGGTGCCCAGCAGCAGTGGTGGCAAAGGAGGAGAGGTGGGGGCCCTGGGGAGGATGGGGGTGGGCGAGGAGGGGGAGGAGTGCACTTTGAAAGAGGTCTCAGGGAAAAAAGGCCTTTTTTGGCCTTTTTTCCCGGACCTCTGGAACGGATTAAAATGGTTTCCCATTCATTTCAATAGGAACCTCAGAGAATGAATTACCGTCGTTATCCGAGGTACCACTGTAATGGCCCATTTTACGGTGTCCTACTTGAAGAATATTTCCTGCTATTTTGTAACTCTAAAATCACTAGAAAGTTCAGCCTCTCTGAAACAGGCTGAAAGACTTGTTGGAATGACTCAGGCTTATTAGGCAGGGAAATCAGGTACAAACTTTTTTTTTGCCAAACAAGTCATGTAAGGCCTCAAGGACATTAAAGGTGCATTTTTTTGCCTAATGGGGGAAAAGCAGCTTCTAGGAAGAGGTAGGATTGCTGGCAAGGGAAGCATTGCACTCTTATGCTTCTGGTTGAAGCTGCACAAGATGGATGATTTTCATTAGGAAGGAAAACATGCTGGGAGGAAATTGCATGGATCTCTGTGTGCCACTTTCAGATTCTGTTCCCAGAATTACTGGACTAACAAACCTTGAGAAGAAGAAAGACAATGCAGGGATTTAGCATCTGTAGCAGGAACCTGTACCCCATGGCTCATCTACGTTGTGGACTCCAATTCCCAATTCCCACAGCCAATGGAGAGGGATGATGGGAATGGTAAACAGTCAACTTGGGGGAAAGCATTGGTTTTCCATTCATCCATATGGAACAGGTGGAAAAGTAACAAAGGCATCTCTTCCCTCTCCCCTAATCTCATGTATAAATGGGAAGCAACAAATGAGTCAAACATAACACTCTAAATATGCCGGGGTTTTCTCACGAGAACATCTGAACGTGTTCTGTACTGTACTTCAGAGCCCCCATGCTAGCCTTAATTGCCATATTTCATAATTTACTCTTCACTTGATAAGGCTTGTGGCAAATAAGTTGCTATCACTAACTGTCATCTAAATTAATTGACTTGTTTTCCTATGTTTTAAACAGACACATTACCTGGAAGCCGCTCAGACATTTTTCTGTGTTACATTTGAAGCTGGAAATGGGATGGGATTCAAACATCCATTACATCCTGAAATGATTTTATTACCAATGGAAGTAAGTCAAATATACCGAGAAGCTTATCTTTAGACTACAAAATGGGGGGTTTTGATTGATAATAGCTGTTGCAGAATAGCAGGGATGAAATTATTTTTACTTGATCTACGAGAGTGCTCTATCTTTCAGAATGTCTTTGGCACGTATGGCGGGAATGACAAGGCTTTAAAATTACATAGTGAGTTGGTTCATTTATTTTTTAAAAAATATATACATATGAAATTCTTTATTATATATCAATTGTTTTTGAGAACTTGAAAAGGTAAAAACATGACTTTATCAATGCATACATTGCATTATCCTAGTACTTATACTTCAGACTCCATCATGTTCTTATCTCAGGTACAAAGGATTTGTGTGAGCTTGAAATGAGCCTAATACTTCTTACTCCTTTGTGGACAATGCCAGAGTGTTTGTTTCTTTCATACCATAATCATGCTGAAGTGGCTTAGGACACCAGTTAATAATGACTGGCATGCTCTCTTGCCATTTAGCTGAGAGATGGAGCTCTCATACTCTCTTACTGTTCCCCCCCCCTCCACTCCTAAGTGCTATTGAAGTGTTATGGAGTTATAAAAGCTAGAAATATAGAAAAGGGAGGACTGAATTATTTCTGCCTCTTTAAATTGCCACTTCCATTGCTTGCTTCACATGGGGATGAAATCTGTGAAGAGGAGAGACTCTTCCTTCCATCCATGCAGAGTCTCCAATGTTATTCACACAATCTGAAAGGCTGGAGAATTAAAGTTTTAAGTCACATGTCATTAAGGATGTCAATCCACCCTTCTTTTACTCTTAAATGTGAAAATGGGAGACTACCCTGCTCCTGCTTCACATTCTCAAAATGGCAGGCAGGGAGATTGTGTGGTATAATGCTAGAAGAGCTGTCCACTCTTCTAGTGCTGAATAAGAACCCAACCACTATACAGCAGGACAGCTGTGGGGCATCCCCGCAGGCTCCTTTCTGGGACTCTGTGTGTCCCTGCAGGCTGCTTCCACTAGAGACAGTGTGTGCACATGCACACCACTTACTGGTGCTCCTGGGTGGGAGCGCAGAGTTTCCTGCTGGGGTCCAGGCAGGAGGGTGTGTCATGGCGACAGCATCAGGGCATGGCAGCATGCCTGTCGGGTTTGCTTGCTTGCCACCCAGAGTGAGAGGAGGGAGGCGGGGTGCGCATGCTCACATTCATGCCCTTTCTGTCTGCTTCTGGGGCTAGGGAGCCCAGGGCTTCCCCTCTGTGGTGCTGGACTTCGGGCAGCCTCCAGACCGAGATGAATGGGCCCCTCTTGCCTCTGCCTCTATCACCTCTTCCCTTGTGGATGGGATGGTGGTGGCCATGGCCTGGTGAGGGGGCTGTGGCGGGTGGCCGCTCTGAGTCTCCGAGTTTGTGTTTGCCAAGTCCCACCGCCGGCTCTGCCTCAGAGTGGGAACTGGATTGGGGACTGTGTGGAGGGATGTGTGCCCACCCCTTGCCCATCTGGGCTTCTCCAGTCTTGGAGGTGGTGGTGGGCAGTCAGGAGGAAGAGACAGAGGCAGGCAGGGGGTGGGTGGATGGCAGGGATCATGGTGGCCCTCCTGTTTGCTGCCGCCATGTCAGCTCATGAGATGGGCAGTGGGGGAGGTGAGATGTGGAGGGAGCCCGCATATTCCTCAGGGTAGGAGCACATTGCCCACTTTTCCTCAGCTGTGGTCATCTCCCCACCCCCTTTGGCCTCATGGTTCCCTCAAGAGGTTGAGCCCACCAGGCTGGTGCTGGTGGGCGGGGGACAGGCGGCGGCACCCTGTAGCTCCCTCTGTGCAGGTCCCTGGGCAGGGGGCACCATGGCAGTACATTTTTCAAGGATGTGGGATGGTGGAAAAGAGAAGTGGAGGGTGGGTGTTTCCCAGTAAGGGGGGTTATTTGAGGTGGGCAAAAAGGGAAGTCCCCCCCCCAAGCATACAGCTGCAGGCTGTGGGTTTGGAGGCTGGAGGGGACCTGGGGGTGACTTCTGGAAGCCCCATGGTCCCACGGTCGCCCGTGGTTGGTGGATTGTGCACACCTGCTATGCAGTATTTGTCCATATTATTTATGTATTTAGTTATGCTTATTATCGCTGGGAACCGCTCCCAAAAATTTACATCCAAAGTAACATAAAGACAAAATGAACTACAAACAATATCTTTAAAAAAATAAAATAAACCACATGAATACAGAAATACCACAGCAATCTAGTGAGATATCAAAAATATCTGAATGGATGACAAGAGGGATTAATCAAAATTATCTGTGTATAAAACATTAAGATGGGATATTCCCAAAGGCTTTGGCAAACAGCCTTGTTTTGTTCACCATCTTAAAGGCTTTGAGGGATGGGGCCAGGTACAGCTCCATTGGAAGTGCATGCCAAAGGGATGGAGCCACAAGGCCCTGTTTCTAGTAGATAACCACCTGATCTCCTTCAGTGTGGCAACCTAGAGAACTCTGGCCTGAGAAGCTCAGGTGGTGTGGGTGGATGGTTTAGGGAAGACACTCTGACAAGTGGCAAAGTTGCAGATACCTCAAACAAAAAGAACCACTTACCTCACATTTGACTTGGAGGTGAGAAGGGTCTCTGTTTTGTGACAAGCAGTACTCACATGTCGATGAGTCTAGTCTAATCAAGAGTGAGTAATGTTGCAAAAATGATTATTATTATTATTATTGGGTTTTCTTTTTTTCCCCAACATGCCTGTGGTGCATGAGAAATTGGGTGATTGCATGACCTAGGGATTAGGAATACAATGCTATTTTAGATTGCAGGCAAGGAGGTTACCTGTTTGGATACTGTCTCATGGAAGCACACAGAAATCCCCTCACACACATATAATAATAATAATAATAATAATAATAATAATAATAATAATAATAATAATAATAATAATAATAATAATAATAATAATAATAATAATAATAAATAGCAACAACAACAACAACTTTGTTTTTTATGCTGCCTTTCTCCCCAAAAGGACTCAATATAAAATTAGACTATCAGGAAAAGGTTGTGTTTCAGACTTTGTCCCTGTCAAAAGGCAAACAGGAGGGGCATGAGCAATTTCTGTACCCATAATTTGAAGTTACACTGTTCCAAGTGGGCTGTTATTGTGGCTTGCCATCTGCCTGGCATAAAGAATGTTACTTCTACAAATGTTCTTGGTACACTCAAAAGCCATTCCAGTTCAATTTGACATGGGATTATTCTGAGACTGATTTTGCAAAGCAACAGAAAATTGCATGGTACTGGAGTGTATATGCATCGTTACCATCAGCCTGCAGTATGCATTTTGATACATTTTTCTATAGGGTTAGTGAGTAGATACAGGGAAAAAGTGGCCTCGGAATGCTCCCTTCAGGTCTCCAGGCAGGGATAGAGAAGTATTTGGGACCTGGAACTTGATTTCCTCCTACTGAAAGGCAGGTCTTTGAGAAACTACTCTTTGGCCTGTAACTTTTAGAATCTTGTTGCTTCTGTGATGAGTAGTGGATTTTGGGAGTTGTAGTTTTAAAGGTCTCTCTCTCACACACATATACCATTGCAAAAAGAAAGCTGCTTCTATAAGATTTAGCTGGAAGAAATCTGGGAGGGGGGCCTTGTGAAATAACTTGTGAGGAAGATGTGGGATAGATATTCTCCTTCTCTACCACAAAGGTTTACTCTGGCGCAATGAAAACCTCTATTTGCTGCTCAAGGATATTGCAGAGCATAACACCTAATTAAAAGCCAGCCTTTCATCTTGGAGATTACAGCCAGTTTGTCCATTTCCCCAGCTTCTTGTCTCCTGTTCCTTTGTGTTTTTCATCATCATCATCATCATCATCATCATCATCATCATCATCATCATCATCATCATCATCATCATCATCATCATCAGGTTTCATTTCTAACATATGTTCTAATAAATGACTGCATGGCCTAAATGGTAAAAATAAGTGTTGCACATTAACCTTAACAACACTGGGTTCATCATCAACTGATAGTATTATTTGGACGCAGTGCCATTTTTATATCAATGCAAAGACAACATAATAACATTATTTTAATGGGTTTTTAATAAATGTTTAATTGCATAATGGAATTGTGTATGGCATCCAATGGAAACAGCCTGCTCCCTCTAAAGTTGATTCAACTGTATGTGTTAACCTGCATTTCCAGCATCAACTGCTCCTCTTGTTAGGAAAAGGCACAGAGGCTAGATGAGCACAGGTATAAAATACACCACAAGCATTTTTCTTCTTTGCCTTCACTTTAAGAGAGTGGTGATGAAGAACAGAAGTATTCCAAACCAGCTGGATTTCACTGTGCAAATATATAATCTGAACAACTCTGTTTGATGGACGCTTAACAATAGGCTCACACACCAGGCAGCTTAGAAAGACAGTTGTGAAAAATTACAGTACTAGTGAACAGAAACTTTGAAAATAATTCACAGGCCACAGACAGGAGAAGAAAATACCAGTTCTATCAAAATGCATTTGATAGAACTGACCGCTGATTTCTTAAAGTAATAAGAAATTGGTGTTAGGGTCTTAGGGAAGGTGATATATTTGCAACTAGAGATGGGCACGACTTGAAAAAATTTTTTTCGAGTTGTCGTTAGTCGGGCCGGTTCCGTTTCGGCTCGTTTCCGTTTTTCGCGAAAATTCGCAAAAATTAGTCTGTTCGTTTTTTTCGTTTTTTCGTTGTTGTTAGTACTGGTTTGGGGAGGGGGTAGCGGGCTCCTGGAGGGAGCTGCAGGAGTCAGCCAGAGCCACAAGTGACGGACTGGCAGACTCTTTGCACCCGCTGTGTCTCACGTACTTGCATGTAGTGCAATGCAAATAGATCTGGCTTAGGGTTAAGACGGCTTAGCGCAAGGGCTAGGGTTAGGCTAGTTACGGGTGAGGTTAGGGTGAGTATTGGGGTGCACCTCTGGGTGCCTCTCTGACCCATTTAGAAGGACAGTGTACTGGCGTATGGGTTAGGCTTAGGGTTCGGGTTTGGGCTACGATTAGTGGGCTGTTTATGTCCGATTGGCACATCCCAGAAGTCTCTGTGGTCAACCTGGCCAAGTGGCCATGCGATTGGTGGAAAATTTGCATGGTCTACTCCCATGGGCGAGCCCATCATTGCAAATGTGCAGGTGTAAAAAAATAAAATAAAATAAAATAAAATAAAATAAAATCAACAGAGACTTTTTTTTGCAAGAAAAACCCACTGCTGCTACTGTAAAAATTCAAGCATTTAAAATAGCTAATTTTCGCATGTTTCTGTGGTGCTTTGGTGGGGTTTTGGGCAATGATTTAAAAAAAAATTGCGGTCGCCATTTTGGATCCCCCCCCCACCGCATGGCAAATGGATGCGCCCTCCCAGCCTGGTACAGTCAGCAAAACCTGGCCATGCGATTGGTGGAATGGCTCCAAAACTTTGCATGGTCCACTCCCATGGGCGAGCCCATCATTGCGAATGCACAGGTGTAAAAAAATAAAATAAAATAAAATAAAATAAAATCAACTGAGACTTTTTTTGCAAGAAAAACCCACTGCTGCTACTGTAAAAATTCAAGCATTTAAAATAGCTAATTTTCGCATGTTTCTGTGGTGCTTTGGTGGGGTTTTGGGCAACGATTTCAAAAAAAAAAATTGCGGTCACCATTTTGGATCCCCCGCACTGCATGGCAAATGGATGCGCCCTCCCAGCCTGGTACCAGCAGCACAGCAGTAGCAATAGCCAAGGAGAGGGGGGCGGGGAAACCCCCCCCCCAAATAAAACACCCTTCTGGCCTGGTAGGTGCCCTCAGACAGTTTTCGCCTACTTTTAGTGCTGGGAATCGAGTTTTTTTTTAACTTTTAAAAACTTTTTTTCTGTGCCGCTTGGCATTGCGCGATCGCCGCGATGCAAGTAATGAGCACGACAAATCAGACCAAATTGTTCGTTCGTCAGTTCGAGCTCGAATTCTGGTGGAGTAATTCCCGTTTCCGTTTCCGTAGAGTAACGGATACGAGTAACGGAAACGGAAACGGGAATACCGCTAAGTCGTGCCCATCTCTATTTGCAACAAATCAATTATGCTACGTTATTGTGAGTCTAGCAGCCTGCAAGAAAATCCTTTCTGACTTCAATACAAATGTGAAGCATATTGGCAATGTTATATCTTTGTTAAGAGGCGTCACCGAGTGCCACTAAAATCAGTCAGCAGGAGTGAAAGGCTACGACATATGAATTAGGTGTCGTAAGGACATGGCAAGCACATGGGGCAGCTTTATAAACATTGCAGCTAATATTAGAATTTGTCCCATTCCATGGAAACTGATTGAACATATATTCAGGAGAGGAAGTACTTTTTCACACACTATTTTATTATGACTAAACAACTGCTATTCCCATACTTGTTAGTTCTTGATACAAAATGATACCCTGATACAAATTGACCGTTATACACAGGAGGGGAAAGGTGGAAACCTATCCTTCCTCTCTAGTTCCTTATATTTACTTGGCATGTAGGAGAGAAGGGTTGAATCCAAACACAAAACTGGCACCAGTAGTTTTTCCCTACTCAAACAAACTAACTAACAAAATCATTGTGTATTTGGGTGAATATTGAGGTGGGAAAGCAGAACAAACTATCTGCTCTCTTGATCTTGATCCAAATCAAAGATACAGTGGTACCCTGACTTACGACCACCCCAACAACCAAGGATCCTGACTTACAAGTGGGCTTTAGTTCTTCCCCCCCCCCAGCTACCTTACAATCTAGATGGGGTTTCCCCCCCAAGTACCAATGGTGGCTGGGGGGAGGGAGAGAAGGGCTTGATCATATAAAAGGTCTTTGAGCCACTGACCCAATCACTGAGCCCCCAATATTTTCCATTTTTTTTCTGGGCCTTCACATATCTACTCTCAACCGCTGGTTCACTTATGTACTGTCATGTTATTGTATGTAAACTGCCAAGAGTAGACAGATGGATGATATGAAATCAAATAAATAAATAAATATATTCAGCAGATGTTTGAATGGATCTATACTAGATTGAATTGGCATTTGGATTTAGGTCTCTGTCTTTAATGTAGTGTATCACTTGGCCCTATGCTGCTAAGCACACTGTGTGAATAAGGGTGCCCCTAGGGGAAAAAAACTCTCTATTGTAATTGAAAGCTGATTGGGCAAGCAGCAGCACCACTGCTGCTTGGCTTCCAATTGATTCAAATGAGATTTTTTTCCTAGGGGCACACCTTTTGACATTTAATAATTGAATCCCCTGAGCCTCAAACCTTTCCAAATTTTGAGAGGTTACAGGGAAGAGTTTACAGTGATTTACAGTGATTTTGGTGCCAATTCATGGCTGCTGCAATACAGGAATTGCAGCCGCAGCCATGAATTGACACCAAAATAGCTGGGGACCAATTGTGGACACTTCTGGATCAGATCATTGATTGTGATCTGTATTTTTCACTACTCAAAAAATATGGATTGCAGCCTCCATGTTTCAGCATGGAAATGGCAGGCTTAGCTTCCTCAAGTGATTCTAGGTAAGACGCTGAAATTTGGAGAGATTTGGGTTTCAGGAGGCTCAGTTATGAAGGTCCAAAGAGGGTGCCCCTAGGAAAAATTATTTCTATTTGGGATTTAATTGGAAGCCAAGTGGTGGCGGCACTATCGCTCACCTGACTGCTTCCAATTCCAATAGAAATATTTTTTCCCAGGGGCACCCCCTTTGGAGCTTCATAACTCAGTTCCCTGACCCCCAAAACTTTCCATATTTGGGGGCTTACAGAGATTATCTTGAGGAAGCTCCCCTGCCATTTCCTCTAGAATGAATTGTTTTGTTCGAGGTGATAAATGGTGTTTTGTTTCCTTATGTAGCACTGGGATCATACCAAAAGACTTACCAGCTCAGAAGGATGTCATAGATACTATGTCTACTGGCATAGGGTTTAAAAAGTACAAGGCACCACCCCATCATGGTCTAGTTCAGTGTTGGTGAACCTATGGCATGGGTGCCACAAAGGTAGTACTAGGAGCCCTTTCTGTGGGCACCCAACATTGTCCCTTCACAGCCACCTGTATTCACATTAAATTGCTGCATTGGCACCTTGTGAAAAATCAGTGGGTTTTGAATCAAATTTTGGGCACTCGGTCTCTAAGGGTGCTTTTACACGACCCCTAAAATCCGAGGCAAAGGGCTCCCAGATGCGGAGCTTAAAATTGTTTTCCCACCAGCTGCACACTTTAAAAAAATTAAGTATGGCCACGCCCACCTAAGCACGCCCCAGCACATTTTAAAAGTACCTGGTCTCTGGAGGTAAAAAAAATTCTGATGTGGATTGTAAAGCAGTGAGTGCCAGGCTATCCTCACCTTCTGTTTGTTTTTTTTGTCCCCCCACCCCTTTAGGAGACTGGAATGCTTCCGGGGCTGCTCCTGATGGCAGAGCGGAGGTGAGCCTGCATTCTTTTCTCCCTTTTTTTCTCCCTCCCCTCACACAGACAGGAGCAATGGCGTACGGAGGGGTGGGAACACAGCAAGAGGAGCAAACCCCTAAGATCTCTGGTCTGAATTTAAGTTGCCAGCGGATCTTAGGGGTCATGTAAAAGTGCCCTAAAAAGTTTGCCATCACTGGTTTAGTTGAATAGGATTTGGGGTAGGTTCAAATGGGTGCCAGAAAGTAATCTTGGTGTGCTGTTGCATAGTGTGTGAAATGACCCAGGATGTTTGCTATTTGTAGAACATGCTAGAAACAATTACTTGGGGAAATTTTATTCCTATACATTTTCACAGGTATGCCTCACTGAATTCAATGGGACTTACTACCAAAGAAACAGACATAAAATTACAATCATGGTTTCCAGGCTAGGGTTGTAAAACCTGTCATTCTCATTTTGTCATGTTTCTATGTTTCTTACCAGCATTTTCAATCCATTCTTATTTCTATATCAGATTTCAAAATTATTCCTCACCACCCATGGAATGTATGCACAGTCTATATGTACATTATACCACGGATACTTCCATCCAGAAATGTGAACCCATTTGTTCTTGTTTTCTCTCTCCCTTCCCTGTTCTAATTTCCCCGTTGTTTTATTTAGCAAACATGCTTTGTTTTATGGCACATGGCTGAGTTTGTGACATTTGACTTATGTGCTCATGTCTCAGAGGGAATTCCTAGCTGTACTGCACTCTGCCAGAAGTGCTAGACAGTGATTTCAAAAAGCAAGCAAGCAAAAACACTCCCAATGCATTTACCCGTATAAGAAAACAGAATTCAAAAGCCATTGTGTATATCCCTGCTTTCAAGAACAAGAAGATAAAAAAGAAAAACCTTCTGGTGGCAATGATAGTACCTCAAACTCATGAGAAAGAATGAATGGGAGCCTTAATGAATCATAACTTTAATGTTTTACTTTCAGTATGTTTTGGTGAAATCTGCACCTGTTTATATCTGCTTTCAGCCAGATTAATTAGCTGGGTCTACAGTTTACAGTATATCTGTGTGAACTATCATCTAGTGATTGTCCAATGCATTATCCCATCTCGTTAGATGCTTATTTTATTATGAAATTTCAGGGATGTAGAGTCTTCAGAGAATTTTGATATGGCAAGCTTCATATTTGAATTCCTATGTGCTAAAGTGAAACAGAGGGCAGAAACAGGGGAATTTAGAGCAGTCTGGGTTGTCTTCTATTATTGATGCATCTCTTTCACATTTTCCCCACTTTTTGTCATGGTTGTCATTCCATGACCTGCAATGACTCCCCCCTTTGTTTAATTTAGCAAGTGGCATAGTGCTACAGCAATGCATCAACCTAGCATGGATACTTCCTTTTATTTTAAATATTCTCCAAATCCGCATCACCTAGGATAATACTATTTTTAAAAAATGTGAGTAGAGGAGAAAGCTTATATGCTGTCCTTTCTGTCATGATGCACTGTGTGTGTCACAGGGCTTTTACTGAAGAGAATGCTGCCCACAGCTCTATAAAGGAGAAAATGAAGCAACCACACAGACTGCAGAACAGGTTAATCAGGGGCATTCTCAATTGTATCAAATAAACTGCCGTGTTGTAACGGAAAGGTATGGAATAGCTCACAAAAGGGTTGGGATGGGTTTTTCTTATTTAAAACACATATAATCCCTGGAAAATAGGATGAACCAAATCACACCAAAAGCTAACCAAAAAGCAAATGATATGCTCATCTGATCACCCTCTGTTTCAAGGAAGCAATTTTTTAGGCAGGTGTTAATCCAGCTGTGTGACAGTGAGCCAAAGGCTTTTTATACTCTATCCAGACCATGTTAAGATTTGTTTTCTGTCTTCTAGTGTTCTTTAGTGTCATTTTATCAATAAATAGCTGATCTTCAGTGCCTTTTGATTTTTTAAAGTTCCCATTTTGTTCAGCTGATTGATTGATAGAGTGTTCGATTGATTGATTTAATGATTTAATGATTTATAGATTGATTTAATGATTGATTGATTGATTTAATGATGATGATGATGATGATGATGATGATTTCCTAAATTAAATTCTCCTACTGAACCAAATTTATGGAAAAGGCAAATCAATATAATACTGCCTATAATGACTGTGCTTTTTAAAAAAAAATATAAGTCAACAGATCTCCTATTAATTAACCAGTGTTTAAAGTCAACAAGTGAAAATTATTCACATGTGTGCTTGATTACAGTGGTGTTTGCCCTTCAGGCAAGAAAGGAGCAAGTAAATGCCACAGAATGAGCAGAGTAAACGACAGCTATACTGGTGTGTTTGCCAGAAATTCCAGCTCTTTCCCTTCCTTATGCAGGGTCCTATAAAGTGCATCTGTTAAACTTATAGTGCAATCATTTAAATATTAGCATATTACTGATTACTGTGCTGGGTCACCTCCCTTATGAGGAAAGACTACAGCGTTTGTGGCTTTATAGTCTAGAAAAAAGGAGCCTGAGGGGAGACATGAATGAGATACAAAAAATATGCAGCAGGTGGATAAAGTGAATTGGCGGGAATCACTTTTCCCTCTTACACAATACCAGAACCAGGGGCCATCCACTTAAATTTAGTGTTGGAAGAGTGGGAACAGACAAAAGAAAATATTTCTTTACCCAGTGTGTTGTTAGTCTGTGGAACTCCCTGCCACAGGATGTGGTGATGATATCTGGCCTAAATGCCTTAAAAAGGGGATTGGACAGATTTCTGGACGAAACGTCCATCACAGTTTACAAGCCATTATGGGGATGTATGTTGTCTCCAGGCTTAAAAGGAGGGTGCCAGACTCAGGAAAGTGGTATCAGGATAAATGTATCTAGTTGTCTCATGTGCTCCCAGAGGGATTTGGTGAGGCCACTGTGAGATGCAGGAAGCTGGACTAGATGGGCTCTTGGCCTGCTCCAGCAGGACTCTTATTATGTTCTTACTGTATATAAGTTTATTATACTGCATTTTCTAGTTATATAAAACTCATATTAATAACACATTGTTAAAATTAAAAATGATTATGGCAATCCCAGAATTACAAAAGAAAGCAAAAAAACCAAGAAAAACAAATTCTACATCACTATCATGGACAAGTATAAATTTATAGGTTACTAAACATGTTGTGTAGAGATGGGCACAAAACAATTTTTTTCATTTCATTATTCATTATTCATTTTGTTACGTAACGAAACAAATAACGACCCTAGGGGAAAATTTAACACGAAATGAAACAAACTGAGAAAAAATGGTTCAGTTAGGTTCGTTTCATTAATGGGGTGTGGAGATGTCTCCTACCTGGTGCTGGTCCAGAGGTCCAGTCTTCCTGGCTTCTGGGATGGCGACCTGGAAAAAAAAAGGCAACAGCCATGCTACAGCTGTAGTGCAGCCATGTGGTTGGCACAGTAAAAAAAAAGAAAAAAAGAAAAAAAGGAGCACCAACCGGGCCTCAGTTTTGGATACCGCATTTCGAGAAGGATGATGACAAGTTGGAACAAGGTCAGAAGAAGGCAACAAGTATAATTAAGGGACTGGAAAAGAAATCTTAAAGGGAAAGACTGAAAAGAACTGGGCTTTTTTAACCTTGAAAAAAGGAGACTAAGGGAGATATGATAGCAGTTTTCAAATATTTGAAAGGCTGTCATGTAGAGGTGTCCCGTACAGTGTTTCCCTACAACCATGCCACCCACATGGCTACGGACTTGCCCACCACCACCACCACCACCACCACCACCACCACCACCACCACCACCATCATCATCATCATCATCATCATCATCATCATCATCATCATCATCATCATCATCATCATCATCATCATCATCATCATGCTTTAATCCTCTAACTAAACTTTTGTCCTATGTGGACAAGTTCAAGCAAAAACAAGAAACCAGCGTGCATGGCAACATGTTTGTATAAATTGGTGGAAATGATTAAGAGATTTTTACTGAGCCAGTCACTAGCTGTGAGGGTAAAAGGTGTGGGGAAATGTTTGCTCTGAGCAAAGGGCTTATAATTAAATCTGGGCTCTGTTTGTTTTCTGCCACAGAAATAATGAGTGCTATCGGTTGCTTCACGAGGCTATAAAGATGTACATGAATAGATTTGGTCACACCAGTCAAGTACAAACCATGTTGGCTTAGTGTAAAGATCATAGAACACCTGTTTCCCTTATCTCCACAATGTCACAGTCATCAAATCTAGCCCTTCTCTTTTATCCAAAATTGTACTAGAAGGAAACCTTATAAACAGTCAAAAAGGACAATGAATTAAAGCTTTTGGGAAAGAATATGCATTGATCCATAAAGTGACAGACAGTTAGATAGTAGAATACGTCTTTGCCCAACCAACCCAGAATAATGAGACAGACAAAAAGAATGGGTTATATAAAACATGGCCACACTTTGTTTAACATATATTTAACAATATCTTCCCCTTTCAAATGGGACCTAATATGTTTCAGAATCCTGATCTGAATCAGGGGCCAGCCTTGCTCCAGACCCAGACCTTTGGCATCTCTGTGCTAATTACTTTAAAACTAGATTTTTGAGTTTAATTTAAGCAGACCTTGACAAATGTGAAACAGGAAAGATGGGAGCAACCAAAGAGGTATACTAATAATCATATCAAAAGGCTAATGAGATGGACATGGATGAGGAATAGCTTCTGCATGGGTGACCTCACAAAAAGAACTTGGACAAGGAACCTTTGTGGAAGTATTTTGACAGACATAAAGCAACGGGTGAGCTACTTAACCCATATTGGATTGGGAACTGCAGCATGCTTGAAACTTGGCAGTGTTCTTTGGTGCCTAGAAAGAAAGGGTATGATAGATATCCTGATTCCTAGCTCAAATCTAGCAAAGGCAATTTGGCAGATCCTTCTTTCAATCTTCAGTGCCAGAGGGGCCACAGGAAGTGACATTATTGAAAGCGCCTCTTCAACCTAACAGGAAGGTATGGATGTTCGTATCCTGATCTGTTTGTCCAACAGTTGGACATTAGTTCAGTGGAAAATGCAAGATATGATTTCCCCCCCTCTCTCAGTATGAGATCACTCACTTTTTTGAGTGAACTGGAAACAAAATCTGAACACATTGATTAGAGCATGACATTAATTGAAATGCAAAGGTCAGTATGAATTTTTTTTCCTAATGAATCTTTGAATTCTTGCTAATTATTTTTTTTTAAAAGAGCACCACCATAAAACCTGATTATCTTCCGCTTCACAGAAATAGCAATATTCACCAAAAGCAAAAGCAAAATGTTCTGCTTATATACCGCCCCATACCACTACAAGTAGTCTCTGGGCGGTTTACAATTTCGATTACAGTGTGCAGGCTACACATTGCCCCCCCAGCAAGCTGGGTACTCATTTTACCGACCTCGGAAGGATGGAAGGCTGAGTGAACCTTGAGCCTGCTACCGGGGATTGAACCCAGGTCGTGAGCACAGTTTTACCTGCAGTACAGGCATTTAACCACTGCGCCACTGCGCCATGAGGCAAGCAGCAGGAAAAGTCTAGCTGTTTGTCTCTTGACAACAAATCCCATATATGTGCAGAAGGGCGGCTCTTGGGCAGGTGCCTTGCCCAATACCTATAGAATGTCACAGAAGCATAATCAAAGGTTCAAAACTTCATACTGGGGCAATATATTTATTATGTCCACTCAGCATCACAATCTGTACATTCTAGATAGTATTTCATTAAAGTGGGTTCCTTAATGTACTAAAGCATGTTAGTGTAGTTGCCTGGAAATTAAAATGGACAAGTGAAACGAGTTGGAGTGGCGGTTGAATGTGTAATGGACATATGGTGTAGCAACTGTTAGTCTCTCTTTCTGTCAGTCCTCAAAATATCCAGTAGTAGAGATGGGCACGACTTGAAAAATTTTTTTTTCGAGTTGTCGTTAGTCGGGCCGGTTCCGTTTCGGGTCGTTTCCATTTTTCGTGAAAATTCACAAAAATTAGTCGGTTTGTTTTTTTTTTTGTTTTTTCGTTTTCGTTAGTACTGCGTTTTTTGGGGGGGTAGCGGGCTCCTGGAGGCACCTCTGTGGGGTGGGTGCCTCCTCTGGCCCGCTATAAAGGGAAAGCGGGCTCCTGGAGGCACCCGTGGGTGCCTCCTATCCTCACCCACTAGGAAAGGGAAGCAGGCTCCAAGAGACCCCTCAACATGGGGGTCTCCCCTCCTGACCTGCTGCTGCTGCAAAATGCTATGCAATAGCCATATGGATATGCATACCAGTTGCAGACAGTGAGACTAGTGATGGCAGTGAACCCAGAGCCATAGGTGATGCCTAACTAAGGCTCTCGCACCACCATGTCTCACACAGAAGGGAATTGTACTTGCGTGTAGTGCAATGCAAGTAGATCTGGCTTAGGGTTAAGGTGGGTAAGTGCAAGGGCTAGGGTTAGGCTAGTAACGGGTAAGGTTACGGTGGGCTAGTGGGTTGCACCTCTGGGTGCCTCTCTGACCCACTAAGAAGACAGTCTGTGACGTATGGGTAAGGACTGGAGTCAAGGGTTAGGGTTAGGGGACTAGGGCAGGTTTTAGGGAGCTTTTTGGCACATCCCAGAAGTCTCCATGGCCAAGTGGCCATGCGATTGGTGGGATGGCTCCAAAAATTTGCATGGTCGTCCACTCCCACATGGCTGGCCACTCGGCCAGCCCATCATTGCGCAGGTGTAAATAAAATAAAATAAAATAAAATAAAATCAATGGAGGACAGAGGAGGAGAGGAGAGACATTTTGTTGCAAGAAAAAACCCACTGGTACTGTGAAAAATCTGGCAGTTTATAAATTTTCACGTGTTTCTGTTGTGCCTGTGTGTTTTTGGACCATGATTTCAAGAACAATATTGCATTCACCGCCCCATTTTGGATCCCCCGCCCGCACCGCATGGCATGGCGAGTCCGGCTGCCCAGGATGGGGGGGGGAGGCGGGACCCCCCCTCCAGAAACCACCCCTCCAGTAGGTGCCCTGCGCCCTTAGTCAAGCAGGCATTTTTCCGCCTGCTTTTTTGGCCCGGGAATGGGTGGGGGGAGAATTTAAAAGTTTTTTTCCTGTGCCGTCCGTGCCGCTTGCTTGCGCTTTAATTGCGGCGGCCGGCGGCGAGACTGGGCTTTTTGCTGGCTGCGAGCCTGCGGCGAGTCCCACAGAGCAGCCCGGGATGGGGGGGGAGGCCGGGGACCTCCAGAAACAACCCCTCTGGTAGGTGCCCTGAGGCACGGCAGGCATTTTTCCGCCTGCTTTTTGGCCGGGAACCGGGTTTTTTTTAACTTTTAAAAACTTTTTTTCTGTGCCGCGTGGCATCGTGCGATCGCGCGATGCAAGGAACGAGCACGACAAATCAGACCAAAATTGTTCGTTCGTCGGTTCGAGCTCGAATTCTGGCGGAGTAATTCCCGTTACTGTTTCCGTAGAGTAACGGAACCGAGAAACGGAAAAACGGGAATACCGCTAAGTCGTGCCCATCTCTATCCAGTAGTCCTCCTATCAAGGCCAGCAGAGGGCATCCAAAGCCATGTGTTATTAAAATATTTCTATGCCACCTTATCTCCGAAAGCAGCCTAGGCAATGCCTGCCATCATATACTCTTAAGTGTCAAAATGCTAACAATATTGAACTAATGAAATATATTGCATCAAATGCAAGTGGCAGCAGAATAAAGCCAGGCCTATTAGACACACAAGTTAACATGGGATACTGAAGTGAGATTTGTGAAGCAGAATAAAATCTCATAAGAACAATTAAAGGCCTGGTAGAACATAACTATCTTTACAAGGTAATTCAAAACCTGATCACACACCATGTGCAGAGAGAACTGGGTTATTATAGTTTCCTTGGCAATTGGAGACACATTCCTTATTCTAACTCCACCCCCCATTCTCTACCATTAACCATTTAATGAGTTTCCATGAAGGAACACTGCCCCAGAAGGGTTTCATAATTCAAATGAAGGGGGCATCTTTTGAAAAATACAAAATTTCTGCCTCATGGCAGAGACAGAAATATTTTGTTCACAATAATAATGAGAAGCATGGTATAGGCTTGCACTCTGGAAAGAAGCTAAAATTTCCCCCACACACATGCGTGCTAGTCCTATCCGATTCTAGGGGCGGTACTCATTTCCATATTCAAGCCAAAGAGCCAGTGTTGTGCAAGTCAATGGCTACAAGGAAACTTTTAACTAAGCCAATAATGCAAATTCTGCAATGAGATGTTTCAGTTTGAAATTAGAAATAGAAAGGGTGGCAATTCCTCAGGTCAGGTTGGGGGAGGGGAGCCATTCTACATCCTTTCCTGTGATATAAAGAATAATGGCTCCCTTCCACATTTTTAGATTTCCTCTCCCCCACAAGTCACTTCTGCAGTGGCAAATCTTATCAGTTTATCCAGTAGAACACCTTGAATTATATTACAGTATATCAAGTAGTAGCACTACTTGAAATTGCAGACTACTTGTGCAGAAGAGGCTTAAGAGGCAGCATAGTGAGAAAGCTCCTGAATTTTGGCAAGGCGCTTAGTATTAAAGGTTAATTGTAACTGTTTATGGCATTGTGAAGCCTGCCACCCCTGTGTCTAGCAGAACTAGTGGCCTCCTGCCAGCAATTCAGGTTGCTGCTGAGTTTGCTTTTCATTGGAATCACTGTTTTCCATGGTGGTTTGCTATCACCAGCTTCCCATCTCCCAGGGGTTCAGTTGTCTTCCTTAGCCCCCTGGGTGCAGTCAGTTTAGTATTGGCCTCAGGCCCTGTCACTGAGGCCAGTGAAGTCCTTGTAATAAACAACCCCAGTCTGGGAAAGGCCTTGGCACCTTTCAGTGAGGGATGACAGAAGTGGCTGGAAGATCCTCCTGCTCTCGGACAAGCCATCTCATCTTCTAATGCTGCATCAGCAGCACCTTAGCCAAATGGGGGTTGGACTCATAGGACCCTTCAGGAGTCTTTGGTGCCATGAATCTCATAGGCTAGAGCTGTTTGTGGGACTGGGTTGATGAACACACCCCTTTCTCAGTCTTGGCCATGGCCGCTAGCCACCAGACACAGTTGGTAGGCTTTTGCCAAGGGCCATGAGCCTCGTGGCGCAGTGGTTAAATGCCTGTACTGCAGGTAAAACTGTGCTCACGACCTGGGTTCAATCCCCGGTAGCAGGCTCAAGGTTCACTCAGCCTTCCATCCTTCCGAGGTCGGTAAAATGAGTACCCAGCTTGCTGGGGGGGCAATGTGTAGCCTGCACACTGTAATCAAAATTGTAAACCGCCCAGAGACTACTTGTAGTGGTATGGGGTGGTATATAAGCAGAACACTTTACTCTCAAGCCAACTCCCTAGAGGTGCTGAGAATGAACTCCAGCTCTTCTGTTGCAGACCACCACCACCCCCGGTCTCTTTTTCATCTGCTGAATCTTCACTGGGAGTCCCCTTTCCAAAGATACCTGGGCTTCCTTCTTCCCAGCTTTCCTGAGAGCCCCAAGAAGCTGCTGAACCCTGGCTCTCAGAGGTGTGTAGGCCTAGGCCAGATGGCCTTCCAGGGGCACGGGTGGTGATTCCACCACACGTTTACAGACAAGAGTATCTGTACATTTTGAACTGGTTAAGGTGCTCTAATTTCTCTGCAGAAGCTATCTCCATCCCAGTTCTTGAATGGGCTTGAATTCTCTTGCTGAGTCTTGAAACACATCTATTTTGTGTGCATTCTTCAAATGCATTCCATTAAATATTGAATGTGTACAGACATATTATACTGTAAGTGTACCCTGTTTTCTTGGTGCACATTTCACATGTCTTCATGCCGTTAAAACACTAATTCATTTAGTTATAGAGTGGTCAGAAATATACAGTGGTCCCATGCTTACACTATGAAATTTCTCTGGTTCCTGGATCAAAGATAAATGGACAGAGCAGCAGCAGTCTGTTTCTGGCTATACCATCACCGCTTCCTTTAATGTCCTATTTGGAACCACACTGTGCATGATAAGCAGCACCCGAGACAATCCAGAATTTTATATCTTGTAGGAAAAGTTTCCCATACTTGTCAAGGTTCTCCTTTCATCTGGCTTTCCTTGCCTTCACAAGGCATATGGAAATTTGAAAGAATGCAGGGTTTGGTTCAATATTAGCAGACAAGAAAAAATATAAACAAAAACCTATACTTTTCTCTTGGATTTTGAACTGTCATTCTAGAAGAAGCTATTTGAGATTAGATGTACATTTTTTTAAAAAAAATCCTGCATCCAATCTGTAGTCCCAGTTAGAGCAGACCCATTGGATCAATGGGATTTATATCACTGTTGACTCACCATTCAGCATTGACTTCAATGGGACTACTCTAGTTGGGACTGCCACAGCATGCACAGGGATCAGCAGATGCCTTTTCTGTCTCTAATCATGCATGTGCACTGATCAGCAAGCTCTTTAAAACCTGAACAGATTCCAGATGTACTGAATTGCAGATGATCCAAATTTGGACAGTAGTTACACATGTGGCTGGCTTGTGCAGCCTGCTTTGGCGTTGTGAATGAAGTGCAGTAATAGCAGGGAGGCCATGAAAAGCTTCAGATGCAGCTGGAATAACAATGCCTCTTTGATTTAATGCCAGTTCAATAACTGAAACAAAAGCTATAAGATTTTTAATAACTTGATCCCCAGCCAGCCTTTCTGAAAAGACAGTAAAAAGAAACAGATATATATCCCTATGTGATGGAATACTTGACACTGGTAGTTCAGCTGAAGCCTCTATTTTCTCACTATGTACTGGAGGGAACGCAAATGAATGGTGATGGGAGAGGGAGAGATGAAATGACAGAATTCCACATAATAAGATTTGCCATCTCCAGAAGTTGGGATGTAGTTACTTTCATGATTGACATGCATTTGTTGGAGGGAAAGTTACATAAAGTGCATATCAAAGACCTCAGACTTGATTGACTGGAAATTTCATTTCATTCACATCTGAACTCTCCTCCCTGTCCCACCATTGAGAACAGCTGATCTTGTGGGAAGATGAGGGAGGGCTTTTTCTCACAAAACAACCCCAAGTGTGGAATGGCCTCCTTTGGATACTTGATTATCATCAACAATGGTGCCATTTCAGCACCAAGTCAAGACATATTTATTAGGGCCTGTGAGGCTTGAGGAGCATGACCTACACATATTTCTAGTGCAAGTAATTCAATAGTTTAATGTTTTAGTGTTTGTTTTAAATTGCTTGATTTTAAATTGTTTTAATTATCACATATTTTAGAACTGTTTTATATATCTTTATAACCTATCCTGAGATCCTGTGATATAGGGTGAGCTATACATATTTTCAATGGATGGATGGAATGGATGGATGGATGGATGGATGGATGGATGGATGGATGGATGGATGGATGGATGAGGCTGATAATGTCATCTGCTAAGAAGGATTTTACAAATTAAAAAGAAAACATCCTGGAAGTGGCATTTTTTTAGAAGGCAAAGACTTCATCTACACACAACTCACAATCCACAACTACTTCGTTATGAAAAGAGGCACCCCATTGGTTCCTCAGGATGTTTCTGTCCAATCATGCATGTGGTCTGATCAGCCAGCACTTTAAAACCTGAATCTATTCCAAACATACTGAATTACAGATGATCCAAATTTGGACAGTAGCTGCGCATGTGGCTGGCTTGTGCAGCATGCTTTGACATAGTGAATGAAGTGCAGTAATAGCAGGGAGGCTGTGGAAAGCTTCAGATAAAACAACCATGGACGATCATGTTATCAGCCTTCCACAGCATGTGTTTTGCTAGTAGATATCGGCCAGTGTGTTTTAAGCATACAAAATCAACCACATACAGTTTAGTCTTTAATATAGTAGACTAATGTCCTATTAGAGAGCCAGTATAGCATAGTGGGCAGTGTATGAACAAACTCCCCAGTAGAACTTACTTGAGAACTCATAACTACAGATGGGCACGAAACGGAAAAAAATGTTCTGTTATTCATTATTCATTTCGTTATGTAACGAAATGAATAATGAGAATTGTGATGAAATTGGGACGACCCGAACAGAACCATGAAAATTAGGGTTTTTATGTTTCATTTTCGTTAATGGCGATGCACAATGAAATGAACTGTTTTTAAATGTTAAAAAACGTCCTGAATATCCATAAAAACCCAGCAATAATTATTTATTCTGCCTGATAATACCTACCGGGGGGGTTGGAGTCCTTAAAACATGCATTTATGTCTTTTCTCAGATTGCTGTATTTTTTTCCTTTAAGGGGAGTTAGGGGACATCAACCCCAAATGGCTCCCAGATGCCTAATATTGATTTCTTGGGTATTAAAACGCCCTGGACATCCATAAAAACGCAGCAATAGTTATTTGAAATTATTACTAGAGATGGGCACGACTTAGCGGTATTCCCGTTTCCGTTTCCGTTACTCGTTTCCGTTACTCTACGGAAACGGTAACGGGAATCACTGCCCCAGACTTCGAGCTCGAACCGACGAACGAACAATTTGGTCTGATTTGTCATGCTCGTTACTTGCATCGCGCAATGCCAAGCGGCACAGAAAAAAAGTTTTTAAAAGTTAAAAAAAAATCGATTCCCGGCCCTAAAAGTAGGCGAAAACTGTCTGAGGGCACCTACCAGGCCAGAAGGGTGTTTTATTTGGGGGGGGGGGTTCCCCGCCCCCCTCTCCTTGGCTATTGCTACTGCTGCACTGCTGGTACCAGGCTGGGAGGGCGCATCCATTTGCCATGCAGTGCGGGGGATCCAAAATGGTGACCACAATATTTTTTTTGAAATCGTTGCCCAAAACCCCACCAAAGCACCACAGAAACATGCGAAAATTAGCTATTTTAAATGCTTGAATTTTTACAGTAGCAGCAGTGGGTTTTTCTTGCAAAAAAAGTCTCTGTTGATTTTATTTTATTTTATTTTATTTTATTTTTTTACACCTGCGCATTCGCAATGATGGGCTCGCCCATGGGAGTGGACCATGCAAAGTTTTGGAGCCATTCCACCAATCGCATGGCCAGGTTTTGCTGACTGTACCAGGCTGGGAGGGCGCATCCATTTGCCATGCGGTTGGGGGGGGGGATCCAAAATGGCGACCGCAATATTTTTTTTGAAAGTTGCCCAAAACCCCACCAAAGCACCACAGAAACATGCGAAAATTAGCTATTTTAAATGCTTGAATTTTTACAGTAGCAGCAGTGGGTTTTTCTTGCAAAAAAAAGTCTCCGTTGATTTTATTTTATTTTATTTTATTTTTTTACACCTGCACATTTGCAATGATGGGCTCTCCCATGGGAGTAGACCATGCAAATTTTCCACCAATCGCATGGCCACTTGGCCAGGTTGACCACAGAGACTTCTGGGATGTGCCAATCGGGCATAAACAGCCCACTAATCGTAGCCCAAACCCGAACCCTAAGCCTAACCCATACACCAGTACACTGTCCTTCTAAGTGGGTCAGAGAGGCACCCAGATGCACCCCAATACTCACTGTAACCTCACCCGTAACTAGCCTAACCCTAGCCGTTGCGCTAAGCCGTCTTAACCCTAAGCCAGATCTACTTGCATTGCACTACATGCAAGTACGTGAGACACAGCGGGTGCAAAGAGTCTGCCAGTCCGTCACTTGTGGCTCTGGCTGACTCCTGCAGCTCCCTCCAGGAGCCCGCTACCCCCTCCCCAAACCAGTACTAACGACAATGAAAAAACAAAAAAACGAACCGACTAATTTTTGCAAATTTTCGCGAAAAACGGAAACGAGCCGAAACGGAACCGGCCCGACTAACGACAGCTCGAAAAAATTTTTTTTCAAGTCGTGCCCATCTCTAATTATTACCTACCGGGGGTGGGGTCCTTAAAACGTTTGTTTTTGCCTTTCTCCCATCGAGATGTATTTTTCTTTTCCCTTTAAGGATGACACAAAATTGATCCCAGCCACAAGATGGATGCAAGCCATGTGATGGGGTCTTGTAAATTCTTGGACAATTTTAACCAATAGCATGCCCAGGTTTCAGACTGGGTAGGTGCAGCAGCTACAGAGGACATAAAAAGCTCTGGCAGCCTCCATCCTCCTTGCAGTCTGCGGTGGGAGTTAGGGTGGGATTGCTGTCTCTGCGACTTGTTACTTTAGGCCAACCAGGCAGGTGTGTGTCTCAGTGTTCCTGCTGGCTGCAGCCTGGCTTTTAGGGGAGATAAAGAAGAGATTTCTCTTTCAGCCTCCCTGTGTGCGTGCATACCTCTCAGTGAGTACCCTCCCCTGCCCCGCAGTGCAGTCACTCTGTGGCTGCCTTACGCCCTGGGCAACATCCGCTGCTGCCTTTGCAGCCTCCCTGCGTACCTAGTCTATACAGTGTTTCTGCCAGCATCATTTTTAGTGTTTTCTGGGACATTGGGTGATGCCCACGCAGGGAAATGCTTTAAATCGCGCAAAAAGCAGGTAAAAACGAAAAACGAAAAAATGAAATAATTTTTTTTTCAAAAATTTCACAAAAAATGAAAACAAACCGAAATGGACCTGCAACAAAAAATGAAAAACCAAAACATTATTTTTTCAATTCGTGCCCATCTCTACTCATAACATACAGAGGATGAATTCTACGGTTCTATGATTCTATGATCCTCTTGTCCAGATGTGCAAATGGCACTAACATTTGGAGACAATTTGCCCCAAGTCGTAGACATTACCAACTGCATGCTGAGTCAACCCAACTCAAAGTGCAACAAGTAACGTCTATGCTGATGTCTCAACTCCAGGCAGTTCACCTCCATAAGTTATGCCAACAGTTTAATTATGGAAGAGGACTTAGGCCACAACATCCTGTTAGAGAAATGTTGACTTTAATGCCCTACGAATATGGTTCTTTACCCAACATCCAAGTTGAAGTTGTTCCAGCTGGAAATCACCCTGTTGAAAACAAAAAGACTTTGACAAACACAAAGAAGTAGTGCAGGTAACAGAGAGGATTCTTATCTTTGAATATTGCTAATTTATCCACGTGGGAAGTGAATGTTCAGGTCTCTGTTTCTGTGCTTAGTCCAAAGACATGCTATCCTGCCCTTCTTACAATTTTTCTTTTCATACCAAAAACTGTGGAAATAGATAAAGACTTGGCTTCATGTTTAAAATGGGCAGACATATTTCTAATATTAGCATTTATGTCTATTGGGGTGTTTATTTGTTTTTTAAATCTTTCCCAGTCTCCTGATTGTCGGAAGGTTTCTGCTGTGTTCATTCTGCAATTTCTCAGAACAGATGTTTGGCCTTTGCTGACACTTTTGACAGCAAGAATCAGCATATGGTTAATTGGACTATGTCTCAGCCTAAACCCATTTCAGTTAATAGCTTGGACATTTGTATCTATATTAAAATAATTTTATATTATTAGGGGGAAAAACTACTTAAACATGCTAATGTAGGACTGAAAGCTCTTTAAAAGCAATTTAACTTTCATGTGCATGCCAACTCAAAACAATATAAACAAATAATGAGTACATAATGACCACTGTACAGCGAGTCATGCTGGAGAAATCATGCAAATGATACAAACTGACTAGTAAGCATGAGCAGGCAAATGACTGTCCAATTGCTGCCCTCTTTGGTCTCACTGGGACAGGCTAGTTACATGTAACTGAAGGACATGATGGCCAGCTTAACTTCAACTTGCTATGGTTAAAGCAGGTTGCAGTTAGAATATTCCCATTTGAATCAAGGAAACCCATTAAAAGTTGATCCCCTGAATACTGATTGATTCAATCGGCCTACTCCTGTGTGATTTACTATCCTAAGCATCAGGATTTAAGCCACTGAAAAGCTGTGTCCGGATTGCACCTGTTTGGATGGAGGCTGCCTGTAAATTACATGTACACACATAGACATAGACATGTGCACACATATGTGGATGTAGCAAGAACTGAGTAATAAGGCTATTTTCCTTTGTTATATAGCTATTAGAGATGGGCACGAAATGCCAAAATGGTGTTTCACTTTGTTATTTGCTGCCCCAGCCCCCGTTTCGTTTCGTTTAATACAAAATGAATTCATTTTGTACTTCGTTTGTTTTGTTTTTCTTTTTAAACTTTTTGTTTCATTTTTTTCTGGCTGGGCGCAGCCGAGGGACACATTTTTTTTGGGGGGGGTATTATTTTAAATAGTCCCCGTTGCAGGGCTTTCCCCCCTCCCCCCTTTTTTTACAACTGAGAAGTACTAGTGCCTGTTTTTTTGTTTTATTTCCCCCGCCGGAGAAACTGGTAGAAGTCATGGGACTGCATAGATGATTGAGTTTTCTTCATTCTTTCTTTCTTTTCCCCCTCATAATGCCAACTGGCTGTTCCTGGGGCCGATCGAGTGTTGTGTTTGTTTTTTACTTCTCCCCACCCCTAGCACCAGTCAGCTGGTCCTTTTTTAAATCCTAGCACCACCTGCTGGCCATGGGGCTGAACTGCGCTTTTAAAAAAATACCTTTGTACGTGGGAACTGCTATCGCACATCTTCAGTCACATGTCGGGAGGAAGAGGAAAAGCCAGAGCTTCCATAGTTCAAGATCTTCCCCAGGTGAGAAAGCAGCCTATGAAAACATATTAACAGAAGAAGCATGTCTGTCACTTATCTGGAAGTTGAGTCATGGCAACTGCACTTATTTTTCTTGAGAGATTGAAATATTTTGCTGCTCATCCAAACAGCTTCATCAATCTAAGGAAAACTAGCTGCAAGTCCTCCGTTTTATATTTCACTTCGACCTCTTGTAATCCTGGTCTGAAATAGCCTCGTAAGATGAATAATGGCCTGCATAGGCTAGTTAGGTAGACAACAGCCTCAATAGCCTTAAGGTGAACAATGGCCTAAGGTACTGAAACCCGTAAAATATGGGTCACTAGCTATGGCCTTGATAATGTAGGCATGAAGTATCTTTGATTGGTCTGTGTATTGTTGAAATCACAGCCTGATAAGTGGCAGATGGGCTGTACTTGAGCCCTCCACCTCAGTTGAGAGAGGAATTTTCAATGCTCATATGAATGGCTTCTCTGACCCCTTTCTCAAACCACCTCTCTTCTCTGTCCAATATGTGTACATCCTCATCTTTGAATGATTGCCCTTTGTCCTTCAAATGGAGGTGTACAGCTGATTTTGGTCCTGAGCTGTTACCCCTCCTATGTTGGGCCATCCTTCTATTTACAGATGAAACCATGGTATCTTTTGATGTTACATCTTTCTTTACAGGCATTCCCACCACTGATGCCCCAATAACTGTAAATAGAAAACTAAGAGAAGATAGCACCTCACCTCCAGAAACAGCCTCAACTCAGACCAGATATGCTCGCTCCTGGACCTGTGTCAGAACAGAGGGGACTTCTACAGACAAAAGCATGGTTGTGCCATAGGTTTTCCAGTGTCACTAATTGTTGTGATGCTATACATGGAAGAAGTGGAGAAGAAGGCACTCAACACCTTCCCAGGGACAACACCATCCCACTGGTTCAGGTATGTAGATGATACCAGGGTGAAAATCAAGACTCAGGAATAGAGATGGGCACGACTCAAAAAAATGGTGTTTCATTTGTCGTTTGGTCGTTTAGGGGTCCATTTCGGTTCGTTTTCGTTTTCATGACATTTTTCGCAAAAAAATTCATTTTCGTTTCGTTAGGTAATGAAATGAAAAAACAAAAACGAAAACGAAAAATCACTCGTTTCGTACCCATCTCTACTCAGGAAGTACAGGCCTTTACAGACCACATCAATGCGGTGGACCCTAATATTAAGTTCACTCTGAAGTATTTTCACATAATGAAAATATCATTCATGGTAATCTGAAACAGCTGATAATGAAATCATCAATTAAACAAAAAAAACTTCATGTTTTTTTCAAACAATTCTGAAAGCACATCAAATTATAATACCTACTTAATAATTACCCTCAGTGAATTGAAATGTTATGTTCCGATGACTGTTCTTCCATCTTTGTATACTGTCAGTCTGTTGTAACAAGCACATTAGAATGCCCAGTGGCATTTTGAAGATTAACAAACACATTGTAGCGGAGCCTCCCACAAGAGTCCATAGGAGAAAAACAGTACATATACAGTATAGAGAACAGGTAAGACAGTTATGCTGAAATCCCACCTCCTCAGAAAGTACAGCTGCCTCAAAATGCTTTTCTTGGTGACAAGATATTTTCCCATGTTTTTAAGCATTGCATTTAAATATATGGTCACCTGCTTTCTTTCTCCCTGTCGATCATGGCTCCTCCTCGTGGGGACCATCGGCCTCCTGTGTTGGCCCACCCCCGGAGGCTCATGGACCCTTCCCGGTTCCGGGAAGCCTTCGGGGAGCTACCTGGTGGCCTGACTGATGCTCCGGCTGAGGTAGCAGCTGACCAATGGTTCAAAACAGCTGCCCACACCATCGACTGAATCGCCCCCAAGCGCCTTCTCCATAGCAGAGCCCGACCTTCGCCATGGTTCATGGCGGAGTTGAGAGCGATGAAGCAGGAACAGAGAAGGCTGGAGAGCAGCTGGAGAAGAAGCCGGACGGCAATTAATAAGACTGCTGTTGTGATCCAGACTAGGCGCTACTCTCGAGCGATCGGGGAGGGTAAGTCATCCTTTTACTCCCTGAGAATTGGTGAGGCCTCGAACCGCCAGGCGGAGCTCTTCCGGGTGGTCCGAGACCTCACCAATCCTAGTCTGGCCAGGCCTCCTCCTACTGATTTCAATAGTGAGAACTTCGCAGTCTATTTTCGATCTAAAATAGAGGCCATCCGGGCCGGCTTTGAATCCGGTTGCACTAGCCCTTCCCCGCCATCCCCAGTCGCTGTACCACCTCACTCTTCCCGGTTGGATGAGCTTGGGCCTGTTTCCTCCCTGGAAGCCTCCAGGGCGATTGCCCACTGCCAGCCCGCGTCCACCTCCTTCGACCCTTGCCCTGCCTGGTTGATAAAAGCTACCGGCGGGAGTATGCCAGAATGGGCATCTGCCATCGCCACCGCCTCCTTCAGCGAGGGGGGTTTTCCCTCTCGTTTGAAGGAGACGGTGGTTAAACCCATTTTTAAAAAACCTGGCCTGGCATCGGACCAATTGGTGAATTACCATCCGATTGCCAACGTCCCGTTTATGGGCAAGGTCATAGAGAGGGTGGCTGCGGTCCGGATTCAGTCATATCTGGAGGAACAGGAATGCCTTGATCCATGCCAATCCGGGTTCAAGCCCTGCCGGGGGACCGAAACAGCTCTGGTCACACTGCAAGATGACCTAATCTGGGTGGCTGACAGGGGTTGCTCTACCCTGTTGGTTCTCCTGGATTTGTCAGTGGCCTTTGATACCATCGACCACGGTATCTTACTGGATTGGCTCTCTGAGGTGGGAATTGGAGGCACTGCTCGCAGTTGGCTCCAATCCTTCTTGGAGGGCCGTTCCCAGTATGTGCAGCATGGGGGGGGGGAATTGTCGGCCCCGTGGATACTCCCCTGTGGGGTTCCGCAGGGGTCGTCTCTCTCCCCCATGCTGTTCAACATCTATGTAAGAGCGCTGGCTGAGGTCATTGGGAGATTTGGAGTCTGCTGTCATCAGTACGCTGATGACACGCAGCTCTATCTCTCCTTTTCCACCTCTGCAGTGGAAGCTGTTTGGACTCTCGACCGGTGCCTGGATGCAGCATTGACATGGACCAGGGCCAACAGGCTCAAGCTCAACCCCAAGAAGATGGAGGTTATGTTCTTTGGGAATTCGCCATCTGGGTATGGAGGCCCTCTCTCCTGTTTGTAGGGAGTTTCCCTCCAACTCGCGGATAGGGTGCGGAATCTGGGTGTGGTTCTGGATCCAGCGCTTACCTTGGATGCCCAGGTGGCTGCCGTGACCAGATCTGCATTTTACCATCTCCGCCAAATTGCTCAGATCTGCCCATATCTGGATGGCGACTCTCTGAGAACAGTGGTTCAAGCGCTGGTGATCTCGAGGTTGGACTACTGCAACGCCCTCTACATGGGGTTGCCCTTGACTCTCCTCCGGCGTTTGCAGCGGGTACAGAATGCGGCAGCCAGGCTGGTGGCGGGTGTGCGTCGTTATGACCACATCACCCCAGTTCTGGCTCGCCTGCATTGGTTGCCTGTTGCATCCCAGATCAGATTCAAGGTCTTGGTTTTAGTATATAAAACCCTCCATGGCTTGGGCCCGGACTACCTGTCAGAGTGGATTGTCCAGCAATCAACCTCGGCCCATCCAGTCTGGCAGTCGCGAGCGCACTCGCTTCGGGTTGCCACCCCTCGAGAGGCCCGGAAGACATCTACACGTAACCGGGCCTTCTCGGTGGCAGCCCCTTCTCTCTGGAACAGCCTCCCAAGCGAAGTGCACTCTGCAGAGTCCCTGCTGGCATTCCAAAAAGCGTTTAAAACCCTGCTTTTCTGGGAGGCCTTTGGCGACTTTCTGTAGGTTTTTTCTCCCCCGCCATCCCTACTTTGCACCCACCGAGTAGTTTGCTGTTGGGTCTGCACACACAACTAGGGCACCAAGTTGTTTTTAAACTACTAGAATAGCTATGTTCATTGTTTTATCATGTTGCTCTATTTTTGTATTGTGTATTGTTGCTCTGTCAACTGTTGTAAGCTGCCCAGAGTTCCTATGGGAAGATGGGCGGGGTATAAATATAATAAATAAATAAATAAATAAATAAATAATAAATAAATAAATAAATAAATAAATAAATAAATAAATAAATGTGCACATTTTGCATACGACTATTATTGTATTATAATAACCTGCATAATATACAAATTAGGCTTCCCAGATACATATGGTGATTGGGAATGGTACAACCTTAAGGGCATGCCCCAAGACATAGAGAGATATAAGAGCAGGAAGAAATCACAAGATTCTTCAAGAGTTCGATTAATCAGAATTGTATTATTCTCCGAACACAAAGGGGTGATCCAAGTTGCTGTCTCTTCTTCTTGAGAACTTCAAAGGACTCCTGCAGATGTTACCCGCCTTTTTTCCCCTTTCAAATATGCAGAATTAATTTTTATCAGCGTGCAGGTTGACTGATAAATGTAGCATAGACATTTTTGTGTGTTTTTGTCTTCTTAATAAGTGCTATCACTGGTGAAAGAAAAAGCAGTCATTTCTGCTGTCATATGGAATGAAAAAGTTTCCTTCCCACCCCTACCCACCACAAAAAAGTATATCTTGATGTGTCAGGACATCATTTTTAATACAGGATAAGAAAAATCATCCTTTGTTTGTGGCAATCTCTTTTCCTTTCTGCCCCATTTTTTTTTAAACTGCATACCTCCCTCTTCACCTCCAGATACGTTCAGTCTTTGAGTGAGAAACCTGTTCAGAGTTCCCACAGGTTACTTGGAAATGGATGATAGTATACAGACAGGTCTGTGTGTCCTTATGTTGAAGATGTTTTCCAGGGCCTTTTTACACGACCCCTAAGATCCGCTGGCCACTTAAATTCGGACCAGATATCTTAGGGGTTCCTCGCTCTTCCTCTGTCCCCACCCCCCTCTGCACTTCCTGGTTGCTGGCTGCCTGAGGGAGGGAGAAAAAAGAAAGAAAAGAATGCCATCTTACCTCCGTTTTGTTCCCGGCAGCATTCAGCTCTCTTAAAGGGGCGGGGTGCAAAAAAAGAACAAACAGAAGCCAGGAGAGCCCCACACTCACTATCCTTACACCGGATCAAATATTTGTCACATCCAAAAAGCAGGTACAAGAAAACTGCTGTTTGGTCGTGCTAAAGTGGGCGGGGTCGCACTTAATTGTCTGCAAACTCCGGAGCTGGTGGGTAAACATTTTTAAAGTCCGGAGCTTGCAGCCATTTGCGGTGGAGCTTAGGGGTCGTGTATAAACGCCCCCAGTGGTAGTGAAACTTTGACATTCCAAATGTTTTGGATAACTCCCAGAATTCTAATCCTAGATTGCCAGTGGCAAATGACTGTGGGAGTTGTGGTAATAAGAACATAAGAACATAAGAAGAGCCATGCTGGATCAGGCCAACGGCCCATCTAGTCCAGCTTCCTGCATCTCACAGTGGCCCCACCAGATGCGTCTGGGAGCACACGAGACTAGATATCTGTCTCCTAATACCACTCCCCTGCATCTGGCCCTTGAAGTACCCCAGTTTTAAGCCTGGAGATTACACATCTCCATCATGGTTTGTAACCTGTGATGGACTTTTCCTCCAGGAATCTGTCCAATCCCCTTTTGAAGGCATCCAGGCCAGATGCCATCACCATATCCTGTGGCAGGGAGTTCCACAGACTAACAATGCGCTGGGTGAAAAAAATATTTTCTTTTGTCTGTTCTTACTCTCCCAGCCCTCAATTTGAGTGGATGTCCCCTAGTTCTGGTATTTTGTGAGAGGGAGAAGAGCTTCAAGGGCCAGATGCAAAACTTCTGGCATACCAAAGGTTCTCTACCACTGCTAGACTAATTCTTGCATGACTTTTCCCAAGGACTTTTGTCAATGTTTGGAAATGTGTGTGTGTTGGGGGTGGGCATAGTAAAATACTTGGTGTAGCCTTCCTGTACTTTGCCCCCAGCCTTTTCAGAGGCTACTGACAAGTACTGCTTCTATTTTTTTTCTGTTTCTCTGCTACCAACAATCTTCACTAGTAAATTAATACATTCAGACTGATTTTAAATTGAATAAAGATAAAAGACGTTTATTTATTACAAAGTAGAATCAAACTCATAAAGCGTAACATGTCTAGGTAGAAACAAAAAGAAGAATATAGCTCAAACACACTAAAATTTGGTTACTGACAAAGTTGAAGACATGCACACCCTGTTCTTGAGTTCTAAAATTCTATATCTTCTGTTTCTAGTCTTTAACTGTATCTTAGTCAGACCCTATCTATCTTTTCTCAGTGAGTGTAGCTCTCTATCTGACCTTATCTCAGACTGTGCCTGTCCCTATCTGACTAAATCAATGCTGGACAGAGCCTTAAATCCCCACAGTCTACTCCCCCAGACTCTTCCATTGGTTAACAGCCAACCAATCAATACAGACATTTCTCATGAATTATTCATCATCAAGTGGTAAATGGCACACTTGGGTACCCCAAAGCTTGTGAAGGGGAACAGAAGAGCTACAGCACCATCATCTGGATAGGATGGGAAACACAGCATGGAAATCATAATACATCTCACCTGTCCTGAAATGTCAACTATCCAATTCCCAACATATTTTAATGGGCAAAATTTGAGACACTTGGAAGTAGGGAAGGGTCTGAAAACTAGGTTTGGAATACCGCTGTAAGTTCAGCAATACTTCATCAGTGGAAATCAAAATGTGACTTTATTCCTTCAGCTGCTTTGTAGTAGTCCCTGGGATATTGATGAGACATCCTCCTCCTCCTCCTCCTCCTCCTCATCATCATCATCATCATCATCAGCAGCAGCAGCAGCACCACCACCACCACCACCACCAGCAGCAGCAGCAGCAGCACCACCACCACCAGCAGCAGCAGCAGCAGCAGAAGAAGAAGAAGAAGAAGAAGAAGAAGAAGAAGAAGAAGAAGAAGAAGAAGAAGAAGAAGAAGAAGAAGAAGAAGAAGAAGAAGCATGATCTGATTTCAATTTAGTTCGAATTCCAAGATTTCCAAGATTTCCTATATAGAGAATATTTAGAACTGAACCATTCCCTTCCTTTGGTGGTGCTTTGAGATTTTGTAGTTTGGCTAAGGATAACAGGATGGCTATTCTGCTGGAAGGCAGGGTGGAATCAAACTCCTAACCTCCATATTCACATTCATGATCTCCCTTCCCAACTTACTGACCTATCCAGCTAGCCTTGAAAATGGTGGTCAAGCTAAATTTCACTGTAGCAATAACACATCCCAAACACAATTCTGTTTTAAAAACAGTCTGCATTCTTAAAAAAAAAAACCTAAGACTCTGCATAGCCAAAATGGTAAATATGCCCTCAAAACTATTGTGCAGTAGGTGGTTTAAACTCCTCATAGTCTTAATCCAAAGTATGTAATGTAGCAATATTGAAAAACAGAGAAAATGGTTTCTCTTGGGTTTCTTACATTAGTACAAGAAAATCCAAATCACCTCAGATCAATAACTATGAATAATTAATATAATACATCTAATAAACAAATCTTCTGAAAGATTCTTATTTGCTTTTTTACCTTTACCTATTGGGCACCACATATTGAAAAGATACTTCTCCTTTGCAGAAGAAAAGAGTATAACCTTGTCCGTTCACAGTTATATATAGTTTTCATCTGCATATGGAGAAAGCTAACCTGGTTTGCATTTCCCCTGATTTCATTTATAGATACTATAGGCATGCTGCAGAGAAGCACCCTTTTGATATGAATTTTAATTATATATTGGTAGAAAAAACAAAGGATGAGTTGAGAACATTTATGCTGGTTCTGTACAGTGTCAACAACCTGCAGTTTAATTTGAAAGATTTCATACCCTGGATGATGATTCATTTTGCGTGATTAGAATATTGAATATATTCTCTGTCTTGACCTCCATGGACCACATAATGGCACAATCAAGAACTTATTATTGAGTTATATGCCTGTCATATCATATGGATATTAATGGTCGATATATACCTATAATTCTAAAGAAAGCATTTAGCCAGCAATATTGCAAGTCTGTAATTTGCTAATAGATAGCTGTGTTATTCTCTTTCAACATGTGTATATATTTTTGTAGGTTACATCCCATATCCTCAAAGTATCATATACTGTATAAGGCACAGGTTTATTCACATAGTGTACCCAGTTGCTGGAATGGGGAACAAATGAAATGGAATAGAGACAGATGGAATGAACTTTCAAAGTGATAAAATGTTATTAAAGTAGCTAATGCACATGCCAAGTGTTGATAAATATCCTGGCAACAGATAGCATAGTCAGCTGTTGGCTGATAGACTTTTGCCTTTGGAGTATTGATGCAATGACTTTTGCATTCAGGAAGGGTTTGTTGTGCCCAAACCAAAGAGAACAGCATTTTGGCTAGAGAAGAGAGAGAAAAAACATATTGTATTAACATATGGCAAGCTAAAAACCCTAGTCCCAATTTAAGCATCCAGATGCTCACTGGAATTTTATATTTCAAGTCACATGGAAATAAATGTGCAAGACTTAAAGGTATCACCATGGCTGAAACCCTATGAGTTAATGTATTAAGTTCCCCTAGAGTAGGTCCACTGAGTGAGTGTGGGTTTGGACACTCAACTCCTCCATAAGTTCCATTGATTCAAATGCGGCTATTTTAGGGCGCTTTTACACAACCTCTAAAATCCACTGGCAACTTAAATTCAGACCAGAGATCATGGGGGTTTGTCCCTCTTCCTGTGTTCCCACCCCTCTGCACTCCATTGTTCCTGTTTGTGATGAGGGGAGGGAGAAAAAAGGGAGCAAAGAATGCAGGCTCACCTCCGTCTGCCGTCCAAGCAGCCCCGGGCAGCCCCGTAGGGATTCCTGTCTCTTAAAGGGGCAGTGGGGACAAACAAACAAACAGAAGGTGAGGGGACCCCGGCATCCACAGCTTTTCAATCCGCATCAGAAGATTTTTTACCTCTGGAGACCAGGTACTTCTAAAGTGTGCTGGGGCGCGCTTAGGTGGGTGTGGTCGTACTTATTTTTTTTAATGTCCCCAGCTGGTGGGAAAACAATTTTAAACTCAGGATCTGGGAGCCCGTTGCCTCGGATTTTAGGGGTCGTGTAAAAGCAACCTTATTAGTTGCAACATACTATGCCTAAGCAACAGGATTTCAGTGGAGAGAGGGAGATTGGGATATAATCATAGAATTATAGAATAATGAAGTTGGAAGGGGCCTACAAGGCCATCAAGCCCAAGCCCCTGCTCGATGCAGGAATACAAATCAAAGGATGTCTGCCAGGTGGTTGCCCAGCTTTCTCTTGAGTGCCTCCAGTGTTGGAGCACACAACACCTCTCAAGGTAATTGGCAGAGTAATATCGCTGAGGAAAGAGCCACAGTGGGATTTTTCATGAGTTGCTTGAAACTAGTCTGGAGATCATTGTTATGATGATTCTTTTAAGTTAAAGATATAAAGAGAGTAAATTCCTTCTTCACTGTCCTCTGTTTCAGGTAAAGGGATATTGGATAATTTGTGACTTTTAATTCATCATGGGCAGAAAGCAGAAGGTAACCAAAATAATGAAATTCCCAGTGAAGCGCATATGCAAAAAGAGACACTGGAGGAGAATTTTAATGCTGAAGTTAAGATGAATAAAACACTGCTGCCTTAAGCGCTAGGTAGAATTAAGTCCAAATTGGGAAATGCTCAGTTCTTCGTATAGCTCAAACCGCCCTTTACATACATTCACGGCAGAATAGGACGTGCTCAAATACAAGTACATTTAGATATGGTGGATATATCTTATGTCAAACAGTACCTTACAATAACAACTGGTGAAGAGAACAGTGTGAGGTAGGAACAGGTCATACCAAGGTGCATGAATCCAAGGCCTGGTACCTAGGAAAGTCAGAAAGCTATTTGAGGAAGGAGAATATACATCCAGGGTGTATCTTTTGCCAACCAAATTGGAGCTCATAATTTGAAGCATTCCCCTTAACACTGCATAATTTCCACAGACTAAAACGTTTCATGAGAAGATGAACCCCTTTTGAACAGCTTGTATGCTTTAGAATGACTAAGTAATTGCCATGTGAAAAATTACAGCATTTCTGATACTCTACCTAATTATCACTTCTGGGCTATTTTCATTAAAAATGATTCTCATAATTTATTAAAATAACTTCTCTAATTGTGTTCATGCATTAGTAATTACAATTTTAGGGGTTTATTCATTAAACTTGAGTGACTGAAAATTATGGAAGAGGAAATGGCTGTGTGGCACTGAGGCAGTAGCAGGGCAGGTGAAAATGAAAACAATAAAATCCTAAAACGGATTGAAATGTCTGCATTTAATTTCCAGGCATTGCTAAGGTAGCGTAAGGAAGCTGTGCATTCTAGATGGCTAAATTCTGGAGTGTTCTGGTTCATTTTTGTTTCAGACAGTATTGTAAGAAATAGCATTTCCCCCACGTTATTCTCTTTAATTTTTGTGTGTTGGGATTTATCTTAGCGTTGGGATTTATCTTCTGTCCCATATACTGGATAATCTTTCCCCCTGCCCCGTTCAACAGACAGAAAGCTAGACAGACACACATGCTCACACACAGAGGGAGCAAGAAGGAGAGAGAGGGCTATATTTCATATATTGGTCTGAAATATATTGGTAGTCTGAACTAAAAGAGACTGACTGATCAATGGGATTTATGTAACGTTTATCTGAACTCCCCGTTGAGCTGTTGGTTTTATGGATTTACTCTAGTTGGAGTTAGAATGGGGGATTAGGTCATTATATCTGTTCGTTTTATTATCCTCCCACATCTTCCCTACTAGCTTTGTTGTAGTGCCTCTTTCTCATTTGTTTCTCCCACAGCAGAAAGAGTAGGAGAAACTACATATGATTTATGCATGAGAAGAGTTAAAAGTAAATGGACAGAGTCTGATTTAAAAGGATCAAACTGATTTAGGGTGTTTATACACGACCCCTAAACTCCGGGGCAAATGGCTCCCAGCTCCGGAGATTAAAAATGTTTACCCACCAGCTCTGGAGTTAACAGGAAATTAAATGCGACCCCGCCCACTTTAGCGCGTCCCAGCGCAGCTTTCAGGTACCTGCTTTTTGGATGTGAAAAATATTTGATCTGGTGTAAGGATAGTGAGTGCGGGGCTCTCCTGGCTTCTGTTTGTTGTTTTTCTGGCCCCCACCCCTTTAAGAGATCTGAATGCTGCCGGGAACAGAACAGAGGTAACCCGGCATTCTTTTCTTTCTTTTTTCTCCCTCCCTCACGCAGCCAGCAACCAGGAAGTGCGGAGGGGGGTGGGGACAGAGGAAGAGCGAGGAGCCCCTAAGATCTCTGGTCCGAATTTAAGTGGCCAGCGGATATTAGGGGTCGTGTAAAAAGGCCATTAGACAGCATACCTGAAGTGCTAAAAGGAGTTTATTCATACCGACCAGCATCCTATTCAATTCACCACAGATGTAGCTGCAAATGTGGAAGTAGCCCTGGTGATGTAGAGATGTATATGGTTGTGTACCTGTTCCCATTGCTGGTCAACCAATAAGTCACACCAGGAACCATCCAAGCCTGCAGTGGACCAGATCTCTCTACACTGTCATTACTTCTTTCACATCAGCACAGTTATACACACTGTATTTGAACAGGATACTGGCCATGATCTTACTTCTCCACTCTTATTTATAATCCCCAAATTTGTAAGGTACTCAGTGAATTTGTGTCTGAATCTTAAACTGCGGACTTTAAGGCTCCTTTCCTTCCTCTCTTACCTGCTGTGCTACACCATCTCCTTTTAAAGAGCAAACCTTGATCATAATAGCTGCTAAAATTGTGGGTTATATCCAACATGGGATCCTCTACACGTCCAACAGGACTGTACTGCTTGCCTTCCTCTCACTACCAAGTTGGCTGAGATCTGGAAGTTGAGTCATGGCTACTGGACTTATTTTTTGAGAGATAGAAACATTTCGCTGTTCATCCAAACAGCTTCATCAGTCTGAATACAGCTAGTGCAAATCCTCCATCTGGAGGATTTGCACTAGCCATGACTCAACTTCCAGATAAACTCACCTGGATGACTGAGAATCTTCACAGACAAGTTGGCTGAGACATTCCCCCCATATACAAGTAGAGACAGGCACGACCAGGAAAAATTACGTTTCGAGTTGTCGTGTGTCGGAGCCGGCCCGTTTCGGCTCGTTTCCGTTTGTTGCGAAATTTTTCAAAAATTTGTCATTTCGTTTGTCTTTTTTTATCTGTCATTAGTACTGGTTTTGGGGGGGGGTAGCTGGCTCCTGGAGGCACCTCTCTGGGGTGGGTGCCTCCTCTGGCCCGCTATGAATGGAAAGCGGGCTCCTGGAGGCACCTCTCTGGGGTGGGTGCCTGCTCTGGCCCGCCATGAAGGGAAAGCGGGCTCCTGGAGGCACCTCTCTGGGGTGGGTGCCTCCTCTGGCCCACTACAAAAGGGTATGCATAGCCAATTGGATATGCATACCAAGTTGCAGTGGCAGGCAGAGGCACCTCTCTTTCGGGTGCCTCTGTGACTCACTGCCTGGCATACGGTGCACTTGGGCTGGGGATGGGGAGGAGGAACAAAGTGAGAGAGGACCCCTATGGGCGCCCTCTGGCTCACTAAGAAGGGAAGTGTACTTGCTGTAGTGCAATGCGAGTACACAGCACAAGGGCTAGGCTTAGGGTTACGGGTAAGGTTCGGGTGAGTTACTGGGGTGCACCTCTGGGTGCCTCTCTGACCCACTAAGAAGGACAGTGTACTGGCGTATGGGTTAGGGTTAGGGTAAGGGTTCGGGCTAGGGTTAGTGGGCTTTTTATGCCCGACTGGCACATCCCAGAACTCTCGGTCAAAACCTGGCCAAGTGGCCATGCAATTGGTGGAATGGCTCCAAAAATTTGCATGGTCCATTCCCATGGCCAGCCCATCATTACGCAGGTGTAAAAAAAAAAAAAATAAAATAAAATAAAATAAAATCAATGGAGACGTTTTGTTGCAAGAAAAACCCACTGCTGCTACTGTAAAAATTCAGGCAGTTTTAAAATAGCTATTTTCGCATGTTTCTGTGGTGCTTTGGTGTGTTTTTGGAACACGATTTCCAAATAAATATTGCGGTCGCCCCATTTTCGATCCCACGCCCGCACCGCATGGCATGGCAAGTTGGTGAGACGATGAGGATGCCCCCCACCAGAGCAGCCCAGGACAGGAGAGGGGGGAGGCTGGGGACCCCCCCAGAAACCACCCCTCTGGTAGGTGCCCTCACTCAGGCAGGCATATTTTCGCCTGCTTTTTTTTGCCGGGAATCGGGGTTTTTTTATTTTTAAAACTTTTTTTTCTGTGCCGCTTGGCATAGCGCGATCGCTGCAATGCCAGGAACGACAACGACAAATCAGACCCAATTTTTCTTTTTTCGGTTCGAGTTTGAGTTCTGGTGGAGTAATTGTCGTTACCGTTTCCATTGCATAACGGAAACGAAGAACGGAAACGGAAATGAGAATTTCGCCAAGTCGTGCCCATGTCTATACACAAGTATTGGAAGGGACATGCATGGTACATCAAGGGGGAATGGGGCAGCAGTTCTTTCACTGGCTTCCCTTTTACTCACCCAGTGGTGAAGAATCCTGTAGCTCTTGAAAATTCCTTGGCAAGGTATGTCATGAAGTCAAAATAGCCTTCCCAAACTTAGGTAACCCAGATGTTCTTGGACAGCATTTCTCAAAAACCTTGGCCAGTATAGCTAGTGGTGAAGGGTTCTGGGAACTGAAGTCCAAAGACACCTGGATTATCCAAAGTTGAGATCATTACTCTAAGGTAACAGAGAATTCTATATGTCTACTGTTGTAAAGTTAAAGCAATGAATAATTTGAACATTACAGAAGAACATATAAAATCTAAATTATATAATCCTAGCCACCCTATCCTTAATGCATGCATCCATCATCTATCACCTCATCCATAATCATAATTTTCCCAGAAATTTACTGTGAATGAAGGAAAAATCTTCCAATCTGTCAGAGATGTATCCCATCACTCATGGTGGTGAAATTGCCTTCAAGCCAACCATTATAAATACTTTTGACTTTTATCTCTACTGTTTACTTATTTTGCATTTTACAAATTCCATGGCTGCAATCCTTTGCCCCTTGATTTCCAGCAAAAATAATGACAATTATTTCATAAAAGAGATCACAAGATGCATAACCTTCACAGAGACCTTTTCCTACCCCACTTGTGTTCTGCTTGCTTAGCTGTGACTTACTTTAAAGTTAGCATGCAATGCAACACATACTCATTAGGTCATTGAAATATAAACATAGGAAATGTAATCCATCTGCAACTCAGCACTAGAATTGGGAGTGATTTGGAATACAGTAAATAGGAACAGTCTTATAGCAGTGCTTTTATATGAAAAGCTTGATTGAAGAGAGTCATTTAAGCCAACAGACCATTTAAACAAACACACAATTTGAACAAACAAGGAAATTTCTATGAGGGAAAGAGGGTTGTGAGAAAACTTAATTGCCAAAAAAGGGGTGGGGGTGAGGGCAAGAAACAGGCAGCCCATCTGTATTAATTAGTTTTGCAAGAAGCTTTTTCCCCCCTCTGGATAAACTTTTCTCTGGATAAACTGTAGGGCATTATGGAGAATGAAAGGAAGACATGAACTGATTTATGAACTTACTTTGTTTTGCTCCAGAACTCAATGTGATTCATGGCCCCATGTGATTTGATTTGTGCCCCCCCTATCTAAGCTATTCAGAAGACTTGCATTGGGAAACCAAAACAACCGTAACTATTTAAGAGAGAAGAGAGAAGTTTTAGACAGCTACCTTTTGGAATGCATTCCTTATCCAACTTAAATTGTGCTTCTAATACAAATTGATTTATAAAAGCAAATATTATGCTTATATACTGCCCCAGAGTACTTTTCAATTCAATTCAATTCCCCTTTATTGGCATAAATATTTTTAAAACAAAGATGCAGTTACATAAAATTTAAGCCAGTCTCAGGGTCTAAAAGGAATAAATTAGTATAAAGTTGAAGTAAATCTTTGGCTTGTAAAAGGAACGGGGTTATTTTTCTGATGGATCAATAATAAATACTTGGCTACTGACTCTGTCAGGCTGGGATTTTTGTCAGCCAAAAGGCATGAAGTAATGATCTCCCAGAGTACTTAAAGCACACTCTGGGCTGTGAACAATTACATTTTGCAGACTGCACATTGCCCTCTCCCCAAGTGAGTTAGGTATTCATTTTAGCGACCTCAGAAAGATACAAGACTGAGTAAACCTTGAGCCAGCTATGTGAGAATGAACCCCAAATGGCGAACACAGTTTTGCCTTCAATGCAGCAGTTGAACCACTGTGCCCTGAGGCTCTTCATAGAATAGAGATAGGCATGAATTGCTGCTTTGGTGATTTATCTGATTTGTTTACTGCTATAAGAGGTATTCAGCGATTTGGTTCCCTGCTCCCTCCAATGCCCCCCCCCAGAGGAAATATCTGGAGAACACAGGCCAGGGTGTCAACTGTGCACCACTGAACATCTGTTATAGTGGAAAACAATGAAGTCCCAACCTTCCCACTGGCAGTTTGTGTCTGTCTCTACCCCATAACCAATTCTTGCAATTTCACTTCAGTCCGGACTTCATCCAAATTGTCTGAATCAGATTTCTTTGGCGGTCCCATAGTGATTTATCTGGATTCAGTTCCTAACCCTAGGTTAAATGCAGCCCCACCCAAAAAGACCCCTACTAGCCACCTACAGCTGGCTGGATAATAGTTCAGGAAACAGGAGTGCTTGGCTGGGGGTTGCATTCCCCCAGTGCCTTGTAAGAAAAGAAGCACCCTGTGGACAAACTACATGGCCTTGGAACAAGCTTCACAGGAGGGATGGTCAGTCTCTTCTGAGTACTCTATACCTTGGAAGGAGTCACTGGAAATCCAAATAATCTTGACAGCATTTGGTTATTTTTTTTGTCAGGTTCTACCATAAGATTCTATGCAGATTACAATTAGCTTTCAGGAAATAGTCTTACTGTTTCGGCGGGCACCTGAGTCAATCCAAGTTTTAATCTTGTGGATGTCATATCTTTGCACTTCCCATTAAGAAACACTGGAAATCCACCAATGGCTATAATTTTTGCCAGATTTGGATAAATTCAGTAAACAGCTGGCTGTGAGAACATATTGGTCATTTAAATTTTTGTTTGTTTGTTTGTTTGTTTGGCCCCCACTCACATGAGGCCACTTGTGCAAGGACAATTGATAGCCATATCTGACTGAAGAAGACAATTAGCATCACTGAAAGTAGAGTAGAGGTGAAGAAAATGATAAGGCGCTTTGTGCTCCATTGAGGAGGCCACTAGTTCAGTTCCCAATGAAGATATCACAGCAACTCCGGTCTTTACATACTAGTGTATGTTCATCCTCCATTGGTGTCTGTGACCATGGAATCTCACCTGTGATCCTGAATCTGGATTAGTCTCATTCCATTCTGGACTCTGGACTCACTCCCCTTTGAAGTACTTAATCCTCAGCTACTGTTGGAGACATCAATGTTCCTGCCAAATGCATTTCAGTTTTCCCACCACAGCATGTGTAACTTCCTTTGTCAGTCTTTAAAGTGAATAAATCGGGGATGGAAAACATTGGCTGTCAGGATTTGACTGCCCAAAGCCCTGGGCATGATCTGCAACAAGAAGAGCTTTTTACAGGTAAAACATCTATGTGCATGCCATATTAACACAGCAATCTCCTTGGGAATTAATGAACAATGTCAGTGATGCAGCAGGAATGCATGTATGAATGACATTAAAATTTACTGATATTTTGCATATTATATAGGGTTTAAAAGTAAGAATAATAGCAATAAGAATAGTAACATAAATGTATGACAGTAATTACCAAAGATTGCTAGCGGTTCAGTTTTATTCTTATGATTTTTATTCTTATGCTCAGAAAGCTGCTGCTAGAATGTTTTGTTCTTCATTTAAATAAAAAAGTAAAGGATAAAAAATAAGGGGAAGTTGGCTCAGAGAAAGCAGTATTAAAACTGATTACAGAAGTTATTTCGGAAGGAGATATCAAACTGGGAAAAATATCTCTATATACATAATAATTCATTTGTCATAGATGTGTTTTATGCTTTCTCTTCTGAGTTGCCTAACAGGAGTTAGAAAAATTAAGTACAGTAGGACCCCTGTATCCACTGTTTCATTATCCACTGATTCAGTTATCCACGGATGGCAGAGGAGAAATCAAATAAATAATTCAGCAGCCACAAAACAAGCTACTGTCATAAACAAAGCAAGCTATTGCCACAAACATCAGCCATAAAGCAATCTACTGTCACAAACAGCAGCAGTAAAGCAAACTACTGTCATAAAACAACAGTTGTAAAGCAAGCTACTGTCAAAAAACAGCAGTTTGGGGGGATTTTTGGTGTTCTCTCTTATCCACGGTTTTCATTACCCATGGGAAGGTCTGGAACCAGTCCCCAGCTGATACCGGGGTCCTACTTTATATAAAAAGAAAAAAGCATTGTAGATATTGAAATAAAACCAATAGCTGTTATGATCTGCTTATCAACTAGTCCTTCATGTAATCATTCAGAGAATTGGAAGGTAAGTGGAGATCGTATTATCCAACCACTTATTATGTAGTGTTTCAGCAATACAGGAAGTATTGCAAGTATCCCCGATAAAGGACCATCCAACAGCTTCTTAAATAATTGAAACACAGGGCAGCCTGCTACATGCTTCATACTTGAACAATGCTTACCATTATGAACATTGTTCTAATGTTTAGCCAGAGACACATGTTCCATAATGTTTAGCCAAAATCTGCATTGTTGTCACCCATTCATTCTAATCCCACTCTCTGGAGAGCAAGGGCAGCTCCAAGCCTGGGGAAGTCCAGGGGCGATGAGCATTTTCCCACTTGCCTCCGACTTTTGGCATGAAAGCTTCACACCGATCCAGTCCTTTTCTGCCCGGGGACGGGAAGCGATATAAGGCGGCTTCCTCCCTGCCCCAGCCTCTTTGCGGTGAGACAGGTCGCTATGGGGCTGGATTGAATTTTTGGTGGCTACTCTGATTGGCCATGATTAGCCACACTAGCCATTCCATTCTCTTTTCACATGGGACAGGTATTGTTTCCTTTTCACTATGGTCACAATATAGTCAGGTGGGTAGTACAAGAGATAATGGTATTCAGGAAGGCCCAAGTAAGTCGCCCTTAAGGTGCTAGACAGCCCTCGAATAAAATTAAACATCATTGGTAATTTTAGGAGTTAAACAAAGTCAGTAAGTTACTATTAGGCCGACTTGAGAGCTGTGGTGGGCTAGCAGATTCACCCAAGTTGGCATGATGCTGAACAGGTGGGCAGCATCTTTCCAGGGGTGAATCTCCCTGAATACATATTGGCTGGTATGGGATTATCCCTGGACATTACCTGCTTGCTCTACATTTCATGTCCCCTTAACAAGTTATAGGAATGTTAGTTGATTTAAGTTAAATATGTTATAAATATAATTGTGGCCCAATTTATCCCAAACCAAAGTTGTCTCACCTCTCTATTTCCAGGGCCTGGGGGTGGGGGGAAGAAGCTCCATCTTCTCCATGACATCCCTTCATATGTTTGAAGGAAGCTCTCCTTTTTCCTGTTATCTTCTTCATATCTGCATCAAGCTCTTTAAACAAATATTGTAGGGCATACTTTCTAGACTTTTCATCACCCCAGTCATCCTTTTCATGAAACATTACAGATAGTTGATTTCTTTCGTTAAAAACTAGGTGTAGGACATGTGGTACAGCATATGTGATTTGCCCAGCTCATAGATATTCATTCTCAGGGTGCTTTTAGACGACCCCCAAAATCCGAGGCAAAGGGCTCCCAGATTCGGAGCTTAAAATTTTTTCCCCACCAGCTCCGGATTTAAAAAATAATAATAAAGTACGACCATGCCCACCTAAGCGCGTCCCAGCACATTTTCCAAGTACCTGGTCTCCGAAGGTGAAAAATTTCTGATGCGGATGTAAAGCAGTGAGTGCCAGGCTCTCCTCATCTTGTGTTTGTTTGTTTGTTTCCCCCCCCACCCCCTTAAGAGACTGGAAGAGACTGGAATGCTTCCCGCAGAGCGGAGGTGAGCCTGCATTATTTTCTCCCTTTTTTTCTCCCTCCCCTCACGCAGACAGGAGCAAGGGAGTGCGGAGGGGTGGGAACACAGGAAGAGCGACAAACCCCCAAGATCTCTGGTCTGAATTTAAGTGGCCAGCGGATCTTAGGGGCCGTGTAAACGCACCCTCAGTTCTTATGATTTGGTCTGTGTTTTTCTGTTTGCACAGCCTAAAACTGGATCAGCTTTTTTAGCGGCCACATCACACCTTAGCTTCAGCTTACAACCAACTCCTTTTCACAAGTACTGCTGCCAAGCCAGCTCTCTGCCCTCTTATCGTTGTGCCTTTGATTCCTTTTCATAAATACAGGACTTGCCATATATTTATGTTTATTTTCGTTTTCTTGGCATTAGCCCAGCGCTCCAGCTTGCCAAAAAGCATGTATTTTTCCTTCTTTGTTCTCTACCTTGAGCAATTTATCATATGCAGGTTTGAGAAACATCTCTGTTCCTCGATCCAAGTCACTTATAAAAATTTTGAACAGCGCAAGTGCTTGAAATAGATCACTGTGGCAGTCCATGTGAGACCTCCATTCAGACAGAGAGAAACAATAAAGAAGTGCTATGGTTATATGAATCCATCTAATAGAAGTATTACTCAGGCTGTGTGTTATCATCTTCTCAACAAGGATATCATAGAAGTCTTAGATCTATTTTATTTCCCTTTCCTAAATAGTCTGATACATCACAGGAATGTTCTGGAGATGGCACATGTCAGTTTCATCAGATGAATTGAAGTCTTCCACCGACAGCAGTGATGTGCTGTCAAGTCAATTCATACTTACGACAATCGATCTAGTATTTGTGAGGCATATGAGATGTTTAAGGAGTGGTTTTGTCAGTGTCATCAGCCTAGTGGCTGAGAAGGGCTCTGGAAACAAGTCTTCTTAATCCTAATCTAATACTCTCAGACTTCTGCATTAGCTCTTACCATGAAATATTCTTAGTAAACTCCTGTTGACCACCAGTAATGCTGTAGGCTAGCAGAATAAGAACCAAAGATGTGACATGCACAAGGTCACCAGTGGCTTATAGTGGAGTTATGTAGTGGATTTATATATATCGGAGCCTCAGAGAGGTGTTTTAAACAAATTCCAGTTATCTGAGCAGACCAAATGTACAGAATATAATCTTAAAGCTGCTTACTTGGAAGTCATTCCCACTATGGTCAATGGGGCATGTGTCTTAGCAACTGAGTTTAGTGCTGCAGCCTTAATTGAAATGTTCTTGTTGACTTCAGTGGAATTTTGGACCACAGCCTGAAAGCAGGGTCCCAGGGCTGAATGCACTTTGAGTTTCAGTTTCTTTTTAGGAAACTTTCCGAAACTAATCTGCATTGAATTAGCATGTTCTTTCAGCTTTATGGGTGTCATACTTTAAAGCCAGTGCCTTGTGCCCTCGTACTAGTGATAATGGACTGGAAGCTATTAGATTCGCTGTTTAAGTTGGAAGAGAGAGTTTGATTTCTGTTTTAAAACAAATTGATATTTAACCTTTACAGCTATTCAGGGCCCCCAAATGCTGAGAGTAGCATTTGTCCCACGTTGGCTGAATTTTAAGCAAACCAGCTTTTTTTTAATTATGGCTCTTTATTGGTGCAGTAACACTGACCTCCACATGACACTTGTGGAAATGCAGCTCCTTGGCACATGAAGAAAGATGAAACACCAAGGACTGAGCTTATTTATTTATTTATTTATTTATTTATTTATTTATTTATTTATTTATTTATTTATTTATTTATTTATTTATTTATTTAAGGTTAACATTGAAGAACTCTGGCTACACCAACGTTGTGAAGACCTGTAAATTAATGGTTAAATATCCTAATCTTTGCTTGGTATAAAACATGGTTCTGCGTAAACTAAGGTGGGTTAAACTAAGAGCAGAGAATAATAATAATTTGGGTAAAAAAGACTTTGCTTGCCTGGATGAAGTCCCATTTCCACAAGTGTCATGTTGAAGCCAGTGTTACTGCACAAATTTAATAGTCTAGGCATCTGTCTCGAATTGCCCCCCCTTCCATACCAAAAATGGATAGTGATATAAAAGCAAAGCAAATTGTGCAGCTTTTATACTGCTTTATAGCACTTAAAGTGCTCTCTGTGTAGGTTACAGTATAATTGTGCAGGCTATACATTGCATACTCAATTAACTGTCCTTTAAATGAGGGAAAGCTGTGTTAATCTTGAACTGGATACCTAAACTCAGTGGCTTCAAACTCAGGATGTGAGCACAGTCTTGACTTCAGTGGTGCCATTTAACCGCTGTAACCCAAACGGCTCTGTACTAGAATACATAGTATTAAAACACAATGCTATCTATGCTTCCCTCCAGGTAAATTTCACAGTGTTCTTTAGGGCTTGATAATTGAATTTCAGACATTTGATCCCACAAAGTGCCCCTTCCCAGGGAAGTGTATATTACCAAATATTTGGTAAGAAGATTCAGATTTGGTAAGAAGATTCAGAGGAAACTTCTCCACAAGTTCGGGACCTCTGGTGCTTGAGGAGAACTTTGGGGGGCATATTTGGGAGTGTGTATCTCAGACATCAAAAAATCCAATCTCCACCAATCATGGAGGGATTGTAGAGGAGAGTCAGAGGATGCATCACTCCAAATTTGGTGTCTCTAGATTAGAGATGGGCACGACCAAGGAAAATGACGTTTTCGAGTTGTCGTGTGTTGGAGCCGGCCCGTTTCGGCTCGTTTCTGTTTTTCGCAAAATTTTCCAAAAATTTGTCGTCTGTCGTTAGTACTGGTTTGGGGGGAAGTGGGCTCCTGGAGGCACCTCTCTGGGGTGGGTGCCTCCTCTGGCCCGCTATGAAGGGAAAGCGGGCTCCTGGAGGCACCTCTCTGGGGTGGGTGCCTCCTCTGGCCCGCTACAAAATGGCATGCATAGCCAATTGGATATGCATACCAAGTTGAGTAGAGAGGCACCTCTTTTTTGGGTGCCTCTCTCTGTTGACCACAGGCCCACTGCTAACTGCAGTGTCACAGTGCGCACACTGGGGGAAGGCTCCTCCTCAGTCTGGGCACTCTGTGGTCCACTAAGAAGGGAACTGTACTTGCGTGTGTAGTGCAATGTGAGTACAGATTTGGCTTACGGTTAGGGGGGTTAGGGCAAGGGCTAGGCTTAGGGTTGTTACGGGTAAGGTTAGGGTGAGTTCATGGGGTGCACCTCTGGGTGCCTCTCTGACCCACTAAGACGGACAGTGTACTGGAGTATGGGTTACGGTTACGGTTCGGGTTCGGGTTCGGGCTACGGTTAGTGGGCTTTTTATGCCCGACAGGCACATCCCAGAAGTCTCGGTAAAAACCTGGCCAAGTGGCCATGCAATTGGTGGAATGGCTCCAAAAATTTGCATGGTCCACTCCCATGGCCAGCCCATCATTTTGCAGGTGTAAAAAAATAAAAATAAAAATAAAATAAAATAAAATCAATGGAGATGTTTTGTTGCAAGAAAAATCCACTGCTGCTACTGTAAAAATTCAGGCAGTTTTAAAATAGCTATTTTCGCATGTTTCTGTGGTACTTTGGTGTGTTTTTGGACCACCACAATTTCAAAATAAATAAATATTGCTTGCGGTCGCCCCATTTTGGATCCCAGGCCCGCACCGCATGGCATGGCAAGTTGACGAGATGATGAGTATGCCCCCCCACCAGAGCAGCCCAGGACAGGAGAGGGGGGGAGGCCGGGAACCCCCCCCCGAAACCATCCTTCTGGTAGGTGCCCTCACTCAGGCAGGCATATTTTTGCCTGCTTTTTTGGCCGGGAATCAGTTTTTTTATTTTTAAAACTTTTTTTCTGTGCTGCGCCACTTGGCGAGTTGGCGAGACGACGAGGATGTGCAGCCCAGGAGAGGGGGGGAAGCCGGGGACCCCCCCCCCAGAAACCACCCCTCTGGTAGGTGCCCTCAGGCAGGCATATTTTCGCCTGCTTTTTTGGCCAGGAATCGGGGTTTTTTTATTTTTAAAACTTTTTCCCTGTGCCACTTGGCATCGCGCGATCGCTGCGATGCCGCCAGGAACGACCACGACAAATCAGACCCAATTTTTCTTTAGTCAGTTCGAGTTCAAGTTCTGGCGGAGTAATTGTTGTTCTTCGTTTCGTTACGTAACGGAAACGAGGAACGGAAACAGAAACGAGGATTTCGCCGAGTCGTGCCCATGTCTACTCTAGATGCCTTGTGGGGCATTTTATAGCACAACAAATTGATGAATTAAAATTGCTATAAATTAGAGATGGGCCCAAAATGGAAAAATAACATTTTTTCATATTGTTTTGTGCCCACCCCCATTTGATTTCATTTCATTTTGTATGTTTGTTTTAAATAAATAAAAAAATGAAATGAAACGGCTCCCCTGGGTCCTAGATGCAGCAGAATTGGTGCCAAATAGCCAATTTTAAAGGGGTCCAGCCAATCTGTCATTGGCTGGATCCCTTTAAATATGGCCCAGTCACCACCAGGAGATCCCACCCATTGGTGCTGAGTGGGCATTTTTAAAGGGGTCCAGCTGATGACAGCTCTGCTGGAGCCCTCTGAACATGGTTGGGACACCAGCATGAGAGCCCTGAGCTGGTGACCCGACCATGATAAGAGGGATCCCACAGAGTTGTCATCAGCTGGACCCCGTTAAAAATGGTCCAGTCAGCACTGGGGGACCCCAGGTGGTGAATGGGCCATTTTAAAGGGGTCCGACCGATGACATCTCAGCCGGATCCCTTTGAACATGGTCAGGATGCCAGCGAGAGAACCCCGATCCAGTGGGAACATCTCCATTGTTTTTGTTTTGTTTTGTTTTTGCCAATATTCATTTTTTCCTATTTGAAACATAATTTTGAAACATTATTGACAGTTATACCATGGATTCAGTTTGTTTTTTCTCTCTTGTTTCCTGGAGCATTGCTGCCACTTACTTTTATTTTGTTTTATTTTTAAGTAAATCCTAACTTATATATCAATATGGCAGAAAGGGATTCACATTCAGGAGCATTTGATCTGTGATGCAGTAGAGAAGTCCGAGCCTTCTGTCCTCCTCTGCAAGAGCAAAGGGTTAACACACACACACACACACACACACACACACACACAGAGAGAGAGAGAGAGAGAGAGAGAGAGAGAGAGAGAGAGAGAGAGAGAGAGAGAGAGAGAGAGAGAGAGAGAGAGGAGATCCTTCTTTGCTTTCTTTACATTTCAAAGCAGGAGATGTCTGAGCTCCAGCCCATATTCAAAGAGAGAGGGTGCAAGCTGTCCTCTTCAAGATGCTAGCAAAAACAACATTGCTGAGGAGACAGAATTATGTTGATTTGTTCATATGCCTGTCAAAAAGAAAAAAGGGGGCGAGGATGCAAGTGCGGTAACCATCAAGGTACAACAGGGACTGGAAACTCTAGCCTTCGGGAGAACAGGATTTTTAAAACGGTGGGGAAAAGGAAAAACACCATTTACACAAGGTATACAGGTATGAAATGAATCAGTACATTATTGATACAATTAAAAATAATAAAATAATTGAGGATAAAATAAACTGAGTTGTTCTGGGCTGTGCATTATGTTCTTGGGAGTTTATGAAATAATCTGGCGGGGGGAAATGTCATGTCAGGATAACCCTGATTCTTTTGCCCTATGTAATCAGGCTCTGACTAGAAAGTGGCCAGTCCTTAGCAGTGAGTGGTGAAAAAAGGCAGTGAGAGCTGTTTCTATAACAGGATACTTCTATAAAAGCATGCTCTCTGCTCCTTCCTGTTATTCATTTAATACATTTTTTCAGATATAATAGCAGATAAACTGTGTCACACCACTCATCAGAAATGACGGCTCTAAATGTAGGCAAGCTTTTGAATTACATGACAATTTTCACCAGTTGTGAGGTGCAATACTGAGAATTCAATGCCATTCTACGCGGCTGAGATGGCAATGCCATTCCCAAATATAGTGACTGTTACACCAACTGTGGCTGGCTTGATATAAGTGACGGACTTATCCATATTTGTATGTAATCCACTGTATTAAATTCATGTTGAATAGCTGGAACTCTCAACAATGTGATGCAAACTCCCATGGCCATCCTCTTTGCACATGACAACAAAGGCAAAACTGCACAGCGCTTTCCGGTTTTTGCTTCAGTGCACCCAGGAGATCAGCAGTAGCTTATCTATTTTTGAGTACAAAGCAACAAAGCGACAGCCACAAAGCAGAGAAATTATTGTGGGAAAGGAGCAAAGCTTTCTTCCCCATTTTCAAAAGCACCTATATCTTAAAGAAAGCTTGGGAGCTGAGCAATTACCAGTTGTGGTGTGATCTCAGCATTATTATTATTATTATTATTATTATTATTATTATTATTATTATTATTATTATTATTATTATTATTATTATTATTATTATTATTATTACAGTATTTGGAAACACCCAGCCTGTTCTATTGAGATTCTGAACCTTCTGCTAATTGCTAATTTTCATTTGCTGGAGTCAAGAAGCTTTTAGCGCCGAACATTAGTTAATAAGGACCCATTTCATGCTGTGAAATTTCATAGCAATCAACTAAATTTTCACACGTTCCCAAGGTTTTATTCCCCCCCCCCATGTTATTTTATTTAGCAGGAGGGCATGCATGTTAATGACAGCTCTCAGGTACTTTTCAGACACTCTCTTTCAGGCGCAGGAGGAGGAATGACAAGGCAAAGAGCAAGGGAGGTAAGGAAGGATTTGATACATGCTGTGACCAGAGACCACATATAGGCCTTGCTAATATTGCATCCACACAGGGCTATCCAGCTGAGCTTCTCTGAGTGATCAGAAGATTGCCATTTTGGAGGCCGGCCTTGCAAGGAAGCTCTTGAGGGCCAGTGATATTGCTTTGTACATAAAAAACATTTTAATTTCCTCTAACTTGTATTGATATTTGTGACAGATCTTAAGTCACATGCCACCAGACCATGGAAAGTTACGTTTGAAAGATCAGTCATTTTTGGATTCTTATATTTATTATTTAGTAGCAGAGATATTCACATCTTGTAATTATAAATATAATAAAAACCATTATAGCTTTGCCCACAAAAAGGGAGACGTGCCCCTTTTTAATGTTTCAATTGCAATGTAAGGATTTAAATTATAAGCAACTTTTATATTTAGCCAATGACTTTCAAGCACCAGTCTTTGGTATCTGTTTATTCTGTTGCGCTAAGGCTTATTCTCTTTTGCTCAGCCATGGGACGTTGAGGAACTCTTTGACCATGTAAGGCCAACTCTTTGTTGGTTTGACCTTAGCGGGTTAAGGCTGCAAGAGAGAAACTAGTCTGCTTCCTTGGAAAAGTAGCTCCATCTATTCTAACCTGAAAGTGGCTGTGTAAGTCTTCCATTCTGCGAACCAGTCTAAATCACTGTGTATTTAGACAATTTCCAACTAATTTCTAATTTGCTGGCTTTTGCAGGGTAAGGTCCCCATGTTTTCTCAGTGGATGTCTTCATAGATGATTTCCAATCAGGCTCTAATTTTCTGTTCGGGGCTTTCTTGATAGAGAAGTTGCCAGTGCCACAGCCTTCTTGAGGCCACATGGAACTGTTGAACTACAACAGATTTACTACTGTCCTTATTTGAGTCACCCACATCTACACTATTGTTTCCTGTGATTGTTACCACTGTATTTTGTACTAAGGACATATCAATTGTTTTTTAAAAGGCCAGATACTCTGATACGAAGACTATTAAGATATGAAGACTAGTCTGAAATAAAACAAATATTTCCTCTAAAGCAAAGCAAAAGCAAAGTGTTCTGCTTATATAACGCCCCATACCACTTTAAGTAGTCTCTGGGCGGTTTACAATTTTAATTACAATGTGCAGTCTACACATTGCCCCCCAGCAACATGGGTACTCATTTTACTGACCTCGGAAGGATGGAAGGCTGAGTGAACCTTGAGCCTGCTACCTGGGATTGAACCCCAGGTCATGAGCACAGTTTCACCTGCAGTAGAGGCATTTAACCACTGCGCCACGAGGCTCTCTACTGTTCCACTGACAAACAGAAGTTCATTTTAGGAACACAAGCTAAGGGATAGCCATGCATTATACCATGTTCATGGCTGAAGGTCCTCTTGGTCTTATAGCACCAGCGTTTGACTGGCAGATAGCTTGGGGGGGGGGGGTAACAACCTTGCCATGAATTCTGAGGAGCCATATCAAAAGAGGTTTTTCCCCCTTTAAAGAAACATCTTCCTTATTTCTTTCCCCTCTTCCCGTTCTCCTCTTTTCAACCCACACACTTCTGTTTCACACATTTCCATATACTTTCACTTTCATATTCAATGAGTTTTCATAGTCAATGATGCACAACAGTGTTTTGAAATCTGGCACAGATGGATGTCTCCACTAACAGGATAAACATTTGAAGTGGCACTTACTGAATGATTGACATTTGGTTATATAGTGAATTCTTATTCTGTCAGGCTTTGGCATGTCATTAGGTGTCAGAGTTAATCTACTGCCAGCCATTTGACAGGAGTGTGCTTAGTGACTGGTGCCAGTTCCTAAAAAGTGAGCATGATTAAGGCTGCATACAAATTACATTTGTTTGGCTGAATAAAATAAATGGTAATGCTGAAAATGAATTAGAATTGCCCTAACCATGGCAATGGATAGAGCTTAAAGTATGGAACAAATATGCTGTCATTACTGGTAGACTATATATTGCTTGTAGAGATGGGCACGACCAGGAAAAATTACGTTTCGAGTTCTCGTGTGTCGGAGCCGGCCCGTTTGTTGTTTTTCATCTGTCGTTAGTACTGGTTTGGGGGGTAGCGGGCTCCTGGAGGCACCTCTCTGGGGTGGGTGCCTCCTCTGGCCCACTATGAAGGGAAAGCGGGCTCCTGGAGGCACCTCTCTGGGGTGGGTGCCTCCTCTGGCCCGCTATGAAGGGAAAGCGGGCTCCTGGAGGCACCTCTCTGGGGTGGGTGCCTCCTCTGGCCCGCTACAAAAGGGTATGCATAGCCAATTGGATATGCATACCAAGTTGCAGTGGCAGGCAGAGGCACCTCTCTTTCGGGTGCCTCTGTGACTCACTGCCTGGCATACGGTGCACTTGGGCTGGGGATGTGGAGGAGGAACAAAGTGAGAGAGGACCCGTATGGGCGCCCTCTGGCTCACTAAGAAGGGAAGTGTACTTGCTGTAGTGCAATGTGAGTACACAGATCTGGCTTGGGGTTAGGGTTAGCGCAAGAGCTAGGCTTAGGGTTACGGGTAAGGTTAGGGTGAGTTACTGGGGTGCACCTCTGGGTGCCTCTCTGACCCACTAAGAAGGACAGTGTACTGGCGTATGGGTTAGGGTTAGGGTTAGGGTTCAGGTTTGGGCTAGGATTAGTGGGCTTTTTATGCCCGACTGGCACATCCCAGAAGTCTCGGTCAAAACCTGGCCAAGTGGCCATGCAATTGGTGGAATGGCTCCAAAAATTTGCATGGTCCACTCCCATGGCCAGCCCATCATTGCGCAGGTGTAAAAAAATAAAAATAAAAATAAAATAAAGTAAAATCAATGGAGATGTTTTTTTGCAAGAAAAACCCACTGCTGCTACTGTAAAAATTCAGGCAGTTTTAAAATAGCTATTTTTGCATGTTTCTGTGGTGCTTTGGTGTGTTTTTGGACCACCACGATTTCAAAATAAATAAATATTGCTTGCGGTCGCCCCATTTTGGATCCCCCGCCCGCACCGCATGGCATGGCAAGTTGGCAAGACGACGAGGATGCGCAGCCCAGGAGAGGAGAGGGGGGGAGGCCGGGGACCCCCCCCCGAGAAACCACCCTTCTGGTAGGTGCCCTCACTGAGGCAGGCATATTTTTGACTGCTTTTTTGGCCGGGAATCGGGTTTTTTTAAATTTTTTAAACTTTTTTTCTGTGCCGCTTGCGCTTGCGCGATCGCCACGTGATGCCAGGAACGACAACGACAAATCAGACCCAATTTTTCTTTTTTCGGTTCGAGTTCGGGTTCTGGCGGAGTAATTGTCGTTTCCGTTTCCGTTGCATAATGGAAACGAGGAACGGAAACGGAAACAAGAATTTCGCCAAGTCGTGCCCATGTCTAATTGCTTGCATTGATCCTTCATCTTTCACCAATGACTCAAAACACATTGTTGATATACTCCCCTACATTATCCCCAGAATAACCCTGTGAGGTAGGACAGGGATAGAGATAGCAAGAGAAACTGGTTTATTAGTCATCCAGTATGTTCCATGGCTGTAACCACTGTGCCATTCAAGTTCTCTAATGTTCCATGGGTGAGTTAGCAATGGTTATATATGGGAGAAATTTGGTTGCTGCCATTTTATTGCATGCTCTAAGTTAAATTTGAGATTAAGTCAATGGGTACATAGGACTTTCAGAACAATTGGCCCATATTCAGTGGATTTGCTAGAACATCTTCTAAACCCGAAGTTCTGAACCAAACTACAGAGCTGACAAAATTCTACCACATGAATAAAAATGTTTTACAGTCAAGATTTGGTTGCAACACCTTTTTCCTGCCTGCAGGTCTGTGAAAAATATCAAATACTTATTTTATTATAGCCCTGGCTTCAAAAAGAGTTTTTATGGAGTTTTTTTTTTAAAGATACAAAGTGAATAGTTTTACTTATCAAAGCATCTAAAGGTAGACACCGTTAGCTGATGTAAAACTTGTAATCATGAGAACTCCTAAAGGTTTATGAGTGTGCAGAAATATTCTGTGCATTAAACCATTGCCTGCTCCCTATTTCTTTATGCATGCAGGCTTTTATACATCCCCTTTTGGTCTTGCAACTATATTAAAGAGTTTGGTACAATATTTCTAGGGATTTTTACAGAACAGTTCTGCAAGATAGGTGGGGTTAAAATATGCATGTCCTATCTGTGATCAGCTAAGAGTTGGTTAGATTTAGGTCTAATTGATTCTGTTCCAATACTCTGATATATTTTTTTCATGTGAAATATGAATTGGGTCTCTAAAGGCTGGCTGGCATTCAAATCCATTGGTTCAGGAGCTACTTTCACAGCCAAACAATAGCTAGCTAGCTAGCTAGCTAGCTAGATGATAGATAGATAGATAGATAGATAGATAGATAGATAGATAGATAGATAGATAGATAGATAGATAGATAGATAGATAGATAGATAGATAGATAGATAGATAAGATATGGGGTACCAGGAATTCTGGAACTTGTAATAGCATGACAGTAGTTCATCCCATTCCCCTGATGAGTAAACAAGCACTTTTTCACCATCCCCTCTTTTTTTTTGCTTGATTGACGAACTAAAATGTACCATACTACCCTTGTCATTTAGCTGAAAATAGTAGAGGTGGTCATGAACCAGAAAACCCATGGTTCGGGTTCGTCTGGTTCGGGCCCACCCTTGGTTTGGTTCGGGTTTGGGTTCGTAGGAGTTTTTTAAAAAATTGTACAAGCCTGAACCAGTTTGTTGTTCGCTTGGTTCTTACTGGCGGCGGCGGTGGAGAAGGATCCTCGGCGACGGCAGCAGCTCCTGGCGATGGCAGCAGTTTTTTTTTTTTAGGCATTGGCATGGGGCCAGCAACTTTCAGCTGAGAGGTGCTGGCTTGGTTCCAGAGCCTTTTTTAAAGCTTCTTCTGCCCAGCAAGAAGAGGGCTTGGCTGGCTGGCGGTGGTGGCCAGCAGGACGGCGGGCAGGCGGAGCTTATCAGGGCACAGCAGTGGCTTGGCGGCAGCTGGGAATGAGTACTCCAGTACGGTACGGTCAGGCAAGCGTCTAGCGGGGCGGATGAACTTGGAGGCTGGGCACCAGGTTTGTGGCCTCCGCGGGGCGCGCTTAGCATCGGCTCAGCAGCAGACCCACCCACGGTGCTATATTGTGGCGACCCCTGCTCGGGCTGTCTGCTCAAAGAATTACCCTGAAAGTAAGAAAAACAAAACAAAAAAAAGCCCCACGCCACAGCTGTAGCGCGGGGCCAAACCCGGAAGTTCGCTGCAACCTTCTCATGATGTGGGTTGGAGGCGGTGTAGAGCATGGGTGTGGTCCCAGGCTGGAGACACTTCTAGACGTATTGAGTTGATTACTCTGTTATTGAGCCTACTGGGCTGGGAAGATTTTATCTGTTTTGGCTTTTATACAAAGGGTATGCCATTGTATTATGCTTGTTCTTGTGTGCATGCTTTTATTGTTTTTATACGCTTTTATTTTGGTTTTATGTGGAATGTATTTTGTATTTTATCTGGTCAGAGACTGAAATAAAGACCTATTCCTATTCCATCTTAATATCAACCTCAGCCTGGACCAATTTATGCAACACATGGACATCACTGTTAAGATGCAGCATAAACATATTAGCACCATATTAAATTGAAAACCTACTGGCAGATGTACATGCCTGCAACCCTTCAGCTTCTATCCTGAACACATCACAAAATTATCTATAGCAAATACATTAAATATAATTTGCTCCTACCTACAAGGCAAAGGCTCCAGACTTCTGGATCTACAAATGACATTTCTCAAACCATCCAATATGGTTAAAGAGCAAATTAACTGAGTAAGACAAATACCCAGAAGCAACCTTCTGTAAAACAGACCCAGAAGGGAAAATGACCAAACACCATCAGTTGACATTCTCAGCCCACCACTGAGACAACTCACTTGCATCATAGATTATCTATATCCCATCATTGATCAAAATACTTCTGTCTCTCAAGCCCTTGGGGGAAGGCTTGTGCTTGCTTACAGACAATCTCTAGCAACTATTGATACAAAACAGGCTACACAGCACTGATATTGACACACAAAAGACTACATAACTATTGACACACACTTGGCTACACAATATTGTTACACAGATGGGAACTAAACTATGCAAGAAACTCATATGTGAGATCTGTCGCCACATCTACTCAGCTAACACAACTACAAGCTTCAACAATGTTGCACACAATATCTGGGGCCTATTTACTTGTTCTTCTGTTAATGTGATTTAAGTCATCCTCTGCCCGCAGTGCTTTTCTGCACTCTACATAGGATAAACAAGTCATTACCCAAATGTGAAATCCTACATTGATTCCCATAGTTTGCCAGTTGTATCAATAATGCTATTGTTAATGAACTACTGTCACTTTGTCCATTAAACATGGTCATGGGGCCATGTTTAAATATGACAGCCATACAGTCTGGCTCTCTTGGTTGGGTTAAGTGGAGTTGTCATGGATATATGAAAATACTGTATAGCCATTTGTCTATAAGGTGCCACAATGTTTTTGCTGCTTGATATTTGGGTTGCTTTATTTTTTTCTGATATACTGCATAGACTAATATGGCTACTTCTTCAAAAACTAGATGAATTGAAAGTATCTTACCAAATCTCAGAATTCCCTAGCATGGGGTTATAACATACAAAGGGGTATCCATCTGTTATAACTGAGTAATGCAGATGTAACTCTAAAGTAAGGGTCTGAATATGAATACATGAGGAAATAGTTTGAAATTTGGACTGCTTCTTTAGTGGTCCAGTCCAGTGTGATATGTTTTCCTCTGATTATACAACACACAGGGAAATGAACTCCAGCCCAGTCCTAATCCATACCCCAGCTGGACTTTTTTTGATACAGTGGCAACTTTGGAATTATCTGGGTTGGAATTATTTACCAGAAGAAAAGAGTTCCTGTAAGAGTAATCACTCCAGCCAAAGCAACCCTCTTCGGTGTCATCAGGGATGCAGTTTTGCAGTGGTGTGATTGCACCTTAGGCCACTCAGGTAAACTTGTCTGCATGTAAGAAAATTCCTGTATAATTTGAAAGGCATTCTCCGTTTTATATCAGAACACAGAAGCATTGGCAACTTGGTGGAGGGGGAGAGAAACCATAGATTTGTTGCTAAGACAAGCAGCAATGCTTCGGGAAAACAATCCATATAATTAAATGCTCAGTAGTGAAAAATAAAAATAAAAATGGTCCTAAATCGCTATGAATAGCTGTACATCTGTTTTTTGGTTCTCTCCCCCCCTCAAGTCATAGAAATGTACATCACATCTTGCCACTTTATTCTATGATGAAAGATTTGTAGAAATGAATGCCTAAGAATATAAAATCATCCTAACAGGGATATAAAGCAAATAAGAATACTCCTAATTACTTGCATGATGACAGATGTTTTCGGAAAAACCATTCTTATTCTTCCAGATTTATATAACATGGAAAATGTGTAAAACAACAATCTTCAATGTGAACACTAAGCTGATCTTATTTGGAATGTGAGAAACCTGGCATTGACTGTTTAAGGATGTCTCGAACTTATTTAAAAATAGAGAGACAACACATTTCAGCCGCCAAGAGATTATGCAGGAGAGAAAAGAGAATCCCTTCCTTCAGCGTTGTAAATGGATGTTCCTGCATGAATTGAAATTCACTAGAGAAAGGAGGGAAATTAATATCATCAGAACCTTTAACATTATTATTTTTTTGATGTCCTTTGCATTATGGTAATTGGTAAGTGCATTGATAAGTGACAATACTTTAATGCTGAGGGGCACCTCGAAGTACCAAAGAGATGCTGCAGAGATTACTAGGCCAAGCTATTTGCATGGCTAATCAGGAGGGGAATGTAATTTTGATGCTAGAGCACTGACAGATGCTCATTTTCAAATATCTATCATATATGGAAAGTTAAATGTCAAGCAGTACTTATTCTAAAATTTGCCTTACTCTCAAGAGTTAGAGTGAATTCCAGAGGAAGGGGGGAAATAACCAAGAACAGCAGACGTGCTGGCAATGAAAAATGACTCTATTTCAGCTAATACCTGTACGTTTAATGGGTATGCTATCCTTTATTTCTATATCATTTATGGGTGGCAGTGGCTTGAAATGACTTTTGTCTTCTATTTAATGGCCTATCCTAGTTTTGATTTCAAATAGGCAAAGAAAATGCTGGGCTAAAGCTCCAGTCCTCTGTCAAAGTTATTGGGAAGCCCTCTGCAGTATTTTCCCCCCTGGACCTGAATTCCCAAACCATCTCCTTCTGGAACTGCTCTCCATGTTTCATCCACTTGATAAATTTCCATGTTTAAAACCTAAACTGTGCATCAGTAATTGCAGATGGCTGCCATCTATGCAACCATAGTCTTACCTCTGTGAAGGCCTTGTCTGGCATAGGCCATGCCTAAATTATAGGGTGGGAAAAGGTAAAGCCCAGTCTTATTAACCCCCGTAGTTATGCAGATATGACTGATCAATTCTGGAAGAAGTCAGAGATGAGCCTGAATATTTTGTTTTCTGCCATTATTTTAGCACTGTCCCTACATAACTGGAAGAAGCTGCTTTGCCCAACCCAGCTCTGAAGTAAAGAGGTGAGACAAGAATTATGGAGATGAAATTGGGCCACAGTTTCTTAATAGTCTTTCATAAATTAACTGTAACAGGCAAAACAAGGGGGCCTCATAAAAGTGCAAAGTGGCAGCAATTAAAAGGGGGCTAATGAACTTCAGGAGGGTGCTGTCATCCTTAACAGCGCCAGCCCCAAAGAGAATGGTCTAATCAGCCCTCATCTAACCACTAGGGGGCAATTTTAATATACAGTGGACCCTTGTATAACAAACAGCTTGTATAACATAAAATTTGTACAACATAAAAAATTCCGGAGATAGGAGAAATTTGCTTAACATAATTGCCTATGGGGAAAATCCGTACAACATAAAAATGGGATTACTCTGCTTTCAATGCATTCCTATGGGAATTTGTATAAAGGAAAATTTGCTTAACATAATTTCATTTGGAACAAATTAATTCCTTTATACAAGGTAACACTGTACTAACTTTTGTTCTCCATGTCCTTTATTATTCAAATAGAGGGCTACTGGGTAAATTACGAATATCCTACAATCTAATACAGCCCAATTACACTGACTGCCAATTGTGACTGGTGAAAATTTAAATAATCACACCCTACCCAAGAAGAATGGGATGGGAGAAAACGTACTGCTACTCTTGGCCAATTTGAGTAACAGTCCAAAATTCCCATCTGGCCAATATGTGACTAGAGATGGGCATGAAATGAATTTTTTTTCTTCTGTTATCTGTTATTCATTCCCTTACATAACGGACCGAATAATGGAGCCCAGAGAAATTTAGGAACGAACTGAACAGAACCAGAACAAATCAGTTCGGTTACATTCAGTTCCTTCCTCCCTGCTGGCGATGACAGCCCAGCTGCCATCGCCAGTGGGGGAGGACTGTGAGAGCCCCATTCTCGCCTCCACACATGTAGCCGGGACCGGGGCTCTCTCTAAACAGATCTCCACAGCAAGGAGGTGACAGCCGGCTTGGCTGTCACCTCCCCGCTACAGAGATCGGTCCAGAGGGCCGCGGTCTCACTGCCACAAGCGGAGGCGAGGCTGCGGCTATCTCAATATCCGATCTCTGCAGCGAGGGGATGACAGCCGGCTCGGGTGTCACTGTCATCACTCGCGTTGAAGAGCAGTCAGGAGAGGAGTCGGAGACTGCAACTTTCTCCCAAGGGATCGCTGGAGAGGGGCCTGCGATCCGGCCTCTGCACGCGGAAGCTGGATCGGAGCCCCCTGTCCAGCGATCTCCACCCTGGAAATGACAGCCAGTGGGCTGTCAGGCTCTGGGGCAAAGTCGATAAGGAAGGGGCTGTGATCCAGTCTCCGGGCGCAGAAGCTGGATCCCAGCCCCCGCCCAACTGCCCTCCACCACGGAGCCTGACAGCCCACCGGGCTGTCACGCTCTGGGGCGGAGTTGAGAAGAAAGAGGCTGAGATCCGGTCTCCACGTGAGGAAGCCGGATCGCAGCCCCTCTCTCCGCCCTCCACTACGGAGCCTGACAGCCCACTGGGCTGTCAGGCTCCGGGGTGGAATCAAGAAGGAAGGGACTATGATCCTGTCTCTGTGTGCAGAAGCCGGATCACAGCTCCCTCTTGCCGCCTCCACCACGAAGTCAAGAAGGAAGGGGCTGCGATCCGGTCTCCACGTGCAGAAGCCAGATCCCAGCCCCCTCTCGCCACCCTCCACCATGGAGTCGAGAAGGAAGGGGCTGTGATCCGGTCTCCGTGTGAGGATGCCGGATCACAGCCACCTCCCAACTGCCCTCCACCTTTCCTGCACCGGATGACAGCACAGGGCACTATCATGACCGGCGCGGGAAAGGCGGGACTCCCGTTCAGCCCCTCAGCATGCAGAGGGACTGAACAGGGGTCCCTGTTCAGTGCTGTCATGACTAGCATGGGGAAGAAGAGACCTCCGTTCAGCCCCTCTGCATGTGGAGGCAGAATGGGGTCTCTTTAAAGGGATCTTCCCCGGGGGGGGGGAATTACAGTGCACCTGGCGCTCTCATCCACCACGGGGAACAACCCCGAAATACAAAAAACGGAATGAAATTTTTTAAAAATTTTGTGTCCGAAAAACGATAAATGAAGAGAGAATCAAAATGGAAATGAAAAGCCATTTTTCCGTTTCATGCCCATCTCTATATGTGACACTCTTGTTCTCCATGTAGGGCGGGTGAGAGGGAGAATGCCACAGAGCCAAAAGCAGTAGGGGTGCCTATTTCATAACATTAAAAGGCTCTGTGTTTAAAAGACATGTGGTCCATCATTCTGCTTTTGCACTGCTGTAGGGGGTAAAGAGACCCCTCGCAGCATTAACAACTGTTTGAAGTAGCCGTTTTGGGACTGTAGCTTTTAGAATCCCCCAGACATTAGGACTGCTCTTTTCCAATACAGGAAATCCACTTGCTCAACCCCTCACAAAGTTTTGTTTTCTGGCGAAACCAGAGTGGCCCCATTGCCAGATAGGTGGTAAATAAATAAATAAATAAATAAATAAATAAATAAATAAATAAATAAATGTGTTTAATGTCTGTGGATATTCTCAGTCATCTTTTCTCGTGGGATCGAAACATTCCATCCAAGTAGCTTCCTCAGTTTGAGAAAGGTTGGGAGTCTGAGGAAGACCTCACTCCCTATTTCCCACTCCCTATTTCAGGGCCAAAGCTTGAGATCTGGGAATGGACTCTTGCAATGTCAAAGAGGTAACCGGTGAGCTGCTCCTGCAAGGACTTGTACACCAAGAATGTTGTACACAACATTCATGATGCTAGATTATATAACATAAGCTTAAATCTATCATAAGGCAAACACCTTTGTGTACTCTCTGGTCATTGTACACTGCAATAAAAATTTTCACAAGGATAAATAGCACTTTCCAAGCAGATTTCTTGCCTCCAATGTATTTTTAAGATTTTTGGCTATGTTTTCCAAAATGTACAAATTAAAAGATAGCAGGGTGACAATTTTTCTCAAGAGATGGCCTCTTTATTGCAACATTCTCCCTTTTTTCATTTCTAAGCCCCCCCCAACTGTACTTTATAGCATCTTAGCATTTTTCTTCAAAACCTTCATCCAAACACACATCTTATTACATCTGATACTTATCTGCTTTCTTTCTTCTCCAGAAATCCCACCAGAAAAGCAACATGTGAGTACATCTGGATCTGCTGAGCCTTTAGACTTCATCTTTTCATTTGTTCATCCTCCTTTATGTTTATTTACACTGATCCACAGCGTTTTCCCAAATGCCTTGTGACTTTCATTTTCTGCGCTTAGGGTTTGAGCCCATGTGCTGTGTATCTCTGGCACTGTTTTCCAGCCTTGATCTATGTGTTAGGAAAACTTCCACATCGATGAATGGTGTACAAAACAAAATATGCTTATTGCTGTGAATAGTATGCAACTAGGAATAAAGGGAAGTGTGAAACATTTTGTTGTTGTGGGGAAGAATTGCAGTCACATATATAATATATAATATACAGTAAAATTCAGCTTCACAGGCCTTCTTTAAAATACAGCCTGTTCTAAATGATAATGGTATATGTTCAGCAAATGGGCAATGTTACAAGCATGTTCGAAACAGATGTCAAGGAACAGATTTTATGTTTGGCATGTTTCTTCAGGTTTGAACCAATCCGTGGAACCAGATGGTTTTTATATCTCTCAAGGGGACCTTCTCCCCAGAGAATGGCAAGCATCAGTGTCAAGTAACCCTTAAACCCTGCATCACTCAGCACAAGTTGAAGGTGGAATGCCATGGTGATTATCACCTACAAAGTACTGATAAGCATAATTCCTCTTTGCCTTCATTTACACTGACCCACAAAGTTTCAGTTTGGCCTTGTCCATGTTCATTTTGTCCACGTTGCAGACTCCATTCAAGTGAGTTAAAAGCCAAATGACACATTTACAGTGTTGCTTTGTGAGCACTATTTCTGAGATGTCTATGAATGCTATCTTAATATAAATAACATACTGAGCATCTTATTAGTCAGATGCAAAGATGTCAGGAATAATTTCATCACACATTTCATTTACTTAACTCTGGGTGAGGGCTTCCTCTTTGTGGCTCTAAACCAGCAGTTTCAAGATCTTGTAGGTTCTTTTGTTTAATTGTTCACTGTACTTTTCCTCCCATTCATTCCTCCTCCCACCCCACCACCCCATCACAATGTGTGTCATGAGACTCTTCGAGGGTGGTTATGATGTGGGAACAGGCCATCCTTCCTTTTCCATCCAAGTGGAAGCCTTAGCTGTTATGCAACTGAAGAGCCCAGTCAGTGGTAATGTGATTCCAGTGATGGGGAAATTGTTGCTTTTTATAACTTCTGCCAAATTCACACAAGAAAAAAAAAGGGGGTGGGGAAATGGTGGCAAGGGCACTGATGAACATGTTTCTAACCATGTTCATCAACAGCATGCACATGATTTTTTTTCTGGAATTTGTCCCATGCTGGATAAGCAAAACCTTAGGTTTAATTAGTAAAGTTGGACTTTTTAAAAACTAATTTTGATTCCTCCATGGCAGGAGTGGGCAGTTTTGATGGTCATTAGGGACAAGTTCCTATTCTGGCATCTACCAAGCACCATGTGTGCCCTAAAAATGGCCAGGAAAAGGGGGGGAATTGGGATAAATTGACATTGGAGGTACCAAGATAGCCACTGTTTGTTTAGGAAAAGTCATGGCCCTGTTTAAAAAAAAAACACTGGTCCTTGAAGAGAAATGGGCATTTTGTGCCAATCAATTATTTGACTGATAGACAGACATGGTGTAAAAATTAGACATTGCTATTTGGATGAATACATGTGTGTGCACGCACACACGCACGCACGCACGCACATGCTCTCTCTCTCTCTCTCTCTCTCTCTCTCTCTCTCTCTCTCTCTCTCTCTCACACACACACACACACACACACACACACACACACACACACACACACACACACACACACACACACACACACACACACACACACACACACACCACCCCTTAAAATCTTGGAAAATATGGAATCTTGCTTGCCATTCAAAGACTACACAGAAACAGGAATTCTTTTGGGCAACAATCACTTGAAGAAAACAAGAGCAGAGCATGGTGAGACTTGAGTTCTCTTCCTCCAAGTGTATTCCAGCCATCCACTTCTTTAGTGCCTGAAAGAGGCTCGTGGCTATATATTTTATCTCCTCTAGGATAGTTATGAACAGACATCGCAAGGAGAATACCTTTTGTCAATAAATAAGTCCTGAATAGACAATTGCTCATCTTCTCCTGTGCAATATGTGTCTGCCCTTCTGGTAGTGAAGGAAACAATTCTGGAAGACCTCTTCATCTGCTTTCCTGTGTTATCAGGGATCAAACCCATTCCTTCTTCTCCCCAGCTGTCTTTTTTTTGGTAGTGGTGGAAAAGGAGAGTAATATCTAAGTACTGGAGCAAGACACTTCTTTCAAACAGGTATTCATGCCAAGTAGGCATCCACAGATGCCTAACGTTTAAGCCCCAGGTAGAAGTTGTATAAGAGAAAAGGTGGTTCAGAGAGACCTTTGCACTGCATTACAACAAAAGGTAATGCACACAGGAAATCTCTTACCAGTTCTTAAATGAATCCTTTAGAGATTGAGGGCACTGTGAGCATCTCATGCTTGACATACGAAAACATTTGGATTTTCCATGTATCTTTTTTGCATCCCATTGGGCTTTGCCCACCATGACATTTTGCTGAGCAAAAGTTTGCATTTCCCCCTTTTTATCTGCCACAATACAATGACACAATCAAAGCTCTGAGAGCAATCGGTTCATATTTGAGCTGGCATTCCAGAAGAAAACATTGTGGTACAGCACCATCTTCAGGCACCAAACTGCACCATCTTTGATCAAGCTACTGCTTGAAATATTGCTGTTTTCCTTCTCCTCCTCCTCCCCAAAGGAGAAGTAGATCATTCTTTTCCCACACATTTGATATTCCATAGAAATAACTGCAATAGCATTATGCAACAGAGTCTAACCTGTTAGCTTATTTATCCTTGCACTGTGTTGAATCTGTATGGAACATAAGGGATTTTAGGGTAAGCAGCAATATCGCTGGTATAAAGCAGTCTGCAATGGTTAAATGTAGCTGCCCAACATAGAAGCACTGCAAGATTTGTTTGAAGCTTATTGTTGCTGTATTTTATGTGCTATCTATTCAGCATCCAAAAAGACAGAGTAGTAAATAAACTGGGCTGGCTAATGGATCAAGTGCAGGGGATTAAATTTTGGAGTGCACCTCCCTGCTCCGTTCATGAGGCACATTATTATAGGGAGAGAGGAAACTATCTTGGTACACATTTCCAAGGTTTGTGCACTTGGAGTTTGGTGGGTAGTACCCAATGAGCCTGGGGATGAGTCATGGGAAGACAGAGCCATGGTAGTTCACGGGTGGTGATCAAGCATGGAAGAAATCTTTAACGGCATGAGATGCAATGAGAACAGCAACACAGATTAATGGCAATGGAAAACAGGACTGCCTCAGAAATACAGGGCAATGGAGCTGCACAATGAAACATATTGCATTAGTCTGTTAAGGACCAAAAGCATGATAAGAAAAGAATGAGGGTATAAAAATTAGTGGAATCTTTTCTACATCAGCAAGTCCAGGGTTCTGGCTTGCATTCATGAAACACTGAATCTGCAGAATATTTGCATGGATGCAGATCTATGACTTTAACAAGTTATCCACAGCAGGATTTTCTAAATCAACCTTGACATTTCAGTTCAGTCTAAATATAGTGGCACTTCTGGTTTCAGGTCTTATAGATGTTGGGTTGGATCTAGATCTGTCCTTCTAAAGAAGAAATGACTCCTTCCATTCATGGAGATTGCAGTGTTCCTGAACAGGCTCCCCCAACCCTCTGAAGGAGATTCTGTGGCAGTCGGGTTATGTGGAGAGAGGAAGAATCAAGAAAAAAAATCACCTCAAGCCTTCTGTCTCTGTGAACATTTATTTCGAGGAATTTTGCACTGCACAATTTTGCAGCTAACATTTTGTCAACTGGATATAGAGTGTCTGCTCCACTCATGATGTTCCAAAATGAATGTCCAGGGCTAGGGAAAAGCAAGAGACAATCACATCACACACACAACTTTGCCCACCCAGGCCAGAATAAAGAGGCAAGACACGTTCACTTGGGTTCAAAATGGGCCACAATTTTATTGATAACACAATTCACTCTGAACTGTGTTTATTCTGTCAAGGGGACCTGGAATGTAGTTCAAGCAGGTACTGTGCTAAATTGTATCATTCTCTTCTTTGAGATTCCCTTCTCAGAAGGATGCTATTCACCTGTTCAGCATCCTACCCGCGTGGAATCTACCAGCCCAGGACAACCCACAATTTAACTTTGTTTAATCCTAATACCCTACTGATGGCCTTTAATTTGTCTGAGGGCTGTCAGACGAATTGCAATACCCCCCCCCCCAGCATTGTGGCAGGTGATGAAACTAAACAGCCTGTTCCACACCAAAGGAAGAATGGGATGGGTGAAAACTTGCCACCACTCCATGCCAATTTGAGTGACAACCAAAAATTCCCATCCGGCCCCGAAGCGATCAGATAATCTCATTCTCTTCTTACTATAGTGTGGCCAGGTGGGGCTGAGTTCATAACCAAGAATAAGGAAGTGCAATGGAGGAGCTGGGCTAAAGAGCTTCCCAGCCCCTCCCTCCAGATCATTTTTGACATGAACTCTATGGTGCCAAGGATCTGTCCGAGTGGGCAAAGAAGCCCCACCCACAAACCTTGTCTGAGTCGGGGCAGCCAAAGTTTGACTAACAATCTGTTCTCATGGCTTCTCCAGCTAGCACAGTGTAGAACTTATTTTCAATAAATTTATTTGGTGCTTTGAAAACTCTTTATAACGTTCCCTTGAACTTCCTTAATGTTTGCCTAAAGCAGGAAATGCTGATTTCATTATGAAATTATACTAACTCCTTTTGTTCCGTTTTATGGCAACTCTTATCTGAGTCATCTTTTAAGGGACAACAGGAGATGGGACCACTTGAGGTTTTTGAGTTCTCAGCATCAGAGCTTGCAAATGCCTCCTTTAAGGTTAAATTGCTGTATTGGCATTTTGCAAAAAAATATTCAGTGTTGAATCGCAGTTTGGGCACTCAGTCTTTAAAAGGTTCGGCATCACTGGTTTAGGCTATAGAGTTCTGACTGAAAAAAAGTAATTTTTCTAAGCTCTAATCTAAAGCACTCAGATGGTTCATAGAAGTCTACATAATATTATCAAACAGATATGGCTATGACACAATGATGAAGATAATGTTGGTCACCCTCTTAGCATTTAGCAAATAGCTTTGTGATGCTTTAGCCTGGAGTAATATTTTGATGCAAGTGTCTCTGCATATCTGTACTCAGCATACTTTGCCTGCCTTGACATCTCTCTCCCCCCCTCTCTCTCACACACACATACACAAACACACACAAACAGAGAGAGAAAGAGAGAGAGAGAGAGAGAGAGAGAGAGAGAGAGAGAGAGAGAGAGAGAGAGAGAGAGAGAGAGAGAGAGGAGATATTTTCTGATAAAAGTAAATCAAATTGTTTTGGCCCAGGGAAAAGCTAACAATTACGTCAGTTCAACTTGAGTGGTTAGATGTGGTGAACCAAGGTCAACTGGCTAGAAAAATGAAGAAGAAGAAATGTTATTGGTTGCATCAGATTTCTATTTGCTTTGTTTCCTTGGAGAAGTAGCCATTTTAACTTGTGCTAGCATATCAGGCAAAGACCCCCCCCCCCAAATGAAAATAAAGAAAGAAAATGAAAACATTTTGGCACCTGAAATATTGCTATATTTTAATATGAGCTTTCATAGACAAGTGGGAGTGCCTCTTATGTCTGAGAAAGTGGGGCCGTCTATGAAAGCTGACATTAAAATAAAGCAGTTAGCCTTTAAGATGCCACAATTGTTTTCTCTATTACATTGCCTTTGCTTTGACCTGATATTCTAGTACAGAAATTCATGGGAGCAGCAGATCAAAAGTCAATATGAGTCTCATAAAATGTGAAGCCAAACTAAGTTATTATAGAAATTCACTGTTAATCCCAGCGAAAATACCAACCCATTGAGTGAGTGTATATTGTTGAAAAACTACTACAAAAAGATGTATATTTCTGCTTAGGGTATCCCTTTGGCCATGAGTTTTTAATTAAACTGGCAGATAGTACAGACTGAGATTAACTGTTTTTTTTTTGTATGGAATTGGAACATGTCTAAAATTATGGAGCTATGGCTGTGTTAGTTATATCTGGTGATACTGTATTGTATCAATAGCTTATACACCTATATACACAGAAAAGAAGAGAATTATATTATGAGAAACACAGCTGGAATAACACAGAGAACCTGATTACTCCCAGCTTCAGTTTAATAAGTACAATTCCCTTCTGTGTGAGACATGGTGGTGCGAGAGCCTTAGTTAGGCATCACCTATGGCTCTGGGTTCACTGCCATCACTAGTCTCACTGTCTGCAACTGGTATGCATATCCATATGGCTATTGCATACCATTTTGCAGCAGCAGCAGGTGAGGAGGGGAGACCCCCATGTTGAGGGGTCTCTTGGAGCCTGCTTCCCTTTCCTAGTGGGTGAGGATAGGAGGCACCCACGGGTGCCTCCAGGAGCCCGCTTTCCCTTTATAGCGGGCCAGAGGAGGCACCCACCCCAGAGAGGTGCCTCCAGGAGCCCGCTACCCCCCAAAACCCAGTACTAACGAAAACGAAAAAATGAAAAAACGAACCGACTAATTTTTGCAAAATTTCGTGAAAAACGGAAACGACCCGAAACGGAACCGGCTCGACTAACGACAACTCGAAAAAAATTTTTTTCAAGTCGTGCCCATCTCTAATTAGCACTTGTGAGACTTGGATATGAAACTTCGTTATCTGATCTCTATGAAATGCAGAATTTATGTAAGCTTTTGTAAAAATAGAAATATATCAGTTTCTTGGGGGAAATATTAAAAGTGAGTGGAATAATTTTGCAATTCCTTGTCATGGGTGAGGAAAAAATAGATTTATAGCCCTTATTCTGTAGGACACATTGTATTGTATCAATAACAATTATTAATTCTCCTCTCTCTCAAATCCACTCCATGCTATGTAGCGTATTGGGTAGAGATGGGCACGACTTAGTGGTATTCCCGTTTCCATTTCCGTTACTTGTATCCGTTACTCTACGGAAACAGTAACGGGAATTACTCCGCCAGAATTCGAGCTCGAACCGACGAACGAACAATTTGGTCTGATTTGTCGTGCTCGTTACTTGCATCGCGGCGATCGCGCAATGCCAAGCGGCACAGAAAAAAAAGTTTTTAAAAGTTTAAAAAAAAAACCGATTCCCGGCCCTAAAAGTAGGCGAAAACTGTCTGAGGGCACCTACCAGGCCAGAAGGGTGTTTTATTTGGGGGGGTGGTTTCCCCGCACCCTCTCCTTGGCTATTGCTACTGCTGCGCTGCTGGTACCAGGCTGGGAGGGCGCATCCATTTGCCATGCAGTGCGGGGGATCCAAAATGGCGACCACAATATTTTTTTTGAAATCGTTGCCCAAAACCCCACCAAAGCACCACAGAAACATGGGAAAATTAGCTATTTTAAATGCTTGAATTTTTACAGTAGCAGCAGTGGGTTTTTCTTGCAAAAAAAGTCTCCGTTTATTTTATTTTATTTTATTTTATTTTATTTTATTTTTTTACACCTGCACATTCGCAATGAGAATGTGCAGGTGTTTCTTTCTTTATTTTCATTTGGGGGGGTCTTTGCCTGATATGCTAGCACAAGTTAAAATGGCTACTTCTCCAAGGAATCAAAGCAAATAGAAATCTGATGCAACAAATAACATTTCTTCTTCTTCATTTTTCTAGCCAGTTGACCTTGGGAGTGGACCATGCAAATTTTCCACCAATCGCATGGCCACTTGGCCAGGTTGACCACAGAGACTTCTGGGATGTGCCAATCGGGCATAAACAGCCCACTAATCGTAGCCCAAACCCGAACCCTAAGCCTAAGCCTAAACCATACGCCAGTACACTGTCCTTCTAAGTGGGTCAGAGAGGCACCCAGAGGTGCACCCCAATACTCACCCTAACCTCACCCGTAACTAGCCTAACCCTAGCCCTTGCGCTAACCCATCTTAACCCTAAGCCAGATCTACTTGCATTGCACTACATGCAAGTACGTGAGACACAGCGAGTGCAAAGAGTCTGCCAGTCCGTCACTTGTGGCTCGGGCTGACTCCTGCAGCTCCCTCCAGGAGCCCGCTACCCCCCCAAACCAGTACTAATGACAACGAAACAACGAAAAAATGAACCGACTAATTTTTATGAAATTTCGCGAAAAACGGAAATGAGCCGAAACGGACTGCCTCCGACACACGACAACTCGAAAACGTCATTTTCCCTAGTCGTGCCCATCTCTAGTATTGGGTAGTAAGAATTGTCCAGGTTAGTTGGTTTTGTGTGTGTGTTTCAGCATAGTTTCCTCATTGGTGTTCTTCACCATGTTATTTGAGGTTGTCCTCACTGTCATCTGGTGCTGGGGTGGGGATCCAACTCATTGTTGTGTTATAAATCTGATTGTTCTCTATATGAAAAATGTGGCTGGTCTGCTAGTGTCTTACACAGGCAACAATATTATGAAGTTTACATGAACCACTCCCTCAGAACATTTCCTCATTCATAATGTAGTCAAAATATTGGATCTTTAGAATTTGATGGTGGCACCTCAGTTGGAAGATGTCAAGCCTCTTCTTGATGCTGGTTGATGCCTTCCAAGTCTCACTGGCATAAATTGCTCATCTTCTGAAAAATGTGGCACTTAACATCCATCTCTGAATCTCCAGTGTGGGTGATCACATCACAGAGATAAGTGAACATCTCCACTTCACTGCTGCCATCTGAGTACACTTTCCCATACTGAGACTGTGCAGCTCAAGTATACCTTCATGATCTTCAGTCTCATGGCACTTAACCTCTTTTTACAAGAAAGTTGTGCCATGTTGCAGTTTTGATCTATTCTCCTTAAGCAAAGCAATATATTGGTGGAATCCAATATAAATTAGACAGCCCACGGGGAGGGGGGGGAGAACATACTTAATAAGGTTTGAATGTTCCTTACATGCTATTTGCGACCAGTCAGTTTGACATGCGTCCCAGGTAAAGTGATGGAAACAATCCTAAATGATGAAGGAGAGGCAACATGGCTTCTGCCAGGGCAAATCATGCCTCACTAATATGTTGGAATTTTTGAGAGTGTCAACAAGCATGTGGATAAGGGAGATTCAGTTGACATTGTTTATCTGGACTTTCAGAAGGCTTTTGACATGGTCCCACACCCAAGGCACTTGAATAAACTTGCCAGTCATGGAATAAAGAGATAAGTCTTGTCCTGGATCAGGAACTGGCTAAGGGACAGGAAATAGAGGGTAGCACTGAATGGACACTTCTCCAAGTGGAAGGAGGTAAAGAGTGGGGTCCCCCAAGGTTCAGTACTGGGAGCCCTGCTTTTCAACCTCTTGATAAATGATCTAGAAGTAGGAGTAAATAGCAAGTAGGATTAAATAGCAAGGTAGCCAAATTTGCTGACAACTAGAGATGGGCACGACTTGAAAAAATTTTTTTTCGAGTTGTCGTTAGTCGGGCCGGTTCCGTTTCGGGTCGTTTCCGTTTTTCGTGAAAATTAGCAAAAATTAGTCGGTTTGTTTTTTCGTTTTTTCATTTTCGTTAGTACTGGGTTTTTTTTGGGGGGGGTAGCGGGCTCCTGGAGGCACCTCTGTGGGGTGGGTGCCTCCCCTAGCCCGCTATAAAGGGAAAGCGGGCTCCTGGAGGCACCCGTGGGTGCCTCCTATCCTCACCCACTAGGAAGGGGAAGCAGGCTCCAAGAGACCCCTCAACATGGAGGTCTCCCCTCCTCACCTGCTGCTGCAAAATGGCATGCATAGCCATATGGATATGCATACCAGTTGCAGACAGTGAGTGAACCCAGAGCCATAGGGTGATGCCTAAGGCTCTCGTACCGCCATGTCTCACAAACAAGGGAATCGTACTTGCGTGTAGTGCAATGCAAGTAGATCTGGCTTAGGGTTAAGGTGGGTTAGTGCAAGGCTAGGGTTAGGCTAGTGACGGGTAAGGTTACGGTGGGCTAGTGGGTTGCACCTCTGGGTGCCTCTCTGACCCACTAAGAAGACAGTATTGCCGTACAGCTGAACATGTAAACAAATGATAATAAATGTAAAACAACTGAGGAAAAAATACCCTCATAGAGTCCTAAAGTGGAGATAAAAGTAAATTCATACCAGACCAAATCAGTCCACCAGCACTTTCTGCCCATACCAGACCAAATCAGTAAAATGGTACTCAGTATACCAGACCGTACTCAGTATGGTACTTCCTTCTGCAGCAGGTTCCTCTAAAGCTCCCTGCCCTTGGCTGGCAGGTGCAGCTGTGCCAAGGGCTTGCCTCTGCCCAAGAGCCCCTGGCTCCCTGGCAGGGAGTCAAAACACGCCTCCTCCATCCATCTGAGATCTCTGGCTCTGAGTTGCAGTGGACCTGATTGTGGACTGGTCAAAGATTTTTAAGGTGGAATGGGGGAGGGCGGTTGGCTTCCTGCAAGGCCAGTGTGTGCCCTTTTGCTCCTAACGGGTAATTCTTTGGATCCAGAAGCAACGCCTCCAGGGATTTCTGGCTCCGAGCCACATGGGCTGGGCAGAGCTTTTGAAGGTGGACTGGAAAAGGGTGGCCAGCAACCTGCATGGCCGGGCTGTGCCCTCTTGCTCCCAACAGCTTTGCTTTGGAGTCAGATAGTTGATAATTGGGAAGGTAAAGGAAAGAAGGTAGTTAGGAATCGGTTTACAGATGGAATGTTTTTCTGTGGGTGCATACACTGATAGTACTGAGACATTTTTGATCCACTTGAAGGGAAAACAAAGACACCTTTAAAGTGGCTTTGTTTAATGATTTGTTCTGATTGCAGATTTTCTCTTGTGGTTGTTACTGCTATTTATGTTCTAACTTGAATGCTACCTTCGAGTATACTTGCCATCTGCTGCCTTATTCAAAAGGGGGGGGGACAACTCTTTGCATTGTTTATCAAAATGCCCCAACATACTAAAGCTAGTCATTGAAAAAGAATTATTTATGCACAATTTTTATGAGGCTGAGTTTTCACTGAGTCAGAGTTCATGTTGTGGAATTACACACACACACACACACACACACACACACACACACACACACACACACACACACACACACACACAATCTCATTCCCAAACATTATTCCAACTGATATTTTTGTCTATGTGTACTAGAGATGGGCACAAAATGAACTTTTTTCATTTTGTTATTCATTATTCATTTTGTTATGTAACAAAACGAATAACGAACATTGTGATGAAATTGGAATGAACCGAACAGACCCACGAAATTAGGTTCGTTACATTTCATTTTTCGTTATTGGCGACGTGCAATGAAATGAGCCGTTTTAAATGTTTAAAAACGCCCTGGACTTCCATAAAAATACAGCGATAATTATTTATACTGTCTGATAATACCTACCGGGGGGGTTGGGGCCCTTAAAACATTTGTTTTTGTCTTCTCCCATTGTGATGTATTTTTCTTTTCCCTTTAAGGATAAAATGGATGTCTCCAGCCACAAAATGGAGGCAAGCCATGTGATGGGATCATGTAAATTCTTGGACAACTTCAACCAATAGCATGTTCAGGTTGCAGACTAGGCAGGTCTGGCAGCCACAGAGGGCATAAAAAGCTCTGGTAGCCCCCGTCCTCCTTGCAGTCTCCGGTGGGAGTTAGGGTGGGATTGCTGTCTCTCCGACTTGTTATTTTCACTTTAGGCCAGGCAGGCAGGTGTGTGTCGCTGTGTTCCTGCCGGCTGCAGCCTGGCTCTTAGGGGAGAGAAAGAAGAGATTTCTCTCTAGCTTCAGTCCTGCAGCCTCCGTGTGTGTGTGCATGCGTACCTCTCAGTGAGTACCCTCCCCTGCCCCACAGTGCAGTCACTCTGCGGCTGCCTTGCACCCTGGGCAATGCCCGCCGCTGCCTTTGCAGCCTCCCTGCATACCTAGTCTATACTGTGTCTCTGCCAGCATCAATATTTTTTTTAGTGTTTTCCCTCTGGTCCGGGGCATTGGGGGACGCCCGCACACGGAAACACTTTAAAATCGCGCAAAAAGCGGGTAAAAATGAAAAATGAAAAACAAATAAACAAAAATGATTATTTTTCAAAAATTCGCAAGAATGAAAATGAACCAAAATGTACCCCTCAATGAAAAATGAAAAACCGAAATGCCATTTTTTTCGATTCGTGCCCATCTCTAATGTGTACACATGTATATAATATATAGGTAAAGGTAAACGTAAAGGTTCCCCCCGCACATGCATGCTAGTGTTGTCCAACTCTAAGGGCGGTGATCATCTCCGAATTAAAGCTGAAGAGCCAATGTTGTGCAAGTCCAAGGCAATGTGGCCGGCATAGCTGCACAGAACACTGTTTACCTTCCTGCTTTTTATGGTGGTACCTATTTATCTACTTGCATTTACTTGCTTTCGAACTGCTAGGTTGGCAGCAGCTGGGGTTAACAGTGGGAACTCACTCTGCTATGTGGCACTTGGGATTCGAACCACTGAGCTGACGACTTTGTAGCCAACTGTTTTCATTGCGCTAGACCACTGAGCCACCATGTCCAGCTCATAATGTATAAAAGCAAAACAAAGTGGTCTGCTTATATACCACCCCATAATGTATAGCCACAAGTATATTCAGCTTACAATTTGCCCCAAATTCAGTGACATAAAAGGTGTTGAAAATTGATACATTTACCTATTCTTTGCCAGGTTTTGCTCAGACACATCTTACATGTCTTCTGGTATCAATTGCCCCCAAATTCATCCCTGTCGTGGGAAACCAGGGAACAGTGACAATTCCCTGAGATTTAGTCAGTGTTAGATACACCTAAGTCCCTGGCTTCCAAGAGAAAATGACAGATCTCAGGACTAGTGGTACCGGGGAAGAATAAAGTTTAATTTATGTACATGAGATGGTTCAAAACTTAGGCGCCCAGTGTCTAGTTGTGGTTACCTGTCGCAAGACAATCATTGACTCCAGAGCACAAGTTTTTGGAAGTGTGCAGTGCCTGGACAATACTGGTATCTCCAAAGACCAGTATTTCTGTCAGATTTCGTTAGTATGATTAGGTTGTACTTTCATTCTGAAGAGAAAAAGTGGACAGCACCTAGAGCTGTGTTAGCAAACCTATGGCATGGGCACTCGGTCTCTAAAAGGTATGCCATCACTGACCTAGAGGATTTTCAGAGGGTTTCCAAGTTGCTAATGAAACTGAGAAACCTCTCTGTGTAAGGGAGGCTCCTGACGTCCAAAGTGCTGGCGTGTGTACTTTGCCCATGTGTCTGACCAGCAACATAATTTGAACGGGCCACCTGACACAACAGGTGACAGAGTATATAAATAGGCTCACCATTCTTAATGCAACTCTTTCCATTCAGTTCTCCTTCCCAACCTCCCACCCTATAAAGAGAATGAGACTAGCTGGTCGCAGAAGGGCCAGATGGGAATTTTTGACCGTCATTCTGATTGGCTTGGAGTGATGGTGAGTTTTTGCCCATCTCATTCTCTTCAGGCTTTGGGGAAATTGCTTACTCCTGTCACAACTGGTGGGCAGTGCAAGTGGTACTGGAAGTTAGGCTAAAGTTACTTAGGATTAGGAATAAGATACTTAGTCTGGAAGCCCCCTATTATAATTCAGATTGGAGGAATTAGTGAAGAATAGATGAGTAGGCCTGATGATAATATTATGTCCCTGAGTGATAGATGAGGGCTGCCCAGACTGCTATACTTTTGTCAGCATGCTAATCAAGGGAGCAGCATCCTGCTAATAATAATCAGGAACAGAACTTGCACTTTCTGGCCTCCTTGCTTTAAGGCTTCAGCAGTTAAAGACACTTACTTGAGTTAATAAATTGTGACCCAATTTCAACCCATCAAGCGTGTCTCGTCTCTTTATTGCCTGACTGGGAGGGCCAAGCCTGTCCTTTCCTTAATTTGACTTTTCAGGGCTAAGTTCCATATTTATTTATTTATTATTTATTTATTGAGTTTCTATACCACCCATGTTCCCATAGAAACTCTGGGCAGTTCACAACATTGAATCACATACAATCAGCTGGACAAAACACAACAAATACTACAAACAAGTAATTTAAAATACACAAGCCTTAGCAAGAGCTGCAGGATGACGGGGAACTGCAGCTTGAGAATTATAACAACCCATGGCAGAGGGGGGAAAAACTAAACCAGGTCACCAAAGGCCTCCCGGAAGAGAAAGGTCTTTAATAACCTCCGGAAGGCCGGCAGGGACTCTGCAAGGCGCACATCACTAGGAAGGTGGTTCCAGAGAGTGGGGCCCACCACTGAGAAGGCCGGTTCCAGGTTGAGGTTTTCTGGGCCTCCCTGGGCGTGGCCACCCAAAGCGGGTTGCACCTGTGACATCCTCGTGGGGCAGGCCGAAGTTGACAGCTGGGTGATTCGCTCTGCCAGGGAGTCAGGTCCCAGGCCATGGAGGGTTTTATAAACTAAAACCAAGACCTTGAATATTGTTGCTGTTCTTGAAGCACTAGTTTTGGGAATACGAGGCTTGATCCCCTGTCTTCTCTACAGATTGTTTGAAGTGCAACACTCATTTGACCCACTGCAAAAGATATTGAAGAGATGGACTTTCTGGGAGTCATGTTGAAGAAGAGAAAAAGATTTTAAAGAGGGAGGATATTCTGGAGGCCAAAGGGAGAATCACTGGGTAAAACCACCAACTAGAAGAGGCAATGAAAGAGTTGTAGCCCAGTGCCCTGAGACAGCCATTCTTCTAGCAATCAGTTTGAGGCTAGACAATGGAAGGTGGATGGCAACAGCTGAGTCCCAGCTCTGGACTGTGAAGTAGGCACAAAGCCTGAGAGGAACCAGTGCAAACTTGCCACAGAATTCAATGATGGATGGATTAAGCACACACCCCCAATATCAATTTGATCAACAAGATCAATGTTCCTTTAGTTTTACATCTTATGGGGAATCTTGGAGCTGTCGACTGAACCCTTATTGCTTAGCAAAGTAAGATAACTAGAGTAGGCCTACTGAAGCAGTAAAGCTTACAGGGAAATTGATTCACCATATCCCTCCTGATTCAATGGGCCTACTCTATTTGGACCTTGCTTTGCTAAGCAATGGGATTTTAACCACAATATTTCTCCCCAACCTGCAATCATTGTGGATTCAGATGAAAAGATATTATGTGCTTGGAGGTGATTATTCTTTTATACATACAGCATCCCTGACACATCACTGGAAGTCACAAGACTATAGCTAATGCTCTTCCCTTAAACCATTAGCTGTAACTTGCAGCAATACTTTTTTTTGGTATTTTTTTTAAAGAGAGAGATAGAGAGCAGCATGAAATGGTTTCTGTTAATCAGGATTTGTCCCCTCCTGAGAAGGAGGAATACACTCAAATGGTGCCCAGTGTCTGACACTTCCTGTCCCTCTACTGACCTTTCTGAGCTTAATAGTGGCTGGACTTCCTGCAGACTTGAGGCTGCCAGACCCCAGTGGCCCAGCTTGTTGCAATCTGTTTTGTGCCTTCCACTTCCAGAATGATCAATAACACTCTGAGCACTCATTTTTAGCACTTTTCCTTCAAGCTTTTCTATGCGACTTGAAGTTCTGAGGTGACCTAGAAACAAGGCAGAATGGAAATGTGATATCTCCCCCCCCACATGCTTCAGCATTTTAATACAACACTTTTAGGGCATGAGGGAGATTCTATGTGTTATTTAGCCAAATTTGCCCATTGCTTGCATTCATTTTTGACAGTTATTGGCATTCTCTGGAGCCTGTCTCCAAATGTGATAGTTGTGCTTCAAGGAATCTTTTCCTGGCCCTTCATCTTATCACCTGAGGTGATGTGAAAAGCAAAGAAATAGTGTGCTGTTTAAAAACCCTCTAAAATTTATTTTGAAAGCCTCTGGGGCAGAGGGAAACAAAGCTTAATTGAGAGTAAAGAACGTGATTTTATTTTCAGTATTGATGGGAAAATAGAACCACTAACATCAAAGAAACAAGCTATCATCTTCAGCAGCAAGCAATTGTTTATAGACCTAGTATTAGACTAAAGTTGTAGAATCACTGTTCGGTGAAAAATCTCTAGGGCTTCCCGAATGTTCTTGGAATGGATGTCCTATAGCCAAAGTTGGTATAGCCAGCAGTGATGGATGGCACAAGTTACAGTCCAATGCAGTTACAAGTTGCCTGAACCTTTTGTAAAGCCCTAAGGTAGTGGTTCTCAACCGGTGTGTCCCCAGGTGTTCCTGGACTGCAACTCCCAGGAACCCCTTCCAGCACAGTGAATGGTGGAGGCTTCTGGGAGTTGCAGTCCAGGAACATCTGGGGACCCACAGATTGAGAACCACTGCCCTAAGCTATAAAATTGTACCATTTGTTCAGAGAATAAACCCCAATGAGCTTAGTTCTGGATAGAGAACCAAATTACTGAGGCAGAACATGTTTGCTTGCTGTTCTGAGTCCCACTTTGACTGGTGGCAGGGATGAAGAGGATCTGAGGAGCATCTCCTAACTTTCGTCATGAGACTGAACTGGGTGACAGGTTCTCTGTGGCATCATGCAGAAATGGACCTAACAGCATGTACCACTTTGGTAGGAGATGGCCTGACAACCACGGGGCATTGCAAACACTGTGGGTGGAAGGGAGGGTTGTGGGAGAGTTAAAAACTGAGACAGAAAAGACAAGAATAGACAAGAAGTTAAGACAAGGAGAACTGCCTCCTCCCTTGAAATATTCAAGCGAGGCCTTAAGACTTACTTATTTAGGCAAGCCTTCTGAGCCTCCAGCCTTTACAAATTTTTATAAACATCTTAGTTATTGGCTGGGGAGCTTTTTAAACTCTGCTGCAGCTACTGTTTTTTTAATCTTGTTTTTTATTGTATTATATTGTATAATATTTTTATAGTATTTTATTGGTATTGTGTTGTTTTTGCATTGTATTGATTTTATTGTACTTTTTTGAATTAGCTGCCTTGGGTCCCTTTGGGGAGAAAGGCGGCATAAAAATAAAGTTGTTGTTTGTTGTTGTTGTTGTTGTTGTTGTTGTTGTTATTATTATTATTATTATTATTATTATTATTATTATTATTATTATTATTATTATTATTATTATTAGAAGAAAGAAGAAGAAGAAGAAGAAGAAGAAGAAGAAGAAGAAGAAGAAGAAGAAGAAGAAGATAGAGACGCAAGGAAGGATGGAGATGCAGAGACCTAAAAGGTGTGCGTGCGTGTGTGTGTGTGTGTGTGTGTGTGTGTGTGTGTGTGTGTGTGTGTGTGTGTGTGTGTGTGTGTGTGTGTGTGTGTGTGTGTGAGAGAGAGAGAGAGAGAGAGAGAGAGAGAGAGAGAGAGAGAAGCAAAGAATGTGAGCTGGGAGACAGAAGTGGAGTGGGGGTGAGGGGTGGGGGTGAGTGAACAGCAAGAAGCTATGAGTGGAGGACGGGAGATGCAGAGCTGGTGACAATGATGGCCAGAGAAGGGTCTGTGAGAGAGTCCATCATCCAAACTCTTGGGTTTGCATGTGCTAACCAGAATGTGGGGCGTGATTCTTCCAGGTTTGCCAGAAGTTACTAACTGCTAATGCATACAAATTACCATACATACTTGAGTATAAGCCAACCCGAGTATAAGCCGAGGGCCTAATTGTATCCCCCAAAACTGGGGAAGGTTATTGACTCATGTATAAGCCGAGGGTATCATTACACTCGAGTGTATACAGTATACCGGCTGAGCTCCAAAGGGGCTGGGGGTAGTATTTGGCACTGTGTGCTGGGAGTGTGGAGGCAATTAGGGAGTTAATACCATAGATTCATCTCCTTGATTGCCTCTACAGTCCCTGCACAGTTGCCAATACTACCCCCAGCACCTTTAGAGCTTCATAACTAAGTCCCCTTACCCCTAAATCTTTCTAGATTGCAGAGGGTTCCCTAAAATTGCTTTCTGAAGGAACCCCTGCTACTTTGGAGTCCCAAGGTAACTAAATTTTGATTGCATATTTTTAAAAATAATTTTGAGTGCATAATTTAAAAAAATATGCACCTGAAAATTATTTTTAACAATATGCAATCAAAAATTATTTACCTTGGGGGCACCAAAGTAGCAGGGGTACCTTCAGAAAACAATTTTAGGGAACCCCTGAAATCTGGAAACATTTGGGGGTAAGAGGGCTGAGTTATGAAGCTCCAAAGGGGGTGCCCCTAGGAAAAAACTTTCTCATTGGAATCAAATGGGAAATGGCAGCAGGCTTACCTCCCGCCCAATCAGCTTTGAAGTAGAAGAGTTAGAATACAATCAAGGATTAATTTTAAGGACTAAACTGTCCATGATAAGTGAGCATCCGACAAATTTCAGCTCATAGAACTCATAGAACTTTCATCACTTAAGAGTATACATTGTAGATTAGAGATGGGCACGGAATGAACATTTTTTCGTTTCCGTTACCGTTTGTCGTTTCCGTTACGTAACGAAACGACAAATGAAAATTGTGATGAAAATGCAACAAAACGAACAGAACCACAAAAATTGTGGTTGTTACATTTCATTTCCGTTAATGGCGACACACAATGAAATGAGCTGTTTTAAATGTTAAAAAAATGCCCTGGACATCCGTAAAAAGGCAGCAATAATTATTTATATTGTCTGATAATACCTACCGGGGGGGAGGGGTTGGGGTCCTTAAAACGTTTGTTTGTGTCTTCTCCCGTCGCGATGTATTTTTCTTTTCCCTTTAAAATGGATGTCACACCAGCCACAAAATGGAGGCAAGCCATGTGATGGGATCATGTTCAACCAATAGCATGCCCAGGTTGCAGACTGGGCGGGCAGGTCTGGCAGCCACAGAGGGCATAAAAAGGTCTGGCATCCCCCGTCCTCCTTGCAGTCTCTGGTGGGAGTTAGGGTGGGATTGCTGTCTCTGCGACTCTAGCTTCAGTCCTGCAGCCTCCCTGTGTGCGTGCGTGCTGCGTACCTCTTGGTGAGTACCCTCCCTTGCCCCGCAGTGCAGTCACTCTGTGGCTGCCTTGCACCCTGGGCAACGCCCGCCGCTGCCTTTGCAGCCTCCCTGCGTACCTAGTCTATACTGTGTCTCTGCCAGCATCCATTTTTTTAGTGTTTTCCTTCTGGTCTGGGGCGTTGGGGGATGCCTGCGCACGGAAATGCTTTAAAAATCGCGCAAAAAGCGGGTAGAAATGACAAATGAAAAAATGAAAAACGGTAACGAAATTTTTCCAAAAATTCACGACAAACAGAAACGAACCGAAACAGACCTCTCAACGACAAATGAAAAACCAAAACACCATTTTTTTGTTTCGTGCCCATCTCTATTGTAGATTGCTTGCCTGCTAGCAGATATTGTTTCACTCAAAATTTGTGTGGACAAAGGTACTATCTGTTGCTATTACATCCATGCTTGTATCTGGAAGTTGAGTCATGACAACTGGACTTCTTTTCTTGAGACCAACAAAGTTCCTTAGATGAGTACTGAAACATTTTGATCTCTCAAGAAAGTGCAGTTGCCAAGTCTCAATTTCCAGATAACCAATCCTGGATGACTGAGAATCTTCACAGACATCCATGCTTGTACTTCTTAAAGTTTAGTGCCAGTGCAAACAAGGAAATAGCAACTGGAGGATCTAAATTAATTGCCAATTCATAGTACATGTCTTGAATATGCTTTTCCAAATTGCCACCTATCCAAAATCAACTTTCTCTTTTTGGAAGCAAGGGGTCTCTGTTTCTTTAACAGCGTGTATCTTCCACAAAAGAACCTGAAAAAGAAGTTAGTTTTTTTGCTTAGTATTATTTTCTTCTTCATTGCTGAGTGGGTGGTCTAAAAAAATTGGTTTTTTTTTGTCTCTGTCATCAATGCTGTCTTCTGCAAAAGCCACCTTCTTCCATTTCTGCAGTCTTTCACACAATGCTAAAGTGTGGGATTTGCCATAGCTAAGAGATGAAATGAACTGGGTAGCAACTGCCCAGCTGTTTGTGTTGTATAACTGAATGCCGACAGTGAATAATGGTGACTGACATCTTTGTTTTTCAGGCTGGGAAATTTAAACACCAAATGTCCATTTCTGTCACTGGAGTGTGCTGAGACAGGACATTCAGTAAAAATGAGAAAACTTCCTTAAAAGTTAGAAATTAGTTTCTATACACTTTTAGAGGAAATGATCTATTGCTTCTGTGGAAGATAATTAATGCAGTAACATTCCCACCCATGCTATATTTTGAAACTGCATCTTCTGGTTTGATTTCTTCAGCCATTCCTTCATCTGTAATTATCTTGTGGATATAAAAATGAAACTGTAAAACAAGAGTGATTGTCTCATTTGTTTGAGTTTTATTTACATCCTTGCATGCTGCTAGTAGTTTGTGACTGGGAGGGAATTTTCTGGGCTGGGGGTGATTGTAAATCTATGCAGAATAAACTAATAATTCCTTCCAGTACTTTAATGAGTAATTTCCACTTGTTTCTTGGTTGGTGGCAGTTGTTAGTTTGATGACAATTTGTTCATTTGGTTGCTAATCATATGTGCAGGAAGAAAGCAGTATACAGAATCTGTAAGTTACTTTTATATTTATTTATTTATTTATTTATTTATTTATTTATTTATTTATTTATTTATTTCTATACCACCCATCTTCCATGGCAGAACTCCGGACGGTTTACAATAATCATATTGATATTAATTAAAAAACAAATAACATACATATAATTCAGTAGTAGTAGTAGTAGTAGTAGTAGTAGTAGTAGTAGTAGTAGTAATAATAATAATAATAATAATAATAATAATAATAATAATAATAATAATAATAATAATAATAATAATAATAATAATAATAATAATAATAAATCAGACAAGATGGCGGCTTATACAAACACACACACACACACACACACACACACACACACACCACTAATGGTCGCCAAATGCCTCTCTAAAAAGCAAGAGCTTTTTTGAAGGCCAGGAGGGACTGTGCAAGGTAAATCTCACTAGGCAGTTTGTTTCAAAGTGTTGAGGTAGCCACAGAGAAGGCCCGGTTTCAAGTGATTGATTTCTGGTCCTCCCTAGGAATGGCCACACAAAGTGAGAATGCCTGTGACATTCTGATGGGTGGGGACTCAGTTGACAATCCCATTCCAAGAACATGCTAAAATACTCTAAGGTTGCACAAGATTTTGAGCAACTGAAAGGCATAGCTTGATCCACAGAAAAACAACCTTCAAAACAAAAACCCAACAGTTCAAAATTTGCCCGATGAACCAGCAGTAACCTAAACGCTGATTTGACACCACATTTACCCACAATGCACCAGTTTCACACCTCTTCACCATGCAAATCGCTGAATCAAATGAAGTATAACTCACACTGCAAGGTTCCTGCAACAAGATTTTGACCATTATCATACCATTTGCTTTCCTTATTTTAATGTTTTACAAGAAAATACAAACCTCTGACTAGAGAAACTAAGAGGACATTTCTGACATTCCCAAGACATATTTCCTGAGCCCTGCTCCTGATGGTAGAGGAAAGAAAGCTGGTAAAAAGGTTCACCACTTCCCAAAGTACATGTTGCATTGGTGCTGCCTAGCAATCTCCATTCCACATCATAGCCTTTATTTCCCACTCCCACACCCTGTCATTCTGGAAACACACACATTCCCCCCCCCCCCAAGCCCAGAAATAAAGAGGCGAGACCACTTCAGCTTTGGGTAGAACGGGCCACAACTTTATTTATCTTATTTAACTTGCTTAAGTGTAATATTCAGGACCTGTAAAGGGGACCAGGTAATGTTAGGGGATGAAATTCCGTAGATAAACCACTCTGTATTCAGGGAGATTCATCTGTAGGGAGATGTTGCCCACCTGTTCAGCATCGCCCCATAGAGCCAATCTGCTAGCCCGGCACAGCCCTCGGGAGGCCTAATGTCAACTTGCTAACTTTGTTTCCTGAAATTGCCAATGGTGTTAGACTTATTTCAAGGCTGTCTGGTGCCTTAAGGGCAAATTATTAGGGCTTACCTGGATACAATTACCTGTTGCACTACCCACTAAGTTAGTGACCGAGGTGGAAGGGAAATGCCCATCCCCCGAGGAAAAGAGAATGGGATGGGCTAAAACATGTGGCCACTCAGCACCAATAAGAGTGGCCACCAAAAATTCCCATCCGGCCCCAGATGGCAACCAGCTAATCTCATTCTCTTACCCTAGGGAGGTAGGGTGAGGCCGCCAGTCTCGTGGAGAAGAGGCTGGGGCAAGGCAGGGAGCCCTCTTTATTGGCTCCCATCCCCGGGCAGAAGGTCCTGGATGGGTGTGAAGTTTTTGTGCCAAATGACTGGGACTGTGGGGGTAAACTCACCCCACCCCCCAATGAAGTGGGGCTCAGAGCTGCCCTTCTTCAATTACTTTTAGAAATCTAAGAATAATTTCAGACCACCTTCAAATCAGCTTGGAATGGACTCCATCCCAATTTGAAATAAAATATTTGGCTATAAATTGCACCAGACAATATTCAAACATCCCTGTCTTTATTTATTTATTTATTTATTTATTTATTTATTTATTTATTTATTTATTTATTTATTAACTGCCCAATTTTCCCATGGGAACTCTGGGTGGTGTACAACACGTTGCAGAAACAACTGCCCAAACCTACAATACCCAGTCAGAATAATAATAATAATAATAATAATAATAATAATAATAATAATAATAATAATAATAATAAATAATAATAATAATAATAATAATCAACATTACACATCAAACAGCCTAATATAGACAAAATCCAGCAAGAGAAGGCTGGTGCTAACTGTTGTACAGACAGAACAAATCACAATGTGGTCAGAGGTCCCCAAACATTCCCTAAAGAACCAGGTCTTTAATGCTCTTCTAAAGGCCAGCAAAGAATCGGCCATCCTAATCTCCAACAGTAGTATATTCCAACATGCCGGGGCAGCCACCGAGAAGGCCCCATTCCGGGTAGAAACCCTTCGGGCCTCTCTAGGAGTGGCCACGCAGAGCGAGAGGCATAACGAAGATCTGGTTGGTCGGGATGAGGTTGATCTCTGGGAGATCCGCTCCACCAGATAGACAGGTCCCAAGCCATGGAGGGTTTTGTAAACCAAAACCATTACCTTGAACCTTATACGGGATGCAACGGGCAGCCAGTGCAGGAGAGCCAGGATGGGGGTGATGGGGGTGTACCTGCTCGCACCTACCACCAGCCTGGCCGCCAGATTCTGCACCCACTGCAGATGCTGTATAAGGGTCAAGGGAAGCCCCATGTAGAGAGTGTTTACAGTAAGAGATCACCAGTGCCTGAACAACCGTCCTAAGGGAATCCTTAGGAATATAAGCAGATTTTCCCCCAATCTGTGGCACCCCTAGCACTCTCCCTTTTTGGCCACTTCAGAATGGAAGTGAACACATCCAATTTAAACACACAGATACACATTTTAATAAGAAATATGGCAGGAAAAATCACCTCCCAAAATCCGCCCGTGCTATTCCGGGGGAGGGGGGGGAGCAGAGTTTTCCTCTGTTAAAACTTCACTGGATTTTTCTGAGTACTGCAGGCTTACAGGTACTCATCTAATAGCTTGACAGTACCTGTGCTCAACATATGTCATTCAGAAGTGGCAGCTTCCAAGTGCCATTGTAACATGCCAATGAAGAAGGCAACAACTCATCTTTCTTAAAAAGACATCTGTATATAATGACTGCTTGATGCTTAAATGGCTTGCATAAGCCACTTCACAAATAAACAAACAAAAAACCCTACTCATGGCAACCGAGAGATTTCTGAGTGGTTCTCCAGCAATGCGTTCAGGAAAAAAAAAAAGAGAGTCAAACATTGACAGCTTTCGAAGTGTTGCTGACAACACCCTGCATCCAATGCGGAGAATTCATTCTCTGACTGACGCTCATCATGAACATTAGCTGAAATAAATTACAGGCGGGCAGACGGTGTTAAGTGTTTGCAAGTCCCATTAATTTCAGCGGGGGGGGGGGGATACATCTTAACTTCCTTCCACTGAAATCACTGTTTACATTGGCTGGATTGCCCTTTCATTTTCCAAAACTACCAGCCTGTCAGAGATTTTAATTAGCTCTTTTAAGATGTATTTCAGCTACTGCACAATGAGACCCTAACAAGCAAAGACGACCATGCATGAAGCATCCTTTCTCCCCCCCACCCAACAGAGACATACTGCTGATAATTGAGTCATCCTATGTGGTTCCTGGAGAGGTGCTTTTTTTTAAAAAAAAGTCAATTTAAGTTATAATTCCAAAGCCTCCAAAGTAGTTGGTGATCATTGCCTTTATTTTCCCATTTCTCCAAAGGAACTGAACCTCCCTTTAAAAAAAGAAAGAAAATAAAACTGTAAATAGGTGGGATAGAGAAGACAGGAGAAGGTGTTCTGACACACTAGGGAATGCAAGAGCTAACAGTGTCCCATTGTTTTGTGGACCACAAGGCCAAAACAGCTTTGGCAGGAAACATAAACAAATGGGTTCTGTAACAAGGGTTTGAGATAGGACTTGAATGAAAGAGGGAAATTCTTAACTAATGCAAGGATCTGAGTGTCTGGTCATGACCTCTTCTCCCCTCTGGAGCTATGAAGCTTGGCTTGCTTTGTTTTATGAGTGTCTGTGAAGATTCTCAGTCATCCAGGTGAGTTTATCTGGAAGCTGAGTCATGGCAACTGGACTTCTTTTCTTCAGAGATTGGAATATTTTGCTGCTCACCCAAACAGACTGATGAAGCTGTTTGGATGAGCAGCAACATGTTTCAATATCTCAAGAAAAGAAGTCCAGTTGCCATGACTCAATTTCCAGATGATCTGAGTTGGGGGGTTCCTTTGAAGTCTGGTTTCATGAATAAGAAAAGACAGCCTCACACACCCCTTTCTTTTCATTTCTATTAAAAACAATATCCAGTATCTCTTTCTAGCCCTTCAGGTGGCAAGACACTTTCTTAATAGTCTGTCTGGGAGTTGAGAGTTATCAGTGGGACTTCTTTTAAGAGCTACTGTTGCCATTGACTCAACTCCCAGATAACCTCACCTGGATGACCTGAAAATCTTCACAGACATATTAGTGATCTTCACAGACATTAATAGTGATGCTTTTCGTAAAGCAACACCAGTGTATCTCCACATGCTATGATTCTGTGGTCAAGCTCTGAGCATGTAACAATGTACATTTCAGTAGTAGTGTATCAAGTTGACATGTGTCGAACCAATCAAAGAATTCAGAGCTTCTGTAAGAGTAGCCCTCCATATGTCCCACTGTAGTAGTTAAGAGGCAATGAAGCTAATGCCTAAGGGGGTGAGATTTTCAGATTTTTTTCAGACTACTAATTCCACGTTTCTCCATTCAAGGAGATCTAAGAGAAAACACACCTTACAGAAACCCTAAATTGAGAAAGGCCTGAACGGGAAGGTTTTGAGGCTGAGCTAGGCCTAGGTCATCAAAGACCTCAGACACTAAATTCAGAACAAGGCCATTATCAAACAAGCCAGTTAATCACAGTGAATCTGGCTACAATGTGAGTAAAGAGTAGATGGAAGTAGTGTTGTTAGCTTAAACAATATTGTAAGCTAGCTCTATAGCTCACAAATTAAATTTTGGGCTGCAAAGCCAAAGATTGAGAGTTTAATTCCCCACAGTACATCCCAAAAGAACCACCCTATGTGGCCTTGGGCAAGCTGCACATTCCCAGAATGTCCCCAGAAGAAGCGAATAGCAAACCACATTTGATTATTCTCTACCTAGAAAACAATGGAGACAGAGGTTGGAAGTGTGATTCCTCACTGTGCCTCCTGCACATGGAGCCAGCCTATGTGTCCTTGGGCAAACAACAGGGTCCATGGTTGTTCCCCAGACAAATGGAATGGTAAATCTCATAGCTACCTAGAAAGTCCTGGAAAGGATCACTGTAAGTCAGAATTGACTTGAAGGCACACAATCATTAGGGTTGCCATAAACTGGAGGCAATTTGACAGGCATATAACAAGATAACAATACTACTAGATAAATGGTGCTCCGTGGGGACTTGTTTCAGGGTGGGGCATCTTTGTCACTCAATGGAAGTGTGAAAAGTCCCATGCTTGTACGGTGACTGAGAGGGCAGGGAGTGAGCCTATTTAAGGATGTACCACCTGACTCTCTGACTCTTGCCTTGCAGTGTCCTTGCCGGCAAGATCACATCTGGCTGCAGTGTCGGGCCAGGTGGTTCAACCCCGCAAGGCCAGATACGAGTTTAATAACAAGGGTTCCTGTGGGTGCAGACAGTCTAAATTCAGACATGTATACTCCAATTGCAGGGGCTTGCACTTTGCCTCATCCTATACTAAGAATAAGTCTGGAGGAGCGACCAACAAAGAATCTGGGGGGAAAGCAGAACCCCCTTGGCTCACCCTCGCTTCCAAAAGGGTCCTAGTCCCATCAAAATTAATATATTACAAGCGTGGCTGCATAGCTAACCTGTGGAGCAGGATGCTAGGTACCTGCTTGATGGCTTCAAGTTTGGTTTTCATATTCCAGCACTGGGGGAGCACACCCCTAGTGTGGCTAAGAACTTGAAATCAGTTTTAGGCCTAGAGAGCTTTATTAAAGACCTTTGAGAGGGCCTGTGGGCTGAGCTACTCAGCATGATGGGGTAAAGATATATACTGTACATCATTGTCTCTTTTTGGTGGTGGGAAGCAGAAGTGGGATCTTAATTTAGCCACACCCCTAAATTTATTGGCACCTTTAAGGTGCTTTGCAGTCCTCATATAAAATTAATAGAAGTAAATAGAATATAGATAGGATAGTCATAAAATAAAGTTAGGTTAATGAAGGCTGCTTTGTTGTAAGGAGATTCAGTAGGGGAAGGATGGTTTGTTAGTTTTCCTACATCCTTTCCTCTGCAGTTATAATCTCACTGATGCCATGGAGGGACACTTCATTAATAACACCCACAGATGATAACTACTTCCACTATGGCACAGGTCCTCTCTTTCCAGTTACGGTTAAAGATTAATAGCTAATATTGTTATCAATAAATTATGGCACATATTTAATCCAAAAACATTTGTTTCATCTCATTATTTCCGTCTGGGCTGGCAATGGCTCTCTGCGGGGACTTGTTTCAGGGCAGGGCATCTTTGCTTCTTGATCGAAGAGGCACAAAAAGTAAGGGACTTGCACGGGGCCTGAGAGGGCAGGGAGTGAGCCTATTTAAGGCTGTACGAGCTGACTCCCTGCCTCTTGCTTCATAGCATCCTTGCCCCCACCCACCCACCCACCCACCCATTGTCAAGATGGTGATGATTATCTGCTTGCTTTGGGGGCAGATGGGAATTTTTGGTGGTCACTCAGATTAGCCCAGAGTGGAAGTGAGTTGTTGCCCATCCCATCATCTTTGACATGTGGATGGGTGATGTAATATCCCCTTTAGGGTCCCAATTGGTGGGTAGCAGAAGTGGTATCTGAATTTAGCCACACCCTTCAATTTATTGGCACCTTTAAGGTGCCTGGCAGCCCTTATATAAAGTAAATAGAATATAGATAGGATAGTCACTCATAAGGTAAAGTTAGGTTAATGAAGGTTGTTCTGTTATAAGGAGATTCAGCAGGGGAACGAAGGTTAGTTAGTGTTCCTACATCCTTTCCTCTGCAGTTAGAATCTCACTGATGCCATGGAGGAGCACTTTGTTAATAACACCCACAGATGATATGCACTTCCACTATGGCAGAAGTCCTCTCTTTCCAGTTACAGTTAAAGATTAATAGCTAATATTGTTATCAATAAATTGTGGCCCATATTTAATCCAAAAACTGTTGTCTTGTCTCATTATTTCAGTCTGGGCTGGTAAAGAATCATGCCACACCCAAAAACAAGAAAGCTGGCCAGCCTATTTTACACACTAGAGGATATTCTAATAAAGTTCACAGAGTATCTGAGCTACTACCGGCTGCCAATTCTTATCAACAATACAGTGTAACATTTAAACCTCAAGAAAAGAGGTCTTCCTTTGCTCTAGGATCTTTCTTTTTTTATCTTTTTTTTACTATATTCCCCTCAGAATACAACCATTAGGCAATAAAATGGGTTTTCCCCAGAACTTCCTAAAAGGCAGTTGTTTCTGCACATTGATTTCTCATCAGAGTGCAGCCCTTGGGCCACTTTCTGACTTTTCTTTGAAATGAAATACACTGACCTTAGGCACCTCCCTAGCTTCCTTCTCTCCCCTCTCCCCAGGGATTTTTTTTTCAATCTATGAACCCTCCTAGTATTTTAACCTTCTATCTCATCAGCCGGCTGCCACCTAAGATGGACCTCATCTGGTTTTCTGGCAAAGGGCTATCATTTGCATTTGGATGTTGTTAGGCCTTCTCAGACCTTTTTCAAACCCCAAGCAACTTGTTGGGCACTGTGTGTATGGAATGCTATACTAGGCAGCCCTTTGACTTGACCCACAGTGGCTCTTCTTGGGTCTGTATTAGAGATGGGCACGACTAGGGAAAATGACGTTTTCGAGTTGTCGTGTGTCGGAGGCAGCCCGTTTCGGCTCGTTTCCGTTTTTCATGAAATTTCGCAAAAAATTGTCATTTCATTTTTCATTTTTTCATTTGTCGTTAGTACTGGTTTTGGGGGGGTAGCGGGCTCCTGGAGGCACCTCTCTGTGGTGGGTGCCTCCTATCCTCACCCGCCAGCGCTGCTACAAAAGGGCATGCATAGCCATATGCTATGGATATGCATATTGAAGACGCAGCAGACTGGCAGAGGCACCCCTCTTTTTGGGGTGCCTTCCCTGCAACAGTCAGTGAGACACAGTCAGGCAGCACTTGCAGGCATGGTTTGCATGGCACACAAATGCTGCTGCAGGAGTCAGCCAGAGCCACAAGTGACGGACTGGCAGATTCTTTGCACCCGCTCCAAGGGAAATGTACTTGCGTGTAGTGCAATGCGAGTAGATCTGGCTTAGGGTTAAGACGGGTTAGCGCAAGGGCTAGGGTTAGGCTAGTTACGGGTGAGGTTAGGGTGAGTATTGGGGTGCACCTCTGGGTTCCTCTCTGACCCACTTAGAAGGACAGTGTACTGGCGTATGGGTTAGGGTTAGGGTTAGGGTTCGGGTTCGGGCTACGGTTAGTGGGCTGTTTATGCCTGACTGGCACATCCCAGAAGTCTCTGTGGTCAACCTGGCCAAGTGGCCATGCGATTGGTGGAAAATTTGCATGGTCTACTCCCATGGGCGAGCCCATCATTGCGAATGTGCAGTTGTAATAAAATAAAATAAAATAAAATAAAATAAAATAAAATCAACGGAGACTTTTTTTTGCAAGAAAAACCCACTGCTGCTACTGTAAAAATTCAAGCATTTAAAATAGCTAATTTTCGCATGTTTCTGTGGTGCTTTGGTGGGGTTTTGGATCACGATTTAAAAAAAATATTGCGGTCGCCATTTTGGATCCCCCCGCCCGCACACCACATGGCAAAGGCAGACGAGACGATGCCCCCCCTCCTGGTACCAGCAGTGCAGCAGTAGCACTAGCCAAGGAGAGGGGGCGGGGAAACACCCCCCCCAAATAAAACACCCTTCTGGCCTGGTAGGTGCCCTCAGACAGTTTTCGCCTGCTTTTAGGGCCGGGAATCGGGTTTTTTTTAAACTTAAAAACTTTTTTTCTGTGCCGCTTGCATCGCGGGATCACCGCGATGCCAGGAACGACCACGACAAATCAGACCCAATTATTCTTTAGTCGGTTCGAGTTCGAGTTCTGGCGGAGTAATTCCCGTTACCGTTTATGTTGCGTAACGGAAACGAGTAACGGAAACGGAAACGGGAATTCCGCTAAGTCGTGCCCATCTCTAGTCTGTATGTTCTGTGTCCTTAAATATGAATTGGAAAGAAGAGTGGCAATAAGTGTGTTATTTGGAAATGGTTGGTATTTAGACTTTCTGTGTTTCAGTTTTCCCCTCTTTTGTAGTATGTGGCTGAAATCAGCAAACATACAGAATCACATGAATTTCATTTTTATATGTCATTAGGTTTGTGTTTTTGTAATAATAGTTATTGGGGGTAGGGTGGAAAATGGTTAGACTTCTTCATTACAAAGATTAATGTCAATTCACTACTGGAGGATGACATACCGCTGATGCTCTCAACTGTGACTATGTGTCCATCCCTTATCAATCAGTTGTGTTGTTACTGTCCAAGCACTCACTGATCAGTAACAAATGGTTAAGACAGCTCTTCCTTTAATAGCTCTGTGTTTTCCATAATCCTACTAATTGAAATGGCAAAAGTCAGTAAAAGCAGATAGAAGTAACATATGATAGTCTGAGTTATCCAATAACAAAAAGAAACAAATTTTATTTTGAAGTCTAATCTGGATTTTAGAGTAAAATTATAATCCAGGGCAGTGCTTGAAATGGTGAGTGAAAAGTAAAGTGTTTTCCCCCTCAGTATAAAGGTGATTTTTTGCTTTGATGGAATTGTGAAGATCCACTCAGTATATAAATGCACTCGGGTACTTGAAGGGAAGATGTGTATACATTTCCTTCTCCTCATTTAAAGCCATTATCACTACATTAATCCATTTATTACTTTATCATTTTTGAAAATGCTTTATGATTATGATGTCATAAATCACCAATGTTTCAGTTCAGGCAGTTCAAATTAAATAATGTTATCATTCAAATGTGTAGTATTTTAATGAAATCCAAAGGCATTTTTCACAGGTAGTTTATATTCACAGCTAGCTGAGGGCAAAATATGTCCCTTCAGAAGTAAAGTACTCATTCGCTAGACAAAAATCACAGAGTCTGAATAATGAAATATTAATTTATATGAATAATACCTGAATTTGATTTGCAAATGTCAAACACTATATATAGTGCAGTAAGCATGGGTGTGTTATTGTCCCCCTCATGGGCCTCGAAGAATCTAACTTCATGGCTACTGTTGGAACAGAATAGTGCCCTTGTAAGACATTTGATCTGATTCATCAGGGTCATGGCAGACCCTCAGCTCATAAGTTGACACTCATCTAACCCAAATGCTTTTTCTGCTCTTATCAGATGTTGGGAGTTCAGAGCCACAAAAAGAGCTGGCTTATGTAGCCTTGGAAAAGCTCTATGGTGCAAAGATGCCCTCAGAAGACGAGAACCACTGCTGAGTATTCTCCACCTGCAACCCCCTGAAAAGGGTGGCCATAAGTCAGTACTGACAGCAACAGCAGCAGCAGCAGCTTCTTCTAATGTGGCGACAAAAACAAGGGGAGTGAGAAAGAGAATATGATCACTAGAGATGGGCAAGAAATACCAAAATGGCATTTCATTTTGTTTTCTGTTGTTTTAAAATTCATTTAATTTGGAACAAAACAAAATTTTAAACGAATTCATTTCGTTCTTTTTGTTTCATTTTTAATGGTTTTTTTTTTACAGCTGACCAGCCATGCCGGTTGGCACTTTTTTCTTTCTTTTACCTAGCACCAAACAGCTGGCCCATGGGGAGGCCAGTTGGGGCTTTTTTTCAGCTGGCCCGTGGGCTGGCTGGTCCTTTTTTTAAAGACTAGCACTGACCTGCTGGCCTGCAGAGCCAGGTGGTCAGCACCTATTTTTATTATTTATTTTGACAAGCGCTGATGGGACATCATCTGTGCTAGATGCTGCAATGTCATCTGTGCTAGATCTGTGATGCTGGCCAATCAGGAGCTGTGCAGGGACAGGCATCATCCCACCTCTTTCTCTGATTGGCCAACAGCACGAAGAAGGAAAGATGATATCACAGCATGCTTCCTCATTCGATTTTAACCCTGCATGAGACAGAGAAAGGTAAAGCAATTGGATCTGCATGTATTAGCTGGTTCCGAGGACCACCTGGGCTTGAGTGGTTTGTTTTGTAACCTACTGGTTCTGAAACGAAATGCCCATCCCTAGAATTTGAATGAACTGCTTTGAATGACTTGAAGTAATTGTACACAAGTGAAACTGAATTCAACATTCTGTATTCAATAAACATTCCTTTTATTTTACCACATTACATCTTGTCTGGGACTCAGTTATTGAAGACTAAAGTGGTACAGGTCAATGGTCCATGAGACAACTGGGGGCCTGAACTAGAGTGAGGTGAGACCTTTTACTACTCTATACTGAGTGGAGTGTGATGCCTCGACTGCACTCCAAAAAGCTGAACTCCACAGGTAATAGTTAAGAATGTGAGACTGAAGCTTAAGACATCCAGGCTGATTTCCTGCCGAGCCATGCAACCACTGAGTCACCTTTGGCCAGTCACAGTTTGTCATCCTGACCTACTCCGAAGGGTTATTTTGGGGTTATAGCTTGGAGGCAGGGACTTCTATAAACCGCATTGAACTTATCAGATAAAAGTTGGTCATTATATGATCCAAATAACCCCAGCCTTCTGGATAAACAACTTGATAAGCAGCTATAAAATGTACAACATGAATTTCATGAGGTAAAGGACATCCCAAACAGGAAACCTTTTGAAATGAAATGTCAGCTTCAGTCACAGAAGGACGGCTAAATATATAAATGAAAAAAGAAAATCTGACTGATGCTGCCATTTTGTGACAAAGGATTTCATGTTTAGGACCTGCTTATTCTTATTGTATTAAATTGTTGCTGCTTCCCTGTTGCTTTTGTTTCTCTTGTTATCTCGCATTTTGAGAGGCTGTCAATGAGACTCTGGTTCTTCACCTGCACATCTAACACCAGCCACAGCAAATGAGAATGTGAGGAACATGGCAAAACTAATCATCCTTTCCAGAGAGACCTTGTTTTGTTTTTCCACCAGAAGGTGAAATGATTCTAGGAGAGAGAAAAACACTCATCGGGGCTTCCTTGTGCATCCTGTAATGATATGACTTAGAAACAAATGCATTGATCAAAGACATCTGGAGCAATCCCTGCTGATCTTGCCCCATGAACCAGTTCTGACCTAGCTTTCTGTCACCTTTTTTTTGCAAATGTGAAACAGAGCAGAAGCACAGCAGTTCTAAGGGTACTAAGAGGCACACATTACTTTAAGGTTTTGCCAGCATGTGGGGACATCGACTGCAGTTCATTTTGTTATATCTGCTGTACGTTATGACAACATTCATCTTGATCAGCTTTTAGGATAGTGGTACTTAACTGAAGCTGCAGAGTCATTAGTGCACTTGAAATGGGTTTAAGGCTCAGAGAAAACTGGCATGATATTATTCTAAGAGGAGGGGTGGAATGTAATTTCCTCCCACCCGTATGCTCATTTCCTCTGTCTTTGTACCTTGAATGAAACAATGCAGAACTCAACACTGATATTACGGTATGCAGGCACAGCAGGTTCTGTAAATTTATAATATTAGAATGTAATAAACACTTCATGCTCCTGATCAGATATGTGCCATTAATCAGAGGAAAATATCTCAAGTAAAACAAAATCACAAAACTCCCCCTCTTAGGAAAGAATGAAAAACGTTTGTTGTGTTTTGACACTTGCACCATCATTTGCTAACTTGTAGGTACTATTGGGTTCAGAGCATGAAGTTTCAAGTGAAAAACCACATACAGAACATAAGTTAAGAACAGATGGAAACAAAACCAAATAGTCATAAGAAGCAATTTCATTTATGGGAAGACAGATCTGGGAATGTCACTAAAAGCAGCTTGGCCATTTGTCCATCTTCCAAAATTGTTTTCATAGAAGCTTCTCAAAACACAGAAACTGTTATCTACATATACCAATCTACGTCCCTGCTTCTACTAACTTGTCTTTTTGCTTTCAGGAACTCACCCCTTTTCCCTCATGGGAGAAAATATCTCCAGAAGTATTGTTCTACATGTAGCAAATGTACAGGAAGATGAATGTCAACTATAAAATAACCGGATAGTATCAATTTGAAAGCAGATGTCCACATCTTAACAAAAGCTGTTCAGCATCTGTCTTTATCCTACTCTTGACACTTTTAAAACTTGTCAGTACACATTTACAAATTGCTAAGAACAAAAGCTGTTTGACCTGGAAGGAGAACAAAACACATTATCTTCCTAAGCAAACTAAGTAGTAACTACTAGAGCTCAGTACAAATCCTTTATTGAAGAATTTTGAATTTCCCTTTTTGCTATGCAGTATAAATGCAGAGATCTACAGAGGAAAATAGTGAAAAGTTTCCCAGATAGTCCATCTCTTTCTCATTAACTGGCATTTGAAGTCTCAGTAAATAACTCTGAAACATTTGTAGGAGAAAGAATAAAACCATTTTATTGTTGTGAACAGATCAACAACAAACAAACAACTTCTTGAACAGATTAAAGAGAGGAAAGAAAATACAGAAGAGAGAGATGAGGCTTTCTTTGAATTCAGAGGTGGGAATGATTGGTCAGTGTTTGATAAATTGTCAGTCACCCCAGCCCAGAAAGGTATCTCCCAGCCACATTTGCTATAGGCAGCCTGCAAGGTTGTAAGAACTCCAACATTCTCCACCCCTTTTGTGATTAGAGAAAATGGGAAGACAGCACATTTTTGCCAGATTTCTTCACATTTAGATTTTCTGGCACCTTACCACTCCACTTAACCAGTTAGAATCATAGAAGACTTGGAAGAAACTTCAAGGGCCATCCAGTCCAACCCCTTGCCATGCAGGAACCCCACATCATAGTACTCCTGACTAGAGATGGGCACGACTGAAAAAAATGGTGTTTCGTTTGTCGTTTGGTCGTTTAGGGGGTTTGTTTTGGTTCATTTTCGTTTTTGTGACATTTTTGCAAAAAAAATTGTTTTCGTTTCGTTAGGTAACGAAACGAAAAAACGAAAACAAAAACAAAAAATTGCTGTTTCGTTAGCATTCTTTTTACTTCAATGCATCTGCTGCAATGAAAATGAAAAACACGGCAAATTTGGTCATTTCATTTTCGTTTTCGTTTTGTTTTTAAAAAATTTCATTTCATTTTTGTTGCGTAACGAAATGAAAAAACGAAAATGAAAACGAAAAATCGCTCGTTTCGTGCCCATCTCTACTCCTGACAAATGGCCATCCAGCCTCTGCTTAAAAATCTCCAAAGAAGGAGGCTCTACCATCCTCCAAGTGTATTCCACTGCCGAACAGCTCTAACCGTCATGAAGTTCTTCCTAATGTTCAAACTGAATCTCTTTTTCTGTAGTTTGAAACCATTGCCCTGAGTCCTAGTCTCTGAAGCCATGGGAAACAAACCTGCTCCCTCTTCAATATTACATCCTTTCAAATATTTAAACATGGCTATCATAGTCACTCCCAGCCTTCTTTTTGTAAGGTTAAACATTCCCAGCTCCCTAAGCTGCTCCTGGAAAGACATTTCTTCCAGATCTTTTAAACATATTTTTTAAATTGAGGTGCACAGAACTGGATGCAATACTCCAGGTGGTGTCTGACCAGAGCAGAATACAGTGGTATTATAACTTCCCTTGAGCTAGGCACTATGCTTCTGTTGATGCAATCAAGAATCACATTGGCTTTCTTGGCCACCACGTCACACTGCTGACTCAATTTGTGGTCCACCCAGACTCCTGGATGCCTTTTACATGTCCCATCTTATATCTGTGCAATTCATTTTTGTGCCCAGATACAGGACTCTACAATTCTTTCTTTTGAAACTCATTCCATTAGCTTTGGCCCAGCACTCTGATCTGCCAAGGTCCTTTTGGATTTTCATCCTATCCTCTAGGGAATTAGGAACCCCTCCCAATTTGGTATAATCTGCAAATTTAATTAGCATACTCTCTATTCCTTCCTCCAAGTCATTAATAAAGATACTGAACAGCACTGGACCCAGAACAGAACCCTGGGGCACCCCACTGGTCACGTCTCTCCAGGCTGAAGAGAGGCCATTTATGCACTCTTTGGGTGCGATCAGTCAGCCAATTACAAATCCACCTAACAGTAGTGTTATCTGTCCCATTTTCTACTAACTTCTTAGCAAGAATACCATGGGGAACCTTATTGAAGGACTTACTAAAGCCCAGATAAGCAATATCCACAGCATTCCCCTCATCCACCAGTGCTGTAACTCAATCAAAGAAAAAGATAAATTAGTCTGGCATGACTTGTTTTTAAGAAACCCATGTTGACTTCTAATGACATCATTGCTTTTTAAATAATTATAGACTGCTTAATAATCTGCTCTAGAATCTTTCTAGGAATTGATGTCAAGCTGACTGGGCAATAATTATTTGGGTTCTCTTTTTTCCTCTTTTTGAAGATGGGGACATTTCCTTCCTCCAATCTATGGGGACTTCCCCTATACTCCAGGACTTCTCAAAGAGTATTGCCAATAGTTCAGAAATTATGTCTGCCAGTACTTTTAATATCCTTGGGTGTAATTTATCTGGCCCAGAAGACTTACATTCATTTAGGGTTTCCAGGAATTCCTGTACTATCTTCCTACTATTTTATGTTGCAATTCCTGCCCTACCTCATCTACTCTTCTTCCTGACTAAACTCATTTTTCATTTTTGGAGAAAACTGAGGTAAGGAAGCTGTTGAGTAGTTCTGCCTTTTCCCTGTCTCCTGTTAATAATTGGCTGTCATAACCACACAGATCCTATCATTTCCATATTTTTCCTTTTGCTGCAGACAACTAAAAAAAACCCTCTTTTTTACTATCTTTAATATCTTTTGCAAGTCTAAGTTCACTCTGTGCTTTAGCTGTTTTGTTTAAACCATCCTCCTGCATAGACTCCTTTTGGTGCATTCCCCATTTTTCCATTTCCTGTACTTGTTTTTTAATATACTTAGCTGAGTTGAAAGTTCTTTAATCAAACATTGAGTTTTCCTTAGACATCTCCCACGTTTTCATATTGTTGGAACTGTTTTAGATTTGCTTTTAATATCTCACTTTGAAGGAATTCCCATCCATCTTGGACTCCTTTCTCTTTCAGTGTCTTGGTCCATGGAATCACAGCCAATAAGTCCCTAAGTTTACAAAAAATTGGTCTTTTTAAAGTCCAGGATGCTTGTCTGGCTATACTTAGCTTCCCCTGCACACTGTATAACAAATTCCAAAATAGCATGGTGACTTCTACCTAAAGACCTAACCACTTCAACCACATTTACAAGGTCCTCCCCACCGGTTAAGATCAACTCTAAAATAGCTATTCCTCTTGTTGCCTCCTCCAGCTTCTGGACCATGAAATTGTTTGCAAGGTCAGTAAGGACTTTATTGGACCTTGTGTTCTTAGCTGAGTTAGAATGCCAACATATATTGGGATAGTTAAAATATCCCATTAGTTTGTGGTGACTGGAGGCATTTGAGACTGAAGTCTGTGTCTGTATCTCTACTCGTCCTAGAAATTTTGTCTTGTTTGTTACAGTAACCTAAAATTTCATTTGAGTGTCTCAGTAACTTATTGTGTATGAATGTTTTTGGTACTGAAACCTAAATAATTACATCCAGTCAAGTTGATTTCTGCTTATTATGACCTTTCTCAAGCTACAGAATACTCAGTAGTGGCTTACCATTCCTATTTTCTAACTTTAGACTTTTCAGGTTTTCCAAGTCCAGACAGGCTACTGTCCACACAGGAGGCACAGTGGTGAAAAGAACTCTTGATCTTATACTCTGCAACCCGGTATCCAACTTATTGAGCTTTCCAGCCATTGCCTGAAGCTCACTCAACTGTTGTTTGGTATCTGACATAATTTCTCAGTGTTATCCCTCTTTCTTCACATCTCGCCAAGTTCCTTACTGCTTTTGTTGATATGTCTGTAAGCAAGCACATTTCTTTTATTCATACTGCAAGAGAAAAATAGTTCTGCCGTTATTATCACCACTGCTGTTGTTGCTATATTATTATTTCGTTGCTCATGTAAATATGTGAAGCCCTGTTATTTTAGTGCCGATGTCATTTCACTGAACAAAGTGCTGACTTTAATTTCCATATCTCTTCATTAGTTAACTGCATACATCATCTACAGTTTCCCCAATATATAACGGTTGCTATTAAATCAGAATGTCAATTTAACATAGTCATGAAGTATCTCTACAAATATATTGTGAAACCCCCTCAGGGGACAGGGAAGCAGACTGGTTTTCCTTTACCCACAGTAAATCTTGTAGGGGCTAGGAATTTTTGTGAGCCTAGGCAGCAGGTTGAGGATGATGGTGGAGGAAGCAAAGCATGATTCTGCTGCCAAGAGGCCTCTATTTGATCTTGAAGATCAGAGGCAGTGAGTCAAGGAGGCAGCAGTGCCACCCATGGAATGAGACAGATAAGCCTGAGAAGAAAGGCAAACCATCTGAGATATATAAGTAAAAAAAGCACAGTTTTGTCTGGGACCACCATGTGTGTAGACAGGATTGCTATCAGCCTTCACTGTAGGCAAGAAATCAGCAAAGATAATGTGCCAGGGTTCTGGAGCCTCAGCAACCTGCTGAAACATCTTAGGAAGGAGCACCAAGCAATCTTGGTCAGGATAGAGGCAAGAAACTCCTATTAGCCAGTCTGCAAGAGTAAAGCCCATAGGGCATGATGAGAATGATGAATCCTTGCAGTCTGCAAGAGTCACAGATAGGCAAGAGTGGAGAAGATAGAGCGGGGAAGGAAAAGTCTCCAGTGCCAGTACAGATTACGAAATGTCTTGATGTGATGACGACACTGGACAACAATATGGTCCTGGCTGCACTAGTCTTTATAGATGACTTCAGTTCTGAATGTTGGGGATATTGTTATGCATTGGACTCCACAACATAGAATTTTGCCTTTTAAGTGTCATGGGATAACTGTTTCATGTTTTCAGAAGTAAAGGTATCATCGTGAGCTCTTGGAGCTTGCCATATATCTAGCCATTTTAGTTAAAAACATAATATTTGGGGAGAGGATACTGAAGAATCCAATGTTTTTTTTAAATTTGTTTTTAAAACATTTGTATTTAAACTTATTTCTGAATTAATAACACTGTAACAATATTAACAATACATAGTAATAAAATAATTATGTGTCATAGCATTGACTCCAACATATACTGACCAAAGGTTTCCAGGTATAGAAGTAGAAGTTTGCTATTCCCTTTTTTCTGAAAGTGCCCTTAGACTGTGAATTGACTAAGGTTACACTGGCTGGCTTTTCTTCTAGGAGTCTTCTGTCTGTACAGCCATGTACCCAACACATTGAGCTAATCAGCCAGCTTCACAATTCATAAACCAGTGGTTCTCAAACATTTTTTGACTCACAATTCCATTAACTTATGGGCCACTAGCAATTGCTCCCTACAGGAAGCTCTGATTCTGCTCTCACACAGAAAATATAGTCTCATATAAAATATGAAAAGACAATGTTAAAGGTAAAGGTTCCCCCCGTGCACATGTGTCCTAGTTGTGTCCGACTCTAGGGACAGAGCTCATCTTTAGAGATGGGCACAAAATGAACTTTTAGTTTGTTTTGTTATTCGTTATTCATTTCGTTACCTAACAAAATGAATAATGAACCCCAGAGTGAATTTAGAACAAAACAAAACGGACCGGAAAAAAAATTGGTTCAGTTTGGTTCAGTTCGTTAATGATGTCTCCTACCTGGTGCTGGATTGTCTTCAGTCTTCCTGGCTTCCTGGCTTCAGGGAAAAGCCAACCGGTCCGCACTACAGCTGTAGCACGGGCTATGTGGTTGGAAGAGAAAAAATAAACATAAAAATAAAAATAAAATAAAATAAAATAAAGGAATGTCGACCAGAACCCAGGGGTGGCCTGGTTGGCACCCTAAAATGGAAAAAAACTAAAAACAACAACAACCCAGCACAGACCAGGCCCCAGGGGATGCGCAGTCGGCACTTGCGGGGGGGGGGGAGCCAGCCCGCACTACAGCTGTAGCACGGCTGGAACCCAGAATAAAAATAATAAAAATAAAATAAAAATAAAATTACAATAAAATAAAGGAGTACCACCCCAGTCCCGGGGGTGGCCAGGCTGGTGCTCTAAAATAAAGGGGAAAAAATAAAAAAAAATAAAAGAAGTGCTGACTGGGCCCCAGGGGTGCCATAGTCAGTACCCTAAACAAACAAACAAACAAAAAACCCATGCTGTCTGGGCCCCAGGGGCTGCACACTTGGCACTTGAGGGGGGGGGGAGCCGGCCCGCACTACAGCTGTAGTACAGCCGGAAACAGGAAGAAATAAAATAAAATAAAAAAAAATAAAATAAAATAAAATAAAAAAAATAAAATAAAATAAAATAAAATAAAGGAGCGCTGACCCGGGGGTGGCCAGGTCGGCACCCTAAAATAAATAAATAAAATAAAATAAAATAAGTGCCCACCTGGCCTCATGGGCCGTGCGGTGGGAGCTTGAAAACAAAAACAAAAAAGAGGTGCTGGCCCCATGCCAGAGCCTCAAAAAGCCCCTGCCACAGGGGCCAGGATCCGCCACTGCCACCGCCAATACCGAACCTCTACCACCGCCAATAAGAACCTGAACTGGTTCAGATCGGTTCAAGTTTGTATGGTTTTTTAAAAAAAATTCGTACAAACACAAACTCGAACTGAAACAAGGGTGATGTCAAGCCCCGCACACAGAATACACAGCAAGCCAAGTTCAGTTCTTTGCCAGGAACTTTAGTTGTAATCCAGATAACGAACAATGTACAGTCCGAATCAAAGCCAAAATACCTTACAGAGCCAAATGCCAAGTTCAAGGGTACAGAGAAACGTCATAGTCAGAAAGCCAGTCCAAGGTCAGGAAACAGAGTCTGGATACACACAGGAATGTGGTGACAAGGTAAGTGACACATTGCTCCCACAGAGGTTTCAGGGTAAACTTGCTAGCTTTATCCTAAACCAGGGAACACACCCATATCTCTGGCAAGGCTCCTGCTAGAACTCAGGGCTTTCAGATCTAATTCTACACCTATCATTAAAGATCCTTTCCCTAGCTCTCCTGTTAGTTTTTCTTTGCAGGATCCTGTTCCTAGCCCTCATAGGAGGAGGAGATGTGCCCTCAGCTGCGTCCTCAGACTCAGCTGCCTGCTGAGTTGAACTGCAAGGCTCCTCCTGCTGTTCTTCAGCATTTAACCCTTCACATTCATGTTCTATGACAGGCAGGGTCCTGGCAGGTGAGCCCGAACCAGACGAACCTGAACCATGGGTTTTGTGATTCGTGTCCACCTCTACTCATCTTCATTTTCAAGCCAAAGAGCCAGTGTTATGTAAGTCCGTGGCCATGCGGCCAACATAGCTACACAGAACACTGTGTACTTTCCGAACTTTTTATGGCAGTACCTATTTATCTACTTGCATTTACATGCTTTCAAACTGCTAGGTTGGCATGAGCTCAGGTTAACAGTGGGAGCTCACTCCACTGCATGACACCTGGGATTCGAACCACAAAACTGCTGATTTTGCAGCCGACCATTTCAGCTCTCTAGTCAGCTGAGCCACCACACCCACTCATATAAAATATACAAGTCCACATTTTTTTTAGCAATAATTAATTACATTGAGCAGGGGATTCTATCACCTAGTACAACAAAGTACAACAAAGGATGGTCTTCAAGAATGATTAGCTCTCTCTATTCAGCCAATAATTATGATGTTAAAATAGGGTTGGTGAATTAAAAGTTCATAGTTAGAGTCAAGTCATGTATGACATAGTATCTTCCAGACTCAGAGCAGATGAAGATAACATGGATGGTTGAGAATTTTGTTTGATTCATTTTGTGTAGAACTTAGCCCATTTCTTCACAAATGAGATGGAAAGAACCTGAAATTCACAAAATGCAAATACAGTGGAAAATGTAACTGTTGGGTGGCTTCATCCTTAATTGGCAGGAAACTGAGAGTATGTTAAAATTAATTCCTTGTGTCCCTAATAAGAATTTGTTCCTAACCCGATTTTCTTATTGTTTCATCATCATGACCATAATCACTATCTAAAAATAACAAAATACAAAAGTGGAACAGGTGATACCTTTAGGCTATTAGAAAAATAACAAAAAACATTGCTAATATTTCAAGGGTGAAACCATGTTCCTGAGAGTAGTACCAATAGGTTATAACATGGCAAAAGATGGATTTGCCAGGAGTTATTTCTTAGATGTAAGGTCCTTGGCAAGATGGAAATAAAGCCAGACAGTTTAGTTGAGGCTCGGAGCTTGGATGTTCTTAGACTGCATCTGAATCGAAGGGAGAGAGGTGTTTTTATTGCCCCAGGCCTTCCAAAGGCATGTCACAGTTCTCACATACACACATTCATACCTCTCCTCAATATGACTTATCAAGGCCAATGGCCCCTGCCTTACCAACGAAGGGGGAGGGGGTTGGTGCAGAAGGCCCATGCATTTCATTTGAGGATTGGGATAAATTTTGGAAAAGTCCATTGAGAGCCTTTTCACACGACCCCTCAGATCCGCTGGTCCCTTAAATTCGGACCAGCGATCTTGAGGGTTCCTTGCTGTTCCTCCGTCCCCACCCCCTCCGCACTTCCTTGTTCTGTCTGCGGGAGGGGAGGGAGGGGGGAAAAGCCTTAAACACGGACAAAAGAAGAAACCCTTACCTCCCGTGCGTGGAAGCTTGCTCCGAGCCCCGGTTTTACTTCCTGGTTGCTCTTAAAGGGGCGGAGGCAAAAGAAAAACAACAAAAACTTCAAGGAGAGCCCAGGCACGCTCCGCATCAAATATTTTTCACCTCCCAAAAGCAAGTACAAGAAAGTGCAGCTGGGTCGCGCTTAGGTGGGCGGGGTCGCACTTAATTGTCTGCAAACTCCGGACCTGGTGGGAAAACATTTTTAAGGTCCGGAGCTTGCAGCCCTTTGCCGCGGAGCTTAGGGGTCGTGTATAAACGCCCTGAGTGTAGCCAATTAGATCAAATAAAAAGGAAAGAGATTACCTAGTGTTGCAGTCTTCTCATGTCTCAGTTGATGGTCCATTTGCTTGTCTTAGAGTTCCATGGTATGGGGGGGGCTCATTCCTGGTATCGCAGTATTTCCAATGGAAGAAAAACAATTTGAGGAGCCGTGTAGCCATCACAAAAACCAAATACAAATACAAAGGTATTACCCGTTCCACTTTTGTATTTGGTTTTTGTGATGGCTACACGGTTCCTCAACTTGTTTTGCTTCAATTAAAAATAACAACATTCTGTTTCTGAGGGATAAAGAGAATTATTTAGACACAGCTTGAAGTTGAGCCAAGACAAGTCAGAAAGCATGCTTTTACCATGTGGAACTCAATTGCTCCATAGAAATTTGTCAGGTGGGACACAATGCATTGGTGGATCTTCCTTAGCAAAGCAGCAGCATGGGAAAGGCAACCTCTAGTTCCCCTGCAGCTTCCATCGTGTGGATACTGCAACACCAGCATGATACTGGATAAAGGCATAGATCTCCAGTTTTTCAATGCCAACAAAAGAACCCAAACAGAAATCCTAAAAGTAATCATTTTATCTACAGAGAATTTGCATTCTGTAATTTTGTCAGATCACCTTTTCTTGTACAATATCAGCTGTGAAAACAATTTTAAACACCCACTTTTTAAAAAGTTTTCCTTCCAGCAATCTTTAATTACATTCTTATCATTTCCAATTAACTGGGTAGGGTTTGTTATATGCCTAAGAGGTTCAGCCGACAGCCTTTTCCTGGAACTGAAGGGGGATGAGAAATAAAAACGCATGTGATCACTTTGCTTTATTTTTAAGGATTACAAAAACATCTACCTAACCAGCAGTATAACTATTGTGAATAGCAATATTTGGATCATAGGATAATAGAATAATGGAGCTGGAAGGGACCTGTAAGGCCACCAAATCCAATTTCCTGCTCAATGCAGGAATTCAAATCAAAGCAGATCTGACAGATGATTGCCCATTTTTTTCTTTTGAATGTCTCCAGTGTTGGAGAACTCACTATCTTCCATGGTAATAGACTCCAAATTGTTATATACTGTAGCTCTAAGAGTTAAGGAGTTTTTTCCTGATATTCAGCCTAAATCCTGTAGCCTGAGTCCATTATTACAAGTACTGTCTTAGAGTTGTGTCTGTGGAACATAGTGGTTTGAGGCATCAATTTAAATATTGGGATATTTTTAACTTAGTTCTCTATGCAGTTTTTCTCACTGAAACGTACAGCAAACCTCAGAAATGCATGCTATTCCCTTTGCCCTCCCAGCCCGAAATGAATAGGCGAGACATAGGTGATGGGGTAAACTAGGGCCACACTTTATTTGCAACATAATATTAAACCAACATACCTAACTAGGGGGGCTGCAGTAGTGAGGAGCAATGGTTGGGCCAGTGAGGTCACCCAAGACCTCCTCAACTGCTATGCTGTCTTACTTGGTCGAGTCCAATACTCCCCATTTGGGCTGTCTAAAAGATGGCATGCAGAGGCCAGTAAGATGTCCCTAACAGCTCCCAGGCAGCCAAGCTCTGATAATTGGTAACACTTAGCACAGGGAGGATGCCAAGCACATCTTTCCCACAACACTGTAATCTCTTGATCCGCGGCATTGTAAAGTTGGATGGGCTAGCATAACATCTTTAACATGAACTCGCCGACTTCTTGTCCTCCGCACTACATGCCAGTGTGATCGACCAACAGCTCCAGAATACTCATAACAAAAACACCACCAGTGTGGGATAGGCAAGGAAACCACATCTCCTACCAGCTAATTTCAGAGATAAGGACCAAAAAATCCTATCTGGGCCCAATAGGCCACTGGGCAGGTGGGCGGGATGCAAGCCTCAAAAGAGGCTGGTGCCAGGGAAGGAGCAGCTTTGATAGCCTCCTCCTTCCCTCACAAGTGAGACTTCCAATGCATATCACAATATTTTGAACGGGAGGCAAAGCCACCCCATGCACCAATGCAAGCTCGGCATGTGAGAGTGGTATTTTAAGAGGGAAACAAAATTCAGCAGCATTCTTCTCCGCGCTTGTTTGTGTCTTTCCAAAGTTTTATTGCATGCTGTTCAACTCACTCTAGAAAATATACATGCAGCAAGTTGGTATTGCCTGTTTCCCTCTAGAATTCAGGTTTGTTTCCCCCAACAGAACACAGACCATTCCCCCAAAAGAGAGAGACTCCTCATTAGAGATGGGCACGACTCATTGAAATTTTCATTTTTGTTTTCATTTTTTCATTTTGTTTTGCAACGAAAATGAAAACGAAAATTTTTCAGAAGCAAAACGACAATGGAAACGAAACGAAAAATTTTGCCGTGTCTTTCGTTTTCGTTACGGCAGACACATTGCATTGAAAAGAATGCCAACGAAACGAAAAATTTTCATTTTCATTTTCATTTTTTGTTTCATTTCGTACGAAAACGAAAATGAAAAATGTGCAAAAAACCCCGAAAAATGAAAACAAACCGAAACAGACCCCTAAACGAAAAACGAAAAACGAAAAATTATTTTTTTGAGTCGTGCCCATCTCTACTCCTTATATATAGGGCTAAAGAGGTGCCATGGCATTCATGTAAGTAAGGCAAGTCACACAGAAAAAAGATTCTACCATATGCTTCATAATTCTGTTGCTCATAAAGGGATCTAACTGACTTAATAATGTGAAACTTACAATCTACATGATGAAGTATGTTATGAAGTATTGGAATGTGTCAGATTTCAAAGCAACCTGACACATTACCATAGCAAATGTTGCAGCTGTACAAAGTGCTGGTGGTTGAAACATTGGCCTTTTTACTGCCTTTTCCCCCTCAGGCATTCCATATACTTCTTCCAAATGTTGGTGAAAAATAACTGATGTGCCTTTCATTGGTCTGGTGGAATTCAGAGAAGCAGTTCAAAGGCCCTTACAGAAGCAGGTTCCCCAAGATGAAGAGTCTTGCAACATTAAAGCCTGTGGCAGCATTTGATGGCAAAGTTATAACTTCCGTGATCAGTTTCATTCTGAAGGTAGAAAATTGCCAGTGCAACTTTTCAGAGGAATCTCTGCTTTTAAGGGGCATGATAACACCAGGAAGAATCTGCAACTGGGGTAAAAAAATGGTGATAGGAACATCAACAACCTTCAGTATGCAGATGATACAACACTGCAGGTGAACAGTAAGGAAGATCTAGAGAGGTTAATCCTAATAGAGATGAAACTGAAAAACTCGGATTGTGTCTCAATACCAAGAAAATAAAAATAATGACAATGGCAGAGAGCATGCCACTATCAGAAATGAAGTAAGTGAAGCAGTAAAGGGGTTTAACTTCCTTGACTCTAAAATTAATCAAAATGTTGACTGCAGCCAGAAGATGTAAAGAGCTTGGAAGAACAAAAATGATCAGTATGAATAACATTTGAAAAAATAAAGACATCAGCCTCGCAATCAAACACAACAGACTACTTAATTCTATCATATTTCCAATAGGTTCCTATAGTTGTGAAACATGGACTTTAAGGAAGACAGATAGGAAAAAGATAGAGGCATTTGACTTGTGATGCTCGAGATGAATACTATGCACCCCATGGACAGTGAGGATGACCAACAAGAACAAACCAACCATATCTCTGGAAGCCATGATCACCAAACAAAAGGTGTCATACTTTGGTCTGTTATACAAGGCAACTCACTTGAAAAGGCAATAATGCTGGGACTGGTCAGTGGCAAAAGAAGTATGGGCTGCCCAAGAACTCCTTGGCTTGACACCATCAGAAGGGACACTGGAGAAACTCTGAGGGAGCTAAAAGAAGCCATCAGAGACAGAAAGGCATGGAGGGCATCAATCCACAAAGTGACCAAGAGACAGACACAACTGAACAGACGGGGGGGGGGGAACAAAAAACATGTAAAGAAAAAATGTAAAGAAAGCAGAGAAGGATCTCCTCTCTCTCTCTCTCTCAAAAATATTCCTTGCCATCCCTTAGAGACGTCTTTATCCATCCAAAGAGTCTGTTTCTTATACATACACATACATACCTTAATATCATACTCCGAAAGATGAAAGGAGAAATTATTTGACAAGGGCTACAACTCATAAGGTCATCCATGGCTTTACAGAAAACACCAACCTCCAGTTTGGGAAACACTAGCCTAAACTTTGCATGATTCTACTGAGGAACATTTGACAAGATATGCACCTACTGCTCTTCTCATTTGTGTACTTTGGTGCCATGGTCTGCTTCTCTTTCTAAAATATTGCAAATATTGCTTTTTAAAGAAGGTTTCTAGTGTGCCCATGTGCAGAAAACAGTGCTACTGGGAAGACAACAAAGGATCCTGTTGAAAACCAGCTTATCCCGTCTATGAAGCTTTAAGTTTAGGCCATCGCCTTCCCACTTTATATTCTCAAAATATGCTCAGCTATAAAAGGCTTCACACTCAAATAAACTGTGGATTCCAAAAACTAATGCTTTATTCATTACATATCTCAGAAGTTTCTATGTACAGAAACGTTGGAATTATAGTTTTCTTTGACTAAACCAAGGATGCGTAAACCCATTTTTAGTCCGTGACACTCTCTTTTGTGTTCAAATGTTTACAAAAGTCATTTGTCCCATTTCCACATTATTTGTTCACTATAAACATATAGTAAACAGACACACAATGTAAATTCCTGTTTTCAGATTCTGATTTATATGTATTTGTTTTAAAAGGCACAGATTTTGGAAGTATATTTTCAAAAAAGTAAAAAGCATTCCGAAGACAGAATGCACAAGAGAGAAAGCTACTAGAAACTTGAACAGTAGCCTGCCACTTAATTTGGAAGACTGGAAGGAAATTAATTCATATTTTGATTGAGAAGGAAGCATTCTTAGCCTAGACTTCATTTTGTGAATTGCTACTGGGGAGGTGGGGAGAGCAGACTCACTGCTAGGTCAAGTTCACATTCAAGTGGGAGGAACTGCTAGGGCCCTCCCAACAATAACTACATGAACACCACATAGCCACTTGCACTTTCAGCCCCCCTTGCAGGAGAAAAGAGCAACAGTGACATACTGAGTTTAAGACAATAAATTGTGGCCCAATTCAATCCCACAAATGTGTCTTGACTCTTTCTTTCCGGGATGGGTGGACAAAGTTAGCTCTGTTATTTGTCAGGAAGAGCCTATTGCTGTTGGCTGACTAAAAGCTTGAGAGCAGCCAATGGAGAAATAACTAGACATTTGTAATGAATTAGTGCTTCCCATAACTTGAATATATTTGGTTTTTTAATTACAGAGATGTGGTCTCGCCGCATGCGGTTCAGGAGTTGGATCTTGCTATGTTCGGTGCTGCGATAGCATATGGATGATTGCTGCAAAGCTGAGAAACAGTAAACAAAATGTAATTTTTTTAAAAAGCATGATTCGAAATAATTGGTCCTGCCTTGAGTCCTTTCAAGGAGAAAGGCAGTTCAGAAATATTTTAAATAAAATAAAATAAAATAAAATAATTTTTGTGGATATTGAAGCATTCATTTTTTTCCTTAAAAAGAGAGAGTCATTTTCCAAGCTCTACTAGGCAAGATAGTTCTGTGAGTTTTGAACCCTAATCACACACACCCTGGGTCATTGAGAGATGTCTACTCAAATACATACAAGCTGGAGCCTGTTCCAGGGTTCTTTTGGTAGTGACCTCTCCAAGAAAATTCTGCATGTGAGATGTGGAAGTTGAGTCATGGCAACTGGATTTCTTTTCCTGTGAGATTGACATGTTTCACTACTCATCCAAGTAGCTTCTTAGAATCATGGAATTTATACTCCACCTTGGTTTCACTTCACCTTGGTCTGAATAGGCTCGTTAGATGGACAGTGCCCAGGGATACTGAGAATCTTCACAGACACCCTGCATGTGAAATCAATCAATCTCCAATCATGTTGAGTTTCAGGGAAATAAGCTTTTAGTTTTTTTTCTATCCAAACAGTTCATTCTTTTTTTTAAAAGTAGCTTATTTTTGTACATCGTGTTTGTATTTTATTTGTCATTCATGTTTGTATGTTATTGGTTCACATTGCAACATTATTTTGACATTCAGAACCGAGTTAGCCTCACCATATAGGAAGAGGGAGTTCATTTCTTCACTGCTCTCTATGTGTGAATAATAACAGTCAGAAAAAGACTGCCTCCTTTATGTATCTTCACAATTACAAATGCTGAATTTTCAGGGTTCCAGGTCACGTGGTCTTCCTGGTATAGTACAGTGTGAAAAATGAGGAGGAGATCTGGTGGCAGTGAAACCACTTGGGATGCAAAAAAGATTCCCAACCAGTGACTGTTCTTGGCAATTTTCCAAGTGTCCCCAGGCTGAAATCTCTTGCCAAGATTTTCTCCTGCACCAGAGAGATTGCCCAGCTTCCCGCAAAAATGAAAAGTTGGTCTTTCCCCCACAATAGCATGTTTGCTTGTGCATTGTGGAAACTATACTAGTCTGCATTCATGAATTGAAATAATTCTCTGCAGATTGTTATTTCATCTAGGAGGATAATTCACAAAACATCAAATAGTCTTATGAGATTTTTCTTAGGGGGAAATTACAGAGAATGATCTTTTCTGGGGGGAAATAGGGTGTTCCCCTTGCTCCACCTTTGGTTTCTTGCTGACAGCAGAAGGTTGTGATGGTCATATTCCTGACAAATGCTTTAGTTGCATCCTGTTTGGATTACTGCAAGTCTGCCTTTGTGAAGTTGCCTATGAATGTAAATGAATTTCTGGATAGACCAGTGGCTTAGGTCTTTGGCTACAGAGCTAGAGGTTGGGAGTTCAATTCTGCATTGTGCTTCCTTGGGAGGAGCTAGACTCAATGATCCATAGGGTCCCTCCCAACTCTGCAGTTCAGAGGTGATAATGAGTATGAGGATGAACCCAGGGTTCATTCAATCAAGACAGAAATCCAAATTTGCATCGTTGAGACTCCATGTCCTCTCCATTTTCTATTTCTCGTTCCTATTTATCTGCCAAACCTTCAATAGATTACTTCAATAGTCATACCATGTCCCATCAAGTCAATTTATGGTCACCATTTTCCAGGGTTTCCCAGGATACATAGAAGTAGTTAACCGTTCCCTCCCTCTGGTGGCACCCTGGGACTGTACAGTTTGCCCAAGGACACATAATCTAACTCTACTTCCTGCAGACACAATGATGCCTCCAGGAAGTAGAGTTAGATTATGTGTCCTTGACTCCAAAGGATGAACTCTCAACCTATGCTATTCAGCCAGGTACCTAAACTACTGAGCTATCCACACAACTAATAGAGGCTTATAAGACCACTAAAACCACTCAGTGTTGAAACGCATACATACTGAACCCCTTAAAGCAATAGAAAAGTGGAAATTTTGAAAAGACTTTTCAAAATCTCCTAAAAGAGGTGGTAATATGAGCTGGGCTTATGAAGAATTTATCTTATAAGACCGTTTATCAGGAATTGAGTCCAGCCAAGAGTAGTTTTCATAATGCAACAATGAAAAATGAGGCCCCCAATAAAGCTGAACTGAGATAAAGAGCGGCGGGACAAAAATCTGAGAGGATATTTTTAAAACAAGCCTATTTCAATTTGGTGTGTGAACAGCTCACACCCTGAGTGCTAAGCAGCTGGCTGGGCATTTTTTGTCTACAACTTTTCAAGCAAATGACATAGGAGACAGAAAGTTTAAGAAAGAACAGCATAGGCAGCGAGCATCCAGAGGGGAGGGGGAGAAGCGCCCTTTAAAAGGGCTGCTCCGACCCCCTCCCATCAGCAGTTTGCAAGGAGCGTTCCCCGCCCGCCCACCCTTTACGGACTAGTGTGAGTTTCACTGGTCGCCTTCAGGGGCAGGATAGGAATTTTTGACCCGCACTCTAGATTGGCTGAAGAGAGCGGGGATTTATCACCTATCCCACACTGGTACCTGGGCATTAGGTAAAGCCACCTTGGAAGTTTGGTCACACTGGCAGCTGAAGCGGATGGAGGGCAGTGGTGAGTAATTTAAACATCTGTCTCCAAGTACTCTTTAGCCCAGGCACTGCCAGTTGGGAGGTCACAGTGCCAGGGTTGGGGTACAAGGAAACGCCTCCCTGCACTGGGGATAACCCGGCTTTATGATAAGAAGATGCAGGGAGAGTAAGTATCAGACCGGCCTGGGTGGTGTCGTCGGCTGACCGCGCCACCTGGTGGTCAGAACTCGCCCAATGCTGCCCGGTTGGAGGGGTCAGAGATGACCCCGGGGTTCTAACCAGAACTGCTGAAGCCAGCCCCTCCTTGTTGTTGTGGTTGCTGTTTTTAAGTTGTGTTAAAAAAGTGTGGCCAGTTTCACCCCATCTTACTGCCTCGTCTCGTCATTCCGGGTGGGGGGGGCAATGTTCTATGTTTTATCCTATAGGATGATATTCCACATTTGACATAACTGTTGTCAATAGTTATGTTGTCAGCCACTGTAAATTAGTCAGGCAATCTAATTTGCAGATGTTGCCTTGTGAAATCTGTTTTTACTTACTTCAACCACATGTAAAGTCTTAATCAGTGCTTTGGGTAACATAATATTGTGTTTACTCACTTGTGTATATGTGTGCATATTCACACACAGTCTGTGAACTTCAAACCTGAGTTTCTTCCCATTAAGACAGAAAACTAATAAGCTGGGGCATGGCAATTACATCATGCCATTGTGATGTAATCACTCATATTCATTGTTGCTTGACAACCATTTTTAATTACACTGCTTTTGATGGGGCACTCAGTGGCACAAGTTTTAAATCTTTAAAATAGCTAGTTAATAATCACACACACACAAACAATCACAAAATGTTAATTAGTTGTAATTTATGATGGCAGTTACTTAAAGAGTGTGCTGCATAAAAGATAATAGGGCGTGCATTAAAAAATAAAGTGTTTTTGAACAACAAAGATGACACACTCTTAGACAGTCTTGTGTGAGTGCCTCCCCTGATGCCTTGTCTTTCTGTTTTGCTTTAGACATGCGGAAATCTGTGCCGAGATGTCACTGTAGATGTGGTCACAGGAAGGACATAACAATATATATCCTTAATGCAGCTATAATGAGCAATGCACTTCCCAGAACTGATGTGTATCGTGAAGGGCGTTCTATTCTATTCTATTCTATTCTATTCTATTCTATTCTATTCTATTTTGTATTGTTCTGTACTCTACTAATTGTTTTACCTGTTGTAATCATAACAAAGAAGCCCTTAATATTTGAATTTTCTGTTAAGACTGATCTTCCTCCCACTCTGTGACAAAGTCCATAGGCAGACAATCAAGGGCTGATTTTTTCCTCACTTGCAAAAGGAAGAATGGGAAATATTTTTATCCCTCCACCATGACCATGCACCTGTGAAGTACAGGAAGTCAGATGGAGCAGAAGATGAATTCAATACTACTAAAATATGACCTTGATACATCCTTATCTCCAAAATGCATGCACGCATACACATGGAAAATGAGGTTGCAGTCCTACATATTTTCTTGATAGAAGATCCTACTGATGTTCATGGGGCTTGTTTTAGGGCTGATATATCTAATTGTCTGAATAACTCAGTTAAGTATCCTGCATCAGAGGTTGAGAGTTCAGTTCCTCCTTGTGCGTCTCAAGAGAAGATCCTGACTGTATAGCCACAGGCAAGATGAATCATCTGAGGAGATCAGACTGGTAAACCATATCAGGATATTCTACACCAAGAAATCTCTAGAAAGGTTGCTATAGGTCAGACTTGACTTGATAGCATATACCTGTAGTAGCTTGGATAGCAAACAGACCAAAAGGAAAGAACAGACGGTTAACATAGGGAAAGTGACATACTGAAGGTGTGAAAGAAATGAAATTAAGGCTGCAGTTACACCAGCAAAATGTTTCCTAGTTACTCCTCATGAGTTACAACAACTCATTTTGGGGTGATCAGACAATGCACAGCCTTTAGTGATTCTCTTGCTGCTCCTCTGTGCTAGCTCCACATCAAATTAAGCTCTCTGGGAGGCTGTTTTTGTTTGGTTGGTTTTGGTTGGTTGGTTGGTTTGGTTTGTTTGTTTGTTTGTTTGTTCTATGTTTCATCACACAGTATAATTGACATTCCATTGTGTGGGTACTACTGATTCATTTCCTATACATTTGGTCTAACCTCCCCCATTTGCAGTTGCTCAACTCCTTTATTATTTTTAATATTAATTTTCAAATGGGAATGCCAGTACATTGGCAAGCTACTGTCAAATAGGACTGGAGATTCCCCCTACAGTCTTTTGACTGCCACTGCAGTCTGCTATGGGTTCTCCTCCAAAGAAAGTGACACAGCATGCAAATTTGGAAAAAAATGCCCCGGATCAGTACACAGCCAATAAGTACCTACACACGAGTTCATAAATGAAATGGAAAGACAGACTAGAAAGCAAGAACCAACAGCTATGATTTGCAATTAACATGAAACACTGGGAAGCCAGTCATCTGGAATGTTTGTTCTAAAGTCAACCTTGTGGAAACATGTTCTACTTCTCTAGAACAGTATCATGGCATGTCCTATTCTAAACCAGTTTTATGGGTCAAATCAGATCTTTATGAGTATGAGCTTGGAATGTAGTTTCATCCCAAGATCACATACTCAATGCAGTCACATTTGCTGCCTGTTGGGTCAACCAATGCAATTGGCTGGACTCTTACTGGTCCCCTGGACCAAAGTGGCAAACTCCAAGCTTAGACCATTTTTCCCACTTAGGGCCTTTTCACACGACCCCTACGATCCGCTGGTCCCTTAAATTCGGACCAGAGATCTTGAATGTTCGTTTCTGTTCCTGCGTCCCCACCCCTCAGCACTTCCTGCTTCTGTCAGCGTGGGGAGGGGGAGGGAAAAAAAGGACAAAAGAAGCCTTTACTAACCTTCCCGTGCCGGTCGAACTTGCCACGAGCCCCCTTACTTCCTGGTTCCGTCTCAAGGAGCTCGTAAAGGGGCGGGAGGCAAAAAAAACAAACAGACAAGCCAGGAGAGCCCGGCACTCTTATCCACATCTAATTTTTTTCACCTCCAAAGAGAAGGTACAAGGAAAGTACGCTGGGTTGCGCTAAAGTGGGCGGGGTCGCACTTAATTGTCTCCAAACTCCGGAGCTGGTGGGAAAACATTTCTAAGCTCCGGAGCTGGGAGCCATTTGCAGCGCAGCTTAGGGGTCGTGTATAAACGCCCTTAGGCTCCACACTTATGGAATTATCTTCACCCAACACCTTCATACATAACCACATTTAAATGAGGCTTGAAAATGTATTTGTTCAACTTGGCACCATACGTCAACATTACTGCAAATTCATTTTTATTCACCACTTCTTATTCTTATTCTTATTCTGTTTATTCTACCTGAATGATAATTGATAGGTAGTAGTGGATTCAGATAGACGATTCATAATGATGTTGTATACTTTAAGATGATATTAATGTTATATTTATCTTTTAATGCTCTGTTTACATATTGTATGTTTTTGATCACTGGAATGCTCTCTGGTGTATAAATAATAATAATAATAATAATAATAATAATAATAATAATAATAATAATAATAATAATAATAATAATAATAATAATAATAATAATTAGAGATGGGCACAGAGCGAACATTTTTTGTTTCCATTATTCGTTAGTCGTTCTGTTATGTAACAAAACGACAAACAAAAATTGTGATGAATATGCAACGAAACGAACAGTTCCACAAAAATTGTGGTTGTTATGTTTCGTTTTCGTTAATGGCAACACGCAATGAAATGAGCTGTTTTAAATGTTAAAAAACGCCCAGGACATCCGGAAAAACACAGCGATAATTATTCATATTTTCTGATAATACCTACCAGGGGGGTGGGGTCCTTAAAAGGTGCATTTATGTCTTTTCTCAGATCGCTGTATTTTTTCCCCTTTAAGGGGAGTTAGGGGACATCGACCCAAAATGGCTCCCAGATGCCTAATATTGATTGATTTCTTGGGTATTAAAACACCCTGGACATCTGTAAAAACGCAGCGATAATGCGATAATTATTTGAAATTATTACCTACCAAGGGGTTGGGATCCTTAAAACGTTTGTTTTTGTCTTCTCCCATCGCGATGTATTTTTCTTTTCCCTTTAAAATGGATGTCACCACCAGCCACAAAATGGAGGCAAGCCATGTGATGGGATCATGTTCAACCAATAGCATGCCCAGGTTGCAGACTGGGCAGGTCTGGCAGCCACAGAGGGCATAAAAATCTCTGGCAGCCCCCGTCCTCCTTGCAGTCTCCGGTGGGAGTTAGGGTGGGATTGCTGTCTCTGCGACTCTAGCTTCAGTCCTGCAGCCTTCCTGTGTGCGTGCATGCGTGCGTACCTCTCGGTGAGTACCCTCCCTTGCCCCGCAGTGCAGTCACTCTGCGGCTGCCTTGCACCCTGGGCAACGCCCGCCGCTACCTTTGCAGCCTCCCTGCGTACCTAGTCTATACTGTGTCTCTGCCAGCATCCATTTTTTTTAGTGTTTTCCCTCTGGGCTGGGGCATTGGGGGATGCCCACACACGGAAATGCTTTAAAAATCACGCAAAAAGTGGGTAGAAACGACAAATGAAAAAACAAAAAACGGAAATGAATTTTTTTCAAAAATTCACGACAAATGGAAATGAACAGAAATAGACCTCTCAATGACAAACGAAAAACCGAAACACCATTTTTTTTATTTGTGCCCATCTCTAATAATAATAATAATAATAATAATAATAATAATAATAATAATAATAATAATAATAATAATAATAATAATAATAATAATAATAATAATAATAATAAATCAGTAGTAGTAGTAGTAGTAGTAGTAGTAGTAGTAGTAGTAGTAGTAGTAGTAGTTTAGTTCATGCAATCCCCCACATATGTGGTCAGTACCACTGCATCCCATACATCCCGCTTATTTTATTTATTTATTTTCATATTTTTCTTGAGTTTGTATCTCACCTTTCTCCAGGGATGTTGGCAAGTCTTTGGGTCAAAGTCCCTAGACTGAGCTCTAGTCTTTGGTACTGAGTCCTGAGTTCCAAGTCCGAGTCTCTATTCAAAACAATCATTTTCCTAATTTAAAAAAAGGAGGCTGGGTGGATTCTGAGTCACAAGTCAAGTCTGTGTCATTGAGAAAAGATCCAAGTCAAGTCTGAGTACAGTCATCAGTGCAACTTAAATCCAACTTGACACCAAGACCGACAACTCGAGCCCCCATTCCTGCCTTTCTTCCACAGGAGCCTAACGTAGCTTATAACTGGATCCTGAGTGTACTAACTCCTTTGGTGATTCTTACCACCATCAGACTGTGGAAACAGACAGTGCCAAAAGTAAACTAAAGATAAGAAATAGGATGGGGTAGGCAAACAAGGCATCATAGATGACTGGAATACAAAAGCAGAGAAGAAAGCAGAACCAAATGTTATTCAAAGATTTGGCCTACGGGGACAGAAATGAAGCAGGAAAATGGCTCAGAGAGTTCCAAGAAGCCTACAATTTGTTTAGGGCAAATACATGGTTCAGTCAACTAAACCGATGTCTGCATAGAAAGACCTCACCAAGATGGCCAATATAGAATAGACATGTCCCTTCAGTCTTCCTAAGGGAAGGACACGTCTCAATTATTTTAACCAATACAGGAATAAAAGAATAAAGAGAAACAGTTTTTTTTAATCTGTCATCTAAGATATGACTTGATCTCCAGAAAAAAAATCACTATGGAGCACTTCAGTCCATGTCTGAGTATTTCACACAATTCTGGAAACAAAGAAGCATGAGTTGAAATTCACTTATCTCCTGTTCACATTTTGTATTTAAATATAATGTGCCCACTTTTGTGCAGAAGGAACAAATCATTCCCCCAGTGCCTCATTGTTCAATTTGGGAACAAACAAAAGTGAAACATCTGCCAGCCCTGTTGGAAAAAATGTGCTTCTTTAGTCTGAATTTACAAGTTTGACTTTACCATTGAGATATCACCCAGAAGACCTAAGGTGAAGAACTCTTCCACCCCACCCACTCATCATCCGTACATTTCAGATACTCCTTTTCAATTAGGTGGCTGAGTACAAATATGTCTAGTTCTGTCTTTCTTCTGGGATTCTGAAGATCGTAACCACATGATCTTGTTTACAAAATGACAAAGCCATCATCTCGAATTATCCATAATTTCTGTCTCAAAACTTGACGTGAAGTACATGCTCTGGAAGTTTGTCCTTAGATCTTCTTCCCCACATTGTCAATGCAATGTTTCTGGTTATTATTGGGCATAAGATTGCATCAAGGATCTTTTTGTCAATCTCTCTATGCAGTACATGCACGTCAAATATGTTAAGAAGGCAGGATAGAATTGGGGATGGGTTGAGTGCCTGGTTGCCGGGAGGGTTTGAATCCCAATTGCACTTAACGCAGGATGTGACAGTCAAAATCAACTAGATTTTGTGCATCCTTGATCATTATGCATGTTCCCAGAGTAAAACCAGGAGTACTTTACACTTCTGAGTACTTGGCACTTATAAAACCCTGGGAGAGTTGACCTGAATCAGAAGGAATTTGACCATTAACTAGGGAGAGATGAATCTGTCACCTATGGTTTCTTCACCATTTTGAACTGTGTTGCTTTCTTTTAAATTTCTGAGTCTTTTCTATTTCCTCCACAAAGGAGTGTGTAGAATGCGAGTTCCCATCTAGGAGAATATTCTGTTGCACCTGTCTGCCAAAGAATGCAGTGGTCCCCTGCCCATTCATGGTTCTTATGCTGGGGTCCCATACACAATATTCCAGGTGTGGCATTACTATCATTTTGTACAATGGCATTATAATGTTGGCTGTTTCATTTTCAATCCCCCCTTTTTTATAATCCCTACCATGGAATTGGCCTTCTTCACCCCCTGCCACACACTGGGTAGACACGTTCATTGAGCTGTCCACCAGCACACCAAGATCTCTTTCAAGATCTGTCATGGATAGCTCAGAGCCCATGAGTTGATAGATAAAGTTTTGATTTTTTTTGCCCCAATATGCATTTCTTTACATTTTCCTACATTGAAACAGATGTGTCATTTTGCAGCCCATTCCCCCAGTTTGGAAAGATCCTTCTGTAGCTCTTCACAATCTTCTCTGGTTTTTACCACATGGAAAAGTTTTGTGTCATCTGCAAACTTGGCCACTTCACTGCTTATCCCTGTCTCCAGGTCATTTATGAACAAATTGAAAAGCTCCAGTCTCAGGACAGATCCCTGGGGCACACCACTTTTCACCTCTCTCCATTGTGAAAATTTCCCATTGACACATACTCTTTGTTTCCTGGATCTCAACCAGTTCTCAGTACATAAGAAGACCTGCCCTCTTACCCCCTGCCTGGAACAAGAATTGTATACCTTGATGCTATAGTTTATTGCAAGAGCAAGTAAGATTTGCCATCCAGCTCTCTATTGCATTAGCATCTACTGATGCTAAGTACTGCTCGCATTATTGGGAATGGTCCACTGGTTTTTAATTCCTTTTCTACTATTTTAATCCTAAACTTCAAGGATAGATTTGTGTATGCTTTCCCCTCTTAAATTATAGAGTACTGATTACTGGAAAGATTATAAAATCTCTAGAGAAATTAAGAAAAGTGGGTGAAATATTCAAATACCCCGGGCAGAGACTCAGTTAGTGACTAGAACAGCATCAATTGAGGCAAACTCATGGCACAGTCACATCCATGGTAATGAATATCTACAATACTGAATGCAGTTGGTAACATGAATGCTGTTGGTGGTAAGCAGTGGGAATAATTAACATGGGAACATTAACCTTGATTGTGCAACTGACACTGGAAAATACATGGCTAGAAGAATATAATTGTTTACTATCTCTCTGTATATTAAGGAGCAAGACATTTGCCCCTACCCAGCTGACAAATCACTGTGTCAATCTTCATCTAGTTGTTAGTTAGTTATTCCCCACCGTAAACATTTTATGTGTCCTAGTTCCATCCTGGCATAAACCAGTGTGGTGCAGTGGATACATGTCACTGCTTAGCCAAGGAAAATCACTGGGAAAGTCACTTAGCCAAGGAAAGTCACTGGGAGTGGAAATGATAAACCACCCACTGGACATTTAATGTATCTTGAAAACCCTCTTAGGCTCATGGTAACCTGGAGGCCAGCTGATGGAACACAGTAGCTTCAAGAGTTCTATAGTCATCTCTGTGCTGCCACAGGTAATGTTTCTTTCACTGCAGTTACTATAATTTAATAATTGTTTACATACTGTCATATGGATAGCTTGGTGAGTTAAATATCTAGCTCCATAGCTGGAGTCTGAGAGTTTGATTTCCCCATTGTGCCTCCTGGGAGAACAGCCAGCCAACATAGTATTGGACAACCTGTGCAGACCCAGAGTCTTTCTGAAGTAGGGAATGGTCAACCACTTCCAACTACTCTATACTTGGTAAAGCCAATCAGAATGGTTTTTACATGTAATTAACTTTGCATACTCATTGGGAAAACAGAAATATATACTTGTTTGTTTGCTTATTCCAGAAGAATTGAGCAAAGCTGCCAAAGTTTTTGAGGACTTATTTATTTATTATTTGTTCGATTTATATACCACCCATCTGACAGAAAGCCACTTGATCCAGATTGCATATGGCCAGCTAAATGATCAGCAGTATTCTTAAGAAAGTATCATTTTCCACTGGTACTGATGGCAAAGAGATCCAGAAAGTGCATGCAGTGTTCAGGTGACCAGAGGTCAGAGATGGCAAAATCCATGCATTGCATGCTGCTCCTGCTTGGTTTTGCTCTTTACAGCACATTTTTTCCATATATGTTTTAAAATTGTTTATTTTGTTTTATCATACTGAAAACTTGTAAAGTAGATCACTTTATGAGATAAAGGTGGCCCAGAAATGACATTAATAAATAAGAAATAAATAAACTACCATGGAAACTTTATTGAATGGTGGGGCTATAAAGAGAAGATCAGAGATTCTCCACATCAGCAGAGTACTTTTCTAGAACTCTGATACTGTTGTGGAGACAGTGGCTTGCACATACTATAGCTGTTACATCAAGAGATAACCCTTCAAGGGCTGCATCTGTGGCCTTTCACCCAGAACGATGTGATGAGAATTGTTGCATAAAGAAGCCTTCATGCAGTCTGCTTCCCATTTTTGAAGTTTCCTTCCATCCTTTTTTTATTGTTCAGCTACTCAGAAAATGTATCATCTCCTCCATCTTTGAATATCCAGCAGGGCAATGTCTACTTAACCTAGGGTGGTTTATATCACATCGCTAAACCTCTTTCAAATGCAGGGAATTCAATCTGCGTTTGGTCAGCTAAACATGGGCATGAATCGATTCGTTGCAGTTCATCACAGATCATAAAAGTGGTAGCACAGGTGCCTGCTCTGGCTCAATCAACCACTCACCAGGTTCTGTGTGCTAGCTTCCTGCATCTCCTCAAGTGATTTTCCAGTCCCAGCAACAGCTCAGGCTTCTCTTCCCCACCTTCTTGGCTGATATCTCTCTCAAACAAATGGCAGCTCCACACGCTCCTGGGCGGGGCTTCTTTGTCCTCCCACACAGAGCCTGGCACAAAATCACACAACTCTAGGCCTTCTTTTGTAGGGGCAGGGAAACCTAGAAAATGGCAGCACAAGCCTACCCCGCCTCTTTCTCAAGGTGTGCTAGCTGCCCAGCCTCCCCCCTAGTCAGTTTGAGAATGAGATTACCTGGTTGCTTCAGGGCTGAATAGGAATTTTTGGCTGTCACCATGATTGGCCATGGGTAACAGCAGGTTTTCACCCATCCCATTCTCAAACTGTTTTTTGTGAGGTAGCGTAAATGTCACCGGTCACAACAGCGGGTAGTGCAGGAGGTAAATTAATACAGGTGACTTCCTTTCAAAACCATCCTTTGGGATGGGAAGCAATCTTTGTTTATAGGATGTAGTTATACAAGCTATGAACACAGCATAAGATCATAGAGGTTGTAACTGTTTAATTAGGATTGGCATTCAGGGCTGCCATGGGGGAAAGAAGTGCAGCATCCTCTTGAGTTAGGAACTTGCCAAGGTGTTGATTGGGCTGGAGGTTAAAGCAAACTACAGGTCCAAAGCTCTGTGTACTACATTTCAGACCCCTAACAAGTATTTAAGTTGAGTTAATTGTTATAATGTCCAAACTTTGGCCCTCCAGATGTTTTGGACCGCATCTCCCACCGTCCTTTCCCATTGGAAATACAGGCTTGGAATTCTGGGAGTTGTGGTCCAAAACATCTGGAGGGCCAAAGTTTGGACATGCCTGGAGGTGGAGAAAGCAAGCAAGCTGGGCCTGGTGAGTGGCTGATTAGCTGAGGAGGTGGGGAAGTGGTGATCAGCAACACCTGTGTGTCTGCCTTTATGAAAACAGACAAACCAGTTCATGGCCATCTCTAATCTCAGCTTGTATGAGTTAATAAAGTGCATTTTGGGAGGGGTCTTTTAAAAAGCGAAGCTTTGGAGGGGGTGACTTTCTCTGACATCTCACCAAAACAATTTTTTTTTACTGATGAAAGACTTTGCTTTTAAAATAAAAACTCTAGTAATCTAGGATTGCATAGGTGTGAATTTTCATTGTTTCGGTGATCAAAACACATATGAATTATCATCCCCACCTTTTTCATGAGATAAATACAATGGCAAGAATTTGAATTCATCACACTCATCACTTGGGATGAATAGGACCCCAAACACATTTTACTTTAATTCTTTTCTCAGTGTCATGTGTCTTCACTTGGATAGATGAGGAAAGTACATAAATTTGTAAGAATATTGCCCACATTTGAATTTGTCAAATATCAAACAACACTCCCTTCTGAACATTTATATATTAACTTCTTAATTCTCATGGCAATTCGTTGTGTGCAGTCCAACCATTTATCAAGTGTTTCCCATCCTGCCTTTGATATGGGGGCTGATTGTGCCCTTTTTTGCTCTTTGTAAAACAAGACACTTCTCTTTTCAATTCTTCAGAGAAAAGAACTCTATCTAATGATGATCTGTATACAGACGCTGTTCTTGTGTTGTACCATGAATTTATTAATCACACTTCAAGTGATTTCAAAAGAAGTTACCTGAAGTACATTCTGTCTTCTGTTTAATCAGTATTGTGGAATGCCATACCTTTTTTTCTAACACAAAAATCAGCATTTTGTCTTGGTTTATAAAGCTTGGATCTATCTCTTCAAATGTAAATTGATTCCTGTCTAGCCACAAGAACCATTAAGACAATTCTTGTGCAGTCTTTCTCTCTTTGCCCCCCCCACTTGGAATGACGAGTCGAGGCAGTGTGTTGGGGTAAACTGGGCCACACTTTATTAACAACATCAACATAACAACAACAGGAGGGGCCAAGCATCTTCTCCATTTGGTCGGAACCCCGGGGTCTCCCGGGACCCCTCCGACCGGCAGCCTCAGGCGAGCCATCAACCCCCAGGTGGTGCGGCCATGGGACAGCACGGCCCGGGCCGGTTAATTTGGTTACTTCCTCCCTGCTTGTTCTTCTCCAACCTGGGTAATTGCCAGAGCGGGGAGGCGCTTGCCCTCCCCCACCCCAGCCCCGAGACCTCCTGGCCCGCAGTGCTGTGGTGAAGGGGTGTTTCGGTTTACTTGCCAATGTTATGCTCCCTGCTGCCCTCCATGCTTTTAGCTGCCACGGCCGCCGGCCTAGCCTTGCTATGGCCTAGGCCCCCCACCAGCAGCCAACTCTGCAGCCAGGCCCCTCCGTAAATCTTGCAGGAACAGCTCAGTGCCCACATCCGTCAAGTGCACCCCGTCCGGCCTGTAGAGCTCCTTCCTGCAAACATTAAACTCCGGGTGGCCCAGCACCGCCCCAAACTCTCTGCAAACCGCCCTACAAACCTCTTGATTCACCCCCTTTCTGGAGCGGTTGAGCTTTTGTGGGTCACAGTCCGCACGCCACACCTGCCGTGGTATCAAAGTTGACCACAATACCCTCGATGTAGGGAACCTGGCCTTCCAAACTGCCAGGTCCCTCAAAATTTCCATTATCAGTGATTTGCCCGTCTGACTGCTCAGATCATTTCCCCCCAGGTGGATCATCAAAAAATTCGGTGCCATACCTCGGGCGGCCTTCATCGCCGTCCCCAGGAATTCGCGCCACCTCATTCCCCTTTTCCCCCACCATTCAATTGTGGCATGGCTGCCCAGCCCCAAATTTGGCCCCCAACCCGATCTATTCACATACTTTTCAGCCCAGTACACATAACTGTGTCCCACAAATATAACTCTTGCCCGGTGGGCACGGCTTTCGGGTCCTGGGAAAACAAAAGAACAAGTTAAAGCGCCGGCAAAGGCCGGATATACCTCTTGAAACAGTGGGAGGCCCACCTACCCAACCTGCGGATCGATCCTTCGTCGTATCCCACCGCCGCGGCCGTTGACGCTGCCCCAATGCGAAACGAGTGTGTTCCGAATTTCAGCCCCCCCCCAACCCCAGGGCCTCCAGGGCCCTACTAGTCATGGTTGCAAACTGAAACTTAGTTAACGGGTGCCCGTCCCAGTGTACAAAAGCGTACCCGCTGCCTGAGCCCCGCTGCGTTAGGTACTCACTCATGGCTGCCACCGGGCATATCCCCCTTACCGAACATGGGCCTAATGTGAGCTCAGCACCCCTCCCCCTCTGGTCTGTCTTTGACCTCCTGATCCGTACTACTAGGGTTCCTTCCGCCAGCTGGACGTCTGATATGCAGAGCGCTGTGAATGATGCATCTTGCCCACTCCCCGCCACCAGCTCGCCGATGCGCAGAGCGCCAAAGAAGACCAGCAGAGAGGCCGCCCGAGAAAGGGAGGCCTCGTAGCTATCTGTGCACACCTCTGGCCAACTGGCGCTCATGCGTTCCAGCAGCCGCGGCAAGAGTGGGAAGCGGGCGTCGGGGACCCTCCCCCTCATTCGGGACCAGCCAGCCACCATATCCTGCACCCGGAAGTCCCTTGTGGTGTCCTGATATCCCTTCAGCCTGGAATAGAACGCTAGGGCAGCCAGTTTCCCTTGTATGGAACCGGGCGCCAATCCCCTGCGGTGTAAATATATTAGGAACCTCTGCAGATGCTCAACGGGCAGTGGCCAGGTGTGTCCCAGGCCTTGTTCCTCCCAGAAAGCCGTAAAGCCCCTCAGCACTGCTTCATATCCTCGCTGCGTCCGTGGGGTGACGGAGCTGCGAAGTGCTCCGTCGGCCTCGGTGCGCCAGCCTGCCATACCTCCAACGGGATCTCCATGGGTAGCATGGATGCTTCTGGGGCAAGGGCCCAGAAACACTCGGCCTGTTGGCGGGATAGAGCATCGGCAATCTCATTCTCAATCCCCGGCACATGTCGAGCGTGCACTACAATGTTAAACTGCAACGCTCGCAACACCAAGTCCCAGACTAGCCGCATCACTCGAGGTGAACGGGAAGTCAAGCTATTAATGACGTATACCACTGCTAGATTATCACACCAGAAGTGTACCACGGCGTTCGCCCAGGCCTCGGACCAGATGTAGAGGGCCGCCCAGATAGGGAACAACTCCAAGAAGGTGAGGTCCCGGGTGATGCCTGCCGCCTGCCAGTCCTGCGGCCAGGTCCCGCTGCCCCACTCTCCCCTCCAGTAGATGCCAAACCCCAGCCCACCCGCCGCATCAGTATGGACCTGGAACTGGGCACCCAGCCGGAGTTCGTCCCTCCAAAAGGATACCCCATTGAATCCCTGCAGGAAGTGATCCCAAACGGCCAGGTCCTCTCTCATATCTGCTGTTACTCTGGTCACATGGGTGGGCCTATGGAGCCCGACCATAGCTGTGCACAGCCAGTGCAAGAATGCCCGCCCTGGGGCCACCACTTTGCAAGCAAAGTTGAGGTGGCCCACAAGCTCCTGCAGGTCCCTAAGTGAGATCTTGCAACGCTGACGGGCGAGGCTAACCTGGGCCCGCAGGGCTAGGAGCTTGTCCTGAGGCAGCCTACAAGCCTGTTCCCTGGTATCAATTTCAATTCCCAGGAATGTGAGAACCTGACTGGGCCCCTCCGTTTTTTCCTCTGCCAAGGGCAGGCCCAGTTCACGAGCTAGTGCCCGGAACCCCTTCAGCAAGCAGCGACACCTGTCGGTATCGGCTGGGCCATAGAACAAGTAGTCATCTAAATAATGGGCAGTGCTATCCCAGCCTGTCTCGTGGTGGAGCCGCCACTCCACAAAGGAACTGAACACCTCAAAAATGGCGCACAACACAGAGCACCTGAACGGGAGTGCCCTGTCCATGTAAAACTGGCCTTGAAACCGAAACCCAAGGAGTTCGAAATCTAGGGGGTGGACAGGGAGAAGGCGGAATGCAGACTTAATGTCACATTTCGCCATCTCCGCTGCGGGGCCGCAGGCGCGCACCATGCGCACGGCGGCGTCAAAGGATGTGTACCTAACCGAGCACAGCTCGGGGGGTATTCCGTCATTGACGGATGCCCCTGCGGGGTGGGACAGGTGATGTATCAGGCGAAACTCCCCTGGGGCTTTCTTGGGCACCAGGCCGATGGGCGATACCCTCAAGTTCGGGACCAGTGGGTCCCTGAAGGGGCCGAGCACCCTGCCTTCCTTGACCTCCTTGCCTATCTTCTCCCCGGCCACCCCTTCAGCTAGCTCCAAGGATTTCCAATTCTCTGCCAACCGGGGCAAACGGGCCCCGTGGAACGGAATACGTAACCCAAACTCAAAACCGTTAACCAAGAAACCAGCGGCCTCCCTGTCTGGGTACTGTGCCGCCCAACGCCGCAACACCTCCAGCTTAATGGGGCTGGGCCCCTTTTGGAGGAGGGCCCTCGGCTCCCCCTGGGTTCTTGCCCCCCCCGTCCCGGTGTCTACCCTGTGGAGCGCGCGCCCTGCCACAGGTCGTGGCAGGGTGCGGTGCTCCACAGACCGAGCACTCATGCCGGAAACGGCAGGGCTTTCTGGTACAGACACCCTGCCTATTGTACTCCCAGCAGACCAGCCAGACTTGAACCGGCTGGCCCGCAGCGCGGGCAGGTGTGTACGCCGATCCCTTCCGGATCGTATGCCCACTGTCATATCTGTCTCCGAGCATGGGCTTGTTCTGGGTCATAAACTGTAGCCAGAGGGGGGGGCTCGTCCCAACGTACAAAGGGGTCCAGTGCCACCCTGCGACGGAATTCCTCATCGTAAAGCAGCCAACAATGCCCCGGGTAGTCTACAAAGGCCCTGTATATGATGTCCAGGTATTTCAACAGGGCCTGCGCACTCCAGGGGTGAGCCTGAAGTGTTAGAGACATGAAGATCAGGTAGGCCGGCAACCAGGCCGCCCAGGAGCGCTCCGGCTTTTTCTTGAGCCTGCGTTCCTTGTCCACAGGATCCTCCTTGTCCAGCTCTTTAATATCCAGCTCTCTGTTCAATAAACTGAATATATCCACGTAGTCCCCCCTCCATATCTTTTCCCTGGTTGCCTGCGTTAAGTGATGTCCGAATGGGGATGCATAGTCCCCATATGGCATGGCGGCCGCCGCCACCCCGGGGTAGCCCGGGGCGGCCGGCGCGCCCATCCAGGGCAACCCCCCCTGGCCATATGTCCCACTCCTGACCAGCTCGACGGGTAGCCCGGCGGCCATTGAGCTGAGGCCCCTGCATGACCCGGCTGAAAGGGTCCCATCCCTCTCCCAGCTGATGTGGACTGACCCAATCTCGGCCCCATCACGGGGGCATCACCCCAGGTGTCCAGGACGGGATCGGGCCCCATGCCGGGAGTGTTGCCGTCGGGAACTGCACCGGCCAAGAGTGGGCTGCCTCGCCCGCAGGCGTTGCCGGCCCAGCCTGGGCCGCTCCCCCCGGCCAGGGCCATGTGATCGTGGGCGCAGGTTCAGGTGCGCATGCCAACTTACTAGGGGTTGCGGTCTACGCCGAACGCAGGGGGCGTGGACCCCTACCCCAAAGGTCGCCTCTGCACCCTCGTCATCTTCAGACTCCGCCACTGCCGGCCGTGCTCGCTTCACCGCATCTGACGCCAGGCCCGCGGCCGCCGAGGTCCCTGGGATCGCTTCCAGCTGCTCCAGTGCTGTGAACCGAGCAGACATATCAGCAATTTTTTCTTTCAGCTGGGCCCGCTTGCGCAATTTTGCAGGCCTAGCGCCCGTCCTAGTGGCCTGTTGGTGCTGGGGGCCCTGCTGATCAATCCCTTTCGCCACCTCCAAGGCCCTGAGGCGCGCCTCCATCTGCTGCCATATGGGCCATCGTTCTTCATCCGACTCCTCGGGCAAGCAAGGCTCTGGCCGTTGGGCTGGGCGCGGCGCAGGCTGTTTGCCCTTGCCAGCCCCTTTGCCCTTCCTAGGTGCCAAGTAGTGCTAGGCCGCCTTACCCCACAAGGGCCGGCCCCAAGCCAGTAGCCGCCGCACCCGGGCGCTAGGCCCCTCACTTAAGCTAAGGAGGGCAGAAGAAAGGCAGCAGGATTAAACAGCAGGCTGATGGGCCTACAGTAAGGGGCTGACGCTGCCTTGAGCTATGCCCTCTTACTAGAGAGTAGAAAAACAAAAGAGGGGGGGGGGGGGGAGAACAGAGGGGAAGGAGGCCGCAGAGGCAGGGAAACCAGGCCGGGCTGGCTCGAAGGGGGAACAGGCCCACCCACACCCGGGGGGGGCTCTGGGCACTCAGGCATCACCCTCCCCGAACGGGCCAACTACCCCGGGCTGCCAACCCTCCTAACCCGCACTGCCAAGGGGCCCGCGGCCGTGCCTCCACCCCCCGAGTCCGTCCCCGGCTCTCCCCTGCCCGATCCAGGCTGGCCGCGCCCTCGGCGCCCCGCGGCAAGGCCGCCCTGACTCGGGCCTAGGGAGGCCTCCTCACTCAGAGGGGGGAGGGCTGATGCCGCTCCCCCAATCCGCCGTGCAGTGTCGGTGCAGTCCGGCCACGGCCGCCGCAGCCTCCACACTGCCGCCGCCACCGCCGCCAAGCCTCGGGACCACCACCGCCGCTGCCGCCAAGCGTCCGGTCCGCCGCTGCGGCAGCGAAGGTGCGGCGCCGAACACCGCCCCGCTCCGGGGCTCTCTGCACGGCTGCCGGCCTCCTCTCCGGCCCGCCGCCGAAGGCCAGGCCAAAAATTCGCCCCAACCAAAATGGCGCCCGCCACGTGGCTAGAAGCCCAAAATGGCAGCACCGCAACAGCGCTCGGGGAGAGATGCTCCTCCGAACGCTGCCAGGAGAGAACTGATGATTTGGGGGGGGGAAGCCACCCTTTACAGGGCGCTCCTCCCCCCGCCCCTGCAGGACTTCCTCTACGCCCTCCTTGGGCGGGGCAAATCGGCTCCGCGGGGGACAAGCCGCCCGCGGAGCTAGCATTCTCTCCCCCCCCCCAAACTTGGCCTCCTCACACTTTTCCACAAGCCAGAATTCTTTCCAGCAGTCCCACTTCCTCAGCACAATCAGAAGGAAAGCAGGGGGGGGGATAGATGCCTTAGAAACCATTCCTTTCCCCTGTCATCTGGATCAAGGCACCAAGCATATTTTAAATCTCTCCACCAGCAAAAGCAGTGAGCGATCGTCTCAGCCTTCAATTAGGGCTGCCGCACGAAAGGGGACCCTGCTAGCACTCAATGCACTTCCATAAAATATGTTACGTCTTCCACCTGCTGAGAGTATGGAATGTTCTCTGATTATTATTTTGCAACTGAATGGCAGTGAGCTAATGGGCAGCCAAAAAATGACAGGCACAGAGCCTCAGCAGGATGTTTTATGATTTACCAGGCCAACTTACGTTGTACTTTTCCCCTTTCAGTGGGATTACACTTTATCAGACAAACATAGGAGTGCCAATGGTATTTTTGCCTTGTAATGCTAGTGTGTGTACTAGCTCCACAGAGCCAAGGAACTGATTAATCTGCCAGTATCCTGAAGTGTCTGTCTTCTTAAGCCGCACCACAGTACTAGTAAATTAAAAGTAAGCTGCTGCAGATCAAATAGAGTTGCTTCAGGTATGTAGGCCATTTGGATGCAAGAAGTGATCCAAATGGCATAATGGATTTTATAGGGACGACATTTTGCCTACTGCTAATGTCATGTGTACACATGCCCTGAGACCAGGGAATCAGCTCAGGTTTGCCAGCTGCAAGTCACAATGATATTTCAGAAGTTCTGTCATGATTCCATATTTGGTCTCCCAGGAGATCATCAGTATTTTGCTGGTAATCTCTCATCCAAGTCCTAATTAGGCCAAAACTTGTTTAGCAGCCAAAATAAGCTCAGCTCAGGTGTTTTGGGGTATATCTGGGTTTCTAGAGCTGTCACAAAACAGGAGCATTAGTTGACACATTTCAGTCCATCCTCACAGCACTTCTTCTAGTATGTGTGGGAAATGTTCTGCTCACTAAAACTGGGGAAGCTTTTTTGGAACCTCACATGCTGCCTATAGCAGGTTTAGCTTGGGCCTTTCTGGGCTGGACTGACTGTCAAGATACCAAGCTCTAATTAAACATTTTCCCCACCTTGATTCTGAATTCAAAGAGAGGCCCTCTTCTCTGCTGACTACTTTACCCTTCTCTATGAGTCTGCTGAAGTATGTTGCTGAAAGCAGTTGTATTTACCAGTGGATCTGTTCACAAGTGTAAATAAAGAAAATGGTTTTTATTATTTCTACAACTTATTTATTTATTTATTTATTTATTTATTTATTTATTTATTTATTTATTTATTTATTTATTTATTTATTTTTATATTTATATCCTGCTGGATTTTCCCAAAAGGAACTCAAAGAGGTTAACAGATATAAAAATGTCTCAGAATGTGCTACTTATTTGTAAGTATCAGTTAATGAGAACAGGGGTGGTTTACCTTTTGGGGGGTGTGTGTGTGAAATTATTCAGTACTATGAATCCCTGCACATCTGCTGTGCAGCTAGAGGAATTCAATCAGAAATTCAAAGCTTTTCTACAAAAACATTCCCTTTTTAACTGGTAATATTGGTGATCTGGCAATTTCACTATCAGTAACCAAGGATATCCGTCTAAAGCTCTTGCACTCCCTGGAAATGTACATGAATTTGTACCACAAGTAGGATGACAGTGGCATCCCAGTGAGGAGATTCTAGCTGAAAGAAACTGTTCACCCAGAAAACCAGAAGAAAATGGCGGAGGGAGGGGAAGGAGAGAGAGAAAAGCCATATGCTGATAACTGAGATGAAACTTGGTTGGAGTTTTTGACAAGAAAGATGTGCCATATGGTCCTGGATTTGCACCCCTTGTCAACACCCTGTGATGGAAACAACCTGCAGAAGATATTATTGCAGATTTTTTTAACCACAGACCCTCCTATCTGAAATGTGCAGCAAAAAAAGAAAAACAAGTGACTGTGCCATGCAGGAAGGATGTACAGGGCAAAAAATACATGATATTACTGAGAAGAATGAACAATTGGATTTGGAAGCCAATTTCAAGTGGCAATTAGAGTATAAATGCTGTTTATTAATTGGCGTGTGCTCATAAGCATGATATCTTTTAAGAAAGTAGACGGCAAATCCTTCCTGACATCCCTCTGTGTTGCAAGCATTTAAATACAATGTTGCAGATAATTACCAGCGTCTACCAAATGTGCTTGTTAGTAACATTGGAATTAATTTAGGCATTAATTATGGATGTGTTACCTTTGGGGAAATACATCAATCTCACTATAAAACACCTGTCTTCAGGCAGTTTGATGCTGCATCAAACTCTCTGATGAAGGCTTCCCTTCAAATAATGCAGGCACTCGGTAAAAGTAATTAAAATCATGGGAGGCTAATGCAACTCATTATGCATTGGACTTGTGCATTTACACCTTTGCCTTCTCTTTTGGGTTCAAAGACTGCTGACAATGTGACACTATTTTATTTTGCTTAGACTATGCCACCCTATAATAACAGTTTCCTGATCCGGATAGATTTCATTTTAATTTTTTTTAAAAAAATGAAGATTATTTATAGACATAGGCTAAATCAAATGGTTTATCCTAACTAGAGGAGACCTACTACTGGATGAACTGAATGTACCAGCTTCATTGCTTGAGAGTAACAACTTGATTTGTCATATTTATTTATTTATTTATTTATTTATTTATTTATTTATTTATTTATTTATTTATTTATTGGCTTTTTATACCACCCACCTGGTAGCAAGGTCACTCTGGGTGGTTTACAACAATTAACACATTCAAAAAAATCATACAATAAAACTATACAATAGTAACACAATAAAATAAAATTAAAATTAATATTAATATTAAAGTGACATAAAACAATATATTATTATTGGCAGGCTAATCAGTTAAACAAATCAAGATTTAATGGGTGAACACTGAAATTGCATTATATTTGAGGGAATGCTTGCTCATATACATGGCTTGTTGTGCTTCCTTAAGAAAGAGGAGGTTTATTTCCAGAATTATTACATGAATCATTTAAAATAAAAAAGCCATTGGACTTGGATAGTCCATGCTCTCCAAGATCCTCTCCATGATTTGGAGGGGAAAACCCTCATGCTTTGCACTATACAAAGCATGAGGCAGGTGTTCCAGGCAGCAGATGCAAACAATTTGTCTGATTTATATATTTTTGATCTATTTATTGCTCTATTAGATAAATAAAAAATGAACATTTTGAGTAATGTCTGTAAAAAAACAGGAATAGATAAAATAAATGTGGAACTGGCAGCAAAACAGAAGACTGCTGGGATGCAAAATACTGAAAACAGTTCAAAAAATCTCTGGGGAAATTTTAAGGGTTCAGTCTTTTCCGGGGGGGGGGGGGGGGTGGAAATGTGTTGTTTGTTTCAGAACAAATATTACACATTCAACAGTCTGTATTGAAGAATGTCCCTATACTTGTTACACCATCCCCCTAAAGCTGGATGGTGTGCATGAAGGTAAGACACTCTCAACAGTTATCTCAACAGCCATGAGGAAATATTAAAACTGCCATTTTCCTGCCTGTTTAACGGACAGAACTTTCAAAAAGGAGGGGCATAAAAGAATGTTAGTATAGACAGACCAATAGTAAGTCAGATCAGTGTGGTTGACACACCGCATTCTGAGACTATTGATCTGCATACTCAAACAGTTTTAACCTGATCAACAGACAAGCCAACTGTACACCAAAAGTGAAATTTAGGAATCAGCTTATGAGGTCAAACCCAAAGTATTTAGGAATGACTCTTGTACTACAGGGAACATTTAAGGAAAACAAGAGATAAAATGAAAACCAGGAACAATATCTTGCACAAACTCTCTGGCATCAGCTGGGGAGCAAGTGCCACAGTTCTTAGGACATCAGCTCATGCCCTGGTATACCGGGTGGCTAAGTACTGCAGCCCTGTATAGCTAAACAGTGCACATACAAAAGAGATGGACACCCAGCTTATACATACCATGAGCCTAATATCAGGAACTATAAAATAAATAGCTGCCTAGATGCCCTAAGCACATCCGATCTCCCCTGATTTTGGAAACTAAGCAGGGTCAGACCTGGTTAGTACTTGGATGGGAGACCACCAGGGAATACCAGGTGCTGTAGGCACTAGAGATGGGCATGAAACGGAAAAAAAATTGTTCCATTATTCATTATTCATTTCATTATGTAATGAAACAAATAACGAAAATTGTGATGAAATTGAAACGAACCGAACAGAACCACAAAAATTAGGTTCGTTACGTTTCATTTTCATTAATGGCGCTGTGCAATGAAATGAGCTGTTTTTAAATGTTAAAAAACATCCTGAATATTCATAAAAACCCAGCGATAATCATTTATTCTGCCTGATAATACCTACCAGGGAGGTTGGGGTCCTTAAAACGTGTATTTATGTCGTTTCTCAGTTCGCTGAGTTTTTTCCCCCCTTAAGGGGAGTTAGGGGACACTGACCCAAAATGGCTGCCAGATGCCTAATATTGAATTTATTGGGTATTGAAACACAATGATAATTATTTGAAATTATTACCTACCAGGGGGTTGCAGTCCTTAAAATATTTGTTTTTGTCTTTCTCCCATTGCGATGTATTTTTTCTTTTCCCTTTAAGGATGACACAAAATGGATTCCAGCCACAAGATGGATGCAAGCCATGTGATGGGATCATGTAAATTCTTGGACAATTTCAACCAATAGCATGCCCAGGTTGCAGACTGGGTAGGTGTGGCAGCCACAGAAGGCATAAAAAGCTTTGGCAGCCCCCATCCTCCTTGCAGTCTGCAGTGGGAGTTAGGGTGGGATTGCTGTCTCTGCGACTCGTTACTTTAGGCCAGCCAGGCAGGTGTGTGTCTCTGTGTTCCTGCTGGCTGCAGCCTGGCTCTTAGGGGAGAGAAAGAAACCGCTGCCTTTGCAGCCTCCCTGCATACCTAGTCTACACAGTGTCTCTGCCAGCATCAATTTTTTTAGTGTTTTCCCTCTGGTCTGGTGCGTTGGGGGACGTCCATGCATGGAAATGCTTTAAGTCGCACAAAAAGCAGGTAAAAAAGAAAAACAAAAAATGAAAAAAATGATTTTTTTTTCAAAAACTTCACAAAAAATGAAAACGAACTGAAACAGACCGGCAACGAAAAATGAAAAAACCAAAATGTCATTTTTTCGATTTGTGCCCATCTCTAGTAGGCACCAAGACTAGGAACTGCCAAACCACTCCTGTATTCCTGCCAAGAAAACTCAATGGACATGGGGTCACGAAGGGTCGGTCACGACTGTAACAACACAACACACACATTAAATAAATACCAGCCAAGTGGCTGCAGGTGCAATCCAATATGCCACCCCACACCTCAGAAGATGATCAGCTTTTAAAAAGGAGTGGCAGAAATGAAACCAAACATTACCTATACATGAGGACTACTGGGATCAAATATTTAGATACAAATCTCATGAACTTCTGTGGGATTTTGAACAGCAACTAGTCAGAGAAGATTCTGACATTGACACAGCATGGGGTCAGGTATGGACAACGTCTAATCCAGATCTGTTTAACTTAGTTTCGGATCCAGTGAAATGTCCCTTTGGCTCTGATATCCCAAGGAAAAATTGGACGGTGCTTAACTGGATTCAAATTAACTATGTCAGGTAGCAATATTGGAAACATAAGTGGGGACTGTCTGATAATTCTAATGGTTACTCTGGACATATCCCTCAAATGTTACATCACATTGCGATGGGACCCTTAGAAGATTCCCTTGCAGGCAGAAAGCATTGATTTTTATCGTCTTGAGGGCACAGCAGTTCATCAGTTAAATGATGCAGATAGCCATCCTTGGGCTTAGTCACTCTGCCTAATTTATTTCACTAATATTTGTATTGTGCATTTTTAAAAGTGTGTAGAATTTATTCTCTTAATGCGTTTTATGTATAATTTATATTGCCTTTACGAAGTCTTATATAACAATGCTGTACTCTGTCATGCCTAAATAAATAAACAAACACACTAATTTAAACATTTTTCTACAGCAGTTATTACATGTATCAAAATGCTCCTTCATTTGGGGATCTGGCTGCTTATTCCTTATTCATCCACATAACAAAATATGGAATTCTAGCTCATCTTTCCTTGCTGTACCATATAGCATTTCAAAGCTCTGTCTTGTAGCCATAATACTTCAACTCTGAGGCTATGAAATTCTCATTAGGTAGATGTAGGACAAAGCAAGAACTCAGTCAAGATTTGGTTTAGCTGGCTGACCAGGACCTTTTATGTACAGCAACTTGAGAGTTATATTTTTTTAAATGGCAATGTTGCCCTGGGAGACTGGGGAGCAGAAGGCAGAAGTTGTCTGAATGACTGATGGATTGCAGGTCAAATAAGCAGGACAAGATGAGTCTGGGGATTCTTGTATATGAGCAATATTTTATGTTCCTTTTAAGAAACTTTACTTTACAGTATGGAAATGGAAGGGTGTGAACAGGAAAGCACTGAAACTCACAGGATTTTTAGCTGGGAACGTTCAAAATTCTCTGTTACTTTTAATGAACTTGAATAGTATATTAGTTGCTTCCTTCTCTGTTTTTGTCGCTCCCACCCTTTTTAATGGGGAAAATCCCTATGAAAACAATTCACTTATAGCCATGATCTGGAATCTTTTACTGAGTTCCACACAATCAAATTCCATGCTATTAAAATTGCCAGGATACTTCATTTTTGCTGTAACTTTACTAAGATAAAGTTTCCTTGTTGCTTGTCACAATACTGTTGAATATATGGCCCACTACATGTTGCTGGACTGCTGTTTCCACCATCTCTCACCACTGGTAATACTGGCCAGAACTGATGGGAGTTGTGCAACAACATCAGGTGAGTTCTCATGGCTGGCTTACAACTCTGGCACAAGCTTGGTTTAGCAGCTAGAGTCTTGAGTGAGGACTGGAAATCCAGTCAACTCACTCCTGCCTACTCCCAGAAATAGAGACAAAAGTCATGGGACTTGCTGTTAAGTCAGACTTAAGCTGCACGGGTGACTTGACTTGAACTTAATTCTGTTCTCCACCACCACGAGTCAAACTGCAACTGAGAACCCACCTACCTTTCCCCATTTTCTAGTGGAAAACTTGTTTTTAATAGGGACTTGTGGCTTGGGTCTCGGGACTTGGTACCAAATACCTGAAATTGGACTTGGGACTCCAACACCCCTATGTACCTCCTAAGCAGAGGTGGATGTTATGGATCCATCTGTTTTTCCTTTCTGCACAACTTTTGGCTGCATACTTTGTGTGTATGAGAGAGAAGGGGAGAAATGAATGTGATTCAACTCTCTAGCTTCAAAATGAAGCAAAGACATAAGCCGGAAGTAGGACCATTTCAAATTGTCTTGTTCTCTTCTTCAGTAGAGTTATAGTGGGACTAAATAGCACAGGGTGAATCAGAGGGTGCATGCCTGTGGGCATCTGTATGTCTGTATGAATGTTCACTCTGTCACTCACCCTGGCTCTGCTCACCATTGCCTGTATGCCTTCTGCTCAGTAGGAAATGCCTTCTGCACTGAAATTTGAAAGGGCAAGTGCTAATCATAGCATCCCCATCTGCACCCATCACAGGAGAGTGCAGGAATGGCAGTAGCTGAATCAATTAATATCAACAAATAAGTTTAGTTTTTTTTATTTTGCTAGGAAGAGCTAATGACTCTTCCAGGCATATTTCTAATGACTCTTATTTGACCCGTATGGACCAAACCATCTTGAAAGGCTTTGTATTGGCAATAGGGCAGCCTGTAATACATTTCTTCCCATGGGATGATCACAACTAAGTTCAGAAGGAACTGTAAAGTCAGAGGGGGTGGGTTATAATATATGACAGTGAGGATGTCATACTCCTCGATCATGGGGAGTTCATAGCTCCTGATCCTCTGAACTCTGGTTAGTGGTGATGGTAAATCACTTTTTGCCCAACCAAACAGAATAGGGACCAGATTGTCTAAAACATTTCTGCATTCCATTTCAATGTTTCAGACTGATAAGAAGAACTTAATGGAGTCTATTTCTTGGTTAATGTGAATAGGACTTCAGTGTCTCAGGGCAATTATACCATGACTAGTGTAGAAATTTGAAAGCATGTAAATTTCTTCATTGAATCTCATATGAGCAGAACAATGGGGAGGAACACTTTCCTCATTTGTTTACCATTACAGGATTGTTCTGATTTGATGATATATTTCCCACTTCTGGAGCATGTTTCATGTCCATGAAGAACAGCTGTGAGGATGTAGAGCGATTTGGATTTCACAGATCCCAAACCTTTCCAGATTTCCCCCAACACGTCTCTCACAGATGCCCACTCCAAGTTTCATGTTGGCATACAGAGCCCAGGATGGGGGATGAGGGGGGAGGCCGGGGACCTCCAGAAACAATTGGTAGGTGCCCTGATTTGGCATTTTCCCACCTGCTTTTCCCGGGAACTGGACGTTTTGTTTAACTTGTCCATGAAGAACAGCTAGTGAGGATGTAGAGCGATTTGGATTTCACAGATCCGACAAATCAGACCAAAGAGACACACAGGAGGGGGCAATGGGGTCTAGTCTCCCCCTTATGGCAGATTTCTTTTTCCATATCCATAAAGTGATGAGATCCAAGCAATCTAGTCTCTGGTATACTCTCCTTAGGCCAACAGCATTACAAAAAAAATCCCATTTAAACTCTATAAAAATCTAGGTAAACATCAATACCCTTGCCTCATGCCTAACCACTGGCATGTTGGCACACAGAAATCATCCTTGAGAAGTTCATTCCACAAACTGAGTATCACTGCAAATAAAGATGCCTCGTTTATATATCATTGCCCCACCTCATATGGTAGAAGCGGATGGAAAAGGCCTCAGAAGGTTATGTGAAATGATTGATCAGTGGTTTGTCATCATGGGTAACCCAGAGGTTCTTGGACTGCAGCTTCCTGAAACCCCAGCCAGTACAGCTAGTGGTAAAGACTTCTGGGAGTTGCAATCCAAGATTTCCTGGGGTACCCAAATTTGGGAACCACTTCCATAGATAGTAGATGCTCCTTTAGTGTTCCAAGCTATTCAAAACAGTCCCTCTAGCAGGCGGTTATCTCCTCCAACAATAGGATATGAGGCCAGGCATCTTTTGAAGTACTGTAGGGGTGATGAAAATATGGTTCATAGTCTGCATACATCTTACAATATACATAGTGCAGCCCAGTGCTCTTCTCAGACTTCCCACAGTACAAAAGCCCAATATGTTTTGGAAGAAAAAGCCTTTTTTGAAACTGAAAGTAATAATACATTACATATCTTGGGGGAAGGACAATTCCCCATTTTTAAAGCCCATATGTTTTCAGAATTTCATGGATGTGGAGGTTCTGAGGGAAGGTGCATCCCTCCAAAATCCAGGGAGAGTAAAAATAGTCCATGAACTACCAGAGGTTATCTACCCTAAGATATGGAACTGGTTGGAGTTGCTGGTCTCCATCCTGCCACTTGCATAGTAGACTTATCCTGAAAATGTCATAATCTATTTTGTACTCCAGTCTGTTACTTTCCTTCTTTTTCTTCCAAGAAATGTTAAGTTATGGCAAAAAATTAAGTACTTAGGTATGAAATGTAAGGATTGCAAGTTTACAACAGTGAAAAACCCATTCATGTACAATTAATTCCAGAATTTTCTACATGAGCAATAGAGGAGAAAATCCTTGTAGCTTGCCATGAAATGTGAATAATGATTCAAACTTTGGTGTGAAGAGAGGCAAAGGCCTGCGATTCTTTCTGACTCCAAACCTTTGGATGTTTATGGATCCTAAACTCAGATTGTGGAAGCTAAACTGCTCATTTACAAAGGAAAATATGAAAGCCAATGGTCTGTCCATATGACTGAATGAAGTTCTATGAACCAGAATGAAAGGCTCTGTGAAAACACAGCTCTGGAGGTCTGGAGGCTTAGAGGTGTTATTTTTAACATTTAAACAGATGAACTGCCCCGTGTAACACAAATGCAGTGAAATGAAATAATCTGTAGGAGTTGAAAAGTTCAGGTGTTCAAGAGAGACAAGAAAAGATGTTTTCTCCGATACCATGTTCAGTGGTATTCCAAATGTATAGATTTTCATCTCTCCCTCTACCTATCATATCATAGTTGTTCTTCAATATGTACTTTCTCCCTTAGTGCAATCATTCTAAAGGGTAAATGTTTAGTAAAACACTGAACGATTCTTTAAAAATTCAACAAGTATATGGAATCAAAGCAAGTAGTATATATTCATTTGCCTGCATTTCCAAACTGCAGAAAGTTAAACAATGTACAGGAGAGTAGTCCCACTAAGGCAGCTTTAGTATAAAACAACATGACATTTTGGTACAACTCATATTTCAATTGGTTTGAACCAGTTAAATTAAAAATACAAGGTTATGAAAAATCAAAGAAACAAAATTGCAAACAGCAGGAAGAGCGGTGTGAGCGATAAAAAAGATCAGTTGAAATCCATGGGAAATATTTTGTTTGTTTGTTTTAAGCAGGGCTATAAAGCTGTCTTAAAATGGCCAAAGACAGAACCAGCTGCATGTTTCTTGAGAGCTGTTTCTATATGGTACACCAAGACACTGGAAGCTTTAGCAACAGCACCAATATATCATGGGAATATGTTGAGATGATATAACTAGTTGAACTCAACATATTAGGAATTTTATATCAATAATGGATGTGTCAGTTAATTCCTTAAATTGTTAAATAGGCAAACTTCAAAATCTCACTTCTGTATTGATTTTAATGAGTTATATCCAGAAATCGGGGGGGGGGGGAGCATTTGACATTCAATCACACTTTTGGTTCATGGCTAGAACTATAGTTAATTGTAGGAACAAGTTAAGTATGAAAGAATGATTTACAAGCTCCAAACATTAGACCCAACCATTTAAAGGCCTTATCTCATCTAACTAACAACCTCAATGTTTTTGATAGATGTCACATGCAGGATCTGCAAAGACGTTTCTTAAACATGAAATAATTTCTGATTATTTTAGCCAGTCCTTCCAAATTACCCTTACCCAAACAGTTTAAGGCTTTAATGGTAAGCATTCTGTGCCATCATCCATTTAACATTTATTAGCAGTGAAAGCAGAAATTGTATACAATTAAACTAATGATCTGGCTCAACAAGGAGTCTAGATAATGTATTCTGCCCAACAGACAAGCAAATCCACTTTTACTTATGTACATTTCCCTAAATTCTATTCAAATTCAAATTTAAATAAAATCCTCGCACATTCCTTGTAGCATATTTGTGCTCCTTAATAACCATAGAAATCCTTATATTCAGGCCTTCAAATCCACACTCAGTATGAAGTGACATTTATAATGCAGTTTTATACATATTTATGTGGATTGTGAAAGTTGCTATTGAGCTTCCTCCCAAGGAAACAAATACAGGATTGTAGCATTAGTTCTGACTAGAACCAGTCTGTAAGTTTTTTAACAGTAAAATCTCATACCTGTCAATATTTAAATAAACCCTTTTGAATTAGTGGGATTTACTCCCAGACAAGGTACATGTTGAGGCTCCAACTGTTCGTAATTCTGAATGATGGGCATTCTTCCTAATATTTGTCAATGTTCTTTAAAAGTAACCGCTTAAGAAAACTTTGGCTTTCTCTCTATTCTAACTGCCCCCCTTCCCTTGAATAAAGATCAGAGAAATCTTATGGTGCAGTAGATAGAATGTCAGACTCAGAAGTCTGGGTTCAAATGCCTGCTTAGCTATGGAAGCTCATTTGGGAGGTGACAGCGTTAAGCTATGGTATACCATGAACATTTCATATCTGAAAACTCTGTTAGGGTTACCATAAGTTGCAAGCATCTTGGCAGTGCAGGGGGGGAAAGCACTATGAAGATAGAAGATATGGACTTTAGGGCCACGAGAGGACTATATAAGGTGCTGATCACTTTGGCCGAAATCTTTAGCACATCTACTAAAAAAACACACTATTGTACATATTTATTTCTGAATAAATAGGAACAGGGTTTCACCACATAAAAGAAGTTGTCACATTGGAAATGAAAATACTAATTTTGTGGACATATTGAGCAATTTTAAATCATCATCTGACAGTGTTCTTTTCCCCCCATTGATTTTCCTTATGTCTTTCTATAGCACAGTAAAACAGAGGGAGCCAATTACGCCAGTAATATTAGCTAATGTTTGCAGCTAATATTGCTGGTGTTAAATACTAACAAGATTCCATATTTTACATTTTCCGTGGGTCACAGGGCACATTTGAACTCATAAGCATAATAATATTTGCTAATAAGTGGATGCATTTTCAACTATACTAATATCACTGTAGGTCGTAATCCTCTCATTAAGTCTTTTAGCTCTTCTTTTAAAAATAACTTTATAGGAGGTACATCACTTCTTCTTGACAATTAATAAAACCATTTTTCAAATTCACTTTTCTGAACGAGTAAAAAACAAAAACACATACACAGCAGCCAATATTCTGTTTGCTTTGTGCTACCCTAGTTGCTCTGTAGGATCTCTGTTTTGGATTGAGAGTTTGTTGAAGGTGCATTTAACAGAAATGGGACATCCGCTTACTATAGAAACCCATTCCGCGCCAGCTTGTCTGGCCTCAGAACTGCTTTGCCCCCCCCCCTCAGGTGAATCAGAGCAAGACCCCCCCACCGCGCCAAACACCACGATGGATGAGAGTGGGGCAGGATGAAGGGGCCTGCTTTATAGCAGGGCTGCCCAGCCTGTATGGCCTCTTTCCTCTTCTACTGGCAGCAACCCACCCACCTGCCATCTTTTGGAAAGCTAGTGTGGCATGCTGTAGTTGCCTTAGGGAGCCAGATAGGAATTTTTGCCTTGTTCCCCAGATTGGCCCAGCGGGCAAGGATTTTTCACCTATTATACATTGGCTCCAGTGCCAATGGTTTCCCGCCTTTGTGCAGCCCCCTCGCTGATATGTGATGAGTTATGCCTAGAGATGGGCACAAAATGAATTAAAAATACATTTTGTTATAAGCCCTTTTGAATTAGTTATAAGCCCTTTCCTCTAAGGAAAACAAAATGAAATGAAACACATATTACTATTTTGTTCCATTCATTATTTGTTTCCCCACCCCACCGGTGTCTTTTACCTGACATCTGGGTTGGGGACAAAGGTGGCGGTGAGGAGCTGCTGGGCCTCTGGAGGCAGCAGCGGGGCGGTACACTGCCATCTGGCACAGCCACTGCTGGGCTTCAGGAGGCAGTGGTGGGCAGTCCACTGCCACCTGGTACGGCCATGGCCAGGGATCCAGAGGTGGCAGTGAGGCCTTCCAGGCTGCCACCACCACTGTCGCTGTGATTGTTACCGCTGCCATCCAGGTAAACTGAACCATTTCAGCTCGGTTTGTTCGGATGATTTATTGTTTTAAAAAATTGTACTATCCGAACTGAACCAAGGGTGGGCCCGAAATAGAACAAACTGAACCATCGGTTTTCTGTTTCGTGCACACCTCTAGTTATGCTTAATAAAGTGTGGCCCAAGTTTTAAACCCAAACACTGTCTCACCTGCTTATTTCACCTGGGGGGGGGGGGTTTAAGAGGATCAGGATGTTCTTACAAAAGCTGAGTGTTTAAACAGATGGAAACTCTTCCATCCCCTTATTTTCTTCATTAATATCCCAACTTTTGTTAGGTGCTTGACTCAAGGCGATGTACAATGTGAATAAAAAGCATATGCATTCAAAACTGCAAAGAACTTTAATATTTTTGCTGCATGAGAGTGCAGTATTTTTCTTATGCTGGTAGACCAAATAAACATTCTACAAGGTAAATCTAAAAATGGGGGCAGTCCAAACCAAAAAATATAAATCAGAAATTGTAGCAGCAGATAATCTGTGTGTGCCATGTGCCAGATTTGGAGAGGTTTTCACAAAGTGATAATTTTTAATATATATATATATTTTATATATATATATGAATGCAGACATTCAATTCATTTTTATTTTTATATAAGGATATTAGTTCATAAAATCCTCATGTAGTATATAGTGTGGCACTAAGGAATACATGGTTCTTAAATGATGGATTAAAATTGGATAATATTGGAAGGAGAGATGTAATCTGACCTGCAACAGAATTTTAGCCACTAGTTATTTAGTATCTCCTGAGTCAACTGTACGGTGACAAAGATCTTAAGTCCAAAAATCAGCACAAGGCAAATTGAAGAGGAAACAAGTGAAGATCAGAATAAAGAGAAAAGCACTGGTTAGCTCCATGGTTTGGGCATCAGACTGTGAGAGCCAGAATTTGGATTCCTGACTGTGCTTCCTTGACAGGTTTGGACTCAATGATCCAAATTCCACAGGGTTCCTCCCTGCTTTGAAGTTTGAAAACGATTACAATGATGATTCAAAAGAGTCCACTGTCTTACATTTCTTAATATTGCTCCACAAGGAGGTCACTTTCTCAACAACAACAACAACAACAACAACAACAACAAACCAAAAAGCCCAAGTTCTATTAAACTTTGCACCTATATTTGAAGGATCATAATTCCGTTCCATGTCCATTTTTTTAACCTGTGGATATGAGTTCAGCAGAACTCAAAGCATATACAATCTTTTATGTCATGTTAATTCTAAAAACATTATAGCTTAACAGTGAATGCCATCACACTATATACAGTATTTCTCTGTTAGAGATGGGTGCTTTGTACCCATGACAGCTTTATATGAAACTGTCAACATGGCACCTGTGCTACTCCTTCTCGTGCTATTACCACCTGGCTGGCCAGACTTCGCATGCTGCCAGGGTCCTTCTCTGGCATAGCTCCATTCTGGGCAGGAGCCTAGCTACCTCCTTGTCAGAGTGGTCAGCCGCTGGCGGATGTGGGCTGGCCCAGCCAGGGTCCTGCCCAGCATGGAGTGCCACTGAACAGGAAGGACCTCAGTGGCACACAAAGTCTGGTGAGGGGCCTAGCCAGTTGGGGTGGGTTTCCAAATGGAGCAGTAGCAGCTGTGCTGCTGTGCTGGGAGCTTTATATGAATCCATCACATGGACAAAGTGCACATCTCTACTTCCTATTTCACTTTGACTGTTTTTGTAGGACCAATGTGGAATTGGTTCAGCGTGGGTCTGTTTGTGTTTCCCATTTTGAGTGTCACCAAAGAAGTTTCGAAACCAGCTCCCAACATGGGGATGTTACTGGTTTGGACTACAACTCTCACAATCCCCAGGCAGCATGGACAGTGACCTGTTCCAGCAGGAGGGGAGTGGGTGACATCCTAGAGTTTTCCAAGCAAGTCATGTTTCCAAGCTTTGACCCAAACCTAAACAAGGGAAAGACCATTACTTCCTAAAAGTAGGAGAGACGACAAAATGAGAAGTATAGAAGAAATTAAGTGGAAGGTAAAGAAACAAAGAGAAAAAGTGCCTAAGAAGACAGGATGCTGCTGTTATCTGCCACCTAGTTTTATTATGGAAATACAGAATCATGCATATTTATGACAAATCGGTTCTCAGAATAGATTTTAATCCTGCTTAATCATGATGGGTACCATACAGCTCTGCTCTAAATCTACAAGGTAAAAAAAAAGAATGAAAAAAAGAAAGAGGATGTCATTTCAAGTGCCCATTTATTTCTCATTCATTATTTGCAGTAAATAGCATCTGTGGTTATTGCATCAATGTTATCATAAATGCAGATAATTTATAGGCAAGCGGGATAGCTCTCAAAGTGTTTAGGCAGCTGCGGTGGAAAGGGGAACCAAGCCACCTCCAAAACAAAACCCCAGATTCATTAAAATTGCATCACACGTCTCTTCCGCTCATGTTTTACAGGGTTCTTCCCTCCCCCCCCCACTCCCCATTAATTTCTTAGAGGGCTTCCCAATTTTTACTGCTGCGGTTTGTAGGGACAAGGTGGAGAAATGATTCATTACACAAGAGAATCAGGCCATCTGTTTCTTTATACGCAGGCGTCCAGTGCACAGGTTTTGGAGAGGCTCCAAGACTGGACTCCACAGAAAAGTCACCCGCCTAAGCGTATTTCTGTGTCCTAATTATTACTGTAAGTTCTTTTCTTCTTCATAGGTACTGGCATCTCTGCGTTGCTCCATCCCACCTGAACTCTCAACATATGCTAAGTGGGCTCTTCCTCCACAAGTCAGAAACTCAGGCGGTACATCTAGTTGGCATAAGGCTGTGTTATCACCCCCATCTCTAAAGTTGCTCCCTTCACTCTCTTAGTGCCCTTAGACTGTGGAGCATTTATTTTCCCTGCCTCTGAGTTTATGACTGGAAGAACCAAATCTCTTGGTTTCCAAATGGTAAATGCTCAGAACTTCAGTCAGAAATGTCATAATGATTCATAATATAAACAGCGGTTTTCATTACTAGGTAATAAATATGGGCTATAAAACCTAAATGAGAGGAACAACACCATAAATTATCAGTATGCTATGTTATAAATGTAGAATCATCTTTGAGAGATTTTTATTGCTCAGGCACAGTGTATACACTAAAAAGGGGCCCTTTTGTTAATAACACTATAAAATAGCACCATGAAGGAACATAAGTCGAGAGAAACTTCCTAGAGAAGGAAACACCTCACCTCACAATATTGGCTTGCTGTTGTGCTAAGGAAGACTTGCTATGAGAAGTGCTATGAACATGAGGGAGAAAACAGACAAGGAGTCATTAGGTTGGTTAACAAGACCATTTGGGGGGAGGGAGGGATGATTTGTGTCAGAATAAGTATGTGTGAGAATATAGGAACCTTGTCAGGGGAAACACAAGGTTTATCTACTCTATTGTTCTGTCACTATGGTGTCCAATAGGAGGAACACAGGAGGCTCAAAAGCTAATCACTTTTGTAGTACTATCCTTCTGTCTGGGTTCCTCTGTCCACCCGGCCTGAAATAAAGACACGAGATACATTTCTGGAATTAATATTGGTCCACAATTTATTAACATTGTATCAGACTATTTCTCCTACTGCTAAGTCCTAGAAGGGGGACCTGAAAGGGCAGGTGGCTCTCTGGTATTTACAAATGGCGTAAGTGGGAGTTGACCGGTGATTTAGCACCTCCAGCAATGGTGAAGTTGTGGGGAGCTCTCCCCAAGGCCTTTCCAGCTAGGGTCATAAATAACTCTATAAAATAACACTATAAAATATAAATAACACTATAAAATAGCACCATGAAGGAACATAAGTCGAGAGAAACTTCCTAGAGAAGGAAACACCTCACCTCACAATATTGGCTTGCTGTTGTGCTAAGGAAGACTTGCTATGAGAAGTGCTATGAACATGAGGGAGAAAACAGACAAGGAGTCATTAGGTTGGTTAACAAGACCATTTGGGGGGAGGGAGGGATGATTTGTGTCAGAATAAGTATGTGTGAGAATATAGGAACCTTGTCAGGGGAAACACAAGGTTTATCTACTCTATTGTTCTGTCACTATGGTGTCCAATAGGAGGAACACAGGAGGCTCAAAAGCTAATCACTTTTGTAGTACTATCCTTCTGTCTGGGTTCCTCTGTCCACCCGGCCTGAAATAAAGACACGAGATACATTTCTGGAATTAATATTGGTCCACAATTTATTAACATTGTATCAGACTATTTCTCCTACTGCTAAGTCCTAGAAGGGGGACCTGAAAGGGCAGGTGGCTCTCTGGTATTTACAAATGGCGTAAGTGGGAGTTGACCGGTGATTTAGCACCTCCAGCAATGGTGAAGTTGTGGGGAGCTCTCCCCAAGGCCTTTCCAGCTAGGGTCATAAATAACTCTGTTCTGTCACATCTACTTCTACACCTAATTTGGGAATTTAAAGGCTGACCTTGTACAAGGTACTATTTTCTACTATTACCCTTAAGGGACTTTTAGCTGCTGTTTCTTACCGCCACAGGAAGAGGGGCTACTTCATATGCCCCTTTCTACCCATCCAGCCAAGCAGCTCGACACAGAGTCCCCCGTAGAGGTCAGATAGAAAAAGCTCAAGGCCCAACTCCAACAAGTGTACCCCACCAGCCCGGTAAAGGTCTGGCCAGCCAAACCTGATGGTGTGGTGGGTGATGATGGACCCACCCTGTTGACGGACAAAGTTGCCCAGACTCCCTGTTGACACATTTCTGGGCTCTGTCAATTGTCTCAGGGTGAAAGTTCCCTTTCCATACAAGGTGGGGCAGTAGATAAGACCACAGGTATTGCATTTGGAGGTGCAATGCTTTTAAGCATTAGCACGTAGGACGAGAGACTTGCTGACCTGCCGCGTGCTCACCTGCAATAACAAAGCAAAGTCATTACACTGATTACTGGGAGCAATACATAAAATATTTTAGCAAAATGCTGCAGACAAAATGAATTAATCAGCCCAGTAAATTAAGTAATTAGTCCAATTGATTACTGGGAATACTGGGAACGATACATAAAGTATTTTAGCAAAATGCTGCAAATGAAATGAATTGATTAGACCATGGACTGTGGCCCTAGGTGGGTTTGATTTGGCTGTGGCCTTTCCACTTTTGGGTGGCATGACCATAGGCTTAAGACATTTGCCGTTATAAGTATAATCAAGTTGATTCCAGTGGGTGTAGCAAAAATTTGAACATACTATGTAGCCCCTTTTCTGTGACGGATGGTGCAAGCAGAAAATTTAAATCAGGTGAAATTTATTGAAGAATATTCCCTAGTGAGCCAGTAACCCTCAATATGAATTAGGAAATGGATTAGGAAATGAGGAACATTAGGTGTTAGGTATTAATAGGTCCAAAGATTAGGAATGAGGGCTGCCGAGACCATAGGTTTTGGGAGGGTGCTGAACAGGTGGGCAGCACCCTTCTAATAATATTAGGGATCATTAACTGATTTGTATGCACTACATTCAGGCCCCCTCTTTAAAGGGATGATTAACTGTTGCATTGAATGAATTTCATATCAATAAATTGTGGCTGGGTGGCCAAAGGCTATTTCTAAAGTATCTTTGAAAGATTGCTACAAAGACAACAATATTTATTGATTGGGGATCTACACTTAGAGATTCAATTCATCTTAGAAACTGTATGCAGCTTTACTACTGAAAAGAGAGTAGTATCCAAGATCCAAATGACTCTTCCTGTTTCAATTCCTAACAGTTAAAAAATGAATATCGTGAAAGGTGTGCAGTTCACTGTCAGAAGATTGATTTTGCCTCATTGTGCAGATCTGAGAGGCAATGGATTGGCGATGTACTGCATATAATGGGAAGTAGCTGACTCCGTTCTAACCTCCTAAGGCTTACAAACGTGGAAGCTTCTGCATTTAAGATAGTGCAGCTTTGAGGTCTCCGGCTGACAGAGGCAAGGGGGAGACTCTCAAGGTTTGAATCTGAAAGGATTAGCCACACCCTTCTCACAGAACTTGGACGCTGAAAAGTGCTTGTATAGCTAGAGGGATTCAAAGGCATCACACAAAGCCTCTTCTTTTTGCTCTTTCTTCAGTCCACAGGCTATTTGCATCCTTCATTATGGATGAAGACAGAATTTATGAGTCTAATGTTTCATTTTGGAACTAGAGACATCTCTTTTTTTTCCTGAGGACATTTCGGTCATTATTAATAAAGATCTATTAGACACATTGATTGCCACTGTCTGCTTTTGGCAGCTAGTTAGATGATCCTCCTAGCTCTCATAAATAGCATTGCTTTGGGCCTGTGGTATGAATAAGCTACAGGCCCATTATTTAGGAGTTGGCTTTGTTAAGCTATGTCATATCCTATTAAAAGCAAGTCCTAGTAAATGAAGGCTGATGCCTCCACACTGCCAATGACTCAATGGTTAGTGCCAATCACCATCATCAAAGCAACCTGTGGGCCCTCATCACATCAGAACCACTTAAAGTTCTCCCCGCTCCCAATTCCAGCTACAGTATGAAAGCCCATAGGTAACTGTCCCACACCAGAAATGAATGATGGATTAATTCCCTTGCAGAAGAATTATCTTACATAAAGGTTCCCCAGGCTTTTCCTGAACATTCAACTTACCAGACTTGGTTTTTAAGAGAGACACTGGGAAGTCTTCATCATTATACCTTGATGTTATGATGCAGTATGTAGAGGGAAAGCCTAATTAAAGTTGACATTTTAATTGGAGAATAATAAATGTCCTTCACCAAACTTTCTCGAAACTGTTCACAGGTGACTGATTATACAGAAGCGTTCCTCCACTCCAGCCTCTAGGTATCTCCTTAGCTACAACTTTGAGAATATAAAACTTTTCTATCTATATTCCCCTTTGGCATAGAAGGCACGTTTTATCCCATCCCCCTTTGTTATTGAACAGGATGGTTTAATTTGATTTTCAGTGCTTTGCTGATTATGCTAAGATCTCAGTTGATGTTCCATGCAAGATTTTCAGAACTGTCTTGACCAATAGCAGTGGTTTCTTAGTCCCATCACCAGATGAATAATACAACCTTCCCCAAACCATTGCACCACCTTTCTCACATTCCCATACAGTGTCGTTCATTCCCATACACTGTGTCTTCCATTTGCTTCTCCCATCCCATAACTGGGATAGCAGAAGCAAATGAAAGCTCATTCAAGCCCCATCTTTTACTAGAGTGGGGACAGGGGACAAAGGAGCCCAATCAATGGTATATTTCTTGCCTTCCAGGAAGATCAACCTGGCTCCATCCACTGAACGTGAGAATAGTAATAGAGAGCTAGTTTTCCTACTCTGTGCCTGGAACAACACTCAGTTCCAATTACTCATTGCAAATGGATGACACAGTTGAAGGCAAGGCCAAACACACTTCTTTCACTAAGTCGAGGTACACAGGCCACTATAGTACCTTTCTTAAATCATATCCACCCCTAAAGTAAGAGCTGTTTTGCCCAAAATTAACAGAGATCCTTTTTGTGACTGTTTTTTGACTTGGGAATAGCGTTGTTTCAAGATAAATTATTAGCAATGGAAATAATGATTTACATTGTTCAGAACAACAGAGGAATATTAGTTGTATTGCTTGTTGCTCAAAAATAACTTATGTTACTTTTGACTTCTTGTTTTAAAAATCTTTTTAATTTGCCTCTCTCCAACAAGCTGAAAGCACTCTCAAATGACTCCAAAGTAGTTTTTTAGTAGGTCGTTATATAAAAATAGGTTGATAAGTAAAAAATATATAATATTCTGATGCTTTTTGAAAGCCAACAGTTTTCACCAATTGTTGCCCCACCAAAGGAACACATTACAAGTAATGATATTATTTGAATGGCTTGATTTCAATACAATTTGGGACTCGCAACTAGAATAGACACTTTACTGTTTAGATTACATTTACTGTACAAAATTGTGTCAAATCACCCTGTAGGGACTGTTTCAACAGCCGTATCCCAGCTGGGACTAGCAGTCAGACTAAAACCATTCTTTCTAACCTCTCAGCGGAATAAACTTACAAGAAAACAAACGATAGCTGTGTCTTTCTGGTAATTATCGACATGCCAAGAAAAATCATTTCACAGAACTAAGCTAAGAAACAAACATTCCATTCTCTGTGATTCTGTCCTGACAGTAACGTAGAACAGGGGCACATTGACAAGTGGAAATTTGATAGATAACTGCTGTGTCCTTACTGGTAGAACCTCCTCCTGTATGAATAACACCTCAGTTGCCTCATCAGCCAAGGCAACTCCATATCAGCAACTGAAGATAGAAAAATGTTTAGGGAAGCATTGGATATGAGAATAGACCAGGAAAGACAAAAAAATACAACTGCTTTTAAAAATACCAATTGATCTCTGTATGGATATCATTACAGCGAGCCTCAACACCCGTCACAGAATCACACATGGGCCTATCTCTATTGTTCAATGGAAATGATATGTTTGTCAGTGGCAGATTGCCACTAATTAAGTATCTCCTTTTTATTTTAGGATCTGTGTGATGTAGACACAATGAGACAAAGCCATGTACACCCTGAAATTGGGGGAGGGGAGAGCAAGGTATTCACTTAGCGTCAACCTGGTGGTGATTATGCTGTTCCCATTGCATAGGCCAGTGGTGGCACACCTTCAGTACTCCAGATGTTTTGGACCACAACTCCCACAGTCCTTTGCCATTGGCAATACAAGTAGAGATGGGCACAAATCAGAAAAATGGCATTTTGTTTATCGTTTGTCGTTTGGAGGGTCCGTTTCGGTTCGTTTCCGTTTTTCGTGAATTTTTGAAAAAAATTGTTTTCATTTTTGTTCGTTTCGTTACTATTTCATTACCATTTAATTCAATTTTTTGTGAATTTTTTTTGGATTTTAAGCAATTCACTCATATTGCAGTAACGGAAACGAAACGCACGACGAAAATTCCGGTGTTTCTGTGGATAAAAAATTTGTTTGTCGTTTTGTTATGTAACGAAACAAAAAAAACGAAAACAGAAACGAAAAATTGTTCATTTCGTGCCCATCTCTAAATACAAGCTTGGAATTCTGGCAGTTGTGGTCCAAAACATCTGGAGTGCTGAAGGTGTGCCACCACTGGCCTATGCAATGAGAACAGCATAGTCACTACCAGGTGATTTTCCCTTAAAATGGACAGAAATCACCTATTCCTATTAGCCAAGCAAGTTGAAGATTTGCTATCTTTAAATAGCAGCCACTGCCACAATTTCTATACATTTCCACTGAAGACACCCTCTTCGAACTACGTCATGTTGTTAAAACATGGTGTGGCCTATGTGGAAGCCAAGTAGATTAGCAGAAAACTTATATATGATCTAATTTCTGGATTCTAGCTAATGTTCCTGTCCTCAGTTATTATACACTTTGTACAGTACTGAGCTTGAGATGTGTAGCTTGTTTCCTGCAGTAAAAATCTCACCACCACCACCACCACCCTGTGTGTCTGTATGCATGCACGTGTGCACATGCATGTGCACGCGTGCCCCTTGAATACTGGAAAAGCTGGTGACATTGACAGAATATTTGTAATGGAGAAGAAAACCTCTTTTCCCAGTTCTGTTAAATATTTAAAAGCTGCTTTCATTGTCCAAAGAAAAGGTATTTGACCAAGACTGTTAATATCATGTTTATTGTTGAACTGAACTGAAGTGTGAGCCATGGATACATTCAGAAGCTATGATATGAACTACTGTATGCCTTGTCAATGACCTTGAAATGTGGACACATGTGAACATAATGAATTTTAGCAAATTTAAACTAGTGATAAAGATCTTCAAGAAATAACATCCCTTTTCAGTTTATATATAATGAAAATTTTGATATTCAAAACAGAAATGAGCTGGCAAAGCCAAAACCATATTTTCCCTTAAAATGGACAAAAACTAGTGAATTCATGTTATCCTCAAGAAGCAAAATGTTATTTGTAAAGTATGCTAGTGCTATGTTTTATTCATCATTTATCATAATCCTTTTATCAACAGACTAAAATAATGAGGGAGCAGATCAGTAAAATACTATGGACCCATTTAATAGAAGTAGTGCTGCTATGTATTCATTGCTAAACACTGCAAAAATGCCAAATCATTTCCTATTTTAGGAATAATTCTTGCTTTTTCTTCAGGACGTGTGGTATTGAAATATACCTCAGCCTTTTGCTGTTTTTATCTTTTATCCCCCTCTATTTCGCTTTTTCAAGGAAGAAAGAAAATGAAACAGGCTTAACCTTCATCACCAAATGTATTCACAGGGAAAAATAAAATCACTGACACACCTTCTTTCCTCAGAACTGTGTACCCACTTTAACAGCACAGACGTAAAGGGTCAGTAATGAACTGTCCCTCTTTTGGATCAATCATCTCCTTCATCAGTCTGTACCTGTAGGTGTTTTCATCTCCAAAAAGAAAAGGCGAAGTGGTCAAAGAGCTCTCAGCAAATCTTTTAGGAAATATAAATGCATTAGTTATTAGCCCATCAAGACCATTTTTCAGCTCTCTAAAAAGCTGTGGAATGTACAGAGTATGCTCAGCAAATACAACATCCAGTCATCATGATCCGAGGATGGCTGATCAACTGTGAAGAAGGTCACCATATTTATGTCTATTTAAATTTTCTTCCCCTTAAAATAATAAAAGCAAAAACGGTTAACCTTATTTTTCTTTTGGAAGTTACACTAACCTCTTCTCTTTCTGGTATTATACTGAGAACTCATTCATCCCAGGCAGAAAGTGTCTCAAGGAGGAAATAAACCTGTTGAGGTGTTGAACTGAAGCAGGAAAGTTCAGGATGCTGAACAGCTACTGCTGTAGAAGAGTGTGGCTGCATTTGGGACCATGGACAATAGCCAGGGAACAGGTGATTTGCCTGAAGATCCAGCATCCTCATATGCCAGCATTGTTGAGCTTCAGAGCCAGAATGCTTCCAGAAACTCTAGATCCATTTTATAATTATATGGTGTCTTATTCTTGGTCCACTGGCTTCTTTGGAGAGGAAATCCTGGTGATCCTGACCTAAATGGGGAACAATGCCCAAGAATGTCCTTTTCACTAGAAGTGCCTCATCTGGTGCTTGGGGTCTGATGGCAGTGGTGTTTCCTGTGGATTAGTCAACAGGGTGCAGGATCCAAGCTAGAGTTTCTGATATACGGGCAGTGGGGAGCAAATTTGAGAACACCTCCAATCTCCTGCTAGAGAATAAAATCTTTTGTAGATTTTTTTGATCAAGTTTAGTGTTACATTCTCTGTCTCCCCACCCCAATCCATTTTTATGCATTGGACACAATAATATTGTCCAAAAAAGATAGACATGCATCTTGATCTAGTTTTGGGCCTTTGTTGAAAATCTGCCTCTGTTTTCATCCCCAGAAATTCATCTGCCCCTGGTTTCATCTGCAGCATTCATGTCATTCTATTTGTTTTTGTTTTTTTACCCAGAGGAGTTTCATTAATGGATTACCTTAGCTATAAGGCACTAGTGGCATTGCACCTCAAACTTTTATTGTTTGAGATCATCCTCTTTATGGTGCCTACATGCTTGTAATTTGAGACATCATCAGGGTCACAGTCTAGCCAGGTGCTAATCATGCACATCCTGATGGGGAAGAATGTACAGTGGAATTATTAGGTCACTGGATGACATTAAGTCTATCATGCTTTCTCATCCTCAATGTTGTTGCAAAGGTGAAATGCAGAGGAAACTAGGGATGGGCACGCAATGGAAAAATTGAAATTTGTTTCATTTCATTTCGTTTTGTTTTCCCTGTGATTCATTTTGTTTCATTATTTTTTTAAAAAATGTATTAAATGAACCAGTAATTAAATGATTTGTTACTCTATTAAACCAGTCCCCTGGGTTCTAGAGGCACCAAATTTGGTGTGAATATTTTTAAAAAAATATTCACTGGAAAATTACTGATGCCAGGTATGTGAATGGCAGGCTTAGCTTCCCCATGCAATTTTAGGGAACCCCTTGAAATTTGGAAAGTTTTTGGTTTCACAGAATGGAGTTATTGAGCTCCAAAGGAGGTGTGGGGAGGGGATGCTTAATGGAAAGAGAGTGTCTGGTGCATTTTACCAATTATAGGGTTAATTTACAACCAAATCTCTCCAATATGGGAGTGCTTCAAGGGGAGAGCTTGATGAAGCTACACTGTAATTTCCACTCTGCTACCTTCCTGAGATCACTCTTTTCAAGCACATAACATAACTATTAGAAATGTTTTTTTCTGTCCCCCCTTTGAAGTTGAATAACTCAGCCCCCTGAAGCCCAAATCTCTCCATATTTGGAGGGCTTAAAGGTGAGTGTCCAAGGAAGGTTCACACCACATTTGGTAACTCTAGGACCCAGGGGAGCCGTTTTACAGAGAAATTAATCAGTTCATTTTAAACAAAAAACACAGTTTTTTTCATTACTAACAAAACACTTCTTCCCCTGTTCGATTCGTTTCATTTTGTTTTTGTTAAATAGCAAACCAACAAATCAGTGTTTCATTTTTGTTTGGTGCCCATCCCTAGAGGAGACCTATGGTGTCAGTGGAGGAATGACAGGATATAAATGCAACTGAAATAAATTGTTTCATTTCACTGAATATGTAGAACTACTGTGCTTTGAGCAACTATCACCATTTAAAATAAGATTACCGTGATTGTCTGAATGATACCAACACGTCTATCTATTACATAGAAGTAATGGTTTAACACTGGCAAAGGCTAACATCAAGCTACCATTCTCAACCCAACATTTGCTCTGGGGACAGGTCTGCATTACATGCTGAAGGTATGTCAGGATTAAGAGGCCTTGTGGCACTACAGCACACATACACACACAAAGAGTTTTCTATCTTTATATTCCTTTTAAAAACTATTTAGAGGCCTCCCATATTCTGCAGCCCTATGCTGTAGCTTCCTTAGTTTGCACATAAATCTGGCACTGCCTAGAGTCCAATGAATTTCAAATGTTTATTGAGTTCATTCTGCTGCAATCCACTTCTTCTGTTGGTGCCCATTTCTAAAATCGTAAAAGCACTCCCCAAAATTTCAGTGCCATTGCATTACTTACGAGATAATAATGAATGTTGTGCATTAAAGACCCCCACCCCCACCTACAAAAGTTGTTTTTCATAGGCAAACACTTTATCTTGCTGTTCTTCAAAAATTACTTGGTTATGGTTGTATAAGTGAACATAAAAATTGTTTGTCGGCATTCAGTGAATGCTATGATATTAATCTCACTTTAATATGCTGTTGTAAATTGACCTTAACAAGCTGATCCAGCTGTTAAATACAAATTGGCATATAAATGCTTACTCAGAAACTATAAGATCTTTTTTATGATTTTGACTAATGGCTACTAATGTGAGGTACTTGTACTCTTGACCTTTGTGTTATATATCAACATGCCAGTCCTGGTGCAATGGTTGCTTGTATTTATATCTATGACTTCAGTATATAATATTTAAACTTATAAAGACCACCAGCCTCAGACAGAAATTTTCTTTCACTCATGGTCTAAACAGCTCTTCTTATCTCCCACTGTCCTGTATCTTCCATACAGATAATGCAAGAAACATTTTTACATGGGGAATTAACTATTATCTGTGTGCAAATTGGCAGAATTAATTAGAATATTTTTCTAGTAGTCCACTAATTAAAGGCATCTAACCAATGAGGGCAGCATGGGTAGCTACTATAGAGAAAGCACCTTTCAAATTTGCCAAACTTCTCCGTGAACATACACAAGATTGAGTGACAACTAGGTCATATTGCAGGCCTGCCTCGGTTTATGAAATTTAATCCATTCTCTGGGATGTTTCGTGTTCTGGAAAATTTGTAAAACTGGAAATGCTTGGGGGTGCAATGCATCCTGGGTACTTTTTTCAATGCCTTACGTAAACTGAGGTATTGGCAAAAAGAGTTAATGGATTTCTTTTCATGAACTGAAAATTATGTAAACAAAGGTGTTTGTCAACTGAGGTATGCCTGTACTATTATCCATGCAGTGCACAAAAACAAAGGGAGGAAAGATGAAGACATGGCAGCTCAGCAAGCACCAGCCCTTAAATCCTATTCAGATGATATTTAAATCCGTGCTTGCTAGGGGGCATGGTGGCTCAGTGGACTAAGGCTCTGAAAACTGTCGGCAACTCGGCAGTTTGAATCCCATGTGCCACACAGCGGAGCGAGTTCCCAATGATAACCCCAGCTCCTGCCAACCTAGCAGTTCGAAAGTATGTAAATGCAAGTAGATAAATAGGTACCGCCGTAAAAAGCGGGAAGGTAAAACAGGGTTTCCTTGCAGCCATGCCGGCCACGTGGACACAGACTTGCACAACGCTGGCTCTTTCGACTTGAATACGGAGATGAGCACCACCCCTAGAGTCGGACATGACTAGCATGCATGTGCGTGGGGAAACTTTAACCTTTACCTTTTTTTACCACAACTTATCTTTCTTGTCCTGCAAATGAGCAAGGCATTCCATGATGCTCATTGGAATAACGCAAGTACAAGCTTTTGTGCAATTTTTTTTTAAAAACTGCACAAATAGCATTTTAATGCAAATAACCATTTTTTCCCAAATGAAAAAGGCTGCTGCTTTGTTGCTTTGGCTTCTGAGGATTAAAATCAGCAGCGGTGGTGTTCTGTAAGGCCTTCTTATTTCTTATTTCTTTGCATCCCAAAGAAAAAGGAGGGGATTTGTATGCCGCAGTTGGCAAAAAAAAAATTATGAAGATGCACATGGGGGAGATGGGGATGGCTTTTTTATTTGGAACCAGAGAATGTTGCAGAACCTGAAAATTTGTCATTGAGTATTTTTTTTCCAATTGAGAGAGTCTAAATTGGGGAGAAAGGATTTAGTGTTCTTTACTCTCCTATTTAAACCTGGCTTTGTGAACAGCCACGCAAGGTGGAAGCCAGCACCTCCATTCCTATGTTCACATGTATCCTGGGCAGCTTTTTTAGGTGGTGCCTCCATGCATGCACCTGTTTGCTCAAAGGTCCCTCTAGGCAGATGATTGTTCTATGTGTTTATGACTTTCACATGGTACATGCCAACATAGGAGTGGATGTACTGATTCAACTTTGATCAGCTGTGCAGGATGAGGTACAGGAGAAATGAAAATATGTCCATGATGTTGAATTGGGAATGTTGTGGTACAGCTCTAGCCTTATGTTTGGGGTAATTATGTTTTGAATAATGCCCACGTCAGACTGCAGTTCTTTCTCAGAGTGCCCGGCATGAAAGAAAACAGTTCGGAGAAGGGAAAGGATAAACAGCACCGGGAAGCATAGAATGAGTCAATGCCTCAGAAGATTAGTTCAGTGGGTGGTCAGCTTCATAGGAAAGAAGATGGCAATTTAGGTATTCTGTGTCCAAAGTGTATGCAGCTTTAAAAGCAGTAAATCAGACTCTGTGCTCAGAAATCACTTGGGATTAATTAGGAGATGCAGTAGCCACGAAGAAGCGTCTATAAAACACACACCCAATCTAGTTGGAATATTCTGCCCCATCTTTAGCATCCAAATGATTTTCAAATATAATTGCAGTCCCATTTAGAGTATGTTGAAGTATTTCCACTTGGATGTGGCCAAGATGTGTATGACAGTAAGATTTACTGTATCCAAGAAAAGAATTGTACTGATCTCAAGAATCATCCTAAGATTTTGAATAGGTATTTGACGGGTAGTAATTGTGTCTACAGTTATTTATTTATTTATTTATTTATTTATTTATTTATTTATTGGATTTTTATACCTCCCATCTGGCAGTGAGGTCACTCTGGGTGGTTTACAATGATTAATAAACGCAAATAATTCATACAATAAAAACTTATACACCTTGTTATACATTTATATCTCATTGCTGAGTAGATTTCCTTCAGCTGGAATTTGGTTTTGCTAGCCCAAGGGGGTTATTTTACCAGCAAAACTAACACATTAAAAGAGCTCATTGAGCAATAAAATATCAATGTGTACAAGTATGTATGCATATATGTGTACATGGGCGTGTACTTACACACAGACACAGAACAGTTCTTGACCACATTATGATGCAATTTAGCAGGACAGCATACAAAGTATAGTCATCAGAGGTCCTAAATGTGCACATCTTTCCACGGTACTGAATGAAAATTGAAATTTCTGTCTATCGTCATCATTACCGCCTTGTTGTGGTAAATCCAATGCTTTGAATCCATTAACCTTTCATTGTGTGGTGCTACCATCCAGTGCTAAAGATTAGCTACTGACACATTTATCAAAGGATGATAAATGAGCTGTCCTTTTAGATGTCTGATTATTTGACCTTTATTCAGTTAAAAGCAAAAGGAGCTGATGATGTTAAGTGGCTGCCAGTTTAGAATGAAATTGAAACCCAGGAAATGAATGCTTGGAATTGTCTTCAACAGTGCAAAGTTAGGCCATCAATTTAAGTTTAAAGCAAACAAAACAAAATCACATGTAAACTGTTATTTCATTAATATGGTTCTTATAGAGAACAAGCAAACTTCAAAGAAGTGTCATGTTCTCAGAGGAGGCTATTGTGTTGCAGAAAGGCCAAATTAGGATTGCTCAAAAGCAGTTAGGAAGTCTCAAATTCTGAAAACAATATTGGGAAGAATGTTGCTGCCTGATTACAGGAACATATGACACTATACCATAAAGCCATATTCAATTGTTCTCTAATCCAGTTGTGAGATCAGGATTCTGACCCCTGAACATCTCCCTAAGAGCCCTACAGAATCTGACTGACATCTAGGGAAAATTCAGAAGATTATACTCATTACAGCTGACATTTATCCATCAGGATAAAGTCCAGGCTGAAATTAATTCTTTCCACATATAACAGAATTTATCTGAGTTTCAAAGTATACATCTTTCCCCTGCTTCAATAAGGGAGTATTAGCTTGTCTAGTTGCACAAGATTTATTTATCTTCATTGCTTCTATGTTCCATATGCACCAAATACTTCAGAGTTGTAAAAATACAAAGTCCTACAAGCTATGGAAAACTGCATGCACATATGCTTCAACAGAAATTACCACCCACAAATCTTAGAAATAGGAAAAGCTGCAAATAAGAAATAACCCAAAAACCAAAACTTACGTTGTAGCCAGAAAATAGATCCTATTTCCACATTTCAGGAGAATGCATTTTTAGCTTATAGTCTGAAAAGGCATAATGAAAAGAGAACAGAGAACAAATCTTAAAATGTTGATGTTCTTAGCATTAAAATATATATGAAAGAAAAATATAGTACATGGTCTCTTGGCATATCTATAAAATAGAGACGGGCACGAAACAAACTTTTTTTCATTTCCGTTATTCATTATTTGTTTCGTTACGTAATGAAACGACTAATGAAAATTGTGATGAAAATGGAACAAAATGAATAGAACCACGAAAATTGGGTTCATTACGTTTCATTTTCGTTAATGGCGACGTGCAATGAAATGAGCTGTTTTAAATGTTAAAAAACGCCCTGGACATCCGTAAAAACGCAGCAATAATTATTTATACTGTCTGATAATACCTACCGGGGGGGTGTCCTTAAAACATTCATTTATGTATTTTCTCAGATCGCTGTATTTTTTTCCTTTAAGGGGAGTTAGGGGACATCGACGCAAAATGGCTCTCAGATGCCTAATATTGATTTCTTGGGTATTAAAACGCCCTGGACATGCGTAAAAATGCAGCAATAATGCAATAATTATTTAAAATTATTACCTACCAGGGGGTTGGGATCCTTAAAACGTTTGCTTTTGTCTTCTCCCATCACAATGTATTTTTCTTTTCCCTTTAAGGCTGACAAAATGGATGTCACTAGCCACAAAATGGAGGCAAGCCATGTGATGGGATCATGTTCAACCAATAGCATGCCAAGGTTGCAGACTGGGCAGGTCTGGCAGCCACAGAGGGCATAAAAAGCTCTGGCAGCCCGCATCCTCCTTGCAGTCTCCAGTGGGAGTTAGGGTGGGATTGCTGTGTCTGCGACTCTAGCTTCAGTCCTGCAGCCTCCCTGTGTGCGTGTGTGCGTACCTCTCGGTGAGTACCTTCCCCTGCCCCACAGTGCAGTCACTCTGGGGTGCCTTGCACCCTGGGCAATGCCCGTCGCTGCCTTTGCAGCCTCCCTGCGTACCTAGTCTATACTGTATCTCTGCCAGCGTCAATTTTTTTCAGTGTTTTCCCTCTGGTCTGGGGTGTTGGGGGATGCCCGCGCACGGAAATGCTTTAAAAATCGTGCAAAAAGCAGGTAGAAATGAAAAATGAAAAAAGGAAAAACAAAAATGAAATTTTTCCAAAAATTCACGAAAAAAGGAAACAAACCGAAATGGACCTCTCAACGAAAAATGAAAAACCGAAATGCCATTTTTTTTATTCATGCCCATCTCTACTATACAACATGCAAATTGTTCTCACCCAGTCAAGTCAGTTTTGTGCCAGTTTGCATCTATGGAGGAAAATCCATGATGGTGGTTATCACTAGGCTTCTGGAGATGAAGATTGTTGCTTCATTGTTACATGGTTGTTGATGGTGGTAACCAGTGTGTGTGTGGTGTGGAGTATTGATGAGTTGAATGCTGATGTTGAGGTATATTTACATCTCTCCTATTTGCTTTATTTTTTATTTCTTTTGGTTGTTTTCCTTTCCCTTACAACTAAAAACAATCCTTTCTGCTGGCATTAGAGGCCCAAGGGCCTGAAGCACTAAGGTAATTGTTTAAATATAAAATTCATTGGTCCTTGCAGTCTTTGTGTTGTGATTTCAAAGGTTTGTAGTAACTCAGTATCTTGCAAGCTGCTACTATGATATTAATGCTATTATTCTGACTAATTGTTTTTGCAAAGCCTCAATGAATAAAGGCCTATAACATGAATCATCTGTTGTGTTAGAATCTTGGAGCACCAGAATTTTGTAATTTCAGAGATTGCAAGCTATGGGATCAGCAAATACTCCATATTTACACATTACAACATAAAATAAACACATTCAACTTTTGAATATTGTTGTAGAATGGCTTTCTTTGGCTGGAGAGCTAGCTAAGTGTTTCCCAATGACTATAATAGTTCAAGCCCCTATCTAAAAGCACTTTCAATTTCAGTGTTACCCCATATAATTGTATTAACATTCTTATACACACATTGACATGGCAGCATCAAGATGGAGAACCTTGCCTTTATCACTATGCTCAAATGATGAATCTGCATAGGAAATATGTAGCAACTTGCAAGCATCCAGATTATCTCTTGTATAAAATCCACACTCAAAGATGGACTCCACTTTTCTGACTACAGTTTCATAAACAATACAATAACAAAAAAGCAGGGGGATTTCTGACTAAGGCTGTAGATATCTATAATTTCTAACCACACTTGAAAATGTTGGCTGCTTCCATCCTTGATCAAATTAAGCTCCTAAACCAAGCTAACATTTTTGATTTAAAACATGATATTATTTATACTGAACTGATCAATTCCATCCACTGTCATGACACTGATTGCAATTAAATCTTATTAAGTATAATGTTTTAGTTCTTCCATTTTACATGGAAACATGTTATTCATCATAATAAAAAAGGGAGTGATTATTAAAAGCCTGCAGGACTTTATTATTGATTTGAGATAATTGCCCCCAAATTTAAAATTAAACCTATGTAGATTATAGTTAGTGCTGCCTAGATGCCCTAAACACATCCAGTCTCACCTGATTTCAGAAGCTAAGCAGGGTCGGTCCTGGTTAGTACTTGGATGAGTGACCGCCAGGGCATGCCAGGTGCTGTAGGTGCCTGGAGTAGGAACTGGCAAACCAAACCAGCATTCCTGCCAAGAAAACTCCATGGACATGGGGTCACAAAGAGTTGATCGTGACTATAATGACACAACACACACACACACACACACACACACACACACACACAGAGAGAGAGAGAGAGAGAGAGAGAGAGAGAGAGAGAGAGAGAGAGAGATATTATAGTCATTTTTACATAGGAAATTATCTAAATAAATTAACTATTCTAAAAACCTTTCAGTCATGAAGGATGCAATATTTTCCATCCCATAAGATGTCCAGATGAAGAAAAATATGGAATTGAATAGAATCCATGCAAATCGGCATAGCTGTAGCCAAAGTGCGAGCTTTCATTAAGATATATCTATTCCCGGGTTGGACAAATGTTTAATCAAAATGAACTACACAAAATACAGCTTTTCTATCAGGATTAATTTAAACTATTATGAAGAAACTGATATGCAATATTGTTGCAACTCTGAGTGGCCAGTTAAAGTGGAATATATCTGCATTAGGCATTTCATTTCGGAATGGGCCTGGTTCCAAAATAAAGCACGGCAGCACAGGTGCTTTTTGGAACTTGGACCCACCTTCATGAAACGAAATCACCTATTGACTTAGTTTGCCTTACTTTGCACAGGGCTAAACTCCAACCAGGAAGCAGCCTCCAACACGTCATTGTTCCTTCTCCCTGGCGCTGGCCAATCAGACAAGGAGGCAGGATGATGCATTTCTCTGCCAGCTACTGAATGTCTTTCCCATTCTGAAACAAAAGGTCCATGCCTACTCTGCATTAAGATATATCCTCTTTGTTTAAATGAAAAGGAGGCAAAAATATCCTTGATCAGAAAAAAATGTTTTACATCTGCATCAAATCACTGGATGCAGCACAATTGAATGAAGACTTCTCCCATCTTTCTCTCCTCTTTCTCCCTGTAAGCGTCCTTCTCTCCTCACTCTTAGTTTCTGCTGACTCAGACACCATGGCTTGATAGCTGATTTGAAAACACACTGAAACTCCTGATGTGTGTGTAAAAGCGTGGGGTTTAGTGATTTCAGCAAGTGATTTCAGCTCTGTGACATAGTATGCTGGAGACAGCTTCTATGGTAACAACTCTTTATTCAGGGAGAGAACAAGGCTGGGGACTGGGGCGAGGGAGCTACATTTATAGGAACGAGGACAGGCTAGGAAAAGATACATTTTGGAGGGAACAATTACAAGCAATCACAAAGCTGCCTTTTGGCGGAAACCAATAGGATTGAGGATCCAAATGCAGCAACTAGAAATAACCAATAGGCCTGTTCCATTTGGGAACAGGAAGGCAGTTACTTCAACATAAGCAATCACAGATAATAGGAATACAGATCAATACACAACAGTGTGTGCCTGCCATTTGAACTGCTTCAGATAAACAGTTCTACAACACAGAATGTTGTGGTGTGATCAAGGCCCCGAGGCAAGATGAACATACAATGCCTTGCAAATGGGGTGGATATGTGGCATAGCCTAGTTCAAAAGTGGCATTCCTCACCCACTTCTGAGAATGTTATTTCTATGAAACGCAAAGAATGGAAGCGACATTTTGTAATAAGGATTCCCCAAATCTCCCACCACCATGTTCTTAAAGACACATCTTGCACACCCTGCTTGAAGCATGGGTGCCAATTTTCACAGAATCACAAACTTAGAGAGCACCCAAACATCTTCAGTCCATGACAATGGAGGAATCAACAACAATGGCCTCCCCACAAGGCCAAGGTCCGAGTGGGGAGGCTTTGTCCCTGCCGGACTCCGTAGTCGGACCGAGGAGAGGCGCGGGGGATATCTCGCGATAGCTGTCGCGGGGTGCCCTTATAAGGGTGCCACGCGGCGTCCCCGGCCTCTCTTTGATCCGACCGGCACCGGGAGAGGACTCGCCGTTCCGGCTCGGAGGAAGGAGCGTTGGGCCCGTGCCGTCAGCCGGGCCCTAGGTGATCAACGGTTGGGACCTACTGCAGCTTAACTGCAGGTCCCAACCCTGCGGAGCCGTCCGCTGCCGCTGCCGGGGCTCCTTTACAATAAATAAAAAAAAACACACAAAACAAAACAAAACAAAGTGCCCCCGTCCGCCGGCTAAGTTCCGGCAGGGGCCTGGAGGCTGTGGGTCGGGAGCCGGTGCCAGCACGCGCGGCCCCCGATCGGAGAGCGGAAGACCCGCTCTTTGGTTAAACAACAAAAAAAAAAAAAAGAAAAAGAAAAAAAAGCACACACACGCCACATACACACATGCAGACAACGCAAACACACGTGTGTGCCAGGCGCCTGGAGGCTTGCGTCGCCCCCCACCCCCAGGAAAGTCTCCCCACCCCGCTCGTCCCGGCTCTCCGACCACCAGCTGTTCGTCGGGAGCCGCGCGGGACGAGCAGCCCCCACCAGAGAGCGAACAAGCCGCTCTTGTAATAACTAAAAAAAAACAAAAACAAAAAACAAATAAAATAAAATAAAAACCGCCCTTCCCTCCCCCCCGTCCCTTGCCCGAACCTAGGCAGGGGGCTCGGCGAGGCCGGCTCCCCTGCTCCAGCCCGGGGCCCGTTGGGAAGCCTACCCCTCCCAGACTTACCTGGTCGACGAGCTCCGTGCTTCGGCGTCTGGACCTGGAGCCGGCTGCTGGCTTTCTATTCTGCAGCAGGCCTTGCGCAACAGCGCCACCTGCTGGCTGGCCGGGCAGCTGCATTTACCTGGAAAATAAAATAAAATAGGGTAAAATAAAATAAAATAAAATAAAATAAAATAAAATAAAATAAAATAAAATAAAATAGAATAAAATAGGGTTACATAAGAAGAATTAAAATACAGTAACTGAAATAAAAATTAGACAAGCTCACAGGTGTTACCAAGAGGGCAGCTGCTCCTTGTTAGGGACACAGTCTGTGAAGTCCAATAATAATTCCATGGCTCCCAAACGCCCTCCAAGCAGGAAGGGCAAGCAGCCTGCAAAGCGCCGCACGGCTGCCAAGCCCGCACTCGTCTTATCATCATCGGACGATGATGACCCAACCGATTTCAGGTCAACATTTGACAAGCTCAGTGCCACTGAGCAGAGGAGGGTCCTGCAGCGGGGCATGGTGGGGTGCTTCGGGGCACAGGGAACAGCACGGGAATCCAAATCCCAGAAGTTAGCCGACCTTAACCGTACAGTTGAGGTACTCATGTCTCGAATTGCTGTCCTTGAAGGTGAGCGAGCCGGCACGTCCAGCCATGCACAGTTAGCCCCAGAGTTGCAGCAGGAGCGAGAGTTTGTGGCCCAGGACGCACGGCGGGCGGAGTCGTTGGCAGCTGTTGAACCTCCAGCAGCACTGCAAGCGGTGGATCCAGTGACGGTTGAAGCGCAGGCCCTGGACCTATCCACACCCAATCGAGCAGCCGAGTCGCTAGGACGGGCCCAGCACCTAGGTGAGTCACAAGCGTCGTGTAGGACTGTTAACCCACCTGGGAGTTGGCCGTGGCCCGGCACATTTATGGAGAGGCGGCCATTATGGCCCTACACAGGCATTGGCAGTACTCTGCAGCCTCCTACATCTGAGTCACCGCTCCCGGCTGCACTGGGTACGGTAAGTCCATCACCGCAGGCACCCAGTCCGGACACTACCAAAACGCCTCACGGCAATGTGGAGCCCTCCTCTTTGCCGGCGGTCCCGGTCACCTGCGGACCAGCCACGGGGGGGGGGGAGACAGGGAGATCCCACCGCAGTTCTACCCCGACTCAGACCAATCCACGCCCCTGGGTGACCACCTCTTGCCGGCAACGGTCGAGAGGATCCTCAGGGGGGAATATGTGGACATATTTGATCTTATGAATCGGGAGGTAGATGAAAAGAAATTGAAGCATATGGAGGCCCATGATAAGGAGCGGATTCGAAAAAAGCGTCCTGACCACTGCTGGGCTAATTGGCTCCCGGCCTTCCTTATTTATATGGCCACTATAGTCAAGGCCAGCCCTGAGCGCGCCTTTGACTTGGTTCAGTATTTGGACCTGATCTACAGGGCGCACTCCGAGTTCCCAGGAACTGGGTGGATGCTTTATGACGAGGGATTTCGGATGAGGGCGGCCTTGCGGCCGCACCTGCACTGGGACGTTCCGTTGGACCCATTGTGGAGGCGACTTATGGTGCCCCAGCGCCCAATAACTGGTGACCGGACAGATAGTGGGCATTTGATTTTCCGAATTGGCCAGACCAGCCCTGCCCGCGTGACCGCGGGCCAGTCGGTTCAGCCACGACTGGTGTGCTGGGAGTACAATGCAAAAGGATTCTGCACCCGCAGACCCTGTAAGTTTAAGCACCTGTGCGGCAACTGCAATGGGCCCCATGCGTCCTACGCTTGCCCAAAGGGTCGCCAAGGCGGCCAGGGAGGACGGGACCAGCCCACTAAAAAGCAGCCTGCCCCGGGCGGGGGTCAGCTTCCAAAAAGCACATAGTCCCATTAATTTACCTGCTATGCTGGAGTGGCTCCACGGCTACCCAGACATGGCAGCAGCAGCCTACTTAAGGGACGGTTTCGAATTTGGATTTAGGATTCCAGCACAGGGCCCCCGGGTGCCCTATCGGGCAAATAATTTGAAGTCTATAAGGGGCATGGAAGATATTGTCCGTGCTAAGATTCAAAAGGAGAGACAGGAAGGCAGGGTCCTGGGTCCGTTCACTGACCCCCCATCTGAGCGCTTCAGGGTGTCTCCGTTAGGGATCGTTCCCAAGAAGGCCCCTGGGGAATACCGTCTCATCCATCATTTATCGTACCCCGATGGGGAGTCAGTGAACGATATGATCCCGCCGGAGCTCTGCACTGTTAAGTATACTTCCTTTGACGCTGCAGTACGCATGGTACGGCGTGAAGGCACGGGTGCACTGTTAGGAAAATGCGACATAAAGTCTGCTTTCCGCTTGTTACCTGTTCACCCGGAAGACATTGAGCTCTTGGGCTTCACCTTTGAGGGCTTTTACTATATGGATAGGGCCATGCCCTTTGGATGTTCGATATCATGTGCAGCATTCGAATGTTTCAGCACATTCCTCGAATGGGCACTCAAGGTTAGGACACACACCACAGCTGTGGTGCACTATTTAGACGACTTCCTTTTCTGTGGCCCGGCTGGGTCGCAGCAATGCCAGTTCTTAATGGACCAATTCAGAGCAATGGCATGTGACTTTGGTATCCCGTTAGCGGAGGAGAAAACTGAGGGCCCTGCGCCCAGCCTAACATTTCTGGGCATTGAGTTAGATACGCGGGCACAGGCTAGTTGCCTCCCGCTGGAGAAAATAATTGATTTACGGACAAGATTACAGCAGGTTCTGGCTCGGCGAAAAGTCACACTGAGAGAACTGCAAGTATTCGTGGGTCATTTGAACTTTGCTTGCAAAGTGGTGGCCCCGGGGCGTGCTTTTCTGCGACAATTGTGTCACGCCATGACGGGCCTTACTAGGCCTCACCATAGACGAAAGGTGTCCAGAGAAATGCGGGAAGACTTGAGGGTGTGGCAGATATTTCTCCAGGAATTTAATGGCGTGTCGTTCTGGAGGAGTGAGCTTATTCTGGGTTCAGAACTCCAAGTCCACACGGATGCATCTGGAGCACACGGTTTTGGCATCTTCTTCCAGGGCCGTTGGGCAATGGGCACATGGCCGAGCGACTGGGCCTCCCGGGGAATAACTAGGGACCTTACCTTCCTAGAACTTTTCCCAATTGTGGGAGCCCTATGGCTCTGGGCTCCTTTATGGGCAAACTCGGCGGTCACTTTCTGGTGTGACAACCAGGCAGTGGTCTCCATTGTCAACACCCTGTCTTCTAAATCAGTTAGGGTGATGCGGTTAGTCAGGGCGCTTACATTGCGCTGCCTCCGTTATAACATAGTTTTTCATGCACGCCACGTCGCTGGGGTCAACAACGAGATCGCTGACGCCTTGTCCCGTCAACAGATGGAGCGTTTTCGACTGTTGGCCCCGGGGGCGAGGGCGGAGCAGGAGGTGTTGCCGCAGGAGGTTTGGAATCTTGGAGAGCCGAGGCCATTAGAGCCGTGGGCTTGGCACTAGTGCCGAGTACTAGGCGTACATATGCGGCAGCCTGCAGGGACTACCAGCGTTTTTGTGTACAACTGAACCTGCGGCCATGGCCGGCCCACGCCGATCAATTGATCCAATACGCGGTTCGGCTGTATCGGAATGGGCTGGCCCCACGTTCAATACAAGGTAAGCTGTCCGCATTGGCTTACTTCGCAAAGGCTCAAAGGTTTCCTCACCCCAATAACGATTTTGTTCTGCAGAAGATGCTAGAGGGGTGGTCCAAAGAGAGGGGTTGCACCAGTGACACGCGCAGGCCCATCACACCCGGGATTTTGTTAAAGTTGTATGATATTTGGCGCACCACGTGTAGTGACGAGTTCGAAGTGTTGCTATTCCGGGTGACTGTGTCAGTAGCCTTCTTTGGAGCTTTTAGGATTAGCGAGTTACTGGCGGCCTCTAAGCAGGATAATGCTAAGGCCTGCCTTCAACGTACAGATGTGTCACTGACCGAGGATGGGGTGGTGTTGCAATTGCGGAAGTCCAAAACGGATCAGTGGTGCCGGGGTACCCGGGTGACTTTGGGGCGCTGCGCACAACCACAACTATGCCCCGTGATTTTACTACAGGCCTATCTAGCTAGACGTAGCACCAATACCGGCCCCCTGTTTGCTCACGCAGATAACACCCCTTTGACCCGTTATCAATTCTGGACGGTCACGTGCCGTGCCTTGGAGGCGGCTGGATTACCTAGCCGACAATTTTGGCACGCATTCATTCCGCATTGGGGCAGCCTCCACTGCGGCGGCGATGGGATACAGGGCGACAGATATAAGAGCACTGGGCCGCTGGTCCTCAGATCGTTTTCGGACATATGTCCGCCCAATCCCTAAATGTTAGGCTGCCAGCGTGTTCTGCTAACTGTTTTGTGTTACAGGTTCCTTTCCTCGGGACAGATTGCGAGTGGTTATTTGCGGCCACAGTTTTGTTTTTTGGGCAGCAAAATACGCCCGGCGTTCCGCCTTTGGTCAGCACCTTGGACTCAGTGACTGGATCAGCATTGAGTGGAAAGGATCCCGTGGTATGAGCTGGGACAGCTTCTCTACGGTCGCGTCCCGTTGCGCCCAAGAGGCGCCAATTGCCATCCTGCTCGTCCATCTGGGCGGGAACGATCTGACCAGGGCTAAGGGGAAGAGCCTAAGCTTACGGATCTGTCATGATCTTGAGGCCTTTAAGGCCCAATCCCCTTGTACCAGATTGGTCTGGTCAGAGATGTTGCCACGGCGGGTGTGGCTTGGGGCCCGGGACCCGCCTGGGGTCGAAAGGGCCAGGAAACGCTTGAACCGGGCCATTTTCAAGGCCATGCAGCGGGGTGTGGGGACAGTCGTCCCACACCCAGACATCAAATTTGCTTGCCCGGAGTTGTTCAGACCTGATGGTGTACACCTGTCTGAGGAGGGCATAAAAATTTTTCTCAGGGACCTGCGGATGGGCCTCCAGGCCGAGCTGGCCTGTTGTTTGGCGGGCGAGGAGCATGCTAGCAGCTCCTTCGCCGTGGCAGGTAGTGCAATAAAATCAGAACCCGAGACGTCATGTGTAAGGTTCCCATTGCAAGGAACCGGGCAGTCGTGCAAGAATTAGACTGAACAAAAAGGGCCTCAGCAGGCCAGCGAATAGAGTATGATAAAATGGCAGGACAGGCACGGCCGCTGTGAGATACAGGTCAAAATATACCAACGGGGAGTGCCATGCTGTACAAAGGGCACTCCCATAGGCTAGCACATGACGTCATAAAATCAGACCAAAATTAATAGTAAATAGTAGTAAAACCTAATTTGCACTACGGGAGGCCCATCCGAATTAATAGTTCCTGCTATAGTTAAATAAAGTTATGACTAAGTTATTAATAAAGTTGTGGCCCAGTTTTAAAAACCCAAATTATTGGTGTGTCGCCTCTTTATTTCGGGGAATGGGGGGACAAATGCTTCCCTGACAGATGGTCATCCAACCTCAGTTTAAGAATCTCAGTTGAAGAAGAGCCCATCATTTTCAGGGGAAGTGAATTCCTGAACCTGACAGCTTTTACCAAGTTCATCTAAGTGCTTCATTGGAATATTCTTCTTTTAATCTGAAGCCAATGGTTCAGGTCCTTCTTGATGAAGCAGCAAATAACAAACTTGATTTTTCTCACATGTAACAGCCCTTCAGATATCTGAAGACTTTCATAGTGAAAAACCAATAATATCAGGAAAATATGTTTAGCAATATGAAGGAAGACCCCATTGTAAACACATCTGTAGCTCTGACATGGAAATTGATTCCTTCCTTTGGAATCAGTTTATCCAATATAATTCCACACAGTATTGTTTAGTGCATAGGTGTTGTGCAAAGGACTAGGTATATATATGATTTGCCAGGAGCAAAACTGGATGTTATAATGGTTACCACTAGTACCATCATTATCTGAATCAGTCAATGCGAAACTTAGGTCCAAATCCTATTAAAGAAAAAAGCTTACATAGAGGTGATTATGCAAGCAATTAGTCCTTATGTCCATCTGATTTGTTTCCTTCCCCCAAAGAGATGGAGTGTGCAACAGATGGCCATGATCTTGATGGGATCCTGTGCTTAGAAACCTAATTAAAAATGAAGATGTTTTTAGGGGTATATTCAAGTATCATCCTGATTGGAAAGGCTAATATAAGCAGCCAGAAAGCTCACCTCTGCCTGCGGGAACCCCCGATGGGAAGGGCCACTTTGCCCACCTGGTGTGAAGCCTCTTGCCATGCTGGATATTCACCACCCACCCACCACTCTTATTGGTACTAGTGTGAGTCTGACTGGCCACCCTTGGTGGGGCTAGAAAGGAATTTTTGACCCATTCTCTAGATTGGCTGCTAGGAGTGGGGATTTTTCACCTATCGCACACTGGTACTTGGTGGTGTCTAGCTGAATTAGGCTTACACTGGTCACACTGGGCGGTAGTATGGAAACTGATGGGCATTTGGTGAGTCAGGAGGGTAAATACCCACTCTTAGCCCATCCAACCTCAGGACACTGCGGATTTAGAGATTATAGCGTTGGGGAAAGGACGTGCTGGGATGCCTCTCTGCGCATCGAGCCACTACTAGCGGGGCTTGATGACCTGGGGGTGGTAGTATACCAATATACCGGCCATGGTGGGGTAGTGACTTGCCCATAAACCAGCTGGTTTGAGGGGTTCTGGGAGACCTCAGGGTTCCAACTAATGATCTGCACTATGGTAGGGCCCTCTAGGAGTTACAGTTATGAGATTTAGTGGCATAAGTTAATAAAGTGTGGCGCAGTTTAAATCCCATCCTGGTGTCTCAGCTCTTTATTTTGCAGTGGGCGGGCAAAGAAGGAACAGAAGTCATGGCATACATTATTGATGAAAGGAACAAAGTGTCAAAGAGAGCAATGTGAAAACCTACTCCACCATTTAGCTCCAAAACAAAATAATGTATAAATAAATTGATAGTGCCCAAGACTGATTTATGTTGCAGCTAACATACTATAGCACATAATCAAAGTGGAGATTACCCCACTCTTTCTCTGATGCCACCCTCTGTACTGCATTTGTGCTATCTTAAAACCATTGCCTGGTGATTCCTTTCACTTTTGCAAAATACAAATGGCTTAATTCAGGAACAACAAACAATCTGGCTCTTTTGTTTAGATAGTTTGGCATCAACAAATGACACTATGTCTTACATGATCAAGATGGCAATCTATAACATCAGCCCTAGGCACAAGAACTTCTCCAAGACAAAAAATAACCAGAAATAATTCAGCGTAGCAGCCAGAAGGGGTGTGAAAGTCTCTTCATTGTCCCTCGACCAAATCAACATTAACACTAGAGATGGGCATGAAATGGAAAAATTGTGTATCATTTCATTTCCTTGCTGGTTCCATTTTGTTTTGTTTCATAATTAACAAATTTTAATAGAATTTTTGTAAGGAAATGAAAGGAAATGAAACACCACCCATCTGGTTTTGACAGCTTGGGCTGTGAAAAGCTGCTGGGTGGCAGTGGCCAGAATGGGAGAACAGAGCAGGGATTTGAATTTGGCAGAAGCCCAGAAGCCGAGTCAGTTTTTCTTGCTACCATTCAATTCTTTAACACTGAAATGTTATATTTCTCAAGAGTCATGAAGCTAGACCTTGATGTCTGCTTCATATAGTCTTGTGTAAGGCATGGCTCTGGGCTCAGGAATGATAATGCAGATGCTCCATCATGTTCCTTAGATGGGCCATTTCTGCCTTCTTCTGCCAGAGGCTGCCATCTTAGTTTGCCCTAGTCCTCACATCCAAAATCAAATCCAAGGAGTTTCAAAGGGCAGCTGTCTTTAATTACTGGAGGCTTTATTGTTCACTTGAAGGATAAAGGTTCAGCATTAGGTTTACAAGTAGAAAGGCTGGTGCAATTTTTGGGTTTCTTAAGTAAACCTTGGAAATTACTAGGTATCATACAATATGCTATACTTAGCATTCGTTAGAACAGGCATTCTCAATTTTTTTTTACTGGCCAGGACCCTTTTAGGAGCTCTTTTCAGGTTCCCCACTCACCCCAATCATCAAACATGGAAAGCATTTGGCTGTGTGCAAGCAAAGATACAACATGAATAAATGTCATTGAGAGACATTTCTCATTTTTCTGTCAGTGGCCCCTTTCATATGCTACAGCCTCCTTCCTCCCCCAGAGGCCATATGCTCCCCATTAAGAATGACTGCTATAGAAGATAAGTCCAGGGCTTGCTCTGTTGTTCCTAATAGAAGGTACCCCATCACCCCTATCACTGTTTGTTAGTTACCCTAGTATACCCACAAATGCTTGTATTTGTGTCCCATTGCCCCCTTTAACTTCTGGATAGTTACTATGCTCACATTGGCTTACTCTTCGGGTCTTTGGTGCCATTACATTCTGGGCACTTGCTACATCCATGTGGGGTTGTTGCATTGGCCTTCCATCCCTATTAAGCTGTGGGAACCTCTCACACTAGTTGGCCTATGCCCATTCATCAAGGCTTTCTGAACAGTTGGCTACACTTTCTCAGCAGAACTTTCTCAGTGCTGCCCTCACTCATGCTGTTCAGGCAGCTCAGCTCCATTTGATCTGGGAATTTGCTCTGCCATCTCCGCCTTAGTACATTTGTTTCATCCTGTGTTCTTACTCCTGGACAGGTATTTTACACTTGTTCTAGCATGGGAATCAAGTTTGGCCTCAGCAGCCTGAAAATTGTGAATGTAGTAGAATACCTATGTGTTGGTGTCTCTTATTTCTTTCCTCCATCACAGTTTCTCCCAACTTCCATTCCCCAACTTTCTTGGACTCCATTTGAGAAAAGAAAAAGTGTTTTGGGAAACACCTTGATCCTTTCAGGCACTAACAAAATTATCTTCTGCTGGCATTCACTTATCCAGGTGGGCAATGATTCATTTGTGGAGTGAGAGCTTTCTAAATGTATATAGTCTAAGGAGGGATGGGGTCAGCCAAGCACATCTGCCCCCCTTTTGTGGCAGCACAGTGTAGGAGGGGAGGCTTATGGCACATCACTAGAGATGGGTATGGACTGCCAGTTTAACAGTTTGTGCTGCAAGAGCCCCTTGGCCTGTACTGCAGGTAAAACTGGCACACGACCTGGGGTTCAATCTCAGGTAGCAGGCTCATGGTTGATTTAGCCTTCCATCCTTCCGAGGTCAGTAAAATGAGTACCCAGCTTGCTGGGGGGGATGTGTAGCCTGCATACTGCAATTAAAACTCTAAACCGCCCAGAGACTACTTGAAGTGGTATGGGGCAGTATATAAGCAGAACACTATGCTTTGCTTTGCTTTTCATCTATCAGCCAGACAAGATAAGAGCCTCGTGGCGCAGTGGTTAAATGCCTGTACTGCAGGTAAAACTGTGCTCACGACCTGGGTTCAATCCCCGGTAGCAGGCTCAAGGTTCACTCAGCCTTCCATCCTTCCGAGGTCGGTAAAATGAGTACCCAGCTCGCTGGGGGGGCAATGTGTAGCCTGCACACTGTAATCAAAATTGTAAACCGCCCAGAGACTACTTGTAGTGGTATGGGGCGGTATATAAGCAGAACACTTTGTTTTACTTTGCTTTTAACACTTTAACCTGCCTCCTTTCACAGGTATCTTGCCAGAGGAGTTGAGGCAGAGAAGCTAGGCCATCACCTTGAATGAATAGGTTACATACGATACCTTTATAGGCCACTATTAAAAATAAAAAAAGAACATTGCAAGCTTTCGAGTGCAGTAAAACACCCTTCTTCAAAGCAGGTCCCAGAAGTTCAGACATGGTGAAAGATGTACTTTACCAGGCGTTTACTTTTAAAGTCCTTAGTTAGATGTTTTTCTTAAGGTCCATGGCTAGATGTTGTTTCAGCCAGGGCATGATTCTTATTGGAGGCAATGTTGGCAGTTGTAAGCTGCTGCTTCTTAAGTCACACCCCCTGGCTGAAACAAATTCTAGCCATGGACTTTAAGAACAACATCTAAGAACTTTAAAAGTAAACGCCTGGTAAAGCACACCTTTTACCATGTCTGAACTTCTGGGACCTGATTTGAAGAAGGGTGTTTTACTGCACTCAAAAGTTTGCAATGTTCTTTTTTATTTTTAATAGTGGCCTATAAATGTATTGCCTGTAACTTATTTTTGCAATTGTGTTTTGTGATGGCCACATGGCTCACCCTCCCCCCTTTTTTTTTACCTTTGAGTGAGCGCACACTGAAAGAGCAAGAGATTTGAAGCACTGAATGAACCAGCAGATACCACCAAACCAGTGGCTCATGTGTGTCTTTACACAGCACTTCAAGACTTCATGTTTTCAGAATTCATTGAGGAACCCAGTATCATGCAGAACAGGAGCAGCTGCTTTACAGGGCAGTCACCTTTCTACTGGGGAGCCAAACATATGGTCTAGCCAGTCATCATTTGTTTCCTTTGCCAAGTTTGCTTTGCTTAGCCCTCTTGACTCAAGCTTACTTTATTTTTCCTCTTATTCCCCTTTTGTTTTTGTTAGGGCCTTTTCACACGACCCCTAAGGTCCGCCGCAAATGACTGCAAGGTCCGGACCTTAAAAATGTTTTCCCACCAGCTCCGGACTTTGCAGACATTTAAGTGCGACCCCGCCCACAAAGCGCGACCAAACAGCAGTTTTCTTGTACCTGCTGGAGGAGGGTGAATTTCAGCCGAGGTCCGGATTTAATCTGGCACCTCGGGCCCCGATCCTGCTGCTGCTGCTGCTGCGGCTGGGGCTGGGGCGCGCGCCTCTTCTTCTTCTTCCTCCTCCTCCTCCCCGCCGGGCCTGGTGCTCCTGGCCTCCAGCCCAGCAGAGCCTCGGCTGCAGCCGCCCTGTTGTAGCCGGGGTCGCCCCAGCCGCCGCCGCTGCTGCTCCTCCGCCCGCCGGCGCGGGGAGGACGACGACGCGGCTCCTCCTCCTTTCCCGGGACATCAAAGGAACGCGGCGTTCCATCCGCTCCCTCCGCATTCAAAGGAACGCCGCGTTCCTTTGATGTCCCGGGAAAGGAGGAGGAGCCGCGTCGTCGTCCTCCCCGCGCCGGCGGGCGGAGGAGCAGCAGCGGCGGCGGCTGGGGCGACCCCGGCTACAACAGGGCAGCTGCAGCCGAGGCTCTGCTGGGCTGGAGGCCAGGAGCACCAGGCCCGGCGGGGAGGAGGAGGAGGAGGAAGAAGAAGAAGAGGTGGGGCGCGACCCGGCGCACGCCCCAGCCGCAGCAGCAGCAGCAGCAGGAGGAGGTGGGAACGGAGGAAGAGCGACAAGCCCCTAAGATCGCTGGTCCGCATTTAAATGGCCAGCGGATCTTAGGGGTCGTGTAAAAGCGCCCTTATATGCTGTCAAGTTTCCTCCAACCTATTGCAACACTATGAATGTGCAAAATCTAAAATTTTCTGTCCTCAGCCCCCAAGCCTCTGGCTTCCTTTAATGACTCAGTTCCTCTCATATTTGGTCTTCCCCCTTTCCTGCTGCCTTTCCCAGCATTACTGTCTTTACCAGCAGAATCCTGCCTTCTCTCAATGAGGACAAAATAGAACAGCCTCCGTTTCATTATGTTTGCCTCCAGAGCTAGTTCAGGCTTGATTTGAGCTAGGACCCATTTGTGTATTTCTGGCCATCCAGGGTGTCTGTAATGATTTCCTCCAGCACCACAGTTTAAACAAATCAATTTTTCCCCTGTCAGCTTTCTTAACTGTCCAGCTTTTGCACCTATAGATTCTCCATAGTGGGGGGGGGGGGGGGAGAAGGAGCTATCCTCCATGGACAACCCAGACAAGCTGATCACAGTGCAACATAGGATCATAAGAAGCTACCTTATGCTAAGTCAGAACTTGGCTCCCTCTAAGTCAATAGAATAGCATCAGCTATGGCTGTCAATGGCTCGTCTGGGTTTTAGCCAGGATTCTATTCCTTGACCTAACTGAAGTGATGTTGCCACTTTCTGCATGCAAAGTGTGTGCTCCTCTACTAAGGTACTGGATTTCCAAGTATCAAACACAAACTTGTATATTTTTATACCAGTGGCAGCCCTTGTATCATCTAGACTGTACCAATGTTGACTGCAGATAGTGCCAGGTTCAGTTATAATCTCCTGGGGCTTTTGTACACAAAGCACATCCTGTTACAAATCAGAAAGTAAAACTTTATGACATTAGGAGCTCTGTAAAATAGCTCCCATTTGCATGTTGTGTGCGTATGTGCTTTTTAAAATCTATTAAACCCCCCCCCCCCAGAAGTGCACACCCAGTGGAGATCTTGGTAGAAGACTTCAAATCATAGAGATCCATCCAAAAATAAACAAACAGCAACCAGTTTTGAATAATAGCAATTGACCTTCTAGACCCTTCAAAATCTTTTTAGACCATTAGGGTTAGTTGAATGCACTCCATTGGTAATCACCACAATGGTCTGATTTATTCAGTTAGTATTAGGCAGCAGTTAACCACTAATAAATGGTTCTATTTATTACTATATTTATTGTTTGCAGGTCTCATGTAAAGCAGATAGCCATGGGTGGCATCGCAGGAGCATGGTGACCAACCATGTGATGGTTTAGATGTAGGAATAAGATAGAGATCTAACATCAGTCACAGAACATACTAAATTGCATTGAGACCAACAGCATTTCTAGTCATAAGATATCCGATATATACTCCCCAGCAGGCTAGAGCACTGAAAACTCTTGACTGCAAGGTTGGCAGCTCAGTGGTTCGGATCCAGGGTGCCACGCAGCAGAGCAAGCTCCTGCTGCTAACCCAAGCTCCTGCCAACCTAGCAGTTCGAAAGCATGGAAATGCAAGTGGATAAATAAGTACTGCCATAAAAAGAAAGATGGTAAAACAGACTTGCACAACACTGGCTGTTTGGCTTGAATACAGAGACGAGCACTGCCCGTAGAGTCAGACACGACTAGCACACATGTGCAGAGGGAACATTTACCTTTACTATGCTATATTCTAAGGTTCAAAGGACATAAGAGGTTTCGTTGAGATTCCCTCTGTGTACAGAAAGGAGGAAAATAAAAAAATGCTTATTTGTTGGAGCACTGGGGAAAATCTTACATAAGTTGCTAAGCAAACATGCCTGGTCTTAAGAGATTTTGCCATCTGAGGTACAGCAGCAGTTGGCAGTAGCCCTAGCCCAGGTTGAAATGCACAGTACCCAAAGGCAGTCAAAATACTGTGACATGACAGATAGAAAATAACATGAGTACCACTCCTCCATCCTGATGGTAGAAATGCAGTTACTGCTGGCTGGATAATTCAGAATGAAGTCCCTTTGCATGTTCAGCTTTGCCATCCAATGAAAAGTGACACTTCAGAGATGCACATTTTCCAAATACTGGTGTGGACTGAGCAGATTGCACTTTTCAATTTAACGTGCAAATTGGAAGTTTGTTAATCATCAGGTTTAGCAATTCTCAAATATTTCAGTGCAGTAATTATTTAAATAGCCAGGCAGGCAGGCAGTAGGTAGGAAGGTAGGTAGGTAGGCAGGCAGGCAGGTAGGCAAATTGGTTGACTGGTTTTTAAACTGAAGGTGAAAGCTTTAGGGAATGTGATTTAAATACATATCTAAATGCAAATCTTCTAGAACATGTCATTGTAAATGAAAGATGAATGGGGAAAATGCAGTATGAAGGGGGGATGAACATATGTAGCCCAAATATAGATTGATCCATCCATCCATCCATCCATCCATTCATCCATCCATCCATCCATCCATCCATCCATCCATCCATCCAAACAATAAGTAATCAAGTGATGAACAATTGATTGAACTCATGTGGATACATGCCAATAGTTGCATGCAAATCAGTTCAGTATTACAATTGCCAGCTTTTTATATAATAGGAGTTTTTTGGTCTTTTACATGTTATACTGAGCTATCATTGCCAAGAACTACACACAGATATATGTATATGCGGAGAATGGGGCATGAAGATATTGTGCTTGCAATACACAGTTGGAACTCATTTCATCTGCCAAGGCTGTATCCTACAGTAGCACTCCCCAGACCTGGCTCCCCATAAGTTCTTGGACTCAAATTCCTAGAAATCCTTACCAGCACAGGAAGTGGTAAGGGCTTCTGGGAGTTTTTGTCCAAAAACATCTAGAGACTGAAGGCTGGGGACCACTGTTCTACAGGAATCCTTTCCTAATTTGGTGATGTACTTGAAATTCTGCACTGGAGCACTGTAGTGCTGCAGTTCCATTTTGTTCTGTTTGTGAAATCACTTGTACAACTTACCCCCAGATATCTGAGAACTAGGTATGGGCACAAAATGAAAAATGAAATGGTGTTTCATCATGTCGTTATGTAACAAAACAAAACAAAATGAGGAAGCAGCATTTTGGTACAGATAAAACAAAATGGTGTTTTTGTTGTTGAAATGAACCAGTTTGTTCCATCTGTAAACTGGTCCATTACCTGCTGATGTCCCACCACCACCGCTGAGACCATCGAACCAGGCCGGAGTGGGCAAGAGTGGGCCTGGAAGGCCAAGCTGGGCCTCCTCCTCCTCCTCCTCCTCCTCCTCCTCCTCCTCTATTGCTGCCATTGCCCTGGGTGTTGCCATGGGGGCCCAGGCAAGTTGAGCAGGCCGGCCTGGGCCTCCTCCTCCTCTGTTGCCGCTACCACACAGCCCAGCCAACTTTAGAGATTATGTGGCCCACCGGTAGGCCATACTGCCACTGCAGCTGAAGGTCCTGGCTGGCCAGGGATGCTGAGCAGCCTGGAGGTAGGTCGCACCACTGCTGCTGCCACCACCGCCAAAGGCCTCCGCCAGTGTGAGAGCCCAGAAGAAGGGGTAAGTAGGGGGGCTGGAGCAGCAGGAGGAGGAGGGCTGCCCAGGAAGGGGCTTTCCAGCCCCCCCCACATTTTATTTAGTAAAAAATAATTTTGTTACAGATAAAGGAAGTAAATGCTGGTGGAGCAGTAGAATGAAACAAAATGCAATTATTCTGTTTCATGCCCATCCCTACTGAGAACTAAAGATCTTTTAAAAACTGGAGAGTTTTAGCCTTGAGAAAAGAAGAGTAAGGAATGGGAATAGGAATAGGAATAGGAATAGGAATCTTTATTGTCATTGTCCCCCTGCAGGAACAACAAAATTTTACAGTTGCTATATTCAACTCATATAAAACATTCCAAATAGGTTTAAAAACAGCTACAACACACACAATGTAACATATAAAATAAGCTGACTTCAAAGTCCAGAATATGATAGTACTCTTCAGGCACAGAGAAGTGGCAGGATTTGTGCAAAATCATTTCTAGGTCATTCCAGAATAAAGGACATATAATAATTGGGGCAAATTATAGGAAGCCCGATTTTGGTTGAATATAGGATTAACTTCTCTGACTGTTACAGCACTATGTCAATGGACCCAATCATTTTGGGTGGTGGAGGACACTCCTACACTGGAGGCATTCAAGAGAAGGTTAGACAATAGAGATGGACACAACATGAAAATACAGCATTTTGTTACGTTACATTTCATTTCTTTAGTAGTTTCATTTTGTTTGTTGCTAATTTTTTTAAAGTAGTTTCGTAATGAAATGAAACAAAGTGATTTGTTAATGGTTCCCCTGGGTCCCAGAGACACCAAAAATCACAGGGGAGCTTCTTTGAACACTTTCTTGTAAGCCCTTGAAATTAGGTTTTCCTGAAGGGAAAAAAATCATTTCTAATTGAGTCGGAAGCTGATAATAGCCCCACCAAAGGTGAGCAATTAGTGGCTTTCCAACACAATTAGTAATGATTTTCTACTAGAGGGACCCATTTTGGAATTTAATAACTCAGCCCCCTGAACCCCAAACCTATCCAAATTTTAAGGGATTACAGGGAAGAGTCCAAGGAAGCCACCCTGCCATTTTGGTACCAATACATGGCTGTGATACCTATTTTCAAATACATAAACATAACAAAACATTATGTAGTCACCCACAGGGAGGACTATTATTGACTTCCAACTCAATTAGAATTTTTTTCCTAGGGAACCTCCTTTGGAGTTTAATAACTCATCCCCCTGAAACCCAAACTTCTCCAAATTTGGGGGGCTTACAGGGAAGAGTCCAGTTTTGGTTCTTTAGGATGAATTGTTTCATTTCTAGAGGAAAAAATGTTTCAATTTTTTAATGTAATGTGTCCTACCATTTCGTTACATAATGAAGTTGTTTGTCACATAATGAAACAACAAAACAGCATCTCATTTTTCTCTTTGCGGCCATCTCTATTAGACAATCATTTATCAGATACATTTTGATTTGGATTCATTCATTGAGAAGAGGATAGGAATTTATGGCCTTATAGTCCCCTTCCATTATTATAAGAGTCTATGAAACAGACAACAAGCACATCTCTGGAGAAGAATTAGACTGGAGTATCTTCAAAAAGGTCCTGAGGTGGGATGGGCAACTTTTGTGGAGATGGATGAGGCTAGGGGGCAGAATACATCCTTCTTTCCTTATATGTGATGAAGAAAATGAATTGCTGGACAAGATGATCTGTTGGGTCAATAATTTGTTTCTGAGCTTTACCCCTCTACTGTGACTATCAGTCACTTGCAATATGGGTGACTTACAATGTCTTATCATGTGGGGAATTTATCAGTTGGAGGGCATGTGAAAGAAATGATGTGAAAGTAATGATATACACATTTAGATAGTCGTATACTTTTCTAGATGCCCAGGAAAACAAACAACTGCTACTGCACTATAACTGAAGGTGTGGATCTGATCAGTAGTTTGAATGGTTGTTTCAATGAGTCTACTCTAGTAGGGACTATTAATCAGAATTAGGCTGCAGTTCTAAACAGCAACCTCATCTAGTATTTGACAGCCACTTTCATTTCCTCCTTTTCTTTTGCAACATGTTAAGAGAAAATCCAGACAAGTACCTGCTTTCCCAAACTATATTTCCCCTTTCCTAAGTATCTACTGTGGCTTGAATCTCTGTCTGTAGGGGAGTGGCTGAATGGTCTCTCATTCTGTAACTCCCTTCCTCTCAACTCGTGGAAGCTCAGCATTATAACCACATAATAGAAGAGGAGCAGTTGTGGTTTTCTCATGTACCACAAAAAAAACCTTGCTCTAGTTAGCAGATAACCAAGCGTCATACAATGCAAAGTACTTAAATGGGATTCGTTTAAAAAAATTAAAATAATAATAATAACTTTAAAAGAGGGAATAAGAAAAGAAGCAGGGAGGAAGAACAACCCAGCTGGGTCATTCTGAGCGGCTTCTTTTGTCAAAAAATTTATCAGAATTTTCTGTGGTTTCTCCTTCTGCAGAGGTTTCCACAAACGTAAGGATGACTATAACGGTGCAGCCTAGTTTTTAAAAAGACATTGTTTAAGAGCAGATGGCCGTGGTAACACTTACTGGGAAATATTGTCTTCCAGGATTCATTTTGGATTCTGTCAGTAATTCGAAAGTGCAACATTCCTTGCTATCATTGCTCCTGCAGCACATTAAGCTTTTATGCAAGTAGAAGTTAATTACATATGATGACTAAACTCCAGGGATCATAATTAGCTGGAGTGAATGGCTGCACATCAGTAATTAAATGTCATTCCACTTCATCGTACCAGTCATGAAGCCCAGCCCTTAAAATGTCATAGGTGTCAGCTTCAGCTGCACCTATGGGGCAGTCTTTGAGGGGGGAAAACCCCACAACAAATGTTAAACGCTGGGTACAACTTTGTTAAGTGGAAGCAATAATTAATAATTATCTGTCAGGGACATCATTTACACAGTAGGCCGATGAAACATTTTTCTGAGCTACTCTGAGCAAAAAGCATTCTCTCTGTCAAAAATCAGCTTGGTTTCTTTTTGCCCTTTCCCCCTACTTTTCAAATGTGTGCATGAGTTCTCTTCCTCTCTCCTCCCCCACCCCTGACCTTTCAGATTATTTTCTGCATGGCAGGGTGGTTGAATAGCCATACTCATACTCTTTAGCTAAAATATATCTATCTATTTAGATATATTTAAGATATATCTAAAAATAAATCACCACACCGAAAGCCCTGATTAACAATATATGGGACTGAGGATATCATACGGAGAAAGGATAATTTGTGGCATTGCACAGAGGTTTTGCCTCAGTGAAGCAGACACCACCAATGTGGCTAAAAGGGACCTCCCTGGCATCATTCATGGGGCATTGCTTATAGAAAGAGCGTCACACAAACTGGTCACACTCAGTGCACTTGCAGGCGCTGCTGTCACTTTTCATTTAGGGGTCTCGCAGATCAGTGGTAAGCATTTATAAAACCCCAAAGCCTGAGGAGAAGTTATTGTCTCAGATCACACCTTTCAGAATTCCTAAGCCCATAGATTCTTTGGCCATGCTAGCCTGGGGAATTCTGGGTGCTGTAGTCCAAGAAAACATTTTTCTATGCACTGTGAGCCCCCCAAATTCAGTTCCCCAATCTCTAGTGCTGCTACCATCTGCTGTGATGAAAACATAGTCTGAGATACAGTACTAGAAAGCTAAAGTTCAAAAGCCAACATTTACTAAAAGGAACAACACTGTATAATAGAAGGTTGGTGGAGACACTCTGCATGTCAGGTCTTGAAATGCTATTCATCCTCATTCAGAGAGAGCTAATCTATCCCAAAAGCAGATCATCTGATAACTAGATTTCACCAGCAATATTTTTTTTTCAGGAACAGCCATGTTAGTCTGTTACAGCAGCAACAGAAAAAAACACACCACAAAGATTAAAAAAATGCAGCATCAGTGTTGGAAGAAGAGAATTCTGCCCACAAAATCTTACCTTTAATGAATATATTAGTCTTAAAAGTGCGAATATACATTTTGTTGTTATTTCAGTTATGATGATTTTATCCTTCAGTTGCATTTAAAAGAAGTCATATGATTTCAAGATGAGTGGTTCTAGTCTAAGTTTCTTTCTGAGAAAGAAATTTCACAGAATCATAGAATAATTCATTTGGAAGGGGCCTATAAGGCCATTAAGTCCAACACTACTTTGCAATCAAAATCAAAATCAAAACAGATGTGACGGATGGTTGTCAAATTTTCGTTTAATGGCTCCAGGACTGGAGCTCTTACTACCTCCCAAAGTAATTGGTGCTAGAGATGGGCAGGAAACAAAAATATTGTGTTTTGTTTTGTTTTGTTTTTCCTTTCCTTTCCTTTTGTTATAGACCTACTTTACAGCTCCACCAACAAGGTCATGGCTAATGACTCATAATTTGTGGGTGTTGGGAAGGTTGTAAAAGTGGGCCATTGTCCACCTAATGAGCCTATTGAGACTATTGTCCACCTAACAAACTTATTCAGGCCATTGTTCACCTTAGGAGCCTATATCAGACCAGGGTGACATGAGATCAAAGTGAGATATAAAATGGAGGACTCACAAGTAGCTTTCCTCAGACAGATGAAGCTGCTTGGATGAGCAATGAAATGTTTCAGTCTCTCAAGAAAAGAAGTCCAGTTGCCATGATTCAACTTCCAGATAAACCCACCTGGATGACTGAGAATCTGCACAGACTTTTGTTATAAATGAATTTTTAAAAGAATTTTTGCAATGAAATGAAACAAAATGAAATGATTTGTTATGCTATAAAATGGCTCCCTGGGTCCTAGAGGCACCAAATTTGGTGGTGGGTAGCTTCCTTGGACTCTTCCTTGTAAGTCCTCCAAATTTGGAGAGGTTTGGGGTTCAGAGGGGCGAGTTATTAAACTGTAAATTGGGTCCCCCATGGAAAAAGAGGAAGAGGAAAAATGTGGCTGTTTAAACTCAAGCCTCATTCTCTGCGCTGTGGAATGCAAAGGAGGGGGATTGAGGCAAGTGGTGAAATGATTCCATTCTGTTCTATTTTCACTTGCCTTTTCCTTAAGGAAGAAAGCACCGGCTCAGGGCCATAAATTTTCTCTTGCTCTTTCCGTGAGTGAAATGGGTTTTTTTTTTACTGCTTTATTGCTGAGCAACCCTAGACCTATCATCACTCACCTCAACCCCCTCCTTTGCATTCCACAGCACAGAGAGGAAAGAGGCTTGAATTTAAAATGCCAAATTTTTCCTCTTCCTCTTTTTCCATGATGGATCCGATTGAGAGTTTTATAACTCACCCCCCCTAAACCCCAAACCTCTCCAAATTTGGAGGGCTCAAAGGGAAGAGTCGAAGGAATCTAGCAACCAAATTTGGTGCCTCTAGGATGGATCATTTAATTTTTAGAGCCAAAAAAGCAGTTCATTATGTTTCGTAACAAAACAACAAAAGCATTTCATTTTTTGTTTTGTGCCCATCTCTAATTGGTTCCTTGGTTGTACTGCTCTAACAGTTAAGAAGTTCTAAATCTTCCTTCCTGTGGCTTGAGCCCATTATTACTTGCCCTGCTCAGATAACTGAGAACTGAGAACAGATCCTGCACCCTTCCTCTGTATGATTACCTTTTAAGTATTTGAAAAGTCCCCACATTCTTTTATCAAGGCTAAACATGCACAGTTCTTTTAGTCACTCCTCATTTTCTACATCAGTGATGCCCAAACTTGTATCCCTAGATGTTCTTTGATTTAAAACCCCTGAAGACTTCACCACTAGCTGTGCTGGCCAGGATTTCTGAGAGTGACAGTCCAAGAACATCTGGGAACCCAAGGTTGAGAACCACTGTTCTATAGCTATAGCTATCATAAGGTTGGCTCCACGGCCAGATTCTCTAGTGGGTGGGGCCATTTTGGCCTCTCACATGAATGTGGGAGAGGGCGGACATGAGCTCGCATCCTGAGAGGAGGAGGGAGGAGCGCCCTATAAAGGGGGGGTTCTCCCTCCCCCAGTGTCCTTTCCAACTATGGGTTCCCCACCCACCCACCACTATTGTGAGTCTAAGGGGGCCAGATAGGAATTTTTGACCTGCTCTCAAACTTGGCTGATGAGAACGGGGATTTTTCACCTATCCCACACTGGTACTGGGCATTAGTTTAAGGTTGCCTGTCTGTTTGGTCACACAGGCGGCAGAAGCAGAGGAAAGGCAGCCGGTGAGTCTGGAATTGAACACCTGTCCCCACATATCCAATTCCCACAGCACTTCGGATCGTGAGATGACAGTGTCGGGGGAGGATGCGTGGGGATGCCTCCCTGGGCCTGGAGAAACCCGTTGTGAGACCTCAGGACCCGGGGAGTGGTACACGCATTTACCGGCCTGGTGGGTGCTGTTGGCTGACTGCACCACCTGGGGGTAGTAACTCGCCCTAAGCTGCCAGGTTGGAGGGGTCCTGGGAGACGCTGGGGTTCCAACCCACACTATGCTTGATGCCAGGCCCCTCTTGATGTTGTTTGATGACCTAATGTTATAGAATTAATAAAGTGTGTCCCAGTTAAAACCCATACCAATGCCTCGTCTCGTCATTTCGTGTGGGAGGGAAATGAGGAGCATTTAAACCTGTGCTCTGTGGTACATCCCATCGTGTGTTTTATTGTCTGACATTGAAGTTTATTCAGACATACATTCCCTACTTGATATATTCAGTATTACTCCGCTCTCATTTCTCCGGAACAATTTGTGACAGGAGTCCTCTCCATTTATCACTGCTAGATTCTCAGCCACATTCTCCTCAGGATAGGAAATCAACCAATATCACTTTTGTCCTGATTGACTGACAGAAATATGAAGGATATAGAAAAGACCACATAGAGAAGACTAAGGATACCCAGAAGCTTCACTTCCAACTCAGATCAATCACCTGTAGTCATGCATTTCATAAACCAACAGCCTAATTTTCACTACAGTGCAGGGCTGGTCTTTAGGATATGTGAGGTAACAGATGCTGAGGGAATGGTAGTCAGGTGTCAGAGCACAATGTAATATGTGCCATGCTTTGTGGGCACCAAACCAAGATGGACTGGAATGGCACCTGACATTTATTTCAGTATTGGCAGTGAGACAGTCTGCTTCACATACCTAAGAAGATATAAGTGTCAGCAGCCAATCCAGTCAGTTTCTGTGCATGGAATTGATGAGGGGAAGGAGAGTCACCATCTTGTATTTTGTCTCAGATAGCAAACTTTTTCTGAGCTGGCAGTACTTACACAAAATGAACTCATTTCACATTGGTCCCTTGCCCAGAATGGATCTAGAGAGGTCATTTACCACAGCACATATGGATTTTGTAACTTTGTAACTTTGAGTATTTTTCTTCAGCATACAAATTTTGAAAAATATACAGTACTTTTGCATACTGATGGGATGAGTGGACTATAATTGCTGTGGTAAAGTGCATTCTTCTTTCAGTCTGCTGGATTAAGTAGCCTTCTACCATATGTCATCTTTTCTTCTTTCTCACTCACCACCTGAGACAAAATTGTCCAGCGCCAGTATGGTTAGCACTGGAGTCGAACAGAAACAGATGGTCAAACTGTTGCTAAGCCAAGCAGGGAGGACTAACTGAAGGAGAATTTTAGTCCTTCTTTGACATTTCAAGTCCCAGCAGCCAAAGTCAAGCCAAGTCTTAAACAATGAGAATTTCTGAACACTGCACATTTGCTGTCAACTAATCTCCAAAGGGAAAGGAAAGGATAGAGTGAGTTGCTATTGACTGAAAGGCAAAGGGGTTCTGACTCTTTCAGCAGTCCACTGAATCAGCTTCTGTTCACTTCTGTTCACTTCTGCTTTCTTGTTTGTTATGAGATGAAGAACAGACTGGAAAAAAACTTGCAAGAACAATTAACTGATGAGCTACAGGATGATTTAGTGAAATATCTTGGGATCCCAGACCTATATTTTGTAAAGCTAGAGTAAAATTCTGTTTTTATAATGGTTGGCTGCCATAGTAATTGGGATGACAGTAGCAAAAGCAGGGACATCTTGTTACCTGCACCTGCTGTGAGGAATAAGAAATCAGGCTGCATGATGTCCCTGGTTTTGGTTTTGTTATTGCTTCACTTTGTTTTTATAGGATAGCAATAGGATAGGATGGGAAACTTTATCATCATTGTCCCCTTGAAGGAACAATGAAATTTTGTGGTTGCTGATATTCAACTCATATAAAACATTCCACATAGATTTTAAAAACAGCTACAACACATAAGATATAACATATAAAATTAGAGATGGGCACAAATTGAAAAAATTACTTTTTTGTTTTTGTTTTTTGTTGTGAGTCCATTTCGGTTCATTTTCAATTTTTGTGAATTTTTTGAAAAAAAATCATTTTGTTTTGTTTTTTGTTTTTTGTTTTTACCCGTTTTTTGTGCAGCTTAAAGCATTTCCATGCACGGACATCCCCCAACACCACAGAGCAGAGGGAAAACACTAAAAAAATGATGCTGGCAGAGACACAGTATAGACTAGGTACGCAGGGAGGCTGCAAAGGCAACGGTGGGCATTGCCCAGGGCATAAGGCAGCCACAGAGTGACTGCACTGCGGGGCAGGTGAGGGTACTCACCGAGAGGTACGCATGCACACAGGGAGGCTGCAAGAGAAATCTCTTCTTTCTCTCCCCTAAGTGCCAGGCTGTAGCCAGCAGGAACACAGAGGCACACAGCTGCCTGGCTGGCCTAAAGTAATGAGTTGCAAAGATAGCAATCCCACCCTAACTCCCACCACAGACTGCAAGGAGGATGGGGGCTGCCAAAGCTTTTTATGCCCTCTGTGGCTGCCACACCTACCCAGTCTGCAACCTGGGCATGCTATTGGTTGAAATTGTCCAAGAATTTACATGATCCCATCACATGGCTTGCATCCATTTTGTGGCTGGTGGCAACATCCATTTTAAAGGGAAAAGAAAAATACATCACAATAGGAGAAGACAAAAACAAATGTTTTAAGGACCCCCACCCCCTGGTAGGTAATAATTTCAAATAATTATTGCATTATCGCTGCATTTTTACAGATGTCCAGGGTGTTTTAATACCCAAGTAATCAATCAATATTAGGCATCTGGGAGCCATTTTGGGTCGATGTCCCCTAACTCCTCTTAAAGGGAAAAAATACAGCAATCTGAGAAAAGACATAAATGCACATTTTAAGGACCCCAACCCCCCTGGTAGGTATTATCAGGCAGAATAAATAATTATCACTGGGTTTTTTACGGATATTCAGGACGTTTTTTAACATTTAAAAACAGTTCTTTTCATTGCACGTTGCCAATGAAAAGGAAACGTAACGAACCTAATTTTTTGTGGTTCTGTTCAGTTCATTCCAATTTCATCATAATTTTCATTATTCATTTCATTATATAACAAAATGAATAACGAATAACAGAATATATATTTTTTCATTTCGTGCCCATCTCTATATAAAATAAGCTGACTTAAAAGTCCAGAATTTCCATTTAAGGCAAATATTGCTCTAAAATAGAAACTATTCTTGAGACAGTTTATTCTCGCCCTCATTACTCTATATCTGTGTCAGGATGGCAGCAACTTGAAGAGGCGATTACCAGGATGTGATAGATCTCTTAATATATCTAATGCTTTACAGTGGCACCTGGTAGTATAAATTTGTTCTAGTGTGGGAAGTGAACAGCCCACAATAATTTCCGCAATTCTTATGATTCTGTGCAACACTGTCCTATTCCGATGGGTATAACTTCCATACCATACACATAACCTATAAGTAAGCACACTCTCAATTGCACAATGATAGAAGGCCAGCAGCAGCTTTTGCAGAAGAGGGCTTTTCCTTAAAGTTCTCAAGAAAAATAATCTCTGCTGAGCCTTCTTTGCCAGCCCCCTTGTGTTGATACTCCAGGACAGATCCTGCTGTAACTCAGTGCCCCAAAATCTAAAACCTGTAACCCTCTCCACACTGGTCCAATCGATCACCAGTGGCTGAACATCCATTTTCTGCCTCCTAAAATCCACCATAAGCTTCTTTGTTTTCTTTTTTTTAGGTGCAAGTTATTAATTCTACACCACTTGGTCAACCTCTCCACCTAATCTCTGAAAGCCATCTCACTCTCCTTGCCAGAGATGAGCCCAATCATGTCATCTGCAAACTTAATGATCCTATTGCTAGGATAGGCAGAGACAGAATCAAATGTGCAAAGAATATAAATGAGTGGGCTAAGCACACATCCCTACGGTGTTCCAATGTTGTTACTAAGCATATTAGAGGTATAAGGGCCCAACCGGACCCTCTGAGAACAAAAAAATCAAAATCTATCCACAAAGTGATGGCGGAAGCCCCAGACCTCCCAGTTTAGAAATCAAGTGTCGCAGTAGAATGGTGTTAAAAGCCGAGCTAAAATCCACGAAGAGCAATCTAGAATAGCCCCCCTCTACTCCAGATGTTCAAGAATAGTGTGAAGAACGCACACCACAGTATCCTCTGTCGATCTCTTCTTTTTATAGGCAAATTGGAATGTATCCAGTCTCTCTGGTAAACAGGCAATAACATAGTTCCGTACCAACTTTTCAAAGCACTTCATGATTACAGGTGTAAGTGCTACTGGATGAAAAATCATACAATTTCCAGATTTTTTCTTTTTTCTTTTTTGGTATCGGAACAATAATAGCAGACTTTAGGCATGACGGCACAGTAGCTTGGGATAGGGATTGATTCAAAATCCCAGTGAAAACCCCTGCTAATTGAACTGCACAATTTTTCAGTGCCCTTCCAGCAACTCCATCTGGTCCCATAGCTTTCCTTGGAATGATCCCCTTCAGCACCTTCTTCATCTCTCCCTCTTTCACACTAAATACTACATTCCCTTGTGCCGATGCTGATAACAATAGTGAAGGTGGCAGAAACTCCACTGATGTCCCTACACATGTTGCTTCAAAACAGGCAAAAAGGGCATTTAACTCCTCTGCCAAAGATACCCCTACCTCAGCTACTGAGGAAATTATAAATTTGTATTCAGTCATTTCCTGTACACATTGCCACACCTGCCTAGTAGAGATGGGCACGACTTAGCGGTATTCCCATTTCCGTTTCCGTTACTCGTTTCCGTTACTCTACGGAAACGGTAACGGGAATTACTCCGCCAGACTTCGAGCTCGAACCGACGAATGAACAATTTTGGTCTGATTTGTCGTGCTCGTTCCTTGCATCGCACGATCGCGCGATGCCACGCGGCACAGAAAAAAAGTTTTTAAAAGTTAAAAAAACCCGGTTCCCGGCCGAAAAGCAGGCGGAAAAATGCCTGCCGTGCCTCAGGGCACCTACCAGAGGGGTTGTTTCTGGAGGTCCCCGGCCTCCCCCCCCATCCCCCGTCCTGGGCTGCTCTGGTGGGACTCGCGCCACTCGCCGCAGGCTCGCAGCCAGCCAGCAAAAAGCCCAGTCTCGCTGGCCGCCGGCCGCCGCAATTAAAGCGCAAGCAAGTGGCATTGACGGCACAGGAAAAAACTTTTAAACTCTCCCCCCACCCATTCCCGGGCCAAAAAAGCAGGCGGAAAAATGCCTGCTTGACTAAGGGCGCACGGCACCTACCGGAGGGGTGGTTTCTGGAGGGGGGTCCTGCCTCCCCCCCGTCCTGGGCAGCCGGACTCGCGAGTCGCCATTGCCATGCCATGCGGTGCGGGCGGGGGATCCAAACTGGGGCAGCGAACGCAATATTGTTTTTGAAATCGTGGTCCAAAAACACACAAGCACAACAGAAACACGCGAAAATTTATAAACTGCCAGATTTTTCACAGTAGCAGTGGGTTTTTTCTTGCAACAAAATGTCTCTCCTCTCCTCCTCTGTCCTCCATTGATTTTATTTTATTTTATTTTATTTACACCTGCGCAATGATGGGCTGGCCGAGTGGCCAGCCAGGTGGGAGTGGACGACCATGCAAATTTTTGGAGCCATCCCACCAATCGCATGGCCACTTGGCCATGGAGACTTCTGGGATGTGCCAAAAAGCCCCCTAAAACCTGACCTAGCCCCCCTAACCCTAACCCTAACCCTTGACTCCGTACCCATACGTCACAGACTGTCTTCTTAGTGGGTCAGAGAGGCACCCAGAGGTGCAACCCACTAGCCCACCGTAACCTTACCCGTCACTAGCCTAACCCTAGCCCTTGCACTAACCCACCTTAAAGCCAGATCTACTTGCTTGCATTGCACTACACGCAGCAAGTACAATTCCCTTCTGTGTGAGCCATGGTGGTGCGAAAGCCTTAGTTAAGCATCTCACTATGGCTCTGGGTTCAGTGCCATCCACTAGTCTTCACAGTCACTGTCTGCACATTATGTTATGCAATATCCATATGGCTATTGCATAGCATTTTGCAGCAGCAGCAGGTGAGGAGGGGAGACCCCCATGTTGAGGGGTCTCTTGGAGCCTGCTTCCCCTTCCTAGTGGGTGAGGATAGGAGGCACCCACGGGTGCCTCCAGGAGCCCACTTTCCCTTATAGCGGGCCAGAGGAGGCACCCACCCCAGAGAGGTGCCTCCAGGAGCCCGCTCCCCCCCCAAAAAAACCAGTACTAACAACAACGAAAAAACGAAAAAATGAACCGACTAATTTTTGCGAATTTTCGCAAAAAACGGAAACGACCCGAAACGGGACCGGCCCGACTAACGACAACTCGAATTTTTTTTCAAGTCGTTCCCATCTCTACTGCCTAGTGTTGTTACTTTGTAAATGATTCTCCAACTACTGCATGTATGCCTCTTTAGCCACACAGATGCCCCTCTTCAAATCTGCTCCGGCTGTACTATACAGCAACCTGTTTCCACTTCTAAAAGCAGTGTTTCTTGCTTTTAGCCATCCCTGAAACTCCCTTGTTATCCAGGGCTTCCTGTTTGGAAAGATCTTTATCCAGCACTTTTGTGTTACACTGTCAATACATAATCTAATATAGTCCAACACCAGAAATAAGCTCACCAGTCCAAAACTCAAGGATCACATCCGTGTTACCTCCAAGTCTGTCTGGAAGAAGGGTGTGTTCAGAGATCCCCACCCATCCCCCAGAAACCTAAATTTATTCATGATTTTAGTGTACATATACCAAGGCTCTGGCCAAAACTCCACAGTATATTTATGCCATCATGCCACAATTGATGTAAATTAGACTGGTGTAGATGTAAATTTAAGAGACTGGTGTAGGCATCTGTATTTGTCTGATGAGTCATGTGACTCTTGGCACAGCACCAAATACCTAGGCTAATGTCTGTACTTGTGGCCATTCATAACTAAGATGTACACCAATTGCAACACAATGGCATAAAATGCAAGACCACATGAAGAACAAGGAAGGGGCCAAGTTGAAGTAAAGGTAGAAATATGTTGGAAAGACATTTGTCTATGATCAGTACTTTGGCCTACACCCCTGGGTGGCATTTCCAATCCAGTGGGATAACAAGCATTTCTTTTGAGGCAATAGCCCCCCCCTCCAAATGCAACATCCAGAAGGAAGTTAACAGTGGGGGCCCAGGGACAGCCTTGCCTATAGGTACCCCAAAATAAGCAACACATGAAAGATCAATATGCATTGGCTGCAACCCCCATTAGACTGGATACACTGAGCACCCTTCTTCTAACATACCTTACCACCAGGCATCCTTGTTCTTGTGGCATGGCTTCACTAAGGGATTCCACATCCCGTATGCAGAACCTAGATTGGTTATAGACAGCACCAATTTGAAATCACTCTGGGACCTACCCCAGGATCCAAAAGGAGCTACTTGCTGGCTTAGTGGTAGGCCATTTCAATGACTCCCTCTTTCCAAATATCAGAATATCCCTGCTAGCAGTTGTTACCACAAAAATGAGTGACAACTACTTTCCCATCAATCACTGAAGACTGTATGAGAGTTGTGGGTAACCAATCTATCCTCTTGAGCAATGCTCAAAAAAGAGAGTCAAGTTTAGTTGAAGAAGCTCATTTTAATGAACAGTTCCAACAGACATAAGATAGGACTCTACATGGATGAAAGTTCAACATTCACACTGAGAGAAGAGATATAATACCTAAAAGATGTACTTACAAAAATAAAATTACCCTGTTAGCACAAATGACCCCTACTCTAGGATAACAGGAGCTCTTTTCAGGAATGAAAGACAATCAGTGAGACCTTCTGTTCTATAACTTTTATACCATTTCTGCTCCTCCCTCTATGACCAAATTGCCCTCAATTAATTAGCTCTGGTTATTCTCAAATGTGGAATAATGATAGACCTGTCTGTCTCCTGTCTGACCGCCCCTGTTCCGATAATAGGATGCCTTTTTCAGCACAAGGAGGCCCTCTTATTGCAGCCATGTCTTTATTCTTTTCAGACTTGCAAATGTGCTGACCGCTTGCAAAGTTTCATACCTTTATGTTTGGTCACTTACTTATGAATCCGTTTTGCAGTTTCCTATGTACGAATCAGTTTGACAAACCCCTTTTTTGTTCCTCCTAATCTGGTCCAGGAAATAAAGCCCTCTCTGCTAGTTAATATAATATTGAGATTGGTAAATAACCCTCAATCTTAAATAACCTAATCTATAGCTTGTTAACACATGTCTATTGAAATCCTATTGCCTATGAACTTAAATATATGCTCTCCTGAAAAAAAAAAAGCAAAGAGAATATACCTATCCTAAAGGTTTTTCAAACAGGGGAAATAAAGGGTTGTAGAAATCAACAAACTATGGAATTGTTACTATCTTGTCCTTCACATGTGGCAACAACACGTCTTGATCTAGCATTGGTCAATGCCCTACAAGCTTGGTCAAGTTCCCCAAATGTTTGTAGCCTTGGTAGAGGATAAATGTCACAGTGTATCAGATCTTTCATCTTTAATTTTTTCTTCTGCGATCATGAAGACTAGAGCCTTCCATTTCTCAAACCACGAAGTGCAACCCTTGAAAATTCAGGTGACATATTGGGTAGCTAATTTCTCTAGCATGGCACATATCCATATTCTTAGTAGGCAGTCCCTATTGGAATGGACATGATCCATATGAAAATTTTCAGTTGCCTAACATAAATCAATGGATGAGCACAAATCTCTCCCCTGCCCCCAGATAATATGGACTCAGAAGCTGGAACTACATCTTAAATTTTCAAGAAAGACTTTTCTTTCGAAAATAGGTTGGACATAATAAAAATGTGGTGTTCAGTGATTTTGGGTGGGAATCAAAAGCTTCATATGCACTAAATGCTATCTTGAGAAGAAATATTCTGTTCATATTAAGAGAAGAAAGCATACCAATTTCAAGGAACATAAAACACATATTTACTCTTCCACAGAAGATTTTTGTTTGTCAATGACAGTTTAATTAACACCAGTTATCGTTTGTAATATGTCTCACTCCCTTCCTGCCTTTGAGGAGAAAGTGTAGCAAAAGGAAGATTTTGGTACCACTAAGCCTGAAGAATTTTGGATAATTAATTATGTTGACTGTCAGGGAATTAACTTTTATAAAAGTGAAGAGTTTGTTTGGGTGTATGCTTCAGGTTTGTTTCCATTCACAACAGATTTTAATAGCGGAGACAAGAATGTGCTGACATCTGCTGAAAAGCAGTCAAACCCATACTGTGTCCATGAAGTTCCTTCAGCCAAGTGATTTATTAGCCCCCTTGAGTCAAGTCAATTAAATGACCAGAACAGCCTTGACAAAGGCATTCTTTGCAAGAGAATGTCTTCCCTTGAAATCTTCAGATGGCAAGATCAGTCAAAATGATCCAAAATCCAAAATGTTTTGTCATAACTGAAAGGATACCCTTTATCATCCTATGATGGTTTTCCTTTACATTGTAGGGGTGCTGATGCTCAGAAAAAGCTGGTGTGGGGGTCTGGACCCATCTTCATGTCTTACGGTTGCTCTTAAGGCTTCTCTTAAGGCTAGCTTGGGGCAATGAGGACAACAACAGAAGAGCTGGTACAGGATAAGATAAATTATTTATTTATTTATTTTTATATTTCTATACTGCGACTGATTTTCCCAATAGGGAAAATACTGTTATGTAAAGGAATGACTAGATGGAGTCTTTGGTTCAAACCATTTTATCTCACACTTGAGTAATCCTTTTATTCATAAGGAAGACATTTCTTCTTCCATGTAGAGGATCCAGCAGCACTTCAGACTGCTCCAATTTCTCTGCCTTTTGATTATTAATGCTCCCTCTTTCTGATCCTTTCTCCATCTTTTCTCGTGGCTGTCATTCTATGGGCTGCAGTGGCTTCCTTTTTTTGTTTGCTTGCTTAAAGTGTCATAGAACTACGGCAATGCTGGCTCCGTGGGCGGTGTATCCGCCCGACTGAGCCGATTTGCCCTCTCGCGAGGAGGCGCGAGAAGGGCAGGATGCTCGCTGGCGTCCAGAGGGGTGGGGGAGGAGCGCCCTTTAAAAGGGTGGCTCCTACCCCCCCACCTGCAGCCAGTCTGTTTGGCGTTCGGCAGGGTTGGAGCTGCCGAACGCTATCACGGCGCCGCCATTTTGTGCCGCCCACCATTTTGTGGCATCACTTGGTGAGCGCGTGATCTGGGCTGCGTGAGGCAGCGGCAGCAGGCCCGGAGCGGCTGAGTACCCGGTTTGCCCGGCGTTTGGGGCCACACAGGAGCACGCGGCAGCGGGGATGATCCCGCAAACGGCAGCCGGGACGAGCCGCGGGAGCGCGGTGAAGGCAGGGGAGCAGCATCTGCCCTCCCCCCCCATGTGATAGGGTCCGTCTGGGCCACTGAGGTGGCAAACGGCCTCAGAGCGGCCCTGAGCAGCTGGCTCCAGCAGCATTGGGCCACCCAGGGCGGGCGGCGGCAAGGAGGACCCCAGAGGCGGGGGTAACGGCGAGACGCAGGAGCACAGTGGAACTGGGGGAGCGGCATCGGCCCTCCCCCCCATGTGAGCTCATCCAGGCCGCAGATGCACCGCGTCCGCGGGCTTTCCCCCGGCCCGGGAAGCAACCCGGGAGGCCGGCCAGGGGGATTGGGCGAGCGACAGGCGGTGGCCTCGCGCCCGCGAGGGTGGGATTGTGGGCCGCGGAGGTGGCAACCGGCCTCAGAGCGGCCCCGAACAGCCGGCTCGCCTGGCATTGGGCCACCCAGGGCGGGCTGCAGCGAGGAGGACCACACAGGCGGGGGTAGCGGCGAGCCGCAGGAGCGTGGTGGAACTGGGGGAGCGGCATCGGCCCTCCTCCCACATGAGCTCATCTGGGTGGCAGAAGCGCCGCGGCCGCAGGCTTTTCCCCAGGCCGGGAAGCCACCCAGGAGGCCGGCCAGGGGGATTGGGCGAGCGACAGGCGGCGGCCTCGCGCCCGTAGGGATGGGATTGTGGAGACCCCGGGGGGTGGAACTGGAATGCAGCCCCCTCCCTCCTCCGCCCATTCCAGGCTGTCCAGGCCCTGCCCCCCGGTGGTTTGCTTCAGTCCCTGGGACAGGGGGTAGCCTATGGGGCTGCTGGTGCTTGCTCTCGTCCTCCCCCCCCCGGATTAGGCCCAACTCGTGGGAGGCCCAGACTAGCCTTGCTCTGGGCCAGGGTTGGCCCTGCCCCCCCGGGCCTACACTAGGGCTAGGGAGTAGCACGGGGACCACCACCCCTTTTAACACATTTGCAATGCCTCCCAAGAAGGGCGCTGGGCTTAGGAAGGGTAAGAAGCCAGCAAAGGGGCCTGGGCCAGCAGGCCACGGCACAGCTGGCTCCTCGGACGAGGAGGACTGGCCCATATGGCTTCAGCTGGAGTCGCGCCTTCTGGCTTTGGAAACCATCAAGCGGGTGGAAGGTCAACAGGCCCACCCAGGTCCGCAACCCAGGACTGGTTCAAGGCCCTCCAAGGCCCGGAAGCGGGCACAGCTCCGTGGGCTTGCTGACAATCTGTCTGCTCGTTTCGCAGCCCTGGAGGGGGCAGAGACGTCTCAGGTGGTGGCCAGCTATGCCCCGGGCCCTGCTAAGCGCTCGCGACCCCCGCAGGAGCGACAGGCCAGACCCCTGGAGGAGGCCGAAGAGACGGAGGGCGAGGACCTGACCAACCCCATGGCAGCCACTTTGGAGACCTCATCGACGAGTGAGTTGGCCTGCGCCCCTGACCCAGCGCACACTGTCACTTGGCCGTGGCCTGTTCCCTCGGTGGGTGTTGGCAGGGCGCAACTGCCACGCCCGGCGTTGTACCACTCTGGGGGGGTGCCCATGTCCTTGCCGGGAGCCCGGCTACCACAGGGTACTCCTGCCCCGGGTCAGCAGCCGCTGCAGTATGGGACTGGAGGTATGTGGCCCGCCCCGATGACACCTGCCTTACAGGGATGGCCCCATGGCCAGCCACCCGCCTGGCCCGCTCCCGGGCACCAGGCCATGGGCACCCCTCCCTGGCCCTACCCTGGCTTGGTTTCAGGTTTTGCTGGGGTGCCAGCAGGGGCAATCCCCTATGGGGACTACGGGTCCCCCTTTGGACACCATTTGACCCAAGCGACCAAAGAAATAATATGGAGGGGGGAGTTCTTAGATATCTTTAGTCTTCTAAATAGGGAGCTGGATACCAAGGAGCTCGAGAAGGAGGACCCACAGGATAAGGACCGGAGGCTCAAAAAGAAGCCAGAGTGCTCATGGGCGACGTTGCTCCCTGCTTACATGATCTATATGTCCCTGTCATTGCAGGCTCACCTCTGGAGGACCCAGTCCATGTTGAAATACATGGACATCATATACCGGGCCTTCGTGGATTTCCCGGCGCATACATGGCTGCAGTACGATGAGGAATTTCGCCGTAGAGCAGCCCTGGACCCCCTTATTAGATGGGATGAGCCCCTCCCACCTATTTGGCTGCAATTTATGACCCCAGTGAGGCCGGCGCTGGGGGAGAGATATGACAGCGGGCACTTGATTAGGAAGTGATCAGCCAACACACCTGCCCATGCCTCGGCGGGCCAGTCGGTTCAAGTCTGGCTGGTCTGTTGGGACTACAACGGGCAGGGCGCTTGCAACAGGAAGCCGTGCCATTTTAAACATGAATGTTCTGTCTGCGGCACCCAGCACCCAGCTACCAATTGTAGCCGAGCCCGCCCCCCTCAAGGAAGGGCTAGGGACTCGGCGGGCCCCAGAAGGCCTGGGCCCAATGACAACTCCCCTGCAAAAGGGGCCCAGCCCAATTAAGTTGGCTGTTCTGCGACAATGGGCGTCCGTGTATCCGGATCCAGTAGCAGCTAAGTTCCTGGTTGAAGGGTTTGAGTTGGGTTTTCGTATACCATTCGAAGGGGTGAGGGAGCCCGTGTCCGCCCGGAACCTGAGGTCCCTGGTGGGCTTCGAGGGAATAGCAGAAGAAAAGATCTTCAAAGAAGTCCAGGAGGGCAGGGTCCTGGGGCCGCTCCAGGTGCCCCCTGTGCCGAACCTCCGGGTGTCACCACTGGGTCTGGTCCCCAAAAAAGCCCCAGGGGAGTTCAGGCTCATACACCACCTATCCCATCCCAACGGGTCCACAGTCAATGACGGCATACCACACGAGCTGTGCTCGGTTAAATACACATCTTTTGATGCGGCGGTGCGCATGGTACACACTACTGGGGTGGCCGCAGAGATTACAAAATGCGACATTAAGTCGGCCTTTCGTCTTCTCCCGGTACACCCCGAGGATTTCGAGCTGCTTGGTTTCCAGTTCCGGAACCAATTCTTTATGGACCGTGCCCTGCCATTCGGTTGTTTGGTGTCCTGCGCCATGTTCGAAAGTTTCAGTTCATTTGTAGAATGGCACTTCCGCTAGGTCACGGGCCTTTCCAGCACGGCCCATTACCTGGATGACTACCTTTTTTGCGGGCCCGCGGGCCCGGGCAGGTGCCATTTCCTCCTGGACAGCTTTAGGGCACTGGCCAGCGAGCTCGGACTGCCCCTGGCCGAGGAAAAGACAGACGGCCCTCTGCCAACAATCACTTTCCTGGGCATAGAGATTGATAGTTGTGTGCAGGCGTGCTGCCTCCCACGGGATAAGTTGGTGTCCCTCAGGGAGCGGGTCCGTGAAGCCCAGGCCCACCATAAGATCTCTCTCCGGGAGCTCCAGGAATTGGTCGGCCACCTTAACTTCACAGGTAGGGTGGTCGCCCCCGGGAGGGCCTTCCTCCGCCGCCTCTGTGCGGCCATGGCGGGCCTGCACAGGCCGACCCACAGGACCCGGGTCACGGTGGACATGAAGGAGGATTTGGCAGTGTGGTGGATCTTCCTTGAGGGATTCAATGCGGCTTCGTTTTGGAGGGATGAGCTCCGTCTCAAGGCCCAGTTCCAGGTGCAGACCGATGCGGCAGGGGGTATCGGGTTTAGCATCTTCTGGAAGGGTTCCTGGTGTAGTGGCTCCTGGACCCCGGCATGGCACATGGACGGCACCACCCGCAATCTCACATTCTTGAAATTGTTCCCCATTGGGGTTGCCCTCTGCATCTGGTCCGAGCCCTGGGCCAACTCTGTTGTACGCTTTTGGTGCAACAACATGGCAGTGGTCCACGTAATCAACAACCTCATGTCCCACTCACCCAGGGTAATGCACCTTGTTAGGTCCCTGACGTTGAGGACCCTGCAATACAACATAGTGGTGCACGCCTGCCATGTCCCGGGGGTGGATAACGAAATTGCTGATGCTTTGTCATGCCGACAGGCCGAGCGTTTCCGGGCCCTGGCCCCAGGAGCAGCCACTCATCCTGTGGAGGTCCCGAAAGAGGTATGGCGGGTTGGCGAGCTGAGGCCGACCGAGCTCTCTGCCTCTCTGTCGCTCCCAGGATGCAGAGGAGACACACGTCAGTCATGGAGGAGTTCACCTTCTTTAGGACAGGGCAGGGCATGGACCACCAGTGGCTGCTGCCAGTTGAGCATCTCCAGCGCTTCCTGGTCCACCTACATAGGAAGGGGTTGGCCCCCAGCTCCATGCAGGGGAAGCTGGCAGCCCTAGCATTTTTCTCCAAGCTTAAGGGCCACGGGGACTCAACCGGAGACTTCAGAGTGAGGGGCATGATTGCAGGGTGGGCCAGGGAACGTGGCAGGGTGCAGGACCCACGTTTCCCCGTCACGCCCCAGATTCTGGCTGAGATGAGCGCACGCTGACCCATGGTGTGCCGCGATGCTTTTGAGGCCGCCTTATTCAGGGCCGCCTCCCTCTTGGCCTTCTTTGGGGCCCTGCGGATAAACGAGCTAGTGGCAGCCAGCCAGCAGGACGTCTCTTTGGTGGCCCTGCGGGTCTCTGACATTTCCTTGGGGCAGAGCCAACTGATGGTGCGCATCAAAAGATCTAAGACGGACCAGAGGGGGAGAGGGGTGACTATCGTATTGGGACACTGCTCCAGGGCCGACATTTGCCCACTGAGGGCGCTCAAATCGTACTTAGATTTCAGAGGCGGGGCCGAGGGTTACCTCTTTCAGCACAGCAATGGTAGGCCCCTGGCGAAGTTCCAGTTTGGGCAGTTGATGGGACGGGTCCTCAAAGATATGGGGCTGGGGGCTCTGAAATTTGGTACCCACTCCTTTCGGATTGGCGCCGCCTCAACGGCAGCGGCACTGGGTTACGATCGGGGCGCAGTCTGCCGACTGGGCAGGTGGGCCTCTCCTTGTTACAAGCGGTACGTGCAGCTGCTCCCGGCATACTAACCTCTTGCTTGTGTCTCTCCAGGAATGCAGTGCCGAGCCTCCCGTGCAAGAGTGGTATTTATTGGCCACAGCTATGTATACTGGGCTGAAAGGTTTGCCCGCAGGTCTAGCTGGGGTCCTAATCTGGGGCTTGGCAATGTAGCCACAGTGGAATGTTTGGGGAGGCGGGGCAGGAGCTGGCAGGAATTTGTTAACACAGCCCTGGCCGCGGCAGCGGGTAACCCTCCCGACATTCTGCTAATTCACTTGGGGGGGCAACGATCTGATGGAGCAGACTGGCAAGTCTCTGATCCTTGATATTTTGAGAGACTTGGCCACCTGGAAGGCTGCACATCCGGCCTGTAGAGTGGTGTGGTCAAAAATCATACCCCGCCAGCGCTGGTGTGCCGCTTGCGATCCCCAAAAGTTGAATCGCTCCCAGAGGGGGGTGAATAAGGAGGTCTGCCGGGATGTGCACCGGGACTTCGGATCAGTGGTGGGCCACCCCGATTTCAATGTAAACAAGGCAGAGCTGTATAGACCGGATGGGGTGCATTTGACGGACGTGGGTACAGAGCTGTTCCTGCGGGATGTTCGGAGGGGCCTGGAAGCTGAGCTGGCTTTGCTGGATGGGTGTCCGGGGCCATAGCAAGGCTAGGCCCGTGGCTGTGGCAGAGGAAGCTGGCTAGGGCAGCGGTGAGTATTTAACAACTGTCCCCAAGTACCCGATAACCAGGGCACTCCCGATCAGGAGGCCACAGTGTCCTGGTGGGTGCAAGGGGACGCCTCCCTGCGCTGGGGGATAACCCAGATTTACGCTAGTCATCGCAGGGAGGGGAATAACTGTGACTGGCCTGGAGGGGTGCTGTCAGCTGACCGCACCACTCGGGGGTTGTTCTCGCCCGATGCTGCCTGGTTGGAGGGGTCTCCTGCGACGCTGGGGTTCCAATTGTCTGCCGATGCCAGGCCCCTCCTGTTGTTGTTGTGGTTAATGTTGTTGCTGTTAATAAAGTGTGGCCCAGTTTACCCCCACTTACTGCCTCGTCTCGTCATTCCGAGTGGGGGGCCAATGCTGGCTCCGTGGGCGGTGTATCCGCCCGACGGAGCCGATTTGCCCTCTCACGAGGAGGTGTGAGAAGGGCAGGACACTTGCCGGCGTCCAGAGGGGAGGGGGAGGAGCGCCCTTTAAAAGGGCGGCTCCTACCCCCCCACCTGCAGCCCGTCTGTTTGCCGTTCCCCACCCGCCCGCCCTTTATGGACTAGTGTGAGTGTAGCTGGTCGCCTTTGGGGGCCGGATAGGAATTTTTGACCCACACTCTGATTGGCCGTTGAGAGTGGGGATTTTTCACCTATCCCACACTAGTACCAGGGCAGTAGGTTGGTCACCACGATTTATTGGTCACACTGGCAGAGGAAGCTGGCTAGGGCAGCGGTGAGTATTTAACATCTGTCCCCAAGTACCCGATAACCAGGGCACTCCCGATCAGGAGGTCACAGTGTCCTGGTGGGTGCAAGGGGACGCCTCCCTGCACTGGGGGATAACCCAGATTTACGCTAGTCACCGCAGGGAGGGGAATAACTGCGACTGGCCCGGGGGGGTGCCGTCGGCTGACCGCACCACCCGGGGGTTGTTCTCGCCTGATGCTGCCTGGTTGGAGGGGTCTCGTCCGACCCCGGGGTTCCAACTGTCTGCCAATGCCAGGCCCCTCCTGTTGTGGTGGTGGTTAATGTTGTTGCTGTTAATAAAGTGTGGCCCAGTTTACCCCCACTTACTGCCTCGTCTCGTCATTCCGAGTGGGGCGGGCAATGCAACAAACTTGGTTGCCACTTGCTGTCTAAAATAGCACTGTATCACTCAGGAGAACATTTTAAAAGTGTGAGAGGAGGAACATAGAGGACCAGGATTCTTCACCATCCTTTCTACTGTCACAACCCGCTGCATACATTGCAGGGTTGGCACCAAAGAGAACACTGTCCACAGCTCTGTTTTGGCGAAAATAGAGCAACCACACAGACATCATAGCAAACGAGGTGATTTTTTGATAGGGCAATCTTGGCTGCAGAAGGAGAGGGGTTGGGAGAGGCTCCCTGGAGGTAACTTCTCTCTAAATAAAAATATGTTATATATATGTAGTGGGAACTACTGTATTTGCTCTATAAAATGCACAGACATTTGTCCTTACTTTTGAGGGGGGAAGTGTGTCTTATAGAGCAAAAAAATATGGTACATCATGAGGTTGCTTCTCTTAACGTGGAGCAGATAAGGAGTGACAGGGAGTGCTATTCACTGACAGCTATTCAGTGTGGTGTGGAAAATGATTTAGGGGCATTATTCCAATTATTCCGATCAAGTATGTACATTGCAACTGACATTAACTTGTTGGCAGCCTGTTGCTAGATGCCAATGACTGAAAAGGCCAAGATATCTTGAAAACAACTGAAAATAACATATCTCTTGGGATTAATTCCTTCTCACTTGTTTTTGACACACAGTAAAATACACCTGGATTTTCTTCTTAGCAGTGTGTCTAGCAGAAGTTCCATATATGCAGACATTTCATAGGTAGAAATCATTGAGGATTCTGAACTTCTGATGCAAGAAACCAATGGATTCTATGTAACCAGGAATCCATGCACTCCTTGTAAATCTTGACGTTGTGAACAGAGGTCCAGGAATACATGAGAATCATCCATTTTTGTATGCCTAGTTTTTTAAGGAACACCCAAATCAGTATTGAGGTGGTGGGCACTCTCTCTCCCTCTTCCTTCCTTCCTTCCTTCCTTCCTTCCTTCCTTCCTTCCTTCCTTCCTCTCTCAAGCAACTTTTTATGAATTTTTAATTTTTTTATAATTTATAATATTTTCCCACTGCATGCCAAGGTACTACATTTGACATAATGAGACATGGCATTACAACAGGTCCAACCTGTCAAAGTCAGCTGTCGTGCGGCACAGAGACCAGCGTTCACTACCCATTGCTACCTCCTCCTCCTTCTTGGTTGCTCAGATCTCTGCAAAAGAAGATAAATGGGTCTGTCCTCTCATCACCAATTTGGTGGGCAGAACACAGACCCATTAATCTTCACCCAGCCAGGGAGGCTTGCAAGGAAGCGGCGGTGGCGATCCACTGCCACCACTTGCCTTCCAAACTGCCCGGGCTGGCTGAAGATCCATTGGTCCCTGTGATCTTCACCCAGCCCAGGTGCCTTGCAAGGGAAGCACTTACCTCCAGGTAACTGCTTACCCAGAGGTAAGCACTTCCCTTGCAAGGTGCCCAGGCTTCTCACTCAATCAAGGGCAGCTGAAGGCTGCTCTCCGCAATCCCCCAGCTGATTTTTGACAGGTCTGACCTGTCAAAGTCAGCTGTCTAGTAGGGCTGCAGAAAGCAGCCTTTGGTTGCCCTTTATTGAGGGGGGATGGGACAGCCTTCCCATAGGAATGCATTAAAAACCCATTAATCCATTCCCTCCACAACGGATCAATTGATTTACAATGCCTTCCTATCAGAAACCAGTGGAGAACAAGCAGCAAGAACCTAACTGAAAACAAAATGTCTCAGAGTGGTGAAGGTTAAGCATCTAGTTATGGGAAGGGCAGAGAGCTTCTTGATTGGTTGCTTATGAAACAAGTTACTTTCACTACATTTTCCCCCCAAAGCAAAAAAGCCAAATGTTCTGCTTATATAGCGTCCCGTACCACTTCAAGTAGTCTCTGGGCAGTTTACAGTTTTTAATTACAGTATGCAGGCTACACATTGCAGGGGTTCATGTGACCAAATGTATTATCAGTCCATACATGTAACACTATTGCCATTTCTTTGGAGCAGATGCTTTTGGATTGTAATTTTGATTTCCCTTTTAATTTTGCCAAATTGAATATACAATACTAACCAAGAAGTCATCAAGCCTGACCCCTCTTAACTTCTTTTGCTTCAAGTCAACACATGACTGCTTACATCCATATTGTTAAGACTCAGTAGAATTCTCAGAACAAAGATACATAAATCAATAGTTGGTTACTGTAAATCAGAATATCAGTTGCTATTATTTAGGATCACCTTTTCACCTGTGATCCTATGTCTGACAGCATCCATGGGATCATGTTTTACTTTTTTCCAGTCTTTATCAGGCCATAGATAAAAAGATTTTCTAATTCATTTTATAACTGGAATTGTGAACTGGTTAACTTATAACCTGCTATATAGTCCAGGGGAAAAATGTTAGAACCACATCAGGCAGTTTTAGAAGATGCCACATTTGATTAAATTGTAATACAGTTAAAAAGATTCCTCTGTGATGTCCCATTAGAAGGCTGGTTATGAAGTAATCACTGATCCATGAAGAACTGTCTACACTAAACCAAAATGGGTCCTTTACAGACCGCCTGTCTCCTGAAATCAACAGCTTTGTTAATGGAATATTTGGCTTAAATGAGACACATTTTTTTAAAAAGGATATAACCAACACTCTATTGGTCTACCCTTATTTTGTGTATGATACCATTTGGAATTGCAGTCAAAGGAGAATTTTCTCTTACAGTTACAAGAGAGCTGAGGCTGCCTTGCAATTACACATATACCATGTGATGGCCGAAACATGGAGTGATTCCTTCACTGTGTGAATGAAAAGCACACACAGAGAGCGTTCACAAGCAGGGGCAATAACAAAATTGTGTGGTGGGTAGGGAACATGGACTGGAACATTCCAGTCCCTCCTGGTCTTCCATTCCTTTCTCCCAACTCTGCTGCAACACCCAGCCACCATTTTGTGGTCACCAAGAACATTCCATTTTCATCCAGCCACATTTAGATGTTAATGTATACAGAGCCTGGGCATTTGGAGTCATCAGCAAAGACCTTCAGTGCAAAGGGGGAAGAAATATTAACATGAACAAATAGGTCCCTTCTGGCTTTACAGTCTTGTGATCCCATGAAAAGATGGTATCTGCTACCACAGGGTAGATGTGATACAGGGGCATGGGTGGAAGTGAAGTTAAGCCTGAATAATTGTCAGTGGGTGAGGAAGCATCAGAGTAGGCAGCACAAAATTACCTTAAGGACCTGTCTTTACCTCTTTTCTGGAACACAGTTGGGGTTTTTTTTTCAGTAGCTGAAATCCAGTAGTAAGTCACAAGTAGAATGGGACAATGAGATCAATGGAATTTATGGAGGAGCTGACTCACCAAATCACCACTGACTCAGTGGTGCAGTGGTTAAAAGCCTTTACTGCAAGTAAAACTGTGCTCACGACCTGGGGCTCAATCCCAGGTAGTAGGCTCATGGTTGACTCAGCCTTCCATCCTTCCGAGGTCTGTAAAATGAGTACCCAGCTTGCTGGGGGTGCAATGTGTAGCCTGCATGCTGTAATTAAACTGTAAACCACCCAGAGACTACTTGAAGTAGTACAGAGTGGTATATAAGCAGAACGCTTTGCTTTCTAGGCACAACTTGCTCTTGGATTGCAGACCTGGTTGCCATTTCAATACTATCATGGGGTCCCTCTGTGTTCTTTCCAAATAGTTTGGGGGATTTCTGAAAACCTCAGGGGCCCTGTGGATGATAGCTTTGGCTACAAAAGCATTGGCATTTAAGAGAACTTAAATAATTAACAGATGAAACCCTTTTACATAGTATTCCCTGTTCAAACCCTGGCATCCTGGCAGTAATGCCTAGATTACAGTCTGGGTTTGTATCATATAAATCATATCATAATCATAAACTTCCAGAACATGGCCAAACAGCCTGAAAAACTCACAACAACTATTAGATCCCAGCTGTGAAAACCTTCAAGAATACATATCATAATGACTGTGATAGCCGTTAGAACTTAAGAAACACTTTGCTGTTTTGTTACAGCAGAGTCATGTGGGGAAGACAATTTAAGAATCTGAAGTTTAATAAAGAAGTTAAGGAACTTACTTGTGTATAATATGTTAAAATGTGGAAGTAGAACTTTGAAGGTTAGATCAATAGATTAAAGAATATTGCAATTATTATGTGTGGGCTTTTTGTTTTTCTTTTCAGTATTACAACGGGAACTTCTCCATGTGTTATAGGGTGTATTATATGCTGACATAGCAACACTAATAGGGCTTCCAAGAGATATTTAATGATTTGTTTTGCCAGGCTTATCACCCATTTCCCTTTTGAGTTTCCATGGCTGAGAAGGAATTTGAACCCATATCTCCTGAGTCTTAGTCTGTTACTCTGAGTACTAGAGATGGGCACGGAATGAACATTTTTTCGTTTCCGTTACCATTTGTCATTTCCGTTACGCAACAAAACGACAAACAAAAATTGTGATGGAAATGAAACGAAACAAACAGAACCACAAAAATTGAGGTCGTTACATTTCGTTTCCATTAATGGTGATGCACAATGAAATGAGCTGTTTTAAATGTTAAAAAACACCCTGGACATCCATAAAAATGCAGCGAGAATTATTTATATTGTCTAATAATACCTACCAGGGAGTTTGGGGTCCTTAAAACATTTGTTTTAGTCTTCTCCCATCGTGATGTATTTTTCTTTTCCCTTTAAAATGCATGTCGCCACCAGCCACAAAATGGAGGCAAGCCATGTGAAGGGATCATGTTCAACCAATAGCATGCCCAGGGTGCAGACTGGGCGGGCAGGTCTGGCAGCCACAGAGGGCATAAAAAGCTCTGGCAGCCCCTGTCCTCCTTGCAGTCTCTGGTGGGAGTTAGGGTGGGATTGCTGTCTCTGCTGCGACTCTAGCTTCAATCCTGCAGCCTCCCTGTGTGCATGCGTGCTGCGTACCTCTCGTTGAGTACCCTCCCTTGCCCCGCAGTGCAGTCACTCTGCGGCTGCCTTGCACCCTGGGCAACACCCGCCGCTGCTTTTGCAGCCTCCCTGCATACCTAGTCTATACTGTGTCTCTGCCAGCATCCATTTTTTTTAGTGTTTTCCCTCTGGCCTGGGGCGTTGGGGGATGCCTGCGCACGGAAATGCTTTAAAAATCATGCAAAAAGCGGGTAGAAACGACAAATAAAAAAAAAATGATAACGAAATTTTTCCAAAAATTCACAACAAACGGAAACGAACCGAAACAGACCTCTCAACGACAAACGAAAAACCAAAATGCCATTTTTCTGTTTCATGCCCATCTCTACTGAGTACTACAAATTAAGACGTGATTATTTTTGAGCATCTGCTATGGCTCTAAGAAGCTGATGCCATTTTAAAGGCAATGAAAAGCTCAAACTGATTTCAGCAAAAGAGATTCAAATGTCAATTGCAATTTCATCCTTCACACAGGATTATTCCAGTTGCTAAAGATAAACAGTATTAATGTCAGCATTTAAAATAGCAATTTTAAATAACTCTCTAGTACACAAGTATTAAGAGGCTGTGAGATGAAGAATTTTTTTTTGTGTGAAGCAGAAAACTTTCCTGCCTAGAACCAAACAACTGTAACTCTGTGGGGCTCTTGGAAGCCCCAATATCATTTATGTGTAAGTGAATATTCATTGGAGTTTTATTTATGATGTTACATGTTGTCTGTAGCTTATTTAAGTGACTGAGAGGGACTTTTTTGAGCTGGGGTGATTTTGCAACTCCCAGAAAGCCGTTCCAGCACAACGAGAGGTGGAGGCTTCTGGGAAGATGCAGTCCAGGAACATCTGGGGACCCACAGGTTGAGAACCACAGGTCTAGATATCCAGCACTAACCAATCATTCTTTGAAGCTGAATGTTCTATCCCTCTCTTTTGTCAGTTGATGGTAGTTATTTAGTTAGTTTTATTTTTTGATTTATATAATCCAAGTTTAATTTAAAGAACAACTCTGGGAAGAGTTGTTTGTTGTTGATGAATTATTTGGTTGCTAGTATGTGTGCAGCAAAAACAGTATACACAAGTCTGTAATTTCAAGCAATTATAAGAATTTTTTTCAAATTATTTCTCCTACCAATAATTCAAAGTGATAGTGCCAATTAATGAAAAAGGGGTGGATTATTTAAGTAACTTGTAGTGATTCTCTGTGGATCTCTTTACATCTACTGTGTACCAGAGAGAGAGAGAGAGAGAGAGAGAGAGAGAGAGAGAGAGAGAGAGAGAGAGAGAGAGAGAGAGAGAGAGAGAGATTTCCCTAACCAAACTTCCTCCTCCACCCCACCCTCACCCCAAATCTGCACTTTTGAACTAGGGTGAAGAAAGAAATTGTTGTGACTCATCACTTCTAAGTGTATTAATTATTTGTATATTTTAAAATGCCTGAGGATATTAGTGATCAAATTTTGCTAAGGGGAGGGGGGGACACCATTTTGTTCAGTAATGCTGATACCTTGGAATATAAACTAGATGTCGTAAAAAAAAAGATTTTTAAAAACCTCGCAGCGCTTAATCTCCCCTCCTAATATGCTGAAGAAGGCGAAAAGATTTGATAGCCTCCTTGGAGCAGATGTCCAGCTGAATTCACCCTCCTGTGATGCAACCATAGCTCTGGCCATTAAATTAACAAACATTTCTTCAGCAAGATTTTGACATTATTCATTCGACTACATTTTCTAATGCATAAAATATCTTTTCCTCTTACCGATTATATCTTGGAATGGGATCAGAGGTGCAGAAGGGCATTTTCAAGTGGAGGCACAAATCAAAATGGTTCTCATAACTCTGCTTCCAAGGAGAGTCCAAAGATGGAGGCAGATGTAGCCCTCTCCAGTCATTTTCTCTAAGGTTAAGTAAATGTTGGAATGAGGGAAATGCTATCTTCACCCATCTGTTGTTGCTGCACTTAGTGAAAAATGCCAGTTCTGAAGCTGAAGGTGTCCTGCATATGTGAGGACTCTCCACACAAGTCAGATCCTTGGAGACTCAGGGTTAGGGATTTTATAGATAAGGGATGTTCTCCACTTCAAATGTGTCAATTTCCTCATGAGCCAAGTGGAAAAAAGAGGAGAAGCATGGCTAAGATGCTCTACATTTGCTTGAATATATGTAACCCTGAATAGGGTGACTGATCCCTACACACAAATCAATTTCAGCAGTGACACCAAGAGCTAGTCCTTTGGGGAGCTGAAGGGTGTCCTTTAAAAAGCCTCATGATTCAAGAAGCTGTTTCCCAAATTTTTGTACAATGATGAGGGCAGCTCAAAACAGAGTTTACCATGCCATTCTTTAAGGGTGAAACTGGACTCAGAAGGACAGAGAAGCCTGGTGGGGATGACAAGCAGTGCTTTTGTCTCTGCCCGCCAAATCCCAAAAATAAAGAGACAAGGCACAGGTGGTGGGTTTAACAAGGGCCAAAACTTTCCCTGAATGTCAAGGGCTGAAGGGGCACTGACTTATACCCTGTATTGGGCAGTGGTAGCCACAGCCAGACTCCAGTACTGGGTGTTGTATTCTACCCCTTACTCCCAAATTGGTCCGGCCACTTCCTAGCTGCCACATAGCATGCATAGCCATTGTCATTCTTGCAACGCCAATCACAGTAGCCACCCTGCTGGCTCTTCCCCACCTTCCCTTGCACTGCCAACCCTTCATCAGGAGCAAGGAGACTCTCCATCTCACAGCAAAGTAGTCAGCTATGTGAGGAAGTGGGGAAGACCTGGCTGGACTGCTCCCATGATTGGCGCAGTGAGAATTATAATGGCTATGCCTACCACATGGTAAGAGGCAGGTCTGCTTTGGAGGTAGGGTACTGAGCCACTTTGGCACCTCTGGTACTGATACTGCTATCCTAATTGGCATCCTAATTGGTATGCTATTTGGTATCCTACAGATAGCAATGCCAATAGCCCAAGTCTAGTCAAAATACATCCCATTAGTTCATCTTCCAACATTTGCAGCTGTGCTATTTTGTGTTTCCAAGTTTATATGTCCAACCATAGAGGCCGGACGGTGCAGCAAGGAGTGGAGGAAACGTGAGCCTGATGCTGCCTCTCCAAGCTAGCAAACAGCCAGGTACCTAATTCACTGAGCCTGCCCAGCAAGAAAGTCAGGGAATAACATTTGGTTCAGTGCTGGGAGTGTAAGAAATACCTTCTTCTGGATTCTCCACTCTGTTAGGCCAGTGCATCATGGATGTGCCCTCTGTAACCCCCTATCTGCTTCTCAGACATTCTTTAATAGCCACATTAATCCACCCACCTAGCTGGCTGGGTCATGTTTTGGCCCAGCTCACAATTCCAAGAGTTTTGCCGCCAGCCAGCCCAATCAAGTCTTTGCAGTGTCAATAGCCTACCCAAGCTATCTGCAAGTGCTTCTGGGCTGCACTTACTCTCCTTTCAGGGGCCAATGGATCCAACCACCACCCCAGTACCAACTAGCAATGCCAATGTATTGTTATGGAATCCATTCCCATTCAGGGATTGCCAAGATGGGCCTGAGCACTGCCTGCAGTCCACCCTGATGGAATTGCCCAGCTTTGTTACACTTGCAGTAGCTGGCTTGTGCTCTTGTGAGGCCCCTTCCCAACTGGAATCACTTGGCTTTACCACCACATGGCTCTGCTAATCATCTACCAATCCATCAACCACCTTATTCCCAATGGATTGGCTCTGAGAAGAGGTTAGAATGAAGGTATGGCTGCCCTCTATAAAGCACCTTGTCTCTGCCCCCAGCTGCCAAGAGGTAGGTATTGCCAGCACACATTCCCAGAGCTTCCTATCCCCTCTCTGGTTGAGGTAGCCAGAGAGCGTTAGCATTTGTGAGTGAAAATATGACTAGTTTCTAATTCCATGCAACCAACCGAATTCTTGTTTGCCATCTTTCCATGGGGGGGGGGGTTACGGGCAGATAGTGTGATGGAAAATGGGACCATCCTTTTTGTGTGTGTCGAATCTTGAGACTCTCAGGGGTGCAAGCTAGTTCTCTTCAAGGGAAGAACGAAATATGTCATACGAACAACAAAAGGTTAAGAATGCTAAGAGAAGCCCTTCTGTGTCAGAACTAGAGATGGGCACAAAATGGCAAAATGGCATTTTGTTTCATTTTTTGTTTCCTTTTCTCCCATTTTGTTTCATTTATCATGAAACCAAAAAATTGTTTAGTATTGCTTCAATTCTCATTTTTCTATTTTTTACACTGTTGGAGCCCAGCTGGATGGTCAGTTTTTTTTAATTATTTTTTCCTCCTACTGACCTGCTGGCATACAGGGACGCCAGTCAGTGTTTATTTTTTTAAAACTAGCATCAACCAGCTGGCTCATGGATCCGTGCCAGTCAGTGCTTCCCCCCCCCCGCCCCAAACACCAATCATGGGGTGCATGGGGCTTAGGGTGGTAAAAAAAACTTTTAAAGTCCTGCACTTCCCCCCACCCAATCGGACACATGGGTAGGAACCGCGGGCACAATGCATTCCTATGGAAAAATGAAAAACGAATCAGAATGGAACAAAAATTTCCATTTCATTTCATTTCATTTTTCTTTGATGGTCATTTTATTTTTCATGTCATTAGGGAACAAAATTAAAAACAAAAATAAAAATAAAAACAATCATTTCATGCCCGTCTCTACTAAGGACAGTAACAATCCAACGTGTTGCCCTGAAGGAGATCAAAAGATGGGCTCAACATGAATGAAATAGCCTTCTGTTGCTCATCACCCCTAGGAAGTTTGGTAGGATTTGTAACTGGAAAACACTTAACTAAAATAAGAGAACATTGATTTAATTTAAACAAATTCATTTCCAAATTTTCTTCAGATTTGCTTTAGTTCTAATTTTAAATTACTCACAGGTTTACATAATGGAATATTTTACAACTTTTTAACAGTTCAAGACTAGATATATTGACATATTATTCTCCATACAGGAGAAGAGTAGTAATGAATAACCTAAGATATGCAAACCTCTCCCTGCATCCTTCTTTCAAATTCAAGGGTAATGATCTTACAAGAATAAAAATAGTACCAATGATCTGTAAATGTTGATTGAGAATATGTATCAGAGGTGCAATAAACGGTGGCCCTCTTCAGATATATGGCTCCTGGATCTCACTGATAGAGGTTTATGTGCAATAAGATTAAGGCTGCTCAAGCAAAGCAAATTTATTCATTGATTTGTCCATTGATTGACTCATGATATGATTGGTTACCATTCTGAGAGTAGAGATGGTTTTGTTTATGTGTAATAGAAAACTCAAAGGGCAATTCTTCTTCAAATGGTGGTGAATTGTTTGTTTTTCTCATCCATTCTACAGTATATGGATGAACATAGAAAGGCCACAATCCTAAGGGGCAAAGCTGTTGATGGAAAGCTAAAGCTATTTCTGCTCAAACCAGGGAGCAGTCTAGTCCAAACTATATACTATTATGATCCATTGCTTTTAGCTTCAGCGGAAAAACTTGGGCTTAAACTGTACCCACTGTAATTAGCAAGGCATAAGAATTAAATGGCAGGTTGGTAGCAGCCCACTTTCTGAATGACATTACAAGCCGGTCAGCATCCCTAGTGTGGAGGTAACATCAGTATGCCTTCTTAATGAGTTGCCATCTCTTATAATAGTACTACTGTATAGTCTGACACAGTGCATTCCTGACGCATCCTAAGCTTCAATCAATGCTTGTTCAATCAAGTGCTCATTATCAGTGATGGGGATGAGAGCCGAGTGCTGTGATCCATGCTATAGACATCTTGAGAGCCCACTCTGTATGTTATTCCTATCTCCTCCCTAAGATGTTGTGTGGGTTTTTAAAATTATTATGATGGCAATTAAGCCGCAGGTATCCTGGAACCACAGGAAAGACAGGCACTCATCATCTACATGTTGTTGTCCCTATTACTGGGAAGAAGGGAAGTGTCATAGTGCATCTGGGACAAACATATGGCAATATGTAGATGCCTAATAAAAAGACATAAATGATTTGAATAATGAACATTCATAATGGGATGCCATACAGATGCCAGAAAAGGCCATCCAGAGTGACTATCTTTTGAGGAAATAATTCAGCGGATACATTCAGAGGGGAAAAAACCCTGGAGAACATCATTGCTTCATCAACTTGGCACAAACCAAAATAGAAGTAAAGTTTGTCAGACAAATGGCCCATGATGAATTATTCATCCAGTGCTACCACTCAGTAATTGTTCACACGATCTAATGAAGGATAGATAGCATATTCTAACACGGCAGAAGAGTGACAAAGGTTGTCAAAGTTGGAAGGTCATTGTATTCAGCAAGCAAAACAGAGATTTCATCCTGGACTTCCAAACAAAATTAGGGTATTGGCTTTTTATTTTCCCCGAGAAACCAGCAAAATCTAACAAGTGTACCAGAGAAGTGCTTTCAGTAAATACATAGATGGATATAAATAACTGAATAAAGGAAGCGGAATCTTGATAAAAACTAATGTGATCTTTTCTGGCTGATTGACCTCACAGGATAATGTGGTGGTAGCATTCTGGACCAATGGTTTCCACTGATTGATTGTATGTTGAAAATAAAATAAAATCACATGTCCATGCAAGCATAAACAATGGTAGATTCCAAAATAAACAATTCTGTCTGTCTTTTATTTTTGATTTTAGTGCTCTAATAAATGTTCTCATTCACCATTGGTTTTGGATTTTAGACAAAGCCTACATAGTTTTTTCCACCCATTTTTGGTGCAGATATGGACAAAATGCATGTCTTCTCCTGTCAATGTTCAACTTTCATCTCATACACTTTTGCAGAGTTGAAAAGTGTGTGTATTAATTTGCATGGTACATATGAGATTGCAAGCAAGATAACAAAGACAAACAGAACATTTGACATATGACTTTGAATGCATCCCCAAATGGATGCAATTTTATGAGGTTCCAGCTGGCCTTATTGTAATGAAATATTGGAGAATATGATGATCTGGATGAAAGGCACACCCTCTGTCATGGCATTCTAATACTGTAGGTAGGATATGCTGTTACATGAGATTTTGCTTTGCTTTGCTCCTGTGCTTTTGAAAAATCAGTGATAATTCAGGATATATGTTTGAAGCTAACTTTGATTGTTCAGCTGGTAGACAAGTTATCCAGTATAAACCCATTGCCAGGAGCAGCTCATGGACACAATAGTGATGGGGAGGAAACCCCATAATATTTAGAAGTCCTACTTTTTCCATAAGCCACTTATGCTTCTGTCTAGATTTGAACTGAAAGATTGGGAGTAAAGAGTATTTAATATGATGTTTATAACTACAGTGCCACTTGTCTGAAAATAGTACATCCAAGCAAGGAGCAAAGAAAGATTGTGAAAAGGGAATGTAGAACTCATAAAACATTTGAAAACATGTTCAAAAACACAGTCATGTCTTCGCTCCTGTTGAGAAGACCATATTTTAGCACTGTCATTTTTACAGAGTACCTTCTAAGGTAGGCTGTCATCTATCCTCAACTCACTCTGTTATGAATCATTGTAATAGATGACTATACTATTTCTTCACTTTCCATTCTGCAATGTATCAAACAACCAAGAAATCTCACTGTGAGTGGTCAGAAACAATCATTTGAATGGCCCTGGGCTATTCTCCTTGTTTCTAGTGTAAGAGCTTTACTGTGCTGCCTGACACGTAACAGAGTCTAGGGCAGTGGTTAGAGTGTTGTGCTATGACCCGGAAAACCTGGGTTCAAATCCCCACTCAGCCATGGGACTCCATGGATGACCTTAAGCCATAATGCCCCGAAGATAAGCATAGCATCAAACCAGAGGTTCTTCCATACTATTAACCATGTCCCTCCTTGTTTCATCCCTTCTTCCATCTCCTGCTTGCATCTGCCTCTAGTTTTTCTTCTCATGATCAGAACAATTTCAGCTAAAGGCTGGTATGACTTCACATGACATCTATAGAAAGGGGCAGCATGCAAGTAAACAGAAGAATTCTGTGCACAGGTAATGTCAGAATCACAGTGACCTTTTAAGTTATCTGTCATCACTAATTTTCAAAACTATATACTATTTCTGAAAATGAGGAGAATGTGGATGACTTGGGATAGCTATTGTCATTTTGACATTTTAAGTTAATACTCTGCAATGAGGAGTTCACCGTCTCAAAGCCCCTGAGGGAGCAGAATGTTTTGTGGTTGGCTGGGAACATCTCAGGCTGAAATTCTCACTGGAAGCAGTCAAATTCCCTTCTGATTAAATATGTTTAGGATATAATTTGACCATCTGATGCACAGACTGTCCTATTGACACTTATGCGATCTTGACATCCTTGTTGCTAATTTATGCCTTTATATATAAATCTCTCCTTATGCAGTAACTACATGCCCCATTGTGCTGTCAAATCATTCTTTCTCTGTTTCTGATATATTTAAGCATAACTTGATTAAATATTAATCATCTATTCATAATTATCTTAATTGTTTTAACTGAATTTATTTATTTATTTATTTATTTATTTATTTACAAGATTTTTAGCCCCCCCACTACCAGTTGTGATTATAAGTTATGATTATGTGTTAGTATTATTATTATTATATGCTATTATTATCTTTCATTTTCCTTGTATTGTCATTGCTGATGCTGTTTGTTGCAGACCGCCCAGAGAGACCTTGCTGTCAGATGGGTGGTATGGAAAACAAACAAACAAGCAAACAAACTTCTTTTACTGAATGTTAAACACTTGTGAAATGAAATTTGGAAACATAAAGCCTAAAAAATGCTTGTCAAAATGCACATGAAACTCTCCTTTTAAGACTCATCTTAACTAGAGATGGGCACGACTTAGCGGTATTCCCGTTTCCGTTTCCGTTACTTGGTTCCGTTACTCTACGGAAACGGTAACGGGAAGTACTCCCCCAGACTTCGAGCTCGAACCGACGAACGAACAATTTTGGTCTGATTTGTCGTGCTCGTTCCTTGCATCGCGCGATGCCACGCGGCACAGAAAAAAAGTTTTTAAAAGTTAAAAAAACCCGGTTCCCGGCCAAAAAGCAGGCGGAAAAATGCCTGCCGTGCCTCAGGGCACCTACCAGACGGGTTGTTTCTGGAGGTCCCCGGCCTCCCCCCCATCCCCCGTCCTAGTGGGCTGCTCTGTGGGACTCGCCGCAGGCTCGCAGCCAGCCAGCAAAAAGCCCAGTCTCGCCGGCCGCCGGCCGCCGCAATTAAAGCGCAAGCAAGCGGCACGGACGGCACAGGAAAAAACTTTTAAACTCTCCCCCACCCATTCCCGGGCTAAAAAAGCAGGCGGAAAAATGCCTGCTTGACTAAGGGCGCAGGGCACCTACCGGAGGGGTGGTTTCTGGAGGGGGGGTCCCGCCTCCCCCCCATCCTGGGCAGCCGGACTCGCGAGTCGCCATCGCCATGCCATGCGGTGCGGGCGGGGGATCCAAAATGGGCCGGCGAACGCAATATTGTTTTTGAAATCGTGGTCCAAAAACACACAAGCACAACAGAAACACGCGAAAATTTATAAACTGCCAGATTTTTCACAGTAGCAGTGGGTTTTTTCTTGCAACAAAATGTCTCTCCTCTCCTCCTCTGTCCTCCATTGATTTTATTTTATTTTATTTTATTTACACCTGCGCAGTGCGCAATGATGGGCTGGCCAAGTGGCCAGCCATGTGGGAGTGGACAACCATGCAAATTTTTGGAGCCATCCCACCAGTCGCATGGCCACTTGGCCATGGAGACTTCTGGGATGTGCCAAAAAGCCCCCTAAAACCTGCCCTAGCCCTAACCCTAACCCTTGACTCCGTACCCATACATCACAGACTGTCTTCTTAGTGGGTCAGAGAGGCACCCAGAGGTGCAACCCACTAGCCCACCGTAACCTTACCCGTCACTAGCCTAACCCTAGCCATTGCACTAAGACACCTTAAAGCCAGATCTACTTGCTTGCATTGCACTACACGCAGCAAGTACAATTCCCTTCTGTGTGAGACATGGTGGTGCGAGAGCCTTGTGAAGGGCGGGCATGACACTATCACTATCACTGGTCTCACTGTCTGCACATTCTGTTATGCAATATCCATATGGCTATTGCATAGCATTTTGCAGCAGCAGCAGGTGACGAAGGGAGACCCCCATGTAGAGGGGTCTCTTGGAGCCTGCTTCCCCTTCCTAGTGGGTGAGGAGCCCACTTTCCCTTTATAGCGGGCCAGAGGAGGCACCCACCCCACAGAGGTGCCTCCAGGAGCCCGCTCCCCCCAAAAAAACCAGTACTAACGACAACGAAAAAACGAAAAAACGAACCGACTAATTTTTGCAAATTTTCACGAAAACCGGAAACGACCCGAAACGGGACTGGCCCGACTAACGACAACTCGAAAAAATTTTTTTTCAAGTCGTGCCCATCTCTAATCTGAACACATTCAGCTAATAGGCATGGTCATTTACTGCATATTGGTTATGTTGACCCTTACCCTTCAGTTTTCTTCACCTTTGTATCTTTAAACACATGTTGCACAGTTTCCCATTCTTAAATATCACCCTCCCCTCCCACAACTATGATTTTTCATGTCTGTTAAGATTCTCAGTCATTTAGGTGAGGTTATCTGGGAGTTGTGCCATCATATGTGGACTTCATTTCTTTTGAAATTGAAATGTTTCATCCAAGTAGCTCTATTAGTCTGAAGAAAGTTTGTGTCAGGCTTCCAGTTTTTGGTTCACCTTGGTTTCACACCACCCTGGTCTGAATAGGCTCATAAAGTGGGCAATGACCTCAATGGGCTAATTAGATGTACACTGGCCAGGGGTGTGTGAAATTCATAACTATGCAACCCTTCCAAACACCCATTAAGTGTGGATCATTAATCGAGACCTTCCTGGTAGAGGTGTGAAGTGATTCTTATTTGTCTGTGGATCGATGAAAGGGCAACATGGTAAGTGGCAGACAGATTGTGCCAAATGGCTTTGGCTGTTTCTCAGGGCTGCTTGCATTTTTAAAACCTAGAGTTTGCTGTTGCTTTAAAATATTCTTTCTTACCGGAAGCAAAGAGGAGAGAGGAGGAGGGTTTTCTTCAGAAGTCCTTTGGAAATTACTGGGAGCACGTGAGCTAGAGCTTTGGCTGTTTCACAGTGCTGCTTGTGTTTTTAAAAATATCTATCCACCCTCACTCCAGCTCTATCTCTATGGGAATTTACAACTGGGCTTGGAAGCAAATGTGCCTACATACAACAGCCAATGAATATTTGGTTTGAAACATATATTCCATTACATATTATATTGCACACCTCATTTTGCTGCTATATGCCTGAAGAAGTGGACAGGTTCAAAAACGTTACAGGAACCTCCTGCCCTTTCATGGTTCATATACGGCAGTCCCAGTCTATCGCAGGACCGCAATATATGAAACAACAACCACCCCGGGTAAGGTGGATGGGCCTGTTTCAGGCCTCCTGTACTTAGCCCAGGCCTGGCACTGCCCCGACAGGCCTCCAAAGGGCTTCTAGGGCCTGTCAGATGCCCCAAAAGTGCTTTCCAGTGAACTGGTAGTGACTTTGGGTAAACCAGAAATGACTTTCTGATAGACATGGGCATCACCAGAAAAAATGACGTTTTGAGATTTAGTTTGTCGGAATGGGTCCGTTTCGGGTCGTTTCCATTTGTCGCTAAATTTTTCAAAAATTTGTTGTTTCGCTTTTCGTTTGTCGTTTGTCATTTCCACTGCGATTTAGCGCAATTTGACTTCCCCCGGAGCATAGGAGCGGAGGGCCATGGGTGGGTGGCAACAGCGGCAGCGGGGAGGCACGGGCGGGCGAGCGGGCAGGAGGCAGCCGCGGGCAGGCAAGTGGGTGGGCGGCGGCACGGGCGGACGGGCGAGTTGGCAGTTAGGATATCACTTAGGATAGAGGTTCTGTTCTTGGCTTGCACCCCAAATGTGTGTGTGTGCAAGCAAATTGAAGTTGGGAAAATAGAAAATAAATGGTAGTATATAATATATTTTTAAAATAAATCCACACCTCCCACTCCCAGTCGAACCTCCCCCTTTATCCAATATCAGAAAAAAATTCTCACAAACTGCCAGAGAAGAAATAAAGAATAAACTGCTATTCCCTTCAGCAGACAAAGCTGCAGGAATCAAAGAAATTATTTTCTAAATTCAATTCCCTCCATGCCTGCCTAACTTAAATCCTAAAGCCTCCAGCCTCCCTCCTCAATCTCGATCGGATCACACCAGCACCAGCAGCCAGCCCTCCTCCCTCAACCACATCCATACACCCGACTGCGATTTCTGGAAGGTGCCTCGGCTTTTTATGCCCTCTTCGACATCCAGAAGTGTCAGTCAAAAACCTGGCGATGCCATTGGTGGAATTGTTCAGAAAATTTGCATGGTCCCATCCCATGCCCAGCCCAATTGGGCAGGTCTAAAAAAAAACATAAAATAAAATAAAATAAAATCAATACGACGTTTTATTGCTATAAAAAAACCACTGCTGCTACTATTAAAATTCAGGCATTTAAAATAAATAAATTTCACATGTTTCTGTGGTGATTTGGTGTGTTTTTTGACCACGATTTCAAAAGAAAAATTGCGGTCGCCATTTTGGATCCCCCGCAACGCATGGCATGCAGCGAGACAGATGATGAGGATGCCCCCCCAGCCTGGTGCAAACAGCCCAGGACAGGAGAGGGGGGGAAGGCCGTGGACCCCCCCCCCAGAAACCACCCCTCTGGTAGGTGTCCTCAGGCAGGCATATTTTCGCCTGCTTTTTTGGCCGGGAGTTGGGGGTTTTCTTTTTTACTTTTTAAAACTTTTTTTCTGTTCTGCTTGGCATTGCGCGATCGCCGCGATGCCATTAACGACAACGAAAAACCCGACCCAATTTTTCTTTTTTCGGGTCAGGTTCGAGCTGGAGCGGCGTAATTATCGTTTCCGTTTCCGTTACGTAATGGAAACGATAACCAAAAACGGAAATGTCAATTTCGCCGCTCCATGCCCATGTCTACTTTCTGATCACTTCTGAGGCCTTTGACAAGCTTCTGGGGCCTGTCAGAGGCTCCAGAAGTGCTTTTCAGCAAACTGGACGTGACTTCTGAATCACCAGAAAGCACTTCTAAGGTCTCTGACAGGCCCCAGAAGCTCGTTGGGAACCCATTCAGAACAGCACCAGGGCTCAGGTAAGTGTAGGAGGCCTCATACAGCCACCCAGGCCCCACCCGACCCAGCATCCTCATATCACAGATTTTCAATTATTGCGGATGAGGTCTGGTCCCTTATCCCCGCAATACTGTACATTAAAATATGAAAGTTAGTCTTTAAGGTGCCACATGTTTTGTATCGTCTGTATCTTTTGTTTTATTTTATTTTTCTTTGATTTTGCCTGGTATTCTTATGACATAAGTCAATGCAATCATGCATGGTAATCCATCGAAAAGTTGCATAATAGGTTGTCCATCATTCAGAGAAAGCTTGCCTGAAGAGGAAGGCCTTTCCCTGCTTCTGGAAAGATAGCAGAGATGGGGCAGTCCTGGCCTCCAGTGGGAGGGACTTCAAATGTCTGGGAGCAGCATGCATTCTTATGAGATGCACCAGTGACGGTGGCAGGATGGAGAGAAAGGCATCTCTTGATGACCTTAGCACCCAAGCCAGTTCATACTGTGAGATTCAACCTTTGAGGTAGCTTGGACCCAGTCCATTTATGGCTTTGTAGGTTAAAACCAGCACTTTGAATTGTGCCGGATAGCTGATTGGCAGCCAGTGGAGCTACCTTAGTAGAGGTGTAATGTGATCTCTGCAACCCACCTCAATCAGCGATCCGCCTAGGGCATTTTGGACACATTGAAGTTTCCAAAGACTTTCCATCAGTAGCCCCACATAGAGTGCATTGCAACAGTCTAGCTGAGACGTCACTAGGTCATGTGTCACAGTGGCTAGAGCTGGTTCCTCAAGAAATGGGTGTAGCTGGCAATTAGTTTTAATTGTACAAATGCACTCCTGGGTACTGCTGTGACCTGGGCATCTAGGTTACAAATCATATATAAGTGAATTGCGAAGAATCATGGTTTAGGAAATAATCTAGATTGTTGGTCTGTAATCTTTTAGGATGGAAAAGGAAATTAGGAGACTAAATGTAACCTTGTTAAGTTGAGCAAATAGCTGGTGGCTAAAATGGCAAAATAATTAATAAGTAAGATTACAATGTAGGATACTATGTTATGTTAAGGTTTCTTTTGTCTTTTTCTTTTTTGTTTGTAATGTGAAGGATTGTTAAAATAAAGCTGTATTTTTAAAAAGTCCATTGACCAAATCATATATTAGCACAAATCTTTCTTAAACATCAATACAATTGCACTTGAACCCAGAGGTTTCTTGAAAAGTTTTGCCTGCACTTTGATGCAATGTTAATTAATACACCATGAGTGAATGCCAGGAGAGATACTGCACTAACTGTATTGAAAAGCAGTGAAGCTCTGCAAGCAACTTATTTTATATCAAGATAGAATGCCTGGGACAAAACTATTCTGATGACAATCTAATCTCATTATTTTTGAACACAGATTGCAAGGGCTGTCCAGTTTTACAATGAATTCTTTCTAGGTGAGAAATCGTGTTTACAAGGTTTGCTTCAGCTCTTCTATTCCTTAAAAAAATGCTGTCAAGAAAGCCAAAATAATGTATGCAAAGAAGCACCAAAAACTGTTTGTAAATATAACCAGTCATCCCATCTTAAACCACTCTTCTGTTGTGGATTGTTTAATTTCGTTTTCTTTGCTGCAAAATTGTTATCAGCAATATTGTAACTAAGCAGTACAAAGCTTAGCTCCCTGCATGTTTCAGTGGCTTATGTCTTGAAGCTCAATGGCCCTCTTGGGAGAAACATTTCTCCTATTATAATGTTTATTTCATTGTGGATGTTGCATTGGGATGTTGCATTGGGTTTCACCTTAAAAGCGGCCTAAAACATTTAAAACTAAACCAAAATAAAATATTCTCATGGATCTTCCTCATCAAAAAGAAGAAGCCAAGAAATCGCCATGATCTCTAATTACTCCTGAGCATGAAATGTGAGTCACTGACAGGTCCTGTGGAGCTGCCAAGGCATGCAGCAAGGCTTAATGTTTTCTATGAGACAAACATTTCAATATTTTACAAAGTGGAGAGGATGGGACAGAAAGAGCTGTTTCCTCCTGAAGCTCCAGATATTGCACTTGTTGCAACATGCTTCGTTGTTTCATGATTCTGCTACTATATCTGAAGAAGTGGACGTGTCCATGAAAGCTTACATTAAAATACAGTGGTACCTTGTACCTTGTACAAAGGAATTAATTCATTCCAAATGAAATTCTGTTAAGCAAATTTTCTTTTGTAGAAATTTCCCATAGGAATGCACTGAAAACAGATTAATCCCTAATTGTGACCATTTTTCTCTTGTACTGATTCACCCCATAGGCAATTCTGTTAAGCGATTTCCCCCTATGTCCGGAATTTTTTACCTTTAAGCGGATTTTCTGTTAAATAAACCACTTGTTATACAAGGGTCCACTGTATAAAAGTCTTTAAGGTACCACGTGTTTGTTTGACTTTTAGTTTGCTTTGATTTGATTTTTACCTGGAATGCTTTATTTCGCCATTGAAGATCATGTTTTCTGTGAAGACAAAAAGAGCACACCAGCTTTGTATGCTTTAGAACTAAATTCACATATCTCTCATTGGATAAATTTGTAGGTAAGACCCTGCTGTCAAATGGAGAAATATTGTCATAAATTGTAATAAAGGAAGCACACAACAGTATGCCAATGCTGTAAAGTCTGCCGTTTGAAAGACTCATTTTAGCTATTTTTTCCACCTTTTCCTGATTTTTACACTGACTTTTTCCAGTCTATCAGACAGCAAACAGCATTAATACTCCTTAAGGCTTAGCATCGCTTGATTTATAATTTCTCATAAACTATTGACCCATTGATTCCAGCCTTCGGTTCACTATGAAATGTCAGATTTCATCACCTATTAGTCATATTTACGCATGGGAGGAGTTCTTTCTTACCCTTTCAGTCAGGATGAATTACTTGTAAAAATGCAGAAGGAATGGCATTAGAAAAAAAATCACTGTTTTAATGGCTATTGCTCTCATATACCCAGGTATGAATTCAAATAAGATCCTCTACAAAGAAACCTTTGTGACATTTTTGTTTACAGTTACCTGTTGATTCTTTTGATTGAATGCTATGTCTGGATGGATGCTGAGTGTATTTATTAATGTTTGGAATCTCCACAGATTTCCGATCAAAATTATATATACTGTAAGCAACTGAAATCTCATTATTAGGCTGATCAAATACCCTGACTCCAGATAATACTAATGATGAGTAAACCCACTGCCCCATATTTCATAATTTATTTTCCCAGTTACAAATCACATGGTTTAAATGTGTAAAAAGTAACCTTCTGTTATTAGACCTCCAAGTACTTTGAATTTGAGTCCAAAACTGAAATTAATGAAATTAATGAAATTAAGTCTCATTTAAAGGGTGGGTTTTTTTCCAACTCAAGTTGACTCATAATGTGAAATCAAGTAAAATTAAAAACACAACACACTGCCCTCTAAAAGCATTTAAAGTGCAATAATAATTCTGCAACCAGGGAGCAGCCACAGAGAAGGTCCTCTCTCATGTCTCCAACAAGCATGTCTGAAATGATGAGAAGACCAAGAAAAGAGGCTCCTCTGAGGATCTTAAGTACTTGGAAGGCTCATATGGGCAGATGCAGTCCTCCAGATAGCCTGGACCCAAACCATATAGAGATTTGTAAAGATGACTTTGGGTTTGAGCCTGGAAATTAAATTGTAGCCAGTACAGTTGATATAGTTCAAGAGCTCATTTGCCATTAGCTTCTTCAGTCCTCTCAACTGCTACAAAGTTAGAAGGCTCCTCTTGTTGTGTTGTACGATCACCGTGCCATTTCCAAAGACGATTCCAGACCTATTTTGAAAGTGTATGGCAAGAGCCCTGGTCCTTTTATTTATTTATTTATTTATTTATTTATTTATTTATTTATTTATTTATTTATTTATTTATTTATGTTACCCTGCCTTTCTCCTTAAGAAAGCCCCAAGGCAGTTTATATAATGAAAATGCAATATATGAACATTAAAAAGAGTAAGACTTCAAATAATAAAAATGATCAAACAAATACCACACTGAACGAGAGTAGATGAAATCAATGCCATAAACACATTCAAAGTAAGGCACGGCTATCAATTTAAAAAAACTCCATTCAGGCAGCTAGTCACTAAGAGAAAGCTTGTCTGAATAGAATGGTCCTTGCCTGTTTGTGGAAGGGCACTAAAGATGGGGCCTACCTGGCCTCCTGTAGGAGGGAGTTCTAAAGTCTGGGAGCAGCAACAGAGTAGGCCCTCTCCCATGTCCCCACCAAGAGGTAGATTTCACGTGTATAGGCACAATGGGACAGTGTCCTGTGAAGGAACTTCAGGTTCCATCAGCATAGCATGATTGACATCACCAGCAATGGCAGATTGCCATTGCCATTTATTAAAGAATCCTTTTTTGTCCAGGTTACATATGTTATCTTGTAGTGTGTGGTAGAGATGGGCACGAATTAAAAAAAATGGTGTTCCAGTTTTTTGTTTGTTGTTGAGAGGTCTGTTTCGGTTCGTTTCCATTTGTTGTGAATTTTTGGAAAAATTTTGTTTCCATTTTTCGTTTTTTCATTTGTCATTTCTCCCCGCTTTTTGCATGATTTTTAAAGCATTTCCGTGTGCAGGCATCCCCCAACGCCCCAGCCCAGAGGGAAAACACTAAAAAAAATGGATGCTGGCAGAGACACAGTATAGACTAGGTATGCAGGGAGGCTGCACAGGCAGCGGCGGGCGTTGCCCAGGGTGCAAGGCAGCCCCAGAGTGACTGCACTGCGGGGCCAAGGGAGCGTACTCACTGAGAGGTACGCACGCACGCACACAGGGAAGCTGCAGGACTGAAGCTAGAGTCGCAGAGACAGCAATCCCACCCTAACTCCCACCAGAGACTGCAAGGAGGACGGGGGCTGCCAGAGCTTTTTATGCCCTCTGTGGCTGCCAGACCTGCCCAGTCTGCAACCTGGGCATGCTATTGGTTGAACATGATCCCATCACATGGCTTGCATCCATTTTGTGGCTGGTGGCAACATCCATTTTAAAGGGAAAAGAAAAATACATCACAATGGGAGAAGACAAAAACAAATGTTTTAAGGACCCCCACCCCCTGGTAGGTAATAATTTCAAATAATTATTGCATTATCGCTGCATTTTTACAGATGTCCAGGGTGTTTTAATACCCAAGTAATCAATCAATATTAGGCATCTGGGAGCCATTTTGGGTCGATGTCCCCTAACTCCTCTTAAAGGGAAAAAATACAGCGATCTGAGAAAAGACATAAATGCACCTTTTAAGAACCCCAACCCCCCTGGTAGGTATTATCAGACAATATAAATAATTATAGCAGCATTTTTATGGATGTCCAGGGTGTTTTTTAACATTTAAAACAGCTCATTTCATTGTACGTTGCCATTAATGGAAATGAAACTTAACAACCACAATTTTCGTGGTTCCATTCGTTTCGTTTCATTTTCATCACAATTTTCGTTAGTCGTTTCGTTACGTAATGGAACAACTAACAAATAACAGAAACGAAAAAATGTTCATTCTGTGCCCATCTCTAGTGTGTTGGTTACATGCATCCCTAAAACAGAATATGAACACTGAGGTAGCAATACATCACTGCTGGTAACATCATTGATGGCATTTGGAGGTCCTTTTTAGAGGATTTTGACTATTTATGACTTCAGCTGTACTCTACTGTATCTTTGCCAAAAGGTTTTATCTAGTCAAAGGAATGTGGAGTGGCAGGTTCAATTCTAGGTCACAGTGGGACAATATATCATTGATTTTGCATGCTTGAATACAGGGCATATGTGTCCTTGTGCTCCCATTGATTTTTTTCCACATTTAGATGGCAATTTGAGAATACACCTCCACAGTGAGATTTGTTGATATGATAGATTATGTCTAAGCATCCCATCTGTAAGTGTGATGTTGGTGTTACCTGAAGGAAAGTAGTTAGTTCCTGGGAGTAGAAGTCTTGGAGTAGAGACAAGTGATGTCATGAAATGAGGACAGCCTGTTTGTGAATTACTGGCCAGAAAGCACTTGAAACGGTTACGTCTAAAACAAGATATCAGGTGTATCTCAGTTCTTTTAATAATAATAGCATGCACTTTGCTGCTCCATTCATATATAGCCTCCAGAAAAATGAAATGCTACTTGATCAGTTTCTTTATTAAATTGTTAAAGGGAATAGGGGTAGCTGTTAGTCCTTTTGTGTAAAAACCACCATTTAAAAAAAAAGGATAGCATTCATGGTATAATTATTGTTCTTAGTCTTTAATAGTTCCCTTGGAAATGAATCCTTTTCTTCTATATCTATTCCTTGGAATACTACAACTGAAATTATGCAGGCAGAAAAAGTTACTGAATTATCTCATTTTTGACTTTTAAGCTCACACGTCTAAGTGCCATGTTTTGCCATTTATGTGAACAGATGGAGTGAAGGAAAGCTGACTTTCGCATCATCATATTTCCTCTCCCCTCTGCAACTTCTTCTATATTTGGATACAGAGTCTTCTTTAGCCTCTTGAGATGGACTCCCTTCTTCCTACCCCTGCTTCCAGGACCTGTCATCTCACGGGCAAAGAAGAATCAAAACCCCAAATGAAGGTGGGGGGGAAGCACAGAAAGAAACCCCACTCTCATTTGCTTCTATCTAGGAATCAAATAATGGCTTCTTTCACCGTCTTCCTTTGTGATTAATGGGACAATTGCCCACTCTCTTTCTCTATCATTTCTCTTGTAAGCAACTAATTTCCTTAGGACAGGCTGTGCTGACTAACTCCAAGCAAACTCTTCAGATAATAAGTGGCAACTAGTGTTCAGTTTACTGCTGACCACAGCTTTTGATTGCTCCTTTGCTAACTGTGATCAGAAAAATGAAACAGTAAATAATATTCAGTTGCATTTTCACCTTTCCCCCCCTCAACCCTGGGCAAAACCAACCATCTCCCTCTCCAAGGCTGGTAAATTTTGGTACCTGCCTAACATAGGAGCTGGAGATCACCAGTTGCTTCATACTTCAGCATTGAGACAATGAATAAAAATTATTTGAAAAGATTCCAGCCTTCTTTAACCAGCATGTTCTGCTGTTCTAAAATCAATATTTACATTGAGTTGGTTTTCAACATCCTCATTTGCTAGTAAGGAGCACTACACTCTTCAAGCCTATGCATGGCTGCACTGCTTATTTGGTTAGAAATCAGCTGCAAGACAGATTGCAACTTCAGTAGCTTTCCTTTACCTCCTTCTCTGTGATCTAGGGATGGTTCGCATTAGAGAGAAAAAAATAGAGAAACAAGGTATCTGTCATTAATTAGAAGGACTAGTAATTACCTTTATAAATAGTTTCTAATGGCATAGGACTGTTACAGGTAAGGGAATAGCTTTTGCATCCCCCTTAGGCAGCCACTCAAATGATTACCAAAATGTAAGTGGGAATAAGTAAGTACATATGAGGAACAGTGCCTGGAATTAATCAAATATCGCAGGGCATGGTCAGTAGTTGAAGCTTAGTTGTTCCTCATACCATTACTATGGTGAGGTAGATGTGTTAGACTGTTTCAGCATGTGTAGCAAAACTAGCAAAAGAGCTGTGATTATATATAGGGATGAATTGAAAAATGAATAATGTTTTTGATGAATTTGGCTGATTCAGCAAAATGTGTGGATTCATATTCCTCATAAATAGAGTCCCCCAATGAACATGAATTAATGAATTTTTAGTAATTTCTATTTGTTAATTTGTTGGACTATGAAATGGGTCCCAAGACATCTAAAAGACACCAACAATGGAAAGACGTTTTCCCTGACTCTCCTCTATAAGCTTTCCAATTTTGGTGGAGATTGATGAGTTATGTGTCCCCAAACAGAGCCCACCAGGAAGCACCTAGACTGAGACTCCAAACTTGCAGAGAAGATTTCTCTGAATCTTCTCTCCAGTCCCTCCAAGTCTGGTAAATATCAGGTTTTCCCAACCCAGCTTCTAAAGGACACTTTCCTAGGATCCTCCAATTTCATAGAATCAGAGAATCATAGAGTTGGAAGAGACCTCAAGGGCCATCCAATCCAAACCCCTGCCAATTTGCGGATATATAACTCAGATGTCTGAAACCCAATATGTATCAAACTTAGAGGTATTGTAGGGGAGAGTCAGAAAAAGCTTTTCTGCAAATTTGGTGTATCTAGGTATTGGGGGACCTCTTTGGGGGTTCAGATATCCAAATAGTATTCACCAAAACTATAGGGCTTATAGAAAAGCCATGGGAAGCATTCATGCAAATATGGGGCATCTAGATGCCAGGGAGGATTTTTATAATATTTTAAAGGGCAGCTAAATTGATTCATCAATTTATTGTTTCATCACTTGAAATTTGTCAATTTGTTGATTCATCAGTTCATCAGCTCTGAAGAATCACAAATCATCATCATTTTTTCTATTGTTCCCCATCTCTAGGTTTGATATCTCGACCTTTAGTGCATGTATTTCAGTATGTGGTTTGGTAGATTTCACTCTGTAATCCCCAAGGATTTAAAATGAAAGAAATCTGTCTTTAAGAGTTCTGTGCCCCATTTGGGGCTCCTCCTATTATGCTATAATTCCATTCTCAGAGTTAGCATTTATTTAAAATTATAATTGAAGAGGTTGTTCTTCTATAAGCCCACTTCTAGCAAAGTACAGGTGAGAAGACAACAGCACCTAAGGAAGTGTTAACTTTGCCTCCAGGGTGTTGGTGAATATGGCAGGACCAACTGCTTCCTTCCTGAAGTGGAAGCTTGGACCACTCACCTATTGATTTCACATTTGTTTTAGGTTCTGGCTGTTTCTGTTTGTGTTACACTTTTAGGGTACATATCATTTTGTACATTTGGATGCTATATTTAAATCTTGATCTTATGAACCAAGCAGAAATGTAGTCAGTAAATATATGCAGAAAAACTCTTGATTAGTTCAGAGGACCACTGATCCCCACAAGAAGACCTGCTGGAATGGAAGTTAAAAAGATCATTCCACCTCTAAGTCTATTCTGTGTGGGAAGGAGAAACAGAAACTACTTGTTGTATTCCACTTCATCATAGTCCTACAGCCTCCACCACTGCTCCACTTCTTCAGCCTTATAATTTGCTCCATGCTGCTGCAATGCTTGCAATTCTCATATGGGTGACTGAAGAGATTCAAAAGATAAAGCCATGTTTGTGGCCACTAGGACTTCCCTGCTCTGTGTGAGTCATGTGATGAATGCCTGTATGCTGACGCTAGCTGAAGCAATGGCGAGGGTATTGTGATCATTCATGATAATATTGTGTTCCCTTTCCATCATGCCATCAAAGTATCAGGGAGCACACCCAGTGAATGAAACATATCATTGAGCCAGAAGCTGTCATCAAGGTCTCAAGCTGTGTGCCAGAAATTATTTGGGATCTGTGCATCATTCCACTGACATGTTGTGACAGCATGCACACTCAGTGCCATGGTGAGAGAATTACAGTAACCTTGTACTGAAGATTTACTTAGATTATGCATGGAGTAGTAGGATTTAGCTAGGGTACACTGAAGACAAGGCTCTGATAGTAGGGAAAACAGGTGGACAGACATGAAATTTAAATGAGGACCTGGTTCAGAAAAGTGTGTACTCTTGACACAGATGGCAACACCCCCTATTGACAAGTGTGAAGCATGTCATCATACCGCAAAATAGAACCAAATTACTGAGACACTGCCTGATAGGAAATCAAATATTCCAACAACAAGATACATTATCGCACTTCTTCATACTGATTTAAAAGTGGCAGGATGAGCTGCAGTTCTTTCTGAAACATAAACTGGAACAACGTGCTCATTGTAGCATTTGCGACATAGCCCCCAAATACTTTGCAAGGATAAATACCGTCTCCTTCATCTCTCCTCAGAGACAACGAAATCTGGTTATTTGTGTAGATTTCAAATATCTGCATGCCTATATTTACTAAACTGTATTTGCACACATTGTACCCTGAGTGTCTGAGGGCATATGTTAAAAGGTGCATATGTTATCAAGTGCATTTCTCCCCTATATTTCTTTACATGCAGCAAACCCCAACATGTACACATCTCTGAATGCAAAATATTTGCAATGATCTGGGTGACAACAGGCTCTTCCTAAATGCATCCTGTGCAGATGTATCTTCTGGCCTATGTGTTGTTGCAATTGGCAATCAAATACAGGAGAATAATTTGTTTTCAATGAGTTTAGAGATTGGTTAAAGAAAAAAAGAATTTATCAAAGGTTAACTAATCCAAGACGTCTTCATGAAAATGGCATTGCAGAGAGACATAGATGTATGTTGCAAATGATGAATGCAATGTTATATGATTCAGGAATATGAAAAGAATTTTGAGGAGAAGCTACATATTGAAGAGGTTATGGAGTTCAGCTGTAGAAGAAATAACCTATATGTTGTTACATGGCAGAAACCTATCTTTAAAACACAAAAGAGTGTTTGCATCTTTTGCTTGAGTCCTTATACCAAAGCAGGATTGGAGAAAAGGAAGTCTCAAAGTAAAAAGGTTGCAATTCATTGGATATGAAACAGGTAGCAAGTCATACAGGTTCTATGATAGAAGCGGTGATCAAATAGTTATCAGCAGGTCAGCAAGTTTCATAGAACACTCTAGTTAGAATAAAATTCATGAAGATTGGGAAATATTGCTGCCAGATTTTGGTAATGTTTATGTTCCCAAGTCAACTAGTAATGGTAGTTTAGAAGAAGAACAAAAGTCAGATAAAATATCAGAAGTAGAGATGGGCACGACTTGAAAATTTTTTTTTCGAGTTGTCGTTAGTCGGGCCAGTCCCATTTCGGGTCATTTCCGGTTTTCGCGAAAATTCGCAAAAATTAGTCGGTTTGTTTTTTTCATTTTTTCGTTGTCGTTAGTACTGGTTTTTGGGGGGGGGAGCGGGCTCCTGGAGGCACCTCTGTGGGGTGGGTGCCTCCTCTGGCCCGCTAGGAAGGGGAAGCAGGCTCCAAGAGAGACCCCTCTACATGGGGGTCTCCCTTCCTCACCTGCTGCTGCTGCAAAATGCTATGCAATAGCCATATGGATATTGCATAACATAATGTGCAGACGTGAGACCAGTGTGAGAGTGATAGGGTCATACCCGCCCTTCACAAGGCTCCCGCACCACCATGTCTCACACAGAAGGGAATTGTACTTGCTGTGTGTAGTGCAATGCAAGCAAGTAGATCTGGCTTTAAGGTGGCTTAGTGCAAGAGCTAGGGTTAGGCTAGTGACGGGTAAGGTTACGGTGGGCTAGTGGGTTGCACCTCTGGGTGCCTCTCTGACCCACTAAGAAGACAGTCTGTGACGTATGGGTATGGAGTCAAGGGTTAGGGTTAGGGCTAGGGCAGGTTTTAGGGGGCTTTTTGGCACATCCCAGAAGTCTCCATGGCCAAGTGGCCATGCGACTGGTGGGATGGCTCCAAAAATTTGCATGGTCGTCCACTCCCACATGGCTGGCCACTCGGCCAGCCCATCATTGCGCAGGTGTAAAAAAAAATAAATAAATAAAATAAATGGAGGACAGAGGAGGAGAGGAGAGACATTTTGTTGCAAGAAAAAACCCACTGCTACTGTGAAAAATCTGGCAGTTTATAAATTTTCGCGTGTTTCTGTTGTGCTTGTGTGTTTTTGGACCACGATTTCAAAAACAATATTGCGTTCGCCGCCCCATTTTGGATCCCCCGCCCGCACCGCATGGCATGGCGATGGCGACTCGCGAGTCCGGCTGCCCAGGACGGGGGGGAGGCGGGACCCCCCCTCCAGAAACCACCCCTCCGGTAGGTGCCCTGTGCCCTTAGTCAAGCAGGCATTTTTCCGCCTGCTTTTTTGGCCCGGGAATGGGTGGGGGGAGAGTTTAAAAGTTTTTTCCTGTGCCGTCCGTGCCGCTTGCTTGCGCTTTAATTGCGGCGGCCGGCGGCGAGACTGGGCTTTTTGCTGGCTGCGAGCCTGCGGCGAGTCCCACCAGAGCAGCCCAGGACGGGGGATGAGGGGGGAGGCCGGGGACCTCCAGAAACAACCCCTCTGGTAGGTGCCCTGAGGCACGGCAGGCATTTTCCCGCCTGCTTTTTGGCCGGGAACCGGGTTTTTTTAACTTTAAAAAAAAAATTCTGTGCCGCGTGTGGCATTGCGCGATCTCGCGATGGAAGGAACGAGCACGACAAATCAGACCAAAATTGTTCGTTCGTCGGTTCGAGCTCGAAGTCTGGGGGAGTAATTCCCGTTACTGTTTCCATAGAGTAACGGAACCGAGTAACGGAAACGGAAACGGAAATACCGCTAAGTCATGCCCATCTCTAATCAGAAGAACAAGAGTCTGAAAGAGAGGAAGATAAGATTCCCAAAAGATAAGAAAGAGTTAATAAGGGAATTCCATCAGGGAGGTTTAAGATAGCTAATATTAACAATGTAGTGTATTTATCTCATAATCATTTTCATGATACTCATATTTCCGACATGTCTCGTGGGAACACATGAAAGGACCTTCTTGGCTGCTGTGCCCAGACTCTAGAATTCCCTTCCACTAGAGGCCAGGACTGCCCCATCTATGCTGTCTTTTGAGCAACAGACAAAGACCTTTCTCTTTAGGCAAGCTTCCCCTGAATAACGGACTTCCTATTATGTGTCTTTTATATGAATCTATAGGATCACATAGACCTTGAGTTTATAACCACTTATAATCTTATGCGATTGCATTGACACTATGTTTTCAATGTTAGTTTCCATCACTCATAACTTTTACATTGAATTTGACTCTCTTTTAAACTGCTCACGTTCTCTTGTAGCTTTAATGTAATGTTGTCATTTAATGCTGTAAAATGTCCCTCAGTTCCCTGTTCTCAATACATGAACACTAGAGATGGGCACAAAACGCCAAAATGGCATTTTGTTTTGTTGTTCTTTTTCCCCATTTCATTTCATTAATACGAAACTTTAAAAAACAAATCATTTTGTATTTTGTTTTGTTTTGTTTTGTTTTACTTTTTTTACTTTTTGTTTCTGCACTGCTCTCAGGCTGGGTCGGCACTTTTTATCTATTTATTTTAAATTTTTCAGGGGGCTTTTCTTTTCTTTTCACAGCTGAGAGGTGCTTGCTTCCTCGTGTACCCTATTTTTTTTTTAAATTTAACTTCTGGTTGGCCCTGGATCAGCTGTCCCACAGGCCAGACCTAGGGTTTTTTTCTTTTTTTCTTTTTCTTCTTTTGGTTGGAGATGGCCGGTGGGCACCCATGGCACTGTTTTTATTTTATTAATTTTTCTTTAATTTATTATGCCAACCATGCGGCTCATGGGCGGGGGCAGTGCTTTTTAAAAAAAATATTATCATTATTTAAAGTCCCCGATGCTGGGGGCTTTTTTTTTTCACAGCTGAGATACGCTTGCATCCCTGCATGCCCCATTTATTAAAAAAAAATCTTTCATTTAATTTATTTAATTTATGATGCCAACCATGTGGCTCCCGGGCCAGGTCGGTGCTTGATTTTTTTTGGGGGGGGTTGCTATTATTATTATTATTATTATTATTATTATTATTATTATTATTATTATTATTATTATTATTATTATTATTATTATTATTATTATTATTATTATTATTATTAAAGTCCCAATGCCAGGGGCTTTTATTGGCCCAGGACCAGCTGTCCCACAGGCCAGAACGAGTTTATTTTTCTTTATTTTTCTTCATTTTTGTGTTAGGGCTGGCCCACAGGCACCATTTTTATTTTTTTATTATTTTTCAAACTTTTCATTGCTGACTATGCATGTTAGTGCTGCTATATTTTCCTTTAATTTATGATGCCGACTTTGCGGCTGCTGGGCCAGATCAGTGCATGTTGTTGTTTTTTAAGTCCCCTATGCCGGGGGCTTGCCCCCCCCCTTTTCACAGCTGAGAGGCACTTGCTTCCAAGCGCCCAGCGCCAGGAGTTCCAGCAGAAAGGAAGGGGAAGTCTGGGTGGACATCACTCGTTGGGACTCAAGGTAAGTGCCAGGAACAAAAAACAAAATGAACATAAATTTCCGTTTTGTTTTGTTTTGTTTTTCTTTGGTGTGTTGGTTTGTTATTCATTTTTTTCGCTAACGAAATGAATAAGGAATAACAAAATGAATTAAAAATTCATTTCATGGCCATCTCTATTGAACATGTCTTAATTGTACTGGATTGTATATTATCCCTCATTACTGTAAGCTGCCTTGGTCCTTTCCTTGGGAGAAAGGTGGGGTAAAAATACTCAAAAATAAATAAATAAATAAATAAATAAAAAATAACCCCCATCCTAAAATCTTCCATTTTATCTCAGCCCCTTCACTAGTTTGCTGCTGCCTGGTTTCACCCCGGATTTCAGCTTAACATTCTCAGGATCATTTCTCCTTAACAAGAAACCCAAGACTTCCCAGACTTCCACTTCATATGCACCACACTCCATCAGTTCTGCTAATGCAAAAATTATCCATCTGATCTCAACTATTGTTCCTGCAGTAATTGTTAAATCAATGACATATGCCCTGGCACAACGTGACACAGACCCTCATCTCGTTAATGGGTCTCGGCACTGTATGTGCATCTGATATAAGTACTACCAGTTTCATTACTAATCTCAAATATGCTACAGAAAGTAGCAACTGTTTTAATAACCTTTGGATTGCATTGACAAGGGCCTTTACCTGAAGTAATGCTTTTTTTAAATGCTGCTTTTTGATGAGTGATTCTATTTGAACAGCACCAAATTTGCTTATTAGGTAGGTCTCATTATCCCAGAAAATCAGTATCAAAATATCATTTCATTGATATGGACCAAGGTTAGTTTTTTTTATATATTTTTATATCTGAACCAATTTTGTCTTTTGCATTAGCTTGGCCAGAACATTTAAACATGAACTCTTATTTTTATGGCCCACAGAATAGAGGAAAATTGTGTCGATAATCAGTCTATTTTCTGCCATAAGGGAAGACTTCTTTCTACAAAGACCAAATTATCCTAGAACTACTTAAATTACTTGCATTCTTCACATTCACCAGAACTATTACTTGTGATGCCATTTCCTGTAACAGCTCTTGGTGTCTTTCTCAAACTCTCTCTCTCTCCCCCCCACATATACACATTCCTTCATAGACACATACAAATGAAGGTTCAAACCAGTCTCTAGTGGCTGTATGTCAAAACAAACAAAAAAACAAAAAAACATAGGACCCTGGGGCCATCATTTTTGTTGCTACTCAAAAGCTGGAATCTGGGTGGCATTTCTGATCCTGTGTAAAAAGTGTGTGGCTATACAGTCAGAGGGGCTTTGATCTTTTACAAGAACATTTTAAAAAAGAGAGGAGAAAATGGTTGTAGAGCTTCCGGTCCATTTTTATTCCAAAAGAGGTCCAAAACATTATGTTGCTTGGCTAAGATAAAATTCCTCATCCTATCTAAAGAACCTGACTGGATTGGCACCTGAAACTTGCCACAAAAGTTTTCAGTGAGACCACATCCTCCCATTGGTGTCTCATTAGCAGAACATTGCATTAGCAGAAAAATTACCATAGGTGTAGCCAAGCCCACAAAGATGCAGTCATAGGATCTCAAATTTCTAAATACCTAGTAAAACATGAATTCTTTCTCAGCCCTGTACAGTATCTGGTGGCCCCAGACAGACATGGGTTTGGAGTCTCTGGACCATTGGGTTGCAAAGGCTTCCACTGATATTGCCAAAGCTCATTTGATGTGACTGATGCATAAATGGCTGCCCTGACAGGAAATAACACTCTGGCTAAAACAATACAGGTGTCATTAGTGCTGTCAAAATAATTTTGACAGTATGAAGCTCTGTTGCTTAACTATGTCATATGTAAACATCTCCATAGTACAGTTGTCTCCCGCCCTTTTGCGGTTCATATACTGCGGTCCTGGTATATCGCGGGTCTGCAGTATATGAAAAAAGCCCCCTGGGGTAAGGAGGAAAGGCCTTCCCAGACCCGTTGGAGGCCCCAAAAGTGCTTCTCCGCAAACCAGAAGTGACTTCTGGTAAACCAGAAGTTACCTCCAGATCACTAGAAAGCACTTTTGGGGTCTCTGGGGGACTGGAAAGCTCCTTGCAGGCCTGTTTGAGGCAGCACCAGGCTTGGGGTAAGTACAGGAGCCTCCAGAGAGCCCGCCTAGTCCCGAACTGACCTAGCATCTGCATAATGTGGATTTTCAATTATTGCGGGTTGGGTCAGGTCCCTAACCCCTGTGATTGGTGGGGGGTTTACTGTATGTATTTATCAGATTCAGAGCCTGGAAAGTTTTTGCTTTGCTTTTTGCTTTTTTGCTTTGCTTTGTTTTTGTTTTGTTTAATTATAACTCTCAGCCTGCGGAGTGTTGGACTCCAGCTGGCCTGACCTGCTGGAGGGTTCAGGCAGAGATAGATACAGAATCCTGAACCTGAACTCTGAACCTGAACCTCTAATAAGGACTGGCTGCTGGACATTTTTTTATAATTTTTTTACCATGCTAGCTAGCAGTCTGGCCCCTTGTTGTCATGTGCCTTGTTCTGTCCTCATCTTAAGCTTCTCATCCAGGCAATGAACCAAGAATGGGCAATTTACTCAACAGGAAGAAGATGACAGGCAGGCTATACAGTACACTTTAGATCTGCTTTCCCGGACCTTGAGACAATCCTTTTAGCAGAGAAACAAAAGAGACAGATTACCTTTGAGATGACTCTTTGGCTGGCTTCTTCATATCTGATGCAGTTTTTATGAGGGTTCTTTTGAGCTATATTACTGCTACTGTTTTAACCTATATTTGTCCTTAGCATGTTTTCCAGTTAAAACAGTCTGTGGTGTGTGTGCACATTGCCGGTATTTTTTTCAACCTAGCTAGTCTGATAACATTCTCAAGTGTCTTCATTGTATACCAGAATAGCTCCACCTTTGCAGGGCCAGGTAGAAAGCAGAGTCGGGATTGCAATGTTCCATTCCCATGCACTGTTCTGCAGAAATGCCTGGCTTAAAACCAAATGTGGAGCCTCCTCAACTGAGGCTTAGTCACATCCATGGCCTTCACAGAGAGATTACTACAGTAGGACCCCTGTATCTGTGGGGGATTGGTTCAGGTCCCCCCGCAGATAATGAAATTCGCAGATAAGAGCAAACACTCTTATCCGAGGGTGCCAGGAGTGAAAGTACAGGGAGAGTCTGCCAGCACCCTGGAGAACCCCCGCCAAGGCTCTGTGCCACCTCTGCTGACCTTGCACTCTCCAAGGCCCCCTGACCTGCCTCCTCCTCCATTGCCACTGCTGAGCTTGCAGGCAGGCAAGGGAGTGCGAGTCCTCTGCTGACGCCACCGCCACTGAGCTTGCTGGAAGGCAGGCTGGCAAGCACTCGATCTTCGCTGCTGACCTTCTGAGCAGGCAAGCAGGCAGACGTTTGTTCGCCGCTGCCACTGCCACCATTGTGGCCGAACTTCCAGGTGGGCGGCTGTGTGTGCATGTGGGCATAGAGGCATACAGACAGGAACTCCCAATGCGCATGACCTCCTCACTGCCACCGCCGCCGATCTTACAGGTGCCTGGGGGTGGGGACTCTGACATTGTGTGGTCTCCTCCTATGCCCCCAATTTTGCAGGCCCTTGCACTGTGGATCACATCCGTGGATAACTGAATCAGTGGATTGTGAATCAGCAGATATGAGGGTCCCACTCTATATTCAGCTTCTGATACATCTTCATATGTGTTGTTGATTTTTTTTCCAACCTGGCAATGTTCTGTTTTCCCTTCTGTCCTATGCTAGTGTACTTTTTGCCTCTGAAGGTAGAAACTGCCTGTTCAATCGTCTGTTGCCATTCCAAGTTCCACAACTAGTTCTATACGGTTCACATCTAGAATTCCACATAATTATTCTGTTAGATGGTTTTAAGTACACTTGAGAAGCAGTTGAATGGCCTCCCATCCCATCTCGCTCCACACTCAGCACTGGACATAAATCAAAGATGTGTATCTTGAAAATTAGGCTACATTTTTATGACTTTGAATTGAGATTCAAGCCAATAAACAAGAATGTGATTAATATCCTATAATTGTCACTTTCAGTAACTAAGTAATTGCTCAAAAGAGTCTCTATCATTTTGTTTGGGGACTGGAAGCATTTGATTGATTAATAGGGAGAATTATTGTCCAATTAAATGGCTTAATTTCTAATAAATGTTTCTTTCAAATTAAAATTGCTTTGTGTTAAGCACAGGAAGCTTTGTTTGATAACAATTTAAATGCAAATTAAGTTCATTTTCTACCAATGTTAAATCTTGAACTCTCAAGGTTACTTACATAATTGATGTAGGTATACAGCTTCCGTCACCTGTACTCCATGATCCCAGATTCCTCTGGATCTCAAACCATATTCCCTATAAAATACGAGCTCAGCTTGAACCACAATCAGGTCAATCCTGAGCTCTCATTGCACTGATACAAAGATCAGCAAATCTGTGCTCACACTGGTCCATCTCATGTGTTTAGATAGAAGCATGTGTCCATCTCAGGTCCATAAGAAGCTTCTATGGAATATAAAATGGAATTAATATACCTTTAACTTAAAAGTTTTGTTTATGACATCTAGATGAGCAATTGGTGGTAGAGATGGCCACAAACCTCTGGTTTTGTTGTTCATGTTGGTTTTGTCCTTCAGATGAATAGATGTTTGGCACTTCCCAGCCTCATCTCCTTCAAAAGTTCCCCACTCAGAAGCAGTACCCCAGCTTCTCTTCACTGCTTCCTCCAGGCACTGCCTCTGTCTGAGCACCTAGTGGAGGAGGTGGGGCTGGGTAGTGTCAACCACCTGTTCATCTGAAGGGTCTGGAGGAAATGTCTTATGAGGAATGGCTTAGGGAACTGGGAATGTTTAGCCTTTCAAAAAGAAGACTGAGAGGGGATATGGTAGCTTTGTTTAAATATATGAAAGGATGTCATATTGAAGAGGGAACAGGTTTGTTTTCCATGGCTTCAGAGACTAGGACTCGGGGCAATGGTTTCAAACTACAGGAAAAGAGATTCCATTTGAACATTAGGAAGAACTTCATGACAGTTAGAGCTGTTCGGCAGTGGAATATGCTGCCACGGAGGGTGGTGGAGTCTCCTTCTTTGGTGGTTTTTAAGCAGAGGCTGGATGGCCATCTGTCGGAAATATTGTGAAGGGGTTCCTGCATGGCAGGGGGTTGGACTAGATGGCCCTTGAGGTCTCTTCCAACTCTATTATTCTATGATTCTATGATTCTATGAAAGCTGAACTGGCAGTTTGTGCTTACCTCTAGTGTACAGTAACTGGGACTTCTAAATCAGGCATGTCCAGACTTCGGCCCTCATGATGTTTTGGACCACAACTCCCAGAATTCTAAGTTTAGATTGCCAATGGCAAAGGACTGTGGGAGTTGCTGTCCAAAACAACTGGAGGGCCAAAGTTTGGACATGCCTGTTCTAAGTGATAAATCAGTATTTTAATTTTCCTTATTCTAGCCTTCAGAATTTTGCTGCTGCTGTCTCACAAAGAACACAACTGACTGTACGACAGAGCAGGCAAGGGTTCATCTCCATCTGAGGCTTCACTGTTTCATTGACAGTTTCTTTGCATTGAACTCTCCAGTCAAAACTTACATCTCACTTGTTAACAAGCTTTGTTGGGATGCTCAGTTTAGGACCAAACAGATTTAAAGTGCACTTGAAGAAATGGTGGATACAGCCTTCCACTGTCACACTCAGTTCAATGATATCAACAAGAACTTTTCATGTGAAACACCATGCTTCTATCTAAACACATGAGGAAAACAAAACAAAATGGCACTTACGCTTGTTTGAAGCTGACAAATCTTTCAAGATCTACATTGTGTGCGAAGCAAATCTTTGGGAGATAGGTGTCAACAATGTGTACCTCATGCAGCGTGACAACAGCATAAAGGAGCTAAACGACATCACCAAGCTGTGTGTGATGGGCAACAGCAATAGCATAATGCTTGCCATGTTCTAACCCCAACCTTTTAACTTAGTTTAACAGAATGCTCAATCTCTGTATATTTAAATAGCTGTTTTCAATTTTTTTTGCAAAGTTTTATAATATCAGGTAAAAATGAACTGAGCTTAAATTCTTGCCCATCCTCAATAAGAATGGATATGTTAGTAACTTTCTCCTTGCCCCATATTCACATTTTGGTAATTTCAGATTAAAAAACAAAATGAACTGAAATTCTTTCCCATCGCTAACTGGGACACAACTCCTTTTTCACCTTGTGTTACAGTAGGGGGACACAAATATAAGCTTCTTTCCCTGTGCATTCCTGATTCTTTCAGACTACTTCGGTGAAAAGATGGAAATGAGAGCAAGGGGAGAAAATGCAAAACTTGGGGCATAGATTGAGGGTAGAGAGAAAAGCAGAGAGAAATGAGAAGTAGAAGGCCAGAGAGCAGAAAAGAGAATTATAAACAAAATACATAAGATGCAGAGGAAGGGTAAAAGGAGAAGAGGAATGAATGATGGGGTGGAGGAAAATAGGGGAAAAAATAAGTGAGATGCTGGATACAAACAAGTCGCAAATCACTGAAGCAGAAATAAATTTACCAGAGTGAAAGGTGCTGTAAGGGAAAAGGGCCGTAAGGTACCTAAAGGGGGACCTAAGCAAAACACAATCAGGGAAGAGGAATAAGGAGAGAACAAGCAGGCCAGGTGGTTTTTTGTGGTATAAAAATAGCCTTGTAGGGAAATAGAAACTGGAGAGACCGTGCAAATCAGGTGAATGGCAGAAAGGAGGGCAAAAACATTTAGGTTGTTCATCATCATTGATAAGAGCAAGGGACACGGCAACATACACAAGCCAGAGACCAAATGCCCTGAAAAATGTCAGTCTCATGCTATTCATCTACACTGACAGGTGCAAATGTTCCCCTTGATACATTTTCCTTGCATTTCTGCCATAGGCCATTATTTCGTAAATGCAAAATAACAATGACAATCATAGAGACTCACAGTTTGCAGCTAAGAGTGACAACCACAATGGGCTGCTCTTGCATGGAAACTCCCATACTGTAGCTAAGAGTGACAACCACCTCAGGCTTCTCTTGCCTCCTAGTAAATCAACACATACACCCATATTTAATTGTGAGATGCTTCCCTGTGTCTGGTCCAGTTCAATATACCCTTAATGCTGATTTGTTGTATTGCCCTTGTAATCCTTAAAAAGCATTAAGAACAACATTTTTGGAAATTCTGGTCACATTTGTAACCAAAATCAGCAAGGTCAACAAGAAGGTGTCTATTCAGCAAACATTAAGGCTGCCTGCAGTTGATTAATGCAGTCACGTTAGCCCATTGAGATATAAAATGAAGCAGTTTGTATACACTCTCTATTACCCACAGGCTATCATTTTCAAAGTCATTTCTGGCACCCAGTACAACACAGAAATTGAAAAAGTTGGTGCCAGCAATGTTTCATTTTGAAATGCCTTCTTTAAAGTTAGAAGATACATATTTAATGGTTCACCTGAAGGAAGATTCTTCTGTTTTCTTTGGAGACAGTAACTAATTTATAGTGACATTTGGGATTTAGGATACAAGAGAGCATTTCTGTTTTGGTGGGGATTTTTGAGCTGGTGAAGATCTTCCTATAAATTGTATTTGTTCCTAATTATAATCTGGATTTTAGAGTGTTTAAAAAAAGGATTGACACATTTTTCAGTGATTTATGAATGATTCTTACAACTAACAGCATCAGTTTTGTGACTCTTGATTAAATAGTGATCCTGATTAAAATGTAACCATAATTTTCAGATGTCAAAATCTCTGGAAGTATATAATGAAGAATAATTTTCCTCACTTTCTCCATAAATAGAAACCTAGAAGAGGACTGGTATCTAGTGGCTAGAGGGGTGCCATGACCTGAAGTGACTTAAACTTTGAAAGAAACAGTTTGACCAATAGTTACCCAATAATTGACCAATGAAGGAACTAGTGTGAGCTAGTTAATGGAGAACAACACCAAGATCATCCATACTCTTGTGTTTCCCATAATCATGTAGGGGTGTGAAACCTGGACAGTTAAAAAAGCTGACAGGGAAAAATTGATTCATTCGCTATATGGGACTGGAGGAGAGCTTTGTGGTTACCCCAGTCTGCTAGAAAGGTGAACAAGTGGCTCCTAAATAATTTTTTTTCCAGTACATCATGATAAGACAGGTTTTTGCTGGAAAAGTGAATAATGCTGGGAAAGGTGGAAGGAAGGCAGTAGGAAAAGAGGAGGACCAAATATGAGATGGGCTGACTCCCTAAAGCAGGGGTGTCCATTTTTTTTTTTTGCAAGGAGGGCCAGATTTGGTGAGGTGAAAATGTGTGGGGGCCGACCATTTAGCCACATTTGGCCCCTGGGCCGGACTTTGGACAAGTCTCTATAGCATGCAAGGAGGCGGGGAGGACTCTGTAAAGGAGCTGGGGATGGGTAGGCTGGGCAGGTGGCTGGGGGATGGACAGAGGCAGGGAGGGCAGGCAAACCATAACATGGCAAGCAAATGCCTCCATCCAGTATGGGGAGGGGCCAGCTGGTGGGGATGTGTGACAGGCTGAGCGAGTTGGGAGAAGAAGCCGCGGGCCACTCAGAATTTGAAAACGGGCTGCATTTGGCCCCCTGGGGCCTGACTTTGGACATGACTGCCCTAAAGGAAGCCAAAGGTTTGAGGCTGCAAGAGCTCAGCAGGGTTCTTGAGGTCAGAGCATTTTGAAGATCACTCATGCACAGGGTGCCATAAGTTGGAATGAGCAGATGATACATAACATCAACAAATTTTGCTCTTCACAGAATAATGGGATGGAGAAGAGAGTCGGTTGGTGATAAATTTATATAACTATGCACATTTATTATGTGTTAGAAAAATCTTATGGCCGAACTTCTGTTCCATAGTGTAGCATATTACAACTACAGTAGATCCACTGAATCAATGAAATGTAAAAAAAGGAGCTGACTCACCAAATCCTCATTGATTGAGAGTGCCTACTTGACATGATTTCAGCCACAGTGTTAAAAATTTCCCCTCCTGTAGCAGGTTAAGGATAGTATTAACATCACATCTGTAACTGGAATTGCAATGTGATAATTTCCAATCTCTATAGGTGACTGAATCTAATATGTCAAAGGCCTAGAGTATTAAGCAGATGATTCCCTATTTGACATATCCCTGGAAAGCTATAGGTAATTTGTTTCTACATCATGATGGACCATAACAGACCTCCTTTCAGAATCTCCTGCTCAATAGTGTCTGCAGATCACAGAGGATGGACCCCAAGTCACTTGATTTCCAACATTACTAAATGTGAAAAGAAAGAATAAAAAAAAGAAGACAACCACCAGCCCAATCGTTAGCACCATTTTATTTGGACAGTGTCCAACCCAAATTCTACTGCTCTAACATATTCTAATAACTGCTACCCAAAAGCTATGCTTTATCATGGATGATTTTTCCCTGGGGCTAACATGGGTTGCATGGTAGTTGTGGATTCATTCAAAAGCCCCTGCTGCTGACCACGAAACATACCATAAAGATGCTAAACATGTCAACTAGAAGATGAGCATATGTAAAATCCAAATGAAGAACAAATTGAAATGTGTAAAACATAAGATATAACTGGTTGAATAGCTCCATCGTTTAGGTATTTGCAATCAGCATGTCTCATCTAAATGAGCTGGGATGATATTAATACCAATAATCTTAGATCTTAGAACAGCAGATCTGGAAGTCAATCTGCAGATCATTAAATACAGTCCGTGTCAACGAGGACCACTGGTGAGTCAAACTTCCAACTTCTAGCTTCACGGCCAGATGCCTAAATCATTGAGCTATCCAGCAGTGCTAACTGAAAATGCTTTTGATTAACCAGGTATAAATGTAAGCAAACCAAATTCTACACGGGAGTTAGTTCCAAGAAAAATGTAAGTATGATCATTAGAGATGGGCTCGACTAGGGAAAATTACGTTTTTGAGTTGTTGTGTGTCTGAGGCAGCCCGTTTCGGCTCGTTTCCATTTTTCACGAAATTTTGCAAAAATTTGTCATTTCGTTTTTCGTTTTTTTCATTTGTCGTTAGTACTGGTTTTGGGGGGGTAGCGGGCTCCTGGAGGCACCTCTCTGTGGTGGGTGCCTCCTATCCTCACCCGCCAGCGCTGCTACAAAAGGGCATGCATAGCCATATGCTATGGATATGCATATTGCAGATGCAGCAGACTGGCAGAGGCACCCCTCTTTGGGGTGCCTTCCCTGCAACAGTCGGTGAGACACAGTCAGGCAGCACTTGCAGGCATGGTTTGCATGGCACACAAATGCTGCTGCAGGAGTCAGCCAGAGCCACAAGTGATGGACTGGCAGACTCTTTGCACCCGCTCCAAGGGAAATGTACTTGCGTGTAGTGCAATGCAAGTAGATCTGGGTTAGGGTTAAGACGGGTTAGCGCAAGGGCTAAGGTTAGGCTAGTTACGGGTGAGGTTAGGGTGAGTATTGGGGTGCACCTCTGGGTGCCTCTCTGACCCACTTAGAAGGACAGTGTACTGGCGTATGGGTTAGGCTTAGGGTTAGGGTTAGGGTTCGGGCTACGGTTAGTGGGCTGTTTATGCCTGATTGGCACATCCCAGAAGTCTCTGTGGTCAACCTGGCCAAGTGGCCATGCGATTGGTGGAAAATTTGCATGGTCCACTCCCATCATTGCGAATGTGCAGTTGTAAAAAAATAAAATAAAATAAAATAAAATAAAATAAAATAAAATCAACGGAGACGTTTTTTGCAAGAAAAACCCACTGCTGCTACAGTAAAAATTCAAGCATTTAAAATAGCTAATTTTTGCATGTTTCTGTGGTGCTTTGGTGGGGTTTTGGACCACGATTTAAAAAAATTATTGTGGTCGCCATTTTAGATCCCCCCACACTGCATGGCAAAAGGATGCGCCTTCACAGCCTGGTACAGTCTCCAAAACCTGGCCATGCGATTGGTGGAAAGGCTCCAAAAATTTGCATGGTCCACTCCCATGGGCGAGCCCATCATTGCGAATGCGCAGGTGTAAAAAAATAAAAAAAAATAAAATAAAATCAACGGAGACATATTTTGGCAAGACAAACCCACTGCTGCTACTGTAAAAATTCAAGCATTTAAAATAGCTAATTTTCGCATGTTTCTGTGGTGCTTTGGTGGGTTTTTGGACCACGATTTCAAAAAAAATATTGCGGTCGCCATTTTGGATCCCCCCGCCCGCACACTGCATGGCAAAGGCAGACGAAACGATGCCCCCCCGCCTGGTACCAGCAGCGCAGCAGTAGCACTAGCCAAGGAGAGGGGGGCGGGGAACCCCCCCCCCCAAATAAAACACCCTTCTGGCCTGGTAGGTGCCCTCAGACAGTTTTCGCCTGCTTTTAGGGCCGTGAATCGGTTTTTTTTTTAACTTTTATAAACCTTTTTTCTGTGCTGCTTGGCATCGCGGGTTCGCCGCGATGCCAGGAACGACCACGACAAATCAGACCCAATTATTCTTTAGTCAGTTCGAGTTCGAGTTCTGGCGGAGTAATTCCCGTTACCGTTTCCGTTGCGTAACGGAAATGAGTAACGGAAACGTAAATGGGAATTCCGCTAAGTCGTGCCCATCTCTAATGATCATATGTTCAAACAGTTACTTCATAGAGATGGGCACGACCAGAAATTTTTTTTCCGAGTTGTCGTTTTTCGGGATGGGTCCGTTTCGGGTCGTTAACGTTTTTCGCAAAAATTTTAAAAAATTTGTCATTTCGTCGTGTCGTTTGTCGTTACCGCCACTGCGATTTCGCGCAATTTGACGTCCCAGCGAGTGGCGTCCCGCTGGCGCTAGGTGTTTTTGCACCCTAGGTGGCAGGCGGGGTGGCGGGGGGGCATGGGCGGGGGGCGGCAGCGGCAGGGGGGAGGGGCGGGCGCGCGGGCAGCGGGCGCGGGTCCCGCAATGACCCAGAGCAGGAGGAAAACACTTTAAACTGACTTGCTGCACAAGACTGCATCAAATAAAGCAATTGCAATTTTTGCAAACAAAGTGGGCAGTGCACCCACAGCAGAGCTGCAGGCAGGGTATGAAAGGACCTTGGCTTGCCACCAAGCAAATGAAATTTTTAAAATAAATCTACACCTCCCCTCCCACTCAAACCTCCCCCCCCTTTGAAGCACTATCAGAAAAGAAATCCTAACAAACTGCAGGAGAATAAAAAAGAATAAACTGTGTTGCTATTCCCCACAGCAGACAGAGAATGAAAGGAATTATTATTATTTCCTAAAAATTCAATTGAATCAATTCCCTCCCTGCCTGCCTAACTGAAATCTAAAGGCTCCGTGAAATCGAAACTAGTCTAGCACAGCAGCCAGCTACACACAGCCCTCTCCCACCCACATCCAAGCCCGGACTGCGACTCTTCTGGGAGTGCCTCAGCTTTTTATGCCCTCTTGCACATCCTGAAGTGTCAGTCAAATCCTGGCCATGCGATTGGTAGAATGGGTCCAAAAATGTGCATGGTCCCATCCCATGGCCAGCCCATCATTGCGCAGGTGTAAAAAAATAAAAATAAAAATAAAATAAAATAAAATCAGTGCAACCTTTTACTGCTATAAAAAACCCACTGCTGCTACTGTAAAAATTCAAGCATTTAAAATAGCTAATTTTTGCATGTTTCTGTGGTGCTTTGGTGGTTTTTTGGACCACAATTTCAAAAAAAATATTGCGAATGCCATTTTGGATCCCCCCATACCGCATGGCAAATGGAGACGCCGAGGATGCCCCCTCCCAGCCTGGTACCAGCAGCCCAGGACAGGAGGGGGGGAAGGCTGGGGACCCTGCCCCAGAAACCTCCCCTCTGGTAGGTGCCCTCAGGCAGGCATATTTTTGCCTGCTTTTTTGGCCGGGAATCGGGTTTTTTTATTTTTAAAACTTTTTTTCTGTGCCGCTTGGCATCGTGCGATTGCCGCGCGATGCCAGGAATGACAATGACAAATCAGACCCAATTTTTCTTTTTTCAGTTCGAGTTCGAGTTCTGACAGCTTAATTGTCGTTACCGTTTCCGTTACGTAACGGAAACGATATCCGAAAACGGAAATGACAATTTCGCCAAGTCGTGCCCATGTCTATTACTTCAAGCTAAAACAATTAATGAAAATATTTTGCAGGCCTGAGGCAAAAAATCCTGATGATGTAACTTTGTGTGGGCATAACCCAGATCAGGTGCTGAAAACATTTAATTACGTAATGCAAGAGGATTTTGCTCATGACCTATCAATTGACTTCAAAGTAATAAAAATGTGAGACTGCATATATCATTGACTGTTACCTTGGAAAAATCAAATTACTTATCAGAGACTGTTGCTTTTTCCAGTAATTGTGAAAAATATATATCCAGAACCTAGCACACAAATGAGGCAAATCAAGTCTGAATTATTCATATTTTGAAATTCCAAAATCAGATTTATTATTGAATAAATATGGGAAACATGATAGACAGGGTTTATTCATGATATGGTTTGGGTTTGTTTGGTTGTTTGTTTTTCAATGCTGATATGGAATGTAGCTTTTCTGTACAAAGCACTTATATTACAGAACACTCATTTTTTTCCAGATGTATCACAAAATGTATTAGACACATCTAACTGCTGAGCGGTGACAGCTGGGCACCAGTAGTAATGAAATGATCCCACAGTTTTATATAACAGAAGACACCTGAGAAATCCTTATATATATATATTTCTTCCTGCTGAATTAGTTTCTTCCTTTCGTATCTTTCTTCATATAAGCCAGCTCCACTGCACTATTGTCATTATTGAATTATAATTCACTAGAATTTGAAGTGTCTCAGAAAAAAAAGAAAACAATGGTTTTTAAAAAGAGGGAAAAGTGAGGAAAAGTTTTCAAATTCCCCCTAGATAAAAAACGGTTGGGGTCTGAGAGCCAACCAATAAGACTAAGCCTGCTGTTCAGATAACCTATGGAAGATGAACACAAGAAATCCTAGTGTGTGTGTGTGAGAGAGAGAAATAGTTTTCCTCAGTCCAAGATGTCAGACAAGTGTATATTTTATTTCCTTATCTATTCAGTCCATATGAGGAACATATCATGTGGAAAGCAGGTGAGATTCAGATGAAGGACAAGTAAAAAGTGGTGGAAGAAATGTCAATAATTTAAGATAAACAGACAATAATGTATTACTGGCAGAAGATAGCAATGGCCTGAAATGACTTATGATGAAGGTGAAAGAATAAAGCAGAAAAGCAGGTTACATGAAATCAGAATTTGGTTGAATATCAGGCAAAACTTTCTGTTAGAGGAGTACAGCAATGGAACAAAATAACCTGAGAGGTGGCAAGTGCGCCAGTGCTGGACTTGTTCAAGAGAAATTTGAACAACCACTTGACATATATCCCTTTATTTGCTTTCCTGCATTGAACTGGGGTTGGATTTGATATTCTTGCAGGCCCCTTCCAACTTCATCATTCAATGACTGTATGACTGCAGTTGAACATTTAAAAAGATAAAAATCATGATTTGAGTAGAAATGCAGAACAGTAATGATGACAGTGAAGAATGACATCATTCCACATGGAGACTGAAGACTAGAAATCAAAAAAAAAAGAAAGAAAAAGAAAAAGAAAAAGAAAGAAAGAAAGAAAGAAACTTGGAAGGACATCTATGAAGGAATTAAAGAAGACCACCAAGACCAAGATCAGAAACACGGTTGCATTCCAGGTCTCCATGTATGCGTGTGAAAACTGGACAATGAAGGAAGCTGACATGGGGAGAAAATTAATTCATTCAAAATATGGTACTGAATGAGAGCCTGGACCACAAGAGAGACAAACAAGTGGGTCCCAGATCAAATCTCTCAGGAGGGAAAAATGACTGTTGAACTTTCAGTACATCATGAGAAAACCAGATTTGCTGGAAAAAGACTAACGTGCTAGGTAAATTTGAAGAGAACAGGAAAAGAGAAAGGCCAAATATGAGATGGTTTGACTCAGTAAAGTAAGCCTGATTTTGCAAGGAGTAAGCAGGGCTATTATTTATAGGACATGTTGGAGCGCACACATTCATACATTTGCTTATAACTCAAAGCAACAGTAATCACAGTTTAGTATTGCTGCAATATGAAGGGGTAGGATTGACTAAAACGTAAATAAACAGAGACTATGCCATGAAAGTTTCCAATCTCATATTAGATTATATTTTGTTTATTTATTTTTTAAAATCAGCTTTAGAGACCCTTTGCATGTTTGGGAGATGCATTCGCATAATTCAGGATGGAAAACTTAACTTGTGGACAGTAAAATGTGAAGCCGAACAGTTTCCCATCACTATGTAGAAATCTTGAGGAAGGGAGAATGTGTGGAAGGGATATATATATACCCGAATCCACCCTAACATGCATACCTATACCCGTGAAAATCTATGAAAAATATATATATATATATATATATATATATATATATATATATATATATATATATATATATATATATATATATATGCATGGTAGGGTGGATTCGGGTTTCTTCCCGTGTAGAAATCTGGTTGTTTTGGCGACGTTTCGACGAGGTCTCACTCGTCATCTTCAGGCTGGTGTTCTGGCTTCTTTCTTCTTGAAGCAAAGCGTGATCTCAGTTGAAGTCCTTCTATAAATACTGCTGGGGGTGTGTGGTTTGCTTGCTCTGTTGCTGATTGTAGGTTCGTTTGTTCTTTTGTGATCTGCTGTGTGGCTGAGGCGATCGTTAAGGGCTTAACTGCTGGTGGGTTAGATGGCTGTTTAGAGACATCCTGTGTGTGTGAGGTGCTGGATGTGTGTCTATTAGCCTTTTGTTTCTTAACGACCTTGGTGATGGGCGTTCTGGCAGCATCCTGGGCTTTGGTGGAGTGGGGTCCTGTGTCTTGTGAATTCATTTTGGTCTGGCTGCGTGTCTGTGGTCTCCCAATGTTTTTTTGGCGTGTGTAAGTGTGCTCCATGTGGTGGCTGGAGTGGGGAGTAGCGGTAGATGGTGCAGTCGTGGTTTTGTTATTGGATGGTGAGAGGGGTGATCCCATGGGTGCTCCTTCTATCTGTTTGTATCTTTGTCCATTGTGGATGAAGTATGTGTTGGTTAGGCAGTGGTTTGTCAGATCTAGGATGTGCTTGGGGGGGTTGTATTTGTTGTGGATAGCTGTCAAGGCTTCTTGAATGGGCACTTGTGTGAAGAGCGAAACAACATCGAAGCTCACGAGTAGGTCATTGGTTTGTAGGTCTTGTTTCTTTATAATTTCTATGAAGTGGAACGAGTTTTGTACGTATGAAGTGATGGATTCTGCATAGGGCTGGAGTTGTTTCGCAAGAAATTTGGCAAGGTTTTGTAGGGGTGAGCCTATGGAGCTGACTATGGGTCTGAGAGGTGTTCCTTCTTTGTGAATCTTGGGGAGGCCGTAGAGCTTGGGGCATCTGGATGATTTCTCTCTGGGGATGATCATGCTTTGCTTCAAGAAGAAAGAAGCCAGAACACCAGCCTGAAGATGACGAGTGAGACCTCGTCGAAACGTCGCCAAAACAACCAGATTTCTACACGGGAAGAAACCCGAATCCACCCTAACATGCATACCTATACCCGTGAAAATCTACGAAAACAAACATCCGACCTCTACGGGGAGGAAACCTTCCAGCTGACCAGAACCTACTAGAAACTAGAAGTCCGAAGAGCCACCATCTTATGTGACATTGCATTCCTACGCAACTGCCGAGATAAAAATGTGATCCCCACAAGCTTCCAACTGAAATTCCACTCAAAAACCCCATCCAGCGAAAGGATCCTGAAAAGAACAGAACTAGCCCTAATCAGAAACGAACTACACAAGAAAAGATACCTACTAGATCAAACCAACAGAGACCTACTCACTCTCCACCTCAAACTCAGCAACAAAATCCACCCAACACTCTGGAACAAATCCAAGCAACTCGCCGCCTGGAGAGCTGAAACAGAGACCTCCCACAAGACAGACATACACACCAACAAACTCCACAAACTGGAAAAACGCCAGAAGCCCAACCCCCCACAGCAGCCCATGAAACAAACAGTTCACAACATATCAGACAGGACACTCACCATCGCAGAGACCAAAGTCCTGTCCAAAGGATTCAACTTTGCAGTCGCCCCCATACACATCCCCACTGAAAACATCATATGCGGAGTGGAAGCCAGCCTAACCAAAATCAACCCAGATGAAGCCAACAAAATCAGACTCGAAGTCACCAATATCCTCTGCTCCAGCAAACCACCCAGAAGCAATTTACACAAAGAAGAACAAAAAGCCCTCACCAACCTGAGGAAAGACAACAACATAATCATTCTCCCAGCAGACAAAGGCAATGCCACAGTGGTGATGAACACATCTGACTACCAAGCCAAACTATCCAACCTACTACAAGACCCGGCTTACATACCTTTGAACACAGACCCAACCACCTACCTGGAAAAAACCACCAAAGCCAAAATAAAAGCCTCACCCTTAAGTGAAGAAATCAAGCCAAGCATCATCCCCAGAGAGAAATCATCCAGATGCCCCAAGCTCTACGGCCTCCCCAAGATTCACAAAGAAGGAACACCTCTCAGACCCATAGTCAGCTCCATAGGCTCACCCCTACAAAACCTCGCCAAATTTCTTGCCAAACAACTCCAGCCCTATGCAGAATCCATCTCTTCATACGTACAAAACTCGTTCCACTTCATAGAAATTATAAAGAAACAAGACCTACAACCCAATGACCTACTTGTGAGCTTCGATGTTGTTTCGCTCTTCACACAAGTGCCCATTCAAGAAGACTTGACAGCTATCCACAACAAATACAACCCCCCCAAGCACATCCTAGATCTGACCAACCACTGCCTAACCAACACATACTTCATCCACAATGGACAAAGATACAAACAGATAGAAGGAGCACCCATGGGATCACCCCTCTCACCGGTCATCGCAAACCTATATATGGAACACTTTGAAACCAACGCGTTACAGAAGTCCGAACATAAACCCAAACTCTGGCTCAGATATGTTGACGACACCTTTGTTATCTGGCCACACGGGAAAGACAAACTGAACAACTTCCTCACACATCTCAACAGCCTACACCCCAAAATACAATTCACTATGGAAATAGAAGCCAACAACCAACTTCCCTTCCTGGACGTCCTAATCTACAAAAAACCCGACGGCTCCTTAGGACATACCATCTACCGGAAAAAAACACATACAAACCGCTACTTAAATGCTCAATCACACCACCACCCTGCACAGATCAACTCCGTAGCAAAAACCCTCATCTCCAGAACCAAACGCCTCGCTGACAAAGACCACCTAAAAACTGAATTACACACTCTCTCGAATGCTTTAATTGCGAACGGATTCCAAAAAAAACACCATCATCAAACTAATCCAAAAAGAAACACCCCCCAAGAACCAAGAAACAGAAGAGAACAACGGCACTGCCCTCCTCCCTTACATCAAAGGCACCACAGACAAAATAAGCAAAATTCTCCACAAACACAATATCAAGACAGCCTTTTGCACCGAACAAAAAATAGCCAACATTTTAAGAAACCCCAAAGACAAGATTGAGCTAGAAAACCAAGGAGTCTACGAAATACCATGCAAAGTCTGCCCAGCCACATACATCGGACAGACAAACAGGAGAATAAGCGCACGCATCGCAGAACACAAGAACGCAGTCAAAAAAGAAGAAAAATCTTCCTCTCTCTTCCAGCACATAAAAACAACAGGTCATGAAATTGATTTTAAAAGAACCAAACTCATCTCCAAAACTGAACACTTCAACAGTCGAATAATCATGGAAGCCATTGAAATAGAGAAACACCCAAACAACATGAATAAACGTGATGACACCTCCCGCTTGCCTGACATCTGGAAACTAGCCCTGGTCAACAGACGAGCCTCTGTCACAAAGACTGACACCAGGTCCAAAAGGACACAAGATGCCACCACCTTCCATCCACACCAAACACAAACCCAGACCCTTCCCACAGATGAAACGAAACCACCATCCAATAACAAAACCACGACTGCACCATCTACCGCTACTCCCCACTCCAGCCACCACATGGAGCACACTTACACACGCCAAAAAAACATTGGGAGACTACAGACACGCAGCCAGACCAAAATGAATTCACAAGACACAAGACCCCACTCCACCAAAGCCCAGGATGCTGCCAGAACACCCATCACCAAGGTCGTTAAGAAACAAAAGGCTAATAGACACACATCCAGCACCTCACCCACACATGATGTCTCTAAACAGCCATCTAACCCACCAGCAGTCAAGCCCTTAACGATCGCCTCAGCCACACAGCAGATCACAAAAGAACAAACGAACCTACAATCAGCAACAGAGCAAGCAAACCACACCCCCCAGCAGTATTTTATAGAAGGACTTCAACTGAGATCACGCTTTGCTTCAAGAAGAAAGAAGCCAGAACACCAGCCTGAAGATGACGAGTGAGACCTCGTCGAAACGTCGCCAAAACAACCAGATTTCTACACGGGAAGAAACCCGAATCCACCCTAACATGCATACCTATACCCGTGAAAATCTACGAAAAATATATATATATATATATATATATATATATATATATATATATATATATATATATATATATATATATATATATATATATATATATATATATATGTTTTCTAGCCAATTTGCATTCTGGGTGGTTTACATTACAAAAACTATTAAAAACATCACTACCAATGTAAAAAAAGACCCACACAATTAAAGAGAATAAAATATCACAACAATTAAAAATTTACACATTGGACATTTGAAATGGGGTATGATAATCTTGGTGGCTGATAATTTAATCAGGATTCCATTGGTAGAAGACAACAGAACGCCTGTCTAAATAGCCTGGTTTTTTAAAGATTTTTAAAAGTTGCCAGAAAAGGGGCCAGGTGGATATCTGAAGGTAGATGGTTCCAGATTCAAGGTGTCACTGCTGAGAAGGCCCAGTTTCTAGTATTCACCTTCTGGGCCTGTTTTGGTGTCAGCACCCTCAGACATACAACCTGGGACATATTAGTACGGTAGGCATCTTGCTGGAAGAAGGAATTCTGCCTATCCTGAAGTCCCAAGCCGTTTATGGATTTATATATTAGAATCATTACCTTGAAACTGGCAAGGAAGTGAACCTGTGTAAGTTAGCCAGAGTTGAGGACATATGTTGGTGTTTACTGACTCTACCAATAGCCTTGTTCTGGACCTGCCAAAGCCTGCATGTCATCCTGAAGGACAATGATGCTGGAAATATTTTTGACAAATTGTAAAAAGCATAAGGGATGGGGAGTTTTGGGATCTTCTTTTATTAGGGATAAGAACTCTTTTGAGAGGCCAGATAATACTACTAATAAGGACTACCTAGGGCACAAAATTGAGAGATTCCTGTTTTTCACATAAACACCCTTTGCAAAATCTGTGCATCCCACACTTGACTATTCAGAAGAAAGTTACGTTGAATTTGGTGGAATTTACTTCCACGTACTTCTGCACAGGGGTTATATGGAGAAAAGAAATGAGGCAATCAGTCTTATGTTAAGTTTCACATTCTATCATGGGAGTTCGCAAACTGCTACACCTTGGTGTTAACTAGAAATATGGAAATATCTGAAGCTTTTTAAACTCTTTTGTGAGGGGAAAAAAATTCCACATAATGAGCTCACCTTCCCACAATTAAGTAGAAATTCCTTTTTAAAAGTTTTAAAGTTGACTTCTATATATCATCAGGAGAATGCAAATATATCTAGCACGTTTGCAGCCACTTGGCACCGTCTGCAACAAAGTGAAATTATCCTGAGAATTAAAATTAACATTTGCACTTGCCACTGCCAGGAGTGAAGTTTAAGGAAGATGCTGAGAGCAGTATTGGTGTGTGTGTGTGTGGGGGGGGATTACAGCAAAATGAAATATATGGCTGAAATATATTTGAAAGACTCCAAATAATTTGTGGCAAACCAAGCAGAGAAAAGCAGAGAACTGAAATAAAATTCCCAAGTCCAGAGAAGTGTTGTTTCTTTAGGCAGAGTACAAGAAACAAAGATTGTCTTTTGAAAGCCTCAGCTGGAATCTGAAGAGGGAATTTAAAAAAAACCCTGAAAGATTGTGCAAATAACTCCATAGCCAAAGTTAGTAAAGTAATGACGAAAAATTCCTCCATACTCTTACAATATGAATATAATATTGTAAGAGTATATAGGTATGAAAGCTGCCTAGATACCCCAAGCACATCCAAACTTACCTGATCTCGGAAGCTAAGCAGGGTCGGCCCTGGCTAGTACTTGGATGGGAGACCACCAGGGAATACCAGGTGCTGTAGGCTCCTGGAATAGGAACTGGCAAGCCACTCCAGTATTCCTGCCAAGAAAACTCCATGGACATGGGGGTCACGAAGAGGCAGTCTTGACTGTATGACGCAAAAACAACAACAACATAAGTATGAATTACAAGTATATAATTATAACCAGTATACAATATAAGTATAAATTATAGGATGCAAAAAGAAACAGAAATCTTAATGCTAACGTTTCATCTTCCAAAATATATTGAAAACAATTAGGTACTGAAAACAGTTATGTGCAGAAATCCTGATAAGGAAAAAGAGCTTTGTATTTAGATACCCATTAATATGTAGTGGATACAGTGGAAGACTAGGATGCAGACTTGGGTTCGAATCTCATGGAAATGCACTGGGTGCATGTGGACCTGGTGAAGCTGCTCCTTAAATATCTCACTTATCCTGAAGGCTCCATTTAGGTTGGTTGTAAATAATTTACAATTTGACAGCACATAATAACTAAGATAGACTGAAGAAGTAGTAGTTCATGCATTTTCATAGCAGTCAAGCAGAGATTCAATAAAAAATGTCTTTGGGAGGAAAGGACCAATATTAAAGACCCTCCCTGTGTGCACCTGTAAAAAAACCTCACTTTGGATACCTAGATTGCTGAATACAGTGCCCACGGACATGCAAAACCCAACTGATATTATATAGCCCGAAAGAGAACTTCTGGAGCATTGGATTCGCAATATGCCTGAGGAACACAATTTGGGAAATCTCAAATTTCCAACCAGATGAGATAAACATGTGACACAATCATGACTCAGAAGGCCTGGAAGGAACAATGTTAAAAATCACATTGGTCAAGATTGCCAAAACACTTGGCAGAGGCAAAGAGGAAAATGACTTTAAGTGACAAGTGGCTGAGTTCCAGAGCAGAGCCAGGCAACCTGTCCCCTTCCATATGTTATTGGACTATGGCTCCCATCAATCCTAACTAATGTGGCAAATTTTGAGGAATGACAGGAGTTGAAGCAACAACATATGGAGGATCAAAACTTGTCTCCCTGTTATATATTGTTGTCAAACAGTTGAAGTTCCTTTGGGTTCTATTGGGAAGCTCACTAGCCTCTCAATCTGTTGTAAGGAAATGATAGATGCACTAATTCTGCAGCAAAAATAAATACATTAATTTGAAAATTCATAATTAAGTACTGATCATTTTCATGGTAGTCGTGTTGGTGCCCTCGTGTACAGCCAAGTGCTAAGAGGATGTTTTATCTAATTAGTTCCAGCATGCTCTGCATATACTTTTAATGAGGTTTTCTTCTTCTTAGACAAAACCTTAAGTGCCCACAATTAATTACCAATGCTACTGTCACCATCTTAATTTGTATTTTAGAATTTATTAGCAACATCCAAACACTAACATCCAATAGTGCATAAATATAAATGATGTTATACTCCTACCCATTTTCCTACATCTTAATCATCTGATCAAGTGAATATTCCATAGTACTATTGCCAAGCCTTATCAACAATCTTTCCCTGTTATTTTAAAAGGAGTTTAATGCTTAAATTAAGTTTAAAGGAGAGTTATACATTACAAATAGTCATGGCAAAAAATAATGTTCCCGCTTGTTTTTTATTAGAGATCACCACAAAGTGCTTCATTGCATTTCTTGTGGCAACACAGGTGCCATGCTTTTCCTCCCCCACTGTCCAGAAGCCCACTCACCAGCTACAACACCACGCCAGTGTCCTTCTTCAAGTGCATCAAGAGCTGGGACTGTCCTTTCCTGACTCCTCAGGCTGCCAGTCAGTCAGCTAGTCAGTGCCTATGCAAGGTTCTCCTCCATCCTGTCTCCTCTTCAGACTCCTCCATCTTGTCTCCTCTTCAGACTTCCAGTGGTCTGGGGAGTTGGGGAAGGATAGCCCTGACACAACTGGCCTGCCGCCAGTGAAAGAGGTCCCTGGCATGGTGCTGCAGCTGGTGAGTGGGCGTCTGGGAATTGGTGAAGGGAGGAGGAGAATTGCAGCACCTGTGATGATGTTGCACTCCAAATTTGGCACACAGTGCAGGGAAGTGCTTCATGCTCATCTCTGTTCTTCATACGTTGGTCTCCTTCCCTTTTGAGCTTTTCTTATACAAATTGACATGCACACACAAGGACTACAGAGATGTTTATACAGTATATCTAACTGCCCTTTTTATTTTGAAGAAGCTTCAATTACTGACAGTTGCCTGTAATGCTGAACATGATACTGAAACTGCACAATATATCTAATCTCCCTCCACCGAATATCTATGTAAAATCTACTGTCTTTATGTGAATATTTCTTGCTGCTACTTATCCTGAGCAGCAGCCGCCATCAAGAACTAAGGAAACAGGAACATGTATTCTGAAATTGTATGGAAAATCCCAGAAGCTTTCTCCTTTTTCCATCAGTTGAGCACTTCTCAGCCAAACACAAAGCAGTGATCATATTTGGCTTAGGGATACTTGGAGGAGCAATTGGGGAAAAAGTTATCCAGTTTTGGTCTTTGCATAAAGGACCATTCATTCATTCTAATACCTGAACAGGATCAGAGACACTTGAATTTGGTATGTATCTGCAATTCATGCAATGTATGTGCTATCTCTTTATGCTACTTGCAATGCTTTTATTCCCCCATCCCCTTTTATTTTTTGCAACTTAGTTCAAAGTGCTGAAATGGTAATTTCTTAACAGGGCTCCATTTAAAAATGGTATATGCTATGCATCTATACTCAAGCTTCATAACAGACAGGAAAATGAGTCTTTAAAAGGTAAAGTACAAATGTCTTCTGTGTAACATGACTAATCAATCCGGGTAGTAATTCTGTCTATTGTTTTTAAACAAAATCTATATTTAACCCAAGAATGTTGAACTGATGATTCTCCTGAATATCTTAATCATTTTTTCACCTTATATGAAGCAGTTCTGACAAGCTCAAAACTGTTGAATTCTACAGATCATGAGCATTCAATGAACTGAAGAAAAATGAGGTTTAAATTGTATTTAAAATTGGGAATGCAACCTCAAGACATCTAAAATGCTATGTCATGCCACTTCTTACACATTAAAAATTATAGCTCAATTTTCATACAGCAATGCCACATGTTTAAAAGACCATATTATATAATGAAATAGCTTATGACAAGATTCGCTCAAAGATGCATGCACATGCAATCAGACTTTTATATTCAGTACTAGAGATGGGCATGGAACGAACATTTTTTTGTTTTTGTTATTCGTTTGTCATACCGTTATGTAACGACACGACAAACGAAAATTGTGATGAAAATACAACAAAACGAACAGAACCATGAAAATTGTGGTTGTTACGTTTCGTTTCCATTAGTGGCGACGCGCAATGAAATGAGCTATTTTAAATGTTAAAAAACACCCTGGACATCCGTAAAAATGCAGCGATAATTATTTATATTGTCTGATAATACCTAATGGGGGGGTCCTTAAAAGGTGCATTTATGTCTTTTCTCAGATCGCTGTATTTTTCCCCTTTAAGGGGAGTTAGGGGACATCGACCCAAAATGGCTCCCAGATGCCTAATATTGATTGATTGATTGGGTATTAAAAACACCCTGGACATCTGTAAAAACGCAGTGATAATGCGATAATTATTTGAAATTATTACCTACCAGGGGGTTGGGGTCCTTAAAACGTTTGTTTTTGTCTTCTCCCATCGTGATGTATTTTTCATTTCCCTTTAAGGATGACAAAATGGATGTCGCCACCAGCCACAAAATGGAGGCAAGCCATGTGATGGGATCATGTTCAACCAATAGCATGCCAAGGTTGCAAATTGGGCAGATCTGGCAGCCACAGAGGGCATAAAAAGCTCTGGCAGCCCCCATTCTCCTTGCAGTCTCTGGTGGGATATAGGGTGGGATTGCTGTCTCTGCGACTCTAGCTTCAGTCCTGCAGCCTTCCTGTGTGCGTGTGTGCTGCGTACCTCTCAGTGAGTACCCACCCTTGCCCCACAGTGCAATCACTCTGCGGCTGCCTTGCACCCTGGGCAACACCCACCGCTGCCTTTGCTGTGTCCCTGCGTACCTAGTCTATACTGTGTCTGCCAGCATCCATTTTTTTAGTGTTTTCCCTCTAGTCTGGGGCATTGGGGGATGCCTGCGCATGGAAATGCTTTAGAAATCGTGCAAAAAGCGGGTAGAAACGACAAATGAAAAAACAAAAAACGGAAACGAAATTTTTCCAAAAATTCACGACAAACGGAAACGAACCGAAACAGATCTCTCAATGACAAACAAAAAACCGAAATGCCATTTTTTTGTTTCATGCCCGTCTCTATTCAGTACCTTCCAATGACCAATAACAAAATAAAGTGTGTGAGATATGTAGAGGTACAAAGTGAAAACAGGAATGGAACAGAAGACAAAAGAGAAAAATAGAATGCAATTGGCTGGAATGAACACTTGATAGTGAAACCTAATGCCAAAACTATCAGGATACAATATCTAAAATAATATACTGGTATCAGAAATATATTGCTCAAATACATAAATGATATTTAAGAAAACAGCTATTTTCTGACATTGAAGTAGGATAACCTATCTAAATTTATCAATCCCACATAAGTAGAAAGGATTGCAGAAAAAACTATAAAACAAGAAAACAGCTATTTTCTGAAATTGAAGTAGGATAACCTATCTAAATTTATCAATCCCACATAAGTAGAAAGGATTGCAGAAAAAACTATAAAACAACTATTGGGTCCAGATTCCACTTCTTGATCAGATTTAAAATGTGCATTCCGGACAACAGCCAGGAATACCAATTTCTGAATAAGACAAATGGATTAGGATCGGCCTTGCAAGTTGATTCCTTTGTTTTACTTGGAAATTGACATTCCTGAGCATTACTTTCTGTCCCCACTGGTTTAGCATTAAAGGGCTAATTTTAAAAATGATATTTGATTGGTTTGACTTCCAAAACTATTTTTGAAGTGTGTCTATCACATCCTAAGAGTCTGGGCATTCATTTTTATTAAGTGCACATTATTTTCAGAATTTTATTTAGTGCCATATGTGGATGAGGAACAGCAGTTTCTATGGCAAGCAAAAATTTCTCATTACTTAATAAAGCTTCTCTTATGAAAATGCACTCAACCTATACAGCAAGATCCTGTAAGTGATACTTGCTAATGGGACACAAAAGGAGTAAATCTCTCACCAGAGAATAGTTGTAGGTTAAGCAGTTAGCACAGACATCTGCTGTTACGTGCTGGGTCTTGCAGCTCAGTATGCAACAGCAAATGTCAATGAGATTTAAATGAATTGTATTATACCTACATGAAAGCTCAATAGGATTTCTGGCCATATTCTAGTTTGATCCTCTGCCACTATGTTCATGTGGAACAAAATCAGTTGGCTTAAACCAAGAAGATCAACTTTGAAGAACATGAACTTTCCACAGGCCCTCTTGTCATCTGCTATCGGATGCATTTTCTGAAATGGCCACAGTGATGAATGCTTCATTTACCATATACAGTGCTGCCTTGAATTACGAATGCTTCGAACTGTGAAAAATTTGAATTATGAAGGGAAATCCACCAGGCTGCAGAGCTGTCAAAATCACCCGGCTGTTGGGCGCACCAACAGCCAGGTGATTTTGAAAGCTCCACAGCCTGTCTCATTTCCCTCTGTAATTCATATTTTTTTTCACACCTGCAAAGCAGGTGGGCAGCGGGGGTTCGTTCCTTTCGATCCCCACTACCTGCTTGCTCATCCTGGCTGCCCCGACCGCAGCAGTCAGAACAGCAATAATCTGCTTTTAAAAGACCTGTGCACACCATGCAAAGAGCAGGCTGTGTGGGTGGGTGTTTTTGAAAGTCATTGGAATTTGATCATTTTTAAAACACCCCCCCCCCACCCACACACAGCCTGCTCTTTGCATGGCACACACAGGTCTTTTAAAAGCAGGTCCATGCTGCTTCAACTCCAGCAGTGAGGAGCAGGCAAGGGGTGACTTCACCACTCGCCAGCTCCCTGACCCTGGGTTGGTACCCCCCCCCCCAAAAAAAAAACAGAGCAAAGAGGGGAAGCTCTTCCCTTGCTTTGCTGGGCCGGGGCAGGCTTCCCATAGGAATGCATTGAAAACCATTAATCTGTTCCCCCTTTTTTTGCCTTTCCCCCCAAATTCAGGAATGGATTAATTGATTGTCAGTGCATTCCTGTTGGAAACTGTGTCTTGAAATACACAAATTTTGATTTGCAAACAAGCTGTTGGAACGGATTAATTTTGTAATTCAAGGCATCACTGTATAGAGGTGATATGTGATGTCTGAGACTGAATAGGAAATAGGAAATAGATGTTTTGAGTTTGCAAAGTTGGGGTTTATGTGTTATTCATTCATAGGTTGTGATTGTGAACACACCAATCTTTTTTGGTAAGAAGGGTGGGATATAAATATGACAAATAAATAAAAATAAATAAACTTGGTTATCCTACTCAGAAGTTGCCATTCCTGGCCATTCTGTTGATGAAAGAGTAATATTCATTGCACTGAAGTCTAATTTTTTTTTATCTTTGTCCAGCATATCTTTCTGTTTTTGGCATCAGAATTTATTAAAATGTCCCTATTCCTGCCCATCCCATTTTGTTCCAGATTTTATCTACTCCCCACATGACTGCAATCAGTTTGCTACATTCATAAGTCAATTTGCTACATTTGTATTGCCTCTGCTGCTCCTCTGTTAAAGAAACTGGCGTCCTTTAAGAAAAAAGGTTTTCGAATATTAAAGACATACGGTAATTAAATGGATGCAAGCACAAACTCAAATATTGGCTCACACACTAGTTTTATTTGAAAAGATCTCTTGACTGGCTTTCAGTGTGTTCTGCAATTATTTCTGGAGGGCCAAATTCAAGTCTCTCTGTCTCTCTCTCTTAAATAAGAAGTTTTTTCAATGGATCCCATTGGATTGACAGTAGGATTTCCTTCAATTCAGTTTTTCTTAATCATACTTTGGTCTTCTATGTAAGCAGGGGAATATGTTCCTGGTTATATCCCAAGTTTGAATATAATCTATTTACTAATGTGAAATCTTGTGAGAAAATCTGGTGGATGGTTTTCCAAAGACTATTATAAAGGAGTGGAATACTTAAGGGAGCTTATATTGGTGAATGCAACCATTTAGTACAAAAATACTATATACATCTCCTGTGGTTACATCTTTCTTTCCAGCATAGCCGGATACACACTCAGAAGGGGCAGCCACTTATTGTCATTATGGGCGTTTATACACGACCCCTAAGCTCCGCTGCAAATGGCTCCCAGCTCCGGAGCTTAAAAATGTTTCCCCACCAGCTCCGGAGCTAACAGAAAATTAAGTGCGACCCCAACCACCTAAGCGCGACCCAGCGCACCTTTCAGGTACCTGCTCTGGGAGAGTGAAAAATTTTGATGCGGAGAGTGCCGGGCTCTCCTCGCTTCTTTTTGTTTTTGTTGTTTTGCCTCCCGCCCCTTTAAGAGGAACCAGGAAGTGACAGGGGGTCGGAGCAACTTTCACCGGCACTCTGGAGGTAAGAGTGCATTATTTTCTCCCTTTTTTTCTCCCTCCCCTCATGCAGACAGAACAAGGAAGTGCGGAGGGGGTGGGAACGCAGGGAGAGCGACAAACCCTCAAGATCTCTGGTCCGAATTTAAGGGACCAGCGGATCTTAGGGGTCATGTAAAAAGGCCCATTGTTGGAAGTGTTTGTTCATCTAGTTCAATAATGGTTCACGGTTTTGATAATGTCAAGGTTACATTTTCGACAGCAACTCCAAAAATCCATGGCCAGCAATAACTGATGGACAAGCTGAGTGTGGAGTCTGGGAGCTGTAATTTTATATAATTACAATTTACATCAAACCTAAAACAATACAAAACATTCTTTCTGAACAATATATGTTAATGAGATTATCAATAGACCAAAGAAACTAGGTTGGCTTTGTAACCAAAAAGAAAGTACAAGGTCAGACTGAAACAGCACATGTTGATGACACTGGCATCCTTTAGTGCTACACTGCTATTATCTGTTGGCTCTTTTTCTGAAACACTATGTGAACTCCATCTTTGGAATGTAAATTGAGATAATCAAAATATATTACATTTCCCACATTTTGCGATTCTACTTTCTGCTACTAACTTTGTTTTCGCCTGATAGCCCCTGTTTTTCAACCTCATATAACATTAATTACTAATGAATGCTTACTATATAATTAGCACTTCCACTTTTATTTTTAGGACTAATGGAGAAAACAAAGATTTAACGTTGAAGTAAGAACAACTGATGGATAGGGGGGAAGAAAACTTGGTTATTTTCTGTCTAACATCTGCCTAATGGCAGTAATACTAAAAGCAATTTTCCAGGATTTTATAGCTTTAAAGTTTCAAGTAAAGGGATCTTTAAGGCTGTTTGAGTCAAGTTTCACAGAAGAAATTAAAAAAATATATTACTTGAATTGTCTACACAGCACAACCAATAGTATCTCCTTACCCTAGCAGATTTAAGAGAGCTTAACTGAATGGCCTTTCTAAAAAAAATATTGTATTTTCATTGGGAAGTTCAAGACTACACAAGCTTGATTTAATTAATCAGAACCCAGCTCTGGTTACCCACAAAGCACATTCCTGCTGCCATTGATATACAGGTTCTCATTGGTTGGTTCAGATAGTTCACCAAAGAGCACAATTTTGAATGAGTTTCATATATATGATTCTACCCTGGATACTTGTTCAGTTCTACATTAGATACAGCACATTACATACAGATTCTGATATGGGTGCTCATCCATCTATATATCACACATTAGTCTAGGAGGCTGGAGTCTATTAAGCCCATTTCTTCATGCACAACTTATTCTGCTTGTGGAAATATATCTGCACCTGCTCTGTCAATCCACATAGGTTTATTATATTAACCTTCAGGTCACAGAGCTTTTAGGGAATACTCAATAATGGTTACTATGCATGCAGCATTTCATTCAATATAACAAAATAGAGAGCCACCGGACAGAGCAGAAGACAATGGTTTTCAGAGGGTCATCACTAGGGTTGGGCATCTTATGAAAAATGAGATGCTGTTTCATCCTTTTGTAAGCTCACAAAACATTATGAACCAAAACAAAACAGCAAACAGGATGTCATCAAGAAATGAAATGAAGCACCATTTTTTGTTTCGGAAATGAAACTATTCATCCTAGCGGTGACAGGCCTCTTGATCCAGCTGTCTTGAGAACAGGAGGTTTATTTTTAAACTGATTGATTTGTTTTCTTTCCTTCCCTTCCTGCGCTTCAGCTGTTGAGCTAGTTTATCTCCAATCTTGAAATGCCTGCAGCTAGCCAGGGGCTGCTCTCATCTGCCTGTCTCTGGGCTGGGGACATGGCAGTTTTAGGACCACAAAGCTGACTGGATTGCTTTCCCTGCCTTGGCTGTCCCTGTGGACATAGCAGTTTTAGGACCACAAGGCTGACTGGATTGCTTTCCCTGCCCTGGCTGTCCCGGTGCCTGCAAGTTGATCTAAACTGATTGTTTTCCTTTCCTGATTAAGTAGGACTGGAGTTTTAAAAAATGTTTTCCTTAATTCCCTCCCAATGCCACCGATCAGCTTTTGAGATTGTCTCTTCAGATTTCCTGCTTGTTTACAGAGGGTTCTTTGTTTGAAATCAAATTGATTGGAAGGTTTAAGGGGGGGGTCTTTGATTTAGGGCAGTGGGCTCCCTGTTAAATTAAAGAAAAAGGAAAACTCCCCATTATTTAGAGCCTTATGAATCATTTCATTTCATTTTGTGACAAAAATTCATTTAAAAATCATTTATTAACTAAATGAAGTGAAATGAAGACCAAAATGCAATGCAATGCTGTATTTCTGTTTTGAGTCCATCTCTAGTCATCACTAAGTTATTAGTGCAGTCCTACTCATGTCCACAAGGGCAGTGGATCCTACTTCTAAGTAGACCTTCCCAGGTTTCCTTTGTAAATCAGCTTACTATAAGACTACAGCAGAAATGGACAACATACAGCCCTCCAGATGATCATTGAATGGAACTCCAATCAGACAGTGCCAGGAAAGTTAGTGGTAAGATATTAGGTATGATGAGATTTGCCAGATAGTAACATCTAAAGCAAGGGTCCTCACACTTTTTAAACAGGGGGCCAGTTCTATGTCCCTCAGACACTTTTGGGGGCTGGACCCTGCAGCTACCCAGCATGTCTCCAAGGGGGGGAAGAGAAGGCCCAACCCAACGTCACCCCGCACCCAGCCCAATGCCTGCCAGCCTGCATGCCAGCCCCATTTCTCCTGCAGCTCCAAGGGGGGAGGGGAGGGCCAATCCTTCTCTCCCCCCAAGACGCTATGGATGACAGGCTTTGCCCTTGCATTGGTGGCTGAGGCAGCAGCAGCAGCTGCACAGCGAGTTTTCGGCTCAAGTGCGGGAGGAGTGGGGGGCTCTGCAATGGCCAGGGGGCCACATTCAGGACCTTGGTGGGCCACATTCAGCCCATGGGCCATAAATTGAGGACCCCTGATCTAAAGAGTCACAACTTGCCCATTTCTCTATTTTTCATTTGAAAATACGTAATGGCCAGAATCCTGTTGCACAGAGTTACTCAAAAGGTGCAACCTTTGGGGGAGAATTGCTGTACATTAGGAAATCTCCATAGACATCATCTGTCTTAATATGCAACATATAATATATATGGAGATTTCTTAATTGGTGTCAGTTTGCTTCAAACATTGTGCCTTTTTCAAAACTGCACAAGAGGATTTCAGTCATTAACAGACATTTTTTGCTATCTTTAAACCCAATTTATAAGCCTTTAAAATGCTGAATGTTCACTACCTAATTTCTTCATTCAAAATATTTCGTACACATGTATATCAAGACTTAAAGTTTTCATTTTTATACTGTGTGTGCTTCTTTCACCTTAAGTATCATTCTTTTGTAACACATTCCATCTGCAGTCAGGAACAAATTCTTTTTCCACTTTTTTCTCTTATTGTCATTATCAAAGAGAACTAGCTTGAAGTCAAGTACTATGGTACTGTACTTTTTAAAAAAAGTCACCACAGGGCCATAATGAATAATAGAACATTTTGTCTTTTAACTCAATGGAAGGATTCTTAAAGTTTTAAAATAAAATGTTAATATTTTTTAGATCAAATGGACATATAATTACCTGAAAGTTTAAGAAATATCTGGGGAACTCATTAAAGGCCATGACATTGAATCAGGTTCATTAGCTTGGAGGTTACTGGAAGAACAGGGACATCAATGGGACTAAATAGTTGATTACAGAATATTAAATAATATTTAATAAATATTCAGTCAGTTCACTTTTGCTTAAAAGTAAGCATCCAGTCTTTGTTCATAAAACTGTACAGTGGCAAAGAAGGTGGTAGCATATTGTTACTATTTTATTTTTACTAATAATTGTTTTGTATCTTGCCTAATTGCACCTTTGTGAGGAAATAGTGATTTGTGTTTAATATAAGATACTCTGAATACTCAAGACTTATCTCATTGTAGATAAAAAAAATTGAAGAAAAATAATTCCTTTACTATGCTCACAAATACAACTCCATGCATTCTATTTTAGAAACAATCATTCCACACAAATGTAGGCAACAGATGGAATCTTTTAGTGGAGTCAACATTTTTCTGAGATGGGGCCTCATGAGTGATGGCTCTCCCTTGACTGTGGACTAGGCCACCCAGCTTGCTAGGCTTACGGAGGTTGGATCTCCCTTGACTGTGCAGTAGGTAACCCATCTGGCTGGACTTAGAAAGGTTGGCTCTCCCTTGACTATGGATTAGATAACCTATCTTGCTGTGCTCACAAAGTTTGGCTCTCCCTTGACTGTGGACTAGGTAACCCATCTTGCTGGGCTTACGAAGGGTGGCTCTCCCTTGACTGTGTACTTGATAATACCAAAGATAAGTTGCATGGAGAGAGGGAAAGCACAGACATACAGTGGAACCTTGACTTACATACTGCTTGACTTACATCATATTTGACTTGCATCAAGAAGGGGCCTGTTTGACTTGAGTCGCAGGCTTTGACTTACATCTCGGAGCCTCGGCGCAAGGCACCGTTATTGGGCGGCAGCCACAACCCAGCATTGCGGCTACCGCCTCCAAACTGCTCCTGCCTTCTTTCCCTCCTCCGGCAGCGGCGGCTTCGGCGAGGCCAGCTCAGAGCACCTGGAGCTGGTCCTCGGCCTCATCAAAGCCACCGCTGCTGCCGGAGGAGAAGAAGGGCCGGGAGCTCGGGGCTGGCCTCGCTGGTTAGACAGTCAGCTCAGTCTTGTAAAAAATCTGGCTGCAGAAGTCTGGTCCACAATGGAAGCATTTTAGTTGGGGAGCTGTACAGTTGTGGGACTCTAATGGTAACCGTAGAGTAGTTCAGAACTTGGAAGGTCAGGTTAAAAATCCGTAAAACTTAAATGTTAGACATTGTTGCTATGAACATTAAAAAGTGGAGGCATATAACTTGTGGACTATAATTCCACTGCCACCTCCTCTCTTTGAAGAGACATTTCATTTACATCCCCAGAAGGAATCTGCTATCCCAGTCAAATTTGTGTTAAATTGCTGTTTTCGGGGGTCTTTTTCATAATCTGGAACGGATTAATCCACTTTCCCATTACTTTCTATGGGAAACGTTCGTTTGACTTAAGTCATGTTTGACTTAAGTCTAGACCACTGGAACGGATTAATGACGTAAGTCAAGGTTCCACTGTATAGCACTTACCACTGTCTCCAGGAGAATTGTCAGTGTTACAGCTTAGCAACAAAAGAAAGTCAAAAAATGTTCCAGGGGTCCAGCCTTGACTCTTTTTTTCTGCTGAAGTTGCTCTATTGTCTCTTTGTCTCTCTTTTAACACGTATGTCACGTGGACAGATCAGTATATCTTGCCCCTTTAAAAGGACTTTAGAGCAACTTTAGCCTGGCGCTGTGGCAGCCTCAGTCTCTTGTCAAAAGCCTGCTTGCCTCTGCCCCTGGATGTTTTCTAGGCTCTTAAGATCCAACAGGAAAAAAAATCATCTATTCTTTACTTTCCCTAAACAGACATTCCTTTGAGGGAAGGTTAGAGTTACTACTGCTTTAATTTTTCAAGCACCTTTGGCTGAAGTGAGACAATATTAAGCCTTCTCCTGTGGCACTGTGCTTATCTGGTGCCAGTTTATTTATCAAGTTATTGATATATCTGCTTTCCTATTGGCTGCCAGGCACTTTTTACCTTCATTTTCCATCAGACTATCTCTGATCTTCCCCTTTCAGCCTAACCCATTTTGTAAGCCTCCCTGCAAATGTTATGGATTTCTTAATCATTCTCTCAAATGGGATTAAGCACAATGCTGTAGAAGGTGCATATAATTAAAAGACTTGTTCTCAATTTTGCTTGGGCATCTTTGTTTTCTCTTAGCCTTAGGTTGCTTTATCTATTCTGATAGAGGTCCTTTGGCAAATCTAATGTTTTCTTCAAAACATTCCCCTGATATTTATATGTTAGGAAACTCATGACCTGCCTAATATTGATTTCAACTCACATTAATATTCACATGCCATATAATGGCTGTAGAAACTGATGTCAGCAATATATGAAAGGCCACCGTTTGTATATTTAATATATAAATGAGTGATATTTGCCTAATTAAAATGTTATTGTTCCAGTTATAGAGTTAGTTGCCAGTTTTTGTAGCCTACAGTCATGGAACTGAAGATCTGGATGGGACCCCCAAAAGTCACCAATAGAGATGGGCACGACTTAGCGGTATTTCCGTTTCCGTTTCCGTTACTCGGTTCCGTTACTCTACGGAAACGGTAACGGGAATTACTCCCCCAGACTTCGAGCTCGAACCGACGAACGAACAATTTTGGTCTGATTTGTCGTGCTCGTTCCTTGCATCGCGAGATCGCGCGATGCCACACGCGGCACAGAAAAAAAGTTTTTAAAAGTTAAAAAAACCCGGTTCCCGGCCAAAAAGCAGGCGGGAAATTGCCTGCCGTGCCTCAGGGCACCTACCAGAGGGGTTGTTTCTGGAGGTCCCCGGCCTCCCCCCTCATCCCCCGTCCTCGGCTGCTCTGGTGGGACTCGCCGCAGGTTCGCAGCCACCAAAATGCCCAGTTTCGCCGCCGCCCGCCCGCAATTAAAGCGCAAGCAAGCGGCACGGACGGCACAGGAAAAAACTTTTAAACTCTCCCCCCACCCGTTCCCGGGCCAAAAAAGCAGGCGGAAAAATGCCTGCTTGACTAAGGGCGCAGGGCACCTACCGGAGGGGTGGTTTCTGGAGGGGGACTTGCGAGTCGCCATCGCCATGCCATGCGGTGCGGGCGGGGGATCCAAAATGGGGCGGCAAACGCAATATTGTTTTTGAAATCGTGGTCCAAAAACACACAAGCACAACAGAAACACGCGAAAATTTATAAACTGCCAGATTTTTCACAGTAGCAGTGGGTTTTTTTCTTGCAACAAAATGTCTCTCCTCTCCTCCTCTGTCCTCCATTGATTTTATTTTATTTTATTTTATTTACACCTGCGCAATGATGGGCTGGCCGAGTGGCCAGCCATGTGGGAGTGGACAACCATGCAAATTTTTGGAGCCATTCCACCAGTCGCATGGCCACTTGGCCATGGAGACTTCTGGGATGTGCCAAAAAAACCCCAAAACCTGCCCTAGCCCTAACCCTAACCCTTGACTCCGTACCCATACGTCACAGACTGTCTTCTTAGTGGGTCAAAGAGGCACCCAGAGGTGCAACCCACTAGCCCACCGTAACCTTACCCGTCACTAGCCTAACCCTAGCTCTTGCACTAAGCCACCTTAAAGCCAGATCTACTTGCTTGCATTGCACTACACGCAGCAAGTACAATTCCCTTCTGTGTGAGACATGGTGGTGCCAGAGCCTTGTGAAGGGCGGGCATGACCCTATCACTCTCACACTGGTCTCACGTCTGCACATTATGTTATGCAATATCCATATGGCTATTGCATAGCATTTTGCAGCAGCAGCAGGTGAGGAAGGGAGACCCCCATGTAGAGGGGTCTCTTGGAGCCTGCTTCCCCTTCCTAGTGGCAGGAGGCACCCACGGGTGCCTCCAGGAGCCCACTTTCCCTTTATAGCGGGCCAGAGGAGGCACCCACCCCACAGAGGTGCCTCCAGGAGCCCGCTCCCCCCAAAAAAAACCAGTACTAACGACAATGAAAAAACAAAAAAACGAACCGACTAATTTTTGCGTATTTTCGCGAAAACCGGAAACGACCCGAAATTTTTTTTTTCAAGTCGTGCCCATCTCTAGTCACCAAGTTCAATCTTTTAACATTGCACAAAATCCACAGCTAAAGCATGCCTGAGAGGTGGCCACCCAATGTCAGAGGCTAACATTTTCTGGGGGAATGCATTCCATTGTTGAACAGCTCAAACTGTCAGGAAGTTCTTCCAAATGTGTAATCAAATTCTCCAAAAGTATCTGCAGACGTGGATAAGGTAAAACACTAAGTCCTATATTTGTCCAAGAAATGAATATTTTATTAACATTTTGTATGGCTAATCAATGAGTAAAGTCATTGGTGTATCCTGAGAGGGTCACCAATCTATAATTAAAAATGTTCTCTCCTCACTCATCCAATGATGGTTCTGGAACTGAAGCAGCAGCCAACACAGCACTGTTGTTGCCCAGGAGGTGCCCAAATGAGTTCACATTTTTCAGGAAGATTCCTTTATCTATCCAACAGACCATGTATATCTTCCTCCTGACAGATCCTGAGCAAGCAGGCAATGGAGCCCTATCAAGGACTTGCTTCAGGCAAGGAGGGTCTAAACCACATGGTCAACAGTCTATAGCAGTAGCTCCCAAAACTTATTAAAATTAATAATAAAATTAAGATGTCATCCCAAATAAATTTTGCTGTGAATTTTCAATTTTGAGAATAACAATTTTGGAAGAAGTAGTTCCACATTTACTTATTTTGATAGCACAGTGGGCTTCTTGGACATGTGCTTTGATTGAACAAAATGAAGGAAAGCAAAAGAAGGCAAATAAAGAGTCTTGTAGGATCTTAAAGAACACATTTTATTTGCTGGATGCTTTTATGGATTGCTATTTCAGTTTGCCTGACTGACATTTATGGAAAGGACTTCTGTTCCTTAGGATGTAACGCAATGCTCACTTTCATGGTAGTAAATGCCAGTGAACTTATTAAGTAGACAGGATTGCATTCTTAGTCTGGTTCTACAACAGTGGCACATTTTACTTGACTTTCCCTGTATTTTCCATGTGAGTGTGCAAAGGGAAAACTTCTCTACAGAAATGATTAGCACTATTCTAATCCTAAATTGTATTTTACATGTTCCCTTTAAAATAAATGTATGCCAGAAACAGATTAATATAAATCAAAGCCACTTCAAGAAGAAATAACTTCCAAATCTCAAATGTTGGCCTAAGTTGAGCAGATGTGGGGCGGGGGGCAGTCGGGCGGCAGGGAGCAGTGGGCGCAGGAGGCAGCGGGCACGGGGGCAGATGGTGACGGGCATGGGGGGTGATGGGCGTGGTGGGGAGACAGCGATGGGCAGCGATGGGCGGATGGCGACGGGCGGATGGCGGGCGGTGGGGAGATGGACGGCAGTGGCCAGTGGCAGAGGGGTGGGGGGTGGCAGGCTTGCCAGCGCCCTCTCCCCACACAACCTTTGGGGAAGCACCGGCCCTGACTGCTAGCTATACCCCTTACAAATTCACATGTGTCTCTGTTGTCATTAGAGATGCGCACGAGCCGAAAAAATGATGATTCATTTTGGTTTGGTTCGTTTTAGGGTTTGGTTTGGTTCAGTCCATTTTTAACTATTTTTTTTAAAAAAATCAGTTTGTTGGTTCATTGATTCGTTATTTGTTTTTTCCTCTTTGCACCATTTAATCCATTTGACTGTGCAAGCAGAAACAAACATTTAAAAAAACAGACATTAACTGTACAAACTGGACTGGCGGCATCCTCATCCTCATCATCCACATCATAATCATCTTCAATCATCCTTACGATGGCGGCAGCAGCAGCAGCAGCAGGGCGATCCTGGCCCCTGTGGGTCCAGCACCAGGGGCCGGGTCAGTGCTGGATTTATTTTTTATATATTTTCTTGTTTTTAGGGTGCCAACCCAGCCATCCCTGGGTCCGGGTCAACGCTCCTTTTTTAAAAATATTTTTTTGGATTTTTATTTTTTTCAAGTGCCGACCGCGTGGCCCCTGGGGCTGGGTTGGCGCTGGTTTTATGTTTTATATTTTTTTCCTTTATTTTAGGGCATCAACCCGGCCACCCCTGGGGACAGGTCACAGCTCCTTTTAAAATTATTTTTATTTATTTTTAATTTTGTATTGTTCTTGCTTTTTTTTTTACTCCGAACACGTGGCCCGCACTACAGCTGTAGCATGGGCCAGTCATTTTTTTTGCCAGCTACAGGCCTGTTCTGCAGCCCACGGGCAATTTCTGGTGCTCGCGAGCTGCTAATGGGCCTGCATGCTGTATTGGGTGTTGTTTTTTCCTTGCTGGCTGTGCCGGTTCTGCACGCGTGGTCAGTTCTGCAGCCCACGGGCTGGGTCTGGTGTGTGCGGGCCCATACCAGGCCTGCGCGCTGGATAGGGCACTCCTTTTTTATTTTTATTTTTAAAAAACATTCAAGCACTGACTGCATGGCCCCTGGGGCCAGGTCCATGCTGGTTTTATTTTTTATATTTTTTCTTCATTTTAGGGTGCTGACCCAGCCACCCCTGGGGTCAGGTCGGCACCCCTTTATTTTATTTTATTTTTATTTTTATTTTTTACTATTGACCATGTGGCCCACGCTACAGCTGTAGTGCAGGCTGGTTGGCTTTTTCCCCCCTGGTCACCCCTCCCTGCAGATAGGAAGACCAGACCAGGAAGGCCAGCACCACGTAGGAGACATCTCCAGCACCACCATTAACGAACCGAACTGAACCGAACCAATTTTTTTCATTTCATTTTGTTTCATTCTAAATTTACTCTGGGGTTCATTATTCATTTTGTTAGGTAACGAAATGAATAACGAATAACAAAACAAACTAAAAGTTTGTTTCATGCCCATCTCTATATATTCAATATTTAGATGCATAAAGCAGGACTGATATTCACCCAGTTGTAGGCAGGAAATCTAAGTGGTCTGTGAAAAGAGGGAGATATTGAACTGGGGTGGGTAACTTTCCCAAATGTTCTCCTCCTAGTGCTCACCTCCACAGTTTGAAATGCTATAATGTATACTTTAGGAATGCTGCAATCTCAAATGATATAACAGAATATGTATTAAGAGAATCAAGTCAGGGACTTGACATAGCATCATGGAACGTTCTCAAGTTGAGAATAATTTTTTTTTAAAAAAAACTGAAACTTTATTTCTCCATTGAAACATAAAGCTACAAATGAAGGAAGTATTTTATTTGGAGTCCGTCTGTCTTTGAGAGAGGCAGAGAGAAAGAAAGGCAAAGACAGACTGTCATCTTGAAGAATATTATTATTTACCTATCAGCAAATAATTGGGTTTCAAATAAGGCAGAAAGAAACACAGAGTCACTTTAGCTGGAATTGGCACAAACAGATATGTTGTGTGTCATCCTCATGTTTCTGTTTTGAAGCACATTTTCCAAGAGGAAATACAGTCCGACACTGACATTGCAACCGACTATACTTAAGACCCTTTCTTAAGCTGGCAAGAAAAAGCTAATGAACTCAGCTCTGAATAGCTCAACCCAGTGGGAGGAATTGAGTTTCTGCATTCTAAAGCAAGAAGGAAGCCATCTGAGGTCAGCTGGAGTTGATGGGAGATCTGTGTTTGTTTCCAGCAGGCTGACTCAGGTGGTAGTGCTGAAGAATGCTATCAAGGGAAGCAGAATTCCAATGTTTTATTGTAGGAGTCTCACTCCTTTGAGAACTCTGAAACAGGTGCACTATTCCCTTCACATCATAGGAGGAGATAGGAGATACACCTGGGAGATGCTTGCTTTCATTAGAACCCCTATATGAACATATGAGCCATGTGAAAGGAAAATGAGGCAGTTTCTCAAAGAGACATATTAGAGATGTATTAGACATAGTAAACCCCATATTAGTGGGCTTAATTGTCTGTTTGGAACGTATTTCATTTTTGACTTTAACAATTTTCCAGAATTATTAGAACTTTACTTTTGCATTTCACTGAAGCAAACATTCTCAAAATTCAGAGAAACATATTAATGCTTCCGCACTGTGTTCTGGTCAGACAAGAACCAAAGATTCATAGACTTCAGTCCCTCTGATATTTCACACTTCATGGCACAGAAAATATAGGCAGGACAAGGGTAAAAGATATGGAGGCTGCAGTCTGAAACCCGTGATGTGCCAAAGGTTCTACACTCCTAACATGAACTAGGTAATTTATATATTTTCACTCAATAATAAGCCCCAGTGAATGCAGGGGGAGTGGGATGATAAACTGCTTCTTGCATCTTCCTGGCTTTCTAGACTACAAGGAAGGGCAGCGAAGCACAGCTTTCGTGTATATGTGCCGAACTGACACTCCTTGTATGTATATATGGGACTGATGGTTATGGCAACATCACTTTGTAACTGAGAATCATGAAATCAAGCTGCAGTGCTAAGGATCTGTGAAAACTATGCTGGTTACCACAACCTTCACTCAGGGCTGACATCCACCAAACCAAGGCAGGAGAGAGAGAGACCACAGCACTGTCTTGGAAAAACAGGGCATACTTGTTCGGTTTACCATGTATGTAGAATGTCTTCCATAAAAGGCCAGTGGATATTAGAAAAGCAGCCTCCTGGGGATGGGAGAGATATACTGGTACTGTGACTAAAGATGTGAAGGCCGGGAAGAAAAAGGAACAATTCAGAAAAAAATGTTTTTTTCCCCCTTGGTTTTTTTTCCTGAAGCCTTTTGGGTTTTTCCCCCAAAAAATGAAAAAAATTGAAAAAAGATTTTTTTAAATTATGGAATGTTTTATTTCGATGAATAAAATATTTTAAGACAGGGTATTCTAGTATTTTCCAAATCATTTCTAAAATATATGCGTAATATCAGATTATTCTAATTTCTGTGCATTGAGGACAAGCAAGTCCTAGGTTACAAAGTGAACTCTCCAATGCAAGAACAAGATGCAGTTCTTCCTTTTTAGGAGGTGCTGCTATTGTCACAAGGAAAAAAAGTTTCACTTTTGTTTTTGTTTTGTTTTTCATGTGAGTGGGTGTGTTTGGTTCTGTTCTGTCCTCTTCACTAGGTCATAAAGCACAGGAAGAAAATACAGAGCAACAAAAATGATTCTGATTACTGTAAATTTCATGCCAATTCTTTGGAACTTAGGGCGTTTATACACGACCCCTAAACTCCAGGGCAAATGGCTCCCAGCTCCGGAGCTTAAAAATGTTTCCCCACCAGCTCCGGAGTTTACAGGAAATTAAGTGCGACCCTGCCCACCTAAGCGCAACCCAGCGCACTTTTCTTGTACCTGCTCTTGGGAGGTGAAAATTGCTTGATGTGGATGTGCCGGGCTCTCCTCGCTTCTTTTTGTTGTTGTTTTTTGCCTCCCACCCCTTTAAGAGAAGGAATCAGGAAGTGACGGGGCTCGGAGCAGCTTCCACCAGCACCGGAAGGTAAGCCTTTATTCTTTTGTCCCCTTTTTTCCTCCCTCCCCTCACGCAGCCAGCAGCCAGGAAGTGCGGAGGGGTGGGGACGGAGGAACAGCAACGAACCCCCAAGATCTCTGGTCCGAATTTAAGGGGCCAGCGGATCTTAGGAGTCATGTGAAAAGGCCCTTAGTCCCACTTCCTTCTATACATTTTCCTCCTCTTCAATTCTTTTTACGAGAATGAGGTTTTTATTTTATTTTTATTTAACACTGTGGAGAGGAAATGTGAATAATTGTTAATTCTGGATTTTTAAACATTGTTTTGCAGAGGCTTTTTTTGTTCCACATAAACTAGTAAACAGTTCAAGAGATTGTTATTCCATTTCTTACTTACAATTACAAATAAATATTATTTTAAAAGCAAATTTTGTTAGCAATAATTGTGTAGATATACTATATTTTAATATGCTAATTGTGATAATGTTGTGCCAAGATAAATTGTCCATAGTCATATTTTATGTTCTTAAAGAAACAGAGTGACTTTCATGCTGTAAAAGGGGGTGAGGAGTGCTAATGTAGCATTTTTTCATTTTCCCCCCAAAAATGTTTGTTTGTTTTTTTAAAAAAGGGGGGGAGGGAGATTTTTTTTCGAACTTCAAAATTTTCAGAATTTTTACATCTCTAGTTATGATTGCCGCATCTGCCATCCTACTATTTTGCTGCACTAAAGGCAAAGAATCTGGGAAAGATGATACACACAGCATTTCTTGATACATCTCATATATTAAAGTTATACTGTGTGTACCCTCCTTTAAGATGCCTGCTTATATGCAATACACATTTTTATGTACTCATCTTAATATACTGAAAGGCTGTGTCTCCTTGAACAAGCTCCCCAGGTTTGTGGTTTATTTGTTTTATTTAAAATTATATTAAGATCCTCAGGGGAGTGTCTTCTCTCAGTCCCACCACTTTCATAAATGTGTCTGGTGAGGACCTGAGGGACGACTTTTTCTGTGGTCTCTTCCCAGTTCATGGAACTCCCTCCCTCTTCCCTCCCACCATCAACTGAAAACAGAGCTTTTTAAACAGCCTTTGGGGGATCCAGGAGACAAATGGGATGGGGAAATCATTTAAAAATCATAGGTTTTAAGCTGTGTTTTATCTATAATTTTTAAAATCAAGTTGTTTGGATTAATTATTCATTTAAAATTTTCTCCACTAGGGGACAATGGCAGGATGAAAATCAGATAAATACATACATAAATCTAGCTATCTTGTCTTGTAATATTATGTCTAAGCTACCTATCTATCTTGAAAGAGACAAATGTTCTTCTCTTCTTGGAGACTTGGACTTCACTGTTCCCTATTGCTGATCACCTAATCCTTGGCTGTCACTTCCTCTGCTCCCTTTCAACCAGTTCTCCCAAGAAGTAGCCTTGTAATGATCATGAAACACAACTATCAGTAGTAGCCAAAGAGATGGTTTCTCTATGAAGAAAGCAAAACCTGGGGCAACTTGATAAGTAGAGTGACATTGCCCTTCTTCTATTCAGGTGAAGACAGATGGTTTGAATGCTGAGGTGTGAGAGGTCTTCCCATCCCACAGACACATTTAAGAGTTACTCTGTTCCTAAATAAAGTAACAAACAAGCCATACACAAAACAATCAAATGCTTTACAAGGCCATAAAGGCTAAGGCTAAGTGTGGGCATCCAGACAGTAACTTTTTAAAAAGAGCAGTTTGTGAGATGGCACAGTATCATAAGGCAAGTTGACTAAGGCATCAGTCATATTACTTCTGACTGTTCATACGTGAGATGCCTTTAAGTCCAATTTCTAAGTACTTGGCTGATTATTGACTAAATATGTGAATAAGCATAAGTTTGGGCTAATTTTAAAACCAGACTTAACCAAAATCCTATTACAGCAACCACCCACTTATCGTGGGGGTTAGGGACCCACCCGACCCGCGATGCTTGAAAATCTGCGATATGCGGAAGTGGGTCGGGTGGGGCCTGGGGGTGGCGCGGGTCAATGTGATCACCCCCTATGCCCCCCGCATGGCTCTGAGGCTTCTCGGAGGGGCCGGGGCGGTGCGGGGTGATGCGATTGCCCCCCACACTGCTTCTAGGCTTCTTGGAGGCGTGGGGGGGCGTAGGGCGATCCGATCACCCCTGCCGTCCCCCCATGTGGCTTTGAGGCTTCTTGGAGGGGCCTGGGGAGTGGCACAGGGCAATGTAATTACTCCCCCACCCGCCACACGGTTCCAATGCTTCTCGGACGGTCCCAGGGGCAGCACAGGGTGATGCGATCGCTCTCTGCTGCCCCCCGCGGGGCTCCAAGGCTTCTCAGAGGGGCCCAGGGGCAGCGCGGGGCTATGCGATCGCCCCCCGCTGCCCCCCCCACATGGCCCCAAGGGGCAGGTACTGCGATCTCGCGATATAGTGGGACCGCAGTACCTGAACCGCGAAATGGCGGGGGTGAATGTAATTTAAAACCAGTGGATTTTAATAATCTCTTCATCTTTATCTCCATCACTCTCTTTAGACATCAATTGTGTGTGTTTGTATGGGTGTATGATATATACGAATTAAATTTAATGTCTTTTTAAAATTGTATCAGCTGATGTTATGAATTTGGATGCTTGTCAGCATAGATAGATGCATAGCAGCTTTCAGTGTTCTTTCTTTCAATCCACAAAAATAGTCTTTAGCCGCATACTTTCTACTCTTTAATACTCAGTAGGTTAAATCCTTTGTTAGCAAAGCCACTTGCTTCTCTATAATAAGTCTATTGACTTCACGAGAATTATGCCTGATTTCTACCTGCGAGGAAAATTAAACCTTATGCACAATCTCACAGTCCCTTGATGCCTTATGCAAACTGCAATCAATTCTATCCAGCATGTGTAATCTAAAAGAAAATTGAACAATATATTTTATAAATGAATCACACCGTCGTTCTCTAATCATTTCTGCAAGATGGTACAGTGTGCGCTATTCCTTTTCCTGGTATTATATTCTAAAAAAGATGAAGGTAAATTAAATTAGATGAGCTGTAAGTACTATTTGTGACAACTGGGAATTGTATTCTCCTTTCCTAGTGTTTGGTTATATGTGTTGCTTTTAACGACAAAAACAATTATTTGGATAGCCCTACTCAATTTCCTTTGAGGTAACAATGAGGCATTAAGAAAATACTTAACAGGAATCTACTGCCTTTTCCTGTTAAATCTCCATGTAGCTCTACCAAATTTGACTGGAAATATGGCAGCAGCGTGACTTGGAGCACTCCTGGGTACAGGATTGAGCAAGGTACATATCAGTCTTATGAAGGCTGACACAATAAAATGGGCTTTAATTTATGAATGATTTACTTCCAAGGGATTTTGAATCCTATCTAGATATGAATTTAAAAATTAATTGCATAATTCATTCAAATATCACTAATTTGTCAATTTGTATTCATATGAATGGATAACTTCCAACAAATATGAATCAATAAATTTTAGTGATTTTTTATTTTATTTTTTTGAATAGTTAAACTATAAAATGCTCTGCAAGGCACCTGTAGACACCAAAGGTTTTCCTGACTCTTTTGTACAATCCCTTTAAGTTTGGTGAAGGTCGGATCTCTGATGTTTGAGTTAGGTATCCCCAAAGAGCTCCCCTCAGGAAAATTCCCTCCAGGCACCGAAAGACTCCAAACTGGCAGAGATGCTTCCTCTAACTCTCCTCTACCATCTGATAAATTTGGTGAAGACTGGGTTTCCCCAACCCAACTGCTAAATGGTGATTACCTCAATTGCCCACTTTGTCAGTGTATAACTCAGATGTCGGAAACCCAGACTTCACAAAATGTGGAGGAATTTTAGAAGAGTGTTGGGAGAAGCTTCTCTACAATGTTGGTGACTCTAGGTGCCTGAGGGCCACTTTCCTGAGGGGGGGGGTGCTTCTTGGGAGGTATGTAACTTGGACATCCACAATGCAAACTTTCACTGCTCCAGGAGGAGAGTTAGAGGAAATGTACCTGTATCTGTAAGAGTGTTGTCTTGGGAAGAATTTTATAGGCTTTTATAAAAGTAGGTTTGCAAAGTCAGAGTAGGTGAGCTAATGTCTTGGAATTGCTCTGTTTCCCTAGGTCTGGGGACCTCTGCTGGTGCCACAGAAGAAGCTAGAGGACTCTGTAGCTGGGACCATGGTTGGTGCCATGGCAAGGACATGGCCTATGGCCATGTCTGTAGGCCTCGGCTGGTGCCACGATGAGGGCCAGAGGCCTCCATGGCCGGATCTGGAGGCCTCAGTGGCTGGGACCTCTGCTGTTGTTGTGGCCAGGGCTAAAGGCCTATGGCTGGTCAACCCCTTGCCACAGTGGTGGAGGATTGGGTGATGGCTCACAGAGCACAGCAAAAATTTATGAAAATGTTTGCTCGTCTTCTGAAATGCTTGTACAGCAATGTGCTCACGAACTGAGGTATTATTGTAGTTATTTACTGACCTGTTTTTGCATCATTTTCCAGTTTCCTAATTGCATATATCTTGAAGAAAAATATTTTGAATCCTTTTGGCCATTTGGGGCGATTTATAAACTTTTGGAAAAGTTTAGATTGGGAAATGATGCTGTGTTATAAGGTTGGATTGTTGATTGTGACAGAATAGACTCCATCTTGTGTTTGCTTTAGTCTAGGTTGTGCAGCTTAGTTAAAATGGCCACCCACTCTAGGACATAGGGCAAAACCTCAGTGTAGGCCTACAAATTCCAGGTGCTTCTAGCATCCAAAAGTGTGGGGAAACCAGAGGTGGAGTCACAAGATATAAATGCTCAAGCCAGCATGAGAGAGAGGAGTCATCCTGCAACCCTCAGAGAGACCAGGAGGCGCTTGCTGCAGATTGCCCACAAGCAGAGAGAGGCCTTGGGGATAAGAACATAAGAACAGCCATGCTGGATCAGGCCAAAGGCCCATCTAGTCCTGCTTCCTGTATCTCACAGTGGCCCCGCCAAATGCATCTGGGAGTGCACAAGAATAGATATCTGTTTCCTGATACCACTCCCTTGCATCTGGCCCTTGAAGTACCCCAGTTTTTGCACTGGAGATTGCACATCTCCATCATATCTCCTGCAATGGACCTTTCCTCCAGGGAAGGATCAGGGAAGCCAACAGTGGTAAGGGGTGCTGGAGGGATCCAGAACTAACTGTAGAAGGCAGGAGGCCAGGCTGAGGTTGGTAACTGAATCTCCTCCTGAAAAAAATCCAAAAATTTGCAAGTTTCAGCACTCTAGGAGAAACCTAAAAGTTAGGGGGTTTCATCTCCAAACCTCAGGAGTCAGCCAGAGGGGTCTCACTGCCCCTCTCAAGACAGGCATAGAGAAGTCAGAGAGTGGTGGCAGCCACTAAAAAGTGACAGAAGCCCATATTACACTTCCCAGGCAATATAATTTGTAAACTTGAGACTTTTTAAACAGAATAACATTACAACCTCATTTCAGGCAACACATTACACCAGTTCTTTATATAGACTAGAGGTGGAACTTCCCTCTCAGGTCGCCTGAAAAACACCACTAAAAATTGTGCTTTTCCAATTGTGGCTGTTTTCCAGCTTTGGAAATAGACAGTAGAAACCAGAGCCCAAAATCTCATTGCTCATGGTTTGGGAATATCAAAGATTGATTTTGTATTTTCTTATTTGTGGACTTGGGATCATTTTTTCTGAGTTTACTCATATATCTCCTGCAGGTAGGAAGTGACCCCATATGATTCAGAACTTGACTGGTATTTTTCAGATTCTTCAGTCAACACTATTACAAGATCCTAGAAAGTTTTCAGTTCAAATGCAACTCCTAGATTCCACAGCCAGCTTGTTCAGAAGCTATGATGGCTGGGGATGAGGGAATTTGTTACTTTCCCAAGATTTGACATTATTGAACAAACAATTATATCAATATGAAAGTAATTGGTTGCCAATTCTTTGTATGGATCTGGCTGTGCTGGAAAGAAGAGAGTGAATGCAGGTGATTTATGAAGCATTTTTGTACTAAATTATATTCACCAACAATGCACACTCTAAGTATTCCAGGAAAATCAACAGCCAGATTTTCTGACAAAATGTGAGACAGATTAATACAGTAAATGGGATTTCATTCAAACTTGAAAGATAGCAGAAGAACAGAGTGTAAATAGAAATGACTGGATTGAAGAATACCCTACTGTGAGTCTGATGAGATCTTTTGAAAAACTTCTGGAGAGAGAGAGAGAGAGAGAGAGAGAGAGAGAGAGAGAGAGAGAATCTAAAGTTTGTCCCCTACGAATAGTTGTAGAATATGCAGAAGGACAATAAACTGATATTTTCAAACAAAATCATTGATGTTATATCTAGAGATGGGCACGACTTTAAAAAAAATTTTTTTCGAGTTGTCGTTAGTCGGGCCGGTTCCGTTTCGGCTCGTTTCCGTTTTTCGCGAAAATTTGCAAAAATTAGTCGGTTCGTTTTTTTTTTTTTTCGTTGTCGTTAGTACTGGTTGGGGGGAGGGGGTAGCGGGCTCCTGGAGGGAGCTGCAGGAGTCAGCCAGAGCCACAAGTGACGGACTGGCAGACTCTTTGCACCCGCTGTGTCTCACGTACTTGCATGTAGTGCAATGCAAGTAGATCTGGCTTAGGGTTAAGACGGCTTAGTGCAACGGCTAGGGTTAGGCTAGTTACGGGTGAGGTTACGGTGAGTATTGGGGTGCATCTGGGTGCCTCTCTGACCCACTTAGAAGGACAGTGTACTGGCGTATGGGTTAGGCTTAGGGTTCGGGTTTGGGCTACGATTAGTGGGCTGTTTATGCCCAATTGGCACATCCCAGAAGTCTCTGTGGTCAACCTGGCCAAGTGGCCATGCGATTGGTGGAAAATTTGCATGGTCTACTCCCATGGGAGAGCCCATCATTGCGAATGCGCAGGTGTAAAAAAATAAAATAAAATAAAATAAAATAAAATCAACGGAGACTTTTTTTGCAAGAAAAACCCACTGCTGCTCCTGTAAAAATTCAAGCATTTAAAATAGCTAATTTTCCGCATGTTTCTGTGGTGCTTTGGTGGGGTTTTGGGCAACAATTTCAAAAAAAATATTGCGGTCGCCATTTTGGATCCCCCGCGCGCACTGCATGGCAAATGGATGCGCCCTCCCAGCCTGGTACCAGCAGCGCAGCAGTAGCAATAGCCAAGGAGAGGGGGGCGGGGAACCCCCCCCAAATAAAACACCCTTCTGGCCTGGTAGGTGCCCTCAGACAGTTTTCGCCTACTTTTAGGGCCGGGAATCGGGTTTTTTTTTTAACTTTTAAAAACTTTTTTTCTGTGCCGCTTGGCATTGCGCGATGCAAGTAACGAGCACGACAAATCAGACCAAATTGTTCGTTCGTCGGTTCGAGCTCGAAGTCTGGGGCAGTGATTCCCGTTACCGTTTCCGTAGAGTAACGGAAACGAGTAACGGAAACGGAAACGGGAATACCGCTAAGTCGTGCCCTTCTCTAGTTATATCCCTTTTTTTAAAAAAAAGTTATGAATTTGAGGTAGTGCATCTGTGTAACATGATTCAATATGTGAGGAAATTGTCTGACATTGCTTTACAATATCATGCCTAAGTTATCAGCAGAAAAACTATGCCAACCAGTGTGCCCTTAGCAATAAATGGCTACAGGAAGTGTTGAAAACCAGCATGTCAGTTGTTTTGTGTTTAGAAAGGTGGTGATTAACAGGTGAAAAAAAGATTCAGATTTTGGTATTTTCTCTTGCCTGGCATCTCTTTGTGAAAATTAGTGAGTAGAATGATCCTACAGGCCATCTTGACTACTGACATTGGTGTCATCAACATTCTAGCTGCCCTTTGCTGTATTAAACATGGCATTCTTTTTTCCAGCTGAAACTTAGGCATCAGGCCATTTCCTAGAAATATCTCATACACATAATCCATAAGGTGTTTTTTTCAAGACTTGAATTTGCAGAGGTTTTAAAAACCTCATGATACACCCAAATTTTCAGTGCAATAAATTATTGGCAGGTGTTGGCAACAATAAGTGTATTGTTCCATATACATGGAAATAATCAGAAATGCAGGTTCCTTTTGAGAGCATGAACCACCGGTTTGGCAGATAATGTCGGTCCATCAGATGGCCAAACAGGTGTTCTGCAGCCCCTCAGCTTCCCTGCCCTGCCTCCTTCACGCAATTCCTCTGCATGGGTGCCTTGCCAAGGGGCAGGGCACCAAGCCATGGAACACCTGTTTTCACCATCTGCAAAACAATCATGAACCACCAAACCAGTGGCTTGTGTGCATCTCTAATACCAGCTTTTCTTCTTCTTCTTCTTCTTCTTCTTCTTCTTCTTCTTCTTCTTCTTCTTCTTCTTCTTCATGTGCCATGTCCTTGTAGAACATTGGCGATCAGTAGCCTGAACTGATTTCTACCTACAACTATTCTAAACAGAGCAGTTGTGCTCACTGCAGACCATTGATTTAAGCTCTTAGGCAGAATGTTCTTTTACATCCCGGGATATGATTCCTATATATTTTCCCTTGAAGTATAACTTGCAGCAGATGGTATTTCTTATTGCGCATTACCAGTTTGCAGTACAAATATTTTGGGCATTTATCCTTCTCAAACCAGAAAGAGAATGTTTCTGAATAATTTGTCCCACAGGTGATTCTGCCTGCCAGACTAGTCAGAAGTAGGGATGGGCACAGAACAGAAAAGCTGAGTTTCATTTTGTTCTGTTCCCCCCCCCCGTTTCATTTCGTATCGTAACAAATTTTTTCAATAGAATTTTGTTACATACAAAAGGAAATGAAGCAAATTGAAATAAGGGAATCCCCTGACAGGGGGCTGAGAGAGTAACGCTCATGTCAGAACTCCCCTCTTAGCCCCTTTCCATCGGATTCCCCATTGCCTCCCAGCTGGGAGGTTGCAGCGGCGGAGTGTCCGTGAAGGACTCTCCTGGTTCAGTTTATTCACCTGCCGCCACTGCGCCCACTGCTGCTTCACCCGCCTCCACTGCTGTGAAGCCTCACTGAGGAAAGCAAAATTGCTGAGCTAGAAGGCGAGTCCTCCTCCGACACTCTTCTCCACTGCCACTGCCATTTTAAACAGGCTCCAGCCTAGCTATTTTCCTCGGCATTCATAACTTTACGACTGGAAGGCTAGCTTGCACATGGTGGCATTGCTCCTTTCTTGAAAAATAAAACTGAAGGATAGATTGTTAATCCCTTCGGAATCCCTTTGTGACTCTGACCTCCTCGTGCCCCTTGTTGCCTCAAATGGTTGGCCATACCATGAAGTGCAAGAACAAACCTACTTCTTTACAGGAGAGAGGTTAGAATTTATCCCATAACTTGGAAAGTTGGTTAAAAAGTCTGTTTTGCTGGTCTGAATTGTCTTCATGATAGTCCTTAGAGAGTAGCAAGACAATGTTTTACCATTTGCCTCAAAGCTGCCACAGAATGGAGTTTGATATTTCCCAAGCCCTTTGAAATTAGAATTTCATGTCCTATGTATGCATCAATTCAACTCAGATGTTTTCCTAAAGTAAATTGCTACTGCTACTGTTGCTTGTTATTGCTGAAAATATATCTTTGAATCCTTGTAAAAGCATAGATGGGGAACCCCTTTGGGTTATTGCTTTTTAGCTATGGCACTCTTACCCCCTGGTTTTCAGGTCTGTTGGGAAGGAAGACTCTTGTACATCCAAGATAAAGATATAAGACACAACCACTTTTGTCACTTTTTTGGGCAGCATAGTGCTCAATTTACATAAAAATAAGCTGCATTCTTCGCATTGGCTTTGAACTGCTAGAACAACTTCTCAGAAAGCCTATTTTTATGAATTGCTTGTATTATTCGGGGATTTTACAGGCAGTGGAAGCCTACCTAACCTTGTATCCAGGCACCCTGATTTTCGCAAATATTGCTAGGCAGCAGTTAAGGATGTGTAAATGTATTCATTAACATTGCATCCTATAACACTTTTATCATGGGAAAACAGCAGAAGGAGGTCCCAATAAATTAAGAACATATTGATCAGGAGGACACATCTATATTCTTTACTAACACCATCCTTTCCTAAATGCATTTTTATTTTTTAAAAAATATTCTCTGAAATGTCTTTTAAGGTAAAGGTTCCCCCCGCATATGCATGCTAGTCGTGTCCGACTCTAGGGGCGGTGCTCATCTCCATATTCAAGCCGGAAGAGCCAGTGCTGTGCAAGTCCATGGCCACATGGCCAGCATGGCTGCAAGGAAACACTGTTTTACCTTCCCGCTTTTTATGGTGGTACCTATTTATCTACTTGCATTTACATGCTTTCAAACTGCTAGGTTGGCAGGAGCTGGGGTTATCAGCAGGAGCTCGCTCTGCTGCGTGGCACCCAGGATTCGAACCACTGAGCTGCCGACCTTGCAGTCTTCTAAATTTGGCTTTCAAGTTTAAAAATGAAGCAGAACAGTAAGCAGGGCTGACTCAAGACATTTTGCTGCCTGAAAAGGAGATGGCACTCTCTCATCCATTGTTAGAGTCCATAGCACCCAAAGCCAAACAAGTTAGTTTTGCACATGAGATGTTTTTTAAAAAAATCCTATAGGAATTTGTACCCATTACTAGCAGTATAATACACGAATTTGCTGCTGTTTTATAACATCAAATATCTGCTTCCTAAAACAGGCTTTGTACAGGACCTAAAGATAAAACCAGCCTTTGAGAAAGGGATAATGTAATGTTAGAGGAAATAACTAGAGATGGGCACGACTTAGCGGTATTCCCGTTTCCGTTTCCATTACTCGTATCCGTTACTCTACGGAAACGGTAACGGGAATTACTCCGCCAGAAATCGAGCTCGAACCGACGAACGAACAATTTGGTCTGATTTGTCGTGCTCGTTACTTGCACGCGGCGATCGCGCAATGCCAAGTGGCACAGAAAAAAAGTTTTTAAAAGTTAAAAAAAACCCGATTCCCAGTCCAAAATGGCGACCGCAATTTTTTTTTGAAATCCTTGCCCAAAACCCCACCAAAGCACCACAGAAACATGCAAAAGTTGCCTATTTTAAATGCTTGATTTTTTTACAGTAGCAGCAGTGGGTTTGTCTTGCCAAAATACATCTCCGTTGATTTTATTTGATTTTTTTCTTAATTTATTTTTTTACACCTGTGCAACGATGGGCTGGCCATGGGACGGGACCATGCAAATTTTCGGAGCCATTCCACCAATCGCATGGACAGGTTTTGACTGACACTTCTGGATGTGCCAGAGGGCATAAAAAGCCGAGGCAGTTCCAGTCCGTCACAGTCTGGGTTTGGATCTTGTGGAGGGTGGTCAGGGCTGGATTGCTGCGCTCAGTCTAGTTTCGATTTCGCGGTCGCGGTCTCGGTCTCGCTAGGCAGGGAGGGAACTGAATTGATTTTAATTCGCAAAACATAATAATTTCTTTTATTCCCTGTGGGGAATAGCAACGCAGTGTTTATTCTTTTTTGTTTTCTGCATTTTTGAGGAAGAGTTCCGTTTTTTATTTGCTTATATTTGCTTCAAGGGGGAGGGAAGATTTGAGTGGGAGGGGGAGGGGAGGGGAGGTGCTGCGGATTTATTTTGAAAATATATTATTTTACACTACCATACCATTTCTTTTGTATCCCAATTTCCCACCAAGTTCATTTACTTGGCCAAGGTCCTTTTACCCTGCGCCTACAGCTTTTTTGCTGCTGTTGCGATTGGGGTTTTGGAAGGGAATCCAGCAACCCTATCCTACCCTAGTAGCAGCTTATAGTTTTATTCCATTTATTTTCTATTCTACAGTTTATTAGCAAGTGGCAAGCAACAGCCAAGGTCCAGTACTAGTGCTTAGAAGGGGAGGTTGGAGGCTGTGGATTAAATTATTTTAAAAATATTATACAGAGTACAGACTGAGTAGGCAGAGTCTCCCTCGCCAACCAGTGCACTCAAATTTCTCAAACACATTTGTTGGAAACAAGGCTAGGGCACCTTCCTCTGTAGAACAGTTTACAATTTCATTTTACTTAACACTTATAGATATTCTTTCACTTGTCCAACACCTCATTCATTTTTTTGCAGTCAGCCACTCAAACAAACATTTGTTGAAGGGCAGGCACCCAGCCACCTCTATAGAACTTTTTCTTCAATTACATCTTTGAAGAAGTTACATTCATCTTATTTACTGTGCATTATTTGTGAAAGTTGGGTGCTGCCAGATTTTGCAAACCCCTTGCTTCTATTAGCTTGGTTTTTGTGCAGTTGTAACTTACATCTGTGAAGAAGTTAAGTTACAGTTCTCCTAATTACACTTGCCCTGTGCATTGTGAAACTTGTTTGCCAGGATTGGCAAACCCCTTGCTTCTACTAGCTTGGTTTTTGTGCTGTTTTTGTGAGTCAACCTCACTCATTTACTCGCCAGTTTGCCACCAGTCTACATACACAATTACAACTGTGAAGAAGTTACAGTTCTCTTTGTTACACTTGCCCTGTGCTGTGCATTGAGAAACTTGTTTGCCAGGATTGGCAAACCCCTTGCTCCTATTACCTTGTTTGTTGTGCTGCTGTAACTTGTGAGTCCATCTCACTCATTTACTTGCCCCCACAGTCTACATACAAAATCCAATTACAACTGTGAAGAAGTTACAGTTCTCCTAATTACAGTTGCCCTGTGCAAGGCATTGAGAGACTTGGGTGCCAGGACTGGCAAACCCCTTGCTCCTATTACCTTGTTTGTTGTGCTGCTGTAACTTGTGAGTCCATCTCACTCATTTACTTGCCACCACAGTCTACATACACAATCCAATTACAACTGTGAAGAAGTTACAGTTCTCCTAATTACAGTTGCCCTGTGCAGGGCATTGAGAGACTTGGGTGCCAGGATTGGCAAACCCCTTGCTCCTATTTCCTTGTTTGTTGTGCTGCTCTAACTTGTGAGTCCATCTCACTCATTTACTTGCCCCCACAGTCTACATACACAATCCAATTACAACTGTGAAGAAGTTACAGTTCTCCTAATTACAGTTGCCCTGTGCAGGCATTGAGAGACTTGTTTGCCAGGATTGGCAAACCCCTTGCTCCTATTACCTTGTTTGTTGTGTTGCTGTTGTGTGAGTCCATCTCACTCATTTACTTGCCACCACACTCTACATACACAATCCAATTGCAACTGTGAAGAAGTTACAGTTCTCCTAATTACAGTTGCCCTGTGCAGGGCATTGAGAGACTTGGGTGCCAGGATTGGCAAACCCCTTGCTCCTATTTCCTTGTTTGTTGTGTTGCTGTTGTGTGAGTCCATCTCACTCATTTTCTTGCACAGTTCCTTGGTGCTTTTCTTTACTATCACATTATACATTCCCTGGCCTGAGCCAGAAGAAGTGAGAAAAATGAGGAGGGGTCACACAGCTAGAGGGCAGGGGAGGGGGACCCCTACTAAGATAAATAGGGGCACGTTTCTGGGGGAAGGAACAGGAAGTAGTGCAGAAAGTGATACTGGTGCAACTCCCTCCCCGAGTAGCAGTGCCAGTGGCACAAGCTGCACTGTGCCATCGTCTGTCACCGAGGGAAGCATGGATGAGGCGTACCAAATCCCATCTCCGTTACCTTACAGCCCCACCCTTAATCAGCAAGAAGACAAGGGCTCTGATTCTGAAATGGCATCAGAATCAGAATCGGGCTCCTTGTATCTAAACATGCCAGATTCTGAGGACCTGTTGGCAGGGACAGACTTAAGGCAGGCTCCAGGCAGTGACGGAAGGAGCAGCCCTCTTTCTACCCAGAGTACCACCAGTGAGAGCAGTAGTACTACTCTACTTTCCCGGCAGGGCAGAGGCCACACCAGCACCACAGCAGCGGCAGCGGCAGGCAATAACAGAGGGGGTGTTACTTTCTGTAAGCCACGAGGGTGTCTCTGGGAGCATTTTGAGAACAGCCCCCAAGACGCAAGGATGGCGGTGTGCAAGATATGCGGGGTGGTCTTGCGCAGGGGGAATGACCCCAAACACCTCTCCTCAAGTGGGTTGCGCAGCCATCTGATGAGGAAGCACCCTGGGACTCTGCCTGGAACCCTGTCAGGCCCTTGCTCTTCAGGGAGGAAGAGAGGGGAAGAAGGGTTAGAGAAAGAAAAACACAGCTCCGCTAGTGAGAGTGGGAAGAGGCAGGCCACTCTGCAGGAAGTGGGGCTGTTGGGTGGGACATTTGTCAGCCCGCGAAATAGGGCCAAAGCACAGGAGACCACCACTCGAGTGGTGGGTGAAATGGTGGCCATGAACGGGTTGCCCCTCTCCTTTGTGGAGTCATCAGGCTTCAGGCACCTGATGAAGCACGTGGCACCATGGTACAAGACTCCCTCCCGGCGTACCTTCAGCAGGCGGGTGATTCCCTCCCTTTATGAGTCTGTCAGGGACAGGATCCGGGCCCTGCTGCAGGTGGCCAGAGGGAGGAAGATCCACTTCACTTCCGACCTCTGGACCGGTGGGCACCACGGATACCTCTCACTGACGGCTCATTGGTGGCAACCCAAGGAGGTCCTGGAGCCCCGGTCAGCCCATGAGCAGCTGCAGGGGGAGGCACAAGGCAGCACCCCAAGAGGGTATAGGGTGGTGCTTCTCCAGGCACAAAGCATGGAGGACAACGCCACAGGGATCAACATTGCTGACGTTCTCAAGACAGCAATGCGAGAGTGGGGATTGGGGACAGAGGGACAGGTCAATCGTGGAGTCATGGTTACAGACGCGGGCCGTAACATGACCAACGCGGTTCTTGGGGCAGGCTTCCAGGGCATCGTGTGCGCAGCACACAAACTGTATCTAGTGGTGGGCGATGCCATTGGCCTGGGTGCACCAAAGGACTCCTGGAGTGAGGGGACCAGGGAGACCAGGGCCTTGCTGGACAAGTGTCGGAAGATTGTGGGGCACTTCGCTCGCAGCGTCAAGGCAGCCAGGATGATGTGTGAGAGGCAGGCGGAGACAAGCCGACCGGAGCACGTCCTGATCCAGGACGTGACCACCCGATGGAACTCCACCCACGAAATGGTCAAGCGTCTGGTGGAGCACAAGGAAGTGGTGGAATACATCATGTCAACCACCCCAGTCCTGCATGAGGGGAGGGAATTGGACCTTGGTGCTACCGAGTGGCTCGCCCTCTCCCAGATGGCGGGTATCCTGCAGCCTTTTTAGGAGACCACCCACGTCCTCAGCAGCTACAATGCCAGCCTGGGCCACGTTCTCCTCCTGGTCAATGCCCTTCGCCAACGCCTAAAGACCAGTATCTGGGAAGAAGGCAATCTTCTCCCTAAGAGCAGGGCATTGGCAGACAGGCTGTTGACCGGCGTGGATACCCGCCTTGGCCCACTAAGAAGGGAAAACGTGTACCAGATGGCCTGCCTGTGCGACCCTCGCGTCAAGGGTTCCCTGGCGGCCAGCACTGCCGAACTGAAATCCTGGAAGACGGAGCTATGCCGTCAAGTCAGTGCTCTCTCCGATGAGGGCCAGGCGTTTCAGAGGGCGCACGGAAGCCAGAGCGATGCTGAGGAGGAGTCCTCGCAAGGATCCACATCCCTCTGTACTCCAGGAGCGTTCACCCAGAGACCAGGTTCCGTTCCAGCAGCCAACTACCTGGCCTCTGCCCTAGCCATGGCAGTTTCCTCCTCAGTGGAGGCAAGGGAGGAAGAAGTAGCAGACCCCGCTCAGACCATGGTGAAGGAGTACATGGCCGAGCCCCTCCAACCCCTCAGCTCGGACCCACTGCACTACTGGGCCAGAAAGGCAGACCTCTGGCCTGCTCTTTCAACTCTGGCGTTGGACCTCTTGTCTATTCCACCCACAAGTGTCCAGAGTGAGCATGTCTTCTCCCACATGGGAGATGTCCTGAGGCCACGCCGCTGTCGCCTGGAACCAGAGACGGTGGAAAGGTTGACTTTCATCCGCTTCAACCTTTCCACCTTGGGATTACCCCAACACTCCAAGAACTAAGTTGCTGCCTGTAACCTAACCTCCTGCCTGCAATCCTCCATGCCCGCCTGCAAGCCTGCCTGCCTCCCCTTGGCCCTACGAGCCTGCCTGCCTGCCTGCCTGCCTGCCTGGCCCTGTGACTACCTGCCGACTCCAGTGCCTAATGTCTGCAAAACTGCCTGCTTGACTGCCTGCCTGCCTGCCTGCCTACCTGTATTCTCTCACACACACAATTGAAGGGTACTATTAGTGGCCCAATTTTTCTAGCCCTGGCCTGTCTCCAAACCAGGCAGGGCCACTCAAAGTGTCATTGGAAAGGGTCTGTCTGTATTGGCCCAATGTTTCCCCTTTTGCCATGGCTGGTCTGAGGGAGACCCTAATACCTGCCTTCCTTGGTGCTTCACACCGTTCCCTGGGGTTTAGGCGCCAATCTGCTAACAAAGTGGTGAGGAAGCACTTTACAACAACCTACCTTAAAGACTATCAGGGGGCATGCTCCCCTCCTTACAGCCTTAAAGAAATAGACCCACCCAGTTCTCCTGCTTCCACTCTGTCTCCTTGGTTGCCAAAATCCAGTCTCCTGGGGTGGCGATAGAAACTCTGCCTGCCACGGCGGAAACAATCCTCCCTACTGGCACTTTGGCTTAGTGCCTTCCCAATCCCTAGCCTTGGAGGATGGTATCCTCTAAGCATGTGCCTAGGCTAGACACACATACCTGTAAGCCAGACTAGATGCTTCCCTGCCTGCCCGGCCCTCTGCCAACCTGCCTGCCTGTCAGACTCCACCAGTCCCGGCTTTGAGCATGCCTTCAAGTTGCTTCTCATTCAACCTCCTCCAGTCTGCCCTTCTGGCCTCCCAGTCCCATACTTTGTCGTCTGGGCTGGGCTGTGAACCACTAAGAAGGGCTGTGGAAAGGGAAAGACAGGATCTCCGCTTCTAGTGGGAAGAGGCAGGCCTCTCTGCAGGAAGTGTTGCCACTGTGTGGGAGTTTTGTCCGCCTCCGCTACCGCTAATTTTCACTCTGAGCTGCAATGCACTGTGAAGAGAGGGACAAGGAAGCCTCCAGGCTTGGTGCTTGGTGGATACTCTGACGCACACTGACTGTGTGAGTCTGTAATTCACACAGACCTAGCTCTGTCTCCTCCGCCACTCTTTCCACTGGGCTGCCAGCTGTGGCTCACAAAGAAGGGAAACGTCCTTGTTGTGTGTGCGTACTCCTGTCCGAAAGTCCCCTGTGTGGATCTTGGTGCTGTGCTGTCTGACTCATTGTGCGCACACTCAGTGCTTAAACATTTTATAATCATTTCTGCCCTAACCCCGGAACAAAGGCTGCCGGACAAGAAAAGTTACTGGTTGCAAATCTAGGTTGTGATTGATGATGATGATTGAGTTATGGGAACACTCTTCAGGAACAGCTGGTGGTGGGCTTAGGGTTAGGGTTAGGGGGGATGTTTAGGCCTCCGCTACTCTGTCCTCTGGGCTGCACCACACTGTGTCTCACTAAGAAGGGCTGGAGTGGAATGTACTTGCGCGTACCATAGTTCTGCACAATAATCGTTTGTTTCTTAGAAATAGAAGAGCCTTTCAGGAGGAAGTTCCAGGCTTGGCTCTTGGAGTTGTGGAACTGCTGTGATTCCCTACGAAGGGCATGGAGATGGAATGCCGGCACAGCAGTTAGGAGCAGTCTACCAGCACACAGCTGGGAAAGAAAGTCAGAAAGCTTGGCTTGCTGTCCTTTTGGAAGCCTGTGTGGTCAAAGACTCAGACTCACTCTAGCTCTGTGTCTTCTCCCTGCCTGCCTGTCAGGCTCCCCCCACTTCCGGCTTAGAGGAGGCCTTCCAGCCACTTCTCCTTCACTGGTCCAGTTAGTGCTTCAAGTTCAGCCCTGTCGCCTCTGCCCTCAACTTGCCCATGCAGCAACCACGGCTGCGCCCGCCTCTTGGCGGAAAACCACTTGAAGACCTACTGTAACAGTGCATTCACTCATCAACTATTTTGTTTAGAAGAACTGGTGGACTCTGTCATCCCACATTGGGGGGGGTTCTTCATGCAGTCTAGGTTGGGAAATCCCTTGGCTGAGGGAGGGGCAATTCGGTGGTTCTCTTTCAACCCCCTCTAGTCTGGCCTTCTGGCCTCCCCTACCCTTCACTCTGGGTTGCACACACTGTGCCTCACAGAGAAGGGCATTGTGCTTGTGTGCTAGAAAACAGCCGTGGGGTGGCCCCGTGATTAGGCAGAACTCTGCCTTGCTCTCCTCAAGGTGGTTGCGCAGCCACCTCATGCGAAATCACCCTTGGACTCTGCCTGGGACAGTGACAGGACTCTGCAGGAAGGAGTGCCGCAGTGTGGGAGTGTTGTCAGCCTCTGGACCGCCAATTAGTCTTCAGTGGGCTGCCATTGCCATACACTGTGGCTCACAAAGAAGGACAACTTACTGCCGTGCTGGTGGCCCTCTGTCACCATTATAAATAGGACAGTTTATCAGAAAGTTCAAGGCTTGGCTCTTAGAGTTGTGGGGAATGTGATTCACTACGAAGGGCATGCCACTGGGATGCAATGCACTGACTGTGGCTCTCTGTGAAGGGAGGGAGCAAGGAAGCCTCCAGGCTTGGTTCTTTGTGGGTACTCTGACTCACACAGACAGTGAGCCTGTGGTTCTCAGACCTACTGTCTTCCGTGGGCTGGGCTGAAAAGCTATGTCACTCACTGAGAACGGAACATGGATGGGCTGGGAGTTTACCTGGAAACCAGCACATAGCTGGGGAGGAAGACCCTCTGGCTTGCAGTCCTTTTTTCAGAGTGGTCTCAGGCCTCAGAGTCAGACACCATGTGGACTCTGCTTTTCCACTGGGCTGCCAACTGTGGCTCACGAAGAAGGGAAGCCTGCGTAGGTGTACATAACAGATTGTCGGAAAGGTGCAGCCTGGCCCTTGTTGGTGGATGGATACTTGGAGTCACTGACTGTGAGTCTGTGAGGGAAGGGCGACTGTGTTCCATTTGCTGCAACCCACTGTGGCTCACGAAGAAGGGCATTTTCCTGGCGTCCTCCTCAGGCCATTCAGCTACGCTGGGGAGCTGGAGCTTCCTGGCAATGATCCTCCCCTACGGAGGCCCTGTGGCCTCAGACTCAGGCTATGTGGCCTCCTCCAGCCACTCCTTCCTCTTGGATGCAAAACACTGTGGCTCACTAAGAAGGGAAGAGTAGTTGTGTAGAGCACGCACTCCAGTAGTTTCTCTGACAGTTCCAGGCTTGGTTCTTGGAGTTGTGTTGGAGCTGGGATTCACTACGAAGGGCATGGTAGTAGTTTGCGGGGAGTTTCTAATTCACACAGACCTAGCTCTGTCTCCTCCACTACTCTTTCCACTGGGCTGCCAGCTGTGGCTCATAAAGAAGGGGAAAAATGTACCAGTTGTGTGGTGGTGGCACCACCATTTATAAATAGAACAGTTTTCTGAAAGTTCAAGGCTGGGCTTTTGGAGTTGTAGGAGCTGGGATTCACAACGAAGGCCATGGTCGTGGATTGCTGGCCCAGCATTCAATTACTCCAGCTTGTGGCCTCCGCCACTCTTTCCTCTGGGATGCAAGACACTGTGCCTCACAAGGAAGGGAAGAGGACTTGGGTGCCAGCACTCCATTAGTTTATTGCAAAGTTGCAGGCTTGGCTCTTGGAGTTGTGTGGGAACCAACTGTGATTCACAAAGAAGGGCATGGTAGTAGACTGCCAGGCCGGCAGTTAGCAAGTCTACCAGCACACAGCTGGGGACTTGGGGAGGAAGAGTCAGACTCAGAATGTGGCTTGCTGTCCTTTTTGCAGCCTGTGTGGTGCCAGACCAAACTCAAGGTGATTGGCCTCCTCCGCCAGTCTTTCCTCTGGGCTGCAAGATGCCGTGTATCACACTGAAGGGGGTTCCTGATTTGAACAGCGTTCGTACGTACAGCACCACCAAGACTTAGTCAAAAAGTGACATGTGGTGGACGGTGGTGCATCGCAGGCAGTGTGGTGCCAGACCAAACTCAAGGTGATTGGCCTCCTCCTCCAGTCTTTCCTCTGGGCTGCAAGATGCCATGATTCACACAGAAGGGGGGTACTGATTTGAACAGCGTTCGTACTACGTACAGCACCACCCAAGAGTTTGTCAGAAAGTGCCATGTGGTGCATCGCAGGCAGTGTGGTGCCAGACCAGACTCAAGGTGATTGGCCTCCTCCGCAACTCAGTCCTCTGGGCTGCAAGACACTGTGACCCAAGGCCAGTGGCATTTAAATTCCTGTCATGCCATTCAGCTCCATCCTTTTTATACTGGAGCTGGCAATGAGCCTGCCGCACTCTGGCTCTGTGCTGTGGTGCTCTCATACTCTGCCTTGTGGCCTGGCCGGAGTGGCCGCCCTTACTCTGGCCTTATGGATGCGTCGACCAGAGATAGTCCTCCTCCTTGTATAGCCTAGTGGGCTGGGCTGTGGGCTGTAAAACTTAAGTCAGAGCAACCCAGAGCCCTATCCCATTCCCATCCCTACCAAAACTATTCCTGGCTGTAGCTACTAGCTAGGTACGTAGCTTAACCACCTCAGGCTCTAACTGCTAATGTTTTTGTTGACCATGACCAAAAGCAGGGTTGCATTGGCTTTGGCTTTATTGCTTGTCCTTTAAGTGTGTGTGACTTTGACTGTGAATGTGAAATGAAGGCAGAAGGACCTTGGTGATGGGAGGCCAATTTGAGAGGAGTAGAGTAGTAGACCCCTCATCCAGATTTGGGGAGGAACGGAATGTCTGTTTCTCCTGCTGCCTCTGAGAGAGGTGGAGGGGAGATGGGATGGATTCAAAACCAAACAACAAAAAAGTACAACAAACAGGCACGTCAGCCAGACCAAGTAGGGTGGCTGGCTGGTTCAGCATCAGCAGATCCAGCACAGCAGACCAAGAGAAAAAAAAGAAATGCAAATTTGTTTCTGCCCCACTTTGTTTGCTTAGGATGCAGTAACCTTGTTGTGCAGCAGCAAGTCCATCACCCAGGCAGGTTTAAACTCTATTTCGCCTGCTCATTTGCAGGACCCGTGCCCACCCGCCTGCGCGCCCGCGCACCCGCCCGCCCGCGTGCCCGCCCGCGCGCTAGCCACTCCCCCTGCCGCTGCCGCTGCTGCCGCCCACGCATGTACCCCCACGCCACCGCCGCCCACGCTGCGCCCGCAAGCCGCAAGTCTCGGTCAGACGTCAAAATGCGCGAAATCGCGGCAGAAACAGAAACGAAAAAACCAAAAAACGAACCGACTAATTTTCGCGAATTTTCGCGAAAAATGGAGACGACCCGAAACGGAACCGGCCCGACTAACGACAACTCGAATTTTTTTTTTTCAAGTCGTGCCCATCTCTAAAAATAACCAATGGCAGACAGTACTGCAGTACAGAGGATGAAGGCTTATGCATATACTGTATAACTTGGAATCAGAATTACAGAAATGGGTGCAACTTATAAAAATTTCTCAGTAAGAGAAGTAATCCTCCCCAAGAGGCTTGAGTTTGGCTGACACGATTTGAACTGTTTCCCATATTCTCGTTTCAAATTAACAATAGAATAATTTTTAAAAGAGCCTGGGAGCCTGTAAGAAATCACAAATGTTAGTTGGATTTCAACCTCATGCAGGCCTTCATCAAGCTAAGCACTACAGAGTAGTGAACGCTGCAGAAAAAACACGAACATTTAGAAAATCAGCTTGCAAGCAAAAAACATATTTTCAAAAACCTAAAATTCACATCCTTGGCCTGTGTTAAAACAGGTCTTCAATCTCAAACAAATAATAGATTCTTAACCAATTATTTTAAAGAAAACATTCAGCTCCTCAATCTACTGGTGGATGGCATATTATAGCACATCACATTTATGCTTCTTCTTAGGGATGGGCATTTTGTTTCGGAACCAGTAGGCTACGAAATGAACCACATGAGACCAGGTGGTGCTCGGAACTAGCTGATACACACGGATCCAATTGCTTTACCTTTCTCTCTGTTGGCATGGAGCTGAGCTGCGATGAGGAAGCATGCTGCAACGTCATCTTCCCTGCTCCGTGCTGCTGGCCAATCAGAGAGGGAGGCGGTATGATGCCTGTCCCTGCACAGATCCTGATTGGCCATCATTACAAATCAAGCACGGATGATGTTGCAGCATGCTTCCTCATTGGATTTTAACCTTGCACAAGACAGATAAAGGTAAAGCAAATGGATCTGCATGTATCAGACAGATCTGAGAACCAAATGGGCTCTCATGGTTCATTTTGTAACCTACTGGTTCAGAAACTAAATGCCCATCCCTACTTCTTGTATTTTAATTGATTATTCTGTTAAGCACCTTTAAAATACTGTATTATTTTTATAAAATGCAGTTTCAGAAGTAAACGGACTGTGATGATGACACCCCACAAGTCCTAAAGTTGCAATTAGCATGTTACCTTGCCTGCTATATTTTAACAAACTCTGTACAATGGCAGGAAATACAAAAAGAAGCTGCTAGTTCTGCGCTTAACAAAACTGTTTGTTTAAAGAGGCACACAAAGAGGAATGACATTTCTATATATCACTGAAAGGTCTCTGAGGGAATACCACACTGTGCAACAGCTGCTAAGATTGCTATAATACACCTTCCTCATGAATTGTTCTTGCGTGGCTCAGGAAATTAGGTTTGTGAGAGAAATTCCATTTCTTCATGAATATATAATGGCATATTAGGCACAGTTTACCTGCTCCTGGAAAGAATGTGCTGCACGCAGCTTAAGAAGAGAATATTTCTGTTTGCTTTCTGAGTTGTAGCATCATGAATTTGCTTTAATTAGCAGTAGGCCTATTGAAAAATGCAATAGAGGTTTGATTAAAAAGCTATAAAGAAGATATATGTCATACAGCTTTTTGGAACCTTCGATTTTGCTGAAAATCTGACCCCCATTTTTTAAATAATTAATGCATTTCTCTGTATAACAACAGCTATCCAACCTATACTACATATTCCATTTTTTCATTTACCCAGAGTGGAATATTGGAAAATCAAGGAGAAATTGACAAGAAGAGAAAAAGGAAGAAAAAGAAGATTATGAAAAAAGAGTAGTTGATGCTGATGACATTTTGGGAATCTGAATCAGGATTTCCCCCCAATATTTTAACAGCAACATAATGCTGTATCACATGGCCACAACAAGTGAGTAATAATTAAACCCAGTTTTTCAAACAAAGTAGTCATGTGACAGAAGATGCAATTCCCCATGATAGATGCATTAAGGAGCTCTCATTAACAGCATTAAATCTGTCCCCATGACCTTGCTTCACATTTAACTCTGGGTGCTTCTAGTGGGATGTTTACAGCTCGACTGCCAATGCTCGCCTACTTGGCCATGTGGCACATTGTCCTGAGCTGCCCCTTTGTCCTGACTCACCCTTTGCTCTGCTGTCTCACGCTGCACCTTTCCCATTTCTCCCAGCACAAGTTGCTTTGCCTGCCCTTCGAGCAGGAGAGGGAGTGGGTTCTCCTTCGGTGGTGGCAGCGTGGTGGTGAACAGCACTCACGGGCTGCCGGTCCATTACTAGCCGAAGCTGGAGTCAGCGAGTGCTTCACTGCTCACTTATCTACCACCCAATCTCCCAGCTGATCAGATCTCCCTGGCTTTATTCCGCTTCCCATGGTCTCCCTTGCCCAATCTCCCAGCTGATTGGAATTCCCTGGCTTTGCTCTTTCCTCGAAAGAGTGCTGGGGAAGAGGAGACCCAGTCACTACTGCTGGCTCCTCTTTTGAGACTCCCAGGGAGCTGGCAAACACTTCAGCAGACACTCTTTTATCTCACTGGATCTCCTAGCTGATTGGAGACCGAAGTGCTGCTCAGCCAGCTCCACTTTTGATTTGTTGCTAAGGAAAAAAACCATTTTTTGTGTGACCCCACCATAATTTGCCTCCTTTTTAAACGCACATTTGGAACCGGATTTTAAAACACCCAAACTTCACCTAGGGTCTTTGAAAACTTGCTTGAACCTGGTTAAGTGGGTGTTACTGGGTTTGCTTTTTTTAAAAAAAGCCCGCTTACCATGGGGGCACGATTTGTGGAGGCAGTTTAAAGGTAAATCAATCTCCATTTATTTATATTTCCACAATCTTGATGCATTTTTGTGGTAAGACTGTGCAATTTGCTTCAGTTTCATGCACTAATGTTGAGATGAGCCCATCTGCTTGAAAGATCTGCTGTAGAGCAAAAGACTGCCAATTGAGCTAACACCAAACAATTGGATTGTTCCTTTTAAACCTCTAAGAAAAAAACATACAGCAAATGTCAGGAAGAGAAAGAGAGAGCTTCCATTTCCTTTCCATTATCCTTACATGCCCACTTCCCCTGATATTCCTATTCAGGACATAGAAATAAACATCTTAACTATGCTTATTATTTGTGGGCATAAGGACTGTGCAATAATGTGTTTTTGAAAAGTATGATATGTAATACTTTTACTTTTTAAAATGCAACAAAAGTAACATATATATTTGTTACTCCTAATTCTTGGTTTGTGGGGAGTCTGAGGACAGAGGATGGGACATTTTTGTATTTTTAGGCAAAATAGTCTTAAAAAGGAGCAAGGTGAACAGATTATTTAAAAAAACGAATACAAGCTCCATATAGGGAAAAGGAGGGATTTAGAATAGATTGATTAGAGAGACAAATTTATATATATATATGCATGTTAGGGTGGATTCGGGTTTCTTCCCGTGTAGAAATCTGGTTGTTTTGGCGACGTTTCGACGAGGTCTCACTCGTCATCTTCAGGCTGGTGTTCTGGCTTCTTTGCTTTCTTCTTGAAGCAAAGCGTGATCTCAGTTGAAGTCCTTCTATAAATACTGCTGGGGGTGTGTGGTTTGCTTGCTCTGTTGCTGATTGTAGATTCGTTTGTTCTTTTGTGATCTGCTGTGTGGCTGAGGCGATCGTTAAAGGCTTAACTGCTGGTGGGTTAGATGGCTGTTTAGAGACATCCTGTGTGGGTGAGGTGCTGGATGTGTGTCTATTAGCCTTTTGTTTCTTAACGACCTTGGTGATGGGCGTTCTGGCAGCATCCTGGGCTTTGGTGGAGTGGGGTCTTGTGTCTTGTGAATTCATTTTGGTCTGGCTGCGTGTCTGTGGTCTCCCAATGTTTTTTTGGCGTGTGTAAGTGTGCTCCATGTGGTGGCTGGAGTGGGGAGTAGCGGTAGATGGTGCAGTCGTGGTTTTGTTATTGGATGGTGGTTTCGTTTCATCTGTGGGAAGGGTCTGGGTTTGTGTTTGGTGTGGATGGAAGGTGGTGGCATCTTGTGTCCTTTTGGACCTGGTGTCAGTCTTTGTGACAGAGGCTCGTCTGTTGACCAGGGCTAGTTTCCAGATGTCAGGCAAGCGGGAGGTGTCATCACGTTTATTCATGTTGTTTGGGTGTTTCTCTATTTCAATGGCTTCCATGATTATTCGACTGTTGAAGTGTTCAGTTTTGGAGATGAGTTTGGTTCTTTTAAAATCAATTTCATGACCTGTTGTTTTTATGTGCTGGAAGAGAGAGGAAGATTTTTCTTCTTTTTTGACTGCGTTCTTGTGTTCTGCGATGCGTGCGCTTATTCTCCTGTTTGTCTGTCCGATGTATGTGGCTGGGCAGACTTTGCATGGTATTTCGTAGACTCCTTGGTTTTCTAGCTCAATCTTGTCTTTGGGGTTTCTTAAAATGTTGGCTATTTTTTGTTCGGTGCAAAAGGCTGTCTTGATATTGTGTTTGTGGAGAATTTTGCTGATTTTGTCTGTGGTGCCTTTGATGTAAGGGAGGAGGGCAGTGCTGTTGTTCTCTTCTGCTTCTTGGTTCTTGGGGGGTGTTTCTTTTTGGATTAGTTTGGTGATGGTGTTTTTTTGGAATCCGTTCGCAATTAAAGCATTCGAGAGAGTGTGTAATTCAGTTTTTAGGTGGTCTTTGTCAGACCAAAATGAATTCACAAGACACAGGACCCCACTCCACCAAAGCCCAGGATGCTGCCAGAACGCCCATCACCAAGGTCGTTAAGAAACAAAAGGCTAATAGACACACATCCAGCACCTCACCCACACAAGATGTCTCTAAACAGCCATCTAACCCACCAGCAGTTAAGCCCTTAACGATCGCCTCAGCCACACAGCAGATCACAAAAGAACAAACGAACCTACAATCAGCAACAGAGCAAGCAAACCACACACCCCCAGCAGTATTTATAGAAGGACTTCAACTGAGATCACGCTTTGCTTCAAGAAGAAAGAAGCCAGAACACCAGCCTGAAGATGACGAGTGAGACCTCGTCGAAACGTCGCCAAAACAACCAGATTTCTACACGGGAAGAAACCCGAATCCACCCTAACATGCATACCTATACCCGTGAAAATCTACGAAAACATATATATATATGTCAAAAAAGAAGAAAAATCTTCCTCTCTCTTCCAGCACATAAAAACAACAGGTCATGAAATTGATTTTAAAAGAACCAAACTCATCTCCAAAACTGAACACTTCAACAGTCGAATAATCATGGAAGCCATTGAAATAGAGAAACACCCAAACAACATGAATAAACGTGATGACACCTCCCGCTTGCCTGACATCTGGAAACTAGCCCTGGTCAACAGACGAGCCTCTGTCACAAAGACTGACACCAGGTCCAAAAGGACACAAGATGCCACCACCTTCCATCCACACCAAACACAAACCCAGACCCTTCCCACAGATGAAACGAAACCACCATCCAATAACAAAACCACGACTGCACCATCTACCGCTACTCCCCACTCCAGCCACCACATGGAGCACACTTACACATGCCAAAAAAACTTTGGGAGACCACAGACACGCAGCCAGACCAAAATGAATTCACAAGACACAAGACCCCCTCCACCAAAGCCCAGGATGCTACCAGAACACCCATCACCAAGGTCGTTAAGAAACAAAAGGCTAATAGACACACATCCAGCACCTCACCCACACAGGATGTCTCTAAACAGCCATCTAACCCACCAGCAGTTAAGCCCTTAACGATCGCCTCAGCCACACAGCAAATCACAAAAGAACAAACGAACCTACAATCAGCAACAGAGCAAGCAAACCACACACCCCAGCAGTATTTATAGAAGGACTTCAACTGAGATCACGCTTTGCTTCAAGAAGAAAGAAGCCAGAACACCAGCCTGAAGATGACGAGTGAGACCTCGTCGAAACGTCGCCAAAACAACCAGATTTCTACACGGGAAGAAACCCGAATCCACCCTAACATGCATATATATATATATATATATATATATATATATATATATATATATATATATATATATATATATATATATATATATATATATATATATATATATATATATATATATATATATATATATATATATATATATATATATATATATATATGTGTGTGTGTGTGTGTGTGTGTGTGTGTGTGTGTGTGTGTGTGTGTGTGTGTGTGTGTGTGTGTGTGTGTGTGAAGGGTGCAACCTGTTGACCCAGTTACAAGCTATTTATTCACTCCATAATATATTTCCCTAGAATACAGGATATGTTTGCTTTGTTATATTTGTATGAGACCATATTGAGAAATGGCACCTTCCATTTTGCCCTCTAAAGTAGTATGTATGTACTCCCACCGCAGGATTCATATTATCTTATTCATGTATTAATGACATTTCTGTATTTTGCTATAGTTGGGCCCCTTAAGGGCTGTTTACTGCTACATACAGGTCTCACTGGTTTGGTTCTGTATTTTTGGACCCACCTAAAAGCTATTTATATAAAAAGGGATGTTTATTGTGATGTTCCTCACAATTTCCTTTGCCTTGGAAGAGAGCAAACATTTTAAGATGGCATGGCAAAGGGGTAGATCCAAATGAAGAGCAATGAAACTGGTGAACCCCCCTGCAGTATTGATTCAAGTCAAAGAGGAATCTGGGAGATGGCAGGAGAAGGATACTGGAGTGAACCAGAGGGTAGATAACATAAGCCACAGCAAATAAATATCTTGGCTTGGTTCCTTAGTAAGAATGAAGATCTGTTCTTGACTATTGGGCTCTGGAGAGTGTTGGACAAGCCTACATGTTTTGCTTATGTTATTAGGGCACATGGTACTTTTTTCTGCATGTATCTACAGTTTATACAGATGGGCACAAAACGGCAAAATGGTGTTTTGTTTCATTGCTCTTTTCTTTCCCCCCATTTTGTTTCATTAATACAAAACAATTTTTTTTAAAAAAATCATTTCATATTTTGTTTTGTTTCATTTTGGGTTTTTAAACTTTTTAAAAAACTTTTTGTTTCTGCGCTGCTCCCAGGCCGGGTCAGCATTTTTAAATTTAACTTCAGTCAGTCAGTCAGGTTTTTATTGCGGTATAAAACCATAAAAGCCTTTAAAAGTCATTAAAACATGATTGCAAAATTGTAGAATTAAAAAAAAAACAGTGTAAATATAACAATATACATAGAAATATTAAAACGAAAAAGGAAACTAAGCCAGTAAAAGAAAGTAGAGAATTTTCTAGTTAAAACTAGCCCGCCTTCTTAGAATGGAATTTAATCAGGTATAAGCAGAATTTGGCTATTTGTTTGGTAATAAAAGAGTTTTCATCACTTAAAAGTCTTTCCAGACCCATCTCGTTTGGGTCTACTGTAAGTCTATCTAAGCATGCGTGAATGAATCTCTCTCTATAAAGGTTGTGAAGAGGACAACAAAAAAACATATGTACCATCGAGTCCACCTCCCTTTGGGAACACATGCACTTAATTTAATTTAATTTAATTTAATTTTCCCAGGGCAGAGAGGCGCTTGCTTCCCTGTGTGCCCCCCTTTTTAATTTTATTATTTTTTTTACTTCTGGACTGGTTGACCTGGGACCAGCTGGCCCATGGGCCAGAACTAAGTTTTTCCCCCTTTATGATGATGATGATGATGATGATGATGATGATGATGATGATGATGATGATGATGGTGATGGTGGTGGTGGTGGTGGTGGTGGTGGTGGTGGTGGTGGTGGTGGTGATGATGCCAGGGCCAGCTGGCAAGTGCCATTTTTAATTTTTTTTATTTTTATTTTAGATTGTCCAGCACTGACCATGTGGCCCCCAGGCCGGGTCGGCACTGTTTTTATTTTATTTTATTTATTGTGCCAACTATGTGGCTCCCGGCCCAGTTGACACTTTCTTTATCTTTAAATTTTTTTTAAAAAAGTCCTTGAAGAGCCTTCTGGCGCAGTGGTTAAATGCCTGTACTGCAAGTAAAACTGTGCTCACGACCTGGGTTCAATCCCCGGTAGCAGGCTCAAGGTTCACTCAGCCTTCCATCCTTCCGAGGTCAATAAAATGAGTACCCAGCTTGCTGGGGGGGGGGGCAATGTGTAGCCTGCACTCTGTAATTAAAATTGTAAACCGCCCAGAGACTACTTGTAGTAGTATGGGGCGGTATATAAGCAGAACACTTTGCTTTTTGCTTTTTTGGCTTTTGTTTTCTTTTCAAGAGGCACTTGCTTCCTAGTGGCCAGGGCCAGGAGTTCCAGCAGAAAGAAGGGGAACTCCTGGGGGGGGGGGTCTCCACTCGTCAGAACAAGTGCCAGGAATGAAAAACGAAATGAATGAAATTGAAATTTCCATTTCATTTTGTTTTGTTTTTCTTTGATGGTTGGTCCGTTATTTGTTTCGTTAGCTAACGAAATGAATAGTGAATATCAAAACAAATTAAACATTTGTTTCTTGCCCATCTCTATTTATGTGGGTTGAAGGTATAGATTTTATCAGAAGTGGTAAAATGCTCTGTTGAAGAGGCATCAACTTATACCCCTTAAGGTAACATATGAATAATAGGAAGGTATAATGGTGTGAAAGCACTTACAGTAGACCTTTATTCATCTGATACAATAGCTGAGAAGGGACAGAAAAGAACTTTAGTGGAAAACATCTGGGTGAAATAAAATAGGAGGAAAGCTGTAATACTTTGCATGCAAATATTCTGAACATATTTGTTTATAAACCTCAAGGAGGTGATGCACTCCCAGAAGACCTATGATCATTTCTCATATAGTAAGTATCAGGAGGCAATTACTGGATGCATTTATACCTTTTGGAATCAATATAGGGTGTTACAACAGTGTTTTATTTTGGTAACGTTTCTATTTAATTATGTAGCAAACTAAACATCAAATTAATTTATGGTGCCCACTCAAGTTTTACTCCCAAAGTACTGAAACATGAGTTTACTGCTTACATTCGAAACTCATTGATTTCCTTTAGGAATGCATTCTTGTTGGGTGTGAATAAGTCCATCTATTTCACATTCATGTCAACAACTGAAATTGTGCCAAGAGCTCTCATTTTCCCATTGGCTACAAACCATATTTAATTTTTTGGGTAGCTGTATTTACACTGTGTCTCCTCACATCTTAAGGGGATTGAAATTAAAATGAAGCCTTGTTTACAGGACAACTACTTATTCATCAGGTAAGGAAATGTCTATTCCATTGTTTGATTCAAGAACTATCAAGAAGATACTCTGGGATGTCTTGCTCTCTTCTATGTGTGGGACTAAGGGCCTTTTTACATGACCCCTAAGATCCGCTGGTCCCTTACATTCGGACCAGAGATCTTGAGGGTTTGTCGCTCTCCCTGTGTTCCCACCCCCTCCGCACTTCCTTGTTCTGTCTGCGTGAGGGGAGGGAGAAAAAAAGGGGAGAAAAGAATGCACTCTTACCTCCGGAGTGCCGGTGGACGTTCCTCCGACCCCCCGTCACTTCCTGGTTCCTCTTAAAGGGGTGGGAGGCAAAAAAAAACAACAACAAAAAGAAGCAAGGAGAGCCCGAACTCTCCGCATTAAAATTTTTCACTCTCCCAGAGCAGGTACTTGAAAGGTGCGCTGGGTCGTGCTTAGGTGGGCGGGGTCGCACTTAATTTTCTGTTAGCTCCGGAGCTGGTGGGGAAACATTTTTAAGCTCCGGAGCTGGGAGCCATTTGCAGCGGAGCTTAGAGGTCATGTATAAACACCCTAAGAAAGCATATGTAAGTGGATTGCTCAGTCCCTGCCCCCCCCCAAAGAAAACCAAACCATGGCAAGCATGTCTATATGCCAGCATAATAAATGCCTGTGCAATGGATTTTAGTAGTAGGTAAGCCTGTTAGCTAGGGCGAAAAATGTAAACATGCAATATTAAAGTGCACTCAGACTTGTAGTTTCCTTGTGATCTTAGTGTCTATATAAACAAGAGCCAAAGAAGATACCCGCAAGGAAGCAAGTGACACCTGATTGGTCTATAAGAAACATGTGACTGTCCATGCCCGTGCTTGTGAACAGTCTGAAGGGAGAAGGGACTTTTTCAAAAAGGATTTTATGGCTGTGCATGAAGATATCACAAGCTTAGAAATGTAGTTTCAAAATTAGAGGGAGGCTTTGCCTCTTGGCCTCATAAAGTTAGAGTAGGAATCATTTTTGCTGTTTTCTAGAAAGGAGTAATATTGTCTGTAATCTCCAGTAGCCGAAATAAATGCATTTAATTATTTTAAAGGTGCCTTGGAAGTATTTTTGGTAAGTCTGGGCTCATAGCAAACACAGGCTGAGAAGTCAAATAGATTCGAACTCACAGGACTTTGATAGTCTCCAGGTTTTTGCAAGGATCGGCTGTGCTTGATTTATTGCAAGGTTGACACCTGGGTAGAGGCTAAAATAGCCTGATCGCAGAGGAAGGTTCCTAAGATTCCATTGCAGCCTGCCTTCATATTCGGAAACCATTCTTTGAGGCCATATGTCTATCATGGTCTAAGCCAGTTGTTTCAATGCCAGTGGCATGTTTGAAACAGAAGAATGAGCAGAGGGAAGATTGACAAAAGTGGAGAGTATTAGAATGATGTGGGAGTAATTAGTGACAAGAGCGTAAAATCAGCTGAGAAATACAAAAGTAGGAGGGAGACATACAGAGAGAAATGCTGGGAATTAGTAAAAGATTGTAGCCGAAGTACTCTTCGGAGGGATAGTTCAGTTCTTTAGGTTTCTGGTTGTGCAGCCAGAGATTGAGAATGTGATTTCCCACTCTGTCTCCTTGGCATGAATGATCCATAGGTTCTCTTCCAACTCTTCAGTTCTATGATGATGTTGAAACAGTCATTGCACATTCTGATGGACCTAACAGCTAAAATCCCGTGGCTTTGTTACATCAAATGCACAAGCTGAAGCTGAAGAAAACATAGCTGTCTATTCACACATCCCCCCAAGACCAGGTAACACTACTTGTCCAGGTAACACTACTTGCACTGGCTGCAGGTAACACTACTTGCACTGGCTGCAGGATTTTCTACCAGGTGAAATTGTTAAACATTGTTCAAAGACAGCATTGGGAAGAACACATAACCATAATTCAAGGAGTATATATAATGCAGGTTAGATAACTTCAGCACAGTTGGTGTACCAACTCTAATTTTGCAAGCATTGTCCTGACCACAGCAGAATCCTGCACATAATAAGCTTAGGAGTCAGGATTGAATCCAGGAGTACATTTGCTGTCTTTATATGGAGTCTAATTTTGCGCAGCTCACACTGAACTCCTGGTACTTGATTTGCCTTTCAACTGACCCTGTGCACATCTATCATATTTGGATTAAGCTTCAGTTGTTGATTCTCATCTAGTCCTTTGCTAACATCAAATGCTGGTTTAAAGCTGAAACAGCTTCCTTGGATTCAGATGAAAAGGGGAGATAAGAGTTGGGTGTCATCAGTGCACTGGCAGTACCTATGAGATAACAAGCAAAGGCATTTTTGCAGTCATAGGGGCAACACTGAAACTATAGGAAATCACAACACCACAAAAGGACAATTTTCAAAATTAGTATCATACAATGGACCATGACAGACACATAGACACTTTCACTTTCTGGAAGTTTATTCCTACAAAAGTTCTATTCAACCTGGCCCTGTACAATATTGTGAAAGTGTAGGCTGAAGCAGGTGGGTGGGAGTTGCCATCTAAAAGATCTGGAAAGTTGCAGATCAGAACATCTGATCTACAGTAATCTAATCTAATTTTAGAACTGCGGAGCTGGAAGGGTCCCTGTGGATCCTCAAGTCCAGCCCTTGTCAAGGAGGCACAATCAATCTCCTAATCTGTGGCTCCACAGCTAGATACCATCAAGCTATCCAGAAACTCATCACCACATTTTATTGCAAGATATTCTTTTGGACATAAAGCATCTGTGTAATGTGTATTCCATAATGCACAGGAATCCTCACTGGAGTCAGGGGGAAAACTCACATCTCACACAAAGCAATCTTTTTCTTAGGTCACGAGGGTTATTTTGATATTAGATTGTTTTGGGCTGAACACACCCCACAGACACTTATGAGGTATCGAAACTTCATATGCATTTTCTGGAGTACAGTAGGACCCCCGTATCCACTGATTCATTATCCACTGATTCAGTTATCCACGGTTGGCAGAGAAAAAATAAATAAATAATTCAGCAGCCACAAAGCAAGCTATTGTCACAAACAGCATCTGTAAAGCAAGCTATTGTCACAAATAGCATCTGTAAAGCAAACTACTATCACAAACAGCAGCCATAAAGCAAGCTACTGTCTCAAAGCAGCAGTCATAAAGGAAGCTACTGTCAGGAAACAGCAATTTGGGGGTGGGTGGGCAGGCATTCTCTCTTATCCACAGTTTTCACGGGAAGGCCTGGAACCAATTGCCAGCAGATACTGGGGTCCTACTGTAATAGGTACTTGCACTAATATCCTTGTAGAGGGCAGCGTTGGTACAGGTACTTGCCAATCATCTAGCAACCGCAGATGGGCAACTAACTCATATGTTATCAAAGCCATATAGACTTTGATAGCTCATATGTTATCAAAGCCATATAGACCAGTGGTTCTTAACCTTGACTCTCCAGTAGAGATGTGCACGACTTGAAAAAAATTTTTTTCGAGTTGTCGTTAGTCGGGCCAGTCCCATTTCGGGTCGTTTCCGGTTTTCGCGAAAATTCACAAAAATTAGTCAGTTCGTTTTTTCGTTTTTTCGTTGTCGTTAGTACTGGTTTTTTTGGGGGGAGCGGGCTCCTGGAGGCACCTCTGTGGGGTGGGTGCCTCCTCTGGCCCGCTATAAAGGGAAAGTGGGCTCCTGGAGGCACCCGTGGGTGCCTCCTGCCACTAGGAAGGGGAAGCAGGCTCCAAGAGACACCCCTCTACATGGGGGTCTCCCTTCCTCACCTGCTGCTGCTGCAAAATGCTATGCAATAGCCATATGGATATTGCATAACATAATGTGCAGACGTGAGACCAGTGTGAGAGTGATAGGGTCATACCCGCCCTTCACAAGGCTCTGGCACCACCATGTCTCACACAGAAGGGAATTGTACTTGCTGCGTGTAGTGCAATGCAAGCAAGTAGATCTGGCTTTAAGGTGGCTTAGTGCAAGAGCTAGGGTTAGGCTAGTGACGGGTAAGGTTACGGTGGGCTAGTGGGTTGCACCTCTGGGTGCCTCTCTGACCCACTAAGAAGACAGTCTGTGACGTATGGGTACGGAGTCAAGGGTTAGGGTTAGGGCTAGGGCAGGTTTTAGGGGGCTTTTTGGCACATCCCAGAAGTCTCCATGGCCAAGTGGCCATGCGACTGGTGGGATGGCTCCAAAAATTTGCATGGTTGTCCACTCCCACATGGCTGGCCACTCGGCCAGCCCATCATTGCGCACTGCGCAGGTGTAAATAAAATAAAATAAAATAAAATCAATGGAGGACAGAGGAGGAGAGGAGAGACATTTTGTTGCAAGAAAAAACCCACTGCTACTGTGAAAAATCTGGCAGTTTATAAATTTTCGCGTGTTTCTGTTGTGCTTGTGTGTTTTTGGACCACGATTTCAAAAACAATATTGCGTTCGCCGCCCCATTTTGGATCCCCCGCCCGCACCGCATGGCATGGCGATGGCGACTCGCGAGTCCGGCTGCCCAGGATGGGGGGGAGGCGGGACCCCCCCTCCAGAAACCACCCCTCCGGTAGGTGCCCTGCGCCCTTAGTCAAGCAGGCATTTTTCCGCCTGCTTTTTTGGCCCGGGAATGGGTGGGGGGGAGAGTTTAAAAGTTTTTTCCTGTGCCGTCCGTGCCGCTTGCTTGCGCTTTAATTGCGGCGGCCGGCGGCGAGACTGGGCTTTTTGCTGGCTGCGAGCCTGCGGCGAGTCCCACCAGAGCAGCCCAGGACGGGGGATGAGGGGGGAGGCCGGGGACCTCCAGAAACAACCCCTCTGGTAGGTGCCCTGAGGCACGGCAGGCATTTTCCCGCCTGCTTTTTGGCCGGGAACCGGGTTTTTTTAACTTTTAAAAACTTTTTTTCTGTGCCACGTGTGGCATCGCGCGATCTCGCGATGCAAGTAACGAGCACGACAAATCAGACCAAAATTGTTCATTCGTCGGTTCGAGCTCGAAGTCTGGGGGAGTAATTCCCGTTACCGTTTCCGTAGAGTAACGGAACCGAGTAACGGAAACGGAAACGGGAATACCGCTAAGTCGTGCCCATCTCTACTCTCCAGATGATATTGAACTAAAATTCCCAGAAGTCTTCACCATTAGCTCTGCTGACCAGGCTATCTAGGAGTTACTTTCCAAGAACGTCTGGAGACCCAAGTTTAGGAACAGTTATTATAAACATTAAACAGTGACTTCTCATGGCAAGCACATAGCCAATTTAAAACAAAGCCACGTGGACAGATGGTTACACTCTTGCCCAAATATAAACCCTGGAGATTATTACATTTGTACAACTCTTTGGCAGAATCATGGGCCCCTTTGACAACTGTGTTGTACTCGGAACTGAAAGGATCCGTAATCCTTTTATGTTATGGTAAAAATCCCAGTTTGGCCTTTTAGCTAATTTTGAATGAAAAGAAACATCCTAACTAGGAATTCATAAATGAATACTTTTCAAAGGAGTAGTCATGAGCATCAGAAAAAAAAACCTTTAAAAGGCCAAGAGACAAATATATTGTGTCATCTTAAATAGTACCTTTAAAAAAACTATTGAAAACTTGGTTTTACAGAGTGGCCTTTCCTGACTTCTCAAGCATCTAGCAAGATGCTATACTTCTTTTTACCACTTATCTCCTTTTTTATTTCTTATTTGATTAATTACCTGGTTATTTTTACTTTTATTTTAGTTTTATTTTAATTTATTGTTGTTGATTTATGTAGTTATATTTTGTTTCATATTATGCTGTTTGTATTTTGGTTATTTAAATCTGTTATTGTTGCTATACTATGATTTTATGTTGTAAACCACCGAGATTAGCTGTAGGGCTAGATGGGTAGTATAAAAGTCAAATAAAATAAAATAGAATTGAATGAATGAATGAATGAATGAAGGAAGGAAGGAAGGGAAGGAAGGAAGGAAGGAAGGAAGGAAGGAAGGAAGGAAGGAAGGAAGGAATGTTGCAGGTCTCAACGCAGCAAGAGATGTCTCAGTAAACTGTTGTGTTTTATCAAACCTCCACACACAAGGACAAATCTCAGGGTGAGTAGTGGTCAAGGTGGGCATTTGATTTTCACTGCAAGGTGAATTTAAAGAAGGGCCTTCTCAGTGCCTGCTCCTTAGCTTTGGAATGCACTTCCGTAAGAATCCAGGTTGGACCCTCCCTCTGGTCCTGCTGTCATCAGGTAAAAACCTCCCAGTGAGCTTCAGCTTCTCAAGGTCCAGGCAGTATGTTGTCCCTTTTTGCTACAATACAATATCTGGTTTCATGGGCTGGCTCACTCACCATGTAAAGGAGAGCTATGAACCTCGGTTCACAATCCACAAAGTGCTACAGTTATTGTCTTCACCTTTTCCTGATATAGCTTCACAACCAGTCTAGGAAGAGATAGATTAGAACTGGCCCATCAGATTCTGAAGACATCTCCCAGAGAGTCTGTGGAGATTCTCAGTTATCCAGGTGAAGTTATCTGGGAGTTGAGGCATGGCAAATTGCCTTCTTTTCTTGTGGGATTGAAATGTTTCACTAAGTCATTCAAGCAGCTTCTTTAGTCTGAAGAAGGTTGGTAGGAGTCCTCCAATTTATAGTTCACCTTGCTTTCTCTCTACCCTGTTCTGAATAGACTCATTAGATAGTGAATGGCCTGGGGTGTGTGGAAGTCACACCTATGCAGCCTCCCAACACCCATTAAGTATTGGTCGTTAGCAGCGGCATTTCTGGTGGAGGTTTGAAGTGGTTCTGATTTGTCTAGGGATTGGTAAATGTGCATTATGATAAGTGGCAGACAGATTGTGCCCAAGTCCTCCATTCCTGTTGAGAAAGGGATTTTCTGTACACACATGAATCTCCCAGAGACTTTACTATGCAGCCTGCCTCAGAACAGAATTAAGGACACATGTTTTTCTCTGTCACAAACAGATCTATTTATGGTCAGCCACAGTGACTGTACAAGTCTAGGATAGTTCCCATGTGACTCATCCTGGTATCTTCCAGCTTCATTTATGGAAAAGCCACCTCTACATAACCAAAATAAAAACCACCTTTGGCTGGGAAGATCTAATAGCTTATCCCTCATTCTTTCTTACTGGGATTCTCTGGTGCAGAACTATGACACGTGTTGTGACGAAAACAACCATGATAATGAGGAATTGACTCATGGTGAGAAATAGCACCTTGTACGATGACGAAAGGTAGACGTGTGGTTTCCCCTACTGTTGAAAGGACACAAATGTGGCATCAAAACTTATAATGATACATTCAATGCATATTCAGCAAGGAACCTCACTTTCTTATAAGGAGCCTTAAAATTCTGTATCTAAATTTCCTTTTGAAATATACCTATGCTTGGAGGTTAAAGACCACATTCATTTAATGGTCAAGAATCAAAAACCTCCCGAGAGATTGCTTTTAGTATGCACATGAATAAATATTCACTGAGTCAGCCATTTGAAATTATTATAAACTTGAGATGTAATTCTTCTTGTCCAAAATCCCATAAGCAAGAGATACATAGCCATTATACCAAGCAATGCAGATATAATTTATTTAGCTGGTTGTTCTTGTCAGCATGTGAAATGTCAGTCTTATGACTGTGGTTATAGGTGTTTATAAATCTGCCCTGTCACATTGTCTTTGAAGAAGGGATTAGGAATGAGCAATTTGGGAATGTTAACTTTACCATAGAAATTGGGTCACTGTTGTAGCCTGAATGATACTACTCTTCACAAGATTCCTCTCTATTCCATTGTTTATTGTGTATATATGACAAATATTTTAGAATTCCAGGAGGGCAGCAATAGAAGGGAAAACACAGGTACTTCTCTGGGATGTTAAAATGGCCAGTGTTTCTGCCTGAGGAATTTTTTAAATCCTCCTACAAAGGTAGATTACATGCCAGAGTTGAACAGGCCCATAAAAATGGGATGGGGGTGTAGGGAGAGAGAATCTTGTTTCCCTCACCAACACAAAAAGCCCAGGCCATTTTGTCTTCAATTCAGTGTTGTCTCACTGTTGCTTGGTTCATTTTCATTTCTCCTTTTTCTGATTGTAGGCTGATTATAAGAGAAGACAGAAGACAATGTCTTCTACTGAGATGTCCCTATAAACCCTTTCGTCTTTTCTGTTCCAATGGCATGGCATTGTGAAGTGTTGCATTTATCCTGTAAACCATTATTTATTTATTTATTTATTTATTTATTTATTTATTTATTTATTTATTTACTAGACTTGTATACCACACCATTTAGTAACACACTCTGGGCGGTGTACAAGAAACAAAAACAAGAATATACAATGTAAAACTGCAGCTAATAAGCGAAATGAACATAACTAAATTAAAACAACATCATAAAAATCACTCAAAGAGCACAGGGATAACTAAAACAGAAAGGGTGGATTAAAGATCAGCAAATCAAGAAAAGATTCAAGAATTAGTAGCCAAGGAAAGCCTTTCTATATAGCCATGTCTTGAGACGTTTTTTGAAGATTGGCAGCGTAGGGGCCAGACAAATCTTGGCAGGGAGCTGATTCCACAAGCATGGGGTCACCACTGAGAAAGCCCGGTTCTTTGTTACTGATTTCTGGATTTCCTTTGGAGTGGTCACCTTCAAGTGACTTGCTTGATAAGATCTAGTGTTTTGGGAAATATATGCTGGGTTCCTAACAGATTGGATAAACAGTCCTAATTTCATAAATAGATGGTCATGCTTTTGATGGAGAGAGCTTTTTCAGATAAGAACTCAGAGCCTTCAGAGCCCAGGTGGCACAGAGGAATGAGTCATTTGACCTCGTGTAAACTTGGACCTCCAGATTGGGTTTGCTGAATTGCCTTCTGCAGAGACAGAGAATCCAGGGCTTGATTCTGAGGATGAAATAGGGTCTTATCCAAGACCAAGAGAGTGGTACCAAACAGAAGCACATCTCAAACAGGAGACAACTGGCTGCATGGGAGTTTCCTCAGAGTGAATAGCTACCTAATGAATAATGAATGTGAAATGTGGGTCAGGTGATGGGAAGCCTACAGCTGGGTACTTGAGTGAAGCACAGACCACCTCAGTTATTGATTGATGAAACTAATGAAAATGTTACTAGGATGGCTACAACCCTGACCTGCTTATTATGTTTGTTTTGTATCTCTGCGAACAACCAGGTCTGCACCTCTGTTTACTTTTATTCATGCATACTACTTTATTAGATTAGAGCTGTTTGGCAGTGGAATATGCTGCCATGGAGTTTGGTGGAGAATCCTTCCGTGGAAGTTTTTAAGCAGAGGCTGGATGGCCATTTGTCAGGGGTACTTTGATGGGAGTGGCAGGGAGTGGTACTGGATGGCCCTTGAAGTGTCTTCCAACTCTACTGTGTGATTCTATGATTCTATATCCTAAATGAAATACTAATGTTTGTAGTATTTCAATTTTCTGTCTCTTGTTGTTACTTGCAAACAGTTTGCAAGGGATGGTGATGCATAAATTAATGACCTCCTTAAGATCCTATCATTAGCAGCCCTGCTTTGGTCTTATAAACTCAAGACCATGACTTCCTTTAATCCGTCTTAAGTCAAGTCTCCCTCCTTTTCTTGCTGTGTTCAACTTTCCTCAACATTGCTATCTTTTCCATTAAATTTTGTCTTCTCATGTTATAGATAGATAAATAGATAGATAAATCTTTATTGCCATTGTCCTGTGTAGGACAATGAGATTGAAAGAATCTACATCAGCTTTTACAGGACCTAACAGTACAACCATACATAAAATCTATCACATACACACATTTAACCCACTAACAACACACTTGAAAAACTCTAAAAAACTCTAAAATCTCTAAAAACGAATTACAGAAGCTCCCTCAGAAACTTCATTTTGCTGCATCCAAAGCCAAAACCGCTCTTGGATAGAAACTATTCCTCAAGCGGTTAGTCCTGGTCTTAATGACCCTGTATGTCCTCCTAGAGGGCAGAAGCTGAAAGAGATCATTTGCAGGGTGTGCGAGATCCTGCACAATCTCTACAGCTTTCTTATAACACCTGGAATCATAGATTTGTTCTAAAGTAGGGAGAGTACACCCAATTATTCCCTCAGCAGCCTTAACAACCTTGGACAGCATTGTTCTTTCTCTGGCTGTACCACTCCCAAACCACACACACAGAGCATAGGTCAGCACACTCTCTATAGTACAGTCGTAAAAAGCCAGGAGCAGAATTTTTGAAAGATTATTCTTTTTGAGGATTTCGAAGAAGTATAATCTCTGCTGTGCTTTCTTCATCAAATCTTTAGTGTTTGCTCCCCATGTCAGCAACATTCCCAGAAATCGAAACACCAAAACCTGTTCCACACACTTTCCTTCAATAGTAAGTGGCTGAATATTAAATTTGCATTTCCTGAAACCCACAATAATCTCTTTGTTTTTTTCCGAAATTGAGAAATAGATTATTTTCCCTACACCACTCTGTCAGCATTTCCACCTCTCACCCATAAACTGACTCCCCCTCCCCAGCATTGATCAGACCTACCACAGTTGTGACATCTGCAAACGTAGGGCTCTATCACACATCCTTTAAAATCCTAATTTAATTTTCAGATAAATTGTTTCCAAAAATCTTGTCCCCATGGCCACCGACTAACCCGCTAACACCCCTTATAGCAAGCTTTCCAAGACCTACTTCGGATGTTGGGTATTTTTTTGCTCCAGTTAAAAATGCACATTTTTTTCAGAGCCAGAAATCCATGGGAGCACATATGATCCGTTTTTTTGCCTTTTCCCCCTAGTGCCAACCATCTGGCCCTGGGGCTGGTTGACACTTTTTTCTATTTTAAATCAGCTGGCGTTCAGCACTCCCCCGCCCCAACGCTGACCAGCAGGCCCTGGGCTGGTCAGTACTTTTTCTATTTTTTAAAAAAAATTAACCCCCCCCCCCAGTGCTGATCACCTGGCCTTCGGACCCATTCAAGGTTGTCTTTATCTTATCCATATCAAATAATACATCTCCCTGCTAATCTTTCATCACCCTTAATCTAGGTTTAAGTTAAACCATAGAACTTTCAAAACAAGGTGTCATGCTTTCATTCTCAGATCTAGAAAAGGAAAGTGTTGACTGGAGCAGTTTCCTTGGTGTGGTCATACTCAGAAAAATATACGTAAGTGTAACTCTGTATGCTAAACTGGAAATCATTAATACTGACAAAATGATGCTAATTCTTCAAAGGTGTTGCATTTTCCACAGACTGCTCAGTGCCATGAGAAGCACATAAGGATGTGGGGCTTTCTTTTATATTAATTGAAGTTCCCATAGTTTGGTCTCTTATTTCCTTGGAAGAAATCCCTATTCAACCCTAATAAACTATTCTGCTCTTCTGGTCAAACCATAAAGGTAGTTCATCAGTAAACATGCATAAAAATGCTCCTCAAGGGTTCCGTTTAGGTTTTTAAAGTATTCGTCTATAGATAATGTGTGACATTTATGTCTTTCGACTTGCAAATCATCAGCATAAATCCTGAGGAAAAGACATATAACTGCACAAAGGTGAAGCATCCTGCGCAAAAAAAGGGACAAAGAGAGGCGTATGTGATTTAGGTCTGTCTCTTTAAACATCTCAGCATCTTATTATTAAGGTCCAAAGGATGCAATATCTCTCTGCAAAGCAGTTGCAATTTGGTAGGAAGTATTTTCTGCACTATATTGTGCACAACAAGTTCCTTGGATAAGAGAGGCAAGAGATAATTGTTTCCACTAAAGAATCTAACAATAGGCTGAGCTGGGTTTGTCTGGGATGGCTCTATCCTTAGGCAAAATGAAGTGGTTGCCTCAGTGGGCATCCATTAGTTTGGGGAAGTAAGACATTGGAGGAGAACATTGTGTGCTATGAAGAAGGTTGTGCACTAACAGAGTTGTAGCTTGTTGCTATGTGCCATCAAGTCACTTCAAACTCATGGCAACCCTATAAATTAATGATCTCTCCAAATGTCCCAATGTTGGGGGAGCTGGAACGGTTGCAACTATGGTGTGGTAATCAGGGATTTAGGAATTGCACCCTTCCTCTGGATTTCAGATTGGCCCAGCAACCTGACCTGCTAGCAGAGGAATAGGTGGTGGTCAACCAGGCCTTCAGGGTAAATACCAATTTCCATCCAAGCTACACAGCTGGTAGACCAGGCTGCCCAGAAAGACTAGAAAATGTGCTTGGTCTACAAGACACAGCTGACTTATGGCTAAGTAGACCATGTATCTCACCTAGACCTGGAAGAGGAAGCAGTTTTTAGATGGAGGTTGGTCTAAGAGGATCATAGCTACACTGGGCTGGACAGTACAGAAAGTCACCCCATTGGTTCATATACTTTGATATTGGCCTTTTGATTTGTTGTTGCCACAATATTCGTAGCACTGACAGTGCTGCAGATCCCCTGTTGAGGATGAGAGATGCTAGCAAGGTTTTCAGTGCTATACTTACTTCATTTGCGAGTTCCACTTTATCTGGGGCTGCATTTTGTGTGGCTTGCCAAAATTGCTAATTATGGCTCTGTGTGCCATGCAGACCACCACTCCCTTAAGTTGTGTGCTGCCTCCCTTCAGGTGCAGCAGAAGGCATTGTCTCTCACCTGTGTTGAAATAAGTTTCCACAGTCCATCTGAGCACTTCTCTCCGGCATGAAAGAAGAAGCCAACTTGGGCTTCGCATCAAGCCACCTCTCAAATGTGGGAAATGTGGCCTAAATTTGCAAAATGCTCAGGGGCAAATCCTCCCAAATTCCATAGAAACATTTCATGTTCTCCAAATGCAAACTTGTGGAGGGTACCTACCCATTCCAATTTCTCTAGTGTGTGTGTGTGTGTGTGTGTGTGTGTGTGTGTGTGTGTGTGTGTGTGTGTTCTGAGCCAAATCCAAATACTACATTTGAGCAATGTGAAGTTAGTTAGTTAGTTAGTTAGTTAGTTAGTTAGTTAGTTAGTTAGTTAGTTAGTTAGGTAGGTAGGTAGGTAGGTAGGTAGGTAGGTAGGTAGGTAGGTAGGTAGCAGTCAGAGAAAAGCAAACTGATAATCAGAGTCTAGCAACAATCCAGAGAGCCTGTATGCTCTTGCTTTTGACATCTGCAGTACACACAAGCAACACTAAGATTCCCCTCTTCCAAATTAGCTTAATATCATCATAATGTATTGTACATTGCCTCAAGTAAAGGGCTCAGGGCTCACGTAAAAATTTCTTCACCACTTTCTTTCCTTACAGAGTCATTTTTCTTTCATTTAGCAGGTAATAATTACTCCTACCGTATGTAGGAATTGCAACACACATAAGATGTGGTGAGGTTATTTAGTGTCCCATTTTCACCATGCATCAGCACAAAACTCCGTTGCAAGCAGGTATTGCTGCAATTATGATTCATAGGAGATATGTGCAGTGTTTAATGGTTCCCCAGTTCCCATAGTCATAGAATATAGACATCGATTTCTCCTGTATGATTATGAAAGGCAGCAGATTCTAAGCAAATGGAATATCTGAGAAAGATTTTTACATGTGTTATTTTAAAAAGAGAGCAGTGCCTCCCTTTAACTATATTCTGGCATTTTTACCCTTTTTAATATGAATGCCACTACAACAGGTAGAGCACTTCTACCTGGACTCTCTCTTCGTTAATCCACTGTTCAAACACAGCTTTCCAAACAAAGCAAACTGCCTTATGCTGAGTCAGTCATTCAAAGCATCAAATGCTGACTGGCATTCCTCAACAGAATTCCAAGCAAGTTTATTTCCTTCTTTTATCTTGGAGGTATCTTGGATTTTCTATATGCAGATCATGTGCTCAGCCACTAACCTCAGGCCCCTCCCATTGCAAACTTACCTTGAATACAGATCAGTTTCCAGCAGATGTTTATGAAGTATTCAGGGTGTGGATTTAATGTGGTGAAGCCAGCACACAACAGTCAGGGAGAGACCTGTTTCTGATTTACTTTATTAAAATAAATCCCTGGCACGTTTACACATAAGAAAAATTACTGCATTTTTGGAGACTCCCATTCCCAAAATGGGCATTTTTGAGCACCCCCTCCATGGAACTTTGCCGACATTGTGGCCTGAAATGTACTTTAGATGCAGTTCAGAGTGTTTTATATTCTGTGACCACCATCCAGCTGGACAAAAGCTATGTGTGAAATTTCATAGTAGATTTCCCCTTTTGTGGGCTGTATTGATTTAACAAACAGCATGTGTGTGTGTGTGTGTGTGTGTGTGTGTGTGTGTGTGTGTGTGTGTGTGTGTGTGTGTGTGTGTGTGTGTGTGTGTGTGTGTGTGTGTGTGTGTGTAAACTTGCATTAGCTAATGGCTACTTATCATCCGCCAAGGAAGAACCACGTGAACGTCTATTCAGAGCTTGGAAAAGTTCTTTTCTGAAGCTGTAACACACACACCCATATGAAAGAAAGAAAGAAAGAAAGAAAGAAAGAAAGAAAGAAAGAAAGAAAGAAAGAAAGAAAGAAAGAAAGAAAGAAAGAAAGAAAGAAAGAAAGAAAAGACTTTCCCATGTTTTCATTCTGCAGCCCAGAAGAAATGAGAAGAGAAGCTATTAGGATCTTTGGCAGTGAGTGACACTACTGTACCAAAATGAAAGGAAAAACCAAGGGAGGGGGATGAAAGGCCAATTTAAACATCCCATAATCTATAGAAGCACACAGGCAGTCATATGGACACTCACTCTCGCACACAATCACACTCAGAGTGAGCTCTTCTAATCCAAATAGCTTTGTGGGGGAGGAAAAATAATAATAATTGGCCATATGCCATATGCGCTACCAACAGAACTCCCTCACTTTGCACAACAGCTATCTTTTTACAAATGGGGATAGCAACTGCTACTACCTGATTACCTCACTCTGGAACTCATAACAGTTGAAATGTGTGCAAACATTGATGGACTCCATTGGTCTATGTAAAGGAGACTCCATTGGTATAAGTTTTCTCCTTTGGTGCTGACTCAGCTTCTTCCTTAAATATGCAGGAATTTTCTTCACTTCTAATCAAATGGCATCTTTTTTTAACATTAAGTTCTTTTACTCCACAAATGCCAGATTTAATATGAGGTATCTGAGAGACGTGCCCCTCCACCCTGTGAATTCTCTGACCTCTTTGCTCTGCCCCATGGTGAACTTAAAAATGCACAAAATGTTTACATATTCTCTGAAAATGATGCATATCCCAACTTTTTAAACTGCAAGATTTATGGCTTTGGTATGGACAATGCACAAAAAGCATGTGATTTATTTAACCATTATAGATTATGCTGTAGACCAGTCAGTTGTCCCAAAATGCAGGTTATTCTTATTAGGGGGGGATGCAACTAGCCTGAGACTTACGAAAACAGTGGGTCCCCCTTGGCATTGAAAACTGGAAGGTCATTTAAGTAGCAAGAAAGGATTTGTGAAGAAGCAACAGCCCGGAATCACAAAGCAGCTTTTTCTGGACTGCTTAGCTTGATGGAAGTTAAATATATTTAGCTGAACACTTGTGGTCTTGTATTTAAGTGTAGATCAACAGTATCCAGTTTAGTTATCTTTCTGCAAATGACAGTGACCTTAGAGCTCTTAATTTACAAAAATTCTCTCCAGTGAACCATTGCCAGGACTGACATGTGAGTGACAGAGTCATAGCTTTGGAAACAAAGGCAGGTTTTTGGAATAACCAATTAACATATTTAAAGGAGGTGTGAGATGTTATCTGCTCCTGGCAACCTGAAGTGTTTGCCACAGGGCACAAATTTAACATACTACAGTACTCAGTTGGGTTTTCTTGACCTTTTTTTTTTACCAAGCAGCAGTAGTATTTTTGATTCCCATTGAGCAGAAAGAACTACGAAAATCAAATCTGTCTGGCTTCAAATAGGGAAGAAAGTTACTGCTTCATTCCATGTGAACTATGACCATTTGAGATACCTCTGTTTTGTGCAGTCATCTCCTTTCCCTTTTCATTGAAATATTCTCCTACAGGTTTCCAAATATCCTCATTGAGTTTATTATTGCCATTATGATTGTTAGTACTAATGAAAACCTAGCACTACTTATCATTATTGTTTAATTACCTCCTCTCCCATAAAAAAAGCCCCACCATTGCCGTAACAGTAACAAAAAGACGAGAGAGAAACCTCTCAAGCCACAGCGGCTACATCTGAGTTAACCTTTCTTTTTTTTTGTAGGATTTCCAGTTTCTGGCTAATCCAAATTGCTAAAATTCTGTCCTCACCTCTGGCCTTATTAGCATGTACAGAATAAACAGGTCACACAATGGCTTAAATATTTGATTCGGCTGAAGAATTCACATGCTGTTCAGGCAGAAAAGTGTATTCAGATTGAGAAGCATTCTTCTTTTAGACAGCAATAAAATAGATACATTTTTTTTCTTTTTTTGTATAGTGGGGGAAAAAACAGTCAAATAAAGTTTCAAACAAAATAAATGGAATCTTGGCCAAGAGATGGAATGCAGCCTCCCATATATTTCAATTCAGGGATGAATCCAAAGCTTACAGAAGATTTTGCCTATCTGCTTCTTCCTAAATGGACAGAAAGAGAAGATATAAAGGGTTTGTTTCTATTTATTTATTTATTTATTTATTTATTTATTTATTTATTTTCACTGCAGAATTACTTGGTCCTATCGTGTTTCAATGGCTATGCATATTGTGTATTGCTATTGAGAGACAGTGGTCACCAAGATTATTTAGAGTGGGTTTTTTTAAAAAAAACAAACAGCCACCTGGGATTTAGTCCTTTCCTGTTTCCTTTTTCACTGAGCCTCTGGCCCTCAAATGCAAGCAGGGTTATGCAATGGTAGCCTCCATTGCTCCACTTGTATAGATTTAGACATGGCTGAGTTAATTGAATATGGATTAATTATCCCTTAGCAACCATTAACCAAGTTGTGATGTGCTTTGCAATCTGATTGGGAAAGAGTGCATGTTATTCAGCCTTCCAACTCAATTTTCCGGGCCCATTGTAAAGACTTTCGCCCTGCTTGGTTGTTATTAACCTGACATTTAACAAGGGTAGAAGCAACTAGCTTCAACTCTTGGTTCATGCTTTCTCTGCCAGAGCTGTGATGGGTCTGAAGAGCAGGGATTCCGGCGCACCTGTAGGTATAGGAAGAACTCTGTTTCTCCCAGAATCTCACTCATATGTAGAGCCTACCTGAGAACAGCCACCTCTCTTCTTCAGAGTTACCACTTGGATGGAGAAAGCAACAACAGAAGGGATGGGATCCTCCCCTTTAGCCTCATGAATGATGCTGGATTTGAGGAAAATCAAATAAGGCTTAAGTGCACCACAATTCTTCAACATGCATGTAGTAGGTAAGGATGTATTTATGGGATAAGAGGATTGCTTTGTATACAGACACAATAAATGTATATTATAATAGTTTGATGGAGTTTTATTTGCAACCTCTCTGTGGTTTGTGTGACTGAGAGGGAATTTTTTGGCTTGGGGTAATTGTCTGTCTCCTCAGCACTAACCAAACATTGCTTCCAGCTTTTCAACTCTAACAGATTCCTGATTCTCTGATAAATAGTTCTTTCCCTCTCTTTAGTCTGTCGGAAGCAGTTGCTTACTAAGTATGTTTGCAGTAAATAAAGCAGCACAAACAAATCTGTATTTTCAAACCAATGTATTTTTTTCATTCTTTCATTTTAAATGTCTCACACTTAACTATTTGAGACTCGAAGTGGCAGTTTATTTAAAAAATGGTGGACTATCTGAGGAACATGTTGCTGTTCTCTTCTGTGGTTTCCTGTATTTCTACTGTGTAGCAAAATGAAATTTAACCAAAAATTGAAAGGTCTGCAACAATTTTCAGCCATGTAAAAGGAAATATTGGCTTATATCCAGCAGTAGGTCACAGCTAGAGTTGTCCCATGGAATTAATAGAACATAAAGAGGAGATGAATTACCAATTCCCCACTGAGATGTCAATGTTTATTCTTACCATCTCACGTTTGACCATATCCAACTTACCGTAGTTCATAGATCTCACATTCCAGGTTCCTATGCAGTATATTTATTTGCAGCATTGAACTTTCCTTTCTTTTCCAGGCACGTCTGCAGCTGGATGTCCTTTCGGCTTTGGCCCAGCCATTTCATTAGCTCTGGAGCTACTTGTACTTGTCCTCTGCTCTTCTTCAGTGGCATGTTGGATGCCTTCTGACCTGAGGGACTCATCTTCAGGCATCATAATTTTTAGCCTTTTGTTACTGTCCATGGAGATTTCTTGGCAGGGAGTGGCTTGCCAGTTTCTATTCCAGGTGGACCACATTCATTTTGACCTCTCCACTATAACCTGTCCGTCTTGGTTGGCCCTGCACAGCATAGCTCATAGTTTCTCCGAGTTACTCAAGCCCTTTCACCACAACAAGGCAGTGGTCCATGAAGAGGCAATATTATATACTGGACTCCATTTTAACAAATCAATTACATATACATATGAACACTTGTAGATATATCTATTCTACCTAACACAACTTATTTTCCTGACTAATATCTAACAAAGACATGCAATATGTATGGAAAGACTCAGTGATGATGATGATGATGATGATGGTGATGGTGATGATTACAGCCCATCTGCTTCCACAATTTTAAAATAAAATGATGGCCCACCTTGTTTGGAGCAATTTGCACAATTGCACACATAGTGAGGTTTTATTATGGATGTTGCATTAAAGATTATTTAAATAAGCCACCTATAGATTTGTAGTACATGATAATATCCAGTATCCTTTCTTTTTCATGATAAGATGACTAAATGTGGATTTTTTAGGATCTGCAAAGAGAGGTCCCACCCCACCGTGGACAGGTCTTGCAGAACTACAAAAGTTGTATATCTCCCAAACCCAAATCTTACTGGACATGAAATTGTGGCTATTTACACTCCTGTCTGGTTTATGGACATACATGGGGGGGGGGCAGAGACAGATTAAACCAGAAAGGAATGTAATGTTGAACCCATGGATTGGAGAATGCATCAGAATTTCATTGTACCTTTGCCTTGCCTATTTCCTGCTTGCCGAGTGCCTGCTGCTCTACAATCTGCCATGTGCTCTGTATGCCTTCCTCTATGTGCAGATAGTTTTTTCATAGGTGATATGAGGAATTTGTTCTGTCAAGAGGCCCTGAAAATATATTCCAGGGCTGGAACCTAAGAATCAGTGGTTTGCTTTAAGCTTTGCTTCGCATTACAGTAGATCCTATTAGAAATGTGGCAGGATTTTTAGCAGCATTCAAGGCTGCATCTTAAAATTGCCATTCTTTCCAGGGGAAAACAAGGCTTGGCATGAAAATAAGATTTAACTGAACCCATTTAGAGACACAAATAATCCTGTATGTCCTCAACTCCACTGGAGAGACTCCCTCCCTGTGGGGCCTTCCCCTTTCCACATGGATCCATCTTCATGTCTCAAATTGTCCCCCACAAATGTATTGACAGTGGTACAGAAATGACTGCCTGGTGCTGCAGCAGCAACTTTTATTCTCCCCTGACTGGGCTGAGTGACAACCACTTCACTCTGGTCCACCCAGAGGCACCTTCTGCCCTTTGGCTACTCTGATTGGTCAGTTTCAGGAAAAGAAGAGAGGAAAGCCCACAATAGCTACCAAGAAGAAGGGAGTCAAGATGGTGGCCAATTTTGGCATCCAGCCCCTTGTTGCCACAACTGGCAAAAGTTGTTCCTTGGTAAGTCTTTGACAGCTGCTCATTCAAAGTGGAAGAACATGCATGTCTGGATTGTTATTCTTAAGGTTGCTGGTGTCACTTTCCCCCCTTCAATTTTCCTTCTTGATTCTCTCTGTGAGGAATCAGAGGAGATGCCTTGCCTCTGCTCTTGAGAGTTGATGGGGCAGCCATGGCTCCTTGCATCTCCCGCCTTAATCTCCTAGGCTTATGGTGTGTATTAACTTTGCTGTTCATATGCATTTCTCTAATATACATTAGTGTACTTAGTGTAAGAAGAGTGACTATGATGTCTTTCCAAAGGGAAAAGTGTCCTCTGCTAACCACTCCAGTTTTCAGGGTCTGAAGCCACAAGGTAATTGAGCAGCTGTTGGTTGCAGCTTGAACTGCTAACATTATTCAAATAAGTAGATGTGATCCAGCAACTTAATACCCTGCTAATAATCCTCAAAATCCCTGTTCATTTCTGTCATAACCCTTGAACTGCTCCTTTATCCATTTCAGTTACACAGTCCACTGGCTTTTAAATTTTCAAGGATCAATCACCGAGCTATTGATTGAAAAGAGGTATAAAAATCAAAACCAAACTAACACATTTGACTTGTTCATAATGCATGCCAGCTTGGGGGCAAAAAGAAATGGTGAAATAACTCAATTGCAGAGAAACAGCTGGACTGTGACTTGAATAAAGCAGATTATGCTGGCAACAAATCAATGACAGACCTGAGTGTTTATGGCTTTATTTTTCACCAGACAGACACAGTAAAGTCCTGTGGGCAATATGGTGAAATCCACCCTCTATTTTCTATAAGCTGGACAAGATGAAGAAGCATACCGTTTTCGAACTTCAGAAGAAACACATATATTTAGTTTTGCGTAGATAGAATGGCAAAGAGTATCTCAGCACAATCAGCTTGCTTATGAAACTTGACATGGCCACCTGCTACATTTTGTGGGTGAGGCATTTTCCTAGCCAACGAGTTCTGAAAATCTTAATGGATTTGGAATACAGTCCCTACTCACCTACCAACAGTTAAAGTCCTTCTCACACAGATGAAATTTTCTATGTGTCATTGAACTATAAATGGTGGACTGGTTTGAGATGAGATCCCCATTTCTTTCTCTCGCCTGCAAAAACTTTTCTCTAAGCTTGGCTCCTGGCGGAGTTTTTCAGAAGAAAGGAAAAGGAAGAGACTAAGTGGGAAGCGCAGCCATCAAACCTGAATATAGTAACGGCTTAGCTCACTTGATCTCCTCTTGCCCTAAAGACAGTTTCAGCTGTTCAAGTGCCTGCAAAGAAACAGAAAAAAAAAAGAAATTGAGCTCTAAGTTAAATTATATGTGAGATTGAGAGAAGGTGACTTAAATCTGATAGATTCACCTCTATGAGGAGCATAAAAAGCATGACAAAGTATGCTGGCATTTTAGCAGAGTAATAAATTTGGATATCTAATGAATTGGGTAAGAAAGATAATGCTATGATTTAATTTGTGTCAGGAAGGTGGGGGGAGAGAGACAAGGGGTGGGAGCAAGGCTGCCGACATAGAGAAACAAAGTGGGCAGGCGGGTGAGAATTGTGTGTGTGTGTGCATGCACACACAATGGTTTGTGTGTGAGAGAGGAGAGAGAGAGAGGTGGTGCCAGTTGCCCTACCCTTCACTTCCATGCTGGCTCTCAACCTATTGCCCCTGCTGCCGAGGCCTCCTCAGCCTCACCTGAGGCAGGCACCAATGAGGGTCTTCTTTATTGATGGCCCTCGAGGGAAAGCCCACCAATGCCTGGCTTTCACCGCTCCAGGCTGCCTGTCAGTCGCTTGCTCACTTGCTCGCCGCCTCAGGATTCACTTTCGCACCTTCACCAAGAAGAGAGTTCCCTCTTCTTTTCTCATAGCCAGATCCACACCTGTATGCACCCCTCCCCCTCCCCTGGCACAACGACAGAGTCCCTGGCTGGGGAGGATTTTGCCGAGGCACCTTCAGTAGGGGAGGCCCACTGCATCGGCTGATCCACACCCTTGCTGGGAGCCCTTGACTGCTGCAGGTTATCCTCAGAAGGGGTGACTTGTCTCTTTAATCCTTGTCCTGCAAGTGAGTCTCCTCCTCCTCCTCCTCACCCTGACTTGGCTGTCTGTCTCCCGAGCAAAATATCAGAGAAACAGCAGTCAGGGGAAACAGCAAGATAGAATATTGCTGACCTGCATAACTGACAACAAAAAGGGGGGAAATGGGTTTTCTGTGCCCCATTAACATTTGCCTCTTGTAAAAACGCACATTTCAAACCAGATCAAAAGATACCCACCCTCCGCCTTGGGTCTTGGAAAACTCACTGGAACCCAGTTAAGTGGGCATTACTGGGTACTCCAATTTTTGGACCTGGTTTATCAGTAAATTTGATCCAGATTTTAAAGACCGTGGGATAGAGCCCTTTGTTGCATTGTACAGGTTCTGTGCATCCCCTCCTCCTTCCCCACTGGCCAGCTTACTCACTCACATTCCATCAGGCACCACTGGGGTCCTCTTTCTCCACCAGCACTCCAGTCCAGGCAGAAGCTTGGGCTAGCCTTTCCCACCTTCTCTAGCAGCTGACTGCTCAGACAAGGAGGTGAGGTGGCTGCTGGAGATGGTTTGTCCCACTGTCAAACAGCTCTTACAAGTTTGCCCCCTCTTCCCTGTGACAACCTTTCAGAGAGCTGAACATAGCTATGCAGTCACCTTTCACCTTTCATTTGTGGAAAAAATTATGGGCAGGGAAGAAGTGGTTGAAACATAAAACAACCAACTTCCTTGATTCCATTTCACTCTGATATTCTGTAACAGAGAAAATAAGAGACATTGTATGCCAGGTGTATAAATATAACAATTATGTTCCATTAAGTGAGTTCCAAGAGATAGCAACTAGAGATGGGCACGACCAGAATTTTTTTTCCGAGTTGTTGTTTTTCGGGACGGGTCCGTTTCGGCTCATTTCCGTTTTTCATGAATTTTTTTTAAAATTGTTGTTTCATCGTGTCATTTGTCGTTTGTCATTTCCACCACGATTTAGCGCGATTTGACGTCCCAGCAAGTGGCGTCCCGCCGGCGCTAGGTGTTTTTGCACCCTAGACAGCGGGCGGGGTGGCGGGGGGGCATGGGTGGGCGGTGGCAGCGGCAGGGGGAGGGGTGGGCGTGTGGGCGCACAGGTGGCGGGCGCACGGGTGGCGGGCGCGGGTCCCGCAATGACCCAGAGCAAGCGGAAAACACTTTAAACTGACTTGCTGCACAAGACTGCATCGAATAAAGCAATTGCAATTTTTATTGCAAACAAAGTGGGCAGTGCACCCACAGCAGAGCTGCAGGCAGGGTATGAAAGGACCTTGGCTTGCTTGCCACCAAGCAAATGAAATTTTTAAAATAAATCCACACCTCCCCTCCCACTCAAACCTCCCCCCCCCCTTTGAAGCACTATCAGAAAAGAAATCATAACAAATTGCCGGAGAATAAAAAAGAATAAACTGTGTTGCTATTCCCCACAGCAGACAGAGAATGAAAGGAATTATTATTATTTCCTAAAAATTCAGTTGAATCAATTCCCTCCCTCCCTGCCTAACTGAAATCTAAAGGCTCCGTGAAATCGAAACTAGTCAGCACAGCAGCCAGCTACACACAGCCCTCTCCCACCCACATCCAAGCCCTGACTGCGACTCTTCTGGGAGTGCCTCGGCTTTTTATGCCCTCTTGCACATCCAGAAGTGTCAGTCAAAACCTGGCCATGTGATTGGTAGAATGGGTCCAAAAATTTGCATGGTCCCATCCCATGGCCAGCCCATCATTGCGCAGGTGTAAAAAAATATAAATAAAAATAAAAATAAAATAAAATCAGTGCGACCTTTTACTGCTATAAAACCCCCACTGCTGCTACTGTAAAAATTCAAGCATTTAAAATAGCTAATTTTTGCATGGTTCTGTAGTGCTTTGGTGGTTTTTTGGACTATGATTTCAAAAAAAATATTGTGGACGCCATTTTGGATCCCCCCGCACCGCATGGCAAATGGAGACGCCGAGGATGCCCCCTCCCAGCCCGGTACCAGCAGCCCAGGACAGGAGGGGGGGAAGGCTGGGGACCCCCCCCCCAGAAACCACCCCTCTGGTAGGTGCCCTCAGGCAGGTATATTTTCGCCTGTTTTTTTTTTATTTTTAAAACTTTTTTTCTGTACCGCTTGGCATTGCGTGATCGCCGCGCAATGCCAGGAACGACAACGACAAATCAGACCCAATTTTTCTTTTTTCGGTTTGAGTTCGAGTTCTGACAGCTTAATTGTCGTTACCATTTCCGTTACGTAACGGAAACGATATCCGATAACGGAAACGACAATTTCGCCAAGTCGTGCCCATGTCTAATAGCAACATTTTCCAGAGTGTCTTAAGGTTTCCTAAGTATGAAAGGCTCGAAAGTGGTTTACCAGCCCTTTTGACTGATGGTGCTCAACGGCTGAGCAATTCATTGCTCAAAGTTGCACAGAGTTGGTGTTCTCTAAGGAGGAACAGTGGAGAATCAAACCCCCAAAGCTTGCCATTCCAATCAAGCATTCCAATCCACCGAGCTCATTCAATAGGATATATTTGTGTCAGCGGTCTTGTAGCAATATTTGATTAGAAGCCATTGCCAGCAGAAATCAAATCTTTCTGCCGTTGGCCAAGGATAAAAATAAAGAGACAAAATCTACCATAACATAACAAATCATAAAGCCTTCTTCGTTTCAGCAGTACATTAAACTGTGGAGATTTATTCCAAGAAGGGAAGAACAGGAGATGGCATCGAATTGGAGACTATTTGAAAGGTATCAACAGTTTAAATGACATTTTCACCTTCAGCAAATACGCCTGTGCCTGGTAGGAATGGTGATGCTATCATGCTGCAGGCAATCTATGATACAGTCATGTCACAAATAGGTGTCAACTCTCATTACATTCTCAAGTTTAAATCCTACTTATCAGTTCTCACATAGGTGCGGAGGTTCTTACAATCCCATTTTGCCTTGATTGAACTGGATTTTGCCCTTATATAGTTCATGACATATTTGTTGGAGCTGCTATAGATGTTTCAGAGATTGGGAGATGGCGTGTGCATTTGGTAGCCAGACAGATAGTCTAGCCATGTCCTTGGTTGACCACCCAGAGAGGTATTGCATGGCAAGCAGCTACTGAATTATTATTTATTAACGTCATTTGCATTAGATGGGAAGTGCAACAGATTTGTTTACATGCCATCCAAGATTTAATAGAGGCCTATTAATTTGTGAGGTCTTTCTGCTCCAAACATTTACACTATCCCCATACAAATCTGAGCTCAAAGGAGAAAACATGGGGTGAATAGGTAAAAATAAGGGGGAGGTAATCTTCCCAGCTGAGACATAGCCTTTTCATATTTTGTATTAAGGAATACAAAAGAAGAACTGCAGCATTCTGGCAAGCAGGTGAGATCGGGATTCTCCCTGCTCAAGCAATGAGTGGTCAGCTGAGCTAAATCTTCTCTTACAGTGTCCTTTATACATTATGGTCTACAAACTCATAATGTCCATTTTAATGGGATGGATGTTTGTAGTCAAAACCATTTGAAGACTATGAAGTTGGGGAAAATTAAGTTGCAAGTAAAGATCATGACAGCCATAAGATCACCAATAAACCAGAGTTTCTCTTGCCCACATTTGAGATTCTGGTGAAAGGTGAACCATTGATTACCCTCTCAAATGTACACTCCCTTCAACCATGGCCAGTGAAAGCAGTGGTGAGTGATGATAGCTGGCACAGTCTGCCAGAATCTGACAGTTCTACAAACTGCCCAGTTTGGTTTTAATCCCGATACCACACTGCCATCATACAAAAAAAAAGCAGCCTTCTGCTTCTTAAATGCATGCCTTAGGGAATATGCTAAACTACTAGATTTCACTTGTTCCAGTGTTCACATTAAAACACGTACAGGAATTGAAGACAAAAAGAGAAAGGAACCGGGAAAAAAGATATATTTTTAAATAGGAAGAGAGACTGCCAGATATTGCATAATTGTATAAGGTAGTATGAAGATTTTGAAACTGGAACTTTTATTCAAATGGTGGAAGAGAATTCATTTCATTTTGCCTTGCAGTCAAAGGCTCCAGAATTGATGGCAGGTAGTTTAATCTAGCTCCTACAAGCAACTTACAGAGATGAGGAAGTTGTCAGAAAGATATCACCGGGAGGCTTACACATTGCTTTCGAAAGTCGTTGGGATTGACAAGGAATTGATAGCTTTGTAATATTTGGGCCAAGCTAAGGGAAAATCTAATAAGAAGAGCAAAAATTGTTTGGATCAGAAGAAGAAGAAGAAGAAGAAGAAGAAGAAGAAGAAGAAGAAGAAGAAGAAGAAGAAGAAGAAGAAGAAGAAGAAGAAGAAGAAATTCTGTGTCGTAACGTAAGCCACTATTAGACTGGCCAGTTGAAATGAGTAAGTGAAATTCGACCCCTTTCAACAATGGTTTGTGAGTACAGATGGGCATGAAAAAAAAAAAGTTTAGGTTTTTTGTTTTTCGTTGTGGGTCCCGTTTCAGTTCATTTTTGTTTCTTGCAATTTTTTTGAAAAATTTTGTTTCATTGTTTCATTTTTCATTTTTCGTTTTTACCTGCTTTTTGCATGATTTAAACCATTTCCGTGCGCAGGCATCCCTCCAACCCCCCAGAAAACACACAAAAATGATGCTGGCAGAGACACAGTATAGACTAGGTAGGCAGGGAGGCTGCAAAGGCAGCAGCGGGTGTTGCCCAGGGCGTAAGGCAGCTGCAAAGTGACTGCACTGTGGGGCAGAGGAGGGTACTCACCGAGAGGTACGCACGCACGCAGGGAGGCTGCAAGAGAAATCTCTTCTTTCTCTCCCCTAAGAGCCAGGCTGCAGCCAGCAGGAACACTGAGACACACACCTGCCTGGCTGGCCTAAAGTAACAAGTCGCAGAGACCACAATCCCACCCTAACTCCCATCAGAGACTGCAAGGAGGGTGGGGGCTGCCAGAGCTTTTAATGCCCTCTGTGGCTGTCACAATTACCCAGTCTGCAACCTGGGCATGCTACTGGTTGAAATTGTCCAAGAATGTACATGATCCCATCACATGGCTGGGATCCATTTTGTGTCATCCTTAAAGGAAAAAGAAAAAATCCATCGTGATGAGAGAAAGACAAAAACAAACCTTTTAAGGACCCCAACCCCCTGGTAGGTAATAATTTCAAATAATTATCACTAGAGATGGGCACGACTCAAAACAAATGGTGTTTCGTTTGTCGTTTGTCGTTTAGGGGGTCCGTTTCGGTTCGTTTTTGTTTTTCGTGAATTTTTTGCAAAAAAAAATCATTTTCGTTTCATTACATAATGAAATGAAAAAACAAAAATGAAAACGAAAAATTGCTGTTTCGTTAGCATTCATCACAGTTCAATGTATTTGCCGCAACAAAAACGGAATGCACGACAAAAATTTCTGTTGTTTCATTTCGTTTCGTTTCATTTCATTTTGGAGACAAAATTCATTTTTTGTTTCGTTATGTAATGAAATGAAAACACAAAAACGAAAATGAAAAATTGCTCATTTCGTGCCCATCTCTAATTATCACTGCGTTTTTACAGATGTCCAGGGCGTTTTAATACCCAAGAAATCTGGGAGCCATTTTGGGTCAATGTCCCCTAACTCCCCTTAAAGGAAAAAAAATACAGCAATCTGAGAAAAGACATAAATGCACGTTTTAAGGACCCCAACCCCCCTGGCAGGTATTATCAGGCAGAATAAATAATTATCACTGGGTTTTTATGAATATTCAGGGCGTTTTTTAACATTTAAAAACAGCTCATTTCATTGCGTGTTGCCATTAACAGAAACGAAATGTAATGAACCTAATTTTCGTGGTTCTGTTCGGTCTGTTCCAATTTCATCACAATTTTCATTATTCGTTTCATTACGTATTGAAACAAATAATGAATAACGGAATGAATTTTTTTTCGTTTCGTGCCCATCTCTATTTGTGAGTAATTGAAGTCCTACATACACTGAGAAGTATAGCATCCTATTTGTTTCTTCATTATTGCTTGTTTAATGATTAAGGTGGTTGTTTTTTTAATTAAAAGACAGCCCGGTTGAAAATTTATCTCTATTTTCCTTGTGTGTGTGTTTTTTTTTTTAAGGTGAATGGTAGTAAGCTCAGTGTCAGTATTATAGCACTTGATAATATCTCCTGATAGTTGAAGGAGCCATGGATCTCAACAGAAGATTAATTGTAACAGCTAAAGCCAAATTAATACAGCTGATTCTGAAAAAATATAAGAGGGTGCAAAATTTTCAGTGCAGCTTACATATTAAAATGCAAGACAATAGAACAATGAAAATCAATACAATTAATAAATGCCAGCAAATAATAAACAAACATTCAGTCCAGAAAACAATGGAATAAATATAGCAGACAATTAAAAGAAGACACAACTCAGAACAGTACCACTGCCACCACCACCCAATAAAATGCATGGGATTCTTGGAGGGGCCATGTTCTATGGATTCATTACAGAGTTTGGGACTGAAACAATGTTGATTGCTCTGATTGATGACCTTCTCTGAGAGAAAAACCAAAGAATACTGTTTCACTGACTTCCCAGGATCTCTCAATAGTTTTGGATACCATTGACCATGATATCTTACCAGAATGACACCACTGTGTCAAAGTGGTGTTCCACTGGTTCTGCTTTGACCTACAGAGGGAGCCATGGATGGTGGCATTCAGGAATTTCTGTTCTGCCTCAGGGCTGAACACAATGTTCCACATACAGCTTAATGTTTATGTGAAATGACTTGGTGATGCCATTAGGGAACTTCCATGTGTTATTTGATATGTATGTGAAGCTAGTAGATGAGCATCATCTCTATTCTGACAATGGAGAAATTCATGTATACATCTTTCTCATGTAAATTTTGGGGTACTTTGGTGCCTTAGTGCACTTGGGACCAGCTTCAGATGTTTGACAAATGATAACTGTCAAATTCTCATCAAGACTGCTGCAATGTGATCCATATGGGACCTGAAGATAACATGTGACTATGCAACAAAAAGCTGCCGGAGAAGGTATAGCAGACTGGTTAGGAAGAGTAGTGAATGCCTTCTTACAACAGGACAGGATTCCAGCATGATTAAAGGAGGCAATGGTAAAACCACTTTTTAAAAAGCCAGACTGCTGACTGGGGTGGGGTACAGAGATCATATTACACCCCTAATAAAGCAGCTGTATTGGCTGCTAATCAGCTGCCAGGCAGAATTCAAGGTGCTGACCTTGACCTACAAAGCACTGTATGGCCTGGATCCTAGGTACCTCAACAATCAAATCTCACAGTATGAACCAACTCGGGTGTTAAGTTCATCAGGAGAGGCCCTTCTGTCCATCCTGCCACCCGCACAGGTATGTCACATGGGAACCCATGAAAGAGCCTTCTCAGCTGCTGTGCCCAGACTCTGGAACTCCCTCCCACTAGAGGCCAGGACTGCCTCATCTCTGTTGTCTTTCCGAAAACAGGGAAAGACCTTTTAATTCAGGCAAGCTTTCCCTGAATGATGTTCTATGTGTTATGTATCTTTTATTTGAATCTACAGGATCACATTTACTTTGTGTTTATAACTAATTATAACCCTATTGGCTTACATTGACACTATGTTTTCAATGTTATGTTCCATCACACATAACTTTACATGGAACTTTACTCCCCTTTAACTGCTTGTGCTAGCTTGTAGCTTTAATGTAATCTTGTCTAGTCTATTAATGCTGTAAGATGTCCCTCAATTCCCTTTGGGTCCTTTTTCCAAGGGAGAAAGGTGGGTAAAAATATTCTAAAATAACAAACAAGCGAACAAGCAAATCAATCAATCAATCAATCAATCAATCAATCAATCAATCAATCAATCAAAAGAAGCCTCATGGAGCAGGGGTTAAACTGCTATACTGCAGCTATAACTATGCTCATGACCTGGGATTCAATTCCAGGTAGTAAGCTCAAGGTTGACTCAGCCTTCCATCTTTCTGAGGTTGGTAAAATGAGTACCCAGCTTGCTGAGAGGGGAGGTGTAGCCTGCATAATTACTTGCAAACTGCCCAGAGAGTGCTTTAAGTGTTCTGGGGCAGTATGTAAAGTGCACACTTTGGTTTTAATATTGATTCCAGCAGCTAGATTGCTGTCTGCTGTTCAGGGTAATAATTATGATGAATCTCATTGATACTTCAATTAGAGCAGACTCCCTAAACCAGAGAGATTTATATGTGCTGATCTGTCATACAGCAAATGACTCAATGGCTAGGATCCTCTTGGTTTACAAAACTAGTTGCAGCTAACCGCAGCCAATTGATGAAATGCCTGGGACATCTCTGTTACACAGTCAAAAAAATAATCAATTTATTTCAGCAAGGTTCACAAAACATACACAAAGACAAATATGTTTTTGTCTAATAGTTTGGCTCTAGTTGGGAGTTCTGGTCAGCCTCTTTTCTTAAATCTTCAGCATAATATATAGGGACAATTTTAATGGGGCAGATGTCATTCAGTCAATTCATTTACCTTGTGAATGGACCAATCATTTCAACCCTGACATACATAAGGAGAGATCAGAAAAACAGCAACAGGAAACACTCCCCTATCTGAATGACCCACCACAGCTGAAGGCCTTGTTAACAAGCTTCCCACCATTTCTGTTTGTCTGTTTAATAGCACTAGTGGAGAAATAATTTGTTGAATGCCAGCTGCTGGGGAAATTTACTACAACTAATAATGTGATGAATATTACAGTCTAAATGCTTGATGGCTTATTGTTTCCTCTCTGCCATCTGGGTTTTCTTTGCCTGTGTGAAGTCTGCCAATGAGAATAAACATCCTGAGGAAACAAGGCTTTGGGTTGTAAAAGAGAAGTGCTGGGAGGAATAAAAGTTGTTCCTAAATTAAAGAATCCCTTTACTTTTAGCACAATGTTATCTTTATCCTGAAAATGATAGTTGTATAACATAATGAGCACTGTTTTGGACAACAGTCTGCAACACACACACACACACACACACACACACTGACATCCAGAATGGTTTGTGTCCATTCTGGTTGGGAGAATTCCATTATTAAGCCCTTTTCATAAACCTTTTCCAGCACTGTTTCTACTACCATCTCAGTAACTCTAGTCCTGGTCCAGGTACTTGCAATGATTTCTATATGCATGATTCAGATGTCTGGAGTCAGGCGTGGAGCCAATATATGACATGGCAAGACAAATGTTGGAGGAGACATTGAGGTTCCACAGTAGTGGTGCCAGCACCCCCTTTATCTTAGCTACCGTTCATACTTGTTGAAAAACAGACCTGACATTTGCTTTGTGTTTGGGTGAGAAAAGGTATCCTGTAGACTAGTGGTGGTGAACCTTCGACACTCCGTACATGTTGGACTACAACTCCCATAGACCTTTGCCACTGGCAACACAGGTTTGGAATTCTGGGAGTTGTGGTCCAACACATCTGGAGTGCCAAAGGTTCGCCATCACTGAAACCATCCTGACTGCTGCTACTGGTGTCAGCATTCTTTCTCCTGCTGGCAAGTGGGCATAATACTGTGAAGCAATATTGGGATATTCCTGGCATTTTGAATTGTGGAAACAAAATATTTCACGTAAATAAACTGGAGGGCTTCTTAAGAATTGATATCTTGGAACTGCCATTTTCAAAAATAGTAGTCAGCATTAGACATGGGCACGACTCAGAAAAATCCTCGATTCCGTTTCCGTTCCTCGTTTTCGTTACGTAACGGGGAAACGGTAACGACAATTACTCCGCCAGAACTCGAACTCGAACCAACTAAAGAAAAATTGGGTCTGATTTGTCGTGGTCGTTCCCGGCGGCATTGCAGCGATCGTGCGATGCCAAGCGGCACAGGAAAAAAGTTTTAAAAATAAAAAACAACCCCGATTCCCAGCCAAAAAACCAGGCGAAAATATGCCTGCCTGAGGGCACCTACCAGAGGGGTGGTTTCTGGGGGGGTGTCCCCGGCCTCCCCCCTCCTCTCCTGGGCTGCACAAAGTGTGCATCCTCGTCGTCTCGCCAACTCGCTAAGCGGCGCAGCACAGAAAAAAAGTTTAAAAAAAAAACCCAATTCCCGGCCAAAAAAGCAGGCGAAAATATGCCTGCCTGAGGGCACCTACCAGAGGGGTGGTTTCGGGGGGGGGGTCCCCGGCCTCCCCCCTCCTCTCCTGGCCTGCGCAAAGTGCGCATCCTCATCGTCTCGCCAACTCGCCAAGTGGCGCGGCACAGAAAAAAGTTTTAAAAAAAAAAAAAACCCCGATTCCCGGCCAAAAAAGCAGGCGAAAATATGCCTGCCTGAGGGCACCTACCAGAGGGGTGGTTTCTGGGGGGGGGGTGTCCCTGGCCTCCCCCCTCCTCTCCTGGGCTGCGCAAAGTGCGCATCCTCGTCGTCTCGCCAACTCGCCAAGCGGCGCGGCACAGAAAAAAAGTTTTAAAAATTAAAAAAGACCCGATTCCTGGCCAAAAAACAGGCGAAAATATGCCTGCCTGAGTGAGGGCACCTACCAGAGGGGTGGTTTCTGGGGGGGGTCCCCGGCCTCCCCCCCTCCTGTCCTGGGCTGCTCTGGTGGGGGGCATCCTCGTCGTCTCGCCAACTCGCCAATGCGGTGCGGGTGGGGGATCCAAAATGGGGCGACCGCAATATTTATTTTGAAATCGTGGTCCAAAAACACACCAAAGCACCACAGAAACATGCGAAAATAGCTATTTTAAAACTGCCTGAATTTTTTCAGTAGCAGCAGTGAGTTTTTCTTGCAACAAAACATCTCCATTGATTTTATTTTATTTTATTTTTATTTTTACTTTTTAACACCTGCGCAATGATGGCCTGGCCATGGAAGTGGACCATGCAAATTTTTGGAGCCATTCCACCAATTGCATGGCCACTTGGCCAGGTTTTGACCGAGACTTCTGGGATGTGCCAGTCAGGCATAAAAAGCCCACTAACCCTAGCCTGAACCCGAACCCGAACCCTAACCCTAACCCATACTCCAGTACACTGTCCTTCTTAGTGGGTCAGAGAGGCACCCAGAGGTGCACCCCAGTAACTCACCCTAACCTTACCCGTAACCCTAAGCCTAGCCCTTGCGCTAACCCCTAACCAGTAAGCCAGATGTGTACTCGCATTGCACTACAACAAGTACACTTCCCTTCTTAGTGAGTCACAGGGCGCCCGTAGGGGTCCTCTCTCACTTTGTTCCCCAGCCCAAGTGCACCGTATGCCAGCAGGCAGTGAGTCACAGAGGCACCCGAAAGAGAGGTGCCTCTGCCTGCTACTGCTGCAACTTGGTATGCATATCCAATTGGCTATGCATGCCATTTTGTAGCGGGCCAGAGGAGGCACCCACCCCAGAGAGGTGCCTCCAGGAGCCCGCTTTCCCTTCATGGCGGGCCAGAGGAGGCACCCACCCCAGAGAGGTGCCTCCAGGAGCCCGCTCCCCCCCCCAAAACCAGTACTAAACACAGACGAAAAAACCGACAAACGAAATGACAAATTTTTGGAAAATTTATATAATATCTAGGCACTTATTTGCATCGCCAAGGCCCTCCCTGGGTGGCCCTGCAAGATCAAAGACATAGAATCAGTTAGGCTGGCCGCCGTGTCGCCCAGGAGCGTTTTGGCTTTTACCTGCCTGCACCCCTGCGAGCCCCGGTGCCCTCCCTGCCCACTTCCTTGATATCCAGCTCCCGGTCCAGTCAAGTACCTTTTTCAGGTAGGTTGTCCGCCGTGTTGCCCCGGAGTCGGAAAAGCATGGCATGGTGGCCGCCGCCACCCCGGGGTGGCCGGGGCTGCACCCTTCCCTGAAGTTGGGCAGGCAGCGCCTGGGAAAACGAATAAGGAAACGAAACGAGCCTTCAAGGATCCAACACACGACAACTCGAAACGTAATTTTTTCTGGTCGTGCCCATCTCTAGTCGGCATTTTTTAAAAAAAGTAAAAAATAAAGCTTCACAAAAGCAAACACCACAGATTTTTCCAACACATTTCATTACAAACTACTTCATAGCTTTCCGCCCTTCACTGTAACCCAGCACAAAATATTTCCCAGAAACATCTTCTAATTAAAATTAACTGCTCCAATTACTTGCATCAAATTTGGCTCTCACATGCCTCATAGCTCTTTCTGCTTCTAATGCTAAAGTAGAAAAACTAAACACACACACACACACACACACACACACACACACACACACACACACACACACACACACACGTGGGGGGACAACATAGCACCCCATCAGCAAATAGTTACATTCACACATGTCATTAACCCCACAAGTATTGGCACACTACCAAATTCAGTCAAAACCAGTCACTCACCCCATCAATGTTCCTTCTAATTTTCAGGCCCACTGGGTAAGGGTCCACCCCTGAGCATGCAACTTTGTCCTCTGTTCAATTCTGCTCTCCCATGTGGGTTTCAGGCAATGACAGGAACCAAAGAGGCTGGAAACACTCTCTGTAGATGTGAGGGGGGGGGACACTGTGAAAGGGGTGCAGAGTGATGTATGCCCATGCAGCTGTGCACCTTAGAGGGAAAGTTGCTCATCAGGCATACCAATAAAAAACTAAACACCATTTTCAATCACTATATAGGGCACATAAGATTGATGGTGGACCTCATTTATGTTCATTGTACACTGGATTTATCTTTTGAACTTGGTTCCAGGAAACATTCAGTAAGATCAGTGAGCTGGGTTGAAATCTATTTCTTCTAAAAGTGGCGGAGGGCATGCATCAGAAAATTTGTCTTCTGAAACAAGCAACAAAAATATGGAGATGCTGCAGAAATGAAGACTCGAGACCTTCTGTTTGAATGTTAGCTGTATTCCTTGCCATAGCACTAGCCAACCATATATTTTCTCAAAACACTTACATAGCACTTTTACAACCAGATGCCACTGTTTTCTTCATGCACCAAGTTGGTGATTGCTCTGCTCTGTACTATTCTGTAAATAAGGGCATTTATGAGATGTTGTCTCCCATAATGCAAACACACAACGGGTTTTCACAGGTGCACAAACACAACTGGAAACAACTTTAAATGCTGGATAAGTTGATCAATTTTTTTAAAAAAAAATCAGTTGGTGTTTCTTCATCTGGTTAGAGAGAGAGAGAGAGAGAGAGAGAGAGAGAGAGAGAGAGAGAGAGAGAGAGAGAGAGAGAGAGAGAGAGAGAGGAAGGAAATGATTGTCCAGTAAACAGGATAACTGCATGAGGAAAATGTGAGATAAGGTTTCAGTAAAATTGACACCATGCTTTTCTATTGAAAAGCTCAGAAACATTTACAAATGCCTAGCAGAATATTTTAATGGCAACCCAAATCCCACATTGGTGTTAAGTGGAATGGCAGGATATTCAGTAGTGCATGGACCCGGGAGGCCTGGGTTTGAATCCCATTCAGCCACAACAACGAACTGTGGTGTGGCACTGGTAAAAGTGCACACTCAAATATCTCGCTTATCTTGAATGCCCTCTTAAGGCCACTGTTAAGTCAGTTCTGCTTCGATGGCACACAGTATAACAAATCTGATGTCATAAATCATGTCAGTAACTGCTACTAGCTAAGATGTCCCTACCTGTATCCCAGAAGTAGACTGTGCTCAGCGTAAAGAAGTGTCCTACACATGATCAGCATCAGTTGGCCTATTCAATCTAGCATCTGACTTAGATGATCCATCTAAATGAGTATGGCCGATATTGTCAACATGGAGTGTTCCAAACTGGGTACCTTCTGAATGCTCTCAAGCACTGTCCTGTGATCCCTTCCCAGAAGCTTCAGGTACTGGATACTTTTTCGGGTAACACAATGTGTCAGTCTAAATTTATGGCTTCCTTGTTCCACATTGTCATTTCATTCACATTTTCCATTTATAAGCTTTTGCTGTTCAGCCAGAACGCCTTATCACAGAGCGGGATGCTGCTGCTGCTGCTTCCCGATTCCTCTTGCCTGCTTTCTCTACAGTAATTGAGTATGTATTTATGTCTGTCTTGGGGCTTCCCCACTCCCCTCAACCCCAAAGTTTGTGCCAACAGCATGTGGAGCGCTATTAGCATAACTCTCCTAATACTATTTTCAACTCACTCCAGGGGACAGCTGCTTTTAATGACATCACTCTTATTTCAGACTAATTTTCCCAGTACCAGTTATTAGATTATATATAATAGTAAGCTTACTCAGTCTGGAATAAAGTCACAGGAACACAGTATGCAATTTGTTTAAATGGAACCAAATGTGAAAGTCCTGTGCAGGCAAACAGCTGCTGTATCAGCAAGAGTTAGGGCAGGATCCTGAAGTTGAAGGCTGCTGCCAATGAAAAACCTTCCCTGCAACATCAGTGACACCATAAATTTTCCCTTTCCTTCAGAAAGTACAAATAAGCTCAATTGTCTTTTTCTGCTGCATCTTTGCCATCGCAGCTACTGGTGTTTGCAGCAAAGTCTTATTAAAGATCCTTTTAAAAAAGATATTCAGAGTAACATTTTCATGACTTGAATGTAATTAACTTCATCAACTTAAACATAATTAATTAAGCAGGCAATTTTGGTGTCTTCTAATGTTCTCAGTGTTAATTTATAATTTTCGTTTCCCTGATAAGTGTTCAGAAGCCATACTCTTTCAAACATATGTTTTAATTCTTCTTAATGTGCTACCCATGGGATAGGTGAGGACTGCCCCATCAGTGATCACATTCTCTTGTAGCTTTAATGTAATGTTGTCTTTTAATGCTCTAAGATGCCCCTCAATTTCCTGTTCTCAAACTTGAATATGTCTTAATTATACTGGACTATATAGTGTCCCTCATTACTGCAAGCCATCTTGGGTCCTTTTCCAAGGAGAAAGGCGGGGGGGGGGGAGGAAATACTCAAATAAAATAAAATAAAATAAAATAAAATAAAATAAAAATAAAAAAAAAAAAAAAATATATATTCTTAGCCATCGCCATTCCACTTTGAGTTGCACAGGGCTCAATGTCTGCAAGATTCCAGAAAGTGTCAGGGAGATTTGTCTCACAAGTGAATATTTCGGCATACATCTCTTTCAAATAGATCCCTATTTACAGCCTGCAATCCGACTTTTATAGATGCATGCCTATCTATTCCACTTTCAATCAAAATGTCATATAACAAGGCACAGAAATATGGGTAAGTCTCACACCTTTGGCCTCCTACTGTGTTTGCAATGTACAGTACTCTCCTGTAAAAGAAAATTCTCTGAAACTTGCTATTGTATCCAATATCAACATGAACATTCTCAAGTCAATAAATCTATCTCCATGAATATATTTCCCTGCCTGCCGCGTATGAGCTGCATTTAAAACACACACAAAAACCCCCACAGGTGATAAGAAATAAATGCACAAACATAAAATTAAATAAAATAAAATAACACTCACTGGAGTAAGAGGGAAAGATTTCTTTGTATTAACTTTGAAAAGTATTAAGGCCCTCTCACACCATTACACATTGTGCAATTGTGGAAAACAATCATTGCTTTTTATAGAAACTTTTAAGACAAAGCAGCATTGGGTAGGTTGCTTGCATCCTTGAGAGCAGAAGGCATGCCTTTTTATGTTTGTTCTTATGGACACCTGTGTTAACCTATCTGTTAAGCTTCAAAAAAAAAAAGGCAACACTGCAGATATTTTGTGCAAACTGGGAAAAATCTGGGGGGGGGAGAAAGACTTGGCATCTTGTTATTGCACTGCAGGGGAGAATATTTTCACTGGTTTTGAACCCTCAAAAGGCTGTTTTATTGGGTTGAGGCTGCATATCTTGCAATAAATGAGACCAGTGAGACATTGTTGGGGTTTCTTCACATGCTCGCTTCTTGATCTCCACCATTCTTACTGGAATACACCAAATTGGCCTGATTTCAAATGCTAAACAGGATCTGGCTTGGACACCATTTAGATAGGAGACCAACAAGGATGCTAGACATCTCTAGGTAAACCTAGGAGAGGATCTTGCTTGAAGCTTTAGAGAGTTGCTGTCATTCGGAGTTGACAATAATGAGGGCAATGGACCAAGGATGTGACTCAGTAAAGGTCAGCTTCTTCTCTTCCAGTCTACATGCCATGTGTGTTCAGGGATGGCCATGAACTGGCCAAAAAGCCAAGTGTCTCTTCCAGCACTCCTTTTAATTGCCATCTGATAAGGCAGAGGTTAGCAGGTAATAATTTTTCACAGTATCGTGATCAGTTTTATCATTTGCTAATTGCTGCAGATCCAATGCCTGTGTGTGTGGGGGGGGGGTGGAATACAGGAAAAGTGCTCCACAATACTTTAGACCAGGCATGTCCAAACTTTGGTCCTCCAGATGTTTTGGACCACAACTCCCACAGTCCTTTGTCATTGGCAATCTAAGCTTAGAATTCTGGGAACTGTGGTCCAAAACATCAGGAGGGCCAAAGTTTGGACGTGCCTGCTTTAGACTCAGCTTAAGGTTATTTTGTTATGCTAGGCTGAATGGAGTAAAGACTTTCCTGTGCTAGTTGAGCATATGGCCCACCATCACTCAACTCTCTGTGAAGTTACACATGGAATCTAGAGTGCTGTTTTAGTTCTTTCAGGTGGTTGGTTCTCTCCTGAGGCACCTAATAAAGACAAACTCCCATCAAGAACAATTGCCTTATAGTCTTCTGCTCCATCATCTTACAGCTCATAAACATGTGGTTTAAGATGAGAGAAGATGGAATCTACTGTGTGGTATTTACTTTGGGTTCATTGACAAGAATCTAATAATACCCTTCTGCCTCCTGTTATCGAGAGAATCCAGAGAAGTGATCTCTTTTTCTTCCCATTCCCTAAAAGCCCACTCCAGGCACATTTTGAGGGCACAGAGAAAAGGGGAAAAAATCCAATTGCACTCATCATTGGCCACTAATACAGTTGTCAAAGAATCAGGGGTATATTAATAACAATGATATGTTTTCAGTCAATTTCTTCTTCTGAGGGTGCCCTAAGACTTTGCAATATGTCCCTGACTGCACAGGCTCTCTGTACTCACAGGAGGCACAGGAGGGAATCAAACTCCCAACCTCAGGCGCTGCAGCCAGATACTTAAACCACTGAGGGCCTTTTTACATGACCCCTAAGATCCGCTGGCCACTTAAATTCAGACCAGAGATCTTAGGGGTTCCTTGCTCTTCCTCTGTCCCCACCCCCCTCGGCACTTCCTGGTTGCTGGCTGCCTGAGGGAGGGAGAAAAAAGAAAGAAAAGAATGCCTTCTTACCTCCGTTTTGTTCCGGGCAGCATTCAGATCTCTTAAAGGGGCGGGGCGCAAAAAAAGAACAAACGGAAGCCAGGAGAGCCCCGCACTCACTATCCTTACACCGGATCAAATATTTGTCACCTCCAAAAAGCAGGTACAAGAAAACTTCTGTTTGGTCTTGCTAAAGTGGGCGGGGTCGCACTTAATTGTCTGCAAAGTCCGGAGCTGGTGGGTAAACATTTTTAAGGTCCGGACCTTGCAGCCATTTGCGGCGGAGCTTAGGGGTCGTGTATAAATGCCCTGAGCCACCTATCCAGCTGATATTTTTTATCAAGCCACTTAAAAAAAGAATCAGCCCACTTTTGTGGCTCAAGCACACTTCTTCAGACCATCCACCTATATGTTGTGAGTAGAGCAGGAAAAGTGCAAATGAGAGTTCCAAACATTCATGGGAGATAAAACAGCACTACCTTAGAGACGATTTGGGTTTTTTTTTTAAAAAAAGAAACCAAAAGCCCACAGCCTCCACAATCAACAATCTTGATGAAAAAGCTTATCTTGAGTTCATTAAACCTCATGAGATTTTTCTCATTCAGGGAGCAAACATGACAAATTCTACTTGTTTTCCAGAAATAGTGCAAAGCACCTCAGTGTAAATATGGTGGCTCTTCCCCTTGTGAAGCACGGTGTCTATGCACACCCACAGCAGGACTGGCAGATTAACTATAAGGATGAAAACAACTTATCTAGTGTTTCTACATTGTGGAAGTCAACACAAGGCCACAACTATTGTTCTTTAGAAAGCAGTTTTAGTCATTGCTGACATTGGCTTAATCTGCACAATTCCTACAATGTATACAATCTATGCAAAAATCAATAAGGTGCACGTAGAAACTCTCATGAAGAGCAAAAGAAAATATCTCACCATTGCGCATGCAAAGGCAAGAAGGAAGAAATTGTGGTTTCTCATTTTTGCACAAAAAGAGACAAAAGAGGATTTGCAATTGCTTGGCATTGGATTTAGGCTATATTAAATAATAAAACAGGTGCTATTTGAAAACATGAGAGCAATGATTCCCCTTACTCATCTCTCACTTCATTTACTCATAATTAGTTGGTTCCCCAGTAATGTGTGTTTTACTACAATTCACACTGAAAGGTACATTGGCTCTGAGCAGGAAGGCTCCAGGTTATCTCCAATTAGATACCTGTCCTGTTTAAGCTCATCTAGTTCAATTAAACACTGAGCTCACTGTGGGTTCAGGAGCTTCTCCATTTCCTTCCACTTTCCGTCATCCCTGCAGCCCTCTGAGGTGCTGAAAACCTGCTCTGGAGCAATCCTTGGAGAGGGTGGAAGAAGCTTCCACCATGTCATTGGTGAAGGCTTCCCCCAGCAAAACATCCTATTGTATATTCTGTATACTTACCCCTCTTCCTCAAGCAATGACAAATCCCAGATTCAATGCTCAGTCGTGTTTGATTCCTTTTTAGGTAGATTAAAATACCTTCCTTGTCAGACTACAGATGAGTGTGATTTTGTTGCCTCCCCTATCTATCTATCTATCTATCTATCTATCTATCTATCTATCTATCTATCTATCTATCTATCTATCTATCTATCTATCTAATACAATACAATCTTTATTTACAGCCACAGACCCAACCAATAAAATAGAAAATACATACGTGTAGTTTTAAAAGGAAAAGAGAATAAAAACATTACAAAATTTCAAGTTAAATAAATAAATAAATAAATTAAAATTGTTAGTAGAGTAGACCACTTCCAAAGTTTGTAAGGCAGTGGTTAAAATGCCAATGTGTTTTTGTTCTTAAGTCGAATTGCTCTTAAATCGAGCCGCTGATAAGTAGAGATACCACTGTACAGTGTGTGAGAAACAGAAGCCATTAATTAAGAGCAACAGTTTTCAGGCATTTAAATTTCAAGGAGTGCTGCATGCCTTGTTTTGACATGTCAACAGAGGAATCTCTGTGCATCAGCCACAGAACTCGTGACTCCTGTGAGAAATTCTGGCACATATGCAGGCACTTGGGGCCTAACTATTACTTTATTTAGAGTGAAGCTGTGACCAAGGCTTGCAACCAATGACATATGCACCATTGGAGAGACACAGAAGCAATCTGAAAGGTTTTTTTTAACAATAGCAACAACTGTCCTGATATCCCCCGGGAAGTGTGAGGTGCTCCCTACTGACCCTGTCTGCCATAGATTCTCCACCTATGACATTTTTAGCATGCTAGTAACGACTCTGGATGCAAGAAATTGTATCTTGTGATTCCCCCTTTCCCTACCCATCAACAAAAGGTCACTGATCTTTTGCTTACTGCTGCGAATGAACTGCCACAAATATTTTCCCCCCGCTCCAGTAATGCTACTTCATTTCTAGCTATCATATTCATGTTCTACAGTTACCAGAGCAGTAACATTTATTCAGCATTTACTAGGGCTGGCCTTGGGCAAGATGGGACGTTGTCTGGGATGATGAGCTAAGGGGTTTGAGTGTGTGTGTTTCACTTTCTAAGGTACTGTCCACAGTGAGCACAGGTGGCAAAAAAAGGAAAGGAATATATGTAAAGTGTTTTTTAAAAGTTGCACAAGTTCTGCAAATTGTTTTGTTCTCAGAAACTGGAATAATCTTCCTACAGATTAGCGTCTGTGTTTCTTTCTTTTTCAATTTTCAGGTTGATGTCAAAGTCAAATAAACTAAATATATTTTCAAAGGGCAGGTTATACTACTACTACTACTACTACTACTACTACTACTACTACTACTACTACTACTACTACTACTACTACTACTACTATCCTTTCGATATCAGAAAAATATGATTGCTTAATGGCTACCGAATCCAAATAGGCAACAACACTATTTTTAGAAGCTAATTAAATAATAATGGCAATTAAAGAAAAATGCACATATGGCCATTACTGTATAACTGTTACTGCTATTAATTATGATAACTGCAGTAGAAAACACCTCACATAGCTGGGAGAACTAATTAAAATGTTATTTCCATATTTGCAATGAACTATTTTTGCCCCTGGCTAAACTCTACTGAATAAACACCTCAAAGCTCTCATATTTGCTCAAGACAAAAATACGAAGAGAAAGAGAGTTGAGATGCCCTTTCTTTGTTCTCTAAATAAGAATCATGGCCTAACCGGTGCATGTGTTGACAAAATGTCAGTCCTCTGAAGCTACATCTATGTGAGTTACACATTAAACCTACTCAAATTTGTACATTTCCCAGTATTTCATAGATGGTTAGAGAAAAATTCCACTGAAAAGATAATCTTCCTTGTAGTAGCAGCAGAGCATAGAACTGAACTTCACATTATAAGATGGTTTTTTTGTAATACAGAAAAAAGGAGAAAATAACCATCTTCCGTGCTTGCAATTTTCTGTTCCATTCTACAGACTAAAGGTTACTTGAAGAATATTTTCTTTGAACAGCTAAATGGTCTAAGACAGGAATAACCAATGTAGCATCATTCTCCAGATATTTGGTAGTAAACTCATCTTGACATCAGCCGAGCTGAATGGAACTGAGTCAAAACATCTGGAGGGCTCCAGGTTATCTACTGAAAGTTGTTATTGTTATTATGTTCTAGCCATTTGTTGCTGATTTTTGGAGATACTAAATCACCTTTGATTACTTAGATTACTTTGAAGTATCTAAGGTGTTCAAAGAATTATTTGTTATTTCCATACTTGAGTGGGAGGTTGTTGATATTTTGTTTTGTTTTTCAAATAAGCCACAATAGAGGCGACACCTCTTTCTAATTTGTCAAGAAATTGTCATAGTGTACACACAACTAGAGATTGGCATTAAATAGCAAACCCACTTCATGGGTTACTATAAGCAATATATTCAGGAGCTATGCAATGACATGCATCATCCCGCCTCCATGTCTGATTGGCCAGCACCAGGGAGAGGGAAAGATGATGCATTGGTGGCTTCTTGCTGGTTGGAATTCCGCCCAGCACAAACTACAGCAAGGTAAGACAGTGGCTGATTTTGTTCTGGAGGGTGGGACTGGGTTCCAAGCGCAAGTTGTGCTGGCATGTTTTCTTTCGGATCCAGTCCTGCTTCCAAAATGAAACAGCCATCTCTAATGGGGTTTTAACAGTAAACCAATGTGCACTTGTCAAAAATTTGTGCACTTTGGTATGAAGAATCTTGACTTTCATTTAATCTCAACATATCAGGACTCATATCTGTGCTCACATTTAAAGCCTTAAAGAACCTGGAGTCCAGCTAAGAAAGCATCCAGCCCATTATGAACCTGGTCATTTATTAGGAACTTCATGAGAGACCCCCTTGAAAACACCCAGTAACTGCAGAGGATCTCTTGTTGCAGATGTGAGTGTTTTCTCTTGTGTTGCTCCCAGACTGTGGCATGAGCTCAGAGTTGCAATGCCTTTATTCAGTGAACAACAGCAAGGAGAAAAAAAAGCATTTATTTGTTAACTTAGTGTTGTATTAATGATTTTAAAGTGAACTAGTCTTTACAATATTTAATGGCCCTGAGCCATTTGTTTTCACTTTTAAAAATTATGTTTATGGCTTTCAAAAGCAATTTTTAACCATTTTAGCAATGTTTGTAAGCTGCTTTGAACACTAGGTGAGAAGGAAAGATAGCGTAGAAACATAGTGATAATGCAGAGTTGCAGCAACAAAACAGCAGCTCCCTGTGTGGGTTTTAAGACGCTACCATTCTGATTCAACCTCAGTGCTGTATATGCCAAAAGGGAATAAGAAAAACCTCTCTGGAACTTTTGTTCTATTGTGGAAGGTGATGTGCATATAGTAGCTTAGAACTAAACCCCATACTTGCCCAAGTGGGTGGGTGTTGTTGGAGGAATAACAGTCAACCTCTGCTAATCTCTGTCTCGGGGGAAGACAAGACACATAAATGCATTTAAAGTACCTGAAGCTCTGTTAATTTTATTTCCTTACTGAAGCTCTTCATGCAGTCCCCAAGGCCATTTTAGAGGGCTCTCAGTCTTTCCTCAGTGGGTCTTAAGCAGGCAAAAAAAGGGTTGCAGGTGGATGTTCAGAAGCCTCAGAAAATGGACAGGATCTGCCGTGCACTACTCCAGAGATTCACTTTGAATGTCAAATCACTTTACCACAGGTTAAAGTGCATAACTTTCATAAGCCAGAAAACACAGAGACATATCCCTAGCAGCTGGAGCATAGTGTGACATGAAGCCAAACTTCTGTCCCACACCTTCCTCTTTCACTTTATGCCTCTGCAACACAAGTGTCCCCATCTTCACCTTCAGCTTCATAACAGGAAAGTTTCGTAAATTTGAGCACAGTTTGTGCATCTCATTTGGAACCATTCAAGTCCCACAGCCATGGGTATGAAACTGAATGCAATCACATATCAATCAATTAAATACTACAGCTAACAGAATATTCTAGCTATGTCAGATCTAGTTGTTCAAATTTTAGCTGTGCATGCACAGAGAAAGAGGGGGACACACAGAGAGAGGGAGGGTGGAGAGAGAGAGAATGAATTCATATACATCAGTGGTGTCCCAGTCATACATACATTACAAACTGTGATTGAAAAGAGGAGAGGAGGAGGAGAAGGAGGATAAAAAGGGTTTTTTTTAAATCACATTTATATTTGTGGAACTATTGAGTCTTCTTAAGCTGCAAGAAATAACTGCAAATGGAAATGCACTGCCCAGTTATTAAATATTATGTTAAAATTATAGAATCATAGAATCATAGAGTTGGAAGAGACCTCAAGGGCCACCCAATCCAGCTCACTGCCGTACAGGAACCCCCATCACAGTGTTTCCAACAGGTGGCCATTCAAACTGCCCTTTGCTTTGTATAGCTTGACTTTCCCCCCCTCCTGGTAATGCAGGCCTAGTATTGTGAAACAACATCGTGGAGCAATATTGAACCATTTCCTGGCTTTTTGAATCATGGGTACAAAAGCACGATCTTCCACATTCATAAGCCAGAGGTGTTTTATTTGTTTGTTTGTTTTGTTTTTTGAAGAATTGAATTATGCAATGAAATATGCAGGGAAGCAACTCAGGACTGGAACACTGTTATTGTTAAGGCACTTAGGAAAACTAAAAAAAAGAGGGAGATAAGTGGAAATGGCTAATTAACATCTTCCTAGCGCCTTAAGGCAGCTTCTCCTGCTAGCGTTCCATGCAGACTGAATTCCCCCTGCCCCTGCTAAATACTGCAAATTATCATCTTGACAGCAACAGCCATTTTACCCACAGAAACCTGGTTTGACAAACTATGTTTCCAGCTGTGCATTTGCACCCTCACAAAGCACAATGCCTGTATGAACAACAAGCTCTTTAGCAAAATGCTGTCAAACAGGGTGCCAAGGAATTCCAGAATTTGGGTGAAGACACTGATTAGGTCCTGCTTCTTGTCACCTGTGGTCAAATTTGATGCTGGTCTGAAGCCCCGTTTAGAAGATGGATTTTTATTATTTTTTTAAAGAATGTCCTTATAGAATGTTGATTTCCTCTGCCGGCACATGATCATTGCTGCACTCTAGTGCAGAACTAATTTATCAAAGACCATTAGGTCAAACTTTACATGCTTTTAAAAACACCATAATTCCTAAACCACCTAGCTCACATTAACAGAGGCTTATTGGCTTTAATGGTATTACTTTAGTTTGTAATGTGGAGTCTGAGTTGTGGCTTAAGCTGTCTGCCAGACATTTCCCTTAAACTCATTAAAATGGAATTAATTGAGTAAAAAAGATGAAGGGTGTAACATATGGCAGTGTTTATACTACCTTCCTTGCGTTCCATGTATCCCCTTTATTAAGACCTAGTTTTGTTTTAGTTGGCTAGAATTAGCTGATTTTTTAAAAAAAATTTAAAAAAAAATCATTTTAAAAATATGCTTCTTTGGAGAGCTTCTATAGTGAACCTTTTCTTTTCCTTTCTCTTTCAGTGCTCAGATCATCTTCAGGAAGATCAATAATGAGGGTTGTTTTCAAAAGCCCGATACAAAAGGGGAAAAGACAATAATTTTCCCTTTTGTTCGTACACATTAACCTTCTGAAAGTGGTTTTCTAAACTGTGTGAATTTATTACCCCCGTTAAAAGCTTTCTATTTTCATCCCAAGACTGCAAAAGGGCAGGGGCCCAGGTGGAAAACGGAGCACTAAAAAGCAAGGCTAAAATACAATTTTCTGTGGAACTTCACCTGCATACCAAATTCTCAGAGGTTACCATCCCTTGGATGAACACTATTGGCAAAGAAGATTTTCTTCCACTTGAGAGAAAAAATGTCATTTTCTTCATTACAAAAAAACCCCTCGCTTTAGTTGCCCATTTAAAAAGCTCAGCATCAACAGGTATGTAATGACAAATAATCAAGTTATGAATATAACATCTTATTTGACCCTCAGAATATTGGAAAGGAAGGAGAAAAGGCAAATCTGCCACTGTTTTCCATCACATGCTTAGAGGCTAAGTCTCTCATAAATGTGTACATTTAGGTACTTTCACAAGGCCTTCAACATACGAGTGGGACAAATGTGTGCCTCTGATTACTGCTTAAAATCTAGTTAGTGGAGCAAAATAAGAACAGGATTTGTGCCTTTCAGGTTCATCTGACTCCATGAGGTTATGGAGATGCCCAACATGAAACTTTTTCTTACTTGCTGCAGGTGGGAGAATGATGGGCCTTCTTTTCTTCCATGGGCTTCCCTTGCCATTTCAATGGCCTAAGCAAGTAAATGGGCCATTTAAACAGATGCCCAAGACATTGCTCTCTCTTGTATACACGAGGCTTACACACACACACACACACACACACACACACACACACACACACACACACACACACACACATGTACAATGAATGAGGAAGGTGGGATATGTGGGAACCCAGGATGGAGACTTGAGTCATGGGACATCCTGTCCAGTTGGATTTAAGTCACACAGATGGCTTGACTCGTACTCAACTTGGATTTGTTTGTTTGTTTCTAATGACTTGTACTCATCTTGTGACTCAAAGGCCATCCACCTCTCCCTTTTTTATGGACCTGGGGCTTGGTACTTGGACTTAGGACTTGGATGCAAAGACTTCCCAACATCCCTGGTGGGTTGACACATCTCTGAATGAAATAACCTGACAGGTGCAGCTGCCTACAAAGGTCAACATCCAAACAGGACCACACCCTGACAGGGGGTACGATCACACAAGGGAATGGGGCTTTGAAAAAACCCTAACAGTGACAAAAATTCAGAGTGAACATGGGAACCTGCTTGTCCTGTCACAGTAAGATCCCCTCTTGAAGATTCTCAAACCCTTTCAGAGATCTCATCCTGCAGCACATGAGCAAGATTCCAAGCATTGTGCTTTCTGCAGTTTGTGCACGTGCATGTGAGCATGGGCATATATGCACCCACAACTTTTGCCCCAGACTACTAGGTCCTCCTCAAATCTAATGTTTTTCCCCTTTTGTGAAGCAAAGTACACCTACACAGAAGAAGTACCAGAAAGTCAGGCTGATGGACCAAAGTGCCATAGATGGCACATCTGCTGCTATTAACGGCTCATCCAAGAAAGCAACAAATATCATTTGTCCATGGTGCACATTTTGCAGAAATGCATTGAGCACTCCTCTCAAAAAGTTAATATTTACATTCCAAAAATATACTATTTAACCATGCAATCCTGCTTTCCCCACTAGAGATGTTAACTCATGGAAATAATGAGTAACTTGTATTGAGTTACAAAATTGTGCAGCCTCCGCAAGAGTTTCACTGGTTGAGATATAAGCAATAATAGAAATGGAAAAGATATCTAACTTGCATTGCAGTTGGAATGCTACAAGGGATACCTACTTTTGAAACGCATCTTTCACTGTGGTTTTAAGCGGCATTTTCAATGTTGGGATGTAATGTCCCATTAAACACATGTGTTTTGATGGCGAAGTTTTGAAAATGAATGGTAGGTAATAGCAAAAGTTACTATACTTATGAATAGCAAGAAGAGAAAGCATTTCTCTTTAAAAATAATAGCAATTGTAACAGTAAATGGGGGGTTCCTACTGTAAATGGAGGGCTTAGGACCACAGCTATAGCCAATTACTAAAAATTACTTCCAGGCTCAGCTTTTCTCTCACACCAAAACATCAGAGCACTGAACATTAATCACAGTGTTCTTAGATTTCCTTTGGGTTGCAGGAGCATTTGTGGACACTTGGTTTATTGTGATATTTGTCATCCGTTTTAACCCTCCTTGTGGACATTGTCTCATGATAACATGATGCAGCTACATCTTGACAGAGCTAGAAAAGCCTCCATGTCAACTTTCAAACAAAAGTTTATGGAGAAAGCATAATTTTCACAACTTCCATATAAGTTTTATTTATTTATTATTTATTATGTTTTTACCCCTCCTTTCTTCTTAAATAGGACCCAAGATGTTGTGTTGTGTTGTTACAGTCATGACCGACTCTTTGTGACCCCATGTCCATGGAGTTTTCTTGGCAGGAATACTAGCTTACACAAATTAAATCCAATATTTGAATTACAAATATCTGTAAGCATATAAAAATAAAAAAGCAAAAAACAAATATTATATTAAAATAAGCTTTTATTTTATTATTTTTATTTTTATTTTATTGTTTTAAAATTGTGAAATGAAACCAAAACTATTTTTTTTAAAAGTTTTGTTTTGTTTCATTTTTCATTTCATTTCTTAATGAATAAATTCAGTAATGAATGAATGAATTTGGTAAGGATCTGAATTAGTTCAGATTGGTTCGGGTTCATACAAATTTTTCAAAGATTTGTACAAACCCGAACCGAAACCGAACCACGGGTGGGCCCAAAACAGAAGAACCCGAACCATGGGTTTTATGTTTTGTGCCCAACTCTATCGGGGACCTAGATGAGTCAGGGCCCCAACTATATCAAGGAAAAAATGAGGAAACTTTGATCTTCTAAATATTTTGGGCTTTAGAATGTCAAATGTCCTTAAAACTTCCCTACAAGTTTGTTGTCTTATTATTCCTACATTTCAAATGGGTTAATGTTCAGAGAAAACGTTTCTTAAGGCCCCTGCTGCTGCTGTGATTTGAAAGGTCTTTTTTGTGAATCAATATTTCAGCCCTTACAGCCTGGATACATAGCAAATAAAGAAAAGTGAGTTGGGTCAGCAATTATATTTCAAGATAAAAAAGATGGGACTTTTTAATTTATGAGAGTTATTTTAAAACAGGGATAGCCTGAAATCACCTATTTCTGAACAAGTGTGTCAAAACATTTTACAGAATCATGACTTCAAAATTCTTCATACCAGCTTGTGCCACAAAGCAAAAATATACTATGTGCAGCACATGTGTCAAATTTGGTACTGATCAAAAACTCAGTTTCAAAGATATAATTGAGGGCTTTTTTTCTGCCTCCATTGTTAGAATTGGCTAATAAAATGTGCATTTACTCTGCTAGCACCACCTCACTGCTTCACTCTCATGAAGCTATAATCCATGTTAGTATCAGTATTTGCCTATTGCAAAATTTGAGGTAAATTTTGAGAGTCCTACTGAGATTTCACAGCTCTAGAAATGCTTAAATGATGTTATGCAGCATTTCTCAGAGGACTCCACCTATCTCTGTTCCCACGTCTAAACTGTTATTCGGGGGGAAATTGTTCTTAAAGTGAATACCATAATCTGCCAGATTCTCAATTCATTATTTTCAGATAAATATTTAACAGACGAGTGGGTCAAATTTAATTTAGATTTGATTTTTCTAAATCTTCCCTTGGGTTAAATTCACTTAGCTGATTAACATACTGAGAAACAGGGTTGTCCTACATGATGGGATCATGTTCAGCACCCGTATGAACAGATAGAACATCCCATGGAGCACAGCAGAGGGGTGCCACAAAATCCATTCGCACATTTCCCTTACAAAGTTATACTGTTTTATGCTACATACTTGCCTAACATTAGTAAGGAACATGAAGCAGTAAACAACATATGCACAAGAGGAACACAGTATCTGTGGTCCCAAGAACACTGTCAAAATCATAATAGGTCTGACTATCATTGCCAATGGTACCCCGGCAGTTACTGAATCCCAAATTGACTCAGGATTTCAAAATTAAGCAGGGGGGGTACTTGATTGGGAAACCCAGAAAATCATCTTTATGCTGACTGATAAATTAACAGAGCTGTGGACACTTAAGGGTTTCTGCTCCCAAAACTACAGTATTATTCCATGTATGAGACTATATTTTTGTCTAAAAAAATTGGCTAAAATTGAAGATTGGAAGTAAGCTGAGGAGAGAACTGTGCAGTTGCAAAACTGTAGTTTTGGGTTGGAGGCATCGTATACACGGGACATCTTACAGGCAGCAAAACACAGTAACTGTTTTACATGGCTTCAGAAACAGGGGAGCAAGCAGGCTCGAAGTATTGGAACAGGTATTACTATGTTTTGTTTTTGCTTATCCCTTGGAAGCCACATTTTTCTGTTTTATAACATACGAGAAAGACTATGAACTTGAACTTATGCATGGTGCTTAATCTGCAGCCTCCAACTAGACCTGTTGATAACTAGACCTTTATCGTCCTTCAACCTGTGATGTCATTTGAAGTGGACAGGGCCCTTGATCTCTGTTGGTCTACTACCACTTCCCTTGACCCTTGACCAGCCTGGCTGATAAAAGCTGCAGCAATAATTAATGGGTCACTCCCCCTGCCCTCAAGGAGACACTCATTATGCTCATCCAGAAGAAAATGAATTTGGTGGGGGACCAGACTGACAACTACAGTTGTCAATGCTTCTTTTATTAGCAAGGTTGTTGAAAGGGTGGTGGCAGACCAGTTTCAGGGGCTTCTGGGTGAAACCAACTCTTCCAGGTGGTTCGGGACCTCACCAATCCTAGTCTGGCGAGGCCTCCTTCTACTGGGTCCAGTAGTGAGAGTTTTGCAGCCTTTTTTAGATTGAAAATTGAAGCCATCCGGGCTGGTTTCGACTCAGGTTGCACTAGCCTATCCTCGGCATCCCCAGATGCTGCACCCTCTCTCTCTCCTAGATTGGTTGAGTTTGGGCCTGTCTCCCCCTTGGAGGCCTCCAGGGCTATCACCCACTGCTGGCCCGTGTCCACCCCCTTCAATCCTTGCCCTGCCTGACTTATAAAAGCTGCCAGTGGGAGCATGCTGGAATGGGCTTCTGACATCGCCACTGCCTCCTTCAGGGAGGGGGTTTTCCCCTCACGCTTGAAGGAGACTGTGGTAAAGCCCATTCTTAAAAAACCTGGCATGGCATCAGATGAACTGGCTAGTTACCGTCCAATTACCAACGTTCCCTTTATGGGCAAGGTTATCGAGAGGGTGGCCGCGATCCAGATTCAGTCTTTTCTGGAGGAACAACAGCGCCTTGACCCATGCCAGTCCGGGTTCAGGCTGGGGCGGGGGACCGAGATAGCTTTGGTCGCTCTGCAAGATGACCTGATCTGGGAGGGGGCGGCGACAGGGGTTGTTCCACCTTGTTGGTTCTCCTGGATCTGTCAGCAGCCTTTGATACCATCGACCATGGTATCCTACTGTATCGGCTCTCCAAGGTGGGTATCGGGGGCACTGTTCGCAGTTGGCTCCGGTCCTTCTTGGAGGGCTGTTCCCAGTATGTGCAGCATGGGGGCGAGTTGTCGGCCCCGTGGACACTCCTTTGTGGGGTTCCATAGGGGTCGTCTCTCTCCCCCATGCTGTTCAACATCTACTGTATGTAAGGCCACTGGCTGGGTTCATTAGGAGATTTGGAGTCTGCTGCCATCAGAACGCTGATGACATGCAGCTCTATCTCTCCTTTTCCACCTCTGCAGATGAAGCTGTCTGGACCCTCGACCAGTGCCTGAGCGTGGTCATGGCATGGACCAAGGCCAACAGACTCAAACTCAACCCCGAGAAGACCGAGGTGATGTTCTTTGGGACTTCCCTGTCTGGGTATGGAGGCCCTCTCCCCAGCATGGAGGGAGTTTCCCTCCAGCTGGCAGATAGAGTTCGGAATCTGGGCATGGTTCTGGACCCGGTGCTCACCATGGAGGCCCAGGTGGCCGCCGTGACCAGAACCACATTTTTCCATCTTCGTAAAATTGCCATCTGGATGGCAACTCTCTGAGAACCGTTGTGCAAGCATTGGTGATCTCAAGGATAGACTACTGCAACACTCTCTACATGCGGTTGCCCTTGACTCTTCTCCGGCGCTTGCAGCGGGTGCAGAATGCAGCAGCCAGGCTGGTGGCGGGTGTGCGCCGCTATGACCCCATCACCCTGGTTCTGGCTCGCCTGCATTGGCTACCCATTGCAGCCCGGATTAAATTCAAGGTCCTGGTTTTAATTTATAAAACCCTCCATGGTCTGGGACCTGACTACCTGGCAGAGCGGATCGCCCAGCGATCAACCTCGGCCCGTCCAACGCGGATGTCGAGGGCGCACTCGCTTCATGTGGCCACCCCCAGGGAGGCCCGAAAAACTTCAACCCAGAACCGGGCCTTCTCGGTGGTTGGCCCAACTCTGTGGAATCACCTGCCTAGTGAAGTGTGCCTTTCAGAGTCCCTGCTGGCCTTCCGCAGAGCTTTAAAGACCTTGCTCTTTCATGAGGCCTTTGGTGACTTAGCCTATTTTTTATTTTATTTTATTTTATTGTTTCCGCCATCTGTTCTATTAATTATTGCCGTTTGTGCCCAGGGTGCATACTTTGGTTTTTAACTCTGTGTGTTTTGTCTGTTTGATGTGAGTCTGCTGACTCGGCTGAATTGGATCAGCTTTTGTACACCACCCAGAGTTCCTTCGGGAAGATGGGTGGTATAGAAGTCCTATAATTAGACATGGGCACGACTTGGCGAAATTCTCGTTTCCGTTTCCATTACTCGTTTCCATTCCACAACGGAAACGGGAACGACAATTAAGCCATCAGAACTCGAACTCGAACTGATAAAAGAAAAATTGGGTCTGATTTGTCGTTGTCGTTCATGGCATCACGGTGATCGCGCGATGCCAAGCGGCACAGAAAAAAAGTTTAAAAAAAAACCCAATTCCCGGCCAAAAAAGCAGGCGAAAATATGCCTGCCTGAGTGAGGGCAGCTACTAGAGGGGTGGTTTCTGGGGGGGGCCCCGGCCTCCCCCCTCTCCTGTCCTGGGCTGCTCTGGTGGGGGGCATCCTCGTCATCTTGCCAAGCCATGCGGTGCGGGGGGATCCAAAATGGCGACCGCAATATTTTTTTTTGAAATCGTGGTCCAAAAACCCACCAAAGCACCACACAGAAATATGTGAAAAATAGGTATTTTAACTGCCTGAATTTTTACAGTAGCAGCAGTGGGTTTTTCTTGCAATAAACGTCTGTCTCCAATCCCATTGATTTTATTTTATTTTTATTTTTATTTTTATTTTTTTACACCTGTGCAATGATGGGCTGGCCATGGGATGGGACCATGCAAATTTTTGGAGCCATTCCACCAATCACATGGCCACTTGGCCAGGTTTTGACTGAGACTTCTGGGATGTGGCAGTCGGGCATAAAAAGCCCACTATAACCCTAGCCCTAACCCTAACCCTAACCCTAACCCTAACCCTTACCCATATGCCAGTACACTGTCCTTCTTAGTGGGTCAGAGACACCCAGAGGTGCAGCCCACTAACTCACTCTAACCTTACCCGTAATAACCCTAAGCCTAGCCCTTGCCCTAGCCCCAACACTAAGCCAGATCTGTACTCACATTGCACTACATGCAAGTACATTTCCCTTCTTAGTGAGCCAGAGGGCGCCCAGCAGAGGCATTCTTTCACCTCAATCACCAGTCCAAAGTTCCAAAAAACTCTGTACGCCAGTATGCTGTCCTTCTTAGTGAGCTAGAGGCACCCAAAAGAGAGGTGCCTCTGCCAGTGCCACTTGGTACGCAATGGCTACACGGTCATGTACCCTTCCTTTTCCCTTTGTAGTGGGCCAGAGGAGGCATCCACCCCTGAGAGGTGCCTCCAGGAGCCTGCTAAATGCCTTCCCTTCGTAGCGGGCCAGAGGAGGCACCCACCCCAGAGAGGTGCCTCCAGGAGCCCGCTACCCTACCCCCCTAAACCAGTACTAACGACAGACAACAAACGAAATGACAAATTTTTGAAAAATTTCGCGACACATGGAAACGAGCCAAAATGGGCCGGCTCCGACACACGACAACTCGAAATGTCATTTTTCCTGGTCGTGCCCATCTCTACCTATAATAAATAAAATAAATAAATAAACACCCTAAATAGTGCCTGCACACTTACTTTAGAGTAAATAAAAACAAGGAGGCTTAGTCCACCTCTCCATTTCCCTATAACCTGGAATTGCCCCCCCCCATTTGTGTTGAAATAGAGACACCCCCTCATTGCTGTATAGCAGATCGTCTATCTCTCTTTTTAATTGGTTTGAGTCTCTCCGTGTTCAGGGAGAGTTGAGTCCTTATGTACTTTAGTTAAAGTGACCTCCTGAATAGTGAGCTCCTGCTTCATCCATTTTTATTTTTATCTTTCGAGGGGGCCATAATTTAATCATTACATTGAGAATAGCTTGTGGTGCAGAAAGTAAGGGGAGAGCAGGTTCGAAATGAATGTCAAACTTTCTGCTGGGTATATATGGGAGCATTGATCAAGCCAAAGTAACTTAGTAAATTGTGGCTAAGCAAAACCTTTTTCAGGGGAGATTCAAAGACATGTTTATTGGGTTTGCATTTCTGTCCAAAAATATCTGTTTTGCACTCTCCTAGATGGAGTAAAGGAAGGCAAAGCCTTGTGCAATGCCGACATTCCCAGAAGAAACCCAATGAACATTCAATCTGCATGAGCATTCCACTGAAGGTTTGATCACCATGACTGTATGTACAGAAGCTGGATGCCATTGAAAAGCATTCTTGAACTTCTGATACCTTGTGTGTCTTGGTAAACTATGCCTTTTAGTAGTCCAGACAACATGTCTCCTCATTATCTTTTGTTGCATCATGGTGGTTGAAAACACATGCACATGAACAAGTTTTGTTGGTATGGTAGCTTTGGCAGATAACTCTTTATACGTCATAAGGAAAGGAAATTTTTTTAAAATGAATAAAAGGCCCAATTAATGAAGAGTTATTGGCACTTAAAATACATCCAGACAATATGACCTATATGAAAACAACTCATCTGTTCTCATCTGAACCTATTCTTTGAAGCAACAGGATTTATATTGTGATTAGAGATGGATATAAAATGATTTTAATTTTTTTTGGCCAGTTGGTTGGCGCTTGGGGGATATTTTTTTTAAGTGCCAACCCAGTCCATGGACCAGCTGGTCATGCTGGGGGGGGGGAATGCAAAAAAAAAGTGTTGCCCTGGCCCACGAGCCCCCTGGTCAGCACTGGGGGGAAGCAGAAAACAAACAAAAGTGCCAACCTGGTCCATGGGCCAGCTGGTCAGCGCTGACCCGTCCCTGATTTTTTTTAAAAAAACATTTTGTTCCAAACAAAACAAATAAAAACAAAAACAAAAAACCAAAAAACCAAAATGAAATGCCACTTTGGCATTTCGTGCTCAACTCTAGTTGTGATTTATGATGCTATTTTCACTGCTTGTGACTTTTGATCCCCACCACATGGTACTTTCACAAGCTGACTACATCTCAGGAACACAATGGTGATGTCTCCACTTTAAGGACGGTTGCATGAGTCCAAAATGAATGAATATTCTTTACGTTCTCCTACTAGCAAGGCCAGTTCAAGATATCTTGCAGCCTGAGATGAACAGCAAAATGGTGCTCTTCACATTCTACATAGATATTGAATGCACTGGAAAGGTATCTGAAGACTGATGACCAGGTGCTTAATGAAAGCTGTGTTGCACACATCCCTTTCAAAGCACCACTGCTATACTGTCTATGCTGTTATATACACAAAGAGTAGCCCCTAACAGGGACCCCCATAAGAAGTAGGTAGGCATGAGGGACAGCCTGGTTCATGATGACACATGCATGGTGCGAATGTCAGGAAAAGGAGCAAACAAGCCTGTCCCCAATCTGGACCAAACTGTGGGACAAATGCCCACTTACTAACTCTTATTACATTCTATAAAACTTAAGGTGGTGATACAGATGAAGGCTAAGTTAGAGGCAGATGGAGGCTTGGTCTGTCCACAGTCACAAAAGGAGGCCTGAATTATGTGCTCACTCATTTAGTAAAGGCACTTTATTAAAAGTCACTGTAAGAACATATAATAGAAACACTTGACGTAACAGCAGCAAAACAGAGAACAAGCTTATTGTCATGCTCATTTATGCTAAGAATAGTCTAATTATATCTGAAATTTGAGTCATGGCAACTAGACTTCTTTTTATTGAGAGATTGAAATGTTTTGCTGTTCATTCAAACAGCTTCATCAGTCAGAAGAAAGCTAGTTGCAAGTCCTCCATTTGATAGTCACTTTGACCTCTTGTCACCCTGGTCTGAAATAGGCTCATAAGATGAACAATGGCCTGAATAGTCAATGTGTTGTGTTATCTCTACATGTGGTGACCCTGAGGTGCTGAGTGAAAGCTAAGATGTACAGAGGCCGACTGAGTTACGGAGCCCTCCCAAGCACGGAACCCAGAAGCCATCCCTATCCCCATCTCAACCTTGCTTAGCAAGGGCCCAGATGTCTTCTCATTCACTATGGATCCCAAAAACAGGTAAGATGGGAGCCAGAATCTGCAGGCAGAGACTTTCAGTCAGGTTCACACCCAGGGTGCAGGTTGTGGTGCAGAGAAGCAAGTGGGGGGCAATGCCAGGGATGGAAATTGTCTCCCTTTTAACAGGTTATAAGTGACCCCAGTGAACTCTGGATAACCCTGAGCACAGGCAAAACAGGCATGACTCAGGATGCCAGGGGAAAACAGGCTTATCACCCAGAGATCAGGCTAGCTACCTGACCAGAGCCCTTCCTCCCAGAGCCCCATTTTCCTCAGATCCCCCTCCTCTCTTCCCTCCTCCCTTCCTCTACTAGCAATAATTCCCATTGCCTATGTGACTAGCGGGTCTCTATCTCACCTCTCCCCTTGTGATGTTTGGAATGTTGTTTGTCACACCTAATAAAAACCTCAGTCTAGCCAGCTCTGGAGAGAGAGAGAGAGAGAGAGAGAGAGTGCACAGCACCCTGAGAGCATATTTGAACCCACTCTACAATGACTGAGAATCTTCACAGACAGTCTAAGTATGACATCTGTTTCTGAAAGAATTTGCTCATGTTCTTTAGCTGCAAAAGAGTGTGGCACATAATTTATAATGTCCTATTCATTGAAGTATTTTTTAAAAACAAAATAAGGGAAACCAAACCAAGTTGTAACATCATTCTTTTCTATCATTTGAAGACAAACAATGAAGGAGGGGGGGATCTCTACAGATGGGTCTCAGTTGTTTCTGACATACATTGGCATCACATAAAGAGGCCTCCCAAATAATATTATGCTTATTGAAAAAGCTGAGACATAAAGCATGATAGCATGACAAAGAAGTGAAGGAATCTTGCCTTTTGATACATATTCCTTTTGATTGAATAGTAAGTGGAATTTCATTTGCAAGCACTTCAATGAAATCTCCAGATATATGGTGCAACATTTTAAGCTGAAGGTACTTCTTCAAATAAGTGCTCAATTTGAAAGTCAAGCATCAGAGATGGATTTAACTAGGGCCACACTTTATTAAATCGTATCAACATTTAAGCAAACCAACCAACCTGAGAGGGGCCTGATGGAGTGCGGATCCAGGGTTGGAACCCCGGGGTCTCCCAGGACCCCTCCAACCAGCAAGCTTCAGGGTGAGTAAACTTCAGTTCCCCCCGGGTCCTCAAGCCCCTCCATTGGTGACTATTGGCCCGGGGGGGGGGGGGAGAAATCCCAGTGCATCCTTCCCCCAACACTGTAATCTCCAGATCCGCAGCATTCTGAGGTTGGGTGGACTAGAAGTGGGTATTACCCTTCCTGACTCAACAATTGCATTTTTTCCTTCTGCACTACCACCCAGTGTGACCAACACAAATAAACTCCTAACTACCCACCACCCGAAGATCAGTGTGGGATAGGCTAAAAATCCCTGCTCCCAGGCCCAATCTGTGAACAGGTCAAAAATTCCCCGAGTGCGACCAATAAGACTCTAACTAGCACTGAATAAAGCCAGTGGGCGGGGAATGCCTGCAGCCAAAATAGGCTGTACTGGAGGAGGAGTTCTGTTATATAAAGCCCCCCCCCCATCTCATCTCATCTCCAACCAAGACCTCTGGTAAGTCTTCTGTTATTCACTGGGGAGGGCAAAAGGACCCCCCTTTGGACTTTGCCTTTGGAGGGGTCCGCAATTGTCTCCCAACTGTACAAAATGACCATGCACACAGAGATATTGTACCCACCACAGCACTTTAATGTAGGACTGGGTGAAGAATTTGTTCCAATTCATTTTTTCAATACAATTTATACAGTTTATGCCTCTCAGAATCAAACATCAAGACAGGCATTTGGAAAGGCCTAGATTCCGTATATTTCAAACGTAATGATGCAATCTGTGCAGCAACCAAGACATTTGGGGAAAGCGTTTGTTAGAAAAATATCCACAAATACATTTTAGTGGGAGATAAATGTAAATCTATTAAAAGTGCACATATAGTTGTTAACAACAACAACAATCCAGGTAAAGATGTACCTCTCCCCCCAAAAGGGTAAAAAATACAACACACCCCTCACAGTCTAATAAAGATATGAATAATCTACAAGGTGGGAATCATAGACTAACATGACTTTTGCGGATATGCACATTTCTCTTTATAATAATTGTATCAGGTGAATAGTGCTGTCCTTATTTCTAGAAAGTGGTACTCAGAGGCACAGTCTTCCCATGAATGGAAGATTGAAGTTTTCTATGCAGAGCATAAAACTGGTATGCTGGGCTATATTTATTCACATATCAGAAATTTGGTATGGGAAATGGTCATAGTATTGTACAGTTTTTTATTGCATCTGTGCAGTATGGTATTTTGATCTTTATGTGTGCAAATGGCCAACTTCTTTTTGTTTCTGTGATGACAGTAAATCTGGAGCTGACCCTGGAACCCTTCCCAAGATTGAGCTGACCTAGAAGTCATGGTTAGGTAAAGCTCAGTTATAACAGAACTTGAAAATCAATACATTCCGCTTTACAGGGTCATGATAAAGTCCTTGTGGTTTCAATGGCAAAATGATTTTAGGATTTTGTAAAGGGCTTCTCCCCCACCATACCCCTTGTCAAATAGTTGTTGTTGTTTTTTGGAACAAAAATCTTTTAATGTTTTAGAAATGGCATTTTGAAAGCATTCACTGGTCCTTCTTAAAAATATACTTACAACATTGTAGTTTCAAGTGAAAGGTCCTGCATAATATGATTGTTGCTAGGAGATTATTGGGAACCAGCATATTCTATGGAATGTGAAGAGAAACAATGTGTGGACATATTCTAATCCTTCTTTTGTCATGATTGCTTTGGCACCAACCTCCTTTGATTTTTCAAGGTAGAGCTTCCCACAGCAATGACACATGGGCGCCAATACAGGGGGAGACAAGGAGATGAGGAATAAATGATGAATTGGACAACTAGTCCCAGAAGGGGGTGGTGACAATGAGCTGTGGTGCCTGGTCATCATCATTTATAATTTCATGGAAGACTTACCACCGTTCTTATTTTAGATGCTTGTTTCATTTCCCTTTATGTCATTTGGCTGGATAGCTTGGTGGTTTAGGTGCCTGGTTGTGGAACCAGAGGGTGCAAGTTCAATTAAGTGTGGATATGGAGAAGCTGAATAGTCCTGATATGCCTACCCCAAAAGGGCATGGTAAACTAATTCTGAGTACTCTCTACCTAGACAATCTTGGAAAGGGTGACCATAAGTCAAAACTGACTTGAGGGCATGCAGTTATTATAGTGGAGTTTAACCCCAAGGAACAGTTTACTGATGAGAAAATAGATACATACTACACAGCCCCTCCTCAATAAATAATAGTGCAAACAAAATGATTAGTTTAAGAGACATATCTTTAATAACTATTCTTAATGGTGTGAGGCAAGCATAAACAATTTTCATTTCATACAATACGTCCAGGTACCATCATGCAACTTACCAAATGCCAGCAATCCATGTTCCTAAGTTACCCTTCAGCCTCCAGTTACTCACGGATTGCAGGTTTTGTTTGCCACATACTCCAGCATCTAATGCACTTAACACAGTGGTGTCTAAACTTTGGCCCTCCAGATGTTTTGGACCACAACTCCCACAGTCCTTTGTCATTGGCAGACAGGCTTGGAATTTTGGGAGTTGTGGTCCAAAACATCTGGACAGCCAAAATTTGGACACCCCTGACATAATGTCTTATTCACTGATTATCTCCGATTGCAGTTGCAATTACTACCTGTGCCCTAATGCAATAAAGCTTGGTGCTGGCAAAAAAGTTTTAAAATACTGCCTTTTCCCCCACCCGATCAGGCATGGGAAAAGCTGGGATTTTTAATTTTATGGGAACTGAGCCCCAAGCGCCGATCAGCTGCAGTATGGGCCGGCTGAGGGTGCTTTTTAAAAAAAACAAGTGCCAGCTGCACTACAGCTGATCGGTGTTGCCACTTTGGAAGCTTCCTCTGTGGGGGCTGGTTGGCAGCTTGGGGAATGAAAAACAAAATGAACAAAATGAAATTTTTTATTTTGTTTCATTTCATTTTTCTTTGAGGGGACAGTATATTATTCCTTTTGTTACATAATGAAACAAATAACAAATATAGAAACAAATAAAAATTCATTTCGTGCCCATCTCTATTCAAGTTTTAAGAAGGTTCTGGCTTTCTCGTGTATGTGTGCAACACAGAGAAAGTGGCCAGAAACAACTACCCTGGTTTCCCCAGATTCCTTTTTAATTAAACAAAAACTTTGTAATTAAAAGTTTGGACACAAATCTGGCCAAATTTATTGTATTCTACAAACCAGAGTAAACAGTCTTAGACTGCGCTGAAGATCTACAATTAGATGTACTACATAAAGGTGTAATTAACCAATTTAAATGCAAGCAATGAAATTGCTGGATGAAGAAGAAATAGTCTACGCTCTTTGCAGACGGGAGAGTGTAGCATATTGAAATGTTGATTAATTTTTAAAGATGACATCACTAAAGAAAAAAAATAGGTCTATTGAACTCCTACATGTGGACTCGGAGGGAACCTGCTTCTCCTGAGTCTTGCCAGCAAAATCCTGCCTCAACCTTTGCAGCTAGACCTTTAGTTGACCTATACAGCTGGCAAACCTGGCAGCCAAATCTCATTCTTTGGCTACACATACTCCAAACCATCTTCTCACTCACTGCCCTCACAGTGGTTGCAGCTCCTTTTTGTATTCCGTCCATATCTAGTTTTCAAGACTAACAGTCATAAGGCTGATACTCATGGCAGGTCATTTGAAGTCAAGCTTAGCCATTGAACTCCCCCAGCTGCCCCCTTCCTAGTTTGACTGTACATCATACACAAAGAGTAGATACTCTTTGTACAAGTATGGATCAGACCAATAGTGGTGGTCTTAGTTTACCTGCTGGCATCAATCACTCTGTTACCCTTGCTATTGTAAACAGTAATCATCTGAAACTAAGATTCTTCATCCACTTAAACCCAGGGACCCTTCATCTTACCTTGCTTTGACACCAGTTGGTACCAGTGCTCCTCCATTTCCACTTCCTTATGTACCAGACATTATGGGTGTCATAATTCTCTCCCTTGTAAGTGGGGAGATGAGAGGTTGTGGTTCATCCCTTTGGGAGTCACAAAACCTTTGCTAATATACTATAATCTAACAGAAATCTGCCAGCAAATCCAAGTCTCCTTGTGTCCACTTTTGATCTGTAGTCTTCACCAACTGTGTTTCTAAGAGGAAGAAAAGTAGAGTTTCAAACCTGGATCTCCTACTTCTCTAGAAGAATGGAAGAAATAATACTTCCTGTTGACCATTGATGGGAGGGGCAACCATATGATTGCAGCCTTTCGGGGGTTTCAGTTCAGCGCAGTGGAGAAAATAGGGATAGAAATATAAACAAACAAACAAACAAACAAACTGCTGCAAGAGACTGTGGGAAAGGATGTTATGGACTTGTCCATGCCTAGCCTCTTGATAACAAGACAGTGTTGGGGGCAGTGGGATGGATCCTTTTAGGCAATTTTGCTGAAACAGACAAGCAAGAATGGAAAGGCCAATTCAATACACCAATTCCGTCTTCCTTGGCAGTACATTAGAACCAGATCTATCTGTCTGCTGGAGTTAATGCCTGCAGAGTCATTTAATGTACCAGCCACTACAGTGTTCTGAATGTTCTTACAGACACATTTTAGCATGATTCAGGTGAGACAGTAAAAGAATGAAAAATGTAATATATAAGGCAGAAGCAAATGAGTAATGATGAGTGTGAAAGTATGCTTGGCTGAGAAGACAGCTTCATCTACTGTGCTCTACCATCAAGTTCATCATCTTCTTTTCTTCAGCTCCTGGTAATCTGAATGTAAGTTGAACTTTTTTATATATACATCTGGATAGAAAGCAGACTCCCCACTGCCCAGAGCTGGTTCTTACCTTTCATCACAGCTCTTTGTTCTTTCAAATCTGAAAATGCCTCCCTCCCTTTCTTTTTAAAGACATGTTTCTAAATGGATCTATATTACGCTTTAAATTTTGAACAATTTACAGACAGTCACATAACTAGGGAGGGGCAAAAGGGTACATCTCCCCCCCCCGTGCAGCATCTAGTTGTGCCAAATGGCTCCCTACCCAGAAACCGCAGGAAGGTGAGTCTTGGACAATCTCCCAGAGCCAGTGCAGATGGCATGCGTAGCCCTTCCGAAAGTTTTCTTCAGCTGATGTGGGGGGAGTGGAGGGGAGAGTGCGGGCAAGAAGTCTGTGGTCAAGAAGCACCCACCTTTGCACCCAGCAGAAGTGTGGTTGGCTTCCATCCTGTTTTCACCCGGATCCTGCTTCCTGGAGAGGCTGGATAGGGCTGGAAAAGGGCTATCTTGAGGAAAACGAGAAACCCTCACCTTCTCTTCCTAAGAGTTACATTGTGGGGAAGAGCATGACTCCCAGTGTTGATTCCTCAGGGCCTTCAGTGCTGGGAGGTGGGCCGTCAAACACCCTTCTCAGGTGTCCATTAACTCCTAACCTTACCTGTCTTCCGCCACTACCCGCCACAGCACTGGGGCTACTTCTTATGCCCAGCGCCTGCCACCAAAGCTGCCAAAATGGACCCGAGCCCCCTTTGCTGTCCCTATCAGGTTTGCAACTAGCTCTTTATTAGACAGTTTCTCATTTCCCCCTAGTAAATAATGAAAATAATAAACCTCCTCAGGTATATTAATATTTAAATTTGTTTCCCAAACTATTTTAGCTCCTCTACCTTTACCATATTATTTTTCAATAATACATTTATATATTAACAAAGTCAATCTTATACTTTTATTTTTATCTTTTTGAATACAGTATTGTTCAAATTCTGTAAATGATCTTCTAGGGTCAGATTTTTGACATAATTTAACTGCAAGTATCAGAAAGATCAAAATAGCACACACACAAAAACTTTGATGCATGTTTTTGGCACCACACCTGGCAGCAACAGAAGGAGGAAAGGAAAGAAACACCCCTGTTTCTACTGGCCTTGGACACCAAGTTATGCCACTCGATCTTCATGGCAGTTTCTCATGAGCTTATTTAAGGATGCCTTCTGCAGGGGAAATTCAGTGTTCTTCTTTCAATAGTTCAGGCATCATCTGAGTTATATTGACTTCCAATGCAGTAGTATTAATGATATGTGGCTTCTGAGCCAAGGTACTCAAGCCAATAGCTCATAGCTAGGAATGTTTAAAATTGTATCTTTAAAGACAGGTTATGCATGACAGACAATTCCTTGGGGGAACTTTAATCATGTGTGCATTCAATGGACTTGATTGAAGTCATCTTTCATGTCGGAAACATCACACTTACAAAAAAAGGAACAATGGGCCTGTGGCCCCGAGAAGAATCATAAAGAAAAACAAGCTAATTTGCAAACCTTGGAAAGTGACAAAATCTCCCGCTGTGACAAGCACACACATAGTCATCCCTTAAGGAATTCTCTCTTCAAGTGACTGCCTATCGAAGTAGATAAGGACAGAGATGTGTGTAGAATATAGAAAACTATAGCCTCTCGTCCTTTGCTTTCCTTGTTGCAATTACAAAGCTGTTTTTAAAAACCTTATAAATATTAAGAAGTATATTATCCCAATGAATGCTTTCCCATCAGGACCAAAGAAATGCACTGGGAAAACGTTGGTATCCCGCAGCGTGTGAATGAAAATTATATTAGACACATATTTTGTTTAAGTGGTGTAAACCCCAATGGAAACAACAGATCTAGGGTGGGTAAGTCCCAACAGTAATCTGTGACTCCTCTTGTACTAAAAATGCAATTACATGAGCAAAAAGGGTAATTAGATCCCAACTAAAATCTGTCTGCTGGAAAATGAGACAAATATCTGCCATGAATTAGAACCCATTTCTCTTAACAGACCTCTAATTAGAGAAAAGAAATGGAACTGAAACCAAAACAAAAATGCAGTAACTGAAATCTTATCCAGAAATAATCTCTTTATTATACAAACTAATAACCATTGGAAGCACAGAATGAGTGTGTGTGTGTGTGTGTGTGTGTGTGTGTGTGTGTGTGTGTGTGTGTGTGTGTGTGTGTGTGTGTGTGTGTGTGTGTGTGCACGTGTGCGTGTGTGCACATATCTCTCTCTCTCTCTCTCTCTCTCTCTCTCTCTGTGTGTGTGTGTGTGTGTGCACGTGCGCGTGTGTGCACATCTCTCTCTCTCTCTCTCTCTCTCTCTCTCTCTCTCTCTCTCTCTCTGTGTGTGTGTGTGTGTGTGTGTGCATGTGCGTGCATGCGCTTGTGTGCGTGTGTGTGTAGCTGTATATGGGGCTGCCTTTGGAAAGTCCTCAGAAACCTCAGCAGGTCCAAAACTCTGAAGCCAAATTGCTAACTGGGGTTGGCTAGAGAGACTGCACGCACACTCTGTTATAGTAATTAGGTTCTTTGAAAGAAGAAGGGCTTAGTTTAAAAAAAAAGTCAGCCTGAGAAATACATACAAATCACTCTTTGTGTCTCAGCTTGACAACTATGGCAGTGATCACACCAACAGTTTTTCCCAAATTCTCCCCCTTTGGTTTTGCAATTTAAATTTGTGGTCACATGATGCATGACCATTAGCAAATCATTTATCTCGTGCTTGTGTGTGTGTGTGTGCTTGTGTGTGTGTGTGTGTGTGTGTGTGTGTGTGTATCTTATTTTATATAGAGGTTCTAAATAAAACAACCCCTAGGTTCATCTTGAATTGGAAGGAAATGACTGCAGACCCTGAAATGAATGCCCTGTGACCTCAAAGCATGACAGGAATGTGATTAAAAGTTGTATAACCACAGGGGGGCATTTCCTCGGTGTGCACAACATCTGTGTGTCCTCAAACAGACCTCAATGGAAATGTTTGGTAGCTCATTTCGGCTAGGTGCAAAATCTCCTTTGTAAAAAAGAGGCAAGTTCATAGATGTGCACAGCTTTCTATTTTTTACTCAAGGACTGCAGCAGAATGTCAATTTTAATTAAAAGTAACCTGGTAGCCAAGGGAGTTCAAAATGAAGATAAATAACAGGGGTGTGTACTTCTATGATGTCTGCACAACACAAGTAGCATTTGAATCATGGGCATATCTCTTTCTGCAACTTTCAGATGTGCACAAGCTATAGGCTGTCTGGTAATATACAGGCAATGCAACATCTGCCCCATCCAGGCAGTGTGGAACTGATGAAAAAGATCCCATCAAGTGGATTCCTGATACAGTGGTACCTCTGCCTACTCTACGAGCATCTTTACTTATGAGTAATTCACCTTATAAGCCAAAATCCTTCCCCCTTTTAAACTGCCACCTTACAAATTTTAGATACGGTTTCCTCTACGTACGATTCCCCCAGCCTTGCATTTCCTGCCCAGGCTTTGAAGGCAAGAGCCGGCCAGCTGGGTAGCGGGTGGAGGGGAAGCAGAGATAATGCCACCGCCTCACCCATCTCTTCCCAACAGCCTTGCCTACCAGCAGGTGGGGAGCAGGCAGAACCTGCTTGCCTCCCCCAGCCTTGCTTTCCCTGTCTGGGCTCATGCAGTGCCAAATTCAAAAGGATCTAGCCTTCCCCCTCCTCCCCTTCACTTGGGCGAAGGGGGAGGGCTGGATCCTTTTGAATTTGCCCCAGCACCAGTGAGGGTGCTCATTCGTCACCAAATTCAAAAGGATCCAGCCTTCCTCCTCCTCCTCTGGATCCTTTTGAATCTGGCACCGCACAAGCACCCACGCTGCTGTCGAGGCAAATTCAAACGGATCCAGTGGGTGGAAGGGGCAAGCCACACAAGCATGCCTGTGCCTCCCTTCCACCCACCTGAGCCACATGCATGATGACATGGCTTGCCCCTTCCACCTGCCCAAGCTGTACCGGCATGCACCGATCAGGTAGGCAGGCGGAAGGGAGGCGTGTGCATGCAGAGCCATGCCAGGAAGCACTGAGGGAGTCGAGATGGTGAGTGCATGGGTTTCAAAGGGTTACAGGTGAGCTGCCATGGCTTTAGCCCTTTGAAACCCATCCCCTGCCACCTTCCCCTAGGAATGCATTGAAATCTGTTCCCTCCTGAATGGATTAATTGATTTTCAATGCATTCCTATGGGAAAATGGTGCTCTACATATGAATTTTTCTACTTCTGAGCATGCACTTGGAACAGATTAAATTCATAAGTAAAGATACCACTGTATATCTATTAGAATGAAATGGCCAGATAGTATGGAGTCTCCAGGTTTGCAAAGGTTGAAACAAACTAGAAGGGATTCACATTCTCTTCTCTTCTTGCTATACATTAGACTTCAGGCCTAGCAGCAGAGCTATGAGTTCTGTAACCTAAAGATGAAACACTCCATGTCAAGATAGGATGCTGCCTTATCAGCTTCAATGTTGCACTGACATATGTTCTTCCTCTATGCAGCGATTTAAGTGAAAAAGTGTTGCAGGCTGATGATATGGCATGCACTTAAGACAGCGCATGCACAAAGCTAGTCTTAGTAGTCACCATAGATGGAGAATGTGCCAGGATTCAAGAGAAAACTTGACTGTTATTCAAGAAGATATCAGGGGTAGGAAACATCTGACTCTGTCCAGATTAGAGATGGGCACGACTTAGCGGTATTTCCGTTTCCGTTTCCGTTTCTCGGTTCCGTTACTCTACGGAAACGGTAACACTCCCCCAACTTCGAGCTCGAACCGACGAACGAACAATTTTGGTCTGATTTGTCGTGCTCGTTCCTTGCATCGCGAGATCGCGCGATGCCACACGCGGCACAGAAAAAAAAGTTTTTAAAAGTTAAAAAAAAACCCGGTTGGCCAAAAAGCAGGCGGGAAAATGCCTGCCGTGCCTCAGGGCACCTACCAGAGGGGTTGTTTCTGGAGGTCCCCGGCCTCCCCCCTCATCCCCCGTCCTGGGCTGCTCTGGTGGGACTCGCCGCAGGCTCGCAGCCAGCAAAAAGCCCAGTCTGCAATTGCACAGGAAAAAACTTTTAAACTCTCCCCCCACCCATTGAAAAATGCCTGCTTGACTAAGGGCGCAGGGCACCTTGGTAGGGGGGGTCCCGCCTCCCCCCCGTCCTGGGCAGCCGGATCGCGAGTCGCCAGCCATGCCATGCGGTGCGGGCGGGGGATCCAAACGCAATATTGTTTTTGAAATCGTGGTCCAAAAACACACAAGCACAACAGAAACACGCGAAAATTTATAAACTGCCAGATTTTTCACAGTAGCAGTGGGTTTTTTCTTGCAACGAAAATGTCTCTCCTTCCTCCTCTGTCCTCCATTGATTTTATTTTATTTTATTTTTATTTAACTGCAGCATCATTGCCAAAAAGCCCCTCTATAGCCCTAATTTAATGTCTAAGACATGTAATGGACTGTTACTTGTTGCATATGAGCGCATATCGAGTGGGGCAACAAAATGTCTCTCCTCTCCTCCTCTGTCCTCCTGCGCAAGCTGGCCAAGTGGCCAGCCATGTGGGAGTGGACAACCATGCAAATTTTTGGAGCCATCCCACCAGTCGCATGGCCACTTGGCCATGGAGACTTCTGGGATGTGCCAAAAAGCCCCCTAAAACCTGCCCTAGCCCTAACCCTAACCCTTGACTCCGTACCCATACGTCACAGACTGTCTTCTTAGTGGGTCAGAGAGGCACCCAGAGGTGCAACCCACTAGCCCACCGTAACCTTACCCGTCACTAGCCTAACCCTAGCTCTTGCACTAAGCCACCTTAAAGACAGATCTACTTGCTTGCATTGCACTACACGCAGCAAGTACAATTCCCTTCTGTGTGAGACATGGTGGTGCCAGAGCCTTGTGCAGGGCGGGCATGACACTATCACTCTCACTGGTCTCACTGTCTGCACATTATGTTATGCAATATCCATATGGCTATTGCATAGCATTTTCGCAGCAGCAGGTGAGGAGGGGAGAATGTGCCAGGAGCCCATTCCCTTTATAGCGGGCCAGAGGAGGACCCACCCCACAGAGGTGCCTCCAGGACTGTAATATTCAAAAGAAGATATCGAAATGGGGGGTAGGAAACATCTGACTCTGTCCAGATACAAACATATCTAGAATTGTGATTAAATGGTAAGATAATACTTCCCAGCCACCAGCTATGGTTAATCAGAGGTGTCATATGGATGACCCATTAAATGACTGACACTGCATTGCATGCTTGGAAGTACCCAATCAAAGAAGTAAGGCTCAGAATCTCCTGACAACAGGGAGCTCTGCTTCCTTCCAATGCAGTTTTAAGATGTGCTATTATGAGTAGAGATAGGCATGAAATGATTTTTTTGTTTCATTATTTGTTTTTCGTTTCATTACGTAATGAAATGAATAACGGCCCTAGGGGAAAATTTAATACGAAACAAAATGAACTGAGAAAAATTGGTTCAGTTAGGTACTTTTTGTTAATGGGGAGGCTGAGATGTCTCCTACCTGGTGCTGGTCTGGACGTCCTTTCATGCCAAGCTGCACAAAGGGAGCATGCACCTCATCAGCACCATCAAGGGACGTGGCGTGTTCGAGCCTCAGCCCAGCCCCAGGAGGAAAGATAAGCAGGCTGCGTTTAGGTGGTCAGAGCAGCGCAGCTTCAAAGCTGCCCCCCCTTGCGTCTCCCTCCCGTGGCCCGTTATCATGGGGCCGATCGGGAGGGGAGATAAGGAGGCCGTGCTTTGGTGGCCAGAGCAGTGTGGCTTCAAAGCCGCTGCCCCCTTGCTCCTCCCTCCTGTGGCCTGTTATCACGGGGACGATTGGGAGGGGAGATAAGGAGGCCACGCTTAGGTGGCCAGAGCAGCACGGCTCTGATGCCGCTCCCCCTCTTTATTCTTCCCATGCCCGTTCGTAGGCAGCCCCCCAGCTCCGACTGGCCCCAGGGGGCGCACAGTCAGTGCTGGGGGAAAACCGGTTTAAAACATATAACGAATTAATGAAACAACAAAATGAAATTTTTCCGTGAAAATTCACAAAAAAGAAACAAAATGGAACAAACTCCTTAACTAAATGAAACAAAACAAAACACCATTTTTTTAATTCATGCCGATCTCTAATTATGAGTCTGTAGTTAGACTTAGATGCCCTAGATGCCCTAAGCACATCCAATCTCGCCTGATTTTGGAAGCTAAGCAGGGTCGGCCCTGGTTAGTACTTGGATGGGAGACCACCAGGGAATACCAGGTGCTGTAGGCGTCTGGAGTAGGAACTGGCAAGCCACTCCAGTACTGCTGCCAAGAAAACTCCATGGACATGGGGTCACGAAGAGTCGGTCACGACTGTAACGACACAACACACAGTTAGACTTATAATTAAAAGCATTTTAAAAGTTTTTCTTTGGAAATGTTTGAGCTGCTGAAAAAGCAAAGAAAACATACAGTAATTATTCAAATTGCAGGCCAAAATGCAATTTCCTCTCTGTGTTCAGCAGGACAGTGACTTTAGAAACATTTTTGTCAGATTTATTTATTTATTTATTTATTTATTTATTTATTTATTTATTTATTTATTTATTTACACCTTGCCTTCATAACAATTAAACTACAAATCTCAATATGACCAGTCCAGCAATTAACATCATTAAAATCAGTGTTGTTGGCATCATCATCATCATTATCCTAATCCCACTTTGACTTTGAATTTCCGTTTTCCTGTGGAAATTCAAAACTGTGAAACCTTTATCATCCACATTCCTTATTTAGAACCCTAAATGATCTACTTGATTATTTTGTATTCAAACAAAAAGGGCACTTCTCTTAAAGGAAATATTTGGATGATGTGAATGTCAAGCCCAAATTTTGGACAGAAAGCTAAACCTTTGCAAGAGCTCTATAAAACTAGTGGTTATGAATACAGTGTCATAATTATGTGTTGTTAACACTCGTCTTCTAGTTGTAAAACTTCCAAGATCAAAACAAGTGTGGGGTTTTAGGACTAGTTGTTGAATTATAAACATTGTGTAATAAAGCATTCCCATCCCTACTGTTATAATGTGATAAGAAATTGATAAGTGTGTCTAAAAATTCCAAACATTGTGTGACAGAATTGAGAGCAATGCTAAGAGAAAATCTGATGATAGTCTACACGTTTGTCAAGTATTTTAAAAACTATTGGCCTAAAACTGAATGCCTCTCCCATAAGCTTTCTACTGCCCTAAAAATACTAAATGGAAAGCTTAAGGAACTTGAAGGTTATGCTGTTATAGGTGTCACTAGCCGTGATCCATGTTTGCAATTTGATAGCAAGTCAACGTTAAAGAGAGCTATCTCTGGCGTGCAGAAGGGCCTGTTGCAGGGGAGGTATTTCTGACAGGTGATAAACTGGGGAATTTTTAACTGATATAGCAGTTGTGCTTATTAGAGAGGTCATCTTTGCAGAGGGATGTTTATGAAACTGATAACTAGACACACATCTTTACTCACACTGATAATTTCACTTTTGTGAAGTCAGCACTACTCCTGTAACTAAATGATAAGCACACCCTGAAACTTCATGAACTCTGGTTGCATGGAAATGCTACTGTATACATCTGTGGAGACTCTCAGTCATTCATCTACTTGGATGAGTAGTGAAAATGTTTCAATCCCAGAAGAAAGAAAAGTCCAGTTGCCATGACTCAACTCCCAGACTCCTGTGTATAAGACTGTCACTTAGGGATGAAAAGAATATCAATTAAATGCTTGGATGTTCACTGTTTCGGCTGTCTTGAATGATGAGACACTTTCCAAAAGTGTTTTCAACCCTTATGACGTAGAAAAGAACACTATTTTCCTCTCACTGAGGTCTCCATAATTTCTCCGAACTGCCCATGCAAAGCATGTGTGTTTTCAAGAAGTGCAACACACCCAAACACCACAGGTGCAAAATGAGACCTGATGGTCAAAAGAGACACAAACACCCTGTCCAATCATCTAATTCCCCTGATGTCAGTGCAACAAAGGAACTACCGTCGCCATTTGCTCAAGTTACATTATTTGATGTGGAGTATTATTAATTGTGTGGAAGCACAATTTTGCTTGGTTTGTGCCCAAACTCCCTCCTGTTTGGTTTTCTTCTCTTGTTGAGAGTGTAACAAGGTTCTTTGCCTTCTCACAGGGCAAGGGAAATAATTTTGCCCTTCCTTCTTCTCATTTGCAGTGATGCAAGAAAAGAAAATGTCTGCCACCTCACACTGTATGTCTAGTGCTATGATCCAGCATGGTGAAGGTAACCCTGTAGCCATCTGTTGTGGCCTTCCATTCATTTCTTGCTGATTCAATTTCTGCTGACCTATGCAGTGGCAAATCTGGGACCCTTGCCAACCACTATAGACAGCTGATGGGTTATATTTGATTTAACACATCAAAAGCCCTGTAAGTCTTTCCCACTTAGTATATACATATAAAATCACTTTACGATTAGAATATGTGAAGCTTAATGCTCATTATTTCATGTACACTGGATTTATCTTTCTTTGATGATGCACTGTAATAATATCTAAAATTAAAATATACTAAAAGGATATGAGCTTCTCCGAAATATGTAATTTTCAAGATGGCCTTTAATTCCCTTCTATGGCTTGCAAGTGCCACTCATCCTTAAAATGTTTGCAAATGCTCATTCACAAAATCGTCTCAGTGAAAGATTTCAAGTCTCATATTTTTCATAAAGATATGAAAGAATGGTTTTCCAGCTCACAAAAGCAGCACAGTATTACTTGCTGAGGGGAAAATTCAACACAAGTCACTTGTCTAATATTCTTTGTTAATAAAATGCATTGGTTTGTAAATATGGCTTAATGTTCTTCTATATCCACAATTCAAAACACCAGGAAATGGCCCAATATCATTGTTCAATATTTTGCCCATGTTGATAGCAGGAAACAATTTGCCAAGCTTTACATAGCAAAGGTGCCAAGGTTCACGTTGCCTGAATGTAGCCATCACCAATGGCAGAAATGACGATGGCCATCACCAATGGCAGCAGTCAATATGGTTTACAGTATACCCTCTTCTACTCACTACCATTCATCAAGTGACACCAAGCAAGGGAAATTAACAGTTTCTCACCAAATACAAATCAATTGTTGAGGCTGTTTTTCAACAAATGTGAATGATATCCTTTTTTCCTGCTGACAACATGGGCACAATATTGTGTATCAGTGTTGGACCATTTCCTGGCATTTTGAATCATAGGTACTAAAGCACAATATATCATATTCATAAATCAGAGACTTTTTGAAGAATTGAATGTCTGGGCTTTTAAAAACAGAAGTTTAAATATACATACACAGCACACAAAATCCAGCCTAAACTTCCAGCATGAAGAACTTGAGCAAAAAATCTGTGTTATGGCTGCTGAAGAGGATAGAAGTAAGAACAGCCTGAATGTTGTCCCACTCCCTCTGTGCCAAAAATTTTTTGAAGGGCTATTTGGTACTTAATGAAATGGTGAAGTAAAGCTGTGAGCAAGCAACCTCTCAGATAGACTAATTTTTGACCTGCTCAAACTGCAGAATGCAGACATGAAAGCTATGTTCATATTTCCAAACTTTTCCCTTGGGGTAGGCAATCTGAGGGGTGGGAGCTATATGGGGAGGGGGGGAAGCCCTCTATGAACACGTTTCCCTAATATGTCACCTCATTTTTTCTGAGAGAGAGAGAAAAAAGAAAGAAAGAAAAGGAGACATTGGAATTTCAAAGATTGTCACTTGAAACCAAGGATAAAATCAGAATTGAGTTGAGCACATAGTAGTGGTGGTGGTGGTGGTGGTGGAGGAGGAGGAGGAGGAGGAGGAAAGTCACCCTATAATAGTCTCATTGAATCATTAGGGATTGGGTGAGTTAAGTTCCACTGATTCAAATAACCCTATTATAGCTGTGACATACTTCATCATAGTATTTATTTATTTATTTGCTTTATTTACATCCAACCATTCTCCCAATAGAAAAAATGGTTATTGTTTAGAACCAATGGAATTTACAGAGCAGTTGATTCACCAAGTCCCCTCTGATTCAAGGAGCCAACTCTACTATAAGTTGTGTTCCAAACAACTTACAGCCAATACATCTAACAGATTGCATGAAGGTGCCACAAGACTCTGTATAATAAACCCATTCGCTTACCAGTGCACACATTTCTCCCTGATTTTCCTGAAACAGATGTACATGGAAACTCTTCCAAAAAGGCACCCCATTATACATGAATGCCTTAGCATTTCCTGCCATTAGACCCCTTCAGCCCCTATTTGTTGTTCTTTGATGGGGGTTTTGAATATATCCAGCAAAAGGCACAAGATTTTGCAACTAGCATCCTCTCTGTCTTTACCGCACTGTTATACATACATACATACATACATACATACATACATACATACATACATACATACATACATACATACATACATACATACATACATACATACATACATACATTTTTTCAGTATGAGATATATATGACTGAATAAGGACACACCCACCCACCTGTGTATATATACTGTATACAAAGAGAGAGAGAGAGAGAGAGAGAGAGAGAGAGAGAGAGAGAGAGAGAGAGAGAGAGAGAGAGAGAGAGAGAGAGTTATCATAAATAAAGCTTTCAATATTCTGACGTGAACACCTGTGAGCAAAAAGCCTTTCGGTGTTAACATTTTCCCTGCATTGCCAGAGACGGCAGAATCAGCTAATAAACAGGTGCATCCTCCTGGAAGGAGGAAAGGATGCTGAGTGATAAATAAAACATTAAGAAAAGAAAAGAAAAGAAAAAGAATCTCCAGAATGGGAGACCCGTCTAGTGGCTTTAATGTATGCTATTTCTGCTTACATGGGTTTTTCATTCTGCTAACAAAATTATGGGACAAAACAACAAAATAAGCAATTTGTCTGTGTCATGACAGAGCCATACGCTTGGCTGTATACTGGAAAAGTGTACCATGATGGATCACAAAAATTCCATGTTGCCTGATGCACTGATTTACTAAATCTGATGTGACAATAAGCCTGCCTTGGCAGCAGCGCACTCTTGTTCTCTCTCTCTTTTCTTTCTTTTCCACAATTATTATTGAATCCAACTACACAGAGGTACATTAAGGTCCTGTGTTTGCTATTTATTATTTTATCTATCTCAGGGAAAGGACCATAGTGTTTAATAAATAACTTACAGGGGCTCTAGTTCCACCATGTATTCACAAAATGTTCCCAATATCCTCCTGACTTTCTTGATTTTAAGAAGTCAAGTTTTAGCATCCAGCTAATGAAAATGTTAACATAATGGCAAGTAGTGCTCTGCTTCCTGAAGGATACCCCAGAGGGAATAAAAAAAAAAACCGCACCCCATTCCCCCTGAGCTGATCCATGCCAGAATAGATAGACCCACCCTGTAACCTTTTGAACACACTCCGGCCCCATCCTAGTTTGTGACCATGCCAGTATTTGTGGATTTCCAGAACCTGAGGTGAAGGAGGTGACTGTGACTCAGGCACAAGGTTGCATAGCACCACCAAAATTGCTTCTGGCAGAGTTATATGTCCACTTCAGAGGTACAAGCCCAGCCCATAGAAAAGAATTAATACAGTGGTCCCTGGCCCATTTGCGGTTCATATACTGCAGTCCCACTATATTGCGGGACCGCAGTATATGAAAAAGGCCCCCTGGGGTAAGGGGAAAAGGCCTGTTTCAGGCCACCCCAGGACTGGTGCTGCCTCAAATGGGTCTGTGAGGGCCTTCCTGAGCCTTCTGGAGGCCCCCAAGGGCCTGGGAAGGCCCTCACAGGAACGTTTGGAGCAGCACCAGTCTGGGGGTAAATAGAAAAGCCCCCAGCTAGGTGCCCCAGGCCCGACCCAACCTGCATCCACATATCACAAATTTTCAATTATCATGGGTCAGGTCGGGTCCCTAGCCCCCACAATAGGCAGGGGGTCACTGTAGTCACCATTATTATAAACGTTGACCACGGCACCACTTCCTCACTGAGAATCCAAACAGGACTGCAAGCATTCATGCAGATTCACACAGGTGTGGCTGGCAACATTCTTAAAAGTCAGTGTGTGTGTGTGGGGGAGATTTGAGAAGGAAAAGCCCATGAGATGTGCCACGCTGACCAAAGTCCTTTATTTTACATTGCAGCTTTTTAAAGACAGAGAGTGACCACTATATCCTGGCAACCTCAGTCAGAAACCCACAGTGCAGGAGAGGTCTTGGTTTTCATTGGTAATGGGGAAAGCTGCTATTGTCAGTGTCTCCTTTATGAGGCCTTGATGTTCTAGATTTCCTTGTGTCCTATTTTAGTTGCACGGCGTCTTTCTTATTTTAACATGTTTAATCATATGAATGATGGATTTAAGATCTGTCATAGCACAACACTCACATGCACAACACTCGGATGCCCCAGCACAACCATTATCCAAAGTGACTGAGAGGGATTTGAACCTTGTTCAACAGAGTCCTAGCTTCCATAAAAGCTTTCAATTTTATCATCTTCAGCGCCTCTAGTTGTAGCACAGACTTGAATGATATTTCAGTTGATGAGTTTTCCCAAAACTTTGATTTTGGGGAATCTACATAAAACCCACCCACACAGATCGGTAGCTGCATAAAAATTCCCCAAACCCCTCATAACAAAAAAGAGCCACAATCAAAAGTCTTGTAGACTGTGCAAAATGAAACTGTGAAGCTGAATTCCTCAACACTGAACTCAACCACCTGAATTGGGCTCTACAGGCAAATGGCTATTTCAAGAATGAAATCAAAAGAGCCATCAAACTGGAAAAAAACAACACTAAACTGAAGAAGAAAAATAGCCTCCAACAAAGTATTCTGCCATACATAAAAGGAGTCACGGACTGCATGGACAAAGTGTTGAAAAAACACAAGCTACAAACAGTATTTAGACTAGAGATGGGCACCGAACCACAAGCAAAAGTGGCCAGTTCACACAGTAGAACAGCTAACAACACTCATCAATGATACTTGATTAGGTCTAGTATTATAGCACTGAACTGCTTGTATTAGAGCCACTCCATTCTTTTTCAATATGTCATTTCTAGAGTAAAATATTTAGTAGTTATCTAACTGAATACGTCCCATTCTAGTCCACTTTAGTTGGTGCTGCTGCTGTCCAGTGGCTGCCTTCCAAAAGTTTCTCTGCCCCACCACCATTGGAATTATCCATCCTCTTCTGCTGATACAAGCATTAGTTCTGACAAGCTGTGGACAGCAAAGGACAAGCGCTGACCATGAATGGCTCTGCTAGGAGTCCTGGCTTGCAAAGGACTCTGACCTCCTGATAGCATTGTTCCTGGCTTCTCTGACGCACTTGATGCCTCTCAATAATAAGAGCATCCTTAGATAGCCCCAGCTGCCCGCATTTCCTATCAGCTTCCAGGCGCTCTCCCAAATGCTAACAATGATGGTCTTTAACAATTGGTTTGGTCTTAGGCCTGTATATACTAAGATAAACTTTTTTTCATTGTACCCCTCTCTTCCGTATCTTTAGAAGATTTGTTGCCTCATGTCTTCCTTGTTACAAGCGTGAGAACTGTGTAAGCATTGGAGGCAGACCTTTTGATAAGCCCCACAGAGACATTCATCTGTGGAAAAGCTGAAGTGCAGAGGACGTGAGGCATGGATAAGCATCCCAATGTGTTTACCTGTGGTTTGTTTGTGTGCTTTTCCCATATACCTGTGCTAGTTCTGTGGAGAAACTGCAAAAGAGACATAAATGTTACCAGCAAAACACCCTACGGAGCACTCTGGCAAGTGAGGAATGGCTGGCCCCATCTGGACTGGCTTTAGGCGGTTTTTTCAAATGTTGCTCTTTCAATAAATAAATAAATAAATAAATAAATAAATACATAAATAAATAAAACCACATTTGCTGCCAGCTAATAATACCAGTTGAAGAGGGGTTAAACCCTCTCTTTTGGGAGAAGCAAACATCTCATGCTGTATTTTATGTTAAAGTTTATTGCATTTGTAGGACTTTTTCCCCAAGCTGCCATTTCATGGTTTTATTTTAACTACTCTGTACACTGTAAAATGTTCCAGATTTTTTGGGGCGTGGGGGGGGGGGGCAGGTAAAGTTTGGACTGTGTAATTTAAAGCGAACAAACATTGCTAGGAGGCAAACTTTTGTCAGGATATAAATAATAAATGTTACAATAGTAACCTTAGAGCTGCAGAGCTGAAAGGGACCCTATGGGACATTGAGTCCAATCTCTGGCAAGGAGGCAACATGGGAAATTGAACTCCCAACCTTTGGTTCCACAGCCCAGATACTTATTCAACTATCCAGTGGTTCTTTACAAGGGTATTGTGGGCCACAAAAAGGAATAAAAGTATCCTTGTCATATTTCAGGCAGTTTTAAAATATTTACCATACCTTCTAGGGCCATAGCTTCTTATCTACAGCCCATATGGCTAGTGTTGCTTGGTCAGCAGCATCCTATTATAGTGTATCATGGAGATGAACTCCTTGGCAGAGTAGCGGAACAATTTATTTCCTGGTTCCATTTATATACCATCTGGTGGCAAACCACTACTCTGGGCAGTTTGCAACACATGACCTAATTCCTCCCATCTTAATGTTCCCTCTAAAGTTGCACCACTGTGCAGTGTTGTGTCAGTACTCTGTGCCCCCAGACAGTGTGAGCTCCCATTTAGTTTCCATCACAGCCAGGCATCCACATGCATAGGGTGATGTGGATCCCTGCCCAGCACAGATGAAAACGTAGAGGGAACGTTGCCTTACAGCAAAGTGCCAAAGTATTTCCACCAAAAAACAAAACAAAACAAAACAAAACCACACACAGGAGGATGGTTATAATGTCAGGTGAGGTCTCTAAATTTGTACTTCCCTTTAACTACATGAAAACCCTTCATGTGAGTAATAGATGAAAAGGCCTTTGGTTTCTCCTTAACCTGTAAATTATAGATAATATCACTGCACAATTTTCCATGATGTGGCAAGTCAGGATTGGAGAAGAACATAAGAACTAGACATGGGCACGACTTGGCAAAATTCTCGTTTCCGTTTCTGGTTATCATTTCCGTTACGTAACGGAAATGGTAACGATAATTAAGCCGTCAGAACTCGAACTCGAACTGAAAAAAGAAAAATTTGGTCGGGTTTTTCGTTGTCGTTTGTGGCGTCATGGCGATCGTGCAATGCGAAGCACAGAAAAAGTTTTTAAAATTTTTTTAAAAAAAACCCGACTCCCGGCCAAAAAAGCAGGCAAAAATATGCCTGCCTGAGGCTTTGCTACCTACCAGATGGGTGGTTTCTGGGGGGTCCCCGGCCTTTCCCTCCCTCTTCTCCTGTCCTGGGCTGCTTGCACCAGGCTGGGGGGGGGTGTCATCCTTGTCGTCTCACCATGCCATGTGGTGGGGGGGATCCAAAATGGCAACCGCAATTTTTCTTTTGAAATCATGGTCAAAAAACACACCAAATCACCACAGAAACATGTGAAATTTAGTTATTTTAAATGCCTGAATTTTAATAGTAGCAGCAGTGGGTTTTTTTTATAGCAATACAACGTTGTATTGATTTTATTTTATTTTATTTTTTTATTTTTTTAGACCTGCCCATTTGGGCTGGGCATGGGATGGGACCATGCAAATTGTTTGAACCATTCCACCAATGGCATCGCCAGGTTTTTGACTGACACTTCTGGATGTCTCGGAGGGCATAAAAAGCCGAGGCACCTTCCAGAAATCGCAGTTGGGTGTATGGATGTGGTTGAAGGAGGAGGGCTGGCTCCTGGCGCTGGTGTGATCCGAGATTGAGGAGGGAGGCTGGAGGCTTTAGGATTTAAGTTAGGCAGGCAGGGAGGGAATTGAATTTAGAAAACAATTTCTTTGATTCTCTGCAGCTTTGTCTGCTGAAGGGAATAGCAGTTTATTCTTTATTTCTTCTCTGGCAGTTTGTGAGGATATTTTTCTGATATTGGATAAAGGGGGAGGTTCAACTGGGAGTGGGAGGTGTGGATTTATTTTAAAAATATATTATATACTACCATTTATTTTATATTTTCCCAACTTCAATTTGCTTGCACACACAAACATTTGGGGTGCAAGCCAAGAACAGAACCTTTATCCTAAGTGATATCCTAACTGCCCACTCGCCCGTCCGCCCCGCGCTGCCGCCGCCCGCCCACTCACCCGCCTGCCGCCGCCACCCACCCATGGCCCCCTGCCACCACCGCCCACCCGCACCTCCCCCCCGCTGCCCACCCTCCACCGTGCCCGACACCTAGGGCGCAAAAACACCTAGCGCCGGCCCTGATTGCGGGATGCCCCTATGCTCTGGGAAGTCAAATCGCGGTAAATCGCTGTGGAAACGACAAACGACAAACAAAACGACAATTTTTTGAAAAATTTCACGACAAACGGAAACGACCCAAAACAGACCCGTTCTGACAAATGAAAACTCGAAACGTCATTTTTTCTGGTCGTGCCCATGTCTAATAAGAACATAAGAACTTTGACCCTCCAATTATTTTGGCCTAATACTGCCATCAGTCCTATTCATCATGGTTAGAGATTTGGAAGGGGCGTAAATTTAAAAAATGAATCAGTGATATCAATTAATATCACTAATTCATAGGATATCCATCCCTTCATATTCATCAGTTCCAGAGACCTCAATGAATACAAAGAGATGATTTTTCGCCCCACCATTTAATTTTAATTTAATTTGTCCCTTGGGTGAGCTTCCCTGTATACCTATGACCCCATAGATCAGCTATTCCTTGAATGCAGAGGGTAAGGGAGCCTAGCTGGGATCCAGCTCCTGAAGAAAGAAAGAAAGAAAGAAAGAAAGAAAGAAAGAAAGAAAGAAAGAAAGAAAGAAAGAAAGAAAGAAAGAAAGAAAGAAAGAAAGAAAGAAAGAGAAAGAAAAAGAAAGAAAGACTTAATATTTCTTATCAGGAGCTAAGTCCTGGCTGGTTCTCTGCTCAAAAGCACCTGCAAACCTTGCAAACTGACAAATTGACTTGTCGCTTCCTTTTTTAGTTCAACCTTGAAGATCCACGAACCACAAGGAACTACAATTTTGGTGCTTCATCCCCATTTCTAATCATGGTAATCAGTGCTAGGGGGAATGGCAGTTGAATTCCAGATCACCTGGGATACCAAAGTTTTAACTTGCTTGCTGAAAGGAGCACCAGAATAAAGGTGTGCTTGAAGATGTGGAACACTAAGAAAAGCACCATCACCCAACCAAAAATCGTAGATGTTCGCCAACCTATCCTGAGGTAATATCTGCAAATTTGCCTTTGTTCCAAGAGGTTCTATTCCAGTTCATCTTTAATTGACTGCCTCCTCGCTGATGCGATATGGTGTGACTCACAGGAACGCATGGTGGATGAAAGTGCTTGATTTTTTTAAAAAAAGTAACATGAAATGCTTAAAAGGAGATGACAGGTACACTTGGAACCAAGAACAAGAGCGGATGTTTGGTGTCGAAGTGCTGATAGTAACTGGCAATGAAGTCGCTTATAACAACTGACAGCACTTCCTTGTAATCTGCTTGAAGAGCCGCAGCATTTGCTGAACCTAAACAAAGCTACCTCCTCCAGCGCATGCCAAAATCTACTCAGATTTAGCATTCCCCCCCCCCCAGTAGTGTCTGGCAAGTCTGTCAGTCCTTGTGAGACTTACTGCTCGCCCAAATGTCAGATGAGTAGAGATGAGCAAAATCATAGAAAATGATAAACTCTAAAATAAAGGTGGCACCATGAAAAGCTCTTAATGAGATCTTCTCGGCCTCCCACAGTTTTTGCGGTTTAACACCTGAGTTGGTTCGTATGGTGAGATTAGATCTTAGAGGTAACTAGGACCCAGGTTGTGCAGTGCTTTGTAGGTTAAGGTCAGCACTTTGAATTGTGCCTGATAGCTGATTGGTAGCTAGTGGAGCTGTTTTAGTTATGGGCAATGTGGTTCCTGTAACCAGCCCCAGTCAGCAATCTGGCTGCTGCATTTTGGACCCATTGAAGTTCCATGAGTCTTTTCATCGGAAGTCCCACATAAAGTGCATTATAGTAGTCCAGCCAGGAGGTCACTAGGGCATGAGTTACTGTGGCCAGAACAGGTTTCTACAGGAATCGGTGTAAATAGCGTACTAGCTTTAATTGTGCAAATGCGCTCCCCGCCATCTTATGCTTGCCGACTAGTGTTGCTGCTGAGCTTGTGACTATTATGTCAAGATGTGATGATGCCCAAGCTATTTTATTACGTTGTTCTTATATTGTTGTTGTTGTTTTAACCTGTTTGTTGCTCTATTGTATTGGTTGCTGACTTGTTCAGTTCTGTAAGCCGCCCAGAGTTCTGTTTCGGAAGATGGGTGGGGTAAAAGTGCAATAAATAAATAAATAAATAAATAAAACAGCCATGACCTGGGCATCCAGGTTCAAGGATGAGTCCAGGAGCACCCCAAGCTGCACACCTCTTTTTTCAATTGGAGGGTGATCCCATCCAGTGTATGTTTCATCCCTATCCCTTGTTCTCCCTTTTGACCAACCAGCAGCACCTCTGTCTTGTCTTGGTTTAATTTCTATCCATCCTCATCCAGTTCATAATTGAAGCTAAACATTTATGTAAAATCAACATAGCAGCTCCCTTTTCTTTTCTCAAGCCCTACCTGGAATCAGCTTGAATGCAGTTCACAGCATTCTGGGTCTGTCAGTTATATCAACAGTTGGAACGCTTGACATCTTCAGATTCCTGTGTCAGTATGAGTTTTTCCATTACATTAGAAATGGTGCAGAGGCCCTCGGAAGTTGTAAGAGCTCAGAAATAAACTCAAACGCCTCCAGCAAAACTCATGACCCCCCTTTTTGGCTACAGGTGTCTTGAACTTTGATACCTCACCATCATGGCTAATGGTAGAGTATTATGGGGCCTGTTGTCCTGAATATTTGGATAGTAAAGGATTCCCTGTACCTAGACAAGTCCACTGTCAAAGAGTACTTTTAAATGACAGAACAGTTGCATGCATCAACAGGGTTCATGCCTTGCTGATCCTCTAAATTGTGTTAATAGAAGTCACAGCAGGGGCAGTCAAATGCTTGGTGAGATGAGAGTGATTTATGTACAAAATATCATTTTCACAACAACCCTGTTCTCTTCAGCTTTGTCACCTGCTGCCACCTAATTTTGCACATATAGTTTTTCTGCCCTCGTTCTCCATTTTTCTCTAAGACCTTCAATAAAAGAATTTTCTATTTAACATAGTACTGACTTCTTAACATCCATTTTAACCTTTTTATTTTCTACAATGAACCAAATAAAACAAATATGTTGCTTGTCTCCTGTTGTGTTACCAATTCAATCACAATTTCTCCCAACATTTCAGCCCAGTATAATTCATATCTCCTTTTCCAGCTAAAAAGAAAATGCTTTTATACGTAGTTTCTTTACTGTCTCATCCATATTCTATCTATCTTTACTTACATATATACAAAAGGTATAGCATTTCTAATATCTACACAGTATATTCAATACTGATGTTTAATTCTTCAATTAGCTAAACAACTTAGGATACATTTTAGCTTATATATATATCATAAACGTCATCCACGGTATATTCACCTCTTCTAAAAAATACGTAATTTCAAAAGCCATCTCTAACTCAAGTTAATACTTTATGGGCTATTGTAAAAGAGCTATCTCTTGGTCTACAGATTTCACTTTATGCGTAGACGTTCTTATCATCTAACAAAATTACATTTATTTATATTTCAGGTTGGTCTTCACATTTCCATCATCCATTTCCCATATCATGCCAATCAATTAGTAGGTTTGGACAATCAAAATACAGAAAACAACCTTTTGTTAATGTAATCAATTCACTAAGCTCTCTTTCTGAATTTTCTCTTGCCCTGCCAAGTCCATTATCTTCGTAAGTTGTTATTTTTGCTTGATCACAATCTTAATAGTTGCTTTGCTACTGAAAAGATCCCAAGTTCTTCTCTCTTCTGTATCCATATTGCGTAAAGCAGATGCATTTATCTTGCTTTGTGAATTTGGCTTACCCAAAGATTTATCTTGTGCCAATCTTGTTGTATTTGTCTGCAGATTAAAATCAGCTCTCTGTTCTGGCTCCTTGTCCTGATCAGGATTTAAAATATCTGTATCTTCAGAGGATGGGTCTGCCTGTGATGCATAGATGTCTATTATTTTTTATAATACATATAGGATTATATTGGCAAACTCTTCATCTGATAAACTTTCCCAGCTCATTGTGTTCTTATAGCTCACAACAAAGAGTTAATATTGCTTGTGATTGTAGTTTCTGCCATTCTGTTTCCAAAAGGGAGAGGTATAGAGGAAAGCAACTGGATTTAAGAAAAGAAGAGCAAAAGAGGTGAGGAACAGAGATTCTCCAGTAATTATTTAGAAAACATGGAGTCCATCCAAGGTCAAATATACATTCCTTTGAAAAACAGCTTTCCCAGCACTGCCCTTAAACTGCAGCTTTAAATCCACCACATATAGAAAGCACAAAACAAAAAGGAGTTTCCTCAAGAGTTTTTTTTCTCTACCAGCCAAAAAGCAATGGGCAAAAGGGCAAATTCTATCTGGAAGTCATCTAATAGGTTTTGAAGTGAAATAGGAAAACCAAACATTAATCAAGAAAATTGGGGCTACTTGGATACAAGACACATCTTCTGTGAATGAGGAGAAATGAAATCAATGCAGTATGCAGTTGTGTGCAATTTATACACCACCAAGTGTACAAAATATCATCTAGCAAATGCTTGAGATAACACTATTGAAACAACCCATTTTTGGAAAAAATAGTTCAATTATTTTAACATTTTATTTTGTTTTTAATATTTACTTACATTTCATATACATGGATAAATCTCATTTGTAGTGGTGCCCACTATTGTCATTGTAAGTGTGAAGCCTAGAATACAGTACAACATGGGGTCTACTTCATTTTTCAGGAAATAAATAAAGACCTGGGAGTGTCACAAAGAAGCATCCCATATGGGGCTCTGTGATTTAGCTTGCACTATTATTATTGTGTGTTTGTTCCTGAAATTGTCACCATTTTGTAAATTCAACCATATCCTTGTTTTGTCTTCCCTAGCAAACTGATATACACATAGAGTACTGTTGACCTCTAGTAAGGTGCTTGATTATTTCAATATTTTATAGTGATGCTGTAGTGCAGGATCTCCGGCTGTAAAAGTAAATAACAATTTTGCCTCACTCAGAACAGATGGCTGTGAACTTATCATTGCTTAAAAATATAAATAATAATTCATTAGAGGTGCCACCTGGTTCTGAGAATTGCTTAAATATATTTTATGTGCTAGGTTGAAATTGCACTCAGAAAAACTGAATCTTCAAAGACATGGTAATGCTGGAGCTATTGTTGCTACTTAGTACTGATTCTGGATTATTATTATTTTCTTCATAAAGCAAGGGCAGCAGAAGGCAAGACAAGGTAGTCATGTAATAGATCATGATCCCATGAGACTAGGAAAGGTGACCACTCCTCAATCTACCCATGCAGCTGCATATTATTTTGTTTTACTGTAGAAGTTTGGCAAATTGCGCATCTCCCAACTGCTTCAGTATTTGTGGAATTCAAAGTCAACTGAGATGAGTGAAGAGATGGAAGACACTGAACACAGTGTGCCACAAAGACTAGGCATAGCATGAGTTTCCAGCACTCAGGGCCCAGGACAAGGTAAGTACTGTGGTACTGTGGAGTGCAGGTCACGTGCCCCCATGGACTTGGACTACTGGGGGGGGGGTGGAATGAATGCAAGGAATGGCTGCAGGAACACACCAGGCAAAGCACCTCCTGCCCCCCATGCTATATCACTGAATTAACTAGTCTGTCCTTCCGTTTCCCCTTTACTTCCAAATCAATACCTTGTGTTTGTAAATTTCAGGGACTTTATAGTTTTGGAAATAATCATGTTCAACAGACAACATCCAAGTGGAATGCCTACGTTCTTCATAGCTATGTGAGGGACATCTGAAGGGCAGGCAATGGTAGGGTAGCGGAAGGGCTCATAAGAGCCAAAAGCGGAGACAGACAAGCCTGCCAATAACATTTTTTTTAATCTCAAGGATATTTTTCCCTCCCTCCTATTTATGCAGAAATCTGTCAGTTTTTATGGGTTCTGATCAACCACAAAATTCTTAGTTTACCCTGGCCATACACACGTCTACTCCCAGAATGGAGAGAACAATCTTGTCCCCACCTGCCATGTAGCTAAAACCAGGGATGAGGCAGGAGATCATAGTCCTAATACAGCACCCAGGCTGGCTGGATGTGAAAGGATTCAACATGACATTTCAACCCTAAGCATTTAAGGCCTTCAACCTGAATGGGTGTGCATTGCAATTTTTTTTAAAATCTCAAGTCCTGTCATGCCCCGGCTGGAGGAGTCCCTATCAGAGGAAGATCTCTAGTATGTAATACCCTTGCTGGAGAACTTTGGATTCAGAAGGATGCAGAGGATTCACTCTTTTCAAAGGGGAAGAACTGAGTAGCAGGACCTGAGGCACAACTATTTCTCCTAAGGCATGGCAGCAATTAAAGAAACAGGGCACAACTGTTGTACATAGAAGACCTACAAGGCTTTAATAGATGATGCTTCAGGAGTATGGCTTCTATCTGTAGCTGAAGGCCAAGAATCCAAGCCACAGATGTAGAAGAACGGTGACAGCTATAGCCAGTGCCGCCATTATTTAATATAGCACAGAAATTTCCTTGTCTACTTCTTACCTGTATGTCTACAATTCCTTTTCCTTCTTGTCTCCTGGTAAGTGACCTGGGTTCACTGAAGGACTTTGTCCAGGCTTCTCATCCTTGATTTATGACCCAGTAGGAACCTGCTCTGTTAAAGACCTCTGCTTTTTGTCTTGTCCTCCCCTATTAAGTGCTCCTTGAATTACCTTTTGAATGATTGTGTAGCTCAGCCTGCTTGGCTTTCTGGACATCTTGTTTCACCCCTCTGGCATGTTTACTGACTGAATGACTTAGATCACCTCACGTTTCTACCAGGCTCTTGCAGTGTGAGCCCAGGGCAAGTTTGTTCTGTCAAGGTCATGGAGAAATATGAGTGCTTCCTAATGTTTTCAGGAAAAAGACAAACCAAGCATAATTCACAGCATTCTCTTGTGGGCTTAGTTTCTCCCTGTTATCCTAAAAGCAGTTTTGAAATTAAACTTCTGCTGTAACTGAATCATTTTAATGCTTATTTTCCCATTCAGACCTTCATTTACAAGAAGGCCTAATTTTTAAAACAGAAGTATTATTCAGAGGAGCTTCACCTGCCCCCCCCCCACCTTGTGAACATCCAGAAAGATAGGCTTTCCACACTGAATCTAGCTGACTGCCTTTTGTCTGCCATCTTGCATTCTGTAGTGCCATCTGATTTTATTGGTTAGGGCTTATCTTGGTATTAAATAGTTTTAGTTTTTGGTTTCGTTTCATTTCATTTTGTTTGTTATTTATTGTTAACCACCCAGAGTAGTGCTTTGGCACTAATGGGGAGTTAAATTAGTTAGTTGCCACTTCAATAGGATATACAAATGTTTTTCAACATGATACAAGTAGATCAGGCATGTATTTTGGACCACAACTCCCAGAATTCTAAGCCTGTATTTCCAATGGCAAAGGACTGTGGGAGCTGTGGTCCAAAACCTCTGGAGGGCCTACGTTTGGACATGCCTGAAGTAGATATTGACCAGCAGGATGCTCTAAGATGGAGGGCGTTGCATATTTTCTAATAGAATGCACTCCTGTATGTGGATTTGAGGGATCAATATGATAACATCTTAATAATCTGGATCAGGAACAACTCCTTTTAGCCACAGTTTTATTTCTGCTGGCTGCCACATGCTATCATATATCCTAAAGTGCCACTAAATTCATTAAACAAGCCATGGAAATCTGATAGAGGAACCAGAAAAAATATGAAGGGTTTCCATCAACCTATCATTTAATATGTGTTTGGAAATAATACAGGCTGCTTTCTCATGACCACTGAAATTCGGCGCAAAGTGCTTGTAGATGCGGAGCACAAAATTGTTTTCCCATGAGCAGCAGACTTTTAAAAAATAAATAATGTGTGACCATGCCTACTTAAGTGCAACCCAGTGCATTTTACAAGTACCTGGTCTCCAGGAGGTAAAATTTTTGTCACTGTTCCAATGTGGATTTTAAAGCAGTACACGAGTCTGTGGGAAAAGGGAAAATCCACACAAAAACCCTTTCACACCCATTCCATGAGACAGAAACAACAGAATCGGAGTGCAGAACACGGGAACCATGACAACAACCATGTGATCGCTGGTTGGGGGGATCCACATTTAAGATGCCAGCAGATTTTAGTGGTTGTGTGAAAGCAGCCACAGGCTACAGGGTTGTAAAGAAAACTCAAACAGAACTTTACTGCCAAAATTCTCTCTCCTGTCAATAATCAAAGATATCCCTTATTTCATAAACATTTTCCCTCCAAAAATGCTCCCATCTTTTTGGGAGATGATATCTTTTATCAGGACACTGCAGAGTTTGCTAATGTATCACACACACACACACACACACACACACACACACACACACACACACACACACACACACACACACACACACACACACACACACACACCTGCTTACGATTTACCTCTTGGAACTACCTGAAATTGTAAGGTATGGACAGCAAGAAGCTCAGTTCTTTATTCCCGACAGTCACATCCCAGAACATGCCAAAAAAAAAAAAGGTTCAGAAGGTCAATTGGGTGTCACTTTGGGATTATCGCAGCATTGCTGAGTGATGTCCGACAGCAGGACCAAGCAACCGTTTGCAAGAAAAGTCCATTTGGCACGCATCAGAAGAACTGGAGGAAAGTTTTGAATGGTGGACAAATGAGATTTTCAGCTCAAATCTAAGCCTAAGCCTATTTAAAGCTTTGGGAAGATTGAACATCTTTTAATACAAGCAATCTTTCTAAAACAGCTGTCAGGCAACACTCTGTATGGTTTTCGTGTTCTCCTCTTTAACTCGATCGTAAGTTCAAAAATGACCACATAAAGATGCTAATTGCATCAGCTCTTGAAAATTTATCTGCTTATCTGTTATAGTTCCATAATTACTTTTATTTGCTATTGATATTTCCTCACCTCCATTTTAAGCTTTAAATCTCATTCTCATTTGTTTTACTCTGTCTTCTGAATTACAAAGCCAAAAGGCAATATTTCATATCAAGAAAGTGGTGGTTGCAGGTCTGACTCATTAGGTGGTCTTGCATACAAAACCAATTTCATTGTAGAACTCCCAGTTTAAGTGCAGAGTAATAATAATAACAATTGCATCCTGTTAAGTTGATACCAGCTTATGGCAAGGGTATTCTAGGTAGAGGATACACAGAAGTAGTTTACCATTCCCTTGTTTTAAATGTGTTCTCTTACTCAAAACCACACAAGCTGGCTGTACTCACAGGAGGCTCAGTGTGGAACTGAATTTCCAAATTCTGGTTCCACAGCCAGATACCTAAAGCACTGAGCTATCCAGCCAGTTTAAGTCCAGGATACCTAGATTTTAGCTTGAGTTGAACAGCTTCTGTACAATTTGCTTTCCTCTTCATTTGTTTTTAAAACATAATAATGACATACTGTTTTCAGAAGAAACTGGCTTTTTAGTTTTTTATGTTATGAGAAAATAAAAGATTGGCTCTCCATTGCTGTGTTGTTGACTGGCAAGTGTATAGCCTGTCTTCATAGCTTTGATACAATATATTCCTAAACTGACCTAAACTCTATAGCTAAAGGGAAACATAGCACAAAATGAAGCCAGAATCATTCGGCCTCATACCATATACATTTCCTTATGTGTTACAGTAACCCCACCACCCTTTCGTGGTCCATATACTGTAGTCCCGCTATTTCGTGGGACCACAGTATATGAAAAAGCCCCCTGAGGCCCCCTGGAAGGACCTGTTTCAGGCCTCCTGTAAGCCTGGTGATGCCCTGAATGGGCCTAAAATGGCCTTCCTGGGCCCATCGGAGGCCCCCAAAGTGCTTTTTGCCAATCCAGAAGTGACTTCCTGAAAACCGGAAGTGACCTCCAGATCACTAGTAAGCCTCCGAGGGCCTTTCTAGGCATGTCGGAGAACTCAGAAATGCTTTTCTGTGAATGGGAAGTGACTTCTTTTGCTTCTACATTTCCATAAATCTATGATTCTGCAGCTTTCAGAAACTTCCATTCCATTCAGTTCTCCCAGGCTTCTGGGAGTACAATGGATAGTTTCCTGAGGTCAAATACAAACAGCAAACTGTAAGTTACCAGATGTTCTGCCTGATCTTGAGGTTGGGCTTCTGGCTGCTATAAATGTTAAATTTTTGGGTGGGTGGGGGTGGGGGAAGGATTTCCAACAGTAATAATGGAATAATAATGTTTTGGGAGTATAATATGACTCTCTGAACTTCTTATTTAGATATATACCCTTTTTAATTAATTCTCACTGAGTATCCCAGTACATAGAAAACTGATATTAGGAAACAAATGTGTAAAGTTACTTTCTTGGATTGCAGCTTCCATAATTCACCTAGCCAAGATGATCTGGACTGAATAGCCCCCCAAAGGTCAATTTTCAGGGTCTGGTAGAAGGTTCTACTACAATATGACCCACAGCAGTGAAACTCAATAGCGGCTAAAGGGGGAAGAATCTGCTGCAGGTTTGGTATGTGTTTTTTTGCACTTGTGTGTATGTATATGTAAATTAAGCTTGTATAGTTACTAAAATATTTTATCTGTTGGTCTGAAGAAAATGACACCTGAAGTTTCCCCCTGATTTCTTTGGTTTGGGCTCACTAGCCTCTACATTTTTACCCTGTAAACCAGGTAAACAGTGTGTCACTCACAGGGGTTTTATGTGGCATCCTCATGAACCTACTGTATATCACATACAAATGAGAAAGTTAAAAAAAAGTGTTATTCATTATTCATGCCCCCCTTCAGTGTGTTGCATGGTTCTCCTCTTCCCATTTTATGTTCAAACAACCTTGTAAGGAAGGGATCCATGGACTCCAAGCATCTTGTATGACTAAACTGCACAGTCCCTGCCAGTCCTTTAAAAAGCCTTGAAGACCTGACTTTTTTGTGAGGCATTTGATGACCTTGAATAGCTCTTTTTTCCCCTTTTCCACCATCTTGCCAGATATTTCTTCTATTTTGCTTTGCCCTCATATTAGTATAGCTATTTGATTTCATATATTTTACCTTTTGTTTTCGTATTATCATTTTTATTTTTTGTTGCATTGTTGTTATCTATCGCTTGCTTTTTAATGTTGTAAACCACCCAGAGTTCCTCCTCCAGAAGATGAGCAGTATATAAATTCATAAATAAATAAATAAATAACCTGGTATCTGAACTTGGAGCTATGTATTCTAAGTCCATAACAATATGCTGTCTCAGAGCCGCTGTTACTGTACAGATGCTGCCAATGCTGAAACATGCTGGTAGAAAAACGATGTGGCTAGAGATGGGCCTGAAATGCCAAAATGGTGTATTGTTTTGTTATTTGTTTCTTTACCCCATTTTATTTCATTAATACAAAATGAATTTTTTAAAAAACAAATCATTTTGTATTTCATTTTGTTTCTTTTTTTTAAATTTTTTTTACTTTTTGTTTCTATGCTGCTCCCAGACTTATTTTTTTTATTTTATTTTATTTTATTTTATTTTATTTTATTTTATTATGGGGGCATGCCGGCAGGCTCCATTTCTAAAATTTTTTATATTTTTTAAAAATTTTTCAGTGCCGACCATGCGGCCCCGGGGCTGGGTCAGTGCTGTTTTTATTTTATTGTATTTTATTTTGCTTTGCTTTGTTTTGCAGCTTTTTTGCTTTGCTTTGTTTTGCAGCTTGCTTTGCAGTGCCAAAGGTCTGGGACTCCGGGACCCAAGGCAAGGTAAGTGCCAGGAATGAAAAACGAAATGAATGAAATGGAAATTTCCATTTCATTTCATTTTTCTTCGATGGGTTGGTTCGTTATTTGTTTTGTTAGCTAATGAAACAAATAACGAATAACAAAACAAATTAAAAATTTGTTTCGTGCCCATCTGTGCCCAATGTGGCGATTAATGTGCTTAATTTTCTGAGCATGCAAATTTGTGCACTAAGCAAATAAGGCTAACTAAGAATAATTTGCATACCATGCAAATTAGGCTGCCCAGATTTGGAGAATTGGGATATGTGTGCCCTAGTTACAAACCACTATCTGTTGTATGTCTTTGCTTTAAATATTTTGCAAAATGTTAGGTCTGAATTGTGGATGTCAGATTATGTGGTCCAGCCCTTCTTGACTGGCACGTTTTTAGCTGTATGACAGGGGTGCCCAAACTTTTTGTAAGGAGGGCCAGATTTGGTGGCTGAGAACGTGTCAGGGGCCGGTTGCTCCCCAACCCTGCCATCCCACTGCAAGCGCCATCCATTGACCCATAAGCCCCACCCACTGACCCCTTGCAACCCCACCCACAGGAAGGAAGGCGGGGACCAAGGGAGGGAGGGAGGGAGGTGGAAACCAAGAGAGGAAGGAAGGAAGGTGTGGAACAAGGAAGGTAGGGAGGAAAGAAGGAAGGAAGGTGGGGACCAAGGGAGGGAGGAAAGAAGGAAGGTGGGGACCAAAGGAAGCACAGGGAGCCGTGGCCACAGGTCGCCCCTTGGAAGAGGCGATCTGTGTGACCTTGCACACCCCCAAGCTCCCCAGCGGTGGCAAAGGCTCACCTGCCAGCCCACCCCAAATCTCCTAGGCGGTGGCAGAGGCCCGCTAGCCTGCCCACCCCCACACATTCCCCTGCGGTGCCGGTGGTGGCAGACCGCCCGTCTGCCCAGCCGCTTAAGCTTCCCAGCGGTGTCAGTGTTGGCAGAAGATTTTTTTTTAAAAAAAGAACATGGGGCAAAGGAGGGGGAGGGAGGGGCGGGCCAGCCAGCCGTGGGCCACTTCGAATGGCCTGATGGGCCGGATTTGGTCCCCGGGCTGGACTTTGGGCAGGCCTGCTGTATGACCAACTAAGATATATCTGTCTGCCTTAAACAGAGGTAGAGATGGGCACGAAACAAAAAAAATGTTCCATTATTCGTTATTCGTTTTGTTATGTAATGAAACAAATAACAAAAATTGTGATGAAATTGGAATAAACCAAACAGAACCACGAAAATTAGGTTCGTTACGTTTCATTTTCGTTAATGGTGATGCACAATGAAATGAGCTGTTTTTAAATGTTAAAAAATGTCCAGAATATCCATAAAACCCAGCAATAATTATTTATTCTGCCTGATAATACCTACTGGGGGGGGGGGTTGAAGTCCTTAAAACATGCATTTATGTCTTTATGCTCTTTACAAGCATCCCCACCACTGATGTCCTAACAATGGTAAAGAAAAGACTAAGAGAAGACAGCACCCTCACCTCCAGAAGCCACCTCAACCCAGACCAGATATGCCTGCTCCTGGACCAGTGTCTGAACACCACATATTTCATGTACAGAGGGGACTTCTACAGACAGAAGCATGGCTGTGCCATGGGTTCCCCAGTGTCACCAATTGTTGCAAACCTATACATGGAAGAAGTGGAGAAGAAGGCACTCAACACCTTCCCAGGGACAACACCATCCCACTAGTTCAGGTATGTAGATGATACCTGGGTGAAAATAAAGACTCAGGAAGTACAGGCCTTTACAGACCACATCAATGTGGTGGACCCTAATATTAGGTTCACTAGGGAAGACACCCAAGACAACAGGCTGGCTTTCCTGGATTGTGCAGTCATCATCAGACCTGACCGTGGCCTGGGAGTAGAAGTTTACAGGAAACCCACCCACACAGATCAATACTTAATGTTTTACTCCCACCATCCACTACAGCACAAACTAGGAGTCAACAGGACCCTAATCCACAGAGCAGAGAACATCCCCACCTCCACAGAAGCCAAGAAGAAGGAAGACAGGCACCTGAAGACAGCACTTAAGGCCTGCGGATATCCAAAGTGGGCCTTCAACAAAGCACTGGGCCATCCCAAAGAACAAGACCCAGACCCGACGGAAGAACCTGGTGATTCCTTACATGGCTGGAGTGTTGGAGAAGCTTAAAAGGATTTTTGGCAAACACCACATCCCTGTTTATTTCAAACCCACAAACACACTAAGGCAGAGACTTGTCCACCCAAAGGATCTGATACCAAACCATAAAAGGAGCAATATAGTATATGCGGCCCAATGCAGTGAGGAGTGTTCAGACCTCTACATTGGAGAAACGAAACAGCCATTAAACAGAAGGATGGCCCAACATAGGAGGGGCAACAGGTCAGGACCAGAATCAGCAGTACACCTCCATTTGAAGGACAAAGGGCACTCTTTCAAAGATGAGGATGTACACATATTAGACAAAGAAGAGAGGTGGTTTGAGAGAGGAGTAAGGGAGGCCATTCATGTGAGCATTGAAAACCCCTCCCTCAACAGAGGTGTTGGGCTCCGGCATAGTCTATCTGCTACTTATCAGGCTGTGCTTTCCAAAGTCCCCAGGCAAATAAAAAAAGCCTTCATCACCAAGGCCATAGCTAACGACCCATTCTTGATAGGTTTCAGCACCTTAGGCCATTGTTCACCTTAAGGCTAAGGATACTATTGTCTACGTAACGAGCCTATTTAGGCCACTGTTCATCTTATGAGCCTAATTCAGGCCAGGGTGACAACAGGTCAAAGCTGCCTATAAGATGGAGGATTTGCACTAGCTGTATTCAGACCGATGAAGCTGTTTGGATGAACAGCGAAACGTTTCTATCTCTCAAAAAAGAAGTCCAGTAGCCATGACTCAACTTCCAGATAAGCAAAGGGGTTAGATTTCCAATGGCTGGAGAACAACTTACATCATATTAAATGCCATAAATAAATGCTCCTTGGTGGTACCATCTTAGAAAGTCATAGAAAATGATACAGCAAAATGAAATGCATTCTTCATGGGTTGTTTTAGCCACGACAGCTGCGCTCCTGAGACAGGCAAGCCAAGGAAGTTATATGCCTGGCTCCAGTAAAGCATTTGGCTCTTCCTTAGTTCAATGCCTATAGAAGCAAACAAGCCAAGCAGGATCCAAGCCAGGTGGAATATTTTGGCATTGCTTCCTGGCTGTCACTGTGACCTTATATATCATTTTATGTACTTTCCCATTTGTATGTGGATAATCACTTCCAATGGCTCGCATAATGGTTTGGCGTGATGCACGATTGACTCTGTCTTCCAGCTCACTGGCTCCCTGACAGTCACTACATCTTGCACGCTTGTAAAATTCATTAGCAAATGTTTAGGAATAAATAATGCTCATTGTTATGGCTTCTACAATGGGGAAAGAGAAGCATGCCAACCTCCTCAGGAGATCAAAATTAAGAAAGCAATGACTTCTGCATCAAAACAACATTAGATAGTTACTGCTCGCCACCCAAAGTGAAAGTGTTCAAAGTTAAATACTGATGCTTTAAATTAAATATGTGATACTTTATTTGCCAAACATATAGCTAAGGTTTCAAGATTGCTGGATTGTACGCAAGGGCTACACTCAGTCATGCCAGCATCTCATAAGCCTCGTGGCACAGTGGTTAAATGCCTGTACTGCAGGTAAAACCGTGCTCACAACCTGGGTTCAATCCCAGGTAGCAGGCTCAAGGTTCACTCAGCCTTCCATCCTTCCGAAGTCGGTAAAATGAGTACCCAGCTTGCTGGGGGGGGGGCAATGTGTAGCCTGCACACTGTAATTAAAATTGTAAACCACCCAGAGACTACTTGTAGTGGTATGGGGCGGTATATAAGCAGAACACTTGAAAGATCTTCCTGATAAGTATAAAATTGACTTAAGCTGCTGCTTAAATTCCTCCTATTTTAAGGAGTGGTTTGAGGTTTTGATACAAGAGCCATATGAAGGAAAAATCAAAGGAAATATCACACCCACAAAGAGAAGGTTATTTCCATTTACTGCACTCATTCTGTGCTGGTTCACAAACTAGTGTTTAATCTAAGGTGACTTGAGAAATCCAGACCCCCTTCCTGGCAAATACACTTCTAAATCCCAAATGTCAATGGCCGTCACTTCACGAAGAACTTCTCTTCGCAGCGTGATTGCCTTCGCTATGAATTCGAAGGCGGTCACAGTAGTCACGTGGTCTCCATTCGCCCCCACCCCTCTTCCTGTCCTCACCGGGCGAGGTTTTAGGGTCGAATCCAGTATTCTTAAAAGGCTCCCCATTAGTACTTAATCCGGTATAGATTTTTTTAAGTATTATACGGCGTAAGCATCAATACCCGGCAGTCAATGTGGTCAGAGGACTGCGGCAACCGTCCCTGAAGCAATAATGGGGGGGGGCGGGGCGGGGGGGAGGCCTAGTATACAACTTTGTTTCGCCAGTCTGCGGCGGCGGCACGACACCCCATCCCCCCTCCCTCTGCCAGCCCTTCGCATTGCCACAGGGGCTCTTCACGTCACCCGGGGACGCTTTATGGGCCCCTGCTGTTTACAGAAGGCAAGATCAAAAGAACTGAAAATATCTATATGCATTTCGGAGAAAAAGTAATAAAAATAAATACAGACATGGCCACACGTGATTTGGATACGAAGCGGGATGCGTAATTCCCCGCCTCCGGCAGGGGAATCTCTCGCCCCGCTTGGAGCATTGTATTCATCCAAAATTTCGTGCGACACCGACCGATTTAATCACGGCTCGCCGCGCAGCGAAGTGAAGTAACGGCCATTGTTTGCTTCTTTTTCCATGCACACAGAGTGGTACCCTGTCATTTTTATTTAATTGCTCTAGTATAATAGTAAGTAATATTAAGGAAAACAGCAATGTGGTAGCACTGCAACCGTAGAAAATAATAATAGTATACAACTTTGTTTCCCAGTCTCCACCAGCTATTTCCCAGGCATTGACATTATACTTATGGGACCTGCTCTTTTCACTGAAAATTATATGTTTAATAATATTACAGACATTGCTTGATGTTGGTAATGTGCCTGAGGCATTGTATTCATTTTGGCGACACAGTTTAATCCTGAAAGTAAAATCCAAGGACTCCATGTAAGTCCCTGTCAATTTTGTTTAATTGCTCTCGGAAGCTAAGCAGGGTCAGGACTGGCTTAGTACCTGGATTAGCCACCACCAGAAAATACCAGGTGCTTGTAGGCGACTGGAGTAGGAACTGGTAGGCCACTCTAGTATTCCTGCCAAGAAAACTCCATGGACAGTCAGTCACAACTGTAATGACACAACAACAACAACAACAACAACAACAACAACAACAACAACAACAACTTCTTTGTTGTTATGTACTGTCAAGTCACTTATGGGGACCCAATGAATGAGTGCTCTGCAAAATGTCCTTCCCTCAGTTGTCCTGCTCAGCTCTTAGAGATTCAAGCCTGTGGCTTCCTTATGGAGTAGAGATGGGCACGACTCAAAAAAATTTTTTTTGTTTTTTGTTTTTTGTTTAGGGGTCCGTTTAGGTTCGTTTTCGTTTTTGGGGGGGTTTTGCACATTTTTTGTTTTCGTTTTCGTTACGAAATGAAACGAAAAAACAAAAATGAAAACGAAAAATTTTCATTTCATTAGCATTCTTGTCAATGCAATGTGTCTGCCGTAACGAAAATGAAAAACACAGCAAAAATTTTTCGTTTCGTTTCCGTTGTCGTTTTGCTTCTGAAAAATTTTTTGTTTTCATTTTTGTTGTGAAACGAAACGAAAAAACGAAAATGAAAATGAAAATTTCGCTGAGTCGTGCCCATCTCTATTATGGAGTCATTTGTCTTTCCTCTTTTCCCGCTGCCTTTCACCGTTCCCCGCTTTATTGTCTTTTCCAGAGAATCCTGCCTTCCCATAATCTGCCCAAAGTAGGACAGCCTCTTTCAAGATTTTTGCCTACAGAAATTGTTGTTGTTGTTCTTGCTGCTGCTGCTTCTGTTGTTGTTGTTACCCCGCCCATTTAGCCATATGGCCATTCTGGGCAGCTTATATCAAGAAAATCAAGCACACTTGATTGTCTTTCTGGCAGTCCAGAGTAGCTGCAAAGCTCTCCTCCAGCAGACCATTAAATATATATACAGTATATCTTTTTCTGTCAATTTTCTTAACTGTCCAGCTTTCACATCCATACAAGGTTATCAGAAATACAAGAGTGTGAATGATCTTGGTTTTGGTCTCCAATGGCACATCCTTACACTTGATTATTTTTTCTAATTAATAGTACGTGGATTGCAAAGTGGCTTTGAACATGTTGACAATGTTTATTATTTAGCAAGAATTCTTGGCATGGTACATCCTACCTAGCCCAAGAACATTAATCTCTTTTGTGCTCTAACAAGCCCTAGGGCAGTGATGGTGAACCTTTTAGAGACCGAGTGCCCAAACTGCAATTCAAAACCCACTAATTCTTTTGCAAAATGCCAATACAGTAATTTAACCTGTATACAGGTGGCTATGAAGAGACGATGTCAGGTGCCCACAGAAAGGGCTCCGAGTGCCACCTTTGGCACCCGTGCCATAGATTCGCCATCACTGCCCTAGGGTGTTCAGATCCAAAAATGTCAGACCTCATGTGCATTCAGAAAGTGTATAGAGTGGGGACCCTTAGCCAGAATACATTTGTGATGGAACCACCACCTACTGAAATGTCCTTTTGAATTCAATTGTTTAAACTGCAGCAACTCTGGCTTATTTTGCATCTGGCCACCCTCCAGAAATTTTGGCCCACCTGATATTGCAGTGAAAAAGCCATGTGACAGATGAGGTCCAAACCACTGGGAAAGACAAAGGTTCATATAAAACAAAAGTCTTGCTAAGAGGGAAACATACTGCCCACTACCATGTAACACAATGGAACTGTGCAAGTCACCTTCCAGTTTTTGAAGATGAGAAAGCCAACCATCCAGACTGGCATTCATACATGACCTGATATAAAAACCCTCCATCAAAGGAAGGGTACCTACCTCATAAGTGTACAATACTGCACAATTCTCTGTTTCCTACTTAGATTCTAATCATACCACTCAGCATCCACTTACACTGTTAACTGGGGTGGCTTCCTGAAGAAATTCTCCTGATGGCCTTTACACAATGAGGGCAGATTCTGGTGAAAGGCCAATCAGAGATGTCTCTTCATTGTGAAAATCAGTCAACCTCATAGGATCAATGACTAGTAAAGTTCATTTTGTCAGGTGATAGTTTCCCAGGCAGCCCAATCTACATGGCCTGAGGCTACGGCAACTGTATAAATCTGGAAGCTGTAGTCCAAAAAATATTCAAATTCTCCAGGTTCTGGACAGAACCAACCACATTCTCTTAACTGGTAGGTCATGCAGTTGATTGCTGTTCAGTCCTTCAGTCGTGTCTGACTCTTTGTGACCCATGGAACAGAGCACGCCAAGCCTTCATGTCTTCCACTGCCTCACGGAGTTTGGTCAAATCCATATTGATTTCATCAATAACACCATCCAACCATCTCATTCTCTGTCATCCCCTTTTCCTTTTGCCTTCAATCTTTCCCAACATCAGGGACTTTTCCAAGGAGTCCTCTCACCTCACGAGGTGGCCCAAGTACTGCTATCAGAATAGCATAATCTACCTATCTGAGGTTGTTATTTCTTCCGGCAATCTTAATTCTGGCTTGTGATTCATCCAGTCCTGCCTTTTGCATGATGTACTCTGCATATAAGTTAAATAGGCAAGGTGACAGTATACAGCCTTGTCGTACTCCTTTCCCAATTTTAAACCAGTCAGTTGTTCCATATCCAGTTCTGACGGTTGCTGCTTGTCCCACATATAGATTTCTTAGGAGACAGATAAGGTGGTCAGGCACTCCCATTCCTTTAAGAACTTGCCATAGTTTGTTGTGGTCCACATAGTCAAAGGCTTTGGCATAGTCAATGAAGCAGAAGTAGATGTTTTTCTGGATTTCTCTAGCTTTCTGTATGATCCAGCGCATGTTGGTGATTTGATCTCTAGTTCCTCTGCCCCTTCGAAATTCAGCTTGCACTTTTGGGAGTTCTCTGTCCACATACTGCTGAAGCCTCCCTTGTAGAATTTTGAGCATAACCTTGCTAGCATGTGATAGGGCACCAGAATTTGGGCGATCTTATCAGTTTTGCTTTTTGAATGTTGCCCTTACCACTGAAGCAAGCAACTGAACACATTTAGAAATACTGCAGGTATATTCCTTTCCTCAACAATGTTTGTCAGATGGCCACAGAAGTTACTTTAAGCCACCTTAGATCTCATGTCCACTTTCTACTGAAAATCATCTTGGCTCAGCCTGAGCCATTGGACAAGCAGGCACATTTGGGGGAGTCGGGGACAGGGATGAAGCCAGTCTTTCTTTGTACTGCCTTTTGGGCTCAATACTACAAGATAATTTTGTGGTTGGCTGGTGGGTGTATGTCACTATATTAGTGCAGAATGCTGGCTTCAAACCTCTTGATCTCTTCCAACCAGACACTTTGTGTGTTGACATTCAAAGCAACAAATCACGGCTGCAGCCTCTGCAGTCTGTTTTCCTTTTGAAGCATGGGTGGCATTTTAGCGTGGAGCAACGCGAATTGCCTACCTTAAAGGAAATTGATAACCTTCTTATTCATTGTGCTGGGTTGTTGTTTTTCATTCTGTAAATCCCACTGTACTTTTCTTACAAGGTCAGTAGTGATGCTCAACAGAAAGGAGTCATTGTGTTCACAATGAAGAGAATCATGAGACCAAAACATCCAGTGATTTCATAGAACAGAGATACACTGATAATTAATTTTGTGACCTTGGGCCAGTTAATTCTTTTTCCATACATGAAGATGGTCTTCACTAGCGTTATGAATATAAGTCTACAAGGGTTAATTTTCCTCCTCCTTGGCCTTTTCAATAGTCATGGGGGAGTTGCTTCATTGAATGGTTGAGGAGGAGGAGGATCCCATGATAGAAGTGCTGGCTTGTGTGGGGCTTTGCACTACATTCCCCCCCTACATAACCATTCAAGTTACTTAACTTAGCTTTGCTCAGCTCCATTTTCCTTCTGCTGCTTCTTTGCTTCCTAGTCCTCAGCTTCATTTGCCCTCCATGCTGCGGAATTCTGTTAGCCAAAGGACACATGTGATCTCACTGTTGATGACACAATGCTAAGTCTGACATGGTAACATTATAGATACTTAGGGATGGGCACGAAATATAAAAACGGTGTTTCGTTTTGTTCCATTTCATTCCCCCCACATTTTGTTTCATTCCGTTTCATATGAACTTTTGCAAAAAAATAATCGTGCATAATAAAATGTTTCATTCCTCTACTTAAGCCAGAGGCTTGGACTCTCCTCCTCCTCCTCCTCCCCCTCCTCCTCCTGGGCTCCGGTGGCAGTGGAGGGCCAGGCTGACCTGCCAGGCCCACTCTGCAGGCTGGCGGGGTTCCAGCAGCAGTGGCCATGGGCCTAGAATAGTCTGCCAGGGCCGCTCGCCCTCTCCAGATGGCTGGTGGAGCTGTGGCAGTGGTGGCGGTGGCCAAGGGCCCCCCTGGAGGCCTTGCTCACCCTTCCTGGCTGGGGTCCTCAGTGACAGTGGCAAAAGTGGTAGCTGTGCGGCCTCCCGGCGGTCTTGCTCACCCTTTCTGTCAGCAGTGGCAGTGGTGGCAGGGGCCAGGGGGCCTCCCAGTAGCCTTGCTTGTTCTTCCCCTCACTTGCTCTTCCCAGCCAGGGTCCTTGGCAGTAGCAGCAGCGGTGATGGCCGTGGGGTCTCCTGGCAGCCTTGCTTGTTCTTCCCAGAGCCTGCAGTGTTGGCTACAGGGCCTCACTCGCCCTTCCCATCAGCTGCAGTAACAGCAGTGGCCACGTGGTCTCGCAGTAGTCTAGCTCCCCTTCCTGGCTGGTGTCCTCAGTGGCAGTGGCGGCGGCTGCGGGGCCTCCCAAAAGCCTTATTCGCCCTTTCTATGAGTCGCAGCAGTGGCAGCCATGGCCACAGGACCTCCTGGCAGCCTCACTCAGCAGCCTCCGAGCCCAGCAGGTAAGGGAGCCGTTTTACAGAGAAACAAAATGGTTTGTTTTAACAGAAAAAATGACCGTTTCATTTCATCTAACGAAATGCTGCTTCCTTGTTTTGTTTCATTTTGTTTCACTTTGTTATCTAATGAAATGCTAAAATGGCATTTTGTTTTTTGTTTTGTGCCCATCCCTATGGGCCCTCATGAACATAAGCATTTGTAGCCACATGAGGACTAAGAGCACAGAAAGCACAGACAAAAGAAAGAAGTATGGAAGAGAAGGTGGAGCAAAAGAAATGAGCAAGTATTGGATAGTGTTTGAAACAAAGAATATTTATATATTATATATGGTAAAGTTGATTGACTTCATTATTGATCCAAGTTTCTGTTAAAGACAAATACAACTGTACAGTCATCTACAATTATTTTGTGCACACTTCTTCTAAAAGTCATGCTTTTTGTGTGCACTTCTGCAAATATCCACTACTTTTAACTAGCACTTTTTTATTATTTACTGGCTTGGATGCTGTTGATGATGTATGTGCCTGCACTATGAATCCTAAATGTAGTATCAGAATTATTGTTGAATATACCATTATTCGGACATTGAAAAATAAACCACTCAAAGGCTACTGCCTTGGTAGATGAAATTGCCACATTTGAATTCATAAACTTCCAATTCTGTCCATCAGAGTAACAAAGAATTTGCAAGTTTTAAAAGTTCTCATAAAAACTGCACAATTGAAAACCTTACCTGTTCCTAATTTTAATATATAAATATTCAATGCATTTTATTTCAAAGGGAACATGATATAAATATGGGTTTTGAAAGGTAAAACATACCTATTCAAATGAGCATTTAAACATATATTTAAATATACCTTTTTACAAATTTATGCAGAACATACTTTTCAAGGGAAAATGTAATACAAACTGGAAATAAGTAGGTTTGTCTATCTCTAGCTCTAATGCCAGCATGTTCTGTTCTCATTCAGTTCTATCATCACTGTTGTCATCGTCAACATCATCATCATTTTATGCTGTCAAGGTTATTCCAACTTGTGATTTTTTTTTTTTTTACATTTGAGAAATATCTGTGGTGTGAAGTATTTCAGATGTGGTGTTCCAATACCTTCTGGCAGTAGTCTAGGACAGTGCAACTTGCTTAAGGCTATCCAGTCTGCCCCTTGCCCCAGGAAGTACCACAGGAAATCAGACTCCTGACATCTGTCACCACAGTCAGGTACCCAACTCACCAAATGGTACCAGCAGGGCCGGCGTGTCCATTAAGGCAAACTAGGCAGTTGCCTAGGGTGCCAAAATGGAGAAGGGGTGCTGGCCAGCCTGCTGCCACCCCCCACCCCCCGCCGCTGGCCACTGCCATCCGTCCCCCCGCCGCACTGGGTACCAGCTAGGGAATTCAATATCCAGAAAAAGGCTTCACAGTTTTCATACCATGCTCCCTGGGCACGGCAGTGCAATCAATTCTCTTTCTGAAGGCATTGTCATCATTTTATGCTGACCAATGCCAAGTTCAGTTCTGCTGTTTCAGCACAGTTGTCATGGTTCTGTTTTGGAATTAAGTTATACCCAAGATCTATCTGCTTCGTTTTATGCGCCATTTCAAGTTTCTGCTTTGTGTAGTTTATAATTGACACATATTTTATTCCAGCAAACAAAACCGAACCTAATCATATTCTGCAGAAATGTAACATGATTTACTGAGAAACCACTCAGATGTTTGTCTGGTCAACACAATTCATTCAGTCTAAAGAGAGTATTGTACAGAACAATGAATCAGTGGTGTTAGTCCCCATTTTACTGATGTGGGGGCTGCAAACACAGCTAACCTCTATATCAGCGATACAGGTCAGTTTCTATTATGTGTTCCCAAAGCCTTAAACATGAATTACCTACTGCAAATTTCCTAATTAGTTCAACCAATTTTCTTTCTGTCTCCAGGTAATATGAACCAATGATCTGAATCTGATGTTGTTAACAGGACAGAGTGCTGAACAAATGTTTTAGGTCACAGTCTGTTTGCAGCACTGCAAAGAGCGCCTTATTTGTCCTTTAATTTATACATTTTGATTCCTTTATTAATTTAGCAGAAAACCAAGGAGAAATTCCAGGACTTACATACGTATATACTCGAGTATAAGTCAACCCGAGTATAAGTCGGGGGCCCTAATTTAAACCCAAAAAACTGGGAAAATTTATTGACTCAAGTATAAGCCTAGGGTGGGAAATGCAGCAGGGCCTGGCTACTCCTCCTTTGTGAGCTGGGTGTGTGTGTGATGCTTAAAATGACTTTTAGCCACTGACTCAAATTTGTCTCATTGGCTAAAAGTATTGACCAGAATATAAGCCGAGGACCCCTTTTTTCAGCCCCAAATTAGGGCTGAAAAACTAGGCTTATATTTGAGTATATACAGTATTTTTCAATAATTGATCCAAACTGTTAGCGCATGAGAAAATCAAACTTTTCACAGGTTAAGTCAAGGTACCGTAATCTCTCCTGCATTTAACATTTGGTTTACTGTTATGGGTTTTACACATAAGCATTCTACAAATGTGGGTATAGCAAGATAAAGGTACAATAGATTGCTGAACAGACAGGTGTAAACAGGAAGATGTGACGTAGTTGTCCATCTACTACCTAGTTTTTTGCAAACAGGCAAAAGACGTGCCATTCTGTAGTAGCAATGACAGTGAAAATCACATATTTTACAGTGCTTGGATGTTTTTGTGAATTGAGCTAATTCTCTCCAACTTGATCTTCTATGACAGTGCTGGCAAACCTTTTAGAGTCTGAGTGCCCAAACTGTGATTCAAAACCTGCTAATTTTTCACAAAGTGCCAATACAACAATTTAACCTGTATACAGGTGGTTCTGAAGGGATGATGTTGGGTGCCCACAGAAAGGGCTCCGAGTGCCACTTTGGCACCCATGCCATAGGTTTGCCAACACTGTTCTATGACTTAAAATATTACATACAATTATATTAATGAACCAAGCCTGTCCCTACAATTAGACAGAATAACATTCTTCAGGCAACAAGTTTTGAAGATACAAAAAAATATTCAATGCATTGTCAGTTATTTCCTTGCCTCTAAGTTATTTCCTGCCTCTGCGAAGACTCCTTGCCTGGCATACATCATCACCTAGCCAAGAACATTAAGAATAACATCCTGGCAGAGCACATCTTTCGCCATGTTTGAACTATTGGGAACTGCTTTGAAGAAGAGTGTTTTGCATTCGAAAGCTTGCAATATTTTTATTAGTGGCCTCTAAAGGTATCACCTGCAGCCTAGTTTTGCATTTGTATTCCTTGATTATTGTATTTTTACAGCCAAAGAGAGGTGCTTGTGGAATTTCCTGACTTCTGTGCTAAAATATCTTGGCTGCTATTTCCAGTGTGCATTTTTATATTGTTGCTTGCTTGCTTGCTTGTTTATTTTTTGTTTTTGTTTTTGCTGCACTATCCCTTGAGTTCATAAGATATAGGGTGGAATATAAATGTACTGAATGAAGGAATGATGCTCAGTGGCCTTCTTCCTTGAAAACTGGGCATATGACTGCAGATGTCATGATGCCATTACTCCTTAATTTCAGTGAAAGTGTTGATTATTGTTGTGGGATCAAAGAAACTAAAAATTATTATGGACACAATCTGGAGTTTGCTCATGTGGGTTACTTAACTCGTAGTGAAAATCTTGGCAGGGTTGCAATAAGGTCACATGAACAGGCAACCTTGGGGTGGCATCTTCACTGCTTGAATCAAGTCTTGGACAAGTTACTTTTCTAGTTACTACTATAATCTTGAACAAGTTACATTTCTATCTTCCAAAGTCCTCCAGCTTGCATTAGTGACCACTTGCTTACCTGCCATGGAAGGGATTGTCTACTGTCAATTATTTAGAAATTTGATTGGTCAGGCTTCAAAATCTCAGAGGAAGCAGACTGAACACCCCAGGTCCTTCTCTTTAGATATCCTTCCCCCAATGAGAAAATAGATTAGATGAGGTTAGGCTGTGCCCATCACATGTTGCTCTGTGCCCTTCCTCCATCCAGTTCGTGAGGGCACAGAAAGGTGCAACTGCTGGGGGCTTAAGTGGGTAGATGATTTGTTTCAGATCAATGATCTGCAAAAGCATAGGCCTACAGACAGAAAAATAGGAAGCCAGAACTGGTGAAGTTTATATGTCAGATGCACTTTAATGGCTCTCTTAAAAGTTGTGGGAGAACAGCTTCTTGTAGCAGCAGTAAAAATTATTATTGCAAAGGTGATCAGAGATATTTTTGGAACGGCTTTAATTAGATCTGATATATAGTAAAGTTAGTTTATACATTTTTAATAGTATTTGCTAGGACACCCTGAGCCAATCAATGATTCATGCAAAATGCAAACTCTTTGATGTGGTGCTGTAGAAAGTTCTTTTTTTAAAACAAGAATTTAAAAGTAGCCTTATCCCACCCGCCCAATGAAAGCATGAGGTCTGATTTCAAATGAAGGGGTATTTTATGTTTTATTCATCCCTGCAGGTTAAGTGAAAGGTTCAACTGCATTTCTTCCCATCTGATGCTTTCACTTTGATGTAATATTTGTTCAATTTCCATAATTCAGTCCTGGTAAAGAACATGGGATGGTTAAGGGAGAGATGAGACAAGGCCTTCCCTGGTGAACTTTATCCGCTATGGTGCACTGAATAGAAAAGAAGCCATGCTAGGTCAGATTATGAGGTACAGCAGGGTGATGGCTATATGCTGGGCTTTGTGCCATCACTAGGAATGCAATGAGGACACACAACATGAGTCAGGGCCAGCAGTTTTCTGTGTCTTGGCATGATAAGATGCCCTGCCATGATCTTCTCCTACACCAATAAGATTTCCTGGCTCTCCAGTGAAACAAACCCCACTCAGTGCTTTTGCTTTTTGCTTTTTGCCCATTGCCCTTTCTGACAGTCTGCCAAATTCTCTGCAGCTTCATGCCCTTTCTGGTAAATGATACAAAGATGTCACTTTAGGTAGGAATGGAGCAATTCTGAGCCACTTGATGCTTCTTCACTCCTTTCCAGATGGATCCCTTTCAGGAAAGATGTTATCCCATTGAGGAACTGTAACATCCTATGAAACTGGCTGGATAGCTCATTGTATCTGGTATCTGGCTACAGAGCTAGAGGCTGTGAGTTCACTTTCCCACCATGCTTACTGCAAGTACAGCCAGCCTGTGTAGGTGGTTCCAGAAGATGGGAAGTGTAGACCACTTCTGAGTAGTCTCTAACTGGAAAATTCTGGAAAGGGTAGACATAAGTCAGGATTGAATTGATGTCACATGATGATAGTAGTAGTAGTAGTAGTAGTAGTAGTAGTAGTAGTAGTAGTAGTAGTAGTAGTAGTAGTAGTAGTAGTAGTAGTAGAAGAAGAAGAAGAAGAAGAAGAAGAAGAAGAAGAAGAAGAAGAAGAAGAAGAAGAAGAAGAAGAAGAAGAAGAATCAAATAGCTTAGATTTTCTTCCAGAAATCATGGGTTCAACACATTCAGGAATTCCTATTAAAGATGTACATTGGGGAATGGAGTGGGCTCATTTTGTCCACTGAGTGCATTTTTCTAATGTGTGTATTAATGAATATTAAAGCATGGCTATGTATGTGTTTTTGAAATGTAAACAGGGAGTGTGGCATATTTTTTCAGATCAATCCTGGTGATGTAAAGATTTTGCTATGAAAAGTAGCATATAGTTTCTTGTTAAGGCTGGCAAGTGTAATGTTGGGTAAATCCCTAAAAGTAAAGAAAAAAAATGAATGGCCAGAATCTTATCATTACCAATAGGATTTTTTAAAAAGTGATATTTACACCAGTGTTGCTTCACCATTCAGTAAGTGCTTTGGTGGATCTCCTGTAGTTGCAACCAGCTACAGGATTCTAGCCAGTGAAGCCAATTTGTCTCTCATCCTTACTTGGGGATCTCCTTGTGTCCAACATTTCATTCCCCTGCACATATTTAGGGAACACATTGATACATACTGCAAATAAGACATGATATTGTCTGTCCCAGAATTATGGCTCCTCAATATTTATGCACAGTCTTGTAGAAAAGCAAAAGGAAATGTCAAATGTAATTTTAAAAAATGTCTGCTGAGTTGGGATTCAAATCCGAATTTGATATGTACAACTACAGCACTTACCACGATCTACTGCAGATGCTGACTCTCAAGTTCCCTTTCTTGCATGAGGCAGTGGTGTCGCATGCGTTTCCTGCACCTTATGCAAAGTGTGTATTGTACCATGTATTCTCAAAGGCTTTCATGGCCGTGACCTGATAGCTGTTGTGAGTTTTTTGGCTTGTTTGGCTGTATTCTGGAAGTTTGTCTTCCATGTATTGTTCCCCTTACTCTGCAACCACCACCCACTGCCTACCTGCTCCTGCCTCTGTACCCCTGCCACCCCTGCTGTCACCCACTGCCTACTTGCTCTTCCCCTGTCATCTCTCTGCTCCTGCCCCTGTGCCCCCTGCCCCCACCTCCCTACCTTCCCTGGTGCCTAGCTGCTGCTACTTCTGCTGCTGCCATAGGCAACTGGCCTCAAAACTGAGCGGGCTTCCAGGAGTCGCGCTTTCCTCTTCTGAACATGATCAGTCTTCTGAGCACAGCAGGGAGACTTGTCATACAACTCAGAAAAATGGTTTCAAGTTATGAGTGGAAAAACCTAAATCAAGTCTAACTCAATTGCCAGTGCACAGTATTGTAGCGTGGGGTTAGTGATTCAGCAGTGATTTCAGCTCTGAGACAAAGAAGGCTGGAAACAGCTTCTAGTGAACAGCTCTTTAATCAAGGAGAGACAAGACTGGGGACTGGGGAGAACCATGAGTTCTGTGACACAAGTCCCCATCACTGCTGCCCCCAAAGAATTTTGTGACTAGGATGAAGGCCCCTGTGGGAGGGCATGGGGGTAAAAAATGCTGCTTTTGCTTTCTGAATTTTTTCTTCTTCTTGGCCATCACCAAATGTTCTTCTTAGAGAAGGAGGCTTGGATGACCATTTCACCTGGCAACACCATTTACTTCACAATTAAGGCATCTGGAACATCTTAGGAAATCATACTTAGCACAATTATCAGTAAAATATGCATGTTGCTAATGGAAATCATCTCTTTTTTTTCCTTGTTAAAAATATACATAATTACCCTAAAAGTGAAAAATCTCTTACAGAGAATCTGCTAATAGATATAAAAGGACAAAGAAAGCTTAATTAATCATAGTAATCGAAGGCAAAGTTGAAAGCTATATCTTAACAAAGACGGAAAGTGACAACACATGAGAGCGCTGCATGCATTATTAATTATATACCAGAGTCTATTAGCACAAACTGGACTGAAAAGTCTGTCAAAGTTTTCTCTATAAACTCTTTCATTCATGAATCGTAAATTATCTGTAAAAAGGAGCTCTTGGCAAGATCTTGGATCATGGACTTTGTACTCCAATGCCACTGTATTATGTTTGGCTTTTGATCTTTGCATATAAGTGGCATATTTTGCTTTCTATGAGTGGGAGTACACGATGCTGACCTTGTGTGGGGGGGGGGGGGAGCCACATCAATTATATCCTTGGTTCTTTAAAGAGAAAAAGCTGAGACTATTCTTTAACATCAGTTAGTTGGAAGTGTGAGATTATATTCGTTCTCATTAGCTGTCATCATTGCATTGGGTCTTATGCTGTGTTTAAGAGCTAGTGTTTACCCATCTGAGATAAATCAAGGATCAGCAAGGTTCCTGACACTCATGTGTGTGTGGGGGGGTGTGGGGTGTGGGGAGGAGATGCATTGCAAGATGTTGGGCTGAGGGCAGTTTCCCTGCACAAGCACAAAAATTGCATCATTACTTACTAGTGACAACTCAATAGACAAGAATGAGGAGATGCAAATCAGCACCATCTCTCAAGGCCTGCATTGTGCTGTCGGGTACCAGGCAGCTACATATTGCTGGTTTTTCACAACTGTATGAACAGAAGTAAATTATTATTATTATTATTATTATTATTATTATTATTATTATTATTATTATTATTATTATTATTATTATTATTATTATTATTATTATTATTTAACCACACAGCTATCTACGCTGGATTTTATATTACCAGTCACTAGTCGAACGCTTCCCAAGCGTTTAGGACTCAGTGGTAGAGAGGGGCACGACCAGAAAAAATGACGTTTTGAGTTTTCGTTTGTCGGAACGGGTCCGTTTCGGGTTGTTTCTGTTTGTCGCGAAATTTTTCAAAAATTTGTCATTTCGTTTGTCATTTGTCGCTTGTCATTTCCACCGCCTGAGCCGAGCCCATTGTTAGCATTGAAAGGGGGAGAGATGGAAGTGGCGGGCCGAGCCCATTGTTAGCATTGAAAGGGGGAGAGATGGAAGCGGCGGGAGGGGTTACCCGGAGAGCTCACTGCAGATTCTCGGCGACCCCAGCCGAGCGCATCCCCGTCGGGTGTTTCTTTTTCCTCCAGCTCCAGGTGCGAGTGCCCGCCCCGCCATCCTCGCCTCTTCCTCTGCCGCCTCCTCCACCTCTTCCCCACCACCACTCTCACGTGATCCAGGCCGTCAATCAGTGAGGGAGGCGGAGCAGGCAGACAGGTAATTGCCCCGGCGAGGGCGGCAGTGCAAGAGGGTTGGTTGGGATGAATGAGCTGCAACCCAGGGAGGGCAGTTGTGCGCGCTCCCGCGCCTTGCAGTATAAACCAACACGCAGGCGGGCCGAGCCCGGAGTCCCATTGATGAGTCGCGTGTGAACACGCGCGTCAGTGAGGGGGGAGACTGGGATTGCTCATCCCTCCTCCGGTTGCCGCTGCCGCCACCGCCACGGGTTCCTCATCGTCGCAGAGGCTGGATGCGCCCGCCCTTGGAAGGCAGGGAGACACAAAGGAGCCGCAGCGCAGCAGCCCCCGCTGGAGCGAACACACATGCACGTGCACACATGCGCGCCTGGGCTCCGGCATGCACACACACCTCCACCATGTTGGGAGGAGGAAGAGGAAGGCGTGCCGCCGTCCCGCCTCGCGGGCTGCGGGGGGGGGCAGAGAGAGAGAGAGAGAGAGCGGCGATCAAAGATCTCCCTCCGAGCAACCCACCTTCCTTGCTTAATGCTCCGCCGGCGCTTTGCGGTGCACCCTTCCTGTCCCGCCGCCAGCATTTGCAGGGGGGAGGCTTTGGTGAGAAAAGGGAGGCCAGAGCTGCTCATCCGCTTTGCCATTAAGGCTTTTGGGGAAGGGGGGAGGACAGAAGAAGCACTTTCACTAATGGGGGGAAAGCGAAAACAATCGAGGCTCTTTAGTAGGGTTTCCAGAGGACACGATAGAAAGGTGGCGGTTTGTTTTTTTGTTAGGCAACAATAAGCGTCAAGGGAGGTTTCCGCCTCCTGTGCAATTGCCGCGATGTCACAAATTAAAACGAAAAACCCGACCAAATTTTTCTTTTTTCGGTTCAAGTTCGAGTTCTGACAGCTTAATTATCGTTACCGTTTCTGTTACGTAACGGAAACGAAAAACGGAAACGAAAATGAAAATTTCACCGAGTCATGCAAATGTCTACTCAGTGATGTATTGGCGAATTATGCGAGCAGATCCCAGCTTTCTGCATCTGACTGATGGTGACTTTGTCAACTCCAATTTCTTCTAAATACTTGCTTAGCTCTTTGGGCACCGCACCCAGCGTGCCCTGGGAAATTGGCTGTTGAGCAGTGAAACAAATTTCATCCCAAAGCATTCCACCCAGGATCGGTAGACTTGAGAGAACATTTCTTAGGACCTAGTGTCTAATCATGGCCAGACAGGTTGTATGACTAGTGCTTCACAGTCATCCTCTTCTCTCAAGGCAAGGGATGTTTCCCTTCCTTCCTTCCTTCCTTCCTTCCTTCCTTCCTTCCTTCACTTGTGGGTCAGTTTGAATTGCCACTGAATTTATGAGATTTCATGTGTGTTTGTACTGGAGTCAACAAGGGAGAAAAAAGGGAGGAAGCAAAACTTAAGGTGCATTCCCACTCCTATTACCTGACAGTAACCAATGTCAGTGCTTATTTCTGAGTGGATTCTGTAGTATGAAGCTGTCATTCCAAAATACTTGGGAATAAACTGTAATGGACAGAGAGGGACTTTTCATTTGGAGAATGTGATTTCAATTTTTGCTTTTAAAAAGATAAGACATGTCAGAGGGATGAAGTATTTGAAAATGCTTGTTTCAGTTTATTTATGCCAGATTGCATGACCTTACCCCAGTTCAGCAAGGGGAGCCCATCTGTTTTCTGCTCAGTTTGATATCAGAATTTTTGATTCCTTAATTTTGGCCGGTTCCAAAATGGTGCACATTTTAAGCAGAGACCACAATTGAAATTTTCGTTCATTTGTTTGCTTGTTCGTTTGTTCCTTCAATTTATATACAGTAAAACCATGGTTTGTGAGGACATTGGTCTACAAATGTTTTGCAAGACAAACAAACATTTGGTCTACAAATGTTTTGCAAGACAAGCAAACATTTCTTCTAAATTTTGCCTTAATCAATAAGCAATGTCTTTCAACATGAGCCCTGGTGCAGGTTACATGATCACAAGTGAGCCAATGGTGATTCTCTCTCTCTCTCTCTCTCTCTCTCCCTCTCTCTCTCCCCCCCCTTTGATTATGGGTGATTGTCTGGAATGTTTCATCTCAGGCTGTCTTAAAAGCAGAGGGAGGAGAGAGGAAGGGAAGACAATGAGGCCATCTGCCAGCCCTTTCCCTCTGTAAAGGAAGGAAGGAAGGAAGGAAGGAAGGAAGGAAGGAAGGAAGGAAGGAAGGGTTTTGTTTTATTTTTCTTTATATTTAGTATTTTCTTTATTATTTTATATTATGTTGCAGTATGTTTATAGTATGTTTCAGACAACTCAACCATAAAAATACTATAACAATGGTCAAACAATCAACAGATAATAAAATAACTAACTAAAACATTAAAATTGGAAGTAATCTGGTAACACTATCAACTGTAATTACAAATTAGATGGGCACCATATTTTGAAATGCCTGCTGAAATAACCAGGTCTTAAGTTGTTTCTTGAAATGAAGAGGCTAGATGAATAACAGATGGCAACTGAATTCTTAGCTGAGGAGTGACTGCAAAGAGGGCCCTATTTCTTGTGTTTTTCTTTGTGGGCCTCTTTTGTGGTCAGACTCCTCAGGTGTCCACCTAGGAAATGCAAGTAGGATGGGCAGTCCCAGTTGGGAATAGCCATTCTGCCAGGTCCCAAGGTCCCAAGCCATTACATCGTACATGTAATCAACCATTGTTCCAACATTAATTGACTAACAGCTTGTGGTATATGCAGCAATTTTTTTCTTAAGTGTTTAGACGTATAGATAATAGACATAAGTTATTTAACAGATTCAATAAATTGGATAACTTTTATGATATGATGTAGAGATAAGATTTCCCTTAACTGTTACTCTTGTGGACAAAAAAGAAAAATTAATATAGGGTATATTCAGACCCCAAAACCTGAACCCGAATACAGACCCTTTATATTATGACACACACTAGCAGATAAGGGTCAAAGCCTGAAGCTGAAGAGAAAGGCGACAACTGTTCTCAGTTTTGTAGATAACTCATGTGATTTATCTGTTCCCAGCATAGTACTATGGATCATTGCACATGCTCTGTTCATATAGTAAAAATTCCTAACACTTCTGTATTTATGTTCATGAAATTCCTTGGAATACCTACACAGATAAGCACTTGGTGTGGAGTGCCCAGCCCATTGCTTTAATATACTCCTTGTACTATCCACAACTTTTCAACACCGTGGTATCAAGATAAACAGGATCATTCTGCTTAAGGTAATTCTGGGGCTTGCAGCTTTTCTCCATGAGTATATGCAAACATGCTTGACAGCAACTGAACCATCTCAAATCTGGTATAAGAAACCTAGAACCGATTCTCAAAGCACAGCTGCAGAAGAATAAACTTGTCATATAATATACAGAATGTCCAACCTTCATATGTGTCATGTTCCTCTGGAAGATGGGCAGTATATAAGAATTAAAATAAATAAATAAATAAATGGATCTAGAGTTATCCAGATCCTGGTATAACAGAGTTTGTAGTGTTAGCCCACAGTAGAGAAGAAATGGAGACAAAACTAGAGTTCTTGTTTTTCTGCAGTCTATTTACGTATATACAGTTCAAGTAACAATACCTTATTCCAGTTTTTTCCAACACTTCCAATACAGAGATCCAATTCTGTTGTTCACAACGGATAACCACAATTCACAATATCCAGCTTCACTTTACACAGTATCATTGGAGTATCACCACATCTAGTCAGAGAGAGAAAACACGTTCACATTACAGAGTATAAATAGTTTAATTATCCAATATTATTGTCCTTTTTAGTCACCTGAGCCATGCTTCTTATAGCTCCGCCTCTAGTGTCCTTGGATCACTCACTTCCACTCAAGGATAACTAAGTGTCTCTTCTCGTCCACAGCTGGACTCATAATTACCCATAATGGCTTAGATCTAAACTCCTATCTGGGCATCTTATGTGCAATGCCCTGACAAGATGTCTAACTGGGACCACAGCTATGTTACTATCAAGGTGTGTGTGAACATCTCTTGACTTGATTATATCTGAATATTTTTGGTATGGATCAGGTCTGTCTCATTCTAAGCTAATTTGGATATAGGCAGAAATTCTTGGGTTTGTGTGGTAATTTGAATATTCCCAGCTCAGTATTTGCAGAATATCCTGCCAACAGATTTAGAAACTAGAGCACAGTGAGTAGCTTCCTTTTCAGGAGAGCCTTATATAAAATGGCCCTGGATGACACCTGGATGCTTGTTCTGATACTAGGTGGTGCCTCTTCATTGCTTAGAAATCTTTAGCTTCCTTCAAGCTGAGCTACAGGGAAGTTTAGTGGGAGGAGGTAATCATTTCATCAATACAAATAAAGCATTTGCTTTATTGGATGCACCTTAATTTTAGTGTTTAATTGAAGAAATGCAATCAATAAAAAACTGAGTGGATAAGCACACTTAATTAGTGCTTTGCAACATGCACAGTTTGAATAGATTTCTAATTCAGGACATCCTAGGCAGTCTCTGACAAATATTCCTTCAGAGAAAAGGTGAGCTGCATGTGACTCCCAGAGGATTTTGAACTACAATTCACATCACTTGCTGGACAAAGCTGAGAGGAATCACAGTCTAACATTTGGAGGGCTTCAATACGGGCATCTCAAAGGCATGAGACCTACCCTACCTTAACATTACAGGAACAAAGACTTCACATTCTGTTGTCTTACTGGTCTAGATACATTGCTATTTCTGGAACTTTATTTTCCATTTCTTGTCAACAGTTCACATCTGTCTATTCTGGTGTCCAAGTTTACTGTTGATACTCATAGATTGATGTCAGATATGCTTGTAGAATACATGTATGAACTCATATTCAGGGACTTTTGATCCACGGTGATAGTGTGTCTTGACACAAATTGGCCTCAGGATATCACACTCATTCAAAGCTATTCACAAGGGAAAATCATTTGAACACAAGCAAACTGAAATTTAGCGAGATTCAACAAGTAAGTATACAACTTATATGGGAAATATAGACTCAAAAGGAGCAAACGTGCATGGTGGAAAGATTTGGCGGGTCTGCAAAGGTCTGTAGTACCTGAGCAGATTATTTGTAGAGATATTATTGTGATAAGAAGAAAGAAAGGAAATATTTTTTTTCTAAAACTCATAAGCACACTCGCACACACAAGTATACAAGTAGGTTGGGAGATTACCGCTCCTTAAGTTTATTAGATTGTGGTGTTTTGAAACTCCAGCTGTAATTATGCGGTGGAATTCATGCTCAAGGATCAGAAGAAACACTAGGTTAACAGAAGTCCTCGGCCGCTTCTGGTCACAACACTCTATGTTAAGTAACAGGATTTCAGCCATTGTCTCATCATGTGCAAATAGGCCCAAAGAGCTAGGTTAACAAGAGTGATTCTGCCCTTCCACCTTTCATGTATAACATTTATGTGACGACTTGCCTGCATCAATGAATCATCGTGGCATTATCACATATTCCAGACTGGTACCTTCAACCAGCCATAGTGCTGGGAGGGCTTCATTGTCTACCCACCAAGTTGGCGTCACATGTGTGCAGCCTATGGGGTGGCTTGCAGGGGCAGTAGGTTAGATAAAGCTTTGCCACATGGAAAGAGGCCCCTTTTTCGATCCAGCCATCTTCCCTCCCTCCCTAATAAGTGAATGAGATTAGCTAGTTGGGTAAGGGCCAAATGGGAATTTTTGGCTTCCACTCAGATTGGACCAGAGTAGTGGTGTGTTTTCACCCATCCCATTCTCTTTAAGGCTAAGGGGAGGTTTATAACCAGTCAAAATTGACAAGTAGTGCAAGTGGTAAATTTAAGTCAGGTGAAATTTATTGAATAATATACCCTTATTGAGCCAGTAGCCCTCAATATGAATTAGGAAATGGATTAGTAAATTAGGAACATTAGGTGTTTGGTATATATAGGTTCAAAGATTAGGAATGAGGGCTACCCAGACTGTAGGTTTTGGGAGGGCGATGAACAGGTGGGCAGCACCCTTCTAATAATATTAGGAATCATTAACTGTTCTGCTTGCACTATGTTCAGGCCCTCTTGTTTAAGGGACGTTTAACAGTTGAATTGAATGAATTCATATCAATAAATTGTGCCCCAATTTTAATCCCATAAACGTGTCTCACCTCTTTATTTCCAGGCTGGGTGACAAAGAGCTTTCATAAAATCTTTACACCATAACAAGTGCAATAGTTTTTCACTGGAGTCAAATTCACATAGAGATCATCAAGTGCTAGATAATCAGTGAATGAAAAATCAGGCAACTACCATTCACATGTGAAATAGTTCTAAGATTCTTCTCCAACAAGGATACGTTAGAGCTAGAGATGGGCACGACTTAGCGGTATTCCCGTTTCCGTTTCCGTTACTCGTATCCGTTACTCTACGGAAATGGTAACGGGAATTACTCCGCCAGAATTCGAGCATGAACCGACGAATGAACAATTTGGTCTGATTTTTCGTGCTCGTTACTTGCATCGCGGTGATCGCGCAATGCAAAGCGGCACAGAAAAAAAGTTTTTAAAAGTTAAAAAAAAAACCGATTCCTGGCGAAAACTGTCTGAGGGCACCTACCAGGCCAGAAGGGTGTTTTATTTTGGGGGGGGGGGGTTTTCCCCGCCCCCCTCTCCTTGGCTATTGCTACTGCTGCGCTGCTGGTACCAGGCTGGGAGGGCGCATCCATTTGCCATGCGGTGGGGGGGGATCCAAAATGGCGACCGCAATATTTTTTTTGAAATCGTTGCCCAAAACCCCACCAAAGCACCACAGAAACATGCAAACATTAGCTATTTTAAATGCTTGAATTTTTACAGTAGCAGCAGTGGGTTTTTCTTGCAAAAAAAGTCTCCGTTGATTTTATTTTATTTTATTTTATTTTATTTTTTTACACCTGCGCATTCGCAATGATGGGCTCGCCCATGGGAGTGGACCATGCAAAGTTTTGGAGCCATTCCACCAATCGCATGGCCAGGTTTTGCTGACTGTACCAGGCTGGGAGGGCGCATCCATTTGCCATGCAGTGCGGGGGATCCAAAATGGCGACCGCAATATTTTTTTTTGAAATCGTTGCCCAAAACCCCACCAAAGCACCACAGAAACATGCAAAAATTAGCTATTTTAAATGCTTGAATTTTTACAGTAGCAGCAGTGGGTTTTTCTTGCAAAAAAAAAGTCTCCGTTGATTTCATTTTATTTTATTTTATTTTATTTTTTTACACCTGCACATTCGCAAACGAGCCGAAACGGACTGCCTCCGACACATGACAACTCGAAAACGTCATTTTCCCTAGTCGTGCCCATCTCTAGTTAGAGCTTCCCTGCCCCCCCCCCATCAATCTGTTGAGAGCATTTGCAGGTCCAAATTGTATGCTTCAACTGTTCTGAGATATGGAAATGACTGTTTTTAAAAGAGATCCAGAACCACTGAAATTTCTACAGAGTTAAAACTTTTATTATACCACTAAAATAAATTAAAATGGACTATGGAGGATACCCTGAATAGGTCAGAGCACCATCTAGAAGACAACATGGATTCTTAACACCAGCCCAGCAGGAATGCAAACTGAAGAAAACATCTGCTTCCAATGACTAGAAGATGCTATTAATTTGGCTGCAATTGGCTTTTCCCAGTGCAGTGGCTCCCATCCTTGGGTCCCCAGATGTTCTTGGACTACAACTCCCACTAGTGTTCACCACTAGCTGTCCTGGCCATGATTTCCAGGAGTTGAAGTCCAAGAATATCTGGGACCCAACATTGGGCACCACTGAACTAATAAGTAGATGAAATTTTATTCCAAATTCTATGACAGGGGGTTTGTTACATTTCTGTGAATCCTCATTCCCTGGCCAAACCTTGAGTCTCAGAAGAAGGCAATGGGGGAGGGGAAATGTTGAATATCTGGCAGCAGTTTGGATCAGTTGGGATAGAGAATCCACCCAATGCTATTGATTTGTGTTTTCAGCCTGCATTCTGGAACTAGGTATTAAGACCTGGCACTGGTGTCTGCCATGAGTTTTGAAATTTACATGTGCGTTTTTCTACACTACCTAGAGTATATTGGTGTTCAGCCTGATGAAAACTAAAATTGGCCCAACATTCTGAATCTCATTTTAATTAATTTATTTTTGTGGTCTAATAAAGGTATAATAATCAGAGCATAATCTTAAAACTGCTTCACCTGCCCTTGCTTTTGCATGGTGTAAGGACAAGATGGCTTTGCTTGGTCTTTTTCAGAGTTAAGTCACCCAACATGCGACCAAATGTGGTGTCTAATCCCCCTCCCCTTAGATACAGATTCTATCATTCTGTTTTATTTCAAAAATGCTGCAAAGTGCTTTCTTTTAGCACAGAAGCTGCCAGCCAAGATATCTTCACACTGCTTCTATGAATGACCAAAGATCCACACTCATTGCCTGAAATAATGGCTGGAAATGAATAGCCATTGATTTCTTCAAGTGGATGAAGAACAGTGAGAATTACAACCAAGGTCTTGGGTGGTACAAAACCACCTTTGCACTGCTGAAGTCAAGTTGTTATCTTCACTTATTTGTGCTGAAGATTCAGTAAGCACCCACCACATCCTCATCTTCGTTTGGATTCTGAATCTTGGGTGTAAAAAAAATTGATTCAAAAATTAGTTATATTATTTCCTTGACTTCCTCTGGATCAATGTTGTCATGGAGAACACAGCAAAGAGTGCTATGTCATCAAAGATAGAAAGAATGTAACAGGTAAGAGCAGGATTTAATAGTGTTGAAATAGAAATCAGCTAGTACTATGGAAGTTAGTCTATTCCACAGAAGAGCGAGTGTATTTTTTTTTTACAATTTATATTTTCTGCATATCATCCAAAATATGGCAGCACAAAGCTAGTGCCTTTTCTGTAAACACACACAGAGAGAACAAACACAAAAGGATGAGCTGATTGATTTAAAAAGACAATCTATCAAATACTACATATCAAGTTTGGGGGAAAGACAACTACTACCAATACACATTATCTTTATGGTAAACATTTTATTAGGGTGGTTTTGTAGCATGTGAAAGAAACTCATGCACAATAAATCAATGGTCCTTGGTTATAAATTATCTTATTGGGCAGTCTAGCCACTGACTGTTAAGATACGGCTTGACTCTTGGTTCACAAGTAAATTGAATCCCCCTTTTGTGACAAACATCAGTAAGTAGAAGACTGAGAAAGACCTTTTCTTATGAAGCAACCTCACCCCTGCCAAATAAACAAGACAATGTATGCAGTTTCAGAAATTGTGTGCTGAAAATGTCTCATTCCAGAGTTGTGGGAAGAGACAAGGCCACAGCTAATAGATAATTGTCTACTGGTCAGCTATCCCTGCAAGCCCATTCTGTGTCTGGACAATGCTCCCCGCTCTTGTACTAATTTCAGTACCTGGCACTAACACACAACCTGCTTGTTGTAATGGCAACTTGTCCAGTGAGAGGTTACTAATTTGTTGAGATCACATAGAGAAGGAGGAAATGAAGGTTTGCAGGTGAATTCTCAATAGAGTTCTTATATAATGCCCAGTATCCTATTACTGCTGAAGTATCCCTGGAATGGTCCATCCTATATGTGGTTTATCTTTTCTCACAGCTTGTGTAGACACAATCAACTAACCCTTTGCACAAATGGCATACCATACTCAAATAACTGAGTGATTTCTGGTCTGTATATCTGACAACCGAAGACAACTAGAACAATACTAGGGGTGGGATTTTTTTTATACAAGAATGCGTTACAGAACCTGTAATTCCCCTTTCTGGCAATTCTGTCTGACTTGCATCACCTTAGGCACACCTAAATGAGGCTGATCTGGAAGAAAATGCCTAAACTGGAAGATTCTGAAGTTTCCCAGGATCTGTCTCTCCTACAGATGGGTGCAGATTGGAAAAATGGTGATTCGTTTTGATTCATTATTCATTGAGGCCAATGAATCACAACTAATGAATGTATTTTTTTTCTGATGGATTAATGGGTAAATTACTTTGCTGATACATTTTTGCCTTTAAAATCCTATAAAATCTCCCCACCACCACTCGCCGCCTGCTCCTAGACACACCAAAATAACTATGAAACTTCTTCTGATGCTCCTCTACAATCTCTGGAATTTTGGTGGAAGTTGGGTTTTGAACATATGTATTATAAACTCACAAATGGGTCCCCAGTAAATGCCTTTTATCAACTGGTTTAGGGGAAACCCCATCTAGAAGAGAGGGGAAACTTTTATGTGATTTTGATGTCACTGGGTGCCTGGGAGGAACTTTCCTGGGGAGATTTTTGTAGATGTATAATTCAGATGTCTGAAGCCCAATCTTCACCAAACTTGAAGAGATTGTGGAGAGTCAGGAGAAGTGTTTTTGCAACTGAGGTGTCTCTAGGTGTCTGGTGTGTGTGTTTTATAGCCTGTTGAACTGAGAAATCAAAAATACTACAAATTGATTGATTTGTATTCATCAGGGGCATTGATTCGGATGAATACAAGTGGCCAATTAGCAAATATTTGATTAATTTTGCAATTCATTTTTAAATTCATGCCCATCTCTAGTCCCTACACAAGCTTCCTGCTCCTGGCCCAGACCTACCTGAGGTATTTCTTTTTGAGCAGGAAGCTAAACGTAGCTAAGTCTCAAAACCTTCCAGTTTAGGCATTTTCTGCAGGTGAGCCACATTTAGGTGTCTGTTAGGTATGTGTAAGTCAGGTAGAATGTGTAGCTTGCATAATTAAAAACTGTAAACCACCCAGAAACTACTTGAAGTGGTATGGGGTGGTATATAAGCAGAACACTTTAGAATTCCCAGAATGGGGAATTGCAGGATTTGTAGTTCAATAAATCCAAAAGTTCCCTCCCTAGCAAATGCCTTGTGTTCCCCTTGTGAATGCATTCTGCTCCATATTGGCAAAGAAGATTCCACCCATGAACTTTAACTTTGCAGAAGACACCCTTCACAGGTCTTTCCTGCCTGCAATCATTTAAAACCACGTTATCTTGTCTCTTTCTATAAATGACCACTTAAGCTTCCTAGGCTGATTAGTCCTGAATTCGGGGGTATTAATTTAAACCCCAAAGAGCAATGTGTTTAAAGCCTCTGCAAAGTGTTAAGCACCAATAAATTAAATGAAACAATAAAAAAGAGAAAGTGTTTTCAGGGAAAGAAACACAGGCAGCTTCCTTGGCTGTGATTTATAACTATGTTCTGCTGCATCACTTGCTGCTCTCACAGGAGATCCCTGAATATTTGACAAGAGAGGCTGTTCCTTTCCAATCACCTATTTTTTAAAAAGAAAACTCTATCAGATCGAAAGAATGCTAAATTTCGTTTCCAACTTGAAACTTTTCTGCTTAATTTCTTGCATACTCACCGAAAGTTTTAATGCACACTGATATGATTCTCCTTCAGCATATTGGATTCTTCCCTTCCCCCACTATTGAGATTCACACATGAAGAACACTACTGCCATCTTAAGGAGAGGAAACCACAGTGGATATGTATCATACCAAACTGAATTCTTCAAAAGAAATGCCCGGCATTGCCATGTGCCAATTCACTTTCCCATGTTACTCACCAAATGCCACTTCAGTCCTTATGTCACTCTGGGATCTGGGCACAAATTGCTACACTGAGGAGCACACTTAGTGTGTTTGGTGTTCCTAGACTGCCTGGATAATCCTCTAAATGACAAATCACTGTCTGTGCGATTAATTTTCTTTCTGTCAAGGCTGGGAAGATGAGAGATCAGGGGACATCGTACAGCATGTCAAGGAAATGCCAGCTGTCTCCATTACATATCCCCCTTAAGAACGAAGCAAGATTGATGATTCACACGCCACGCTCGTTTTTTTGTAACTTTCACAAATCTGAATTCTGCTGCTGATAAAGTAATGGGCTCTGTCACTCAGGAAGAGAACACTCAGAAGTGAACAGCAAGTGATATTTAAATAATCAATAATACAGCACTGGGTGGAGGGGAGGTTTAGCAATAACCACCAGCAAACCTAACATTCCATAAGAAACCTCATATGAACCAAGAGAAGGGCATTGTTTTGGAGCTGGCATAGTTTGTTCTGTTCAATGTCAAATATTAAACCAATGCATTCAAATTACCATAGGAATTGGTGGTGGTGATATAGTGTTGGCAACCTCTTATTTGGTGATTTTCCTCCACCCTCCCTCAGAATATCAAATCCAACTGTGCAAGTGTGGAAAACACTATGTGTGATTAGTGCAATGCTTCCTGTGACAAGTGCAAAGATTCCATTCATGCTAGACAGAGATACTAAGTACAGCAGCATCTAGATGGCCAGACATGTGATTTCATTTCAGATAGTGTTGTTTTTAAAGGAAAGTACGTTTGCAGAAAGGGATTCTCTCAAAATTCATGTCTCTGAAAAAAAATGTCTTTTAAAATGTGTTCATATGGAAGGAAGAGCTATTCCTACAAACCCTGATGGGTTGTTTATGTTGTTTCAAGTTGTTACAAAATGCATTATTGTGTAATTCATGCTTTTGCGGGGGAATCTACTTGGGATATTTCTTTCCCTTGTATAATTATCACAGACACGGAGATCTCACAGCCTAATATCTTAGAAGCTTTCCTCTTGTTCTCATAATGCTGTCTTCTCCCTTTCTTCTTGCAAAGACAAAAATATGTACAGATCTGATCATTAAGGTATGGATTTTTGCAAATAAGCATCAACTGTTCTTCAGCTTAATTTCTCTGTCAACTTCATACTCCACTCCCCCGTTCACCAAAACATGTTCTACCTTACCATGTCAGGGTCCTGGATCTGAGTTTTCCATATCTTTATATCATATCATTAAGCAGAAATTATTTTGCCCTCCCAGCCTGGAAATAAAGAGGCAAGACACATTTGTGGAATTAAAATTGGACCACAATTTATTGATATGACATTATTCACTGTTAAACATCCCTTAAACAAGGGGGCCTGACTGCAGTGTAACCAGATCAGTTAATTATTCCTAATATTATTATAAGGGTGCTGCCCACTTGTTCAGCACCCTCCCAAAACCTGAGGTCTGGGCAATCCTCATTCCTAATCTTTGAACCTATTTATACTGAACACCTAATGTTCCTAATTTCCCAGTTCATTTCCTAATTCATATTGAAGGCTACAGACTCACTAGGGAATATTATACAATACATTTCACCGGATTTAAATTTTCAGCTTGCACTACCTGCCAATTGTGACCATTTATAAACCTCCCCTTAACCTTAAAGAGAATGGGATGGGCAGAAACGCACTGACACTCCAGCCCAATTTGAGTAGAAGCCAAAAATTCACATCCGGACCTTACACAACCAGCTACTCTCATTCTCTCAGTTGGGAGGGAGGAGGGAGGGAGGGAAGATGGCTAGAACACAAAAGAGACCTCTCAGCACATGGTGAGTACTTATGAAAATTCTGGCCCCTGCTGGGCAGCCCCTAGTCTGCACAAATATGATGCTAGCCAGGTGGGGGGGGGGAGTTGCATTGCCCAGCACTACAGCCGTTCAGAGCGTCCATTCTACTTGATGAAATGACAAAGGGCCTTTTTACACGACCCCTAAGATCCGCTGGCCACTTAAATTCGGACCAGAGATCTTAGGGGTTCATCACCCTTCCTCTGTCCCCACCCCCCTCCCCACTTCCTGGTTGCTGGCTGCGTGAAGGAGGGAGAAAAAGAAAGAAAAGAATGCCGGCTTACCTCCGTTCTGTTCCCGGCAGCATTCAGATTTCTTAAAGGGGCGGGGGGCAGAAAAAAAACAAACAGAAGCCAGGAGAGCCCTGCACTCACTATCCTTACACTGGCTCAAATATTTTTCACATCCAAAAAGCAGGTACTTGAAAGGTGCGCTGGGACGCGCTAAAGTGGGCGGGGTCGCACTTAATTTCTTGTTAACTCCGGAGCTGGTGGGTAAACATTTTTAATCTCCGGAGCTGGGAGCCATTTGCCCCGGAGTTTAGGGGTCGTGTATAAACGCCCAAAGTTAGTCCGTGGGGTGGGACAAATCTGATGCCCTGTGGGGTTGAGAGGACCCTTCATTGTAGATCAGCCTTCTTTAACTTGGCACCCTCTAGAAAACAGCTCAACATAAGAAGGTTACTGGGCTGTCAGAAATTGTTTTTGATTCTAGACACTGACATAAATGTGTGTTTATGAAATTATGCTCCGTATGGCTAAAGGGCACTGTTCAAGTTACTGGAAGCAAAGAGCATTCAGGAGTTTCTTATCTTTGGTCAAGTTGAATTTCACTCTCCCCCCCCCCCATGACATTAACATAGTGCTTTGCTCTACTTGCCTCCGGTCTGTGGTGCTTGCGTAGGAGCTGTGTGGGAGGAAAAGCTCAGAGTAAGCAATGTAAAACATGCTGGGCCCATTTCCTTGTTCCTCTCAGAACACAGCCTTTTCTTTCTGGGAGAGAAAAGATTAAGCCCCTGAGCTCTTGTAGGCAAGAATGCCAGTAAGGGAGGAAAAAGGAAGGCTGCTCCAGGCATGGATTTTAATCCTACTAGTTTCAGGTGCTTGCTTGCTGTAAAATAACCTCCCGAATCTCTCTCTGCTTTTTAGTCACTCGGAATAAACTGGCACTGGAACACAACTTTGTACACATCGGAAGCCCAATTTAAATGTGAAAATTCCAAAATCCAGTATCCTGATCACCCACCTGCCTCTGTGGCATTTCAGAGAACCCAAGGACATTTTTTTTCATGGTAGGGTAGCTTATCTGAAAACAGCCATGAAACTGCTGGATCTCGAATTGTCAAAAAAAAATCCCAGCTGGGAGTTGGGCAGCTAGGGAGAATGGAGTAGCCAGGCAGCAGTAAAATTGCTGCCTGACTGCTCCTTTCTCCCCTGCCACCCCCTCCTCCCAGGGAGGTGTTTTGGACAGGGAGTGTTGTGGGCAGTGCCCCCACTGCTCACAACACTCCCTGTCTAAAACACTCCCCTGGGAGGAGGGGGTGGCAGGGCTGGAAGATTTGAATTTCCTGCCACACCAGTATTCTTGCTATTGCAGGAGGGGATACAAAACCATCCAGCCCACCACCCAGAGCCCTGAACAGTGAGTGGAAGCATTTTAAAAAGGCCATAAACCACTGGGCTGGAGCCTTTTAAAAATCTCCCTGCTGGATGTTGAACCAGTGCTCTCACCCCGGCCGTTGCCCCTTGACCCTTATTCAGAGACTACAGCAGGTACAAAATGCAGTGGCCAGACTGGTGGTTGGTGCGGGCAGATATGACCACGTCACCCCAGGTCTGGCTTGTTTTTACTTCATTTTGTAACAATTTTTAAACCAAAATTCATTATTTACAAAACAAATATAATGAGAAACAAAACAAAACAAAATGGTATTTCTCCATTTCATGCCTATCCCTAATTAGGAGGAATGGCAACCTAAGAATGTACTCTGGCTCTTGAAGGTTATCACAGCTGAAATTTTAATGAATGAAACACATGTGGTAAAACCAAAGTTGCTAAACCAAGAGCATTGCTACACATTAGAGCTTCAGATCTCAATACATTTGGTGTATATGGGCAACAGGGACAATTTTTATGTGGCCACTTTAGACCATGGTTGAAGACTACTGATTGTTAAAATGTGTTAAAAGGGTCATGGTCAAATCATATCTGTAGTGGAGCTCCTTATTTTTTATTTTTTTTGTTTAACTGTTGTCTCAAGTTAAATGCTTTTTGGAGATTTTTAAAGCACTACAAACATCTGTGAACAGAGGTGGTAATGAGGTGCCTAACACAGAATCCAGTGAACGTAGAATATTATCCAACCCTTTGAAAAGCCTATCTTCTTCTTCTTCTTCTTCTTCTTCTTCTTCTTCTTCTTCTTCTTCTTCTTCTTCTTCTTCTTCTTCTTCTTCTTCTTCTTCTTCTTCTTCTCATCTGTCCCACATGATCATTTTCCAGGAGGCTAGAGGTCCATCACAGCATCTGGCTCCATGACATCAAGGCAGAGTTCAACATTTTTAGTCGCCACCATCATTCCGCATAATAGGATGGTCATTCGATGGTGCCATAGATCTTTGACCAAAAATGGTCACTGATTTTCTTGTCGCACATGATGCTTGATGTCGTACAGCACTGTTGATCATTGATGTGTCCTCACAATTCAGACTCCCAGTCTGTGCAAGGGGTGATGTCACAATTTGGTGGGCAGCGGTTGGATTTCGAATATATCCAGTTTGCCTGAGGGAAAAAGTCACCAGCTCAAAATATTTAGCCTCTACCCTGTGAAGAAATTGAAACTGGAAGTTTAAAAAGAGGCCTGTAGTAAAAGTTAGCCCTCAAGTGTTGTTGGTAGTCTGTGGAAGTTCCTCTGAAAAGGGGTTAGGACTGAGAATTAGGTGAAGCTAATTTCAGTTCTTGGGAAGCCCTGTGTGAGAGAGAGGAATTCAGACTTAAAACCCTGTAGTGCTATCTGATTTTCTTTGGTGGGCCTGTTAGAGTCTGGAGGCCAGGATTCCAAAAGGAAAAGGAGTCTGGCTTGACAAATTATAGGACACCTGGAAGAGAAAATCTGAAAGGATAGACTGAAATCTACAGTGGTTTGTTTTGGGAAACTGCCTAAGAGTCACAGAACTCTGTGCTGTCCAGCAGCCTGAAAATTAAAAGGTGCTGAGACAAATTTCCTTTGGGGATGAAAGACCCAAAGCGTTTGCCCTGGAATTTAGGGTGGCTTTGGTAAAGGTCTGGAAATATCACCCTGGGTGTTAACAGAAGAAAATCTCCAAAGTAAAAGGTCTGTGGGGGCAGAAAATTTACCTCAGAAACTGAAGAGACCTGAGGAGATTTAAAGCTGACAAAAGTTCTGTAGAGCGGGAGTTGGCTAATTAGAATTCCTTTTGGAGGGAAAGTGGAATTGTAAGGGTCAGAGGAAAAGTTATAGTGTAAAAGCAGAAGAAACATCTCTAAATCTGTGTGCTTTTAACACTGAAATAATATTTTAAATAAAGAAAGAGTTTGAAGTCTGGGCACTGTGCCAAGCATGAGCAGTTACAGTAACATAAGCAGAAGCTGGGAGCTGAGGTAAAATTTATACAGTTGCCATTAAAACAGCTGTGACCCAGTCGTAATCTCCCTTTTTCGTAAGAAAGAAATAATACAGACACCACATAAATACAAAGATTTTGATTTCATGTCAGTTCCAAAAGCAAAATCAAAGAAAGCAAAGAGGGGAATGGCAGCTGAGGGGGCTGAGGCCATTGTGTCTGAGGAAACACCAATTTCACCCAGAGAGGCAGAACCTCATAAGGACCAAAGTCTTGAGAGATGGCGGTTGGAACAGGAATATAAATTACAACAATTAAAGCTAGAACAAAACGAGAGAGAAAGAGAAAGAGATATGGAAAAAGAAAGAATGGCCAGAGAAGAAAGACAAAAAGAGAAAGAAAGAGAGATGGAGAAAGAAAGAATGGCCAGAGAGGAATGGTTAGAACGAGAGCGAATGGCATATCAGTTAGAGATGCAAAAACTTGAGTTAGCTAGTCAGGAAAATACCAATAATAATAACAATAATTTGAATGAAACTCCCAAGAAAATAGATTTGAAAATGGCCCACAGTGAGGGGTCTGAACTTAAGCCGCTGTTGGGGATGCCTTTGTGGCCAGGGGAGTTTTGGTATTTGATTAACAACCAGTGGTTCAAACAGTGGAAAAAATATGTGGGCTTTGACAGCTGGGACCAGTATAATGTTGGAGAGCCTAACCTCTTCCCAGGGCAATTGACAACTCGGGGTTTTTTGCAGATTCAGAGACTCAGATGTTGAAAGAGCACCTTATTGATAAATTGGATTATGTTTTAGTTCCTACTGAAGCATGGAAAAAATAGTAAATTTGTATGGGTGTGTAGAGGGGCAGAAGCCAATTGTGAGAAAAGTTGTAGAATATGGTCTATTTGTGAAATATTGTAAAGTGGAAGTATATCGTTTGGAACTGAAGCTCTGTCAAAACAATGATCCTAATAATCTCGTAAGCTGTTATTTCAGCAAAGTGGATACCATTGATACTATTGGAAAAGAGATGCAGAAGCTGTTTAATATTCCTGATGGGAAGGAAATTAGGCTGTGGCTCAGATATATGAGTAATACCAGTATTTATGAGCAGTTAAGCAATCTTGACAGCACTATACAAGATGCAGGGCTCTACCAGAGACAGGTGGGGGTAATAGATGTAAAGAATGAAGATGGTACTTGGCCCAGACAGTCTCCTGTGACAAAATCGGGCAGTGCAATCAACAGAAGACTAGCTACCTCCTCAAAATTGACAGCAAGCCCTTGCTCCACAACAGTTGTCTCTTCAGACATTACAAATGGTGACTGCAATAACTCATATTGTTTGAACTCCAGTCATAGAATAGGAGTTTCAGATCAAATCCCAATAGCAGGTTTAATCGGAATAGATGTCTTAGAGCATGTGCAGAGTGCTTTTGGAGTAACGAGCTCAGACACACCCAGCTGAACCAAACAGTGAAAACAACATAGTTACAAATCAAATGTCAGTAGGAGAACTTGAGAGGGAAACTCAGCAGTCTGAAATGGTAGAAGAAGCTAATTTAGCCGACATAAAAGGGCCAGCAGCAGACTTTAGTCTAGAACAAAGGCAAGATGCCAATTTGAAGGGATGTTTTGATTTAATGGAATTAAATACACACCCTTTAAGTCCTGAACTCTCTGAAAAGTTCATAATAGAGGAGATAATAATACAAGCTTGTGAAGAACTTCGTGTACCAGCAGAGAACTCCAGACTGGAAAAATATTTTAAATTAAAAGACCAAGAAAAATTAGCACAGCTTGGAAAAGAACAAAATGAAGCAACAGCAGAAGGGCTGAAAGAAGCTAAAATTCAGCAGGCATCAGTTATTGGTGAAGTCCAAAATGAAATTTCACCTTTGAAAGCACTTTTAGAGACGAAGGAAAAGGGGCTGAAGGAAAGGAGGAATGAATCTGATACATTTGTTTTCAACCTCCAGAAGAAATCAGCAGAACTAGAAGTAATTACTGCAGTGGAAAACATTAAAGAAAAGGAAATATGTAATTTGGAAATGTGATTATCTGGTGCATCAGAAAGTAAAGAAGATTGCTTACAGCAACTTACATCAATGGAAACAGAGCTTGAAAAAGAAATATTAAATAACGAGCAACTTTGTCTGGATGGGAACAAAGTGTCACTGGGCCCGGAACAAATGATACAAGAAGGGAATAAGATTGCTGATGAATTTAGAAAGGTGCAGGAAGCTGAAAAGCAAATAGAAAACCGCGTAAAGCAGAAACCCTACTTGGAAGTGAAGGATGCTAATAACAGACCTGATTTGGTGGTTGCAAAAGACACCTTGGAAAAACAACTACAGCCTGTGAACATCGTGCTTCAGCGGATCCGAGAGGACGAGAGGACGAATAGATCATCCAGGTGGCGACTCGGAAATCCAGAAGTCAACTACCTGAGACATGTGGTGGGACGAGGCGTGATCGACCCCCTGTAGAGGAAGATCGACGCGATCGACTTGTGGCCAAGACAGACCAACAAAAAGAAGGTGAGATCTTTTTTTGGACTTGTGGTATATCACAGGAGGGTTAGTCCACATTTGAGCACCTTTGCAACACCACTGACTGAACTGACAAAAACGAAGCACCCGTATGTCATACAGTGGTCGCTTGAATATCAAGGTGCATTTGAGGGGACTCTAATGAACTATACCAGGAGTGGTGTCAAAGAGTTGAATCCCACATTCCAAGAACCCAAGGAAAAATGGCATCAATTTACTGTGAAATTGACTTTGAATTTATGTGCCAGAGGAAGTGGTCACCCGTGGCATATCATCGTCCAGCCACTGCAGCAAGAAGTGGGAGACATTTATTACATGGACCATGGTTAAATAATAATAATGTAATATTGTTATTTTATTGCTGGTGTAAGAGAAAGTTGTTTTTTAAAAAAGTATGGAAACGTAAGGTCATTAAATGTGAAAACCATAACTTAATGTAAGTTAACTGTAAAGGAAAATGCAAGGTAATGTATAAATAGAGCTCACTATAAGTTAAAAATGTTTATGTGATATTTAGAAAATAAGTTAAGGAAAAAATTGTATGTATACTGGTAAGTAAAATAGCTTAAAATGTAAACCAAATATATGTATTTATGCATCTTAACATAGATTGATTCTAGGATTATCGATAAGGTATTTACATGTATTTGAATTTATGATTTTAACCAATGTTATAAGAGTATAGTCTATTCAAAATGTAATGATATAGAAAGAATTATTGCATTTAATGATATTATATAGTAATAAGGTTGAACATGTTATAAAACAGTTTATAGATATGCAGAATTGAAGCTGATAAACAGAAGGATGTATGAATTAGTTAAATAGGCCCCAGAAGAGAATTTTAAGTGAACAAACCGAGGTAAGTTTATTCCCTTAAAATTTCTTTATAAGGGGGGAGGTATTGTGACAAAACCCTGGAAACAGGAGTAATGAATATACAAATCATCAGCCAATCCCAGCAGGAGGGCGGGGAATGGTATGATATAAAAAGGGTGGAGCCTAGTCAGTTGAGGCAGTTCAGTTGAGTTCAGTTAAGTTGAAGGTTTTGAGAGTGAGTGCCGGGAGAGAGCACTGCTCTATTAGAGTTCTGTCAGGCAGTGAGGACTACACTGTTTACTAGTTATTAAAGACAGGGGGGCTGGAAGAGTTGATGAAATCTATTATATGTTAAAGGCAACACATACCATCCTCAGACATTGTTATATTTATTATTTTCTCAATAAACTTCGTCATTATTTTTATATTATACATCTGAGTCGGTCCCAATTCATAAAGCGACGATCTAAATGGTGGCAGCATTACCAAGTGAATAAAAGGTGGCAGCATTACCATTTCCATCACAATTACACGTGTAAAAGGGAGGTGTCATCACAATTTGGTGGCACAGCAGTGGGATGTCGAAATAAACCCGGTTGTGCCTTTGAAAACCCAGTCTGTGCAAGGGGTGACGTCACACTCCCATCATCTGTGATAATGGAATTGAGGTATTTGAACTTAGTTCTCAGTAGGTTGATACGATCAGTTTGGATCATATCACACCCACTTGGTTCAGTCATCAGACAGTCCATCTTTCCTCACATATTAATAGTGCAGGCTGTACACCTCAATGGAATATGTTCAAATTACATTATTTAGAACAAAAAAGTAGCTAAGTTGTTATTTTTAAAAAATGGAGAAGGAAGTTGGATTTTTAAAGCTACCACTACCACTTTCAGGAAAATGTTTGCTTAGAAGGAAACAACCAGGTGGAAAACCACAGTTTTCCCTCCTAGGGCATGGGGGGAAATCTGGTTTTAGTGATAAGTAGAGATGGGCACGACTTAGCGGTATTCCCGTTTCCGTTTCCGTTACTCGTTTCCGTTACTCTACGGAAATGGTAACGGGAATCACTGCCCCAGACTTCGAGCTCGAACCGACGAACGAACAATTTGGTCTGATTTGTCGTGCTCATTACTTGCATCGCGCAATGCCAAGCGGCACAGAAAAAAAGTTTTTAAAAGTTAAAAAAAAACCCGATTCCCGGCCCTAAAAGTAGGCGAAAACTGTCTGAGGGCACCTACCAGGCCAGAAGGGTGTTTTATTTGGGGGGGGGTTCCCCGCCCCCCTCTCCTTGGCTATTGCTACTGCTGCACTGCTGGTACCAGGCTGGGAGGGCGCATCCATTTGCCATGCAGTGCGGGGGATCCAAAATGGCGACCGCAATATTTTTTTTGAAATCGTTGCCCAAAACCCCACCAAAGCACCACAGAAACATGCGAAAATTAGCTATTTTAAATGCTTGAATTTTTACAGTAGCAGCAGTGGGTTTTTCTTGCAAAAAAAGTCTCCGTTGATTTTATTTTATTTTATTTTATTTTATTTTATTTTTTTACACCTGCACATTTGCAATGATGGGCTCGCCCATGGGAGTGGACCATGCAAAGTTTTGGAGCCATTCCACCAATCGCATGGCCAGGTTTTGCTGACTGTACCAGGCTGGGAGGGCGCATCCATTTGCCATGCGGTGGGGGGGGGGATCCAAAATGGCGACCGCAATATTTTTTTTGAAATTGTTGCCCAAAACCCCACCAAAGCACCACAGAAACATGCGAAAATTAGCTATTTTAAATGCTTGAATTTTTACAGTAGCAGCAGTGGGTTTTTCTTGCAAAAAAAAGTCTCCGTTGATTTTATTTTATTTTATTTTATTTATTTTTTTACACCTGCACATTTGCAATGATGGGCTTCCCATGGGAGTAGACCATGCAAATTTTCCACCAATCGCATGGCCACTTGGCCAGGTTGACCACAGAGACTTCTGGGATGTGCCAATCGGGCATAAACAGCCCACTAATCGTAGCCCAAACCCGAACCCTAAGCCTAACCCATACGCCAGTACACTGTCCTTCTAAGTGGGTCAGAGAGGCACCCAGATGCACCCCAATACTCACCCTAACCTCACCCATAACTAGCCTAACCCTAGCCGTTGCGCTAAGCCGTCTTAACCCTAAGCCAGATCTACTTGCATTGCACTACATGCAAGTACGTGAGACACAGCGGGTGCAAAGAGTCTGCCAGTCCGTCACTTGTGGCTCTGGCTGACTCCTGCAGCTCCCTCCAGGAGCCCGCTACCCCCTCCCCAAACCAGTACTAACGACAACGAAAAAACGAAAAACGAACCAACTAATTTTTGCAAATTTTCGCGAAAAACGGAAACGAGCCGAAACGGAACCGGCCCGACTAACGACAACTCGAAAAAAATTTTTTTCAAGTCGTGCCCATCTCTAGTGATAAGAACCAGGATTGGGCTCTTTCCTTTTCAATTCTGCCTGTTACAGTGCTTGCTTTATAACTGTCTCTTCAGAGGTTTCCTCTCCCTGGTAACTAGACTGATTTTATCACTTGCCCTTGATTTTAAGTGTTTCCATGACTTCCGCATCTGAAAGTTGAATGTAATATTTCAAACATAAAACAGCACCATGTTTCCATAACAAAACAGCTTGTCTTGTGGATCTGACAGAATGGAGTGCTCTTCTGAAAGCTGTTAATAGTTAAGAAGAATAAAATATTGGGTCAGAAAGGGTGTTCCAGAGAAGGAGATGATAAAAATCAGTGCAACCTGGGCCACATCCCCGCTTCCTCTTTGGTTTGTTTAATCTGCTCAGAAACAGTTCAGGTCTTTAGACAACATCATGTAGATGGCCTGGAGTGATTTTCAGCTGGGTTGCTGTTATTCTCCTGTACACAGGCAGAAATCACAACCCTTACAGCATGTTTATGCAAATATAAATTAGGCTGCACTGGTATTTCAGAGCTTAGATTCATTCAGGCCTGTCCCCAACCAACAATCATCTACACATGTGAGTACATGTATATCCTGCCACTTCCATTTCCAAAAAAAGTAATACATGGCACAGTAAGTCTATAATATTAGGCCTGCACGTGTAGCCTTTTTCACTATCCATTTCTCAAGGGGAAGGTTTCCATCGCATCCCTTTTTGACATTGATGGAGTCTCCACATCAGATATTACCTCTATGTGTGTGCATGTGCTATCAAGTTGGAACCTATGGGAAAAAACATAATAGGGATTTCATGATAAGTGAGATATATAAGCAGCAATTTTTCAATATACTGTAGTGTATACCCCTCTCTATTCCATGGCTGAGTGAAGATTAGAACCCAGGTTTCCGGTACCCTATTCCATCACTCTACCCACCACACCACACTTCTTGAAGGCATTAGTTCTATATATGGTGAAAATTAGGCCCTTTCCACCCATACAATGTGACTTATCTCGCTGGGTTGAGAACCAGAGAAGCAGGCAAACCTCAGTGACTTCAGCCAACATCTGTAATGGAGGCAGACTCTCAGGCAAATCGCTGCTCCTCTTGCTGGTTCTTCCTTACTAGTGTTCAAGCTTCCCACATTTCCCTTGCAAGGGAACCATGATATCAGGAATTCTGTATTTATTTCATATACATGGCCCATAAATACCTCAGTGCATTCCATAGGATGTCTAACACCCTGGGTAAGGTATGCATTCAATGAAATCGTGAATGGCTACATGGACTTTTTGTCGGAAACATCACATGATATTGGTCCAGCATTTTAGTATACTGATGCATTGTAAACTTCCTTATTCAAGCCCTGTAGCCACTAAACCTCTCCATTTTGCTATTTATAAAATGTTTTACATCCTCCCTTTTTTATCAAGTAAAAATGAAGCTGGAGCTCATTAGAGATACAAAGGAATCCTGAGGCAGTCTCTCATCAAAAATTAGCAGTTCATTTTTTGATTTGTACTGGGTAGCAGGCTCCTTAGACACGGACTGGCAGACTCTTTGCACCCGCTGTGTCTCACGTACTTTTTCAATCACGGGTTAGCAAAGGCTGCTAATAAGGGTGAGTACCCTTCACCCACTTCAGTGTACTGGCTGGGTTAGGCTTAGCTTAGGTTTCGTTCAGTGGGCTGTTTATTGGCACATCCCAGAAGTACCTGGCCAAATGGCCATGCAATTGGAAAAGATCACCTCAGCCCATCTGCGAATGTGTAAATTCATAAAATGCATTAAAATAAAATAAAATAAAATCAACGGATACTTTTAAACTGTAAAAATTCAAGCATTTAAAATAGCTAATGGGGGCACTGCATGGCAAATGGATGCGCCCTCCCAGCCTGTACCAGCAGCGCAGCAGTATAGAAGGCCTGAAGCTGAGGTGCCCTCAGACAGTTTTCGCCTACTTTTAGGGCGGGAATCGGTTTTCACTTTTTAAAACTTTTTTTTCATTCTTTTCACTGATCCACAAATCAGCATTGTTTGTTCGTTGGTTTGAGCTGAATTGAATTCCCGTTACCACGTAGAGTAACGGATACGAGTGTGACCGCTGCTGCCCATCCAGCTCATCATTCTTTCACTGATCCACTAGCAGATGTAACCACTTGTGATTCTCCCAGTCTCAAGATCATCACTGAAACTCTTCCTCTAAGGACCTAGTATCTACTTTATAGCATTATTTCAGTCAAGACTTCCATATATCAAAGAGGAGATGGCCTAAATGGGCAGAGTGACTTCGGGGGTTTCCTCATGAAAGGTTTGAAGGAAGAGCTGACCTTCTGCATAATGGGCAATATCAAGTTTCTCTGTCAATGGTACAAAGCCAGGGAGTGGAGAAAGCATGGGCTTTTCCCCCTGGGGTTAAGTGATAGCTTTACAGAGTACCATTAAAGTCAGCACTATCACACTTTTAGCAGACACTTCAGAGGAAGCCAGTAGGGACCTTGAATGGAAACAGCTGAAGGGTGTATGACATTCTGGAGGAACATAGCTCCCGTTGGCACTTTCTTGAATCTCTCTTGCTCTGATTTTTTTTCTTAGCAAAAGCTCGGCAGTGGAAAAAGGAAAGGAGATCAGAAAAGATGGGCAGCACTTATCCATGGAGCACTGGCTGAAGGGAATAATGATGGAAGCATATTATTTAGTTTAAAATGGGATAATAAAAAACCCCCGTATGTCTGGCTGTTCTAGTGGAATGATTTATTTCAGCTCATAGGTTCCAGGTGGTAAAAAAACCGGAGGAAGCATTCAGGTTTTAAGAACTTGTTAGGAAGATATGTAGAAGAAAATGGTACCACAGGATACACATTTTCACCTACATTTTGCAGGGAGGAATTTGCCCAATAAATCACATTGTTTCCTCATATTAACACTGTTTGGGGTGGGGTGGAGTGTGTGGTCTTTTTATTGCTTGCTTATATTTTGCTCCCTCTCCACCCACACAGAGATGGGGGGGGAGAAAGAGAGCAGAGAGCCTCATGAATCTCTGACTTGCACTCTTCATTCTCCCTTTCCTCACTTCCTCTGATGTAGCTGTGAGGAGACAGGAAGGTTTTGCTTCCATTTTAAACCGACAGCAAGTTGGTGCAGGAACTGGCGGAAACCTTTGGTCTGCATTCAAACCATCTGCAAGTGGTGAGTTCAGACTTCCAGAGTGATCTCCCCTTCCTGGGTCGTGTAATAAGTGGACAGGGCAGTAGGGGTAGCTGACACAGGGAATGCCACAGCTGAAAGAAAGAGTGAAAAATCCAGCCTTGTCCAGTTTATTGTGCTTCTTCTGCTTACAGCTATCTTTGCTCCCACATTCCACAGCACATGGCTTCGAACACCTGTTTCATTGCTGCAGGTGAGAAATGCTGTTATTTAGTTAGTGGATTAAAATTAATATTATTACCATAGTTCAATTGCTTTTGTTTATAATTTATTGTAGTTTTAGAATTGTTTCAACATTGTGAGCCACCATTTTGTCAACTTTGCCTTTTGATTCCAAATAAAAAATGATGCTAATTAAATATAATGAAATATTTTAAACACTCAGTAAAATTACTCTGTTTTTGCATTTTTGTCTGTCAGTCTGTTTTGTTTCTGTCTCTCATGAAAATGGGTTTGCATTTCAGGGACTGTGTGTGTTTTGTGTGTCTCTCTCTCTCTGTGTGTGTGTGTGTGTGTGTGTGTGTGTGTGTGTGTGTGTGTGTGTGTGCGCGCACGCATGTGCACACATGCACGTGCATGTGTGCATTTGTGTACGTGCACACTTGTGTAACTCCAACTATGGACACTGCCACAGCCATGTGCTGCCAGTCACAGGGCTGCAACCAGGAGGGACAAGAGCATGATCAGATCACTGCATCAATTGCTGCTGTTGAGTTTCTGCAAATGTATATAGTTAACCGCAGACTGGCCAAGATGTTCCTGTGCAAAATGGAATGGCAGGCTAATGCTCTGGGAAAAGTTTAGACACATTTGCTTGACATGGTCAGAACACTTTTGGTTGAAGATTAGGTATGCATTCTCCATTGCCAAGGTTGGTAGAACAATGGGTACTGAGGCTTATGGTCATGAAAGATTCTGACGAGCTCTAGGTTTTCCCCTTGGTTGGTGATTTTAGCCAATCCGAGCTGCAAGTTGCAATGCAGATGCCTAATTCATTGCTGCACCAAAGTAAAAAATATATCCAACAATAACAATCCATGGACACCCCACCACCACCACCACTCCAGGGATTAGTTTATATTCAAAGCGATTCAGTTGGATTCTGGTGGTGGATGGACCTTTGGCAGAACAGCTTTGGATTGTCAAGAGATCTCAGGTGAAATTGTTTTATCATCTGTTTAGATCTCAGGTGAAATTGTTTTATCATCTGTTTAGATTCTATTTCGTGCTGAGAAAATATCCAATTGTGAGTCCTGGATATTGCGTTTTTGTTTACCTGTGGCTTTGTTTTGCAAAATCAAAAATTATAAATACAATTTTTTATACAATAACATCCAACCAACAATAGATTACCTATAACTAAAGATGCTTTAAAGCCTGAAAATTTAAACAAGGGTGTAAGCCGCCTCCACTGTCCTATCCATCATGGTATGGTTGTTTGCTCAAACACAATTGGCGTACTAACTACAACTGAGCAGTTTTAGCCAATGTGGCCTAGCTACTCTTTTTGCCAAAAGGATGCCAACTCTAAACCTGTTACTGCATCAATCAGCTAAAACTGTTGCTGTTCAGGAGACTCTTCCCTTCTTGGGTTTGAGAAGGATCAAAACCTCTCTCCTCTACCAGCTCGGATACTGTGGAGGTGAGTGAAGTAGTGGGTGTCACAGCAGGGTATGTGATCACAGTAGTGGGTATTAGAGATGGGCACGAATAGAAAAAATGGAGTTTTGTTTGTCATTTGTCATTTAGAGGTCCATTTCGTTTCGTTTCTGTTGTTCGCAATTTTTTTGCAAAACAATCGTTTTCATTTCGTTACCGTTTTGTTACCGTTTCATTACCATTTATTCAAATTTTGTGTGATTTTTTAGCATTTAAAGCAGCTCACTTCATTGCTGTAACGGAAATGAAACGCACAACAAAAATCCCCACAGTTTTTGTTCATTTCGTTTCATTTTAGAGACAAATTTCGTTTGTCGTTTCGTTACGTAACGAAATGAAATCCGAAAAACAAAAACAAAAAATTGTTTCGTTCCGTGCCCATCTCTAGTGGGTATCACAGATGCTGACACTTGGCCCTGCAGATGAGAGCTTTGGATGTTCTCTCCAGAGTAGCAGTCAGACTCAAAGAGGCTGAGGACTGACCTGTATGTAACTAATGCAGCAATATTGGTCCTTTCTATGCTGAGGCTGAAAGAAGATGACAGGTGCACTAGAACTAATGCTTAGTGGAGGTGGCCGCTGGAATGCTCTCTGGTGAAACCAAGTGACCGGGGCTTGTCATGTCCCGTCCTCTGTCATCAACTGGGTTGGCAGTGGTGTTCATCCTAGTGGGTAGTAGTTGTAGTCCAGGTACTGATCATATTGCACCACTCCTATCTTGATGATGGGGGAGGAGATAAACCCACTAGCCAGCCCACAGGCCACATCTCCAAACCATTTCCCAACTTGGCTTGTCAGGGTCCCCTGGGTGCCCCACTGTCTCTGCCTGGCATCCACAGCATCCATCCACAGGTACCCCTTCTCTAGTCCCAATTAGCTCTTACAGAGTCAATCCAGGGCTGCCACAGTCTTTTCTTTCTCTTCAGCATGCTCTACTGCCCTTTTGACACCCTCATTACTTCTCCAGTCTGTTGGGGAGCTGCCGGTAGTAAAAACTGGGACACCTGAGGTGGAAGGCCCTCTTGAAACTCCTGGCCATTCCCACAAAGGGCCATCTCAAACACCTCTAAAGTTCAATTGAAAAGGTCAATTATTTTTCCAGTTGACTTTGAACTCCCCTTGTCCCTTTTGTTCACTGTACTCCCTCGGTTCCTTTGCACTAACTAGTGGATTTGCTCAACTTCTGTTTATTCTCCTGTGCTGCAAATCTGGAATTAATTTCAGACTGACAAAACCATTAGACTGTCTGTTCTCAACTCTACTTAAATACTCTGGATTTGTAAATTAGATGTGCAATGTTCTTTAATCCATTTCTAAGCATTTGAAATAACTTTGAATCTTCTACTGCAAATCTCTTCTTAAATATCTCATTATTTTTAATCTGTAATATTGCTATGGGAGGGCAGGAGTCCTTAATATAGAGAAATAAGCGTACACATTTTGCCTACCCCTTGCTTTACTGATTTAGAAGATTAACTTGTTCTACTATTTCATAGCTTGCACCTAAAGCACGAACTCTTGTTTGAATTCTTGAAAGACTTCTACATAGAAGAAAATCACTGTTCATTATATCTGCTTGAGATATGATAAAACTAGGAATAAATAGCTAATCTAAATACATTTTACAGTTTCTTCCACTCCACTCTGGAAAGATAAGCAATGCATGTTTATCAGATCTTACAAACTACTGCGATACTTTTCTTGAAATGCAAACAAGCTGTTATGGACTGAAGATAGAATTACCCAATGCATTTGCTGCCAGGTATTAGAAATCTGATCACAAATTGCAGCATTATTTTAGAAACATGCCCGGCAATCAAAATGCATTGCATGCTTCTCAGCTAGTAGTGTGCTGTCACACACCAGAAAGGTTACAAGTGTGATTAACCGTGACAGGCCTCGTGTGTTGCCCTCGTAAATCTCACATGTGGTAATGCATTAAGGATGGCAGGTGTAAACAGAATGAGGAAAGTGTAATTTCATCATGCCATGTGCAATTAAGACAAGTAAATTAAGTAAAGATCTGGAAATGGAAACAATAAAGTGTTGGGGAACATGTAGATATCACTTTAGAAAGGCACACTCTCATTTCTTCCTTTAAGGAACTTGACATTGTACTTGAGGTAATTCACCTTGCATGTGACTTTAGGGCTTAAAACATTCATTCTGGAGTAAATTCTTCCTCATGTGAATATCATGCCTGAAAAATATACTAGCAAAATGCCCTTCTTAATAGAGTCTCACAGATTACTGCAACCCATATGTAAACAGCATATGTCCTCTGGAAAGAGAACATTTATTAAATATTTTGGCAGATGTCTTCTTGGCAAGGAAAAGAATATATACATGATGCTTTCTTAATGTGCTGCCCTTGTCTCAGTGCACCAAGTATTTTCTTTCCTAATGTATAGTTGCAAACCTGAACAAAATGTAGCTTCCAAAAATAAGATTTCCTGTTGGTGTAACTCTGTGTGTCATTTCTGTGGATAGAGTAATCTTTAGATTTACATGCTTTGAAGGCAAGCAAGTTACATTTGCAGAAGGTGTTCTCCTTTGAAATTCTAAAAAGCAGTGCAAATGAATAAATGTGTGTGTAAGGGTAATAGCCAACCTGGTGGTATGAGAAGGAAGCAGCAGCAGCAAAGAGAGGTGCTGCTAAATACTGTATTAGACATGGGCACGACCAGAAAAAATGACGTTTTGAGTTTTCGTTTGTCGGAACGGGTCCGTTTCGGGTCGTTTGCGTTTGTCGAGAAATTTTTCAAAAATTTGTCATTTGTTTGTTGTTTGTCGTTTGTCGTTTCCACCGCGATTTAGCGCAATTTGACTTCCCAGAGCATAGGGGCGTCCCGCAATTAGGGCCGGCACTAGGTGTTTTTGTGCCCTAGGCGGTGGGTGGGGTGGGAGGTGGGGACGGGGGAGGGGCGGGGGGCGGTTTTGGTGGGGTGCCATGGGCGGGCGGTGGCTGTGGGTGGGCAAGTGGGCGGGCGGCGGCGTGGGCCGCAGGCAGGTGCCGGCGCAGGCGGACGGGCGAGTGGGCAGTTAGGATATCACTTAGGATAGAGGTTCTGTTCTTGGCTTGCACCCCAAATGTGTGTGTGTGCAAGCAAATTGAACTTGGGAAAATAGAAAATAAATGGTAGTATATAAGATATTTTTAAAATAAATCCACACCTCTCACTCCCAGTCGAACCTCCCCCTTTATCCAATATCAGAAAAAAAAATCCTCACAAACTGTCAGAGAAGAAATATAGAATAAACTGCTATTCCCTTCAGCAGACAAAGCTGCAGGGAATCAAAGAAATTATTTTCTAAATTCAATTCCCTCCCTGCCTGCCTAACTTAAATCCTATATCCCCCAGCCTCCCTCCTCAATCTCGATCGGATCACACCAGCGCCAGCCCTCCTCCCTCAACCACATCCATACTCCCGACTGCGATTTCTGGAAGGTGCCTCGGCTTTTTATGCCCTCCGAGACATCCAGAAGTGTCAGTCAAAAACCTGGCAATGCCATTGGTGGAATGGTTCAAACAATTTGCATGGTCCCATCCCATGCCCAGCCCAAATGGGCAGGTCTAAAAAAATAAAAAATAAAATAAAATAAAATAAAATCAATACGACGTTTTATTGCTTTTAAAAAAACCCACTGCTGCTACTATTAAAATTCAGGCATTTAAAATAAATAAATTTCATGTTTCTGTGGTGATTTCGTGTGTTTTTTGACCACGATTTCAAAAGAAAAATTGTGGTCACCATTTTGGATCCCCCCCCACCGCATGGCATGGTGAGACGGTGAGGATAACCCCCCCCGCCTGGTGCTAGCAGCCCGGGACAGAAGAAGAGGGGGGAAAGACCGGGGACCCCCCAGAAACCACCCCTCTGGTAGGTGGCAAAGCCTCAGGGAGGCATATTTTCACCTGCTTTTTTGGCCAGGAGTCGGGGTTTTTTAAAAAAAAACTTTTAAAAACTTTTTCTGTGCTTCGCATTGCGCTATTGCCGCGATGCCACAAACGGAAACGAAAAACCCGACCAAATTTTTCTTTTTTCGGTTTGAGTTTGAGTTCTGATGGCTTAATTATCGTTACCGTTTCCGTTACATAACGGAAACGATAACCGAAAACAGAAATGACAATTTCGCTGAGTCGTGCCCATGTCTATACTGTATAATATTGTTAGAGATTTGTAACAAGTGGGTAATGCCAAAAATGTCTGTTTCAGAATTATGGACATCTTCAGAAATTCAGAACTTTGCTAGGAGTCTTAAAATAACAACTAGTTTTGTATTAAACTGACATAATCATGATATCTCTTTACTGGAGTAAATGGACTAAAACTCAAATCATTTCTGTCAGACACCTTCAAAGAAGGAGGTTTTCACTTAATCGGGGCTAACATGAATTCATTTCAAGAGGTCTACCCTAAGCAGCAAAGACAACAAATGTACTCCAACATATGTTTTAAACATATACCTTAGTGTCTCTTTGATGGCATTGTGGAACCACCACAAATAATCAATTTCTTATTTTAAAAAAACAGTATGTGCAATCTCTTCACTCAGGGAACTGTAGTTTGCAAAATCTCTCCTCACAGAGCCATGGAGGCTTTCCATGTGTGGCAAGATCCTGGATTTTCATGGAGAGCCTTGGCATATACAATGGACTCTTCATTTCCACATAGAAGTTGGATCCCTGTGTTGGAGGTGATGGTTAATGACAGGAAAGGTGAGCAGCTTCTGACACACACACTCTCCTTGTGTATTTAATCTACATGCATACTCATTGCATAGGATAACCAGAGGGGTGTAGTGAACAGATTGATGGACCAGCACTCAGGAGACTGTGTCTGAATTCCTGCTCAGCCATGGAAACTCACTGGGGGAGTGGAACTGACTGGCAAATTGGAAATCCCATTAAAGTTGCAGTACATTTTTTTAAAAAAACTTGAAGGCACAAAATCACAATAACTCAATACATAAAATATGTAGAATTGCTTTGTAATATTTGGATACAATTAGAATCTGAACGGCTACAAATCAGTTTGAGGTAAATTGGCAGAAAGGTACAGGCCAAATAATTTGGACCAAATCAAAGAGGATGATTTGAACAGCTCTAGATAACAATAATTTCCCAAAGCTTTCAGTTATCATTAAGGCTCTGTGTGCATTTGAACCCAGGTCTCCTTGACATGACTAGCACGCATGTGCGGTGGTGGGGACTTTTACCTTTACCTCTACCTTCTTGTTCAGTCTTCTGAACAAGACTTGAAAATATAGCACATGTTTGTGAACCACAGATCAGGCACTATTAGCAATAGCAATTTTCATTCTTGACCTTTCATGCAAGTGTATATTTAGAGGGGCATTGTGTTTTACCAGTATGCATACATTATTTTCAGGTATCTTTGAAGTTAAATATTTTAATGGAAGATTTCGAAATATCATGGAAGACTATATGGAAGTTATGGGAAGACCTCAAAGCAAGTAATAGAATAGGAGCAATTCATCTCCCTGTCTGTTCATGGATCACTTTTACAACCAGCATTGTTTCTTCCTAATGGTTTTTGGCATCAATATTTGGTGGAATGTCTCTCCCACAAAATAGCTACCCATACCACATGCTCCTTGCAGGCCTTGATGTTCAAAAGTGTTAAGTAATGTTCAGATGTTTTGGGATCATGAATCCCACAGTCCTTTATCGTTGGCAATATAAGATAATAATTCTGTGATTTGCAGTCCAAAAGATCTGGAAGGCTGAAGGTTTGCCACCCCTGTTATATAGTGTTTTAGTGTATGGTTTTATTGTATATTGTAAAAGTACCCGGGAATTGGAGAAGTATAGAAATAGAAATAAATTCCTTGAACCGAGAGTTACATTTGTTCAAAATATGTATTAAGATGTTAAAACACTTGCAAAGGACAAAAGTACAGTGCCACTTCCCAGTCAGCAGGAGCATGGGTGTTTTTGAAATATGTGATTGAAAACATTCAGCAAATGTGCTACCAAATGTAGTCAGGTGAGTTCTTTCTATCATCAGTCACTTAGGATGATCTGATTTATTTCAGCCAAGGACTTTCGCAGCCATGTTTTTAAATAATAATAATAATAATAATAATAATAATAATAATAATAATAATAATAATAATAATAATAATAATAATAATAATAATAAAAAATGCAAAAAGATTTCATAATCTTGTAAAATGAAGATTTCTTCATTTGGAGACCCTTCCTTGATAGAACAGCTTTCTTCTCTTTACAATATTGCTTTTGTGTGTTGAAAGTGATCTGGGGCCAGAGCTATTATGCTCCACATGCCTAGACAACTGAATTAAGACTTAAACATTCAAAGCCTTCTACTTTCTTACATATTGAGTTTTTTAAATTAATCTCAAATTCTTTCAATAGACAGAAATCTGCAGATTTTGACTAGGTTTCATCAGAAAGGCAGGGAAATGATTGAGGTGATGGGAAGAAAACAGAGGATGCTGCAATATAAAGAGATGGAGAATTTCTTCCAGACATTATGCAGGAGGAGTTAAACAAGTGCAGCTGGACAGGTTGCTCTGTTTGGAAGTACACTAACTGTCAGGTCTAGTTTGGCCCCAGAGGTAACAATTTTAAATTGTCATTTTGCATTTTAATTAAAATGCCTGGTACATGCCAAATGATTTGAGGGGAATTCCTGCTTCTGGAGCACAATTAATTTGTTGAGGCGAGAGAGAGAGAGAGAGAGTAGATATATATGTGTGTGTACACACACATATATATTCAGCCCAAATATAAAATCAATTTATGATGTTACAAAAGTGTCAGCGTATGCAATAAGAAAACACTTTTCATCTAGAGCAGTCTCATCAACAACTTACAACCTTGCTTGACTGATTAATGTGACAAGGTAGTTTACGATGCTCCATAATTGTTCACATTTTATGGAATCACACTAAGACATCAAAGAAGAATATTAATTGCATGTTTTACCTTGCAAGCTATACACACTCCCAGAACTAGAACATAAATCATTGGAGTTGCCGATCTTAAAAGGGGGATAAAAGTGAAGGTCAGGGAGTGCCAGGCAGACTTAATACTTATGCAATCCTCTGCCTTATTTAGGAATATTAATAGGCTAGGCTGGTGGAATATATGGGGAAATTCTCTGAGGCAGGGTATTATTATTTTACCAGGGAATAAGCAGAGATTTAGGAATCCTTTTGCAACCAAAATCATCCTCTCGGCATATATCTCCCTGATGTGAAAAAGAGAATAGTTCTTCCAGGGAACTGTAGCTTCCGTCTTAGTTTACAAAGTAATAACTATCATGGGATAATTCCCCTTTCCGAGGAAAACACAATGGCCAGAACCTAACGGGAATTGTACTCCACTGTAAATGAAATCAATAGACAGAATCCCTATTTGGACTTTCTGACAGAGTGAATGGAACAACATAAATGTAATACAGTCACATGCTGCTCCTTCTACTGTATTGTTCCAGAGCAAAAACACAATTGTACTCTGGCAGAGAAGACTAAGGGTGTTTATACATGACCCCTAAACCCCGGGGCAAATGGCTCCCAGCTCCGGAGATTAAAAATGTTTACCCACCAGCTCCGGAGTTAACAGGAAATTAAGTGCGACCCCGCCCACTTTAGCGCGTCCCAGGGCAGCTTTCAGGTACCTGCTTTTTGGATGTGACAAATATTTGATCCGGTGTAAGGATAGTGTAAGGGGCTCTCCTGGCTTCTCTTTTCTTGCGCCCCGCCCCTTTAAGAGATCTGAATGCTGCCGGGAACAAAACGGAGGTAAACCGGCATTCTTTTCTTTCTTTTTTTCTCCCTCCCTCAGGCAGCCAGCAACCAGGAGGTGCGGAGGGGGGTGGGGACAGAGGAAGAGCGACGAACCCCTAAGATCTCTGGTCCGAATTTAAGTGGCCAGCGGATCTTAGGGGTCGTGTAAAAAGGCCCTAAGCAACAGGGAACTCAAATGCAGAGATATGGGAGAACACAGCTTCAGCTGTCTTATTATTTCTGTTCATTTGTGTTATTTATATACTGCCTTTTTTTCAAAACTGTGACTCGGGGACAGTTCATTTCACAAAGCTGCACAAGTCATCATGATAGTTTAAAAAAATTAAAGAACTAGAACACAAACACACACATGAATTAAAAGCAACTTGAAAACAAAGAGATAGCAAAGATTGCAGCATCCATTGTTTAAAAGCCCCATCACAGCTATGCAGCTGCTGCCAAGAGCCAGCCTAACCCAGCCTAACCAAAAGGTTCTTTAGATACTAGTGAAAGTATAATAGGAAGGGAGCATCCCAGCTTCTCTTAGAGGAGCATTTCACTGTCTAAGATCAGGAAACCTGAATGAATGCTTTCAGAGTACCACCAAATATAACTCTGAGAACTGTGGAATCAAGCAAAGAGGCCTAGGGAGACCTCCGAACCCAAAGGGGCTTCTATAGAAAAAGACAGAGTTGCTCTGGTAGCCTTCTCTCAATTATATAGGCCTTTATAGGGCATAACCAATGCTTTCAATTACATCCAGAAACAAGCCAACCTCTAGAGAAAATATTGTAACTAGAGAAACACCATCTTTTCAACAGTTTGGGCACAGTCCTTTTTCCGGGCCATGCTTCACCCAGCCTACACGTCCTGGAATGCACACAAGCAGGGCAGAAGTTGTATGATGCACCATACTGCATGACTCAAGACATGCCTAATAATACAGTGGTACCTCAGCTTACGAATTTAATCTGTTCCAAATGCATGCTCTTAAGTTGAACTACTCTTAAGTCGGGGTACCTATCTAAAAATTGAAAAAAAAGTAAAAAAAAAGGAAAAAATTAAATTTAAATCTAAAATTTGTAAGGCAGCAGTTAAAACGCCAACTTTTTTCTGCTCTTAAGTCGAATTGCTCTTAAGTTGGGGCACCACTGTATATCTACATTTGAAAAGAATGTGAAGAAGAATACACCAATTTCAAATGTTTGGAATAACACTCTTCAGTTGTGGATATGGGTGTTCAAGCGATATTTGCAGTACAGAAAAATGCATACCTAAAAGGATACATTTTAAAAAACTATGCAAAATTGAGAGACAATTAGCCTTGTACAGCAGTTGCAAGTGTAGCCTATTATTGTTATTCACATCTAAATGCAGTTGCTAATATCAGCGGCAGCAGACCAGTTGAATCAATTGCTGAATGGTATATTAACACTTTTGTAAAATCCTGCAGCATTAGTGGGTCTGTTCTAGTCGGGACTAGGACCTCCTTTAAGGCCTGCTGTGTTGACCTTTTACAGGGAAAGGCAGAGATGGCACTATATATATTTAAAGTACCATTTTGTCGGTCTCTAGTTGAGAAGGCTCAGGTCATCTGGGCATACAGCCCAATAATCATAACCAACAAACTTGTTGGGAGGAAAGAACAACACTTTATTGGTTACATCAGTGGCTTCCTAACCCAAGAATGGATTCCATGCATTGGGAAACCCCACTGCCACATGATATCATCAGCACCCATCAGTGGATTGCTGAGGGACATCACCAAGAGTGACAATCCCTTGAAGCCCAAGCTAGGGGAGAAGAAAGGTCACATCCCCAGCTCCCCTTAAGGGGATTTTCCTGCCTGCCACACCAACACCAGCAACATCCACCTCAACATCTCAACCAACCATAAAATTGTGCTAGAATGCAAGTGTGTGTGTGTGTGTGTGTGTGTGTGTGTGTGTGTGTGTGTGTGTGTGTGTGTGTGTGTGTGTGTGTGTGTGTGTGTGTGTGAGAGAGAGAGAGAGAGAGAGAGAGAGAGAGAGAGAGAGAACAATAACCCTTTACAACAGTTACACACCAGTTGTACTCACCCCAAGAACATTAATAACTTGTGTTCCTGGTCCACTGCATATAACCACCAACATACAGGATGGGAGCTAGGGAAGGAAGGCCAGCAAGCTGCAAACTAGCCAGGAATTCTCCAAGTTTCTGCTTTTATGCAGGAGAGACAGGCCTTTGTAGAACATGGGGATAAGTCTTGTAAAGTTGTTTCTTAATTATTCCTGAAGATGACAACTGGCGTAACTCACTGCTAATTATAAAGACCTCACTTGGATTTCCAGAACTGTGGCAAAACAGTGCAAAGCCAAAAGCATTAACTACCAGTGAGAAGCCAATGCAAGTGATACTGTCTGCCTTTCACACAGGTGTAACTACGTAACAGGATTTTGGCCAATATAGTTTTAAATAACATGCTTATGTTTATCTGTTCTTCTTTGTCACTTGTTGGTATAAATTGTCTTGTACAAAAAGAAGTGGGGGCTACGCAAGCTGAAATGGAACCAGAGTGGCCCACTTAATAACAAACAATGGACAAAACAGCTTTTAAACTGACTTTTGTGGGAAAACTAATATGGCACATAGAGTACCTAGTTTGGAATGAATCATTTCATAAGACATGAGTTTCTGATTGTCCAAATGGGGGTCCAACAGTGGAATGTGATAGCCAGCCAAAGAAGCTGACGGTAAAGAAAAATGGAAAACACAGATGCTAGAGATATCTAGAGATAGATCTGTAATAAGTTTATGTTTAATATAACACCACAGTGAGAAGGAATGCAATCAGTAGCACTTGCAGAGAGCACGGTAGTTACGGTGTCAGTAATGGGAAGTACAAACAAAAGGGAAGATGTAAACCAGTGCTCCCTTGACTGTGGCCTGGTCTCAGAACAGGACCATACCTTGTATATTGAAGAGGCACACAATCCAGGAAATATACATATATACTTATTTACACCTTTTCCAGATTCCTTTAAATCAAGAAGCCCCTTTAGCCCTGTTCAGGAATCACTCACCATGCTTTTGACAACATGCAACAAAGTTCCATTGCCTTCCTCCTCAGAATGGCAAGACATCAAATCTCAACCAGGAAGGGAGGGAAAGGAGTGGGCTATATTAGCCCCTTCCTCCCTGGCTTTGTCCTCTTTGTCAGAGTGCACCCCATCCTCCCTCCCTGTAGCTAGTGTGAGTCTCGCTGATCGCCTATTGGGGCCGGATAGGATTTCCCCCCCCTCATCACCATATTGGCCTCAGCAATGGGGCTTCCCCCCACCACCACCTATCCCATACTGTTTAGGAATGTAGACAGTGTAGATATGATGTTCTCTTTTGGTCACACCTGGCAGGTAGTGTGGAGGGGGTGACGTCGGTGAGTCCACCTTAATAATGTCATTCTAGCCCATACAACTTAACGATGCTGCAGATCTTGAAATTACAGTATTGTGGGAAGGATGCTCCGGGATTACACCCCAGGCCAAGGATTACCAATCGATGGAGCTTAAATGTATGGAGAGTATTTGGGACATTTTATTGGCCCCAGTGTGCAATTGCTTAGATTGCACTAATGGGAGTTATTGGACTTGCCCAGGTAAGATGCTGTGCTGCCCACCTTGGTGGCCCAGCCATTAATCTGCACTACTCCAGCCCCCTCTTGTGTTGGTAAAGTTAGTTGCTGGAAGTTACTAGTTTAATAAAGTGTGGCCCTGGTTTAACCCATCACCCGTGTCTTGTGTCCCATTCCGGGGTTGGAGGGCAAAGGAGAACATAGACTGCACCTCTCTGTTGCGAGTTGTCTCACACAGGAGGTGAAATACTGAAAGAGCAATTTGTTGACAAGAGCTGACTCCATGAGCATGAACATTGACATGCCATGCAAACAAGAATCTCTCTTCAGATATATCTTGTTCTGAGAGGGAAACAACAATAGAAGGGAAGAGGATAGGTGCTCCCTTCAGGAGAGTTTGCATAAAGTGTGGCGAGCCACATCTAAATTGATCTATGCTAAAAGTACAGGCATTTATTTATTGATATATTTGGTGTTGTGACCCTTTGTACTCGCTTTTTCAAACACAGTGTCTTAACATGAAATAGGGATAACCCATCTTTACAGATGTGTGAATAAATTTCCTTTAAAAATTAATGCTGCTTTGCAATCCAGGCATCTGTCGTCATCAAAAATAGCACATGAGAGGCCCAAAACAAAACATAAGTAGACATGTTGATGCAAGTCTCAAAGGGGGTGGAATTATAAAAAGCAAATTAAGGAAGAAAAATATATTCCTATTGATTATATTCTATTTCATATGAGCTATTTTTTCTCCATAGTCCAAAGGACTGATTACATCCGCTGTTAGGCGACACCAGCAAGATATGTTGAAATATAACAGCAGTCTCATTAACTTTTAATTAATATTCGTTTGCCCACCTCAAACGATATACTGTAGATAGCAAAAGTTATGGGAATTCATTGCTGTAATTTCATTTTAAACATGAGTTTATTCTTTGCTAAGAATAGCATCTAAGTTGAGGGGGATGCCAAGCAATGATTATTGTTTGGTTGGTTGAAGCCAATTTTGTACACACTGTCAGAATTCTGTACACCTCAGGATTTTGCTCTTTCAATATTCAATAGATGCTCAAAAAACAATTTCCAACAGGGCCGAGAGATTTAATATTACTCAAGTGCATTTTTGACATCCTCTCGGCATTATGCGTAATCTTCAACAAACCTTGCCGGAACGACAACTCCATTTTGTAAAGCTGAGCAGCACTAAATACATTGGCCTGTCATTGAACCAATCAACTCAAATTCCTCCTCATATACAATATAGATGCAAACAAACACACCAGCACAAATAATAGATACATTTTGCTCCTCTCTTACCCGTGTGAGCTGTGCAGAGTAGTCATTATGTTCACTACCTAGTGTAGGAAGATATTAATGATAAAGACCTCATTCAATTAAAAATAGGACAAAACTTCCACTTAGTTTCAGGGTCTGTTCTCTTCTACAACTGATCTTAATCAGAACAGTCTGATCCGAAAGATATAATGATCCTCCCTGACCCTTACAATAGATCATCTTTTTCTTCCTTTCCTATAAATGTTTCATTCTACCTGGTACAGTAATGAAATTGTCAAGATAATGAACACAGTAATCACTTCAAGCAAATGGCTAACTTTAATTAGGAATCACACTGTTGACTGCTGAGATATGAAAGTAGCAGCCCATTGATTAGAGGGCTGATCGTTGATAATTGAGCTATGGCCAGTGACTTAAAGGTCTCTGTACTATATACCTTGAAATGAAACCACATTAACCCAATGGTATGGAATTTTGGTCTCAATATTAACCACATCATTAGTCTATACTCCATACATATGTTACCCTTGGGTCAGCTATCAGTTATCAGCTATCAAGCTCAGCAGTTGCCTGCTATCTACCACTCTACTGATAACAGTTGAATTGGTAAGGTTGGAAAATGTCCAAATTATTTTAGAAAACCAAGGGTTGTTCATTATTCCTACATCTGTCAGGGCCAGGGCATGGGCAGTGAGTTAGAACAGGCAAGATGTCCAGACCAAACTAGAGCATTGGAGCTAGGTCTATGAAGCAAGAGCAACTGGAGCACACTAACCCAGGACTGGAACGGGCAGGAACATACAGAAGTAAGGCAAGCACCACTGGAGCACAAAGGGATCTTTAGGATCAAGGCAAGCAAATACACAAGCAAGACAGGAACAAGACTCTTAGAAGCTGAGAAGGGCCAAAGCACAAGAGACACCAGAAAAACTTGCATTGCTGTTGCCAAAGGCAGTAGGACAGGAAGCCTGTATATACTGCATTCCAGGGGCTTCAGTTGCAGCACATAATTGCCCTTTAGATGTTCTGTGCAAGCCTCAGCAACAGGCAACCCTCATTCTCCAGATACTTGCATGGTTTCTCCCACCATGACCCTAACAATATCTCATCTGACTGAAGAACAGAACGTATATCTTTGGTGAGGTCTTGCCATCGTGAGAATTTCTGAAAGCAATGTCATCACATTAGAATTTGTCTCTTTGCTGGACTCCACCACTGGTGCAGAATCAGAGGATGTGTATAGTGTGCCATGCTTAGGTCCAGTGTTATTGGATGAGTTTCAATTGTTGATACCCAAGGATGTGGACAGGGTGCTTGGATCTGTCCATCCTACCACCATGCCACTCGACCCTTGCCCTTCTTGGCTAATTGAAATATCTGCCAGGGGGTGGGTTTACACTTGGCTCCAGGAGACCATGAATGCTTCCTTGAGAGAGGAAATGTTCCCTGCTACCTTGAAAGAGGTGGTAAATAGACCACTCCTTAAAGGATCTAACCTGGATCCAGGGCTGGTGGTTAACTACTAGAGAACCTCCCTTATTTGGGCAAGGTTTTAGAATGGGTGGTAGCTGAGCAACTCTAGACAATACTGGATGAAATGGGTTTTGGTACGGAGACTGCCTTGGTCACCCTGTACGATGAGCTTTGTTGGGAGAAAGAAAGGGGGAGTGTGACTCTCTTAATACTCTTGGACCTCTCAGTGGCTTTCAACACCATCAACCATGGTGTCCTTATGGATAGGCTAGCTAGATTGGGCATTGGAGGCACTGCTTTGCAGTGGTTCCACTCCTTCCTGGCTGACCATGCCCAGAAGGTGATGCTGGGGAACAGTTGCTCTGTCCCATGGCATTTTTGTCATAGGATTCCGCAGTGCCCAATACTGTCTCTTATGCTGTTTAACATCTACATGGAACCGCTAGGAGAGGTCATCAGAAAGTTTGGGCTGAACTTGTGTCTGGACTAGATAATGGACTGGATGAGGGTTAATAAATCGAAACTCAACCCAGACAAGATGGAAGTGCTCTTAGTGGGTGCTTTGACAGACAGGTTAGAGGGCCATCTCCCTGTCCCAGACAGGGTTGCACTCCCCCTAAGGGACAGGGTCCGTAGCTTCGTGGTGCTCCTGGACCCCGGTCTAACTCTGGAGGCCCTGGTGGACTGGATGGCCAGGGTGCCTTTCTTCAGCTGTGGAAAATATACCAGCTATGGCCCTACTTCGATAAGCAGAGCCTCATGACAGTTACTCATGCACTAGTAACATCCCGTATTGATTACTGCAATGTGCTTTATGTGGGGCAGCATTTGAAGATGGTCCAGCAAATGCGACTGGTTCAGAATCATCTGGTGCAGCTGGTTAGTGGACGGGCTGCCAGGAATCACATCACACCAGTTCTGTACAAACTTCATTGGTTAGCAGTTGTTGCCCAAGCTATAGGTATAGGGCTTTTTCGACAGCTGCCCCCAGGTTATGAAAAGCTCTCCCCAGTGAGATCTGCCTGGCACTAGACAAAAACCTTTCTGTTCTGGAAGTTTTTTAACTGATATGACATAGATTGTGGGTCCTGATGGCAATTTTTACCATATTGTATTTTATCATTTTAGTTATTTATTGGTATTTTAACGTTTAAAGTGTTTGAAGTGTTTTTGACTTTTTTTCAGACCTCTTTATAAAGTGCTCTTTAAAGGCATTCAGAGCCTGAAAATATGCCCCTGGTGCGCGCGCGCATACGCACGTGGGCGCGCACACACACACACACACACACACACAGAGAGAGAGAGAGAGAGAGAGAGAGAGAGAGAGAGAGAGAGAGAGAGCAAACATGGACAAAAGAAAGTAGCAAGACAACCCCCAGGTTGTTCCAACCACAAGTGCAATGAGAAGCAGTGCAAAGATGGACCAAAGAACACAAAGAAATCTCAGTTCCCTACCTTTCTGAGTCCAAAAGCCACTGAAAAAAATGCCCAGAATTAGAGATGGGCACGACTTGAAAAAAAAGTTTTTTGAGTTGTCGTTAGTCGGGCCAGTCCCATTTTAACGGTTTTTTCAAAAAATTAGTCGGTTTGTTTTTTTGTTTTTTCGTTGTCGTTAGTACTGGTTTTTTGGGGGGGGGGGAGCGGGCTCCTGGAGGCACCTCTCTGGGGTGGGTGCCTCCTCTGGCCCGCTATAAAGGGAAAGTGGGCTCCTGGAGGCACCCGTGGGTGCCTCCTGCCACTAGGAAGGGGAAGCAGGCTCCAAGAGAGACCCCTCTACATGGGGGTCTCCCTTCCTCACCTGCTGCTGCTGCAAAATGCTATGCAATAGCCATATGGATATTGCATAACATAATGTGCAGAGACCAGTGTGAGAGTGATAGGGTCATGCCCGCCCTTCACAAGGCCCTGGCACCACCATGTCTCACACAGAAGGGAATTGTGTGCGTGTGTGCAATGCAAGCAAGTAGATCTGGCTTTAAGGTGGCTTAGTGCAAGAGCTAGGGTTAGGCACAAGGTTACGGTGGGCTAGTGGGTTGCACCTCTGGGTGCCTCTCTGACCCACTAAGAAGACAGTCTGTGACGTATGGGTACGGAGTCAAGGGTTAGGGTTAGGGCTAGGGCAGGTTTTAGGGGGCTTTTTGGCACATCCCAGAAGTCTCCATGGCCAAGTGGCCATGCGACTGGTGGGATGGCTCCAAAAATTTGCATGGTTGTCCACTCCCACATGGCTGGCCACTTGGCCAGCCCATCATTGCGCAGGTGTAAATAAAATAAAATAAAATAAAATCAAGAGGACAGAGGAGAGAGGAGAGACATTTTGTTGCAAGAAAAAAACCCACTGCTAAAAAAATCTGGCAGTTTACAAAAGTGTTTCTGTTGTGCTTGTGTGTTTTTGGACCACAATTTCAAAAACAATATTGCATTCGCCGCCCCATTTTGGATCCCCCGCCCGCACCGCATGGCATGGCGATGGCGACTCGCGAGTCCGGCTGCCCAGGACGGGGGGGAGGCGGGACCCCCCCCTCCAGAAACCACCCCTCTGGTAGGTGCCCTGCGCCCTTAGTCAAGCAGGCATTTTTCTGCCTGCTTTTTTGGCCCGGGAATGGGTGGGGGGAGAGTTTAAAAGTTTTTTCCTGTGCCGTCCGTGCCGCTTGCTTGCGCTTTAATTGCGGCGGCCGGCGGCGAACTGGGCTTTTTGCTGGCTGCGAGCCTGCGGCGAGTCCCACCAGAGCAGCCCAGGACGGGGGATGAGGGGGGAGGCCGGGGACCTCCAGAAACAACCCCTCTGGTAGGTGCCCTGAGCACGGCAGGCATTTTCCCCTCTTTTTGGCCGGGAACCGGTTTTTTTAACTTTTAAAAACTTTTTTTTTCTGTGCCGCGTGTGGCATCGCGCGATCTCGCGATGCAAGGAACGAGCACGACAAATCAGACCAAAATTGTTCGTTCGTCGGTTCGAGCTCGAAGTCTGGGTGAGTAATTCCCGTTACCGTTTCCGTAGAGTAACGGAACCGAGTAACGGAAACGGAAACGGAAATACCGCTAAGTCGTGCCCATCTCTACCCAGAATGTCTTCAAAACAAGATGCAAAAACTACTCCAACTCCTCCCACCCCTCCACAAACTACAGGGGGCACAATGCATCCTGGGTATACTTTTTCTGCAAAGCGTACTAAAAATTTTGTTTCCTGATGCAACCCATAGGAACATTTCATTAACCGAAACATCCCTATGCCCAGAAATTTCATTTCATTATCCAATTTTTTTCATGAACAGAGGCATTTCTTATCCTAGGTATTACTGTACTTGGTTCAAACTTTCAAAAGTTAATTAAAAAGTCAGGAAAAAATGGCATGCCATCAATTACGCATTTGATGGCACCATAATTTGTTTGCCCTCTTTCATTTAAAGACTAGCATAGACATATATATGTGAAAAGGAAAGTCTTCTGAATTGAATGCCCTCTTACAAATACATTTTATTTTATCAATTACACCAGGGATTAGATAACATCTTAAGCATCCCCCTTGGCCTTTCAATTCAGATTGTTGGCTGCTGGGTCAGCAAATCTGGAAGCCAACCTGGAAAGCTTTTCTTAAGCTGACAGAGACTCCTGTCATTCTCAAAATACATTAACAGCAATATCACCCTAGGAAAATGCAAATTTTAAATCCAAGTTGAAAGCTTATCATTTAGAAAACAAAGGCTGATATCAAAGGCAAGACAAATATCTCTGAACTAGTCTTTTCTTATCACCATTCGACAAGATTTCAACTGATTGTCTTTAATTGTGCTTCGCTGGCAGGCTCTAAACAAGAGGGATCGATATATTTTCTTCTCTTCCCAGTGCTCATTTCTTAGATGTCTGAAAAATAAAGTTTCATGTATACAACAGGAAAATACTAAAAAGAAACACACACACATACACATAATAAAAATATTGCTGATTAGAAAGATAATCATTCTGGCACAGCCGCTCTCCTATCACCATATATGATAAAGGGATATCGGCCAAGATCCAGTGTTGTGTTTCCATGTCCAGCACCAGAGATAGGGGCAAACTAGGAAAATGATGATTTGTGATGGTTTGTGATACATTGCTATTCATGAACTAAACCCCATGAACTTTCAGATGAAATGAAACATCTTGTGGTGTATGTGATTTGGGACTTCCGGGAGCAGTGGAACATCCTCCATGTGAATTACAGATGCCAAACCCAAAGCATATCTTTGGCTGATTCTCCTCCACACTCCGTCCATGACTGGCAAAGATTGGATCTGGGATGTCAGAGTTAGCAAGTTGACACAAACAGACACCTCCCCTGGAAAGTGCTCTTCAGCATCTGTCCAGCCAGCTACTAGTTCATCTGTAGAAATGCAAAAATAAAAGAAAGAATCTTCTAAATTAAAAATAGAGATAAAGTGCATTCAATTTGAGTGCAGAATACCATGATCCACTGACCTGTATGTTTGCCAGCTCTTTTGTCCGGCGCTCAGAGAGTGTGACTTAGACCATTTGTGGGGTGGTCTGCTGCCATCTGTTTCCCAACAATCACCTGACACACAGGGAAATATACTCCAACTCAGTCCTGATCTATGCCCAAGCTGGATGTTTTCAGTCTTAGCTGTGAGTCTGATAATTTGGGAGGCCAGGCTGGAGCAATTCCATATCAGATGAATGGTCACTTTAAGGGAGAGCACTCATATTGAAAAGATCCTTTAATGTGCCTTTGCTGCTATCTCATCATGCCTAGGTTCAAATTGGGTGTCATCAAAAGGAGAAAGTACTCTGGCAGCTTTTTCTTTATTAAAGTGGACCTTTAGTCATCCTACCCAACAGAGATTCAGATCATTCTTCGCCATTTGGAATTAAATATGGGAACATCACTGTACAAATTGATTTGAAGAGGGTAAATCTTGGAAGACAAAACTCTAAGACATTGGTGCAGCTGTCTAGGCCTACGGTTGATTTGGAAAAACCAGATATCTGGACTCAGTGTTTTGGATCCAGTTCTTTTGTGTCCATCCCAGATGACTGGAGTCTTCCCTGTTTGCATGCCTCCATAGAATCCTCTGTTCTTTGTCAGTGTGGTTGGTAAAACCGACCAGAATTACAGAAGAAGCTGTTAACACTGACTTGCCTTCAGCATTTGCGCTGAGTGCTAAATATTCAGGGATACCAGTGTGTGATTTGTTGGTTACAAAGTTCATTGATTTCAAAGGTCCCATCAACTGCAGCTCTCCCCCCCTTCATCTCTCTCTGTCCCTGCCACTTGGCATAAACTTGTACATCCTGGGGCTTCAGCAGCAATGTCTTGCCTATGATTGATCCCTGTTGCTCAGAGTCAAAGACTGGGCTATTTTCTGAGAGACTGATCCCGGAATAGGATGCCTCCAGGTGGCAGTGCCAGGAGCGTTTTGCCAAGCTGTTGTTCGGCTGCTGTGTGGCCCCAAACATGTGGGATGCCTTTTTCTGAACTGCGGTTTTGTGATTCACACTTCCAGTCGGTGCAAACCCCTGCTTAACCCAGAGGTCAGAGCATACATCTATATGATTGATATGGAAACACTGATTATTTGGGAAAGGAAGCTGGGCAAGCTGGCCAAATTTATCTTTCAATTTGCAGGAACTGATAGCCTGACAGCTAGACAAGACAGATCAGAACGCACTAGCTTTAACAGACATGGCCAATAATCTCAGATATAGTTCGCTTATAACTCCCATTAGTCCTTTTAACATTGCCTTCCTGTGTCGACATCTCCTTTTTTACAGAGATTTAGTTCTAGTTCACTGCTAAGTAGAGAGCTATTGTGCCATTCCTTTACGCTTTTCCTTTTCAGCTGTCATCCTTGCTCTGAGCATCTCAAAACCAGAACCCTAAAGTGTATGCCGTCTGCAATGACATATTTCTTTAAATTAGCACCTGTCAGCACTTGATACACTTCTGAAATTAGCACTATCCCTCATGGCTGTACCTGCTGCCACTCACTTTTTGAAGCATCAGTTCTGTGTCATCCTCCAGCAGACAGTACAACTGGCTCCTTTAAGCCTACCTGTTGCCCCAGGTACCTGTACAAATTGTTTGCCTTTCTGCCACCTTGCGATTGTTCATAAAACAGTGGATGAGGGGAAAGTACTCAAAACAGTCACCTCTGTTCCACCTGAGTAAGACTCCAACCCAGTTGTGTCCTTGGAATTCCTGACTGTCCTCTTGTCTTGGTCCTCCTCTGTTGCCATGCCCGCCCTCTTCCGATGTGACAGATTGCCGGTATCTGTTAAATTTACAAAACCCTCCATGGCTTGGAACCAGAATATCTGATGGAGCATATCATCCTCAGGTCAACGTCATCCTGGCCCACCACAACATCACAGTCCCTTGCGCTCCAGATCACCACCCCCGGGAGGAACGTAAAACCTCCACCCAGAACCGCGCTCTCTCTGTATTGGGTCCCACATTGTGGAACCACCTTCCAAGTGAAATCAGGGTTGCAGAGTCCCTCTCGGCATTTAAGAAGCTGCTAAAAACCTGGCTCTATATGGCCACATTCGGCGATCAAGGAGGCTGACTTATTTTATGAGTAGGGATCACTAGTTTTATGTCCATTTGTTTTCGCCATCTTGACTCAGTTTTTATCTTGAAATTTTAGCTTTTTAAATGTGGGTTCTACTGTTTGCTGTTGATTTTCTTATGTTATTTTATTTTCTTATATGTCATGTTGATTTTCTTATATGTCATTATTATTTTTTGAATTGTTGTATGTTATACTTGTTAACCGCCCTGAGTTCCCGTTCGGGAAAATCAGGTGATGATAGATAGATAGATAGATAGATAGATAGATAGATAGATAGATAGATAGATAGATAGATAGATAGATAGATAGATAGATAATTACTAACCAAAAATTAAAAACAAATTATGATTGGCCCATAGGCTTGTAGCTTAGAATCATGCCAAACAGATCAGGAAAGTAAAGAAAGGGAATGACAAGGGGTTAGGTATTATGAACTGTGTAAACTAAAGGTAAAAAACTTAAAGGGCTGCTATTAAGACAAACGGGGGGGGGGTCAAATATCTTATTTCAGAAGTGATAGGTAGATAGCATCCTGCACCACAATGGCAGGCAGAAGGCTAATTTAGGGGCTGAGGACAGGCTATGAAACACACACAACTTTGCTGCCCAAAAGGTTGAAATGGCAATTACTATGAACTGTTCTTTCTTTGAGACTGGTACCTGAGGTGAGTGCAGTACTCTGTCTGTTTGGGAGATGTACTCAGGGATGAGGAGTTTGGCTGACTGAAATGAATGTCTGAGATTTCTAGAAAAGGGACACTAGATGTTAAGTCAAGTTGCCACTGAAGCATAGATAGCACTCTCAAAGCATGTAATGTAAAGCCAAGTGGGACATGGAATTAATTGTATGAATAGTTCATTCTCTCCTGAGAGACTTGTGCTCTATCTCCCCTGCAACTTCAGCACACTGCCCGCCAAATTAAATCAGATGTTAATTGGATAGTTAATCACAAGGCTGCTTATGTTTCCTTTTGGAAACATAGGTTTCCTTAAGTTTTCCTCACTTTACATAAACAAAATGGATGCCATCTGTGGTCACATTTCCTGCAATGGAGAAATTACAGGGATCAACACAGGTCGAGTTTAATGGGTGGCCTTAAAAAGATGTTTATGATCATGGAATCCTCATTCTAGTTTAGTGCTCAATCTTTGGGGTTCGTAGAACATGAAGAGCCTTAGTACTATGTATAGCAATTAAGATAGTCGGGACGGGGACTTGCAAGTCATGAGTTGCTGTCAAATCTGACTGAAGTTGGACCAGCAATTCAACTCAGGCTCAGTGGAGGGGCTTGGAGGCAGATTTGGACTTGACTTGTGAATCAGCACCACTTTTTCCAAGCCACATTTTGAGTCTCTAAGGGATGGGCCTGCATGTTGTTGCGCCCACTGCCATCCTAAGAGGCAGGAGGCTATGCTTTGCTTCCAGGACCAGTGGCTGCCTCTGTCCATGCATGCGTTGCCCAGCTGGCTCCATGAAGGGAAGTCAGACCACTGTCTCTTGGCATGCGTGGCTTCAGCTGGGTAACATATATGCAGTCCAAGTTCCAAGCCTTGGAGTGGTGGAACAAAAGGACTCAAGACTCAGACTCAGTTGGGACTTGGGACTGAAGACCTCCCACCATCCCTGAAAGACAGCCAAGAATTCAGGGAGGAGCCCTGAGTTTGAAGTACAGTTTTAATGCCAAACAGATTTCTGAATCCTTAAAAGGGGAATTGAAAATAAAACAGCCGATATTATAATGCCGTTGTACAAAACAACAGTAAGGCTGCACTTATAGTATGGCATATCATTCTGGTTGCCACATGTCAAAAAAGACATAGTGAAACTGGAAAAGGAGCAGAAGAGAGTGACACCTCCTTTATGAGGACAGGCTACAGGAAAAAAGGTGCCTGAGTGGGGATATGACTGAGGCATACAAATTATTTGGGAGATGGATAAAGCAAATAGAGGGAAGCTCTTTTCCTCTCATGCAATACCAGAATGAAGGGTCATCTACTCAAACTGGGTTGGGAGAGTGAGAGCAGACAAAAGACAATATTTATTTACCTGGGATGTGGTTAGTCTATGGAACTCCTTGCCACAGGGTGTGGTGATAGCATCTGGCCAAGATGCCTTTTAAAGGGGATTGGGTGGATTTTTGGAGGAAAATCCAGGTTACAAGACAGGATGGGAATACGTCTTATCTCCAGGCTTAAAAGGAAGTCACCTCAAAGTGCCCCAGACCCAGGGGAGTGGTATTGGGAGACAAGTATCTAGTTGTCTCATGTGCTCCCAGAGGCATCTGGTGGGGTCACTGTAAGATACAGGAAGCTGGACTAGATAGGCCCTTGACCTGATCCAGCAGGACTCTTCTTATGTTCTCATAGCTGCTTAATTGTCACACAACTCATGTCATACCAGAGATTAAACTGGGGCTACTTCAAACTTCCCATTCTCAATGACCTGGTCCTGGATGGGCCTTTACTCATCCTTTGGATTAGTTTTGGTGGACCAAGCTTAAATATTTCATTAGTCCTCAACATTGTGGGGTGAGTATTATTGCGAAGCCTCAGTTTCCCACATTTGTCAAACTGGAATTATACCAATCTTTCTCAGGAGGTTTCAGCAGGGGCATTACATGACCATCTCACTAGAGCATTTGGCAGATTAACAGTGTTTGTATAAATGATTATCATCATCAGTAACCCCAAAGAAAGCGACTCCGATGCAAAGCGCTGAGTCTACCCATTCAGTGTGACTGCAGCAAGAACTATCATTAAATTGTCACCACAGCATTAACTTCTAAAAATTGCAATGTTTGCAAGAGGAATGTCGGTGTATCTATAAATCTCTTGCTTACTCAACTTAAAAATGCTCACAGTACATTTCTAGTGTGAATACATCTGTATAAAACTTACATTGCTGCATGCATCTTGGTATCACAGATAGCTGGAAATGATGAATGAATGTGCTGGAAACCTAATAAGGGCCTTGCATGATAGCTGAGCTCTCTGCTTCAGTTCTGCATTTTAATTTTAAGCAACCCCCCCTTGCTTTCATACAGAATGAACACAAAGATGTTCCCCTTCCCAGATGTCAAAGAATTGCCAATCCTCTCCATTGTAAATGCTTATTAGGGCTGGTAAGACCTGTGCTCCAATAACATTTGGAGGGCCACACATGCCCATCCTTGACCAGCCCTAAACAAAGAGACATAAACACCACTTCCCCTTTTTAACAACATCAAGGAGTTTCTTCTTTTATGGTTTCCCCACACATAAAATTATTAGCTAAGGCATGAAAGAGTCATACAAAACTTGTACAGAGTATACCACCACTTCTGTTGGAGTTTTTACCTTGGATGCTACCTGGGGTTAGAGTGAGGGGGAGGGATTTTTCTGGGCTAAATATCTTCTAGCCACCACTTACCAATTGTTTCTTTCCACCTCTGAATTCATAGAGAGACCCACCTATCTACTGAGTGTTGTCTTTCCCTCTCTTTATTATTTATTACCTGCTGTGTGTTCATGACTGTAAGTAATACAAAGTGCATTTATTCTTTCTCTTACAAATGTCTCAGAGTGTGGTACTGTATAGCAAAAGGGGGTTTTACCAGAAGCACAAAATTCTGCAACATTTTCCACCTTGAACAAAGCTGATTTCAGAAACTAAGCAGAGTTAGACCTGCATTATATTTGGATGGAGACCACCAAGGCACATCTAGGAAAGAATACAACCTGAAATACTGTAGAGATGCTGAGTGCCAGAGCTGACTACAGTATGCTGACATGTCCCTAAAATGCTTCCGGGGACCCCCCAGAAACCACCCCTCTGGTAGGTGGCAAAGTCTCAGGCAGGCATATTTTCACTTGCTTTTTTGGCCAGGAGTCGGGTTTTTTTTAAAAAAACTTTTAAAAACTTTTTCTGTGCTTCGCATTGCATGATTGCCGCGATGCCACAAACAGAAACGAAAAACCCGACCAAATTTTTCTTTTTTCGGTTCGAGTTCGAGTTCTGACGGCTTAATTATCGTTACCGTTTCCGTTACGTAATGGAAAGGATAACCGAAAACGGAAACGACAATTTTGCCAAGTCGTGCCCATGTCTAATATTTACCATTCAACTACCCATGTGACATCTTTCACAGGCATGCCATCATCCCATCTAATTTGAACCTTGTGCTGAGTCCTTTTACTTTGAATGCAATGTGCGTGTTTTGTGTAGTCCTGGGGGAGGTGGATAAGAATTTCCCATCATCTCACTTTTATTGAGGGCATTTCTGCACTTTAGTGATAGGAAACTTTGGTTTTTAAGCAGTGCATTTTGGAAACCATCGAACACTGTGACTCAATGATAAGGGCAGAAAAGCTGCACGAAAGATAAACATCATCTTCCTTGTATGATAGACAACTTTCCAAAGGCTACAGTCCAAGATATACTTAAGAGGAGGAGATCTCCTCTGAACAAAGAGACTTCCTATATATGTTACATTATTATCTTTTTAAGCTATACTGTAGATTGGTACAATGTTGTAGAAATATAGGTATCAGTGGCTGAAATCCCATTGTGCAGCTCTGCGTGCAAAAGGAGATGGCATTAATGGTGATTTTTGGGTTGCATACATATGATGCAACAAATCTGAAACTTCCAGAGGAAGCCTAAAGGGATCATCTGGGATGATGATGATGATGATGATGATGATGATGATGATGATGATGATGATGATGATGATGATGATGATGATGATGATGATGATAGCACACAATGCACAACAAGATTTCAGCCACTGTAGGTCAAGAAAAATTATTGTGCCCTAAAACTGAGCAGGTCTCCCTTTTAAATAAGCACACTGACTCCAGGTTTTGGGAAATTCAAGGCCACTTTATTGGACACACAAGCAGCACTCTGGCTGAGCAGTGGGTCAGATCCACCGCATCAGGAAGCCTATGTGCCCCACTGACCCACCGTATCTCAACTGTTCTCCCAGGAGACATCAACCATGGCAGGTACCTGGAACCTGTGTGGTGCATTTATTTATTTATTTTATTTTGAATATTTTTCTCCTTGGAAAAGGACATAAGACAGCTTATAATAATGAGGGGCAATATACAGCCCAGAACATTTAAGACATATTCAAGTTAAGTACAGGGAATTAGAAGAGGCATCTTACAACATTAAAAGGTAACATTAAAGCTATAAAGAGCACACAAAAACAAAACAAATCCATTATGAGGGGTGGAAGGTAACATGGAAAACACTGGTGTTCTTATGAAAGGAGTCAATGCAATCATGCATAGTAATCCATCTAAAAGTCATATAATAGGTAGTCCCTCATTCAGGGAAAGCTTGCCTGAAGAGGAAGGTCTTTGCCTGCTTTCAGAAAGACAGTAGAGATGGGGCAGTCCTGGCCTCCAGTGGGAGGGAGTTCCAAAGTCTGGGAGCAGCAACAGAGAAAGCTCTTTCATGTGTTCTTTTGAGGCACACCTGTGAAGGTGGCAGGATGGAGAGAAAGGCCTCTCCTGATGTCCTAAGCACCCGAGCTGGTTCATTTATTATTATTTATTTATTATTTATTTTATTTCTATACTGCCCATCTTCCGACGGAACTCATACTGTGAGATTCAATCCTTGAGCTACCTTGGACGCAGGGCATTTAGTGCTATGTAGGTTAAAACCATCACTTTGAATTGTGCCTGATATCTGATTGGCAGCTAGTGGAGCTGCTTTAATAGGGGTGTAATGTCATCTCTGTAACCTGCCCCAGTCAGCAATCTGGCTGCTGCATTTTGGACTCGTTTAAGTTTCCTGAGACATCCCATCAGTAATGCATACCTCTTCTGAGTTTTCTGCCATTCCCGAGTCAAAGGGGTCATCCCACTATCCCACTGCTCCAGCCAAGCTGGTAAGTTCCTGCCCCTTGCCTTGCTGACATGTGGCTATCAGCTTTCAGGGACCAGCAATTCCCTGCCTGCTCACACCCTGCACCTGGATCTGTCCCAATGCCTCCAAACCACCCTAAAAGTTGTGACATATAACGTAGACATCATTAGATATCTATACAAATTAGAGATGGGCACGACTTGAAAAAAATTTTTTTCGAGTTGTCGTTAGTCGGGCCGGTTCCGTTTCGGCTCGTTTCCGTTTTTCGCGAAAATTTGCAAAAATTAGTCGGTTCGTTTTTTCGTTTTTTCATGTGTTAGTATTTAGTTTTTTTGGGGAGGGGGTAGGGGGTAGCGGGCTCCTGGAGGGAGCTGCAGGAGTCAGCCAGAGCCACAAGTGACGGACTGGCAGACTCTTTGCACCCGCTGTGTCTCACGTACTTGCATGTAGTGCAATGCAAGTAGATCTGGCTTAGGGTTAAGACAGCTTAGCGCAACGGCTAGGGTTAGGCTAGTTACAGGTGAGGTTACGGTGAGTATTGGGGTGCATCTGGGTGCCTCTCTGACCCACTTAGAAGGACAGTGTACTGGCGTATGGGTTAGGCTTAGGGTTCGGGTTTGGGCTACGATTAGTGGGCTGTTTATGCCCGATTGGCACATCCCAGAAGTCTCTGTGGTCAACCTGGCCAAGTGGCCATGCGATTGGTGGAAAATTTGCATGGTCTACTCCCATGGGAGAGCCCATCATTGCGAATGCGCAGGTGTAATAAAATAAAATAAAATAAAATAAAATAAAATAAAATCAACGGAGACTTTTTTTGCAAGAAAAACCCACTGCTGCTCCTGTAAAAATTCCAGCATTTAAAATAGCTAATTTCGCATGTTTCTGGCTTTGGTGGGGTTTGGGCAACAATTTCCCCTCCATTTTTAAATATGGCAAATGTCGACCCAGTCATCCCTCTGGAATGTGCATGTGCATTCTGGATGTCCCAGATATGATCATAAAATAAAATCATGTGATTTTGCAAGAAAAACCCACTGCCCTCCTGTAAAAATTCAAGTATTTAAAATAGCCATGTTTCTGTGGTGCTTTGGTGGGGTTTTGGGCAACGATTTCTATTGCGGTCGCCATTTTGGGCTTTTGCATGTGACATTTGCCAGCCACTTCCACAAGGGGCACCCCCCCCCCAAATAAAACACCCTTCTGGCCTGGGGCTGCTTCGCGCCTACTTTTAGGGCCGGGAATCAGTTTTTTTTTTAACTTTTAAAAACTTTTTTTTCCCCAATTGCCACAAGTAACGGCCACAATGACCAAAGTCTCTGGTCGATCGAAGTCTGGGGGGCCCACCTTTGTGAAGGAAACGGAAACTACCGCTAACTGCTACAAATCAACAAATAACCCAATGAGAAACTGTTCTTCAATGAACCTCCTGGCTCCCCTCCTTTAAAACAGTCGCACTGTGATGTGCATTTGGATGTTATGATATATTGTCATTAGGGATATGTACCCTTTTTGGAGAAATCCAAAATAGGTGGAGGAGGAATATCGGTGCTTTTCTAGAGCAAATGTAGTTCAAGAAGCCTACCACAGATTGCATTTGCACATTAGGGATTGCTTTTTGGAGTTTGGAGGAGGAATATCGGTGCTTTTCCAAATGTAGTTAGACCACATTGCTGCAAAGATTGTGATTTGTTGGCATTATAAATGTTGAAGAGAGAGAGAGAGAGAGAGAGAGAGAGAGAGAGAGAGAGAGAGCTTGGCAATAGGTCCTGTTACAAAAGAAAGATGGTGCCAAACTACAGAGATTAATAGCGATTAATAGCTGAAGCCCTAATGAAAACCGAAACCTCTCCTGTAAATCAGTCTCTGAGTCCTGGGAAGGGCTTAGATCAGTGGTTCTCAACCTGTGGTTCCCCAGATGGTCCTGGACTGCAACTCCCAGAAATCCTGGCCAGCTCAGCTAGTGATGAAGACTTCTGGGAGTTGCAGTCTAGGAACATCTGGGGACCCACAGGTTGAGAACCACTGGCTTAGATCAACCTCACCAACCTATATATATATATTTCTATCCACCACCTGAGCAGCCATTTCCCATCCAGACAGGGCCACAACTATGGTCTGTGTCACCTGGGGCAAACACGGATTCTGCACAGCACCCCCACCACCACAAGCAGAAGGGAGGTCCAGTGTAGAAATTAGCTGGAGCCCCATTTAAAGGGTGTCCCTTTCTCTGAACCACCTAGAGATGGAAGGCAACCTCCAATATGTTGGGCTTCCATGTGGCAGAGCCTAGTAAAGTAGTTTTAATTTTGTGCTCTTAATTTTAGTCCAAACTTTTAAAAAAAATCTATCCCAGGTGTTGAGTCTGTTGTGGGGGGAGGACTAAATGTAGTCTAAGTGAACTAAAAACCCAGAGTATATTCACCACCCCTGTGCAACCAGAAGTAAGCAATCTATACCATGAGCATACAGTATTTACTATTTTGCAGGCAGAGAAGCTTCTCTAAAGGTTGAAACGAACAGAACCACGAAAATTGTGGTCGTTACGTTTCGATTCCATTAATGGCGACGCACAATGAAATGAGCTGTTTTAAATGTTAAAAAACGCCCTGGACATCCGTAAAAACGCAGCGATAATGTGATAATTATTTGAAATTATTACCTACCAGGGGGTGGGGGTCCTTAAAATGTTTGTTTTTGTCTTCTCCCATAACGATGTATTTTTCTTTTCCCTTTAAAATGGATGTCGCACCAGCCACAAAATGGAGGCAAGCCATGTGATGGGATCATGTTCAACCAATAGCATGCCCAGGTTGCAGACTGGGCGGGCAGGTCTGGCAGCTACAGAGGGCATAAAGAACGCTGGCAGCCCCCGTCCTCCTTACAGTCTCTGGTGGGAGTTAGAGTGGGATTGCTGTCTCTGCGACTCTAGCTTCAGTCCTGCAGCCTCCCTGTGTGTGCGCGTGCTGCGTACCTCTCGGTGAGTACCCTCCCTTGCCCCGCAGTGCAGTCACTCTGCGGCTGCCTTGCACCCTGGGCAACGCCCACCGCTGCCTTTGCAGCCTCCCTGCGTACCTAGTCTATACTGTGTCTCTGCCAGCATCCATTTTTTTAGTGTTTTCCCTCTGGTCTGGGGCGTTGGGGGATGCCTGCACATGGAAATGCTTTTAAAATTGCGCAAAAAGCAGGTAGAAATGACAAAAAAAAAACGGTAACAATTTTTTTCCAAAAATTCACGACAAACGGAAACGAACCAAAACAGACCTCTCAACGACAAACGAAAAACCAAAACACCATTTTTTTGCTTTGTGCCTATCTCTATTCTGAAATGTAAGCACTTTCCTTCCTCTTTTATTGCCAGTTGTTTTCCAAAGCATTCTATCAGACCAAGGTAATATGGATGACAATGTTTCAGTCTTTTGGAGTCATGAAAGAAGCAAAAGAGTAAAGCATAATCAGAGCCTGACAGACAACCTTGTATCGTAAAACATGAAGATTAATAAACTTGCAAACTGCCAGAACAGGAAGTGTGCAAGGCTCAAAAGGCAAATCAATGTGTGTCCTACAATGAGAGGGACGTAAAAGGCTCGTGCCATTAAATTAGTTTAATTGAATACAAAAACATATTTCAAAAATGTGCCAGTTAATCAGTGGCCAGATCTTCAAGACCAACTAGTAAATATACTTTGGGGTGGGTGGGGAAAATTCCTGACAAGGAAGGAAATAGTTTATTCTTTAGTTATAAGTGGGTGAGGAGAGAAAGAGAAGCACAGCAGGGCAGTAGTCTCAATAATCAATTTTAATATGAAAAATGGAGAAGTACAGCATATAGCTTGTCTTAACAGAGCTTTATGACAGTGCAAGTTGTAGTGGTGGAGGCATCAGTGGCAAAGAGGGTTGTTAATGATAATGGTTATGGCAACAGCGACAATTCTTTTGCCAGAAAGAATTACAGAAGAAGGGAGGCAGGAGAGTGAGATGGAACAGCAGGGGGTATTAGAGTGAGTGAGAGGTGCAAGATGTTAATTTAGGCTGATACTTCACGTCCATCACATCACTGTTCCTGGTCCCACTGGGGACCGGTAGGAAGAAATCTTACTGCACGTCCATTGCACGACGAGGGCAGTTTGTCCTGACCATGCCCCCTGAACTGTGATCTAAGCGGGATGAGAGATTCCCCTCCCTAAACTCAGGAATCTGCTTGTCATGCTTCTCGTACCGAGAAAAGTGCCCATGAGGTAAGGTTCATCATGCAATGTGCCATTCTCCATCTAGTGGCAGGAGTGCAAAGTGCCATTCACCAGTACATTCCCTGCAACACAGTGCAGAGAGATTAAAAGACAAATGCCTCAAACTTAGCTCCATAACGCAATGAAGGCAAGGCTTCGGAGAATCAAAACATTGAAAAATGGAAGGTCAGGCCGGGGGCGGGGGGACGGAAAACAAAGGCATGAAATTTCAACATCTCATCATGGAACAAGGATGTGCGGAAACAGTCATGCTGGTATCATCAATCACGCCCATGCGTACACGGGAACAGGGACAGAACTGCAAGAAGACCACGTGACCGCGACCGACACAACAAACTTCCTCCCGGGATGAGAGTGGACATGAAGTAACCGTCTTAGAAGAATGTCTCAGGATGGAGCTGAGAATAGGCAGGTTAAAAGGCAAGTGGTTAAGACAGCAGATAGAAAGAGCAGCCAGGGATATAAGGTCAGTATATAAGATGGAAAATATTGTCTTCCTTATTGAATGTCTACACATTCATGTGGTTGAGTTCCTGAAATAAATGCTATTGTTACACTTACTAATTTTTGGTCTAGCTCCATTTCCCCCAACCAGCTACCCTCCCGATGTTTGGTATAACAGCTCCCATCATCCCTGAGCATTGACCATACTGACTGAGGTGGATGGGGATTCAAGTACAGCTCTCTGGAGGACTCTGAGTTAAGAGAAGCTGGTCTTTAATGTGCATCTCTAAGGAGAATCCAACTGATCTCAGTTTTGATAGTGGCAATATCTGATTTGGAGATCTAGACTCAACAGACAGTGCACCATGAAGCACTTACTTATACCATTTGACTCAGTGGCCTTTAGAAGCCACTGCCTTGTGCCAGGAGTGGTGGTTTTACAATGAAATAAGATATACAATGAAATAAGATATAATAAGATTTCTCCTCAAAGCTCACAAAAATGAAACCAGAAATTGACTCCCAGTAACATTCACTTTTTATGCATTTTAGTCATTTCAGGATGAGGATCTTTACAAGTACTTATTTCATTCATAATTTCAGAATCTTGTTCATTTCCCCTTATACCTCTGGTTTTTATAAAGGAGAGAGACTATTTTGTTTAGGAAAAAATGAATGTTTAGAATCCATGAGAACTGATGGGCTAAACAGGCACAACGTGTCAATGCCGCCAGTCAACTAGGTGGCGTTGTGGCTCTAGCTGACCAGATTGGTCTGGAGGCCTCATGCCATTCCATCAGGTTTCATTCTTTCCCACTCTTGTGCAATGGCCCAACATTGCAGTAGTAGCCCAACACTGGCATCTGGGTCAGGGATTGGTCATTTCTCCTTGAGAACAACAGATTCCTGCACCACAGTGAGCATCTTCATGCGGCCCCAACAGTTTAGTGTAGGGATGGGCACCAAACGAAAAACGAAATGCTGATTTATCAGTTTGTTACATAACGAAACCAAGCAAAGCAAAATGAACCAGGGAAGCAATGTTTCTTTAGGAACGAAACAAACCAGTGTTTTTTAACTTTAAAATGAACTGATTCTTTTATCTGTAAAACAGTTCCCCTGAGTCCTAGAGGCACCAAATTGGGTGTGAGCCTTCCTTGGACTTTCCCCTTTAAATTCTCCAAATTTAGAGAGATTTGGGATTCAGAGGACCAAGATATTCAACTTCAAAGGGGGTGCCTCCAGAAAAAAAAACATTTAGAATTGCAATGTTATGTGCTTGAAAATAGTGATCCCTGGCAGCTAGCAGCATGGAAATTACAGTGGAGCTTCATCAAGCTCTCCCCTTGAAGTATCCCCAATTTTGAGAGGTTTGGGGTATAGGGAACAGAGTTATTGAGCACCAAAGGGGCTGCATGGGGACATAATTGAAGGAATGTGGCTGATGGGGAAGCCATCAATTAACCCTATACAGTGGCACCTCTACCTATGAGTGGCTCTACTTATGAGCAATTCAACTTAAGAGCAGAAAACAATTGGTGCTTTAACTGCTGCCTTATAAATTTCATTTTTTATTTTTTTAGATACAGCTGCTCTACTTCTGAGTTGTTTGACTTATGAGCATGCATTCGGAAAAGATTAAACTCATAAGTAGAGGTACCACTTCTTCCAGCATAGAAAATATATGCGGTAGAAAGTACAAATCCCAGCCATGTATCTCCCCCAAAGTGACAGAGCTAGCATCCTCAAGTAATTTTAGGGGACCCTTTGAAATTTGGAAAAGTTAGGGTTTCTAGGGGCAGAGATATTAAACTCCAAAGGAAGTCTGGGTGCGTAATTGACTGAGTGTCATCATGGTATTATATTATCAATAATTTCCTCCCCAGATTATTTCAAACTAATGAGCAACCTAACAACAAACACAGCGAGTTAGTAAATGGGAGTTGCCCAATGTCAAGAACACGTTACCTCTTTGGAGGTCTTCTAACAAATTACTGAATGAATGTTTTAAAAGTAACTATCTCAGTTGTGATCTATATGGACCTCTAGCATAATCTAATATGGTCCTTTCATTTCTACAGCACAAATGCCCACCAACCTGATGGGGGGGGGAGTCCAGTTATCACTTAAAATTAAAAATGCACTACACTACGAGGAGGGAATTATGGAGACCAAATGTGAGACATAAAATCTAATTCATAATGAATGAATACTTGTAAAAAAGTTTCATAGATTGATAGAGTAATATTTCAACCAATGATAAAAGTTGCTAATCACTCAGAGAAGATTCTAAAGAAACAGGGTACTCGCTGCCATTTTTGGAAAGGACATGAATAGAAACGGTGAGGAAGCCTGCAGCCAGAATTTCAGACTGACTCTTTCCCTGGAGGATGATTTTTCTTAGGCATATTAGATGCATCAGGTGTAGGTCTGTGAAATCTGCCCATCCCAAGTTGTTCATTAATATGCTACACTCTAAGGAAATGGGGGTGGGGGGTTTAATTCAGATCTCCCCATGGCTCCCAATCAGCAGATGTATGTCACAAACCTAGTTATTCTAACCAGTCTAGGAAGGCTGTTGTTCTGGGCAAAAGTACCTGAAACTTGGTTCCATTGAACTCATGGGAATTCAACTAGAATATTTCATAACATCAGAAACCCTCCCAGGTGTTTTGCTGAAACGGTAAATTTTAAAATGATATCACTTGAACTCAGGCAAAGTGAAAATCTATCTATCTATCTATCTATCTATCTATCTATCTATCTATCTATCTATCTATCTATCTATCTATCTATCTATCTATCTATCTATCTATCTATCTATCTAATTTTAAAGTATTTCCCCCCGCATTTCTACTTGAAAAAGGACCCAAGGTGGCTTACAGTAATGAGGGATAATATACAGTTCAGTACAATTAAGACATGTTCAAGTATTTGAGAACAGGGATTTGAGGACCGTCTTAAAGCACTAAAAGACAACATTACAGTAAGCGACAAGAGAATGCAAGCAGTTAAAAGAAGAGTAGAATTCCACATAAAGTTATGAGTGATGGAAACCAACACTGAAAAATAGTGTCAATGTAATCACACAAAGTTATAAGTGGTTATAATCACAAAGTCTATGTGATCCTATATATTCATATGAAAGACACATAGTAGTTAGTCCATCATTCAGGGAAAGCTTGCCTGAAGAGAAAGGTCTTTGCTTGTTTCTGGAATGACAACAGAGGTGGGGCAGTCCTGGCCTCTAGTGGAAGGGAGTTCCAGAGTCTGGGCACCACAGTCAAGAAGGCCCTTTCATGTGTTCCCATGTAAAATACCTGTGAGGGTAGTGGGATGGAGAGAAAAGCCTCTCCTGATGACCTCAACACCCAAGCTGATTCATACTGAGATTCAATCTTTGAAGTAGCTAGGGCCCAGGTCATACAGTGCTTTGTAGGTCAACGTCAGCACTGACCTTGAATCATGCCCAATAGCTGATTGGCAGCTAATGGAGCTGCTTTAACAGGGGTGTAATGTGATCTCTGTATCCTGTCCCAGACAGATATCTGGCTCCTGCATTTTGGACCCATTGAAGTTTCCTGAGTCTTTTCATTGGTAGCTCCACATATTATGGCTGCTATCTCACCTGGGTTTTGATCCTGATCTTCTGAAGGTCCGGCTTTTCCTCTTTGTCCCATCGCGTGACTGAATAAGTGGGACAGGAGTTCACACGTCCAAAGCTGGTTTTTAATTTAAAAGTGCAGTTCAGCCCCCTTGGCCAGCAGGTGGCGCTAGCATTTAAAAAAAACGGACCACTTGGCTGGAGGAAATTAAGGCTTAGGGCACCACATGGAGCTTTCTGTTTCTCTGAAGGTGAAAAGCAATTAAAAAAACAGTGCCGATTGGCCCCAGGAACAGCCGGTCGGTGCTATGAGTTAAAAAAAAGAAGAAACCCAGATCATCTGCGTGGTCCCATGGTGTCTGCTTCTTTAAAAGGTGGATTATCAAAGCGAGGCAAAAAATTCCTTACCTCCTGGGTGAGTCACAGAAACCTCACTTAAAGGGGCATTACCGGATTTTCTTTTTTTTTTTTTTTTTCAAAAAGCCCGGTGGCCGTGGGGATGGCATTTTTAACACAGGTCTTTCTAGTAATTTAAACTGCTTTAAAGGTATGTGGGACCAAGCCCATAGAGCGCATTACAGTAGTCTAGCCAGGACATCACTAGGTCATGTGTCACCATGGCCAGAGCTGGTTTCTCAAGAAACAGGCGTAACTATCTCTTGTTCTCCCTTTTGACTGACCAGAAGCACCTCTGCCTTGTCTGGGTTTAGTTTCATTTTGTACATCCTCATCCAGTTCATTACTGCAGCTAAACACTCATGTAATGTTGAGACAGTAGCTCCCTTAGAATCCAGAGGTGATGAGAGGTAGAGCTGAGTATCATCGGCATACTGATGGCACTTAACCCCAAAAGTCCTGCTAATCTCCCCCAGTGGTTCCATATAGATGTTAAATAACATAGGAGACAGAACAGAACCCTGGGAAACTCCACAGATCAGCGGCCATAGTGTCGAACATGAATAACCTAAAATCACTTTCTGCATTCTATCCTGCAGGAAGGACTGGAGCCACTTTAATGCAGTATCCCCAATTCCCATTTCAGAGAGAGGAGTCAGGAGGATGCCATGGTCTATAGCAGTGATGGTGAACCTGTGGCATGGGTGCCAAAGGTGGCACTCGGAGCCCTTTCTGTGGGCACCCGACATCGCCCCTTCACAGCCACCTGTATACAGGTTAAATTACTGTATTGGCACTTTGCAAAAAAAAAATTAGTGGGTTTGGAATTGCAGTTTAGGCACTCGTTCTCTAAAAGGTTCGCCATCACTGGTCTATATAGTGTCAAAAGCAACTGAGAGGTCTAGAAAAACTAAAAGGGGCATAGATCTCCTATCAATTTCCCTGTGTAAGCCATCTACCACTGCAACCAGTGCTGTCTCAGTCCCATAGCCAGGCCTGAAGCCAGACTGAAATGGATCCAGGTAGTTTATCTCATCCAGAAACCTCTGGAAATGTGTGGCCACAACCCACTCTAGGACTTGCCCCAAGAATGGGATATTCGATACTGGTCGATAATTGTTCAGTATCATTGGGTCTAAGGAGGGTTTTTTTAACAGTGGTTTTACTATTGCCTCCTTTAAGCATTCCAGAATCCTGCCCTATTGCAAGGAGGCACCATACTACCCTTCCTAACCCAATCCCATCTCTGCCGTGTCCAGCTGGAATTGAATGCTTCCACTGTTAAATCCTTCTGGAATCCCATTCCCAAGCATAGCAGTATTGTATATTTTGTTTTATCTCTTGTAAATCATTTTTCCCTGTGTGTGTATTTTGGTTGGTTTCTTCTCTAAAAACCTATTACAGTGCTAATTTTCCACATATAAAATTTCAGCCTCTGTGTCAGATTTGTGACATCTTTGGTAGCAAAGATGCTTCATTTCCAGCAAGGATGTTGCAGAAATGTGCTGAGCTGCCAATAACAGCTGGACCAGTGAAAAAGGCAGAATAGTGGCACATGGTTTGAATTTAGCAGTGCAAAATATATGTATATCTAGATAGGTTGTGCATGCATGTTTTAAGAGAAAACACATGTTAGAATACATATTCAATTCCTTATCTAAACGTAGCTTGTTTATGTGGAGAATTATTCAGACAATTGTGAGTAAATTTGAAATTGGAGAGATTGGATTAACAAATGTGCAGATAGGAAGCTTTATGTACTGGAAAAAGTTGGACCAAACAGTTGTTAGCTTCTTTGTGGGAATAGCAGAGAATGTCACATGGGGAGGGGTTAATTTTGTTGTATTAAAATTCCATTTCCCAAAAATAGAGTTTATATTTATCCAGTTGTTTCTTCACTGTTTCGTTGATTGCTTCGAAAGTGACATTATGACTGGATTGGGGAGAAAGGTAAGGAAGCTTCCTAAGACCAGATAAGTGAATTGTAGAATAAAGATCCTTTGCCTGCCCAGCTCGGAAATAAAGAAGCAAGACACATTTGTGGGATTAAAATTGGGCCACAATTTATTGATATGAAATGAATTCATTCAGATTCACTTAATTAAACAGTTAAATATCCCTTAAACAAGGGAGCCTCGATGTAGTGCAAGTAAATCAGTTAATGATTATTAATATTATTAGAAGGGTGCTACCTACCTACAATCTGGGCAGCCCTCATTCCTAACCTTTGAACCTATTTATATCTAACACCTAATGTTCCTAATTTCCCAATCCATTTCCTAATTCATATTGAGGGCTACTGGCTGATTAGGGAATATTATTCAATAAATTTCACCTGACTTAAATTTACCGCTTGCACTACCAGTCAATTGTGACTCTTTATAAACCTCCCCCCTTGGCCTTAAAGAGAATGGGGTGGGTGAAAACACACTGCCACTCCAGTCCAATCTGAGTAGCAACCAAAAATTCCCATCCAGCCATTACGCAACCAGCTAATCTTATTCTCTTATTAGGGAGGGAGGGTGGGAAGATGACTGAATCAAGAAAGAGGCCTCTCACCACATGGTGAGGCCTTATAAAACTAGCAGTCCGGCAAGCAGCACATAGGCTGCACACACGTGACACCAGCAAGGGGTGTGGGCAAAAGGGCCCACCCTGCATCCCTATATGGCAGTTCAGAGCTGCCCAAGATGCTTAAAGGATCTTGGATGTATTCAGTGTCCAATTTAAATAGCTTATCTTTCTTTCTTTCCCCTCCAGGAAAGAAAATAGAGAGCTATGCAATAACCAGGCATTGGCTCAAACCGTGTTCATGTAAGTTATTCTGTGTAAGGCAGATGCTGAATCAATCTGGACAAATTTTATGGAAAATGAAACAATATTAATTTCCATTCCATCGCTCCTGTGTCATTCCTTTTATCATAAGAAGCTGCGATCTCATGCCAGCTGGGTGATTCTTTGTAAAGATTTCCTTCTCCAGTCATGGGTTTCCACTAATGAAAGGATTACATGGGGGAGCTGTTGGTGCCTTGGGTCAGAAGTAGGAAATGGTCAATTTCTGCAAAATTGCCCCAGCTGATGATATCATCAACCTTCTGTGTTATAACTGACAGGTTTTCCAGGTAGAAAGGGGATAGATAGATAGATAGATAGATAGATAGATAGATAGATAGATAGATAGATAGATAGATAGATAAATGGTAGAGATGGGCACGAAATGAGCGATTTTTCATTTTCGTTTTTGTTTTTTCATTTCGTTACGCAATGAAAACAAAATGATTTTTTTAAAAAACAAAACGAAAATGAAAACGAAACGACCAAATTTGCTGTGTTTTTGTTTTCGTTGCAGCAGATGCATTGAACTAAAAAGACTGCTAACGAAACAGCAATTTTTCGTTTTTGTTTTCCTTTTTCATTTCGTTACCTAACAAAACGAAAATGAATTTTTTTGCAAAAAAGTCACAAAAACGAAAACGAACCGAAACAGACCCCTAAACAACCAAACGACAAACGAAACACCATTTTTTTGAGTCGTGCCCATCTCTAATAGATAGATAGATAGATAGATCAAACACCATGTTTGTACATGTGCTCTATTAATCATAAGTGCTATTGAAGACAACAGAGAGGAAACTTTCAGGTTTTTTTCTAATAGTATAAAGCATCTAGCCAAGAAATTATTATTATTTTACAAGACTTAAAGAACCAGAGGACAAATACATAAATAGTTGGCCTGAAGTTCCTGAGGTTGTCCTGCAGCTTGAGCACATAATGCACACTTTAACAAAAGCCCTTTTCATGTGTCAGGTTCAAAGAGCAAAAATACTCTTGCTTTAAAAATGTGATGCTGTTTAAAAAAAACACACACAAAAAATATTATTTCATCTTCCTTGGTGAATAATTACGAAGGAGCCCGGTATGCACTGAATAAAAAAGGAAGTGAGAGAAAAGAAAGAGAAAGGCGGAAAACTCTTCTTTAAGATTTGGGGAGGGAGATTGTTACACTTCTGATTAAATTTTCCAATTAATCTCTGTAATTATCCCAGGGAACGGAGCCAATAAATTTCATTGTGCCCTTCCTATGTCTATGAACATGCCAACAAAACAACAGCTCTTATCAGCAGACATGTATTGACTGCCACTGGTGGCTTCCTCTACAAAGGTCAAACACTAAATGTTCATTTTTATTTCTCTACATAAATTGCAAGCAAAATGTTCTTATCCTTTGAACTGTTTGATGTTCGATAGACCTGGCGTTGGGCAGAAGAGAGGGAACAATTATATGTTTCCATTATAAATCATTCAAACAAGGTTTTAGAATTGCCTAAAATGTTTATATTGGATATTAATATCAAACATAGCCAAAGGTAGTTTTTATGTATGCTGTATCTCAGGGCTGTCCAACTTTGAACAGCCATGCAGTCTACCCGGAGCTCCCGAATGTCCCCCATACTCGACTTTTTAAGCTCCCAAACATCTCTGTGGGCTACCTTAAGGGGCGTGCACACGCTCAAACTTCATCAGTGTTCCAGATTAGCCCTACAGAGGAGCTGAGCGAGGGGGTGAGGTATTGCAGGGACAGTTAGGGAAACAAATCTGGACCAACCGTCTGGGTGGGTGGGCCAATTTTTTCCTCAAACATGCTGCCACAGGTAGAAGATAGGGAGGCCAGCAGAGACCTCATGGTCTACTTAAAAGGGCCCCATGGGCTACCGGTCACCCATGGTCAATGTATTGAGCAAGCCTGCTCTATCTGAAAGGTCAGACAAAACCATATTTCTTAGAATACTGTTCATTCTGATTGGGATTTCTCTGATACTGATAGATCTGTTATCGTGATGTCAGACCCAGAAGGTAGGTGCTTGACTCTCTCTAAAAACCCCACATAAATTCCATAGGCCTTGGGGGGGGGGTGACCATAAGTTTCTGTCCATCACCACTGACATTTATCCCATATTGATTACCATAATGAAACTAAACAATCTCAGACCACCATAGTCTGAGTGTCAAAATAAAAGTCTTTTCACTATAGCAATGATTCCAGGAAACATAAGATTGTCTGTTTCTACAAGCTTAATTTGTCTACATTGGGACTGAAAATGGATGAAAACAAATAGTCATGTTCTAAGATTTTCCCGTGCTTGGAGTCTTTTTGTGAATGGAAGTGAGCACAAGAGGGTGGCCTGAAGACCATCTTGATTGCTTATGCTGTTGATATCAGTGTTCAGGCTTTCCTTTGCTAGGTAAAGCTTAATATTCTTTTTTTTCCTTGCTGGCAATGCAGGCTCAATATTGCACAGCAATACCAGGCCATTTCTGGGCCTTTTGAATTGTGGATTCGAAGTGCAATATCCTACGTTCATAAACCAGAAGGATTTTTTAAGAATTGAAGATTGGCATACTAGCTATAATTAGGCACATGCATTCCCATCCACTGATGAACTCCAGGGCTGACTTAACACATGAGTACACTGGGTAGCTGCCCGGGGAACTACAAGCATTGCTAAGACCAGAATTTAACACTGATTTTCCAATCACTTGCCTAAACATTCAGTAGAAGTGTTCAACACTCGGTCAAAAATAAATACCATATTTTCCCATGTATATGATTCTATTTTTTTCCTAAAATTATGGCACAAAATTAAGGGGTGTTATATTCACTGATGTAAGCATTTCCCAAAGGCTGGGGTGGGGTGGGGTGGGGTGGGGTGGGGTGGAGGAGATCCCAAACTGACCTTGCTGTTTCCTTTCCTTTCCATGTTCTAAATACTTCTCTGCACTTTGTTTTTACAAAGACCAGTGCCTTCTTTTAAGTGGGAAAAGGCTTAGGGGTGGAGCAACCCATTAAGAAGTACCTTTCCATGATAAAAAGAAGAGTCCGATCCTACAAGAACAAAGCAGAGAGGAGGGCAATCAAGAGCTCCTGGAAAGAAAACAGCAGAGGATGATAAACTGTAGGGGGTGTGGTGGAGGAGAATCCAAACTGACCTCGCTGTTTCACTTCCTCCCCAGCAGTGCTTGATTGCTCTCCTCTCTGCTTTGTTCTTGCAGAATTGAACACTTCTTTTTAGTGTGGAAAGGCACTTCTTAATGTGTTGCTCCACCCCCAGCCTTTACCCTTTGAAAAAGAAGGGCTCATTCCTGCAAAAACTAAGCAGACTGGAGAGGAAGTGAAACAGCAGAAAGGAAAGGAAACAGTGTGGGGTGGGGGAGAACTCAAGGAAGAATTATTAATTGTCTTAGTATGGGGTCTTAAAAGTGGGGGCTGCCTGATATATGGCAGCATCTTATAGATGGGGGAATGGTAATTCATAGTAATGCCATACTGTGTGGCATCTCTGTCAGTATGAATGATCAATAAGTACCATTTTATGTTGAAACTTTTGTTTTTCAAGTTCAAAGCTCATGCTATCGTGTCCAATTGTTTGTATCGATTAATCATTGTTGTACAGCATGTTTTCATTTTATATGGATTAGGCTTCATCTGGTTCATCCTACTGCAGTCCATTACTGATACCAGATATTAGAGATGGGCAGGAAACAGATATATAGTGTTTTGTTCCATTTTTTCGTAGTTTCATTTTATTTCATTAGTAACAAAATTTTAAAGTAGTTTTGTAAGAAAACAAAACAAAACAAAATGAAACACTATGCTCCCCTGGGTCCTAGAGGCACCAAAATTACAGTGAAGCTTTTTTAGACTCTTCCCCCTAAGCCCCCCAAATTTGGAGAGTTTGGGGGGGCTAGGGTGCTGAATTATTTAACTCCATAGGAAAAAAATCATTCTAATTGAATTGGGAATCCACAAAAGCCCTCCCCTCCCCATGGGTGAGTGATTAGCAGTTTCTCAACTTAATTAGAATGATTTTCCCCCTTTGGAGTTTAATAACTCAGCCCCCTGACCCCCAAAACTCTCCAAATTTCAGGGTCTTACAGGGAAGAGTCCAAAGAAGCTACACTGTGACATCCCTGTCGATACATGGCTGTGAATCTGTTTTTGGAGTATATAAAAAACATTATGTACTCGAAAAGAGGAATTGCAGCCATGTATCCAAAATGGCAGAGTAGCTTCACTGGTAATAAGTAATTTGTGATATCAAACTGAGTCTATTGTATCATGTGCATTTAATGAGAATACGAGAGTGACTAGAAAAGACAATATTGATGTGAAAACTTGGGTGGCAGTAAAAAGAGAGGAAGATCTAATGTGTCAGTGGTCTCAAGGAAAGAAGCCACAATTATTTGTTTGCAATACCTGAGCAGAGGTGTTAATTTTAGGATATTTTGGATGTCATTATCTCATATACTCATCACAAATGACATGTGACCTTTGATATACAACTCTATTTTGACTGTGGATCTGCTGTGGATGCTGTCAGGTGCCTTAAAGCCTGCCCGGATGCGGTTCTGGATTGGGCAAGGAAGAATGGATTGAAATTGAATCCAGAAAAGATGCAGAACATTTTTTTCAGTGGTGGTGGGGAGGTCTTATTCCTATATGTGGAGTATTTCCCCTAAACACTGGGGATTTTGCCTCCCCGTTAGGGCTCAGGTACGCTGTCTGAATGTGAATTTAGCTGGTCTGAGGAAGTTCTGATTTGCCTGCACTGGTTATCGACCCACTTCCATGTCGTGTCCTGATTTTCACATATAAAGCCCTAAATGGTTTGGGACATTGTTACTTGTCTGAATGTCTTCTGTGAAGTTTGATTGCCCATCTGGCCCTGTTCTTACAGACCTGATGCCTGTGGGTCTCAACTCCCAGAGAAGCCCAAGAAATGGTAACCAGAAACTGGGCATTCTCTGCCATCCTGAATGAACATTCTCGCTCAGGAAATATGGCAGGTACCCTCACTCTGTATGTTTAGAAAACTCTACAAAATAGAACGAGGGTTGGGAGAGTTAGAACAGACAAAAGAAAATTTTTTTTTACCCAGTGTGGTGTTAATCTGTGGAACTCCCTGCTACAAGATGTGGTGATGGCATCTGGCCTGGATGCCTTCAAAAGGGGATTGGACAGATTCCTAGAGGAAAAGTCCATCACAGGTTACAAACCATGACGGAGATGTGTAATCTCCAGTCTTAAAACCAGGGTAATTCAAGGACCAGGTGGAGGGGAGTGGTATCAAGAGACAGATATCTAGTCTCATGCGCTCCCAGACACATTTGGTGGGGCCACTGTGAGATACAGGAAGCTGGACTAGATGGGCCTTTAGCCTCATCCAGCATGGCTCTTCTTATGTTCTTATGTTCTTATGTTAACTATTCAGAGAAGCCTTTGGAGAGCATTTCAACTAAACAATCAGCAGCACACTGGAACAAGGAAGAGAGGAATGACATAGTATTGTATGTGTTCGGGACATTGTTTCACCAAATGCTTTAGATAATGACTTATGTTTAATATATATATTGTTTATATTATTATGTGTGTATGTTTAATCGGTTGTACACTACACAGAGTAATGACTTGCTAGATGGGTGAAAATAAATAAATAAATAAATAAATAAATAAATAAATAAATAAATAAATAAATAAATAAAGGCTTTTGTTGAAGCTACTCTTCTTGAAAAGCTTGTACCATGCCTGCCCAGTGTTATAAGAAATCCTTTTTTACTTCCATTTCAAAGGCTTTTTTCTGAAGACCTATATTTCAGTCCCTCCAATGTATAGTGGTACCTCTACTTACAAGCAGCTCTATTTACGAGCAATTCAACTTCAGTGTGGAAAACCATTGGCATTTTAACTGCTGCCTTACAAATGTTAATGTGTTCTGCTCTACTTGCATTTTTTTATTTTTTTCAATTTTTCAATTTTTTCAAATTTTTATTTTATTTTATTTTTAGATACAGCTGCTCTACTTATGAGTTGTTCGACTTAAGAAAATGCATTTGGAATGGATTAAACTCGTAAGTAGAGGTACCACTGTAGTTACTTTCCAAATAAAGAAAAGTGAGTGACACCAACCACTCTGTTTCAAGATAAGCAAGGCTGATCCTTCCAATTTATGTGAACTATTTTAAATCTGGGGCAGCTTAACATTGCCTATTTCTGAACAGGGAGATAAAATAGTCCTATGTTTTAAAAACTCCTAACACAAAAAACTGTCCATCTCTTTCCTGTGATTCTCCCTTCCCTCAGTGAAGCGCTGTCTCTTTTATTCTAAAATCGTTTTGGTTCTTATCTTATACTTCTGAGAGTATTATTCCAGGATACCAGTCATCTAGCAGGACTAGTATATTTAGATGTTTCAATATACCTATCTTGAAATGAAATTCTATCATTCTCCCAGAATTAAACTTAGATATTAAAGATATTATGTATATTAAAGGAGCTTTAATAAGTATTTATACCAGACAAGTCCCAGACATGCCTGAATTCAAAGCTGTAATTCTTATATGAACTTGTTATTTTTAAAATTTTATGAGCCATTGGTTTCCCTTCAAGAGTTGCTAAAGATCAATAGGTTTCCAGTAGAGCATTTATTTTATTACTCTTAACGACATTTTCTCTTTGTACTGTGCTGCTTTGTTTCCAGGGCTTGCGTATATGAAGTATATAAAATTTTAAAGTAGCACTCTGTCTTCTGGTGCCTTTCCATTCTTATTTAAGAAATGGGACATAAGCTAAAATGAAATCAAATGTATCATTAAACAGTAACATTAAAATGTCATCTACTGTTTGGAGCAGATGGGTCATAACTTATTTCATCATAACTTTCTTGAAGAAAACTTTTTTTTGCCTATACAAATTTAATAGTCTTTCCTGACTTTTATTATGAAGTTGCATTCCATAATGTTAAAGTGCTTTTCTGCTTAGACATGAAAGTGCATAGACCCAAATCACATCCTGGTTCCTATTTGGAATGATGGCGTCATGTCACATTGCACATATAGAATTTCCCTATTTATACGAGCCAAACTGATCTTTACAAATCATCATGTAAAGAAATGAAAAATGTGAACTGTGGAGTTTATTCTATAGCATGAAGAATTATACCATGTTTAGCTTGTCACAAGTTTCTTTGTTAGAATTTGTAATTCTCTTGGAATTTGTAAGATTTTGTGACATGCATTAGAAAAATATGGATATTTCCCTATGTGTAGGCATGGAAGAGAAGTTTGTTTAGCTTGCAATGTAATGCACTTTTGAATGAATGCATGAACTATTTGCAATTCCTCAGCTTTGCAATGGAATTCTTCAAGTACAAGAAATTGCATCCAAATGTATCTATTAGGGTTCGTACACACTGGACGTGTCCATTAGTGGAAATATTGTTCAAAATGCCTTGTAGTGGCACCCATATTGTAAAAATGTGTATATTTGTAAAATTACACTACAGGAATTTTTAAAATCAATCTAAAATGCATGTTTTAGGAGAAAAAGGCACAACAGAATTACATACATTTCTATGCATAAGTTAAGAGAATTTACCAATATTGAGGGTAAATGAAATTTGCCACATTTTCAATGAGCAAAACAGAAGAACTAGAATCATTTTACTTAGTTACATCGTCTCAAAGGGAAATGCAGAACACAGTACAGTTGAGTGACATAACATTTGCATGTCTGGTTGCATGCTGAGTCATATGCCTGAATTGCAACTAGGACTCATCTAGTGTACAGAGAGTAAACTGCATTTTCTGTATTTATTCCTTGCACATGTAGAAATAGTTAATAATATTCTGGCCAAGCTTGGGGTGTGTGTGAGGAAGTAGAAGCATTGGGAAGCCAAAATAACGAGATTCATGCACTGCTCTGCAAGAATTCTGATTGACTCCTCATGCTTCTGCATGTGCATACATGGTGTTGTATGCATTCATTTCACACATTGCCTTTGTATATTTCTCTTGGTATCTGTAGTTTTGAGTAGAGATGAGCACGAAATGAACAATTTTTTGTTTCTGTTTTCGTTTTTTCATTTCATTACGTAACGAAATGACAAACAAATTTTGTCTCTAAAATGAAATGAAACGAACAGAAACACCGGGAATTTTGTCGTGCGTTTCGTTTCCGTTACTGCAATATGAGTGAATTGCTTAAAATCCTTTAAAAAATCACAAAAAAAAATAAAATTAATGGTAACGAAATGGTAATGAAATGAACGAAAACGAAAACGAAGTTTTTGCAAAAATTTGTGAACAAAGAAACGAACCAAAACGGGCCCTCCAAATGACAAACGACAAACGAAATGCATTTTTTTTTATTCGTGCCCATCTCTAGTTCTGAGCATCAACTATGACATAAGGGTTGCTTGCAAATTCAGACCAAATAGTCCTTCCTAAAAATACCTACCCAACAAAAGTGCTTTGATATTGGGGTTAATAATAATAAGGCTAGGGAATTCACATGTGGGGATGGGTGGGACCCTGGGATTGTTCTGAAGATGTGAGAAGTAGACAGGCCATTATTTTGAAAGCAGTCAGTAGGGAGAGGACGCTCCTGTATATTCCATGCATGCTTTGATGGGAAAACTTCTCTTTAAAATCGTAAGTGTTCCCAGAGGAAGCTTTCAGTTTGACATCTTCTTGCTTGAAACACAGAATGTTATAGGGCCATGGTTCTCAAACTTGGGTGATCCAGATATTCTAGGACTGAAAGTCCCAGAAGCCATCATCACTAGCTGTGCTGACTGGAGTACTTGAGATTTGTAGTTCAAGAAGACCGAAATTACCAAGTTTGTAACGACTAATATAGAGGATTCAGCTCATGTTATCTTCCATTTGGGAGGCCACCCCATATTTTCCCACCAGATCCTCCGTCTCTTGTTCCTTTATGCCCCCACCCTCAAAGTGTTCTCTCTTAATACCACTCCAAATCTGTTAAAGAGCAAAAGACATCTCTGCATGGATGTCACTGTTCTAAAAGACTTAATTCAAGAACCTGCTTAAGAAGAGAGTTGCAGGCCTTCTCCTCATTTGTTAGTGTATCGTGGAAAGAAGAACAGCACAGAGAAAAAAAATCAATCTGCTACATGTGGAGCCTCTCCTGGTGACCAGAACCTCTACTTTTTTATGTTTTCAAATCAACTCTTTTTTGTATTCCTGGAAAGAGCTATAACTACATTAGGACTGCATGTGAGTAGAGATAATGGGCATTATGCCCTTCTGACACCTGCACATGAGTAGAAATAGTGGGCATGTTGCCCTTCTGACACCTTTGTATGGCTAGGCCACTCACCAGACTTTGCACTCTGCTGGGGCTCTTCTTCTCAATGGCAATCTACTCTGGGCAGGAGCCTGGACAGGCTGGCTCTACCTCCTCAGACAGATGGCTACCCCAAAAGGAAGCAGGATGAGGAGTCTCCCCATGCATCCGATGCCTTTTGAGGTGGGGCCAGCCTAGCAGGGCCCCTGCTTGGAGAAGAAGCACACCACTGGAGAAGAAGGGCACCAGCAGCATGTGAAGTCCGGTGAGTGGACTGGCTGGTTGGGATGGGGGTGGATGGGTGAAGCCACACTGATAGTTTTTTTTTTCTGAAGCTTTCAGAAGGACAAAGCACCCATCTCTATTTAAGGGCCCTATTCAGCCTAAGAGTATTAAGTGAAATACATGTGCCTAAATGAAAGCCATATAGAGCCTTTTATTTATTCCTCCCTTTTTTGCAGATGTATTTGTATCCCATGCCATGCCTTTTGTATCCATTATTTGGTGGTTGTTAAAAACTATGCAAGCTCTTTCTGTTGCTTGCATGTTGGAAGAAGGGATTTCCCCCCCCCTCTTCAATATGAAAAAACCCGCTATTATATTTCCTTTTGGCCCTTGGGCTGATCCACATGGTTTATTTCTGTTTATGTTTTCCAGAGCAATATAGGATAAACTTTTGTTTGAACTTGAAAAGATCAAAGAACCAGCTAATCAATATAAGTCTGATTAGTAAGAGTGACAACAATCTAAACAGTGATAATCCACCAAAATCCTTTTAGTCTTTTAAGATATTTGTAAATACCTCTCCAAGCAATATCCTAATCTTTAATTTCTTTCAGCTTTGTTGTGTGTTGCCGTCTTTTGCTATTTTATTTATCAGTATCCAAAGACCTAGAATTTGAAGTTGAGACAAAGAACTTTTAAACTAATCCTCTAAAAAATTCAAAATTGTTGTCTTCTGCGCATATCTACAGACATGTGTGTTTGTTTACCTGTTTGTGAGATAAGGTGCACAAAAAATATTGTTTGTTATTCAGATTATATATAGGTTTTGAAAAACCAAATTCCAAAGTAATTTTTCCTTATTTATATGAGACTGAATTGAGCCAGGATAGCCAGATTCAGTAATGGGGTAAACTAGAAAGATGACTGATCTGGAGGTTCAGAAGTCTACAATGAGATGGAGGAAAACCCAAACTGTGCCTGAAATCCTGTGGCATAAATTACACTGCACGAGACTGATGACATCTTCATCACTGGCAGTTTTCTGGAATTAAAGCAATTCCAATTAGAGATGGGCACGAAATGAATTTTTTTATTTCATTTTTCATTTTTTGTTTCATTACAGAATGAAATGAAAAACAAAGTGCCCTTTTCAAAAAAAAAAGAAACAAAACAAAATGGAAAATTTTGTTTCGTTTCATTTCATTTTCATTTATTATTTATTTTGACAAGTGCTGATCTTGGCGCTTGTCAAAATAAATAATAAAAAAGTGTCAGCCGCCTCGCGAGCCAGATTTTTAAAAAAGTGTAGACCGGCCCGCAGGCTACCTGGTCGGTGCTAGATTTAAAATAAACAAATAAAAAAGTGCTGCCCTGGCCAGCAGGCCAGCTGTTTGGCTGTAACATTAAAAACAAAAAACAAAAAAATGAAACAAAAAAAAATGAAAAGATTTTTTAAAAAAATCTTTTTATTCTGAATGAAATGAAACAATAAAAAACAAAACAAAAAGCATTTTGGTGTTTCATGCCCATCTCTACTTCCAATTTATCTAGTGATTCCAGTGTTCTTGTACAATCTCTTTCATCACTGAAGATATGAAATGCTGAAGAACAGAAAATAGAATTGTTTAGCTATAGAAAATCACTGAGATTGGTAATCAGATAGCATAAAAACCGAGGCAACAATATCACCACTGCTCCTGAATTTCACAGTTTACAGGGAAGGATTATCTGAAGTCACTGAAGTACTTTATGCAATTACCTCACAAAAGTGTTCATTGTTACTGCATAATAGTATTAGAATCATAGAACCATAGAATCATAGAGTTGGAAGAGACCTCAAGTTCCATCTGGTCCAACTCCCTGCCTTGCCAGAACCCCCATCCAGCCTCTACATATAACCCTCCAAAGAAGGAGACTCCATCGCCCTCTATGGCAGCATATTCCACTGCTGAACAGCTGAATCATCATGAAGTTCTTCCAAATGTTCAAATGGAATCTCTTTCCCTGTAGTTTGAAACCATTGCTCCAAGTCCTAGTTTCTGAAGCCATGGAAAACAACCCAGCCCCCACATCAATATGGCATCCTTTCAGATATTTAAATATAGCTGTCATATCCCATCTCAACCTTCTTTTCGTAAGACTAAACAACAGATCCCTTAAGCTGCTCCTCGTAAAATATATGTTCCAGGCCCTTTTGTCTATTGTGATGTTATCGTGCTAGAAGAGTAAATCAACATTATACAGGGCAAGTTTAAAAATGAGGACATCCCCTAAATTTTAGAATTTTGAAACTGAACTTCTGATCAGCCTATATTTGTCACAAATTTAGCAGACACTGCTCTTGCTCAGTGCCAAATGTGAAAAGTTTTGTCAAAGAGATTTTGAGTTCCCCTGCAATAGTGATGATAATCTTAGGACTGAAGAGCTGGAATTAACTCTATGGATAATCAAGTCCAGCCTCTGCAAAGAAGACACAGTGGAGAATCAAACTTCCAACCTCTACTAAATCCCTGAGCTATCCAAAAGTTCACTAGATTGTTTCATCTGAAGAAAGTTTTGTTCAGCTCTAAAAACACATGACCTTCATATAGAAAACTAGGAAGGAGAACAGTTCAGAAATCTTTTTCACATATATATTTTTATGGTTACAATGGCATAGACGAATCATCTGAATTTGCACCCTCAGTTGTAGCCTACAATTTAAAAATTAAAAAAAATGGTTCATTTGATTTTAAAAATTATTATACCCAATTTTTCTACAGGAAAGATGTTCAAGGTGTTGCTGGTGTTCAGTCATTGAGACATGTCTGACTCTTTGTGACCCCATGGACCAGAGCACACCAGGACCTCCTGTCTTCCACTGCCTCCCAGAGTTTGGTCAAATCCATATTGGTTTCATTGATGACATTGTCCAACCATCTCATTCTCTGCCCTCCCCTTTTCAATTTGCCTTCAATCTTTCCCAACATCTAAGGAGTCCTCTTTCCTCATGAGGTGGCCAAAGAACTGGACCCTCAGCTACAAAATCTGTCTTACCAGTGAACATTCAGGATTTATTTATTTCAGGATGGATAGGTTTGATCTCTTTGCAGTCCAGGGTACTCTCAAGAGTCTCCTCCAGAAGCTCAAAAGTGTCTTCAGCTTCAAAATCTCACTTCTTTCCAGTGGAAAAACATTCAGGATTGATTTATTTTATTATTTATTGGATTTATACCCCGCTTATCTACAATGTGTACCCTAGCGGCTTACAATCTCGATAGCCACACAAATTACATGGTCCAGGGATAATAACACTAAACAAAAGATGGCACCTCAATCCTAAACAGTGCAGTGCGATGGCAAAAAAAAAAAAAAAAAAAGTTAAGAATCGCCAAAGGCCTCCCGGAAAAGATAGGTCTTTAGCGCCTTCCGGAAGGCCTGCAGGGATTCTCCTGTATAGTTTCAGCTCTCAGCCCGGGTCCATACATCGCTGGCAACCCGAAAAAACCATAGCAAGGTTGATTGCTGAGCGATTGACTAGTCCCCGGAGGGTTTTTGTCGGCAAACAAGACCTTGAATCTAATCTCTGCAACGGGCTCTGGTTACGACGCACACCAGCCACCATGTTCTGCTGCTAGACTCAAGGGCAAACCAATGTAGACGGGTTACATGACTCTGCGAGATCAATGGAATACTGTTCTCGTACGGGCGGATCTGGGCGATCCGACGGAGATGGTTTCATGGTGAGTACACCCATTTCCACTCCCCCCAGGTAGCTTTGACTACCCGGACCTTCGTCGGCAAACTGATATCTCTGCTCTTTAAGATGCTGCCTAGTAGACATGGGCACGACTCGGCGAAATTGTCGTTTCCGTTTTCAGTTATCATTTCCATTACGTAATGGAAACGGTAACGATAATTAAGCCGTCAGAACTCGAACTCGAACCGAAAAAAGAAAAATTTGTTCGGGTTTTCCATTTCCATTTGTGGCATCGCAGCGATCACGCAATGCGAAGCACAGAAAAAGTTTTTAATTTTTTTTTTTAAACTGACTCCCGGCCAAAAAAGCAGGTGAAGATATGCCTGCCTGAGGCTTTGCCACCTACCAGAGGGGTGGTTTCTGGGGGGTCCCCAGCCTTTCCCCCCCTCTTCTCCTGTCCTGGGCTGCTTGCACCAGGCTGGGGGGGTCATCCTCATCGTCTCGCCATGCCATGCGGTGGGGGGGAACCAAAATTGCGACCGCAATTTTCTTTTGAAATTGTGGTCAAAAAACACACCAAATCACCACAGAAACATGTGAAATTTATTTATTTTAAATGCCTGAATTTTTATAGTAGCAGCAGTGGTTTTTTTAATAGCAATAAAACGTTGTATTGATTTTATTTTATTTTATTTTATTTTATATTTTTTTAGACCTGCCCATTTGGGCTGGGCATGGGATGGGACCATGCAAATTTTTTGAACCATTCCACCAATGGCATCGCCAGGTTTTTGACTGACACTTCTGGATGTCTCGGAGGGTATAAAAAGCAGAGGCACCTTCCAGAAATCGCAGTCGGATGTATGGATGTGGTTGAGGGAGGAGGGCTGGCTACTGGTGCTGGTGTGATCCGATCGAGATTGAGGAGGGAGGCTGGAGGCTTTAGGATTTAACTTAGGCAGGCAGGGAGGGAATTGAATTTAGAAAATAATTTCTTTGATTCCCTGCAGCTTAGTCTTAGTTTATTCTTTATTTCTTCTCTGGCAGTTTGTGAGGATTTTTTTTCTGATATTGGATAAAGGGGGAGGTTCGACTGGGAGTGGGAGATGTGGATTTATTTTAAAAATATATTATATACTACCATTTATTTTATTTTCCCAACTTCAATTTGCTTGCACACACACACATTTGGGGTGCAAGCCAAGAACAGAACCTCTATCCTAAGTGATATCCTAACTGCCCACTCGCCCGTCCGCCCGCGCTGCCACCCGCCCACTCGCCCGCCCGCAGCCGCCGCCCACCCATGGCCCCCCGCCACCGCCGCCTGCCCGCACCTTCCCCCCACCACCCACCCCCCGCCCCGCCCGCCACCTAGGCTGCAAAAACACCTAGCACCGGCCCTGATTGCGGGACGCCCGATGCTCTGGGAAGTCAAATCGCGCTAAATCGCGGTGGTAATGACAAACGACAAACGACAAATGGAAACGACAAATTTTTGATTTTTTTTTGCGACAAACAGAAACGACCCAAAACGGACCCCTTCCGACAAGCAAAAACTCGAAACGTCATTTTTTCTGGTCGTGCCCATGTCTACTGCCTAGGTTTGTCATTGCTTTCCTTTCAAGAAGCAGGTGTCTTTTAATTTCATTGCTGCAGTCACCATCTACAGCAACCAAGGAGTCCAAGAAAATAAACTCTGACATTGCCTCCATTTCTTCCCCTTCTATTTACCAAGAGGTGATGGGACCGGTGGCCATGATCTTAGTTTTTTTTTATGTTGAGCTTCAGGCCATTTTTTTCACTCTCCTCTTTCACCCTCATTAAGAGGTTCTTTTTCCTCTTCACTTTCTGCTATCAGAGTAGTATCATCTGCGTATCTGAGATTGTCCATACAGTTATTTCTTCCAGCAATCTTAATTCTGGCTTGTGATTCATCCAGTCCTGCTTTTCTCATGATGTACTCTGCATATAAGTTAAATAAGCAAGGTGACAGTATACGGCCTTGCTGTACTCCTTTTCCCAATTTTAAACCAGTCAGTTGTTCCATGCAAGTTCTGACTGTTGCTGCTTGTCTTGCATATAGATTTCTTAGGAGACAGATAAGCTGGTCAGGCTCTCCCATTCCTTTAAGAATTTGCCATAGTTTTTTGTGGTTCACATAGTCAAAGGCTTTGGCATAATCAATGAATCAGAAGTAGATGTTTTTCTGGACTTCTCTGGCTTTCTCCATAATCCAATGCATGTTGGCAATTTGATCTCTAGTTTCTCTGCCCCTTTGAAATCCAGCTTGCATTTCTGGGAGTTCTTTGTCCGCATACTGCTGCATCCTACATTGTAGAATTTTGAGCATAACCTTGCTAGGGTGTGAAATGAGTGTAGTTGTATGGTAGTTGGAGCATTCTTTGGCATTGCCCTTCTTTGGGATTCGAATGTAGACCAATTTGCTGGCATACTGTGTTTAGCGCCTTTACAGCATCCTCTTTTAAGATTTTAAATATTTCAACTGGAATGCCATCAGCTCCACTGGCCTTGTTGTTTACAATGCTTTTTAAGTCCCACTTGACTGCACTTTCCAGGAAGTCTGGCTCGAGGTCAGCAACTACATTATTTGAGTTATCAGGGACATCCGATCTTTCTGATATAATTCCTCTGTGTATTCTTGCCATCTCTTCTTGATCTCTTCTGCTTCTGTTAGGTCCCTACCATTTTTGTCCTTTATCATATCCATCTTTGCACTAAATGCCCCTTTAATATCTCCAATTTCCTTGAATAGATCTCTGGTTTTCCCTTTTCTATTGTTTCCCTCTGTTTATTTGCACTGTTCAATGTAGCTAATACTCATAATGTAGCGATTCAAAATAAATTTGAGGGCTACCACCTCAGTGGAAAGAACTAGACCCACACTTCAGCAGCTTTCTGTGGAAATCCTATATTGATCTGCCAACAAACTTTTAAGCTTGTATAGTTTTTTTATTGAGAAGTTTTATTTTTCACAGTTATTTGCCGTGCCATTCCATATGAAGTTATAAATATTTATTTTGTGAGATGCATATTAAAAAATTCACTCAGCAAGCATTCACAACTGGCATCCATATGGTACTTTCAATATTTTATGGTAATATTGGAGTCACTGTAATAATATCGGCAGGAGCTCCAAGGATGGTTGGATAGAATTTGACAAATTCCTATCTACATTAAGACTATATGCCTTCTGTCTACTTCCAGCTCTTTTTCTTTCTCAGTAATGTGTGATAAATGTCAGTGATAGTCTTATCCTGCTGTGCCAGATTGTGCCCTCCTAAACAAATTGTAACGTGAAAATTGTTCATCTGGAAACAATTAAAAACCATTGTAAGTCTAAGACAGAGAAACACACAGGGGAGGGAGGAGGAGGAGGAGGAGGAGGAGAGAGAGAGAGAGAGAGAGAGAGAGAGAGAGAGAGAGAGAGAGAGGAGCAGTGGGTATCATTGCTCTTATGGAGTGCCAGTAGATAAAATATATTGGGAAATTTGTTTCTCCTGTTATCTAAATAATTGTAATGTAGAGTTTTGTAGAAATATTCTTGACTAATGCAATGAAAATGAAAATTTGCTTTATTGCTTATAGTAGAAACTAGAGATGGGCACGAAACGAGCGATTTTTCGTTTTCGTTTTCATTTTTTCATTTCGTTACGCAACAAAAATGAAACAAAAAATATTTTTAAAACAAAACGAAAACAAAAACAAAACGACCAAATTTGCTGTGTTTTTCATTTTCGTTGCAGCAGATGCATTGAACTAAAAAGAATGCTAACGAAACAGCAATTTTTCATTTTCGTTTTCTTTTTTTCGTTTCATTACCTAACAAAACAAAAACGATTTTTTTGCAAAAACGTCACAAAAACAAAAACAAACCAAAACAGACGCCTAAACGACCAAACGACAAACGAAACACCATTTTTTTGAGTCGTGCCCATCTCTAGTAGAAACCTCACCTTTCCTTTGGTGACATAAAACCAAAGTTTAGACATTGAGTTAGATTGGGACTTTGCCATACATAAGAGTAAACATATGAATTTGGTGATGCTTAAGTTACTTAAATGTCCCACTGATTTAGATGTATCTACTTGATGGTTATACTCCTATACCAGTGTTGGCAAATCTATGGCATGGATGCCAAAAATGGCATGCAGATCCCTTTCTGTGGGCATGCAACATTGCCCCCCTCACAGCCAATGCACTTTCCCCTGCGTTCGGAGCATTCCACTGTGCTTCTTGCAGAGTGCCAGGTGAAGGGGAGGCAGTGGTTTGTGGGCTACCTCATAACCCTAGTTTACTCTCCAGCTATGCTGCATTTGGGTTGCCTAGATTAACATGGCTAGAGAGTAAACTAGGGCTATGATGGAGCCCACAAACCACTGCCTCTCATTCACATTGCTCTCTGCACAGAGCTGTTTTGAGACAGCCGAGACCATTTCACAACCGTTTTGAAGGTGCTGTGGCTGCGATAAATTAAAAAGCCTGCTCTTTGATCCTCGCTTTCCAGAAGGGTAGCACCCCTCCTCTTTTATCCTCACTTTCCTAAAGGATAGCACCCTTCAGGAAAGCAATGATCAAAGAAGTTTTTGAATTTCCCACAGGCACAGCGAGGGTGCTATGGCCATGAAAAATTCAAAAGCCTTCTCTTCAATTCTCACTTTCCCAAAGGGTAGCACCCAAAGCATTTGTCACCCGGGGTACCACCATATTCAGGTTAAATTGGCATATTGGCACTTTGTGAAAAATAAGTGGTTTTTGAATCGCATTTTGTGCATTTGGTCTCTAAAAGGTTCGCCATCATTGCCCTATATCCTCTTCCATGGAAGGAAGCCCTATTGAACTTGAGGGGGCATACTTCTTAGCAGATGAGTATTGAATAATCTTTACAGTGTGTGAAATTATTGACTTAAAAGCTTTTAACTGTGCTGCAGAAAAGGTTTAGAGACCTACATAGCAGAACTGGCTTCAAGTCTCCCGGCAGTAGATCACCCTTTATTGTTGTTGTTATCAACTGGCACCTATTATCTCAATAATTCACTCAGAGATACTGGCAAGAGAAATAATACAAGTTTCCAATTTGCTAGGGATGGGCACAAAATGAAAAACGACACACTGTTTCCTTATATTATAAGGTTATGAAATAATTTTTTTTACTGTAGAAACAAAATAATTTATGAATTTCCCTGCTCCCTGCTCTTGTTCTGGCTACTGCCACCCAGCTGGTTTTGACAGCGCAAGCTGTCAAAACCAGCTGGGTGGCAGTGGCCAGAACGGGAGAGAAAGGCAGGGTTTTAAATTTGCACCACTTGCTTTGCTCTCCCATTGCTGCCACCTGCACCCAGCTTCTTCTTTTTTTGGGGGGGGGGAACAGGGCTGTAGAGCACTTCCCTTCCACACAGCCTGACCTGTCAAGAAAAACCAAACAAACAGCTGGGTGCCTGTTGTGGTAGCCACAGTGGGATAGAGAAGCAGGGTTTTAACTTTGGCACCACTTGCCTTACTCTCCAGTTGCCACCACCTGCACCCATCTGGGATTTTTGACAGGTTTTGACCTGTCAAAAAGTACCAGCTGAGTGGCTATGGTGACAAAACCCAGCTCCGCTCTCTGGTTCTCACCCCTTGCCCCCACCACCCCTCCCCATAGCCTAACGTGTCAAAAATAACCAGCCGGGTGGCAGCAGCTTCTGTTTCATTTCATGTTGTTTCCTTATGAAAATTATATTAAAAATTCATTAATTACTAAACAAAAAATGCAATGAGCAACAAAAGGAAACAAAATACTATTTCCATTTTGTGCCCATCTCTACAATTTACTCACAGTTTTGAATAAATCAGAAACAGTATATTGCTGAAAGGTAATGATCAGTTACATGAAGAAAGCTTAACTGATTCATCATAATCTGATTGACTAACTATATGACTGACTCACTACATGGCCGACGGAATACAGGTTCTAATAGACGAATTGGAAACAGACTGTCTAACTGAAGAAGAACAGGAATAGAATTATTGGTTCTCTTCAAATTATGAAGGAGAGAGGGAGCAATTGCTTATGGATTGAGTTAACCCAGCCCAAAGAGGTCCCTACCAGCCATGGTTTTATCCATTTCCATATTTTTAGCATAAGTAATTTATAGCAAAAATATTGGTTCCCAAAGTGTCTCATTCCTGCCTTATATAATATTGAAAAATAAATTTAAATAAATTAGATCTAAGGGGTAAAAACTATTTTAAAATATGAGATACCCTGCTCTGTTGAAACAACCTGTTGGATAGGGATATGTGTGTACATATGTGGATTTTAAACAGAAAAGTGGAAATATATACATGCTTTCCCACTGTTCTTCTGCTTAGATTCACAGTCTTATGAAGTTCTTTTCCATTAAAATGTTTAATATGTTATGGAAAATTATGCCTGTGACTAAATCTAATTGTGATTTAGGGCTTGAACACACTGGCAAAAGAAACCCAGTTATACCTTTATGGCCATTTTTAAAATTGTTTCATAAATTTCCAAGCAAATGGCAAATGGCCAAAATCAATTCATTTTCCTGGCCAGTGCTTTATTTCTGGTTTATTTTCCCCTCGATAGAAAGGTTGTTTTATTTTGTACTGATGATTAACAGCTTCATTCCTTATTGTTTCAGCCTGTTTGAACACTGCTGTCAATGTATTTCCTTTGCAAATGGATATGGATTTCTGGGCATTGTGGCCCCTGCATAGCCACTGCACTTGTGCCCTTTCAATTTGTTTTCTTTAAAAGGTTCATTAACAAATCGGCAGTAACAGGCACCACTGCTCTTCGCAGTATTTTGCAAGTCTTTTAAAATCCACTTCCTCCTCCTGATGCTGTGCAAAAGACTCAGATAAGAAGGAGAAAGGAAAAGGGAGGAGGAGATAAGGCTCAGAACTCTATTGCACTGTTAATGTATCACTTTTTTTTATTAAAAAAAGGATTGGGGGGCTGATTTCCCCAATAAACAGTAGAGTAAATGAATTGCTTACTTTGATCCTAACTCACTTTGATATCAGGAGCACTTGATGAACAAGCACTTGCAGTTTGCAACTGGAACCTGAGTGATCCTCAAAGGCTACCTTGTGTACAAGACAATAACATAATGATTGCCCAGTATGTTGTGGATGCATGTATTTGTACTTTTTATTTGCTAGCATTATGTTGCCAAGCTAACACTCTGCAGGTGTACATATTTCCTTTTTTAAAATTTATGCTTTAACCATAATACTAGTAGTGACTGAATGGCTTAACAGGTTATGCCAGTGATGGCGAACCTTTTAGAGACCAAGTATCCAAACTGTGATTCAAAACCCACTAATTTTTCACAAAGTGCCAATACAGCAATTTAACCTGAATACAGGTGGCTGTGAAGGAGCGATGTTGGGTGTCCACAGAATAGGCTCTGAGTGCCACTTTTGGCACCCATGCCATAGGTTTGCCAATACTGGGGTAGGTCAACAATATACTGTAGTTATTTCCAACTATTGATGCTAGAAGTATTATTTTGAGTAAGGATAACAGGCATAATTCAAGGCAACATAATAAAGCAACAAGCAAAGTGTTCTGTTTATATAGCACTCCAAAGTGATTAAAGCACTCTTTGGGTGGTTTACAATTTATTTTTGCAGGCTACACATTACCTCCCCCTGCCCCACCCCACCAGAAAGCTGAATACTCATTTTACCAACCTTAGAAGGATTGAGAGACCCTTGAGCCTGCTACCTGGAACTGAACACCAAGTCGTGATTATAGTTATAGCTGCAGTATGGCAGTTTAACCACTGCACCATGAGGCTGTAATAGAAAATTCTAATACAAGGACAAATCTGGAGAATTCTGTGAACTTCCTCATTAAGTACTTCATGCAGAAAAATGTGTGGATCAAATGTTAAGAGGAAAAGAAGTGCATGAGTGAAGAAGGGACTGAACCATCCCAGGCTAACTACTTGCCTTGAGTCTACTGTTCCCACCAGATTTTTTTCCCCGGCTGAAGTTATTCTCACAGAGCAATAGCAAAGACAAGGAAAGCAATGATGAGCAAGAAAACCAGACCGGGCAACTAAATTAGGTGCTATCTGAAGCTTCAGCCATTGGCTAGAATCTTTTTGCTTGTATAGGAGCAAGCACACAAATAATTTATCCTCTTATGCTGGCCATTCATCACACTTTTGGTCATCTATGCGGTGCACAGTTGATCGTGCATCTGAATGCATACATAGTTGTGCCTGAAAAGCAGCAAAAGTGAATCAAAAATCCTTACTCAATTGCCCTTACATTATTCTCCTCAGTAGGATTTTGGCTAATGAATTTATCAGTGAAGCCAATTGAAACTCAAGGTTCGAACAAACCAAACCGATATGAATAAATAGTTTGATGGGGTTGCTCCTAAAACAGGCCTGACCAAAGTCCAGCCCGGGGGCCAAATCCGGCCCTTCAGGCCATTCTGAGTGGCCCACGGTTGTCTGGCTTGCCTCTCCCTCCCCCTCCTTCACCCACACATTCCCCTGTGGTGGCCACAGCTCCCTGTGCTTCCTTTGGTCCCCACCTTCCTTCTTTCCTCCCTCCCTTGGTCCCCACCTTCCTTCCTCCCTCCCTCCTCATTTGTTCCCCACCTTCCTTCTTTCCTCTCTTGGTTTCCACCCTCCTCCCTCCCTCCTTTGGTCCCCAACTTCCTTCCTGCAGGTGGGGTTGCAAGGGGTCAGTGGGTGAGGCTTATGGGTCAGTGGGTGGGGCTTGCAGTGGTGTGGCAGGGTCGGGGAGCAACCGGTCCCTGACACATTCTCAGCCACCAAATATGGCCCTCCTTACAAAATGTTTGGGCACCCCTGTCCTAAAAAGAACAAAGCAACAATAGGGAGTCACAGAAGATATCAGTAGTTAGAGAGTCTTTTAGTTTATTTGAGGTGACAGCATCATATTAAAAACAAGATGGACTATTAAATTACCATTCAGAATCTGTAAAATAACATTCCTCTTTCCCTGGCACTTTGCATTAGGTTTGTATGTGTGTGGGGGGGGGCACGTATTTGTTTCTTCAGGTTTTGTCAGCAGCCAATCTGTACCTGTTGACATGCAACAATATAGATTTCATTTAGCCTATTCTACTTAGCTGAATGGAATGAAATAATGCTGAGCTCCATAAAAAAAGCAAAGGTGCAAGTGGTGTTGTGAAGATCAGGATGCCGCAAGAATAATGAATTATTCCATCAGAATATTATTTGTTTGCAAAATATCCATTTAAAGTTCATATTTCTCCTGGAGGCTGAAAATGAAAAGTAATGCATTTCCTGACATTTCGCAGTTGAGAGTCACAGCCTATTTTGCTCCAGCTAAATAGAAATATCACAGGAGACATGCATTTACACAACATGGTGTATTTCATTTACACCAAACTCAAATATTTTTTTATTGCAGGCAGTAGTTGTTTAAGCCAGATAAGACACTTGCCATTAGTAAACAAGGCAACATAAGCAAGACTATTAACCATTAACCTTCTTCTCAGAAAATATCACCTTAATTCTCATCTTCACAACCAAGAGCCAGGTAAAGCCTCAGTGCAAAGATTCTCAGCCAGCGGTGCAGATACAACTGGTGGGAGACTGCAGAGTTCTTACTTCCTAAATATTCAGTTTCCCCTTAATCTTCATGTCCTCCTGCACGTATGAAATGAAGTCTCCTTCTGATTCCACCAGTCATGTGCTATCTGTCTGTGGCCTTCAGAAAAGCCTGCCAGTACACTAGAAGCAGGCAAGGCTGGGGGACACTGGTGCATTCCATGGGGCAAGACATGGGGCAGGGCTGCCCTGCTCCAGCCTTGGCCTCTTTCATTGAGGCACTGGATCCATGCACTCACCCACCCACCCACCCTGGGAACATAGTACAGTACTGGCTGATTGATTCATGGTCCAGATAGGGCTTTTGGGCCAGACTCCCTAGATTGGAGGATTCAGCGATTATGCAACCATAGATATTGAAGGGCAGATTGAGTCACACTGGCAAGTAGTATGGAAGAGGAGGTTGGTGTTAGAGATGGGCACGAATAAAAAAAATGACATTTTGGTTTTTGGTTTTTCGTTGCGGGTCCGTTTCGGTTCATTTTCATTTTTTGTGAAATTTTTGAAAAAAGTTCATTTCATTATTTTTCATTTTTAGTTTTTCGTTTTTACCCACTTTTTGTGCGACTTAAAGCATTTCTGCGTGTGGACGTCCCCCAATGCCCCAGACCAGAGGGAAAACACTTTTCAAAAATGATGCTGGGAGAGACACAGTATAGACTAGGTACGCACGGAGGCTGCAAAGGCAGCAGCAGGCGTTGCCCAGGGTGTAAGGAACAAAGAGACACAGACCTGCCTGGCTGGCCTAAAGTAATGAATTGCAGAGACAGCAATCCCACCCTAACTCCCACCGCAGACTGCAAGGAGAACAGGGGCTGCCAAAGCTTTTTATGCCCTCTGTGGCTGCCACACCTACCCAGTCTGCAGCCTGGGCATGCTATTGGTTGAAATTGTCCACAGATTTACATGATCCCGTCATATGGCTTGCATCCATCTTGTGTCATCCTTAAAGGGAAATGAAAAAATGCATCGCAATGGGAGAAAGACAAAAACAAACGTTTTAAGGACCGCAACCCCCGGGTAGGTAATACTTTAAAATAATTATCACTGTGTTTTTACAGATGTCCAGGGCGTTTTAATACCCCCCCCCAAAAAAAAAACAATATTAGGTATCTGGGAGCCATTTTGGGTCGATGTCCCCTAACTCCCCTTAAAGGCAAAAAATACAGCGATCTGAGAAAAGACATAAATGCACGTTTTAAGGACTCCAACCCCCCCGTAGGTATTATCAGGCAGAATAAATAATTGTCGCTGGGTTTTTATGGATATTCAGGACATTTTTTAACATTTAAAAATAGCTCATTTCATTGTGCATCACCATTAATGAAAAACGAAACGTAACAAACCTAATTTTCGTGGTTCTGATCAATTCGTTCCAATTTCATCACAGTTTTTGTCATTCATTTCATTACATAACAAAATGAATACAAATAATGGAATGATTTTTTTTCATTTTGTGCCCATCTCTAGTTGGTGTTGATGAGTTCCCAAGGGGCACCCAAAGGGTGATCTGACACCATCCAATGTCTCGGCACTGCAGATCTGCTGCCAGGAGTGAGGATGTGTGGGGGCCTCCCTGGGCTGCAGGCCACCAATTGTCACATAGCTTGGTGGCCAGTGGACTGAGGAAGTCATCTGATTCTTGGCCAGTGGCTCCCAGGCTGTTTTAAGGACTGCATGACTTTGGGGCTTGGGACTCACCTGTTTCAGGTTGGAGCAGGGGTCAGGTGGGACCCCCAGCTCCAAAGCTGGCTTGCACACTGCCACAGCCCCTTCACCTGGAGTGGGGGAAGGGGATGCAACAAAGATTACAATCCCCACTTTTTGTACAAAAGCAATTCTAGTATTATCTCCATGGTTAACTGGAATGTGCATTGTTAAGAAATTAGACAAGAGTATTGTTAACAGCAGTTTACAAATGCTTAATTTATTAAAATGAGCATATGTTTTAAATTGATTACAACTGCATATTTTAAAACAGTTCCATTCAGTTGATTGAGCTATGCTGCAGCAGTGGCCCAGCTCAAGGAAACTGGCACAATTATGCTGTACAAAGACTGAAGGCAGGGGGAGCATTAAAAGCATGGCTGCCATTGTGCCAAGTCCTCAATAAGGCCCATTCACAAGAAGGCCTTATATTGCTGCAAATCTTTGTACACATTCTGACACAAAGGCTGAAATCCTGTTGCTTTGTTACAAACGCAGAAAACTAACTGTGTTAACATTCCCTTGCTTCTAACCAGCAATCAATGTCATTGCTGAAATTCTTGGGGGCGCCAGTGCCTGCCTGCTGCCTGTGTGCTTGAGAATTCCAGTGGGGACATTAATTGCTGGGCAGAAGTGAGTGAATGTTTTGCCCTTTTACTGTCTACTTGTGTAACAAAGCAACAGGGGTTCAGCCAAAATATTCATTGCAAGGGAGACTCACTGGCCTTTTATTCCCTCCTGGTAATTCTATATACATAGAGCCATAAATGTTTCAGCATCTCGGTTGAATAAGATTAAGGTGATAAGAAAACCACAAACGACCAAAATGATTCATCCAGGAAAGTTATTTTGTAAAAGGTAGAATTATGAACATTTCTGAAGAAGCTGACATTATTTATATAAAAGCAAATGCAGAGTAAATAAATCACTGGAACCAGCCTCTGCTGAGCCTCCTTGAATAAGTACATTGTTTTGTAAGTCAATACGAAAGTACCATCTGTTCTGTTTGAACACCTGCAACTCTAGCATCTTAGTCTACAGGTATCGGAATTCCTGTCAAAATATTTGGTTCTGCTTTCTTGATTTTTGCCTTCTGCCACTTGAAGCCAATGGGAGACCTCAGTTGCATTGAACAACTAATTCCAGCACCTTTCCCCTTTAAAAATAAATTTTCAATATTTTTCAGTCAAATAACGTTTGGCATAATACCAAACGATCTGTTGATATCCTCTGGAAATAATAACTCATTTAACTATAGAACAAAAGATAATTAAAATAAAAAGGGACAGTAGTTCTGGAGGTTTGGACTGCCCATCCCATAACTCAGGGATATGAATGTCACTGAGCTGCTGGGAAACAGTGACAATGCTGCAATCTCTTTTGCCATGCATGTCGGGGGAAGAGCATCAAGCAAATCAGACACTAAAACCCTTGATTTCTGAAGGACAGACTTCCCTCAGATGAGGAAACAAGTTAGAAAGAAATTAAAAGGGAAGGTAAAAAGTATCCAATCTCTCAGGAATGTGTGGAGCCTGTTTAAAACAATAGTAGTAGAGGCCCAGAGGAAGTGCATACCACAAAGAAAGAAGAGTTCCTCTAAGTCCAAAAGGGTGCTTGCATGGTTAACGATCTGAGTCAGAGAGGCTCTAAAGGGCAAGGAGAGGTCTTTTCTTTTCATAAATGGAAATCCTTCCCAAATGAGGAAAATAAAAAGGAACACAAACTCTGGCAAAAGAAATATAAGAAAAAATAAGTGAGGCAAGATATGACTTTTACCCAGAAAGCTGGGTAGAGCTAGGCCTCACCAAAGTGTTACATTTGGGGCTTTTCTCCAAGGGAAGTCACATTTTCTATCAAGCAGAACTCCTAGAATCATTAAAAAGTGTAGCCTTGAAAGCTGGCAACAGCAATCCAGTTCTTTTAAAAAAGAATTATGAAGGTGGGATATTGTGCTTCTGTGTTCACAGTTCAAAAAGCCAGGAAGTGGCACATACTACTGTACAATATTGAGTCTGCTTTGCTACCAGAAAAAGGATGCCAAGCTTTACATAGCAAAGGACAGCTTGAATGCTGACAACACCAATGGCTGCAGTCAAGATGTTGTACGGGTACCCTCTTGTGTTTGCTACCATTCAAAAAATCAACAACACCCATGACAGTTGCTTTTTGTTTGTGTGAGAAATGGTAAACTGATGAATAAAGGGAGTCAGCTTATTTTGTTTTCTGGGAAAACACAATATTATTGGGAGGGGAGCAGTAGGAAGAGAGAAAAACCCAACATGAGAAGCTGTCGGTTTTCAAGATCTGAGCTGAGCTGTTAGTGATGTGACATTTCAGAGGTCATTAGCTAATATACATAGTCATCACACATGAAAAATGCCTTTATAGCACATAACATCTTTGGAGGATTTTTTCTTAGTTACCAGACAATTGTATAGTGACAGGATGGATTGAATGGCTGACACTATGACACCAAAGTTCTGCTAATATCAAGGAAGACCATCCCTAAGCACGAAGCAAAAAGCAGTTAATTTCATAGCTTAAATGAGCAACCTTCTGAAAATTTATTTTTTATTATTTTAAAAATATTTTCAAAAAAATTACCAGGTTCTTCTGTTGGGTCTGGGTCTCAGGCTGATCCCTTGATCTTTTGGGTCGGCACACTGCTTTGTTGAAGGCCCACTTTGGATATCTATAGACCTTAAGTGCTATATTCAGGTACCTGTCTTCCTTCTTCTTGGCTTCTACAGAGGCGGGGATGCTCTCTGCTCTGTGGTTTAGACTCCTAATTTTGTTGTAATGGATGGTGAGAGTCGAACAGTAAGTACTGAACTGTGTGGGAGGGTTTCCTGTAAACTTCTACTCCCAGGCCACGGTTGGGTCTGATGATGACTGCACAATCCAGGAAAGCCAGCCTGTTGTCTTAGGTGTCTTCCCTAGTGATCTTAATATTAGGGTCCACTGCATTGATGTGGTCTGTAAAGTCCTGTACTTTGTGAGTCTTGGTTTTCTCCCAGGTATCATCTACATAAATGAACCAGTGGGGTGGTGTTGTCCCTGGGAAGGTGTTAAGTGCCTTGTTCTCCACTTCTTCCATGTATAGTTTCACCACAATTAGTGACACTGAGGAACCCATGGCACAACTATGCTACTGTCTGTAGAAGTCACCTCTGTACATGAAATATGTGGTGTTCAGACACAGGTCCAGGATCTGGCATATCTGTTCTGGGTTGAGGTGGCTTCTGGAGGTGAGGGTGCTGTCTTCTCTTACAGTTGTTAGGACATTGGTGGTGGGTATGCTGGTAACGAGAGAAGTAACATCAAAGGATACCATGGTTTTGTCTGTATCCAGTTTCTACTCCCTGACTTTAGAGACAAACTTCTCTGAATTGTGCACGTTATGGTCTGTGAGTCCAACCAGTGGGGCTAGGATAGTCGCCAGGTATTTTTCAATGTTGTAAGTCACTGAATTTATACTACTAATGATGGGTCTGAGGGGGGTTCCTTGCTTGTGGATCTTGGGAAGGCCATTTATTATTGCATCAAAATGGACATAAATTACTTCCTCCTGAAATTATTTTAGGAATAGTGGATTCTTCTAGAATCTGCATATTCCTCAGTTTCTGCTAGCTTAATCCAATTTCACTGGAAAGAAAACTAGTTTTCTTTCACTGGAAAGAAAACTAGTTTTCTTTCACTGGAAAGAAAACTAGAACATAATAATGCCCTGACAAGGTCTCAAATAACTTCCATATGAGAATACGTCTGTGAAGATTCTCAGTCATCCAGGTTCGTTTAATTGGGAGTTGAGTCATGGCTACTGGACTTCTTTTTTGAGAGATAGAAACGTTTCGCTGTTCATCCAAACAGCTTCATCGGTCCATATGAGAAGATAAAACAAAATATAGCTTGCCAATTTGGGCAGAAGCACCATGTTATAGCCAACGGAACTTGAGTTTGAAAGGAGCACATGTGGGAAGTGAGAACATCCATCTTACTCCTTGAAGTGCTTGAAGGGCTTTCCCATCAGACAGACTTCTTCTGCGCAGTTGGGTGTTGAGAGCTGCTTAGTTATTTGATTCCCAGATGCTTAAGCTCTACAAGGTGGCCCAATCATTCTGCGTCTAAAGAAAGCCAAAGATAGATAAAAAATGATTTTTGTCCTATAGAAAATACAGGTGGGGTTGACAGCAAGGATGCTGCCGCTGAATGATAAAAACCTGGCAGAGGGATACTGCAGGGGGAAATGCTGACAGTTCCTTACCTTCGGAGCACCTTCACCCCCCGCTTATCTAGTGCAAGCTGCATTCCACACATACATCCCGCCCGATAAACACATCCCCAATTAAATCTGATAAAACTTTTACTGACTCAACCAGACAAGGAGCGGAACATGACAAACAAGCTCATCTATCTGATGCATCAGTTACTCCAACAGATAAGTAAACAGCCGAACATGATACAGTACATCACTGGCATGTGATTAAGGTCACCCTTTAAGGAATGTCTCTCTTCCAAGTGAAATCTGAGGTAGGAGAGAAATTTCAACTGCCCTGAAGGGTTTATTTCCCCTCCCCCCTATTATATTTTCCTTTCTCAGAACATAGTCCATGAACAATAAGAGCATGAGAATCAACAGTAGCATTTTAAATGTGGCATTCACTTAAAGTCTTCCTGACATTATCTTTGCTTCGGTTAGTATTGCTTGCTAATTTATTCAGAGCTGTTTAGCTACTTAAATGGTGGTTACATATTAAAGTGCCCCCTCTCTCTCTCTCTCTGTGCGTGTGTGTGTGTGTGTGTGTGTGTGTGTGTGTGTGTGTGTGTGTGTGTGTGTGTGTATGTGTACATATTTATGCTAAAACAGAAAGCACCCTTCCCCAACAGCAATTATATGCCAATGCTGGCCACTGAAATTTGCTTTTCCAATGTCAAAATACTTAATATTCAATGTCATGATACAGCCCAATGGATTCCGTCATTGGGCTAGCATGATGGATGCTAAATGAAATCGCCAACTTGTTGGTGTTTATTTATTGGATTTACATTCCACTTTCTCTCAAGATAGACCATGCAGCAGAAACATTTTACCCTTACAACACAACTATGAAATAGTTTAGGCCAAGAGGCCCAGGGGCACTGAGTGAATTAAACAGTTGAGTTTTTATTTGAACCATTTTACCTACTGAATTAGACCAAGGAAAATCTAAATCAGGGTAATGATCCAGGACTAAAAGTAAGAAGTACTGCTTCAACCCGTGGTTTAGAGATTCACTTAACTGTGTTACTAGGCTATTCAGAGGTTCTTAGGGTAGCACCGTATTTTTCACTCTATAAGATGCATTCCCTCCCACCCAAAAAGTAAGGAGAAATGTCTGTGTGTCTTATAGAGCGAATACAGCCCTGCCAGGCACTTCCACAGTGGCAGCCTCCAGGTTCGGAGGTCTCAGTGGTGGTCAGAATTGTGGCGGGAGGAGGGTTGTGAATGAGAAGGCATACCAGCCTTCCCCCACTCATGCCGTCACATGCCTCCCAGCTCCTCCCCCAGCTCTCCAGTGGCCGCTTCACCTCAAGGATGTTGGCGGCTGCTGAACGGCTTGTGCTCTCCTGGCTCCCACTCTCAGGGAGCCCCCGCCATTTCTGTTCCCCCAGCACAGCAGCAGCAGCAGCAGCATTAACAAGCTGCTGAGGGAAGTAAAGTGGAGATAAAGGGGGACTTGGAAACTGCAGAGAAATTAAATGATTTCTTTGCATCTGTCTTCATGACGGAAGACCTCGGACAGATTAAAAGAGAGGGTGTTTTAGGTTTAATTGATAAACTGAAGATCAACAAGTCACTGGCCCCAGATGGCATCCACCCAAGGGTTATTAAGGAACTGAGAACAGAAATTGTGGATCTCTTTACAGTAATATGCAACTTGTCTCTTAAAACAGCCACAGTGCCAGAGGACTGGAGTATAGCAGATTCACATCAATTTTTAAAAAAGGAAGGTGGGGAGGAATCTGGGAAACTACAGGTTGGTTAGCCTTATGTCTGTCCCAGGGAAGAAGGTAGAAAGTCTCCTCCAAGAGAATATCTTAAAACACATAGAAGAACAAGCCTTGCTGAGGGAGCAGTCCCTCACCAAAGGCTGCTGAGATAATTGCACAGTTGGGGGGTAAGATGGTAGGTCCTCTTATGGATTAAGAGCCGGTTGAGATCCAGGAAACAGAGAGTAGGTATCAATGGGCAATTTTCACAATGGAAAGAGGTGAAAAGTGGTGTGGATCTGTCCTGGGACCAGTGCTTTTCAATCTGTTCATAAATGACCTGGAGAGAGGGATAAGCAGTGAGGTGGCCAAGTTTGCAGCTGACATGAAACTTTTCTAGGTAGTGAAGACCAGAGAAGAGGGTGAAGCACTCCAGAAGGATCTCTTCCAACTGGGAGAATGAGCTGCAAAATGGCAAATGCGTTTCAATGTAGGAAAATGTAAAGTAATGCATATCGGGGCAAAAGAAATCAAGATTTTATCTATCAACTCATGAGCTCTGAGCTATCTGTGATGGATCAGGAAAGAGATCTTGGTGTGCTGGTGGACAGCTCAATAAAAGTGTCTACCAAGTGTGTGGCTGTGGTGAAGAAGGCCAATTCCATGCTAGGGGTCATCAAAAGGGGGACTGAAAATAAAACAGCCAACACTATAATGCCATTGTACAAAATGATAGTAAGGCTGTACCTGGAGTATTGTGTACAGTTCTAGTCATTGCATCTCAAAAAAGACATAATATGGAACTGGAAAAGGTGCAGAAGGCAGTGACTATATAATGATTATTGGGCTGGGACATCTCTCTTATGAGAAACAGGCTACAGCATTTGGGATTCTTTAGTCTGGAAAAAAGGCATCTGAGGGGGGATATGATTGAGACATACAAAACTATGGAGGGCATAATCTCCCTCTCACAAAATACCAGAACTAGGGGACAGTCACTCAAACTGAGGGTTGGGAGAGGGAGAAGAGACAAAAGAAAATACTTCTTTACCCAGTGTGTTGTTAGTTTGTGGAACTCCTTGCCACAGAATGTGGTGATGGCATCTGGCTTGGATGCCTTCAAAATGGATTGGGCAGACTCATGGAAGAAAAATCCATCATAAGTTACAAGCCATGATGGAGATATGTAATCTGCATGCTTAAAACCAGGGTATATCAAGGACCAGATGCAGGGGAGTAGTATCAGGAAACAAAAATCTAGTCTTGTGTACTCCCAGACGCATCTGGTGGGGCCACTGTGAGATAAGGAAACTGGACTAGATGGGCCTTTGGCCTGATCCAGCATGGCTCTTCTTATGTTCTCTTGTTCTTCCCAAAGGGTTTAGTGCATTGGTGGATGCGGCGGCAGCTTTTCCTGTATGGTTACATTAGGGTCACATGACTGAGAGCAGAGCAGAGAGGCTGTAGCTAGCAAGGAGCCCCCATTGGGGAGAGGGAAGGGGGTGGCAGTGATGAGAGCTGTGACAGCAAAAAGCAGCAGCAGGAGCCACCCCTCCCCCCCCACGCTTGTCACCTTGCCACCCGCCCGCCTGCCTGCCTGCCTGGGCTTTGTTCTGTGCACACCAATGAGAAACCAGCAGTGCCCATGCCACACTGGCAGGACTCAGTGGTGACAATAGCTGGAAGGAAGGGGGGCATGTGCTCGTTCAGAGTAGAAGCCATTGACAGGCATGTGCAAGCAAGAGATGCATCTTCAAACCTTCACTCCATTCGTGGTTTCCCTGAGCTTTCTAGTCAGACACGAGAAGTGCTGATTGCCACAAGGTGGCCAAAACAAAATGAGTAGGCTTAGTTGGAAAAGAGGAGGAGGAGGAGATGGGGCGTGCCACTGGACGTGGCAGCTGCCACCACAGAGACCTCTTGACCTGACTGCAGTATTATGTGTGAATATTTTTTCTCACTACATACTTCTAAAAACTATATGTGTCTAATGGTCCAGTGCATCTTTTGGAGCAAAAAATATGGTAGTAATGGCAAGTTCCTCACTTGCATCATAGTTCTGGCCACAGCTTGTGGGGAAGGAAGGAAGAGAGGGAGGGAAGGAGGGAAAGAACACCCATTCTTTCAGTATTAATGAGTGTTACTGCAAGACTTTCTACACTAGTGCTGAGAAGTTAGAAATGCACATAAATATCTGCAGAATCCCAAGAACAAATTGGTCCAGGTCACTGCCAGATCCAGGCATAATGAGTTATTCCCAATTTGCACAGAACATGTATAGAGATCTATCAGGCTGAAAGACATTCACATGGCCCAAGAACAGTATGATATTTATTTTGTGTCCATACCATAGGAGCTGATAAGAGCCAGAGCACAGAGCCCCCTCTTCTTGTGACACTTCATCTGAATACAATATCATTGACATATTCTGCTGGGTTGTGCTGCATTGATTGCCCAAGCCTATACATTTCATTGCCTGCCCAAGATCACCCTGCTTTGATTGCTAGTATAAAGTTAACATCTGTACCATACAGCAGTATTATCGTAGTTGTGACTTTCAATATGACTTCTGCAAAGAAAAGACCTGCTTCTAATCTTATTGCATTAAGTCTGCATCTTGTCAGAAAACACATACACCTGTGCTTGTAAAATGACTAAACTCACATCACATTCTGACACTTTTGTCTTTGCAACATTATCACCTGTAAAAAAAAAAAAGGATGCTTCAAAGCAGTTTAAAGGGGGGAAACAAAAAAATATATATCAGAATTTTGTACCCAGTTGAAAACGAATACCAAAAGTTTGCCTGGAGCAAACGTTTTATAGTTTAGTTGTAAACTTTTGAAAAACAATGTGTTTATAATGGAAATGATTGCACAGCCGGAAGTACAGAGGTTTCTCTGAGTATACCAATATAACAAATATACCTGGGTTGCTAGAAACAAATTTATCATTACCGTTTTGTTTTCATAAATGATCACTTGGACCTTAAAGTCTAACCCTTTGTGGGGGGGGGTCATTTAAATGGTGCTGATTTAAAAACAAAAGCAAGAACAAAACAATATTGCAGTCATAAATAACATGGCAAGACAGCAGACGGTGGATGTAAAGGTGACTTTTGGGGATAGAGGTGCAAGCTTAATGCTACATATTCCTGCCAGGTCATTGAAATACATTTCCTAAATGAGCTTGCATTCTCTTGTGAGGTGATTTTATTTTATTTACTGTTTACAGGCTTCAATATGCTGTAAAGACAGGTGATTTTATTGATTGAATTAGGTATGTGAAAATGTGGTGAACTATAAAGATAAACAACTTTTAATGAACCAGTATACCAACTGTAGTGGGTGGGGAAAATGCAAGGATATAAAATATGAAATCAATGCCAGGCCATTTAAAACAAAATAGCATGACCAGGTACCACAGCCTTTAAAATGGTAGATGTCCTAAATTTGGGGACCTAAATTTTAATTTTCCATATTGCCATATCATAATTGCAAATTTCACTACTAGGATTGTTTTTATTATTTTATTTTATTTTATTTTTGCTCAGCAAGTCTTCAGAAACTGCATTCTTAGCAAGGATGTTGCATGGACCAATTAAGATGGTTGAGGTATGATGGGCGTTGAACCCTTCTTTTCATTATAATTAATTAAATTACATGGAAGATGGAAGGTAAGTAGATTTGGGAATAAGACAATGTCTTATGGAACACTGAATCTTTAGACAATTGCTCTGAATTTCAAAACTGTGAAACTAGGAAAATGGCATTCTCTTTAGGAGAATAAATGTAGTGTTGGTCTACCTTTGAGTGAGAGTCTCCTGAAACAACCAGAGGAAGTGCATGAAATTATGTAGATCCATTCAGACACCTTCCAAAATAGGAAAAGCTTAATTTACTAACATTGTAGATACAACCAGGCATGTGCAACCCCTGAACCAAGATGGGGGGGTGCACCTTGCCCCAACATTTCAGGGTGCACCCTTACTCACACAACATGATGGAGCTCAGGCACCATGTGAGCTCCCTATTGAAAGAAATGAGCCAAAGCCAGTAATGGCTTAAAGACGACATTGTGATCATGAGAAGCACATACCACAGGGAACCTGAAGCTTCTCAGAAAGACAACAGTAAATGTGGGATTGTATCTAAATATACCTGAAAAAATTGTGTATAGCATACACACACCCCACATCATATACACCTAAGCAAAAGGGATGTCCTGCAGGCACTAAGCTACTAAAGCATGGATGGGGAACCTTCAGCCCTAAGGATGTTTTGGTCTGCAATTCCCAGATTCCTGAGCCTATCCTTCAAATGGCAAAGGACTGTGAGAGTTGTCCCATTTTCGTACTAAAGCATAAATGGAGAAAAGCTGTGATCTCAACTTTGTTTCTGAAGAATAGGCTAACAGTCCAAGTCATCAACAAAACACTATTTGAAATGTAACAGGAGTGAAAACCAAGCATGATGCACATCAGAGCATGTGGATACAAAATCTATGCTCCCATCATAAAGGAGATGAGGTCCAAAATGGAAGCCCATGTGAAAGAGAATGTAATACCTGGCTATGCTACAAGACATGAAAGCTTAATCCAAGAACAGAATAATTGCAGAGAGTGTTGCTTAGTCCAATAAAATGAGAGAACCAGCACCAACCACACTTACGTAGGTAGGTCAAAGAGGGAAAGACAGCTGATTTCTTACTGAAAGAAAGAAACTGAAGGAATGACTTAGAAGAAGCAGACAAGTGGAGAAAAGCACACACACACACACACACAGAGAGGGAGAGAGAAAAAGACAAGAGACACAGAGACACACAGAGAGACATCAGATTTGGTACTTACAAGTTTACTACCTGCATGAAACTTACAGGATTCAAGTGGGTCTTCAAAGGAGGGGAAAAGGCACAAAAGGAAAATCCAGAAATACAAAGTTGGGTTAAAACTTAAAAGGTAAGATTAGTTCCCCCAACATTAGCCTTGAATATAGAAATACAAAGAATTTTATGATGAAGCATTGGCTGCCCTAGTGTGCTATAATGAAGACACTTTGGAGTTCCAAATCCTGGAAGTCACTGAAATCATTCAGCTCTCCCAGGTCAAGAAAATCAATTAGTCCATGCAGCACATTGGTGAGAAGACCACCTACAGAGAGATACACAGGAGATGAAGCTTGTTGTAATTAAAATTGTAATTAAAATTGTAATTAAAATTGTAAACCGCCCAGAGACTACTTGTAGTAGTATGGGGCGGTATATAAGCAGAACACTTTGCTTTGCTTTATATTATCCAACAGAAAACATGATGTTAAATACTCTCATCAGTCACTTCCCAGACACTGTTTTCAAATTCTGGGAGGGAAGATAAATCTTACCAACTTGTATAAGCATTATTGAGGAGTGTCCAATAGAAAAGTGCACCAATATATGTAGCAGGGTAGCTCAAACTATGAAGGGCTGGCGTTGAGCAGGAGTCACACAAATAATCTGCTTGGCCCCTACGCTGTCTCATTTCAAGAAGCATCTTAAGGCATGGCTGGAGATGGGCACAAATAAAAAAATGGTGTTTCGTTTGTCGTTTGTCGTTGAGAGGTCCATTTCAGTTCGTTTCTGTTTGTTGGGAATTTTTTGGAAAAATTTTGCTTTTGTTTTTTGTTTTTTGTTTTTCATTTGTAGTTTCTACCCACTTTTTGCGTGATTTTTAAAGCATTTCCGTGCATGGGCGTCCCCCAACGCCCCAGACCAGAGGGAAAACACTAAAAAAAAAAAGGATGCTGGCAGAGACACAGTATAGACTAGGTTCGCAGGGAGGCTGTAAAGGCAGCAGCGGACGTTGCCCAGGGTGCAAGGCAGCCGCAGAGTGACTGCACTGTGGGGCAGGGGAGGGTACTCACAGAGAGGTACGCACACACGCACACAGGGAGGCTGCAGGACTGAAGCTAGAGTCGCAGAGACAGCAATCCCACCCTAACTCCCACTGGAGACTGCAAGGAGGACGGGGGCTGCCAGAGCTTTTTATGCCCTCTGTGGCTGCCAGACTTGCCCAGTCTGCCATCTGGGCATGCTATTGGTTGAAGTTGTCCAAGAATTTACATGATCCCATCACATGGCTTGCCTCCATGTTGTGGCTGGAGTGGCGACATCCATTTTGTCATCCTTAAAGGGAAAAGAAAAATACATCGCGATGGGAGAAGACAAAAACAAATGTTTTAAGGACCCCTACCCCCTGGTAGGTAATAATTTCAAATAATTATTGCATTATCGCTGCATTTTTATGGATGTCCAGGGCGTTTTTTAACATTTAAAACAGCTCATTTCATTTCACGTCGCCAGTAATGGAAACGAAACATAACGAACACAATTTTCGTGGTTCTGTTCATTTCGTTTCATTTTAATCACAATTTTCGTTTGTCGTTTCGTTACCTAACGGAACAACAAACGAATAACAGAAATGAAAAATTGTTCATTTTGTGCCCATCTCTAGGCATGGCTATATAGAAAGGCTTTCCTTGGTTGCTAATTTATCCTATGATTCACTGCTTATTCTCCTGTGTGTTGTTCCGCCTTTAGTTTTTCATTTCTCATCTTCTATTGATCTGACCTGATTTAGTTATGTTTATTGTTTACTGCCCTCCCACCCTGGAATAAAGAGGTGAGATGAAAGTGATGAGGTAACTTGGGCCACACTTTATTTAATGCATCACAAAATAGGAGGGGGCTGAAGTAGTGTGGGACAATGATTGGGCCAGTGAGGTCGCCCCAGACCTTCCCTGGCAGGGGGCAGGCTTAAATAGCCCACTCCCTCCCCCTCTCCTCCAAGACTTTGGAGGGGCTCGTGCTCCTCCCAGGGTGGAGGCAAAGCTGCCCCGCCCTCCGAAGTAGCCTCCACGGTGGAACGGTACGTTGTGTTCATTATATTATATTGCTTATTTATATTGTATACTATTTTGTTCTAGGTACTTGTTAGTTTTCTTAATCACCCAGAGTGGCCCTGTTGCTAGATGGTGCAGTATAAAAATCTAATAAATAAATTTACAAATAATAAATAATCAGGTGATTGGATTGTCATGACCTCCTTGGTTGAACTGAGACAATTAAAGAGTAGAAAGGTTTTTCATCGTGGTTAGTTCTTCCTGTCCTCCACAAGTCTTTTTGTTGAGGACACTCAGAAATACAGTTGTAGAATGAATATTTCAATCTACAATTACTGGAACAAGTTTTCAGTAGGGATGTGCTTTAGGTTCAGAAATCCATTTGGAATACGATGTGAAATGAGAGTATTTTTCAGTTTCCAAACTGATCTGAAATGAAGTGAGGAAGCCAGAAGTGGCATTCAAATCAATACAGGGCTCTTTGAAGCCTGAATATTGCTTCAGTGCTTCAGTAGGGGGGAAAAGCTGAAAAAATTAAAACACACACACAGAGAGGTTGGTGCATCTCCAGTGCATCTCACTCAGGAGATATATAATAGCTCATAATCATGTGAAGAGATTCCACTGTTCTCTTCAGACTGATTCTCTCCACACATGGAGAGTAACATTGGAAGACAGTTGGATTAACACAGATATCCTTTCTACATGTTCAAATAAACCCTTTTAAAACTTATACAGGGCTAGAAATATGCAAAGCATAGCTGAAACAGCAAAAACTAATATGTCTTTTTAGCTAGGGATAAGAATGAAAGGGGCTATTAATGTCTTAGAAGATGGCAGCAATGAGAAGTTTGAAGGGGATGTGGCCACAGATCTACACATATGGGGCAGTTCAGGAGATTTGGTTGGGTCATTTAGCCCAGTGATATGCTGCAATCATAAAGAGAAGAATTTGTTACTCACTGGTGGCATTTTTAAAAGATGTGACAAGAATTAAGGCCATACATTCATTTTTTCAGTTGGTTCTGAGTAAAAATAGTGTGCCAGTAGAAGCATTGTGAGAGATAATATTGACCAACTCTAATTCATTCTAGCAAGGATTACAAGCTTTTCTTTGTTTCAGAGACAGTAAACTATATCCCAGTGTGGTGTAGTGGATAGAGTGACACAGTAGGACTCTGGAGACCAGAGTTCAAATCCCTGCTCAACCATCAAAATTCACTGGAGGAGTGGAAATGATAAAATCATTCCTAAAACATTTCTCTTACCCTGTAAGTCATTTTTGAACTTTTGATGTTTTTTTAATGTGCTGCTTGAGGAGAGCTTTGCAGATACTCTGAACTGCCAGAAAGACAAACAAGTGGGTCTTAGATCAAATCAAGCCTGAACTTGATTTGTTTTGCTGTAAGCCACTCAGAGTGGCCACATGACTAGATGAGCAGGGTTGAAATATAAATATAAATAACAGCAGCAGCAGCAACAACAACAACAAAAATCAGTATTTCATTCTAGATATGGATGGTTTGGTGCTATGCATAAAAATATTTGTCATCAAATCAGTCAGTTAACCAGTTAAAAACCAGATGATTGATCAGTGGAAATTCCTTCATTAGGTGAGATTTTAAAGAAAAGGAAGACCTACAGGAAATTCACTTAAGCAAAGAATGTAGATGTAGGCGAAAGGTATTCAGTCCTGTCATCAACATCCTGGCTATTATCGTTTAAATTTCCAAAATGTTCTGCAATCACTTCCTTCCCTCTGTCTTCTGATGTTTCCGAGGAGGCGGGCTTCATTTTTTTTACTGGATTTTCTGCCTACAGGAGATGCAGACATCTCCCATTACTAACCAAAATTATAATGCTGGGATAGAATGTAATAAATAATAACAGTGTGATATTTCTATGGAAGACAATGAATATCCCTGTTGTCTTCATAGCCCTTCATTGGACAGACACACAAGCTACAGAGTGCTATAATTTACAGAGTTTTGATAAGGTGTCCTATTCTATATTCATTAGTTTTCTCCTGTCTTTTTTTTTTTTTTTTGAAGTCTACCCATATCAAATGTAGAGGGGGGAAATCAGAATACATGTATGGTAGCAGGACAACACATCATGTGTTTGTCCACCATGAGGTGATTTTTCCCCTCTGATAGGCTGCTTTATCAAATATATATATACTTCATTCTCCATGGTATGTATATAAATATGTCCTACTATCTTTAAAAATGAGCACTGTCACAGAAACAAATCATTGATATCATTCATCACTATACAAGGAATGTGCACAGCTCTGAGCAAATATCTTGTATTCATTGTACTTTCTCACCTGTGGTGGTCAGAACAATGTTTGAAAATCAACTTTGGGAGAGAGGCTTTGCTGGGGACAGTATGTGCTGTAACTACCTTATGTTTTGTATGTTCTCCCACCCTCATAAGGTAAGAGGTGTGAGGGAAGGTGCTGTGTGTGTATTCCCTTTCTATGCCAGGTCAAGTGATCACACATCTTAACCAACGCGAAAGGATTCAGAATCAACGGATTTCAATCATCAACTGAGACATGACAAGACTGCAACACTTGGTAATCTCATTCCTTTTTATTTGATCCAATTGGCTACATTCAGTGGGCTTTTCCAAATTTTATCCCAATCCTCAAATGAAATGCATGGGCCTTCTGCACCACCACACCTCCCCCCCCTCGCTGGCAAGGCAGGGGCCATTGGCCTCAATGAGCCACATTGAGGAGAGGTCTGAATGTGTGTATGTGAGAACTGTGACATGTCTTTGGAAGGACTGGGACAATAAAAACACCTCCCTCCCTTCATTTCGGATGCAGCCTAACAGCATCCAAGCCCCAAGCCTCAACTAAGAAACTGCCTGGCTTTTTCCATCTTGCCAAGGACCTTACATCTAAGAAATAACTCCTGGCAAATCCACCTTTTGCCATGTTATGACCTATTGGTACTACTCTGAGGAAGGGTGTTTTGCCCTTGGAATATTAGCAACTTTTTGTTATTTTCCTAGTAGCCTGTTCCACTTTTGCATTTGTTTTGCTTCAGCAGAAAAAAATGCAACTCATCTGCACTAAACCCATAGTATTTCCCATATTTTTTGTCAATGTGCTCATGCCGGCTATATCCATGCATTCCTTGGGTCATTAAATGTACAGTTTTTATGGTCTGTCACTATTCAGGGATACTAACCAGTAGCTACCATGTGTTTTTGTGCGACTGGAATCTGCCTCCCTCATTGCCTCCCAGAGCTTAATATTATGTAAGGTGGCCAATGTGACCCACCTTACAGAGGTTGGTCCTTTTTTTTTCTATCCCAGCCAAACCTACTTCATACAGCAGTGCGAAGAAATACCCTATTAATAAAATCAATTAAGTAGCAGCTCTTGAGACCAGTGACATATAGAGAGAGGTAGCAAGTAACAGTGAAAGATTCACAAAATTTACATCAAATGTGTATGCACTCTTCGGCTGCCAAGCCACCCCTCCAAGATTAAAATCAAGAAAATGTTTATTTAATTCATATGTGAACCGTGAAGGAAGAGCAGAGAATGCTAGGACTAAAATGTAGATGGCCACATCTTGGAATGGATTGAACCCCAGGAAAATTTAGCGCCTGCTCACATACAAAAAGTCACTTAGAAATATCTTAAGAATTGGGGGAAACAAAGTGAATCCAAGAAAATTGTGGTTTTGCACCAACATGCTACACAGTCCTTCGCGAGTTCTGGGAAGCACAGGCAGTTTTATACCAATGTCAGTGTATATGGGTCTCACAATGTGTGATATAGAAGGCTTGGTGTTAATCACCCCAAATGCTCTTGATGCTGCCAGCTACTGGGTGCAATTTTGCCGATATGTGTATTAATGGTACTATGGTGCTTCTGTAATAGAAGGGAGAGCTAAGATCATGGCATTCCCAATGAACCTGAACCAAAGATTAAGAAGGCAAGCACAGAGAGCATCTTGTCAGAACATTCCTTGATATAGTGCAGCACATTGTATATACTATTTGAGATGGGCACGAACTGGAATACAAGTGAACCCACGAACCACCATGGACCCTTGGAAAAATGAAGTGGTTCACAGTTCGTCTTTCTGATTTGTGTTGGGAGGGGTCACTTGCTCCTGCTGCCTCTGCCTCTGTATCCTTTGCCGGAGCCACCATGGCAGCATACGTAGAGGCAGTGGCTGACTGCTGCGAGGAAAGCCAGGTGCTGCCTCTGCTCATCTGCTCGCCTGGGCAGTGGTCTCATGATCAGAATCAGCAGCCTGAATGCTGGGAGGGACGCCAGGCCTCCAGTTTCTAAGGAAGGTACCCACAGCAGCAGTGGAGGAGGTGGCAGGAGCACATATGCAGAGGGGACCAGGGCAGGGGTAGGAGGCATCCCCTTTTGTTGAAACAAATGACAAGCCGGTGTGTGGGTGTGTGGGTGTGTTTACGCTTTATTTCAGCAAAACAGCATCAAGAAACTGGGTCAAGAAATGAACCATGATTCAGCCCAGTTCATCAGGGGTTTTTTTTTGGGGGGGGGGGTGTTCCCATCCCTAATTGCTATGCATTCCAGTAATAATTAAGTGTATCCCATTCCCTATGTTAGAAAATGAATTCAAGCAAATCTCTTGTGAGGCAAGCTGCCTCCATGCCTTCGTTTCTGCTGTTGCCTTTTTGTTTTGCATATAGCGATGCATAAGTGGTGATTGCAAACCTTTGCACGCATGGTAAGAGTGGCAGCTGTATTCATGGATGCGTTTTGTCAAAGCAAAAGAAGGGGTCATGGGAAAACTGCAGGCCATTGAGCATTGTGTGTATTTCAGCTCTAACTGTAATGGGATTAGATTAGACACTTTGGTCAATTATTGGAACTGTCGTGCTCTGTCAGTAGGCAGAAATGTTTCTGTTGACTTCTGAGGGAACCCAACTTCACTGATAAAAGCATATTAAACTGTCCAGAACATATCCGTTAGATGCTTTCGGACAAAGTGCTTACTTCTAAATGAAACTCTGTTCAGGTAAAAATGCTTCAGAATTTAACGGTGCAATCTTGTCACTTGAGAGCAATTATTTGCCATTTTAAAATCAATTCTAGATGGCCATGAGAAAACAGTTCTATTCTTCCTAATTCCAGTAATAGACGGACCTAGCTCTAAGGTGCTGGGAAGAGATTTAAAAGCCTGTAAAAAAGGCTTCTTTTTGACTGTTAGCACAAGCAATTGTGTTGGATGAACTCTGCTAGGGACAACAGACAAACTTCACAGCAGGGTCACTCAAAGCTGCCTTGTCTCTCTCCACCAAATTGCAGAGTTACTGTATCTCTTCATTCTCTTTCTTTTCAAGGATAAAAATTATTTCTTATTTTCCAAAGGGGGGTTGTGATGCTCAAATGTTCTGGGTGGGAGGAAACAGTTTACCTGCTGAGGTTCACATCAGAGATACAGTCTAGAAGTGAAATAGCTACCGCAGGAAACGGTCCATCAGCCTTATTAATTGAGACAGTTCCAAAGAGGGGATGATCTAGGTTCTCCAATGACATGTTAATCAATAAAGCACCACTGCAAAGACAATTGGGGTTTGGATGAAGGAAAGTATCTCACAAAGTCCAACTGAGAAGGTAAATTACAGTTATTGTAGGGCAATCTGACCCATTTTGGCAATGAGTGATGGGCAACATGGGGTTGCCCTTGACTCTCCTCCGGCGTCTGCAGCGGGTGCAAAATGCGGCAGCCAGGCTGGTGGCGGGTGTGCGTCACCACGACCACATCACCCCAGTCCTGGCTCGCCTGCATTGGTTGCCCGTTGCATCCTGGATCAAAATGCGGCAGCCAGGCTGGTGGTGGGTGTGCGTCACCACGACCACATCACCCCAGTCCTGGCTCGCCTGCATTGGTTGCCCGTTGCATCCTGGATCAGATTCAAGGTCTTGGTTTTAGTTTATAAAACCCTCCATGGCCTGGGCCCGGACTACCTGTCAGAGCGGATCATCCAGCGATCAACCTCGGCCCATCCAGTTCGGCAGTTGCGGGCGCATTCGCTTCGGGTTGCCACCCCTAGAGAGGCCTGGAAAACTTCCACACGTAACCGGGCCTTCTTGGTGGCTGGCCCCTCTCTTTGGAACAGCCTTCCAAGCGAAGTGCACTCTGCAGAGTCCCTGCTGGCCTTCCGCAAAGCATTAAAAACTCTGCTCTTTTGCGAGGCCTTTGGCGAGTTAGTGTGTAAATTTTTTTTCTTTCTTTTTTTTTCTTTCCCGCCATCTACCTCACTTGCTACTGAGAGGTCCTCTTGCTGAGCTTGTGTACTTGAACGCCAGGGCGCTAAAGTTGTCTTAGAGTTGTGTTTTTATTGTTGTTATTGCTTTTCCTGTTGTTTTTATTGTGTCATTATCTGACTTGATCTGCCTTTGTAAGCCGCCCAGAGTTCCTACGGGAAGATGGGTGGGGTATAAATTCAATAAATAAATAAATAAATAAATAAATAAATAATAAACAATTTTTCACACTTTTGACTGTGCTCCAGTTTTGGATTTGCTATATGCTGTTGTTTTTGCATAACTAAAATGTCAGTTAATATTCAGCGCAATCCAGATTGCTCTGCACGACACCTTTCATTTCATCATTGTGTTTAGAAGTTCATTGGATTCCCCTTTTGGTTTCTTTTACATTGTGCCTTCTTTTCATGGATTCTATACACTGTCATGATGATGATGATGATGATGATGATGATGATGATGATGATGATGATGATGATGATGATGATGATGATGATGATTGGATTTCTATGCCACGGCATCTGTCAGCACAGTCACTCTGGGCAGTTTACAAAATACATAATTTTAAAAAATCATCTCTGGTTTTGGTTACCCCCTTCTGCCTATTGGGAAAAACAATGAACGTCGTTTTCAGCTGTCAAATCACTTATGGCTTATGGCAGCACTAATACAACTTTCAAGGGATATAAGATGTCGAAGGAGTGATATTTCCATTGCCCAACCCACACACGATGAATTTATATGACAAAGCAGAGACTTGAACACAGCTGCCTTGAGCCCTAGCTTAGCACTATATTCACCATACCTCACTACATTTCACTCCAGTTTTGCTTGAATTGAAAAATAATCTTCTGTGCAGGTCCTCTTTTTTTTCCAAAATAAGAGACAGATTATGGGCACATTGGCTAGCATCCAAGCTATCTAAAAGACCACGTCTCCTTCTATGAGCCCGTGTAGGAATTGGATGAGTAGTAAAATGTTTCAATCCCACAAAAAAAGAAGTCCAGTTGCCATGACTCAATTCCTAGATAATCGGGGGGGGGGGGGCTTTCTCTCAGTCCCACCATCCTCACAGACAAGCTTGGTGGGGATATGGGAGAGGGCCTTCTCTAGCAGTGCTCCCAGAATCTGGAACTCCCTCCCACAGGAAGCCAGGCTGGCCCCATCTTTGCTGTCTTTCAACAAGCAGGAAAGACCATTCTCTTCAGGAAGGCTTTCCCTTTGTGACTGGCACTTTAAAGAGGTTTTTTTCTAAATAAATTGTTGTGCTCTGTTGTTTTCTAAAGTGTTTTCACTACTGATTTTATTCATTGTTTTTAATATAATGCTTGTTTAATTCTTGTTTTATAAATTTGTATACTCACTGTTTTAAACGTTTAAGTATGGTCTTTTAATTGTGATCTGCCTTGGGTTGTTATAAGGAGACAGGTGGGGTAAAGGCATTTTAAACAAGCAAACAAGCAAGCAAATTTACACAGGTGCTTTCCACATGCTTGTGTCAATACTGGCACACATTACAAGGTACAGCTGAGGAGATGACACCACTGGTTTCCTTTGGCATGAGCACTTTTCAGTTTTCTGGCTCAGTTCATGCTCACAGGTAGCGTCTACAACATGAGTAGGCAGTTGTCTTCCGCAGACTTCCCGTTGCCTATTGTGAAGAAAACAATGCAAGAGGGAGAGAGGGCTAGCAATTCTTCTTTAAGTATCTCTTCTGTAATGCCTCATTTCTCCTTTGCTTCACCAACACTGTATTAGGCTGTATTGTTTCTATGGTGATGCAGAAAGTGAGGGCCTATTATGGGGGGGTATAGTTGCAGCCGCATTTAAATGCAAACTGTGTTTTCCCAGCTATAGGCCCACATAGGTTAAACTTGTGCTAGCCACAATGATACATTTATCAGCTGTTAATAGCTCGGGGGATATTAATGGCATTGCACCCTGTTGCTCTAAGGGGAATGAGAGAAAAAGGAACTTGTCCATCTATCATCATAGGGTCAAAGCAGACAATGCACTGACCATGCTTTTAGAAGAGGTGCTTCCTCAGCTGGTGAGAGACCTGAGTGTCTCATGAATTTCCTTATTGTATCCATCTCTCATTCAGCATGCTTTGTTTTCCATTGGTCAGTGGAGCAGAAGCAGGCTTAATTTGGAGCTCAGATTTTGAATTATGTATCCAAGAAAATCCCGTTATGGGAGGGAAAGGGAGGGAATGTGCATCCCCCTTCATGTCTTTTGACCCAAAGAAAAATACTTAGGTCCTGTAATGATGTGCACCCAGATGTTTTCCGGTGATTGCCTTTCATTTGTCTGGCTTGACAAAAAGATTAGACAGACAATTCATGGGGAAAGGATCGATCAATAATTTTCAAAGCTAAAAGGAACCACCATTGTTAGATACAGTAGTATGATTTTACCAGTGTTTCTTATAGATCTGTCGAAAGCAGCATTAAGATTCTTGGATGTCATCTCAGGTAAGTTGCTCAACACCTTTCAAATATAGTGGTACCTTGGATAAAGGAATTAATTCGTTCCAAATGAAATCATGTTAAGCAAATTTTCCTTTGTACAAATTTCCCATAGGAATTCATTGAAAACAGAGTAATCCCTAATCACAACCATTTTCACGTTGTACGGATTTGCCCTGTAGACGATTCTGTTAAGCAAATCTCCCCTATCTCCGGAATTTTTTATGTTGTACAGATTTTATGTTATACAAACCATTTGTTATACGAGGGCCCACTGTAACTGCCATTAGTCAGTGCATCTTCTGTTCTCATTGGATTGAAGCTTCCACTCCCCCTTTAATGAGCAAAGATGAATTTAAATGCATTCAGAATAGTGTACAATGCTGCCACTGCGTCCAGATGGTACACACTGATGAATCAGGAGCACAGCTGTAGCACAGACACAGACAGGAAGGATGAGGAAGGAGAGTTTTAACTTGATTCCTGTGGAGAAGCTATAAAAATAATAATCCAAAAAGCACTGACAGACAGTGCTGGTCGGCTATTAAAAAAAAGAAACAAAACAAATTATTTGTTTCGAATTAAACAAAATGAATTTTAAAAATTTTAAAAATTCATTTTGTTCCAAATGAATCAAACAAATCAAAATGAAAAACGAAACACCATTTGGCGTTTCGTGACCATCTCTAATGATAACCTTCTGTTATGCTGTACAGAGCCAAAGCAGTTTTTGGGGACAGGAGAATCCATATAGTTCAAGCTGGCTGAGGTAATCTCATCTCCAGTGTAAAACCCAATCAAGCCTTGGGTCATATACAGGGTCATATATTTCCAACCCAGAATTCTGTATCTATGTTTTAATACTTTTTTTTCTCATTCAAAAAATGTAACCACCAAGTTGAGTGCAGCTGTAAAACCGACACAAATCTTATCATGAAGAATTCAGGCACTTGATGGGATGAATTTTCTATGGTCTACATATGATTTTCTCCCCCTCTTCTTTAGAACATATCCATGGCTTAAATCAGTATAGATTCTTTACTGCAGTTCATTTCCCTATCTGGGTCTGGTGGTTCCAGGTAGTTACATCAATTATGCCTACCAAAAAACAAAAATACAAAATACAACACAGTGGATTTCTCACCCATCCCTAGTCATGACTACAGCATCTAACTAACAATAGGCACTGGAGGCTAACAATGGCCACTCAGCTATAAAGTTTACTGGTTGATCTGAAGCTGGTCATTACCTTGGAGTCTAATGTCTTAAAAGGTTATTTATTTGATTGTGACAATTCAGTGTCACAGATAAGCAGAAATAACATAAAATTCTCCACACCTTTCTGGGCAATAACTTCATGGGATAGAATTATAAGCTCAAAATTATTATAGAGATCACTAATTTAAGTCCCGTTGATTTAATGACAGAATCTAGATCCAACTCCTAATGAACAAATAACAAATCATCATCAAGACTACATTTTCCTGAAGCATTTCAGGTGAATTTCTTAATCAGCTTGCTTTTTAAGGATTAATTAGGCATGCTATTTTACAAAAGTGATTACTATTACTGCTAATTCCATATCTCCATTTTTATTTTATCCCAGCAGGATGTTAAGGAGTGGAATTAAATGGAAAACAGAAGTGGTATCATTACACAGCTGGCGCTCATCAAAGGACAAAGTCAGGCAATCAGTTTTTGCAAAGAAAATGGGACTGCAGAGATAAAATTCTTCCTATAAAGGTAACTATGGGCAGGATTCATCTGCTGTTGTGCACTAGCAGAGGCTTCCAAGAGGCCCACTTCTGCATGTGCAAATGGGACTGCACAGGTAATTCTATGGAATGCTTATTTTCTCTTGTGTTCAGCTGGATGCACTATAATATCCCTGGTCATCAACAATAACACTGTGTTCTGCTCTGTGCCTCACTTATCATTCAAATGATCTTTCCATGCCACCAGGATGAGGACCTCTCATCCCACAGAAACCATGGCATGATGCCTCATAGGAATTATGGCTTGCTACATACTAAGAGCTTGGAGGGAAATAAGTCATTATATAACGCAGTGGCTTTCAAACTTTGGAAACTCTGGTGTTCTCGGATTACAGCTCCCAGAAACCCCAGCCATCCCAGCTGGTGGTGAACACTTCTGGAAATTGCAGTTCAAGGAGACCTGGGTTACTCAAGCTTGGGATCCACTGATGCAATAGATCAGTGATGGTGAACCTTTGGCACTCCAGATGTTTTGGACAACAACTCCCACAGTCCTTTGTCATTGGCAACGCAGGCTTGGAATTCTGGGAGTTGTGGTCCAAAACATCTGGAGTGCCAAAGGTTCACCACCACTGCAATAGACCCAGGATGCCTTACCCTGTTGGCAATAGCTAAGAGCCTGATACTGTGTCTGAAACAGCAGGAGCAGTAGTAGTAGCGGTATGGTTGTTAACAGCAGAGGGGGCAAAGATCTGCTCCCCTCAAACAACACGGAGGTACATTATTTTATTAATCGGATCAAGATTCCTTCTTTCTTTATTAATGTCCTGCCTGCTTATATTTTTTCCCTTTTATTTTTTAGTGAAGCTAGTAGGCTGCCTGATTGCTGAGCCAACCCAATAGTACTTTGAGAAGGAGGCAGACAGCCTTGCCTCTCATTCTGCCTCAGGGTTACTCCAGGGCTTCCTTTTTCCACTTCTTCCTTCAACATGCCACCTGATTACCTCATGAAATGTCTTCAATTGAAATGCTGTTTAGCTGCAGTCTCAACCTGAGGAAAGAAGTAAAGTCTAGGAAGAACACTGAGGAGAGAAAAATACAAGTAAGGCGGCATCGGCGCAAGAGAGGGAGGGAGAGAGAAGGACAAACTGGGAGAAAATAAGACAGTAGCAAAGGGAGTGCCACAGTTCCACCAGCCAGCAAAAAACATAATACAGTGGTACCTCGGATAACAAATGTAATTCATTCTCTGAGGCAATTCATTTTTTTTAAAAAAAATCATTATCCGAAATGCGATTTCCCATAGGAATGAATGAGAAACAGATTAATATGTTCTGGAGCCTAGGAAAAAGACACAGATACTTGTTTTTTGTTTCGTTCTTTGTTTCTTGGTTTTTTGCTCAAAACTCTTTACAAAGTGCACTTTAAAGGTACAGATGTGATGCAGCCCAGGATAGCTCTTTTTTTATCAATACATGCTGGAAATTTGTTGTCTGAGGCAGCCCATATGGAAAATTTGTTATCCGAGGCAGCCCATAGGAAAAATTGTTATCCAAGGCAGCCCGTAGGGTAAATTTGTTATCCGAGGCATCCCTATACCTAGAAATGTGATTTGTTATCCGAGGCAGCCCATAGAGAAAATTCGTTATCCAAGGCAGCCCTATACCTGGAAATTGTTATTCGTTATCTGAAAAATTTGTTATCAGGGGCATTCGTTTTCCAAGGTATTACTGTAATAGGGAAAAGAGTAATGCTGTAATAGGGAAAAGGGGGAATGACCAGAGATCATTCTACCCAGGAACTGCTTAATTCTGGCAGCGGTTCCCATTACCACATTCAGTTAACAGCTGGTGGAGGACAAAGGAAGAGGCCTGTGAGGTACTGTGGGAATTTTGTCCAAGCAGGTAGATGTTGGAATGTTGTAGAGGGTTTTTTTGTTTTTTTTTGTTTTGTTTTGTTTTGTTTTTGTTGTTTTTTGCAAACTTCCATGCTTCCTTTAGTAGATTTGGCTGAGAGGGAGTTTTCTCAGGACTAACCAAACATTCCTCCCCTGCCTCTGATTTCAAAGAGAGCCCCACCTCTTTGTGGAGAGTTTTTCTTTTACCCTTTTCAGTCTGTTGAGGCCTGCTGCTGAAGAAGAGTCATGTTTGCCAGTATCCTGATAGATGTGTTCAATTGTAAGTGATAAAACCTTTTATTCTTTCTACTGCTGGCTTCTCAGAGTGACTTGCTGAGACTGTGGATGCCAATTGGTGAGAGGGAGGTGGGCTACTCTGGTGGATTTTAGACTATTCTTGCCTGTGAGACCATGCACTTCTGCTGCACAGCTAAAGGAATTTCAAAAAAAAATCAGAACTTTGCAGCAGTGTAGACCTCTCTGAACACACAAGAATGGCTAGATATTGCCATTAATGTAGCGAGATGGAAAATACTCTGGGATGTTATTTTGTTTTCTTGTTCTGTCTTTGCACTGAAAGGAATTTATTATCAAAATAACGGGGGGGATATAATTCACTGTGCATCTACACCTTTAAAAATCTGCTGTCTTCCTGCTTTTGCAGCATGGATTCTGGATGACAGACAGAAGCCAGATGAACTTTTTAATAACTCCTTGTTATGGATTGGCTCCTTATGAAGCTATAACTCTTTCAAGACGATCAGGATGCATTATCTCTAACATCTGTTCACTGATGTCCTCGTGCTGTGGATCTAAAAGAATTGCAATTTATTATGTCAACATTTTGGCTTATTAATGTTTTATGAGGCATTAGTTTCTCTCTGTGCACCAGAATATTTCAAGAACAGGCTTCTCAAAAGTACCACATGAGAGATTTCATGGGCACAGAGAGAGAGAGAGAGAGAGAGAGAGAGAGAGAACAGTGTTTTAAATTGTATACGTATGATTACAGTTTCCTTTTTGACTTTAGTAGTGTTTTTCATTTCTAAACCTATGACAACAACTGAGTTATTCAAAGTCAAAATAAAGATATTGTGATTATTTAAGAGTAGGATCAAAACAGAATGAAGTCTTAATAGGTTTGAAATAATTACAAAAAGCAGATATTTATAGAATGCATTGAAATTTGTCTTCCAGCTTATCTTGAAAGAGAACAAGGAAAAAGGGAGCAACTCCTATCATGACCCTCTACCTACTAACATATGGCTGATAATCGCATATTGATCACCAGAACAACAGTGATATGCTATTCTCTACCACAAAAGGATTAAGATAAGGTTTCTCATCTCTGAGTGGTTGTTTGCTTTCATCAAACTCATTCAAGGAGGCTTGTTTGCACATACCACACAGCATATTTACATGTTTCTGTAAACAGAATTTGCTCGGATGTTCTTGATTGTAACTCATTCTTTGTCAATGTTATTCTCAGAAGATCACCTTTCTAGAAACGGAAATAGTGTGTGTAATAAAATCAAATGAAGGGAGGGGAGTCTCTGTACTCCGTACCCCCTGAAAGCCAGACATTGGGTGCCCAATTTTGCAAGCCATAAAGAGAGAGAGACTGTATTTGTAGAGACCCCTTGATTATTCTTTTCTCAAATACTGGAGGAATATAGAGAAGAGAGAAAGATGGTAGATGAAAAGACATCCAGTGTCAGTGAACTTGAAAAGGAAGTTGATGTCTGTATAGAACACATTGAACCTTTGCCATTGGCTGAGGTAGTGTGAAGTCACAGAAGCTTGGAGAGTATTTTTCCCTCCACACCTGAACCGGTTTTGTCTGCAGCTGAGCTCCTGTGGCACAGCAGTGTGAATAGGATGTGAGTGATATATATTATATGTAAGTGCCTAAGAATGGGACATTAAAAACTTTATATTTTAATGAAGAATATCTTCACTGAAGAGCCTCATGGCATAATGGCTAAACAGTTGTACTGCAGCTATAATTCTGCTCTGTTGGACCTGGGGTTCAATCCCAATTAGCAGGTTCAAGGTTCATTCAACCTTCCGGCCTTCCAGGGTTGGTAAAATGAGTACCCAGCTTGCAGGGCGGGTGTGTGTGTGTATAGCCTGCATAAGTAAATTGTAAACTGCCCAGAGAGTGCTTTAAGCACTATAGAGAGGTACTGTATATAAGCAGAACACTTTGCTTTGGCCTTTTGCTTTTAACTGCTGAAAAATTTTAGTCCTGGTAAGTAGTAGTCCTGTAAATCTTTTCAAAACAGCAGTGCAAAACTCATTTCATACTTAAATGAGGAGGTATCTTTAATTGTACTCTTTTGCATGAAAACGATATCAAAAGGGGAGATGGAGGGGGATATGAAGCTTTATTAGTCTAAAGACAAAGAATGGAGAAGTTGTTTGCTTATCTTACATCAGCATTAAGTCTGGATAAGGTCACAGGGAAAATTTAAAGAACTTCATCTGAATAGAAAACCACACCATAACAAAATCTGGATTCAACTCTATGATTGCACAGTGGTTGCACAAATTTGCTACAGAGGAGTACTGTATATAGGCACTATATCATAATGTTATGATAGGGAAGCCATTTACTTAGTATTGCTATAGTCCCCTTCCAACTCAGTTATTCAGTGATTCTGGGCCTTTTTACACAACCCCTAAGATCCGCTGGCCACTTAAATTCGGACCAGAGATCTTAGGGGTTCCTCGCTCTTCCTCTGTCCCCACCCCCCTCCGCACTTCCTGGTTGCTGGCTGCCTGAGGGACGGAGAAAAAAGAAAGAAAATAATGCCTTCTTACCTCCGTTTTGTTCCGGGCAGCATTCAGATCTCTTAAAGGGGCGGGGCGCAAAAAAAGAACAAACGGAAGCCAGGAGAGCCCCGCACTCACTATCCTTACACCGGATCAAATATTTGTCACCTCCAAAAAGCAGGTACAAGAAAACTGCTGTTTGGTCTTGCTAAAGTGGGCGGGGTCGCACTTAATTGTCTGCAAAGTCCAGAGCTGGTGGGTAAACATTTTTAAGGTCCGGACCTTGCAGCCATTTGCGGCAGAGCTTAGGGGTCATGTATAAACACCCTCTGTGTAGATGAAGCCAGAATATGTTTCAGACACTTAAAGAGTTGTACAATTTGCAGCTATTGAGAAGTACTGCAAAAGCCATTCTCTACAGTGCAAAGAGGCCCTAGTTGATAAATATATGAAATAAATCATAGGAGAGATACTAACAGGATTAGTGGTAAGAATTATGTCCAAGGATCACAGAATTTTTTTTTCTATCTTTAATTATTAGCAAGCAGATCAAATACACTGTTCCAGATACACCTCACAATTAAAGACAGAGTTTTGAAAAGACTATGTGTCCGTGTGCTCACACACACAAAACCCCCTATTATATGATATAATCTTATTCAGGGTGAGGAAGAAGGCATTTCATTATTATAACCTGAAGTGATGGGGGAGGGGCAGGATCTCTGCCAAGGTTTTTATTCAAAAAATGGCTTTGTTGGTTGATCTGAAATTTGGCAGTGTAGGACTAAGGATTTCTGAAATCAAATCCAAGTCAGAAAAGATAACAGGGCTGGTTGAACGGAACACCATTCAGTCCGTGTCACCTTTCCTGCTCCATGATAATAGCAAAACTGGGACTAATCCTGCTCTTAATGACACAATACACTGTCTGTTAAGGATATGGGTCTTCTCAGCTGCCATTTTCTATGTCGGAAAGTCACTTTCCTGAACCACAACTTTGTCAACCTCCATTAAAAGCTCTGTTATCTTTAATCACTGATTAAAGCTTCTGTTATCTTTAATCACTGATTAAAAGTGATACCAGGTATGTGTATGAGAGAGAGCCTACAGATATAACAAGAAGGCAGAAGGAGATGTTATTACAAGCATGAAAGTTTCAAGCAGCAGTTCTCTGTCAACCTCTGTCTTCATGGCAAATCCATATGTACCTTATTATACTGTGCCATGGACATCCATTTCCTGTCCTGCTGCAGGGCTCTGGGGTAATCATCCTGTGAAGATGTCATATCATAGGTTGACCATCTTTGCCAATTAAGAAAGAGAGAGTGGCATTCACAGCTACCATTTTGAAAAGCATCAGGCCTAACTTAATGCTGGAGAATTCCATATGAAGATTACACATGATCCTTTGGTTGGAAAACCTCTCGCTTGATTAGAACATAAATGACTAGAGATGGGCATGAAATGTGAAAATGGCATTTCATTTCATTTTTCATTTCATTTTTTGTTCCGTTTTGTTTTGTTTGAAATTAATTTTTTAAAAAAAGATTTGTTTCATTTTTGTTTTTTTTTTTTGTTTTTTGTTTATTTATTTTTTGACAACTTGTTCGGGCCCTGCCAGTCAAACAGCACTTTTTTTTCCTCACAAGCACCAATCAGCTGGCCCATGGGCCCCTGCTAGCAACCGGTGCTTTTTTTTTTTTACAAGTGCCAATCAGCTGGTGCACGGCCACACATGCCAGCTGATCGGTGCTCATTTTTATTATTTATTTTGACAAGCACCAAGATCGGCACTTGTCAAACTAAATAATAAAACTTTAAAAAATGAAAAATGAAACAGAACAAAATAAAAAATTCCATTTTCTTTTGTTTTGTTTTTTAAAGGCACTTCGTCTTTTGTTTCATTAGAAAACTAAATGAAAAACAAAACATGAGACAAAACATCATTTTGTTCCCATCTCTATAAATGACTGTATGGAAACTCATCAGAGGGAGAGCCAACCTGGAAACGAGGAGAAATTTCCTGAAGGTGAGAGCCATTAAAAAGCAAAAAAGCAAAGTGTTCTGCTTATATACCGCCCCATACCACTTTAAGTAGTCTCTGGGCGGTTTACAAATTTAATTACAGTGTGCAGGTTACATATTGCCCCCCCCCCCAGCAAGCTGGGTACTCATTTTACCGACCTTGGAAGGACGGAAGGCTGAGTGAACCTTGAGCCTGCTACCTGGGATTGAACCCCAGGTCGTGAGCACAGTTTTACCTGCAGTACAGGCATTTAACCACTGCACCACGAGGCTCCTCATGGAACAGCTTACCTCCCAATGTTGTAGGTGTCCTATCATTGGAGGTTTTCAAGAAAAGAGTGGACAGCCATCTGTCCGGGATGGTATGAGGTCTCCTGCCTTGGGCAAGAGGTTAGACTAGAAGACCTCCAAGGTCCCTTCCAGTCCTATGATGATTCTATCATTCTATGATAATTTTGCTCATGAATAAATAGTAAATTCAGGAGGAGAAAGTTGCTGTTCATTCTATCAGTAGAAACAAAATTCTGTCTTGAGTAATATGAGAAAACATTATTTATTAATCATTTTGTTTATTTATAGATTTTTATATCCAGCCATTTCCCCCAACAAAGAGACTCAAGGAAGCTTAAAGGATAAATATGGAGACCATTCACAGTCTAATAAATGGTAGTGTTTAAAAAAAAATTAAATGTTTGGATTAAGTTTCTGGCTGTGAATCCAAAGGTTGGGCATTCAAGTCCTCACTGTGTACCTCCTTGACAGGGATGGACTTAATGATCCATAGAGTCCCTTCTGGCTCCACAGTTCCCAGATAATGATGATTGTAAATTTAAAATAATGAAAAAACATGTTAAAACCATCAAAAAGCACATTTTATAGATTTTTTTTAAAAAAAATACAAACTCCTCCTATCATTAAAGTGCTCTCCTTAGCAACCAGTTGGTGATTTGAATCTTGCCAGAAAAAAAAGGTTTTCAGGGAGGCATTTATTTATTTTTATTTTTATTTTTATATCCCTCCAGATTTTCCCCAAAGGAACTCAAGGCGGTTAACAGATATAAAAATTCCATAATACAGACAACAACAAAAAATAATAATCAGTTCCAAAGATAGGTATAAGCAAACCAAACAATGACCCTAAATTAACAAAAAAAGCTAACAATCAGAATAATAGTACTAATATTAATACTAATGTAAGACGCCGAAGAAAAGCGGGCGGACATAACTCAAATCACAGCACAAGAATAAATCAACCCCTGTGGTCACAGAATGCAGCTGTAAAGAGCCAAGTTTTTACTAGCTTCTTGAATGCTGGGAGGGATTCTGCAGTCCTAATATTACTCGGAAGACGGTTCCACAAAGTGGGATCAGCCACTGAGAAGGCGCGGTTCCTGGTGGTAGTTTTGTGTGCCTCCTGAGAAGTGGCAATCTGAAGGGCATAGGACTGGGATGTTCTGGTGGGTTGGGCCGATGTTGATATTTGGATGATACGCTCATGAGGACAACACAGAGATGGTCTTCCTTAGGAGGGAATTCTACAGCTTGGGAGGAGCCATCCAAAAAGTCCATGTCCTCACCATGCATCTTGATGAGAGTGGCAGGACTACAAGAAGGACTTCCCCCAAGGATCATAAAAACTAGGTTTTTTAACAGCAAAGAAAGAGGCCCAGAAAAATCTAATCAGAACTTAACGTCAAATGTTCTTGAAGCCAATGACATCCACAACACTAGAAGGATGATCTTCACAAAACTGTCAAGAAGTGTTTCCCCTCTCTATAGATAAATATAAAATGTGCCGCCTCCTTGTTATTTATCTTGATTTGTACCCCCTTTTCATCTTCTAATATCTGCTTGTTATTGAAGTGTGTACTAACGGCTGCAAGGTTTTGAAGCCAAGAATACTGTTATTCTATTTTTTAAAAAAATAAACATTGGAAACTGTGGAAGAAAACAAGGTAACTGAAAAGCCATGTGGGGATACTGGGGGGGGGGGGTGGAAACCAACCAGATTTGATTGGCTGTGCAGTAGCAACTCTTTCCAAACTTCATCAGCTTTTAGCATTCAAACTGCATTTCTGTGGGAAGTGGTCCATCTGGTGCCATTTATGCAACTTTATTAGAAGATCTTCTTAAAGTAGTTATCAGGCTCACATAAATGAAATTTGCCATTTTTTGAATGGAATCCAGAATGTCTATGAATTATTATTTATTTAATTTTAACCTTTATGTTCACAGACTGCAGGCTGAAACATATTGCCATTGTTGCTGAATTTTGATTTCCTGGTAAAATTCCTTTGCTACACAGTAGAATTGTAGTGATCCTCGGAAGAGAATAGCTACAAGTTCCCAAGAGAGCCCACCCTTTTCTCATTAACTGGCATTTAAAAGTCCCAAAACCTCATTCTGAGACATTTGCAGGATTAAAATAATTAAAAGCTTTCAGTATTTATAGCTGTAAACAGTTCAATGACAAACGAACAAACTCGGCTTCCAACAGACTAAAGAGAGGAGGAAATGAAACACTCAGCAGAGAGGTGGGGCAGGAAGGAGCAATTAGGTTAATGCTAGACAGACTGACAGTGACAGTCACGAAATACCCAGTCCAGAAATATCTCTGCCAGCCACACAAACCACAGACAGCATGCAAGGTTGGGGGCAAAAAACTCCAACAACCTTGACTGGGTGATTTGCATTGAGATTAAAGTTTTGCAAAATAGGATCTGCACAGCTGGGGTTGGACAGGTACATCAGCAAGTCCATTGGTCATGTTTTAGTCATTTTGGAGCAAGGCCAGACGAAAACAGGCAGTATACCAAATGCCACCCCAATTCATCCATATCCATGAGCACAGCATCCCCAGGTTGTCATGTTCTTTAACACATCAGGTAGAAAATTCCACAAGCGTCTCTCCCAAACCCCAGTGAGTAAAACACTGTGTTGTGTTGTTTATTGACACCTTTTTCTCTCTAAGGCAGCGGCCTCACTTTAGCTAATGAGAGAGCCAGCCTGGCTCCAGACAATTGCATTTCCTACTGAATTATTATTGGTTGTGTAAAGAGCAAGAGTTACCATTCTGCGTTTTTGCATGAAGGCTGAGTTGTACAAGACAGAAAAAATAGCTAGCTAAGACAGTAGCTTAAATCTTCAGCTCTGTCTGAAAATTTGCCATTAGCTTGATAGAGGATATAGGAGCCTTATTAACCTATTTGTCATCCCAAAAATACTACCATGATCCCATCTGCACCCCTTTACATACTGTATATACTCGAGTATAAGCCTACTTTTTCAGCCCTAATTTTGGGCTGAAAAAAGGGGGTCCTCAGCTTATATGCGGGTCAATACTTTTAGCCACTGAGGCAAGTTTGGGTCAGTGGCTAAAAGTCATTTTAAACATTGTGCGCCACTTCTCCTGACCCCCCCATGTTTAAAGTTACTTTTTAAAAGGTCATTTTAAAACAATGTTTAAAATGACTTTTAGCCACCAACTCATGCACTTGCCTCGGTGGCTAAAAGTCATTTTAAACATCACACACACACACCAGCTCACAAAGGAGGAGTTGCCAGGCCCTGCTGTATTTCCCACCCTAGGCTTATACTTGAGTCAATAAATTTTCCCAGTTTGGGGGGTTTAAATTAGGGCCCCCGGCTTATACTCGGGTCAATTTATACTCGAGTATATACAGTAATTCAAAATTCAAGCTAAACCTTACTGGGAATGCATATTCCCTGTGATTAATGTGTCCAACTTCCATGATAAGATTTCTTCAGAAGTCTCCATCTCAACATCTCAACGCACCAACAATCAGAGTTGCAAATTAAGCCCACTTTGAGTTTCATGTGACCAGTCACAAAACAAAGGAGACTAAATTTTAAGGTGGGGTAGTGGAGAAGGAAAATCATGGATGATGACAAATGCCCTATGGAAGCATCTCTTCAGAAAGTGTGAGAAGTCATATATTTTTTCTTGGCTCATCCCTTGCAAAACCAGAAGGAGAAAAAAAGAGAAAGATCACTGGCTTGCTTTCAGCCTGAGAATGAGGACTAATTAAAATGACTCCCACTGAGTTTGTCCAGATCTGATCTGGTTTGTTCAAACGTTTCTACTGACTGACCATTCCATTTGTTGGGGACAAGTGCGAATCAGTAGGGTAAAACTGTGGTCCTCCGTGATTGTTATTTTTAAAGGCCAGGAGAGCTTCTATAGGGAGTCTGGAATTGAGAGGTGCTTTTAAAATGCCACCACTAAGAAGTTCATATTGGTCACACAACGCTGAACAAGACAAAAGATGTTGTGGAGGTTCAAGTTATTAAAAATAACAAGTAGTTTATCCAAATAGATTTTCCTCTGGCTTTTCAACTTTCTGGGCTTTGAAATAATCTTTGTAGAGGATTTGCTTTGAAAATGTATTCCTGATGGATGTGGAGGGTGATTTTTTTCCCCTCTCCTGCCCTCCGCCCCCAGCCGCCTCTCTTTTGTTTTTCATTGCCTGAATCAATTATCCTGAGCTCATTATTTGTGGGTGGCTTCACGGATGAACACCTTAGTTCATAAGAGATAATAAACACATTCAGAAATTCTGAATGCTTTTGAAGCACAGAGCTCTATGTATGAATTATCCTGACCTTTATGGGAATTATTGAGCATCTCCTTGATTCATATCTGCTTGTAAGGATACTTGTGCATTCATATTAGTTTATATTTGGAATCCAACAATTGGCAAAGCAATTAACTTTTATAAAATGAGGGTCTTTTTGTTTGATCATTCCAAGAAGGAACACTGTAGACTTCACGTTAACATAATATTATGGCTCTTCATTAGCCTAATCCATCGCCATCTATTTCATGAGAAAGTTTAAATTTCTCAAGTAAGGAATATTTTCGCCCTTTGCTTATATAGATATGAAAAGAAAAGTCTGAATCAAAACCCTCACTGTTTTATTAGAAAAAATTATTCCCAGTTTATCTTATGTGTTTACTACAAAGACGTGAATTACCATATCTACATAACAAGAAATACCAAATCCTACTTCACTCAGTTGAAAAAACTATTACAGAGCATTACTATTGCAATTGTAATACTCTGAAGTCATGTACGAAATCTTTGATCACATCTTTGATTTGTTCACTCCCTCCCCTCATAAGCTTTCTTAACAGCCAGCAACTAATGTGACATGGACCAGGCTTAGCACATCAGTTTAGAAGTAGTGTTGTTACTTAATTTACCCAAAAGATGAAAGCTCCAAAAGCTACTGAGAAATTTCCAAAAGATAAAAAAGAAACTTTATGTGTATAATATTTGGATAGATAGATAGATAGATAGATAGATAGATAGATAGATAGATAGATAGATAGATAGATAGATAGATAGATAGATAGATAGATAGATAGATAGATAGATAGATGCTTTCAAACTGCTAGGTTGGCAGGAGCTGGGGTTAACAGCAGAATATCACTCCACTTTGTGGCACCCGGGATTCAAACCGCCGAGCTGCCGTGTTCAGACAAAAATGTGCTTTCTCATTTTCAGGAAATGTATTTTTTTCTGAACGACATGCCTGAAAGAATAAATATTCAAACAAAGCTGGGATCTCTTTAAGCTGATCCACTACGAAAACAAAAGCATGCTGTTCACAACTGCAGGTGGAAGAGAGCTTATGCTGGGATAAGCAGAGCTGCCACTGCCATTTTAAACAGGCCCCATCCTAGCTATCACAGGCTGGAGCCTGTTTAAAATGGCAGCAGCAGTGGAGAGGAGTGTTGGAGGACTCTCTTGCCTCCTAGCTCGCTCCTTTGCCTGCCTCAGCAAGGCAGCAGCAGAGGCAGGCGCAGCGGCATGAGTTCTCCTGGGACTCTCTTCTCTGCCCACTGCTGTCTCTCAGCTGGGAGGTGGTAGGGAATCCCCTGACAGAGTGCTGAGAGGAGAGTGCTCACATAGCACTACCTTCTTAGCCCACTGCTGGGGGACTCCCATTTCAATTCATTATTCATAATTTTTCCGTTATGTGCCCATCATAAAGAAGAACTTAGTGGCTTGGGTATCTGGCTGCAGACTCAGAGTTTTGGAGTTCAATTCCCCACTGTGCATCCTTGGGAGGGTCTGGACTCAGTGGTCCATGGGGTTGATTCCTGCTTTGCAGTTCAACTCTGGATGATGATGATGATGATGATGATGATGATGATGATGATGATGATGATGATGATGATGATGATGATCCATGTGGGACCCTATGGCACAGTGGTTAAATTGGCATACTGCAGCTGTAACCGTGCTCATGACCTGGGGTTCTATCCCAGGTAGTAGGCTCATGGTTGACTCAGCCGTCTCTCCTTTGAAGGTCATTAAAATGAGTACCCAGCTTGCTGGGGGGCAGGGGGCAATATACACCCTGCATAAATAAATTGTACCCCCCCCCAAAAAAAAAGAGTGCTTTAAGCAGAAAACTTTGCTTTTGCTTTGTTTTTGTATGGGAGCAGAAGTCTCTTTTCTTCAGACTTAGTTTTGAAAACATCTGAACTATAACACGAGAAAGACTGAGGATAGTGTATGAGTAACAGTGACTTTAGAACTTGAACAAAGCTCTGACATCTCAAATATTAGTATAGCAGTCGAGCGTTTTTGAACATACTGGGTGGAATGTGAATGTGATTTTAATTTAAACCTTGCAGACGATGGCTGGCAAATGGTCATGTTACTCTCTCCTCAATTCTCTGGTAAACCTTCTGCTACTGTCCTTATGAAAACTGAGGTAAGCAGAATCAGTATGCCCCTAAATGTAAGCTGTTGTGGTACAAACATAGTGTGCACTTGCAGTATAATGGCTTTATGGTTTTGACATGATAATTGGTTTACTTGCACGTTACTATTATGTATTGTGCTTTCAATGCTGTGGGTGGTTTTCAACTATTATTTGAGTGGCTTTGGATTCCCTGATAGAAGAAACATGATACATAAGTGAAATGAAAGTCCTCCCCAGTGTGTTGTGAAATGGGGTATCAAGTATGTATTTTCTGCCTAGAAAAGAGCATGAAATAGCACCAAAACTTGTGGATTGTGTGTGGATCATTAATTCATCCTGTGTATGTTGTGTGTCTGGTAGATACTAATGGAGAAATGCAGCACCTAGATTCAAAAGACATATGAAGAGCCCTCGACTGGACCAGAGGCCTGCCTGTTTGACACTGCCTTCTGGCAGAGGCCAATCAGATGTGATGGCAAGCTGCGAAGCAAGTAATGAGTCATAGCAGCAGCAATAGCATGAATCATTGCAATAGCACCCTCTCTTTTCTTTGTGTTACCAAATGCTATTCAGAAACACACTGCCTATTACATTGGGGTCAGCATAGAGCCATCATTACCACACAGCCATAGGTAGCCCGGTTCTTTATGAATCTGTGAAATTCCTCTTTAAAACAACACAATGGCGGCAATTCCACTGTTTAACTGTGCACAGGGCTAATGTCCTTTTTTTTATCTGTCTGAAATTTCCCATTATGCTTCTTTAACTGCCATGTCCTCATAGAATGTTGGTGATCAGCAGCCTGAACTGGTTTCTGTCTAAAGCTATTCTAAATAGAGCAGCTGTGCTCACTGCAGACCATTGACTTAAGTCAGGGGTCCTCAAACTTTTTAAACAGGGGGCCAGTTCACTGACCCTCAGGTACTGTTGCGGGCCAGACTATACAGTAATACCTCGTAGGACAAATGCCCTTTCCAGATTGCATTAGTCTTACGAGGTCCATTGATCCTTGGCTCACCTCACCTCCCCACATCCTTGAGGAAGAGGAGAGAAGGGTGTCTATGCTGAACGACCCATGTCCCTTTTTCAATCCCTTCTCAAGAGGGCATGCTGAGGTGAGAAAAAATAGACCAGCCAGGTCTTGCTCAGCTTGCCTAATGCTCTTCGTGTGCCTGCTCCCTTTCCATCTCCCGATGGGAGTCCAGAGGGTTCTCCCCTTCCCTCCATCGTGGATTTGGGAGTGAGGAGGAAGGGAGAGAAAATGGCTGTACACAAGGCACCATACCTGAGAAGAGGCTACCCGGACCAAGGGCTCCTCCAGACTGACCCCATATGCTGTGTCCCCTGTGAGCCGGCAGCAGCCATGACTGATCCACCCTTCACCCCCTCACTAATCCTCCAAGGCTGCCACTTCAGGTAGGAGGACAAGTTCCCTCCCCTTCTCTTTCTCTTCCTGCTGCACTTTTCAAATGGAGGTTCAGCCAGAGGGAAAGAAAAAACCTGGTGCCTTTGGTGGCAGGAACTCACCACACCTGGTTCCTCTAGAGCAGCTGCTGCTGCTCTTTGAAAACCTCAGCTGCAGCCTTTTTAAAACCATAGCGAGCTATGGCAGGTGACTGGTTTTAAAAGACAAGCCACCCTTCACCCCCCCCTCACTCCATGATGACAGGCAGCCCATGGGGAGGCAATACGCAGCTCTCCCACACCCACATGATGAGAAGGGAGGTGAGGGGCTGGATGCTGCTGGCCTGAGAGGTGACAGGGCTGCTGGCTGCTGCTGCTGCTGCTGCTGCTGCTGCTGCTGCCCCCCACTGCAGTACTTTTCCTCCTCCGTTTCCTGCTGCCAGCCCAAATGGAAGAGGGACGTGGCCAGGAGCAGACTCAGTCTGGCAGCCAACATGGAGTGGGGGCATGCTGTGAGCTCCAGGGGACACTGCCACCCCACAGCCGCCACCACTTCCCCCCAACCTCCCCCTCGTCATTACCCTCGGCAGCCGTGGCTGGGATGCCACTTCCACAGGTTCCCCCTACTGGCAACAACTGCAGCCAGGGACTGGAGCTGGGTGTGTGTGTGTTCACAATTGCTGTTTGGCCAGGTTCAGGACACAGGCAAGCCTGATCCAGCCCACAGACCAAAGTTTGAAGGCCCCTGGCTTAAGTTCTTTGATGACCCAGGGTTTATATATTATGACAGAGGGGGGAAATCTCATCTACTTTTGTGTGCATCTTTTCAAAATCTCTAATATATCCCCTTTATTCACCTGCTTTTCTAATGTAAAAAGCCCCACTATTGTCATACAAATGATTAGTTCAGCAGCTTTGGTTCTCAAAACATCTCTAATCATTATTTGTAGTTTGGAATATGGACAAGGTCAAACGGATAGGGGGTTTCAAAGAAGATGCAATTTATTGCCCAAAGAAATGTTATGCAAAGCTTATTGTTTCTGCCAGTGCTCATAGTAGCATAAGTACTGTCTTTAATTGCTCTTAAAACTGCCATATAATGTTGCCCATTGCATTATTTCCATCCCATAGGATGGAAAATTGAAAGACAGCAGCTTGCCTATAGTCTCTGAGTATATCTCTGAAGGGTAATGCAAAGCTGGCTTTATGCAGCTCACACTTCACACTATTACCTATACTGCAAAAACCAGTCCTGCTGAGTTCATAACAGGAGGTTCCATATAGACCAGGACAGAAACTGGTTTTGTGAAAAAAAATCTAGGAATTTTTTTTGTTTCACCCAGAACCCCCTTCCCTCAAAGTGGAGCTCTGCAGAATAATCTACAAGCATTCTCCACCATATTTGGCTGGCCACCATTTTTCCTTATAAAGTCCCCAAATTAGACTGTACTTGAGGCATTGTGAGAAATGCAAATGAGTGAATGGTCAGCCAGCATAGGGACTACTTCTTTGCTTGCCCAAAGTAGCACCCCTATGTTAACAAATAAAAAAGAAAACCATATACTATGCTAAAAAGGCTTGGGTAAAAAAAAAAGTGTGAGCTACATGCCTCTAAGGCCTTGAGGGAAACTACATCTAATCTTATCTCTGTTTGGATGAAAACTGAAACTCAAGCTATTCTCTTGGAGAAAACAACAAAAGATTTATAAGCTATAACCATTAGAAGAAGAAGAAGAAGAAGAAGAAGAAGAAGAAGAAGAAGAAGAAGAAGAAGAAGAAGAAGAAGAAGAAGAAGAAGAAGAAGGACGACGACGACAACGACAACGACAACGACAACGACAACGACAACAACAACAACAACAACAACAACAACAACAACAACAACAACAACAACAACAACAACAACAACAACAACAACAACAGAGGTCTGCATGCAACTATGGTGAATAAATTTTGGCAGGTGAAGTCTCTCAGTTCATCCTAAGAAATAGCACCCAGTCATACAGGGGTGAGCATCAATGCAGCCCATGTCCACATGCAGACTCCTAAACTATTATATGACCTTCTCATGCTCCTTCACATATTTCTTTACTTTTTAAGTCAAAAACCTGAATGGAGGGGAATCTACTACCTAAAAATAGTGTGGCTTCACAGCCACTTTGATTCTCCAAGGCAATTTTCTGTCCAGTTTATTTTAAATGGTTAAGGAAATATTCCTTTAGAGTGACTCTTTCCTGGCTTCTGACCATTAATTGCTTTCTCCAAGTAAGGAATTCTTTGTGCAATTTAGGGATGAAACCACAATTCTGAACAAAAATAAAACCTCTGAAGTATGCCTAGCTACTACTTTGACCCTCAGTCCACAAAAGAACCCAAACATATATAGTAGAAAAAACAAAGCAAAACAAAACAAAATATCTGTAGAGATCTCAGTCATCCAAACCCTGGCTCATCTTCCAGAAAACAAAGCAAAAAAAAAACCCTCACCTTGAACAGTTCCTAGCAAAGAGACTTCACTGTATCCATCCAAGCCTTATATTGTGACAGGCCATCCCTGTGCAGGTGCCTTGTTTGCCTTGCCTAATGTAAACAATGCATCTGCACAGGGGATGGGGTAGGCAAGTCAAAAACACTGTTTTATCAACAACCTCTACAGTTACATACACTATGTAAAGCCTTCTGTTCCTATTGGATTACCACATTGGGCTTGTTCACACTAGGATCAGAGTATAACTAGAGATTTAAATGGAAGGTCATGTCAGGAGATATGGAATATAGTACCAATTCTCTCACCAACAGATGAGTGTGAATATTTTTCATTGCATCCAGCCTGATCCGATATATTGTAGGAACTGCTGTCATGTCATATACCAGATTTTGCATACTTAGAAAAAACATGGTTCAGAATAGAAGTGAAACCTCCCTAATAGGAATCTCACCAGCTCTGCAGTCCAGGTCTTTAGATCTTGAAGACACAGACTGTGCTAACTAGAGTGGGCACGACTCAAAAAAATGGTGTTTCGTTTGTCGTTTGTCGTTTAGGGGGTCCGTTTCGGTTCATTTTCGTTTTTCGTGAATTTTTTGCTAAAAATTTAATTTTCATTTCGTTCCGTAATGAAACGAAAAAACAAAAATGAAAACGAATAATTGCTGTTTCGTTAGCATTCATTACAGGTCAATGTATTTGCCGCAACGAAAACGAAACGCATGACAAAATTTTTGTTGTTTCGGTTCATTTTGTTTCATTTTGGAGACAAAATTCGTTTTTCATTTCGTTACGTAACGAAACAAAAAAACGAAAACAAAAACGAAAATGAAAAATTGCTCGTTTCGTGCCCATCTCTAATGCTAACATGAGAAGAAACCCACAAAATCCAGGGAAGTGCAAATAATTCCCATCTGCTTCTTTAAAAGGCTGTACATCCTTTCATTCTCATGCTAAGTTATTGTCATGTAGGAACAGTGTTGGGCTGGCTGTACAAGTAGTATGGACAGTTTTCTCTGATGGTACAATGAAAATGGTACCCATAGTAGTTCCTTGTATAAATTAAAATTCCCTGCCAAAACTCCCCTAGACATCACAGGAGCTTCTAGAATAAAGTCTCAGTTTGAAGTGAGACATTATTATTCTTCACATGCATAATGTAATATTTGGACTCATTAACTTTTGGTAGCCTATCTTAAAATAAAAGATAAATCCATGGTCCTCATATTTGTTCCTTTCAAATGACTGGATTACAATTCCCATTTCTCCCAAGCCATTTCCCCATATTCATAGTCTTTTCCACTCTAAGCACATTGTTTTTATTTTAACTTACTTGTATAGATGTGCCATGTTCCAAAGGCATACCTTACACAGCCAAGTGCAGCTGTGTTAGAAGTATTTAATAATTGCTCATCAACCCATCTTAAGCCACATAACAGTGAACTTTTCTGTAACATGTGGTCGATTTTTCTGTTCATGTTTTATCTGTCTAGTTTGGAAGGGCATCAATGAAATAGAACCAGATCATTATAAAGGTTGAGGCTGCTTAACTTTCTGGACTGTTAATGCCCATTTGACTAGACTGAGACCAGAAATTCAGTGTTTAATTGTCTCATAACATTGTCCAATTATCTACCAGTTCATTAGATTGCCATCTCCAGAAGAGGAAATTATCACATGCTTCCTTGTTATTAATTTTTCCTTCAGCTGACCTTTGCATTTGCAGTAATGCTTTCATATCCTAAAAAATATCAACAGGGCAGGGGAGATTATCTTTGCTACAGTGGGCTGTAGACATTGTCCCAGGAAAAAGTCAAGTGACAAAACAAAGCCCATATTTATCTGACACCTTTTAAAGCATCTGCATCTTGCGTGTCGTGGTTTCACTATGTAATATCAAAGTTCTCAAAGTGCTGTGTCTTAAATCAGCAAAGGGCTTTTGGAGTCAACCCAGGCTGCTTTCACACGACACCTAAAATCCGCTGGCAACTTAAATGCAGATCCCCCCAACGTGGTTTTTGTTCTGCTTCCTGTGTTCCCACCTCCCGCACTCTGATTCTATTGCTTCTGATGGCAGTGAGGGGAGAGAGAGAAAAATGCAGGCTCACCTCCGCCTGCCTTCGGCAGCAGCTAATTGTTCCAGCCCATTAGGATTCCTGTATGTTAAAAGGGGGGAACCCAACAAAAACAAACAAAAAGCAGAGGAGGGCCAGGCATGCAATGCTTTAAAACAGCAACAAGGATTTTACCTCCTTGAGACCAGGTACTTGAAAATGTGCTGGGGCGCGCTTAAGTGGGCGTGGTCATACTTTTTTTTAAAAAAAAAGTCCACTGCTGGTGGGAAAATTTTATGCTCCGCATCTGCAAGCATTTTGCAGCAGATTTTACGGGTCGTGTAAAACCAGCCCCAGTCATAAACAAATCCTGTAGACATCATATTTTAGAACAGAGTGGCTTAAGGGTGGGTCTGGAAACACTGTTAAATATAAACTTCCTTCAAATCTAGCTAACTAGACAATAGTGAGCGAAGATAGGAGTTGAGGATCACAAAGTATAATCTTAGATTATCGTAAAACTGCAGAGCTGGGAGGAACCTATTGATCATTGGATCCATCCATCCAGGAGGCACTGCGGAGAATCAAACTCCAAACCTTTGGCTGTGCAGCCAGAGACCTAACGCACTGAGCTTTCCATCAGTTAGATTGTTCCACCCTGTCTGGAAGCTGGGTGTTTTCCCTGTGGTACACGCCTCACATTGAATCAAATTACATAAAGCTTCAATTGCTGTGTAGAGATGGGCACGAAATGAGCAATTTTTCGTTTTCGTTTTTGTTCTTTCGTTTCATTATGCAACAAAAACGAAATGAAATTTTTTTAAAAAACAAAACGAAAATGAAAATGAAACGACCAAATTTGCCGTGTTTTTCATTTTTGTTGCAGCAGATGCATTGAACTAAAAAGAATGCTAACGAAACAGCAATTTTTTGTTTTCGTTTTTGTTTTTTCGTTTCGTTAAGTAACGAAACAAAAATGAATTTTTTTGCAAAAACCATCACAAAAACGAAAACGAACCGAAACGGACCCCTAAACGACCAAACGACAAACGAAACACCATTTTTTTGAGTCATGCCCATCTCTATTGCTGTGTTTCACAAGGGAGTTGTACAAACTACAGTGGACCCTTGTATAACAAACCGTTTGTATAACATAAAATTTGTACAACATAAAAAATTCCGGAGATAGGGGAAATTTGCTTAACATAATCGCATATGGGGCGAATTTGTACAACATAAAACGGGATCACTCTGTTTTCAATGCATTCCTATGGGAAATTTGTATAAAGGAAAATTTGCTTAACATAAATTCATTTGGAACAAATTAATTCCTTTATACAAGGTACCACTCTAAGGCCAGAGGAAGAATCTTTAGATTTTTCATGCTTGTCCAGGATAATCAAGGCTAGATAAACAGCACATGGAACTGGTACTTCTGAGACTACAGCACACAGAATCCCCAACCAACATGGTTACTGTGGGAGTCAGGTAATCTAATTAAAATAACTGTCAAATTCTGAAATAATTACAAAGGACAATGCACTGAGAAATGCTATGTATGTTCTATGAAACTGAAGATAGCAACATTTAGAGAGCCCCCAAACGTTGGTGAGTAAGGCACTGTGAGGTCATAATAAAAGTTCAGTTTAGATGCACTTTGCCTTCCCGTTCCTGGAATAAAGAGATGACTGCAAGTGTTGAATACAACTAGGGCCACTTTATTAATTAAACTTCAAAACCACAAGACTAGGATAAAGAATCCTCATGGCACAGGGATCCACAGCATTGTAGAAGAATGGCAGTGCCACTGGAGGAATAATGAAAAGCATTTGAAACACCATGAAGAAGAAGAAGAAGAAGAAGAAGAAGAAGAAGAAGAAGAAGAAGAAGAAGAAGAAGAAGAAGAAGAAGAAGAAGAAGAAGAAGAAGAAGAAGAAGAAGAAGAACGCTTTTCTTTTGAGTTAATTTACTAAAAATGAGCACTTACCTGTGGATAAGTGGAAGCATGAGTGTAGAGATTATTATCATCGTCTTAGGTCTTTTCATGCATTACATTTTAGTGTAAAGCAAAAACTATAACATGTGAATATGACAAAAACTTATTCAAAGCAAAGTGTCTGGCTTACTCTGCTTAATACGGTATGTTAAATGAAATAAGTTGCATGCTTGTTTTAGTGGTTAGGATTCCATTCTGTCCCACCTTTCAGCTGTGAAATCTGCAGACTCGAAATGACTCTTAAGACACTTGATGCTTCCTATGAGAATGCCTGAAAACAGAAATTGAAAACAAGTGTAGGCTAGTCAATCCAGGCAATGTCTGAAATTATCACCATGCTAGTCTAGGCTTACTGGACATTTAAGGACTAGCAAGAGGGAATTGTTCCAGCAATAGCACCTCTAAATGTATCATCAAAACTTGTCCTTGATATAACATGATACACCCACCATTTTACCCAAGCCTTTTTCAAACTTGGATAAAGTATTATACAGATTATAACTCTTATAAACCTCCACCCTTCAGCAGTGCTGTATGGGATGCTTTTTTTTTTTGAAATCCAACAAACTAATTTTTCAAGGTCCCCTGATTGACTTCTACTGTCTCATTTCAAAACAGGTTTTTGAGCTTCAGATTTTAAAATGCTTTAACTGGTAATGATTAAGGATAGTATCCTGCTCAGAGCATAAGATCAAATGTGGGTTTTACTTTGCTAGCACATCTACTCTTGTGCGCCTGATCACACAACAGCTTGTGTGGCTCCCACACCTGTTGCTAAAGAAATATGTCCTCTCCAGAGCCATCCAGGACCAAAATGCTTGGTTCCTTGGACCAGCAAGTCAACCTGTCTACCATGCCTGAATGAAAGTAATGAATAAATATAATAATGTATGGCTATTAACAGTGGCCCGATCTGCTAAATCAGTGGTTCCCAGGTGTTCAAAGACTGCAATCCCCAGAAACCATGGCCTGCACAGCTAATGGTGAAGGCTTCTGGGAATTGCAATCCCAAAACACCTGGGTTACCCAAGACTGCTTGCGCTAGATCAGTGGTTCTCAACCTGTGGGTCCCCAGATGTTCCTGGACTGCAACTCCCAGAAATCCCTTCCAGCACAGCAAGTGGTAAAGGCTTCTGGGAGTTGTAGTTCAGGAACATCTGGGGACCCACAGGTTGAGAACCACTGCGCTAGATGATACATCTGATGATTCCCACAACTCACCTTCAATCCTCCTTTCACGGTCAATGTGGGCTTTAAGTAGAATGTACAAAGGACCCAGATAGAAATATATGTAGTAAATGTTTTCAGGTTTTGTACTTGCAGTCCTGTGTCATGTGCCTTTAATATATAGAAGTTGACAAGTGTATAGAAGCAACTGTTGTTTAAGGCTAGAAAAACTAATGGTTAGTTACAGAGAATCTTCGCCTTTTTAAAAAGAAGAAGAAGGGAAATCATTATTTTCTAGGCAAAGTGAAGTGGCTTTGGAGGAACTGCTCTACTCCATTATGTCAAGTGAAACATATAGACTCGGTAATCTCCAGGTTGTTAAACTTATTGAGCTGTTACAGTGCATTAGTTCTTTGAGTAGAGTATGTGCATTGTAAATCTAAGCACTGGGAATTGTCACAAACACTATAGCGAACTTGGTAGAAATGTGTGTATCTGTAAACATTATGGGCCTCAAGGTTCTCCAGTGATCACACTGACATTCTTCCTAAAGTATGTCTGTATCAAATCATGAAGGGTGGGGTTTTTTTGTCCACACAAACAGTTTTGCACAGTTGTGAACACATTTTAATGTGTGCACTAACTGTGAACATATTTGCAGTATATACATTTTCCCATGTTGAGAAGAAAAACTGTGCTCTGACATCTACAATTTTTTAAAGTGAAGGGAGGGGTGAAGAAAAATAAGTCACCCTAACTTGGATTTGAGCCATGGGAAGGGGCATTTGGTTCCAGTGGTTCTCACCCCTTGGGTCCTAGAAGCTCTTGGATAGAGAAGGGCACGAAACAAGCAATTTTTTGTTTTCGTTTTTGTTTTTTCATTTCATTATGTAACGAAACAAAAAATGAATTTTGTCTCCAAAATGAATCGAAACAAACTGAAACAGAAATTTTGTTGTGTGTTTCGTTTTCGTTGCGGCAGATACATTGAACGGCAATGAATGCTAACGAAACAGCAATTTTTTGTTTTCATTTTTTCATTTTGTTACATAACGAAACGAAAATGAATTTTTTTGCAAAAAATTCACGAAAAACAAAAATGAACCAAAACGGACCCCCTAAACGACAAACGACAAACAAAACACCATTTTTTGAGTCGTGCCCATCTCTACTCTTGGATGACAGTTCCTAGAATCCTAGGACATTGAAAGTGTCGACCAGGGTCTCACAAGGGTTTAAAGGGTCCTCACAAGAGCTTAAAAGGTCCTTTAAAAGGGTCCTCAGTCCTTTCCATTTGGGCTTCAGGCTGTGCCATAGTATGGAAATGGCATTGGTCACCCTGTATGATGACTTTTTGAGGGAGTCCAACACTGTTGGTCCTCCTTGATCTCTCAGCAGCCTTTGATACTGTCAACAACGGTATCCTCCTGGGGAGGCTCTCCAGGTTGGGGATCAGAGGCACTGCTTTGCAGTGGCTCCATTCCTGTTTGGAGGAGTGTCCCCAGCAAGTGTAGCTGGGTGAGATGACCTCTTCCCCTTGATCCCTCGATTGTGGGGTGCCACGGGGGTCGGTCATCTCTCCCATGCTCTTCAACATTTATGTAAGGCCACTGGGAAGGGTCATAAGGGGGTTTGGAGTTTCACATCACCAATATGCAGATAACACCCAGCTCTATATGTCCTTTCCATCTTCTGAAGTAGATGCTGTTCCATCCTTTTAGCGCTTCTTGTCCGCCGTCTTGGATTGGAATGGGGGCTAATAGGCTGAGGTTGAACCCAGGCAAGATAGAGATCCTGCATATGGGCCCCCCTGGGTCTGCAGGTTCAGGGACTCTCACATTTTTTTGGGGGGGGTGACTCTCTCCATGAAAGATGGGGTCCACAGTTTGGGTGCCCTGCTGGACCCTGCACTTACTATGGAAACCCAGTTGGTGTTGGTGGTCCATTCCGCTCAATACCAACTGCGGAGGATTGCCCAGCTGCAGGCCGTCCTTGACATCAGGGCGTTAACTGCATTGGTTCATGAGCTTGTAATCTTTAGAATAGACTACTATAGTGCTCTCTATGTGGGGCTTCCCTTGAAGTTAATGCGGAGATTGCAGCTAGTGCAGAATGCAGTTGCCAGGCTTTTAATGGGGCAAAAAAAGCACCAACATATTACCTCCATGCTGGCAGCTCTGCACTGGTTGCTGGTAATGTACTATGACTTCAAGGTTTTGACATTAACATACAAGGACCTAAACAGTTTGGGACCTCAGTATCTGACAGAGCGGGTCCTCCAAAGAACTACCTGGATCACCCGTACTAGCCAGGCAGGAAACCAGGGAGTTCTAACACCGAGAGAGGCCCAGAAAGTTGTAACAAGTAAGGCCTTCTTGGTGGTTGCTCCCCAGTTATGGAACCATCTACCTCCAGAAATTTGCCTGGCACCCTCACTTCAAACTTTTAAAAACCTATTGAAAACTTTTTTGTCTAGAATGACCTTTCCTGATTTCCCAAACATCTAGTAAGACACTATTCTTCTTTTTACTGCTTATCTTCTTTCTTTTATTATTTAGCAATCTCCTGGCTATTTTTACTTTCATTTTAGCCTTACTTTATTTTATTGTTGTTTATGTATATTTTGCTTATATTATGTTGTTTGCATTTTAGTTTGGTAAATGTGTTACTTTGTTACTTTGTTATGCTATTTTATGTTGTAAACCACCCAGAGTAGCCCTAGGGCTAGATGGGCAGTATAAAAGTCAAATAAATAAATAAATAAATAAATAAATAAATAAATAAATAAATAAATAAATTTTCTTGACACAGATTGGACACTTTGCACAATCATAAACCCTAATAAATCCCAGTTTCATGAGAGACACTGATCACATGCCATATTCTGCAGCTGTTCCACTCATGTTCAGCCAAAAGTAAAGAGAAATCCCCTTGGTTTTTTGATGCAACAAGTTAAAGGACCAAGAAATGGAAACAACACCAAGGAAGGACTGGCCCCAAACTGGGCATGGGAGAAGAACCAAGTAGTAGTAATAGGTTACCCATAGGGACTAGAGTGCAGATTTTGGAGGCTGTTTTTAGGCCCCGGTCTACCAGTTATGTTGATCTCTGACTAAACCATTTGTGACCATCTCATTCATAAAGGTTGAATACCCAATCATCACAGTAACAACCACTTGTTTCTATTCTGTCTCAGATTCTTTCCCTGCCTTTTTTAGTCAGTCAGGGTTCAGTTACTGAGTTATCAAGTCAAAAGTGAACAGTTAGGGTGATGTTTCCTATTGGCTGTGTAAGCAGTCATTTATTTAATAAGGAGTCTAATTAAGCAGTTAAGTCTTAAGCTCAGTAATGTAACAAGATAATATTTCCACAAATATGATGTCTGGTTTTTATATAAGACTGTAGATAAACTGAAACATTTTATTTTTATAGATTGGCAGCATCTCTGAGTGATTGAGTTGAAGCAAAATGTCCCAGCTGAGGTAAACTAACAAGTAAGGGATGGTCTGCTGAGGGAGACTTTAACTCAATCTGCTTTGAACTTGCCAGAACAATTTGTATCCACTGTGTGATTAGAGGAAGCTTGCTTTTTTAAAAAAATATTATTATTAAGGCCAGACTCAATTTCTCCACACTAATTCTGTACAAACCATTCCAACACAAGTGATAGAGGCACCACCCATTAGGAACCCTCCCTATTCATCATTAAAGGAAGTCATGCCAAAAAGTACATAAATGTTTTTCATAGCTTACCCTGGAACATATTGTGATAAGTATTTACTGGCTATAGCTTTGGCACTTAAAAGTGAATGCTTTCTTTTAAAATAGTGTGTCTGTCTTCACCAGAGGGCAAATTTGATATATTCAGGAGCATTTCTGTTCTGACTATGTCTTAGGTGCACCTGTTTTCATTAATGTCATAAGACTTGTAAAATGCTTCTAAGACTGATGTTGACTTTGGTTTCAATATAGCATTTGGATTTGGTTAGTTTCTGAGTCATCCTTGTTTGGATATAGTTATTTAAGGAAGATAGATTAATGGGCAGCTGGCTTTTCTTCTTTAGTTTAAGCTTAAAGGGCTTACTCATACTAATCATTATGAAATTGGATCCTATGATTTTTATGCATTATTTCGATGAATAATGTAGGGCTATCAGTCCTTGGTAGAAATTGCACTGTGCATCCAAAAATGATTTAAAATGCTCTTAAATTTTTGAAGAGTAGAGACTTGGGAAATCATAGTGTGAATCTATGTTCTTGCCATCCCCCCCCCCCCCGATGAATATATTTAAAGGAGGATCAAGCTAAGAACTGTTGAGATGAAAATAATATTGCAAACCTTGTCCTAAAATGTCAATTAACTGATGGAAACACAGGGATGAAAGGTTTGGGTCTATTACTCTCTTGAGGGAAAAGTGGAGTGAGGGAAGAGAGACCATTTGAAAGCAAATGATCAGATTAATTGAACCGAAATACATGCAAACTACAGTATATCAATATTTCTGACATCAACAGTTTCAGTCTATATATGTCTGTACAGAAGCAAATTCACTCCCAAGTAAGCATATATAGCAGTGGTTCACAGCATTGGGTCACACAGGTGTTCTTGGACTTCAGTTCCCAGAAGCCTTCATCACCAGCTGTGCCAGCAAGGGATTCTGGGAGTTACAGTCCAAGAACACCTGGATTACTCAAGGTTCAGAGCCACTGGTATATAGAATTCAAGCATTAAAAACCTAATTCTGTGGTTTTCTTGACATGTAACTAGCTTAAAACGTACTTTTTAAATAGCAATTCATCCCAATTACTCACTGATGGTGTTTGCAAAGCAATTTGTTGTTATTACTGGTCACAATGACAAGTGCAACAACCCACGGCTCCTTCTGTTGTTGATTACTGTCGAAGTTTTAGGGATGGGAAGAGTTCAATTTCCTCCAGTTTTCCACTAGAGGATATCCAGTTTGCACCCACAAAAGGGAAGTGCAGATCTGTTTAGAATTAGAAATTATGCCTTAATTGCCTTGTTATCTTGCATGCTTACTCAACAAATTTGTTCATATCTGGGAACATGCATGGAAAAAGTGAGCATCTGAAAAATATACATTGGGGGGAACATCCTTCTGTACATGCAGGACATCTAGGGGACTAGCATCATAAGGCCCCTTGGCACCTCCACTGACAAAGTGCTTGGCAGAGATGTGGCCACTAGACATGGCTATTGCAAGGAGCAGCCATTTGCAGCATGATGTTTTTCAGTCCAGAAGGTAGTTCAAGTTGACACCCACAGTGAAGGTCAAACTATGTAACAGACTGGACTTTCTTTACTTTCTATGGTGCATGGGAGACAATTTAGCCATAATGCGGATGCCAAACGCACCTGCTCCAAACTCCCCCAGCTTCTTTTAAATTAAAAATATCTGAAGAGGACGCAAGAGTGTAAGGTGACGCTTGCAGTGAAAATCAAAATCATTTTAATTAATTAATTAATTAATTAATTAATTAATACATACAACTTATATGCCTGCCACTACCCAAAAGTAAGGTTTTTCAGGTAGGTCACAGCAGCAAGTGTGGACTTTTGATGTCCAGAAGTGGGCATAGGTAGCTCTCAGACTTCTGAAATTTGCCAACACCAGTAACCTGGCCGAGAGCTAAATAGAAAAAGCAGAAAAGCCCAAGGACTTGTGATGATACCAAGTAGAAGACAAAAGAACACAAGATGTTCACAAACGGAAAAAGAAAACCATGCTTAGCAAGGTGAAGTTCATTATTACTATTGAAAAGGCCAGCCTTACCAAACCTTTCTGGTGTGTTTTTTTTTTCCCTAAGCAAACAGAGCATTTGAGCATTTCTAAGCAAAGAAAGCTGAGCTGAAAATCACACTGAGCTCTAACATTTCTATTCCGTTTGCCATACAGTGCAGCCTATGGAGAAAAGGTCCACATTAATCGCAGAACAAGCTGCAGCAAAGTTGAGTAGCAGAGTCAGGCGAGGATTATCAGAAGGGTCAGTAGGGCCCCTTTTGAGAAGATGTTACATTTAAACCTCTTTGTTTTAAAAGAAAACAAGTGTGCTAGTATTTATTTTAAAAAATACACTGAGGCAGGAATCCTTGTTCTAGCTTATGATGCAGCAGATGCAGGGAGTTAGCAAACTACAAAGCCTAGACATCTCCTTTCCAAGAAAATAATGAGAGAAGGCATGGATGTTACATCAAGCAGTCCTAAAAGTTTCAGTCTGGGCTGGAAGCAGGTCAGCATGGGTCAGAGAGCACGTAAAGGACCTTCTGGGAAACCCACAGATATACATCTGTCACTCTCAACCTACTCTTCGCTATGCAGAGACATGGATCTTCAGTGCAAGTTGAAACTCGGAAATATAAACCATCACTTTTTTGTCCCTTCTGGAGTTTTGTTTTTTTTAAACCCACGTTAAATGCTTTCCTCCACTTTTGAAAATATGAAGACCTTGGTGCATTTTACAATAAACAAATGGGGGTATGAATGGCATGTATTTATGAATCATGTCCTGCACTATGATCAGAGTGCAAGGTTTTCTGCAATGTATGAAATTGTGCATACAATTCAAGACTTTTCTAAGCAAAAAGATGAATGATGATGATGATGATGATGATGATGATGATGATGATGATGATGATGATGATGATGATGATGAATCAAATTATCACACAGCAGACAAGATGACTACACTGGATTTTGTATTACAAATCAGAAGTCGAACGCTTCCCAAGTGTTTAGGACAACGTGATGTATTGGCGAACTATGCGAGCAGATCCCAGTAAGGTGGCTTTCGGCAGCTGACTGATGGTGACTTTGTCAACTCCAATTTCTTCGATTTCCAATTATTTATTTATTTATTAAGCTTATATACCGCCCGTCTTCCCAATGGAACTCCGGGCGGTTTACAACATGTCAGTATAACAACAGTTAAATAAAACAATTAAATAAAACAGTTAAACAATTTAGACCCGATAACCAGGCTAAGCAGCAAAAAAATAACAATTGCAGATGGGGGGGGGGGGGGGAAACCTTAGTCACCAAACGCCTCCCGAAAAAGGAGAGTTTTTAATGCCTTTCGGAAGGCTGGCAGGGACTCTGCTAGGCGCACTTCTGCTAGAAGGTGGTTCCACAAGGTGGGGCCAGCCACAGAGAAGGCTCGGGTATGGGTGGATGTTCTCCGAGCCTCCCTGGGCGTGGCCACATGCAGCATGTGCACCCGCGACAACCTAGTCGGGCGGGCCGATTACCACTGGGACCACCTGTACTGGTTTATGCCAGAGTCTCCGAACTTCAATTTTCACATCCTGGTATCAGGCAACTTTTTTCAAGTTGTTTCTCGGTGACTCTACTATCGCCTGGTAGAGCAGTATCAATGATCCACACTTTTTTCTTCTCTACATTCATAATATCTGGGTTATTGTGCTCCAAAACCCTGTCTGTCTGTATTCAGAACTCCCAAAGTAAATTTGCATGCTCATTTTCAATCACTTTTTCAGGCTTATGGTCCCACCAGTTCTTTGCTACGGGCAGATGATAGTTCTGACACAAATTCCAGTGGACCTTTTGAGCAACTACATTATGGCGCTGTTTGTAATTCGTCTGAGCAATTTTCTTGCAACAACTCAATATATGGTTGATAGTTTCATCCGCCTCTTTACAGAGTCTACATGTGTGGTACTCAGCTGATTTTTCTAGTCTAGCCTTATCTACAGTAGATTATTATTATTATTATTATTATTATTATTATTATTATTATTATTATTATTATTATTATTATTATTATTATTATTATTATTATTGATCAAGTGATGATGCTTACCAAGAAAAGTGGTGGTTTTTTGTGTTTTTTTGCTTTCATGCAGGAGCAAACACATTTAAAAATAGTTGATGTGTTTTCAATCATATCTCTGGAGGCATCCAATTCTCACTGAGGATGATCAAATTTATGAGGACTCATTACATCATTAATTCCAAAGCACCCACACCAGCAACAATTAATGATACAACCATGCAACCTCTACATGAAGATCCTGGGCAATTGAGCCTATTTATATGATATGTGGCCTCTCTATTTACAATAGCTTTAGATTTTAAAAAAATCAGATTCTGCTACTGATCATCAGCTTTCTACAAGGACGTGGCACTTGAAGAAGTGGCATGCAAGCATGTGGATTTTTTTTAATTCCCTGTGCACTGCATCACAAAGTTTAAATTAACTGTTGTTGAACCAGAAAGGAAACAGCATTATACTGAACCTAAACCAGATCTCCACAGAGAAAATTCAGACTTCAAACATTAATCTCTGTAGCATGAAATTATTTTTGATCCAGACTCCCCCCATTGCTGAGGTGGTCTTAAAAAAGAAAAGAAAAGAAAAGAAATATAAATATGCAGAAACGAAATAGAACTGTAAATGTGAACATGACCATTCCTTCACAAAATCAATTACAGCAGTAGCAGTGATTGTCCATGGCAACCCTTTTTATTACACATAGTATTATGCAGACATGGAAGGTTTAAAACAGGTTAAAGAAAATACATTGCTTCTGAACTGCTTATGTTTTTCATGCAAAAAGCAGATAGCTACACATTAAATCTGCATTAACGACCAACTGGCTTACTGTAGACAAACATTGAATTCCTTGGCAGTAAGAGCCATTTTCTGTTGGACTCTTTTATAGTAAAGAAGGGCATAACGCCTCATAAGACTATAAGTATTATTCATGGTGAATCCTTAGTGGCTTTTGGGCTAGATATCAGTGGTATATAAATGTAATAAATAAATAAATAAATAAATAAATAAATAATGAACACCTAGAGAATTAGTTCCCTGAGCTCCTTGCCCTCTGAAGATACCGGCCACAGAAACTGTTGAAACATTAGGAAGAAAAACTTCCAGGACAAGGCCAAACAGTCTGAAAAACTCACAAAAACTATCAAAGAAAGAAATATATATTACCTTCAATATCAGAGGCCATGTGTGTCTTACTACCATTTGCATGGAGAGAAGTGGAAGGATGGAAATGAGTTCAAATCCTACCATCAGTCTAGTGTTGAATTAGATAGACTTTCTGCCTGATTCAGCATGGTTCTTTTATAGGATCTTAAAGTTTTTCTTATTCATGAATGCTATAGTCTCATATCCACATACCTAAGATTAAGTCCCATTGGACTGTGGGATTTGCTTCTATTGAAGCAGGAGTAGAATACATCATGCAGTATCACCTTATGTGCCTTATTTCTTTTACATTAACAGCACAGTTGGTAAAGAGAGTTGGTGAGCAAATGGAATGGGATAATTTGTATTGTAATGGCTCAGAACAGACAAGTTTACCCTCTTCCCTACCCACATGTGGGCATCACCTCAATTACAAGTTTTCCTGCATCTTCTGTTTCCCACTTACCCTTAAAATGAACTCCTGAGAGACCTTTTTGTTACCGAGGAAGGAAGGAAGGAAGGAAGGAAGGAAGGAAGCTAGATAATCATTTGGATTATTTTGCAATCATGTTTTTATCCCTCTCACAGTGTCTGCAAAATGCCACCCAGGACAATGGCCAAGGGGGACAAAGGACCAGCCAAGGACCTGTCAATATCTGCCACCTGAGATGGTTGACTGATTTCCTAATGACAGAGCCATCCTAATTCCTGTCAGTTTTTCAGCAGACAAAAAGAAAGTCCACCTCAATTCTCTGTAAATCTGGATATACCTTACATGAGGAAGGCTTTGATTATGGCCTCAGGAGTAGATGTGTATCCACCGTATGACTGGCAACCTTATAATCATTCTCAGTGCTCATCTTGTAGACATGAAATAACTACCCTAGCTGATGCTCTGCAACATTAGACTGCCTCAGGCCCACTGCCATCAACACTCCCTTCCTCCACATAGGCAAAAGGTTAATCTACCATTATTTGTCAGTTCAGGTTGGGGGTTTCCCCCATGGAGGTGGAATCAGTTTTCCACTCCTATGGGGCAAAAGTTTCATACAGGAAGAAAGTGCGGCAAGTGGTGTAGAATTATTAAGGGGATAAGCTTATGCTATAGTCAGTGGTTCTCAACCTTCCTAATGCCGCAACCCTTTAATACAGTTCCTCATGTTGTGGTGGTCCCTTGCCCTGCTTGGAAGAGGTCGCAAGCCCCCTTTGACAGGCCACTGCCTCAGGTGCAACAGAGAACTTCCCTCTATAGGCACCAACAGCCAATTGCAGCCTCCAGTGCCATTGACTGACATCCCCTCCAACCTATTGAGCTGTAACTCACTCCCCCCCTTCCTTCCTCTCCTCCTCCAGACTCAAGCTGTTTGTGCCTTTTTCTTCACTGGCTCATGGCGACCGACCCCTGTGAAATGGTTGTTCAACCCCCAAAGGGGTCCTGACCCCAAGGTTGGGAACCACTGCTGTAGTGGGTTGGCACTAGAGGGCAAAATGAAGAGAGGAAAATATATACCTTATATAAGGTATAAATCAACAGCTAGAAACCTGCCATTCATTCTATCCAGCAAACAGAGGAAACATTTTTCATATACATGTTAAAATTTAGAATGTTGTCTTATTGTTGTTGTTGTTTTAGTTGTTAAATCACTTTTAGAAATTGGGTAGGGGTGACTTCCTAAACCCCATCTGTCTCACCATCTGTCTACATTTTAATTCACTTTCTTCACCAAACTCCATCTTCTCACACTAGCATGACTAAAGGGCATGACTGTGGGTTCTATAGGATTAATAAATCAGTTGCAATCTGCAACATATGCCTGCATAAGCAATGATAAACAGGGTCTTCTGCCGTGACTTTAGTCATCATAGAAGACAAGTTCCTTTTCTGGAAAAAGTTGCAGTCCAAAAAGCTTTTCTGAGCACTATGCATGTGGCATTTGGCTGTACTGATACCCCCAGGGTTTTTTTTTTTTTTTTTTGCTTTTGTTTTTAAATGATATGAATACAGCTACAAAACAAAAACAAAAACTATGAATGGAAGAACAATGCCGAGTGCACTGCTTAACACTTTCCCCACTAAAAATCTCAAAGGTCCATTTAAGCCAGTGCTTTTCAATCTTGGGTCGCCAGATGTTCTAGGACTAGAGCTTCCCGAAATCTTGGCTAGCACAGCTGTGCTGATGACTTCTAGGATTTTGTCCAAGCATATCTAGGAATCCAAGGCTGGAACTACCAATTTAAACTTGCAAAAAGAAAATGCCACCCCTGCCTGGACTACAGCTGGAGGCAACATTTGTACGAAAAAAGAATAACAATATGGAAGAACAGCTGGTAAAGGAAAGGATTAAACACTACCTCTCTGGCTATTCCACTAGTCCAGGCATGTCAAACTTCAGCCCTCCAGATGTTTTGGACAGCAACTCCCACAGTCCTTTGCCATTGGCAATCTAAGCTTAGAATTCTGGGAGTTGTGGTCCAAAACATCAGGAGGGCCGAAGTTTGGACATGACTGCAGTAGTCCAATATGCAGTGGTACTGTGTCTAATCTGCACAAAAATTGTTCCATTATGTATTACATACAGTACATCTTCGATATCATGAAGATCAGGGACTTCAGCAGCATGGGTAGTCCTTTCGCCAAAGTTGACTGTGATTAGAGATGGGCACTTCCTATTTGTATTAGAAATGAAGCCCAGTTAAGGAAGCAGATCAGATTCCCTTCCCCTACCTCCTGAACTGGGCAGCCCAAATACAGGATTTGGTGTAGCACAGGGTCCACCTTCAACACTGGTGCACCAATAAAGAAAGGAACCCAGGCAGCTGACCATTGTGCGGTGCTGTCTCCTAGCTCAGACAATGAATGGTCTAGGCTTTGTGGGGAGGCAAGGAAGGGACAGCTAGGGCTTCTTCCTGGATTGCGTGCCACCATTGAAGGTGGGCATCTGTGTCACATGGAGCCCAGTAACTGGTCCGGCTAATACTGGGTGTGGGGGACAGGGATCAGTAACACCTGCAGTGCCAGGCTTTGTTTCTAATATGAATACAAAGTGCCCATCTCTATTACAAAATATCCCTGCCTTCAAGAGTTTTGTGGAGGATTGTTCACCTGGTGGCCACCCTCCTGATGGTGAGCCTCCCTGTAGTTAGCTAGTAGAGATGGGCACGACCAGGAAAAATTATGTTTCGAGTTGTCGTGTGTCGGAGCCGGCCCGTTTCGGCTCGTTTCCGTTTTTCGTGAAATTTTCCATAAATTTGTCATTTCGTTTGTCGGTTTTTCGTCTGTTGTTAGTACTGGTTTTGGGGGGCTCCTGGAGGCACCTCTCTGGGGTGGGTGCCTCCTCTGGCCCGCCATGAAGGGAAAGCGGGCTCCTGGAGGCACCTCTCTGGGGTGGGTGCCTCCTCTGGCCCGCTACAAAATGGCACGCATAGCCAATTGGATATGCATACCATTAAGTTGCAGTTGCAGTAGCAGGCAGAGGCACCTCTCTTTCGGGTGCCTCTGTGACTCACTGCCTGCACTTGGGCTGGGGAACGAAGTGACAGAGGACCCCTACGGGCACCCGCTGTGACTCACTAAGAAGGGAAGTGTACTTGCTGTAGTGCAATGCGAGTACACAAATCTGGCTTGGGGTTAGGGGTTAGCACAAGGACTAGGCTTAGGGTTACTGGTAAGGTTAGGGTGAGTTACTGGGGTGCACCTCTGGGTGCCTCTCTGACCCACTAAGAAGGACAGTGTACTGGCATATGGGTTAGGGTTAGGGTTAGGGTTCAGGCTAGGGTTAGTGGCTTTTTATGCCCGACTGGCACATCCCAGAAGTCTCGGTCAAAACCTGGCCAAGTGGCCATGCAATTGGTGGAATGGCTCCAAAAATTTGCATGGTCCACTCCCATGGCCAGCCCATCATTGCGCAGGTAAAAAAAAAAATAAAAATAAAATAAAATAAAATCAATGGAGACGTTTTGTTGCAAGAAAAACCCACTGCTGCTACTGTAAAAATTCAGGCAGTTTTAAAATAGCTATTTTCGCATGTTTCTGTGGTGCTTTGGTGTGTTTTTGGACCACGCGATTTCAAAATAAATATTGCGGTCACCCCATTTTGGATCCCCCACCTGCACCGCATGGCATGGCGTGTTGGCGAGACGACGAGGATGTGCAGCCCAGGAGAGGAGAGGGGGGAGGCCGGGGACCCCCCACCAGAAACCACCCATCTGGTAGGTGCCCTCACTGAGGCAGGCATATTTTTGCCTGCTTTTTTGGCTGGGAATCGGTTTTTTTTTATTATTTTTTAAAACTTTTTTTTTCTCTGCCGCGCCGCTTGGCGAGTTGTGACTCAACGAGGATGCGCACTTTGCGCAGCCCAGGAGAGGAGAGGGGGGAGGTCTGGGACCCCCCCCCAGAAACCACCCCTCTGGTAGGTGCCCTCAGGCAGGCATATTTTCGCCTCATTTTTGGCCGGGAATCGGGTTTTTTAAAAAAAAAAATTCCTGTGCCGCTTGGCATCGCGCGATCGCTGCGATGCCAGGAACAACAACGACAAATCAGACCCAATTTTTCTTTAGTCGGTTCGAGTTCGAGTTCTGGCGGAGTAATTGTCGTTACCGTTTCCGTTACGTAATGGAAACGAGAAACGGAAACGGAAACGAGAATTTCGCCAAGTCGTGCCCATGTCTATTAGCTAGGCTGATCTCAGATAGCAAACACACCATCTGCTGATGGGTTAGGACTTGAATCCATATCCACTTGATAGTGGGTATGACTCGTCTCCATACCATAATGGGGGGAGAAGATAGCATCTTGTGAAGGACATTTTCCATAGAGTAACCTAATTTCTGATTCAGCTTTGAAAAGAACTCTGCCAGAGTACAACCAGTCCACATGTGTGTTGTGTTGCCACCTTAACCAACAGTCCCTCCAAGACACGGAGCCTCTCTGCACATTTCATACGTCATGCCCTACATAATCTCATACGCTTTCCTCATAACTCTGAAATAAAGAATAATGACGCCGTCTCCCTTGATGCAGGATGAAGTCTCTTTGAAAAAGCCAGCTTAAATATGGATTTATGTTTATTCGGCTTTAGTTGTGACTGTGTACAAATGGTAGTTTTATTAATAAAAAAGAGGGAATATTGAACAGGAAATGAAAAGCATTAATTCTGATTAACAGAAAGAAAATCAGAACACTTGGTCTCTTTGAAAAATAAGGTATAACCAATGTAATTTGTGAAACATGGGCCCTGTAATCTCCTTTAAAAAAGATGCTGCCATGTATTACAAAATCAATTGTTCTCATAAATAAGCTCTGATCTGGGGGGGGGGGAGAGAAATGTCTGTCACGAATACTTTCTAATGAGCAATCCTCAGACAGCAGGGCAGTTGTTTGTGGCCTTTAAAACAGCTATTTCAGAACAAATTAGAAAGCAGAATAAAGAGATTATGGGATCGTATTTGCGGAAACAAGTTCAACATTAGTCATACCAGTGGGGGGTTGAGGAAGAAGATGAAGAGACAAAGTGAACTCCTTTGCTGTCTTTACTTTGTGAGGTAGAGCAAATAATCAATTCTCTCCCCAAGACACTTGGCTGCCTGAGGCAAAGGATAAGATGTCCTTATCGTTCCACATACAGAAGCTAACTTGGCAACCTGATGGCTCTTTCTTCAGTGATGAAGATGGGGCAGCATCCTCCAGGGCACCTGAGGAAGCAGACTAATGTAAGGAGTGCAGGTGGCCAGTTTGCCCTCCAGCAGACAGAAATAGCTGTGGGGTTGATCCGAAACAGCACAGTAAGATGTGACTTCTGCCACTTATCCTGCATCATTTGCAATTAAAGAGAACAAGTGTATTCTACCTGCATGGGCCTACCTGACTCTTTGTAGGATGACTCTCCAGGAACAAGTGATAAACTGATACCGGAACATATATTCTTCCTGTCCTTAGCTGATGACTCCAAAGACACAACAAATGAAAACCACAGTATGAATAATATTAAAACATATGTCCATCCAAAATAACAACAGCAGCAGTAGCAATACAGATGCAAATGCAAAAGAAACACAGAGAAGCAGAGTCCTTGGAAGGACCAATCATTAGTCAGAACAGTCAGAACAGAGGAAAGCCTGCTGGAATCACAATCCTTTACTGATAGGCAAATTATATACAAAGATAGGTTCTACCTGCACTTCAGAATGAAAGGTGTGCCATGGTATTGGGGAGGTTACAGAGAAGGCCAGATCTCTCAGAAGAACAAAGAAGGCCTCCTCTTACTGGTGTAATACAAGAGGGAATTTGGTGTGGGGAGAGGTACTCTTTCAAACAGCCTAGACCCAAGCGATTGAGGGCTTTAAACCACTAACATTTGCATATGTGGGTGAAAATGAGCAGTAATCTTGTGCCACTTTGAACAGCAACATGGTGTACTTGGCATAAGCTTTTATGATGCCAACTTCTTTCATGCATCAGATGAAGATGCTGACATTCCTCAAAAGCTTATGCCAAATAAAACGTGTTATATCTTCAAAGTACCAGAACATGTAACATTTTGGATTCTGTATGGAAGCAGGTGAGCCACAAGTGTGAGACCTGAAGGTGAGGTGGTCTATGATCCAGTGGGTTTATACTAACATCCACTGCAATCCACAAAAGCTTACACTGCAATATATTATTTCCATTGTTGTAGAAACAGTTTACAGGCTCTTCCAGATGGGACAAAAGCTCCTACAAAAGTACACACCACTGCCCTGTATTTACTTTTTCTTCCATCATCCAAACAATGCAAGGGTTGATCCAACATATTCAGAGACTTCCTGTTCTCTTTCTAAACCACCTGAAGGGAAGGGAGATAGTTGAAATGATCACAATCTTATTCAGAGATAAATAGCATCCTCCTTATCCAATGGAGGAAAAAATGTAAAGTTGCATGATTTACTCAGTTACTCAATCTTTATTGTACAGTCACATGTCCAATAGTTATGCTCTACTAGAGATGTCTAGCCATACCTGTTAGATACTGTATATGTCTCTAATCTCAGGTGATTTTTTTAAGCAGTGAATGAGCTCATCCCAGTAATCAAAACATTGCTTTTAAGACCACTATTGCAGGGGAAGGGAATATGAATTCACTGCCTAAAGGGCTTGAAAGAGACCTGTTCCCCTCTACCCCTTGCCCTCATATTTAGAAATATGACCGGGGCAGGAAGGAAATTCCCATGTCACCTTTAATTGATCCATTCCTCAGGTCCAAAACACATGTCCCTCAAGAAGGGATATGTTGTTGAAGTCTATGCTATGCTGGCTGTCAGTGTCTGGGAGCTAAATTCCCCAAAAGCAATGTTTCTGATTTCTGATTCTTGTCCCTCGAATAAGGTTCCAGTCTAAGGACCCCAAGCTTCACTTACATGGTTATGAAAGCATAAAAATCTTCTTCAGATGGCTTGCCATGAAAGGGAAGCTATAGAGATGGGTGTTTCATTTCAGAAGGGGACTGGTTCCGGAATGAAACATGCCAGCACAGCTGGCACTTGGAATCCAGTCCCACCCTCCGTGACAAAATCAACCAATGCCTTACCTTGCTGTAGCTGGCACTGGGTAACATTCCAACCAGGAAGCAGCCTCCAATACGTCATCTGTCCCTCCCCCTGGTGGTGGCCAATTAGAGAGGGAGCTGGGATTATGCATGTCCTTGCACAGCTCCTGATTGGCCAGCACCAGAGAGAGGGAAATATGATGCAACAGAGGCTCCTTCCTGGTTGGAATTTCACCCAGCACCAGCTACAGCAAGGAAAGACATTGGTTGATTTTTGTTCCAGAGGTTGGGACTGGCTTCCGAGTGCCAGCCGTGCTGGCATGTTTCGTTTCAGAACCAGTCCCCTTCCGAAATGAAATACCCATCTCTAGGAAGGTAGTAGAAAAAGCCCAGTTACCTACTGCCCTATACAATATATAACATCTAGTGCCCTTTACAACCAACCTAGGATTGCCAGCCAGCTGACCAGAAGAATACTGCATCCCTTAGCCTTTAACAAATCCCTGATCTACAAAAATCAGAAAGATAAAGTTTTCAGTATTAATAAGGTAAGCATAATTTCTCTCACGCAGCTACAGGAGTAATGTACTATTTTGAGCTTTTAAAGAGATACGTGATGGCCTTCAAATGTTGTTTAAACTGTTTTAGATCCCCCCAAATGGAAACATTTCAGGAACCCAGTGAGCAATGCATGCTCCAGCTACAGAGTCTTCCTGCCAATCTCAGTGAAAAAGTAAAGCATACGCTTAAACCTTAAGCCAATGGAATTTCAAAAGAGTATTTACCATTGGCTGGGTTACTGTTACCTTGCCAATAGCTACCAGCTTTGGACACAAAATTGCAGTACGGGCAGAAGCCAAACCTGGTGAACTTTTTCCTTCCATTGAACCTGGCTGAAGGGTAGACACTAATTATTGCAATTAATTCAATAAACCAGGGGTGGGGAAATGCTGGCCTCCCAGATATTTTGGGCCAGAACCTCTACAATGCAGATGCACCCAGGTTGTGGAGTGTCCTCCCAAGTGACATCCACCTGGCGCCAACACTGATGACATTTCCGCACCAGGTAAAAACCTTGCTGTTTCTGAAGTTTTTAAATTGACATAACATAGATTGTGGGTCCTGGTGGCAATTTTAGTGTTTTGTGCTTAAATGTTTTATTGTTTTTATTGTCCATTGCCTTTTTAATGTTTTAACTGTTTTAACTGTTCATTATTTTAATTGTAAGCTGCCCAGAGATCTTTGGGTAGTGGGCAGCATATAAGTTGTATAAATAAATAAATAAATAAATAAATAAATAAATAAATAAATAAATGCCTTACCACTAGCGATGTTGGCATGGAATTCTAGGAGATGAAGTCCAAAATACCTTAACAGCCAAAAATTCCTTAGTCCTGCAATAGTTTTCTCCTCTCCTGCCCACCTCACTTGAAGAATTACATCATCCACCTTAAAAAGGCATTGCTAAAGGCTATGTTTTATTGATGAAACTAATTGGAAAAAAAGTTTTTTGTCTCACAGTCCTAAAATCTATCAAGAATGTTAACTAAATGCTTTGTTACTCCAAATTTATAATCTCATTTGTACAGTATATTATACTAGTTAGTACTATTTTGGTACTACAATTGATACTACCATTTTGTCTCCTTTAAGAGAATTCCAATAGACCATGCTTTGTGGTTTGCTTGGTGGAGTGTCCTTTTCTTTCTTTAATCCTTGTCACTCCTGGATAGGGGAGAGGCAGTGCTTGACACTGTTTTTCCGAGTTTTATGGCTCTTTTATTGCAGAGCCTCTTGAGTAGAGCACCATCATTTTGTCATTTTGCTGATTAAGCTGCTACTTTGGAACGATATTTCTGCAGTACATTAAATTCTTCTTGCTATTTTAGATGGAACCTTCCAAAGGCAAACACACGTTTGGGAGTAGGGGAGCTGGAATGGATCATATTTATTATTATTATTATTATTATTATTATTCTTATTCTTATTATTATTATTATTATTATTATTATTATTATTATTATTATTATTATTATTATTATTATTATTATTATTATTATTATTTCTGTGAAGATTCTCCATCATCCAGGTGACTTTATCTGGAAGTTGAGTCATGACTACTGGACTTCTTTTTTGAGAGATAGAAACATTTCACTGCTCATCCAAACAGCTTCATCTGTCTGAATACAGCTAGTGCGAGTCCTCCATCTTATAGTCAGTCAGCTTTGACCTCTTGTCACCCTGGTCTGAATTAGGCTCATAAGATGAACAATCTTATGACCTCTTACATTGGAGAAGCTAAACAGCCATTAAACAGAAGGATGGCCCAACATAGGAGGGGTAACAGCTCAGGACCAGAATCAGCAGTACACCTCCATTTGAAGGATAAAGGGCACTCTTTCAAAGATGAGGATGTACACATATTAGACAAAGAAGATAGGTGGTTTGAGAGAGGAGTAAGGGAAGCCATTCATGTGAGCATCGAAACCCCCTCCCTCAACAGAGGTGGCGGCCTCCGGCATAGTCTATCTGCTACTTATCAGGGTGTGCTTTCCAAAGTACCCAGACAAATCAAAAAGCCTTCACCATCAAGGCCATAGCTAATGACCCATTCTTGATAGGTTTCAGCACCTTAGGCCATTGTTCACCTTAAGGCTATGGATACTATTGTCTCCCTAACGAGCGTATTCAGGCCATTGTTCATCTTATGAGCCTAATTCAGACCACGGTGACAAAAGGTTAAAGCTGACTGACTATAAGAGGGAGGACTCGCACTAGCTGTATTCAGACTGATGAAGCTGTTTGGATGAGCAGCGAAACGTTTCTCTCAAAAAAGAAGTCCAGTAGCCATGACTCAACTTCCAGATGTTGTTGTTGTTGTTGTTGTTGTTGTTGTTGTTGTTGTTGTTGTTGTTGTTGTTGTTGTTGTTGTTGTTGTTGTTGTTTGTTGTTGTTGTTGTTGTTATATTTTGTTTTATTTTTATGCCGCCTTTCTCCCTGAAGAGACCCAAGGTGGCTTACAATAGTAATTCATTACAATACTATAAAAACAATACCATATGATATAATACAAATACAATACTGTAAAATACTTATACAATACTACACTATAAAAACAATACTAAAAACAACCACAGCAGCAGATAGTTGTTATGAGTCTGGTGAAATGTCAGGAAAGAAAACTTCCAGAACATGGCCAAACAGCCAAAAAACTCACCGCAGCAGCAGAGTTTTAAAAAGGTCCCCAGCCAATAAGATTAATAAATTAATATGTTATAAAATGTGTAAAAAGGCAGGAGGCTCAGAAGGTTTGCCTAAATAAAAAAGTCTTAAGGCCTCATTTAAATGTTTCCAGGGAGGAGGCAGTTCTCAACTCAAAGGGAACAAATTCCTATTTCTTGCTGCCGCCCCTCGCACTTCCTTGGGCAGTGGTACTCAATAGAAGGGCCTTCTCTGATGACCTAAGGGGATGGACCAGATTATATGAAAGTTGGCAGTCTCTCAGATATCCTGGTCCCAAGCTGTATAGGTTTTGAAAGGTCATAACCAGCACCTTGAATTGGGCCCAGAAACGAATAGGCAGTCAATGCATTTGCTGGAGAAGCAGCCCAATAGAGTCAAACCACTTAGCTCCAGTAACTACATGGGCCACTGCATTCTGTACCAGTTGTAGTTTCCAAACCATCTTCAAGGGCAGCCCCACATAGAGCTCATTACAATAGTCTAATCTTGATGTCACCATGGCATGGATCACCGTGGCCAGGTCTGTATGATCCAAGTACAGCCGTAGCTGGCGCACCAGCCGAAGCTGGACAAAGCCCCCCCCTCCAGCCACAACCACTACCTGAGAGTCCAGGAGCAGCTTTGAATCCAGGTGGACCCACAAACTGCGGACCTGCTCATTCAGAGGGAGTGCGACCCCATTCAGAGCAGGACGATATTCCAGCACCTGTGTTGAAGCTTTCTGAACCAGGAGTACCCCTTTCTTGTCCAGATATAATTTCTGCTTGTTAGCCCTCATCCAGATCCCACTGACTCCAGACAGTGCTCCAGGACTTCAAACCCCCCCCCCCCGGAATCTGGTGGAAAGGAGAGATATAACTGGGTGTCATCAGCATATTGAGGGCACTCCACTCCAAATCCCCAGATGACTTCTCCCAGCATTTTCATGTAAATGTTGAATAAAATGGGAGACAGAATAGAACCCTGTGGCACCCCACACTTCAAAGGCCAGGGTGCCGAACAAGCATCCCCCAGCACCACCATCTGGGACCAATCCTCCAAGCAGGAGCAGAACCACTGCAAGACAGTGCATCCAACTCCCAACTCAGCCACTCATCCCAGAAGGACACCATAGTCGATGGTGTCAAAAGCTGCTGAGAGGTCCAGCATGACCACCAGCGATACACTCCCCCTGTCTAGTCCCTGGCATAGATCATCAACCAGGGTGACCAAGGTGGTTTCCATCCCATAGCCTGGCCTGAATCCTGATTGAAAAGGATCTAGATAATGTGTTTCATCCATAAACTTCTGTAGTTGAGATGCCACCACCCGTTCAATCTCCTTGCCCAAAAACGGGATATGAAAGACTGGCTGGTAAATATCTAATACAGTAGGATCCAGGGAGTGCTTTTTCAAGAGGGGTCAAATCACCGCCTGCTTCAAGGCAGGTGGGAGAACCCCCTCCATCAAGGAGGAATTAACCACCCTCCCTGTCCACTCAGCCAGTCCCTCCTGGGAAGCTCTAATAAGCCACGCTGGGCAAGGGTCGAGGCGGCAGGTGGACGGCCTCACACTCCAAAGAAGCCTGTCCACATCCTCAGGCTGTACAACCTGAAAAGAATCCCACAAAACTGGACAGACAGTTGTCAGGGCGACATCAACAGACGTAGATGCCAATGGGGCATCCAAGTGATGACAAATCTGATTAATTTTATCTGAAAAGTGTTCGACGAACTCACCACAGTGGGAGACTGTACGTGCTTCTTGATCCATTTTGGGGTGGTGGTGGTCAAAAATAAAACAACCAGATTGTCCAAGAATAGGCAATGCTTTCAATATGTGATGCTTTAGATGTAGCTGAAAGGAGACATTTAAGCATTAAAGAAATGAAGCATGCAACCTAAGTCATGCCATTGTCAGAATACTTATTTACAGTTCTATATAGCTTTATATGGTGACATGGAACCCTTTGCTTTTTGTTTTATTCCAGTCAAATGGCACTTGCTCGTAAGTGAATGTAACCTGAGGTATGAGGGAAGTGCTGATTTTGTATGGTGCCACCAGGCTCTGCATGATCAGTGTGTGCTGAGAGTAATTTATTTATTTATTTATTTATTTATTTATTTATTTATTTATTTATGCATTTATGCATTTATGCATTTATGCATTTATATACTGCTCCCATTTCCTGAAGGGAACTCTGGGCGGTTCACACAAAAGGTTAAAAACAAGAACATCAATAAAAAAATATATAAGAGGTATTAGGCAAGAGGCGTAAAACTTGACAGTAAAAAAAGCAAAGAAACATCTTGGTACAATCCTAGCAATCGCCAAATGTATCCTTAAACAGCCAAGTTTTAAGGGCTTTCTTACAGACTAGCTGGGCTGTAAGAAGAGCAACACTACCAAAACAAATGGGCCAGCCCTGCTCTTGCCAGAATCAGCCATGTTCAAATCCCTTGCTTGGCAGGGGGTGGGGATCCCTCCAAGCCACTGCAGGAAAGCAGCTGGTGTGGTGCTCCAAAGGCTCCAGCCTCTTCCTTTCTCATTTTTTCTAGAAAAGGAAGGTGAGGCATCCTAACAGCTGACAGTCTAACTCAGCAACCCTTGGGCAATGTGCCTTGAAATTAGGGCATACTCTGCCAAATTGGGTGCCCAGCTCTCTTTCAAACTCCATACACACAGCATTGCCACCTTAAGATAGTTGTAGTATTTCTCATAAAGCATGCCCAAACTTTGGCCCTCCTGATGTTTTGGACCACAACTCCCAGAATTCTAAGCTTAGATTGCCAGTGGCCAAGGACTGTGGAAGTTGTGGTCCAAAACATCTGGAGGGCCAGAGTTTGGACATGCCTGTCCTATACTGTCTCAATCAGGGCCAGTGTTACCACCTTGTGCCCACAGAAGGGTCCACCAGTGCTGTTACTATCTTGGTGCAACCATCCCTTCATACCATAAGAGGTTTGTCTGCTGACGGGAAGCTGTCCACCATGTAGCAAAGCTCCCCATGTAATTTTTCTCTCCAAGATACGTGGGAAATATCAATGGTAGACTGCCCTGCTGGACAGCTCTGTGAGTTTGTTCTCCCACTGTGCCTTATAAGAGAAGAGCCAACCTGTACAGCCTCGGGCAAGCTACACAGTCCCAGAGCGCTTCAAGCATGAATGAACGGTAAAACTGCTTCTGAATATTTGAAACCTAGAAGCCCTTTGGAAAGGGCCATGAGAAGTTGGAAGCCCTCAAAAGCAGGTCAGCAACGTCTCCTTTTTCTAGAAGGATGAGGGTGGTGCTGAGCATGATGGTTTTCTAAAGCATCTCTGGAGCTCATAGGTTTGTACCAAGGATGCTTATTTACATGGCCTTCTATTCTTTAGGACAGTGGTTCTCAACCTGTGGGTCCCCAGATGTTCCTGGACTGTAACTCCCAGAAACCTCTTCCAGCACAGCGAGTGATGGAGCCTTCTGGGAGTTGCAGTCCAGGAACATCTGGGGACTCACAGGTTGAGAACCACTGCTTTAGGATTTGACATTGTGTACATGAGGAGGTTGTCTTAGTATGTCAGTTGCATCAAATAATGTTCATTTTTATTGAAATCTGAGCTTTATTAGTTGCAAGACAACAAGGACGAGGACAAGGGGGTAGCCCCATCATCTAGTTTGTCTAAAATAATGTTCAAGAAAGATCTTTTTTGTCGTTCATTTACAGCTGCACAGGTTGGCTGAAATCCAGCAGTAAGTTGCAACTTGGAAGTTGCCCATCATTGAAACTTACAGAGTGGGGCATTTTATATTGCACAAGCAGAGGAATATTGTTGCATTGCCACACTGTATTTGAAATCCTATGGGTCACTTCAGCATAGACAGATGCAACTAGAGTAGGTCCACTGAATCAACATAACTTAAAGTGATGTTGACCTACCGAATCCCCACTGGTTCAATGGGCTTTCTCTAGTGGTGATTTTCTATTGGATTTCAGCTGTTGAGTCTCAAATTTGTCACCACTACTGTACAAAGTTTCAAAGAAAGGAACACAATCCAATCAAGCTTATTTCTTATTTATTTTAATAGAAGAGGTTTGTACATGGGCTTCACTATCCTGTCGAAATCTGTAAAACAATAGAGTGAATTGTGTTTATTAAGGAACAGCCTTGGAAGTGAAAAACTCCATGCTCTTTTCAACCAAGTGCACGGTTAATGTCATTAATCTCAGCTGCGGAGACTGGTTTTCATTTTAGATGGATGAGTCCAGTTTATTTCATTTACCTGTATTTGACTTCCAGGTAACAGGGTGACTTTTCCAATGCAGCCAATATTTTCTGTTGCCATTGAGATCGCTTTCTTTGCAGGTGGCAAAAATGGGTAGTAAAACATGGCCATAAACATTGCAGTTTTATGAGCTCATGTTATGCTGATATGCTGACAAGTCCTGGTGAAATGCCAGCCTCAAACAACAGGAAGCCATGGCAGTGTTTAAAGGTTACAGCAGCTATAATGTAATCTCCACAAACATCCCCCACAAAAACTGTCTCACCAGATTTCTAGGAAAGGGGTTAGGAAATCTTCTTTTGTTGCCATTCTGGACAACGATGCCAATAATTCCTTGGTTGGGTTAGCCATTGTGCATTCTGACTGGGGGCAACTTTTCACAGGCTTTCCTCAAGAATCACCATCCTCAGGGTTTTCAGTCTGCTGTAGTTCTCCCTGGAATGAACATGGAAGGAACTACTGGAGCAACATTAACAAATATGCCCCATTGTATGTGCTTTGAATAATCTATAGGCCAGCCAATGGAGAATCCATGCTTCTTTAAAACAAAGTGCTTCCCAGGGGTTCCTGTGTTAAGATGGCGCCGCGGACGGCAGCCTTGGTAACATGCTCCTCAACTTTTTCTTTTTATCTTTTTTATTTACTTTTTTATCTACACTGCTTTGCTGTTCCTTGTGCATTTCATCGGATTTTTTATACTAGAAATGACCTGCTAAGCATTTGTCAACATTATGAGGAACAACTATCAGAAGCTTTGCCTCCCTTGCCTCCTCCGCTGCTTGTTAATGAAGGGGAATTCCTGAGAGCTGTAAATCCCTGGGTTATCAGCAATGAAGGTCGAGGTCGGAGTTGGAGAAGAAGATGAAGGAGAAGGAGGGGTAAGAGGGCAGGAGCTCTGAATCGTCTGAGGAAAAATGGTTTGAAGTCCCCTCTCCCTTCAATTCTTCTATTCTTTCTCGAATGCAGCACTGATTTGTTTTACAGAATCATGGCTGAGTGACTTAATCCCTGAAAACTTTGTACATATTCCAGGGTTTCAAATTCAAAGAGCGGATAGAATTGTTGATACATCTGGGAAACAGAAGGGCGGAGGATTGTGCTTATATATCAATAATCGTTGGTCTAGAGAAATAACCAACTTAAAGAAATTTTGCAATGTGGACTTAGAAACATTAATCATTATCTGCAACCCCTTTTATTCCCCACGGGAATTTTCTACATTTTTTGTGGTTGCAGTATATATCCCTCCTGATGCTTCTGTGACAAATGATTAAGTATTTTAACTAGTCAAATTATATGGGCCGAAAATGCATATTCTGATGCTTTTAAAATTATTTTAGGTGATTTTAATCAAGCTGATTTAACTAAGGAGTTACCAAAGTTCTTCCAGCATGTTAAATGCCCTACTAGAGGGGAAAATATTTTGGATCATTGTTATACAACTTTAAAGGATGCTTATCGCTCTTTATCACGCTCAGCTGTGGGACATTCTGATCACTGCATGGTTCACCTTGTACCTGTTTACAAACAAAAGCTTAAAACTCTAAAACCAACAATTAAAACAGTGAAAACTTGGACTGAGGAAGCAAAGTTAAAGTTGCAAGCATGTTTTGACTGCACTGATTGGGACCTATTTGAAAACACTTCTGCTGATTTGGATGAGCTCACAGACACTATAACATCATATGTCAGCTTTTGTGAGGACTTATGTGTGCCATCTAGGAATGTGAAAATTTACAGTAATAACAAACCGTGGTTTACAACTAAACTCAAACAGCTACGTCATGCCAAAGAAGAAGCCTATAAAAATGGTGATAGGACATTGTATAATCAGGCTAGGAATATATTGAACAGAGAAATTAGAGCAGCAAAAAGGAACTCCACTGAAAAGTTAAAGAACCAGTTTTCAACAAATGAATCAGCAAATATGTGGAAAACTCTTAAAACCATTACTGGTCATAGTAAGACCCCTCTCCATGTTGAAGGAAATCATCAACTGGTGAATGACTTGAATATGTTTTACTGCAGGTTTGAGAGGAAACTGCAGCCATCTATTCCTGAAATTTCCATCTCAGATTTAACAACAACAACTGAGCCTGTGGAAATTTATCCCATGTTATCGGGTCCTCCATCTTTGGTGATCACAGAGAAGGAGGTGCAAAGTCTGTTTCACATTCAGAAGTTAAGAAAAGCACCAGGTCCAGATAAAATCTCTTCTTCTTGTTTAAGAGTCTGTGCTGAACAACTGGCTCCTATTTTTACCCGCATCTTTAATAGATCACTGGAGATGTGTTATGTTCCTTCTTGCTTCAAACATTCATTGATTATTCCAGTACCAAAAAAATCTTCTGTCAAGGAATTGAATGATTATAGACCAGTTGCTTTAACTTCTGTGGTCATGAAAACTTTTGAGAGACTAGTGTTGGCTCACCTGAAATCTATCACAGATTTGTCATTAGATCCATTGCAATTTGCTTATCGTGCAAATAGATCAATAGATGATGCTATTAATATGTCCTTACTAGAGATGGGCACGACTTGAAAAAAAAAATTTCCGAGTTGTCGTTAGTCGGGCCGGTCCCGTTTCGGGTCGTTTCCGTTTTTTGTGAAAATTCGCAAAAATTAGTCGGTTCATTTTTTCGTTTTTTTGTTGTCGTTAGTACTGGTTTTTTTGGGGGGAGAGCGGGCTCCTGGAGGCACCTCTCTGGGGTGGGTGCCTCCTCTGGCCCGCTATAAGGGAAAGTGGGCTCCTGGAGGCACCCGTGGGTGCCTCCTATCCTCACCCACTAGTAAAGGGGAAGCAGGCTCCAAGAGACCCCTCAACATGGGGGTCTCCCCTCCTCACCTGCTGCTGCTGCAAAATGCTATGCAATAGCCATATGGATATTGCATAACATAATGTGCAGACAGTGACTGTGAAGACTAGTGGATGGCACTGAACCCAGAGCCATAGTGAGATGCCTAACTAAGGCTCTCGCACCACCATGTCTCACACAGAAGGGAATTGTACTTGCTGCGTGTAGTGCCATGCAAGCAAGTAGATCTGGCTTTAAGGTGGGTTAGTGCAAGGGCTAGGGTTAGGCTAGTGACGGGTAAGGCTACGGTGGGCTACTGGGTTGCACCTCTGGATGCCTCTCTGACCCACTAAGAAGACAGTCTGTGATGTATGGGTACGGAGTCAAGGGTTAGGGTTAGGGTTAGGGGGGCTAGGGCAGGTTTTAGGGGGCTTTTTGGCACATCCCAGAAGTCTCCATGGCCAAGTGGCCATGCGACTGGTGGGATGGCTCCAAAAATTTGCATGGTCGTCCACTCCCACATGGCTGGCCACTCGGCCAGCCCATCATTGCGCAGGTGTAAAAAAATAAAAAAATAAAATCAATGGAGGACAGAGGAGGAGAGGAGAGACATTTTGTTGCAAGAAAAAACCCACTGCTACTGTGAAAAATCTGGCAGTTTATAAATTTTCGCGCCTTTCTGTTGTGCTTGTGTGTTTTTGGACCACGATTTCAAAAACAATATTGCGTTCGCCGCCCCAGTTTGGATCCCCCGCCCGCACCGCATGGCATGGCGAAATGGCGACTTGAGTCCGGCTGCCCAGGACGGGGGGAGGCGGGACCCCCCCTCCAGAAACCACCCCTCCGGTAGGTGCCCTGCGCCCTTAGTCAAGCAGGCATTTTTCCGCCTGCTTTTTTGGCCCGGGAATGGGTGGGGGGAGAGTGTAAAAGTTTTTCCTGTGCCGTCTGTGCCGCTTGCTTGCGCTTTAATTGCGGCGGGCGGCGGCCGGCGAGACTGGGCTTTTTGCTGGCTGGCTGCGAGCCTGCGGCGAGTGGCGCGAGTCTCACCAGAGAAGCCCAGGACGGGGGATGGGGGGGAGGCCGGGGACCTCCAGAAACAACCCCTCTGGTAGGTGCCCTGAGGCACGGCAGGCATTTTTCCGCCTGCTTTTCGGCCGGGAACCGGGTTTTTTTAACTTTTAAAAACTTTTTTTCTGTGCCGCGTGGCATCGCGCAATCGCGCGATGCAAGGAACGAGCACAACAAATCAGACCAAAATTGTTCGTTCGTCGGTTCGAGCTCGAAGTCTGGCGGAGTAATTCCCGTTACCGTTTCTGTAGAGTAACGGAACCGAGTAACGGAAACGGAAACGGGAATACCGCTAAGTCGTGCCCATCTCTAGTCCTTACACTATATATTGCAACATCTTGAATCTCCAAAATCTTATGCAAGGGTTCTTTTTGTTGATTTTAGTTCTGCATTTAACACTATTATTCCAGGTATCCTCATGACTAAATTAAAACAGCTGGCTGTACCTGATCACATTTGTAAATGGATTGTAAGCTTCCTAACAGACAGAAAGCAGCAGGTGAAGTTAGGTAAAATTATATCAGATATTAGCAAGGTTAGCATAGGAGCCCCTCAGGGCTGTGTGCTTTCTCCATTTCTGTTTTCCTTATATACGAATGATTGTACCTCAAAGGATTCCTCTGTTAAAATAGTGAAGTTTGCAGATGACACTACGGTGATTGGTCTCATTCGAGACAATGATGAATCTGCCTATAGGCAAGAGATTGAACAACTAGTTTTTTGGTGAACTCAAAATAATCTTGAATTAAATACATGCAAAACTGTTGAAATGGTGGTGGATTTTAGGAGGACTCGTTCTATACAGCCACCTCTTATGATATCAAATAACTTAGTGTCAATAGTGGAGTCCTTTAAATTTTTAGGTACTATTATATCTCAAGATTTAAAATGGTCATCTAATATTGAAAGTATTATTAAGAAAGCACAACAAAGAATGTTTTTTCTGCGTCAACTTAGGAAGTTTAGACTGCCAAAAGAACTGTTGATTCAATTCTATAGAGGTGTTATTGAATCTATTATCTGTTCCTCTATAACTGTCTGGTTTAGCTCTGCGACTAAGCATGACAGATATAGACTTCAAAGGATAATTGGAACTGCAGAAAAAATTATTGCTACTAATTTGCCATCTATTGTGGAATTGTATACCACACGAGCTAAAAAGAGGGCGATGAAAATATATACAGATTCCACACATCCTGGACATAATCTGTTTCAATTGTTACCCTCAGGGCGACGTTTTAGGGCATTCCATACTAGGACAACTAGATATAGAGATAGTTTCTTTCCAAGTGCTATCAAACTGTTGAATAATTAATTTTTACATTTCTTCTTCCTTTTAAAATAATAGGTTATATTGTAGTATTGTACTGTGTTTTTATTGTTGACTATATGATTCTTATATTTCCTTTTATATAGAGAGAGCATTTTTACCAAAACAAATTCTGGGTGTGTCTAACCACACTTGGCCAATAAAAAGTATTCTATTTTTGGGGAAGGAAGTGGAATAGAAATAAACTGAACAAATGCATGAACAAACAAAGCAGAATTCATCAGTGACATTCACAAAAAACTAATAGAACTCTTCATAAAATGTATCTCTAAGAAGCAGATGTTTGAGGCAAACTGGGGACAACACTTGCACTGTGATTGCTGGGGACAAAAGACCAAGCTGGGTAGAACTTGGGATTGTTCCTAACTAGTACTGAGAGGACGCAGGGAGGGAGACGAGGACATGTTTGCACCAGGAATCAGAACAAAGCAAAATAATGAATTGTGTTTCATAGGCCTATTGGGAAAATGCCTAAATGGAAAAGAATTACATCTGGTCCCTTGCACTCTGTTCCTTAAACCCCATCTATGCTGGGATGCAGTTCCAGAAATGATTCTCAGACTGAAATGCAGGCCCCAGGCTGAATATTTCTTCAACCTTGCAATAGGGAGTAAAAAAAAAAGGAAGTGCAACATTGGCATGCAAACAAGAGGTCAAGAAGCCAGAGCAGAAAGTGCAGCCTCTGTGCTTCAGCAAACTGATCCAATATTCACCCATTTATGTTCCGGTACAGGTAAATTTGAACTACTGTTCCAAGACTAAGCCAGCTTGGCTGGCCACTGGTCATTGCTGGCAGGGGCACCCTGGATGCTTTGCCCCCCCCCCAAAGGAAACATATTGCCCTCCAATAGTTCTGGACTGGAATTGTACTGATATTCATCTAAAGTTCTAATAACATGACTCAGCTAATGATTGCCAATTGATAACGTGCCAGGATGTATCTTGTTCATCCAGTTGTGTGACAAGACACACAACTAAGCTGTGGCTGAGCTCCTCGACAATTATTTTCAATTCATTGCAGCAAGTTACAAAGACTTTACGTTGACACTAAGAGGATTCTAGCCATCATTGTAGTAACTCCAACAATACAAAGAAAAGGGGGGAAATAGCAATAAATGAATGAAAAAGCATCTAGGAAAGCAAAACCACTTCCTCTGTCCAAATCACTCCCTCTGTTTGTTTTTAGTACTTTGGAGGCCTCTGTATATTTCACTGTGTCAGACAAGATGCATTAACCGTCACCTATGAGAAGAAATTCAAAGTAAATCACAGATGGAAATGGTATGTAACAATTACTCAAGTGTCAGAGGGAGAATAAACCACAAAGCGGCAGGGGGAAATCTGAAAGGACATGGATGCTTTAGCAGCAATGTGGAAACTGCCAAGCTGAAGCTTTTTAATATTCATCCTCGTCCAAGGGATAAAACAAAATAATCCAAGTGCAATGAGAATGCCCTGTCATTGACAATAATTGCCAGCGGCGCTCGGCGGCTCTGATCATTCGCCTTTTGTTTCACTTAGTCTGTCTTGAAAAGATTCATCTTTGATGGTGAGCTGTTGGGATGAACTTCAATATTTCCACATTCTGTGTGTGTGCAAGACACACACACAGAGAGAGAGACAGAGAGACAGAGAGAGAGAGAATGTGTGTGCATGCATTTCAACCGTTAGACTAATTTTTCTTCCAACAGCCAAAGGAAATGAGTCTCAGACTATTGTGAAGTTGTAAGTAGGGAAAAATAAATTCCCTTTCAGAGCTGCATTTTATGGGAATCTTTCCCCCCTGCAGTACATTCCCATGTAGTTTCATCACAATATATTCTGAAAGGGTGTATTTTGGCTATTAGAAATCTTTGTGGATCCTGGAAGAAAATATGACCTGGACCCACAGTAGGCAGAACACAATAAATACTCTAAAATAAAATGCATAAATAAATAGTTTGATCTTGCACAAATTTGATCCCAACAGCTAGTAGTGGGCATGCTGGCTTTGAGATTCTGGGATGTACTATGAAAAGAAGCAATTTGTTCCCCATGTGTGCAGATGTGGTGCTCAGACAGAAGAACAGGAGTAGTCTGAAATTCTACTGCTTAGTATAGTTAAGTCGTAAAAAGAGAGCGCCCAGCTGAATCAGTGCGGAGTCAACTCCTACATAAGTTCTGTTGATTCAGTGGACCTACTTTTGTTGCAGCTGACTATGCTGAGCCATAAGATTTCAACCACAGTGTGGAAATGCAACACGATTCCTCTCCGTGTCCAATACAAAATGCTCAAAATGAATGTAAAAAGGGGGGCATCAGAGGCTATTGTAGGTTACTTGGAGAAGACTTCAACTGCAGAAAGCTTGCAGAAAGCAGTCTTATCTACCCAAGTAGCAAAGTTGTTTAACCTGGATGTTCTGGCTAAGAAGTTTGAAAAATGATAAGGTGTACAGCACTTGGGTCAGAGAGTCCTAGCAGGTGTTATGTTTTGATATCCAATGCTGGCATCCATTGATATCTGCTGATCAGTTTGCTCATTGCTGAGGTACTTGGTTGTCATTTTACCAATTAGTGAACTGTACACATCCAAGAAGTAGATATTTGTTTGCAAGCAGAAGATGGACTTCTCAACAAGGTGTATAAGGGCTTTTTTCAATGCTTATGTTTTCTGCTCTACTGTTTCTTCTCTTGTCTTTTTAATAAGGATGTGTGCTTTCTCCATGGGCATGTTTGCAGTCACCAAATTTCAAAATAACCTCCCATCGGCCTTTGCAGGACAGCACCTAATGCACATCTGAATGTGGATGAATACTATAGTGGTCCTCTGGTCCTCATTGCATTGGAGGAGTGACCATCTTGACACCACAAAGAGCATTATTTATCTAAAAGTAGATCCCCATTGATTTCAAAACCAAATAACTACATTTGATTGAGATTACAACTGTTGTGGGAATGATAACAAAGTTTACCATGTATAAACACTTAACAGCCTTCCAGATGTTCTTGGGCTATATCTCCCATCATCTCCCATCATTCTTCACCACTTGTGATAGTGACTGATGTGAGTTGCACTCCACCAACATTTGGAAGGCTATAAGTTGTCCAGCCCTGGAATATCATTCTCTTGTGACATGCAGCTTTAGGTAGAAGCACATCTTCTGAGTTGAAACTGCAGTCCCCACTCCCAAACCACAGTTTGCCAGTATGACTGGCCAATTCAAGACAGTTCAGTACAATTTCAACAAAACCAGAGATCAAGACCAAATTTCTCGAAGCAAAATTCTTGATACAGGAGTAAGAAGGCTTCAGGCTAGATTCCCACCAAGGCCAGGTGGTCCATAAGTTTGTCCTGGAGTGCACATCCAATTCAGGAATTTGTGTGCCACAAGGGGGCTTAAAGCCAAAGAAGCAGCACCCTGGAGAATCAGCATCATGACTCACATGGAGGGACCCAATAAAGAGCAGAGGCTCCCCTCAGCAAACATGTTGTTTTTCCACATGTGTGAAGGTGCCAGGACTTGAACTAGAGAGGGTAAAATTATGGTAAACATATAGCAGGAATGAAGTACCTCATGTGATGTAGTGGAGAGAGTAAGAGAGTAAGAGACATGTGTTGGATTCCCTGGCTTTACAAGATGGAACTGATATAACCTCTCCTTAAATATCTCACTTGCCTTGAAAAATCTGTTAGAGTTGCTATTAATCAGTTTTTACTTGATGATACATAGCCATGAATAACGACTGAACAGGGCTTATGTTGGACAGTGGGAGTGTGGGGGCAGGACACACCATAATTCTCATTATAATGAGGAAATAAAGGAAGTGTGGGTGAAATCCTTAATCCTAGCTCTAGCTTGAAGCATTGGAGTTCTTATTAGAATATGAGAATACACCCACAACTCAGTCAAGACAAGGTTTTTGTTTTAATCCTGGTGGAGGACATGAACTCATAAGATACAGACTTCTTCCTGCTCACATTGTGTTATAGTTAATTTTAATGACTTGGAGCTGCTATGAGGCACTCCACAGGATGAGCAGCATGTGGAATGAGGCGTTGGACTATTGTACCAGCAATAAATTATGCTTTGCGGCAGATCTATGGCCCCATTTTCAAATATCTCAATCATAGTAGCATTAATATGCAGGCACATGCCTTTAATATCCAGTATAGATTGATAGAGACATGCATATAGTCGCCATATGGAGTATTTCTGGGATGCGGTAAATTAAAGACAGCTTAAGGGCACTCTCTGGGCATTTCTTCTACAGGAAGAAAATTAAAACTACACCGGTAGTGATATGTTATGAGATTGCAAGCAATAAATAGTCTAGAAACTCTCACACCCTGTCCCATGGAATGTCAAAAGATGTCTCATACTACAATTGATGTGTTGGTATCAATGAATGCCCTACCGCAGTCATAGAATAAAGAGTTCAGATTCTAAGGAAAGCTGCCACTCATTGGTGGAGAGCATGTCCTGCATGAAAAGAGCTCCAGATTCAGCTTCCAGCATTAACATCTCAGCTTGGGAGAGCAGCTGCCGGTGAGTGTCAACAAGAAGAGCCTATAAACCATGGATCTTACTAGTGATAAGACGGCTTCCCATATTCCCAACCTACATATTCTGCATGCAGAAGTTTGTGAATGTTTTCCCAAATGTTCTCTAGATGCATGTCAGGGTTTTCTCAATGAAAGAATCTAGCACCCACTTTTCTAAAAGATAGCTTGTTTCATGGCAGTCATTCTTCCCTGCAGTAGAGATGGGAACGAATAGAAAAAATGGCATTTTGTTTTGTTTCATTAAGGAGTTTGGTTCGTTTCATTTTGTTTTTTGAAAACTTTTGCAAAAAAAATCATTTCATTGTTTCATTAATTCGTTATTCGTTTTTACCTGCTTTTTTTCCAGTGCCCATTGCGTGGCCACTGGGGCCCAGTCGGAGCTGGGGGGTGCCTACGAATGGGTGAGGGAGGAATAAAGAGGGGGAGGGGTGTTGGAGCCGCACTACTCTGGCTGCCTAAGTGCAGCCTCCTTATCTCCCCTCCTGATCGGCCCTGCGATAATGGGCCATGGAAGGGAGGCGCAAGGGGCAGCGGCTTTGAAGCCGCACTGCTCTGACCGCCTAAGTGTGGCCTCCTTATGTCACCTCCTGATTGGCCCCATGATAACGGGCCGCGGGAGGAAGGTGCAAGGGGGGCGGCTTCGAAGCCGCGCTGCTCTGGCCGGCTGCAGCCTGCTTATCTCCCCTCCCGGGGCTGGGCTGAGGCTCAAGCCCGCCACGTCCCTCAATGGCACCAACAAGGTGCATGCTTCTTCCGTGCAGCTCGGAGCGAAAGGACCTCCGGACCAGCACCAGGTAGGAGACAAACCTAACTGAACCTATTTTTCTCAGTTCAGTTTGTTTTGTGTTAAATCTACACCTAGGGTCGTTGTTTATTTCATTACGTAACAAAACAAATAACAAATAATGAAACAAAAAAATTCATTTCGTGCCCATCTCTACCCTGCAGTACACTGTCATGAGAGAGATCTGGGAATGCTTTAGGATGTACTTGGTGGGTTCCCAAAGGGCAACGTTCAAACCCAATATGCAGAACTAACACCCTATATAGATACCCTATGCAATTTAGGGCATGCCCCAGAATGTTCTATGGTGCTTAAAGGTTCCCTGACACACTCAGGGGTTTCCCAGAGAGGAAATAATTTGAGGACTAAGCTGGTTTCTTATCCTAAAGTGCCACCTTGTGTTTATAAAATGAAATAAAATTTATTTTGTGGAGGTTCATAGTAGATAAACTGCTGGAAATTGTTTGAAAGGTAAGTAAGTAAGTAAGTAAGTAAGTAAGTAAGTAAGTAAGTAAGTAAGTAAGTAAGTAAGTAAGTAAGTAAATAAATAAATAAATAATGCAAATTACAGTTCTGAGAACTCCAGTAGTTTTTCTAATGAGAAATGGAATTTGGTACCACAAGGAGAGAGATACGGCACTTCAGCGTGGCCTCCGTGTCAAGGACCATTTAGTCTCTTTCAACTAAATCACCTCTTTTTAAAAGTTTGAAGAGATGTTATAATAACCTTTCAAAGAATAGGAGAAGGGAAAGACTTAGTAAACCGAGCAGTATGCAAGGGTGAGAGTTATCACCTGCTTGAACAAGAGCAATACATTTCTATCAACAGACATAAGCTTCCATTCTGCAAATCAATACCAGGGAATTGAGAAGATTAAATGTGCTCAATGAGCTGCACATTAGAGTTAATCTCAAAGTCAGGCCTCTGGTAAACTTGCTTCTGTCTGATAGCTTGTACTGTACTGTCACAGAAAGTAATAAGCCTATGCCGAGAATGGGAAAACCACTATTGATAAGGATGCCTCATGAACAACAGTGACTGAACTGGCTCTTCTAGACAGATAAGCAAAATTATTCAGACATGGGATATTTTCAAGGTTTTCTTAGTCCTCTACTTTCATATGGGAAGAGTTCTTCTGACTAGACATGGGCACGACTTGGCGAAATTCTCGTTTCTGTTTCCGTTTCTCGTTTCCGTAACGACAATTACTCCACCAGAACTCAAACTCGAACCGACTAAAGAAAAATTGGGTCTGATTTGTCGTTGTCATTCCTGGCATCGCAATGCCAAGCGGCACAGGAAAAAAGTTTTAAAAATAAAAAAAAACCTGATTCCTGGCCAAAAATGAGGCGAAAATATGCCTGCCTGAGGGCACCTACCAGAGGGGTGGTTTCTGGGGGGGGGGCTCCCCCCTCTCCTCTCCTGGGCTGCGCAAAGTGCGCATCCTCGTCAAGTCGCAACTCGCCAAGCGGCACGGCAGAGAAAAAAAGTTGTAAAAATAAAAAACCCCGATTCCCGGCCAAAAAAGCAGGCAAAAATATGCCTGCCTCAGTGAGGGCACCTACCAGAGGGGTGGTTTCGGGGAGGGGGGTCCCCGGCCTCCCCCCCTCCTCTCCTGGGCTGCGCAAAGTGTGCATCCTCATCGAGTCACCAACTCGCCAAGCGGCGCGGCACAGAAAAAAGTTTTTAAAAAAAACCCGATTCCCGGCCAAAAAAGCAGGCGAAAATTTGCCTGCCTCAGTGAGGGCACCTACCAGAAGGGTGGTTTCTGGGGGGGGGTCCCCGGCCTCCCCCCTCTCCTCTCCTGGGCTGTGCATCCTCGTCGTCTCGCCAACTCGCCATGCCATGCGGTGCGGGCGGGGGATCCAAAATGGGGCGACCGCAATATTTATTTTGAAATCGCGTGGTCCAAAAACACACCAAAGCACCACAGAAACATGCGAAAATAGCTATTTTAAAACTGCCTGAGTTTTTACAGTGGCAGCAGTGGGTTTTTCTTGCAACAAAATGTCTCCATTGATTTTATTTTATTTTATTTTTATTTTTATTTTTTTACACCTGCGCAATGATGGGCTGGCCATGGGAGTGGACCATGCAAATTTTTGGAACCATTCCACCAATTGCATGGCCACTTGGCCAGGTTTTGACCGAGACTTCTGGGATGTGCCAGTCGGGCATAAAAAGCCACTAACCCTAGCCCGAACCCGAACCCAAACTCTAACCCTAACCCATACGCCAGTACACTGTCCTTCTTAGTGGGTCAGAGAGGCACCCAGAGGTGCACCCCAGTAACTCACCCTAACCTTACCAGTAACCCTAAGCCTAGCCCTTGCGCTAACCCCTAACCCCAAGCCAGATCTGTGTACTTGCATTGCACTACAGCAAGTACACTTCCCTTCTTAGTGAGTCACAGGGTGCCCGTAGGGGTCCTCTGTCACTTCGTTCCCCAGCCCAAGTGCAGGCAGTGAGTCACAAAGGCACCCGAAAGAGAGGTGCCTCTGCCTGCTGCAACTGCAACTTAATGGTATGCATATCCAATTGGCTATGCATGCCATTTTGTAGCGGGCCAGAGGAGGCACCCACCCCAGAGAGGTGCCTCCAGGAGCCCACTTTCCCTTCATGGCAGGCCAGAGGAGGCACCCACCCCAGAGAGGTGCCTCCAGGAGCCCGCCCCCCCCAAAACCAGTACTAAAGACAGATGAAAAAATGACAAACGAAACGACAAATTAATGGAAAATTTCGCAAAAAACGGAAACGAGCCGAAACAGGCCGGCTCCGACACACAACTCGAAACGTAATTTTTCCTGGTCGTGCCCATCTCTACTTCTGACTTCATTTTTCTTCATATCTAATGTCTGCCCATTGAGTGCCCCATGTTGTGTAGTTGTTAGACTAGGATTCAGGAGACCTGGATTTTATTCTGCCATGGAAACACATGGGGAAGTGTGTGTGTGTGTGTGTGTGTGTGTGTGTGTGTGTTGTGTCATTACATGATCCCATATCCATGGAGTTTACTTGGCAGGAATACTGGAGTGGTTTGCCAGTTCCTTCTCCAGGCGCCTACAGCACCTGGTATTCCCTGGTGGTCTCCCATCTAAGTACTAACCAGGGCCGACCCTGCCTAGCTTCCGAAATCTACTAAAAGTACTCCTTAAATACCTCTCTTGACTTAGAATTCCTATTTGATCATTGCACATCAGTTCTGATTTGACAGTATGTAACAACAACAAAATGTTTGTCCAGGGACGGACAATGAACTGCACAAAGATAAGACCAATTGCCCTGGGTTTCTTTTGAGTGAAAAGTTTTGATCTGGGCATTGACTGGAACCCCAGAGCTAAGTCATCTATGGTCCATTCCTTCCACGTCAGATCTGAACATCTTGTGAGGACCTGGTTCCAATCTTCTGTCCTCTCCAGAAACCACCGGGGGAAATACAACCCATGGAAATATGCCAGATGAAGGGAAGACAAAAAGCAGGAGTATCTGAAAATCTGATTTTGTTTGTTTTTCCTTTTAGCTTGTAGGGCTCTGGACACCACCTTTTCACTACATCTTGAGGCCTTTGGGAAGAGAAAAAGCCCCTTCTGGAAAAATAAAACAAGAGGTAGTTGGGAACTGGAAGTCTGAGGGGGTGCCTTGGTGCCAGAAAGGTGACATTGAAGGTTCTGATGCTGCCTGTTGGCCACACATAGTCATCCATTTTCTACATAAAGAATACATAAAGAACCTACCCGGCAATTAAGATCAAGCCAGGGGGCTCTCTTGAAAGAGCCATCCCTCAAGGAGGTGAAAGGGATGGCTTGCAGACACAGGGCCTTCTCGGCAGCTGTCCCCAAGCTATGGAATGCCATCCCAAGTGAGATCTGCCTGGTGCCAACACTGATGACATTTCGGCGCCAGGTAAAAACCTTCCTGTTCCAGAAGGTTTTTAATGGATACAATATAGACTGTGGGTCTTCTGATGGCAATTTTAGTGTAATAATTTTAGTGTAAGGTTTTTATTATTGTTTTAACTATTTATTGTTATTTGGTGTTTTTAACTGTTTTAATTCTTTGATTGGAAGCTGCCCAGAGACCTTTGGGTAGTGCGTGGCGTATATGGGCATTTATACACGACCCCTAAGCTGCGCTGCAAATGACTCCCAGCTCCGGAGCTTAGAAATGTTTTCCCACCAGCTCCAGAGTTTGGAGACAATTAAGTGCGACCCCGCCCACTTTAGCACGACCCAGCACACTTTTCTTGTACCTTCTCTTTGGAGGTGAAAATAATTTGATGCGGATAAGAGTGCCAGGCTCTCATGGCTTGTCTGTTGTTTTTTTGCCTCCCGCCCCTTTAAGAGCTCCTTGAGACGGAACCAGGAAGTAACGGGGCTCGTGGCAAGTTCGACCGCACCGGCAGGTTAGTAAAGATTTCTTTTGTCCTTTTTTTCCCTCCCCCCCTCACGCCGACAGGAGCAGGAAGTGCTGAGGGGTGGGGATGCAGGAACAGAAACGAACCCCCAAGATCTCTGGTCCGAATTTAAGGGACCAGCAGATCTTAGGGGTCGTGTGAAAAGGCCCTAAGCTGTAAAAATTAAATAAATAAATAAATATTATATATTCTGCAAAAACAAACCTATTTTTTCACCAAGTATAGGCTTGGAAAAGGAGCCTCGGAATGGCCCTAAACACCATAGGAAACATGTGGTTACTCACAGCCAAGTGCAAAGGATGATGGGAGTTTCAGTTTGGCAACTTCTAGTGATCCATGTGTTCCCAGCCTGAGTCTTATGAAGGTGAGCGTGAGCATCAGTGTCAAGCTTAAACCTTTCTTGCTCTTCTTCCATCTTTCCTTAGAGGAGGGTCAGATCCTGGCCTTATTGTCCCAGTTAGTCCACTGAGGTTTAATATGAGTTGCCCAGACAAGAAGCAGACAACTCTTGTTTAATAAAGGGCAGAAATGAAAATGTAAAAATCACGTGGAAGGAAAGAAGCACCAAGTTGGAAAACTTCATACAAACCAAGCTGTGAAGCTACTATTCTCAGCAGTATCCATACATTCCTTTCAGTTTAATTTCACCACTTCACCATGTCTCTTCTAGGGTTTATGAGGCTCACCGGAAAGCACTTCTGGTGCCTCCAACAGGTCCAGGAAGGCCATTGGAGATCTGTTAGGGGCAGCATCAGCCCTCAGGTAAGTGTAGGTGGCCCCAGACAGCCCCCCCCAGTCCTGACCCGACCCAGCATCCGCATATCGTGGATTTTCAAGGTCTGGTTGGGTCCCTAACCCCTGCGATAGGCAGGGGTTTACTGTATTACAAAAATATGAAAACAGGTAAAAATTGTAAAAGCAAAAATATAGAAAATAAGATTCAATTTGGTAATGTATGACATGCAAGCCAATTCCATAAAACAAGGAATTCTACCTAAGTAACTCTGCTAAGATGGACTACAGTATCCTTCCTGACTACAGAGTAAACATTCTCTAAAAGCAACGCCTTGTGGACAGCTCTCTCTAGCTTCCTCCACCACACTCTCCCAAAGTCCTTCTTCCTCCCAAAAGCATTCTCCGCCCTTCTTCCTGATGCTTCCAAGCATTATCTCTAATCAGTGACCCAAGATCTGCATATTAAATTAAGTCTCTGGGCTCTTATTCCCGCCTTCGATTCCCACGGAAATGATGTTTCGCTTCTCCACCATCTGGCTTTGTTTTGTCTTCTTTCTGAGTTCTGTGCTTCTCTGTGCTGATAAGCTGACATCTGCAAAAAGCTGCAAAACAACATGATACAAATCCTTGAGCTTTCTGCTCTAGTTAGAAATCTATGAGAAACTACTACATAACCCATTCAATAGTCCTAATTCCCTGGCATGCCCCCGTTAAGCTAAAACTCCTAGATTTACAGCCTAGCATTTTTAATATATTAATCTACTACAGCAAATAAACATGCAAAGCTAATATCTCTCCATTGTCAATACCTCACATTACAGTAAGGATACCTCATAATATATTGTTGCTAGGACAACCCATTTCCTCCTTCCTTACCTCCCCCAGCTACTGTGAGCATTACAGTTAAGTTCAGAATGGACCCAGAAGCTTGAGGAAGCTCCCAAAGGATGTCATCATCTCTGATCATCAAACAAATCCAAGATTGTCATGCCTAGGAGCCCTTGTACCTCTGCACCAATGTTGGTAAATGCCTACCATAAGCACACCTAATTCACTCAGGAATCGGGAAAGTTTATATCCCATTCTGTGCTGTATGAAATCTCAACTAAAATGGATCTCATACCTTGTTTTAAAGAGTCTCGTGGGGTAGTCATTAGATGATTTAGGTAAAATATTTTACTCTAGAATGAACCCATGATTCTTATAAATCGTCTTGGCTGCAATCATATGCAGCCTTAGTTGGGAGTACATTCCACTGAACAAAGTGGATCTTACCAGTAAGTGAGATACATGTAAGAGCCTGTGATGAATCTACACACTACCTCTGTAGAGTCATCCTAATAAAAAGAACTATGAGGTAAAATTATTATGAGGCCACTTGTGAGCTTTCTCATCCATTCAATTTTGTGTCATGCCCTCTTTCTTTTGGAAAATTATAGTCATTTCCTGTGATCATACCTTTCATATATCTTTTACTTTGCTCAAAGCCACCTCTATTAAAGTTGCTCAGCTACATATGTAATTTAGTTGCTTCTTCAGGCAAAATAGCCTTCCTTTCTTTTTGGAGGGCAATAACTCCTGGGGTTTCATTAAAGCATCAGGTTTTCTCCACAGCTTAGATTTTTTTTCATGCTCCAGTTTGTTTTGGGGTGTTTACAAAAAAAAAAAACACCAACAACCAAGTTCTAATCAATGAAATGCCAACATTTAAATACTTTGTACTAATGAAAAGAAGTAGTGTTACAAATAGATCTGTAAGGTGCTACAAGCAATGTGAATCCCTTTTAGAGGGATGACTCATAAAAGTACAAATATAATTAATGCCAATTTACTTGGCCTGACATTTCTGGAGCATCTGTTTATCCACCTAATCAGACACTTAGTACGGCAGCATCAGAACACCTTGAAGTTTCAAATTTATATTTAAAATGTACTTGGCAATGTCACCAATACACTCTATTGGGACTTTGCAAAACTGATCTGACATGTTCTCTATAAATAGAAACCCCCCACTCCCAAGCTTAGAGAAGTGATTTTTTTGTGTGGGGGGGCGGCAACTCAGCTAGTTATATACTTTAGATGTTTGAGGAAAATGTGCATGCTTCTATCACTATGTATGATTTAATAAATATACAGTATATTTTAATAAGCATAAGTACATAAGTGGAAAACAAACCATGAAAGGAACAGCTCTTGTTCAATTTTAGAAATCATAACTAAAGGAAGTAGCTGCAGACTGCATTCATAGGTGCCAACATTAGAGATGTAGAGATGTAGTGCCTTTTGGAATAATTCTGTAAGGAAATCTCCTCCACAATTCCATCAAAGCAAAAGAGGGGGTTGAGCCACGTGGCCATCACAAAACATAAATAAATGCAAAAAATAGGCTACAGGTGATACCTTTATAGGCAACTAATAAAAATAAAAAACATTGCAAGCTTTTGAGTGCATAACACTCTTCATCAAAGAAGGTCCCAAATGTTCAAACATGGCAAAAGGTGTGCTATGCCAAGTTATTCTTAAAGTTCTTGGTAGAGATGGGCACGACCAGAAAAATGACGTTTCAATTTTTCGTTTGTCGGAACGGGTCCATTTTGTTCCGTTTCCGTTTGTTGTGAAAATTTTCAAAAAAAATTCGGTTTGATGTTTCGTTCGTCATTTCTCGTTTCTACTGCGATTTAGCATGATTTGACTTCCCAGAGCATGGGGCGTCCCGCAATGACCCAGAGCAGGCGGAAAACACTTTAAACTGGGTGATGAATAATATATTTAATAAATATATCATAGCATAAGACTGCATCCTATGCAATAATGCAAACAAAGTGGGCAGAATGCAATATTCTTTTTTTTTCTCTTGGTCAACGCTGACTGAACCGGCCACCCTACTTGGTCTGGCTGCCTGTTATACTTTTGTTTTGTTTTGTTTTGAAGCCTTTATCCATCCCATTTCCCCTCCACCTCTCAGAGGTAGCAGGAGACACAGTATTCCATTCCTCCCCCAAATCTGGATGAGGGTCCTCTCCTCTCAATGTCCCCAATCATCTCCAATGACACTCCTTGTAAAGCCAAGCAAATGCCACCCTGGTCAACTAGCGGTCAGAGATTCAGATGCTTTCCCCCCTCCACTCATCCGGATGAGTGCACCTCAACCTCTTGGGGAATCATCGCCAGCTGGAGTATTCCAAGGAGCTCACTGGCAGAATCTCCAAGGATCAAATTCAGGACAGAGCAGAGGGAGCGCCCGGTGGGACCGCCCGGTGGGAGCACCCTGGAAACGCCATACCAGCGTGGCCCAGCCGAGCTGCCTGCCCAGCCTTTGCCTGGGCAGGTTTGTCCTTTGCCTCAGATTCTTGGCCCAGCGCGACGACTGAGGAGCCCGGTTCGCTCATGGAGAAGACCTTCTCCCTCCTTGACCAGGTGGCACAGTTCCAGGCCCATCTCCAGGGCAGAGATTGTTTCAGCCACCTACTTTGGAGGCCACTAGTCCAGAGTTCTGCCAACCCAGTGGAGGAGACACAGTCCATGCAGGAAAGCCACGAAGCCAGAGTGCCAGGGAACCTGAGGGAGGGATTGTTTCAGCTGCCTACTTTGGAGGCCACAGTTTTTCCTAGCCATGAGACCAGTTCCACCAACCCAGAGGAGGAGACACAGTCCATGCAGGAAAGCCAGAGTGCCAGGGAATTACTTTCCTATCCTCCTCATAGAGGATAGGGTACTTGAAATAGAAATAGAAATGGAAATGGAAATACAAATAGAAAGATAAATAGAAATAGGGTACTAGAAAGAGAAAGAGAAATTTGGAGGATACTAGGGTACTATAGGATAGATAGGGTAATAGAGTAGAGATGGGCACGACTTGAAAAAAAAAATTTTTCGAGTTGTCGTTAGTCGGGCCGGTTCCGTTTTGGCTTGTTTCCGTTTTTCAAGAAAATTTGCAAAAATTAGTCGGTTCGTTTTTTTTCATTTTTTCATTGTCGTTAGTACTGGTTTGGGGAGGGGGTAGCGGGCTCCTGGAGGGAGCTGCAGGAGTCAGCCAGAGCCACAAGTGACGGACTGGCAGACTCTTTGCACCCGCTGTGTCTCACGTACTTGCATGTAGTGCAATGCAAGTAGATCTGGCTTAGGGTTAAGACGGGTTAGCGCAACGGCTAGGGTTAGGCTAGTTATGGGTGAGGTTAGGGTGAGTATTGGGGTGCACCTCTGGGTGCCTCTCTGACCCACTTAGAAGGACAGTGTACTGGCGTATGGGTTAGGCTTAGGGTTCGGGTTTGGGCTACGATTAGTGGGCTGTTTATGCCCGATTGGCACATCCCAGAAGTCTCTGTGGTCAACCTGGCCAAGTGGCCATGCGATTGGTGGAAAATTTGCATGGTCCACTCCCATTGGCGAGCCCATCATTGCAAATGTGCAGGTGTAAAAAAATAAAATAAAATAAAATAAAATAAAATAAAATAAAATAAAATAAAATAAAATAAAATCAACGGAGACTTTTTTTGCAAGAAAAACCCACTGCTGCTACTGTAAAAATTCAAGCATTTAAAATAGCTAATTTCCGCATGTTTCTGTGGTGCTTTGGTGGGGTTTTGGGCAACGATTTCAAAAAAAAATATTGCGGTCGCCATTTTGGATCCCCCGCACTGCATGGCAAATGGATGCGCCCTCCCAGCCTGGTACCAGCAGCGCAGCAGTAGCAATAGCCAAGGAGAGGGGGCGGAGAACCCCCCCCCAAATAAAACACCCTTCTGGCCTGGTAGGTGCCCTCAGACAGTTTTCGCCTACTTTTAGGGCTGGGAATCGGGTTTTTTTTTAACTTTTAAAAACTTTTTTTCTATGCCGCTTGGCATTGCGCGATGCAAGTAACGAGCACGACAAATCAGACCAAATTGTTCGTTCGTCGGTTCGAGCTCGAAGTCTGGCGGAGTAATTCCCGTTTCCATTTCCGTAGAGTAACGGATACGAGTAACGGAAACGGAAATGGGAATACCGCTAAGTCGTGCCCATCTCTATAATAGAGGATAGGGTACTACTTGAGGCTGCTAAATCCAGCAGGGGCAAGCTGCTGCAGCGGATGCCATGGGGTAACAACCTGTATCATATCAGTATCCCACAGCAAGGGATTTCCAAACCTGGACTGTAACTGGCGGGAGTGACTTTTCCCCACCCCCGATGTCGGAGGACAGAGTCCCCCAATTCCAAATAGTTGGTGTCCCTATTAAAGTTGTTCTCCTCAAGTGATTTGCCACCTCTTACCGCCCAGAGGCACGAGGTGGGGGCAGCCGAGGTTGCTGCCTCGGCAAGTCAAGGAGACTGGCCAACAGGATGCATATCGGCTCGGAGACTAAACTTGAACCAGTGAGCCACTGATAGGCTGAAGGAGAAGCACCTGGAAGGCCTCCTCCAAGCCGTGGAGTACCGGGAGCCTGACAGGCAGGCAGGTAGGCAGAGGGGCGGGCGGGCAACCAGGCAGGCAGGGAAGCAGTAAGTCTTGCTTGCAGGTAGGAAGGCAGGCTTGCAGGGTACCCACCCAGGCTAGGGAAGGCACAAAGCCAAAGTGCCAGAAGGGAGGATTGTTTCTCCACCCAAGGAGACCGAGTTTCATCAACCCAGGACACAGAGTGGATGCAGGAGAACACAGGACACAGAGTGGATGCAGGAGAACAGGGCTATTTCTTTAAGGGAGGGATTGTTTCAGCTGCCTACTTCGGAGGCCACAGTTTTGCCTACCCAGGAGACCGGGTTGCCTTCCCTCTGAGCAGTTTTATAATAATAATAATGTTGGTTGCGTTGTTGGTGGCAGCCAGACGCAACCTTGAAAGAAAAGAAAGATTTCTGTGAATCCCTGGTTAGTTCCAGGTAGTTGATGTCTCTGATGAAGTTTGCCTCCCTTGGCCATTCATTCCGTCAGCCAGAGACAGAGTGGATGCATGCAAGAAGGGTGGAGTTCAAGGAAGGATTCTCCCCTCCTTGCCCTAGGGATTTTGGGCCTGTTAGAGGCAGGAGTGAGTTTACACCCCAGGAGACCGAGTTTCATCAACCCAGGAGACAGGGTGGATGCTGGAGAACAGGGCTATTTCTTTAGTGCTGTAAGGAGAGCTAGGCCCCTGCTAATCAGACTTAGAGGTAGGTTGTTGTAAAGTGCATCTCGACCACTTTGTAAGCAGAGTGGCTCCAAAACCCCAGGGAAGGGAGGAACGCATTGAGGAAGGCAGGTATTAGGGTGTACTACACTCAGACCGGCCATGGCCAATGGGGAAATATTGGGCCTACACTGACCCTAGAAAAAAAATCTTCCTGGGCTGCTATAAAGACCAGGGAAGCCCTATAAAAACTGGGCTAAGTATGTAGCCCTTATTAGATCCATGCATGCAGCGGAATTACAGGCAGTCAGGCAGACAAGGGTGGAAGGCAGGCAGGCAAGTGAAGCATTCAGGCATTCAGGGAGGCAGTCATACAGACAGAGCAGACAGCCAGGCATAACTGTGTTGCGCTGGTGCGGAATGTTAGGATGGGAGGCATACAGGCATTGGTTCGATGGGATTCAGGGGGGTTAGGGAAAGTTGCTCGGCTGCAACCCAAACAGTGTTATCTGGTCCAAAATTATAAACATTTATTGGTCCTCCCTGGTTTGGAGCCAGGCAAGGGCTAGGAAAATTGGGCCTACAGAATCAGACTCCCTTCAAATGACACTTTGAGTGGTCCTCCCTGGTGTGGAGCCAGGCAAGGGCTAGGAAAATTGGGCCTACAGAATCAGACTCCCTTCAAATGACACTTTGAGTGGTCCTCCCTGGTTTGGAGCCAGGCAAGGTCTAGAAAAATTGGGCAATAATCGAACCCTTCAAATTGAGTGGGAATGCAGGAAGGCAGGCAGGCAGGTAGGCACAGGGCCAGGCAGGCAGGTAGGCTGGTAGGCAGGCAGGCAGGCTGGCAGGAAGTCAGGCTTCCAGGGAGGAAGCCTAGCTGGGAGGCAGGCATAATTGCCGGCAGGCAGACATAAGTGTTGCTCTGGTAGAGCATGTTAGAGCAAGGGAGGTCTGATTGGAAGGAACCGGTGGAGGAACGACTGTGGACCTAGGTCTTGGAGTGTTGGGGTAATCCCAACGTGGAAAGGTTGAAGCGGATGATAGTCAGCCTTTCCACGGTCTCTGGGTCCAGACGAGAGCGGCAAGGCCTCAGTACATCTCCCATTTGTGAGAAGACAAGCTCACTCTGGACACTGGTGGGTGGGATGGACAAGAGGTCCAATGCCAGAGTCGAAAGAGCGGGCCAGAGGTCTGCCTTTCTGGCCCAGTAGTGGAGTGGGTCCAAGGTGAGGGGTTGGAGGGGCTCGGCCATGTACTCCCTCACCATGGTCAGAGCGGGGTCCGGTTCTTCTTCCTCCCTTGCCTCCACTGAGGAGGAGACTGCCATGGCTAGGGCAGAGGCCAGGTAGTTGGCTGCTGGTACGGAACCTGGTCTCTGGGTGTAAACTCCTGGAGTAGAGGAGGAAGAGGATCCTTGTGAGGATTCCTCTTCTGGATTGCTCTGGCTTCCGTGCGCCCTCAGGAATGCCTGGGCCTGATTTGAGACAGCCCTGCGGACTTGACGGCATAGCTCCGTCTTCCAGGAGTTCAGGTCGGCACGGCTCCCCACCAAGGAACCCTTGATGCAAGGGTGGCACAGGCATGCCATCTGGTACACCCTTTCCCTCCTCAGTGGGCTAAGGCGGGTATCCACGCCGGTCAACAGCCTGTCTGCCAAGGCCCTGCTCTTTGGGAGAAGATCGGCTTCTTCCCGGATATTGGCCTCTAGGCGTTGGCGAAGGGCATGTATCAGGGGGAGTACTTGGCCCAGGCTGGCGTTGTAGTTGCTGAGGATGTGGGTGGTCTCCTCAAAAGGCTGCAGGATACCCACCATCTGGGAGAGGGCGAGCCACTCGGTAGCACCAATGTCCAACACCCTTCCCTCAGGCAGGACGGGAGTGGTTGACATGACGTATTCCACCACTTGCCTCTGCTCCACCAGGCGCTTGACCATTTCATAGGTGGAGTTCCACCAGGTGGTCACGTCCTGGATCAGGACATGCTCTGGTCAGCCCATCTCCGCCTGCTTCTCACGCATCATCCTGGATGCATTGACGCTGCGTGAGAAGTGCCCGACTATTTTCCTGCACTTGTCCAGCAAGGCCTTGGTCTCCAGGGTCCCCTCACACCAGGAGTCCTTCAGTGTACCCAGCCCAATGGCATCGCCCACCACTAGATGCAGTTTGTGTGCTGTGCACACGATGCCCTGGAACCCTGCCCTTTCAACCGCGTTGATCATGTTACGGCCTGCGTCAGTGACCATGAATCCGCGATTGACCTGCCCCTCGGGTCCCCATCCCCACTCTCGCAGTGCTGTCTTGAGGACCTCAGCAATGTGGATGCCTTTGGCACTGTCCTCCATGCTTTGTGCCTGGAGAAGCACCACCCTGTACCCTCTTGGGATGCTGCCTTGTGGCTCCCCCTGCAGCTGTTCTTGGGATGCCCTAGTGTCAAGGACCTCCTTGGGTTGCCACCAATGAGCCGTCAGAGAGAGGTATCCGTGGTGCCCACCGGTCCAGAGGTCGGATGTGAAGTGGATCTTCCTTCCTCTGGCCGCCTGCAGCAGGGCCCGGACCATGTCCCTGACGGACTCATAAAGGGAGGGAATCACCCGCCTGCTGAAGGTACGCCGGGATGGAGGCTTGTACCATGGAGCCACGTGCTTCATCAGGTGCCTGAAGCCCGATGACTCCACAAAGGAGAGGGGCAACCCGTTCATGGCCACCATTTCACCAACCACGCGAGTGGTGGTCTCCTGTGCCTTGGCCCTATTACGTTGGCTGACAAAACTCCCACACAGTGGCACCACTTCCTGCAGAGTGGCCTGCCTCTTCCCACTCTCAGTGGAGCTGTCTCTGGAGTCCTCCTTCCCCATTCCTGCTTCCCCCCCCCCTTTCTCCCTGAGGAGCCAGGGCCTGACACTGTCCCAGGCAGAGTCCCAGGGTGCCTTCGCCATGAGGTGGCTACGCAAGGCACTTGAGGAGAGGTGTTTTGGGTCATTCCCCCTGTGAATGACCACCCCGCATTTCTTGCACACCACAAGCCTCGAGTCTTCACGGCTGTTCTCAAAATGCTCCCAGAGAGAGCCTCGAGGCTTATGGAAAGTACTGCCCCCTCAGGTACTGCCTGCTGCTGCTGTGCTGGTGTTGGTGTGGCTTGTGCCCTGCCTGGAAAATAGACTACTGCTGTCACTGGTGCTACTCTGGGTGGAAAGAGGGCTGCTCCTTCCATCACTGCCTGAAGCCTGCCTTTCGTCTGTTCCTCCCAACAGGTCCTCAGAATCTGGCAGATGTAGATGCAAAGAGCCCGTTTCTGATGCCATTTCCAAGTCCTCGTCTTCTTCCTGATAAAGGGGGGGGTGTCCATGTCAAAGCCTGGTGGCGATGGGTATCACATGCAGTCATCCATGCTTCCCTCAGTGACAGAAGATGGTAGGGTCATACTGGTGGTGGAGCTGCTGCTTGGAGAAGGAGTGGCAGCAATATCACTATCTGCACTACTTCCTGTGCCTTCCTTCAGAAATGTGCCCCTATTTATTTTAGTGGGGGTACCCCTCACCTCCCCTCTGGCTGTGCCACCCCTCTTCATTTTTTCATTTCTCAAAGATGTAGAAAAGTACAGATATATTTTCTTATGAAATATATTTTCTTATATTTGTGTTTAGAAAAGAAATAAACTTATCCTTTTGGCCCACAAGTTTACTCTCACACTGTGTTCTTTTTGACAAGCTTTCAATGTTGCCCTGCTGGCCCTTGATATAATTTTCTGAATTCTAAAATCAAATTGATCCACTGAATTGGAGTGTGGCTGTGTTCAGTGCACGCAACAACACAACGCAAAAGTAGATGCCTCCAAAAAAGATATTGCATTGGGTAAATAAAATATGGTTCAGTTGTAAATCAACTGTGTAGTGCAGCTAAATGAATTTGAAAGTCTCTCTCTTATTTTCTCTCAGGAAGGAAAACATTGGGGGGGGAAACAAATGGTAGTATTTGAAACTAAATCCAGAAAAAGTCCCTTTTAAATTTAATCCAATATAAGCAGAAAACTCAGCAGAGAACTTGTTGCTGAGTTGGAAAAATGAACAGTGGCAGAAGGAGAAGATTACTGCTCTTCCCTTCAGCACTCAGTCAGCAGAACTGCACAGTGCAGACCACAGGGAATACAAACAAACAAATAATTGTGTACAGTCAGTGCACGCAACAACACAACACAAGTATAAACAAACAATGAGCTGGAGTAATGAGTAAATATTAATTTAATAATATTGTAAAATGTATATTCTGTCCCGTTAGGAGTAGATCTTCAGAGCAGGTTCTGTTATTGCACCCAAAATGTGTGTGTGCAAGCAAACTTGTTGGGCTGTCCCTGTAACTGAACTGGAGTGGTGGAATTGTTCAATGAGACTGAGAGGTAAGGTAGTGTTGTATCTCCCCCTCCCCAAACAAAATGAAGCAGTAGCAAATGATTTTGGTTGCCTTATTAACCAGGCCCCCAGTAAATAAACTTGATTTGTAAATTGTTAGAGGAAGGGTGAATGAAAAGATATTGTATTGGGTAAATAAAATATGGTTCAGTTGTAGTGCAGCAGCTAAATGAATTTGAAAGTCTCTCTCTTATTTTATCTCAGGTAGGAAAACGTTGAAAAAAACAAATGGTACTATGAAACTAAATCCAGAAGTCCCTTTTAATCCAATATATAATATATTAATCAGGTTGCCTTATTAATCAGCCCCCCAGCAAATGAACTTGATTTGTTAGAGGTAGGGTGAATGCCCCTCCACACACACAGATTAGGCTGATGTAATAAATTAAAATAATTAAATGTAATTGCCTGGGCTGGCAGCAGCACCAAATGCAACGGGTCTCCTTTTCTGGAAGGGTGGCTTGCCTACTAGGGGTACTAGTATGCCTCCGAAAAAGATATTGTATTTGGTATGGGTAAATAAAATATGGTTCAGTTGTACATGAACTGTGTAGTGCAGCAGCTAAATGAATTTGAAAGTCTCTCTCTTATTTTCTCTCAGGTAGGAAAACGTTGAAAAAAACAAATGGTACTATGAAACTAAATCCAGAAGAAGTCCCTTTTAATCCAATATATAATATATTAATCAGAAAAGCAGAGAACTTCTTGTTCACTGTTCTGTTCTTGCACCCCAAATTGTGTCTGGGTGTGCAAGCAAATTGAACTTGGAAAAAGTAGGAAATAAATGGTATATTTTAAAATAAATCCACACACCCCACTCCCAGTCGACCCTCCCACTTTATCCAATAGCAGAAAAATCCTCCTCTCCCCACAAACAGCCAGAGAAGAGAACAAAGGGGAAAAAAGAATAACTGCTTCCCTTCGGCAGACAAAGCTACAGGGAATCAAAACAATACTTTTCTAAATTCAATTCCCTCCCTGCCTGCCTAACTGAAAGCCTACAGCCACCCAGGCCTCCCTCCTCCAATATTTGTCTCGATCGTATCGCACCAGCAGCCAAGCCACAGCCCTCCTGCCTCAACCACCACACACCGACTGCGATTTCTGGAAGTTGCCTCGGGTTTTTATACCCTCTGGCACATCCAGAAGTGTCAGTCAAAACCTGGCCATGCCATTGGTGGAATGGAGCAAAAAAATTGCATGGTCCCATCCCATGCCCATCCCATTAATGGGCAGGTCTAAAAATAAAATAAAATAAAATAAAATAAAACCAATGCTACATTTTATTGCAATAAAAAACCCACTGTCTGCTACTGTTAAAATTCAGGCATTAGAATAAATAAATTTCAACATGTTTGTGTTGTGCTTTGGTGTTTTTTTGGACCACTATTTAAAAGAAAAATTGTGGTCGCCATTTTGGATTCCCCCCCACCGCATGGCATGGCGAGACGACGAGGATGACCCCCCCCCAGCCTGGTGCAAGCAGCCCAGGACAGGAGAAGACGGGGGAAAGGCCGGGAACCCCCCCAGAAACCACCCCTCTGGTAGGTGGCAAAGCCTCAGGCAGACATATTTTCGCCTGCTTTTTCATCCAGGAATCGGTTTTTTTAAAGCTTTTTTAAAAACTTTTTTCCTGGGCTTCACATCACGCGATGCCACAAACGGAAACGGAAACCCCGACCAAATTTTTCTTTTGTCGGTTCGGGTTCGAGCGGGGCCAGCTTAATTACCGTTACCGTTTCCGTTAGGTAACGGAACCGAAAAAAACAGAAACGGAAACGGAAATTTCGGCGTTCTGTGCCCATGTCTAGTTCTTGGCTAGATAATGTTGATTGAGTTCTTGGCTAGATGATGATGTACACCAGGCAAGGAGTTTTCTTGGAGGCAGCAAGTAGGAGGGCGGTTGTAAAAGCTGTTAAAGCATTGGGTTTCACCTCTCCCTTCTTTTTCCAAGGTAGCGTTTTCAGAAGTGCTCCCTGTTCCTCGTTCAGGACCCACCAGGCAGGCAGAGCTCAGACGCCTCAATGCATGGATGAGGCGATGGTGTTGAGAGGAGGACTTAAGATTTGTCAGGAGCTGGAGAACATTTCAGGACAAGCCAAACCTGTTCAGGAGGGACAGGTTGCACTTGAACCATGATGGGACCAGATTGCTAGCACTCAACATCAAAAAGGCTGCAGAGCAGCTTTTTAAACTAAAAACTGAGGAAAGTCGACAGCTGAGTGGCATCCCCATGGAATGAGGTTGGAGAGGGTAGAGAACCACAAAGTAATGACATAGTAGGTATTAACACTGGGAGAATAATGGGATGTGGTAGTTTGTCTACTGGAATTAAAAGCTGCGGAGGGGGGGAGGGAGAGAACAAAGAAGCAGCCATTCTTGGGGGACCCACTGTACAGGTGCTTCTATGCAGATGCTTGAAGTCTCCAAACAAAGATGGGAGAACTTGAACATTAGGTAACTAGGGATAACATTGATATAATAGCCATAACAGAAACCTGGTGGAATGCGGACAACCAGTGGGATACCACAATCCCAGGCTATGAACTCTACAGAAGGGATAGAGAAGGGCGGATTGGAGGTGGAGTGGCCGTCTATGTCAAAGTAGGGGTAAAATCCAGCAGAATGGAGATTGATGGTGGGTCTGACTCCACCATAGAATCACTGTGGGTTAAACTACCAGGTCCACGGAATGATGATGTGATAGTGGGGGTGTGCTATTGTCCACCAGATCAAAAACTTGAGGGGGACCTTGAAATGAGGAGACAAATCATGAAGGTGTTTAAGCGGGACAGGATAGTAATCATGGGGGACTTCAATTATCCCCACATTGACTGGGCCAATGCAAGCTCGGGGCAAGAAAGAGAAATCAGGTTTCTCAACATGCTGAATGACTGTGCCTTAGAGCAACTTGTCATTGAGCCCACCCGAGAACAGGCAACTCTGGATCTAATACTGTGTGATGCTCAGGGCCTGGTCAGGGATGTGAATGTCACTGAGCATCTGGGGAACAGAGAACATGCTGCAATCTCCTTTGCCAGGCATGTCAGGGGAAGATTATCAAGCATATCTGACACAAAAACCCTTAATTTCTGAAAGGCAGACTTCCCTCTGATGAGGAAACCAGTCATAAAGAAATTGAAAGTAAAAGTAAAAATAATCCAGTCTCTCCAGAGTGCATGGAGCCCTTTAAAACAACAATAGTAGAGGCCCAGCACAAGTGCATACCACAAAGAAAGAAGAGCTCATTGAAGTCCAAGAGGGTGTCAGCATGGTTAACCAGTGGAGTTAGAGAGGCTCTAAAGCACAAGGAGAGGTCCTTCCATAAATGGAAATCCTCCCCAAATGAGGAAAATAAAAAGGAACACAAACTCTGGCAAAAGAAATGTAAGAAGGTGATAAGAGAGGCAAAAATAGAGATTGAGGAATGTATGGCTAGCAATATCAAGGGAAATAATAAAGGCTTCTTTAAATATGTTAGAAGTAGAAAACCTGCCAGAAAATGAGTTTGCCCTCTGGATGGTGAGAGAGGAAAAGGGGAGGTAAAGGAGGACTTCGAAATTGCAGAGAAACTAAATGGGTTTTTTGTATCTATCTTCAAGACAGAAGACCTTGGACATTGAATACCAAACTTTTGGTATAACAAAGACCTCAGAGGTTGCAGCCAAGTGGTTGGTACATCTAAGGTACCAACGACTTGATTGCTAAAGCAAAATAGTTGGGGCATGGCATAAATATGACCAATTTGCCTCAATGCAACAGCTTTCAAGCATGCAGAATCTTTGCAAACAATAGTACTTCTGCCCTACAAAATCTTGTCAGTCTGCAAAGGAAAGGTTCTGTTCCATGGATAGCATGCCAGAGCTGCAAACCAGAGTTTATTTCAAAAGTTTCTGCTAACTAAAATACTGCCATATTTCCAATCTCTAACCAGGGTAAAGACCTAAAGAAGTATGTGGGGAACCACCCCAGTGGGATTAGGTTAATGAGCCAAAGGACCCCAGCCCCTTCCATACAAGAGACTTTCCCAACCAAGCTACCTCCTTATTTATACATTTGATTTACTTTGAAATGATTATGTTTTTGCCTACATGCGGGCAGAACCTGTGAAGGGATTTATTTATTTATTTATTTATTTATTTATTTATTTATTTATTTATTTATTTATTTATTTGGATTTTATACAATTCCAACTAGACTGAAGGCTATTCTAGGTGTTTTACATCAAAGAGTACAAATTGAGAACAGTAACAATAATCTATAATATAATACAATCAACAGTATAAATTATATAAAACATGCAGTCATAAAAATAGTTATACAGTGGTCCCCCACCATATACTGTGGTCCCGCTATATCGTGGGACCGCAGTACAGTGGTACCCCGAAAGGTGCCCAGGGCTTGAGGGAGGGGGGGAGTTTTAAAAGCCTGGGGTTTTTCTCCCCCACCCCAGTGCCAATCAGCTGGAGCCCGGGGCTTGGGGAAGGGGGGAAAAGGTTTTAAAAGTCTGGGCTTTTTAAACCTTCTTTTCCCACCTTCCCCAAGCCCCGTGCTCCTGCTGATTGGTGCTGAGGTGGGCAATTAAAGGTTTTTCTCTGTCACCCCAGTACCAATCAGCTGGAGCCCAGGGCTTGCCTCCATGGAGGCATCACATGCCTCTCCCCCAATCTGGGGTGGGTGGGTGAGAGAAGTGGCGTGCAATGTTTAAAATGTCTTTAAGGAACGGAGCCAAGTGCTTGGCTCCATTGCTTAAAGTAAAGTGTTCTGCTTATATACCACCCCATACCACTTCAAGTAGTCAATTCAATTCAATTCAATTCACCTTTATTGGCATAGATATTTTAAAACAGAGATGCTGTTACATAAAATGTAAGCCAGTCTCAGGGTCTAAAAGGAATAAGTTAGTCTAAAGCTGAAGTAAATATTTGGCTTGTAAAAGGAACGGCATTATTTTTCTGGTGGATCAATAATAAATATTTGGCTACTGACTCTGTCAGGCTGGGATTTTTGTCAGCCAAAAGGTGTGAAGTAGTGATCTCTGGGATAGCTGGGAGTTTGGAAATATAGGGGCCTAGTAATCGTCGACAAATGATATGATGTGACGGACAACGTGTCAAAATATGGGCAACAGAGTCAGGTTCTAGATGACAAAACTTGCACAGTCTATTCTTATAAGTGGTTTTAAAATATCTGCCAAGAGTGACAGCAGAGGGAAAGATATTCAGTCTAGCCAGCATGAAGGCCCGTCGTTCCTGCGGGTTCAAAAGGTTCCTAAAGTAGTTTGATCCATGTTCAAAACTGGGAGATAATCCATAATAGAGAGGGGAGTAAGTAGGGTTTGTTCCTTCAATAATGGTCTGTCTCTCGATGTCCCAAATTCTTTGACAGATAAGATTGTATAGATACTTTTCATTGCAGTCTGATAAAGACTCCAAGTCAATTCCTATGGATGCTATTTTCGAGAAGATATTCTGGTGCCATTTGGAAGCGTAAGCGTTGCTTAGTAGGTCATTTAACAGAGAATTAGGGGGAATATAAAAGTGGAGACGCAACCAAAACCTAATAGTAGCCGTCCAGGCTAAGGTTGAGGGGAGGTGGAGCCCAAGTTCGCAGCATAGTGTTGATAGGCTAATCGTATTTGGAAGGCCCAAAATACGACCTAAAAAGGTAGCTGCAATACGATCTACTTCAAAGTTGGCGGCCTTAATCCAAATTGGAACTCCGTAAAGGAGTTGGTTGGTTGTATTTGGTTTTGACTGCCTTCTCTGAATACTGCACAATTAACAATTTATCAATCAATACTGAAATCAATCAAGTAGTCACTGGGCAGTTTAAAGTTTTAATAACAGTATGCAGGCTACACCAGCAAGCTGGGTACTCATTTTACTGACTTCGGAAGGATGGAATGCTGAGTCAACCATGAGCCAGCTACCTGGGATCGAATCCCAGGTTGTAAACACAGTTTTACCTGCAGTACAGGCATTTAATCACTGCACCACGAAGCTCCTGAACAGTAATTACATTTTAAACAATGTGTGCCACTCCCCTATATCCCAGAGGGTCAGGAGAAGCAGTGTGTGATATTTAAAAATGTATTTAAGCAACGGAGCCAAGAGATGGGGCATGGCATGACTAGAGATGGGCACAAAATGATTTTTTTTATTTAGTTATTCGTTATTCAGTTTGTTATGTAACAAAATAAATAACGACCCTAGGGGCAAATTTAACACGAAATGAAACAAACCGAGAAAAAATGGTTTGGTTAGGTTTGTTTCATTAATGGAGGGGGGGAGATGTCTCCTACCTAGTGCTGGTCTGGAGGTCCGGTCTTCCTGGCTTCTGTGACAGTGAACAGGAAAAAAAAGCCGATGGCCGTGCTACAGCTGTAGAGCGGCCATGTGGTTGGCAGTAAAAAAAATAAAATAAAAAGAAAAGAAAAGAAATAAAAATAATAAAAAAGGACTGCCGACCGGACCCCAAGGGTGGCCAGGTTGGCACCCTAAAATAAAAAAATAAATTAAATTTTTAAAAAAACAGCACCGACCAGGCCCCAGGGGTGGTCGGCATTGAAAGAAAAAAACAAATCAAAAGCCCCGCACTACAGCTGTAGTGTGGGGCAAACCCGGAAGTGAAAAAATAAACTAAAATAAAAATTTTAATTTTTTTTTTAAAAAAAAAACGAGTGCCGACTGGGCCCCAAGGGTGGCCTGGTCGACTCGGCACCCTAAAATAAAGAAAAAATAAAATTAAAAAAAACCCAGCGCCAACCGGACCCCAGGGGACGTGCAGTGGGCACTGGGGAAAAGGGGGTAAAAATGAATAACAAATTAACGAAACTACAAAACGATTTTTCCACAAAAATTCATGAAAAATGAAACAAAACAAACCAACCTCCTTAACGAAATGAAACGAAATGAAATGCTATTTTTTCCTATTTGTGCCCATCTCTATTAAAGACATTTTAGACATTGTGTGCTGTCCCCCCCATCCCAGGCCCGACACAAACTGCATCTTCATATTGCAGATTTTCAATTATCGCTGCTCGGGTCGGGTCCCTAACCCAACAATAGACTGGGGTTACTGTAATCAAATATAATATTAACTAAGCAATACTATGTAACAAACTAAACCAAAAACTTTAAAAAAATCAATTTTTGTGCACCTCTCTACTTCTGAACCTTATTCTTCACTGGGAAAAGAAAAAAATAAACATAAAGTAAAACTCTAATTTCCATGTCTTAAATTCTAGAAATAATTGATTCTAAAATTAAGGTATTCTCAAGAGAGACATATAATGGTACCATGTTGACATTCCAGCCTCCTTCCCTTTGCATCTCATAGGGTTAGACATTTTCCTCCCCACTTCAGGGGGGTTTCCTATTTAGGTGAGTGAGAAATCTTGTCCCACCATACACTCTATGCAGGGCAAAGAGAACTAACTTGCCCTCTTATTTCCCTGCCCCTCTGTCTGCTTGCCTGATAAGGATGGTGTGGGTTTCTCAAATCCTTATCTGCACACATGTACAAGGCATTGAGTGAAACACACAAAAGGAAGGAGACAAGAGAACTTGTAGAAGTGAGCACCTGAAACCTAACTGCATTTTAATATAATTTCTGTTTCTTAGAAAATGACTTGTTTACTTTCAGCATTATGTGCCCTGCTGAAAAGATTCATTTTTCTCACCACTGTGCTCACTACATCTTTCTTGACTGAATCAATGTGACGTCTTGTACGCATCACTTTACGCAAAGCCCATTTGCTGCTTCTAGGAGTCTTGTGTTGACTATTCACAACAGTATCAAAAATAATTTCCTAGATACCGAAAGGGAAGCAATCTCTCTTTATGAATCAAACTTGAATGACAATGTTAACATGCTCAGGGTAATCCACTCTAATGCAATCCTGGAAAACTAGAGGAGGCAGCATTCACTTAAACATTCTTAGGTTAGAATAATCTTAGAATAATCTTAAAATTGAAGAGCTGAAAAGATCCTATGGATCAAGTCGAAGCTCTGTTGAGGAGGCACAGTAGGGAATCAAACTCTCAACCTCTGGCTTCGCAGCCAGTTGCCTAAACACTGAGTAGTTATAGCAACACTTTGAAAATCATTTTCTATTTAAATTTCTTCAAAATTTCAAAGAGGTAGGACGACCCCATTAATGACTGAGGGACCATGGCATTGTGCTAAACTTTGAATTGCAAATGTGAAATGTAGCTGTACATCCCAAAACCCAAGAAGCTGGTGATTCACACCAAGTGTATGTGTCAGTATGAATGCACACATGGCCGCATGTGAAATATGCAGCATCATCACAGGCATGTCAATTCAAGATTTCTTGGGAGTTTAGTATATATTCCCCGAATCAAGAAGAAATGCTTCCAGGTTACAGTGAGGCTCACAGCTAAGTTGTCATTTGAGGAGCAGAGAAACGAATGACACATTCATCTATGCAAATCAAAATACCCTAAGTGTCCTGATAATTAGAGATGGGCACAAAACAAAAATATAGCATTTTGTTTCATTTCATTTCGTTTTGGTTTTTTCTTTCATTTTGTTTAGTTATTAACAAAATTTTAAAAGAATTTTTGGAACAAAATGAAACAAAATGAAACCATTATGCTATAAAATGGCTCCCCTGTGTCCTAGAGGCACCAAATTTGGTGGTGGGTAGCTTCCTTCGACTCTTCCTTGTAAGCCCTCCAAATTTGGAGAGGTTTGGGGTTCGGGAAGGTGAGTTATTAAACTGTTAAGTGTGTTCCCCCTGGAAAAAGAGGAAGAGGGGAAAAGTGGCCTTTTAAACTCAAGCCTCATTCTTCTCTGTGCTGTGGAATGCGAAGGTGGGGGTTGATGCAAGTGCTGACATGATTCCATTCTGTTCTTATTTTCATTTGCCTTTCCATAAAGGAAGGAAGCAGAAGCTAGGGGCCATAAATTTTCTCTCCGTCTTTCAGAGAGTGAAACTGGGGTTTTATTGCTTTATCGCTTAGCAACCCTTCCAAGAAAGACGTATCAGTACTCACCTCAACATGTCCTAAACCCATGCAGTGCCACCAAATGCTCCTACTCTGGCAGGAGGAAACACAAAATGGGCAAAATCGGTATCAAACCGGTAGAGTTGCTGCACGCTCAAACCCTGCTGTTCCTCCCTTTCCTCTGATCTCTCCATGCATTTACCAAACTTGGATAAACCGGTCTTCATCAACCAGGCAGCAAGGTCTTGGGTGCCAAAATTGCAGCTCAGCTGCAGAAGCTGCTCTGGAAGAGACAATTGCTTGCTTTAGCCTTCCAAAAATACAGACCTTGGCTTCTGCCTATGCATCCTGGATCTTAAAGTAGAACTTCATGTTGCCCAGTGGATGGGGAGATGAAACCATTCTTGGAGCAAGGGCCACATTTCAGATCTCATTTTGTCTAAGTGCACTGCCTAGAACAATGGTGTTGAACCTTTTAGAGACCGAGTGCCCAAACTGCAATTCAAAACCCACTAATTTTTCACAAAGTGCCAACACAGCAATTTAACCTGAATACAGGTAGCTGTGAAGGGGCGATGTTGGGTGCCCACGGAAAGGGCTCCAAGTGCCACCTTTGGCACCCGTGCCATAGGTTCACTATCACTGGCCTAGAATATTATACATCTGTGTTTTGTCTCTGGTGTGGACTTGTGAACATAAACTCTCAGCACTGATGGTTCAATCAAGAGAAACAGAGAGAGAGAGAAAAGCAAAGCAGGGAAAGTTCAAACAGAGCTTGATGTTAAGCACAACACAGATGCCAAAATGCTCAATGTTCAAATTCCATTAGAAATTATATCCATCAAGAGTGGTGAATGAAGTGGCCAAGACTTGGCATGGCTCGGTTGTCTGTTATGTTGTCGAAAGCAGAACATATGGCTTCATTTCTGCCTCTGCAGGGCAGCTTCTCGTTTTAGCAATCAGGGCAGCTGAGCCAACCGGCCAGATGTCGCTTATGTAAGGAACTGCCCTGTATTCAAGAAGTTCACCAAATTGGTCCAGTTCCTTCCCAGAATTCCACAGCACACTGTATACTCTAAGTTGCTTCTCTGAAGATCCAGCAGCATGCCTTTAATGCTGGGCTTCAGTCTGTGGAGGAGAGTGTGAGAAATGATTTGAAAGATGGTGGGGTGAACAATGGTATGCCCAGTGGGAGAAAGCACAGCAAAAATTCATCCAAGTGCTTTATTTGGAAAAAAAGGAACTCATCACTGTTGCAGGAAATCACCTACATGCTATGCACTCAAGCACTGGGGAATGTAAAGTAAGAAGGTGGAGAAGGTAAATCTGGAGTTAGGTCTCTGGGAGATCTGCAATAGGTCTGTGAGGATTTATGACTCTCAGCTGTTTAGTGGCAACTGTATAGGAACAACAGACTTCCTCTCTTCCTGGCCTCCCTAAAGTGTACTTCAGGGGGTGGGAAGGAAACTGGAAGTCACAAAAGAGTGGATTTTTGTGTGGAAGGACCATGAATGGTGATTACTTTGGGTATTAAGTGGTGAGTGAATAGGAATCTTGAGATTTCTGTTTCGCATGAGGAGCCAATTCATGAATGTCATCGTTCTACAGCAAAATCACAACAGTGAAATATATCTGAGAATCCTGAAGCTGAGCCAACCTCTGAGGTAAAATAGCCAGCAATATTTGGTGCAGTAGAAAAGGGTTGGGATTAAGGTTTCCTTGGGTAACCTTGTAGGCATAAAAGAGAACATCCCAGGCTTTTACAGCACCATAGTGCTATTTGCTTCTAGTTAAGTGTTTGGTACAGAAGAGTCCCAATCCATTAAAACTCAAACTGAAACAAATGTGTAAGTTTCTAAAGCACTACCATATTTTGTCCTTGCCCTCCCCCTGTTTTTCTTTTCTTTGTTTCCCTTTAATGTTGACAGCATGCTGAGACAAGATGAACACAACTGCCTCTTTGAAAATCTTAAATTTGTATTAGTTTTATTAAAGTGAAATACCACAAACCATCATCCCACATCTACTGATACCCACCCCATCTAAACATAGCTCTTCATCCCGTCCTCAGCAGTAATCAAATATGCATAACAGCTAGAACTGACACAATATGAGGGTGTGTGTAGAAGGAATCTAATTCACATGAGATGGTGCCTGTCCTGTTAATACAATCTTCTGGCAAGGAGAAAGGGGGGATCTTGGTGGTGCCATAGTGTATTGTTATTTTAAAGTGTCATCATATGATTTTGGTACTAAAAATGCATAATTTCAATGGCTGAAATCCTGTTCTATGTAGTAAGGTGCACTAGAATAGGTTCATTTGAATCAATGGAACTTATGGAGGAATAGAATCACTTAATCCCCAGTGGTTCAATGGGCATACTTTAGTGCAACATACTGCACTAAGTAATAGGATTTCAACCAGCTTATATATATAATCATTCATAATAATGTCCTGTGTTTAAAGGGATTTCCTTAATAAATAATCATCATCATTAGAGATGGGCACGACTTAGCGGTATTCCCGTTTCCGTTTCCGTTACTCGTTTCCGTTACTCTACGGAAACAGTAACGGGAATCACTGCCCCAGACTTCGAGCTCGAACCGACGAACGAACAATTTGGTCTGATTTGTCGTGCTCGTTACTTGCATCGCGCAATGCCAAGCGGCACAGAAAAAAAGTTTTTAAAAGTTAAAAAAAAAACCGATTTCCGGCCCTAAAAGTAGGCGAAAACTGTCTGAGGGCACCTACCAGGCCAGAAGGGTGTTTTATTTGGGGGGGGGGTTCCCCGCCCCCCTCTCCTTGGCTATTGCTACTGCTGCGCTGCTGGTACCAGGCTGGGAGGGCGCATCCATTTGCCATGCAGTGCGGGGGATCCAAAATGGCGACCGCAATTTTTTTTTTGAAATCGTTGCCCAAAACCCCACCAAAGCACCACAGAAACATGCGAAAATTAGCTATTTTAAATGCTTGAATTTTTACAGTAGCAGCAGTGGGTTTTTCTTGCAAAAAAAGTCTCCGTTGATTTTATTTTATTTTATTTTATTTTATTTTTTTACACCTGCGCATTCGCAATGATGGGCTCGCCCATGGGAGTGGACCATGCAAAGTTTTGGAGCCATTCCACCAATCGCATGGCCAGGTTTTGCTGACTGTACCAGGCTGGGAGGGCGCATCCATTTGCCATGCAGTGCGGGGGGGATCCAAAATGGCGACCGCAATATTTTTTTTGAAATCATTGCCCAAAACCCCACCAAAGCACCACAGAAACATGCGAAAATTAGCTATTTTAAATGCTTGAATTTTTACAGTAGTAGCAGTGGGTTTTTCTTGCAAAAAAAAGTCTCTGTTGATTTTATTTTATTTTATTTTATTTTTTTACACCTGCACATTTGCAATGATGGGCTCTCCCATGGGAGTAGACCATGCAAATTTTCCACCAATCGCATGGCCACTTGGCCAGGTTGACCACAGAGACTTCTGGGATGTGCCAATCGGGCATAAACAGCCCACTAATCGTAGCCCAAACCCGAACCCTAAGCCTAACCCATACGCCAGTACACTGTCCTTCTAAGTGGGTCAGAGAGGCACCCAGATGCACCCCAATACTCACCGTAACCTCACCCGTAACTAGCCTAACCCTAGCCGTTGCGCTAAGCCGTCTTAACCCTAAGCCAGATCTACTTGCATTGCACTACATGCAAGTACGTGAGACACAGCGGGTGCAAAGAGTCTGCCAGTCCGTCACTTGTGGCTCTGGCTGACTCCTGCAGCTCCCTCCAGGAGCCCGCTACCCCCTCCCCAAACCAGTACTAACGACAACGAAAAAACAAAAAAACGAACCGACTAATTTTTGCAAATTTTCGCGAAAAACGGAAACGAGCCGAAACGGAACCGGCCCGACTAACGACAACTCGAAAAAAAATTTTTTCAAGTCGTGCCCATCTCTAATCATCATCAGTAGTACCAACAGCAGCAGCAGCATTTTAGAATTGCAGAGCCTTCTAGGTTTTTATAGACCTGCAACGTTTCAACTAATTATGTAATTTTACTAGTAAACTCTTTGGTTTGACCTTAACCAAACCAGACCTAGCCCATTATCAGAGGACCAGGAGCCATTAGTTTATATAATACCAAAAAGAAAAGCAATCCTGCAATCCTACAAATCTTTTCTTAGTACGTTGCTAATCTATCATTTCATGTCCCTGACCTTGGTGCTGAAAATAATAGATAAAGGTAAGGAAGCAACTCAGAACACTACCACACTGGTTTAGAAACAATAATGAGATAGTCACTACAAAGATATGTAAACTGGAAGAACTAGATGGCAACCAAATTTATCAAGCTGAACATGCAACTTTCTCCAAGCCATCACACTCTGGATGTGTTGGGTTGATTCTGTTGTCTCGAGTGAGCACACTGATAACTATGCATGCTGGGAGTGATAGGACATGTAGTCCAAAATATCTGGAAAGTGCCATAGTAAAAATGAAAGCCATAAATGTCTGACTCTGTTTTTCCAGTAGCTCAGTTGTGAATTTTCTGCCCCAAATGTTCATCTGCCTGCTGACAAGTGCTGTAAAATGTATTTTTTTTTAAAAAATAAGACCAGTGTTTCATTTTTACAGTGCAGGACACATGGGTAGAAGTTTGATTGCATTTGATCCTAGAGAGGAAGAACTGCCAGGATTAAGGAGACATGGAAAGAGGAAAAAGAACAAAAAGTGACCTCCGACAGCATTCAGGCTGCCAAAAGGAGGTTCTTTCTTGCTGTCTCATCAGGTCAGTTGCCCAGAATAGTTTTGGATTATTGAATATAAATGAAAGCTCTCTTAGCATGTCTGCTTGAGCTCTTTAAGCAATTTTGCATGGATTATGTCTTTGACATGACATTCAGGAATAATCTCCATTTTACGAATGGAATCCATTTTAAGGGCTTCTTTTTGCATAACATTTTAATGCCTGGCTTAACATAAAATTTATTTTATGGTATTTAGTACAGGCAAAATAAATGGTATTTTGAAGAGAAGGTGACCAGGGGATGTTTCAAGGAGAGTAAGGATAAACCAGCCTCCTGCCCACTGGATCCATTCAGACAGCACTATCACTCACATGAAAACCATGGCCATTTATCTTCCCTGTATTCGTGTGATGTGCTAGTGAAACCTATGTGATGTGCTAGTGAAAACGTAGGAAATCAAGGTTCAAGTCACTCCTGAGCTGTGAAATTTACCTGCTGATGGTGGGCCAGTCACACTCTCTCATTTGGTCTGCCTCACAGGGTTACTGTGATGATGCAAGAGAGCAGGAGGAGAGCTGTCCTTGGCTCATTAGAGAAAAGACAGTTTGTAAGCATGACTAATAAATAAATAAATAAATAAATAAATAAATAAATAAATAAATAAAAGGCAAAAGCAAAGTGTTCTCCTTATATACTGCCCCATACCAATTCAAGTAGTGGTATAAACTGTAAACCATCCCTGGGGAGTTTATAGTTTAATTACAGCACACAGGCCACACATTGCCCCCCCCCCCCAGCAAGCTGGTTACTCATTTTACCAACCTTGGAAGGATGGAAGGCTGAGTGAACCTTGAGCCGGCTACCTGGGATTGAACCCCAGGTGGTGAGCACAGTTACAAAGCAGTACAGGCTTTTGACCACTGCGCCAGGAGGCTCCTACTAAATAAATAAACATTCCAAAGAAGATTTACAATACTTAAGGACAAAATGTTTTGAAGAACAGCACTGTATCAGAGAAATAATCATGTGACACTTAAGGGGCTGTAACACAGTATGGGTGTCATGGTAAAGAAAATATAAAAAACAAATGAGAAACAGTAAGAAATTGTGTTGTGCCAAAAACTACACTATGAACTGTCAGTGTCTCACCACTATCAAATGGAGGTGTCCAGCAAACTTGTAAAGAAGCAGGCCTAGATAACCTGGACCCAGGCTATTTAAGTTGATCAAGAGTTAAATTCCCCACTGAACCTCCCAGGGAAAACACCCAACCTGCGGATCCATGGACAAGCTGCATATTCAGAGAGTGTCCCCCAAAGAAAGGAAAAGTAAGCCAGTTCTGAGTACCGTATGCCTACGAAACCCTAGGGTTGCCCTATGTCAGAACTGACTTGATGACACTCAGGTATTATTGATCTATTTAAGACCTTAGAAACTGAGATCAATACTGTACTTTAATTTCAACCCAGAAACAAACTATGAACCAGTGCAACTGAAACAACATTGGAAAGATGAAGGACCATATATGCCCAGCAGCCTTTCCAGGCGTTAAAATGTTCAGGGCAGGCCTTTCTCCAGCCCCACAACCCTCACAGGCACACTTCATATGGTCACAAGAAAAGACAATTTTGTGGCTGTTTCCAAGCTGTGGAATTCCCTGTCACTTGAAACTAGGCTGTCTCCTCCATGTTGTCTTTCTGATGGCAGACTAAGACTTTTGCCCTCTAACCCTGGAATAACAGGTGAGGCACAGGTGATGGGGCAAACTTGGGCCATGCTTTATTAAACAATCAACTTTATTCAACAGTTAACTTGAACAACAAAAGAGGGTTAGGTTGCAGTAGTGTGGAATAATGGTTGGAGCAGTGAGGTGGGTCTTGGAACTTAATTTTTTAAATTAAGTTCCGAGACCCATCATAGTGCCCTACCTGGGCAAGTCCAATACCCCAATTTGTGCAGCCTAAAAATCTGCATGCATGGGGTGAAAAAATGTCCCAAAGACAACCCCCCTCGGGTGTCTAAGCTCCGTTATTTGGCAGCCCTTGGCCTGGGGTGTAATCCCAGAGCATCCTTCCCATGATACTATCATCTCAAGATCCACTGCATCATAAACCTGGATGGGCTAGAATGACATATTTAAGGTGGACTCACCAATGTCTTACCCTCCACGCTACCCACCAGTATAATAGAAGCAGCATAAATGATCTAACTGCTTTACTGTTCCTTGAAAGTTTAAAAACCCAACCAGTGTGGGATAGGTGGAAAAAAAGAAGGCCCGAACTAGTGACAAGGATAAAAATTTCCTATCTGGCCCTAATAGGTGATCAGCTAAACTCACACTGGTTATAGGATGGGTGTGTGGGGGCCGCATTGAAGAAGAGGCAGAAGCCTTGGAGGGAGAAGTCTATATAGCCTGATCCTTCCCACCCCACCCCGGGACAAGATTAACGTGTCTTGAAATTCTGGGAAAGAAGACAAAGCTGCCCCCACCCACCAGAATGCGCCCGATGGCGGAGCATACCCTTCTTTTCAGCCAGGCTCTTAATAAATGAAACACTGCTCAGGAAAAAGTTTTGAAGAGAACTGTCTTTTTAAAAATATATATTTTGAAGTGCATTATATTTCCAATGGCTTTCATAGCTAGAATCCTGTTGCCTACCATAGTTCTACAGAAAGCATATTTGAATCCAAGGAACCTCTGGAGAAGTTGACTCGCCAAATCCCCAATGATCTCGTTGGCCTTTTCTAGTGCAGCTCACTATGCTAAAACAACAGGATTCCTGAATGTTTGTTTTTAATGTCATTTTCAATCCACCTTGAGTTCCTCTACAGAGAAAAAAGCAGGGTAGAAATTAAACCAGTCATATTCACACTTGCATTCTGAACCTGCTGAATATGCTAAACAAAATCATTCCATATGGACCCTGCTTTGATTGAATAAAGAATTATCTCTGAATCCCATCATGATTCTCATTTCACCCACTTTTGTTTCAAATTAAGTTCCAATTATTTTTAAATTATTATTTTGATTTATTCCCAGATGGAAATCTGCATGGGTGGTTTGTACACACTTTTCCTAAAGTGGTATTTTTATTGAAACCATTTTGATATGCATTTTTTCACATGGTCCACATTGATTAGTGTACTTGTGCATGTTGCAACAAATCTCAGGAGGGATTCCTGCTAAGAGTCTCAGCTCCAAGAAATGTTATGGTTTCCTCACCTACAATACTAGACACAGTATTATGCATGGAGACAACTTTTCAATCTGTCTTAGCCAGTACAGCCTTAGTAGCTATCTACAGCTGAAACAGCACAGGGGTTGACTTGAGTGGAAGTTCTCTTTGAGTTAGTAGCACTCGGTTTAAATAAATACGCTTGGGATCATGAAATATGGCTTTTGGTGAAATGGGACATAACGGAGCAGGGGGCCTAGCACCGATTTAGGCAAACAGATACTGATGGGATTAAAATTGATGCACAGTCCATACACCAATGTGTCATACTACTTCTGTCTGCATAAATGGAACAAAATATCTACTATACAAGCTGGGAAAGTAGTTGTAGTATTCTAACACTGACAAATGGTTCTGCAAAAGATATTTAATCTCCTATAAAGAAAAAAATCTTCCTTTGCTGATGAGCAGGCCCATTTCCTTTCATGGACACCCCTGCTATTCCACCTCAAGGTTCTGGGAGATTAAATTTGGATCCTGACAAACCAAAGAGCTCATCATTTCATAAAACTAGTCCGCAATGGCCGCATTAACCATCATTTCAGAAAATTACGTTCCAGCATATGGGTACTTCACCATAGCCAGTACACGCAGTATATTATGTGCCATGAAGAAAGAGTGTCTGTCCAAACTCTGCCAAGATATAAAAAGGGTGGGATGGCTTTGAAAAGTGCCATTTGCATTTCTCTGTTGCACATTTGTTCTGATATTGCCTAGTTGTCTATAAAACTAGACAAGGCTCAGTTCATTCCTTTTCATTCCTTGGAAGCTTCCATTTGTTATTTGTATAGGCTAGGTGAACTTCATTTCGGCAGTTCTCTTTTCTAGCATTCTTCCTGCCTGGGAAAGACCGAGCAGCTTGCTTGTCACTGCCCTGCCTTAGTTATCAGAAGTCTTGGTCGTTTCAACTGAACAGCTGCAATACCTGGGGAAACAAGTTAAAAAGCCATTCCCATGCAGCATAGGGACCTCCCAGAAGCATTTGTGGGTACCAAGAAGATTTTTTTCTTCTTCTCTAGTGTATTGCATATAAAAATTGTGGCAGAAAAAGTCCCATCACTTCACAGTAAAAGTCTGATCTAAGGACTGGTATTTCAAACTCATGCTCAAGTGAACATGTATTTTTATCACAATGTTGTTTGTCGAAGGCTGATGCTCATCAGTTTAAAAACATGATGTTCATTGGTCCCTCTCATTAGGGCTAGAAGCATTTATTTCCAGGTAATCTGCATAACAGGATAGGCCAGTAGAGATGGGCACGACCAGGAAAAAAAAATAATATTTTTTTTACTTGTTGCTGACCAAGTCACACAATTCTTTTTTATATAATTTTATTAAATATAAAAAAGACAAAATAACAATGATAAACAATTATATAAAAAGGCAGTAATAGACAATCATAAACAAAGTGCCCCCCACCCCCAAGAAACCGTCCAGTATTCTTGCATCTTCTCTTTCTTCTTCATCTTTTTTTTTCTTTTTTTCGAATAGGCTTCTTAAGGTCCTTTACGCCAGAACTGTGTTGGATTATAAGTTGGTTGTATCCCTTTCCCTTTTAATAGTACATGATCTATAAATTTCCCCCAAACATCATAGAAGATATCTTTTTTCATTTCTCCTCGCAAAACTTTTATATTACAAGATAATTTATCATTTAGTGCTATGTCCCACACTTCCTTATACCATTCAGCAATTTTAAGGTCTGATTTCAGTTTCCAGTTCCTAGCAATAATCAGTCTAGCTCCTGTCATAAGATTTGCTATTAATTCTTTAGTTTTCACATCATATTCATTGATAGATGGTAATGATAACAAAGCAATTTCAGGTACACATTTAATATCAGTTTGTAGTATTTCTCTTATCTCCTCAATAATCTCTTGCCAAAACTTTTGAACTATTTCACATTCCCACCACAGATGAAAATAAGTACCTATCTTTTTTTCGCATTTCCAGCAGAGCTTAGAATATTTTGGATTCATTCTATTCACTCTGACTGGAGTCATATACCATCTTAAAACTAGTTTGAAGTAGTTTTCTTTTATTCTGTCTGATAATGACCTAAGATCCTCAAATTCCAAATTCTTTTCCATTCATCATTGTTTATTTCTTTCTCTATGTCTTGTTTCCATAACTCTCTTATTGTGTCCTGTTCCCTATTCTCAAATGAATCTTAAATTATTTTATATAATTTACCAACTGCTCCTTTCCCTGTATTTCCTTTCTCTGATTCATATGTTGTCAGAAATTGTATATCCTCTGAGTTGTATATTTCTCCTAGTCCATTCTTTCGTCCAGCTTTCTAACTGGGCGTAATTCAACCAGGACAATTCCTGAGTTTGCAGAATGCGTTTAATTTCTTGTTTTGATGTCATCTTTTTAATCCAGTCTTTTAATCTTGCCACTTTCCTTAATTTAAATAAGTCTCCCAATTTCTTCATGTTCGTGGGGAAATTTATCTGATCGATCACCGCGCCAAGCGGGGAACCTTCCTGTATCAATTTCTTTCCATACTTTTTCCAAGTAAGCAATAGGGAACTCAGAAGCGGGTTTTTAATTGGGTAACTTTTCCTTTTTTGGGGGGAGAATAAACACATAATTATTTATGTCTTCATTTAGCTCCTCTGATTGAAGTTCCCACGATATTAGTTTTTGAGGTTTAAATAGTATTTCCCCCAGAGAACTAAGCTGATTAGCTATGTAGTAAATTCTAAGATTAGGTATGCATATACCTCCCTCTTTTTGAGATCTGTACCATAAGCTTTTATTTATTCTTGCTTTTTTTCCACCATTGCAGAATCTATTTATAAGATCTTGATAGACTTTAATTTCAATTTCTGTGTATTGAATAGGTAACATTCTAAAAAGAAAATTAATTTTAGGAAGTATTTTCATTTTTACCATTGCTATTCTATCAAACCATGATAAGTTTAGTTTGGAGTAATTTTGTAATTTATTTCTAATCTCTTCCTTTATTTTTGTGTAATTTCGTTCTTTCGTTTTGCTGATGTCTTTATCTAAAAGTATCCCTAGGTATTTTATACATTTACAAACTTTCAGTTCGTAATTGGAGATCTCCTCCATGTCTCGATTATCCTGATTGAAGAGCATAATTTCTGATTTCTGCCAGTTGACACATAATCCGGTTGTTTCACCGAATTCCTTTAGATGTGCTTTTATTCTTAATATATTTTCTACCGGATTTTTTATTGTTAACAAAGCGTCGTCCGCAAATAAACTGATTTTTATCTTACCTTCCTTACCCATACCTTTAATAAGTTGGTCCTCCCTTATTGCGTTAGCTAGTAGCTCTATCACTATGCAAAACAGAACTGGCGATAAAGGACATCCCTGTCTTGTTCCTGGCCTAGGGTAATTTTTCCTGTCATCCCATCGTTGACAATGATTGATGAGGTGCTATGAGAATAGAGTTGGTTTATTACACTTAGAAATTTTTCTCCAAACCCCCATTTCACTAATAAAAGTTTTAACGCAGGCCATTGGACACAATCAAAGGCTTTAAATAAATCTAGAGACAAAATGCATGCTTTGTCCTGTGATCTTCCCATCTCATAAAGAACATTCAAGACTCTTCTTACAGTGTCTGACATTTGTCTGCCTTTGATAAAGCCCGTTTGGTCTTCTTTAATATATTTGTCTATAAATGTGTACATTCTTTTGGCTAGAATTGCTGTAAAAATCTTGGCGTCTTGATTTATAAGTGATATTGGTCTGTAAGATCCAACATCTATTGGATCTTTATTAGGCTTGAGAATTAAAATGGTTAAGGTATGTTTCCAGGAGGAAGGAACTTCCTCGCCCTCCAATATCTCGTTATAAAGCTTCTTTAACTTAGGAATTAACATTTATTTGAATACCTTGTAAAATTCTGGTCCCAATCCGTCATCTCCTGGAGTTTTGGCATTCTTTATCTTATTTATGACATCCTCTATCTCCTCCTCTTTAATAGCTTTTTCCATTTCAAGCCTGTCTTCCTCCGCAAGTCTTGCTTTTAGGTTTTTGTCAATATATTGTTCCATAACTTCCTTGCTACTTCTATTGGCTGTATATAAGTTTTGATAGAATTCTTGAATAGCTTTTAATTTTTCTTTCATTTGAGTAGAGATATTGCCACTTAAATCCTTTATCCTTCCTATCATGCTTTTTTCTTTCCTTTTCTGTGCTAATTTTGCTATCATCTTCGAGTTTTTATTACTGTATTCGAAAAAGTTTCTTTTCAAATATAGTAAATTTCTTTGGGTTTGTTGTAGATCTATATCTTCTAATTCCCTTTTCCTGGCCTCAATCTGGATTAAGATTTTTTTGTCTTTAGTTAAAAAAAAATTGAGATTCAAGGTCTGCTATAGTAGCCTCTATTTTTTTTTATTTTGCTGATCTCGACTTTTTATAATAGCATTTTCTTTTATTATGTAACCTCTGGCCGCCGCCTTCAGAGTGTCCCAAATAACTCCTATTTGACCACCACCTTCTTCATTGATATTCCAGGTTTTTAGCCATTCTCTTTGTATTTTTTGTACTGTGTCTGGGGATTGAAAAATTCTAGGGTTTATTCTCCACCTTCTAGCTTCCTTATAATTCTTCTTATTTTCTATTTCAACAGACATTAGAGCATGATCAGAAATTTTTATCAATTCTATATTTGTATTTACAACTTTAGATAACAAACTTTGTGAGACAAATATAAAATCTATTCTCGAGTAAGCTTTGTGGGCTGATGAGTAAAAAGTAAATTTTCTTTCATCGCCCTTTAATTCTCTCCAAACATCCTTTAATCCTATATTTGCGGTGAATTTTGTTAAGATTGTATGTCTGGCCCTCCAGTCTACCTTCCTAGTCATTGTTTTGTCTTTTATTTTGTCCATAACCATGTTGAAATCTCCTGCCAAAATCACATGTCCTTTCTGTACCTTTTCTATCTGCTCCCATACCTCTTTGTAAAACAGGTTATGATTAGCATTCGGTGCATAAACGTTTATCAGTGTATATTGTTCTAGACCAATTGTGGCATGAAGAATAATATATCTACCTTCCAAATCTTTCACAGTTTTTTCAACAATACAATCACAGTGCTTTGAAATTAAGATTGCTACCCCCCCTTGCTTTAGATGAACCAAAACGTTTCTCATAAATGTTGATGTTGGGTAGTTTCAGTTCGTTTTGACCATCTTTCGCTTGGTGTGTTTCTTGAAGAAAGACGATGTCCGGTTTATTCTTCTTAATTAATGACTCTTTCTCTTTCTCTTCGTGACAGAACCTAGGCCCTTAGCATTCAATGTAGCTAATTTCAACAGTCTACCCATATTTTCATTCTATTATCGATCTGGAACGGTCTCATTGTGCATATATACAAACAAACATTACATATAATAAAGAAAAAGACAATGATTTCCCATACCCTACCACCTACATTTATTTTCTGTCCTACCGTCCTCTTGGCTCTCATACACATCCTGTTTGCGCCCTTATAGGAGGGAGGGGGAAGGCACACGTACACTTCCCAATGGCTAATAATGATTCAGAAGCTCTAAATTAGCGTTAGCACTGTCTAGTCTTGCTTACAATTATATACGTGAAAAGTTGAAAAGAAAGAATGCAATAAAAAAGATAACATGATAATGTGAATCTTAAGATCCTCCTATTCACCTCCCTTCCTCCCTCAGTCCCCCCCCCAAAAGAAAAAAAACATAAAGGGAAAAAGGAAAGGTATGCGGGAGGAAGGAAAAAGGGATAAGGAACGGGAAAGGAGTGGAGAAATATAGGACGGGCAAGTCAAAACATAGACGAAATGAAACAAAATAGACTAGGAAAGAAGGAAAAAAATAACAGGAGGGAAGGGGAGGGAGAGACAGGGAGAGAGAGAGAGAAAGGAGACGCTGTCTCCTATAGTGCAGGGCTCTTCAAATCGGTCTCCATTTTGCTTGCCCATTGAAACATTTAAAGAGTTAAAAGGTGACACTGTCATCACTGCAGAAGCTGAATTTGGAGTTATCTATTCTTCTTCTATTTGAATATGCCATGCCTTGAGAAGTTGTTCACCTTCTTCCAAGGAATAGATTTTGTGTAGAGTTGGGCCCTTCCACACTTTAAGAAAGATCGGGAATCCCCAGTTATATCTGTAGTTGTTGTTTCTCAGAGCAGTTGTCACAGGTCTCATAGTTTTCCTCCATTCAAATGTCTCCCTGGAGATATCCTGGTAGAGTTGTACAACTCTTCCCTCACGCTTCAGCAGGTCAGGTTTTGCCCTAAGAGCTGACATCAGTTGTTCTTTCATGGCATAGGAAGTAAATCTAATCAGAATTGGTCTTGTAATACCTCTCTTCGCACTGCCTATATAGTGCATTCTTTCAATATCAGTCTCAGCAAGATGTTGGGGGAGGATAGAATTAAGCCAAACGAGGATTTCTTTCTTCATTTCTTTTTTATCCTGGAGTTCAAAATTAATTAATTTCAGATTAGACCTTCGAGAATAGTCTTCCATATAGATAAGCTTCCGCTGTAAGGCATCAATCTCTTCTTCATGCACAGCAATAACACTTTCGTTCTTGGAGGCTAGAGTTTGAACTTGATTGATTTCTCCTGCTAATTTTTTCAACTCTGCGCTGTTATTAGAGACCTGTGTCTGAAGGGTCTGTATTTCTTGTAACAGGTCCATCCTTAGATCTTTATTCTGTGATGATAAGGACTGGAGGAGCTCAAAAACTTGAAAGCAGAAGTTGGCTCCCTTAATAAATCAGCCCTAAAAGATGTAGAAGTTACATCTTTTAGGGCTGATTTATTAAGGGAGCCAACTTCTGCTTTCAAGTTTTTGAGCTCCTTTGAAAAATCTGGCTGCTGTGCTGGCAGCTTGCCAGAATCAGACGCCATTGTGTCAGCTTCAGCAACAGCTTCTGCTCTTTCAAGATGAGCACGTTGATACGTGGCGTCTGAAGGTTTACGTATCCACTTTTTCAAAGCCGGACCCCTTTTCTTGGCTGGCATGCAGGAAAACCAGGTAAATAAGCTTTTTTTTTCTTTTTCTTTCTAGCCTCAAAACAAGAAAAACAACATCTCTCACAGTCTCTCACAGTCCGCCTGACTGGGACGTGACTTCGGCAGAAAGCGAAAGTAAATCAGTGCTTCAGTAATTCATTGTTATCTCTCCCCTTGAAAATACACAGTTTTCAACCTGTCCTCCCCAAAGGTTTATGATCGTTTACTCACGATTTTAGTATCATTTAAAGACAGTATTTCAAGTTTTATGCTTCTCTTAAGCGGAGCTACTGGATCAAGCAGCCATCTCGTCGTGGGCGGAAGTGCCCCCCCCCCCCACGACCAGGAAAAATTACGTTTCGAGTTGTCGTGTGTCGGACCCGGCCCGTTTCGGCTCGTTTCCGTTTTTCACGAAATTTTTCAAAAAATTGTCGGTTTTTTTTTGTTTTTTTTGTCTGTCGTTAGTACTGGGTTTTGGGGGGGCGGGCTCCTGGAGGCACCCCTCTGGGGTGGGTGCCTCCTCTGGCCCACCATGAAGGTAAAGCGGGCTCCTGGAGGCATCTCTCTGGGGTGGGTGCCTCCTCTGGCCCACTACAAAATGGCATGCATAGCCAATTGGATATGCATACCATTAAGTTGCAGTTGCACTGTAGTAGCAGGCAGAGGCACCTCTCTTTCAGGTGCCTCTGTGACTCACTGCCTGCGGTGCACTTGGGCTGGGGAACGAAGTGAGAGAGGACCCCTACGGGCGCCCTGTGACTCACTAAGAAGGGAAGTGTACTTGCTGTAGTGCAATGCGAGTACACATCTGGCTTACTGGTTAGGGGTTAGCGCAAGGGCTAGGCTTAGGGTTACGGGTAAGGTTAGGGTGAGTTACTGGGGTGCACCTCTGGATGCCCCTCTGACCCACTAAGAAGGACAGTGTACTGGCGTATGGGTTAGGGTTAGGGTTCGGGTTCGGGTTCGGGCTAGGGTTAGTGGCTTTTTATGCCCGACTGGCACATCCCAGAAGTCTCGGTCAAAACCTGGCCAAGTGGCCATGCAATTGGTGGAATGGCTCCAAAAATTTGCATGGTCCACTCCCGTGGCCAGCCCATCATTGCGCAGGTGTAAAAAAATAAAAATAAAATAAAATAAAATAAAATCAATGGAGACGTTTTGTTGCAAGAAAAACCCACTGCTGCTACTGAAAAAATTCAGGCAGTTTTAAAATAGCTATTTTCGCATGTTTCTGTGGTGCTTTGGTGTGTTTTTGGACCACGCGATTTCAAAATAAATATTGCGGTCGCCCCATTTGGATCCCCCGCCCGCACCGCATGGCATGGCGAGTTGGCGAGACGACGAGGATGCGCGCAGCCCAGGAGAGGAGAGGGGGGGAGGCCGGGGACCCCCCCCAGAAACCACCCTTCTGGTAGGTGCCGTCACTGAGGCAGGCATATTTTCGCCTGCTTTTTTGGCCGGGAATCGGGGTTTTTTTATTTTTAAAACTTTTTTTCTGTGCCGTGCCACTTGGCGAGTTGGCGTGGCGACTCGATGAGGATGCACACTTTGTGCAGCCCAGGAGAGGAGGGGGGAGGCCGGAGACACCCCCCCAGAAACCACCCCTCTGGTAGGTGCCCTCACTCAGGCAGGCATATTTTCGCCTGCTTTTTTGGCCGGGAATCGGGTTTTTTTATTTTTAAAACTTTTTTCCTGTGCCACTTGGCATCGTGCGATCGCTGTGATGCCAGGAACGACCACGACAAATCAGACCCAATTTTTCTTTAGTCGGTTCGAGTTCGAGTTCTGGCGGAGTAATTGTCGTTACCGTTTCCGTTACGTAATAGAAACGAGAAACGGAAACGGAAATGAGAATTTTGCCAAGTCGTGCCCATGTCTATAGGCCAGTGTTGGCGAACCTATGGCACGGGTGCCAAAGGTAGCACTCAGAGCCCTTTCTGTGGGCACCCAACATCGCCCCTTCACAGCCACCTATATTCAGGTTAAACGGCTGCATTGGCACTTTGTGTGAAAGATGAGTGGGTTCTGAATTGCAGTTTGGGCACTCAATCTCTAAAAGGTTCACCATCACTGGGATAGGCAGACTACCTCCTGTTGACTATGAACACAGTTGCTATGTTTTCGCATCATTTATCCTATGTGGAACGATCACCATGTACATTGGATAACATGTAGGAGACATGTTAGTGGATCCACATGGTGACCCCACCACACAGAAAAACTAATGAATTTCTGGTCCCAAGAGAACAAGTCAAGGTGGTGTTGGTGGTTGTGGGGGAATATTTTTCTGGCATGAAGGTCGTAGTCCAATCTGAGAAAGGTTTGGGGAATGGGAAGGGCCAAAGAAAGAGGGCAGAACCATATACACTATAATCCTTATCAACTTTGAAACTGAGCTCTATTCATGGCAACAAGCTTCCCGACCTGCACAGCTCAGCCCACTTTTGCACAGGATATTTAAATGTGGATTTTAAGGGTTCAACATTTAGTTTTTTTATTGACCAGAGACAACAGTGAAGGAAGGATAGAGAAGACATTATGAACCATACCCTTCCTTGTCTCCTTATTAGCTCATCCTTTTTCCTCCTTCAGATGACAACAGCTGTTGTCAAAAATTTCTGTGAGGCCATTGGCCTGTAATGCTGGTGGTGGCCAATTGCCCTAACAACCCATCCCTGGTACAAGGTGAGTGAGGCAGTGAGGGGCCACTACCCTTCTGAGGTTGGTTTTAGGCCTTCTTCAACTGTGCCTCCTCAATGTACCTGGTTGTGCAATTAAGGTGCACCCTATCATTCAGTTCTAATTAGCCATAGCTGGTTGGTTCAATAGCTCAGTGGGTTAGGTATCTGGCTGTGGAGCCTGAGTTTGAGAGTTCAATTCCCCACTGTGCATCCCAGAAGAGTCACCAGCCTGTACAGCCTTGGGTAAGTTGCACCGTCACACAATATCCTCAGAAGAAGGGAATGTAAACTACTTCTGTATACTCTATACCTAGAAAACCCTGGAAAGGGCCACCATAAATTAGAACTGACTTGATGCCACATCATTATTACTGTAAGTTACACAAACCTAATGCAAACCTTAATGCCCAACATGCCTCAAGACTATTAAATTTGTAACTAGAAAGCGTGTTGATGACCTCGTTTGCTCTTCTCCCTTATTTCAATGGTGCTGGTCCACCTCCTCTGCTTAGCCTTCAAATAAAAAGTAGATATAAGCAAAAATGATGTGAGTGGCAGATCCCTGGCATTTTTTCTTTCTGCCCTGCTTGTTGAATTTTTTTAGATGTCCCATTGTTTTGTAAGAGCCAACAAGTGATTTGTACTTTTAAAAGTGAACAGTGCCACTTAGCTTACCCTCCAACCTTAAATACCGCTGAGTTGTTTTGTTTTGTTTTGTTTTGTTTATAATGGTTATACCATACTTTTTTTTAAAACAATCCATGAATTGTTATATTCTCTCCATTACCCTGAGTGTAACAGCAGGAGACAGTTGTTACTAATTATGCACCATCCTCGAATAATTATAGCCCTCATCAGCAGAATAAAAACTTTAAATAATGAAAGAAGGCAGATTTAAAATGTCTGATGGATCACAGATCCACTGTAATGCTGCTTGCTTCTTAAAAGACAATACTAATCTTAACATAAAAAGCCATGTCTTCTTCCACTAAGCAGATTTGCTGCTTCTTAGCTGGAAGGCTTTGTTCTGATAGGCTTATCATGGTGGAATGTAGCACAAAGAGTCATGAATTTCAGCATGGCAGTCTACTGTCAAAGCTATCATCTCTAAGAAGTGTAGCTGAAGATACAGAATTCATATTTGCATTTATCTAAGACATGAAAGGCTAATACAAACTTATTTTTAATAAGCAAAATGCTCTTAATTTTCACTGCACTTGGAACAACAAAGCTGTAATATGATGGGGATTTCTTTTCCTATGAAACAGAAAGATCTTTCTCAAATCATGTTTTCACTAGCATAATAGAGTATGGTGTATGAACTTTAAAAGCACAGCTAAACCATCCATGACAGATCTCCATCCAACTTCAGTTCAAAGACTGCAAAGGACAGAACTCCTGCCTCTCTCTGGGGTAACCCAAACACCTTTTACTATCAGGATGCTCTTCCTACTGTTCAGTTGTTATTTCCTTCCCTATAAGATGAATCCATTACCTCAGATCATCCTACCCTATGAAGCTGAAGAAAACAAACTTCTTCCATCTTCCTCTAGACAACATTTAGAGCAAAGCAAAGTGTTCTGCTTATATGCCCATACCACTTCAAGTAGTCTCTGGGCAGTTTACAGTTTAATTACAGTATGCAGGCTACACATTCCCCCCCCCCCCACACACAAGCTGGGTACTCAATTTACCAACCTCAGAAGGATGGAAGGCTGAGTCAACCATGAGCCTGCTACCGGGGATTGAACCCCAGGTTGTAAGCACAATTTTACCTGCAGTACAGGCATTTAAGCTGCCTAGATGCCCTAAGCACATCCAATCTCGCCTGATTTCAGAAGCTAAGCAGGGTCAGCCCTGGTCAGTACTTGGATAGGAGACCACCAGGGAATACCAGGTGCTGTAGGCTCCTGGAGTAGGAACTGGCAAACCACTCCAGTATTCCTGCCAAGAAAACTCCATGGACATGGGGTCACGAAGGGTCGGTCACGACTATAATGACACAACACACACACACACACACACACACACACACACACACACACACACACACACATACACAGGCATTTAACCACTACACCACAAGGCTCCTTCTAAAATATTAGAAGTTGGCTATTATATTAATAATTAATTAATATTAATTAATTCCTGCATTTATTGTTTCAACCTCTGTACCACCCCATAATGCTTGGAGCACCCTCTAGGCAGTTTACAACATAATTAGACAGGAACGGTTTCCCCCCTTCCCCCACAATCTGGGTACTCATTTTACCTATGGAACCCTATAACCTTGTGTTTGCAACCTGAATACATAGGGAATAGGGATAGTCATGAGTAAAGGCTTGACTGAAGTACTGCAGTTCAACTACTGTACCATGGGGCTCATAACATGACATCTCAGGGTCACACAGCCAACAAAAATGGGGATTTGACTTGTTGGACTCAGTAGTTTAATAGGCCACCTTCCAACTCCATGATTCTATGATTCTATGGTTCTATGAAGGCACAATATAAAAGGAATAAAAGAAAACTCTATGTCTAACACAGTGTAATGGAAAAATGGAAACTTGAGCAATCTGTATTAAAGTATTGAATTAAATTATAGGTATGTAAAATCAACCACAGTTAGCCCTTGATAAAACACTCCATTTGCCCCTATTGTTCCATCTATTTAAAGCACCGTGCTCCAAAATGTCTAGCAGTCTTCAGCCTAAAGACTGAAAAAGAAAGACGTACGCAACAGGTTCAGGAAGATTCAGGGGAATGTTCAGTAGAAATAATCCAGGAGAATATAGATGGGAAAATCAGAAGGGAAAAGAATTAAAATAAAACAGTGATGTCACTGGTGGATGTTTGTGTGAGTTGAGAGAATAAAAAGTAAAAGAGGGAAGTAAGTGAATCAAAGTTCATTCACATGAATGTAGCCCAGGAGGATTGGGGTTAGTGTGAATGTGAGTCCATTTCACACTCTCAAGCAGCAATTACTTTTTGTTCCACTGGCACCTCAAATTTTGCTGCATTCTGATTGGCTTGTTCACCCCCAACCCTAGAATTCAGTTCTGTGTTGGGAGGTGGCATTGTACCTGTCTTACTTGATGCCTGGAAAGTAAATAGTCTTTTTGTCCGGATATACACAATGTGATTGTAGCACCCTATCAGGGAACACTCTGGTCATGGAGCCATAAAAAGTATCCAAGTTTGTAGGCTATCCATACTGTTCCTTTGACCTACAACTTAAACAAAACTTTGTCACCACAGCAATTGTGTCTTTGTCTCTCTGCTGCTGCTGCTGCTGCTGTTGTTATCATTATCAGTATTTTATTTATTTATTCATTTATTCATTTATTCATTTATTTAGCTAATTCCATCATGCAAAATTCCAGATCCTCAACCCTGTTGGCAAATAGGGAATATTCAATTATTCTGTTTATGAAACAAACCAAAGATTTCTTTGATGCCATTCCACCAGTCAGCAATCCCATCTGCAAGACACATATCTGTAGGGCAGTGCAGTCTGCATGAGCACAGGCCTTGTGTCCAGTATACCATTAGACTCTAAAAGCAGAACCTAATTAACAGAGAGCACTCTGCTTATACTTAGAGGCAATGCTCCATATGTCCTTTCTCAGCTCCCCAGGCCTTCCAGGTAATGGGGGCCAGAAAATGTTAGTTTTTTAAACCCATGTTTCCTTTCTCTCTCTCTCTCTCTCTCTCTCTCTCTGTGTGTAAGATTTGAGAGCTGCGCTCTAGAGAGCACCAGTTTATTTTAAATCCTGTTTGTTTAGTAGTATTAAACTTTTTCATAGCATACCTATCTACAGTTTCATTTATCAGGATAACACCAACTGTGAAGTAATATTAGTAAACACATGGCAACTGTAATTTCTTTTTAAATTTTTCACTTACTTGTTATCCCACTTTTATCATCTCAAAAATAAAGTACATCAGTTTTGCTATTCATAAAAATAATGATTGAGGCTGCTTAGTGCAAATGGTTTCCGTTCTTTGACATGATGTATTCCTAAGCTAAGATCTTTAGACAGGTTTATGCAAAAAGCACAATTAAAATAAAGGTATGAATAACTGTATTGTACTTTGTTACCTTATTAACTCCTAAACTGTTCTGCCGTTAACAAGTCCCTCAGTGTCTGTTTCCATAAAATAAAAATATTAAAAAACAGCTCCCCACGTTAATCTGCTTCATAAAATATTAACATCACTTTTGCATAAAATCCAGCACTTTCTCCGCCTGTTAGAACTGTGTATCTCAGGCACCTCGCAATCTAAGCATTCTGGCATTGGCAATAAACACACACTTAAATGCACTTCAGCAGACTATAGGACCTCCTCCAAAGAGCTCTACAGCTGAAATATGCCCTAGTCTCAAAATGGCATTAGAAAGTAATGATCACTGTAAACAATGGCAAAGCATGCAGTCTTAAGTGATAACACTGGTGCTATCATATTCATGTTCATCCCCATGAGCAGAGATAGTAAAAATTACTTCAATGAATTACAATTTTCAACATCCTACACCCGCAAGGCTATGGACCATGTTGGCTAGAGGTTCCTGGATGTTCTATAGTTGCTTCTGTTTTTAGGGACGTATGACAGGGCTGGTATAGCTGGACTCCCTCATTCCCACCCCCTTCAGTTCCCAGCAAACACTATAGCAAGAGTGTTACTGAGCAAGGTGGTTTGTGGTGAAATGCGAGGAGAGGCCCCTGAAAACCTGCTAGAGGTGTGCTCTGTGAATGTGACCTTTTGTCAACAAAAGGGAGATTGGGATCCAATATTACCACTGCCATCTCTGGAATAGCCACATCAATGACTTTTCTGAATGATTGTCACATGAAGAAACAAATTAGACATGGGCAAGACCAGAAAAAATGACGTTTCGAGTTTTCGTTTGTCGGAACTGGTCCATTTCGGGTCGTTTCCGTTTGTCGCAAAAATTTTCAAAAATTTGTTGTTTCCGTTTGTCACTTGTTGGTTGTTGTTTGTCGTTTCCACCACGATTTAGCACGATTTGACTTCCCAGAGCATAGGGGCGTCCCGCAATCAGGGCCAGCGCTAGGTGTTTTTGCGCACTAGGCGGCGGTGGGGCGGGGGGGCAGGGGGGAGGTGCAGGCGGGTTGCTGTGGCGGGGGCCATGGGCGGGCCACGGGCGCAGGCGGGCGAGTGGGCGGCGGTGGCGGCGTGAGCTGCAGGCAGGGGTGACGGTGCGGGCGGGTGGGCGAGTGGGCAGTTAGGATATCACTTAGGATAGAGGTTATGTTCTTGGCTTGCACCCCAAATGTGTGTGTGTGCAAGCAAATTGAAGTTGGGACAATAGAAAATAAATGGTAGTATATAATATATTTTTAAAATAAATCCACACATCCCACTCCCAGTCGAACCTCCCCCTTTATCTAATATCAGAAAAAAATCCTCACAAACTGCCAGAGAAGAAATAAAGAATAAACTGCTATTCCCTTCAGCAGACAAAGCTGCAGGGAATCAAAGAAATTATTTTCTAAATTCAATTCCCTCCCTGCCTGCCTAACTTAAATCCTAAAGCCTCCAGCCTCCCTCCTCAATCTCGATTGGATCACACCAGCACCAGCAGCCAGCCCTCCTCCCTCAACCACATCCATACACCCGACTGCGATTTCTGGAAGGTGCCTCGGCTTTTTATGCCCTCCGAGACATCCAGAAGTGTCAGTCAAAAACCTGGCAATGCCATTGGTGGAATGGTTTTGAAAATTTGCATGGTCCCATCCCATGCCCAGCCCAAATGGGCAGGTCTAAAAATAAAATAAAAATAAAATAAAATAAAATAAAATCAATAGGACGTTGCTATAAAAAACCCACTGCTGCTACTATTAAAATTCGGGCATTTAAAATAAATAAGTTTCACATGTTTCTGTGGTGATTTGGTGTGTTTTTTGACCACGATTTCAAAAGACAAATTGCGGTCGCCATTTTGGATCCCCCCCACCGCATGGCATGGCGAGACGATGAGGATGACCCCCCCCAGCCTGGTGCAAGCAGCCCAGGACAGGAGAAGAGGGGGGGAGGCCGGGGACCCCCCAGAAACCACCCCTCTGGTAGGTGGCAAAGCCTCAGGCAGGCATATTTTCACCTGCTTTTTTGGCCGGGAGTCGGGGGGTTTTAAAAAAACTTTTAAAAACTTTTTCTGTGCTTTGCATTTTGCGATCGCCGCGATGCCACAACCGGAAACGAAAAACCCGACCAAATTTTTCTTTTTTCGGTTCGAGTTCGAGTTCTGATGGCTTAATTATCGTTACCGTTTCCGTTACGTAACGGAAACAATAACCGAAAATGGAAACAACAATTTTGCCAAGTCGTGCCCATGTCTAAAACCAATCATTTGAGTTCTATAGGTATGAAGACCTTTTATGTGCTAGAACCCATAACAGACATAGATTTTCCATACAACTTTTTCATGTTAGATCTACTGTGGTTAGCAACTGCCTTTTTACAGAATTTTATGTCATGATATTTTGACCTACGCATATAAATACAGCATGTGGACATCCGGTAGACCCGGAGACAATGTAACTCTTCTCCCTCCATTTATGTAGATTCTAAACAATGAGGATGTTTCCTCAAAAGTCTATCCTTTATCATGTTCTTTATGTTTCATTGGCAAAAGTGTGTGTGTAATACTGCCAATGAATCCACTGTGACTAAAAAGGCCATATTTCATTACTGTGTCCTTTGATTTAGATAGAAAGCAAATCTACATTGAGCAAGATCCAAACATCTTAGTAAAGACAGCTAATTTGGGTGATGTCACATTGGATTTTCACCATTCCCACTGCAGTGTGCCACCTGAAATAGGGTTGCATCCCATATTTTCAAGACTGATGTTTCATGGAAAGACAAATATCCACCATCCATCATTCAGTGGCCAGATCTTACTGCTTTTACCACACACAAAATTCAGATATTCTCTCCATCTTTAAATATACCATCACCTCTACTGAAATATATAAACAGCCCAGAATCTGATCCTATACATTTTCTGTTCCCTTCTCTTTTCATTTGCTTCCTTTTCCCTTCTTTTCCCTCTTTTTCTAATTTTTAAAAAGATGGTTGCCCATATTAGCAATGTGCTTGATTGCTTAATTGCAATAATCAGAGACGTTATGAATGACCAAAAACACGTCACCTCATCTTCATGCAAGAAGGGGCTCTCGGTAATGAATTCATTAGTTTAACGGTGGCTATATAGCAATAGTAAAGGTAAAGGTAAAGGTTCCCCCCGCACTTGTGTGCTAGTCATATCTGACTCTAAGGGTGGTGCTCACCCCCGTTTTCAAGCCAAAGAGCCAGTGTTGTGCAAGTCCATAGCCATGTGGTTGGCATGGCTGCACAGAACACTGTTTACCTTCCTGCTTTTTATGGCAGTACCTACTTACTGTATCGACTTGCATTTACATGCTTTTGAACTGTTAGTCTGGCAGGAGCTGAGGTTAACAGCGGGAGCTTGCTCCACTACATGGTACCCAGGATTCAAACCACTGAGCTGCTGACTTTGCAGCCGACCATTTCAGTATTCTAGTCCACTGAGCCAGCATGCCCTCTATAGGACTAATGTGCAAAAAGGAAGTTGTCTCTTCTTCATTGAGGAATGTGTATTTGCTTACAGACATTGTCTTCAAGTTGTCTCTCACGTCTCACATGATAAGGATAAGTAAATCTGCCAGTTCTCTTTTCTCCTGCATTCAGTTATTTAGAATCTCCAGTTCTTTTCTTGCTGCATGTGGGAGAAAATGCCAATTTGAGTATATTCATCAAAATAATGAACGACAGCAAAAACCTTTCCCCATATCAGTTTGAACAGTTACTTATAAGAGAACATATGGTCATAAAGTGACAGGATGATTCTCTGAGTCCCAGAACAATATTGCACCAATTTTATATATGGGTTGGCTTCGAGTGTTGATACATGTATTCTTCTTCACAGTAACATGTGGGGCTTTTACTTCAGATCATTTTTGAAGCATGCTGTATACCCAAATCTTCAAAATATCTATGTTCTACATATTTGCGTTCACAAAGATTCAGACCTGCAATCTTGGAAATGAATTGCCCAGGGATTTGGACCTAGATATATGAATCTACGGACACATCCACAAGTTATAGTGAACTATTATTGAGCATTAGCTGAAATTAGTACTTATCCATTTTTCCTTGCTCATTTTGTCCCAATATGAGATTTTAGTTGAGGGTAGAGCTTATTGTGATAGAATGTGAATAGGCAAAATAGTTTTGCCTCCATTGGGAATAATTTATGAGTAATAAAAACCCATATTCATATTAAAAACCTTAGCAATCTCAAAGGACTTATGCATTTTCTATGCAAGGTAACACTGAAATTCACTAGTAATCATATATCCCTAGGGATTAAACTGCTATGAGTTCTTTTAATGCCATACCCCTGGACACACCATCAGCTTTCTGTAGATGCAAAAGTGCCATCTGATCTCCATTCCCTCTCCGGTCTCCAGCGAAAAGAGGAAATATATCTTCATTAAGTAACTTGTTTATATCACACTGGTTTCCAATACTATAATTTCCTCTATCCATTTTGCAGAAAGAAAATGGCACAGTTTCAAAAATGGCATTTTGCTGCCCACGAATGTAACCACAACCTTTGGATTCACGCCCAACTTATACAAACAGTTTGCAAACAACCAGAACCCAAATGTCAAGAAGACATGTATCCTCTTTGGTCCCATCAATCTACCATTGTGAGCTGCTCTGCAGTTACCTGACATCTCATTCTGTTTGAGTATTCTTCACCATTCTACCAAAAGTGAGAGCATTTTCTTAATGTATGTTAGTTTTCTGCTTCCTTTCAGCCAAAGAAATATAATCCATCCTCATTTACATCATCAACTTTATGCACAGGGTGAGGAAGAAAGGGAGTATATACCAGTAACCCCAGTGGTAATACAATGGTACATATCATCTGAGGTTGGAAAAGGTAGTGAATGAGCATTTGGGCAGTTACCACTCAAAATAATTAACTTTCCAAGATCTCCACGATTACTAAGAATTGTACTTTCTGAACCAGTGAGTGATGATGTGCAGTATCATCTTTGTTAACAAACAAATACAAGTGGGGACCAATGTCCTTTGTGCAAATAGCAAACAGATGTGTCTTGTGTCCATGAGTATCAAGTAGAGATCGGCACGAAATGAACTTTTAGTTCATTTTGTTATTCATTATTCGTTTTGTTACCTAACAAAATGAATAACGAACCCCAGAGTGAATTTAGAATGAAACGAACCAAACGGGGGGGGGGGATGGTTCATTTCATTCATGGCGGCACCTGAGATGTCTCCTACCTGGTGCTGGTCTTCCTGGTCCAGTCTTCCTGGCTGCAGGGATCTTCAATTCTGATAAAGACACAGAGGCAAAACAGAGACCGGAATACAGTTTGCAGATTACTACACCAGCAACTCCATAAGATTGACCTCAAGATGGAGTGGTGAATAACACTGGGTCTCTAGATAAACAGAAATTAGCTCTGATCAGGAGATTGATCTAAAACAAACAGTTGATTTTAATCTACAGACAAAAACAGCAAGATTGATGCAGGATAAATCTTTGTAGATGCCAAATTTACAAAATCTGATAAACGTATCTACTAAAATCAGCCCAAGTCAAGAGACTAAAACAGAACAGAGGGCTGATCTTAACATGAACACAAATGTGGCAGAAATGGTGCAGGATGAGCACTTGGATGTGCCAGCTCCACGGAATATGCCTTACTCGGTGTGGGTACCAAAAAGTGGAAAATTCGGGACTTTTTCGTTGACAGATCAGCCATCAAGATTACTAACAAGATAATACAAGAACCCATGAGGATGATGGATTTGGCAAGGGGGGAGAAATCTGTGAGGATGGGGGGAGGCTTGGCAGGAAAAGGGAAAATTGAAAAAAGTAAAATAACTTCTGGTTTAGTGAATTTATTACATAAAAATGCTTTCTGTATTCTGATTGTCTAAGGCTACTGGTTAATTGGTGTAATATGTGAAAAGGAAAATGGAAATGTGAAGACAAACCTGATATATAAATAATTGTTAATCTGTTCAATTTTTAAAATAATAGAGGCAGTTAGGTATAGACAAGAATTTCTATGCATAAAGGGAAATATACAGACCAGGAGATAGCTCTCTTATAATAGCCTATAAACTTGAATTAGAGATGATTGCTGAAATTAGGCACTTTTTGGAAGAATGGGTAAATATACTATAGATGATATATAGAATATATATGGTTAGCCAAATCTATCCTTAATTGCTTAATATTGAAGAGCTAAATAGTGAGATTGAATATATTATTGAGATTAGATAGGCTATATGCTTTGAAGATACAAGTAAAGTTAGATAGAATACAGATGAGAGATAGTAAGGAAACTAAGTATCAAAGCACACTCATTTAACCTGGGAAAGGAGATATAAAATACTGGGCTCAAATGCTGGGAAAAACTGTGACTGAATTGGTAACACAAAGGGAGAAAAGCAATATGTAATTCTATGTAATTTAGTGTAGAAAATGAATAAAAAATAATAGATCGATCGATCGATCGATAGATAGATAGATAGATAGATAGATAGATAGATAGATAGATAGATAGATAGATAGATAGATAGATAGATAGATAGATAGATATGAGCAAAAAAACCCACTACCATAACTCCCCCCCCCAAAAAAAATAATAATCTTGTACACAACTCCACCACATATTGGAACAATAATTTCTTATGCAGTTGGCGTTCTGTTGGTCTTGCAGTATGCGAAACAACTTGAAGATGAAAACAGCTGAAGTGCAACATCCTAATTCTTTCCCTTGTTCCAAAGTGAACTGAAAACAAAAAAGGTTTAGCATTTAAAACAAAGCCAGACAGACAAGGCAGCTTTCAGTTCAAATTTTGTTAGTCTAGGATTTGTAAGGAATCGAGGGGAAACCCAGGAACACATTACCCAATGCGCAACCTTAAAAATACAATAAAATAAAAGTCACACTAAATAATACAAATGATTCCTTCCTTAATGCCCTTGTGGACTGCAAATATGATGATATACAGTGTCACATAAAATCTAGCCACGTTGTGCAAAATCACTAGAGACTGTCTCTTAGGAAAAGACAATTTGATTTATTCTAATGTAGTTTGCTCTAGTGAGATTTAAGATTAGAAAGAGTAGCAACACTTAATCCAAGGAGCTAATATGTTCATTAATGACTCCTTGAGAGGCAGACACAAAGTCGGGCTGTTTAAATTAGGGCTGAAGGCTGTAGACAAAAGAATCGAAGAGAGTATGTTCAATTCCTTTCCTGCGAGTAGAAATGATTGCTTTTTCCCACATCTCCTCCAACATGGCTGTTCCTTTAACATTTCCTTCTGTCTTGTCAAGTGGATGAATAGCTCAGTAAGTTGGCTGTGAACCCAGATGACATGAAGTTGAGCATTCTACTCCCTATCATGCTTGCCAGGAGAAGAGCCAGTCTTGGAGAAGCTGTACAGTCCCAGACCAACCCCAGAAGAAAGGAATGTTAAGCCACCTCTGAGTACTCTATGCCTTAAAACGTCTGGGAAAGTTAAATTGGAATTGACTTGATGACCATTCATTCATTGATTCAATGGCTTAGAACTCCTCACAGTAGCCTTGATAAGAACCTGGGGCTGCAAAGCTGCTCAGGCATCTTGAACAGGAAAGTCGTAGGCACTCCTGCCTACAGATAAGCACATCTATCTACTCTATGCCACCAATTTCTTCTTTTCCCCACTTCCATGGGTCTCTTCCTGAGCTAATTCAGTTATTTCAAAGAGAGGGGTAATACTGAGCATATTTTTAATTAATGGACACATGCCTCCGTGACTAAAGAATGGTTATGCACATCTCAGAAATGTGTACCATGCTTTCTGAGCATTGTTGTATCCACTAGTGTGTCTGAAAAATATGGTTTTTGTTTTGTATTTCATGGAACAGTCAGAAGCCTGAAGATAGGAGGTTTTTGAACTGCAAAACGATTTTTGGCTCCAGTCTCTGACCTGGGAGGGGCATATTGGGTAAACCCTTTTAAAAGAACTTGACAGAGCAAATTTCTCACGCACATTCCCTAGTCTTCCTGCTGCTGAAAGGATGCAAGTTACTCATGAATCAGGAACTCCAACTGTGCTTTACAATGGCATGTGCAAAGCTTTATAATTCCATTCCTCTGGAGTCTCATGGGTGGGTGTGGATGAGAAATTTATTGGACACATGTTGTAATGCATATTTAACTAATTTTTATGCGACACAGAATATGAGCCCAAGCACAATGTGCGGCTTGGGAGTGACTTTGGGATGCAATTCACAGAACAAAACACTGTGCATTCAGGGAATTCGTTCACTTGAGAAATTCCTATGGGAGGAATATGAATCTCTGAAAAATGGATGTAGACAAATATATTTGTCTCAGGAGAAATAAATGCAAAAAATATATACATTGGAAAATGAACATGGAAAGATTGTATTAACGGATTTCCAGAGCAGGGTAAGTTCACAATGCAGAATACTCCAAAACAACTTGGATGGAGAAAACAAAAGAATCTCATATAAGATTTCCTTTGACACTAAACATGCATGGATGTGTTATATTATTGTCACGACATTCACTGTGGCTAGACACAAAGGGGCACACTTTCTGGTTACACAGTTCCCAAAATCGCCAGTAATTTAGCTGCTGCTGAGGATAATGGGAGTTGCAGTCCAAAAATAATTTCTAAAGCTCTGATTTTATATTATACACATTATGCATTGTTCCCATGACCCTTATTAGCATAGAACGTGTAATAAACATTGTACTGCTGCTGATATGCAGCCATAATACTCCCAGAAATGATGAGCTGGTACCTCTTGAGTTGAGAACATAGTAAGCAGCCCACCTAGTGGAAGTTTCCTCCATGCTAAAAATAAATGCTTTTCCTAAGAAACAAATGCCATGGAGTGGGGTTATAGGCCTTGTTTCACCCTGCAGCATCCTCCCATGTACAGGCATATTGTTTTGTGCTTGGCTTTTTTCCATGAGGAAGCAATGAGTCAACCCTCATCTGCAGACTGTAAGCAAACCTGGCTAAGATGACAGGAGACCTATGAACAGATCATAGCCGAAAGCAGCCACAAGCAGAGTAATTTCCAACAGGTATCAATAGAAGGGGAGGGGCGGTCAGTATCTTTTCTAGTTTGGCGCAAAGGATCCCAGGTCTGGCCATGTTAGAGAACAATACATTCTTTGTATTGATTTTGGTGGTCTGTGACCACAATCAAGTATGTACTCATAATAATACATTGGTCATGCCAGGCATGGCCAGCTGTAGATTAAAACAGCCAAATATTGGGACAAGGGAGAGCTTATCTTGTACCTCACCTTAAAATGAGGCACTAAACAATGCTGCCACTGGGCCAGACTACATCACACAATTTATTCTGTGCCCTGTCTAGGCTGCCTTTATCTAGGTTACTTTATGGTAGTGGTTCAAGGCAGAGGCCATATTCCTCTTGGCTCAACAGGCCACAATAACACAGATGACATAACCTGCATTTCCTCAAGTTAAGAAATCACCTTAGACAATCCCTGTTGCATATTGTTTTGTGAGTCTCCACGTGCAACTGAGAAAGTCTGTGGTGACTTCTTAATACAGGGCAATTTGTCTCCAAAACGGAATGCCATTTGCATAGCTATGCAAGAGGATTTCTTCCATAAAATCTGAAGCTAGTAAAGTCATTAGGGGTGGTGGTGATACTCCTAATATTGCCTATTCAGCACAGACATACAAACCCAGACATTATGGGAATTGTAGTCCCAAAATGAAATTTCTCTGAGGCCAGCTAAGATTTTTTTTTAATCTGACTCGTGGTGCAGTGTTTAAATGCCTGTACTGCAGCTAAAACAGCACTCACGACCTGGAGTTCAGTCGCAGGTAGCCGGCTCATGGATGACTCAGCCTTCCATCCTTCCGAGGTCAGTAAAATGAGTACCCAGATCACTTGGGGGGAGGTGTAGCCTGCATACTGTAATTAAACTGTTAACCACCCAGAGACTACTTTAAGTGGTAGGGGGTGGTATATAAGAAGAACACTTTATTTCTCTCTTGCTGTGATGGCAGATAGTCTTAATTAAGGATGACTATCAATAATTCCCCTTTCCCCACCACCTATATATCAAGACATACAAAAATAATGGTGTTCTTTTCCCTCTTTTACCTGATTACTTGCTGTTGGGGTGGCAAAGCAGTAGTTACAGAATGTCTAATTAGGTAATTTGCAGAGGTTTTATTATATGTTATTCTTTATCAAATGACAGGAGCTACAGAGATTAATAAAGCTGTCATCTATGGGTAAATTCATAAGTGATTGCTTCAGTTTTTATTCCCGAGTGATGTTAATTAGCATATTGTTTCTTTAAAAAAACAGGGAGAACTACAGAGAAAAGATTGAAGAGAATTATCTTGCTGACATTCAATGGTGTCAGCTTTTGTTGATTAAAAGAATGTCACCCCACTGAACACGTCCAGAATAATAGGGATTTAACTATGAGCTGGTAACCACGTGCTGCATTTGATGCAGAGATTGAACAGCCTGATGGCCAGAGAGGCCTTGCTGAACTTTCTCCTTCAGCAGGTTTCCAATGGATTTGTGCATGGCACGCTTAATGGCAGTATAAACTTTCTAATATATAGGTCATTTAATGGAACTGTAAAGCATTTACTGTATAAACCTGTTTAATATACGCAGGTACTATAGGGAGCCTCGTTTCACAGTGGTTAAATGCCTGTACTGCAGGTAAAACTGTGCCCAGTTGCCCACGACCTGGGATCCAATCCCAGGTAGCAGGCTCATGGTTGACTCAGCCGTCCATCCTTCCGAGGTCGGTAAAATGAGTACCCAGCTTGCCGGGGGGGTGCAATGTGTAGCCTGCATACTGTAATTAAACTGTAAACCACCCAGAGACTACTTGAAGTGGTATGGGGCAGTATATAAGCAGAACACTTTACTAAACAAAATGTGAAAGAACCTACTGACCTTTCCAAGTACCCACCCCTACGAAGTTTCCGTGTGTGGGTGTTTTTTTTTTCATTCTAAGAAAATAAATTCCAAACTGAATGTAATGACAATGTAATAGCCATCCTTCATCTTTTGAATTAATTCAGAAGATCTCTTAATGCTCCTCCGTAGCATTTGCATCATGTTGATTTTGGTATTCCAGGATTCGTGGAGATGGGACCAGGCCAAATGGTTTGCCTCCTGCACAGCAGAACTGTAGAATTCACTGCTACAAGATGTAGTGAGTGATGGCAGTTGACTTGAGTGGCTTTGAACAAGCAGTGACATAGATTAATGTCAAGGCTATTTTAATTGGGAAGGGATGGCACCATATTTCCTTCAGTATACAGAGCCATGAACTTCCTAAACCTTCTCTACCACCTTCCCTCCCCTTTGATTCCTACCTCTCCTTCCACCAGGAAGTAGCAGTTAAGTCACAGTCTGGAGCGTGTGGATGTGTGTACATGCCTGCTCCGGAAGGAAAGAGCATGTGTGTGTCTCACAGAGGGACCTTGACCAGCTGAATTTGCAACTACATGCTGGAGATATGATGATAAGAACAGGGCAAAGATCAAGGTAAAAAGAAAATTTAGGCCAAGGAAAGCCGCAGGGTCATTTGGATGACATCTGTCTCCCAGCTGGGAGTGTCAATGGGATGGGACAGTGGTCGAGAATAATATATAGATGCCCCCATATTCCATTTGCCTTCCCAGCCTTGAGGATAGCAGCATCTGTGGGAACCTTACCTATCCACAGGCTTGATTAGGCCTGCAGACCAAACCCATCCCTGGAAGGAAAGAAGACAGCTCTATTGAGTCCTCCATCACTGCTATGGATGTTATCTACTTAACTGGTGTGGAGGGATTGTGCCCTTCATCATTATGCCACATCTTTCCTCCTGGTATATTCAGATGGATACAATCTACATCTGACAGGGAGCTATAGGCACTTAAGACACTTTGATTTCAGTGGGAATTAATGTGCACCTGTGTGGATGCATAGTGGCTATTTTGTAGAAGAACTCCTATTCCTTCCCCTGGAGTTTTATTAATAATAATTTTAAATGTTCATTTCTGCTTGCCAGAGGCAGTCTAAAAATTGTAACTTCGGGGTCTTTCACCAAAAGGAACCCATCCTGCTTCTATCGTGTTTATCTCCACACCTACCCCATGGAGGAGGTTAAACTGACAGAGATCAAATTTGCCGGAAATCATACCCACCTCATGAGCTTATTGGCTAAACAAGGATTTGAACCGAGGTCTTCCACCAGTCAGCTTCAGGGAGCAATCATTCGAAGTGCCTTGAAATTCAAAGTAAATTTTCACACAGAACAAGACGTACCATAGTGGACAGACTAAAGGACAAAAACTAGCAGGATCCAAGTTCTGGGCTCTGCATAGCCATTAAATTTGCTACTTCATTTTAGATTTCCCACATTATTTTTCTCTCCCAAGTCTACCTTACACAATTGTTTTAAAGACAACATGGAGAAACTCACATTGGTGATCTCCTTGGAAGGAGGGTAAAAACAAAAAGTGGACAAGAAATACGAACGACCTAACAACTATCAGTAAAAGAGTTCCAACCCAGCATTGCTATCAACAGTTGCTGCTTTAGACACTGTGTTGATTTTTCATACCTTGTAAGATTCATTTTCTTCCCTTTAGAGATAAACTTTATACATCATAATATCATACCAATAATGTCCAACAAAATGAATGTCTCTGGGGTCCTAGCCCATAACCAATTAACGGATGTGGCTAACGCTTATAATTTTTTTCCCATTCTGTGTCTAAGTAAATCCATACAGCTGCTATGAATGATGCCCCTATTGCCATGGACCAAATAATTTTGAAGGCCCTATAATTTTGTTTTATGATCTTCTTTAACAAATCAGGATGTGTTTTCTTTTTTCCTCATAGTTCATGTTCCAGACCTTGATTTGTAAGCCCTAAAACTGGCATATAGAAAACCATCTAATCTTTGCAATGGGGAAAAATTAGATGTGATAAAGAAAGATGACAGAAATCCTATATAATATTGGGGAATATCATTGCTGAACTTAGTGCAAATCTGCAGCTGAGGGAGCAATGAGGCTACCACTTCCTTCGGTCTCAGAGCTTGTGTTTACAAGGACAAGGGTCTTACATTCCCTGTCCCTTGTGATTTTTTAAAAAAATACCCATTGCTGTCATTGGAGATATCTATTATGTCCATGTAGGATGAAAGAAACAAGAGAGACTCTGGAAAAATCAGGAAAAGACTGCACTGTCATGAAAACAATACAAATGCAGGAACAGTTGACAGGTCAGTTCACAAGCAAGTGAATTAAAACACCTCCATTCCCATCCCATTCCAAGATTGCCCTATATGTTATATGGGAAATATGATGTCTGTTGGTTGTATGTGGTTTTAACTTTATGCGTTATCTTTCTTGCTTTATTTGCAGACACATTTGTATACAGCAGGGTGTGCAAAAGCTGTCCATGGGCTTGATATTTTATTTATTTATTTATATTTATACTTATTGACCACCCGGCTTTCCTACAGGGAATTCTGGGTGGTGTACAACACATCACTGAATAAACAATATGCCCCAAAACAAACAAAACTCAAACAAATAAAATCAGGTAAATAATAAAAACAATCCCCACATCTGGTTTTTTTCAGCCCTTAATCCTATTTGTTTCCACCCAAATTTTCCCAACAAATCACAATAACTCAACACCACCGACAACCTCAAAGAACTGGGTTTCATATTTTCAAATGGAATTCAGGGCACACCCTCCCCCACAACAAAAGTCCGGTTCCATTCCTTCCTTTCTTTGGTCTTCTGGAGGAAAAGACTTGGCTTCCATTCCTCTCACAGTAGTCCAGCACAACCACCTTTCTTTAAACCCATATGCCTCCACCTGAGAAGCATGTTTCTGTTAGCGGCATGCAATTAAAAACTTCATACATGTACACAGGTGTACACAGAAATCCTTTTCACCACAAGGAATGCCATCTGAAATGAGTTGATACTCTAAGCCTCCGGTTCCCAACCTATGGGTCAGGACCCCTTTGGGGGTTGAACGACCATTTCACAGGGATCATCATGAGCCAGTGAAGAAAAAGGCACAAATGGTTTGGGTCTGGAGGAGGAGGGGGAGGAAGGGGAGAAAGAGTGAGTTACAGCTTGATAGGTCGGAGAAGATGTCAGTCAATGGCACCAGATGCTGCGATTGGCTGAGGGTGCCTGCAGAGGGAAGTTCTCTATGGCACCTGTGACAGGGGCTTGCCAAAGGGGGCTTGTGGCCTCTTCCAAGCAGGGCAAGGGGCCACCACAACATGAGGAACTGTATTAAAGGGTCACGGTATTAGGAAGGTTGAGAACCGCTGCTCTAAGCAAACTTAGATGGGCCTCTGAGTCTTAGATCCATGTCTCTGACATTGTGATTATCCCACATATCTACATATCAGGTTGTTGCAGGCAATGTTAATAAAATACAGATGGAGCACACTGACTATTAAACACAGCAACACCAACATCACCGATAAAACAACAACAGCAGCCAGTTGTGTCAGGTGCTTTAAACAAACAATCATCCTTCAGTGTGTTCCTTTATTCATAAAAGCCATGCTCTGTGTCAAATGTGGGGGTTGGGGGTGGAATGGGGATGGAATGACACATTTCTGCCCACAGAATAATGTACAGTATACCCATAAAATAATGCAGTTTTAATGTGATGTTCTAACAACCCCTGACTCTTCATTTACTATTTCTACTGGAAGAAAACACAGTCCCCCTCCCTCATGTAAAAAAAAAGAATGTAAAAATGAGGTCATTAAGCTCCAATCTCAGCCCTCCTTTATTCTAGCCATTTCCTCCATATTTCATTAAAGCACTGCTTTTCTCAATGCCATAGTTAAACTTGCAGCAGTCTCTCTAATATAAATTAGCCTACACACAGATGGTGCTTTCCCATTAAATGATAGCTACTAGTCCTTGCTGAAATATTACTGCAGCAAACTTGGCTGCTTCTTCCTTTCTTCCTGGGGAAAAGACGGATATAACAATACAGACCTACAGCACACCCAACTTGACAGCTTGGTAGGTTTACAGTCTAGTGTTGCACCAAAAGGAGACACTGAAGTCTGCCGTGCCACCATCTTTTGCTCCAGCAAATGTTCACCCAGAAGCACTCGTTGTGGAATTGATTAATTAGGACTGGCCATTTAGTGGAAGCTAATGAAATTCATCCACTTAACTGTAAATTTACAGGACACAACTATCTTGCTAAGCTCTCCGGTGCTGCCTAATTATTTCAGTTTGCATCGCGGCAAACAATCTCTTTATAACCCAGGATGAGAATTTGATATTACAACAGGGCAGTCATATGACGGATGACTCCTGTTTCAGAGCTGCTTTGAGTCCCTTTCCAGATTTCAGTGTACACATTGCAACAGCTGCCTGAGGTGCTGAACCTGATCTCCAGAATAGGTTCAGCACCTTGGATAACTCCCATGAATCACAACTAGAGATGGGCACGACTTAGCGGTATTTCCGTTTCCGTTTCTGTTACTCGGTTCCGTTACTCTACGGAAACGGTAACGGGAATTACTCCCCCAGACTTCGAGCTCGAACCGACGAACGAACAATTTTGGTCTGATTTGTCGTGCTCGTTCCTTGCATCGCGAGATCGCGCGATGCCACACGCGGCACAGAAAAAAAGTTTTTAAAAGTTAAAAAAACCCGGTTCCCAGCCAAAAAGCAGGCGGGAAAATGCCTGCCGTGCCTCAGGGCACCTACCAGAGGGCTTGTTTCTGGAGGTCCCCGGCCTCCCCCCTCATCCCCCGTCCTGGGCTGCTCTGGTGGGACTCGCCGCAGGCTCGCAGCCAGCAAAAAGCCCAGTCTCGCCGCCGGCCGCCGCAATTAAAGCGCAAGCAAGCGGCACGGACGGCACAGGAAAAAACTTTTAAACTCTCCCCCCACCCATTCCTGGGCCAAAAAAGCAGGCAGGCGAAAAATGCCTGCTTGACTAAGGGCGCAGGGCACCTACCGGAGGGGTGGTTTCTGGAGGGGGGGTCCCGCCTCCCCCCCGTCCTGGGTAGCCGGACTCGCGAGTCGCCATCGCCATGCCATGCGGTGCGGGCGGGGGATCCAAAATGGGGCGGCAAACGCAATATTGTTTTTGAAATCGTGGTCCAAAAACACACAAGCACAACAGAAACACGCGAAAATTTATAAACTGCCAGATTTTTCACAGTAGCAGTGGGTTTTTTCTTGCAACAAAATGTCTCTCCTCTCCTCCTCTGTCCTCCATTGATTTTATTTTATTTTATTTTATTTACACCTGCGCAATGATGGGCTGGCCAAGTGGCCAGCCATGTGGGAGTGGACAACCATGCAAATTTTTGGAGCCATCCACACCAGTCGCATGGCCACTTGGCCATGGAGACTTCTGGGATGTGCCAAAAAGCCCCCTAAAACCTGCCCTAGCCCTAACCCTAACCCTTGACTCCGTACCCATACGTCACAGACTGTCTTCTTAGTGGGTCAGAGAGGCACCCAGAGGTGCAACCCACTAGCCCACCGTAACCTTACCCGTCACTAGCCTAACCCTAGCTCTTGCACTAAGCCACCTTAAAGCCAGATCTACTTGCTTGCATTGCACTACACGCAGCAAGTACAATTCCCTTCTGTGTGAGACATGGTGGTGCGGGAGCCTTGTGAAGGGCGGGTATGACCCTATCACTCTCACACTGGTCTCACGTCTGCACATTATGTTATGCAATATCCATATGGCTATTGCATAGCATTTTTTGCAGCAGCAGCAGGTGAGGAAGGGAGACCCCCATGTAGAGGGGTCTCTCTTGGAGCCTGCTTCCCCTTCCTAGTGGCAGGAGGCACCCACGGGTGCCTCCAGGAGCCCACTTTCCCTTTATAGCGGGCCAGAGGAGGCACCCACCCCACAGAGGTGCCTCCAGGAGCCCGCTCCCCCCCCAAAAAAAACCAGTACTAACGACAATGAAAAAACGAAAAAACGAACCGACTAATTTTTGCGAATTTTCGCGAAAACCGGAAACGACCCGAAATGGGACTGGCCCGACTAACGACAACTCGAAAAAAAAATTTTCAAGTCGTGCCCATCTCTAATCACAACAGACTCAAACCCAGACTAGATTCAAAGCACTTCTGGAACTGAAGTCACCAGCCACCACTGCTTTCATGCTAATCTGACTTCAGCACCAGAGTTTTCCATTCCCCACCCCTACCCCAAAGTGTGCAGTTGCCCGATTCCCAACTTAAAATGGCTGATGGTACGTTTATAGCCTTTTCATTGCAAAAAAACCCTTTCAGACATACGAAGCCTTCTGAATATATTGTTACACGTGCCCCACTTCTCTAAGCAAAACCATCAGTATTTGGTGAGACCCACTGGTAACTATAAGGGCTCTCTACCCTCATTGTTCTTGCTGTTGTCATTGCTCTGGCCACGGGGAGAACACCAGCAGGCAGATGAAATGAGAAGGGTGTATCAGTTACACTTTGCACCACCTACTTTACTCCTTTTAATGGGTAGCAGTGGGAAGAAACTGATAAAGCAGACTGCAGGGAGAAATACTTGGGCATTTTGTCTGAGGAACTCCCTCAGCCAGACATTAACACCATCTCCAAGCAGGGAGAAGTCCCACAGGTACTTTGCTTATGGGTGAAAAGTCTTTGGAGTTTGTGTAGACCATTTGCAACATCGCCTTTCATTTAAAAAATAACAGGGTAAGTGTAAATGTGAATCCAGCTTGAATCTCCAATAGCTCACCAAAGCCCACTGCTACCTAGCCAATGTTCTTTGAGTTGTGTCTTCAAAAAGAGGACTGCTTGTCTTTTAAGGTCAGTGAGAGTGGTGGATGATGAGAGTGAGCAGATAAAACAGTAAGCATCTCTGATAAGAAAAGAAAAGAAAGGACCTTGGGACTCAAACTTCACACACAGCCTCATTCTCCCACATGCCTCCATTATAGATGGCACGCTTTTTGTAGGCAAGGGAGCAATGAGGCCAAAGTGGGTGGCAAGCAGCCACCATTTTAATTGGCTGCAACCCATGGAGTTGGATCTGGCATACAAAAAGGATCCAGTCACTTGGCAGCTCAGCTGCTAGCCAAGTTCTCTGCACCAGTCCATGTTCTTGGATTGTACCAATGGAAGAAACAGGAGACTTGGAGTCAGCATGGTGTACAGGAGCAGTCCACTTTCAGATATCCACCCCTGCACCTCGGGGAGCTGCTTCTACTTCTATCACTCCCCCCACCTCCAATGCATTGTCTTGCAAAAATGAAAGTCCTCCTTATTTCAAGAAACTGGAGAAGCCATCCTGTACCCTCTACTGGCCAATTGTGATTAAAACACAAAATACTCAAAACATGTCCAAATTGCCCCATATGTACCACGGGGGAACAAAAAACTTTATTTGTCTATTTTTGTATGATGAGATTTTAAATTGGTGGGTTTCTGGGGCTACATTTGGGCCCTGGAGGCCTACCCAACCCACAAACTACGTACATGTTGTCTAGCACTGGTACATGCTGGTGATATGGAGTCCATCTTAAAAACTGGATCTGTGGCACCGAAAGAGCAGATTACTTCTGTCACAGTCAGCTAACCAACAGTGACAGAGTGCTAACTATGGAACTACTGGATACCTTGGCTGTGTTCCCAAACATATTTGGCATTAGTCCTAAACACGCAGACTTGGAAGCATGTTCTGTTAAAACCTGTGGGAGAGATTTCTAAATAAATGCCTTTAGTACTGAGCTGGACAAAGACTGTTGACTGACCCATTTAAATGAGAAAACAACCAAAAAGAAGAAAAGAAAGAAAATAAAACAAAACTTGAAAAAGTAAAATGTTTAAGAACTTCAGAACTAATAATGCAACCCAAAATAAGGTTGGTCAAATTCTGCAAAATAAAATTTTATTTCATATTCCACTTCCTGCACAGCTTTAAAATAATCCAGAAGGCAAGATCCTTGTGACAGGTAAAAAAAATACAGACAAAATTCTCATTTTCCTTGTTTAATCAGGGGACCTATATGTCATCCGACAAAACCTGGTAAATAAATGTCAATTCAAGAAGGAGCTGCAGTATGTATTCCTATGCCATTAGAGTTCAGAGCTTTTAGATTTATTTTGCTTTTACAACTTGAGATCATAGTGGCCTTTGGGTTATTTTTAGAGCTGAAAAATGGTTCCCACATGCCTACATTTCTCTGCACAGTATTAATGTTGTGTAACATTTACTCAGACAAATCAGACCTTCCTGAAAGGAATCAGATTTATTCCAAGAGTGAAACATAACAATGTAAATTTTAGCTGACTACTGAACCACACAGGTACGTTAACGTGCAATGGATGTTTAGCTTATTCTCTGCTCTTTCCGGCATTAACTATACATTTATCTTTCATGTTTAAGAGCCAAACCGATATGCTGCTATCCATATGCAATGACATATGGCCATCATTTTATGGTGGTTGTTTCTCCTTTCAGCTAAAGAATTCCATCTGACCTTACACATGCACAGGCCTCAGTGGAATTGTCAGCAGACGCATTCAAGAAGATGTTCTTTCAAGAAATGGTGTTGCAGATGGACATTATGAGTCATTTGTCCTGTTGGACAAAACCCCATAGGCAATTTGTACAGAAGGCTCTGTGGTTTGTTGCATACTTATAAGAGAAATATGCTCTGCCACAACTTGTGCATTGCCAGGCCAAAGATGCTCCATTGGCTATGGTTTCTCTTGGGTTTTGCAAGCCAGGCTGAGATCTGTACGTTTCTGTGCATTGATTCCGGTTCCCATCTTGAAGCCTGATCCATGCCAATCCTATTCAAAGATTTAATGTGATTTGATTTTTTTTGGGGGGGGAGCCTGCCCAAATGGCTCAATAGATGCCATCAATTTATATTTATTTTACTTTTTATGTTTTTTAAAAATAAACTCAACTGAAGACATACTCTACACCAGTGGTGGAGAATCTTTGGCACTCCAGATGTTTTGGACTGCAACTTGTGGTCCAAAACATCTGGAGTGCTGAAGGTTCACCACCACTGCCCTACACCATAGTTATTCAGAACCCTTCTGTTTCATCAGCCCTCAGCCAGGCACCAAAACGAGATCCTTCCTCAGATCTTTGGTTGGTTCCCATGTTGAGCCAGCAGACTGGAATTAACTTGAATAGTCATTACAGTTTTGTGCAGCCCATACTGGCTGGGGAATTCTTTGATGTCGTTGGTTCCTGATAGAATGAAACGTCAGAAGAAATCTACTACTAGAGAACAATTATTGGTGACCATCTTAACCTATGCCTTTTGCAATAACTTGGCAGGGTTCAGGCCAGGATACAGCAGAAACTGTCATAGGGGGAATGAGAATATATTTCCCTCAATCGCTTGCATCCTTTCAGCACCACTGTCCACTCTATCTCTAAGGGTCCTCCAACCTACCAAAGGATTTTTTGGGGGAAGTTATGAGCAAGGATGAAGCTTCAATTCTGCCTCCAATGGGAATGACCTTGGTTGTAAAGTTACATTCCTAAGAACTTGAAAAGCAGATGGAATCCAAGACAATTGCTATAGATTGCAGTTGAGCTAACCACTAAGGCCAGAATCCTTTTTACTTATACAATTGTGTAGGAGCAATTATGTCAACATGTGCTCCTGCCGCCATCCAGTTCTCTTTCATATTTCTTCACAGGTTGCAAAATACGGCATGCAATCCAGTCACAGGAATGAGCAAGTGAAAGAGGAAAACTCACTGCCTAATTGCATTTCCATGCATGTCTTTTTTTCTGTGATTGGTTTGAGCCAGAGTGTATACTTCTAGCTTGATCATGAAGGAAGGAAGGAAGGAAGGAAGGAAGGAAGGAAGGAAGGAAGGAAGGAAGGAAGGAAGGAAGGAAGGAAGGAATCCTACAATTAAACACCACATTAAAATTTTTATTGAACCATATTCAAAGGTTTCCAAGTTAGTCAAAGGATTTGACAGCAATACTATAGACATTGAATATAGCTGACATTAAAGAAATAATGTTTCTAGGTCAAAGTTGGACGCAAATCCAAATGACACACTTCAGTTGTTAATGTTTTTATTAAACAGTCTGAAAACATCCGTTAGCCCCTAATGGAAGGACATGATGGAGGCAGTTGAGGGCAGAGGAAAATACACTGGCACATCAGGAAAATACATTTTAATGGAACAAAAATGCCTTTCATTGTTCAGTTCCAAATTCCACACATGGCTACAAATGGGCATAAAGGATTGTAATAAGATAAGCAACTATTAAATTCAATTTGGCAGAACTGACTCAGTAGGAAAGGTGAGGGGGAGAACACATTTTGTTTCTTTTACTGCAGTGTTATAATTTGTGGCTTTCCAAAGCTCCATCTTGCCAACAATACAAGAAATCCAACCACTTACTGATCTAGCTCATTCAAAGCAAAATGATGACCTGTAAATTTTACCCTTTCCTGCTGAATGCCACATTCCAGCCAACATTCAGACCCTGTTCTGCAGTCTTGAAAAGCAGCAGCTAAGCTAAATTAAATGGAAAGACAGAAGTGACATTTTAAGTAAAATAAAATTGTTTTCAGAAAGCATGGCCACTTCCAACTATTCTTCCCATCTAAAGTAGATCAGTCAATGAGACTTGCATAAGTATTTGAATTAACAAGTCCCATGGAATCAATGGTTTTCCTCTGATTGGGACTAATAATTGAGTAAAAAATGGATCTAGGTTGAAAATGTACTTTTCAGCTTTTTTTTCCTTTCCATATATAAACTGTGTAGAAAAAAGGTGGGATGGTCCTGCTGGATCCCACCTTTGAAAATAATTGATTATATTTGTATATTTGTATCCTGCCTTTCTCGTAAAAGTCATCACCAGGGTTCGTGGCTAAATGGGGCTTGGGTCCCAGGTTTTCTGACTCCTAACCCAAAATCTGAATCACTCACAAATGGTCAGCATAATGATTTCTGAACAAAAAGAGCCCTGCAAGATCAGGGTTTTAAACTGCCTAGAAGCCAACCCAGATGCAACTGCATAAAGAAAGGATATCCTTTACAAATACAGCCCTGAATGTGTAGAGAAAGGTGGGGTGTGTGATCACACAGGCACGGCTAGCAGGTATATTCATGTGTATGTGGAAAACTTCTGGTATTCCGGAAGTCACTTCAGGTTAACCAGAAACCACTTCTGGGGCCTCCAACAGGCTTGGGAAGCCTGTTGGAGGGCCATTCAGGGCAGCACCAGGCCTGGAGTAAGTGCAGGAGGCCTCAAACAGGCCCATGTAGCTTGCCCCAGGAGCCCTTTGTTTCATATACTGCAGTCCCACCATATAGCTGTTTGCTGCCTTCTTGCCATGCTGGAACCATCTAAGTTGTTTGTTTGTTTTATTTGTGTTGGTTTTTCTTTATTGGTTTTGTATTTTTATCTCATATTTATTTGTTGTACACCACACATTGTTCCCTTTGGGAAAGTTGACATGGTCAACTAGTACAAAAATAAATAAATAAATAAATAAATAAATAAATAAATAAATAAATAATACCAGAACTGCAGTGTATGAAACGCTAAATGGCAGGGGATGACTGTACTGTACTGACATAAAATAAGTTTGCTGGAATCAATGAGGAGGAGGAGGAAGAAGAAGAAGAAGAAGAAGAAGAAGAAGAACTATTACTACTACTACTACTACTACTACTACTACTACTACTACTACTACTACTACTACTACTACAGCTTTCAAAGTGTCCAATACTCATACACTTGTAAAGAATAAAATTAGAGGTACTAAATCTTGCCGTTGATTCACCATGATCAACACAGAAAATGAACAAAAGTGTACTAAACACTTCAAGAATAAAATACTGCAGGACATGAATTACAGTATATTACTTCAGGCCTGGAATATTGTTAAGGGTGAAGGTCTCTGGTTCAATGAGACATCATAATTCAGACAGAGGAATATCTTGTCACAATTACATATTTTAGTGTAAAATGAGATCTCTAAAATATTTGAACTTGTTGAGTCGCAAGCCTCATAAATTCCAAGCAGTTGCTTTCATTACCCAATTTGGCTACTCAGTTCCCTCTGCCTATAATTAAGTCTGCAACAAAACCAGAAAGAATTAGAGCTGCATGGATGAGAAAGGCTCAAAACATTTCTGACTTGGAAACTGCACTACACATTGCGGGAGAAGGATTACTTTTTATTGTAGCAGCTTGATTTTGCTGCTTTTGCATACTGTTTCATACTTGGAAACCCCCATGTATGGGATTCCTAAAACACACAGTTTCAGGCATAATAGAGTATATGCTGGCAGAAGGGTGGATTTCCCTCCTGGCTTTCTGCCACCTCAAGAAAATCTGTTCATGAAGGTTGAGATGTCTATGAGAACGTGTAGGAGATGGGCTACCTTAAATACACAAGTGTGGTCAAACTGGGATAATAATAACCTTTATGTCCCGCTGCCTCCTTAATCCTAGATGGCACCAGCAATTTGCACTGCAAATTTCAGAGTTCTGGGATTTCAAAAGGGGGTAACGGGTTAAAGCCCTACCAAGGCCTCAGTTCAGTAGTTTGAACTAAATAAAAGTAAAGGTGTGGCAGCATGAAAAAGCAAAACAGACTAATATCTAATTGAAGCCACTCTGTGCAATCCTTCTTATAATGCAGCCTCCACGCTAAGAGATGGGGGTGGGGAATCCAAAGCCACACTCACTGAGACTGAATCATACCACAGAAACATTTTAACAGGAGAAACAGCATACCAGTGGGTGCCCCTTAAAATCTGTTCAGAATGACGTAGATGGAAAAGAGAGTTGGTTGAACATATTTTCCCTGTTCTCATGTGAACAGAAGGGGGAATGTATCTTCCCCACAAGCCAATGCTTGTAAGCCTCTTACCATAGGATTCCACCGAAACTCTGACTAAGCCAAATGCAGATTGTAGAGAAGGCCATCTAAACAATGGTCCGTCCAAGCTGAGGGCCTTTTTGAATTGACAGGATGAAATAACCTAAACCTGATTCAGGGCCCCCTATTTATTATTTACCCTTCCCTTCAACCTGAAGGCACACTCAGGTGTGGCCCAGGAACAGGTGTGTCCACTGTTTAGACCACTAACTCTCTGTGGCATGACCTGTTCTGTATATTTTACAATTAGATGTTTTCTTTTTCCTTCTCAAGGGAAAGGGCAAAAGAACAATACAACCAAAAGTAATTACGCAGTATGGGCAGCAGCAGGTGTATAGCACAGGGGTTGTGTTGTCAGCAGAGTGGCTGCCTTCTTGCCACGTACAGCTACTTACCCTAGGGCTTGCATGCTCACGCTTAATTTTTTTTTCTCAGCTATTGAGAGTACTTCCTTCTGCTTGAATTGCTCTAATAAAAAATAATATAAAGCTTGGAGGAAACGGTCTTGCCTCGGGCTGAATTTTAGAGCCTTTGAAAGGCCTCCCAAGAGCGATTCCATGTTCTCTGTGTGACAACTGTTACTCACACCATTTCTCCTTAGCTACAAATTTATGTGCACGCAGTAGTGAAAATGACAGGAGGAGATACCCGTGGGATGTGGGTTGTGAATAGGATTTAATAATACAGTTACAGCAAGCGCCACATTTAAGAGACTGTAACACCAGAATGATTACTAATTGTAGTTTTTTAGTTCATGAGCAAAAGGCATACTATTTCTTTAAATTGTATCACTGAGGTTAAATGGTAGGCAATTTAGTGAATTAAGGACTTGAGTAATAATTGCCTGTGTGTATCTTTCATTTTTTGTATACAAAAGGAAGAACACAACATAGCTTAACACACTGTACACACAAGAACTATTTTTATCACTATAAAATATACTAACCTAATGGTGACCATCTGGATAGCTCGGTGAGTTGAGTACTTGGCTGGAGAGCCAGAGCTCAGGGGTTTGATTTTGCACTGTGCCAGCCTTTTAGCCTTGGGCAAGCTGCACACTGGTAATGATTTACTGCATGCTGATGTGCTAGAAGCTGTTGTGATAAACACAACTTCAGCTATAGCTTTCCTTCCTTGTAGTGGCTTTGTCTACAGTTTAATGCAAGACACTTAAAGGTGTTTGTGCAGCTACCAAGAAATTAACATACAGTACTCATTTTTTCTTCTCAAAATAATAAGATTTTTTTAAAAATAGGCAGACTCTTCAAGCATATGATATGATTAAAAAAAACTTAGTTCAGTCACTCCTGAGCTGGTACTATCAGTATTCTAGCAGCAGTTCCTGGAGGCATTTCCAAAACAACTCCGGCCTGAATTCTGCTTAATGGAAAGTGGCAAGCCAGTCTTGTTCTAAAGGCTGTCTGGAAGCCAAGCACATGCAGCCTCTTCGTGTTCAGTGTCAAATATATAATGGCCAGCAACCTACTTGTGATTTTCACCAGGATAAGGAAAACTGTGAAGTCACGACTACAAATCACTGCTTATTAATAGAGATGGGCACGACTCAAAAAAATAATTTTTCGTTTTTTGTTTTTCGTTTAGGGGTCCGTTTCGGTTCGTTTTCATTGGGGGGGTTGCACATTTTTCATTTTCGTTCTCGTTATGAAATGAAATGAAAAAACAAAAACAAAAACGAAAAATTTTCATTTCGTTAGCATTCTTTTCAATGCAATGTGTCTGCCGTAACGAAAACGAAAAACATGGCAAAATTTTTCGTTTAGTTTCCGTTGTCGTTTTGCTTCTGAAAAAAATTTCATTTTCATTTTCGTTGCAAAACGAAATGAAAAACTGAAAACGAAAACAAAAATTTCGATGAGTCGTGCCCATCTCTACTCATTAATAACACCCTGGCTAAGTATAACTTGGTAGCTTTTCTGGAGACCGTTTATGAAGCAATGCGTCAGTGAGTAAGAAATCAGCTCCATATAATTTTTAAACAGTCTGACTCAAAGTAAAGTAAGCTGTTGCTAGAATGGATGGATCCCATTCTAGACATACTAGATATATCAATGTGATTCAAGTGAAGCAAAGCTCCCTGAATGAATAACAGCAAATGTTAACAAATTCAAAATGTCTAAATGCATCAAAGGAATACTTGTTTCAGCTCATAAGAGAGCTAGTCTGACAGGGAACACAAATGTTTTAATTCCACTTAATTACTTTGCCTACAGTTCACCACTAAACCAACATATTAGGGTTTATTTTTTAATCGCGTGATTGTTAACCATGGTAACTGTTCAGCAAAGTAAATCCCTTTGTCAACATATGTTAATAAAGGATGTGACTAGATTTTGCACAGACTTATCAGATTTTTAAGTACCAATTTCCTGTCAGGCCCAAGCCTCTCATATATTAACTCTTTATTTTAGGATTAGCTCTTTCAGAGTATTTAAATACAAACAGTAGTAGCGGCTGCATGACTTGCAGTTGTACTGAAGAGTTAGGAAAGTGGTCTAACATTAATTCCATAGAAACACATGACTGAGCTTGCAACAGTTTTTTGATGCATTCACTAGAGATGGGCACGAAACGAGCGATTTTTCATTTTCGTTTTCGTTTTTTCATTTCGTTATGCAATGAAAATGAAATGAATTTTTTTAAAACAAAACGAAAACGAAACGACCAAATTTGCCGTGTTTTTTGTTTTCGTTGCAGCAGATGCATTGAACTAAAAAGAATGCTAACGAAACAGCAATTTTTCATTTTTGTTTTCGTTTTTTGTTTCGTTACCTAACAAAACGAAAATGAACTTTTTTGCAAAAAACATCACAAAAACGAAAACGAACCGAAACGGACCCCTAAACAACCAAACGACAAACGAAACACCTTTTTTTTTTAGTCGTGCCCATCTCTAGCATTCATTGTTTCAGTGTACTTTTGTCCCAGAGCAATGATAATGACAACACATTTGATAGGGAGCTTCAACGTTGCTATTTCTTAAACTGTTGGTTAGCAAGAGAAGGACAATAGTGTGGCAAAAAGTAAAAGCAAGATGCTAGATAAGGATGGTCAGAGTGGAGAGGTAAAAGAGGCTTGTATAAGTTACTGCATTCCATCTCTCCAAATCAGAGGGCCCTTCTTATGCAAATCAAGCAACATTAGTTGTGGCACTCAGTTTTTCCCAATATAGTTTAGTTTTGACACAATTTCTATAGCAGATTTTTAGAATGTTGACCTTCAAAGAGAGAGAGTCAAGTTCAAATCCCTGATTACTCATAAAACTTGGGCCAGCATCTCTCCTGGACCTTACCACCTCACTCTTCCCCTCCCCAGGCAGTGGTGCTCAGCCAAGGGGGAAGGCCTGGCGGTCTTGGAGTGGGGAGGGGTGCAGAGATTCAGGGCCCCGGGTCTGCAAATAAACCAGAGGAGCAGGCAGACAACCCCCTCCCCTGCCCTCCTGCAAAGCAGAGGCAGTAGAGTGCTGTCTGCTGCCCCCGCCCCCACCCCACCCCTTCCTATATAAAGTTTCCCTGGACAGTTACATTCCTGGCAGGATTGATTGATCCCCGGGAAAAGGAGCTACACACCCAATGGCTTGCACTGGGTTGTGTTTGCTTATATCTACAGCCACAAATGCCTCAGAAGAACCACTTGGAACCTGCCAAGCTGAGCAGGGATTAGGAAGCAAAAACACCACCTCACCTCTTACCCCTCCTTCTTTTATTTGCATCTCCCCATCCCCTTTGAAAGCATCTGGGGAAAGCACTGAATTTACTGCTTACTGGGCTGGCATTGGCCCCACTCATGGTCTTGGCATAAAAACGAGGGAGTGTTGCTTCCCAGCCCCTGTTTACAGTCACCAGGCCCTCACACTCACCCAATCCCTGCCTAGCAGAAGGAAACTATAACCCAGTGGCCATCTCAGCCGGGGACTGAACCAGCAAGGAAATGAACACAGGAATTCCTTTTTACTGACTGGAGAGGTGCCATAGCATAAAACTCCCCTGGGGGTAGGGAAAGAGGGCAAGTTTCAGATAGGCATAAAAAGTAACCCATTGCCTAACGTTATCCTTGCTTGAAAGGGCAAGGTTGGTTCACATTCTGTTGCTTAATGTAGTCCAGGCATGACCAAACTTTGGCCCTCCTGATGTTTTGGACCACAACTCCCAGAATTCGAAGCCTGTATTTCCAATGGCAAAGGACTGTGGGAGTTGTGGCCCAAATCATCTGGAGGGCCGAAGTTTGGACAAGCCTGATGTAGTCAGTCATCACTAGAGTAGGCCCACTGAAGTGGTGGGGATTTAGTGACTCAACTCCCCTGCATGTTCCAGCAATTCAAACAGGCCTATTCTAGCTGTGACTGACTACACTCAGTAAAAGAATTCAAGCCAACCTTAGAGATGGCTCAAAACCAATATTTCTCCCTTTGAGGATGGTTCTACTCATATCAGTGCATTCCATGGAAAGGGAAACTGTCAAGCAAAAGTCTTTTTTTCTTGAAGGAAATAAAACATCCAATTGTTAACCCAAAGGGAAGTGGAAGAAAAGTAGGCCTGTGCCACAGCAATTATTTTATTCCTCAATGGGATCCATTAAAAACATTTAACCTCTTTCGGTGACACACCATACAGGTAGCTTGTGTCAGCAGCTAAAAGCTTCCTGTTGAAATTTCAGCTACAGAGGTTCCTTCTCAAGGACCGGGAAGCACAGATATAAGATTGTTGCTCTCCATAATGATGAGAAAAGTCTTTTGAAATGTTAAAATTCACATTGCATGAGCCATACTTATCTACCTGTGCATAATTCATACAGCGCTAATAGAGGGTAAAATATATAGAAGTAAAGAGCCAGCAAAATATTTTGTTTTCAGGCACACAGATCTTTAACAAAAACTACAGCCCCACCACCACCAATGAATTTAAAACATCTAAAAGCACCTTTCCACTTGATCATGGATTTAAATTGCTTCCCCCCCCCCCCCACTGAGGTGTAGACATTAATAAGTATGACTACCTACTGGTAATTATGCCTTTATAGCTTCTCGTACATCACTGTCTCTCGATTCTTGGCAAACCAATTGGTGTCTCATTTGGCACAACAAGCAGTCTTCCAGGGGTTCCCATCATGATTCATTGCTACCTTGGTGAGTTTATATAAAGAGAGAGCAGCCCAGATCAGACACTTCTTGAGCTCACATTGTACTTGCAATGTTGTGGATGGTGAGCACCTATTTAGTCCCTCACACCTTTACATGATAGAACAGGCATGTCCAAACTTCAGCCCTCCAGATGTTTTGGACCACAACTCCCACAGCCCTTTGCCATTGGAAATACAGACTTGGAATTCTGGGACTTGTGGTCCAAAACATCAGGAGGGCCAAAGTTTGGACCTGCCTGTGATAGACCATATAGCATTGGCCCTCCAGGATGAAGCCTAGACATGTGAAAGTCTCATAGGCTTCTCCCATGATGTTGAAACATAGTTTTGAAGAAAAGACACCTATTCAGGGGATCAGCAATGGGACTGAATAGGGTGAAAGAAAAAAGAGTGGGGAGAATAGAATGGAGGATACTGGAAGAAGTAATGGGGGGAGGAAGAATATAGAGCAAAAGCACTCCACCCTGCAGCACACATCACCGTTTCACATTCTTCTTCCATCACTTAGGGAGCAGGACTGAACACGTGATCTATTGCAAAGATCTGCTTCTGCAATGGAAGAATTTCCTGTATCATCACCAGTGAATCTACTGGAATGTACCACTCTGCCCTTCTTCCATACAGATTTGGTTCTATAAATAGTTATGGGGCACTCTCATCACCGCTAGTGTTTCATGTCTCTTGGCTCCCATTGTTTAGAACAGGCATGTTCAAACTTCTGCCCTCGAGATGTTTTGCACCACAACTCCTACAGACCCTTTGTCATTGGCAATATAGGCTTGGAATTCTGGAAGTTGTGGTTCAAAACATCAGGAGGGCTGAAGTTTGGACATGCCTGGTTTAGAATAACTTCTCTCTGTCCCCTTGAGTATGTAGGTATATGGATGGAGCACCAAATTCACAGCAACCTTTAAGGCATCTGACCAATGAGAATCCATTAAAGCATACTTTATCATTAAAGGTTTAGCTATTAATGACTCTTCATTGCTGTCACCCAGGTGAATGCATCATTTCCAATATGAGTGGAGAAGGTAAAACATAAACATATATGAAATGAAGAAATTTATCTTTTGGATAAAATTGTGTTAATGGAGTCTCAAACATATATTCCCCTCCACCTAGCATTGCCAATACTGTATGAGAAGGCAGGGGCAGCAAACCTATATACATTTATGACACAGATAAAACTGTGTTGATGAAAAAGAAACATATCCTCCCGCTTGATGGAGCTCACGTATATTTTTCTGTCAGCCAAGGCATACGAAATATCTGAGGTACTGAGCCCAAAAATCCTAGCTTCAACAGAGATGAAATGGATTTGCATAAGTAATAGGAAGTGGTACAGTTTGCACTCACTCACAACTTTTTTTTTCTGACTGAAAATGTCTTCTGTCACCGCAGACAATTTTCCCCCTGCCAAATTCCAAATGGCAGAGGTCTACTCTTTCAGATTAAATAATGCAGGGCTGTTCAACTTTGAACAGACCAAGGTCTACTTTTTCCAGCCCAAAGTGCCTGAGGGCTACTACACTAAAACCTCTACTTACGAATTTTATCCGTTCCGAGCACATGCTCATAAGTAAAAACTTTTGTAAGTAGAGCAGCGGTTTCCCATAGGAATGCATTGAAAACCAATTAGTCTGTTCTGGAGGGAACATATTTCAATGTGCCATGGCCCTTGAACTGCCCCGTTTGGCTGAGACAGTGGGCTAACAGACTCAGAACTTTGCTGAGGCAGTGGTGGTCCTTGGGATGGGGGGGGAGAACTTATCCCCTCACTTTTTTATTGATGGCCGGTGGGCTACTTTTGAACCCTTCATGGGCTACCAGTAGCCCGCGGTCTACCTGTTGGGCAAGTCTGAAATAATGTATTCTGGCCCTCAGATTTACGGGAAAATCAGTAAAATCAGAAATTATTTGTCTCCACAGAATATATCACAATTGGCCTTGGTTTTGGAAAGGCGCATATGGCTCAATGCAGATTTTCAAAGTTTGTCAGAGACAGAGGGACTCCGGGAATATCTGTATGACAACAAAGCTTGCCCTGAAGGGTTTGATCTTGTCTTTAAATCACAGGCATCTTGTTGATCAACGGGACCCACATGGAAGGACATATACATATATATATATATATATATTTCCATTTGCAGTGAAGCATTGTGGTAGAGTAGGTGCATAATCTGTAAATATAACATGTACTACTAAAAACACTTGTTTCAGAGAGGGTAGCCGTGTTAATCCTTTCAAGAATTGCAAGCAAAAAGCAAAGAAAAACAAAGCAAAACAAAAGACACAAAACATGTGGCACCTTAAAGACTAACTTTCATATTTTAATGTAACGTTTAGTGGACACGTCCACTTCTTCAGACATATAGTGGCAGAAAAACACTCGTGCATTTTTATGTGTGCACATCCGACTCAAACCTTAAGCCAGTATCTGTTGAGCTTCCTCAAGTTCAAGCTCTCTGAGCAAGTGCAACATTTTTAAAGTTGTGTTTGGTTATTTGTTTACTTAAATTTCTACTGATGAACCTTGCAAACACAATTTCATGAAATGAGTATTTTCTTAGTCAAGGTTATATAAGGTACAGCGTAAATGATTGCACCAACAGCAAAATGCACCCAAGTCCTTGGCAACAGCATCAATACAGAAGTAGCTTGTAAAAATGCAACATTCAAGTGTCCTTTTGAATGAATACTGCAACATCTCTGAACCACTTCATCTGGTATGCATCTTCTCCACTGCATGTACGTTTCCCTAATAGTAGGTGTTGTACTAATAGCTGGCTTTTATGTCAAATGCTAAAATTCAATAAAGCCCTCTCCAGATTGACCATTTTGGCTGTGGCATGGATCTTGCTACAAAGAATCTGGATGCACAGGAACAGGGAGATATGCCATTTGGCGTACTCCTCCTGTCCCCACTGCAAACGATCCTGTGTAGCCTGATCAGCTATTAGTTATGTTCTTCTCCTATGCTACACAGCCCTTCAAAGCAAGGTTTACTTGCAAGTAAGTAGGCAGCAGCAACTGCAAACAAGGATAGCTGAACGACAGAGACTGGAAGCCAGTTAGGCCACAAAGGTCAGAGGGGCACACAGGCTCAGAGCAGACTGTCAACACAAGGCCCAGGCAAAAGTTGGGGAAGGATAGTTCAGGAGACTGAGACTAGGCTCACCACACCATGGTGGCTGCACAGCGCCCTGAAGGCGACTGCCTCTTCCACTGTTATAGTAATGTCTAGAGTTGTGGTGTTAGAGGTTCAGTCTCCAGAGCACTGCTCAGCTACCATGCCACTGCAAGACTAGTTTTGGCCTCCTGAAGTGCCCTTCCCCTCCTGCCCACAAGGCTGCAGGGGTCTGAATCATGCTAAATAGAATAAATGCTCTAGACAAAGTTCAGAAACATACTGTACAAGTCTTAGAGGAAAATAATGGATTATTCTAAGTAATAACAGAAGTGGATAAGGTTTTGTTTTTTGTTTGGTTCCATATATTGCAACTATATGCCAGTGTGGATAGGTCCTAAGTTGCTATTATACTAAATGCAGCCATGCCAAACATGCAGTAATTCAGAAGTTTTATAGTTAAAAATGAGAGTTCCCTTGTGCTGACGGAACGAAAAAGAACCAAGTAGCGAGAGCAATGGATGATTCATTCTGACATGAGGAGTTCAACATGACGATTTTTAAAAGGTTTGTGGAATGATAATAATTTGCTGAATAATTACATAAAACTAGCAAGAGTTTTTCACACATTACAGTGATACTGGCAACTTTTGTTTACATATGCTCTTGTTCTTCTAATTGTCCAGTTAATAGAATTAGCAATGATCCATGCTTGTCACTAAAATTCTCTTTGGAATTGTCTTCATGTTGCATATTACATAATGGGCCTCAGGGAGCAATGTCGTTACAACTGTGATAACAAAAGGATGTCCACAGAGCTTCTGAATTAGTGGTGAAATGAAGCAATGCTATCTCACTTTCTGGAATACCCAGAAAGTGAGAAGAGGCACATAAAGTGTTGTGTGACATTGAAAAGTAGAATATCCTGCTTGGTATCAATCAACCATGAAAATGTTTCTAAAATACTTTAAAAATTGTATGTTTTGTATAATAATCAAAATGTAAGGAAGTTACATAGTAACCTCCCGGCTAGACTACTGTAATGCACTCTTTGTGGGGCTATCGATGAAAAGCCTCAGGAAACTTCAGCTGGTCCAAAATGCCGCAGCCAGACTGCTGACAGTGGCAGGGTACAGATATCACATTACACCCCTACTAAAACAGCTCCACTGGCTGCCAATCAGCTATCGGGCACAATTCAAGGTGCTAATGTTAATCTACAAAGCACTGTATGGCCTGGGACCTAGGTACCTCAAAAATCGAATCTCACAGTATGAACCGGCTCGGGTGTTAAGGTCTCTCCATCCCACCACCTTCACAGGTTCGTCTTGTGGGAACCCATGAAAGGGCCTTCTCAGCTGCTGCACCCAGACTCTGGAACTGCCTCCCACTAAAGGCCAGGACTGCCTCATCTCTGTTGTCCTTTGGGAAACAGGCAAATACCTTTCTCTTCAGGCAAGCTTTCCCTGAATGATGGACTATCTATTATGTGTCTTTTATTTGAATCTACAGGGTCACATAGACTTTGTGTATAAGTTTATGGGTTTACATTGACACTATGTTTTCAGTGTTAGTTTCCATCACTCATAACTTTACATGGAACTTTACTCTCCTTTATACTGCTCGCATTCTCTTGTAGCTTTAATGTAATGTTGTCTATTAATGCTGCAAAATGTCCCTCAATTCCCTGTTCTCAATACTTGAACATGTCTTAATTGTACTTGACTGTATATTAGAGATGGGCACGACTTGAAAAAAATTTTTTTCGAGTTGTTGTTAGTCGGGCCGGTCCCGTTTCGGGTCGTCTCCGTTTTTCGCGAAAATTCACAAAAATTAGTCGGTTCGTTTTTTCGTTGTCGTTAGTACTGGTTTTGGGGGGGAGCGGGCTCCTGGAGGCACCTCTCTGGGGTGGGTGCCTCCTCTGGCCCGCTATAAGGGAAAGTGGGCTCCTGGAGGCACCCGTGGGTGCCTCCTATCCTCACCCACTAGGAAAGGGGAAGCAGGCTCCAAGAGACCCCTCAACATGGGGGTCTCCCCTCCTCACCTGCTGCTGCTGCAAAATGCTATGCAATAGCCATATGGATATTGCATAACAGAATGTGCAGACAGTGACTGTGAAGACTAGTGGATGGCACTGAACCCAGAGCCATAGTGAGATGCCTAACTAAGGCTCTCGCACCACCATGTCTCACACAGAAGGGAATTGTACTTGCTGCGTGTAGTGCAATGCAAGCAAGTAGATCTGGCTTTAAGGTGGCTTAGTGCAAGGGCTAGGGTTAGGCTAGTGATGGGTAAGGTTACGGTGGGCTAGTGGGTTGCACCTCTGGGTGCCTCTCTGACCCACTAAGAAGACAGTCTGTGACGTATGGGTACGGAGTCAAGGGTTAGGGTTAGGGTTAGGGGGGCTAGGACAGGTTTTAGGGGGCTTTTTGGCACATCCCAGAAGTCTCCATGGCCAAGTGGCCATGCGATTGGAGGGATGGCTCCAAAAATTTGCATGGTCGTCCACTCCCACATGGCTGGCCACTCGGCCAGCCCATCATTGCGCAGGTGTAAATAAAATAAAATAAAATAAAATCAATGGAGGACAGAGGAGGAGAGGAGAGACATTTTGTTGCAAGAAAAAACCCACTGCTACTGTGAAAAATCTGGCAGTTTATAAATTTTCGCGTGTTTCTGTTGTGCTTGTGTGTTTTTGGACCACGATTTCAAAAACAATATTGCGTTCGCCGCCCCATTTTGGATCCCCCGCCCGCACCACATGGCATGGCGATGGCGACTCGCGAGTCCGGCTACCCAGGACGGGGGGGAGGCGGGACCCCCCCTCCAGAAACCACCCCTCCGGTAGGTGCCCTGCGCCCTTAGTCAAGCAGGCATTTTTCCGCCTGCTTTTTTGGCCCGGGAATGGGTGGGGGGAGAGTTTAAAAGTTTTTTCCTGTGCCGTCCGTGCCGCTTGCTTGCGCTTTAATTGCGGCGGCCGGCGGCCGGCGAGACTGGGCTTTTTGCTGGCTGGCTGGGAGCCTGCGGTGAGTCCCACAGAGCAGCCCACTAGGACGGGGGATGGGGGGGAGGCCGGGGACCTCCAGAAACAACCCCTCTGATAGGTGCCCTGAGGCTTTTCGGCCGGGAACCGGGTTTTTTTAACTTTTAAAAACTTTTTTTCTGTGCCGCGTGGCATCGCGCGATCGCGCGATGCAAGTAACAAGCACGACAAATCAGACCAAAATTGTTCGTTCGTCGGTTCGAGCTCGAAGTCTGGCGGAGTAATTCCCGTTACCGTTTCCGTAGAGTAACGGAAACGAGAAACGGAAACGGGAATACCGCTAAGTCGTGCCCATCTCTACTGTATATTATCCCTTATTACTTGTAAGCCGCCTTGGGTCCTTTTTCCAAGGAGAAAGGCGGGGTAAAAATACTCTTTAAAAATCCAAGTAGTTTCTGTACATAGGATGGGAAGGTGAAAACTCCACCTTGTCCTTTGCCTCAAGTAACAAATATCATCCCCAAGGAGAGACTGTAGTTTATAGTTTTCCTAATGGAATGATTCATTACCTACTCCACAGAATCATAGAATAACCAAGTTGGGCCTATATGGTCATTGAGTCCAAACTCTTGTTCAATGCAGAGATGCGAATCAAGTTGCTTGTAGGTACAGTATATTTAATGATTGAGAGCTGGGAGTGCAATGTAAAGAAGGTCTTACTGTTATTTCTGATTTCAGAATTTTTTATGTTTGTGGAATACACTCTTGAATAAGTTATTTACCACAGAATGAGCTAGGTGGTTCTTTAATTGCTTGTCTGAGGCTTGTTGAGGCACCATCCCATATAGAAAAAAAATCATTCTGTCAACAACTAAGTAAGGTTATCATGGACAATTTACAACCTGAAGGTTTTCACCTGGGTTACTTTTTGGACTTTAGTTGGACCAATTAACAAAAGCAGCATGTGTTGTGGGACTACTGGAGATGCCATTGTTGTGATATTTGGTTACTTTGCAAATTATAATGCATGTGTGGTTTACCCAATGCTCTCAAAGGTTGTTTGTCATTTGTTACATTCTAGTTTCCTGTAGCCCGAGCCCATTATTAAGTGTCTTGCGCTCTGTGATGACGAAGAACAGATCCTGTCCCTTCTCTATAGGACTAGATTTCAAGTATGTGAAAAGTGCTATCGTATCTCCCTTCAGCCTTTTTTCTCTCTCTCAAGGCTAAACTTACCCATTTGCAAAAAAAAAAGGGGGGGGATCCACCATCTTGTTACAGAAAATGACACTAATTTACATGGCACTCAGCTGAGAGGCCCACTCACTTTCTTCAGCATGCCAGTTGGGTTCTCCCAAGGCTTGGGCTGCCTTTCCCCGTCTGCTCAGGCAGGCAGCCAGTCTGTAAAGGAAGTGCGATGGAGAGAATCTCCTCATAGCCAACAATTGATTTGGTTGATTTGTCATGAAACATTGTGTAGCCCTTCGTGCCCATCTCTATTTTCAGAAGTTTTGCTATGTTTCTAAAAATACCTAATTTTAAAGATATCTAAGATGCCTCTTCAAATTCCCTGTTATTAACTTGAATATGGCTTAAATGTTCTGGACTGTATATTGTCCCTCATTATTGTAAGCCACCTTGGGTTCCTTTTCCAAGGAGAAAGGTGGGGTATAAATATTCAAAATAAAAATAAATAAATAATACAAGACCAGAAGAGGTGATACCTTTAGGCTACTAGTAAAATAACAAAAAGTTGCTAATATTTTGAGGGCAAGACTTTTTTTGTTATTGTGTGTGTGTGTGTGTGTGTGTGTGTGTGTGTGTGTGTGTGTGTGTGTGTGTGTGTGTGTGTGTGTGTGTGTGTTGTGTTGTTACAGTTGTGACTGACTCTTCGTGACCCCATGTCCATGGAGTTTTCTTGGCAGGAATACTGGAGTTGTTTGCTAGCTCCTACTCCAGGCACCTACAGCACCTGGTATTCCCTGGTGGTCTCACATCCAAGTACTAACCAGGGCCTACCCTGCTTAGCTTCCTAAATCAGGCGAGATCAGATGTGCTTAGGGCATCTAGGCAGCTTCTTTGTTATTTTACTAGTAGCCTAATGGTATCACCACATATGGTCTTGTATTATTTATTTATATATCACCTAGTCTAGCCTTGTATTTGGTTTTTGGGATGGCTACATGGCTCCCCAACTGGTTTTGCTTCAATTAAAGATATCTAAGCATTCATAAGAGCTGGAATCCCCTTGGTGTTCACATAAGATTTGCATAACTTGCTGCAGCTAACTGCAACTGACAAGACATGGGAAAGCATCTAGGTTGTGTGCCTGGTCATGTACCCCATGGCACAACTAAAATGCACCAAAACACCTTGTCAATTAGCTACTGCAAGTTACCTGATGGGAACACCAACAGGATTCTAGCCAGCATGAGCTGCATTCTGCTCCTTCTTTCACCCTCTATATAGTGCCTAAGATCTTCCAGCAAATTCTGAATGACTTATGGAGCAAGATGTCCCTTTGCAGAAAGCTATGCTCATTTGTCTCCAGCACAGCTTTTTTCTTCCTGATGCTTAACAGTTCTACCATTAAATATTGCCTTTTCACAATATAATAGGATAACACTGCTTCTACTCAAATGCATGTGCAGCTTCTTTGACTCCATCAGTTGCCTAAGCTATGAGTTCTTCAGTGGCCCATGGCATCCAAGAGAATCAAAGAAAATGTGCAAAGGTGTTTTAGGTGAGAGGTTAAGTACCTGCTTCTCCTCTGACCCATACTTGTCCCTCCAGTGGCTGATATGGAGTTGAACAAGGGCTGTTAGATAGACATGGGCACGACTTGGCGAAATTCTCGTTTCCGTTTCTGTTTCTCGTTTCCGTTACGTAACGGAAACGGTAACGACAATTACTCCGCCAGAACTCGAACTCGAACCGACTAAAGAAAAATTGAGTCTGATTTGTCATGGTCGTTCCTGGCATCGCAGCGATCGCGCGATGCCAAGCGGCACAGGAAAAAAGTTTTAAAAATAAAAAAAACCAATTCCCGGCCAAAAAAGCAGGCGAAAATATGCCTGCCTCTGAGTGAGGGCACCTACCAGAGGGGTGGTTTCTGGGGGGGGGGTCCCCGGCCTCCCCCCCCTCTCCTGGGCTGCGCAAAGTGCACATCCTCGTCGAGTCGCCACGCCAACTCGCCAAGCAGCGCGGCACAGAAAAAAAAGTTTTAAAAATAAAATAAAAAATCCGATTCCCGGCCAAAAAAGCAGGCGAAAATATGCCTGCCTCAGTGAGGGCACCTACCAGAAGGGTGGTTTCTGGGGGGGGGGCTTCCCCCCTCTCCTCTCCTGGGCTGCGCGCATCCTCGTCGTCTCGCCAACTTGCCATGCCATGCGGTGCGGGCGGGGGATCCAAATGGGGCGACCGCAATATTTATTTTGAAATCGCGTGGTCCAAAAACACACCAAAGCACCACAGAAACATGCGAAAATAGCTATTTTAAAACTGCCTGAATTTTTTCAGTAGCAGCAGTCGGTTTTTCTTGCAACAAAACGTCTCCATTGATTTTATTTTATTTTATTTTATTTTTATTTTTTTACACCTGCACAATGATGGGCTGGCCATGGGAGTGGACCATGCAAATTTTTGGAGCCATTCCACCAATTGCATGGCCACTTGGCCAGGTTTTGACCGAGACTTCTGGGATGTGCCAGTCGGACATAAAAAGCCCACTAACCCTAGCCCGAACCCGAACCCGAACCCTAACCCTAACCCATACGCCAGTACACTGTCCTTCTTAGTGGGTCAGAGAGGCACCCAGAGGTGCACCCCAGTAACTCACCCTAACCTTACCCGTAACCCTAAGCCTAGCCCTTGCGCTAACCCCTAACCAGTAAGCCAGATGTGTACTCGCATTGCACTACAGCAAGTACACTTCCCTTCTTAGTGAGTCACAGTGCGCCCGTAGGGGTCCTCTCTTACTTCATTCCCCGCAGGCAGTGAGTCACAGAGGCACCCGAAAGAGAGGTGCCTCTGCCTGCTACTGCAGTGCAACTGCAACTTAATGGTATGCATATCCAATTGGCTATGCATGCCATTTTGTAGCGGGCCAGAGGAGGCACCCACCCCAGAGAGGTGCCTCCAAGAGCCCGCTTTCCCTTCATGGCGGGCCAGAGGAGGCACCCACACCAGAGAGGTGCCTCCAGGAGCCCACCCCCCCAAAACAAGTACTAACGACAGATGAAAAAACGACAAACGAAATGACAAATTTATGGAAAATTTTGCGAAAAACGGAAACGAGCCGAAACAGGCCGGCTCCGACACACGACAACTCGAAACGTAATTTTTCCTGGTCGTGCCCATCTCTACTGTTAGATATCCTTCTCCATAGTGTACTAATGGCACCTGGGGGGACGGGGTAGGCAGAGCATGGAACATATTTTGAGGAAATAAAGCTTATGTTATTTATTACTTTATAGCAGCCAGGTAACAGACATCATTGCTCTGTTGCACTGGTGGTCATACTGCAAATTGTTTAAAGAACTGTGCAGCCAGAAAAGACAGGGAAATTCTGTATGGTTGCGTCTAGCAATGAACTCTGATATTTCACCTTGAGAATGCTTTTTTTTAATAATAGCATTTCTTGGCCACCTGGGACTGATAGGAGCTTGGTACAGAACTTGAAAAATTCCCAGAGTGCCTGAAAAACTGCCTTTAAAACTTAAACAGTAATGTGTTAACAGTGCTTCACTTGAACTGTGACAAGTGTCAGGAATGGTTACAACTTAAAAAGTAACTGTAGTTACTTGTTGCATTACTTTTGATAGGTATTAGCTGCAACCTTATTGCCCCAAGAATAACTGTACTGACAGTTAATTGTACTCGTCGTAATGAGTTAACCTTTCAACTCTGAGGGTAGGGATTAAGAGAGGTAAACACCATTTGTACAATTATAGAATGTACAGGCCCACTCCCCCAAAGCCTACATTGCACATGCATGGTTGTTGTTGCTGTTGTTATTGTTGTTGCTGCTGCTGCTGCAACTCTTTATTTTTTTATAAAACAAAGTCTCAGCGTCCCAGGCTGCACTGGAGACAAGACTCTCTTTTGAGTCTCCACACACTCGGCATTATATTTTGCAGAGGGAAAATCCAATCTTCTCAAATGAGCCGAACCCATTTATGTTTATGCTATAATGATATTGAGCTGTTTAATTTCTTTTTACTCACTTAAGTTTAAATATCTTCATAAGATTCCCCACCCCCCATTATCATCAGATTGTTCAACATGGAACGCAGGCTCCCCCCCCCCCCCCGGAAAATCACTGGTGAGAATCTTTTAATTATTTTATTTTGCAAGCCAGTGTTTTAAAAGGGGTGAGGGAAATTCCTAAGGGTTTAAGCTTCAGTCTCACAAAAATTCTAAAATGTGCCTTGCACTTGGGTTTAAAGTGCAACAGGCACCTTATATCCAAGCATATTGTGGCTTGGCAATGAATAAAACCCATAGGGAAGATTACATGTTTGTTCTCCTTCTAGTTGTTAACAACTTAGTAGATAAGACAGGAGTGATATATGAGGACTTTTAATCTTACAGGAACCAAGGCTTGATCAGGGAAAAATTACATGCCAAAATATTATCAGATATTACTACTGACTTATGAAACGAAAATAAGTATGTAAAAGGAGAAACGTTATTAAGCAGTTGCTTTCTTCTCAGGGGCCATGGACAATGAAAAACATCTCCAAATAAAAGGTCTCATTTAGAATAATTATACTATCATTGCCTTGAACAAAGCCTTAGGCTAAGAAGTCTACCACAGACCCACGCAATAACTTGTCGGTGGTGCAGTGTGCCTTATGGGAAAAGGAAAATCTCAGCACACTGATTATGACACTGGTCCGTGAGAGTGGTCTAACATTTGGTAGTCTACATATGGGAGACTATATGCTAAGATCGGGGCCTTGGTGGTGTCTTGGAAAGGAAACGCCAACACTTCTAGTTAAGAGATCGCAAATGAAGGAGGGTGAGGTGAGGCAAAAGGCAAATAAAATGTGTGTATTTCCCCTAGAAGTAGATTTTCATTCACAGCTTGCCAGCATGTAACCATTGAGGGGGAGTTCTCCATTAAAAGCTCTGAGAGCGAGGGCCATTAAACCAGATCTGAAAGTTGAGTCATGGCTACTGGACTTCTTTTTTGAGAGCTAGAAATGTTTCGCTGTTCATCCAAACAGCTTCATTGGTCTGAATACAGCTAGTGCAAGTAATCCATCTTATAGTCAGCTTTGACCTCTTGTCACATTAAACCAGATATAAAGAAGAACTTGGGAAAGTTTCTTTTATGGAATAGATCTCCCAGAATGCCACAGGCAGCATGTTTTTAACCTAGAAAGAAAAACCAGTTCGGGTGCTGCTTGTTCAACTGTGCACTGCACAGCCAATCCTGCCAGCCAGATCACTGTCTTCATCTTATGCTGCCTTGCAACCTTGTGTGAATAAATAATGCTTTTAAACAGAATTTGTTAGAGGTGGCCCCACTCTGGTTAAATGGTAGAAACTATAATGGTAAACATACTATCATCTAACAGTCTTTGTACCCAATTTTACAATGGCTGAAATCCAATTGACTCACCAAATCCCCACTGAGACAATGGGCCTGCTCTAAGTATGACCTTACTTGTGGATTTCAGGCATTTAAACAAAAAGCCGAATAAAAAATTACTGTGGGGGAAGTTAAAATGGAGCTGAAAATAAGCTCAGTTTAAAAACAAAAACAAAAAAGCAAACATGGCAGATAGAAATGCTTGCTTATGCTATTCTCCTTTTCTACATTGGGGGGAGGGGAGATTTAGTAACTGTGGGAGATCAATAGGGCCGTGAACCTTAAAGCATGGAAAATAATGTAAAGATGGTCTTCTTTTTTGAAGTAACTCTGGTAAGCACCATTTTTAAATAGTCTGCAGGTATTTTCTCACCATTCTGACAAAATCAAGCATGTCAGCAAATCATATGGAACCATATATTTCCATATTTTCCAGAAGGTTACGTTATTTGAGGGGGGGAAACATGACAACCCCTCAGGGTCCTAGGTACGTTCCCTTAACTGGCAAATGCTGTTACTTCTTCCAAGCACCTTGCTGCTGGGGGAAGAAAATGAAAATTCAGGAGAGAGGGCATAAGTACGTATATACTTTCTTTGAGTGATTTTTTCATTAAGACAGGACTTTAGTTCTAAAAAATTACATCTCTTGCAGGATTTCTTCTTCTTGCGCTCTGAGATGGAAACCTCAGAGCAGATTGTAAGGTGGTTCTTGAGTCAAGGATGCGTATCTGCCCGCTTTGCTCTCTAATTGCTTATTTCATCAAATGTAGGTTTTCTGTATGAGCTCCTATTCTGTTAAGAAAACCATGCCGTGATCATGTAGCTACAGGCAAAAGGCTCACCTGCCTGAGCAGTTTAATCTGTCAGTGCCAATTTGAGGCACCTGTAGCATACATCTGACCTATGCTGCCTTCAATAATAATAAAAAAAATCTGGATCTGGCATCATTGCACACAGAACTCTACCAGATTGAGAAAACCTGCCTTTAAGAAAACCTACCTTGATGCCTCTAGGATTACCTCACCTAAAAGTTCAGACCATAACGTGAGATCTTCTAGATGAATTTGTCTCCTTCAGGCTCCATATATTCCAAGAAGAGAGGGGGTTGTGATGCCCCGGTGTTAGAATACTACTGTGGCATCACAGTGTTTTTGTCAGTTTCCCCATCACTGGGGCTCCCTATTTTCTGCTTTCCATTTTGCTGATGCTCCCACTTTCCCCCTTGTTGGGTTTCATAGGTGGCTTTCTGTGGAACTCAGGTGAAGATCCTGCAGATTAAAATTGCATCTTTCACCAGTGAGGGTACACAATGGTTTCAATTTTAATTGGTCCCAATGAAAGGGAGATCTGGACACATCCCTTCTGTCAGAAGGATTGTGAACTGCTGCATGAATTTTATTGTCCCCACATGAGAACAACAACAGAATTCCCCATCATCTACAATATTAGTATAACCATAATAAAAAGCCTTTCATTTCAGCACAAAATGTTACATTACCACTAAAGATTTCCAGTACAAAATGCGAGGCTGTTAAGAAAATTGCAAGGTTTTTCTTTTGTGCGGCACAACAATTGACAATTATTGGCTAAAAACACACAGAACTTCACATAATTTCACCCACCGCGGAAGAAGATTTGAAAATGTCACTCTCACACAGAGGAACAAAATGAACAACAAATTGTATCTCTGCATGGTCACCCTTGTCATCTTCTTCATAGCCCAGCTTGCATTTTCTTGATTGTTTTTAAGACTTTGTTGGGGTTTGCACAAATATTACGATGAGCAAATGGTACAAATCAGGGTCAAATATTCCGTGTAGGCAAGAACACTATTGTACAGATGGCCAATAACCTTTTCTAAAAAAAAAAAAAAATCTTTACAGTGTTGTTAACAAATGCAGGCTGATGGCCACATTCCACTAGCTCAATAGCAGCTCAATGATGCAAAAGGGTTTGTAGGCTATTCACTAAACCTCCAAGCAGGAATACAAAGTGAAAATCATTTGTTTGATTTCATTCCTTTAGAAGTTCCTGTAGACTGGCATGGCATTCAGTGCTGAAAGTTCAATAGGAAAACGGGTTGATGAATCATTCATATTTCTGAGAACCTTTTCTAATATCAAAGCTACAATCATCTCTCTACTTACTTGGGTAGTCACTCACTTCTGAACTCAAGTGTGGGGTTGCACTATATATTGGATTTTCCTCTTTAAAAGTATGTTTAGTTAACATAATTAAAGAGTTTCCTGTTATCCTAAAAAAAAGTTAATGGGAGAGCCCGCATGAGGAACAAATTGAGTTTTGAATTAGAATTTAGGAGATCTGGATTAAAAACCCCACCTGGCCATGGAAACATGCTGATGGATGGGAATTGTTTCACATACTTTTAAAAAAAAAACATATTTAGGGAACCACCGTTAGCAGGACACAAGAAAGTTAGCCCTTCAAAAATTTGGGACCACTTTTAGACACTTGTCTTTTCAGCTCTTCAAATTTTGCTTGGCTGGTTGAATGCCCAGTCCTAGTGAATTTATCAGTGCTATACTATTTGTGTCTAAAGAGAAGCAGAGTTAAATTATCCCTAGAAGTGGGTGGAAATAGAGCACATCCATGAATGAAAGCTGGAAAAATGAAGAATAGCCTTCTGAACAAAAACCTTCTCCATTTTCATTACAAAGTTCTATATATCAAAGTGTCATTTTCCTCAGAGCAAATACAATAACTGAGCAGAACAGACAATATTTCTACTTATTGTTTCCCACCATGATTTTCCCTGTAATGAGGTGAAACATTCCCAATGAGAAAAAGGGTATTTGGCTCAACATCTGTAGTATAAACTGTAAGTGGCCCAAAAAGCTCACATTTGATAACAAAAAGACTTCATGGCATATATGTAATTTAATTGATCTGCCATTTTACTTCAGTAAGACTAATGTACTGCTGAGTGAATATTTATGAGAAAGCAAAAGATATATGCTTGTTACAATAAGCAAGTCTCTTTCTCTCTCTCATCTGAGCCATAACATGTGTCATTAAGTTAAATAATGACAAGGGCCAAAATTGAAAACAAGGTCCCTGTTAGAAGTGTCATGCCTGATTGTTACTTCCAGCTCTTCCAAATTTATTGGTTGGAGCAGATCTACAGCTATTACTGCAAAGCCTGTGCTAATAAAAAGTATCCTGTTAGAAATTAAAGAGGCTTGGGTTCATAATTTAAGCACCTGCATGATGTCAATAATTGTGCTAGCGTTTTCATTCTGTTTTTGTTCTCCCCTCCCCCTCCCTCCGTTCAGTGACATCAAAGTCTGATGATTTGTTGTTCTGGCCAAAAAGAGACACAAAACCAATTTGGAAGTGTAATTACAAAGGTTAACGGAAAGCTGTGCTATTTATTCTTTCCCCAGCACACCTCAGAAAACAAAACACTGGGTGTTATCCATAACACTTAAAAGAAAATTTTGATAAGAATTGGAGTAATTGATTCCTTGGGATTCCGAAATCTTAAGATTCTTTCCGTACATTGACTACATTTGTATGTACAGTAGACCCCCATAATTACCACGTATATATAAGAAGAACACTTTAATTGGCTCCCTGTTGACAGTTGTAAGATGAGATGTTGTAAGTCAAATCTGATTTTCCCATTAGGCTCAATGTTAAGATTGGCTTGGTTTCTGGAGAGCTTTTATGCCTCGTAAATGAAACTGTTGCTGGTTTCACTCTATCTTTCTCCGGTGTTCTCTTCTCCCCTCTGTTGTTCTCTTCCTTCTCACTTCTCCCTCATATTTCCATTCCCTTTCTTGCTTGCTGAGCACTTCCTTTTGACTTCTGCCGCCTTCTCCTTTCCACCTCCACTGTCTTGCTGTCACACTGGGTGATGTAAACACATCACTTTACAGTGCTGGCCACATTGGTTGTAAAAATGACTTTTGGGTAATGAGAAGGCTCATTAGTAGAAATGGGCACAAAATGAACTTTTAATTCATTTTGTTATTCATTATTTGTTTCGTTAGCTAACGAAGTGAATAATGAACCAACCCATCAAAGAAAAATGAAACAAAACGAAATGGAAATTTCCATTTTGTTCGCTTTGTTTTTCATTACCCCCTACCTTGTCCTTGCTGCAGTCATCCTACTCCTGGCGGGGGAAGGTAGGCCTGTAGAGGCACTGACCCCAAGCCAGCACCTCAAAAAGCCCCTGGCTGGGGACTTTTAAAACAAATAAACAAATAAACCTCTCAGCTGAGAGGAGAAGGACCCAAGCCAGTGCCTCAAAATCGTCTGTCTCCGGGGCCAGGATCACCCCACCCCCTGCCACCCCACCCCACCCCCACTCGGTAAGTCGGACCTGAACCGGTTCAGCGCAGTTCAGGTTCTTACAATTTTTTTTTAAATTCGTACAAACCCAAACCAAACCGAACCAAGAGTGGGCTCAAAACAAACAAACCCGAACCATGGGTTTTCTGTTTCATGCCCACCTCTACTCGTTAGTCGAGACTGGATGTTCTGGAAAATACAGCTTGTAGAATCCTACACGTCTTCTTGGTTTAATTTGACTCCACCTTTGATTCTATTACCATTTCACTTCTGTTACTCTTTTGAAATGAAAAAGAACCAGCTCTGTGACCGACCATGTTATTGGTCTTGCAGAATTCATATGGGTTTGGCTCACTCTTAGAGATGAGTCTAGTGTGTTAGAAATGAGTGGATGAAGTAATAGCACAAAAACTGTGCTATTAGCATTAATAAATTTGCAATGTTATTCCAAACCACATTTTTCTCTGAAGGTTCTGAGATGGGTATGATGTTTGTACATTATGTGTGCATAAGAGAACTCACATATTTTTCTCCTTGCCACTTTGGCTCATTCTTTTTCACATGTTTGGCTATGCAAGTGATTTCTCAAACAATGCTTGCCCAATTTACATGAAGGATAACCTATCAGATGGAAGCAATGTATGATTCACAGGAACCGTCTTAAAGATTTACCATCAGTGGGGCCAATAATATGGTATATTTATGACCATACCTGATGAATTGAACAGATGATGTCATGTGTTTTCTGGACTAAAATATTGGCTGTCATCCCTCAACTAGATTAACAAAACAGTGGCTGCCCAGGATATTTATTAGAAATGACGTATAATTAGAAAAGGAAATTTCTTGCACCAGGAAATTTTCATACTTTTGGTTTACAAAATCATCATTGCTTGCATCAGAAGGCAAGCCCAGGCTTCTCCTGCAAGTGTGATTACTAAGATGAAAAGCTATGCCTGAATCACATCTCAGAACTCTGCATCTTTTAACCAGCCATTTGTAATGTGCAATTTGGCCCTCCAACAAGATATTTCTCACTCACCCGATTTCAAGCAAAAGCAAATCAAACAACACTGCCTAAGTGCACAGAGATTTATGCTTAGTGAAGCAGTTGGTCAAACCTGGCATTAAGTTAGTTGTTTACAGTCCTTTTCAGGGATGATTGCAAAGAATGAAAGCAACACTTAATTTATGATTATTATTTTTGAAAAGTGTGAAACAGATTTAGAGGTAATAAAATATTTTCTGACTCTTTACGGGAAGAAAGACTTGTTAAAACAACATGGCAGCTATAATTTTTTCTACCACGTGGATCACAAGGTAGATCGGCTTTGATGAATTCTTGTAGGCACCCATGTAGTGTTTGATTTCCAAGTAAGTGAACTTTAATCCTTCCCCCCCTCTCTTTCTCACTCTTTATACCTACTAACTCATTAGTGACAAATTAGCATTGCAAATAATGCACATCATCAGCCATAAAATTATAAATGAAGGTTTCAGAGGTTCTCAATATTTGGTGTTCCAGATGTGTTGGACTTTAAGTACCATTGTGCTGGACTAAGAATATTCTGGGAGAAGAATCCAAAGCAACTGGAGAGCTGGCCGTAAATAACCAGTATTCTATTGTAATTCATTATATGGGAAACTCTCCAGGGTCTTGGAAGCTTTGTTTGAATGAATTAGTTCACATCTCTGTACTCTATATCCAACATTCTACACTCAGATTTATTCACTTACTGAAATAAATAAGAATGAGTGGGGCTTAGCGACAGCTGGATTGATGTCACCGTTTACAGCATGGGGGGGGAGAGACAATCAGATGGTAAATCTTGTGAAATAAAGCTGTGCAGTACACACAGAGAAACAGACAGTATTGTTTTCTATGGAGGCCTTTGCCATGGACATAATTTGCCAAAAAGATGGAGGATGCTGGGACTGAATGGCACAGGAGAGAGAGAATTAATATTGCAAAACAGATGTTCAACAAGTCTCCATCTAGCTTTCAAGTTTTGTTGCATCAATCAAGAATTCACAACCGGCATGCAGATTTATGTATAACACAATCCCAGTTGTGCATAAAAACAACTCTCTAATTGTACACGTTACTCAACAGCATCATTATGTATAGGAGGACAGCTGCTTCATTTCCTTGCTGCATCGTTTCCTTGTTTAGCATCATTTGTTCTGAGGAAGTCTGTGGGTGAGGGAAGGTTAATTGCAGTAATGGGTGTTTGCATGTAATGGGTAATATGCATGCCCCTAAATTTCTAGGTCTACCTGATGGGCCCAAACTCCAGATTTTCCTAGAAAAGAACATAAAGACCAGCAGAGCTAATACCTTCTGATTCTTCTACCATACATCCCATTCTCTTGGCAAAAATCAGTTCCTCCCCTTTGCCTGAATGTTTGTTACACCACTGATGGTGACACACTGGTTGTGATCTTGGATGTGCAACAGACCTCCTGCAAAAGCAGGCGAAGCAATGGCACAATTGCCCTTCCAGATGCAGTTTTCCCCCAAACCTAATTCTGGTTGATACATTTATCTCATTAATAATGCTTTTCACAAATTTACCTGAAACAGAACCTGAGTTTGCAGATCAGAAGTTTTTTACACACACACCGTCCACTTGCTGGATAACTTATTCAAAAGCCATTATATTCTAGCTACACCTGGGTACTAGAGGCTTCTCTCAAGGACAGGTTGGACACCTTTCTTTAAAAAATCCAGCAATTTCAGTCCAAGCTCTTCAGAACTCTGGCATGAATTCCATCTAGGCCTAGTGATTTTAATCTGTAATTCATCAACTGGCTCTGAAGCATCATCTGTGATCACCTTGATTTGACAGCTTCTCAGATGCCTTCTTAAAATCCATGGCTCAGGTCTGGCTATTTCCTTCAACATTTTCCACAGGGAAGACTGAGGGAATGTGTCCCTTTGTGTCCTCTCCTCGCCTTCCTAAATCTTTTCACATCTTTGTAGTCCAAAGGTCCTGTTCTAAGTATCTTAGCTTCCTTGCTGATCCCCCCCCCCCCACAATCCTTCTATGTGCATGTTTTTTTTTAAAGAAAAGGGTTGTTTATTTTCATACCTTTGGCAATTTGCTGAATTAATTCCTGACAAAACCTTTGCAACACTTGTGCAGGAAACAATGGAGTATAAACAAATTTGAAATTCCAGCAAAGATAAAACGTTGGCATTCTTTTTTTATTATTATTATTTTTAAAGATGATTTTATTTTCTTTCATCAGCAGTCCAACACTGCCATCTATCAGGCTTCATTAATACTAAATTATTGCGGAAATTTAAATTGGAAGTGTGTTCTGTAGTTCTTGGAATGTTTACTGTATAATTCAACAAAATATAAAGGAAAGCACATTTAAAAAGACTTATAAAGCCTTAAATCAAATGATGACATGCATTCAGAATAATGAAAATGTACATGACCAAATGTTTGCATAACCACCCCCCTCTCATTCTATTAAAGGTATGTGCCTTGCAGTCAGGAGAAACCCATGGATTTTCAGCAGTATTTCTAGTTTGTTCGGAGTCTCTGAGAGAAGAGAAATCCCTTCTCTTCTTGTTGAGATAACATATTTAAAAAAAACAACCATTGGAAAGCCTTGTCTATATAAAAAGATCCAGTTGGCACAGATCCATGTCCAAGACCCTTCCACAAAGCGACACAGCCCGATTCATTTTTGAAAGGTTCATATTTCTGTTTTCAAATGTATAAAAACAAACAAGAAGATAACTCAATTAATTAGTCATAACATAAGCTGCTTTTGCTGTAATAGTGAGTCATATGAGTTTCAGTGTGAACCAGACCAGCTGGATCAAGAAAATACAAGTTAAATAAACTATAGACTAGCAGGTGAACATGTAACGTAAATAGCACTGATTTACCGGGAATGCTTTACTTGGAACTGGCAACTGGATTTTGGTGTTGTTTTCCTCTTGATGCCAAAGTGGTATAGTGGGTAGAATGATGGATGAGGACTCGGGTGACTTGGGTTCAAATCTCCACTCTACCATGGAAATTCTCTGGAGATGGGGTGGCAATGATAACCCACTCCTTGTTTATCCCACATAACTTAGAAAGCACATTAGAGTCACTTATAACCCCTCAAAGGATTTAAAAGGGAAAAATCTGTTTTATAACCCTAATTGATTATCTTGATCATCCAGAGATGTCATTCTACTAGCGCAAATAGGGTTGCATTGTCAGAGATTTCATTCTAGATTATAGCGGGAAATACAATGTCATTGCCAGCTATGCCCATAGATACACAAGTGGAAACATGAATAAAGACCACAGGAACCAATGAATGAGCCACTGCTTGAAAAAACTATCTAGTTAAGCAGTTGTGTTTGGGCCCCTGTCACAGGAGCACATATCAATTCCTCAAACTTTGTTGTGACAGGGATTTATAACATAAGACCATAAGAACAGCCTTGCTGGAACAGGTCACAGCCCATCCAGTTCAGCATTCTGTCACAAACAGTAGCTCACCATTTGCTTCAGGGTATTCCCAAGCAGATGTCTCCACCTGCTTACGATTCCCCGCAAACAGCATTGAGAGATATCCTTCCTATCTCTCCAACCCAGAGGTTGTCCATAGGCATCCATAATGATAGCCATTGATACCGTTGTTCTCCAGGAACTTGTCCAATCCTTTCTTAAAGATGTCAAGGCTGACAGTTGTCACCACTTCTTCTGGCAGGGAGTTCCACAGACCAGTTATCCTGTAGGTGAAAAAGTACTTTCTCTTATTTGTTTGAGATCTAGCACCCATAAGTTTTATTTGCCAGGTGAACAATTGCCCAAGGTGCTGGAAGTCTTACTTACCTATTCAACCCTTCCCAATACCCATTAACTATAGATCATTGAGACAGGTTGCATAAGTAAGACTTGAGCCATTGTCCACCTGGTGAGCCTGTTTGGGCCATTATCCAACTTATGAGCCTATTCAGACCAGGGTGATGTTAAATAAAGGTGAACTATAAAATGGAGGACTCCCCACTAACTTTCCTCAGACTGATGAAGCTGCTTGAATGAGTACAAAACGTTTCGATCTCTCAAGAAAAGAAGTCCAGTTGCCATGACTCAACTTCCAGATATTGCTGATGTTTGTACATCACCAAACACCGAGTTGGGTTGCCTGATCAGCACCATCCCATTGTCTGAGGTTTCAGGGCCACATTCTGAAGCCAAATGCAAGTCCGTTGGGTGTTAAGGTTTGGGCTTTTGTGATGTCAAAGAGCTTGAACAGACAGTCTGAGGCATTTCCCCCCAGGTTCTCAGTTACTAGTGAATGGTGACTCCTAGTCTGCAGTCCACAAGGTGCTGTATCTATGTGAGTTATAGAGTTCAGCATCTAAGACAACTTCTGTAAACTACAGATTAAAACCCAGAGGACATTCCCTCCCATGCAAATTCCCAGTCACCATCACCACTCCTCTGAAGTGCTGGTACAGTTACCCCCACACACACCATTTCGCAGTTCCGGTATTGCGGTCCCACTACATCGTGGGACCGCAGTACCGGAACCGTGCGGGGCAGCAGGGGGCGGCTGGGTTGCTCTGTGCCGCTCCCCCACACCTCCGAGAAGCCTCCGGGGTGCATGGGAGGGCGACGGGGGGATCCCGTCACTCCACGCGGCCCTCCCACACACCCCCGAGAAGCCTCCGGGGTGGGTGGGTGGGCAGCGGTAGGTGATCCTGTTGCTCCACGTGGCCCTCCCACGCACCCCTGAGAAGCCTCTGGGCTGCGCGGGCGGGCGGCGGCAGGCAATCCAGTCGCTCCGCACGGCCCTCCCATGCACCCCCAAGAAGCCTCGGCACTGTGCGGGCGGGCGGCAGCGGGTGATCCGGTTGCTCCACGCAGCCCTCCCACGCACCCCCAAGAAGCCTCAGCGGCGAACGGGTGGGGGTGGCAGCAGGAGGTAAGATCCCCCTGCCACCACCGGCGCGCCGTGCAATTGCCCCCCATCCCCCACCCCACCCCACCCTCTTCCACATATCGTGGATTTTCATGCATTGCAGGTGGGGTGGGTCCCTAACCCCCATGATCGGCGGGGGGTTACTGTATATGCATTGATGTAAAAAGGAAGCTTCACAAAGTGCAATGCAGGTGCTTCACTTTCCACTTTCCTCCCTGGCTTGATAATAACCATGTTAGTGTTCCAAGAAGCCATGAAGAAATGGAGGAGGCTAGGAAGATAGTCACTGGGCACAAGTGCCTCTTATTATTTTGAGCCACATAGTCAAACATCATCACTCTTAGTCAGTCAGCACTGCTGACAGCAGGGAATGGGTGCAAATAGGTGCTCAGGTTTTACTGATATCTCTCTCACGCACAAAATCTATCTCTTCAGCACTATCTTTTCTACTGGAGATGTTTGTCCTGCCGAAAGACTCCAAAAAGTATAGTAATTCCATGAAAATTTGGTTGCCGCTGTGAAACCCAGCAATTCTAGTCCACCAAGTGGGCTGCTTCACATGTTCCTAAACTTGGTCTGTCTGCAAAGCAGTCCGACTAAATGTAAATAGGTTAAAAAAGAAGACTGGTGGACTGATGGAATTCTTAACCTGAACCTGCAGTTAAGGAAATGGGGAGGTGGGGTGGATGCATGGCTGGAACAGACTAAGTTGTGATAATAATACAAGCATTTCCTAACAGCTGCTTGCATCCCCATAGGGGAGGCCATCTTGTAATCTCCAAGTTGGAGACAAAAAAGACTTTCACATCCATATGTACCACTTGAGAACACAAAGTTTGCAGGCCATTTTAAATTTTTGTCAACGCTAGAAATTCTTCTGTGATCTCTCATGGAAATTCTGCTGCAGGACTTTATGTTTAGAGTCATTGTTGCTTTGCTTTGCTTTGCTTACAGATAACTTAGTTCTCACTTCATAACTAAGACTCCAGAACTCTAAGATGTAATAATTAGAGATGGGCATGAAACGCCAAAATGGTGTTTCATTTCATTTTTCATTTTTAAATTGTTTTTGTTTTGTTGAAAGCAAAAAAAAATTTAAAAAAGCTTTCATTTTTTGTTTCTTTTTTTGTTTTTTGTTTTTCTAAACTCGCGCCAACCAGCTGGCCTGGGGGCTTGGTCAGCACATTATTTATTTTTAATTTTTTTTATTTTTCCTTATTGTGCAGACTAGCTGACCCGGGCACTGAGTCAGCAGTTTTTCTGTTTCTTTTATTTTTATTTTTCCTTATCACAGCCGATCAGCTGGCCTGGGGACAGGGTCAGCGTGTTTATTATTATTATTATTATTATTATTATTATTATTATTATTATTATTATTATTATTATTATTATTATTATCATCATCATCACACTGACTAGCTGGCCTGCGGACTGGGTCAGTGCTTTTTATTTTAATTTTAATTTTATCCCCCACCCAATTGCACCCGATCAGGTGGGGGAAAAGGCAGGCTTTTAAAAGTTTTTCCCCCGCCAAACCCCCACACTCCAGCTGACTGGCAGTGGGTTCGGTGGGGGGAAATAGCCAACGGTTTCTCCCATGTTGGGGGGGGGGCAACCGCTGATTTTTTCCCATAGGAATGCATTGCTTCAATGCATTCCTATGGGAAAATGGAAAATGGAAAATGCAGCAAACAAAACGGAAATTTCCGTTCCGTTCCGTTTCATTTCATTTTTTCTTTGATGGGTCTGATCTTTATTCATTTTGTTCTGTAACAAAATGAATAACAAATAACAAAATGAATAAATAATTCATTTTGTGCCCATCTCTAGTAATAATCACAGCAAGCTCTTTCTTTTGACTGGTGTTGCATTCACTGAAATGTATTATCCATAGGGAAATACTTCACAAATGGTTTGAGTTTCTCTTTCTCAGTTTCTGATAAATTACCCTCAGTTTCAGAGAAAGGAAATGATCTGGGTAAGACAGTAAGTTCTAATATATATTTTTCTGTGTGAACTAAGCAACAGCAAGCAAATAGTATGGAGATACCAACTAGAGATGGGCACGACTAGGGAAAATGACGTTTTCGAGTTGTCGTGTGTCGGAGGCAGTCCGTTTCGGCTCGTTTCTGTTTTTCGCGAAATGTTGCAAAAATTAGTCGGTTCGTTTTTTTGTTTTTTCGTTGTCATTAGTACTGGTTTGGTGGGGTAGCGGGCTCCTGGAGGGAGCTGCAGGAGTCAGCCAGAGCCACAAGTGACGGACTGGCAGACTCTTTGCACCCGCTGTGTCTCACGTACTTGCATGTAGTGCAATGCAAGTAGATCTGTCTTAGGGTTAAGATGGGTTAGCGCAAGGGCTAGGGTTAGGCTAGTTACGGGTGAGGTTAGGGTGAGTATTGGGGTGCACCTCTGGGTGCCTCTCTGACCCACTTAGAAGGACAGTGTACTGGCGTATGGGTTAGGCTTAGGCTTAGGCTTTGGGTTTGGGCTACGATTAGTGGGCTGTTTATGCCCGATTGGCACATCCCAGAAGTCTCTGTGGTCAACCTGGCCAAGTGGCCATGCGATTGGTGGAAAATTTGCATGGTCCACTCCCATGGGCGAGCCCATCATTGCGAATGTGCAGGTGTAAAAAAATAAAATAAAATAAAATAAAATAAAATCAACAGAGACTTTTTTTTGCAAGAAAAACCCACTGCTGCTACTGTAAAAATTCAAGCATTTAAAATAGCTAATTTTCGCATGTTTCTGTGGTGCTTTGGTGGGGTTTTGGGCAACAATTTCAAAAAAAATATTGTGGTTGCCATTTTGGATCCCCCGCACTGCATGGCAAATGGATGCGCCCTCCCAGCCTGGTACCAGCAGCGCAGCAGTAGCAATAGCCAAGGAGAGGGGGGCGGGGAAACCCCCCCAAATAAAACACCCTTCTGGCCTGGTAGGTGCCCTCAGACAGTTTTCGCCTACTTTTAGGGCTGGGAATCGGGGGTTTTTTAACTTTTAAAAACTTTTTTTCTGTGCCGCTTGGCATTGCGCGATCGCCGCGATGCAAGTAACGAGCACGACAAATCAGACCAAATTGTTCGTTCGTCGGTTCGAGCTCGAATTCTGGCGGAGTAATTCCCGTTACCGTTTCCGTAGAGTAACGGATACGAGTAACGGAAACGGAAACGGGAATACCGCTAAGTCGTGCCCATCTCTAATACCAACCCATAATCTGGCCAACTGCACTTCCCCAGAAGCTCAGAGTGGCATGTATGAAGACCCTATTGTAATTATGAGGTCTGCTTAGCAACACCTGTCTGACCAGTGACTGGCTGACTGATGTCTGAGAAGAGAACCAATCAGAACTTGTCAATATGTTAAAAGACTGTGGAGGGAGAAAGAGTGTTAACAGACTGTGGGGACAGGAGGAGATATATTTCAACAATACTTGATGTGTACATACATTAGACCAATTGTTCTCAACCTGTGGGTCCCCAGATGTTCCTGGACTGCAACTCCCAGAAATCCTGGTCAGCTCAGCTAGTGATGAAGACGTCTGGGAGTTGCAGTCCAGGAACATCTGGGGACCCACAGGTTGAGAACCACTGCTGTAGACTTTCCAACCAATTTTCATCCTCACTGCACATGGCTCTGTTCTCTGGGTGTACACATGCCTTCTCCTCCCCTCACCCAGATTTTGTTATGACAGGAGCAAAAATGGTTGCAATGAGTAAGCAGGAAAAGCCCTGCATGGGGGGGGGGGGGTGGAGAGGTGATGTGCGTCCTTGCACAAGCATACCCTGAGGAGAACCTTGTTTCCAGCCAAGTGTTTTAATTGTAACCTTAGCAATGGAGAACATCTGTTTTGAACCATAAAAAGCTAATTAAAATGCAAACTATAGCCACAATCTTGATGATGTCAAAGAAACTGGTATGCTATTTAAATAATCTTTACAATGTATGCTTCACCTGAAACAACTGCTTGGTTTCATTTAATTTGGTCTTAGGGAAAGTCTGTGGAAATAATAGTTAGGCTGACTAAGGATGAAATTGTGAAAAACTATATGGTCATATGGACACAAAACCTAGGGCATAATGTTGAGTTAAGATATCGGACACAGTTGTAGGAAAGAAATGTAAAATTTACAAAAGCGGTGAACTTGAAAGAAAACATATAAAATATTTTATAGATGGTACATGACATCACAAAAGCAGCTGAAATGTTGGAAATGTATTGGACAGATGCTCAAAATGTAAATGAAAATAAGGGATTTTTTATCATATGTGGTGGACATGTGAAGAAGCAAAGAGATATTAGAGAATGGTGCTTGAGATATTGCAAAAAAAAAAATGTTAGGTTATATCATTCCATTTAAACCTGAAATATTTTTGTTAAATGCTATGCCAGAAATCAATGATGTTAATGTGAAACATTTATTAAAGCATTTGACATCTATAGCAAGTAGAGATGGGCACAAATCAAAAAATGGCATTTCGTTTGTCGTTTGTCGTTTGGAGGGTCCGTTTCGGTTCCTTTCCATTTTACGTGAATTTTTGCAAAAAAAAAATCATTTTCATTTTCATTCATTTCGTTACCATTTTGTTACCATTTATTTCATTTTTTGTGATTTTTTAAAGGATTTTAAGCAATTCACTCATATTGCAGTAACAGAAACGAAACACACGACAACATTTCCAGTGTTTCTGTTCGTTTAGTTTCATTTTAGAGACAAAATTTGTTTGTTGTTTTGTTACGTAACGAAACGGAAACGAAAAATTGTTCATTTTGTGCCCATCTCTAATAGCAAGGTTTTTATTTGCCAAATATTGGAAGTCAGCGGAAATGCCAAATTGACAGCTCTTGGAAAAACTCTTTGAAACAGCAGAGATGGATCTATTATCGGAATGGGTGAAAGACAAAGACTTACACAAGGCAAGAGCCAGCTGGAAACCACTCTACAATTTTTAAGAAAACAACTTTATAACTCAATTGCTGCAGTAGTATGATAGATATGTAGCTGTTATTGTCAAAATAATGGAAATATTATAAATATGGCAAACATAAATGAATAAATAAATAAATCAGGTTAGATTATCTCTGTAACTAGCCAGGGAAGGAGTGATCACAGCATGGTGTTTCTTAAACCCGGGAACCAAGAAAGAAATCAAGGAATCATTCGGACCAATATTTTTTCCAGTGAGAAACACCAATAAGGTCTTATTTATTTCATGCTGTGGAATTATTTTTGAAAATTAATCTTGAAGTTATGAATTTACTACTGTAAAATTCTACATGTCACATCCTCAATCTCATGCCCATCCTATTAAAACTTGCATTTTTATCTGGAGTTGACTCGGCTCTTTTTTGTCCCCAATTAAATTCTGGCCTGTTCTCTGTTTTCATTCATTTTCTTGACAAATTTTACTATTCATAGTCAATCAGATCATTGCCTCAACACCAACCTTGGAGGGGGAGTCCTTGTCCTCCAGAAATCTGGGACTACACCTCCCACAATCTCTTAGGCCCTTTGTACACGACCCCTAAACTCTGTCGCAAATGGCTCCCAGCTCCGGAGCTTAAAATTGTTTCCCCACCAGCTCCGGAGTTTACAGATAATTAAGTGCAACCACGCCCACCTAAGCGCGTCCCAGCGCACTTTTCAGGTACCTGCTCTCTGGAGGTGAAAATTCCTGATGCGGATATAACAGTAGTGACTGCCCGGCTCTCCTTGCTTCTGTTTGTTCATTTTTTGCCCCCCGCCCCTTTAAGAGATCTGAATGCAGTGCCGGGAGGGCAGAACGGAGGTGAGCGGCATTCTTTTCTTCCTTTTTTTCTCCCTCCCCTCATGCAGCCAGCAGCCAGGAGTGCGGAGGGAGTGGGAACGCAGGAACAGCGACAAACCCCTAAGATCTCTGGTCCGAATTTAAGTGGCCAGCGGATCTTAGGGGTTGTGTTGGCCTTCTTGTCTTGGTGTTCCAGGTGTTGAAGTCCAAAATAGCTGGAGAATAACAGTTTTCCCGTTCCAGATCTACAGTGACCCACTGATGGCTCTCAGTCCTACCTTGACGACCTTGGGCTTCGAAACAGCGAGATGCAGGCAAAATCCTGCATATGTTCCACTATGGAGTCACAGCCCTGACCTCCTTATCAGTGACGAAAGAAAGTCCTTTTACAACTTCTCCTGGAACACTGGGAATCTTTTAAAACAGATTCTGGAAGCTGCTTTCACTTCAGATTCTTTTATTTCAGCATGAGGAAAACACATTTTTAGCTTCCATATTATTTTAGGCTGTTTCAGAAAGATGTTTCCCAAACAATTCACTTTTCTAACACTCCACAGTGAAATCTTTATACTATGAATCAGGAAAAGACCATGTGAATCCAAGGGGGCAGACCCTATTTCACTACAGTCAGGGGGTTCATACTGTATATTTCCATATGGAATTTCCCCCAATGTACTGTCATGTGTAGTAGTCCTTACCATGTGATGGAATATCACTCCCGCCATTAGCAGAGATAAGATCAGAAACAGAATGATGACATCAGAACAGATAGAAAGTGCTTCCACAGTATATGTCACTAGGGATGGGCATTTCGTTTCAGAACCAGTAGGTTGTTATTATTATTATTATTATTATTATTATTATTATTATTATTATTATTATTATTATTATTATTATTATTTATTTATTTATTTATTTATTTATTTATTTATTTATTTATTTATTTATTTATTTATTTATTTTTATTGGATTTCTATCCCGCCCATCTTCCCATGAGAACTCTGGGCGGTTAACAATGTGCTGAAAATTCAGCCACAAATACAGACAACATAAACAAACCACAGACAATTTAAAAGCATGAAATACATCCAAGGCATAAGCTTCAAGCTAACTAACAGCTGAACAGATGGTGGGATAAGAAAAAGAAAAAAAACCCTCTAAACCAGGTCACCAAAGGCCTCCCGAAAGAGCAAAGTTTTTACCGCTCTGCGGAAGGCCATCAGGGACTCTGCAGAGCGCACTTCGCTAGGTAGATGGTTCCAGAAAGATGGGCCGGCCACTGAGAAAGCCCAGTTTCAGGTGGAAATCTTCCGGGCCTCTCTAGGGATGGCCACCTGAAGCGCTCAGGGGTCGCATAACTACATGAACCACATGAGCCCAGGTGGTCCTCGGAACCGGCTGATACATGCAGACCCAATTGCTTTAGCTTTCTCTGTCTCATGCAGCGTTAATATCCAACGAGAAAGCATGCTGCAAAGTCATCTTTCCTGATTCGTGATGCTGGCCAATCAGAGAGGGAGGCGGGATGATGTCTGTCCCTGCACAGCTCCTGATTGGCCAGCATCACAGATCTAGCACAGATGACATCGCAGCATGCTTTCTCATTGCATTTTATCCCTGCACAAGACAGAGAAAGGTAAAGAAATTGGATCTGCATGTATCAGCCAGTTCTGAGGACCACCTGGGTTCACATGGTTCATTTTGTAACCTACTGGTTCCTAAATGAAATGCCCATCCCTAAATGGCACTATTCATGAGGCATGGAAAATGGAGTTCTTGAAGTATTTAGATTTCTGTATTTTTCTAAACTTGTTGGAAAGACAACTACAAAAACAACACACACCTTGCCTCAAGAATCCACACATTTGGAAGAGAGCATTTCGGATAACACACAAGGTAGAATTCACAGTGCTAGTTGTAACAAGGAATGTACAAATACCAGCCACTGTATTTCAGCTTGCACAACCTATATTTCAAAACGTCACCAATTTGCCTCAAGCCAATTTGTAGTCCATCCACTTCTATTTGTATCCAAATCTTTGAATGCATTTCTGTGGGTCAAAATAGTGAGCGAAAGATGAACCTGGAGGAGATGAAGGGCTGAGAGCTGGAGTAGAACCAATTTCTGCTCAACCTTCACCCTGCAGGCAAAGCTCCTGCTGGGAACCATGCAACTAACTCAACAGAAATGATTATTGAAGAAGAAATATATCTTATGTCTTTTTAGAAGGGGGGGAGGCCAAATGCTACTAAAACAGATCCCAGGAGCAGACAGTTAAAAAGTGGGGAAAATATCCACTTGCATTTCAGAATTGGATTCTGAAACTGGGCTCTGAAATGTAATGAAAGGACATCTTCCACTGCCTAAAAGTAGTAAAAGAAGTTACAGTGGTACCTTGTATAAAGGAATTAATTTGTTCCAATTGAAATTATGTTAAGCAAATTTTCCTTTATACAAATTTCCCATAGGAATGCGTAGAAAATGGAGTAATCCCATTTTTATGTTGTACGGATTTGCCCCATAGGCGATTCTGTTAAGCAAATTTCCCCTATCTCCGGAATATTTTATGTTGTACAAATTGTATGTTATACAAACTGTTTGTTATACAAGGGTCCACTGTATCTCCAAATCTCTCTCTCTCTCTCTCTCTCTCTCTCTCTCTCTCTCTCTCTCTCTCTCTCTCTCTCTCTCTCTCTCTCTCACACACACACACACACACACACACACACACACACACACACACACACACACACACACACACACACACTACTGAAAATGAAAGGGATGCAAATAGCAATCTCTTACCGATTTAACACCCTTTCCTCATCCTGACAAGGCATGAATGATCAAGAGACAAAGGAATTTTTCTGCATGAGCTGATTCCTGCCAAGGGTCCCAGGTTTTTCAACTTTTTTTTCTTTTTACCCAAAGCAGTATCCAGCACTTCAGAGAGCCCAGATTCAGTTCTAGTACCACTCCAGGCTTATTTGTTTCATTTTGCATTGGTTGGGAAACTGACAAATGTCCCTACTTTGCTTCTGATCAGAATGGTTTCTAAACCCAAACCACATCTCCTAATTATATTGTAGAAAGTCATTAGACTTGGGTCTATAGGAGAACGGAAGGGCTGATTCAGTTTTAAGATCTTTGGGGGGAAAGCCTTCTCTCACTCCTATTATTCCCATATGTCTGTGAAAAGGCCACACTTGCTGTCGTGCTCAGAGTCACACTGCCTGGCACACGAGCAAATGCCTACACAAACTTCTTAACTCGCAAATTTCCCCTGTGAAATTTCTGCCAATTGCATTATGCTAGCATATATTAAGTAATGTGTTGTGTCATTACAGTTTTGACCAACTCTTTGTGGCTCCATGTCCATGAACTTTTCTTGGCAGGAATACTGGAGTGGTTTGCCACTTCCTACTCCAGGTGAACAGAGCACCTGGTATTCCCTGGTGGTCTCCCATCCAAGTACTAACCAGGGCCGACCCTGCTTAGCTTCCGAAACCAGGTGAGATTGGATGTGCTTATATTAAATAATAGTACTATTCTATTTTATTCCATTCCATTCCATTTATATCATTTCTTTTCACACAGGTAACTAAGGTGGCATATAGAATGGTGAGAGCCTTACTTATGTAGTTGCCAGTTCAACCAGGAAGGCTTTGGCCTGTCTGCCTGGTCACGGCTAGAACAAGCGGTTAGAGATGGCGGTCTTGAAGGGCCAGGTGAGTTCAGCCTATATAGGCTGTCTCACCCAGATCTCCTGCCTCTTCTCTCTGATGCATTCTGACCTGCCTACTTTTATTTTAAGAGAAAGATTTCTGGCCACTTTGGGGCCAGATGAGAGTTTCTGGCCTGCACCCAAATTGGACAAGTGGAGGCAGATGTGTTTTCACCCATCCCATTCTTAAATAATTTAGTTTCAAGGGTAAGGAGTAGTTTGTTATGCTTCAAAAGTGGTCACATTGGCAGGTAGTGGTAGAAAGCATTGTTCATGGGTGACTACAAGCAGCACCCCATGGGGACTGAGCCACCTCACCTACTAGCATTGAAGGCTGAGAGGATTTGATGCTCTGAGGGGGGAGAAGGCAGGGTCCCATGGAACAGTGATAGCTTAGAGCAGGGAGTCTTGGGCAGTTGCCATTGTGGGGGTTCCCTGGGTCTGGGTCTGCAGCAAGGCCAGCTCCAGGCACAGATCAAGCTTTCACCCTACTTTAGACCCCCTTTTGATATGTTGAAGTTTAGTTAATTGGTTTAATAAAGCGTGACCCATGTTTCACCTCACCTCTTGCCTCTCAACTCATTACTCCATGCAGCTAAGGCAACTGCCCTCAGGTGCAGTATTAAAACACAGACATTACATCATTACATTGAGGCAACTATGACTCGGAGCTGTTTTAAAGCAATCAGCCTTAGGTAACAAATATACCACATTCCGCTCAGCAGCCCATTCAGTCATGAGAAGTCTGCCTAAAGAGAATGGTGTTTGCCTGCCGGCCAAAGGACAAAGGAGAACAATCCAAAGTTGAATGAGGGAGGGATTTGTGGCAATGCAGTCAAACCAAGCCCAATATAGTCACAACCCAACTATCTAGTAGGTGAGGACCAGGGACACCTTGACAAGAGGATGCCATTTTCAACAGCAGCAGCTCTGTCCTTTCCATTAACATGGAGTCCAATGCTTAAGGAAGCTGTAATTCAGTCCAAGCAGTATAACATCAAGACGGAGATGCCTAATTTGCAACCATTTCTCAAGATCAAGTAGCACGGGCTTAATTGAGGTATTTAACCCCAGCTTCAGCAGTGGAGCAAAAAAGAAAGAAAGAAAGCTACATTCTGCCACACTTAGGCTCCAAATACGGAAAGATTAATTCTAAAATAATAATAATCTAAGCAAGAAATACCATTGCCTCTGCAGATGCAAGTAAACCCAAATAGACAGCGTGTCTATAGTGCGAGTATTATCATGCGGAAGGCTCTTGTTTATGGCTAAGCGCATTGACATTCAATAAACAGCACTGCATAAAAATTCATTTCCCTGTAGGGAAAATTTAAGCTTACTTTATTATTCCTTTGGAATATTTTAAATGAGGCAAAAAAGGATGATAAACTGCAGTTGACCCGAGGCATGATAAACGCCATTAAGGAGCTCGCTCCACTAGGCCCATCTGTTGCTTTCAAGGCCAGCTCTTCATTAACCTTATTAGTGCCAGCCCCTATAGTCTTGAATTGACATTTCTCCAGTGGATAGGGAAGGCCCATTTCCAGGCACACACTGGAAAGGGTCATTAAGGAATGTGTAATAATAAATGCAGAGGATCCGAGAGCAACGGTGAGAGAGTTTGTGGCTACAGATAGACAGCAAACTCCAGAGTGATCGGTTTGCTGTACACACTGACTTTTGTACCGATTCCAGTATGCTTTCCCCAGGAACCCTGTTCTTTCTAATCACATCAGTTAAAAGAAGAAGAGGAGGAGGAGGAGGAAAAAAAAGAAAAAGCAGACTTCTCGACAACCGTAATCAGCCTTCCCTCCTGCAGCAATAGAAATCCTACTAGTGTACTATCTGATTTTGTACAAGGTTTACTGATGAGCCAAAAAAGGGGGGAGGGGGGGTCAACAACAGCAAATTTATTCACCCAGCTGATGTGCCCAGCAGCTACAAAATGATGTGAATATAAAAAAATAGATTAGCCAGGTTAACCCCTTCCCACAATAGCAAAGTTAGTGGAATGACTTTGCTTTCTAAGCCAAATGCATGCAAAATATCAAATGGAATGCCTTGGTACATGGAAATGTTGGCTGCTGGTGGGAAAAGGGTAGCCTCATTTCTGCAGTGATTCATGCTACTTATCACACGGAATACGTGACCTAGTTTTGCAGAACTGGCACATGCAAACATGTTAAACACACCGGATTGCAAGGAAAGAAGGACATGCTTGCAGCTTTTCAGTGGAAAAATCTTAGTGAGGATCACAGATTTTTAAAAATCGCAGGTAAAAAGGAATGCTGAAAAGGAAGCTTATTCTTAAGTCTCTTAAATCAGAATTATGGATGAGATTCAGTGTGCACATGGAATGTTGCCAGATGGTCAGATGCAGAAGAGGACAGGGGCCCCTGCATCTTTAATACTCAAGTAGAAGACGGGATTTTGGCAGATGGAACTTACTCCTGCAAAGTTCACCTGCTAAATGTCTGTGGAGATTCTCAGTCATCCAGGTGAGGTTATCCAGGAGTTGAGTCATGGCAATTGGACTTATTTTATTGTGGGACAAAACAGAGAAGACAGAGAAGGATGGTTCGAGAGAGGGGTCAGGGAAGCCATTTATGCATGTATGAAAATCTCTTGCAGAGGTGGGGGACTCGGCCACAACCTTTCTACCACTTATCATGCCGCCCTTTCATGGATCCTCAGACAAATCAGGACCACTTCACACCTCTGGCACAGCTAACTACCCATACTTAATAGGTGTTACATAGGTGTGACTTTCACACACCCTGGGGCATTCTCAATCTAACAAGCTGATTCAGACCACTGTGGGGTGATACCAAGATGAGCTATACATTGGAGGGTTTCCACCAACTTTCCTCAGACTGAAGAACCTACTTGGATGAATAGCAAAATGTTTTGATGCCACAAGAAAAGAAGTCCCAGATTCACCTGCTAAAATATCTGATTTTGCAGAACTAATTATTAGAGATGGGCACGACGGCGGAATTCCCGTTTCCGTTTCCGTTCCTCGTTTCCGTTACGGAATGGAAACGGTAACGGGAATTACTCCGCCAGAACTCGAACTCGAACCGACTAAAGAATAATTGGGTCTGATTTGTTGTGGTCGTTCCTGGCATCGCGGCGATCCCGTGATGCCAAGCGGCACAGAAAAAAAGTTTTTAAAAGTTAAAAAAAACCCGATTCCCGGCCAAAAAGCAGGCGGAAATATGCCTGCCTGAGTGAGGGCTCAGGGCACCTATGAGAGGGGTGGTTGACCCCCCTCTCCTGTCCTGGGCTACTCTGGTGGTGGGGGAAATCCTCGTCGTAGTCGCTCGCAAGCACCGGACTTGCCGCCGGTCGCCGCAATTCAAGCGGAAGCGGCACAGAAAAAAAGTTTTAAACTCCCCCCCCCATTCCCGGGCCAAAAAGCAGGCGAAAATATGCCTGCAGTGCAGAGTGCACCTACCAGAGGGGTGGTTTCGGGGGGGGTTCCCGGCCTCCCCCCCTCTCCTGTCCTGGGCAGCCGGACTCGAGTCGCCATGCCATGCGGTGCGGGCGGGGTATCCAAAATGGGGCGGCGACCGCAATTTTTTTTTGAAATCGTGGTCCAAAAACACACAAGCACCACACAGAAACATGCGAAAATTGCTATTTTAAAACTGCCAGAATTTTTACAGTAGCAGTGGGTTTTTCTTGCAACAAAATGTCTCCTCTTTCCTCTCTCCATTTATTTTATTTTATTTTATCTTATCTTATTTTATTTTATTTTATTTTATTTACACCTGCGCAATGATGGGCTGGCCATGGGAGTGACCATGCAAATTTTTGGAGCCATTCCACCAATCGCATGGCCACTTGGCCAGGTTGACCCCAGAGACTTCTGGGATGTGCCAACCGGGCATAAAAAGCCCACTAACCGTAGCCCGAACCCGAACCCTAACCCTAAGCCTAACCCATACGCCAGTACACTGTCCTTCTAAGTGGGTCACAGAGGCCCCCAGAGGTGCACCCCAATACTCACCCTAACCTCACCCGTAACTAGCCTAACCCTAGCCCTTGTGCTAACCCTGTTGCCTAAGCTAGATCTCTACTTGCATTGCACTATAGCAAGTACAATTCCCTTCTTAGTGAGACACAGCGGGTGCAGAGAGAGTCTGCCAGTCCGCCACTTGTGGCTCTGGGTGACTCCTGCAGGCTTGGCTCGGCCGGCAGCATGTGTGACATCATGCAAACCATGCCCCCGAGGCCTGACTGATGCAGGGAAGGCACCCCAAAAAGAAGGGTGCCTCTGCCAGTCTGCTGTGTCTCTGCGTGCAACTTGGTATGCATATCCATATGGCTATGCATGCCCTTTTGCAGCAGGTGAGGAGAGGAGACCCCCATGTATGAGGGGTCTCCAGGAGCCTGCTTTCCCTAGCGGGTGAGGATAGGAGGCACCCACCCCCAATAAAAGAGGTGCATCTAGGAGCCCGCTACCCCCCAAACCAGTTTAACGACAGACGAAAAAACAAAAAATGAAACAACAAATTTTTGCGAAGTTTCACGAAAAACGACACAGGCCGCCTCCGACACACGACAACTCGAAAACGTCATTTTCCCTAGTCGTGCCCATCTCTACTAATTATGATGCAAGAACCTAGTATAATTTTGCATGGCTGAACTAAAAAGTAAAGGGGGATGCATAATAATATTAATTTTTAAAAAATTCAAAAGAAGCCTAGAGAAATTTTCAAAAGGGGGCTAAAATTCAGAAGTCAATTCCTTCCTCAGGAACACACTGATTGTTGTGAGTACACAAAATATGTAATGTGAAAATCATCGAAGTGTTGCTTTCTTTCAACAGCAAGTATATGTAGCAGCATTGGATGGGTTGTTTGTGCATTTTTGGTCAACCACATGTCCTTTTCTTCTTACTGTATCTGTGCACTTAGGAAAAATACACTAGTTTTATGCTGCAAGACTGCTGCATAATAGACAAGGTGGGATGTGAACTTGTTCTCTTGCTCTCATACTGGAGGCCAGTTGAAAAATTCTGAACAGGCTATCTCACTATGTCAAAATCACTGTTTTGATAAGGGGAAAATGGGAGTGTGTGAGATTTTCATAGAATCATAGAGTCATAGAGTTGGAAGAGACCTCAAGGGCTGTCCAGTCCAACCCACTACCATGCAGGAACCCCCATCACAATATTTCCGACAGATGGCCACCCAGCCTCTGCTTAAAAACCTCCAAAGAAGGAGACTCCACGACCCTTTGTGGCAGCATATTCCACTGCCGAACAGCTCTGTCAGGAAGTTCTTCCTAATGTTCAAATGGAATCTCTTTCCTGTAGTTTGAAACCATTGCCCTGAGTCCTAGTCTCTGAAGCCATGGAGAACAAGCCTGTTCCCTCTTCAATATGACATCCTTTTGAATATTTAAACATACCTATCATATCTCCCCTCAGCCTTCTTTTTGAAAGGCTAAAAATTCCCAGTTCCCTAAGCTGTTCCTCATAAGACATTTCTTCCAGACCTTCAACCATCCTGGTCGACCTCCCTAGCATTGCGCCAAAGAAAATGAAACCTCAAAAAGGGGACTGCATAGGTATAGAAAGATGTTTGTATTGTAGAAGTCTCATGGCAGGAAAACTATTTCTCTTGCAGTTGGAAGCCTAGGGATAAACTATTAGATACTGCTTTAAAAACATCTAAATGCAGAATGATTCAGTTTAACATACTGCTCTTAATTTTTTAAAAAGATAGCAATTTACAACAGAACAATTACAATTTTTTTAAATTAAAAAAATCCCGAATATTTCTAACACATCTAAAGGCACACAAAGCAGATAAGCAGTGATATTTTCTACCTAGAATGAAAAAGGTGGGGCAAGAGGAAAGTAACACTGGAGGTGGGCAGAAACGGAAAGCTGGCATGCTAAGGTTTGGAACGGGCAAGACAGCGTACCGCTGATAGCTAAAAGCAACCCAATAACAACTGCAGCGCTGAGCTTGTGAACTAAGTTATGTAAATTGAAAAATGCCCTTACTGTCAGCAGGTATATTATTTCGAAGAAGACAGACAACTGTGTTAATCTCCCTCCTGCTTAATCCCCGTCTCTCCACAAATCATCATGTCGACAATTTAAACAGATTTAGATGTGACTGAAATCAAGAAGAGGCAATCGTCTCAGGATGCTGGGGGTTGATGCAGGCCTCCGAGAGGTAATTTTGTTTGTGGGAAACGAAAGAGCAAGATTGGTGTGTGGTGGTGGGGTGGTGGTGGGAGAGAGCAAGCGAGCAAATCTAACAAATCTAACAAAGCAGCCCTCTGGCCCAAACTTCAGGATCAAATCCAATTCTACCAAGATACACATTAAGCCCTGTCGATCATGGCTTTGCCCTTGAAAAAATGAATAATGATGAGCTTCACCTCATTCTGCTTGCCTCTAGAGAGAAAAGGAGAAAGTCGGCTTTTAAAAAAAAGAAAGAAAGAAAGAAAAGGAGGAAAGGACTTGCACAGCTGCTCTGGAATTAAGGCATTTACTGGTCCCATCTTCACATTCTGGGCAACATTTAATATGCTCTGAAGTACTATTTGCCCTTTAAGTAACATGAGCTTGCCTGCTCATAGAAATTAGACCCTAAGGGGAGAGCTGGAGCCATGACGTGTGTTAAGGATTGACGGAATTTTTAAGGGTGGGGTTTGGGAGTAACCCAAAGGGATCTGCCTCTAGGTTGCAATTAGAGGTGGGCATGAAACAGAAAACCCATGGTTCGGGTTCATCTGTTTCGGGCCCACCCTTGGCTCGTTTGGTTTTGGGTTCATACAATCTTTTAAAAAAAAATCGTACAAACCCCAACTGATCTGAACCGTTTTGGGTCCTTACCGGGTGGTAGCCGGCAATCCTGGCCCCTGCGGCAGGGGCTTTTTGAGGTGCTGGCTTGGGGCCACTGCCTGTTTTTTTTCCACCAAGCGCCGAACGTGCGGCCCCTGGGCCCAGGTCGGTGCTGAATTTATTTTTCTTTTTCTTGAATTTGGAGCAGTGACCCAGCAACCCCTGGGGCTGGGTCAGTGCTCCTTTTCTTTTGTTTTCTTTCTTTTTTTGTTTTTAAAGCACCAACCACATGGCCCCTGAGGCCGAGTCGGTGCTCGTTTCTTTTTTATTATTATTATTTTCTTCATTTTAGAGCGCCGACCTGGCCACCCCTGGGGTAGAGTCAGCGCTCCTTTTTATTATTATTATTATTTTATTTTATTTATTTTTATTTTTATTTATTTATTTATTTATTTATTTATTTATTTATTTATTTATTTTACTACCAACCATGTGGCCTGCCTACCAGCTGTAGCACGGGCCGTTCGGCTTTGTTTCTTTCTTTTCTTTTCTTTTAACGCGCCAGATTGGGTGTTTTTTGTTTTGTTTTGTTTTTTGGTGTTTTTTTTTTACTTTTGCCGGCCTGTTCGGTGACCCGCGGGTCAGGTCCGGTTCTCACGGGCTGATACCAGGGCCCACACACTGGATCAGGGTGGTTTTTTTTTTTTTTTAGTTTAGCCAGCCCGTGTGTCCAGTGCTCGCGGTTTCATTTCGTTTTTCTTAGAGTGGGCTGTTTGTTATTCATTTTGTTATGTAACAAAACATATAACAAATAACAAAACAAACATGCCCATCTCTAGTTGCAGTGTGTGGGCTGCAACAAAATGTTCAAGGAATTTAATCCCCGCTACCACCGATTCAGATTTAGAGCCATCACCACCTATGTCCTCTTCTCCATACTCTTTTCCATTCATTTCCAATAGTCAGGATTCTGTGATAGCTAAGCATGATCAGTCTCCAAGCCTTCATGGATGGGTTTTATGGGGTTTTAAAGGCGCTTTTCTTTGCATTTTTTCTCAAACATGGATATTTCCAAATGTTATCTCCCCCTTGTGCATGATTAAGAATCTGCATTCAGAGAACAGATTTGTTATCCATTATTTATCAATTGCCGGAAACAAATGCCACTCAAAAGCAAAGAAAGCAATGTTTTTGTCTCTTTTATTAGTCTTGTTATTCTGTCATCCAACTCTTCCCCCCCCTTTCCCTCTTTTGCTTAGATTTCTGATTTTGAGGTTGCTGTTTGTCACATTTCACTCTGTTAGGTTTGAGCAACTAGCATTTATATCTAAGCATGGGAGCATAGCTAGGCAGCTAAAGTCCAAATATAAATACTCCAGAGTAGTATCCTCAAACATGAAGAATGTAATACACATCAAAATATTTAAATTGGATTTGAAAATGGGTATCATATTTTGCTAGGTATTTTCATTTCCAGTGCAGATCATAGAATGGACATGAACAGATACCTCCATAAAAGCATTTGATATGTGGATTTGTAGCAGGATCCTATGCACTTCTTGCACCAAAACATTGACTGATTAAGAAGTGCTATGATGACAGAATAAAAGAAACACCTTTCTATCACTCCTTCTGGATTTACCCATCCATTTTAGGACAGCGACATCATCATCATCATCATCATTATTATTATTATTATTATTATTATTATTATTATTATTATTATTATTATTATTATTATTATTATTATTATTATTATTATTATTAGGATCTTATGTTTGTTTTGTAGCATATAATTCTGATCCAAGTTTTCTCTTCTTCCAAGAGAAACATCACCTCTTATCAGTTCAGTGACACTTAGATATTATGGATAAGCTCTGGATGAAAGAACATTCCGGTTCAGTGAAATCTGCCAGAGTGTCTATCTTGACATTTTGAAAAAGAGGAAGTCTACTATATTGAATTGATTACAATCACTTATCTGATTAAATTAGCATTAGTGACACCATACCTAAACAGCCAACAATCACTTTTGGAATAATCTTAATTATAAACAAAATTATCATGACCGAGGTGATCGGTAAGATCACAGTTTGCAGCTCAGTGTCTTGGAAGAAATCGAGAAGATTAATTAGCTGTTTGTCAGACACTTTGAAGATGAAAGGTGCTAAGAACGTTTGCCATTATTACAAGATAACAACACTAGTACTTTCCAGACAGTTTAAAATCTTGAGGTAGATTTCAGTAAATAGAAGGAAAAACCATTTCACGGCATCACTATGGCCCAAATTACCTCATGGAAGATTATGTAAGTTGTAGAATTTATAGGGTGCTAAGGAGATTTACACTTTCAAAGTTCACAAGCCTACCTATGATGAAGGAAGGCCAGTTCTGCTTCCCCCCTCCCCCAGCCATTGGGAAAGGAGAAATGAAGGCACACGACTCTGTGAGGATGGAGAACAAAAGGGGACATTAGCATAGCTACCCACAAGTATTATAAGGGTAGGCAGTGGCACAGTCTTCTTCAGGCAACAGTTGGTACTGCAAGCCTCCATTCTGTTCCTTTGATATGATGGCAAGTATTCTGTTGTGCTTCTTATGAATGAGAAGTCCTACTGGCATACCAATACAGAATGGCAGCACATGCTGAACCATTGCCATTGCACCAATAGTGATCCCCATAACAAAAAAAAAATCCTCTGGTTGCACAGCAGCAAGACTTGTGCAAGTGACAGAACCTTGTGTTACTTTGCTAGCATAACTTTTTACTCTGTGTAAGATATAAGGGCCTTTTTACATGACCCCTAAAATCCGCTGGTCCCTTAAATTCGGACCAGAGATCTTGAGGGTTTGTCTCTCTCCCTGCATTCCCACCCCCTCCGCACTTCCTTGTTCTGTCTGCGTGAGGGGAGGGAGAAAAAAGGGGGGGAAAGAATGCACTCTTACCTCCGGAGTGCCGGTGGAAGTTGCTCCGACCCCCCCCCGTCACTTCCTGGTTCCTCTTAAAGGGGTGGGAGGCAAAAAAAAAAACAAAAAAAAAAAGCGAGGAGAGCCCGGCACTCTCCGCATCAAAATTTTTCACTCTCCCAGAGCAGGTACTTGAAAGATGCGCTGGGTCGCGCTTAGGTGGGCGTGGTCGCACTTAATTTTCTGTTAGCTCCGGAGCTGGTGGGGAAATATTTTTAAGCTCCGGAGCTGGGAGCCATTTGCAGCAGAGCTTAGGGGTTGTGTATAAACGCCCTATAAGACACTGACCACTGTGTAAAATCAACCAGTTGCTCTACCTGTGTGTAACTTCTACCAGTGCCAGTATGCTACCATAGCTAGACTACTGAGACAGGATTTGAGAGATCAAGGATCTTTGAGTAAGCCATTTTGTCTTAGCTTACTACCTCTTAGGACTGTGGCGAGGATAAAGGGAGAGGCATGTACATCACCTTGAGCAACAAGACAGAAAGGCAGGGTAGAAATTTAACTAGTACCTTGAAAGTTTGTGACTTCACCTTTGTATTTTCTTCACTGATGCAGATTGCAAATAATCTGAAATAAGATTCATATGCATGGTGGACACACACAAGAAGGGATTAAACATAAATCGGGATTTCTTGTGTCATTATCAAATTTAATATTATTATATTGCCACTTTTTTCCATGGAGTCTTAGGTAAAAATTCTACATTGCCATTTTTTTCATGGACTCTAAGCTAAAAACTGTCATTCTCTCCCCTCTCCCCCACCCCTGCCCCTGTCTATTCCAACACACCCTCACCCTATCTGATCTGATCTGGTTTCTGTCTCTTGAGGAATTCATCTCAGGGCAAAAATACCACACTTAATATAAACAGATCCTGGCCCCAGAGCCATAAAACCATCCTTTACACCTTTATATACCCTGGCCTCATGTTCCTACCATTTCTACTAATCAACTCTCCCTTCTCTTCTTCCCCCCCTCCTCCTCTCTCCCCCTCCCCTATCCACCCCCAACTCTATATACTATAGCCAATGAATATCTAGTATGAAATGTCTATCCCATCACATACTCGATTGTACACTTCATTCTGCTGCTATATGTCTGAAGAAGTGGACATGTCCATGAAATGTTACATTAAATATGCAAGTCAGTCTTTAAAGTGCCACATTTTTTTGTATTTTTTGTTTTGTTTTTCTTTGATTTTTTGCCTGAAATTCTTGAAAAGGGCTACCCTCTCTGAAACTTCTGTCATCAAGTTCATTGTTGTTGTGGCGAGTTCAAACTCACAGGCAACAAACCTTCTGTCAATGACTCTCTCCACACCAAATGTGGACAGCAAGGATGTAATCCTCCAGCAAAACAGTTCTTCAAACCATATCAGTTGGTAGACTCTGCCAAAGCAGGATGTGATCCACTGGCATAGCCTTGGAGAGTTGAGGGACACCACCACAATACTGTGTGGCTGCGCAGAAGGACTTTGTAGAAGATAAATGAATTAAAATAAATGAGTGGCATTTACAAGGTGGGATCCAGGAAACATGTGAATCCATTCTAAATCAACATACTGTGTCTGTGTGCTTTCATGCTTAGCGGAGATGGATGGCTTTTTCAACTTCTACTAGATTCAGATCTATAACCAGCAATTTTGGTCTCTGGGGCTATGCTGCTTAAGCCAGGCATGTCCAAACTTCAGCCCTCCACATGTTTTTGACCACAACTCCCACAGTCCTTTGTCATTGGCAGTCTAAGCTTAGAATTCTGGGAGTTGTGGTCCAAAACATCAGGAGGGCCGAAGTTTGGACATGCCTGACTTAAGCGCTATTACAGGAAGATTCCTACAGATATTTCTGGGGGATATTAAGAGATAGTAAACTGGAAGTCCTGGGTTTAAAACAAGATTTAATGATGAAAGTGAGTGAAAGAGAATCCAGATTATAGATAAGAAAGCAGACTCACCATATGGATCTGGCTAGTACTCAGGAGAGCTCGATAAGTACGTATGTTCTCCCTCTTTTTTTGGTTTCTCTGTTCCCAGGTCAGTACCATTATATTTATTCCATCTAGCTTCTCCATGTTACTGCCAAAACTTTTTACATATGAGATAGAAATTTGTCCCTTCGAGGGATAAGCAAGGATGATTAATGATTACCAGGACAACCTTACTCTAAGAGACTTTGTCCATCTGACAATGCTAGGCTAGATATAGTTCCACATATTTTGTGCTCTTGCCCTTTTTATGCAACTAGGAGGGGGAAATTTAGCAAACCTTTATTTGATTTACTGGAAACAACACTCTCCGAAGACCTTGTTCCTAAGCTTCAAAGACAAAAATCCTCGTTTTCCTGAGCCATTGCTAAATTTGTTGCTGATATTCAGTCCTTCAAGATAACTAAACCACTAAATATTTTGTTCTATGCTGCTCAAGAAATATTTTCATGAACTTTGAAGGGAAGAGAAGATTCTTAAGCTCAAGTGAGGTAATAAATCATAGCTTTATTACGGTCAAAGACCAAAAACACCAAACAATCTACAATAGTCACATACAATTCAAATTCTGAAATAAGTACAAAATTATACAGTCTTCCATTAAAATATTAATAAATAAACCCTTACTTACAGATTCATAAATTACATACTCACTAAACTATCTGTATCCTTAAAATAAGATAAAACCATGGCCAGGTTTGTGGTATAGAGGTATTATTATCTATCTTGGACACAATCCAAACATCTGTTTGAGAGTTACTATAGCTGTCGCACATAATTCAGCCACTTTTCTTGTAATATCATGAGTACCACCAGAAAGTAGCAGTTGTACATAAAATCCCTCTGTTCTTCCTGGAAATTTGTAGATAATAGGAGATAGGTGCTCTATGCGGATGTCCCAATAGAAAGAACAATATAGGAGCACATGATCAACTGTTTCAATTTGGTCATAATTGCATGGGCAAATACAGTCTGATGGAAGCAAACCTTGAAACCTTCCCTCCAAAAGCTTAGAAGGTAGTACATTGAATCTAGCAAGTGAGGTAACGTTGGCATACACAGGGAAAAGATGGAGGAATGGAGAGGAACAACTGGGTCACAGCTTATGAAGGCCACATTGATTGTGCACTGATCATGCATGTTCATCTTTACTTCTTCCTAGGAAAGTAGCTAGAGGCAGAATATATACGGTACTTGGGGAAGGTGGATGCATGACTTTTCAGCAGCAAACCCCAACATGTGGGTTCACACCTTTCCAGGATCAGTTTTTACATTGCCTCAGTTTTGATGCTCAGGGTCAAAGCCCCAGTCATCTTGACCCTGTTTTCACTCAGGTTCCATTGGTTCAGAAAGAGGCAGAACAACCTCCCCTTAAAGCCAGGGAAATGGACAGGCGTTTCCTTATTACCACCCACCCAGTTTATGTTCCCCACTAATCTGCCAAATTCTCCAAACAGCACCTCCAGTTCCTCCCCATGTGTCCCCTCCCATTTCCCAGTAGCTGAAGTGGCATCAAGAAGAGAGTGAGGGAAAGAAGCACAATATTCGGGAGCCAAAAAGCAATTCAAACAAGGCACAGACATTGGAGACATACTGCTAGAATGCTCCAGGGCTGAAGTACCTGGCACGGACAATACTCATCAGGGCTCCTGAGGGCAGCATGGAAATGCAAGAGGAATAGTGTTGGCTGCTCTTCATCTGGATGTTTTTATTTAAATAAAGGAACTTCAAACACATTGTTTACCAGGGAAAGGAGCTACTCTGTGCCTGCTTTAGACCTGCCTGCATCTTCTCCTACCTTCTTGGAATGCCAATTTGAAGAGGAAACAGCTTTGGAATGTTTGTTAGTTAGTTTGTTTATTATATTTACTGTATATACTTGTGTGTGTGTGTGTGTGTGTGTGTGTGTGTGTGTGTGTGTCCGTCCGTTCAAGGGCTCGGGAGGTGGCGGAATGGGCAGGACTAGCCCTCACTCGAATATAGGCTGAGGGCATTTTTTCATGCAAAAATAAGGACTGAAAAACACAGCTTATATTCGAGTATACCGTATGTGGTATAACCTGCCCATCTGGCCATCTGGCCACTCTGGGCAACTTACCACAAGACTAAACAGAACACATAAGAAGATGTTGATCTCCATCCAGGGCTGTGATTCACTTGCAACAAAACAAAATTTGAGCTGGCTGTAATATTGTAAAGCTTGCACCAGAAACATATAGAATATTTTGCTATATCTTCTTACAGGCACCTTGTGAAAGGGTGCCTTTCCTTTTCCCGTTTTGCTGGCAAATTCTCTTAGGCAGTGTTAAACACAAGTGGGGAAACTATACAGAAGCAGTAGGGTGGATTTTGTGATAGTGAAGCTCATAGGTAAATTACTATTATTAGCACTCTCTCCCATGGCCAGCTGCATGGTGAAGCTGCACAGTGCCTGAAACACAGTTCCACAGTTCCTAGGCTTCCATTGCTTAATTTCGCATGAAAATGTCAATTGCTAAGTAATCACTGCTTCTCTTTTAAAATAAAAAAATATATACTTAAATTTTAAGCAAGGTACTGAATCTATATATGGATTTAGGTAGGCAAAAATGGAATATTCCTCCTCCTCTCCTTTTTGTGTTCAGGTATGAGGAGCTGCCTTATACTGTGCTAGGCCAGTGATCCATGTTGCTTGGCCATGTCAGCTCTGGTGAGTAGCTGCTTCTCAACAAACATATTTTACCAATGTTTGGACAGACCCATATCTCCTATTTTTGATATGTGCATAAATATATATTAGAGATGGGCACGAAACGAACAATTTTTCATTTCTGTTTTCATTTTTTTCATTTCGTTATGTCACGAAACGACAAACGAATTTTGTCTCTAAAATGAAACAAAATGAAGAGAAACACCGGAATTTTTGTCGTGCGTTTCGTTTCCGTTACTGCACTATGAGTGAATTGCTTAAAATCCTAAAAAAAAATCACAAAAAATTGAAATAAATGGTAACGAAATGGTAACAAAATGAACAAAAAGGAAAACAATTTTTTGCAAAAATTCATGAAAAACGGAAACGAACCGAAACGGACCCTCCAAATGACAAACGACAAACGAAATGCCATTTTACTGATTCGTACCCATCTCTCTCTCTCTCTCTCTCTCTCTCTCTCTCTCTCTCTCTCTCTCTCTATATATATATATATATATATATATATATATATATATATATATATATATATATATATATATATATATATATATATATATATATATATATATGCATGTTAGGGTGGATTCGGGTTTCTTCCCGTGTAGAAATCTGGTTGTTTTGGCGACGTTTCGACGAGGTCTCACTCGTCATCTTCAGGCTGGTGTTCTGGCTTCTTAGAAGAAAGAAGCCAGAACACCAGCCTGAAGATGACGAGTGAGACCTCGTCGAAACGTCGCCAAAACAACCAGATTTCTACACGGGAAGAAACCCGAATCCACCCTAACATGCATACCTATACCCGTGAAAATCTACGAAAACATATATATATATATATATATATATATATATATATATATATATATATATATATATATATATATATATATATATATATATATATATATATATATGAGTAGGAAGGTTTCAAACTTCTTCAAATTTGAATGAATCATCAGTATATGCTGGAGAGGCTGTGGCAAACTTGGGACTTCCTTATTATATTGTGTCCTGTGGTTCTTAATCCCCAGTTTATGGTGAATTAGAGCATATTCTGCAATCCACATGAGCTAATTCAATTTAGCCCACTCAAGGCAGCACCCATAACCTAAATAAAGAAACAAATCTTTGTTGTTTTCAAGGAAAAGAAAGTAAAGTGTTAAGCATATAAGTGTTCTCTGACAGGAGGGATATTAGGGTACAATGTGCATTCAAACCCTTCTTTAACCCCACAAACATTTAATAGCCCAAGAAATCTGTTACAATAAAACAAGAAGCCTTGCTTAAAAAAGAAAGACCCTTTCCCTTCATTTTCAGTCAAAGAATGTGGACTAAAGAAGGACATTTTCCCCTTCATGTTTAGTCCGAAAATGCTGCCCCTTGCCATGTTATTCATATTAAGGGTGCATCATACAATTACAACCCTATTGGTTTTCTAAAAATAATAATAATTGGAGAAACACATGAGGGTTGGGGCCATCAACAGCTTCTAGATGAAATGGCTGGGTATCATCTCCAGTACCACAGGAAGAATGACTCTCTGTGTCTGTGGTTAGGGAATGGGAGGAAAAAGGATGCAGCTGCTAGTAGGTGTCCTTGAGGGAATTGGTAGCCCCATATGTGAAGAGAATTCTGGACTATAGAAGGCTTTCACCTTATGTTCTCATGATCTTCCTGCAGATGAGCAGCACTGTGCTTATACATGATCCTATGATTCATCCTGTGTGTCTCCAACTACCTGCTTGGACAAGCAAATATATAATGCTTTTCCACTAGGCAGAATGAGGTGGCAGCAAATGCTGTAGAGGCGCTGTCTGCCCTCCACTCTTGAAAGACACATATTTGCTGGCCCTCAAGGTATGATGGAAGGTGCTGCCCTGTTGCCAATATTGAAATTTCAACTGAAAATCCAATTGGTTTCTATATATGGAACAGAGCAATCATCATCTTGTTTGTTTGCCTCCGGTTGCAAGTTGCTTGGGAAGAACTCTGAGAAATTGTTTTCACAAAGTCTTCTCCAATGCCAATGGCCACAGTAATCCAGGGATGTCAAGGGCATAAGATATATTTGGGAGTGCAATCCTAGATAAGAACTGCCTCCTCCTTGGAAACATTTAAGCGAGGCCTTAAGACATTTTTATTTAGGCAAGTCTTCTGAGCTTCCAGCCTTTTATAAATTCTTTATTTTTAACATCTTAATACTTAGTTTTTAGCGGCTGGGGGCCTTTTAAATTCTGCTGCTTCTGGTGTTTTTAAGAATTGCTTTTATAGTGTATTTATTTTTTTGTTTAAATCTTTGACTTTGATATTTTAATATTGTTTATGTTGAGTTTCTGTTGTTTTTGTTGTTGCTGCTGCTGCTGCTGTTGTTGTTAGCTGCCTTGGGTCCCTTCGGGGAGAAAGGCGGCATAAAATAAAGTTTATTATTATTATTATTATTATTATTATTATTATTATTATTATTATTATTATTATTATTATTATTATTATTATTACTTTTTACAGAAGGGATAGGAAGTCTGGAAGTTGAGTCATGGCTACTGGACTTCTTTTTTGAGAGACAGAAACGTTTCGCTGCTCATCCAAACAGCTTCATCAGTCTGAATACAGCTAGTGCGAGTTCTCCATCTTATAGTCAGTCAGCTTTGACCTCTTGTCACCCTGGTGTGAAATAGGCTCATAAGATGAACAATGGCCTGAATAGGCCCGTTAGGATGCTACCAATGCTAGATGCAATTTTGTTAATATTAATCTCTAATAAACCAACTTCAAAAAGCCTCATTCTTATGTCCAAAAGATCAATTACAGAAGAAAGAAAGCTGATTTGTAAAATAGAGGAGAAAGCTCTGGTTATGACAGCCAGATACTTTAAGTACTTGAGGAATTCCCTTTCCTAATGATGCATCTGTGTAATTTATTGTTTCACCTAGGGAAGTATCTGAATGGCTAAGAAAAGGAGAGAAACTTTATTGTGGCTCTATATTTGTGCCTGTCCAGATAGACTGTTTTGATCCAGGCAGTAAAGATAAAGGTAAAGGTTCCCCCCGCACATGCGTGCTAGTCACATCCGACTCTAAGGACGGTGCTCATCTCCATATTCAAGCCAAAGAGCCAGTGTTCTGCAACTCCATGGCCACGTGGCTGGCATGGCTGCAAGGAAACACTGTTTTACCTTCCCAATTTTTATGGTGGTACCTATTTATCTTCTTGCATTTACATGCTTTCAAACTGCTTGGTTGGCAGGTACAGTGGAAACTAACTCCGCTGTGTGGCACCCGGGATTTGAACCACGGAGCTGCCAACTATGCAGGCAACAGTTTTCACTTTTCAGTGCTCTATCCCGCTGAGCCACCACACCCTTGATGCAGGTAGTATTGGACTTCAAAAGGGTGGTTGGGGTTGAGGAAAAGAAGCAATGTGCCATTTGGCACATTCTTTAGTCCAAACAGCCTATTAACCTTTGACTCATATCTGCAAGATCATCACTGATGCAATGAATACCTTTAATTAAGCTACCAATTTTAAAAGTAATTTTCTTTACCTGTCCGTGCATTGCTGATAACGTGCCTGAAGCTGCAACACAGAGACAGTCAAATGATTTTTAAAAAATCAAAGTGATTATTTTTGTCCATGATGATCTAGCAGATGCAATAAAATAATTTCACTTCCCCTGCCCCTCCACAGACAATTAGGGGAAGTGTTTGGTTTTCAATATTCTGAAGTTGCTCAGAAACCACTTCAAAATACCAGAGGCTGACACTGGAAAGAGCTGGAAGTTCTACTTTAGTTAGTTTTAAATAACTATATTTGCTGAGAATGGACTAAACCAGGGCCATGCAACCCACACCAAAATAGTAGAATCCCCTGACAGGGGTTCAGAAATGTCTGGGTTGGAGAAAACTGGACAACTCCAGCAATGTCCATGCGTAAATGACAAAAAAAAAAACTAGAATGAACCAACCTGACCTATCAGCACACCGAATGCCAATGTGGACAGGCTCTTTCTCTGCCATTACTGTCCCCTGGGGGTACATCGTCCTCAGTGCAAGCATTCTACTTCAAGCACATAGGCATGGTTGGGTGCCTTGTCTGACACATCAGTTGTGTCTGGAAGAAAGAAGTCCTGCTCCCAAATAATCACATTCCTTTCTTATAAATAATGCATGAAGGAGGTTAAATTCTGCTTCATGCTAAAAATATATCACTATACTATTATCATGGCATTGCAGCACATCCTTCCATGTCTGCCTTTCCACTTATTTTCTGATCAACGTCTGATTCCAGGGAAGTGTAAACCTAGATTATTAATTTGGATAGAGACGAATTTTATATGTTAAAGAGAACTCAATTGATGGAAATGGATTGTTTTCTTTCAGTGATCATTTAATTCCACAGATCAGGGAATTGCCTGAAAGAGATCTTCTCCTATGATGCTTTGAGCTTTGGAATTTGATGACTGGATTGCAGAACTATCCATCCAGGACTAATAAATAACCCGATTAACATTACATGGACTCTTGGCTGCTTCTGGGGGGGGGGGGAGGGAATTGCCCAAACTTTCATAGACAAGTCAACTTCACTTTATAAAATTGTTTCCTAAGGACACTGCGAACATGTCTCCCTTTCCAGTGCACTTGCCTGTGCTTCAAGCATTAAGTTGTGATAATATAAATAAACCAACTGCTTCCATTTCTGCACCTTCCAACATCAATTCTACATAGCTGGGTTTTCTCACTAACAAAATATTCTCTTTGCCATGGAGCTACTGAAGAAAGTCACCTCAGGTGGCATACTCTGGGAGCTATTAGCGGTGTCAGCATGGGAGGCCTACAACTTCCTTGAACGTTGGTATCTTATTTCCATAAATGAGCTGAAACAAAACACACACCACACACGCTTTTGGAAGTTGAACCATGGCAATTGGATTTCTTTCCGAAATGTTTTGCTGCTCATCCAGGTAACTTCTTCAGTTTGAGGAAGGTTGGTAAGAGAGCTCCAATTTAACCTCCATATTGGTTTCACTTCACCAACAAAGCAAAGAAAAATAAAATACATTGAATAGCTTGGTTTTGATTTGTTTCACATTTCAACTTTTTTTTCTCACACAGTTTTTCCTATTCCCCCAAAGGGGTGATTTGCAGGTTTTTGGAAAGGTGGCCCTCTACGGTTAGTATAAAGTAGCACCTGAGCTGAGGAAGACTTGACTATCACAGTGTTACATCCTTGAAGGGGGTGGGATCCAGTTGCCAGAATGGCTGATTTCTCCAGCTTGAGAAACCTCGGCCTGGGGCAATGATTGTAAACACACACACACACACACACACACACACACACACACACACACATACACACACACACACACACAAAATATTTTAAAAAACCTTTAAGGTCTTTAGACAGACCCTGAGGAGTGGGCTTGTGTTCCAAAGGCATATCTGGGGCTGACACTGCAGTTTTGGGGTCATAAAAGAATTGAGGGGGGTGGGGTCTGAGGAGGCCTAAATAATTAGATTGATAGCAATGTAGGGCCACAGTTTACCCACCCCATGCAAACAAATATTTATGGGTATTCTGTTCTTTGTAAGGATACTAGAACTGAAATGCATAAAATTGTACATTTGGGGAAGATTCCCAGGAGTCCAAAAATCCAAATATTAGAGTTCTGGCAATTCTGTAGTTCCAGTACCTGTCAAATAAACAGTATGACTCCTTCAGATATAATGTCTTACATATTCCTTTAGATATATTGTTGAATGTGTAGGTGTCGTAAACATTATATCTAAAGGAACAAATTCTTACGGCATGCCCATGTCTCTCTCTCTCTCTCTCTCTCTCTCTCTCTCTCTCTCTCTCTCTCTCTCTCTCTCACACACACACACACACACACACACACACACACACACACACACACACACACACACACACACACTCACTCACTCCCCCTTTTTAAAAAACCTGGGTCTGCATTTATATTTTCCCTGTTGAAATCTGCCTTTGTGATAAATAGAACTGCAATAATAGGCTTATCTGAGCTATTGAAGCGTGAAAGGCAGAAGCTCCTGCTAATCACAGACTAACAATCGGGACTCTGCTTCTTATGAGCGAATGCCTCTAATAAACTAAAAGTATTTTAAAAGAAACTGCCGGGCTTATTTCCATGCTACTTAGAGGGTCACTTGACATCTGTCAAAGCTTTCGAAAGCCCCAAACAGGAAAACCAAAGCACTCTCTTCCTTTCCTTTTAAAAAAAACAAAACAAAAAATACCCCACCTCCTTCCTCCCTTTTCAGTCTTCATAAGTTCAAAGAAAGCCAAGCGGGCAACTGAGATGGTACCCATATTTGGGTCGTAAGAGTTTCACTGGAAAAACAGACACCAAAGATTCCTTTACACTGGAGGGAAAGTTCAAGCCAGTTATGGGATCCCTATCATCTTTTTGGCAGAATCTCTTCCCCGTTTTAAATGTTAAACTCAAAGAAGCTCTGCACAGCATCACAGCTTTACACCGGAAAGATGCTGAATGTATAATAACCTGGCAGGCTTTCTAAAGGGATAAGAAAAAGTAGTGCTTAATGAGGGGCAGGATGGCATCCTTAAAAAAAATATCAAACTTTACTTGCTTATATAGTCAGCCACATCCAGCATGCTCCTGTTTTCTACCCAGGACTAATCAGGCATAACAAGGAATCTCATTTATTGCATTCCCTGTAGGAAATGCTTGGCAGTTCTGCACAGCTTGACAGGAGGTGTTTTGAAAAAATATACCACCATGTCACCCTGAGGACATTCAGTCTTGTGTGGTTTCAGAATCAAAGCAGGATAGGGCTTGTTTTGTATTTGGACGAGAGACCATCGGGGAATATCAGTGATCGTCAGGTAAGATTGCTCCAGAATCTTGCCCAAAATTCTAATCTGCCTCTGCCAGTCGGTGTTGGCAGTACTGAGATTGATGGGAAAGACTCGTCGTAAGGCAGCTTCATATATTCCCAGATGGTGAAGGCATATCTTTTTGAAACTCCAGGAGCCCTGTTGCTCAGGCACCGTTGCTTAAACACAACTCTAACTCCTACTTTTGTGGGCTCATTTCATTATTCAACTAACATAACTCTTGACTTAGCAAATTGTCACATATTGAATGATTACCCTAGTTGGGACAAGCAACTGGATATAGGCACGTCACATGGAAAGTGGGACATTAGCCACCACAAGGGTGGCTCAGCTGTGGCAAAGTCCATAGCTGGGACTTTTTGCAGCCCCGACCTGCGGTGGCAGCATAAAAATGGCACCCACATGACCCATGAATTCCTGGGTCATGGAGTCTTTAAGAAGCTTGTCGCCCTGTTGTCGCCCTCCTTTCCGAATCTTATTAGGCAGGAGAGGAGTCCGCGGATCATTTGCTGTTTTCCACTGCGTCATGTGCCGCAACACCTTTGGATTGGGTGATCGCCTTCGGGCTGGCTTCTCATTTCTCGCTCCTTCAATTACTTTTCTGTTTCCATTCTGCTTCCCATGTGTTTGTTTTGGTTATTTTGTCAATTTGCCAGGGCTATTGGCTCTTGTAAAGGGGGAGTTGTGAGCAGTGGGGGGAGCACCCTGGACACCATACTGAACCCATGCTTGGGTTTTTTTCCCTGCTATTAATTATTTGCCTCATTTTTTCCATTGCCTCCTCTTTCCTCTTGGTTGTGAGTTTTTAAGATGTACATTACTAAGCTTTGAGTCTGTTTAAGGAGGGAAATTTTCAGCTGTTTTGGGAGGGGAGGTGGAATACTTAGCATGCCTACCACTAGCTCAACGGAGCAATTGTGTGCAGAATCATCCCTGTCCCCATTGTTTAACAATTATATACATTGAGTTAGAATAAGGGAATAAATATTATTTGGCCCTCGTTGGTTAAATAAATAAATAAATAAATAAATATCACTCAGGGCTTGCATTTTGGTATCTTACTTGTGTTTTGTTATTCTGGCCACAGTGCCACCTGGTGGCATTGAGTTAATTTAATTCTCTTCTTAGTACTCCTGTATTGGGTTACTTGGGAGGTGTTTGTTTTAAATTTAATTGGGTTGGAATAATTAAATTAATTTGGCTTAAGGCAGGGTCCTCAAAGTTTTCAAACAGTGGGCTGGTCCAACACCCCCAGACAACAGTGGGCTGGTCCAACACCCCCCAGACATCCCCAAAAAGGCCAACATGGGGGGAAGGGGGAGGGAGGGGCAAGTGGATGGAGCCCCCACACACAATCGGCCCATGATCAGTGTGTCTCTGGGGGCCCAGCAACGCCTCCTGCTCCGAATCACTGCCCTAACATTCCACCCCTGGGATAACTCTGATGCGCCGCCTCCTCCTCCTCCTCCTCCTCCTCCTCCTCCTCCTCCTCCTCCTCCTCCTCCTCCTCCTCCTCCTCCTCCTCCTCCAGTGGCAGCAGCTGCAGCAGCTCTCCTTCCTTCCTTCGTTCATTCATTGCATCAGGAAGGATGCAGCAGCCCAGGCAAACTCAGGCCCCTTATCACCTTCTAGGCTGCCTCTCAGGATGAGAAGCAGCAGCCGTGGCAAGGGCAGCAAGTCTGGTGCCACTGCACACGGATCCAGCTGTGCTCCCTGGCCAGCATGCCCTCACTACGCCCCGGAGAGAAAGCTGCCTCCTCTCTTGGCCTGGCCCAGCCCAGCCTGACTTGGTGTGCTTCAAGTGGGGGAAGGGGGGAGCAAGGGCTGGGAAGGAGGGAAGGGAGACAGGAAGGCCTGCCCAAAGCCACCCATAGCCTGCTCACTGGCTGAGCCCAGCCAGGCTCCGGTGCTCTGTTGGTTCGCCAGCCTGCCCATCACCAAACAGGGACAAATGCAGCCCTACCAACCTCCCAGGAACCAGGCCTGGGCCACCATTGGCCTTTCCTTCCCTTCACTTCTTTCTCCACCAACTCCTCCTTGCTGGTCTCTAACCCGGTGGTGGTGGCAGCGGCCTCAGCCTCAAGCCATGGCTGGGGTCCCTCTTCCCCTTCCTTGCTCCACAGAGCAAGGCAGCAGGTCAGGGGGGCTGGGTGGGCAGGAAGTAGCTCAATTTCCCCCTCAGTCGCCTGCCGTTCATCCCTCCATTGGTCCACTGCTGTGGCTGCTCTGACTCAGAAGGCTGGATGGCGCTGCCTCTGCCTGCCCCTTCCTTCCTCACAACCACAATAACACAGATGGCAGCCACACAAGGAAGGAAGGAAGGTAGGGTGGAGGAGGAGCAGGGGCGGGACCTCGGGGCCATGAGGGATGAAGTGGTTTACAGATAAAAAGAAAGAATCAGCATCTGGGATTTACCCTTGTTTGGGCTTACTTTGTGAATGTCAATAAGTACAAGAGGGTGTCCTGTAGACTACCTTGACTGATGCCATTGGTGTTCTCAACATTCAGACTGTCCTTTGCAATGTAAATTTTGGAATCTTTTTTCCTTCTGTCAGTGTGGGCAAAATACTGTGCAATAATATTAGGCCACTTCTCAGCATTGTGCAGAAGCACAATGTTCGACACTCATAAGCCAGAAGTTTTTTTTTTAAAGAAATGAATTGAAATCTTGTACATTTGAGATCTCATGGTGCTGTTCCAAGTATTCCTTGTTAATTTTTCATTTCCTTTAATACCTAGCATAACTTATTAAACTTTACTTATCCTTGGTCATGCTGTGTCCTATATTTTACCCTTGTTTCTCACTTTTTATTTTCTCAAAATCTGTCGTTTTCAACTGACCATAGCTCTCAGGCTTGCTGATAAGACTCCAGTTATTCTTCCTTGAAGTCTCATCGCTGATCACATTCATGGTGCTGCATGTCTCCCCCTTTCAGAATCCTTCTAGAACTACTACCTTTGTTATGTGGTTCATTTCTAAGTTGAAGCACATTCAAATGCACTTGTCTACTTGCCCCTTCCCTCTCCATTTATGCTTATCTTTCATTGTAAGTACTTTGGATGCAGTGATTCACTTATGTTGACTATGTAGCTTTGTAAAATGTAAGAGACACCAGTGGTATGCCAGCCTGTACTTATCTGTCTATCTACCTAATCTTTCTGTCAATACAGATCTGAGTGTACATTTGTGTTCAAGATAAGCATTGGCCTTCATTTCAGCTTCATTGAAAATAATAATAATGTAAAGACATGTACTCAGTAAGAAAATTGTATAAATGCAATCATAGGCAGATTGTCACCAGACTGAAAGGTGCCCCCTATAAATCTGAGAGTGGGGCAGTGCACGCACACACACGTGCACGCGCGCGCACACACACACACACACACACACACACACACACGTTGTGGCTGCAATCTCTTGGCTAAAACGCTTTCTGATGTAAACAAAGGAGACAATATAAAAATACCTGTTAAGGTACATTGATCTAAATTTTAGGGCAGCGCTCACATTCACCTTCTAAAATATAGGTACAATTATATTAGCATAGTATCTTGATGATACATTCAATTTCTTATATAAAACTCCTTGCCGCAGGATATGGTGATGGCATCTGGCCTAGATGCCTTTAAAAGGGATTGATCAGATTTCTGGAGGAAAAATCCATCAACAGGTTACAAGCCATGATGGGGATATGCATCTTCAGGCTTAAAAGGAAGGTACCTTAAAATACCCCAGATGCAAAGGAGTGGAATCAGGAAACAGGTATCTAGTTGTCTCGAGTGCTGCCAGAGGAATTTGGTGAGGCCACTGTAAAATAGAGGAACCTGGATTAGATGGGCCCGTGACCTGATCCAGCAGGGCTCTTCTTATGTTCTTCTTAATCTGTGTACTATCACTCACTTAATTTAAGCAATTCAGGGAATGCAATCCTTTCATTATAGTTTATAGCTTTTTAAAAAACTGTGTGATGACATCTTCATTTCATCTTGATTAATGGTAATGGTAAAGGTAAATATAGAAGCAGAAAAAAAAGTTCTCCACTATATTTTAGGGCCTTTTCACACGACCCCTAAGATCCGCTGGTCCCTTAAATTAGGACCAGAGATCTTGGGGGTTCGTTTCTGTTCCTGCGTCCCCACCCCTCAGCACTTCCTGCTCCTGTCGGTGTGAGGGGAGGGGGGGGGAGGACAAAAGAAGCCTTTACTGACCTGCCGGTGCCGGTCGAAGTTGCCACGAGCCCCGTTACTTCCTGGTTCCTTCTCAAGGGGCTCTTAAAGGGGCGGGAGGCAAAAAAACAACAGACAAGCCAGGAGAGCCCGGCACTCTTATTATCAAATATTTTTCACTTCCAGAGAGAAGGTACAAGAAAAGTGCACTGGGTCACGCTAAAGTGGGGGGGGTCGCACTTAATTGTCTGCAAACTCCGGAGCTGGTGGGGAAACATTTTAAATCTCCGGAGCTTGCAGCCATTTGCGGCGGAGTTTAGGGGTCGTGTATAAACGCCCTTAGAATATTAGCCGCTATTGGAGGGTTTAACTGTGCTGTACTGTACCTTTTGGTACTCATTTTGCAGAAAGGGCATGGAACTGCTAAACACAGTTCTTCCAAAAAAAACCCGAAATCTCCTGAAAGGTATATGTTGCAGGTTTGTTTCGAATTTGTTTATCCCTGTTCTGGGCCTTATCCAAAGATGCTTCAGATTTATCATTAGAGATGGGCACGAATCAAATGGTGTTTCGGTTTTTCATTTTTTGTTGAGGGATCTGTTTCGGTTTGTTTTCATTTTTTGTGAATTTTTGAAAAAAAATCATTTTTGTTTATTTGTTTATTTGTTTTTCATTTTTACCCACTTTTTGCATGATTTTTAAAGCATTTCCTTGCACGAGCGTCCCCCAACACCCCAGACCAGAGGGAAAACACTTTAAAAATTGATGCTGGCAGAGACACAGTATAGACTAGGTACGCAGGGAGGCTGCAAAGACAGCGGCGGGCGTTGACCAGGGTGCAAAACAGCCGTAGAGTGACTGCACTGCGGGGCAGGGGAGGGTACTCACCGAGAGGTACGCATGCACGCACACAGGGAGGCTGCAGGACTGAAGCTAGAGAGATATCTCTTCTTTCTCTCCCCTAAGAGCCAGGCTGCAGCCAGTAGGAACATAGAGACACACACCTGCCTGGCTGGCCTAAAAGGAAAATAATGAATCGCAGAGACCGCAATCCCACCCTAACTCCCATCGGAGACTGCAAGGAGGAAGGGGGCTGCCAGAGCTTTTTATGCCCTCTGTGGCTGCCAGACCTGCCCAGTCTGCAACCTGGGCATGCTATTGGTTGAAGTTGTCCAAGATGATCCCATCACATGGCTTGCCTCCATTTTGTGGCTGGTGACATCCATTTTGTCATCCTTAAAAGGAAAAGGAAAATACATCACGATGGGAAAAGACAAAAACCAAATGTTTTAAGGACCCAACCCCCCTGGTAGGTATCATCAGGCAGTATAAATAATTATTGCTGCGTTTTTATGGATGTCCAGGGCGTTTTTTCAACATTTAAAACAGCTCATTTCATTGCGCATCACCATTAACAAAAAAAAATGTAACGAACCTAATTTTCATGGTTCTGTTCGGTTCGTTCCAATTTCATCACAATGTTCGTTGTTTGTTTCGTTACATAATGAAATGAATAACGAATAATGGAAACGAAAAAAGTTCATTTCGTGCCCATCTCTATTTATCATCAAAATTTGCAGACTTTCAGCTGTTTGCAGTGAAGAAATCAAACAGAAGCAATTGAAGTAGCTCAACACAGTGAATGTTTCAAAGTGGTTTGCCCACATTCAACTGAGTATGCAACTTTTAATTCAGCCTCAAAATTATTCAACCCTTTTGTGGCAAGCATATTTAGTATGTTCCAGGTATGTTCCCACCAGATATTTCCTATGCGGTTCAAGTCAGGTGATTGTGATGGTGCGACCATTCCTGTCCCTGGCTAGCCACCAAGTGAACCCGCTTCCACAATATTTTTTTTACCAAATTCCTTAGGCTTATTTTTAACCCAGTTAATTCACTCTGAGATTTATTAAAATGAAGCGCAAGTAATAAGTGTATTAACAAAGTGTAACGGTTTCATAAGAGTTCAATAAGCCTGTGGTTTCCGGCAGTTGGTACACAGGCTTCATAAGTCATACCAGGTTTTCATAAAGTCTCTGGCTACAATTCTTGCAAAGTATACATTTCAGGCTTTTCTTAACAGTTTATCTTTCTAACTCCACCATCTATCAGTCACTTAACTCTTTCCTAGTCTTTCTCATATCTAACAACATCAACTGACATTGACTCATCCTACTGACTTCATCCTTTCATTCTCATTCTGGCTTTAAGCTGCCTCTCATCCACTATATATTCTCCTGCTGGGGACTTCTGATTGGTTCCTGATGCTTCCAACCATCAGCCAATCACGATATGGACCCTTGTTAGTGGGTAGACTTTATACCTCTTCTTTAAACATGTCACAGGTGGCCACTGTAGAATCTTCAGGTATGGTATGTTTAGAGTCTAAACTTTAGACTCATCTTAGATGGGATGATGTTCTGTTTTAGGATTCCCTGAAGCTTAAGTGAATCCATATTGTTTCCCACCCACTGCAGGTTTCCAGTGCCAGAGTATGCAAAGCAGCCCCAGAGCATCACCAAACCACCACTGGGTTTAACTGTAGGCAGAGTGTTCTTTTCAGTGTATGCTTCATTCTTCTTCCCCCAGACATACTGCTAATCCATTGAGCCAACAAGTTCCACAGAGCAGAATTCCAAAACCTCTGTGCTTTCAGAGGTCTTCTGAAGTCACCCAAGGTTTTTTCTCAATCGGCCTTCTTGGAAGTCTGGTTGCAGCCATTGATGGCTTCCTTTTCCTTCTCTGCCCAATTTGTGCAACCACTGTTCTTTTCACTTTGAACTTGGGAGCTATGCTTCCGGCAGTATCTCTAGGAATATTCAGTGCCTTCACTATCTTTTTGCATTCTGGTCCTTGTTTGTGAAGGGCAATTATTTCTTCTCTTAACCTTTTGGACCATTCTGTTGACTGAGACATATTTCTACCATGTATTCAAACGTGACACTCAATGTCATTTCAGGTATTTCATGTGTTCTAGCTCAAGCACACTGGTTGCAACTAACAGAGTCCTTGATTAGTTGTATAAAGTGTGCTTCAGACAACTGTTTTGCATATTTGTGCTGCTGTACAGGATTCTATTCAGGGAGCTGAGCAATTCTGAAGTTGCGCTGAAATATTACTCTAATTCATTTTGACCAGCCACATTCAATGGCTGAAATCCTATTATGTAACTTAACTCCACATAAGGCCAATAACCTCATCAGAAGGGGTGGATTTTTTTCCACTTTGCAATTTTCTGTCCTGTAGTTTCTAAGGATTCTTCATTATGAAAGGGAACATCCAGGGACTGTGAAAACCTACTGTGAAAACCTCAGGACAGAACTAGAAAATGTTTAATTTCCAAAATTTGTCTCTACCGATTAAAACAAAACCAAAGAGCTTTTCATGGGAGTTAATTTATGGGACAGGATTTCAGATGGCATGGTAGAAAAGAAGCTATTTTTGAGCAAAAGGTGCAAGAAGAACAATATTTGAGAGGGCTTCTTATGGGGTGAGGTTCACAGTTCTTGTGCTTACTGTACTTATCAGGTGGCTAGGAAGAGTTGTGCTTCCTGACTTTTGTTTGTTTGTTTGTTTGTTTATCTACTGCAACCTTCTAGCAGAAAGCTACTCTGGGTGGTTTACAAACATAAACAAAATACAATAAAACACATTAAACAACTTAAAATAGGAAATAAACAAACTAGTCAATCAAAACCAACATCATGATGATGATGATGATGATGATGATGATGATGATGATGATGATGATGATGATGATGATGATGATGATGATGATGATGATGATGAATCACAGCCATTCAGCAGTTCAAAATAAAATACAAGTGAAGAAAAATAAAATGCTGGTAAAGAATTATCATAAGGTGGAAAGAAAGAGGAGTGTCCTATTTATATAAGGAAGTTATATTTGATGCTCTGCAGCCTTCCTCACTTCTCAGAGGATGACATCCTGAAGTACTTCCTGGCCCTCTTCCAAGGCTTTTTGACATCAAGAACTGCAGACCAACAGGGAGGACACAGAACAATCCAATGATTCATTGTGGAAAGAGAAAGTATGCACCATATCTCACAGATCCCATGCAATGATGGGAGGAAAGATCCAGTGATGCCGATGTTGGTTACAGAACTGCATTGATGGATATTGGCTGTTAACGTCCAGCCTTGCTATCAGAGGCAGATGATTCTGAACCAAGTTTTATATAGACTTCTTTCTTCAAAATATTTATATATACTTTTCCCATTGCTACCATGTAAATTCCCTCCTGGTACAATAGCCTTCTCCGCCATCTGAATCTTTGCCTGCTTAATATAATTAAAACATAATCAAATATTGAGTAATTGTTATATCGGATACTTAATCTTTTCATCACTGATAGTGTCATTAGAAATACGAGATCTTTGTTGTATAATCCTAATGAGCAGTTTCATTCTGAACCATTAGGGCCAGTTCTCACTTTCAAACCTCCTTTTCATCAGTGGAAGACACTCTGTTCATGCAGCTTTACATAAAAGCTTTTCCACGTTCAAAGTCACTTTTTAAACATTGTGCATTGAAAGGCACTGTTCTTTTCATCTTGATCATGACCCTGATAGCATTTAATTTTATTTGACCATTTTTTATTATTCTAACCATGCTAACCAGCTCTGACCTTTTATTCTCAATGCATTAAAGTGCTTTTCTTTGTTTACCTCTCATATCGAGGTGGGGGGGAGAGAGAGAGAAATGAGAAGTTTTCATTCTTCCCTTGGTAAGCTGACATGTTCAAGTTTGCTTTAGTACATTTTCTGCCCAACAAAACCATATGTTTGAAACATGAATTTCAAGTGTTTATTTTAAGATTTTTATTTCATGAGCAGTCAACCATGTCTAGGTGCCATTGTTCTTGGTTTTAATTTCAATCTTCTTGCTGTAATATGTTTTCTTTATGGATGTTGTTCATTTTCAGGATGTTTCTTTAATAGTAATGCCCGAGTGTAAATGAATGGCACACTGGTCTGTATCACAAGGAACTTTTATGTATGCCTACTATGAAGTAACCTCTGCTGAAGTCAATAAAAGATATGCCTAGGTCAGCGTGTTAACGATTGCATCCTCAAGGACATACAAAAGAAGGCTGTAGATTGAAACTTCCAAAGGACTTTGGACTCATTCAACCAGAGTATTTATTCCTCATTGTGTAACTGATGGTTCACTGGTTTCAATATTTCCCCCCTGATTCAGATGACTTATGGAACTACTGGTGACAAGGAAGGATAAAACTCCTGGATTTCTAGTTGTTGGTTCCTGTTGTACTTATCATCTGATTTGAAGGTTGATAAATACTTACAAAGAAGGATTCCAGCAGTGACAGCTTCAAGGTTTGAACCTTACTCTCAAACTTAGTGATAATACGCTTTTCTTTCTTTTATTGTATCAGAGACTGAACAATTTAAAAATAGGGCCATATATGAAATGAGGATTAAATTTGAAAAATATTAAAATGTTAAAATTGTCAGACTGTAGTGGGTTTTTTTTCAATAGCATGCTCTCAGCCATTTGCAGTCTTCTTTTGAACATGTGGTGGGGTATAAATTGACTGCCTATAATTGCTGCTTGGATTGAAAAAGTGTACTGTATGCATTTTGCTTGATTATTCTTTAATCTTGCTGCTTCACTTCAGAGACTATTAAGGCCCTTTTCACATGACCCCTAGGATCCGCTGGCCACTTAAATTCGGACCAGAGATCTTAGGGGTTTGTCGCTGTTCCTGCGTTCCCACCCCCTCCGCACCTGGCTGCTGGGTGCGTGTGCGTGAGGGGAGGGAGAAAAAAAGGAAGAAAAGAATGCTGTCACCTCCATTCTGCCGGTCTCGCTCTGTTCCCGGCAGCATTCAGATATCTTAAAGGGGCGGGGGGCAAAACAACAACAAACAGAAGCAAGGAGAGCCGGGCAGTCACTACGTTATATCCGCATCAGGAATTTTCACCTCCGGAGAGCAGGTACCTGAAAAGTGCGCTGGGACGTGCTTAGGTGGGCGTGGTCGCACTTAATTATCTGTAAACTCCGGAGCTGGTGGGGAAATAATTTTAAGCTCCGGAGCTGGGAGCCATTTGCGGCGGAGTTTAGGGGTCGTGTACAAAGGGCCTAAGTGACTTCCAAATGGTCCAGCTAGAGACTTTTCAAAGTGAGAGACATTCCTTTACATTCATCCATCAGGCAAGGGGTGCTGGTTTTATTCTCCATAAGTTTAGCCTAGCCTCTCCTGCTTTCATATTTTGAGCTTGAGATGTGTGCAAAAATAAAAATAATCCTGCACCGAAGATTATTCTCTGGGAAATTTAAAGGATTTATCAGAGTTCCCATGAAAGTCAGCTGATTTCCAAAGTATGTTATCAGCAAGGCGAGTCCTGGCCAAAGAGTAGGGGGCAGATTGGTAGTGGTCTGTGACAGCACTAAACTGTTTATGTTTTTAAAATCCAAAATGGAAGATAATTTCAAGAGCATTTCTTCAAGCTTTTCCAAATATTTTCCAAAAAAAATCTTTAAAAAAAGTAGTTTATGAAGGAGAAGTGAGTTTTAGGAACTACTGTGGACAGGAACAATGATAAAATCCACATCTATCTGGCACCAAGTGGCACAAAATGAGGAAGAGGCAAATATGCCATCTGCATAACTCCTTAAATTGTAATTACAAAATAGTTGTGTTACTGTTCTTTGCTCTCACTAGCTTGATATGTGGGTGCATACTTGAAGGTTTTGCAGACTTATTCACATGTAGACTTTGATCCAGTGTGACACAAGCAAAGTGAAAAAGCTCCACAAACATCATTGTGCTGGGTTTGTGTGTTCTGCAAGTGGTAGCACAGAAGAAAATTTATATGTGCTCTATACTGCACGCTCAATTTTGATATGGTAAGTAGAGCCACTGAAACCACTGGTGCTTCAGTTACTCATGGCTCATCCCATTCACTTGAATGGGTACATATGAAGTAGGCCTAAATAGGGTCCCAGTTTAGTCCAATGTATGTATTTTAAGAATGATCAACGATGGTTCAAGTCAATTATTTTTTTTAAAAAATGCCAAGTTAATATTCTGCTAGCTGTCACAAGTGACCTGTTGATAGACACACATACACTAGCCTTCCATTAACTTCAGTCAAGAGGAGAAATCCAAGTGCACAAAGGAAATAAATCACTGAGACGGAGGTTTTTTTTGTTTCATTTTGTTTTGTTTTACTGTTTATTTTAGTCTTTCAGAGATAGCTTTCTAGACAACGCCCACCCAAAACAATGAACAAAATATAACAACATATCTTAATATCTGGTAGAGCGCATCTCCTCAAAGTCAGTGCTGGCTCGGCCCACCAGAGCCTCCATGGTGTGCTCGCTCTGGGTGGCCACCCCTTGGGAGGCCCGTAAGGCTGACACATGCAACCGGGCCTTCTCAGTGGCTGGCCCAGCTACCTGGAACAAACTGCCAAGAGAGATATGCCAGGCCCCATCTCTTGCTGCATTCAAAAAGGCTGTGAAAACTTGGCTATTTAGGGATGAATTTGGCAATTGTTAATGTGTCTTTTGTGTTCCCCGTGTTTGATGTTGTTTTGTTATTATTTGGTTGTTGCCTCTTGCCAGGCTATTTGTCTATTTTCATTGTCTTCATTGTTTTGATTTGCTGGTTTTTTTAATATGTTTTGTTTTATGTAAACCACCCAGAGTTCCCTGTGGGAAAATCAGTGCAGTATACAAATATAAAAACAAATAAATATATAAAGAAACAAAATACAGCACTTTTTTACAAAAACCTAAAATAAGAACATATAAAACAACTAAATGAATTCTGAAATTCAAATTAAGATTCTTGGTAATTCAATACTTCATTTCCATGTGAAGCCATCCACAAAATTCTAGCATTATACTACGTAACCCTGGAGGATACACACTAAGTGTAGGAGCTAAGAAAACATATGATGAATCCACCCCAAACTCTACATAGTCCTATCTTCTGTTCCCATAACAGATGCCTATGGGAAGCCTATAACTGGACTGGGGTGTGGTAGCTTATATCTGCTGTGGTCCCTAGCAAATGGTATTCAAAGGCATACTTGGCATTTCTCTGAGCATTGATTACAGAGCAATAAGACTGACCATGTACAACACTTTGGTAAACCATGGTGGGTGGCCAGCAGTGTGCAGAACCGTAGAGATGAACAGCAACTAAGACTTAGAACAGAATCCAACTCCCAAAATGGAGTACCTCAACATAATTTTTCAGGATAAATCTTTGACCTACTGTAAATTTACAATGAGAGGCTGATGGTTGTGAGACATCTTTTCCACACACAGCCACCTTCAAATGTCTATGCAGTTTCTAAGCTGCCCTTAATTTCAGAATGAGACTAAACTAATTATCCTGAACATCAAATGGTGTGGCAAAATCTATTAATTAAGCACTTTCCTTTTCTTCTTTTGTGTAGTGACTTCTGGCTTTATTAGCACAGAGACCTGCTTTAATTGGGCACTAATGATGGTGTCTTTCCACCGGAATTTTCACTGTAGCTACCTTGGGGCAAGTAAACATCTAAATAGGGCTGGGATTTCAGGTTAACAAAATCATTATTAAAAGAATACACAATTACAATGCCAGGCACTTTCTTAAGTCAACCTTAGGGGCTTTACATTTCAGCATATCTCAGAACAGGACCAAAGCAATTAGCATATGCTTTTTTTTTTTTTTTGAAAAAAGAAGAAGAAATGAAACACAAGTGCTTTGCTACGGCTTTCATGTACCAGCTTCTAAAATCCACATTCCAAATTTCATCGCAATGCATTATTTATTTCTAGTGACAGCCGGCTTCATTATTTTTGTTTTTATTTCTCATGAAAAGCTCGACTGAGGAAGACCAGCAAACAAAATCCACTTTTAAGGGGCTCAGCACCGAGGGGCCACCTCTCGTCCACCAAGGCTGATAAAGCAAGCTTCTTAACATATTTAATTAAGGACAACACAGGCACATCTGAAAGCCAGTTTTCTCAGTGCCTTGCATAATCATTTTGCCACATTTAAAGTGGCATTGAATATTTGCCCTCCATTAAAATATTCTGGGTAGAAGAGAGAAGCAATGAGAAAGGGAACTTTCTCAGTCATCATAAGATTATGTTTATGCATACTACACCATACTTTATAAATCTGCTATGGCTTTTCCTCAATATGCCCTGCGAATTCTATTATTATTTTTCTAGAATTACAATCCCTCCCCAAATTATAATCTGAGGGTTATTTCAGGACTATTGTCTCATAGTAGTTATCCTTCTTGTATATCCCATGAACCCATGACCTTGCTCATTAGTGCAGTACATACTCTTTCTGCAGAAGGTATCAATTAAATGTAGAGATTCTTTTTTGCCTGAATTGGCTCCTACCATTTCCTGTTAAAAGAGCAGGTAGCTGTTGATAGAAAAATATCTGCCTGTAGTCTCTGGGGAGCGACTGGCAGTCGCAGCAGAGGAAACTGTCCTGGGTGGACAGCCTGTTCTCTCATAAGGCAACTCACTATGTCTACTTGTCAATTCTTTCCATTTTGACTTCATTCCTTATTAACAGCCATGGCTTTCCAAATGATGTAACACCAAAACCATTTCAGGATCTGGTGCTTCATTCTCAAAGACTGGAGGCTTTTTTAATAGGGCAATTGGAGACCCCTTAATCATTGGTTTCCCTGTCCACTACTCTACACTATACATATATTTAGATTCAGTGGCCAAAAGTGAGCACAGAATTCCAGATGTTTGTATTCAGACCACAATGCTGGCACTTTTATTATGTGTAAAACATCCTATCACAACACAATAAAGACTCACCTCGAGGTCCCCTCTGGCCCTGGCTCTTAGATCAGGCACATGCCTTGATGATCATGCTGTTGGACTCAGTTTCTGGGTTTCCATGTTCTTCTGTTGCTTACACAGATGTTTGACCCCAAGGATAGGTTTATATGAAATTTGCAGGAATACAAGTAAATTTGCTTCTGCTGCTCTCTCATGAAAAGGGAGGACCACAAGTTAAACATGCGTTAGCAGTGTGATGCAGCAGCCAAGAAAGCCAATGCAATTCTTGGTTGCATCAACAGAAGCATAGTTTCTAGAGCAAGGGAGGTGATGGTACCACTCTATTCTGCTCTAGTCAGACCCCACTACAGGAAAAACATTAGGGAGAACGTCCCAATAGGTAGAGCTGTTCAACAGTGGAATATACTGCAACGGAGCGTGGAGGAGTCTTTTTCTTTGGAGGTTTTTAAGCAGAGGTTGGATAGCCATCTTTCAGGGGTACTTTGATGGGGGTTCCTGCATGGCAGGGGGTTGGACTAGATGGCCCTTGAGGTCTCTTCTAACTCTATGATTCTATGAAAAACACTTGCTTGGGGATAAGAACTCATCATTTATAGTAGAGAACACAGGACCAGAGATATTTGTCCCAAAGCCCCACTTTGACTGTTGCATGGTGACATGTCAGGAACAGTGTTTGGAACATTTGCACTTTAAGCTAACAGATTCTTGTTAGTACTGTCAAAAGGGTTTCCTCATTCTATTGACAAATTATTGGGGGAGGGGAGAGAAAAATTAACATATTCCTTTACTGTCTGGTTTTGGGATTCTTTGCTTATGTGTGGGATGGGGGTGTTTTTCTCTTATACACATATAACATGAATGCCCAGAAGTAGAGTTTTTCCAAATTTTTAGATTGACAATCAATGTTCCTGTATAGCAGAGCTACAACTTGCTTGCTTTCTCCTATGATTCAAACGGCAATGCAGCCAGGAAGTAGGGCAAGATGTCAGCACTTCCTGGAGTAGCTCAGCAGTGCAGCCATACTTCCTGTCTGCATTGCTCTGAGCTAATCTATGGGAGGGATGAGGCCACAAGGTCATACTCTATGCCAGAATATAGAACTCTTATTTAAAAGGGGGAAGAGCAATACATTTAGTAGTATAATGAATTACTCTACCAGGCCCCAGTTAGGAATTGTGAACACCATGTACAAACCCAAGTACAGGGCATAAACTGAAACTATCCATTTCATTAATGCAGTGTTTTTCAACCACTGTTCCACGGCACACTAGTGTGCCGTGAGATGTTGCCTGGTGTGCCGTTGGAAAAGCTGAAGAATATCAGCTTTGTGTTCAGCCAAACAGGCCCAGGTTGCGCACTGAATAAAGTATTTTATAATTTTTCATATTTCTGTTTACTTACTATTTCATAATAAAGTAATTATAAAATACTTTCTTTGTGTTTATTTGATTCCTATTCAAGAGAATTACTTTATATATAGTCAATATAGGCACAGAGTTAAAATTTTTAACATTTTCTAATGGTGGTGTGCCTCGTGATTTTTTTCATGAAACAAGTGTGCCTTTGCCCAAAAAAGGTTGAAAAACACTGCATTAATGAAATTGTTTCTAAAAGAACCCATACACCTGCCACTTCAAGGTCTATAGTCCTCAGAGCTGCAAGATGCCATTTCACTTAAGAGACAGCTGATGTTTCCATCCAGTTGGCTTCATTATTCTTGAGTTAGTTCTGGTGAGTGACCTTCACAAGTATTAGAAGTGGGGCAATTATTATGACACCTAAACTATGTACTTTTCACTCCATCCTGGAGTGTTCTTGTGAATTTGTATTGTTAGCTATTGGAATTAATTATCATCTTTAACAGTACTGTATTATCTGATCATGCCCTTTCTAAAATAGGCATCCACTTTGAGAATAAATGATAGGCATATTAATCAAATCACTTTTTACATTGGCCTGACCTTCTTGTGAGAACGTAAAGGTGGCACAAAAGGTGTGTCTAACGAAGTAAATGGAGTTGTGATGAGTTTCAGTTAAACTCTCATATAGATTTAAGCCGAAGACAGAAAGGTGGAATTATGTCACTTTTCATTACCTTTTTGATTACAGTACCTTTTATCTTCACACCTATCCTTTTTAAAAACAAGGTCTATGGTGCTTCATAGCACTAACAATCACCATTTTAACACAAAATAGATACTTACTACTTTGGTACAGCTGTTGTTTTTTTCCCTAATCTACTGAGGATGTGTCCTAGCTTCAGAAATACATGTCAAAATGAGGTGAAGCAGATATAATTATTGCCAGAGGAGATACAGGATGATTCAATAAGCCTACGATTGCCCATGAATTAGTAAGGGTGCCCTTCCAAATCACTGATGTTGTTTCCAGTGTTTGGGGATTTGGAATGCTGGCATTTGCAAAAAAAGTCTTGGTGCAAGTGGCAGTAGCAAAAGCAGTGCCATAGCATGCGCTGCTACCACTCAGGGCAAGTATTGTGGCCACAACCTGTGGACCTATCACCACTGCCACTGCCACTTTCCACAGTGCCCCTGCCTCCTCCTTCCTCCATTCCCAGTAGGAGCATGCCTGAGGCACCCTCTTCCTACATCATAATCATCCTTCCCCTACCTTCCTCTGGCTTCTCCTCTATCTTACAGAACCATGTAGACCTTGTCCAGAGCCATCTAACCATCTCAGCAGACCAATGTCCAACTCCCTTCCACCTGGCAGAATGGGAGTAGTGGACATGATGCCATCCAACATGCCCCTCTGCTCCACCAGGCATTTCACTTTTCATAGGTGGAGTTCCACCTGGTGGGTAGGTCCTGCAGAAATACGTGCTCGGCTTGCCCCAGCTCTGCCTGCTTCTCACGCAGCATCCTGGCAGCCTTGATGCTGCATGAGACGTGGCTGACAAGCTGCCTGCCCTTGTCCAGTAGGGCCTTTGTCTCCCTACTGGACAAGGGTAGGTGTCTCTAACTGGACCCAGCCCAAGGGCATCATGCACCCCAATGTCAGCTGTCAAGATGGTCTAATGGATCCCCTTCTTCTACTATTAGTTAAACAGATACCAAGCAAGGAAAACCCCCAGTACCTGACTCCTTTTTTCGTTAGTTAGTTCATACTTTTGCACATTCTGCAAAGTTTGTCATGATGACTCAAGAACCCATTTAAAAGTTATAATGTTTCATTTGCACCACCTTCTCCTATCAATGATGGCTCACAGAATGCTATTTTGACTGGTCACATGATATCAGTGGTGCTGTCTTGTGTATTTTTAGAACTACTGTAGATACATATAGGAAAATATATGGAGATCTAGATTAAAAATAGAGATAAAAACAGAGATATGTGCAATGAGATATTTACATATCAGACTTGATGGGACTTAATCCCCAGAAAATAAAATATAATTTCGGTGCCTTGATATACTGTAAAAGCAAAAACAGAGAAGAAGAATGTGCTGAATTGGAGCAATGATCAAAGCAGCTTAATATCCATCAGTTTCCCAGAGTGGCTAATCATTTGTCCTTGAGAATAGGCTGCCCAATTGTTTGGTCCAAACTGTTGATTCGATTGCATTGTTTGCATTTATATTGTAATGCATCAGATTTATTATTTGCGTTGAGAGGCAACTAGACATGGGCACGGCTCGGCGAAATTGTCGTTTCCGTTTTCGGTTGTCGTTTCCATTACGTAACGGAAACAGTAACGATAATTAAGCCATTTCGGTTCGAACTCGAACCGAAAAAAGAAAAATTTGGTCAGGTTTTTCATTTTCGTTTGTGGCATCGCGGCGATCGCGCAATGAGAAGCCCAGAAAAAGTTTTTAAAAGTTTTTTTTAAAAAACCCGACTCCCGGCCAAAAAAGCAGGCGAAAATATGCCTGCCTGAGGCTTTGCCACCTACCAGAGGGGTGGTTTCTGGGGGGTCCCCGGCCTTCCCCCCCCCTCTTCTCCTGTCCTGGGCTGCTTGCACCAGGCTCGGGGGGGGGGGTCATCCTCGTCGTCTTGCCAATGCCATGCAGTGGGGGGGATCCAAAATGGTGACCGCAATTTTTATTTTGAAATCGTGGTCAAAAAACACACCAAATCACCACAGAAACATGTGAAATTTATTTATTTTAAATGCCTGAATTTTAATAGTAGCAGCAGTGGGTTTTTTATAGCAATAAAACGTCGTATTGATTTTATTTTATTTTATTTTATATATTTTTAGACCTGCCCATTTGGGCTGGGCATGGGATGGGACCATGCAAATTGTTTGAACCATTCCACCAATGGTATCGCCAGGTTTTTGACTGACACTTCTGGATGTCTCGGAGGGCATAAAAAGCCGAGGCACCTTCTAGAAATCGCAGTCGGGTGTATGGATGTGGTTGAGGGAGGAGGGCTGGCTGCTGGTGCAGGTGTGATCTGATCGAGATTGAGGAGGGAGGCTGGAGGCTTTAGGATTTAAGTTAGGCAGGCAGGGAGGGAATTGAATTTAGAAAATAATTTCTTTGATTCCCTGCAGCTTTGTCTGCTGAAGGGAATAGCAGTTTATTCTTTATTTCTTCTCTGGCAGTTTTTGAGGATTTTTTTTCTGATATTGGATAAAGGGGGAGGTTCGACTGGGAGTGGGAGGTGTGGATTTATTTTAAAAATATATTATATACTACCATTTATTTTCTATTTTCCCAACTTCAATTTGCTTGCACACACACACATTTGGGGTGCAAGCCAAGAACAGAACCTCTATCCTAGTGATATCCTAACTGCCCACTTGCCCGCCCACCCGCCCGTGCCGCCGCCCGCCCACTCGCCCGCCCCCCTGCCTCGCCCGCCACCTAGGGCGCAAAAACACCTAGCGCCGGCCCTGATTGCGGGACGCCCCTATGCTCTGGGAAGTCAAATTGCGCTAAATCACGGTGGAAACGACAAATGACAAACGACAAACGGAAACGACAAATTTTTGAAATTTTTGTGACAAATGGAAACGACTCGAAACAGACCCGTTCCGACAAACGAAAACTCAAAACATCATTTTTTCTGGTCGTGCCCATATCTAGAGGCAACATTTTGGATCCCCTATAGGGAAATGTGGTCCAAAAGAGAGAGAGGGAGGGAGGGAGGGAGAGATTTCCAAGCTGAGATTATTTCTAGATTTGTGTCGATTAGAGGTGGGCACGAAAGAGAAAAGCGATGGTTCAGTTGGTTCTGTTTCGGGCACACCCTTGGTTCAGTTTAGTTCAGGTTTGTACATTTTTTTTAATTCATATGAACCTGAACTGAGCTGACTTACCTTACGGAGGCTACGGCGGTGGCAATCCCGGCACCGGTAGCGATCGTGGCAGTGGCAGCAGCAGCAGCAGTGATCCTGGCTGTGGCAGCGGTGGCAATCCTGATGGCTGTGGCCACGGCCCAGAAGGCTGCCACCCCTGGAGGCCCAGCAGTGGCTGTGCCGCGCAGTGGGAGGCCTCACCGCCGCCTCCAGAGACTCGGCCATAGTCGCTCCGCCTCCTCCTCCAAGGCCCAGCACTTATTTTTTAAAATATTATTTTATTTATGTTTAAAAGTCCCCAATGCCGGGGGCTTTTTGAGGTGCTGGCTTGGGGCCAGTGCCTCTAGAGTCACTAGCTTCCCCGCGCATTGGGTTTTTTTATTGTGTATTTATTTTTCCAGCGCCAACCAGGCAGCCCCTGGAGCCGGATCGGCACTTGTTTTATTATTTATTTTATTTTATTTTATTTTATTTTATTTTATTTTATTTTATTTTAGAGCGCTGACCAGGCAGCCCCTGAGGCCGGTTCAGTGCATTATTATTATTATTATTATTATTATTATTATTATTATTATTATTATTATTATTATTATTATTATTATTATTATTATTAATTATTTAACCACACAGCTATCTACGCTGGATTTTATATTACCAATCACTAGTCGAACGCTTCCCAAGTGATGTATCGGCGAATTATGCGAGCAGATCCCAGTAAGGTGGCTTTCTGCATCTGACTGATGGTGACTTTGTCAACTCTAATTTCTTCTAAATACTTGCTTAGCTCTTTTGGCACTGCACCCAGCGTGCCAATTACCACTGGGACCACCTGTATTATTATTATTATTATTATTATTATTATTATTATTATTATTATTATTATTATTATTATTATTATTATTATTATTATTATTATTATTATTATTATTTTAGAGTGCTGACCACACAGCCCCTGAGGCCAGTTTGGCGCTTATATATTAAAAAAATATTTTAAAAAGTCCCTGGCTGGGGGCTTTTTGAGGTGCTGGCTTCCCTGGAATTCCAGAGTTCCAGCTGTAACATTTCGCTTCGTTTTTCTTTGATGGCTTGGTTCGTTTTTCATTTTGTTAGCTAATGAAATGAATAATGAATAACGAAACGAATTAAAAGTTCATTTCGTGCCCATCTCTAGTGTCGATGTTTTATTTATCCTATCCAAATCTCCCTCCCTTTTGTCCTGTTGTTGATGGTGTGTCTCCTTTTATTTCTGGCAATGGGGAAATGGAAGTTCCATCTGTGAAGACCACAGCAGGGCAACAAATGCAATAGGGCAACCTCACTGTTACGTCTGTTATAGTAGGTCTGAGGGGAAATGTGGCCCTCCAGTTTTTGCGGGGGCTGCAACTCCCATCATCCTAAACCAAGATTGCCAGTGCTGAACGATGATGAAAGTTTCAGTCCACAACATCACTCACCAGCCCTTGCTTATTCACTTAACTCCTGCCAAAGATAACGAATCTATCAAGTAGATTATAGACTGATTGCCAACTAATGAAAACTACAGTGGCTACATGGAAATGTGGGGGAAAGTGCTAGATATTTCAGGGACCCAGAGGTGGACTCATACATACTTCCATTAGCGTTGAAGATGATAGACTTAATGACACCAGTCCATCACCTTCGATAATGAAATGGAGAGGAGGCCAGCGAAAATTCTGATAAACTGTATGCTCCAAATATAGAATGGAAAGAAGTTGGAAATCCAAAAGGGAGATAAAGCTTGGAACAGTAGACAACAGCTGACATGTCCCCCCCCACTCTTTTTCTCTCTGTGTGTGAGTGTGTGTTTATGCTTTTAGAGAGACATCATTGAGAGAGAGAGAGAGAGAGAGCAAAGACTCACAGTGGTGTGACAATCCAAGACTGCCATCTGATGGTCATTCCTTGCATAGCTTGTTGGGTGAGAAAATTCAAAGCCTTTCTCCGGGACATTATAAATGATGCAGTAAAGAGTGTATTGCCTTCAATATGAGTTAGAATTGGGGGAGGCAAGCACACCCCTTTAATGAATCTCTGGGATAAGTGTTGAGGTGCTATGTGCATCACAAACATTAAAACAAATCATTATGTGCTTCATTTCTGTCCCCCTCCAAACATCAACACTCTAATAAATTTTACAGCTAGGATCATTCCAAGACACAAGGAGCCATTTCACTGTTCAAGTTAATTTAATGGTTAGTAAATTTACGCATTAAAATTAAATTAGATCTTTTATAGAGGGGGACTTGATTGTGGGGACGGGTAATATGATCTCTCAATCAAAAGCCACCTGGAGTTTCCAAACAATGGACTGCCTTCTACTTTGCTTTTGCCTGTTCAAAAGTGTAGGTCTAAATTGCACAAGAGGCTGAAGTGGGTTTTGTTTTACTAATTGCAATCAGATATATTGTACGTCTATGCAGATTTAAGAAGAAAACTCACTGGAATGTCCTCTCGGGTAAGCATGTGGGGCATGGTAGCCTCAGTGGCTTCTCTGAAACACATCAGAACATTATCTTACATCAGCTCTCTCACAGACACCAGCTGGGAATTTTCCTGTGCAATAACCCACTGAGACACATGGTTCAGATTCATTTTAGTGGGGCTTGTGCCACAGTATTTATTTTATTTTATTTTAAATGTTTTTTATCCCACCTTTCTCTTTAAAAAGGACCCAAGGCAGCTTCTAGTAGAACTAATTCCATTAGACTGCAGTTGCAATCTTTGTAGCAGAATCCGTGATTCCTGTGAATTTTTAAGTCTCACAAATGCTGCATTATCTCAGTCTTTGAAAGAAGCCAGCCCTGAAATCCAATAAATGCACCAGTGATACACAGTTGCTCAGTAGTGAACTCTGCACATATCCAATATATGCTCAGAAGTACATTTCCTTGGGGGGGGGGTTGTGAGGAAGAAATGCAAAAGAAAACAAGAACTCAGAGTGCGCCGTCTGACACAAACAGAGGGAGAGAACGACAGGAGGACACAGAATATAATGATGTAGTGAGAGGAGCGGAAGGTGGAGTGAAAACAGAATAGGGAGAAGGGGAAGCGCAAGAGGTCTTTTGGGTAGGAGATGGATTGGCTGGGTTTGAGGAGATGACAGTGACAGGTGACAGCTGGAGCGCGTGAGGAGAGCGCGAAGAGGGGGGTTGGAGAGAGGCGCGTGAGGCAGAGAAAGAGGAAAAATGGTCAGTAAAAGACGTTGGGGTCCAGACACTGAGGAGAGATGAGCGAGGTGGGACGTTCGAGGTGGAGGTGGAGAAAGATTGGACCTGGCTCATTGATGTGAGGCTGTTACAATGGCCAGCAAATGTGTTGGCGAAGAGGTGAAGAGGCAGGGCGATCCCGAGGGAGAATCCTGTTGCCCAATGGGCTCGCCACCCATGCTGTGGGAGCCAGTGTCTCGGGCAGGGAACACCTCGGCGAACACTGTTTCTGAAGGAAAAATGAACCCAGCCAGTTTGAGCCTGGTTGGCAACCTGTTTATGTCTAAAGATATTGTTATGGATGAAGAATATGTAAAAGAAGGAAGCACACCAGAACCAGAGTTTAGTTATGTTAATAAAAGTTTATTAGAAAATCTCAACGAAAGAATGGACAATCTTTATTTCTCCTCGGAACCCCGGAGATTAGAACACGAACCCTTACAGGGATTGCCTTTCAAGATGGGAACCCTTGAGCAAATTAAAACTTAGACACACAGAGGGACACACACACACAATTTTCAATCCATTTTGTTCCATTCATACAGTGACAGTGCACTTTTGGATCAGGAACATTTAACCAGGCTCCTTTAGGAAGGCACCAAGATTATCCTAGCCTCTCTCAGGGAAGAGATCTGATCCTAGTGCTTTGCCTCTGCCTTTCCTAAAATGGCTGCTGTAAATGTGGCCCTCTCTAGGGCCTGGGAAACCTTCTTGAGTGATTGGTGCCTCAGAAGAGAAGGGCACATCTGGAGGATACAGGTTCATTATGCAGAAGTCTGTCTGAGCCATACTCCCTGCTCTGTCATCTGCTATCAAGGAGTCTATTTTATCTGCAAGATAAAAGCCAGGAGCATTGTTTCATGTTTCCCAAACCCCGGCAGCTTGTGCAGCTTCTTCTTTGTACAATTAATACACTACTCTCAATGAGACCTCAAAATGCCACATTTGTTTTAAGATCCAGCAGCACCTGACAAAAGTGGTGCTTAATCACTATTGACAATATATCCAGGGTTACCGGGAAGGTGACATGTGTACCATTTGAAAGCCTTTCCATTTGCAACATGCCAGAGTAGTGAATGAGCAAAACAAAACAAAACAAAATAACCCATTAGTATTGAACTCACCCTGCATTTTATGCCTGCAGGAGGTTTGGATGTGGGTGGTGGTGGTGGTGGTGGGACCTTGGGGTTGAACGTCAATCACAATAGCAGCCAATTGGTCTCTCTCTACCTCATATTCCTTTTCTCACCTTTTCCTAATCAGAGTTCTGATAGCGTCCATTAAAGTCAGTTAGCAATGCCAAGATTCTGTTAGCATGCTGGGATTTGACAGTTATCGCGGCAGCATTCAGAGTCTGAGTGAAGTATTTGTGTAACCTGTTAAGATCTCAAAGTATATAACAAGTAAATACGTGTTGTTTGTTGTTCTGGCATATATGAAGATTTGTGAGTAAAAGAAATACTTTTTAATTCTCTCCCAGCACTCGAGCCTTTGGCTGAATCTATTGAGATAATATTGCCAGTTTGAGATAAAACTAACCTAACAATAGGAGGTGCTATATTTGAGGAGAGTTGTAACTGTATTATAATCTGCTCTGTGGGTCCCTATCTGGATGTTTTCCCCTCGAATGCATAACTAGAGGTTTTAAGCCATTAATTTTCACACGCGGCCCATAATTTCTCCTGGTCCGCCAAACTGCTTCCCTTCTGCCCCACTCTTTTCACCTGTTCTTTCCTTGGATTCTCCTTCCCCTCCCTACAACCTGGGCAGCTGATTTCTTGAACTTTCTGTTGCTAGGTAACTTCATCTTGGCTCCACCTGCTGGAGTGAGGGAATTGGGCAGGATGCTGCTGTCATCCTCTTACCAGCTCACAGCCATGAACAGAAGCCCTATCTAAGTTATTCAGAAGAGCCAAGCACTGAATGAATGTGAATCTTTGGGGCTGTCTATTTGGCTTCTTAACTCCTCATCCCCGAACTCTGTTTCAGTCAGAAAGTGACTGCCTCTCGCCCAAAAGCCCGTCACATTGTCTGAAATGCATGTCAGTATTTTTCATAAGAGCATCGTAGATCTCAGTAGTGAGCTCGGCCACCTGTCCGGAGTTCACAGAGGAATTCCTCAAGGTCTTGTTTTTGGCCAAAAGGCAACATTTACCACCTGCCTACACGTATGTTTAAAGAGTACTTTGGGGATCCGTGTGAACATCATGTCCTTTTACATTTAACAACTAACATCCACTGCCAAAACAAAACCCCTTGAACATTTAGCTTGGCCTGTTTAAAAAGTGATTCATAGACTTTGCATTTTTTTATACAGGTGGCAAAAAGGAGCTGATGCAAGAATAAACAAAGGGCCAGAGTTTAGTCACTGTCTTTTAAATGTCTCTTCTTTAACATCTAATTATGTTAATCTTCTACTGTTATCTAGCATATTGTGGTAATCGGGAACAGGAAATGTCATGTTTTTGCCTATCGTTTTATCTCCCTTATTTTGGTTGGGGGGAAAAATCCCCTTGGGTTATACTCGAGTCAATAAGTTTCCCAGTTTTTGGGGGATAAATTTAGGTGCTCGGAGGGCTTGGGAAGGGCAGCAGAGGGCAAGTCCTGATTGGATGAGTGGTAACGATGCCTCCACTTCCCACGTGATTCCAATTAGAAGGTTTTTTCCTAGGGGCACCCCCTTTGGAGCTTCATAAATCAGCCCTCTTGCCCCCCCCATGTTTCCAAATTTCAGGGGATCCCATAAAATCGCTGTCTGAGGGTACCCCTGCTACTTTGGTGTCCCAAGGTAATTTTTGAGTGCAACTTTTAAAAAAATATGCATTCAAACATTGTTTTTAAAAATATGCAATAAAAATTTACTTACCTTGGGACTCTCAAGTAGCAGGGGTACCTTCCTGAAGTGATTTTAGGGAACCCCCTGAAATTTGGAATCATTTGGGGGTAAGGGGTCTGAATTATGAGGCTCCAAAGGAGGTGCCCCTAGGTAAAAAACCTTCTACTCCAAGGTGATCAGGCTTCCAATTGGAAGATTTTTTCTCAGGGGCACCTCCTTTGGAGCTTCATAACTCAGCCCCCCTAACCCCATTTTTTCCAAATTTCAGGGTATTCCCTAAAATTACTTTCTTAAGGTACCCCTGTTACTTTGGTGCCCCAAAAGTAAGTAATTTTTGAGTGTATGTTTTTTAAAAATGTGCACTCTAAAATTGTTTTTTAAATATGCAATCAAAACCCACTTACCTTGGGACTCCCAAGTAGCAGTGGTACCTTCCTGAAGTGATTTTAGGGAACCCCCTGAAATCTGGAAAGATTTAGGGGTAAGGGAACTTAGTTATGAAGCTCTAAAGAGACTGGGGGTAGTATTGGCAACTGTGCAGGGACTGTGGGGGCAATCAGGTAGTTTACTTGTTGCCAATTACTATTCCCACCCCCTTTAGAGCTCGGTGGACTCTGCACTCTTGGCTAACTCACTCTTTGGAAATATATGGATATAGTTTTCTAAATAACATTTCATTAGGCATATTTTAAATGTTAAACATAATAATGACATAATAAGTTTCATAAAACTCACCCAGAGACATTTCTCCTTGTATGATCTTCAGAGTATTGTTGTTCAAGAAATTGGAATTATACATTTAAGCTGATCGGTTTTGCTTATAACATCATTGTTTTGCCTGTTTTACCGATGTCTCTTCTGTCACAATATTTCCCAACAGCTTCCCTGAATCTGCAGAACTTGCAAAAATTCAACTACAAAAGCTTTCTTCCATTGTATTCCAGCAAAGATCAGACCAAAATATTTTGTTCCTGAACTGAAGGACAAAATGGCGTGCCAGATGACAATGGACTGCAGTTTGCATGATCTTTTTACCAGTGGCTGGGGCTGATGGATTACATGACCTGGTCATCCAGTGCTTTGGTGCTGGGTTTGCAAGTGATGAGAGGCTCAGTTCTAAGTGATTCTAAATCTCAACTATTGTTTTGTAGCCACAGCCAACCCCAGTCTCTCCAGCAGTGCTACTACAGACCTCAGATGGTTTCCAAGAGGCTGGTGTTTACCTAAATGTACATTTTCCTGCAACCCAACCCTTTAATCTTTGAGTTTTTAGTTCCACGGAATTTGAAAACTACTTTACATTGGACAAATGAGCTCATGCTAACAAGGAAAAGTTTGCTGCAAGAAACCAAGTCTGCCATAACTCTCCTGAGGCATTTGGGTATTTGCACAAAAGGAAAGTCCAATCCATCAGTAAGAAGGGCAAAACCTCCATAAAGACTTTTTATGCTAATCTAATGGTGCCACTTGATTAATACTCTGTGCTTCACTGTTTTAGCCCAAAGAACAGTTGAGGAAAATAACGAGAAATAAATGATTGAAGAATATAAGAGGAGGGTGCTCTGAATTTTATAGGAACTGTAGAATTCGGAAATTTTATTTTCTTGGAAGACTTTACGGCTTTTGCACGATAGACATACATGTTTTATATATGTAAAGATTGAACAGCTATTGCTATTTGAGGACAAAAGTGAAGATCCAAACAACACAACACAACTTGTTTTGGTAGATCAAGAGAACCTGGCTCTTATGTCTCAAAGAACTTCTTTTCCATCAGTATCTATTAACGCTCCTTCTCGTCTGCTTTTAATGGATATAAGTAGAACTAACCACACCCTTAGAGGTCTAGGCTTTCATGGTGTAGATCATGAGAAAGAATGGGTTGTTAGAAAAGGGTGTGTTTCAGTATCTGATTAGCCTGAGGCATCTTATTGGGATAAAGATAGACATGAATCAATTGTTGCCACTTTGTACAAAGCCATTAGCACAGCACCACAAGTTTTGCTCTTTCCTGCCCCACCAACCCCCAGCCAGCTGTCCCACTAACAATCTGTCCGTGAGCTGCCAGGATTCTGCTCCCACAGTAGGCCGAGTGGCCGAGTGCTTGGGAGGCGGTGGAATGGTCAGGACTAGCCCTCCGCTGCTTTCCCCAAGTTGGACGAGCACTCAGGAGGTGGTGGAACTGCAGTAACTTTATATTCTCTCGAATAGAAGCAGAGGATGTTTTTTCAGGCAAAAATAAAGGCTGAAAAACTCAGCTTATATTTGAGTATATACGGTATGTTACTTTTTGGGTTTTTGCATTTTTTAGGATCCTTATCATTTCACTTATTTGCAGCTTCTTCTAGAAGATGGTATATGGCTGATTCCACGTTGGCAATGATGTCTTCCACTGGAATTTTACTGGGTGTGACTGCAAAGTTTCCTCCTTTGGCTAAGATCGATGTTTCTTCCTGGGAGAGTTGGCATTCCATTAGGTTGATGATGATTCGTGAGGTGTCTAGTGTGGGTTTTGTTTCATTTGTATGGCATTTGTCAAATGTCTTTTTTTTTTTGTCTGGCTGTATGGGCTCCCATTTCTTTCAGTTATCCATGTCAGAAGAATTGAAGTCTCCCATTACTACTATATCATGTTTCTTTGAAATTCTTGCAATTTGTTTTTCAAATGTTCATCTGCATCTTCTGGACTGGGTGGTCGTAGTAAACTCCAGCTACCATTTTCCTAATATTTTTGCTCCAATATTATTCTAGATTCTCTTTATGAGACAGCCAAGCTCATGTATTTCTATACAGGAATATGTGCATGAAAGAAGCAAAAATAAATTAAAATAGATCATCAAGTGTAAGGATATATCACTGGATACCCAGTCCGGGATAATCCACACTTCTGTATTCCTGATCACCATGTATGGATGTGAAAACTGGATAGTAGAGAAAATTGACAGGAAATTAATTATTATTTCAAATTGTGGTGCTGGAGAAGTCCTTTGTTGATATCCTGGAGTGTCAGAAAAACAAACAAGTGGGTCCTAGAGTAGATCAAGCCCAAACACTCTACATTTCATCCATTTTTTTTTGTAAAAGTGAGCATTCTATACATGTACAGACATATAAATGCATTAAAAATATTTTATAAATGTAGAGATGTACACATTTATAAAATTGGAGAGATTTAATGTTTGTAAACATTCTGTTGTACCAAAATACCACCTAAGCATTCTTTGCCTAAATACAGTCTTAAACCCATATTAGGATCACTAGTATATTCACAAGGCTAAGCTAATTTACATGTATGATTGAAAAAAAAAACCCTTGGTATACTCCCTTTAGAGACCAAGGAAAGCTGCAACTTTTAGAACTTTTATTTGTTTACTGTCTTCCCTAATCTTAGGAAATACAAAAACTGAGCCATTTGATAAGCTCTTTTGATCTTACTATGTCACTAATCTCTCGGGATGCATCACATACCATTTCCCCCCCATCTATAAGATGCTGTCATTTATTAGCTCCCCCCTTTTAGACCTCCAAATAAATAAATAAAATCCTCCTTGAGTTCTCCACCACCCTCACTACCCCCTCTCTGCTTTGGTTGGTTTGTTTTTCGCAGCATCAGGCTCCTTTGGGCTTGAGCAGTCCATTAAGAAATGCTCCTGGAAAGAAAAAGCCACTTTTTTTTAAGCTTGAAAAGGCATTTCTCAATGGGCTGCTCAAAGCCAAAAGGAGCCTGATCCTGGGGGGGGGGGGGAGTTTAGAATGGGGAAATGAAAGCAAACAGCAGGTTGGCAGGGGTGGTGGAGAACTCAAGGAAAGATGGAGCGTAATCCTGCAAAAAACAAAACACAGAGGTTTGTTCTCCTCCACCCCCTACCCCGGGGAATAGACTTCCATGTATACGCCGCCCCTTAATTTTTTTGTGTCATGATTTTAGAAGAAAGTAGCATCATATACACATAAAAATACAGTAATCAGAAGGATAACTGCAAAGGTCTCACATTTATGATCACATTGATTAGAGATGGGGACAAACTAAAAAACAGTATCAACCAGTATTGCTGGATCATAGGATATTTGTCCCTTCCAGAACTGACACATTGTGGCTGTCCAGTAGGGAGGTGAGAGGGCAGTAGGGATGGGGGCATGGGAGCTCAGCTAGACCTGAAGAACACATGAACCAATTTGTGGTTCCTTAGTTCTATGAGGGGAAATACATGGTTTATGGTTCCTTAACCTTTACAAACCACAAACCAAGATGGTCATTTTGGCAACTTGTCCCCATATCTATAATTCAACTCAGATTCTGTCACCAAAAACAGTCATATTTATTAATCCATTTATTATTAATTCTTTGAAAATATTTCTATTCCCCCCCTTCTCTATGAAAGGACCCAAGGTGGGAATTAAGATTGCCACGCCAAGTTTCTATGCTAGGCATGTGCCATTTATTTTTGATTTTTTTTTACATCAAAACCCAGAATTCTGTTTTGAGAGTTCTGTGTGCCCGACCCAGTGTTTAATTGTTCTCAGCTGGAGAAAAGGATGAGCTGGAAAGCTTCACATCTCACCATGTCAGTATTGTGACCTATAACCTGCACTCTCAACAAGCTCTTAGACCTAAACACGGAGAAACAGAATGGTTTCCTGTATGCAAAGGAATTAGACAAATGTATTTTGTCTCCGTCTATTCAAATGTAGATGCAGAATGGGATTGACTAACATTAAGGAGTGAAAATTGGTGTAAAATGTCTAACATTTGCAGAGACACCACATTACTGGTGAAAAGTGGCAGTGGCATGAAACAGCTCCTGTTGAAGGTCAAGTGCAAAAGCAGTGCTGCTGTTGAGTAAGATGTCAACAACCACGTGTACAGAAAAATTACTTTACTTTGACGTTGATGGTGAAGAAGTTGCTTTACTGTGGATCACTCACCAATCCAAATGGAGATTGCAGCCAAGAAACTCAAGGAATCCTGACACCTGGAAGGGGAGTTATGAAGGAACTAGAAAAGACCATCAGGTGCAAGGAGGTGTCATTGGAGACCAAGCTAAACTACAGTATTTCCAATTACTATGCACACATGTGAAAGCAGGACATCAAATAAAGCTAACAGTAACAACAAAGTTTCATTTGAAATGTGGTGGCGAGACAAGTGGTCAGTAGATCTAATGAAGCTGGAACTCTCCTTAGAAGCAAAAAGGACTCAACTGAGACTATCATATTATGGGACATCACAAGAAGACAGAAAATAATGCTGGGAAAAGAGGAAGACCAACTAAGTTATTAAGAGATTGTTGGACTCAAAGCAGGCCTGCCCAACAGGAAGACCGGGGGCTACCAGTAGCCTGTGAAGGGTTCAAAAGTAGCCCGCCAGCCATCAATAAAAAAATGTGAGGGGATAAGTTCTCCACCTCTATCTCCCCCAACCCAAGGACCACCACTGCCCCAGCAAAGCTCTGGGTCTGCCAGCCCACTGTCTCAGCCGAACAGGGGAGTTCAAGGGCCACGGCACAGTCCCCTGCTCTCTACTGGCCAGATTATCAGCGCGCCACTGTCTCGTGACCAATTTGAGTTGTTGGTGCAGAGCGGAGGGAGTGGAGGGGACAGTGAGGGGCGGGGTCATGGGCGTGCCCACCTCCTTTGCGTGGCGACATCCCTCTTCTCCCCCCCCAGAGAATTCCTTCCTCCCACCCTTCCATCCTCCTCCTCCTCCCACCCCCACAGCTGCCTCACAGAGACTGTGACCTGCCGCTCCTTCTGCTCCCCTTCTGAGCCATTCCCTCCTCCTTGCACCACCGTGGCGATGTGATTGCCCCACTGCTGGCTTGGCATATCCCAACTGCACAGCAAACATGGCAGAGGTGAGTGAGAGCTATGGGTGGGAGCAGCAGTGGCAACGAGGGGGCTGGGAGAAGGGGGAAAACAGGAGTACAGTCAAGTCAGGCCCTGGGTGGGTTGGGAGGGAAAGTGCACCTTTTTTTAAAAAAGTCTTCCAGCAGCCTGGGCAAGCGGAAGGGGTGATCTGTGCAAGCATGCACACACCTCCCTTGCACCCATCCACACCGGCAAGAGCGGGTGTAAGGGAAGCATGTGCATGGTTAGCATTACCATAGGAATGCATTGAAATATGTTCCCTCCAGAAAGGATTAATTGATTTTCAGTGTGTTCCTGTTGGAAACCACTGCTCTACTTACAATTTTTTTTACTTATGAGCATATGCTCCGAACAAATAAAATTCATAAGTAGAGGTTTTAGTGTAGTAGCCCTCAGGCACTTTCTTCCGGAAAAAGTTCAAAGTTGGACAGCCCTGCAATAAAGGAACCCAATTTGGTAGGTTACTAATTCATAGGATCACCATAAATTAGAAGGGACTGAAAAGCACTTAAGAGGGAAGGTTCTTTTAAAAAAAACACCCCGAAATGCACATTAGAAAGAAGCTAAGTAACAATTTAATTCTTTACGGAGTTAAATACTGCTGCTTCTACCCAGTTATGTATTAACACTGGTATGAAAGTTTGCTTTACTACTTTAGCAATTCTTAGCTTAAAGCTACTACTACACTTTCCCAATCTCTTTGGGCTAACTGAACATTACAGTGGCCTCCCTCTGTTGATTTCCAAAACCTTTTCTTGAAAATGTAAGTTCTGTGAAGATCAGGATAAAAAAAAAATACACAGATGTTGTCTACAACAGATGTTAGAATGTTGAAAATCATGAATGTTGTTAGTAAATATGTAAGCCCTCTATTATTATTATTTAAAATCTAGTGGTTAGGTATCCAAAATGCAGCCAAAATTTAAATAGAATTTGGTATATCCATCATGAGAACTACAGTAACCCCCCCACCTATTGCATGGGTTAGGGACCTGACCCGACCTGCGAAAATTAAACATCCACAATATGCAGATGCTGGGTCAGGTCGGGACTAGGGGGCCTGTCTGTACCCCCCTACACTTACCTGAGGCCTGGCTCTGCCTTCCTGGGCCTGTTGGGAGGCCCCAGAAGTGCTTTCTGATGACCTGGAAGTCACTTCCAGTTCGCCGGAAAGCACTTCTGGGGCCTCAACAGGCCTGGGAAGGCCACTGGAGGCCTCACAAGTGGTTTTTAGTGATCCGGAAGTCACATCCGGTTTGCCGGAAAGCACTTTTGGAGCCTCCAACAGGCACGGGAAGGCCATCAGAAGCCCGTTCGGGGCAGCCCCAGGCCTGGGGTAAGTACAAGAGGCCTGAAATAGGTTCATCCAGCTTACCCCAGGGGGGCTTGCCTTTCATATACTGCGGTCCCGTGATAAACCGGGACTGCAGTATATGAACCCCAAGAGGGGTGGGGGCACACTGTACAGCAGAAAAGTAATAAGGTTAATTCAAGACGTCATGAAGACATTTTTAAGGGCCAAATGCATGACAAAAATATCAGTTGAGAAAGGAATTTTATTTCAAGCTTCTAGGGGGGTATTACAAACCATAGAGAATAAAAACATTAGAAACTATTCCAAAATTGGCTGTAGCTTTAAAATAAAAATTCAAGCAAGTTTTACAATGAAGAATGCTATTCAATGAAACTGTTTAAAAGATTTTCAAAGTACTGGCTTTGCCGTATTTGCTAACTCATTATTAAAAAAAAGCTGGGCATAAATATCCGTGCATTCATATGCATTATTTGGTGTTGCATATTATATACCTTGGTACAGTATTTAAGTTATCACTGAAGAGTCCAACACAGTGCACTTATAAATAATGTAGTCATTATAAATCACATTGAAAACATACTTGCCATTTTCATTGTTACAAATTCAGTATTCCAGTGACATAGAAATAAAGTAGATACAACAATCAATAGTTTGACTTAATTTTTTAATATAAAAGTTATTATTGGAAACCCACCCTACCATTTTCCTTCCCTAAATGTAATGCTTTACCTCTTTGAAATAAAAATAAAGTACTAATTCTATATACATCACATGTACCATACAAAAATGTATCCAAAGTTTCTATTGCTACCAAAGTGTTCTAAAATTAAAAGTTACATAAATCCCCTCATTGAAACAAAGATTACAAGTTACAAAAAAAGGTCAAATTACACACAATCCATCAAGTTATTTTATACAACCATTTCCAAGACAGCTTTCCCTCCCAAAGCAAATTGTCATATGTGCCTGTATAAAAATGTATATCAATATACTTTCTTATTTATTTCTCTTTATAAAGCAAAGTAATACATTTTCTACAATAAATATAACATAGGGAGGCACATAAAATCCAGGGGAGATAGATGAGATATGGTTTTTGCAAGGAATATACTTAGAGGCTTTAAGCCAGTCTTGTTTAAAACACAAATAATTTCTAAAGTGATATTCTGGACAACGATGGAGTGTTTTTTGGTGGTTTTTCAAGTGATATACATAGCATAATTTTATTTCTGTTGTGTCTCTCGCAAAGTACCTTCCAAAATAACGTAATTTGTTTCTCATAAAATACACATTTGTTGTACATTTACATCTGAACTATGTAGTACTTTGCAAAAAGAATAATGGTTTGTGGAAAATGAAACATTCAGAGGTCTTGTTAAAAAGCTAGAGATCACATAAAGTTACATAAGCAGCACCATATCATAATATATGATTTCGCCAATTCTATCTGATGTTATTTACTTCAAGACTCACTTAGCACCTAAAGCTGGAAGATGGTGCTTAATATATTTGTATATGTGGAAAGAAACTGAAGTGACAATCCATCCCTTTCCCAGCCAAACAGAAGAAATAAAAAAAGCTACATCTAAAATCAGAATAAGTTAAGAGTTGAATATACATGTATGTACAGTTTATGAACACTATGAACAAGATATTTAGTGGATAATCTTTCAAACTGCAACATAATGTTAAAAAAATTTAAATCAATATGGCAAGGTGATTCAACGGAGCTGCTAAACCAGTTAAGTCTGTAAAACTCTGCCACTGGATCAATGATTAAGAAGCTGTCTTCAATACATTCTTGTAGACAAAGAGGTTAATTTGTAGGTATCTACACAAGGTATCTGTGCCTTGGTGACAACTTATGTTAGTCGATATCACTGAAGTCACTAACTGGTTCTCCATGAACTCTACTTAAGTGGTTCATAGCACGGTCAAAAGCAACTCTAACAGCTTTTCGAATACTTGAGTTTCGACCTTCCATCATTTTTAACTTGTCTATTGTTTCATCAATCCCAAGTGGAATCATTTTGGATTTTGGAAGCCACTGCCTATAAGTGGATAAAACAAAAACCATAGAGTGTTAGCATATAATGTTTTTAAAACCCACAAGGTGAAAATCGCATGCAATATTTCTATTTATATTAAAGAAGTGTTTGTATTCCGTTTAGATTTAAAAGAATGCTTCTGGCATTTTGCAACCAGCAATCAAATACTGTAAGCAACAATATACAATATATAACTTGAAAATGCAAAGTGAGGCTTTTTAAAAAAATACAGGTGTTTTGTTCTTTTTAACCATACTAGAGAAGTATGCTGGAATAATAATGGTTTAATCCAATGCTTACATTTCTACAGTACAAGCCAACTTCAAAAATGAGAAAAAAGCCCTACTTTATACACTTAGCCCAGGACTTATTTTACTTGGAAAGACAATATACAGGAAACTCTTAAGAAAATCTATGTCACAAAGGCAACACAATAGTATAGGAAAATGAAGTTTGAGGTGTCCTGGCCTCAAGCAAATTAAAAAGGTCATAATCAGTACTGTGCTTAGAAGTAAGCTATTGCCAACACAGATGACCAAGACCAGGAGTGGCTATGTTCTCTACATTCACTATGAAATAAAAGGCAGGCAGTGAAGTCTTGCGCCACGTTTAGCTTCCAACCCAAGTAATGAAAAACATCAATATCATCATATACCACACTTTACAAATTATTTCATCTACAAAATTACCAGGAACAATCTGAAATGACATGCATGTTCTACAGCAGTCCTCCTCAATAGAGATGGGCACGACCAGGAAAAATTACGTTTCGAGTTGTCGTGTGTCGGAGCCGGCCCGTTTCGGTTTGTTTCCGTTTTTCGCGAAATTTTTCAAAAATTTGTTGTTTCGTTTGTCGGTTTTTCGTCTGTCGTTAGTACTGGGTTTTTTTTGGGGGGGGGGGCTCCTGGAGGCACCTCTGGGTGGGTGCCTCCTCTGGCCCGCCATGAAGGGAAAGCAGGCTCCTGGAGGCACCTCGTGGGTGCCTCCTCTCCTCACCTGCTACAAAATGGCATGCATAGCCAATTGGATATGCATACCATTAAGTTGCAGCAGCAGTAGCAGGCAGAGGCACCTCTTTTGGGTGCCTCACTGCCTGCTGGAGAGCGAAGTGACAGAGGACTGTGAGTCACTGGACCCCTAAGGGCGCCCGCTGGGACTCACTAAGAAGGGAAGTGTACTTGCTGTAGTGCAATGCGAGTACACAGATCTGGCTGGCTTGGGGTTAGGGTTAGCGCAAGACTAGGATTAGGGTTACTGGTAAGGTTAGGGTGAGTTACTGGGGTGCACCTCTGGGTGCCTCTCTGACCCACTAAGAAGGACAGTGTACTGGCGTATGGGTTCGGGTTCGGGCTAGGGTTAGTGGCTTTTTTATGCCCGACTGGCACATCCCAGAAGTCTCGGTCAAAACCTGGCCAAGTGGCCATGCAATTGGTGGATATGGCTCCAAAAATTTGCATGGTTCACTCCCATGGCCAGCCCATCATTAATGTGTAGGTGTAAAAAAATAAAAATAAAAATAAAATAAAATAAAATCAATGGAGACGTGTTGTTGCAAGAAAAACCCACTGCTGCTACTGTAAAAATTCAGGCAGTTTTAAAATAGCTATTTTCGCATGTTTCTGTGGTGCTTTGGTGTGTTTTTGGACCACGATTTCAAAATAAATATTGCGGTTGCCCCATTTTGGATCCCCCGCCCGCACCGCATGGCATGGCGAGTGAGTTGGCGAGACGACGAGGATGCGCAGCCCAGGAGAGGAGAGGGGGGGGGAGGCCGGGGACCCCCCCGCCCTCCAGAAACCACCCTTGTGGTAGGTGCCCTCACTGAGGCAGGCATAATTTCGCCTGCTTTTTTGCCCGGGAATCGGGGTTTTTTTAAAATTATTTTAAAAACTTTTTTCCTGTGCCACGCCACTTGGCGAGTTGGCGTGGGCGAGTGCGACTCGACGACGAGGATGCGCACTTTGCGCAGCCCAGGAGAGGAGGGGAGGGAGGCCGGGGACCCCCCCCCCCAGAAACCACCCCTCTGGTAGGTGCCCTCACTGAGGCAGGCATATTTTCGCCTGCTTTTTTGGCCGGGAATCGGGGTTTTTTATTTTTAAAACTTTTTTCCTGTGCCGCTTGGCATCGCACAATCGCTGCGATGCCAGGAACGACCACGAAAAATCAGACCCATAGTCGGTTCGAGTTCGAGTTCTGGCAGAGTAATTGTCGTTACCGTTTCCGTTCCATAATGGAAACGAGAAACGGAAACGGAAACGAGAATTTCGCCAAGTCGTGCCCATGTCTACTCCTCAATCTTGTGCTTTCAGATGCGAACTGAAATGTTTGTCATCTGTGGCCATCATTTTATAGAGAAGGAATTAAAGGAGTTACAACAAAAAATAAATGAATATTTTAATGGAAGGAAGAGAGCCAGGATTAGAGATGGACATGAAATGGAAAATTAGTGTTTCATTTCGTTACTAAACAATTTTTAATGGGAGTTTCACAATGAAATGAAATGAGTAACAAAACGATTCAGAAGCTGCTTCCACCCAGGTGGTGTTGTTGTTGTTGTTGTTGTTTTGGACAGGCGGGAGCCCAGGGGGCATCCAACACAGCAGCAGCAGTCTGAGAGGGAGAGTGCTGATATCGGCACTCACCTTATCACACTGCTGCGCGGGGGGGGTGTTGTGTCTTTTTTTTGACAGGTCCAGGTGTGGAGAGGGGGCACCCTCTCTCCTCAGACCTGCTGAGAACCGGAGAGTGGCGTAGGGAAGCTTTGGGGGCAGAAAATTCAAAAGCCTTCCTCCTCCGCTCCCCAGTTCTCCCCACCACCATCCACCTGGTTTTGACAGATCCATGGCCAGAACCAAGCAGGGAACAGCCACGGGATCTCACTGCAGTCCCTTGCCTAAAGTGAGATCTGGCGGTTGCTTCCCAAGTTTGGTTCCTCTGAACCGAAAATGTCATTTCGTTTTGTTTCTTGACATACTGTCTGCCGTTACATTTTGAAACCTTACGAAACCATATTTTTTGTATGGTACCCATCCCTAGCCAGGATTATTTACCACAAAAAGGACTAGGAATCCCAGATTCTATATAGCTATACTATAGAGCAAAAAAGTTAAGAGTTATTTCAGATATTGTAATAGAAAATAAGGATATAATATGGAAGGACACTGAACTACAAGAATTACATGAAATAGGTATGAGAATCAGAAATCTGTTATTTAAAAATAATAATAAAGATTCAGAACCCCTTTATAAAGACTGTAATGGAGTTTTGGGATAAATGGAGACTGATACTAATTAAGCCCTGAAATGCCTCCCTTGACGCTAGTAACAAATTGGAGATCTTCCCAAAGTATGGAATTAAGAGTTTGACAAATATTTTAAAAAGAAAGATATAAAATTTTATCGAGATTGTGTTTAACACTAATAAAACTACATACTATAGATACCCCAATACTCGGATGAAAAGTTGGAGATACAATGGTTATATGAATTTCTGGAAGGATTTTGGGGATAGATAAAAAAAGAAAAAGTCTAATAAAAATGTATGTTAAGATACACAGCCCCAAGGGTAGGGGAGCATTAATACTATAAGTTTGTATATTATATTTTATGTTTATGTTTAAAAAATTAATAAAAAATAATCTGAAAGAAATATGTGGCCAACTTGGCCACCATGTTGGCAGGAGATAATAAGAATTGTAGTTCAGTATGTCAAATTATTCTATTTGACTGAACACAAACATAGGCCTCAGTGCTCTATTCAGGAATAAGGTGTGAACCAAAGCTCTCAAGTAAATGTCCTTCCATTTCATGCCTTCCACATTACACTGGTTCTTATCCAGACTGTGTCTATTTCCTACTGATATATTTTCAATATAATGGTGTGAAATAAATGCTTTTCTCTAAAAAAAAAAGAAAGAGAGAATTTGTGCAAGATGGAAACTAAGAAGATAGTGAATATTTTTAATTTGGCATAGCAAAACAGAAGAGATAAAACAAAAGGCAAAGAAAGTTCCAAAACACACTGCTTGTGGTGGCAGACGAAAAGGATCTGAGAGGGACAGCAGACACTGTGGGTGAAGCTATGCAGTGAGGAAACATGACATTTCCAATGGAAAAATGCTTTTCAATTACAGAATTGTCAACTACTGACCCCTCCAAATTTATGAGTAAATGAAACTACAAAGAATTAAGGAGCAAGTGTAAAGAAGCCAGTGAACAGCTGGACTATTACAAGTACATTCTGTGGTTATTTTGAGTTCTGTGGACCAGTGGCTCCCGACCTTGGATAATCCAGGTGTTCTTGGATTGCACTTCCCATAAGCCTTCAGCACCAGCACTACTGCCTGGGGCTTCTGGGAACTGTAGTTCAAGATCACCTAGGTAATCCAATGTTGGGAGTCACTGTTATAGACATATCAGACAGGTATCTTTTAAGTCTGGACTGACATACAGTCTGTAAAAATAAAAGGAATATGTACCAGGACAAGGAAGAAATGTCTGATAGAAATAATCACTTTTGTAAAAAAACTGGAGCTTTTACATTTCTTCTAAATGGGCAAGGTAAATGAAACAAAATTATTTCACGCAAAAAAATAACAAGAAATGAAGGTTAGACAGACAAATCAAATACTAGGAAAAATCATCTTTTTGTGGGCATAATCGAAAGTTATGCCTGAATAAACTTATTAGGCATTATGCTTGGCAACAAGGACTCACAGTACAAATGCACAATTGGTAATGCAATTCCCACTGCGAACATTGTGCAATGTGCAATGCTCTGGAAGAAGTGGTCACGGATAGCATTTCTGCCTTGCTGCTAATGTAGTGACTGTGCGTATAATACTGAGTTAAACCCACAAAGGGTACACAAGAAAATTTTGCCCACACTTACTATTGGTGCTTAATCTTCTAGTCAACAAAACTGCTAACTTTAAAAATAATTCTGTTTCATGCTAGAATTGATGTTCCACAACATCTACTAATTTCACAAGGATCTACTTTCAAAACAAGCATTGTGGGCATTGGTCCACCAAATCCTCAGCTTCCCCCACAGCTCAAATATTTAGGACTTCTCAGTGACAGCAAGAGGGCACATACCAACTTCTTTTGTTGTCAAAAAATAAAACCAAAAAAAGCTTCTCGTCGGATTTGGTCTGCATTTGTTCTCCAATTTTCAACACATCAAGGGGTGGCACTGGTATTGTAACACCATTGTGATGACCAGCAACACGAGGCATTTTAGGGTCAATTATCTACAAAAGGAAAAAAAGTAGATTATCTATAAAATGAGAAAGGAAAGGACTGCAAATTTATATTCTCTATTTGCAAGAAATTAAATCTATATAAAATGCAGAAACAAATTTAAAATTTATGGGCAACTTTCATGTATGCTTAGCTCTTGATATATTCCTCAGCACACAGATGCAGGTTCTATTTATATACAGTTTACTTAATACAGGACAGCAGTACTTGCACTGCAGAGGATGGTGATACAATCCCTACTGATGACACACAACAGATGTTCATACATGTCCAGCTCCTATAATAACATCTCTAAAATAATCCTGTAACCAATATTCAGGTATTAATCACATCTTTAAAAAAAATCTAAAGCCTTAGTTTATTGTATATTATTATAACCTTTTTCTTAGCACAGTCGCACTATAGAGTTGTTATGTTTCATGAAGTTGCCTTCGACTTGTGATAACTTTATAAATGAATGACTTCAACAGCCCTTCTCAGCTCTTAAAAACTCAAGGCTATGGCTCCCTTTATGGAGTCAGTCTATCACATTTACTCCTCTTCTTTTACTGCTGCCTTCATTTCCCCCAACTTTACTGTCTTTTCCTCTGGCACTTCATTTCTTGTGATGTACCCAAAGTATGACAGCCTCCGTTTCATTATTTTTGCTTCCAGACAAAGTTCCAGGTTGAAGTTATATACAACTCATTTCTTTGTTTTTCTGACAGCTTAGGGTACCTGCAAAGCACTCCTCCAGCAACACATTTCAGATGAATGATTTTTTTTTCCTGCCAGTTTTCTTCACTGTTGAGCTTTCATAGCCACACATGAAGACTAGACATACAAGAGTAAGGATGGTGTTCGCCTTGGTCTCCAGTGACATTCCCTTACACTTGAGGATTTTTTTTTCTAATTCCTTCCTTCCTGTCTTTCTGAACTTGTCTTTTTCTGAATTCTAGACTGTAGGCGCCATTTGGGCTGATGATTGAGCGAATCAATTTTCAGCATTCAAATTTTGGAGTTCTTCTGTGGTCATATTTACCTTCTTCATGTTCAATTGTAGTTCTGCTTTTCCGCTTTCTTCTTTCACTTTCATTTGATGACACTTAAATCATTGCTGCTTTCTGACAACAATACAGTGTCAACTGCTTATATTAAATTATTGGTTTTTCCACCATTTTTCACTTTTCCTTCATCTGAAAGTAATCAAGTTTTCCATATGATACCTTCTGCGTACAGACCGAACAGACAGGGAGTTAAATACACCCTCATCTGACACATTTGCCTACAGAAAACCATTATTTCTCCATATTCAGTCCTAACAATAATTTCTTGTCCAAAATACAGATTATGCATCAGGATAATAAAGTGCAGAGGCAAATCCACTTCTTTCAGAATAACCTACTTTTCACAATCCACAGAAATTTCTTCTACTCCATAAAGCACAGAGTGACCTTCTGAAATCCTTTGCACCACCCCAGTTGCCTGTGTATGTTGTGCTATGATTCTGCATGCCCCTTCCTTTTTTTGAATCCAGATTTACATAAGTTATTATTTGCTCCATATATGGTAAAAACCTTTGTTCCAATACCCTAAACATCACTTTGCTTGCATGGGAAATTACTGCAATGGTCCTAAAATTATTGCATTCTTGCCATCTCCTTCCTTAGGGATTGTAATGTTTCTAGCCTATGAGTCAGTGCTTCATTTCTACATTTCTTGGCATATTTTTGAGAAGATGTTGACAGAATCAGTCCATGCAGCTTTGAAATAGTTCTATCAATATTCCATCTGCATCTGATGACTGATTTCTTTTAAGCACTTGAAGAGCAACTTTCACTTCACCTTCTAAAATCATCTTTCCCTATTGGTCTTTAGTATTCCTGATATATACATTTCCCTTTGATTTTTTTTTGGATCTTGTAGAAGACATCTCTTGTTTTGCCTCTTCTGTTTTCTTCAATCTCTTTGCATTGTCTATTCTAATAGTTCTTTTGTCTCTCTGTGACAGTAGCTGAAAAGTTGCATTAAGGATTCTGACCTTCTGTCATTCATCTAGTCTTTTCTTTTTACTATAGTAATTTTTTTGTTTTGTTTTGCTTAGTTGCTTAAGTTTTTCCCTAGTATTTTTTTTATTTCAATCAAATTCTTGTTTCATGATCAACTGGGTTTAGTAATGCAGATCTGTTTTTATATAGACTTTATTTTTGGTAGAAATGCCAGTTAAATTGCATTTGGTACTATGATTCTTTTAGTGCGCTTTCTCAGCTTTACTCTATTTTTTATTTTAACAATTCAGGGTCAGTACCATCAGTAGTTTCTGGTCTTGTTCTGGCAGAAAAAGTACAGCTCTTCCATCTAGTATGCCAATTTACTTAGTCTATTTCCTTTTTGTATTAGACCCAAGAATGTATATGCATACAGTCATTTAGTTAGGTTGCTCAAGCATGTATTTGTAGTAATGAGACTGTTGACTTCGTAGACTTCTATGAGCTGTTCTCCTTTTTCATTTTTTATCATTTCTCCAACAACATTTGGTTATTTGTTTCCTACTTTTGCGTGCTGGTTACCTATAATCATCAGAATGCCTTGATCTGGTGCATTACTGATGTGTGCATAAAAGCTTTCAATTTCTAAGCATCTGCTATTAAAGCACAGATGTGAATGATGGTTATGTTAATAGGTCTTCCCAGAAGTCTAACTGGTATTATTCAGTCATATCTTGCATTATAGCTTGTAACTGCCTTTGCTACATCTCACCTCAGTATTACAGCTACCCCATTTCTTTCTAGTCTGTCACTTCCCAAAGTAAAATGCTTTGTAGTTGTCTGACTGACAATGTCTCATTCCAGTCAACTTGGCTCATTGGCACCACATGCAACAATATTTCAAGTTTTCATTTCTTGTTTTACAGTTTCTATTTACCTGGATTCATACTTCTCATGTTCCAATTGTATGTATCACGGAGCATCAGATGATCCTTTTACCTATGTGAACATTAAAGCCACTTGATGTCTTGTTGGGTTTAATCTAGTTGCCTAAGTAGCAATAAAGGAGGAGCCATGCCAAAGAATGTGAGGTCTGTGAACGCATTCATGCTTTGCTTGGACAAAGACAGCCCCTTTTCAAAAGATTATGCACTTTGGAAGCACCAATGGATGACTTACAACTAGAGATCGGGCACAGACATCCAGTTTGGCCTGGTACATTTACCACAAGGTGGTTCAGTGTCCTGCCCCCTTTGGAAGATGCCACTCAGAAACAGCAGCCTGATTTCCCTGTCCTGACTTGTCTCAGCATTGCTTCTGAGTAGGCACTTGCCAGAGGTGGTGGGACACCAAAACACCAAATACCAGTTGTGCCAGTAAATGAACCGGCACAAACCACCAAACCAGTGGTTCTTGACCATTTCAATTTATAACATGAAGGTTAGCAACAATGGCATTTGTATTTGCTTCCTCCTCTTTCTTAGCAGCTGATTGCATATGCCTTCTAACCTGAGAACTACATCATCCATTAATACTACTCATTCCATTTTGGATTATCACAACATAGGAGTTTCAATGGATAACATATTTAGAAGTAATTTGCCACTGTCTTGTTTGGCACAACTATAACAAACATTAATCTTGAATGTCACTGTTATTGTCCCTGAAAGATCCTCTGAAGTGTTTACCTTCCACTCCTGTTGCTCCCAGTTCTGCTTCCTTCATCCATGCTGAAACTATATTTTCTTTTTTGCTTACTTGACAATTAACCCTGAAGAAGATGGATGTATCTTAGTTTGGTGTCTCAGCGTTGACCTTTTCACCTTGGGTAACTCATGAAGGATGAGTCTAATAACCCACAGGGCCCTTCCAGCACTGCAGTTCTAAGATCATCATTATCAATATCATTATTACTCCAAAGGAATGATCAAATAAGGACAATCACATAAGGGAAAGTACCTGTTTCCTGGTCTCGCATGACCAAGCATGCAGCCAGAAGCATGGGAAACAAAAATTTGTGTGATTGCCTTATGTATATGGTTTTTCTTCAGCTGATTTTGGCTCATGGGTTTTGGTGATGGGCTGCTAACTTACCAGTGCTGGATAGGAAGGATACCCGCTACATTTGGCCCAGACAACTTTTAGAGGTTCAAGGACAGAATTAGAAGCATCAGTTGAAATCCACATGCTGTTGTGTCCAACTTCTATAATTAAAAAAATAAATATTTCAGAAAGTCATTCAGCATGGTTCTACTGTATACTCAAGCTTAAGCATGCAATACGCATGTGGCATAGTTGCCATTAAAAACCATGAACTCTGTTAAGAGCCTTCTAATGACTATGAGCATGAAACAATTCCTGTATTATTTGTATCCATTTTAATCAGCAGTATGTTCCGTGGCCCTTGGTTAAAAAACAGGTCAAATTACCATATCAATAACAAAATGCTTGGGATGCACTGTGACAGCAGTCACAAAACTCTGTTTCTCCTACTTAAAATATACCTGAAAATGCCCTAGACCAGGGGGCTTAGTAAATGTCATCATTATTGTCTTTTTCCCAGTCAGGATTTTAAATACAACATTTTGCTTATTGCGGCTGAATCTGAATATTTCTTTAATAATTACGTGACACTTTACAGTACTTGTTCTTTATGGCATAGGAACAAGCATGGCCAAAATAAAAAAAATTATTTTTCTAAGTCATTTATTACATTATTAAATCAATGCATAAGAGGCAATATGCCTCCCACCACAAGTTGATGATGAACAAAATCTCAGTGTGAGTGGGCTTGTTGCTGGGCTCATATTCTACATTACCCATGGTCAATTCTGAGGAAGTAAATGCTGGGCTAGAGAACATTTTAACCAATCTAGCAGGACTTTTATAACTCGTTTGATTAACACAAGTTGATCCTATACGACTGTAATGTTTTCAAAACTACCACTGATCTTTCAAGATGCTAATCATATCAATGTATTCATTTAGAGATACATACACAGATACTATGCTGAATATATAGTGGACGAGGGTGAATAAACCAAAACTTAATCCAAAGAAGAAAAAGGTGCTCCTGGTCAGTCAAAAACCAAATAAAAAATAGGTTTGCGGCCTATGTTGGATGGGGTTACACTCCCTCTGAACATGCAGGCACACAGCTTGGGGGTGCTCCCAGGTTCATCCCTGAGCCTGGATGCCCAGGTTTCAAGCAGTGGTTTGGAGTGCCTCTACAGTCTACACAGTTAAAACTAGTGTGCCGGCTGCACCCATTAGAGGTCTGACTTGGGCATAGTGATACATGCCTTGACTACATCTTGCCTGGATTTACTGTAACACACTCTACACCAGACTGCCTTTGGAAAGTGTTCAGAAACTTTGAAGCGTCCAAAATGCCGTACCCAAATTGTTAAGTGGGGCTGGTTACAGGGAACATACAACTCCCCTATTACAGCAGCTCCACTAGATGGTAATCCATTTCCAGGCACAATTCAAAGTATCATTTTTAACCTATAAAGCCCTAAATAGCTTGGCTCCAAGTTATCTAAAACACTGCCATTTCCCCATAAGAGTCTGCCTAGGAATTAAGACAATCTGGGGAGGGCTTTCTCTTGATCCCACCACCTCACAGGTGCACATGGTAAGTACATGGGAGAGGGCATTTTCTGTTGCTGCTCATCAACTCTGGAACTCCTTCCCATGGGAAGCAAGGCTGGCCCCATCTCTACTGTCCTTATACAGACAGGCAAAGACCTTTGTTCTCAGAAAGGCTTAATGACTGGTAGTCTGAGAGGGGTTTTAAACAGATTAATGTGCTCTGTTTTAAAAATGTTTTAATACTGATCTTAGTACTATTTTAATATAATACTTGTTTATTTTTTTTAAAAAAATATTTCTATACAGTGGTACCTCTTAAAACGAACTTAATTCATTCTACGGGTCAATAAAACAAATTTACTTTTTTCTATAGGTCAATTTCTTTTAAGAATTTTTTGTCTTACAAAATGTGGTTTCTCATAAGAGTGCACTGAAAACTGATTAATCTGTTCCGGGGGCTATGGGTTGCTTCATTTTACAAAAATTTTGTCATAAAAAACATGGTTTCCCGTAGGATTGCATTGGGAACAGATTAATTCATTCCAGAGGCTAGAATAAAGACAAAAATAACCAGGTTTTTTTCCCTGGGTACATGCAGAATGGTTTTTCATCTTGCGAAGCTTCCCATAGATAACTTTTTGTATTGCGAAGCATAAAATTTTTGAGGAAGAAAATGCTGGAATGCCTGGAAATTTTTTTCCTACAAGTTTGTGTGTGTGTCACGAGGCATTTGCCTGTATCTCTTGTTTTTAGCCTTTAAACTGTTTTATGATGCAAGTTACCTTGGGTCCTTTGAGGGAGAAACTGTGATATAAATAAATAAATAAATAAATAAATAAATAAATAAATAAATAAATTCAGGATTCATATACTCATAAACTGTGATTGTGTTCAGATTCAGTTGCATGCAGCAATGCTAAGAAAAGTGAGTATCTCCATTCCAATGCACAGAGTTCTTTCACAGCCCACACAATTCTTTAGGTTCCCCAAGCACTCCTGATTAGTAATTTCAGGAGTTTGAGCTGTTGTACGGAAACCCATTTCTGACTGTTCCACATTAAGTGTTTGTATCTGGATTCAATGCACTGACTTTATCATTTATAACACTTTAAGAAAATGATAATTAATGATATGAGCAAGTAAGGGAACATAAATAAAAGCAGCTGAGTTGTGGCAGGGCAAACTTGTTTCAGGAGTGTCAATGTTCAGTAGGCCGTGAGGACATTTAAGGTAACACTGACTTGATAAACTGCAAGGAAGAAATTTATAAACATGGAAGCTGTATGCCATAGACATCTAACGGAAGCTCAGCAAGGCAACTGGGGCTGGCAATAGAGATGTTATAGTAGTTTTATGTCTTGAAAGAGTATATTGAAGGAAATGTATTTGGGAGAGAGGTTTTTTACAATCAACGTTGTGAAACTGGTCAGATGGAAATGTCAATATTAGAGGCAAGTTGGAAAAAAACTGTTTATACAGAATGGCACGCTCAAGAGGAAGTTGCAAATGATTAAGCCTGCTCCATTCAGCTGAACACGAAAATACACAGTTGAGATAGACAAAGATTTTGTTTTCAAGAACAGGGATCCCTAGAAGTGGCCAGATATTTATCCTATGTGTTTATAAAAATGTCAGTTACCAGCTGCAATTCTTGCTGCTTTTGCGTAGTTTCCATTTTCAATACATGATATCAACTCACTTCTGTCTTCTAATGTGTGTGTCTCCGTATAAGAGCTGGTTTTCCTTTTCCACATTTTGGCAGGCTAAAACTAGAAATATTTGAAGTGCTGTAACAATACAAAAAAGAATTACATTTTACCATTTTTACAAATATGACTGTTTGCATGCCAGAATCACTGTTAGAAAATAGTGCTACTGTAATGGCTAATATTTTGTTTCCACTTCATCTGACCATAGCCCTCTTCTCTTTAATACTGTAGATGCTTGAATTTTAAACTATATTCTGTATACTGGAACTTATCCTGCACTTCTGCTTTCAGGTCCCACTCCATTTGTGGAAAGGACTCCAGTTAAGCAGACTCCTTGCTGAGAATGCAGAGGGATGAATTCACTTGTTCCAGCCACTCATAACAACTCCCACACTATTCTAGAGGGCCATCAGTTCTCCAGCATCCATTATCAGGCGGCACAAAAGAAGGAATTAGTGAGCATTCTCCCTGCATCTCTTTTTTATAGTGGGAGGGTCCCATTCACCATTCTACATCTAATATTTCATATATGTATGAAATTTAATCAAAAATTTTAAGCCCCAACATACAAAAAGTAAAATGGAAGTGCACAATGTGTTTGTGTTTGCAGCAGGCTTTGTGTATTATGGTTCTTCTTTTTGGTCATTGACGGTAAATAAATTTACTACTAACTACTATTTATTTATTTATTTATTTATTTATTTATTTATTTATTTATTTATTTATTTATTTATTTATTATACTTATATATTGCCTGTCTTCCCGAAGGAACTCCAGGCGGTTCACAACACACTAAATGTTCTGTTCCAGAAGGTTTTTAATTGATATAATATAGATTGTGGGTCCGCTGATGACAATTTTAGAATAATGATTTTAGTGTAAGGTTTTTATTGATGATTTAGTGATATTTTACTCTTAACTATTCTAAATTGTTTTATTCCTTGGATTGTAAGCCGCCCAGAGACCTTTGGGTAGTGGGCGGCATATAAGTTAAATAAATAAATAAATAAATAAATAAATGGTAACAATTAAATACAGCATAAACACTAATAACATTAATTTACTACTACTACTACTACTACTACTACTACTACTACTACTACTACTACTACTACTACTACTACTACTACTACTACTACTACTACTACTACTCTACTATTTCAGTTCAAAACAACACATTAACCTGAGTTAAAAACACATGCTTACCTTGAGTTGCATAACATGCTGTTACTTGAAGATATACTAGACTCTGATGCACAACGGCGGCGAGGTTCAACTTTTCTACCTGGAGTATCGTCTGACTCTGATTCTTTATTGCCATCTCCAAAACCATTTGAAAGCCCTGATAGGTAAGAAAGAAAACCAAAATGAATGAATGAATAAATAAATAAAAAACAAAAACACCAAAATACAGAAAGGGGGGAACACCCCCCCATAATCTGGAAGTGCTTTTCATATTCATGTTCCAATATAAATGTGGGTACTTGTTCTAATTATACCTAACATATTAACATGGACAAGAAAAACGAAGTTATTAAATAATTAATAGAAAGAAACATTCAACAACAGCAGCAACAACAACAACATGTAGACACTTGTGAACAAGATGTTAGGCAAAGGATCTGATGATAATCAAACAGTACTGATCTTAAAATAAGATCAGGGTATAAAAAACCATGTCTTAAAATAAAGACAGGCAAAATGAAATTATGTAATTTAGTATTCTGGGAACTTGAATTAAAAAGTAGCATCAACTGAGTAAATACAACACACAAGCCATTTTGACTATAAAGAGGCAGTGCACTCATACAAGTGTTACAAAAATCATACAAAGATGGAAAATCGCTCTCCTCATACTAAGACTCAGTAGATGGATGAAGAAAATTGTTTACGACCATTAGACCTTTAGAAAATGTTATGCTGTTCTTGGCACAGAAACCAAGTATAATCACTATTCCATAATATTAAAAGTTCTTAAATTTAATACTGTTATTTTATTTCAGACACAGTAGAAGAGTTTATCTGAAAGTTGAGTCATGGCAACTGGATTTCTTTTCTTGAGAGAAAACTACTCATCCAAGCAGCTTACTCAGTCTGACAAAGTGGCTTGGATGAGTAGCGGAATGTTTCAATCTCTCAAGAAAAGTCCAATTTCCAAGTTCATCAGCCTGATGAAGCTGCTTGGATGAGTAGTGAAACATTTCAATCTCTCAGGAAAAGAAGTCCAGTTGCCATGACTTGCTTCCAGATAAACTCACCTGGATGACTGATAATCTTCACAGACATGGAAGAGTTTAATACAATAAGAAAATGTTTGACAGCTGGTTCAACTAGCTACAGTAATGACTGTAGAAAAATGATGAAGACTGCTTATGTTCCTATGGTAAGCAGACTAAACACAGAATTATGTTATCCCCATAGCCTTAAATAAGATATTCCAATTTTGTTTGTTATACACAAATAAGCAGATAAATAAAGTCAAATACTGCAAATAAAATTACGGAAAGATTGTGCAATACTGTTTTGGAACTTCTAGCTCAAAAGAATCTCTTCCCAAGATTGCTCACTTAGGCCAGACGGGTTTCACATTTGCAGGTGCCCACCCCTGGAGAAACTTGGAAAACCACCATCAGGAACCTGGCCTTATCTGTGGTGGTCACAACATTATAGAATGCATTACGTCGGGTTCCCTCCCTCCTGGCCTTTAGGAAACAGGCAAGAAAAAATATTGTTTGAAGAGTCCTTAAAACATCTTATCCCTTGGACATCCTCATAAATAGCTATTCTGAATATCTGTCTAGGTTTTTAAAAAATATTTGTGGTTATTACTGTTTTGGTCTGAGTCTCATAATTTGTCTTGATGGTCTAGAATGGGTAGTTGTTTTTAACTGCTGTTAGCCACTTAGAGAAGGCACTAGATGGGTGTGTTACAAATATAACAATTAAAATAAAGTAAATGTTGTGATACAGTAGTAAATCAAACAGTATATGAACCTACTGCAATAAAAGAGAGGCACAACTGGCTGTAAAACAAGAGTTCAGGCAAACCATATGGACAGTTCCTTATAGTACAATTTCTCTTCATACTCACACACTGTAATGGAAGAAAAATGTGTTTGTGTAGATTCTCCTACCTATAATTAGCTAAGTATCTTCATATTTGACTAGTAACTGTGTGGAAGGCAATAAGGACATAAGGGTATCCATTTACTCGAAAGTTTATACCAGGAGTAGTGAAATTAGCATAAAAATATTTTACAGTATGTGTCCTGCTACAGAAGTAGTTTACTGATGGTTCCACTTTAAAATAATTCTAATCCATAATTATGTCTATGTATGTTGTGTATACATAGACAATGATGACTCCATGATTCAAAATCGAAAATACATCTGGCACAAACCTCAGTAAAAAAACAACCTAGTATTAGATAAAGCAGTTTACAGAACTAAATCTTCACTGTTGTTCTCAAAAACAGAATGTGACTTGAGAAAATTTAAGCATAATGCAGTAGAATCTAAAAAATAAAATATTGTGTCCATACTATAGGGGGTATGGATGGAAAAGCAAATCTAAAGTATCCAAAAATGCATTTTCAAGAACCTAAGCTTTAAACATATCAGACACCTTTACTCTTTGGGCATTGACTACTATATGATCTGCATTTAATTATTATGTTAACTGTGCAAAAATATAATATTTGAAACCAAAACCAGTAACACAGCTAGACATTTGTACACATACATATGTGAACTCCATAGGCATCTGAGTTTCAGTCACAACCAACTGAAGTTTTATCCCCCAAATCTCCAAACTGTTCCACACTTGAATTTTCCCTGAGTTGCAAAAAATACACCCATTTATACTGAAGTTCAAGTAAAGTCATTTAGCTACAGTAAGTATTTCTGAGAACAGGTACAGTTCCATATAGAGTAATATCTCTTTAGACGAATGCCCCTTAAGACAAAAAAACTCGTAAGATGAATAAAATTTCCAGGAATAGGATTGCTTCACAAGATGGAAATTCCCTATGGGATGCTTCAGAAGACGAAAATCCGTTCCTCATTTTGAAACAAGTTAACCAGGATGCATTGCGCCCCCATAGTTTGTGGAGGGGCAGAAGGAGCTTTTTTCCATCAAGTTTTGGAGCCATTCTGGACATTGTTTTGCAGCAGTTTTGGGGACTTTTAGAACTTGGAAAGGTAAGGGAGCTGAGGTTTCCTTGCCTTCTTTTGTTTTTGCATTGTTTTTCCATTGCACTTTGGGTGGGAACAACCTGGGGGTTTTCTTGCTTTCTTTTGTCCATCTTTGCATTGCTTTTCATTGCACTTTTGGCAGGAACAACCTGGAATTTGTCTTGCTGCTTTCTTTTGTCCAGCTTTGTATTGCTTTTCATTGAACTTTTGGTGGGAATGACCTGGGGTTTATCTTGTTGCTTTCTTTTGTCCAGCTTTGAAATTTTTCTCCATTGCACTTTTGGCAGGAACAGTCTGGGGTTTGTCTTGCTACTTGCTTTTGTCCATGTTTCCACTGCACTGTGGGGGTGGGGGTGGCGTTCTGGTGTGTGTGTGTGTGTGTGTGTGTTCCAGCTCTGCATGTCTTTACAGTGCACTTTATAAAGAGGTGTGGAAAAAACCTGACTTTTTTGGCCTTTTTTCCGACCTCTTAAATGGATTAATTGGTTTCCCATTCATTCCTATGGGAAACCGAGTTTCACAAGATGAATTTTTCATAAAATGAAATGACTCGTAAAACAAATTAAATTCGTCTTAAGAAGTATTACTGTACCACTCTGAGACAACCAAGATAATAACTGTTAACACAAACAAGGCAGAAGAAATATTAACAATGATGAAGTATTTAGATGGTGGTATATAATAAAAAATCCCAAGTAATTTCAGTAGCCACGGAGATACTTTGTTGGTACAACTAAGAATTATTCTCAAACTTTTCTGCATTTGAGATTTTTGTCAGATTTACCTAAAATCTCCTGTAGGAGTCTAGCACTATAGTTTCAAAGGTTTGTCAAAACTTCCCATAATCTTTTTCCTTATCTTGTCTGACTTGTATTACTTCAACCATCATGTTAACTAAGAACACTGGACTTTTTGCTGTATACTAGTCTGTTTTAACAAACATTTATGACATCTAACATACTATCAAAGGTCACAGACAAACTCCCAATTCCAATGAACAGGGCTTTTGTTTACAAAACTTCAACCCACAGTAACTGATGTCTGAAGTGGACTTGTCTGTGAAAGCTCACACTAAAATATACCAGTCACACAATTCTCCTCTTTATGGAAACACAAAATGTATCACACCAAGTGATTAGTATTACTTCATTATTCTGATCAGAAACCTAAGCATAAAACTTCTATAAATGTGAAAAGGTAAAGAAAAGATTTTAGCTTAAAACATTTTATTACACTTAGAGCAAACTCACAAAAATCAATGGTCAGTGGGTGTGCTCTGAAGTGTAAGTAAAACTGCATTAAACTCCACTGCTTTTAGAAAATTCAATGTCAATTTTCCTTAAGTATTATACATTTAACTACAGTAATTGAAAGCCCCTAGGATTGTTCTAGTTTACCTCTGTATTAATGATGGTTCAAGCAAATAAGTGCTTTCATTGATCAAGCACGTGGAGGCACCACAGACTATATAAATACTTTATCATTAAATATATGTGTAAAATTATGTATAGGTGTGAAACTGTGTGTGTGTTTTCATATCTATAACAGTCTCGGTTTCATTTCATACTAAACAGATGTACATAGTTTGTGAAACCAAATAAAGGTTAGATAGAAATGTTTAGTTACCATTTTGGTATATGTATTATAAAATCTAAATCCTGGCCAGATTAGACTGATTTGGGAGGAATGGAGATGGAAATGAGCATTCTTAACCAATCAACCCACAAGGAGATTATTTGAGGTAAAAGTTCTGGGGATTGGTACAACTGCGACCAGTTTAAGTCACATAGATTGCAACATACATCTTTATAACTTACTGAGATGGAAAAATATACTGAATGAAGAGCATATGTTCATATATATCAAAGACTTCCTCCAACAGTGTTCAAGATACTGATTTTGTTTTAAGGATGGCTGGTGTCTCCAACATGTTCCAAAATAATTACTTGAAATGCAATTGTCTTTCTGCGTTCCAAAATTATCATTACATTGAATTCCAGTCCGTGTTCAGGATAATAGAAAATAATTAGGATCCAAATAGATAAACACTCTGCATATTAGTTAATATGAGAACCTGGAAGACAGTGAAAAAGTCATTTAGTCTCACTGAAAGGAAAAAGAGCTTTAAATAAATAAGCCCTCCTCCCAGCAGTATCCAGAGAATAATCAGCAGAAATTATGAAAACTATCCATGTATTCTACTAATTATATTTAAAGGGAAATTTAGAAGTGAAGACTCTAAATTGACTGCACTTTGAATCATTGAAAGAAATAGCATTAAATAGTTTAGGGTCATGTTTAATAAAGATCATTGGCTTCTTTACTCTCTCACAAATTCCTTCTAATGAAAGAAGATGTCATTAAGGAATTTATCCTAAAAAATTTAACACCTAGCTATGCACTTGTTTTTACACTCACATGTCACCATCAATAACCCAAAAGGTGCCTTAACTGTGCAGAAAGACTGGCAAATAAAGATTTCAAGACATTACTGAACATGTTTTCAGTACTCATGGGGGTTGGGGGAGAATTCTAGTCCGGGTAGAAGTAACTACAAAATTATTTTATACTTTTTTCAAATTTTTTGTTTTTACGATGTAGTAGTTACCGGTAACAATTTCTCAGGAAGTACGGGGACCACAGAAAAAGCTATTGATACGGATAGGAAATTAAAAGAGGTTCCAAATACAGAATATGTTAAGATACTAAAGAGTTATTTAGAACAATGTTACCCTTTGTCATGAAGTGTTATGTCCTAAGCTTCCAGTTATTGCCCGCTGATCCAAAACAAACAAACAAACAAACAAACAAAAGGTTGATGGGATGTTTGAGAGTTGCAAGAACACACTTGGTTGTTTCTTTCTAAAATGATCTCATTATTTTCTCGTTCTGAAAGCTACTGAAGAACTTAGCTATTCCACTGGAGAGACACATCCTCCAAATATAAAATAAAATAAAAATAATGGCTATTTTTTCAGTTCACAGAATATCCTGCTCATTTAATGTATGCATCATGAGGTCATGTCAGCTACACAGTAACCTAACATTCTGGTAAATATCACATTAAAAAAAGATTTTTTTTAAAGAGACTTTAAAATATGCATAAATAGCAAGAACTCAGAAAGATAATGGCCAACAGGAACTGTCGTTTACACTTATGCTGCACCTAAGAATCCTTTAAGTTCTAATTGCAACTAATAAACAAAGAAAAATAGACTATTAAAATTCATTTTATTATGGCCAATCAATGTCAGATAGGCAATACTTTTATGCTATCAATCCACAAAAAGACAGAAAGTGCTTTAAAGACTGCAGAAAAAGCAGAAGAGAAAAGTATACAATCACTTACTTTACTGATACTTTCCAAATATTTTATGGGTTTTTAGTTTTATGGAGTTTCCATTTGGTTTACAGTGAAGCTATCTATAAGAATCTTGAACAGAAACATACATAAATCAAAAATCTTTACGGCATTTATTTTTCTTTTCATTCTTGTGCAAGTGATATGACTAACACCAGAGAAGACCATGCTTGTTTGTCGGGATTATAACATAGCTTCCTTTCAAACATTTGCAATAATTTAATGTTTCTGTGGCAAAACATTCTTTATGGAAGCCAAACAGCATCTTAAATCTTTTAAAGATCTCTGTATATGTTTGTTTACTATACCTGTAGCCATGTGTACTTTTTAAAAATTGTGAGGTCAATTTTCTTATGCCATTTCATTTCTGTACACAAACTCCACCTTTAAAAAAACAAACATATGCCTAACGCATATTAACTAAGTAATCAAACATAGCATTTAACAATCTATCAAAGAAAAAAAATGATGGAACAAGTGAAATTAACAAATATCTCAGTATGCTTCAGATAATGCCTGAAATCTAGCAAGAGGACACCAGAAAGCAGGCATCCATGAATGAATATGTCAATGTAGAGTGCCTTCAGTGGGCACAACACAGAATCCTACGATGTATGTTTCACTTCTACTGCCTTTTAAGATCCGGTTTTAAAAAATCCTACAGGATCCCCTTCAACACTGAGAGAGGTCTCCCTACACATAGTTCCCAATTCCTCTCACAACAAATAAGATTCCTTTTTCCTTCTAAGCTTTCTGTGCATGGCAGGAGGAAATATTGGTGACCACATATAAAAGAGCCCAGTAGATCAAACAACAGTTGGGGAAGAAATTCTGACTTTGTTTAAACCCATGATCAATCTTTTTTCAAAATAATGAGGTGCCAATGTCTGTAACTGTTCTTCATGATGACAAGGTTCTCGTGAAGCAATGGACACACATGTTAAAAAGGATGTACCATATATACAGTACTCATGTATAAGCTGAGTTTTCAGCCCTTACTTTTGGCTGGGGGGGAAAAAACCACCCTCGACTTATACTCGAGTCAATAGGTTTCCCAGTTTATTGAGGTAAAATGAGGAGCTTGGATGGCTTGGTGAGGGTGGCGGAGGGTAAGTCCTGATCGGGCGCACGATAGTGGTGCCTCCGCTTGCCATATGATTCCAGTGAGAAGGTTTAGGGGCACTCCCTTTGGAGCTTCATAAATCAGCCCCCACACCCCCAAATATTTCCAAATTTCAGGGGGTTCCCTATAATTGCTTTCTGAAAGTACCGCTGCTACTTTGGTGCCCCCAAGGTATGTAAATTTTGAGTGCATATTTAAAATATGCACTTGAAAATTATTTTTTAAAAATATGCAATCAAAATGTACTTACCTTGAGACTCCAAAGTAGCACGAGTACCTTCAGAAAGTGATTTTAGGGAACCCCCTGAAATTTGAAAACATTTGGGGATGAAGCTGAGGTATGAAGCTCCAAAGGTGGTTCCCCTAGGAAAAAACCTTCTACTCCAAAGCTGATTGGACAGGAGATAAGGCTGTTGCCGCTTCCCATATGATTCCAATTAGAAGGTTTTTTTCCTAGGGGCACCCCCTTTGGAGCATCATAACTCAGCCCCCTTACCCCTAAATGTTTCCAAATTTCAGGGGGTTCCCTAAAATCACTTTACTAAGGCACCCCTGTTACTTTGGTGCCCCAAAAGTAAGTAATTTTGAGTGCATGTTTTTAAAAAATATACACACAAAATTATTTTAAAAGTATGCAATCAAAATTTACTTAACTTAAGACTCCAAAGTAGCAAGGGTACCTTCCTGAAGCAATTTTAGGGAACCCTCTGACATCTGGAAAGATTTAGGGGAAGGTGACAATTATGATGCTCTAAATGGGCTGGGGGTAGTATTGGCAACTGTGCAGGGACTGTGGAGATAATCAGGGAGTTTACTCTATGGCAGGGGTGCCCAAACTTTTTGTAAGGAGGGCCAGATTTAGTGGCTGAGAATCTGTCAGGGGCCGGTTGCTCCCTGACCCTGCCACCCCACTGCAAGCCCTACCCACTGACCTATAAGCCCCACCCACTGACCGTGAGTGCGCCCAACCTCACAATGTTCCCGGCTATGCCAGTGGCGGCGGCCTGCCTGCGCACCGCCCTGCACGCGTGCCTAGCTTCACAAGATTCCTGGTGATGCCGGTGGCGGCGGCCCGCCTGTGCACCACCCCTGTGCACGCGCCCAGCTGCACAAGCTTCCCGGCGGTGCTGGTAGTGGCTTGTCCGCCCACCCCACAAGCTTCTGCTCACCGGCTGGCCCGCCTGCCCAGCCCTCAAGCTTCCCAGCGGTGTCAGTGTTGGTGGAACATTTTTTAAAAAAAAAACATGGGGGGAAGGAGGGGGAGGGAGGGGCGGGCCAGCCAGCCGCGGGCTACTCAGAATGGCCCGATGGGCCGGATTTGGCCCCCGGGCCGGGCTTTGGGCAGGCCTACTCTATGGCATTAACTCCCTAATTACCTCCACAGTCCCAGCACACAATGCCAATTAATACCCCTAGCCCCTTTAAAGCTCAGCTGGTATACCGTATATACTAAAGTTTAACAAAAAAACAAAACAAAAACAAAAAAACGCCCTTGGGTTATATTCGAGTCAATATGTTTTCCCAGTTTTTTTGTGGGGGTACAATTAGGTCCTTGAGTTATACTCAGGTTGGCTTATACTTGAGTATATACGGTATGTGTCCATCATGAGCTATGCCATCAAGTGAGGGAATCAAAACTAGAGATGTAAAATTTCCAGAAATTTTGAAGCTTGGGGAAAAAAAACTGTTTTTTTGGGGGGGGGGAACACAACAGATTTTTTTGGAAAAATAGGAAAAAATGCTACATTAGCACGCCCCACCCCCTTTTACGGCATGAAAGTCATTCTGTTACTTTAGGAACAAAGAATATGACTATGGGAAATCTGACTGGGCATAAAATTATCACTAGTATATTAAAATATAGTGTATCCAAACAATTATTACAAACAGAATTTACTTTTTAATTAGTATTTATTTGTAATTATAAGTAACAAATGTAGTAACAATCTCCTGAACTGTTTACTAGTTTATATGGAAGAAGACCATTCATATGTATAGAAGGAAGTGGGACTAAGTTTCAATAAATGGCCATGAAATTTAATCAGAATCATTTTTGTTGAGGCCTAGTGAAGAGGACAGAACAGAACTAAACACAGCCACCCACATGCAGAAACAAAAGTGAAACCGTTTTCTTTTTCTTGTGATAATAGCAGCACCTACTAAAGGGATAAATGCATCTTGTTCTTGCATTGGAGAGTTCCATTTGTAACTTAAGACTTTCTTGTCCTTAGTGCACAAAAATCAGAATAATCTGATACTATGCATATTTTTAGAAATGATTTGGAAAATACCGTATTTATTGGCGTATAACACGCACTTTCCCCCCCTGAAAATAGGGGGCAAATCATGTATGCGCGTTATACGCCGATATAATGTTAAGAAGCAAAAAATCCGCCCTCCCTCTCCCCCCCCCGCCATCTCCGCCCACCACCTGCGGCCGCCCGGGAAGAGGAGGGGGGGGCGGTCGGGGAAAGAGGGGAGGGGAGGGGAGGGGCGGCAGGCACGGAGGGGGGGTGAGCCGAGGAGGGGCAAACAATGAGAAAACGGACGAGGAGAAAGTATTCACTTTAAATAAATAAAAAAATAACACCCCCCACGAAGCACCGAGGCGTCGTGAGGAACCGCCACCCGAAGCGTTCCTTGGTGGTGCCAGGCACGGACTTTCCGTGGGTTCCCCCGCCCTCCTTTCCCCTTCCCAACGCCGAGACCGCACTTCAGAAACAACAAAAGAGGTCCGCATTACACACACTGAGAGAGAGAGAGATAAAGGCTTTCTACTTCTGAGGGAGACCCCCCCCAAAAAAAATCCCCGCCCGCCAAGACTCAGTCGCTCAACGACGCCCGGGGAAAACAGCAGCAGCAGCCCCGACGGGCTCTTTGTTCACCCGGCCACCGGAGTGAGCGGGGAGGGAAGAAAAGGACGAGCGCCGACGGGGGGGGGGAGTGGAGAGAGAGAGAGAGAGAGAGAGAGAGAGAGAGAGAGAGAGAGAGAGAGAGAGAGAGAGAAAGAAACAAGGGGGCGGACGGAGCTGCTTCTGACGGGGTGGGGGTGGAGGATGGCGGGCTCTCCCTCCGCTCCCTTTCCCGGGGCCGCTGCCAGGCTTCGCTTTACCTGCCGTCAGGAGGAGAAGACTCCACAGCAAGTGCGGGCGCTGCCGGAGGGACTCCATGGCGGGGGCTGGCAACCGACGGCCGGCGGAGGAGAGGGAGACAGCAGCCAGCCGGCGAGGGGGGGGGGGCGACTCCTCCCCGGGCGAATTTCCCAACGGACACTGACTGACTGGCTGCCCTCTGTCCTCCTCCTCCTCCTCCTCCCTGCGTGTCACCCCCCCTCCTCCTCCTCCTTGGAGCCCAGCAGGTGAAGCGGCCGTCACTTCCGCCTCGGCCACAGCCCCGCCGTCTGCGCCTCCGGTGCTCCGGCAAGAGGTGAGCCGGGGGGAATTCCCGGCGCGGTCCTGGCCAAGCCCCCCACCCCAGGCCAAGCAGCGCACCCCACTCCCTCCCCCCACCCCCGCGGCCACCTCCCCGCGGCCACCTCCGCCCGACCACCTGCGGCCGCCCGGGGAAAGAGGGAAGGAGGGAGGGGAGACGAGGGGCGGCAGACACGGGGGGGGTGAGCCGGGGAGGGGCACCCTTGCCTGGCACCTGCATGGGGGTCCACCGCCCGCCCGCCCGCCCCCCCTCGCCCAAAAAAACCTAGCACCGCATTGGAACGGATTAAATCCAGTTTCAATGCATACCCTTATTTTGCTTCAAAGTTCTTTATTTTAAATTTTTTCCTAAAATTTCCCTCTTAAAATGAGGGTGCGTGTTATACGCCTGTGCGTGTTATACCCCGATAAATACGGTACTTAGTATACCCTGTCTTAAAATATTTTATTCATCCTGTTAAAATAAAACATTCCACAATCATTTTTTTCTTTTTCAATTTTTCGGAAAAAAACTCCAAAAGGTTTCAGGGGAAAAATGAAAAAAAAAACAAAACAATTTGTTCCTGAATTTTTTTCTCCACATCTCTAATCAAGACAGCAAGCAGTTGCATGTTTTGTTTTCAGGTTTCACTCTACAGCCATGAGTACGTGTAAGGAGAACAAATACAATGGTTAGGCTTTTGAGTTCTCTTCCGTCATTAACATCTAATGGCATTAAAATAAGTGGTTAACCCTCCACCCCCCAATTTGCTTTCTTTACACTAGTAGTGACAAGTCTAAAAATAAAAGGTTCCTGCTTGAGTGGAGGCTCTCTCCACAAGCAAGGACTGAGATTTCCAAGGACTCCTGCTTTCAAATAAACACAACATTCAAGCAAGAACCTCTCCTTTTCAAATTGATCCCTAATATGGTGCACACCAGCAATATACGGGTTAATTTAAAGAGTTTAACCCATATTGCTGGCGCGTGCCATACACACTCTTGCAATTAGGCATGGGGACCCTCTTTGCAGTTGAATATCTCAACCCCTTGAATGCCAAGCCACTCCAAATTTCGGGAGCTTACAGGAAAGAGTCCAAAGAAGCGCCCTTGCAATTTTGGTTCATCTAAGATTAATTGTTTTGTTCCTAGAGGGGAAAATGGTGTTTTACTTTGTTTCATAATGAAACGTATCCTACCATTTTGTTACGTAACGAAACAATTCGTTATGTAATGAAATGACGAAGCAGCATTTCATTTCTCGTTTCCTGCCCATCTCTGATAGCAACTATATTTCCATAAGCCATACACTGTCATCCTTTGGATTCAACTATATTAATCTACTCCACAATACTCCACCTTTGAAGGCAGTTTAAAAACAACTGGCTCAACTTCCAAACCCCAACAGTTCAAACTTTAATCAGTGTAGAGCAATACTACATTAGTTATTGACGATATTACCTACCTCTTTTATTCTAGGCCCATGCAAAATGCTGTTCTATATATACTTGGCCCTGGTTACTGGAAGGAATATTACGTTTCATAAATCCTATATGCACTAAGGTCATGTTGAAAGGATGTTCAAGTGCCTATCACCATTTGAAACATAATGAACTGCCACATAATCCCAACTGCTACTGGTAGTGACCCCACCATGCTGATGGGGGCTTCTTTGTCATTTTTCCAATGATTTCTAGGCAATACTTTTCATGTGAGGGACTTCTACAGTGAATCAGTTTTTATACTGAAGATCTGTTTTTTTCACTTTGTTTTCTAAAAATCTGTTCTAAACACATTATTTTTGTTCTGATAGATCTGTCCTATTTTAATCTTAAATCGTGAACTAAATCTGAGTTCTTAAACGCCACTACAGGAAAACTATTGTGTTAATATCCAATGGAAGACCATTAACGAACCATAATCTGGGGTTTATCGTGTGCAGAATATATTTACTCAAGAAATAAAAATGTATGTAATAGAATATTCTGTTTTTAATTTAAATATATACACAATGCAAACCTGCAACTTAAAGTGAAAAAGGGAACAGTTACATATACTGACCAGCCAAGTGAACATGAATATTTGGATTTGCAGATCTCTTAATGTTTGTGATCTGTCAACACAGAAACATCTAAATAGAAAGCTATACACATGAACAAGAAAAATGTATTGTGAGTTGCTCTCTATACTCAGTACTTCATGAATAAATATAGCATATATTTCAACAATTTCTTAATATCAAAGCTTTAGCTATTTGCTTCCTCAACATCTACAAATAGAAATGTTCACCTAAATAAACAATTATATCCCCTGGTGCGACTCCTTATATTTCAGGCAAAATTATCTTAAATTTTTAACAAAGTAAATTAAATATGCACATAATTCTAACATTCCTAAATTGTCATTTATTTCTGTGTAAATAAAACAACTGAGCATGTACTTTTGATACAGAGGGCACTCCTGAATGTACAAGTTTTCCTCATCATGTATATATTAAGACTGTAGCTGCTATTGTAGAGTTGGAATTATATACATTTATTTCACGTCTTATGGTAGGAACAATGAATTATAATACTGAAACTAAATCCAAAGTTGTTCCCAGACATTATGCACGAAACTTGATATGATACATAGCTGATATAAAACACCATAGCCCCTGTGTGCAAGCTTTCATGAACTGAACTAACAGATATCTTTTTTCATTAACTTGGATTAAACTCATATATTTTATGCAAGACCTTGGACAGAAAATGAGCCTGCTTTTAACATTGCACAATGAAAATTCTACTCAAAAAAACTTTGTGTGGCTTTCAGCTTAAGTGCCTTTTAAGAAGAAAACAATAATAATTCTTAGAAACAGGAACATATAAGAAAACAAATATGAAAAAATGATTAGTAGGAAAAGGTTTTCAGAAAGACCTGACCTTTGATTTAAAAAGCAGTAACTTACTGAAAATTATTTTAGCGAAAACACACATTTGGACAACATAGATAAAAACATATGACCACAAATTTAGACAACATGGATAGAACAAACCTGCAAGACGTAAGGAAATATATCAGCATGGCAACTACTATAAAATATGTATCTCTGTGCTATCAACTGATTGTAGATTCGTTTAAATATGACATAGTTAATTCATCTGTTAGTTTCAAAAAAAGTATATTAAAGCAAATGATTACCTGTGTCCAAACGCTTTACAGGGGACTCATCATCCACTTCAGAATCTCCACATGCACTTCTTGATCTTTTCCTGGGCTGCAGTAGTGTCTCCAACCTTGGAAGGACTACAGACAAAAAGGTTTTGGTCCCTAGCTGTGGAGAAGTTGGCTGGGTTTCAGTGTTCTTTGCAGACTTTGGGGGGCTTACACTTTTCGATTTGCAGAAGAGAATTGACGTACGTCTGTTTACATCAGTTGATGACTCAGCTACAGCAGAAACGGTCGAATCACTGAGATTATTGTCAAGTAAGTGTTCTGGAGTATGTCCATTTATTTCTTTCTGAATGGAAGTACTATACAATTCATTGTCAAATTTTACTCTTTTGTAAAGTTTATTCTGCTCTGGATTGAGTTCTACTGGTTTGAGGGTTGGTGGCTCTGAATTAGTCTCCGAGTTTGAAGGAAGAGGTAATGCATCTGATGGTTCAAGTTTAGGGGGAGATTTATCTCCTGAAAAAATTAATAAAGTTGGGTTTTTGAAAACTGATATTTGTAAGAGCTACTACATAAAACTTAGTATCAGATATGTAGCCCACAGTAAGTTTGATACAAAGAGTAACACCTCACATACATAAACTTTAACAATTATCCTAGTTAAAAGCTGAATTTATGTGGGAATATGGCAGAAGTGGAAAAGACTGACTCTAAATTTCAACATATTTATTCCATAACAGCAATTCCCACTGGAGCCACAGGACTTACTTTTGGCACTCTGGTTTGCAATTTAACAATTCTAATTTGTGACAAGATCCAACTCACTAAAATACTATATATTACATGACAGGCCATTCTATTTTATAACTTAAATGCTTTAAGGATGTAGTTACAGTTATATTAACTTCATCAATTAGCTTTTTGCAATCTTAACTGCAAGAATAGGGGCTACTGAGAAAGAAAAAAAGCAAAGCATGCTGCTTATATAATAGAGTCCCATAATGCTTAAAGCACTCTCTGGGCAGTTTTGAAGTTAATTATGCAGGATACACATAGTGAGCTGAGTACTCATTTTACCGACCTTAGAAGGATAGAAGGCGAAGAGAACCTTAAGCCAGCTACCCGGGATTAAACCTTAGGTCACGAGCAGTTTTAGCTGCAGTACAGCAGTTTAACCATTGCCCATGAGACTCATGGAGAAGTTTATTAAATTAATATACTATGAAGAACAGCAAACAACTTTAAAGTTATGACCACATGTTTCAATTCAGTAAATCACACATTTCAGTTTTAATGGAAAATGCCAGGAAAAAAAAACATTGACTATTGAGAATAAATCATAGGATTACATATCTATCAATTTGTCTTTTCCAACTATTTATTTCAATGGCATTTTAGATATTTTTACTGCAATTATGCATTAGTCAGAAATGTTCTATTTGGTAAGCTTCCCTTAATCAACAATCCATAGTAAACATCTAGATGAGCCAAAATCATGACACTGAAATTATCTGAGTGAATGATTTTGCCTATTTAGAAGTCCTAACAGGTCTCAATAAACAGCCTTTATTTCCCATAGTTGTCACTTCTCATGCCTCCAGTTTACAAATAAAAATACTGAGCTGTTTTGTTGTTCTATAAACTATAAAAACAGTAACTTTGGCTTTTAACGTCATTTAGATCTTTGTGTGAAATATGTTGTTTCCGGCCACATATATGTTATTCATACATAGTGCCTCAAAAGTAAATTTATTTTTCTTAGAAATTTTTATCTATAAATGGGAATTTTGTACAAAGGCACACCAGGAGCCACTGATATGTTAGTAAAAGTGTGTAAGGCAATATGCATGGCTACATGTAAGAGAACCCCAGAACTAAGAAACAGATCATCCTGATCTCTATGAACTTTCTCCTTAATGATATATCAGGAGCTGTTTTAAATGTGACAGCACGTGAAAAGGGTAGCCATCTGTAAAAGTGAAAGTAGCACTAATGCAAACATTGCTACTCTCCATGTAGTATAATTATTGGATAATCACTTAAAAGCAGGCCGTGCAACCTTGAGCTGTTTAGTTGAATTAGTTTATCATCATATTTTGAGATTCCTCCTCTTCCTTAACTGCTTTCATGTTTTCCAAGCAAAACTACAATATCGAAATTACTTCTACGAGAGATTAGTTGGTGTACACACACATGTAAAACCACAGTGAGCTCATACTTCTGATGGATTAAGAATTTTCTTTGATTTGTTCAGATAATTTAATTTATTGCTGTAACAATATGAACTGATATGCTGCTCACAATGACATTATCTGTAACTTTATCACCGGGATTAGTTTGGAAGGAATTAAGTAATACAGCATGAATATAAAATCTCAAATCTTGACAGCAACCTGCCACAAAGCAGCAACACCCTAAGCATGCATCTGGTTGCAATCAATTCCTTCTAATTCATACATGACAGATTTAAGGATGTGAAGGTGAAGGGAAATAAAGTGGAGAAGCAGCTCCCAAAAATTCCTGTCCTCATATTTCCAATAAAATACTGTTATTAAAGAAAATATCGAATTAAATTTATTGGAAATAGTATCTCTTTTGTCATTTGTTAAAATAATTTCCTCATTCAATATGTACAATATAAAGATTGTTATGCAAAACCACCACACGATTAAAACGTAATTCTTGCATGCCCTAATTTTTAGGGGATAAACATACAGTGCTTCATTGCTTGCAATCCGATGCATGTCTTCTACTGGTGACATTTGATGCAACTTTGGAAATAATTAAAGGAACCATAATTTTATCTGCTGGCCTTCTGAATTTCCTTAAGATCAAGTTATTATGCCTCTGTATGACTGTGATACAGGCAATCTGATAAGACTTTGCACTATTAAAAGATCCCATTTTCAGTGTTGTCAAGTTTAATCTCAAATCAAAAAGGTAAAGGTACACGTTCCTCCCACATGCGCGTGCTAGTCATGTCCAACTCTAGGGGTGGCGCTCATCTCTGTATTCAAGCCAAAAGAGCCAGTGCTGTGCAAGTCCATGGCCACGTGGGCAGCATGGCTGCAAGGAAACACTGTTTTACCTTCCCACTTTTTATGGTGGTACCTATTTATATCTACTTGCATTTACATGCTTTCGAACTGCTAGGTTGGCAGGAGCTGGGGTTATCAGCGGGACCGCACTCCGCTGCATGGCACCCGGGATTCTAACCACTGAGCTGCCGACTTTGCAGCCGACAGTTTTTAGAGCCTTAGTCCGCTGGGCCACCTGCTGTACACTTGCCGCTGTAACTATATGAGACTGCTTTCATCTACTATAATGTCTTAAAGTCTTGTTTCCTCTATAACGTGTTTGTTGCTGAGATAATAAGAACTAAGATGCATCTTATTTGGGTACATACAACTGTGTGTTTATATATTTATTTATTATACATTTTATATTGTTCAAGCAGTAAAATAAATTTAAGTTCCATAAATAAGTTTATATTTAAATCCCCAGTCCAATTTCCAATAAAAATGCGGATATAGCTTCAAGACTTCAAGAATTTGTATAAAATATGCTTGAATTAGAATTGTGCACTTCCATGTTTTGAGGCTGCAATTCCCAGAAATCTTTGGATGCATCAAAAGCAAAATTAAATTTGAGCGGAAGCCTCCACTTAAAATCAATAGATGTTTGGAGAAACAGAGGACTTTTTACAGTTAATGCTAAATCGACTCTCACCAAAATGCCTGTGACCATCACTATAAACTTGTTAATAATGACTTCAGTCAACAAATCTCTTACCTTCTTCTTCACCTTCACCTTCTTGTTCTAATACTGCATTCTCTTCTTCAAAACTTCCAGCATCTGACTCAATCTGGGGAGGTTGATGCTGTTGCTGACTCAACTTGATGCGAATCATGTTGATTTCCTTCTTTAGTAGCTTAGCTCGTTTGCTCCTAGACCCACTGGATTTCATTGCACAGGTGAGATCAAGTTTTTCTAGCAATTCTCGCAGCTGCTCTTCCAAAGACATGTGTATTCTGTTTGCAGGATTCAGTAACCTATCCACTGAAGTTAAAACATAAAGGTTTAACAATATTATTTAACAGCACTCATAAAGCATCTTAAAAGTGTGACTCAACTGCAGCAGCAATATTCAATAAACAGAAAGATTCTACTTCATTTCTGCAACTGATGTAGAAGGAAAAACTGCTGGTTGAAAACTGCTAGTCACCACAGTTTAGAAGGCTAATGATCTAATTCAGGGCCATCCAGCTTTGAACAGGCTGAGGTCTACTTTTCCCGGCCCAAAGTGCCTGAGTGATACTACACAAATAACTCTACTCACGAATTTAATCCATTCCGGGTGCATGCTTGTAAGTAGAAAAATTCATAAGTAGAGCAGTTTCCCATAAGAATGCATTGAAAATCAATCCATTCTGGAGGGAACGGATTGCAATGCACTCCTATGGGAAGGCTGACCATGCACACGCTTCCCTTGCATCCGTGGGTGAATGCAAGGGAGGCACGGGCATACCTGTGTAGATTGCCCCTTCCAAGGAGTGATCCGCATGATCATGCACACACCTCCCTTGCACCTGACTCGAGTGGGTGCAAAGGAGGTGTGTGCATGGCCATGCAGGTCGTCCCTTGGAAGGGAAAAGAGGAGGGGGAGGAGGCTGGGGGGGGGGAGAGGAGAGTTGAGTCAGGTCCAGGGTGGATTGGGGGGAAAGGGCACCTTTGTAAAAGTCTTCCTGCAGCCCAGGCAAATGGTGGTGGAGGATCTGCATGACTATGCACATGCCTCCCATGCACCCGGCTCAAGCAGGTGCAAGGGGGGAGTGTGCATGGCCACACAGGTCGCCCCTTGGAAGAGAAAAGAGGAGAAGGAGGCCGGAGGGGAAGGATAGTCAAGTCAGGTCAGGGGGGGAGCGCACCTTTTAAAAACAGACTTCTAGCAGCCCGTGCAAGTGGCAGTAGCGGATCCACCACCAGCACTTGCCCGGACTGCTTGCAAGCATGCATGCAGCTCCCTTGCACCAGCTCAAGCAGGTGCAAATGAGGCGTGTGCACAGCCACACAGGTCTCTCCTTGGAAGGGAAAAGAGGAGGAGGAGGAGGAGGCCAGAGGGAGAGCAGAACTCTTTTATTGATGGTTGGTGGGCTACTTTTGAACCCTTCGTGGGCTACCGGTAGACCGCGGGCTACCTGTTGTGCATGTCTGATCTAATTTATATTTCAATACTTTAAAAAAAAGTTTGGGCAGTTCTTCAGATGTTGCTGATAGCCCCCATTCACTCCTCACCAGCCAAATTCCAAAGCAGCACAGATAGCCATATATCTTGCCTAAAAGTAAAAGGTAAAGGTTCCCCCGCACATGCGTGCTCGTTGTGTCCGACTCTAGGGCGGTGCTCATCTCCGTATTCAAGCCAAAGAGCCAGTATTGTGCAAGTCCATAGCCACATGGCCAGCATGGCTGCAAGGAAACACTGTTTTACCTTCCTGCATTTTACAGCGGTATCTATTTATCTACTTGCATTTACATGCTTTCGAACTGCGAGGTTGGCTGGAGCTGGGTTTATCAGTGGGAGCTCACCGCGCTGTGTGGCACCCGGGATTCGAACTGCCGAGGTGCTGACTTTGCAGCCAACAGTTTTAGGAGCCTTAGTCTGCTGAGCCACCACCACCCCTTGCCTAAAAGTGGGAATGTCCAAATATCAGTAGCGATCAGAACATAAAATATGGTGCAAAAATGATGAAATCTTTTAAGTTTTCAATGTACTTCTGAATGTAATTATGTAAATTAGTGCCTAAATAGATCTGATGATTATTTTACTTTCTCATGTACTCTTGCCTGCTTCGGATTGATTGATTCTGTTACCTTGCCTCTCTCATTTTGGACTGATTTAAGGATTCACAGGGCTTAATTTCAGCTTGTACCAGGAAACATATATGATAACCCCAAAATAAATAACCTAAAATAAATTTTTCCAGGGTGGGTCATTAAAAATAAGAGAACACTAAAAAAATGAAATAGTCATAAGAAAGAAAGAAAGAAAGAAAGAAAGAAAGAAAGAAAGAAAGAAAGAAAGAAGGAAGGAAGGAAAGAAAGAAATGCTTTGCTGTGTACATCCCTAGATTTCAGTTATTTCCCTGAACATAAATGTTTCTATACTTGAGTTTCAGAGTTGACATCACACTTGTTTTTTTAAATCAAAGGCCAGCATTATTGTTATAACACAGACACTTTACCAAAGGAATGGAGAAATTCATGTGAATGGAAAAATGAAATGTTTTGAGGAAAACAAGCAGTGGGCATGTGAATTCCGACATTACAGGCATTCATCACACCAGATACAGTACATAGAAGGCATCTACAGAATGAAATAAGAAAAATCTCTGTTCAGATGCTTACTTGCCTTCTTGCTACATACAAAGTAACTTCAAATTTAATAGGCAAGATGTTAATATGTAACGATGTGGACACAGCATCACAACAGAAGTGCTATCCACAAGGCAGTTGACAACTGGACATGTCAAGGATGCATGACCACAGCGCACCTCACCCTTCCTCCATGTGGGGATTTCCCAAACCCGTGTACCACTGCAGTCGTTTTTGTTATGGTTGCAACTGATCCTGTGTGGTGTGTGTGTGTGTGTGTGTGTGTCACATCTATGAAAAATGGCCCCTTATAGAGGGAAGGAAATTAGAGGGCACATTGCATGACCAACTACACATTTCTCCCCACATTTACATGAACAGAATTTTGCCAGTGTTCACCAGCGTACCTAGTATTTTGAAAAGACTGTATCAATATTCAATGTGACACATACTTACCATCTTCCCAAGTGAAAGGTGGAGGAGGTTCAAGTTTAGGCCGTTCAGGTAAGTGCATTCCAGTTTCATCATTATACCCAATTGCCTCAGCATCTCTCCCAGCCTGCCTCAGGACAACGCCTCCTTGATCTCTTAACCGCACAGCAGCTCTGTAGAATATTGTATCTTTTGCATTGTATTTCATACAGTTATCTATAATAAGGTTGAAATCCTCTTCAAACTCACTCAAATTTCTGTAACCTTGGCTATCTAACCGTTTTCTCATAGTAGAAAAATCCATGGGATGTTTAATGTGATCCAAATAATCAGGGACCTGAAGTACAATGTTAAAAAGAAAACAAAATGAACACTTTGTGATTAATATACTGTATTTAAGCTTCTTTTTGTTGCAAATGAGAGTGGACTACATCACATTATTCATTTTTATGCAGACAATATGGAGCCTTCTCTTCTAAAATCACCTCTCCCCAACACTCTTTTAAAGACACTGTTTTGTTTCATAGTGAACTGAAGAAAGCCACATTAATTGAAGATTAAGGCCAGTGAAAAATAGGCTTATTTTGGAACTTCCTATCAGTAAATGCTGCAAATTACCACCAAATTACACCACTGTTGTAATTGGTGGGGTTGGAGTTAACAAATCCTGGACAACAAATGAGTAAGATTTAATTATTCTAACTCTAAATATATTTCAAACTACAAATCATGCCTGGTAACAATATTTTAATTAAGGATTTTCAGAGTGAACAAGAAGAAAAACAATCATTTATTAGGTAGTTTACTCTAGACTAGTGAATTATTAATATTTAAACTGTTGGATTTTACCTCTTTAAGGTTCACTGGTTGAGCAAATATGCGAGCAGAGTCCTTTTCCTGTAGCTGGTCCAGTACTGACCGCAACAGCACAGTAAATGGAGTTAGCTGAAGCTCCATAGCAACCTGTTCCACTTTAATCTACACAATAGAACAAAAAGACAGACTGTCAAGGAATATGACTAGAGACTATTTGCCAGTTACAAAATGTAACTGAGGTATAACGTATGATTTATCCCTACTTCTCCTTTGCATTCCAATTTGAAGAAGCTGGGTTCCTTTTAAACCTTAACGTGATGCCATTAAAGAACTGGATGAGGGACAGACTACTGAAGAATAATTCAGATAAGAGAGAGATGCTTCTAACCATCCAAAAGGCAGATCATGAACCAAAATTCAACATGCACTGGATGTTACACTCTACCTAAAAACTCAAGATTCATAGTTGGTTTTGGTGGTGACCAGTTTTGCATAAGTTACATCTGGTGACACTGACTTTACTAACTTTAGTTACATTCTGCAACTATAATCACATTAAAGTAAAATGCTCTACATGGCGTTGCTTTTGGAAAGTGTTCAGAACATCCAGAATGTCAAAACTACTGCAACTAAGCTGATGACTGGAGCTAGCTAAAGTGAAAATAGAATTTCCATGTGATTACATATTTGCTGGCTACAAATGTTATCTGGATAGACATGCATGCTGGTTATGACTTTCAAAAACCCTAAATGATTTGCATCCAGGTTTCTGCAGTACATTGAAAACTTTTAAAAAAGTTTTTAAAAGATTCCATCATCTTTGCACCATATTTTATCGTCTGAACGCTACTGATATTTGCACATTCCCATTTTTAGGCAAGGGGGCATGGTGGCTCAGCGGACTAAGGCTCCAAAAACTATCAGCTGCAAAGTCGGCAGCTCGAATCCTGCATGCCACGCAGTGAAGCGAGCTCCCGCTGATAACCCCAGCTCCTGCCAACCAAGCAGTTCGAAAGCATGTAAATTGCAAGTAGATAAATAGATAGTGCCGTAAAAAGCAGGAAGGTAAAACAATGTTTCCTTGCAGCCACGCCGGTCACATGGCCATGGACTTGCACAACACTGGCTCTTTGGCTTGAACACAGAGATGAGCACCGCCCCTAGAGTTGGACACGACTAGTACACAAGTGCAGGGGGAACCTTTACCTTTGTAAAGACCACACCTACCCAAATGAGCCTGCTCAGGTTTTTAGATCTTCAAAAGGGCCATCCTACCCCATCAACCTCACAGGCACTTTCCGTGACTGCTTTCAGGTTATGGAACTTCCAAGGGTAGTTAGCCCCATTCTTACTTGTGGCCACTTAGGGGCAGGGAGCCTTTTAATGATGAATCTTTATCATCCTTTATTTGCTATGTCTTCTTTGAGGCTTTTAAACTATGTTAAATTTAGAGCTAGGTTTAATGTAATAAGTTGATAGTACCCTAATACTGTAACATTGGAAAAATTGTCTCTTCCTACAGGGAAGAGAAGTAGAATTAAAGTAAATTTAAAAAAAATCAATGAAATTTGAACCTTTATTTTCATCCTAAACATGTTTATTTATTAGTAAATCACATAACATTTACAGTCAACAACATAATTTTAAATATCATGTGCATACATATGGATACAGACTCATCCTAGATATAATCATGTAAAATGAATTATCAACTGATCAATAAAATTTAAGTATGACTAAAAAGATCATGTTTGAGCATACAGATTCCTTTTCTACTGCAAATACATAAAACTTTTTTTCATTTATACAATAAAGAAGAAGTTTTTCGAACAGGGTGGATTTGATTTAAATCACAATTTGAATCACTAGTCAGTAAGGCTCGATTTAAATCATGATTTTCTACATAAAGGCACGTTTTTGCTGGAGTTGTTTTAATGTTAATATTTACAACCTGATGAAGGTTTCATTTTTAAAATAATAACTTTTCAGATTAGTTTTACAGTTATACAGCGGTCCCCTGCCCTCTCGTGGTCCATATGCTGCGGTCCCTCTATATCGCGGGAGCACAGTATATGAAAAAGGCCCCCTGGGTTACTTACCCCCAACCTGGCGCTGTCCCGAATGGGCCTGTGAGGGCCTCCCTGCGAACCAGAAGTGACTTCCGGTTCACGAAAAATCATTTCTGAGGCCTCCGGTAAGTACAAGAGCCCACAGCTAGGCACTCCAGGGCTGACCTGACCTGGATCCGCATATCGTGGGTTTTCAATTATCGTGGGTTGGGTGGGGTCCCTTACCCCCGTAATAGGCGGGGGGTCACTGTATCAGAAAGTTACTGATTTGGGGTTATATACCATTAGAAATACATAGATAGATAATTGTGAAATTATTGCAAGGTGAACTATCTCCAGTTTAATAGATTAACCATTCATATTTGGACAACTGTTCTGTTGCACTTTACTGGAAGGAGAAAAGTAATCAATACCTTAATAATAACTATTTAAATAATTTTATTTGACCAAAACAATAACATTAAATAGCATTATGTATACTTGTATTTACTTAAACATCCATGTTTGTTAACTGATGTGGTTAAAATATCTTTTAAAACACTTAGACTGACAGTCTAGATCAGTGGTGCCTAAACTTCAGCCCCCCCCCCCGAAGTTTTGGAACTCAACTAGATATTCCCAAACTGGGTCTTTTTTATGACCTGCCGCCATTACAGGTTTTTCTCCTAAAGGAAGAGAGGGAGAATGATAACCCTCAGGCTGCTATACACATAAAGATTTCAAGATGTGGAGTACTGTGCTCAAAAGGTTTCACTTTCATTTTACTGCTTTTCCTCAATTCTGATGTTTATTTTATAAAGTTTTTGCTATGAGGGAGGCATGTTATCATTACAGACCCAAATGCACCGTTTTGCAAATAGCAAAACCAAACATCTTTGATAATATCGTCTAGACAGAAAAATTGAGCCAAATAATCAGAAACCTCTGGGAGAGTACGGCATTGTGAATGGATTAATACAGCCTTATGCTACATAATTAAAAACTAACTTCATGATGAATAATCTTTGGACTACAATGTAGCTTATCTAGAACACAATCTTTAGAGAGATGTTTCCTCAAAAGCATTTCAATTTAAAATTCCAATTTAAATAAAAAAATCAGATTTTTTTTAATTTTTTTCAAAAAAAATCATTGATTTTCATCCACATTGGTTTCTAATCAGTTTCTGAAGTCTCTGTGGGTCCTTTATAACAGATGTGTACAATCTGTGGCCATCAGGATGCTACCAGATTACTGTTTACATCATCCATGGCGAACATGATATATGGTGACCAGCCTAGCAACATCTGGAAGCCTGTAAATTGCTTACCACATTCTCTCTCTCTCTCTCTCAATAGATAGATAGCTAGATAGCTAGATAGAAACAATGCTAATATAGCAAAGAAAGTTGTATTTGAATATGTGATGATGGAAAAACTAGGTATGAGGCTTTTTCTTTAAATGGATGATTATAAGTTCATTATTTTATTTCAAAATTAGTTATGATTTTGATTGGAATTTAAGATTTAGTATAGTAGCATTCACTAAAACCAAATTCAGTTCTTAGCCAGGAAAAATCACACCACAAAAGAGGCAAGTACAGTGGTACCTCGACTTACGAATTTAATCCATTCTGAATACATGCTTTTAAGTCCAACTACTCTTAAATTGGGGTACTTATCTAAAAATTGAAAAAATAAGTTTAAAAAAATAAAAAATGGAAAAACTATTTGTAAGTTGAGCAGACCATATCTAAAATGTGTAAGGTGGCAGTTAAAATGCCAATAGCTTTCCGCTCTTAAGTTGAATTGCTCTTAAGTCGAGCTGCTCTTACGTCAGGGCACCACTGTATAAGCAGGTTTGGGGGACCCTTAGCTGCTACAAATCATTATAAAGATTTGGAGATATTCAGAAGTGAAAATTAGGATGATTCTATTCGGATAACAAAATCCCAAACCTACAGCCAAAAAAGTGGTGAGCTCTACTCAGTTAGCAAGTAAGAGGTGAGACCAAAAAAACTGAGATAGGCTGATTGGCGGGAATTCTGAATAGCATTCCACGCTTCTGCTTTGGCAATTCTGTTTATGACACCAGAAGTCCATTTTATTGCTAAAATTAATGCATTGTTTCTGGAAGGAAAGGAAGCCAGCATAAGAGCAAGATTAATTTCATTTAGCACAGATTTTTTTAGATGGTTTCTTCTCTGTGGGTAACAGAAATAAAGCAGCCTGTAGGATCATAGCATTCCTCTTAACTGTATTTTTAAAATAAATTAACGGCACACGTTTCTGCTCCATCTTTGATACAAACACGTTCATTACAGGACATTTCCCCACTTTTTATCTCAGGCACAGCAGTATGGAAAACAATTCAAAGAAAGCGCTTTCTCTTTTACCTTCAACAAATGTTTGATATTTTTAGAACACTATGCTTTAATGTGTTACACAATGGTTTCAGGTTAAACAGGGAGAATGTGCCTAGTAAGCACCATCTCCACATAACTTCAGGGACTAAGAAAGTTTATGAATATCCTGAAGAAGGAAACAGCAATGGTATTCCAAACAATCCTAATGCATCAAACAGTTGTTAGTTGACACTATAGATGGGCACGAAGATAGAAGTTGAGTGGGCCAGCCATGGGGGGGGGGGGGAGGATGTGGCATCTGTGGTGCCTTGCTGACAGCTGCGTAGAAAGCACACCACGCTTCACGTCCATCTCTACTTGACACAGTGGCAAAAATAAAGCTAGCTGAGGTAGGGCCAGCTACAGCCTGGCTTAATAAGGGCTCCCAGTTCAGCATTAAACACAAAACAAAAACTTGCCACTACTTCACTGCGATAAGGACAAGGCCTTACCTACAAATTCTGTGAAGCTTTGAAGCCTATTGTTGATGCTCGGCATGGATTCTTTTAATCAATCCTTCTTTCCCTCAAAACCCAGCTAAAAGAAATTATTTGCATACCTGTTCTCTTTTTAATTTTTCTCGTTTCCGTATAAGTTCTATCAACAATCGTGCTCTCTCAAGATCATGGCGAAGCCTCTGCCAGTACTTCAATTTTTCCTTTAAGGCCTGTGTTTCTTCATCATCTTCCCTCTTAACAAAAAAAAAAACCAATAGTTTATATTATATATAAAATAACACATAACTCAATCATTTTAGCAATGTCTCTTTACTGTCGCACACGAAGGAGTACACGTTGCACATTTGGATTGGACTAACTGTATATACAAGAATAATGAGTATAGAAAACTATGCCATACATTGTCAACTTAAATCACAGGAAACAGCTTTATTATGCTTGGAGTTATGAAATGTATGTACCTGCTGTGTATTTCTTTGTGACTGTAAACTGGACTGTAGCCTTCTCAATAAAGGGACACCATTTCTGGACAGCCTTTTAAGTAACCAGTAACTGTGTACTCTTTCAACAAATTGTTTCTTCCGCTGAATGGCCACCTGATTCATAATTTTATTTAATCTAAACATGGGAAAGAAAAATAATAAACATATTGCAACAAAGTACTATACATCTTTGTTTTTTATTTTATTACTTGTTTTCTTGTTATAAAAAGATATCTCCAATAGGCTGGAATCTAAAGACCTAATCTGGTCTTGGTTACATCCAGCTGAATTTTTAAAAGTACAGTAAGTACCCTTCTGAATGGCTGGGAATCATGACACAAACTACATTTGGGGTTCCTTTCATAGTCAAAAGATTTGCCATATACCATATAAAGCTTCTATTCAATAAACAGAAAGCATTTTTCAGCACTCAGAACTAGCCAATTATTTGGCTCCAAGGTATTAAAACAAATGCATTAAATTTACGGAACATGATACTGTATATCAGGGTATCAGATTCACCTGTTGCCTAGTAACAGAGATAAGTAGAAGATCATTCCAAAAAGCAGCTCAAAAAGCTAAAAACCATAACACACATCCCTTAATATTTCAATTAATGAATGTATTACATTCATTGCATTTTAAAATAAACTCTTTACTTTTTTGCTTCGGTAGCTACATTGAGCAGACTTGGAAAATCACAAGACTTCCTAGATCACAAGTGCACTCATACCTGTCATTTATTTGTGAAACACTAAATGTCTAAAAGAAAAAAATTCCTCTCTTCTAGTTTATATAATTCCAGTTCTTCATCAGGTGCTCTAGAAATAATTCACAGCTGAAACAGGAGCTGAGGATGTGGCTATTTACAAGTTTGATTTATTCGACTGCTGTATTTTATTACTTCACCATTGCTTCCCACCCCCACCCCCCTCGAAGCACTAACAGGTGCACTTGGGTTATCTCTATTTCTTCATGGCATCTAGTCTGGATGATGTGATATTTTTATTATGAATACTGCTGCATACATACCCTTATAGCAACTAACTGAGATCTCTTCTTATAGAGAAAATAAATTATGCAGCATTAAGAACTGCAATCTGCATAAAAATGCCCCCCTCCTGTCCAGTGCAGGGCATTTTTATTTATGCACAGGGCTGTCTGGACTAGGGCCACATGTCACTATTTACAAAAAAAGTAAAGAAAATGTGTTTTTAAAGCATCAATGCTAGCAGTCAACAAAATGTTAGTGAAATTTAAAGTACAGTACTGTGTTTTCCCCCTAGCTGTGTTTCTGCCAGCTGAATGGCTTACAAAACCTATAGCATGTTTTATGTTATTATGTGTCTAGGGAAGTTTTCATTTGTTTTTGTCTTTATTATGTATTGATTTGTAAAACAGCTACAGTAGCTAGGAACATGTATTTTCTCAGTTTCTCTAAACTAAGATGTTAACTCTGTGTGTGTCCCATTGTGAAATGGCAAATTTTAAAGTATAGGAGTTTACCGTGGGCAGTCTCCATGGCCACATCCACAAAATTAGCCCACTAATTGACACAGCTGCATTGATTCATAGCAATAAAATTGCAATTGCCCTAACGGTTTTCACCTCCATCAGGAATACACTTTTTTGTAAAGTTAATACATTTTAATTGTCCAAGCCATCCCAAAATACTCTGCTTTACAAAAAGGCACAGACTGGCAGTAATAGAAGAATCAACCCCTCCCCTCAAATAAACTACAGTGAGGATGGCCATAGAGTTGAGAGGAAAGAGGGAAACCAGGGGATGAGATGGGCAGATGAATCCCTGATAATCAAAATGTCTGCACATTTTGCCCCTCCAAGCCTTGCCTCCACTGCTCACATACATACCGCAACAACACTTAGCAATGCATGCCAGGAAAATAAAAGTAAAACACTCGAGAAAACAATATAATGTAGAACAGAAAAAAGCATAGGTCCTATGCCATAAGAGGTACAGTCTTATTTTACACCTTGTGAGCAAGTTCCGCTGACATTTACACTTAGCTACGCTTACTTTGTAATAAGATATAAGAGTTATATACGCTAGTGTACCTGTTTCCCTCTCCTTGCTCCCACTTGCTTTTTAAACATCCTCTATCATACAAAACAAACAAAACAAAACTAGAGACCTCAAAATCTTGCACTGTTTAGCACTTCTGAGACAAGCTGGTAAAGCCATCATAACCCTGGCTCCAAAATTTTAAAATAATAATAAAAAAGCAAATGCCCTGCTTATATACCATCCCATAGCACTTAAAGCACTCTCGGGGTGTGTTTTAAGTTAGTTATGACGGCTATACCTTCCTCCTAAGGAGCTGGGTATTGGGTACTATAAAGAAAATGATTTAAATGGTCTGTTTGTTGAAAAGACGGGAAAGTATCCATTTTTATCTTCTGCCACTTAGCTCAAATTATCAGAAGATCCACAAAATTAAAATAAAGTAAATATGTGATCATCTTACCTTTGAGGAGGTATACACGGAGCAGATACTGCAGGCATAGCTGTACAGGGCTGGGCTGATGCCTTTTTTGATTTTTTAGCCTTTTTCCTGACTTTTGATGCAGATCTTGTTTTGGCAGAGCCCTCTTTTCTATATAAACCATTTTTCATTTCCGCTTCCCCATAAATATTCAGAGGTCTCCGAATAGAACCTGGCGGTGTATGCACATCACAATATGCAGTCTTTTTCACTGAGAATGTTGTGCCACTGCCAGTCAGTTCTTTCACTGGCTCCATTTTCATGTACAAACCAGCTTTTTGAGCACATGTCACGTGGAATGCTGTATAGCAGTTTGCTTTATGGCACTGAATACAGGCACCAACGCCTTTCTGTTTACAGAGGTAGCATGTTAACTTCCATCGGGCAGGGGGAATGTTTTTGACTCCATCTATTGGCTCAATAAACACCGTATTGGCAAACCCAACTTCTGGAATCCAAAGAGCACACACCACATGTCCCCACCGATCATCATCAGTCTTTTTAAAGGCACCTCCTTTGTTTGGACACAGTACGCAGTCTACAGGCCGTGAATGGGACTGCAGACACTTTCTGCAGAGCCACTGGCCCTCAGGTATATATGGCACCCCGTAACACTCCTGATGTACTGCCAAGTTACACATATCACAAAAAAGAATCACGTTGCTGTTCTGACACTCTCCATCCATGCAAATACAACAAACAGCATCTTCATCTATTAAAGACTGATGTTCACCCTGTTTTTGAGTCTCACAATAAGACTCTTTTTCAAAACGGTCCATAAGAAACTCAAACATGTTCTGTGATACAACTGAGAGTCCATCGCTCTTTCGCTTCTCATTGATTATTTCTAACCATGCATAATCTTCTTCATCCATGTCATACTCCACTTCATTATCAAGTTCTTCTGAAGACTTCTCAATGAATTTATAGTAAGTTGGAGGCCTTCGAGGAGCCGAAGGAGGACTGTATTCAACAATATGAACTTTGGGCTCTGGAAGTGTACTTGCTGTGGATGGAATGCCATGTGAACTTGGAAGAGATTCATTTTTCTTTTTAACTTTGCTGTTTCTATGCCTCTTTGCTCTCAGACAGATCTGTGGCCTCTCACTATTTTCTTTATTGCTGTTGCATTCACTTAATTCTTGGGCAGTAAGGTCATCTTCTAATATAATCTCCAAAGGTTCAAATATACTGATTCTGTGCAAGCGCCCTTCAATTTCTATTTCTACCATCCTTTGAGCTTGTGCATATGTTAAAGTCTCCCTAGTAGGAGAGTGCTTAATACTGCATGGAGAAGACGAATGCCGTGCTGAAGATACTCGATGACATCTTCCTTTCCTCCTCATTTGGTACTGATTACCTAAAATGAGAGCCACGTTTATAAAATGAAACATCATCTTTTTACAAGCAAACAAGAGACAAAAATAACAGTATCTGCTTTCTAGAATATACCTATAAACTATAAAATTAATCATCTTCCCGAGCTCACATTTAAGAAACCTGCTTTTTGAAAACAATCAGAAATCTACAAGTAATTTGTTAAAAATGTTTTAAAGTCTACATGCAATTTTATTTCTAATCCCTTTGATAACAGAAGAGTATCCTGTTGTTAATATCATTGTGAAGTTTCTTGGACAATAAAGGAAAAACTGTATAGGACCCAGAATCACAAGAGTATAATTTAATTTGTGCATCTCACTGTGGTGAACTGCTCTGATGAGGTAACAGTAGTGTTACTAGGTGCAGGCCTCTGTGCAATGAGAATATTCCTTGCAACATGACCAGCAACCCATTATATCTAATATACATTTGTAATGCTGCTTTTTTAAAAGTACATAGACATCTACCTAACAGGGATATGCTCTTCAGAATTCTAGGATTTTAGTCCCAGACATTGCCTAGAATAACCTAGGTAGAATTTTGAGGCTAGGAGAAAAGAAGCCAAAAACACACTCAAAAGAGTGTCATTCTACTACTACTAGTCTACTTCATTCCAGGCGAACTGATGCGAAGAAGTAGGGAATACATCTCACTCCCACTGGTTCTTAGTTCTTTCCATTATGGAAGGAAAGAGTTCCGTGAGAGGCTTCTCCTACAGTTTAATAAGCAGTATGACTAGTCCCCACAGTGCACTGGGCCAGTTCCCAGGAAGCAGTGTTCTCTTCCACCCAGCCGATGCACCTGGAATGAAGAAGAAAACTGGCACGAGGAATACATCTTTTTTGCCTTCTGGTTTTTCCTCTTCCAGTCTCAGAAAGCTGCTTGAGGTAAGTGACCTTTGGGACTAGAATTCCAAAACTCCACCCTTAGTCTCTGTCTCCAATAAGTATACCTGCAGCATTCAAAATCAATTTTAGAAGAGGCAGTTGTGTTGGTCTGTGCATGTCAGGCAAAAGCAAAACAAAACTAAAAACTAAAAACAATGTTATAAAGCTTTCAAGGCTAACTCTTACATTATATAGATCAAATTAAAATACAGCAGTCTTTAAGATGCTTTAAGACAATGCTTTGTCTTTATTTTTTATGTTTTTATCTGACGTTCAAAATGAGTCACATATTCAAAAACACTGACCTCCAAATTTATTTAAACAATTTTCTTTAAACAAAATGGTTCTTTGTTATGCATTGCCTGGATAGACAACACATCTTGCTTGATTAAACAGGATTTATTTCTGGAAAAACATACATAGATTATACTGCAGATTAAAGATTGGCATGAATTTAAAAACAAATTAAAGATTTGTTAAAAACTGAAAATTCACCAATTCGAAATCATATTTGTATTCCTCTCCAAGATACAAATCAATGACATTTATTTTTATTTTTTGGTAATTTTTCATTCGTCTATCTGTTGTGCTATAACTCTTTCCCTGGCACCAATAAATTGGCAGAGACACTTTCCCTAAAGTGAAGTTTGGGCTTCAAAAGTTTAAATTCATCAATTTTGATGTCTCTAAGTGCTGGTGTGTGTGTGTGGGGGGTCTGTTTTATATGTCTTTACGAGGCAAAATAAATAAGTTGACTGATACATCAGGAAAAAATGTAAATTCTTTATCCATCAGTACTGATAAATAACAAATCAAAATGAACTGCCATTTTTAGAGATTCCTGCCCATCTCTACTGTAAATACTTCATACATCCTTATGGTGGCTCTATAGCTATGACTGATACAAAGTTTCTACATATGGCCGATCTATAGTTATAGTTCATGCAAGGTTTCCAATTTTTGCAATTTTATAATTTTCAATCTTTTAATAATGCTTACTATTCACTGATAATGAAGTTTTACTTCCACAAAAATTCTCTAAATTTGCCTTCTGCTGAAGCGCACAACATAAGAATATTGATTATTGGTGAAAGTGATAGTTTTTGAACTCCCCTGCCTAAGAAACAAGTAGATTTTGGTGGAATGTATGTGATCCCAGAATGTGTTTCCCAGGGAAGAACCCGAGTTACATATCAACAGCCTATGGAACAAAATTTATAATGTCCTGTAATACACACAGGGCACCTTTTAAAAAGAGTCTTAAAAGGTAACCCCTCTAACTTTTGAGCACATAATTTGGTCACTTTCAAGCAAATACCGGTAATTTTGTTTTTAACTGTTTTATTTACTTTTGTTTCTTACTGTAAGTTGTTCCATGATATATACCCTTCTTGCACTGTAACTTCTACCCAAATTAAATACAAAATGTGAACTCCATTCTTTGGCCTCTTAAGGAAAAAAAAAACACCTCAGATAAATGGTGACAAAGCCAATTAAGCACAGCCAAACGTCTTTCTGCCAAATATGAATAAACTAAATTGGACTAATAAAATTATGCAAACTGTGAATCATGTTTGAATTGAGTTCAGACACCCCTATTGTAAACTCTTAATAAGACATTGTGGAAATCACTTTCCTTCAGTGTTGCCTAAATTAGAAGTGATTTGACAACACATAACAATGCTAACAGCTAACTGTAGGTTGTTCTACAAATTAAAATAGAAAAAAGTATATCAACATGCCCACACTCTAAATGAAGACTGAATATTAATTTAGAATCCTAATGCTCTTCCTGAGGGGCACAGGTTTGACCTTAACTTTCTAGTGTAAACCAAAATATCCCGTTCCCCCCAAATTTTTAGAATAAACACAGCCAAATATTGAACAGGAAACAAGTTTGGCAACATCCGGTAATAATGTGAGATGTTCATTAGTAATAAGAATAAAAAGATGTTTTAAAATCCAAACATTAATCTTATGGACGAGTTTCCTCCTGAACCACAACAGAACTGATGTTGAAAGAAAAGGTTCACTCTCCTAATGTCTACTGCCATAGCAATAGTTATTAACACAATATGCCTTTTCCATCTCCTATCTACCTTGGCAGGAATCTCTGTGTGCTTTTCTGGTTGGGAAGGAGATAAAAATGATTCAAATAAAAAATCAGGACAGAAGTGCTGCTTGTGACCACTCATATACCACCACAGCTACACTTGTCTTTTTTCTAGAAAATGAAAAATAGTGAAGGGAATCTGAAGTATTGGATAAAAAGTAAATATCAATCCTTTTCTTACCAAAAACATGCAACAGATAAATCATAGGAAAAATGGGAAGAAAAAAGTCTATAGCAAAATGTACTCAATAAAGTTTGTATTGCTCATACAACTGCATAAGATATAGATGCGTGCTTCAAATAATATTGTTTTGGGTTTGGATCCTATGATCCTCACAGATCTACAAACCTAAATCCAGTGCTAAATTTGTGTCCTCTCAGTTCATGACAAACACTTCTATTTCATTTTTGTTTATATTACAGGAAAAAGAAATGTTTTTATTCACGAAGATGTTTTTGTTATATGTACTGTACATTGTTTTTTTAAAAAAACAATGTTGCATAATTACATTGAATCTTGTTCTTATTGAATATTGACTTTTCCATTGTATGTTTTATCGGAATACTCATATAGTAACCCCTCACCTATTGCAGGGTTTAGGGACCCGATCCGACCTGTGATAATTGAAAATCCGCAATATGTGGGTGCAGGGTCGAGTCGGGACTGGGGGGCCTGTTCAGTGCCTCCTGTACTTACACCAGGCCTCTTGATGCCCCAAAGAGGCTTTGGACGGTCTTCTTGAGCTGTCGGAGGCCCCCAAAGTGCTTCTCGCCACACCAGAAGTGACCTCCAGATCACTAGAAAGCACTTTGGGGGCCTCCAAGGGCTTTTCTGGGCATGTCGGAGGACTCAGAAATGCTTTTCTGTAAACCAGAAGTGAAAAGGAAGTCACTTCCGGTTTTCCCTCGGAGTCCCCAAAAGTGCTTACTAGAGGTCACTTCTGATTTTCCAGAAGTCCTTTTTGGTTCATTGAGAAGCACTTTTGGAGCCCCCAATGGACCAAGAAGCCAGTCGTAGGCCTGTTCGGGGCAGCACAAGGCCTGTGGTAAGTACAGGAGGCCTGAAACAGGCCTTTCCAGCTTACCCAGGGGGCTTTTTTTTTCATATACTGCAGGCATGTCCAAACTTCGGCCCTCCTGATGTATTGGACCACAACTCCCAGAATTCTAAGCTTAGATTGCCAATGACAAAGGACTGGGAGTTGTGGTCCAAAGTCTGGACATGCCTGATATACTGCATCCCACAATATACTGGGACCGCGGTATATGAAATGCAAAAGGGCGGGGGGGGTTTACTGTATTCTGCTTCCTGGATAGAAGAAGTGTTATACTTGTAACACAGCAACTGGAAAATTAAGTTCATAGTAGAGCTGGATAGTTAAAGCAGACCTCAACACTATATACAGGTCTACTAACAGCTGATAGGGTATTCCATATGACAACACATTCTTAGATTACAATTATTGTTTTTAAGTATCTCACTAATACATTAGACATGTTGTTTATTTTATTGATAGCCTTAAAATGGAATTATAATTGGTTAACTTTGTTTTCATTCTCATGTAAATACTATGTCATGTGCCATCAAGTTACAAAGCACTGTAAATTTCATGGTAATGAAATGTATGAGTGGTTTTAGCAGCACCACCCTCCAGTGAAATCCCATTCACCAGTCAGAATTTAAACTCATGCCTCTTGAATCTTAATGTGTTACTCAGGAGACATGGGTCTTCTGAAGTATTAATACAGCATACTGTTTTGTTGTTGTTCAGTCATTGCACTACTTATATTAATGCAATCTATATAGTACAACAACTATAATAAACTACCGTCCCTCATTTCAGTTTTGAAATATTACTGGCTTCATAAAGCTCTCTGAAGGTCTTTATATGTTTATACTCTCTAAGTATAAACACATAGTAAAAACAAATGCAACCGACAACAGCTGCTTGTCTGTAATAAGAGACTACTGGATTGAAATTACCAGTTTCTCTTCCAGGAACTGCAGCTGCTTTTAGACAAAGAATAGGGTAACTGTACAATGAAACCTGAAAACATAAAACAGTAAAAACCATTCAACAAATTTCTGAACTTCTAATATAAGAAATAATGGATGCACGATTGAAAAAATAAGTTCTTTCTCAGAGCATGCTCACTTCTGTTTCACTGTGTCTTAATTCTACAGAATGAAGATTCCTTCTTCCTAAACTGTGTGAGCATATTTTCTAGGGGAACAAAAATAGTAATGGTAAATACCATCTGAAAATTGTATTCTCAAATGCTTAACCATTCCTACTGAATGTAGGGATATTATGCGGCACTAGATTCTAATAGCAGAGAGTGAGGAAGAATTAAAGAACCTCTTAATGAGGGTGAAAGAGGAGAGTGAAAAAATTGGGCTGAAGCTCAACATCAAAAAAAACTAAGATCATGGCCACTGGTCCCATCACCTCCTGGCAAATAGAAGGGGAAGAAATGGAGGCAATGACAGAGTTTATTTTCTTGGGCTCCTTGATCACTGCAGATGGCGACTGCAGCAACGAAATAAAAAGACGCCTGCTTCTTGGGAGGAAAGCAATGGCAAACCTAGATAGCATCCTAAAGAGCAGAGACATCACTTTGCCAACTAAGGTCAGGATGGTTAAAGCTATGGTTTTTCCAGTAGTGATGTATGGAAGTGAGAGCTGGACTATAAAGAAGGCTGATCGCCGCAGAATTGATGCTTTTGAGCTGTGGTGCTGGAGGAGAGTCTTGAGAGTCCCCTGGACTGCAAGGAGATCAAACCTATCCATTCTGAAAGAAATCAACCCCGAATGCTCACTGGAAGGACAGATTTTGAAGCTGAGGCTCCAGTACTTTGGCCACCTCATGAGAAGAGAGGACTCCCTGGAAAAGGCCCTGATGCTGGGAAAAATCGAAGGCAAAAGGAAAAGAGGACGACAGAGAATGAGATGGTTGGACGGTGTCATCGATGCAACCAAAATGAATTTGACAAAACTCCGGGAGGCAGTGGAGGATAGGAAGGCCTGGCGAGCTCTGGTCCATGGGGTCACGAAGAGTCGGAGACGACTGAACGACTGAACAACAGATTGATTACAGAAGTAAAATCATAATGTTTAATATCTAGTTCAACAACTAGATGACATAGTTCAGAGTAAAGATATACCTCTTCAAATTTACATATAAATTGGTACACTTACATAACAACCATTTGGAACTTTCAAGTGACCATACATTTTTAAATTAAATTAAAAATGTGTGAGTAATGCAAATCTCTGAGTTTAGCTTCTATAAGAGAAACCAGGATACATTATTTAAAAACAGTATACATACAGATATCAATTCCATTATTTGCAGAGATCTGATATATCAACTTCTCTGTAAGTTTCATTGGTTCAAATGGGCAGATTCTGGTTGCAACACTATGCAACAGGATTTCAACCTTGTGTCAGAAATTATTCCCAGATAAGTGTATAAAGTATTGCGGCAATTAAGTTATATTTGCAGACAAGTGAATACAGGATTGTAGCAACTAAGCTTTATTTTGTTTTTGTAACCAACATGTCAGCTAAACTCCTGCTGCTCTCATTTCACAGATGAGGAAGTAGTTGAAATGAGGTCATGACAAAAACAGCTCCTGAATCTGGACTTTCCTGACTCAAACCAACAATTTATAATAGTAAGGGTACACATTACTAATATTATTGAAACAACAGCTTGAGAATTTTTAATTTCCTTCAAAATATTCTGCCTTAAGTTATTAGCATCAAAAAAAAAATGAAAGTTGTGTGCCTCTGTGCAATAAAAATAGAGCATCTTAGCATGCATTAAGCTGATTTTTTCAAATGATTGTAATGAAAACAAGCACACAGAGTAAATATTTGTATACAGACTTGAAAGCACAGACCTGAATCAAGAGACGATATACAACTATTTTTGATATAACAAAATCCTTACAGATTCTAAACCCAAGTGTTCAACATTCAGCAACAAGAACTTGAGACTTCATGAAAATGAAAAAAAGTTGTCAGAAGTCCTACTGACCAAAGAGTTTCTATTAGAAAGCACTATTTGTAAAAGCCTAATGTTCATGTTAACGTATGCAACTTTCAAGTAAGAACTGACATAAAGCATCCCTAACAGGTATTTCAAAGTAAGTGAGATATCTAAGGAGTCATTGTATCAGTTCCATGCCGCTAGTGAACATCCATGGCTTAGCAGGAATTCAAACCCAGGGCACCTAAGTCTATCATTCTATCCACCTTCATCACACTGTTTTTAGACTTGAATAAGACATCTTATTCAACTGGCCTTGCTGCCAGATGGTCGGTATAAAAATCCAATAAATAAACCTGCATTTGTTTTGAACAAATGAAAGAGAAACATACTGAAATCAAGCACTTTTTAGTATGCTGCTTCCCTTTTTTGTAACAAGCCAAGGAAAGCCTCCCCCTTCAAATTGTACAGAGAAAAACTTGCTGATGAGGAGGGCATTGCACTGTCAAGTTAATTCTCATTTGTGACAGTTTCCCAGATAAAGAGTACTCAGAAGTTGTTTACCCTTCCCTTACTCCAGGGCAGTGGTGGCGAAATTTCAGCATTCCAGCTGTTTTGGACCACAACTCCCAGAATTCCAAGCCTGCATTGCCAATGGCAAAGGACTGTGGAAGGTGTGGTCCAAAACATCCGGAGGGCCGAAGTTTGGCCACCCCTGCTCTAGGGACTTCCCTGAGACTGTGCAACTTGCCCAAGGCCACCCAGGCTGGTTCTTCTTTCAGGAGGCCCAGTGGGGAATTGAACTCCCAGCCTCTGGCTCCTCAGTCTGATATGTAAACCACTGAGCTATCCTACCATACATGAAATATTCAAATGCCTGTGATGAAAGAGTTCAGTTACTCAATTCTGCAAGAATTCAGCAACTCAAACGGCCCAGTAGTCATACATGCCACAATAAAGAAAAGCCAAGGGCTGCCCCTAAAAAACGAAAATGAGTTTCCCAGAAACCAACCCCGTCTGACTGACGTCACTAAACCAAAAGCTTTCTTGAACGAATCCAGAAAGAGAAGCGCGATCTAGAGCGTTAAAGGCAAAGAGTTAAGAAGAAGAAAAAAACTATAGCAAGCGGGCCGTCCCACAGAGCCAGGGGACGTACAAACACCCTGCTTTTTAAGAATGGTTCCGCCCGCCTGGAGTTGGGAGGACCTCCCCGCAACCCGTCCAAACACCGGCTTGTTTCCCCGCCCCCAGCGTGACATAAACACGGGCGCCGGGTGGCTCGCCAGCACGCCCCCTTCTCTCCTCCTCCCGCCGCCGCCGCCGCCGCCGCCCCCCCCCGCCGCCGCACCAATGGTTCCTGCCCAGGCCCACAGCGCTCCCTTCCTCTTCCCCTCCTCCTCCTCCTCTCCCCACCCCCTCCCGTATCCCGCAGAATGGTTCCTTCCAGGCCAGGCCCGACAACTCTTTTCCCCCAGCCCTTTCGGCCGCCAGAAGTCTCTCTCTCTCTCTCTCTCGCCCCCCCCGCCTCGTTTTCTCCTCTCTCTCTCTCTCTCCCACCCCTCCCCCCCCCGCCCGGGACAATACTCGGCTCGCAAACATGGCGCCCGCCCAAGAGAACAGGATCCCTCGCCTCTCTGGCCACCGCGGAACCCTTTCTCGCGCCTGGGTCCGGCGCCGGAGAGCCTCCCGCTGGACGACCAGCCGGCCGCCCCACCTCTGCCTGCCTGCCTGCCTTGCCTTGCCCTGCCCGCCCGGCCGCTCTCTCGCCTGCCTTTCCGCGCTCACCTGAGGGAGCCGCGGGAAGGCGGCTGACAGGCCCTCCTTTCGCTCTGAGACGCCGGGGCTGGGCTGGGTCCCGTCTAATGGCGGCAGAGGCGCTCGCCCCTTCTGCTTCTTCTAAGGCCAGGCGGAGCGAGGAGCGGCGGGGAAGGCACCGCGCTGGCGGCGGGCTCCCGGTCGCGGGGGCGGCTGGATCCGGCGGCAGCGACGCATTCGGGGTGGGAGGCGGAGCGCGTCGGGAAGGGCCGCAGTCCGGCTGCGGCGGCGGGGGGGGCGGGGGAGGGTTGGGCGCCGAGGCTCCCGTGGCCGAGAATCTTCCCCTCCTCCTCCTCCTTCTCCTCCTCCCCCCCTCGGCACAAACAATGCGGCGCGGCTTCACCACAGCGCTCGCGCCGACGGGGGAGGGGAGGAAGGGAACGCGCGCGGGGCCGTATTTGGGGGGGGCAGGCGGTGGAGGAGGAGGAACAGGACGTGGGGGCGGCAGGCACCTCCCAGCCCCGCGGACGACGACGACGACGCGAACGCCTAGCCAGGACTCCGCGCGCTTTCTGGGCGGGGCCAACGGGTCTCCCTCGTGGCCCCCCCACTGTCGTCACTCTCCCGTCGAGCCAATCCTAACGTAGAACGTTTCTTGGCCAACCCACCCCCACCACTCGCGGCTGGCAAAAGCGGCCGGTCAAGTTCGGAAAGGGTGTGTGCGTGTGTGTGTATCATTCCGGGGCGGGTTGTTGGCTTGCCTAGTCCGGGCGCGTCCAAAGCTCAAAGCAGATAAAGGAGGGGAAGTCCTATTGGAAACGCCAGACATCGCTTTCAACCCGGGAGGGGGAGGGGGAGGGAGAGGAAGGAAGGCTTTTAAATTACACCTAAAATCTTTTTGGAAGTTAGAAAAGAAGCCGCAGCTCATGCTTCGGGTTTTAAAGTAACTTCCCAGAAGGGCGTGATGCTTGCTTGCAACGGGACCCTACTGAACGCTGTTTTTTCTAGGCAGTAGCTCGCGTGCAGACCCCTCCTGGAGCTTGAAACCCTCTTCAGTTTTAATGACTGCGTGAAAAATGCAACAAGGAGGCGGCTTAGGCGCTTTCCCAAAGCATGTCGAGGAACCCAAATGGTATAACGCCTGATCACTTCTGCTGCTGCTTGACGCATCCTGTTTCCCTTCCTCGGATTGCCCTAGCTTTATCGCTTAATCTTCCGCATGCCGGCTGCAGAACATGCCCCACTGACTGAATCACATTTAAAGTAAACTGAGCTCGAGACCTACGTGGTAGGTAAGTAGGTAATTTTCCAGCTGGTGGACTGCAACTCCCATCATCTCTAGGCAACACAGCCAACCCCGTGAGGCAGGATGGGAATTGCAGGCCAGCTACACTGAAAGCACTAATTCGCTCACCCCATTCAAAGTACACGTTTCCATGAGTTTCCTTTTAAAGGCAAAAAGGAGGGGGGGATAAAACATCATCTGAATTAGAACCAGAGGCATGCAGATTCAAGTCTGCTCTAAAGCTTATATGAATGATCAAATAGGTAATTTTAATGTCATGGGGTTATTTGCAGAATTGGAAAGTACAGTAAATCCAACACCAGCAAAATATCAAATTGGGTAATAAAAATATATACAAGCTGCAGACATTTGAATTTACACTGGACTCTACATGTAAGCGTAAGATTATTTGTGCTGGAAGTAAATAAAAGTTCAGATATGATAGCAAAAAACCATCTTGTAACATCATCTAATGAATGAATGAGCTAATGAACCAGGTTAAGCCGTGCTGGGGAGCATTCTTACAAAGAAAATGACTTATGTACTTCAAGGTTAGCAAGGCGTGGACCATCACACTGGATTATTCTCATTGGCTTTAGGAGCATTCTCAATGCTAAGTAGTTAATGTCCAACATCCTGAATAAATTCACTCTGCTCTGGCTGTGTAAGCACCAAAATAGACATTTCATAAACAGTGGTTCTTCCGTATTAGTATATAGCATTGATATATGAACATTATTCAAGATTCATAACAGTGATGTTATTTCATGGGAGCCACGGGTTCCTCAGCCATTTGAATGAATGGCACCTTATTTCCAAAGACTTGTGTAGTTTCATTCCCTTTATCCTTGGAGCAATATTCTATAACCATCAGATACTTTCTTCTTTTTATTAGTGTCTGTTCCATTTGGTGGCGAGCTCCACTATTCTGGTTTTTGTCCTCCACTTTGCATGGTCAAGGGCTAGGTCTGGATGAATCCTGGACAACTTCATGCTGTCAATGGAGTTTGTCCAGTGCTGTTTTCTTGTCTCCTCGGTCGGGATCCAAGGAGACAAGAATTTCCTTAGCAATAGCATGCAAGATGTGTCCATACCGTCACAGTCAGGTTTCATTCATCTTGTCAGTGATTGCTGGATGCAGTATTTAGATTGGATGTAATCATTGCACACACAATCCTTTCAAGTGAGGCCAGAGATACCTTATTATCAAAGTTATTACATTCAAAGGAAAATATAGAGCAGGCATGTCCAAAGTCAGTCCCGGGGGCCAAATGCGGCCTGTTTTCAAATTTTGAGCGGCCTGCAGCCTCTTCTCCCCACCTGCTCAGCCTTGTCATGCATCACCACCAGCTGCTCCCTCCCCATACTGGATGGAGACACCAGCTTGCAGATTTACGGTATGCCTGCCCTCCCTGCCTTTGTCCATCCCCCCCCCGCCCACCACCCCAGCTCTGTTGCTGCAGCGTCCTGCCTGCCTCCTTGCATGTCCTAGACTAGAGGTTTGCCCAAAGTCCGGCCCGGGGCCCAAATGTGGCTGGATGATTGGCCTCCACACATTTTCCTCACCAAATCTGGCCCTCTTTGCAAAAAGTTTGGACACCCGTGATATAGAACTTTAAAAAAATAATTAATGTATTATACTGTTACTGCTGAAGTCCATTACAACATGCACCATATTACCCACCCATTAAACTTTAAACTACATTCATGGATAATAAAACCTGAATGATCCAAATTGTGTTATGTTAATGTCATTCTCTGACCTTCCCACACTGTCCTGTGTCACTGCATTTAAGCAAAACTGCTCCTTCTGCTTCAAGGCTATTTATTTTGTTGACAATTTTATTTACTTGTATTTTATTTCTATATCACATTTTATTTAAAGTCCCAAAGATATATTTATCTACCCTGACTGAAGGCAGTTAATTAATTCAGTAAAAAACTAAGCAAAGAAGAGCAAGCTGTATATTGATTTGAGATAGGATTCCACCATGTAGTTTACAGAAATGGTAGTTAAATAACTATAGATAGATAGATAGATAGATAGATAGATAGATAGATAGATAGATAGATAGATAGATATACATACTTTAAATAGCTAATTAAATAGCAATTAAAATTAAAAAACAGTTTTATAATATTCACATAATATAATGCTTTTAAATATAGAAGTAGTCTGGAAATATAGAAGTAGCCTGGAAACCTCCCCATGCTTTCAGAAAGGTTTTTTTTTTTCTACACCATCAGAAGATTTGGGGGACAAGGATGTCTTCCACTAAAGTACTAACTACAGTACTTCGTTTCTGAAACTAGACAAGCTCTTTTTTATTCTTTTTCTTTGTTTATTTTATTGTTTTAGCTTTGGCTTTTTGCTTTATGTTACAATTTGTCTTTTTTCCTGTATGGAAGACAGGCAGTAAATAAATAAATAAATAATAAAAAGGAGTTAGTGCTAGTAAATAAGTTTTTATCACTGTGTTCTTCAGTTTAAAAAAAAGCAAAAAACAAAAACAGCTATATTCTACTGTACCATTCTCTAAGAAGGCCTTTGGGTTCACATGGAGCCAAGAAGAATTCTACGGAAACAAAGATGACTGAAAGCAGGTACATCATTGCTGGATATGAGATACATTGTAAGGATCATGTGCAGATCATGATAACCCCAGCCTGGAAAAATAAAAATGGAAGAAAGTACAGTGGTACTTCAACTTAAGAGTAGCTCGACTTAAGAGCAATTCAACTTAAGAGCGAAGAACTGTTGGTGTTCTAACTGCTACCTTACAAATTTTAGATGTGGTCTGTTCTACTTTTTTATTTTTTTTCAATTTTTTATTTTTTAGATAGGGCTGCTCTACTTACGAGTTATTCAACTTAACGGAATGCATTAGGAACAGATTAAACTCGTAAGTAGAGGTACCACTGTATTGCCTTTTGCTTGTTTTGTCTTATTTACATTTTTAAATTATCATGGAATATTTTCCTCCCTTTCTGGAATGGCTTAACTATGCAAAAAGTTTAAGAATCCTCTCAATTCAAGAACTGGACAGCAAAGCTGATAGCACTGGTGTCTATAATCACTTTACATCACTAAAGCAAGTATTTTTCAATACAAATTATTCAAATACCAGGTATTATCAAATTACACGTATTCACCTAAAGATGAGATAAACAAAATGAGTATACACAGCTTCATTATTTAGCTACTTTGTTCACTCTGCACAGCTTTATCTCTCTAATTTACACAAAGCTTATTAATGATTCTTCTAGAAATTACACCTGATTTTCAGAACTGTCAGAGCATAATTAATTCACAGCTATATGCTGCTGGAATTTTGAGACTAGAGGAAGATAAAATTACATCACACAACTATATCCTAGAGATCTTTCTCACACAAATACAGTAGAATGATTGTTTTGTGTTTGTCAAAGCATATTACTGGTTCAGCAACTAACGGGAGGGGGACCTGTTATGCAAGATTTTAAAAGTAGTAGAGTACTAATGGGTTTGGACTTGTGATACAGACATCAAACAACCTCCTGCAAAAGTCTTCAGATGCTGAGCAGACAAATGTTGGAGAGTCAACCAAACCAGTAATCTGATAATTGCATGGTTGAATCCAATCTGATGGAATCATGTAAACATTTAGAGAACATGCATATGACTTCTCAGGATGATAAATATATCAATGTGCTCTGTAGTCAAAGGATTTTAACAAGTTTGGGGCAAGGGCTAGGAGAAATCTCTGTCCAAAAGCTGCTATTTGCCAGAGAAACTAATACAGTATACAGTAATAAAAAGCAGACAAGTCTTAAACTGGGAAAAGGCAGCTCCTTACATTAAATATTACAGCAATGCCAGTATTTGTGTGAAATAAATACCACTGCTGATTCCAAGGAAGAATCCCTCAGAATATGGAACTAATGTAGTCACAGACCCTAAACACATAGGCAGAATTAATAGGAAATTCTGCTAAGGGGGTGGGGGACAGATTGCATAAGAGATCTGACAGCCAATAATTTTTATACAGCAAATTATCTTAAGGTCCACACATTTATGCTTCATTCCACATCATTATTAAACCTGCAATAGATCAATTCACAGAATTAGCATTAGCACCACACCTAATATTAGCTAGCTCTTATGCACATTTAATAGTTATACAGATCCCATAGCTTGGGCAAATGTAGGTTGCCATGTTACAGTGCCTTAAAGTGGGGATGCCTAACTACTGAAACATGCTCCATGTTGATTAGAGATGTCTTGCTTTTTGCACCAGGTCTACCACGTCAACACCAATGCTCTTAAAAGGATCCTCAACACTTTGACTGAAAATGCCTTACCACCTCTAAAGTGATCACAAAGTTTTCTGCTATTGCTGAATCAATTCATGTAGGCCTCTGAAATTTGTGGAAGGATATAAACTACACAGACATGATCCCTACATCCATCCACATCTTTTTTTATTTTCACAAGTTAGCGAATAAACAGCACAGAGAAAATTATTCTACATTTCAGTTTAGAAACCTTGACCAACACTGCTTGTCTTATGCCCCCTAAAATTCCTAATTCTACACAATGATTATAGCTTCAGTCCAATATGCAAATCCTCCAGAGCCCACCTTGTCTTGCTGGAGCTGCCAAGTGACAAAAAAAAAAAAACCCTTCCCGTTGTACATTTGAAAAGCAACCCGAAGTGCTGGCATGCACTGAACACCTCACAGCATGGAGATCATGTTTAAAACCGTCAAGGTCCCTCGCCTCACGGTAAGTTTGAAAGCAAAATGACCAGCCCCATGTGAGAAGCTGGCAAACCCTATGCATTCCACAGGCCTTCCTCCTACGTCTAGGTACAAAAATCGGAGGGACTCGGAATGCTTCTGGACTTGCTGAGGAGCGTTTCCCATCCTCTCTGAGGCAGGCTTCTTTACTTTCGTGATTAGAAGCTTAGGTCGCAGGTAAGAAAGCGGGGGGGGGGGGAAGCAACGCAGCCCTTGCTTGTCATGCCTACCACTGCTGCCCCGTCACTTGGCTCCCCGGTTACAAACTACCGCCCCTAGAACGAATAACAGGAAAACACTGTCCTATGTCAAATATCCCAAAGACAACGCACGGATTAATCCCCCCCCCGGCTCGCTCGCCTCCTCAACTCGCGCCTGGCGCGCTCTTCTGCCACGCCAGCCACCATTTTGTCGCCCTACCGCCGCTCCCTTTTTGCCGGCTCGCCTCAACGGCCGACCATGGGCACGAGACGCGGGCGAGATGACGCGTCAGGCTGCGCCCGCGCATGCCCGCCGGGGCCTTTGTGACGCACGCGCCCGGTCGACGGAGGCCGCCGCGGCCGTCTCGGGCAGCTCGGCTCGCTCGTTGGCGTGCGTGCGTGCCATGCTTCGGCCCCGCCTCCCCAACGGCCTGCTGCCCCGACCGCGGCGCAAGCGCAGTACGAGCCGTCGCGGCCGAGCCGGGGGGAGTCCGAGTTCAGCGTCGCGGCCGCGGGAGACAAAGCGCCTGGGCAATGAATGGGACGGGCCCGTTCGACTTTCCGCGTTAAGCAGTTCGGCCCCCGGCTGGGCGGCCGCCCCCACACCCCCCCCGACCCCTTTCACCGGCGACGGCAGCGCTTTGGAAAAGGGGGGAGAGAGAGAGAGAGGTGAGGTGAGGCGAAGCGAGACGCCGTCGGGAGGGAAGGCAGCGTCCGCGGAGCGTGTCTGGGTCCGTTGGCCGCCCCCCCCCCCCCCCCCCGTCTCTCTCCGCCCGCGACGCCTTGGAGCCCCCACAAATCCTCCCGCCGAAGCCCGACGTCTCCTCGGGCCGCCCGCCGGAGCTCTTGAGGGGAGAGAGGGGCGGCTCCGTGGCTTCGCTTCCTCGGCAGCGGCGGCGGCGGCGGCCTTCCTTTGAGAGAAACCGTGAAGGGAGAGAGGAAGGCGGGATTGAACCCGCGGCGGGGGCGGCGGAAGGGGGGGGGCTGGGAGTCGCCACGGAACGCCCCCTCCCCCACAGCCCCCTCCCCCCGGGATGAGGAGAGGCTGGCGGCCAAGGCGGCCTCCTCCTCCTCCTCCCCCTCCTCTCGTCCCTCCTGGTCTTCTCTTCCCCGCCTCAGGGGTCCTCTTCCGCCGCCGCTTCGGTGTCAGTTCGGGGGTAGCCGCTGGGCCGCACTTCCCCCTTCATGGAGCCGTGGAGCATGCGCCGGGCTTTGTGTGGCCTCGCCCCCGGCGGCCGTTTCACCTTCCCTGCCGCCCCTTCCGAGCACGCACGCCGCTCGCTTTGCCCTGGCCGGCGGGGTGGGGGGGGGAGGGAAAGGCCCGCCGGCCTCCCTTACTTAGGTGGGCCGCCTGTGGCTCCTGCTGACTGACACACTTGAAAAGATCTGCTGGGGAGGTGCCTTCGGTCGCTTTGGAATACCCCGGGGGTCCTCAACCTAAGGCCCTGGGGCCGGATGAGCCCCCCCCAAGGTCTTGAATCCGGCCCCCGGGACTAATTGCAACCCCCCCACCACACACACACACCTACCCCCTGCTTTGCCAGCCAGCCAGCCTCCACAGCTGCTTCTGTTGCTGAGGCAGTTCAAAGCAGTGGGCTATGTTGCTTTTCCCACTCCCCCCAACTACCGCCCAGATGGTCAGCATGCTGGCTAATGGGGCAGTTCAAAGTGGGAGGGCTACGGGAAGTTCCCCCACTCACCCCAACCACCTCCCAGATGGTCGGGCGCCCGGTGCAGCCCCCTCTTTTTCCATGTCGGCCTTTTTTTGGGACTGTGATCTGGGCCCCAGTGGTGTCTTGGGGGTGGTGGACCGGCCCGCTGTTTGAAAACGTTGAGGACCCCTGGAATAGCCCTTTTAAATATAGAAGTAGCCTGGAAACCTCCCCATGCTTTCAGACAGGTTCCCCCCCACACCATCAGAAGATTTGGGGGACAAGGATGTCTTCCACTAAAGTACTAATTTACGATGTGTGTGGGGGGGAGAGAAGAAGCTGGGAAGGGACGGGGGGGGTGGATGGCTACCCCATCCCCCAGAAGCCACAGGGCCTTGCTACCAGCCGTTACCCCTGAAGTGGTCCCCGTGGGCCCCTTTGAGAGAGGGTGATATAGGCCTGTTGCTTCTACCAAAGGTGTGGAGCACATTTGCTCTAATCCTCTTAACAGACCCAAGCAGGAGCAGGGAGGGACTTTCAGAGACAGCTTATGCATAGAGACATTGAAGACTACTAACTCCCCACTTTCCGTAGTATGTCTGTACAGTGGTACCTTGTATAAAGGAATTAATTAGTTCCAAATGAAATTCTGTTAAGCAAATTTTCCTTTATACAAATTTCCTATAGGAATGCATTGAAAACAGAGTAATTCCCTAATCATGACCATTTTTATGTTGTATGGATTCGTCCCATAGGCGATTCTGTTAAGCAAATTTCCCCTATCTCTGGAATTTTTATGTTGTACAGATTTTATGTTATACAAACTGTTTGTTATACAAGGGTCCACTGTATATGTTTCTGCTCTCTATGGGATGCTTGTTACATTTTGTTTTTGGTGGAACCCCTTATTAGTATGAGAGAAAAGCCCATAAAAGTTGTGTAGTCCACCTTAGTGTTGAGCGATCAGAGTGTTGTCATTCGGATGCTATTGTATCCAGTCCCAAGTTCATCTCCTTGGTCTCTCCAGTTACAAGATTCTCAGATATCAGGGCTGGGAAAGACCACTCCTAGAGACCTTGGACAGAAGTTGCCAGTTAAAATGTACAGTGGATCAATACATTGATTTGATTAAGCGCTCAAAAGCAGATGAATCATGGGCTGTAGTGTTATAGGCCACGATGGTGTAGCGAATACAGTAACAGACTACAGCTCAGGAGACCTGGGTTTGAATCTACACTGAACCATAGAAACTTTTGGGGGGGGGGGTTGAGGTGCAGCTGGTAAAACCACTCCCACTTAACTTGAAAATATTCCACTAACCTTGAAATTCCTGTTATGGTCTCTGGGAGTCAGCTGCAACTTGAAGGCACACAACACAGAGAATTACATGTGTGTAATAGGGGGTGACAGAAATGTCATATCTATGCAGAGGCTGTCATAAAATTTCCCAAGGATGCCCAATATTTGAACAGTTAGCTAAAATATATTTTTCTGCCGGTATTGTGCATCCGGTGTAGTCACTATCATTTTTGTGCGCATTACATAAAATTTTCAGCATTCACTTGCTTTGCAGAGAGTCATCATTGGAAAATGTTTGGCAGAATTCGTAGAACTCCGGTTGTGTTTAAACCTGTCCTGAAAGAAACAGCAGAAATGAGAATCTTATAGACTCAGCTTTTGTGTAAAATGTCTAGGAATAAACTTCTTAACTAAGGCTTTGAGCTTTGAAGTTTAAAATGTTACATTCTCTAATGTTACATTCACTTCAGTGTTAATCTGGTAGATACAGTGGTACCTTGTATAAAGGAATTAATTCGTTCCAAATGAAATTATGTTAAGCAAATTTTCCTTTATGCAAATTCCCATAGGAATGCATTGAAAACGGTGTGATCCCATTTTTATGTTATACGGATTCCCCCCATAGGTGATTATGTTAAGCAAATTTCTTCCATCTCTGGAATTTTTATGTTGTACAAATTTTATGTTATACAAACTGTTTGTTATACAAGGGTCTACTGTATTAGGATTTTACTCAGATTTCGAAGCAGGAAACTGGTGGAGTTAGACCTCAGGATCACATTGCTTCCTAGCCAAGTTATGGAACTGTGTCATGGTGTGACTTGTTCACAGAGCCTTTTTAAGACTCTGAGAGGCCTGAACTGCTCCAACTGTCACTTTGTGTCAGTTGATTAGTTTCCATTCCATGTGTAAGGCCAGTCATATGTAAAGCCAGAGGTCCACATTTAAGAGGCTTGGCTTGTTGAGAAGAGGCCAGCATAAGCCAATATTCACAATGAATTACTTATTCTATCAGGAAGATACTTGGAACTACAAAAGACCTTCCAGTACTACTCATAAGTTATAGGATATGTTATTGTTTTCCATCTTCCTTTTTTGTATTGCAGATTGTCTTTATGCCTACAATCCAATGTTTACAAGACCCAATGATTCAGTTTGTAGGAACAAGCATAAATGATTGAAGTCTTGTGTAACTTAGATCATTGACAAATAATAGCAAAATGTTTATCCTGTTTTTATATTATGCATAAATCGTGCTTGCAAATAACTATCTAACCAAGGTGCAAGAGATTCAGCTGGGGCTTTTAAAACTATATGATTCAGTAAAGGCTATAGTATTTTCTAATTTAAAAAAAACTCGACACAGTATTGAACTATTGTTCCAGATATCACATTGATGTTACATGATATAGATAGAATGTAAATAGGCTTTAGAAATAAAAAAAAAAGCCTACATGTTCTTTCACCTGCAGTGGGAAAGTAACTTCTATATAAAAGTTCACTGCTGTTACTGCTTAATCAGGCATACGATTTGTCTGTTTATTTCTGCTGTCGCATTTTATAGTTATATTTATGAAATTACATACAAATAGGCCATTCCTTTTTTGTTATGAATTGTTACAGTTGGTACATGAGAATAGTCATAGAAGCTGGTAATAGAAGAATAGAATTTTGCTACTGATGTACAAATTCTAGATACATAAGAGCAGCATGTATCCCACAGAGTCTGGTGAACATTGGTTGGAATAGCTCAGTCTTCTCAACTTTTTCCTAAAAGTAACTCTCTGTTGTGAGAAAGGAACAAGGGCAGGTCTGAATGACTCAATGCCACTCCATTCAAGAAAGCAGCAATATGGCAATTTCCTCTCTGCAATTTAGACCTAAGCTGCTTAGCATTTGTATATATTGTAAAGCTGAGTGTGCATGCAGACCTATGATATTAAAATTCTTAGTGTACTCTTCTCCATAGTAATATATTTTCAGAAAGGCCATGAACTTTTTATGAGATATCTGATCATTTCTTTATTAATATGTGTATACCTTGCAGCTGTACTAGAATAAGATGAGAATGTGTGGACTGGTAGTTGTTGGGAAATGTGCTAGAAGTAACAGTATCAGCCCAATATTCGTGTAGGCTGAATATAATAAGACTAATTTATGTTAAAGTAAATGTTTTATTTTTTCTCTCTCTTCTCCTGAGTCCCAGATCTGGAAATGAAGCTGGGGAAGATAGTTATCCAGATAGGTGAGTAACCTTCCAGTTATGGTTATTTTTCTATAGATATATTTCCCATTCAAATTGTGACAGTAAAGATAGTTTTTAGGCAGATGATATTTGGGGGGGGGGCAAATAACATGATATAATTACAAGTCAGCCGTGCTAAAAAATATGTGCAGCACATCCAGATGTGAATCCCAACCTAAGGGCAAACAACTATCCTCCAGAGCAAAAGCAGAGCTGAAATTAGTGTCTTTGTTTTTTACCTGGCAACAAGGAAGAACGGTATTGTCTGAGTATACTGAAAAAAATAGGTTTTTTTAAATAGTTTGTACAGAAATCTAAATGTCAAGACACAACTAGTTATTCAGTTGAAGTTACTGTGGTTTCCTCTATTTGGTTGGAATGAGAAATCTCATCCACTTGGACATAAAGGAAGAATATTTGTTTTTGTTGTCTGGATTATAAATTGGTTGGAGAAGACGGCTAGATTTAGATTTTCTTTACAAAAGTTTGGATAAAGAAAATGAAAAATATTTAAATATTTTTATTTGTACAGGATTGCATAGAAAGCAGACTTTGTCCTTCCAATAAACAGTTTGCTGAAAATTGGCCTGTTTATTCATGTGGAGTCTCATTTAGAATGATGAAGTCAGTATGGTACGTGAAAACTTGATATTGGTAATTTTCATTTATTTAGCAGGATACCAAATATGTTCAAATCATTATTAGTTTCGGATGTATATACTGTATATATATATTTTGTTTCAAAAAAACAGGGATCTATTTGGGCTATTTTTGTTTAGAATAACTTTTATTTTACCTTCACCTCTAGCTTGTTGAGGAGAGAGAATGTCTGATAGAGCTTGCTACATCAAGGGTTCATACATTGCTGCTTTGAGCTACTAGCCCCACTCTTGGTGAGTTTCACAAAGTTAGTAAATGGAATATATGACCAGTAAAGTCCAGATTTGGCCTAAATTCAGAATTTTTAAATTTTGGTGAGAAGATTATGGTTAAACTATCTAAAGGAATACAAAGCTACAAAATAAATCAAGGATGATTAGGCTGGTATTTCTAAATGGGGCCATGAGTGCCACATTGTTCTCACCAGTGATTATTACAATCAGTGGTAAAAACAACTTTTCCACTAACAAATAGAGTTTGGGCATTACACCTAGGATTGGTTAAAATGGTAGCAACTGAATTGCTTCAAGGTGATTATTTCAAGGTCTCATCCTAGTGGATTTATCATAGAACTTAGATGTTGGAACAAATATTGAAAGGAATATGTCCGTTTTACTCTACCACAGCACAGAATTTTTATATTGTTAAAGTAATAGTTGAGAGAGTGTTATTTATATAAAGCAAGGTTTCATAATTCCTGGGTGACATTTAATATATAGATGTGTAAGTCAAGATTAAAGACAAAAGCAATCAGTAAAAATGTAACTGTTATTAAAGAAATAGCTGCACAGATAATTATTCTACAGCTAATAAAATAGCATACATGTGTTATTTATTTATGTCCCTTTTTTAAAATGGCATTTTAAAACATTTTACTTTCGAATCAGTTTAAACAACAGTGAATTTGGGGCTGTGTGCACATCAGTTGTTGCTTTGGTCAATGGAATACTTGTGTCAGATTTCATGAGCTGGTGGTGTTTCAGGTGCAAAAACCAGGTTGTTTTCATAGGCAAAATCATTGAAAAGAAGCACATTTAAAAAAAATTACAATTCAAAAGAAATCAGTTCAATTGCACACTCAGACAAAAGTCCTCATAGAATTATGTATGCTTCCGGTTTGTCCAAAAATCTCTGGAATACGACCTAAAACCTAAAATACATCAGTTTCTTTCTATTGAAATTGTTCTTTACCTGTTTTCATTTTCTGAGAAAGAAACAGATTAAACGCTCTGGTTGCAACATGTTAGAAAACACATAGTGTAACCGGAAAAGGTTCAAAGAGTGACAAAAATGATTACTGGGCTGGGATACCTGCCTTATGAGGAAAGACTACAGCATAGGGGCTCTTTAGTCTGGAAAAAAAGGTGCCTGAGGCGGGGACAAGATTGAGACATGCAAAATTATGCAGGGGATAGATCAAGTGGATAGAGGGAAGTTTTTTTCCTCTCTCACACAATACCAGAACGAAGGGCCATCCACTCAAATTGAAGATTGGGTGAGAACAGACAATGGAAAATATTTATTTACCCAGCATGTAGTTTGTCTATGGAACTCTGTGCTGCAGGATGTGGTGATGGCATCTGGCCTAGATACATGTAAAAAGGAATGGGAACAGATGGGCAAAGGCCCATCACAGGTTGTAAGCCATGATGGGGATATATATAATCTCCAGGCTTAAAGGGAGGGTACTTAAAAATGCCAGTTGCAAGGGAGTGGTACCAAGCAACAGTTATCTAGTTGTCTCATATGCTCACACAGGGATCTAGTAGAGGCCCTTTGAGATACAGGAAGCTAGACTGGATGGGCCCTTGGCCTGATCCAGTAGGGCTCTTATGTTCTTATTATGTCTCTGGAGTATGGAAAAACCCATGGAGTATTAACTATTAATGTTATAGGAAAGGCACCTAACCAGATATGCAGTCTGTTCTGAGCACTTTGTGAGTGGGCCACAAACATTCACACAATTGTCCAGTTTATATGATCTTATGCTGGCAAAGCAAATCAACATACTCTAAGTCAATTCATAAAGGATGCAGCCCAGACAAAATATAACTTTTAAACTGGACTTCAGATCAGGACCACTTTTGCAGTAGACAATTGCTCTTGCTCTTTGCCAAATTTGGGAGAGTTTGGGCAAAGGGCTTCGAGTTGTGATTAAAAGAAAGAAAGAAAATAGCCCCCCTTCAGAAATAGATGATCATAAGCTTCCCCAGATTTATTAAATCACATAAATTGAAAATATAAACTTGTTTATCTTGAAAGATAATGGGTGGCTCCACCTACTTTATTTGGAAAGAATGTGGGCTACAGGGACCAAAATATTGATGCTTAAGAACACCTTCAAAGGAGGGAAACAGCTATCTTGTTATAAGACTGAGTGTGCCTAGTATGGGCTAGTCAGCAGGATCTTGTGAAACAAAATGTTATATATATATATTTTAGGGGGGAGATATTTAGAAGGAAACCTCACAGAAAAAAAACTAAAAAGATGTTTTCTTTAAAGAGTAAGAAACAAAAAAAATGCTTTAAAGTAAGTAATGTAACAGTCCTACAGGAAGAGAACATTTTGCCATGTTATCTGCAGTAAACATTCAGGATTTCTGAGACCAATCTCCTCACTTAAGTTTCAAAGGGGGATTCAGCTTCAGGTCTTGGGCAGTCTAAATTTTTGACCCATACAATCAGGACACAGTTGGCTTATTCTTAGCTACCTTTTTTTAAACTCCTTCCTGGCCTAACAGACATATCAGAATCCCACTTGTTAGGCTTTTATGTCTAGAACATGTCTTCCGTGTAATTCTTTCACCAGACTTTGAATTACAAGCAAATAATGGTATGATTGCCAAAAATAGATAATGAGTTTTATGTGACTGTTGTGGTTTAGGTTGTATTTCTTCAGATCAAAACATGTTTTGAGTGAGCTATCATAAACTGTTCTTAAAATAATAAAGGGGTCTTGTGGCACCTTAGATGGAGATTGAGTTATATTGGTCATGACTTAGTCCTTGAATAAACATAAAGTAGATACTTGAATCCTGATCATTAGAAACATAATATAGAGATTACTTTTTAGATGCACTCTTAATGCAAACATTCTGCAGAATTCTAGAATCCCAGCTGGTATCCTCCAAATGTTTGGGTTGCATTTTCCATAATCACCTATTGCTGGTCATGCTGGAATTTTTGCATCCTAGTCCAGCCTAAAGGATAACAGGTTGACTGCCTCTATTTTCATTTATGAGAACAACAGAATTTAAAGACAAAGCACGAGCATAAAGTAGTAGTACAGTTTATGGGAATAAAGTAAGCCTGACTGAGCTGGTGTACTTACATATCTTGTGTTCTTCTATTTCTAGATAATGTGAGCAAATGGTAATAGAACTGAGGTGAATATATGAACTTACTGAAAAGAAATGCAAGTACTTCTGCATAGCCTGCACCCTACAATATGAAACACTTGGAACCAGCACCATTCGGAAACAATATATGATGGGGAGATCCCAAGGTTCTGATCAGGAAAAAGATTCTATGCATTAAAAGTGCTTTTTCAAAATTTCATGCAACCCTTTCATTAAACTACAAATATATTTTCCTCACCCATTATTTTGCCTGACCTAAGAAATATAATTTAAACCAAGTTCTAAAAATCTCCAGTAGATTATGAAGACTCAGTAGAAATATATGTAGTCAATCATGGATACAAATAGAGCAGATTCTCCACAAATTGATGGTAGTTTTATGGTGGATAAAATCAACGGTTTAAAAGTAGAACCAGAAGATGATAGTAATTGTGAATTAGAAGCAATGGATATAAAAACCGAGCAAGAAGACCTAAGGCAGACAGATAGCAGTGATGAACAAGATGACAGAGAAAAGAATTTCATTCATAGCAATTCAGGCAAATACATTTCTGCAGAAAATGAAGATGATTATGGATCTCTATTTTCCCAGTACAGCAGCACTCTTTATGATGTAGCTATGGAAGCTGTAACACAGAGCCTCCTTTCAAGTCGAAACATAAGCTCCCGCAAAAAGTCACCTGCCTGGAACCATTTTTTTATATCTCCTAGAGATAGCACTAAAGCAATATGTATGTACTGTATGAAAGAATTTAGCAGGGGTAAAAATGAAAAGGACCTAAGTACAAGTTGTCTAATGAGGCATGTGAGGAGAGCTCATCCTACTGTACTTGTTCAGAAAAATGGAAGTATACCAACAATTTCTTCATTTTCTTCATCTACATTACTAATACTGCCTCAGCCTGCGGATGTTGGAGATTTGAGCAATGTATTAGCTCCTGTAAAATTACTTAAGAAAACAGTTTCAAAGATACCATCCCCAGATCAAATAACAGAGGAATCTGTTCCTGTAGTTTCTTCTGAAGAAATGCCTTCAGACCTGTTAGTTACTGAAAACAGCAATAAAGAAGAAAGTGGTGCTGGATTGTCTCAACACTTACCAAGTAATCAGTGTGAAGAAGTGGTGGAGAATGTAACAGAAAAAACTGTTCAGATCCCTAAAAGTACATCAGGCTCTAGGAGAAGATCTGCTGTCTGGAAACACTTTTATTTATCACCTCTAGATAACTCAAAAGCTGTTTGCATCCATTGTATGAATGAATTCAGTAGAGGAAAGAATGGAAAAGATCTTGGAACCAGTTGTTTAATACGACACATGTGGAGAGCCCATCGTTCTATTGTTCTACAAGAGAATGGAGGTGGTTCAAGCATACCCCCTTTGTACTCTGCTCCTCCAACTTTATTGCCACCTTTACTGTCATCAGATGGTGATCCAAGTTCTGTGTCATCTCCTGGCAAAATGGCTAAAGAAGCAACATCTGTCTGTTCTTCTCCAGATCAAGTGGTGGAAGAAAACAATTCTAATCTCCGTTTGGGGGATACTTTCATGGAGGACTCTTCTTTGTTGTCGTCATCTGAAGATATAGGTGAAGCTTCCTTAGTTTCTTCCCCTGAAAAAAGCCCTTTGATATTTGAACATGGCCCTGTTTTTCAGCAGAATAAAAGAATGATGCGAAAGCTTAAGTCAGAAGTATGGCACCATTTTTCTTTGTCTCCAGGAGATAGTCTAAAGGTTGTGTGTAGACACTGCGGTTGTATGATAAATCGTGGGAAAAGGAGTGATTTAGGCACAAGCTGTTTAACGAGACACTTATATAGACGTCACCCTGAAATAGTTGGGATCCAAAAGAACTTTATTAGTTTAGCAAATTCTCCTTATGCTACCTTGGCTTCTGCGGAATGTTCATCTTCAAAATTGACTGATTTACCCACAATGGTTACTAATGATACTCAAGTCATATTTCCTATCAGTAGCAAAAAGACCTCAAAACTGTGGAATCACTTTTCAATCTGTTCTGCAGATTCAACTAAAGTAATATGTATGCACTGTGGACGTACCATAAGTCGAGGGAAAAAGCCAACCAATCTAGGTACCAGTTGCCTTCTAAGACATTTACAACGGTTTCATAACAATGTGCTGAAACCAGATGCCTCAGAGCCAGTATTGTCCTCTTCTACAAATAGTCATGTACCACTGAATAAAGCTGTTTTAGGAGCTTCATCTTTTGAAGAAACCAATGACAAATTTTCTGACACTCACCCTGTTGCCAAAAAAATTACAAGTCTTGTAGCTGAAATGATTGCACTTGACCTTCAGCCATATTCTTTTGTAGACAATATTGGCTTTAATCGATTGCTTGAATACTTGCAGCCTCAATATTCATTGCCTTCGCCATCTTATTTTTCTCGTACTGCAATCCCAGATATGTATGATAGTGTGAAAGAAATAATTGTTTCACATCTTAAAGAAGCTGAAAGTGGAGTAGTGCATTTTACCTCTGGAATATGGATGAGCAACCAAACCAGGGAATATATAACTCTGACTGCTCATTGGGTGACGTTTGAGTCTAGGGTTCGACCACAGTGTGAAGATTATCACTGTTCAGCTCTACTAAATGTATCACAGATTGATTGTGACTACAGTGGCATCAGCGTTCAAAAGCAACTAGAATATTGGTGGGAAACCTGGATTACATCCATTGGACTTCAGCTTGGGATAACTGTTACAGATAATCAGACTATAGAAAAAACTTTAAATGAAGGGGAACATTCAAGTGTGCAGTGTTTTGGTCACACCATTAACCTCATAGTGAATGAAGCTATTAAAAGCCAGAGAATGGTTCAGAACCTGCTTAGTATTGCAAGAAAGATATGTGAACGTGTTCATCGGTCAGCCAAGGCAAAAGAGAAGTTGGCAGAGTTGCAGAAAGAATATCATTTGCCACAACATCAGCTAATTCAAGATGTCCCATCAAAGTGGAATACCTCATTCCATATGCTTGAACGCCTGATTGAACAGAAAAGAGCTATTGATGAAATGTCTATAGAGTGCAGTTTCAGAGAGTTAATAAGCTGTGATCAGTGGGAAGTGATGCAGTCTGTGTGCCATGCACTCAAACCATTTGAAGTTGCAAGCAGAGAGATGAGTACTCATATGTCCACATTAAGCCAAGTAATTCCAATGATTCACATACTCAACCGGAAAATAGAACTACTGTTTGAAGAAACAATGGGTATAGATACCATGCTAAAGTCCTTAAAGGAAGCTATGGTGAGTCGGCTGTCCTCCACTCTTCATGATCCAAGGTATATTTTTGCTACGCTTTTGGATCCTCGTTACAAAGCCTCCTTATTCACTGAGGAGGAGGCAGAACAGTATAAACAGGATTTAATCAGGGAGCTGGAAATATTAAATGCTACCTCAGATGATGATAAACCTGTTTCTAATGATATAGGTTCACCATCTAAAAACTCTTATGGGGACAGTAATCTTTGGTCACTTATGGAAGATATGAAGAAAGCAAGAGTTCCAAAAGAAAAGGCAAAATTGCCTGAAGAAATGGTGCTTTTATACTTGGAAGAAGAAGTGCTTGAGCATAACTGTGATCCTCTCACCTACTGGAACTTTAAGAAATCATCATGGCCAGTACTGTCAAAGTTGGCTGTCCGATTCCTGGGTTGTCCTCCAAGCATTGTTCCGTCAGAGAGATTATTCAGTACATCCAATGAAAACATCAGCTTTAGTCAATCAAGGTTGGCAATGGAACACTTTGAAAAGCTTATATTTTTGAAAGTAAATCTTCCTTTGATATACTTCCAGTATTAAAACTAAGAACAAGTTGCCACTCGAAAAATGTTGCTCACTGGATACTTACTGTATTTGTAACTTGGGTTGTTGAATTGCTCCAGTAGGGGCCATGTATGACATCTTATCAGTGACTGTACTTCAAAATTTCAGTTTTGTTTTTTTAGCTTTCTATATGTCTACATGTGCCTTATTAATAGTCATTCAGGCCAGATAATGTACATAAATGGTTTCTTTTTAAAAAAACAATAATTTTTAGAACTAGACATGTCTTTGTTGCAGTTATTACAAGAAAATTATGTAGCTTTTCATTGAGAATTGTAAATGAAGTTTTGAAGCTGTTTGAATAGAATGGCAAAGAAAAGATGTAAACAGTTCTATTATGTAGTTTTGTATTCAATTATGTAAAAACCAGGTACTGTATATTAGCTAAACATTGCTTTAATTGCAAGGACCATTTTGTAGCTATCAGAAGAAAGCTGTATATAAAGGTGGGATTAAAGCCATCTTTCTACTTAGCAGGTTTTAACTGCAATTGAAATATACTTAAAAGAATAATGGTAATATTCAAATATGTTGTATGTACTAAGGGTGACTATTGATTTAGTATTTGACTAAACTACACTTAGCGGTATCATGGAATATCAGTTATATGGTGACCTGTAACTTTGCCGTTCAGTGGTCCCTATTCAGGTTTTTTACACTGTATGGATTAGAGCTTGAGTATTTATAAAGTCTTTGGGATGTTTTATTTTCAAAATTTTTCAATTAATGTTAGTTATTTAACACAGTATATTGAAAGGTAAAAATGTAAAGAGTAGGCATTTGGCTACAGCCTTTTAAAATGGAGTGCATCAAAGCATCCACTCTTCCATTGTGTAAAAATTAAATCCTGGTTTCCCCTGTAATTGAAAACCGTGTATGTCATCCTCTTGAATTCCCATTACAAGAAACTGATTCTCAGTTAATACTCTTTATAGATTGGTGCCCTGCTTAGAATGCTATATAGTATTGACCCATAATTGACAGCGTCCATCAGGCAAATAAGATATTGTAGAAAACCTTTGAACCTCAAGCTGAGGTAAGAATAGCCAGCATTTTAATTGTAAACAAGTATGTACACTCTTCACATTTTAAAATGTTTCTAAGATTCATTTTCCCATTTTTGTGTGTTGAAATTCTTTGGAGAAATGAGTTAACTATGACTTTTAGGGATTAAGTAGTTTTGTTAAAATACTGTACCTCTGCTGAATTTTTGCATTTACTATGTTTTAGTGTATTTATAAATGGTGAACTCCCTTTCTGAAATTAAACATCTTATTTGCAATTTTTAGTGCAAATTCAGTCTGCTGTTTCCTCCTGAGAGGGTGATGGAGATGGCCGATTCCAGAGGTGACATCAGGAATATGTGGGAGCATAACTACAGGAGACAGTGTGGAGTAGGAATTGGAAAATGGGGTGTCCCCCCCCCCCTTTTCGTCCTGTTCTACACTGAGAAGACAAGGAAAGCTGCTAACTAATCAAGCCCTAGCCTAGACCTAAGAAATGGTGAAGCAGGAACTATAAAGATCCCCATAGAAGACACCCAAGCAGCATAATGCCAAGTTGTAGTCCAAGAAGCAGTTCAAACAAGGCACAGGCTTTCCAGAACAAGGCAGAGGTTGTCAGAAAACACCTCACCAATCCAGCTGAAGCTGGGTTCAAGTTGTGGTGCTAGAGCCCCTCCTAGCATATAATTATAGGTGTTGAGGCAGCAAGTGGAAGAATACATCCATAAGGTTTGGCCCCTTGGTCTCCCTGGGAGAAAGCCAACCCCTGCAGAGAACATAAGGCTTCTAGTCACAAGGAGACCTTCCCTGCTTGTAGCTTCCAATCAGGCATGGTGTTAGTCATCCTACCATCTCAGCCCTGGAAATCCCATTAACCACACAATCAGGCCTTTGGTTCCTTGAGGATATGGGGTCTATAGTGTCAAGCTGGTCCTCCATAATAGAATTCCAGGATCTGTAAGTTTAGGGTTTTTGTTCACTGGGGTCTGGGATTTATTGGGCCAGGCAGATCATCCACATCAATCTCAGTCTTTAGAGTTGTCCTTAAAGGAAGACAGTCCTATTGAAATCATAACACTTGCCCTCCCATAGACCCCAACCACTTCTCCATTCTAGTGAGCTGACTTTCCCAGGTAGCTAGGATGTAACTGACTGGCAAGGGCAAGAGCTTGAGTGTTAATGGTGGCTCCCCTGAATGATCTGGTTCACACCCTTTCCAGTCCAACATTGTCAATGATACAAAGGGGACATAAGATGCAGGCAACTTCATATTCCTTGTCCTCGTTGATTAGCAAGGGTGAAGATTGCTGGGTGGAAGCTGGACATTTAGGACTTAAACCTGTGGAAGACTGGGTGGCAGATGCTGATAGAAAGTAATTGATTTGGTCCATGATTGAGAAAGGCTAAATGAACCATGTATCCAGTTTCTGGATAGAATGTTGGATAGGTCATTTTGAAATCCAACAAGAACTGTTACTACCAGATCATACTACCAATTTCTAATTGAATTTCTGAGCCATCTGAAAGTATTCCCAAATTCTGGTTGAATTCTGAGCCATCTGAAAGTATTCCCAAGTGGTGTTGATCAGCCTGCACTTCAATGGGACAGGCAGTGCCTTGTATGATAGAGGTAGCAAATCTTTGATACTCCAGATGTATTTGAATACAACTCCCTGAATCCTTAGCCTGCATTGTCATAATGTTTCATTATGGAGTGGCAGCCTATTTCTGGCCAGCTAGTGGAGATGAGGCACCAGTAATAACTGTTGAACATCCTTAGCATTCTGAGAAGCCTGCTACAACAGAAAGGTCTTCATGTCAGCAGGGTCCACCTGTAGTTGCTTAGGTGATGTCTATTACCCTACAGCTGAGAGATCAAAAGCATACTTCAGCTTTTCATAATGATGCTCCTATAGGCACTGTAACACTCTGGACATCTTGCACATATTCTAGCAGGGAATGGAAGACTTCTGGAGTGTTGTGCAGCCAAAACTGCATGGCTCGATACTTGAAGTGCCCATAATTGCCCAGAAACTTATCTTGCATTCTGTGTCCACACAAATGCATACAAGTTTGTGTTTCTAGGTTCATCTTTGCGTCAACTCGTCAACAGGAAATGTCCATGGGCCAGTATTCCCCATGGAGTGCTAGCCACGCCCTATCCAGAACAAGGAAAGATGGGAACTGCAGCCAGGTAAAATCAGAATGTCCTGGTGATTTTAGGAAGCCATTTGACTAATAAGCAGTTGATCAGTGATTTCTACTACCTCTGGAACTCCCATGGAGCACCTGGGTATGCTGGTACTGTTCTACAAAGGTCAGGTCCATGAAGTTACGAGATACTCTAGAGCAGTTGTTCTCAAATTCTAGTCTCTGGATGTTTGTGGACTAAAAAACCCCAGAAACCTTCACCACTATATGTACTGAAGGATTTCTAGGAGCTGTAACCCAAGAACATCTGGGGAGCCAAGTTCGAGAACCACTGCTCTTGAGTCCAACATGGGTGTGGTGCACAGGGTCAGTTTGCCTGGGTTGTAGGCCAGCGTGCAGGATGAGGAGTCTCAACAGTCAGGGCCAGCCACCTTCACTTCTTTGGGCAAATGTCAGCAGGCTGTCCACAATACAGGGAGCCCCCGCTGCAGCCATAGTTCCTTCTTATAGTTTGTCTTGGACTGACTCCACCCAGCTGCACTGGTGCTTCTGAATGGGCTGCACTGGTTGAGAACTGTAGGAACTCGGGGTCTAAGAACCAGATGAGTAGTTGTCCAGAAGAGCAGTGTGCAGGAAGCTAATGAGCAGCTTCCCGCTACCCATCAATGTCGAGACAAAGACTATCAGGAGATATGCAAGTCATACAATGTGGGCCATGAAACTGGGACTGCCTAGTTCTAATGTAGATCCTTGCCAGCAACTGGAAAAATGTGTTAAGCTTTCTGTCTTTTTGGAGCTGCCAGAGACACACATTGTGGCCGCTGTCTGGGGACCCTCTTAGATGAGGTATATTTGGGCCACAAAGCCCAGGTAGGTTTTTATGCCTCCCCTGGTTTCTATGGCCAGAATCCACTTGGGATCTGTCAGCAGCGAGGGCCCTTGTGCATCTGTAAAACCTGCTCCAAACAAGGAAACCTGCCAGAGTAAGTTGGGAAGGTCTTTTCCCCAGGGGATAGGTAGAAGATCCCATTGTGAATGCTAACATGACACTGGATAACCACTCATATTACTAACTCCTCATCTGTGCCTGAATGGTTACTAGGGATAAAATATCTACACACATGCATCCTTATTTGAAGTTCAGTACCATATTTTTCACTCCATAAGACGCACCTGGTTTTTAGAGGAAAACAAGAAAAAATGTTTAGCCTAAGGTTTCATGGCCAAGGAATCCTGGCTGCAAAAGGGAAGACTTTCAAACAAGACAATTGGAACTGTGGAATGCAAGCTGCAAGAGGGGAGGCTTGCAAACAAAGGGATTGGAACCGTGGAATCCAAGCTGAAAAAGGAGGCTTGCAAACAAGGTGATTGGGGCTGAGGAGTCCAGGCTTCAGAAGGGCAGGGCAGAAGCTCCGTGGAGGAGACCTCTTTACATTTTTAACTGAGGAATCTTGGCTGCAGAAAGGGAGGGGTGGGGAGAGGCTCCCTGGAGGAAGCCTGTTTGCTAAGGTGACTGGAACAGTGGAATCCAGGCTGCAGCAGGGGACGGGAGAGGCTCCGTGGAGGTTACTTCTGTCTAAAGGAAAATGCTATATAGGTAGCAGGACTACTGTATTCACTCTATAAGATGCACAGACATTTTCACTTTACTTTGGGGGGTGGGAAAGTGTGTCTTATAGAGCTAAAAATAAAGTAACTGACAATGTCAAAATGAGTAGGAAGGTCCCACAGCAATACTACTTTGGGACTCGGTTTAAAAGCACATTACAAACTGAATCCAATCACAAGGTCTGCTGAACAACAAAGCTGTGCGATGGTACCAACTCCTCATTGCAACGGATGCTGGTTCCTATACTTGAAGTCCTGTGTCACAAACTGACATGCTGTACTGCTACTGAATAATTGAATAAATGCATTACATGTCAATGAAAGCTTGCTGTAGCATTCTCTCTGATGTACAATAAAAGTGACCAAACTTGTGGCAAAATATGCCAAGGAACTGCATGGCTGTGCCGATGAACTGGTTCTACAGGTTGGCATTTGCTGCATCTTGGTAAACCTGCACCTCTTTATTCTATCCCAGGCTACACCCAGCATAATGGGCAGCTTTTGTTTTAAAAAATGGAATGTATAATTGGAAGCAGCATATTTGCATAAAATACCTCCTTTTGGAGCAGGCATTCCAGCATCTATATTTTCAGTTAATGGACGTAGCCGTCACTAAGAGAGTTAACCCCATTGTTTTTATAAAGTTGTAATGTATTGAACTAGGGGCTCAGTACAGTAAGTTATCTGTGTGGCTGCTGAAAACTATGAGTACATGCTTCATCTGTTTTGTATCTGTTTTGAAAAAGCAATCAACCAATTTAAACAACTATGGCTGAGAAAATATTTCTAGAAAATACATCTCCATTTAAATGACCAGCTCAACAAATGACTCTCAGCAAGTTTTCTCTACATATCCATAACTATATTCAGAATTCCTAAAATGACTTTGTAACTAAGACGTTCCCAACAACATGCTACCCTGTTTTCCTCTTGATTTATTAATTAAGGGATTTGTCATGATACTACACTTTGGAATCAGCTTCCTTTCACTCCTCCAACTCCCAGGACTGCATCATAGGTCAGAACACTCTAGCAGTTCTGGTTCAGAAGTCCCACCAGCATGGCTAGCTAGAGAGTATTGTATATAAGCAAGTTGGAGTCAAGATTCAGTGTAATATGTGCAGAAACCCCAAGTGTTATACACACACAGATTTTCTACAATCCCCCAATTTTTTATGAAAATATTAAATGCTGCTGCTTAGGCTTCGTGTATGGGATCTCTCCCTTGCAAGCGCTATTCAAACAGTTACAGTTATCAACGTTTGTACATCCTCACTCCAAACCCACCCAGCCTTGGTGTGTAACTGAAATCCCATTTTGCCAAACTGTGTTACTCAAAAGACAGCTTGGACATAGTCAGAAGAAAATTAGATGCTGTCATTGAAGTAATGCAAGTTTCCCCTGGCAGTTGAGGTGGTGAGATGCATCCTTCAACCACTTAGGTATATGAAACAAATAAAAACAATAGCAAATGCTATAGATATACTGTCATAGAATGAAAATATTAAACTGTACATTACATCTTTCTGAAATGTGGAACACTTCTGTTTGGCAAAGTTCAAACGCCTGGCAATCTGCAGTACATGTATGTGGGAATATATGCATGTAAATGTACATGTAGCTGTCTCACAGACGACAAATGAATGGAATCACATAGGGTTCTCTTGATCATTGAAAAGCATTGCTTGTTTTGACTTAGTGCAACAGAATCTTACTGGGAAATTTATTTGAAGATGCTTAACATTTTATGTTCCAAAAGAAGTAGAACGTTTTTCCAACAGTACCAGTTTAGATTTCAAGTTTAAAGAAATAGGAGGTAGTTTAGTAAAACTAAGTCCAATCCCACTGGTGCCAGGTATGTGTGCCATCACTCGGTGGGTTGTCTTATAATGGGATACTTGAACAGGGTCCATCTCCATAAGTAAATGTGTGTAAGAGAACATGAGTGAGTCTCCTGGCTTGAGATCTTCTCTTTTGTCATACCTATAAGAGAAACAACAATTACCTACTGTAAGAAGCACCCCTCCGGACAAGGACCCAGACCAAATAGATAGTTGCCACACACTCCTTCTGTAGGGAGAAGACAGTGGTAGCATGATGAAACAGCTCTTCCTAATAGCCCCTTCTCTGTTAGGTATCCCTCGGGACCTTTGAAAGAGACCTCTTTACAAAGAACAAACAGTTATGTACTTGCAGGAAGCATGTACCAGCCTTATCTTCATGTAGATGTCAAGTTACAGCTTGGATCTTTCAATTTGTTTTCTTGAATGATTTTTCATATGCTAACAGTTGATGAGTTGAGCATCAAGAGACAATGTTGGATCCAACTGCAAACTGCATCCTCAAGCTGTGCACCTGCTTCTTCAAAAGGCATGCAACCCCATCCAGGACATATAATTCAGTACTACAAGATCCTGGATTTAGGAACCACCAACTCACAGTGTCCCTATCTTCCTAGGATTCAGCTTGGATTAACAATCCTTATTTATCCCATTGCCAAATCAAGATAGCACTTCCAGAGCATCCATTTCAGAGAGCACCAAGAAACAAATTGGTATAATCAGAATACTCATGATGCTACAGTCTAAAGTTCTCTGTTACCTCACAGAGCAGCTTCATACACACATGAAACACCAAAACCACAAAGGGATGAGATGAAGCCTGCCTGGCTGGATCCACTTAATCACATCATCTAAAATACCTTCAGCCATGCAGTGATGGAGTTTGCTGTCCTGCAGCATCCTTATTTCCTTTTTCACTAAATAATGAAGAGTCTAGCAGGCAATAGACTATCAGATGCCTCACCACAAATACAAAGCAACTTTCCTGCCAACTTCATCAGAGACATCCTGCCTCTCTAGGAGAGGTTGTGAGCAGAAAATGTATTGTAAAACAAAGATGGAGAAGGCATGACTTAGTTATTTTTGGCACACAACTCCTGTCATTCTCCATCTTTGACTACCCTGGCTGTGGCTGATAGGTACTGGAGTCTGATAACACTTGGAAGACCACGTGTTCTTTTCACCCCTGGCACAGAGAGACAACTTGTCCATTGGGCAAAAGTGGTTACCATCCTCCTTCTAACTATGCAGAATAATGTTGGTCTAAAATGGCACAAAACACAGCTGTAAAGCTCTCTTCATTAAGAGTTTAATCTTCCTGTCCTCCGAAACTGTATGCAAGTTACCAAGTGACATATATTATACTCAGCTTTTAATTACAAATGCAAGTTTAGGCCATCTGCTGTCTAAAACTAAACACCTGGACGATTCTTCAAATGGAATTTTACCTTTGGCCGTCCCAGAAGCTGTTATTAGGATGTCAGTTTCCCTAAATTCCCTACATTGAAAAGCTTCTCATCCTAATTCAGCATAGCAGTGCCAAGATTATAGAATTTAGCCTATACAGTATTCACATTTACAACAAACATGTTAGGCTTCTAAACAAGAAAATGAAATGACAGCTGTTTTCTTAAGGCACCTGTTAATGTGGCAATGAAATAACTCTGATTCATATAGCACTTATGAATATTTGGGGCTTTTTAAAGGAATCAAATAATAAATTCAAGATCCCATCAATCTGCACAGATGGAAGAACATTTCTCTCTTACATACCAATCCTGGTTGATCATGTTCAATAACTGTTTCATATCGTTGAAAGGAAAATCCTTGCATCTTTTGGAAAATTCAGAATATTTCTACCAACTTCTAGTAATGGATTTTAGGAACATTCTGCTTGAACTTTGTCTAAAATTTGTGAAATTGGTTTTCCAAGTTACATATGCTCTTATGCATCTATGAAATGGTCTTTTGGGTCTTCCTACGAAATAGCACTTCCCCGCCAACCCAACTATGGCCTGAATTCTACTGGTTATATACAACAGTGTTAAGTGCAATGGCAAAAATCAGTGACAAATTGTTGCTAATCAAAGAGTCATTGATTGTGAATTTTAGGGCAAGGATTTTTATGAGATGTCATCCACCCCCCACCCCCACCCCACCCACCCCCACCGCCTGTGTTTGATCTGACTGCGAAGACAAGTCGACTTCATTGGGTCCGGGGGATAATTTTCTACTCCTGAAAATTCTGGTCAACTGTCTATGGGGGCTGCACAGTGTTCCAAAGAAGCCCAAATAATGAAGAAGGAAGCATTGAGAGAACCAGCTCTGATTTTGAAAGATGGGAACTTATTCGGTCTTCATTTATGCCAAGAGTGTGTCTCTCTGAAACATATGATGTTTCTACTACTTGATCTCCCAGGTGGGGGACTGTTTAGGGCATGGGGGAAAGAAGGCACTTCCATGGCACCTGAAAAGTCCTGTCACAGCACTCTGGCTTAGCAAGGAGCAGAAAAATATCACCCTTGGGCTGCGAACCAGTAACCACCACCCTTTACAAGAGTAAGCAATTTGCATGCTGACAAGCACATTTAGGCATTGAAAAGCGGAAGGTTAAGAAAAAAAGTTTGTAAAGTGTTTGTCTTTACTTCCAGCCTGAATTGACTTCTAAGAATCGAGACACTCCAGTCTGTGCTGCAGCCCCATCAATATGGACAGAAACATCTGAAAAGAGAACAGAAAATACTCCCGAATATATAGCGCTTCAAGATACAAATATCTGAAAGCAAACAATGAATATAAGTATGCTATATTGTGGAAAGACTAACAAGACCTTTTCGACAGATCTATTAGACCACATGGAACAAGATGCAAAACAATGACTCAGGGCGCGTGGGATGAGTCTATATATACTTGAATTCAAGCACCAGCATATGCAGATACACTTAACCCAAGTTTATGCGGTGTGTTGATGGTCACTGTGTATCAGACTAACAACTTCATAGAGTCGTTGTAATGATAAAACAGGCTTGGGAGATTCATAGGTCCTGCCTAGAACGCCTTTAAAGAAAAGTGGGCCGTCGACTGCTGCTCTCGTTGCTCTATCTAGCCAGTCATGGACCGTGAGGAGCATCCCAGGCCAGCAACAGGTGGGAAGAGTCACAAATTCCCCAGCCTCTCCGTTTGATCTACACTGACGGGATTTCTGTTGAGCAGGACAGGTGTTCACCATGGCTAACAAAACATCGTTCCACTTCACCATTCACCAAGTGATAACACATATGTATTTATTTATTTATTTTTATATTTATACACTGCCAGATTTTCCCAGACGGGAACTTAGGGCAGTTAACAAGAATAACTTAGGACGATACAGAAACAGAAACAAATAATCATCTTCATCTTCATCATCTTCTTCATCATCATCATCATCATCATCATCATCATCATCATCATCATTATCGAATCCACAATATAAAATAAAACAAACCCAGCAAACAGTTAGCAGAACCCAATTTTAAAAAACTAAGAAAAAAACATGACTAATTTAGAATAGAATAGTTACAACTAGAGATGGGCACGAAACAAGCAATTTTTCGTTTTCGTTTTTTCGTTTCGTTATGTAACGAAACGAAAAACGAATTTTGTCTCCAAAATGAAACGAAACGAACCAAAACAACAGAAATTTTGTCGTGCGTTTCGTTTTCATTGCGGAAAATACATTGAACTGTAATGAATGCTAACAAAACAGCAATTTTTCGTTTTCGTTTTTTCGTTTCGTTACATAACGAAAACGAAAACGAAATTTTTTGCAAAAAATTCACGAAAAACAAAAACGAACTGAAATGGACCCCCTAAATCAGCGTTTTTCAACCACTGTTCCGCAGCACACTAGTGTGCCGCGAGATGTTGCCTGGTGTGTCGTGGGAAAAATTGAAAAATTCTAAAGAAATTCAACCCAGGGCGGGCGGGCGGCCCACAGCTGGGAGGCGCTATAAATAGCGTAGAAGGGCCAACTTGGCTCCTCCCCCCCCCGAGGCCCGCGGCGCTGGCGTCACTTCCTCCCCGGCCGGACCTGGCCCCGCTCATTCTCTTAGTGTTTGCCCTGTGGCTGCCGCCGCAGCCGCAACTCGTTCGCTTCCCTCTCCCCCCTCCTTTTTTTACCCTGGACCACCACCACCCCTTTCCTGGGAGCTACCAATGGACTGAGCCGCCCGACAGCCCGCCCGCCAACACGAGCTGGCCCGGGAGCCCCAGCCCAGAACAAACCACCAGGTGAGGGGAAGGGGAGGAGGGGCGCCCGGCTGCCCCACGAGCACCGCGGCAGGGCTGCGAGGAGGGGATGGAGGAGGCCTCCGCCGGGCCTGGGCTGAGGAGGCGGGTGGGCGGGAGGGGCTACTGGCACGGCTGGACGGCCGGCCTGCCGGCCTTTAGGGTCCGGGAGGGGAAGAGCCATCTCTGAGGGCCCCCCGCGATGGGTTCCTTGAAGTCTTGCCCCTTTCTTTCTGTCTTGGGTTGCCCTCTTCTCTCTGTTTTTTCTTTCTTTTTTTCCCCACCTCTCTCTTTCCATTTGTACCCTTTCCCCTCTTCATAGAAACGTGCTCATTTCTAGTTCCTTGAAGTGGTATGGGGCGGTATACAAGCAGAACACTTTCTGCCTTCTTTCCTTCCTGCCTTCCTTCATCCTCCTCCCCCCTGTCGCTGGACTTGCTGAAGGCATCTGCCTTGGCCACAGTGTGGAGAGCAAGATGGGCTTTTGGGTCTTATTTGTGTTCCTGGAGAGTCAGTGCCCCTTCTCAGGTCTCCACTGGACACAGAAGTCCATGCAGGGCAAAATGTCTTTAAAAAAAACAACATAGGTAAGTGGGAACTGGGTGCTAGAGAGCGGGCTGCCTCAATCTGTGGCCCCTCTGTCCTGCTTCTCCCTACACCAGCAATGGCGAACCTTTTAGAGACTGATATAGGCACAGAGTTAAATTTTTTAACATTTTCTAATGGTGGTGTGCCTCATGATTTTTTTCATGAAACAAGTGTGCCTTTGCCCAAAAAAGGTTGAAAAAAACTGCCCTAAATGACAAACGAAACACCATTTTTTGAGTCGTGCCCATCTCTAGTTACAACAGAATAGTGACAGAATGTGACAGCCAGATTAAACAACAATGGGCTCTTCCCCAGTTTGATGTCAAAAGGATAAGGATAACAGCAAAAGTCAACATTTGCGGCAGGTAGTCCTAAACTCTTCCCACTTAGGGTGTTTCAGAACGAGGAAATGGTGAAACATCATGAATGGCTCCCCTCTAATTACATTCTTGAAATTGGTTCCTCTCTCAAAGTTGATTCAAATAGTGTGTTTCAAATGTGCAAACTCTTATCAGGACTACCTAGTTTGCCCACCCCCACCCCTGTGACTGTCTGTGGTATTATCTCCAACAGTTTTGCTTTTAAGTGTTATTTCAGCTTTACTCACCTGCTGTCGAAGGTATTAGCTGGTGTAACTTTTGCATGGCCACTCCTCCGGGGTAATTGAAATGAGAAACATAGAGTGCTGTTCCTGAGTAAGTAGCATTAACTAGAAGATGGGCTACAACAAAGAATGAGCCTAACTTATACAGCCATGATTTCTTGTAATTGTTCAGACTGTGAAGTAAGAAAAAAATGCTTTATTAGTGGCTGATCTTACATTTATACAATATATCCAAGTCTAATATGGGGGTTTTAATCAACTGGAGACTTACATTCGGGAGCAACCTTTGGAAGCCACTATATTGAAGACTGGGAATGTGTATATAATAAACCGCAGCTCTTTGTGTGGGAGGAATGAATATAAGAAAATAAAAGCGAGTGTAGGTAGAATTAATATTCGGGTCCTTTTGTCTATTGCACCAAATGGTATAAATAGAATACTGCATCCCAGAGCTCGGGGCAAGGCTGAATAAAAATACCACAGAAATGGAGAGGTCTTGAATAATAATTTTAAAAGAGAAGTTAAGGATTTTTAAAGCCATCATCATTTTATTAATATTTTGTTAAATAAGATAACATTTGCTTGTTTTACAATCTCTGCAGAAGTGTGTGTCCAGAATTGCTCATAGCATACATATATGCTATTCATACTCACCATAAGTAAAAATTGAGTTAGATCAAGTGAGATGCAAGGATACCCAGGTGCTATTCAAAAGAGGGGAGATATAGACACAGAAGTTGGCAGAAATTTCCCCCTGCCTTCCTTAGGGATACAACTCATCAGCTGCACAGGAAGACTTCCCATCCCACCTCCTCCTCACTAGACTGGCTGTCCAAGGAGGCAGGGAAGGGCTGTCTGGGCTCCTGGTTGGATTGGAGCACTGTCCCTAAAGAAGGATCCTGGCACCATGCAGAGCCTAGTAAATGGACTGACCTGGCTGGAGGCTGAGGAATGGGCCTCTGCAGCACCTTTGCTGCCGTGGATGTGCATCATATGAATACGTAAGAAGCATGAAGCACCCAACTCTATTAACATGAATGAAACTTTCAAGTTGATTGTTGATTCAAAGTCACAGACACTTGAAAACTTCATTACTTGAGTTCACAATGGTATCATCACTTTGAAAATTCTTCAACTGAGCCCATATCTGTCTTTCCTCATAATCATCCCCACAACCATGTAACTGGGTCTATAAACTTGTCACCTAAATATTGTGACTTTCTTAGTGTGGTAAGTCACCAACTAAAGCAGGCCTACTGAAATCAGTGGAGGTTTGGTGTTAATCATTCCATAAGGTCCACAGACTCAAATGGACCTTCTCTAAGGGCGGTGTTAAGCAACAGAATTCCAACCAGCGTGCCTGAACAAAATAGATGGTGACACTCAAAGGATCACAGAAATAAATCTGGAAGTCTTGAAAGTACCCAATACTTTTGGTTTCCAAGTTGTGTTATGCTACAAGATGCTGTTTTATAGAGAAGCATCAGATCATTTGGTCCTGTAGCCCAGTAATATCTTCTCTGGGATGTCGTCGCTCTCTAGAATCTCAGGCAGAGAGGGGGATCTATTTCATCACTGGCAAACCTGACCATAATCAACTGGAGACACGAGGAACCGAGTGACATTTAACAAGGGCATGAGTGTTTTTCATCTTGCCAATTCCGTATACAGAAGTGGCCCTGCTTCTTCAAAAAGTCACTCTTTGGGTAAGAAAGACAGGCAGGGCTGCTAGGATGTTACATGAAGGAAAAGCGAAATGGCTTCTTTGCTTCAACATTATTTTTTTCACAAGACCTGATTAATCATGTATGAGTCACAATATCTGACCTCACTCCATAACATATTTCAACTTATCCATTATTTAAAGGATACTCCCCAGTTGGAACTTTTGTTTAAAACTGTGTTATACCAAAGTACTTCTCCTTCGGGCCACAGAAGTTGCCTCCAAAAAACAGAATCCACGGCTACTGTGAGTGCTAGGAGAAACAAACACTTAAATGTAAAGAAATAAACAGAGAATACTTTTCACGAATATTACCCGCAGACCTGTTCCACAAATTTCTCTTAAAACAGGATCAACTAAACCATGGTTGAATGGATGAAGACTTCATGCAACTATGACAGCCAGAAGGACGCTTGTGAAATGTTGTGAAATGAGGCTATGTTAATTGACATGAATTCTGATTTCCTGAAACCTGCCAAATTTATAATTTGTTGAAAGGTTACATAAGTTAACATAGCTCACAGAATTAAAGACAGAAACACAAAGGGCAAGTCTGCATACTGCACTAGTGTGAGAGCCCTAGTCCACGGGTGGGCAACATGTAGTCTTCCAGGTGTTGTTGGATTACAACTCCCATCAGTACCAGCGTGCACAACATGTGGCCTTCCAGATGTTGTTGGATTACACCTCCTATCAGTACTAGCAACAGCAACACAGCCAGTGGGGAGAAATGATGGTAGGCAGCATTTATTGACTTATGGAGGGCTATACTTTGTCTGGTCAATGGCAGAAAATATTTGGCCCTCCAAATATTTGCACAGCTCACGTAACCTCTTACTCTTGGTTATGATGATGGGACTTGAATAAGAAAATATCTGGAGATCCAAATGTTTATCAAGCCTAGTTTGAGGAAGTGACTCTACAATCTGCATAGGAATCTACCCAGGCTGCACAAAGACGATGTTGCGCCACCTGAATCTTTTCTGTGTACTCCAATACCCAGACATTTTAACATAAAATCCACTTTGTTTTCTCCAGTGGTTAAATCCCTATTTGGGGCATTCTTGCATGTCAGCATATAGGTAAAGCCTATAGCAGGGCTGTTCAACTTTGAACAGGCTGAGGTCTACTTTTTCCATCCCAAAGTGCCTGAGGGCTACTACACTAAAACTTCTACTTACGAATTTTATCCATTTTGAGCACACACTCATAAGTTTTAAAAAAAAGTAAGTGGAACAGCAGTTTCCCATAGGAATGCATTGAAAATCAATTAATCAGTTCTGGAGGGAACATATTTCAATGCACCATGGCCCTTGAACTGCCCCACTTGGCTGACACAGTGGGCTGGCAGACCCAGAACTTTGCTGGAGCAGTGGTGGTCCTTGGGATGGGGGGGGGAGGGAGGGATGGAGAACTTATCCCCTCACTTTTTTATTGATGGCCGGTGGGCTACTTTTGAACCCTTTGTGGGCTACCAGTAGGCCTGGCCTAAAGAAAGAATGTGTGTCTCACTCTAGATAACACGAATATGGTAAGTAGGTCTCTTTGATATTTTATCCGATAACTTCCACAATCTTTTACCATAAGGAACGTCTAGTCAGATTTCAGGGAGTTTAAATCCAAAACATCTATAAGGCCAAAGGTAAACCATCCCTGATGTAGCACCCAAGAAGTAGATCCAACTCATTCAGTGACACCTTGAAAACTTACCTAACCAAAAAGCTCCTGCGGGGACAGCATAGGATAACATTTTCACAAACGAGAGTCTTTTATTAAACAGCGTCATCAGAAGCATAAGCCCCAGGAACAGACAAAGCTCTGATCTGAAGACAATAATTGCCAAAGCAGAGAACCAGATGAATGCACGGTGCTTTTGCTGCATCCAAGATGTAACTGCCAACAGAACTAGTTAACAGACAAACAAATGCTGAATGTGTTGCCTTTCAAAAACAAGATCATTACAAAAGGTCAGGATGCATCAAGGCAATTAATAAACATTTGCAGTGACAACAACAAACAACTCATAAAACCAATCATAATGTACTTATCTAAACACATCATACCAAAATAACAACAAACATGCAGATTAATATGGTACCAGTAAATCTGGTGGCGATGATGAGACATGGCTGTCCGTACATTACTGAAAAACAAGTTTCCACTGCTCCTGACTCTTTTTCCTGGTGGGTGCAGCTGATGGAACTGGAATCCAACAACATCTGGAAAGCCACCAGTGCATGATTTTATATAGCTTCTAACTGGGTACATTGAGAATTCTACTTAAGCATTTTGCCATTCTTTATTTCTGGCCAAAAAGGCCCTGCTGCACCTTTCCCCAGGCCCTCTTATTATAAAGAAAGACAAGCTGATGCATGGTTTTCTCCTTCTGAAGACAGACAGGTAGACTCAAATTTTCATAAGATACACAGGACCAAGGCCATATTGGGCTGGAGAGATCAAGAGAGGCCGGTATACCTTGCGCTCAGCACTACAGTCCATTAGAATGGTGATGCAATTGACACAAGACAGCAGATAAGCTGTCTTTTTAGTCTTTTCAGTTCAGCAGGCCACTGTGATATCTGCACTTTTTCCAAGGGCAGCTGCAGAGAATGGCCAATTCAGCAGGGGGGATACAAGATGCAGAGAGACTTCTGAGCACTAAGAGCAGAGACATGGAAGGGGTAGTCCTCCAGATGTTGTTGGACTGTAATTCTGCTCGTTGACCATGCTAGCTAGGGCTGCTGGGAGTTAAGACCCAAATAGCACCTGGAAGGCCACACATTCAGCTACATCCAGAGTATTTTGTACATTCTGGGAAGCAAGTGGTTTATGTCACAGTTCTGCCGTATATAGTGTCTACCTACAAAGGACTTAACAAGGGACTATCTCACGTGCGTTTCTGTAATTTTGTTTTAAAGATATTTTGTTTTACATTTAGCTAGTGATAACATGAGAAGTGATTTATTTATTTATTTTTGCTCTGAACAATGACTTACCTATGGGGAGTGCAAACACATTGGGGAGCGTGCGAGTGCAGTAAAACATCAGGTGGAATTGCGTAGCAGTTATCAGGCAGAAGAGCACGGAGACGGTCGAACCAAACTGCTTTCTCACTTCTTTATGCATCCTCCACAAGGCATAGATCACGCTCAAACCCAGGCTTCCCCGGACTTTGGTTCAAGTGAAGGGTTAAGAAATTGTTATTCATCACAGAAACAAAACTTGGAATAAACTAATAATCATTTTAGCTGACTTATTAACCAACCACTATTAATATCGTTATTTTACTTAATTAGCTCAGCTTACCATTTATCCATTTATCATTTATTTTATTTTATTTATTTTTTTAATATTTCTAGCCTCTCTTTCTCTCCCAAAAGAACCCATGGTGGCTTAGGTCATGAAACTCCCTTTAAAAAAGAATTAAGCAACTACTGTACTGTATTACAGTGGACCCTTGTATAACAAATGGTTAGTATAACATGAAATTTGTACAACATAAAAATTCCGGAGATAGGGGAAATTTGCTTAACATAATTGCCTATGGGGCGAATCCGCACAACATAAAAATGGTCGTGATTAGGGATTACTCTGTTTTCAATGCATTCCTATGGGAAATTTATATAAAGGAAAATTTGCTTAATATAATTTCATTTGGAACAAATTAATCCCTTTATACAAGGTACCATTGTATATTAAAATGTTATTAAGATAAACTGAAATGTTATCAGTATAAACTGAAAACATTGCTTAATAGTTTTAGTTCATCTGTTTGGCCAGGGATGTAACCTTCAGCAGGGAAGGGAAGGGAAGGGAAGAGTCTGAGCCACGGCCAGCAGAAAGGGAAGGGGGAGGGGGAACTAATCACAGCAGCAACCACAGCCATTCCGGCGAACTTCTCCCATGTCGCAGGAACTGGAAACTGCCAGATGGGAGTAGCCTGTTAAGACGAGCACGACAACACAAAGTGCCAAGTGTGTTGTTGCATGAAATGGGCAGGAGGAATCAGAGAAGAACCCATACTTTTAGGCTCAAAGATACAGGTGGGGGATTTGAAGACACTACCACTCAGCTTCTACAAACAAGACCTTTTCTAACCAAGGCATGTGTTGGTTTATCTCTTGGCATAACGCTGGCCTTACACGTTTAACAAACATTCTTAACTCGAAGTAGACAGAGAATGCAGTCAATGATAATTCAGAGCAATGTTCAGAGGGCTCAGTGCCTGAATTCTTGTTGCAGTTACATAAGTGCCATAACTAGCTATCCTGTAGATGTGCAGTATAAAAGTCCACTAAACAAACAAACAAACAAACAAACAAACAAAATAAATAAATAAATAAATAAATAAATAAATAATAGACACAAAATTCCACAAGTTAATAAATCTCCAGAGGCATTACTTGTTGCACACTGAGTTACGCAACTAAATATGCAAGAGATGACATCTATGGAGATTTCTTATAGCAGTTGCTTTCAAAAGTAACAGCGTTTGCAGTATTGTGTGCAACAGGAATTCAGCCAATATTTCTTATTTTAAGAATTCTTCACCCTTGATTTCCTGATCAATCATCACCATCACTCACTGCCACCCTTCGGAGTTCTGCTGGGTCAGTGTCTTCTAACTAAAGATATCACTTTTTATTAATCTTTGTAAACCCAAAGAACAGTCCAGGGTGAGAAAACACTATTGCTCCTGATCCTCAAACTTTACTGTGCCTTGACTGCCGGCTACATCCCTGGAAAAGCCTATCAAAGACGGTATCACTATGGAAAAAAAGGAAAAGAGACACAGACCAGCATCAAAGTTTAATTAAACAGGTCACTGGATGCATGCTTTATGGCAGCATTCTCCAAACTGGCAGCTTCCAGGTGAGTTGTGCTACAAAGCCCATCATACACCAGTCAGCAAACAAATTGTGGGATTCATAATCCAATGCATCAGGCAAGTCCCAAGTCGGGAAAGCTCACTTAGGACTATAAAATCAGCCTATTTTAAAGAGTAAACAACAAATAACTACTAAGAGAAATTGAGTCAAGCTCAGTAACATTTGCCGTTTGCTCTTGGCGCTCCCTTTAAAACTAAGAACGGTAGTCAGAATCCTGTTCATGGGCAAAGTGTAACCACCCACCCACTGAGTTTGTGGCACAGTGGTTAAATGTCTGTATTGTAGCTAAAACTGTGCTCACGACCTGGGGTTCAATCCCACATAGCAGGCTCATGGCTGACTTCCATCCTACCGAGGTCGGTAAAATGAGTACCCAGGTTGCTGGGGGGTGGGGGGGAGGGAAAATGTGTAGCCTGCAAAATTAAATTGTAAACTGCCCAGAGAGTGCTGTAAGCACTATGAGGCGGTACATAAGCAGAACACTTTGCTTTCCTTTGCTTTCTCTGGCCTGCCATTGTGCAAAACTGTCCACAGTACGAGGCTTGGGACTTACATGTGCACAAGAGGTGTTGGGGCTTTGCGCAAACTCCTGAGCCTCCTTAAGACTTGATAACGCATAGGGTCGCTGCAGGTCTAAGATGACAATGACATCCAAAAAAAGGCCCCACCACTCACATTCTGTGTGAGCACAGAGAACGATGCCCATGATGCTTTAACTACATGGTGAATGGAATGAAACAAGACCTTTGCCTACTATTGTTAATCTATGCTACACTGCCTTTTGAGACTCTATTATTAAAACCTTCATAAACTAAGCCTTTTATACTAATACACCAAGCTGTGAGTACAACTGAAGACATTACAAGAGGACCTATTACACTTATAGTGCAACAGTTTACAAGATTACAATGTACTATGGAGTAACAGTGAGGGAAAATATTCTAGCATAGAAATATGTCCCACTGGACTGTGAACAACAGATCTCACCTATCAGCTGAGAGTAAAACTTTGACATTCGTAACAGAGACAGCACACAAATGGCTGGGCTCGAAAGTACCGCAATGAAAACTGGACCAAGGAACGTTCTTGGGACAACTCCAGGAAATTCATGATGATCATACTGCAATTTTAAAAGAAGAAGGCTGGTAATGGGGAAAATAACCAGAAAGAGCATTATATTGCATTATATTGTTACTATTTTAGATCAGAGTAAACAAATGAGATCAGATTGACATCTCCAAACTATTTACTCCAGAGCAGCCCTGTTTAGGTGTACGGGAATATTGTCATGAACTGCAGAAACAAAAGGAAAAAAACCTAGCAGTATTACAGTACCATTAAAAGCAATGACTATATTTCAGCGTGAGCTTTCACAAATGAACAATTCATTTATTTAAGACACGTGGCCCATTATGAGAACACTTTGTTGCAGTCCACATGACAAAAAAGGGGGGTTATAATCCCTAAAAACTCACAATGAAATAACTTGATTACTGTAATTAAAATTTCAGCAGGAAAAAAAGGGGGGGGTGCAGAAGGTGCCCCAATCCTTTTGTTTTTTGTCGTTACCTGAATGAACTAGCACAGCCATTTATTTACAGTATTTTATACCATTCGTAAAATAATCTTTCTCCCAATGAGGGTCCTCTAGGAAACTTACAACGGAATCACCTTCGTATAAAGTCTGACAGAGGATCAATTTACCTCAGACTTAAGCAATATGCACTCTCCTCCTACCAGCCATTCCTAGCCATGGCTAGGTTCCTGTTGCCCCTGCCAGTTTCATTGCTAAAATCCAGCCATTCTGTCATGAACCACAGCAGACGGGAAAAGCAATCTCACTGGGAAACCAAGCACACCCTCTCCATTCCGTGTTTCCTGACACAAGAGCTGGGATTAGGGGGATGGGATTCTGCAGAAACAGCAGCAGCAGGTGCAGAACGTTGCAGCCCCTATCAGTTCTTCAGAAGTCAACTTAGCCCATGTCCCAGCTCACTAACCTAAACTTAAAGATTTTGCATTTTGATGCCCTTTTCATCTGCACTTACATCTTTTGCACTAATTATGCCTCCGCCTTAACCTCTATCATTTTTGCTGTGTGGTCTGTCTGTTTATTTTAGCTTATTTGTGATTGAGAATGTGTGTATTATTTAACAGTTGATTGTATCTGGTGGCACTGTTTATCTTGTTTTTTACACCGCACAGAGTAGCTATTCGCTAGATGGGCAGCATAAAGGTTTAATAACTAACTTACTACCGTAATTAACTAACTAAACCAACCAACTAGCAATAGTTCCCCAGACTTTCAGATGGAAGCCATATCCAGCCGTGCCTAGAACAAACAGAAACTGGGTTTGTCATCTTTCCTATGGAGACTGTACTACCACCGAGCTAGAGCTCTTCCCATGGCCTTCATTCAAGTTATCTTGGCCCTCTTAAAACTGACAAACCTCCCAGTTTAAATCTGCACCTCTTCCTCAGTGGCTGTGTTCCAGGTTAAGTGACCTTTGGAGTCACAGCCCTCAAATAATCATATATAACCCATATAACCCCTCTCAACCATCTTGACAGAATGAAAGCTTTCTCTATGAAGCAGCACTTCAGCCCTCCTTCACCTATTTCTGTGCTTCCAAACCAAAGTGGGTTTCCATGTCTGCAGAACTCTTGAGGTAGCCATGCACAAAACAAAATACATTTCTTCACAGGACCCTAACTCCATTTTGCTCCTAGGGTTCCATAAGTAGTGGAAGACCTTCGGTTCGCCAGAAGTTTCGGACCGGAGTTCTCACAACCCCTTATTCTTGGACAAGGTGGTCAGGGCTCCTGGGAGTTCAATTCCAGGACATGTTGAAAGGCACAGGTTCCCCAACCCTACATTACACAAAGGCTATTCGTATAGATGGCCTTCAGTACAAATATTTCACTTTAATTTTTTAGGACCAGCTTTTCATATTGTGAGTTGAGCAGGAAATGAAGCAAACATATCAAGTAAGGACTTAATCCTCAGCCATCAGGAAGAGAAACACATAATAGCACTTGTCTTTGACCCAGTCAAATAACAGGATCCCCCCCCCCCCCGGCCGCAGTTCATACATTCTCTATTCAGTTGAGAATCCAAAATGAGATAATCATGCAATACCTGTGTACACCTGCAAGCTTGAAAGATGCTAATAGTTGTTTGAAACCTACTTTTTGATCTGGGTGAAAACAACTCAACAGCCTCACATCTGAAGTGAGGGAAACATCTTAAAAGAAGAGCCCCATTCACCTTTTCCAAGTCCAGCCGATGGTACAGGATGTCATGGGTGGCTTGTAGGTTAAAACTCTCCTCTACTTTCGTAAATGGGCAAACTGCTAAGTGTGTGAAAGCAACAGTGATGATCAGCAACAGCAGCAGGTACTGTCCACCCAACTGTTTCTTCTCAGCCATTCTGGATAGGAAATTCCCATTTACATCATTGTAATAAGACTGTAACTGAAAAAAGAAACAAACATTTCTGTTAATTTTTGCCTATTTCAAAAACAAATCAAAACAAAAAACACTTTAGGCACATAGCACAAGCTAGATACACCAACATATCATCCGATGTAATGTAAGCATCTCCAGGTAGATGCACCTGTCATCATTTACAGTATTTTCTTGTCCCTGGGGTAGTGAAAACATGGTAGCCTTCCCCAACTTGATGCTCTCCCAGATATCCTGGATTACAATTCCCGTCATACTCAATCAGCACAGCCAATAATGGATGGAGTTAACGGGAAGTCTACTGCAACCAACTTCCCCCTCTAATTTTCATCTCCATTGCATGGGGCTCTTTTCTGAGAACATGTGTGTGTGAAGCACACATGTATGTGCAAAGCAGATGCACATGGAACTCTCCCCTAAGCAGGTTCTGCTGTGTCCATAATTAAAACACTTGCAACGAGTGTGCAGGGGTGGAAAGGCCCAGCACAGATGGAGATTGAGCTGGACTACTTAGAGGGAACCTTGACCCTAACATATATATAGAACATCAGATAGGAGATGAGATGTAATTGTTTTTTAAAACACGTAATTGTTTTAGACCCACCCATTGCATTTCTTTTATCAAGAATCATTTGTTCTGCCTTCATTATGAAGTCACACTCCTTATCCTCCATATACAATGGATATAAATTTTATTTAGGCAATTTAATCCAAGACCACAAATGAAACAAAGACAGTTGCTACCTTTAAAAACACAATCTTCTGACTTGTCACAATTTCAATTTTCCCTACATACTAAACATTCCAAGAAAGCCTTACTATTTAATATATTTTTGATATTTGATATTTTATTACCTACCAGATGGTGCAAGAATAAACAACTCAACAACATTTCATATTTTTCAAAGGTGAACAATTTTTAGATTTGATGGTCCTATCCTACCCCATAGTCTTTTTACTGACTGTGCAACCTTAAACTAAATAAATTGCTTCCATCTAGTGAAACAATTCTAATCCATGTTCTACAGTGGTCAAATGCCTTTGGACAGCCTGCAAGTTAATTACGATGGCAACAGCTTGTCCTTTTACTGACCTCTACCCCATTATCTACTGTTTGGAGACATACTTCTATATCTGAAGTTCCATTTAGATATTAACGCCAATATCCTGTTCAATACATGCAGAGATGCAATGGAAGGAACTGCTTCTGACTAGTCATATGCAACCCACTCAAAGTCCTTATGGCAACTTCTAAAGCTGGGCCACCATGCACTGAAATACTGAACTATGGCTGGAGCTAGTAGTACACCAAGGGGTGGGAAAAGTGCTAGAGAGAGCTCAGAAGAAGTGTCAGCACAGCTAACAGACCAGATAATTGTAGCTGCCTTATGTGGAGGAGGCACCAGTGGGAAATGTAGCTCAATCAGGTATGAAAGTCAGTTTTGGTGCATTCCATTTGCTCTACATCTGATAACCTATCAAGACTCAAAATCTGACCTGAGATACAGATTAATAATTGGAAGAATTGCAAGCTTCTTTCCCAATCCATTTCACAGACTTTCATAAAGACTCTCTATCAAACCAGACTCCGCAAGCTGCCGTAACAATCTTACACTCTGGAATTACAGATGGGCAATCTCTTCAATTAGAAACCCATTTGTTTGCTGAGACAGGCTATACTCAGACAGCCACTGTAAATTATGCGATAAATGTCAATATTGATATTTTCTGCATTTTATTTCCCATGGATTCCACTTTCTCAAACTCTCCCTTTCTATACAAAAGTAAGACTAGACTATGGGTGATACCTTCATAGGCTGCTACAAAAATAACAAAAACGTTGCTGAGCTTTTCAACTGTGTGTATGGATGCATGAACACATGTATGTATATTTGTAACACTGGGTGATCTTGCAGCAGCATGGAAGTTTATGCCAAAATAAACGGTTTATTAGGGAGGCACAAGACTATAGATTCCAACATGAAAACAGGTGAACACTGAATAGTTCAGCTTGATCTACAGTGGCCTAAATAGAAAGGCATTTTTATCAGCTTATCTATAAAAAGGTCATTGGGACCCTCATCCACCCATAATTCTGTTAATTGTCATTATTAAAAGAATCACAGGTGGTACATTTTGCATTTCAGTGCTGTTTGACCTGTATGATACACAGCTACGCTGGTAACAACTCATATGGATCCAATTAAGTGGACCGTAGTCCACTTAACAAACTTTAAGGGCTTTTAATGAGCAAATCATGCCTGAATTATCTCTGGAGGCAAAATATGTTGCAACGGAGGCAGTCCTACTTTGGGACACACAATGAGAAGGAAGAATTCTCTAGAAAAGACAATGCTGCAAAAGGTAGAAGGAAGCTGGAAAAGAGGAAGGCCAAATATGAGAGGGACTGTTTCCCAAAGGAAGACACAGGTTTGAGTTAGCAAAACTTGAGTGGAGTCTTGTTGAAGACCGGAGAGCGATGACTTGACAGCCCAAAACAAACACACCCAGTGGTGCAGTGGTTAAATGCCTGTACTGCAGGTCAAAACTGTGCTCACGACCTGGGGTAGCCGGCTCTTGGTTGACTCAGCCTTCCATCCTTCCGAGGTCAGTAAAATGAGTACCTAGCTTGCTGGGGGGCAATGTGTAGCCTGCATACTGTAATTAAAACTGTAAACCTCCCAGGGACTACTTGAAGTGGTATGGGGTGGTATATAAGCAAAACACTTTGCTTTTGCTTTCTTATAGGTGATCAAGATTCTCTCGTGTTTATGCTCCAAACACCAGCCGTCTGGTTTAATCCGGCCAGCAACCCATACATTTCTATTCTTATTTGTTTTTCTAAATACAGTGGTCCCTTGTAGAAAGGAATTAATTCGTTCCAAATGAAATTCTGTTAAGCAAAATTTCCTTTATACAAATTTCTCATAGGAATGCATTGAAAACAGAGTGATCCCATTTTTATGTTGTACAGATTCGCCCCATAGGCGATTATGTTAAGCAAATTTCCCCTATCTCCGGAATTTTTTATGTTGTACACATTTTATGTTATACAAACCATTTTGTTATACAAGGGTCCACTATAAATAAAACGAGGCTTTCCCACAAGCTACCAGTCCTTCAAAACGCCATTATCTTCGTCGAGTTTTAAATATGACATGATGCTCTCAATCCGAATTCCTTCTCGCTTCAAAGCCATCCCCCCGCCCCCGATGTGCCTGCCCATCTTCCATCCCCATTCTCCGCCCTGTTTGCTGCCGCTGAAGTGGGTGGTGGTGGGAGTGGGAGAGAGGTCGCCTTCTTATGGGTCCTCTTTCGTCGTCCACCTCCCTTTAGGGCTTCGGGCCCTAAAGACAGAAAAGCAAGCCCGCCGCCGGCCAGACCTTGGCGAAGAACGACACAGCCAGGAGCGCCTTCCTCCCGCCCTCTCCCGCGGGTTCCCCATCAACCTGGACTCACCCAGAAGACACCCACGTGGCCCCCTCCATGCAGCGCAATCCCCCCCTCCCACGCGCACGAGCACGTGACTACGGGGGTTCCGGGCCCAAGGAAAAGGGCGGGGCCAGGGCTGCACGTGGATGAGGCCGGAACCCGGAAGCGGCAGAGTCTGGGCACGTGCGGTCGCCTCGGAATGAGGGCAACGCTAAGGATCGGGGTGGGTAGGTGGGTGTTTGTGGGTTCTTTGGCAGCGGAGCGACTGAAACGGAAATGATTGCAGCCCGCCGTCTTGATCAATGGATTCCGTGCACTTGGCTGGCCAAGAAGCTTTTTTAAACAAAAAAAGGAAATTGAACATGGCTGCTAGATTCCACACACACAGAGAGACACGCATCGCGGTTGGAGTTATAACAATTAAGGAGAGGAACTTGTACCCCAGTCGCAACCCAGCCTCGTCTCCATCGAAGTGTTGATTTTTCATAAATCCAACGTATTTGCTTTTAATTTCCTCAACATTGTTGCCCTTTGCAGTGAGCATTCCCGTGATGTGTCTACAATAGGATCGCTTCCGTTTCATCATTTTTGCTTTTAGAGAGTTCAAACTTAATTCAACTCCCTTACAGTATTTGCATGTTTGATTATCCGTAGGAGTTATAAATCCCCCCCATTTAAAACCCACCTTTCAAATGAATAAACGGTCCTCCTCTTGTTTTCAACGCCTGTCGATCTCTCCACATGTATAACCTGGGGGGGGGTCAACATTGGTCCTTGATTTCAGAATTTACGGAAGAGACCTCTTGGCTTGCCTTTTGTTATCTCCTCCTTCAGTGCTGATTTTTGCGTTTCGTTTTCGTCCTTATAATGAAGCTGCTGAAAACTTGCATTTAGGATACTTCCCTCAGTTTCGTCACCGTTTGCTTCTGGTCCTTAACCGTTTCACGAGGGTCTCATTCATCAGCCCTCCCTCCGCCTGGCCTTTCCTGTGTATATACACAGAAGTTTCACACGCACACAACTGTTTTCTTTTAGATGTACTTGCAGGAGTTTTATCCCCGTCATTTAGTGGTGTGCTTTGTTGTTGTCATATTGATGTGTGCATTCGAACCTACTACAGTGGTACCTTGTATAAAGGAATTAATTTGTTCCAAATGAAATTATGTTAAGCAAATTCTCCTTTATACAAATTCCCACAGGAATGCATTGAAAACGGAGTAATCCCATTTTTATGTTGTACAGATTTTCCCCATAGGCAATTATGTTAAGCAAATTTCCCCTATCTCTGGAATTTTTATGTTGTACAGATTTTATGTTATACAAGCTGTTTATACAAGGGTCCACTGTATATTATTCCCCCCCCCCAAAAAAGGAGGAGATAGGTAATATTTCCTTCGATCTTATTTATGTTAGCGTGTGAGCCTGCAGCCTCCTAATCTACCACATGCGATACATCGTCCTTTCCTATAGGCAGAAATAGCCCTGCGCCGGCGAAAGGAACCCCAACGTTCGGCGATCGTCGTGGCATCTCCGGCGGGACGTAAACCTAGAGCTCGGCTGCCGGTTTGCTCTGCCCCGCCTCCTCCTCGACACGTGGGGTTCCTATTGGCTCGGAGCGTGGCGGGCTCCGATTGGACCACGTCCCGGCGGCCGAGCGGCCGGAGGATCCCGAGCCGGCCGCGGGATTGGTTGGCGGGTTTACGAGAGGGGGAGGGCTTGCCTCGGGATTCTGAATGGCCCCGGCGCCGCGCCGGGTTCCCATCAGTGTCGGGTGGGTGGGAGGGGGACGGATTGTGTAGGGGCCATGCCCGGCCGGGGCTCCAAAAAGGCGGGCGCTCTGTGAGCGGGGCTCCCCCAGCGATGAGACTCTCGGCGGGCTGGAACCCCCGCCGGGCACGGCGGTGGCTGAGCGCTGCCCTCGGTCCCCCGGCCGTCTTCCTCCTCCTCCTCCTCCTCCTCCTGCCGCCGCCTGCCTTGGGCTCGTCGCCGGATCGGATCCAGCAAGCCTGCGACACCTGCCGCGGGATCACCAAGCGCTTCGGCCAGGTGAGAGCCCCTGGGGGTGGGGTGAAAAAGGCCCTCCCGCCCTCTTGCTTATCCTCCCCCCCTCCAGCGAAGTCCTCGAGGCGTGCTCGGGTTTCCCTTCCTCGCTTTCCCCTTTCACAACAACCCCGCGGGGTCGCACCCTTCCTGCCACCCGAAGCTACCCCGTGAGCTTCGTGGGCCGTGGCTGGGTCGGGATTTGAATCCGGCTCTCATCCGGACTTTGTCTGGCGCGCCGCAGCCCGCTGGGCGGTCCGTGGGGTTAACTGGTTGATTAAAATTTATTTAACTCGCAGCGCTAATATGTACCCGTGGTAAAAATAATAATAATAATAATAATTACACCATCGTGTTTTTGCACAGCATTGCACGTTACCATGCTTTAGTTGCATTAAGCTGTGAATGACAGAGCTCTTGGTTGGTTTGTTGGAGTTTATGCACCCAAACGGATTAAAAATTGCCTTGGCTTTGCTTTTAATCAAGTGGGTGTTTTGTTTTGTTTGTTTGTTCTTGGTTTCTTTGGGGGATCAGCGTTCTTAAAATGTAGGCAATGTACACAACAGGCAAGCAAGCGACTTCTGTGACATGGCACCAACATCCCATTCTGTGTATTTTATGCTGTCTTGAAAGTTGGCAACACAGACAGCACAAGTGAAGTAGTCTGCTGGTACCCAGAAGCTGGATTTTGTCTTGTTGTGAAAAAAGAAAAATACAAGGGATAAGGGATTTACAAACACGTCTCTTTGAAGCTGTCAATCTTCTTCAATGGTGAGATACTATTTAGCAGCACTTGACGCTCCCGTTATCTTAAGGTGATCATTTCTGTTCTGCAGGGTTTAACAGATACTGCAAAAAAGAATTTTGGGGGTGGCAACACAGCTTGGGAAGAAAAAACACTATCAAAGTATGAGACCAGGTATAGTATATGTTCTGTTTTTTTCCCTCCTGTGAGATTAGTTCTGCTCAATGTTGGCTAAGATGCTTTGGAATGAATGCAGCAGTATGTTTAGGTTGAACACTTTCTGTAGGGCAAAATTAGAGTACTGTACAGTGGTACCTCTACTTACGAGTTTAATCCATTCTGGATGCATGCTCATAAGTTGAATAACTCTTAAGTAGAGCAGCCATATCTTTAAAAATAAATAAAATAAATGTAAGTAGAGCAGATCGCATCTAAAAATTTTAAGGCAGCAGTTAAAACGCCAGTGGTTTTCTGCTCTTCAAGTCGAATTGATCGTAAGTAGAGATACCAGCATATTATAAATAAAAAATAGAAAGCGTGAGGAATTGAAGATCTTTTTCTTTTGTCAGGATTGAATTATACAACAAGTGCTTTGGCTTGTTTTGTTACTCTCCTGGTATTATTCTTCACCATTCATTTTTCTTTAATGTATTGCTGTAAAAATATACTGTATGTAAAAATATATTGCTCTGGGTCACACTAAAAATATCTTAGACCTGTTAAATCTTCTAGTTCACATCTTATTTCTTCTCTCTTTTTTGGCCAGTTCTAGCCATAACGTTTGCCATAACATTTTACTTGAGCAACAGGTGATTAATGCTTTAGAAATTACCATTGTGTTCTGATTTGAGAACATGATGTTTCAACACATAATTTGCCAATTTCTGACATAATGGCAAACTGTACTACCCAGATTGTTCAGTAACTTAGGAATCTGACTGTGGAGCTAGATGTTGGGAGTTTGATTCCCCGCTGTGCCTCCTGTGAGTAGAGCTAGCGTCTGTGGCCTTGGCCAAGCTGTGTGTTGTGCCGTTATAGTTATGGCCGACTCTTCCTGACCCCACGTCCATGGAGTTTTCTTGGCAGGAATACCGGAATGGTTTGCCAGTTCCTACTCCAGTCACCTACAGCACCTGGTATTCCCTGGTGGTCTCCCATCCAAGTACTAACCAGGGCTGACCCTGCTTAGCTTCCGAAATCAAGCTGCACAGTCCCAAACACCCCCAGAAGAAAGGAATGATAAACCAGTTCTGAGTATCCTTTACCTAGAAAACCCGGGAAAGAGTCACCATGTGTCAGAATTGACTTTATGGCAGATTATTATTATTATAGTTAATGCATACAAGGAGAATGATGAATTATCTATGTGAAAGGAGGGTGTGTGGCCTCGGAATGTGATTCTCAGTGCTGTAAGCCTAAACTGGATATCTCTTATTTGCAGAGTCACATAAGTAATATTCTATGATTATGGGACTGTTTTCTGCTACCCTTGTTTCTTCTTGATGTAGCTGCCCTTGTTAGGCCAATGAACCCCTTTAAAGCAACTAATATGGCACTGCCTGTTTGGTAAGGAAGGCAGTTCATAGCTGTGCCATGTGAGTATAGTTAGGGCTGAATTACTTGTAGTTGGAATGGAGAATGTGTAGCCTTTCATGTGGTGTTGGACTGCAGCTCTCACCATCCCTCACCATTGGCCGTGCTAGCTAAGGCTGATGGGAGCTGTAGTCCAGTAACTCCGGGAGAGCAATAGGAGTGTGCTGTTTCATTTGGGAGGGGGCCTGAGACTCCAGGCAGAATTCTGGAAGCTTCTTCTTTTTCCTCTCTTTTTCTTAGCGTTTCTCCCACTTGGTGGTGGGGTCCACTATTATTGTTTTGGCCTTCCACTTGGCATGGTGATAGGCTAGGTCTGGGCAAACCCAGGACAACGTCATGTCATTGTCAAGGGTGTTCTGGAAGAGACACTCCAAAAACATAAATCTGCCAATGTCTAGGACTAGGCTTTGCCCCTACAGGGAAAGGCTTTCAGGTTATTTACTTGAAATGCTGACATTATATCATCTTATTTGTCCCACTCTCTGCTACTATGTTTCCCAGGAGTCATGGTTCTTCAGGAAACACCCTCTGTAGAGCCAAATGGGCACCGAGTACAGCTGCCAGCCTCCTGTGTGCCCAGGCGGGTCTTGGTCCCCTGGTCATTCGTAGGATGGCAGGGGTGATTGACTGATCAGGCACAGTGGATGCTGGGGGTTGTGCTCTTGCTACTTTCATAGAATCATAGAATCATAGAGTTGGAAGAGACCTCAAGGGCCATCTAGTCCAACCCCCTGCCATGCAGGAACCCCATCACAATATTTCCGACAGATGGCCATCCAGCCTCTGCTTAAAAACCTCCAAAGAGGGAGACTCCACCACCCTTTGTGGCAGCATATTCCACTGCCGAACAGCTCTAACTGTCATGAAGTTCTTCCTAATGTTCAAATGGAATCTCTTTTCCTGTAGTTTGAAACCATTGCCCCGAGTCCTAGTCTCTGAAGTCATGGAAAACAAACCTGTTCCCTCTTCAATATGACATCCTTTCAAATATTTAAACATAGCTATCATATCCCCCCTCGGCCTTCTTTGTAGGCTTTATAAATGGTCCATTCCAAAGAACTGTGACTACCAAGAGGTACCCTGGTGGGAGGGGTGAAATGAAAAGAAATGAAACCAGTGTCAGTCGGAAATAACCTGAAGGACCTTCTGCCTAAGTACCTGCAGATTTGTGTTTGTGGAATCCAACTCCCCTTTTTAAACAAAACTGTACTTCTGCTAGCCCTAACCTCACTCTCTTTGCAGAAGACGACTGATTTATTTCTTATAGTGTAATTTTAAGCATACAGGGAGATTGCTCAGAGCAGCTGGAAGAAAGAGGGTGGTGGCCTTCTAAATCCCTTACCATTTTCAAATCTTGTTTTCTGAAAAGACTGGCCGAAATCCATTAGTAAATGGCAACTAGAGTAGGCTCATGGATTCAGTGGAGATTTGTTGAGTTATTCCCCCATAGGTCCCATTGATTCAGTAGGTCTACTCGAGTTGTGACTTGCTACTGGATTTCAGTTTCTTCTTTGAAAGTCACATTGTTCTCTCTTAAGCAATGCTTATCTCTAGCCTTGGCATTTGCGGAACACTAGGGGAACACTTTGAAGCGTATATTTAATGGACTTTCTAAAAGCACGCAAGCTGGCTGCTCTCAACCTTGATTATCTTCGTCTTCATTACAGTGGCTGAAATTCAGTTGCACAGCTTCATGCCATGAATCAAAGAAATAAATACATTTTTCATAGTCATTTTGAGGCAATGAAAGGCTTTCTAGAGCCCACCCAGCCCCCTTTCCGGGTTTTGTGAATCCCTAAGGACCCTGTTCATCCATAGGCAGACTTTGGGAGCAGTGAAATGGGAGGGAGATGATTTAAAGCTGGAAAATTGCAGCCACCCACCCACCCTAGGCAATTTTGTTTAGGAATATGCACTTGTAGATTCATTGGAACCTAGTCCTGGTGCAGTGGTTCTCAACCTTCCTAATGCCGCGACCCTTTAATACAGTTCCCCATGTTGTGGTGACCCCCAACCAGCGACAACAACTGCCTGTGTAGATATCTGTTGTGCTAGGTTGACACATTATTCATTTACCACATGGTGGCCATCTAGAAACTGCTCTGTCCCACATGAATCATCTATAGGGGGGCTCACTATTCATGCTGGCATTTTAACATAAAACCCTAGGTGAGCGAGACAGGAAGGGGCTTCCCCCTCCCTTGAAAAACCCTCCAGCATTGTTTCATGTAGGTATGGCCTTTCTCCCTTAAGTCATAGCTTACTATCCCTCCGCCCCCAATCAGGCACATAGATATTTACAAATTAAATTTAGAAGAGGCAGCCCTCTGGATCCACCTGTCCCCCTCTCCCCTGCTATCGTTCAAGAGGTCTCATAAAACAAATAAAAACATTTTAACTCTGGCAGGCTTTTCAAAACCAACCAAAAGAAGAGCTGCGGAGAGCATTACCGTTTTATATCTAAATGCCACCCTTTTTCATCTGTTTTCAGATGGTATGATAATTTAGCTTCATGTTATTGCACTGATTATGTTATGGTTCTTTTACAGCACTTGCTATTGTCATGAACCACTGGTTAGATGGGCAGTACAGAAATTAGTCATAGAATCATGGAAGGGGCCAGCAAGGCAATGAATTCCAACCCCCGGCTGCCAGGGGGTTGCCCAAATTTCTCCTGAAGGCCACAAGCATTAGAGCGCTCACCACCTCTTGAAGTCAGGAGTTCCACTGTCGTACTGTTTTAACAGTTGGGAAGTTTTTCCTGATATTCAGCCAAAACTTGAGCTCTCTTATTCATACAGAAAAAAAAAGACAGAAATAGATAGGTAGGTAAGGAGATAAGTAGATAGATAGGCAGGCAGGCAAATAGAAGTCACCATCTGTGCTAGCTTATCAGATAGAAACTAATGAAAAATGACATTAAGGACCAAAACCTTGTGGCACCGGAAAGACAACAGCTGAATGTGAGCTTCCATGGGTCACAGCCCCTTCCTCATCCAGGAGAGGTACCGGGGGGGGGGGAGAGACTTCCTCCTGCCTTTGAGGAAGGGGGCTCGGCCACGAGAGCTGACCCTGGAAAATGTGGTGCCCCTCTCCACGCAGCAGCAGTGGTGCCTCTCCCAAGGTTTCTGCCACCTGTGGCAAGGCATTCCTCAGGTTGTTCCTGGTCCCCGGGGCTCCTCCCGCAAAGGTACGGATGGGAGACTCCACCGAGAGCCTTTCCCCCCAACACCAGAGCCCAGGAAGCCCCGGGAGAGAAAGGGGGAGGGAAGGAGGGAGACTCTCAGGATGGGAGCCAATAGGAGGGAGCGGCAAGCGGGCATCGGGGCCACTGGCGGGGCTGCCGGGAGGCAACTGTCCTGACCCAGCAGAAAGACCAGGAGGGCGCCTGTGGCTGGCTCACCAGTGGAGGTGATCATGACCATGTGGGTTCCTGCTGCCTGGCCAGGCGATGCAGAGATGAAGGAACAGCGGGCTGACAAAGGGAAGCTTTGGGATAAAGCCATGGCAACCAGCAGGCGGCTGACTGGGGCTGTCTACTACAAGTGCCTGCCTAGAAAAATGAAAAGGGAGAAGAGGCAGGCTTGTTCCTCTGTGTCTAGGAGCTAAAGGGAGGGAGAGATGGGGAGCTGCCTGCCTCGCTGCCGTCCCCCTCCTCAGCCCAGCCGCACAGCCAACCTTAAAGGAGAGGCATAGGAAGAAAGGAAAGTGGTGGCTCAAAGCCAGCAGGTAGGGGAGTCTAGCGGCTCACGTCAATCCCCGTGAAAGGGTCATTCAAGCCCCAAAGGGGTCCTGACTCCCAGGTTGAGAACCACTATCCTAGTGTAAGTTTGTGATCTTGGAAGTGATGTATATTTTCAGTGCTAGCAAATGGCCCTGGGCTTTACCTGAGTTCAAATCTCTAGAATCCAATCCTTTATCTCAGCACCTTCTCCCTGCAACCCCCTCATACAGTTGAATTACTTTCTCTCCCTTTTTCTTCCCACCCTGTTATTCATTGAGCGTTTCCAAGGAGTGCGGGTCCCTAAATCCCATAGCCATCCTGGATTGCTATTAGTGAATATTTGGAGCACACATGTCCAAAAACGTATAACTTGATTCAGAAGCTGTCCATTTCTGAATGCAAATCTTTATAGTCTTTAAAAGGGTGCAGTATGTGTTACTACAATTAGCTTCACAATGACACAGCAGGCAGTAACAGAAGAAGAGTGAGTTTTGTACATGTCTTGTAGTCTATAGGTCACCCTACCCCAATCACTACCTCCAGTTTAGTTAAAAATCCATTATTTAAGACATACTATTTAGTGTGCCCCTGCAGATCTCCAAACTTATTTTCTTTTAAAATATGTAGCCTATTTTTTAAGCCAGACCATCCCAAACCACCCCTTCTCCCTGTAACAAAATATATAATTGATTTATGAATATTTATTGTCATGATTTATTTAACCAATCAGATAGCTTGTGGGCAGGGCTGGCAGGTACATATGAACAGGCATATGCTCCTGTGACAGTTAGGGATTGGATAGGGTCTGGAATATGACAGAATACCAGCAATTGTTCTTGAGAAAACCAGCTAGATAGGGCCGTGTAATGTCAGTTAGTTAGAGTGATGCCTGAATAAATCTCTAAAGTTTTATATAAAACCAAATACCTGAATACAAAGTGAATGTTAACTATATTTTGATGTAGCAGTAAACTTATTTTTCATGTTTCAACCTCAAACAATCTGTGTGAGACTCCAATGACTTGTAAAAATATAGTAAGTGAATTTTTAAAATAAAGGTGGCAGCGTCAACTCCTGGGATCGTGGTAATCTCCATCCAGCTATTTTCATGTGCTGCAAAAACAAAGGGGCAGACAGGAGCTTGCTTTGTTCATATAGATTTCTAAGTTCCATCACTTTCTCGACCTGACCCATCATCCGCATATTGTGGATTTTCAAATATCACGGGTCAGGTCGGTTCCCTAACTCCCGTGATAGGCGGGGGTTTACTGTATCATGGTAATAACCAAAAAATGAACAAAGCTAAACCCACCCTGATTTCTCTTTCTTTTTACATAGTGAAATTCGTCTTGTGGAGATAATAGAGAACCTGTGTGACAGTAGTAATTTTGAGTGCAACAACATGGTTGAAGAGCACGAAGAGCATATAGAAACATGGTGGTTTAAATGGTAAGTGAGAAATGTTAAGGTATCCTACTAGATATAAGAGAGACATAATCCAAAACGAGTGTAGATAATTAGTTTCCATATAACCTTGTTCTCAAACTATGGGTAGTCCACTACTAGTTCAATAAGTGCCTAATTACAGTGCAAATCATGGACTTAGATAAAATATACAGAATATGGACAAAATGTATGGTTACCAAAAAATTTTTTAAGGTGGCAAGGATTTTATTGCAGTAATTATTTTCCAAAGGCATTTCCAAAAAGTACCTGTGCAAATTAAGGTTCAGTATCACTATGCATAGTAGCACCAATGTTGGCTAATGGCATGCTTTTCTGATACAACTTTTGAGAACAGCTGGATAAAGGTTTTAATGGCTTGCAAGAGCTTCATGCATTCATTTCTAGCAGGTTATGGTTGAATTCTGAGGTCTTTGTTAGTGCTGTCACAGTTAACCAATAGATGCTCCTGCAATACATGTCGAGGAACATTATACAGTCGTCCCCCTCCATTTCACGTGTCATATACTGCGGTCCCAGTATATTGCGGGACCACAGTATATGAAACAAAGGGCTCCTGAGGCAAGCTGCATGGGCCGTTTGAGGCCTCCTGCACTTACCCCAGTCCTGGCGCTGACCCAGAAGGGACTCCAACAGGCTTCCCAGGCCTGTTGGAGGCCTCAGAAATGGTTTCCGGCGACTAGAAGGGACTTCCGGATCACCGGAAACCACTTCTGGGGCTTCTGACAGGCCCAGGAAGCCTGTTGAAGGCCCATTTGGGGCAGTGTCATGCCTCAGGTAAGTATAGGAGGCCCCAGATAGCCCCCCCAGTCCCATCCCGACCCAGCATCCGTATACAGTAGACCCTCGTATAACGGATGGTTTGTACAACGAAAAATCCGTACAACGGGGAAAAAATCCCCCCCCCGCGGCCACCTCCGTCCACCACCTGCGGCTGCCCGGGAAGAGGACGAGGGGCGGTCGGGGAGAGGGGAGGGGAGGGGCGGCAGGCACGGAGGGGGGCGAGCCAGGGAGGGGTGCCCTTACCTGGCACCTGCACAGGGGTCCTCCGCTTGCCGCCGCCGCCGGTGCGCCCTCCTGCGTGCCTCCGGGGCTCCGGCAAGAGGTGAGCGCGGGGGGGGGGATTCCCCGGGCGGTCCCATCCAAGGCCGCGCGGGAAGAGGACGCGGGGCGGGAGGGGAGGGGAGGCAGGCCGCCGCCGCCGGTGCGCCCTCCTGCCTCCGGTAAGAGGTGAGCCGGGGGGGGGGATTCCCCGGGCGGTCCCGTCCAAGGCCGCCCGGGAAGAGGACGCGGGAGGGGAGGCAGGCCGCCGCCGCCGGTGCACCCTCCTGCCTCCGGCAAGAGGTGAGCCGGGGGAAATTCCCCGGGCGGTCCCGTCCAAGGCCTCCCGGGAAGAGGACGCGGGGCGGGAGGGGAGGGGAGGCAGGCCGCCGCCGGTGCACCCTCCTGCCTCCGGCAAGAGGTGAGCCGGGGGGGGATTCCCCGGGCGGTCCCGTCCAAGGCCGCCCGGGAAGAGGACGCGGGGCGGGAGGGGACAGGAGGGGAGGCAGGCCGCTGCCGCCGCCGCCGGTGCGCCCTCCTGCCTCCGGGGCTCGGCAAGAGGTTTGCGGGGGGGATTCCCTGCCCACCCCCCTTCGCCCACCCCCAAAAAACCTAGCGCCGCATTGGAATGCATTGGAATGGATTAAATCCAGTTTCAATGCATTCCTATGGGAAATTAGAATTTGTATAACGGAAAACTTGTATAACGTAATTTGATTTGGAACGAATTAATTACGTTATACAAGGTACCACTGTATCTCTGATTTTCCATTATCGCGGGTCGGATTGGGTCCCAAACCCCCACGATAGGCGGGGGGTTACTGTACAATATATTCATAGGACCGGATCACATCTATTCCATTAGCAACTAAAAGAGATGGTTTATTTACTTTACTGCCCAGAGTGGCCATGGCTGCCAGATGGATGATGTAAAAGTCTTAAAAATAAAAATAAATAAACAATATTTTCAAACGTTGTCAGTTCCAGCTGGGATCAAAAAGGCAAGTTTGTCCTTGTGTATAATCACCTAGCTGCCAAGCCTGTGGGCCTACAACTAATTCTGCCAAAAAAAAGAGTGGGGGGGGGGAATGGAAATTGCTACCATTGAGCAAAAGCAAAAGATGAGGAGAAGCTGGCCTCTGAGAATGAAGGCAGAAACCACCATTGTCACTGGCAAAAGTCTGGCTGCCATCTAGCAATAGCATCTGGGTAATGTGTGTGAGAGTATGCAGAACAAGGCTCATTGGTGTGTATTCTTTGAAGGGTCGAGCTAGCTTTTCATGCCTCTTTCCTCAAGACTGCACATTTGTCAACTACATGTGACCTGAAGACACTGCGCATTCCAGAATCTGCATATTGCCAGATACTCACTTCAGACAAAGCCGATGAAATATGCACCTTCCCTAAGTGGACATGCATTGAACATGCTTTAGTGCAGATTCATGTGACAAAATGTCATTTTTAAGGTGCTGACGTTAGCCCTCCCTCCTTTAGAATCTTTCTATCTTTTGAGACCACAACACAATAATGTCTTCATTTGTTTATGTATATGTGTGTATGTTTGTGTGCTGCATTTGCATATTTAAAAGTCATGTACATGGATTCTGTTTTATTTAGGAAGTTCTTTTCTTCATTTTGTTTTACAGGAAGAAAAAGTACCCTGACTTGTTTAACTGGTTTTGCATAGAGACCATTAAAGTTTGCTGTCCTTCTGGGACACATGGTCCAGACTGTGTTGGTAATTTAATAATAATAATAATAATAATAATAATAATAATAATAATAATAATAATAATAATAATAATAATAATAATAATAATAATTGGAGTCATTCTTTAAAATGGTAGTATAGAGAAGCTTTGATTTTAGCTTTGTACTATCAAAACTGGATTTTTCTACAAATAGAATCTTTTTATCTAGGGATACAGCTGGGTAGAGAGGGTTGTTGGGTTTGGCATCACTTGCATTGAACCACCTGAGATGGTGACTGGCTAGTTTTACTTTTCAGCCCCAGAAGTAATGATGTAAGTGGAGAGTGGGTGGAGTCTCGAGTGAAAAGAGTAGTAAGCGGTAGTAGTTTCAGAGAAGGCAAACCTCATAACTCCTTCAAGTGTTTTTGAAAGCTGTTTATTAAAAACAAGCAAGGTGGGTTATTAATTCAAGGAGACCCTGTTGGATTGACAGCCAGAGGTTTTTACAGTGAATTTTGAAGAAGACGCTGGCCAAGGAAGGTAGACCAGAAAGAGGATGCAACTGTCAGATTAGTTGTTTGAAAAAATGCATTCAGTTGGCCCCCAGTTCTATACTATTTTAAGAGTGCTGAGTAAATGTTACTTGGCACGTTAATATTATTGAAATGGTTATTTTTAGAAAGTAACATACTCTTGTTACCTCAAGTAATGTTACAGGTGATATAACATGTAGCACATTATTTTAAAGCTGTTCACTAAGTTTTATCTATGTAAAGTGTCAGAAGTTGCATTTTGTGTCATTTAAGCTTGTCGTGGGGGATCAGAAAGGCCTTGCCATGGAAATGGCCACTGTGATGGAGATGGCACAAGGGGTGGCGATGGCTCCTGTAGCTGCAAAAAAGAATACAAAGGAGACTTTTGCTTGGAATGTTCTGATGGGTATTACAACTCCTACAAAAACGAGAGCCATTCTGTTTGTACAGGTACGATGCTATGCTTCCTTGAAGTGTTCTTGTAGCAGTCTTAACCCAGGTAACATATGAATTTTGTATAGGCCAACGAGCAGCAGACCTGGGTTTCTAAAAGCTCTCTTCTTGTGATTGAATAATGTGTCATTATGGACAAGTGATGAAGTAAGTCACTGAAATTTTGTGCTAGGACTCCTTTAGGAGTACTCTTTAAGTACTCCTAAAATCACGGTAATTGTGTAGCAGAAATCTGAGAGGCACCTTTGAGAAGGTTGTTTATTTCTGAAATGCAAATCTCATAATTAAGAACTAAACAATCTTTCCTCTAAATGCTGAAATATATGTCAGATCTTAATGTCAATATAAAATTGCTGTAACCCTGGTAATATTGAATATGTTCCAGAATGTAATTATGCATCAGCCTTTCTTTATGCTTTTAGACTGATCAGTCATTCTTTCTATTGAACCTTTATATTCCTGTTAAGGGCTAGGCCTCCTTTTCCTGTCACAAATGTAAAATTCATTGCATGTATAAATACAGGGGTTTTTTTAAATGTTGCTTTGTCTTGATAGCTTGTCATGATTCATGTAAAACATGCACGGGGGCAACTAATAAAGACTGTAAGGACTGTAAAGACGGATGGGTCAGGAATGAAGAGGCTTGTGTTGGTGAGTAGAGCCAGCTGGTGTTAAATCAATCTCAATAAGTGCTTATTTTGGAAACGGGCTTTTAACAGGACTGTATTATATTTCTCTCACTATCACACTATAGTACAGTGCTTTGGTGGTTGATTAGACCAAATATTAAGAGAAAAGGAACAAGAATGCAGAGCTCATACATCTGATGAAGTGGACTTGTTCATGAAAGCTCACTTTAAAAAATATAAAAGTTATTCTTTAAGGTGCCACTAATGTTTTTGCCTTCTTTTCCTCTTCTTACTTTGTTTTCACCTATAAAAATGCTAAGCGTATCAAATGATCTGTACTTTGATTTCAAGGGGCAAAGTACAGTTCATGCTGGGGTAATGTAAACTTATGGTACTGGACGTTCAATCCGGTGGTCAGGAATTATACCATTGAGTTGTGCAGTCAGTTGAACATATCCAGAGCCACTGGTTGAGCACGAGCAATGCACCAGTGGAAATGCTTGGTCGAGAGCACTTCTGCTTCAGCCCTAGTGGAGCTGTCATGGACACAATCTCAAATTGCCCATGTGTCGTTGGACAAGATTTTGACCAGCGAATCATATGTAAAGCCATAGTTAGTGCCTGTCTCAACTTGCTCATGAAGGCTTGAGGACCTTCCAGAGCATCATTTGATGTATCATAGGCAGTGGGGAAATAAAATAACAGTCCTCTCTCTTTTACTAATTTTTTTTTCTTTCTCACACTATTCCATTCATAAGTGATCACTAACTAAATATGTGATTCTTTCTTTCAGATGTGGATGAATGTGCTGTGGATGACCCTCCTTGCAGTACTGATGAGTACTGTTTAAACACAGATGGCTCTTTCTCATGCAAAGGTTCCCTTTCAATTTATATAAGTAAAACTTAGTATTAGTACTTAACATGGAAGGCTCTGTTTTAAAGGCTATTCAAAGATTCTGGAGGCTAAAATGAATTTAGACACTGCACACAAAAAGACCGACTGTCTCATAAACTGTTTGCAGAGGGTGTTATTTTTAATTCCACAAGTGCTTAGGATAAGCCCTTATATTTCCTCCTCTTCAAACACTTCTTGGATATTTTTCCTGTTCTTTGGCTTGCCATGTGGCAAGAAGTCTTTGGGTTGAACCTATACATCAAGCCAGCTGTCACTTTCTTGTTAATATTTTTTTTGGTATGCCTGAGTTCATGGAGAAATGCGATCTGTAAGCTCTTGCTAAGTGTAGATGCGTCACGGCAGGGGTGAATCTCTGGTTCTCACAAAGCCTATGGAGAGTCAAAATCCCCAGTTGCCTGAAGCCTTGCGCCCATGAAAGAGAGGCGGTCATGTTCTAGATGAGAGGGAACAGCAAGGATTCCCTTGCCTATTTCTATCCCTCACCTCTTGTCACAACGAGGAGGGTGAATTTGCCTATGACAGGTTTTCTGCATGCTCGGTAGCATCAAAGGGCAGGACCAAACTCTCTTAAGTCCTTGGGTTTAAGTGTCTCACATCTGGTGTTCTCAGGCGCTCTCCGAAGAATAAAGTGCTTCCCTCCCATTTTTCTTCTGTGGCTGCCTCCCAAGCTGGCATTTCCTAGAGCTCCTAAGAGGGCGGTCTGAGAGCAGAGCATCTCCTATTTCCTTTTCACCAGCCTAAAGAGTACAGATGAATCAATTCAGTTGAAAGTCCCCCCCCCCTGCTCCAAGTGCTCTGCTCTTTCTCTGGGGTAGCATGGATGGCATTTTGGGGGAATACGGCCATCCCCTACTGCGGGGAGCTAGTCCATGCTAGTAAAACCTGGCTCATCAAGAGCTGGGAAAATTCTGGGTCATCCCACCCGATTTCATCTCCACCACACATTATAGAATGTCTCAACAACACCTGTAGCTGCAGAAAGTGTTATTGCAATGGCTAGAAAACATAATCAAGGGTATCTGTGTTGTAATTACTTGCTGCATTAAATTTTGTGTAACCTTTTGATGTGGAGAAGGAGCCGTGAGCCAATGAAGGGATGTTGTTATGCTCTTGGCTTCTTTCAGACTTTTGAAGAAAAAATAATGGACCACATACTTCATTGTGAGGCCCTGTGAGCCCTCAGTTGGGAGCCTGAAATAAAGATGTTGCAGGATGAGGGGGTGGGGCTGAGATTGTTACTTTTTAAATTAAGACAAAGAGGCTCACATGAGCATCCTTTCTGTCCTTTGAAAAATACTGACCATGTCTTTCAGGATGGCTAGGGTTGCATGACTGGCTGGAAGACAGGGTGATGATAAGATGTGGGCAATTAGGTTGTGAGAATTGTCAGATTCTTTTGTGAACTTGCCAGCAAGAGATGAAATGGGACAGAAGACAGCACAATTGAGCTTGGGGTTGGTGTTTTAAGAAGACAGAAGGAATAGGTAGAGAAGAGCAAGGACAGTAATGAATTAAAAATACGTTCCAGTTCAGTCTTCCCAGTCTAGTTATTCTGAAAGGTGGACTGGACTGAAAAGATACAGTGACATGTAAAGGCGGGGGTTCTACAGGCAGATATGATCTGGATATGATTTTATATAAGCCAAGACAGTCTCGGTGGGTTGAAGATCCAGTTCAAAAGACCACTAGGCATCATAGATGTAGACAAAATTGGAGAGAGTAGGAATAGAACAGGAGACAAGGGGGAGAGATGAAACCCACTAGGTGACAGCGAAGAGGGCAGCATATAGGGAAACGGAAGCATTAAATGTGTGTTTATGATACAAACCGTTTTATCTACAGTTGTCTTGGAAAATCATTCAAAATGCTAGTCTGTATCTCTGTGTTGTTATATATTCAAGTAATCAAGGGTACCAGCAGAAACCCAAAACATTAAACAGTAAAGACCTTTTTAATGAGAGAACAATTTCCCTGGAGGTGCTGCCCCCAGTTACTCTTGTCTTTTATAATTTTGCTTTAACCAGGGGTGCAATAGTTGCTTTCTTTGTGCGCAAGCACATGTAGAGCACATTTTCTGCAATGAATTTTACATCGTACTTGCTGTGCTACAAAAAAAAAGAATAAACTTCTTTTTATGTTTCAGCATGCGATATTAGCTGCTCTGGATGCACAGGGGAAGGACCCACTAAATGTAAAGCCTGCATAGCGGGCTATGAAATGACAGATGACAAATGCACAGGTTGGACTTTTGGATTGTTATTTATATAGCCATAATTAAGTTATTGTATTTATTTATTTATTTAAAATGTTTTTTTCACAGCTCAGAATGGTACCTCAACCCTAGCTCTCAACAACCACATTTTGTCTGCAATCCTGTTGCACAGCTCTGCCTGTGGAGCATAAATCATGTCACCAACAGTGACAGTTTCCTGGTGATTTAAGGGTGGCTGCAGCTTGTGTTTTATCTGAGCCATGTGTACCCAGATGTTGCACAGGTGGAGCTGCACAGCTGGATTTCAGCCATTTCCTTCTGCTTCGGAATGCCACACTTTATGGAAAAAAATAATAGCTCAGGATTCCATAGAATTGGGGCAGCAATCAGTTTGTAAAGCTTATGCCTTGGCATGTGTAATACCTTTTAGCAGATAAGAAGATATAGCTACAGACTGAGTTTGTATAGTTTGTGCATTGCAAAAATTGTGTCAGCCAACTATTTGTAAATAAATCAAGGTTCAATACCAGATGAAAGCATTTGGGGAACTCTTTCTCCTTATAGATAACTTAGAAGGCCCTTAAGAGGACATGCAACAGTAAAAGTAGCCAGTTCTGATGAAGTGGACTGCAGGCTACACCAGCTTATGGCTACAAAAATTGTTATTCTCCTCCACCAGCCTAATACGCCTACACTGCCTCAATGGAAATTTTTGTAATACAGTGGTACAGTACCTCGTTTCGTGAGTACCCTGGTTTGCAACTATTTTGCAAAACGAGCAACATTTTTTTAAAAAAAATGCTCTGGTTTACGAGCAATCATGAAGGCCTGGCATGGGCCAGAAGTGACTTCTGGGCTGTGCAGAATGGGCTCCCAAGCCACACGTTGGGCCTGCACTGGGCCTTCAGAGCTTGCCCCGGGCTCAATGCTGCCTGGCTGTAGCCTCTGCAGTGCACTCCAGGCCTGGCCGTGTCCTCCGCAGTGTACCCCAGCAGTTTCCCAAGAAGGCAGTGGTGGTGGAGGATGAAGAGGTAAGCCCGAGTGGGAGGAAGGGAGGAAAGCAAATTTCCCCATAGGAAATAATGGAAACTGGGACCCCAAAAGGGATCAGGTAAGTTTACATTATTTCCCGTGAGGAAATGTGCTTTGATATGTAAGTACTTTGGTTAAGAAGCATGCTTCCGGAATGGGCTATGCTTGCAAACCACGATACCATTGTACTAGAGTTGTTTCTTATCCATTCAAAATGGGAGGGGGTGTTTTTAAGCTGTGGGTGTACCCAGCATTTATTTCAGCCTTCTTCACTATGATTTTTACATAGATGTGGATGAGTGTACATTGTCTGAAAAATTGTGTGTAAGAGAAAATGAAGACTGTATTAATACTCCCGGTGGTTACAAATGTGAGTGTTCAGAGGGCTTTCAAGAGAAAGACAGTGTCTGTGTCCCAACTGAAAAAGTAGGTGAGTATCCATTTTCTGAGTTTGTGATTGGGTTTTTCATGTTCCTCTTCTAATATCGCTAAGAAGTAACTCAATCAATCAATTTTATTTTACAGCCAAAGGCCCGATAAAATACAGTATACATTCCAACAAGTACACATTCCAATAATTAAAAGAAACTTAAAATTAGTTAAGCACCAGAATTCTCTTTCGTGTTTTTTGGGCTGAGAGAAGGAATTTGGCCACAAGTTCTGTAATGGACTTATTTCTGTCTTCGAGAAGATATCTTGTATACCAGTCCAAGGATCTGCCTGGTAGACCTCATTACAGGGTAAAGAAGCCTGATACGGTCATCCCTGTAATAACTACATATAAAAAGAACATGCTGCAATGTTTCAATTTCTTTATCATTGCAGGGGCATAATCGATTTTCATATGGGATGCCGCTGTAGCAACCCTCTAAAACTGCAGATGAAAGACAGTTAAATCTGGCTCTTGAAAAAATCTGTCAGTATTTTGGGATTGTCAGTTTTTCCAAATATTTAGCACTTTGATGAAATTCAAGATTTAAACCAAAATGCATGGGTGAACAAATTTTCTGAGCATTCTCTGTAGAAGACTGGAAATCAATATCTTTAATTTGCTTTACAGTGATGGACTTAACTGTCTTCACTTCATAAATGTGAAAAAAGTCCATAGATAGGCCTAAGAAATGCAATTTAGTTGGGAAATTTTTTTAACCAGGAGCAAGTGTAAACATCTTTCATCAGATGTAGATATCCAGAGGAAGTGTCACCATATAACACTTTGATCCAATATCTGAATGCATGTAATCAGGCAGTACATTCAATTGAGGAGACACCTACCTCAAGTCATAGACCTGCTACAGAAACACATTTTGGCATAAGAAGTAACTGATATAACGCTTCAGTGTTCATTTATATTATGTTTTTCTATCCGGGTGCTTATCAAATGTATGTCATTGGGTCATTGGGTCATTATAAGGTTGGAAAGACTTAAATTTGTAAGTTCCATTTAACCCCAAATCTCTCAGGTGATTTTATGCCTGTCATTCTTTCATCTGACAAGCTGCTTGTATGTGGTATAATCTATGTGCATAAGGGATTGAAGGTAAATGGGTGAAGGACTGGAATCATGCAGACTTGCCCACATGCCTTCAAAGCTGCATAAAAATGCCATAATCAGTAGAAGCATCTTCCTCGCTTTCTCTTATCTCAGAAGATAGGAAATTAATTTATAGTTGATTTCTATAGTGCACAAGAAATTTTTGAAATGCTGTGACCCACTCCCAATATATGCTTTTTGCCAGAATGGCTTTCTGCTATTATGTATCTGATGGAATGTACACGTCTTCCCCAAGTTCGTACCCTTATGAATAGCTACCACTTTTATCACTTCCAGACAACAAAATGGTTACTTGTATTAAAAACCATCTTAAAAGTGGTCAGTTGAGGAAGACTGTTATATATCTTGATTTAAGAAGAGATAGGATTATGTCCGAGTTCCATGATTTACCCTGGTACATGGAGTGGCATCTTACATACATGAAGGGCTGCCTTAAGAATACTTTCCATGCAAAGAATGTAGTTGCGTAAATCTAATTAAGGTTCATTTATTTTGACAGATGAGACACCTGCCAATGTATCTTCATCGGACGCCCATGAGGACTTATGAACTACATTCCAAGTTAAGAGACAGTGATATCTAACCCTTAAGTTATTGGACTGAAAAGCCACTAAATGAGATAATATGTTAAATGGTATTACATAAGGACAAGTTGCCAGTGGACATCTCTTTGGAACAGAAACAGTTGCTACTTTTTAATATTGCCATTAAATTCTTCTAGTAGAAGTATCTGGAAGCAAACAAAAATCACAAAAGCTTTTCAGTGCTTTTGATTAAACTGAAAACTACATGTTGCCCGATCGACCACTAATTATTCCTTGTGGAACAAAGTAAAAGAAAATGAATTGGGCAACAAAATATTCTTGGCCGTAAACATTTTTTCTACGACTAAAGCTCACCTTTTTGATACTAGTAATGGGAAGTTTTGTTGGGGAAAAGGATCAGAAAATACTCTTTGTGTAAATGAAAACTGAATGTCAGGTGTGACATGAAATAAAGATTTATTTTGGCTGCTTTGTATTCCGTTTGCTTTCTTTGCCAATTTGCTTTGAATGGATATGGCAGTTATAGGCACGTACACTTTTACATATATCATCGTCCTTCTCTATAGAGATTAGCTGACTTGGAATAAATTAATGAGCACAACTGCTTCTTTAGTCTTCACAAAGAAAATTAGAAAATAATGTTTCTTTCACTCAGTGTCAAGTTTCATAGGTTTAGCAGATAGTGTAAACTTCCTGAATATTGTATGTCCTGTCCCATGAATTTGATTTCTAGATTTTATATTCCAGGAATACCAAAAATAATATTTAGTGAAGTATCTTGCTGTCCAATAAAAGGGACGATTTAATTTCAGATGTATTAATAATCCTTCGGAGTTGTCGGTTGGTTTCTACAAAGTAAGGTCTGAGCAAAAGAAAGCTGTACCAAGCCATCAAAGATGCATCCTCAAACTTCTAGCTTAAATTTTGAGAGAACTAGTGTGATGCAGTTGTTGACCCATAATACACAACCCTTCATCATATTACATGATGATTTTATATGATGGTTTTGAGAACAAGCAGAATCCTTTAAGCTGTGCACACGCCTTCTATCTTGAATCATTGAAATGTTTGTTCTTCATTTGTATCAGAGCATTGCACAATTCAGAATCATAGGCACACAGAGGCCATACACATCTCCCTCCTATTTATTTATTTTTGAGCATTTTACCCCACATATATCCTTGGAAAAGGGCCCTGGGTGGCCCTGGGTAGTCCAAAATCAATGTACAAGTCTCATGCCCCCTCCCCCAAATCTTATAAAACATACACAGTTGATTCACACACACACACTTTCTCTCTTATCAGGGTACTTTTCCCTGGCATCAATACTTTCCATACAGTAGTGTGTGTAATAAGCCTTAAAGGTCCTTATGACCTCTTGGCCTAGAGGCTGAACAAGATATATAGTGTTCAGGGGCAAGTAGACCATTTGGATGCCTTTGGTGTTAAACTTGTGTCCCTGATTCTGGGTGGCCAGGGGCACAGTATGGAGTATTTATTTATTGGGGAAAAATCTGTTTACTGTATCATTTCAAGGGAGTACCACCCTTCCTCATACTGAAAAAGGTACCTGGATGAGTTGCAAAACATTTCAGTCTCACAAGAAAAGAGGTTCAGTTGCCATGACACAACTTCCAGATAAGCAAACCTGGATGACTGAAAATCTTCACAGACATTCAGGAGAGTAGTGTATATACAAATCAAAAACTGATTGAAATGTCAAGACAATCACTGTTTTAGACCAGAGGTGGTCCAAGCTTGAAATGTGTGCTGAGATGTTTCCTTATAGGAAAATCTTTCCTGCATTCCCTTGCAGGGGATATCCGAGTGTACTCACAATGGTTTCCTACTCTTTGTGGAGGCTCCTATGTCCCTTGTAACATTATTCCAAGTGTTACTCTACAAACACATACGGTACAGTACTCTTGCCTTGCCTTAGTTCTTGGGGTGCTTGATGGTTGATACATATCCCTTTAACTTTCCCTGTGCTAGACATACAGCTTTTGACGTAGGACCACTACCTGCTCATGCAGCAGTTCTTTTTTCAGGGAAATCTTATAAATGGGACATCTGGATGGTTGTTGGGAGGCTCAACATCATGTTACTGTATACAACTTCAAGCCTTCCAGATGCTATGGTCTGCAAATTGCCAGTGCAAAGGTCCTATTATCCTGAGGGCCACACCGACCCATTCTTCATGTGTGCCAGAGGGTCACATTTCTTATTAGCTGAATCTGTTGTGTTAGAGGATTATGAGATGCTGGGTAAGTGAATGTTGAGTATACTGCTGGAATACTGAATGCTGAATATTTTTTTTCCTTTCAGCCACAAGAGGGTGTCCTTCAGTTGCTGCAAGTATAGCTGAAATACTGAATCAGCAATATGAATTTAGTACTTTGATACCACAACTAAAAAGAAAGTAAAGGGATTGGATATTACTACTGAGATAATCATAATTAAGATAAAGCAGAGAACCTTCTGTATGTCTCCTTTTCTGAGGAGAAAGGTGGGGTAAAATATTCTAAAATAAATAAATTGCCTACTGATATTTTCCCCACATGTTTACACTGTTAATATGTATTGCATCCATTTATTTCATTTTCATTGCAGACAATCAGTGTAAATGAGGCTAAGATGAACATTCCCTGAGCAGTACATGAATTAGTTCTCAATGTAGCAATGCCCATAGTAGTATGCATAACAAAAATTACTTGGAGCAGAACATTTTCCGTACACACACTGTCTTTGAATTCTTTCTTTAGCATGAAACATGAATAGGCTGTAGACATGTTCTTACTCCGCAACTGAGAACCACCATATGCAGCTGAAACTTTCATCAGAGAAATTCCATCTGCCAGAGAAACCACCTGTTGGGGAAAAGAAACATGGCCTCCCTTTTCAGCAATAGTTGTGGTAGTTCTTTCTTCTTGCTCTCATGGGTCTCATGCAGTCCCTGCAGGCCTGCACACAGGCAGGGCTCCATTGGGTTCAAGCCTTTCCTGATGGACTGGCCTGACTTAAAAGTGGTGAAATCTGAACAATTACAGGCTTATTTCCCTGATTCTGAGCTAGGTACTTTTCAGAAGCACCTGTGAACCCTTGGAAAGTGATCAGGTATGCATGGTTATCTCCACTTCCCTACACAATTGTGCAGCAAGAGGTTCAGACTGCTTACTTGGTCAGCCATGAGTTTCGAAGGACCAGATTCCAGATTTGCTTGTATGCTGTGAGAAGAACTACTAGACTTAAGGTCACTGAATGAGCCACAGCTTCTCAGGTGTTTTTATGATAGGCTAGGTGTTTTTGTTTTTAAAGCAGACCATGGCACTGCTAATAATGTATTGCAGGCATTTGGTGAGAGAAGTTGCAGCGCAATCCAAAGATGGCTCTGCTCAGAATCAGTTTCCCCTGAGAACAATGGGGCTTCCTCAAAGGTAAGTGGTTGCAGGGCTCCAGCCTGAGGCTGTTGCAACATATCTGTGTTTGTAAGGAGCAACAGAACAGGGGTATTTGCTTGTGTTAAGATTTTGAAAGGCCCTTCTCTGACTTCAGTCCAACTAAGGAAAATAATGTGATCATCCCTTTCCATCTGCAGTTCTGAGCTCCTAAGAAACCAGTTAATGTGGACATCATTTAGCTTGCCTGATATGCTTCTATTCTGGTTGTATGTACAGCCTTGCCTCAGCCATAATAAGCAGGTTCATTATGTGTTTGTTTTGTAAGATCTCTGAAATGGTAAGAGTATCATAAAGAGGACCACTGTGTTATGTTTTGTTTTGTTTTTAAAGAGAAAAAAACCCTTCTGTTTTCCTTTCAGCAACATTTGTCTCACATATGCTGTGTGGTGTGTTTTTTTTCCTGAGACCTTCATGGGGCTGAGGGGTGGTTGGGAAAAATTTAATACACTGGATTTTTAAAACAAAACACCACCATGAATACAAATGAGGTATCCTCTCAGCCTTAGACAACAAAACATCTTGGACTCAGCCATCATCAAGTGAAGAAGAACACTGAGTATCTAGAACCGTCCTGCTTTGTCCTTGCTATGATTGTGTGTGTTCTCTCCTTAGAAAAAGATAGTGATAAATTCACAATTGGGGCACACAAGAAAACTTTTCTCGTGCACTGCCAGACTCTGAAACTCCCTGCTCAGGAAGGGAGTAACTGCCTCCCTGTTGTTTTTTCATTATCAGGCAAGATCCGTTGTCATTTAAGACTGCACATTGTGCAAAGGGGGGGGGTTCAAACTGGCAGGGTGTACCATTTTCCCTTTAGCTGTGTCCTTCTCTTGCCATTGGAAATCTTTTGGTTTTATTGTAAGCTATTTTCCATCCCATTCTTTGAAAAATATATAAATCCAATTGAAAAAAATAAATAAATCCAATTGAAACAAAGGGTGTCTATAAATCAAATAAATTAAATATGTCAGAGGCTGAAATCCTGTTGTTTTGCATAGGAAATCACAACCAGAGTAGACCCATTTGAAAGCATGAACATGAGGAGGAGTTGACTCCCCAATTTCCCACTGTTTCAAGTGGGCCTCCTCTAGTGCAACTTACGGTACTAAGCAACAGGATTTTCAAGTATCCTTGAAACTCTTGTGTTCACATCATGTATCAAATGGCTACATGAAAATCAACAGGGTATAAACAAGAGCTTTGTCTACTGTGAAAATCCACAGGGGATTGCCATTTCTAGTATCCTTTACTCATGTGCTATGCCTTTTGCAGAGGTGTATGTTTTCAACTCGGCTTTTCCAGTATGTTTTTCCATTAGTGATGTATGGAAGTGAGAGCTGGACTATAAAGAAGGCTGATCGCCGCAGAATCGATGCTTTTGAGCTGTGGTGCTGGAGGAGAGTCTTGAGAGTCCCCTGGACTGCAAGGAGATCTAACCTATCCATCCTGAAAGAAATCAAAGAAATCAATCCTGAATGTTCACTGGAAGGACAGATTTTGAAGCTGAGTCTCCAGTACTTTGGCGACCTCATGAGGAGAGAGGACTCCTTGGAAAAAGTCCCTGATATTGGGAAAGATTGAAGGCAAAAGGAAAAGAGGACGGCAGAGAACGAGATGGCTGGACAGTGTCATCGATGCAACCAATATGGATTTGACAAAACTCCAGGAGATAGTAGAAGATAGGAAGGCCTGGCGAGCTCTGGTCCATGGGGTCACGAAGAGTCGGACACGACTGAACGACTGAACAACAACAACAATGTTTTCAACTCTTCACCACAAACAAGGTAGAAAGGTAAAGACCACAGTTTGGACCTCCATTCAGGAGCAGGTTGAACCTGTAAAACCTCTCCACTTCCCTTGAAAATTTTCACTGTAAGCCAGTTGGACTTGACAGCACTTATGAGCAACTCTAAATGCATCGCTAATTGACATTCAGATGCAAATAGATTTTTGTCTCTCATGAGAAGTCACAATTCCTCCATAATAAAATGCTGGGTGTGCTTAACTTCAATGAACCCTTTGTATAATTTCAGTCGATTAGCTGGTAGGTGGAGAAAGGATTGTCAGCAGTCTTTAGTGGGTAAAATGAGAATTCCTTCTATGCGAGTAATTTAAGCCATACATCAAGCTTCTTTTGTTTTCTTAAGGAGCCTTATCACAAGGGAAGGCCCATGATATGAATCAAATTCACCACAGTTTTAAACGTCCAGAGGGGGAAGTAAATACTGTATACAGCTGGATGCAGACAGAGCTAAGACTAAGTGTATGCATTTTTCAAAGAGATCTGCATTGCGGTTTCTTCCAGCGAGAAAAGAGAAAACCAACCAAACGCCCCACCCCTTACCTTCTCCTCCCTTCTCTCTTTTAAACTGGTAATATTTTTAGTAGGTAGAGCAGTGGCTTGCCAGCTTTTCCTAGAATGCTTCAGAAATTTGAATTTACTGCTAGGGGGCCTAGGCTGAACATACATAATGTTCATATCCTTTCTGTATGCATGAGTTTCTTACAAGTTTAAGAAGCAACATGTTAAAAGGGAGAACAAAGCAAACAGCACGAACTGTGCCTTCAAAAACTGTTTTGGCGTCATTGCTTTCCAAAGAGATTGGCTTTTAACATTTACTCTTCATTATTCCTCTCATAAATGCTTCCATACTTTTTCCTAGTCTGTAGGAAATTAGTATTGCCCTATTGTTTTTGGAGCTTAGAAAGAAAATATTACAGGACAGATTTAGTTTTGGTAACTTATGTCCCTTAACAAAATCCTGAATGAGGAATTTAAGTGAAAAACAGGTCAGTTTCTAGTCCTTATTACTGCTCGAGTAATCATTTCTGGGATGAGAGATTACTAAAAAGTTCCTTCAATTATTTGATATAATAAGCTCTGCCTTAAGGTTCATAAATGAGAAAATATTTCCCCCACATTCTTTAGGAAATGCATATTTATTATTTATTATTGCATTTATATCTCTCCCAGCTGGCCAAAGGCCAGTCTGGGTGTCTTACAAGATTCATAAAAGCAGTAAAACAATGTCAACAGGCATAATGGAAAATAAACACACAATTAATATAGCATAAATACATATATAACAGAATATTGGGCTGGGGGTGGGGAGATGATAATCTAGTAACCTTGCAGTGCTGATGTAGAGGTTTTAAATCATTATTAACCCCACCAGTCTATTTAAAGATTGCTGTATCCATATTGGTAAATTTGTAGATCCTAGATGGTCGCGTGTGGGCCGGCTTTTAATAAAATAGTCTATCAGTGTCCCCTCAGAAGTAAGGATGGCAATAAAAACTAGGAGATAAAAATTGCCTTCAGATCGCGGGTGGCTCCTGATGTTTTCTTGTCCAGAGGACAATACATATAACTGTGGAATTTCCCTTGTTCCCCTTCCTCATTTCATAAAACTGTACCTTTTAATTAAATAACAATAATAACACACATTCAGTCAGGTTCAACTTTTGGTGACCATTCCCGGGTTGTCTAGGTAGAGAGTGCTCAGAAGTAGTTCATCACTCCCTTCTTCTCGGGGCTGCTCTGAGGGGCTGTGCAGCTTGCCCAAGGACACAAAGGCTGGCCCTTCCTCCAGAAGACATTGTGTGGAATTAAATTTCCAACCTTTGCTTCTCAGCCAGACTCTCCAACCCACTGAGCTTCCTGGCCCATTTTGTGCAAAGGTATTTTTAAAATTATTATCTGTTTATCTGAAGGAGACTGTGTGGAAGATGCATTGCTAACTCGTTTGGCTTGGTCATTCTTCCTCTATGCATCCCTTGGACCATAGCATTAATTATACATCTTTGGAAAACTAAATATCACATGCAATTTTAAAAATGCCATAAAATTAAACATAATGCATTTATTCCATTGCAATTAAGTCAAATGTTTCTACAGTACTGGCTTTGTAGAGAGGCCCATCACTGCACCAGAAAACAAATTTAGTGGTTTCAAGAGACGTCTAGATAAAACCATTATTGGAAATGCCTTCCTGGAATGAACAAACCTAATCTAGTTTATTTATCCACCTCTAAAGTCAGGTTGCTGAAGTTTGAAGATAAAGGGTGCGAACATGTTTGCAGCCAAATCCACTGTGGGTAAGTACTCTACCGGAGTGATTAGAAAAATCACAATAAAAAGGGAGGAGCTTCCTTGTCCCCTCCTGTTTACTTCTGCCTCCAAATTGTTTATAAGTGACACAGTGCATCAGTGCTGTCTTAATACAGTGTAAAATGGAAAAAAAACCTTTTGCTTCCTCTGTCTCTCTAAAGAGCAGAGGAAATATATAATTTACCAAAATCCACTTCATGGTAAGGGAAGGTGAAGAGGAAGGTAAAAGTCATGGGTAACAGTTCCCATGACAAATAAGTGAAGCCATTTCTGACTCTAGGGGGCCAATGCTCATCTCCATTTATAAGCCAAAGAGCCAGTGTTTGTCTATAGCAGGGGTCCTCAACCTAAGGCCCCGGGGCCGGATGTGGCCCCCGAAGGTCCTGAATCCAGGCCCCGGGACCAATTGCAAACCCCCACCTATCCCCTGCTTTGTGAGCAAGCCAGCCTCCGCAGCTGCTTCTGTTGCTGAGGCAGTTCAAAGCAGTGGGCTATGTCGCTTCCCCCACTCCCCCCAACTACCGCCCAGATGACCAGCATGCTGGCTAGTGGGGCATTCAAAGTGGGAGGGCTACGGCAAGGTTCCCCGCTCCCCAAACCCACTGTGGTCCGGCCCCCAGTGGTGTCTGGGTCGTGGTGGACCGGCCCGCTGTTTGAAAACTTTGAGGACCCCTGGTCTATAGACATACGTCGTTGGTTAGCAAGCATGACTAAATGTGTGAGTGCATGAAACGAGCCAGACCAAATAGGGTTGCTTGAAGGAAGAAGGGTTGAAGAAGGATTGCACAAAATGGCATACCAGACCTCTACTTGTTGTTAAGCCACCCTATTTGGCCCACACTAACCCACTCCAAGTGAGACCATGTAGACAAGTCTTAACCCCTCCTCTCACACTAGCAGCCTTGCATGTTGATGGCAGGATATAATGAAATACAGTGGTACCGCTACTTAGGAGTGGCTCTACTTAGGAGCAATTCAACTTAGGAGTGACTGCTCTCCGCTTTGTACAACAGCTGATTTTGACAGGTCAGACCTGTCAAAGTCTCCTGTTAGTGCGGAGCGGCGAGCAGCATTCGCTGCCCGTCGCCACCTCATCCTTCTTCTTCATTGCTTCAGTCTCTGCAAAATAGATGGAAGCAACTAAGAAGAAGGACAAGGGGGGCATCGCACCTCCCTCCCAACCTGGCTGAGCTGCCTGAACGTGCACCCGTCCCAGGGATCGGTGCATGTTTGCACGGCTCAGCCAGGTGGGGGGAGGTGGGGCTTCCTTCCCAACCCAGCTGAGCCACCTGAATGTGCACCATTCCCAGAGATTGGTTCATGTTTGCATGACTCAGCTGGGTGAGGGGGAGGCAAGCTTCCCTCCCAACCTGGAGGAGCCACACAAATGAACACTGATCCCAGGGATCAGGGAGGGGTTGCAGTGATGAGTGGGCAGGTTTCAAAGGGCTAGAGCCAAGCTGTCATCAGCTTTAGCCCTTTGAAACCCACATGCTGGCCACTGCAACCCCCTCGCGGTGAGGGGGCGGGTTTCAAAGGGCTGGAGATGATGACACCACTGCTCTAGCCCTGCGAAACTTGCACTCTTGCCACCATGACTCCCTCGTTGTGGCAGGGGGGAGGAGCTACAGCCAATGACAGCTCAGCTCCACCCCTTTGAAACCCATGTGCTGGTCACTGTGACCCCCTTGCAGTGGTGGGGGGCAGGTTTCAAAGGGCTACAGCCAATGACAGCTCAGCTCCATTTCTTTGAAACCCATGGGTTGGCCACCTCAACTCCCTCATGGTAGCGTGTTCCCCCCCCCCCCAAAGGGCTAGAGCTGAGCTGTCATCAGCTGTATCCCTTTGAAACCTGCCCACCCGCCACTGTGAGATGCTTCTCATCCTCCTTCTCTCCACCTGAACCTTGGTGCAGAGACCCAGGTGAAGAGGAGGTGGCTGCCCCCTCAATGAAGGGCAGCCAAAGGCTGCTCTCCAAACCCCCCCATGGAGAGCTGATTTTGACAGGTCCAACCTGTCAAAGTCAGCTCTTTGGCAGGGCTGCAGGAGAGCAGCCTTCAGCTGCCCTTGATTTAGAGGGGTTGGGACAGCCTTCCCCTAGGAATGCATTGAAAACCTATTAATCTATTATCTTTGGAATGGATTAATTGATTTTAATGCATTCCTATGGGAAACCGCTGCTGTACTTTGTGAGGGAAACTTCTCTGAGGGCTCGAGAGGGACCCCTGCATGCCCTACCCAGGTGTTGGAGGAGCCAAAGAAACCGGAAAACCTGGAAAACCTTTCAAAAGTGGAGAGGTTCATGGCCCTGAAGGGGTATTATGATGCCCTTAGAGCAAAGGAGAAGGAGGAGGCCCGGAGGGCGGAGGAAAGTAAAAAGAAGGACAGTGGGAAAGGGGAACCAATCCACTCCGGTGGAGGTGGGGTTTGCAGCATGAAAAAAGGGAGGGAAGAGGGTGCTCCCAGAAGGATGGGAATGGGTGAACCCATGGACAGGAGAACCCATGGACAGGAGGCTGGGAACAGATGATGATGCCCCACAAAGAAGCTGAGAGCTACCGACGTCATGCACACCGCCAGAAGTGTTCCTACTGGGGCGAGAGAGAGTACAGAGAGTACAACCGTAAGCTGAAAGAGATAAGGAAAGACCTAGAGTTTGATAGATGGCTGATAAAGATTTGGCAGGAGATCGAGGCCGGGACCTTGGACCCTCGAGAGGAACTGAGCAAGAGACCCGATTATCCCTTTCGTACGCCCCAGTCGAGACCACGTGGGCCCAGATATACTTTGGAAGTTGGGACACAAGCGGGAACCCCCCCCCCAAACCTCCTTGAGGGAGATTGGGATACAGGTAGAGGGGCTGAGGCTTTCGGAGAGGGAGGACGAGAGCCATGGTGGAACCGAGTACCCACAGGTGGTGGTGGGGAACTTGATCACATTCTAGAAACTCCAACTTATGGTGGAAAGAACCCGTTCCTGTCTGAGGTTAAAGAAGTTGATTCTGTTGTTAGAAGAAAAGCCCCGTTGGCTACTGATGCACCTAATAAAAGTTCTATTTCGTTGTTACGCGAGATGCCTTCTTTGCAACGGGAAGGGCGGGAAGCCTGGGCGAAGACGGAACCCTCACATACTTACTAATTTTTCTACTTACGAGCATGCATTCGGAACAGATTAAATTCGTAAGCAGAGGTACCACTGTATCTGTATATTAAAGGGTGATTAAAAGAAACCCACCAGCCCTAACATTACAGAGACCATGTAACACCATTCACATAGACTTAGAGCAGAAAGCTGGCTGAAAATGAATACTAATTGCTAAGATTTTCTTCAGTTCGTTGACAGTTAATGACATGTCTGCATTCACGTATATACACAATGTGTGAGTAACAGAGGAGGGAATTACACACCCACCCAAATGCTGCCAAAAAAGGACATTCTAGCTGCTCTTTATGGTATCAAAATAAACTATTTTAAACAGTGCCATTGAGAGATGAAAGAGCCTTTTAAAAAAGGACTAGTTAATCAGACAAACATATGTGGGTAACATTTAAAAGATGACAGATACAGTACTTAAAAAGTCTAAGCAGCTGCCATGTATCCAGAAGGGTATGACGTGTAGACAAATGTACCATCTGAAAGAGATACAAGCAGAGTTCCAACAGATCATAGAGCATCTGTACTATGAAGGTTGTGGAATGCCCTCCCAAGTGAGACTCGCCTGGCACCAACATTGATGACATTCTGGCGCCATGTAAAAATATTCCTGTTCCAGAAGTTTTTAAACTGATTATTGTGGGTCCTGATGCCGATTTTGGGGAGTATTTTAATATATTGTATTTATTGTATTTAAATGTTTTATTGTTTTAATTTCATTGCAATTTTGATGTTTTAATTGTCTGGATTGTTTATTTTGATTGTGAGCCGCCCAGAGACCTTTGGGTAGTGGGCAACATACAAGCTATATAAATAAATAAAATAAATAAATAAATATTATCAATAGGAAAAGGGGGGATAGGGTGGGTGGATTCATCGAGACAGCTCCATTTTGTGAGTGAAGGATCCACATTGCCATGTTACTATATTAACTCATCCATGCACAACATCAAGAACAAAATATATATAATGAGAAGATGGCTGTGTCTTTGATCAAATAAAATCCATAGCCAGGTTTGCTACAGATAGACAGCTCTTTAGGTTATTTATTTATTTATTTATTTATTTATTTATTTATTTATTTATTTATTTATATTTCTATACTGCCTGCTCAGTGCAAATTGCACTACCTGGAGCGTTTTGTGTGTGTTGTGTCATTACAGTCGTGACCGACTCTTCGAGACTCCATGTCCATGAAGTTTTCTTGGCAAGAATACTAGAGTGGTGTGCCAGTTCCTACTCCATGTGCCTACAGCAACTGGTATTCCCTGGTGGTCTCCCATCCAAGTACTAACCAGGGCCGACCCTGCTTAGCTTCTGAAATCAGGCGAGATCAGATGTGCTTAGGGCATCTTACAAAATTGTAAAATATTACAATATTTTAAAAGCTACAATTAAAATACAATTAATACAATTTACATCCCATTAGAAGGTCTTATAAAACACATTTAAAACAGCCATTAACAGAGCCTGTTAGATGGCAAACACCTCCTCGGGCCCACGAGAATTTAAAAGTGAAATTTAAAAATGAAATGGATTTCTGGGGTGTGTGTGTTAAGAACCATAATAAAAATGTGCCCCCCTCAGAAGGCTGGTGGAAGGGGGGAGAGAAAGGAAGAACAAAAGAAAACAACAACAAAAGCCACCACTAACTGAGGAAGGCCTTTGCAAATAAATACTGTAGGTCTTCAGGGCCTTATAACATTGCTTGTTTGTGCAAGTTAAACCTGAGGTCTGGTATAGCTTTAAAGGTACTAAACCGCATTGACACACTAAGATATTATATCAGTTCAACCCTGTTTTAACTTTTATGGCTCCATCCCACAGATTCCTGGGATCTGTAGTTTGATGAGATGATAGGCATTTTCTATGGAGCAAGCGGAAGTGGTGGGCTGTTAGGAAAATAGTGCTTTGTATACCTAGAAACCTGTCTCTTCTCTCTTTAAATGAGATGGAAGATACTGCCCTGTCTCTGGTATTAAAGCATAATTCAGTCACTGTTTTGGTCAGCTTCTGCACAAAGAAAAGCAAGATCCTGTCTTTTGCCTTGGACAGTGACATGTTTTGGGCTTGCTCTAGTTTAGTCCCAACTAGAGATGGGCACAAAATGAAAAACAAAACACTGTTTTGTTTTCTTTATGTAACAAATTACTGTATTAAGTAAGTAATGAAAAGGTAGGACGTGTTTTGTCATGAAATGAAACGAAATGACATTTTTCCTCTAGAAATGAAACAATTCATCCTAGACAAATGGCAGAGCTTCCTTGAGCCCCTCCCTCTTAAGCCCCCTAAATTTGGAAAGGGTTGGGGCTCTGGGGGCTGAGTTATTAAGATCAAAAAGGGGTGCCCCTGAGAAAAATCATTCTAATTGAATTGGGAAGCTGCAATACCCCACCCCACTCCTGCGGGTAAGCGATTAGCTTCCAAATTCTGATTTCAATTAGAAAGACCTTTTCCTGGGGAGGACCCCCTTTGGAGCTTAAAAACTCAACCCCCTGAGCCCCAAACCTCACCAAATTTTAGGGTTTACAGGGAAAAGCATGAGGACCCTCCCCAGCAGTTTTGGTGCCAATACATAGATGTGATCCATATTTTTGAGTACATAAAATATAACAAACCATTATGTAAAAATGCAGATCACAGCCATGTTATGGCATGGAAATGGCAAGGTAGTTTCCTCAAGCTCTTCCCTGTAATCCCCCCCAAATTTGGCGAGGTTTGGAGGTCAGGGGGCAAAATTATTAAGCTCCAAAGGGGGTCCTGGTAGCACACCACCAATTTAGGGATTTTAATCATTTGCCAACTGGGGGGCTATTGCGGCTTCCTGATTCAATTAGAATGATTTTTTTTTACTATGGGCACACACTTTGGAGCTTAATAACTCACCCCCCGACCCCCCCAAATTTTCCAAATTTTACAGGGAAGAGCTTGAGGAAGCTCACCTGCCAGTTTGGTGCCTCTAGGATGCAGGGGAGCATAGTGTTTCATTTTGTTTTGTTTTGTAACAAAATTACTTTAAAAATTTGTTACAAAAATGAAACTACTAAAGAAACAAAACAAAATGAAACTATATTTCTGTTTTGTGCCCATCTCCAGTTACAACTTTAATGTGTTCAATGTGTTAAATGTTGGGCTCAAATGTACTAAACTAATGGGATGATACTAAACACATACATTCCAAAATGTTCCATGAGTTCAATATATGTTTATATTCATTGCATCCTTACCTTCCCCCCCACCTCAGGCTGTATTATGGTAGCCACAAACTAGGTTTGGATTCTTGAGCATTTTCAATTTTGTTATTGTCAGCTCTTTGCTTTATAGTACACGCTAAATGATTCTGTTTGAAAATTATGTAGCGTTTTCCACTTTTATCCTACAATAAAGGTCAGGGATAAATTTTGAGTAACTGAAAACAGATGGAAAAAAGCAATCACTTCATTAATTATGGCAGCAGAAGTATAGGGCACTGCTTTGAGACAAAGGACTCAAACTCTTTCTGATATTAGATTAATCCATTTTGATGATACATTTACCCAGTATATATTTGATTTCCATGACAATTTGGTATAGGTGTGTGTGTGTGTGTGTGTATGTGTAAAGAATTCAAATGATTACATTTCCACTGAGGGGTTGGCAAATGCAAAGGCATGGTTCAGATAAAAGAAACCTGATAGCATACTCCTCCCTACCCTTCAAAAAAAGGATGTTTATTTGAAAAACTCATTACCCAACACGAGAAAAGCATCTTCTTCATTTTGTCTGTAGAAGTCTTTGTCAGCTATTTGGATTCAAAGAGCCAAAGTAATGTTTCTGATGGATCTTCTTCACATTTCAGCTTTTTAGGAGTCACACCTAAAAAGCCTGGCATCTGCTTTTAAACTTGAAATACATTAAATACAAATGATGGAATATGATAAACATGTGTAAGAATGTATATAAGTATAAACATATAGAATGTCAGCTTGGCAGAATGCATATGTGGACACATACACAGGGAATTTGTCAAGATATCATAGAATGATAGACTCGAAGGATTTTTCCACTTTAACCCAAGTCATGAAATATTTTTTGGGTAGATGATGATGATGATGATGATGATGATGATGATGATGATGATGATGATGATGATGATGACGACGACGACGACGACAATGACAATGACAGCTGCCACCACCACCACCAGCAGTATCATTATCATCATGCCTCTGTCTGACAGAACTTCACATTTCATAGGGCGTTGGTTGCAAATTTCACAACATCATGCTCTTCACTTCTTTCCAGTAATACAGTCACCCCCGCCGATCGCGGTGGTTAGGGACCCACCCCACCCGCTATGCATGAAAATCCATGATATGCGGAAGCGGGTGGGGTGGGGCCAGGTGTGTGAGGGGGGCGATCGCGCACCTGTCTGAGGCATCTCGGAGGAGCGTGGGGGCGGCATGGAGTGACCCAATCCCCCCCCACTCCCCCCCCCGCGGCTCCAAGGTGCAGTTACTGCAACCCAGCAATGTAGTGGGACCGCAGGACCTGAACCACAAAATGGCGGGGGGTGACTGTATCTGATTTGGACATTTGTTTATAATGCCCAGCCTCTTTAGCTAACACTGACAAGCAGCCATTTTCCATTCACCTGGTACCAGATCTTTCTGCCTTTGTTCTAAAGGTCCAGCCCTGGACACTGCACTTCAAGAAAGATGCTGACAAGTTGGAACAAATTCAAAGGAGGTTATTAACTTATTTATTAATAGAACCAGGTGTAGGCATTTGGATACATGGAGTCCCATAGTCTTTTCTTCCAAAACAAATAAAAATGGTGTATTGTAGTGCAAAGAATAAAGAAGTTCATGCCTTTTGGTATTGTCTTATGTTACTATTTCTATATTGAGCATTTAACATACTGTTCAAGTTAAACTACTTGGTAATTTTACATCTGCCAGGCCCTATCTATCTCTCTGAAGGCTTGTACAGGGATTTCTCTCTCTCTCTCTCTCTCTCTCTCTCTCTCTCTCTCTCTCTCTCTCTCTCTCTCTCACTCTGTGTGTGTGTGTGTGTGTGTGTGTGTGTGTGCACGCGCGTGCATGCACTCATACACACACACACACACACACACACACACCACAACTCCCATTAGAGTATGAAAAACATTTTCCTTTTAACATGAGGTGAACACCACAGAGGGCAACACGGATAATCAGGGACCTTGAAACCAAGTCCCATGAGAAAATACTGAAAGAACTGGGCAACTGGGCATGTTTGAAAAGCTGTGATACAGAGGAGTGGCAGGAGCTGTTCTTGATCATCCCAGAGTGCAGGGTGTGCAACAATGGCTTCAACAAGTTGTTGTGAGTTTTTTGGGCTGTTTGGTCATATTCTGGACATTTTTCTTCCTGATTGCAGTGAAACTTCTTAATCCCTCCATTACAACACAATGTCTAACACCTATTTTCCTACATAGGACAAATTTCCCCTTTCCCACAACTTTAAAACCCCACAGTCTCATTCACTCTATACCCCAGAGCACAGAAAAAAACTCCTAGTTCCCTGAGCTCCTTGCCTTCTGAAGATGTCAGCCACAGAGTCTGGCAAAACATCAGGAAGAAAAACTTCCAGAACACGGCCAAACAGCCCAAAAAAACTCACAACAGGTATTTCTAGATAGATAGATAGATAGATAGATAGATAGATAGATAGATAGATAGATAGATAGATAGATAGATAGATAGATAGATAGATCTTTTACTTATTAATAAGAACCCTGGCTGGTATACAAGTGCAATATAAAACAAATCAAATTGTTAATAATTTATAAATTTGTTGCAATTTAAAATGTAAAAGACAAATTAATGCCATTTGAAACAGTGAAAGCCAAGCAGATTATGGAGAACTGCATGATCTACTCAAGGCAAGACAATTAATCTCAAAAGACTCTGGTGAACCATCTTACCCTAATGTAGAGCCAACATGAAATCAGTGCTAGTGCCAGTCACGTCTCTAAGGGATACAGCCAACAAGGTCATCTCCCATATTTCCACATGGTGCACCTGCTTCTTTCAGGATGAGTGCTGCTTCTAGACAGAAGTTTGTCTACCCAGCTTCTAGAAATGGGGATCACCAAACTGCTGAGCTTCTTCCTGGTCTGGATCCTGCTTATTGGCCCCCATCCAATCCATCATACCATCCATTCCAGACAATAGTACTGTATCTGGACAACTTCAGCTGACTCCAAAGACAAGAAATAGAACATACTGATGGCTCCCAACCCTAAAACTCCCGATTACCTCTCCCAGCAGCCTCATAAAGATATTGAACAGCATGGAGGATAAAGTGAAACCCAGTGGCACCCTACAGCTTATTTGTCATGGGGTTGGTCCTAGAGAGAAGAAGGAAACTTGTATAACATATAACTTCTTGTTATTATTATTATTCTGCTATGCCTGTTGAAGAAGATACTGTACAGTGGTATCAGATCCAGGAGGGCCAACAGGCCCACACTCACCTTAGTTTCACCCCACCCCTCTCTCTCTCACACACACACACACACACAGAGAGAGAGAGAGACTACAAGCGTTCACCAGCAAGGACAACAACCAACACTATTTTAGTACAAACTGAGATGGGTCCAGATAATGATCCCTCTAAAAACACCAAGTGATCACCCACTGAACCACCTTTCCCAAGAGGTTTTGTTTTGGCAATGGGGTGGTCGTTCTTGTTTGTTTCCAGGCTAAGGAAGGCCCCCTTCAGGAGAAGGTTCATCAACCACTTTTTATAAGCATCAAACCTGGACAGAATGAACCCTATGCTACCTCCTGGAACCTACCACTCAACCCATCTCTATTAGATCTTATTCAACAAGGTGGGCAAGAACTAAACTGAGTTACTCTTCAAATCAATATTAAATTAAATTAATATATAAGATGGCACATATCATAATGTCTTAATGTTATTAAAGTTGAGTAAGGTATCCATAAATTAAATAAGTGTGTTTCAGAAATAACCTACATCTGCTTCAGTGCTAGTTATACTCTGCACCACAATGGAATTTTCTTTCCAGTTCCTTTCCACTGCAAGCCTGAAAATCAGGTCTAGAGGGTTTTCTAGTCTCTAAAGCAGGTGTTGGGAGTGCATTGGAAGGGGCAGCATAGGAAAATGGCATTGCCTGATTCCCATTCCATTGATGGAATGATGTTAAGTCAGCAACCTGTCCAGCACCTCTCAGACATCAACATTAACCTTTTCCCCAGCCCCCCCCCCCATTTTGAGATAATGATAAACACTTGTTCACCTGGTTTGAATTTCTTAGATGACTTGAATATCAGCACTCTCTTAAGCTGCTTGAAAGAGTCAGTACGATAACTGAAACTGCAGGAAAACCTACAGGAGAAATACAGTCAAGGCTTGCAGTTTCTTTGGTCTGTGAGCTTATTATTATGCCTGCCTGCAAAAGTCTTCCAAGGGTCTGGATTATTGAAATATTTTACCTCTACATGCCTGTTCCAAAACACTGAAGATCCCTGGTAGAACATTCACTGGGGTCAGAGGTTTTAGCTGCCAATCGCAGAATTACACTGCCCCTCTACCAACCCCTACCCCCACCCCATTTTTCTCTTATCAAAAGCTTGAGGAGAGAGGAATCCCCTCTTCTTTGCTTCTTTTAGCACAGGGCTTCCACACCCCTGCAAGCTGTGAATTGTGTGTACTGTGTTGTGTCGTTACTGTCGTGACTGACTCTTTGTGACCCCATGTCCATGGAGATTTCTTGGCAGGAATACTGGAGTGGTTTTCCAATTCCTACTCCAGGTGCCTACAGCACGTGGTATTCCCTGGTGGTTGCCCATCCGGGTACTAACCAGGCCTGACCCTGCTTAGCTGAATTACTTTGCTTCTTACTGGCGGCCAGTTATCAGGAAGTAAATAGCAAGCTTCCTTTGCAAGTGCATGTGTGTCCCCGGCAGCTTCGAAGGAACAGTTGTTTCATCATCTTCCGTTTAAGAAGTTGGCTCATCAGACAACAGGGCCCCAAATCTGTTCTGCCTTTGGGGGGGGGGGTCCATCCAAATTTGAAGCATATACAGGCAATGAACGCCCAATATTAAGCAAGCAGACAAACAGAACAAATAAAAATGCTTGGTGTTCCTTGTGTAAAACATAGAAACAAAGGTGAGTAATATCTTCACTGGACTGCTGAACTTCAAAAAGTGAGCAAGTGTTTGACTCCTGCAGGACTCTTCTTCAGACTAGTCATGGGAGGTGGAAGGAAGAAGCAGACTCTATGAGTTCTCCCTTGTGTTTTTTGTGGGTTCTACATTGGCGGGGAAGTGAAACTTTTGACAGTGAACCAAGTGGTGTACTATGAACTGCAGGTTTTCCTTATCAGCCACAGGATGGCAGTATTGCCCTTATGTTCTTTTGCTTCAGTTGAGGTGGTCTTCAAAAGAAACACTTTTTCACTGCTACGATATTTTCTCCCCCCCCCCCCACTGAGCTTGCCAAAAAGGAAAGGGGAGAAAGAAAAGGGGGGGAGGCAGCACTAACATACCAAGAGTGCTGAGTGTAGGTTCCCATGTCCCCATGTGTTTCAGTGGTCTTCAGCAGAGGTTAATGCAACATCTGCATTTCCCTGGACCCAAAACAGGTCCCAGACGGACCCCATGCCCTGCCTTGCTTGCTTTCCTGGTCACACCGACCACCATGTCCGTGGCTGCAGACTTGCTGAGGAGAACAACCAGACACAGCCCCTGGGGGAGAGACAGGAGGAAGGGCTGGGAGTGGATGATGAAAGACGACATTTTCTGGGTGGTTGCGGAAGGAAAAGTAAATGAGGGAGACAATGGCATGGAGTAAAGTGATTAAAGCCCAGCGTGTGAGTAGGGAATGCTTCTCTGAGTAATAAAACATGTCTTCTTGGGGAAAAATATATATGTATTAGGCTAATAAGAACGCATTAGGCAAGGACGTTTATGATTCTGTAATGCAGGCTATGTTCAAGTGAGTAAATACAATGAAGCTGAAAGGTTGGATGTGAAGGGCGAGAAGGTTCCTGGATCTTAGAGGGTTAGAAGACAGCCTTCCCTAGCCCCTCCTGGTGTTTTGGATTCCCTTTTCCATGATCCCTGTCCACTGGACATGCTGGCTGAAGATATCAAATGGTAGGGGTGCACAGGATTGGTCCTTACAGCAGCCCTGTGCATAGCAGACGTATATGATTCATGTATAATAGATAGAAATCTTGAGTTAATTTGTTTTCCAAGAGCTTAGGGGTGAATTTGTAGTTCAGCCCATAATGCTTCCAAACAGCTGATATAACGTCCTGGGGAATGTGGCGCACCGGGCAGTGCAGCAGTGCCCCTTTGTGGCGGCCCAGTGGCAGGGATGGTAGCTTGCCCTGACACCCCACCATCACTGCTGCCACCATCACCTCTGGATAAGAGTGTTCCCTCTTATCTGAGGATTTCAGTATCCGTGAGAGGTCCCAGTACCGATCCCCTGCGGATACGGGGGGTCCTACTGTATTTTATTTTATTGTATGAATTACATGTGTTTTTATTGTATTGTATTTATTGATTGTTGTTAACTGCCCAGAGTGGCCTCACTGCCAGATGAGCAGTATAAAAATCTAATAAATAAATAAATAAATACATAAATGATGGGATTCGGAAAGCAGCACCCTATTGATTTCTCCTGGCTTCCAGCTACCAAGGGTTGCCACTGTGGTCATCAGAGGCAAAGGAAGCCGCTTTCCTCCCACTGTGCTCCCCATGGCCTGCTGAACCTATGATCTGTTGTAGTATGTAACCAAGACTCTAGAGCAGTGGTTCCCAGTGTTTTTGAGTTGGGACCTCCTTTTATATTAGCAAAGCAACCAGTGCCACTACCACCACCATGTTGGCATGAAAATGCACCTTTAATGGAATAAAGTCATCCCTTCTCAGAAAGTAGAGGATTCTGTCTGTCTGTCTGTCTGTCTGTCTGTCTGTCTGTCTGTCTGTCTCTTTCACACACACACACACACACACACACACACACACGAACTATAATATCTGGCTCCCAAAGGAGGAGCTACTGAACGAGGATGACAACACATATAAAGCATTGTCCCCAACCCCCCAGAAAACCCTTTGTGAGATCAGCTGGGAGCCCAGGCTCCTAGAAGGCTGCACTGCATAAGGCTGGGATGGCAATGGAGGAGGAGGAAGCAGTGGCAGGACCAGTAGGGGTTGTGGGGCAGCAGGAAGTGGGCAAGAGCAGTGGGAAGGGGGTAGGGGGCAGGCTGTGGGTGGAGGGACAATGTGTGAAACTAAAACTCCAAACCAAACATTGCTTAGAAAGGTTGTTGTTTTGTTTTGGTGCGTCAAGTTTTGGCAATCTCAAACTGACCCCAGCTAACAAACCAGTGTTTTTTGGTTTAACTCCCTGGTTCATTTTTTGGTTCATGCCCATCTCTAATCTGTATACCTAAAGGGCCGCCTTCACCCATATAAAACTAGCTGATGATCACTTCATCCTCAGAAGAAGAAGATTGAAAACTATCGGGGATCTTAATCCTTAACTTTCTCTTTCAAAACAGTCCAACTTAAAAAGAGACAGATGTTTGGCAAGGACAAGAAAACTGGATCAAAAGTGGAATCCAGAAAACTCCCAGAATTAATGAGCTGTCATAGCCACGTCCAATAACTTGCCACCATGCCAATCACTCTTACTCCTCACATCAGTTGTGTCAGACTCTGATTTCCCAGAGTCACTTCACTTAATTCCTCCATTGTACAGCTTGTCAAAAGTTTATCCCAGCTTTTGAGATGGTGCATCAAATGATCAGGTGCAACTATTATGTAACAAATGAATGAGTTTGTTATCTCTTTGCTATATTGGCTTGCAGCAAATGCTTACCAATCCATCACAACCAATGGTACCGTACAGTTGGTCAAGGGTAAGTAAGACTCAAACCTAGGACCTGTTTCCATTGTCGGAATAAACAGGCAGAGGGATTGCATTTTGGGGATTCGGGCTGCAGTCACAAGAACTTTAGCTAGAATCCAAAACTTTTATGGTGGTTTGCACATCTTCACCTTGCCTTGCCTCCGTCCCTCTCAGAGGAGCTCATGCCACCACCACCTCCCACCAGGTCCAGGACAAGAAGACAGGGAGGATACATCATGGACTGGGCATGTGAGGCAGAGCATGAACAAGTGAGGTGGCTCCTGTAGGTATGAAAGGCATGGGGTGGTGGAAGCAGCACAGGGAAAGCAGGAGGGATTGAGATGTTTTTGGATGGTTTTAGACATTGCCCTCCCTCTATGCCACCACCCTTTCTAAAGGAAGAAAATCACTTTTTAATGTCGGTACTTTATTTTTATAATCCTGGGTTGGAAAAGTAGGGGTTGTCTTAGGGTGCTTTTACACGACCCCTAAGATCCGCTGGCAACTTAAATTCGGACCAGAGATCTTGGGGATTTGCTCCTCTTCCTGTGTTCCCACCCCTCTGCACTCCCTTGCTCCTGTCTGCGTGAGGGGAGGGAGAAAAAGAGAGAGAAAAGAATGCAGGCTCACCTCTGCTCTGCCATCGGGAGCTGCCCCGGGAAGTATTCCAGTCTCTTAAAGGGGCAGGGGGCAAAAAGAAGAAGAAGAAGAAGCAGGCAGGAGAGCCCGGCACTCACTGCCTTGCAATCCGCATCAGAAATTTTTCACCTTCGGAGACCAGGTACTTGGAAAATGCTCTGGGACGTGCTTGGGTGGGTGTGGTCGTACTTAATTTTTTTATACTCCAGAGCTGATGGGAAAACAATTTTAAGCTCTGCATCTGGGAGCCCTTTGCCTCGGATTTTAGGAGTCGTGTAAAAGCGCCCTTATACATGGGGCATCGTATAAATTAGAGATGGGCACGGAATGAACATTTTTTCGTTTCTGTTACCGTTTGTCGTTTCCGTTACGTAATGAAACGACAAAGGAAAATTGTGATGAAAATGAAACGAAACGAACAGAACCGTGAAAATTGTGGTCGTTACGTTTCGTTTCTGTTAATGGCAACGCGCAATGAAATGTTTTAAATGTTAAAAAACGCCCTGGACATCCGTAAAAACGCAGCAACAATTACTTATATTGTCTGATAATACCTACCAGGGGGGTTAGGGTCCTTTAAACGTTTGTTTTTGTCTTCTCCCATCGCGATGTATTTTTCTTTTCCCTTTAAAATGGAGGTCGCCACCAGCCACAAAATGGAGGCAAGCCATGTAATGTGGGATCATGTTCAACCAATAGCATGCCCAGGTTGCAGACTGGGCGGGCAGGTCTGGCAGCCACAGAGGGCATAAATAGCTCTGGCAGCCCCCGTCCTCCTTGCAGTCTCCGGTGGGAGTTAGGGTGGGATTGCTGTCTCTGTGACTCTAGCTTCAGTCCTGTAGCCTCCCTGTGTGTGTGCGTGCTACGTACCTCTCAGTGAGTACCCTCCCTTGCCCCGCAGTGCAGTCACTCTGCGGCTGCCTTGCACCCTGGGCAACGCCCTCCACTGCCTTTGCAGCTTCCCTGCATACCTAGTCTATACTGTGTCTCTGCCAGCATCCATTTTTTTTAGTGTTTTCCCTCTGGTCTGGGGCGTTGGGGGATGCCTGCGCATGGAAATGCTTTAAAAATCGCGCAAAAAGCAGGTAGAAATGACAAATGAAAAAACGAAAAACGGTAACAAAATTTTTCAAAAATTTCCCGACAAATGGAAACGAACCAAACAGACCTTTCAACGACAAACAAAAAACCGAAATGCCATTTTTCTGTTTCGTGCCCATCTCTAGTATAAATGGTAAAATATGGTATATCCACAATTATCAGCATCCACAGGGATGAGATGGGATTGGGATGGATACCCCAATGGTATGGCAACCATAATTGTATGTGTGCAGTAAAGAAAGCCGTGTACACAAGTCATTAATCCCAAGCAATTGTAAGCAAATATTTTAATTTTTCTCCTACAAGTGTCTCAAAGTGAGTTATTCATCCTTTAAATGCCAGTTAATGAGAAGGGGTGGACTCTGGGGAACTTGAAGCACTTCTCCTTGGTGAATCTCTGAACTTCTACTGTCTAGTCAATAGAGAATTTATGAGAAATTCAACACTCTGCAACTGTTAACACAGAGGAAAGATTGTGTGGCGACAAAACTGTTGAACTGTATGACATGGAATGCATTGGTATGGGATACACAGAACTCCTTTCCTGATCTATTAACTTTTAAAATATATCCCTCACACCTCCAAGCAAAGGGCTGACAAGGTTCTTCAGGTTAATGGGAGCTTTGCTCCAGTTTTCACTGCTCATTAAGCAAGGATCAAGTCAAGCCATGCTGAAACGTGGCTAGAGGGCAAAAATCATATGGATCCACACTTTGTTTCTATTAACACTGTTAGATGACAGTGGGGCTCAGTTCCATCTCTTTGGTTTCTCCTGAACTAATCACTTAAGCAGCAAATGAACTACTCATTATGCCAGGAAGAAAAGAAAGCTCTTTCTCCTCCCCTCCCCCCACCTGTTTCTTTTTAAAGAGATTTTTGTCAAAGACTACCTATCAGCAAGATCACTGTTCCTGGAAAGATATTTGTGGTAAACACGTGTGGAAAATTACTTCGCAAGAGCATAGCTAAATGACAGCTCCTGCCTCACTTCTTGGACAGGGTTATAAAAGTGATTGATAATTGCACCAGTTAATTCTTTCGCTTTATTTCCTCTGAGGTGACTTTTTTTTAAAAAAAGAGGTTTCCCTAGGATTTAGACATATTTCACTAAACAGATCCACAGCTGTGAGAGGTAGGGGGAAAAATGATAGATCACTGACGTAACCCTGCTTAACTTGCCATTGTTTTGAAGCTTTAGCAACAGTGGAAAGCTGCTGTTTAGACCAAACAGAGGTGAGAAGGCTCAACTTTTAAAGCTTGCTAAGATACTGCTAGACAGCTGTGACGAATATTGTGCAACTATCATGTGCCTTATCCCATCAGTAGGCAAAAATTCAGCAAGTTCAGATGTTGGACACCAGGGATGTACCAAACACATCCATATAACTATCCCTTTCCCCTCAAAAGATTGTTTTAACAAAACCCGTTGAGGAGCAACAAGAAAAGTCAATGCCGATGATATTTTTCGCACTACAGAGAGAGAAAAGAAAGCCTCTCACTTTCTTTATCCTTAGCAGCATTAGCTTCAAAGGGAAGGTTGTATAAAACAACTTCATGACACAGACTTGCCAGAGCACCCCAGCATTGTGCCCAAAATGGAAGGCCCAGCATGGTGATGAGCCACACAATCTGAGTATGGCAACATGGCAATCCCCTTGTACCAGGCCATACAGTATGCTGCTTCGATTGCTGCCCTGCCAGCTCCTGATTGGCTGATGGAGCAGCAATGGTACCAGAAGAAAGTAGGCTTCACTCAGGTCCATCTGAAGGATAGTTAAGGTGAGGTAGGTCCTCTGAGATCCACTGTCTCCTCCTCCCTCCCAGTGGGGACTATAGTTGTTGTATCTATTGTGTGTATGCTGTGGCTGCAGGAAGGTTGTTTTGTATACAGTTGTCACAGATTTTTTTTTAAATCTTGTCACAACTTCAGATGGGTGGCTGTTCGTGTTGAAATGGATCCAAGGGGCAGAGAGGCAGTTGTGGACCTCTCTTCCCTTCTTGGAACTTGAGGGATACCCTTAAGGGAGCTGTAGTTGAAAGTTTAGTCAGACCTAACAAAATGGCTGGGTGGTCATATGGTCTCTAAGGATTTGTGATTCCTTTGCAAGATTGCCAGTTGGGGCTGGGAGATGTGCTATCATTGGCTGGCACTCAAGTCACCTGATGTGCTGGATATACCGTTAGTAGAGATGGACATGCATTTTAAAAATGGATTGCATAATTAATCAAAGATTGATCCTTCATCCATTCATATTCATCCAAATTGATGCCCCTAGGCCTAGACAAATCTGAATCAATGATTTTTTTAGTTATTTTTATTTGTTGATTCATGGGATTATAAAATGTACCCCCCCCCAACACATATGAACACCAAAATAGCAGAGAAGCTTCCCTTAATTCTCCTCTACAATCCTCCAAGTTCGATGAAGATTGAGTTTTCTCCAAGCCAGCTGCTTAAGGCACTTTCCTTGGGAATAAATGGATGTCTGAAACCCAGTCTTAACCAAACTTGGATAGATTGTAGAGGAGAGTCAGAGGAAGATTCTCTGTGATTTTGGGATGTCTAAGTACCTGGGGAAAACTTTTATAGAGCATCATTTTTGTAGGTGTATAGCATGAAGGTCCAAAAACCAAATTTCACAAAAATTGCAGGGCTTTTAGAAAGGGAGACAGAGGAAGCTGCATAATGATTTTGATGTTTCTCGATGCCTGGAGGGCCATTTTATAGGGTTTTAAAGGCAAACTGAATTGACAAATCAATTTGTCAGAAAAAATCCATAAAGTTGTTATTCATGATTCAGCAACCTTGATGAATCATGAATTGAAACAAGTCACTATGTTTCCAATTCATCCTCATCTCTAATCCTCAGTGCTGCACTATAGATATTGCTGCTGTAATCAACAAAATTGTGGCCTCCTTTAATCCATAAATTGTGAATGTATATATTCCTCCTGCATCCCAGACTTACCATTAGAAGTGCTGCTTGTATTTTGCATAAAAATGGTGCTTGGTTTAATGAACTTTGTTTTTGCTATAGCTTTTGTATAGCTTTTGCAAGCTTTTTATGGAAAACAACAACAACCCACTTTTGTGGATTTTTCTACTGAAAAATGCCAAAACTCTGGTGATCTCTCCTACTGGAGAGTAAGCCTTTCAAATACTTTGTTCAATTAAATCAGGGGTGCCCAAACTTTTTGTAAGGAGGGCCAGATTTGATGGCTGAGAATGTGTCAGGGGCCGGTTGCTCCCCAACCCTGCCATCCCACTGCAAGCCCCATCCACTGACTCATAAGTGAAGGAGGGGGAGGGAGGGGCGGGCCAGCCAGCCGCGGGCCACTCAGAATGGCCTGACGGGCCAGATTTGGCCCCCGGGCCGGACTTTGGGCAGGCCTGAATTAAATGAATGAAGATTTACACTCCTGTCCTGACCATTTGTTCCAGGTGACAACAAAAGACGTTATTTTATCCCTCCCCCAATATTCTTAACAGTGCAAATCAAATTCAATCCCAATTGGGCCAAATTGGCTTCTAATCATTTACTAATAGCAGTTGGTCACTTTCTTCAGATTGGATGATCACACCAGGTAAACCAGAATTTCTTCCTTTTGTTCATAAATAGATGGCCTGGAAAAACTATACATGGCTACGCCTGTATCCTCTTAAACTGGGGTGAAGAATATGTGGCTCTTCAGATGCTGCAGGGCTGTAATGGCAGTAGTGAGAGATGGTGGATATACAGTAAAAAGTCTCTGGCTTCTCCCAATATACAAAAGAATGGGAAATGCTTATGCAGGGAATTCCCAAGATGGAGAGCAGTGGGAGGAAGCAGCATTGTGTTAAATCGTGGGGGGAGGGAGTGAAACTTTGGTGGGCATGGGGGCCATTTCCACACCTCCTTGTTTTGGTGAATTGGATTTAGAAACCTGGAGTCTTTTTTATGTAAAAAAAAAAAAGTGGGTGGGGGGGTCAGAGGAGTTCTCTTTCTGTATGTGACAGAACAGCCTACAGAGCCACATGTAGATTATGACCCATGCTGTGCCTATCCCTGCATTAAGTGGTCCAGTATACTTCAATTATTTCCTCCTTTTTGTCAACAGCTGGCAGGGATCCTCCAGCTAGGCCGAATGGAGAACTGCTGATGAGGGCTCAGTGTAGCCAGTGCCCTCAAGGGGGAAACGTTTAGCATTCGCCAATGCTGTCTTGGTGTGACTACTCTTTACAAACAGAGGGAGAAAAGAGCAAATAACGAAGTAGTTGATTGCCTCACCCTGACATTTCCCTCCATGTGTGTTTGCTTATTTTGGCCCTTTACTACAAAGGACGTGGCATGGGGACTGAGAAGCACACAGATCTCCTGGTGGCCCTTGAGGTGGCAGAGCTGCAAGGGCTCCAGTCACTTGGATGCAACATTCTGCCGCGTGTCTTCCAAAATGGGTTCCTAGGGCATCGTAACATTGGATGATTGGGTCAAGCTAGTTTGTTTGCTGAGGAACAACTATGCCTGCCAGGACAAACACCACATTTTATTGTGTTGTTCTGCCCAAAATCTGTTTGTACAGCACTTGCTAAAGATGAGAGAAAATGAAACCAAAGCTTTGGGGAATGGCCTGTTCTTGCCGTAGCTCCAAAACAACTCAGTCTTGAATTGTAAATTCATTAGATAATGGAGAGATCGTGCCAGCTGCATTTGATAGAGACCCATCTTTTCTGTAGCCTTCTCTCATTGGCTATATGATTCCATTTTATCCCTACTGGGCTCTGAAGGCCCGTTGAAAGGTTCTTATTCTTTTGGTCTTGGATGTTCATCTATTATTATTTTTTTCTTAGTCATCTCCTGGATGTTTTTCTCCTGTTTAAAAACAACAGCAAAACCTTTCCGAAAGCAGAAGTCAAGTACAAGTACAACATTTATTTTATTTTCATCCAGCATAGATGTTTTCCATTTCCAAAATCCTCCCACAGTTCTGCATTTCGTTGGCCACCTCCCCAGACTACATGGGTCTTTTGTGTGTGTGTTTGTTCTCAAGTAAATAAATAAATCTAATGTTTACTTTTGTGATGCTTGTAAACCTCTCTGTCATAGCCATGATGATGGAATTTTATCCACTTAATTTAGATTGGTGGTTAGATGATGGTCATATTATGCTACATTCATATGAATAACAGCTTGACCTCAAAAGGATGCTAGTCCTCATGTTATGTTGTCAAGACAGGATGTAATGGAGCTTTTGCTAAAGCAGAAGTGGACTAATTGAAATTGGAAACCTATGTGATTATCTTATTTGTACTCACAATGGCTAAAATCCTGTTGCTTGCTTATTTAAATCAACGGAGATTTGGTGACTCAACACCAATGTAAAATTCTGTTGATTCAAATGGGCCTACTCAAGTTCTGCTGTGTTATGCTAAAGTAAGTCAGCACAAAGGGCAGGTCCATTTGAATTAATGGAACATATGGAGATTGACTCACCAAATCCCCACTCATTCAAGGACCTACTCTAGTGTGACTTACTACCCTAAGCAACAGGATTTCAAGCAAAGAATATTTGCATGTACAGTAGGGCCCTGTATACATGGGAGATCAGTTCTGGGCTGCCCCACGAATGCCCAAATCCGCGGATAAGAGCAAACACTCTTATATGAGGGTGACACTGGTGAAAGCAATGGTATTGTGCCTGGGTCAAGAGCATTTGCCCTGGACACCCCACCCCCCTGTTGGACAGTACAGCAGACCGGGTGGCATGAAGTCATGCTGCTGCACTGCCCAGGAAGCTTGAATAGTCAGGGGTGTCCCACGGCCATTCAAGCTTCCCGGGTGGCAGACCAGGCGATGCATCAGTGTGCCTTGGTGGAGGCGCGGACATCTCCATTGGCAGTGGCAGCAGCAGTAGCAGAAACAGCAGCCATAGAGGCGGGTGGCAAAACTCACCCACTCTCCCTTGATCCCCCTGCCTTATTGCTTGCCTGCCTGCCTGCCTTGCTAGCTAGCAGCCCTACCTCTCACCTCTCATTCTCCTCCTTCCTTCCTCTCCCAGCGGTGCCTCTTGCAATAACCGGGAGCTCCAGTGCCCTGCTTGTCTAAGGCCACCGACTCCGCTTGGTCTTGCCACTTCGGCCCCCAGGGCCTTCCTGGCTTTCACTTGCTCATTTGATCTCAGCTACCTGCTCTCTCCTGCCCAAGCACGAACCCCATGCGTGCTATCATCTTTGAGATATTGCAGGTAGCTGAGAGAGAACAAGCAAGCGAGAGCCAGGCAGGCACTGGGGGTCAAAGGGGAAAGATTGAGCAGAGTCAGAGGCCTGAGACAAGCAGGGTCCTGGTTATTGCAAAAGGCACCGCTGGGAGGGGTAAGAGAGGCAAGAGGTAGGGTTCCTAGCTAACAAGGCAGGCAGGCAAGCAGGAAGGCAGGGGGACCAAGGGAGAGTGGGTGAGTTTTGCTGCCCGCCACTGCGGCTGCTGTTTCTGCTGCCTCTGCCAAGGGGGATCTCTGCACCTGGTGTGCCACCCGGGAAGCTTGAATGGCCGCCGGCACCCCACCCCCACGCCGCTGATTGCCTACTGCGGATAACTGAATCCACAGATAGTGAATCAGCGGATGCAGGGGTGCTACTGTACTGTGAGACTTGGGAGTATAGTTTCCATATTTTGGGAGAGGCAGGGATTGAGGGGGCCCATGTGCCCTGATTGTCTATATTTTAAGATGATCACTTCTATCTTTTGGAGGAAAAATGCTACTTAATTCTGACTTCCTTCACATACATTTCTGGAAGGATAACGGGTTAAGCCTGCTTTCCCAAATCAGGCACTTGGCAGATGTGTTGTATCACAGCACTGATCATTGTGTGTGTGTGTGTGTTGCGTCGTTACAGTCATGACCAACTCTTCGTGACTCCATGTCCATGGAGTTTTCATGGCAAGAATACTGGAGTGGTTTGCCAGTTCCTACTCCAGGTGCCTACAGCACCTGGTATTCCCTTGTGGTCTCCCATCCAAGTACTAATGAGGGCCGACCCTGCTTAGCTTCCGAAATCAGGCGAGATCGGATGTGCTTAGGGCATCTAGGCAGCTTAGCACTGATCATTGTGTGTGTTGTGTGTTGTGTCATTACAGTCATGACTGACTCTTCGTGACCCCATGCCCATGGAGTTTTCTTGGCAGGAATACTGGAGTGGTCTGCCAGTTCCTACTCCTGGTGCCTACAGCACCTGGTATTCCCTGGTGGTCTCCCATCCAAGTACTAACCAGGGCTGACGCTGCTTAGCTTCCGAAATCAGGCGAGATCGGATGTGCTTAGGGCATCTAGGCAGCTCGTACTGATCATTACCACTCAGCAATTACTTTTCCTTGTATTTTGCATCATCTTCTTGAGGACTGGCTAACCTGCTCTCTCTGGGTCATTAAAAATCCTACAAGGGACTAAGAATCAAAATAATATAAACGGTATAAACACAAAGTGAAAATCTGAACACTAAATTTCCTCCATTAATCCACTCTTCAATATCTTACTTACTGGTTTTCAATAAAATTTCTTTAAATTATTGGAGAGCGACTCTTGAATTTATTACTAACAATAATTCCATTTTCTAAATAGTTAGCTAAGATTACAAAGAACTAACATGTAGTTTTCTGAAGTAATTTGTTTAATGAAATGTATTGATTCTTTTCTTTCCTGTAATTCTCTACTGTACAAGATCAAGACAGAGAAAAGTTTCTGCAGTATATATATTGTGCATCCAATATATGTTTTATTTACGTGTTTCTTTGAAGCTGACACAAAGTTTTTGAACACATAAAAACTGCATTGGAATTTGGATGTTTATTCATAAATAATGTTTTTGAGTCACTATGGGCATTATTCAAGGTAGTGGAAAAATACGGTACAAATGTAATAAACAATAAATATGAATATTCATTTGAAATCAGAAGCAGGTAGAATTCCTCAAGCACAGTGCATGACTATAATTAGGAAGGGAATGAAATGGAAAAGCTGTGTTTCATTTTGCTCCATATTCCCCCCCCCCGTTTCGTTTCGTATCGTAAGTAATGAAATTTTTCATAATTTTTTGTTACTTCCGAAACAAATTGAAATGAAATGAACCCCCATGGCACCAGCGTTCTAGTTGGTGCAGTGGGGGATTCAAAAGTCTCATCCCACCACCTCCCAGTTGATTTTGACAGCTCAATTCCAGCTGGGAGGTGAGGGGTAGGAGGAAAGGAGCAGCCAGGTAGAATTAAATTCCCTGTCTGACTGCTCCTTTCTCCCCTGCCTCCCCCTCCTCCCAGGGGGTGTGTTTTGGACAATGAGGGCTGTGGCAGTGGGGCCAGACCCCACTGCCCACAGCCCTCACTGTCCAGAAAACTGCCCTGGGAGGGGGGAGCACAAGAGAAAGAAGAAGGCAGATGTAAATTCAAATAGACTTTCAATTTACCGCTGCTTCCTTCCTTCTTCCTTGCAATCCCCACCTACCAACTTGGGCTTTTTGATAGGCTGGAGTTTTGAGAGGGGGGCACCCCTCCCCCACCCCAACCTCTCAAAAGGTCCCAGCTGGGAGATGGGGAAAGGGGCAAAAGGCTGAACAGAGCAGGTTTTTCCCCTCCATGCTCTGTTCTACATTTTGTCTGTCTCCCCATCTCCCAGCTGGGGCTTTTTGACAGGTTGGGGTTTGGAAAGTGTGGCACCGCACCCCCTCCCACATACCCTGACCTGTCAAAAAGTCCCAGCTCAGAACTAGGGGAGGGGCAAAAGCCTGAACAGAACAGGGTTTTCCCCCTTCATGTGCCGTTCAGCCTTTCACCCCTCCCCTGCCTTCCAGCTGGGGCTTTTTGACAGGTCGGGGTTTAGAGAGAGGGGCACCCATCCCACCCACACCCAAACTGTCAAAAAGTCTCACCTGGGAGAGGGGTAAAATGCAGGAAGGAGCAGTGAGGGGGAAAACCCTGCTCCTTTCTGCCTTTGGCTCCTCCCCCACCTACCAGCTGAGGCCTTTTGACAGGCTGGGGTGTGGGGGGAGGGGTCCCCCCACTCCAAACCCTGATCTGTCAAAAAGCCTCAGCTGGGAGGTAGGGGAGGGGAGAGACACAGAAAGGAGTGGGCTTTTCCCCTCACTTGGAATTAACTACCCCCAGCCCCTTTAGAGCTTCATAACTCCCCTTCATAAAGTCCTCTTACCGCAAATCTTTCCAGGTTTCAGGGGGTTACCTAAAATTGCTTTGGGAAGGCACCCCTACTACTTTGGAGCCCCAAGGTGGATAGCTTAGTACCTTTCTAAAATTGCATGCACAATGTGTGCAAAATAATGGAAAGGCACACATAGCCCAAAATTGAAAAAGGAACCATTTATTTTGTGCAAATCTGCGGTGGTTAGCAACGCTTCCTCTATTGTGCAGGCAGAGCTATGCAACAGAACACTGGCAATTAACGTATTAACGTGTTCTGCATTTTCTTTGACGGTATCAGAAATGAAATAATACGTATTTTCCCTATAGGTGTGGAGAGGGGTCATCAATGATCCTGAAGAAGGGATTGTCCTGCTGGGCTGCCAGTCTTCTACCTTTTCCTTGTGGGCTTAGACAGCACAGGTTTTTTAAGGGATTGTCCACAGTTCTTAATCCTCAGCCAAGCTTGTGTGCAATATTTCTGAAACTTAGAATATTTATGTTGTTAAAACAAGTGTTATAAAAAACAACAAGTGTATTATAGTTTAGAGGGAATAATTAACAGCTATTGGGCAAAACCTTGTTGAGTAACACTGGTACTGGCATAAACTGGATGAAGTACTGGAACCATTTAAATTAAGCATTTAATGCTTCCTAGCCTCCTTCTTTTAGCTTCCAACTCTCCCTTTTGCTCTACGGAAGGCAGGGAGGCTTTACTAGGAAAAAAAAGTCTACCTGATTTCTGCCACCAGGATCAGAATCCAAGACTTCCTCCCTTGTCCCAAGGGTCCCAAATACTGTACTTCTCCAGGGTCGAAGGAAGCCCTAAGGATCTTCAGAATCTAAAAAGAAGTGGATAGGAAGCTTTTAAATGCCTTAAATGAAATGTTTCCAGCCCCTGATCCATGTTATACCAGGGCAGAGCCATGCAACAGGATTGTGACCATTGCCTAGTATCCTGCTGCTGGCCCTAAATGCAGCAAACCCTAATGAAAAGCATTTTAGGGTAGAAGTGTCATTCACAACCCACCTCCGCACGTGTGCCATGCAATGGTCACAACAGGAGCCAAGAGGCTGGTTGCTCAGTTTTCTACTACAATGCTACTTGCCTGGACAGAATACCTGGCATATTTACACTGACATAACTTTACAATACATCAGAATATAATTTTATTATATTTGATTGTGTGATTGTTTTATTTGAATTTGAGTTCCACATAAACTCACCTGGATGACTGAAAATCTTCACAGACATATTTTATTTGAATTGTATCTGAAAATTATGTAACTTTGTAAACCGCCCAGAGTAGACATGCAGCTAGATGGATTGGTATATAAATAAATGAATAATACATTACACCCAAATGTATAGGATTTCAGCTGCTGTGTTTATTCTTCAGACAACCAATAAGATGCTAGCCATTATGTATTTCATACCACTTATTTTCCACTTTAAATACAAATTAATGTGGATTCCCCCCCCCCCCGTTGACGGATGGAGAAATGTGGATGTTATTATTGATAAGCATTTTCTGAACTCGGTCTTCTGAGAAAATGGAATTAAGATGAAAAAAGAAGTTGCAAAGGATCAGAGCAGGTTATTTATCTATCCCTTGCTTCCTCGGTTAATAGCGGAACTGCCTACTGGTGGAGCCACTCTCAAACAGCATGAGTTATTTACTTTTTTCTTTTGTTGTTGTTAAATATCCCTTGCAGCTCAAACATCATGTGTCATAATAATCTTTACAGGAATGTCTTAAGGGGAAAGGCAGCAATTTAGTAAGTACTCTCTCAGGTTCAGGACATCAGCATCGGCATATATTAATGTTGAGAGAAAGAGAAAGGAAGGAGGTTTGATTTATAATTAAGCCCCATGCAGTATCAGAGTGTGATAAGAGGCTGCCTTGGCTTCTGAAGCAGAACATCCAAGCAGCTTTGATTTCCCATAGTCTGGCCTAATAGCCTAACCCTAAAATGGCATTTTGAAAAGGCTCACCTTATGCTGAAGATCATAATTTCATCTTCTTCACATGGCTTTTTCAGGGAAAGAGCAGAGCATCATTTGAGGTTTTTTGGGAGGTGACTCCGCACAGGATGAGGTGCATAGTCTGGGCGTAATATTGGACCCTATGCCAGGGATGGTGAACCTATGGCATGCGTGCCAAAGCTGGCACGGAAAGAGCTTTCACCTGGCACGCGACATCCTCCTTGCCCCCTACACTTCCCCCTCCACTGGACCAGCCATGAGGAATTTGTGGAGGGGAAAGGGGGGGCAGGGAGCATGTCAGGTGCAAAGCCAACGCTGTCATCGCCGCCGCCATCCCCGCCCTTGCCGCCGCCCCCTGCCGCCCCTGACCCCGCCTCCGCCAACCCTGCCACCATCACCAACACCATCCCTGCCCCTCCTGCCGCCCCCACCCCCGCCGCTAACCCTGACCCCATCGCCCTTGCTGCCCTCGACCTCGTCCCACCCATGACCCCCTGCGGCCACAGATCCCAACCCCTCCACTGCTGCCATCCCCATCACTCTTGCAGCCACTGCCGTCGCCGCCCCGACCCCACCTCTGCTGCCATCACCGCCACCATCCCTGCCCCTCCCACTGCTGACGATGATGACCCTGACCCCGCCCCCTCCATCACGCTTGCTGCCTTCGCCCCCTTCCCCCCTGCGCTGCCGCTGATCTCAACCACCACCACCCCGCCACCGCCGCCAAGTTTGGGCACTCAGTGGCAAAAAGGTTCACCATCCCTGCCCTATGCTTTCCATGGAAGCCCAGGTAACATCAGTGGTCCATGCCGTTCATTTTCATCTTAGACTGACTGCTCAGCTGCACGCCTTCCTGGACCCTGGCACCCTCACTACTCTGGTCCAGGCACTCGTAGTCTTGAGATTAGACTACTGCAATGTTCTCTACGTGGGGCTGCCTTGTAGATTAGTGTGGAAGCTCCAGCAAGTACAGAGTTCTGTGCTAGATTAGTTACAGGGTTAAGGAAACATCATAAGAACATAAGAACATAAGAACATAAGAACATAAGAAGAGCCATGCTGGATCAGGCCAAAGGCCCATCTAGTCCAGCTTCCTGTATCTCACAGTAGCCCCACCAAATGCGTCTCAGAGAGCACAAGACTAGATATCTGTCTCCTGATACCGCTCCCCTGCATCTAGTCCTTGGTTTTAAGCCTGGAGATTACACATCTCCATCATGGTTTGTAAGATGTGATGGACTTTTCCTCCAGGAATCTGTCCAATCTCCTTTTGAAGGCGTCCAGGCCGGATGCCAGCACCACATCCAGCGACAGGGAGTTCCACAGCCTAACAATGCGCTGGGTATATATATATATATATATATATATATATATATATATATATATATATATATATATATATATATATATATATATATATATATATATATATATATATATATATATATATATATATATGCATGTTAGGGTGGATTCGGGTTTCTTCCCGTGTAGAAATCTGGTTGTTTTGGCGACGTTTCGACGAGGTCTCACTCGTCATCTTCAGGCTGGTGTTCTGGCTTCTTTCTTCTTGAAGCAGAGTGTGATCTCAGTTGAAGTCCTTCTATAAATACTGCTGGGGGTGTGTGGTTTGCTTGCTCTGTTGCTGATTGTAGGTTTGTTTGTTCTTTTGTGATTTGCTGTGTGGCTGAGGCGATCGTTAAGGGCTTAACTGCTGGTGGGTTAGATGGCTGTTTAGAGACATCATGTGTGTGGGTGAGGTGCTGGATGTGTGTCTATTAGCCTTTTGTTTCTTAACGACCTTGGTGATGGGTGTTCTGGCAGCATCCTGGGCTTTGGTAGAGTGGGGTCCTGTGTCTTGTGAATTCATTTTGGTCTGGCTGCGTGTCTGTGGTCTCCCAATGTTTTTTTGGCGTGTGTAAGTGTGCTCCATGTGGTGGCTGGAGTGGGGAGTAGCGGTAGATGGTGCAGTCGTGGTTTTGTTATTGGATGGTGGTTTCGTTTCATCTGTGGGAAGGGTCTGGGTTTGTGTTTGGTGTGGATGGAAGGTGGTGGCATCTTGTGTCCTTTTGGACCTGGTGTCAGTCTTTGTGACAGAGGCTCGTCTGTTGACCAGGGCTAGTTTCCAGATGTCAGGCAAGCTAGAGCGGGAGGTGTCATCACGTTTATTCATGTTGTTTGGGTGTTTCTCTATTTCAATGGCTTCCATGATTATTCGACTGTTGAAGTGTTCAGTTTTGGAGATGAGTTTGGTTCTTTTAAAATCAATTTCATGACCTGTTGTTTTTATGTGCTGGAAGAGAGAGGAAGATTTTTCTTCTTTTTTGACTGCGTTCTTGTGTTCTGCGATGCGTGCGCTTATTCTCCTGTTTGTCTGTCTGATGTATGTGGCTGGGCAGACTTTGCATGGTATTTCGTAGACTCCTTGGTTTTCTAGCTCAATCTTGTCTTTGGGGTTTCTTAAAATGTTGGCTATTTTTTGTTCGGTGCAAAAGGCTGTCTTGATATTGTGTTTGTGGAGAATTTTGCTTATTTTGTCTGTGGTGCCTTTGATGTAAGGGAGGAGGGCAGTGCCGTTGTTCTCTTCTGTTTCTTGGTTCTTGGGGGGTGTTTCTTTTTAGATCCATCTACCGGAAAAAAACACATACAAACCGCTACTTAAATGCACAATCACACCACCACCCTGCACAGATCAACTCCGTAGCAAAAACCCTCATCTCCAGAACCAAACGCCTCGCTGACAAAGACCACCTAAAAACTGAATTACACACTCTCTCGAATGCTTTAATTGCGAACGGATTCCAAAAAAACACCATCACCAAACTAATCCAAAAAGAATCTACCACTACTCCCCACTCCAGCCACCACATGGAGCACACTTACACACACCAAAAAAACATTGAGAGACCACAGACACACAGCCAGACCAAAATGAATTCACAAGACACAGGACCCCACTCCACCAAAGCCCAGGATGCTGCCAGAACGCCCATCACCAAGGTCGTTAAGAAACAAAAGGCTAATAGACACACATCCAGCACCTCACCCACACAGGATGTCTCTAAACAGCCATCTAACCCACCAACAGTTAAGCCCTTAACGATCGCCTCAGCCACACAGCAAATCACAAAAGAACAAACAAACCTACAATCAGCAACAGAGCAAGCAAACCACAACCCCCAGCAGTATTTATAGAAGGACTTCAACTGAGATCACGCTTTGCTTCAAGAAGAAAGAAGCCAGAACACCAGCCTGAAGATGACGAGTGAGACCTCGTCGAAACGTCGCAAAACAACCAGATTTCTACACGGGAAGAAACCCGAATCCACCCTAAACATGCATATATATATATATATATATATATATATATATATATATATATATATATATATATATATATATATATATATATATATATATATATATATATATATATATATATATATATATATATATATATATGCATGTTAGGGTGAATTCGGGTTTCTTCCCGAACACAAAAGAACAAACGAACCTACAATCAGCAACAGAGCAAGCAAACCACACCCCCCAGCAGTATTTATAGAAGGACTTCAACTGAGACCACGCTTTGCTTCAAGAAGAAAGAAGCCAGAACACCAGCCTGAAGATGACGAGTGAGACCTCGTCGAAAGTCGCCAAAACAACCAGATTTCTACACGGGAAGAAACCCGAATCCACCCTAACATGCATACCTATACCCGTGAAAATCTACGAAAACAAATATATATATATATATATTCTTTTGTCTTTTCTTACTCTCCCAGCCTTCAAATTGTGTGTTCCACTTGGCTACTCCCCAGCCATCGATCCTCACAAGCCTATTATTGCCTCTGCTAGACCATCGGCCTCAACTGTCTCGCCCCAACGCTCGTCTTTTATCTTTTCATCGCTCACGATGGCCGCTGCTCCACCCGGACCTGGGGTTCCAAGAGCTCTTCTGGGTTCCCTTCCCCGAGAGACACCTCTTCTTCTCCCCACCCCGCCCCTCCACTGCATCTCCACCCCAAGGGAGATACCCTGCAAATCCCACCCAAGGGCCTGCTTGAGCTGGATCCTAGTGGCTATTCCCACAGCAGGCCACAGCCACTTCTACGTTCCCCCACCCTCCAGCCGATTTCTTCACCCAACCATGCCAAAGCCCTTGTTTCTCACATCAACATATAACCCCCACTCCCACCCGCACTGCACTGGCTGCCAATTTGCTTCCACATTGATTTCAAGGTCTTAATGATGACATACCAAGCCCTAAATAGTTTAGGATCTTGCTATCTAGCAGAATGGCTCCTGCCGCAAAATACTGCCCATAACACCCAATATCTCAGGCAGGACATTTAAGGGTGCCGTCGCTGAAGGAGGCCTGTAAATCTTTAACTAGAAATCAGGCTTTCTCAGTGGCAGCCCCTCGGCTCTGGAGACCTTCATCAGTAGCGGTATTGGCAGCAGCTTCCGGGAGTTGCAGTGCAAGACCACCTGGGCTGCCCAAAGCTGGAACCACTGTCTCAAGCGGCTGGCATTTGCAGACCCTAATTTCTACTGCATTCTACAGAAGAATGACGGGAACAGGTGAATATTTAGTATTAGAGGTGGGCACAAATCAGAAAACCCATGGTTCGGGTTCATCTGGTTTGGGCCCACTCTTGGTTCAGTTCGGGTTCAGGTTCGTACGATTTTTTTTAAAAAAAAATGTACAAACCCAAACCGATCCAAACCGGTTTGGGTTCTTACCAGGGGCAGCAGCTGCTCGGTGATGGCGGTAGTGGTGGTGGATCCTGGCCCCTGTGGGCCAGCCTCCCTCTCTTTTTCCCCCAAGCACCCAGCATGTGGCCCCTGGGGCCAGGTGGGCACTTCTTTGATTAAAATTTTATTTTATTTTTCTTAATTTTTGAGCACCGACCCGGCCACCCCTGGGTCCTGGTCGGCACTCCTTTTTTATTTTTATTTATTTTTATTTATTTTTATTTGTTCTTGCTTGAGCCGGCAAGCTGGCTTTGGCAATACAGTTCACATCGGAGACCAGGCAATAAAAGATAGATTGTTTATTCTGGAATTCTGCTCACATCTGGCATCAGAAATGTGCTTATAATATCTCCTAGTCTCAACTTTGTAAGAACGAAGTGATTTTCCTGGCCTGTTGGAAAACCACGTGGCTCTTTCTGAAAGCAAAGGACGAAGACTCCCTTAGTCACTAGTTTGCTAACCAATGAGGAGGTGAAAAGAGAGACCACATGTTTTAAAACTACAACACCCAAGATGCATTGCTTTACAATTCTTAAAGGCACCTTCCCTCTTATACTGAACCCTACACCAAACCCTATCTGTACCAGAACATTATTTATTTATTTATTTATTCCAAAAAAGTGCCCATGTCTATTTAGTATGTGTCTGTGCACAATGGCTTCAGCATTTGATCTACATGGGTTGAGAGGAAATCAGTCTTATGTTTAAGGAAGCATGAATATCTTGACATTCATCATGCTGCCTCTGCAAAGAAAAGCAAAACAAAGGGAAAGTGCCTCTGTGTAATTAGTAACTGCTGCCAAATGAAAGCTGTGGCATTTTAATGATTAGATTCTGCAGCTACCATTTCGTTAGCTACCTGGTGTTGCAAGTCACCTTGGCAATTATGTATTTATTTTATTTATCTATTAAATTTATATACCGCTCCATCTAGCTACATGGCTACTCCGGGCGGTTTACAAAACTGAGCAGAAATCAAGTTACAGTCCAAAAACACATGGATTGCTCACATTTGGGAACTACTGGCTTAAGAGATGGTCCGAATAAGGCCCTTTGTACACGACCCCTAAACTCCGCTGCAAATGGCTCCCAGCTCCGGAGCTTAAAATTGTTTCCCCACCAGCTCCGGAGTTTACAGATAATTAAGTGCGACCACGCCCACCTAAGTGCGTCCCAGCGCAAAATTCCTGATGCGGATATAACATAGTGACTGCCCGGCTCTCCTTGCTTCTGTTTGTTCTTTTTTTTTTTTGCCCCCTGCCCCTTTAAGAGATCCTAATGCAGTGCCGGAACGGCAGAACGGAGGTGAGCGGCATTCTTTTCTTCCTTTTTTTCTCCCTCCCCTCATGCAGCCAGCAGCCAGGAGTGCGGAGGGGGTGGGAACGCAGGAACAGCGACAAACCCCTAAGATCTCTGGTCCAAATTTAAGTGGCCAGCGGATCTTAGGGGTCGTGTGAAAAGGCCCTAAGTTGTCTTACAAATTGCAACAGATTTGATTCCAGTCAACTTGTAGTCCATCGTATTTGATTGGAGTTTAAATATTCTAAAGCATTTGTATTTGTTTGCATTGTTTGAATAGTAAAAAATATGGGAAACAATGGGTTCTGACCCATAATGGGTGTGCGTCTGAAACCCAGTACCATCAACTACTACACAACTGCCACTGTTTAGACAAAGACTCTGCTTCCTTCCTTCCTTCCTTCCTTCCTTCCTTCCTTCCTTCCTTCCTTCCTTCCTTCCTTCCCAGAATGCCATGCAATTAACTCCTTCCCTAGTTCATGCCTTTCAATGAATGCATCCTGCATTAGCTGGGTACTGTTTCTCAGGGGTCAGTCATCCCCAAATCCTCTGAAATCAAAGCTGTTGCTCTGAATTCCCCTCCCCCCCCAACATTGGGTAGTTTGTTTTCTTCATTTCGTAGTAAGTCACAATTGCATTTGAGTCCTTACTTTGTTTTGGAACACTTTGGAGATCAATAAATACCCCCGCTTCACATCATTTTCCAATTTAAATTCCAAACCCAAAGCATATTCCTAATGGAAATAATTTCTTTTTTGAAAAATAAACCCCATTTCAATAGTTGGAATTAGAAAGGAACACAAACTGGGTTGCCCCAGTTTGTGCTGGTTCATCAAGGTGGCAACACAGGTGCTGCTGATCCCAACCCCTGCCTTCTCAGCTGATCTAGCCACTCATGACACCCACCCCGGTGCCATCCCTTTGATGAACTGGCACAAAGTAATTTGTGCCCATCTCTAGTCAAAATATTCACATTTTTGGAGGGGGCAGAATAAAAACAAAACGGGCACATTAACAAATAGAACACAGATACTAGCCACAGTCCCATTCTGTTTTTGCACTGGTGTTATTTCCCCCTCTCCTAGTTGCTATTTATTCCTCAGTTAGTTATGTGGGCCATTTTAGTGAACTATATAGTACATGAGATGATGGTGGATCACTTTGTAACTTATCAGATTTGGCTAACCATTCTCTTTTAAGGACAGTCTGTGGAGAGTCTCGTGGGTAGCTCTGAATCAATGAAACATCACATTCCAAACAGGAAAAAGTTTGCCTCGGGTCCAACTAGATTTGGGGTTTTACGTGGCTGCTGTTTGTAGAAAGTATGTTCAAGAAACATTGAATGCAGCTTACTCTAGAGTCCCCTTCCATCAAGTATCCAGGGTAAGTGCCCACCTCACCCAGCTGTTTACTCCCTCTTGAGCATTTGATATTTAAATGAATAGGAATTCAGCTTTGGGCCTGTTTATTGTTTACTTACTCACTTCTGCTTATTTCTTTGTTTACTGTACTTGTTCTTTGTTCACCACCATGAGTTGTTTTTATACAAGCTAGCGGTATATAAGTCTCATATAAAGTAAATATGCTAAATGGAGTTGCACTCCCTCTGGGGGTGATCCTGAATTTTCCTGAGCCTGAATGCCCAGGATCCAGTAGTAGACAGGAATGCCTTTGTACAATTAAAACTAGTGCAGTGGCTTGAGGGGGCTGATGTAGCTTCACTGACACATGTTTTAGTTGCACGTTAATTGGATTACTATATCACACTCTACCTGGGGCTGTTTCTGTCAAGAATATTCAGCAGGCCTAAAACACTGCATCCAGGTTACTAATTGGGCTGATGGTCATGGGGATCACAGGACCCTGATTCATTTCCAGGCATAACTCAAAGTGCTGGTTGTAACTTCTAAAGCCCTAAACAGCTTTGACCAAAGCTTTTTCAAGGATCGTGTTTCCCTTTATGAACCTGTTCAATTGTTAAGATCATCAGGAGAGTCCCTTCTCTTATCTCACCACCTGAAGAGGTGTGTTTGATGGGGACATGGGAAAGAACCTCCTCTGTGGTTATGCCCAGACTTAGGAACTCCCTCTCACAGGAGACCTGGCTGGCTCTATGTATGGTGTCCTTCCACAAGCAGCTAAAGACCTTTCTTTTCAGGCAAGCTTTCCCTCAGTGACTTGCTGTCTGAATGAGGTCCCCCCCCAATGGATTGTAGTGTCTCACTCTACAAATGTGCTTTTGGTTTTGCTTTTGTTTATCATGTTTCAATGCGGTATTTGTTTGACTCTTTTCACTGTTTTGAGCTTTAAATGTTGTCTTTGAATCAACAGAAGTGGCCTTGGGTCCTTTTAAAGGAGAAAGGTGGGGTTGAAATATTTTAACTAAATACTTTTCTACATGCTCAAATGTTCAGTGCTCTGTTGCAGAGAAATAAGATCACTAAATGATTGATGGCCATCTTATGGATCTTGCTTCATCAATTCCTTGAGGGTGGCTGGCTCCAAATGGAGGACTGAGGAAGAATAACCAAAGCCAAGTGCCCATCTTTGAAGTCAGTCTTTTCTGCTTGTTAGGTGAATTCTGCTGTCATGATAATTCAAGGCCTGAAAATAAATAACACCATTAAAACCCAGGCCTGTCTTTGTGCAGTCTTTCAAGAAGTCATTTCCTTAATAGCACATTCACTGAGGAAATTAATAGTAGTCAATCAAACAAGACCATACAGCATTCTGATTACTCTCTATTATCCATGTAATAGTTTCTGAAGCATATTAAAGTATGGCCTATGGGCAGGGTAAGCAATCATCTAACCTGCCAGTGTATGCAAGTGAAGTCTAGGCTCAAGAATTTGTAAAAGCTGTTTTTTCTTTTAATGACCTAGAATGATAAGGTACCCGTCAGAATGTTGAAACAATTGTAGAGGAAACAACCTTACAAGGATATTTTTTTGCAGTGGTAAGTAATTCAGTGCATTGAAAATATGTAAACCAGAAGACAAGAGGCTTGTAGCTTCAGAATTTATTTTCCCCTTTTAAAACCTCAACCCAAAGGTGTCTGTGAAGATTCTCAGCAAAACATTCCAATCTCTCAAGAAAAAGAAGTCCGTTTGCCATGACGCAACTTCCAGATCAACCCAAGGTCTACCAATTGGGGCAAAGATGGCAAACATTGGGCCTTCCAGACATCGTTAGAAGGTGATTCCCATCATTGTTCAACATTAGTCATGATGACTAGGTCTGATGGAAGTTCAAGTCCAACTTCATTGGGCCTGACTCCCGCTGTAGAGCTAGAGCCAGGAATAAAATCTTATTTGAGGTGTTGAATTCAGAATTTGAGGTTCTTTCTGTATGGAGACCCAATGGAAGGGTTTCCTTTCAGTGCTAAGAGAGAGCTTCTACTTCTACTCCTGCTTTTCTTTCTCACCCAAGCCCTCCTTTTTCTTATTTTTAACTTAATTTTATTTAATTTTTATAAAACAATACAAATACAAAATATATAAAAGAAATTAAAATAAAACTAAACAGTGCTCTCCTTCACCAACGGGACTCACCCAAGCTCTCTTCATTAGTTCAACCCTGGGTGGGGAGTTGATGTTTTTGTTTTAAAAAATAGAACTGAACAGAACTCCTTGCAAATCTTTGCAAATCTTGCAGATCTTTCAGAGTTCTTGGGAAGCTTGTGGACAAAGGTGATGGGGGGGGAGAGATTGGGGGCCACACCTCGCTTTGCCCACTAGACTCCTATGTGTCTCATCAGCCCTAGTGTAAACCCCATGCTGACCTAGCTGAGATTTCAGCTATGAAATTTCAGAGGCAAAATCTAAGTCCTGTGGGCAGGCCTTCCTGATGATGTCACAGAGGTGAGGCAGGCAAGGATTGGGACGAGGCGGACATATTCAATGTGGAATCAACCACAATGATGCCCATAATCCATGTTAAACCCAATTCACCAACTTGTATGGGAATGAATAGGTGGGAGGAAAGTTAGACTGGCATGTCTTGGCAGGTGGTAATATGTGCTCTGCTGGAAAACAGTAGTAGAGGTTATCACTCAGGCTTTTAAGATCATCTCACACAAATAAACATAAACTATTTTTTCTCCTCCACTGCTGCTCAAAGATTTCCCTTTTTTCCCATGGAGACCAAAGGAAGCCCAGTTATTCCTTGAGCTTTCAGGTGGTATGTAGAGATGGGCATGAACTGGTTCATCCCAGTTCATGCTGGTTTGTAAAGGAGGCAGCTTGCTATTTCCAAGCTCCTCCTTCTCAAGTGATCAGCCATTCACTAGGCCTAGTTTGGTTGCTTTCTCCACCTCCTTGGCGAATCTCCTGCTCACAAGCAAGAGCACAGACTTCTCTGCTCCACCCTTTTTTCTGAGTGGGAGATCAACCAAGAGGGCACGACAGAGAAGCCTGAGCTGTTGCCAGGACTGGAAGATCAGTTGAGGAAGTATAGGAAGCTAGCACACTGGGCCTGGTGATTGGCTGCTTGAGTCAGAGGAGGTGGGAAAGGGGTTGCAGCAGCATCTCTGCTTCTTCATTTATGAACCAGGACAAACTAGACAAAATGGAAATTTGCAAAATTTATTTTATTTTATTTTATTACGAGATTGTGATCTTTTCTGCAATGAAAGATGTCTTTGAGCCTCTGCTGTGACGCAGCAGATTTAATGCATTAAACATGAACACTTGGGAACTCATCTTCTTTTTACCCTTTGATGATGGGGTGATATACAATAAGAATTCCTGTGTTGCTCCCACTTAAGAATTCAATAAAAATAAAGCAATTTATAGGCTTAATGCAGCGTGAACACACAGGTCACAGAGAATAAAAATGGCCTAAAGAGAAGACCTGTGAAAATTAAGAGAATGTCACCAAAATGCTCATCATTTTACTGTCACCTTACTGTCATGGTGACTTGCATGCTGGAATGAATGATGGGTATACTGGACATAATGTGGGTTTTTTAGAGAAAGTTGTAACATTGATTGCTTCTACTGTATTTGTCTATTATAGTGTTTACTGCTGTATTGCTCAGCCCCGGTAAGCCGCCCAGAGTTCCCTCCAGAAGATGGGCAGGGTACAAATTCAATAATAAATAAATAAATAAATAAAATATAACTCATAGCTGTTAAAAATAATAATATCCACGGGCCATTATCTTCCTGCTTGTCTCAGCTAACAACCAGTCCAGATCCATTGCATTGATTGTTTAATTATTAGTCAACACTTATGTAAATCCTATTGAATTAATGGGTCTACTCTAGTTAGAATTAATAGTTGGAATACTGCCCAGTATCCTAATAAGCACAATATTGCAGTGGAATCAATTCATATATTCAATAAAAGTTTATTCCACACAGATATATCAGATTAAGACCAAAATATATGAAGGACTATGCATGGATTTATATTGGACCAAGTGCCTGTAGAGTCCAGAAACTATTTATAAACAATTTTTAGTATCTGTGTATTTCATACGGCATACCTTTTTAAACAGGGAATGTACCACATCACCCTTGTTTTCTGGGAAACACACAGTTTTCCTACACTTCATTTCTTTGAAGCTGTGCTTTCCGTTGATAAAAAAGCGTGATGCCCCAGCAACAACAACAACAGAAGAAACGCAATCTGACAAAGAAAAGCATGTGTTGCAGAGCTCATAGGTTGTTAAGCTCCCTTAGCTGGAAAGATCAAGTCTGCATTGTTTTTGAGCACGTGCGTCATGGATTTAAAGGGTACTTTGGGTCAAATTTGCCTCAGTTACAGTTGTAAATAGTGTTTTTTTTTTTTGAAGAATGTGGAGTGGAGGGCACTGACAAGAAGTAAAACAGAGAGTGTTCTTTAAATGTTCTTCCTGAGGCTCTGATACATATGATTAAATTCGATTTAGAAAAAAATGGCTGCCTAGTTTACTATTTTTGCAAAAGTAGTGTCAAAGCGAGGGTGGTAGGGACAATGAAAGAGAGATTAGTAGATAAATAGGTAGATAGATTTTTATATCCCTTCGGGTCACTTATGAACATGCCTAGGAAGCTTTGTGCAGCTGCTGCTCTGTTGTTTTATATTTTATGGACAGTGGTGGTCTAATTGACCTCTGTGTGTGTGTGTGTGTGTGTGTGTGTGTGTGTGTGTGTGTGTGTGTGTGTGTGTGTGTGTGTGTGTGTGTGTGTGTGTGTGTGTGTGTGTGTGTGTGTGTGTGTAGTCTGGCATTTGGTCTGAGCCAGCAAGGTTCCTTTTATGTTTTTGAGACCAGATTTTATGGGAAGCTACTTTCAAGCAGAAGCAGATTGTCTAGAATTAAAAAAAATGAAATGGAAATGGCATCCCTAGAATCCTAAAAGGAGACCATACTGCACGTGCACATTAAAAGAAGATTTTGCCAAGGCCAAGGGATGCCCATTCCAATTTGGAAACAGTCAGAATCCATTGGGCAAACATGGGGGAAGCACTGAAGGCTGGAAGGATGAATGGGGTGCAATGTATGACCTACTCTCTCAACCCAATACTCTGAGGTGCTTTGCAAGATATGGAGGACATCTCTGTGCCCCTAATACAATGGAGTAGACCAGAATGTTGGCAGGGCATTTTCATCACAGTGCGTGGGACAGTGAATGGTTGCAGCAGAGGGGAGAATAAATGGGGATTGCCACTGCACCACCTAATCTAGGATGTGGCAACATGATGGAATGCTACTTTCTACTTGTTTGAAAGTCTGCTGGAGCACCAAAGGGCTCTCCATGGTTTGATATGGTATCTCTTCTGGACAGAAAGGAAGGCGACATGATGGGCCAAGGGCTCTGTATTCTCTAAAGTGTTGAGGGTGCAATAGAGGCTATTAGCGGGGTGATAGCTATCCCCAGCCAGGTGCTCCCAGTGTTCCAGGGACTGGTCAGCATGATGGAGGGCATAATGAGGGGACAGTCTAGGTGGATGGGGGATTCCATGGGGAGAAAATAGCATTTTCCCCAGCATGAAGCGTGGGTCCTCCTGGCTGGCACGATAAAAGACCTCCTTCACTACAGGTTTGCCTCCTTGTTGGAGATGGAAGGATACATTCTAGCCACCCTTTTGGATCTCCAAATTAAACAGCAGGCAGTGGATATGAATCAGAAACAAGGGATGGCAGTGAGAGCCAAGCTCCGACCTACCACATGCAGCAGCAGCTGGTGAAGAAGGTCCTAGTACTGAGGCATGTGTTTGCTCGTGTTGCACAGGGTATTTGCCCACTTGGCAGTGCAGCCTGTCCTCTACTTCCCCAATGCTGTTGTGATTTCCTTCTGGCATTCCTACTATTCAGGGTCCCATCAGGATGCCCATTACAGCCATTTCCTAATATCTAGGCACTGCTAGTTGTTTTTTTATTTTATTTTCTCTGTACACAATCACTGGGAAGGTGCCAGTGGTGACATGGAAATTATTTAAAAATGTTTCACCTGCTGATGTTATTTATAGGGGAAAATAATGGCCATATAGCAGTGATGGCAAACATTTTAGAGACTGAGTGCCCAAACTACAATTCAAAACTCACTAATTTTTCGCAAAGTGCCAATACAGCAATTTAACCTGAATACAGGTGGCTGTGAAGGGACGATGTCGGGTGCCCACAGAAAGGGCTCTGACTGCCATCTTTGGCACCCGTGCCATAGGTTCGCCAACACTGACATATAGTATTCATGTTGACTGTAACAGAGTTCTGGATATCTGGACATTCTAAATTTTTAAGATTCCGAATCCGAAAGGTTGTGATGCCAAATTCCAAATCCAAATGTTGGTGCTAGAGCACATCCCTTAATAAACGTACGCAGAAAATGTTCTGTTCACTTATGCATATTGTCTTCAGGGCAGGATGGATTCTTACCCCTGAACCATCTCACAGTTCTCCGCTCCTCCTCATCTTACAAAATGCCCCCCCTTCTGTACACAATTAGATTTTATGATATGAATAATTGATGGCAACTTTGTTTTACGGTAGCTCTCTCTTCTATCACTTCCTTTATTACTGCACCAAAGAAACCTTAAGAGGCCTGCAGATTTTGCTGAGAATGACATTTTGAAAAGGTACCAGCTGTCTGGCTTTCTTTCTGCAATCCATTCCTAGTTTTTTATGCTTTTTAAAAGTCACAGTGGATGTCCAAATCTCTTTGTCAGCGATGGTGATTAGCACCAAGGTCTGTGGAGAAATGGCCTCGTCTTGGATGAAATAAATTCAACGTTCTTAGGAATAAGTTACCTGCTGGAAATCCATATGCCTTTATTTTAGTTCTTCTGTTGTGAGCATATCCCAAGTCTTTTTTTCAATACTTAGAACACACTATATGTAGGTGAGGGTGTTTATTGTCCATTACCACCCTTTCTTTTTAACAGGATGGATGCAGTGTATGCACATAGAGACAGTACCAACTTTGAACACTCTTTCTGTTTCTTTATGTTTAATCACTCATCCACTGAAGCTGGACTCCACCCCCCCCCCAACAACAGATAGGGAGGGCCCCCAGAAATCTTTGGTCAAAGCAACAGAGGTAGGTGGGTGATGCTTCACAGCACCATCTCTGAATGAAACACTTGCCCTCAGCTCAGACCAGGGGTCCTCAAAGTTTTCAATCAGCGGGCCAGTCCACCACGCCCCAAACACCACTGGGGGCCGGACCACAGTCCCCCCCAAAAAAAGGCCAACATGGAAAAAAGGGGGAGGGAGTGGGGGACCTTGCCGTAGCCCTCCCACTTTGAATGCCCCACTAGCCAGCATGCTGATCATCTGGGCGGTAGTTGGGGTGAGTGGGAGAAGTGACATAGCCCATTGCTTTGAACTGCCTCAGCAATAGAAGCAGCTGCAGAGGCTGGCTTGCTCGCAAAGCAGGGGGTAGGTGGGGGATTGCAATTGGTCCCAGGGGCCAGATTTAGGACCTTGGGGGGGCCACATCCGGCCCCGGGGCCTTAGGTTGAGGACCCCTGGCTCAGACCATCAATGTCCTAGAGAAAAGTCCAGGTTTAGAAGATGGAAAATAACATGGCCATAAATGTAGTGGCAGCAACCTCTCACCTGCTCTATATGTGGAAGTCAGTAGCTGTAAATATGTAGAACAGATAAGTTCTGTGCTCATTGGAGAAATGATGGAATATAAATATAAATAATATCAACAGATAAACATTACAATACTAATACTAATAATATGGAGAGTTACAGTGTCTCTTTATCGTCAAATTTTGCTTCCTGCTTAGCTCACTGGGTTTCACAGTGGATATGCATTACACCAGCAACAAATTCATCACTTGGCAATTTGCAACACCCTTTCTCTCAAATCCTTCAGTGCTTCATCTCAGACTGCTGATAACATTTCTGATAACAAATATCATTAGGGTATTTTATGTCCCTTGTGTACCTCTACCTTTTTCTCTGGGCCCTCTGGTTCTTCCCTTTAAGGCCATGGAGACCTAAGAGTCTCCATAGAGCAGGCTTGTCCAAACTTTGGCCCTCCAGATGTTTTGGACCACAACTCCCACACTCCTTTGCCATTGGAAGTACAGGCTTGGAATTCTGGGAGTTGTGATCCAAAACATCTGGAGGGCCGAAGTTTGGACATTCCTGCCATAAAGAGGCATTCATAAGACAACACTTTGTCCCCGGTGTCCAGCTCCAGATTAATTCAAGTTCTGGGTTATTTTCCAATCATGGATAAAAACGTGCCATGAAACTAAAAGGTGTTGTTTTATATATTCTGTATAGCACTTAAGGCACTCTCTGGTTGGTTTACAACTTAAATATGCAGGCTACATATTGCTCCCCCTCCACACTGCACATACAGTAAACTGGGTACTCAATTTACTGACCTTGGAAGGACCTTGTGGGACAGTGGTTAAACTGCTGTACTGCAGCTCTAAATGTGCTCACGAGTTGGGTTTCAATTCCAGTTAGTAGGCTCATGGTTCACTCAGCTTTCCATCATTCCGAGATTGATAAAATGGGTATCCAGCTCATGGGGTGGCAGGGGGCGGGAGCAATGTGTAGCCTGCATAAATAAATTGTAAACTGCCCAGAGAGTGCTTTAAACGCAACAGAGTGGTATATAACACTTTGCTTTGCTTTGCTTTGCTTTGCTTTGCTTGGAAGGCTGGAAGGCCGGGGTGAACCTTGAGCCAGATACCTAGGATTGAACCTCAGGCTGTGAGCAGAGTTTTGACTGCAGTACTGGGACAGCAGTTCAACCACTGAGTCATGATGCTCTTCATGAACATGGGGATGGTTCCGTATGAATGTGCAAATGGGGTCCTTTTGCCTTCTCCTCCAGGGCCGGCGCTAGGTTTTTTGCGCCCTAGACGAGGGGCGATCCTGAAGGCAGGGGCAGCGGGGGCGGGGGGTGGGGGGGCAGGGGGTAGGGGGCGGCAGCGGGGGGGGTGGCAGCAGATGATGGGTAACGGCGACGGGGGTGTAGGGGGCTTTAATGGACGCGCCGGCCCTGGCCCTGTTCTCCTCCCAGCCAAAGCACTGCGAGACGCGGGTTGGATAGTCTTGTGAGGCCGGGAGCAACACGAGAGGACCTGCTTTAAAAGCAGGCACCCTGCAAGGCCCGGCCTCTTGGTCGCCACACGGGGCCAGATAGGAATTTTTGCCCTGCCCTCAGGATTGGCCATTAAGGGTGGGGTTGTTTTTTGTTTTTGTTTTTTGCCTATCCTGTACTGACATGGGAGGACTTGGGGCTCTTGTTCAGGGGTTCTTAACTCAGGAAGGTGGGTAGTGTGGGAAACTCAAGCAGGCTGTGAGTAAGAACCAATAATAAGCTATAACCCCCAACCACTGGATGCTGCGGATCAGGTGATTACAGTGTCTGGGGGGAAGGGGCCTTTGATTACTCCTAGCAGGGAGGGAAATGGCCAAGTGATGGCGCCTAACTATCTGGTGGGGTGGTAATATAGCTACAGCCGGCCAAATAGGCGCCATTTGGAGAACCCCCCCTGAGGGGCTAATTACTCATACTAACCTACAACTCACTGGGGGGTTGGCGGTTGACCTCCTGGACCCATGTGGTTTCCGCACTATGCCAGCCCCCTCCTTGGGCAAGTTACCTTAGGTTGTCATTGAATTAATAAACCTGACCTGAATTTTACCCCATTGTTTGCATCTTGCGTGCTCATTTTGGCCTGGGGGGGGGGCAAAATGCTTTCCTTCACACCTTTAGCTGTTGCTGTTTACACACTCCAAGTGACTGAAAAATGCATGAAGAGAAACAATACATTCTCTCACTGCTCCCACACACATTTATAGCAATTTATAATCCTATGGTAATCGTCCGTGTTACTTAATGCAGAGTGCTTTCTCACACAGATTAAAATGGCTCCTCCCCCCACTTTAAATATACCGCATGATCATTTGACTCTCCACTCCTCCCTTTTCTGGCCACCTTGATGGTGTGACAAGAGGGTGCTTAAAATATGCAAGGAATAACTGAGCAGCATTAAGCTCTCTGCAAAAGCTGCAGAAATCATTCAACTGGATTCCTACTGGGTTTTCAGTATGACATTAACCTTTGAGAGCGCACTACATTCTTCCACTAATGCAGACTTGCTTGCTTAGATTTGTGCTTTCAAGAATCTCAAGTAATTTTTATCCTTTAATTAGATGTCACATGGTATACGTGTGTGTGTGTGTGTGTGTGTGTGTGTGTGTGTGTGTGTGTGAAAATTGTATCGATAGCTTAGAACAAACCCATCTGCTGTGCAGTTGGTAAACGCATGCATAATACTGTACAGTGTTTTGACGATGGCGATAGATGGTCTAATTCTCTATCTCCATGGCAGACTGGACAATCAATCTTGGCGTAATTTGGTTTGATGGCTTCTGGAAATGAGTGTTGCCCTAGAAAGAAAAAGCATGTTTACAACAGAAACCTGCTGAGATCAAATGCCTTAAGAACTATAGATCCTGGAAAGAATGTTAAGTCTTATTATACAGATAAGTAATTGAAGGAATTTTAATTCTCTGTTTACTAGAAAGGCGTAGGCAACATAAACAGCAAGACTGCAACTTTTTTTCCTCCGGAATTTATACAAGATTAGTAGTAATTTTACGGCACAGTGATTACCCTTTTTTGTGGTTTGTGTGCTGGTACATAACAGTAGATGAATACAGGCAATTATTTAAGTGGTTTCTTACTGCAGCAGACCTATAGCAGCCATGAGGAGCGGTGAAGTGTCTACCCCTTTCTCTCGTTCTTTAAATTTCTGATCAGGTGCAGAAGCTGGGTGCAGCAAGGTCTTTCCCTTTTTCTCCTTTCATGAATGCTATAGATGGCACACATATTTTGTTTACCCCAGGGGTGTCCAAACTTTTTGCAAGGAGATCCAGATTTGGTGAGGTGAAAATGTGTGGGTGCCGACCATTCAGCCACATTTGGCCCCCGGGTCAGACTTTGGAGAAGTCTCTATATAAAATGCAAGGAGGCAGGGAGGATGCTGCAGCAACGGTAAGCTAGGCAGGTGGCTGGGGCGGGGTGGAGAGAGGCAGGGAGGGCAGGCAAACCATAAAACTGCAAGCTGATGTCTCCATCCAGTATGGGGAGGGGCCAGCTGGCGGGGATGACTGACAGGCTGAGCCAGTGGGCAGAAGAGGCCGCGGGCCACTCAAAATTTGTAAACGAGCCACATTTGGCCCCCGGGCCTGACTTTGGGCATGCCTGGTTTACCCACTGAGGCAGATTTCTGCGTGATAAATAGTCATTTTACTATGTATTTAGGCCTGTCCATCCACTGGCAAATAACAGTAATGCTCCCTAGAGAAATTGGTGCCTGGCAGGATGAGGGAAGCTGCATGTGCTGACAGCAGACCCCTCCTCGCTATACCTTTTGGTTCTATCCTCTGTCTAGCTGCATTAGAGTCTGAAGAAAGGACTTCTTAGTAGGGATGGGCACAAAATGCCAAAATGGTGTTTCGTTTCATAATTTGTTCCCCCACCCATTTCGTTTCGTTGATTACGAAATGATTTTTTATAAAAAGATTCATTTCGTAATTTGTTTTAGTTTGGGTTTGTTTTCTTTTTTTCTTTCTTTTTTGAATCCCACCGGTCGGTTCCCCCCCCCCTTATTTTTTATTTTTCTATTTTTTAAAATCTTGCCAGCCTGCAGGCCAGATCAGGGTTTTTAATTTATTATTTATTATTTATTATTTATTATTTATTATTTATTAGTATTTTTACTGCCGACCACGTGGTCCACCAACCAGCTGTAGTGCGGGCCGGTCAGCTTTTTCTCTCTCTGCCATCCTGTGGGACGGTTCAGCAACCCGTGGGTCGGGTCTGGTGCTCGTGGACCAGTTTGGCGGCCCGCGGGCTGGATCAGGTTATTTTTATTTTTATTTTTATTTTTATTTTTATTTCAGTTCCGACAACGTGCCCCGCCTACCAGCTGTAGCGCAGGCCGGTCAGCTTTTTGTTTCTCTGCTGGCTCGCAGGTCAGGTCCAGTGTTCGCAGGCTGGTTCTGTGGCCTGTGGGCCAAATTGGGTTTTTTGTTTTTTGTTTAATTTTGTTTAATTTTTTTCTTCTGCTGGCCTGCCTACGAGCTGTAGTGTGGGCTGGTTGGCTTTTTTTTTCTCTGCCAGCCCACGGGTCGGGTCCGGTGCTAGCAGGCCGGTTCTGCAGCCCATGGGCTGGATCAGTTTCTTTTCTTTCTGCCGGCCCACTTACCAGCTGCAGCGTTGGCTGGTCGGCTTTTTGTTTTTGGACACCCCCTCCCTGGGGGCAGGGGGTGGCAGCCAAGAGGATGGGAGTCCAGACCAGCACCAGATAGTAGACACCGGCAGCACAAAAAATGAACCAAAACAAAATGGAAATTTCGGTTTCATTTTGTTTCGTTTTTCTTAGAGAGGGCAGTTCATTATTCTTTTTGTTAGGTAACAAAATTAATAATGAATAATGAAACGAACCAACCGTTCATTTCGTGCCCATCTCTATTTCTTAGGTTTTGGTTCAAATAGGCTGATGGGATTGGGTCATGGAGAGCACACAAAGCCAAGATGCCTTCTCCACCGTCTCTTTAAATTCACGAAGGCCAGGCTCTCGAACAGAATATCTGAGTTGTCAAGTCCAACTGAAGCATGTTGTCCCACTTTGCGTACATATGTCCTTTGTAATCATTCGAAGGGAGGTCAACTGCTTTGCTGGCACGATTTCTGTTGTTTTTACTCCTAATGCTCCAAATGCAAGAGGGGAATTCTATACATACACATTGATTGAAACTATTTCCTGGAGAGATTAACTGGGGAATTATATGTAACCAAGATGTATGTGAAGATTCTCAGTCATCCAGGTGAGCTTATCTGGAAGTTGACTTATGAAGCTGCTTGGATGAGCAGCAAAACGTTTCTATCTCTCAAGAAAAAGAAGTCCAGTTGCCATGACTCAACTTCCAGCTGTATGTAACCAAGAAGGAGCATACTCCAGAAAAGGTGGAACATACTCCAGAAAAAGTACATCTGGTGGCTTGAAAAAATTAGCAGCTGCTTATCTGTATCCAACTGTGGTAGTTTAGCCAGTAATATAGTGGGGCCAAGGCTTATAGGACCAAAGATACTACAACTGTTTGATCAGCAGGGCTAGGGCAACAATTTAAACAATCAGATAGACTTCTGCATTTCCCCTCAGCTCTTACCTCTGATCCTCATCATAGCTTTGGGAGGGAGTGAAATTCACAAACAATTCATTGCTACAGGCTAATTCTATTATAATCTGAAGTACATTGGAGTCCCTTGTGCTTAAATAGGCAATTAAGACCTATTAGTTTTATCAAAGACACGCTCTTTGTAAAGATGAAAAGGGTTAGGCCAGGTTTATTGGGACTAGAGCATAGGAAGTTGTCTTCTACTAAGTATACTAGCCCAGTATTGCTAGTTCTAATTGGCAGCTCTCTCAGGTGTCAGGCAGAATAATTTCCTAGCTCTATCTGGGGATCTTTGGTAGTCTCTGGTGGCCTCCCACCCAACAACAGGCCCAACCCTGCTTAGCACTCCAAATTAGATCAGATTGTGTATATCCGGTGTTCGTTGCATCCCTGGCATGAATTCGCGCAGCTGCTTACAATTTCTCTTCTTCAGAGTTTTGTCATTTGGTGTTTCAGCGGATTGAGTACACTCCAGAAAACAACAGCATGAAGTTACACTACTGATTGAACCACTTCACCCTCACAACAACATTATGGGGTAAGTGTCACTAAGGGAATAGTGATTGCTCATTCAGTAAGGTCAAAGCTGGGTAGAAGTTCTCTCCCACACTGAGATACCAGTTTGTCGTCTCTACAAATAGCAGTGCTGGCATACCCATATAGTGGAAGATGAAGAAAACCATTCTGTTATTACCCCCTATGGCTTGTGGACACAGACCGGGGTGGGGTGGGGTGGGGGCATTTCATCCAGAATTTCAGGGGTTGGGTCCCTTTACCCTGGTCACAAAGTGTCCATGCTTGGATAAGCATAGCATAAATTTTCCTTCCTCATTAGAACCTGTAGCATACCAGCTTTGCTCTGGATGCTGCTGGAAGGAGGAGAGGTGGTTGCACAAGAATACCTATGTCAAAGAAGAAGAGCTACCGCCACTCCATTCTTTAATATGAGTCATCTTTGATCATATTGGTCTCCAGGAGATCATCACTAGCTCTGCTCAGTGCGCAAACTTCATTGTCTTCAGACGGTCAAATAGAAGAAAAAAGAATGCTCTGTTGCTAGCCAGAAGGCCTATGTAAAGACTGTCCTTGGCAGCATTGCCCCAGCAACTGGCATTCAAAAGCACATTGTCCCTGATCCTAAATATGGCATGTAGTTACTTATGACTAACGTATGCATGCATTGTGAAGTATGACTAATGCTTATGTGATTCCCTTGAAACCTCTGATCTCCCAATTCTAGCATGACATCTTGCTTCTAGAATGCAGCTTTCATGGAAAGTTGCACACAAATCCCTGTATGCCAGGCCTGCCCAACAGGTAGACCAGGGGCTACCAGTAGCCTGCAAAGGGTTCAAAAGTAGCCTGCCAGCCATCAATAAAAATGTGAGGGGATAAGTTCTCCACCTCTACCTCCCCCAACCCAAGGACCACCACTGCCCCAGCAAAGCTCTGGATCTGCCAGCCCAGTATCTCAGCCGAGTGAGGCAGTTCAAGGGCCATGGCACAGTCCCCTGCTCTCCCTACCGGCCAGATGATCAGCGTGCCACTGTCTCATGACCAATTGAGTTGTTGGTGCAGAGCAGAGGAAGGGGAGTGGAGGGGACAGCGAGAGGCAGGGTCATGGGTGTGCCCACCTCCTTTGCGCGGTAATGTCCCCGTCTTCTCCCCCCCGGATAATTCCTCCCTCCCTTCCATTCTCATCCTCCTCCTCCCACCCCCACAGCTGCCTCACAGAGACTGTGACCTGCCACTTCTCCTGCTCCCCTTCTGAGCCATTCCCTCCTCCTTGTGCTACCGTGGCGATGTGATTGCCCCGCTGCTGGCTTGGCCCTTCCCAGCTGCACTGCGAACTTGGCAGAGGTGAGTGAGAGCTATGGGTGGCAGCAGCGGTGGCAGCGAGGGAGCTGGAAGGGAGAAGGGAGAAAACAGGAGGAGAAGTAGAGTTAAGTCAGAAAGTCAGGCCCTGGGTGGGTTGGGAGGGAAAGTGCACCTTTTTAAAAAAGTCTTCCAACAGCCTGGGCAAGCATGCATGCGCCTTCCTTGCACCCATCCACACCGGCTTCAGCAGGTGTAAGGGAAGCATGTGCATGGTCAGCCTTACCATAGGACTGTATTGAAATACGTTCCCTCCAGAACGGATTAATTGATTTTCAATGTGTTCCTATGGGAAACTGCTACTCTACTTACACATTTTTTTTTACTTATGAGCATATGCTCGGAACACATAAAATTCATAAGTAGAGATTTTAGTGTAGTAGCCCTCAGCCCTCAGTAGACCTCGGCCTGTTCAAAGTCAGACAGCCCTGCTGTATGCGAAAATAAGTCATTGGCTGCCATCATGGACTTAGTCTCATGTAGATCCCACTTATTAGATCCTGTCTGGAACAAGATACGTCCCAGCATGGATGCTATATGGCAGTTTAACATTGTTGTATATCTATACCCCATGGGAATAAAGAAAAAGGGAAAAATACACACCATGAGCTCAAAACAGGTGATGGCTATAAAATTGGCCCTGACTATATGGAGAGCATAATGGAATGCTTTTTACAGTTCATCTCATCCACTTTGTGTGAAAGCTTGGGGCACCCAGGCAAAATGTTTTTATTCTAAATGGAAGGGATCAAACCAGCAAAAAGCTTAACTTCCCCTCTTCCTATCGTTCTTCTCCCAAAGAGATACAAAGGTCTATTAATACATACCATTTTCTGAGCAGCAGCAAAACTGTCTTTCCTGTCTTGTTTCTCCTTGGGAGGTTTTGCATTGAGTCTCAGAAAACATTATTTTCGTGGGCAGTTGCAAGAGAGAGGTTAATTTGAATGTACTTTGTCAGTAGAAAATGTCTCCTGTTATGAGTAACGCTTCATTTTGCATGCTGAAGAGGCTTTCAGACGTCTGATTCATGCAGATAATCTCCAGAACAAGATGACACGACACCTTCCACACTTAACAGAATGCCTGGAACTCACTCCTTCAATGTCAGTCTTCAGAAATAAAGTGAGGAGAAGGACTGTTCCCAAGTTATATTATTTCAGTGGAAGTAAAGCTAAGCAAGGGTCAGGCCTGGCTAGTACTTGGATTCTTCAGCCAACCCACTTCAGTCCATGCCCCATGGAGGAAAAGTTATCACTTACACACTTTTTATCCCACCCCAAATGTTGTATTTTGATCTCTTGTTTCTCCACAGAGCTATGTCTGTAAATCTTGTGCACATGAAGGAGGACTCTTCCACATTCATGGCAGAGAACCCAATTATATGGAAAGAGGTTAAGTGTGTATACAAGTAGCATGCTTATAGGCTCTATAACTTTGAACTCTATGTGTAAGAATTACACACTGGGGGGAGCAAGAGATTAGCAGATACTGTTTTTACACAGACGCTTCTGTGTCTTTATTGCATGTGTTGTCATTGAGTGATCTGGTTTCCTGTTTCTCAAACTGTACAAGAGTTCAAATAAGAACACAAGAATCGTTTTGCTGGCTCAAACCTAAGGTTTGTGTAAATTGCCACCAGTTTTGAAACACCTCTCAAAAGTTCATGAGCAAGTAATGGTGATAGCCTTTTGTCTTGGCATGCAGTAATCAAAACTATTGGTTGAACATTGTACTGTGAATTTGTCTACAAGAATAGATAATGCAAAGGGAAACCATCTTTGAATCTTATACAGTAAACAAACGTGACATTTGCACATGACTTCTGATAGTCCCAGATGAAATTCTGAAAATGGCTATAGGCCAGAATACTGGTCTATGCATAATGCATAACTCCATTGGTATAAATTTAAGCAGGATATTGCCACAAATAGGGAAGGGCATGAAACAAAAAGCAAAATGCTCTTTTGTCATTTTGTTATGTAATGAAATCAAATGATGAAGCAGCATTTCGTTACAGATGAAACAAAATGCCCCCCCCCCATTAAAATGAACCATTTCGTCCTCTCTGTAAAATGGTCACTTACCTGTGGATGTTCCACTGCTGCTGCTGCCACTGAGACTGTCCAGCCAGGCCAGAGAGGCTGAATGGCTGGCAGGCCAGCCTAGGCCTGTTGCTGGAGCCAACGCTGCTGCAGCAGGAGAGGGTGAGCAGCAAGCAGGCTGGCCTAAGCCCCCCAGCTGGACAAGACGGCCTAGGCCAGTGTTGGCGAGCCTATGGCACGGCTGCCAAAGGTGACACTCGGAGCTCTTTCTGTGGGCACTCGACATCGCTCCTTCACAGCCACCTGTATTCAGTTTACATTGCTGTATTGGCACTTGCAAAAAATAATAATTGGGCTTTGAATCGCCGTCTGGGCACTCGGTCTCTAAAAGGTTCGCTGTCACTGGCCTAGTCGCACTGCTGGAGTTGCCATGGCCACCGTCAGAGCTGCTGCTGCAGCAGGAGAGGGCAAGTAGCCAGCTGGTCGGTTTAGGCCTGCCGCCACCGCCGGAGCCGCCATGGCCACTGCTGGAGCCCTGCCAGCCAGCTCACCAGGTTGGTGTAGGCCAGTTGCCGCAGCCACTGCTCGAGTCCCGCCAGCCAACTGGGGAGGCCAGCCTAGGCCCGCTGCTGTCCCCGCTACCACCACCACTGCTGGAGCCTTTGGAGATGCTGCTGGAGCCTTTGGATGGAGCCGCCACAAGGTAACAAAACATTTTGTTTTGTTTACAACAACATCTGTATGAGACGAAATGAAACAAAACAGAACAAAGTGAAACACTGTTTTTCTGTTTTGTGCCAATCCCTAGCCACACATTAAGAAATTAGCCTGGGCATTTGATGCCATACACTAGTTGCATGACTTGGCATGCAACAGTAAATATGTACGCTGACCTGTGGCAATTTCCCACTGACATTTATGCTCATGAAGTTATTATGCCTTAATGATTATGTACTGGTAATAGGATTTTGGCCAACCCATCTTCAACTCTTTAGACAGGTAAGTAAAAGTGAGTGATAACAGTCAACCAAAGGTGATTATTAGCCTTCTCTGTTAATGCTCTCTCTGAGATTCCTGGCCTGTCACACCATTGTCCTGGGGATGGCCAATGCAACAGTTGCAAACATTCTGCTTAATGTATTCATGGGTTTCCATCAACCTGACCATCTGACTTTTCCCTCAAACTTTTCCCTCCCTCTTTACATCCAAGCTCTCTAGTAATCTGAAAGCCTATTTATTATATTTTAATTATAGCAAAATATCTATATATTTTAAAATATATATATTTAAAACCCAGCTTTAAGACTTGTAGAGAGTGTTTTCATTAGCATGTTCAAATGGATTCAGATGAGTTCCTTCATGTGTCATTTAAATCAGTACTGTGATTGACAAAACGGCTGCAGTTGAGGTTAGCCTTTCCTTAGGCAGAGTGGGATAAACACAACAATTAGTATTTTTAAAAAAGTTATTTACTTGGACTTGAATCCAAGTGTTAGTCTTAATTAGAAGAGGCCCATTAAATCAATGAAATCTACATAAATGCTTACTTACAGAATCTTCCTTTGTTCAATTAGTCTTCTCTTGCTGGTCTAAATATTGGTTTCCAGCCTTGCATATTATTGTGCTTTGATTGCCCAAGTTGTTTGCATGATTTTCTGTCTCGCATACCAAAATAAGGTGGTGATGGTCTTGCACACTATATTTACAGCCTCAACTCAGGCAGTTCAGTTCTCCAACTCAGGCCAGTCCTTACCAGGGCAAGTTTTATTGAAGTCTATGGGGCTGACTCCTCAGTCATGTTGAGGACTATACTAAGTATATAATAATAATAATAATAAAAAAGCTATTGTTGCCATTGAGTAACAGAATTGTCAAATTGGCATTAAGGATTAAAGCACTTGCAGCATTAACCCCCCCCCAAAAAGGAGAAATAAGTGGGTGAGACACAGTTTTGGGTTAAAATTGGGCCACAGTTTATTTACCTAATCAATCCACCATCAGAAGGGAGGGGCTGCACGGAGGCAAGGAACCCTTGGCCCTGAGGTCACGTGAGACCTCGCCCAAGGCATCAAATGGGGGTGAGTTCCTTGGCCCCGAGGGGGCGCCATTACCCGATGGCACCCTGTTGGCTGGCCAGTGCCATACCTGAACTGCCACTGTTGGTCAGGGTGCCATCACGTGGCTGGTCCCAGATGGTAGGGGTTGTAAGGGCTCCTATCCCCAGCGGTGAGCTATCTGGATGCGAGTCTGTGGGGATGGAGGGGTATCACTTATAATGGATTTGGAACTCCCCAGCTGCTTCCGTTCCCCACCCACAACCGCCAGCATGGCCAATGCCACACCACCCGAGCCAGTGTGGGATAGGTTAAAAATCCTTGCCCGCCCTAAGCCAATCTGAGGGGCAAGGCAAAAATTCCTATCCATCCCTGTATGGTGATCACAGTACACCACAGTACCATCTCAATAGGCAGCAGGTGGGTGAGTTGCTTCTGGCTGGAGCAAAAGAGGCCTAAGGCCAACATAGCCTGTTATAAAGCAGGGCTGTAGCCCTGCCCCATCACACTCATTGCAGTGCTTGGGGGCTGGTCTCACGATGGTTCACCGGGGCGGGTGGATAAAAAAGCTCCATAGCTGGATGAGCCAGCGCGGAGCATCCCTTCCCCCCCCCCCCCAAGGTGAAATGAGTAGGCGAGACACAGTTTGGGTTTAAAATTGGGCCACACTTTATTTACCTAATCCAGGGCTGTCCAAGATGTTGACTGTGGGTGACCAGTCACCTGTGGTGCCTTCAGGGGTCGCCCACCAGTTTCCATGTGCAGGGGGGGAATTCCCCCCACTCACTCACCCTCTCCAGTGGCAGCGGTGGGCCCAGCAACCCGCCCTGGGCCTGACTCCATGGCTGCCACCCGCTGCTGGAGCCATCACTGTGCCCCCCCACCCCTGCTGCCTGCATCATCCCCACCACCATTGCCATCATCCCTGACCCACTGCCGCCATCACCCCCGCCCCCCCCCACCCCAGCCCCCACCCACTGACCCCCCACAACCGTCGCCATAGCCACCCGCGCCACTGCTGCTGCAACCCCCCTGCCTGCTGCCATCGCTCCCTGCCGCCATCGCTATCACCCCAGGCCCTTCCTGCTGACCCCGCCCCCCCACCCCCCCGCCCCCCCACCACCACCGCTGCAATCACCCCGCTGCCACCTGCTGCCATTTCCCCCACACTGCTGCCATCACCCCAGCCCCCCCCCCCACGGACCCTGCCACCCCCCCACCACCCCATCGCCATCGCCACTCCTGCTGCTGCCACCACCAAAGGCCCCACTGCCCACTGCTGTCCCCACCCCTGCCACTCCCCCACCACTGACCCTCTGCTGTTGTTGACCACGGGGGGTGTACAGAAGTGGCAGGTAGGCATTGGGCTATTCAAAGTTGGACAGCCCTGACCTAATCAATCCACCATCAGAAGGGAGGGGCTGCACCTCATCCAAGGCATCGAGTGGGGGTGAGTTCCCCGGCCCCAAGGGGGTGCTATCACCTGATAGCACCCTGTCAGCTGGCCAGTGCCATACCTGAACTGCCACTGTCAGTAGGCTTTGGACTGTTTCCTGTAAGCCCCTCCAAATTTGGAGAGGCTTGGGGGGGTCATGAGGCTGAGTTATTGAGCTCCAAAGGGAAAAAATCTTTCTAATTGAATCCGGAAACCAAATTAGCAACCCCCCAATGGGAGAGAGATTAGCACTGCTGCGGCCTGACTTCCAAATCCTGATTCAATCAATTAGAAAGATTTTTTCCTAGGGGCATCCTTTTTGGAGCTTAATAACTCAGCCCCCTGAACGCCAAACCTCTCCAAATTTTGGTGGCTTACAGGGAAAAGTCCAGTGAAGCTGCACTGTGATTTCCATGCCAATACATCACTGTGAACCATATTTTCAAGAACATAATGTTTTTATGTCCTCAAAAATAGGGTTCACAGCCATGCATCTGCACCAAAATGGCAAGGGAGCGTCATTGGACTCATCCTTGTAAGTCCCTGAAATTTGGAAGGGTTTGGAGGTCAGGGGGCTGAGTTATTAAGCTCCAAAGGAGGTCCCCTAGGGAAAAAATCTTTCTAATTGGATCAGGAAGCCACACTACCCTCCCTCCATGGGCAAACGATTAACGATGCCATGGATTGACTTCCGAATCCTGATTCAAACAATTAGAAAGATTTTTCCCTAGGGAAAATTCCCCCTTTGGAGGTTAATAACGCAGACCCCTGAACTCCAAACCTCTCCACATGTTAGGGGCTTACAGGGAAGAGTCCAATGAATCTTCACTGTGATTTCCATGCTGACACACGGCTGTGATCAGTATTTTGAGTCCATAATGTTTTGTTATGTTTGTGTACTCAAAAATATGGATCACAGTCATGTATCAGTACCAAAACCACTGGGGAGTTTCCTCAAGCTCTTCCTTGTAGCCCCCACCAATTGGAGAGGTTTGGAGGGTGGGAGCTGAGTTATTAAGCTCCAAAGTGGGTGCCCCTAGGAAAAATCTTTCTAATTGAATCCAGAAATTGCAGTAGTCCCCCTGTGGGTGAGCGATTAGCACCACCACAGCTTGGCTTCCAAATCCTGATTCAACCAATTAGAAAGATTTTCTTCCTAGGGGCCCTTCTTTCAAGCTTAATAACTCAGGGAAGTACAGGGAAGAGCTTGAGGAAGCTCCCCTACCATTTCTTCTAGGACAAATAGGAAAAAAATGGCATTTCATTTTGTTTTGTGATGAAATGAATCCTACCATTTCATTACATAACAAAATGATGAAACAGTGTTTTGTTTTTCATTTTCTGCCCATCTCTAGTATTTATTACACTGTTTGATAAAGGAGGAATGGAGGCGTTGACAAGGAAATGTGTGATAGTTCTGTGGTCACAATACCATGCAGATTGACACTACAAAGATGTTGTGCATGATGTATCTTGACTGGAAGTGCTGTCCAGCACATGACATAGACAGCCTGTGATCTGGGTCATGACCATGACTCACAGTATCAATCCATGAGCCATGAACATGCTTCAATAAGCATCTATTTTACACTGCTTTTCTGGTAGGTCCATGTACAGCATCTTCTCAGAGACAGAGTCCAGGAAGCACTGCCTTCTCTGTGTCAAAATACATCTCCCACTTCCTGTCAAAGTCTCCTGCTGCCTTTCTAGTGCATAATGTTCAATGTGAAACCCAACTATCTGAGATGAAGATGGTGTTTTGTAGTGTTGATCAAAGACATATTGTTGGGGAAAGTGAAGGACAAGTGAATGACCCTTCTTCATTCTGTATAGTGAAGATTTCTAGACTGACAACTGCAATCGTCTTCAACATATATAACAGGGCAGAGTTTTCCTTTATTCTTCAGAGTGCCAGGACCCTGCCTGTCACAGAACCTGACTCTGAGGGGTTAAATGGTGAAGAGCTGCTGGAGGAGCCTTACAGCTCAAATCAGCAAGCAGCTGGGTCTGATGACTCAGCTGAAAACATATCTTCACCTCCTAGAAGGGCCATGAGCAGGATTCTGCAAAGACGTGCTACCAGGAGAGCTAGGGAAAGGGTCTTTGATGCTAGACCGGGAATCAGGTCGGGAAGCCCTGAGTACTAGCAGAAGCCTTCCCCTGTTTTGGAATAAAGCTGGCAAGCTCACCTTGAGCTCTCTGTGGGAGCAACATGTCATTTGAACTTACAACCATGTTCCTGTCTGTGACCTTGGCTCTGTTTCCTGACTTCGGACTGGCTTCCTGGACAACAGCTTGACCTGTTCCCTTGGGTTTGGCATCTGGTTTCCGTGAGATATTCTGGTTTTGACTTGGACTGTTAATTGCTGGGAGTTGGATTCTGTTATTTATCTGGCACTTGATTGTTAGCAAAGGACTTGAACTTGCCTGGCTTTCCACTAAAGTTCTTGGCAAAGAACTGAACCCTGTTTTGTGTGTGTGCTCTGTGTGCGGGGCTTGACACAGAGAGGAGACTAAGTTGAGAAAGTTCAGAATAGGTTGTAGGCATTGTGCAGTACTGATCTTCAGCTTGGGGAACATCTGGGGAGTTGAGATGGCCAGCTGCCCCATCTTCTCCAACATCTGTTTCCTCAGGTGACTAACTCAATCAGCCTGATGTTAGAGTTGGCCCTCCATGTGACTTCCACAGCTCCTTCTCATCCGGTCTCCCTCCCTCCACCAATAATGTGTTGGTAAAACTTATCATGTGTGTTAACTCCAAACATAATCTTGTCACATAATTCCCTGCCCTAGCCAAGCACCTGGGTTGGTTTTGCAAGCTCTGCAGTCCAGAACTTGAAAGAATGCCATGTCTAGAAAGTCAGGATAAATTTTAAAGCCTTGCTCTGATTTTATTTTGAAAGCTGGCATCACCGGCAGCTTTTAACTTAATTAAATCAGCCTTTCATCTCCCTTCCTTATTTATAGGCTTTTGCAGAACCTAGAAGAATATTATCTTGGCTCGAGTGTTAAAATTAACAGCTGAAGCTCAAAACAGGAAGAGAGTAAAATTCTGTGTTACTTCTTGGCTGACCTGAGTCAAAACCAAGTCAACGGCTGACTTGAAAAAGTGGTGTTGGTGCTGCCAGATAATCTCTTTGAGTAGGCAATGGCGTTGGACCCAAACAGCTTCAAGTGAAGCTACTTGTGAGAGCATGGCCAAGTTTTTCTAAAACACAACAGGCATTTTGAAAGCCATTGCCATTCATAGCTTCCCAAAGAAAAGCATTCAGAAAAAACAAGGTGAAAATACTGTGGACTGTTTTAATGGTTTTGAAACCCAACATAATTTGTTTCTTGATACTTTTCAATTCACTCAGGACTTGACACACCAATAAATTCTCTGGGCCTTAGACCTAGTAGGAATACAATAATGAACTGGAATGAATAATGACTTATTTTCAATGGCTAATGACATGGGAGAGTCACAACTATTTTGTATTCTCAATTTTTCGGCTGGGATTCGATAGTTGTTCTGAGTTTTTTGGGCTGTTTGGCCATTTTCAGAGGGCAAGGAGCTCAGGAAAGTAACACAGAGAGAAATCCTAGTTGCCAGAGCTCCTTGCCCTCTGAAGGTGCCAGCCACAGAGTCTGGTGAAACGTCAGGAAGAAAAACTTCTAGAACATGGCCAAACAGCTCAAAAACAACTATCACAACCATTTTATTTTATTTTATTTTATTTCTATCTTCCTTCTCTTCCCTTGTGTATCCTCTCGCCCATGCCACTTATTGACAGTAGATAAATTTCTTCTCCCCAAGCCCTGAATATTCCAGTTATTCAGATATTTGGAAAGAATGTTTGCAAAGCCCACATGGTTTTTGTGATGAGCGAGTCAGGCATGTGCATGGGATGCCTCAGGGTAAGCCATCTAGTTCTCTAGAAATGTTATCAAAGAATGAGTTGGTATGCCCAGTTGTCAATGTGGGTCTTTGTACTGATGTAAATTAGTCTTATGATTCTCACAGGAATTGTCTGGTTGAATTACGAAGCAACCCAGTAATTCTAATATATTTTGTGCCCCATACCTTTCATTGATTACCTTTGAGAGAGTGTCTATTTTGTAATTATAATTCAGTTCATTGCAAAGAGTTGTAATATCACTGTGGTCTTGTGCTATCGTCCTTGCTCCATTTCTTTCATCTTGGCTAGGGCAAGAGCTGGTTCGATGAGTGAACTATTTTGTATTCAAACTTCACTTGGAAAGGCCTGTTTGTTTAAAACAAAAGATGCACTAGTCTTAGGATGATTTGAGACCACGTCTCCAAATAAATACAAAAAAATCACGAAGAACAAAAACATTATGGAATGTGAGGTGGGTATATATACATAAACTGGCCTGTCAAGCACAAAGGATTAGCAGCTTCACTCTTGGTGGAACATTTTTATATCCTGGCTTTGCAAGCAGAGAGCGTATTATGTGTGAAATATTATTTCCAGCTAGAAAGTCGAAAGTGTCCAAATGTGCTTTGATGAGAGGCATATGTGGGTAAAATTTCTCCAAAGAAAACTTGGACCTTTCTGCACAAGCATTTTGTTGCAACAAGTCCAGCCAATCTCCCCTCCTTCTCTTGCTGAATCATCATTTGTGAGGAAGCAGCATTTGCTCAGCTGTCTGTGCTAGCGTATATTTTGTTCCTAGGAAAATGCCATCCTATCCAGAACCTGCATGGGGGCTGTGTACCACCCCAGAATTTTGTAAGGTGCCCCCTGCCCTAGTCATGCCCTAGGATTAGAAGACAGATCTGGTTATAACTCCCTATTTCTTCCCTCCCTGCTGTCATTTTCAAATCATTAAAAACAAAATGATACTCTGCTTCCTACCTTCTTGAAACCTGAAGCTCACACAAAGCTTCATCCTGGGTCCAACGCTGTTGGTGAGGTTCAGAAGGAAGCTTCAAAGGAGCCGAACTTAATTTGGACTCTGAGCATCATTTGAGTCTGATATACATTCCTTGACTGCATCCTCATGTGGAATTGGTTATCAAAGGTCACCCTCAAATGAATGGAAAATCTTTGTCATTCTGAAAAAAATATACTGTCCTCTTCCTATAAAATGTAATTACAGATAATGGGAATAATTACCAACCTTTGCTACTCCTCTTGACTTTCCAAAAGGAACTCCAGAAGGAGAATAACTGCAAGGCCATTTTGAGCAGTGTGTGGGGGGGGAGAGAATGTGAGAGCATTTCCTCAAAGAATAAATCCTATTGCGTAACCATGCTTGTGTAACTCCATTTTGCACATGTGGTAGCTCCTATCACCCCGAGGCAGAAGTGTTATTCCCAAAGCACTTCTGTAGGTGTATTGTGCAGTCTGTCCCAATGAGATCCACACAAGGGATTGCACCATCAAATTGCCCAGTCAGTGTTACCAGGACATCGTGCTCAGCACATTTATGCAGTCTGTGTCAAGAGAGGACCATCTCTGTCATGGTGAAGATTCTAGAGATGAAGAGGAAGCGCATTCCATTCTCCAACAAGCGAGCTCATATTCTTCTGTCATTTCACCTAGCTGATACCATGGTGTAAGCTAGGTGAAATAACACAGCGTAATAAAGTTATTTTCTTTGGGCAATGATGTGCACAACTCCTACAGTAGGGTGGACTACTGCCTGGGCTGGCTACAACTGGCTAATGGCTAAGAACTACAGTAACTTCTCCATGTGCTGAAGATTATCCATATAATCTATCTGACTGAGATGACAGGTAGAGTTCAAAGATTATCAGGCTAGAAATATCATGTGTGGGAAGAGGCCATATGTGTAGGCCTTCTGTGGAGAGGCAAATTCATATGATAAGCACCTTCACACCATCCTACCTGGGCTTTGTAGTGCCTAGATCTGACTAACATATTGCTAAAAAAGAACATTTGTGAAGGCATAGCTTTTTTCCTGGGGGGAAAAAGAGATTGACTACTATGGTTCATTATATTTTAGCTGATTTTTTTTACCACAACCTGCCACAAATTTCTAATTTCTATATTGATTTATTATTATTATTATTATTATTATTATTATTATTATTATTATTATTATTATTATTATTATTATTATTATTATTATTATTATTATTATTATTATTATTGTTGTTGTTGTTGTTGTTGTTGTTGTTGTTGTTGTTGTTGTTGTTGTTGTTGTTGTTGTTGTTATAAAAAGAGAAAACAGCATAAGCAGATTCATTCATGCCTAGTAATGGTGCAGAATGAAAGAGGGAAACTGTTGCCTGGAAATTTCAAAAAAGACCATTGTGTTTCTTGAACATTTGGGAGTTATGCTCTACAGTACACCAAACATCTTAATAGCAGCTTCCCATCGAAACATATATCCACTTGAACTGAAATAGACTGGAGAAACCATGGGGGAAGGTATGTATTGCAATATGGTCTCTGGGAAGACCCCTTTCTTTCTTTGCTTACTTGGATCCCACTGTATCATGCCAAGACCTTCTGGCAGTCTTTAGGCTTCTAAAACTCAGAGAGGATAACCTATTGAATTTTTAAACTTCCACCTTTTTCCAAAGAAATATAAAGAATTCTGAAAGGATTATGGTCCATATTTGAATTACTTTCTCTGCTCTAATAAAACACAACTCCCTCTCTACTGTACTGTATATTACAAACTGGCATACAGTAAACTAAAATAACCCAATTAATGCTTTTGCATTTTGAAATGATAGAATTAAAAGGATTTGACCATAAGCCAAGTGTCTAGCACAACAGACTCAAATCTTAGCGCTTTGGTTGCAGTGCCGATCATGGTACAGTTGGGCTGCGCATCTGTGGTGTCAACTTGCAAAATATTGGATGCAATCTCTCTCTCTCTCTCTTTCTGTTTGGCATAAAATGTAGCAGATACATCCCACTTATCTTGTTTTCTTACAAAGAGTGGTGAAGAAAATAGTCCTACATTCACAAGTTCATAGAAGAAGATAGCCATAACATGGCAGATAATTGGGATAGGAGTTGGCAAGCTGCATGTGTCTTCGAAGCTCCCCAAATTTTGAATAAGATACTTTTTTTTAAAAAAAATCTGTAGCACCCACATACTCTAACCCAGTCATGTCCAAACTTTTTCCAAGGAGGGCCAGATGTGGTGAGATGAACATGTTTAGAGGTCGACTATTCAGCCCTTTTGGCCCTAGGGCTGGACATGCAATGAGGTGGGGAGGATGCTGCAGCAACGGAGCCAGGGGAGGGTAGGCTGGGTAGGTGGCTGGGGGGATGGACAGAGACAGGGAGGGCAGGCAAACCATAAAACCACAAACTGATGTCTCTATCTGGTATGGGGAGGGGCCAGCTGGTGGGGATGCATGACAGGCTGAGCTGGTGGGGAGAAGAGGCTGCGGGCCACTCAAAATTTGAAAATGGGCTGCATTTGCCCCCCCGGGCCTGACTTTGGACATGCCTGCTCTAACCAATATGGCCCACTTTGAAAATACAATGCACATTTCAGTTACATTACATGAAATAGAGCCTTCTCAGTTGTGACCCCAACCTTATGGAATCAACTCCTGGTTCAGCTTCATCTAGCTTCCTCTCTTATAGCCTTTTATAGGCAGTTGAAGGCCTTGTTGTTTAGAGAAGATTTTGAGACTGTCCACAGCTGATAGATTCCCTTCCCTACCTGAATGTAGTTGCTTTAGTTTCTGCATTTTTGTGGCACCATCTTATCTTATCTTATCTTATCTTATCTTATCTTATCTTATCTTATCTTATCTTATCCATGTCTTGTTATTAGAGATGGGCACGAATTAAAAAATGGTGTTTCATTTGTCGTTTGTCGTTGAGAGGTCCGTTTCGTGTCGTTTGTCGTTTGTCGTGAAATTTTGAAAAAAATTCGTTTCCGTTTTCCGTTTGTCGTTTCTGCCCGCTTTTGCACGATTTTTAAAGCATTTCCCACTGGAGACTGTAAGGAGGACAGGGGCTGCCAGAGCTTTTTACACCCTCTATGGCTGCCAGACCTGCCCAGTCTGCCACCTGGGCATGCTATTGGTTGAAGTTGTCCAAGAATTTACATGATCCCAAGTCTTGCCTCCATGTTGTGGCTGGAGTGGCGACATCCATTTTGTCATCCTTAAAGGGAAAAGAAAAATACATCGCGATGGGAGAAGACAAAAACAAACGTTTTAAGGACCCCAACCCCCTGGTAGGTAATAATTTCAAATAATTATCGCATTATCGCTGCGTTTTTACGGATGTCCAGGGCGTTTTAATACCCAAGAAATCAATATTAGGCATCTGGGAGCCATTTTGGGTCGATGTCCCCTAACTCCCCTTAAAGGAAAAAAAATACAGCGATCTGAGAAAAGACATAAATGCACGTTTTAAGGACCCCAACTCCCCCCCCCGGTAGGTATTATCAGACAGTATAAATAATTATCGCTGAGTTTTTATGGATGTCCAGGGCGTTTTTTACCATTTAAAACAGCTATTTCATTGCACGCTGCCAGTAACGGAAACGGAATGTAACGAACACAATTTTCGTGGTTCTGTTCATTTTGTTTCATTTTTATCACATTTTTTGTTTGTCGTTTCGTTACGTAACGGAAATGACAAACGGTAATGGAAACGAAAAATTGTTCATTTCGTGCCCATCTCTACTTGTTATGTTATATTTTATGTTGATTGTTATCTTGTTTTAATTTTTTAATATTATTTATTTTATACATTGTGTTTCTTTATTGCACTGTCCATCTTTTTGCTATTTGTAAGTAGAGATGGGCACGGAACGAACATTTTTTCGTTTCCGTTACCGTTTGTCGTTTCCGTTATGTAACGAAATGACAAACGAAAATTGTGATGAAAACGCAACAAAACGAACAGAACCACGAAAATTGTGGTCATTACGTTTCGTTTCCGTTAATGGCGACGCACAATGAAATGACCTGTTTTAAATGTTAAAAAAACACCCTGGACATCCGTAAAAAAGCAGTGATAATTATTTATATTGTCTGATGATACCTACCAGGGGGTTGGGGTCCTTAAAACGTTTGTTTTTGTCTTCTCCCATCGCGATGTATTTTTCTTTTCCCTTTAAAATGGATGTCGCCACCAACCACAAAATGGAGGCAAGCCATGTGATGTGGGATCATGTTCAACCAATAGCATGCCCAGGCTGCAGACTGGGTGGGCAGGTCTGGCAGCCACAGAGGGCATAAAAAGCTCTGGCAGCCCCCGTCCTCCTTGCAGTCTCTGGTGGGAGTTAGGGTGGGATTGCTGTCTCTGCGACTCTAGCTTCAATCCTGCAGCCTCCCTGTGTGCGTGCGTGCTGCGTACCTCTCAGTGAGTACCCCCCCCGCCCCGCAGTGCACTCACTCTGCGGCTGCCTTGCACCCTGGGCAAAGCCCACCGCTGCCTTTGCAGCCTCCTTGCGAACCTAGTCGATACTGTGTCTCTGCCAGCATCCATTTTTTTAGTGTTTTCCCTCTGGTCTGGGGCGTTGGGGGATGCCCATGCACGGAAATGCTTTAAAAATCGTGCAAAAGCGGGTAGAAACGACAAACAAAAAATGAAAAACGGTAACGAAATTTTTCAAAAAATTCCCGACAACCGGAAACGAACCGAAACAGACCTCTCAACGACAAACGAAAAAAACAAAATGCCATTTTTCTGTTTCGTGCCCATCTCTATTTGTAAATCTTCCAGAATAGTGTGTGTGCACTAGCCAGGTGGGGTAAAAATATATATCAAAATACCAAGTGGCTATTTGCAGAGATGTCAAGCATCTATTTCCTGGGAGGGAAGAAGGTCCTTTTCTGGACTACCAATCCCAACATCTCATTGTCCAGACCAGGGGTCCTCAAAGTTTTCAAACAGTGGGCCGGTCCACCACCACCCAGACACCACTGGGGGCTGGATCACAGTCCAAAAGCAGCTGCGGAGGCTGGCTTGCTCACAAAACAGGGGGTCAGTGGGGGGTGTTGCAATTGGTCCCAGGGGCCGGATTCAGGACCTTGGGGAGCCGCATCCGACCCTGGGGCCTTAGGTTGAGGACCCCTGGTCCAGACTGACAGAGGAATTTTGGAAGGTGTAATAATAATAAAAAAATTGAACTTCCTAATCTCTTCTAATTTTTCTCTTACATGTTTTAATGTTTTGAGAGTTTGTACATGGAGTAGATCAAAGCATGAGTCTAAAATAAAAACCTACACAGATCCTGAATAGATTTTCCCTTGGTATACATAGATGAAAGTGTGTGCCAGCACTTGAAGGAATGTTCATTTACTCGTGGATACTAGATGCCCTAAGTACTTCCGATCTCACCTGATTTTGGAATATAAGCAGGGTCGGCCCTGGTTAGTACTTGGATGGGAGATCACCAGGGAGTACCTGGTGCTGTAGGCGCCTGGAGTAGGAACTGGCAAACCACTCCAGTATTCCTGCCAAGAAAACTCCATGGACATGGAGTCACAAAGAGTCAGTCATGACTAACTACACAACACACACACACACACTATAAGATGTTGAAAAAAGTCAAGATTTCTTGAAATTGGCATAGATGTTGTGCTTCACAGATATGTAACAGTTTCATAATACATTGCTTCTTTGGTAACATACTAATAGCAGAGACCATATCTAAAAACACTACTTCTCAACAGGAAATCCTCATGCTAAAAAAGAGAACACGCAGAATAAGTTTCATCCTAATAGTCATTTCTACTCCTATTAACCCCTTGAACACTAATTGACATAATCTGATTGGTTACAACGCTCTGTAAATAACACATCTCAGTCATCATCATATTCTATTGGATTTCAGGGATAATGGAGCATATTGGATGTAGTTGCTTCACAGTGCAGGAAATATTACCAAACCATTCCTGTGGTTGTGAAACCTTGTTGATCGTCCTGCTGTTTGTGACAGATCGTGGCAGTCCCAGTACAGTATGTTTACTTCTAGACATGCTTTGTATGCCATGGTCTGTCAAATCAGTGGGACAGTCAACGTGGTTTCTACAATTCAATCTAGTTTCCGAAATCTGTTGTTGATGTTGCCCTCCTTCCCTAGAAACTGCAAGTTATTTATTTTGGCACTCTTGGAAGAAACAATAACATCTTCCACTAGATGGCACTAATGTATCCTGAAATGCCTGCGGAATTCTACTGCAGAGATGCTTCTCTTATTATATTAACATTTAGTGCCAGCCGTATTCTGGGGAGGTACTGCAGAACAGAAAGGTGACCCCACCTCCACCCAATGGGTTCCAGATCTCTAAAAGGCAATGAATGGCGTGGAAATGCCCGTTGGAGCAGTGGGTAGCTCCTGATGTGGGCATACCAGAGACACGCATGCGGATGGGCTACCAAGGACAAACTGCTCAGCTTTCTTTGGGCTTTCTCTGATCATATTTCAACAATGGTCACTGTCCTTCTACTCACTGCCATAAAACTAACCAGGAACTGGACAGCAGGGTTATCTAAGGGCGTTTATACATGACCCCTAAGCTGCGCTGCAAATGGCTCCCAGCTCCGGAGCTTAGAAATGTTTTCCCACCAGCTCCGGAGTTTGGAGACAATTAAGTGCAACCCTGCCCACTTTAGCACGACCCAGCACATTTTTCATGTACCTGCTCTCTGCAGGTGAAAAAAATTTGATGCGGATAAGAGTGCCGGGCTCTCCTGGCTTGTCTGTTGTTGTTTTTTTGCCTCCCGCCCCTTTAAGAGCTCCTTGAGCCGGAACCAGGAAGTAAGGGCTCGTGGCAAGTTCGACCGGCACCGGCAGGTTAGTAAAGGCTTCTTTTGTCCTTTTTTCCCTCCCCCCCCTCATGCCGACAGGAGCAGGAAGTGCTGAGGGGTGGGGACGGAGGAACAGAAACGAACCCCCAAGATCTCTGGTCCGAATTTAACGGACCAGCGGATCTTAGGGGTCGTGTGAAAAGGCCCTAAATTTGACTAATGAAATGGCTGACAATTATAGTCTGCACATCTGGAACTGGATCTGAGACTGATCTTGGGTTTGAACTTCTTGCACAGTGAACACATTCAGACATGCACCCAGTGCACTGGAGTCACTGCTTCTCTGTCTTCCATTCACCAGCTCCCCTCTTTCTTTCTTTCTTTCTTTCTTTCTTTCTTTCTTTCTTTCTTTCTTTCTTTCTTTCTTTCTTTCTAGTTTAAGCCCATTGGTGCAAATCTCTTCTAGTTGAGAAGCTGGCTATCTCAACACTTGCAATTAACCATGTAACCTGGCACACAACGCTAAATGTTGCTCTGCCTGTCATGTGCCCTGTTATGTGACTAAAGGTGACCCTAAGAGTTAGTGATTACCAAAGATCCTAGCACTGAAAGCCCTGCCTAGCTCTTGCAGATTAAAGACTGTGGCTTCCTGGAAGTAGAGATAAAGAACATATACTAGAAGTGCAACATCATGTTTTAAGTCTGAATATATCCAAGTGCAGCTCTTTGCACCTTGCTGTGAATGGAGGCAGCTTCCTTTTTTGGAAACCTGAGATGGTTACTGCAGTTGTTCCAGTTTACGCTCCCATTTTTTAGAACAAGAATCAATGGGACTTAAAAGATGAGGAAAAAAAAAAAACAAGACCCTCCTCTGAGTTCAGTTTTTATGGGCCTTTTTACACGACCCCTAAGATCCGCTGGTCCCTTAAGTTCGGACCAGAGATCTTGAGGGTTTGTCGCTCTCCCTGCGTTCCCACCCCCTTCCGCACTTCCTTGTTCTGTCTGCGTGAGGGGAGGGAGAAAAAAGGGAGAAAAGAATGCACTCTTACCTCCGGAGTGCCGGTGGAAGTTGCTCCGACCCCCGTCACTTCCTGGTTCCTCTTAAAGGGGCGGGAGGCAAAAAACAACAACAAAAAGAAGCGAGGAGAGCCCGGCACTCTCCGCATCAAAATTTTTCACTCTCCCAGAGCAGGTACTTGAAAGGTGCGCTGGGCCGCGCTAAAGTGGGCGTGGTCGCACTTAATTTTCTGTTAGCTGGTGGGGAAACATTTTAAAGCTCCGGAGCTGGGAGCCATTTGCAGTGGAGCTTAGGGGTCGTGTATAAACGCCCTATGAGGAGTGATCAATGAAGATGATTTATTTGCAGAGGCTAAAGGGAAAGGATGTAGTGGCACTCTCAATTACCAAACAACACATTCGCTTTTATTTGTTGCAAAGAGTCAGCAGGTAGCCTTGCATTTTGACTGACTGGAGGAGTTTCGCATCTCTGGGAAGTGACACAAAGAGTCACAGCCTTGTAATGGCTCTTGAAACAGCTCTGAGTCAAACTGAAGTGATTCAAGGGATGAGTCTTGTGCCACCGTGCTATTAAATTACCTACTGTAGCTAAACATGACAGAGTGTGTGTGTACTATTAAAAAAAATACCAAGCTGATGCTATTTGGAAGAAGAAGCCTCGGGTTTGGTTTTGCGCACCATTTGTTTGTTATCTGGATTACCCAGAAGGGTGGAAGACAGTTTTGTCACTTTTTTATTCCCTCAGAAGTTGAAACTTTTTGATCTAAAGGAGGATGACTAATCGTGCAGCCTCCCCAGATAAATCTTCCTAGTCTGTCAGGCTTCTTTCATACAGTCATCTTAAAGCTATTAATTGCTCACTGCTTCCTAAATAAGCTGCTATGATGAGCAAATCTGATGATGTGTTTGCGAAATGGGACCTCCCCTACCTCCATAACTTTTGAGGTTGTATTCTGCCTATATTCATTGGTATACAACCTGTCAAGCACTCATGGATCCCCTGTGTCACATCCCACTTGGCTGCACCTTTTGGATCCTGGAGTGCTTTGACCGAATGCAATAATTACCTTTGTACCCTCTGGTCTGGTAATATGGATAAATCACAAGTTCTGGATAAAAGCCAGGAAGTAGAGACTAAGGGCCTGTCCCAACTGCTGGAATAAACTGGTAGAGCCAGCAATATAGGGCCTTTTCACACGACCCCTAAACTCCATGGGAAATGGCTCCCAGCTCTGGAGCTTAAAATTATTTCCCCACCAGCTCTGGAGTTTACAGATAATTAAGTGCGACCACGCCCACCTAAGCGCATCCCAGCGCACTTTTCATGTACCTGCTCTCGGAGGGTGAAAATTCCTGATGCGGATATAACAGTAGTGACTGCCGGGCTCTCCTTGCTTCTGTTTGTTCTTTTTTTTGCCCCCCGCCCCTTTAAGAGATCTGAATGCGGTGCTGGGAGCAAAGCGAGATGGCAGAACGGAGGTGAGCGGCATTCTTTTCTTCCTTTTTTTCTCCCTCCCCTCACGTAGCCAGCAGCCAGGAGTGCAGAGGGGGTGGGAACGCAGGAACGGCGACAAACCCCTAAGATCTCTGGTCCAAATTTAAGTGGCCAGCGGATCTTAGGGGTCATGTGAAAAGGCCCGTATTTAACATTTGTGCTTAAGTTACAGGGACTTGTTCCTGAATCCAAAACTTTTGTGGCAGTGTGTGTGTCCTCACCCTGTTACTATAATGCCAAATTGTGCTGCTGCTGGCTGTTATGTGCCCTGTTATGTGGCCACAGGTGGCCCTAAGTGCTAGTGACCACCAAAGATCCTAGCATTAAGATCCTAGGATCTTTGGTGGTCACTAACTTTAGGGTCCCCTTAAAAGGTCCCCTTTAGCCGCATGACAGGGCACATAGCCAACAGCAGCAACATCTGGCCAGTACCAATGGAAGCTTCATCTCCTGTCTGGTGGGTCCTGTATGTAGGATCACCCCAACTCCAAAAGCATGTGTCCCAAGTATGCCTTGGACTGGTCATCTATAGGCACAGATGCAATCTATGGGTTGGTAGTGGTTTGGTGAAGATCCCATATAAAATCATATGAAGTCATGAAAGAGGTGGGAAGGGGTGAGGGTGGTGGCAGGTGATTGAGAGGGGGGGGACAAGAAACAGGAAGGAAAGGAAGAGGGGAGAAGAGGTTGGTTGAGGGGTGGAGCAGAATGGGAGGAAGGTTGGAGGGGTGAAAGGGGAGGGAAGGAAGGCTTGGCTTGGCCAAATGGTAGCTGTCAACCCCCAAAGAAATGAGAGCAGGGGCATTTGCACATGTGGAAGTGATTCATTGGAATCCATCTCAGAATAAATGCAGGGGAGTAGAAAGACTCACTCTGCTGGGTAGCCTGCACATGCATGGGTCTTGTGTGTATGCTTAAGTTTGTGTCATCTCTCTGCCCCCCCACCCAACCAGCAGAACACAGGTTTTATTGTCAGGGGGGTTGATCCCTCACAGAGGTCCTTTGGGTAAGTGGCTCTTACGATGAGAAACTGTGTGTGTAACCCTAACTTTGATGGGGTTATACTCCCCTTGAATGCAGATAGAGGTTATGTTTTTTGAGGGGGAATTCTTGATCCACTTCTTGAGACAAAAGTGACAATGGTGCCAGTCCTAGCTAGCCCTGAACAGGAATAAATTGTCCACAATGAGGCTACCCTGAAGGAGAACCTACAGGCTTCAGCTACAGCAGAATATGGCAGCCATATTGTTATCAGCATAATAGTAACTGTGTGCTGTCAATTCAATTTTGCTTTATGGTACCCCTTTCCAGGGTTTTCCAGGTAGAGAATACTCAGAAGTTGTTTACGATTCCCTCCTGTTCGGGCCATTCTGGGTCTGTGCAGCTTGCCCAAGGCAGACTGGCACTTGCCCAGGTATGCACAGCAGGGAACTGAACTCCAAGCATCTGAGCTAACACACTGAGCTATCCAGACAGCTGTAACCAGGGTGGCAAAATGGACTCCTATCACACCGATGCTGAAAGAGCTGTATTGGCTGCCTAATTATGTGTTGGTGCAATGTAAGTGCTTGCACTTAGCTTCAAAGCCCTAAGTGGTTTGGGACCCATATATCTGCTGGAGCTTCTCTCTTCATAGAAACCTCCCTGGGATATGGCATGTCTTTGTTCATGTCAGAAGCACCAACAAATTATATTGACAGATATATACTACTAAGCAGAATATAAATAAATAAGTTGTAAAATTATTACACATAAAAGGTATATAAAATGCAGAAGTTTTAAAAAGTTAAAAACAAATTAGAAGATCTATTCTTGAAGGCTTTCGTGGCCAGGATCCAATAGTTGTTGTGAGTTTTTCGGGCTGTTTGGCTGTGTTCTGGAATTTTTTCTTCCTGATGTTCAGCATCTTCAGAGGGCAAGGAGCTCAGGGAACTAGGAGCACAGAGATAACTCTTAGGGCCTTTTTACACGACCCCTAAGATCCGCTGGTCCCTTAAATTCGGACCAGAGATCTTGAGGGTTCGTTGCTGTTCCTCCGTCCCCACCCGCTCCACACTTCTTTGTTCTGTCTGCGTGAGGGGAGGGAGGAAAAAAAAAACCTTAGACAGGGACAAAAGAATAAAGCCTTACCTCCTGTGCCGTGGAAGTTGCTCCGACCTCTGTTTACTTCCTGGTTCCTCTTTAAGCGGCGGAGGCAAAAGAAAAACAACAGAAAGAAGCGAGGAGAGCTCAGGCACTCTCCGCATCAAATATTTTTCACCATCAAAGAGCAGGTACAAGAAAAGTGCGCTGGGTCGCGCTTAGGTGGGCGGGGTCGCACTTAATTGTCTGCAAACTCCGGAGCTGGTGGGGAAACATTTTTAAGGACCGGAGCTTGCAGCCATTTGCGGTGGAGCTTAGGGGTCGTGTATAAACGCCCTTAGTTCCCTGAGCTCCTAGCCTAGTTCCCTAAGAGTGTGTTAGCTTTCTTGATACATGCTCCAGGGCGACTTTTGTGTTGTAGAAATCAGGCTTGCAAACAAAACCTGTGCTTACCTCACAATAATAAGAAAGCCTACAGTATACTGAGGTAAAGCTTACCCTTTCAGTTTTGATTTTGCTATACTGTACTATATTAGCAAAGCAAAGGAAGCTAACCTGCAAACTAGAGAAGGTGACACTCAAATCTCAAAGAATTCTCCCTTCTTAAGACCGGTTACTTATAACATATAATTCAGCCCTATGAAATCTGAGCTTGTTCAACCGAGCCACATTTACACAGCTTTCTGACATTAGAAAGACACTTGTTTGGGGGAAATTTTCATGATTCCTTTCCTGGTCCCATTTTTAAACTGCCAGCTGTGCGAAATCGGCAGCAGTTCAATGATGCGACTAACTAGCTGTTCTATAGTTACCACTAGTTAGCAATAGCATTTGTTTGCCATTGATAAGTGAAAGTGACTGTCTAAATAGGGATAAAGTAATTGGAGTGCCCAGGAAGCCAAGTTTCGTGCTGGAAATAGAACAAACTTATTTTGGATTTTTCCTATTTTGCTTTTATATGAAAGCACATAAAGAGCACAAGTGAGCTATTTCCCCAAGTCAGCTTCAACAAACACGTTCAAATCCAAGGGGACTATTTCAAAAGTGATAGTGTGCTTATGCACACAGCAACTGTTCTTGCCCCAGTTTTACAAAAGACACAACTGTCGTGTTTGTGTGCATGTGGGTATAAATCACTGGAATGATTGGCTCCTGGTTTTCAGTCAGTGAACCTATGTTTTTGCTCTCTCAAAACTTGGACCTGTCCCCTCTCCCAAGTCCCTTTTCTGAAGCAGCTACGTCATGCCTTGGACACAACTCAAGGGATATAAAAGCAGCTGAATGAACTCTAATAACACTGTTTGTTCACAGAAGCCCTATTACCTAGAAACAGCTGACTGAAGCATCCTGGGAGATAGCAAAAACAAGCCTCCAAGTCTTTTCTGTCTACCTTCTCATGGCCTGTTTGCTTTTGTTTTTCCTTTTTGCAAATTCATCACCCATTGAGGTTAAAGAGAATTTAGCTCTTAGCTTGGAACTGAAGATTTTTTTTAAAAAAATGTTGGCACATTTTTAATGCTTCTTTCCTGTTTAAGAAAATGATGTGTCCTTAGATCAGAAATCTAGACCCTTGCTCGTGTTATGGAAGAGTTATCATGGGTGAAAGTTCAAGAAATCTGTGTGAGGAGTCTTAGAGCCCTGTCATCTCCTCAGTGAAACAGATGTCAGCCATTAAAAAACCTCAGTGGTCACACACTGGGTGTTTTCTTGAAGTAGGTTTAGACATGTGTGGTAATGTAAGTCTGGTCCATGTGGAAACTGCTGCCCCAGTCAAAGTGTTCCTCCACATGGAGTAAGTTTGTACAGGTCCATCCACGCACATGCAGGCTTCTGACAGATTCCCACTGTGTGACTAAGAAGGGGCACAGCCAGCATTCAGGTGTGGGCCACAGCTAACTAACAAAAAAACACAGTTCCCCTCTTATAAAATCTTGGATGCATGAGGGGTTTGTTTGAACACCCTTTCCATATAGTTACACCTGTGCCCATGTGAGTGAAGTCATAGGACACAGAGCAATAACCACATACATTTATAGGAGTAGACATTATGACATGGCTACATAAAACAGTATCTGTTTCAGGTTCACATTTGTATTTACTTAAAACCACATTGTGAGTCATGTGTAAAGCAGCATAGGACAGCTGGTGAAGTGAGGGCTCACCCAGGATCATGTTGAGGAAATAAATTTGAGCTTAGGACTTGGTGTACTTGACCTTCAAGTCATGAATGAGCTTGAATTTAAGAGCATTTGTGGTATTTGCTTCCAAATGTATGTGAGAACACTTAAGTTACTATAATTGCTTACGTTTCTTAACAATGGTGCCGATTTTTGATTCTTTGTCTCAGGATCTGCAATTATTTTACAAGGGAGATGGTGTTTACCACTTTGAGTGTGTGTAAGAGCAAAAATAAAAAAAAATAAAACAAAAAAGTCATTTGGATGGATGGAATATTTTGGGGGGGGGGGGCAAAATGAAGAAAAACTATGCACTAGACTAATCTGGGTGAGGTCCTGCAGAAAGTTATCTCTATGCAAATTAAGAAAGTGAGGCTGAAAAACTCACAACAACTCTCAGATCCTGGCCGTGAAAGCCTTTGAGAATACAAAGTGAGGCATTTCAAACATTTAAAAAAGCACCCATTATTCTTTCAAAAACAGGTGTTTAGGCCAGAATCTGCTGATTCATGCTTGTGTAAGGGAAATTGTGTTAACATCACAGCAACAGGTTGCTGCTTGAATAACAAGGTACTGGTTTGTGTTCATGAGTGCACATTTATTTATTTATTTATTTATTTATTTATTTATTTATTTATTTATTTATTTATTGTCTTTCTTCTTAGGTAGGACCCAAATTTGATCACATAGTTGGGTACACATGCATGGTCACCAGTTAGACAATCACTCTGGCTTCTGGGTTTTTAGAGTGGACGTTGCCTGGAGTTTGTTTTTGTTTTGGGATGTGTGTGTGTGTGTGTGTGTGTGTGTGTGTGTGTGTGTGTGTGTGTGTGTGTTGAGGCTCTAAACTATAACTAACTTGCTTGGTGCACATGGCTAAATTATCTCTCTGGTACAGGTAGGCAAGCACCCTGCCAAGAGTCTTGAACCATCACAAGGTAATGATGAAAAGGAGAAATTGTGACCCTGAGGAAGAAAAGAATAGTGTGCTAGCCCAGGAAAATCCATGATTAGAGATGGGCACGACTTAGCGGTATTCCCGTTTCCGTTTCCGTTACTCGGTTCCGTTACTCTACAGAAACGGTAACGGGAATTACTCCGCCAGACTTCGAGCTTGAACCGACGAACGAACAATTTTGGTCTGATTTGTCGTGCTCGTTACTTGCATCGCGCAATCGCGCGATGCCACGCGGCACAGAAAAAAAGTTTTTAAAAGTTAAAAAAACCCGGTTCCCGGCCGAAAAGCAGGCGGAAAAATGCCTGCCGTGCCTCAGGGCACCTACCAGAGGGGTTGTTTCTGGAGGTCCCCGGCCTCCCCCCCATCCCCCGTCCTTGTGGGCTGCTCTGTGGGACTCGCCGCAGGCTCGCAGCCAGCCAGCAAAAAGCCCAGTCTCGCCGGCCGCCGGCCGCCGCAATTAAAGCGCAAGCAAGTGGCACGGACGGCACAGGAAAAAACTTTTAAACTCTCCCCCCACCCATTCCCGGGCCAATGGGTGGAAAAATGCCTGCTTGACTAAGGGCGCAGGGCACCTACCGGAGGGGTTGTTTCTGGAGGGGGGGTCCCGCCTCCCCCCCCGTCCTGGGCAGCCGGACTCGCGAGTCGCCATCACCATGCCATGCGGTGGGGGCGGGGGATCCAAAATGGGGCGGCGAACGCAATATTGTTTTTGAAATCATGGTCCAAAAACACACAAGCACAACAGAAACACGCGAAAATTTATAAACTGCCAGATTTTTCACAGTAGCAGTGGGTTTTTTCTTGCAACAAAATGTCTCTCCTCTCCTCCTGTCCTCCATTGATTTTATTTTTTTTTATTTTTTTTACACCTGCGCAATGATGGGATGGCCGAGTGGCCAGCCATGTGGGAGTGGACGACCATGCAAATTTTTGGAGCCATCCCACCAATCGCATGGCCACTTGGCCATGGAGACTTCTGGGATGTGCCAAAAAGCCCCCTAAAACCTGCCCTAGCCCCCCTAACCCTAACCCTAACCCTTGACTCCATACCCATACGTCACAGACTGTCTTCTTAGTGGGTCAGAGAGGCACCCAGAGGTGCAACCCACTAGCCCACCGTAACCTTACCCGTCACTAGCCTAACCCTAGCCCTTGCACTAAGCCACCTTAAAGCCAGATCTACTTGCTTGCATTGCACTACACGCAGCAAGTACAATTCCCTTCTGTGTGAGACATAGTTGTGCGAGAGCCTTAGTTAGGCATCTCACTATGGCTCTGGGTTCAGTGCCATCCACTAGTCTTCACAGTCACTGTCTGCACATTATGTTATGCAATATCCATATGGCTATTGCATAGCATTTTGCAGCAGCAGCAGGTGAGGAGGGGAGACCCCCATGTTGAGGGGTCTCTTGGAGCCTGCTTCCCCTTTCCTAGTGGGTGAGGATAGGAGGCACCCACGGTTGCCTCCAGGAGCCCACTTTCCCTTATAGCGGGCCAGAGGAGGCACCCACCCCAGAGAGGTGCCTCCAGGAGCCCGCTCCCCCCCAAAAAACCAGTACTAACGAAAACGGAAAAAAAACCGACTATTTTTTGCGAATTTTCGCGAAAAACGGAGACGACCTGAAACGGGACCGGCCCGACTAACGACAACTCGAAAAAAATTTTTTTCAAGTCGTGCCCATCTCTATCCATGATGCATTTTGAGGGGGGGACATTTCAAGAGTGTTTGTAGAGATACAACATGCTTCCATATTAGGTTTGTGTTTTGCTGATGTTTAAGGACATTCAGGGGATGTTTAGGCTCAGCTTGAAAAGTGACTTCACCCTTACTCTTAGGTGACATTTATAGTTGTAAGCAGGTTCACAAGGAGGGTTGAAATGAATTCCGTGCCCCACCAACAGGGGCTGCATGGACTTGTACAAAGGACAAACACTATTTTGTCATCTTGGCACCCACCCACCCAATGCGGCACCCGGGTAACATGCTCTGCTTGACAACCCCCCCCCCCACACACACAGTTTGTGGCCCTAGCTCTCAGAATCTCCCAGCTAGCAATCACTTTTCCAGACTTCTTTTTGGAACAATTACATAGCCTTCCCTCAAAGATTTGATCAAGATTGTCCTAGAAATCTTGTGAGTAAAGGCCAAACTTGCACAAAGTGCTCAGTTCCATATTTAGAAACAGCGCCCATTGGTGTAAAAGAAGCTTGTTCTGTTTGTCTTAGTACAAGCTTAGGTCACCTCTACATTTGTAAGTTATCTTCCTTTGTTTTGTGCTTGTTCACTGGGATTTAAGGACAGGCATCTTTTACAAGTCTAGTTGCTTAGTCCACCAGTTTTGAGGAATCCTGTCAATTTCTTATGGAAACCCCTGGATCTGATATAGTTCAATCCTATTTGAGTGTCTACATCTGCCTACAGCTAACACATATCTATGTTATAAAAATCATTAAGGAGGATAAACTTCTGAAAAATTCAACTACTGAGAACACCAGTTTAAGGAGTTTGCTAAAAACCTGGTAAAAGTGGTGCAAATGAGCAGCAGCCAACTCAACACCTTGGTATCCCTGCCCCAATGCTCACAACTGCCATCCCCACAGTTGCAACCAAAATATGTATGAACTAAAGTACAGATACAAATTTGGCACATGAACAAAACCACATTATGTGGCAGAGGGAAGGTTGGAGGGAAGAGAAGAGAGAGCCTGCAATGGGGAGGTCCTCTCGATTAAATGATCAGCAGGTGAGTCAGAGTGAAGCCTACATCGTTCTTGTCTACCTGCCCTGGGTCTGGCTCCCTCAGTCCCACTGGCCCATAGGAAGAAGGCAGGATGGATGCTCAGCATGCCTCCTAGAGTATTCAATACCACCCTGCCTGGCAGCTGACCATGTGGATCTTCTTTGGCCCAAACCCATCGTTCTGGGCATAACCCCAGGAGTATCAGATGAGTCCGAGCCAAGTATTTCTTGAAAGATGCTGGTTCAAAGGGAGAGATTATGATGATGGCAGACTGCCTCCTTTAAATGGCCACACTGATTTTCTATTCATGATTATGGTGGTTATCATTATTATCCATCCCTTTGTCATAAGGTAGCTAACAAGTCATTTAAAAAGAGAGTTAAGGCCACAAATTAAAAAGAGAGTTAGGGCCTTTTCACACGACCCCTAAGATCCGCTGGCCCCTTAAATTCGGACCAGAGATCTTGGGGGTTCGTTGCTCTTCCTTCCTCCCCACCACTCCGCACTTCCTTGCTTCTGTGTGCGTGAGGGGAGGGAGGAAAAAAAGCCTTTAAAAGGGACAAAAGAATAAAGCCTTACCTCCGGTGCCGGTGGAAGTTGCTCCGAGCCCCGGTCACTTCCTGGTTCCTCTTAAAGGGGCGGGAGGCAAAACAACAATAACAAAAAGAAGCGAGGAGAGCCCGGCACTCTCTGCATCAAAATTTTTCACTCTCCCAGAGCAGGTACTTGAAAGCTGCGCTGGGTCGCGCTTAGGTGGGCGGGGTCGCACAATTTTCTGTTAGCTCCAGAGCTTGTGGGGAAACATTTTTAAGCTCCGGAGCTGGGGGCCATTTGCAGCGGAGCTTAGGGGTCGTGTAGAAATGCCCTTAGACTCCTGTATCCACAGGGGATTAATTCTAACACACACACACACACACACACACACACACACACACACACACACACACACACACACACACACCAGCAGATGCTGAAAAATGCAGATTACAGAAAATGCTATCAATGGCATGGTGTTTTTCTCTCTCTAGTGGCCAGTTCTTGTAACCGCATCTTTAGAAATATATATCTCTAGTAGGGACGGGCACCTTACGAAAAATGACATGCTGTTTCTTCATTTTGTAAGGCTTCAAAATGTTACAAAACAAAACAAAACGCAGACAGCATGTCGTCCGAACCAAAAATGAAATGATGTTTTCCATCCCTTTGTCATAAGGTAGCTAACAAGTCATTTAAAAAGAGAGTTAAGGCCACAAATTAAAAAGAGAGTTAGGGCCTTTTCACACGACCCCTAAGATCCGCTGGCCCCTTAAATTCGGACCAGAGATCTTGGGGGTTCGTTGCTCTTCCTTCCTCCCCACCACTCCGCACTTCCTTGCTTCTGTGTGCGTGAGGGGAGGGAGGAAAAAAAGCCTTTAAAAGGGACAAAAGAATAAAGCCTTACCTCCGGTGCCGGTGGAAGTTGCTCCGAGCCCCGGTCACTTCCTGGTTCCTCTTAAAGGGGCGGGAGGCAAAACAACAATAACAAAAAGAAGCGAGGAGAGCCCGGCACTCTCCGCATCAAAATTTTTCACTCTCCCAGAGCAGGTACTTGAAAGCTGCGCTGGGTCGCGCTTAGGTGGGCGGGGTCGCACTTAATTTTCTGTTAGCTCCAGAGCTTGTGGGGAAACATTTTTAAGCTCCGGAGCTGGGGGCCATTTGCAGCGGAGCTTAGGGGTCGTGTAGAAATGCCCTTAGACTCCTGTATCCACAGGGGATTAATTCTCACACACACACACACACACACACACACACACACACACACACACACCAATGGCATGGTGTTTTTCTCTCTCTAGTGGCCAGTTCTTGTAACCGCATCTTTAGAAATATATATCTCTAGTAGGGACGGGCACCTTACGAAAAATGACATGCTGTTTCTTCATTTTGTAAGGCTTCAAAATGTTACAAAACAAAACAAAACGCAGACAGCATGTCGTCCGAACCAAAAATGAAATGATGTTTTCAGTTCGGTTCCTCTGAACTGAGAAGTCACTGACAGACCTCCCTTAAGGCAAGGGGCTGCAATCGGGCGGCTGTTTCCCGGTTCTTGCCACTGCCTCCTAGATGATTTTGACAAAATATACCAGCTGGGAGGTGGGAGGGAATCCCAGAGCAGGGGGCTGAGATGGTAGCGCTGATGCCAGCACTACCCGCTAAGCCCCCTGCTGGGGGAATTCCCTTACCAGACAGACTCCTCCGGTAAGGGAATCCCTGGGCCATTTTATACAGGTTCCAGTCTAGCTGTCAGAGGCTGGAGCCTGTTTAATATGGCCTGCCCACAACAGCGAGAGGCTCTCTGTTGGGAGGGGGCATTTTAAACAGGATCCAGCCTTTGACAGCTCCGCTGGAGCCTGGTTAAAATGCCCCCCAAAGCAAGGCTCTTGCTGTTGCAGGTGGACGATTTAAAAAAGGCTCCACCAGTGCCCCCGCCCCCTTCCCCCCATGCCTGACCTGTCAAAAAGCCCCAGCTGGTAGGTGGGGGAAGGGGACAAAGGCAGTAAGCAACAGTTTTCTCCCCGGCTGCTCTTTCCTGCCTTTGGCCCCTCCCCCAATTACCAGTCTTTTGACAGTGAGAGGCTCACTGCTGTGTGTGTGTGTTTTAACCGGGCTCCAGCCCAGCTGTCAAAGGATGGAGCTTGGTTAAAATCCTTCCCCCCAACAGTGAGCCTCTCGTTGTTGCAGGTGGGCAATTTAATAAAGGCTCTGGGTGGTGGGCTACTGCCGTTTTAAAAGTTCTTCTGCAGCAGCGAGAGCGTTGGTGCGGAGGGGGATTCAAAAGCCTTCCCACCACCACCCCTGCTCCTTTCTCCTCCTCCCAGAGGGGTGTTTTGGACAGGGAGTGCTGTGGGTCCCCACTGCCCACAATACTCCCTGTACAAAACAACCACCTTGGAAGAGGGGGTAGCAGGGAAGAAATGAGCAGACAATGAATTTACTGCTGCCTAGCTGCTCCATTCTCCCTAGCTGCCCACCTCCCAGCTGGGATTTTTTGACAGTTCAAGCTATCAAAATCAGCTGGGAGGCAGTGGCAAGGAGGCTTTTGAATCCCCCAGCACACTAGCTAGAGCGCTGGTGCTGCGGGGATTCATTTTGTTTTGTAAGTAATGTTTTTTTTTTAAAAGTCATTAATTATGATACAAAATGAAATGTGGGGGGGGGAATGGGATGAAAAGAAACACTATTTTTCCATTTCATGCCCATCCCTGACCTCTAGGATATTTCTTTTAATACAGTGGACCCTAGTATAACAAACAGTTTATATAATACAACATTTGTACAACATAAAAAATTCCAGAGATAGGGGAAATTTGCTTAACATAATTGCCTAAGGGGCAAATCTGTACAACATAAAAATGGGATCACTCTGTTTTCAATGCATTCCTATGGGAAATTTGTATAAAGGAAAATTTGTTTAACATAATTTCATTTGGAACAAATTAATTCCTTTATACAAGGTACCACTGTATTTTTAATATTTTCAGACTGCAGAAGTGAATCGGATGATGCATATCCCACAGATAAAGGGGGAGGGGAGTCCTACAATTTATAAAAATCATGAAGGATAAACTTTGAAAATTCAGCTACTGAGAACACTAGTTCAAGGAGTTTGCTAAAAACACACACAAAAGTGGTGCAAATGAGTAGCAGGCAACTCAACAAATTGAAGATTTGCTTATTCCCTGCAATGCCTATGTTTTCAAATAGCGCCTGAAAGACAAAATTGTTGGGGAAGAACCAGCTGCCTGATGGAAGCTAGGGAGTGATCAGATGGGGAAACAGCTCACATATTGGATCACTTGTGACATGGTCTGGGGTAAACCATTCCCCAGCCATCTCAAGATATACTTGAGATGGCAAATAAGTTCATCACCAACCCATCCCCAATACTGGCCTTTTTGGTCCAGCAGCATTGTCACTCCTTTTGTGTGTGGGGGTGGTGGTGGAGGGCACTGGTTGGAGTGTTACGTAGCACACGGAAGGATTGTTTGAAGGAAGATCACTCCCAGAAGACCAACCCTTTCCTGTGTGATCAAACACAATCCTTTCTCACCATCTGATCACATCCACAGTTTCACTACCTAGGTGGCAATCACCAAGAAAGTGTCGATAACATTGTGGTTGCGACAAGTACAACCTGTGTAATTTGTTCTGTCTAAGTCACCCCCATCAACCCCGAAGCAGAGGTTCTTTGCACCAGTGTCAGCATCAAGACCATCACCAAGGGAAACCACATACAGGGCACTAGTTAGATAGAATTAGAGATGGGCACGAATAGAAAAAATGGAGTTTCGTTTGTCGTTTGTCATTTAGAGGTTTGTTTCGGTTCGTTTCCGTTGATTGTGAAATTTTTCAAAAAATTCATTTTCGTTTCGTTACCGTTTCGTTGCCGTTTTGTTACCATTTATTCCAATTTTTAATGACTTTTTTTAGCATTTAAAGCCGCTCACTTCATTGCAGTAACGGGAATGAAATGCACGACCAAAATCCCCGCGTTTCTGTTCGTTTCATTTCATTTTAGGGACAAATTTCGTTTGTCGTTTCATTGCGTAACAAAATGAAAAACAAACAACAAAAACGAAAAATTGTTCGTTCCGTGCCCATCTCTAATTAGAATGGTAAAGGCTGCTTTGACCAGATTATCCTGGCCCAAGAACTTTCTTAGCTGACAGACCAATCATAAAAGGTCCAAACTGGATCCTTCTAAAGGAGATAATCCCCTGTATAATACTTCACAAAACATTCATGTTGTTACTTGTGTTGACAGAAGGCAACAAGCTTCTATTTGATACCAAAATCCAATTTCCTTATATCCTATAAATTGCAGTCCTTTCTGTGCTTAAACCCACCATAGAAATTCAGGGTAGGCCCATTGTTTTGGTGACCTCCTGGCATCATTCTGCACCTTCAGAAGATCACTCTGGAGAACAGTAGGGCCAGCAAATGAGTGGTGTTGGAGGCTTCAAGGAAGCGTCATTTCCAGGCAATGTCTGTTCTTCTGTTCCATGTATGGAATTATGGAGAACAAACAGGGGAACCACACACTAAAACAAAAGAGGAAATAAAGATCCTACAGATAAATAAACTGTGTCAAGAAAACCTTGCAGATTTCTTGGTTGAAGAGCTAGCCATCTTCAAGGATTCCGTTGGCCTTCTATTGCTGATTGTGAATGTACGAACAATGCTGTGTGTTTTTTTAAATTACATTTCCGTAATGGGCAGTGGACGGCTGTAAAGAGAGGTGGCTTTCTCAGTGTTCTCAGCTGAAGTATGCTCTTTCTGCCTGTGTTTCATAATGCGGAAATGGCAGCAGTGTTTTCAGTAAAACGCCGACTCTGCCCTGCAATCACAAGATGTGGGTCACACGGCACATGCCCACCTGATCCTAATGGATGATCACTGACTCACTGCAGCTGAGGAATGTGAGTAAAGTGCTAAAGATGCTGCCAACAGATTAATGGGGAAAATCTCCCTTGACCATAGATTTGGCAGCCGTTGCCTCTGTGCATGGGAACAAGAAGTGCAGCTAGAATAAAGAGCTATTTCAAGATACTTATAGGAGTCCTTGAAGTTTTTTCTTCTTTTCATTATTACCGAAGTAGACTCCCTCACCCGTACCTCACAAAACAGGATCCTATTCATATGATGTATATAGTCTCCTTGATATTTCTTCAAAGGCATATGTAGGTGTCTGTTTTAGGGCTTAGGACAGGCATGTCCAGACTTTGGCCCTCCAGATGTTTTGGACTGCCACTCCCACAGTCCTTTGTCATTGGTAATCTAAGCTTAGAATTCTGGGAGTTGTGGTCTAAAACATCAGGAGGGCCAAAGTTTGGCCATGCCTGGCTTATGGTTCCAGAAGCCTGGGTGTAGATTCAAGGCATGCTTCCCTCCATCCTGACCCAGATTATTTACCAAAATTTTTGGATTATGAGCACAGACCCCTGTGAAATTGGCATCTTTAATTCAAAATAATCAAGGAAGAAGTGGAAGCTGGCAAGTACCATCTTCCCACACCCATTCTGGTAAGGAACCAAAAAGTTATCATACTTAGAAATGCCATACACTAATGCTGCAGACACTGAAGGTGTAACTATTTAGAGGCAGAAACCACAAGGAGCAAGCTTTTAATTAAAGTTGTAGGGGATCTTAACTAAGTAGGAATTTATCAGAAAGTATTTGGCCATAAGGATTGGGCTGACCAGGCTATATTAAATGTCAAATGAAGGTATCATATGCATCTGTCTTCCAGTTGGTTGTGGAAAGCCGGCACTAAAACACAAGTGAGACCCAGGGAGGCTGCACACAACCATGCCTGGACCTTTGATGTCTCAACACACGTCTCAGAGTTTTTCTTCCTAAAATGGGTGTGTTGGTGAAAAGGTCCCCTTGTTTCCCTAGTAGACCAAAACGTTATATTTTTTCCCCTCAAAAATACTTTTGGAGTATCAGAGGTGCTAAGGGATCTCATAACACAACCAAATTATACCCATGCCTCCTCCAAAGGGCATTCATAGACCTTTTGAGGAAGGAAAAGGCATATTTAAGACATGTTTGTGTGTGTGAGTGTGTGTGTGTGGGGGGGTGTATACCAGAATGCCTTTGGCCCATGGATGGCCATATGTGGCCCACAGAGCCCCCCCCCCCACAAAAGCCTCATAGCATGAAAACCACCATGGTTTAGTGTGCTTTCTGGGAAATCCACACCTAAAAGGACTTTTCTGAACTTCTCACTGGCTGGAGACAAAGCTGTGTTTGGTCACATGCAGTCCTTGCAATGTTGGGATGTCTCCAAATACATACACTTCCACCTTTCAGCAGGCATGTGTTGTTTTTATAACAGCTGAAATGTTCAGAGCAATTGTGGTTTCAATATGTAGGAGGGTAAGAGTCATGGGTGTTGGGGTCAGGTGGGAGATTTTCAGTGACTGAGCGAGCAAGATTACAGAGTTAAGTGATATACTCCCCAGTATTAATGTAAAACATGCTCAGTTTGATCAAGTGGGAGTATTGACTTGTACCTAGTGATTTGCAGTTAATTACAGGTGCCCAAGTGCCGCTTAACACAAAGTGAAATAAGACATTTCAATTTCTTGATGCCGAGTAACCTTCATTTGCATTTTGCCATTGTTTCTTCCTCTTCTGTCTCTCCCCTCTGGTCTCTAGAGAGGATTATTCTGTTCCTGGGAAATTAGATAGCGAATTCTTGACCCCAGTTAAACAAAAGCAATTAAAAAGTAACATCAACATATAAAAATTCTTCAGCCACCATTGCGGCCTTTCTCAGGGATGTTGCTGGTGGTATTTACAAAATATTTTCACCAAGTACAGTATGTATGTGCTAAAGTAAATGGAGCATAGAGTGGCTAGGACACAGTCACATGAGCCATGCCCTTGTTCCAACCCTTGCCTTGAAGAAGGGAGGGTCAGGTACAGGCTTAGGAGAAGGCATTTCCTAAATGGAAATATGATACAAAACGAGGCCTCCCCAGCAAGTGGCTGTAACAGAAAGTGGTTTGAGAGCAGGAATGTGGAAGTGCACAGTAGTTCAGGGGCTCTCACATGAGGATACGTATAATTTTTGAAAAACTGCCAGCCCAGAAAAGAATGGAATCATGCTGGCTTACGATAAAGGTGCTTTATATGAGCTCTAAGTGCTCTAAAGGAACAAATGGCTTGAGACTCAGGAAGCCTAAATGATACTTGGAACACACAAAGAGAAAGAGGAATATTACAACAAGTGATTTCAAGTGTGTGTGTGTGTGTGTGTGTGTGTGTGTGTGTGTGTGTGTGTGTGCGTGGGGAGAAAGGAAGTTAGAGGCCTGCTAAAATTTAAGCAGCATTTCCATTGCTCAGAAAGATGAATCAACTTTTAATTTTGGGTTCTTGGCTGTTGCTGTTTACTCCATTGAAAGCAAAAACACACATTTACCTTAGTATTTATTGACTATTAGGAGAAACACACTGAGTTTGAGTGAGATTGCCAGAGTTCTCCTTTATATGTTCACTGAATGCTTAGATGGCAAAAAAAAATCATGTATGTTTTTGCTACATCAAACTGTTACCAACAGGTCCTCATTCATGATTAGATACTACTAACCGGTGGTTACATGTGCATGATGAATCCACATATATGGACATCTTTTGCATAGACATGAGGTATAGTGTTGATTGTTTGCTGTTGTTCAATGAAAAGGGGCAAATAATCTGTGAACATTGGCACTCAAATACATCTGCAGGCGGAAAAGTAATTAAGGCCCCCAGGAGTGGGTAGTAGAGATGGGCACGACCAGGAAAATTACGTTTAGAGTTGCCGTGTGTCGGAGCCGGCCCGTTTCAGCTCGTTTCCATTTTTCGTGAAATTTTTGAAAAAAAATTGTTGTTTCGTTTGTCAGTTTTTCATCTGTCGTTAGTACTGGTTTTGGGGGGGGGCTCCTGGAGGCACCTCTCTGGGGTGGGTGCCTCCTCTGGCCTGCCATGAACGGAAAGCGGGCTCCTGGAGGCAACTCTCTGGGGTGGGTGCCTCCTCTGGCCCGCTACAAAATGGCATGCATAGCCAATTGGATATGCATACCATTAAGTTGCAGTTGCAGCAGGCAGAGGCACCTCTCTTTCGGGTGCCTCTGTGACTCACTGCCTGCGGTGCACTTGGGCTGGGGAACAAATTGAGAGAGGACCCCTACGGGCGCCCTGTGACTCACTAAGAAGGGAAGTGTACTTGCTGTAGTACAATGCGAGTACACATCTGGCTTAGTGGTTAGGGGTTAGTGCAAGGGCTAGGCTTAGGGTTACGGGTAAGGTTAGGGTGAGTTACTGGGGTGCACCTCTGGGTGCCTCTCTGACCCACTAAGAAGGACAGTGTACTGGCGTATGGGTTAGGGTTCGGGTTCGGGTTCGGGCTAGGGTTAGTGGCTTTTTATGCTTGACTGGCACATCCCAGAAGTCTCGGTCAAAACCTGGCCAAGTGGCCATGCAATTGGTGGAATGGCTCCAGAAATTTGCGTGGTCCACTCCCATGGCCAGCCCATCATTGCGCAGGTGTAAAAAAATAAAAATAAAAATAAAATAAAATAAAATCAATGGAGACGTTTTGTTACAAGAAAAACCCACTGCTGCTACTGAAAAAATTCAGGCAGTTTTAGAATAGCTATTTTTGCATGTTTCTGTGGTGCTTTGGTGTGTTTTTGGACCACGCGATTTCAAAATAAATATTGCGGTCACCCCATTTTGGATCCCCCGCCCGCACCGCATGGCATGGCGAGTTGGCGAGACAACGAGGATGCGCAGCCCAGGAGAGGAGAGGGGGAGAGGCCAGGGACCCCCCCCCAGAAACCACCCTTCTGGTAGGTGCCCTCACTCAGGCAGGCATATTTTCGCCTGCTTTTTTGGCCGGGAATCGGGGTTTTTATTTTTAAAACTTTTTTTCTGTGCCGCGCCGCTTGGCGAGTTGGCGTGGCGACTCGACGAGGATGCACACTTTGCACAGCCCAGGAGAGGAGGGGGGAGGCCGGGGACCCCCCCCCCCAAGAAACCACCCCTCTGGTAGGTGCCCTCAGGCAGGCATATTTTCACCTGCTTTTTTGGCCGGGAATCGGGTCTTTTTATTTTTAAAACTTTTTTTCCTGTGCCACTTGGCATCGCGCGATTGCTGCGATGCCAGGAACAACAACGACAAATCAGACCCAATTTTTCTTTAGTCGGTTCAAGTTCGAGTTCTGGCAGAGTAATTGTCGTTCTTCGTTCCGTTACGTAACGGAAACGAGAAACGGAAATGGAAACGAGAATTTCGCCAAGTCGTGCCCATGTCTAGTGGGTAGCGCTAGGACAGATGACCATGAATGGGCTGCAAATTAATAACTGTAACAGCTAAGATGGGACTTGGTTGAATTTTACTGCCTTTTATGGCACTAAAACACAAGTTTTCCGCACCTCCCAAGATTACTCGCAAGAAGCAACACACCTCACTTTAAATAATTTGCCCATTTGTGAGGATTATAAAATCATCTGGGGGGAAATTGCCCAATTGGACAAAAATAATGCACATATATCAAAAATACAGATGGCGAAAAGGCTACAATTTGGGGGGCGGGGAATAATATGCCAACATGCTTTAGTCATAGCTGTGTAAGCTAGATAAAATGTGCAAATATATGCCTGCATTAAGTAAAATATGTACATCAGTGTACTTGTTAGGAAAAAATGTACAGAAATGTGTTTGAATGACATGTCGTGAAAATCAACAAAACAAAACACCAAGTCATATAATCTGATATTAAGTAAATAAGGGAAGCACATTCAGATGGGCTTCTGAGAAACAGAATAGAATCAAAGTAAGGGCTTTCATATTTCCAGTGGTAGGACATCAGTACATGCTTGATCCCATGATTTTAAAACAATCACACTTGATGGCGAATTTCAAAAGCAATTACAGACTTTGAATATGGAGAACAAATGAGTGACTAGTCTGTGTGGATTCATAATATGAGAGAAAACAGTGCCTGTTTCCAAGATGAGAAGCCCTGATGGACACAGCAGTTGTTTTTCACGCTTACTACATTTTGCACCTTATTTGGCTTTGTTCGGTGGTTGGTCATCAGAAGGTAAGCACGGCAGCCATTTGCAAGAATGATTGCTCCGTTATGAACAGCTGCATAAATCATGGCTTTGAAAGATCAACAGTTTTTTATTTTAATAATGGACTATTGGTAATGTGTAATTTGGCTCTAAGAGATAACTAGGCAGCAGTTCCTAAGCCAAAGCACATTGTGAATAATGGCCAACCCTTTCTCCTTCAAAGTATTTTAATTAAAAAAAACTACCATGTTTAGTGCTAGATAACCATATAACACCCTAATATACTAGTTTAGTGCTTACAAGAAGAAGAGAAACATTGGTATGAAATAAAAAGAACTCTGACAAACTACAAAAGAGTACCATTTCTCTAGCACCCTGCAAACCTTTAAACACCCACTGGCTTCATGAAGATCCATAAAAGGAGATCCAGGGATTGGCAGATGGTGGGGACAAAGGAAAGGGGAGCTCTGGGCTGTGGTGTAACTTAAGCCCCATTGGAATGAAGGGCCAGGGTGGACACTTGCTCCAGAACAATCCGTAGTCTCTTGTGTGATCATTTATTCTGAACAGAAGCATAAAATAGACTATGAATCAAGCAGCAGCAAAACCGAATCTGTACAAGGTAGCTTGCCAGTGTTACTCAGTGTTGACTTGTGGCTTGCTCTTCGCTGTTACTTCCCGGAGACAGGGATAACAGAAGGAAAAATGGAGGAACATAACAGAAGAGGAGATGGAACCTCTAACCGGTGACAAACACAAGCCATCGTTCCTGATCCTGGGTTATTTTCTAATGACTATTTAAACAAAAACACACTTTCCTTTATGGGCCATCATGGAAAACTGAGGTTTGTTCAAAACTAGAAGTGACTGTTTCCGGTCTTCTTGACTGGCACAGGCAGTGGGAAAACAGTTGAAAAGAAAGACATGAGCCAGAACCATGCTCTAGATTCTTCACAAAAGAACCAACACAGGCAAGGAGATGAAAGAGAGAGGCAAAAAGAGAAATTGAGAAGAGAAGAGGTCAGATCACACAGCCAAGTGTGTGCTTCCTCCTCTTATATCGCTTTCAGTGCTATGTGACTGAGAGTACCAGGCATGCAAACAAAAGTCATGCTATACCTCCAACTGGTCAATTACAAAACAAATGGAAACCTATTTGCTTAATGATGGAAGCTTGTGTTAGAATTAAACAGACTGGCTGTCCCTCTTGAGAGTGTGCTGCTTCTAGATGCAGAATTGGTGTCTTCTCTAACAGATGCCCAAGAGGACAGAAGGCAGTGTGGAAAGGGAGAGTCAGAGTGGGAAACAAAAGAGATAGAGATAGAAATAAAGTGACAGAGAGCAAGGTGATAGAATGATAGGCTACTGTCAGAAAGAAAAGATTATTGTGCGGTTCACTGACTGGATCACTGAGTGTGTTGGACTTTACTAGACAAAACATTGGCTGCAAGGCTCTAGTCTGAGAGGAGACAAAAATATGACAGAAAAGTAAAGCCATGTTATAAAACAGTAATGGCAATTTGTAAGCAAACATTATTTGATAGAACATCAAGGCCAGTGGCACAACAAATATCAACGATGCAGTGTTGTCCTTTTTGTTGTTGTTAGGTACATTGCGTTATGGGAGACAATATAAAACATACTGCTTTAAAAAATAACAATAATGATACTAGCGTGCTAGCTATAAGACATCCTTGTCTGATAAAGTTCACCATGTGAACTGCCTGAACTCTTGCACGTGAGTCCTTAGCAACTCAGAGAAACCAAGACCCGTGTTTAGCTGCACAGTATTCTTGTTTTAATTGAAAACATTCTTCAGTGCACTGTATCCCCTTTGTCTTCTGAGGGGAATGGTACAAAGGGAAAGACATGGCTTGACTGTTACTGGTCCCAAGGTGCAAGAGCACTTTGGATAGTATAATATATTGGTGGAACTGCTGAGGGGGGGAATCCATGACTACAGAAGAATTATTCACCTTTAACATTGACAACGAAGAAACTGTCATAATTAGAGGCTTTCCATCCCTTGGTCCCATCATCCGTCCAAATGGAGACTCTGACCAAGAAATCGGAAGGAGACTGAGACTGGGAAGGGCAGCAATGAAGGAATTATTAGAAAAGATCCTGCAATGTCAGGATGGGTCACTGGACACGAAGAGCAAGGTCATCCACCCTCTTGTCTTTCTGATCTCAATTGAAATATCAATTAATTAATTAATCATTTCAATCAATCAATCAATCAATCAATCAATCAATCAATCAATCAATCAATCAATCAATCAATCAATCATGATGTGCCATCAATTCAGTTCTGACTTATGGCCATTCTTTGCAGGGATTTCCGGGTAGAGAATACTCAGTGGTTCACCATTCCTTTCTTCTGAGGGCACAACCTTTGGTTTGTGCAGCTTGCCCAAGCCAATGTAGCCAGGCTCATATCTCACAAGGCACAGGCGGGAATTAAACTCTCAATCTGTGGCCCAGCAGCCAGATACCTAAACCACTGAGCTATCCATCTCACTTGAAAGATATATTAGAGTCAGTTCTGACTTGGCAGCATGCAACCATAAATAGCACATACTCCTAAATATAGTTAAATACTTAAAACTTCTAAGTATAGTTAAATAAGTATAGTTAAAATCACTGCTACCAATTATTGAACTGATCTTCCATATACACAGTTCTATCAGGAATTTGTTTTGGTGAAAAAAGGTTGCATATTTTGGGCACAAATGTCACTTCTGCAGTATCTTTGCATAACCAGGAAGAAACTAGTTCAGGAGTCAGGAACTGAGTTGTCTCATTTGGTTGATTTCAATTAACTTCCCCGAAACACTGTTGACCTCTTCAGCTTTGTAATCTCTAAGGTGAAATGCAGGGTGCCAGTCTAATCCGCTCTACTCTGGAATAGTTTAAGAAACATCCTGAGGGCACACATCCTGTGACTTGGTCTTAATCTTATGATCAGGGGACTATCACTTGATGTGTAAGATGTGAAATATTTAGGAGCAAGTTGACCTTTTCTACTATTAGGAGGCTTTTTGAAGTTTTGGGAGGCTAGAGAAGAAGCAATAACAGTGTACTTATAGCAAAGGAAGCAGTAACTTGATGTACTTAATTAAATTTCTACCACCCCTCTTTAGAAATTGATAAGCATGGGTTCCTTTCCCTCATGCACACGTGAGAGAGAGAGAGAGAGAGAGAGAGAGAGAGAGAGAGAGAGAGAGAGAGAGAGAGAGAGAGAGAGAGAGAGAGAGATTTATAAAACTTGAACCAGCACTTGTGATAAAGAACAAACCTTCTTAAAGCAATTTTGGTAAGGAACCTGGTGATATTGCCAGATCCCTCATGAAAAGCTGTTTTTGGACCTCAGTTCCACGGACACAAGTCTCCACAGTGCAGCCATTCCCAAGAAATGCCGGGAAGATCTGACATGACAGACATTCCATTTTCACAGTAGGACTGTGTGGCTGAGAGGGGCCTTACCCCAAAATTTAAGGGTGAATGTTTCCTCCCTTGCTCAGAAAATGAGCCACCTATGTCTGGAGGGCTCCAGTTTTCCCACCTCTGCTTCAAAAGCCTTTAAATGGCTTGCAGCCAAGTTGTCTAAAAGACCTTCCTTTCCTGTGAAGTTGTCAGCTAAGGGCCTTTTCACACGACCCCTAAGATCCGCTGGCCACTTAAATTCGGACCAGAGATCTTAGGGGTTTGTCGCTGTTCCTGCGTTCCCACCCCCTCCACACTCCTGGCTGCTGGCTGAGTGAGGGGAGGGAGAAAAAAAGGAAGAATAGAATGCCGCTCACCTCCGTTCTGCCGTCCCGGCACTACATTCAGATCTCTTAAAGGGGCGGGGGGCAAAAAAAGAACAAGCAGAAGCAAGGAGAGCCCGGCAGTCACTACTGTTATATCCGCATCAGAAATTTTCACCTCCAGACAGCAGGTACCTGAAAAAGTGCGCTGGGACGCGCCTAGGTGGGCGTGGTCGCATTTAATTATCTGTAAACTCCGGAGCTGGTGGGGAAACAATTTTAAGCTCCGGAGCTGGGAGCCATTTGCAGTGGAGTTTAGGGGTCGTGTACAAAGGGCCTAAGACTAAGGTCAGCCCAAGACATTTTGCTGCCTGAGGTCAAAAAGCAAGATCCACACACATACAGCATTGCCATCACTATGCTTTATATGGAAGGAAACTGGATTGGAGTTCAGTACTCAGCAATAGGGCAGTTTCTTACAACTGTACCTGAGGACAGCAGATGCGTTTAGGGGGAGGGCAGGACAGGTCATGTGACACACAGAACTCTATTGTCCAACAGCTGATGTGGGCACATTGCTAGGAGGAATATCCAGAGACAATATCCAGACACAAATTAACTCTAGCATAGTACGCAGAGTACCACTTTAGGATAAGAAGTCAGGAGTATAGTAGACCCATTTTAATCAATGGAATGTATGGAAGAGCTGACTCACCACATCCCATCTAATTCCATGAGCCCATCCTAATGAGAATTACTACATGAAGCAATTGGATTTCAATCATTAAGTTGTTCATCATTTGACTTTGTGTGTGTTGCGTCATTACAGTTATGACCGACTCTTTGTGACACCATGTTCATGGAGTTTTCTTGGCAGGAGTAATGGAGTGGTTTGCTATTTTTCTCTAATATTAGCATATTAACAATATTTGATAGGCTGGCTTTTGAAATGGTTTGGGTCTTCTGCATGCAGTGATATTTGGATTTCTAAATCACAGCTCAGAATGAAAGTATACTCTGAATATATCATCACTTTTGTTATCCTTTGAATGCAGAAACAATTTTCCTTGGACACTCTTTCATATCTAACAAACACAATTGTCTACACAGTGATTTCGTTGTATGTGTATACTGTGTATATACACACAATGACAATAAATTATTATTATTATTATTATTATTATTATTATTATTATTATTATTATTATTATTATTATTATTATTATTATTATTATTATTATTATTTCCAATGTGGTGGTGTGGATAGAGCGATTGACTAGGACTCTGGAGAACAAGGTTTGAATCCCCGCTCAGCCGTAGAAACTCATTAGGGGACTGGAACTGGTAAAACCACTCCTGAAATATCTCACTTACCTTGGAAACTCTATTATGATTGCTGTACAAACACACATTTGTTCCCTTGCCTTACTTAGACCATGTGTGACCTGTATTTTCTGTGTCTTGTTAGCAATGTGTGGTGTATAATCTAACAAAATTATTCAACTGGTCCCCCCCCCATTGGCTCTTCTTTGGTGTAGATGTGCTGTATGTATGGTTTTTCACATACCCACACATACTCAAGCCCTTAATCTGTAATTCTTCAAAAGAATCCCCAAATGTGGCTTTTTGTTCATTTCTTTTTCATTGGCACTGTTGGTTTGAAGTAAGATTGATTTCATCCCGAAGGAAGATTTAAACTCTGAACCCTAATGATTTTATATCTAAAATCCAGCCCACTTATAATTTCTGCAAGACACACACTTAGGGGAGTCTACCTTTATAACTGTATTCCTCAAATCACTCTGCCACTCACTTATGTTTTCTCTCTCCTTCACTTAAATCTTTGTCTTGTGGCTAGAGATGGGCACGACTTAGCGGTATTCCCGTTTCCGTTTCCGTTACTCGGTTCCGTTACTCTACGGAAACGGTAACGGGAATTACTCTGCCAGACTTCGAGCTCGAACCGACGAACGAACAATTTTGGTCTGATTTGTCGTGCTCGTTCCTTGCATCGCGCAATTGCGCGATGCCACGCGGCACAGAAAAAAAGTTTTTAAAAGTTAAAAAAACCCGGTTCCCGGCCGAAAAGCAGGCGGAAAAATGCCTGCCGTGCCTCAGGGCACCTACCAGAGGGGTTGTTTCTGGAGGTCCCCGGCCTCCCCCCCATCCCCCGTCCTGGGCTGCTCTGGTGGGAGTCGCCGCAGGCTCGCAGCCAACAAAAAGCCCAGTCTCGCCGGCCGCCGCAATTAAAGCACAAGCAAGCGGCACGGACGGCACAGGAAAAAACTTTTAAACTCTCCCCCCACCCATTCCCCGGCAAAAAAAGCAGGCGGAAAAATGCCTGCTTGACTAAGGGTGCAGGGCACCTACCGGAGGGGTGGTTTCTGGAGGGGGGGTCCCGCCTCCCCCCCGTCCTGGGCAGCCGGACTCGCCATGCCATGTGGTGTGGGTGGGGGATCCAAAATGGGGCGGCTAACGCAATATTGTTTTTGAAATCGTGGTCCAAAAACACACAAGCACAACAGAAACACGCGAAAATTTATAAACTGCCAGATTTTTCACAGTAGCAGTGGGTTTTTTCTTGCAACAAAATGTCTCTCCTCTCCTCCTATTGTCCTCCATTGATTTTTTTTTATTTTTTTTACACCTGCGCAATGATGGGCTGGCCGAGTGGCCAGCCATGTGGGAGTGGACGACCATGCAAATTTTTGGAGCCATCCCACCAATCGCATGGCCACTTGGCCATGGAGACTTCTGGGATGTGCCAAAAAGCCCCCTAAAACCTGCCCTAGCCCGCTAACCCTAACCCTAATCCTTGACTCCTTACCCATACGTCACAGACTGTCTTCTTAGTGGGTCAGAGAGGCACCCAGAGGTGCATATCCATATGACTATGCATGCCATTTTGCAGCAGCAGGTGAGGAGGGGAGACCCCCATGTTGAGGGGTCTCTTGGAGCCTGCTTCCCCTTCCTAGTGGGTGAGGATAGGAGGCACCCACGGGTGCCTCCAGGAGCCCGCTTTCCCTTTATAGCGGGCCAGAGGAGGCACCCACCCCACAGAGGTGCCTCCAGGAGCCCGCTACCCCCCCAAAAAAACCAGTACTAACGAAAATGAAAAAACAAAAAAACGAACTGACTAATTTTTGCGAATTTTCGTGAAAAACGGAAACGACCCGAAACGGGACCGGCCCGACTAACGACAACTTGAAAAAAAATTTTTTTAAGTCGTGCCCATCTCTAGTACCAACATAGCAAACACAGATCCACCTGAGGAAGAATGAGATGGCTTGAATTCACTGGGACATCTACACACAGTTTGCTTTCACTACAGTGGTATCTCATGAAATAATGGAAGGAGGCGGCGACACAAAATAAAGAACGGAGAGGAAGAGGGTCACCGAATTATTATTAGGGTATTACCGCTGCTGACTTTGTGGTTGCCACCACCTTTGGCTGGTGTGACCGCAGTCCCAGGTAGAATGGGTTTGACCATCTGTGATGCTGTTTTTGTTCTCTGCGCTGCCTTGTAGGGCTTGCACATTTGTAAAAGATGTTTTAAACTCAGGGAGCTCTCTCTCTCTCTCTCTCTCTCTCTCTCTCTCTCTCTCTCTCTCTCTCTCTCTCTCTTTCCTACAGCTCCTGCATCTCCAGACACTTCTTTTTTTGCTCTCTTGATTTTGCTGATCACCAGTTTGTCAAGCCCACAAAACAGATTGCACCAATTAGTATTTGCCCCTTTGCCTCCAGCTAGCCCCATTTCTCTTCGCAAAAGTTCGTTCTTCTGAAAGAAGGGAAAGGCTGTTTTTACAAGGGAAGGCTTGCTTTGACACTTACAGTAGAAACTTGCAACACTCCCCTGGCGGCTGACCAGAACTGGCTTGTTGTAGTGCAAAGTGCAGCTGTCTTGCTGGCTGATTATGGAAGGGAAATGACATGAGCTGAAAGCGCAAATGGTTTGGAAAGAGCTGTTACAATTGCTGCTCGCTGCCTGCTCTGTGGTCACCCTGTCAGTGCAAGTTCACATCCCAGCGAGTGCTTGAGCATGCATAACGTCCGGGTTCCTCTACGTTCTGTAGGCCCTAGAAAGATTTGTGCTCAAGGATATGGCCTGAAATGTAGTTCTCAGAAGCTGATGTTGCTACTATCCTGAAAAAGCTGTTTCAAATGGCACATCATCATCACCTTAGAACTGTAGACTTGGGAGGAACCTTAAGGATCATTCAGTCTAGCCTCTGTCAAGGAGACACAGAGGGGGAAAACTCCCAGCCTCTGGCTCTACAGCTGGACACCCAAACCACTAAGCCAGGGATGTCCAAACTTTTTGCAAGGAGGGCCATATTTGGTGAAGTGAAAATGTGTGGGGGCCAACCATTCAGCCGCATTTGCCCCCCCGGGCAGGACTTTGTACAAGCCTCTAGGACATGCAAGGAGGCGGGGAGGATGCTGCAGCAACAGAGCTGGGGTGGGTAGGCTGGGCGGGTGGCTGGGGGGATGGACAGAGGCAGGAGGGCAGGCAAATCCAGTATGGGGAGGGGCCAGCTGGCGGAAATGCGTGACAGGCTGAGCCGGTGGAGAGAAGAGGCCGTGGGCTGCTCAAAATTTGAAAATGGGCCACATTTGGCCCCCGGGCCTGACTTTGGACATGCCTGCATTAAGCTATCCAGGAGACTTTTCTGGTATTCACACTTTGGCCAGAATCCTATTGATATTTGTGTGACTTGCTCCAGCTAATCATAGCTCACGCAGCACATTTTGGGGTGCATCTTGTTAACGTGCCCGGTCAGGCACCCAAATGTGCAACCGAGATGCATCCTGGTCCTTCATCAGTTAGCTTTGTTTAGCTAAGTGACGCTTATAGGTTATATTTATCTGATTCTGGCCTTTGACAGCTACAGGATCGTCAACATATCAAGTCTGTTGTCTAGTAGTCTAGTGCTGTAAGTGGAACTTGGCAGAAGGAAAGTAAACCCCTACTGAATTATCATTGTTCATTATAATGACATTATGAACACATATCTAGACTGAGAGTTTTCATTTCCTAATATATCTGTATTTTTAGAAAAGGGAGTTATGAAATATACTTGGGCTGACAAGTCTGGGTCTATTTCTGGTCACATGTATTATCTGTGAGGTTTTTTTAAAATTGTTATGTAAATCATGCTTATGTCTAGACAAACCACTTAGTCAGAATCTTTGTCTCTGACCTCAATAATTAAGAATTATTCAGAATCCTTTAATAAAACAGCATTGGAACTGGTTATAAATTAAATTTGGGAACTGGAGTCCAAGATAATTAAGGTCATAAAAAGAATTGCATTGTTGAAACTCTTTGCAAGTGAAACTAACCTGTCTCCCTTTAGTACTAAGCCTTTCATTAAATGTGTGGTATATATAGTTATTGTGTATCAGGGAGAGTGAAAGGTAATTAAGGGAAGCTTCTCTCAGACCTTCTGTGGAGATTATGACACTTGAAAGACTCCTACTCCCATTAAAATAAGGAAAGCTCTCTCTCTCTCTCTCTCTCTCTCTCTCTCTCTCTCTCTCTCTCTCTCTCTCTCTCTCTCTCTCTCTCTCTCTCTCTCTCTGTCACAAGTAACCCAAATCTACTTTATAAATTTGGAGGGAATTAAAAGCCTTTAAAGTTATCTAGCTATTTCTACTACCCTGACTGTGGAATTATGAAGAGGCCTGAAGGTTTAGGGCAGTGATGGCAAACCTTTTAGAGACCGAGTGCCCAAACTGCAATTCAAAACCCACTTTTTTTTTTGCAAAGTGCCAATACAGTAATTTAACCTGTATACAGGTGGTTATGAAGGGGCAATGTTGGGTGCCCACAGAAAGGGCTCCGAGTGCCACCTTTGGCACCCGTGCCATAGGTTCACCATCACTGGTTTAGGGCAACCTTTTACCTCTCTTTAAAATGTGATCATATATACAGTATATACTGAAACTAATCTGCCTCCCTTAACTAGTAAGGCTTTCATTATATGCATGGTGTGTGCGCATGAATGATCATGTATGCCTTTCCTTAGATTTTTAGCAGCACATTATAGCTGACATAACAGAATGCCACTTTCTCCGTTCGACCTTTAGATAACCTTTTTGTACGCTGGATGAAGAAAACACTTTAAGGAAAAGCTAACTGGAAAGTTTAGATTAGTTATCCCGTGAGGTGTCTGCAAGTTTAAGATTAATCTTGCTGGGGAAGTGTGCATTTCTCTGGGATGCACTCTGTGCCCAGAGGACACACAAATTGGAACATCATTTGTAGGAATTTGAATGGAAAACCTAAAAGGTACAAAGACCCGACAAGGATTGTCTGACATAGTTCTTGTCCAGGTCTTTGCGTGTTCCTATTTTTCCCCTGAAGACCCCCCTCCCCATTCCTACAACTGAGGAAACACAAAATGGCGAAGCCAGTCATAGACTAAAACGTGCTATAGATCATTAGCTGCCCCTTGCAGAGCTGGACACTTGGTTTTATTTTTGTTCACCTGCCAGGAGAAAGTCCCAGTTAGCTTCCTGAGGCAGAGGCCAGTTGAGTGAGGGGCTTAAAACCAGAAAATTCATATGCAGGCCGTTTGTTCTTTCTTAAAAGATCAATTCAGGGAGCGTTTTGTTCTACACATTCCAATCTTTCTTTCTCCCCTCACCTTTCCTTTTTCATGGATCTCTGAAATTAATGTTGCTGTGACCAAAGACTAATTTTGTCAATAATGTTTATATTAAATTTATCAATTACTTTGCAGCAGGACAGGTGAGGCAGGTTAATTTCTAAGGTAAGGGATAGGGGTGTATGGAAGCCCCATGATTCACCTGTGCCCAAACAAAGGCCATAGAGATCAGGGCCAACCTGCCAGGTCTCTGACATTGTGTGTTTCAGGATCTGTCTGGGAGGGAGAATTATTTGAATGGGGGGAAACAAATGCTTATGACAGGGAAGAGGCTACATAGCATGTTGATCAAGTCGCCTGTTCCCTCAAAGGCCATACAGCAATAGTCTCTTCACAATCACATGCACAATTTCAGTAAAATTTGGTAGATGATATCCTGCAGAGGGAAGAGACACATCTCTGTACAGGAAACAGGGTTATGTCTTCTTCCTTCATGAGAGAAAAATGTATCCCGTACAGGATGTCGCTTTTGCCATGGAATACATTCTTCTTATTTGCATAAGGCAGAAGCATCTCTTCCACAGGACAAAGCACGCCACAATGAAATAAGACCTTTTAGGGAAGTTTTGGTAGGATGCCACCTTGGATAAGTATCTTGTTCATGCTTTTATACCCTATACAAAAATGTATAGAAACTGCAAAAAACCCAAACCCTGCAAGATTCCCCTTTCTCCCCCACCCTAAGGAACTTCCTACGTAGAGAAATCTCACTGAGAGAATGAACATTCCTCACAACACACCATGTTTCCTCACTAATGATACTGGAAGATACACATCCGTAATACCGGGTCAAGCAGCCACATATTTCTATGGAACAATCTGAACTGTGGTCAGCATTGGTGCATCACCACTCTGGTCCCGGGTAGAGATGGGCATGAATCGAAAAAACGTTTTGGTTTTTCATTTTTCATTGCAGGTCCGTTTCGGTTCATTTTTGTTTTTTGTGAATTTTTTGAAAAACTTTTGTTTTTTTGTTTTTCATTTTTCATTTTTACCTATATTTTGCACGACTTAAAGCATTTCCATGCGCGGACCTCCCCCAACACCCCAGACCAGAGGGAAAACACTAAAAAAATGATGCTGGCAGAGACACAGTATAGACTAGGTACGCAGGGAGGCTGCAAAGGCAGCGGTGGGTGTTGCCCAGGGTGTAAGGCACCGATAGCTCAGAGCCCAGGAGTTAATAAAGTTTTGATTTTTTTGCCCCAATATGCATTACTTTACATTTACTTAACTTTAGTTTACTGCATAAATCTTTGCCATTTTCAAAAAGGTAAAGAGAGGGACTAGGCAGTTATCAGATATCAGGAAAACTCCTCAAGAAGATTGTTAAACAAGCAGTCTGTGAGCCCTCAGGAACTAACACTGTGATTGATACAACTCAAAAACAAGTTATGCAAAAACAATCTTACCTCTTTTACAAAATAGAGTTATAAACTTAGTTGTTGAAGCAAATATTCTTGTTGTATATCCTAATTTCAGCAAAGCTTATGACAGCATTTCATATGACATTCTTGTGGCCAAATGTGGGCTAGATGATGCTACTGGTAAGTGGGTTTTGGAGCTAGTTGACAGGCTGTACCCAGGGCCGGCGCTTCCATTAAGGCGAACTAGGCAGTTGCCTAGGGTGCCAAAATGGAGAGAGGGCACTGGCCAGCCTGCTGCCCCCCCAATCCTGTCCACCGCCGTCCGTTCCCCCCGCCATCCGCCCATCACTGCCTGTCGCCGTCCACCCGCCGCCCCCCGCCCCCATCGCCGTCCACCCGCCGCCCCTCGCCCCTATTGCCGCCCCCATGCTCCCCGCTGTCCGCCCCCTGCCCCCACCCTCACCATCCACCCCCCGCCCCCTGCCCCTCACCTAGGGCACAAAAAATCCTAGCACCGGCCCTGGCTGTACCCAAAGAATACTTACCAATGGTTTTCCATTACCCTGAAAAAAGTGGCTTCTTTGGTGCCACAGGTTTTGTCCTAAACTCAGCATTGTCCAGCATTTTCCTAAACAACTACTCCTTCTCTTCCCCTTGTTTAGTTTTGACGACCTCTGTAAGGGGAAGCGAGGTCCAACACCTGTCAGAGAAACAACAGTGATGGGGGTGGGAGGGTTCAAGTAACTAGTATAGTTTGCTCTGTTTCAAAGGATCAGGCATCTATTCATCTATTCAACCTGCAACATGCTGGTTGAAATGCAGACAAAAGAGTGGTGGCAGACCCCACTCCCAAGCCAATGATTCAAAATGTGATGATTCAGTGTTTCCCCCCAAACGTTTCCCTGAAAACGGATTAACAAGCCTGCTACACTAATTGTTAAGGAATAAAGCAAACCCATGAATTTATGTTTGTGCAATCGATGACGGGTTTGCAAAACCCACAGAGGGGTCAATCCTCTGAAATAAAGACGTGTGGTTGTCAGCCACTAAGACCCTTTGAAGTGTTTTGCTTTAAAAAGAAAGGAGAAAAAGAGAGGTTTTAATTATTTGTCTTGAGTCCCCCACTCCCCTCTAGTTAAACATTAATTCTTGTTGTTACGATGATATTAACGGGTAGCTCTGTGTTTGCCTTTTTGCTGATTCTTCGGATTTTGGAGAAGATCTGACACCTGATTGCCAGTGACTTCTGCCCACATGTTATTTTTATTCTCACTGTCAGATAGTTTAGCTTGGCAATGGTGATGCTCTGCAAGAGTTACTCCTGCACCTTGCATTTCTGGCTTGTTCTAGTGAAAACAAAAGAGGACCTAGACAAATGGGTTAAAATATAGTTTCCAGTTATCTGTTCTGTGTGACCTAGAGACATAGAGTCACTGTTTGAAAAAATGGTGTTAGCCAATTTATTTAGGCTGTTTGTTTGTTTGTTTTGAGGGTAACACACTTTAAATTTTAAACTTGTACAAAGCATGAGCTGGAACTTTGAGCCTGATCCACCTACTTAGCCCCGCTCCCCCACTTAAAGTGAAGTGGGTGATTTATGAGAATTTAACCCCATTTCCCAAGAAATTCTGCCTTTCTACTGCACGAGAACAAGGTATGTGCAGCTACATTGCAATTGCTGGTCTCATACTGGGATGATTAATATTGGGGAGGGGTTCTTTCATTTTTTGAATGTTTTCCTTTTGGATGATGTGGGGATTAAAGTCAGAGTGACATCCTTTATATGGCCATGAGTGAACTGAAAAACCCATGCAGCTCAATCTGCAGCCTATGTCAGATTCAGTGCTCACATGTAGGCTGTAAATTGTTTCAGTGCTGGTTTCATCACTGGTCCTTCAAAGCAATATGGTTCAGATTCATGCCATAGCCCACAGCCCCCCTTCCTTCAACTCCACCCTCTCCTAATCCCTGGCTCTCTTTTATGCTTCATAATATATATGGTTCCTCTTCCAATGATTCCTGGAGGAAGCAGATTATCTAGATCCATTTCAATGTGGTTTCAGGCCTGGCTATGGAACAGAGACAGCTTTGGTCACTTCTAGTGACCATTTGAGCTTGTCTTTATCCAGTATCCACTTGTTTGTCTTTCTTAAATCTCTCCACTAAGGGGACTCTGTTTGCAGTTGAATAACTTGGCCCCCTGAACCCCAAACCTCTCCAAATTTGGGGCGCTTATAGGGAAGAGATTGGGGAAGCTCACCTGCAATTTTGATGCCAATACATGCCTGTGATCATGATTTTTGAATACATAATGCTTTGTTATGTTTATCATATTGGATAATTAATAGCTTCCTCACTTTCACTGTCATACTTTCCAGGTAGAACTTCAAATTGGAAAGTATATTGAGAGCACAAAGTTACACTAGACAGGAGGAAGTAATTAATTCTCTGATTCAAGCAGGGTGGATGAGTAATTGCTTACTCCAACTGCCACCTTTTCCCTTACTGACTGACCAAAACTTAAAGAAAAAAGCACTATTTAAAATTACCTAGGGAGACCCACATTGGAGCTTATTAACTCAGCACCCTGAACCCGAAACTGATCCAAATTTGGGTTGCTTTCAGGGAAGAGTTCAAGGAAGCTCCTCTGGAGGAAAATGTGGTTTGTTTTGTTTTGGGCTCAAATGGTTTCCTTTGTTTTATTTCATAACAAAACAATTCATTATGTAATGAAACAGTGCCCCCCCCCAACTTGGTGCCCGTCTCTACTGCACACATAATATTACATTTCATCAGATGTAGAAAGTGTAATTGAGAATTTCAAGCATATATATTGTGCACATGGTTCTTTTTGGGTTATAGGTGGTGAGACCAGAACTGATATCAAATGCAGAAGATATTGACAGGAGCAATTGCTGCCATAGGGATCTACTCTCTCTAGTCCCACATACACCAGAGAAAAACCTTGCTAGATTCATGCACTTTCAGTAGTTAAATGGATAGTAATTATTAGAAATGGGCACGACTTGAAAAATTTTTTTTTCGAGTTGTCGTTAGTCGGGCCGGTTCCGTTTCGGGCCGTTTCTGTTTTTCGCGAAAATTCGCAAAAATTAGTCGGTTCGTTTTTTCGTTTTTCGTTTTCATTAGTACTGGTTTTTTGGGGGGGAGCGGGCTCATGGAGGCACCTCTGTGGGGTGGGTGCCTCCTCTGGCCCACTATAAAGGGAAAGTGGGCTCCTGGAGGCACCCGTGGGTGCCTCCTATCCTCACCCACTAGGAAGGGGAAGCAGGCTCCAAGAGACCCCTCAACATGGGGGTCTCCCCTCCTCACCTGCTGCTGCAGCAAAATGCTATGCAATAGCCATATGGATATTGCATAACAGTTGTGCAGACGAAGACTAGTGGATGGCACTGAATCCAGAGCCATAGGTGAGATGCCTAACTAAGGCTCTCGCACCACCATGTCTCACACAGAAGGGAATTGTACTTGCGTGTAGTGCAATGCAAGTACATCTGGCTTAGGGTTAAGGTGGGTTAGGGTTAGGGCTAGGGTTAGGCTAGTGACGGGTAAGGTTACGGTGGGCTAGTGGGTTGCACCTCTGGGTGCCTCTCTGACCCACTAAGAAGACAGTCTGTGACGTATGGTAATGGAGTCAAGGGTTAGGGTTAGGGTTAGGGGGCTAGGGCAGGTTTTAGGGGGCTTTTTGGCACATCCCAGAAGTCTCCATGGCCAAGTGGCCATGCGATTGGTGGGATGGCTCCAAAAATTTGCATGGTCGTCCACTCCCACATGGCTGGCCACTCGGCCAGCCCATCATTGCGCAGGTGTAAAAAAAAATAAAAAAATAAAATCAATGGAGGACAGAGGAGGAGAGGAGAGACATTTTGTTGCAAGAAAAAACCCACTGCTACTGTGAAAAATCTGGCAGTTTATAAATTTTCGCGTGTTTCTGTTGTGCTTGTGTGTTTTTGGACCATGATTTCAAAAACAATATTGCGTTCGCCGCCCCATTTTGGATCCTCCGCCCGCACCGCATGGCATGGCGATGGCGACTCGAGTCCGGCTGCCCAGGACGGGGGGGAGGCGGGAACCCCCCTCCAGAAACCACCCCTCCGGTAGGTGCCCTGCGCCCTTAGTCAAGCAGGCATTTTTCCGCCTGCTTTTTTGGCCCGGGAATGGGTGGGGGGAGAGTTTAAAAGTTTTTTCCTGTGCCGTCCGTGCCGATTGCTTGCGCTTTAATTGCGGCGGCCGGTGGCCGGCGAGACTGGGCTTTTTGCTGGCTGGCTGCGAGCCTGCGGCGAGTCCCACCAGAGCAGCCCAGGACGGGGGATGGGGGGGAGGCCGGGGACCTCCAGAAACAACCCCTCTGGTAGGTGCCCTGAGGCAGGCATTTTTCCGCCTGCTTTTCGGCCGGGAACCGGGTTTTTTTAACTTTTAAAAACTTTTTTTCTGTGCCGCGTGGCATCGCGCGATTACGTGATGCAAGGAACGAGCACGACAAATCAGACCAAAATTGTTCGTTCGTCGGTTTGAGCTCGAAGTCTGGCGGAGTAATTCCCGTTACCGTTTCCATAGAGTAACGGAAACGAGTAACGGAAACGGGAATACCGCTAAGTCGTGCCCATCTCTAGTAATTATATGTCTATAATGAAAGTCAGGGGCAAAGTTAAAGCCAGTCTATACCTATTTTGTAGTCACACAGAGAACATAGTAAATAGAATTTCAGAAGGGATAAAGAATCTAGTTAATGGAATGTTCAATAAGAACATTTTGTACACTTTATGTAAAGAACATTGCATTGTCTGAAGAAAAACATGAGAGAAAAAGATTAATATTATCAGTGGTTTCTGTGGAGGAATAATTACCAGTGTATACGCTTTAAATGGTACACGTGGTGTAGCTAGACGCGGTGGAAGACAGTAATTAGGTGCAATGTTGTATGAATGCAGAAGGAAGGTTGTAAATTTTATCTTGGCAGGGAAACTAACTATTCTACTATTGGAAACAAGAGAGAAGAAACAGAAAAGGCAAAGTTCAGGGCTAGAGTTAGTAGTAATTTCAGAAACATAAGGCAAGACATAGGCCGTCTGGTTTCTTGAACATACCCACTTACCCAGTGTCAGAGCCATAATCGTAACTGTGAGAAATGTAGCACTTTTGTTGGGGGAGATTAACATGGCAAGGCTGAAATGATTACGGCCTATGCTGTATTCATGCAGCCCCATTGGCCTCATAGCTAATAGAACAGCCTTACTGAAATACACAAAAATATAGGCAAGCAACACATCTAGTGGGGATTGAGGAAGAAATAACACCCATTAGACTTTTGTTTTTCTTGCCTCAAATAGTGCAAGCTGAGAACTAAAGTTCATTTTATTCCAGGCATTTTCCACAGGCTTTCTTTAAATGTTAAGGGAGACAAAGGGCACCATGTATAGGGCACCAACTTGATACCTTGTGTCTATGTAGAGGTGAGAAAGACAGCCATTCAAAGAGTTGGATGGGGCCTATCCAAGTCAAGGATGGTTGTAGGAGATTAAGTGAATGTTTGGTATGATTATTCTGTCTGTTAGTTCACGTTTGCTACCATGTGGTGAGGCCCGCCCAGCAGTAGATGTCTTAAGTGTTTCTGGACCTTTTGTGCAATATGCTTTGGAAAGTGCTTCATTCTGCTGCAGTTTTTTCTTCTACTTCCACAGTTCCATTTTCAGCATAGGTAACTGTACAACAGTTCAACCACTTTTATTTATTTATTTATTTATTTATTTATTTATTTATTTATTTATTTATTTTAGAGCCAGTCCAGTACAATTAAGACATGTTCAAGTGTTAAGAACAGGGAATGGAAGGACATCTTACAGCATTAAAAGACAACATTACATTAAAGCTACAAGAAAACACAAGCAGTTAAAAAGAGAGTAAAATTCCATGTAAAAGTTATGAACGATGGAGCTAACATTGAAAACATAGTTTCAGTGCAATCACACAACGTTATAAGTGGTTATAAGCACAAAGTCTATGTCATCATATAGATTCATATAAAAGACACATAGGTAGTCCATCATTCAGGGAAAGCTTGCCTGAAGAGAAAATTCCTGGTTTTGGAAAGACATCAGAGATAGGGCAGTCCTGGCCTCTAGTGGGAGGGAATTCCAGATTTGAGGTGCAGCAGCTGAGAAGGCCCTTTCATGTGTTCCCATGAGATGTACCTGTGAGGTTGGCAGGATGGAGAGAAAGATCTCTCCTGATGACTTTAACACTGATCGGCTCATACTGTGAGATCAATCTCTGAGGTAGCTAGAACCCAGGTAGTACAGTGCTTTGTAGATTAAGGTCAGCACTTTGAATTGTGCCCAATAGCTGATTGGTAGCCGGGTAGAGCTGCTTTAACAGGGGTGTAATGTATCTCTGTAACCCACCACAGTCAGCAGTCTTGCTGCTGCATTTTGGAGCAATTGAAGTTTCCTCAGACTTTTCATCGGTAGTCCCACATAGAGCACATTACAGTATTCTAGCCGGGATGTCACTGGGGCATGTGTCACCATGGCCAGAGCAGGTTCCTCAAGAAATGAGTGTATGGGTGAGTCCAAGAGCACCCGCAATCTGGAGGGTGACCCCATCTAGTACAGGTTGTATCCTTATCCTTTGTTCTCCCTTTCGACTGATCAGAAGCACCTCTGTCTTGTCTGGGTTAAGTTTCATTTTGTTCATCCTCATCCTGTTCATTACTGCAGCTAAACACTTATGTAAAGTTGAGATAGTAGCTGCCTTAAAATTCGGAGGTGATGAGAGAATTTGGAGGTATCATCGGCATACTGGTGGCACTTAACCCCCAAATCTCCCCCAGTGGTTCTTCTTTAGTATGAACTTGGATGTGTGTACACAGATGCTGCTGCCTATGAAAACTGTGGAAGTGCCATAATACAGTGGTCCTCAACTTTTGGACCTTCAGCCTTTTGAATGTCAACTCCTAGAATTGCTAGCCACCACATCCAAGGATTACAAATTCTGGGATTTGAAGAACAAAGCACCTGAAGCATCAAAAGCTAAGAATTATTGCCATAACTCAAGGGAGTGAGACACAGGTCTATTTTGTCTCAGGGAACAATAAAGATACTGCAAGTTACACAGCTTTGTGAAACAACAAATGTCTACAGTTTGGACAAGAAATATGTATTGCAAGAATCTATAGAGAAATATGCAGAATGAGACAGAAAGAGAGAGGCGGGGAGAGGAGCAGGGATCAGGTGAAGGAGAGGGTGAGAGAGAATGAGAGAGACCATATGAGTATGCACCAGTGAACATTTATGATAGCTGCGTTTTAGCACTTCCAAGAAGTATGGGCTTAGCACTCTTGATCGTTTAACCCTAAGGCCTGCTCTGGGCACAATTATGCTACAGTGCACAGCAGATGTGAGCTGAAGGAAAATGGCCACAGATGGAGTGATTATGTGAAGAAGCAGGTACACTCACCACAGCCTCTTGCCTCAGCAATGGTCATGCAACACAGAGGCTGAGGGGCAATCACATGTGGGTTAACACTATACACCATAGTTCTAGAAACCAGAAAGCCATGAACTACATGAAGGTGACAGATCTATGTAGAGCGCTTACCATGGTTGCAGAAAAACACCTTCTCTTTTTAAGAAGAAAATATTTTCTCTCTCTGAGCTTATGTCAGTTTTGAGAGAAAGCCTGATAAATATTTGGCATACAATTATGTCTTTAGAATATGTCTGCAGAAAAAACTACAGAAGGGCTGAAGAGCTCTTAAAAAGTGGCACCACTACCTTGTATTCATTGAAAGCATTTTTGTGTGTGTGTTCTACAGTCATTTTTCCTACTATTTCTCTTAGCAGTTCTGGGCTGGCCCTTTTGAAATGTCTTTCAGCAGTTCTTTGTTTCCAATGTGTTTTTGTGTTTATTTTGTTTTGTTCTGGTTTTCCTAATGGATCCATTGATCCTAAGCAAAATCCTTCTGGGTGAGATCAACATTTTCCTGTAAGCAGTTCAAAGGGGGAATAATTGATTATGCGATGTTATGTTTGCAGCTACATATCCCACACTAATTGAGGCACTTCTTGTTCTATTTGATTTTGCACATGAAGGAAAAAGATAATAAATAAATACTACACTTTATAAATTTGACTATTTACAATGCAAATAAAATAACAAAGAGTTCTGTGGCCCTTAATAGACCCACAATATTTATTTGACACAAGCTCTATGGATTTCAGGCAACATCATTGGAAGTAACTCCAACTTCAGCTTTCTAGCTACATCTTGAAAAGTGGGCTGTAGTCCATGAAGGATGATGGGATTCATTGGTTTTAAGGGTGTCACAGGATTACTCATCTTTTTTTTGCTGCAATCAATTAAAATGTCTTTCTTCATAAATCACTTGATAAAACAGGATACTTAAGGAAAATGCACTTAATTTTAAAATATATTTTCTAAACATGTAAGAATCAATAAAACTGTAAGACTTCACAAACAGCAGAATTAGGAGCAGGATAGTGTGTGTGGCTGATAAGTTCAACGTATAATGATCCCGGGGGAGCAAACAAAAGTGAACAGTCTGAAACTGAACAAGGAAGGAATGGTGTGGTAATGTCACAGAGACAATAGAGCCTTATCCAGTGTTTCTATCAAGTGAGATTCTCTTGGTTTTGGAGAATACAGAAAGTGATCTCTGTGACACAGTCTGCATGGGCATCCCATTTAACATGTGCAGAGAATGTCTGTTGATTGCTTTGGCAAGATCTGCCTTCTCCAGGAAGAGGTGCTCAATTGGCACACCAGCCCCTTCTCACCCTACCAATTATCTAATGCTGTAAGAGAAATGTTAAGCCTAGTTGCAACGTCCAGCCATGAAGCTGATCTTTCAGAGGGAGTGTTGCCCATCCGAAACAGGCTGGAACTTAGTCTCAGATTAGTGTTTTCACTGACAACAGAATCATGTCTAGATCCAACAGGTTAACTCACCTACAATTCCTTACTGTGGCCAGGTGATGATTCAAGACTACCACAGCTGCTTTGACATCAGCTAGCAGAGAATGGTGAAGTCAATTGGCTAGCAACAGTTGACACCAGGGTGAGACCTGATCCAGCAACTTCATGAGACTTGAAATAGCACAAGGGACCACACTTAGCCATGTGGAACCCATCAACCATTGGGCCAAGCAAAGGTTTCCCAGGGATGATCAGAACCCCTTTGGTGAGTCTCTGGAGCTAATCTCCAGGAAATGTCCACCAGATCTAAACTGCCAATAAGATCGAACACAGAGAGAGTCCAGTTGCATTCTGTTTATTGGCCAAAAAAGAGAACTGACAGAACCTGCCCTTGGGAGGCAAAGGCAAGGTCTGCTGCCCAGAACAGGGTCAAAGGTGCTTTATAGATTCTGATGCACATGGGGAGTAACTGGGATGCAAGGAGGAGGCATAAACCAATGAGGTGGGTTTCAGACATTCAAACTGACCAATGAGATGAGCTCATATGCAACAAAGAGACACAAATAAACCAATGGTGTGAGTTTCAGGTAGAGAAAATGGACAAATGGTGTAGCTCCAGGTGAGGCTTCAGGTAAACAAACTTTGTTGTAAATCCTTGGGGGGGGAGGAGGATTAGGAGTGGGGTAGAGTTTTCCTACACTGTTTACAGATGGAAATTACAACAGGATGTTGAGCTTAATTGTGGGCCCACTCCTGCATTGTAATCTCAGTCTGGGTGTCAACATAGGAAGGGAGGGGAAATTAAGGAGATAAAGAGAGTGGGGGGTTTACTCAGAAGGTGCTCAGAAAACAAAGGACTGACCTAAGTGGGTAGTTTTCCTCTTAACCAAATGAAACTGGATTTTCCTGAATGCTGCATTGCCCTGTCCTTCAGGGCTGGGACCAGTGTAGTTAATTGGGGAGGGGGGTGCTTTGCTCTTAAATCCTCTGTCTAGGAAAAGCCCTGAGCTGGGCTATTGAATATATAATTTGTTATTTTCATACACAGACATATCCTGTGGTGCACATGGCCATGTTCTTCACGCTCCTCACAGTGTCTTCTTCCTGTGACCCAACACCTTCAATGAAGTATATGAAGTACCATTGTCTGGAAAAAATAGGAACAAATGATGTTTGCTCATCCAATGTAGGAAAAACACCTAACACTCCAACACATTGGAAAAGGTGGACACTCTAGATATCTGTTTTCAATATCTGTTTTGAAAGTCTTGGTTTTGAAGGACATTTTTCTTGGCACAGAGGAAAAGTGAAAAGACCAAGAAGGAATGGGTTGGATTTGGATGTCTCTGTGTTGAAAGCAGCAGGAAAAGATGGACTGAATCCTTAAGGAAGCCACAGGCTTAAGTTTACAAGAGTTGAATAGGGCAGCTGAGCACAGGACATTTTGGAGATCTCTCATCCATAGGGTTGCCTATGACCTGACATAACAACATTATATTGGGTGTGGGTTCTGAATCTTAATGGGTGCTAAAGGGCAACTGAGCACTTATGTTGGGTTGTCCACTGTCTCTTTCAGTGCTTTCTGAATGGTGCTTTTAATTTCTGAGGGTTCCAGGTTGCCCATTAATATCCCCATCTAACCCCATATTAATATCACTTAGAATAGGGCTAGGTGGGAAGTAGGGTGCCTACTTATGCATCACATAATAGAAAGAAAAAATATTAGCAAAAAGACAGAACAGAAAAGCACACGCTGGACATTTTCATGGATAGATTACTCATGCAAATTTAGAAATCATGGCTATAATTTATGTGGAAATGCAACATATCTCACCATAGTAGGGATTCTAGGGAAGACTGACCCAGATTCAGCAGGGGGACATGGCCATTTGGCCATTATTTCATGAGGTTGTTACGTGAGAATCAAGTACTGCTAGGGAGATAAATACTGTAGGTTACCTTGAGCTCACGGAATAAAATGGGAGGCAGAAATGCAACAAACAAATAAACAAACAAACTTGAGAATGCAAGTCAGCTCAATTCCTTTCCTTAGTACTACAGAGAGCTGCAAGTGCAAAGGAGCAGATCCAATTGTTTATTCCATAAATGTTATTACACATACGATGGTTTAATAAGTCTTGTTAATTCAATGGTTCTACTAGAGCTGACTCCCATTTGGAGTTAGCTCAGAGGTGTTGCTTTAAAAAACAACAACAGACATTTGCACTCCCGTGACTGATATTCAGGATGTTCTGCAATAATAATGTTTGGATCCAACTTTGGAAAAATTATATCTTAGAAAGACAACTTTCAGAAGCCGGTGGCTGTGGTAGGGAGAGGGCTCTGGAAACGGTAGTCCAAAAAGGGGAATTTTCCCATTTTGGATTTGGATGGGCAATGTATGGAAGCAGAATACAGATTGCACTTGTAAACGCCATACCTTGCCGCCACCCCATCCACACCCTACTGTGTAACCACATTCATCCTGTAATTAGTCTTGGCAGGTGCATGACCCCTCAAATCTACTGCTGCGTGGGTTAAGGAAGCATGTGAGGAGCTGAGAGTTCATTTCCATTTCACCTTCACGTCTCAGCTTCCTCCTAGACATATTGGGCATTTCCCTCCCGGCTCCTACCCACAACCATTAACCTTGCATGCCAAGTGACCTTTCTTCCTGAAAAGCATAAAAGCCTTACAAGGTTAATATGTAAATGTGGGCTTAAAATGTTATATGCCACTAAGAAAGGGCAGGACTTATTTGGCTGCTACGAAGGGAAAGGCAACGAGTTTCAGGGGCAATTGCACAAAGAAATTCCCATTGTCACAATTACAGAAATAAATGCACTGTGATAAGTAGATATTTAGAAATGAGCTTCTAATTACAGCACTTTGTCAAAAAACAAAAACAAAAAAACAAAAAACAAAACCCAGAGAATCGCAAGAAGCTGGTATATTTAAAGGCTTTAAAACCCCATTGAATTAAAGCAGTTTCTGGAGGGTAGCTACTGCACTCCATATACATTTGCAGGGAAGGCCTCCTGTTTTCAAATAGACCCATGGCAGATAAAATTACAAAGGAAAAAAAATACTCTTTAAAACAGCTGGACATTTAAGAACAAAAACGCCTTCTTAATTCCCAAACACTCTCCATAATAACACCGAAACACATAATAACACTATAGAAGTTGAGTTATGACAAATGGACTTCTTCTTCTTCTTCTTCTTCTTCTTCTTCTTCTTCTTCTTCTTCTTCTTCTTCTTCTTCTTCTTCTTTTTTGAGAGAGAGATAGAGATGGAGAGATATCTCTCAAGAAAAAGAAGTCCAGTTGCCATAACTCAACTTCCAGATAAACTCACCTGGATGACTGAGAATCTTCACAGACATAATACTGAAATTCTACTGCACAGTTCTACACATGGCATAGGTTTTAAAGGCCAATTGCCGCAGTTTAAAAAAAAATCTCTTTGGCCATTATCTGTTGCATGCTGTGTGACGCAACTCACTATGCAATCGATAACATCAATGGAAATTTCTTAATTTATAGCTATTCAGTTCCAAATGTTACGCTATTTGCATAGCTGCACCAGAGCTTCTGTTGGCAGGTCCATCTCCAGAACACTCCTCTAAAGTAGGTTGATATTACTCTATTGTTTCCATTTTACATTTGTTCTGAAGAGGTTCCCCAGCTTTCAGGTAAGCAGATAGATCATGATTCCTGCCATGCTGAAAATTAACGTAGCCCTATTTGCTAAATTTGCCCAGCGGGGAAGGGTGAAAATGTCATCTCACTTGGGTTTTGGGGGGAAATGATCCACTCCCCCCAATACTCATTCACAAGTTGTTTTAAAAACTCTTCCTGAGATTTTGAAGAAGCAAATGTCTTACAAGAAGCGGCTTAGGGAGCAGGTAATGTTTAGCCTTACAAAAAGAAGACTGAGAGGGTATATGATAGCTATGTTTAAATATTTGAAAGGAGGTCACATTGAAGAAGGGACTGGTTTGTTTTCCATGGCTTCAGAGACTAGGACACGGGGCAATGGTTTCAAACTACAGGAAAAAAGATTCAATTTAAACATTAGGTAGAATTTCATGACAGTTAGAGCTGTTTGGCAATGGAATATGCTGCCAGGGAGTGTGGTGGAGTATCCTTCTTTGGAGGTTTTTAAGCAGATGGCCATCTGTCAGGAGTCCTGTGATGGGGGTTCCTGCATGGCAAGGTTGGACTAGATGGCCTTTGAGGACTCTTCCAACTCTATGATTCTATGATTCTAGGAGAAAGCTGAGACCTAGACTTACTCAGGGACCCCAGTTTGTGGCCCGGCAGCTACTGCACAAGAGCCTTCATGTTGGGCAGCACTTCTTAGGGAGTTTGGGAGAGGGAGGAAGGCAGTTGGATCACAGTGGCACCAAGCTGTTGGCAGGTATAGGTCAGTTGGGGGGGGTGCTACAGGCTAGTGGGCCAGAATTGTTGGTGGACTAGAAGGCTTCAATGCAGTCTGCCAGCCATATATATCTATACTGGAAAATTATGAAGCACTTGGTCTCACTTTGTTCAACGTGACTCCTCTCCTTGTTTTTATATTATTTATATTTTGGGAGGGCATGTTTACCAGCTACTTCTGCTTTTCCACTGTACTGAATTTTCCTGTTATGCCTTTGTTCATGGTTTGGGCCAATGGGATGGATCCAAGCAGTTGTGGTGGGGGAGCACCTTCATGCCCCAGACAGAAGTGGAATATCCCCGAGGGAGCCAAGCACAAGGCCATGGCCTAGCCTACCTGGTGGAACAAGAACCCAGCCATGCCTCTGGGTGGAAGGGAACTTCAACGTGGCATCTGTGCCTGTGTCATCTTCATGGACTGACATTCCAGGTCAGTTCTCCAATGTTATCTTAGTACCAGTGATATCTGGGTAACATGGCAGTTATAACCAGGTGGCCCTTGGGTCTCCTGATGAGCTGAACCCATCCCTGATGCTGAGCTAGTGAAGTTGCTGCTGTAATCAATAAAGTTGTGGGCTATTTTATTCCAAGTTGATGTGTGTAGCATGTTTTTATTCCTGTGGACTGGGCCTGCTCAGCAATAGGTCTACAGGGTGAAACCATCAGATTTTCACATTGATTACAACTACCATCTTAGCTGCAGTTGACCCAAGAAAATAATTTAATAACTTAATTTAATAACTAGCAAAGCAATTCATCCACCCTACCCTTTTCATGACACCTAAACTCCACTGTCTGAGGTTCCTTCTTCCCATCCTGCCTGATGTTATGGTCAGTCCTGGACTTTAAATTTCATATATGAAAACATTCTGAGGCCCGTAGCACAGTGGTTAAATGCCTGCACTGCAGCTAAAACTGTGGTCACAACCTGGGGTTCAATCCTTGTATCAAGCTTGTAGTTCACTCAGCCTTCCATCCTTCCGAGGTCAGTAGAATGAGTACCCAGCTCGCTGAGGGGCGGGGCAATGTGTAGTCTGCATAATTAAATTGTAAACCATCCAGAGAGTGTTTAAGCACTATGAGGCAGTATATAAGAACACTTTGATTTTTTGTTTTGTTTTGCATAATAGAGCAGATAATACTTTTGCCACTGGCTCCCCCCACCCCACCCCCACCATGATGATAGATGTGATTTTCAACAGTATAATGTCTTCAAAGGACCTAAACATCTAATTCATCTAAAAGGCTTTAATATCTAAAGTTTGGGCATGACTCTGAGATCTAGTCATGGATATCTACTTTGCTTTGTCATCTATGTGGGGGCTTATTGTGCAAAGGATGACAGGGAGCAGTCTCTCACAGTCAGCTGAACATTTTACTTATTGGCAAGGGCGTTGAGTCAGATCCGTGGGTGGTCTGCATTATTAGGAGACTCATCTGTTTTCAATAATACAACCATAACCCAATCTTTTTACACTGACAATCTTGGCATCCAGAAGGCACAGGCACCCCGTTCTTCCATGCCATAAACATGGGATGAACTGTTTTTGTTCATCGTCAGCCACAGTATGGGATTCTGTTGTGCTCGAGTAACTGTAACATTGCTGGGCATTCAGCAGGGACTTGGGCAGAAATAAACGAACCATTTCCCACGTGTTCCCACACACTGGCTGTAGAAGTAAATGGAAAACAATCTGTCAGTAGGTGTCTGCAAAAATGAGGCATTAACTTTTCAGAAGTGCATGTGATTGTGCCTTGTAAGTACGTTCTGTCCTCCAGGGCTTTGTGCGGAAGCTCAATGTGCCTGCATTACATTATGATTCATGTGGGAGCATGAATACAATTAGCTTTTTCATTGTTACTATTTTATTATCATTTTGCATTGCAGCCATGTGCAAATACGGGAACCTCCTCATGTCCCTCCTTCCTGCAGTCGGAACTGAAGTATCAAGACAGATTTGAGTTGCTCATGAATGACAGGAAAGAAATCTGTGACAGACAAATTCAAGAGCTAGGGAGGGCTGGATTGGGTGTGTGCATTATACAGGAATCCTTTGTGCTTTTGTTTTTAGACACACACACACACACACACACACACACACACACACAAAATCTATTGTGGCTAATTAATTTATTGCTGGGATCACATCATGCATATATACACTCTACTGAGCAGCAGATGATTTTAAGGAGTGGCTGAAAGTTATTTCCTTCTTTAATTTCAGGTAATTACATGGGAATTTGGCATGGATTGGGCCACCATGTGTGGTAATGAGAGGCTTAAACCTGCTCTCTCTTAAAAAAACAAACAAATCCAAATTTGCTCTCTCTTGCAAAGGCAAGAAAGAGAGAAAAGAAGGGACGAATAATTAATATCCATGGATTTGCAGTGTCTTTTACCTCCACTTAATGGAGGCTCACAAGCAAGTGGAGGGGTGCCTCCAACCCCAAATTTGGAGGGAACACCCTCATCTAAGTCCATCACTTCACTCAAGCATTGCAATCAATGGGAAATTAATTGAGTTTTTTAAAAAAAAGGATAGAGGGGAATAGGTTCAAACTACTAAGTTAACATCAAAGTTGGGAAATGGGTTATAAATGCAGTGGGGGTGGGAAATTACAAAGTTTTTGAAAGTTTGGACAAATGGAGGAGGGACCATAGAGAGATCAGGAAAATATCCAGATCTGCTTTCTCCTCACATTCAGATTTCCTTAACTCCTTTATTCTCTTCATCCCAAATGAGAAGCAAGCAATCTATGGATTCTAAGAAACTCTCATTTTTTAAAGAAATTGAAATGAACCCTATTATTTACTTTCCTCACTCTTCACCTGTTCTAGCACTAGCCAGATTTGCAGGCTGAGATTCTGTCTTGCTCTGCTACCTACTGTTCATTGTCTCCACAGCTTGTCTTCCATGGACAATTGCTAACTTGATTGGTTCCCACGGGGCATGAGTAGGCATCACCCATGTTAACACCATAATTCTATCAGGCATGTGTGACAACACCCTGGAAACAGGAGTAATGAATATACAAATCATCAGCCAATCCCAGCAGGAGGGCGGGGGATGGTATGATATAAAAAGGGTGGAGCCTAGTCAGTTGAGAGGAGTTCAGTTAAGTTGAAGGTTTTGAGAGTGAGTGCTGGGAGAGAGCACTGCTCTGTTAGAGTTCTGTCAGGCAGTGAGGGGTATATTGTTTACTAGTTATTAAAGACAGGGGGGCTGGAAGAGTTGATTAAATCTATTATATGTTAAAGGCAACGCATACCATCCTCAGATATTGTTATATTTATTATTTTCTCAATAAACTTTGTTATTATCTTTATATTATACATCTGAGTCGGTCCCAATTCATAAGGCGATGTTTCTAAAGGTGGCAGCATTACCAAGTGAATAAAAGGTGGCAGCATTACCATTTCCATCACAATTACACATGTAAAGGAAGGTGGCGTCACAATTTGGTGGCACAGCAGTGGGATGTTGAAATAAACCCAGTTGTGCCTTTGAAAACCCAGTCTGTGAAAGGGGTGACATCACAATTTGGTGGGCAGCGGTCGGATTTCGAATATATCCAGTTTGCCTGAGGGGAAAAGTCCCTAGCTCAAAATATTTAGCCTCTACCCTGTGAAGAAATTGAAACTGGAAATTTAAAAAGAAGCCTTTAGTAAAAGTTAGCCCTCAAGTGTTGTTGGTAGTCTGTGGAAGTTCCTCTGAAAAGGGGTTAGGACTGAGAATTAGGTGAAGCTAATTTCAGTTCTTGGGAAGCCCTGTGTGTGAGTGAGGAATTCAGACTTAAAACTCTGTAGCGCTATCTGATTTTCTTTGGTGGGCCTGTGAGTGTCTGGAGGCCAGGATTCCAAAAAGGAAAAGTAGTCTGGCTTGACAAATTAAAGGACACCTGGAAGAGAAAATCTGTATAGATAGACTAAAATCTACAGTGGTTTGTTTGGGGAAACTGCCCGAGAGTCACGGAACTCAGTGCTGTCCAGCAGCCTGAAAATTAAAAGGTGCTGAGACAAATTTCCTTTGGGGGTGACCCTGTAGTGCTATCTGATTTTCTTTGGTGGGCCTGTTAGTGTCTGGAGGCCAGGATTCCAAAAGGAAAAGGAGCCTGGCTTGACAAATTATAGGACACCTGGAAGAGAAAATCTGTAAGGATAGACTAAAATCTACAGTGGTTGTTCGGGAAACTGCCTGAGAGAGTCACGGAACTCTGTGCTGTCCAGCAGCCTGAAAATTAAAAGGTGCTGAGACAAATTTCCTTTGGGGGTGAAAGATCCAAAGCGTTTGCCCTTGAATTTAGGGTGGCTTTGGTAAAGGTCTGGAAATATCACCCTGGGCTTTAAAAGAAAGAAATCTCCAAAGTAAAAGGTCTGTGGGGGCAGAAAATTTACCTCAGAAACTGAAGAGACCTGAGGAGATTTAAAGTTCTGTAGAGCAGGAGTGCCTGACTGGAATCCTTATGTGAGATTGTGGGAGCCAGAGAAAAGTTATAGGTTAGAAGCCGAATAAATATATTTAAATCTGTGTATTTTAAACACTGAGATACTATTTAAAGAAAGAAAGAGTTTGAAGTCTGGGCACTGTGCCAATCTTGCCCTTGGTAACAGTAGCTTAACAGGAGTCAGTATCTGCCAGCTGAGGGGAAACATTTTACTGCTGTTCAGCTGTGACCCAGTCTTAACCTTCCTTTTCTTAAGAAAGAAATAATATATCCACCACATAAATAAAAAGATGTTGATTTCATGTCAGTTCCAAAAGCAAAATCTAAGAAAGGAAAGAGGGGAATGGCAGCTGAGGGAGCTGTAGCCATTGTGTCTGAGGAAACACCAATTTTACCCAGAGATGCAGAACCTGATAAGGACCAAAGTCTTGAACGATGGAGGTTGGAACAGGTATATAGATTACAACAATTAAAGCTAGAGAAAGAGAGAGAAAGATAAAGAGAGAGAAAGATAAAGAGAGAGAAAGAGAAAGAGAGATGGAGAAAGAAAGAATGGCCAGAGAAGAAAGACAAAAAGAGAGAGAAAGAGAGATGGAACGAGAGTGGATGGCATATCAATTAGAGATGTGAAAACTTGAGTTAGCTAGTCAGGAAAATACCAATAATAATAACAATAATTTGAATGAAACTCCCAAGAAAATAGATTTGAAAATGTTCCCTAGCTACAAGAAAGGAGATAACATTGAAGCTTTCTTAGTTTCTTTTGAGAGGACGTGTGAGGATTTAAACGTGTCAGACGCAGAGAAAATGAGGCCATTATTATCTGGAATATTGGAAGAAATATATGCTCAAATAGATAGCGAACATGCCCGAGACTATACCCATTTTAAAGAGTTAGTGTTTACTAGAATTGGCATTTCAGCAGAACAGCTGAGGAGGAGATTCAGGTCAACTACGAAAGCACCGGGAGATACGTATGCGCAGCTAGCCTACAGATTGACAGAGGTATTGAATAAATGGATGAAAATTGAAAATGCTAACACAGCTGAAGAAATCAAACAAGTGTTTGGGTTAGCACAACTGTACAGCTTATTCCATCCTGAGATCGGATTAGTAGTAAAGGATAAAAAGCCACAGAACATGATTGAAGCTGCTAAAATTGCGGATGAAATTAATATAATCCGAGACTCTAGGTTTTCAGAAGTGACCCCTAGATATATGGGCTATCAAAGGAAACCCTTCTAAAGTGATTCTAAGAATGTTAAACCCCTCAGAATAAAAGAAGGCAAGAGAAAATAATTGGATCCCAGTCACCAAAGTCTGAGGGAAGGGAAGGAAATTTTAAGAACTGGAGCCCTGAAAACAAACAGAATTTAACATGCTGGGAATGTTTAAGAGAGGGCCACACAAGACAATTCTGCCCTAAATTAAAAAAATCACAAGACAAAACTGAGAAAAGGGTGTTTCATATTCGAAAGAGTCATGAGGGAACTCCCAAGCCCAAAGAAGTGGAAAAGTCAGAATCGGAAGGTGGAAGTGAGGAAGAGACAGAGCTTCCCTTAGCTGAAATAGTTCAATGTTTTTTTATACACACTGATGAGAAATTACTAGCAACCTCAGGAGAGTCAGTAAACATAAATGGCAAAACTTATTTGGGTTTGATTGATACCGGCTCCAGTGTCACCTTAGTACACCCTGACATTTTGAAGACTGAAGATTTAAAAACAGAGAAAACTTTAAGTGTAAAAGGAATAGGAGCTTCTAAGGTAGAATTACCTATGGCCAGAGTGAAACTACAGATTAGAAATTGGGAAGTAACATTGGATGTAGGAGTTTCAGGTCAAATCCCAAGTGCATGTTTAATTGGAATAGATGTCTTAGAGCATGTGCAGAGTGCTTTTGTAGTAACATGAGCTCAGGCACATCAAGATGTACAAGACAGTGACAACTACACAGTTACAGATCAAATTTCAGGAGAAGCACATGGGAGGGAAACTCAACCACCTGAAATGGTAGAAGACGAATTAGCCAACATTATAAAAGGGCCAGCAGCAGACTTTAGTTTAGAACAAAGGCAAGACGACAGTTTGAAGGGATGTTTTGATTTAGTGGAATCGAATACATACCCCTTAAGTCCCAAACACCCTGAAAATTTCATACTAGAGGAGAAAATGATACAAGCTTGTGAAGAACTTCGTGTACCAGCAGAGAATTCCAGACTGGAAAAATATTTTAAATTAAAAGAAGAAGAAGAAAAATTAGCACAGCTTGGAAAAGAACGGAATGAAGCTGATAAACAGAAGGATGTATGAATTATAGACATGGGCACGACTCGGCGAAATTGTCGTTTCTGTTTTCGGTTATCGTTTCTGTTACGTAACGGAAACGGTAACAATAATTAAGCCGTCAGAACTCAAACTCGAACCGAAAAAAGAAAAATTTGGTCGGGTTTTTCGTTTTTGTTTGTGGCATTGCAGCGATCGCGCAATATGAAGCATAGAAAAAGTTTTTAAAAGTTTTTTTAAAAAACCCCGACTCCCGGCCAAAAAAGCAGGCGAAAATATGCCTGCCTGAAGCTTTGCCACCTACCAGAGTGGGGGTTTCTGGGGGGTCCCCGGCCTCCCCCCCTCTTCTCCTGTCCTGGGCTGCTTGCACCAGGCTGGGGGGATGTGTCATCCTTGTCGTCTCGCCATGCCATGCGGTGGGGGGGGATCCAAAATGGCGACTGCAATTTTTCTTTTGAAATCGTGGTCAAAAAACACACCAAATCACCACAGAAACATGTGAAATTTATTTATTTTAAATGCCTGAATTTTAATAGTAGCAGCAGCAGTGGGTTTTTTATAGCAATAAAACGTCGTATTGATTTTATTTTATTTTATTTTATTTTTTATTTTTTTAGACCTGCCCATTTGGGCTGGGCATGGGATGGGACCATGCAATTTTTTTGAATCATTCCACCAATGGCATCACCAGGTTTTTGACTGACACTTCTGGATGTCTCGGAGGGCATAAAAAGCCGAGGCACCTTCCAGAAATCACAGTCGGGTGTATGGATGTGGTTGAGGGAGGAGGGCTGGCTGCTGGTGCTGGTGTGATCCGATCAAGATTGAGGAGGGAGGCTGGAGGCTTTAGGATTTAAGTTAGGCAGGCAGGGAGGGAATTGAATTTAGAAAATAATTTCTTTGATTCCCTGCAGCTTTGTCTGCTGAAGGGAATAGCAGTTTATTCTTTATTTCTTCTCTGGCAGTTTGAGGATTTTTTTTCTGATATTGGATAAAGGGGGAGGTTTGACTGGGAGTGGGAGGTGTGGATTTATTTTAAAAATATATTATATACTACCGTTTATTTTCTATTTTCCCAACTTCAATTTGCTTGCACACACACACATTTGGCACATTTGGGGTGCAAGCCAAGAACAGAACCTCTATCCTAAGTGATATCCTAACTACCCACTCGCCCGTCCGCCCGCACCGCCACCCGCCTGTGGCCCGCGCCACCGCCCGCCCACTCACCTGCCCATGGCCACTGCCCGCCCATGGCCCCCCGCCACTTCCGCCCGCCCGCAACTCCAGAAGAGAATTTTAAGTGAGCAAACCGAGGTAAGTTTACTCCCTTAAAATTTCTTTATAAGGGGGGAGGTATTGTGACAACATCCTGGAAATAGGAGTAATGAATATACAAATCATCAGCCAATCCCAGCAGGAGGGCGGGGAATGTTATGATATAAAAAGGGTGGAGCCTAGTCAGTTGAGAGGAGTTCAGTTAAGTTGAAGGTTTTGAGAGTGAGTGCTGGGAGAGAGCACTGCTCTGTTAGAGTTCTGTCAGGCAGTGAGGGCTATACTGTTTACTAGTTATTAAAGACAGGGGGGCTGGAAGAGTTGATTAAATCTATTATATGTTAAAGGCAATGCATACCATCCTCAGATATTGTTATATTTATTATTTTCTCAATAAACTTTGTTATTATCTTTATATTATACATCTGAGTCGGTCCCAATTCATAAGGCGACATTTCTAAAGGTGGCAGCATTACCAAGTGAATAAAAGGTGGCAGCATTACCATTTCCATCACAATTACACGTGTAAAGGAAGGTGTCGTCACACCATGTTATATCTGTGTCTGTGCTAGCTAGTTACCTCCCCCCTGTATTCACCGAACATGTCAATGGTGGTCACTTATTGCAACTGTATTGTAAGGAAAGCAAACAGAAGTACCTTTAAACTTTTTAAACTCTGTTGCAGCTATTGTTTTTAATCTTGTTTCTTATTGTATTATATTGTACAGTATTTTTATAGTAGTTTATAGGTATTGTGTTGTTTTTATACTGTATTGCTTTTATTGTACTTTTTTGAATTTGTTGTAAGCCGCCTTGGGTCCTTTTGGGGAGAAAGGCGGCATAAAAATATAGTTATTATTTACTTGTAAACCGCCCAGAGTTCCATATTGGAAGATGGGTGGTATAAAAATAAAATAAAATAAAATAAAATAAAATAAAATAAAATAAAATAAAATAAATAAATAAATAAATAAATAAATAAATAAATAAATAAATAAATATTATTTAAAGGAAAGCCAACAAAAACAAAAATGATAAAAAGGTTTCTATCAGAACGCAGCAATCCTAAAACTGGGCATTGTTGCCTCGGCAGTCTTGACTCTGTTCAGAACACAATAGATATGCAATGATTTAGTGATATTCTCTCATGAACATCAAAGTGCTTTCAAGGGAACAATGACACACGTTGCCATTAAAATGGAATTAAAAAGAACAGCCGTGGAGGAGGGTTCATCTATGAATATTTAGAGGGTCGTGGGGAAATGTACAGGCTGAACTACTTAGGAAGGCAATTATTTGGGCACAGCCTGTGCTGTACAGGCACATTTGTTTTAGGAAGGTATTAGAAGGCAGGTAATCATAACATGAATAACTTGGTCGCACAGAGTGTCTTGATAGGCCTGGTACAGACAATAGCTCATGATAAGGATGGCATTGGGAAAATGCTATCTGAGGACAGACTGCATGTGACTGAAACAGCTTGGCTGACAGCCTTCAGAGATAGTCCTTGTCAACTAACATAGGCTCCCACCCTCAGAAAAAAAATTAAAAAAACAATTATTCTTGTTGATTTAGTCCAGTTCTCTTATCTCTTGCCCGAGTCATTTATGAATAGTACGGCATAGCTTGTTAATTATGCAGCCTTCATTCAGACATGGGATTCCTTCCTCTCTATGCATCCAAATAGTAGTCGTTCTCTCCAGTAGGAAAGTACTGCATTCAGCAGCTGCCTCGAGGCAGTGTGCACACCACAGAGTGGGGATCGATCTCAAACAGTGGCTGTGAGTCCACTTCTCCTGTCCTAGGATCTTCTTGTGGTTTCCTGCTTCAGTCTAAGCAGAAGGTGAGGGGTGAAAATTATTCTTCCCTTCCTCTCAGGTGGCAAAACCTCTTGGTTTGATCATGGCACCCATGGCTGGTGCTTCCATTAAGGCGAACTAGGCAGTTGCCTAGGGCGCCAAAATGGAGAGATGGCGCTGGACAGCCTGCCGCCCCCTGCCCCCAACCGCTGGCCACTGCCGTCTGTCCCCCCGCCCGCCAGCCGCCCGTCGCCGTCTGCCCATCGCTGCCTGTCGCCGTCCGCCCATCGCCGCCCACCCACCGCCCCCCGTGCCTATCACGATGACAAAAACTTTAGAAAGAGGGCAGCGGTGCACCCAAATATATGATGGGATGAGCCTTTGCCAGGCCTGTGGCTTCAAAAATCATGATGCCTAACCATTCAGCTGTGGGTGACCACTTTGATAGTAACCACATGATTTGTGTCCCCCTTGCAGTGACGGGGTGGGGGGGTTTCAACACTGCCTGCTCTGCTGGGACTTTAATAATCAAAGTGGGTGCAACAGACAGCCCTGTCAGTTTAGACAAGAGTGCAGCAACTGCAGGGGCCAACATGCAAGTGTTTCTTGCTACTGAACTAGAGGACAGAAGGGAGGGAACCAAGAAACAGGAGGAGGCAGGAAGCAAAAGAGCTGTAAAGATCTGTAAGAAGGGAGGGTCCTGGGACCTTTCCTGCAGCCTCTGGTAGCTCAACATAGGGTGCCCCCATTGGGTTTAGTACTAAAGAAGTTGTCAGTCAAATTCAGTCTTTTTCATTATTTGTCCTTCCCAGAGGGGACTTCTGTGAATGATAGTATTCCTCAAGATCTTTGTACTGTTCAGTACACCTCCTTCGACAAGGCTGTGAGAATGGTAACGGCCTGTGGAATAGGTGCAGAACTAGTGAAGAGTGATATTAAATAAGCATTCCGCCTTTTGCCTGTCCACCCAGACAACTTTGAGCTTCTGGGTTTCCAGTCTGAGGGCCAGTTCTATATGGATATAGCCCTATCATTTGGCTGCTCGGTTTCCTGTGCCACTTTCAAGCATTTTAGCACCCTCCTTGAATAGCAGCTCAGGTGCATGGTGGGCTTAATGAGCTCTGTCCATTATCTTGATTCTTTTTAATTTTCTGGACCTACTGGTTCCAGCCACTGCATTTTCCTTCTCCAAACCTTTAGGCGGTTAACTACCGAACTTGGTCTCCCTTTGGCAGAGAAGATGGAGGACCTGTCAACTACGCTGACTTTTTAAAGGGTTGTGTTGGATACCTTGCAGCAAGGTATCCAACACAGGATAGGCAACATGCTTGGGCATATTAAAGTGATGCTCAGAGAACTTCAGACCTTGGTGAAGCACTTGAATTTTGCCTGCAGGGTCATGGCTCCAGGAAGAGCATTTGTAAGGAGTATTTGCTCATTGATGTGGGGCCTGAATAAGCCCCACCATAGGGTCCAGGTAACAGCTGGAATGTGCCAAGACTTGATGTTTTGGTTCAAATTTTTGGAGGGATTTAATGATGTCTCTTTTTGGAGGTCTGATATTCAACTCCAGGCAGACTTCCAGGTCCACACTGATGTGACAGAGTATCTGGGATTTAGAATATACTTCAGGGGTCATTTGTGCCACAGGATTTGGCCCACTGAATGGGAACACCAGGGTTTTACTAGAGATCTAACATTTCTGGAATTCTTCCCAATCATGGCAGCCTTGACAGCTAAATTGCTTGTATATGTCTGGTGTGACAACCTATCCGTTGTACACATTATACACAATCTTTCCTACAAATCTGTGCAAGTCATGGGGTTTGGTAAGAGCCTTTACTCTACAGTGTATTGTAAATATTGTTATCCAGGCGCAGCATATCCTTGGCTTGGACAATAGTGTTGCTGACACCCTTTCCCACCAACAGATCAACCACTTCAGGGTGTTAATCCCTGGTGCTCAGGAGAATGCCGATGCTCTCCCGGAAGAAGTATGGCAGATTGGCGAGATGAAGCAAAGAGGGCCATAGGCTTGGCCCTCACACCTAGGACATGCTGGGGCTGTGAAGTAGTGGATGATGAATTGCAGGAATTTAGAATTAGGCAGGAGTTGATCCCTGAGTGGCCTACACCTGTTGAACATCTTCAATAGAGATGGACCTTTTGCTTTGGAAGTGATTAGCTCAGTTCAGGCTGTCTGTCCTTTGTGAGCATTGCACAGCTACTTGGTGTGGAGGGATGAAGAGAAAGGATACTTCCTTTATCATGTGGACAGGCTGCCTCTCACAAAATATCAATTTTGGAAGCCTACTGATCAGGCTTTGCAACAGTTGGGATTAAGGGGGGGTGTCTCAGCACCCACTCATTCAGGATCAGGGCAGCTTCCACAGCAGTGGCCTTGGTATATGGCCCAGAGGTCATCAAGCGGATAGGGAGGTGGTCCTCGCAAAGATATAAAGTGTATGTTCACGCCATTTTGGTCTAGGATACAGCCTGGCTGTTTTTTCTTCTATCATGTTTCATTACAGGACCTGTAACCAGGCCTTTGCAGATGCAGGTTCTCCTGCTGGGCCACAGCTTTGTGTATTGGGCTGCTAAATATGCTTCCAGTTCCTCCTGGGGGCATAATCTGAGCCTCAGTGCTGAGGCCCTGTTATACTGGCATGGAAAGCATGGTATGCATTGGAGTGAATTCTCAGCTATTGCCACACAGGCCATGGCTGGTTGTCCGATGGAGGTTCTGCTTGTGGATCTGGGTGGCAATGCTATCACCAGAGTGTGTGGGAAGGTGTTGATCCTTGCCATATTATGTGATTTATGGGCATTCAAGGAACGGTTTCTTTGCACGAGGATTGTCTGGTTAACCATCATCTCCTGCCTTCATTGGTGGGTGAGCTATGAGGCACACTGCTTGAATCAGGCCAGGAGGGGCATTTATTGGGAAGTTTCAAGAGCGGTTTGCTCTGGTTTAGAAACAGTTATTGGTCATCCAGATATTCTTCTGGACTGGCCCAAGTTATTTAGAGGTGATGACGCCCATCTATCTCAGGCAGGTTTGGAGATATTTTTAGCAGAGTTACATAGGGGTCTGCTGGCCAAAATTTTTGGCTGGAGGGGGAGCAACAAGCATAGCTAGGCTAGCTCTGTTCCTGTGGCAGGTAGTGTGGAATGCAAGAAGTCAGTGAGCCCACTTTTAATGTTAAACTAGCCCATTCAACTTAAGGGTACTGCGGATCATGAGATTACAGTATTGTGAGAAAGATGCGCTGGGAATCCTCCCTGGCCCAAGGGCTGTCAATTAGTTGGGCTTGGCAGCCCAGGGGTGTGTGTTAATGAAAATTTTACCAGCCCCAGCATACCATACTGCACCACTGGGGGGTATTGGACTCGCCCTATAAGGTTGGGGAGGTCTTGGGTGACATCAGTGGCCCAATTGTTTGCTCTGCACTACTGCAGCCCCTAGTTCTGAGTTAATTGAATTTATGTTTCAATAAAGTGTGGCCCTAGGTTACCCCATAATCTGTGTGTTTGTGTCTTCATTCCAGGGTGGGAGGTTGTTGTTTCTCATTAGCCCTGTATCCAGGCCTTAGAATGCTAGCTCTTCAATCTGTAACAATGCAGTAAGTTACATGACATTGAAATACTGTAAAGCCATATCATCTTCAGAAGATATGCCCACAAGGTCAACTGGGGAAAGCTTGTCTTCCAGCCAGCCTCAAGCACCCAGTGTGACCGAACTACACACAGTGACCTTTCTTTCATCCTAAGCACTGAACATTCTTTCCACAGTTTGGTATGTGTGACTGCCTGGCAAAGTCTGTGACAGCCCAAGAACATTAAGTGGGTGTGAATGACTAATGCTAACCTGTCTTTGGGCTCTTGTTTTAGTGAGTCCTGTTAGGGGCATGCATTAACAACTTTTGAGCCTATATGGTGAATGCAACTGATGCCATGCTTTGTTTGCAGGTGCCTTCATCATATGACCCATTCCTTCTGAAGAAAGTTCCAGTTTGGCTTGCGGTCTCTAGCCAGCATGAACATGAATAGCATTGGTAACAGGACATTAATAGGCTTCATTTGATTGCTGATGAAGAAATGACTGCTCTGCTGAAGATGAAATGAAAAATTCTGCCCAGAACTCAAAGGAAGTAGATCAAAATGAATCTTGTGTACTTGCCAAACAAAGGAGAGAATACTTTGACTCTGGAACTCCCTCCCACTAGATGCCAGGACTGCCCCATCCCTGCTGTCTTTCTGGACAGGCAAAGACCTTTCTCTTCAGGCAAGCTTTCCCTTAATGATGGGCTACCATACATGGCTACACAGATTTGTGTTTAGAACACTTATAACTTTGTGATTGTATTAATCCTTGTGTGATTACATTGACAGTATGTTATCAATTGTTAGTTCCCATCCCTCATAACGTTTAGATGGTCTACCTTACATGATTACATGGTATTTATATTATTTTCTGAAGTGTTGGCATTCTCTTTTAGCTTTACTGTTGTCTTCTAATGCTGTCAGATTGCCCTCAATTCCCTGTTCTTAAACTTAAATATGTCTTAATTGTACTGTCCCTCATTACTGCAAGCCGCCTTGGGTCCTTTTCCACAGAGAAAGGTGGGGTAAAAATACTCATAAATAAATAAAATGAAATAAATAGACTCAAGTGTGCAGCCTTCATTCAGACATAGAGTGCCTTCTCTCATGTAAGCTAGGATTTCCAATATCTGTGGATATTTCCAAGGGCAATGTTGCAATATGCTGTCATTTCCTCCTCATCTCACTGTTGCCCCTCTCTGCAACTTTGCAGGGTATGCTTCTTCATGGGAGTCAGAGGGCTGTGAGCTTCACAATCTCCTTGCCTTCCAAAATACTTTTTTTTTTAAAAAAACCAACCACTTCAAAAACAGAAGAAATCACAAACCAATTTTGCCAGCTTTTTAGGGGAGCCTGAGCTGCATTAGGACCCAATGAGGCCCTTTTTCAAAATATATATTGACTAGCCTTAAAAATCTTCCTTCAAAAGTAAAACAGGTAGAAGGGAACCTGGTAGGATGATAATCAACAATGGGGCTTTTAAATTTTTGATTTTTCAAGGAGTATTCACAGCATCTATTTCTTCCAATTCTAACTTGGTATTGTCATGGACATGCGTGCATATTTATGGTGTATTTTCTTCATAATGGACATGCTGTTTTGTATCCCTCCATGTATACCTTTTTGCATACATTTTTTCTAGACTTGCGGACACAGATCATTTTGGAGCAGGCTGGTGCAGGCTAAACGGTGCTTGGGGTCAGCTGGAGGCACAACATGCTGTTTAGTGCAATCCTCCTCACATCCAAGTGACATAGTGGGGCTCAAATGACCCTATTTGGTCTAGATCCCATATATTTTAAAGCAGTTTAGTAAGCAAGTTATTCTTAGAATCAAACTTGGAGGCACATAAATAAATAAATAAATAAATAAATAAATAAATAAATAAATACTTCATTCTTTCTGCACAAAAAGGGCTCCTGGGTCCAGGTATACATAGTCTCTTTAGTAGTTCACCCCAAAGTCTTCAGTTTGGATTAGCTTATGCTTTGAGGCATCCACAAAAAGCATAAATGGAATCCATATAAAAAGATGCTCAGCAGAGCATTGGCTGCTGCATGTATAAATGAGGAAGCTTCTTTCTTTGCCCACCTGGCCTTGTATAGGTTTAACAATTTCCGCGCAGTTCAGTTGAACTGAATGAGAGAGAGCACATCATTGGAAGCTGTCATGCATGGGTTTCAAAGATGGGATTTTGGCAAACTTTCATGGCTAAGCAATCATACTCACCAACAAAGCCTCGACCTGCCTCCCAAAATGAAGTAAGTCAATTTGCAAAGTATGGGGAGTATTAAAAGTCCTGGTGTGACAAGCAGATGTCAACACTTCTAGGGAAATTACTCTTTTAATGACATGCTGTCTGAGATTTCATCTCCGGTAACTGTATGTATGACTTCAGCCAGAAATAGACAGTTGGAGCACACTAGACAGTTCACTAGAAGCTAAATGCGAGATCTTCAGAGACCTCACTGAACACCTGGGCTGTACATTGTTTATCCTTGTGGTATACCTTCTTCCCCTGTTTATGATAATTATGTACCTGTATTTCTTAACATTGTTTTTTTTAAAAAGAAAGGTATATTTTTTGGAAAAAATATTCTGACTGGAATTCTATTGTCTTATTTCACTACATTAGTGCAACTGCACAAGTAGCAAAAGGTATTTTCCAGGGTCCCCATCATATGCCTGGCTCTCCCTTCTTTGTAATGGGTTGTGCAACCAATCATGTAATTGGTATGCAATGCCCAGCCAAGGAGAAGCAAAAACCACTTGCTTGATTGCCCTTATGCCGATGGCTTTCTGAGACAGGATTTTGGCATACTGATTTCTTTAATTCGCCATCTTTCCTCCAAATGAGACACTTGGAGGAGCAAACAGTGATAGAATACAGATTAAAAACACAGTCTCGATTGAAGTGTATAACATAAAAGCAGACACGGCCCAAATACAGTTAAAAAACAGAATCAGGGGAAAAAAATACTGTTTTGGCAGGAATTAGCGACAATGAAGTTTTTGGTTTTACTAAGCATCCTTTTGAATCAGGAAAACAGGGAAGAGAATAAAATTGGCTTGGCTTTCCCATTGGCAAACCTTAGCCTTTCACTCAGGGCCTCTGCATTTGAAAATGAAATGGTAGATTCCAACTTAGTTCAGAGAAATTAAGTGGCATAAGGTCCTAGATAGTTTTCATCTACAGACTGAGGGCTGTCATAGATTGGGTGACACATGGACCAGATGGCAAGTGTGTGTGAAGAGAGTTAATGAGCTCCAATGAGTTGTAAAAGAAATGTTATGCATTCTGCCAGTAACTTCCTTGAATAATATATGGATAATTTTTTTCCTAGTGTAAAGCTTTTAGGAATATACCTGCTTTTCACTTATTAACATTTTATATTGTACCTTCTATTTTCTTGCACAGATTTAGTTAACAGCACACACCTGTGTTGTTTGCAAACAAACTGATTCTGGCTTGTGACTGTGAAGGCACACCTCATTTCTCTAAGAACAGTAAACAAACCCTCACTTGCAGTCACAGCATCTTGCCTTTAGGCACAATCTTGATTACTATGAACCACACTTTCATATTATGCAAATAGCATGCAAGTCCACTATTCATGTGACTGAAGTTTTGTTTTTAGTCACTCTGAAAAATATATATACTATGTAACCAGAACCTTAAGCAAGAGAACCCCATGAAATCTTTAATAGGGTTGAATCATTTTAATGGTCCAGTGGACCGAGCCAAATGTTCCTTAGCTGGCAAGTATTTGAGATGCCTCCTCTATACTGTGTAGTAATTGTGAATCCATCTATTCTTGAGCCAACAGGTGAGGGATTCAATTTCAACCACAAAATCCTCCAAAATAGCATATGAGGTCATAACTTTCCCAGAAGGCATTGCTCACACCTGTGAGTGCCACTGGAGGAGCAAGCCCTGTTAATCACTCATATAGCAACTGGCAACAACATGAGATATTTTGATATCATGTAGTCAATGCCACCAGTATTGTTGATGAGTACAGCGGAAAAAGCTGAAACTTGTTTGTTGATATATACAGTCAATAGCTAAGCTGCAGCTGAAAGTAAAGACAGGACCCGTAACCTGCATTTGTAAATAATTGGTAATTTTATTATTTATTCTTATTTTATAGTATTTCCACCCTGCCTTCTCCTTGGAAACAGACCCAAGTGATGCCAACAACACAACATTTACCCATAGGATGTAAAGAAAAGAGAGGTGAGGATGAGAATAATTTCTTTCAGGAATGAGGTGCACTTGATTCTGACTTAGGACCAGGCCTCACATGATATAGTCCCCATTAGAGATGGGCACGACTTGAAAAAAAATTTTTCGAGTTGTCGTTAGTCGGGCCGGTTCTGTTTCGGCTCGTTTCCGTTTTTCGCGAAAATTTGCAAAAATTAGTCGGTTCGTTTTTTCATTTTTTCGTTGTCGTTAGTACTGGTTTGGGGAGGGGGTAGCGGGCTCCTGGAGGGAGCTGCAGGAGTCAGCCAGAGCCACAAGTGACGGACTGGCAGACTCTTTGCACCCGCTGTGTCTCACGTACTTGCATGCAGTGCAATGCAAGTAGATCTGGCTTAGGGTTAAGACGGCTTAGCGCAACGGCTAGGGTTAGGCTAGTTACGGGTGAGGTTACGGTGAGTATTGGGGTGCATCTGGGTGCCTCTCTGACCCACTTAGAAGGACAGTGTACTGGCGTATGGGTTAGGCTTAGGGTTCGGGTTTGGGCTACGATTAGTGGGCTGTTTATGCCCGATTGGCACATCCCAGAAGTCTCTGTGGTCAACCTGGCCAAGTGGCCATGCGATTGGTGGAAAATTTGCATGGTCTACTCCCATGGGAGAGCCCATCATTGCGAATGCGCAGGTGTAAAAAAAATAAAATAAAATAAAATAAAATAAAATCAACGGAGACTTTTTTTGCAAGAAAAACCCACTGCTGCTACTGTAAAAATTCAAGCATTTAAAATAGCTAATTTCCGCATGTTTCTGTGGTGCTTTGGTGGGGTTTTGGGCAACAATTTCAAAAAAAATATTGCGGTCGCCATTTTGGATCCCCCCCCCACCGCATGGCAAATGGATGCGCCCTCCCAGCCTGGTACAGTCAGCAAAACCTGGCCATGCGATTGGTGGAATGGCTCCAAAACTTTGCATGGTCCACTCCCATGGGCGAGCCCATCATTGCGAATGTGCAGGTGTAAAAAAATAAAATAAAATAAAATAAAATAAAATCAACGGAGACTTTTTTTGCAAGAAAAACCCACTGCTGCTACTGTAAAAATTCAAGCATTTAAAATAGCTAATTTTCGCATGTTTCTGTGGTGCTTTGGTGGGGCTTTGGGCAACGATTTCAAAAAAAATATTGCGGTCGCCATTTTGGATCCCCCGCACTGCATGGCAAATGGATGCACCCTCCCAGCCTGGTACCAGCAGCGCAGCAGTAGCAATAGCCAAGGAGAGGGGGGCGGGGAACCCCCCCCAAATAAAACACCCTTCTGGCCTGGTAGGTGCCCTCAGACAGTTTTCGCCTACTTTTAGGGCCGGGAATCGGGTTTTTTTTTAACTTTTAAAAACTTTTTTTCTGTGCCGCTTGGCATTGCGCGATGCAAGTAACGAGCACGACAAATCAGACCAAATTGTTCGTTCGTCGGTTCGAGCTCGAAGTCTGGGGCAGTGATTCCCGTTACCGTTTCCGTAGAGTAACGGAAACGAGTAACGGAAACGGAAACGGGAATACCGCTAAGTCGTGCCCATCTCTAGTCCCCATACGTTTGGCACAACAATGTATGGGATCACTGCTGGGACGAAAGCCAGATTTAACTAACCCAGGCACTTGTGTGAACCACAGATTCCATATGGGTGGTGTGGCTTGAGAACATTCTGTTGGAATATTTGTCAAGATTTACATTTCAACTAGAGATGGGCACGGAACGAACAATTTTTCGTTTCCGTTACCGTTTGTTGTTTCCGTTATGTAATGAAACGACAAGTGAAAAATGTGATGAAAATGAAACGAAACGAACAGAACCACGAAAATTGTGTTCGTTACATTTCGTTTCTGTTACTGGCGACACACAATGAAATGAGCTGTTTTAAATGTTAAAAAACGCCCTGGACATCCATAAAAATGCAGCGATAATTATTTATACTGTCTGATAATACCTACCAGGGGGGAGTTGGGGTCCTTAAAAGGTGCATTTATGTCTTTTCTCAGATCGCTGTATTTTTTTCCTTTTAAGGGGAGTTAGGGGACATCGACCCAAAATGGCTCCCAGATGCCTAATATTGATTTCTTGGGTGTTAAAATGCCCTGGACATCCGTAATAATGCAGCGATAATGCGATAATTATTTGAAATTATTACCTACCAGGGGGTTGGGGTCCTTAAAACGTTTGTTTTTGTCTTCTCCCATCGCGATGTATGTTTCTTTTCCCTTTAAGGACGACAAAATGGATGTCGCACTCCAGCCACAACATGGAGGCAAGCCATGTGATGGGATCATGTAAATTCTTGGACAACTTCAACCAATAGCATGCCCAGGTGACAGACTGGGCAGGTCTGGCAGCCACAGAGGGCATAAAAAGCTCTGGCAGCCCCCGTCCTCCTTGCAGTCTCCAGTGGGAGTTAGGGAAATGCTTTAAAAATCGTGCAAAAGCGGGTAGAAACAAAAAAAAACCAGAAACAATTTTTTTTCAAAAATTCACGACAAACGACAAACGAAACGAACCTCTCAACAACAAACGACAAACGAAACACCATTTTTTAAATTCGTGCCCATCTCTAATTTCAACCATTACAGGGTTAATGTGAATGTAGAGTATTATGGACTGGATTTAACGTGAAGAGTGAAGCCGATTGGTTGTTGAGATCACACCAATGTTCTGGCAGAAGTCTAGTTAGTTAGTGTGCACCTTGTATTCTTAGAGAAGAGAAAGCATGTTCCTGGCCTGGCAGGATGGCTGTAAGAATAGTTATAGTTAGAAAACCTCCCGTGTACCCTTCCCTTCTAGTTAAATAAATAGTTCTTTTTATATAGTAACACAAGAGGTGTCTCTCCTTAAAGCAACCAAAATCATCTGCAACAACCGATCCAACAAAGGTCCCCAACATATTCCCATATTAATCCTCTCAAAGCAATTTAGTGTGCAAGTAGTGGTTCACAAACTGAACTAGAGGCTGCCCATATGCATACTTCAGGTGAATTTGTTTTTTCATGTGTGCATGTCTAGCCAACATATGAACTGTACCAATGGTTGCATTCCAATAGCAAAGTGATGTGCACTTTCAGTTCAAGAATATAGACATTCATCCATGGCTGTGATGAGACTGCTGAACAATGCAAGCCATGGAAACATAAGTACAGTAGACTTTCCCAATCGGTATACTGAAAGGACAGCTACAGCTTTTTTTTAAAGATGTATCTTCCCACATTGTCAATAATTGCTCATGAGAAAATTGTAAGCCCCATTTTCATCAGTGTACAGAAACTGAGGTTAAAACTGAATTAATCCACATGGTTCATAATAGCTATCTCTGCTTTCTTCAGTTCAGTGCTGAATATCCTCTCGTGAAGTCATGTGCAAACAGATTGCCTTTTAATTCACTTGTTGCTGCAATACACACCCCAAGCTCACGTAACATACCACAAATCTCTCCCCACACCCCCACAGCAGAGATCGAAGACTGAGTGTCAGGAGCATGACAGCTGTGCCATACCAAAAAAGGAAGCTCAAGTGGAACCATTTGGCTGGCCAAGACCTTCCCAAACACATTGTGCGTAGACCTCCACATCCCAGAGATGAAGCCTGATGTCTTCCATTTGCCTCTTCAACTTTAAATTTCTTCTGTAAAATGAAACGATCACAGCCACGCCTGAGTCAGCAGTGTAACGAGAACAAGGTCTATGCTGGAGATTTAAATATGTAACCTGAAGTCTTTAGAGATCATAAGGATAATTATCACATTGATTAGGAATGAGAGCAGCTCCTTAAAAGATGTGTTTACAAGCTACTCCCTTGAATGTATCTCACATGTCTGTTGACTAAATCTTCTTTTACTCTGAAGCTAGAGGCACCCTCCCTGACTTGGTTACCAATTCTGATTCCATTGCTCCCATTGATTAAACTCATGCATTTTGATTTGGCTTGTACCTCCCCCTCATTTGTAATTCCAGGCAAACAACATATTTAAAACAAATCAAAACAGCATAAAACATTGCAAAAAGAGTTGTAGGGAATAATTGTGAAGCAAAGGAATTTGTTATTATTCATTTAGCCTTCCATTTTACTGAGAGAACTCACTGAACTAAGTGACCTTTAACTTTTCTGTGTAGGCATGTAAAGAATTTCAAGTCCTGTTTTGGATTTTTCAGGCAACCAAGGCAGGCACCAGGTGAATGTCTACAGATAAGATGGTACCTGTGGTGTCTTTGGTAGGTGGGGCCTCCCCAGAACTCAGGCAGTTTGACATTGAGAGCACCAGATGCTGGAATTGTGAATGCCAGGACACTGAACTGGGCTTGGAAACCATAGGACAGCCAGTGGAGTCTTTTAATCACTGGTGAAATGTGTTTCCCACAGGTGATGTGTTGCTGTGTTTAGTCACCATATTTGATTATGCTAAGGAATTTTTGTCAGCATTTGAATGAATCAGAACAAATATTTTGCATAATAACTTAAGTACTTTGTTTTGTCCAATGGGCTGGACTCCTTTGCTTATAGGGTGTAAGAATTCCTTTCTTTTTGCACAGTATCTTCAAACCAGACTCATTACAAGTTCTTATTCTTCAAATGTTAAATTGGTGCCATGAGAAAAACTTCTTGCTGATTGTATTCTCAAAGGCTTTCAAGGATGGGATCTGATGACTATTGTGGGTTTTTCAGGCTGTTTGGCTGAGTTCTGGAAGTTTTTTCTCCTGACATTTCACCACTCTCTACCCCAGAGCACAGGAAGAACTCCTAGCTAGAGATGGGCATGAAATAGAAATATAGCATTTTGTTTTGTTTTGTTTCTTTGGTAGTTTTATTTTGTTAGTAATGATTTTTTAAAGTAGTTTAGTTATGAAACAAAATGAAATGAAACAAAATGCTATGCTCCCCTGGGTCCTAGAGGCACCAAAATCTCAGAGGAGTTTCCTCAAGCTATTTCCTGTAAGTCCCTGAAATTTGGAGAGGGTTTGTCTTTCAGGGGGCTGAGTTATTAAACTGCAAAGAGAGTCCCCATAGCTAATTGCTATGGATAGATACCATCACATCCAGTTTGCCTTATCTATGATCCCAAACAACCCACATTGTTCGCAATCCCTCTTTCTTGCATGGCAGAAAAAAATGTATAATCTTTATTTTTTTTAAAGTAGAATGTTGCTCACGTAATACAGTGAATAGTGTCATCTTATTAAAAGACTCCCTTGCTTCATAATCTTTGGGGGTGGGGGAGAAAGGAAGTATAAGCTAAAGATATTGCTTTTTCTGAGGTAAATGCAGATGATTTGCATTATTTTTTTCCTTTTGAACATAGTTTTCATTCTAGAGGCTAGTTAATGATTTACATTACCTTCTGGGGAAGATTACATCTAGGAGGAAGAAATGGCATTCATAAATCTTTCTGAATCTTTCCCTAATTTCCTCATTGATTTTTTTAGCTCTTTTTTATTTTTAAATTTGCTCGAGGCCAGCAGAATTGGAAAGAATAGTATTAGGACATAATCCCAGCTAAGGGCCACATGAAAACGATAAGCATGCACACAAGTCTTGCTGCTGTGGCTAGAGTAAGAGCCAAATCAGATTTGACATCCAGATATAACTGTGCTGTATTGGTGTGTAATCATAGAATCACAGATTCATAGAGTTGGAAGAGACCTCAAGGGCCATCCAGTCCAACCCCCTGCCATGCAGGAACCCCCATCACAGTATATCCGACAGATGGCCATCCAGCCTCTGCTTAAAAACCTTCAAAGAAGGAGACTCCACCACCCTCCGTGGCAGCATATTCCACTGCCGAACAGCTCTAACTGTCATGAAGTTCTTCCTAATGAAGGAAGGATGGAAGGCTGAGTCCACCATGAGCTGGGTACCTGGGATTGAACCCCAGATCATAAGCACATTTTAGCTGCAGTACAGGCATTTAACCACTGTGCCATGAGGCTCCTTAATCACCCTGCTTGAACTGGAGAAGTAATTGCTTCCTCCTGTGTTGTGGTAACTTCAACGTGTCTACCCGGGAAGTATGACATGTTGGAAGCAATAGCACAGGGGAAGCTATTAATTCTCCAGTCTATAAATATAACAAAACATTATGGTACTCAGCAGGCATTTTTTGGCACAAAAATGCTCTTCCCTGTAAACCCCCAATATTTGGCGATTTATTCAACTGCAAAGAGGGTCCCCATAGCTAATTGCAAGAGTGTGTAAGGGATGCACTGGCAATATAGGGGTTAAACTGCTTAAATTAACTCCCATCTTGCTGGTGTGCACCATACACACTCTTGCAATTAACTAGGGGGGCTCTATTTGCAGTTGAATAACTTGGCCCCCTGAACCCCAAACTTCTTCAAATTTCGGGGGCTTACAGTGAATTGCTTGAGGAAGCTCCCCTGCCATTTCCAAGCCACTAGATATATGGGGTCACTATTTTTGAGTACATATTTTATGATGAAATATGTAGTAAAAAACTCTGGTATGTATCATCATGGAAATCACAGTGTAGCTTCTTTGGACTCTTCCCTGCAAGCCCTTGAAATTTGGAGAGATTTAGAGTTCAGGGGGCTGAGTTATTAAACTCCAAAGGGGTTCCCCCTAGGAAAAAATCATTCTAATTGAGTTGGGAAGCTGCTTATCACCCCTCCCCATGGGCGAGGGATTAAGCATCTTAACCCCTATATTGCCAGTGCATGCCATACAACTCTTGCAGTTAGCTATGGAGCCCCTCTTTGCAGTTGAATAACTTGGCCCCCTGAACGCCAAACCTCTCCAAATTTCAGGGGCTTGCAGGGAAGAGTTTGAGGAAGCTCCCTGCCATTTCCATGTTGAAACATGCCTGCTGAGTACCATAATGTTTTGTTATGTTTATCAGATTGAAGAATTAATAGTTTCCCCAATGCTACTGCTTCCATTGTCATACATTCTGGGTTGAATTTCAATGTGGAAAGTATATTAAGCACTAAGTCACCACTACACAGGAGGAAGCAATTAATTTTCCAGTTCAAGCAGGGTAAGTAATTGTTTCCTCTGCCCCCTTTCCCCTCACCGTCCGACTGAAAACTCTATTCTTCAGCTTTAAAAAATAAAAAAAAAACACTTTTAAAATTACTTGGAGGACCCACTTTGGAGCTTAGAAAATCAGCCCCCTGAACCCCAAAGTGCTCCAAATTTGGGGAGCTACCAGGGAAGAGTCCAAGGATGCTCCCCATTATTTATAGAATTCTGAATCATTTCATTTCATTTCCAAAAAATGTTTCTAATGAAATTAAATGAAACTACTAAAGAAATGAAATGAAACACTATATTTCCATTTCCTTCCCATCTCTACTCCAGACTTAGCAGGAATATTAGATTCAGCAGTCTCAGGGGATGCTCAAGCTGATGTATGAAGTTTCCAGACTGTCTCCAAGGGCAGCTACCACATACAACACAATACATTACCCTAAGTTAGAGGTCCTAGAGCACCAAATATTTATTATTGTTGTTTATCTCTCTCAATAGAAAATGCAGATTTCTTAATCTTCTTCTCTGGCTCCTTGAGTTCTATGAGAATTTCATTCCAGGTGGAAAGTGACTAATAAATAGGAGGGGAAAACACCTTTCTAGTTCTGCTGTTCTTTCTAAAAGATGAGGAAACTAGTGAGCCTCTCAACAGTGCAAATGACTGAAAATCTCCTTAGCTCTTTGTTGACACAGATTAATCTCCTGAAGAGCCAAGAGCTCAAAACATGTCAGGATTTTCCAGTCATATTTTTGGGCTCACTCCACTAATTCTCTCACACGTTAGCTGCTTGGCATTCATTCACGGAGACAGGATGCACTCATGGGGACTGAACTGCAATAGGAGGATCCACCTTTAACTAATTCATATTCATTAGAAAGGCACCTTTGCAAACCTATGGGGATCTACAAAGATCGATTAGCTGTTCCTCCTATGAAACTGGAGCAGAGGCTTTCACTCCCTGCCCTCAAGGACTTTTGGCAAAGTTTACTTGTTTTCTTTAGGACCAGGACTGCAGATTGCCAAGAGTCAGATCTTCTCCCACACCAGATTCCATAGAGGGCTCATGGAACAAGAGAAGGACAGCTTCTGTCCACTCCTTAGATGGAGTAGAGTCAATGACCATCTACTGCCTCATTCCCAGTACTCTCCTCTTCCACATGCTATTTGGAATTTCACAGTGGAAGGACACAGATTTGCATGCTAAAGGTCCAGGATTCAAGTCCAGACTAGACATGAGTGTTTTGTTTCAGAAGGGAACTGGCTCCAAAATGAATCACGCCAGCACAGCTGGCAGTCCCATCCTCTGGAACAAAATCAACCACTATCTTATCTTGCTTTGCCTCATGTTGGGTGAAATTCCAACTAGGAAATCAGCCTCCAATGCATCATCTTTCCCTCTCCCTGATGCTGGCCAATCAGGAGCTGTGCAAGCCATGCATCATCCTGCCTCCCTGTCTGATTGGCCAGTGCCAGGGAGAGAGAAAGATGATGCATTGGAGGCTGCTTCCTGGTTGGAATTTCACCCAGCAAGAGGTAAAGCAAGGTAAGACAGTGGTTGATTTCGTTCCGGAAGATGGGGCTGCGTTCTGAGTGCCAGCTGTGCTGGCATGTTTCATTTTGGAACCAGTCCCGTTCCGAAACAAAACATCAATTTCTAGTCCAGAAATCTCTGGGAGATAATGGGAAGAACATTTTGTCCAGCCCTCCCTGCAGTGATTAGATGGAGGCATAGTCTGCTTGGAGGAAGGGGTCATTGCATGGATGGAAGTGAGGTGTCCTCAAGGCTATGACACACCTGATGGACCTTACCTGCCTCCCTACAACTCCATGCTGACAGCTGCTATTTAAAAGAGTGGTTCCCAAACTCAGGTTGCTGGATGATTTTGGACTGTAGCTCTCAGAAGGCCTGACCATTGACTCTGCTCGCTTGGGATTATGTGAGTTGTGTTCCAATAACCTCTGTGGACCAAGAGACAGTGATATAAAGTGAAAAGCAAGCACATAGCAGCAAACCCACAATTTAATTTAACATGTTTTAAGTCTTCTTCCAAACATATCACTCCGACAGTGGGAGTTCCACATCAGAACCCATTCTCAGATTTAAGCCTGCCTCTTATCTGCTTCCTGTAAAAACAAGGCAATGCAGCTCAAGGCCACATGCATTATGAAGGACAGCCCTGGGTTCCGGAAAGTTCTAGTAGTCCTTGCATCTTATTAAAATGAGTCAGAATTTAAATGCTTCCATCTTGTCACTTCTACATAACCCTCTTCCCTCTATTCGCATTTGTGGATACAGATCAAGTTTTGTATGTTATCCTGTTAAAATCTTATCTTCCCAAGCTGCTGCTCTAAGCAGTTAGAAGGAATGAAAAAATGCCAAACATAATAAGAATGATAAAATCACCATGCTGAAAGATGGCTGCCGCTCCTGTGGTGAGGCAGAGTTCAGAGGGTTCAGCCCAATTGGCAAAGGCAGCCAGACACCTTCTTGGTGACCTACTGAGGATTTTGTGGAGGGTCGACCAGCCAGAAGCACAAACAGCTGAAGGACTTCAGTTGCAGACCTTGTGTCAACACCGAGGAAGCCAACAGTGTTTTAAATAGAGGAGCCCCTAGGTAAAGGGTGAAGAAACATTGGCCCTACTAGTGTTTTGCACTTTGAATCCCAGAAGGCCTCACCTGTGGTAAAGGATTGTGGAAGTTCTAGTCCAAAGCATGTGAGGGTCAAAGGTTCCCCATCCATAACTTAAAGCAATGGAGCACTTTAAGTTGCCACACCCTTTTTTCTTTTTTTTTCTTTTTTGCTATAGATGTGGGTCTGTGTTTACGTAGTAGCCAGTGTCGCAATTCATACATGGAGATAAATATTCATGCAAGAATAGAATGAAATAAACAAAGAACACACTCCTATTGTGTTGGATACGGTTTGTACACCTTGGTGGCCACTGAATCTCAACTGTGCAGACAGGCACATGACCAAGACTATTTCAGAACTAGACACTACACTTCTGGTCAAAATAAAATGAGATGAAACATGTAAAGAGTACGTACTAGTGATGGGCACCATATGAATTTCCCCCCGGTGCTGACCGGGACAAGAGGAGAGAAGTGGAAAGCACATGTGCAATAGCCTTCACATGCACATGCACATGCACACACCTGTGCACCGCTCATCCCTCCCACCATGCAGAGCTGCACGGAATTTAAAAGACGAAATACATGCCTACCAAGCCCGCATCACCCACTGTTGCCAGCCACCTGTCACAGGCTCTGAGCCCGCAGTGCCTCTCCCACTTGCACGTGCACAAGAGACAATGGGGCAGAAAGCAGTGTTTCTTGCCAGGAGGGGCCAAGGCACAGGTGACCCTGGCCCCACCTGGAGCCACACTGGCCTTCTGACCACCCAGCTCCGCCTCTGCATCTCCCAACAGTGAATGGGTGGGGGAAGCTGGCCATGGGGACTCACTCATGCATCGGAGACAATAGCATGCAGGGGGGGATGGCGGCTGCAGAGAGCCCCACTTCCTCTGTCTGTCCAGTGCCAACGACATGTGTGGAACATCCCAGCACTCAACAGGACATCCTCCTTGGCTTGTTCTCCCCTCCCACTCTCCTATCACCCAGGTTTCCCTGCTCATCTGCTCCGCAAAAAGCCTCCCTGTCAACTGCTGGTACCTGGGACATTTCCGGGAAACTAAATGTTCTGGAAGGCAGCATGACAAAGGCTGAAAAAATGGTAATGTCCCGGCCAAACCATGACACTTGACAGGTCTGCGACATCGTTTCGTTAGCTAACAAAATGAAACAAAATGAAATGAAACACCATTCCCCCCCCCTCTAGAATGAAATGATTTGTTTTAGAGGAAATGGCAGTGGAGCTTACTCAAGCAATTCCCTTAAAGTTCCCAAAATTTGGAAAGATTTGGGGGTCAAATAGCTGAATTACGAAGTTCCAAAAAGGATGCCCCTAAGAAAAAAAACCTTCTAATTGGAATTGGAAGCTGATTGGGCTAGCGATAGTGCTGCTGTTGCTGCATCCCATATGATTCTAATTAGAAGTTTTTTTTCCTAGGGACACCCCCTTTAGAGTTTCATAACTCAGCCCCCTTTCCCCCAAATCTTTCCAAATTACAGGGGGCTCTCTCAAATCTGCTCCTTTCTATGAAAGGCAGAAAGGAGCAGTCCCCCCCCTCACTACTCCTTTCTGAGATTCACCCTTCCCCTGCCTCCCAGCTGGGACTTTTTGACAGGTCAGGGTGTGTAGGTGGAGGGGTGCCCCCCTGTCCAATGCTCTACCCATCAAAAAGCCCCAGCTAGAAGGCGGGGGGGGGGGAGGGATGAAAGGCAGAACGAAGCATGGAGGGGAAAAACCTGTTCTGTTCAGCCTTTTGTGTCTCCCCTGCCTCCCAGCTAGGGCTTTTTGACAGTCAGGGTGTGGGGGAAGGAGTTCCCCCTGTCCAAACCCCTACCTGTCTAAATGGCCCAGCAGGGAGGCAGGGGAGGGACAAAACACAGAATGGAGCTTGGAGGGGGAAAACCATGCTCTGTTCAGGCTTGTGCTGCTCCCCCACCTCCCAGCTGGGACTTTTGGCAGGTTGGGGGGTGTGGGGGGAGGGGTGCCTCCCCTCTCCAATCCTCAACCTGTTAAAAAGCCCCAACTGGTAGGTGGGGATCACAAGGAAGAAGGAAGGAAGCAGCAGTAAATTGAAGCTCTGTTTTAATTTACCTCTGCCTCCTTCCTTCTCCCATGCTCCGTCCTCCTCCCAAGGTAGTTTTCTGGACAGGGAGGGCTGTGTTTGGTGGGGGCTGGCCCCACTGCCCACAGCCCTCCCTGTCCAAAACACCCCTCTGGAAGGAGGGGGTGGCAGGGGACAAAGGAGCAGGCAGGGAGGGAATTTATTTCTGCTTGGCTGCTCCTTTCCTCCTCCCTCCCCTGCCTCCCAGCTAAGATCCAGCTATCAAAACCAGCTGGGAGGCTGTGGAGGAGGAGGTTTTTGACTCCCCCACCTCACAAACTAGAGCACTGGTGCCATGGGGGATTCATTTTGTTTCATTTTGTTTTGTAAGTATTTTTTAAAGAAAAATTTATGTACTTATGATACAAAATGAAACATGGGGGGGAGAGAAAACAGAATGAAATGAAACAATTTTTCAGTTTCATGCCCATCCCTAGTACAGATGTATTATGGCTGGTATTGAAACCTGTTTCCATGATAGTGTTTGGTTGTTTACAAAATTCCAGTAATCTCTATTAAGACATTTGGGATAATACACACAAACTTTCTAGTCATCCCCGTCTGTTGTGTTCCTGGTGGCCCAGCTTTTCCACAGTTCAGGATTTGGGGCTGAATGTTGGCGACAGAGATGAGAGATTAGGTTTTGTGGGAGGGTTATGAATAGAGATGGGCACGAATAAAAAAAATGGCATTTCGTTTGTCGTTTGTCATTTGGAGGGTCCGTTTCGGTTTGTTTCCATTTTTTGCAAATTTTTGCAAAAAATTCGTTTTCATTTTTGTTCGTTACGTTACCATTTCATTACCATTTATTTCAATTTTTGTGATTTTTAAAGGATTTTAAGCAATTCACTCATATTGCAGTAACGGAAACGAAACGCATGACAAAATTTCCGGTTTTTCTGTTTGTTTCGTTTCATTTTAGAGACAAAATTTGTTTGTCATTTTGTTATGTAACGAAACGAACAAACGGAAACGGAAACAAAAAATTGTTTGTTTCATGCCCATCTCTAGTTATGAAGGTAAACCAATGAGCATTTCCCACATGATTTGATTGTGGTCTTGCTGGATGGGGTTTCAGAGAGCAATTGTCAAAACCAAAATGGGGGGGGAGAGAGAGAGCGAGATCAGAATGGGCCACTGAGAAGACACCAGCAGAGAACATCCTTGCCTCTTCTGTCTCACACTGTGTGGGATGCCCAAAGAATTCTCAAGTCACATCCTGTTTACATCTCACAGAGTACAATGCCATTGGGCGTTTATACACGACCCCTAAACTCCGGGGCAAATGGCTCCCAGCTCCGGAGATTAAAAATGTTTACCCACCAGCTCCGGAGTTAACAGGAAATTAAGTGCGACCCCGCCCACTTTAGCGCATCCCAGCGCAGCTTTCAGGTACCTGCTTTTTGGATGTGACAAATATTTGATCCGGTCTAAGGATAGTGAGTGCGGGGCTCTCCTTGCTTCTGTTTGTTGTTTTTCTGCCCCCCCCCGCCCCTTTAAAAGATCTGAATGCTGTCGGGAACAGAACGGAAGTAAGCCGGCATTCTTTTCTTTCTTTTTTCTCCCTCCCTCAGGCAGCCAGCAACCAGGAAGTGCGGAGGGGGGTGGGGACAGAGGAAGAGCAACGAACCCCTAAGATCTCTGGTCCGAATTTAAGTGGCCAGCGGATCTTAGGGGTCGTGTAAAAAGGCCCATTGTGATTTTCAAGGCCATCTCTGTTTGTCTCTTAATTACAGGTAAGCAATCACATTCTTGTAGGTTCCTCTTTTCCTCAGGAGCTGGGAATTTTAACATTTCCCCCTCCTCCATTGCAATTGCAAATCAGAGGTCCTGCAGTTGCATCTCTCTCTCTCTCTCTCTCTCTCTCTCACACACACACACACACACACACACACACACACACACACACACACACACACACACACACACGCATGCACGCACACACACACACACACAGACAGACAGACAGACAGACAGACACACACACACACACACACACACACACACACACGTAGACACATATGAATCACTAGTTTGTACATTTTTAAAATTTTAAAACTACAGGTATGGAGACACTATTCCAAGAGCAAGAGATAAGAGATAAATCACCTGTTCTCCCTGTTAGATAATCACTCAGGTTTGCCTCCTCCCCCACCCCCCATGAATAAAATAGGATTCTGTGATTTTTGCTTCAGGAAAGGAACACAGTTATTCCGACGGCATTTTACACTCATGGAAGTGCTGGCTTTTGGAGTATGGCCACTGTTCTTGAGCTTCCTTAGCCGCTTTAGGGTTTGCCAAAGAACAAAGACATGCTCCCCAGAGCATGCCATAAAGATAAAAATCTTGGCATGTGTGTTGGCTGTGATAAAGCAGAACATTTGGATTACTGTTGGATTCTTTGCATTTTCTTCCCCTCTGAAATGATGAAAACTGTGAAATTGGAAAGGAAGAAGTCTGTTACTGTAAATGGGAGTCTTTGATACAAAGGAAAGGCAGAAGTAGCAAAGAAATGTAGCAGCAGGAGACCAGTAAATGATGTGAATGAGCCTTTGCCAAGTTCAGCCAACTCACAGGTCACATGAGAATGTGAAATCATTCCCATCTCAGCATGAGACCTAAAGGTGGATGACTTGCATTATTGTATAAGAATGAAGTGGTTATATTTATTTTTATAATGATTATATGGCTCAAATAGAAGTCAGTGGGTCATTTAAGTTACCTTACTTGAACTTAAGATCAGTGCAGTGGTTATGCTTCACACAGGGGACAGCTGTGTGGCATAAAGTTTTATGTGTGGGACCAAGACTCGGAAGGCCTGAGTTCAATTCCCCAGTCAGTCATGAAATCTCAGAGGACAATCTTCTAGATTGACCCACTTTGTAGGTTTGTTGTAGGGCTGCAGTAGGGCAGAGGTGAGCCTGTATCCACTTTGAGCTCATTGGTGGAAAGGCAGGTAATCCATGTAACAAATGCATAATTAAAGAACAAGTAATGCCTTGTTCAGTCAAGTGCATGAAGAAGACCTGCTTGGACATTTTTTCTTGGGACCAAGGAAGAGAGAGAGAGAGAGAGAGACAGAAAGAAAGAAAGAAAGAAAGAAAGAAAGAAAGAAAGAAAGAAAGAAAGAAAGAAAGAAGTAAATAATGGTAACCACTGATATTGTATTTACTTGTTTTTCTAAATGAACCAAGCTGGGGCCTGTAATATGCCCCTATATGCATAGATTTCTATAGGAGCATATATAAAAAGTCTTGCAATCTCATACCAAACAAGAATGGGAAGAACATAAAGGTGGCATTAGGAGAAACATATTGGGAGATTTTTCTCAATCGAGGGATTTTTTTACACCCGTGGGTCCACAAATAAAAAAAAGTCCTCCAAGATCTGACGTTTGCAGTATAAGAGAAAGGTCGCCTTTAATATTTTCCATCAATCCCCACAAAAAGCATGTTGGGGCAGAGACTCCCTTTCCCCCAGAGGACATTTACAACATTTTGAAGAAGTATTTTCCCCTTTTTGGTATGTCAGAGTAGGGTTCATTAAATCTACGATTGCCAGCCACTAACTGTTGAGACACTGGACCGGTAGAACTGCATTCTGACAGGTAATGGAGAGTGTGGTTCCTCAAATCCATGACCTTTCAGAGAGCTTGCTCAAATAACACTTGAGTTACTACTGCCATTCCTTCTGCGCCCTACAGGCTCTTCCCACGATATACCAGATGTCGCTGAGGGCAGTTGTTAACTCTGTTATTTTTGAAATGACCCAGTAAGCAACCCTAATGACCTGTGGCAAAAAAAAAAACTGTGGATAATTGAATGGAAGAATTACAAAATGGCCACTTCCACCTTCCACAATTCTAGCCTGTCATATACAAATCGGGGAATGTTGACATGTATTGATAAAGACGGAACACACTGGTCAGATTAGACATCCATCCTTGCTGTCTTTTTTGAGTGAGATTCCCTGGAGATTCAGGGAGAGAGTTTTCTTATTACCAGCTCAGATGTTGCAAAATATTTATTTATTTATTCATGTGGTAAAGTCCCAGAATCTTATGACCATTCTTTTCCTGTTATGAGCTACCAAGTCACTTCAAGTACATAAGGTATAAGGGACAGGGAGAAAGATTTCCATCAGTTGAACAAAATCCTTGGAAGCTGGTCTATGATCGAAATCCAATTCAGTCCAGGTACTGCAGATCAGGGTGTGGAAAAGTGATTTTTAGGTTCCTACTATCTCTCAGCTAGTAAAGATAGCAGCTATACTGACCAGGGGATTATGGGATTTGCAATATAAAGAAAGAAAGAAAGAAAGAAAGAAAGAAAGAAAGAAAGAAAGAAAGAAAGAAAGAAAGAGTAACTGTTCTCAGATCTGGTGTAGATAAGGATACTTCCTAAATGTTGAATTAGACACATTTGTCAAGGATGTGTAGCAAAAGAAAACCCAATGACTGCAGAGGGCTGAATAACTACGGAATACGCAGGGTGATGGACCTACAGTATTTAGAACAGGGCAATAACATATTGGATTTAACAAATTAACATGGAAATTGTCACTTTTGAACAAAACAGGACACACAGACTGATGCATCCCAAAATAGTGTTTGAAAATTAACAGTGAAACAAAAACTACCTTTTAAAAAATCAGCAATATGGGATTTATCAATGTGACTCTCTTCGTGTTTTAAGGCAAAAGCGATAATTTTAACACCAAGGCTCTATATCTAACTGTTATTTCTGGACTTATTATGCTTGTTACACTTATTACAGCCATGCCACCATAAACAACTTCCCCCTGGCAAGTGATCTCTGTCCTGGCTTTAGAGGTGCTTACCTTTGGAAGCACTGTACTTTCCTGACCACAGCAACCAGAACAAGGCCCGTGCGTATGGGAAGGTTGTTTTAAATTTATCCCTGTGACTTAGGCAATCTGTATGCAGCTTTGAAATATGCTGAATGACTTCCTTGTTTGTGTTACATTCCTTTTAGTAGCCATCGCCAATTTGCCATAAAATGACTTGAATCTGATTTATTACACAGCATTCCCTGCTTTTACTGTGTCTCTAGTGCCACTTTGGCACACATTGAGTCTTTGTACAGCCAGTTCATAAAGCATGCCTGTCCTGACATTGTACAGGTACATGTGTGAGACTGGACATGGACTTCTATGTGGAGAAACATCAACAACGGCCACACAAGTGTGATTAAGGGCTTTTAATTGACTATTACTGTCATCCTTGAGCTTGGATGCCCAGGTCATAGCTGTGGCCAGGAGTGCATTTGCACAATTACGGCAAAGGGTTAAACTCTGTCCCTACCTGCCTCCCCTTAAAAATATAGGAATTCCCAATGCTAGTTCTTTTGCCTACTCACATTCCCACATGCATTTGTTTTGGGGTCTTTTAAGGGGTCCTCAAAATGACACCCCCTCCCCATAAAGCAGGGGCAAGACAATAGATGGTATTCTACTCCAAACGTGGGTAGCGATAACAGTGCATGAGAAAGAAAAAACAGTTGTCTGCTGCTGACCCACACAGGTACTAACAGGACTTTAAAGTTTGCAGTTATCATCATGAAACTGTCCTCATCATCCACATCAACTCACCAAGGAATCATTAGAGAAGAGAAAGAGAAATCATTATATGAGCATAATGACAATAAACACAGATATCCACTAAGAGCAATATAATCCTCCCCTACCAACCCCAGCCCTCAAACACTTGAGTATTGGGAATGCAGGTCTCCCTCCTACTAATTTAGTAGCTTCAGCCCATCAGCACAGGGAGGAGTCTACAAGGTGAAAGGCAGGCAAGCATACAGTTGAGGTAATAAAAAGAAAGAAAGGGAGGGCTCCATAAATCCATAAAATGAAAATGTTTTTAAAAAGAAGTAATCTCAAATAGAACATTTTCAAATTTCTATATTCTCTGTTTTGGAATCATATACGTCAGAGGCTTTCTATTGTAAAGCCACAAAGTCTCTGTGAATGAAATGGCCTCTTTCACTCCACTCCCCCCACCAAGGGCCTTTTCACACGACCCCTAAGATACGCTGGTCCCTGAAATTCGGACCAGAGATCTTGGGGGTTCATTTCTCTTCCTGCGTCCCCACCCCTCAGCACTTCCTGCTCCTGTCGGCGTGAGGGGAGGGAGGGAAAAAAGGACAAAAGAAGCCTTTACTAACCTGCCAGCCGGTCGAAGTTGCCACGAGCCCCGTTACTTCCTGGTTCCTTCTCAAGGGGCTCTTAAAGGGGCGGGAGGCAAAAAAACAACAGACAAGCGAGGAGAGCCCAGCACTCTTATCCGCATCAAATATTTTTCACCTCCAGAGAGAAGGTACAAGAAAAGTGCGCTGGGTCGCGTTAAAGTGGGCGGGGTCGCACTTAATTGTCTGCAAACTCCGGAGCTGGTGGGGAAACATTTCTAAGCTCCGAAGCTGGGAGCCATTTGCAGCGCAGCTTAGGGGTCGTGTATAAACGCCCCAAATTTTCATTATCCTGAAAGCACCATCCCTAACGTAACTATTCAGTATCTGTTGATTTGAATGGATTGTCTATCTTTTAACTGGTGAAAAATAAAAACTGTCCAGGATAGCATATAAGAATGTAATAGCAATTGGAAGTTGAGTCATGTGAACTGGACTTTTTGTCATGAACCCATTCAGACCAGGGTGATGCCAAATCAAGTTGAACTATAAAATGGAGGACTTGCCACTAAATGTCCTCAGACTGACAAAGCTGCTTGGATGAGTAGCAAAATGTTTCAATCTCTCAAGAAAAGAAGTCCAGTTCCCATGACTCAACTTCCAGATCACCTCACCTGGATGACTGAGAATCTTCACAGACCTAAAATGAAACACTTGTCTTAAAAAAAAAATCCATCCTAAATCTAAGGCAGCAGTGATTTGTAACAAAATCAAAAAGAAACATAAAACAATAATATTATCTACATTCTACACTACATGCAGGAATGTTTGAGAATATGAAGCCAATCCAAAAAGATAAGAGAGACTCTCTAGGCAGAACAGACCATATGTGAGAGTACAGTCAGTACAAGTTTGGGGAGGGAGAGCAGCCAAAAGACTACAATTATGGTGAGCTCTTACTTGATAATGATTCTTCTGGGATCTGTGCAGATCCTTAATCAGTTAGGACTAGGGATGGGCATGTTATGAATAACAAAACACTATTTCATTGTTTCATAAGCTTACAAATCGTTTCCTAAGGTTACAAAACTCCAGGCAGCATTTCATAATGTAATGAAACGAAATGGCGGATTTTTTTTCATTTTCAGTCAGTCAGTCAGACACCTTTATTGGCATAAATAAATAAATAAATAAAATAGACAATGAACAATAGAGAATAAAATGCACAATTTTAAACAAACTGTTTTGTTACTATGTAAAATGGCTCCCCTGGGTCCAAATTTGGTGCCTCTAGGACCCAGGAGAGCAGTTTTTTGGAGTTATGAAATGTCTTGTAAATGTTTCATTTCATAACAATTTTTTTTTTGGGGGGGGGGTTCATTTGAAATGAAACAAAATGAAATGAAATGATTTTTTTCATTTCATGCCCATCCTTAGTTAGGACTTCAGGCATGATCACCATCCAAGGAACAGATGGAGAAGCAGTATAGCTTTTTAAAGCATTGCTGAGATATGTTCTTACCCAGGAAGTACAGTTATCTGGGACAACAAATACCAATGACACCAAGGATATCATGCTCAGAAATAGCAGGGATTTAATTCCTCACTCTCAGTCTGACTTTTCCCAGGTGGGCTAATGCATTGCTTGGATTGCAACCAGCTGCCACCATAGGTGATCCAAAATAACAGCATATCCGGACTCTAGGATTTAGAATGCATCTGCACTGACCAGGTATGAATGTTTTAATTGTTTATACATACCCCAAGGTCCTCCATCGAGATCCCCTATCCACAAGTGGATTTATCAGTCCAGGCGTGAAAGTCAGGTTCCAGAGATATTTGTTACTCAGCTTTCTTCCATCGGGTGATGAAGCAACTACAAAGTGTAACAGCCATGGCAATGGTTTAATAACTCCCTTCTATCAAGTCTCCTTTGTGTCAGTCCTTCTGTCCAGAGGAAGGGAGTGAGGACTTCATTCTTCCCTCACAAATCCTGTCAACGCTGTCTTATACCTTAGGAAGAGGAAGCCATGTGTTGTATGATATGTATAGCTACCTCTAAATCAGGGGTGTCCAAACTTCAGCCCTCTAGATGTTTAGGACCACAACTCACAGAATTCCAATCCTGTATTGCCAATGACAAAGGACTGTTGGAGTTGTTGTCCATCTGGAGGGCTGAAGTTTGGGCCCCACTGCTCTAAATGCTAGAGGCAGTTACAACGTCTGTGCCTTCTCTAATGCCTCAGGAGAGTAAGAGTGGGGGTTGTCAGGGCTGGCACTGTGGACAACTGCTGCCAGAGTTGCTGGGCCACTCTGATGCATCCACCGATGTCTCCCTCTTTTCATCCTGCTCTTCCTCCTCCTTTACCCATTGCCACCTGCCTGGCCTCCTTCACTTCCTTCCCTTTCTCAGCTACGGCCTTTGGATCTCCGTCTTCTGGCGTCCTTGCCCCATGCCCTTTGGATCCTAACTCTCCCCTACTGGCTTCTCTTCCTCAGAAACCTCTGGACAAGCCCCCAACGTTGGTGTAGGTGTCATGGTAGTGGGTAGGGTGGTCCAGTGAAATCACAAGTGCTGGAACTGGAGTGGAAGCATGGAACATGGCCCAATTCCATGCCCTCCAGGCACTTTATCAAACTGTTTGATACTCCTTTTAACTTTCTTGGCTCCCTCTTACAGACTTTGGGGATTTATAGTTGATGACATTCTTGAACTCTCTGCCAGTTCAGAGAACTACTGCAAAAAAACTTTCTGGGAAAGCATTCAAGACACTGCACCAAATTATAAATATTCTATAGGATGCAGCTATGGCAGTCAAAATATTATTAAACTGCTGTAACTCTACATGTTAGATACACATCAGACAGTCCAATCCATATTTGTCATACATTCTGCTGATGGCTGTAAGGAACGGCTGCCCGACAGTGGATGCAATCCATCTTGTTAGTGGCCTGCTTGTAAGTCTCCTTTGGCCAAACGCTATGATATTTGGTGTCACTTTTTAAATGAGCAATTATGGTTTTAATTAAATTAACTCTGAGGCATAATGACAAATGGCATTGCTGAAGCCCTCTCCTTAATACACCATTCCCTTAATGACTTAGTACTTCACAGATAGGATTTTGCTGCGACAGCAATTTTCTCTCTGGGCAATGTTTTAACAGCAGCGACGGTGACGATAACTTTCTTGGATCTGCAAATGCCAGGTGTCTGTAAAATAGCTCTTCTCTGGGGAGAAGAAAGGAATGCAAAGAGAAGTATTAACTGCCTTGGCCTGATGCCCGACCTGCAGTGGCTGTGGGAAAACCGACTGCAGTGACACAGCCCTGGGACTTTCAGAGAGTGTTAGAACCTCTGCAGAGAAAACCACAGAGAAGGCAAAGGAACCTGTGAATCTTAGAAGAGAGCAGTGCCTCTTATCCCAGGGCAGAAACGGGTTGACGAGAAAAAGGAATGCTGACCCATAGTCTAGTGTTAGCCATCTGGCTTTCTCATGGAGATGTGTGTGCTCTTGTCTGACCCAATCCAAGATGAGATCTCAATAGGGAGATGGCTGCTTATGTTATGTTCTCCCCTGAAGAAGCAACATAGAATAAAATTTTCCTTCATCCTTATGAGGTATATGGGAATGGCAAATTACAGAGATACACTTCCGGAAATAGGGGCACTAGAGATGGGCACGAAATGGAAAAAACTGTGTTTCGTTTCATTTCGTTCAATACCCACCACATTTTTTCATTTTATTTAATATGATTTTTTTTCCAAAAAAATCATACAAAATGAACCACTAACGAAATGGTTTGGGGCGGGGCTGGAAAGTGGCTGCAGCACAGATCAGCGGGCAGGTGGGGCTTGGGAGAGGGGAAAAAGTTATTTTTAAAAAGTCCTGGGCTTTTTTGTTTTAAACATTTTTCCCTCCCAAGCCTCACCTACCAGCTGATCAGCGCTAGGGTGGGCACCTAAGCCATGCCTTTTACCCTGTTCCCATCCACTGAATATCATAATGAATTTTCTAATCATCAGCATTTGCTGCTGCATTTTATCACAATTTGCTTCCCAACAGCTGGACACTAGCTTCCTTGAGAACTACAGCAGACCCAGAAATCCAAAGGCAAAGGTTGAAAAGGAAATGCAAACAAAACAGAATGAGGGGACTCACCTATCACTGTTTGGATGGGTCACATAACTGGTAAGAACCTACTCCCCTATAACTTTCTAAGATCGCCTTTCTAAACTGTGGATCTGGCCAGAGTGAGGAAGAAACACCACTTTATCACAGATTTTCACAGATGTTATGATGGGATAAGATGTGATTATTAGGATGGAAACATATTTAATAATAGTTCCTGCCTATATATACCAGGCTGGGATGCAATAAACCATCTGTCCAATTTACCCCACTACAGATGAGTCTTCAGATCTTCTCTTTTTCATGTAGACTGGGGGTTGCAGAATTCCTGGCTTTCAGGCATAATTTGGCCACTTCTTTTGGTGTGTGTGTGGGGTTGCCCCCCATGTCTGTCACTCTCCTGGATTATGAAGTGATGGGATGCCCTGTTACGTGTTAATCCTTGTTGTGATCCATGATTAAAGAGAGAGTACGCATGTTCTCAGGGCATGTGAGCACAGTCAGAATAGTACATTATTTGGATAGTACATTTTGTGTGGTCTGATTTATGGTATGCACACATGTTTTGACTTAAAGTGATCCGTCTTGTCCCCTTTTATATGCTCCCCGGCTCCTTTTTGGCAGGGCTATGGGGTTTTGGCAATACTTAGAACTATCCTAATTAGTCTATTCTGTACTAACTATCCAAATTAGCCCCATGTGGGCAGTAAGTCCATGACAAAATAGAGCTGTTAACCTTGTTATGTTTTGGTGGGCTGTGGTATCTATCCTACCATTTAATTTTTTAAAAATATATATTTTCATATTGGTGCTGCACTATTCTAGATAAACAAAACTACTTTGGCAACATTATGTGCACCATACTAGTAGGTAGAGGCATTGCCGTTTCACTGTGTCACTGACTTTATTTAACAAAAATAAAATCGCCACGGCACACTGAACGACAGTGGGAGGAAAAGGTGGGGAAGTTGTGGGAAAGGGAGAGTAGTTAATCAAAAATGAGGACAAATCCAAGTGATCCCAAGATCTGCCTCCTTTCTCATGGGAGAGATTTAAAAAGTCAGTCAGTGTGAATGGAGGGATGGCTCAAGGGAGTGATAAAACAGATCACATTGAAGATAAGCCTTGTTGAGTGCAAACCAGATGGCGTCCACCTCCTCTAGCTGGACGGTGTCCTGAGTCTACACTTCTGGGTGCCTCCAAGACTCCAGAGGTTTGCTCCATTCCTTTCCTCCAAAGGGAAGGAAGGTGGCAAGTAGATGACAGCCGTTGCCAGGCCTTTTGGAACATTGGCCAAGTCTTGAGATGTGGACTTTGGCTGTGCCTGCAAGTACCACCTGTGACTGTTTTCTTATTCCTCCCTTTTAACAGCAAGGAGGCTTTAAAAAAAAAAACAAAGATGCTATCCATAATCTCGGAAATCCTGTGATCATCTTTGGAGAAAGGAAATTTGTGCTTTGGTGGCAGTATTGGATTTTAGTTTAAAAGGAGCATTTTAAGTGTAACTTTTCAAGGTTTGTTTAACATCTGTTTGTTTGTTTTAAATCTTGGGTATCACTGCTGAACTGAGGGGCAGGTCTGGAATACTGTTCTCTTGCGGCTTTTTCTTAAATTCCATCTTTTATCTGTTGACTTACCTTAAATGCTGTCTTAGGGCCTTTTTACACGACCCCTAAACTCCGCCGCAAATGGCTCCCAGCTCCGGAGCTTAAAATTGTTTACCCACCAGCTCCGGAGTTTACTGAAAATTAAGTGTGACCACGCCCACCTAAGCGGGTCCCAGCACACTTTTCTTGTACCTGCTCTCCAAGAGTGAAAAATCTTGATGCCGATGTGCTGGGCTCTCCTCGCTTCTTTTTGTTGTTGTTTTTTGCCTCCCGCCCCTTTAAGAGAAGAAACCAGGAAGTGACGGGGCCCCAGGAGGTAAGCCTTTATTCTTTTGTCCCTTTTTTTTCTCCCTCCCCTCAGGCAGCCAGCAGCCAGGAAGTGCGAAGGGGTGGGGACACACGAAGAGCGACAAACCCCTAAGATCTCTGGTCTGAATTTAAGTGACCAGCGGATCTTAGGGGTCGTGTAAAAGCGCCCTTAAGCTGTTTTTACGTGTCAGCACAACTGAGAAGCAAGCTGGAGGAGTCACATGATTTTGCAGAAATAACTGAAGGTAACTAGATTAGCACTATTTGAAAAACAGGAAAGTAAAGAGTTCCTGTCAAATGGGAACTATAAGAGTGCTAACAACTTTGTGAACCATTGGAACTAGAACTGTATCTAATTATTTTTAAAATGTGATTTTCTAAGCCTTGGGACAGAGGCTGAAATTAAATTATAAGGGGAATTCATATTCCTTGTGATCGGCCCTTTTTTTTTTTTGCACAGTACGATTTCCTCTGAGGTAAGTGATTCAGCTATTAGCCTCCCAAAGAAAGATAAAAATACAGTGGTATGTTGTATAAAGGAATTAATTTGTTTCATATGAAAATCTGTTAAGCAAATTTCCTTTATACAAATTTCCCATAGGAATGCATTGAAAAAGGAGTAATCCCTAATCACAACAATTTTTATGTTTTACGGGTTTGCTCCATAGGCAATTCTCTTAAGCAAATTTCCCCTATCTCCGGAATTTCTTATGTTGTACAGATTTTATGTTTTACAAACAGTTTGTTACACGAGGGTCCACTGTACTTTATAAAGTACCTTTCAAAGTCCAGCCACAAAGCAAACCATGCCAAATGCAAGACGGATGTTAAGACAAACAGATGTCTGTATCTCTTGACAGGGAGTTGCTGATCCATAGGGCCCCTTCTAGTTCTCCAGTTCTAAGATGAGGGTGGTGGTCACTTAAGGGAGCAGCCCCTATAAATTGTGTTAGGTATATCATCTAGTATAAACCCCACATAGGCTAGATAAGGAAGCTCCAGTGTGGATAACTAGCAGCTGACAAGGAATATATCAAGATTCCCAGTATCTCCCCGCTACAGGGCTAGTCCTATTGGCAACGTGACAGCCGCCTTAAGCAGCGGCTTTGGTGAACAGGAAAATATAGCAAATCATGAGCTGCTTATTATGGTTGTATTTTTACTGCCAGTTCTGCAAGAGGAAGGTACATTTTGGAGGAGTTGCTGCATACAATATGACTAGCCAAGAGTATTATTTAATTTAGTTCTGAGCATAGCAGGTGCATTTACTGTCCTGACTCAGGCAGGGAAATGTCTTAGGCCAGCTCAGCTCCTTAATCTTTGGCATCTAATTCAATAGTTGGTAAAAACCATTTGTAGGTTCCTTGTAGTTTTCTAATTATGCTCGCATACAAGTATTGGCCGGTGTATTGGAAACAATGGGAATCATTAGAATTTTGATCCACTTGAGAAACCATACTGAGAACAGCAATTGATTCCTCGTTAGATGAAGTTGTACGTCCTAACCTAATGCTATTGAGAACATCTGCAAGCAAGACTGAAAGTAGCAACCCTGTCTACAGCTAAGGAAGGATTGGCCATGGCGTGAATGATGGCAGAACTGTTGTGCCACTCAGAATATGTCAAAACTGCAAGCACAGATACTTGAACACAACAGAGGGGATTGCAATCTGAAAGGCTAATATAGTATTGAAATAAATCTGTATAGCCAGAATCCTGTTGCGGAAAACTGCATGGGCAGCAGTCATCATGCGAATGGTCCATCAGCGATGACCGGTTGTTATTCACAAAACTGGTATCTCATCTGTTTTTAGAGCCAGTATGTACATTCCCCCACAAAGGAGGATGCCATAATAGCCGGGTTTGTATTTTGTATTTGTTTTTTATAGAGACACAGGCTGAAACCCAGTAGTAAGTCACAATTAGAGTTGAATCAATGGAACCTTCAGAGGGGATGACTCACCAGATCTCGAGTGGTTCAGTGGGCCTACTCTAGACGCACCTTGTTACTGGATTTTAGCTGCTGAAACACACTGATAGGGCTACATTTTTGGAAGCTGCAAGACTAAGCAAGCTTAGATATTTTGGGATAAGAACTTCTCATGCAACATAGCTGTTCTGATTTATTTATTTATTTATTTATTTATTTATTTAGTAAACTTTTATACTGTCATGTAGCAAATAGGCGTGGGTGGTGTACAGGTAGATCAATATAACAAAAGAACAGAATAACCTATGAAAGAATAAATTACACACACAATACACACCATAAATTCACAATTTAAGTAAAATAAATCAACAACAAATCAAATCAAATTACTTCACAGGTTGCTGGCAATCAAGGAAGAGATAGACAATTAATGTAGAGCAAAATATAAGCATGCAAAGCAGCATCAAGAAGAGATTATACACCAGGGAAAGCTTGTTGGAATAGCCAAGTTTTTAGTTGGCGTTTAAAGATAACTAGTGAGGTGGCCAGGCTATTGTCTGAGGGAAGACGATTCCACAAGGAGGGGGTTACTACTGAGAAGGCTTGGTTTCTTGTTGTGGTTCTCTGGACCTCGCTCAGAGTTGGATACCCTCAGATGTCCCATCCCATCAGGGAAGAACAAGTGACAAGGGGCAGTTCCCTATGGGAGAAGCCACTCTGACAAGTATTTAGATCCTAAACTGTTTAGGGATTTGTAAGTTAACATTAAAACCTTGAAGTCAATGCAGAATTGAATTGGCAGCCAGTGCAGGGTGGCCAGAGTGGGGGTGATATGCTGAAAGCATCTCACTCCAGCTAGTAATCTGCCCACCGTATTCAGCAGTAGCTGCAACTTCCGCATTAGCCTCAAGGGCAGCGCCATGTGGAGAATGCTATAGTTCTCTAATCTCGAGATTACGAGTGCATGGACCAACATGGTGAGGGGTCCAGGGTCCAGGAAAGTATGTCACTGAGCATTCCAGTGCAGTTGGTAACGCTCAGACTGAAGTATAGACATCACCTGGACTTCCAAGGTGAGCACTGGGTCTAGGACAGTGTTGGTGACCCTATGGCATGGGTGCCAAAGGTGGCACTCAGAGCCCTTTCTATGGGCACCCAACATTGCCCCTCCACAGCCACCTGTATTCAGGTTAAATTGCTGTATGGGCACTTTGTGAAAAACTAGTTGGTTCTGAATCACAGTTTGGGCACTCAGTCTCTAAAAGGTTCACCATCACTGGTCTAAGAGGATGCCCAAACTGCGCACCCCACCCTTAGAAGGGAGAGCCACCCACCCACCAAAAAAGGATGGAGTTTTCCAACTCACAGACAGAATGGGCCCTCACCGAGAGGACCTCTGTCTTGTTTTGGTTCAACCTCAGCCTATTAGTTCTTATCCAATCCAGTATGATGCCCAAGCAGTGGTCTAGGGATTGAACTGCATCCGCTGCAGATGGAGAAAAGGAGATGTACAGCTGAGTATCATAATGGTGGCACACAGCTCCACACTCTCTGATGTCAAATAGCACAAGTGAGATTATCAACCCCTTTAAAATTCCACAATTGAAGGGGTCCCAGAATCAGTCTAGGAATGACTTTCACAAGCCTTTTTTTTAACATGAGGTGGGGAGTTAGAACTCCCCCTGGGCATGCCTAAATGCTTGGGTGCATCTCAAGAAGCTTATTGGATTCCAGGTCAAATTATAAAAGAAGAATGTCCTAACTACCTTTTTCTTGTGCCAACTGCTGCTGTTCATTGATTTCCCTGTTAAAAAAATGCTAATATGGATTGTATTCTTTTTATCAGGTCAGCAAATTATCTAGCTAGGGGAGGCAGATATACAATCTAATAGGAAATGATAAAGGCTATTGTATCTGTCTTATCATGCCATGAGTGGCAAGAGCTCATCCCAACCTACAAGTGGTTACCATTAATGAAATGACCTTCCTCTCTCCTTTTTTGAAGATTTCATTCTTAGGGTTCTTGTCTATTTGATGAAGTTGTCTTTCTTCCCACACCACTGAGTGATTTTCAAATGGGAAATATTGCAGGCTTCAGCTATTCCTTTGCAATAGCCTTAGAAGCGATTAACCTTATCTGTGTAGGGCTCATTAGTTCTGCATTGTATCCGTTCCAACTTTATTCAACAAAAGACGGAACACAATATTTTAAAAGAAAAGGAGCTACACATCATTTGAACAATAATGTTTCTAACCTGATAGGGAGCACTGCTCCCCCACGTTTCTATTTCAGAAGTTGTTTAAAAATGAATTTCCTTTTGTAACGTCAAGTTATTCTCAGTAAAATGTGTATTTCTTTCTTCTAGAACTATAGTGAGGATCAATGCTGGATTTAGTTGTGGCATCAAAATCTTTCTAATATATCCCACAGGGTGAGCTTCAACTAGCTTTTCAACTTCAGTTCTGTTACCTGTAAAGCAGATATATTAATGGTCTAACACTTGAAAGGACTGTTATAACAGACTTAATTTCACAGCCATTTCTGTCTCTGATTTTTACAACTTCATTATTAATTGTAAGCTTACTCCTACTGTTCCACTGCTTTACTTCTTTGCTTTGTTCTTCCATCGTCACTAGAGATGGGCACGACTTAGCGGTATTCCCGTTTCCGTTTCCGTTACTCGTATCCGTTACTCTACGGAAACGGTAACGGGAATTACTCCACCAGAATTCGAGCTCGAACCGACGAACGAACAATTTGGTCTGATTTGTCGTGCTCGTTACTTGCATCGCGGCAATCACGCAATGCCAAGCGGCACAGAAAAAAAGTTTTTAAAAGTTAAAAAAACCCCAGCAGTGGGTTTTTCTTGCAAAAAAAAGTCTCAGTTGATTTTATTTTTTTTTATTTTTTTTACACCTGCACATTCGCAATGATGGGCTCGCCCATGGGAGTGGACCATGCAAATTTTCCACCAATCGCATGGCCACTTTGCCAGGTTGACCACAGAGACTTCTGGGATGTGCCAATCGGGCACAAACAGCCCACTAATCGTAGCCCAAACCCGAACCCTAAGCCTAAGCCATACGCCAGTACACTGTCCTTCTAAGTGGGTCAGAGAGGCACCCAGGGGTGCACCCCAATACTCACCCTAACCTCACCCGTAACTAGCCTAACCCTAGCCCTTGCGCTAACCCGTCTTAACCCTAAGCCAGATCTACTTGCATTGCACTACATGCAAGTACGTGAGACACAGCGGGTGCAAAGAGTCTGCCAGTCTGTCACTTGTGGCTCTGGCTGACTCCTGCAGCTCCCTCCAGGAGCCCGCTACCCCCCCAAACCAGTACTAACGACAACAAAAAAACGAAAAAACGAACCGACTAATTTTTGCAAAATTTTGCGAAAAATGGAAACGAGCCGAAACGGACTGCCTCCGACACACGACAACTCGAAAACGTCATTTTCCCTAGTCGTGCCCATCTCTAATCGTCACTACTGTCTTTACTTTCATTCAGCTTTGCTGCCATTAGCCAACAACCAAAGGTCATTCTAGTAGGAATGACTTGCAAAAGTGGACACAAAATTCAGGACCATACACATGGGGAGAAAATCATGGCTTATGTCCACCAGTTGATGAAACATTTGTGCAACCAACAGTACAACAAATGCTTTAAACTGGTTATGGAATCAATTGGGTGCCAATGTGGTGCAGAAATACTGTATATACTCGAATATAAGGCCTAGTTTTTCAGCCCTAATTTTGGGCTGAAAAAAGGGGCCCTTGGCTTATATTCGGGTCAATACTTTTAGCCACTGAGGCAAATAATCTGTGGCTAAACGTCATTTTAAACATCACACATTGCCCCCCCCGGGAGCTCACAAAGGAGGAGCTGCCAGGCCCTGCTGCATTTCCCACCCTAGACTTATACTCAAATCAATACGTTTCCCCAGTTTTGGGGGGTTAAATTAGGGGCCTCGACTTATACTCAGGTCGACTTATACTCGAGTATATATGGGACATGCATGATTTATTGCACAACTCAATGCCTACCCCCCCCCCGCAGAAAACTCCACTAAAGGGATCTAATTTGCAGTGCAGATGCCTGAAATTGAGTGCAGTGCTTGAATTGTTTGTATCTGCACTTGCTTTTCTTTCTCCTCTCTCCCCTACAAGGGCCATCCTATTCTATGGTGGTTTTGTATTGTTTGACCCAGCCTTTTCTTGTTGGACTATGTGTTTGTGGTATGGATGCAGTTGTCTGTTTTTCTTTATCCTTTTGTTTTGTTTTATTAGATTCTTATTGCTGGTTTGTTTTTTGGATAGGTTGTTTATGTTGTAATTTGTTGTATACCGCCCAGAGTTCCCGTGGGGAAGTCGTACGGTTAACAAGTATAAATAAATAAATAAATAATAAATAAATAAATAAATAAATAAATAAATAAATACTCTTAACATCGGGCAGTTGTAAACAACTATTTTTACAACCATTCAAATCATTCTCAAATCTCCCCCCCCCCCTGGCATTTTCCTTCCTGACCCTCTTTTCCTATTGATTTTTATCTTCAATGATTGGCTACAATAGCAATCTGTAATTCCTGTTTTTCATTAGTTGGCTATAAATTTTAAAAAGCTGCCTAGATGCCCTGAACACATCCAGTCTTGCCTGATTTCGGAAACTAAGCAGGGTCAGCCCTGGTTAATACTTGGATGGGAGACCACCAGGGAATACCAGGTGCTGTAGGCGCCTGGAGTAGGAGCTGGCAAACCACTCCAGTATCCCTGCCAAGAAAATTCCATGGACATGAGTCACGAAGAGTTGGTCATGACTGTAATGACACAACACACACAAATTTTTTTAAAATAAGAGAAGGTAAGAAGATCTATGACATGTTACACTAGGAAAGGGTGTTTTCTTCCAGCTTGGTTTCTGGTGAAAAGGGAATATCTAATAGGAAAACAAGTCAAACTGGGGGTCAAATAAAATGCTATAATTGACATGTTACCAGAAAAAAGAAACCATGTTAGCATTTCAGCAACAACAATTCACTCCAAGCTTCATGACTGAGCAATCAGAATGCTAATGAAGCCTCTCATTACCTCTTGATGACTAATCACACACAAAAAAGCTAATTTGCAAGCTACCACAGCTTAGAAAATGCTTGTGCAACTGGCAATCAGACAACCTTATCACCAAAAGTCTTGCTGTTTCTAGGGACAAACCCTCTGCAGCATTTAGATCAACCCTTATTTTCATCACAGATGAATTGCCTGGCAGGCTGAGGGAGGGAATATCCGCACACAAGAAGGATATATGACTAATTGGAGGTTTTGTGGAGTACAAGCAAGTCAAAATTAGCAAGCCAAGTTGGCTCCTGGTCTATAGACGAGAGATGGACTGCCCCATATCTGCTGTGTTTCTTGAAGCAGGCAAAGACCTTCCTCTTCAGGTAGCTATAAGATAGTCCTGGCTGCTAATCCAAAGTAAGGGATCTTATGTGTTTGGGTGGAGGACCCAGGAAGCAGTTCAGCTGGAACTATTGGTTACACCAAAGCAGAAAGACGGCTTCATCTCCACCCCTCTTCCTTTTTCATAGGTACCTATAAGATAGTCCTGGCTGCCAGAGGCAGCACCTCTGGCATGCGCCTCGTGCACTGCACTTGGTGCCACAGGGAGTGCCGCAGATTGATGTGTAAATACACGGGGAAGATGTCGTTTTTGGAAAAGAGACTTTGCAAGGCATTGAGGGGGAACCTATTACTACTGTTCTTGGTAGAGGAAGACATGGGAATCATAGGATTCATCAACGCCTTATAAGAAGGAAGGACTACAGGGTTTTGGTAACTTCCAAGGTATCTACAAAGTTAGAATGTTCTGGAAACCTTGATGACAAGATCCCTGGACTGAAAATATTGCTAATGAATGCAAGATCAGCGAGTGGGACATCAAAAATCACCCAGGACCTGATCCTGGAAGAACATGCTGATCTCACTAGCATCACAGAGACTTATCTGGATGAGGCCAGGGGTGTTAATCTCACTCACTCTGTCCTCCGGGTTTCTCTGTAGAGCAACAGGCAAGACCAAGGGAGGCAGGGTGGTGGAGTGGCAATAGTCTATCACAAATCCATCCCTCTTACTACATGTCATATTCCCCAGTTCCCTGGATTTGAATGTATGTTCCTAAAATCCTCCTTGGGTCCTTTTTTCAAGGAGAAAGGTGGGGTAAAAATACTCTAAAATAAATAAAATAAAAGTAGGAGCCAGGGACAAGATAGGAATTCTTTTGGTATACCGCCCTCACAGGGAGGCACAACTTTTACACCTCAGCTAACTGAACTGATAACCGGGGTAGTATTGGAATCCCCCTGGCTCATCAAGCTGGGGGAGTTTAACATCCATGCCAATGCCATTCTCTGGTGCTCTTTAGGCTCAATGGAACTCCGAGCCTGGGCAGGGGTGGAAGTCAGACAAAGGCAATTCTGAGGCCCCCAGCTTGCCCAGGAAGGCCTTCGAAGGCCTAGAAGTGCTTTCCAGCAATCCAGAGGTCACTTCTGGTTCACCGGGAAGCACTTTGGGGGCCTCCGACGGGCCTGGGAAGGCCATTAGAGCGCAATTCAGTGCAGCACCAAGCCTGAAACAGACCTTTCCAGCTTAAAAGAGGCTCCAGATAGCACACACACCCCAGTCCTGACCCTGCATCTGCATATCACAGATTTTCAATCATCACAGGTCAAATCAGGTCCCTAACCACCACAATAGGCAGGGGGTTACTGTACCATACATGATTGCATTGACTAATTTCATAAGAACACCAGTGTTTTCCATGTTTACTTTCCACACCTCATAATGATTTTTTTCTTTTTGTGTGCTCTTTGTAGCTTTAATATTACCTTTTAATGTTCTAAGATGCCTCTTCTAATTCCCTGTTCTCAAAATTGAATATGCCTTAAATGTTCTGGGCTGTATATTGTCCCTCATTATTGTAAGCCACCTTGGGTCCTTTTCCAAGGAGAAAGGTGGGGTAAAAATATTCAAAACAAGTCCTCAACTGCCTGCCCCCCCTTGCCACTCAACTGTTGTCAAATTGTTTGCACTCTCTCTGTGCACACTTATCCATAGAGAACATGCAGGGATGCTGTTTCCTCTTTGTTTTGTTCCTATCTAAATGCTTAGAAAGGGTCCATGAACAGGAAATGACATCAAAGAGCGGGGTTTCTGGGGAAGGACTTCTGGGCCTCAGTTGGATTCCCCACCCTACAAGAGGAAGAGCCTTGGCAAGTGACCGGGGTGCTTGCCTGTCTCCTGGCCTGCCTGTCTCCTTCTGTATAAATAACCTGTGGAAGTCAGTTATAGCAGATAATGTAAAATAGTAGCCCAACACCTACAACAACACTTTGAAGTTCTTAGTTCATCTCTTCCTGCCAGGCAATTACTGAGATGATAAAAGCAAGATCCACAATGACAGTGTGGCACTCCAGAGTCATCAGGCTGTAGCTATGCAGTCACGTGGAGTTGTTTCCCCGAGTGACAGCCCCAAAAGCCTAATTAGAATCTAAAGTTTTAAAGATGATTTCTTTAGATATCCCTTGTACAGCCAGTCATATGCCAGCGAAAGGTCCAACGGTGCGTAAAACAACTAAATTAGCATACAGAAGGCATCTCTCTGAAACATTGCATTTAGACATAATTGGCTGTCATATTTCATTATTTTTATGTAAGAAGTGAGTTTCCAGGTATATCTTTGCATGTGCATGCAAACGGTTAGAGTGCTGCAACATGACACATACACAGTGCTCTGTAGGAGAGAAAAAAATATATTGTAGAGTTTACAAAGGCTGAGAGGAAAGGTAGAAGCAGGCTGTGCCTCCAGGTTGTTAGAAGGCAAGGGCTTAAATTAGTTGTGATTGGGTGGACAAAAAGTCAGTCAGAAGTTGCAGGGTAGTAAATAAACACAACCATGAAGGCAATGCCCTGAAGGTTTAAAGAGAAATGGGGGTAGGCATGTCACTTAGGGGAAAGTGCCATATATGTCAAAGCTCTAAATGACCTACAAAAGATTTGGCAGTTCAGGCTGAAGAGATGCTGAAGATAGCATTGTTTTTAGAAGAGCAGAAGAGAAGACAGGAAAACGCTTTGGAGAGAATAGGGAGACACTGCCTTCATATAGAGAGCCAGCCTCTTAAAAGGGCACACAGTTAGACAAATTTGCTCAGCCATTAAAGCAAGGGCTTTTTGAAAACGTTGCTCAATTAATCATGCCTTTGTGATCACCCATTTGAAATGATTGAGGGCCAAAACAGTTGTGATATTGTCCTCCTCACACTTGTAATATGCTTTCTAATTAATGAAGGTATTTCTGTACCATTTTTCTTTCCAAAATTGTCAATACAGATTGCAACACTGCAGTAATAATATTCAAGAGCCACAATAACATCAAATGATAGAATGCTAATCAAATAAAATAGCAAAATAAGAAAACATTTCAATATAATTAATGTAATGAGGAATCTGCACGGAACAAATACACCCAGGTAGAAATCACCCAACAATGGAAGCTCATCTAATTTCAGTGAGCAGATTATTCCACACAGTCACTAGAGATGGGCATGAATCGAAAAAAATGGTGTTTCATTTTTTTTGTTTTTCATTGAGGGGTCTGTTTCGGTTTGTTTTCATTTTTTGCGAATTTTTGAGAAAAATTCATTTTTGTTTATTCATTTTTTCGTTTTTCATTTTACCCACTTTCTGCGCAATTTTCAAAGCATTTCCATGTGCGGGCATCCCCCAACACTCCAGACCAGAGGAAAAACACTAAAAAATTGATGCTGGCAGAGGCATAGTATAGACTAGGTACGCAGGGAGGCTGCAAAGGCAATGGCGGGCGTTGCCCAAGGTGCAAGGCAGCTGCAGACAGACTGCACTGCAGGGCAGGGGAGGGTTCTCACTGAGAGGTACACACGCATGCACACAGGGACTGAAGCTAGAGAGAAATCTCTTCTTTCTCTCCCCTAAGAGCCAGGCTGCAGCCGGCAGGAACACAGAGACACACACCTGCCTGGCTGGCCTAAAGTGAAAATAACGAGTCGCAGAGACAGCAATCCCACCCTAACTCCCACGGAGACTGCAAGGAGGACGGGGGCTGCCAGAGCTTTTTATGCCCTCTGTGGCTGCCAGACCTGCCCAGTCTGCAACCTGGGCATGCTGTTGGTTGAAGATGTCCAAGCATTTTCATGATCCCATCACATGGCTTGCCTCCATTTTGTGGCTGGAGTGCGACATCCATTTTGTCATCCTTAAAGGGAAAAGAAAAATACATTGCAATGGGAGAGGACAAAAACAAACGTTTTAAGGACTCCAACCCCCCTGTAGGTATTATCAGACAGGATAAATAATTATTGCTGCATTTTTATGGATGTCCAGGGCATTTTTTAGCATTTAAAACAGCTCATTTCATTGCGTGCTGCCATTAATGAAAAACAAAACGTAACAAACCTAATTTTCTTGGTTCTGTTCGGTTCGTTCCAATTTCATCACAATGTTTGTTATTCATTTTGTTACATAATGAAATGAATAACGAATAACAGAAACAAAAAAAGTTCATTTCGTGCCCATCTCTATGTCAGTCACCATAACAAAGCCCACCTCCATGAGAATCAGCCAAATGTGATTCAGCCATGATATTCTAAAAAGTCTATCTTCCATAATTCTATTTGTCTGAACCAGAATAGATCTGTCTAAACAATGGGATTTACATAGGTGTTGATTTTACCATTCAACTACTGATTAAATATCTGTGCACCCCCAAACCCGAAATAAACAGGTGACACGTCATACTGGGTTTAATATTGGGCCACAACTTTATTAAATCAATTTAATCAACAGTCCCTAAATTAAAAGGAGGCCTGCTGTAGTGCAAATAAACTTTGGCCTGATTTGTCCTTCACCTTCAGGCCCTTACAATTTTAGGTAAGTTCCTACCTGGAAATGTGCTGTTAACTTTATTCAGCAGATTTCCATTCGCTGTGGAACTAACTCCCAAAGGCAGCCTTCATTAATTTACCACAACCTATTAACTTTTTAAGGCTAAACTACGAAACCCTAACTAGTTAAACTTCTATCAAAGGCTGCCCAACTCCCTTTAATGGGACCATCCAATGAACTTGCACTACCTTCCAGTTGCGACCGATGGAAAACATGACCTGCCTAGCCAAGTAGTGAGAATTGGATGGGCAAAAACTCACCATCATACAACAGCCAATCAGTAGAATGATCAAAAATTCTCATCCAGCCCCGAAGCGACCAGCTGCTCTCATTCTCACTACAACTGGGGTAGGCGGGTGGGGTGCTGCAAGAAAGCAGCAGAGGGATAAGCAATGGTGGGCTGCCTTCTTAAAGACTCCTCCAAGCCCGCTAAAAGTCCACGATCACATGAGCTGTTGCTCTTGCCGCCTGCTTGGATCAGGGCTGCAAAATGTCCCCTTCCGGGACCTTGAGCCCCGAGGAGCCACCCTTACATGAGTTGGGACTGGCAATAGGATTGAGACCCAGAATACTGATTGTTTCTTGGCTTGTTTAATAAATTGCAGCCTCAAAGCCACAGTCCACAACAGGATTGCCACATGGGGGATGAGTGCAGCAGATATTTAACAGTGATGATTCATTAGAACATTTATCAATCACTTTCCTGCTCAATAGGTCCCTCATCACACTGCAGAATATACGGTAGTCCCCCACTACATTGTGCTACATATATTGTGCCCCTGGTATATTGTGAATTTACCGGGACCACAGGCGCAGGTGAGCAACAAGGCAGTAAGCAGGTAGGAAAGACAGCAATGCTGGGGAGAGCTGAATGATTTAGGAAAAGAGGAAGACCAATATGAGATGGATTGAACTGATCAAGAAAGCCATGGCCTTGAGTTTGCAAGAACTGAGCAAGATTGTCGAGGGCAGGACATTTTGGAGAGTGTTCATTCATAGGGTCACCATCAATTGGGATAACTTGACAGTACATAGCAACAGTAACTAAATATACTCAGAAGGCTTAGAAATGTAACAACTAATTCTTTATTAGAACAAAGTGTCCCAACTTGCTTATATCTTATTTATTTTATTTTATTTTATTTTATTTTATTTTATTTTTATAGTATTTTACCCCACTTTTCTCCTTGGAAAAGGACCCAAGGCGGCTTACAGTAATGAGGGACAATATACAGTCCAGTATAATTAAGATCAAGTATTGAGAACAGGGAATTGAGTGACATCGCTTACAGCAGGCATGTCCAAAGTCAGGCCCAGGGGCCAAATGTGGCCCATTTTCAAATTCTAAGCGGATCACGGCTTCTTCTCCCCACCAGCTCAGCCTGTCACACATCTCTGCCAGCTGCCCCCTCCCCATACTGGATGGAGGCGTTAGCTTGCAGTTTTATGCTTTGCCTCCCCTCCCTGCCTCTGTCCATCCCCCAACCACCTGCCCAGCCTACCCACCCCTGGCTCCATTGTTACAGCAACCTCCCCGCCTCCTTGCATGTTATAGAGACTTGTCCAATTCTGCCCCCGGGGGCCAAATGTGGCTAAATGGTCAGCCCCCACAAAAATTCACCTCACCAAATCTTGCCCTCCTTGCAAAAAGTTTGGATACCCCTGCCTTACAGCATTAAAAGACAACATTATATTAAAGCTACAAGAGAATGCAAGCAGTTAAAGAGAGAGTAAAATTCCATGTAAAAGTATATGAGTGAGGGAAACTAACATTGAAAACATATGACATACTTTGGACTATAGAGATAAATAAGCATCATACACTCTTAAATTGTATGCTTCCCCTCTTCCACCCCCTTGTTAGATTGTTTTCTGTACTTTGTAAATCCATTAACGAATGTCTGCCAACAGTGAGCTTACTGGGGAAGCTACAGGAAATTTGTATATCAACAAAGGCAGATATTGGCCGAAATGAATTATGTTTTCCAGCACATTTCACTCAGTGATCAGTGTTGATAGTTTTATGAAAGGAAGGGGAAAAGAACATTTCTACTATTCCACTGGATTTGTGGTTTTGATTAAAACAGCACAGAGCTGGAACAAACAATGCGTCAAAAAGGATTATGTAACATGAGACGAAGAATTTCTCAATTCAACAGGAGTAGAGCTATACACAATTTTGGAAGTTGCATGTGTCTTTTTACTTTATTTTGCATATATTTTTGTTTAAATCTTTCTCCCTTCCCTCTGAAGGAGTATTCCCCCCCCTTTTTTTTTGTCCCAGAAATCAAGCTGTGGAAAAAGGAAGTCCCACCAAGAGCAACTTTCTCTGTGTTTATGACTTAGGGTGACTAAACATATAGTACTGATTCAGGCTTCCTCAGTCAAACGCCATCCACAGATATGCTGGACTAAATAAATAAATAAATCCACCATCCATGGCCAGCACAGCTGTTGAAGCAGGGATGATAGCACATGTAGTTGAAACCATCTGGAAAACCCCCACGTGGAGCTCACCAAGATCAAGTTCGAAAATAATCAACACAGGCCATCTGATGGTCATTACAGCAGCACATTATCTTGGCAACAGGTGCCTGTTTTTAATTCCTTGTTTGGAGACTTTGTTCCTAAACGTTTTGCCACCATGCTGCTGGTGTCTGGACAGGAAAGAATAAGCAGTGTGTCTTGGGAGGAATAACAAAGAGATGGTCGGAAAGGAAAGGATTTCAAACAGCACAGAACATGTCCCGAAAACAAGGTTACATGGTATCAAGCAGCACATAGGCAAAACATTAGGCATCACCAAAGCTGTGAAGAATGTATATGTTTTGTCTACATGGTTCCTTTAAACATTGTTTTGGCACAGATCCACATGGGCTGGAGATGGGGGACACATTTTCTTCCATTTCTGAGTTTAAGTGAAGCATCGAATCATAGGAGAAAACCACAGGCATTGTCTTTCACTTGTTTCACCTTTGAACCCATTGTACTGCCAGAAATGTGACTATAAACATCCTGCTGGAAAAATAAAATAAAATACAAGACCAATTGCATATGTAATTGAAAATTTGGAAAAAAACAAAACAAAAAGGGGGTTGTGAATATACTTCCCTTGGCTTTGAATGTGTGGTGTGATTATGCAAATGTAAAGCATCTTTCTTTTATTGCACTGTTCTTCTCCAATTGATGGTTTTGAATTTGTTAAAAATTTACTGCAGGTCATCTACCAACTTTGATAGGGGGTTGTCTCCATATTAAATATCTGTGTAAACTAAACTGTGTAAACTAATTGGTAACTAAAACTACGATTTTAAACTTACAGGCTTGAGACTATGAAAGCATTGCTTTGAAATTACTATGGATCATCTTTCTGAGCACATGTTCAAAGGATTATTGCCTATTGCAGTGATGGTGAACCTTTTAGAGACCAAGTGCCCAAACTGTGATTCAAAACCCACTACTTTTTCGCAAAGTGCCACTACTTCAATTTAACCTGAATACAGGTGAATGTGAAGGGGTGATGTCAGGTGCCCACAGAAAGGGCTCCGAGTGCCACCTTTGGCACCCGTGCCATAGGTTTACCAACACTGGCCTATAGAGATGGCTATCTAAAGTTTCTTACCTGGAAGTAAGTACCATTGAATTATGCCAACCCTGGTTATTATAAATAATCAATACAATTGTTGTCATTAACATGGATGTGTGACTGGCAGTGAAGAGGCAATGAAAGGATGCTAGACTACTGCAAATTTTAACAAGGAAAACAAGAAAGTTTTTGTAATTTTAAAGTGGGGGAACGGTGTCAGACAACCTCCTTGCAGGAATCATTCCAATATTGCTTGGCTATCTTTGCCAGTCTCCCTAGGAATGGATGTCTGGGGTGGAGTCAAGGCTGAATGTAGAGACTGGTTTTTTTTTTTGTGCCCAAGCATCCCCTATGCAAATTGTAATTAATGTTCAAATAAAATTTCTCCTCTTCACGAATAAAGAGAAAAGCAAATATTTCCCCCTTCTGTCAGTGTTGCAGTTCCCAAAATGCTCTCCAGGGAAGGGAACAGGCTAACCATGAAAAGGATGTTGTCTCCAGTCATTCTGAGATTGTTCAGGGTACAATGTGGTATTTTCCCCCCCCTTGGAGATTGGAGTAGATCATCTCAGTAATCACATCAACACATGTTGTGAGTATTTGTTCCCGGCTCTACTAGAATTAGAGATGGGGACAAGTTAAACAAATTACTAAATTTATTCAAAAATTACTATTGTATGAATACAAATTGACAAATTAGCCATTTTTGAAAATTTTTGAATACAAATACAAATTATGAAAATATAGATTATGAATACAAATTGATAAACCCCAAAGCATACAAATTGATAATGTTAGTGATTTTTGATTTGTTGATTATTTGAGCTATGAAATTGCCCCAAAGGCATCTAGTGATGCCAAAATTAGAGAGAAGCCCCCACTGATATTTCTCTAAAATCTCTCCAGGTTTTGTGGAGCTTAGATTTCTGGTGTCTGAGTTATGCACCCCTAAAATATCTGTCCCCAAGAATGTTTTCCCCAGGTACCTAGAGAGTCCAAACTTGCAGAGCAGCTTCCTCTGACTGTCCTCTACAATCCCTCCTAGTTTGGTAAAGATTGGGTCTCACCAAGTCAATTACTGAAATGCACTTTCATTTGGGGGCATTTTGTAGATGTATATTGTATGTCAGATGTCTGGAACCCAATCTTCGCCAAACTTGGAGGGACTGTAGACTGGAGAGTCATCAGAAACTTTCCAGGAGGTGCTGTCTTTGGAGGTATACAAGACAGATATCTGGAACCCAAACATCACCAAACCTGCAGGTCTTGTAGAGGAGAGTCATGGGAAGTGTCCTGGAAAATGTGGTGTGTCTAGCTGCATTGAAGGCCATTTTATACAATGAATGTATGGATTGTTTCATCAGCTCATCAGAAAAAAGGGTAAATTCATTTTTTGTTTGTTCACTTTGATGAATCACAAATCAAAATGAATGACAATTTTTCTGATTTGTGTTCATCTCTAACCCAAATACATTGGATTGTCCTGGTACCACCTGCCCACATACATTTGGAATTGCTTTCTGACGTCTCAGTTTGCCCTCCTCTTTTGCCTATCTTCTCCTACAATCTCACCTCCTTCATTCCTTCATCTGTTCCTTCCTTCCTTCCTTCCTTCCTTGTCCTAGCTACCCACAGGGCATGGCAGTGGCTGGGTGGGGTTGGGGGGAGAGAAGACTGTTTAGCAGAAAAATAGCCCAAAGTAAATGCAATCAAATGATACCCAACCACAAAATGCACAGACCAGCATGGAACAAAAGCAGTACAAGGGTCCAAGCAGCCACTCCTGCACTGAAGCAAATCAGAGCACCAACAGAACCCAAAGCAAAGCAAAGCAAGGTACCCCACCACCTAGCTGCGTTGCAACCAATAAAAAAGCTCAGAAAGTCTACTGTACCATTGTTGACTCTCTTTTCAGCTCTAAACAGGACCAGGGGTACATAAACCTCCATGTGGATGCATTCCAACCCTGTATCTAGGGTTGACCTATGTATGTATGTATGTATGTATGTATGTATGTATGTATGTATGTATGTATGTATGTATGTATGTATGTATGTATGTGTGTGTGTGTGTGTGTGTGTGTGTGTGTGTGTGTGTGTGTGTGTGTGTGTGTAAGAACATTTTGCAAGGCTGTCTGATGTTTTCTGCACCTAAAATCAGGAGATCAAGCAGGCATTTCTTGGAGATGTAGCATGTAAATACCTGTTTCCTTACCTCAGTGATGTGAGCTAGGTACAGGGGTTTTCCAGATTCTCATGTGTCATCATTATGTTTTGCATAGTTTGTGACTACAACAATGGAAGGTGTTTCCCTTTTCCTTTTTTTTTTTTAAAAAATCTTGTTTTCAAGATTTTTGTTTTCAAAATGAAATAAAAATAACAGGATGAATGAAAAACTAGACAGATTTCCTGTATTAAAAAGGTAGACTGAAAAGCAGGAGGGAAGAAACTCGAAAGCAAACACCTTTTGAGGAAGTACAAATGAATCGGGGGTTTAGAAGACAAATATCTGTTAACAATTCAAGGAAGAAGCAGGAAGAATGACTGAACGTGGCTATTCTTTTGTGAATCTGTGAATGAATGAAATATGTTCTCTGATCTGTAATAAATCCAAGGCAAGCAACCCTTGTTTTGCAAGAATTCCCCCTTTGTGGTTGCATAGCATCTCCCAGTAACCTTTCTCCAGTGGTTCTCCTCTCTTTGGCCCATCATGTCGTTACTATTTGGGGCAGAAATTGAAGCCCCCAAAGCCAGAAGAACCTATAAATCAGGCCCTCAAATGTAGAGGGAATAGTTTGCCATCCTTAGAAACAAGGGAAATATTCTACCATCTTATGAACCTCCTTTGTTTTATATATATATATATATATATATATATATATATATATATATATATATATATATATATATATATATATATATATATATATATATATATATATATATATATATATATATATATATTTTAAAACCAACTGGAATTTAAAATCACCCAACTGGAGATTCAGCTTTAGCAATGAGTATGGAACTATTCAGAAATACTTATAATGTTCTGATATCTGCTTCATACATTTTAATTCATGCCTCCCATACAAAGCTGAATAATGATTTAGTCAAAAACAGTTACATTCCCCACCAATTAGTGATCAGAATTGAAATGAAAGAGGAGCATGCCGCACAGGAAGCTGACATTGGTGCATTGGGCAGCAGAGTCATTTGTATTTGTTCTGCTGTCAAAAGCTTCTGTTTTCCTTCCATTGTTTTACCGAGCCAAATGATACGACCTTTCATATTTTGACAGATGAAGTAATTAAAAATCCATGGATACATGGTATTGATTTGCTGTTCCAAAACCCACAACTTTTATTGAAACTTCTTCAGTCCCAAAATATATGTTCAAAATCCACTGAAATGTGCTGTTGATTTGATGTACCAAAAACACATAACTTTTAATAGAGCTTCATTTCCTAAGGAGTAACTATTGATTCATAATAATGGCTCTTTATCCCTTATGCAATATGATGTGACATGTTAGTCCCCTAGAGCCGTGTTTTGTTTCAGAATCCACATAGAACCAGACCTATAAGGTAGGCATTCTACAGTTTTAGAAACTGAATAGTTATAAACAATGTCCTGAAGTTTCAGCCTCTTGATACATATTCCTTCCTTCCTTCCTTCCTTCCTTCCTTCCTTCCTTCCTTCCTTCCTTCCTTCCTACACACCAAACATGACTCTCTTTTCCATTTTTGCAGCCTGTCAGTGGGACACTTTGGCATCAACATATTTCATTCCATTACTCAATGAATCATAATTCTGAGATGATGAAGTGGGACATACTCTGACTATTGATTAAAATAGCTGCATTGTTGGGGGACCCGGCATTGGAATGTTTGGTGGGTTCAGGAAATACAAGACATGAACATTGAAACCTTGTGCTAATGTTAGTCTTAAATGCAGCACTAATTTTGCTATATCCCTCAAAACACTTAACTTCTAACAGGAGAAGAAAATGTCCCACAAATCATCAGATAATGTTTTCTCCGGAGGTTTAATGCTGTGTTTTTATTAATGAAGTCATCGGGAGAACCAGAACAATATTATGGCATGTTCTACCATACTCTAGAAATAGGTGTGTTGAGGCTATACAGCCTGAACTGAGGATTTTTCCTGCCATTTGTTGTGTTTCTCTAGGTTTCTTTGTGATACAGCCAGCCTACCAAGCCAAAATTGAACAGGAATTGGCTGTTTTTAAATGTCCACCCATGAACCATTTTCTTTTACTGTCCAGAGTGGGTGTGCCCTCTGATGCATGTTTGGCAATGACATGCATGTGATTGTCCATCCTACTTTTTGAAATTTCTGGCATTTGGCCTTCTGGAGGCCAGTTTTTAAACACATTCTCTGTCTCTCTCTTTCTCTCTCTCTCTCTCTCTCTCTCTCTCTCTCTCTCTCTCTCTCTCTCTCTTGCAAAATCTCTCACAAAATCTCTCTCTCTCCCCCTGTACCTTCAAGACATGGACCAGATTTATTTAGTTCAGAGGGACATATCATAATAGCCATTTTGGGATTACCTTATTACAGTTTTGTCAAGCACACAGTGCAGGCTTCTTTTCAATTGGAACCCTTTTGTACCACAGATATTTTATTTATTTATTTGTTGGATTTCTATATATCTAGCCAGAAGGCTACTCTGAGCGTTTTAGATTTTAGAACAACAAAACAAATGATACAATATATAAATATAAAATGAACAAAATTATGCAAAATTATACAAAAATACAAGAAAGCCAAACAAATGGCAACTGTTAATTATAAACATTATATAATTATAAACAAACTATAAAGGAAGAACAGTACTACTTAAGTAGCCTTTTATAGTACCACTGAATAATGTAATGAGTACATGCCCTAAGCACATCTGATCTCGCTTGATTTCGGAAGCTAAGCAGGGTCGGGCCTGGTTAGTACTTGGATGGGCAACCACCAGGGAATACCAGGTTCTGTAGGCACCTGGAGTAGGAACTGGCAAGCCACTCCTGCCAAGAAAACTCCATGGACATGGAGTCATGAAGAGTCAGTCATGACTGTAACGACACACACACACACACACAGAGAGAGAGAGAGAGAGAGAAAGCAGGAGTAAAATGTTGGGCATATGCATGCTTATGATATTAATATAGTTAGACATGAGCCTAGCATATGACATCTCTTGAGCTGGGTCACCAGGTCCACATATCTGTGTGATGTTCATACCAGGTCATAGATACACTGGGACTCTAAGTTATTCATCCTGACAAGTCTCTTCATTTCATTTGGTCTACTCTAAGTAGGACTAACACTAGATAAAATACTTGGCTATATTTGGAAGCCAAAGGATCACTAAAACTGTAATTTTAAATGCACAAGGGCTTTAGGACAGATGTAGGGGGGATGTGTTGTTTTTAATAACAGTGCTTATTCCCATAATGGAAACAGTACTGAGCCCACGGATATTTTTTACAGAAGCCTTTGCTATGACTAGTTTTCAAAGAAAAGAGGTTAAGGGGGAAAATACCATTTGTTGTTTCCTCAAAACTATTTTCTTTCATAGAATTGTGTTTCCCAATGTTTTTGTTTCTTGCTTTCTCTAGTCATTTTTGATAGAAAATGATAGTTAAACAATGAAACTGAACAAAGTGTTCCTGCATAATTTAGATCTTTGAAGGACTTCCTTCAGGTCCCACTTTTTAACAACTTGAGTTTGTTTTTCTTTTCCAAAAAAGAGTGTACAGGTGTGACTGCATTGATGTATGGTGTCCCTTCCTTGTGTTTAGACATTATACAGTGACTAGGTTGAAAACAAAGGGACACTTTCTCATCTCTGAATCATGTTGAAATCTAGTTTTACTCTCTGTTTAGGTAAAATAAATAGCTTCACAGAGGTATTTATGTGCTGTACTTAGCAGAGCTGTTTTGATTATCTAATGCATTTTTGGTTTGATCATAAGACTTACTGAGAACGTCATAACATAATCATCTCCAGAGGCTACTCCGTCCATCAGGTGTCCTCAGGGTTGTAGGGTTCATGCCATTGTTCCCTGAAAACAAACGAGATACTGCAAAGGAAGGAGTAAGAGGTTTCTGTAAACAGAAAGGAATGTTGAAAAAAAAATAATGAACGTGAACTTCATGAACTTTCAGTTATAACAGTACTTATCTGTAATGAGTTCTGAAGTCTATGTGTGCCTTTGCACATGCATGCATAAACACACATGTAATTTTTAAAAATATAAATTAATCTTTTTTTATAGTGTGCCATCAAGTTGGAACTGTCTTATAGCAACCCTAATAGGTCTTTCAAGGTAAGTGAGATACTATACTTAATGAGTGGCTTTACCAGTTCCATTCACCCACTGAGTTTCCATGGCTTGAGTCAGCACAGATTTGAAACTTGGCCCCCTCATCCATCACTCTATTCGCTGTACCACACTAGGTATCAAGTTTATCCTAAGGCTGCCTTTAATGGTAGAACCCACTCAAGGCATCTTACATAGTACTATCTGATACAATGAATAAAACAACACAAATCAATACATGCCAACGGTAGTAAACATCCATCTCAGAAAATACTAATCGGAGCTAAAAAAAAATATCCATTTAAAGCAAACTCAAGAGAAAAGCAAAGAAAGTTGAAAAGTCTGTAGAGCTTTTGTAAAGGTCTGCTGTGATGCTATGTTGGTTGAAGCCATCTGACATCCAAAGGACTGACCGTTGAACCTTACGTCACCCACACTGGTGATAAGAGAGTATGTAAGAGACTAACTGAAAGTCATCTATAGACCTCATTTGCTGTGCCTGGAAGCAGTGCACTCTCAACAGAAAAGGGCTACCTTATTATTCTAAAACAAGTTTGTCTCGAACTGCATTGGCCTTGCTTGCCATGGTTTGCACTTGGTTTGTTGCAAAGGGGCATCTTTGTCTGATGTCTTGGACATGTGGCACTGAAAGATTTGGATGCCCCTAACCCAAACTTCACCAAACCTGCCTGGATAGTAGAGACAAGTCAGGGAAAGCTTCTCTAAGATTTTTATGTCTCTAGGTACTTGGCTGTTTTATAGGGTTTTAGGGCCTTTTCACACGACCCCTAAGATCCGCTGGTCCCTTAAATTCGGACCAAAGATCTTAGGGGTTCGTTGCCCTTCCTTCCTCCCCACCAGAGAAAGAGGGGGGAAAATGCAGCTCACCTGGAGGAGCTTCCCGGAGCTCCGTTTCGCTTCTGTTTCTCTTCCGTTTCTCTTCTGCTTGCTTTTTTTCCTCCCACCTCTTCTCTTAAAGGGGCAGGAGGCAAAAAAAAAACACAAGCAGAAGCCAGGAGAGCCCCGCACTGACCAGATTAAATCCGGACCTGGGGATTTTCACCCACCTCAAGCAGGTACAAGAAAGTGCAGCTGGGTCGCGCTTAGGTGGGCGGGGTCACACTTAATTGTCTGCAAAGTCTGGAGCTGGTGGGTAAACACTTGTAAGGTCCGGACCTTGCAGCCATTTCCTGTATAAAGGCTCTTAAAGGCAGGATGAACTGAAAAATTGATGTGTCCATTCAGTGGGAAAAATTAATACATTCATGATTCATCAGTGTTGATGAATTATGACTCCATTCTGATTTGTGCCAATCTCTAATGCTAATTACTGGAGGAGAGTTTCTAGCTGACTGCCCTCTCTTCTTACAGAAGTTTATCTTGAAAACAACTTTGAACCAGACAGGCCAAAATAATACCGTCAAAGGACTACCCTCTTTAAGCTAAGACACCTAGACACATTTTAGCCCTCCAATGTTATGCAAGATTAACAAACAACAGTCTGTAGTGTTTCCAGTTGCTCAGCTGCATATGTCCACAGTTGGACTGTTGTTTTGCAGAATGAAATTTGAACCTTTGTTAACACCACTCTACCTTCTTTAACTGCCTGAAGCTATCAAATTTTAAACATTGTGTGCCGTACCCTGTGATGCAGGGGGGGGGGGTCATGAGAAGCCACATGCAATGTTTAAAATGATTTTTAGCCACAGATGACTTGCCTCAGTGTCTAAAAGTATTGACCCGAATATAAGCCTAGGCCCCATTTTTTTCAGCCCAAAATTAGGGCTGAAAAACTAGGCTTATATTCAAGTATATACAGTACTTATTTTGTCTTTAGAGGCCTGCCATAATCTGAAATCCTAGAGTTATATAGTTTCGATATAAATCTGGAACAGATAAGAGGACTGCCATAAAAATGTCTCCTCAAAATGCTACGCCAAATCAGGCAAGAGGCAGGGCAAGCACTCCCATAGGGAAAGGACAGAACTGACATCCCTAGTACAAGTGGTACCTCAATTTATGAATTTAATGTGTTCTAAATGCATGCTCTTAAGTCGAACTACTCTTAAATTGGGGTACCTATCTAAAAAATGGGAAAAAATAAGTTAAAAAATCCAAAAAATAAAAAAAATTATAAGTCGAGCAGACCATATCTAAAATTTGTAAGATGGCAGTTAAAATGCCAACGGTTTTCCACTCTTAAGTCAAATTGCTCTTAAGTCGAGCTGCTCTTAAGTCGGGTTACCACTGCACATGGAGTGAGGTCATTGCCATAAGTATCAAATACTGGAAGGCAGCCATAGGAGGTTAAAATCCAGTTGACATGAGTATTCAACATAAATGGCAATGACGTCATCTTTTGGTGATGTTAATCTGTAATTTAATTTAATTTAATTTAATTTAATTTAATTTAATTTAATTTAAAACTTCCAATTCACCTCTTCACGTTATGAGGCTTACTACAGATCCCTTTTGCTCTGAGGAAGCCTTGGGATGCAGGGAGACTTTAATATTGGAAAATCACTCCAGGGAGCAACCCAGCAGTGATTCCCCAATAGTAAAGGCTCCCTCCCTGAACCCAAGGCTCCCAATAGCTTCCCAAGGGAAAAAGGGAAGCCATCTAGGAATCTAGTCAGTCTCAGAACCTGAGGTGGGGGCGGGGGATAGGAAGATTTAAATTAAATTAAATTAAATTAAAGATTAACATTGCTGGGTGGTGCTACCATTTACACCTAGTGGAGCTGTATGATAAGATTTCAGCCAGTTTGGCCGTTACTTCACGAAGTGCCTCGCTTCGAACCGACCTTGCCTTCGCTGTGAATTCGGTGGCGGTCACGTGGTCTCCCTTCGATCGCACCCCTGTTTATCAGTGCTCACGCGCTGCATTTTTACTACCGAATCGATTACTACCTCATGTGCTCCCTTCGCATTAGGACGCCGCTTTGCAACGTTCGCTTGTTCCCATCCTTTTTTTAAAAAAACTCGGCGTATCGATGCATCAATACTTGGCTGTCATTTCCGACAGAGCTGGTTATGTGTCTAATCTGGTGGTGGAGAGAAGCGGGCTTGAACCCCCCCCTTACATGCTTGAAAGCCAGCAGGGTAAGGGACTCCTGCCCAACCTCTCCCCTTTGGATGCGTCTTTCCTCCCTCCCCATTCCCTTCTCGCTCCTGGAAGGTGTGTGGTATGATTTTCAAGTCCTCCCTCTGATGCAGACCCGACCGGATCGCCCGGCAGCGGAACTCCCTGGGCGTCCCACGAGGGGACGGAGGTGATCGGGCTTTAGGGTGCGTTGCCGAGTCGGAGCGCACGCGCGCGCGCAGTTACTGCTTCTCGCCGCGCTGAGCATCTTCAGTTTGGAAGCCGAAAGTGTCGTTTGCAGAGTTTGGATATTTAAAAAAAAAAAAATAAAAAAAACCCGAGTCCACACGTCACGTTGGGAGCGAAGCGAGATGCGAAGCGAAAAGATTCCCGGCCGCTGGCAGGGGAACCACTCACCCCACTTGGAGCACGGTAAAGGGGGCGTGGTCGGGGTGGCATCGCAGCCAAAAAGGAGGAGCGTGCGGACTGAAACGATCGATTCGCACAGAAAGGAGGGGTTGCCGCGAAGCGAGCGGTTCGTGAAGTAACGGCCCTGTTGGGTGTCTCCTACTAATGAAGTGCCACAGGTATTCTGATGATGTTCTCCCACCATCAGTATTGAGATAGGATTGGAAATCTTGTCTTTTCCATCTGGTGCCAAAGTTTCTCAGGCAAATATGGGGTGAGAAATAAAGTCCCCAAATGCTGCCTGAATCATGTTGGTCTCCCAGCACCTGTTGGCTTTACAGACAACTGTTCATAAGGCCCTCCCAAAGAAAGTGAGGTGATGAACTCAGCAATTACTGGAAGTAGGGAAAATATCCAGACCTTTGATCCTGTGTTCCCTGACAAAGCTCTCAACTGTTGGAGGACAGAGATGACCACTGGCTCTACTGAACTAGTCATCTGCTTCAAGAAACGTGGAGAGCAATGTCCTATTAAGCGTATTGAAGTAAGACTCAGTGGCCAGTGACACCTCAACCATTCTGTTGTCACCATGCCCATGACTTTAGGCAGAACATTTTCATAGGTCATCTTTGTTTTAAGGAGTCCACATTCACATTCTGCTTCTTGCCCACCTTGGCCTAAATGGCCAGGAATTAAAATATGCTACCTCTCTCCATGTTATTGACAATATGTGATTTTAAAAAAAAAAGGGGGGGAGGTAGGAAAGAGATATTTAGCTTAGTTCATGCTGGGAACACTGGAGTAAGCAGTCCCCAGAAAGGCTTTTGTTCAGTACCAGCCACTGGGCACCTATCATTAGGGAATGCTGGTTTGATATTTTATGATCAAAATATTGTACGAGCAGAGGCAAGCTGGAGGAAAAAAATGACTTTGTGGTGTCATCAGCATTGTGAGTATCCGGGTCTGCCCCCCACCCCCATTTTGCTTCTTGATTTCTAGTTTAGTATCACTGTTGGAATGTAAACCAGAGTAATCAGAGTGTAAGCATGTTTTTGGAAATAAGCGCAGGAAGACCTCTTGAGCAGGCTTAATCTCTAAGGTGCAGCTTGGCAGACAAGCATGCTACCCACTTCTCCACAAACCTGTTCCCTGACATTTGCTGAAGTTCTAGGATATGTGTAGTCCGTCTTTAGGTCGTTGCTCAGTTCCCTCCATGACCCAGAACTAACCCTGAAGAAGTTTTCTTAAACCTCCACTTTCTTTTCTCTCCTCTCTTATAACATAATAATTGGACAGCAAGAAGAGGGAAATGTTACTTTGTGGGATTATCGACTCCAGAGCTACCTTCCTAATACAGACAGCCAGTGGCAATGCTGGCTGGGGGATTCTGGCCTTTGTAACCCAAAAGCTAGCTTTCCCAAGCTGCACCCAGTTCTGTTTACTCTGAGTAAGTAGCAGTGGCTACATAAAGCCTCCATCTACATTCTTGGCCTGCTACCCAGGATAATTTAATCACTAGTACCAAGGTGTATTCCTAGGACTTTCTGTATATAGTGCCTCCATTTTATTACTGATATATGCACAGGGACTTTCCCAAGCATCTTTTAAATACTTCCTCCTTCTCCATGGAGACACTGCTCCTTCTCTAAATCATCCTCCCTCATTCTTCCTAATTGTGCTACTGTGCATCCTGGCATTTACCAACAGGTAGTTGCAGGAATCTCTGTGGAAGTATACTTGTAAAAAAGAGAGAACATTTCAGGGGTTTGTCCTCCCCCTCTGGGGTGAAAGGGGGAAATGAGCCACTTGGATAGCTCAGTGATAGACATGGGCACGACCAGAAAAAATGATGTTTCGAGTTTTCATTTGTCAGAACGGGTCCGTTTCGAGTCATTTCTGTTTGTCGCGAAATTTTTCAAAAATGTGTCGTTTTGTTTGTTGTTTGTCATTTGTCGTTTCCACCGTGATTTAGCGCGATTTGACTTCCCAGAGCATAGGGGCGTCCCACGATCAGGGCCGGCACTAGGTGTTTTTGCGCCCTAGGTGGTGGGCAGGGTGGGGGGTGGCGGGGGGGAGGTGCGGGCGGGCGGCGGTGGCGGGGGGGCATGGGCGGGCAGTGGCTGCCGGCAGGCGAGTGGCGGGTGGCGGCGCGGGCCACAGGCGGGTGGCGGCGCGGGCGGACGGGTGAGTGGGCAGTTAGAATATCACTTAGGATAGAGGTTCTGTTCTTGGCTTGCACCCCAAATGTGTGTGTGTGCGCAAGCAAATTGAAGTTGGGAAAAGAGAAAATAAATGGTAGTATATAATATATTTTTAAAATAAATCCACACCTCCCACTCCCAGTCGAACCTCCCCCTTTATCCAATATCAGAAAAACATCCTCACAAACTACCAGAGAAGAAATAAAGAATAAACTGCTATTCCCTTCAGCAGACAAAGCTGCAGGGAATCAAAGAAATTATTTTCTAAATTCAATTCCCTCCCTCCCTGCCTAACTTAAATCCTAAAGCCTCCAGCCTCCCTCCTCAATCTCGATCGGATCACACCAGCACCAGCAGCCAGCCCTCCTCCCTCAACCACATCCATACACCTGACTGCGATTTCTAGAAGGTGCCTCGGCTTTTTATGTCCTCCGAGACATCCAGAAGTGTCAGTCAAAAACCTGGTGATGCCATTGTTGGAATGGTTCAAAAAATTTGCATGGTCCCATCCCATGCCCAGCCCAAATGGGCAGGACTAAAATAAAAATAAAAATAAAAATAAAATAAAATAAAATAAAATCAATACGACGTTTTATTGCTATAAAAAACCCACTGCTGCTACTATTAAAATTCAGGCATTTAAAATAAATAAATTTCACATGTTTCTGTGGTGATTTGGTGATTCTTTCGAAAGAAAAATTGCGGTCGCCATTTTGGATCCCCCCCCCACCGCATGGCATGGCGAGACGACGAGGATGACCCCCCCCCCCAGCCTGGTGCAAGCAGCCCAGGAGAGGAGAAGAGGGGGGGAGGCCGGGGACCCCCCAGAAACCACCCCTCTGGTAGGTGGCAAAGCCTCAGGCAGGCATATTTTCGCCTGCTTTTTTGGCCGGGAGTCAGGGTATTTTTTTAAAAAAAAAAAACTTTTAAAAACTTTTTCTGTGCTTTGCATTGCGCAATCGCCGTGATGCCACAAACGGAAATGAAAAACCCGACCAAATTTTTCTTTTTTCGGTTCGAGTTCTGACGGCTTAATTATCGTTACCGTTTCCATTACGTAACGGAAACGATAACCGAAAATGGAAACGACAATTTCACCGAGTCATGCCCATGTCTACTCAGTGAGTTAGATATCTGGCTGCAGAACCAGAGGTTGGGAGTTCAATTCCCCACAGTGCCTCATGAGAAAAGAGCCAGCCTTTGTATCCTTGGGTATCCTGTCCCAAAAGTGGCTTCAGAGGAAGGGAACAGTAAACCATTTCTGAGTACCTTAAAAGCCCTTGAAAGGATGGGCAGCAGTCAGCTAACTGACTTGATAGCACACAATGCTATGTTATGTTGAAGGGAGGAAGGGGGGGATATTTTCCAGTATTTTATGGGCTTTTGTATCTACCCATTTGTGTGGGCCCCTCTCTCTGCCACTCCCATATGATGTGGTCTGCAAACTCTGGACCGACCAGAAGCTATTCTGCACACTATGCTTTCTTGGCAGTGCATCTCCATTTCAATTGGAAACATTTCCAGTAAGGTAGCTGTGCAACAGAGGTGCAACAAACAAAAAACCAACAGTAATGGGTGTTGTGCTACAATGAGCAATGGATTTTATCTGGCATAAGCTGTAGCTCACTTCTTCAAATGCAACTGCAGCAGTGAGCCGCAGCCCATGACACCTGAAGCCACAAATGCTGGTAACCTTTACATCCACAGAGGGAATATCTCTCTGAGGGCAGACGTTTTCTTGTTAAGCATCTTGAGGACGATCTATTTGGGTGCTTCCTGTTTTGTTCTTGGGGAAACCCAAGAAATAGCAATTTCAAGCCATTGGGGGGGTGTTGTATAGCATATTGGGTGTGTGATAGGGACTAAAACTTGTTCTCAAGACCAATAAAGGTACAAAACTCCAGTTCAAGGCCACCACATACATCAACCTATGTTTTTCCTACAATGCTATTTAATTTGAGATTAGAGATTCAAGAGAGGTACAGAAATTCCCTGAGACCACAACTGGTGCCCCAAGACTTTGCAGCACTATTGTGCGTAGTAAGTCCTCCTAGCCTGGCTACGAATGGACCAACCTCCCCTTGTGTGAACTAACCCCTCTATGAAAGGATTATACATGAGACTCCTATCATATCCCAATAAATAAATAAATAAATAAATAAATAAATAAATAAATAAATAAATAAATAAATAAATAAAATGTAGTCCCTGGTTGACCAAGACCACTCCATACCTACCCTGTCCCTCATCCGTGATGTTATATGGACAGTGGACACATCCAACAATGGGCCTAAAGGACCAATATAGGTGCTCACAGAAGCAAAAAGCAAGAATAGAAATGCTAGTCTGACAAGAACATAATTAATCAGATTAAGTCCTGGTGGTAAAGTAAAATCCTGCATACTCAGGCCAAAAGACTGAAAGTTGCCCATGATTACCACTAGATATGGGGATGAATTTTAAAAAATGTGATTCATCATGATTTGTGATTACTCAGGGCTGATGAATCAGTGACTCAATGAATTTCCAGTGACAACTTGACAAATCAATAAATCGATTCATCTCACTTTTAAAATGCTACAAAAAGGTCACCCTGGAATCAAGAACCCCAAATTTTCAGAGATAGTTCTGCCTCACCTGTACAAGCCCTGCAAGTTTGGTTGAGATTGGGGTTCAGAAGTTCAATCTATGTATCTCCAAAGAAGGCCATCCCAGAAAGGGACTTCCAAGTACGTACAGCCACCAAACATGCACAGAGGCTTCTCACAATTTTCCTCTACAATCCCTCTAAATTTGGTGATTCAAAAATCTGAGTTATACAACCATAAAATGGGGGGAGACCTTAGCAAAGTGCCCTTTATCAACTAGATTGGGGAACCCAAATCTCCACCAAGCATGGAGGGACTGTAGAAGAGACTCATAAGAAGTTTCTCTGGATGTTTGGAGTCTCTAGGTACCTGGGAAGAACTTTCCTGGGGGTTGCTTTTTGAGGCTACATAATTCAGATGTCAAAACAACAACAACCAATCTCTACCAACTCTGAAGGGGTTTTAGAGGAGCATCAGGGGATGCTTCCTTCCAATGTTAGTGTTCCTGGGTGCCTTTGGGGCCATTTTATAGCCTGACAAGATAACTAATCAAAAATTGTTAAAATATGTCAGTTCATATTAATTGGGGGACTGTATTTATGATGAATATGAATTGGCAAATGTTGACAATTTGGCAAAATTTATCAGAAAATGTGATTCATGTTTCAATTTGTCCTCATCTCTATTTAGCTCTAATGTTGTGTCCTCTGTTGAACAATTATCAAGGAACAGTGAAGAACGTGGCACAAACAGTGAGATAAATACATGTCTAGGCACTTCCTTAGAGATTCTCTCGCACAGAATTCCACAGCCAGCATGGTTACCACCATGGTTCTCAGATAGCTTCAATAGTTACCTTTTTCTGTCCACACTAGGAATTAGACAAACACAGACTTCCTTGTTTTTCTAAAAAGCTGCTCTAAATTGGAAGCAGAAAATTAGTGATTAGAAGCACCTCCATTCAGCCAAACCATTTGTACTACTTCAAACTGCAGATTATTAGCAAGAGCTGACATTTGGGTCAGTGCTGTGTGGCACAGATAGCTAAGCAAACCATTTGCCTGATAGGCAGCACATGAAAAGCTTGTTGTTAGTTTGTCCTGTTTTGTTTCATTTTACTAGTATTGTAAAAAAAATGGTACACTGATGTTGATCAGGAAACATTTTCAGAACATGTACGTCAGTGTATTTGTAGCTCTCAGACTATTTCCCTTATACATGTGCTATTCATGGGCTGTGTGACGTCAACCAGGGAAGGTGAGAGGACCAGAAAGCTTTCATACGAGTTCCAGCATTGACCGCTGATTTGCACAGTGATGAAGGGAGATTAGGTGATGAAGACAGATTAAGTGATTTGACATGGCCCACAGGTTTTCCACCCTTCCTAGTATTCACTGACAAATCTATCACAGCTCTTCATGACAACTAGTTCCGTACTTCTCCAGTCATGATGTGGTAGAAGCACGTAGATTTGGTTTGTGATAGCCAGGCTATGTTCCCAATGTTTAAAGCACTTCATTATTTGAATGTTTTGTCCCACCATCCTGAGCCGCCTCCTCCCTTGTCATGTTTAAGAAATTTTAGTAAGGAAATGCCTGTAGTTATTAGGCAACCTACAAAAATAATGTAAAAATAACAGGGACTCTATTTACAGACCACACTTAAAACTGGACACACACACACCATCTTTAATATTTTCTTCTGTTTGTACATGCAGTTGATAAATGTGTCACCCTCTTAATTTGATCTCTAAAATATAATAATAATAATAATAATAATAATAATAATAATAATAATAATAATAATAATAATAATAATAATAATAATAATAATAATAATAATAATAATAATAAATAGGTATAAATTTATATAATGTGTGTGCATGTGTTTGCCAATATAGTCATGACAATATCATCATCATCATCATCATCATCATCATCATCATCATCATCATCATCATTTTAGAACTGCAAAGCTGGCGGGATAATCAATGGATTATGGATAATCCAATCCAGTCATTACAGAGACCTAAACCACTCAGTCATGGTGTCAACTGGTTTTTGTTTGTTTCATGTTTTAGATTTAATTAAAATATTATTGTTTTGTCACTGAATGGCCAATATTGTGGGTACCATTTCAAGCTTCTTCAAGTTCACTCCAGATACAAAAGCAAATGCAATTTAAAACCCAGATTTAAAAAAATGCAGGGTCTTTTAACATGGACTCGGTTTTATAATGGGCTTTCACTAGACATTAACAGTCCAACATTTCAGCTATTATAGCACTTAACTCACTATGAATTTTGGTTGGAGCTACAGCGTGGCTGTGTTTATAGCTGATAAATTTTCAGACTTGCTTCTATTGCAGATTAAAAATGCATCGGCATAATGCATTGTGCATCTCAGATGCTGTTTGCTTTTAATATAGCGAAGGGTTGCAGCAAACTGGTTATAAGTAGATGGCATGCAAAGAACATGACTCACTAGGCATTAATTAAACTTGCTAATCACATGCCAAGCTTTAATGGATAGAACTGGCTGCTACCTGGATATTTGATGTATCTATAACCTGCACCTGTAAATGTGACTCACTTGTCACGTGACCCTGAAAGACCATCTGGCAAGGCAGTGGAACAAAGGGACAAACAGAGGAGGACAAGGAAAGAACGCTGATAGGGAAACAAAAATGGTGTGTGTAAAAAGGTGTACTGTACATCCTGTGTTCATTTTGTAAATAGTGAAGACTTGGAACAGAGGCAAAACAAAATGCACACAGGGATTTCCTTGTTGCCAGCAATCCTTGCTATGAAGTAGATCACACAAGTAGCAACAGGTACTGGACAATTCATTCTGTATGAATACCCCACAGAAGGGTAAAGCCTTTGCTCTCCTAAGCCAACTCAGATTCCCATTTTAATGCCATTCATGAGTTGTGCAGGTAACCACATTTGTCACATATACGCTGATGGGTACAGCATGAAGGACAATATAATGCAAAGCAATGAAATGTGTTTGTTAATTTGTACTAGATGTGCATCAGGGAGTCACAGGTAATCAGAGATCTCCAACACATGATGGACTGTGCTTTTGCAGATGCTGGAGAAGATGTTGGAATGAAGAGATACTCTGTGTGTCCACTTTGCCCTTTAACCAGGACCAGACGTAACAGGGAAGAAAAACAACTCCAGTTCTGATTTACTTGCTTTTACTTAAGCATGAACCACAGATGACCTATGGGGTCAGGTGACCTACCAGGCCCACACATCATACAAAGTATTCAACATATGTGTGGAATGGCTACTTGGCTTTTGTGGCCATCAAAAACATCTCTCAACTTGATTTCAGTTCTTGTGGAGAAAGAGGTCCTCCACCCTGACCCAAATCTATTCTGCTTACCCCCAGGTACACTTGTTGGCTGTTTATCTTTTCACTTGTGTTGAAATAAGATTCTTTTGCCAGTCTCTTCAGATTTTGTACAGGGGACTGGCAAGGTACCATCTTATATTTGCTATAAGCAGCAAAAAGGTTTGAGGCTGCTCTGTTCCTTCCTGAGGAAACATTTAAAAAGCAGCACAAGACCTGGGTTTATCTATTTTTGTAGGGTTCATCCCAGTTTCAGATGACAGAAGGGTTATTGGGAATCACCCTTGGAACTGGACAACGCTTGCATCTGAATGGCAGCAATGGCAGTCTCTCATTATGCTTTCTTTGCCATGTGTACCTTGGGAGTCCCGAGGCTTTACTGGAAAGTTCAGAGTAAGCTTATCATCTAGAAGAAGAAGAAATTTCATTCATTTTTTTCCTGTGAGGCTTTGCCTTTCATAGCGAGTTTCTGATTAGTATTTCTGTCTTTATCACAATCCGAGTTATTTAATACAGAAGAGGTCCCTAAAGGTTTGCTTTTTATGAAGAAAGTCCAAGCTGCTTTATATAGGTTCATTAATTTTTTTTGTTTAATTCAATTCTTAATATAAGTAAATATTCCAATTTCTAGCTTTAAAGTATTTTGACATTATGATTTCCTCTTTGGTTAAAAACAGGAACAGTAGTATTGGATATCACGTGATAGTAGCTGTGTATAATCTAGGTAATTGCCTCCTCTATATCTATCACCTAAATACCACTAGGGTGTGTTAGCAAGAGATAACAGTTACAAATGCTCTATATTGTCCCATTCATCTGACATCTCTCTCGAGAGCATCACAGTCTAATGCCAACTCTCCTCTCTGTTCTGGTTTGCAGATCTACTCTTGTGCAAATATCCCTTCCATTCCACTCTTGGTGAGAAACATATTTCTGCTGCTTTAAACTGATGGAAACCTTAAGTTTTACCTTGTGGCTACTGTTGTCACCAAGCCATTCCTGCGTAGAAATGCACTGCAGTGTTTGACTCTTTTCCTGCCCTCTGCCCCCTGGGAAAGCAGAGGGAGATGTCTGCCTGAAGCAGCAGAAGTTACAGGACAGAAAAAATAAAGATTCACATGGATGGTGGCAAGCAGCAGATCCAAAAAAATGTCCTCTGTTGCCGAGGGCTGCGACCTTCATGGGGTACAACCTGTTGGCTATATCTGGCTGCCGAATGCAAGGCTAGATGCTCCTTGTCCTGAAGCACCTGCACAGGTACTGTCACTGATGTAGCTACTCTCATGTACTCACTTGCAGAAAGCACAGTCGTCCCCTGCCATTTCGCGGTTCATATATGGCAGTCCCGGTATATCACAGGACTGCAATATATGAAGGCAAAGACCCTTGGGGCAAGCTGCATGGGCCTGTTTAAGGCCTCCTGTACTTACCCCAGGCCTGGTGCTGCCCTGAGCAGGCCTCTGACAGGCTTCCCATGCCTAAGGTAAGTGTAGGAGGCCCCAGATAGCCTCCCCCAGTCCCAACCCAAACCAGCATCAGCATATTGCAGATTTTCCTTTATCGCGGGTCAGGTTAGGTCCCTAACCCCTGCGATAAATGGGGGATTACTGTACCCCATTAATAATCTCACTTGCACCAAGTACATCATTAATAATCTTGTCTTGGACAAAGGTATATTTGGCACGATAAAGCCCACCCCGCACCCCTAACATAACTTACTGCTTCCTAGGCTGATGGAGAAATGTGTTCCTGACACTGGGGATGAAGATTCAGCTTCAAATGAGGGTAAATGTCATCTTCTCCTTTACTTCAGTCAACAGAGTTATCTTGGGCCAGCCTTGCTCATTTCTCTGTGCCCGTCTCTGTCTCTGTTTCTATACATAGGCTTGCTGTGGGTGTCTTCTGCTAAGTCAGCTTTTTCTAGTTCTTCGAGTATAGCAGGTGCCTTAGAATCTTCCTTGAGATACTTGGACGTGATTGGCAAGGTTTCCACAGTGTATTTCTTTTTAAACTATGTAACCCTGCTGTGTGAAGATACTCAGAATGCCAGGATGTGTTGGAGCTCAAATGGTTTGACAGACTTGGAGAAAATAAAAACCACTGCTGTTAGACAGCACTGAACTATACACCAGCTGTGAGCTATACGTTTTTAGATACCCAACAAAGAATGTCCATTGTCCATAGGACTAATGCTTCAGAAAATACATCACTCTCGAAAATGTCTGCCTTGCCTTCACCTTGGGTCCACAAATGGGGTCTAAATTGACTGCCATCATCACCTAGCCAAGAGAACATAGTTGGAGTCACAGTGAAAGCAGCTGCTCAGTTTGCAGGAGAGAATTTAGTACAGTATTAGTCAATAGTGTTAGCACACTCATAGTATTGGCTTAATGCTATATAGTTGGGGCTAGCAACTGGATTTAGGCCACTGAGTTTAGAAACAATGTCAAAAGGTCGGTAAAATTGCAAACCAACACCAATATTGGACTTCTGCATCTCTCAGATTAGAATTGCAGATCTTCTAGTCCCCTTTTGCCCTTTGAGGTTTGCAGAAGCAATGAACCATTATAGGCTGCTGCAGCATTTTTCCCCCCCAACTCATTGCCCTCCATTATATTGCAATATAGAATGCAGAGACAGCCCACCCCAACTGGGGGGCAAAAGCTTTGGCAAGGCAGATTCATAATCCTAACATGAGCAGTTCTTAAAAAGCCTTGGGGAAAGTGACTGTTTTTACCTGTGGAATTCCAATGAGAGGCATTTACTAGTGAGAACCTTCTAAAAAGGCAAGGCAGGTGTCCATTTGAATAAGCACAGGGTCCTAACAGATGCCCAAGGATGCCAGAGGTGGGCAACCATCTTAGCATTTATAGGTAGTCTGCCAATATTCCATATGTGGACTCAGGTGAGATAACCCTGGACAACCCTGGACACCTTCCCTTCCCTCTATTCAAAACACACCTGTTATTCAACACTTACAACAACTGCACTGGAACAGAGGTTGATAGTGGATGTAAAAAGGCCACTTCTTGAGTTGGTTGAAGCTAAATAGTATTGGCACAGCATAAGGAGCAGATTCCTGCATTGGATGACTTTCCTGCCATCTGATGCCCACCTTCTCAGCGCTTTGCTGGGCTACCAAGGATGTTGGTAAGCAAAAGTGGGTTCCTAGACCTGGAAGTGTGAATCCACTAGGATGGGGAGACACCCCTTGGTTCCATTTGTGGAAAACTACGGCAGCCCTCCTGAGCTGTGCATGCACTTCTCAGTTTCCCACCCATAATCCACTCATATAGGGTAATATTTACCTGGGATATTGCCAACTGCTCATCTTCCCCAATGAAGATCTGCTCCTATGCATAAAACCACCAGCAAAGGTGTTTGGATCCCCCATTTCCCTGACAGCCTCCTGTCAAATTACAGCTGCTGCAACCATTCCGCCTGTCCTAACATCCCACAACCACACTTTCTGAGTCTAAAAGAGGCATGCATAGAGGAAGAATTTGATCAGAGGGAGCAAAGCCCTGCAAGGAGAACTGAAATAAAACTTTGAGGAAATACTCCTGTGAGATGTTCTTTTTCTCTCAGAATTAATGAAATATTTTTAAGACAGAGTTTAACTTACTCAGAATGGCAGAAACACTGTATTATTTGTATATAAGATGGTGCACAGAATTTGAGAACAATAATTCCTGCACATATTGTAGACAAATATTATACTCAAATGCATTTCTAACCTTGGTAAGTGCTTTCATCTTCACAGTGCTTCATTGCTTGCAGATTGCAGTCCATCATTGCAATTGTCTGCTTAGCATAAGGAACAGTCGCAACTCTGCTTGCATAAAACAAAGGACTGATCACATAATAAGGTAAGAAAAAGCAAGTAGATGGGTCAAAAATAGAGATAAATTGAGGCTGGCCACTGTAAATTATAAACTCTGCAATATTAAAGCATCCATGAGACCAGTTTAGCCAAATGAAATTGATTTCAAATTCCCACCATGGTTTGCCTTTATCAGGTAATGCATGATGTAGTCGGTAGTGAGGATGGAGGCATGGTAGGCGTGCAAGTCCTAAGACAGGTTCATAGGGCCTTTTTACACGACCCCTAAACTCCGCCGCAAATGGCTCCCAGCTCCGAAGCTTAAAATTGTTTACCCACCAGCTCCGGAGTTTACTGAAAATTAAGTGCGACCACGCCCACCTAAGCGGGTCCCAGCGCACTTTTCTTGTACCTGCTCTCCGAGGGTGAAAAATCTTGATGCGGATGTGCCGGGCTCTCCTCGCTTCTTTTTGTTGTTGTTTTTTGCCTCCCGACCCTTTAAGAGAAGAAACCAGGAAGTGACGGGGCTCCCGGCAGCTTCCACCGGCACCGGGAGGTAAGCCTTTATTCTTTTGTCCCTTTTTCCCTCCCTCCCCTCACGCAGCCAGCAGCCAGGAAGTGCAGAGGGGTGGGGACGCACGAAGAGTGACAAACCCCTAAGATCTCTGGTCCGAATTTAAGTGACCACTGGATCTTAGGAGTCGTGTAAAAGCGCCCATAAACACTGTGTTTTGCAGATTACAGCTCAATGAATTTGGAATGGTGCTGGAACAAAATATGTTAGTGTCAGCCAATGTGTTTGCTAATGAATTCCATTGCCCCACCTTTTTATTTATTTCAGGCATGTCCAAACCTTGGCCCGCCTGATGTTTTGGACCGCAACTCCCACAGTCCTTTGTCATTGGCAATCTAAGGTTAGAACTCTGGGAGTTGTGGTCCAAAACATCAGGAGGGCCAAAGTTTGGACATGCCTGATTTTATTTATTTATTTATTTAGATCAGGGGAGAAAGGAGTGCCAGGCATCCTAAACTCTTGGCAGAAGGTAACTTTAGGCTCCCATCTTTTCCCCAAAACTGGGGAATTGCTTGTGTATGTCAGGTAAGTCTAAGAGTGTAAATCACAGCAGCAAACTTCCACTAGTTAAGAAGACACTGCAATTCCGAGTGTGGTGTAATGTAATGGAGTTATGGACTAGGACCTTGGAGAGCAGAGTCCCCGCTTGACCATGGAATCTCCCTGTGGGAGTGACATAGTAAAACCACTCCTTAAATATCTCACTTACTTTGGAAGCCTTCTTAAGATCCCTGTAAGTCAGTTCTGACTTGACAACACATGACAAATAAACACACATGAGAAGACAAGACTTACATTCCTTGTTGTACAACATGTCATTCAACGGGTGTGCCATGAGGGATACAAGCCTTGATTCCTTAATGACCAGCAAATGACTGATGTGATTTATACCGTTCACAATATACCAGCATATACAGTATAAATAATAGGATTCTGCATACATAAATAATAAATAATATGATTCTGAGCAACATCTCTTACAACACACTTTAAAGCCATTCCTGACAATACCACAGAAAGTTATGTTGTTTGTTTGTTGTTGTTGTTTATGTTATTTACATGCTCCCATTATCCCAGAGAAAGGAGTCAAGGTGTCAAACAACAGCTGAAAAATACATACCATCAATGCATTTTCAATTTCAAAGCCGCAGATGATGACATTAAAAAAATACTTGAGTTTAATACTTGAACTTCTGTATTCACCACTAAGTGTTCCAGATAAGCAAGGATGGAACTGGTTTGTTCAGACCTGTTTACTAACCACTGAACACCCTGAATGAGTCCATGCCAAGTGGTGGTGTGAGGGCATTCCAGGGAAGTGGTACCTTTTGTGGCCACAGCTAAGTGGCCAACCACGGGAGTCTCTTCTTTGCCCCAGCATGGCTTGGATGCTACCTTGAGAACTCACAGGCTGAAATGAAGATGGACAGCCAGGTTCTTTCAATTCAATCCTTGTAGGCCTAAAAGCATTCCACTGTTGGGCTAGCGCACGTAAATTTGTATCAGGAGGGGTGGCCAGCTTGGGACGGTATATAAACTGACAGGCACTGAAATGTTCTTTAACATCTCTTTATGGGTCAAGACGCAGCAGAGTATGAAGCAGCCAGAAAGCGGGTAGGGATGGGGGGGGAGGAGGGTTGACACCTTTTCTTTGCAGCTCCTAGACCTTGTAAATCACTCCCAAAATATCCTGCATTCTACGCATGAGAGAAAAGAAACATTTTGCTTGTCAGAGGAGGTCAAGGATGCTTTTCACTTTCATCTACAATTCTGGCAGCTCAGGGAAATTCAGATTAGTGAAAAGGGAAAATGTTTCTTATGGTCAATTAAGCCACTGCATCAAATTCCCATCAGAGTGATAGCTTTGATCCCCAGGTGCTTTTATACTCTCTCTCTCTCTCTCTCTCTCTTTCTCTCTCTCCTTTGCAAGGACCAACTGTCTCTTATTCTTTGATCTGTCACTGGAAAACTCATTAAGACCAGAAACTCACTAACACATATGTTAACATTCCAGCCACAGGGAAAATTAACTATTAGGATTAAAGAACCATCCTAAATAACATAAGAAGGTAATAGTTTAAAAGGCCTTATAGTGATCTATGCCTAAAGATACAGGGGAACCACGACACAGAAAATGCACATCCAAGCAACAGAGCTAATCAGTGAATAAACTGTCAGTCAATTGCACTTTTCTACTGCTTCTTAAAATAAAGACAATTTTTTAAAGTTTTAAATGCTGTCAATTTAAAAAAAAGCCCCAAGCAGCCAGCTTTCTGCAAATGTTAACACTTAATCCTTGCAGAAATGCCATACCTAATTGATATACTTGGGTCTACACAAAGAGCTGAGGCAGATCATGGGATTAATCAGTTCCTGGAATGTACCGATCCAGGCAGCTCTGATGCCGGAGTTGCATTGTATCTTTTATTCTCAAATTGCCTCACTAGCAATTGTGATAGCTCAACAATCTTAAACAGTTTTTAAGAACAAGCAAGGTAATTGAAGATCAGTGATTGCTGTCAGGGATGAACAAAGAAACAAAACAAACCAAAAGACAGGAAAGGAGAGGGAAACTCTTTAATCTGCAGAGGTTGAATTCAAATTTGTGGGGCGGGTGAGAGCTTCAGATGACTCCCTTCTAGTAGCCAACAGGGGTAGTACCAAGGAAGGTGTAGGAGGGGCCGGAGAATGCTAGGCAAGAGTATTACAATCAAGTCAAGTGTGCATTTCCTCCAAGGATCATGCAAAGCAGAGTTGAATTCTTTGCAGGCCTACTTGGGTGTAAAATAGCTTTTAAGGGCAAAACCTTTCCTGTCTGAAAAAAATGTGATTTAGCAGACAGCTCTCTTGCTGCAAAACATAGCTTCAACCCATGCAATAAGTTTCATATGAAAACCTCACAGAATTAAAATCAATATAGTTTTTCCCTAGATGATGATGATGATGATGATGATGATGATGATGATGATGATAATAAATAAATAAATAAATAAATAAATAAATAAATAAATTGTAATACAAAATCCAGCATAGTTATCTTGTCTACTGTGTTATAATTAAATAACAACGATGATTCTCAAATTATGCTTGAGAAATTGTGCATAATTTGCAGGTACCTGGGTACAAATACTTCTTTAGATTTGTCATCCTTGGCCGATGACCCATGAAATGAATCTTTTCATCTCCAAGAGGGTAAGGCATTTGTTGGCACTTCCTACAAGAGGAGAGAATAACGGGGATTTTGTGTCTGTATGAAAATTAAGCAATATTCTGCAAGTTACATAAACAGCAATTTAAGACCAATAACACAAATTTTGCCAAATGAAAAAAGTTATTCCTTGTTTCCTGGATAGTTAAGGATGAGAAGCATGGAAGGGGTTGTTTGAGTCTTTTGTTTCAAACCATCACCAATTATTTTGTGCTCTCTCTCTCTCTCTCTCTGTGTGTGTGTTGTTTGCTTATCTCAAAAAGAAAGGTTGCTCATTCTGTACAAAGAAAAGTTTTGCAAATCACAGAGACCAATAACAAGAAAAAAATAGCCTTCCCCGCCTAGCTTTTGGCTGGAGGCAAGAAATCTTGCTTGGTTTTAAAAATCCTTGTCAAGGTGTCGCCTTGAGACAGGGCAGCTTAGGCTGAGGAGAACAAAGAATTTACTGAGCATTGCTGTGTATTTATATCCCTAAAGGGCATTGTAGTATTCTTAGTTCATACTAATATATCATATGAGTGAATAGAGAACAATTTGTAAGCCTTTGTCATTTCATCTCCTACTGATGCACACACTTGTTCAAAGCATTCTAGGATTGTGAATACTTTGTGCTTTACCTAGTACTGCAAATTGCACAAACAGCACCACAGAACTGGGTAATCAACCTGCCACAATGCCTGTACATGCTTCTTATGTATATTAAAATCATTAAACAATTGCTGATTTACCAGACACTTCCAAGGTGACTTCCTCTGCATTGAACTGTCTGAAGACTGTAGCCTATTTTTTTTTAGAAAAATTGCTAAACAAACTTGTGCTTCTTTTAAGATTTACTGGCAGATGAAGCCTTGTCATTTCTGTTCAGTGTTGGTGCTACTCAATACAACGGAACTGCCTGACGGATGTGGACAGCCACTTGAATAGATATAAAATGTGAAGTGTCAATTTCCATATTCAGCTAGCTCCGTTTTGCCCCAAGTAAGTCAACCATCTAATAGAAAATTAGTCGCGTTAGCTGGCTGGATAGCTCAGTGGTTTCAGTATCTGGCTGAAGAGCCAAAGGTTGAGTTCAATTCCCTTCCTGTGAGTAGAGCCAGCCTGTATAGCCATGGGGAAGCTGCACAGTCCCAAGGTGCCCCCAGAAGAAGGGTACACTCAGCCTGGACAACCCCAGAAGGGGTTGCTGTCATAATTTGATGCCATGGGATTGTAATTATTATTTCAATGAATCCTTGTTGGATCTCCCACCAATTTAGAATTCATGTAGCAAACCTCTTTTTTCAGAGGAATTCTTGTGGTAATTTCAAAAATGGCGGGATGGGGAAATACCTATTGTTTCAAGGCCAAGAACTCTCCTCTCCGCTAGTGAGACCATTTATGTTTTGTAAAAACAACGAAATGCAGACAAGAGATGCTGATTTACATAAAATGTGCCTAGATTAACTTACATGCACATTTTAAACAGAAATTGCTGTTTCTTTCACACCATAGTAGGGAGATTGTGACCCTGTGAGCAGGTGACCTGTGTGTTTCTGCTCAGTCTGTTATCAGATGATCGGAAGCTTCAAGATTCTTACTGTTGTCCAGCTTCAGTATGGCCTGCATGAGCCTTGTATGAGAAGGTGGCTCCAGAGAGCTATGTGGAAAGTAGGATGCACAGCAACTGTGCATACAGCCCAATCCTGTTTACAAACAGCAGTGAAGCCAATGTCTGCTCCAGATATAATGGCGGCCCTTGTCAAAGTGATACAGGTATACGCAGGACATATACTAGTGCCTTGTGGTATCCAGTATCATTCATGCTGAATGATTCATTGCGGGGGGGGGGGACAAAAAACCTGTGCCTCTCTTTGAGGGCTGCCCATGCAATGCTTGAGATGTTTGGGACTGGAGTAATTTCAAAAAAGAGAAACCCAGCAGTGAAAATTATGTGGCCATTTCAACATTTCCCCAACATGGAGTTTCTTCACCTTTGCTTCCATGCTGCAAGGTCAAAAGCCACGAGCACTTCCCAAAGAATGTCACTCACTACTACTACTACTACTACTACTACTACTACTACTACTACTACTACTACTACTACTACTACTACTACTTGTGTCTGTTTTTAAAATGATTTAAGAACATGTGCCAATGTAGTGCTTGTTTTAATTTAATAATTTAGTTGTTTGTTCAATATTGTCCTTTATTATGTGCATTTTACTGCTATTATTATTGGTTTTTTTTAAAAATTAATGCATTACAGGAGAAAGGAGGGATACAAACCAACTAACATTAGGTTGTCTTAAGGCCACTGTTACCTCTGAACCAGGCCTATGAATGCAGGGCAAAGCCTATACCCACAAAGCTTAGTGTTTTTGTAATAACTTTTAATTATCAGGAGCCTGGGCACTCTGGGGGGAAAAGCCACAATGAAACACAATTTGCTTTTTGGTAGTGTTTTATGGGAAGCAGGCTACAGCTGTGACTCACCCCTTGGGGTTACCAGTGCTTCGTAGCTCTTTGTCTCAGGCATGCTGACAGTATCGTGTTCTTCACCCTCCTGCTGGGACAGTGGGGTCAGTGGGTATATGGTAACTGGCCCAGTATGGTGGCGTGTTGTGGTCTTTAATGACACAGCTGAAGGCCTCTTATCAAATTTCAGTTTGCATTACTGTCATGGCTGCCCTGCAGCTTAATGGCTTGTTAGGAAGTCCTGCGTGGAGCTGAAGGCTGCCCTCTTCCTTGCACGCAACTGGCCTAACATTAACACACTTTCCCTGCATTCTCTGACATCCTGCTGTGATCACTGAGGCAGATGTCTTACTCCAGCCGCTCTCCAAAGAGTATATACGAAGGCCTCTATATGTCAGTGTTTTTCACCAAAAACAAACAAACAAGAAATACTTTGCAGCACGTATATTTGAGATCATTGTCAAGAATACTCGGCTTCAAAGTCTGATTTGACTTTTTCAGGGCAGGATATTTGTCAGTTGGGCTCACAATTTCACTTATAAATCTAAGCCATATGAGTATGTTTGGGTTGGTCCAACCTAACTAGCAATCATGATGCATGTCTTTCACCTCACCCCCACCTATGTGAAATGGCTGCCAGAGCAGCTTCAAAGTATCATATATAGCATGCAGTGACCCCAGTGGCTGGTGCATCCAGAGTAGATCTTGAACTTTATTAGGGGCCCAGTTGTCTTTCAGTTTCTCCTTTGATTGCAGATCCTCAATCTCTCCAACTTCCATTTCCTCAGTTCAAATGATTGAGCATCTTTGGATAAAAGCAGGGTAAAGCCATTAATGTTTGATGGAGCAGAAGTGATGTGTGCCCCATGATCACCCTGGAATACTCCCAATCCATGCAATTCACTCTGATTCAGTCCATGTTTGACCTTTTCTCTGAAGACCCTGCACATTTTTTATTCACAGTGGGTTACTATTTTACAAGGATTGCCGGTGTGACTAATCTGGGAGGGGGGGTGAACCCTAGCAATAACCACAATGAAAAAGCATGGCAGCAGATCAGATGAAAAACTATAACACCAAACAGGACAAATAGAAAGCAAATACGTAGTATTACCCTCAGTGATGTTATTGGAAAGCATTCCCCATGCAACACAGCCACCATCATTTTGCTTTCAAAAATAAAAATGGAGCACGATTTCCTAAACAAATTGCTGCAAAAATCTTTGATATGAGTTTTGGATGCCTACTGGACTGGCCAGATTTCACAATTTAATTCTCTCTCTTTTAAAAACCATGCCTGTCCTCTCACTCAGACTTTGCCCTTGATCCCATCATGGTTCCTTCCTAGTGCTATCCTCTGGACTGAGAAGTATTTATTTATTTATTATTTGAGCTTATATACTGCCCGTCTTCCATGTGGAACTCTGGGCGGTTTACAACAACAACAACAACAACAAAATTCAAAATAAAAAAAGACACCTTACCACAGATCACACACAGTTGCCATAAAATTCAAACTCTGGAAAAGTGACTGCTTGGATTACAACATCCAGAATCACTCAACTTCATGGCTAGCATTGGCTGCCCGATTGAGAAAATTCTTCATGTGACCAGGGCCTCGACATTTGTCAGTCCGGGGTTAGAATGCCTCCATCTGATGGTAGGTCAGCGGGATAGATTTGGCATTGTGCTGGGCTACCGTGTTCCCCGCAACCCAGCACAATCCCTACCAGAGCTCTCTGTGTTCGTTGCGGCGGCCCTTCTGAAGTCCCCCCCCCGGCTTCTGGTCTTGGGGGACTTCAATGTGCATGCCGGTGGCGAACTATCTGGTGCAGCTCTGGAATTCATGGAGTCCATGACCTCCATGAGCCTATCCCAGCATATTTCTTGCCCTACCCACAGATGTGGGCATACCCTTGACTTGGTTTTTTCCTCCATGTCCGGGGATTCTTGTCTGGAGGTGGGGGACATTGTCTCCCTTCCTGTGTCATGGTCAGAACATCACCTGCTGTCCTTTTCCCTGTGAATCGTGCCCCTCCCTCACGGGGATCACCGGCCCCTTGTTTGGGCATGGCCCTGGAGGCTTCTGGATCCTGCCCGGTTCCATGAGGCCTTCAGGGAGCTTCCTGGTGGCCTGGCTGACGATTCGGCCGAAGCTACAGCTGATCAATGGTTTGAAACAGCTTCCCGTGCCGCCGACCAAATCGCCCCCAAGCCCCTACTCTGCTGCAGAGCTCGACCTTCGCCGTGGTTCACGGCAGAGCTGAGAGCGATGAAGCAGGAGCGGAGGAGGCTTGAGAGCAGCTGGAGACGTAGCCGGACGGTTTTTAATAAGACTGCAGTTGTAATCCAGACTAGGCGGTATTCCCGTGCAATCAGGGAGGCTAAAACATCATACTACTCCCTGAGAATTGATGAGGCCTCGAACCGCCAGGCGGAGCTCTTCCGGGTGGTTCGAGACCTCACCAATCCTAGTCTGGCAAGGCCTCCTCCTACTGATTTCAGTAGTGAGAACTTTGCAGTCTTCTTTAGATCAAAATAGAGGCCATCCGGGCCAGCTTCGAATCCGGTTGCACTAGCCCTCCCTCGCCACCACCTGTCGCTTCACCCCCCCCCCGCTCTCCTTGATTGGTTGAGTTTGGGCCTGTCTCCTGTTCGGAGGACTCCAGGGCAATTGCCCATTGCCGACCCGCGGCCACCCCCTTCAACCCTTGCCCATCATGGCTCATAAAAGCTGCCGGGGGGACTATGCCCGAATGGGCTTCTGCCATCGCCACTGCCTCCTTCAGTGAGGGTTTTTTTCCCTCCCACTTGAAAGAGACGGTGGTAAAGCCCATTTTGAAAAAACTGGGCTTGGCATTGGACCAATTGGCCAACTATCATCCAATCGCCAACATCCCCTTTATGGGCAAGGTCATCGAGAGGGTGGCCGCGATTTGGATTCAATCATTTCTGGAGCAACAGCGGTGCCTTGATCCATGGTAGTCCGGGTTCAGGCCTGGCTGGGGGACCGAGACAGCTCTGGTCGCGCTGCAAGATGACCTAATCCGGGCGGCCGACAGGGGTTGCTCTACCCTGTTGGTTCTCCTGGATTTGTCAGCGGCCTTCAATACCGTCGACCAGGGTATCCTACTGGATCGGCTCTCTGAGGTAGGCATCGGGGACACTGTTTGCAGTTGGCTCCAGTCCTTCTTGGAGGGTCGGCTCCAGTATGTGCAGCATGGTGGAGAGTTGTTGGCCCCGTGGACACTCCCTTGTCCCTTGTCCCGCTGGCTGGGGTCATTAGGAGATTTGGAGTCTGCTGTCATCAGTACGCTGATGACACACAGCTCTATCTCTCCTTTTCCACCACTGCAGTGGAAGCTGTCCGGACTCTTGACCAGTGCCTGGAGGTGGTCATGGCTTGGACCAGGGCCAACAGGCTCAAACTCAACCCCTAGAAGCCTGAGGTGATGTTCTTCGGGAGCTCTCCATCTGGATACGGAGGCCCTGTCCCCAGCTTGGAGGGAGTTTCCCTCCAGCTGTCGGACAGGGTTCAGAATCTGGGCGTGGTCCTGGATCCGGCGCTATCCTTGGACGCCCAGGTGGCTGCCGTGACCCGGACTGCGTTTTATCACCTTTGCCAAATTGCCCAGATCCGCCCGTACCTAGATGGGGACTCCCTGAAAACAGTGGTGCAAGCACTCGTGATCTCGAGGTTGGACTACTGCAACACCCTCTACATGGGGTTGCCCTTGACTCTCCTCCGGCATCTGCAGCGGGTACAAAATGCGGCGGCCAGGCTGGTGGTGGGTGCACGTGGTTATGACCGCATCACCCCAGTTTTGGCCCGCCTGCATTGCTTGCCCGTTGCGTCCCAGATCAGATTCAAGGTCTTGGTTTTAGTTTATAAAACCTTTCATGGCTTGGGACCAGACTACCTGGCAGAGCGGATCGCCCAGAGATCAACCTCGGCCCGACCAGTTCAGCAGTCGCGAGCGCACTCGCTTCGGGTTGCCACCCACTGGGAGGCCCGAAGAACTTCACCTCTTAATCAGGCCTTCTCGGTGGCTGCCCCTTTAATGTGGAACAGCCTCCCCAGCGAAGTGCGCTCTGCAGAGTCCCTGCTGGCCTTTCGCAGAGCCTTGAAAACCCTCCTGTTCCGCGAGGCCTTTGGAGACCAAGTTTAAATTGTTTAATTGTTGTTTTTTTAATCCCGCCATCTGCTTTCTGCTTTTTGGTTAGCTCTACCAATATGTCTTTTTTATTGAGCTACACTCGTTTTGATCAGGGTGCACTAGTTTTAACTCATTATTGTTTTGTCTTTGTATCTGTGTTCTGTATATTTGCTGATTTGCTCAGCTTTGTAAGCCACCCAGATTTCCTTAGGGAAGATGGGCAGGGTATAAATCCAATAATAAATAAATAAATAATAAATAAAATGGCAGCCTAAAAAGACTATTTCCCACTGTGATACATTCCTCCTCATCTTTCTATAAAGGGTTAATTGGCCCCTGCATGAACCTAAGCTCTGCCAGTCGCTCATTTCTAGCATTTAGAGTTAGCCTGCATATTGGGCAATAGAAATGATGACATTACTTGGATTTGTACAAGAGGATGATGGCTCTGATGTCAAACATCCATGATGAACCAAACTAAAGTTGATTTGAAAGACCCTTTGTATGTGCTATGATGCATGTATGTAACCCTTCCCTCTTTGCATAGAGAGACTTCTGAAATGTTTTTTCAGACTGACCTTGCCATTCCATAGACTTGATAATATCTGCTTTAGTGCTGACTGTGGCACTAAACAAATTTACAACCACTCTTTTACAGCACAGAATGTTGGCTCTGATCATGGGCAAGCTCAGGCTAGGGATAAGCGGGCTGGATAATTCCATGGTTTAGGTAGTTGACTGTGAAGCCAGAGGATGGGAGTTCAATTCCCTAATGTGGATCAGAGCCGGTCTGTGTAGTCATGGATAGTGTGCGCAGTCCAAGGATACCCCCATAGAAAGGAATGGTAAATCAGTTATGAGTAGAGATGGGCACAAATTGGAAATATAGCGTTTTCTTTTGTTTCATTCCGTTTCTTTAGTAGTTTCATTTCATTTTGTTAGTAATGAATTTTTAAAGTAGTTTTGTAACAAAATGAAATGAAATGAAATGAAACACTATGCTCCCATGGGTCCTAGAGGCACCAGAATCACGGGGGAGCTTCTTGGGGCTCTTCCATGTAAGCCCCCCAAATTTGGAGAGGCTTGGGGGTCAGAGGAACTGAGTTATTAAATTATTATGATGACAGTGGTGGCAGGAGCCGCAGTGGTGCAGCAGTGGCATGGTGGTAGGGGTGGCAACTGCAGTGGCAGTGCAGCCACAGCAGCAGTGCTGCAGTGGTGGTGGGGTGGCAGTGGGGCAGTGGTACTGTAGCAGCATGACAGGAGCAAGTAGGCTCCTCCCTCAACAAAATGAAAAATAAAGGGGCTCGCAGTTCCATTTTTCATTTGGTTTGTGGTGGTTTGTGGTTTGTGGTTAACCACAAATCATCACAAACCACCATTTTCTGGTCCATCTCTGCTTCTGAGTGCTGCATTGTCTACATGGAAAACCCTTAAAAGGGTCACTGTAAGTCAAAACCAACTTAGTGGCACCTCCTTGTTGAGATGTCACATTAAGTCATGCCACTCTACATTGAGAACAAAATAATTAGTGCGTTTGCATTGTATCCCTAGTACATTTTTGGCGAACCTATGGCACAGGTGCCAAAAGGTGGCACTCGGAGCCCTTTCTGTGGGCACCTGGCATTATCCCTTCACAGCCAGGTGCATTCAAGTTAAATTGCTGTATCAGCACTTTGTGAAAAAATAATGGATTTTGAATTGCTGTTTGGGCACTCGATCTCTAAAAGGTTTGCCATCACTGCCCTAGTAGTAGCATGATGATAACTGCTATTGTCATTGTTCATATACACACTCAATCCTTAGTTCTCAATGCAAGGTGCCTTGACATGCAACAAGGGGTTTTCAAATGCTGAGACATTTCTCCTCTCCAAGAAAGACGGTACTATAACTATTTTTTTTTCTGATCAACGGCTCCTTAATTTCAACCCTTAAAATCCCTACAATTATTCATAAATTATGCAAAAAAAGCATTCTCCTCCACTTTCTTAGCTTGGTCTAGGGTCAAGGGGACTTGGTCTTTTCTCCTAGCATTTAAAGAGAAACTCGTAGGGACGTTGTTTTGCCTTCACAGTGGACTTTGGTGGGCGTTGTGTACAGCAGAAGTGTGGAGGCTTCTGAGTTCGTTTTCTTTTAGGGCTTCTCCATGCTATCACGGAGATCGATGTCACATTTTATAGTTGCATTTAGATTCAGAACACCAGGGTTAAAGTCCATGTTTCAGATTTAGCACAACATCTCGTTACAAGTTCCAAATCTATATTCATATATACAGCAATAAAGTGCTGAAATATTTGCAGGAATTATTTTTTAAAAAAAACAACAACCTGCCTGTTTAAAAGTGCATTAAGAACATTGATCATCGTAATAAACTGGCACTATTGCAGGCTTTCCAGTTTATGAGAAATGAGATGTTGCCACTGAATTATTTATAATAAATTCTTATGTACAGTAGATAATTACATGTTGATTTCTCCTTTAAACGTGGCAGTTTGCTGCATGGATGCTTCCGCACTGAAGCAGCTATCATAGAGAGCACCAGCTGTACCTTGAGATAACATCCACCTGCCATCTTTTCAATCATCTTACATCACGTCCTCTTTTGCCAGACAATGTCTTGATATGTGGCACCAAAACAATTTTTAGCCTTATACAAAGCAGCTGAAAATGTTGTGCTTTCCACCTCCCCCTTTTCTAACTCTCTTCCCCCCCCCCGTGTCGTATCCTTGCTATTCAAAGCACATTCTTTGCAGTATTTGTGTGTGTGTGAGTGTGTGAGTGTGTGCATTTGTGCGCACCTTTATGTGTCTAGACAGGTCTCTTGATCATAGAGGAGAGATCGACACGGTGAGTGTGCTGTTAGATGGTGTGTTCGTGAATGGATGTTTTGAGTGTATCTCTGTTAAATAAAAGAGAAGAGAGAAGCAGGAAAAATAATATTTACCCTGAAAGGGAAGAGGAAAACCACATGATGAGAAGAATTTTTAAGCTTCTTGTGAGCTTCCTTTGATAAGGTTAGAAAAGGCTTTGGGTCTAGCTTTCCATCCATATGAGATATCTGTTATGTATCTTTCATCCTTATAGATGAGGATATATACATAATGGACAATGAAGTCAGTTACGCAAGCATCCCATCACATGTCGGCTCAAGAGGGTTTGCATTCTAATCAGAGAGGTAAAGAGCAGCTTTTAAGGCTGCCAGAATTGGACATGCTTCAATGTTGCCTTTTAATTAAAAGTTCAGATTTCTGAGCGCGTCGCTGGAAAAGAATGTACCCTAATCTTACACAAGGGCTAGGCTTACAAAACATTGGAGTCACATGGCCTTGTTTCCTGTCACACATGGTTAGCATCAATGACGTTGCCTCTGCCAAGTTCACTTGATCTAGGCATAAAAGAGAAGGTTGCTTTATAAGAGGAATTCGCCCAGCAGTGTCCCAAACATCCCAAATTCCTTCACTGGGATCAAGCTTTGGTTCCCCGTCTCTCTCTCTCTCTCTCTCTCTCTCTCTCTCTCTCTCTCTCTCTCTCTCTCTCTCTCTCTCTCTCTCTCTCTCTCTCTCTCTCTCTCTCTCTCATCACTGTTATGAATGTGTGCTACAAAGTCAACTGAGGAAAATGAACTCCAAATGAGAATGTTTAGTGGCTGAGGCATATTTAAATATTATTGGCTTTCTTTCTTTCTTTCTTTCTTTCTTTCTTTCTTTCTTTCTTTCTTTCTTTCTTTCTTTCTTTCTTTCTTTCTTTCTTTCTTTCTTTCTTTCTTTCTTTCTTTTTCCTTCCTTCCTTCCTTCTTCCTTCCTTCCTTCCTTCCTTCCTTCCTTTTCCTTTCTGGGCAAAAATTGTTTTATTCTGTTTCCTGGCATATCCTTCCCTCCTGCCGAGTTTCACCCACAGAGAAGTAACAGAAGCCCTAGGACAGAAACTTCTGAGCGGGGCTGCAATGGAGAGGAAAAGGTTGACTCCATTTCCCCTTATGCTGAATACCACCACTTCTCCCCATGGGGAGCTGTTTTTAAAAAGGGGAGGAAAGTTTGTTGCTTTCGTGCAATTTAGGTCATGTTTAGCAAAGTTCTTGTAGCATCCCAGGGGCAGCGAAGTTTCTACATATGGAATGGGACAAGAAATTGTGTGCTCAGAGGGAGCAGGAGTGCCATCTGAAAGGACTCCTCAGAGTCACCGGAGTAGGAAGTGAGGTAGCACTGCTATGGGATTGCTGCCTTTCCAGGACAGCATTTAGGTGGTAAGAGGCCTTAGGTAGCAATCTTTTGGTGGCCTGAAAAGGCAGCAGCTTGTTAGAATTAGACACAAAAATGCAGGAATTAACGCAATTAAATTTGGGTTATAATAGGGCATAATAGCCTGATTTTCTCAAAAGAAAGAAAAGACTCCTCACTTTCTAGAATTCTATCTCTTATGAGCTGCTCTACCTGTCTATTTATTTATTTATTTATTTATTTATTTATTTATTTATTTATTTATTTATTTATTTATTTTAGAGCTTATATACTGCCTGTCTTCCAGAGAGGAACTCCGGGCGGTTTACAACAAAACAGAACAGTAAACAAATTAAATACAACATTGTTATAAAATAATAAAGTCAATTCAAAACACATCAATGAAAAGAGTTGCAACTTTACAAATCATATAGGACTTCTGAGCAGTTATTGTTCCCTGCCTCCCTTCTTTGCCTAATTAAACTGTGCACTCAGTTGTATCAAATCAATTCTGACTGATGGCAACCCTTTGCAGGGTATTCTAGCATGATGGGACCCAGAAATGAATTACGTTCCCCTTTGTTTGAAGGCATCCTGGGACTGGGCAGGTTTCCCAAGGCCACACAGGCTGACTACTTCTCCTTTATGTCTCACAGGGAGACCCAAAAACTATTGAAGACGTTACCGCAGTTTATGTAGTATATATTACACTTTTTAACCGATAAACACTTTTTTAAAAAATGTAAGCAGTGTGTTAGTTCGATTCAGCCTGTAGAAGCAAATCAGACAAAATCCAAAGCAAAATATGGGGGGGGCATCATTGAGACTAACAGAGTTAGTCCTATTTGTGAACTTTAGTGATCATTCATGATAATTTCTTCAGACCCCCCAAATGCAGAATAAGCCGGTGTCTGAATAAGTAGGCTGTAATCCACCCCCCCCCAAAACCCCACTGAAATAAATGTGTTAATCACAAAGATGGCACAGTATTTTTGTTTTCATTTTGTTAAAAATAAATAAATAAAACTTTCCCTTTCTAGTGCCTCAGTGAGAGAACTGTGCTAAGCCTTTCACACTTAACTCCCAGATCACAACAGGCAGGGATTCTAGCCATGTGAAAAAGCATCCAAGAATACAATCTCTCAGTTGCACTCTGGTATGGAATTGTGAAGCCCATCATTCCATTGTGTCAGTTTACCCTCAAGTTACACTTCAGAAGCCAACACTTCATCCAAAGTTGAAAGAGGCTTTATAAGCTACATTTATATCCCATTTTCCCCCTCTAAGGAGGCATACGGCATTGTCCTCCTCCTTCTAGACCTGATTTCCACCCCCTGACAGTTATTCTGTGAAGTAACTGAGGTTTACACACAATGGCCCAAGATCACCCTGCCATGTTCTCATTAGGCGCTACTGATCAGGTGGTGGGTTTTCACAGACAGACCCTGTTGTCTGTGAATATATCTAGCCTTTTCAAATGCTTGTTACACAGGAGTGAACTGTTGTATATCTGGAAAAATAGGCCAGGGGTATTTAGTATGGTTTCACCATCTTTTGATAGTATTTCTAGAAGCATCTGTCTGGCCATTATCAATAGGACAGTCGCTTCATTTACCACAATAATTCTGTGTATATTATAAAGAGACCACAAATTCTATGAAACATCATTTTGTTAATATGAAAGAGTATACTGCCGAGCCTTGTGGCCTCCTTGGAAGTCTACCATCAATCCATTCTGACAGTATCCATCTTTCTGCACAGAAATGTTGTGTTGTGAAGGATTTGTATCAGTGCAGTTTCCTGTTCTTTTAGAACTTAATGGGAGCTACTGATCCTGATCCTGATCCAGTCAAGTTCCATTATTCACAGAGCCCTACCCTGCATTCCATTTCTTAATGTACGATAAGCAGCACCTGGAAGCAGGTAAGTTACAAACAGCATACTACCTGTAATTAAACCATTTCCCTCAATAATAAAGGTGTCACAAATCTGCTGTAGAATTTTAAGTTAACAAAGGATAACGTCATATTTTCTCAAAGCAATTATAGCTTTTCACTCTTATGGGAGTTGGACCTCTCTGAATAGCGGAGGAAGAATATCACTGAAATGTCGACTCATGCTGCTGAGATTACAACAAGGTGACAATAAGATTGAGGTGACCGTAAACAGGGTATGTAGTGCACCAGAGGCCAGCATGCAGACATTTTAAGAATAACTGTTAAATCACCTTTCAACAAATGGGAAAGTAAAGATTTGTGCTAAAAGTTATAACTATAATAGTACTTAACTGCTTTGGCGGCATGCACGCTTAGAACAATAAATTTAACCATTACATTTTCAAGGTTATTTTCCAGGCACTGTCAGAAAAACCCTGGAGTGAAATGATAGGAGTATAAGACACAAATCTTCCTAGCAGATTATGTTCTTCTGATTTTGACTGTATTATAAAACTAACCACCATGCTTACTACTACCACTAGGAACAAACTGCTGTGGCAAGTTCATACATGGAATGACCACCTCAATCACTTTGGACTCATCAAGAAAACTGAGTACCTAGAGACTGTTACCACCCATGGAAGGCTCCAAATAAATGGAGAAAACCTAAAGAAGGTGGATTTCAGGTATAAATAAATAAGGCATTTATTTATTTATTTATTTATTTATTTATTTATTTATTTATTTATTTATTTTAGAGTATTGTTACCCCACCTTTCTCTTTGGAAAAGGACCAAAGGTGGCTTAAGGGACAATATACAGTCCAGTACAATAATAAGACATGTTGAATTATTGAGAATAGGAAATTGAGGGATATCTTGCAGCATTAAAAGACAACATTACACTAAAGCTACAAGAGAATGTGAGCAGTTAAAAAGAGAGTAATATTCCATGTAAAAGTTATGAGTGATGGAGCTAACATTGAAAACATAATGTCAGTGCCTTTAAAACATAGTGTCAATGCAATCACACAAGGTTATAAGATGCTGTACACGATAGTGATGTTTCCTCTAATGAAAATGTATCTGATGTTGTTTTGTTATATATTTTATTTTATTTTAATTAAAAGACAAAATGTAAACATAGAAAAAGAAAAGAAAAGAAAAGAAAAATATAATAACGTATAAAATAGTTTTGCAATATAACATATCTCACTTGGTGAGTTTCTATAATTGACATTCTATTTTCTATTCATCCTCTCCCCACCTTTACTACAAAGCTTTTATCTTCCACCAATTGTGAAGTAGGTCCCAGGTCAAGTAAAAAATTCGATTCCTTTCATTCCTTTAGTCTCTTAGTAAATCTGCCCAGTTGTGCACATTCTAGTATTTTTAAAATAATCATATCATCAGTTGGTGGACTTTCACATTTCCAGAACTGGGCCAGTAACAATCTGGCTGCTATCAAAAGATGTAATATTAGTAAGTGTTTTGCTTCTCAACAGTTTTTGCCAATAAACCTAACAGAAATATTTCCGGTTCGAATTCTCATTCTAATTTTGAAATCTGCTTAATCCTAGTATGCATTTTTACCCAGTAACTCTTTGCTTTAACTCGTACCCACCAAGATGATAATAAATCCCATCTTGACTTTTACATTTCCAACATTTGTTTGATATATTAGGGAAAATTTTTGCAAGCCTTACTGGTGTTATATGCCATCTATAAAACATTTTGTAGATATCGTCCTTATAAGAATTAGCAAATGTTAATTCATAATTATTTATCCATAGTTGCTGCCATTTTTAGTTCAATATTATAGCTCAAAATTTTAGCCTATCTTAGCATGGTATCCTTCACTACTTCATCTTGCATATCCCATTGTAGTAAAAAAAAATTATAGAGTTTTTGAATTTGTTTTGGTCTGCTCATGGTTTTGTTTGGGTTGACTCTTGTTGTCCACCAGCAAAGGAAGCAAGCAATGGCATAGTGTGGGTTGCCAGCACCTGGGGCAGGGAGTACAAGATGGTGGGACATGCTCCCACACTGGAAGCTCTGGAGGTGGGTGGGTGGAAAAGATAATAATAGTAGGAAAAGCTGAAGGCAGCAGAAAAAAAGTGGAAGAAGACCAAATATGAGGTGGATTGACTCCATAAAGGACGTCACAGCCTTGAGTGTAATCATTTGGGAGGCTGTTCATTCATAGGGTCACACCATAAATTGGAGGTGACTTGACAGCATGAAACAACAACATAGTACTGTAGTCCCTACCTAGGGTTGCCAGATTAAGTACCACCTTGATCCCTGATGTCTAGGGACTGATCCTTCTATTCTCCAGTTGTAATGCAGAAGACCCTTTCAACAGCAGCTGCAAAGCTGAATACATGTTACAGAAGACAATCTAGACACTCCAATCAATGTTCTATTGCATGAACAGAAAAGCAATCATGCAAGTTTTCCTCTGCTTTGTCAGGAACACCATTGTGTGCCCATTCTCAACACTGGTTGTAAACTCAGATGCAGACCTAATTGTGCAAGAGAAAGCCTGCCAGAACAGGAGGAAAATAATCCTCACCCAACAGTGGGCAGGTAAGACCCCTCTACATGGGGGTCTCCCTTCCTCACCTGCCCCAAAATCTCTACAGTATTGCATAACATAATGGGAGTTGCCAGAAGATAACATCTGAGGTGATCACCCAAGGTCACAGCATTGTCAGTAGCTTTATGGGAGAAGTGCTTCTTTTATGATTTCAAAGATACTGACCCCAGATCATAGGAATACACTTGTGTTCACACTCCTCATCTGGGTCCAGCCCATCATTGCGCAGGTGTAAAAAAAATAAAAAAAAATAAAATCCTGGCCACTCTGGAAAAATCTGGCAGTTTACTCTTTTTATATTCCACAACTTTCCTAAGTTGAGAGTTTGGGGAGTCTTCTTCCATGAACAAGGGCATATCTGGGAGCGGGTGGAAGGGTGCATTTGCCCTCGGCACACAGCAATCTGGGGACCCTGTAGGCTCCGGCGTCTCTCTGCCTGAGCGACCACCCATGACTCCCCCATCGCCCTTCTCCACAACTTCTGCCCTTCCCCAATCCCCACCCCTGCTGCCCCCAGGTCGAGGAGGGGGAGCTTCTCTTTTTATATTCCACAACTTTCCTAAGTTGAGGAGTCTTCTTCCATAAGCATATCTGGGAGCCATTTGCCTTCGCACACAGCAATCTGGGGACCCTGTAGGCTCCGGCGTCTCTCTGCCTGAGCGACCACCCATGACTCCCCCATCGCCCTTCTCCACAACTTCTGCCCTTCCCCAATCCCCACCCCTGCTGCCCCCAGGTCGAGGATGGGGAGCCCCGGACATAAGCTGCCTTCATCCTGAGAGACTCCCTCTTCGCCTTCCTCAGCAAGACAAACATTGGCCTTGCTTTTTCCTGGATATTCCAGCCCTTGAACACATGGGAGAGGAGGAGGAGGAGGAGGAGGAGGAGGAGGAGGAGGAAGAGGCACATCTGCGGCAGACCTCTCTGAAGGGTGCCTGCAAAGGAAGGAGGGCTGAGGGGAAAACCTCGCGTGGGCACCTGTGTGCCTTCCTTCCCTCCCTCCCACCTCGCTCTGCCATGGAGAAGAAAGCAGGTTGGAGGAAAGAAACCTAAAAGAGCCCTGTGCGCGCGTGCGTGCGCGTGCACACACACACACACACACACAAATCCACGCATACCCCCCCACAGGAGTGGGGGCGCAAAAAAGGAATTCATCCCCAGTTTCTCCAAACCCTTGCTACGCCTCTGTCCATGAATCTATATTGTTTTCATGGAAGAGAAATTACAATCCAAGCTAATATGTCTTTGAAATGCACAGTCACAACCTCATATCTCTTTTTCTGAGTCCCATTGTTTCCCATCTGCAAAATGAGCATAGTACGGCTCCGTTTTGACATCTTGAGGATGCAAACTGACCATCCATGTTAAAATACAAAAAAAAAAGTTTTGATTGTCCACAAAGCTTGTTGGCAGATATGCTTCATCTCCTTTTCTCAGGAACACATCCCATACGTGATTTTTCTCAGAATAAATTGGAGAAGAATCAGAAGGTTCTGTATGGACTGAAAACAGCAAGAGATTATGGATGACGATTGTGCTAAATCATATAACAAGTTGTCAGGAAGATCTTTTGGGAGACCATGAATTCAAAAGTTTCCCATAACATGAGCACAAGTTGATGGCATGCAACAATAACAAATAATAAGAGCACGTGTAACCCTGTTTTCTTATGCCAGTTACATGAGAACTGCCACAGTGCCTTTGGCACCATTATTAGAGATGGGCACAAATATAAAAATGAACCAGGAAGTTCATAAATATCTTTAGATTAAATATTTTAATATAAAACACAATTAATTTTAATACATAAATCATTTCATATGTATATTTTAAAATTTTTTATTATTATTATTATTATTATTATTATTATTATTATTATTATTATTATTATTATTATTATTATTATTATTATTATTATTATTATTATTACTTCAAGATGGTTCAATTCTGACTTAGAGTAACCTTTTTCAGTTTTTTTTTAGCAAAAGCCACAGAGGCTATTCACAGGAGGCACAGTGGGGAATCAAACTCCCGACCTCTGGCTATCCAGCTTTGCAATGGTTATGCTGCACATATGTACATGATCAGAAGCCATGCATTGAGATCCATTAACCAAAGACTTTCGCATCTGATCTAGCACCACAGGTTCTGACAAATCAATAGATTATTCATGTGGCAGAGCAGAGTGTGGGTAGCCTCCTCAAGAGCTGGCGTGCCTAACTACATATGCAATATAAGCAAGGAAACTAAGGGCCTTTTTACACGACCCCTAAGATCCGCTGGCCACTTAAATTCGGACCAGAGATCTTAGGGGTTCATCGCTCTTCCTCAGTCTTCCTCTGTCCCCACCCCCCTCGGCACTTCCTGGTTGCTGGCTGCCTGAGGGACGGAGAAAAAAGAAAGCAAAGACTTCCGGTTTTACCTCCGTTTTGTTCCGGGCAGCATTCAGATCTCTTAAAGGGGCGGGGCGCAAAAAAAGAACAAACGGAAGCCAGGAGAGCCCCACACTCACTATCCTTACACCGGATCAAATATTTGTCACCATCAAAGACCAGGTACAAGAAAACTGCTGTTTGGTCGCGCTAAAGTGGGCGGGGTCGCACTTAATTTTCTGCAAAGTCCGGAGCTGGTGGGTAAACATTTTTAAGGTCCGGACCTTGCAGCCATTTGCGGCGGAGCTTAGGGGTCGTGTATAAACGCCCTAAGTCATATTGCATGTTCTGTTCTTGAGCACCTGAGTTGCAAGCTACAGGAGACTGAAGCACAGATTCTTTAGTCATTTGCAGCTGAGGACAGAACTGAAAGAGTAACAGCAACCTTCTGGTGAGGATATATTAGGAAATCTACTGGGGGAAACCATTAAGGTTCTGAAGCAAAACAAAAGCAAAACATGCTACTTGTATACCACCCCATAGTGCTTAAAGCACTCTCTAGGCGGTTTACAAGTAATTATGCAGGCTACACATTGCTCCCCCTCCCCCTAGCAAGCTCATTTTACCAACCTTAGAAGGATAGAAGGCTGAGTGAAACTTGAGCCTGCTACCTGGAATTGAACCCAAGGCTGTGAGCACAGTTATGGCTGCAGTACCACAGTTTAACCACTGTGCCACAAGGCTTTATGAAGATGAGCACCAGTTCAGCTTGACTGAAAAGTATTGCACACAGGAAGTAGAACAGTGTTCCTAATTTTGCATCCCCAGATGTTCTATGACTAAAACTCCCAGAAGGCTTCACCACTAGCTGTACTGGCCAGGATTTCTGGGAGTTGTCATGCAAGAACATATGGGGGCCAAGCTTGGGAACCACTCAACTAAAAGGAAGAGAGAGAAATGTTTTACAAAGTAAGGAAACCACACACAATGGCAGACTGTGTTGCTTCCCTTCCTGCTGTCCGTTGGCCAGCAAAGATCTTTCTCTGCAGTCTTCCTTTTTCTTTTTTCACCTGCAGAGAAAAGAGCCTTCAAAGGGAGGGGGAGAGTGATGTGCTTTTCATTCTTCTCTGATGGATGTTTGAAAGTGTTTTTAAACTTGTTAAAATTAGTGGCCATTAAAAATTATAAGTGAACACCATAACTTATTCTGATTTTAGCCGTATTTATTTATTTTCAATCAGTTGTAAGCCACTATAAATGATTGGGAGAAAGGCTGGAAATAAAACAGGCGGAATGGCATGAGTACATTACATTGAGTTAGAGACGGGATGGGTTAACGCAATTGTTCCCTGGGCACCTTGGTTTTGTTTGCCATGCCTCCTCTAGTAAGCGCCCACTCAGAGGCAGTGCTCACTGTGCTACTGCCTCTGAGTGGGCTGGGGAACCGCTGTGCAGCTGAACTGCCGAACCATGGTTCGTTCACGCCCATCTCTGCATTGAGTTCATGCCTGCTGGATCCCACACTTCCAAGATATGTAATGGATTAAGGACCACAGGCATTGGTCTTTTAGATAAGGAAAAAAAGATGATTGGGGGGGGGGTCAAAATTACAGTGGTACATACTGGGCAAGAAAGTGGTTAGGGGGAGTCATTTCCCATGTCACAATACCAGAACACAGAACCATGCAGTGAAACAGAATGGTGGGAGGCAGTTAAATGGACATTTTCCCACACACACAGCTTAGAGGTTGAATGGTGAACACCTGCCATCTTGTATGATCTTAAAAGGGAGTTCAACAAACTCATGGAGGAGAATTAGTGGCTCCTGGCAAGGTGACAATGTATTAACCCTCCTAAACCAGTATGTAATACGACTGTTAGTACTGGGTGTTTGAAGACCATGAGTTGGAGAATACTGTTTTTGATAATCTTCTGCTGGTAAACTTTCTATGGATATCAGTCTGATTACTGTAGGAGCAGAATGCTGGACAATGGTCTCATCGGGAAGGGCTTTTCTTATGTTTGTGATATAATCAGGTACCCTGCCAAATTCACCTGATGATGACACATACTGCAGACCTTGAAAACGCTGCGCTGTCATATGTTCCTGCACTGAGAAACTTCATTCCAACAAAACCTAGCTTCCTGTTGTTGCTCTTTTTTGGTATTTCTTTTTCCTGGGGAGCAATACAGCAACAGCTGACTCTATGAAAGTCCTGCTTACAATTTATTTGGTCAGCACAAGCTATGTACTTCAGAGAAGAACCCTTTGATCTTTGCTGTAAAAATAAAGTTGCAAATACGCTGGGCTTTTGAAGGAAAGTCCTGAAATTCCAATCATTCCTTTCCATAGAGATGTTGTTGTCTTGCAGCACATCTTGTGTTCTGAATGCTGTTTTTGTCCACTATTTGTATATGCCGAGTACCAAACTATCCAGAAGCTAGTCAACCTATTTAGGGCTTGATTTGAAAACAAATAACTGGTCTGCTCATTGTTTGCTAAAACATACCAGGCCATGATACAGAACTACTATCACTTCTTCAAAGGCATCAGGTGTGCCTTGCATAAAATCTTATTTTTTACTCCTGCTAGGATCTTTCTGTTTCATATATCCCTTCAGATAAGGTTTAAAGCTCTGGAAGAAAGACACCGACTAAATAAATCACTTCACTGAACTTGAACTCATCTCTTTTACTGTTCATGCTGCCTTTCTGGAATTTAAATTGCACACCAAACTTGGATGTCAAGATGGATCAAATATGCAATTCATGTTGTTCAGCAGTCTCTGAAATATTGATGTTGGGAAAGCACGCCAACTGGGAGTGCCATGAATGGAAGCACAGATTCACTGGCATCAACTCTCAGACCAATTCCGAAATGTTTCATCTGGGCTGGGGCTAGAAATGGTAACTTTCCAGAACTTGGAAAGTTACATTTTTGAGCTACTCTATAGACTCCAGAATTCTCCACTCAGCATGGCGAACCAACTCTGTGTCTGCCTCTTAAAGCAGATGTTACCACAGCATTTATGGCAATAGTACAGGAATCTTCATGATTTGGCTACCTTAGCCCCGGATGCCATGCCTTGGTGAAGGAGTCCTTCTTCAAAATGGGGTATTGCGGATGAGATTCTTGTGGCACAGTTGTACCCGCTTTACTGCAGCAGGGGTATTTGAAAGCTTGAAAAATTTGGTATTTGGGACTACAACTTCCAAAGTCCCACAGCCAACATGAACATTGGCTTCATGGTCTGGGAAGTCTGGGTGTGACGATTGGAAAAGGTACCTTTTCCCAGCTCTGTGTAGAATACTGTTACCATTTTAAATGTGATGCTTTTCAATGGAAGCTGGTTTGCAGGAGTACTAGTCTGCCTCCAGAATGAGGCTTGATTTGCTAGAAGGCTCACTTGTTCACCTGTTTGATGGTCAAGGGTATCCACAAAGCTCTCCTCGAGCACCAAATTTCAAATTACTCAGGATTTCCCCCCCCCTTGTCAACTCTCTTCACTATCCAGCTTTCACACCTGTACACGGTGACTAGAAACACAATTGTGTGCATTATTTTGGTCCTGTGTGACACATTGTGATCTTGATAATCTTCTCAGGTTCCTTCATTGCCACCCTCCCATGCTTCAGTCTTGTGATTTCTTGGCTTTCTTCATAATTGAACCAAGGTCAACATAAAAGTAGTGCTGGGGCTAGTATATTGCTGAATGAATTTAGAAAGCTAAACCCTCTTCATATGAATTTTCTTGGATAATGTAAACCTATGTAAGATTCCCTCCCCCTGCCACACACATACATGTTCTAATGATTTACCAGTTATCCACCTATAAAGAGTTGGACATAAGTGCTTTTCTGGGTCCCATAACCACAACCCCCCAAATAGCAGCCATGCTATTTATTCTGGGAGTTGTAGCCCTCCAAAATATCTCAGGCAGTTTGTCATGAACCAGTTACCAAATCAGCAATAGCAAAGAATAGCCTTCTCATGTTACAGTATTCTTCCATGTATAAGACTATATTTTTATCTGAAATTGTTAGACTAAAATTGAGGGTCATCTTTCACACTGAAGCAAGCCAAGGAGAGAACCACACTGTTGCTAAACTGTAATTTTGACTTGGAGAAGTGGGGATTGTCTTATACACGGGGGCATTTATAGATGGAAAATATGGGTGGTTCATTTCCATTTGGATACATGGGATACAAATGTAAACATCCTGGACAAAGTCCCCAAGTGGGAAATAGTGCCTTTATATTTGGTTTTACTGTCAGCTGGACTGTAATTCTCCATGAGGATAACAAATTGCAAGGGGTGTGTTTGTTTTTAAATGGAGGGGAGAGGGTTGATTGAACAGTTTTGCTTAGTGCTGCAGGATATCTTAAACCTTCATGATTCTAATTAAATCACAAAGCTGTTAAGTACATGGACATCATGAGTGTTAAATTAACTTTCTCAAGAGCCATTAAGTGGAAATGACGATGTTTGTCTTTTCAAAACTAATGAATCAAAGACATAAAGAAAACCAAAAACCAAATTCTTGAGTTTAGAGACCTTCAATAATAATAATTCGCAGCAAGGGGGTTAGGGTGTTTTTTAAAAAACAACAAGATTTCTTCTCTTTTAAAAGCTGGAACTGAAGAACTCAGCAGTTAAGAGTACATTTAATCTTGATTGCTTTCACTTTACAATTACCTAATTGAATTTCTTTTATCCTTGTCCTTAGCGCTGAAATCTTACTAGCTTGTTCCAAGACAACATGATGATGGATAGTCATATTACTCCCATGTGGATTTGGACCAAAGGTGATGATTTTTCTCTTTGAAAGCAATGCCACAAATGAAATTGAAAACCATTTTTGAGGGGGGGGGAGAATAAAAATGTTCATGGTTTTGGACAAAAAATTAATAATATTACTGACCTAGGGGGCAATAAAAAGCATGCATCATTTACACAAGGCTCACTTCCTCGTATTCTGTATTTATTTTACATATTATATCAACCTCTAAGTGGCAATTTGAATACCAAAGAAGCAGTTACCTTGGAATATGATTTGACTGGCTAGATCAAGCACAGACATAACCAACCCTTTTTCAGGCCTTGTGGTTGAAAAAGTAGTTTTCAAAGCCACCGTTTTTAGACATGCCTGGAAAGATCTTTGTAACAGTAAAAAATAAATAAAAAGAATGCTGGGAAGAGCTAAAGGCAGCTGAAAAGGTGGAAGACCAAGAGGAGAAAGGCTGACCCAATGAAGAAATCCATGCCCCTGTGTCTCCACAAACCGAGCAGAGCTGCTAAATTAATAACAGAATGTTATGGAGGTCACATTCAAAAGGTCATCATATGTAGGAAGCATAACGATACCACAGAAGAGCAAACAAGGAAGGCTAACATGGTGAGGGAAGCAGGGGCAAGCCTATGAACTTGGATCTCAAATTGTCTTGAGCAAAGGAGGTTTTTCAAACGTTTACAATTTTTCAAACCCATCTGAAAGTACTGAGGCTCTTGTAGGATCCCTTTTGGTCACAGGGAAACTGTTGGGAGGAGGTATAGGATGAGTAGGCAAAGGTGTTGCATTTCTAAGGCAGTTACTTCACATCCTTCTTTGTTCCGCATCTAGTTTTGTATGGTGACAGCATTGGTTGCGATCACGTGGTTTTGTCCCTGTATCAGTGTTCCATGGTTGTGATAACTTGTCTCGTGACACGTGTTACCTCACGGTCTTGTACCGTGACAAACACTGAATTTGTCTAGCTTCCTTTTTCTTTCTTTCTTTCTTTCTTTCTTTCTTTCTTTCTTTCTTTCTTTCTTTCTTTCTTTCTTTCTTTCTTTCTTTCTTTCTTTTTGGCTTAAAAATTCTTTTTCAATATTTCGCTTCTGAAAAGTAAAAAAGAAAACAAAGAAAAAACAAACAAACAAACAAAAACAACTCAGTTTTCTGAGAGAAACGAATGTTTTGTTGCGTGACAGTCGTTACTACACGGTGTCTTGTCTCAGAACAGAAAGCGGGAACAAAGAGTGACAAGGGAAAACCCTACCCCAGCAGCACGTACAGTATTGTCACACTTAGCACCCATCCTGGGGGCGTGGTCGAGATAAATTTCAGTAGTTATGCGATGGATGTGAAGTAACTTTTTTTATACTGCTCCTAAGCGCAACACTAACAGAAACAAAATGGACGTGAAGTAACTGCCTTAAAAGCATCATTGCAGGTAAAATCCAAGCAGTTAAAGACTTCTTCAGTCCTTGAACTACCAGTGGCTTCTCTATGATGAAAGGGATTCCAAGGCTGCCTCAGGAGGAGCCGGGTGGACGTATGACTGGAAATACTATTAAATTTCTGAAAAAGCACCACAGGTGCTATCCACCTATGCAGCGTAGGTTCCACTACTGGATTTCTGCCACTATTTTACATCATATGCAAATGTGAACCATTTTTATACTCACTACCTATTTTATAGGTTTGTACAAAGCCTGAATGTCTTGAAGATTAAAACAATCATTTTCTCCTGGAAGGAGTTATATTTTCCTTAGAGGCACAACTGGAGGAAGTAGAAAGAACATAGCTATGACTTCTTTGCAGTTTTCAATGTGTCTAGTGAGAATGGAGGTGGAGGTTTCATTAAAGGTGTGTGGGCTTTATCATCATCCTAAAGGCCAGATATTTAATATATCAAGACCTTCTAGTGCCTCCAGATGAAACAGCTGCTGATAGCTATTAGTTAAAAGGTGATGTGTACTATTCTGTCCTTTCCTCTTTCAGTGTGTGTGTGTGTGTGTGTGTGTGAGAGAGAGAGAGGGGGGGAGAGGGAGGGACGGAGGGAGGGAGGGAGAGAGAGAGAGAGAGAATGAAAATAGTGGAATAACACAAGAGTTCATGTCCATCTCTAATCTTATTCCTGGCCCTCAGACAAGGGCTGTAACACTCAAATTAACTTTTTGTAATAACTTGCAGAAGGAGGCAATGGTAGACCACTTCTAAATATTTCATACCTTGAAAAGTCTATGATATGACAGCCCAAAATGAAACAAAGGATTGGGGCTGGAAGATGGGAGCCTCGAGTCAAAAGCCATACAATCAGCTGCAGGGGAAGAGGAGCAGACAAGTACAAATAGTGCTGTTGAAAGCAACCTAGGGGTTCTTCCAGGGTGGAAGGGTCAGTCACAGCATCCAGGTGGAGGCAGCACCCAGAGAAGCCAGGGCACTCATTCCAAGGGGGCACAGTCCAGAAGTGCCCCTTCAGAACCAGTGCCCTGGCAATGGCCAAATGCCTGTTTGGCCATTGGTAATCATGCTCACCACTAGATGGGATGGTAGATGTCTGTACTAACATAGAAAAACGTCCCAATCAGGTGGCTAGTGATATTCTACATACTAAGCATGTCTTGCCTCTCTGAAGTAGTTGCTGCAGTGAGATAAGGGAAAATGGGTTCTGTAAGATGGCAAATGCAGGCATGCAGGTTTAGTGCCATGCATTTGCACATGCATGATATTACTAGAATTAAAGAGTTCAGAACAAGTGCAACTTAATAATACAGGCCATATGTACACATTCTGTTGTCTCTTGGAGGACAAGAAATAACCACACCATTGATCACACAATTCAAATCACTTTTAGAAGGCACTTTGGTATTCTGTTGAGGTTTTTGTTTCTCTCCCATCCAGCTTGCCACATCTGACAGTCTTCTGCTTTTGCAAGGCAAAGCAAACACTCAGAAACACAAACAAATGTGCCATGCCATTCCACACCCACACTGAGATGTGTCTAGACTGGTGTCTGGTGGATTCAATGAAAAACAGCTTCTTTGGCCTCCTTTCCTGTACTGAAGTGCTAATTTTAGATTAGCATCTTCTGCTCACCACACTGGGAATGATTTTACCAGGTAGGTATAGTCGCCTGAACCAAGCATCTTCTTACTCATTGCTTTGTGCCTTACAGGCAATTTGGGACTCTTATAGCAACATGAGTCTGTTTATAAGATGTACAAGATAACAAAATTGAATGAGCATGAAATCTGAAAAGGCTAATGAAATGGAAGCTCATCGACTATTGGAATTTTTATAGCCATTTACATTGTTAGCAATAATACTACTTTACTGCATAGTGGCAGTTGTACCATGAAAATCTGCTATCAATGTGGTAGCTCTTTTCTTCTCTATTATTTAGAATAGCTTTGGATAAAAAACCAGATCATGCTACTGATCACCAACATTCCATGAGGACATGGCACTTGAAACAGAAGTGTGCTAGCCATTGTGGGAGTTCCAGGTTTTCAGTATGAAACAAAACAAAACCATGCTCTCATGGTTGTCCAGACAGTCTTCTGAAAGTGATACCTGAATTTAAATTTATCTCCCTGTCTTGAGGCCTGGATAGATCTCCTTGGACAGAGGGCTGGGAAAAACATAACACACTAGCTGTGATCCTGTTGGTGTCCTCATAAATGTTTGTGTAAACTGTTGCAGCTAACTATGACTAATGGACAAGATGCTGGGGGGGACCCTTAGTAATGCAATCTGGTGCCTACCAAATGCACAACCAAGATAGCTAGTCAGTCAATGACAGCAAGTTATGCAGTCTTTACAAAACACCAATAGGATTCTCAACAAGTAAACTGCATGTGTGTGTTCTGTGTGGTCAAGTCAGAACTGACTTACAGTGACCCTAATAGGGCTCTCAAGGCAAGTGAGCTATTTAAGACCTTTGGGTAGTGGGCGGCATATAAGTTCTATAAATAAATAAATAAATAAATAAATAAATAAATAAATAAATAAATAAATGGTTTTACCAGTTCCACTCTCTGGTGAGTTTCCATGGGGATTAGAACCCTGTTTTCCAGAGTCCTGGCATGCCACTCTTTCCACTACACCACATTGGGAATCCTCCTGTAACTCCCAGTTATTATATAGAGTTGTGTAAAAGGCAAACAATTCTACTAATTTTGCTGGGCAAACAAGGTTTATTCTCCCTCCAGCTTCCCTTATTAAGGCAGGAATTGCTACTAGGTAAGCATGCAGCAAATTGCAATACAGCATCAGATGTAACTCAGGTATAAGAATGAAAAGAAAATAGAGTTCTAGGTTTATAACACAAGTTGTGAGCTAGTGTGGATTCCCTAACAGCATATACCCCCCCTCCTCCCTAAGGGCCACAGAGAAAGTGAGCTTAAGCAGTGGCGGGAATCCAGTCGGTGCAACTGGGCTGGTAAGTGGTAATAACATGGTCTTCAGGTGACAGAGATCTTTAAATTGATTCAATTGAAACATCCCTATTCTCTTGTTCAATATCCCAGGCTGCACAGGGATTCTTTTTGCCCCAGGGAAGTCTCAGGCAGCCTCAGGATGAGGTGGGGAAACATGTAATACTAAAAAGTTGCCGCTGCTTTTCCTTTTTAATTAGGGGGTACCTTTTGTGAGGCACTGGCATTTAACTGGGAGACTTAATGAAATATGTTTAGCTAATTTGATGCAGGGAAAAAGTGAAGGCATTAATAATCAATGAGCTGCACAAGGTTAGGTCAATGGTAGAGTATCAAGAAGTGATCCCTTAAAGCTTCCTAATCCTAGCTTTTCAAGATGCCATCAGTGGAAGTATTATCATTGAAAACATAATCTGGAAGAAGCAGGAAGCTCTATGGAATTCATTATTCTGTACAGTCGCAAGGTTTAAAAATGGAAGCATCCTGATGAGCTTCAATAAGCAAAAATATAAAAATGATAGCTCCTGGTAGGAACAAAATATTTTGGATAGAGAAGCCTGCCAGCAGCAGGCTTTGAAAGATAAAAGGATGAGTGGCATCTCCAGTTCTGTTCTGGGCTAAAAATAATAAAGGAAAAGAAGGTTATGCCAGGTTTCTGTTGTTATTGTTGTTTTAATTTCAGGCCCAGTCTTTCATTGCCCAGCATCTGCTTTTCTCAGTTCATATAAGGTGAGCTCACATGAACAATTACTTTATGCCCAATTCTAATGTGAGCAGCTAGCCATTAAGCAGGGTAGGGTGTGGGTTTGAAGGAACTGCCTACTGTTGGGGCCTCTTCATAGTTGGGTAAGCTCTTGTGGACTTATGTGGTACTTGAAGCAGGAAGAGAATGCTGCTGAATGGCAGAGAGCAGGAAGCTGTTGCTTGCATTTCCTATCCTACCATCACCCACTGGATTATGGGGAATTTAAATTGCAAGTCCTAAATTCAGATGCCAGCACTGACTGGGATTCCCCAATTATTATTATTTTTAAAAAGGTTTGTTCTGTACACACACACACACACACACACACACAGTAGGTCTTTGTGCTAGACTCCGGCAGGATGTTGAAAGGCACTGCATGAAGGAGCAGGGCCTGTTCATACATCTGTGTTACACTATGACTATTGTCTTGTGGTCAACCTGATTCAGAATTGGGGGGGGGGCTATTTTGGCTCAAGGGAGTGGACTTCCACCCAGGAATGGCCTTGGGGCTACCATCTTGTGTTGAGCAAGGCCAAGGGTGAAGCAGGCATGGTTTTAAAGTGATTCTTACAGAGTAAAAGCACTGCAGAGTCCAAAATCCTCTGTCTATGGAGTTGTCCCCACTGTAGTGTTGTTCCCAGATGCTCCAGGGCGGCCATGGGTCATTTTGGTATTTGCATCAACACATAAGGTGGAACTATTTAATGTTGGAGGTACTTGGACATGTTGCACTGCCACTCCCAGAACATGCCTCTCAACATTACTACTTCTGTTCTGATTAGAGATGGGCACGACTCAAAAAAATGGTGTTTCGTTTGTCGTTTGGTCGTTTAGGGGTCCGTTTCGGTTCGTTTTTGTTTTCGTGACATTTTTTGCAAAAAAATTCATTTTCGTTTCGTTAGGTAACGAAACAAAAAAACAAAAACAAAAACGAAAAATTGCTGTTTCGTTAGCATTCTTTTTAGTTCAATGCATCTGCTGCAACAAAAATGAAAAACACGGCAAATTTGGTCGTTTCGTTTTCATTTTCATTTTGTTTTTTAAAAAAATTTCGTTTCATTTTCGTTGTGTAACGAAATGAAAAAATGAAAATGAAAACGAAAAGCGCTCGTTTCGTGCCCATCTCTAGTTCTGATGAATTCACATAGATATCTTGACCTTGCTAACCAAGATTCACAGGGGAAGCCTTTGCAAACAAACACTCCTTCTAAGGAGGAAATGGCTAGAAGTAGTTGCGATTAGAGATCGGTGCGAAATGCCAAAATGGCGTTTCATTTCATTTTTCATTTTGTTTTGTTTTAATTCACTTCATTTGGAATGAAATGTATTTTTTAAAAATAAAATCATTTGATTCTTCATTTTGTTTTGGGTTTTTATGTGTTTTTTAACAGCTGACCATTTCACCACAGTTATTTTTAGTTGTAATTATTTTTATATTTATTATTAGAGATGGGCACGAAATGAGCAATTTTTCATTTTCGTTTTCATTTTTTCGTTTTGTTACGTAACGAAATGAAAAACGAATTTTGTCTCCAAAATGAAACGAAATGAACCGAAACAACAGAAATTTTGTCGTGCGTTTCATTTTCCTTGTGGCAAATACATTGAACTGCAATGAATGCTAACGAAACAGCAATTTTTCGTTTTCGTTTTCATTTTTTCGTTTCATTACGTAACGAAACAAAAATGAATTTTTTTGCAAAAAAATCACGAAAAACGAAAACGAACCGAAACGGACCCCCTAAACGACAAATGACAAACAAAACACCATTTTTTTGAGTCGTGCCCATCTCTATTTATTATATTAAAATGGTATGTTGTTTTATTTTAATCCTCTTGGCCCACAATAGATAAATTTAATATGAGTTGCAATTGTAGACAACCTAGAGTTCTTAGTTATTTCTATATTTCTTTGGTCAGATTGTCCTTTTATGCATCTGCATCACTCCTAAACCCTCTGAAAGAGCTACTCTCACTTGCTTCTCTTTGCTCTTCCACATCCACCTTTGGAGGACTGATGTCAGCCCTTGGGCCTCGAACATTAGATGGGCTAAAAGAGACTTGAATGAGGTTATCTCAAGTTGCACACTGAGAATGTGGACACCTAAGATGGCAGCAGGATTGAAAAGTTGCTGCTAGCATGGCAGCAGCATGTTTCTGCCTGAGTCTCTCGCTCTTCCAAGTACGTCAACAGGAGAAGGTGCTTGGGCAGTTAGATACCTCCAAGCCCCACCTGAGTCACAGAAGAGGAAGGGAAGAGGGGCAATAAAGAAGAACCAGAGAGGGGGTATAAGGAGGTGCTGATTTAGGCTTGAGGAAGAACAAAACACTGAGGGTGGTTTTTTTTTGGGGGGGGGGTTAAAGGAGACATGAACTCTGAAAACGTAAGTTAAACCTAAAGTGTATAAACATTGTTTTCCTTCTCAGATTTTGATATGGTGGAGGCAGATTTACAGCCTCCCTAAATATGTATTATTACATTAATATTAATAGATTAGATTAGAATTATATTATGGAGAAATATGTTTTAATGTGTTTTCTTTACCACATTAAAAGCCTTTTATGCAAATATGGTGCGGGTGGGGGCTGCACCGATTATAAAAGGGGCTGCACCGACTGATGGATACAGACATTTCATGCAGGTGTGAACCTATCCTCCAAGTGTTTGTCTAATATGTGTGAATCGCTGAAGCATTTGTGACATGTGTCCCATGAATGCGCATGTGGAAAAAGCAGATTCCACATCCTCATGTGTCCAGATTCTTTTGGGCTTAGATCTCTAAAGGATATGACCTCTTCTACTATTCAGATGATGGGTGAGGGGTGCAGCCTCCCTCTGCAATTGACTGAATATGCAAACAGATTTTACGCTGTTTGCCAGCTTATTTTTCCTATGTAAAAAAACCAAAATCCAGGCATGCCCTGAAAGAAACCTAACATACCAAAAACTCTTCTGCTTCCTTTCCACAATGCAGCTTGCTGAAAACAAAATACGTTTCTTGTCAAGGACTAATTCAAATAACCCTGTTCTGGATTTTGCTGTATGGCATATCACAAGCCTTTGTTCTTGGTGCTTGTATTCTGCCAAGCTTCAAAAACAATTCTATTTATAGCATATACTGTACATAATTATGACCACATATTTTTGATGATTGAAAGCACTTTCACTTTATCTCTTGTATCCTTTTACTGCTTTGATTCTGTGGTTCTTTCACGATAACCACATATATATATATATATATATATATATATATATATATATATATATATATATATATATATATATATATATATATATATATATATATATATATATATATATATATATATATATATATATATATATATATATATATATATATATATATATATATATATATATATATATATATATATATATATATATATGCATGTTGGGGTGGATTCGGGTTTCTTCCCGTGTAGAAATCTGGTTGTTTTGGCGACGTTTCGACGAGGTCTCACTCGTCATCTTCAGGCTGGTGTTCTGGCTTCTTTCTTCTTGAAGCAAAGCGTGGTCTCAGTTGAGGTCCTTCTATAAATACTGCTGGGGGGGTGTGGTTTGCTTGCTCTGTTGCTGATTGTAGGTTCGTTTGTTCTTTTGTGATCTGCTGTGTGGCTGAGGCGATCGTTAAGGGATTAACTGCTGGTGGGTTAGATGGCTGTTTAGAGACATCCTGTGTGGGTGAGGTGCTGGATGTGTGTCTCTTAGCCTTTTGTTTCTTAACGACCTTGGTGATGGGTGTTCTGGCAGCATCCTGGTCTTTGGTGGAGTGGGGTTCTGTGTCTTGTGAATTCATTTTGGTCTGGCTACGGGTCTGTGGTCTCCCAATGTTTTTTTGGCGTGTGTAAGTGTGTTCCATGTGGTGACTGGAGTGGGGTGTAGCGGTAGATGGTACAGTCGTGGTTTTGTTATTGGATGGTGGTTTCGTTTCATCTGTGGGAAGGGTCTGGGTTTGTGTTTGGTGTGGATGGAAGGTGGTGGCATCTTGTGTCCTTTTGGACCTGGTGTCAGTCTTTGTGACAGAGGCTCGTCTGTTGACCAGGGCTAGTTTCCAGATGTCAGGCAAGCGGGAGGTGTCGTCACGTTTATTCATGTTGTTTGGGTGTTTCTCTATTTCAATGGCTTCCATGATTATTCGACTGTTGAAGTGTTCAGTTTTGGAGATGAGTTTGGTTCTTTCAAAATCAATTTCATGACCTGTTGTTTTTATATGCTGGAAGAGAGAGGAAGATTTTTCTTCTTTTTTGACTGCGTTCTTGTGTTCTGCGATGCGTGCGCTTATTCTCCTGTTTGTCTGTCCGATGTATGTGGCTGGGCAGACTTTGCATGGTATTTCGTAGACTCCTTGGTTTTCTAGCTCAATCTTGTCTTTGGGGTTTCTTAAAATGTTGGCTATTTTTTGTTCGGTGCAAAAGGCTGTCTTGATATTGTGTTTGTGGAGAATTTTGCTTATTTTGTCTGTGGTGCCTTTGATGTAAGGGAGGAGGGCAGTGCCGTTGTTCTCTTCTGTTTCTTGGTTCTTGGGGGGTGTTTCTTTTTGGATTAGTTTGGTGATGGTGTTTTTTTTGGAATCCGTTCGCAATTAAAGCATTCGAGAGAGTGTGTAATTCTGTTTTTAGGTGGTCTTTGTCAGCGAGGCGTTTGGTTCTGGAGATGAGGGTTTTTGCTACGGAGTTGATCTGTGCAGGGTGGTGTGTGATTGTGTGATTGTGCATTTAAGTAGCGGTTTGTATGATTAGGACGTCCAGGAAGGGAAGTTGGTTTTTTTTTCCGGTAGATGGTATGTCCTAAGGAGTCTACGAAATACCATGCAAAGTCTGCCCAGCCACATACATCGGACGCGTTGTTTCAAAGTGATTCCATATATAGGTTTTCGCGAAATGACGGTGACAGACATCTGTTTGACAAGTATGTGTTGGTTACAGGAGAATAAGCGCACGCATCGAAGCAGAACACAAGAACGCAGTCAAAAAAGAAGAGCTGAAAAATCTTCCTTGGGGAGGCCGTAGAGCTCTCTTCCAGCACATAAGGGGAGAGGCTTTTAAAAACAACAGGTCATGAAATTGATTTTAAAAGAACCTGCTGGGAGGAAACTCATCTCCAAAACTGAACACTTCAGGTCTCTGTTTCAGCTCTCCAGTCGAATAATCATGGAAGCCATTGAAATAGAGAAACACCCAAACAACATGAATAAACGTGATGACACCTCCCGCTTGCCTGACATCTGGAAACTAGCCCTGGTCAACAGACGAGCCTCTGTCACAAAGACTGACACCAGGTCCAAAAGGACACAAGAAACCACCAAAGCCAAAATAAAAGCCTCTCCCTTAAGTGAAGAAATCAAGCCAAGCATCATCCCCACCTTCCATCCACACCAAACATCCACAACCAAAAAAAGAAATAAAAAAAATACAACGCCCCCCAAGACACATCCTATATCTGACCAACCACGGCCTAACCAACCATAACTTCATCACAATGGACAAAGATACAAACACCAGAACCCTGAGCTTCCACTTCACACAAACGAAACCACCATCCAATAACAAAACCACGACTGCACCATCTACCGCTACTCATCCCCACTCCAGCCACCACATGGAGCACACTTATATGGAACACTTTGAAACACGCGTTACAGAAGGCCGAACATAAACCCAAACTCTGGCTCAAAAAAACATTGGGAGACCACAGACACGCAGCCAGACCAAAATGAATTCACAAGACACAGGACCCCACTCCACCAAAGCCCAGGATGCTGCCAGAACACCCATCACCAAGGTCGTTAGGAAACAAAAGGCTAATAGACACACATCCAGCACCTCACCCACACATGATGTCTCTCAAAGGCACCACAGACAAAAACAGCCATCTAACACCAAGACAGCCTTTTGCACCAGCAGTTAAGCCCTTAACGATCGCCTCAGCCACACAGCAGATCAAAAAAGAAAAACAAAAGAGAACAAACGAACCTACAATCAGCAACAGAGCAAGAAACACCCAAACAACACACCCCCAGCAGTATTGGAAACTATAGAAGGACTTCAACTGAGATCACGCTTTGCTTCAAGAAGAAAGAAGCCAGAACACCAGCCTGAAGATGACGATGAGACCAATAACAAAACCACGACTGTACCATCTACCGCGTAGCCAGACCGAAACACTCGTCTGCCAGAAAAATCACCAAGGCGTTTAAAAACAACCAGATTTCTATCCAGCACCTCACGGGAAGTCTCTAAACAGCCATCGAACCCACCAGCAGTTAATCCCTTAACGATCGCCTCAGCCACAAGCAGATCACAAAAGAACAAACGAACCTACAATCAGCAACAGAGCAAGCAAACCACACACCCCCAGCAGTATTTATATAGGATATATATATATATATATAAATCGCCAAAACAACCAGATTTCTATATATATATATATACGAAAACATATATATATATATATATATATATATATATATATATATATATATATATATATATATATATATATATATATATATATATATATGTTAGGGTATATATATATATATATATCTTATGGTGTTATATATACCTGCCATCAGCTGTGAAGATCTTCTGGTACAAACTCATCTATTGAAAGCGTTTCTAATTGAGGCCAAATCCCTTGAAAGTCAATATGCCAGCATTTCTTTAGATTTATAACCTGCTCGTTATGCTTTGAGGCACAATCACAGGTATTGTAGGGAGCATACAATAATGTACTAGCCAAGATGTATCAGTACAAAATCATGATGAATCCGCCAAAGTCATCAGAAAATGTGGTTCTTTTTCAATCCTTCAATCTCTGTCATTGTTTAAAAAGTATATATATTAGTAGAAATATAAAGACTATATCAAAGGCTCTTATGGGCCTTGTATGTATTCATCTGTTCTCTGGACTGTGCTATTGGCAAGGCACAACTCTTAAGATCAATGGTATGCTTTATCCCAAATTTTGGTGATTTTTCTTTTCTTTTTTTCTTTGTTACTACTGTGCCTGTGTGACAGATAGTAGTTCAGTAATATCCTTAATAAGCATGCATACAAAGGCACCCCATTTGAAATATTTGTCAGGCAAGCATCAAGAACACGGCAGACTTTCTCCTCTAGCTGAAAAGGCTACTGTCGGTTTATAATTTCTTGAGGACACAGTCCCTAATCCTCTGCAATCCGGTGACCTCGGCTAAGGAAACAGCTTCCATGTCTGAACTGTGTGGAATTTTAAGTACATTCCCCACTCTGGAAAACTTTACAGTCATTTGAACCTCAGTATATCTTATCTTAACTTAGCACAACTGTTACTTTGGTCCTTGGGCGCCGTGGGGGTTTTCTGAGCATTTTGTCACTAGCCACTCCCTTATCAGGAACTAGTGATAAGCAAAGGGTTAAGAGAATGTTCTTTCCCCTCAGTGCTCTGGAAACCCACTTGTTTTATAGCTCTCAAGAGCTACAAGGATTTCATTCACCTCTGTTTCACTTTGAAACTTCCTGGCTTTTCTTTCACAAACCACACATTTGTCTTCTTCCGGAAAAGCTTGGCTTTTGTTTCTGTGACCTGCATTTGGTAGATTCCTAATTAGCACGCAGCACCAACATCTTTTCTCCTTAAAATGGTTGGGCGGCTTTTGAGATTCAAGTCCAGAACTGAAAACATTTTGGCAAAAGCTTGGCATAAACAACTGCAGAGTATGGAGTTGCTTCTTCAAGGCTGTGTGTGTGTGTGTGTGTGTGTGTGTGTGTGTGTGTGTGTGTGTGTGTGTGTGTGTGTGTGTGTGTGTGTGTGTGTGTGTGTGTGCTTTATAAATGTGGTCTCCGGTCAAAGCTCTAACCCAGCAGCTAACAGGATAAATTATCTTCTACCAACCAACCCCTGAGAAGTCATATTAAAAAATACAGTATTTTTCCACGTATAAGATTTTTTTCTCTCTTCTAAAATTGTTAGACTAAAAATTGAGGGTCATCTTATACACAGAAGTAAGCTGAGGAGAGAAACTGTAATTTTGGGTTGGAAAAGTGGGGGTGCATCTTGTAACATGGGGTGTCTTATAGACGGAAAATATGGGTAATCCTTTTACAAGAGTCTCGGAAGCACCATATCCATGTGTTATAATTAGAGATGGGCACAAATCTAAAAAATGACATTTCGTTTGGGTTTGTCGTTTGGAGGGTCCGTTTCGGTTCGTTTCCATTTTTCGTGAATTTTTGCAAAAAATCATTTTCATTTTCATTCGTTTCATTACCGTTTCGTTACCATTTATTTCAATTTTTTGTGATTTTTTTTTTTAGCATTTAAAGCAGTTCACTGTATTGCAGTAACGCAAACGAAACGCACAACAAAATTTCCGGTGTTTCTGTTCGTCTTGTTTCATTTTGGAGACAAAATTCATTTGTCGTTTTGTTGCGTAACGAAACAAAAAAAACAAAAACAGAAACGAAAAATTGTTCATTTCGTGCCCATCTCTAGTTATAATCAACATCCTCAGTTTTTTTATATCCTGGTTTCAATTTTTTATTTGGATTTTGCAACTCTGTCTTCTCATGCCCAGTGAATGGAACATGCTAGAAGTTTGAATTACTGGGGGGGGGGGGCGGAGAGACATTATTCAGCTTTCTAGCCACATCCTCTTTCAATTGTATAAATTTGAAGAATATTATAAACTATAGAGATTATTGACCTCTTCTTGAGGCTCATGAAGAAATTTGAGTTATGTTATTTCTAGCAGTAGGTGTCATATAGGCAGTACAGCAATATGGGTGAGTTCAAAAATCTAATAACAATTCATTCTTCCCCTGTCTTGTTCTCCTGTTAGAAAGGAACCATTATAATGGCTATTCCAGCACTGGATGGGGCAGTAGAAGTAATGACATTGTGTTGCATCCAACTAGACTTTAAGTTATTTTCCTTCTTGCACTTTTCCCCCATTTTTTTACTTCTGCTTATATACTGCTTATATACTGCCCCATACCACTTCAAGTAGTCTTTAGCAGTTTACAGTTTTAATTACAGTATGCAGGCTACACATTGACCCCCAGCAACCTGGGTACTCATTTTATCGACCTGGGAAGGCTGAGTCAACCATGAGCCTGCTACCTGGGAATGAAACCCAGGTCATGAGCACAGTTTTAGCTGCAGTACAGGCATTTAACCACGGCCCCATTTCTTTCTCATTACATTACTCAAGTGTTCCAGCCTTCTGCTTTTTATGGGTCTTGTGATTCCCTGATTTTTATTCAGGGACTTTAGTACTTCTTCATCAGTGGCTCTCTCAAGGCAAGACATTCTTAGCATCCTGTGCTAAGCTCACATTCCAGATCCTTTTTTCCTTCTAATAATAGCTCCATGTCATACAGTAGGGAATAGTGCTTTGTATCATTCAGCCAACTGAACAAAGCACCCTAAAACCCTTGTTCTCAAAATCAAACTAAAGTTTTTGTTGAATATTAGTTTTTTCCCTTCAAGGAGGAAGTCATCTGGGATATCTCTGTTCTGACTTTTATTGGGCAGGTATTCTCCCTTCTTAAATCAATTGCTTGTACTGTATTTATTAACACTTCCGTTTTCTATCTGTAACTGCATTTCTTGGGCTGCGTGCTGTTCACTGTTCACCATGAACAAGGTTTTCACAACACTCATTTTTAGACCGTGTTAATTGCTTCACTGACATAAATTACTACCTGCGTCAAATGATTTGAACGAGAAGCCATTGCCCTCCCTCAGAACTGTCTTTGTGGTGCCTTTACATATTAAAAAGCGATTTAACAAATTAGTTAATTTAGGAAAATTATGCTGAAACATCTGAATGACACTTGAATAAGGGCAAAGAAAGAGAGGAAGAGGATATATGGTGTATATATTGGCATTTCCATGCTTGTTAATATTTTCTTGCAGCAATTCAGTGCCAGTGAAATCAAAATATATCACTCATTTGACTGTGGAAACATATTTATATTAAGGCAATGTAAAAACTAGGGATGGGCACCAAAAATGCTGATCCTTGCTCATCCAAAACAAGTAGCCAATTCCCAGGCACAAAGAATGGTCTCGTATCTTTTATTTTGTCTTCAAGTCATGGGCATGGCTCAGATAGAGAGCCCACCTTGCCACTACCCTATTCCAGTAAAGCACCACCTAATTGGACCAACAGTTTGCAGACTCCTCAAGCAGTTGGGGGTGGGGGGGGAGAGAATATTGGCAATAAACAATCAAAGCACCATTTGATAAAGACAGAAATTTTAAAAACAAAGAATGATAGACATTTCAGGATCACCTACAACAGTGGTTCTCAAACTGGGTGTCATGAATGTATGCCAGGGGTGCCATAGCAATAATGTTTAATTAACCAAACTTCCCATAAACATAAAGGAAATAATTAAAAAATTATCCAAACAGTTTCATGCATCGCGTTAAAGACAATTGAGCATTAAATCTGCACTGATTTTTCTTCTTTTCCTAAGTGTTCAAACCACTTTAAGGGTAGCTGTGCCACAAAATTTTTTTAAGCCTGACAAGGGTACCACGGCAAAAAAAAGTTTGAGAACCACTGACCTACAGTTCCTAGGAAACAATTTATTTCAACATGAGATCAGACATACTGAGTCTCAGCTACTTTTATGACCTCAGCTAGTATTTTCAGGGGATGCCCCATTTTCTTAAGGAAACTACCTTATAAGTTGGGGTTTGGTGCTTCATTGTCTTTCCAGGAGCTTACAATATCTGTGTTGCCTGTATTGGAGTATTTACTTTGTAGAGTCATGGAACCTGTGAGGTCCTGCAGCGAGGTTACAATCTACTGGGGGGGGGGTTTCCTAGATTTCTCCTCACAGTCATTCAGGTTCACTTATCATTGTCCATTAGAGAGGTTAAACAAGAAGGCCCATTCTGGCCCCTCAAACCCTCCCCCCTGAATTTTAAAATGATTTTGCACTGGCGCTACCAATTAAATTGCTTTTGGATCTCTTTCCCCTGTTTCTATGGCATTGTTGGCTTGAGTTGCAGATGAAAAGGTATGCCCTCTTAGACAAAGGAAGCTTTGATTGGTGTTTGGCTAACAGGGTCCAAAATTAACATGCAGGACAATAAATTCTTTGTATCCCTAAATCTTCGAAAATTTCGGATGGTAACAGGTTGTAACAGGTACTGGGCAAGTGCTGTGCTGTACTGCTGTGAGCTAAATGTTGTGTAGTCAACACAAAAAAACAGAAACAGCTCATTCTTCTATGGAGAGGTTTCATTGAGTGTCCAAATTCAAAGTTATAAGTAGTTATTTCTGTTCACGTGTTGGTAATACAAATTACCCCACCGCCACAAATACAATGTATAGTGTGATGTCATCACATCACAAAGCTAACTGTATTGCCTTTTACTCAGATGGTATTCTGATTCCCATCTTTGAACCAATTCAGCATCTAGGATCCTTTCATATTTATCCTTCTGGAAGAATCTAGCTAGATAGGTTAAATCAATTACTACATTTTAGAAGGCATGGTTTTTAATCCCTCCCCAGCCCTGTTTTTTATTTATTTATTTTTATTTTTATTGGCATTGCATGTTTCCTTATTCTATATTTGTTGCTTTTGTGGAAAAACTACTCCTGCTGGCAAGATCGGTAATCATTGTTTTAAAATAGCACCTGTCGCTTTTATTGCAACTATATTTCCTTTTCTTAGATGACTTTGACTTTTTTACTAAGTTCTTGAATTGGATGCAGAGAATTATTTGCTGTGGGGTTGTTCCCTGCCCAGAGTTGCATGGGAATTATCTATAGCTCTCATACAGTGTTTCTCAAAGTTTTGCCACCTGAAGTGCTAATTCTTTCTAAATTAAGGAGGTAAATTTCAGTGTTGCACTGTTACAACTGCCAAGATTTATTGCAGGGCTGTACTAGCTCAATTGTGTTGGGGTCACTTCAGCCGTACCCTATTTTGCTACTATCAATGTGCAATACAGGGCAAAGGAAAATAGTAAGTTTTATGGAATGGGCCATATGGGTATGCAGCCCCCCCCGAGCCCCTCACATACCTGACTGTCCAAATGTCTCCCTCCCCATTCTATTGTTTATATTCAGAAAATATCTCAACAAATTGATATGAAACAGAGTATCTTGAGATGAATGAATAAATGATATGAAAAAATAGGCAGTGAAAAGAACCAGGAGAAATTATGACAGGAGGCCAAAACCACATATATGGAAAGGCTGCTCTTCATAATGGTGTTAGCTACTTTTTATGTCAAAAAACTTATGAAGACAAATGCACATGATTTCTTGGCTTCACTTGCTTCCTTTTTCTTTTTGCTCCTCTGTAAAGGTGTGCAAATATTTTCCAATTGGAGTTTTATCTAAATATTTGTCATAGAACCCAGAAGTGATCTGAGTTGGAAGGTGCCTGAACAGATTTGTATTTAAATTTCTGCAGATATTGGTATGTTTCTAGATCAGAAGCCTGGGGACCCAAACATGTGTGGACATTAAAGGGCTATGACCAGAAATGGGGAGACTACGCAGCACCATTAATTTTGGGGATGTGGTGGACCTTCAGTGTGTAGGCAAAGCCCCTATCAGCATCTTCCGTCTTTCCTTCCTTCCTTCCTGAAGCCTTCCTGGAGAGAAAGATCTTTGTCTGCTTGTGGAAAGAGAGCAAAAATAAGGGATGTGCACCCAATGAAAAATGAAATGCTGATTCATTTTTTTTTTTGTAACGCAATAAAGCAGCCTTTTGTTAGTAGCGAAATGAACTGGCAGTTTTTTAGTTTAAAATGAACCAATTTGTTTCTCTGTAAAACAGCTCCCCTGAGTCTGTGAGGCACCAGATTTGTTGTGAACCTTCCTTGGATGCCCTCCAAATTTGGAGATATTTGGGGTTCAGGGGGTGAGTTATTCAACTTCAAATAATTTGGCCTCCTGAACCCCAAATCTCTCCAAATTTGGAGGACTTAAAGGGGAGAATCCAAGAAAGGTAACCACCAAATATGGTGCCTCTAAGACCCAGGGGACCCATTTTATAGAGTAATAAATTGGTTTTTAAAATCATTTCTAACGAAATGAAACAGATCATGGGACAACAAAATGAAACGAAACAAATCTCAATTTTTCCGTTTCATGCCCATCCCTAGCAAAAAGAGATCCTGCCTGGCATCACATGGGAGGAAGTTCCAGAGCCTGGGATCAGCAACAGAGAAAGCCCTCTCCTTTGTCCCCCACCAAACACCCCTGTGAGTGTGATTGGACCAAGAACCTGGCCTCCCTTAATAATTCTTAACACCTTGGTAGGCTCACAAACAGAGATGCAGTCTTTGAGGTAGCTTGGACTGGAGTCATTTAGGATTTTATAGGTTTAAACCTGTACTTTGAATTGTGTTGGAAACAGATTAGATGCCTAAAGGCCTCACATCCCACTCAAATGCCCAATTAAAGTTGTCCCTAACTTTTCACGTCGGTTATATTCCTTGACCAATGAACATTTGCCCCCATGTGCTTTTGCTTTGTGCATGCGTATGCATGTGTGCGTGAACGTGTGGCTTCACATTGTTGCATGCTGAAGCCATGATCTAACCCTGTGACCCTGCTTTCCCCATTTCCCCCAGTTTAGATTTTATAGTGGTAGCCTTATTCATACTATATAATTTCCCCCCATCTGATTTCAATTGTTTATTCTTCTTTGCTTGGTATGAGCTTGATGCATCAATTTCCCCTAACAGACTCAATAGAGTTCTTTTTTTGAAAAATGGAAGTGGAACAAGAGCAAGGGTGTAGTCTCCTATGTGAGTTTAATAGTTCCTGACGGGGAAAAGAAATTGGTAAATGTGTACAGATGAAAGGTGAGGGAATTGCATCTGAATAGATTTACAGTCTAATGTGTGACCTTCATCAGAAGACCAAAAGGGGCCTAAAGTTTTGCTAGAACTGCTCTTTCTATTGATGTATATTGGCAAAGGTAGTTTGATCTGCATTAGATCTCTCTCCCTCCCCCATTTATATTGTCATACAACGGGCTGTTCAATAACTCTAATTTGGTCATTAAATTCTTGCCATCTTTGCCCTTTTCTAATGATTCTGAGAAAATGCTGCCTGCAATCAGCAAGGCTCGGCCATGGTGGGAATAATTTGAGTAAATAATCAAGTCTGCAGCTCATCCATCACTTTGAATGATTTCTCTATTCCCCGTCCACCTCAGTCATGACATTTGGCAGGTCACTGGGTATAAAATATGCAAACTGCAGGAAGAGAGGTAGCCCAAAGTTGCTGAAATAGCAAAGGATGCCATATGCCTTGACACATGCACCTAGGCTTCCTGTAGAATGGCATTGCCTGCTAACTCTCTAGGCCTGGAACTTCTAGCCTCAGGTCTCCATTCTTACTCATGCCATTTGCCTGAGACTCAAGGGACATACCATGTTGCTCATGTCATTTGCTTGGGACTCAAAGGTCACAACAAGAGTAGAACTAGGGGGCACTCTATGAAACTTTTGGGTGCTGGATCTCAAACAAATAAGAGGAAGTACTTTTTCACCCAAGGGATCACTGGTCTGTGGAACTCCCTGCCAGAAGAAGTGGTGACAGCTGTCAGCCTTGACAACTTTAAGAAAGAATTGGACAAGTTCGTGGAGAACAAGGGTATTGATGGCTATCCTTATGGATGCCTAAGGACAACCTCCGGGTTGGAGAGATAGGCAGGAAATCTCTCAATACCATTTGCAGGGAATATTAAACAAGTGAAGATATCTGCTTGGGAATACCCTGAAGCAAACAGTGAGCCACGGTGTGAAACAGAATGCTGGACTGGATGGGCTGTGGCCTGTTCCAGCAAGGCTGTTCTTGTGTTCTTAAAAGTAAAGATAATGATAATGTCTATTAAAGATGTCTGCAACACTGGATTACTTCAAGATCATTGCTGTAGCTTCCAATAGGAGTGGCCACTTGGTCATCACAAAGCAGAAAGGAAACACATAGCCAAGAAGGATGAGAAGGGGTAGCTCAACTTTGAATGTATTTGCATACACTGGTTTATAAGGAAAAAAATGCAAGCTCAGAAATGATTTCTGTAATTTTATCAGTGCTATAAATACGAAGAAAAATACCACACATCTCACTCTATTCAGATGCAATGTGCCTGCTCACACTGAGCAGAGGTTGCTAACAGCCAGCCTCGAGATCTCCACTTGCCTTTCTCTTGCTTTCAACTGGACATGGACTGGACAATAGAGTATACCTTCAAATGGTCCTTGGGGAAGGTGAACAATGGAGAGGGACTGTTTTTATTGACATTTTATAGAAGCCTGCATGGGCACCATAATCCTATCACACTGGCCTAACAAAAAAAATCAAAGATCCCATTGAGCTAACCCCTGTGCTGGCTGCATCTTGCAAAGATGTACTGCCAGGACCAACACAGGTGGGAATAGCTACAATTACACAACAATCTGTTGGGGGGAAATAGGAAAATTGTACTCCCCAGGCAGCAGTGATTTAGAAACAAGAAACCGTGAAAAATGCTATATACAAGCCTACAGCGGCCTAATAACTTGCTGCTGCATTTGGTCTGCCTGGAAATGTCAATAAAAACCCTGGTCACATAATGAAACTACACATCATCATTGAGGATATACCAGTAAATGGGTATTCATGATCAATCAAAAAGAAAAAGAAAACCACAAATCCACTGTTTCTATGAATCTTGAGTGACGAAAGAGCAGGTATACCACTATTACCTCTCAGCTTCAGGTTAAAGACTAGGCACTGTAGGGGTCCTCTGTGTGTCATGATGATTGCCTCCCATTGGTAATTAGCAAGGTTGCTTACACCATAAAATGCAAGGTTGAGAATAACCAAAGCAAGGCAAACCCTCTTGTCTAGATTCTTGGAGTTCTTGGTAGATATCAGTGGAATATTATGCTTCAAGAGACACGAAATATAGCCTGCAAACCCTTGCCGAATACTCTTGTTCACATAGGGCCTTTTCACACGACCCCTAAGATCCGCTGGTCCCTTAAATTCAGACCAGAGATCTTGGGGGTTCGTTTCTGTTCCTGCGTCCCCACCCCTCAGCACTTCCTGCTCCTGTCGGCGTGAGGGGAGGGAGGGGGAAAAAGGACAAAAGAAGCCTTTACTAACCTGCCGGTGCCGGTCGAAGTTGCCACGAGCCCTGTTACTTCCTGGTTCCTTCTCAAGGGGCTCTTAAAGGGGCGGGAGGCAAAAAAACAACAGACAAGCGAGGAGAGCCCGGCACTCTTATCCACATCAAATATTTTTCACCTCCAGAGAGAAGGTACAAGAAAAGTGCGCTGGGTCGCGCTAAAGTGGGCGGGGTTGCACTTAATTGTCTGCAAACTCCGGAGCTGGTGGAGAAACATTTCTAAGCTCCGGAGCTGGGAGCCATTTGCAGCGCAGCTTAGGGGTCGTGTATAAATGCCCATAGTTGAACATTTGTGTCCGTGGGCAGCCAATGAACTGGGATTTAGTAGCATCTCTTTTTTGAGAGCCATGGCAGATACACAGTAGACGAAACAGAGAACACTGGGAAAAAGGAGGAAACTAACTCAGGATTCCTGGCTGTTCAAGTCTGGACATTTTCATTTTACTACTTACATTTCAAAAATGAAAGAACTAGTTAGCTCACTTTAGTATGGAAGCAGCAAGCCAGTAATTATCAGAACGTTCTTGATAACTGTAATACAGCAGGGAGTTCCTGGTATGATTTAAACCATGCAAAGAGAAATGAGTTAAACCCCTTTTATTAGTGCAGTTTTTCCTTGATCTTCAAATCAGCCTCATGAGTTTGCTAATTGGTAAAAGGAAACAAACAAGCAAGCAGGCTAACCTAGATCTTCATTCCAGACACTTGCTACAGCACACAAATAAGAGGATTAATGTGTTGTTGCTCAGTTCAGATGGTTTATCATATTAAGAGTGCATGTGGTGCTTGTACAGTGTGCACATTACGTTTCTCCTCTTCTATCATGGGCGGCTATGCCAAATTGCCATGATTTCTTAAACTCCCATTTCCTATTACATCTAAGCAAGGAAACAGTGGTTTAAACTCTGATTCCAAAGCGACATATCAAACCACAGTTTAGTCATCTGGCAGCCAAGAGTTTAACCACAGATTAACCTTGCAGAAGCAGATGTAAAGGGACACATTGGTGAGAAAACTGCAGCCATTTTCTGATAGTAGAAGAAGAAAAGAAAAAAGACGGGGAAGGGGAAACATACTGGCACAACCTTTGTTCATGGTACAGTCAACCACAGTCTCTTGGAGCAAGACCATTGTATTTTAATTGGGCCAGTGAGTAGTAATGATTAATAGAGATGGGCACGATACGAACAATTTTTCGTTTCCGTTTTCATTTTTTCGTTTCGTTACGCAATGAAACGACAAACGAATTTTATCTCCAAAATGAAACGAAACGAACAGAAACACCAGAAATTTTGTTGTCTGTTTCGTTTTTGTTATGGCAATACATTGAACTGCTTTAAATGCTTTTTTAAAAATCACAAAAATTGAAATAAATGGTAACGAAACAGTAATGAAACAAACGAAAATGAAAATGAATTTTTTGCAAAAAAATTCACGAAAAACGGAAACGAACCGAAACGGACCCCCTAAATGACAAACGAAACACCATTTTTTTTATTCATGCCCATCTCTAATGATTAACGCTAAACTTGTCATTTACCTTTCTCTTTAATCAATCTAGGCCGCAATTCAAATTCAAAGAAATTCTTTGTAGCTTCTAAAGCATGACATTTCTGTGCTGGGGGCCACACCAAATACTTTTTGTTCATTGTAATTGAATTAAATTAAAGCAGTATAGTAAAGATGTGAACCCCTCATCCAGAGTCACTGACATCTTTTGTCAAACCAATGTATAATATGCTTGTAGCTGCACCCTTGTGGTTAGCCTTTGTTAAAGGCAGTGATTTATTCCAAATCTCCATATATTGAAAATGCCAATACTTGAAAGAGGAATATTACTCAATATAACATCCCACAAATTGATAGCATACAACCTAACACATGACTTAAAATACCTATGCTGCACAGCCTGCACAACCTTCTTTTGACAGGTGTTTTGTAATGAACTGCAATAAAATAATAATAAAATGGGACAGAAAATGCTATTTCTTTAGAGAGCTTAAGTTCATAAAAAAAAACTAATAAACCAGCAAGGTGTGATGTATTTCACAGAGCAGATGATAGCTACATATAGAAATCATCGTAAAAATGACATATATTTATGTTTGCCCAATATTTTCCTTTATGTCTCATTGGTATTAAATAATTCCCAGTTTAATTTTCTTACTGTCCTATGCTCAGATAGAAAAGTAGAAAGCTAGTGTTCCCATCTATCTATCTATCTATCTATCTATCTATCTATCTATCTATCTATCTATCTATCTATCTATCTATCATTTACATTCTTAAACAAAATTTTCAGACGCTTTCTCCCCTTGTGGGTATCTGCTGTCTCATACATAGGTCAAGATATAATAGCTTTTTAATGAATAGACTTCTTTCAGGTGCTTGGAGAAACCAGTTTATTTCTGTAGAACCATACCTCACAAACCCAGCTAATTAAAGCATATTAAGTAATGAAACTACTAGCTGGATACCTCAATGAGTTAGTTCCATTATTAAGATTATGGATGTATACCCAGAGCCTCATGGCGCAGTGGTTAAATGTCTGTACTACAGCTAAAACTGTGTTTATCACCTGGGGTTCAATCCCCGGTAGCCAGCTGGTTTCCATCCTTCTGGGGTGGTAAAATGAGTACCCAGGCTGCTGGGGGTGGGGCAATGTGTAGCCTGCATAATTAAATTGTAAAACCACCCCGAGAGTACCTGAAACACTATGGGGTGGTATATAAGCAGAACACTTTGTATATGGAATGTAGGCAAAGTTAGAAACAAATCAAAATGTTAAGAGATGAATAGACTATTTTTGATCAGGAATGGGCTACTTCAATAGTTATCTGAGTCATTTGCTAAATCGACTTTTGTATACCTAGTGAGGTGTATATTGCATGTATCTAAGGACACAATTGAATTTGTCCAGTCACAGAAAATTTGTCCTATGTCCAAATAGCCTCATTCTACTTGGTTATTCCTTGAGCTTTCTAATTCAATGTAAAGCTTATTCAGCATTTTCCAGATGTTCAATCTGGAGTCTTGTCCTGGTATGAGATGCATTAATAATAATAATAATAATAATAATAATAATAATAATAATAATAATAATAATAATAATAATAATAATAATAATAATAATAATAATAATAATAATAATAAACTTTATTTTTATGCCGCCTTTCTCCCCAAAGGGACCCAAGGCGGCTTACAACAATTCAGAAAAATACAATAAAAGCAATACAATGTAAAAACAACACAATACCTATAAAATACTATAAAAATACTATACAATATAATACAATAAAACCAAGATTAAAAACAATAGCTGCAGCAGAGTTTTAAAAAGCTCCCTAGCCAATGAGACTAAAAAAGTAAGATATTATAAAAATTTGTAAAGGCTGGAGGCTCAGAAGGCTTGCCTAAATAGGTAAGTCTTAAGGCCTCGCTTGAATATTTCAAGGGAGGAGGCAGTTCTTAACTCAAAGGGGAGGGAATTCCATAGTATCGGTGCCACTACTGAGAAGGCCCTATTTCTTGCAGCCGCCCCTCGCACTTCCTTGGGTGGCGGTACTCGTAGAAGGGCCTTCTCCGATGACCAACGGGGCGGACCGGATTATATGGAAGAAGGCGGTCTCTTAGATAGGTGTGTTGATTTTTTTCTCCATAGTTTTCATCTAGCCTCTTCTGGGTTAATATTTAGAGCTTGAGACATGTGCAGAAAACTTTCCCTCAGTTTTAGCAAATTTTAGTCCCGACAGGCTGGTGTTCATTGGTTGAGATAGGCTACGAAGAGATGGCTAAGAGATAGCTATTTCTCTTTCTCGCTATGAGCTAAAGAGAAACCCTAAGCACTTAGAATTACAAGGCGGATTGAGGTGATACGTACATTCCTTTGAGCTACAACAAGAGAGATTGCTGGTGAGCAATACCCAGGACTTTGTAGGACGTAATTGTGGCAGTTAATGCAGCATCAAACTGCAATACCTGTTTAGTGCAGAACAGTCTCTGACTGGAGAGCACAGTCATGTACATTAGCTTTTGAGAGCAAGCGTCAGCAGTAGGGCAACACTGAGCTCCTGATGCTTGCAAATGGCAAATCCAAGGAATGGTAAAGAAATGGTGAAAAATAAAACAGCCTGTCTCATAGCACGTTATTCTGACCTCAAGGGTAAAATCAGTTATCGGACGTCATTTCGATAAAGTGTTGATCTGAGAGGAATGAAAACAAATGGGGCATGTGAATCAAACATGGAGTTGAAGTCAACTTGGGTAATTAAAAGCAAAGCTGTCTGGATGGCTCAGTGAGCTGGATACCAGACGTCAGAGTTATCAGCTGGGAGTTTGATTCCCCTCTGAGCCAACTCAGTGAAGAACTAATTTGTGTGGCCTTAGGAGAGCTGCACAATCCCAGGATGCAACCAGAAGAATGGAATGGTAAATCACATTTGAGTACTCTTTACCTGGAAAACTCTGGAAAAAGGCCATCATGAGTCAGAATCGTAGACCAGATTGTGAGCAGGATGTAATGATTATTAATTTAAAAACTAAAGGAAGACTCAAGAGCAAGTAGAGTCAGATTCAGACAGAATATACATTGGCTATGTAATAATTTGTAATCACTATTGTAACAGTCTGGCCAAAATCTTCTTACATAGCATAAGCAAATCCATATGTTTTGGTCCGTTCTTTGTTGATTACAAAACAGTCCCTATAACTATTTTCTGGGACTTGTGAGCACACCGGTGTCACACTTCAACCCTGGAGGATTATGGTTGGGGGCTCTTCATTTACTGTCAAGGAGCAGACCAAAAGTTATGCACTTGCTTTTGTTAACAAACAGGATTTCAGTCTCTGTGTGCTGATGTTGATCACTGAGCAATAAACAAGGCCATATAGATTTAGATACACCAAAGAACTGAGAATATATATATATATATATATATATATATATATATATATATATATATATATATATATATGTGTGTGTGTGTGTGTGTGTGTGTGTGTGTGTGTGTGTGTGTGTGTGTGTGTGTGTGTGTGTGTGTGTGTGTGTGTGTGTAAAATTAGTCAAGAGGGAGGTGGATTTTAGCTAAGTCCAGCAGAGGCATAGCTAGGGCTTCCAGAGCCCGGGGGAACAGTCAGTTTTTGCGCCCCCCATTGCAAAATATAATCTGGATGGTGGGGGCAGTGGCGGAGGGGTCGGTAGGCAATTTGGTGCACCCTAATTGCTGCACTCAGGGCACCCCGTCCCCCCTTGCCTTCCCCAAGCTACACCCCTGAAGCCCAGTCTAGGTCTCCTACACTTATCCATACGCAGTAGTCTAAGAATATATACAAGGAAAGAAAATCAGAGATGGGCACAAAGTGCTATGAAGCGCTTTGTGCTGAATCAATTGCATGCTGTCTTACTCCTCCCCTCCCTCCTGTGATGGAGATCTACTCACCTTCATCAGTGCTCTAATGGTGTCCTCCCTTGCCAGTGGTGTGCTGGTTCGGGAAGTTGATTACTGGTGGCACTGCAGTTGGGGAAGTGGCTCAGACTGCCATTTCCCATCTCTTCAGGCAGCCTGCCAGCTGCCTGAGGAGGTGGAGAAGGGCAGCCTGGACACCTTCCCTGACCTGTGCACTGCTGGCAAGGGAGGACCCCGAAGGCATGCTGATGAAGGTGAGTAGGTTTCCTATGCATCAGAGAATGGGGAGGAATCAGGTGCTGCACAGTCAATTCAGCACAAAGCACATCAAAGCACTTCATAGATCTATGTGCCAATCTCTACTCAAAATCAACTAAGGCTGATACTTCACGTCCCTCTCGCTGCAGTTCGCGGCCCCACTGGAGACCGGTTCGAAGGAACGGAACCTCACGTCCTTGTGGGGTCAATCCGAGTTCAAAGGAACGGAACCTCATGTCCTTGTGGGGTCAATTCGAGTTCACCCCGATCACGCCCCCTGAACTGTGCTCCAAGCGGGGTGAGAGATTCCCATCCTGGAGCTCGGGAATCTTTTCAATCCGCTTCTCGATCCGACTTCAACACGGAGGCAAGTTCACCTCGGCTTGAGGAAGGACGTGAAGTAACCGCCATAATAGCTGCAACGAGCAAAGACTTGCAGCCTTTCAGTGTTGTAAATACTGTATAACAGTTTGGAAAAATTCCTCTTTTAGATTATGATTCTGAGGGGCCAGACTACTTGTAGGATTTTAAGAACTCAAGACCCACCCAAAAAGAGAGGATCATTCCTAAACTCGGGTCCGTCCAAAAAGTTAATGCCAAAGCAACACAGTGTTTCAGTAAGAGTTACACCTGGCATTTGCCTTTTCTCTTTGTGGATATGGAGGTCTGAACATTCCACAGCGTTCATGCAAGAGCAGGCAAGATATTGGCACTCCCCTTGAGCTAGCCTGAAAGATGGGAGGCATCACCAGGCCCAGCTTGGTTGTACAGAACAAATCAACACTGATCTGTTATTTATGCTGTGCTTTAGTCAATAGTGCCACATTTCTTCTTTAATATAACCTGGATTCATTTGCAATTGCAGAAGAAAAGAATGGTTAGTTAGACATTTTAAAATAGTTGAATGTCCAATTAAGAGTATTCATAATTTAATCACTGAGTATAGATCTGCAATTAAAATCTAGGGAATATCACATGCAGAAATACCCCCTTGAGGATAATACTCATTATTATGTAATAGAAGAGTATGGGAAAGGTATACTGGAATTTAATCCAGAACTTCTGGTACCTGAAATCAACACAGCAACAATGTGTGTAGCTTTGCTTAGCCAGTTGTGTAGAACAGAAGGAGTGCTGGAAACACTGTCTAGATCAGTGGTTCTTAACCTGTGGGTCCCCAGATGTTCCTGGACTGCAACTCCCAGAAACCCCTTCCAGCACAATGAGTGTTAGAGGCTTCTGGGAGTTGCAGTCCAAGAACATCTGGGGACCCACAGGTTGAGAACCACTTATCTAGATGATTCAAGATAAAATCTCAACTGTGCCACAAAACATTACAGAGCCATGATTTGTGCCATTTTATATCTCATGTTGATAAAAATGAAACCTCTGAAAAACAAAATAATTTCAAAGAGATACAAGTAATGAGAAATTTCACTTATCCTAATATATTTTGAGAGGCAGATTCAAGCAAATATGGGCCTACCAAGAAATTCCTAGCTAGTCAGGCCGACCATTTTCTCTTCCAAGGAAGGAACTAGAGGAGAAGTTATCCTTGACTAGTTTTAACTGCACAAGATGACTTGGTGGAAGAAGTGGCAATAAAGAGAACTCTGGAGGAAAGCAATTGTGCTGTATTTGAGTTTGTAATTTCATCAGAACAAATTGAGAGTGTAGCTTCTTATGTACACTGGATTTTAGAAAAGACAATTTTAATAAATTCATAATATAATAATACATGAGGTCCCATGGCAGGAGATCCTAAAAGAAAAGGGAGTCCAAGATATGTGGGGATTTCTTTAAAAATAAATACTGTAAACAAACAAACAAACAAACAAACAAACAAACAAACTACTAGTGTGGCTTCAGAAAAAGCTCAAAGACAGGACCTGAAAATAATAAAAAAAACAGATACAGGAAGTGGAAAGAAGGCCATGCCACAAAAGAAGAGTGTAGACAAGTAGGAAAGAACTGCAGTAATGACACTAGGAAGGCAAACAATGGGAGTGAGGTGAGGATTGTAAGATATACCAGTATTTTTTTTAAAAAAAAGGTAATATTCAGATTTAGCAAAAGACAGAGAAAATAAATAGTGGCTCATCCTTCATGAGAACGAGGAAATGACAACAAATGACGAAGAAAAGAGATAAGTGCCCAGTTCCTGCTTTAGCTCAGTCTTCTCCCAACCCCCAACCCCCCCAAAGTATATAACCTTTCAGACAAATGTAAAATACCAATGAAGACAACTTGATTGCAACTTAAGAATGATAAATTAATCATAATTGAACACTGTATTACTTTGGATGAGTTCCGATCTCCAGGACCTGATGATGTTCATCCAAGTGTTTTGAAGGAACTGGCAGAAGAACTCTTAGAAACAGTGGAGATTGTTTCCATGAAATCATAGACGATGGGTGGTATGCCAGATGATTGGAAGAGGGCTAATGTTGTTTCTGTCTTCAAAAAGGTTGGGAACTACCAACCAGTCAGCTGAACATCAATCCCATAGAAAAACATGGGGAAGAGTATAAATCAGTCATTTTGCAGCCACTTTGAAAACTATGCAGTAATAACTAGAAGCCAACCAGGATTTGTCAAGAGCATGTCCAGCCAGACTAATCTGATCTCCCTGATAGATAGTGGGAATGCTATAGACATAATATATTTTGACTTCAGCAATTGTTTTACAAGGTGCCTCATGATATTCTGATTAACAAGCTTATTAGTTGTGGGCTGGATAGAACAACTGTCAGTAGATACACAGTTGGCTACAGAATTGTACTCAGATGGTAATGATTAATACCTCCCTCCTTCTCAAATGGGAGAAGATAACAAGTGGGGTACCCCAAGGCTCAGCCTTGAACCTTGTGCCCAGTGCTCTTCAATAGAGATGGGCACGACCAGGAAAAATTACGTTTCGAGTTGTCGTGTTTCGGAGCCGGCCCGTTTCAGCTCGTTTCCATTTTTCGTGAAATTTTCCAAAAATTTGTCGTTTCGTTTGTTGGTTTTTCGTCTGTCGTTAGTACTGGTTTTTTTGGGGGGGGCTCCTGGAGGCACCTCTCTGGGGCGGGTGCCTCCTCTGGCCCGCCATGAAGGGAAAGCGGGCTCCTGGAGGCACCTCGTGGGTGCCTCCTCTCCTCACCCACTACAAAATGGCATGCATAGCCAATTGGATATGCATACCATTAAGTTGCAGTTGCAGCAGGCAGAGGCACCTCTCTTTCGGGTGCCTCTGTGACTCACTGCCTGCAGTGCACTTGGGCTGGAGAGCGAAGTGACAGAGGACCCCTACGGGAGCCCGCTGTGACTCACTAAGAAGGGAAGTGTACTTGCTGTAGTGCAATGCGAGTACACAGATCTGGTTTGGGGTTAGGGGTTAGCGCAAGGGCTAGGCATAGGGTTACTGGTAAGGTTAGGGTGAGTTACTGGGGTGCACCTCTGGGTGCCTCTCTGACCCACTAAGAAGGACAGTGTACTGGCGTATGAGTTAGGGTTAGGGTTAGGGTTCGGGTTCGGGCTAGGGTTAGTGGCTTTTTATGCCCGACTGGCACATCCCAGATGTCTCAGTCAAAACCTGGCCAAGTGGCCATGCAATTGGTGGAATGGCTCCAAAAATTTGCATGGTCCACTCCCATGGACAGCCCATTGCGCAGGTGTAAAAAATAAAAATAAAATAAAATAAAATAAAATCAATGGAGACGTTTTGTTGCAAGAAAAACCCACTGCTGCTACTGAAAAAATTCAGGCAGTTTTAAAATAGCTATTTTCGCATGTTTCTGTGGTGCTTTGATGTATTTTTGGACCACGATTTCAAAATAAATATTGCGGTCGCCCCATTTTGGATCCCCCGCCCGCACCGCATGGCATGGTGAGTTGGCGAGAGGACAAGGATGTGCAGCCCAGGAGAGGAGAGGGGGGGAGGCCGGGGACCCCCCGCCCCCCGGAACCCACCCTTCTGGTAGGTGCCCTCACTGAGGCAGGCCACAGGCATATTTTCGCCTGCTTTTTTGGCCGGGATCGGGTTTTTTTTAATTTTTAAAACTTTTTAAAACGAGTTGGTGAACGACGAGGATGCGCACTTTTTTCTGTGTGCCCTCACTCAGGCGCGCGCGCTTGGGAGTTTTTGACTTTTTCTGACGCGCCGCTTGGCGAGTTGGCGCAGTGCAACTTGCGCGAGGATGCCAGCCCAGGAGAGGAGGGGGGGGGGGACCCCCCCCAGAAACCACCCCTCTGGGTGCCCCCCCCAGGCAGGAATTTTCCCCTCTGGTAGGTGCCCTTTTAAAGGCAGGCCGCTTGGCGATTTTCTCGATGAGGACGCGCACTTTGCGCAGCCCAGGAGAGGAGGGGGGAGGCCGGGGGCCCTCTGGTAGGTGCCCTCACTCAGGCAGGCATATTTGGCCTGAATCGGGTTTTTTTAAAAAAAACCTTTTTCCTGTGCCGCGCCGCTTGGCGAGTTGGCGTGGGCGAGTGCAACTCGACGACGAGGATGCGCACTTTGCGCAGCCCAGGAGAGGAGGGGGGAGGCCGGGGACCCCCCCCCCAGAAACCACCCCTCTGGTAGGTGCCCTCACTCAGGCAGGCATATTTTCGCCTGCTTTTTTGGCCGTTAATCGGGTTTTTTATTTTATTTTTAAAACTTTTTTTCTGTGCCGTGCCGCTTGGCGAGTTGGCGACTCGATGAGGACGCGCACTTTGCGCAGCCCAGGAGAGGAGGGGGGAGGCCGGGGACCCCCCCCCCCAGAAACCACCCCTCTGGTAGGTGCCCTCACTCAGGCAGGCATATTTTCACCTGCTTTTTTGGCCAGGAATTGGTTTTTTTATTTTTTAAACTTTTTTCCTGTGCCGCTTGGCATCGCGCGATCGCTGTGATGCCATGAACGACAACGACAAATCAGACCCAATTTTTCTTTAGTCGGTTCGAGTTCGAGTTCTGGCGGAGTAATTGTCGTTACCGTTTCCGTTACGTAACGGAAATGAGAAACGGAAACGGAAACGAGAATTTCGCCAAGTCGTGCCCATGTCTACTCTTCAACATTTTTATTAATGACTTGGATTGGGGGGGGGTCATAGGGAATGCTTTTCAAATTGGCAAAATACACAAAAATGGGTGGAATAGCTAATACTCTGAAAGACAAAAATAACATTCAGAAAGATTGTGATAATTTAACAGGGATAACTGTGATGTTCTACATCTAGGGTGAAAACACATACACTGTTATAAGATCAGAGATACCCAGCTCAGTAATATTTCAAGTGAGAAAGATCTTGGAATGATTGTACAGTATATCAAAAGCTGGATATGGATATGTCGCTGCAAAAAATAAAATAATAAAAAGGCAAATGCCATTTTAGGCTGCATTAATAGACTGGAAATCAAGTCCAACGAGGAACGTCAGAAATAACAGGGAATGGTGAGCCTCCTTTTAATTTTTTCTTAAATAATAAATAACATAAAATTACATTCGAATCACATAAAGAGTATTATCAGAAAACATGATAATTTTTTACGGATATATCTTAGCTAACTTTTTTTCAACTTTCCTTCCATCCTTAACTGTCCCCAGATCCCTTCCAGAAATACATCTTGTCTTGGTTTGGCATTCTCCCTTTCTCTGTACCCAGCGTGGCGTTTATAGATTCATCCCATATCTCATTAAATCTATTGGTCTTTAACTCTCCTTTTTTAAACTTAATTTGCAAAGTCAATTTATCATTAATGGCAATAGTCCAAATTTCATTATACCTTTCATACAATTGGAAAACCCAGTTTCACTCCTCCTCCTCCTCCTCCTCCCTCCTTCTTTTTGGCAATGAGCAGTTGTGCTACTGTTAACATATTTGTTGCCATCTCTCTCTCTCTCTCTCTCTTTCTCTTTCTCTCTCTCTCTTGCATTACTAACAACATTTTCTATTAAAAATAGAAATGCTATTTTGGTGATATTTCACTCCTTTGTCACATCTCCAGCCTTTCTTAAAATAAATGGCATCTATAATATTTAATTTTGTAGGAGTTAATTACTATCTCCATAATACACCCATTTTCTTTTATTCTAATTGACATGTTTTAAAAAACCCTTTCTTCCAAATTTTCTAATTCTTTTTCTACTCTTCCAACATTTGTCTCCCATATTGCTTTCAGACACTCCAGCTGGCCCACTTCTTCCATCAAACATCTGTATAATATACCTACAATGGACCCTCGTATAACAAGCGGTTTGTTTAACAGAAAATCTGCTTAAAGGAAAAACATTCTGGCGATAGGGGGAAATGGCTTAACAGAATTGCCTATTGGGCAAATCCATACAACAGAGAAATGGTCGCGATTAGGGATTATTCAGTTTTCAATGCATTCCTATGGGAAATTTATACAAAGGCAAATTTGCTTAACAGAATTTCATTTGGAATGAATTAATTCCTTTATACAAGGTGCCACTGTATTTTTCTTTCTTTTTCCTTTCCTCCTCCATATTCTCCATTGGCATTTCTTCTCTTTCTAAGATTTTGTTAAATATTAACATTGATTTTTGGATCAATATGGTTTTGAAATTTTCATAGTCTTCTACACTCAGTCCATCAGATCCTGGAGCTCTAAAATGTTTCATTTTCTGTTATTTGTGATTCCATCACTTCTTTGTGCTCTTCTTAAATTTTAACATAACAATTAACAATGTAACAATTCTGGTGAAATTTTGTTCCCAGTATATATATATTTTTAAAAAAACTTTGGAAAACTATTAGTTTATATTTGATTGTATTAGCCAATTCCCCTGTCTCATTCCTTACCACCTCTATTATATGTTTCAGTTACTTGGATTGAGTGGCTCTAGTCATTATTTTGAACTCCTATTACTATTTTCATAAAATTTCCCTATCAAATATTTTAGATTCCTTTATACCTTTTTTATTTTTGCATGTTGTAACTCTCCTTTCCTCATAATTTCCGTCCAAACTATTCTTGCTCTTCCTCATATATTTTCTCTAAATCCTTAATTTCTTCCTCTAGCTTTGTCATCTTTTGTTATTTTTGCTTCTTCATATTATAGGTCCTATAATATAATATAATATAATATAATAGGAGTATTTCATACGTAATCCTTTCCCTACTGCTTTCCAAGTGCCCCATAATGTATTTGTAGCATTACTTCCCTTTTCATTAATATGCTAAACTTCATTTAATTGTTATTCAGAGCCTTGAAAAAACAATATTGGGGTGAGCTAGGATAGCACTCTTTAAATACCCAAAAGGTTGACATACAGAGTGGAGGCAGGATCTGTTCTTGTTCATCCTGGTGTTCAGACAAGTAACAGTGGGCTTAAGTGACCAGAAGCCAAATGTTAGGTTAATATCAGGAAATCTTCCCCATTGTTAGAGCAGTGGTTCTGAACCTCAGGTTCCCAGATGTTCTGAGATTACACTTCCAAGAAAACCTGCCCAGCATGACTGGTAGTCAAGGTTTCTGGGAGTTTTAATGAAAAACATCTGGAGAGTGAGAACAGACAAAAGAATTTTTTTAACCCAGCGTGTTGTTAGTCTGTGGAACTCCCTGCCACAGGGTGTGGTGATGGCATTTGGCCTGGATGCCTTCAAAAGAGGATTGGACAGATTCCTGGAGGAAAAGTCTATCAGGGGTTACAAAATATTATGGAGCTATGTAATCTCCAACCTTAAAAACAGGGTACTTCAAAGGCCAGTTGCAGGGGATTGGTATCAGGAGACCTATATCTAGCCTTGTGTGCTCCCAGAGGCATTTGGTGGGGCCACAGTGAGATACACGAAACTGAACTAGATGGGCCCTTGGCTTGGAAAACCACCTGTCAGGTATACTTTGAATTGAATTCCTCCATTGATTAGAGGGTTGGACTCAACGGCCTTATAAGCCCCTCCCCAAATCCATCATTCTATGGTATATAATAGAATTCATAGGAACAAAATTAGCATTGATTTCCCCCACTGATTTCAGTGAAGAATACATTCAGCTGAGTTTATGTGGCTCCTGGCTGTGATTCCTAGACATGATACATATGCACGACCCAGAAGCTTTTGCTGATCAGATACACAATTCCACTGTCCTGCTAATGTTTGATAATATTTCCAAGAATATTTCCTATCAATCTTGGATGCCAAGACAGTCCATCAGTCATATAAGTTTACAGCTTTATGCATGCATGCATGCATGCGTGCGTGCGCGCGCACACACACACACACCAAGTCTGGGAGCAGCACAACAGTCCTCTCACAGCAGTCGTCTGAGAGGTAAATATATATATGACAAGACATGGTTGCACACATACTGAATTTTTCAAGAGGAAGTTGAGATCCCAGTTCCCCAAAGGTGCTGAGTCAAAGAGAGGGCTTTAAATTGACTAAGCTGCTGCTGTATCCAGTACCTTTGACTCATTACTCTGTGTAGCTCTTATCCACTCTAATATCAACAGATGTGACTTTTCCTCTTCTGGATACAATAAAATGTGTAGTCAGCCCAGGCTTTTTGAATGTCAGACTTTTGAGCATAATATCTCACCTTTGTTTGACAATGCTTGCGTGGATCAGCATCCCGATGAATGGAAAATAATGACTCAGACACCCTTTATAAGGTTCCTTATCATTTATTAGCCTGCTTTGTGACCAAAGAACATTTATTTAGCCTGAGCAATACTTGCGTAGTTATTACACAGATTTCCCCCCACCCACAAACAAATGGTAATTAGATATCTGATTCTTTTAGGTGATCATGTGGATTGATTGACTAAAGATATAAATATTGATTGAGGTAATGCTTGAGGTCGATATTTACCTTGAAGAGCAACAAATGTAGATGCCCACTGATGCACAGTCAATTTCATGCAAAAGCGTATATTAATGAAATGTTAGTTTTGGCAGTGCATGCATTGTGAGGGTTCATCCATGGATAGCATTTTGCTTACTCTGTCACTTTTCTTTGAGATCAAGCACAACACAAAAATTGAAATTAGTTACAGAATTTTGGTCAAAAATACAAGAAATCGAGAAAAAGAGAAGAAAATTATTTTTTGCAGCTGTTTTGAACTACATCACTCAAAACCAAGATACTATCATATTCAGATAAATGTCCTGGAGTATTCTCCCAAGTACACAGAAGGTGCAGTCCTGACCACCATGCATTTACAGAGCATCATGTATAGTCACTGGGCTTAAGTGGATAACACACTGCTTCTGTATCTAGAAGCAGCTATACACTCAAGAGAAAAAGACTATCTGTTCTTAGACAAATTTCTTGTAATCTGCAGTTGGAAATTGCCCTGGTTATTCAGCATGATTTCTCTGCCTACCTGGGGTCCTAGGCGCACAGTATGGAAAGGTTTTCATGGCTTAAGAATAACACTGTAAGAGGGAAGGGAAAGTGCATTTGGCTTAAATTTTGGCATGTAAACCGTATAAATAAATATAAATAAATAAACATGTGACCTGATGTAAATCAGCCCATAGAAAAAAGCACGACTTCTTTCATCCTGAAATCTCAGGGAATGGAAAGCTGCTGATCCAGCAACCCTTCTCAGGAGGATTTCTGTGTGGTTGAAAAAACTACTGGGAAACAGGAAAGCCCACATATATTTATATGAAAATCCACATGTACACCTGCTTCTTCGTGTTTCCAGCATTATGTGTAAACCAGTCCCTGCATGGGTAGAGCCCTCAATTGCAAAAATCACTTCCACCATTAAGGAGGACAAGAAAAGATATTCAGATGGAGCTAATACACACCTATGCTTACTTGATAAATGCCCAGCTCACCCACTGATTTTCATATGCATTAGGAAGAAACAATTCTTTCCACCCCAACCTTAGGTGACCCAGGTTTTTGAAAGGTTTGGGGTTCAGGGAGCTGAGTTATGAAGCTCCAAAGGGGGTGCCCCTTGTGATGTCATAACACATATGCAATGGAAAATTACTGATCCAAGGCATGCAAATGGCAAGCAATTAATGGGAAGCTGCGAGAAATCATTGGGAAGCTGTGACAGTGCTATCACGGGCCCAATCAGGTTCTGATTCCAATTAGAAAAGTTTTTTTCCCAAAGGGCACCCCCTTTTGAGCTTCATAACTTAGCTCCCTGCACCCCAAACCTTTCCAAATTTCATGGGGCTTGCAGGGAACAGCTTGAGGAAGCTCCCCAGCCATTTAGTCTAGAATGAATCGTTTCGTTCTAGAAGGGGGAAATGGTGTTTCGCTTCATTTCATAACAAAACACTAGCTGCTGTTTCGAAACAATTTGAAATCTTACGACACGACAAAACAGTGTGTTGTTTTTCATAGGGTGCCCATCCTTATTGATCATCAATTTGATTTTAAGAAAAAGTTATTTGACTCTTTGCTGTGCTTTCATCCTAACAGTTCCCTTCTAATTATTCACAAAAGTTGACAGATGAGTTGCAAGAAATGGAGATACTGGATGGCGGTTAAAGCGCCATTGGTGTAAATCATGCTGAGACAGATCAATGGCATTGCGGAGTGGGTCCAGTTGGGGAAGCAGAAAAGGAAGCAGAAAAGAGCTAGTATGCTGTAAGAGGAGCACTAAGCCACTCAGAACCAAAACTCAAGCTCAGAGATCTAGAATTTGTCCTGGAGGCTTATGTACTCATAGATACCTTGCATGAAACATGTTTTCCTCTCTCCTTAAGGGAGAAGACGAAGTTGTGCCAAGCTGAAACCTCAGCCTTTATAGCCATTTTCAGATGTCCATGGAGCATTTATTCTAGAATGGGCCAGCTGACCGTAGTCTTGTGATTGGTGTGCCCATTTTGCTCTTGGCCATTCACGTGCACACACTTGACAGAGCACATGGGAAAAGACCTCAACACAAGAGCAGCTTGGCATCAATAAAAGCCCTTACAAAAAAAACCCATAGTTTGAAGAAGTTTTGGGGGACAAGCTGCAGAATCCCCCTGTCCCCAGGCAGCATGGACCTAATTTAATCCAAGGTCACATTTAGAGATGGGGCACAGAGTGAAAATTGAACCGCAAAATCTCTAGTATGTTGGATCAAGCCAGTTCAGGTTTGTCGAACCTGAACCTGAACCCAATTTAACAAACTTCCTGGCTTGTTTTTACCTACCCCCCACAGTCTGCTCCTTCCTCCCACTGGCCCCATCACCTCCCTAACTGGTCCTGTTGCCTCCTCTTTGTCATCCTTCTCCATGATCTTGAGATACACCAGCCCAGATTTCCTTCTAAGAACTATGCTGCCTGTCTCTGTTCATTTGTCTGCCTAATAGCTGAGGTAAGAGCAGGTAGGGAGGAGAAAGGGCCTGTGAAAAGGAGGTGGTGGAGCAGGCAGTGGATTTTTTTTTTTTTTCATGGTTGTTGATTTTTTAAGTCCAGATAGTTCTTAGTTTGTCGTAGCCACAAACCACCCTGACAAACCACCAATTTCTGAGGTTCGTGCCCATCCCTACGCTCATTCTGATGAGCACATCAGTGTCAGATGCATGGCCAAATTAGCATGCCAATAGGACACCGTGGCCCAACTTTACATTCAGGTAACACATGAATGCTATGTGGTATCTCCCAAACACCACTTCTGTTTTGAATCCATCTCTAATTTTGAATACCAGGCTCAACTAAGTTATGTTCTATATGCTTTCTTGAAGAAGCTGGAATTAAAATATTTGAGGGGGGGAGAGAGGATGCCTCCCCTGTGATGGAGAACAGATCCATATACATCACATGGTTGTCTTGCCACCCTTTAAAAGCCTATATTTCCTTGGTTGAGATAATGGAGGTAGACCTCCTGTCATTACTGCTCAACTAAGATTCAATTGCCGGTTGGTTAGCTTCTGGACAGCGAGTTGTTGCCATTTTGTTTTTCACCTATAGCAGCAAAATATTTGGCTGCCTTGCATCTTTCTCAGCTGAAAGTATATGGAGTATGCTTGTGGTCCAGGGTGATGGATGACAGTCACAGATGACTTTCTAATGTCAAAGAACAGGCCAGGACGGATAGAACCATGATAGTATGTGCTTCATTCCCAGCTTCCATAGATAGACCCAGGCTGTAAAGATGGCTATCATAAGCTAAGGCTGTCCTTAAACTGGATGGTGCTTTCTGAACACAGAGATGGTTTTGCGTTCATTGTCAACTCAGGCGACTCAGCAGGACTGATGCTGATAGTCACATGTAAACAGACTGGCTGGAAATGGGTGCCTGTATTCATTAATCTTTCATTAGCTTCAATTTCAAAATTGCCCAAAGATTCTACAAGGACTTTTCAAACTCTAATTTGGCCCCTGGCCTTTAAACAAAATGAAAACTATTGATTGATGTTTTGGCTGAGATGCAAATGTACCCATCAGCTCTGAAATCAGTTTTATTGGTTGAGATGCACTTTCTTATGGCTGGTGAAGAAAGCTGCTAAAACGGAGAGCTGCCATAAAGCCTCACTGTAAGGTTAAATCTGTGTTAATTGGAAGAATCAGATGACAAAGCTTTGAAATGTCTGTCAAGTATTAAGCCTACTTACTTGGAAATAAATGCTACTGATGCCTGAATATTTCTGCTTATACATTCCTCCCTTAACTCTGGAAATGTCAAGTTTAGGTGATTCCAAATTGTGTAAACATTCACGGGTATAAACTACACTTGAAAGAAAAAAATGTCAGAAGGTTTATCCAAAATATGTATTTCCCCAGGCTTTCCAAGTATTATACCATATTTTTTCCATCTATAGGACACCCCCATGTATAAGATGACCCACAGTTTTCCAACCCCAAATTACAATTTCACAACAATGCAGTTCTTTCCTCAGCTTTCTTCTGTGTATACTAGGACCCTCAATTTCTAGTCTAACAATTTTACACAAAAATATAGTCTTATACATGGGGAAATAGACATATTTTGTCTGTATTGCAGAGGTTTACAAACCACGTCTGCCCTTTCAGGCCTAAATCAGGTTTAAGTGAGGACAATATTCTGTATAGTTTCAAGGCCATAATTTATCCTCCAAGTCCAGACGAGTTGACTGTCCTTATGGAAGAAGCGGCCATTTTTCTGCCACGTTATCAGGGCACTGCAGGGTTTCTTAACATTTTCTTTTGTTATATTTGACCTTGGCTTTGCTGTTAGAAATACTTTACTAGGTCTCATTATCCCACCTGCTGCAGGAAGTGAGAGAATCCTGTCCATGCAACTACACTCTACAGCAGGGTTGGTTACACTGATCAGTGCATACGCACCAACATTATCATCTCCAGCAGAACTTAAAGACAAATTCTATGATGATCTAGCTGCCACTATCAAGAAAATCCCTGAGAAAAGACCAATAGCTATCCTCGGTGACTTTAATGCCAGGGTTGGAGCTGATTATAACTCCTGGCCCACCTGCCTAGGGCAGTTCGGCATTGGAAAGATGAATGAAAATGGCCAACGCCTGCTGGAGTTTTGCTGCTATTATGGTCTCTGCGTCAGCAATACATTCTTTAACACAAAGCCCCAGCACAAAGTCTCTTGGAGACATCCAAGATCGAAACACTGGCATCAGCTCGACCTGATTCTCGTCAGGCGCTCCAGCATTTCTAGTGTTACAATCACATGTAGTTATCAGAGTGCCGACTGTGACACAGACCACTCCCTGGTGTACAGCAAATTAAAACTGAAAACAAAGAGATTGCACCACCTGAAGAAGGAAAGAAGATCAAAAATTGATACCAGTAACACCTATAACCAAGGAAAAGTGGAGGAATTCTCCCATGTACTCAAGGAAGCTCTTCCTGGCCCTGCTGAAGATAATGCATCTAAACGTTGGGAACATTTTAAGAATGTTGTTTATAACACTGCTTTATCAGTATTCAGCAAGGAGACTCGAAAGACAGCAGACTGATTTGAAGCCCACTCAGAAGCGCTGATGCCAGCTATTGAGGAAAAGAGGAGAGCCTTGACTGCATATAAAGCTTATCCCAGCGAGCACAACCTACAGGCCCTGCGAGCTGTTCATAACAAAGTCCAGCAGACTGCCAGGAAATGTGCTAACGATTACTGGCTGCAACTGTGTTCTCAAATTCAGATGGCAGCTGATACAGGTAACATTAAGGGGATGTATGACGGAATTAAACAGGCCTTAGGGCCAATACATAAGAAAACTGCACCCTTAAAGACTGTCTCAGGTGAGATCATCCAGGATCGTGAGCAGCAGATGGCACGCTGGGTGCAGCACTACTCTGAACTATATTCCAGAGAAAACACAATAACAGAAGAAGTCTTAAATAATATTGAGTGCTTGTCTGTCTTGGAGGAGCTTGACAATGAACCAACACTAAAAGAAATAAATGTAGCTCTGGATTCACTTGCCTCTGGCAAGGCACCTGGGAAAGATAACATCCCTGCTGAAGTTCTGAAGTGCTGCAAAGAGAACATTGCCACTGAACTGTACGAAATCCTCTGCCTTTGCTGGAGGGAAGGGGGAGTACCACAGGATATGAAGGACGCTAATATTGTTACGCTTTATAAGAACAAAGGTGACAGGAGCGACTGTAACAACTATCGTGGTATCTCTCTTCTTAGTGTTGTCAGGAAGCTGTTTGCACGTGTTATACTGAAGAGGCTCCAGATACTTGCAGAGAGAGTCTACCCAGAATCACAGTGTGGCTTTCAAACCAACAGGTCCACTACTGATATGGTATTTTCCCTCAGGCAGTTGCAGGAGAAATACAGGGAACAAGGACAGCCACTTTTTGTAGCCTTCATAGATCTCACAAAGGCATTTGATACGGTTAGTAGGGACGGACTCTTTAAAATACTCCTCCAGGTTGGATGCCCACCCAAGCTCCTTAACATAATTAGGTCTTTTCATGAGGATATGAAGGGCAATGTAGTTTTCGATGGCCTGGTGTCAGATCCCTTCAACATCCGAAGCGGCGTGAAGCAGGGCTGTGTCCTTGCACCAACCTTGTTTGGGATCTTCTTTGCTACCATGCTGAAGTATGCTTTTGGAACTTCAACAGAGGGTATCTATCTCCGGACCAGATCAGATGGGAAACTCTTCAACCTCTCTAGATTGAGAGCAAAGTCTAAGGTACAGGTGAAGTGTTTGCGGGATCTCCTCTTCGCTGATGATGCCGCCATTACTGCTCACTCTGCTGAAGATCTCCAACAACTCATGGACCATTTTAGTAAAGCTTGCAAATATTTTGGGCTAGAAATCAGCCTGAAAAATACACAAATAATGGGCCAGAATGTGGACTCTCCTCCTCACATTACAATTTCTGCAAAAGAACTGGAAGTTGTCCATGACTTTGTGTATCTTGGTTCAACTATCTCAGATACACTCTCACTAGAGTCTGAGCTGAATAAACGTATAGGTAAAGCAGCAACTATGTTTTCCAGACTAACAAAGAGAGTATGGCTCAATAAGAAGCTGACAGAACATACAAAGATACAGGTCTATAAAGCTTGCGTACTGAGCACACTTTTGTATTGCAGCGAGTCTTGGACCATCCATGCTCAACAGGAAAGAAAACTTAATACCTTCCATATGCGCTGTCTTAGGCGAATATTCAACATTACCTGGCACGACAAAGTTCCAAATAGCATAGTCCTGAATCGAGCTGGAATCCCTAGCATGTACACTTTATTGAAACAGTGACGCCTACACTGGCTTGGACACGTTGTGAGAATGGATGACGGTCGGATCCCAAAAGATCTTCTATATGGAGAACTAATGAAGGGAAAGCGCCCCAGAGGGAGACCACAGCTGCGGTATAAGGATATCTGTAAGAGGGACCTGAAGGCCTTGGGAATGGACCTCAACAGCTGGGAAACCCTGACCTCCGATCGCACTGTCTGGAGGCAAGAGATACAGCATGGTCTACATAAATTTGAAGAGGCATTTGTCCAACAGGCAGAGGAAAAGAGGCAGGCACGGAAAGAACGAAACTCGAGGACCAGGCAGGAAACAGAATACATCTTCCCCCAGTGCGGTAGAGACTGCCATTCCCGAATTGGTCTATTTAGTCACACTAGGTGCTATTTTTAGGATCTCTACTCCAGGCATGATACCATAGTCTTTCGAGACTGAAGGATGCCAATGATGATTTGACCTTAATGCAACATTGCAAGCTGGCCAAGAGTCAATGATGGAGACTCAAGCTGTAGGACTCGCTATCAAGCCAGACGTAAATCTCACCAGCAACTCAACTTAGGCTTGACTTTTTTTCCCAATGACTTGGAACTCAACTCACCATTCAGAACCAACCCAACCTTTCCCTTTTTCTGAGGATTAACAAGAAGCTTGATTTTAATGGGGACTTGGAAGACTTAGACTCAGACCTGTGACTAGGACCCAACATCCTTGCAAAGAGAGTCCTCTTCACCCCACCCCATTTTCTGTCATTTCTAGAACTTTCTTGGCTGTCCACACCAAGAAGGGGTTACCTGTCCCAGAATGAGATTAGAACACAGTCTTCTGTTCAACAAAATGTGTGTGTGTGTGTGTGTGTGTGTGTGTGTGTGTGTGTGTGTGTGTGTGTGTGTGTGTGTGTGTGTGTGTGTGTGTGTGTGTGTTTACAGTTAGAAGTTGATCATGATGGGTTTAACTTAATCTTATGTCCCCATTATATCAACTGAGACGTTTACCCAGAACATTTGTTTAGACTTTGTTTGCAGCAAAACTATATATTAGGAACAAATGGTCAAATGGAGGATTAGCCTATTCATTCAAATAAACAAGCATGTGTTGGCTGGTTTCATTCAACTCCAACTGGGAATTTGATGGGCTTTGTATTGTATTGTATTGTATTGTATTGTACTTGTGCCTTTATTTTGTGACATATGCGTCAATGCCACAGATCAAAATGCTACCAGCCAAGTTGTAAAATATCTCTGCTATATGGTAGCTTCAAATTAGAGATGGGTGTTTCATTTTGGAAGTGGTCTTATTCCGAAATGAAACCCAGGAGCCCAGCTGGTGTTTGGAACCAGACCAATCCTCCAGAATGAAACCAGCCAATCCTTTACCTTGCTCTGGGGCCATTTGGGGCTAAACTCCAATGAGGAAGAAGCCTCTGATGTCATCAATGAATCCTTATTTTTCTGAATCTAGTTTAAATATCTATCATTGCTCACTTCATATGTGGTGAAAGTGTTGTAAAAACTTGAACATGTCTTTGCTTGCACGGGTATACTGTAGTCGTCCTACAATACATTTACTGCAGTTCTTTGACATTGGAATCTCCATTAAACATTTCCAATGATAGTCCACTGTTTTGAGTCTAACACTGTCTGACATGTTCTTATTAAGATTTCAATAGATTTGGTCTCTGTTGATTGATATAACTCTATTGGTATCTCATTTTTCCTCCTAAGTTATTTTTTCCAGTTGCATTGGCAGTAGATTTTACTCAAGTTTTTATAAATGTTAATTCTTTTGCAAAGAATTCTTCTTCAGAGGAATCAGACATTCCTGCATCTCTTCAGCTCTTCACTGTATTGCTTCCATCTTCTCTTTATTGTATCCTAATCATAAAACTCCCATTTAGCCTCACTATAAGATTTATGTATTAACTCACCAAAATAACCAAAGTTTTGAAATACAAGTCAAGAATTAAGGATATCTACTTGGAAGTGAGTGCTACAGATGTCTGAATATTTCTTCTTCCATGTTCATCCCTCAGCTCTTGAAATGTCAACTTCAGGTGAAGGCTTGTGATTCCCCCCTCCCCAATTTTCTAATGCTATAGAACAGAGATCTGTAATCGTGCTCCACTCTGAACAGCCATGTTCTCTTGGTGGTACTAATGTGCTGTGCTTGACATGGTAGCAGAGTAGGACAGAGACCACATTCACATTTAAAAGCTACAAATAATCATCATTCATAATTCATCCATTCATTTTCTTTTTGGACTTTTCTCTCTCTTTTCTTCCACCAGCACACACAGCTTGAAGAAACACACAGAGGCACACAGCGCTGCAAAGTACAGTGGATATTTCTGTCAGCTTTAACCTTGTTCTAATAATTAATATAAGGAGACTAACTTGCAAAGTATAATTAAATGAATATTTCATTTATTTTCCTATCCCATAAAATGAATTAAACTTATTCATTAAGACCATCTGCCACATTTTGATCAGCTATTCCTCTGAACTAGGAAGCAAACTGTTCTCCCAATATTTTGCCAATAATACTCCAGCTGTCAATAACAAGATTAATACAATTAATACAAGATGTTTCCTTGACTGTGTTCCTCTTCTATAACTCAGCAAAACTAGTGATAGGCTTATTGAGTCACTGTGTTCAATTATTTCTCTAATCATTCTGGAAATAGATATTGGAGGAATTTTTGGCTAATACCTTTTAGATAGCAGAGGATCAAGTACAAGAGCCAGAGGCAGCCCAGGTGAAATGTGAAGTGGAAGAGCTGAAAGTCCCACCTTCCTCCTGGTCCCTTTGTTCACACATAATATTCTTTGTATATCGAACTCACTCTACATGTAGCTTAAGAAGAAAAAGAAAAAACATCTTTACTCACAGTTGTACAACTTCAGCTACAATCAGAAAAGTGAAAATAGGATAAAGAAATAAATTGCAGTCCGAACTATGTTGGGAGACTAAAATCCACGTAGGAATAGGTCAGGAGCACCGTTTGCATGTCTGGTCAGGTCAAAAGTCAGAGAGGGCAAGAAATAGTGAACAAAAAAGATGGAAGCAAATGAACAGGAAGAGGGAATGGAGCTTACCTCAAGCCTGGGGAAAAGGCCTTGACTAATAAATTAGTGGCAAGTAGAGATGGGCACGAAACGAACAATTTTTTGTTTCCGTTTTTGTTTTATTGTTTCGTTATGCAACAAAACAACAAACAAATTTTGTCTCCAAAATGAAATGAAATGAACAGAAACACCGGAAATTTTGTTGTGTGTTTCGTTTCTGTTACTGCAATACAGTGAACTGCTTTAAATGCCAGAAAAAAATCACAAAAAAATGAAATAAATGGTAACGAAATGGTAATGAAACAAACAAAAACGAAAATGATTTTTTTGCAAAAATTCACGAAAAACTGAAATGAACTGAAACGGACCCTCCAAACGACAAACGACAAACAAAACATCATTTTTTGATTTGTGCCCATCTCTAGTGGCAAGGCATAATTGTGTCAGGTTGTGAAGCCAGCTTCCCACTGAAACTCTGGGTTAGGTTGCATGCTGGGTTGTTATTTTCTCCAATAATACTTTCACAATATATTGTCACTTTGTTGTCATTTTCCCATATGTGAAGGAAGTAGTTACCTGTAAATCATCAACTATACTTTCTGCAACTGTTATACATTTTTCTTGACCTAGCAGGTGTTCTGTACCCATCAATGAAACAAAAGTTTGTAGAAACCTTCTTTTCAATGACAAAGTAGCATAAAATCCAACAACTTACCTTCTTTCAATATTCAAGTTGTAATGGGATGTATTGCCACATTTTCCCCTGTTGTGGTCTATTTACTATATCTTATCTCTGTTTCACCAAGTTTACATACATTTTAGACATCAGTCACTTGCAAGAGTTCATATTTGCAACATATTGTTTGGCTCTGGGAAATAATCTATTAATATTATGTGAGAATAAGTGCATTTCTAATGTGCACATTGGGGAGAGAGGAAATGTGGAAACAACCATCCACCTTACCTATTTTGCTTAAACATCACTTGTAGGGACATAAGAATTAGCAGGCAATGAACCAGGTGTGCCCATTAGTACAGAAAGGGAACCTCTGTCTCCCAGGCCTAGTTTTCAAAGATATCTCATCCAACATGCAGTGGCTGCTACCCAAACTCCGTTCATTTCCCCAAATTTGGTTCCCAGAATGTAGAAGAACCATTTCACTGGTGGAAAACTCCCAATGTGTGACTCTCCCCACCCCCTAATTGTGGGTTCTCTCTTGATTGCACATGGGACTTTTCAGGTTGGAAAACCATGCATCAGCAAAGGCTGTTCCCCAGCTGAAGTCCTGGCTGCAGGTCAGTCAAGGTGGCTTTCTCCCATGTGACTTAGGAAACATTCCATCTGGAGTATCACCTTGTTCAGGGAACAGATGACACCGGGGGGGGGGGGTTATTTCAGAGCTGATGGGACAAACGGGACACACACATCATTTTCCTCAGTGGCAGGTTAAGTACAACAACACAATTGCATTTCTGAATGCAAGGTGTGTGTGTGTGTGTGTGTGTGTGTGTGGCAGTGCATATGCTCCTCCCTGAAATCCCATACCAAGGCAATCTTCTTGTTATCATAACAGCATATTTAAAAATATTTTGTTTGTGTGATGCTTCCTTAGTGTCTAGATGCACTTCTGTACCACTGAAGGAAAAGCCATTAGTAGAACTAAAAAGACAGGGCAAATCACTTGTATTCTGATAGTGGAATTATTGTTATTTTTAAATTGTAGGTATGTAAGATGAGCAAAATGCAGGAGAAAGCGAAGAGGGCAATAACAGAATAAAAGAAAGATTATTTCTCATTACTTTGGTAACCAGCAGATGGTCTGAGGAAGCTCTGAAAGAGCAATCCTGTGTCCTTCCAGTATTTCACCCAAAAAGAAAACAGACGCTAGAAATTATTATTCTTTCTGTAACAGGAGGGAGTTTAAGTGGAAAGCACCTGGTCTCCCCACTCAACAATCCCATCATTACAATTATATTCTCCCAAGAAGGTAATTTATTCTCTCTCCCACCTGTTTTGAAGGGTGTGAGTTTATGAGAAACGGCCCTTTGTAATCAATACTGTCTGATGGTGGTGCTCCAAAATATTTATTCCTCCCTGGTGATGCATTGAAGGTGTCAGCAGAGGGGAGGATGCCAAAATCGGAGTGACCAAGAGCGGGTTTCTCAATTGCTAATAGAGAGAGAGAGAAAAAAACATTCCCGTCTTTTCTTGACATCAGAGAATTTAATTTCTTGTTTGAGGATGGTCTAGTTTCAGTGAGGTCTGCCTGGCAATGTCTATAGAATATAAATGATCCCAAGGCTATAACACTCGCTCTAGTGATGTGGTGCTCAGCAGTGTCTAGACGCTATGCATCATCAAATTTGCAAAGATCACAACAATGGACCATGTTGACTCTCTGAGGGAAAGGAGAGGGAGGAAGGAGAGAGAACAGCAGCCACAGTAGTTTTCCTAACTCAATTACCCCTGTGGGAAAACATCCCTTTAAATAATATAGAACTATCGATTTAAATTTCAGGGGAATATATTTTCTCTGCTTGCCAAATTTCAGAAGAAGCGGGAGAAAATGGAAATGGCACCTCTTTTCCTCAGGGGGGTGACTTCAAAGAGAAAATGGGGAGTAAACATGTGGGTCTCATCTCGTTCTACCATCCCTATTAGCGAGACGCATTCGGCCAAGTGGCCAATCCTCGGAACAGGGTTATGGCTTGACATTTCACGAAGCTTTCCTGGAACAGCATTCCCACAGAGGCATCATGAGAGGAACCGTGTTTTCCTTCTGGCTTTTCGATAGCAGGAAGCACCTTCCCGGGGCACAGAAGTGGATGCAATGCAGGGGAGAAAGGAGTTGCTGCAGGTGAGGGGTACAACACATGTTTTGGCTGCTGAGAGCCACATGTTTTGCCTGGGTGAGAAAAGGACCAATTCCAACATGGCACTAGAATGTGTGTTCTGTCATTACAGTTGTGACCAACTCTTTGTGACTCCATGTCCATGGAGTTTTCTTGGCAGGAATACTGGAGTGGCTTGCCAGTTCCTACTCCAGGCGCCTACAGCACCTGGTATTCCCTGGTGGTCTCCCATCCAAGTACTAACCAGGGCCGACCCTGCTTAGCTTCCGAAATCAGGCGAGGTCGGATGTGCTTAGGGCATCTAGGCACGGCACTAGAATAGAGGAAAGCAACACATGATACCACAACATGTTGGAATTCCCACACCCTGTGTTTGTATATCTGGCATATTTGGAGCATATAGAAAGACACAGCCACCTTGGAACTTCCTATTTTCCTTCAGTTTTTTAATATCCCATTTTAAATGTCTTCTTGGCCATTGGGGGCCTCAAGGGGGATTTTTCATCTTTTTAAAAAATCCATTTTTGACAGCAAAATTTGTGAGGGGTCAAAGGAAAGGGATGCAGTCTTTCAAGAGATGGGGAAAGGCATCGTCTGGATTTCTTGAAGTCACCCATCTCTACCTAAAACCTGAGTCCTGGGTCTGGATCGAAACTCTGTTAGCCTAAAGAAAGCTTGGCGTTTGTAACCATTGCTCAACAACCCTAACAGAAACTCTTGGATAAAAGGATAATTTTTGGAATATGCTGTACCTCTGGGGGAGGGAAATGTTGTTGCCTGTTACTCGTTATGTTAGTTACACATTATATTAGTTAATACACATCCCACCTCCTGCTGAACAAACCATACTCTTTCTTTTTCTGCTCACCCTTGAATCCCTAAACAAACAATTCTACACACACACACGCGCGCGCGCACACACACACACACACACACACACACACACGCGTGTGCACACACACACACACACACACACACACACACACACACACACACACACACACACACACACACCAGATTTCCCATTTGGGCAAAGAGAAGTTGTTGAGCTTGTTGAGTGCCGGCAGTGATTGCCAAGTTCTTCTGATGATTTTCAAGAGGCAGTAGTGGTAGCTGAACACCTCTGAAGCTTCTCAAGTATTGGCAGCGACCGCTGAATGCCTCTGACACTTTCTGAGTGCCTCCGAGGCACTCGGAGCATTGCAGAGCACTTCCCAGTGCTTGACAAGTAGGAGTCTAACTTTAAAATGCCCCCAAACTGTGCAAGGCAGCAGCAGCAGCTTCTGAAAGTTGCAATGGATCACCAAAGAAAGTGACATTTGTGCAGGGAGAGGGCTCTAAGCAGGGATGGTCAAAGTGTGTGTGGGGGGGGGTGCTGTCTGGCAGAGGCTTGTGGAGCCCTTTGGCAAGTTTGCATGGGCAAATTCCAGCCTGTGGGCTGCCTGAGCACCTGTGTGGGCCTGGGCTAGCTTCTTATTTCCAGGACGAAGGGACGAGTAAAACACATCCAAGTTCTTTATGCCTAGGAACCTGGGGGGGGGGGGGTTACCACAAGTTAAAATTAAGTTGACTGCACAGAGTTAGTAGATATTACAGAATTTTCATCTGGCCAACAGTGGAACTCCAGGACTGGAGGCATGTTTTGACCCTCGCTTTGGCATTGGACTGTCCCAAGGGTCATTCAAGGTGGCCGCCTGCCACTCCCCCTCTCCTGCTTGTCTGTGGGCTATGGGAGGCTGAGGCATTGGTTTTCCCACACCCACCCCTTTCCATGGTCAGGGGCACCATTGTGGTGCCTAGAGTGGCCGTGGTTTAGGTGGTGGAGGGTTGCCCAATACATTTTGTATCACTTGCATGGTGCCTGCCTTCCCCTCAAGTGACTGTTGTACTGCAGGGCCGGAGTGCCTCAAGATGCCCACAGAGAGGGTGGCAGCGACGGAAAATCCACATGGCCATGTTCAACCTTGCCTGGTGCCTCTGGGCTAGATATTTGGCTGGGTTGGGTGGTGTGGGGGAGATTCTCTCCTCTTTTTTAATCTCCCTGAAGTTGGCTGTAGCCCATTGGGACTGAGTAATAATAATAATTGTATAATATTTTAATTTTTTTGCTATTTTGTTTATTTATTTAATGTTTGGTGCACTGATAACCTTGGAATGAGCTGATAGAGATGGTCTTGAGTAGGGTACTAACATCCCATAAATTGACAGCCTTAATCTTAGATGCCTTAAGCACATCCGATCTCACCTGATTTCGGAAGCTAAGCAGGGTCGGCCCTGGTTAGTACTTGGATGGGAGACCACCAGGGAATACCAGGTGCTGTAAGCGCCTGGAGTAGGAACTGGCAAACCACTCCAGTATTCCTGCCAAGAAACTCCATGGACATGGGATCACAGAGAGTCGGTCACGACTGTAACGACACAACACACACACACAAAATATTTATGCCAAGGCTGCCCCAACAGAGACAACTCGGATTTGCTCAAAATATCATTAGTGGTTTGGTGCAACTTCATCTCTAGCTCAACATAACATGTCCCAGATGACATTCCAATTCCAGCTAGGTAGACAATTTCCCTCCCTTCAAAAAATCCAAATGATAGACAGTTGAAATTTTTGTGAAGAGCCCTATGTACTATCACACAGAGCTTAGCCAATTGTTGTCAAAGACTTCCACACTGCCAGCACAATGCGTTACAGATTCAACATAATTAAAAATGAAAGAATGTAACCTGCATGTATGTGTGACATATGCAAGGAACTAATTTAATTTTCTAATGAAATCCCAGCCCGGATTGTACGTGCCTGCAGTTTTTGCATGAACAACATATAATCATTTGTAATTTTTTTCTGGTTTCAGGTTTCTAATTATGAGACTCAGCTGCTTGATGTTCTGCTTATGTCTTTGGAAAATACAGTCCCTTTGCCAGGCTATCATTTACCCTAATTCAGGATAAAGGGCATGGCAACATAAGGAAGAAACTGTCCCCAGCCTCTTAAAGGTTATGCTCATGAATCAATCAAGAAGGCTTTGAATTTTGTGCAAATCAAACTTGGTGGTCAGCCTCCTGGGCCTGAGTAAAGAAGAAGCTGATAGCTTTGCAGTTTTCAATAGCTTTTGTGGTGTTGCAGCTTTCTAGATGACAGCAGCCTTCATTTTAAAAACTCTGCCCGGGAAGGATGATGTATATTTACAGTGTGGTGTGACACAAACTTCCATATGACTGTTATGTATCTGATCTCGCCGAGTTTTTCTTTCAATGGATAAGCCCATTGTTGTTACAAAAAGAAAAGTGTCTTTTTGTCTACTTTTCTACAATATATATTATTATATAGCTCAAATACAGAAGAGGGCAAGTTGTAGGAATTGGGGGGGGTGAGCTGAAGAGGGCATTTCTTTTTTGCCTCCAGAATCCCTTACAAACTATATGGATTGTCAAAAGACACACACACACACACACACACACACACAGAGAGAGCGAGAGCGAGAGAGAGAGAGACACACACACACACACACACACACACACAGAGACACACACACACAGAGACAGAGAGAGAGAGAGAGAGACAGAGACAGAGACAGAGACAGAGACAGAGACAGAGACAGAGACAGAAACAGAGACGACAGAGACAGATATTAAACAAAATATATGGGAAATCCACTCCTGATTTTGAAAAAAAATATATATAGTACAGTGGTACCTCAGATAACGACGGTAATTCGTTCTCCGAGGTTAGTCGTTATCCGAAACACGTCGTTATCCGAAACGCGGTTTCCCATAGGAATGAATGGAAAACCATTTAATCCGTTCTGGAGCCTAGGAAAAAGGCACAGACACCTGTTTTTTTTACTCAAAACTCTTTATAAAGTGCACTTTAAAGGTACAGATGCAATGCCACCCGGGATAACTCTTTTTTACTGATGCATGCTGGAAATTCGTTATCCAAGGCAGCCCATAGGAAAATTCGTTATCCAAGGCAGCCCATAGAGAAAATTCGTTATCCGAGGCAGACCTATACCTAGAAATTGCGATTCATTATCCGAGGCAGCCCATAGGGAAAATTCGTTATCAGAGGCAGTCCTATACCCGGAAATTTGCAGTCATTGTCTGAAAAATTCATTATCCGGGGCAGTTGTTATTATCTAAGGTACCACTGTATATGTTTAGTGGTAAACATTGGGTTAAAATGTGCCTTGCTATGTGCTCCAGGATGGACCATAACTCAGTGAAGCTGTTGAAGGAAGGGAGTTACATGTTCTCCCTAACTGGCCCTGGTCAGAGTCTAGCTGCACTGTTTTGGAGGAGCCGAAAAATCACCAAAGGTAGCCCCATACAGAGTGCATTGCAGCAGTCATCTTGTCAGGATGTAACTAATTTTGGCGACTACATGTCATACATTCTTGAGCCTTTTTAGTCAACTGCTCTTTGGTAATACCAAGGCATGCATTTTTCTGTGAAATTTAGCCATTTCTGTTTCCAAGTGTGTGGCTTCGTGCATGTCTTATTTCTACAAAATACCTTCAGCAATGCACAAATTCGGAAGGAAAGACACACATCTAATGACAATGAATTTTGGGAGGTATGAAAGTGCTACAGTAATACCTTGGTTTTAAAATAAAGATAGAGGAGATGGTTTCTCCATCTGCCTTTTTGTATCACAACCCACTGAATATGACATAGGGTTGTCACTTCCGATAAGGCCACCCACATCTCTATTTAGGCATAAATTAACCAACCACTTGGGCAACAGACCAGGTTAATCAGGAGCGCTCCCAGTCACACTAAAAACCCCGCAACCCTAGTGCTAAGCCAGGAAAAAGGGGGACACCTTGTAAAAGGGGCTGGATGGATCACTTTTACGGAAAACACGTGTGGTCACCAGAAGACAGAGTGAACCAAACCACACCAATGGTGAACCAAATGACTGCTCTCTAAAGCAGTTTTGTCCAAACAAGTCTGAACACTGACATTGTTCAAGAAAATTGGTTTCATCCAAGAAACTGAATCGGTTCGCCAATCAACCACCTGGTCAAGGCTCTCGTTTTCTACTGACCAGAAGTTAGTAAGGTATTATTTGTGTCTGCGGATGGCTTTAGGAGCAAACTAGACAGACCTTCTGTAAGGTGGCCTGGGACCACCTCTTTTGTAGGAAGATATTAATCAAGTCAGCTTTAAATGTATCACAAGGAGACATTAATTTTTCAGGTAAAAGCCTGCATATAAACAAGATGGCTTTTCAATTGAAGTCCAAGCAGCTGACTCCTTGAAGCTTGATATATACACTTTTTCTCTGTTAATAGAGACAACTGATCAAATGCCTTTATCGTGATGTCCAACATTTATTTTTTTATTTTATTTTAGAGTATTTTTACCCCACCTTTCTCCTTGTAAAAAGGACCCAAGGTGGCTTACAGAATGAGGGATAATATACAGTCCAGTACAATTAAGACATATTCAAGTATTTAAAACAGGGAATTGAGGGACATCTTACAGCATTAATAGACAACATTACATTAAAGCTACAAGAGAAAGTGACGAGTTAAAGGGGAGTAAAGTTCCATGTAAGGTTATGAGCAATGGAAACTAACATTGGATACATAGTGTCAATGTAAAACCATAAGGTTATTAGTTATAAACACAAAGTCTATGTGATCATGTAGATTCATATAAAGAACACAAAATAGGTAGACTATCATTCAGGGAAAGCTTGCCTGAAAAGAAAGGTCTCACACACCCCAAAGCCTTTGATTTGAGTCTTGGTTAAATTAAGAGACAGAATCTATTTGACCCTAATTTAACTAAATCCATTCTACAATCAATTTGGTTATATTTAATCTGCATAATTCTAACACAGACAAGTGCTGAGTAAGGATCTATAGACGATATCTTGACTTGGGCTGGAAATTACAAATCTGTTATCAACTGCATGCGTTGATCTGCCATTGTGCAGCCTAATAAACTTTGGAAACTGTGAAATGCTGAAACTGAGTGGACATGTAATGGCCATCATAATTATGAGAATGATTCCCACAAATGTCTTACACTCCATTGTGATTTCCTCAAGTACAGATGGTTAAACCAAAAGGGCTGGAGGATTCTCAGAGAATACTACAGCACCTTTAGGCAGTGCAACATTGCCCAGTCATTTTACCTCTAATCAAGCAAGTTCTGCAGCTAAATGACCTGCTAGGCTCCTTTAAAAAATACTGGAGAAGAGCCATCAAAAAGCTGGCAACTGAAGCTGTGAGGTTTGTGGTGGCATTTCCTTCAGGGTCTTTGCAATATTTCTATTCCTAGTGGTGATAAATCTTGTTGTGGACCTGATAGTAATAATGAGCAAAATTCAGCTAAATTAAGCATATTTACACGGCATTAAATTTAAGGCCGAATGTTAAAACATGTAAACATTTCTAAAGCCCACTGAATTCCAAAAGGCTTAAAATATGCTTTAAAGCAGCTTTACTGCATAGCTGAGTGCCAAGGTTTAATGTTTAGATTTCTGGGAATGACAGTACCCAATACTGTAGCAATGATGTATAATGTGAAGCTAATGTAGTCTTCAAATTTTTTCCACAAACATTTGTAGCAATAGCAATCCTGGCAGCGTATAAAGAAAGACGTTAGGATAGCCTGAGATTAAAGCTGAACGTGCGTCAATGTTGCCGAGACATAATTCAAGCAGCTTTCCCTGTTTCAGCAAACAAATGCCTGAGGAATCACATGCCGTAAGCTGTGAAGACCGATCCCCCAAAAAGAGAGCAATTCAATCTGCAAATCGCACAAGATGAGGCATGAAGATGGAACGGGGCATTTTGAAAAAGAGAGCACGGTTGGTGGTCATGCGAAAAGGCAAATAAATTTTGAGTTAAAATTCATAAACGGCTTAACGAAATCCTAGATCACGATGTAGATTTTAAACCTGAGCTATGCTTGTTAGGCATGACTCCAAACAATATAAAAAAAGAGAGAAGATATTTAATGATACATATTCTTACAGCAGCCAGGTTGGTCTGGGCCCAAAAATGTAAATCAGAAAACACACCAACAAGCGAGGAGATAATAAGCAAAATTTTAGAATGTGCGGAAATGGATAAATTGACATATAGTCTAAAACAAAAGGAAGAAAGCAAATTTGCACAAGTGTGGAATTTATTTTATGCTTGGGTAAAGAACAGATAAAAATGAGTGAATATGTAAAAGATCTCATTGTTTGTCCTAAAAAACATGCAGATGTTGACAAATATTTGTTTTGTGTATGAAATATATATATAATAATAATAATAATAATAATAATAATAATAATAATAATAATAATAATAATAATAATAATAATAATAATAAAGTAATTTAAAAAAGAAAATAAAAAGAGAGCACGGTTGCCTTGCTGGAACCCTGAACAAAAATACCCGAAGCAGCAACATTTTGTTACTGCTCCCACTTGCGATGTACAAACCGTGAAGAGGCAGACTCTCATGTTTTGATGTTGGCTTTTACCTTCAGGACTGAACTGTGAGGGGTAAATGGATGTTGCTGCGTACGCAGCTTCTGCTTGGCTTGGTGCAGCAAAGCAGACAGTGTTGTGGCCAACGATTTATTCATCATGGAATCCTGGCCTACCTGGTGGAACATTTCAGAGGTCTGTGCTTCTCTCTCTCTCCCCCCCCTTCTCTTCCTTTCCTTTCCTTTCTTCAAGACACCTGTCCAGAGTGCCTGTACAAAAGCACCGCAGCCATGGATTTGTAAGGCAATGTGCTCTCGCGTCATACCGACAGAGGTCGCTAAACCACCACGTGCAAGGAACAGTCAGTCCCATCAGACATTTGCCTGAACGAAACCACAGAGGTCTCGGGGCTGTCAAAGGCCTCTTCTTCCTCTTGTCTGGCATTATGCTGTGGGAAGAGGAGCTGCAGAGAGGAAGGACCCCTGAGGGAAAAAGAATACAAGGGGTGGCTTGGGGGATTATTCCTTGGGAAAGAAAGAAAGAAAGGAAGGAAGGAAGGAAGGAAGGAAGGAAGGAAGGAAGGAAGGAAGGAAGGAAGGAAGGATTGTACCATCTTCATGACATGGCAGTATTTAATTGCATTTAAAAAAGAATAGAAATCAGTGATGACTGCCAAAGTCTTCAGGCATGGCAGGTTCCCCCCCCCCCCTTAAATGCATGGGTGTTTTGTATGTTAAAAGCAACCTTGCTGTTAGAACAAACAGTCACAGACTGTACTGGTGGGCTGGGTGAGGGTGGCTGAATGGTCAACCAGTAATGGGTAAGTAAGAAGTAACTCATGCTGCCACAAGATCCTGGCAGATAGACCAACTTCCAGTTCAGAGCTGGCCTGCTGTGAATTCCTTTTAGTTCAGACAGAATGGGGCTGACAGAGGCAGTCTTCCCTGCATCCTCTTCTCTTTTCTGGAAATGCTCCTTGGAAGGTCAAGAGGCTCTTCCAGATGCCCTAGGCCAGTGGTGGTGAACCTTCTGCACTCCAGATGTTTTGGACCACAACCCCCACAGTCCTTTGTCATTGGCAATCCAGGCTTGGAATTCTGGGAGTTGTGGTCCAAAACATCTGGAGAGCCGAAGTTTGGCCATCACTGCTCTAGATCCACTCCATAGATCATGCACTGCCAGCAAGTTGACCAAGAACACCACACTGGAATAAGCTCCCCCCATCGTCCATTGATGGTAGAGTTTTCCTGGTATGGACAGAAAATAATGGGCATTTTTCATTGTCGCATCTGCTCTTGACCCTATTGATTTGAATAGCTGTGGGTGGAAGGAGTTTCTGGTTACCAGGAATTCATCTATGGTTAAATGTGGGGACCCAATGGTGTCAGGTTTAATAATTTTCCACCATGGATTCACTGACTGGAGGGTTATGCCATTCTATCAGTTGTTAACGGGACCATTAGGTGCAGGTGTAAGTTTTGTTAAAATCTATGTTTAAAATGCCATCACTACTTTGAACAATCTTTTTTAAAAACGTGATTTTTTTAAGATTAAAAGGTCTTGATTGATGTCTGGGGGTGGGCAGTTGTGGCCTTCTAAACACGGTTGTACTGTATCCCCATATGCTCCAGCTAGCAATGTAGCCAGCCGTCAGATGACAGCAGTTGTAATCTGGTCCCAGCTGGAACATTTTATTCATTTTGTCTAATGTCTCTGCCGTAGCTTCAAGCTGATTCCCTCTATTTCTAGCTATCAATTCCTGGCCATCAAATGCTGCTGATCTTCTCTAACCTGGAAGTTGGGAGTTTCAGTAGTGGCGGCTACGCACTTCCAGGAAGAGGGGTGTATACATTGGACATCTGGAGTAGACCCACTGCCACTGGCTGAAGAAAGGTATTTTTCTTGGACAAAATTAGTTTTTCTTTCTACTACAAACTCCAGAATCCCATAGACCATGATAGCTAGGGGATTCTAAAACTGCAATAATAAAAAGTAGCTGAAAGAGAAGGGGGGAAAGACCCATAAAGCATTGGGAGATGGAAAGAGAAAACAAGGGGGGAAACCCAGAAAGGTTCAGAGGTCTTCGCTTATGATTTTGGAAAATAAGTATATAGTGTTACATAGAGCAGGGCCGGGAGACCACATATTTTGAATTGGTACACCTGGAGACTTCCTGGAGTGGGATAAGTGAAGGTAACCTTTGGGTGCTGATGGTGAGGCAGGGCCATCATGGAAGACAGGGTCTTTTGAGGTGTGTGGGGGGGGGCGAAATTGCACCTTGCACACCTATGAAATGGAAGACTATTGCCATTTGGGTCAAAGCCAAGTTAAGTCCCAGTAGGTAAGATGAAAGGTTGTAAGGGCTACAGGTTAAGACAGGAGGCAAAAGTGGGGTTCTTGGTGATAACTGACACTATGTATTCATTTAGATTTACCATGTACAGTGAAACACACACACAGGGATATTCTTAGCCTAACCCACTAGGGATTGGAAGTGGTTTGTTCTGGGAAAGGCACCATTCTGTTTCTTCAGAAATTGGAAGGATTCCGCCATACGGCACCTGCTTGAAGGCCACCAATGGCATGTACCCCTCTACCCTTAGCTCTGTGATTTTTAACACTGACTCAGAAAAGCATGAAGCTCCTAAAGTGATGTTGGTTTTCTGCTTGATGGAACTAGAAGGCTGGGAGACTTGAGGCTGCAACTGTGTGTCTCCTTGGGCAGGCTCTTGCGTTGAGGATTGGTTACATCTCAATTGAACTTGCTGAACCATAAAAGGTTTGGGTCAACCCATTTCTCGCCCTTTTAGCTGGCATGTTTAGGTGGCTGTGGGGTCATTATCACTATTATTGTTAACAATTTTTAACATCATATTACTCAGCTTCCCAAATATACTTCATACTGAAGGAATGCAATTTGCTGGTAAGCCGTTTGGGAAATAGATGTGCGAGTGTAAGTCAAGGACTTGGATTCAGCTGGCAGGGTACGTGTTGTAGAGCAGTGGTGGCGAACATTTGGCACTCCAGATGTTTCAGACCACAGCTTCCAGCATCCTTTGGCATTGGCAATCTAGGCTTGGAATTCTGGGAGTTGTGGTCCAAAAAAACCAATTAACCATAAGAAACATGCCAGTTACTGGGGCCATTGTAGACTTGTCTTATGCCCAGTTCTATTGTCATAAAATAAATACTGTAAAAAAAAGTGAAACGAAGTCTTGTTGTGCTCAGTGGGACTTAACATGGAGGAGACACATAGAAGGCTATGTTCAAACAGATGATCCAGTGGACTGTTATTGAAAACAAAGGAATACATGACATGAATTATCTACAAAAGTTTAATTGAAATACCTGTATAAAAAATATGATCTCCATACATTTCACACTGTTAAACAGAAGAAAAGAAAATCCAAATCCAAGCTGCATAAATGCAACCAGATCACAAAACACACAGCTATTAAAATAAATTAATGTTTATGACTCTGTCACGTGTCCTTTCAGAGCCAGTTCACAAAGACTGTACAATGTCAATAATTTAAAACCCTTCCAAACAGCATTACTTTACAGTTCTGGTACGCAAATAATACCAGACAAAAAAGGCATACTAACTTTTAAAGTCATTCTAGTTCCCTTAAATTAGACTTTGTACAATAATTTTCCATCTTCCAACCCAAAATGAAAACAAAACAAAAAAACAGGTATGGTCAGACTTCAGTTCTTCTCTTGAAGCACACACACACACACAAAAGAAGGAAAATAAAGAGAAAAAGGAATGGAAAAACCAAATTGTGGACCAACTGTAAGAACTTCCACGGCAGGAGAAAGAGAAGCACAGTATTGAATAATTCTAAACAAATAAATTAGCTAAAATAAATAGCCACAGATGAGACTGTGAGAGGTCATCTAAACTCCAGACAATAAATAAAACTGTATAATACATGTGGCGGGGGGGGACCCAAGATGTACATAAACACATTATACAGGTATGGAAAAAAACACACACAAAGTCCTTGAATATTGCATTGATTGTGCATTTAACATGCCCATACATACTTTAAGACTTGCAGGTTGAGGGAGTTGAGAAAGGGCCTCTTTTTTGTGTTTTTGTTTTTGTTTTGTGCCCAGTGGTAGATAAGAGATGATGACATAAAGTATGAGTGAGTGTTCCTGATTAAAACAGCTGAAAACCTGTGCAGCCTATTGGAAAATACAGTGTGGAGCAGCAGAGGTTGTCTCTGAGGGTTGGGTGGGGAGGAAGGAGGGCTGAGTAAGCACTGGGAAGGAGTGAAATGTCTGTGTTCAAGTATTCCATCGTCAGTGGATGGGACTACTTCATTCAATCACTGAACATCTTTTCCAGTGGATTATAGGAGCTGCTGCTTCCCCCACCCACCACCACCACCGCCGCCAGCACCTGGATGGACTGAACGGGGGCCAAATCCTATAATGTACTGGATCTTCTTTGGACATACACAGCTCAAAAAAAGGAAAGTCCCACTGAAGCAGCTTTCAAAAAGGCACTCAAAAAAGCAAATAAAATCTAGTCCAGGCTCTATGAGAGCAAAAAGGTTTAACCATGTTATTGAAAGAGGTCACTGCTTTTCTTAATAATAATAATAATAAAAAGTCAGTCTCGTGCCTAAGCACTGGCCTGCAAGCTCCTAAACGTCCGCGTTTCCAAAGGAAATCTTTCATTCCAAAGCAGAAACCAGCAAAAAAAAGGGGGGAATATAAATCAATTCCCTCTGAAAAAAGATTCAAACTACAGAATAATGAATGCATTTGTTTTTCCTAGCCCCTCCTACATATTGGTGGCAGCGGCGACAGCGGCAGCAGCAGGACTCTGGCCTTTTCTCTCTCTTTTTGTCCTTTTTTTCTGGTTTGTTTTGCTTCTCCTTTCATCCTGCTCGTAGCTCCCCTCCCCTTGCAAGGTCCCTAGTATTTCACAGGCTCTCGTTGCTGGAACTTGTGCTGGAGACGTCAGTGTCAATGGTCCGTAGCCTTATGTCACAATCTTCTGACTTTACGACTTCTGATTTGTGCATCCACGGGTGGTCAAAGATTTGCTCCAGGGTCGGTCTGTCAGATGGCCTCAGCGAAAGGCACCATTTGATCAGCTGTTGGCATTCTGAAACAGATGTACGGAACAGGTTAGGAGACCGGGAAGGGTAAGAAAAGGTGGCTGGAAATGAAGCAAATGGGTAAATTAAAGAGCCGGTATGGGGCTGTGGAAATCTAAGCTTACCAGGAGAAATTCTCCTTCGGAAGTATAGCCGTCCCCTCAAGATCTCTTCATCTTGCTCAAAAGGGATGTCTCCACAGAGCATGTCGTACAGCAGGACACCCAACGACCACACCGTGGCTGATCTTCCGTGGTATCTGTGGTAGCGGATCCATTCTGGGGGACTATACACTCTTGTTCCTGCAACAGAAAACAAGACCACCCCCCAATGTTAGCCAAAAGGAACCTTCCTTTATTAGGGGAGTGCTGGGTGGATGCTTATCAAAGACCCATTTAAAAATAAATATCCACAATATTTATATGCGCGCGCGCGCGCACACACACACACACACGTTTGAAAGATTCTGGAACTCGGGTCATTCCTAGTATTATATCATGCTTTAATCTGGGACCTTTGGTCATGCTGTGTGGTCATGCTGCGTGGATAACGCAGCTTCCCATCAGCTGACTGTTTACTAACATAAAGCTCCCTTGCCCCGACCACGTGGCGTCTGCAGCACCACACCAAAAATAGACACAAAAGGACAAAGAGAGAGGACGAAAGGAGGGGGGGAGAGCGCGAGAGGGAGGCAGGAATGAGCAGAAAAAGGTGAAACTCAGGTCTTAGTTGCTATATATATACACATATACACTGCCTAATTGGGCTTAATTGGTTCCAAAAGCATGTTTAAAACAGATCCATTTCCTTTTTTTAGAAAAGCAAGCACATTCAGAATGGTAATAGCAATAATAAAAGCGAGCAGTGAAATCTGCCTCATGCATAAGAGGCGGTTAGCAACTCCCCTCCCTCTGCACTGAACTGTTACTTGGATACCAAATAAAAACTGGAATTTGTGATGCTGAAGGTCACATGGCCACGAGGCTCTAGTTTCACAACAAACAGATGTTAAATGCTGCAGCTGACTAAGGAAGGAGGAGTGCCTTATTTCTCTCTCTCTCTCTCTCATTCACCTTGAAAGGGCGGCGGCGGGGGGGGGGGAGCCTTTGTCGCTAATAGATTGGGGGGGGAAGGATTGATCTTTGTTTCAATACAAAGAAAGCAGTAGGTGTTTAAATTTGGGAAGTTGCAAAGGAGTGGTGCATTTCTCCCGACACCCTCAATCTGCAATGCGGGATTTCTACACTGTGACAGAGGAAAGAGACACTGGGCAAAGGACTGGGGGTAGCATGGGGGCAATAATGCTGAGCACCACAGATGTACATGGCTTGAATCAGCTCTAAACACATGGCCACCTAGGAAAATGTTTTTTTTTAAGTGCTGCGTCACTACCTGGAATCACTCCCCCCCCCATACAACTCCCTCCACAAAACCACCTCCAATGAAACATTTAATTACTGCTCTAGCACCACTGCTAGCTACTGCAACAGAACTATATTTTGTTGCTAATGAGTGGTATGAATGCTGGTAAGAATCAAGGGGATGTGTCAGCAGAAGCACTGGCATGGGCAGATGTTTTCAGACAGACACATCCATGTAATGTGGATGGGAGGGGCACCTACCATCAAAATCCGTGTACACCGTGTCCTTGAGGATGGCTCCAGACCCAAAATCAATCAGCTTGAGCTCTCCTGTCCGGAGGTCCACCAAGAGGTTCTCGTCTTTGATGTCCCTGTGCACCACCCCGCAGTTGTAGCAATGGCGCACCGCCTCCAACACTTGTCTGAAAAAGCCCCTTGCCGTCTCCTCATCCAGGGCTCCCTTCTCGGTGATGAAGTCAAAGAGGTCTTTCACCAGGTCCGGCCGTTCCATGATGATCAAGTATCCGTCGGGTCTCTCGTACCAGTCCAGCAGCTTGATCACCCCACGGAAGCCTGAACCCACTTTCTTCAACAGAACAATCTCCAAGGGCACCATTACTCCACCCTAGGAGGAGGAGGAGGAGGAGGAAGGAGGGTGTTGAGATAGAAAGAAAAAAAAGGCAATTATTAAGCTTTTGAAGACCATGTAAAGAAGGCGGGAGGGGTGGGGGAGGAGAAGGGAAAATCCCCTCTCTGGGCCATTGGAAAACAAATCACACTGCCTGAATGGAAACTCCAGCAGCAATGCGGGGAGTGGGAGGGGGCCTGGCAAGGCAGAGGGACGGGGAAATCCACAGCCGCTCCACTGGGTGTCTCTGTTGCCGCAGTCAAAAGGGGAGGGCGGAGAAGGGGGGGGAGAGGAGGATGGTGGGCGGCAGCGGCGGCAGCCACGAAACCCTGCCAAATTCTCCCCCAAAGGTAAACAATAACACAAGTGGGACAGCCAGGCAGTAGCCTGGAGGGCGGGCAAGGGGGAACCACACACACAAAAGCTGAGCCTCCACCATTAATCTAGGGAACATGTAGGGGCGCAACCGTTGCCCTCCACCCACCCACCCCAATACGGAGCAAAACCCTCCTTCCCCCCAATGGGTACTTACAATGGTGCCCCACTCGGTCACTCTCTCCTTCACCACATGCTTCACAGCAACCTGGAAGGGAGAAACATAAGGGGGTTATGATACCGGTCAGGGGTTAGTGGCAAAAATTGAGCTTGTGGCTTATGGGGAGGTTGCTGGGGGGGGGGGGAGAGAAGAGATCGGGATCACCCAATAAAACCCCCTCCAGGCTTTCTCAGATGGAATTTCCAGACTCCCTCCATTCTCACCCCCCCAAAAAAGAAACAACAGGGTTTGGATTCTAGAACTGCTAGGGGGGGTGAGAGTGGGGAAACCCCCACCCCGCCCCACCCGCCACCCCCCCACACACAACAAAAGCCTCGTGGTTGGGGGCGGGGAAGGGGCGGTGGGGCGGGAGCCTCCTCTTACCGGCAAGCCATCTGCGATCCTGTTCCCGGCATAGACGGTGCCAAATCCCCCGCTGCCCAGCACGGAGCCCACTTGATAGATTTTATCGAACGGCTCCTTCTCCACTTTCACTGGAGGCGGAAAAGAATTAAATATATATTAAAAGGGGGCAAAGAGAGCCGGAGTTAAGAGACCGGGGAGGAGGTTAAAGGGGGGGGCAGGTACAGGTGGGGATGGGAAGGGTGATTTAAAAAAAATTAATAATCAGAAAACAGGGGGGGAAAAGAGGAGAGAAATTGTATTGACGTCGGGTTAGGTCGCAGAGGGAGCAATCTCACCCTGGGGCAGGAAAGAACATGGCAATTGTATGGCTGGGGTTAGCTTTGCCTCCAACACCCCCCCCACACACACACACAAACCCAGAAACCCAAAGATCGATGCGTGGGATAGGAGGAAATAAGGAGGAAAACACCCCAAACTCCCAAGGCCACTGAAAAGGGAACCTGCTTAACCATTCGCTTTCCCACCTCCTCCATCCTTGACCGAAATATCTGAAACGTCACGTCGTCGTCGTCGTCGTCGCCCCCCCCACCCCTTCCCTACGCCACTCCCAACCCAGCGGGCGTTATAATAACATTCAAAAACATTTTTTTTTTTAATTTAAAAAGAGGACCGGAGATAAAAAAAAGAAAAGAGAATCCATCCCGAATGGCCGAGAGATCCTTGTTCGGGGAAAGGTGTTTCTCGGTGCCACACGATGATGCCGTGGGCACATGAAACATTCACGCGTCGTCGCCTTCCCCCCACCCCAATGTCTACACGCAGATAAATGCCCTGAAACACACACACACACACACACACACACACACACACACACACACACACACACACACACGATCGCCAACCCTTCCCCCCCCCCCGCCAATCAAGCCCAGCCCGGGAAGTGATGATGGGTGGTGGGAGAAGGAGGAGAACCCGAGATTTGTTTACCTGGCTGGAGGATCTTCACCGGCAAGTGATCCATGCTGGTTGGGTTGCAAAGGTGAGCGAGTGAACCAAACTTGGAGAGTAACATCTTCCGAAACCACCACCGAAGGAGGGAGAGAGAGAGAAAAACACCCAGCGATACACAACCCCCCAGCTACGAATCGCGCGCCACCCGAGTCCTTTTTCTCGGTTTGGGGGTTCAATTCGGGATTCTGGGGACGGGGGGGGGTGAAGAAGGAGATTAAATAGTAATAATAAAAGAAGCCTCGCTCACAAATATATATATATATATATATAGATATATATATCTGCGGATGCCCGCAGTTGAGAAGAGTCCAGGGGCGCTGCCGCCTCCTTCCTTCCCAAGATTGGGAAGGAGAGAAAGAAGAAAAAAGGACTTGGAATCAGCAGCTGTCTGTGGATCTCTCTTTTCGCCCCCCCAAAAATAGTTCAGAATGAGTCTTCCGAGAATGATCCTTATGTGTGTCTCTCTCGGGATGGAAAAAAAAATAAAATTTAGAAATTCAAACTTCCAGCGGAAAGTAGCAGCAATGATACTAAAACAGAAGAATCCCCGATCAAAACTGAACTGCGTCCTTTGGGAACACCAAAAAAAAAAAACCCCCACCCCACACGCGTTCTCAAGGTGTGCGGGGAGGGAAAAAAAATAACAATACAACGAAATAAGGAACACCACGATCTCCTCTGCTTGGTTCCAGCCGCCGACACGAGTCCCAATTATATTTTCTCCTCTTTATTGTTGTTGTGGTTGTGATCGTTTTAACAGGAACCCATCCAAGCACTGGCTGGAGCCTGTCGACGAAGCCTCTCTATATTGAGATATATATATATAAATAAAAATCCACTGGTCTTTTTGTTTTGTTTTTCCCCCCCTTCCACCTCTTGCAAACAGCCCGAGGTGATGACTCTGAATTCAATCCAGCGCCGCAGTGAGAACGGTGTCGCCTTCCCGAAGCAGGAGCAGCGCTAACTCCAACCTCCGGCCGGCACTGCTCTCTCTCTCTTCTGGGCTCAATTACACGGAGGAGCTGCCTCTTAACTCTCAATATTTGGAGGAGGAGGAGGAGGAGGGGGGGGGAGAGAACGAGCAGCACAGACAAGCACGCACACACACACACCGATATCCCTCCGCGGAGGGAACGAGGTGGCAGTGGGGACACGTCCCCTTTCTTGGTGGCTGGCTGGCTGGCTGGCTGGCTGGCTGGGTTAGCCGGCGCGCGCAATTCGCTCCGCTCCGTCCTTCCCCCGCAGAGAGGATCCGGGGGCGCGCGCAGGCGTGCGTGCACGCGCGCGCTTCCTCGCACCCTCCAACGCGCCGGACTGCGGAACCTCGCCCGCCCCAGTGCGATATATAAGAAAATGCAAAAGGGCAAGGCGGGGCTCGCAGAAAGGGAGGGAACGAGAAGGGTAGGTGACGGCTTGGGACTATTTGCTTATAGTAAGAGACGCGCAAAGTTACTGTCTGAAAAATCCTCTCTATCACAGCGGTGAGGGCGAGCGAGAGCGCGAGCGCGCGCGCCCTGGAGACCAGGGGAGGAGGGGGGGGGGAAAGAGAAGGAAGGTTCGCTCATTTGCATGCGCAGGAGTCGCTGCCCAATGAGAGAGGCGGCTTTTCCAAACGACTCTCTAGCTCCGGCCAGTCAAGGCAAAGCGGATTTGTATATGCATGAGGGGAGGGGGGCTTACGAGTGCAGGGCGGGAATTCCTCGGCGCGCCTTTCTCTCTCTCTCTCTCTTTCTCTCTGGCGGTGTTGGAGAAGGTCATTTTCCGCGGAGTTGAGACACTGCGTCTCTGAAGCGGGAAATTTCGGGGGAGTCACTGAAGAGCGGGGGAAGCCGGGGGTGGGGTGGGGTGGGGTGGGTGGGAGGCAGAGAGGGAGTCCGTCAGCCGCCGCCGCCGCCATGATCTCCATAGTGGGGATACCTGCACGAAGAGGGGTTTTCTTTTTACTTGGAAATAAAAATAAAAAATAAAATAAAAAGCAGTCATCGCCACACGCTCCGCACCTCAATAAAAAAGCGCGTCATGGACGAGGGCTTTCCCATAGACTGCAAGCCTCGCGCTGCGGTATTAGTGGAACACACAAACACACCCAAACACACAAAAACAAAACCTCGAACACGCTTTGGCATGTGGGTGAGAAGAAACATCCTCAGGTCGCTCCTGGCATCTTGGGGCCGTCGACACGACACCAAAGGAGGCTTAATACGAGTAGACTGATATTATAAAGCCTGAAACAATCCCCCCCTTTATGAGGTAACGCTACGAACTGACGCCGAAGAAGGGGCAAAATAATAATTTAAAATATATACACATCTTGCACCACAGTGGAGTGGATCTTCCCGCCCCTATCCATGTGGGTGGTACAACTGCATTGGTGATGGAGAGATTTTTTTAAAAAAAAAATATATATAGGGGAACCTTCTCCGTTTCACCTTCAAAATATGCGTAACATGTATCGCGTGTGGTGTAACAGGGCACACCTCTCCCCCCGCAAAAAATAAATAAATAAGGGGTTGCAGCTTTATACGGGAGAGACAGCCGCTCCCAAGAGGCGCAACGTCCGTGGATATGAAATCCACCTTTGATGCCTGCAAGCTGAAGTTCTCTTATTACCAGGAGCCTATTAAATCCTTCCAGATTATATCTGCAATATCTTTAGAGGGAGGAGTGTAAGATTTCCCGTCTCCCGAAAGAGATTCATAAAGAGAGCAAAGTCGTCGTTGTCGCCCCCCCCCCTTTTTTTTTTTTCTCTCTCTCTCTCTTTCTCTCCTTCCCGCGCGCCATCCTTCCGCAAGGCAGACACAGGCACCGTCTTATTTTGTCTGGAAGCGCTGAGGCTGGCGGTGGAAAATCCACCCAGCAGCCACCCACCCACCCACAAAGAGGCTCAGAGACATGCACGCGCCGCGCGGTCTCACGTTTGCATTCTTGCTTGTACTTAAAAGGCGACGGGCTCCCGGCCGTCTGGAGCCCAGCCGCTGTCCTTCCCTTCTTTTTCCACAGGGGGCGACAAGTCTACTATATATTTTTGTATATAAATAAACAGCATCTCCCCCCCTTCCCCATCGCCTTTTTTTTTCTCGGCTGCCGAAGGAAAGCCACATGGCCGCGTCGTTTCCCAGACCTGCCAAGCAGCCCTCGTGGGGAAGGCACGTTTTACGCCAATTCTAAATTATTAGGGCTTTCCTTGAAAACGCGCAGGAAAAGATTCTCGGTCCTGCAAATAATACATTTTTCTTAATTTTTGCAAGCCGGCTGCCTCAAGGCGTTGCAAGGTTGGCTTCACAAACCGGTGCAAGCAATGCGGACCAGGAGGAGGAGGAGGAGGAGGAGGAGGGAAGGCTTAGATGTCCAGACCTAGTTAGGAAAGATAAGTTGCTGGAGAGATCAGGGATTAAAATGTTTTGCTGGGAGAAAAGCCTATGTCAGGTTTAAGAGGCCCCCTGGGATGATGACCAAGGATGCATATTGTAAAACTTGGAAACCGCACTTGGGCTAAACTCCAGTTTATTTAGCTTGCACCTAAATCTGGAATTGGGTGTGGCTCTTTTGCAATGCTGCTCTGAATCTTGAGCCTTATCTCATGCGAAGAACAGGTTGGATCAGTCTCTTAGACCATCTGGTCCAGTATTCCTGATGCACCCAAGCCAGTCTGGTTGCCAACAGGGAGGCCACAGGCAGGAGATGAGCAGACCAGGGCTTTGTGGTCCCCTGCAGACTGTCATTCAAGGACAGACTGGAATTGGTCCGATACAGATAGCCATTCTGACAAGCAAGCACCAATAGCCACTGCTCCAAGGCCAAGAAGGAGGACATGGAGAAGAAACCTCAAAAAGGAAGACATTTTTCACAAAAATGGAGGACAATTTTGCTTTAAATTTGCCCATGCTAATTTAAACTAATATATGTAAAAATCACTACTTATTATAAGAATTAATACATACAAATGTCACTATTTAGACACTCTTACTATAATTTAAGCCATAATACACATTTGCTCTATATTAACCTGTGACCTTGGGACACAGCATGGTGTGGTGTAAAGATAACATATAAATCAAATAAATAAAGCATGTTGTTTAACAAATCTCTGAAATGCCCTGTACCACATATTTTCTACAGCTTACTGATAGTTGTGTATGTGTGGGGGAATAAACAGAGCATAAGAACATAAGAAGAGCCATGCCCAAGGGCCCATCTCGTCTGGTTTCCTGTATCATACAGTGGCTTGCCAAATGCCTCTGGGAGCGCACAAAATGAGATATCTGTCTCCTGCTACCACTCCCCTGCATCTGGCCTTTGAAGTACCCTCTTTTAAAGCATGGAGATTACACAGTCCCATCATGGCTTGTAACCTGTGATGGACTTTTGCTCCAGAAATCTGTCCAATCCCCTGTTGAAGACATCCAGGCCAGATGCCATCACCGCATCCTGTGGCAGGGGGTTCCATAGACTAAGAACACACTAGGTAAAGAAGTATTTTCTTTTGTCTGTTTTCACTCTCCCAACCCTCAATTTGAGAGGATATCCTCTGGTTCTGGTATTTGGTGTGTGAGAGAAGAATGTCCTTCTATCCACTTTACTCATGCCCTGCATAATTTTGCGCGTCTCAATCATATCCCCCATCAGGCATTATTTTTCCAGACTAAAGAGCCCCGAGTGCTCTAGCCTTTCCTCATAAGGGAGGTCACCCAGCCCAGTAATCATTTTAGTTGCTCTCTTCTGCACCTTTCCCAGTTCTTCTGTCTTTTTAGTCAATGTAGTTTTGTTAAAATATTTAGCAAAGCTACAATCAGTTATTTCACAAGATTGGTTGGAAGCATGCATGCAAAATGCCTACTCCTGGGGCTGACTTTGTATCTGAAGTTTATATTGAACGGATACGCCGTGCCATATCCTTTCCAGTGCTCATCCAGTTATATTAGTGTGTATGGTTTATGTAATTTTTTACAAAATGGCACCCTTCATACTGTTTTACTTTAAAAAAGAGGGGGGGATAATTAGATGCATGTAATATAAATAATATCTTAGAACTGCAGTGGTCAAAAAGACCTTATGGATAATCAAGTACATCCCCTTTCAAGGAGACACTATGGGGAACTGAACCATCAATGTCAGCCAATGATACAGCAGTTCACTAACCAAAGCCTTTAATATTTCTGACCAGCCAAGACTGTACTCCCTACAGGAGAACATATGGCCACTGTAACTAATAGCCCTGTTTTCCAAGGATTTCTCCAGTGCCTCTTTAAATCTATCTGTGCAAGTAGCAAGAACTATTTTATTTTATGGAAATGATTTTCATAGTACTCTGTCTCCTGTGTGATGTAATGCAGTTCTTTCACCTATCTTAAGCTTCATTATTCAATTTGGAGGGCCTGGATTCTAATATGGGGTATAAAACCACCTCCCTGTCTACTGCATAATGTTAGATATCTTCATTCTTCTACTCACCTCACTTGTCTTCCATCTAATCGAAACTATCCAATCAAAAATATTTATTGTCAAATATGGTAAGTTGTCCTCATCAAATATCAAATATTTGCTCCTGCCTTTTGGTAATTTTGGCTGCATAGCACAGTTAAGCGTAGTGAAGTGTATGGCACATTTTTATGTTCACCAGCTCAGCACACACTAGATTTTGCTAGGAGTTTTCTTTTCTGCAAAATCCTCAGGAACTTTTATCTTTGCCACATTTCTAATTGCTCAGATCATTTTGAGACTATAATAGGGGTAGGATTGAATACTGTACTTATCATAGGTATGCTTTTGCCCTTCCACTGTCCATCAACATTGTTGAGCATCATCTGGAGGTTCCTTTTAATCCATGGTGGGGATTATGTGGCCCTTCAAATGCTACTCATTCTGAATTGAGGGGCACAGTGGCCCAAAATGGGAGATGCATAATCAAATGGAAATTTGATCAATATTGCTGCACAAAAGTCACAGATGAAGTGATTTTTACCAAGCGGATAAAATGATTAGTATGAATGAAATTATGGAACAGTTGCCATGTGGTTTTTCAAAGTTAGATGTGGACAATCTACACCTGACGTTAGATGCACATTGCATTTTTTGCCTGTTCCATTTGCCTATTCCATATGCCTCACTTTACCCCTTTGCTTTTTTTTCACTTCACTGCTCACCTTTTCATGGCCCCAGAATATTTCCTGATTGTGTTTTTACTAAAGAATTCCCCTGTTTCATTCTCATAATTTTACAAAAGATCCAAACCGTGAGATCTTCCATTTGTAACCCTCCTGTATTTTCTGTGGGGTTTTTTCATGTTTTCTGTTCTCATGTTAAATCTATTAAGGGGGAAATATTGGTACTGTAGCTCTGGGTTTTTGGATTGACACTATTTGGGTCCATCCATATGAAAATACCTTGAGAAAGATGTTCAACCTGTGTGAAAATTGTGCTGCTTTGTCCCAGACTGTGGAAATTGTTCTGTTGCTTCTTCTATTGCCTGAAATAAGATGAGCTATGTTTAGAAACTTTAAATTCTGTGCGTGCTAAAAAGATGGTGGTGGTGGTGATGAAATCCCATCAACAAGCAACCTCAATAGTACATAAAGCACAACATTGCATTAAGATAAGAAAGCAAAAGAATGTGGAAGTTAGATCAGCTCATCCTCCTCCCTGTATGGATTTCAGCAGTTGTTCCAAAATCTTTGGCTACTAGCTTAAAAGATTTGCTGACAGTTGCTCATTTACTCCCAAGATTTTGCAAATGTCACCTCCACCCCATTGCAAGTTTTACGTTCTGTTTTAAAATTAGCCCTCTGAAGTGGAAAGAGAACTATTCCCCCCCTTGCAATTCTCATCTAGATTTTTGGCCTTATTACTTGCACCATTGGAGAAACCTCTATTTATACATAATGTCTTCTTCTTCTTCTTCTTCTTCTTCTTCTTCTTCTTCTTCTTCTTCTTCTTCTTCTTCTTCTTCTTCTTCTTCTTCTTCTTCTTCTTCTTCTTCTTCTTCTTCTTCTTCTTCTTCTTCTTCTTCTTCTTCTTCTTCTTCTTCTTCTTCACACTTTTTGTTGGGAATAAAGGTTAAAATGGGTGGGCTACTTCGTTGGATCCAAATGACCTTTTTTTTGTCTTCAGGATGTTGCAGAGGACACATGGAGCACCAGAAATGCAAATGAAGTCCAGAAGCTCACTTTCAGTATCAGGAGAGGTGAGGAGGTGAATGGAGGTGCTATTGAATGTATGGGATTCATCCAGCTTTGGTGAGGGAAGGTGTTATCTCAGGAATGACAATTTTCTCTCCCTCTTCCCATGGAAAACATTTGGAGACCAGAGGGCTTGGATGGGTCTGTAGGCTACAAAAGCAGACTGGGCATACAATACCTGTGGTCTCACAGCTATAGTGCACCTTTCCCTGGATTAGAGAGACTTCTCACATGCCTTGATTGTGGAGTTGGTGGCTGTGTTTATTCAAGCATCTCCATTCTGATCTTCAAAGAAGCAAAGTGGGGTCACCATATCAGGTTGCATTCTTGATTGTTGGCTAACTTTTTAAAAAAAGCATAAGGAAGCAGGGAAGAGCTATCCATCCAAACACGGGAGCACTTTGTTATGTATAATGCATACTGTGGTTTCTCCTATTCAGAACAAAACAAGCGTGTCATTTAACTTGTATGCTTACCAGTAGCAATTGTTGATTGCCATAGGTGAGAAGGCAAGTGGCAAATTATAGGGCTGGCTTTAAACTCTGTTTGCTGCCCTGTCCTCAAAGCTGTGACATGAGTAGTAGATTGCTTGTAGAATGCACTTGTTGAAGGAGAAACAATGTAACATGAGACAGACCCACACCAAGCACACATCTAAAGTAGAGCAGGTATCACTGTAGAATATATGGGATAATTGCAAATCTGGAAACAAGGCCTAAGAGGATGCCTTATGGACCAAATTGGCCCCATTCAAACATATGTGCTTAACACAAAACAGCAAACCCATCCTGTGTATAAACCATTTCCCATCGAAAATGGGTCTGCCCACATACTCAAAGTCTCTTAAAAAAAACTAAAGGGGAGGGGAGAAACTCCCAAATAGCCTAAAAAAAGCAAAGCATGTTCACAGCACAAAGTGTCGAGCAAGTGTTGAAGAAGGAAAACGGGTGCAGTTGTGAAGGAACAGAGTATCTTGGAGGCATTGGGCTCATGGGCTGCAACTCTCAAAGAGTAACACCCCAAATGCAGCATCTTCTTAAAAACCTAATTTGTACTTTGAGAATACACATTTTCAAGCTAGGTTGTTTATTCCATGTGCATGCACAGTGTGCTTATTGACTAGAGTAGTACAGTGATGGAAGCAATGGAAACAATTACCTCAAGAGGTAGTGAGTACGCCGACACTGGTGGCATTCAAGAGAAATTTGGACAACCATCTGGCAGAGATCCTTTGATTTGTATTCCTGCTTCAATCAAGGGTTTGGACTTGATAGCCTCGTAGGCTTCTTCCAACTTCACTATTCCATGATTCTGTGAAAAGAATACCCCTCCACTTTGATTTAGATTTGGCAAACAGGTGAACAAAACCTGGCAGACTTCATTGTATATTTATTGATTAACTAATATCTTCTGAGCCCAGTTCCAAAATTCATACATTCAGGACCACAAATTGGGGCTCGGAACACTAGTCTTTTCCCCCAGCTCCAAATCATGCTACATATCCCCTTCCATTCTTGCCAGTGAGATTCCTTGAAATCCCTCTAGAAGAAGCTCTAGCGTGACTGAGTCCAGTTTTCTTCAAATGAAACAATTGTGGAGACTTTATGTGCCTTGTGGCACAGTGGTTAAAATGCCTATACTGCAGCTAAAACTGTGCTCATGACCTGGGGTTCAGTCCCAGCTAGAAGGGTCATGGTTGACTTAGACTTCCATTCTTCTGAGGTTGGTAAAATGAGTACCCAGCTTGCTGGGGTGGGGAGGGGGCAATGTGTAGCCTGCACAATTAAACTGTAAACCACCCAGAGAGTACTTGAAGTGCTATGGAGTGGTATATAAGCAGAACACTTTGCTTTGTAACATGTACATATATGCACATGCAAGACAGGCATATAGGAGGCAAAGAGGCAGTCCTTCATGTCAGCTCCCCAGAGGCCGCTCAGAATTTGAAAACCGGCCACATTTGGCCCCCAGGCCTGACTTTGGACATGCATGGTTTAGATAAATCAGTGCAGGATAAGGACATCAAAACTGCTAGTCTTGACAGCCCTGTATTGATTGCAGGATCAGTAGTATGCTTGGAAACACTTGTGGAGAAACACGATAGAAGAGTGTTATTCCCTCTATGCCTTCCTTGTGGACTTTCCTTGAGTATCCCTTGGACCACCCTGTGAATATTTCATAGGCCCTTGGCCTCATCAAGCTTGGCTTTCCTTATATTCTCATGGCCCCACATGCCTGAGCACGTTGGCCTTATATGACTGAGCAGAACCCATGAGGGTGTGGGGAACCTCATCTTTTTGCTGCTCCTTAGGGTAATAAAAAGAAAGGAGAGGTTTTAGAGGGCTGAGAGATCAGAGTGAAGAGCTTTTGGAGACTAGATAGGATCATGCAGACTAATGGAAATTTCTGTGCCCTTCAGTTGGATCATGTGTGGGTCTGCATATCTTCCTGTGTGGTGTGGAATGTCACAGGTAATTCAAAGTTAATTACAGGAATTCTTTAGATTCCTCTCTATCTTTTATGTTCAAGGTATTCCTTGGATAGATGGGCAAGACAGATGAGAACCTAGGGATTTGCCTTGAAACATCCTGGGTGGTTCCCAAGCACCTGTGTGGAGTGAAACTGTCTGACTCAACAATCAGGCAAAAAACCCTGAAAAAAATCAGTTTCTCTCGAATGTAACTGTGGCAAGGAAAGGTAGGCTTGTACTCATCATAGATTCACACTGAGCCTGTTGTATTTAACTTATTTCTTTGTTTGCAATACACCTTATATTTGTTGTGCATGTGTGCTATTTGTCATCATGTTAGAATCAATTTATAATGACCCCAACAGAGCTTCACGGTCAGTGAGATGTTTAAGGAATGGTTTTACCATTCCACGTGGATCCCACTCAGTGAGTTTCTGTGGTTGAGCAATGAGTTGAGGCAAGTTCCGTTGAGCTGGAGACCTCTGCTCTATCCACTCCACCAAAATGAGTACTTGTGACTTGTTATCAGTTACAGTTGGTATAAAATATTATGCATAAATATATATGGAAGGGTTCAAATAAGTCACTCCTTTTTTTCATTTATTATGGAGCCCACCACATGTTCCACACACTGCTCTGGAACTCTTGGGTGAAGAATGAGGCACAATAGCAATGCAAGAGATTATAGGGAGTAAACCATGCAGGGCCGGTGCTAGGTTTTTTTGTGCCCTAGGTGAGAGCGGGGTGGTGGATGCCGGGGGATGGTGACGGGTGCGGGGGTGGACGGCGACGGGCATGGGGGGCGGTGGGTGGGCAGGGTGGTGGGGCGGCGGGTGGTGGGGTGGCAGGTGGTGGGGCGGCGGGGCGGCGGATGGTGGGGGACAGCGACGGGCGCGGGGGGCAGACAGCGACGGGCATGGGGGCGGCGATGGGCGCGGGGGCGGGGGCGGATGGCAACGGGCAGCGATGGGTGGACGGCGATGGGCAGCTGGCGGGCGGTGGGGGACAGACGGTGGGGGCGGCGGCAAGGGGGCGGCGGCGGGGAGGGGCAGGTTGGCCAGCGCCCTCTCTCCATTTTGGCACCCTAGGCAACTGCCTAGTTCACCTTAATGGAAGCGCCGGCCCTAAAACCATGCATTTGTCCTGAAGGATATGTCTACTGCCAACATATTTTCAGATGCTAGACATTGGAACGTGCATGTGACATGGGTGTTTTGGAAGCCAATTTTGATAAGAAGTAAATGTGCTGAACTATCTTGAACCTGACTGACATAAATCAGGCTTTTATATAGTCATCTACTGAATTGCCTCTAAGAATGCAAGGAGGAACATTTCTGTAAAGTGGACTTTTTAAAAAGGGACTCTCCCACCCACCCCAATTATAGAATGACCAGATGTGACTTACTCTTTCCCCCTGCACAGGCAGGTAGACTAGTAAAAAGGTTTCATGGTTTTGTACATTTGTTGATTTTATTTTGGAGGGTTCGGGGTAATAAACAGAAACAAAAGGCCATCAGTACTGCATATATTTTCATAGAATATTTAATATTCTGGCCTGATTAAGGAGCAAGGTAGACATGACAGTGTATCCTTAGAAATCACATCTCTGGAGTTAAAAAATAAAAATGTCACAGGCCCAGGTTTGATTTTTATTATGACTGTAGTGTACAAGGAGAGAGAGAGAGAGAGAGAGAGAGAGAGAGAGAGAGAGAGAGAGAGAGAGAGAGAGAGAGAGAGAGAGAGAGAGAGAGATCATTTTCCTGCATGTGCCAAAAATTATTTGCCTTAGTACTTTAAAAAAATAGGTCTAGCCTTGCATCTGAATTGGCCCTAAGTCTTGCTTTCTTCAATGTGTCCCCTGAGCAGAACCTTGGGCTAGATGTCCAAGGTTTCCGCTCAACATGAGAAGAGCCCCTGGAGACTGCATGACTGGTACATTCCACGTTGAACTAAGCGAACCCTCCTACATTATCATCTGAAGAGGAAAAGTGCAAGCTCATCCACGGAGCTTTTTCGACCCAAGGTTCACAATTATCTAACTGCACCATTGGATTTATCCAGGGTACAGGGCAAAGAGAGGAAAGACTTTGACTTGTGCCCGCTTAGGGAAGAGCGAGTGGAGTTATGTTTCTTTATTTTAAAAAGCAATACTAAATGGTGAGCCAAGTAAGGAAAAGAGCAACAAAATCATCTTGAACTGTGACTCCAGGTTGCTGTGACTGAAAGATCGCATACTTGTTTCTGGCTGGTTATGGCACATAAATTATTAACCAACTTTAAGTGGCACTTGTTCTAGCGTGGACTTTGCCAGTGGGGCAAAGGCCACTACAGTATTCAGCCTTAATTGTGTGTGTGTTGTGTCATTACAGTTGTGACTGACACTCGTGACCCCATGCCCATGGAGTTTTCTGGGCAGGAATACTGGAGGGGTTCGCCAGTTCCTACTCCAGGTGCCTACAGCACTTGGTATTCCCTGGTGGTCTCCCATCCAAGTAATAACCAGGGCCGACCCTGCTTAGCTTCCGAAATCAGGCGAGATTGGATGTGCTTAGGGCATCTAGGCAGCTCAGCCTTAATTGCATAATACTAATTTCATTACTGATAATCAGTGATTTCAAGTTTGTATCTATAATGTTCGCTGATAGTGTCTTATATAAGAGTTATTATCACATATGCTAAAGGATGTGACTAAAAGTTTATGAGCCTGCTGTCCACTAGAAATATCTTCTCCTTAAGTCTCTTTCAGAGATTTGCCTGAATGTGTAGAACGCTGAGCCTGCGGTAGCAATGTGAACAAGTGCATAAGATCTGCTCCTCCCTTACCCCCCCAAAAGTTCTCAGACACATAGCAGTTTTCCCCGTTGGGCACCATAAAGGCATGAAGTAAACACATTTAACTGAACAGGTTTACAAAAACCTTCTTCAGACATCTGCTTTCAATGCCTGAAGGCCTAATTTTCTGAACATGTTGTGATATCGGGTGGGGCTTAGCGTCCTCGCCATGTCGTTAGTTTTTCACACATTTTGAAAGAACGTAGAAAATGCTCACAGATTTTGACATTTTCAGCAGCAACAATAGAGTATCTTGACAAATTCATACATAGCGTTGGGGGTTAAAAAAAAAAGCAAACTGCTGTACTTTTTTGTCGGCAGCAGTGTTAGCAGGACACAGAGCAAAAACAACGGCAAAAACCCTTTAGATTTTGTACAAAAACGTGTATTTTTCTACTGAGAACTTCACACTTGGCATGAAACACATCTCATTTGCACAAAATGCAAGTTTTCTGCATTAGAAACACCTACACATTTATCCTAAAAAGAAAGTGCATGTGCAAAAAAAAAATGAACAAAAACGCTCATAGTTTTACACAGCATAGAATAAGGTATACAAAAATGTGGTTGTTGCCTATAGACGTCCCTCTTGGTGAATCGGTGTGGCACAGTGGTTAAATGCCTCTACTGCAGCTAAAACTGTGTTCACGGACCTGGGGTTCAATCCCAAATAGCAGGCACATGGTTGACTCAGCCTTTCATACTTCTGAAGTCAGTAAAATGAATACCCAGCTTGGTGGGGGGGGGCAATGTGTAGCCTGCATATTGTAATTAAAACTGTAAACTGCCCAGAGACTACTTGAAGTGGTATGGGGTGGTATAAAAGCAGAACACTTAGCTTTGTTTTGCTCCAACTGACGGCCTTAGTTTCAACTCCCAGGTTCTCCCCTTTTTTGTTGTCCTGCAAATAGTCAAAGTCCTTTTTCTTCAGGTAGATTTTTGCTTCATGTCCAGCTATATGAGTGAGTCTTCCAAAATGGGTTGTTCTGCATTGTTGTTTTTAAATGTGCCTTTAGTGCTCATTTTAAAATATAATACAGTATTTGTTTAATTTTCATTTTTATATTTACTGGTTTAGCTTTTAAATATTGCAATTTATTTTAATGATGTAAGCTACCTTGGCTCTTCTTTAAGAAGAAAGGTAGGGTGAAAATATTTTAAATTTTAAAAAGTACAGTAAATAAACAATGACTTCCAAAGACTGTCACATTGGAGGCAGGAAGAAGGCAGCACCAAGACCCAATAGTCTTGCAAAAGTGAGACTTAGACCATGACCCTCGTGGTAATGTCAGCTCCAGGGATCAGAGGTTGAATCATTTAGGAAAAGAGGGACCTGACAGATTCCCAGCGGATGCCAATTAAGGGAGAGATTGTCAAATAGACAAAAGGAGGGAGCAGCAACCAGACCCCCTTGGGGAAGTAGTGAAAGGCACAGTGTAGGAACCCAAGCGAGGGAACCAGAGTCTACTAGTAAGGAGAGGAAGACCTTGGAGAAGGAATATGAGGAAACAACCAGAAGGAATGGTCCGAGACATTCTAGCCAGAGATCTCCCCGGAAGAAAAGTCAGAACCTGCAGGATACTCCATTTATACAGGAGATCCCTGAATTTTTTTTTTTTTTTGGTTGAGATCTGGGTCCCTAAGGGAAATAATGGGAAAACATGGAAACCCCCAAATTCCCTCCCCTACCATCCTACTGGATAAAGGGAAGGACTGAAGTGAGATTCAGAGAGCCTACACTGACTATCCGATGCTGGTGGACGAAGCATCATTGTGAGCATCAGTGTCAGGAAGAGCAGGAGAAAAGTAGACTGGGAAGCTGGGGCAGGCACTGTACCTGGAGAGAGGATCCACACGGACCTGATCTCACTGTGGGAATACCATCCCTCTCTCTTAGAGGCAGCATAATGGTGGAAGAGCTCCATCTTGATGGCCACAGGAACTAGATCAGCTGAGAGACTAGTGACAGGACCTGGGCTTATGGAGGGATTTAAGTACTGTTATCTCACGTGGTACTGTATACTCAACCCAGGAACACAGACTGTGAATGTAAGCAGGATCAAGGACTTGGATGAAGTTATTGTTAGTCCATTGGGTTATTTCCCCACCCAATTTACTATAAATCCTCTTGAGTTTGATCATTCTTGCTGAGGTTTTATGAACCAAAGTATGGAGGAGAGACACCCTGCGGAAGTGGACAAGTCTCCACCTCCACATTATTCAGACTGGCCCAATCCTCTTTCTGTTACCTATCCTTTTCCTAAAAGTGGAATAGATTGGTTTTTTTTTTCATTTTAGCTGCCTTCTGATCGTCTCAGAATCATGGCTGGTACACCAAGACATGAGCTAGACTCCTAAGAGAGATCTCTGAGTTCTCACCCCCTGCAAAGTTTCCCCAAAATCTCAGATCATTCAGTGAATGCCAGTAAGGAAAAGGCTGAGAGAGAAAACACTGAACATGAGTCTGCTGAATCTGAACAGCACCCCGCTGTTCTGCAAATAGAGGCTGACAGTGGCAAGGGGAGGACGATAAAGCGCACTGAGTAAGAGTGCCAGAGTTCAAAAAGGTTTGAGACACCCTGTTCTGTGCACAACCCAAAGGGATGATCTGTTTGGTAAACATGGGGCCTTTTTACACGACCCCTAAGATCCGCTGGCCACTTAAATTCGGACCAGAGATCTTAGGGGTTCATCGCTCTTCCTCTGTCCCCACCCCCCTCCACACTTCCTGGTTGCTGGCTGAGGGAGGGAGGGAGAAAAAGAGAAAGAAAAGCATGCCGGTTTACCTCCGTTTTGTTCCCGGCAGCATTCAGATCTCTTAAAGGGGCGGGGTGCAAAAAAAGAACAAACAGAAGCCAGGAGAGCCCCGCACTCACTGTCCTTACACCGGATCAAATATTTGTCACATCCAAAAAGCAGGTACCTGAAAGCTGCGCTGGGACGTGCTAAAGTGGGCGGGGTCGCACTTAATTTCCTCTTAACTCCAGAGCTGGTGGGTAAACATTTTTAATCTCCGGAGCTGGGAGCCATTTGCCCCGGAGTTTGGGGGGCGTGTATAAACGCCCATGGTTTGTGCACTGGGTTTCCCCCCCTCCAAGGAAAGTATGTGAACACTCAGGTCTTTCCTTGATAATCTCAGGTTGAAGATCACTTGGCTGCATTTCTCCCTTATGCCTTATTGTCAGATCCCGTGACTATTCCAAAATTAATGTTTTATCCACAGATAACTATGGTATGTTGCCTTTTGTGCCCAAGCACCGCCTGACCTACGGTGAAAGGTAACTTCTCATGGTGATTTATCTTGTGCTTCTGGCATGTCTATTCATTTTACTGTCCTAACTTCTGCATTTGTTTCACAACCATTGTTATAACTGTGTTATTTATAGTGTGTTTCTCAAGAGTACCAATTACTAGCTAAAAGGGCGAACGAATGGCTGAGCATTAAAGCACACGGAACACGTGTCACCTCTTTTGCTAGGCAAAAATTAGTCAGCTCCTTGAACCATAGGCTACATCGCATATTAAGGCTGGAATCCTCTGGACACTTGGTTGAAATTAAGCCCCAGTGGTATTGAAGGAACTTCCTTTTGAGTAAACATGCATATAATTGTTCAGTTGAACTGGCTTAATAGGCACGGCTAGTGTCGGAGCCCTCTGTAGCCTGTAATTTTTGGAAGACGCCTATACATAATTATCTGCATCGTCAACAAACTATAACTCTCTGGATTCTTCAGGTGAATGAAAAGTTACTATACCCATTGTGCTTTAGGCATCAGCAATGGAAAAGATTGACAAAAAGTGGCAAAGTTGTAGTTTAGGCTGCAATATTACTGGTTTTTCCCACCAGCACCAGGTAAAACTTGGTGACCCCTGCTCGTGCTCTCCCTTAAAGCTCTGGCTTATTTGCCAACGGTGGGTAGTGCAGGTTGGTTCCCATCATATCACACAATGGTCTGGCAGGGACACTGTGAGAAGCTGGACATAATGGATGAGCTTTTTCCAGCTGCTATTATAAAATAAGCCTATAGCCTAGGATTTGGACAGTCAGGGGGTTAAGTTGACCTGAGTGTTAGGGATAGTGGGCCTTGCTGGTGATTGCCTTTGGGGCTTGGCAACTGCCTAAGCATGCCATGTGTTTGGTGCCACACAAGTCCAACTTGTCGATGGAGTGACATTTAAAGGACCATTCTCAGGACCTCCCAACTCAAACATTAGCTTTGGCTGCTCGAGATACACACTGATGCTGTGGAATGTATATGTTGGTTAACTCACCAGAAGGAAGGCAATAGACTACAATGTGAGAGCAATAAGGACCAGCGTTTTAGAGCAAAGGAGGCAGTAATTTATAATGAGCCAGCATCCTAATAGAGGGCTGGTGGCCCTTTCATTCTGGGAAAGTGTAGGAACATTACATATGCCCCCCCCCCTCAAAGGCATCCTACCTTTGCTTTCTCAATGCCTGGTAATGCCATGTGTAACCCAGGGTTATCGCTGCCTGCTCCCCTAAAGGGTAAACATAATGGTCCTGGGCAAGATTGTTTATAGGCCAAAGAGCCAGCTTAACTTTTCACACTCACAAGTTTAATAGGTTAGTATTCCTTCATCCAGAGTGTTTCAGGGAGCTCTACCACCACCACCACCACCACCACCACCACCACCACCACCACCACGAAAAGGGGTCATGTGACCATGACCCACTACTCCAGCTGTCTCAACTGGAAACCTTGCCTCAGGTTGCTAAAGCCACATTGGGCTACTTGACTGGGATTCACCTTAGAACAAGCTAGAGGAAGGCATTTTCCTAAATTTGTCCCCAGTAGAGACATTTGGCTAGTACGGAAGCTTGGGGCTTCATTTGCCATAGTTTCTGCTGGCTAAAGTACAAGTCACAACAAACTTTGTTTGTTTGGGTTGGTAGTGATTTTTCGCCTCTTAGCTTCTTACATGCCAGCAATATTTCTGCTTTTTATAGATGACAGGAGACATTAACACATATGCTATTATAGTTATTTAGAGGCCTGGTTTATGAAATTGTTTTCTTGAATGCATCCTCTACTTACTTATTGAGAAAAAAACCCATTGGACTCGGTGGGCCTTATATCTGTCGATTTTTATAAACTGTACTTGTAGTTTATAAACTAGCTTTTGCATAGGATGTTAAAGTGGAATGCAACCCGTGTGTGTGTGTGTGTGTGTGTGTGTGTGTGTGTGTGTGTGTGTGTGTGTGTGTGTGTGTGTGTGTGTGTGTGTGTGTTATGGAGCTGAGATCTCAGATTCTGTCGTGTGTATATTTTCAAAACATTTAGGGAAGTTTCACATGGAGTATGGAGCAGAATTATAGCGAAATGGGTTGCATTCCAAAAATCCCTTTCCAGGGTGTGGAGAGATCTTGTTTACATGCCTGATCTTCTCAAGATGCTTCACTAAGATAGCCTGTTTAGGCTTTTATCTCATTCTCTAATTAATACAAACACTTGGTATGGGAGAGAAAGCGAGAATGTGTACATATGGGCGAAACTTGAATTTAGTTCCTTGAATCAGATAAGGATGACAACAGGAGGGCGTTTTCTACCAGGCATCTCTTTGCTGTAGCTTTTGGCTTTACTATTGTTCAAATAATAATGTGTAGCCTCACCCTTTCCCTTACCTTACTCATCAAGGGCATTAACTTCTCCAAAATAGTTTCTTACAACGGAGGACAAGTAAGTCTGGTATCAGTTCTCTGTCATTTTCATAATGCTTGTATAAACAGCATTTGTGAAGAAGCGTTAATGAATACTTGTGTCTGAGGTTGCCAGAACATTACTCACAATGCTGAATATGCGGATTCTATTATTTTTATTCTATTCCATCCAAAAAAATTACATTATAGAAATGCTAAGTTTCTTGTAGGCTTTATAAAAGTTTGCAGTATTACAGTAAGCTTAAAAATCACCACTGTTAGGGGCCAGTTGGAGAGTAAAAAACCAAAATCTGGAGTGTACAAGGTTTCATACTTGCTACAATTCATCATCAGCCTACACCTAGCTTTTTCCTGTGTTTATTTCTCACTCTTAAGGAGGCAAGGGCACCTGTAGAAAGGCTATGCCAGGAAGCTGATGAATAAGTTTGCCTACTTCATCCACCTTTTAAATGCTGATTGCAAAATACTTCAAGGACTTTGTCAATGCATCCTGCTTTTCTTTCTAGTTTAGCCCAGTGCCCTCTGCCCTTTGAGCCTGCTGTCTCTTCCACGAAACAAACATATTACTCCTCAGAAAGAGGGGGGGGGAGAACACTTGATTGTGGCAATGAATTTATCAGCAAGGTCAGGGAGAAAGATTTCTGTGTATGACTCACAGCCAATAGGGAGGGTTGGGCAAAACTTACACTTTTTGAGGTTTCTTGTGTGAGAGTAGTACAGTACAGGTTTCTTTACTCATTTGTTTTGCAGACTATGCAGAACTCAGGAGCATCTGCTAGTCCTCCCTCCCATAATTACATTTTGTTTTTCACCCTTAAAAATATTCACTGTCATTAAAATATAGAGCACTGTGGTATAGTGGCTAAAGAGCAGTACTGCATCCAAGACTCTGCTCATGATCTGAGTTCAGTCTTGATGGATTTGGGTAGCTGCCTCAAAGCTGACTCTGCCTTCCCACTTTTCGAGGTCTGCACAATTATGTTGCAATTATGCTCTAGTGTATATGGGACGGTATATAAGTTGATACAGGAACAACAACATTGTCAAGTAACACTGACGCAGAAACATGTGAGATTTCCTCTGAAACTGCCGCAGTGTGCGAAGATGTGCAAAACACATGTCCCCAAAGTCTGGCGTGAGTTTCTGAGTCCACGTTGCATCATTTTGTGTGATCTGCACAAGCAGGGAACCAGTGAGTACCGTTACATTTCTGGAATCCTCGTAACCACCCATTTTTCTTTTGCTTTACAATGAGTCAGGGAGGTAGGCAGGTCACTTCACTTTGCCACATATTTTCCCAAAGAGATCCACTCTTTTTTTTTTTTTAAAACCCACTTTTAAGAAAATCAGTACCAAGGGCCAGACTGTATGTTGCAATTACCTGTACCAGTCATTAGGCGCTGAAACCTGCTGGTGTTCTGGCGACATGTTTCCTGCAGACATTCATGACTGAGCTATCATGCTTGCTAATGAGGCTTGCTTACTTCCTGATGACCAGTTACAAAACAATACTGTACAAGCTAATTTGCAACCTACAGGAGGTGGGAGAAGCTCATGCTCTTATAATCAGACTTCGGCACCTAATACCTATCTCTTTTTATGCAATTTAGCCCTTAGCTCATCAGGTCAGATTTTCAGGAGAAGCATCCTATGCCATACACATTGTTTCTTACACACACCTTTGTTTATTTAGTCATGCAAATGAGGGTCACAATCTTTGCTGGTCTGCAGAGATACGTTTTGCCTATTTCATTCATTCATTCATTCATTCATTCATTCATTCATTCATTCATTCATTCATTCATTCATTCATTCCTTTCTAAAAAAAATTAAAATACTGTGTCTAGATTTCAAACTAGGGTGTTCCTTTAAATTCATTTATTGTACAAAAGCCTCCTTGAAACAAAAGGTATTTGCCTGGTGATGGAAGGACAAGAGAGAGGGGGCCAACCTAGTTTTTACATCCAGTGGGTTCCAAAGAACTGAGAGCAGACACTGAGAACCCCCCCCCCCGGTGTCATCACTGAACAAGCTCAGGAAGGTGGTGAAAGCAAGAGAAGGGCCTCTCCAAAAGTTCTTAAAACTCAAGAAGGCACACGTGGGGTGATACAATTTTTCAAAGAGCTTAGTCCTGGGCTGTGTAGGGCTTTATAGATAATATTCAGTACTTTGAATTGAGCCTGAAACAGACTGGCTGCAGGTGAAGTGGTTGTGCTAAAAGCGTTACATGCTCCCTGCAATGAGCATTTGGAATCATCTGAAGTTTCTGAACACTCTTCAAAGGCAGCCCCACATACAGCTCAGTGCAGTAATCCAAACAAGATGTAAATAAGGCAAGTGTTACCATGGCCTGATTGGACATCTCAAGGGACAGGTGCATCTAGTACACCAGCTTTGACTGTCCAATGGCATTCCTGGATACTACTGAGATATGTATCTCCAAGCTCAGTGTTGAGTCCAGGAGCACATCCAAGCTACAGACCTGAATTTTTAGGGGGAGTGTAATCCCATGCAAAACAAATTGAATCCTTATTCTCTGATTTGCCTTTGCACTGAGGAGAATCACCTCTGTTATGTCTGGATTCACTTTCAGTTTGTTAACTCTCATCTAATCCATCATTGACTACAGACACTGGTCAAGGCACAGGACAGCTTCCATGGAATCACATGGGAAGAGATAGAATTAGGTATCATCAGCATACTGATCTCACTAAGCCCCACATCCTAGACAACCTCTCCCAGTGGTTTCATGTAGATGTTGAATAATATGCGAGACACAAGTGAACCTTAGGGAACAACACAAGCCAATGGCCAGAGTGTCAGAAAGGATTCCTCGAACATACCTCCTGAGTCGGGCGAGCCAGGAAGGATTAGAACCACTGTAAGACAGTACCTCCAAGACCCAACCCAGAAAAGCTCCCCACTAAGATACCATGATTGATGGTGTCAAAAGCCATGGAGATGTCCAGCAGAACAGGGGCACACTTGTGTCCAGTTTCTGGTGTGGATCAACCACCAAGATCATCAAAGCTGTCTCTATTTCATAATCAGGCTTCAAATCAGATTGAAATGGATAGAGATAATGTGTGCATCATCCAGGAACCTCTAAAGCTGGGATGCCACCACACAGTCAACATCCTTTTTCTAAAACTGAAATTTTGGAGATTGGCCAATAGATATCAAATGCTGTGGGGTTCAAGGAGGGCCTTTTAAACAAATGTATTACTACTGCTTTCTTTAGTCATGCTAGTACCATGCTCTGCTTCAAGGAGGGAGTCACCACTTCCATAAGCCACTCAGCCAGTCCTCCTCTGGCTGCTTTTATAAACCAGGAAGCAAGAGTCCAGCACACATGTGGTGGGTTTCGCATTTCCAAAGATTCTGTCCACATCTTTGGACAGCTCCAACTTAAACATTTCCATTATAATAGGCAAGGGTCAAAGTTACATCAGCAGGACCCACATCAACTACAGCAGCTAAGTCGGAATGGATCTGAGCAACTTTCTTATGAAGTGTTTGCTGTGTGGCTGCAAACTCTTTACAGTGAGCTGATGAGTGGTCATGATCCTTCTCTTGTGGCCATCTTGATCATCTGAAAAAGCTCCTCTGGATGGCTCTGTGCTGATGCAATGGTGGCAGAGAACTGCTTCTTTGCTGCCACCACGGCCACAGAGTAGGCTTTCTAATGAGCTGTATCCCATTTTGAGCTGGACCTGCTCTGAATTTTCTGCCATGGGTGCTTTAGCCTCCATCTCATTCATTTCATAATCCTCAGCTCCCTCATAAACCAAGGAGTTGGTTTGACTGCACTCTATGGGAAGGAGCATTTAGGAGCAATCATATCAATAGGCCTGGCCACTTCTGCATTCCAGAGATCCACTAGGGCCTCAACAGGATCACCTGCCAAGACATCTGGGAACTCCCCAAGATATGTCAGGAAACCATTTGGACCCATCAGTCTATTAGGGTGGACCATTTTAATTGCACCCCAATCCCTGCAGAGGCTCAGAGTTTCAGGAAACCTAAGCCATACTAGGTAATGATCTCTCTGTGACAATGGAACTCCTGAGAGTTCCTCCACACCCAGATCATCACCATTCTAGCCGGTACAAAAAACCAGGTCAAGAGTGCGCACCCTGCAACATGAATGGAGCCAGATGCTAGTTGGGACAGCCCCATGGCTGTCATGGTAGGCACAAAGTCCTGAGCCACTCCTGACAAACTGGTCTCCACATGGATACGTTGAAGTCCCCCAACGCAACAAGAGGAGGCAACTGCAGCACCACACCCAAGACTAGATCTGCCAGTTCAGGCAGGGAGACTGTCAAGCAGCAGGGTGGACAGAATTTCCTATTCTTTCCTGGGCACCCATTCTCAGTTACATACCCTCATGCCCAGCAGTCTGTGATACACGGCACCTGGCAAGGGTGATTATATCTCAGCAGACTATTGCAAGTCCTCCTCCCTGCCTCCTGTCCCAGGTCTGGCCTGCTTCATGCAACCAGGTATCTGTATTGCAAGCCGATTCAGTATAATCAGTATGTCCAGGGTCAAGTTTTGTACTTTTGAGTGCTTACTCACAAGTGCAAGTCTTTTCTGACATGTTCTTGCTTTTCAGTTTCACCAGGAAATTATGGCATAATTTATATGCCACTGCTCACTTACATGCCCTTTTGGTATCCTGTAAATCAATCTAAAGTAAAACCGACCCAAGATGTTTTGTTGCCTGAGCCACAGGAGCAAGCAATGCCCTCTTCATTTTAAGTTGAGTGCACAGTGCCCCAAGTTTGGAAAAAAAGCAAAAAAGCAAAGCAAGGTGTTCTGCTTATATACCGCCCCATACCACTTCAAGTAGTCTCTGGGCGGTTTACAGGTTTTGTTTTTAATTATGCAGGCTACACATTGCCCCCCAGCAAGCTGGGTACTCAATTTACCGACCTCGGAAGGATGGAAGGCTGAGTCAACCATGAGCCAGCTACCTGAGAAACTGTCCTACCTGTCACTTTTAACATGGTTGAGGCCCATCCTTGCTAATGTTTTGGCATAATGAATAGTGAATTTGGTCTCATTGTCTTCTGCCTTTAGAGCCAGCCAGAAACTGGAGATCAACAAGAAGGAAGCCCCAAAGATTTGTTAGTGAAATAATAAGGGAAGTTTTGCATGGAATAAGAGCTCTTGTTTGCACATTCACAAATTTTGAGTGGCAAAAGGAGATCTGGTTTACAGACAGCTTATAGGTTGTTTAAAACATGAAGACTAACCTACTGTTAAATATAATGCATTAAATACTTCTCCGGAAATACACAGTAAATGGTAGCAAACTAATTTTGGGGACCATTATAAAGCTGCTCAGTTATAGATAGAGACTCGGCATGTCCTCGTGTTCCTTATTTACATAAGGAACTTGGGAAGCTATGCCTCTGCTGAAAAGTGTTTTACCCCCAAAAGCCATAGCTGCTGACCTGGAGAAGCTGAGGGAAGGAGAGAGTTTGGTACCCAAGACCATGTAGGACAGTGATGGTGAACCATTGGCACTCCAGACGTTTTGGACCACAACTCCCAGGATTCCAAGCTTGTATTGCCAATGGCAAAGGGCTCTGGGAGTTGTGGTCCAAAACATCTGGAGTGCCAAAGGTTCACCACTACTGATCTAAGATATGATAGGGGTCTGCTAGTCCCAGGGTGAGGGCTCTGTAGCAGTCATGGAAAAAGGGGTGGGAAGTTATCTCCCTGAGAGAAAGAAATGATCCCTTTGAAAGGATCAACCTCTTGGCAGACAGATATTTATCCTTCTGCACTGAAAATAGGCCTGTTGGAGGTTTTATTTATTTATTTATTTATTATACTTTTATACTGCCCAGCTAGCAGCAAGACCACTCTGGCTTTGTAATACTTGGAGGCTTGTTTGCTGGTGACTCCAAAGTCAGTAGGGTAGTGAATCCATTCAGGGCTTTAGTCTGAATTTTACAGCTCTCCGCAAAATAGGTTATGTACTCTTAGATGCTCCTTTTAAATTTCAGACTAAAACCCAAAGTGGAGTCATTGACTACTTGCATACGAGTCCCTAACTTCCACTAGGATGGATTGATGACAGATTCTTAAACCACAGGCCTGCCTGCTCGTGATATTTGAAGATAGATTGCATGCTATCTTGATAGCTTGGTGGTTAGAGCTTGGGTGGAAAGCAGAACGCACGGGTCCATCAGCAACAGTGATGTGGAACAAGGTTGTGAAGTTGTGGAAACCAAGTTTTAGTTGCTCGGAAGGAGATTGACAGCCAGGACAATGAAGGCACTATTTTAGATCTGGTCTTAACCTGTAAGGAGGACCTTGTAAATGGGGTCGAAGTGGTGGGATCTTTAGGTAAAAGTTGTCATGTCCTCTTGGAATTTTTTATATAGTTGGAATGTGAAGCTAAGCATAGTCAGACAAGAACCCTGAACTTTAAGAAAGCCAATTTTTGTAAATTTAGGGAATTATTGGCTGTGATTCCATGGACCAAAACACTGAAAGAGAAGGGAGTCCAAGACAGATGGGAGTTGCTTAAAAGCAAGATATTAATTTAAAACTTCCAACAAGAAGAAAAAATGGGAGATGTCTAAAGAAACCACAATGGTTTACTAAAGAACTTTCAACTCAGCTAACTATAAAGAAAACGAGGTACAGGAAATGGAAAAATGGGGAATGCTCCAAAGAGGAATATAAGTTAACAGCTAATATATGCAGGGAGATGTTAAAGAAAGCTAAAGCGCAAAATTAACTTAGACTTGCCAGAGAGATTAAAGAGAGTAAAAAGGGTTGATTTATTTATGTCCTCAGCAAAAGGAAAAATAAGGAAATGATAGGCTCTCTGTGTGACAATGATAACCAGTTACTAACAGGAGACAAGGGAAAGACAGAACTACTCAACACCTTATTTGCCTCAGTTTTCTCCAAAAAGGAAAAAGAGATCTGCTGGGACAAAGAGTAAATGAGGTAGGACTGGAATTGCAACATAGAATAGTTAGAGAGGTAGTGCAGAAACACCTGGAAACATTAAATGAATTAAAGTCTCCTGGGCCAGATGAATTACACCCAAGGATATTAAAAGAACTGGCAGAAGTACTTCCAGAACCATTGACAATAATCTTTGAGAAGTCCTGGAGAACAGAGGAAGTCCCCATCGATTGGAGGAGGGCTAATTTTGTCCCCATCTTCTTAAAAAAAAAAGGGGGGGGGAAGAGGACCCAAATAATTACCATCCAGTCAGCTTGACTTCAATTCCTGGCAAGATACTAGAGCAGATTATTAAACAGGCAATCTGGAAGATTATTTAACAAGCAATGCTGTCATTATAAGAAGTCAACATGGGTTTCTTAAAAACAACTCATGCCAGACTAATTTGATCTCTTTCTTTGATAGAATTACAGGCCTGGTGGATGAGGGGAATGCTGAGGATATTGCTTATCTGGACTTTAGTAAGGCCTTCAATAAGGTTTCTCGTGGTATTCTTGCTAATACGTTAGTAGAAAGTGGGATAGATAGTGCTACTGTTAGGTAGATTTGTAATTGGTTGACTGATCTCACCCAAAAGGTGATCATAAATAGCTAATCTTCAGCTTGGAGAGATGTGACCAGGGTTCTGTTCTGGATCCAGTGCTGTTCAATATCTTTATTAATAACTTGGAGGAAGGAATAGAGAGTATGCCAATTAAATTTGCAGTTGATACCAAATTGGGAGGGGTTGTTAATTCCCTAGAATATAAAATGAAAATCCAAAATGAATTTGACAGATTAGAGTGCTGGGCCAAAGCTAACAGAATGGGTTTCAACAGAGGGAAATGTAGGGTGCTGCATCTAGGTAAAAAGAATGAATTGCACAGATACAGGATGGGAGATACCTAGCTGGAAAATAGTACATGTGAGAGGGATCTGGGAGTCTTGGTGGACCACAAATTGAACATGAGTCAGCAGTGTGATGTGGCAGCCAGGAAAGCCAATGTGATTCTTAGTTGCGTCAACAGAAGCATAGTGTCTAGATCAAGGGAAGTGACAGTACCATTCTATTATGCTCTGGTCAGACCCCATCTGGAGTACTGTGTCCAGTTTTGTGCACCTCAATTTAAAAAGGATGTTGACAACCTCGAGCGGGTACAGAGGAGGGCGACCAGGATGGTTGAAGGTCTGGAAGAAATGTCTTACGAGGAATGGCTTAGGGAGATGGGAATGTTTAACCTTTCAAAAAGATGGCTGAGAGGGGATATGATAGCTATGTTTAAATATTTGAAAGGATGTCATATTGAAGACGCAACAGGTTTGTTTTCCATGGCTTCAGAGACTAGGACTCGGGGCAATGGTTTCAAACTACAGGAAAAGAGATTCAATTTAAACATTAGGAAGAACTTTGTGGCAGTTAGAGCTGTTCGGTTGTGCAATATACCGCCATGCAGTGTTGTGGAGTCTCTTTCTTTGGAGATATTTAAGCAGAGGCTGGATGGCTATCTGTCGGAAATACTGTGATGGGGGTTCTGGCATGGTAGGGGGTTCAACTGGATGCCCCTTGAGGTCTCTTCCAACTCTATGATTCTATGATTCTATGATTCTGAAATGTTACTGTATCTGTTCCATGTGCAACTCCAGCTCAACAGGCAAAGCTGAGCAGCTTCTATGTATAGTAGAGACACTGAGTCAGAGATAATAGTTCTGATTTCTTTCACACTGTTTAGGCAGGTAACAGTCACTCATTAGCAGCACTACTGGAGGTACTTAGTTCCAAGGAAAGAAATTTACTTATTAATTTGTTTTTCACTGTAAATGTAGCATGTTATGAGGCACACGGCTTCGGTAAAGTAGGTTAATTTGCACTGCATTCTATTTTTAAAGTGTTATATTTGAAATGCAATTGTTCAGAAGCATGTTTTGCACAGCAATTGATTTGTAGTAAGCAAATATTATTTAATGAACTGTTACCTGAACAGATGGAGCTTATAAATGAGCATTTTGTGTTGTTCACCTATTTATTTCTACTTCTTTTAAATACTTGACCAGATTGTTGTTGTATCTGTTGCATCTGAGGTACTCTGCACCAGAAGGCAGCAACTGTTGAGAAGGCACATTATACTTACAGGGGGTAATGGTAGTGGTAGAGACATGGAACATGCCTCCTTATTTGACCCCTAAAAAATCAGTTGTGGGAGCATGGTGGGGTTTTAAAAAAATTAACTGGTTTTGCCAGTTTGAAGTAATGTCACACCTGTTCAGTGCTTTTAGCGTGCTGCCATTTGGCAGCCAGTGTCATTGGACTAATGCACCAGGGAGAAAATATATTTCATCTCTTGCATCCGGTTACAATCTCTTTGATCAACACAAATGTCCTTAACAATATGTTCCCAATTTGTGATCTCTTCAGGCACAGAGCCTCTGATGTGTACACAGTTTCCAATTCCCTCCTGGAGGACTTGACGCTCCAAGCGAATGTGCACGTGGGGCGTTCGCTTCTGTTGAGGTAAAGAGGGAGGTTCACTCAGGCAGGTGTTCTTGTAAACACTGGCATGTTCACAGCATTCTGGATCGAGGCACACATGTGTGCAAGAAGTGGAGGACAGTATATGTTGTGAAGAAGATTAGATGACTCTTCCCATAACACTGGGAACTGTTCCCTGGAGGAGATGGTGATAGGAGATCCTTTTTATGTTGAGGCATGCGTTCCCTTAGGAATAAGCTGCCAAAGGACACGAACTAAGGTGGGCGGGATCGGAAGAATTGAACTTGTGCCAACTCTTGTCTCTCCCTCCCTCCTTTTCTTTCCCTTCCTGCCAGATTGCTGTAGGAGAGACAAACCGTCTTGTAGAATGCAACTCAAGTCGTTTTCAGGGCGTTTGGGAACTTAGGTTGAGGGCCCAGATAAAATCAGGTCAAGGGCTGCACGCGGCTCGGAAGTCCTATATGACCCTTGGCCTGAAGATTGGCCACACACATCCCTTGAGTATCTTGGCATAAGGCTTTCCAGGGAATGTTAGTTTCTGGCAATTAGAAAGTGTAGGCGGGGGAGATTCCAGCAGTGGGACTATATTGCATTGTTTTATTTCCTCAACATATTACGTTGATTCTAATAGATTTCTGTTTGAAATGGAAATAGTACTACTTCGATAATAGGAATAAAGGAACGGAGTGAAGGAGTTGGATAAACTTGTCCTTTAGATGCCACATCTCTTTTGAAGGCTGCTTTCAGCCATCTTAAGCGTCCACTACAAGAGTATGAGGTAAAATAATTAATCTCCTGTGATATGCAATGCCCCCATTCCCCCTCCCCATAAAAGGATCACGCCTGTGGTTTGGAATGCCTCCCTTAATACTTTTATGCTGACTTGAGAATATAAAGAAGGGTTGATATTGCCTCAAGTGAAATTATAAAGGAACTCAAAGCCTTGCTTTACCTTGCCAAGATGCAGAAAAGAATCCTCCCCAAAAGCTTCGGTGCAATTATCATAATAAATTAAGTATGCAAAATATGTATTGTTGGATTTCTGGGTGTGAAAGGATTTCATGGTGGAGACGTAGTGGTTTTCCTAAGACCTCAAGTCAGGCAGCAAAAACCTTGGCCTTTGCGCCTTGGACATTGTGGGAGGTTTTGAGCAGCATTGTTCAGTGCCATGACAGCTTTTCACGTTTGTGTTACTGTACCAAGCCATGCTTCTGTATTAGGGCCACCAGGAGAGCTGTTGTTTACTGTGGGTAAAAGGAGAGATTGTCAGTTTTGCTCTTTTCCTGAAGAGTTTCCCACAAACAGCTCTTCTGAAGGCAAGCCAACTCAGCATGTTTTGACTCGTAGTTTCACTGGTTTACAAACTATTTCATACTGAAACTAAGGGTGTTACTCAACCCCTTGAAGTCAGATTGCAATCTGATCTCTGCCAGGGCAGTCCTTGTCTTTGTCCATTGCTACAGAAGGCATAACTCCCAAATCTGCACCCCTGCGATTCAGAATGCAAGTGTGCTTGATCTATAAGGATGATAGATGGAGAGGAGGGTCTATTAGATCAAACAAATTACAAAGACAAGGCTAACATTATGCTCATAGTTGTAATACTTCATGCATATTTCATTTGGCCTTTGTAGACTAGTCTTATATTAAAGTAATTACTTAATTAGAGAAGCCTAAATATAAATATATATTTGAGATACTGGGAAGACCTGTAAGCATTTTTCTGACTGGGTGGAGTATGAGCAATGCAACTAATGGTCAAAGCCCTAGCAATGAGAGATTCAAAGTGTCTGTTGTGGTTGTGCCGCCTCTGTAGAGCTTTGTTCTTTAATGATATCAGATTTATGAATGGAGAAGGACATGCATCAGGTTTCCTTGCAAACAATGAACTGGGATAACAAATCACGTTGCATCATGCGCAGCATGATTTTGCTGTTGCATGAGTCAAATGCTCATTCATGCCAATCATTTCATATAAGAGCTGGAGTTATGGAAGAGGTAGCCTGTTCATCTGTGCAAGAATTCCAGGCAAAATCCAAACACACAACACAAAATAAAACACAACCAAAGACTAAAAACACGTGGCACTTTAAAGACCAATAATTATATTTTAATGTAAGCTTATCTCTCATGTGCAACGATGAGAAACATTTCTCCACCTGGGTGGAATGTGAACCATGAGACTAATTATCAGAGCCCTAGCACATTCTTGTCCTCAGTGACTTGGGCATGAAACTACTCAATAGTTTCAACAACCCATGTTGGTCAATAGAAAAGGACAACTTTTCTGAAAAGAGCAGTCCACACACTTTTGTTAACCAGCCTTTAGGATTGGTGCTAGTTTCAAATCAGGACAGTTACAAGTATGTCATTGTGTGCAAAGGTTACAATCCGTAGACCAGTAGGATAGAAGAACTGCATGTGTGAACCTGAGACAATTCAACCTGTGAGATGGTTGAGGTAGTGGCTCCAAGTGATGGTGTCATGTAAGATTGATACCATCAGGATCATACCTACAGCTGTTCAGCACCTAATCTCTCTCTGTCTCTGTCTCTGTCTCTGTCTCTGTCTCTGTCTCTGTCTCTGTCTCTCTGTCTCTCTGTCTCTCTGTCTCTCTGTCTCTCTGTCTCTCTCTCTCTCTCTCTCTCTCTCTCTCTCTCTCTCTCTCTCTCTCTCTCTCTCTCTCTCTCTCTCTCTTCAGTTTTGTAAACCACCCAGGGTAGCCATGTAGCTAGATGGATCAGTATATAAATCAATCAATCAATCAATCAATCAATCAATCAATCAATCTCATGGAATAACACTAGAGAATGAGACTTCCCTATGTTGAATCATCCTACTACAACTATAATGTATACAGATATGCTGTCCAAGTTGAGATATCCCATTGTAAAGCACCTTGAAATATCAACATGCATGGTGGTGATGTTCACCATCATAGTACGTAATAATAATAATCATGGGCCATTAAGTCAACTTTGACTTATGGCAACCCTTGCTATGTTTTCTAGATATACTCAGATCTCTCGATCTCTCCCCCCCCCCCCCCCCCATTACCTTCTTCTGGGGACAGTTGGGGACTGTGCAGCTTGCCCAAGACCACACATTCTCAGTCTTTTCCTGAGATGCATGGTGGTGAATAGAGATGGGCACGAAACAATTTTTTTTCCATTCTGTTATCCGTTATTCGTTCCATTACGTAACGGAACGAATAACGATGCCCAGGGTAATTTAGGAACGAACTGAACAGAACCAGAACAAATTAGTTCAGTTAGGTTCAGTTCGTTCCTCCCTACTGGCAATGACAGCCTGGCTGTCATCGCCAGCGGGGGAGGACTGTGAGAGCTCCGTTCTAGCCTCCGCAAGCGGAGGCAGGACGGGAGCTCTTTCAAAACTGAACTCCGCTGCGGGAGGCAAGGCTACGGCTATCTCTGCGATCTCTGCAGCGAGGGGATGACAGCTGGCTCGGCTGTCATCCCCCAAGGCGGAGGGCGATCGGGAGGGGGCCGCGGTTTCATCTCCGCAAGCGGAGCCAAGGCCGCGGCTTTGGGATCGCTGGGAAGGGGGCTGTGATCCCGCCTCTGCATGGGAGGCCAGATCACAGTCCCCTCTTGCTGCCCTCCACCACAGAGCCTGACAGCCCACCACTGTCATGACCGGCGCGGGGAAGAAGAGACTCCCATTCTGCCTCCGCATGCAGAGGCAGAATGGGGTCTCTTTAAAGGGATCTTCCCCGTGCGGAATGACAGCATGCCTGGCGTTCTCATCCACGGGGAAGAACCCTGAAACACTAAAAACAGAAGAATTTTTTTTAAAAAAATTCATGTCCGAAAAACGATAAATGAAGGGAGATGAGCACAGAGCGGAAACAAAAAAAAAACATATTTCCGTTTCGTGCCCATCTCTAGTGGTGAATTGATCTTCCAGTCTCTGGCTCTACTGCTAAATACCTAACCCACTGAGCTATTAAGCCCAAGCTTGATCATTCTTGGGGGTGAGAAATGCTGTATGTTATCACCAGGGCAGGGATACTTGACTAAAAATATGCTGCTTTAGTAGGCATCCCTGTGAATACTCCACACTGTGCATTTTTAATGTGGAATCTTACATTGTCAAAGAATTGTGTTGTGAATTGAGTTGTCCATAGGTCTGCCCAGAGTTCGTATGATAGATTCTTATCTTCCTGTTTTCCTTGGCTTGCCTTTGGCATTTGTACAGGTTCTGCTAAACAAACACAGGAGATCTATGCTTTGAGTGGACAGGTTAACATTTGCTTCATTCTGAAATTTTGGAGTAAGCCTGCCCCTTTCCTATGATTAATGGCTACCCATGTCAATGAGGCAAAAAATGAAATAACGTCCTCTTGTAAAAGTTGGCCCTTATCATACTGCCTGTTACATTCTAGTGGCCCTAATCATATCTTTTGAGATTGTGGGTCATTTTGGGCATCTTTAACCTGGCCTTCTAGGGCAGCCGGGGCAAATTAAACCAAATACAGCAGTGGCCGCACGTTCCCACGGTCCACTTCCTAAAGTGCTGCACGTCCCCTCGGGCTACTTTCAGAAGTGCATGTGTGCATTTCACCGGTGTTCAGGGGAGCCATCATGGCACCCAGCGAGCAGCACCTTATGAGTGGCTCTCCTTTTTAAAGTCAACGGTAACTGACACACCAAACAAAGTGGCCCATGAAGCCACTTTGAGAGGCACGCCAGGAAGGCAAAGCCCCGCCCATCCCTTCCTTCGCCTAGCTCCTCGGAGCTCGGTCTCTCCCCCATCCCGCCGCCAAAGTCTCAGCGAGGACGGCTCTCCTTCCTTACCCGAAGCCAGAGGAAAGTGTGTTGCTGGCTCAGAAGGCGCACTCCTCACCCTTGCTCTGGGCAGACCTGGGCAGGAAGGAAAGGGTATGAGCTGGCTGCTTCTCCCAGTGGCTCCAGTGGCATCTTCGCCTCGCCCTTTCCAGCTGGCCCCACATGAGGTCTGCAAAGGACAAGTCAGGGACAGGGTGTCACCCTCAGGATGGGGAGTCCTCTCTCTCTCTCTCTCCCTCCTTACCCACGGAAGGCAGCCACGGAGATCTCAGAGTAGATATTGGTTTGTTGGTGTGTGTTTTTTTATTTTATTTTTTATATGCTTCCCATCCATTACGGGAAGCTTGACAGGTATGGCTGCTAGGAGGGTGAGGAGCCGAGCGAGGGTGTGTGGTGTGGTAGTGGCGGAAGGTAAGGGAACAATAGAAATTTGGACCTAACATCCAGGCATGTCAGGAGGCTGGTGGGGACCTGGCAAGTGAATTCTGATGGCACGGGGGGTGGGTACAGTATGCCACACATTGCCATGGTATGTTAAGCAAGTCACACCCAGACAGGGGAAGTTGGAGGGGTCTGGTTTTGGCATATCTTTAGTGACATATATTCTATCTTTCACATGAGTGATTCTTCCATTCACATTGATAGACATTTTTCTCATGTGAGAAAAGTCCAGACACGGCTTTGGATCGCCCCTGTTTGTCCCCCTTTTGATTATCACATCCCCCTTACCACTCCTGACTGTTAAATTGTATTAAACTCAATGAGGCATACTGCTGAAATACTGGGGATATCAGGTTTAGACAATGTACAGCCTCAGTGTCCTACTATGTGCATTAAATGCTACCATGTATACCCAGAGAAGTGGTTCAAGTACTTTTCATTGTTGTTCAACCCTAAGGAATGCATTTGACACAATAGTTAATAAGTCATCCAAAAACAGAATAGTCAATGATAGTCCTAATATGCATTTATTAACATTGTTGCTTAATTAAAGAACTTACTGTATATCAGTCACCTGCTCATAACTGAACAATCAGTTAATAAGCCCTAGCTATTAAAATGTTGTATAGACCATTAGCCTTTTATCAATTTAAGTAATTTTTTCTTATCTCTTTCTCTTTCAGTAGTATTTGTATCTATGTAGCTATCTCTCTTGGATTTTCAGAGGTCTTTAAAGATCTCAAAACTATAATTATGAAGGATTTAACTTTAGTGTGTAATTGCAAAGGTGTTCAGAGAATTTGCTCTTAATGAACCTCCTAGTAAATTTATGGACTTGGAGAAACATTCAGGCTGGCCCTTAGTATCTTAGCTGAAAGCCTCATAGGAGAAGACTCTGATTCAGTATCTAGAAGTGCTGCATCCTTACAAAGATGCATCTGTTTATTCTAACACATATTTTGCTTGCAGTTGCAAAATGAACATAAGGTAATTAGTCAAATGTGAATTGAGGCAAAAACTGATAGAGGTCATATTAAAATTAGAGATGGGCACGACTCGGGAAAATGACGTTTTCGAGTTGTCGTGTGTCGGAGGCAGTCCGTTTCGGCTCGTTTCCGTTTTTCGCGAAATTTCGCAAAAATTAGTCGGTTCGTTTTTTTCGTTTTTTCGTTGTTGTTAGTACTGGTTTGGGGGGGGGGGGGGGTAGCGGGCTCCTGGAGGGAGCTGCAGGAGTCAGCCAGAGCCACAAGTGACGGACTGGCAGACTCTTTGCACCCGCTGTGTCTCACGTACTTGCATGTAGTGCAATGCAAGTAGATCTGGCTTAGGGTTAAGACAGGTTAGCGCAAGGGCTAGGGTTAGGCTAGTTACGGGTGAGGTTAGGGTGAGTATTGGGGTGCATCTGGGTGCCTCTCTGACCCACTTAGAAGGACAGTGTACTGGCGTATGGGTTAGGCTTAGGGTTCGGGTTTGGGCTACGATTAGTGGGCTGTTTATGCCCGATTGGCACATCCCAGAAGTCTCTGTGGTCAACCTGGCCAAGTGGCCATGCGATTGGTGGAAAATTTGCATGGTCCACTCCCATGGGCGAGCCCATCATTGCGAATGTGCAGGTGTAAAAAAATAAAATAAAATAAAATAAAATAAAATAAAATAAAATAAAATAAAATCAACGGAGACTTTTTTTTGCAAGAAAAACCCACTGCTGCTACTGTTAAAATTCAAGCATTTAAAATAGCTAATTTTTGCATGTTTCTGTGGTGCTTTGGTGGGGTTTTGGGCAACGATTTCAAAAAAAATTATTGCGATCGCCATTTTGGATCCCCCGCACTGCATGGCAAATGGATGCGCCCTCCCAGCCTGGTACAGTCAGCAAAACCTGGCCATGTGATTGGTGGAATGGCTCCAAAACTTTGCATGGTCCACTCCCATGGGCGAGCCCATCATTGCGAATGCGCAGGTGTAAAAAAATAAAATAAAATAAAATAAAATAAAATCAACGGAGACTTTTTTTTGCAAGAAAAACCCACTGCCGCTACTGTAAAAATTCAAGCATTTAAAATAGCTAATTTTCGCATGTTTCTGTGGTGCTTTGGTGGGGTTTTGGGCAACGATTTCAAAAAAAAAATATTGTGGTCACCATTTTGGATCCCCCGCACTGCATGGCAAATGGATGCGCCCTCCCAGCCTGGTACCAGCAGCGCAGCAGTAGCAATAGCCAAGGAGAGGGGGGCGGGGAACCCCCCCCCCCAAATAATACACCCTTCTGGCCTGGTAGGTGCCCTCAGACAGTTTTCGCCTACTTTTAGGGCCGGGAATCGTGTTTTTTTTTTTAACTTTTAAAAACTTTTTTTCTGTGCCGCTTGGCATTGCACGATCGCCGCGATGCAAGTAACGAGCACGACAAATCAGACCAAAATTGTTCGTTCGTCGGTTCGAGCTCGAAGTCTGGCGGAGTAATTCCCGTTACCGTTTCCGTAGAGTAACGGAAACGAGTAACGGAAACGGAAACGGGAATACCGCTAAGTCGTGCCCATCTCTAATTACAATAAGTTGACATTCTTTTTTATTTAAGGATGCACTGCTTCTAGGTACAGAATCAACACATACAGATCTTGGAAATGCAACACACACAGAGCTTGGAAATATTATTTTTGGGAATTACTAATCTTAGCTCTGATGACTAGGAGGATTCGTGGGTGGAGGAGAGCTTATTCCATAATGTAACTTTTCAGAGATCTGAGAATGCTTTTTGCAGGCACAGTCACTTTGCAGCCTACAGCTTGGACTTTCTCCAGCTCCAGTCTGCATTGGAGTCACATGAGTTTGGCTCCTTTCATTTTTTCCCTATACTTCTGGTCCTGGCTGTCACCACAAATTATCCCGCTGCCATTAATCCAACTTCTATAGGCCAGTGTTCTGCTACATCTGTGTCTTGGCTTGCTCTGTGCTGACATACCTCCATAAATTATTGGGCAGATTTTATATTCCGCGTATGGAGGGATAGAGTTTAAAAAATCCCATTTTTAAAAAAGCAATTTCTACTCATCAGAGTTGTCTAGCCTGTCTTTACCCAATGGCAGCCTTTTGGGAAATACAGAGATGATATAACTAGTTCTGGATGTGCAACAAACATGTCCCCTTTTGAGGGGGACAGAAGGAAGTAATGGCCCATTTTCAGATCTTTCATGATGTCTCAGTTTCTATGTATAAGGTGTTTTACTTCTCCAGACCATGTAGAACTATTGGGGTGGCCATGCATCCTCTTTTACAAAAGGATAATTAGAGGGCTGTCATCTTTTTGGAGGTGTCTGCATCTAATTTTGATGTAAAGCTCAAGAACCAGAAATATGGAATCCAGGGGACCTTGAGGTTTCCTATCCCCAGACAGCAAACTCAGAAGGCTCATAGCCTTTCACACTTGTGGGGAGACATGCTACGATCCTGTTTCAAATAAATTACGATTATATAATTTCTAATTTTTCATCTATACGTGTATTAGAAGTGCCCATTTCTAATTTTTCATGTGTACAAAATAACATTAGCAGGTTTTCCCTCCTCTTTTTCTCAGAGGTACCCTAATAATTTTCATTGTTAAGCCAGCCAATCAGTAAGTGATGCCCGCTGATGTCATAACACATTTTCAAACCATTTTCAAAAGTGGATTTGATAGAAAGATCCGTGGAATAGCAAGGAGCAGAAACATGAAAATGGCTCATTGGTAACCCTAATATCCCTACTTCAATTCCTGGAATGAGATGGTCACAAATCAGAAAAATGGCAATTCATTGCAATTCGTAATTCGCCAAATGTTAGCAAATCACAAATTACAAATTTGCAGTTATCTTTGAGTAATTGACAAATCAATTTATCAGTTTTACTCCCATTTAAAGCTCCCTATAAAATGGCACCTGGAGACACCAAAATTGCAGAGGAACTTCCCCTGACTCTCGTCCACATTCCCGGCAAGCTTGGTGAAATATGGGTTTTGGATGTCCAAGTTGTGCAGCCCCAAAGAGGGTCCTCCCAGGAATGTGCCACCTCAGGCACCTAAACACAGCAAAATCGCAGAGATATTTCTCCTGACTCTCCTCTACAATCCCTTTACGTCTGGCAAAGCTTGAGTTAAGGATGTTTGAGTTATGCAACCTCAAATAGCCCTCTGCAAGGAAAGTGAGAGGTTGCAGATGGCAAGGGGGCCAAAAAGGGGTTGATGAATCAATAAATCAAAGAAAGGTAAAAAAAAAATCATTGATTCATATTTGTTGGGATCTTTGCTTTGAATGAATACAAAGTGACAACCTTTGGACAAATCAGTGATTTTCTTCCAATATTGTGGTTCATATTTTGATTCATGCCCATCTTGAGCTACAGCATTACTAAGTAGTCTCCAATGAGACCCACAGATAATGAGCTCCTGATGACGGGCATTTGGTAGACTCTCAACTCAAGTCACTTCTGAGGCCCCTCTGAGATTTGGAACCCAGAAACTTAAGTTTCATTAGTTTAGCAGTAGACCCAACTCTGGAATAGCATACTGGCATATAATATTTAGTTTGCTTTAGTAGTATCGCCTATGAGTTGAAATTGTGTTGTTTAGTATAGTAAGTCACACTAGAGTAGGTCCATTCAGATCTCTACTGATTCATTGGGCCTCCTTTAGGGCAGCTTACTATGCTAAGCAATGGGATTTCAGCTACTGTCTTTTTAGCTGTCTCTGTTTACAATATCATTTTTAAGTGGCTTTCAGTCCCCACCATGGGAGCAAAGTAAGGCAGAGAACTGAATTGTATTCTCTGGCCAAAATAACTTATCTGGCCTTCGGTATTTTGAAGGCAGTGTGTGTTTTGGAACTTTGCGTCCTGCAAGGAAAACCCTTGTAATGGGTAGTACCAGAATCAAGCTGGCATTAAATACTCTCACTTCACAGTCCACTGTGTCCCCCTTTACCCACATACATTTTCTTTCAGCAACCTAATTTTGGGCAGTGGGCTAGATTTCCCTCTTTTTAAGAAGACTGCTGAGTCAGAAATCCTAGCAATCAACTACAAATCCTCTGGAGATCTACTTTAGATCCCAATCTACCTCCTCCCCATTCTCACCTTTCTTCCCATGGGGTTGGTTGTGTCTCTTTTCTTTTTACTACCGATGTGAGAGATTTCTATAAAAACAGAGTGTTCCAGAATGAACTTTTCCATCTATCTGATGCTGTCGTTTTAATGCTGGCAATAAATTGCAGACCAGCTCTAATCAAAATGTTGCTGAAAATGAAAGTGAGAACAATATGACCATGCCACAATGGTAGCAGTTTGTTCCAAGCTAAATGTAGCTGCTACCAGAGATTGTACTGTTCTCTGAACAGCATTAAATGATGCTCTTTGATGCTTCAGTCTGCCAGAGCTTATGTGGATGTGTCTCTCTCTCTCTCTCTCTCTCTCTCTCTCTCTCTCTCTCTCTCTTTTTTTTTTTTTTTTTTGAAAAGAAAGAAATGTGAGCATTCTGGTCCTGTCTGTCAGTATGATTTTTTTATCCTCCCTGCTGTCTAAGTCTCCTAATGCAAGACCCAAGCAGTGAGAATATAATGACTAGTAGCTTGCTTCCATTCTAATTCTGCCAACAGAAAAATTCACATTGATTTCCACACTGCAAGATCCAATAGAGCTTGTTGGCATTCAAAACAAGCAACATGCAATGTTGGCATTCAAAACAAGCAATATGAAAGAGATGCAGTGTGTACAGCAATGTCTCCATGTTTGGTAGCATCCTGGGCACTTTAGCACAAACTGCCTGCATTGGGGGGGGGGGGACAAGCAGAGTGGGCCACTGAGCATGCAGGTGAGCATCCTCCTCATTGCCTCCTCCTGGCAATGTGTCAGGGCTGCACACTTTTATCTACTCCACTGCCAACCCTGCCACCCTTGCTATTGCTGCTGTGATGGTCTAGGTATGTGCCTGAAGAGCCCTGCCTGAACCAGGATGGAAGAAGGGAAAGAAGAAGAAGAAAACCCCCAGAGTTGTCACCTTGGGGCTCGCAGAGCCAGAGAAATAGACTGAGAATATTCAGCCACGTGGTTCCCTAAAAAGAAGTGAAGCCTTGGGGCTTATAGATGCAGCTTGACCCATGACAAGAAATAAGGATCTGGTCAAGTGCCTCCTCTAAAAAGTACTTCCGTTTGGAGTACCCCCCCCCTTCGCTACTCTAGAGTAAATCCCTGGTCAACCTGCCCTAGTTATGGTCCTGCCCAGTTTCTTTCCATCTGTCCAACATGGGTAAATACATAACAAACTTCTATTTATCAGTCCCCTGGGGAATACCATTTCCAATTGAGTGCCTGCTGGACAGCTCAGTAATAATAGAGAATGATCTTGGAATTGTAGATTTTTTTTCCATTTTCATTCATCAACTTTATTACTGTTATTTAAAAAAAATCTTGGAATTGTAGATCTGAAGCTGAAAATGAGCCAACAGTGTGATGTTGCTGCACGAAAGGCAAATCCCATGGTGTACTAGTTCCCTGCTATATGACATGGGTTAGACCTCATGTTGAATACTGTGTCCAGTAGGGATGGGCACAAAATGAAAAACAAAATGCTGTTTTGTCATTTTGTTATGTAATGAAATGAAACAAAAAGAAACGATGAAGCAGCATTTGTTACAATTGAAACCAAATTGTCATTTTTTCCTGTTAAAACGAACCATTTTGTTCAGTCTGTAAAACGGGCCCTTACCTGCTGGGCTCGTTGCCGCCGCCACCACTACTGAAGACCACCACTGTGCTGCTGCCACTGCACCGGAAAGGGCCAGCAGGGCTGCCAGGAGGCCCTGCACCTGCCACCGCTGCTGCCACTGAGGACGGAGGCTGGAAAGGGCCAGTGGAGCCACCAGAGGCTCTGCGGCCACCACTGCTGCGGCGGCCGCCACGGTCTGGAGAGGGCCAGCAGGGCCAGCAGGAGGCCCTGTGCCCACTGCTGCAGAGTTTAAAATACCTAGTTCTCCTCCCTATGCTCCTCAATGGGGAAGGAGAAGTGGTGGTTTTTTAAAACATATTTCTACTGTAGAAGCAAGCGCTGGTGGTGGCCAGCAGCGGTTGCTTCTGCAGCAAAATAAAATAAAATAAAATAAAAGACCCACTGCTTCTCCTCACCCCATTGGGGGGCGTAGCCAGAGAAGTGGTGTTTTTTTTTTAAAAAATGGAAGCACCAGTGCGGGGCTGCCTCGTGAGGCGGCAGGGAGGCTTCAAGGTTCCCCCTGCCCCTGGTGCTGATGACGATCCGGTGCAGGACTGCCTAGCGATGCCGCTGGAGCCCCGCCAGAGCCCAGAAGCCCCCGGAGCCCAGAAGGAGTAGGAGGAGGGGTGAATACAAGCCCCTAGATAAATGAAACATTTTGTTATTGTTTCATTTCGTACATTTTTTAAAAAAAGTTGTATGAAATGGAACGAAATGAAATGTGGGTGGGGACAAAGCTGAACAAAATGAAACACTGTTTTTCTGTTTCGTGCCCATGCCTATTGTCCAGTTCTGGACACTACATTTTAAGAAGGATCAAGACCAACTGGAACAAGTTCAGGGGAGGACAACAAGGATGACCAGGGGATTGGAATTCAAGCCTTATGAGGGAAGATTGAAAGAATTGGGCATGTTTGATAAAAGAAGACTGTGGGGAGTTATGGCTACGCTCTACAAATACTTGAAAGAGTGTCTTACAGAGGAAGGGGAGGATCCTTTTTTCAGTCGTCCTATAATGCACGGCACATAATAATGGGCTCTAGCTGCAAGAAGCCAGATTTTGATTGACGATCAGAAAAAACTTCCCAGCTGTTGAAACGGGATGGCAATGGAACCAGTTACCTTGAGAGATGATGAGTGTGCCATTGTTGGAGGCATTCTAGAGAAAAGTACACGGCCCTCTGTCTTGATTTGTATCCCTGCATTGAACGTGGAATTGATGGCCTTAGAGGTCCCTTGCAACTCAGTTATTCCATGGGTCTAGGAGTTTCGCAAAAACCCATATGGAATGTCCCTGCAAATGATGGATCTCTGTACCACAGTATGAAAAGTTGAAGAGAGATTTGCAGAAGTAAGTTTGGCCATGGGATACTTGCGTCAATATAAATTCCCAGATCAGGCTTGAGGAGGGAAGGCTAGTTACACCAGATTTGTTCTGTTTTGTTGGCGTTGTTAGCAGAAAATCAAGTGACGAGTGCCTCCTGGACTACTGTTTACTCCATGCTGGGCCGTGTTCCAATGCAAATGGGAGGAGGACATACAGAGAGAGCCTGTTCCTCCATGCCTTTTCTGACAGACCCCTTTATAGTAATTATTTTCAGATAGTTATGGATGGTATGGCTTGCTCAGATCATAATCTGTTAGAATTGACAAAATGTATGTAATGTATATTTAACTGATTGAACAGAGAATTTGTACAATGGAGTCAGTCAAAATTCAGGGTCATGTTAGCCACAAGTGCAAGGGATTAGAAATCACTATGAGGTTAAAGTAATTTAGCACAGGTGGAATAGGTTAATGACATCATGGTATGTCAGGATGTGATTGGTTAAAATCATGTCTGATGAGTTCAAAATGTGTATAAAGAAACTGGCTGGTGTAATGTACATTGGGACTGTTTATGGTGAGAAAACAGTACCCCACACTTTGTTGTATATTTTGCTCTGTATATATGTTATGTTTGGTGTTATGCTGTTGTTTTTTCTTATCTACTGTATATATTCAATATAAGAGTTTTATTCTAAGTCATGTTCTTTGTCTCTGTCTCTTAGTCCCAATAACATTTATTGCAAGTACCTACACTTTATCTACATGCTGCTGCTGCTAAGCTAATTTTTCTCTGCTATACACATAAACAAGTACATTTGTGTATTTCTTTCATAATTCTCCCCAGAATATATTGACAGATCCTCCATGCCTCTTCTGACAGAACCCTTTATAGTAATTATTTTCAGATAGTTATGGATCTTATGGCTTGCTCAGATGTGGGGAGTGGCATATATACCGGTAAGCCCTACCTACTTCCTACCATCAATGAAGCATTGGTGTTCTTATGGTTAGCAACAAAGGTGCAACCATTGCGTGCTGTTTCCTTCTGTTGTGGGGGACTGCAGCAGGCATGAATACCTTCTGCAGTCTTTAATTGACACAAAGAATAAACGGAAGTTCAGGGGTATTTCTGTAAGCTGCCTTGGGCCCTTTTCAAGGAGAAAGGCAGGGTAAAATATTCTAACTAACTAACTAACTAACTAACTAACTAACTAACTAACTAACTAACTAACTAACTAACTAACTAAAACAAACAAACAAACTAAATAAATAAATAAAGATCAGATTCCACTGGTTCTACATTTAACCAGCCCATAACTTCTTTGAGTAGCATCATATAGCCCACAGGATTCTGTGGGGCTCACAGGATTTGTAAGCTTTGCTGGTCAGCAGGGATGATTTCATTTGCCACCCCACCCCACCCCTCATCTTGGCCCCTTCTAAGCTCAGCTGCAATCCTCACTAGACATGGGCACGACCAGAAAAAATGATGTTTCGAGTTTTCGTTTGTCGGAACGGGTCCGTTTTGGGTCATTTCCATTTGTCGCGAAATTTTTCAAAAATTTGTCGTTTCCGTTTGTCATTTGTCGTTTGTCGTTTCCACCGCGATTTAGCGTGATTTGACTTCCCAGAGCATAGGGGCGTCCCGCAATCAGGGCCGGCGCTAGGTGTTTTTGCACCCTAGGTGGTGGGTGGGGCAGGGCAGCGGGGGGGGGAGTGCGGGCAGGTGGTGGTGGCGGGGGGCCATGGGCGGGTGAGTGGGCGGGCGGGCGAGTGGGCGGGTGGCGGCGCGGGCGGATGGGCGAGTGAGCATTTAGGATATCACTTAGGATAAAGGTTCTGTTCTTGGCTTGCACCCCAAATGTGTGTGTGTGCAAGCAAATTGAAGTTGGGAAAATAGAAAATAAATGGTAGTATATAATATATATTTAAAATAAATCCACACCTCCCACTCCCAGTCGAACCTCCCCCTTTATCCAATATCAGAAAAAAATCCTCACAAACTGCCAGAGAAGAAATAAAGAATAAACTGCTATTCCCTTCAGCAGAGAAAGCTGCAGGGAATCAAAGAAATTATTTTCTAAATTCAATTCCCTCCCTGCCTGCCTAACTTGAAAAATCCTAAAGCCTCCAGCCTCCCTCCTCAATCTCAATCGGATCACAGCAGCACCAGCAGCCAGCCCTCCTCCCTCAACCACATCCATACACCCGACTGCGATTTCTGGAAGGTGCCTCGGCTTTTTATGCCCTCTGAGACATCCAGAAGTGTCAGTCAAAAACCTGGCAATGCCATTGGTGGAATGGTTCAAAAAAATTGCATGGTCCCATCCCATGCCCAGCCCAAATGGGCAGGTCTAAAAAAAAAAAAAAAAAAAAAAAAAAACAAAATAAAATCAATACGACATTTTATTGCTATAAAAAACCCACTGCTGCTACTATAAAAATTCAGGCATTTAAAATAAATAAATTTCACATGTTTCTGTGGTGATTTAGTGTGTTTTTTGACCACGATTTCAAAAGAAAAATTGCAGTCGCCATTTTGGATCCCCCCCACACCGCATGGCATGCAGCGAGAGAGACGATGAGGATGACCCCCCCCCCAGCCTGGTGCAAGCAGCCCAGGACAGGAGAAGAGGGGGGGAAGGCTGGGGACCCCTCAGAAACCACCCCTCTGGTAGGTGGCAAAGCCTCAGGCAGGCATATTTTTGCCTGCTTTTTTGGCCGGGAGTCGGGGTTTTTTAAAAAAAACTTTAAAAAACTTTTTCTGTGCTTCGCATCGTGCAATCGCCGTGATGCCACAAACGGAAACGAAAAACCCGACCAAATTTTTCTTTTTTGGTTCGAGTTCGAGTTCTGACGGCTTAATTATCGTTACCGTTTCCATTACGTAACGGAAACGATAACCGAAAACGGAAACGACAATTTCACCGAGTCGTGCCCATGTCTAATCCTCACAATAGCTGTTGGAAAATGGGTGAGCTAGATTCCCCCTCACCAACAATCCTTGTTTTGAGCAACCCCTGTTTGCAAGGCAAAGCGTTTAGGGCAATGTGGTGTTAAATGGGTAAGGAAGACTCCTTGGCCTGACAAAAGTCCTGCTCCCACAGACGCTGGCCAGTCTTTGGGCCTGAGTACTAAGTCTGAGTCTTTGATTCTAAATCCTGAACCCAAAGGGTTGAGTGCAGGTCTCAAGTTAATGCTCTCCCTACTTGACTCTCCTCTGGTGCCACCAGGCCATTCTCAGAGGCAGCTTGTCCAGATTCCCCTCCAGGGCTCTGGCTGTACCACCCAATACATAGGCCAGTGCATGTGCAGAGCCAGGAGCCAGCTCTAGAAAGAGAGGTTATCACATCTCACCCAGAAGTAAATGCCTTCCTTTTAAAGGTATCACAATATCCTTAGTTTTTGTTTCCCTCTTGAAGTTTGGTTTTGTTAAAATCGGTTGGTTGTGGTAGATTGGCCCAGATTTCTGTGTTTATTTCCCTTTGGACGGTGACTTTGGGGACTCAGGATAAATTCTTCATATTAAAATTTACATTTCAATGGTTGGTAGCTTTTGGGATTCTGTAATCCGGCTCAAGAACAACAGTGTGCATTTCACATTCGGAAATCACATATTGGGGTATCGTTGGCCTCTTTTATGCCTGCCTTTGATAAACTGAATAACTAAAGCCATAAATATCCTGTAGTAACTGCCTTTATTCACTGCCTTATGGTATATGTCCAACCGTCATTTGGAACATGTTGGCCTATGTTTGCTGTGGGCCCTCCATTATCATTTTCCATGCAGAGAAAATGGTCGTAAACATAGTTTTAAATAACTGAGCTAATGAATCCCCTTACCTGTTCCCCCAGCATGTGGTGTTTGCATGAATCTAGGATATTATATGACTTACGCTCTAGAAATGATTAGTGTAGTCTCTGTTCAGATAACTCTCTGGAGATCAAAGTAAAATTTCACTCTTGCCCATTAAACCACAGGAAACATATGGTTAAGGAAAATGTTAAAACATGTTTAGATATTTTTGGGGTGGGTGGTTTTTTCCCCCCCATAAAGAAATTATAATAATCCAAAATGGTTAGGCTTGTGGCATTCTCATTTTATTTACCTGTGTGTTTATTTTGCCTAAAAATGAAATGGACCTCAAAAATACCTTTTCTTTTGTCGCAATTGAGTTCTGAACTGTACAAGCAAAGTGTGATACAATAAGGTAAGTACTGAACATAAGGTATATAATTCTCTCCAGTCAAAGCATGCCTAAACCTTGAAGCCAACATCACAGACTAATGCCACACATTGCATTAAAGTCATTTTATATTGTACATTTGGGTAATAAAATTTGTGAATGATGTTCCTTTTTACATTCATAATTATAGAGGAGAACAGATGGTGAAGAGGTAGTTCAAAGCAATGGAGATCACTTAAGTTAAGTGATCATGTTGCCTTGGATTTGAAGCGTACTGATGTCTGTGGTTTCCTAGGCAGAAAATAATACATAGAAAATAATAAGGCATGGAGTTCTTTCACAAATATCCTTTTAATAACAGTTGGCATGTGGGGGTAGCATTCAAAAGATGAGAGACTGAGCTACCATGGATGGGAGACTGATTTTTGAGAATGTGGACATTAAAGGCTGCTTAAAAGGGATGGGGGTAGTGGTTGGTATTGGAGAGTACACACTAGAAGGCCCAAATATGTTCCAACAGAGGCATGGGGAATGTGCAGTCTTTTATCTTGATGGACTTCGACACTCATCATTATCCCTTACTATCTTGTATCCAGGCTATTTCTGATGGAACTTGTCATCCAATAATTGTAAGCCACAGATTGCAATTGGTGAAGGTATAGGAGGCCTCATAGATGGCCAACCCAGAAGATCTGTGGGTATAAAAAACAAGCCGAATGGGCTTCTACCATTGCCACAGCTTCCTTCAAGGGAAGGGATCTTTCCCTCTCGCCTGAAGGAGACTGTGGTAAAGCCCATTCTGAAAAAACCTGGCTTAGCATCGGGATATCTGACCAACTACCGCCCGATTGCTAATGTTCCCTTTATGGGCAAGGTAATCGAGAGGGTGGCTGCGGTCCAGCTTCAATCATTTTTGGAGGGAGAACGTGTCCTTGACCCATTCCAGTCTGGGTTCAGGCCAGGTCGGGGGACTGAGATAGTCTTGGTCGCTCTGCAAGATGACCTCCTCCAGGGGGGCGACAGGGGCTGCTCTACCCTGTTGGTCCTTCTGGATTTGTCAGCAGCCTTTGATACCATCGACCATGGTATCCTGCTGGATCGGCTCTCTGAGGTTGGGATTGGGGGGCACTGTTCGCAGTTGGCTCCGGTCCTTCCTCGAGAGCCGACCCCAGCGGGTTCAGCGTGGGGGGGAGTTGTCTGCTCCTTGGATACCTTCTTGTGGGGTTCCACAGGGGTTGTCCCTCTGTCCCATGCTGTTCAACATCTATGTAAGGCCGCTGGCAGAGGTCATAAGGAGATTTAGAGTCTGCTGTCATCAGTATGCTGATGACACACAGCTCTACCTCTCCTTTTCCACCTCTGCAGATGAGGCTGTCCAGACCCTCGGCCAGTGCCTGGACGCAGTCATGGAATGGACCAGGGCTAACAGACTCAAATTCAACCCCGAGAAGACTGAGGTTATGTTCTTTGGGACTTCTCCATCTGGCTATGGAGGCCCCTTTCCCACCTTGGAGGGCGTTTCCCTCCGGCCATCGGACACTATCTGGAATCTGGGCATAGTCCTGGACCCAGCGCTCACCATGGAAGCCCAGATGGCTGCTGTGTCTAGGACTGCCTTTTTTCATCTTCATCGAATAGCCCAGATTCGTCCCTACCTAGATGGGGACTCCCTCAGGACTGTTGTGCAAGTGCTGGTGATCTTGAGACTAGACTATTGCAACGTGCTCTACATGGGGTTGCCCTTGACTCTCCTTCGGCGACTGCAGCGGGTTCAAAATGCGGCGGCCAGACTGGTGGCGGCTGTGCGTCGGTTCGACCACATCACCCCAGTTCTGGCTTGCCTGCATTGGTTGCCCGTTGCATCCCGAATCAGTTTCAAGGTCTTGGTTTTAATTTATAAAACCCTCCATGGCCTGGGACCTGACTACCTGGCAGAGCAGATCAACCAGTGGTCAACATCGTCCCGACTGACCAGGTTGTCGTGGGCGCACATGCTGCGGGTGGCCATGCCCAGGGAGGCTCAGAGAACATCCACCCATATCTGAGCCTTCTCTGTGGTTGGCCCTACTTTGTGGAACCATCTCCCCAGCGAAGCGCGCCTAGCAGAGTCCCTGCCAGCCTTTTGGAAGGCATTAAAAACGAGAGGCGTTTGGTGACTAATAATTTGTTTTTAATTTTTTTCTTTTTCCCACCATCTGCTATTACTCAGTTGTTTGGTTTTGTTACCTGTTTTAAATTGTTTTATTTAATTGTATGTTATTGTTATAATGTCTTCTTGTTGTAAACCGCCCGGAGTTCCTTCAGGAAGACGGGCGGTATATAAGCCTAATAAATAAATAAATAAATAAATAAATAAATAAATAAATAAATAAATAAATAAATAAATAAAGCATGGGGTGAGATGGGGAACCAGCAGATTATCATGCCTATTTGAAAGGAGCATCATGCCATCAAAGGGACTCTAGGGGAGGCAGGCAAGTGTACAATGTCAGCCTTCTCATATAACTTCAGAAAGTGGAGCTTGCTTTATTAGAAATGGAGACTGCCCAGGAATGCTTCTATGTGGTGAATGCTTCTATGTAGTGAATGCTTCTATGTGGTGAATGCTGTCCCCAATCTCAAGTGATGTGTTACAGATGATCCATTATTGGAGCCATAATCATATGAAATGCTCCAGAGACATGATTTAGGCAAACCTTTGTTCGGGTTAAATCAGACTTCCCATACAATGCCCCTATTTAACTCCTGAAACCCCCTCATGAGCCAAAGTTGATTTCCAAACTATGGGAGCTGTGTGGGACAGACCTGGAATGAGTTGATTTTGAGCGCCTACCATTCTCAGAGTCTCCCAGCTGGCCAGCATATCTCTGTTGGCTATGAAGATTCTGGGAGATAGCCAGAAAAGTGACCATTGCAAGCTCTGTTCTGGAGACAATTTTGTGGGGATAGGAAAAATGAATTAATCCGGACAAGGCAGAGATGCTGTGCGTGGTGGTTAATGAATGGTTCTGGGCTGTTCCTTCAGTTTGCAGTCCTCATGCCTTCATATTCCCTTCTCTGTAAAAAGGGCTTGTTAAAAATCCTTCAGCTAGCCCCATTTGGAAGGCCTTCTTCTTGGCATCCAAAATCTCTCATGAAATGTAGGCTGCTTCGAGCGTTACTCTTTGGCATACCTGATGCAATACAAAACATAGTTAGCAGGACACTCCGCATGAATATTAAAATGGATATAAGTAAGAATTATGGGCTGCAGTAAGTAAAGAGGCAAACCTTAACTTGTGTCAATAAAATCTTTATGTGTGTTCTCCTGCTGCCAAGAGGCTCCCAACTTAGGGAACGGCCTCACAGCACAAGGCAATAAACAGACACTTAGGGTATGTTTATCTTGAAGGAAACAGTAGTCCTACATATGAAGTGGACATATTTTTCTGCAACCGCATAAAAAAAGAAAAAAGAAAATAGGTATCCTGGGAAGACATAGAGTGTAAAGTCTGAAATGCTGATAGAAAATATATAGGTAAGCAAATGATAAAAAAAAAATTTGTCTAAATAAATATTTGGAACTATGCCTTTATCAGTGTGGAAATCCCATCTTCCCTGCAAGGGCATCTCAGGGACCACAGTATGTTTTGCGGAGACTGGCAGAGCAGTAGGACTGTGTTTACATTATATCAGGGGGGCTGAACTGGATGGATACAGCAGCCTGTATGCAGCCTCGTTGCCGGCAGGGATATCAGTGTGCCTTTGTCAATGCTGAAAATTTCCAACAGAAGACACCCAAGAATTTCTCTCCCTTCACTTCAGGGAGGAGTTCCCAATGAGGTGTCAGGGAAAAAGAGCACAAAGAGACACTAGTAAACAAGTGGTGTGTGTGTTTATGTATGCACAGGAATTTAGTCATCATGTTACTTTCGGTCATAGGCCTCTTTATATATGCAATTAGGAACCTGGGCATAATTGTCATAGCTGAGCTCTGACATGTCAGAGAAAATGAAGCGTTATATAGCTATCAAGAAACAACTGCCACCCAACCTTGCTGACCTGACAGTCTAGACCAGCTGCCTTAAGGCCCTGCTGTATCTTTATGTACAGATTTTTGAAGACAAGAAAGCAGAATATGCATAAGCACACTCACACACAGGCTAATCTGACCACCTCCTTCTTTGGTACTTATCCTTGCATGTGTAGCAGGTCTGCAGGTGCATGTCTGCTGAGAAATGATCTGCTCCACATAACACCTGGGAGTAGCTGGACTATCTTCCATTTGGGATATTCCTCCCTAGTTGTTCCCAATCTTGGGTCTCCAGATGTTTAGGAATTTTAGTCTAAGAATGTCTGGGAACCCAAGGTTGGGAATCAGTGCATTAGGCAGAGTGAGGCATCGATGTCAGGGGGTGGATGTTGAGATGCAGGAATGGCAGCCCATGTGTGTTTCTCCTGAAAACGCTTCCATCGGATGACAGAGCTGTGCTACGTAATACATTCTGCACCCTCACCTGCTGCCGTAGGAGTAGCAGAGGACACCATTACACCGTCTAGGCAGAATTTGATATGCCTGTCTGTCCTGTTTTTTTTCTCCTGTAAATGGGATGAATAGTAAATCCCCTCTGTTCAAATCAGTTGGTACAATGAACTGGATTCAGTTATCCACGGTTGGCAGGGGGGAAATTAAATAAATAATTCAGCAGCTGCAGAGCAAGCTACTGTCACAAACAGCAGCTGTAAAGCAGGTTACTATCATAAAACAGCAGCTGTAAAGCAAGCTACTGTCACAAACAGCAGCCGTAAAGCAAGCTACTGTCACAAAACAAGTTTTTGGGATTTTTGGTGTTCTCTCTTATGCACAGTTTTTTTATCCACAGGAAGTCTTGGAACCAATTGCCAGCAGATACCAGGGTCCTACTGTACCTTCATGCTGAGCCAATGAGTCCTGGGCACAGCTGAGAATAGATGGAGATTGGTTTCCAGGGTATAAAACCACCATCCCTACTTCCTCTCCAATACTCCTCTACTGGAGGTCCCCACCCCATCTTGCCTGGAGACCAAGGAAAACATAGAAGTTCCATGAGACTTCGCAGGGCACTCTGAGATCTGCTGGAAGCTCTTGATCAAATGGATCACTGGGAATGCAAATGTGCCCATCTCTCTCTAGCAGAATGCAGTAGGCAGAGAGTTTTTCTACAGCTCCCAAGTCACATATCTCAACCCAGCTGAGAAGTTGTTCTTTAAACAGAAGTTATCCAATTCCCTTTCGCCTTGTGATTTATGGCAAAGCTACACAATATTTTCATAAGTAGTGATGATGGTGACAAACGACTCCCAAAAGTCATAAATACATACAGGCTTGGGAAGATAAATGTGTCAGGTTATGGCAATCTATTCTTTCCTCCTCAAATATGAATAGATAAAAGGAAAATACTTGGAGAGTTGTTCTTTGCTTGGTTATAAGACTGAACTCTGCACCACCATCCTTCAGTGAGAGAAAGACAATAAAACTTTACCCTGTGTTCTCTGAACATGGGTTAAATATGTCCCCTCTGAATCTTGAACATAGTTTTTTTCACATCATTATATTGTTGGTTTCATTGCAATATTAGAGGTGAAGAAGTGCTTCACTAGCTCCTCATTGATAATGGCTGAAATCTTGTTGCTTAGCCTTGTAATGTGCAACTATAGTAGGCCAATTGAATCAATGGAACTGACAGAGAGGTTGATTAACCAAATCGCCAGTGATTCAGTGGGCTTAGGGCTGGTCTATACAGCTGGATGTGAGCAGGCTCATAAGGGAGTGAGCCTATTTGAACCTTGTATGGCATTTGGTGCATCCTAGCATCCAAATGGGATGCAGACCTTAAATGATCCTTTTTAAAAGTATGTGTATGCTTGGTGTGTATTACAAGAGTTCTTTAAGAGAAACATAAGACATTTCTCTTACAGGTTTGATCCAGATCCTGCCACAACCTAATACACATAATTAATACACAAATACTGTAGGACCTCCAAATCAGTGGGGTATTGGTTCTACCCCCACCCCACCCCGGATGTTGAGATCCATTGATAATAACAAATGCTAAATATATAGTATAGTAAATGGGGGGTGGGGGTAAAGAGAAAACATAATTTAACATGCATTACCAGAACTGGCCACATGCCAGGTGACATGCTGTGTGTGTAATATTCTCAGACTGTGGATACTGAATCTGTGGATATGGAGTCCTAGTGCACACTTTCCCCCTCTTATTTTAAAGGGTTGGTCAAGAAACTGCCACAGCAACAGATTCAGCTGTGGACAGTTTCTCAACTGGACATTTAAGTCAAGGGAAAGAAACTTTAAAAAAAATAGCCGATGAAGCACAATTTCATGGCACACAAAAAATTACTTCCTCTGCCCCTCTGCTGAGGAGCAGAAAAAGTGTTTAATTAGCAAATATCCCGATTGGGTTCTGTTAAGCCACTTCATGATACTGTCAATTTAATTAAAAAAGGAAGGCTTCATTCACAGCAATCACATAGGCTGGAAATGGATCATAAGGGAGGGAGCCTATTTGAACCAAATCATTGGAAGCCCCTAATAGGGGCCAGAAAGGTATGGGTAGGACAGCTCTGGGGGCTAGCTAGTTTGGTTCATCAACTATGCCATATCATGGCCACCTTTAGGAGCAATCGGCAGTAGGATCCCTCTATCAGGGGAGGACTTGATCTGAGGTGTGTGTGTCCCCCTGCGGATACTGAAATCTGTGGATAGTAGCAAACACCCTGTAAATGCCCCACCAAATATGATTTTAAAGTACAGAAAATCCCCTCCCCACCAGTTCTATTTTTCTTTTGGTTTGTACAACCACAATTTAAAAGGCTTTCAGCCACGGAACCATGCCAAGCGCTTTGGCTCCATGGCGGAAAGTCCTTTTTAAACATCGCACACCACTCCCCCCCAGTGCTGGGAAGCGGCACGCAATGTTTAAAATTGGGGGGGGGGGCAGGCCGACCCAACCTGCATCCGCATATCATGGATTTTCAATGATAGTGGGTTGGGTCGGTCCCTAACCCCTGCGATAGGTGGAGGGTTACTGTTTACATAAGTTTATATGTACTATATATCACAGCAACAGCAGCAACATACCTTCAAGACTTCTGAAGTATGGCAATCTTTTCCAGAATTTTCTAAGTGTAGCATCCTAAGAAGTTAGTTTCCTCTTTCAGATGTGTGTGCAACTTACCTAAAGGGACACAGGTTGGTTCTGCCCATGGGAGGCACAAAGGGGAATCAAAATCCTGACCACTGGCTCTACACCGAGGTACCCAACTCACTGAGCTCTCCAGCCTCAAACACACATCATTTGATATTTACAGTCAACATATCGATGGAATCACAAGTATAACTAGAACTTTTGCACCACCTTATATTACTCAAAGAATAGCCTTTAAAAAGTATAATAGCCAATGAAGTGGCATGGCAAATCATACTTTGTTAAATGCTAAGGGGACAATGACAGTATACTGTTTTCTTCAGCTGTTATTACTCAGGGGTCAGCCGAACTGTTGAGCAGAGTGAAACAGCTACATCAAATAGCAAAGGCCAGAGGCAGCCATGACTGCCTCCAGAGCGTCTAATATTCCTGGCTTTTTAAATATCTTAGAAGTCAGAGATGCAGGTACCAGACAGCCTGCCCTATACCTTTAGCCTTCAGGTATGGTGAAAGACCCCAGCTCTTTGTTAGCTCTTTGTCAGCATCAGTATGTATAATGGATGGGAGACACCATCTTGTAATTTTCTGCTGATGGCAAAAAAGTCTTTGAGCAGGCCTTGTTCTCATGACAGTTTTTCAGAAGAAGTCCAGCAACAGAAATCCTACTGCAAACATGACATAAAGAAGAGACTTACACGCATTATGAGAAGCGCTTGATTTGAAGAAGTTGAGAAGCTTGCAAAATTGATAATGATGAAGCAGTTCTCAACTTTTTTACGCTGTTTAGTAGCTGAAGACATAATTATCTCTGTCCATCCCTTTCTTTCTCTCTCTGTCTAATTGCAGTGCAAATAAATGGATTCATATAAAAATAAATGGATTCATTTAAAAATGTGTGTGTGTGTGTGTGTGTGTGTGTGTGTGTGTGTGTGTGTGTGTGTGTGTGTGTGCGTGAGAGAGAGAGAGAGAGAGAGAGAGAGAGAGAGAGAGAGAGAGAGAGAGAGAGAGAGAGAGGGTGCCAGAAAATATTACTCACCTGTTCATTTAATGATAAAGCTTGGAATATATAGCTGGTGTCAAAGGGTGGATTAAAATCTACATACACACAAATCATGTTTCCCTTGGCTGCCTTCAAAAGCTTGCCTTTTGAGAATTATTATTTTCACGCTGTTACCTAACTGCTACTAGAAGCAAATGTTGATTGGTTTTACAGCAGTGTGTTTTATATAAATCCCAGACTTAACATTCTTCTACAGCTACTCCAGTTCCGAGTGTAGGAGGGTGGAAGTGCTGTCTTTTCAGAACAATTCACTTATTTTTAGAACCTTTATAGTTTCCGGTTTCTATCATGTTTGGATCTGCTTTATTTGAAACTTATTATCTTAACTGCCCTGACGTTGCCTGTGGAGCGACTATGCAGGATCTCAGTCAGTGGTCTTTTGCATCAGCCAAATGGTTTCTTCTGTCAGCTGACAGGCTTTGGAGATGAAGTCTGAATTAGGCATGGGCCTTTCGTTTCTGAATGAGTCCGGTTCTGAAACAAAGCAGGGAAGCGCAGGTGCAGTTCGGAACTTGGACCCACCCTCCAAAATGAAATCACCCATTAACTTACATTGTCTTACCTCATGCAGGGCTAAACTCCAACCATGAAGTTAGCCTCTGACACGTCATCATTCCTTCTCCCTGGCGCTCTTTGTGAACCCAACCCCTATAGTGACAGTGTGGTTTTATGTGTTATGTGGGGTTCTTAGTTTTAATTTGTGAACTACCTAGTGTTCACTCACTAAAGGAGCGGTATAAAAATCAAATAAATAAATTGATAACTCAAGATAACTCTTCCTATCTCACTGTGAATCTTTAGGTTGCCTTCACACTCGAAGTCTCTTGAAGCACAACCAAAAATGTGATTGCTTCCCTGGATTTTATTCATTACAATCACATTAGCCCTGTGGAGCAGTGGTTAAACTGCAGTATTGCAGCCAAGCATCAGCTCATGACCCGGATGTGATCCCAACTGATAAAGGTTGCTAACTCAAGGTTGACTCAGCCTTCCATCTTTCTGAAGTCAGTGAAATGAGTACTCAGTTTGCTGAGGAACAAAGTTTGCATAATTATGTTGTAAAATAGACAGAGAGGCCTTTAGCACTTTGGGATAGCCCAAAATAATAATGATTGTGAAGGCCTGTATCACATGAAGGCAATATCCACTAACTCTTTTCAGGAGATATATTCTGTTTCACCACATTGAGGTACATTTGACATTCTAACTGAGAGATCAATAAAAATTCTATAGCTCATGTCACCTGTTGTTCAGTTCACTCATGTGCTCAAAGATCTGGGAAACTACTTTCTTGGACTACAACTCCCAGAATCACTGAGGTAGCATGCCCATGTTTGTCTTCTTAATAGGCCCATCTCAATCTGCTGCTACTCCTTCTAAGCTACTATGCTCTTTATTTGAGCTCAGTAGTTGCTGCCTCAACTCACTCAGAGATCAACTAGGGCCAGACCCACGAGACTGGCGCAGGCGCGCTCACTGAGGGTGGCCACACCCAGAGAGGCGCAGAAATCGTGTACGCGTGACCCCGCCTTCTCTGTTGTGGGCCCCATGCTTTGGAACCATCTCCCCAGTGAGCTGCACCTAACAAGAGTCCCTGCCCGCCGTTAAGAAGGCCCTAAAGACCTATCTGTATAGGGAGGCGTTTGGCGACCTTTCTTTTTAAGTTTTTTTTTTGCGCGCCACTATCTTCGCCTTTTCTAGCCACCTTCTGTGTTTTACTATTGTTTTGCCTGTTGTACTGTTTTTTATTGTTTTACTGTTAGCTGCCCAGAGTTCCCTCCCGGGAAGATGGGCAGGATATAAGCTCCACAAATAAATAAATAAATAAATATTGTTTTGAATCAGCTTCGATTGGCTTGTATTGGGAGCTCAAGGTCAAGAGCAAGCACTAGCGGCATTGTGAACTCTGACTGCTCAAGCAGGTATAAAGCTCATTCATGCCAACATTACATGACACAAATGTTTTGACCAAACAAGTCAATGGCTAGGGTGTATGCAATAGAGATGGGCACGAAACTGAAAAATACTGTTTTGTTTTATTTTGTTGCACATTGCATTTTGTTTTCATTTTATAATTAATGATTTTTTTAAAAAATGCATTAATTGCTAAATGAAATGAGCAATGAAACACTGCCCGCCACCCAGCTGGTTGACAGCTTGGGCTGTGGAGAGAGGGAGCTGCAGCTTTAGGAGTAAAACCGCCCCCCTCTCCACATCCCCAGCTGTCAAAACCAGCTGGATGGTGGTGGCTCAGAACAGGAGAGTGGTGGAGGCTTTTGAATTGGGTGTGGCACTAGTGAGGGTGCTGCTGTGGTTTGAAATACAAAAGCCTCCCCTCCACAACTCTCCAGTCTCCTGTTGTTCTGAGCCAGGTGAGGGTCGGGTAACCCTTACCTGGCTCAGAAGAACTGGAAAGCTGAAGCCGCCATTATCTTCCTTCACCCGGGCAAAGGAGGGGTTGCAGGGGCTTCAATCCTGGCTTTCCAATTCTTCTGAGCCAGGTGAGCATCGAGTAGTCACACAACCCTCACCTGGCTCAGAAGAATGGAGAGTGGTGGAGGGCTGAAGGCTTTTGAATTTCCCACTGCATCAGTGAGGGTGCTGGTGTAATGGGAAATTCAAAAGCCTCCAGCTCTCCACCACTCTCTGGTTCTTCTGAGCCAGGTGAGGGTCAGGTGACCACCTGATGCTTGCATGGCTCAAAAGAACTGGAGAGCTGCCCAGGATCAAAGCCTCCACCACCCTTCCTTCATCCAGGTGATGAGGGTTTCTGCTGCTTCAGAATCCAAGGGGATTCCCTGGGATTCTGACGCAGCAGCAGAGGTCGGAGAGGGTGGGCACTGACATCAGCGCCCATTCTCTCAGACCCCTGCTATGAACCGGAGAGTGGAGAAGGGAGGCTTTTGTGGCATAAAATTCAAAACCCTCCCTCCTCTGCTGTCTGGTCCTGGTCACCACCACCCAGCTGGTTTTTGACAGCTTGAGCTGTCAAAACCAGCTGGGTGGTGGTGGCCAGAACTTAGCAGGGAAACAGCCACCAGATCTCACTGCAGCCCCTTGCCTGAAGTTACATCCGGCAGTGGCTCCCTGGTTTGTTTCCTACCAACCGAAAACATCATTTTGTTTTATTTCAGGACGAGACACTGTCTGTTGTTTTGAAACATTTCAAAACCTTACGAAATGACAAAAGAGTTGTGTTATTTTTCATATGGTGCCCATTCCTAGTATGCAAAGAAAGATGCATAAGCTCAGCTATTTTGTCATTTGGCTTGTATTCTGGTCTGTTCATTTTCCACTGTACCCTTCTTCATTTCCTCCCATATCCTGAAGGGAAACAAAACAAAATCCTTCAGTCCAGTCTCATGGTCTAAACCACCTGTAGGTACTGAGTGCAGGTTTCATCCCTTTTACAGGACCACTGTTACAATCTGATGACAAGTAAAGCTGTATCTTGCCTCATTCTCCTGGTCCACTTATGCAAAAGATGCTGCATTTTCACAGAGGTTTGCTATATCAAAGTATTTTACTAAATTGCTTGGTACGCAGACTTCAATTTGGATTGGCTGAACTCCCATTTCCATAATTCTGTACACTTATATCAAACTCATCTCCCTCCACCTACGGTGCCTAATGTGCATCAAGAGCCGTAAAGCCTCCCATTAATGGGAAGGGGAAATGTAAGGCCTTTCAAATTGGCTTATCTTGTGATACAGAATATATAACTAACTCATTTCTAAAAATTGCAGTTTGTGGAGTTTTCTGCTGCTAGTCAGTGAAATGGATTGAATTGTTGAGATGAAATGTCACTGGTCCTATGGAATTAATATTTCTACTCTAAATGCTATTTAAATGAAAAGTTTTTACTCAGATCTATCTATCTATCTATCTATCTATCTATCTATCTATCTATCTATCTATCTATCTATCTATCTATCTATCTATCTGTCTGTCTGTCTGTCTGTCTGTCTGTCTGTCTGTCTGTGTAGAACAATTTGTATACTTATACGTGTGTGTCCCTGTTTGTGTGTGTATATATATATATATAGATTAAAATTTTGGACATTTGGGCTTTGTTGTACTATGTGGTACTGCAAGTGAAAACAGAAGGACTATTAGCATAAGTGAGGTAATTCTCCCTTAAATGAGACTCTTGCTGCCCACAGTGGTCAAATTGAGGCCCTAAGGAGGCTCACAAGCACCCCTCATCTGTTCTTCTGTCACTGATCCCCAGCAGCTGGTATTTACTGACATAATACCTCTAAATGTGAAGGTTACCTGCACAGCCAGTCCTACCATAAAGTAGAGGGAAGCAGCCAAACAGTGAAAGATGGGGCAAAGCACATTAGTTTACCACATGCAAACTCTTCAGCATTCGCTAAGGCCGTCACCCCACGTTTGCTTTGGGGTGCTTTTTTTCCGTGGTTATAGGCGCTCCTTTTTAAAATGTCCTAACGGCTAGTCACCTTTTCATTCAGAAAGAGGCGACCACGCCCCCTTTCGCTCATCTGAGCACTTTTTCTTGGAACCACCACTGGGAGCTATACATTTCTCCAAGGCTTACAGAGGCACCTTTAAACAGCAACACTTCTTTACTGTGGACTATTAGGTGTTCCAAGACACTTCTTCCTGACTTTGTCTCAGCAAATTTAAGTGTAAGCATTTTTTACAACTTCACATCTGCCTGTAGTTTGGCTGAGAGGGACTTTTCTGGTCTGGGGTGACTGTCAATCTATCCATCATTGACCTATTTATTTATTTATTTATTGTTGTATTTATATCCCGCTTATCTTCTGGGCAGAACTCTAAGCGGCGTACAAACAGGTGAGCAAGCGCCAGGCAAGCAATAATAAACTTACAATACAAGACAATCAATGATAACAGCAAGTAATAAACAAACAATATGGAAGACATAGAAATATTAAAAACCAATGCATCCCAACCTGCCAGCAAGCAGGATCGCTGAGGGTTTAAATACAGAGTACAAGTGTACATTAGTACATTAGTACAAGTGTACAATAGTTTCTTCTGCCACCTCTCAGCTGATAGCTCATACCCACCCACCCCAATTGATGTCAATTGGTCCATTCCTTAGGTTTGCTGTTATCTGTTCTAATCTGTAAGTAATGAGATGATTTCATTCTTTTTATTACTAATGTCTCAGAATAAATCACTGAGATGGTAAGTACCAGTTAATGAGAAAGGGGTGGACTATCTGAGGGAGCTTTGAAACTATTCTCTCTGAGTCTGTACTTCTGCTGTACATAAAAAGGGAATTTTAACTAGAAATTAAAAACTTGGTAACATCAAGCAGCATTCTGTGAGCTGTATCCCAGTGACAAGAGTCAACTGAGAGGGGAAACATTTTTAAATGACAATTCCAAGAATCCCACAGCCAGAATAACCAGTGGCTATGTCGGCTTTGAGATTCTGGGATTTGTAGTCCTATGCACCAAGTCAGAGAATTAAAATGTTGCAAATTAGGACCTCTGACGTTAACAAAAGAAAGAACCATAGTAGTGGTACGTTGGTACTGTCAATGGAATGAGTAAATTTTTATGTGTAAGTTGTATTTTGTTTTAAATTTCATGTATATAGTATTTCCATGTGCCTATGTGTACAATTTTGTCCTATTAAATTGGGAATCGGGTTATTTTAAAGGAAGTGTGATCTGGCATGATGTAAGTCAAAATTAACCTGACTGGTTCCATTGATATATTTGAGCTCTGCATGTATCAAGGTGTGGACATGGTATTTGTTGCATTGCATATCAGAAATGCAACCAGCACCTGCACCTTACTGTTAATGCATATAGCAATTCATACACATATACTGATAATAAAAACTCCTTCCTTCCCCACAATCCTGCCAACAACTGCTGCTTTCAGGTCTGGCTATTAACCAATAGGATAGGATCACCAGTCTTTAATTGTGACTGATGAAGTGTATGGCACTGCAACCAATTGGGGTGGGTGGGTGAGCCAGACTCGACATATAGAGTCAAGTAAACAAACTTGCAGATGGAGACACATACTGAGGTCTTCTGATTCTGGTAAGGCAAGAAGAAGTGGGTGGCTGGGGTTAGCTGAGGGTGGGATAGTGTCCCACTTGCCCTAAAGGATGTGCTTGCACTGGGTAAGATTTTTACTGTGCTTGTGCAGTTCATATTAGTAGGCACTCTCCCTTGAAGACCACGTGTGAGGCATTTCCCGTACATGTGTAAACTAGACCACTATTTTATGTGTTTGCAAGGTCGTTGCAGGATAGCAGGTGGAAATTATGCTTACTAAGCATGTTCTGCGATAGGTATTTTTAAAACCACGTGTAACAAATGGAATCACCTAGCTAACAGGTGCGACCGAAGAAAGAAAAACATGATAGTCTTAACCTGATTTGCTCCCTTTTGAAAGGGATTCTTCAAGCAGATAAAACGTTGTCTCCTCGCATTTGATAATTGTTTGTCAAGGTCTATTTTTATGCTTTCAGGTATAAGTGAAGACAAAAACAACATTGTATTCCAGGTGCAGCTTACCAGAATCCATTTCAAACACGGAATGTTCGAGGTTCCAGGATGCTTGTTTTAAAGGAGAAACAAAGCATACCATTGCATAACAAAATGCCAAGCAGAACAAAAACAAAAAAACAAAAATGCAGGAATACTTTTGGACCTATTGTTCAGAACTGTCTCACTGAGCAACATTACAGATACTCCAAACATTAGAGACTATTTCAGGAGAATGCTTTAGGTTGCTATGCATCATCATAAAACATAGTAAATATCAAAGGCACAGGATGTCTCCTCCAAATAGATACTTGTTTAATACACTCATAAAGTGCAAGACAGTAGTCAAGGCAATGTAATTATGATTTTGATGGCTGTTACTAAGTTAGGTCAACTCAGAAAAAGTTGTAGCTGATTGACTAAGGGCGTTTATACACAACCCCTAAGCTCCGCCGCAAATGGCTGCAAGCTCCGGACCTTAAAAATGTTTCCCCACCAGCTCCGGAGTTTGCAGACAATTAAGTGTGACCCCGCCCACCTAAGCGCGACCCAGCACACTTTTCTTGTACCTGCTCTTTGATGGTGAAAAATATTTGATGCGGAGAGTGCCTGAGCTCTCCTCGCTTCTTTCTGTTGTTTTTCTTTTGCCTCCGCCCCTTAAAGAGGAACCAGGAAGTAAACGGAGGTCGGAGCAACTTCCACCAGCACCGGAGGTAAGCCTTTATTCTTTTGTCCCTGTCTATGGCTTTTTTTTTTCTCCCTCCCCTCACGCAGACAGAACAAAGAAGTGCGGAGCGGGTGGGGACGGAGGAACAGCAACGAACCCTCAAGATCTCTGGTCCGAATTTAAGGGACCAGCGGATCTTAGGAGTCGTGTAAAAAGGCCCTAAGTGGAGATGTACAAAGACAACCCTTTGATTGAGAATTTAGAAACAGTGAATTGTTGAGGAGTATTCTCAGAGTACAAATTGATGTGGGGATACATACTTTAGCAGGCAGAAGTTCAAAGTCTTCCACCAGTTTCCAATACCCAACATTATCAGTTGGTGACTATCTACATTGTCCAGACAATGGATGAATTTATTTCTGGATATTGTTTATTTGGTCACAGTTTCAAAGTGGTTATTGCATTTTCAACTGGTAACTTATATTTATCCAAACATACCACTATCATCTAGAGATGTGAAGGGTGGTGCGTGAAACATGCCTCCATCAACACTTTGTCAACAGGACAAATGTCAATTATAGAACCATAGAATGTTTGAGTTAAAGGGGACCACTTGCTTAATGCTAGAAATCCTCACCCATCTCATCCTCCTAGGCAAGGCTGAAGACCTGCAGCATTATTCTCCCCGTACTTGCACAAAACCTCAGTACCTGCTACTTGGCTGCAGGGACTTTAAAGACTAGAAAAATCAGCATAACTGGAAGTGTCTTCTTGAACCATCAACCATGCACATCTTACAGGCGTTTAAAATTCTCCATTGAGGCATCCCTGTGACGGCAACCTGGACTGATGGGAAAGGGGGGGTTAGTAATTGTTCTTCACACGGATAGTTGCCTTTCTCTCTCTGGTTGTGTGTGTGTACCAATACAGGAGGGATCTGAAAGCAATTAATGTTGCTTATCAGGGATTATGTCAAATTATTCCAAGTAGTTTGTGTGCCCAACAGGTTTCAGGTTGCCCACATCTGGAGTATGGTACATAGTGTCCAGAGAATATATACACAACAGAAAGGAGCTTCCCCTCAAGCTCACTCTGGTTTCCCTGAAGCTCAAACTGTTGAAAGTCCTCCTGTTCTAGCATTTTCTCTGATTTAATTATGGCATTTGTAGAACAACCAGAGAATCCATTTGGATGAAGAGGGGTTTAAGAAAGACTTGAAACTTTCAAAAGGAGTAGGATGCCTTGATCTGGTAAAGGTGATGTGAATGGAAGAGATATTTGGAAATATCTTAGCAAAGAGTTGCAGGTTGTTAGTACACACACACACACACACACACACACACACACACACACACACACACACACACACACATTGACAATGCTTCTCTGAAGCTTGCTTTAGTATCCTTGCACTGTTCCACGTGGGCAGAGTGGGTGGAATATTTTAGCCAGATTTTTTTCCCACTTACAACATTGCACCTTTCTGCAGCTTCTTTCCTGTTACATTTCCCACTTGGTGACTTGCTGAGCTCTGAAACACTGTCAAGTGTCAGTTGTCAAATAATGTCAACTGTCAGGTACCAAAATCAAATATTGAAGTCAAATGTGAGATACTGACATCAAATAGCATCTGACGTTTTCTTTTAAAAAAATCCCCATGGCTGAGAGCTTTCTTTTCTAGCCTGCAAATGGTTCTCTAAATCGTTTTGTAAGAAACAGAAGCCCATTGTTTTGGTACATGATTGCACATTTCTCAAAATATGGATTGAACAGTAATGGGGTGGGGGAGAATGCCTATACATCATTCAGATACTCATTTTCAACTTGGTTCACTCCAGCTAGGAAAATAATATTTGTTGCCATACAACAAAGTTTGTTGTTGCTGCAGGTGAAAAGGGGGGGGGTTACTAATATGGGATTAATAGGAATAGTCTCATGGTATCTTGGTTTCCAGGTATTAATTAGAAATAGAATCAGGCACAACAGACCTGGCATAGCATCCTAGATTATTTACCAATGGCATTATTTGTTAGTTACATTTATATCCTGACTTTCCTCCCATAAGCACCAGGGAAGGTGCATATCCTTCCTCTTTTACCTCCACAACAAACCTGTGACAGAGGTCAGAGTGTGAGAGAGTGACTTGTCCAAGGACACCAAATATATTTGATAACTCGGTTAGGAGAACTGGAACGTGACCTCCTAAGTCCTAGTCTGACACTCTACATTCTGAACTCAGTGTTCCTGTTTATAGCATCAACTTAACCACAAACTCATTGCATTACCTTAGGTAGCACCTGTGTCTTGCTGCAGCCTGCCCCTTCGCACCAGACCACTGAGCCATTCTGAACATGGCCAGTCTCACTTAAGTTTGGAAACTAAGCAGAGACTGGTTAGTACTTAGATGGGAGACCATGAGGAGTCACATGATAGAACTTTGCTGCTACTCAGAGCTGACAATATTGGGATGCACTAGCCTATGCTCCTGTGTACCTATGCCAACCAGGAAAAGAATTGAAATTTGGGCTCACCCGACTCCTGCTATCACACACAAACCCAGTGTCCTGTCTCTGTCCTATCCCTGTCCTTCTTCCTCCCTATTTGCCTGTTTGCATGCTCCCTTCAAGCAATTGATTAGGGACAAAATCAAGGAAAAATCTGGCCTCCCTTTACCTTATCTTCTCTTCAAAGGAAGGATGAAGTCATGGACGGTCCCAAGGGAGGAGACAAGTGAATGGGTAGAGGTGACAATGGCAAGGATGGAGATAAATGGATAATTTACCACTTCCAGCACCTCACCATCATGATCTGAGGTAGCCATCTCACTCAGTGTCATGGTAAACTTAAGCATTCTCTGATCAGAGTCGGTGCACACCAGGTGCAGGGGAACTTCCAGTTTCCAGATACAGGTACTAGAGATGGGCACGACTTAGCGGTATTCCCGTTTCCGTTTCCGTTACTCGGTTCCGTTACTCTACGGAAACGGTAACGGGAATTACTCCCCCAGACTTCGAGCTCGAACCGACGAACGAACAATTTTGGTCTGATTTGTCGTGCTCGTTCCTTGCATCGCGAGATCGCGCGATGCCACACGCGGCACAGAAAAAAAGTTTTTAAAAGTTAAAAAAACCCGGTTCCCGGCCGAAAAGCAGGCGGGAAAATGCCTGCCGTGCCTCAGGGCACCTACCAGAGGGGTTGTTTCTGGAGGTCCCCGGCCTCCCCCCTCATCCCCCGTCCTCGGCTGCTCTGGTGGGACTCGCCGCAGGCTCGCAGCCAGCAAAAAGCCCAGTCTCGCCGGCCGCCGGCCACCGCAATTAAAGCGCAAGCAAGCGGCACGGACGGCACAGGAAAAAACTTTTAAACTCTCCCCCCACCCATTCCCAGGCCAAAAAAGCAGGCGGAAAAATGCCTGCTTGACTAAGGGCGCAGGGCACCTACCGGAGGGGTGGTTTCTGGAGGGGGGGTCCCGCCTCCCCCCCGTCCTGGGCAGCCGGACTCGCGAGTCGCCATCGCCAAAACCCTCAAACCAGTGCGTTCAGTTCTTACAACAGAATTTGACCAGCCTTCTCTCTCTCTTTCTTTCTTTCTTTCTCTCTCTTAAGAGGGTGTTCCACAACTAGGGTGCCACACTGGAAACGCCCCTGCTCTGCCTCTCCGCACTGCAACAAAGACCCTGTTGCCTAAGTTACACCACATAAGACTGAGGACATCAACAGTAGTGTTGGGCGGGGGATCCAAAATGGGGCGGCGAACGCAATATTGTTTTTGAAATCGTGGTCCAAAAACACACAAGCACAACAGAAACACGCGAAAATTTATAAACTGCCAGATTTTTCACAGTAGCAGTGGGTTTTTTCTTGCAACAAAATGTCTCTCCTCTCCTCCTCTGTCCTCCATTGATTTTATTTTATTTTATTTTATTTACACCTGCGCAGTGCGCAATGATGGGCTGGCCAAGTGGCCAGCCATGTGGGAGTGCACAACCATGCAAATTTCTGGAGCCATCCCACCAGTCGCATGGCCACTTGGCCATGGAGACTTCTGGGATGTGCCAAAAAGCCCCCTAAAACCTGCCCTAGCCCTAACCCTAACCCTTGACTCCGTACCCATACGTCACAGACTGTCTTCTTAGTGGGTCAGAGAGGCACCCAGAGGTGCAACCCACTAGCCCACCGTAACCTTACCCGTCACTAGCCTAACCCTAGCTCTTGCACTAAGGCACCTTAAAGCCAGATCTACTTGCTTGCATTGCACTACACGCAGCAAGTACAATTCCCTTCTGTGTGAGACATGGTGGTGCCAGAGCCTTGTGAAGGGCAGGTATGACCCTATCACTCTCACACTGGTCTCACTGTCTGCACATTATGTTATGCAATATCCATATGGCTATTGCATAGCATTTTGCAGCAGCAGCAGGTGAGGAAGGGAGACCCCCATGTAGAGGGGTGTCTCTTGGAGCCTGCTTCCCCTTCCTAGTGGCAGGAGGCACCCACGGGTGCCTCCAGGAGCCCACTTTCCCTTTATAGCGGGCCAGAGGAGGCACCCACCCCACAGAGGTGCCTCCAGGAGCCCGCTACCCCCCCAAAAAAACCAGTACTAACGACAACGAAAAAATGAAAAAACGAACCGACTAATTTTTGCGAATTTTCGCGAAAACCGGAAACGACCCGAAATGGGACTGGCCCGACTAACGACAACTCGAAAAAATTTTTTTTCAAGTCGTGCCCATCTCTACTTGGAGCCTGCTTCCCCTTCCTAGTGGCAGGAGGCACCCACGGGTGCCTCCAGGAGCCCACTTTCCCTTTATAGCGGGCCAGAGGAGGCACCCACCCCACAGAGGTGCCTCCAGGAGCCCGCTACCCCCCAAAAAAAACCAGTACTAACGACAACGAAAAAATGAAAAAACGAACCGACTAATTTTTGCGAATTTTCGCGAAAACCGGAAACGACCCGAAATGGGACTGGCCCGACTAACGACAACTCGAAAAATTTTTTTTTCAAGTCGTGCCCATCTCTAACAGGTACTTAGGCTTACAACTCCCACAAATCACATGCAGCATGTCCAAATAGGAGGGGGCTTTGAGAGTTGCAGTCCAAAACGCATGTATGGCCGAATGTTCCCCATTTCTGGTCATACAATACAACAATGGAGATGAGGCCACTAATGTAGGCCAACTTCTTCATCTCTATGTACTCTGTATGTGTAGAAAACAAGCAAGGAGCACTGACAAATGTGTAAACGTAAACACACCCTATGTCTATTCATTCATGTGAGTGATAAGGTGAAGAAAGGGGCATGTTTCATTCATAAAGGTTTTACATATCTGGATGGATCATATTCTATCATTAGCACCAAGGATATGGCTATTAGCTGTCTTATTGCTAAGGTCTTAACTTCTTTCCTTGAATCCCTGGTACATTAGGGAATAGTCTATTGTATCATGTTGTGTCTTTCCTTGTTAGCATAATAAGTATTCCCATTACAGAGTTTCAAAAGCTGCATTTTTAAATTCCCACGACTTTCCTATGCAACCGTCTCTCCTTAGCAGAGCCAGATTCTCCCTATCTCCTAAAAATTCAACTGAAAACTCTCTCTCTCTCACACACACACACACATTCTCTCTCTCTCTCTCTCTCTCTCTCTCTCTCTCTCTCTCTCTCTCTCTCTCTCTCTCTCTCTCTCTCTCTCTCTCTCTCTCTGGCAATGCTAATATCCTCCTTAGTTGGAGACACCCTGTAATTGTATGTAGTAGACATGCCTCTACACACCTTCTTTAATTAGCAGTCAAGTAAACCATGTGAAGGGTTGATCCTTTGCCAACTTATCTGACAGTTTTTGTGCCTCTTTGGTATTTTCCAGTCTAGCGATATATTATCAACACACAAAGGAAAACAAGGTAACAGAAGGAGTCTTTTATTTAGCAGTTAAGGCCACAAGATCCAATCTGATGCAGAGGTTTCAGTGAAGGAGACCTTGGCTGAAATTCCCACTTGGCCATGGAAATTCACCTGAAAAATGGAAATCCTTCAGGGCTAATTGTGAGCTGCTGTTGCCACAGGTGCTTTTCTCAGGTCCCACAATTTTCAAACTAGCTTGCCTTGTTTTGTGACTGGTCTTCACACCATAAGGATGTTCTTCCTTTTCAAATTAGATTTTTCAGACTCCAGACTTTCATGTCTCTTGAACACTGAAACAATTTCAACTCCAGCAACAGGTGTTTGCTCACGTACAGCTCAGGACTTAGTTGAAAAACAAAAATTACATCCTATGCACATCAAAACTTCTAATACCACTACCACCACCACCACCACCTGTACCTGTACCACTGTGTCGCTGTGCTACCAGCAGTTATAAAGGGAATCATGTTACTCATGTTCATGTTAGTTAAATGGATGCTAAGAATACATGGAGCATCCTAATAAATATAAAACTCTGTTCAACAAAATGATCCGTTTCATATCTTTTTCCTTTTTATGAAAGGAGACTATTCCAGATTTCCTTAGGTTTCCTTAGGATGTCATTACATAAGGGATTAATCCTGTATTTTCTCTTTCGAGTATATAAAATGCAGGCCAACTCATCAACTTCTGTCCTGGGAGATAAAGCTTCTGTGTGTGGTCAGCTAAGCCAACCCGACCTCTTCCTTGAATATTCCTTGGTAACAACAGTACCTCTTAGGTGGCCTATTAAAATTGGAACGGTAGCACCTTCTATCACAGGGCTGTTGAGAAGCAAATGATAAAGAGATTTATAAAAAACGAAATGCCTGCAATGCAATGAGAACTAGAATCCTACTTCCTAGATGTTGCTTGCTTGTGCTTCCATTCCTGAATGGAACGGCACACCCAGGGTTATGAATAAAGCAATTTGAGCTCACTTATGCAGTGGGAACATATTTTCATGTCTTATTGATCTGCATTATTTGAAGCATTTTGCATTCATTGAATGCAAATGAGGTGAACTGCAAGATGAAGCAGAGTGTTATAAAAGAAATATGGACAAACCATTTCCACTTAAAATGAAATAGTCTTAATTGTACTGGACTGTGTATTATCCCTCATTACTGTAAGCCGCCTTGGGTCCTTTTCCAAGGAGAAAGGTGAGGTAAAATATTCTAAAATAAATAAATAAATAAATAAATAAAATAAATAAATAAATAAATAAATAAATAAATAAATAAAAAGGAGACACTTTGCAGTAGTAGCAAACGAGAGAGAAACTGAGAAAATAGTATATTCCTTGAGGCCACAGCATGTTTATGGTTTGCCTTGCTCTCCTTTGGATGGATGGATTGATTTTTTTTTTAGTCTGTGTCACTGTTTTTGACTCAAAGAGGCCTTTCCATCCCAGTTTTGAACAATTTTTTAAAAAAACATCTGCAAGAAATTATGTATTGAAATGCATATCTTAAAATATGCTTCCTTTCAACATATTCACTTCTAAAAGTACTTTAAAAACATTTTAAAATATACTGCCAGATTTTTCCCGAGACAATGGCCTTGTCACAACATCTGGAATATTAAAACACCAGTAGACAGGATGAGCAACCAGTGGCTTTCTAAGAGTGTTGTGGCTCAGTGGTTAAACTGCTGTGCTACAGCCAAAACTGTGCTCTCAACCTGGGGTTCAATCCCAGGTAGTCGGCTCATGGTTGACTTAGCCTTCTATCCTTCCAAGATTGCAAAATGAGTACCCAGCTTGCGGGGGGGGGGACGACGACACAATCTGTAGGCTGCATAAATCAATTGTAAACTACCCAGAGAGTTCTTTAAGGGCTATGGGGTAGTATATAAGCAACAAGCTTTGCTTTTTCTAGAAAGTTCCATAATCTCCCAACAAGAGAGTCCTGACAAAGGCGGATGTAACCAACAACCTATGCAGGGCCACAAGTTCTCCACACTAGTTCTCATGCCATTGTGCACATGTCTATTCCAAATTAAATGCCTCTTATATTAGAGGGACACAATTCCAGCAGAAACAAAAGCAAGACAAGAACAAAGGTGTCCTGGCACCTTTGAGACTGATCGGCTTAGTCTCAGATTTGATATCCATGGAAATGAATGTGTTTAATCTTAAAGGTGACACAACACTGGTTTTTGTTATCGTCGTTGGTAAAGCAGACCTTTCTGTCTGGAAATCCGGCTTAATGGAATCCTGTCCTTAAGCCCTGATGATGACTGATCAAAGCAAGTAAGGCCCTTTGTACACAACCCCTAAACTCCCCAGCAAATGGCTGCCAGCTCTGGAGCTTACAATTGTTTCCCCACCAGCTCCGGAGTTTGCAGGAAATTAAGTGCGACCACACCCACCTAAGCGTGTCCCAGCGCACTTTTCTTGTACCTTCTTTAGAAGGGTGAAAATCCCCAGGTCCGGATTTAATCTGGTGAGTGCGGGACTCTCCTCGCTTCTGTTTTTTTTTTTTGCCTCCCGCCCCTTTAAGAGAAGGGGCGGGAGGCCAAAAAAAAAAAAACCCAGAAGAAAAGGAATCAGGACGACGGGGCTTCGACCGGCTTCGGAGGTGAGCCTGCATTTTTTCCTCTCTTTCTTCCTCCCTCCCCTCACGCAGACAGGATCAAGGAAGTGCGGAGGGGTGGGGACGCAGGAAGAGCAACGAACCCCCAAGATCCCTGGTCCGAATTTAAGTGGCTAGCGGATCTTAGGGGGTCGTGTGAAAAGGCCCTAAATTCGCAGTTCTGGCCCTACCATGGGGCATAGTGAGGAAGCGGTGTCAGGCGGATTTGAGAAGGCATGAAAAGTGGCAAATGTTTGCATATTTCTATTACTGTAGTTTTAAGGTGAGAAATATGATAATGTATCATCCCCCATGTTTCAAAATAATGTGGCTTCCTTTGGTTATTATACACCTTTCCTTGGCTGTGGGTGGCATTTACTTTTCTCTCTCGGTCAGCAAAGTATTGCGGCATGGCCTTGCTTATTATCAAACTCTGAGAGATGAAAGAATGCCCCGTTGAGATACACACAACCCAGCTGTTAAGGATTTTCACCTTCTAATGATGGGTTACCTATAATATCTGTGTCTGCCTCCAGACTTCTAAGGGATAAAGTCAGCCTTCAAAGCCCTCTGTCTGAATCAGAGAATCCAGCCGTTTCCCTGCCTTCTTCCTTATTCGATTCTTTTGAAATCTAATGTCCTTCCTGTCAAGTGTGTGAAGCCATTTGCAAATTTGGGCAAGTTATTATAAAATGTTCCAGACCAAACCAAATTCCCACCCACCTCTAACCAAAAAGGCTGGTACAGCTGCTGGCTTCTTTGCTACATCTCTGAAAGCTCTCTCTCTCTCTCTCTCTCTCTCTCTCTCCTTTTCTGTTCAATCCACAGACAAGCAGGAAGAGCCTGCCATTCACCAGTCACTTCTCACTTTGAAGGATGGCATTCTGAAAAAGAGACAGCACGTTTTTGTGCTCTCCGATTACGTGTTGTGTCAGGCCGTGGGATGTGATCAGATGCAGAAGAATGCCTGCCTTGTCTGGGGAGACAAATGCAACCACTTGCAATGCTCTTTATAATACCATTTCATTTCCCTGTCCGCCTGCCTGCCTCCCTGCCTCCCTGCCTCCCTGTCCATGGAGGCTCGAAATAGCTAGCTAACAAAAGCCCATAAAGTCTTGAGGCACTGTAAAGATTAGAGATGGGCACGAAATGAGCAATTTTTAGTTGTCATTTTTGTTTTTTGTTTCATTATTCAACGAAAACGAAATGAAATTTTTTTAAAAAACAAAATGAAAATGAAAACGAAACGACCAAATTTGCCGTGTTTTTCGTTTTCGTTGCAGCAGATGCATTGAACTAAAAAGAATGCTAACGAAACAGCAATTTTTCGTTTTTCGTTTTCGTTTTTTCATTTTGTTGCGTAACGAAACGAAAACAATTTTTTTGCAAAAAAAGTCACGAAAACGAAAACGAACCGAAACGGACCCCTAAACAACCAAACGATAAACAAAACACCATTTTTTTGAGTCGTGCCCATCTCTAGTAAAGATTTTTAAAACTTTACTTGGCCTTAGATTATATAAGTACACCCCCTTCACCAAAAAGAGGATTCTAGGAATGGTAACTTTTCTAAATTCTGCAGATGAGCATTTGCTATAGCCAATCAGCCGTGGCTTTATGAGAGTTCATTACTGATTCTCACTCTTGGTTCTCCTTAACCATTTTTTTCTGTTTCACCTGTCTGAGCAGCACAAGGTAAATAAAACTAGGCCTTCTTTTATTTTCCAACAATGTTATATCCTAGTGTCATTTTGAAATATTTTGGAAACGGGAAGGTATGGCTAAAGAAAGTTCCACCATGCAGCTTGGAGGACCGCAAACCAAGGAGGGCCCTGCCATATGACAATGTTAAATATAATATAATTTAATTTAATTTAATCTGTTTTTTAGACCAATAGAATACGACTATCCTGCTGGTGTATGTTGTCTTTTGTTATTTTGTTATTGATTGTGTTAGTTAATTTTGTATGCATAAAAGAAGGAACTCTGGGCTATTTACAACAATACAATAAATCAATAATAGTACTGTGTGTGTGTGTGTGTGTGTGTGTGTGTGTATGCATGTGCATGCACGCACACACACACACACATGTGCACACACACACACACACACACACACACACAGAGAGAGAGAGAGAGAGAGAGAGAGAGAGAGAGAGAGAGAGAGAGAGAGAGAGAGAGAGAGAGAGAGAGTACTATTATTGATTTATTGTATTGTTGTAAATAGCCCAGAGTTCCTTCTGGAAGACAGGCAGCATCTAAATGTATCACTAACTAACTAACTAACTAACTAACTAACTAACTAACTAACTAACTAACTAACTAACTAACTAAATAAATAAATAATAAATAAATAAATAAATAAATCATGTGACTAGAGACTCTTCCATAAAGCTATGCCATGCCTTTGAGGCCACTATTGAACCGGCCCTCTGTTTGGTCCCCCTGCAAACAGAGGAAACAATGAGGACCTCCAAACATGAGGAAAGGTCTGGAGCTGTTCATTTTCCCCCAGCAGTCTGGTATTGCTACTTGCCTTACTTTGACCTCCTGTCTTGTATGCGAGAGCCCTCTCCACTGAATTGCTGTCATGCCCATACTGTCTTCCTTAGGCTGCTGATCTGACAGCAAAAAGGACTAGGCATGGTTATTATGTTTGTTTGTTTCCTAAAGCACACCCTCACCTACAAACTAGGAACAATTTTTTGTGAGTGGCTATAAAAGCTATCATCTCACTGTGGAGTCATCTATCGCAAGCAGATGTAACAGGTAAGAATCCTCAGCTGAAGCTTTCTTTTGTATGGCTAAAGAGTTCATCTTCCGCAATTTGATGCGGAAAATACTGTAACGGGTAAAAGGAAGCCTCGTTGATATTATTGTTCTGAAACAAAGATTGACAGGAATAAGATTAAATATTTTTCATGTCAGAACTGTGCATGCTCAGTAGTTACAGTGGAAAAGGCAATCGGAGTATCCTGATTTTTTTTTATTATTTTATTTTATTTTATTTTATTTTATTTTTTGCAGAGCTCACAGGTACTTTATAAGTCAGCTATAGAAGCACAGCACAGAGACTGCCCACCCAGGGCCACCCACCCATTTCTGTTGTTGCCATTTGTTGTGTTCAATATGTCAAATAAATTGTGGGTACCGAAGCATGCAGCCAGTCCCGGTAAATTGGGAGATTACAGTATGTTAAGAATATTATTGTAGCTGGTGCACTGCAGAAGTAGGCATAGCTGTGACTGGCCGAACGATTATGGTCAGCAGGAAGAAGATTAATTTCATTTATGTTCATTGTCCTGTCTCACTAGTTTCCTGTCCTCTTTTTCCCCCTCTCTCCCCTCTTTTGGTCTGTTATCTCCAGTGAGCTGCTGCTGTCACTCTCAATTCACTTGCTGCCCAGATAAGTGTTATCTCAGGGATCTATCTATGCATCTTCTCAATATGACCTTCCATCCCTTCATCCCCACCTCTTCCAGCAGAGCTGCAATCACTTCACAAATGCTAAACTATGAAAGAAGGGCAACATTAAAATGGGAGTGCTAAGTATGCAGGCAATTTTGTACATAAATAAATCATTCCACAAAGGATGATATCTGCTTACCAATGGAATTTTTCACAGTGTCCCTCAAGAATAATGATGTGCGTTAAGCCAGTTCCAACTTATGCTGACACACCCAGGGTTTTCTAGTTATAAAGTGCTTGCAAGTGACTTTTATACATTTGTTTATTTACTTATTTTAAACATTTTCTCCAGGATTTTTAATGCCAAGGCTCAAGGGCATCTTACAAAATGGCAATGTAAACAACCCCCATGGCTGTCAACCATCCACATAAGAATAATTAAAAGAAAATTACATCAGTAAAGATGACAACAGCACTATGAAAAATGTTGAATATAATGAAACTAGGAAAAAACAGTTTATCTGTCTTAACTGCACAAGCGTACAGGAATAAATCATCCTTGCATCTCTTCCTGAAGGCCAAGAGCAAGAGGGCTGCCTTTTAAATTGTGGTCAGTCCTTCTGGAGCACTGAGATTGGGTGCCATGAATTTGTGTGCTTATCTGCAGGCTACGTTTCAGCCAGAAGGTTCTCAAAAGCTGTTGACAAAGGTACACTCAGATGTACAGGCATGTTGTATTGCCATCATAAGGATGGAGCTCCCAGAAAGACTCTATGCATTGGAGAAGATCTCTTCTGTTGGGTTGTTAAGAGGTAGCCTAGGAGAATCCCTGATGCAAGAAAGATGTGCCTATTAGGAAAGCAGCTGGTATTTCTTTATTTATCCTGAGTAGGTGGTTGTTTGTTTGGAGGATCATTCTCTTAGGACCACTGTTCTGAGATGTCCCAAGTTTGTTGTCTATGCAGATCAGTGAAGCATGAAGAGCGCAGACCCTCAATCCAGGATGAAGTATAAGGTTAGTAGAGCTAAGTTTGCATTAACCTGATTTATTAACTTAAAGACAGTTAACAAATCAAAGCAACACAGTAACATAATATAATTGCACTTTAAAAGTAAGCAGCAAAATAAACAGCTTGGGTTGCTTGCAACCTTGGTTTTAGAATGAGAAACAGCACAATGACATTTAGGCATGACCACATTCTACATTTTCCTCCGAAAGGTAAGTGCAGAGAATATGTCTCATGGTTACATGAAGACATTCAGGGGAGTGTAACCCTTCTCACCCCTTTTTTCCTAGTCCTCTTAAAAGCGTCACCATGGGTATTTGTACACGACCCCTAAACTCCGCCACAAATGGCTCCCAGCTCCGGAGCTTAAAATTGTTTCCCCACCAGCTCTGGAGTTTACAGATAATGAAGTGCGACCACACCCACCTAAGCACGTCCCAGCGCACTTTTCAGGTACCTGCTCTCCAGAGATGAAAATTCCTGATGCGGATATAACAGTAGTGAATGCCGGGCTCTCCTTGCTTCTGTTTGTTCTTTTTTTGCCCCCCACCCCTTTAAGAGATCTGAATGCAGTGCTGGGACGGCAGAACAGAGGTGAGCGGCATTCTTTTCTTCCTTTTTTTCTCCCTCCCCTCACGCAGCCAGCCGCCAGGAGTGCGGAGGGGGTGGGAACGCAGGAACAGCGACAAACCCCTAAGATCTCTGGTCCGAATTTAAGTAGCCAGCGGATCTTAGGGGTCGTGTGAAAAGGCCCTTTGTCTGTTCTGCCTAAAGGGGCATTCAGTCTAAGAAAGGCATTCTTTTAAAAGAAATCAACCCAAGTACTGGCTCAGGTAAAGTTATTAGAATAAGCAAGTAAGGTAGAGTAAGGAACTAGGTTTTAAACAACACAAATCCACACGTTAATTTTCTACCTCTTTTTTTAAAAGATGGTCCACTATTATATGTACTGCAACTACACATCAGGTCCTCTGTGCAGCTAAATATGGCTAGCCAACCTGAGTGACACTCAATTTACATCCACTCAAAGGAGTCCTCAGAGGAGTCTACAATTCACAAATCTTAAAAAGGTAGAGCAGAGCGCTTGGAGCAACCCAGCAACAGGTAGCACATGGAAAGCAAACCAAGCAGGTAAAAGTATGGCTTCATCGCTGTTTCTGCATCATTGTCTGGTGACATATTGCATTTCTATTTAAATTATTCCAGCCAGAATTGAACTGAAGAGTTGTACCTGTGCAAGCGCAATAGCACAACCCAGAATGGTGCATAACGATTACAAAATGAGCCCACGAGCAAATTGCTAGACGTGGGTCAAGTCACACAACTATAGCATACCAATAGGATTTACTCAGGGATTTATCTACAAAATAACCACAACTAAATCACAATCATTTAGCTCATCCAGAAATGTGTCTTTTTCGCAATGAAACTATTGATCAAATGCATCCTTGCATAAGTGAAGTGATAGGTATAAGTCATCGTGGCAAATTGTTGCTTATTGATGAGGTGCAAGTTGTGTTCCTGAACACGTACTTGATCATGCCATCGCTATGGGACAAGGAACATAGTATATACAGTAGGACCCCCATATCCACTGATTCATTATCCACTGATTCAGTTATCCATGGTTTGCAGAAAATAACTAAATAAGTAATTCAGCAGCTGCAAAGCAAGCTTCTGTCACAGATAGCAGCTATAAAGAAAGCTGCTGTCATAAAACAGCAGTGTAAAGCAAGCTACTGTCACAAACAGCAGCCATAAAGCAAGCTACTGTCTCAAAACTGCAGCAAAACTACTATCATGAAACAGCAGTTTGGGGTTGGGGGTGGTGTTCTCTCTTATCCATGGATTTCATTATCCATGGGTAGGCCTGGAACCAATCCCCAGTGGATACCGGTGTCCTAGTGTACCTTGTTAATAAGTGGAAATTTGCCATTGCAACTTACATCATTTCATTAAGCAGCTAGTACAGTTGCCCCCTGCCCTTTTGCGGTTCATATAGTGTGGTCCAAACAAACAAATCACACTGGAGTACTTAAGTATTTTGTTGTCATTGTAGTTTGTATGCACAGTGTTTACAAGAGTCACTGCAACCAGGGTAGGGCTCTCTCTGTGTAGAACTGAGTCTGTGCTGATATATACCCACTGCAGAACAATTCCTGTGAGCAGAACTAAGACTTATAGGGTTATTTCATAATGCACAGTTCAGGTAGGGGTGGGTTTTTTTTTAACTTCTGAAACTTTGTTGGTGCCATTCATGTCGTTATCCCACACAGAGACCAACCACAATATTTTTGCTTCCTCTTGCCCTCAACAGACGATCTTTGTCTGGTAGCCTTGAAACGAGTGAGCAGGACTCATAGCTTTCCAGGGGTTTCCCACAAAATGGCTATTCATTTGTTGGCCTTTCCTCCGCTTGCCATCAACAACGTCATTGTTGAGTTGAAAGCAGCTTAGGCTGAGGCAGGATTTTCATCCCCATCTTGGTTTAAGCACAGAGAGGTCTCTGATCTCCAGGCTGTGACAATTTAAGGTCCAATTCATTTCACTCTGGCCTCAGCAGTTCACTCAGTGTGCCATCTTCTTTCCTTTTGTCCAGGAAAGAAATTCATTTCATACCCTGATAGATAATGCTGAAAAAGGAGGTGGTTTTGCATGGCAGCTCCTGGAATATCCAGCCAACACAGACAAATGAGTGTTCCAGCTTCTGCAGAGGAGCCAAGCATCCATCATTAACTCTAGTTTATGGTGCAGCCATCAGAGCACCATGTACTTCAGAGTGAATATCATGACAACTGCTTTAGAAATGGTGTTTGTTCTACCCGTTGTGTTCCTTGTATGGCTGTTCTAACAACAACATCCCAGAGAGATGGGAAACTCACCAAGGCCTAGCCTGTAGTATCTTACTTATGCATACCCGCATAGTATGTGACTGCTCCATTTCCTACACACTTGAAGCCTGAGAGAACTCAAGGTTATATATCAGATAGAGTTTAGTTTGGAATGAATAAAACTGTGTGTTGCTCTTACCCCACCTCACTCTTTTCGGTGGCAGGGCTTGAGGGTCATCTCCACTGGTCAGAATCTAATGCTCTGTGGACAGAAACAGGCTTTCAGGCTAGATTCATTCTTCTGTGGTTTAGCATGAGAAGAACAAACTACATTGTGCTTGATCTCCTTCCTGCCATTCTCCACAAGGAGTCTAGATATACAGTATTTGCTTGCATTTTTACTTAACTACAGCTTATCACACCATCTGAATAGGGCACAAACCAGCAAAATGGTGGTTCATATTGACTTGTGGTACCTTAACGTTGAACTTCTAAACTCTTCCCAAATGAACCATGAATTGGTTCACTAGTTCATTGGTGTATTTTTTTTTCTAAGCCAGGCAACAGGCTATCTTTTATTTATCTAAGTTTGGGTTTTCTGGTTTGGACGTATACAAACTGACCCAAATCAACAAACCTCTGATTTTCCATAAACTTCCTGGTTAGTTTTTTTAAATTATCATTTTCTGCTCATCTTTACATATGAGTCAATAGACTATGGCTTGTCTTAATTGTGGTGTTTTGGAACAAGTCAGCTGCAAACCATGGTTTACATTTCTGTGATTCAAAGTAAAACATAATTTACATTAACTGTAATTTGTGAGATGAACTTGGCAGAACACAATGTTACACTTTCTGAACTCCTCTTATACCAAAGAATATGAAAGACTACATGAATCTACTGTGCTCCATTTTCACCAAGCTAAATTGCCCTAGTCCAGTGGTTCCCAGCCTGGGCAGCCCAGGTGTCCTTGGACTACAGCTCCCAGAAACCCCAGATAGCACAGGTGGTGGTGAAGCCTTCTGGGAATTGGAGTCCAAGAACATCTGAATTATTCAAGGCTGGGAATTACTGCTCTAGCGTGATGTTCACACAAGGCCTCTTGAGCAGCATGCAAATCATGGGACTCAACATGAGCTGTCATGATGCATGGGAATTTGGGGAAGAAAGACCTTTCAGTCCCATCATTTGGTGGGAATTCTGCACACCAATTTATGGGACTGGGAGACATCAAACAACAGGAGATAGAGTAACCCTCTTACTTCTGTACCATTCCCATGCAATTTCTTCACACTTCTGCAAGGCACCCAGATGCAACCATTTTGAGTCATAAGGATGCCTTATGACTTGTAAGGGTGCTTGGGGGAATCAGTCCCTATGGAGACAACCTTCATTAAAAAGTGTCTGGAGGAAGCCTCTGTAAGATTTGTTTTCCCTGCATACCCTTGTGAATCACAGGGAAACTTTGCCATTCACAAAGGGTACCTTTCAGAGGCAGAAGGAGGTGGCAAGCAACAGTTTGAAAGTATAGGGGCTGCTCTGCCACCGGATGTTTTCCAGTCCCATAATGTGGCTGTGGGGTTCCTGTTAGATGATGGGATTGACAGTCCCCCCCCCAAAAAAAAGTCCCACCCCTAGTTGTCACTTTCAAATCATGAAAACCCTTCCTGAGGCATAAAACAGAATGTTATGTTATATGTGCTGTAAAGTCACATCCAATTCACTGCCTTTTCAAGGTATGTGAAATTTCAAAGAGTGATTTTCTCCTGTACTCCCCCTCCCCCCAATTTCCATCGCCAAGAAGGATTTCAGTCCATGTCTCTTGCTTGTCTGTCATCTGATGCACAACACCATGTTGGCTCTTATAAAGTAGAATAATGTCTGGAAACTTTGAATTCTTAATTCTGGGAAGTTATATCATTGAGAGAGTGGTGATACTATTACTAAGATGTTACTAAACATTTTACCAGGATCAGAACTTTATTCTGTGTAGCTGTCATTTATTAGGCATGAAAGAAAGAAAGAAAGAAAGAAAGAAAGAAAGAAAGAAAGAAAGAAAGAAAGAAAGAAAGAAAGAAAGAAAGAAAGAAAGAAAGAAAGAAAGAAAGAAAGAAAGAAAGAAAGAAAAAGTTGTTAAAATAATTGGGCAGCACAATATAATAAAAATTATATTGCTTGCAACCAATTCCTGCATTTTCAGCAGTCTTTCCTTGATAGGTTATGGAACAACCCCATCCCTACTCTTTGGGCACTTCTTGAATTAATTTTGGATTTTATTTGGAGGTTTTAAAGGAAGGTTGCAAATGATGACCAAACAAGGATATGTTTGAACTAAAGAAGGAAGGGTGTAAGAAAGAGAGAGCCTTCAAATTTGTGGGAACAGCTGGTTGATAATCTGAAAGCATTTCCTTGCCAGAAATATTAAACTAGCATTGTATGATAGTTGATATGATGAAGGAAATCTCTCAGCTATGTATGCATTGCTAGCTGCTTTCAAGGTGGTATAATCTCCCATCATTCCCAGCTAATGTGTGTGTGTGTGTGTGTGTGTGTGTGTGTGTGTGTGTGTGTGTGTGTGTGTGTGTGTGTGTGTGTGTGTGTGTTGTGTCGTTACAGTCATGACCAACTCTTCGTAACTCCATGCCCATGGAGTTTTCTTGGCAGGAATACTGGATAGCCTTCAACAAATGAGCAAAAGTAAGCTGCCAATACACTAAGCCAGGTCTGCCCAAAGTCCAGCCCGGGGGCCAAATCCGCCCCGTCAGGCCATTCTGAGTGGCCTGCAGCTGGCTGGCCCACCCCTCCCTCCCCCTCCTTCACCCCATGTTTTCTTTTTAAAAAAATATTCTGCCAACACTGACACCACTGGGAAGCTTGGGCAGCTGGGTGGACGGGTGATCTGCCGCCACCAGCACCGCAGGGGAATGTGTGGGGGTGGGCAGTCCAGTGGGCCTCTGCCACCTCTGGGGAGCTTGGGGTGTGTGTGCAAGGTCGCACAGATCGCCTCTTCCAAGGGGTGACCGGTGGCCACGGCTCCCTGTGCTTCCTTTGGTTCCCACCTTGCTTCTTTCCTCCCTCCCTTGGTCCCCACCTCCCTCCCTCCCTCCCTTCCTTGTTTCCCACCTTCCTTCTTTCTTCTCTTGGTTTCCACCTTCCTCCCTCCCTCCCTTGGTCCCCGCCTTCCTTCCTGTGGGTGGGGTTGCAAGGGGTCAGTGGGTGGGGCTTATGGGTCAGTGGGTGGGGCTTGCAGTGGGGTGGCAGGGTCCGGGAGCAAGCGGCCCCTGACAAATTCTCAGCCACCAAATCTGGCTCTCCTTACAAAAAGTTTGGGCACCCCTGCACTAAGCCCTATATATAACAGGACCAAAATACTGCTCAGAAAACAAGGAATGGCTTCCAAATTCAAAATATTCATTCATTCATTCATTCATTCATTCATTCATTCATTCATTCATTTATAAAAGACTAAGAAGTCAATTTTGTACAGTGCTGAAGAAAACCGCATGGTTTGTTTTCCAAAAGTGTCCTCGTGTTCTATTGTTACATGAAACACTTTTCATGTACAAGCACTCTCTCAGAGGCTAGTTACTTTTTTATCTCTTTCATAAGAAATGCTCTCTCCAAAGCGGTATTTTTCATTCATGAGGCAAGAACAAAAATTCCTATTTTCTCTGATGAGTAGTTCTTACTCTTGAAAGACATTCTATATAAAAATAGCGTCCTTTTGAAAATAAGCTGCATTATTTCTTTAACACAATGCTATTAACCTGTTTGGGAGAAACTATATTGTTAGATCCAACGGAAGGTGCAACTACACTGGCAAGCTGAATCAGAGTGATTCAGCTTTGTGTCAGCTTGATTCTGTCTCTTTTGTGACTGCATTCAGTTTAGGTCACCCCACAAAGACTCCAGGTTGTTTCAGTGCTGTATTCACACTAACCCCTCAATCTGACATAGTTCAATTCAAACCCACTGCCCCTTTCCTCTGACACCTTTTCTTCCTGATCCCCAGGTCTCCTTTATGCTCTACTGTTTTTAAAAGTTGCATTGGTGGCAGGGGAAAAGGGACCGTTTTCCAAAGTTCTTCATACACATACAAACATCAACACATACCATGGAAACATTGTACTCTTATGAAGTTTGACTCTTTCCCCCTAATTTTGTATCCATTTCTATCCTTCTACTGTATTCTATTTCTATTCTTTTTTGTCTGTGCAGAGGTGATTGAATGCTAAACAACAGTAGCAGTGCTATACTATTGGATGCTTACCGTGTAGCATTCAGCTACATTTAGAGTTCCTACTTACGAATTTGTGCAGTGAAAGTAGAGACTTGCAAATACAGTGGTAGCTTGCATAAAGGAATTAATTCACTCCAAATGAAATTATGTTAAGCAGATTTTCCTTTATACAAATTTTCCATAGGAATGCATTGAAAACAGAGTAATCCCTAATTGCAACCATTTTTATGTTGTACAGATTCGCCCTATTGACGATTCTGTTAAGCAAATTTGCCCTATCTCCGTAATTTTTATGTTGTACAGATTTTATGTTATACAAACCATTTTTATTGACAGCACTGTGTTGACAGCAGGGAGTGGAGATTTGGTTCCCATCCTTCTTTTTCATCCAGCTCAGAACACAAATGGGTCTTCCAACACGGCTAACTTTTTTTTTTGGAGGGTGGGCTGGGGTTTGCCATTGATAGCACTGATGTAGGAGAGAGTCAATTTCCATTCTTCCTGTGGCTGGGAAAGGAAAAGGCATGCATTGTGCCATCTTCAACATGTAAGTTAGGACTTATTCTACTAGGCCTTTAATTTTATAAACAAACAAACAAAATGTACATAAAGCAAAGCAAAAGCAAAGTGTTATGCTTATATAATGCCCCGTACCACTTCAAGTAGTCTCTGGGTGGTTTACAGTTTTTTAATTACAGTATGCAGGTTAAACATTGCCCCCCCCCCCAGCAAGCTGGGTACTCACTCATTTTACCAACCTCGGAAGGATGGAAGGCTGAGTCAACCATGAGCCTGGTACCTGGGATTGAACCCCAGGTTGTGAGCACAGTTTTAGCCACAGTACAGGCATTTAACCACTGTGCCACAATTAGATTGTTAGAAAGCTATTCTCTATAGTGCTATAGGCTAGGACAGTGATGGTGAACCTTTTAGAGACCGAGTGCCCAAACTACAATTCAAAACCCACTTCTTCTTTTTTTGCAAAGTGCCAATACAGCAATTTAACCTGTATACAGGTGGCTATGAAAGGGTGATGTCGGGTGCCCACAAAAAGGGCTCTGAGTTCCACCTTTGGCACCCGTGCCATAGGTTCGCCATCACTGGGCTAGGATAATGGATTCAAAGTAGGAGACTGGAGATTTTGCCTAAACATTGGGAAGAACATCTTGACAGCAAGAACTGCTTGACAGTGTGATGGACTGCCTCAAAAGGTCATGCACTTTCCTTCAGTGGAAGTTTTTAAACAGAGATTATATGACTACCTGATAGGGTATGCTTGGCCTATGATTCCCCTGCTTCACTAGAGGCCAGACTCAGTTATGTGTGAGGCCTGTTCCAGCAATGGAACAAAGTTTGTGGCTCTATGAAAATGTAACAGCATGTTGCACAGTGAGTATAGCAAGTAGTTTGGCTCTGAAATCATGGCCCAGTTCAGACTTAGTCAACAAACATGGTTATGAAAATATGCCATGACAAGCTTTGGGCTTGTGTGTTACCCTTCCCTTTCATTAACACAATTCATATTTAGTCTATAAATAACCACAGAATCATGAAATAGGAAGGGGCCTACAAGGCCTGTACAAGGAGCAGACTACAAAGAGATGCAATATGATATAATGCAATTAATAAAATATCATTATTGCTGTGGCTGGAATCCTATCCATGCAGCTCAATGTGCATAAGGCGGATTAAGTCAGTGGTGGCCAAACTTCGGCCCTCCAGATGTTTTGGACCACAACTCCCAGAATTTCAAGCCTGGATTGCCAATGACAAAGGACTGTGGGAGTTGTGGCCCAAAACATCTGGACGGCCGAAGTTTGGCCACCACTGGATTAGGTCATCAGCCATGGACTCTGATCTTTTATTAAAAATTGATTGCTCTCAACCCCTAAGTTTGAGGCTCTCTGGGGATTTGTTTTGATCTGAGGAAGCCAAGGTCAAAAGGGAGCCTTGGAACCTGAGCAGAGAAAGCAAGAGGAAACTTTTAATTAAAGTGTGAGTCTCTGGATGGCATTAACCATGCACGTGCAAAGCTGCATGAACAGGATGCTGGCCAATATATTAATGAGTAGCATTGTGTATTTGCAATTGAATGATTTGCAAGTTCACCCATTGCCTAGAACCAATTCTAAATTAATTTTCTCTATGCATGTGATAGCTTTCCTGGGAGTACTGGAAATGTAAAACAGGGAAGCTACTACGACATGTTGCCATCGTGTTTTTATTTAAACCCCCCCCCCATCCTTTTTTGTTTTGTTTTGTTTCAAAGAGACATTTGCTTTCTTGCCAGGTCTTTTGTTTCAACATGAAGAAAAGAGGACAATGGGAAAGCAATCTTTCAGAAGATATTATTATTATGAAACCATCCGAACCAGAACAAGCGGTGGGATGAAACAAGATGGTTATTTTGCTTATTATTTTTCTAAAACATCATGGAGCACATGACAGAGGCCACTGAAAAAGCATTTCTGCATAGCAGAGGCTTTGCAGGGATTGGAAGAAAGTGGCCCAACATGTGATCAAAACCTGACTGGGTCAAATTGTCCAACGTACATGGAGGTTATGGGTTGAACATTCAATTGAAAAATCAGGTACACAGCTTGAGCTTGGATGCCCAGGTCACGGTTGTGGCCAGGAGCGCATTTGCACAATTAAGGCTAGTACGCAAGTTATGCCCCTTTCTTCAGAAACCAGCTCTGGCCACAGTGACACAAGCCCTAGTGACATCCCGGCTAGACTACTGTAATGCTCTCTATGTGGGACTACCAATGAAAAGCCTCAGGAAACTTCAACAGGTCCAGAATGCAGCAGGTAGACTGCTGACTGGGGCGGGGTACAGAGATCATGTTACACCCCTATAAAAAACAGCTCCACTGGCTGTCAATCAGCTATCTGGCACACTTCAAGGTGCTGACCTTAACCTACAAAGCACTGTATGACCTAGGTCCTAGCTACCTCAAAGATCGAATCTCACAGTATGAACTCACTTGGGTGTTAAGGTCGTCAGGAAAGGCCTTTCTGTCCATCCCACCACCCTCACAGGTATGTCTCGTGGGAACCCATGAAAGGGCCTTCTCTGTTGCTGCTCCCAGTCTTTGGAACTCCCTCCCACTAGAGGCCAGGACTGCCTCATCTCTTTAGTCCTTTTGGAAGCAGGCAAAGATCTTTCCCTTTAGGGAAGTTTTCCCTGAATGATGCAGTACCATTATGTGTCTTTTATATGAATCTATAGGTTCACATAGACCTTGGGTTTATAACTACTTATGACCTTGTAGCTTTAATGTAATGTCGTCTATTAATGCTGTAAGATGTCCCTCAATTCCTTGTTCTCAATACTTGAACATGTCTTAATTGTACTGGACTGTACATTATCCCTCATTACTGTAATCTGCCTTGAGTCTTTTTCCAAGGAGAAAGGCGGGGTAAAAATAGAAAAGCGGGGTAAAAATAAAAAGGTAAAGGTAAAGGTTCCCCCCGCATATGCATGCTAGTCGTGTCCGACTCTAGGGGCGGTGCTCATCTCCGTATTCAAGCCGGAAGAGCCAGTGCTGTGCACGTCCATGGCCATGTGGCCAGCATGGCTGCAAGGAAACACTGTTTTACCTTCCCACTTTTTACGGCGGTACCTATTTATCTACTTGCATTTACATGCTTTTGAACTGCTAGGTTGGCAGGGGCTGGGGTTATCAGCGGGAGCTCGCTCCATTGTGTGGCACCCGGGATTCGAACCGCTGAGCTGCCGACTTTGCAGTCTACAGTTTCAGTGCCTTATTCCACTGAGCCACGTAAAAATACTCTAAAATAAATAAATAAATAAATTGTGCCAACATGGAGATCTCCCTGCACGTGGTCTGACTGATATGGTAATCAGCCCACAAATCATGCTCTTCTCATGTGGAATCATCTGTTTGAGTACTGGATCTCAAGAGGCTTTTCACTTTTTAAATCACTTCTGAATGTCCTAGGAATCCTGACAAATTTTAGTAAGACTTCAGACTTGATTTTCTCCCAGTTACTGGTTGGCACCTTAAGATAAGCATTCTTCCACAAGAAAATGCCCATGCTTTAAGACATTTGATGATCACTTACCTAAAAAGATTCTTCTACCCTGACTATTAAATGTCATTTAGTGAAATCTAAGAAAAGATTACCAAAGACGTCTAGGCATGGTTTACTGCTCCTAAAGAGGGCTGCAAAATAATTGGCCCAAAGAACTTGGACTCCTTCAGCCAACCATCCCATCCTCTCCCCCCCCCCTTGGTTCTTTAAAAATATCTCACGGCTTTGAAGTCTCTTGTTTACATTGGACTTCCTCAGATGTTTCTAGTTTCTTTTGTTTTGGGAAAAGAGACCTCTCAGAAACTACAGAGAACCTCAGCCAGAGTAGACGATCCTGGTTTATACGGACACATAGTCTGACCAAATAAAGGTGGCTTTTTATGTTGCTATGTCAGTGAATTAGTTTTTCCTTGACAAGAGATTCCACAAAATGAGCCCCACTACAGTGAAATACCTTCTACCAGTAGCCATTCATCTAGATTATTTATTTGTTTATTTATTAAAGTTGTATAAAATTGCATTAGCATAGATTCACTGCTCTGAGCACTTTACAGGCAACTTAAGCAATACATGTATGTAAAAATGGGGGGGGGCACCAAATAATGAAAACTCTGATCAATCTGTTTGAAGATGAAAGTTATTTCCTCTTGACTCTGCTCAGTTCTTTCTCTTTTGTGCAAACTTTTGTTGGTAATGGAACCATATTCTTGAAATGTTACCAATCCCATCCAGATGAACCACTACTACTAACTCAAGACAATGTCATATTGTGTAGACATTGGTCATCAGACCAAATCTTATTAATACATCATCATCATCATCATCATCATCATCATCATCATCATCATCATCATCATCATCATCATCATCACTGAATTTGCTTTGAACAACTGAGGATGGTGGAGGCTAAGGGTATTGGAGTCTGCAATGGGTGTCAGAAATATAGACAATGTCATTTTAGCCCAAACTCGAACCCTAACAAACTATCATTACACTGGAACTCCAATAGGATCAGAAAATTCACCAGGAATCACTGAATGTTTGTTTGCTTGTTTAATCTTTATGTATGATGATTAAGTAAAATATATATGTTGCCTATAGTAACATTTTCATTGACTATGTCATGAAACAAGGGTCTTATCAATGCCAGAACTCAGTTTCTGAGTCTTCCATGCAAGATGCAGAAGCTAAAGGACCACTACTGGCAACAGAGAAGGCAGGAAAGAAGCATCACTATGAAACTAAAGACCCTGGTTCTGAAAGACCAGGGACCATTGAGCTTGAGATTTCCATACCCTGGATCCCTTGAGACATGAACCAACATTAGCTGTTTGGAGCTTAGTCCCAAGAATGGGAAGATGTCTGAGAATTCCACCAATGCTACCTGCATGCCCCTCACATTGTTTTGGAAAAGCAAAGGTGTAGGTGAAGTTTCACACTCCTTTCACATTCCTGCAAGGATGGAGGAAACAGGGGTTTCCTCCACCCAGTCATGTTTCCCAGCAATTAAGAGAGATGAGAGGAAAGGCCTTGCTTCATGACAGTGGAGACCATGGAGGACAGTGGCTAAAAGATCTCAATGAACAGCAGAGTCGAGAGAGGGGAATATGTGGTGATAACAGGAGATGTGGTGAGGAAAAACCAAAAAAGGAGAAATCAAAAAGAACTAGAACATGAGGGTAATTAAGACATTTCTTTCTAACCTTTGTGAAGTTGGATATTTCTGCCACTGGTTCAGATCTCAGTGCTAACAGGAGCTAGTTACTGCGTTGAGAGCTGCGCAAAGCCTCTGTTTCACCCTGGATTGGGTTCTTTTTCTTTTTCATCCTTTTTGGCATAATCTCTTTGATAATGAAATCTTATTCCTGAAGTCACTAATTATGGTCTTTGCAATATCTGATTTATGAAATCAATGCCTCGCTATTTGCAGGCAAATAGGGTAGATACGTCTCATCAAAGATCAATTGTAGGTGTCGAAATAAGGTTGGCGTGTGATCTGCACAACAAAAAATTGACACGAGTGATTAGCATTGCTTCTGATGTTTGCAAATGTTCACAGTGCTGTACTGCAACTAGGTCTTACAACAAAGGAAGTTTATCTGTGATATCTGGAAGTGTGGAAAGCAGCTTGGCAAATCCATTTTGCCCATGGTTTGGCAATTGAAGATTGCTTCATGGCAGAAATCCTGCCTCCTGTTTTTAGGGTAATCATATCAATTCCTGACATGAAGATTGCCCTGATGTGACCCCTAAGATCCTAGCTTCAGCTCTGGTATGGTGTGACCCAGTTTGTGGAGTATTCTCCGATAATGATCTCCTTATACAACTGTACAGAGTCTTGGCAGAAATTCAGAGGAACCTTCAGTGAAAACTTCCCTTAATCCAGATGAATAAGGGCTTTATGAAGGAACAGACAAGTGCCCATCTGTACAATGAGCTGCATTTTCATTCTCCCACAGAATCCTTTGCTTGTTTTCTGAGATCTTCATTCTTACAATTGCCTCCTTGCTTTATATCCTTTCTGATGTACCAATTCTCCTGAGCTTCTCAGCTCACCTGCTGTGATGTCTCTGTGGACTTACAGTAGGCCATGGGCCCTGAACCATGTGTTCCCGCTTTCAAGAAAATTAAACCTTAAGGAAACCACAGCTAGTATTAAATACAGATGGCTTTTTGGACCACAGTGGTATTGTCTTGGATCAAGCAACAACAGTAAAGGTGACAGAGAGTATCGTGTGATGAGTCTGAGAATCTGGATGAATTCTTTCTGTCAATTTGACCCTTTCACATCATGGGGGATGTGTACTGTTTAATCTACAGTGGTACCTCAATTTACGAATTTAATCCATTCCAAATGTATGCTCTTAAGTCGAACTATTCTCAAGTCAGGGTACCTATCTAAAAAAATGAAAAACTAAGTTTAAAAAATCAAAAAATGAAAAAAATTCTAACTCGAGCAGACCATATCTAAAATTTGTAAGGCAGCAGTTCAAATGGCAACAGTTTTCCACTCTTAAGTCAAAATGCTCTTAAATTGAGCTGCTCTTAAGTTGGAGAACCACTGTACACTGATTTCCCATTTTATCTGCATTACACTCAACACAGACGTATGACTTAAAGAGTAATGGGGTAGGCAGAGCTGGCTTAAAGGGACCTTAGAAAAAGTGTTGTGACACAGATGTCCTGCTACATCAGTGGGCCTCCTGTTCAAAACCTAGCTGATGGTGGTAGGTGAACAAGAATTATTTCCAAAATTCTGTTCAGTGTAACTTCAGTTGAGACCATGTGGGACATTAAAATGGCTGCCATCAGGTAAATGGCAAGGACAATGAATTCTTTAAGCCATTTAAAAGCCATTGGGAAAATATAGGTCTAGCCACTAATAGCATGATTAAAATCCAGAATATTTCTGCACAGGCAGAATGGTAGTAGTGCTGAAGCAGAGGAATTAACACAGGAAAGGGGAGGCCAGAACTGCTTTCAGCTGTTATGAAAGCTCCCCTTTAGAGATGGGCACGACTTGAAAAAAAAATTTTTCGAGTTGTCGTTAGTCGGGCCGGTTCCGTTTCGGCTCGTTTCCGTTTTTCGCGAAAATTTGCAAAAATTAGTCAGTTCGTTTTTTCGTTGTCGTTAGTACTGGTTTGGGGAGGGGGTAGCGGGCTCCTGGAGGGAGCTGCAGGAGTCAGCCAGAGCCACAAGTGACGGACTGGCAGACTCTTTGCACCCGCTGTGTCTCACGTACTTGCATGTAGTGCAATGCAAGTAGATCTGGCTTAGGGTTAAGACGGCTTACGGGTGAGGTTACGGTGGGTATTGGGGTGCATCTGGGTGCCTCTCTGACCCACTTAGAAGGACAGTGTACTGGCGTATGGGTTAGGCTTAGGGTTCGGGTTTGGGCTATGATTAGTGGGCTGTTTATGCCCGATTGGCACATCCCAGAAATCTCTGTGGTCAACCTGGCCAAGCGGCCATGCGATTGGTGGAAAATTTGCATGGTCTACTCCCATGGGAGAGCCCATCATTGCAAATGTGCAGGTGTAAAAAAATAAAATAAAATAAAATAAAATAAAATAAAATCAACGGAGACTTTTTTTGCAAGAAAAACCCACTGCTGCTACTGTAAAAATTCAAGCATTTAAAATAGCTAATTTTCGCATGTTTCTGTGGTGCTTTGGTGGGGTTTTGGGCAACAATTTCAAAAAAAATATTGCGGTCGCCATTTTGGATCCCCCCCCCACCGCATGGCAAATGGATGCGCCCTCCCAGCCTGGTACAGTCAGCAAAACCTGGCCATGCGATTGGTGGAATGGCTCCAAAACTTTGCATGGTCCACTCCCATGGGCGAGCCCATCATTGCGAATGCGCAGGTGTAAAAAAATAAAATAAAATAAAATAAAATAAAATCAACGGAGACTTTTTTTGCAAGAAAAACCCACTGCTGCTACTGTAAAAATTCAAGCATTTAAAATAGCTAATTTTCGCATGTTTCTGTGGTGCTTTGGTGGGGTTTTGGGCAACGATTTCAAAAAATATATTGCGGTCGCCATTTTGGATCCCCCGCACTGCATGGCAAATGGATGCGCCCTCCCAGCCTGGTACCAGCAGCGCAGCAGTAGCAATAGCCAAGGAGAGGGGGCGGGGAACCCCCCCCCCCCAAATAAAACACCCTTCTGGCCTGGTAGGTGCCCTCAGACAGTTTTCGCCTACTTTTAGGGCCGGGAATCGGGTTTTTTTTTTACTTTTAAAAACTTTTTTTCTGTGCCGCTTGGCATTGCGCGATGCAAGTAACGAGCACGACAAATCAGACCAAATTGTTCGTTCGTCGGTTCGAGCTCGAAGTCTGGGGCAGTGATTCCCGTTACCGTTTCCGTAGAGTAACGGAAACGAGTAACGGAAACGGAAACGGGAATACCGCTAAGTCGTGCCCATCTCTACTCCCCTTCAAGGTAGGATGAGCAGGGACATGAAAGAGCTGTTTTCAAGGATGCGGTGCTCTTAGTTGTTGCTTAAAGGTTTAAGGAATGCAGAGCAAATTGAGGTGAGGAGGGTAGCATCTCTAGTGCAATTTCATATAGCACAGCATATAGCATAGCATCATTAATTGGCTTAAACCACTGGGCACTACTAGCAAAGAAAAGTGGCATGATTCAGCCATTTTGACCAAGCACATACTATCAGAGGAAAGGTTCCATAGCAACCTCTTAGATGTCCACAACCATTCTTAGTTTTCCCTAAGGCTCTTGGGAATCTCCCACAGGTGTTGAATTGAATGTGTGCTTCTTAAAATTGTACTGCCACTTGAAAATCCCTTAAATAACACAGCCCATGAGTGACTAGGGGATTCTGAGAGCTACAGTTCAAAGAAGCAGCTTCCCCAAGCTCTTGACATAACCAGTGAGCGCTCCAACTTTTAAAAAGCTCTTCATGAACAGAGAGCTTCTTCAGAAGCTTTCTAGAGCAAGCTTTCTATTTATAAATGTCTGGGTAACTGCAAATAGATCAACCAACCTACAGAAGAATATAGGAGTGATTTCAGTGAGAACTCCTCCTAAAGACAATTTCAAATGTGGCAATTCTTCCATATTTACCACACCACAACATGTTGCATTACCTCATGCCTTATATGCACACATTCATTCAATATTTCTCTATGGCCAAATCATATGTCTGATGAGAGAAATCCAGTCAGCGCATAGCAAAACAAGATGATAAAAAAGCAACCATAAAGCTATGTTAAACCATAAAGCCACTGCTGTACTTAGACGTGAGCACAGCTTCACAACATAGGCATTGAGCATTCTAACATATCATCTCCTTCTCCAAATGCCTGCTCTGTGTGTGTGTATTGGAGGGGGCATGTTGTTTGTTGTACTAATCCAACCCCTCTGAAGGACACCAAGTTGGGAACGCCTGCCAGACATAACAGGCTACATATGGCTTGCACACTCATTTCTGCACAGATGTGTTTCTCATATCAGATACCACCCCCTGTCCCCCTAGCTTCCCCTCACAGCATATCTATATTGCAGCTCAAATTTTGTGCTGGAAAAACCACCGCAAGGCCATCCACCTGGATTTTTACTTTGCTTTCTGATGTGCAATTAATAAAAGCAAGATCAAAAGTCTGGAATACTGTATCTTATTTCCATTTGCTTTCCAGACCTTCAGAAATACCAGACAGATGTTTTAATTCACTGCATGAAAGCATGTGCAAGAGTGGAGCCCAGATGTAGTTAAAAAAGAAAAAGAGGGAAAGGGAAAGAATTCAGGCCTGCTGGACTGACCTTCTCCTTTTGTGTGTGCTTTCAGACAGCATGCAATTGTCCTTCCTCTAAATTTCTTCAAACAGTCATCTGGGATGCTTTAAATTGAGCCCGCATTGCTATCCATAACTGTAATGTGGATATGTATCTACTATGTGTAACAATTCTGCATTTTCAAACTTCAAAGCCTTTTTAAAAAAAAAATAAAGATAGCTTGGAAAAAAAGCCATTGAGAGAAAAATGTACTGTAGCAGTACACCTGCGATTGCTTAGTAGTTTTCATCAGTCTAGTGGTCTCAGCGATGGAACAATGAAAGAAAAGGACAGGCCTAGTCATTTTCCCCCAATATTATTTTCTCTCTCAATCTCTCTTTTTTAAAGGAAGGTCACTAAAATGATTTGTATCCATTCCTCAATTTAAAAATAAATAAATAAATAAACAACTCCGGCACTCAAACATCTTTAGATGTTTTTTCAGATTCTATAAGCATTGACATCTGTAGTGCTAAGGCAATTGCCCACAGCCTAACAAGACTTATGCATTTGCATCCTTCCTGACTTTAGAGCCAAATGTGGATGGAGTGTACATTGCCAACATATGCATGCCTTTTCTGCATCCGTTTCGATCTGGTTTCCTGCCTGGATTTGAAACTGAACTGGTCCTGGGCACCACAATGAGTATTCCCGCCTAAGCACATGGGAGAGAGTGTCACTTTTAATTCTCCCAGAACTCTCAACAAGCATCAATACTATGGTCATGGTATCTTGCCAAGATTGCATGTACAACCTGGGAAGTGGAAACATGACGAAAATGTAATTATTTCTTTATTTATATTGTTTCCTAAAGGATTGATTCCATGAACTGGCACGCTAAAAACTCCCCTTGCCCCTGTGTTATTTGTGTTATGATATTCTGCAGGACCCTACTTTTTCGCATGATTTAACTCAGACATACTCCTCCCATTTATCTTCTCATAGGCTGCATCTGTTAGAATAACTTGGATCCCTGTGTGTGTGTTGTGTTGTTACAGTCGTGACTGACTCTTCATGACCCCATGACCATGGAGTTTTCTTGGCAGGAATACTGGAGTGGTTTGCCAGTTCCTACTCCAGGCGCCTACAGCACCTGGTATTCCCTGGTGGTCTCCCATCCAAGTACTAACCAGGGCTGACACTGCTTAGGTTCCAAAATCAGGCGAGATCAGATGTGCTTAGGGCATCTAGGCAGTACACTTGGTACCCTAGGACGCCAGTATCCATTGATTCATTAACCACTGATCCCGTTATCCGCCGTTGGCAGAGGAAAGCAAGCTACTGTCACAAACAGCAGCTGTAAAGCAAGCTACTGTCACAAAACAGCAGTTTTTGTGGAGGTGCGGTTGGCATTATCTCTTATCCATCGTTTTTGTTATCCACAGAAAGGCCTGGAACCAATCCCCAGCGGATACTGGGGTCCTACTGTATTTATACAAGCAGAGGGTGGTGTCTTAATGCTGAGCTTGTGGCACTTGGTTAAGAGTTGTCCTTCTGGAAAAGAGTATTAGGCAAAAAGGGGGAAAATGATAATTTTGTTAAGCAAGAAAATATTTAAACTTGATTACACAAGGCCTCAGAGCTCATATCCATGTGTGTCAGTCTGCTCAGGGAGACATGATGGAGAGAGCACACGAGCTGGTGCACGTTCCTGGATAAATTCAGGAGCTCTACCAAGTTGTGTACCTCTTTTTTCAGAACATATAATCTTGTCCAGCTTGAACCCCTATTGTCTGATCTGTATTTCAACTGACCTAGAACAACTCTATATTGTCTGGATTAAGCTTTAATTAATTCATCCTCAATCATTACTGATACCAAACAATGATTTAGAACTGAAACAGCTTCCTTGGACTTTGAGTAACAAAGAGAGTTGGGTATCATTGATGTTCAGTTACGCTGAGCCCAAAAAACCAGAGAGCTTCTCTTATCATTTTTCATGCAGATGTTAAATAACATAGGGACAAAACTAAACCCCGAGGGCCACCCCCACCCCTGTTTCAGGTACCAGGGCACCAATTTAGGGGAATGTTATGTTCCTTCAGGTCCTCGGAGAAAGGATAAATCATAGGACAGCCATGCTAGTGAAGTACATTTGTTTTTTTGTGCAAAAATATCTTTAAAGCCTGGGCTGCCAAGTAGGACTAGGGCCTGATGAGAGATGACACATCACAAAGATGTCTGCATGTGTATTGTGTTTGCTTCCTGCCCACCTCTTGCTCTCCCTGTCTCTGCAAAATCGCAAGAATCCTCACCTGTGACATCAGGAGTGCTTTTCCCTGGAACATCAGCAGGACGTGCCCCCTAGGTTCACTGAAAGTCCCAGGGAAAGCGATACTGCTGATTTAGCTAAGATGGTGCCATGGACAAGTGTTAGAGATCACACAACCCAAATACTAGAAGAGTACTGCTAGCTGCCTATATGTTTCTGGATTGTAATCCAGGGGCTGATATTGACTTTAAATGTTCTAGAAAATGTGGACTAAGGATCAGAAACAAACATTATCACCCATGGCCTTAGACTGGTGGTGGGGGAATTATTTATTTTATTTTATTTTATTTTATTTATAGAGCTTGTATGCCGTCCACTACCCAAAGGTCTCTGGGCGGCTCACAATCAAAATAAACAATTTTGTCCCATCATGAGGAAATACATTGGGTGTTGATAATACACAGGGCCTTCTTCATGGTGACATTAAACTCTGGATAGCTGTTTCCCAAGATGTACGCCTAGTGCCCAACCCATTGGCATTTTGCAGCAGGTTATAAAATCAATTTTCCAGGGAACTCCCTGTGCAGTAAAAGGTCACATTTGTGAAGGCTGCTGCTGTTCCCTGCATTAAAGCAAGACAAAGGGAAGGTACCGTGAAGTGACCATAATTACTCTTTCTGCTGCTAGCATGAGCAGGTCTATAATAAGTGCTAACCTGGAGCCAATCTATTGGTTTTAGAAGTTCTAGCACTTCTCGCATATTGTTTAATTCCTCTTCTGTTTCTCACTGTCCTAGTGCCAGTCGTCACACTTAACATGTCTTTTTCCTCATGCTAGAATTGCTTGCTTTTTAAAAAAACATATGAAGCCTATTTGCCTAAATCCACCATCTGCCTTCTGCACTAACCTATCTCCAGGGTTCTACAATGTATATTTAAAAAACAAGTATGGGTGAATTGGTCCATTTCCTCTCTGTGCTCATTTTGTTATGTCCCATTTCCACATCATACATCTGCATGAAAATTGCAATTTGGATACATATTTACATGTTTCTCTATATATTTTCTATCAACATTCTTGCAACTTGAATACATTTTCAGGCATGTGTCAATGCTTTTGGGAAGTGTAAGAGACATCAGCCCATGAGGTACAGATCAGGTCATTTTACACCAGAGGTCTCAAAAATCAGATTTCCGTCAGGAATTGATGTCACTGATGTCTGAACTCATAAAGGAGTCCACCACCCTTTTTTGTTGATGCTGTTAAAATAAACAAAGCAGAGAAATTTTCAAGATATGCAGGAGTGCTGTTTATAAAATTCATATGTCTCATTTTGCTTAAGTTTGAAAATATACCTAGTAGCTTACAAACAATTAAAGAAAATGTGACAGCAATCCAGAAAAAATGACTTCATTTTTCAAAGGCCTACCAAAGGAATAGAGATGGGCACGAATAGAAAAAATGGAGTTTTGTTTGTCGTTTGTCGTTTAGAGGTCCGTTTCGGTTTGTTTCCGTTTGCAATTTTTTTTTGCAAAAAATTCATTTTTGTTTCGTTACCGTTTCGTTACCGTTTCGTTACCATTTATTCCAATTTTAAGTGATTTTTTTAGCATTTAAAGCAGCTCACTTCATTGCTGTAACAGAAACAAAATGCATGACAAAAATCCCCGTGTTTCTGTTTGTTTCGTTTCATTTTGGGGACAAATTTTGTTTGTCATTTTGTTGCGTAACGAAACAAAAACCGAAAAATGAAAACAATTTTTTTTTCCGTTCTGTGCCCATCTCTACAAAGGAACATAACTGGAATCCATTTGTTCCTTATAGTTTCTGCTAGAAATTCCCAAGTGTATTCAAAAAGAAAACAATGTAAGGCTGAAGTGAGGGAATTAGCAAGTATTGTTTACATCTTCAGTTCCAGATAACTCGGTGTGCTGCAAAAAATTCTGTCCGATGTAGAGGTTACTAGAGAGTTTACTAAAACTACACTTTGACAAATGTGTGCTGGTGGCTTGTGATCAGAACAGGAGACACATCCACTCGACACTGGGGAGGTCCGAGGACAACAAAGTGCCAGTGTGGGATATTTAATACTAAAATACTGTCCAATTACTTATCAAATGAAGGAAAGAAGTGGGGAATATGGGGGGAAGTGATCACCTAAGGGCTGAAAAAGCTTTGGCTGAAATCTTGTTGCACACCTCCACATGCGCAGAGGAGAAAATGTCATCAACATCAAATTACTGCTGAATGAAGTTGATTTGGGGACAAAACCAGTTTGTATACAATGTAGTAAGGTTGTATGCATGCTAAAATCCCCAAAAGAAGCCTTTAATTTGTGGTGATTTCCTGGTCGTCGTCCTCCTCCGCCTGCTGATGCAGATCTGTAAAATGGAATTACAGCCATTATTTTATACATTGAAACTGGCAAAAAAATTTCTGAAGAAAAAGCAGATAGCTAAACCCATGAACTGGATTATTATTTTTTTAAATCTAGATTGGGACCTACTCCTACTTCCTCCCTCAGTTACTCTTTAACGTAAATATGACATCTTTTGTCTCTCTGTTATAAAAGGAGAAAAAATATTTCAGGCTTTCAACACTAGTTTTGGCTGCAACTTGCAGGCATACAAATAAGGTACTGAAGCTTGTGCTGTGTCCAGAAATAAATATCTGAAGATGTTATACTTTCACCCAACCTCTTTCCACCATGAAAGCAAGTATCAAGTCCTGTGCAGTTTGTGCACATTGCCTATTGAAATTGGTGGAGAAATTTGAAATTTGGATATTCCCTTTTTCAAGCGGAAAAAAATGTGAAGAAATGTATTCAAATATTAGTCTGTACATTTCTTGACAAATGGAAGCAAAGTAATACTGATGAAATAGATTACAAAACTGGACATGATAGAGTGTTAAAATTAGTGCACTGGCCATTGTGTTAAAAAATGTAACTAGCCACCCTCCAAAAACCTATGGGAACAACAGGTAGAAAAAGGTGCCAAAAATAACTAAATGAAGTTCTTGTGGGATCTCCAGATCCAAACTGTTAGACACCTCTGAGATAACACACCAGGCATAGTAGTAATAGAATGAAGAAATGTCAGGATCATTGACATTGCAATTCCAGGGGATCACAGAGTTGAAGCTAAAAAGTTGGAAAAATTAACAAAATTAGCAAAACATTTTACTTATGGATGAGACATACGTCAGAGGTCCCCATTGTTATCAGGGCTTTGTGAACAATATCAAGAAATTTCACATAGTACTCTAAGCAGTTGCAGATCCCAGAAATAACATCCAACAGAGAACTGCAAAAATAAAAGGTAATATGAGGAACAGCGTATATACTACATCAAGGTTTAACAGATACGTAAGGTTTTGTTTAAAAATTGTATCTGTTATGTAATGCTACTCAATGCTTTTTATACTTTTAATTGATGTGGATTGGCAGTTATAATAATAGCAAAGAACTGGTGGTATCATAATCCTGAAAAAGTGACTGAAAATGAGCATGCAAAATTACTTTTGGACTTCCGAATACAGATAGACAGGGTTTTGGAGCATAATACCCTGGATATTGTGATTGTGGAGAAGAAAAAAGTGTGGATCATTGATGTTGCTATACCAGGTGATAGTAGAGTCACTGAGAAACAACTTGAAAAAATTACCCGATATCAGGATCTGAAAATTGAACTTCAGAGACTCTGGCATAAACCGGTACAGGTGGTCCCAGTGGTAATCAGCACACTGGGTGCAGTGCCTAAAGAGCTAAGCAAGTATTTAGAAGAAATTGGAGTTAACAAAGTCACCATCAGTCAGCTGCAGAAAGCCACCTTACTGGGATCTGCTCGCATAATTCGCCGATACATCACTGAGTCCTAAACGCTTGGGAAGCATTCGACTAGTGATTGGTAATACAAAGTCCAGCGTAGATAGCTGGGTAGTTAATAATAATAATAATAATAATAATAATAATAATAATAATAATAATAATAATAATAATAATAATAATAATAATAATAATAATAATGCTTTTGTTCTTTCATATTTATAGTGTGTAGCTACACACTATCTTTGAAGAGCAGAAAAGGGAAGAAAGAGGAAATATGTTACCAAAGAAAGCAGCAACTGAAAGTGGCGGTCTCAAAAACTCTTGACGTACGGGGAAAAAGTACGGGGGGGAAATAGAGTTTTATTGTGAGTGATAGAGTATGCTTTCCATAGAGATGCAATACACTATTAAAATAAAAGCATGCAATTTTCCAATAGAAATATCAGAAACCAAATGGGTGAATCTATACTATTCTATAGTCTAGAGCAGTTGTAGCAACTGTATTTGGCACTCCAGATGTTTTGGAACATAACTCCCACAGACCTTTGTCATTGGCAATCTAGGCTCTGAGTTCTGGGAGTTATGATCTGAAACATCTGGGGAGCCAAAGGTTTGCCACCAATGACCTAGAAGTAGGGGAGGGACTTTGGAGCTTTGCATAGCTTTATCAAATTTATTATCACCCACTTTGTGGCTAGGACTCCTCCGAGTATAAAAGTAAGCAAAAGATTATGGTGCTCTGTTACAAAGGTATGCTCAGTTTTTACAGTTTATACCAGCCAAAGGATTTAGTTTTTTTTTTCTAGCACAGTACAGTATATATTACTTGGGGAGATGTGGTTTAAAATTATTTAGCACATTGTTCCAGAGTTAAAGAGGATCAAAGGTTGGTATTGTGCTAGCAAGTGTTCTTGCGAGCACAATGTTCGGGAAGCGCGCGCGCGCGCGCACACACACACACACACACACACACACACACACACACACACACACACACACACACACACACACACACACACACACACGTGTGTGTGTGTGCATGTGCGCACACACAGCTGCCAGGGTGGGTACACATTTTCTTTGAAGGCTGCAGAAAGGCCGATGCAAAGAAACAATAGGTGATTATAGTAAACCCTAAGTTCCTGTTAATTTTTTTTGATTCATATGCTTGAAGCAAATACAGCTTCAGGGTCCCCTCGCAATTTGCTTTCATGATCCGTGTCAAGTTGACCCAGGTTGAAGTTTAATATATTGACTTCTTAGGGTTTGTTTCTATGAAAGTGTCCTCCCTACACCAGCTGGCCATGTGCTGAAAGCTTGGGTTGGTTCCCAGGCAGCCTGGAGCCAGTGTCGTTCTGACCACCTTGCTCTGTGGCTAACCTGACACGAACCCTAGTTAAGTCACAGTCATGGCAAAAAAAGAATATTGAACTGATGCATTCAGTGAGAGCAGTGTGTGTGGAGTGGAATCGGGGTGGGGGTGGGGTAAATTCAGGTAAGCTGACCTAAGCTGAGACAGTAAATTTGTTTCAATGGGAAAGACACACTTCCTGGAGTCTGAGTGTTCTGGTTATAACTTTCCCAGTTTTCAGGGAACATAATTCATGTGATTGTTTGGTTGTCTGGAAGTATGCACACTTGGGGTTAGAAGTAGAACTTTCCCATCTTAAAACAACATTTGTCAGAGACAAGCTGACCCATGATATGTTGTTGATCATATTTTACCCACCCCTTGCCAAGATGACTTTAAAACCTCTTCAGTGCATTCTCCAACACCAATGTGTCTACCCTACCAGACTTGGCTGAACTTGGTTTCATGTGCCAAAAATAGATTAGTAGTTACTGTAACAATGGCTATGTGTTGTCCTTAGTACTAGAGGCAGGATGTCTTTGAAGAGCACAGGAGAGTACTGATGGGATAGTGACTGTTGCATTCACTTCCTATCTATAGCTTATCAGCATGCACCTCTGCTAGGCCACTGTCAGAGCAGAAGGCTGAACTTCCTAAGACATACCCCATACAGACATGTCTTTTATTACCATTACTGTGGTTAGTTATCTCGGTCAAAGTCACAGCTACAGTCTACCCTGTGCAGAGTTGGCTAGATCCCGGAGTTCATAAAAAGTCACCTTTTTAGACAGCAACTGTCAGGATCATTACAGTCGTTATGATGGCTGGGGCTCCCTGGTATTGTAGTTCAGAGTTACCTCAGTTGCTGCCCCAATCATAATGGATGCATCAAATGAATAACACTTGTGAAGTCAGAACTAACCCACCAGTGATTCAGCAGGACTGTTCTAGTTGGGATTAATAGATGCATTTGTAGTAAAATCCTAACTAGTCAAGGTGGCTGAAGGCCAACTGAATTGCTATAACATTACACATTACACCCATACTAAAGCAGCTTCACTGGCTGCCAGTCAGCTATTGGGCACAATTCAACATGCTGACCTTAACCTACAAAGCACAAAATGGCCTGGGTCCAAACTACCTCAAAGATCGAATCTCACATTATGAACCAGCTCAGGTGCTAAGGTCATCAGGAGAGGCCTATCTCTCCATCCTGCCACCTTCACAGGTGCGCCTCATAAGAATACATGAAAGGGCCTTCTCTGTTGCTGCTCTCAGACTTTGGAACTCCTTGTTGTGCAGGACTGCCCCATCTCTCTTGTCTTTCTGGAAGCAGGTAGAGACCTTCCTGTTCAGGCAAGCTTTCCCTGAATGAGGGACTATTTACTATGTGACTTTTATATGGATTACCATACATGATTTCATTGACTGTTTTCATAAGAATAACAGCGATAACCATATTAGTTTCCACTCGTCAGAATGGATTTTTTTCTTTTGTTTTCTTTGTAGCTTTAATGTTACATTTTAAAGTTCTAAGATGCCTGTTTTATTTCCCTGTCCTTAACTTGAACATGTCTTAAATGTTCCGGGCTGTATATTGTCCCTCATTATTCTAAGCTACCTTGGATCCTTTTCCAAGGAGAAAAGTGGGATAAAAATATTCAAAATAAATAAATTAAATTAATACAAGGCCAGCTGATGTTGCCTGAAGCCGAACCTTTCCCACCTGAAGAACCTGGAGATTAGTTAGGACAACAGTCACCTTTATTCTAGCATTTGTGGCCATGTCTCTGGACTGGAGACCATTTGGATTTGGTATACTCAGCTCTTCTTTCTTTCTAGCTTTTTTTTTTTGCTAATAAATCTTAGCCAGAAAAGCAGTTGCTGGCTGATCTCTGAAAATGGCCACCAAAAAAAGTGTTTTCAAGTGCAAGGGCTTTTCTCTTGGCAGAAGCGGATTTTGTATATTTCACCTCCCTAAAAGCAGTGTGGTGTAGTGGACAGAGTGATGGACTAGAACTGGAGAACAGGGTTCAAAAACCCCGTTCTGCCACGGAAACTCACTGGGGGAAATGGAAAGGTTGAAACCACTCTTTAAGCATCTCACTTACCTTGAAGCCCTATTAGGGTCACTGTAGGTCAGTTCCAACTTGACAACACAGAGCACACACACACACAGCCAGCAGATATTTGGGTTGCAATTGCACAGTTTGTCTCACCAAAAATAATCTTTGGATTCAGCACAGCTGGTTCCGGCACAGCACATTTTAGAATGGCAACTTAAGATGTGTATGAATCACTGTTTATGGTGCTGTGGAGCAATACTTCTCCCTGTTCCCTCCATGCCTTTTTCCACCTGGAGGATCTTTAAATATACATGGAAACTGCTGTGTTAGTTTGTTCCAGCAAGAACAACAAAGATTCCCACTGCCTCTAATGAAGTTGATTATGCAGAAGCTTTTGTAGACTGTACCCCACTTCTACAGAAATACTGTACTACCTTGAATTTGTTGTAAGCCGCCTTGGGTCCCTTTGGGGAGAAAGGCGGCATAAAATTAGAGTTGTTGTTGTTGTTGTTGTTGTTGTTGTTGTTGTTGTTGTTGTTGTTGTTGTTGTTGTTACCTGTGTCATGGTCTATAGATCATGAAATCTCATGCCAATTTAAAAATAAAAAATTTCAATCATCATGGTGCTGCAAGTCTCCTTTTCTCTAATCCCCAACATTTTAGGCAATGTTCTTCAGTTCACTGGTTGTCCAAGCCAAATGCAAAATAGGGGGGAAACATATGTGCGGCCTTTGCTCTGTTCCATATAACACACAAAATATGCCTATATCCCTGTTAAGGATAGGCATGTTTCTCCTGCCAAGCATTAAGATTAATATCTACTACCACACAAGCATATGAGATACATGCAGTGGTGATGGTGGTGGTGGTGGTGGGAGAGAACAGATCCACCTGTCTTCTCTCTAAGGTCCCAAGGCTTGAGTGAGAGGTGCTCTTTGGAAGGTCATCCAGTTTTTGGGGTGGATAACCAGGCTTAGGAGAGGATGTTCTTTGGATTATTGGCTCCTGATTCAAGTTCCTCCACACTACATTAGTCCCCTCTGCAGGAGGTAAGGAAGTTAGAGTTAACTGCTGATTAAACTCATGACCTGTTCCTCAGCTCCTTACTCTGGGACTGGATGGGCAAAACCAAAAAAATCATAGGTAAGATTTTCCAGAAAATTTATCAGTGCCTTTTCTTTTTCTTCTGGAAAGGCATGTCTGTCTTTATGCAGTGGGTAAGCAGAAGACGGCACAAAAACTTCCAAATATTGACATGAAGCTGAGTGTGTAAACTCATATTTGTGTGTGTGTGTTTTTAAAAAATTAAGCACTAATACAGGCCTTAAAAAGAAGTGGGAAAGTGTTCCTTGCCCTTTAACTTGAAAGCAATGTCAAGTGACCCAACATCATACTAAAAGCAAGAGCTCCATAGGATGTGACAAGCTGAGTTAGGGACCCAATATGCCCCGGAGCTACAATCTTTGTTTCTCCTTTTTGAGTGATGTAGCTCCTGACGTTGACTTGCATGCTGCTTCTCGGGTCAAATCAGGGTTCTTCTGTATGCTGACATGTCCCAGCCATTTTGCCAGAGGTAAGTATGACCTTCCAATTGCATGTAGCTCAATTTGTTTGGGCAGCAGTGCCTCTACGGCTGAAGACTGTGGATGGCAGTCCAAGAAATCGCCCATCAAATCTGGCTTTTCCCTCCCGAGTGAAATACAGAAATTCGGTTTCCTTTGCGAATCCTTGTATAAACAATTTGACACAGCAGTTGAAATGTGCTAAAAACTAAACTCAAGGATGTGGTTTGAGCATAGCCTAGAGAAAGTTGTGGCCACATTGGCTGGGGGATTCTGGGAGCTGTAGTCAAAAAAGGACGATCTCCCTCCCTTAAGAAAAAGCACAAGTTCTGATTTTGAAACAAGATACTAATTGATACACATTTACTTAAGATGTATAGCTTGAAAAAGAAAGATAAATGGGATAATGGAATAGAATGGAACTATGAATAAAATAATTCAAATTCCAGAATGCAAGCATGAGTAAAACAATGCAAAAGTAACAAGTGTTCAAAAAAGACTTTTCTACTCCTTGGTTGTGTATATACAACCAAGAAAATAATGCAAATAATATGTTGGATACCCCTGTGGTGGGGGTGTGAAGGAAGAGGCACTGCTAGAACCATTTCCCAAATGGTTTACATTGAAAACCCTATAAGGGTCACTGTAACTCAGTTCTGACATGACAGTCATGACACACAAGGCAACATAACATGCAAAGAAGAGACATTTCATCCATTCAGAATCATTATGGCAGTATGAGAAGTTCATTTCTGCCACCAACTTGGAACTGTCATTCTGAATGACTTTTGTAAACAAGATAATTTTTGCAAGGATTTTCATCTTTAAAGGTGACATAAACAATAAGGGCACCAGCATATCCAGGCTAGGTGATACTCACACACATGGAGTCCTGTGCTTAAACAAGACACCATCCCAGAAGCTCCTTTTTGTGCAGGGAATGACACACAGGCACTTTACCACAACAGTCAGAAAAGCTGTGTCAAGTCAGGGGGTGCATGTGCATCATAAAATATAATTAAAGCTGTCAGCTTTCCTACCAACAGGATATTGATATTTTTAACTGAGTTCAAAGAAGCTGAGAGCTGGTTTTTCAATAGCCAATGCAGTTGTGTGGTTGATTTTGTGTGACTCTTCCAGTGAGACAGGTAGCAAACATATACAATCCAGGGAATACCTGAATCTAAATGATATGTGGTATGGGAGGTGGTGTGGGGAGAATGTGGACACAACTATTTCCTTCAGGGTCAGCTGTGTTCCGTAACGATGTCCCTATATTCTTCTTCACAAAGATGAGGATTGCATTTAGAAAACACAGTGAGCATTTTTCTAAGGTTCACAGAAAACATTCAGATAGTGGTATTCACTTCTTGGTATGTGAACAGCTTCCAGTTATTGCTAGTTACACTGTATGTGTCATAACATGGACTTGAGAGCAGGGAGTGGAGAGCTGTATACAAATTATGAAGTGATTTGAGCTTCCTTGGCCTCTTCCTTGGCCATACGATTGCACATCTGATTCCACAACTCTAACATTATTCAAATGGCTATTTATATTTGTGTACATGTCCTGGAGTAACATTGCCAGTACACTACAACCTCTCCATTGTAAATGTTTTCCAGTAGGAACAAGAGAAGCTAGTTTCTCAGCCAAGAAACAGACTTGAGCAGGAAGTGATCTCAGCAGGCATATCCCTTCACTTCTGGAGTTAATTTTGCCTGAGCCAAAAGTCATACGAGGACACACAGCTAGTAGCTTAACATTTAAAATGGGAGGAAATAAGCATCTCCAGCAAATTAAAAGTAAATTCGAAGCCATTAGAATCTCTTCCTGTTTTGCTCTTGTATTTTTTAACTTAAGGTTTGCAATTAAACTAGAAACATAATTTTCCCACATCTAAATTTGAGATGAAGGTATATGTTTGAAAGGATGCAGCATATGCAGTAATCAGGTGGTGGAATCTTCTCAGGGGTGTGGCAACTTTCTATCATATTTGTTTGCTTTTAAATGTCCTGACCTATAAACCACATTTTGAAGTGCAATCGTAACTCCAAGATGTGCTGGCTGAAGGAAGTTTGGAATAGGCAGAAGCCTCTTGTGTGGGCCAAAATCCTCAGATGCTGGCCAAAAGAGTCATTGTGGTTGCCCAAATAGGCCAAGAAGATTATGGCAGTCCTAATATCCAGCATTCCTAGGTTGGGAAGGGGTTTGGATTTAGCATGACTTCAACTGGCTTCACTAGAGGGCAGTTGAGTCAGGATTCCACTCCTCATGAAACACCTGTAAAAAAACCCTTATTCCTTACATGATTTGCAATTACTAGAGAGACCTTAACCATATATAAACAGTGGGTTACCAAAGTTCTATAACTACATTCGGGAATCTAGGATGCTTACCCACATCATCAGAATTGAGAAGGCACAAAAGCAGGAGAAATTGCATCTTGGTATTTGGTGTCAGAAGGCCATGAATTCAAAAATTGCCTCCAGTAGGCCCTCTCTGAGAAGAACAGAAAGTAGGTGTGGTCGTCCTCTCCCAGTACGTGTTGGTCTCATTGGGTCAAAGCTTACCCAATAGAACAGTGAAAGACACGCACCTAATACGGTAGTTGCATCTCTGGTTGGGATCAGTGCTTTTAATATTGCTGCTATATATGATCTGGAGGGGGGGGGTGACAAACAGTGAGACAGCCAGGGTCATGGATAATACCAGAGTATGTACAATGATTAAAATAAAAAAGAGACACTGAACAGCTTACCAAGTGATATATCTAAACAGAATGAGGAGACATTAAAGAATTAAGTGATGAAGACAAAACATCCTAGCTACCTGTCTAAGCTACTGGTGAGTTACCATGGAAATGACCTGGGGGATCTGGGTGAATAGTTCAATGAAAAGGTTGGCTCTGCTGCTATGAAAAAAAAAAGATATTCCGTGCCTGAGAACATTAGGAAAGAAACTGAAAATACAACTGTCAATATTGCAATGATGACATTTGGATAGCTCTATGATGCCACCACACTGGAATTACTATGTATAGCTACGGCCGTGGCAACTGAAAGGGAGGTATTATAGAAATGGAAAAGGGGACAATAAAAGGCAATCAAAATTATCATGGGACTTGATAAGGAAAGATTACAGAGTTTGAAACATTTTGGTTCAAGAAAAAGCAAAGAGCGGTGCAGTAGATATGTATCAGATTGTGCACAGTGGGTGGATACTTAATAGCACAAATATTTCTTCTATAATAATCCTAGAAACTATGGAATGAGTGGGAGATCTGAGAAAGAGAAAAGGAAAGACCTCTTCAATGAAATCATAAATTCTGCCATTCTTCACGAGTCTTTATGGTAACAACACAAGACGTATTACAGTGGTATCTTAAGTTATGAACGCCGCAAGTTACAAAAAATCGAGTTATGAATAGTAATCCATGGGTATAGGAAAAATTTGAGTTGTGAAAAAAGCCTTTTTTGAGTTGTGAAAGGGAAAAAAAGGAAAGATTCCTTTTCAAAATGGCTCCTGCTTGTTTGCAATAGCAATACTGCTATCTTGTGGCTACCTGACTCCAGCACTTCAATTAGGAAGAGGAAGGAGCCATTTTGAAAAGGAAAGCTTAGAACCGGGGCTTCTTTTTTTCAATGACCATTTCAAACTGCCCATTTTGGAAATATTTGGCACTGTTTTGGGGACTTTTGGGGACTTCTTTGGTGGATTTCCCAATGGATTATGAGGTAGGTGGTTCATCTTCTGTTGTTTGCTTTCCTGTTTCCTGTGCCTTTTACTTTGCGGGGGGGGGGATTCCCACTTGGAACAAATTGATTTCATAATTAGAGGTACCACTATAACTTGAATGACTTCAACAAACATAAGCCTCAGTACTATTTGTGATTATGGCTACCCATCTACTCTTAAAAGGTAGCATACCTAAATTTCTGCTTGAGCAGTAGGTGTGTTACACCAACATAATTTTGTGATAGTATCCCATTCACTGTGTGATCTGTGACAAAACACAAGTAGCATGTTGGATATAAGATTGGCTTCAGCATTATGAACTTGGCTGACCTTGAAAAGAGGAGGAACCATCTACCAAGGACAATAATGATGCAGAAAGACAATAATGATGCAGGCAAAGCAGCAATAAGAGTGCTGAATAGAGATGGGCACGAAAGGAATGTTTTATTTTTTTTTTTGTTCTTTGTTTCATTCCCTATTGAAATGAAAAACGAACTGTCCCTTCAAAGAAAAATGAAACGAGATGAAATGAAAATTTTCGGTTTGCTCCATTTTGTTTTTTGTTTTCCCACAGGAATGCGAAGCAATGCATTTCTATGGGAAGCTGCTTTAACCCCCCCCCACGCCACTCCCCCCCCACGTGCCCAATCAGGTGGACGAATGGTGCAGGTTTTTAAAACTTTTTTTTGCCACCAAAGCCCCATGCGCCAGCTGATCGGCACTTGCTTCTGTGGCAACAAAAAAAGGTTTTAAAACCCCCCTTAACCCCCCCCCCCAATGTGCCCAATCGGGCAGGGGAAAACACAGGTTTTTAAAACTTTTTTTTAGTCCCTGAAACAAGCACCAATCAGCTGGCACATAGGGCTTGCTTAGGGGACTAAAAAAGTTTTAAAATCCCCCGCTCTCCCCCCCCCAACTTGCCCAATCGGGTGGGGGAAAAGAGGGGCTTTTAAAACATTTTATTTGTTCCTGGAAACAAGCACCGATCAGCTGGAGACAAAAAAAAAGGCTTAAAAGCCCACACCTCCCCCTCCAATGCACCCAATTGGGTGGGAGGGGAATTCAGGCTTTTAAAAATATTTTTTAGTCCCCAAAGCAAGTGCTGATCAGCTGGCATATGGGGCTTACTTAGGGGGCTAAAAAAAGGTTTTAAAAGCCCCCACGTTTCCCCACAATGTGCCTGATTAGGTGGGGGAAAGCAAGGACTTTTAAAACTTTATTTTAGTCCTCAAAGCAAGCCTGCTGATCAGTGCTTGCTTTGGGTACTAATAAAAAGTTTAAAAAGCCTGCGCTTCCCCCCACCCCCGAAACACACAGAACAAAGGTAAAAAACATACAAAACACATAAACACACACACACACAGTAGTTACATAAAACACACATGTAAAACACATAAAAACCATAAAAACAAAAAATAAAACGATGAAAAAGAAAATGAAATTTTTTTAAAAAAATTCATTTCAAACAAAATGAAACAAAATGAAGAGAAATGAAACAAAAAAACAAAATGAAATGCCATTTTGGTGCTTTGTGCCCATCACTAGTGCTGAATACTACAGCAACATATGCACCCAGTTGTTTGGGGGAAGATCCTAAACCTGCTAGTTTTGATGTGAAATTATAGTGATGAATACTTGGCTCCTGCTGTCATTTCAGATACATGTCTAACAAACAAAGAATTTGGAATATTTTCCCCACCCTTCCCCTGTGGCAGGTAATTTTGAGGATACATTGCCAGCATTTTCCTGTATACCTGTATATTAGATCTTGCTAGAGCAGTTGAGTGTGGTTCCTTTGGCTTCAGAAGAATAGAATTGCATGTAAACAGATGTTTAAAAATATTTATCTGTTCATCTATTTATTTATTTTGATGGACAAAATGCACATAAAACCATTAAGTACTAAATATACCTGGCAATGAGCATGTGTTTCAGAAGCAGGAGGTTGATTTATATCAGGCCTGCACAACAGGTAGACCATGGGCTACTAGTAGCCCATGAAGGCTTAAAAAGTAGCCTGCCAGGGGATTTCCATAATCAGGCCTGTGGAACTTTGTGATTGGCCCACTCCTGTCAGTGGCTGCTTTTCAAAAAAATAATTTTCAGCCTGGGTGGCCCTTGGGTATTGTGTGTGTCGTGTGGGTAGCCGAGTGCCCAATGGCTCCCATTGGTGGCTGTTTTAAAAAAGTAATTAAGTTTCTGCCTGGAGGACTGCAAGGCATGTATGTTTTTGGTTGGGGGGGTGAGGCCTGATTGATTTTTTATTTTACTCCCCCCTTGTGGAACGTGTGTGGGGAGGGGGAAAGCGCTGCTTAGCTGGTTCAGCTCTCGTTCTTTTCTCCTACTTTGTGGCATCTGTGTGGTGGTGGTGGTGGTGGGGAGTGCTGTTTGGTTGGGCCAGGTCCCGATTCTTTGCTTCCCTCCCCCCTCGTGGCTCCTTCATGTAGTAGCCCTCAGGCACTTTGTGCTGCAAAAAGTAGACCTTGGCCTGTTCAAAGTTGGACAGCCCTGATTAATATATTGTGCCCAAATTATATTATAGGTTCATTTCTATTCAGGAAGTGTTGCTCTTTGGGAGAGGTATGTGTTTACTTGTGTGGGAATTTTCCCTTCTTCATTAGAACCGTGCACCAATGAAGAAAGGGATAATCTTCAAGGCTAATTTTCATGATGAAATGTGGCAACCCTACTAGTTCCTTTCCCCCCCATTCCGTGAGAAGCCCATCACTTAACTGTTTTAAATGGACAATTGCCAACAAACCATCAATGCAACTAGAATCATTCATTGGCCTAGGTTTTAAAGAGAGCTTTGAAAAGACTGGCTGATATTTTCAGGAAACAGAGGTAGTGGATACTTCCCAGATAATATTGCATGTGATGTGTGAAAAGTGACACTAACAGACAAAACAGAATGTTCTTTCACAGAGAAGTGGTCAGATAAGTTTCCAGATTTTGTGAGAAAGTTTTCTAACGTTATTGTTCCAATGTAACTTGAATACTGAGTATTTTTTTAAAAGCAGGAAACTTTAGCAACTGCATATCATTTTTCATTATTTATTTAATATATATTCAACATTTTACCCATGACAGAGCTCAACTCATCCTACATAGGGTTGAGTCCTTACAGTCTCACATCTATATACTGACTAGAGACAGACTTGGTGTCAGTCAAATTACCATCATGGATAGCTGGTCACCTGTCCCGTTTTACAGAGGACACTCCTCTATTTAAAAGTCTACCCATGCCCAGATAAACAAAACTGTTGAGGTTTCTACAACCTTGCATGCTATTTGAAGTTTGACTGGATGGAAGGGACTTTTCTGGACTGGGGTGACTGTCAATCTATCTAGAATAAACCTATCACACTGTATTTTGGGGTGATGGCCCCGCTCATACACCTTCTGTTCATTTCTAGAAACTATTATGTACAACTGATAAGTGGTTGTAGCGACTATTGTACAGAGCCTCCAGTCGTTTCACGGACAATTGACCTGCACTCGCTACATATTTAGCTTTGCTGCCACCATACAGGGTATCCCAGTTTAAAATGAGTCCCAATCAAACTGTACAGTGGAACCAAATATAATAAAATTCGTTTAATATGAAGAGGTTTCAGATTCAAGTTCACTTGTGTACAAATACTTAAAATTCTCAAAGCAGTAAGACTCAAGTTCTGTCTATTACTTTAAACCTCTCACAAACTAACTCAGCCCTATCTCATTGGATGTATGTTCCCTGTCCAAATAAAACTCCTCAGTTTGAGCCTTTTATGCACTTGGGTTCGAACTCCACACATCTGATATGATACTTGTTGTTAACCCTTTATCCCCCCTCCTGGTTAGGTACAAGTCAGGGAAAGGGAGAACACCACAACTCCTTCCCCTTACAAAAGTTTGATTCAGGGTAGGCAATGAACCAGGTTCCTCTCCTGATCAAACTGCATTAAGCATGCAAAAACTAACATACAGTAAACCCCCGTCTATCACGGGGGTTAGGGACCCACCCAACCCGCAATGATTGAAAATCCACTATATACTTATACTGGTCGGGTGCGGCCTGGGGGGCAGCACACAAAGCTTAAAATGCCTTAAAGCAATGGAGTGAAGCACTCCGTTGCTTAAAGGCATTTTAAGCAATGGAGCGAAGCACTCCGTTGCTTAAAGGCATTTTAAACAGTCAGGCAGCTCGTGTAAGCGATGGTGGTGCATCTGGCCTGCCATCACCGCTTCCATGGGCTGCTGGAAGACTTCTTCGAGCAGCCCGTCCTTCAGCAGGCTGGGCTTTTCAAACCTTTTTTCCCCTTCCCCATGCCCCAGGTTTGAGCTGATTGGCACTGGGGTGGGGAAATAAAGGTTTTTCTTCCCCACCCCAGCATTAATCAGCTGGAGTCTCGGCATGTACTGCGGTCCCGAGATATAGCGGGACCGCAGTTTATGAACGGCGAAAGGGTGGGGGACCACTGTATTATAATACTTATATTATCCCAGGGGATACCCTGGCTGGTGGCGAGTGCTGGTCAATGGTCCGTGAAACAACTGGGGGCTTTGCATGGCAGTTGCTACAGTGGTGTTCCACAGTCTTTCTTTCAGGGAATCATGGGAACTGCTTCAGTCCAAGAGGAGGGAGTGGAGATGTGAAATCCTTGCCAAATTCTACAATTTTTTTGCAGAAGACAAAAACCAAAGAAGAAAGTTCTTTGATGTATATACACAGTAAATGAAAAATAGAAAAAAAATTCTCCCATCCTGTTGTCCATTCTAGAAATGGTTACGTGGAGCTGCATTCTTCATTCAACATAGGAACACAAAAATGAATGAACAGAATGGAATGGAATGATTTGCAATGTGCTCCTTCTGTTCCCTGGAGCTCTTTTTATTCCATTATCACATAAAAACTATCCAACAGTAGAAAAAGAATCCCACAAAAATACTATTGCATGAGTATCAGTCCATAAGAACTACATTTGAAATTGCATTGTTTCAAAGGGCTTGGCCCTTTACACAATACATTTTGACTTTTGTTTTGAAGAACCAGAGGTTGTCTCTTTGTGTGTGTGTGTGTGTGTGTGTGTGTGTGTGTGTGTGTGTGTGTGCATTTAATGTGTTTAAATATGTAATTTATCTTGAAAAATTCTAAGCACAACATTTTCCACAATGAATTAAACATCAGAGGAGCAACAGTGATTCTGTAGGAGTCTGCTTCATTAAAAAAAGAAATCTGAATGGACAAGTCAATTTGCGGTGATCTCCATGTCAATAATGGTCATGTGTTTTAGGCCTTATTCTAATAACATTCCAAAATGTTGTCATTCAGCTAATTGGCCTTAAAATCCATAACTCATTGTGGAGAAGACGTATCCTTTTGAATAGTGTAGCATTCACGTTCACGGTATATTCACAAACACTCTGGTGGGCCAATGCTACCAGATGGGTTCTTCCATTCACAAAGTTCTCTTCCTGAATTATTTCCTCAAATGCACTTAGATCCTTGAATGAACTATTGATAAGAATCAAAAGGAAGAGACTGCATTGCCAGGTCAAAATTTGAAAGAAAGCGCAGCTACGTTTGAAAAGGATATGGGTAATCTAATTGAAGTCATTAGTTCTAACATTGTTACTTTAAGACTGACACTGGAGTGAATCACAGATTATAGCAAATTGGGTTTGACAGGACCAAGTCTAATAGTTTTACCAACATCATTCTGAGTAACCAGCTCTGTGCCTGAGGCTGCTGATAAAAATGTTCAACCCCGCAAGCAGTGCCACCCTATCAAGGAAGAGAGCAAGGTTTTAAAGAGCAAGTAACAGAATAATATGAGTTAAAAACTTGCATTGGGCATCTAGCTCGCATAGATTCTCTTCATGAACAGGCATGAGAATAAGCAGCTCATATGTTAAAATTTTGAATATGTTAAAACTGTTACTATAAATTGTGCACTTGCTAGGAAAGGTGGCAGTGGCAGAGGAGGAGTTTTTTGGTTTCACATTAGCATAGGCCAGTGGCTCTGAAGTGTAGACAGCAATCATACATTCTCTCTGAGCCCATTACAAAGGTCAAACTGTCACACCACAATTAGATTTAGTGTCTACTCATGCATCAAGCCATCAGATTGGCTACATGGCTCCCTTTCTCACTGAATCCATATAAGGGGCTCTGGCTCCACTGCTCTTGGCCATGCCAAGAAGGCCAAAACCTCTCAATCTGCCATAACCAGAACCATGAAAGAATACCAAACGTATATCCTACATAGAACACAAACATATTCATTGTCCCAAAGCTACTTTTGCACTCCTAGGCTCCTGTGCTATACCAGTAGTCCTCCCTCGATACAAAAAGCTATTCTTTTGAACAACAACAACAAAAAGATGCTCTCCTGCAGTTTTTGTGTTAAATGGGGAAGGAAATTGGCAGGCCTAGAAAATCAGAACTAGGTGTTCCTATTTGGTACTGATTTGTTTTCTTAGAAAGGAAGGAAGGAACCAGATATTTCCAGGCCTTTTTTTGGTTTGTAGTGGTGGTAGAAACCCTGTTGATTTTAATGTGTCCGTGCTAGGTAGGATAAAAAAGGCTGATTTAGCCCAATGGCTCATTAGGATTTAATTATTAGTGTGATTCAACAGGACAGTATTTCGGTGCATACCATTCTTATCATTTGATTCCATTAAAAAGTGCTTCAGAGGAGCAGAAGTGACTCAGGTGCTATTGCTGCTGCAAATAATAGCTGGCCAAATGTATATTCATCTATGATTCATAAAAACAAAACAAAATTGCACAGTGGAGTTTGGGTGCATACTGAAGCCTTTGGTATCAGTTGCTTCAACAAAGCAACTGGACTTTTCAAAGGGTGGATGCAGCTCACCATCAATAATGGTTGTGGTACAGCTTTGCCTCCAAAACTTTTTGATTTTTAAATTGCCACAAAAAACCGCAACAATGGGAAATGCTGGGGCAGTCTGGACTCCCTCGTCCTTTCTCCACAGCAGTCTCTGCCTCATGTTGCTTTGGAGCATGGTGGTGGGGAGGCAACCTCCCATAAAAAAAGGTTTAGAAAATGTCGTACAAAGTAGCCTTCAGCTGGTAACCTCACAAATATTATCTTTGGGACATTATTAGAATATATTCTATCTTGACTATGTAAGATGCTTAGCTTCCTCATTCTAAAGCCCCAAGTAGGTCCAAAATAGGGCTGCACTTCCAGCTCTAGGGGGAAAAGAAGAAGCTTGTACTGTACTGTGTTGTGATCAGTCATTCCCAATTCATAAACATTTTAATCCCCCCCAAAAAAAGGCTTGCTTCCCCAATCCCCTCATTCTCTGGGTCTTTTGAAATGTCTGCTAGTGATATTTTTGAGCTCATAATACTATTGCAAGGTGGCTGACATTGAGACCCATCTCCCATTACATATCTCTTTGTCACCTGCAATTTCTCCAGCTGCCCATGTTTACTGATCTAAAAAAGCTTATGGGAGAAATTACCTTTTAGTGTATTTTCCTGGATTATTATTGAACTCAGGAAAGCTGAGGAGGCTTCCACTTACCTCAGAGATGACTGTTCAGGGATCACCAGTATATTTGTGTTCTTCCTTCGCCACCTTATAAGTGAGGGAAGTACAAGAATCCTAAGCCTGATCTGTGAGAATTCATCTGGCATTTTGTTTCCTTGGATTTTTTTTCTTTGTTAAGAAGGAGCTTCTATTCTTTCATTTTGAAAAAGAATTGTTCAGCATAACACTAAAAAAAACATGAAGATATTTTAAACTTCCACGCCTTCAAAAAGAGTCTTCAAGGCAAGCAATGTGCAATGTTCCTTGATGAAGAAAGCGCTAACTCAATATCAGTCTCCTCAGAACTCCACACTAATGGCTGCCAACCGACTACCTCTTCGCCTCTGCCCCAGCTCCTCAGGCACCGAGGCTGTAGTCGAGAGCTATTGCCAGTTGAATGCTGCACACCCTGCAGAAGTGGAAGGAGCTGGGTCATCCTTACATGCACTAATGCAGTCTCTTCTCTCTTGGGGTAAAGCCATTTCATTTAGCCATATCCTGGATCCTTCTAGCATTCAACATTACACCTGAGTCCAAAGGGAAGTCACATACTGGGGCAATGACTATGCAGGTTGTGGACCATGGACCCACGAGGAGAGTGCTGGACCATATGCACCCTGTTCCCCTGACCCCCCCTCCTGCCACTCCAAGCTTCATTTGGGCTGCTGCTTGCCTGGTCTGTTTTGGGAGCATCCACCCAAACTCCTCTGAATTCCCTTTCTCAAACGTCCTTCCTTCAAAGCTCTCCTCAGATGACATGCCTGCTCTCACTGATGTTGGGTAATGACACAGAAGCACAGCTACCCATGCTAATGCTCTCAGCATCTGATCCCACAGAAGGAAGCTGTGCTTGTGGGATACTACAGGGGAGAACCTCTTCCTGACCACAGAACAGTTGCCTCAGAGACAGCAGGGGCTCAGGCAAGTCTGCACTGAGGGGCATCTCACCAAGAACAGGATGGCCAGTGCAATGAGTACCTGGCATAACCCACAATTCACATTGCATCTCTTCTATGGGCAACCCCATAGTGCTTCCATGACTTGGTATAGGGTGCTGGTCTCTACATTCCTAGAAAGCTGGAAGGGATGACAACAAGCAACCTCCTGCAAAGAAATCTCCAACCTGTATCATTGTCAAATATGGTGAACTTCTATCATTTTGGAGAGGAAAGTAGTCATGAGAAAATGTGTGGGTGGAGTGAAGTTCCTGAAGCTGAGCTTTTCTTGTATACCTCTTGCATCCAGCAAACCTTTCCCCTCATGGTTATTCAAATATATCGTGGTCATGGGGACTAAAAGCAGGAGAAACCTGAGAGCCAGAAGTCCAGCCAAAATTCAGTTTCTTCAATGATGGCCCAGGAATATACTCCTGGATCAGCAGTATATATGACTACATGTCCTAAGAAGACATTGATGGTTACTTCATATCCATTCACATCCCGGGAGGAAGTTCATTGCATGTTGATGTTGGTCACAGTCACATGGTCTTCTTCTGGTTCTGTCCCTGTTCCCGTGTACGCACAGGCGTGATGAATGATACTGGCATGATTGTTACCACACGTCCTCATTCCGTGATGAGATGTGAAATTCCATGCCTTTGTTCTCCATTTTTTGGGGGCCCGACCTTCCATTTTTCGATGCTTCAATTCTCTGAAGCTTTGCCTTCAATGTGTTACGGAGCTAAGTTTGAGGCATTTGTCTTTTAATATCTCTACATTGCATTGCTGACTCCATAGGGAATGTACTGGCGAATGGCACTTTGCACTCCTGTCACTAGATGGAGAATGGCACGTTGCGTGACGAGCCTTACCTCACAGGCACTCCTCTCGGAATGAGAAGCGTGACAAGCAGATTTCCGATGCCAGGGAGGGGAATCTCTCATCCCACTTAAATCGCAGTTCAGGGGGCGTGGTTGGGACGAACTCCCCTCGTCCCTCAATGGATGGGTCGGTTAGATTACTTCGTATCGGTCCCAAGCAGGACCACAAACAGCGATGAGATGGACATGAAGTATCAGCCATTGATTGCAGTGGGTTCTTACTTTATCCCATAGTTATGTTTATGTAGTGATATAAACCACTTTCCTAGTTTTTGTTTGGTGTTTTGTTTGCTTTTTTAATGAAAGGAAAGAAGGTAGTGGCTGTAACTCAGTCCCAGAGCACATTCCTTAAAGTCCAAGATTCAATTTTCTTCTTCTTCAGTTAGGACTGGGTCAGTGCTGTCTCTGAAACTCTTGATGGACACTGCCAGTCACTGTTGATGATACCAAGGTAGATAGACCAATGATCTTACATTGTAAGGTCTGACTTAGGGCGCTTTTACACGACCCCTAAGATCCGCTGGTCACTTAAATTCGGACCAGAGATCTTAGGGGTTTGTTGCTCTTCGTGTGTCCCCACCCCTCCGCACTTCCTGGCTGCTGGCTGCGTGAGGGGAGGGAGAAAAAAGAGACAAAAGAATAAAGGCTTACCTCCCGGTGCCGGTGGAAGCTGCCGGGAGCCCTGTCACTTCCTGGTTCCTTCTCTTAAAGGGGTGGGAGGCAAAAAACAACAGCAAAAAGAAGCGAGGAGAGCCCAGCACATCCGCATCAAGATTTTTCACGCTTGGAGAGCAGGTACATGAAAAGTGCGCTGGGACCCGCTTAGGTGGGCGTGGTCGCACTTAATTTTCAGTAAACTCCGGACCTGGTGGGTAAACAATTTTAAGCTCCGGAGCTGGGAGCCATTTGCGGCGGAGTTTAGGGGTCATGTAAAAAGGCCCTTAGGAAATGGGTTTCTTCCATTCCTAGAAGTAGTCAGTGTAGTGCCCAAATCTCCTCTTCATGTCAAAATGTGGAGTGATCATAATGAAAAAAACAAAAAACAAAACACTTAACCCACTCTAATATCAGTCATATTTATACTTTTATAGGTATATCATGCCCCCCTTGCCACATCTTGTCCATAGATAGATAGATAGATAGATAGATAGATAGATAGATAGATAGATAGATAGATAGATAGATAGATAGATAGATAGATAGATAGATAGATAGATAGATAGATAGATAACTTTTATCCCAAACAATCAAAGCCATCTTATCCATAACTGGAGAAACTGAACTTTTCCAGAGAGGCGGGGGATAGAATCCCTGATCAGCCATGGATGGAGAGTGTCAGTGATCTCACTCAAAGGTCACATTCGCTGCAGAGGGAATTCCCTAGAAAATGAATTTTATAGCCTGCTACAAAATGCCAATGGGTTGGGCACTAGGCATACATCTTGGGAAACAGCCATCCAGAGTTCAATGTCTCCATGAAAAAGGCCCTGTGTACTATCAACACCCAATGTATTTCCTGATGATGGGACAAAATGGGTTCCCCCTACCAATCTAAGACCTTGGGTGATAATGTTTTTTTTTATGCCTTAGTCCAGGTTTTCTAAGTCAATATCAGCCCCTTGATTTCATTCGAGAAACATATAGGCAACTAGAGAGAGAATTTTTTTTCTAGGACAGTCTATAAAGAGCACAGGTTACACATTCTAAGAATGCCTTGCCTTGTTGTTGTGCTATTTTAAGTGCACCTCAGGAAGCAATTATAATTGCTGTGTTCATCAGCTATAGTAATTGGTGGCAAGGATGTTCACATAAGATAGAGCATACATTGCTATGGCAACCCAGTGAGTGATAACAGAACAGGTAGTCGGAGAGTGGGGAAGGAATCCCCAGTTAGAGATCTGGGGCCCCTGCAGGTGCAAAGGATCTTTCCACCCACTCTTTTCTTGAAATTTTCTCTCCTAAGAGCATGAAAGAGCTCACAGAGAAGGGAAGGAGAGAGGATGCCTTATAGTAAATCAAAGATAGGTTCTCAAGAGCTTGTCCTTACTACACAATTGAGCTGGCAAATGTGTTCACAGCACTTCAGCTGCACTACTTTCCAGGCAGAAGGAACTCTGGTGTGTGTGTGTGTGCGTGCGTGTGTGTGCATGCGTGTATGCGTGCATGTGCATTTGGAGATCATATCATGATTCAAATTACTTATGGGGAGAACCCATGCACATCTGATATAGAAAACAACAACAACTTTACTACAAGTCCTATTTTCCATCTCTGTCCTTTCCACAGCTTTTGCGCTGATGAAAACTCCTCTTTCCTTGGACACGTAAATGCTTTCTAAAGCCAATGTTGCTTTAAATTGCCCTAAGCAGAGAGGCACATATTCCCTTTTACTCCGCAGGTGCATACCCAAGAGGACCCAAAGGAGAGAATCTGGCCAGGCAAAAGAAAGCAGTTTCCAAATGTAAATAAATAAATAAATGAGCTTCCAGTGACCATAAGAAGTGGTGGTGATGGGCTGTATTTTAAACTGGATGACATGGATGCCTGAAGGAGGGAGCTGTCAGTTGCTACTGTTTAAAAAACGCCATGCATGTGCCCATCTGAATATAAACTGTTGATGAAGGCCAGGACTTTGTACTTGCTTCTTGCTTGTAGGTTTCCAAAAGGCACCCAGTTGGGCACTGATGAAAAACTGAATGCTGGAATAGGGAGACCTTAGGTATCATCCAGGAGGTGTTTTCTGGGGATTCTTCCCATGTGGTCCTTAACAAAGAAGGCAATAGGTACTGGTATATACATGCAAGGCATTCATCTTGATTCTTCAGACCGCGGAGGAAGAGGAGGGAGGTTTTAATGTTTTCCTTTCTGCCCAAAAAGATCCACATTGAAAGTGATTTTGAAACAGTTTCCAGTCATGCCAGCCTCATGCTCATTTTACCCACAGAAAATTATCCACACAGCTTTCCATCTTGTTCTGAGGTATGACAGGAAATGAAACCCTCCAGATAATGTCAGATTCCAGCTCCCTACTGCCTCAGCCATGGCAATTCCTAGATGGGAATTTATTTATTTATTTATTTATTTATTTATTTATTTACCACCCCCTTGGTGCAAACGGCACTACCTGGAGAAGTTAATTAACTACCACCACCACCACCCACAGGAATTGCAGTCTAACAGCATCTAGAAGAGTACATGGCTTCCACCACTGTTGTTCAGGGTGTGGTTCTGACACCAAAGTGAAGGATATCTCTTGGGATATCTCTGGTGGCCTTGATTACTGGAATGGATACTGTTGATACTGAAATGTTTGATCCGAGCTACTCTCAGTGCAGCTAGAATGCTGGCAGTGAGTTAAATGGGTCAATGCTGTGACACCCCTTATCACATCATGCCTATGTAAACTAGTCCTTTTTGACGGGGAGAGCTCATTCCACAAAATGTACCACTACCCGCCCCTTCCTTTATGAATAAAGGGCATTTTATTGTTGTTCACACTTCAGGACTTTTTTCCTATGGGTGTATCTCACTTTTCCTCCAATGAGCTCTATGTGATTTAAAATGAATGTTTATTTATTTATTTATTTATTTATTTATTTATTTATTTATTTATTTACAGTGGCATCTACTTACGAGTGGCTCTACTTATGAGCAATTTGACTTAAGAGCGGAAAACTGTTGCCATTTTAACTGCTGCCTTACAAATTTTATATGCGATCCACTCTGCTTACATTTATTTTTTTAATGTATTTATTTATTTATTTATTTTGTTTTTTTAGATACACATACTCTACTTACGAATTGTTCGACTTATGAGCATGCACTTGGAACGTAAGTAGAGGTGCCACTGTATATACCACCAAGCTTGATTTAAAGAATAACTCCAGGTGGTGTAAATAATAGCAAACTTGCCTCAGTGGCTAAAAGTATTGACCCGCATATAAGCCGAGGACCCCTTTTTTTCAGCCCAAAATTAGGGCTGAAAAACTAGGCTTATACTCAAGTATATACAGTACTTCTTTTGCGTCTCCCCCACCCCACCTCCATGGGCATACATCCACCCCCACCCCCACCCCCAAAAAGAACACTTGTATCTGCTCCACCCAAGCAAGTATGTACAGTATATATGTTACCCCACACTTGCATTCAGCATGAGCCTTCATTTGTCCTTTCCCCCTTAATTCAGATATCAGCACTGGGGGGAGGGGAAAGATTAAGAATGGACCCCGGCATAGGAAGCAGTCTAGTTTTAATAATCTCCCCAATGCTATGTGGCTGAACTTCAGCTGCAGTATTGGTGTGAGAAAGAGGTTTCCATTTATATTGTGAGATTTTCTCACTACGGGAGTTTCATTTCAATGCAAACATCCACCCTCAGAAGAAGGGTTTTCCTGAGGTTGTTGGCACAAGTGAAAAGAGATAACTCAGTTATCTCTTTCTTTCCAACAGGCTGTGATCACTTCAGTTCCTGAAAACTGATGAAGATTTGCATTTCTCAAATCTTTCATGTTAGTTGCAACAATGCAACGTTCAGTTTATCTGTGGATCTCTCTCTCTCTCTCTCTCTCTCTCTCTCTCTCTCTCTCTCTCTCTCTCTCTCTCTCTGTGTGTGTGTGTGTGTGTGTGTGTACAATTTGGCACTCCAATCTCTCTCACATCTTAACGCATACAGCAGGTGTGGTCACATCTTCATTGAGTGAGGTGCTCTATGTTAGCCTGTTCCAGTTGTCAGCATCACATTAATAATGCTTAATTAAGGGATCTTTTAATAATCCATAATGTTTATGGCACAGGAGGCATTCCAGCACAGTTCTTTCATTTCTTCCCCTCTTTGCAAATTATTTCCTAATGAGCCTTACTTAATCATAGAACAAATTGCCACACAGATTAATACAGAAATCTATTGTTTCCTAACCAAAGGATAGGCTTTTGTTCTACTGAACAACTGAAGGAACAATAGCAAAAAACCTAAATAAAACAAAAAGCATTAAACAAACATCAAACTCAATTGGATGGAAGGTAGATGTAGGCATTTATTTATTTATTTATTTATTTCCCCTTAAAGGTCTTTAATCCCCTTTAACCTCTCCTACCCTAATATTAAAATATAGAACTTCTTAAAATATAGAAACAGAAACCAGGGACTTGACATCTCTCCTACAGGTTCTACCCCACTGGTCTTGAGCAAGGCATTTAAAAGATCAATTGAACTCAGACGGAAAAGCTTTAGAAAAAAAATGCTATTTAAAGTGGCCTACAGGAGTACAGTATTGCCATAGATTTCATACCAGGAATTTACCTGATTGTTACTTTTGGAAGGAAGATAAAGCTTTGGGTTGTAGGGTTCTGATCTCTCATTTGTTAAATGCAGTTTATTAATATTCAGCTCCTCGGCAAGGAGTTTATTAAGATTCATTACTTCATATTTATATAGCACTTTCAAGATTAAAAGCAGTGAAATCTGAATGTTACATTTCTTTAGCTTCACAATAAATTTTACAGAATAGCATAGTTTATTTAAAGACCAAAACAAGAGAAAAATTGCCTCACAGAACATTCCCTTTGAAAAGAGCTTTGAAAAGTAACTTTTTATAGTAGTGTTCCTAGAATTGTCAGACAGCAGTATCAGGGGAGGGGGTCTGGGAGTATGGGTTTTTTTAAAGTAACTTTCCCAAGTGCTGGCACCTTTAACCACCCTGATTGGCTTAACCTCCCAGATGGGCAGTATATAAATATAATTAATTAATTAGCAAGTTATGTGTTTCTTTCTTTGATTGTTATCCCGTCTTTCCCTCTAAAGAGAGGGACACAAGGACTGGGATACAGTAACTCTTTAAAAAAGAGGTACAATTTTAAAAAATATGGCCAACATTCTATTTCTACAGAAATCAGGTAGGGTTTTGAAGCACATTGACTAAGGGCTGGTTACTTTCCTGGTTGAGCAGTTCATCCTGCACCCAGGATTGTAACCAGCAGCTCACTGGTGAGCTGCACTCTGCCACCACTGCTTCCAGGGTTTCTTTTATTTATTTATTTATTTATTTCCAAAAGAAATTAGCCGCCCCACTCCCAAATGGTATCTGGGCAGCATATATTGAATTCGTCTGTGAAGATTCTCAGTCATCCAGGTGCATTTATCTGGGAGTTGAGTCATGGCTACTGGACTTCTTTTTTGAGAGATAGAAACGTTTCGCTGTTCATCCAAACAGCTTCATCGGTCTGAATACAGCTAGTGCAAGAGACCTTCTTATAGTCAGCTTGACCTCTTGTCCCCTTGTCTGATTGGCTCATAAGATGAACAAGGCCTGAATAGGCTCGTTAGGGAGACATTAGTGTCCATGGCCTTAAGGTAAACAATGGCCTAAGGTGCTGAAACCCATCAAGAATGGGTCGTTAGCTGTCAAGAATGGGTCGTTAGCTGTGACCTGGTGGTGAAGGCTCCTTGATTTGCCTGGGTACTGTGGAAAGTACAGCCTGATAAGTAGCAGCTAGACTATGCCGGAGCCCCCCACCTCTGTTGAGGGAGGGATTTTCAATGCTGACATGAATGGCTTCCCTTACTCCTCTCTCAAACCACCTCTCTTCTTTGTCTAATATGTGTACATCCTCATCTTTGAAAGAGTGGCCTTTTTCCTTCAAATGGAGGTGTACTGCTGATTCTGGTCCTGAGCTGTTACCTCTCCTATGTTGGGCCATTCTTCTGTTTAATGGCTGTTTAGTTTCTCCAATGTAGAGGTCTGAACACATATATTGAATTATTGAATTATTGAAGCATATATTGGCTAGCCGTCCGGCCAAAGCATTATAAATATTGAAACATAATGTCTCCAGTTCAGTTTCCAGGTCATGGATCTAAAATCAACACTTTCAGGAGCACTTTTGAAGGAACAACACCATATAGAATTTCTGGTAAATTGGAGGGATTTTGTAGGGATGGAGCAGATTAGTACTACAGAGAAAGCATTACAAGCTCTTTGTGCCCGAAATATGAAGAAAGTTGAAAAAATTGGCAAATTCTTCACAAAGAGAAAATGAAAAAGCCTTCTTCAAACTTGAAGAAAGGAGTACCCTCTAACCTGGTGGATTACCAGCCACATAGCTGATGGGCTGCATTTACCTTGGTAGGAAATCGCCATTTGCCAAGACATTCTGGCCAGTTCTGGGAATACATACTCCTGCCCAGAGAAATCTGCAGTTCACATTCAGTACAAAAAGGAGTTCTATATGCTCTGGATGTTTAAAGAGAGTGGCTAGCTCATGCTTTGTGTGACTAAAGAGCTTTACATAAAGTTTCCATTCTGTGCATAACAAGCACACGGTATGGAGTGAAACAGGGCTGCAAACAGATTTCAGAAATATAAACTCTGAGCACTTTATTCTAAACATATCCTGTGCCAAATGTTCTAGCATGGACACCCCACAGCACTCATAGACAGATGGAGCTCATTTTTCTTTCTTGTCTTGTTCTCTCTGTCTTTTAAACAGATGGCCCAGAGGATCTAGGCAGAGTTGCGCATGTCAGATTGCGAATAATCACAGAAGGGAATTGGTCGGACCAAACTCACTGTCTGGTACTTTGCAAATACCAGGTGACAAATCATCTGCTCCCATCCCCTTATGTGTGTGTGTGTGTGTGTGTGTGTGTGTGTGTGTGTGTGTGTGTGTGTGTGTGTGTGTGTGTGTGTGTGTGTGTGTGTGTGTGTGTGTGTGTACGTGTACTGGTGGTTGGAGACAAGAAAGGTATCTTGTGACTCAGGACTAAATCCTTGGGATGTTTTCTCTGGGCTTGTCTGATATAAAAGTACAGAGAGGTAGCAAACTGGATAGACAGCTCAAACTGGAAGTTCTCCTATTAAGAGCATTCTGCCGCGTGTTAAGTTTTTGCTTAACTGATCCAGGCCAGGTGGAGTGGGAACATACAATAAAGCAAAGTGTTCTGCTTATATACTGCTCCATACCACTTCAAGTAGACTCTGGGCGGTTTCCAGTTTTAATTACAGTATGCAGGCTACACATTGCCCCCCCCAAGCTAGCTGGGTACTCGTTTTACTCATTTCACCGACCTTGAGAGGATGGAAAGCTGATTCAACCATGAGCCTGCTATCTGGGATTGAACCCCAGGTCATGAGCACAGTTTTACCTGCAGTACAGGCATTTAGCCACTGTGCCACAAGGCTCCTTCAAGCTTTACCAAAGCCCCATAGCATAGTGTGGGTAGAGAATCTCTTTCCTCCCCAGTGTGAGAGGAACACGCACACCTTAGACCTTATGTGCAGAACCAGAAGTCCACACCCACACCCACACCCACACCCACACCCACAGAGAGAGAGAGAGAGAGAGAGAGAGAGAGAGAGAGAGAGAGAGAGAGAGAGAGAGGAGAGACCAAGTCCTTCCAGTGCAACTAATTTTTTAAAAGGAAGTAAAGGAGGCTAAGCCTGAGCAATATGCTACACTAATGGAAGTCCCCAACATTTAACAGCTTTACAAAAGAGAGAGAACAGGGAGAAAGCAAGTACAAGTGTACTGTCTCTACTGACCTCACTTAGAGATATTCCTCTTAGTCTTAGCACTTTAAGGGTCAGAATGATCAGAAAATATATTCGCCTTGATTCTTCTTGTCTGGTGTCAGCTCAGCCTTTTCTGAAATTGTGAATCAGTTTCATTTTCTGTTTCCTCACACAGAGTGCCTTTCTCTCCCTCCCCATTATTAACTCAAACAATGGTGAATTTAACAGGATTCATCAGTACAGACTGTGCCTCCCGGGTGGGCCTTCAGAGGCTACTGGCTTTGCTGATTAAAGAGATAGTACAGGTATTTAACACAGAACAAATCTTGGCAACCTTAAAAAGGAGGAGGAGGAGGAGGAAACCCTTTGATTTTTTCTCACCTGTAGGTGAGGCATCCTACCAGCCTTGAAGATTGCCTTTTGAAGTGTCTTACCCATTCAAGCCTTAAGTCAATGAGACCAATCCTAACAGTTCAAGCAAAGAGCTTTCAAAATTTTATAACAACTTTTCCCATATGTGAAGAGAGAAGTATCTGGTGTTCAAGCTTCATTCATAAAAGGCCAAGGCAATAGAACTAGCATTACTAATACATGCTGGATAGTGGAACATAATATTTTTTATTTTAAAATTGCCTCCAAGACTTCTACAGGCACCAAATTTGCAGATGAGCTTCCTTTGACTCTCCTCTCCAAGCCCTGTAAGTTTGGGTTCTGGATGACTGTGTTATACCATCCCCACCGCCCACCCCACTCCCGGAAAGTGCCTGCATGGTACTAGGAGAAACCACATTTTCAGGGATGTCTCCCATGATGTTCCTCTACAATCTCATTCTCAAAGGGCGTTTATACATGAAATACATGACCCGTAAACTCCGGGGCAAATGGCTCCCAGCTCCGGAGCTTAAAAATGTTTCCCCACCAGCTCCGGAGTTTACAGGAAATTAGGTGCGACCACGCCCACTTTAGCATGTCCCAGCGCACCTTTCAAGTACCTGCTCTCTGGAGGTGAAAATTATTTGATGCGGTGTAACAATAGTGAGTGCGGGGCTCTCCTCGCTTCTGTTTGTTGTTGTTTTGGCTCCTGCCCCTTTAAGAGCTACTTTACAGAGACTGGAATGTTGCCGAGCGAGAGGCAGAAGGGAGGTGAGCTGCATGCTTTTCTTTCTCTTTTTTCCCTCCCCTCATGCAGCCAGCAGCCAGGAAGTGCGGAGGGGTGGGGACACAGGAAGAGCGACGAACCCCTAAGATCTCTGGTCCGAATTTAAGTGGCCAGCGGATCTTAGGGGTCGTGTGAAAAGGCCCTAAGTTTGGAGAACTTGGTTTCAGACATTTGAGTTATATACCCACAAAGTGCTCCCCACCCAAAAAAGTGCCCTTTAGCAACTGTCTTGAAGAAACCCAAACTTCACTAGATTTGGAGGGATTGTAGAGGACAATCGGAGGAAGCTTCTGATGTCTCTAGATGCCACGGGGCCCATTTTATATCCCCATAAATCAACAAATCAAAAATTGCTAAAGACTATCAATTCATATTTGTTGGGGCTATCAATTTGTATAAATACAAATCAACGAATTAAGATTTTTTGAATGAATTCAGTTTTGCGTTCATCTCTAGTCCAAGCCCATATGTTGCAAATAGTCCTATTTCATCTTGTACAGACATTAGTGCCATTTTATGTGTGTATGGAGAGCGGGATTCTGCTCCCCTTAAATTAGATTGTTATTTCTAAACTGCTTAACACAAGTGTTGAGTAAAACATTCCTTGATGAGACAGCTCCTTCTCCCTGATGGACCTGTGCTTACATAATTTGTAACTGATTAAAAGGTAAAACTGTCAGACAAGTCATTCTCTGCTTCAAGCCACCTCACCAACTGGGTTATGAATCTGTTAAAGCTTCTGGGAAAACAGCCAGTCAGTTGTGGAGCTGTTTTGGTGAGATTTGGGTCAAGATGGGCTGTCTCAATGCAGTGAGACAGGCTGTTCAGGATCTTCCAAGCCTTGTGAGAGGTCTTGCCTCCACCACAAGACTGAGACATCAAGGTCTTTTTCTCGGCATGTTTCCTGCAGTTTGTCCAGAAATGTTACCATGCCAAACTATTGTCTACTCCCTTTACAGATGGATAGCAACCACAAACAGGCAGACTGATTGATTACAAAGAGGCAAATAACTCATTTCAAAGTAATACTTTTTATAGTCCTGTTTTTTTATAGAACAGTTAACTGCAAATATAGATTTTGTGCATTTATACATATGTGCAAAAAACAATCTCTCTAACAGTGAGAACAACGATCTTGTCAAATTGTCATGAGAAATTCTTACTTCATCTCATTTACTGTGTGAGGGTGAACTAAGGTAGACTTTAATATCCTTGCTGTTGCCCAGTGGCATTTATGTGAAGGGAAGTGGAATAATTGGCCTTTGTGGGAGTGCCACCTGACATATAAACACTTCACAGACACCATGATGTGGACCACTTGGAAGAACTTGAAGGCTTTGATGCCAAGTTAGTTCTAGCTCTGCCTAAGCTTCCTATTCCAGACCAGGTGTGACATGGAAGCTTTCTTTCTCAACAGGAAGCTGGGTGGAGCTGAGCATCAGAGCATCACAGTTGAATCCTTTGCTCCAGATCAGCCACATTCAGTTGTCTGTAAGCTATTTTGACTGTCCAAAATAAGAAAAGTATAGGACATCATCATATTTGAGTGTTCTAAAATATGATCACAACCCTATTGGTTGCAGCTGCATTACATAGGACAAGGCAATACAGTAGTTACTGCAGTTTTAAATTGTGTACATTTATCTGCATTTCAGTTTAAGATTTTTTTGCAATACAAAATGTTCCAGAGAATGCATTAAATTCTTATACCAAGGTATCTTTGTATATAAAATTTAAAAATTGCAAAAAATGCAGAAAATGTAATACTCACTTGCTTTCACTCTCAGGTTATGATTACATAAGCAAAGTGAATCAGAGTGACTCAGCGTTGCTGTGACTTGATTCTCAGTCTCTTTTATGGTTGTGTTTCGTTCAGGTGACTACATGAGGAGCCTGGATTCACATTGCCCCTCAATCCAATGTGACTAGATTAGAGATGGGCACGACTTGAAAAAAAAAATTCGAGTTGTTGTTAGTCGCGCCGGTTCCGTTTCGGCTCGTTTCCGTTCTTCGCGAAAATTCACAAAAATTAGTCGGTTCGTTTTTTTGTTTTTTCATTGTCGTTAGTACTGGTTTGGGGAGGGGGTAGCGGGCTCCTGGAGGGAGCTGCAGGAGTCAGCCAGAGCCACAAGTGATGGACTGGCAGACTCTTTGCACCCGCTGTGTCTCACGTACTTGCATGTAGTGCAATGCAAGTAGATCTGGCTTAGGGTTAAGACGGGTTAGCGCAAGGGCTAGGGTTAGGCTAGTTACGGGTGAGGTTAGGGTGAGTATTGGGGTGCACCTCTGGGTGCCTCTCTGACCCACTTAGAAGGACAGTGTACTGGCGTATGGGTTAGGCTTAGGCTTAGGGTTCGGGTTTGGGCTACAATTAGTGGGCTGTTTATGCCCGATTGGCACATCCCAGAAGTCTCTGTGGTCAACCTGGCCAAGTGGCCATGCGATTGGTGGAAAATTTGCATGGTCTACTCCCATGGGCGAGCCCATCATTGCAAATGTGCATGTGTAATAAAATAAAATAAAATAAAATAAAATAAAATCAACGGAGACTTTTTTTTGCAAGAAAAACCCACTGCTGCTACTGTAAAAATTCAAGCATTTAAAATAGCTAATTTTCGCATGTTTCTGTGGTGCTTTGGTGGGGTTTTGGGCAACGATTTCAAAAAAAATATTGCGGTCGCCATTTTGGATCCCCCCCCCACCGCATGGCAAATGGATGCGCCCTCCCAGCCTGGTACAGTCAGCAAAACCTGGCCATGCGATTGGTGGAATGGCTCCAAAACTTTGCATGGTCCACTCCCATGGGCGAGCCCATCATTGCGAATGCGCAGGTGTAAAAAAATAAAATAAAATAAAATAAAATAAAATCAACGGAGACTTTTTTTGCAAGAAAAACCCACTGCTGCTACTGTAAAAATTCAAACATTTAAAATAGCTAATTTTCGCATGTTTCTGTGGTGTTTTGGTGGGGTCTTGGGCAACGATTTAAAAAAAAAATATTGCGGTCGCCATTTTGGATCCCCCGCACTGCATGGCAAATGTATGCGCCCTCCCAGCCTGGTACCAGCAGCGCAGCAGTAGCAATAGCCAAGGAGAGGGGGGCGGGGAACCCCCCCCCCCAAATAAAACACCCTTCTGGCCTGGTAGGTGCCCTCAGACAGTTTTCGCCTACTTTTAGGGCCGGGAATCGGGTTTTTTTTTACTTTTAAAAACTTTTTTTCTGTGCCGCTTGGCATTGCGCGATCGCCGCGATGCAAGTAACGAGCACGACAAATCAGACCAAATTGTTCGTTCGTCGGTTCGAGCTCGAATTCTGGTGGAGTAATTCCCGTTTCCGTTTCCGTAGAGTAACAGATACGAGTAACGGAAACGGAAATGGGAATACCGCTAAGTCGTGCCCATCTCTAGACTAGATATTATGGTGGTGGTGGTGGTGTTGTCTCTAAACTCTATGGTCCCAGATATTTGCATTGAATTTGTTGCTTTCATTTTGTGTTCCAAATAAGCCATGCTATTGCCAAAACAATTTCCCCACTTTTATAACTAATATGCAGTTGGGTACATATTCAAGAGTATTGGGAGATGGAAAATCTTTAGACATATACAATTTAATTAACTATGTCCTTTATCTGAAAAAGAAGATAGAGCTTTGTTGTCTAATTGTTCTAAGTCTCAATGGAACTTAGGGTGGAATGAACTAGTTTTTTTAAAAAATGAAGTTTCGTTAATGAGTCATATTACATTAATTTCCAGTGGTTTTCTTCTTTTTTAATTCAGGGGGAAAATTGTGGAGAAATGTAACCATCAGCACTAAGTTCATTTTCCTCAAGGACCTGTGAACCCCAGAGATTCAATCTAAAGTGCCTAAAACACTCCACTGAGGAACACAGTTGACATACTGTTATATATTGTAGAAGAGCCATAGGCCAGACCAATAGGGTGACTCAAAATCATGCAACCTCCCATGGTCCCATCTTTTTATCACAGTCAGGAACTGATCACAGGCACATTATAAAAGCATGGATCAGACACTTCTGGATTTTTGCTACCTGTATTATTACCTGGATTTTAGAGTTCCAGACTGTCTGCTCTTATTTCCAACATGCCAACCAGAAGGTTAGAACTGATCAGTAGTTAAGAGTGCTGGACTACTGTTGGGCAGATACTGGTTCCTATCATGCTCAGTCATTAATCCCGTTGTCTGGCCTTCCGCCAAGTTTCTCCTCAACTTGCCCTACCTCACAACATAGCATCTCAAGTGTCTTGAAGGATAGATGGAATACAAAAGGCAAAAGCAATCAAGTTATGTTCCAGTTTTATCATTTCCGTTTGGGCAAAGCACTGTGAAAAATGGGTGGTGCTTGGACTGGCTTTATTTCTTCAGTGGATTTACAATACCAGCATGGAAACATTCAGAGTGGATTTTTCACAGTTGTTTCTCATATCTTTGAAAAAGGGGGTTGAGAGATGCTGTAGAGATGGCATGTAATCTTCTATAATGTGTAATCTCATGTCATCAAAAGATTCCGTTTGGCGCAGCATCATTCAAAGAAGAAGGGAATTTGTGAGCTTGCCACATGAAAAAAGTGTCATGCAAATTAGCCCTTAGGATTCAGGATGTCTAATACAAGGGCATCGTAAGAAGTTTCTAACTGCTGCTTGTTCAAGTAAGTGCTGCAATATGGTGTTTAAAGAGACCAGTGGAGGTGGTGGTAGGAAAGAAGGGAAAATAGACTGATAAGAGCCAGATGCCCTAAGTGTCTTTTTCCTTTTCATCCTTGTCATTGGCTACTTCCTTATAAGTCCATTCCTTCCTTCTTCAAATATGTAGTTAGTTCTTTGTCTAACTTCTGCTATGGAGGACCAATCATGAATAGGGGTGTGCCATTCATGTTCTTTGGACTTCACCTGTTATAATTCTTCAAGGATGCCCAGACAAAATTCTGAGAGTTCCAACTCCCAGACCCATTCATAAAGATACTTATATTTTCATCCACCCTAAAAGTGGCAGTTCTATGGGAGGTTCCTTCTAGACTCCCAGGATGCGCCAGAACAATCACCTTTTGAAATAGGAAACAAAACCAAAGAAAGCCATGGAGACTTGGAGTGAGGCCCTTCTCCAGGAGAACAAAATGGAGGTGTCTGTAGGTGTGGGTTTGTAGGTTGAAACTCCCACCATTCTTTCAAGGGAAATATTTGATAATTCTTTGGCTGGGATCCTGAAACAAAACAGAACAACCAAACAAGCAAAGGAAGGAAGAAGAAAAAATGTAGGGCACCAGTAGCATCCGATTTCCTGAGATTTCAGTGCAAAAGCTGAAACTGGGGCTTCAGATAGGGCGATGCCAAATGAGCATAGCCTTGCAATGACAGAGATAAGGCAGGAAGAAGTACGAAAGGCTCTGTACTGCTGCCCCCTGGACTTGAGCAATAAGAAAGCTGATAGGTAATCATGCTGGCGCTCCACTCCCTGCCTTGCTCCCAATGATGGAGTGGCCCCAAGTTACCAATCCCCACCAGCTTCTTCCTCAGACTCAACACCTCACCTCTGGCTCTTTGATAAGTGCCCAGAGGTTAATCACATACAAAAATCAGTCTTTCTTCTCTTTTTGAGCTTCTCCTTTCTTCTTGAAGACACATCACAATTCCCTGAGGCTGAGGACTAGGAGCTGGTCTCCTTATCTGTACAGGAACTTCAGAAGCTGTGTACAAGCTGCTTCTATACTGTCAATTTCCCCAATGAGATGGTTCCAAAGAAGACAATCTGAAACCTTAATGAAAAATACGTTTTTTAAAATATTGATTTGGTTGGTCAAGTCCATTGTGGCAGCAGACTCAATGAAAGGATGGCCTTGCCCCATTATTCCTGTAGGTAGGGTCACTTTAAACATGACTAAGCCTGGGGTCCAACTCATCTATTTGCTTTTGCCTTAAAAAACCCCATAGGGAACTTAATGGCCTTCAAAATGTCCTTGAATTTCATCCTGCATCATCTGTGGCCAGAACAGCCAATAGATGGGTATGCTGGGAGTTTTGATTCGAATCAGCGCTCTGTGGAGAGGCATTAGGTTTCACCAGCCCTCCTTTTAAAGGACTGCCACTATCTCTCTGCAAAGTTGACATTTCAGTTGGGTAAATGAAACAGCCCTGTGTCACCCTGCTCTTTGTTTACATTTTTGCCTTAATAAATAATGAGCTTTTTGGCAAGCATCTCTGGGGCTTTTGAATGTGTGGAATCCATCAGCGCTGCAGTGAAGTCTGATTATCAACAAGCTCTTCACATCTTTGGAAGGAAAAAAAACCTAACCAGTCAGGGACCTTGCATCCAGCTAACTTATCAGGGCAGTTTTAATGAGCAACACTTAAACCCGTCACATTAGGGCTAGATAGATGGTTTCGATTGTAAACAGTTGCTATTGTAACACAAGTATGGAATGCTTTGCCAAAGTAAAATGGTTACACTGTGAAAATAAATTGGGAGATGGATCAGGCTTTTAATAAAATTGGTTTTAAAGTCACATAATGTTCATGTGGTTATTAAGTCGATGTGTGTGTCCTCCTGGGAAAACTTTTAATCCATTTTTAAAATGTGTTGTATATCGGTTGATGGGGTGATGTGAGCTTTTTAAATAGCTGCACTTATGATTTTGTTCTGCACTCACCTGCCCTCAAGGTGGCTGCCTCTCACAGCCACATTCTGCTACCCTTTGGTTGGTTCTCTCTCTCTCTTTCTAAAAAACCCCTTTCCAAGTGGGTTAGAAATAATCTGATATGACAATTTTTTTAAAAAAAACCCAGATTGGGTCCATGCAAGTTTGTTGGGTTCCAATGAAAGCTTGCATTTCCCTCTGTTTTTCTCTACCTGTCATGTCAGACTATTGCTATCCCACTTGGAAAGAAACTTTAAAAGGAGAAAAGAAAAGAAAAAGCCAACAGCAGCAGTGGGAAATGGTTGTGGGAGGCAACCAGTGCAAGGTAGCAGATAAAATGTACACTGACAGAGGCATTCACATATGCCAAAACTGTAAAATAAATCAGTTTTATATCTGCATTAACATAAATGACCCTCTGCCAGTCCACTAAAATACCTTACTTCCAATATATATTCGACATCCATGTATCCATGTGTCTCTTGAAGTCACCTTTATTTTAATCAGTTTTTAAAAAGCTAAAACCAGTTCAAATACAGGGTTTTTGAACATTTAACCAAGCACTAAGGCAATTTGTGTTTTTTTTTAGGGGGGGGGATCTGAGTCCTTGTGCAACTGGCTGTAACATAAATCACATGGAAATTAATATGCACAATATATCATTATTAAACTAGTGCCCTATACTTCCAAAGCACACTGCAGAGTAAGCATAACATTTGAAGTAAATGGCAGGTATGAGTCAAAAAGCAAAGATTTACAATTCCATTGAACATAGTAATTCAAATGCCTATTTATTGTGCCAGGAGATTGTGCTTATAAAAGAAAACCCGCTGCATGTTTTGTCAAGGGAAAAGAGGGGGAAAGACTGAACGTTTTATTAACTAATCTTGGAAAAGGCTGGAAGGTTTTTGTGGAAATAATGGTCTCCTGCTGTTTGCATTAAATGAGGTGATGAATCCAAGACATTTCTTTTCAAGGTTGTTGGAACAAATTATCTGATTGTATCATTATGTTGCCTTTATATCTGTTATGCAGATTAAATATGAATTAATCATGCATCACAGCCATGCGTTTCCCATTGCTAGGAAGGGTGATTTGGAAGGGCAGCTTTCACATAGAACCCCACTTTGACTCAAGTTCTACGCATGCCCTGGTATTCTCTATATATTCTTCTAGACTGCTTTTTCTGTGCCCTGTAGACATGGTTTTGTGAAGGGCATGGTGGCCTAGCTAGCCCAAATATCACTCTTTCCTTCTTTCCTAAAGCAAAGACAGAAAATCAGTTCACCTCACCCATCTTAAATAGACCTACCTGCATGTATATCTTCTGGTGGTCACTCTTAGGCTACCTCAGGCATGTCCAAAGTCAGGCCTGGGGGCCAAATGCAGCACGTTTTCAAATTCTGAGTGCCCCACAGCCTCTTCTCCCCGCAGGCTCAGCCTGCCACGCATCCCCGCCAGCTGGTCTCCTCCCCATACTGGATGGAGGCATCAGCTTGCAATTTTACAGTTTACCTGCCCTCCATGCCTCTGTTCACCCCCCCCCCCAGCCACCTGCCCAGCTTACCCAATCCCAGCTCCGTTGCTTCAGTGTCCTCCCTGCCTCCTTGCATGTTACAGAGACTTGTCCAAAGTCCGGCCTGGGGGCCAAATGTGGCTGAATGGTCGGCCCCCTCACATTTTCAGCTCACAAAATTTGGCCCTCCTTGCAAAATGTTTGGACATCCCTGGGCTACCTCAAGTGAACATTCATGTTCATTTCTTCTCAGATCCTCTGGCTTGTTTAGTTTCTGTCAGGGATTTTCGACAACATGCTCCTGTGGGGACTGAAAAGGGAGTTATATGATTACACATCTTTTCCACATTAAAATATCAGTAGTAAACAGACCTTAATTTCAGCTGCAGCTCACCATGGTACAGTCTCACAGGCTTATTTATAGATGAGAAACCCTTGGTCCAGTGAAGTCCTCATAAACACGATGTACCATATCTCATGTACCTCATCACTTGCCCCTCTGGAAGCATAGCCTGCCCCTGCATTCGAAGAAAAGAAACCGCAGCTGCTGTGCTGTCTTTGCACATGAAGCTTCATTTCGGAGGCCTCTGAAGAGAGATGGTGAAGAGATTCTTGTTGAATGTGATTTGGGAAGAGAGAGCCATGCCAGCCCCTTTAATCCAGATTACAGTATATGTAATGACTTCTCCGAAGGCTAGCCCTCACTACCAAGCACTTCAGTTACTACTGGAGCTGTATGGGTAGATTCCTGAAGCGCTGGCACTCATCCTGACATTTCCGAGGGCTAGGTTACCAGGCAGAGTCCCCAAAATGCAGAGCAATATGTTGATTGAAATTGATTCTAACAGAAGCAGTTCTTTGCTAGGGTTAATGAATCTTAACTGCCCAAGGCCAAGTTGCTCCAAACAAGGAAGACTACTCACAGCATGGTACCGTCGCTAAGGAAACCCTTGCTGCTTGTGCCCTGCCCCTGCCATGAGGCAGATTTCAGCTATATTTAGAGGGAAGAGAAAACCTAGATGACATGAAAGATACTGTTTTCATCCCTATTGATCACCCTAAGAGCCCAGTCTCGATTGCACTACTGAGCACTACTGTCAGCAGAAATGCACAACACCAACTTTCTGTTCAGCTCTCGCTGCTGGCAGTGATTTGCAACCTACGTCCTTTGGCCTTGGACCGAAGAGAAAACAGTGCTGTTCATTTAAAATAATGTTGGTGTATGCATGCGTGCATCTGCACATGTGTTGTAGAGGAAGACAGAGCATTAGTATGGTTGGAACAGGAGTAATTCTGAATTTCCTTTTTCCTTTGAAGTGAAGACCTGTGCTTTTTCTTTCTGTCTTTTTAAAAACCACTCCTTTGAAGCTGCTCGGAGCAAATCACGACAACTCATCAATACTCATTTTCAGCTTTTTACATAAGTGTACAGATTCGGAGCATTCACAGACTGTAATATATATAAAATCCTAAAATAAACCCAGGACTCTGCTACCAAAAAAGGATTACTAGCAAACTGACTCACTCGCAAAAGATAAAAGATGCTGCTAGATGAAAAGTTTAAAAATGTGACACCCTTGGCTGCCGTTAAGCGCGTTAAATGTCATGCATTTTCTTTTTAAGCCTCTCGGGATGTTCTGCATTTGGGCAGGATCCCTTCCAAATTAATAATACATTTCCTTCTGCAAACTCAGAAGGCCATCTTCTGCATCCACCATTTAAGCCGTGGGGGTAATTTTCTAATGAAAAATTTGATTAGGGATACCCTTCTGCTTCTGTTCAGTCCACATTATTAGAGATGGGCACGAATTGAAAAAATGATGTTTCATTTCGTTTCATTTCATTGAGGGGCTCGGTTCAGTTTGTTTTCATTTTTTGTGAATTTTCACAAAAAATAGTTTTGTTGGTTTGTTAATTCATTATTCGGTTTTACCCACTTTGTGTGATTTTTAAAGCATTTCCACACACGGGCGTCCCCCAACACCCCAGACCAGAGGGGAAACACTAAAAAAAATGATGCTGGCAGAGACACAGTATAGACTAGGTATGCAGGGAGGCTGCAAGGCAGCAGTGGGCATTGACCAGGGTGCAAGGCAGCCGCAGATTGACTTCGGGGCAGGGGAGGGTACTCACCGAGAGGTACGCACTATGCAGTACGCATGCAGGGAGGCTGAAAGACTGAAGCTAGAGAGAAATCTCTTCTTTCTTTCCCCTATGAGCCAGGCTGCAGCCAGCAGGAACACAGAGACATACACCTGCCTGGCTGGCCTAAAGTGAAAATAACGAGTTGCAGAGACAGCAATCCCACCCCAACCGAACTCCCACCGCAGACTGCAAGGAGGATGGGGGCTGCCAGAGCTTTTTATGCCCTCTGTGGCTGCCAGACCTGCCCAGTCTGCAACCTGGGCATGCTATTGGTTGAAGTTGTCCAAGAATTTACATGATCCTATCACATGGCTTGCGTCCATTTTGTGGCTGGCATCCATTTTGTGTCATCCTTAAAGGGAAAAGAAAAATACATCACGATGGGAGAAAGACAAAAACAAATGTTTTAAGGACCCCAACCCCCCTGGTAGGTATTATCAGGCAGAATAAATAGTTATTGCTGCATTTTTATGGATGTCCAGGGCATTTTAATACCCAAGAAATCAATATTAGGCATCTGGCAGCCATTTTGGGTAGATGTCCCCTAAGGTTAAAGAAAAAAAAATACAGCCATCTGAGAAAAGACATAAAGGCCCTTTTTTAGGACCCCAAGCCCCCCTGGTAGGTATTATCAGGCAGAATAAATAATTATCACTGGTTTTTTATGGATATTCAGGACGTTTTTTAACATTTAAAACAGCTCTTTTCATCGCGTGTTGCCATTAACGAAAACGAAACATAACGAACCTAATTTTCTTGGTTCGGTTCAGTTCGTTCCAATTTCATTACCAGGTTTGTTATTCGTTTTGTTACACAACGAAACGAATAACAAATAACGGAACAAAAATCATTTTGTGCCCATCTCTACACATTATTTTTCTTGGAGACCACTTAGACATGCTTTGCCCCTGCAGTATTCCGTTCGTACTGGAGTGCTTGAGCGTATTTGTATATACATCTGTTTGTCCAAATAGCAAAAAACAAACAAACATGAACATGGGAAAAATAAAAGGCTCTGACCTGGGATGAAAGGCAATCTTCAGTGTCATCCACTATTGCCTGACCTCCCATGTGCTAGCAAACCTTTCACTACTTTCCTTCTCAGTGGTATATAATGTGGGTTGTTACCATCAATTGGGAAACACATGGGCTGGATGGTCATGTCGTGAAGAGCGGTGAAATGAAGTGGCCACAGGTTTGTGCTGGTGGCAGGGGAAGGGGCAGAGGCAGGCGTGGTATGCCCTGGCAGTTCTGACCTGGACAATTCCTCCCTCCCTCCCTTCCAATTAATTCCTTGACCAGTTCCTGCCCTTCTATGAATCCATCCTGCCTTAGCTGGGCACTCAATCATTACTGGATCCTTTGAATAAAAGGGATCTGGTTCTGGATTTTTAACCTGCCAAGGCTTTTTAAAACCTGATCCCAGGCCAGCTTCCTGGCTTGTGAATGGTAGGAATCAGAATTATTATTTAATTGTCTTCCTCCATTTATTATTAATGGATAGACCCATGATTTTTGATATCATAAACTTGTCTTTTTGAAGTCCTTTTGATGTCTTTCTGATGTCTCTTTGTTTTTGATATCTTTTCAATAAAACTGCAGTTTTGTTTTCATCAAATGGAATCTTGAGTCACTCAGTATTAATACTTCATAGTATTTGGACTATCCCCAGATTTGTTTGTTTGTTTGTTTGTTTGTTGTTTTGAGGGGGTGCTCTTTTTATTTCTGATTTGTAAATGTACCTTAAAGGATATACAGATATATTCATACTGGTTAATAGTTCTATTAAGTTGCACTCCATTTCACATCTGGATAAAAATGCTCTGCAAGCACACATGGGAACGATAATAAGTATCATTGAACATGGGTAGGTTTTGTTTTTGCTTCTGTGTTAAGCTTTCTTTCTATTTTTAATCTCAGAGATTGAACTTCTGCAGAGTCTCAGGGTTTCATTGTTCCTCCTATCACCAGGATGCTGCTGGTATAATCAAAGTCAGCTTGAGTATTTCTCTTTCATATGTTCCTCTTTATTTTTTATTGGTGAACGCCTTCAAAAGAATGTAGGCAAAACTCAGCACAAATAGTGTAGCAATCATGACGGCAAAAGATGAAAGGAAACCCGAGTATGAGTCATTTTAGTGGGATGACTGGGAAAAGTTTCAACAGGTACCAGGAGGGCAACAACAATAATAAAAAAGGATACACTCAAAATTAGGCATTTTGACTTGGCCATTTTTTATGCAGAGCTGTGCTGGGTGTCTTCTCTTCTATTCACCCAACGTCCTAACTAGAAGGAGATCCTCAGGGTAGTAAGGCATTTTACAGGAAATAGCTGGTGGTAACTTATATAACATCCTTACAGCACTCTTTGGGCAATTTACAATATGATTCTGCAACCTTGGGAGGCTGGAAGGCTTAGTCAACCTTGAATCTGTCAGGATCAAACTCAGGCCATAAGCAAAGGCTTGAGTGCAGTCCTGCAGTTTAATGACTATGTCACAGGGCCATTTCTTTCTCGCTGTGGCATTTCCTGTAGAGCAGTGGTTCTCATCCTTGGGTCCCCAGATGTTCATGGACTGCAACTCCCAGAAATCCTGGCCAGCTTGGCTAGTAGGGAAGGCTTCTGGGAGTTTTAGTCCAAGAACCTTTTGAGACCCCAGGTGGAGAACCACTGCTCTAGCGCACCTGTCATGGTGCTATGTTTCAGCAGTTTGCTGATAGGAGTGTCCCGCCTTGACTGTGGTCTTAAAGAATTGCCATGCCTCTCCAGGTGGCCAAGCAAGACAGGAGGAGAAAAACCTTTGAGAGTTTAATGTGAGGTGGCTGTAAAGCTAAAGCACCAATTTCCACCTATTCCCAGTTAGCTATCAAGGCTCGCTGACTGTGCTGTCTGTCTCCTTTTGATCACCTACACAATTGTGGTGCCTCAAAAAGCCAGCCATAAATGGGAGGTGACTTGAATGAGAGCTGGTAGATGCAAGTACTTGTATCCATTGTGCTGAAGTTAGACAAAGAGTGGAGCACCGTTAATACAACTCACATGAGCCAACCTATTGCACAAGTCCAGACATTACCAAAGGGAGGTGATAAGCATTTCATAAGCCCCAGCATCAGCATATTGCCCAATTAATCAGGTTTTACAGGGATGCAGTGCCACTTGGAGAGCCAGACTTTATTAAAATTTTGTCCCTGTTCAGCTGGATTCCCTTTATACTTGTTTTCATAATCAGTTGGATCAGAAGACAGCCCAACTCTTGCTTGCCCTAGCCCTATATTGTACCCTGATAATTGATCCAGAAATCTCAGATTTGGGCCCGAAATTTCAGGGAATGGAATGCTACTGACCTGGTAACTCTATTTGCTAGCTTGGGTCTTGCATACCCAAAATAGAAAGTATTTGGGGCTGACTTCCCCCAATCTGTCACCTGGTGTAGGGAACCCTTGGGAGGGCCACTCCTACTGAGTCCCACAATTTCTTACCATTTGTTGCGTCATGTCCTGTGTTCCAAGGTTAAGTAGTCAGCTCTAATTATCAGCGTCTTGAGCAATTCAGGTTTAGGTCCACAAAACTAGACTGATTGGAAGTTGACTGGAAGCTCTTTATGTGAGTAGAACACTTCCATCCATAGAACAGAAATTTGAAGTGCATATGAAGTGTTCACTATAGAGAGACATTATCAGGTGGTTTTTGAAAATCTCACAAAGGAGACAGCACATCTGAGTATTTAATAGAATAACATTATCACGAAGCAGCTTAGTATGACAAAATCTGCCAATTGCTTTGTTTCTGTTTTTACTTTTGTTGAAAGTGCAGGCTAGAAATACGAATTTTCTTCAGGTATATGAAATCTCTCCCAAGGTCTGCTGAGAGCTGATCCATGATTCTCCCCCCCCCCAATCATCCTGACAATCATCAATCTTGTATTGAAACCCCTTCGTGTTTGGCTTCCTGATCTTATGGAAAGATCTCTATGTGAAGACAACTTCTTTCCAGTGATAACAGGAACATACAGTGCGTGGAATTTAGGGGACAATGAGAACAATCTTGCTCCTCCTGTGTATATACAGGTTGTATTAAAGGGACTGTTGTCAATATCAAACCTCCATTATATAATGTAATGTAGGTCTGTCTGTTGTCAGAATATATTGCATGAGCACTGTGTACATCACCTGGAAGAGCACTGTTGTGTGGAGAGGGGAATTAAAGAGGAAGGAGGAGGAGGAGGAGGAGGAGGAGGAGGAGGAGGAGGAGGAGGAGGAGGAAGAAGAAGAAGAAGAAGAAGAAGAAGAAGAAGAAGAAGAAGAAGAAGAAGAAGAAGAAGAAGAAGAAGAAGAAGAAGAAGAAGAAGAAGAAGAAGAAGTGTTGTCAACTGAAGCAGTAGGGTTGACCTCTCAGGCAGCTCAGATCTCAATCTCTTGTCTCTCTGGGACTGTCTTCTTTGAAGGCCTGAAGATCATAGAATCATAGAATCATAGAATCATAGAGTTGGAAGAGACCTCAAGGGCCATCTAGTCCAACCCCCATCACAATATTTCCAACAGATAGCCATCCAGCCTCTGCTTAAAAACTTCCAAAGAAGGAGACTCAACCACCCTCCGTGGCAGCATATTCCACTGCCGAACAGCTCTAACTGTCATGAAGTTCTTCCTAATGTTCAAATGGAATCTCTTTTCCTGTAGTTTGAAACCATTGCCCCAAGTCCTAGTCTCTGAAGCCATGGAAAACAAACCTGTTCCCTCTTCAATATGATATCCTTTGAAATATTTAAACATAGCTATCATATCCCCCCTCAGCCGTCTTTTTGAAAGGCTAAACATTCCCAGTTCCCTAAGCCGTTCCTCATAAGACATTTCCTCCAGACCCTCAACCATCCTGGTCGCCCTCCTCTGCACCCGCTCGAGGTTGTCAACATCTTTTTTAAATTGAGGTGCATAGAACTGGACATAGTACCCCAGGTGGGGTCTAACCAGAGCAGAATAGAGTGGTACTATCACTTCCCTTGATCTAGACACTATGGTTCTGTTGATGCAACCAAGAATCGCATTGGCTTTCCTGGCCGCCGCATCACACTGCTGACTCATGTTCAATGGTAAAGGAAGTTTCCATGCATATTCATGAAGATATTGAAATGACAGGCTTTTGGCTCCATGGTACGTGTGGTAACCAACAGCAGTTTTACCTGAGTAACAGTGGCGTCGTTCTGCCTCATACAGGTAGCTGAGAAGGAGGGACCGTCTGCCTTGGCTCCATTCTTCACCTGGCACACCTACACAGGATAAGCCTGAATTGCTGCCTGGAGCAACCTTTTATAGTCAGTATATCATCCAAATAAAAACCAAGTCCTTTTAGTTCACCTTGTCATTAAATAATAATCCTGTAGTTGAAATTATGGGTTGCCTTTACAAGATTTATTCTTTATATTAAAACTTTCTTTCTCTCTCTTTCTCTCTCTCTACTCTGTGCGCGCACACACACACACTCTCTCTAAATATTTGTGTTCCAAACCTTTGCCTTCCATTGTAATAAAACATACAATCATTATAACCTGTAAAGTCCCCCATCTCTGAAAAACAAAGAAACTGTGAATCCTCACCCACTTTTTTGAAGACAAGATTAGATCAATTAGACTGGCGGCAAGCGCTAGTGGCCCAATCTGTTCCCGTTCCAGTGCCTTGTGCTCTGTGCAATGCACAGAGATACAACATTTGTGTGGGTTGTTGGAAAGGTAGACTAGTGGTGACTGATTTAGACTCTAACAAGAAAATATCATTTTTCTGTGGTATTGTGACAGCCACATCCCCATTGAGTATGGATCAGGCTGACCTATACTGAAGCAAAGCTAATGGTAATTGCTGGCAGACTGTGGACGATGAGCTCCTGCTGCATTCTTAGCAGCAATGGTGGGTGTGGAGGTCACATCAGGGTAAAGCAACCTAGCCCCAGAACACCACCAGGGGAAAGAGGGCTGAGAAGCTACAAGAGCAATTTGTGAGCTGTTTAACAGCCAATGGTACATGCACTGAGATGCATCTTATGGGACTATTTGATCTACCATATTTTGTGTGTGTGTGTGTGTGTGCCTCCTCCAAAAGGATCATTTGGGCAATTTATAATACTAGAAATACTCTAAATAAATAATAATCTAAATACTCTAACTAAATTTATTATAAGAAGTAGATACATACAGAGCTCACTGGACATGCTCATCTTGTGATTACCTTTGCCCTTCAAATGGTAAAAGCATTAATTGACTGAATATGTTGCTAGAACATAGTCTGTCTAAATAGTTTGCTTTATAGTGAGTTAGGGCTTTTGTTCCTTAAAACCAGTATTTCCAACACTGACTGGCAGCCTTTGCCTAGATTTTCATGGAAGATTCTTTCCTAGCCCCATCCTAAAGATCTCAAGGAATTCCAGGGTTCTTCCGCCAAGTTGTAACTAGAGATGGGCACGACTTAGCGGTATTCCCGTTTCCGTTTCCGTTACTCGTTTCCGTTACTCTACGGAAACGGTAACGGGAATCACTGCCCCAGACTTCGAGCTCGAACCGACGAACGAACAATTTGGTCTGATTTGTCGTGCTCGTTACTTGCATTGCGCAATGCCAAGCGGCACAGAAAAAAAGTTTTTAAAAGTAAAAAAAAACCCGATTCCCGGCCCTAAAAGTAGGCGAAAACTGTCTGAGGGCACCTACCAGGCCAGAAGGGTGTTTTATTTGGGGGGGGGGTTCCCCGCCCCCCTCTCCTTGGCTATTGCTACTGCTGCGCTGCTGGTACCAGGCTGGGAGGGCGCATCCATTTGCCATGCGGTGGGGGGGGATCCAAAATGGCGACCGCAATATTTTTTTTGAAATCGTTGCCCAAAACCCCACCAAAGCACCACAGAAACATGTGAAAATTAGCTATTTTAAATGCTTGAATTTTTACAGGAGCAGCAGTGGGTTTTTCTTGCAAAAAAAAGTCTCCGTTGATTTTATTTTATTTTATTTTATTTTATTTTATTTTTTTACACCTGCACATTTGCAATGATGGGCTCGCCCATGGGAGTGGACCATGCAAAGTTTTGCAGCCATTCCACCAATCGCATGGCCAGGTTTTGCTGACTGTACCAGGCTGGGAGGGCGCATCCATTTGCCATGCGGTGGGGGGGGGGATCCAAAATGGCGACCGCAATATTTTTTTTGAAATTGTTGCCCAAAACCCCACCAAAGCACCACAGAAACATGCGGAAATTAGCTATATTAAATGCTTGAATTTTTACAGGAGCAGCAGTGGGTTTTTCTTGCAAAAAAAGTCTCCGTTGATTTTATTTTATTTTATTTTATTTTATTTTTTTACACCTGCGCATTCGCAATGATGGGCTCTCCCATGGGAGTAGACCATGCAAATTTTCCACCAATCGCATGGCCACTTGGCCAGGTTGACCACAGAGACTTCTGGGATGTGCCAATCGGGCATAAACAGCCCACTAATCGTAGCCCAAACCCGAACCCTAAGCCTAACCCATACGCCAGTACACTGTCCTTCTAAGTGGGTCAGAGAGGCACCCAGATGCACCCCAATACTCACCCTAACCTCACCCATAACTAGCCTAACCCTAGCCGTTGCGCTAAGCCGTCTTAACCCTAAGCCAGATCTACTTGCATTGCACTACATGCAAGTACGTGAGACACAGCGGGTGCAAAGAGTCTGCTAGTCCGTCACTTGTGGCTCTGGCTGACTCCTGCAGCTCCCTCCAGGAGCCCGCTACCCCCTCCCGAAACCAGTACTAACGACAACGAAAAAACGAAAAAACGAACCGACTAATTTTTGCAAATTTTCGCGAAAAACGGAAACGAGCCGAAACGGAACCGGCCCGACTAACGACAACTCGAAAAAATTTTTTTTCAAGTCGTGCCCATCTCTAGTTGTAACCAGACATGTTTCCTCTACGTATTTGGAACCAGATGAGGTAGGTATGCCCTTGGTAGTATGATGTTCTTACAGATTTCACACTGTAGGAGAGAAATGCCATAATTTCTGTCATTGGGAATCAGTCATTGAACCAGATAGATAAAAAGACATAGAAACCTACCATCACGTGGGTAGTCCAGATTTGTCCCTGAATTTTCCCTACTATTGCTTCTTTTCCCCATGCACTTTTAAAATCTGTATATAGTTAATTTCAGATTTCAAGGTTGAAGGTATTGAAGTAGTTGTTTGTTTCACTGCATTGCATTACACAATGACTAGTATTGTACCAATGTAAACTAAAACAAGACGGTTGTGACGTCCACTCAAAGCTTGGAAACAACTACTTAAAATAATGAGTTACTTGTAATGAGTTTCTTTCAACAACTAAGTTTCTGGTGACTTAGGCTGCTTTTACATGAACCCTAAAATCTGATGCAAAGGGCTCGCAGATGCGGAGCTTAAAATTGTTTTCCCACCAGCTGCGGACTTTTAAAAATAAATAAATATGACCACGCCCCTGGCCTCGAGGAGGTAAATTTTTCCCCCGATGCGGATTTTAAATGCCTGGCTCTCCTCACCTTCTGTTTGTTTGTGAATGCCTGGCTCTCCTCCATCTTCTGTTTGCTTTTTCCCCCCCCCCCTTTAACTGACAGACAGTCTTCCAATCCTCCTACAACTAGCTGCTGCCGGCGGCAGGAGGAGGTGAGCCTGCATTTTTTTCTCCCTCCCCTCACCACAGACAGAAGCAATAGAGTGCGGGAGGGTGGGAACACAGGAAGCAGAACAAAACCCCACGATCTCTGGTTGGTGGGGATTCGAATTTAAGTTGCCAGCAGATTTTAGAGGTCGTGTAAAAGCAGCCTTAATGTTACCTCTACTCCTTTGTGATATAAGTGTAATGGTGCAATTGTAATGGTAGTTTTCCTTCCAGGAACCTGGAGCTAGAAGAGGAGAATTTGCTTGAAATGGAATGATGTGGATTGCCACCACCACTACTATTACTATGTACAAAAGGTTGTTTTCAGAATTTGGATGCTTTTAGAATTTGAAGCCTGAGCATAAGCATAAGCTGGATTTCTGTACTGTGCTTTTTCTTCGCTATTTCTTCTGAGTACAGGAGATGAGGGAAAAGGTTGATTGGAGAATGATTTTTTGCTGATTCCCCCCCCCGACATCTGTTTAAAAATAATAATAATCTAATGGATTCTAAGGGCATGGGTTTTTTTTTAATGAAATTGTAATATTTTCTCATTACTTTTTCATTACTTCTAGAAAACACATTTCTGGAATTTTTCACATGTTATGTTATTCTTTTAGTAAGTCCTTATTAAATCCTTCCAGATGTGCTGACTTTTGACACATATGGAAGGCATCAGGTTGGAGAAGGCTGTTCTAGCGAGCCCTTATCAAGAGAGATCCAACCTGTGTGGTTTGTAGCTTCAGCACTGAAGGGCTGTGACCTTTGTATCTGACATGGCTTCTCCCTACTCAGGTGTGGCTTTGGCATACAGCTGTGCCATGTCATATGGAACCTGTTTAACCTGGTACAGCTCTCTCGCTTCATCACCAATCTTGTTGAGCAAGAAGTACTTAAACATAAAAGCAGACATTATCTCAGAGGCCTACTGTTGCATGACTGTATTTTACTTTCAAATATATATTACCTTTCTCAGCCTCCTGTCACTTCATGGGTATGTTAGGGCCTTTTTACACGACCCCTAAGATCCGCTGGCCACTTAAATTCGGACCAGAGATCTTAGGGGTTCATCGCTCTTCCTCTGTCCCCACCCCCCTCTGCACTTCCTGGTTGCTGGCTGCGTGAGGGAGGGAGAAAAAAGAAAGAAAAGAATGCCGGTTTACCTCCGTTTTGTTCCCGGCAGCATTCAGATCTCTTAAAGGGGCGGGGCGCAAAAAAAGAACAAACAGAAGCCAGGAGAGCCCCGCACTCACTATCCTTACACCGGATCAAATATCTGTCACATCCAAAAAGCAGGTACAAGAAAACTGCTGTTTGGTCGCGCTAAAGTGGGCGGGGTCACACTTAATTGTCTGCAAAGTCCGGAGCTGGTGGGTAAACATTTTTAAGGTCCGGACCTTGCAGCCATTTGCGGCGGAGCTTAGGGGGTCATGTATAAACGCCCTTAGGCAATCCAGCAGTATCATGGCCATGCTGCGCAATGGGAAAAGCCGACAGGGAGGGTCAGTTTCCTGAGGTCTGGGATCGGACAGGGATTTCCTGAGGTCCGTTTCCTGAGGTCAGGTTTTGGGATCAGTGCAGGCTTCTTTTCACTGGAGGGCTCCTGATCATTCAGCTGAGAGTCCCAGTGGAGGAAGAGAAGATGGGCAGTGCTTTGCAGGCTTGCTGAATCTCATTGTTAGGACCAGGAAGCCTGGGTCCCTTACAGCCCATCATTGGTCAATCTCTCTCCTGTTGGCCTTCCAAATGTGTGCTGTGACACCGCCATCTTTACACTGCATAGCCCTTGATAACAGTCAGCAACACAGGGCACTGCAACACCCTGTGATATCTTATCATACATTGCACCAAATTAGAGGAAAGAATGAAGGAGTTTGGTGTATGCTAGAGATGGGCATTAGAGATGGGCACGACTTGAAAAAAAACTTTTCGAGTTGTCGTTAGTCGGGCCGGTTCCGTTTCGGCTCGTTTCCGTTTTTCGCGAAAATTTGCAAAGATCATGTCGGCCAGTTTTTTCGTTTTTTCTTTCACCTGCTTTCCCTGTGAGGGGGTAGCGGGCTCCTGGAGGGAGCTGAGGAGTCAGCCAGAGCCACAAGTGACGGACTGGCAGACTCTTTGCACCCGCTGTGTCTCACGTACTTGCATGTAGTGCAATGCAAGTAGATCTGGCATTGCTTAGCGCAACGGCAGGGTTAGGCTAGTTACGGGTGAGGTTAGGGTGAGTCCTTGGGGTGCAGCTGGGTCTCTAGCACCACTTTGAAGGTCAGTGTACTGGCTATGGGTTAGGCTTTCCAAATGGGTTCGTGTTTGGGCCATCTTTACACTGCATATGCCCGATTGATAACATCCCAGAAGTCTCTGTGGTCAACTGCCAAGTGGCCATGCGATTGGTGGAAAATGCATGGTCTACTACATGGGAGAGCCCATCATTGCAAATGTGCAGGTGTAATAAAATAAAATAAAATAAAATAAAATAAAATAAAATAAAATAAAATCAACGGAGAATTTTTTTTGCAAGAAAAACCCACTGCTGCTACTGTAAAAATTCAAGCATTTTAAATAGCTAATTTTCGCATGTTTCTGTGGTGCTTTGGTGGGGTTTTGGGCAACGATTTCAAAAAAAATATTGCGGTCGCCATTTTGGATCCCCCGCACTGCATGGCAAATGGATGCGCCCTCCCAGCCTGGTACCAGCAGCGCAGCAGTAGCAATAGCCAAGGAGAGGGGGGCGGGGAACCCCCCCCCAAATAAAACACCCTTCTGGCCTGGTAGGTGCCCTCAGACAGTTTTCGCCTACTTTTAGGGCCGGGAATCGGGTTTTTTTTAACTTTTAAAAACTTTTTTTTGTGCCGCTTGGCATTGCGCGATGCAAGTAACGAGCACGACAAATCAGACCAAATTGTTCGTTCGTCGGTTCGAGCTCGAAGTCTGGGGCAGTGATTCCCGTTACCGTTTCCGTAGAGTAACGGAAACGAGTAACGGAAACGGAAACGGGAATACCGCTAAGTCGTGCCCATCTCTAATGGGCATGAATCAGAAAAAATGGTGATTCGTTTCGATTCATGATGCATCAAGGCTGACAAATAATGACTTATGAATTTATATTTTTCTTACAAACTGATGAACTGATTTAATGATTCATTTTTGTATTAAAACCCTCATAAAATGCCACCACAAGCATCTAGAGAATCAAAAATTGCAGGAGAGCTTCCCCAGAGTCTCTTCAACTCTCCCTGGAAATTTGGAGTTCTGGATGTCCAGTTTATACACCTCAAAAGGGCCCCCCAGGAAAATGCCCCCCAGGCATCCTTACTAAAAGGATTTAGCCAAACATTCCTCCAATAGATCCTTCCAACTGTATGATTCTATTATTTAGATGTTACAAAAAAACAAATACAGTATACACCGCAGCATCCCTGTGAGTCTCATAGCCAGTAGTTAAACCTTGAGATGGGACATGAACTATGGACATCTAGCCTTCATGTATCAGCATTTTTCTCAAAATAAAGATCAGCAACCACAGGATTTCTAAAACTTTGAAAACCCAGGATTTCTAGTGCTTTTTAGTGGGCAACTTGTATGCCCATCATCCATCACTCCTGAAAACCAATAAGGATAAGCGGATACAACTCATCACATATTTTGTTCTTGCAGGTGAAGAATTTCAAGTGGATATTCCCTCTGGCTAGCATTACATTTTGTATATTAAATGGCTTTGTGCATTTTTTTGGCTTTTGGTGCCCTTGTGTAGAAGTGTTTTTTTGCACAAGTAACGTGGCTGAAAAAAAAAAAAACACCTGTATTTTGTTCCAAATCTTTACCACAAAATAAAAGCATACAGATTTGTAGAAAACTGCATGTTTTTCTGTGAATGGTCCAGCTGACCACCCAAAAACAAATAGTATTGATATTTTTCCTTTCCTTCCCAGGAGGAAAAAAAATCTGTGATTGCCTGTTTTTTTTTAAATATGAATATCAGTGTTTCAAGACACTGCCCCCCTTTCACTGAGATGACAAATCTGCAAATATTATTACACCATTAGGCAAGGTGAATGCCTTTTCGCTTAAACTTGAGCTTGGTTAGGAGACACCCATTGGGTTGGATCATTCCCATGTTGAATATCCAGCCTTAATACTCACATAGTTCAAGCACTCTAGCTCTATAAGTGAACTGTAATTTACTTAAATCCTGAATCTATTTTGATAAGTGGCAAGATTCAGAGGGCTGAAACATAGGCATACTAAATCAGAAAATGCTATGTTCATTCATTAACATGAGTCTGACATATTCCATGACTGATAAATGCCATGACTGAGGAAAAGAATCTGAACATGTCCCTTTCCCCCTTTAAATCCCCTATCTAGTATTTTGTAATTGTACAGAGCATCATATGTTGTGTTGTTGCTGCAATCATAACGAATAGACATGCAATCTAGCCATTTAAGTTAATCAGTGGCACCTTATTTCATATTCTTAACTCTACCTATTTCAGACATCATCTGAGACAAATAAACAGAACTCTTGGGAAGCAATTTTGAGGTGTAACTACCCAGTTATCTAAGTCAGAAACTTGTTAGTATCTCTGCCAGACTGCATGCTATTTTCCCCTAATGTTTTAAAGCTCTCTGGCAGGAACTTTCATCTATATTTATAAAACTAACTCTGCACATGAATGCTATTCCGCTACTGTCATATGATTGAAAAGGCTTTGTTAACTAAGTATGCACTGAACTAATAAATATGTGGACGTATGCATGCCCCTATGCATATGCATGAGCATCTAGTGCCTTTCAGATATATAAAATTTAATGAGATTGCTAAGGTGTTGGTAGCTGAACTTTCATGTTTAATATTTTGCAGCCTGCCTCCATTTCTTCCTCAGAGCATCTGGATGTGGTTTGATTTGAAGTAGCAATGCTTGTGCATTTATGTGGCAGCAGCTTGTCATCTGTTTGTGATGAGTAAGGAAAGTTGCCATTTTTGAAGTCTTCACTGCCTGCTTCTGAGTTCTGAAGAAGCAACTATCAGAGCTCTTGAATGGACGATGTAGCCGTACAACGTTCCTTCTGAAGCTCCGACTGGTAAACAGATGGTGCTTGAAATTCAAAATAGATGACAAACTTTTTTAATTCTCAAGAGTGAGTGTGCTTGCCAGGTAAAGTGCTTTTTCAAGGTTTTACGGCTCCATATAACAGGCTTTGACATGGTCTAGATCAGTGATGGTGAATCTTTTAGAGACTGACTGCCCAAACTGTGATTCAAAACTCACTTTATTTTATTTTATTTTTGCAAAGTGCCAATACAGCAATTTAAGCTCACTAGAGGTGGCTGTGAAGGGACAATGTCGGGTGCCCGCAGAAAGGGCTCCAAGTTTTTTTTTTACTTTCCAGTTAAGGTAGGGAAGTGTCAGAAGGTGTTGGGGGGGGGGGCTTCAGCGGACTTTTTAAAAAGACAGCCATGGACTATCTGAAACAAAACAAGAGACAGAGAGAGAGAAAGAGAGAGAGAGAAAGGGAAAAAGTCATCCCTTTGTATTTGTTGCTCTCTCTGGATCTGATAAATATGAATGGACGAATATTTAATGAATATCCAATAGAGATGGGCACAAAATGAAAAAAAATTGTTTCATTATTCGTTATTCGTTTTATTATGTAACAAAACAAATGACAAACCTAGGGGCAATTTTAACACGAAATGAACCGAACTGAAAAAAATTGGTTCAGTTAGGTTCGTTTCATTAATGGGGGGTGGAGATGTCTCCTAACTGGTGCTGGTCCGGAGGTCCTTTCGCACCGAGCTGCACGGAGGGAGCACGCACCTCGTTGGTGCCATTGAGGGATGCAGCGGGCTCGAGCCTCAGCCCAACCCCAGGAGGAAAGGTAAGAAGCAGGCTGTGTTTAGGCAGCCGGAGCAGTGTGGCTTCGAAGCCGCCCCCTTGCACCTCCCTCCCGCGGCCCATTATTGTGGGGCTGATTGGGAGGGGAGATAAGGAGGCTGTGCTTAGGTGACCAGAACTGTGCGGCTTCAAAGCCGCCCCCCTTGTGCCTCCCTCCTGTGGCCTGTTATCACCGAGCCAATCGGGAGGGGAGATAAGGAGGCCACACTTAGGTGGCCAGAGCAGCGTGGCTTCAGAGCCACTACCCCTTGCACCTCCCTCCTGCAGCCCATTATTGTGGGGCTGATCAGGAGGGGAGATAAAGAGGTTGCGCTTAGGCGGCCCCCCAGGGGCCGCGCATTGGGCACTGGGGGAAAAGGCGGTAAAAATGAATAATGAATTAATGAAACAACAAAACATTTTTCACAAAAATTCACAAAAAAGAAACAAAATGAACCAAACTCCTTAATAAAACAAAACAAAATGAAACACCATTTTTTCAATTCGTGCCCATCTCCAATATCCAATATCATGACCTGTTTTTAATCATCCCTATCTCTAGTGAGGACCAATGAGATCACATTTGCAGCGGGTTTGCAATGGTAGTAATATTGGTAGTACCTAGCAGGGCAGCCAGGTGTGATGGAGTGATGGACCTGGAGGAATTGGCATAGGTGTGTGGAAAGGGAAATAAAACTCAGAAGGGAGCCTCCGTTGTGAGGATCTCTTATTTTCACATCTCAAATGCTGCAGGTATGAATCAAAAGATAACTTGTTCTCTACACAAAGGCAAGTCTTTGATCACCCCAGTATACCTTAATTTTCGCAGAGTTGAGGCTCATGTGCTCACCTCCCAAAGATTTTTAATTGCCCCATCCATTTAAATGTGTTGCATGCAGCATTTGCTTTCTGTCTCATTCTATCTACTGGGCATCTACCATTCAACTATCATGTTTAAATACTTTTTAAAATCCCACTCCCTTTGGTTTTGGTGCTGTGCTGTGAAATAGACACTGCCTTCCAAAAAGCTATAACAGTAAACAGCCAGTTCTTAGGCAATTCATGCTTTATTGTGTCCCTTCCCTCTTTGCTGCTTCTTCTCTTTGGCTGGCACAACTTCTCAAGACAGACTTCACGAATCAGGAGTAGACAGACTGTGCAAGTATTCTTGAAGAAGTTCAATGACACAGACATAATTAACCTGAATGTCTCAGGCCAACGAGTGCAAGTGTTCTGTACTTGGAGTGCTTCCTCATCTTAATGTGTCATCATGCATTTTGCCATGCCGAAAACATTAGACTCATTGTTAGTGCTTACAAATCCATGTTAAAGTCAGTAAGAGTTAACAAGTCAGGTTATGCCTTTTTACTCATGTGTGATCTGATGGACTCAGTAGAGAGAGAGAGAGAGAAATGTTCTCCATCATCTAACCATGCTAGGGGGAATGGGTGCCTGGAAGGTACACTATGATCCACTGATGTACCACTGATCACTTGTGGGTGGAGCAGCAAATACACAGGGAGGACTTGTTCTCCAGATGTTTTGGACTCTAGCTCCTAAAAGACCTAGCTACCATCAACAATAAGGGGTTACTGTAGTTCAAAGCAGCTGGACAGCCAGAAGTTCTCCATTCTAGATTTAATGCTTATGACAATGGTCCCTAACCTTTGATCCCCATATATTCTTGGAAATTCTAGACAGCACAGCTAGTGGGGAAGGCTTCTGGAAGTTTTAGTTCAAGAACATCCAGAGACCCAGGGTTGGAAACCAAAGGCTTAAAGATTCTGAGGCTTTTGTTTGTTTGCTCATTTTTGAAAGTCTATTCAACTAGCAGCATATGCTGATTCAGTAAGAAGCTTTTAAAGTACTTATTCAAAATCACATAACTCAGGTTCACTTAACAAAAATAATAATAGTACTTTAATTATAAAGAGAATCTGAGGCTGCCCAGTGAAGGCAATACTATTTGAAGAAAACAAAGAGATAGAAGACTAATGATTAAATTCAGTCTACCACTTGCATCATGTCTTCCCTGCCTGGACACAGCAAATATTGATCCAGTTCCCCAAATTTATCAGTGTTTGGAAAAAAACAGTTTGAGTTTGGTTTGCAAACTCTGATGATACAGGAATCCAGCATTGGTTATGGTTAACATGAATGGACATATAATGTGACATCATAACTTAAAAGATAATGAGGAGGGAAGCAGTGGTGACGACCCTTCGGTATGCTGGATGTTTTGGACCACAATGCCCACAGTCTTTTGTCATTAGCAAATCTAGGCTCGAAATTACTATAGACGAGCATAGTAAATGTTCAATTTCCAAGTATATTTTAGATGTGAGAAGAATTTGTTTAATTTTCTACTAAGCTTGAGACAGCCAACTAGTCTAGTATTGTCTGCTAAAGGTATATAACAAACACTCACAAAGTTTTTTGTCCTCAGCATTTTTAAAGTCTCACCAATGCCCAGAGTCCCTAGTGATACTTCATCTTACCTCAATGAGCATTCCCAGCTTCCTATAAAAACACAATCCTAGTTTCATTTATCCTTTTATTTGTGCATTTGTTTTCTTATTCCATCTAAGGCTCTGTGCAGGATGTGGCCAGATTCTGCACACCTTAATGGACCATTTGGTGACACTTGTGCTGGAAAGTTATCCTGTGAAGGAATTATCCAAGTTCTGTTCAACTTGGTGTTTGTTTGTTTTTAATGATAATAAAGTTTGTTTGGAAATCCCACAACATTTGTGGGAAAACCTCTTTGTGAGGTGGGGGGGTGGGGAATAAGCCTGTAGAACAGGCATGCCCAAACTTCGGCCCTCCAGATGTTTTGGACCACAACTCCCAGAATTCCAAACCTGTATTGCCAATGGCAAAGGACTGTGGGAGTTGCCTGGAGGGCCGAAGTTTGGACATACCTGCTGTAGAAGAAGAAGAAATGCTGCAAGGCAAATGGAGTGACTTTCCCCCTCGGTTCTGCTCTAAGAGTGAGAGGATACAAGATTCACATCCTTTGGCTCTTCCTTTGCTTGGGTTTTCTTGATCCTGAGCTACAGCAATTATCTTGAGACTGTATTCTCGAAGGCTTTCATGGCCAGGATCTGATATCTGTTGTGAGGTTTTCAGGCTGTCTGGCCATGTTCTGGAAGTTTATCTTCCTGATGTTTCACCAGACTCTGTGGCTGGCATCTCCAGAGGGCAAGGAGCCCGGGGAACTAGGATTTCTCGCTATGCTAGTTCCCTGAGCTCCTTGCCCTCAGAAGAGGCTCTCTGAAGAGGCTGGCCACAGAGTCTGGCAAAATGTCAGGAATAAAAACTTCCAGAACATGGTAAAATAGGGTGAAAAACTCTCAACAGCTCTCTTGAGACTGTTCAGTGGTTGTTGTGTCATTACAGTGGTGACCAACTCTTGTTTTGGGTTAAAATCTGAGCTGTAAAATATTATTATTATTTTTTTGGGGGGGGGGGAGAGGCCTACAACTCTTAGTATAAATAAATCAAACAAGGAACTTTCCCCCCATTACTGTCGAGAAGAAAGCCTGCCTAGACTCCAAATTCTTACTGGACTAAGAAGTTAATAAGGGAGGCAAGCTTTCAAGTTAGATTAGGCTTGACAGTTAACTAATGTGTACTTGTAATTGTTTCAAGCCGTTCCAAAATGCTGGCTTTCACTGCTGGCTATTGCTTTGTTTCCCTCTTTGCCCTGGGACTTTCTAAATGGGAAATAAATCTTAATGATAGAGGCTCTGTTGTGCCGTCTGATTTAAAATGCTTCATTTTTCTTTAAAAAGATGGACACAACAGTAATCCTTCTTGGGAAAATGATGCGCTCCTCCTCCTTTCCTCCTGAATTTTGTGCTTTATGTCTTTTCTCAGAAGTAGAGGCTCCAACTGTGCTTTCATGAATGCTGCAATCCATCTCCTCAATGGCTATAAGAAGCTGAGTTGTTATCGCTCCCATGAACGGCATATCAAGGGCTATTAGCAGCTGGAAGGAATGGGGAAGTTCAGCTGGCAACTCCACAATGCTATTTATGGCAGCTTCACAGTTATATCCTGTCACAAGAGCCTACAGCTTTACTAACATGTCCATTTTCAACACCAGTTTAAAAAAAAATGAAAACCTAAACCCAAACACTGGTATACTACTACATTGCCACGGCCAGGCAAACCTCTGTTTGAACCAAAGCTCATTTCCCAAAATGCTTCTTCACCCTGTGGAGAACAATCCACAAGGATCATTCCCAATTACATGATTCATGCTAGAGTTCAAGAGTGACTATTCTTGGTGTTTTTACAACCACACATGCAGGCTAAAGTAGGTGTGTCTGGGAAGGACCTTACTGGGCTTGGAAGACTGTCAATCTATCCAGCACTGACCAATCATTCCTCCTAAACTCTGAATTCAAAGACAGCCCTGCCTCTCTCAGCTCAGTGTTCTTCCCCTCTCTTTAGTCTGTTGGAAGCAGAGTCTGTTGATTTGCTGTTTATCTGTTCACAAACGCACATAATAAAATGTTTTTATTCCTTCTCTGACAAATGTCTCAGAGTAAGTTATTTAGAACTTGTGTGTTTATGTTTTGCCATTACAGTCATGACCGACTCTTCGTGACCCCATGTCTATGGAACGTAAGTGCCAGTTAATAAGGAAGAGGTGGACAATCTGTGGAACTCGAAGCTATTCTCCTCTGTGACTCTCTGTACCTCTACTGCATAGTAGAGAGAATTTTAAAATAAGTTCAAAACTTTGCAATAGTTATAATGGTTAGAACATTGAACTGGGGCATAGTAAAGCCAAATCCAAGTCCAGACTGAATGACAAAACTCACAAGATGATCTTGGACCAGTCCCCCCCCCACTGCCAGGTTTTTATCACACAGGATAAAAACCTGAGCCCAAGATGAGCCCTGTATACCACCTTGAGCTCACTGAAAGAAAGGTATAAACTAACCGTAATGATAATAACAAGAATCCAGCTTTAAAATTATACTATCTAGGTCCACTGGTAAAAAATTAAGCAGTGACTTGATGCAAGTAAACGAGTCAGCATAGGTATTCACCGCACATGACTGATGTGTGACAGCAAATGCCCACAACTAACAGGAATCTCAGCAAAACCCAATAGCTAAATTATATGTTTCCATAAAGTAGACAAATACTGTTTTGTACTTGAGTGAATTCAGTGTGTTTTGTCATCTGCTTCTAAGGGCCTTTTTACACGACCCCTAAACTCCGCCGCAAATGGCTCCCAGCTCCGGAGCTTAAAATTGTTTACCCACCAGCTCTGGAGTTTACTGAAAATTAAGTGCGACCACGCCCACCTAAGCGGGTCCCAGCACACTTTTCTTGTACCTGCTCTCCAAGCGTGAAAAATCTTGATGCGGATGTGCCGGGCTCTCTTCGCTTCTTTTTGTTGTTGTTTTTTGCCTCCCGCCCCTTTAAGAGAAGGAACCAGGAAGTGACGGGGCTCCCGGCAGCTTCCACCGGCACCGGGAGGTAAGCCTTTATTCTTTTGTCCCTTTTTTTCTCCCTCCCCTCATGCAGCCAGCAGCCAGGAAGTGCGGAGGGGTGGGGATGCACGAAGAGCGACAAACCCCTAAGATCTCTGGTCCGAATTTAAGTGACCAGCGGATCTTAGGGGTCGTGTAAAAGCGCCCTAAGATGGGGTCAGAGGCAACAGATGGGAAACATAAGAGGGGGCAGATGCATTTAGGAAACTAGCCTATTATCTTTATCACGTTCTAAAGTAATAATAAAATAAAATAAAAAGGATGTGGATTCCTTTCCCAGTAATATCTCTTATATCACTCTGTCTTCTACTGCTTTTCTTTCCAAAAGCTCATGCAGACTCCACCATATGCTCCTGTCAATTAATCAACTAAGAGAATTTTCCACCCACCCCTCACCCCACAGAGAGACCAAGTTCAATTGTCCCACAACCCTGCCCCCATGAACACAATGCATCCCCAACCAAGGCCCACATACGTTTATTTAAATTGGTTATAAAAGTGACAATGATAGATGACAGTAGCAAGCTTGCCTTGATCAACCGCAGGCCTCCCGTACAACAATGAGTACAAGCCGTGCAGGAATGTGGACAAAGCACTCGGTTAAGCAAGCTGGCAAGAAGGCTGTTTTATTTGAAAAATGCACAAGGCAACCAGTATGGAGACAGAATAATAAACACTTCTTTGAGCAATCTCATTCTCCAGACCAAAAGGACATAATATGCATTCCAGGATTGTGGCATGTCATGTTGTGCATATAGGCTTGATTCTGTCAAACTGCATGTTTTGCTTTGAAAAATGCTTTACTCATAGAAATCAAGTCAGTGTTGCATCTCAGAAATTTTTAAAATGTGATCGCGTGTATTTCCAAGTAGAAGATGTCACCATCTGCCTGGCTTCTTAAGTATGGTCCAATGACTGTGGTCAAAACCCAGATGTTTGCTTAAGATTTGCATAACTTGCCATTGCAGCTAATAGACAAGGTGCTGGGTTGTGTCTCACTTGCATGCCTGGCCATGCACCCAACTTCACAACTGAGACACACCTCGGTGCCTCATCAATTTAGCTGCAAGCTTAATTCCAGCCTTCTGCTGAGCCAGGGAGGCTGTTGTGACCAGGATGGATTTGCCACACCACTGGGAGGAGGTTATGTCATGAGACACAGTGACAGAGGTGCATCTGGCATAGCTGAGGTGGGTTTTGGGACTGGAATGCTTATAAATTTAGCGTGTTCAGTTGTCTCAGTCTACCTGGGCACCCTGGGAGTCTGTGACAAGGTTTAAATCTCATAGGGAATAGACAGGACACCTAGGGACACCCCCTTTTGGAGCTTCATAACTCAGCTCTGTGACCCCCAAACATTTGCAAATTTCAGCGGGTTACCTAAAATTGCTTGCTCCCCTGGGTCCTTTAGGACCCAGGGGAGCATAGCATTTCATTTTATTTCGTTTTGTTTTGTAATGAAACTACTTTAAAATTCATTTTGTAACAAAATGAAACAAAACACTATTTTTCCATTTCGTGCCCATCCCTAGTTGCAAGCATGTTTCTAGAAATTGTCCGTTTTTCTGCAGTCATGAAGTGGGTGATCGTGGCAGTGCAGCCTGTGTACTGTTGCAGGAAGATGTAGATAGCTGATTTTAGGGAGAAGGTAACTAATCCTGAACTCTGTTGCGTTCATCAAGAAGCACAAGGGCAACCAGTAAACTAACAGCTCTTTTTGTGGATCTTACAAAACGGATCCTTTTGTTAAATAGGGAGAGGCTTCTGCAACATATGACACAAATTGCGTTTACTTCACACTTCAGACAAGATAGCACTAAACCAAAGCAGAGATGATTCAATGACTTCAGTGGGAGTTAATGAACCCATGGTTAGTTATGTCTGTAACAAAAGGAATTAAAAGACACGCAGTGCTCCAGATTGGGTAAGAGGAACACCCAATATATTTTCATGACAAATAGCAGAAGGTGGAGATCCGGACACATCCATGGGCCTAATCAGGAAAAAAATAAAGTTGCCTGGTTTTGCCTGCATACGAGTGGAGTTTGGTACATCATGCTATTATTAGGAGAACTCGGGACAGGCAACTACGGCCTATCCCCCGTTCTGACCCGTCGGCTCACTGCCAAATGGCAGGGATCCAATCCATCTGTCCCCCCGGCCTGTCCTGTCTGCTGATTAATGCCAGGTCGGTGCATAATAAAATCCCACTCATCCACGAGTTGATCGTGGATGAGCGAGCCAACCTGGCATTTCTCACGGAGACCTGGGTGGGCGAGGGGGGTGGGGCATCTCTCACCCTGCTTTGCCCCCAGGGTTTCTGTGTGCAGCAGCTGGGCAGGTCAGAGGGGCGGGGGGCGGGGGGGCTATGGTGTATAGGGACTCTTTTCATGTCAGCAGATCCGCGACGCTGGTGAGTCCAGGTTTGGAATGTCTCCACCTTGTGGTGGGCCAGAGGGACAGGTTTGGGATAGTGCTTGTGTACCGTGCACCCCGCGACCCTGCACTCTCCCTTCCAGAGCTCTCCGAGTTCATCTCGGCGGCACTTTTGAGGTCCCCTCGCCTATTGGTGGTGGGGGATTTCAATGTGCACGCCGAGGCTGGGCTGTCGGGAGTAGCTCTGGAGTTCATGGAGTCCATGGCCTCCATGAACTTGTCCCAATTAGTCATCGGTCCCACCCACAAAGGTGGACACACCTTGGACCTGGTTTTTGCCTCCACATCGCGGGTTTTGATCTGGGGGTCGGGAGGTTGTTGGCCCGGCCTGTGTCATGGTCAGATCATCATCTGCTGACTTTTTCCCTTACGGTTGCCACCCCGCCCTGCGGGGAGCCGGGCCCTTCCATCTGGGCCCACCCCCGAGGGCTCCTGGACCCAGTGCTGTTCTCGGAGGCCCTCGGGAGTGTTCCAGACAGTTTGGATGACGATCCGGCCGACTCCCTGGTCAAACGGTGGTTTGAGGAGGTGGCTGGGGTAGCTGACCGGATCGCCCCCAAGCGCCTGATCCGATGCCGAGCCCGCTCGTCCCCTTGGTTTACTGAGGAACTGCGGGCGATGAAGCAAGAGCGGAGAAGGCTGGAGAGCAGATGGCGGAATGCTCGGACGGCTTCGAATTGGGCTGCGGTTAAGGCGTTGACCGGTCGCTATTCCCGTGTGATAAGGGTGGCTAGGAGATCTTTTGTCGCCCTGAGAATTGGTGAGGCCTCGAATCGCCAAGCGGAATTGTTCTGGGTGGTCCAAGACCTCACCAATCCCAGTCCGCCTGGGCCTCCTCCTAGTGATTTCACTAGTGAGTCTTTCGCAGCCTTTTTAAAAATCTAGAGGCCATCCGTTCCGAGCTGGACGCCAGTTGCACTGATCCTGTCCCCGCCTTGGCTAGTGTCGGGCCTCCTTGGTCGCCCCAGTTCGTTGAGTTTGGGCCTGTTACACCTGTGGATGCCTCCAGGGCCCTGGGACACTGCAGGCCTGCGGCTTCTCCGTTCGACCCTTGCCCTTCCTGGCTGATTAAGATCGCAGGGGGGAGCATGCCGAAATGGGCTTCACTGATTGCCTCAGCCTCCTTCAGAGATGGGATTCTTCCCAGTCTTCTGAAGGAGACGGTGGTGAAGCCCATTATTAAAAGACCCGGCTTGGCTGTGGACGATTTGTCCAACTATCGTCCTATAGCCAATGTTCCCTTTTTGGGCAAGGTGATTGAGCGAGTCGCCGCCCTGCGTCTCCAGTCGTTCCTGGAGGAGAACCATGTCCTGGATCCCTTCCAATCCGGGTTTAGGCCGCGCCATGGGACCGAGATGGCTCTGGTCGCTCTGCACGATGATCTGTTGAGAAGGGCCAACAGGGGTTGCTCTACCCTGCTGGTCCTTCTCAACCTGTCAGCGGCTTTTGATACCGTCGACCACGGTATCCTGCTGGGGCAGCTTTCTGAGGTGGGGATTGGGGGTCAGGCCCTGTGCTGGCTCCGATCCTTCCTTGAGGGCCGCACCCAGCGTGTGAGCTTGGGGGGTGAGTTGTCGGCTCCCTGGACACTCTCTTGTGGGGTGCCTCAGGGGTCGTCCCTCTCCCCAATGCTCTTTAACATCTATATGAAGCCGCTGGCTGAGATCATCCGGAGTTATGGAGTCTGCTGTCATCAGTACGCTGATGACACGCAGCTCTATCTCTCCTTCTCCACCTGTGCAGTGGAGGCCGTCCGGACCCTTGTTCGTTGCCTGGCTGTGGTTTTGGACTGGACCAGGACTCACAGACTCCGGCTCAACCCTGGTAAGACCGAGGGGGGCCTCGGTGGGGTACTGTGGCCCTCTTCCCAGTCTGGGTGGGTCTGCCCTCCAGCTGGCGCAAACAGTGAGGAATCTGGGCATCGTCCTGGATCCGGATCTGACCCTGGAATCTCAGGTGTCAGCCGTGACCAGGTCGGCCTTTTACCACCTGAGGCTTATCGCCCAGATTCGCCCGTACCTCGATGAGAGCTCCTTGAGGACAGTGGTACAGGCACTGGTCATGTCGAGGCTGGACTATTGCAACGCTCTCTACATGGGGCTCCCTTGAACCTTGTTCGGCGACTGCAGTGGGTCCAGAATGTGGCAGCCAGGCTGGTGGTTGGTGCGCGTCGCTATGACTGTGCCACCCCCATGCTGGCCCGCCTACACTGGCTACCCGTTGCCTCCCGGATAAGGTTCAAGGTGTTGGTTTTGGTTTACAAAACCCTCCATGGCTTGGCCCCTGCTTATCTGGCGGAGCGTCTCCCCCGACAACTAGATCCCGCCTGACCCTCCCGATCCTCTCTGGCCCTCTCGCTGCGGACTGTCACTCCGAGAGAGGCCCGTAAAACAAGCACTCGCGGACGGGCCTTCTCGGTAGTGGCGCCAACTCTCTGGAACAAGCTTCCGAGCAAGCTACGGCAGGCTCCGTCATTGGTGTCGTTCAAGAAAAATTTAAAGACTCTTCTTTTTCGGGACGCCTTCGGCAATGTCTAGGGATTCAGTTCTTTTTTTTTTTTCTTCTGTGCCATGGCCCACCGGCTCGCCTTGCTAATCTAACCTTGAATATTACTGTTTTAGTGGTTTTATCTGTTTTATCTTTCTTTGTTGTAAACCGCCCTGAGTCCCCTATGTGGGAAATAGGCGCGGTATATAAATGTGAAAATAAATAAATAAATAAATAAATAAATAAATAAATAAATTATTATTATTATTATTATTATTATTATTATTATTATTATTATTATTATTATTATTATTATTATTATTATTATTATTATTTTAATATGCCACCTTTCTCCCTACAGGCTGCTCACAACAATTAAGATCATAAAATAATAACATGATCAAAATGCCACACAAAACTATATGTTAAAAAATATTAAACATCAGTCAGGACTGAAAACAGGATTTTGGAAAACATTTTAAAATATCTACATTTTACTAATTAGAACATTTCCTAGACACATCACCTGCTTGGCGGCGGCGGGGGGAGGTCCTCACCTGATGATAGGAGGACAAGAGGGAAGGGAGCACTCTGGCTTCTTGGGATGGTGCATTTAATTTTTCTCTCTCTTTGACTTTTGCATCTTATCTTCTAGTTCCCTGGAAGAATAATGTTCTCTTTTAAGGGCACGTCAACGGTGTCCTCATTTCATGTCACTGTAATATCTTTCATGCTTCAAGCTTCCCTGGAGCCACAGCCCTACCTGTGCTTGGCACTGCCCCAACAATTGTGTGGACTCCAAGGGACTTTCATATCCTGCCTCCTTCTTGCCCCGGGCAGTCAAATCAAAGGTAATTTTCATGCTTAGCACAGGCATACAGCTCTCGAACCAGACAGGATTGCTGCTAATTATGACAGCCATGGCAGCGTGGCTTAACAACTACACATACTTGGAATATGGTGTGTTGACGGATCACGTTTCCAAACAGCCACCTGTTCAAAGCCTTGCAATGGGTGTAGCGGGTGGGCAACTGCATAATACTGAACAATGATCCCTCTTCAAGGACAAAGAGAGGATGAATCTGAGGTATACCATGTTCTGGTATTGGCATTGTGATATCGAAAGATAAATGCCAGGATGTATGGCATTTATCTTAATTTGTGAGCCTATGTTTTGTTCTGCCTGCTCTGCTTTCCCAATAGCAAACATCTGCTTGACATTCAATCCAGAGGAGAGAAGAACCCGTCTATTTAAACCTCTTTCTTTAGGTTCTTACAACCTTTGGATTTCAGTAGATGGTGACTTGGGCCTCTTTGGCATGAACACCAATATCAGAGTTAGAAAGAAATGATTTACAAGAAGCAAGATTACGTCTGTAAGTACCAGTGAGCAATGAAGGCCTAAATATGGTCCTTGTGCAAATAATGGAGTATTTGGCATTGCTGTTATTTCCTCTCTGTGCGCACGCTCACACTCACACACTCTCACACACACACACATCCAATGATTAGTACTTATTTTTCCCATGCAATGAGAAATATTTTATATTGTTCTTGTCGTTCATATATAACAGAAATCACTTTGAACTATTGGCTGTCTTTAGCAGGGAAGCACTCATTCCATATCTCAACTTCTGCTAATAGTGGCACTGTGGGAATTGTTTATAAGTGGGCCGATTTGTCCTATAGTTATTCAGGTAACAGGAGAAGACAGGCCGGTAGCAGACTTTCTGAGTTCTCAAAATACAGAGGCACATACCTGAATGTGAAGAAACCCCACAATTAGAACTCTTTCCCTCCTGATGAAACACCACAAATACCTGAGATACTGCTGATGGGCAACTTAAGGCTGCCACTTCATAGAAGTTTTTACTCTTAAGTGGTCAGGATTTCTGATGTACCTCTTTCCACTTTTCCACCAAATCAGGCAGAACAAAAAAAGGGGGGGCATTATATTAATCAAACCATGGTGGCCACATCAACCATGATTTACCACTCTACTTCTAATAGCTTCAGATGTCTTCACATTACTACTGTAGACAGCTCTTCTGACGTGCAACAACAGTTGTGTATATCACCTGGAATTAAGCACATTGAATCTCACTGTATGGAAGACCCTTCCCTAAAGCAAACTCCCCAAAAATGGAGAAAGTAGAGATGGGCACGAAATGCCAAAATGGCAGAGACAGCAATCCCACCCCAACCTAACTCCCACCACAGATTGCAAGGAGGATGGGGGCTGCCAGAGCTTTTTATGCCCTCTGTGGCTGCCAGACCTGCCCAGTCTGCAACCTGGGCATGCTATTGGTTGAAGTTGTCCAAGAATTTACATGATTCCATCACATGACTTGCATCCATCTTGTGGCTGGGATCCATTTTGTGTCATCCTTAAAGGGAAAAGAAAAAAATACATCGTGATGGGAGAAAGACAAAAACAAACGTTTTAAGGACCACAACCCCCTGGTAGGTAATAATTTCAAATAATTATCACTGCAATTTTACAGATGTCCAGGGTGTTTTAATACCCAAGAAATCGATATTAGGCATCTGGGAGCCATTTTGGATCGATGTCCCCTAACTCCCCTTAAAGGAAAAAAATAATACAGCGATCTGAGAAAATACATAAATGCACGTTTTAAGGACCCTAACCCCCCTGGTAGGTATTATCAGGCAGAATAAATAATTATCGCTGGGTTTTTACAGATATTCAGGACATTTTTTAACATTTAAAAACAGCTCATTTCATTGCGCATCGCCATTAACGAAAACAAAACGTAACAAATCTAATTTACGTGGGTCTGTTCGGTTCGTTTCAATTTCATCACAATTTTCATTATTCATTTCATTACATAATGAAACAAATAATGAATAACAGAACATTTTTTTTCCGTTTCGTGCCCATCTCTATTGGTGATTATTGTACATTGGTAACCATTTCTGCAATACTTTGTTACATTTTTATCATATACTCCAAATGATACACATATAAAAGAAAGAGAAAGGAAGAAGATTTTAGAACATACAAAAAAGCACATTCAATCATAAAATATCAGGAAGATAAAACACTTCAGATAGACTCTATTCAAGCCAAAATACATTTTCAAGCCGATATATAAAAACCAGGCATCAGGCTTCTCATTGCCTCTTAAATGCCAGCAAGTGGCTTTGTATCAAGTAGTCAAGTGGGCTTCCCCGGGTAGCTACAGCAGATCATATTTCAATGAAGGAAACTGCATGGAGTTAATTCTCAGTTCTTGACCGCACAAGTGCTTTCCGGTTACTGGTTGCAACCCAGACATTCTACAGCCAACTTTGACTGAACTTTGGCATTATTCCAGAAGAATCTTCTGGCAAATTGATAATGTGGTGTTCAAGTAAAGAAGTTATTTTAGAAGAGAGCCGACGATTTGATCAACCTCTTTGAAATATTTTCTGAAACAGACATGGAAACATTCTCCAGACATGTGTAATCTGTTAAAATAATGGCAACAACATTGTATTGAAATGAAGCAGTTGTGGTAGTGATGAGGGTCACAAACTGATAAGTGGTTAACTTCCATGCTGATATTCAGCCCACCTGTTTAGGGCAAAGCCTGCTCCAGGAGTTTCTGTGATCAGGTCTAGGCTTTATCTTGAATTGATTTGTCTGAATGGTAAATGTAAGTTTTTCCTTTTATCTTAGCATGGCAAGCATCCCGAGTGATTCTTTAAAATTCACAGCCAAACACTCATCTTACTGGTATGCTGGCAGTTGGCAACCATCTAGGCTGAACATGGAGACAGTTCTGTGTTTACAACTGGTTTCATTTCTTTTTTCAAAGGGAGGAATCTTTTCAGTGTTTCTGTTTCCCAGTACATGAAGGTTTACCTTAGGTTACCTTAGGTAACCAAATAACCTGATATTTATATGTCTTTAGAAGTTCTTCCTTCTCTATTCTATCTGGGGCACCATTCAGACAACATGACTTCAAAATCAAGTGATACCCCACATCTGCTTCCTGTAACATCTGGTTTGCAGAAGAAGTCAGAAGCTTGCACACGTTTTTGTGACCTTTTCGCCAACAGAATTCCTGCACTATGGGTTGTGGATTTCTAGTTAAGGCCAACTATGCTGCCTTAATTTCACATACTGTTCAACACCCATAGGTTTGCAGAGTTACCTTTTTACCTTCTTCTTACCCTGCCTTGTGTATCCAAAACGGAATTGCCAGAAGGGCTTCTATAAAAACATTGACAATGATTGTCATTAGAGATGGGCACGAAATGAGCGATTTTTTGTTTTTGTTTTCGTTTTTTTTTCGTTTTGTTATGCAACGAAAATTAAACAATTTTTTTTAAAACAAAATGAAAACAAAAACAAAATGACCAAATTTGCCGTGTTTTTTTGTTTTCGTTGCAGCAGATGCATTGAACTAAAAAGAATGCTAACGAAACAGCAATTTTTCATTTTCATTTTCGTTTTTTCATTTTGTTACCTAACGAAACGAAAACGAAATTTTTTTGCAAAAAACATCACGAAAACGAAAACAAACCAAAACGGACCCCTAAACGACCAAACGACAAACGAAACACCATTTTTTTGAGTCGTGCCCATCTCTAATTGTCATCTTACCAGGTTGGAGGAAGCAATAATGGACCAACGCATTAGCCAGATTTAAGAGTGTGACCAAATATTTGTTTGTCTTGCTTTGGGCACGGTCATGTTAAATCTATTTCATGGTAACTGCATGAAGCAGAGGCCACTGCAGACCAGCCAGACCCTTTTCTGTGGTTATCCACATCTTTCTGGATCACTGGCAGGGGCTACAGTATTTTTGGTGTGGATAGGGTTACCCTGATTGAGTTCAGTTTCTGGCATGTGAGACTGCTGGTGTCAGACCAAAGCTGCATTGGTGATGTTTCATGTCACACAGGCAGCAATTTAATTAAATTCAATTCACCTCCCAAAAAAGTTTCTTTAAAAAAAGAATTCCAGTTTTCCTCCACTCCCCCATGGAATAGGTTTTTTTTATTCTCCATCTTTTTTTTTCTTTGAGTCTAGTCCTTTATCACTTGGGTGACAGACCAATTCAGTGCTATGCCACTTACCATTTTTTTTTAAAAAAAGTACCTCCCACTTGCCTGCAGAGGAGAGAGGCAGGAGAGGACATGGGAGCATGGGGGCAGAGTAGGAAAAGCATATTAAATAAGCCCAGTTTGATGTGTGGTGTGCTTTCTTCTCCCCAAACTATCTGGTGTTGTCATGTGAATGTAAGGATCATTCCAAACACCATAGTCCACCTTGAAGTGTGCTTATTTAACCCAGTCCTGCCAAGGATAACTTGACTGTCACACCCTTATATAGGTTGTTTATTTCATCTCTCATTCAATGTATAGGGCTACTTCTGCTTTGTTTTGAAGTGATATAAGTAAAGTGATTGGCCATCTCAGGTAGCTTCAGGAACCTGATCCAAACCTCATCAAAGACTATCAAATGATTTCCTGTGGTTTGGGTGGAGTTTATCCCTAAGGGCTTATTGTGGGTAAAAATAAAACCCATTGATATCAGAATCATTTCATCACTTGGCTCTGTGAAAGAGTGCTTTACTCGTTCATTCAGTGCAACAACAAATGAATTTTTAAATGCAACAGCTTAAGTCAAAACTGGCTGTGATATAGTTATATGCCGTCAAGGCATTTCTGACTTAGTGATGCTATGAACTAAGCAGGCATTGAACATGGCTAATGATTGCTGATTCTATTAATGATTCTATTAATGGCTATCAGAGTTCAGGTGCCTATTAACATATGTTAAAAAGTGGTTCATTCTTGACTGGAGTGGTTCATTCATTCTCATAGGAGACCAAACAATGACCAAGATCATCCACATTCTTATATTCCTGAGAACCATGGATGGGTGTGAACTGGGACACTATAGAAAATCAACAGGAAAAACATTGATTTGTTTGAAATATGGTGCTGGAGAGAGCTTGCTGGACTGCCACAAAGGCCAACAAGTGGGTCCTAAAGCAAGTCATGATTATTTCTGGAGACAAAAATGTTGAAGCCAAAGCAAAGTAATGTGTGCTGCTTATATACTGCCCCATAGCTCTTAAAGCACGATCTGGGTGGTTTACAAGTAATTATGTAGGCTACACATTCCCCCCTCCCCCAACAGGGTTGGTAGTTATTTTACCAGCCTTGGATGGAAGGAAGGTTGAGTGCACCTTGATCCAGCTACCTGGGATTGAACCCCGGGTTGTGAGCACAGTTATAGCTGCAGTACAGCAGTTTAACCACTACATCATGAGACTGAGGCTGTTCTACTTTGGACAAATCAACTGCTGTGGGACAGTTGGGGAACATCTGTAGATGAAAAGATGTCCTTCAGAAAAGAAAAATAAGCAAATTCCCATACCTTCTCTACATTTCTGAGATCTTGCAGGCCGGTGGAACATCAGACGGGGGGGGGGGGGAATTAGGTGGGATGAAGAGAGAGAGAGAGGCCACATCTATTGTGTCTTGCAATGCTGTACTGAAAATGCCAGTCTAATATCAACATAGCACAGCACACACATACACTCCTCATCCTGTCTGATTCCAAAAGCTAAGCAGAGTCCTGCTTCATTACTGCATGGATGGGAGACCAAAGGGAGCATGAGAGAGCACAAGCGACGGCCAGCAATACATCTCGCAGGAAACGTAATGCCACACAGACTTACCAGTTGTTAGCAAGAAGTAACAATGGTCTAACTCCATTTTCTATGTTCAAATGCCCCTGTGGTTTTCAAAACATGTTCAAAAGTGAAGAGCATTTCAGAGAAATTCTTATGGCAAGGGTACCAGGTCTCTGTGCTTCCATAAGTTATTAGTGTGGTCACAGTGTGTAAGTATTCTGTTTTTCACTGCATGGTCATCTCCTCAGCAGGCTGTAGCCATCTTTAATGTCCAAGGAATAAATTAAACTCAAAATGTGGGGTTAATTTCTTCCATGGGGCTTTTCAGTCTAGGGATTTCAGGTATCTAGAGAAATTAAATAACAACCTAGAGCCATGTAATAGAAAGAACTCACATACACATGCCCTTGGCCATCTCTCGGGAAGAAGGGAGACTGACAAGCAAAATGGAAGGAGTTCAGCAGAGATCTTGATTCAGTCTGCAAATGAAGCAAAATCACCACCAACAACAAAATAAGCAACAACATAAACCCCTTTGACTGGTGGGAGAAGATGTTCAGGAATTCAGGGGAGTGCTTTGAGCACAGCATTACTGTGATTCTTTACCATCATTTCTGCATAATTCAACATCGTCAACAACAGCAGGCCACTGCCTTGGATAATGGGCACTGGAGATGAATCCAGTGGGTTATCAGGCAAAGAGTGCTTTAAATAAGGGTTTTAGTTGAGCAAGTCTTGTAAGAAGCTTCTTACAAATGTACCTTTATGCTCCTCCTTTATGAAGCATGTGCCATCCAGCTGTTGATTAGAGAATATCCCACAATTTCCTTTGCTAGAAAAATTAAGATCACCTGAAGAAATATCAACAACCTCAGATACGCAGATGATACTACTCTGATAGTAGAAAGCGAGGAGGAATTAAAGAACCTCTTAATGAGGGTGAAAGAGTGGAGTGAAAAAAATGGGCTGAAGCTCAACATAAAAGAAACTAACATCATGGCCACCAGTCCCATCACCTCCTGGCAAATAGAAGGGGAAGAAATAGAGGCAATGACAGAGTTTATTTTTTTGGGCTCCTTGATCACTGCAGATGGTGACTTCAGCAATGAAATTAAAAGATGCCTGCTTCTTGGGAGGAAAGTGATGGAAAACCTAGGCAGCATCTTAAAGAGTAGAGACATCACTTTGCCAACAAAGGTCCTTATAGTCAAAGTTATGGTTTTTCCAGTAGTAATCTATGGAAGTGAGAGCTGGACTATAAAGAAGGCTATTAGCCGCAGTATTGATGCTATTGATCTGTGGTGCTGGAGGAGACTCTTGAGATTCCCTGGACTGCAAGGAGATCAAACCTATCCATCTTGAAAGAAATCAACCCTGGATGTTCACAGGAAGGACAGCTTCTGAAGCTGAGGCTCCAATACTTTGGCCACCTCATGAGGAGAGAGGGGTCCTTGGAAAAGTCCCTGATGTTGGGAAAGATTGAAGGCAAAAGGAAAAGGGGAAAGCAGAAAATGAGATGGTTGGATGGTGTCATCGATGCAACCAACATGAATTTGACTAAACTCTGGGAGGCAGTGGAAGACAGGAGGGCCTGGTGTGCTCTGGTCCATGGGGTCATCAAGAATTGGACATGACTGAATGACTGAACAACAACAACAACAACAAAAAGCCAAAAACAAATGCCCTAGGCTCAAAAGGCTGTGAGAAAAGAGATGAGTAGATAGCCACAATGACAGAATTTGAGGAAATCCAGTGCTATAATTTCCTTAATCAAGATATCTCCTCCACCTCCTCCTGATAACATTTGGGGGGAGGAAAACTCAAAAGAGGGGTGAAAAAAACACATCATGTCTGAAACTATGACTGTTTTCAAAGGACTAACCTTACTGTATGCCCATCTGTTACTACATAAACAAAAGTTCCTTTGGCTGGAATCCTGATGGTGTCTACATGAACTTTTAATAGCTTGCTACAGTTAATTGGGACTAATTGACAATGTGCTTGGGCACATCTTGATTGTGCAATCAAGGCATGGCCAGGCACAGAATTGAGACATGCCATGGTACTCTGTCAGTTATTCATGATAATTGACAGGTAAGTTATGCAGATCCAATATGGACACTGATAGGATTCTTAATTTTATGTTGATAAAGCATGTGGATATCTTCTTCATGTTGTTATACTCATGGCCACTGCAGTTTGCCTGGAATCAGAATATATGCTAGTTGCATCTTTATCTAATGACTTCCCATTCAAAAAGGATAGTGCACAACAATAATTTGCTTGCATACTCTGTGATGCATCCATTATCACTTCTTGTATTGCAGCATTCACCTATATAATTTTGTAGGCCAAGTGAATGTGCATCTCCCAAGTTCAGTAAAGCCTGGTGGCTCCAATTTCAAAGGAGCCACAAATCCACTCTATGAGCCTGAACTTTACAAAATAGGCCCAGACTCTCAGATAGCTCTTCTAACATCCAGATTAAAAGTTGGAATGGATTCGCTCCTTTCCTGACATTTGAGCTACCAAGCACCACTATCCAGGCCTTGATCCAATGCTTACTAAATGTGTGAATAGTTCAAATTACACTTTCAGCTAGAGATGGGCACGAAACAAACTTTTTTCATTTCCGTTATTTATTATTCATTTCAATTTGCAACAAAACGAATAACAAACATTGTGATGAAATTGGAACGAACCGAACAGAACCACAAAAATTAGGTTTGTTACATTTCATTTTTCGTTAATGGCAACGCGCAATGAAATGAGCTGTTTTAAATGTTAAAAAATGCCCTGGACATCCATAAAAATGCAGCAATACTTATTTATACTGTCTGATAATACCTACCAGGGGGGTTGGGGTCCTTAAAATGTTTGTTTTTGTCTTCTCCCATCATGATGTATTTTTTTTTCCTTTTAAGGATGACAAAATGGATGTCACCAGCCACAAAATGGAGGCAAGCCATGTGATGGGATCATGTTCAACCAATAACATGCCCAGGTTGCAGACTGGGCAGGTCTGGCAGCCACAGAGGGCATAAAAAGCTCTGGCAGCCCCCGTCCTCCTTGCAGTCTCCGGTGGGAGTTAGGGTGGGATTGATGTCTGCGACTCGTTATTTTCACTTTAGGCCAGCCAGGCAGGTGTGTGTCTCTGTGTTCCTGCCGGCTGCAGCCTTGCTCTTAAGGGAGAGAAAGAAGAGATTTCTTTGTAGCTTCAGTCCTGCCGCCTCCCTGTGTGCATGCGTGTGTACCTCTCGGTGAGTACTCTCCCCTACCCCGCAGTGCAGTCACTCTGCGGCTGCCTTGCACCCTGAGCAATGCCTGCTGCTGCCTTTGCAGCCTCCATGCGTATCTAGTCTATACTGTGTATCTGCCAGCATCATTTTTTAGTGTTTTCCCTCTGGTCTGGGGCGTTGGGGGACGGCCGCACACGGAAATGCTTTAAAAATCGTGCAAAAACTGTGTAAAAATGAAAATGAATGAACAAAAATGATTTTTTTTCAAAAATTCACAAAAAATGGAAACGAACCAAAATGGACCTCTCAACGAAAAATGAAAAACCAAAATGCCATTTTTTTCGATTCGTGCCCGTCTCTACTTCCAGCCCTTGGTAACGGACTGAATATATAAAGTAGCTTAAATTGCCTGAATCCTAATCCTTCAAGTATCTACTTTTAAAAAAAAGAAAAGTGCTAAAACAAGATCCATGAAACATGATAACACTTAGCATCATGTACTCTTTGATGCTGTATAACAGTGATTTCCACACATTTAAATTCCATGATTTTTACATGGATGTGATGCATGTGTACATGTATGTGTGCTTCAGAGCTAAATTTGAGAAAATTGTTGGAAGTGACTGGGTGAAGCTCAGATTATTTATGTATCATTTATTTCAATTTTTTGTTTACTCCACCTTTCTCCCCCAAAGGACCCAAGGCAGTGACACTGAAAAAGAGCAGTGCCTTTCCATGAGGATAAGTAGAGAGAACGAGAAGAACCTTCCCAGGCTTCCTAGGATGTATTTTATCCCCTCCAACTTGAATTGACCTCTTTGCTTTCTTATTTCCTTGGAATAAGCTCTGTGGATGTAATGTAAAGGGAACTGTGCTTTCAGTGACTGAGGCTGTCTCAATTCTACAAGACACGTCATTGAGAAGTTTCATGGGATTCCTTGAAATCTGTGAACCAGGGAATGCTACTCTTTTTTTCACCAATGTCTCTGTAATTTGCACATACTGCTTCTTAACAAAACCAATATCCTCCCCTTTTAAGAAACAAGACACACAAACACAAAGCAAGGTCAGAATAGGGCTCCTTGCTTGAAAAGATACAAAGATGATTCGAATCCTTAAAACTCTGCACAGCAAAGGTTATCAGCATTTTGCACAATTATTATTGGCATTAAGGTGTTGTTTGTATTATTTCCAAAATTTTCCTTACTTTGTGCAAAAATGGTACTGATTTCCTTCTTTTATTGGGGGTGCCAAAAACACTTTGAGAGGCAACGAGGACAATTGTATGTGTTTTCATCCTCATATGCGAGGTCATGACAAGGAAAGATTTACACTTCTAAGCTGTGATTTGCTTGCATTTAAATTTCACCAAACCTGCATGCTTATACAATATATGTGTCAAAGTGCCTGTACATTTACATGCATTATATGTTTGCCTCTCTTATGGAGTCTGGGGCCCCATACTCTATTCTTCAAGGGCACATGCCTCATTCTGTCTTCAGTGCAGATAAAGAGAAAATGAACAATAATAAAGTGAGTACACATCATACAAAATAAATAAATAAATAAATAAATAAATAAATAAAATAAATAAATAAAATAAATAAATAAATAAATAAATAAATAAATAAATAAATAACAAGGGTCTCTTTAGCACTTTCACGAGGTATACCAAGCATGACACATGAACACCTCAGAGATGGGCTGACACCTTCGCAGACTTTCACCCTTTTCATAGTATGGCTTTGGATGTTTATACATGACCCCTAAGCTCCGCTGCAAATGGCTCCCAGCTCCGGAGCTTAAAAATGTTTCCCCACCAGCTCCGGAGCTAACAGAAATTTAAGTGCGACCCCACCCACCTAAGCGCGACCCAGCGCACCTTTCATGTACCTGCTCTGGGAGAGTGAAAATTTTTGATGCGGAGAGTGCCGGGCTCTCCTCGCTTCTTTTTGTTGTTGTTGTTGTTTTGCCTCCCACCCCTTTAAGAGGAACCAGGAAGTGATGGGGGGTCGGAGCAACTTCCACAGGCACTCCGGAGGTAAGAGTGCATTCTTTTCTCCCTTTTTTTCTCCCTCCCATCACGCAGACAGAACAAGGAAGTGCGGAGGGGGTGGGAACGCAGGGAGAGCAACAAACCCTCAAGATCTCTGGTCCGAATTTAACGGACCAGCGGATCTTAGGGGTCATGTAAAAAGGCCCTTTGACTGTCCTGTTGTTCTTTCAGTGCTGAATTTTGATCTGTAACTTCTGGTCAAAGATTCTGATTCTGGCCACCTCTGAGTTCTGGTCCTTGGAATAGAGAGGCTTTTGCTTGATTCTCTTTTCTGTAGGAACGTCACACTTTCTGACCCACTCTACACACCAGAAACATGGTTGGCCTTGGGCGCTCACACTTCTCAGAATGCTGTGCTGCAGTTTAACCACCAATAACCATCAATCTTATGTCTGTTGAGGCAATCATAACATAGATGCAAAAATATGTGAATTGGTGGAGGAGGGGGGCAGACCAAGGAAAATTGCTCCCACCCCTTAAGCAAAATGCTGACATAGGGTACACTAGAGTATGAATATAGGTATACAGGGAATATATTAGGTACAGTACATTAGGAAAATGCATTAAGAAATCAGCTGAATATTTGTATGAATTCATTATTTCATAATGTAAAAAAATATGAAATTTGGACAGGGAAATTGAAAGTGACCTATGCATCTGCCCTTAGGTGCACCCACTGACATTAATTGCTTTCTGCCCTCTTTTCCTTCCCCACTGTGCTAGCCCACTTTCATTGGGTGCAATCCTTTGCTAGAAAGTGTCTTCCTGAGACTACTGCACGTTTTGCACCCTACCTCCTCCCAGTACCTTTCTAAAACCCAGCAGTCTCAGGGTACTGCCAAAGCCAGAAGTTCCGACATGGCACAAAATAATGCCATGCAAATTTCTGTTATCCCTCAGTAGTTTACATAGGTGTTCCTTTGCATCATTTTAAGGGTCATCAAATGCAACAGTATATGGATTCTCTTTTTCAAATCTCTCTCTCTCTCGATTTGTTTCTCCATCCATCCATCCATCCATCCATTAGAGATGGGCACGACTTAGCGGTATTTCTGTTTCCATTTCCGTTACTCGGTTCCGTTACTCTACGGAAACGGTAACGGGAATTACTCCCCCAGACTTCGAGCTCGAACCGACGAACGAACAATTTGGTCTGATTTGTCGTGCTCGTTACTTGCATCGCGGCAATCGCGCAATGCCACACGCGGCACAGAAAAAAAGTTTTTAAAAGTTAAAAAAACCCGGTTCCCGGCCAAAAAGCAGGTGGGAAAATGCCTGCCGTGCCTCAGGGCACCTACCAGAGGGGTTGTTTCTGGAGGTCCCCGGCCTCCCCCCTCATCCCCCGTCCTGGGCTGCTCTGGTGGGACTCGCCGCAGGCTCGCAGCCAGCAAAAAGCCCAGTCTCGCCGCCGGCCGCCGCAATTAAAGCGCAAGCAAGCGGCACGGACGGCACAGGAAAAAACTTTTAAACTCTCCCCCCACCCGTTCCCGGGCCAAAAAAGCAGGCGGAAAAATGCCTGCTTGACTAAGGGCGCAGGGCACCTACCGGAGGGGTGGTTTCTGGAGGGGGGGGGTCCCGCCTCCCCCCCGTCCTGGGCAGCCGGACTCGCGAGTCGCCATCGCCATGCCATGCGGTGCGGGCGGGGGATCCAAAATGGGGCGGCAAACGCAATATTGTTTTTGAAATCGTGGTCCAAAAACACACAAGCACAACAGAAACACGCGAAAATTTATAAACTGCCAGATTTTTCACAGTAGCAGTGGTTTTTTTCTTGCAACAAAATGTCTCTCCTCTCCTCCTCTGTCCTCCATTTATTTTATTTTATTTTATTTTTTTTACACCTGCGCAACGATGGGCTGGCCGAGTGGCCAGCCATGTGGGAGTGGACAACCATGCAAATTTTTGGAGCCATCCCACCAGTCGCATGGCCACTTGGCCATGGAGACTTCTGGGATGTGCCAAAAAGCCCCCTAAAACCTGCCCTAGCCCTAACCCTAACCCTTGACTCCGTACCCATACGTCACAGACTGTCTTCTTAGTGGGTCAGAGAGGCACCCAGAGGTGCAACCCACTAGCCCACCGTAACCTTACCCGTCATTAGCCTAACCCTAGCTCTTGCACTAAGCCACCTTAAAGCCAGATCTACTTGCTTGCATTGCACTACACGCAGCAAGTACAATTCCCTTCTGTGTGAGACATGGTGGTGCCAGAGCCTTGTGAAGGGCGGGCATGACCCTATCATTCTCACACTGGTCTCACGTCTGCACATTATGTTATGCAATATCCATATGGCTATTGCATAGCATTTTGCAGCAGCAGCAGGTGAGGAAGGGAGACCCCCATGTAGAGGGGTCTCTTGGAGCCTGCTTCCCCTTCCTAGTGGCAGGAGGCACCCACGGGTGCCTCCAGGAGCCCACTTTCCCTTTATAGCGGGCCAGAGGAGGCACCCACCCCACAGAGGTGCCTCCAAGAGCCCGCTCCCCCCCAAAAAAAACCAGTACTAACGACAACGAAAAAACGAAAAAACGAACTGACTAATTTTTGCGAATTTTCGCGAAAACCGGAAACGACCCGAAATGGGACTGGCCTGACTAACGACAACTCGAAAAATTTTTTTTTCAAGTCGTGCCCATCTCTACCATCCATCCATCCATCCATCCATCCATCCATCCATCCATCCATCCATCCGCTTGTTCACTCACACTCCCATAATTACCTGTTCAAAACATAGGCATTTCACATTAGGAGAAAACATTCTAGTCATATTTGGAAAATAAAATCTTCCCTTTTGTTTGTAAGAACAGTCCTTACCCCCAGCTTCCTATTGCAGAAAACAGTTGATGTGGAATTTCCTTGAACTCTAGAGAGCAGTGCCCTGCCAATCAAATGTTAAAACTGATCAAAGCAGTGATGGAACATAGCCTTGGCTATGAAGATAGGATTAGCAGGAAGTGATCATTAGTGATTGTAAAGCACTTGGGGCCTTTGGCTGCAAGCAAAGCCTGAAGGCAGATAAATATTTCAAGAAGCTGATATCAACAGCTATACATTTTTTTCCAAAGATCATTACTCAGAGTACACTGGACAAGGTCATGACCTTTGCACCAAATTGCTAATTCCCCAAGAGCATCATGGAGTGTGTTGTAAACTCTGCTTTCAGAAATGCACTGTCTGTTGCCTTGAAAAAGAACAGAAAGGACAGCTGCTCTGATGTCATCTAGAGTCCTTCAGTGACACCTTGAAGATTAACAAATTTATTGTGGCAAGACCTTTGCTCATCAGACCCACATGCTCAGTGCTCTACCATTGGAATGATCATTTGCAGCCTAGTGTGTATAGCTCTGGAATTCCCAAAATGAGTTTTAGGGCTAGTAGGAAAAAAAGTCATGGCACAATTTGGTTTCCAAAAGTCCATCTCAAATGTTTTTGTGGAATACTCACTAGAGCTCAACATATTGTATAGAAGCAGTCTATATTATCTCTGCAAGAGAGTGCACTGATGTTATTGTGCAGCACAGGAAAGCAACATTTTACAAGATGATTCTAAAAATTGAGGCAGCCCAATTATTTAAAAAAGTGTCTTCTAAACACAATGACAATATTCGGGACAGATGTAGCAGACAGTTTGTTTCTGCTCTGTCTCAAATTTGGGTAAAGGGCTTTCAAATTATGATTTTTAAAAATAAAGCTATTTTCTTCCCAGTACAGAAACAAACAATTGTAGATGTCCCCAGATTTAAAACATATGAAATAAATTGAAAAGACCAGTCTTGTTTATCTTGAAAAAGAATGATTGGACCCACCCAGTTTTTTATTTGAAAGGAATACAGGCTGCAAGGGCTAAAACACTGATCCTCCAAAAAGCTCTTTCAAAAGGGTGAAACAGTGCCTTTCATGCATGGAAGAGGCATACCAAAATAAATGTTGCAAAGTCACTGCATTGCATTGTTGCAGCTTCATGGGCTGGGAAGGGAAGTGTTTGTAGGGCAATGAAAGATTATCAAAACTGTCAAAAGACAGATTTTATTTGAAGAGTTTTTTTAAAAAATGTTGCTTGTTTCTGTGTGATGTGTGTGTGTGAAAACAAGTTGTGTTTGTCCCAGCCCTCTTTGTACCATTCACCCTTGTTGAAAGACAGCCTCGACAATTGTTTTGCATTTGAGTGAGAAGTGATTAACTGATGGAAAAGGTAATCAGCTTCTGGCATTTTCCATTGCTTGGTGTTACTTTGTGAAAACTAGTGATGCAATAGGGTATCTTAGACCATCTTGTCTGCTCCCATCAGTGTTGTCAGCATTCAGACTGCTGTTTGCTATGTAAATTTTGGCATATTTCCCCCCTGATGGTTACACAAGCATGATATTGTGCATATGCAGCACTATTTGACCATTACCTGCTGTTCTGAGTTGTGGATACAGAAGCACACTATTCCACATTCATAGACCAGATGTTTTTGAAGAACTGAATGTAAGGATACTCGAGTCAGTTGATTTTCAATACACCTCCCTTCATTTTTGCATTACATTTCCATCAAAATCAATGTTAATCCATAATTGAAAAAAAAGGAAAAAGAAGGCTCCATGGAAATCCACATATTTTCAAATGTAATTCCTGTATTTGTATGTTCTCTGCATATTCTTAAAAATGTACAGTTGAAGATGAGAATTCTGCTGGGACATTCAGAAAACAGAAACACTAATGAATAATTACATCCCAATCTGTATCTTCATCTGGGAACCATGGAACAGGCTACTTCCGATCAGATATCGAATTCTTCAAGCATACCTTGAGAAAAGATGCTCCGTGTGTGAGCTATGGAAGCAGCAATGCAGCTGGTCAAAGAGGGTGTTTGTTGACTGAAATATTGGAAATAATGTGGTGCAAGTAAGAACATTACCCCTAAGATGTCACTTCCAGAGGGTAGTGTACCTTATTTTTTTTTAAAAAAAATAAGTTAATAACTGGTTATGTCACTTATTCTTTAGTGCTACAATCATCTCTCTCCCCCCCCCACACACACACCCCACCCAGCATGTTGCTTTTAGAATGCTAGAGGAAAGGAATACTGTTGAACTTCTTTTCAAATATATCCCAGGCTCTGACATAATCCATGCATTGACCATTTCCCCCTCAATCTTGCTGCTCCAGAAGATCACCAGAAGTATCCCCCAAACCACCACCACCACCACCACCACACACACATTTACCATAGCACATTGGAGCTGATACGGTAAACATTTACCAACATAACTCTTCCAGGAGCAGCAATTTGATCAAATATGCAATTTGCTTTGAGTCACTTTATAAATTTGTTCATTAGGTGGTGAAAAGTAAGGATATGTGTGCACCCTCCTGCCCTGAGTCTAGGACAAGCAAATTCGGGGCTGATCCACCCACTTGGTGACATTCTGATCTAAGCCTTGGATGCATCCTTGATACTATTTGTGTTATGTGTGTTTCCAGTTCTCTATGAAAGAGACAAAAACTATTGTGGAAAACAGGTAAACACAAATGACCAGGCTGGGTCATCAAGTGAATGATGCTCTCAGGACACTGCAAAGTTGGCACTCTCTTTTGTTTATGTCATGTTTTTTCCAGCCCCTAGGAGAAAGTTCTGATCGGCATCCTCAAGCAGCCACCAGGAATGGAGTGAGGGATGTGAAGAGGATCAATGGAGGACCTTAAAAGAGGACTTCCAAGCACATACATTTCTCCACTCTTCTCTTTTCTCTTCACCCCCCCCCCCCCATTTTTTCCTGTTCCTGGGATCTGAAATGAGTGGCCCTGTGGCCACAAGAATTGTGACTTTGCAGCAGGAAAGATGAGGCAAGGCTACTTTCTTTTCTAAGCATAACCTTCATCTTGATCTTCAGTCTATGTGAGGCATTGGAGGGGAGACTATTTCCAAAGATTGGCTGCATTGGCCAGTGTCCTTTGAAGCCAAAGTTCACCCTTACTGGAGCCCTCTTGCCTGTTGTTAATGCATCCTTCAGACCAAAAGCCTCCAGTGATGTGACCATACATGGACCAGTGGTGTCACTCATAATAGGCCAGTTTATCATGAAAACTGGTGCTCCTTTTCCTGTTCCTAATACATCCCTCAGACCAAGAGTCTCCAGTAAAGTTATCTTACATGGACCAGTGATGTGACTCATAATAGATCAATGCTTTGGCATCCGGCAGCATTTGAGGCCAAGGACCAGCTCAGGTGCTCTGAGCTGGCCTCGCTGAAGCCGCTGCTGCCAGCGGAGGGGAAGAAGGCAGGAGCAGTTTGGAGGCAGCAGCCGCGATGCTTGGCTGCCGCCCAATTCCGGGGCCTTGTGCCGGGGCTCCGAGATGTAAGTCAAAGCCTGCGACTCAAGTCAAACAGGCCCCTTCTTGCTGCAAGTCAAATATGATGCAAGTCAAGCAGTATGTAAGTCAAGGTTCCACTGTAGATCAATTTGGCATACATTTTCTTCATGGTGTCACAGGCTGCAATGTGCTGATGTTCTTTTTAATGACACATTCTCTTTCTTTTTTCAATAGAGAATTACAGGAGCTCTTTGGGACTTGCAGTACAACAAATAAGCTGTCCACTACCATATCTTTTGAGGAATAAAGATGATTCTAGGAATGCAGCCAATTTTTCATCCTCCTTGGAATTAAGTAACTTGATTGTGGAAAATGATGAGTGTTTATTTTTCAAATACTGGAACAGTATATACTAATATTTTGCAGTCCTTGATCCAACAAATAATGACAGGTTTGGACACAATATTATGTTACAGAAGGATTTTTCTTCCTTTAAAATGACCAATTTTTAAAAAAATGTTTTCTGGTTTTTCATGTTCTGTCTTCTCCCCACTCAACTGCTCCTTAAGGCTTCTGTTCCTAATAAGTAGTCAAGGTTCTCTATTAAGATTGGACCAAGACAACTTCAGTGCAAGTGCTATCATTTTGCCTATGCTCACGTGTTTCAGAAGGGTTTTTTTTTGCCAGTTCGTTATACTTCTACCATTATATTAAGTGCTAGGCAGAACACCATTTTAATTCTAATTCAAACTCAAGGCATGGTTTGGCTGCTCCCAGACTCCAAGTCCCAATCCACATCTACTGAATAATCTTCTGAGCATATGAAATTCCCATGGATTCATTGGGTGTGTTCTGTTTCAGACTTTCAGGTTCATGTACAGTAATACCTCAGATAATAAATGCCTCTGTTAATGAAAAAAAATTCCAGTAATGAAATGGGATTTCCAAGAATAGGAATGGTTCCATTAATGAAAAATTCCAATGGGGCGCCTCAGTATATGACATTCAGGCGCACCCCATTGGAAATTGGCTGGCGGGAATGAAGGCACTGGCTGATGAGCGAGTGCCTTTGGTTTTTGGGTTTGTCTTTCATCCTCCCCTCACACTTGTCCTTACCCACTCCCAAAAAGAAGGCACCCACTTTTTGGGTGCCTTCTTTTCAGGAGTGGATAAGACCTGTCCATCGCTGCTTGCTACAAGCCCAGGGGGGATGAAAATTAGTGGCCACGGGTGGGAGCGGCGTTGCCCAGGAACTTCGAATGGCTGGATACAGCCATTCAAACTTCCCAGACAGCAGACCAAGTGGTGCAGCACCTGATCCACTGGTCTGCCCAGCCACACCACCCCTTGTGGTTGGGAAGAGCCATGGAATGGATCCGCCGCCCAGGAAGATTTGAACTTCCCACTCTGCCTGCTTCTAGGAAAGTTCAAATTTTCCCTGGTTCAAGCTGCCAGGAAAGGTTTGAACTGCCCCAGGAGCAGACAGCACAGAAAGTTCAAACCTTTGTGGGCAGCAGACTGAGTAGTTCAGTGCCAGATCTACCAGTCTGCCTAGATGGAGCCAAGGATCAGGTGTGCCGCCTGGAAGATTTGAACTTCCCTCTCTGTCAGCTGCCAGGGAAGTTCACACCTTTCCTGGCAGCTTGAACTTCAGAAGTTTTGAACTTCCCCGGCAGCAGACAGAGAGGGAAATTCAAACCTTCCTGGGTGGTGGACCTGATCCAGGTTCTGCCCAGCCAGCCACAGGGGGTTGTATGGCTGGGCAGGCCAGCAGATCAAGTGCTGCACCACTTGGCCTGCCACCTGGGAAGTAAGAATGGCTGTATCCAGCTGTCTGAACTTCCCAGGTGCCACCACTCCCACTCACCGCCACTCACTTTCATCCCCCCAGCTTGTAGCGAGCAGCGGCAGATGGGTCCTTATCCACTCCCGAAAAAATGCACCTGAAAAGCATGCCTTCTTTTTGGGTGTAGGTAAGGACCACCCTGCCGCCCCTCACTATGACCATGAAGAGCAAGGTCTGGTGATTGTGGTGCTAGCTGTCAAGTGAAACTGGCCAGTGGGAACAGCTAGCTCCTTCTCCACTGCAACCCAACTTTGCTCCCCGCAGTGGTAGCCTTGTTTCTCTGCTGGGATCCAGCACCCCAAAGTTTCTCCACATTGCTGGACTCAGCTTTGGGGTGCCTGATCCAACATTTCCTTTCCCCCACTGGGTAGTGCAGCGAGATAAAGGAGGTGACTGGCAATTAATCCAACCTCCAGAATGGATTAATTGGTTTCCCATTCATTTCAAGGGGAAACTATGTTTTGGATAATGAAAATTTCAGTTAGTGAAATGACCCTCAGAATGAATTAATTTTGTTATCTGAGGTACCACTGTATTTTGAAAACAGTCAGACAGTAGAAGAAAATGTATCAGTAGGAGAATAACCAATGTAACAACCTGTAGACCATTTTAACAGGTTCATTTTCCCAGGTCTGTGACAGATGGAGTTTATGTCCCACACCCTCCGGTCACCCTCCACTTGTGGGGTTGAGAAAACCTAGTTTAGAGTGTGTCCCAGATTATGGGTTGGGCCTATGATGCTGGGATGGACTCAAGGAGATCATGGTTTTCATGAACTCCAGGGTTGGATTAGGAAATTCAGATTCAGCATGAATGTTGAATTCCCTGACTATCAGTAATCTAGGTAGCCTCAGCACTGTAGTAGAACTGAACTCTTGCCAACCCCAGTAGGAAAAGTGTTGGGTCACATGGACAGCAGTACACTAGCACTATGTCAAACCTATCTCTATGCCCTACAGTAAGGTATAAACACTTTAGGCCTGGACTTGGAGTGTAGAGTTTCTGCTGATATTGGTAGAATCCCTGTGGACTATAGCAATCATCCCGACCCATCCCTCTGATCTGACCTGATGCTGCTTTACATATCCTGGTGGGACCATCTGGGACAGAATGCATACAACCTCCTCTGGGTTGTGCCCATTGTCTATTTCCTTTCTACATACCTTGCCCCAAGCATCCAGCCATGGCCTCCCTACCTTAACTAGACAGCCAAACAGGCATTTCTAGCCATACACCAGCTTCCTTTCACATCCTTTTGAATACGTTGAACAATTGCTGGCCAGGCTCCAAAAAAGCTGTCCAAAAAATTGCTGCAACGCTCCTCATTACCATTCTGAAGCTCACAGCCATTTCTATATAAGGTAATAGACTGAACCGTGCCAAGGGAATGGGTTGGCATATTGCAGTGTCTCAGAACAAATAGTATTAAACACTGTGCCAGATGGATTTGGTATCCTGATGAACCTCCACCCAAGGCTCTCAAAATTAGGCACTGAAATCAGTTGCAATGATTACAAAGCGTCTGCATGTCTGCTACTAGAAAATAGGGGTGGTGCCACTGATATTATAGTGTGCTTACCTCTGCATATTTGTTTGTATATGAACGTGCTGCACATAACACAGGACTACTCATCATTCTGTTATGCCCACTTATCATTGCACCCGTTTCTTGCCAATACTTAGCTTTTTCGATGTGTGGGTTATTTATTTATTTATTTAAAAATAAGAGCAATTAATATACTTTCTGGGGCTGGTGGGATGCAGCTAGTTGAGATGATTGGGTTCTCTTACTGCTGACATATGGATCCCCCCCCAGTTGGTTCATTTTAGTATACTAGGTGGAGAATTAATTAAGTAAAATGTAGAAGCTGTCCAAGTGAAATTATTTAATGGAACCCTTTGTTCGACATATTACGAGACATTAGTCTGTCCTAAAATATTTCATTATGTTCCAACATGTTCGTTACAGGTATTTTAGCTTTGTTCCTCTTGAAGATAATTAAGATCTGTGGAGTCTAAGGAGGAATTTGACTGCAGTCGTATCAAGTTGTTCCCTAATTTAATTTTCTGAAGCCAAGGTAAGAGGAAGATAAGACATATTGTCTCACTTCTCATGGTAAACATTAAAATAATAAGACATGAAGAGTTCAAAAAGATACATCGGGGAATATATTCTGCACTTCTTTAAAATAAGCATAGGTAGGTTGACAAGGCTTCTCAGCTGCATCTCCAGATGGCATCTCTTTCAGTGTTGGAGTATAGTTTTGCTCTTAGCACTACCAAGTTTTGCTTTTTAGCACTGGCTGGAAGAAGAACTGGCACCTCAGTCCTCAATATTTGTGAAATTAATGGCCCCAGCACTGGTTAGAAGAAGAACTCATGGCTCAACACCCAGTATTTGTGAAATTATTGGCCGCAACATTATTTGCATCCTGGTGGCTGATTCCTGGTAAGGATCTAGTGCAGCAAGCAATTCGCCTTTGGGATTCTCAGAAAAATGATGGTTCGGTTCCCCACCCTGTCCCTTTCAAAACCGGATCTCTCCCAATGTTCCATGCTGCAAACAGAGGTGGAAACAGACTTGAAATAAGGATCCCTGATATACAAACAGCAAATGGTGCTTCACAAATAAGCCATATCCTGCCATCCCTCCACTCCTGCTGATCATTAAATAACACTCTGATAGACATGAACCACATTTCAATGGGAGATACACTGAAATGTATCACCCACCCACCCACTAGGTAGGTCACCCAAGCAAGGTCTCCTTTGGACATGAAGCCTAGTGGAAGCTTGCCATGGCTACCTTGACAGGTTTGCATCTTCGAAAAATTGCATTGCACTGGTGGAAGGGAAACTGTTGTTCTGTGTTTCCCTACCATCAATGTTGAGCATACACAAAGCACCACAACCCAGCCTCCAATCTCACTGATAAATAATAATAATAATAATAATAATAATAATAATAATAATAATAATAATAATAATAATAATAATAATAATAATAATAATAATAATAATAATAATACGTAATTGTATGCTGTCAAGACAGTTCTGACTTAACAGCAACCCTTCCCAAGGTTTACTAGATGGACAGTACTCAGAAATGGTTGACCATTCCCTTCTAATGGGGATGTCTGGGCTTGCTCAAGCCTATCCAAGCTGGTTCTTCTCTCAAGAGGCTCAATGGGGGATTGAACTCTCAGCTACGGGCTCCACAGCCAGGTACCTACTCCACTGAGCTTTTCAGCCAGCCTTGGTAGATAAAAGTAGTCATAAAAAGAAGACTGGGTCTTGGATAAGTTACTGTTTGGGAATCCATCTCCCAAAGTTCTGCAACAACCAACATAGCCATTTGATGGGAGATGCAATATGAAAAGTAAATAATGAAGAACCTAAATTTAGGATGGCAAGTGTATACATAATTGTTCCCCTTACTACTTAAGCCCTTTTTCAGTCATTCACCTAAATATGTAGCCGTGAGAACTATGTAGGGGGATAAGTGTCAAGCCTGAAGATGTTATTTGCATTGTGAGCATGTTGGAGGAAGTGCCCTAGGACCTGGGGTTCAGAAAAGTAACTTTCCCAAACTCTGTTGGAGGGGTGTATGTCCTGGCTGCTCTGCCTACTTCTTGTCTTTTCTCTTAAAGATCTGAAGGAGGGTTTTATTGTACGTTCAGTATTCAGAAATACCTTCAACTGAACCCTGCTTCTGCTTAGAAACTCTAACACAGAACATTGGAGGAGGACATACTAAGCAAAGTGGTGCAATAATGTAATTCTGCAAATTGTGCTAAAGAACAATGGGTACTGCTTTGTAGCCTGGACATCATAGGATCAGAAGCAATGCGTGGGTTGCCTGCCTCTGTGGTAACAAAAACAACCAGAGTGTCATTCTGTGTTTGCCTGGGTGCTTTGTTGCATCTTAAAGGGAAGGAGGGACATTAATTTGGTTCAGAAGCATTTTTGCTTAAATCACAGAATGGTGAGGGAAATTGCCTCATGCTTGAAAATTGTTTAGGAAGCAATTGCCTCAACAAGAAGAAAAGAACTTAGTGAGGATTCCTTACACTCCTAGCCAGCAGAGGCACAACAAACCACCGCCATGCACAACATCTGTGGGCACACAGATTTAGTCGGATCCTTTACCTTGTTTTTTTTTTTTTTTCATGCCGGCACTACTTCAACGAAATCTGATAACAGCAGCCTTAGACAAATACATCAGAAATGTCGAATGCTGAGGTTTTTCCATTCCCCACAGACAGGGTGAGAGCTATGTCACCTGCTGCCTTTCAGGTTTCCTTAGATCTTTGCCACTGTTTGATTTTCCACTTCTTGTCTGAAGTTGCTTCAAGTTCACCTGTTAGTGTTGGACAAAGTGCAGCTCTTGGTACCCAGAGATCTGTCAACCAGAGGGACACAGTGTTTGACAAAGGAAAAAGAATGCTATTATCTTGTTTCTCAAATCAGAAAAGAAAGCTTTGAACCCTTCTCTGATGACGTCAAAGTGTTTTAGTCATGTAAAACGGAGCCACAGAAACAATGCCATCTATACTGTTAATTGGATGTTTCCCTTTTTGACAATTAGCTGCTTAAGGGGCTCATAATAATGATGATGATGTCAATGTTCTGCCAGGAGATGGAGTGGATCTTTAATATAACATAGTGTCATATTTACACAAATCCTAGACCACTAAATCTAATGGAATAAGTGCAGGGATAAAGGTTTGTTTCTGTTAAACAGATTGCAGAAAGCATTTTGGATTCCACCTCATTAGTGAGCTACCAATGGCCTTTCTTATGGGAGCTAAACCACACATCATTTTTCCACTGATGATAAAGTGTGGAAAAACAAATAGGACTTAAAAATAAAGTTATTTGCTGCCAGAACTATCTGGCAGCTGGGCTATTGTAACTAACAATTAGGTTATATAAGGAGTTGGGGGTGGGGGAGTCATGCATTTCTATTGCATAAATTATGAAATGTATTGAGTCGTTCAAAATGGCAATGCTCCATTTGAATGCTAATGTTCTACAGACCAAGATAATGACAGTAAAATCAATAGGCTAAATAGATTTTGGAATTATTAGTTGTTTAAATTAGTTGGCCAACCTTGATGTGCTTCCTTTGGAATAAGGCTCTCTTAAATTATTAAGGGCTGTTTCTAGGCTGATAGGCATAGAATTGTGCAGTGAATAACAGCTTATTTTACACTAAGAGTCTTGCCAGCGACATAGCAAGATCTTAAAGGAAAGGGAAAAGTGGCTGAAGTTTTGATTGCTTTCAAGTACTGGATTTATTCCTACCACACAAAGGGAGTAACAACATTAATTTTAACTTATACAGGTTTCCTGCCTTGCCTTGTTTTGGGAGATAGCAGTTGAACATTCCAGTAGATAAATAAAGAATCCTGGTAGCTGTCATTTTGTGACTGTATAATCCTTCCTGTCCTTTGAGATTCTTAACCCTCCACCTCCAGAATTACAGTATAAACCAATTGAAGTATGTCTTGTTTTGTGCTCTTGTATTCATGCATTAGGATAGATATGAAAAAGAGCAGAGTTCTATCCTGACCTTTAATGCTTGGATGGAAGAATTTCAAGAGATGCAGCTTGCATGAAAAGTTGCAGCTTTGGAAATGCTCTCTTCCACATTTAGCAGTTCTGTTACATTTTGGGTGTTTCTGTGGGTGGGTGTACTTAAAAGATCTACTACATGTCTTTCTTTTTGTTAAGGTTCCAAGATGGCTTGACATCAAGGAAACTTTATGGGAAAAATGATAAACAAGAATGTTGATGGTGTGATTTTAGTCCTCTTCTATTAGGACTGGTTATTTTAGCCTAGGATAGCCAAAGTTTATTGTGGAATATTTACAAATTAGGCATTCCATGATATTGACTAATGAACAGTTATAAACACTATTAAATTTAGGGTTCAACCACAGTTGCGAGAAGAACGCCAGTTATACTTTTTTGCCATTGCAGTAAAGATGGACATGAAACGGAAAAATAGTGTTTCATTTCATTTCTATAGTAGTTTTTTTTTAGTTTGTAACAAATTTTTAAAGTAGTTTCATTACAAAACAAAATGAAACAAAATGAAATGCTATGCTCCCCTGGGTCTTAAAGGACCAAAATGGCAGGGGAGCTTCATCAAGTGATTGTAGGTAGTCCCCCGAAATTTGGAAAGGTTTGGGGTTCATGGAGCTGAGTTATGAAGCTCCAAAGGGGTACCCCTAGGAAAAAATCTTTGTAATTAGATTTTGTACTTCGGAAGCCAAGCCGCGGGTGAGCAATAGCACTGCCGCGGCTTGGCTTTCAAATCCAATAAGATTTTTTTTCCTGGGGTCATCCCCTTTGTTGCTTCATAACTAAACCCCTTGAACCCCAAGCCTTTCCAAATTTGGAGGGCTTATAGGGAAACGCTTGAGGAAGCTCACCTGCCATTTCTTCTAGAATGAATCATTTCATTCTAGAGGGGGGAAATAGCATTTTGTGACAAAATGAAAGAAAACACATCCTACCATTCCGTCAGGTAACTAAGCACCATAATTTGTCACCTAATGAAATGACAAAATAGTGTTTCATTTTTCATTTCATGCCCCTCTCTACATTACAATATATGGATCATTTCAAATTCTATCCCAGAATTGGGAAGAGATCATTTCCCCCTTTTCTTTCACTTATATTAGAGGTCCAGTCAAGCCCTTACCCACCGCTGAATCAACCTTCCTATGTGATATGCTTCCCATTCTGCTTGTTCTCTACTCTGTTTTAGTTGGAATTCTGTTGAAGACACTTATTTATTTATTTATTTATTTATTATTGAACTTATACCCCGCCCATCTTCCCGAGGGAACTCTGGGAGGCTTACAGAAAGCTGATCAAATCAGTGACATATCAAACAGCAATATGACATGAACAAATTAAACAACATTAAAATAAAAACATTAGCACCCTTATCATACATATGTGGCTCAAGTAAGAGCATCACATTAATACAGCTAACTAGCTACAGCAGATGGCGGAGGAAAAAAAATTAAACCTGATCACCGAAGGCCTTGCAGAACAGAATGGTTTTCAGCGCTCTGCGGAAGGCCAGCAGGGACTCTGCAGAGCTCACGTCTCTGGGGAGGCTGTTCCACAAGGAAGGGGCAGCCACCGAGAAGGCCCGATTATGGGTGGAGGATCTTCGGGCCTCTCGGGGAGTAACAACCCAAAGCGCGTGCGCTCGCAACTGCCGAACTGGTCGGGTCGAAGTTGGTCACTGGGCAATCTGCTCTGCCAGGTAGTCGGGGCCCAAGCTATGGAGAGTTTTATAAACTAAAACCAGGACCTTGAATCTGATCCGGGATGCAACGGGCAACCAATGCCCGTCCCAAATATGATATGAGAGTTTGTGGTGGAAATCATCCTTCAGTATTCAGTGCAAAGATAGTATGCTAAAACATCTCCCAATAAGCCATACTCATAGCTAAGATGCCGTCCACACCCCTAGCCCAGTCCATCAGGTCCTGTCAGAACAGAGATAGAGAACGGGGAACCCAGAAGTCCGCCATCGAGGGTCAAAGGGAGCCAAGATCTCAGCCCAATGCGGGGGGGCCCAGTCCATCGAGGTGAGGCAGCGACACAACCAGAGGGTCCAATCCCTCAGGGATCTTCGAGGAAGTTCCACAAAGTTCAAAGGCTCCCCACGCATCCCGCCACCCTCCAAGAAGCCCCTCAAAGGAGACATCGAGTCAGGTCTGGAGAGCCGGAGAAACTCATGCCCAACCAGACCCACAGATCTGTCCAAGGTCTCTAAATGGGCATACCCTCCGCTGCAGATCAAACTATAAAACAAGGCTGCAGGCTCCAGATGCTGGGACTTGAAACACGGCCATCAAATCGCCCAATCCTCTAAGCCGGCGGGGGGCCAAGCGGCAAAACTCTGATGAAAGTGAGCATGGGGCAGCAGCGTCAACCACCATGCTGGGCCAGTCCATTGCCTTCGGAGATGGATAGGCTCGCCTTCGGGGAAAGATGGAAACCCGCCCCAACCCCTCCGGGTCAGCGAAGGAGACATGGCGAGAGCGAGCCAGTAAAGTCCGAGCTGCAGCAGACAGGCAGCGAAGGAAGCAAGCGGGCCAGGGAGAGCCTCACAGGTCAGCCGAAGCAGAGGAACCGGCACGGAAGCAGAGGTCGGGCGGTGAAAGATGGCAGCAGCCGCGGTTGCCATGATGAATCCAGATGCTGCCCCACAGACTGACTCGTCCTCCCGACAGATAGGGGATTCCCTTTTAGCTCCTCTGGGACGAAGATCCCTCTGGCAGCCAGGCAGAAAGAAGCCACCGAGAGTGGTAAGTGGCGGGAGATCCTCTGGCGGCTGGGCAGGCAAAAGGGGGTGGGGAGTGGGGGATGAACAGATAATTACCGGACCTCCAGAGTGTCAGCACACCAGCGCTGCAATGCTTCCAAGTCAGCCTTCCTCCGAGGTTTAGTAGCCGGTAATCCCCCACCTTCAGTCCCCCTCATAGCCCTGGCAAGCCCAGTAATTAAAAATAAAAATTAACGTGGCAAGCAGCAGGCATAAAAAAGCAGCAGAGATTGTCAGGGTGCAGGCGACGTGAACGGGTGCTGCTGCCGTCCGCCATCTTGAAATCTGTTAATTTTGTGATGTCCACTTGCTGGTATATGTCCATCAGTTTAATTTTCCTTGGATGAAATCCTCTTGCTAGCTTAGTAAATTGAAGTAGAGTGGGCTCATTGAATCAATGGGGATTTGGGGGGGGGGGTCAACTGCTCCATAGGTTCTGCTGATTCAAATGACCCCACACTAGTTGTGATTTATTATGCTAAAGTAAGTTGCAGTTAGAGTAGTCCCATTTGAATCAAGGGAATGTACAGAGGAACTGACTTACCAAATCTCTGTTGATATGCTTATTCTACTTCAATTTACTAGTCTAAACAACAAGATTCTACCCAGTGAGGATCTGACCACGTCAGCAAAGGCAATTGTTGCTGCATGCCAAATCTTGTGTGTTGTACCAAATACCTGCTCTGATTTCACAACTACCAGTAATTCACCAGTGCAATTTTCATGGATGGACTCTGAATGTATGGGCATAGGTGGCAGGTTTCTTATGTTTCTTTTTAAATAGTTTAAAACATTTGTGCCAAATTATCCCCATATATAATTTTGTCCTAGAGATTTTTCATGGAGAAGTGGTATACTAGTCCTTCTCTTGTCCATGCATGTGGCACATGAGAAGAGGGGGTCTTTGTCACTCACAAGGATCTCTTGTAGGGACAAGGTCCCCTTTGTGTCTTATATGAGTCTTAAGTTTACCTATGTTTCACATTCAAAGCAATGACACAAACGTCTGTGACCATTGTAAAACTCATTATTTAACATGGAGCTATTAAGTGGCCAAATACTGCTAAGTTCCCATTGTCCAAAGTTCCTAATTTCAGTTCTAGCAGTTAAAATCAGTTATTTGTATCTACCACAACTATTTCATATAACATGAGCAGCATAATCCTACTTGTTATGTCCCATGCTGGAAAGGTCAGTGGTAAATCCTAAACAGTCATAACATTTCAAAGGGATTGCCAAATTTCCATGACCTTGTTACACACTTTGTCCTAGGTAAATGTACTATAATAAGCCCCAGCCAAGGCCTGACATTTAAGAATCAAGCTATGCATTGTTGTCTTTAATGATAATATTATCATAATATTTTGTATCATTTAGTAATATAGCTTTCACGAAAACACTGAAGCTAAGGTGAGAGAAATCATACAGTACTCATGCATTCTACAGGTTGTCCAGTGAACTGAGAGATTCTATTATGCTGCCTGTTTTGTAGGGCTGTATATCAACTGTTGGGACAGAATCCCTGTCTGGACAAAGAGAATACAATGGTTGCACAGGCATAACGTTCTACCTGATCCCCAGGTTGCAGCTGTGCAAGCCCCTTGAAAGTAATAGGACTTATGGATGCGTTGGGGTGCCGTGAACACTCTGTTTTACAAATGACAGGAAGAAAGCAACTGTACATGTAATGTACCATGGTATATATTAGAAATGGCTGCTTCATATTTATAGCCATGGGATACAAAGATGAAGTGGACAAGCACAGATATCCCATTCCTACCTATCCAGAACCAGCCTGGTCCACTCACCGGATCTTCTGTGATGTGTGCACACTTCAAACTCAACATCACACCCCAATCACAGAAGAAGCTCATTCAGCTCTTTTCCACCTCTCCCTGAAGCAGACCACTCCCCATCAGAGTCGGTATGAATATAAAGCACCTGTCTCTGTTTAAATGGCAAATGTGACAAGGGTTTCTGGCCTTCCTCCTTTAATCTAGGCCTATAGTAATCACTTAATAATTAGACCCTACTTTCCTAGTCAGCACTAGCATACCTTCCTGTCCAGGACCAGACAGAAATATAAAATTATAAGATGAAACCTAGTGTTTTCCACTTTGAAAAGACTTCAGTTGTTGAAGGTGAAGGGGAAATCACTCAGCAATTCTCACTTTTATTTGGAGCCACATTTGTTGAGGTAGGTTGGTTACAGCAGATTTTGTTCGTTTTTTTTTAAAATGGGGATTGTGCTTCGCTTAAGATGTCCCTCTTCTCAACTCTTCACATTTCATCTCTAAGAAAAACTCTGTTTCAGTCATGAGCAAGCATTCAATCCAGGATCTTGTTCCCAGTTATGGGCACCCAAATGCTTATGGCAAGCTTACAGGTAAAACATGAAAGCTAGCCAGCACTGCCTGGCTCAACTGCAAGGCAGTTGGCAAATTATAGGGGCAAAGAGATGTTGAATGAAATCTGCAAGCTCCTCCTTCAAACCAGAGTTTAGAATTTTGTTTTCTAAAACTCAATGAATTATGCATTCCTTCTCAGAAGTCAGCTTGTCTTACAACTAAGGCCGGGGCAATCATGCAAGTAGTTAGTTGTTTTATGTGTTATTTATACCTTATATTATCATTACTGTCAGGCCAGACAAATGCATGGAAATACTTTCTTTTCCCTCTATGATACTGGACCGTTCAAATATTTAGAGCTTGCTGGTGGGGGGGGTGGCGATGTGTAGCCTGTAAACTGCCCAGAGACTACATGAAGTAGTATGGGGTGGTACATAAGCAGAACACTTTGCTTTGCTTTCACTTGCCACATAGGATTGGCATGAGAATAACAACAATTGTGCATTGTTTCCTACTAATTGTCTATAAAATGGATTAAAATACCTTTTAAAAGTAATTAGAGAATGTTATTAATTAAAGCTCATAAAGTGTCTTTGTTCCAACTTATTATATTACTTTTACTGTATCATATTTACAAATCATTACACAAAACAAATCATTCTGATTTTAGTCAAACCATGCCTCTTGTTGTTGCGTGCCATCAAATCTCTTCCTATCAGTGGCAAATCTCATAGGATTTTCAAGCTATGTAACATATTCAAGGCATACATTCCTATTGCCACTTCCCAGTGGGTTTCTGTGCTTAAGCAACAATTTGAATCCAATTCTCCGAGACACCACAGTATCCACTGCCCTGTAAAGAGTCTGAAAAAATAAGTCAAAAAGATTGGGGGTGGGGTGTGGAGAGTGTCCTTGAAGATACCATTGTCCATGTCCAATATCTCCAGAAACCCATCTTTCAGGTATTAGTCAAATTTTCTTGTGAATTTATCTAGAGTGTTCATAAAGCACATATGTCATGTCTCATAGCTATTATGAGACCTACTGCACTTAGGTTTTGAATTGCCTTTTGCTTAAAGTCAAATTTCCTTAAAAATCACCTACTGCATTTCCAATTGTTTTTTCTGCAGAGCCCCCTTGGCCACGCCCCTTTTCAGCTGCTGTGTCGGTTGTTCTTGTGACGGCCACCAGGGTGGTGTTTTTTTAAACCGATTCCTAGACGGCTTTTTGAAGCGATTTGGCTGAAACTGCAGACACCATGCACCGTTTTTTTTCTGGGTTTCCCTCTCTGTATGCCTTATCCTGCCATCAGAAAAGCGTAAAATTAGCTACATTACTTAGAATGGAAGAACAACAGCATGACGTTATCCTTAAAAAAAAAAAATCTGAAATAGAAGCAGATGATGGGGAAATGATGGACAAAATCAGAAGAAAAAAAAGCAGTTTAGCAAAGCGTGGACGGGGAAACCAGTTCATGAGAAAATGCTCAAGTGTGGAATGCTGAATCGCTTCAGTGACCACATGACCGGGGGAGGGCAGAAGGCGATTCAAAACAAAAAGCAGTTGCTGTTTGAAGTGCGGTAGTGGCCATACCTCTTGTGTCTTCTCTAAAGCTATTGCAATCAGTTCTCTGGTTGTTCCTGGACTGTAGTTCCATGACAAAGGGGCTGAAAAAACAAGTATTCCTTGTATCCCCTCCATAATAATATCTCCCCTCCCCCCCAATAGCAATTACTTCAAGTCAGACCATTCTTCCTACTGAAGATGCTCTGGTAACTTCAGTCCTTGCCCCTGATACAAGGTCATCAATATGAGATCCTCATCTTGGCAGGTGTCTGTCTAGATCAGCGGAAGCAGAATTGCATGCATCTCATGCAAACCGACTTCTCTAGCTGTCAAGAAACTGAAAGAAAACAACAGGATGCAGCAAATAAGCAAGGTTTACTCTCAGGCGAGACTTACATCCCTAAACAATTTTATCAATTAGGGACAAAGTACTTTTTGTTATAAATAAAACTGATCCCTTGAGAATCTAACTTAAGTCATTCACAAAACTCCAGCTTATGAGAAGCTGTTGTTGAAATCCTTCAGCTATGTTGAATTAATGGCTGAATAGTGACCCAACACTTGTCCAAATCTTGTTGATGCTGTGGCTTTGCTCTGTTTGAAAGCAGAAGTGTGCAGCTGTATGGTTTTGGACCACAAACTTCCTGAATTCTCCAGACAGCATAGCATAGAATTCTGGGAGTTGTAGTCCAAAACTCCATAGCTGTGCAACTCTAGATAGCATGCAGGCCCATGGCTTTAAAACTTCCAGATAAGAGCTTCTATGTTAGCATTGTTGTCAAGCAATAATATGGTCCTCATTATGAAAAAAAATCATGTTTGCATCAAACTGACAGTGAACTCCATCATTAAGTCTGATTTCTTAGTTACTAAATAGATGAACTTTGAAATAAGCTCACTTGCATGGAAGAAATGATAGCAGAGAATTGGTAGGCAGGGAAAAGGTATTACATTCCACTCCCCTGTCCCCAGATGTGAACACCCTTTCCTGAATTCCTGTGCTTGTATCATCTTGCTGATACACATTTGACAAAGAACCATGTTGTTCCACCCTAAGTCATAATGCTTCGTACGTAAGTTTATGTTTAAGTATTTCTCTCCCTTTCTCTCTCTTTTTGGTGGAAGAATCAGGTGTAGAAGGAGCCTGCTGGCGTCTTGCTGGCTGGAACTGTGGATGAATCACCAGTCTTAAACGTATTCCACAGATTATCAATTCTTCTTAACCCTAGGACAGAATCAATCAGCGTCTTTTAATGCCTCTAAATGCTTTCCCTTTCAGATGGCACCTTCCATTTTTCACGTCTTCTGGGGTACACCGAGGGATGGGAATTAATCCTGCAGCCAGCAAATTAGTCAACAAAAGGCTCTAAATTATTAATAAATTGCTTTTCTATGTACCACCAACATTAAGATTTGTTGGAGCCTGCATGTGCGTGCACGCATGACTTTCCAATGTATGCCTGATTAGACTGGCAATATTCTACCACTCTTCCCACCTTGGTTATAGATAGATAGATAGATGGGCAGGTAGGCAGACAGGAGACAGACAGACAGATGCAGACAGATAAATTATACAGATATAGATACAGATATGATATTGACAGAGGTATTTGTCAGTGATATAACTCTATATTGGGCTGCCAGGGATGCAAATGAAAGTCAAGCTGTTTGGGGAAAAAAAGGTTTTGCCATTTTTTTTCCTTTCATGTTTTGGCAGGTGAGAGAAATTCTTCAATGCCTTCCAGTTCTCCCTCCAGGATGAAAGATTAAAAAATAATAATAAACAAGCAAGTCAATACTCTTTAATGGCATTCCAACTGTCTCTGTTCTTAGCGCCTTGTGCTCAGACAGCTGTGTCAGCATTCTGACTGAAATAAACGTTATTGGCCTGAAGTGCCAATACTGAGTGGCTCCAGAACAGTTGCTGAGATGCACATTTCACCAAGTGATTGCTTAGGCAAAATGACTATTATGTATGAGATGTATACATATATTCCTTGGAGAGAAAGAAGGAATCAGGAAAACAAAAGATTACGGGTGTCATCATCTGATGAGTGACTCCCAGAGTTGGGAAGCACAGCATTCTCAAGATCTCTCTTTAATTTGAAATTAATTTATTCAGAAGAAATGCCATCCCTTGGGTTTCCTTCCCACAATTACCAATGCAAATTTGACATCCCTGTTCTGTGCTTTAGGGGGCATCCAGCATCCCGTAATGTGGGCTGCTTGACACATTTCACAGACTTCAGTCACCAATTTATCCAGACTTTATTTGGCATTAATATGTAAAGGAGTAGTTAAAGGAAGGTGCCTTTGAGGATATGAAGAAGAATGCTTTTGTCTCCCAAATGGATTTCCTGGCTCATTATATTTAAATATACAATATATACATTTAACTATTGCTCTTCCTGTAGGCCAGAGTTGGGAATTCATAGCTATCTAGGTGGTGCTATGCCATCATTACTTCCCATTTGCTCTACTGGCTAGAAACGATGGAAATGATGGATCAGGTACGGGCAGTCATATGTTTTCCCCACTCTTGCTTTAGGCTTGGGATACAAGTCTTCTTTTTCTCCCCCTCACAGATGAGAGTGAAAGATTTGGAAGATTTTTCTCCCCCTTCTCACTGGAGAGATGTGCCAAGGGACCAGTTTCTGCACCTCCTGGATTACCTGCAAATAATGGCTGCAGTAGTGGTAGCCTAAACAGTTGGCATCAGAAAGCCACCAAGGAAAGGCCCTGTTGTCGAGGCTTGAAAGCCACAATTGGTGCCCAAGGCAGGGCAGTGAACATGACATGCCAGCCCCAAAGTCTGCTGGACAACCTGAGCTCTAGGCATCTTTTCACTCTCTGGAGGGACAGAAATATGGCAGCCACTGATGCTTTGAGCAGAGTTAATGGCTGGCCTTTCTGGAAGCTTGGTAGAGAGAAGGCAAAGCTGGAGGTTAGCCCGTGTCTTCTGGGAAACTCAGTCTAGATGAGGTACTTCCTTCAGCTTCAGACAGAGGCACATCTTGACCACATGATGAAGAAGGAGTTGGACTACTTGGCAACTAGGGATGGACACGAAATGGAAAAATGGAGTTTTGTTTTGTTTCTACTAGCGGTTTGTTTCATTTCATTTTTAAACAATTTTTTGTAAAAAGTAATTGTAACAAAATAACTATAAAATGGCTCCCCTGGGTCCTAGAGGCACCAAATTTGGTGGGTAGCTTTTTACAAGGGAGCCATTTTCCAGAGTAACAAAACATTTCACTTTCAAAGGGAAAAAGCAGCATTTCATTTCATTTTATAATGAAATGCTATTTTGCATTTTGTTTAATTTTGTAAAATTTCAAAAGCTTACAAAATGACAAAACAGTGTGTCATTTTTCATAAGATGTCCATCTCTATTGGGAACACCCTCTAACCGAATGAGGGTGACCTCTTTGGTGGCTGTGCCAGTAGGCACCAGAAAGCTCTCACTCAGGCATCGTCCTCCTCCAACTCAACCAACATTCCAGCAGCAAGTTCTGCCAGTCTGTCTATGTCTATTATTGTGGCCACACACCATTACTTCCATATGGATCCCTTGAAATATCTTTCAGAGTAGGTGATATAAGTCTGAATTTTGTTGCTGTGGTGTTCTATCCATAGTAGCCTATTCACAAACAGTTATGGAAATAAACCATCATTACGTGTTTCAAATATTCGCAAACAGTTATGGAAATAAACCATCATTATGTGTTTCAAATATCTAGCGAAGAAAAGCACACACAAACAATATACAAACTACCCAGCACAACCTACATGCACAGCAAACTTGGTATTATAACATTTAGGGACCACTTTTTCTTATGCTCAGTGCAGCATGTGAACCGAGTTACATATATGTATTCCCAGCTAGCCCTGGGGCCATGTTAGCTGGGGCTTTGTGGGAGGTGTAGTCTTAAAAACTAACTTTGCTGGGCTCTTGGTGGTTTTTTATTTCAAGCCTTTTTCTACTCTCAGGATAAAGTTAGACCCAGACTACTTTCTTTGCCTCATATATATGTTTTGTTCAATGAACGCCTAGAGTTCCATTTTTGACTTCTCACCGTTGTATTTTCTCTCCACACATTTCCTATTTATGGACATCAGCTTTTGCAAAAGCTTTGAAATGTCATCAAATTGATAGCTTCTGAATACAAACATGGAAATGTCAACAAAGTTTGGGTTCAAGTGAAATCTGAAAAACCTTTTGAAGTTCACATCTGTTTAGGTTTTGTTCCTGACTGTCAGACCAGTCCAAGAATAAGCAGATATAAATAGCATGGTAGCATCCTGTGCACCCAAACCACTTACACTTAAGTAAATTTTACGTCTTTGTTGATTAGTATTTTGGAACCTGGCCATTCTTAAACTTAGGCAGGCTTGGCAATGAGAAGTGTACTTTAAACAGTGGAAGCGGCATCTGTTGTGTTTGAAAAGTACAGCTCTTCCTTCAGTCATGTAAATAATCTCCCCCTTTCCCCTCACTTATTTTACTTCATGGTGTTTTTGATTTTTGTTTAAATGTGTGACAGCAGCAGCAAAAAAAGTCAAGGTTTAGATTTCCTTTATGAAATGCTGTTTCCAAACAAGAAAGGGGGTGGCTTAAAATAACAAACGGTCCCATTCACTGTCATTCACAAAAGTGTGTGCGCGTGTGTGCGTGTGTGCGTGCGTGATGTGCATACTGCTTGATTCTTCCTACCGTACAGTAGTGGACTGAGTGGATCAAACACAGGTCCCCACTAAGCCATGAAACCCAGACTGTGACCAGGAGCCAGTTGCGTGCCTCTCGGTGTGATCTTCACAACATACGTTGTGAGGAGGAGAGCCTTGTCCAGCCTTAAGCTCATTGGAGGAAATATGGGATATACATCTAAATAATAATGCATTATTAGCTTCAGGAGTTCCTGGTAGATTAGTATTAAGTTATTACACACACACACACACACACACACACACACACACAGACAGAGAGAGACAGAGAGAGAGAGAGAGAGAGAGAGAGAGAGAGAGAGAGAGAGAGAGAGAGAGAGAGAGCATCCCAGCTCTTCCCTAAACAGCTCCATTTGGGCTTTGCCCTTCCTTCAGATTGCTCAGAACTGCCTGTATGTATGTGACTAAGAACATGAGGCTAAGAGTGAATTTTCAAATATTGCAACTGATGCAGAACACGGGAGCCAGGTTCCATACTATGGCTTTCCATCATCATGTGTCAGAGCTGTCCTGCTTGAAGGATACCAACCTGCATCCATGGTGTTGCATTTGGCTTACAAACTCTTGTGCAATGTAGAGCCAGGCTGTTTGAGAGACTGCCTTCTCCTATACAGGCTGTCCCAGAGTTTTAGCATTCTGAGAAGGGTGTTCTTCTGAAGGTACCACAGCTTAGTAGATTTTCTTGGGGTGTGCTCCAAGGAAAGAACTTTGTTGTGGCACTCAGTATTGTGGAATTTTATCCCAATTCAGATTAGCCTGGCTCTCCGTTTTTTATTTCAAAAAACTAATGGAAAACTAATTATGCACCATTACATTAATGCCAAATTGTGCCAATGTTTGCCATGATTCCCTAGATGTAAAATTCTCAGAAGTGGTTTATCAGCTAAGGTACTCTAGGATATTGTTTGCCTAAGGCTACACAGTTCATTCTTCACCCAGGAAACATTACAAAACCAACCAGGTATTTCCCCAATTATATTGATCGGTTAACTGGAAAGATCACCTCACTCTCTGGATTTGAAAAATGATCAGTCTAGATGTTTCTTGCTCAAGGGAAATAAAGTTTTCATTTGCAATACATTATTTTGTCATTTTCTGAATATAATGTATGTCTACATATCACCATCTTTGGAGGGCAGAACATGGGGGGAAAGATAAAGGAGGGAGCAAAGGTGACTAACATAGGAACACCTGGAAGAAAGGGGTGAACTCAGTACCTCAGAGGCTAGGAAAAATCTGTATAGTTACGTTAACAGCAGCTGGCTGGGTAGCTTAAGTAGCTTAAGTGGTTTAAGTATCTAGAGATTGGGAGTTTGATTCCCCTAGAGTGCTGCCTGGGAGAAGAGCCAGTCTCATGAAGGTTCCAGAAGAAGGAGATGATATACTAGTTCTGAGTACTCTTTGCCTGGAAAATCCTGAAGAGGGGTGCCATAAGTCAGATTTAACTTGACAGCATGCAATTGTCAGTAGCAAGTAGTAGCTAAGACCTAAAAAACACACAGGGTCATGCTTCTCACTGGCATCCATTTTTAATGGAGAAACATGCAAAGTTGTATCCAACAGGCCCTTCATAGACAGCAGAGGTTATGAATCTGTATTAGATAGATTGTATTTATGTGAGAAGCATCTCCCAGATTGCATATGGTGGTTCTGGACACCCTTGCTTGGTCACCAAATGAAAAATGAAATGCTGATTTGTTGGTTCATTATGTAACGAAAAGAAAAGAAAAGAAAAGAAAAGAAAAGCATTTTGTTATAAACAAAATTTAAACTGTGGTCTTTTCATTTAAAATGAACAATTTCATTCCTCTTTAAAATGGCTCCCTTACCTGCTGGGCTTGAAAGCCAGCCTGGCTGGAGAAGGCGAGCAGGCCCTGAAGGAGGCCATGTCACCTCCACCACTGATGCCAAAGAGGCCTGCTGCTGAAGAGCCACCACCGCTGCCAAGCCAGCCCAGCTGGAGTGGGTGACTGGGCCTGGTGGGAGGCCCCGCTGCCTCTGTCGCTGCCAAAGAGTGCTGAAGTCAGCTCAGCACTCCCATCTCAGCCCTCTGCTGGGGGATTCCCCACCGCCTCCCAGCCCAGCTAGGAGAGGCTGGAGACTGTTTAAAATGGCAGCAGTGGTGAAGAGTGTCGGAGGAGGACTCGCCTCCTAGCTCAGCTCCTTTGCCTGCCTCGGCAAGGCTCCACAGCAGTGGGGGTAGGCGCAGCAGCGACGCATCCTCCTAGGAAACCCTTTTCTTCCCTGAATCCCACAGCAAGGGGCGGCAAGGGGGGTGCTGATATCAGCACTGCCCTCTCACCCCCCCCCCGGCTGGGGGATTCCCTTACCTCATTTCATTTCATAAGTAATGAAATTCTTTTGAAATTTTTTGTTACTTATGATGCAAAATGAAACACTGGGGGAGGGGGGAAACGAAATGGAACAAAGGAAATCTCAATTTTTCCATTTCACACCCATCCCTAGTTGGAGGTTCTGAGGACCTTCTCAAAGCAGCAGAATGGCCCACAGTTCCCAGGGTTCCAAGGTACTTGGGCCATTTCATCCCACTGTTTACACCCCAGCCAAAATGTTCAGGCAGAGAAGATTGTCCAAGGAGGACTCTTGCTCAGCTCCTTTGCCTGCCTCAGCCAAAATGTTCTAATTAAATGCAACTAGAGATGGGCACGAGATGAACAATTTTTTGTTTTTGTTTTCATTCTTTTGTTTCGTTATGCAACGAAATGACAAACAAATTTTGTCTCTAAAATAAAACGAAATGAACAGAAATGCCAGAAAATTTGTCATGTGTTTCATTTTCGTTACGGCAATACTGTGAACTGCTTTAAATGCTAAAAAAAATCACAAAAATTGAAATAAATGGTAACGAAACGGTAACGAAATGAATGAAAACAAAAATGATTTTTTTTGCAAAAATTCACGAAAAACGGAAACGAACCGAAACGGACCCTCTAAACAACAAACGACAAACAAAACACCATTTTTTTATATATGTGCCCATCTCTAAATGCAACATTTCCTTTTCCTTTTGTATGTTGTATTCTTTTCCTTGCTGTGACTTTATTTCCTGATATTAAAGCCAATTACACCTGCTTCATTGTATGTAAAGGTGTGAATCATGTGTCACATAACTAACTGGCTATGTGATCTATTGTAAGAGTTATGGTGTTTGCACATAATGTGTTCTATTGCAGCTATGTAAACTATATATGTGGACACTGAAAACATCTGGCTGGGTTCATTTCCCATATGGTTTGATGTGATACATATTGCTCTTATAATTTACACTTCTTGCTACTGACCTACATCACTACATGTTGCCATATTTTATTTGCATGTAACTTAATCAACATTCTTTATAATCCCATTGTTCTTGATCCCTTTTAACATTTGGTAGATGTGAACAGCAAATTGCCGCCTAGTTTTGTTTCATAATTCCAATTTCTGATTTGCCTACCCTGGTCATATGTATTATTGCTTCAGGGAGTACAGCAATAAATATTGTGCAACAGAACATATTTTCCTAGGTCAAGCAGTCAAGATAGTTTATGAGATACCCTCTTCTACTATTCACACTTGTTGCAAAGCAGCCCTGGCAATTGCTTTGTGTTTGGGTGAGAGGTGATTAATAAAAAAGCTTCTAGGATTTTCTCGTGTGGTATTACTTGTTACTGAGCAGAAGAAGGTATCCTATGGACCATCTCAGTTTCAGACATTTGTTTTGTCAATATTCAGGCTGCCCCTTTGTACACAAATCTTAGGATGAGCACAAAAATGGAAAAAAAGTTTCATTTTGTTTCCTTTTGTCCCCCACATTTTTGGTTTCATTTCACACACTTTTTTGCAAAAACATTCATACAAGATGAACCACAAACAGAATGGTTTGTGTGGGTTGGGGCTGGAAAGTGGCAGAGGGGAAAAAAGTTTTTTCCCTCCTCCAGGCCCCACCTGCCAGCTGATCGGAGCTGGTGTGGGGAAAATTTTCCCCACCCTAGCACCAATCAGCTGGCAGGTGGGGCTTCGGGGGAGGGAAAACATTTATTTTAAAGCCCAAAATTTTTTTAAAAAAATTCCCTCCCCCAAGCGGCTTACAGATGGAAATTGTTGGTTTAAAAAATAACAAAAACATTTTGTTTCATCTGTAACAAAATGCTGCTTCCTTGTGTCATTTCGTTTCATTTCATTCATTATGTAACAACATGATGAAATAGCATTTCCTTTTTCATTTTGTGCCCATCCCTACTTAGCATCCTTTTTCCTGCTGGCAACATTGGCTTGATATTTTGCAGCAGTACTGGGCCATTTCCTGGTGTTTGAATATTGGATACAGAAACACAATACCCCACATTCCTAAACTGGAATTTTTTTTGGAAATTGGAATTATTATATGTGTTACCAGACTCCACCACCAAGTGGGAAAATGATAAGAAAAAGAAGAAGAAGAAGAAGAATTTTATGTGCATTTGGAAAAAATGATTTTTAGTACTCAGTCCAAGAATTTCAAGTCAATATAACTGGTGGAGGGGTCTCAGACTTATAGTTCAACATGGAGGTTCCCTGTCCCCAAACTCTGATTTGGTACCTGTTCCAACCTTCCTTTGTCTCTCAAGTGACTTTATTTGATTTTGTTTGGCCCATGTTTTCCAATGATTCACATTTTCTGGGCAATTACAATAATCAGAAGACAATTATCTTTCGGATTATGCATGTTCCTAAATTATGCATTTTCCTAAATTTTTGGATGCAGTTCTTGGGTTTAACGGTGTGCAAAATTGCATACAAAATGTGTATCAGGGGGTATGAGGTACACAAAAGGGCCTGATTTAAAACAAGATGGCACATGCCATCAGGCAAAAGACATAGCTCAAAATAAAACATAAAAAATACATAATGTAACTAAATATTGAAAATAATTGTAATGTGTTTTTAAAAGTATAAAATTTTCAGACAGATGTGGAAACAGGATGGAGCTGCCTAATGAATGAACACAGCTGGAATTGGCATGGGCCCATTAAGAATGCTGAAGCAATTGGGTCCTTTTGAATTCTGACACAAAGCCACGTTTTAAGAGCAATTTATGGATTTATTTATTTTTTGCAATTAGAAACAGAGTTGATTTAATCAAAAAGGATGTGTGATTATACCATAACCTTTTTCTCAATTTCAGAAGTTGAAAAATAATGTGATTTCAGATGGAAGAGCAAGTTCTCTTTGCTTCTTGATTTTACAAACACATACACTGAAAGATCATACCTCCTAACTCCTTGGAGGAGCTGAAACAAGCCACCAGGCATTCTTTGCTCACTAAGCTGCTTTGCATCTCCAAGGGGAAGTTGTGCATCTTTGCTATGGATGGAAACCATTATTATGTGAGGACAATCGAATCGTGCAAGCTTGGAAATTCCTTACTGAGATGTCTCATCTTGTTGAGATCACTTAAATAAATAAGAAAGAATAATTTAGTGAGTAATTGTCATTGCCTTGTGGATAATAGTGGCATTTGAAATGTACAATTTAAAAGGAAATATTTTGTAATTTGTATTTTAATGAGTATTTCAATGCCAATGTCCATGTGGCTAAAAAAATTACTTACAGATCAATGCAGATTTACAATGAAACATAGTTTGGGGAGCATTTATGAAAGGAGCAGAAATTAGAAACACAATGGTATACTCACCCCTAACTGTTTCTTGTATCATTTCTTAACTTCTCTCTGAGAATCTCTCATGTTCTCAAGCCTTCTTTACCCAATACATTTTCTTAGACTGTACAGCACATTTAACTAATTCTTCTGACTTGCCCAAAGTCAGCAAAGTAGATTCAAGCTGAACTATCTCCTGTGTTGATCCCCATCTCATCTATTTAATTCACAAAACAGTTTTGATTCCTGTGTTGATTATAGACTACGAAGAGTTTGCTCATCATTGTAATGGTACCATTACACCTCTGAATGCTTGACATTTTAATGGTTGCTCTCAACACTATTTTCTTCTGTGTGTACTTAAAAATAATTCCATCTCTCTCAAGGATGAAATTCAAAGCATAATCACATACAACACTCTCAGATAGTTTTCCATGCAGATGTTGATGGGACAAGCTGTGCTTTAACATGGCTGCTGCATGCTGTATGTGCCTACAGCTCACTTCCTGGGCTCTGCTGGACAAATATTCAGAGTGGAATTGGGTCTTGACAATATAGAATAGAGAAATCATTTAAAATGAACTTCAGGTTGAAATTTGGATGGCTATCTTCTGGCAAGAAATCTGAGGAATCTTGAGTGAAGCTGAAGAAACATAATATGGCCGACAAAGGGGTTCTATATAGGGATGAGCATGAAACAGAAAAACTATGTTTTGTTTCATTCCATTTCAAACCCCCCCACACACCACATTTCATTTCATATCATAAGTAATGATTTTTTTAAAAAAAATGAAAACAAAACAAAACAAAGCTGGTGCTGTGGGAGATTCAAAAGTGTCTTTTCCACAGCCTCTCAGCTGATTTTGACAGCTTGATCCCAGCTGGGAAACAGGGGGGAATAGGAGGAAAGGAGCAGCCAGGCAGAAGTAAATTCCCTGCCTGACTGCTGTTTCTTCCCTGCCACCTCCTCCTCCCAGGGGGGTGTTTTGGACAGGGAGTGCGTGTGGACAGTGGGGCCATCCCCCCTTGCCCACTGCTCTCCCTGTCCAGAAAACTACCCTGGGAAGAGGGGAGAGCATGGGAAAAGGAAGGAGGCAGAGGTAAATTCAAACAGAGCTTCAGTTTACTGCTGTTTCCTTCCTTCTTCCTTGCAATCCGCACCTGCCAGCTGGGGCTTTCTGACAGGTCAGGATTTAGAAAGGGACACCCCTCACCCTCAGACCCAGACCTCCATGCTCCATTCTTTCTTCTGCCCCACCCCCACCTCCTTGCTGGGTCTTTTTTTACAGGTTGGGGTTTGTAGAGTGGGGCACTCCTTCTCCCCACAAACCCCAGCTTGTCAAAAAGTCCCAGCTGGGAGGCAGGGGAGGGGTGAAAGGTTGAACAGAGTAGGGTTTTCCCCTCCATGCTCCATTCTGCCTTTTCCCCTCCCCTGCCTCCCAACTCGGGCTTTTGGACAGGTATGGGTTTATAGAGGGGGTACCCCTGACCCCACATCCCAAACTGCCAAAAAGCCCCAGCTGGTAAGCAGGGGGAATGGTGAAATGCAGAAAGGAGCAGTGAGGGGAAAAACCCTACTGCTTTTTGCCTTTCACCCCTCCTTTTGCCTAGCAGCTGGGGCTTCTTGACAGGTCGGGGTATGTGGGGTGGGGGGAGGGGTGCCCCCTCTCCAAACCCCAACCTGTCAAAAAGAAAAACAGTTGGAAGGCAGAGGAGGGGAGAAACACAGAAAGGAGCATTTTTTTCCCCTCGCTGCTCCTCTGCTGGGAGTACGGAGGCAATTAGGGAGTTAATACCTTAGCGCAGGCATGTCCAAACTTAGGCCCTCCTGATGTTTTGGACTACAACTCCCAGAATTCCAAGCCTGTATTTCCAATGGCAAAGGACTGTGGGAGTTGTAGTCCAAAACATATGGAGGGTCGAAGTTTGGACATGCCTGCCATAGAGTAAACTCCTTGATTGCCTCCACACTCCCAACACACTTTGCCAATTAACTACCTGGAGCCCCTTTACAGCTTCATAACTAAGTCCCCTTACCAGAAGGATCTCTCCAAACTGGGGGAATGGGCTGCCAAATGGCAAATGTGTTTCAATCAAGCCAAATGTAAAGTAATGTATATTGGGGCAAAACTTTATCTATCAGCTCATGGGCTCTGAGCTATCCGTGATGGATCAGGAAAGAGATCTTGGTGTGTTGGTGGACAGCTCCATGAAGGTGTCTACCCAATGTGTGGCAGCAGTGAAGAAGGCCAATTCCATGCTAGGGATTATCAAAAAGGGGATTGAAAATAAAACAGCCAACATTATAATGCCATTATACAAAACGATAGTAAGGCCACACCTGAAGTATTGTGTACAATTCTGGTCTCCACATCTCAAAAAAGACATAGTGGAAAAGGTGCAGAAGAGAGTCCCTAAAATCATTACTGGGCTGGGGCACCTCCCTTATGAGGAAAGGCTAAAAAATTTGAGGTTCTTTAGTCTGGAAAAAAGGTGCCTGAGGGGGAATATGATTGAAACATACAAAATAATGCAGAGCATGAGTAAAGTGGACAGAGGGACACTCTTCTCCCTCTCCCAAAATACCAGAACAAGGGAACATCCCTTCAAAATTGAGGGCTGGGAGAGTAGGAACAGACAAAAGAAAATATTTTTTCACCCAGCATGTTGTTAATCTGTGGAACTCCCTGCCACAGGATGTGGTGATGGCATCTGCCCTGGATGCCTTCAAAAGGGGATTGGACAGATTCCTGGAGGAAAAGTCCATCACAGGTTACAAACCATGAGGGAGCTATATCATCTCCAAACTTAAAACCGGGGTACTTCAAGGACCAGATGCAGGGGAGTGGTACCAGGAGACAGATATCTAGTTTCTTCTACTCCCAAGTGCATCTGGTGGGGCCACTGTGAGATACAGGAAGCTGGACTAGATGGGCCTTTGGCCTGACCCAGCATGGCTCTTCTTGTGTTCTTATGTTCTTATGTACCTGCAAATCTTTTCAGAATTCAGGGGGTTCCATTCCCTAAAGTTCTTTTGGGAAGGTAACCCTGCAACTTTGGAACCCCAAGGTAAGTAAATTTTGATTGCATATTTAAAAATAATTTTGAGTAGTTTTTTAAAAAAAATATGTACACAAAAATTACTTAGCTTGGGGGCATCAAAGTAGCAGGGGTACCTTCAGAAAGTGATTTTAGAGAACCCATTAAATTTGGAAGCATTTGGGGGTAAGGGGGCTCAGTTATGAAACTCCCAAAGGGGTTGTACTAGGGGGAAAAAACCTTCTAATTGTATTCATATGGGAAGTGGCAGCAGCACTATCGCTTGCCGAATCAGCTTCTGATTCCAATTAGAAGGTTTTTTCCCCTAAGGGCACCCACTTTGAATCTTCATAGCTCAGCTCCCTGACCCCCAAATCTTTCCATATTTCAGGGGCTTTCAGGGAAGAGCTTGAGGAAGCTCCCATGCCATTTCCTCTAGAACATTTCATTTCATTCTAGAGGAAAATGGTCTTTCATTTCATTTGTTAACAAAAGGCTGCTTCCACGTTTCTTTTCATTTCGTTTTGTTTCTTTAGCCAACAAAACAACGAAACAGGATGTTGTTTTTCGTATGGTGACCTATTCCTAGTTCTATATATTCATAAATATCCTTAGGTAGAGTAATGCAGCTACCATATATTCAATCTGAGGTAAAATATCTGAAGAATATTTTGTGGGGATCTCAAAGTCTGTTGGAAAGAGAAGTAATATACTCAAGGAATCTCTAGCACCCTCATTCTTACCTTGATGGTGCTTTTACAAAGGAACACCAGGAGAAAGGGAGAAAAGGACTATAGTAACCACAGTAAGTAAATAAACAAATCTAAGCCTGTACCCAAGATTCTGAAATAAACCATTCAAGCCAAAAGAAACAGAAAAATAATCTGACCATTAATAACAAACACATACGTATGTGAATGAATTTCTTTTGCAGTAATCTTTATAGGAACTTCTTTCATTCATGTGTGCACGTCACAGCTCAGAAAATACTACTGCAGTGCATTGACCTGCTAGGCAAACATTATCTTTAATAAATCCTATGAACAGACCTTTTGTTTGCTAGTTGGCTGTGTTAACGTGTCACTCGACGGTGTACAAGATAGCCAGCTGTATAGCAGTGTCTGAGGCCTTTGGCGTCTGTGAAGACGTTTGCTCCATGCTGCCTCTTATGTGGCCATGATGTGGCCATAGCAATGTGGCAGCAGGGCAGAGGGGCATGTACAAATATGTTGAACTAAGCTCAGGACAAAGGAAATATATTTAGCAGGGTATCTGAGGTCTGCTCTTGGGAGCTTAATAGGATTTATGAACAATGAGTAGGGCTGCTGATGGCTCTGCTTTTTCCTAATGATAAGGAGCCATATTTCAGCTCTGCAAGCAATTTATTTAACATGTCACCTTTCTTTTAACATGTCACCTTCCTTTTTGCACTCATTGCCCTTGACAGCTTTTGGCCATTTGCATAGAAAAGAAAAGTCAAAGGGAGCAGGCACTAAGATTTAGTCGGCAATGGGTGATATTGTGGAAATGAGCCCCCCCCCCCCCCAGGAAGAGCCAGTGTGCTAATTCCAAGTGTCCTTTGGATGCTGCTAGCTGCCTAGGATCTCAATTCCATACGTCAGCACATTGCAGTGATATAACTTGACAAGATAGAGGACTGCCATGGCTCAGCTCCAGCCAGATCCACAGAAGTGAAGAACGAGCAGTTCCTTGGACTCAGTGACAGAAGAGATGTTTTTCAAATGATTTGTCAGGAATCTAGATGAAAGCAGGCAAATGAGGTCAGGAAAGAGGTTTAGCTTGATTTTTTTGAGAAAGAAAGGGAGCCCTGCTCTACAATCCATTCAATGCATGCCATTAGATCATGAAAACCCTCTCGAGTTCTTGCAGAGGAGAAAGGATGAGAAGATCTGTCAGTTTCACTTTCTCCTATATTTGATTCTCTTCCTGTTCAAGTAATTTCTATCCTGGGTATGAAGGTCTTAGCAAATTTCAGTAAAAGTTATCAACAAATGACCTGAAACAAAGTGACTCTTTGTTTTAAGAGCTCAAAAGTAACAGGTAAAGTTTCAGGACCTGCAGAAGCCACCTGACCTGCACTATATCTGGAAAAGGTGCCCCAAATTTAGATCAACCTACTCTATAGCTTTATGGGGACATCCCAACCTGCTCCATCTCCAGCCCCTTGACTTTATTTCTGCATTTCAGAATCTGTGTTAAAAATAAAAATCCCACAAATGGGAGGGAAATGCGAGTGTATGGAAATTAGAGATGGCTTTTCGTTTTGTTACTGGTCTGCGTCCTAAATCAAACGTGGGGGCCCAGCTGGCGTTTGGAATCAGAGGAATGAAATCAGCCAATCTCTTATCTTGCTCTGGGGGCATGCAGGGCTAAACTCCAATGAGGAAGAAGCCTTCAGCGTCATTGTTCCTTCTCTGTGGAGCTGGCCAATTAGGAGCTGTGCAGGAAAATGCATCACCCCACCTCCCTGTCTGATTGACCAGCACCATGGAGAAGGAATGATGACATCGCAGGTTTCTTCCTTGTTAGAGGAAGAAAACTTACCAGAGCATGGTAAGAGATTGGCTGATTTCATTCCTCAGGTTCCAAATGGTGGAGAGAATGTGGCCCCTGTGGCAAAGGATGGCCTTCCCTCAACCATAGTAATGTAATTGCTAGCAACCACCAACCAACTTATTCTCCCTTCGTTTGGCAACTCCCTTTTTCTTGCCATCTGGAGCAAGTACTGGACATTCGGCTTTTATAAATAATTACTAATTTTCAGGTGTGCATAGTGCTTATTTTAATCTGCTGTTTGTCTGTGGTATTGTATTGTGTATTGATCCCGTTTATTGTATTTTGTATTGTATTTTGTATTGTATTTTGACCATTGCTGCATTGGTCAGCTTGCTGGAAGCCGCCCAGAGTTCTCTCGGGAAGATGGTCGGGGTACAAATCTAATAATAAATAAATAAATAAAACCATAATTGCTTAGCCTCAAGCCAATTCTGATGTATGGCAACACTTCTCAGGGTTTTCTAGGTAGAGAGCAGTCGGAGGTGGTTTACATTTCCTGGGATTATGTGATTTTCCCAAGGCCACACAGGTTGGCTGCACTTTCAGGAGGCACAGTGGGGAATTGAACTCCCAACCTCTGCCTTTGGGGTCAGAAATCTCTTGCTGAGCTATCCAACCAACTAAATTGGGAAAAATTAGGGGAAATGTGAGGAGAAACAAAGAAACAATTTCCTCTGTTACTCATTTGCTCTCTATACTTTCCCCTCTACCACCTTGGATATCATTTGTAGTTTAACATGACTATGAACACCTACTGTTTCTACTCATGTTCATGATTAAAACAGAAAAACATATCCCTGTAGACTGGGGACTGTCAAGTGTCAGAAGACCTTTAACCTGTAATGGGAAAGCTGGCAAGTCCTCAACAAGCTTTATATGTCTGAGTAATGGATGGAGCCAGAGAGTTTGATCTGGCGTTCAAAAGCTGAGGCAAAATAAGCCATGACTCCTGACACAGATAGCGAGTAACTGTTTAAATCAGCCTCTGCACTCTCCTGGGATGTCTGCATTTTTCTAGGGAGAGTGATAAGAACCCTTTGCTATTTACCCCCATGAACACTTGCCAATGACTTCAAAGGATTCTCTTAATTGACTTCAGATTGAATAAACAGAATGCTTTCTGCAAATCACTGCTGCAGGCTGCCTTCACTCTCCATTGTCAGCATGCTGTGGGCCCCACACAAGCTTTCAAGGGAAGGGAGACAGTTCAGGATTTGCCAAAAATGACAAGAGATGGGGGCAATATGCTCCCTTGGCCATCTGCGGCACCAACTCCCAAGCTCTTTGTATCTGAAGGCCACCATGTTAGAAGATCCACATGCATCTTTGGCAGGAAGTCTGTTGCAGTCAATGTTAATGCCACAGAGAGATTATAGCTCTCTCTGGTGTCTGTTCGGTTGAAGGCTTTCTCATCCCCCTTTGCCCCACCCTGATGCAACCAGATGAAAGACCAGCTACACATTTTCTTATCTTTTGCTTCATTTAAAAGACTTTGGGGTCTCATTCTAGCATGATGTCCTTTAAAGCTGGCTTGCCAAATTAAAACTGGAGTTCTGGCTTTAAAAATCAAAGGTTACTCAATAACTTCACATAAAAAAAGATATAACATGGCATTAAACAACCACATCATACAAAGGCTAATAAACTACTACTCTAGAACAGTAGCAATCTAAGAATTATGTGAGCTGAAAGCCAAGGGGAATGACTACATTTTTAAGGATTTCTTGAAGGCTGGTGTTGATAGGACCAATGACTTCTTGGTACAGTAATGTTTTTATGGGCTAGAGCAAAACCAGTCAAAAACATTTTGCTGCTTAAGGCAAGAAAACTCCTATTTCCACTCCATGTAGGAAAACTGGCTAGACTTGTAACTGCACCTATCAACAATGGTGATGCGAGAGTCTCTTTTACCACATCTGAAAAGGTAGCCTAGCTTAGGGGGATTCATGGTGTGCTGAAGAAGATACACAGTGTTCTGCCCTCCCATACCTTGTTTCCTTCTCCCCCATCTGCCAGCTGATGCTACTGCCTCACCATCTTTAACAGCAGGGCCTGTTTTAGCCTAAGCCCTAAGGTCAGCACTAGAAAGGTTCTGTCTCATACACATGCCAGTTTAACTGATCTAAATGGGAAACAGAGGGTGTTTATACACGACCCCTAAGCTCCGCTGCAAATGGCTGCAAGCTCCGGAGCTTAAAAATGTTTCCCCACCAGCTCCGGAGTTTGCAGACAATTAAGTGTGACCCCGCCCACTTTAGCGCGACCCAGCGCACTTTTCTTGTACCTGCTCTTGGGAGGTGAAAAATATTTGATGCAGATGTGCTGGGCTCTCCTCGCTTCTTTTTGTTTTTGTTTTTTGCCTCCCGCCCCTTTAAGAGGAACCAGGAAGTGACCGGGGCTCCCCCGGCAGCATCCACCGACACCGGGAGGTAAGGCTTTATTCTTCTGTCCCTTTTTTTCCTCCCTCCCCTCACACAGCCAGCAGCCAGGAAGTACGGAGGGGTGGAGATGCACGAAGAGCGACAAACCCCTAAGATCTCTGGTCCGAATTTAAGGGGCCAGCAGATCTTAGAGGTCGTGTAAAAAGGCCCAGAGATGGTGAAACAATTTTGATACTTATCTCTACATGTATGAGGAGGTAGGAAAATGCTCTCTTCTTTCTGTGGCACTCTTGTAGAGGTATATTAAATATTGGATGCTCTGCTTTCGTCTAGAAAGGTTGTTAAAGCCACATATTTTGTTCTTCTGTAAGACCACTTGCCATCTTGAAAGTTTCACATGGCCTTGGACCCTGCTCTTTTCAGGAAAAGTGCTATGATTTGGGGGGAGGGGACACACAACTCACAATCTGCTACAATACCAAGCTGAATGAGTTTTGAGGTGGTAATTGTGGGGACTTTCGTAAGCCCAACTTTCACAGATGTTCGCATCCATAGAGGCCTGATCTCAGGATTAAATTAGATGTTTTAGGGAACTTGTTGAAGTTCCATCAATGTAAAAAGTCATCTTTTCTGATCCTCATCATTTGCAAATTAGCTTCTGTTTGGCTTTCAGGAGATAAACACAGGCTTCATTTCCATTCTGATTCATTGGATACATAGCATTGTTGATCCATTCTCATTTGACCCATAGTCTCTATTGATGAGAGTAATTGTTCTCAACTTTGGTTCGCCTGATGTTCTTGGACTAAAACTTCCAGAAGCAGTCACCATTCCAGGACATGTAGTCTAAGAACATAGGGTGACCCATGGTTGGGGACCTCTGTGCTAGAGCATCAGATTAAGATCACACCATCACAGGATACAGTTGAGTTCTGACATCTTGTTCAAGGCACAAATTGGATGAAGAACTCCTGGTGTTGTATGTCTTCCATGTATAGCAGCCAAGTCTGTTTTATTTGCTTATCTTTGTCTTGATACTGAGACAGTTCTGAGGAGGCTGAACGACAGTTCTGAGGAGGCTGAACTACTTTGAGTTACACTGAAACATTTATGAAAGCCTTCATATCATGGTAGTTGCAGCTTTGATTTATTGTTTTGTGTCTTTCTGGCCACTTGTTTCTTGTTTAACAGGGGTTTTTTCCCTAGTGTATGTGTGTCAGTGTATTTAATCCATTGCATGTCAATAAGGTGCATATCACTGGTTTGCTCTTTAATAACCTTTTGGGAGTTACACCCAATTTCCTACTAATGTAACTCCCTGTTGTGTGTCCAAGGAGTTTTCTCAAGATAAATATTGTCAGTAAATAGAGCTATGACTCAAAAAGCAGTTCAGGAAGGGATTAGGGAGCATTTGGAGCTAGAGAAGCTGAAATTACTGATAATTACTTATGGGTACTTACAATTTCTCAACATCAAATATCTCTTAATGAACAAAGCAGGGTCTCTGCTATATAAAATAGCATGTTCTTCCTTTAGGCATATGAAGCTGCTGCTGTCACATCCTATTTAAGGTGGCCACTCATACTTGGCAGTTCTCAGACACTTCCTGAATTGTAACCCTTACCTTTTGATTGTGGTGCCTCTATTTCAAAAGATGAGGCCCTTGCCCTCCATTGCTAGTACTGATATGTTTGTGGGTACAGTCTCCTGCCTTTTGTGGCACTTTTGTGCCATAGTAAGAGAAGGCTATATCTTATATTGGTTGGCCTTCAAAAAATATCTCAGAGCTCATGGCTTTTGCAAAGAGTGTCTGAAAAAAATAAACAAACAAAAGCAAAAGCAAAAACAGCATCGCCAGACACAAAAAGGTACAGAAACCAAGTCAAATATGTAACTGGATTACACACAAAACTGAACTTTAATAATCAAAAGTAACATATTTATAGACCTTATATATGGGAAGAGGCATCCTAAAAAAATGTATGGTCCCCAAATATGTGGTATGTGCCATCGAGTTGGAATTGGCTGATAGGGACTTTACTAGGAACTTAAAGGTAATTATGGTATTTTAGGAGTGGTTTTACCAGTCCAACTTCCCCAGTGAATTCTCATAGCCAAGTGTCTCCTTAGTCATGACTGATGTGTTAGCAACAATTAAATCAAAACGGAACACTTTCCCTTCCCATCTGCAGAAGACTGGTAAGGAGACTTCCTGGTTCTCAAGATTGTCAAATCACTGAAAAAAAGGGACATCTTAAGCCAAACATTTTGTTTTGATCCCAGTGATTCAAGATGCTGTAATACAGGCCTATACAATGGGTAGACCACAGGCTACCGGTAGCCCATGAAGGCTTCAAAAGTAGCCCACCGGCCATCAATTAAAAAGTGAGGGAAAAAGTTCTCTACCCCTCCCTCCTCCATCCCAAGGACCACCACTGCCTCAGCAAAGCTCTGAGTCTGCCAGCCCACTGTCTCAGCTGAGCGGGGCAGTTCAAGGGCCATGGCACAGTCCTCTGCTCCCCCCCAACTGGCCAGATGATCAGCACATCACTGTCTCATGACCAGCTGAGTTGCTGGTGCGGAGTGGAGGGTGGAGGAGAAGGGAGAGGAAGGGAGGGGAGGGGACAGCGAGAGGTGCGGTTGCGGGTGTACCCACTTCCTTTGCGCAGTGATGTCTCCCCTCTTCTCCCCCTGGAGAATTCTTTCCTCCTACCCTTCCCTTCCCCCCTCCTCCTGCTCCTGCTCCTGCTCCTGCTCCTGCTCCTCCTCCTCCTCCTCCTCCTCCTCCTCCTCCTCCTCCCACCCCCAGGGCTGCATCACAGAATCTGTGACCTGATGCCACCTCCGCTCCTCCTGCTCATGTTCTGAACTATTCCCTCCTCCTTCTGCTGCCATGGCGATGTGATTGCCCTGCTGCTGGCTCAGCCTGCCCCAGCTGCGCGGTGAATGGACCTCGGCCTGTTCAAAGTTGGACAGCCCTGCTGTAATGGAACCCAAACAGGACAATCCTATCCACACTGGACCCCCCAACAAACAAACAAACAAACAAACAAACAAACAAACAAACAAACAAACAAACAAAACCCCAGTAGTTCCAGGTAAGGAACCAAGAAGATGTGGGTAGGTACCAGTCTAAGACAGGCTGGTTCACAATGACACAGAACATTATGTGATCACCTGGAAAAGAAGCACGCTAATTCGTCCCCAACATAGACCAAATTGTGAGACAATTTGTGATTTTGTGATCACACCTCAAACTCCATCCTATTCCTAATCTGTACTAAACTTCAAAATAAACAAGATAGAGATCAATACAAAATCCCTTTCTCTCCCTATGTTTTGACCTTCCAGCCCCTAGCAGAACTGTTATATATTATGAGTTAGAGTCTACATGACTAGTTTCACTGAAACAAATCTCCTAATGGTAGTTAGAACACCAATTGTGGGAGTTGTGTATCTTTTCAGTCCTGCAGTATTCCATTCATGCTTGGAGGGTGATTGCTGTTATGAAGGCTATTATACCAGCTCCAGGGGAAACATTTGCTCTGTGCAATATTAGAGTCATGGGAACTGAGGGAAACTTTTCTTCTTTGCACTCTAAGGATTCCCAGAAATCAAGGGGACACAATTTTGGGGTTAATCTGGAGGAGTCTCTACCTTTTAAATTGCAGGTTTTTTTGATGCCATCATATACTATGTAGATAAAAAAACACAGTGCCCTCAACATGTTTAGATTCCATGGGATGCATGTTCTTTAACTAATTATAAGAAGTGTAAATCAATAATCAGATTAGTTGTGTCCTCTAGGGAGCAACAGATTAGGGCTTCCCGAGTGACAGCAGTAATACAGTTCATTAGAAGGATTAGGTCTTCCGGCCGATTTGGGCCATTATGATAGTAAATGAACTAGAACAGTTTCCGGGTGCATACCCTACTTCCCCATAAGCCTCTTCCATCCCATGAATACAACTTGTGTGGTGGTAGCATTTCATTGTGTTAGTCTTTCCTCATGACTACCGAACAAGGGCATTGAGAGTGTGATGTTTGCATTTTAAAAGGGATAGATTTGGGCATTTTGAAGGATGCTCCCAGCGAGGCCACCCCTGCTGAAATATGTCAGTCAGTAGCCATCTCTCCTCATTATCCAAATGGCCCTTTTGATGGATGGCAGCGGCAATCTTTCCCTGTTAGTGCTAGTTAGTAGAAGGCTCAGTGCTATTATTTTAGCATAATTATCTTCAGGGTTAGGTGGAGGCCAGCCTGTTCTCTGTGAATACTACAAGCGAGAGTTGAATTCTGTTTATCTCTGCATTGCTTGGAAGATGCAGAAACAAGGAAAGAGTTTGAGGAGATATCCCATAGTTGCACAGGTTAAAATCCCATTTCAATGTTTTTCCTTCTCTTTTTAAAACAAAAATATTAGATATGTTTTTTCCCATTGTGTTGATGTTTTCATTCAGATCTTCTTCGTGAGGAAGCAACAGGAAAGGTTGAATTTCATAGAACGCTTTTTGCATCTTCAAATAACAGGTGAATCTTTTTCCATTTCTCTCTGGGTGTTCCTGCATGTTGTAGTCAGGTTAAAAAATCTGCTGTGTGAATGACACTTGTACCCATCCCATCATTTATTGGTCCGACTGCCAACAAAACAGATGGTGTCCTTTGCAGAATCCATAGACATGCTTTCATGGGCTCACTTATTACAGGTTTCCTCCCTACTGTCAAAAGCAGGAGCCAGTCTGGTTATGCATTTGTGTTATTAACAGTTGTGTTGATTGTAATTACATCTAAGAGGTATGCACTCTTGCCAGGTTCAGAAAACAGGCAAGGAGGAGGAGGAGGTGGTAGTGGTGAAGGAGGAGGAGGAGGAGGAGGAGGAGTCACATCTATTCGTATTAGTCTAACTGGTATTTATTGGAAAAGATAGATTAAGACACAACTAATATGGAAATTGAGAAACAAATGGAAGCATGAAAATTTCAAACATTTTCCCTAATAAGGCTTTCATTTAAATCCCTACCTGTTCTTCAAAACATGCATACACTTATCTCTAGGACTTTTGTGTTTACAGATTTTCCTACAGAAGTTCAAACTGGAATGGAGGCATGGGTAGGATGTGGTGGGAGTGGCACATTTGCACCATCACCTATGGCTGCATCTGCATCTCTCCACTGGTGGTAGAAACCACAAGTAGTGTTGTGTACACTGACAGTGGCAGGAGAAGACCAGCTCTAAGTTGAATCTTGCCTCTAGATATGAAGCTGGGACAAAATTCTGGAGGCATTCTAAGAAGTGCAGTTAGAATGAGGAGGATTGATTTTCACATCTCTAATCACAGCACATATAAGCTGCATGACCATGTTGGGTGTTGGGGCGTACAACACGCGGAAATGTGTTTCATGCCATATTCGCTTAGAGTTGAAATAGTGGAGAACAGTGGCGGGCGGTGGAGGACATTTTGTGCCAAAAAAGGTGTGTGTGTGTGTGTGTGTGTGTGTGTGTGTGTGTGTGTGTGTGTGTGTGTGTGTGTGTGTGCGTGCGTGCGTGCGTGCGCGCGCCAAATTTTGAACAACCATGCTTAGTCAGACTAGTGTGGCTACTACCCCTGCTCCCCCCCTTTGGAATAGGATTCTAGACATAAGAATGTTTCAATGTGATTTCCTACAAATGATAATGGATCAACAGAACTGAGTACATTACTCAATTAAAGCAACTAATCAACTAATCTCCAATCAGCTGATTGTTACCAGATGCAAAATGTTTTTTAAACTCCTGTGAAAAGTTCAGAGAGGACTGCATTGTATTAAACACATGGAGACAAATTATTGTCTGAGTAACTCAGTAATAACTCAGACCATGGTCTTAAGCTGATTTGTCAAATAATGTTCAGTTGTGTGGTGCGTGGGGTGGGTGGGAGGAGGGACAACTCTCAATTTGCTGAGAGCTCTATCAAATAAACAAGAGTGTCATTGCTTTTCATTTAATACCTGCACTGATTTCTTTCTGTACATTGATGTCAGCCTGACATAAATTGTTACACTGTTGGACAAAATGTTTACTGCACCACTAAAGTCTCATTCAAAATGAAAGAGGCTGACTCTTTTAGCACTTGGAATCAGAGTATAACAAAACCTGGGATAGGGAGTAGTAGTAGAAAATTCTCAGAAATCCACACCAATGAAGAATCCTAAGGGACACAGACATTTGCCTTTCAAATTATATTTTGGTGGCCCAATAAAGGCATCAGCCAGCTTTTCTTATGAATCCTATATCTAAGGTTTTTTTAGTCATCTTTTTGCACCCTAGTGGATTTCTCTACAGAGTTAGGGGCTTGATGCTAATGAAAATGTAGCTATCATATCAGAATCCAAGCAAGTGACTAGGAGAATGAAACTGTTCAGGCCCTCTTCTTTCCAGTAGTAGAGCAGTTCACTATCAGTTTAAAAAAGTTATATAGGGAGATCAAAACTAAGATAATCCATATTGTGATGTTCCTGATTACGGTATATGGATGGAGAAAGCTCGGCAATGAAGAAATATACTCTTCCTTGCCAGAACAGGAGGAAAAGATTACTGTATATACTTGAATATAATTTTGGGCTGAAAAAAGGGGTCCTTGTCTTATATTCGGGTCAATACTTTTAGCCACTGGGACAAGTTTGGGTTGGTGGCTAAAAGTAATTTTAAACATTGTGTGCCACTTCTCCTGACCCCCCATGTTTAAAATGACTTTTAGCCACCAACTCAAGCACTTGCCTAGGTGGCTAAAAGTCATTTTAAACGTCACACACACACCCAGCTCACAAAGGAGGAGTAGCCAGAAAGACAAACAAGCGCTAGATTGAATCAATCCTGAAATCTCACCAGAAATGCAAATAATTAAACTGAGGCTATATTGTACTTGGACATCTCGCGGGAAGAGAAGACTCTCTCTAAATGACAACAACATTAGGGAAAGTTGAAGGCATCAGGAAAACAGAAAGACTAAACATGAGATGGATCAGCCTAATAAAGGAAGCTATCACTTTCATTTTGTAAGATCTGAGCAAAGTTGTGAATGATAGGACCTTCTAGAGGTCACTAATAAAGAGGACCCCCATAAATGGTTTGACAGCGTGTTGCATACAAACACATTCAGTGCCAACTTTTATTTTTAAAAGTCCTCGATGCCAGGGGCTCCCCCCCCCCCCACACACACACACAGCTGAGAGGTTCTAACAGCCACACACCCTGGTTTGTTTATTTATTTTTTCTTCTTGCCTGTTGGCTCGTCGGCAAAACTGGCTGGCTCATGGACCAAACCGGCTGGTCTGTGGGTCGGAAGGGCTTTTTTTAAAAAAAATTCCCAATGCAGGGCTTTTTTTTTCCTACTGGCCTGCTGCCGGAGTTTCAGGTGAGGAGGCTGGTGGCGACTGGACAAGGTAGGAGACAGGGAGGATGAAAAACAAAATGAAACAAAATGAAAAATTCCATTTCATTTCATTTCATTTTCCTTTGATGGGTTGGTTCCTTGTTCATTTCAATAGCTAATGAAATGAATAATGGATAACAAAACAAATTAAAAATTCATTTCGTGCCCATCTCTATTGTCTATTAATACTGTAAGCTGGCCTTCAATTCCTTGTTCTCAAATACTTGAACATGTATTAATTGTACTGGACTGTATATGGGTATTATCCCTCATTACTGTAAGCCACCTTGGGTCCTTTTCCAAGGAGAAAGGTGAGGTAAAAATACTCTAAAATAAATAAATAAATAAATAAATAAATAAATAAATAAATAAATAAATAAATAAATGCACAACTGTTATGGACTACAAAGCACAGCTTCCACTGATCTGGAAAAATGCCTTTCAGATCCTATAGATTGTAACAAATGGCAGGAACTCTATTCGGAGTCACAAAATATTTCCTGAAATGAATATTTATTTGAAATTAACATTTTATTTATTTATTTATTTATTTATTTAATAAATATTGCTTAACATATTTATCAGCCGACCTGTTCCAATAAACCAGAAGGCAATTTTTTTTAAAAAATGTGTTCAGACTTAACATGCAGAACAGGCAAATGCTGCTTGAGATTGAAAAATGGAAGTCCTGCTGTGTGTCACAGGCACCATGATAAGAGGAAAATGCCTAGAAATACACCATTCACAAGGCATAAGAGGAAGGAGGAGCTGAATTCAGCATAAATTTCAAGGAAAGGTAATGTGTTTACTCTGTCACAGAACAAACAGCAAACAACCTTTAGGTATCTTAAAGGCATATAAATTTGACTTGGCATAAGGTTCCATGGGCTGTGGTCCACTAAGTCATGAAGATGCATAGAATCCAGCTGCCTTTATACACTATTTGGATAAGGAGCTGAAGCCCGCAATACCTACACCCAGTAGAATCGATTAGTTTTTAAGATGACACAAACTTTTTGTGTGTGTTAATTCTGAGTTCAATATGAAACTGGCAATAATGCAGCAATAAACTGAAGGCAATAGGAACAGAGAGGAAACTTAACATGAGATGGGTTGCCTCAATAGATCTATCTATCTATCTATCTATCTATCTATCTATCTATCTATCTATCTATCTATCTATCTATCTATCTATCTATCTATCTATCTATCTATCTATCTATCTATCCATTTATTTATTTATTTATTTATTTATTTATTTATTTATTTATTTATTTATTTATTTATTTTACCCCACCTTTCTCCTTGGAAAAGGATCCAAGGCGGCTTATAGTAATGAGGGACAATATACAGTCCAGTACAATTAAGACATGTACAAATATTGAGAACAGGGAATTGAGGGACACCTTACAGCATTAAAACACAACATTACATTAAAGTTACAAGGTTATAAGTACAGTGGACCCTTGTATAACAAACAGTTTGTACAACATAAAATTTGTACAACATAAAATATTCTGGAGCTAGGGGAAATTTGCTTAACAGAATCGCCTATGGGCCAAATCCGTACAACATGAAAATGGGATTACTCCATTTTCAATGCATTCCTATGGGAAATTTGTATAAAGGAAAATTTGCTTAACACAATTTCATTTATAATGAATTAATTCCTTTATACAAGGTACCACTGTAGTTATAAACACAAAGTCTATGTGAACCTATAGATTCATATAAAAGACACATAATAAGTAGTCCGCCATTCAGGGAAAGCTTGCCTGAAGAGAAAGGTCTTTGCCTGTTTCCAGAAAGGCAACAGAGAGGAGGCAGTCCTGCCCTCTAGTGGGAAGGAGTTCCAAAGTCTGGGTGCAGCAGCCGAGAAGGCCCTTTCATGGGTTCCCATGAGATGTACCTGTGAGGGTGGTGGGATGGAGAGAAGGGCCTCTCCTGATGACCTTAACAACCAAGCCGGTTCAGGTAGCTAGGACCCAGGTTGCACAGTGCTTTGTAGGTCAAGGTCAGCACCTTGAATTGTGCCCAAGAGCTGACTGGCAACCAGTGGAGCTGTTTTAATAGGGGTATAATGTGATCTCTGTACCTCGCCCCAGTCAACAGTCTGGCTGCTGCATTTTGGACCTGTTGAATTTTCCTGAGACTTTTCATCGGTAGTCCCACACAGAGCACATTACTTGTCTAGCCGGGACGTCACTAGGGCGTGTCACTGTGGCCACCATAGTCATTAATTTGCTAGAATTCAGCAGAGATGTCAGCAGAAGGACTTTCTGGGTTTTTTATTCATTGGGTTGCCATATGTTAGAAATGATGTGATGCCATTTAACAACAGTTACCAATAGTGAATTCATTCTCCATGGGAGAATCATTTATTATATATCCTGGACACTATTATGTACATGTGGGGAGAAAGTATTAGCAACTCCAGGGAGGGGAGAACCTGAGGTTTTCAGGAAAAGACAGTGTTTTCCAGGGAGGAATATAGAATGGCACAAAAACACTCCTAAAATGGAACACTCCTAAAATATACTGTTGCGGGGGAAATGGCAGAAGTAGTGCAAGACACACAGAAGGCATAGCAGGATAGAGAGCATGAGTGCCTGCTTCCAGTCCTGAACATGATGAGACACTGCACCATTTTATTGAAGAAATTATTTGTAAGGGGGAAAAACCCTCTGCCTCTGTTGCAAACACCATTAGAGGTCAGCACGAAACACTAAAATGGCATTTTGTTTTGCTTTTTGTTTTGTTTATCTTTTTTTCCATTTAGAAAAAAATCATTTCATTTTTCGTTTTGTGTTTTTGTGTTTTATGTGTTTTTATGTGCTTTATATGTTTTATGCGTTTAACTGTTTGTTCGTGTGTTTTATGTGTCTTTTTTACTGTTTTTCAGGTGTGTTGGGGGGAATGGCATGGGATTTTAAAAATGTCTTTAGCCGCTGAGGCAAGTGCTTACCTTGGTGGCTAAAGACATTTTATAGGACCCACGCTTCTCCCCCAATGTGCCTGATTGGGGTGGGGGAGTGTTGAGTCCTTTAAAGTGTCTTTACCCACTGAAGCAAGCACTCAGTGGCTAAAGACATTTTGAAGGACCTATGCCCCCCCCCCAAAAAAAATCAGACGCATTGGGGGAGAAGCGCGGGTCCTTTAAAATACCTTTAGCCACCAAGGCTGCCTCGGTGGATCCAAGACATTTTATACAACCTGTGCCTCCCCCCACCAACGTGCCCAATCGGTGAGGAAGGTATGGGTTGTTTAAAGTGGTTTCCCATAGGAATGCATTTTTCTTTTAAAATTATTTTGTTTTTTGTTTTGTTCCAAAACCAAATGAAAAATGAATAGCAAAATCAACAAAATTGTTTTGTGCCCATCTCTAAACATCATATTTATGTATTTATTTATTTAGATTTTTGTACTGCGCCCTCTAGTCCAAAGGCTACTCTGGGCAGTTCACAGCATTAATAAAATACACAGATTATAAACAATAAACAATAACTAACCAATAAATACTAACTAGTGCAGTCTTATAGTGTGAGCTATCATAGGCATTAAATGCAAACTTTTGCCATTTTTATAAGCTTGCCATTGACCTGTGTGCTCTGAATACACAAATAAGGAATTACAATGGTGAGTGTGTCAGATCCATGGTGCCATCTTTCCTGCTCACAAGCACCCTTGTTCTGAGTGGTTTTGGAGTTGTTGCCTTTGTGCAGATCTCCACCTGTTATTTGGCTCTTAAGCAACTCTTTGGTTTTTCTCCCTACCCCACCTCTCTGGAAGGAATTAAATTTTGTGTTGCAAATGGATGTTCTTCCTTGCTAAGATTCCTGATAAAATGATCTCAAGAAAAAGAAGGGAGAGGGAGCCAGTTTTGCATTTGGCTCTTTCCCAAAATGGGGCCAATTATAACGTGGGAATTTTAAACCTCAGAGGCGGTGGGTAATTGGTGTTGTAGGTGTTACAATATAGAGAAGGTTGTTTACTCTCGTTTGTAGAGTGCTCTTTGCTGCGGTTTCCCCACTCTGCTTAATTTGGTGCATCTTTCCGCCCACAATTTTTGAGGTGTTTGCATGTTGCATTTTGCAGCCATATCCAGAAGCCAAATAAGGACAGTGACTTTCTTTCATAGAGAGTGGAAAATATTTGCCCCACTGTGGGGCTGGACTAGGGGCTGCATCCTTATCATGGATATAGATAGCCCTCAGACAGAAATAGGTGGGGCCTGGGATCACCCATTCCCTCTACCCCCCACCCATTATGGTTAAGTACACACACACATAGAGAGAAAGAGAGAGAGAAAGAGAGAGCCTTCTCACCACTCACTAACTTTTGGCAGTCAAGGGCACCTGCAAAGCTCTCATCCAGCACCATATTTCAAATGAATAGACGTCTTCCTTCTCCACTTTCCAGTTTTCACACCCACACACAGTGATTGGAAATATAAGAGCATGGATGATTTTATTTGTCTCATCCTTGCCTTTCTCCTGATGGGGGAAACTGAAGGTGTTAAAAAGGGATTAAATGTAAAAAAAACAGCAACAACATGCATTTGTAAGTTAAAAACAGTTCATCTCAACATAGTAATTAAGATGCATCGAATGTGTAACATTTAAATATTTCAAACAAGCTTGCTCAGCTTAAAAATAAAACAGCATTCAGGTTTATGATTATATAAAAACATGCCTGAAGAGGGGTCTTTAAATATCGGCACAAGGATACAAAGGGAGAGGAGGCACCAGCTTTTATACTTGACTTTTCTCTCAATAAAGGGACAGAAGGACGGTGTGCTCACCCCTGGATTTTCTTACTGTTCAGCTTGTCCAGAAGGATGTGCCACTGGCTTTGGCCAAGGGCCCTTCCCCAGGAATCTTCAGGCAGGAGGAGCCCCCTCTTTCCCCCTAGACCTTGAAATCCCCCCTCCTCCAGGAACTCACCACTACCACAAGCAGGCTCTCCATTCCTCCCACCCCACCCTTCTTTCCTAGGGCCACCCATTTAGGTGCCATCTGGGCTGCCATGCAAGCACGCCAGCCAGCCAGCCAGCCAGCCAGCCAGCCAGCCAGCCAGCCAAGCCAGCCCTGGTGGCAGGTGTGGTTTCCCTTCTCCAGCAGACAAAGGCAGGCTGGCAGGGCCACCCAAGCAAGTAAGGAGCCCGCTGGGACAGCAATTGAAGTGCTGCTGGTGGTGGTGGTGGGGGGCTTGCGATGGCAAGGGAGGGGAGGAGGCCGTAGAAGATTGGGAAGGGGGAAAAGGAGAGATGCATGCCTTGGCACCCCAATGCACCTTGGAGCTGCTCACCTCCACGAGGAAGGTGAGAGTGCCTCTGAGCATAGCTCAAGTGTCATCCCCACCCATTCAGCCCCAGCCTGATCTGTCAGGTGGCAACAGCAAGCCAGCCAGCCAGGCCTATGCTCCCCACAGGGACCCCGGGAGGAGCACCCACCTCTCCATCCATATTTGGGAATGTATGGGGAGCTCTCCTCTGGTCAGCCCCCGTCGGAGCGCTGGAGGTCCACACTGGCCTGCCTGTGGCATAGTAATCTCCTTCTCCTCCAGTGCACTAGCCCCAATTGCCCCTGTGGGCCAACATGAGCTGCTGCCTGCCGGTGGCACACTTGCAGGAGAGCCCGACAATGTGTGCACCATCGAGGGGCTGCCACTGCTGCCCAAAGGGCTAGGCAGGATTCTAAACTCCAGCAGTGGTGCCAGGCCTAGCCCTCCCCCTCGCCTCCCCCTCCATCACTGTGGCTGCTGCTGTAGCCTAGGCCCGCCCTGAACATGAAGCTACTGGTAGTGGATTGGGAGGCTGGAGGAGACCTGGCGGGCTACTTCTGACAGCCCCGCAGGCTACCAGTTGCCTGCAGGCAATGTGTTGTGCAGGCCTGTTCTAAGGAAGATCGTTGTCATAATGAGACAAGGAAAAGAGAAGACATAAGAGGGAAAATGACATGAGAAGACATGAGAGGAAAAATGTTGAAAACAGCACAAATCAAACAGGTAGCAACACTGACCTATGTTACATATAAATAAAAACCCCATAGGATTCAGTGGTCCTTACTTACAGGTATGTGGGCATAAGATTATAGCCTCAGTTTATTTTGTTCTCCTGGGATATGCAAGAGATTGAACAATTATCACTTTCCATTGCTTCCCCGATACAAAAGGAAGAAGACTAGAGATGGGCACGAAACTGTAAAATGGTGTTTCATTTCATTTCTATTTGTTTTGTTTTGTTTGAAATGATTTTTTTAAATGAAAATATATATATTTTTTGCCACCGAAGCAAACACTGATGGCCACCATTGCTGCTTGCTTTGGTGTCTAAAAACAAACTTTAAACCCCTACACTTTCCTTGCCCAATGTGCCTGATTGGGGGGAAATGAAAAATGAAAATTTTCATTTAGTTTCATTTCATTTTTTAAAAATCGGTTCATTTTTCATTGTGTTGTTAAATAAAAAGAAAAAAGAAAAAATCAAATGAAAAAAAATCATTTCGTGCCCATCTCTAAAGAAGACCCATCAAAGTAATAGATAGCCAGTGCTGCTATAGAGTGTGTATTTAACGAAGAAAGGAAAACACAACATTAACCTGGCATTTGCTGATGGGTGGAATAAATACTTTCTGCTTTGGGAATCCGTGGTTTTCTCCCAGGTGGTGCACTTTACTCTGCCCTCTCTCTTTTGTAAATTGAATTCAATTTAATTTGACTCTACAGTCTTGGCTACAGATATTTGTGCCATTTGTAACTGAAATCCCCTCCCTCTTGGCATTTTTGATTTGAAGGATCAAATCAATTTGTTTACTATACAGAGACAGCATTTAAGGACCTCCTGTTTTCCAGAACTGCAGGTGCTGTTTATTGGCATTTGGGGCAAATCATTTCAATGTAAACCTTTTCCTTGCAATCAGTAACTTGGCATCTTGTATTGAACATGAAACAGAAACTGTGGCTGCATTTACTCCTATTGATTGGCTAAGTACAACAGGATGGGCAAAAGATTCCAGGAGTAATTAATATCAACCACATTTGTTGGTCAACTGAAACAGAAAGACACTCCTAAAAACAGCCTAGTGATTCCTCTATAAATATATACGTATTAGAGATGGGCACGACTTGAAAAAAATTTTTTTCGAGTTGTTGTTAGTCGGGCCGGTTTCGTTTCGGCTCGTTTCCGTTTTTCGCGAAAATTCGCAAAAATTAGTTGGTTCGTTTTTTTGTTTTTTCGTTGTCGTTAGTACTGGTTTGGGGAGGGGGTAGCGGGCTCCTGGAGGGAGCTGCAGGAGTCAGCCAGAGCCACAAGTGACGGACTGGCAGACTCCTTGCACCCGCTGTGTCTCACGTACTTGCATGTAGTGCAATGCAAGTAGATCTGGCTTAGGGTTAAGACGGGTTAGCGCAAGGGCTAGGGTTAGGCTAGTTACGGGTGAGGTTAGGGTGAGTATTGGGGTGCACCTCTGGGTGCCTCTCTGACCCACTTAGAAGGACAGTGTACTGGCGTATGGGTTAGGCTTAGGGTTCGGGTTTCGGCTACGATTAGTGGGCTGTTTATGCCCGATTGCCACATCCCAGAAGTCTCTGTGGTCAACCTGGCCAAGTGGCCATGCGATTGGTGGAAAATTTGCATGGTCTACTCCCATTGCGAATGCGCAGGTGTAAAAAAATAAAATAAAATAAAATAAAATAAAATAAAATCAACGGAGACTTTTTTGCAAGAAAAACCCACTGCTGCTACTGTAAAAATTCAAGCATTTAAAATAGCTAATTTTTGCTTGTTTCTGTGGTGCTTTGGTGGGGTTTTGGGCAACGATTTCAAAAAAAATATTGCGGTCGCCATTTTGGATCCCCCCACCGCATGGCAAATGGATGCGCCCTCCCAGCCTGGTACAGTCAGCAAAACCTGGCCATGCAATTGGTGGAATGGCTCCAAAACTTTGCATGGTCCACTCCCATGGGCAGCCCATCATTGCGAATGCGCAGGTGTAAAAAAATAAAAAAAAATAAAATAAAATAAAATCAACGGAGACTTTTTTTGCAAGAAAAACCCACTGCTGCTACTGTAAAAATTCAAGCATTTAAAATAGCTAATTTTCGCATGTTTCTGTGGTGCTTTGGTGGGGTTTTGGGCAACGATTTCAAAAAAAATATTGCGGTCGCCATTTTGGATCCCCCGCACTGCATGGCAAATGGATGCGCCCTCCCAGCCTGGTACCAGCAGCGCAGCAGTAGCAATAGCCAAGGAGAGGGGGGCGGGGAACCCCCCTCCCAAATAAAACACCCTTCTGGCCTGGTAGGTGCCCTCAGACAGTTTTCGCCTACTTTTAGGGCAGGGAATCGTTTTTTTTAACTTTTAAAAACTTTTTTTCTGTGCCGCGCATTGCGCGATTGCCGCGATGCAAGTAACGAGCATGACAAATCAGACCAAATTGTTCGTTCGTCGGTTCGAGCTCAAATTCTGGTGGAGTAATTCCCGTTTCCGTTTCCGTAGAGTAACGGATACGAGTAACGGAAACGGAAACGGGAATACCGCTAAGTCGTGCCCATCTCTAATACGTATATACTCATATTTGTTGGCCAGATGCAGGGGAGTGGTATCAGGAGACAGATATCTAGTTTTGTGCACTCCCAGAGGCATTTGGCGGGGCCACTGTGAGATACAGGAAGCTGGACTAGATGGACCTTTGGATTGATCCAGTATGGCTCTTATGTTTTTATGAGTCCCCAAACAAATACAAACTGATGGGTTTTTAGCAATTTTTATTTGTTAATTCATTGAGTCTGTGAAGATTCTCAGTCATCCAGGTGAGTTATTCTGGAAGTTGAGTCATGGCAACTGGACTTCTTTTTCTTGAGAGATTGAAACGTTTTGCTGCTCATCTAAACAGCTTCATCAGTCTGAAGAAAGCTAGTTGCAAGTCCTCCATTTTATAGTTCACATTGACCTCTTGTCCCTCTGGTCTGAAATAAGCTCATTCATTAACTTTAAAATGGCCCCCAAGGTGCCTAGAGCCACCAAAATGGGAAGGGAGCATCCTCTGACTCTCCTGTACAATTCCTCAAAGTTTGAGGTTTAGGGATTGAGGTTGAGATTGCTATAGGACAGTTTAGCAAAGTGGAGGTCCTACTTTGTGGATGCATAACTCAGATGTCTGAAACCCAATCTTTACCAAACCTAGAGGGATCATAGAGGAGAGGTGGGAAAAGACTCTCTGCAAATTTGGTGTCTCCAGGTGCCCAGGGGCATGTTCCTTTGGGAGGGGGGCTCACTGGGGCTATATAGTTCAAACCCCCAAACCCCAGTATTTACCAAACTTGCCGGTATTATAGAGGAGAAGCAGAGGAAGCATCCCTGCAAATTTGGAGCCTGCAGATAAAAAGGGAGCTTTTTATAGCATTTTAAAGTGAAGACAAATCAATTCATTGATTTGTCAGATCATCAATTTGTGAGTAGAAATTTGTCAGTTTGTTGATTTGTCAATGTTTCAGCAGCAACGAATCACTAATCGTGATGAATTGAAGTCATCCCCATCTCTAATGTGGGGTATTTGAATCATCCTGAGTAGTCTCTTTCAGGCATCCCACACAGTGTCCTGTTTTATGCAACTGTGCCCTCCTAAATTATAGCTGATCATAGAGGAGGTACCCTGGATCCGGTCATACCCTGGATGCCAGTATCTGGTAATTAAGGATGGTAATATAAAGACCTGTTTTCCTCTTCAGATCCAGATGTATCTCTTTGTTGTTTAATGAGACTCCCCAAACAATTATTGCTGCATCCCAAGCCACAGTAAACTAACATTTTAGTTTAATCAATATCAGCTCTCATATCTGAATGTTCTTCCTTTCGAAACAGTCTTACATAATTTAACAGAGAATTTTCGACATGGTGGGCCGAGCACGTTCCCATATGAAAGAGAACCTCCTACACACTGCTTTCCCTTGTCGTTTCACACTTGCTGCCTGTCAGGAAAACGTCATCTAATTGCTCTTGTAATACGTTTGTAGCGAGAGCATGAAAAGATAAAAATCATATCCAAAGTGGGCCTGGATGCTCAACAAGTTTCAACAGCCATGTGCACAACACAAGTGACTGTTTCCTCTCAAACATGTACTCATGCTTGTTAACAGGTGTAGCAGGAGGTTTATAGATCCCAACAAACATGCAAATTATAGTATCTGAGCATTTCTAACATCTGAAGGGGTACAAAATGTTTCCAATAACTTGGACACATCCTGTCTTCACATAACTTGGACACACATATATTACTCTCCTCTCTGTTCCTCTTTCCAGTTCTGGATCCTGGAGCTGCTGTCTTAATCTCCTTCAGTGTCTATGAGAAAGCATATTCATAGCAAGAGGGTTGGTTTTTTTAGCAGAAGAATGAACACAACTGTTAAACGGTGTTCCTTTTTGCTGTCACTAGCTCCTCTCAAAAGTTTGTTCCCAAACTATTCCCAAAGGCCACCAAAAGTGATATAGAAAATAGCACTCTTCAAGTTTTACAACAGTGGTGATTCACTTGTCACCTACCATTTCACACTGCAGTTCATCTGACATGGCTGCCATGAATGATAAGAAAGCCCTAGCATAAGGCAGGATCCATTATGTGGGTCTCAACACCCAGTTTCTTACCTCTAGTCAAGCTACTGTGGGTTAGGAGAGTGTTTGGAAGTCACAGTCCACAAGGGACCTTTTCCAACCAACTCTAACATAGGGCCTTTTTACACGACCCCTAAGATCTGCTGGCCACTTAAATTCGGACCAGAGATCTTAGGGGTTCGTCGCTCTTCCTCTGTCCCCACCCCCCTCCGCACTTCCTGGTTGCTGGCTGCGTGAGGGAGGGAGAAAAAGAGAAAGAAAAGCATGCCGCTCACCTCGTTCTGCCTCTCGTCTCTGTAAGGCCATCAAATCCAACCCCCTCGTCTCTGTAAAAGTAGCTCTTAAAGGGGCAGGAGCCAAAAAGCAGCAAACAGAAGCGAGGAGAGCCCCACACTCACTATCGTTGCACCGCATCAAAGATTTTTCACCTCCAAAGAGAAGGTACAAGAAAAGTGCGCTGGTTCACGCTAAAGTGGGCGGGGTTGCACTTAATTGTCTGCAAACTCCGGAGCTGGTGGGGAAACATTTTTAAGCTCCAGAGCTTGCAGCCATTTGCAGCGGAGCTTAGGGGTCGTGTATAAACGCCCATAGAAAGATACCAGTGATCCCATATAGTGGTAGTACTTCATCCACTCATGTGCAGCTGAATGGGATGGTCAAAAGTTCTTGTTTGTTCTCTGAAAAGCCTAAATTTCAGTAGCTGTATTGAAGGACAACGTAGGTGCTCTGCCACCAGAATTTTGCATATAACACTGCCAGTCCTGAAGTCAGCTGTCAGCTACTGAATTTCAGTGGCTCAGTGACAGAACACATCAAGACAACCACATTTTCATGTTAAAAGAAGACACTCTGGGGACAAGCACTGCATTTTACAGAACCTTACACCAGTGCATGTATGTTTAAAACAAACAAACAAACAAAGAAGCTTTCCTAGAGAGCTTTGTTTGAGTGCAAAAAAAGAAAAGAAAAAAAAGAAAAAAAGGAAATAGAATAAAAAAGAATCTGTTTTGGGCAAATTGGAAGTTGAGTTATTCCACTTCCATTTTTCAGTATGGTGCTGAATTTTAACACTCTCCAATATTGTTATAGAGGACACAACTCATGGTGAGATCTCAAGGTAACAGATAAGCCTCTAGACATACTCAATGCAGCTTATAATGCAGTTAAAACTATTTAAAGATCCAAATGCAAATGTTACAAACATTTAAATAGATTAAATTATGCTGTTAAAATAGAATTAAAACACTTTAGATTCTTTTCATTAAAAAAACATTTTAAAACAATGTTAAGTAAGAAAAAAATGTAAGACTGTGGCTAATTTAGAAAAAGATAATGGCTTCCCGCTGCAGTTGCATCTGAAGACAGAGTCCTTATGTGGAACTGAGGAAAACACTAGAACATCCCATCCCTCTTCCTACTGTCAGTGAAGCTGAATAGGCCTTTAACACACAACTTTTGCCATGATGAGTTTGGTCAGACACAGTGTCCCTCTTTCCTGCTGGTCCACAGTGTGCAGCACTGCTCTGTGGAAAACCTTACATGACTCAGTCAGCCTCTCTATCCTGTGCAGAACAAATGTATGACCGTTGCTATCCTCATTTCCCTCCAATTTCACCAGCTGCATCTCAAAACAATCAGAAAATCTCCCTCAGGTCAATTTGTTGTGCAAACGGTGTGCTTCAAAGAATTCTTAGAGAACCAAACAGCTCTAGGAGGATTTCAGGGTTATTAAACTGAAGTTATTGGTTTGAACTAAATAAGTGCCAGTAGAACAGATAATGGTGTCACGTTATTAGAACTATCTGTGCTACATTCTCTTAAAACATTTTCCTAAGCTATGCTTTAGGCATTTAGAAGGACAATGCTTTCTTGACAAAATTTTAGAGTGAGCTCAGGCTCACAGCAGTAGTAGGATAGGTAATGGAAAAAATGCACAGAAGATGCCAACTATTTGAATTATGTCTATGCCCACAATTTGGCTCAATCCAGAAACATTATCCAAATTTAGGGCTATGTGTGCATCCTCATGGCAACTGCAGGGCAGAGCAAAGAGGCCTGGATCATTCGCAGAATGGAGCAGCACCCTCACATATTTCCTATGCTGAATAGGGTTAAATTTTTTTAGCTAAAAAGACAGAACGATTAAAAGAAAGCCAATGTATCAGTATCCTTCAAGGAAAGCACTGATCTGGCACCAAGGGAGAATGAGACAGCCAGCCTAACCCCACTCCACCCATCACCCTGTGAAGTCAAGATCTATCCTTCATGCTCCAGTTGGAGAGGTGCTGGGTGGGAAGGGGGGGTGTTTCTGAGTGAGGTCACCATTTGTAGCAGCCACAGTCCACATCTGGTTTTGGTACAGTATGAAATAAAGTAATTCTGTCAGTGTAGGTTATTGCCAGGGTTTTGCATTTGCTGATTTCATTTTGCCTTCTTTTTACTGATATTATCCTTGTTTTATTGTTGTTTGGTTGAGGCATAGTCATGCTTAAAAGGAAAACCATTGAAATCTATGCTGCCTGGGGAATTCTGGAAGTTGTAGTCCCCAAACCAGAGATCTGCTCCTGTCTGTTTTTTGGGACGTAGGAGGAATAGAAGTAGGTTCTTATGTGCTTAAAAAGTCACTCCTTATTTCCATGGAGAATTTCATGGAAAATATGTATATTACTGAACTTGGAAAAAAATTTGAACTCTAATACCCAGAATTCTTCCACCAGAAGAATGCAGAATTCTAGGAAGGAACAAGTCAAAGCTCTAATTTGTCACGAGTGACTAGCCATGAGAGCTAAATGAAGCCTTCATATTCAGAGGTCCTGTTGTTTTATGGAGAGATTTAAGGAATTATGGAAAAGTATTTTTGAGGGAAATGTTGCTGGTTTCTCCCTCCAGATATATATAAACGATTATCACAATGGATAAGAGAAAGACTAGTTCTTTTGAATAATCTTTGGGTTTTGTATATCATGTGGTTGAATGTTGTGGGAAACATATTGAGAAAAGTTTGACAATGGAATCACTCATTTTGAGGTGCAGGTGCATGTCTTAAAACAGAAGCTGGGCAGCAATCTATGAGTAATGTTGTATCTCAAAGTTTTCCGTACTGAACAGTGAGTTGGACTAAATGGCTTGAAAGTCCTTCTAAATCTGCAGTCCTAAAATAGCACAGAGAGAGAGAGAGAGAGAGAGAGAGAGAGAGAGAGAGAGAGAGAGAGAGAGAGAGAGAGAGAGAGAGGCAGGAAGGGTATTATTATTTCCATCCTGTGGATTCTGACCAGCTGTTGTTGGATGGAGAATGTCGGCTTAGATAGATCTTGGTCTGAGCCAGCACAACTTGAATCCTTCAGAGTGAATGGAGAAATCTGAGCATAATTCACACAAGACATCACTTGGCTTTCTACAATCAGGTGTAGATTTGCAACATGATGCACATAATTCCCTTCCAGACATAGTAGTTAGAAGGGGACCACATGCATTTCTTATTCCAGTCTTCTAGTTTCAACCTCTGGCATCCTCATGTATAGAATCTGGTGCTGGTCAGGTGATAGATATGAATTTTGCCCCATACCCTGGAGAATGATGTCTGTGCAGATGTCTAATCTAAAACAGATTTCTGTCCCTTTACAATATTGTTATTGCTTTCCAGAAAGAACAAAACGACTGAAAAATTACTTTCAAATGTTAAGTTCTTCCCTTTTCCTTTGAAGTTTTAGTCTGCAATCCTATATTTATTTATGCCTCCACAAAGTAGAATATGAACAGGAGGATCGACAGAAACAAGACATAACAGTGATGGTAGCAATCATAAAAGAATACTCTAAGAAGCAGCTTTGACCACCCAAGCTCATTAAAACTTTAACTGCAGGCAAGTGAAATGCCAAGGTCTATAGAACTGGAAAGGGAATTCTTGGTACTGGAGCCATCACTGAAAAAGTCCTGTCTGCTGGGCAAATCTCTCCCAGACGTGACACAAGCCCACCTATCCCAGAATGAACTCTGGTTGGCCATGGTTTCAGGTAGAAATTTATAGGTGGCACAGTCTGCATCTGTGCATGTCTTTCACCATTTAGGTACAGATCCTTCCATTTAAGAATGTGGGCATTTAAGAAGGGCATCAATTGTGGTGCATGGGCAGGATAATGTGGGGGAAGACAATCCTTTAAACCGCTATCTCCAAAGTCCTGAAGGCTATATTCACCTAGTAATACTTGCTTCTGACTATACATGCTGTGTGCACCGTGTTGGATTGTAAAATGTTGCAAATTACACTTCCTCCTATGTAGCTTTTATGTGCAGGTGGATGTTTGCTTCAGCACCAGCAGAAAAGCACCTGAGTGGTCTAAATAAAATTTAGCGGCAGCATTCTCTTTTATGGCTCCAACATCACAGAAGGGACAGAAAACAAATATGTTCTAGACGAAGAGGAGCAGGTAATCAAAGGTTAATCCGTTTTGCCTCTAAATGTTAGAGGGCTGAAATAATGAAGCCCACACATGCGTTGCTAGCAGAACAAATAATTGTTCAGGACATTTAATTGTGTAAGAAGTTGTGTCTAAGGGGAAAGCCAACCAAAATCCACAGAAGCATGCCCTTTCAGCATGAGAACCAACTTACCCCACCTATTTCTCTATCCTGGTTCCCAAGGATTCACCAGATACTGGCTTCAACCACCATGCTGTGCCATAAAGGCTTTCTTAAACATGACATTTAGAAAGTAAATATTGTACTACCTGTGACTGGTAACTTTGGGCAGGTTTTGCTTAACTGTATTTTTTCTCTAAACACAATTAAATCCATTCTATAAATAGGTGTCAGTTCCTACAGGAGTTAAAGGTGAACAAGAAAGGTCTTTAAATGGGCAAGTTGTATATTTGATTACATAAATTACTTACAGATATGGTTTTGAGGTGTTCCTCTTCCCTTACTTTTAAGGCAGCTTGGAGAGCCTTTAAGCCTTGGTGAAATACTACTCCCATCATGTGCCATCACTCGCCAGGATGGTTAGGCATAATGGGAGCTGGAATTTAACACCAGTTGGAAACCCACTGGTCCAACAACCCACAGCCCAGTTTAAAGGATAAATCAGTTGATGATAAGGAATAACTTTTTGGAGGTTGCCAATATGAATACAATTAAATTTGAGAACCGAGATTCTATGCTAGGATTAGTAACTAGCAGGGACATGGTAACTAGAGCGGTTACTTCACGTCCTTCTTTGTTCCGTGACTAGTTTTGAACTGTGACAATGTTGGTCATGATCACATGATTTTGTCTCTGTTTCAGTCTTCCCATGGTCGTGATAACTTGTCTCATGACAAATGTTACCTCACGGTCTTGTACTGTGACAAACACTGAAATTGTCTAGCTTCCTTTTTCCTTTTTTTCCTTTTTTTTGGGGGGGGGGGGTTAAAATTCTTTTTTGATATTTTACTTCTGAAAAGTCAAAAAAAAAAAAAAACGGACACAGTTTTCTGAGAGAAACTAATGTTTTGTTGCATGACAGGCGTTATTACATGGTGTCTTGTCTTGGAACAGAAAGTGGGAACAAAGAGTGACAAGGGAAACCCCTACCCCAGCACCAGGTACAATATTGTCGTGCTTAGCACCCTTTCCAGGGGCATGGTCAACACAAATTTCCGTAGTTGCATAACGGACATGAAGTAACTTTTTTTGTACCGCTCCTAAGTGCAACATTAACAGAGACAAAATGGAGGTGAAGTAATCGCCTAGCTTTTGGAGGTAAGGAGCTACACAGCTGTGAGAGATTTCTAACAGAATGAAGAAGGAGGACATGTCTGGAATCAAAAACACCATAGAAGAGGGAACAAACCTCTATCTGCCATTCATATATAGAAAATACATTTGACAGGTCACTCCTTTTCTCTTTGTGCCAGCCTTAGTTATGTGGATTCTTGCAAATTATTCTGGCCCTCTTCCATCTGCCATAAGCTGAGATTTTCTCTGTCCATTGCACAAGGTCCAAGGAACTTTAATACCTTCCTATATCTAAATAAAAGAGGCCAACAGGAGCTGCCCACGTGTTTTGGACAACTAAATTTCTAGAAGCATGGCCAGTGAAAAGAAATTATGGGTGTTGCAGTAAAAAAAAAGCCACCCCCAAACAACTAGATGGCACAGGTACCTAACTCATGTGGAAGAAATTGATGTACTGAAATATCTCCTGAAAGCTAACCATGGCAGGATTAGACTATGAGCTTGGAAAAGTTAGTTTCTTGCTGAATGTGTGGGTTTTTTCCAAAGTTTTCTAGGTGTAGCATCCTCAAAAGTATTTTGCCATTCCTTTCTTCCGGAGGTCTTGTGGGACTCTGCAGCTGGTGCCAGGCTACACAGGCTGGCTATTCTCCCAGGCAGCGCAGGGGGGAACTGAACTCCCAAACTCTGTCTCCATAGCCAGATACCTAACTAACCAAGTCATGTAGCTGCAGATGTCAAATGGCCCAGCCATTACATGGCTCTGCCAGCTGGGGACCCGGGAAGCTGCAGGTCAAGACTTTTTTGAGCAATGGTTGACTAAGGTTCATCTCTCCCATTATTCCATTCGCCGCAGGAACCGATCCAATGGAGTGTCAGAGTAAAGCCCATGAGCAGGATATGAAAACAGTAGTGCCCCCTTTCACTGCCTTTCTGCCTCTTAAACTCAAGAGTGGTAAGCATCCTTTATGAAAAGTGGCACATAGTAATGTTACCCTTGGTAAGTTTGCCTATTCCCCTTTAACAGCCCTCTATACCACTGGTAATCAGGGAATCTTCTGAATTCATGATTTTTCCCTCTGGACTAACATGCTGTGCTTATGACTGCTCCCTTAAATTAGACATCTTTTGAATAATAAATAAATAAATAAATAAATAAATAAATAAATAAATAAATAAATAAATAAATTTCTAGTCCCCAGGAGCAGCAGTACTGTAGAATAGCTGTATGTCTGTGGAGAATCTGTGCAAAATAGCTGCTTTTCCTGATTTAATATCTGCATGGACCTCTTTGTAAATAAAAGTACAGTGGCATCATTTAATCCTACTAACACACACACCCCGTCACTCCCTACCCTCTGTGCCTCTTTGGTGCAGTGGGATCTTTGAAATTTCATCTCAAGCAGCCTGACCTGAAATAACCCACTGCTCTATTAAACGAGGCAATGCAGCTGTGAACCAGGGACAGTTCACTGTCATGTACATTGTATCTCTCTGCCTCCCATTTTCTTCCAAAAATGTATGTTTTGTGCAAACCAAGTATTTTCCTCTATATTTAATAAATAAATGTGAATGGTTATTTACACACACACACACACACACAGAGAGAGACACAGAGAGAGAGAGAGAGAGAGAGAGAGAGAGAGAGAGAGAGAGAGAGAGAGAGAGAGAGAGAGAGAGAGAGTTTTAATAAAGTACATGCCATGATCTAGCAAAGATCCATTTGTCTGTTGAATGCAATGGGGTTTGTGTTTGAGCAGATGTGTAGTATCTCACACTGGCTTACTTATATATCTATACTTTTTTGTTAAGTCAAGCAACTTTAGTAAATGAGGTCTATCTATCACTCTTTTTATTTATTTATTTATTTATTTATTTATTTATTTATTTCCCTGTATGGCTAACTAGCCACTCTGGGTGGCTAATTATTATTTATTAGTTATTATTAATTAATATTTATTAATAGCGGATTGCTATTTAAAGTATTTAAGGCCTATAGACAGAAACCAGAATAATAGCAGGTTAGACTACTGCACAAAACTTTGAAATGATGGTCGCTTTTATAGCAAGCATGAGGGGAAATCACCATTCTGTGACAGCTGGTTACAAAAGTTAATATCAGTAAGTGCCAAAACCTCAGAAGGGTTGGTATCTGCATAATTTAGCCCGGCTAGGTGTTCTGGAGTGTGGATGCTGAGAAGAGGTGGCTATTCTAAGTCATCATGGAAGAAGTTGTCAATAACTTAAATACCTCCAAGAAGGTGGCTTCCTATGAGCTCAGCATCAAGTCAGGCAGGTGGGAACCAGGTGATCTTGTTACTTTCAATGTTCTGGATTGTTCAAGACTTGGTAAGTAACTACCAAGCCATAAACCGGGGCTGGTGGCCACAGCTTTCAACAAAGGGTGCTTTCCCACAATGTCTGTTTCCTGCCTGTAGATTGCCAGGGTTGTCTGCATTCTGTGATAATCGGAATCAGGATCAGAATGGTGCTTTTGTACTTTTGGCCTGCTCGTGGGCATCCTAGAGGCTCCCTGAGTGAGCAGAATGCTGGTCAGCCTTTCGTCTAACCCAACAAGGTTCTTCTTATTCTCATTCCTCTCCTCTTTCTCTTTCTCTTTCTCTTTCTCCTTCTCTTTCTCCTTCTCCTTCTCCTTCTCCTTCAGCACCACCACCACCACCATCTTTTGTCGAAACAAGACACTGTTTGTGCCAAGAAAGGATGAGTCCCGTGCCCTGTAGAAATGTTCACAGTAAGGACATTTACATGCCCCTGTTTTGTTTCCACTCTTCTCTTCCCCCAGTCTACTGTCCGCTCACAATTCTGTTAACCCATGAGCAGGCATGGAAAGTTTACTCTTCTTCCCCCAGCCTTGTGTTTTGAGGGCTAAAGTATTTCCCAGCAGGTTAGTGTCCAATTATATCCCTTCAAGTTGTCTCTGCAACTGCAAACAAAGCTGTTGGGTCCCTCACTCTTCTGTCCTCTTTCTCATTCCCTTTGACCATCTCCAAGAGTCCCTGCACTTGCTAGCAGACAGTATCACAAATGTGCTGGTTGGATGTGACCTATATACTGACACAAATTTATTTGCTGCTTCGGTTCACAGCCAAATAAAGCTGTTATCATCTTGGAATGGATAAAGGGAACTAGGCCAAACAGTGATAAAGCCTTAGGGATGAAATGAGATTAAACCAATGCGAACTCACCTTGCTGTTTTCTAATTATGCATGCACCGGTCAGCTGTATTTACTGTCTGTCTAATCATGCGCCTGGAGACCAATTATCTAGGGCTCATGTCAGCAAAATAAACAGCTACCCAAAAGATTGCAGGGGCATCTTCCTTAGAACCTCTTCCTGTCAAGCGATGATACATAATTGATCAGCCTGCCCGATTGCATGAAGGTTCCAAACATCAGCAGGCAAATATGGCTGTTAAAAAGATTTCACAAAGAACATTGGCAGCCCAGCTTTCAAGCCAGAAACATTTTCCAGCATATCGACACATTTGTTTTTAATAAAGAGCTCTTTATTCATCTAATAGATGCTTGCAATGCAGAGCAATTCACCTTGCCGTTTCATAGAGCAGGGTGGTGTTCTGTGCTTCAGTTCGTGGTCATCAACGTTTCCCAGCTGCACACATTTAGAATGCATTAACTACGTGCAATAGGGGCATCTTTTTGACAGCAGTTATGCAGTGCATTGGCTGGAAGGAACTTGGGTTCGAATCTTCATGCAGACATGAAATTGCCTAGCTGGCCTTGGACAGACTTTCAATGTGTGGTGCAAATCCCACCGCTCATCCCTCTTTCATTCGGATAGCTACAGTGGTAAGGATATAGATGTGTGAGGCTTACAGAGAGGGTTCGAATCAACAGACATCCCCCGCCCATCCCTCCAGTGACACTATGTTTTCTCATTCTACTTTTACCCACTTGGGGTACTCTGTCCCCCATTTTTCTCCAACCCAGTATTGTGCTGGATGACTAGTGCTAACCATGTGCATTCATTTTGTTTGCTTGTTTGGTTATGGAGTGGATTATAATTCTCCATTCTGGGGACTTCACAGGCCAGTCAGATATCACCAGGAGAAAGCCTGGGCTGGGAAGCCCCATGGCTAAGAACAGACTATGCTCTGGCCTAGTTGCCTGTTAGTAACGGATGTTGCCTCAGTTTCCTTTTCCAGCATGACACCAGGCCTGAGCTCAGCCTGACCTAGGCCATTAGGCCCTTTGGTCCAGCCTTTCTCTATGTCTGTCTGGTAAGTGGAACTCCAAGAATGGAGAACTCAAAAGTTGGAAAAATATAAACAAAACACAATTGCATATACTTAGTGGGCACACTATATGGTAAGCTGAAACAACACAAAATGAAACAATGGACCAATAATATGGCAGGATGACATATCAATGGGAATTAGCAGCCTAGTGTGATATATGGACAAAAATGACCATATCAAATCTGTTAATGACCTTGAGGCAGACTTGAAACTTGTGGCAGTATCTACTTCTCAAACAATAATTGGTCAGCCTGCCCAATTTCTTTAAGATTACCATTAAGATTGCTCTAAGGTTACCTCTAAGAAGTAAGTTTGGCCCAGATGTCAGAGTAGCACCAAAACCCACAGAAACTTCCCAGTCGAGAAATACAAGAAGCAGGGAAATGGCAGTTTGTCCTAGTTCATGGTTCATCAGCATCCATGAAGCACAAAGTATGAATTTCTAACTTTTCCCCTATTTTTCATTTTAGACACTCACTGGGCCTCTCGAGCACTCAGTTTTACTATAATTAAGAGTAAGCAGAATGTTTTAGAACTGGAGGCTTTGAGCCCAACCTATGAATTCAAAATAATTTTTCAAGGAACCATGTGTTGAAGGAAGAGCTGCGGTTTGGTCCTCTTCATGGCTTATGGCAATTAATGACTTTCCTTGTGCTACATAGCAGCACAGCATTTCCCTTGTGAACCCATGTCCTGACTTGACTCCTTCATTGTCCGTGACAAATGAGGAATTTCCTTGATTTCCATAGTACAGGGTTATCCCTGTAAGAGATATAGATCTCCACAGTTAATCCTTGCGGAACCTCTTTTTGGCACCATTAGCATACTCTGTATCGAGGGGAACAGACCAGATCTTCATGTACTTGGGTTCTCTATAGTCTCCTTCATGCTTAGGTCAAGTTGTACCAAGGAATCAATAAGCTGTAACTGTCATACCTTTTAACAGCGTAATGAAGGCAATGTGAACAATAGCGGTGTTGCATATCTCTGGCAGCTCTGTTAAACAGGCAACTATGATGCAGGATTGGGTTAACCATTCCATGAAGGACAGATACCTATGATGCATATACATACATTTGAAGAATGAATTAGCTCCTACAGAGCATAGTGTAACCATCAGAGATTTAACGCTTGGCTGTCTGCAGAATTAACTCCATGGAACCAATCCCTTAGCTGTTGTGATAGCTTAACTGATATTGCGTTGTGGACTGCTCAGAGTAGCCCTGGTAGCTAGATGGATGGTATAAAAATTGAATAAATAAACTGCAAACAGGCAGAAGATTGTTACAATTTACTACCTGCATTGAGGAATGCCCTTATTGATGTTAGAACTACAAGCAGATTACTATCTTATTACCAAAATGTGGTTGACAGCCTTTTCTCTAGGGATTTCTCCTTTCCCTGGGAACTCCTAGGTGGCTGGATGGAAATAATAATAATAATAATAATAATAATAATAATAATAATAATAATAATAATAATAATAATAATAATAATAATAATAATAATAATAATAATACCTTTATTGTCAATGTACAACATGTGCACAATGAAATTGGCTGAGTCTCCCTTGCCTACCCCCACCACTATCCCACCACCATCCCACTAGCAACCACTCAGTCTTATTGCACCCTGCGTACTTGACACAGAATGCGCCAGCCCACAGGTCAGTTCTTCTATACTTGTCCTAGAATTATTTCCCATTCAGCAGTCTGACAGCCCATGGATAAAAACTGTTCTTCAGTCTGTTGGTGCAGCAGGCTATACTACGATATCTTCTGCCTGATGGTAACAAGGTAAAGAGGTGCTGACCGGGGTGTGAATCATCCTTAAGAATTTTTTCAACCCTCCTGGGGCAACGATCCCTAGCGATGTTGTCCAGTGCACTTAGGGGACAGCCCGTGATATATTGAGCTGTGCTTACCACCCTCTGTAATGTCTTCCTGTCAAATAGTTAGTAGGAACCATTAACATTTCTGCCCTCTCACCAACTGTATCAAACTATAGTTCTCACAATACTTCAGATAGCCTTGAAATGGTGGGGACCATATTACATATGCTTCAAATGAAAATAAGGTATCTGAGGGAGCATCTAGATCAGGGGTGTCCAAACTTTTTGCAAGGAGGGCCAGATTTGGTGAAGTAAAAATGTTTGGGGCCAAACAATCAGCAGCATTTGAACCTCAGGCCGGACTTTGGACAAGTCTCTATAACATGCAAGGAGGCGGGGAGGACACTGCAGCAACAAAGTTGGGGGTGGGTAGACTGGGCAGGTGAGTAGGGGGATGGAAAGAGGCAGGGAGGGCAGGCAAACTGTAAAACTGCAAGCTGATGTCTCCATCTGGTATGGGGCGGGCCAGCTGGTGGGGATGCGTGACAGGCTGAGCTGGTGAGGCGAAGAGGTCGCGGGCCACTCAAAATTTGAAAACAGGCCTCATTTGGCCCCTGGGCCTGACTTTGGACATGCCTGATCTAGATGGAGAACTCCTACTACAAAAGATACTATTCTTTTCTCTTTAATTTGTTTTTCACAATAATAGGAAAAATTAAAACAGTTGTGGAGAAATGGTGAAAGGCAATATGGTTGGGACCCAACCGCCACCATAATAATGCAGTGGCACCTTGTATAAAGGAAGTAATTCATTCCAAATGCAAATCTGTTAAGCAAAATTTCCTAGGTACAAATTTCCCATAGGAATGCATTGAAAATGGATTAATCCCTAATTGCAACTTTTTTTTGTTGTACGGATTTGTCCCATAGGCGATTCTGTTAAGCGATCTCCCTCTGGAATTTTTTTTCCTTTAAGCAGATTTCTGTTAAATGAACCACTTGCTATACAACGGTCCACTGTAATGGACCTGGAAGCACCCCCCACACACACACACACCGGAAGCTATTCAGCTCATTGTTTAAAAACTTCCATTGAAGGAGAATCAGTCACTGATTTCGAATTCCAGGAGATTTTCCCTAATGTTTAATAAATGTCTTCTTTATGTCCTTATTTGAATCCATTGCTTTGGGTCCAACCCTTTGGAGCTCCAGAAAACAACTATGCATCATAAAGCCATGGGTAACCCTTCAAATAATTCTAGATTTTTGTCCTATGGCTGCTCTGTTTTCTGTTTTCCAGGCTAAGTATACCCAATTCCCTCAACTGCTCTTCCCTAGACCAATGGTTGCAGATTCCCCCCCCCCATTTTGGTTTTGTTCCATTGGACGTTTCATTTGTCAATATCCTGCTTAAACTGTGATGCCCAGAACTGGCACAGTATTCCAAATGAGGCCTGGTCAAAGCAAAATAGAGTGAAAGTACAATTTGTTCTGCTGCTTCATACAGTAACCCCCCACCCATCACGGGGGTTAGGGACCCACCCCACCCGCAATGCATGAAAATCCGCGATATGCGGAAGCAGGTGGGGGGCCTGGGGGGGCGATTGCGCGCCTGTCCGAGAAGTCTTGGGGCGGCGCATGCCAGTGGCAGCAGGGGGATCTGACCTCCCGCCACTGCCCACCCGCGCCGCCCGAGACTTTTTGTGCGGGGCCATCTCCATTGAAATGCACTGCCAATGCATTTCAAAGGAGAAAATTAATTTTCCCCATTGAAAAAACATTGGCTCAATGCTTTCCAATGGGGAAAATTTCTCCATTGAAATCCATTGACTCAATGCATTTCAATCGAGATTTCCCCCCCCCCCCCCCCGCATGGTCCCGAGGCTTCTCAGAGGAGCACGGGGGGCGGCGCGGAGTGACCCAATTGCCCCCTGCCACCCCCCGCATGGCTCTGAAGCTTTGCGGAGGAGCACGAAGGGGCGGTGTGGAGTGACCTGATCGCCCACCACCACCACCCGCGGGACTCCGAGGCTTTGCAGAGGAGCGTGGAGGGGTGGCACGGAGCGGCCTGATCACCCCCCACTGCCCCTGTGCGGCTCTGAGGCTTTGCGGAGGGGTGGCACGGAGTGACCCGATCAGCCCCCGCCACCCCCCCCCGCAGCTCCGAGGCTTTGCGGAGGAGTGCGGAGGGGCAGCGCGGAGTGACCCGATGGCCCCCCCGCCGCTTCCCCGTGGTGCAGGTACTGCAATCCCGCAATGTAGTGGGACCGCGGTACCTGAACCACGAAATGGCGGGGGGGGTGACTGTATTACTTTAATATTATTTTTATTTTTATTTTTATTTTATTGTGTTACTATTTTATGGTTTTATTGTATACATTGTTTGACTGTATTAAGTGTTGTAAACCGCCCAGAGTGACCTCGCTGCCAGATAAATAAAAAAATAAAATAAAATAAAAAAATAAAATAAAATAAAATAAAATAAAATAAATCCAATAAATAAATAAATAAATACTGTTTACCCATGTTTAATGTGTGGTCTATGTCCAAATCTCAAGTGTCAAGGTAGCTGTCACCTATCATATTTTGTGTGTTTGATTTTACATTTACATTTTCCCTAATTATACTCATATTGTTTGTTTGCATCCACTTCTCATGTTAGGGACATACTGAATATTTATTCTATTTTCTAAAGCATTAGCTTACCCTGAACATTCAATTAACATCCCCACCCCACCCCCAAGTAATTTAGATCTTAAACAGCTCCAGGGTTAAGGCAGAACCTTGAGATATCCTACTTGTCACTTCTCTCCTGGGTGATAAGGAATCTTGGATAACAATTTTCAGTATAACAGAGGTGGGGGCCTCAGGCATAGTCTATCTGCTACTTATCAGGGTGTGTTTTCAACAATACCCAGACAAATCAAAAAGCCTTCACCACCAAGGCCATAGCTAACGACCCATACTTTATAGGTTTCAGCATCTTAGACCATTGTTCACCTTAAGGCTATGGATACTCTTGTCTATCTAACAAGCCTATTCAGGCCATTGTTCATCTTATGAGCCTATTTCAGACCAGGGTGACAAGAGGTCAAAGCTGACTATAAGACAGAGGACTGACACTAGCTGTATTCAGACTGCTGAAGCTGTTTGGATGAACAGCAAAACGTTTCTATCTCTCAAGAAAAATAAGTCCAGTAGCCATGACTCAACTTCCAGATGAACTGAAAATCAAGATATATTACATCCACAGCATTTCCCTCATCTACTGAACTTATGAGTCCATCAAAAAAGAGTGGAGATTCCCAAACTACCACGTATTGAGGGTGCCAGTCCCCTCACCTCCTCCTTGTGAAATTCTGTAAACATTGCACATTGGGCAAAAATAGAATAAATGCATTACCTGGAAACATCCAATCCCCCCCCCCACGCACTTAACAACACGTACATCTGTTTATATATGATTAAGAGGTAAATCAAAACCCTTGCTGTAGGGTTCAAGGCTTTTGGTTCCATTTGGCTTTGCTGGAAGCATAGGTATCCTGGACTGATGGGGCAGTATGTCAGTGATGCCTAACAATTGTTCCCCTGTTTGGAAAGGAGTGGGGGTGGCAAGAGAGATTTTGAAAATGCAAGGGCTACAGGGGAGAGAGGAGAGACAGAGAACCAGGTAGAAATGAAATTGACAGGGCAGGAAATACTTGGAACATCCCTGGAAACTCTATTACAAGGTTTGAAATATGACTCAAGGTTTAACATTTAAAATAAACTGTGTTAACATTCCCTGTGAGAGGAAATAGATTGGTTGAACTGCTAAGTTTCTTAACATGGTTTCTTGTGATAGCCCAGGTTATGACAGTGACAAAATGGAAGTTCTGGTTCATTGCCAGAGATTATGCGTCTGGGAAAAACACACCGTCGCTCATTACTCATTTCTCCCAACAGATGAAATATCTCTTCATTATTGAAAGGAACGTTAAGAAAAATGAGTCCTTTTGTAACAGGTGTCACAATGTAAAATTGTCATGAGGTAAGTCAGATGTATGCACTTCTTTTAGCCTTGGAAGCTCCTGAAGCATTTCCTAATAGCCCAATTCTATGTATTCAAATGGGCTGCATGTTCCTTTCAATTTATTAGACTTAGCCAGTTATTTTATTTTATTATTTTTAGGGGGGAATTAGGCAGGGAGCAGACCTTGGAAAAAATCAATTTTTTGGACAACAATGCTGGGAAGGATTCAGCAACTAGCAAGTATATTGGCCAGAGTGTTCTGGAAGGTACAGTCTGAAACTCTCTTTAGGGTAGAGGCTGCCCCACCTCCCTCCTCAACAACGGCCACTTGGCTGGGGGAGGGAAGGGCCTTGAAAATGCCAAGCTTGCCAGGGACCTTTCAGACCAACATTCCTGTGACTGGGAGAGTCCTGTGTCATCTGTCGCTCCCATAGCCTCTGGGTGAGAGCCAGAGGGGCTGCTTTCAGCCTCTTCTGGGGGAGTTTGGCCATGGGACTCCTGCTGCCATCCAGGACCAGGCCCCTTGCTGCTCTGCTGCCTGGGCTGCCCCACCTCCCTCCTCAACACCAGCCACCTGGCTGAAGGAAGAAGGGCCTTGGGTGTGGCTTAGAGTGTGGCATTTTTTTTTTTTGTTTTTTGTCTTTGTCTTGTGTCTTTTCCCATTTGATATAGAAGGAAAGGACCCACAATAAAGCTGAGGGAACAGCTTAGAGCCCACTATTTGGCCTATTTTGTGGTGATACAGTTGGCAAAAGGGCAATATTCCACCAACTGTATTCCTTCCTCAGAGTGCTGTCCATTGGAGCTGTTTCAGGTGGTCCGGGATCTTCTTCAATCGGGAGATACAGTGGAGAATCTGGACCACTCATCAGCTCACTGTGGCAAGTTTGCTGCCCACTTTGAGGGAAAAGATGTTCAGATTTGCAGTGAATTGGACTCCACAATTGGTGCAGAATCAAAGGATGTGTCAAGTGCACCATGCTTAGGTCCAGTTTTATTGGATGAGTTTCAATTATTGAGACCCGAGGATGTGGACAGGGTGATTGGATCAGTCCGTTTTACCACCATGCTGTTTGACCCTTGCTCTTCTTGGTTAATTGAAAGATCTGATGGGGGGGTTGCACCTGGGTCCAGCAGACTGTAAATGCCTCTTTAAAAGAAGGAGTGGTCCCTGCTGCCTTGAAAAAGGCGGTAATTAGACCACTCCTTAAAAAACCTAATCTGGATCCAAGGCTGGTGGTTAACTACTGACTAGTGGCAAACCTCCCTTATTTGGTTAAGGTGTTGGATTGGGTGGTGGCTGGGGAACTCCAGGCACTGTTGGATGAAATGGATTTTCTGTATCCATTTCACTGGGTCTCAGGCTGGGTTTTGGTACGGAGACTGCCTTGGTCGCCCTGTATGATTACCTTTGCTGGGAGAGAGACAGGAGTGCAACCATGTTGATCTTCCTGGACCTCTCAGCAGCTTTCGACACCATTGACCATTATGTCCTTCTCGATAGGATAGCAAGGTAGGGAGTTGGAGGCACCGCTCTGCCCCATGGGGGACAGTTGCTCTTCCCCATGGCATTTACATCATGGGATTCCGCAGGGCTCAATACTGTCCCCCATGCTGTTTAGCATCTACATGGACCGCTGGGAGAGGTCATCAAGAGGTTTGGGCTGAAGAGTCAGCAATATGGTGACAATATTCAGCTCTACCTCTCATTTTCCACCAATCTGTGAGGCTGTTTCTGTACTGAACTCGTATCTGGGCCAGATAACAGACTGGATGAGGGATAATAAATTGAACCTCAATCCAAACAAGATGAAAGTGGGTGCTTTACCAGACAGGTTAGAAGGCAATTTCCCTATTCTGGATGGGGTTGCACTCCCCCTAAGGGAAGGGACTGCAGCTTGGGGGGTGCTCCTGGATCCTGGTCTAACTCTGGACACCCAGGTGGATTCAGTGGCCAGGAGTGCCTTTCTTCAGCTGTGGAAAATATACCAGCTACGCCCCTACCTGGATGAACGGAACCTCATGACAGTTACATATGCACTGTTAATACCCCGTATTGTTACTGCCATCCACTCTAGGCGGAGCAGCCTTTGAAGACAGTTCAGTGATTGCAACTGGTTCAGAATCGTTCAGCTCGGCTGGTGAGTGGTGGGGCTGCCAAGGATCACATCACACTGACTCTGCGTAACCTGCATGCTGTCTGAGCCCAATTCAAAGTGCTTGTTTTGACATATAAAGCCCTAAATTGTTTAGGACCTAGATACCTGAAGGACTGCCTCCTTCCATATGAACCTACCTGGCAGTTAAGATCTAGCCAGGGGAGCCCTCCTGAAAGAGCCATCAAGGAGGTGAAAGCGATGGCTTGTAGGTCTAGGGCCTTTTCAGCAGCTGCCTTCAGGATATAGAATGCCCTCCCAAGTGAGAGCCACCTGGCAACAACGCTGATGACATTTTGGTGCCAGGTAAAAAACTTCCTGTTTCTGAAGTTTTTTTAACTGGCATAACATAGATTGTGGGTCCTGATGGCAATGTTAGTGTTCTGTGTTTAAATGTTTTTATTGTTTTTTATTGTCCGTTGCCATTCTAATATTTTAACTGTTTAAACTGTTCATTTTAATTGTAAGCTGCCCAGAGACCTTTAGGTAGTGGGTGGCATATAAGTTGTATAAATAAATAAATAAATAAATAAATAAATAAATAAATAAATAAAATAATTTGCTCAGATGTGGATGTTTTTGTCTGTGCCCGATAAAATTGCCTACCTCCTGTCTCTGGGCTAGCGGTATAAAGCAGTTTCCTTGCTCATGTGGCCTCTCTTTCTAATCTTCTATCCTGAGAAAGAAGCAGGTAGATGACAGTCCTCCTGCACTGACACCGTATCACTAACAAAACCCTGATGTCCAGGCTGGTCACGTTGAGGTCATGCCTCAGAACTGGGGCAGTTGTTACAGTGAGTCCGTTAGAAGTGAAGCTCCCTTATGAGGCTAAATTTATTTGCTTAGCCTCATGTAAGGTTCCTCATCTCTCCAAGCTGCAAATTAGGTTGCTCTTACTCAGTTATACACCCCTAGGAAGTGAGCACAAGCAACATGAGATTGATTGTTCAGCTAGGGCAATTTTGATGGGAGAGAAAGCATCAAACTACTTTCTAATTGTGCTAGCCTTTTGTGTACAGTCCTTAGTGACATTCTGTTTAGGTTACTGTAAAATGCTCCATGTAGATAAATCTTTGCAAGGTGCTGAAAGATGCCAGCTGGTTCAGGTGCACCTGTGGACATGTCACTCCCTTGGAGTTGAGTCATGGCGACTGGACTTCTTTTTTGTGGGAGAAAAACATTTTGCTGCTCATCTAAGCTACTCATCTAATTAGCCTCTTCAGTCTGAGAAAAATCTGGATTGAGAGAGGAGTCAGGAAAGCCGTTCATATGTGAACTAAAAATCCCTCTCTAAACAGGGGGGGGGGGAGGATTTAGGCACAATATGTCTCCCATTTATTATGGTGCCCTTTCATCAGTCCCCAGACAAATCAGAAGCACTTCACACCTCCACCATGAAGGCCACTGTTAATGACTCATAATTAATAGGTGTTAGGAAGGGAATTGGTATGACTTTCACAAACAGCAGACCTTTGTCCATCTAACAAGCCTTTTCAGGCCATTGTCCAACTAATGAGCCTATTCAGACCAGAGTGTGTATGTGGGGGGGGGGCAAGCAAGTTGAACTTTAAATTGGAGGCCTTCAGCCAACATTTTCTCAGACTGAAGAAGCTACTTGCATGAGTAGTGAAACATTTTGATACCACAAGAAAAAAAGTCCAATTGCCCCAACTCACCTCCCAGATAACCTCACCTGGATAACTAAGAATCTCTCACTCCCTTGTTTAAAAATCTTCTCTGCCAAGGAATGTGTTCTGGGGGCAATTCAAATCCTGGTGAGAGATGCAAAACCATAGGTGATGTGGGACCATGCTAATTAAAGATCACAATATCATGCATGAGGTTGCCTGGCTTTAAGAAGTTCCGAAGAGACCTGTTGAGCCATTGCTGGCACATTTGATGGTTGCTCAAATTGCTGTTGCTCCCAGGATAGTGAATCATCTACCAAGAGAGATTAAGCAGTCCTCATTTATGTTGTCCTTCCACTGGCAGGCATTCTGTACAAGAACATAGGTGCTGTTTGTTTGAATGAGTTGGGTGCTTGGTAACTCTTCTGTTGTTTTGTTTTATTATTGCTTTGAATTGATGCATTTTATGCTATGTTTTAGTTGGAGTGTTGTTTTCTTACTCTACATTTTTGGTGAAAGAGCAGAAATGTTAATCTCCAGACTGTGTGATATACAGTGGTCCCCCTCCCATTCACGGTTCATATACTGCGGTCCCGCTATATCGCGGTACCACAGTATTTGAAAAAAGGCCCCCTGGGGTAAGGGGGGAAAGGCCTCTTTCAGGCCTCCCGTACTTACCCCATGACTGGTGCTGTCCCAAACAGGCCTGTGAGGGCCTTCCCGAGCCTTCTGGAGGCCTCCAAAGGCTCGGGAAGGCCCTTGCAGGCCCATATGGGGCAGCACCAGGCTGGGGATAAGTACAAGAGCCCCCATCTAGGTGCCCCAGGCCCAACCCGACCTGCATCTGCATAAAATGGATTTTCAATTATCATGGGTCGGGTTGGGTCCCTAACTTCCACAATAGGTGGGGGAGTCACTGCACGCATGACCCTGATTTAGAAGGTTCTGGATTCTCTCACATGGTTACCTGATATTCCTACATCCTGTAGTGAAATAGGAACTGCTAGCACTCTCAGGGTAGTTGGAGTGGCTTCAACACACTTCCCATAACTGGTACTTTCATGCACTGAACACACAAATCCTTCAGATATATTCCTAGGTGCAACTCAGTGTTTTGTATATGAATATCCTTATGCTTTGTTCCACACCCAAATGGGATAGGTCAGTGACGTAAGATAAGGGATAGGTTTTTTTTTTCTATACTGGATTAACATGGTCGATCTTCTCAATCACCTGGTAATGCCCATTTATAAAGGAAGTGAAAATGCCACTGAAATATCTCCTTCATCCAGAGCAAGGTTTGCCAGGTGCTGACTGACAATGAGGCCTCCTGCCAATTTTTGATTATATAACATTTACTTTAGCCTCTCTCTCTCTCTCTCTCTCTCTCTCTCTCTCTCTCTCTCTCTCTCTCTCTCTCTCTCTCTCTCTCTCTCTCTCTCTCTCTCTCTCGATGTGGAATATATTCCCTCAGAATAAGCATTAAAAGGACCCACACTTGATAGATTATGTTTCAGGTCTGGATACGAGTATGTTATAGACCAGTAGTGGTGAACTTTTGTCATTGCAGATGTTTGGGACCACAAGTCCAACAGTCCTTTGTCATTGGCAATCTAGATTCAGAATTCTGGGAGTTGTGGTCCAAAACATCTAGAGTGCCGAAGGTTCACCGCCACTGTTATATAGACTATATTTGGGGCTAGTGTGTTTTGCCTATTGGTGCACTGTTTTTTTTTAAGGACTGTGCTTAAAATAATTCTCCCAAACCTTACATTACAATCTCATCTGCTTAGACCACAAGGCAAAGGGATGAATTACCAGTAATTTCCCTCAGAATTGTATGAAAAAAGGTGAGCTAAGATGGATAAAACTGCCAGTGCCACCCCCTTCTCCTTTCAGATGTTGTGTACCTCAATAAGTACTGATAAAAATACAATACAAGGCACAAGACACATTTATTACGGTATTTTGCATAGATGGCATAATATGTCTGAACATGGTGTATATGTGTTTCATTTAATCACTGAATGAGACTACCCTCTCCTTTTCAGACTGTGGGCCAATGTAGCAACTAAACCTAGCTGCACGGACCTTCTATGACTTTCTTGAGAGATGTGAAAAATAGAAAGGCAAACTGTCTTTCCATCCATATATTTGCCAAAAATGTGAATTGTCTCTGTTTACTTCAGGAAGTGGACAAGAGCAAAATTAAAGCATCTTTACTAGGAGGGAGAATTCCAGGAGCTCTGTGGTAGGTGTAGGTCAGTGCTATGATCAGCTGGTAGAAATGGAAAGCCAAGAGTTCCAGAAGCTAGTGGACATGAGAGCAACAGCATCCTTCATTCATGCGCCTTCACTGGGAGTTCATGTTTTCTTCATCCACCTATGAGCCTAAGGTTTGGTGGCATTGCATCACATTTGTTCATGAAAGGCTTCAATCTGAGATACTCAGGCTGCTTAATGCAAGGTGCTCTGTGCATCGTTTGAATGCTTCAGCATTTTTAATACCTCCCATGTGAAAACTTGTCATTCCAGTGTGCTAGACTGATAAAAAAAATGACCCCCTAGGGCAGGGGAGGAAGCCTGGGTGGTATGGCTTTTAGAGGCCACCCTCTGTGGATACTATATTTGAAAAAGACTATTTTTCCCTCCACCTTGTCTAGTTTGACTATTTCCTTTTGGCAGAAGCCAAAAAATTAGATTTAAAAGGGAATGCTTTACAGTTGTCATTCCAAATTCATTAGTTGCCACTGCAGTTATAATTAAAAACAAAAACCAGACATGCTACTTTCACAGATTGCTTACACCTTAGTTACTTGAAAATATCCAGTCTCTCTTCTTTTCTATCTCACTCTTGCCTAAATGCACACAGCAGAACACAACTTAAATGTAACACACTTGCAACTTAATTGTAACACACTTGCAATATTCCACTATTCACTGGGGCTGCCCCCTTACTGATATAAGCAGTCATAGTGGTAGAGTTACTCTGCAAAAGAAATTTTATCCACTATTGAGCTGTGGGTGTTTGCTTTGTAACACAGTTGCACTTTAGATACTGGGGGACAGCATTCATTACAAGCTACTACGTATTTGCAACCCCTTACTTCCAAGCTCTGCTTTTAAGTGCCACCATGCATAAATTCAAACAAATATGACAGGAGGCAGTGTGGAGTAGTGACTGAGGTGTTGGATTCAGGCTCTGAAGATCTTGGTTCAAATTCCTGAAGAAACTCACTGGGTAACGTGCAGTCAGTCAAGTCTTTTCAGTACAACCCACATCACTGGGTTGTGGTGGCAAAAAAGTGTGGAGATCTATCAAGATGTGAAATGTTGTATGTATAGAGTGCTAAAATAATTAAAGGAAAGAATTAGCCCTGAAAATGAAAGTGTTGTTAATATAGAGACTTGAACAATAGCTTACTGTAGTTACTGCAAAACAATTAGCTTGCTCTCCCTCCAAGAAAAGTAACACTACATAATGCTTCTTAATAGCTGAAAAAGTTTGTGTTGCATTGTGTAAATATGGAGGGGACATTTGCTGATCCTACAGCTTGCATTCTTTGTAGTTCCAGTACCTCAGAACTACAATATTCTGGCATTGCAAAGTCCTGGTGCGACAAAGCCTTATTCCTCTAAATCAGGCCTGCCCGACAGGTAAACCGTGGGCTACTGGTAGCCTGTGAAAGGTTCAAAAGTAGCCCACTGGCCATCAATAAAGAAAGTGAGGGGATAAGTTCTCCACCCCTCCCTCCTGCATTCCAAGGACCACCACTGCCCCAGCAAAGTTCTAGGTCTGCCAGCCCACTGTCTCAGCCGAGCAGGGCAGTTCAAGGGCCATGGCGCATTGAAATCTGTTCCCTCCAGAACAGATTAAATGGTTTTCAATGCATTCCTATGGGAAATCACTGCTCTACTTACAAAAGTTTTTAGTTATGAGCACATGCTCGGAACAGATAAAATTTGCAAGTAGAGGTTTTAGTGTATTAGCCCTCAGGCAATTTGGGAATGAAAAAGCAGACCATGGCCTGTTCAAAGTTGAACAGCCCTGCTTTAAGTCTTACAGGGGTTTAGACAAAATGGTGGCACTATCTTTGCAGTGGCAGCTTGTCAGATTCCAGGTTACAGACTTCTGAAGTGACAGTAGGAGCAACCACAGTATTGAATTTGGCTCTCTTTGCTCTCCAAATCCTTGGGAAAGAGTTTGCGTACAGACTGTGGAGAGGTGCAGACATCTGAAAGAACGATAATTCTAGGGAAGTAAGATACACACAAATCAATCCATCACATCATTGTGATGCCATGCATTTTTGGATACCAGACTTCAAAGAACATATCTTTGTAGCAGTGCAGCAGCAGGCTTCATTTCCAAAAGTCAGCAACACAGTCAACATGGATTTTGCTCCCTAGATCCAAATTAGCTTGGCAAAGAGTAATATTTCTCTGGGTGTATTATTAATATGCTTAAAGGCTAAAGATATAATGCTTTTTATTTTAAAATGATGTATCTTAGTGATGTATTATCTGCCTTTTGTTTTTAACTGTGCCTTTGGGGGCTAATTTGTGTATTTTTAGACACATGAAAAGATCTAACCACTGAAACACCCTGGAAAAGGATCACCTAGCACTGTCTTCCTCTATCATCTCTTCCTTCAGACAATCATAGAGTAGTCTGAAAAAGAGTTCTTCACATGTAAACTCTTCATGTAAGAACAGGCCACCATTTTCCCAGGTGCCTGCTCATATACACAGCAGGTGAATAAGTACATATGTTGTTGAGACGTCTCTGTCAATATATGGGGGGAGGGAGATGGGACAATGCTTGTAAAGCCTTCTGAGGAAGTATATTCATCCATTATCTCATCAACAAGGCTTAGGATTTGGATAGCATTGTACCCTCAACAGAACGTGGAACCTAATTTTGAAGGTACTTATTTATTTACTCACCACTTTGACATAGCTGTTTGCGGTTTACTTTGTTCAAACAAATAATTTGTTGTATTGTGCATAGTTAATGCATTGGATAGCTTTTCCAGCACCTAGAAAAATACAGAGGCATCCTCTCTGGCTCCTTTGAGTGACCAGTCATGATATTGCACTTGGAAAATACACAAAACATTCCCCTCGCCATTTAGGATTGATAAGTGAATCATATGAAACTCAAAGACAAACACAAAAAATTCAAAAGATACGTGCCAGAATGCCTGAAAAAATGCCTGAAAATGCTCTCTGAAAGTAGCATTTTAATGTAAAGAGAAAACTATTCATTGCAAAAAAAACCCTTTGTAACTACTTTGTCACTTCTTTTTTGAAATTGACTTTTGTTACACCCTTGTTACCTAAAAGTCACTGAGCATAACTAATCATGTAAACACATTACAGATACAGGTATGTTACTGGTAACTATGTTGCCTATAACAGTTACTGCTAACAATTTTACATGCAAACAGCTACTTCCTACCTTTGGCTCGAAAAATATATATAAAAAGGAACAATGCAACAGATACAAAGTCTGGATGTGTTTCAGTTACCTTTAGAGGGTGTCTTACAGGAGCATCTCCCAATACTGCCAAGTTGGCAATTGGGTTGTGAGTTGTGAATGCTGACATTTTAAAGCCAATTACGGCTTGCTGAAAAGTCCCAGTTCCCAATGTCATGTCAAACCAAGACAACAGAGTGAAGGTCTTGCCACCATCTCTTATAAAGGAAGTGGAAATTAGAGAGCAAAGAAAAGTGCATTAATAAATTATAAATGGTTACTGCTATAATTAAAACCATGTACTTCTCCCACTCTAATAATTATTCATATATTGCAAATCTAGAGATTCATGCTTGGATGGAGAACACTGCCTTCACATGACCATCAGTCTGTGCTGATGAATGGAATGAGACACACTGCATTCCTCAACTCTACTGGAACTGCGTGTTCCTTCCCCTTGTATTTTTTTTTTACAACCAATCATCTCTGAAATAATTGCTGCTCCATAATCTTTTGTACAATTGTGTTGAGAACTCTCCTAGCTATCAACGACCATAATTTAATTCAGCTAATTCTAACATTTGCAATAGACTTTTTATTTTAATAACTTTATTTTTGAATATTTTTACTCCAGCTTTCTCCTTGGAAAAGGACCCAAGGTGGCTTGCAATGATGAGGGCTAATATATAGTCCAGAATATTTAAGACATATTCAAGTTAAGAACAGGAAATTTGAAGAGGCATCTTAGAACATTAAAAAAAGGTAATATTAGAGCTACAAAGAGCATGCAAGAAGAAAGGAAAAATCCATTATGAGAGGTAAAAAACACTGGTGTTCTTATGAAATCAATCAATGCACTCATGTATGGTAATCCATATAAAGCCACATAGTAGGTACTCCCTCATTCAGGGAAAGCTTGCCTGAAGAAGAGGGTCTTTGCCTGCTTCTGGAAAGACAGCAGAGATGGGGCAGTCCTGGCCTCCAGTGGGAGAGAGTTCCAAAGTCTGGGAGCAGCAACAGAGAAGGCCCTTTCATGTGTTCCTATGAGGTGTACCTGTGAAGATGGCAGGATGGAGAGAAAGGCTTCGCCTGATGACCTTAGCAACCAAGCCAGTTCATACTGCGATAAGTTTTTTGTTACAAAAAGAAATGAAACAAAATGCTATACTCCCCTGGGTTCTAAAGCACAAAAACAAACAAAAAATGACGGGGGAACTTCCTCAAGTGATTTTAGGTAACCTCCTGAGGTTACCTTGAAAAGGTTTGGAAGGTCAGGGAGATGAGTTATAAAGCTCTAAAGGTGGTGACCCTAGGAAAAAAATATTTCTGATTGGAATTAGGTGAGTAGTACAGATTGGCTTCCAATTCCAATAGAAATATGTTTTTTTCCTAGGGGCACCCCCTTTGGAGCTTCATAACTCAGCTGCTTGACCCCCAAACCTTTCCAAATTTCCGGGAAGAGCTTGAGCTCCCCTGCCATTAATTCCTTTAGGACAGCAATGGTGAACCTTTGAGGAACTGTGATTCAAAACCCACTAATTTTTCGCAAAGTGCCAATACAGCAATTTATCCTGAACACAGGTGGCTGTGAGGGGGGTGATGTCGAGTGCCCACAGAAAAGGCTCTGACTGTCACCTTTGGCATCTGTGCTATGAGTTCACCAACACTGCTCTAGGATTAATTGTTTCATTCTAGAGGGGGAAAATGTTTTTGTGATGAAACGAAATGAAACAAATCCTACCGTTTTGTTATGTAATGAAGTAATTTGTTATCTGATGAAACAATGAAACTGCATTTTGCTTTTTGTTTCGTGCCCATCTCTAATTAAGATTATTAATCAGGTATGTGGCAATTTTCTCGCTGAAGCTGTCTTTTTGTAGAGTGTTAGATTTGGATATTATGAGAGAAAGAAATGTGTGAGAGAGAGAAAGGGGGAGGGAGGGAAGGAGGGAGACCCTTTGCTTCTGCCCAGTGAGTGGGTAAACCCTTAGGTGGACACTGTGGGCACTATCTCATGGCGGATTTGAGGCGTTTATTTTGAAAAGACGTCTTTTCCAGTCATGGGGTAGCATGCCCAAAAAGACGCTTTACCTGCCCTCTCATCCTTACTGATAAAAAGCATCCTTTAATGCCCACAGCAAAGAAGAGTCACTCTTTAAAGGAGCCTCTGTAAGCCTTGGAGAAAAGTTCAGGAAAAGCGTTCAGACGAGTTAAAAGGGGTGTGGTAACCTCTTTCTGAATGCACAGGTGGCTAGCCATTAGGACATAAAGAGGAGCACCTATAACTATAGAAAAAGCACCCAAAAGCAACCGTGAGATGATGGCCTATGATGCTCAAGTTTCAGCTGAGAAAGAGAGATGGAGAAGAAAGGAGCTTCTGTCCCTTCTAAAGCAGGAATTAAGGCCTCTACCGCACTTCAAACAGCAACCGCTTTTTGTTTTGAATCGCCTTCTGCCCTCCCCCGGTCGCATGGTCGCTGAAGTGATTCAGCATTCCACACTTGGCATTTTCTCATGAATCGGTTTTTGTTCTGATTTTGTCTGTCATTTCCCCATCATCTGCTTCTATTTCAGATACTATTATTTTTTTAGGGTAACATCATGCCGTTGTTCTAAGTAATGTAGCTAATTTTCTGCTTTTCCGATGGCAGGATAAGGCATACAGAGGAGGAAACCCAGAAAAAAAAACCGGTGCATGTTGTCTGCAGTTTCAGCCAAATCGCTTCAAAAAGCAGTCTAGAAATCAGTTAAAAAAACACCACCCCCTGGCCGACGCAAGAAAAACTGACACAGTGGCCGAAAAGGGGTGTGGCCAAGGGGGCTCCACGGGAAAAGCGATTGGAAATGCAGTAGGTGATTTTTAAGGCAATTTGACTTTAAGCAAAAGACAATTCAAAACCTAAGTGTGGTAGGGCTCTAGTTCGAGTCACCTTGTTTTAGGTAATGGAATATCAGTACAAGTGCAGCATGCAAGAGGTGGAACTACTGGAACAAACTGTTTTATGTCTTAGACGAACCTTAATGAAAAATTAGGTCATAGTGATCTCTGAATTTTCTTGAATACACCTTGGACCACAGACCGTGGGCAAATATTTTTCCAACATCCTGTATTATTGATCTTTTGGTATCTGATTTCGAATGCCTTATTTCTGCAAAGTTTATTGTGTTCGATTATCCCTCATTACTGTAAGCCACCTTGGGTCTTTTTCCAAGGAGAAAGGCGGGGTAAAAATACTCTAAAATAAAATAAAATAAATAAAATAAATACTCATTTTAAAAGCCATTTCCACAGAATCCAAACACAATGGTGCATGTCCACAGTTGTTATTCACTGTTGTTATTATTCACTGTCTAGTCACATCTGACTTAGGGTCACAAGAAGACAGATGTGATTAGATGATGCACAACAAGAATATTTCAGTTTTCAGTATTTGTGAGATATTTGGGGAACTTAAAAAACTTGTGTCTTGTCTGTCTCACATGAATTTACCTGGCCAAACAGATTTGAACCCACAGTTCACCAGAGTCCTAGTCTGTCACTCTACTCACTAGACTACACTGACTACTAGAGATGGGCACGAAACGAGCGATTTTTCATTTTTCTTTTCATTTTTTCATTTCGTTACGCAACGAAAACGAAATGAATTTTTTTAAAAAAACAAAACGAAAACGAAAACAAAACGACCAAATTTGCCGTGTTTTTCGTTTTTGTTGCAGCAGATGCATTGAACTAAAAAGAATGCTAACGAAACAGCAATTTTTTGTTTTTGTTTTCATTTTTTCGTTTCATTACCTAACGAAATGAAAACAAATTTTTTTGCAAAAAACGTCATGAAAACGAAAACGAACTGAAACGGACCCCTAAACGACCAAACGACAAACAAAACACCATTTTTTGAGTCGTGCCCATCTCTACTGACTACCATTTGTACAAATATAAATGGATATCCTGCTTGCAGGGAAAATGCTCATAGCTGGTTGGAAGCTTGCTAGTGTTCCGCCTTACAATTATCTCTATTTGAAGTTAGGCATGTCTGGTACATTTGCAATCTGCAGCCAAACCTGAGCTCCTTCATTCTTTTTATTTATTTATTGTTTTGTTGCCCCTAGCTTGACTAATTATTTAAACTGTAAATTCTGAAGACTAGTCAAAGATAGCTTGCATTGTTGCAGCCTGAGATCATAACACAAAGATCTATTTTCTTCACTGCAATCAAAGCAAATATGATAATGAGGCCATCAAATTATAGAGCTTTATCCTGGAGAATCAAGCACAACAGAAAATAATTTATGGATACCACACTAAACAAGGCTAGTAGACTTTTGTGTATTATTGCTACAACTGTACCAAAATAACTAACCTAGCTTTGAGACAAATGTGCTTGACTAGATCCCTTCCAGTCTTGGTGGGGGGGGCTGTATATTAACACTTATGAAGGAAATGCTGGTGGACATACTGAATTTGTCCCACACTGGGGGGGGGACTTCACCTTTCCAAATTCCAAGTGGAGGATTGGAGTGGGGATGAGTCCAGAAGCATCTCCGAAAACTAATCAAGCTGTAGTTGCCTCACAGTGCCTCACCTGATGAAGATAAGGTATGAGAGACAGCACCTGAATGAAAGCAGAAGAAACTCCCTTCAGTAAGTTTGCAATGGCATTCTACAGCAAGTAAGTACTTCCAACTAAGAGTATGATCATTACTTTCAAATCCTGTAGGAGCCCTTGTTGAAATAATGAAATTTTACAATTATTCTCACTGAAGTTCAATTAAACCTCTCTTGTTATTCTTAATGGGAAGTTTGAAAACTTGGCAAACTTTTTTTGTCTAGACAGGACTACAGGCCTTGAGGTCCTTGGGGTTGTAAATTACAGTAGCTGTGGGGAAAATGTATAAAATATTTATGAACTTTTAATAGATACACCATGTGGAATGCAGATATGAATAGGAGAAGGATGTCTCTGGTGTGGTTAAGATGGCACCTGCTGAAGCTTAATCAAGTTGAGGGGAACATTCTGAGCAACTTATGTGAATGATCAGTAATGGACAGACAACAAAGTATGAGACCTGTTTAATAAACTAATTGTGGAGAAAATAGCCCTTAAGTTTCAGGATGGAATCTGGTCTTGGAGCAAGTCCACATCTTTGAATATTTCCATGGGCTAAATGAGAGATATAGCCACTAGCCTGTACGGCAGAGGTGAACAACTTCTAGCTACCCTGGGGGGTGTATATGCCCACCTTTGGCTCTCACAGGGCCATACTTGCTCCCACAACCCAACCACAAATTTTATAGGATTTTTTAAAATGATAAAATCCTTTGCACCTTATAGCGGCCAAATTTAAAAAAAAACAATTTTGGGGGTGTGGGAGGGAACACTGAAGTACAGAGGAGTCTTTAAAACATGGAACATTTATTCTATTATTTCCCTAGAAGGCATAAGGAGACTTTCTGGGCAAAACAATTTTCATTCTTTTCTCCCGCCCCATCCCTGCCCCAGTTTTTTCCAAGGAGGTGGGGTTGCTGGGGGTGGGTGGGTGTTTCCACAGTGTTTGGAGAACCAAAGGAGCTGTGGGGAGATGTATTTGAATCCTTGGGTGCCACACACAGCCCACGGTTCATATGTTGCCGACCCCAATCTATATGTTGCTCATCCCAATCTATGAACCTGTGCTTTTTTCACTTTATAGGACAGACATATAAGTACCTACACAAAGCTGTGTTGTTAGCCATGATAATGTGGTCTGTGTGGGCTTACCTCTGATTTGGTCTGAACAATGCAGGTGGAACAGATTTTCGAGGCCATTTGTTACAAGTGGTTCATCATAAAGAAAAACTGAAAGAGCCATTTGCTGGAATGGGTTATCTACAGTTCAGCCTATTGCTAATGCAGTAGTCCTTGCCTAAAGCCTATTGCTAACACAGGAATCCTTGCCTAAAGCATCCAGCCAAGCAGAATCCAACACCTTGGGGGCGGGGGAGCTTTCCCCATGACTGAACAGCTGCTATCATCAGGGCATTTTAACTGAGACTGGAGGTAGGGAGTACAACTCATGTCCTACCCTTTATACCCTATAGATGGATGGAGACAGGGGAGGAAGAGCCACAAATCTTCCCATGCCATAACCATTCCTATTTGGAATTTCTGGCACCCTGTCTCTCATTGCTTCACAGGAATGGGAACTCAAGTTATGGGACTCAGGGCCTTTTCACACGACCCCTAAGATCCACTGGTCCCTTAAATTCGGACCAGAGATCTTGGGGGTTCATTTCTGTTCCTGTGTCCCCACCCCTCAGCACTTCCTGCTCCTGTCGGCGTGAGGGGGAGGGAAAAAAAGGACAAAAGAAGCCTTTACTAACCTGCCGGTGCCGGTCAAACTTGCCACGAGCCCCGTTACTTCCTGGTTCCGTCTCAAGGAGCTCTTAAAGGGGCGGGAGGCAAAAAAACAACAGACAAGCCAGTAGAGCCCGGCACTCTTATCCACATCAAATTTTTTCACCTCCGAAGAGAAGGTACAAGGAAAGTGCGCTGGGTAGCGCTAAAGTGGGCGGAGTCACACTTAATTGTCTCCAAACTCCGGAGCTGGTGGAGAAACATTTCTAAGCTCCGGAGCTGGGAGCCATTTGCAGCGCAGCTTAGGGGTCGTGTATAAATGCCCTCACTGTCAAGTCAGACTTAAGTCACACCGGCAACTCAACTTAGACTTGAAACCTTCTTGTAAGGAGCTTCGTAGTGCAATGATTAAATGCCTGCACTGCAGCTAAAACTGTGCTTATGACCTGGGGTTCAATCCCTGGTAGTTTGCTCAAGGTTCACTCAGCCTTTCGGGGGGGGGGGATGTGTAGCCCTGCATAACTAAACTCTAAACCACCCAGAGAGTGCTTGAAGTGCTATGGGGTGGTATATAAGCAGAATGCTTTCTTCTTCTTCTTTTAATCACTAAGGCTTGACTCATGATGGGCACTTTCTGAATCTTTAAGTGCAGGTCTCTGTGAGACAGGAAGGAGCAAAGGAATCACATTCGGGGCCTAATTTCATTACCTGCTCAGAACTGTGGGAAAGTCCACTTCCCCATACAATGGTGAAAACATATGTTCATTCTACCTTGCCGGGAAAGCATTGCCCGGGAGGTTTGGCAAGGGTTCCTACTTTCCAATCGTTTAATGACAGTGACAAGAAAAGCATTTCTCTCGTTGCACCCACTAGCTTGTAATGTTTTAAAGACCAACTCAAAATACAAGAAATATTGGCTGAGTAGGTGATCCCTGGCAGAACATTACCTGTGTTTCTTAAATTATTGTTTATTTTATATGGCCATGATTTTGTATGACCATTTATGACCATTTGCAAGATGAAATAGTAGCTTATTGTACACAGTGGTTTGCTTTACACAATGTTCAATTATATAGTCTTCTCTTGTAGAACGATTATTTCTTTTCAAAATAAAATCCAAGAAATTCTACACGTCATATGTTTTGATTAAAAAAATTCAGCAAATACTTAACTGGCAGCTCCTGAGATAGAAATGCTTTGCTAGAATGTCAGTTATTTCAATTTCTTTCAGTGGAATAGGTAAGGATGTCAACTTGCACATATTTTACTCATGACATGAATGAAATGTGAGAGTGAAAATGTGAAAAGTTTTCTCCCTTCTGGATGAGGAAGTTGTCTACATTTTTGCTCATTTCAGGTCTTTTATTTAAAAAAAAATCAATTACGAGAAGTTGTTCATGGTTGGGAGTTTTCTGCTGTTGTCTTTTCCCCCTCAAGATCTTGCATTTTATGCAGATAAATTAACTTTATGCACAAAAGACATCATTTGTGCAGAATACAAGCAATTTGCCCCAAAACTTTACTGTACACAGATTTTATGCAAGCTAAAATTTTAGGGGACTTATCCGTCCATTTCTGCCAGTACTAATAATGGGGGTTAATGGGGGCCTGGTTTTTCCTATCTTATATAGGTTGCAAAGAAACTTGAAATGGTTGAGAATTTTTGCAGCAGGTTTCTCAAAGTGACAAGACGCCTATTATGATAATACATTGTAGAACTGCATTGCTGGAACGGACCTTATTCAGTGGTTCTCAACCTGTAGGTCCCCAGATGTTCCTGGACTGCAACTCCCAGAAGTCTTCATCACTAGGTGAGCTGGCCAGGATTTCTGGGAGTTACAGTCTAGGAACATCTGGGGACCCACAGGTTGAGAACCACTGCTAGATAATCAAGTCCAGTGTCTTTCAAGGAGGCCCCCTGGAGAATTGAACTCCCAACCATACCTAAATCACTGAGCTATCCATCATTTCTCATCAAGGATGAAGACATTTGCTAGTACTGGTTGCGTTCTTAGTAATGGAGTCAGTGTCATGGACAGAGAATTTCAGAGATCGGGGATGAAATTCCTACACTAAGGGCCTTTTCACACGACCCCTAAGATCCGCTGGCCACTTAAATTCAGACCAGAGATCTTAGGGGTTTGTCGCTGCTCCTGCGTTCCCACCCCCTCTGCAATCCTGGCTGCTGGCTGTGTGAGGGGAGGGAGAAAAAAAGGAAGAAAAGAATGCCGCTCACCTCCATTCTGCTGTCCCTGCACTGCATTCAGATCTCTTAAAGGGGCGGGGGGGGGGCAAAAAAAGAACAAACAGAAGCAAGGAGAGCCGGGCAGTCACTACGTTATATCCGCACCAGGAATTTTCACCTCCAGAGAGCAGGTACCTGAAAAGTGCGCTGGGAAACGCTTAGGTGGGCATGGTCGCACTTAATTATCTTTAAAATCCGGAGCTGGTGGGGAAACAATTTTAAGCTCCGGAGCTGGGAGCCATTTGCAGCGGAGTTTAGGGGTCGTGTACAAAGGGCCTAACTTGCTGTTCAGAGATGGTAAGGTGTTTTCCGTCTCCCCAAAACTCTGGACATTTGAAAACAGATGTAGCAGTCCTGTTTCTTTGAAAGACAAATTACAAGAGATGTTTAGGAGTGTCATGTGATTAGATGTCTTTTTTCGGGGCAATATGTCGATGGCAAACCTAAAGAATGTAATTATTTAAACAGCTGTTTAATTATCAAGTGCCTTTACATCTTCATTGTCTTTGCCTTCTTGAAAAACCTGTCAAGTGGACCTTAATAGTTGGTATTTTACAGGTAGTGGCTGTGGAATCAGGACTTCCCCATGGCCAAAATAAAAAATAAAAAAATAAAAAATAAAAAATAAAATACTCTATGCCGGATTTATGAACTGATCCCTAAACCACCTAATTCCAAGATCAGGTTTCCTGGGCCACACAACCAACAACAAGGATTCGGTATCTCCAAATTGTTGAAAAGGATGCCAGAGAAGTGTATTTATGAAAGTGTCAGGAAGAAAAGAAACCAATAATTTGTTGTGTATTTGGTAAAGAAGTTTGCCTAGACATCAAACCCAAGAAGGAAAGTATGACTGCAGCAGTTGCTGGCAATTTTTAGATAAAGTAATGCTAAAGCATGTCTCAAAGGAATGGATTAAATGTTCATTATGTAAATGTACTTCCCCATCAATCTATCCTTTGTTCATTTAAGATAAAGTGGCATGCCAGTTCTATGTCAAACAAGTGCTGATTACAAATAAATAATTCAGCACTGAAATGCTGTCTCTACACTAGGAAAAAGAGCAACAAATTGGAATAGAATGTCAATAAATTTACACTCCTAAATTTCAATCAACTTTCTCTGATTGGATAATGATGTTCCCAAGTCGCTGCAAGGGCTGAGGAAGAGGCATGTCAGCTGGGCAAGAGGACTAGAGCTCTGAGGTGTGTGTGTGTGTGTGTGTGTGTGTGTGTGTGTGTGTGTGTGTGTGTCTTTCTTGTAACTAACTGTACAGGGCAAGAGAGAAATCCCCAAGGGATATTTGTGGGCTAATTTACCCGCATCTACCAGCCCAGAAGTTGCCAAAAGCTCCCTGTGTCTTTCAAAGGTGTGCAAGGGATGCACAAATAAAGCAGGTGGAGTGTCTCCTATCACTTTTGTCTCAAGGCCAGGAAATATATCATCTGCTAAACCTGTGTCTATTCCCTCTAAATGAGACATGTGAGAGGCATGTGAAAGATCCCTGGTTATTAGTCTGGTTTTTAAAAATCATGTGAATGTAATCGCAAGTGCAGGCTAGGGATGGCCATGAAACAGAAAAATAGTGTTTCATTTCATCTCATTTCATTGACTGCCATCATTTGTTTCATTTCGTCTTTAACTTTTTTGAAAAAAAATATTATACAAAATCAATCAGAAATGAATCAATTTGTTTCTCTAAAAAGCAGGCCCACAGGGTCCTAGTGGCACCAAATTTGGTGGGTACATTCCTTGGACTGTCCCCTTTAAGCCTTCCAAATTTGGAGTAATTTGGGGTTCAGGGGAAAGAGTTATTCAACTTCAAAGGGGGTGCCCCTGGAAAAACATTTCTAAGTGCAATTTTCTCTGCTAGAAAATAGTGATCTTGGGCAGCTTAGCAGCATGAAACTTGGTATGGTGCTTCCTCAAGCTCTTCCCATGAAGCAACCTCAATTTGAAGAGGTTTGGGGTAAAGGGGGCCAAGTTATTCAACTCCAAACGGGGGCACCTAGAACCCTAGTTCTCAAATTTGGAGGGCTTAAAGGGAAGAGTCCATGGAAAGTTGACACCAAAATTGGTTTCTCTACGACCCAGGGGAGCCGCTTTACAGAGAAACAAATTGCTTCATTTCAACAAAAAATGCTGATTCGTTTTGTAACTAACGAAATGGCGTGACCCCATTTCGTTTCATTTCATTTCATTTCGTCAGCTAACAAAATGATGAAATGGCATGTAATTTTTCATTTTGTGCCTATCCGTAGTGCAGACTTGAACAGTGGTAACAGTGAGTGAATTTCTTCTCCATTTCCCCCCACCCAAATTCTTTCCTCTCATGACACCAATATTACCTTTTATGGGTGAAGGAGCTTGTCACCTTATATGTATGTGTTTTGGACATTTTAAGAATAATAATATTGAGGGTGAGGCTTAAAACTAGAGATGGGCACGAACCAGAAATGCAGTGTTTTGTTTTGTTTTGTTTTGTTTGTTTAGTAGTTTCGTTTTGATTCATTTGTAATGAATTTTTAAAGTAGTTTTGTTATGAAACAAAATGAAATGAAACAGAATGCTATGCTCCCCTGGGTCCTAGATGCAACAAAATGGCAGGGGAGGGTTCTCAAGCTCTTCCCTGTAAGCCCCCTACATTTAGAGAGGTTTGGGGCTCAGGGGGCTGAGTTATTAAACTCTTTCAAAGGTGTGCAGGAGATGCACAAATAAAGCAGGTGGAGTGTCTCCTATCACTTTTGTCTCAAGGACAGGAAATACGTCATCTGCTAAACCAGTGTCTATTCCCTCTAAATGAGACATGTGAGAGGCATGTGAAAGATCCCTAGTTATTAGTCTGGTTTTTAAAAATCGTGTGAATGTAGTCGCAAGTGCAGACTAGGAATGGGCATGAAACAGAAAAAAGTGTTTTTGTTTCATAATAAAAATAAAAAGCAAAGAACATTGCAAGCTTTCGAGTGTAAATCACTTCTTCAAAACAGGTCCTAGAAGTTCAGACATGGTAAACATGTGTTTTACCAAGAGGTTACTTTTAAAGTCCTTGATTAGATGATGTTCTTAAAGTCCATGGTTAGATGATGTTGCAGCCAGGGCAGGAGTCTTGTTAGAGGTAGGAAGTTGGAGGGCAGTTGTAAAAGCTGCTTAAGCATTGGGTTTCGTACTCCCATTCTTCAAACAAAGGAACATCAGACCTGGAATGAGGTCAGAAAATAATAGTCCTAAATATCCATACCACTGGTGCCATCTCAGAAACCGTGTTAATAAAATGATGATCACTTCAAGATTAAACACTTCTTTTTAAATGCATTGTTCCATTCGGTTCTGTGGGGAGAGGCTTCCACCCATGCTTCACACCATGAAAAAAATGCCAGGCTTACACTCTGGCAGTTCTCATGAAAAAAGGATTAGGGCAAGGGGAAGAGAGTTCTCTGTTTCTAGTTACAGTAGGCAGAATTTGAGCTAACCTCATAAAACTACTTAGGGCTTTTTACACACGACCCCTAAGATCTGCTGGCCACTTAAATTCGGACCAGAGATCTTAGGGGTTTGTCGCTGTTCCTGCGTTCCCACCTCCTCCGCACTCCTGGCTGCTGGCTGCGTGAGGGGAGGGAGAAAAAAAGGAAGAAAGGAATGCCGCTCACCTCCGTTCTGCCGTCCCCGCACTGCATTCAGATCTCTTAAAGGGGCGGGGGCAAAAAAAAGAACAAACAGAAGCAAGGAGAGCCGGGCAGTCACTACGTTATATCCGCACCAGGAATTTTCACCTCCGGAGAGCAGGTACCTGAAAAGTGCACTGGGACGCGCTTAGGTGGGCGTGGTCGCACTTAATTATCTGTAAACTCCGGAGCTGGTGCGGAAATAATTTTAAGCTCCGGAGCTGGGAGCCATTTGCGGCAGAGTTTAGGGGTCGTGTGAAAAGGCCCTTAGCTTGTCCTGATAAGGAGAACAATGTGGATATGAAGAAATTCTTCACAGAAACACCACCTGAAACCAACTTCTTCATCATCTGCAGCAGCCAAATGAAATAGGTGCCACTATTCCCAACACAATGGACCGTGAAATGTTGCTGTCCGCCATGTTTAAGCAGAGGCTGGATGGACATATGTCGGAAATATTGTGATGGGGGTTCCTGCATGGCAGGGGGTTGGACTAGATGGCCCTTGTGGTCTCTCCCAGCTCTATGAATCTATGATTGTATGATTCTATGATTCTATGTTGTTAAAGGAGCAGCCTAAAGTGCTGTTAACATATCATTAGAGCTCTCTTGGAAGGTAGAACACATCTGATTATCTAGACACATCTCTGCTGTTGCCAATTAGCTTGCTTTTGATTTGTGATTGACCAGAAAGATAAACAGTAAGCATTCACATCATTTACAAGTCTGACTGCTCAGGAACAGAGCTTGAAAGGATTGGGAATCTAAAGGGAAACTGTGCTGTCTGCTTCTCATTGTGAAGCTGGTGAATCTCATCTAGTTGGCTGAAAGAAGGAAGCACTGGTGGCTCCAGTTTAGCACTATCACAGTTGCACACATAAAGACTCAAACCTGGACTTTTAAAGACTTAAGCAAAAGTATTGGGCCCAGATGGACAAATCTGTCTATTTCCTTTTCTCCACCATTCAGATTTTTTAAATGACACATGTTTTCCTCTCCACCCCAACTACAAATTTTGATGCTGCCTGATTTTTTTAAAAAAAGTTAACTATAATTAAACTTTTACTCATGCCTCCTTAAACACAAGTGCCATAGGCTCATGGACCCCATAATTAATTAGTACTGTAATTTAAAGAAAAGGGAGCTCTCCTCAGAGGCTGCTGGCCATTCAGAGAGCTCTCTGTCTGATCCCTCAGCATAGACTTTTCAAAACAGTAAACAAGCTAATCATTTTTCACATGCAGGCTAATTGGGTCTTTCTTAATCAAGCATGCTCATATTTCATAGCAAGATTGGTCTGAAGCAGATAGGATTGGTCTGTATCAGGCTGAGAAGATGATGCCCCCATTCTGCCATATTAAATCATCTTATTACATGCTGTTATTGGAAGAGTTGCAACTGAATATTTCTGCGTATACAATTTGATGCCACATTGGCAATGCAAATCCAGAAGAATAAACCAAGATGTCTACCTCACAGGAAAACACCATCTTTTGATGGTCTTCCTAGGAATTCCAGGAAATGTTTTGGTTTGTGAAACACCATAACATTATACTAGGATTCAGTTTAATCTGCATATTTGGTATAAACAAATGAACAAAATCATTCCTGAAAGCAAAGATACCCCCTTTTAAATTTTTAATTCTGACTATTCTACACAAAGTAGAAATGTTTAAACATTATTTATTATTGGGTTATGTGGAATATAGTAATGAAAACACCACCAAACCATTGCCCAATTCGTGAAGGGGAAAACATTTCAAAAGCTTCACAGGTTATGCATTTGTACAAGGTGGCAAGAGATGTCATACAGCCTCATCCATGTTTTCAGCTGAAAGCATGTGTATGCTATCTGCCTACAGGGACTCTGGGAATTTTAGTTCTCAGAGATCTGTACTGATACCAAATAGAACAAACTAGTTCTTCCAGGCCCTTTATGGAAGCTTAAGCGGTTTTAGCTTCAGGGTGTTGAAACTGAATACCGCATCTCAATCTACACACAATTCTCAATGCAAGAATATATTTCCTTTTTCTTCGAACCCACATGCTTTAGTTTATAGTTACCTTGCTTGGCCTTCGGTGGTTCCAGTTCTGAACTCTGTTCCTGAAGGTCCAAGTACATGTGTCTTCTTGCTTGCTTTTCAAAACTGTCATTAGAATTGCAATGGTTTTGATATTTAGTTACAGCACATGGATCTCATCCCCTCCCTTAGATTGTGATATATATGTACATGGATATTCCATTATTTCATCCTGTCTCATACCATGCACTCACCCAAAAGCATCCCTTGGAAATACTATTTGCCCCATTTTTTAAAAGCTGCAAATATCAAAATGTGGCTGCTGGTGATGAAAAAAATGAATATGGTAAGAAAACCTAAGAGCCCCATAGTGCTTAAAGCATTCTCTAGGCAGTTACTATTTAGTGATGCAGGCTCCAGGATACCTCCTTCAGTGGGTTGGGAACTCAATTCACTGTCCTCAGAAGGCTAGAAGGCTGAGTCAACCTTCAGCCAGTTGCTTGAGCCTATCAGGATGGAGCTAAAGTTGTGAGCAGAGTTTTGGATGAAGTAGTGCAGTTTAAGCACTGTGCCGCAAGGCTCCCAAGCAGACTTTCCCTCCCTGGCCACTGCCACCACCACCACCACCACCATCAATTCAATAGTAATAGAAGAAGTAACAAACAATTGCTATCCTTTCCTGACATGCAGCATCTGCTACCTGCGGTTATTGCCTCTACTTTAGGGTAGTGCAATGCTTACACAGTTCCAATTTGTAGACCTACTGTTGTGTTTGCTAAATAAAGCCATGGAACCAATTTGGACCTATTTTGAACCCTATGTGAAAAGCTAGGTCTGGCTCTTCTGAATCTTTCCCAAAAAGGAAGATCCTGAAATATTTTTTGCTATATATTCTGTGTGTGTTAGAATTTATGAACATTCCTTCCACTGGTGTCCGCTTAGTTAAAATAGCTTCCTACCGTTTAACAGCCTATAGCTTCTGACTGAGATGCTGGCTGGCAAGCACAAATAAGCAGGATGGAATAATTAACAAAAGCATTGTTGCCTTGCTGTGTCTCAGCCCATCATCATTACAATGGGAGAGGACAGCGAGACCTTTAAGCAGCTGCAGTGAGAGAACAGCTGCCAACCTTTGTTGGGTGTAAATGACAAATGTAAGCTCAGTGTACTTGTTTCATCTTTTGTTCCAACATCTGTGATATAGTCTACATGCCAGTAGCAATTACTTGTGGGATTCTGGTAAGGGGAATAAAATATGATTACAAGGACGGAAGCAAATATGTTGAGTTATCATGACCATTATGGCAAAAGAATACAGTTCTGGCACTCTTGTAATTGCTTAACTGCTAACTGAATGGAATCAATCAATTTTATTTGTGTAATATTATTAACTCCTTTTAAATAATCTGATTTATTTTATTATTATTATTTAAAAAAAATCTCCCAGAAAAAATGCACCCTTTTTAGAGCCATTCACTCTGTGTACCTCTTTCATATTCCAAGCTGTGCTGCCAGAAATACTCTTGTATCATCAATGTGGACCCAAGCTGTTAGCACTTCATGGATCATCAGATAGGAAATAGAAGTCTAGTTGGAAGGGAAAATACAGACTTGTGTGTATACAGCTTTTGTGCCCCATTTTCCAGCATAAATTAAGGGCAATTCAAATGTGATTCCACCCACAAACTGACCTGGAATGTGCTTCGGTGTCACTACGCCTTCCACATCCATCCACTCTACATAGAAAGAAGCAAAGTGTGTGTGTGCTACTTCTCAGAGGTATCTGCCCAATTGGAGAGCAAATGGAGAGCATTTGTGGTCTGAACCAAGGTGGGCAAAATGTGGTCCTCCAGCTGTTATTGGATTGCATTTTCCATTATCCTTCACCACTGATTATGCTGGCAACAGTAGCTGTGATTCAGTATTCACCATATCTGGAGAGGTACAGGCATCCAACTTTGGGTTATAATATTGGACCAAGACTGGAGAAATGCACATTCAAATCTCTGCTAAGCTATGAATCATCATGAAGCTTTAAACCAGTGGTTCTCTACCTGTGGGTCCCCAGATGTTCCTGGACTGCAACTCCCAGAAGTCTCCACCACTCACTGTGCTGGAAGGGATTTATGGGAGTTGCAGTTCAGGAAACTCTGGGATCCCACAGGTTGAGAACCACTGCTTTAAACCTTGGGTCTACTTTTTTGCCTGACTGATGCCATAAGAGCTTTGTGAGGATAACTTACAGCTTTTTATGTTATGATTTCAGAACCTACCTAGGGGAAAGACAGGAGATTACTCTTAATAAAGAAAGAAACCTTGAATGAATTGGGGGGGGATAAAAAGGAATCAGATAAACTGTCCGCGTGTCAAGAAGATTCTTCTCACAATTACCGTAGGAAGAATGAAGGCTGGGACACGAGGCACTGATGAAGCTGTTTGGATGAGCAGCGAAACGTTTCTATATCTCAAAAAGAAGTCCAGTAGCCATGTCTCAAGTTCCAGACAAACTCACCTGGATGACTGAGAATCTTCACAGACATATGAGGCACATTGAAATGTCATTGCATCCCACCTGAAGGCCTCTAAGATGGAATCATTTCCCATTTTTTTCCTATTTGTCCGTTGATTTTATTTTATTTTATTTTATTTTATTTTATTTTTTTACACCTGCGCATTCGCAATGATGGGCTCTCCCATGGGAGTAGACCATGCAAAATTTTCCCACCAATCGCATGGCCACTTGGCCAGGTTGACCACAGAGACTTCTGGGATGTGCCAATCGGGCATAAACAGCCCACTAATCGTAGCCCAAACCCGAACCCTAAGCCCCATCAGTACACTGTCCTTCTAAGTGGGTCAGAGAGGCACCCAGATGCACCCCCACCGTAACCTCACCCGTAACTAGCCTAACCCATGATGTAATCTGGATCAGGAATGAAAAGGGATTGGGTTACCTAAAGGTTATCAATCACTGTATTTCTCAGGATTAGACTGCAGGTCAGTCCAAATGAGGAAAAATCAGTAATAAATGACACTGATTTCTTTGGAAGAAGCTGGGTGGCACGGCTTATAGAATGAGGGATAATATACAGTCCAGTACAATTAAGACATGTTCAAGGATTGAGAACAGGGAACCAAGGGACATCTTACAGCATTAACAGACAATATTACATTAAAGCTACAAGAGAACACAAGCAGTTAAAGAACTTCTTTGAAGTTCTGTGCTGAAACTTTGTTGTTTCAGAAGAGAAGAACATTTCATGGGTAGAGGAAGCTAGACCACAACCATTTTCCAGCTGAGTCAAAAAGCAGAATGTTGTCCCTCCCTCTTCCACATACCAAACCTAACAGCACTGGCCATTTGATGGTGATGGTTGAGGAAAACCTGTGGTAGAAGTCTCAATTCAGTGGGCCAGGGCAGGCTGTCAGTGGTGCTTCAGTACTTTCGGGAAGGATGTTGAATGTCCAATAATGTCCCAGTATGTCTCATATTCTTTTGTCACTGGACATTCCTAGAGGAAGGAATGTGAAAGTATGGTGTAGGTGATATCAGTGGGGTTTTGCCTGCATGGCATTCCCACTGACTTGACCAAGGAGCAATTTTGCATCTAGACATGCCAAACTGGCTAGCCTGGCTGTGTTCTAAAATATTCTCCTTTTTCTCTGTTAGGCAGCTGCATTGAGTTCCCATGACACAGAGGTTTGAGCCTGTGTGCATGTCAAATGGACGATTGGCTCTCATGCAGGCTTAAAACTAGACAATTGGAGTCAGGGGTGGATTTCCTATGAAAGAAATGAAGCTTACATTTCAGAGCACCTAATCCGGGAGGAGCCAGAGAAGTTACTTTAATCCATATTTTTAATATTTTTTAAGATGTGATGATGGAACAACCCTTCTGAAGAGAGTAATGGTGGTTATCCAGACCTTATTGCTAGCTTCAAAGGGTGCTCCATAACAGTCCACATTTTTGGGGCCATAAAAATGTAGGTTTGACACTGATTGGACCTGCTATTAGATTTTAATAAAGTATCACCCATTACTTTAGGGATGAAAGAGGGGGATAGCATTATTTTCTCCAAGGAAGTTTTTGGAAGGAAAGACAGAGGTTGCAGTTCAATATCCCAACTTAGCACTAAAGACACCAAGCACAAAACAATTGCAATTGTGAATCTGCAATTCGTAAGACTTCTTTCTCTCCATAGGGAATGGCTGTAATTTTCATCCAGTTTTAGAAAGGAGGGAAGAGGTTGTACATGCCTTCCTTAACAACAAATCTGAACCTTTAAAGCAGAGATTGTCAAAGTGTGGCCTACAGGCCACATGCAGCCTTGTTGAGGCTTTCTCATCTCGGAGAGAGCAAGGCTCCGGAATTGGGCAGCAGCCACAACTCAGCATCAATCAGGTTCCTCAAATCTCTGCCTTCTTCCTCTCCTCCCAGCGGCGGGGCAAGGCCAAAATCCTGCCTTAAAATCACCATTTTCAGTCAACTGCCTCCTCCTCTCCCATTTACATCCCCAGAAGGAATCTCCTATCCCAGTCTCATAGATGCTACAACTTACCACCTGAAACTACTTTCCCTAAGGGCCTTTATTAGGCTTTTGCTAGATATAAGTATCTGGCCATGAAGTCAGAGCTTGGTAGTTTGATTACTGTTCCTTCTGCAAGTAGAGCCAGCCTATATGTCCTTAGGCAAGCTTCACCATCCCAGGGTATCTCCAGAAGAAGAAAATGGTGCTTAATGTGTTTTTTTTGCTTTTAACTTTGCGTTTCAAGGGTATGGGGAAGCACAGGTTTTTAAAACTTTTTTTTAGCCACCAAAGCAAGTGGTGGCAGCAGCCATCACTGATTGCTTTGGTGCCTAAAAAAAACATTTTAAAAGCCCATGCTTCCCCCCAATCGGGTGCGTTGGGGGAAAGCACGGGCTTTTATAACCTTGTCTTAGCCCTTGAAGCCAGCAGTGGCCATCACCACTTGCTTTGGTGGCTAAAAAAAATGTTTTAAAAGCCTGCGCTTCCCCCAAACAGGCGCATTTGGGAAAACATGGGCTTTTAAAACTTTTTTTTAACCCTTGAAGCAAACAGTGGTGGCGGCTGCCACTGGCTTTGATGACTAAAACAAAGTTTTAAAAGTCTGTGCTTCCCCTCCAATTATGTGCGGGTTTTTAAAACTTTTTTTAGACTCCGAAGCAAGCAGCAATGGCTGCCGCCGCCACTTGCTTTGGTGGCTAAAAAAGAAGTTTAAACAGCAAGAGTTTCCCCCTCAATGGGCCCAATTGGGGGAGGAAATGAAAAACGAAATGGAATGAACCAAAAAATGTTTGGTTCGTTTCATCTCTTTTTTAAAAAGCCAGTTTTTTTTGTTTCGTTAGGAAAAGAAAAGAAAAATGAAAACAAACAAACAAACAAAAAGCTTCATGCCCATCTCTAATCACCATAAATCTAAATTGGCATACTGCTTTGTTGAAGGCCCACTTTGGATATCCACAGACCTTAAGTGCTGTCTTCAGGTGCATGAAGCAGTATGCCGACCCAAAAGAACAATGGATCAGCCTGAGACCCAGAGCCGATGGAAGAACCTGGTCATTCCCTACATGACTCTAGCACAGTGATGGCGAACCTATGGCACAGGTGCCAAAGGTGGCACTTGGAGCCCTTTCTGTGGGCACCCAACATTGCCCCTTCATAGCCACCTGTATACAGGTTAAATTACTCTATTGGCACTTTGCAAAAAAATTAGTGGGTTTTGAATTGCAGTTTGGGCACTCGGTCTCCAAAAGGTTCGCCATCACTGCTCTAGCATCTGAGAAGCTTAAAAGGATTTTTGGCAAACACCACATCTCTGTTTATTTTAAACCCACAAACACATTAAGGCAGCCCTGTGCCGGTTGTGTGTAGAATTTCTGGAACCGGGGCATCATTTTCCAATTTGAAAGGAAATCGTTGGCAACCAATGCCCTGGGTCTGGAAACGCTATACACACAATGCATGCCGTGGAGCTTCATACTGAAAGTTAATCATTGGAAATGGATTTCCTTTCATATCTCCAGGGCTTTTTTGGAACTCCATTTCCAAGGATTTCCTTTGCAAGTCAAATTTTTCAGAAGTCGAGTTATTCATAAGTCAAGTCACCACTGTTTTAGTTTTAAGATCTCAGCTCATTATCCTATTCTTGTTTTTATTAAGAATAAGCCCCACAAAGAGTTATTTCAAGCAGCAATTTCCATAACACCCTGTTGTATCCTTTCTTTGGGATAGTGTTGATATGGTGTGATCACTCCCCACCTGGTATGAGTGGCATCTAAGTATCTGAAGTTTTCTTGGGCAGCTGCTATTCTTTGGTGCGGGGATTTCCATCCCCAACTTGGAGAATGAAATTTACATGGACAAAATTCATTTAACAACAACAACAAATCATCTATAGAAAATGGCACCTTTGTAACTTGTAGCTAGTTGTCCCATTCCCATTCACAATTTGCTCTCTCTAGGCTATTTGATGGAGATTTAATGCCCAAACCTGGAATCTCCTCTGTGTATGGAAAACCTAGTTTAATCTATGAATCCCAAAAATTCCTGTGCCAGCTGGAGAAATCCTAGAAACTGTAGTCCCGAAATATAACTTTCCCCAAGTTTTGCTTTTAGCCACAAAACTATCATACATCTCATCATGACTGCTTGGGAACATGAGGGGGAGGATGTAGGAGTAAGAGCTGCTTTTAGAGTGTAGAGTGAGCATGTTGATCTTATTCATGATGTTGAAAGAATCAGGGGGTGGGGAGAGCTTCATTCTGACCAGTAAGAGAAATGGAGGGAAAACCTTCTGACCTGAGGTCAGAAGAAAACACACACTTTCATAAGAATTCTAGAGAGGTAGAAAGAAGCAACCCCCAAGGACCATGTCACAACCTGCCCCCATGCCCCCCCCCCAAGTTTAAATAGCATAATGACTGTTTACTCTACATCTTCATTTGCCATATGGGCAAAAAGACTGTCTTGTTATTTATGCATGATTTTGCCGATAAACCATAGTGAAAGCCGTGGGCACGCCCGAACTGTCAGTCTGATGGTGAACTCTTGACATTTCCTTTCCCTGCTATTTGTTCCCTCTCGTGTTAGCAAACACAGTTGTGATGACAACACAGGCAAATCATGAGCTGATGCGTATGCAAACAGAGTGAGGTTCCTTCCAGTAAGGAGAGGAATAAAACAAAACAAAACAAAAGCCAACAGCTCTCTGTACCACTGAGTTTTCCTTCAGGGGACTGGTGGGGGAGAGATGTAAGAGCCTGACTGGCAGTGTAAACAAACATGCGTATTGGTAGCTATGTAAACCAGAGTAAATGAAAGACAAAAAGTCTTCCATGCAAAGTCACGGTTGGCTTATATCGTTTATTTTTGAGGAGCCATTGAGGAACAAGGAGCGTGACATTTCAGCTTGATTTTGATGGGTTTGATCCAAATTGCACAAAGGGGACTGGAAGATCCCCGGTGACAGTCGTGAACGTTGCTGCAGGCCTTAAAATGTTAAAAGCGCTCATATGGAAGATCTCTGAGAGCACAGTGCCATGAATTCCTTCAAAGGCAGGCATTCTTAAATGTTGGTATCCTCCCTTCACTTACAGTAGTGTTAAGTGTATGTTTGTGTAAGGGGTTGGGGGGGGCAGAGCCTGTGCTTCCTACACCCACTTCTAGGGAGTTTCAGACATCACTTTCAGTTCTCGCAGGTGTGTGTTCAAGGCCTAAAGCCACAGAATACATGGAATTTGACAGAAATATAAAGGATGCTAGCTAAACTCTTCATTCTTGTTGACTGAGTCTGTCCTGATTTAATGAGACATCTTAATGAGCAATCTCCAAGCCCTGCACGATTTCTTGCTTCTAGGCAAGAGTGAGACCAGAAATACATTTTTCCCCTTGACAGTGGCCTGAATATCTTTGGTGTTTGTGTAAGGTTTGTATAATTGCTAATTGCTAATTTCAATTAGTGCCAAACACCTTCCTGGTCAAGGTTCCTGGTCATAGTCCCAATTGCACAACACCCATGGTACTCTGGCCAGTATCTTTTTTTACTTTGGGCAAACTGCGTCTGCACAATTGCAAACATCCCCCCCTTTTTTGGAAAGAGATAAAACATGCATGTTGCACACACATAAATAGAGCAACTGGCTGATTATTTAAAAAGGTGATCCAGGCAATCCCTCTGATACCTTCAGTCTTTAAAAGTCCACGCAACAAAGCAACAGCTGTTACTATTTTATGGCAGTGGACAAAATTCTGTTTCTGTTAGCATATTAGAAAGTTACACCAATGTAAATGTGGCAGACATTGTACCCAGCAACAAGGTTAAATTGCCCCATGCAGTAGCACAATTGGTCATACAACCCCAGCGTTACTGAGCGTCCAATGTACTGGTGGAAGTGCTTCAGGAATTATACTTCTTCCTTAATGCTAATGCAGCTATTATAGGCACCACCTCCAGTTGTGCTTCCATATAGTTGTGTTTCTTTTTTCAGTTAAAGTGTTATTTTTGTAACTCTATTTTCAATCCATTGGCTTGATTCATGGTCTTTTTGTGTGTGACTCCATTCAGTTTAAGTTACCACATGAGAACCCAGGCTAGTTTTGGTGCCAGTATTTGGTTTTAGGGGGAGTGATGCAAGATGGCTACATGGTAGGAGAACTAGTTGTTTCAGATGTGTAGCAGTGTTTTGTAGTCAGTAGTGAGATCATTCAGTTAGATTTTATTATTTTCTAAGATTGCTTTCCTGAAACTGCTCAAACATTAAGATGAACTTTTTTGTCTTATTTTGCATTGTTTTACAGTAGCTCTGATTTTTTAAATGTCTTTTTCACTTTTTCTCATTTTTAATAATAGTATTTAGAAGAAATTGGAGCTACAGAAAGCCACCTTACTGGGACCTGCTTGCATAATTCGCTGATACATCACATAGTCGACTAGTGATTGGTAATACAAAATCCAGCATAGTCTGCTGTGTGATGATGATGATGATGATGATGATGATGATGATGATGATGATGATGATGATGATCATCATCATCATCATCATCATCATCATCATCATCATCATGAAGTTTACCAAGGTGTGATTCTTGGGGAAGGAAAGTGAGTGTGACTAATGCAAGTGCCGTGACAAGAAATGTAATTTTGGTAATTTTAGTGTTTTATTCTACTCTGCGGAGTTGGTGTACAATCTTAACGTACGAAACCAAGTTTAATATCAGTCTGAAAATAAAACAAGTTGAAGCTAGGGTCAGAACAGTCAGACTGACACTCAGACATGCATCCTCCAGGGGTTTTAAGGAACCTGAGGCTAAAGGGTGGTGCTTTTGGAGTGTGACAGAGAATCTTTGCCTAGTGGTTTCCAGAGACAAGGATTGGCTCCAGGTACATTATTTGACAGCAATGCAGCGCTAAGGTGATCTAGCACTAGACTCTATAGTTTTTTAAAAAAAAATTAAAAATACTTCAGAGTGACTATGGATAAAGATTACAGTGATTGAATGTTCCCATTGTCCAAAAACATAACTCCCCAACTTATTATGTCATTAGAAAGCTACCTAGAGTCACACTCTTGGTCCTTCTGTAGAAAGAAGCAAAAGGTGACACGGGCAAAATACCATTTGTATCATCATGTTCAGAAAAAAGTACAAACCCCCACCAGCAGGGGGTGGGTGGGTGGGAGCAGGAATTGAAAGGAAGAAGAAGAGCTGATTCACATTGAGGGCTGAAACATTCTTTGAATTCACCCATTCCAATTCTGGAACAAGTTGTGAAGTATTTCCAATGCATTCACATGCAAAGTGATTCTTTTCTTTGCAATGAATTTGTTCTGAACTTTCCTGATGTAGCTAAGTAGCTATTTCACAGGATGGAATCAGTATGGCTTGGACTCCACTCTATACATTAATTTGAAAATGCTGTAACAACAAAGGGGCCTTCCTTCAGCAACCCAGCTAGGCTGTGTTAGGCACTTACTTGTGTGTTTACGCCTGGTAACCTCATGTAACTCTTTAATACATTGCAAATGTGTTATTCATCTTTAATTACAGGCTAAGGATGAGTACTCATTTAAATAAAGGTAACCAAAGTTATGGAAATTATGATAAATGCCACATGCAAACTGGTTTCTTAGGAAGCTGCTAACCTCTGATTCAGAAGATACCCTTGTTTATTGACAATTATGCAAAATTGATCAGTATGTTGTTCACATAAAGGCTACACTAAATATGATGCCGATCCTAAACTACCTTTAGAGGCAAATAAGATAAAACTGAGTTTGTCTTACTTTTGTCACATCATGAGAAAGCAAGACTGTCTGGAAATTATAATAATTACACATGGGGAGAAATGAAAAAAATGAATCACATTTTCTGGTGAATTTGGCTGCTTCATCAAAAGGTGTTGATTTGTATTGACAACAAATCGAGTCTCCCAGCGAATTGACAAATTTCAGCAAGTTTTGATTTGTTGATTGGTCAGGAAATGGCTCCCAAGCCACCTAGAGACACCAAAAGAAGTAGATTGACCCCACCCCACCCCACCAAGGAAGCCAGACACTTGAGTTTACAAGAGCAGAGTTGTTGAGGGCAGGATATTTTGCAGATACAGTGGTACCTTGTATAAAGGAATTAATTCGTTCCAAATGAAATTATGTTAAGCAAATTTTCCTTATACAAATTTCCCATAGGACTCAATTGAAAACAGAGTAATCCCTAATCAAAACCATTTTATGTTGTACAGATTTGCCCCATAGATGATTCTGTTAAGCAAATTTTCCCTATCTCTGTATGTTGTACAGATTTTATGTTATAGAAACCGTTTGTTATATAAAGGTCCATTGTACTGTACTTTATTCATAGGATCACTATATGTTGGAGGCACCTTAAAGGCTTGTAAAAATAGGAACAATTGATGAAGATATTTAAAACTGACATGGGCTGGAAACAGAATGAGCTAGCCTCATGTAGGATGATGCCTTCTAGGCTGTATGTTTCTAGTATTTTACAAATGTGCACGTGGACCTGGAAGTGGGGCAATTTAAAAGGAGCTGAAGACTGTCACATACTGGATATGCACAATATTCTGCACCATTTTAGCAATAAAAACAGATGCTTTGAAGTTCCAATAGTGCATTCGTTCCATTCTAGAAGAAACCATGTTCCAAAAGGCAGGGGGGGAATCTTATTAGAGGGAGGGAGATGATCTGAAACATATCTCATTGTGTCATTACGTCGTGATCGTAAAGGCCAGGGTTCTGTTTTCGTTTATTTGCTTTTCCTTTTGTGTAGCAATAGAGTTGTAGCCAGCACTTTCAGGAAACGGAGCACGGAAATATGAGAGTACATTCTTCAGGGGAATACCTGAGGAATTCCACAGAAAGTCAAGGCAGTTTCAACAAGAGGAAAAATGTCTAAGGCTGGGTCCTGTACATTCCTAAACTGTGACCGGTGTTCACCTAAAACAAACTTCAAAGACAATGTGAAGATTCTTCCCCCAGCAAAACATCTGAGGAATTTCAAAGGATTCCCAAAACTTTCAAATAAGACAAGAAAATGTTCTCGGGGAGGTTTCCTATTTGCACATCTCTAATAAGAAACGGTATGCAAAAAACTGCTCGGTCCAAAGCGTTATCAGCTCATGCAGTCATGCTGAAGCTTAAAGTATGGAAGAATCACTCTGGCCTACTGTATAATAATATGTGTCAGTCACACAAAGCTTTATGGAATGAAAACAGTGACACTGAATTACAGTTTTGCAGAGGTATTTTTATCCTCTGTACTATAGAAGTTACTGCATCAAAGGGCTTTAGTGCCTTCTAAAGAGGGAGGCGGGGGAGAAGCTCAAGTGGTGCAGTCTATAAATGAAATGTTGGCGACCAACAGCAGGCACTGCTTATTTACTTTCTGTTTATAAACCTTAATGTGTGTTTTCCATGCATTCTGCTCCATGCTGATGATCACAAAGTACAAGAGTTCCTTTAAATCAGCAGTGACTGTGGTTTGGCTCGCTTCAAACTATGCAAATTTATAGTTTGGTTGAAGGCTCCAGACTTCTGCTTTTCAATTTTGGTCACTCCTTTTTGGAATATCGGCGTGCACATAGCCCCTTATGTGGAATACTATGCAGCCTTTAGAACATTGTGGGTTTGGTGTGGTGTGGTGGGGGTGGGGGAGAAGGGAGGAGAATAATTTATCTATGCCTCATATAAGACTGTTAATCCTTCAGTGGAACTGCTCTCTGGTCTGCAGATCTGTTGCTACAAGTTCAAGGCAATAAAAAACAAGGCATTACTTTAATATCTATTGAATGCAAAGGCATTCAAAGCTTTTAAAATATGTTAATTTACAAAAAAAGTAAAACAAAAGTTGCCCAACCTGTCAGGCATGCTTGGATTAGAATCCTCCCTGTGTGGATCAGGGCAGTTGATGCTGAGAAAACATGGCCAGCCCTTAATCCTAGTGAGTCAGTGCAGAAGCAACATTTGGAAGAAGATTGGAAAGTTTATTTTTTTTAAAAAAACTGTTTAACATATGGAACTACTACGGTTCTGACTTCACTGTTTTCAGTCACTTTGAAGGTAATGATTTTTTTTTAAAAAAACACCTTACGTCTACATTCCAGAAAAGGTTACTAAGATAATTACTTTCATTGCTTTTATATATTGTATCAGAATGCTACAAACCAATGCTTTACCCCATAAGACCCACCCAAGTTACATTAAAACATAACCGTTGTCATGTAATTTTATGCACCCTTAAAAAGGATTAATTACCAGTCATTTATTATCTGTAATGTGTTAGTTGGAAACACTACATTTTATCTTGCCACAGTTCTTTAGTTGCTAGAGCATATATAAATGCCACTGCTGTGAACGTGCTTAGAGGTGAGCGGGTACCTTGGAAAAATTTCTTGATAGTTGGTCTCAGTCTTATGTGTGATGACACATAACCTCAAAACTCTTTCCCTTGTCCTGTGGGGGAACAAGCTATTTTGTAGCACTCATAGCAAGAGGTAAGAATAAGAATTAAAATAAGTTTTGATGTACACATACTTAATGTATTGATAATGCATGCATACAAATATTGCAGAGAGTGTCCTTTAGGTTTAGAAGCATCAGAGTTGTTTGCCCCTTCCTAAATGGTTTTAGGAACAGTGCTTGTGTTTCTGAAAAGGAAACAAGAGTATTTTATTCATAAACACATAGTGCAAATTTTGATCTTATAAGACCAAGTGCACGCCTCATCTCTCTCTTACTTGGAGGTGAGGAATCTTGTAAGACTTAATACCATAGTTCCTTGTCAACAGTGTCACTTCCAGTCGAGACAGACTAAAATAAATGAAAACTAAGAGTTTAGCAATGGGGTAGGCAGCTGTGGGCTTCCAGATATTGGACTCTCAGGAGCCCTCACCAATAAAGCCAATAGTGTGGGATTATGGAAGCTATAGGCCAGAGGAAGAGGAGGAAAGGGGGAAGTAGAGTATACAGAGCCACAGTTGCCCACCTCTGCTTTACCGAGTATTCTTTGCATCTCTGCAATGACAAATGACCAGAAATCTGTTGCTTAGAGCAGTAAATCACACTAGACTATGTCCATTGATTGAGTGGGGATTGGATGAGTCAACTCCTCCGTAGGTTCCATTGATTCAAATCAATGTGATTTTTGCATAATAAATCTCAGTTGTTGTCACCCATATGAATCCATTGAATTTATGGCAGAATCATTGTCCCAAATCCCCACTAATTTAATGAGCCTACTCTAGTGCAATTTAGTCCACTAGGCCAGTGTTCCCCAACCCCCGGGCCGCGGACCGGTGCTGGTCCGTGAATCAATCGGCACCGGGCCGCCCGGGAGCCGCCTCGCCCCCTTGTTTTGCCCGCCCCGTCCCGGCTAGCTGCCCGCCTGCACTTGGCCCGTCCCGTCCCCCCGGCTGGCCCCCTCCGTGGTGCCTCCTCCTCCTCCTCCTCCTCCTCCTCTTCTCTCCCGCGGGCAGCCAATGGAAGTAGAAGGCTGGAGGAGCGCAGGAGGAACCACCGCCTTTGCCTTTGCCTTTGCCTCCCTCCTCCGCCCGGCGGCGGCGGCGGCGTGTCCTCCTCCTCCTCCTCCTCCTCGCCCTCCAGCAGCAGCAGCCACGGCGGCGGTGGCGGATCAGGCGCGAAGGCGCCCGGGCGGTCTCTGCACGCCGGGCCGGGAAGATGAATTAACTTCCTTCCCGAGCCGGTGGACGAAGGGGGGGGAGCGGCCGGCAAGAAAGCACCCGGCGATCGCTGACGCCGCACCAGGGAAGGCGAGCAATGAGAGGGGATGGCGACTGGCGGAAGACTCCGCACGGGCCCGGGCACAGAGCGCGCAGCGGCGGCAGGGGGGGGAGGCTTTCCCAGTCACCAGCCTTTGGGTTGGGAAGAAAGGAGGGTGGGAGAGAGAGACCCGGGGGGGGATCGTTGCGTTCTTCTCCGAAGCGCCGTCACCTCCCTCACCCGAAAGCGGCCAGTTGATGGGACTCGTGGGCTCGGAGGGGAAGCAGGAAGGCCACCTTCACACACACACCGGCGGACCCCCGCTCTCCCTTCCCCGAGAGCGCTGGACTGCACGTGGAAGGGGCGAGGGCGCCCTGGAGCCGGCCTTCCTTTTCCCTCCTCTCTTCCCTTCCCTTCCCTTCCCTTCCCTTCCCCCTGCCTGCCTGACTTCCCTCCCGTCCAATGCTTGCCGCCTGGGGCCCCGGGGGCGGGCACTTCTTCCCTAAAGCTCCTTTGGGGATGTCTTTGGACCCGGGCGGAAGCAGGGGAACTGCCGGGGGGCGCCGGATATCCGTCCCCTCTTGCGAAAAGGAACGGCGCCCGGGGCACGGGGTGGGTGGGTGGGGGAGACTCCAAAAGAGACCCGCCGGGTGTCGGATCTCCGGTTGGTGGGTGGGTGGGGCAACGGGGGGTGGGAGGAGAAATCGAGTGGAGATGGATAAATAAAATACATCACTTTATATTCATTTTTGGTGTAGCTGTATTTTATTTTGAAGGCATGTTTAAATACAATTAAATTAAAATTATTAAATCAAAACAAGCGGGCCAGGGAAAAATTATCAAACATTTACTGGTCCGTGGCGATAAAAAGGTTGGGGAGCACTGCACTAGGCAACAGGATTTTGGCCATTCATGACCCAAGTCGAAATAAAACAATAACAAAAACTAAGTCCAGGATAAAACTTAGTGGCGATGACTAAAATGTCTCAGGAAGGCATTGCTGAATCCTTTGAATACATATAGACATATCATTTGCCATATTTGAGAAAGTATCTATGAAAAATACTCATGAGCACAGGAATATGTACAATATGAAAAGCAGGAGTAGCTCAGTTCTACCCTGCCCCAAACTGTTACAGTTTATACTTTTGCTTGTTTTATGACAGTTAGAAATGACATCCATTCATGAACTTCAGCAGGGAAAGTATAATTTGTATCAGATCATTACGTGCTAATGCAGTGGTTCTCAACCTGGGGGTCAGGACCCCTTTGGGGGTCAAACAACCCTTTCACAGAGGTCACTGTGAGAAAATCCCCCCCCCCAGGAACTGCCCGAGGTGACCCTGGACACCACCTGGCTTTCTCTGTTTCAGCTCCTTTCTGTCCTCCTTGAGTGTCAGGCTCAGCGAGGGTCAGATGTAGAATGGCAACTATGGCTGCAACCACCGCTGCTGCCTCCATCCTGCACCCATCCATCAGATTCTGCGTCCACTGCCCGGAATCCCAGACAACAAGGCTCCCCAAAGCACTCCAGCAGCAGCAGCAGCGGTGCCGTTTCTTCTGCGGGGGTTTCCACCCCAGTGCTCATGATTTCCAGCTGAGAGGATGTTGGCACAGGGAAATAGTGAGGTCCAGACCCAATCCACCACACCGGCAAGGAAAATGGGCCCCCACAGCTCCTCAGCTCCACAGGTTTAAGGATGGCCCCACCACCCAGCTCATCCTGGCTCAGTCTTGGCCCCCTCCCTCCCTCCCCAGCAGCAGGAGGAAAGCCTATCACCAGCCAGGCTATGCAGGGAAGTGTGGAGGTACCAGGTGTAGGAAGAGAAGTGAGAGGAAGAAGGGGAAGCCGGTGCAGCAGCTGTGGAAGGTTGGGGGAAGAGAAAGAGAAGAAAAGCCAGGAAAAAAGTTCCCATGCATAACTGTATGCGGTTGGAAGCCAGAGCTTGGGTCCCCCCCTCCACAGGGGGAGGTTCGGATGTGCTGCCGAGGGCAACAATGCCCCTGCTTGGAGCCGAACAGCAGTTCGGCATGTGTGGGAGAGAGCATGGGCTAGCCAGGCTCTGCACTGAATAACTGAACACACACACATACCCACTCCTCCCCCCACTGAACAACAACCCAACAAGGACATGAAAAGTTATTCGGTTCTTCCCTGGAGGACTTTGGTCACTGATCCCATGTGATAAGATCCCGATCTGGCCGGTGGGAGGTCAAGGTTGCAGTCCTTAGTGTGCAACTGCCAGATTACTGTAATGGGTGGAATGGTGGGATGTCAGCCCTTGAAGACTGCCTTGAATGTTTAATTTACATTCCATGCAGATTCCCTGTTAGGGTTTGCTGCCCATTGCCAGGAGTGCACCTTGTGCTCCTGGGTTCTTTTTATGTGCTTTGTCCACAAAGTAGCACCAAAAATAACTTTATGGTTGGGGGTCACCACAACATGAGGAACTTTATTAAAGGGTCGTGGCATTAGGAAGGTTGAGAACCACTGTGCTAATGGCTCTCTAGCCAATTCTTTTCATGAATTATATTTAGTAGAGATGGGCATGAAACGAACAATTTTTCATTTCCGTTTTTGTTTTTTCGTTTCGTTACGTAATGAAACGACAAACGAATTTTGTCTCTAAAATGAAACAAAACGAACAGAAACACCAGAAATTTTGTCGTCCGTTTCGTTTTCGTTACGGCAATACATTGAACTGCTTTAAATGCTAAAAAAGTCACAAAAATGAAATAAATGGTAACGAAATGGTAACGAAACGAACGAAAATGAAAACAATTTTTTTTTGCAAAAATTCACGAAAAACGGAAACAAACCGAAACGGACCCCCTAAACGACAAACGACAAACAAAATGCCATTTTTTTATTCGTGCCCATCTAATATTTTGCATAGTCCACTTTTTGCTGCAAGTTGTTACCTTTAAAAAAGTGAATGCAGATAGTGAGGTAAAAGCTCCCACAGTTATATGTTGCACATATTCTGTGTGGAAGCTGCTTCATTAATATCAGTGCAGGCAAACACCCTTCCAGGATGGAAGAGAAAGAAATAAAACAGTCTGAGGAGAGGGGTGGGTGGGCTCAGACAAAATTTGGGGTTGAGACACCACCCCTCATCCAGGTCATTAGTCCCCCTTACCAGGACCTAGCATAGCTTATCTTTCTCCCTCTAACTTGGGGGAGAAGTTATAGAACAGAGGAAGGACACCAGAAAAAAAAGAAAAACAACCCACCCAACATCTTCTGTCTCAGTGCTTCTTTTCCCTTTCTGACCTGTCAGCAAAGTATGGCACGGCCTTCGAATCCTCTGAAGCAGGGCTTTGGACTCAGCACTTGAAGTTTGCCCTCTTGGTGCTTCATGACTAAGCACAAAATAAGCCTTCTCTTGAACATTTGTTTATTTATTTATTTATTTTGAATATTTTTACCCCACCTTTCTCCTTGGAAAAGGACCCAAGGTGACTTTGTGGAGGTTCAAACATGGTGACTGTTCATGGTTCAAACATCGATAGTCCCCTGAATGGGTTGGCACGGCAGTCACGTTCATTTTTGTAAGAAGTGCGAACAGCTGTGCTAAACGAATGTCATTGTTGCGTGTACACAAAGAGTAGATTTCTCTTTGCTGCAGAATGAAGCAGAGCTGCCCATTTGTGAGATCAAATACCGAAAAAGACTGCAATTCCTTGGCTTCTTCCAAAGTGACTGGGTGTGGCTTTTATCTCAAGACAATATCTTTAGTATAGTTCTTTACCATCCATTTTGTTACCACATCTGACAAGCTTGTGTTTCATGCTAAATCAACCAGGTAGAGTTATTGTTCTCTACCAGGTCTGTCAGCTCAAAGGACAGGTGGAGATGGTGTCATTGTGGCTTTGAATAACAGATTTTCAACTCAGTCTCTAGCTAGATCTATCAGTTGTCTGTCTCTAACTCGTACTTTACCTAGCTATCTGTCTACTTAACTAGAGGGATCTAGGATTGTGAGCCTACTTAATTTGCCTGAGTCAGAGGACAAGAGCGAAAACACGCAATTGAAACCATATTAGTCAATTAATTTGTTACACAAGGTTAAATGCACATCGTTGCTGAGGAGCAGCTGTTTATGAGAAAGGGAGTATAATTTGCTTCATTTTTGCAGGTTGATAAAATAATTAATGTTCAAAGTATCTGGGCAGAGAGTAACATTTTACCTTGTTTCCTACTATTAAATCTTGTCAATCCCCAACCTCTGTTCACTTGTTACTTACATCCATCTTAGCAACATACTTAGAGGCGAGAGATGACACCCTCTTCCCTCTGTTGTGGCTTTCTCCAAACCCAGAATAACTGAAGAGTACTAGGGCTCTACCTTTATGCAGAGCCTACTGTACTTCTGAATAGGATTCAAGTGTGATTGGCTAGCCGTAGCTCTGCTGAGACAAAAGAAATTATTTACAGAATACATAATAAACTTATGAGGATCACTATCACAAACCTAGCAGCGATTATAGCCACCAGCTTCTATGGCTTCAAACTCCACTGGCATCATATGGTGAAGCCTCTGGGGGGCTGAAAGACCAACTGCACAGCTGGTTTTCGTGGACAACTACCCCACCATATCACTCTGGGGATGTTAAAATAAAGCAGCCCCACAGAGAAAGGGAAGATCTATGTCCTTCTTCTGTGCAGGTGTTTCCACTCTGATGACTACTCCTTCCCCCCCTCTGCTTTCCCTTAGTGAGGGAATCAACAGAGACGCCACCAGCACTGCAGTCCCTGCTTCTGATGCACACAAGTGATAAGCATAGGTTATTGCCTCACATGGTGCAAGAACATCAAATGAGCCTACATCTCATTAAGTATCATTACTATGAAAGCTTGCCCTACAGTGAACTAGACACTGAAGGAACTCAGATATCTGTTTATACTTTGTTTTCAAGGTGATGATGTTGACAGACAAATCCCTAAATGGTTTGGGACTTCAATACTTGACAGAATGCTTTCTTCCACTGAAATCTGCCCATATCACATGATCTTCCCAGGCTGGGTAATTGAACCATTAACCCTGAGAGAGGCCTGGAAAGAGGGGAAAAAACCTGGGCCTTCTTGGTGATTGCTCCCTGTCTTTGGAATAGTCTCCCATCTGAAACCTACCTGGCCCCCTCAATGGGAATCTTTAAGCAGTCACTGAAAGCCTGGCTCTTTAAACAAGCCTTTCCAGAGCTTATAACGTCTTAATGCACCAGTTATTTCAGCACTGTACTGCCAGTTCACTGTTTTGCTCTTAAATTATTATTTTTGGTTAATGTATTGTTTAATTTAAGTGTTTGATATTATTTTCAATTTTTTTCCATTGTGTCACTTTTTTTGTTTTAGATTGTTATCTATGAGTGGCCCTCCTAGCCAGATGGGTGGCATAAAAATCAAAGGATGAATGAATGAATGAATGAATGAATGAATGAATATATACATAAATAATTTTTTAAAAAACATTTCCTACTTTAGGCTAATATGATTACTGCTCTTCAGCTGAACAAAGTTGTAAAACCAGGTTCACAAATAAGCCAATACAGTGGTACCTCGGATAACAAATTTAATTAATTCTGTGAGTCAATTTGTTATCCGAAACACAGATTCACATTGAAATGAATGGGAAATTAATTAATCTGTTCTGGAGGCCGGATTGACAGTCACCTCCTTTCGCTTGTTGTGGTGCCCAGCAGGGGAAAGGAAGTGTTGGATCAGGTGTCCCAAAGCCAAACCCAGCAATGCTGGGAAGCTTTGGGCACCTGGTCCCAGCAGGAGAAACGAGGCTACCACCGTGAGGCTGGGGAGAACTGCGGATCAGGTCCTCTGCCCGGGAAAGTTTGAACTTCCCACTCTGTCTGCTGCTGCTGCTGGGGAAGTTCAGACCTTTCCTGGTAGCTTGAACTCAGGAAGGTTTGAACTTCCCTGGCAGCAGACAGAGAGGGAAGTTCAGACCTTCCCTGATCCACCGCTCTGGCCAGCCGCAGGGGGTGATGTGGTTAGGCAGACTGGTGGATCAGGTGCTGCACCACTCAGACCCCTGCCCGGGAAGTTTCAATGGCTGTACCCAGCCATTTGAACTTCCTGGGCACCACCGCTCCTGTCCACTGCCACTCTCTTCCATCTCCCCAGGCTTGTAGTGAGCAGCAGCGGGCTAGTCCTACCCACTCCTGAAGAGAAGGCATCCAAACAGCAGGTGCTTTCTTTTTGGGAGTCGGTAAAGACAAGCACAGGGGGATGAAAGACGCACTTGAATGCCAAAGACACCCACTCTTTCCTCCCCCCGTCAGTTTCCAATGGAGTGCACCCAAAAGTCATTAACCAAGGCACCCCATTGGAATTTTTCATTAACAGAAACATCTCTATTCCAGGAAATTCTGTTTCATCATTCAAATTATTCATTAAGAGATGCATTTGTTATCTGAGGTATTACTGTACATATAACATAGAACTCATAAATCTCTGTGCTGCATTTTTTACATCAGTGAAACAGTTTGTTTAATTCTTCTTTTTTTCTTCTTTCCCAGGATGTTCTGATGTATTCTAACCTTCCAAATTTCTGCATTAAGAGCATACATTAATCAAACTATTAGATATGATCACTAAAATCCTGTTCCTTGCTGCAGGTACTGGACAAAGGTCACAGATACTAGTCAAACTTGAAACATCCTCAATGTGATATAATTTTTCTTACCTTATTTTCTTACCCTATTTTTGATCTGTGAACTGGTAAAAATCATTATCTGTGCCCTGAAGAGCCTCTTACTAAACCATCCAGGATTATCACAATTTGGCTCAGAAATGCAATAAAGCTTAAATTTGGATTTATGAGAAAGTTTTGTCTGTCGTTTCAACACCAGTTAAGACATACCCACCTTTCCTAGGTTAAAATATCTTTCTGTCTGCTCTCATGCTATTATCGTTTAAAGACCCTTTTGATTATTTTTTTAATGTTCTGTTTCCACAACATTTGGTCTTGTACACTGCCTTTACTATTTTCCCACCACATAAGGTGATAATCTGGGCTGAGCTTGGCGGGGCTTAAAAAGTCTCAGATGAGTATTCCTATGAGTGCAAAAATGTGCACGTTCATTTTGCTTCAGTTGTACCAACAGACACTTCTTTCTCACTCATTCTGCTAAAGTTTTTCCCTCTCTTTTCCTGATGGCAAGATGAGAGATGATCCTCTTCACTATAGGATTAAGCCAGGGATGGGGAAAGGTAGTCCTAGACCATTGTTGGCAAACCTATGGCATGCGTGCCAAAGGTGGCACTTGGAGCCCTTTCTGTGGGCACCTGACATCGCCCCTTCACAACCACCTGTTTTCAGGTTAAATTTCTGTACTGGCACTTTGTGAAAACGTAGTGGGTTTTGAATCGCAGTTTGGGCTCTCAGTCTCTAAAAGGTTTGCCATCACTGTCCTAGACAGTGGTGGCAAACCTTCGGCACTCCAGATGTTTTAGACCACAACTCCCAGAATTCCAAGCCTGTATTGCCAATGACAAAGGACTGTAGGAATTTTGGTCCAACACATCTGGAGTGCCATTCCCCAGCATTTTGAAGCAAAGGTTTCACTCAACAAAAACCTCAAGTCTTAAGTGAATTCTGCCCAAGATTGAATGTTGCATCTTTATGGTTTTCTAAGGTTGCAAATCCATGCTTGTCTTGTTTTCATATCTGAAAATTGAGAAACCTCTATTTTTAAAAATTGTATCTGTGAGCCAGTGAACATTTCTCTTTTTCAGATAGTGTGCTTGTTTGGGGGGAACCAGGCAACAATTTTTTACATTCGGAAAACCAAATAGGAATATTCCTTTGTTTTCCTTTCTCATGAAGAAGAGGTACTGCTACTTTACTGAATGGATTTCAAAATAAGTAAGAGCATTAAATGGTTTGTCTGTGTCTTTTTTGATCAATTAGTCTGTCATCTGTTCTTGTTCTATGTATATGTGGAGGGGGAGAGAAAAGGAGGGTTTACTTCACAAAGGGAGAAGACATTAATTTATGACCGAGACATTTTGTGGTAAATGAAATAAAATGAACATACAACCTTTGCCCCAAAATGGTGCTGGTTTGATTTTTGTGGTGATAGCAAGAACACACAGCAATTCCACAATAGGTTGTCCCAAGACATGGCCCCTTCGAAACAAGAAATGAGGCCATTCTTCACATCACTAATTTGAACACTGAGAAATTTAAATGTATCTCAGTGTCCCTGGGGAAGCTCATCCATGCATCAGTGAACATCATTCTGCTTAAAAAGCTCCCATTGATTTATTGTGGTGACCCAGCTCTCTTTGATATGGTAGCTTCAGCTGCTTTGCTTATTTATGTTTCTTTACACAAATTTTAAAACTCCAAAAAAAGCACCTCCTAATATGTAGTTCGTGTAAACATGCTTTTTCAGTGGAATTCTGTTTTTAGCAGATGCTTGTGAGCTTCAGGAAAACAGTGAGTGCAAGTGGTAATGGTTCTTTCTACAGGTATCCTGGGATATTTATTTATTTATTTATTTATTTATTTATTTATTTATTTATTTATTTATTTGATTTCTTGTTTAAATCTGCAAATAACATGTAATAATAGAGAATTAAAGAATTCTTTAAAAACAGAATTATTAAAACATTAATAAAATACAATTTTAAAACCCAAGAGCCAGGAAAAAATATCATTTTGCACCCCACAAAGGAATATCAGCAAAAACTGAACAATACACTGTCCACGGGCTGAACTTGGTGGTAGTGAGGGATACAGTATATCACTCCTCCCTTGGACTATGGGGGCTCTGACAGGCTGTACTGGGAGGGGCTACTTTGTCTGCTCTCCCCATTGAAACACACTGGCTAGTTGCCAGGCTGGCTACTTGGTCTTTGCCAGCATGGCTAGCCAGATTGGCCAATGGCTCACCACTGGGTCAGCTGATCACCAGGAAAGCCCAGGTAAGGGGCTAACAGTTGGGTCATTGTGTCTTGGTTTCCTAGCCTCTCTCATCTGCCCTCCCTCCCCTTGAGGAGAATGAGGTTAGCTGATGGCGTAAGGGCCGGATGAGAATTTTTGGCCGCCACTCTGATTGGCCTTGAGTGGCGGTGTGTTTTCGCCCATCCCATTCTCTTGTCTATGCGGCTCACCTTACTATCACTGGTCACAGTTGGTGGTAAGGGCAAGTGGCGGAACAGTCCCTTAATGGGAATAGTAGGTAATAGTGTTTAGTACAAGGGCTGCCCTTTAAATCCCACATTAGGCATAGAAATAGCCTAGTTGTGTAATGGGTAAATTCCCTCAGTGCCACTTGCCCTTTCAGGTCCCCCTTTTAGGAACCAACAGTAGGAGGTATTGTCCGATAAAATATTAATAATGTGTGGACCATTATTAATCCCAAAACGTGTCTCATCTCTTTATTTCAGGCTGGGTGGACAAAGGGCTCTCATATTTAGAATAAAGTTACACAATTGAGGTGCTCCTACAGGGAAAACAACAACACCTATTGCATGTCCACATCACCACAGCTTCTTAAAGGGGTGAGATACACAACAGAGCCTCTACTAAAGATCTCAAAGTGCATCTCTGGCAAGTAGAGTGAACAGCTGGATCTCAGATGATATGCAAATTTTGAAACATTAAAACACACACACATCTTCACAAGCATAAGCAGCTGACCATAATCAACCAGAATTGCACTGGATGGCCAGTTGGTTTAATTCCCTGTCAAGACAAGACAAGGGTGGCAATTGAGAGGAAGCAACCAAATGGCTGGGTGGCTGGGTGGAGTCTGGGACATGGAACTGTATTTCTGTCTTCTTGAGTACAGCAGCAGCAGCAGCAACAACAACAACAAGATTCAAGTGGTAGCAAAATATTGTGGCACGTTATGCCAGTATGAACTTTCGTGAATCAAATCAAATTTCTTCATTGGAAGAAGTGGCTTTTTAATCCACAAATGCTCACACAGACAGACATCTATCAGTCCTTAGAGTGCAACAGTCTTTTGCCTCTCCCTCCCCTTTGCCCCCTTATATTTTTCTTTAATTTCACCAACATTTTAATTTGAAATCCTAGAAGATTATTAAGAAGGTGAGTCACTGGCTTCTTCTGTTTAGATTACATTTTGGAAAAAGAAGCTCTCACAGAAACATATAGGTTCTACTTCCCATCATGACCTCTCATTCCCCAGCTTTCTATTCTGGTTTTGTCCCAAATATAAACAACAATGCTGTAGGTTGTTAAATGGAAAAAGAGGAGGAAAAGCCCCCTCCCTCTTTGCTAACACAGATCTATGCAAATGACTTCTGCTGAAAGAATTTGCAGTTTACTCTGTACAATGTTTCACCTAAGTGCTTTTTGCCAGGGCAATTTATTTCTATGTGGGATTCCAAAGAACTGTTGTGGGTCATATTTCCTCATTTCTTTTGGCCTCATTAGATAAAAAGCAACTGGACAGGGAGAAGAATTGATTATAGTCTCTATATTGCACACTTCTGCAATTCAATGAATTTCAACTACTCTCGTTTAGACCCCATAAGAGCAATCATAAATATAGAACAGGAAGGGGGCTACAGCTAGAGGTGATAAAAATGATTTTACAGCCTTCTGAAGTTGAGAACTATCTATATTTTCAAATAGAAGAGCATAAGAAAAACTCTGCTGGATCATTCCAAATTCCTATCTAGCTGTGCAAGCTGTGTTCGTGTAGTTCGCCAATCTAGAAATCTCAGAATTCCCTAAGTTGGAGCCATGACAGTGAAAATGGTATCAAAACATTAGACCTCTGTACTGTTAATACACACTATTCAACATGGTATGCCAGTAACATATCCAGTGTTGCCCAGCTTAGAATCTCATTACTTATACTCCCTCACCTGCACTCGTATCCCCCCACACTTTTTTTCTTCCTCACTTCATCCTGGTATTCATTCAGTCCATTGCCCAGCCCAATGTAAAATGTCAATGGAAATGGACCTTCCTGTTCAGAAGGTTAGCAAAGCTGACTTTACAGTTGCATCTATCCATTTATTATACTTACAGCTAAAACAATTGTCTTTTCCACCTGGATTGTCTGCAATTTGTTTTGTTTTCATTTGTTTTTACCTCATAGCATACAATCATCAAAGCCAATACTGTATTTCAAAATATTCAGTCAATTGCACCTTTGTGTGACAAAAGCTAAAAGAATGGGTCAACTGAAGTCTAGTGGACAACAGACTACTATTTATTTATTTATTTATTTATTTATTTATTTATTTATTTATTTTTACAACTTATATGCTACCCACTACCCAAAGGTCACAGTCAAAGCAATTAAAACAATTAAAATGTTAACATACCAATAAATAATTAAAACGATGAAAACTTTTAAATACAAGTACAATACAGTAAAAATTGCCATCAAGACCCACCAACAATGTTATACCAGTTAAAAACCTTCAAGAACAGGAAAGTTTTTGTCTGGCACTGAATTGTCATCAATGTCAGCGCCAGGCAGATCTCACTTGGGAGGGCATTACATAGCCTGGGGGCAGCTGCCGAAAAGGCCCTATACCTACAAGCCATCCTTTTCACCTCCTTGAGGGATGTCTCTTTCAGGAGGGCCCCCTGTCTGGATCTCAATTGCCAGGTAGGTTCATATGGAAGGAGGCAGTCCTCCAGGTATCTAGGTGCTAAGCTGTTTAGGGCTTTATATGTCAAAACAAGCACTTTGAATTTGGCTCGGGCAACAACTGGTAACCAATGCAGGTTGTACAAAATCGGCATGATGTGATTCCTGGCAGCCCCTCCACTAATGATTCTGAACCAGTTGCAATCACTGAACCATTTTCAGAGACTGCTGTATGTGAAGCACATTGTAGTAATCAATATGGGATGTTACCAGTGCATACACAACTGTCATGAGGCTCTGCTCATCCAGGTAGGGCCACAGCTGGTATATTTTCCACAGCAGAAGAAAGGCACCCCTGACGACTGAGTCCACCTGAGCTTCCACCAGGGTCCAGGAGCACCCCCAAACTGTGGACCCTGTCCCTTAGGGGGAGTGCGACTCCATTGAGAACAGGAAGATGGCCCTCTAAACTGTCTGGCAGAGCACCCAGTAATAGCACTTCCAGCTTGTCTGAGCTGAGTTTCAATTCATTAATCCTCATCCAGTCCACTATCTGGTCCAGACACGAGTTCAGCACAGAAACCGACTCACCTGGATTGGTGGAAAATGAGAGGTAGAGCTGAGTATTGTCAGCATGTTGCTGACTCTTCAGCCCAAACCTCCTGATGGACTCTCCCAGCAGTTCCATGTAGATGTTAAATAGCATGGGAGATAGTATTGAGCACTGTGGAAACCCATGATGTCCCCCAGCATCACCTTGTTCAGACAGGAAGGAGTGGAACCACTGCAAAGCAGTGCCTCCAACTCTCAATCTGGCAAGCTTATCCAGAAGGACACCAAGGTTGACGGTGTCAAAAGCCGCTGAGAGGTCCAAAAGTATCAACAGGGTCACACTTCCCCTGTCTTTCTCCCAGCAAAGGCCATCGTACAGGGTGACCAAGACAGTTTCTGTAACAAAACCCAGCCTGAAACCTGATTGAAATGGATCCAGAAAATCCGTTTCATCCAGTAGCACCTGGAGTTGGCCGGCCAACACCTGGACACTACTCCAACACTTTGCCCAAATAAAAGAGGTTCACTAGTGGCCAGTAGTTAACCACCAACCCTCAGTCCAAGTTAGATCCTTTAAGGAGTGGTCTAATTACCACCTCTTTCAAGGCGGCAGATACCACTCCCCCTCTCAAGGAGGTGTTCACAGTCTCCTGGACCCAGGTGCGAACCCCCCTGAGAGATCTTTCAGTTAATCCAGAAGGGTAAGGGTTGAGAGATATACAGACCCAAACACCCTGTCCACATCCTCGGGTCTCAACAATTGAAACTCTTCCAATAGCACTAAGCACAGCATACTGGATACATCCCCTGATTCTGCACTAATGGTGGAATCCAATTCATTGTGAATCTGAGTGATTTTTCCCTGAAAGTGTACAGCAAACTCATCACAATGAGCTGATGAGTGCGCCAGGACTTCCACTGTATCTCTCTGTTGAAGAAAATTCTACTCAAAACAGCTCTGCTGGACAGCACTCTGGGGAAGCAGTACAGTTGGTGAAATATTGCCTTTTTGGCAACCGTATCACTACAGAATAGGACCGATAATGGGCTCTAAGCTGTATTCAATCAGACTCACAGTGATATTTTCTCCACCTGCACTCCAGCTATCTCCACTCCCGCTTAATTGCCCGTAGCTCAGGTACAAAGGAGCCGTACGGGTTCTGTGAATAGGGAGAGGGTGCTTAGGTGCAATCATGTCAACTGCCTGGGTCATTTCCCTATTCCATAGGGTGAACTGAGCTTTGACAGGAGCACTGATAATATCAGACAGATAATCCCCCAGAGCTTTCAGGAAACCATCTGGATCCATTAGTCTCTGAGGTTGGATCATCTTAATAGATCTCCCAACCTTGCAGAGGGTAGAAGAAGCTAATAGTCTAAAATTGACCAGAAAATGGTCTGACCATGACAATGGGGTTAAAGCCAACTCCTCTACATCCAAACCACCATCTTCCAGTCCCACTGAGAAGACCAGGTCTACAGTATGACCTTTCTCATGTGTTGGGCTGATGACATGGTGAGACAGCCTCATGGTTGTCATGGCACCCATGAAGTTCTGAGCTTCCCCAGTCAAGGCAGCCTCAGCATGGATGCTGAGGTCCCCCAGCACAGCACCAACAGTCTGGGGGTCCTCAATACCAGGTTCGAGACCACCTCCATCAGCTCAGGCAGGGAGACTTTTCGTATGCTGCAGGGTGGTCGGTGCACAAACAGAATCCCCAATCTGTCTCGTGAGCCGAACACACAATACAGGCCCTCCAGACCCCTTCCCAAGGAGATAGGGCAAGGGGTCAAGGAGATAGAACTCCTATAGACTATAGCAACTCCGCCTCCCTGATCCTACGGGCAACAATGGTGCTGAACTGAGTACCTTGTTTGTATGCAGAAAGAAATGATCTCATCATTGCAGTTGAGCATTATTAAAACTAATTATTCATGGGCCTGCCCAATTTTGGCTCTGGGGAGGTCCATTTCAAGATATAAGGGATCCAGGCATTTAAGTTTGTAAGCAGTAGTGTCCATGCAAAAGTATGTATTTCTAGCTGTAACTAATTCAGAGATATTTTTGAGAAACCACCCAACCAATCAATAAACAAGCTTTCTAAATATTTATTTCATACCACTTAGAAGGAAAGGATCTTTTAGCTGAAGTGTATCTGACACAACAGATGGTACAATAGAAGAAACCAGCAAATGGCTATGTACTAAAAGTTAATTATCATTAGCGCCAGTGAGACGCTTGGGGAATTAATACTGAGGTATAACTAACCCAAGTTATTTATGTTACTCACTTGGTAATCTGCGCAAACTTTCATGTTTATAACTATTAGTGTTTTTTTTAATAATCTTTCAGGACAAACAAATCTATGAAAATATATATGACATACTCATCTGTAGAATCCAGATGGTATCCTTTTGAAATTTCTTATAGAAATGAAAACTATGATATCTAAGATTCTTATATAATCCCCTCTAAGATCTTGTTCTCACTGTTACATATAACATATGTAGAATAAAGCCATGACATTTAAAGTCCTATCAAATTCTGTACATAGATATGCTCTAAGTTACATTATATAAAGGCCAAAATCCAGTTGCACAAATTACATCTGTTGAAGGGTGATGAGATAATTTTTCAGTAATTAAAGAGTTTCTGCTTTGTTCCATGGCTTGTCCAACTCATGTGCAGTCAGTTCGATTGTTGAAGAGCTGTGAAAACCCCAGGACAGAAGGAGGAATTCTATAATTATTGAAAATCTTCCACTCCCCGTGATGTCATGTTCCTTCTGTAGACATAACTTATAAAACTAGATTTTGAGCAAAATATATTCACCATAAACTAAATTATGGCAAATTATTTAACCACTATGGTGCAGTGGTTAAATGCCTGTACTGCTGGTAAAACTGTGCTCACGACCTGGGGGTTCAATCCCAGGTAGCAGGCTCATGGTTGACTCAGCCTTCCATCCTTCCGAGGTCAGTAAAATGAGTACCCAGCTTGCTGGGAGGGCAATGTGTAGCCTGCATACTGCAATTAAACTGTAAAACTGCCCAGAGACTACTTGAAGTGGTATGGGGCAGTACATAAACAGAACACTTTGCTTTATCTGCTTCTGCTTCTGCTTATGATGGTCAACCTTTTCAATATTTTTGTAGAGTGACTGTAGCATTTAATTACTTGTTGAGTTACAAATATTAGAGTTCCTTCTTAAGAAATGTAGCTGCAATGGAGGCTAATGAGGGCGTACATGAGACCACAAATGGAACTGATTACTTTTTTAAAAAAAACAATAAACATCTATTGCAAATGCTTGTTGACTCTCTTCAAGAACTCTAAAAGGTTATTGTGGTAAGATTAATTTTTTTCAGAAGAAATGATTTTATATGTGCACTAATTTTAAGGTTAATACTGCTCTACAGATATTCAGAAGGAAAAAAGTTTGAGCTGACAAGCTTGCAATTTATAAATAGTTTTTAACAGAAAAAATACATAGCATCCCTCAGTTGTAGCCAGCTTCAGTCTTGGATCTAGATGATATTCTTTTCTCACCAATGTTCGCTTCTGTTTATCAAATTCATTTCTTGGAAATGTCCTTTAAGGAACGAGCACCTATTTAACATCTTCTGTAGTAAGCACAGATGAAAACAGCCCATTCAACTCCTCTGGAATTTCCTCATCCCTCACTTAATATGCATCTGTGAAGGTGTGCATATTTATACTATCCCCGCCCTTCTATCCTACCATCCAGCCTTCTAAACAATGAAGCAACGGCTCTGTTTGCCTGAGTTGTGACTCTGTTTCCTGGTCATTTGTTTTCCTCATTTAAACAGAAGCAGTTCCTCACTTCATAAACCATCAATAAGAGGGGAAGCAACACCACTTTACCAGCGCTTACATTAAGTGCTCTTCCCTGGAAGGGTTTAGCAATTCGTTTCTGGAAAACAAATTTGGTCAGTCACTTTCTTACACCAATATTTAATCATGAACACGCCCTCCATGCCCATGGATGCTGATGTGGCTTGTCCTCAAGACCTGATGCCAATAACAGCAAGAACACTTAGGGCCTTTTTACACGACCCCTAAGATCCGCTGGCCACTTAAATTCGGACCAGAGATCTTAGGGGTTCGTCGCTCTTCGGGCGTTCCCACCCCCCTCTGCACTTCCTGGTTGCTGGCTGCCTGAGGGAGGGAGAAAAAGGAAAGAAAAGAATGCCGCTCACCTCGTTCTGCCTCTTGTCTCTGTAAAAGTAGCTCTTAAAGGGGCAGGAGTCAAAAAACAACAAACAGAAGCTAGGAGAGCCCTGCACTCACTATCGTTACACCGGATCAAATAATTTTCACCTCCAAAAAGCAGGTACCTGAAAGCTGCGCTGGGACGCGCTAAAGTGGGCGGGGTCGCACTTAATTTCCTGTTAACTCCGGAGCTGGTGGGTAAACATTTTTAAGCTCCGGAGCTGGGAGCCATTTGCCCTGGAGTTTAGGGGTCGTGTATAAACGCCCTTAGAACGAGGACCATACCCAAATAGTTTTCCTTAGGAAATTGCTCTTAATTTCAAATGCTGATACTTTCCATCGCCAAAATGTGAGTTTAGAATTCTGGGAAGAAGTGAAGATTTTCTTTTAAATCTATGCCCTCAGAGAAACAATTTTAATGCCATTAATTAGGATGGACTCCAACAGTGGGCAGAATGAGGGCAGCATTGTGAAATTCAAATACTGAGAAGCATGGGATGGAAAGAGTGGAAGAGTCAAACTACTACCTACCTTGTGACCCTTGTGACCTTTTTTTACCTGTCTTCTTATCAGTGCTGAAGTGAGGGTTATCATCCTGGTCAACTTTTTACATGGAAGGAAATGTGGCCAGGTTGCCTTTTTCATAACTCAGCAAACTGGACCACCAGTTGCCCGTGAACACAAAGTTAGCAATGGAAAGCAGTGAGGTGTAAAGGAATTAAGCAAAGATTTTGCTTGAGATGGCCTGTGCCAAGATCCTGCTAGCTTACTTTTTAAGGGTAAGAAGTATGTTGGCCAATGTGTGGGGTACTTAGAGTAGTGCTGTTCTGATCTTGCACAGGCGGGGTAAAATACTCTAAAATAAATAAATAAATAAATATGTTTCAATGAAAGATAATTTCTCATGCAAGCTGCAGAATGGTGTGGGCAATGGATCTGGTCCTCAGAGTTGTTTAGAATGGGGTGCCATCTGGGATCTGATCTATCTATGAATACCCTGTTACTGGATCTGTTGCTGGAAGAAACACTACCAGCTGCAGATCTATGTTCACAGTGCTGCAGGTATGCCAGGAGCATAGCTTTTGGTCACTTATAGAGGTGTTTTTCTACTCTACAGTATATACAGGCATGCCTTACTATTGAGGCGGAGTTTGGAAAGTTACTTTAAAGATGAATCCATAACTGAGCTGCCACATAACAATGCAGTGAGGCCCAAAGCAGTTGAGTTATAGATGGCCTTTGACTTTTTAAAATATTTATTTGTCCTAGAAATAACTTTTCATGTTGCACCATCATATCTTCAGCTCTTCAGCTGATAGGAAACATTACTCTGTGCTTTCTGGGGTTTTTTGAAAATTGTAGTAAAATAATATAACTCTGCTCCTTTCTGTTCAAGAGGTTAATGATTGTCAGTAGAGATGGGCACGACTTGAAAAAAATTTTTTTCGAGTTGTCGTTAGTCGGGCCAGTCCCATTTCGGGTCGTTTCCGGTTTTCGCGAAAATTCGCAAAATTAGTCGGTTTTTTCGTTTTTTCGTTGTCGTTAGTACTGGTTTTTTTTGGGGGGTAGCGGGCTCCTGGAGGCACCTCTGTGGGGTGGGTGCCTCCTCTGGCCCGCTATAAAGGGAAAGTGGGCTCCTGGAGGCACCCGTGGGTGCCTCCTGCCACTAGGAAGGGGAAGCAGGCTCCAAGAGACACCCCTCTACATGGGGGTCTCCCTTCCTCACCTGCTGCTGCTGCAAAATGCTATGCAATAGCCATATGGATATTGCATAACATAATGTGCAGACAGTGAGACCAGTATGAGAGTGATAGGGTCATACCCGCCCTTCACAAGGCTCTGGCACCACCATGTCTCACAAAGAAGGGAATTGTACTTGCTGCGTGTAGTGCAATGCAAGCAAGTAGATCTGGCTTTAAGGTGGCTTAGTGCAAGAGCTAGGGTTAGGCTAGTGACGGGTAAGGTTATGGTGGGCTAGTGGGTTGCACCTCTGGGTGCCTCTCTGACCCACTAAGAAGACAGTCTGTGACGTATGGGTACGGAGTCAAGGGTTAGGGTTAGGGCTAGGGCAGGTTTTAGGGGGCTTTTTGGCACATCCCAGAAGTCTCCATGGCCAAGTGGCCATGCGACTGGTGGGATGGCTCCAGAAATTTGCATGGTTGTCCACTCCCACATGGCTGGCCACTTGGCCAGCCCATCATTGCGCACTGCGCAGGTGTAAATAAAATAAAATAAAATAAAATCAATGGAGGACAGAGGAGGAGAGGAGAGACATTTTGTTGCAAGAAAAAACCCACTGCTACTGTGAAAAATCTGGCAGTTTATAAATTTTCGCGTGTTTCTGTTGTGCTTGTGTGTTTTTGGACCACGATTTCAAAAACAATATTGCGTTCGCCGCCCCATTTTGGATCCCCCGCCCGCACCGCATGGCATGGCGATGGCGACTCGCGAGTCCGGCTGCCCAGGACGGGGGGGAGGCAGGACCCCCCCTCCAGAAACCACCCCTCCGGTAGGTGCCCTGCGCCCTTAGTCAAGCAGGCATTTTTCCGCCTGCTTTTTTGGCCCGGGAATGGGTGGGGGGAGAGTTTAAAAGTTTTTTCCTGTGCCGTCCGTGCCGCTTGCTTGCGCTTTAATTGCGGCGGCCAGCGGCCGGCGAGACTGGGCTTTTTGCTGGCTGCGAGCCTGCGGCAAGTCCCACCAGAGCAGCCGAGGACGGGGGATGAGGGGGGAGGCCGGGGACCTCCAGAAACAACCCCTCTGGTAGGTGCCCTGAGGCACGGCAGGCATTTTCCCGCCTGCTTTTCGGCCGGGAACCGGGTTTTTTTAACTTTTAAAAACTTTTTTTCTGTGCCGCGTGTGGCATCGCGCGATCTCGCGATGCAAGTAACGAGCACGACAAATCAGGCCAAAATTGTTCGTTCGTCGGTTCGAGCTCGAAGTCTGGGGGAGTAATTCCCGTTACCGTTTCCATAGAGTAACGGAACCGAGTAACGGAAACGGAAACGGGAATACCGCTAAGTCGTGCCCATCTCTAATTGTCAGCTCTTCAGGGCTGACTTTCTTGATACTTCTGTCTCTGTCTTTATCATTCCCACTGTGATCAGGAAGGGGATGTAGGTACTTGAACATGCATCAGACACATTAGGTTGAAGGGCAGCAGAACTTCTGCTCAGAAACTGACACTCATGATCCCCTCACATCTCAAAAAGTTCAATTTTCTAATGAGAGAATATACACAGAGACCCTCTTCAGGCTGGCCCTTGGAAACGTTACTGCCTTCTGTCCTGCCCCTAAAATCTTTGGATCCTATGTTGGGAACAGAAAGTAAATCCTTTCAAACTCTCTTTCAGAAATTCTCCAGGAAGAGTAGAGAACAGGAACATGAGGCCAGCACATGAGACGAGAGGACATTTCGGTGATGCCAATGCCCATGGTTGCTGTTTGAGGCTCAGTCATAATGCCTTGACAGGTCTAGTCTGTAGCTCTCATCCCAGTGCTAATACTTCTTCCCACCAGGTATGATGGGCTATGGCAACTATTTACCACAGAATGTGGGTGTGCATGGCTTCATTGTTAAAATAACTCACAGTGAGTAATCTGTTTAAGAAAACATTCTTTGGATTCACACAGGTGCAGAATTAAGGTTTATATCAATTGAATGTTTTGAATAGTTTTTGTAACCTAGAAAGCCCTTTCTAAACAATCCCTTGATGCTTGAAATTGAAACTGCCTTTTCCCGTGAACTTGGTGTCCGTTGGGCGACTTCTCGTTTCATGGTTTTTGAATAGGTGGACTGAAACTGCTAGGCTTTGTGAGCATTAAAAGGGTTCTCAAGACCTATTCTTTACAGAAGGTATGGATTCAATGGCATGCTTCAGAGCTCATTTCACTGGGCAGCATAGAAGAACATGGCTTAATCTGGATATTCAGAGGCTCAAGACGATATCTGCAAGTTAATCTGGGAGCATATTGGCTAACTTTAATTTTGAACTTTAGATTTTTACACTAATATTGCAATCTAGATTTTTTAGTTTACACACACACATATAATCCCATTTTGGGGTGGTGGTGGTCATGTATTGCTTGTAGATGTGGTGGGATACTCAAGGTAACATAGAAAGGGATATATAGTACACAGCATTAAAAACAAAAACAAGATGAAAAGCAGCAAGTATAGCATGAAGCCACAGCATATCCCTGGCTTGGAAAATCTGGAATTTTTGATTACAATCCCCAGATTCCTCCAGGCAGTACAACCACTGGTATCCACCATGCATATTATATAAACATTAGAGAAATCCATCCCAAATAGATATCAAAAGTCTTTTTTTAAATGAGGTATTTTTTGCTCATAATGTTCAAACACAGTGTTAGGACCAGCATATTTGAAGCAAGTTGTTCAAGTTGAGAAGTCTGTTACTTCTTAAGAGCCACTTGTCTGGCTTCAGAAATTGATGGTTCAAAGGACAATCATCTGGAGAAATCTGAACCGAATTCCAGCATATTGTTGGGTTTAGGTATTTGGTTTTTTAAGCAAATTGTGCACAAGACAGTGAAAATATTCTATTATACATAGACAGATCCTCTTGTGACTTCTCACAATTAATTAAAACAATTAATTCATCAGGCTATATCTAGAATCTCTCCATTTCCAGAAACTGTATCCTCTTATGTCTGTTTGAAAGAACTGAACAGATTTCTCTTGAATCAAAATAGGACAGTGGTCTTCTAAAAACCACAGATTTTTGCTCAAAATGATGGATAACATCTATGCCCCCTCACTTCAGAAAGCAAGATGTGGACACTGTAAATTTGCAGGGAACAGATTTTGGCTCACATCATTAAGAGCAGGAGTTGATTAATAATGGAAAATTATGTCTCAGGTAATGGTCTTTCCCTCCCTGGAGGTATATAAGGAGAGACTAGATGGACATATCTGAAGGATACTGTGGTTGTATCCAGCTTTGTGCAAGTTCAGTTGAGGTACACACTTCCCAAAAAAGGTCTCTCCTGATGGGCTTAGCACCAAAGCCAGCTCATAATGGGATAAATGAGTTTGGACCCTGTCCATTTAGCACTTTGTAGGTTAAAACCAGTACTTTGAACTGGGTCTGGATTGTTCCCCCCCCCTTAAAGCGAAGGTGAAACTGACATGAATTTTGCATTCGCAAAGGGGATTAACCAATGATGAACTAACAAATTGTCACATAATATACCATATGCAGTTAAAGGTTCCCCCCAACAGTTGTCATTTCTGACTCTAGGGGCCAGTCCTCATGTCCATTTGTGAGCTAAAGAGCCAGAGTCATTTCTGACTCTAGGGGCCAGTCCTCATGTCCATTTGTGAGGCCAACATGACTAAATGTGCAATCCAGCAGAACTTCATGTAAAGGAACCATAATCAGCTTCCTCAGAAATGGCAAATTTCAGAAGATAAAATATTAGTTGCAAATGGCTTGAGCAGTTTAGACTTTTTGTCATAGGAGTTTTCATTGCATGGAAAAGCTCTTTAGATAAAAGGTTTTGATTATCTGTTTCTAATGGACTGGACATTCGACCATTTACCGTAAGTAGTCCATAAATATAAACAGTTCTCCATACAGTAACTTGGTTTTAAAAACACACATAATTTCTCCACTTTTTGTGCTCAGTTTAGCAGAAAGGAATTGAGTGAACTCTGTGGAATTTGCTAAATAATCTAGCTGCTAATATTTGAATGTATCAGGTGGCCTCACCTTGTTAAAAATATGAGTATGGGACATGTCAGTGAGAAGATGGGATAGAGAGTATATCGCAGTCTTTTCTTCTTCTTTTTTCTACATAGAAAAGCTAGTCACACCAGCTGAACTTGTTACCTCAGGCTCATTTCAGTGTTGGATGAATCATCTTTCTAGGCAGAAAGGAAGAGGCTTGTCTTCAACCTTTTGTCCTCTTAAGAGATCCCAGTTGACAAATGGATTGCAAGTGCTTTGCACTCTCCCAACCATCGTTCTTTATTCTCCTTTTTCCCTTTATTTTACTGCTCATTTGAAGAATAATCCGTGCTTCGAGTATGGTAGCTCTATGTGTCACAAGTGATTTGGAATACATAAAAGGAAGATGTTATTAATCCTTAACTATGAACTGCCCTACAAGAGAGCGAGTCCCCAGAGAAATGCCACAGACGCTTGAATTATTTCCAGTAAAAAACAGGCCTCATTTCTGGATGTCATGCTTGGAAAAGTATTTTTAATGCCACGTTCGTTTCTGGTTGATACCGTGTTAAAGAAGGTGACACTAACTGAATTGATCCCATTGTTGTTACTTGTTAAAAGTGTTTGTTTTATAAAAGCTCATTATGTCATTTGTTGCATTATTTATTACATTTCCATTACTTTTTTAAAATTTAATTTGGGCATCTGGATTCAGGCCTGAAATCAGAAGCAAACCCAGACTGTGGAGGCAATTCATCAGAGGGGTGGCAGCCCCATCCAACACAGCTGGAATTTATATATTTACACTTTTGTAACTGGGTGAAATAACTAATCATGGTTCAGGGCCTCATCATATATAGACCATTTGAATTCTTTCTTTTCCTGGCTGGGATCCACCTGGCTGCCAGTTCAATTGATATACTTCTTTTTTTAAAAGTGTTTAAATTTTTGTTCAAAAGCTGGGGGACAAATTTAACAATAATCTGTTCAAAAGCAGAGACAATGGGTACAATCAGAACGGTATTGGCTAAATGAAACGCCAGTAGACTTCTGTGGTGTAAAAATATAAAAGAAAAGACAATGATGATTACTAATCTTTTTTTTTTTTTTAAAAAAAGATGGGGCAAGGCTGGCTGCCATGCAATGGCCATGATGTCCCAAACCCTGAACCTGTTTGAAAAATGAATCTATTGGCAGCAACATTCACATGCACAAAAACCTTTAAGGATCAAAGCAATAGTGGGATTGGATTATTTTTAAAAAGCTATGCCGGCAAGATGGAACCCCCACCCCCAACTGGCTGGCCAAATGAATCAATGTTGCCCAAGTGTTGTGTGAATGGAAGTTTATAGACTGTTTCGGATAACAGCAGAACTGATATAACTGGGTTTCTTTTGCCACATGTGGCTGCACCATTATTCCAACTGATTATTATCAGGTTCTGCAGTACTCCAGCAACTAAAACTATGTAGTTACTCAAATTAGATTACCCCTGTTGGGATAATTGCAACCTTTGCATATTGCCTTTCAGAGGTTTTGGCTGGGGGACCTCCTGGGCTGGATTGTTTGAGAGTCATAGCAGCCCAGTAAGGATCCTCAGAGCCAAAATCTCTTAAAGGTTGAAATAATTCCAAGAATTCTTGTTCACAGGAATTTCATGCCAACACTGTTTTCAGTAGGATGTATCCAACTTTATTCTCTCTCTCTCTCTCTCTCTCTCTCTCTCTCTCTCTCTCTCTCTCTCTCTCTCTCTCTCTCTCTCATTCTGCTTAACCTATTGTTTGGGTCTTTGATGTTGTCCTTTGTCAGCATATAATCATTTGGATGATGTTTACTGTGACTGGCGTAGAAGCCAACTTAAAGTTTCCATTGCATGCTTCATACGTTATTGATCATTCATGTGTGTGGCTGAGATTTTGACAGCAGCTTTTATCTCCTTTAATCTGGAGTCTCGTTGCAACTGGAATTAACGGCAAAACACAGACATAGGCTATCTAAGCATATGTCTGGGTCTTTTCCTAGGCATTTGATGCAAATGAAACTGAGTAACATAATATTTACTATGCAAGGTTTCTGGTATGTAAAGTGGCTACTGGCTTAAAAAAAACCCCAACCCTCAGCGTTCTGAGTTGGTTTGACATTTGTTTCTAGCTTAGCTCTTTGTTAAGCGAACAGCACCTCAAGTGCCAAGAAATGGCAAGGAAAACAGCAACTGGTGTCATTTAAGCACAGTAGCTCAATTATGACAGGCTCCCTAGATGTATCAGGTTATCAACCTGAGCTTGGAAAAGTTATTCTCCAGACTACAATTCCAGGCTCTTCCAGCCTTTACGGTTGAAACAATCCCCATGATTAGAGATGGGCACGAATAAAAAAGATGGCATTTTGTTTCTCGTTTGTCGTTTAGGGGGTCCTTTTCGGTTCGTTTCTGTTTTTTGTGAACTTTTGCAAAAAATTCATTTTTGTTTTCATTTGTTTCGTTACCGTTTTGTTACCATTTATTTCAATTTTTGTGATTTTTTTTAGCATTTAAAGCAGTTCACTGTATTGCCGTAACAAAAATGAAACACACGACAAAATTTCCGGTGTTTCTGTTCGTTTCGTTTCATTTTAGAGACAAAATTTGTTTGTCATTTTGTTGCATAATGAAACAAAAAAACAAAAACGGAAACAAAAAATTGTTTGTTTCGTTCCCATCTCTACCCATGATTTTTAGTTCTCCAAGCAAACTTTTAAAGGCTTTGCTGTTAGCTTTACAAGGTGAACTCCCTCACATCTGTTTATCTTGCCTTGTAGTGTCTACATCCACCCTATCAAAGGCCAAGAAAAAAGGGTACCTGCCCACCAATTCTAGGCCTGACTGTGGAGTCTCCATCCCAAATGGAAACCCTAACCCTAATCCTATTCCTGTGCTCAGTGTCTGCAGGGGGGGGGAAAGCATGCAAAACTTAACCTTTCCCAAAGATCTCCATCCACCATAGGGCTCCTCATGGATGCATTGGGCCTCTGGTGTTTTGGTAGCTTCTGGAATATGGCAAGTTAGCCCAACCAAAGATTGTCTTCTCAGATCAGCTGTGATGCCCATTCAGGATCTCAGGGTGAAGATGAATTGTTCACCTGTTATGTGATCCTTTGATTTAGAAGTCCCAAAAGTCAAACCTTCTGCACATAGTTCCTGTGGTCCAACACTGAACTCTACTGCCTTCTTCAGAGAAGAACATCAACTGAGATAAAGGGAATATAAATATACTGTGTATATGTGTATATGGATTGCAAATAGGGCCTCTCAGAGCTCAAATGCAGCCAGGACCATTTCACATTGCCTCCTCTTCATTTTAGGCAGAGGGTAAAAATGTTTTAAAGAATGGACTGTACATTTCATATTCAAAGAATACAGTATGAGACTCAGAGGAGCCCCGATCTCCATGAGGTGAACCCTGGACCAAATTACACTGCTGTTCTCCACCATAGTACCTTACTGCCAACTAAAATTCTTTCTAGTGATGAGTGAATTGGCCTTGTCTTAAGTCTTCATTTGCTCACCAAGTTATGAACCCAACATTCCAGATTTGGACCAAAGCTTTCCACTACTATAAACCTTTAAGTAATCACAGGTTTAAGGTTATAATAATATGAAAAAGTCCAACAGCTTTTAAGCCAAATTCTTCAGTCCTTTTATTTATTATTTATTTATTTATTTATTTATTTATTTATTTATTTATTTATTTATTTATATGCTGCACACTACCCATAGGTCTCTGGGCATCTTACAGTTAAAATGGACAATTAAAACAATTAAAATGTCGAAGTTAGGTTCTTAAGAAGTAGATGACTTTCCAAGAAGTAGGGAGGAATGGTGACTGCTGAGAGCTTTCCAAACTGGGTCAGAATTGTCCTTGGAAATTGTGCTATGTGATCAAGCAAAATTGTTCCCTTAATATTTAAAGAGGAAAATGGCAAAGCCACTCACATTGACAAGGAAACACATGTAACTATGCAGGCCATGCTGGGCAGATTTAGAAAAACAAATCTTTCTATTTAATTATTAAAAGTATGCAGAGTTGTTGGATCAATTCAAGGGTCATGATACCCTTCCTCCAGAATTACAAAACATTACAGATTTACTTACAAGAGAGTTGAATTCTGAATGTTGGCACTTTCTTAGGCAGTTTGCTCTACCATTTCAGCTTAAATTCTGAAGACCAATGACATCATGCAGCTGCTTTTGTATGTGAGATTTTTGTATACCGTAATGGAATATGACAAGATGGGAATGATTGCATTCCCTGGATATTTTACCAAAATGTCCTATAAGAATCAGCATTTCCAACAATGATCAATCTACACCAGTGGTGGCGAGCCTTTGGAACTCCAGATGTTTTGGAACATAACTCCCATTGTCATTGGCAATCTAAGCTTGGAATTCTGGGAGTTGTGGTCCAAAATATCTGGACTGCCAAAGGTTCACCACCACTGACCTAAACCATGGGAAACTTGCTTTCACGGCCTGTTGTAAGTTCTAGAATCAACTCATCAACATGATCTGTGGTCGGACTGACTGTGAGGGACTAGAGAGTTGTTCATCACTCAGAAGAGGGAAGTTGCTGAACTCTGAGTATATTAATAATTCTGCAGACGTGCTGGTAAATTTAGAAATCCATATACAGTACGTGATCAGTTTTATGTACAGATTTTTGTCCCTAATAAAGATAAACATCCTGTAGGTGGCACATACTGGATATATAGATCCCTGCTGGTTTTCTACCATGCCTATTATAACATGAAATTTGGAGCTCATATGGCAGTGGAGATATCACTGGGTTTCACTGTTGCATACCTGTGGTTTGTGGCATGTTTTGATACCAGTGCCCTGGTGTTTGAACCAGCTGCCTAGGTCATAAAAAGGCATATGTTTCTTGTAGCCATCCAGGCTTTGTGGCTTGATCAAAAGACACATCAGCTGCTTAGAATTTGGTTTGTAAACCAATATTAGGTTCTTGCTTTTCAAGTCGTGGCACAAATGCCCCAACTGTCTTTACTGTCTCAGAAACTACTCATTTGGGTCACAAAGAAGTTCTTGGAGAGGATGCAGGAAGGAGCAGAGGAAGGAGGAAGCCAGTTATGTTTATGACACCACCTTGAATGCAATGGTACAGTCTTGTTTGATCAGAACAGTAAAATACTTGATGCCAATAAATAAAAGCCAAAGGGCGTTTATACACGACCCCTAAACTCCGGGGCAAATGGCTCCCAGCTCCGGAGATTAAAAATGTTTACCCACCAGCTCCGGAGTTAACAGGAAATTAAGTGCGACCCCACCCTCTTTAGCGCGTCCCAGTGCAGCTTTCAGGTACCTGCTTTTTGGATGTGAAAATATTTGATCCGGTGTAAGGATAGTGAGTGCGGGGCTCTCCTGGCTTCTGTTTGTTGTTTTTCTGCCCCCCCGCCCCTTTAAGAGATCTGAATGCTGCCGGGAACAGAACGGAGGTAAGCCGGCATTCTTTTCTTTCTTTTTTCTCCCTCCCCTCAGGCAGCCAGCAACCAGGAAGTGTGGAGGGGGTGGGGACAGAGGAAGAGCGACGAACCCCTAAGATCTCTGGTCCGAATTTAAGTGGCCAGTGGATCTTAGGGGTCGTGTAAAAAGGCCCAAAGTCTGGGTCAAACTGTCTCCTCTCATGATAGGGAGACAAGCCAAGGGTAGTTAATTGTGCTTCCTTACTTTTGCTTAACAGCTGCCACATCAGAAATATATTGCGGAACCGGAATGCCTACAATAGCAAAGTTACAGTGGGACTGCATTATTTATGAATCTCTGATCCCAGGGTTTCCTTAAATCTTTAAACAGAGAGTTTTCTTCTTTTGATATAAGTGGGAAGGGATTAACAACAGACATAGACTGGGGAACATTGTTATTAAATAGGAGGCAACAAAACCCAACTCTGTAGGCCCTTCTTGCAAAAGCAATGTACCAAAAAGAACCATATATATGTTTGCTAATGCATCATGTATGCACCTGCATGTGTGTGTGTGTGTGTGTGTGTGTGTGTGATGTGGTTTATAGTCACATCCGGCTTATGGTGATCCTAATAGTATTTTCAAGGTAGGTCGGATATTTGAGCACTGGTTTTACCAGAATCCTTCTGGAGTGTGGTGGCTCAGTGGGCTAGAAACTGTCAGCTGCAAAATTCAAATCCCGGGTGCCACACAGTGGAGTGAGCTCCCGCTGTTAACCCCAGCTCCTGCCAACCTAGCCGTTCGAAAGCATGCAAATGCATGTAAATAAATAGGTACCAGTGTAAAAAGTGGAAAGATCAACAGTGTTCCATGCATGGAAATGTGTTCGGCTATGCCGGCCACATGGCCCTGGAGTTGCACAACAGTGACTCCTTGGCTTAGAAATGGAGAAGAGCACCACCCCTAGAATTGGATACAACTAGCACACAGGGGAACATGTGTGAAGGAACCTTTACCTTTGCCTTTATCTATTTTTACCAGAACCACTCCTTGGTGAATTATATGGATGGTTTGGGATTGAGCCCAACTCTTTTGAGTCCAGGTCCATCACTCTATTTACTATACCAGAGTTAGGAACAGGTAAAGCTTTGCTGACTGAGAGCTTGCTCTTTCATTTTCATTGGAAAAAATGAAAACCTGAGATAAATCAGATTTAACATATATGCCAAATCTTCAACATAATTAGTTGCTGGAAATGGATTCCTCTTTTCCACTAACAAGGCTATAGCCCCATTGCGTCATGATTGTAACTAGTCAAAGGATATTGTCACTTCTGTAACTACAATTTTTTAGTTAGTTTAAGAGTTTTGTGTAGCTAGGGCTGCTTCCTGGATGCTGTGTGAGGAAAGAACTGCTGGGTAGCTCAGTGATTTGTGCCAGAGGCTGAGAGTAGAGATGGGCATTTAATTTCGGAAGGGGTCCAGTTCCAAAATGAAACAATGGCAGAACAACTGCCAGCTGGTACTGGGATCCCCCTTCGAGAATGAAAGCAACCAGACTCTTACCTTGTTTTGGGTAGCACAGGGCTAAACTCCAATGAGGAAGCAGCCTTAGACATGTCATCTTTTACTCTCCCTAGTGCTGACCAATCAGGAGCTGTGCAGGGACATGCATCATCCCGCCACCCTGTCTGATTGGCCAGTGCCAGGGAGAGTCCGAGGTTGATTCCTCATTGGAGTTTAGCCCCATGCTACCCAAAACAAGGTAAGAGACTGGTTGATTTCATTCTCGAAGGTGGATCCCAGTACTGAACGGCAGCTGTTCTGCTGTATTTCGTTTCAAACGTGGACCCTTTCCGAAACAAAATACTCATGTCTAGTTGAGAGTTCCTTGAGATGGGCTGGATTTGATGGTCCATAACATTCCTTTCACCTCTGCAGTTCTAAGGTGTTGGTGGTGTTGGTGGTAGTGATGATGGTGATGATGACACATCTGAATGGAGCAGCCTCCCACTCTTCAAGCTCTCATTTTTGCAAGCTGAAAGCAAAGCGGGCAGGGCTGGCACAATCTCCTAAATACCCACAAGACTAATGTGCTTAGCAAATGGCTAGGAACTTATATTTGTTTGGCTATCTCATTTATTTTTTCTCTTTTGTTCTCCCACAGTGACTCTGGTGTGCATGAGATGAAAACTAACATTGTGAAACTGTAAGGAAAACAGCTGGAACTCAGCATTGTTGAAGAAATGAGTAATTTTGCCGTAAAGCACTGATGCTCCAAAGGGCCATCTGTTGCAATAGCTGTCTTGACGTTAAATAAGCTCATCCAAAAGACTTAAATCCATGTTGATGAAGGAAAAGAAAGAACTGCTGTAATGTCTTATCTTGAGAGCAATAGAAAGAAGATTCTAGGCTTTTAAAAAAGTAGAAAGATTCCAAAGCCATCTGGAGCAACACACTGGACAACACAGAACATTGGAGGTGGCTCTTCAAAGATTAGCAAAACCCAGCCCCCCTTTTCACACTTTTACCTTCCTTTGTTTTATTACCAGTGCTGACAGAAAATAGAGCTCCGAGGTTCTCCATCCTGTTCTCAAATATTCTCTCAGGCACTGGAGGGCAGGGGATAATTTTTCAGATAAATTATTGGAAACATTTTTCTCAGACATAATTTGCTCTTATTTTTGTCTTATATATGGCCTATATGGGAGCCTCCTAGATGCCCTAAAAGGTCTGATCCGCAGCAAGTTTATGGCAGCAGAGATTCTTTGCCCTCCCCACTCGAATTAATGCAAGACGGGGAGGGAGAATAGAGGCTCAGCGGGGCTACCCTATAAAAGGGGTAGCCAGGCAGGGCCCAAGCCTCTTCGTCATTGTGGCCTCCCCCACCCACCCACCGTGTTATTCAGTAATAGTGTGAGGCTAACTGGTCACCTTTTGGGGCCGGATAGGAATTTTTAACCTGTTCCAAAATTGGCTGCAGGGAGCAGGAGTTTTTCGCATAACCCACACTGGTGCTCAGGGGTGGCCAATTCCCTTGAGGGCATGAGGAAAGCTCGAACTGGTCACATGGCAGAGGTGCAGGAAGATAAGAGTTGGTGAGTCAAATTCTAAGATTCCCTGTGGGCCCATCCAACCCTCGAATGCTGTGGATCAAGAGATTATAGCATTGGGGGAAGGATGCGCTCAGAGAACTTGCCAGGGCTGCACATTGCAAAGAAAGCGGTGCAAGCACCCGGGCAGGGGGGAGGGAATTTTCTGGCCCTGATCTCACTATGCCAACCACAGGGCGCCCAGGGGGCATAGACTCACCCAAAGCTCACCAGTCAGAAGGGTCCCGGGAGACCCAATGGACCTGACCTTAAAGATGCACCTGCAGGCCGCTCAGGTTGTGTTACTAGTTAGTAAAGTGTGACCCTGGTCTTTATACACAATGCTGTTGCCTCGCATGGTCATTTTGGGCTGGGAGGGCAAGACCTAGGCACATCTGATCTCACCTGATTTTGGAAGCTAAGCAGGGTTGGCCCTGGTTAGGACTAGGATGGGGAATGCCAGGTGTGTAGGCGCCTGGAGTAGGAACTGGCAAACCACTCCAGTATTCCTGCCAAGAAAACTCCATGTACGTGGAGTCATGAAGAGTCGATCATGACTGTAATGATACAACACACACACACACACACACACACACACACACACACACACACACACACACACACACACACACACACACACACACACACACACACACAGCTTCTATCTCCCCCCCCGGCCCTTTGAAGCCTTTCTCTTCCCGAGTCTTTGAATTTTAACTCAGGCAAAGTTTGTGCTGTGGGAACCGATAGTTTTCTGTTGCCACCTCACTTCACCTTAGGTAGCTGGACCACCATCTTTTGTCACTGGCTTCATCCTTGTTCCTGCACTTCAGGTGCACTTTCCCAGGGCTAAACAGCAGCAGGAAAAGGTGAATGTTACCTTACTTTGCTATTACGCTTCTTCCAGGCCATTTGTAAAGCCTTTCACTTGAACTGGTTAAACACAAGGGTAGCTAGAATAGGTTGATGGCTGGGATGGGTTAGCTCTGTTCAGAAGTGGCTCAGTGCTCAGTGAGCTTTAAGAAGAAAGCTCAGATTTTGCCAGCTTCTAATTCCAGAATAAATTCACTCACCTCCATGTTATCCTATTGTCCCACAATGTCATCCTATTGTCTCACCTGGGAATTACATCATGTTTCTACCTGCTACTCAACTTTGACCAAATCTATGTACCAATTCCAGTGTGGGAATGTCGTTGCTGTTACAGCCTGTCAAGTCAGAAGTGACTTATAGTGTTCCTAACAGGGCTTTCCAGGTAAGGGGTGGCTTTACCAGTGCAGCTTTGTCAGCGTCTCTGACAGAAAACCTAACACTTAAAACATAAAAGTCCATCTTTTAACCCCACCCCCACTTACCCCACTAATTATTTCTATGTATATTGTTAGTTTTAGAGTTTTTATTGTTTATTGTTTAATTGTTTTTTATATTGTAAATCACCCAGAGTCCCGTGTGGGGAGATGGGCAGTAACTAATCTAAATCTAAATAAGTGTTTCTTCTCCCCAGATCAATTGTCATGGCTGAGCAGAGATTCAAACCCTGTTCTCCAGAGTCCTAGTCCACTACTCTACCCTGTACACCTCAATGGCTATCACTGTGGGTATAAAATCTTCAGTTTATTACAAAAAGGCTGAGATTAAACTTCACTTGGGATTTGGAGAAATGCAATTCAGCCGAGAACCTTGTTTCTAATGAATATGGTATGGTGGCCTTGTGAGTAACTGGCTTGTGTTGTACAATTGCCTTACAAATGAACTGTGGTCTATGTAGAGCAACTTTGGAATTAATACTTTATACATGTAATCAACAACATGGATTGCCTCTTTTATCTCTGGTGGTCTGGATTTCCCTTTCTGAGTACGTGTGTTTTACCCAGGAAAGCTCTTACAGTATGGGTCAACAAGTCTCGGTGCGTACGTGCATACTCCTCCCTCGGATCCCAGACATTGTCCACTCATAAGCCTTAAGTGGTACCGCAAACTACTCGAGCACTCAGTGTTCCACAGCATATTGATTCTTTGTTTTCACTGAAGTTCACTTTAATAATGCGGTCAATCTGAGTTTGTAACCTGCAACAGTTCACTGGAGGACACTTTTGCATGTCAGATGTTGCCCTCAAGTGTTGCTGCAGAATTGTGATCAAAGTTTGAGAAAGAAAGAAAGAAAGAAAGAAAGAAAGAAAGAAAGAAAGAAAGAAAGAAAGAAAGAAAGAAAGAAAGAAAGAAAGAAAAAGAAAATCCTAGAACAGTGGATCCCAACCTTGGGGTCGGGACCCCTTTGGGGGTCGAATAAGCATTTCACAGGGATCTCCATGAGCCAGTGAACAAAAAGGCACAAACGGATTGGGTCTAGAGGAGAGGGGGAAGGCAGAAGGGGAGAGAGTGAGTTATAGCTTGATAGGTTGGAGGGGATGTCAGTCAATGGCACTGGAGGCTGCAATTGGCTGAGGGTGCCTGTAGAGGGAAGTTCTCTATGGCAGCTGTGGCAGTGGCCTGCCAAAGGGGGCTTGTGGCCTCTTCCAAGCAGGGCAAGGGGTCACCACAACATGAGGAACTGTATTAAAGGGTCAAGGCATTAGGAAGGTTGAGAACCACTGGCCTAGAAAAACAGAGTGGAAGAACTGGAATAACCTTCCTGTATTTCTTTCAGCTGGGTTTTCCCCATGAACCCAGGAGTCCTCGTGTGTCTGCTCAGAAACTCTTCATGTTCCAGACTCCTTCAGTTTTCCTGTTTTCAAACCAAGTTGGATTTGCTTGCCAGCAATTCAAAACAGACTTTCAATCTCTTGAATTTTTGAATATGTTTCAAAATCAATCTGATGAATTAAGTGGCCTATTCCTCTCCATCATCCTTAAAACAGAGCTTTTATTTGCACAGTAAGAAATATTTCCAACTATTTGCAAGATCATCACAAGTGATTATTCTTGTTTGCTGCATTTTGGTTTATTAAAGCAATGTTTATGGTCACTTAATTACTAAGGCAGGGGTTTTCCTTCAAGATATGGTGTATAACTCTGAATATATTCATAAACTCAGGACACATCCAGATCGGGAAGCTGGATCAGTTTGGCTTGCACTTAAAAGAGTGCTATTCTTAGTGTGATGTAGTTTAACTCTCAGGTGAGCTATCCTTCTGTTCATACAAGTAGCTTCTTAAGTCTGAAGACTGCAAGTGGTGCAAGATTCACCTGGAGATGAATAAAAAAGGGGCAAGATGGATCACACTGTGTCAGAAGCTTTGTGAATACCATGAACCAAACAGGACCAAAAGTGACCCCAAAGTGGGCTGTTCTGCCAGTGAGGCCAGGTTCGTCATAAATATTATAAATATTATATCAATAATATGCTATGTTTGTAAATAATATAAATATTATATTAATAATTATAAATAGAGATGGGCACGAAACAAACAATTGTTCATTTCCGTTTTCATTTATTTCGTTACGCAATGAAACGACAAATGAATTTTATCTCTAAAATGAAGCAAAACGAACAGAAACACCAAAAATTTTGTCGTCCGTTTCGTTTTCGTTACGGTAATACATTGAACTGCTTTAAAAGCTAAAAAAATCACAAAAAATGAAATAAATAGTAACAAAATGGTAACGAAACGAACAAAAACAAAAACGATTTTTTGTGAAAATTCACGAGAAATGGAAACAAACCAAAACGGACCCCCTAAACGACAAACGACAAACGAAACACCATTTTTTTATTTGTGCCCATCTCTAATTATAAATAGAGATGGGCACGAAATAAACCATTTTTCATTTCCATTTTCGTTTTTTTGTTTCATTATGCAACAAAATGACAAACGAATTTTGTCTCCAAAATGAAATGAAACGAACAGAAACACCGGAAATTTTGTCGTGCGTTTCATTTTCGTTACTGCAATACAGTGAACTGCTTTAAATGCTAAAAAAATCACAAAAATGAAATAAATGGTAACAAAACAGTAATGAAATGAACAAAAATGAAAATGAATTTTTTTTGCAAAATTTCGCAAAAAACGGAAATGAACCGAAACGGACCCTCCAAACGACAAACGACAAACAAAACATCATTTTTTTTTATTCGTGCCCATCTCTAATTATAAATATTACAGTTGCAACAGTATTTGCTTCCATGAAGAAAAAAGCTAATGTATCAGCAGGCCCTTCTATTTATTTTTTTAAATAAATGCATACACTTACACATGCACACACACAGATGCACACACACAGATGCACACACACAGATGCACACACACACACACACACACACACACACATTTTGAGGGAAGCCATCTCCACCTTTTCCTTGCTGACTTAAAGGCTCACTGGGTTAGCATGAAAGTGACCTTGTGTGTTGCTTCCAGTGGCATGAGGTGTCCCAATGTATGCACCTCCCAGAAGTCTACTGAGTCACTTTCTCTTGCACCCAACCTTTTGGGTTAGATGATGACCCCACCATTTGTTTTGGGACAAGATAGACAGCACAGCCCCACCTTCACAAGCCATGAGTTTTCTTTTTGGATAAGATCTGGCATCCGCAACACAAACCCAGGTTTTTTTCTTGGAAGCACAGGGAATGGGAGGTTGGTGGCCTGGCAAACCTTTGCTTGTGCCAACAACAGTATGGTTATAAACACTGAAGAGTAGGTGCACATCAAGAGAGGCTCACTACCCCATCGGTTCAGGCAGAGGGAGAACATCTCACCCCAACATGGCGGGGTGAAGCATCCCTCCCCATGTACTTACTTTATGGGCAATTAGTATTTTTTAGCTGACTGGACATCTTAGTGATTTAGGTATCTAGCTGCAGTGCCAGAGGTTAGGAGGCCTGTATGGCTTTTGGGGAAGCTGCACAGCCCCAGACTGACTCCAGGCCAAAGGAATGGTAACCCACTTCTGAGAGTTCTCTATCTAGTAAACCCCCAAAAGGGCCACAATCAGTCAGAATTGAATTGAGAACTAGAGATGGGCATGAAATGAAGAATGAAATGCTGTTTTGTCATTTCATTAAGTCAGGCATGTGCAAACTTCGGCCCTCCTGATGTTTTGGACCACAACTCCCAGAATTCCAAGCCTGTACTATATTTCCAATGGCAAAGGACTGTGGGAGTTGTGGTCCAAAACAACTGGAGGGCCAAAGTTTGGACATGCCTGCGTTAAGTAATGAAATGAAATGAATCGAAATGAAACGAGGAAGCAGCATTTCATTACAGACAAACAAAACAATCTTTTTTTCTCATTGAAATGAACTGTTTCATTCCATCAGTAAAAGGGGTCCCTTACCTGCTGGGCTTGCAATGAGCTGCCACAACCGCCACCGCTGGAGCCCAGGAGGGGGAAGAGGAGGTGGAGGATCCCTGCAGTTGTTCCGCCTCTCCCCACCTCTACCTCTCCGTCCTGGCTTCCGGCCCCTCTCAGCTGGAAGGCGGATAGGGGTGACTCCCCTGGGTCCCAGAGGCACCGGATTTGGTGCAGGGGAGCCATTTTCAGATGGGTCCAGCAGAGCTGTCATCAGCTGTACCCCTTTAAAATGGCCCAGTTGCCACCAGGGGATTGCCTGATGGTAAATTGGCCATTTTTAAAGGAGTCTAGCTTGGCTGGACTGCTCTGAACATGGCCGAGTTGCCAGCACTAGCTGGACCCCTTTAAAAATGTCTCCTGGGCACCAAATCTGGTGCATCTCGGACCCAGGGGAGCCGTTTCATTTCATTTCATTTCATTTTGTATAATTTTTTAAAAAATTCATAAGAAGCAAAATGAAATGAAACAGCAGGCACAAAATGCAACACAATGAAACTTTATTTTTCCATTTTGTGCCCATCTCTATTGACAGCACATGATTATTAATAGTAGTAGTTTTGTATTGTTCCCAATAATGGACCAAAATGCAGGCCACTGTGTTCATCCATCTCTTCTTCTGTCTTTGTGAAGCTCTGGGTCTCTCTCCTTCTCTGTGAGGATACAAACCAATCCAAGATTTTCCAAGAATATATTTCCCCTGACATATGGAGAAGCACTTTATCTCAAAGTCAACAGGCCTGTTCTAGTAGCCCTCCCCCTCTACTGTTCCCTCATCTACTGTGAGGCAAGTTGTTAAGCTTAAAGGGTACAGGCAGCTTTGAACAGGGAGACAAATGACATCATTATCCTTTTGTAATGGAAATGTCTGGGTGCTTTACCACTGACTGCCCATCCAGGCAGCTCCTGTATGTAGATTTCGGAAGGGGCACTATTTTAATTTCTTCCATGGTCAGCAAAGCAACTTGGGCTGAATCCAAAAACACTACAAAACATATCAAATTATCTCTCCACACACCCCACAGCAGATTAATACAGCCATTCTCTGGCACTGCTTGGACAATGGATTTTCATTTAAATATTTATAATATTTATGAAGACCTTTGGCTACCCTATGCAACCTTAATTTGTTCTCCTGCCAAACTTTTGAAAACCTTTCTCTGATTTTGCCGTTGGGCCTTTTGATGATGGTAACCACTCCTTCAGGGAAGATTTAGCAGTCTGTTTAAGGGCAACATCAGCTTAGGTGCTGCAGTGCCAAGCAAGTGATTTTGTCTCCAGATGGTCCTAGGCAAAACAGTGATGAAAAATAAATGACGGTGTGACTTGGTTGCATTTCTCAACAGTTCACTCCTCGACATTTTTGCACAATGTTAAGCTGCTGGTTGTGTCAAACACACTACTTAAATGTGGATAGGGTTTGTATATGTGAGGTGGGGGTGAGTTCAGCCTCAAGAGGGATGCTGAGGCAATCCTTCCAGCAGGTCAAACCACAGTAGATGTGCAGTCTCTCGTGGCATATTTCATTTTACATGTAGCATAGCATGCCCCAGCACTGTCTACGTTGCAAAATCTGACAGATCTAGAGCCTTAACCCAAATTCAGCTCCCTTTGACTCTCACTCAGATGTCACCAGTGGCCTGTGGATTTTAATTTAACAACTGCCTCCTAATTGCTTGAAATGTCAATATTATCTTTATAGATTTTTAGGATGGAGCTGAATCCTGCCTGAGCAGGAGTTACAGCAGTCATGGGAAACAGAGTTTATCAATTACTTTTAAAAATAATTCATTTTGTAACTTGTCATACAGTCCTAGAAAGTAATTCATTTCTGATAGTGTTGCCTAGCATTACATTGCTACTAGAGATGGGCACGAAACGAACAATTTTTCGTTTCTGTTTTCATTTTTTGTTTCGTTATGTAACGAAACGACAAACAAATTTTGTCTCTGAAATGAAACGAACCGAACAGAAACACCAGAAATTTTGTCGTGCGTTTCATTTCCGTTACTGCAATATGAGTGAATTGCTTAAAATCCTTTAAAAAAATCACAAAAATGAAACAAATGGCAATGAAACGGTAACAAAACGAACAAAAACAAAAATGTTTTTTTTCAAAAATTTGCAAAAAAATGGAAACGAACTGAAACGGACCCCCCCAAACGACAAATGACAAACGAAATGCATTTTTTTTTATTTGTGCCCATCTCTAATTGCTACATTACTTTACTTTGCCTATTTTTTGGTTTTGTGGGCTGTTTTTTAAAATAAGGCTAATAAGCGAATGGTATAAAATATGGGAGGAGAATTGCTCAAAATACCTCTACAATTGTAGATCTAAAATATATAGAACACCATATAGGAAAAACTAGGTTTTGCAAACATATGCATTAACCAAGTTCAGTTCTATTGGAGCTTATCCCCCTCTGAAACCCCAAGCTAGAACAGTTGGGACTACTCTAAAAATGCCTACTACATGAGCATTTCAACACATCCCTGATAGAGGCCAATCCACCTTAGAGCCTACTGCTGGCATGTCCAAACTTTGGCCCTCCAGATGTTTTGGACCACAAATCCGACAGTCCTTTGCCATTGGAAATACAGGCTTGGAATTCTGGGAGTTGTGGTCCAAAACATCAGGAGGGCCAAAGTTTGGACATGCCTGGCCTACTGTTTATTTGGAATGATTAGAATTGGTCAAAAGAAACCTGGTTTTCTTCCTGTGCAATCACCTAGATAGCTCCAGTGTGGGGTTAGGAATGTCAGTGGTGCTGTGCAGAGGTGGGTATGGTCTGACTACGGCTATGGATGGCAACCTCCATCCAATGCAGAAGAAGGGGGTGGGGAGGACTTTATTTATTTTAAAAAAAACATTCCTGCAATTGCACTGCATCACTGATTTGCTATGCCACCTACCAAAAATTAATTTTAAAGAAAGGAAAATAAGAGAAACAGGGGGCTGAAACACAGCACTCTGTACCATTGCTTTTGTGTGCCTACAAACCCAGCTTTAATGTCCACCTACAGATATATGGAAGCAGGCTGTTTCCCAACCAGATGACCACTACTGCAAAAGAGAAGGCAGGAGGTAGGAAGTGAGAAGGGGAGGGGCTTATTGTGACCAAAGAGACCAAAATGGAGTGATCTAATGGCAACATGTGGTTGACTAGGTTGCAACTAAAGAGCTGCAGGAGTGATTTACTTGTTAATGGAATGAGTGATAGAATCAAGCCTCACCATTCCAAACTGTCCCAAAGCAATCCAGACTAGATCACTCCCTGTTGTTAATTAAGCTACACCCATAAACTGACAAGGTTTATCTGTTTTTTCCCCCTGCACTTCTAGTATTCATATTATTTATTGCAAGCCACATTGGGTCCTTCTGAGAAGAAAGAAGGGATATACATTTCGAATGGAAAAAAGGACCTTGATAACAAGTGTTTCTAAGAATGATCCATCTTCCTCCTTTAAGAGCTGTCACAGCTTTCTGATCCAGTGATAGGGCATTCATTCTATTTGGCATGCTCATTGTTTAGCCTGAAGATAGCAGCTGCCAGCATCCTCTGTCATCATGGCTGCAGATTCCAACGGTGAGAGAGGAAGTGGTGGTGGGGGAGAATGAGAGAAAGGAACCTGGGGGAGGGAAGGGCAAAAACTGAATGGCCCTGACAGCATATCTATCTATCTATCTATCTATCTATCTATCTATCTATCTATCTATCTATCTATCTATCTATCTATCTATCTATCTATCATCTATCTGAGTGAGTGAGTGAGTGAGTGAGTGATCTATCAATCTATCAATCTATCAATCTACTTCTCCTGACCTTCCCCAACCTTAACACAACAGCACAGAACATTGACAAATAATCCCCAAACTTATTATTAGAGATGGGCACGAAACGAACATTTTTTCATTTCCATTTTCATTTTTTCATTTTGTTACATAACAAAATGACAAACGAATTTTGTCTCTAAAATGAAACGAAATGAACAGAAACACCGGAAATTTTGTCGTGCGTTTCGTTTCCGTTACTGCAATATGAGTGAATTGCTTAAAATCCTAAAAAAATCACAAAACATTGAAATAAATGGTAACAAAATGGTAACAAAACGAATGAAAACGAAAACGATTTTTTTGCAAAACTTCACAAAAAATGGAAACGAACTGAAACGGACCCTCCAAACGACAAATGACAAACGAAATGCCATTTTTTTTATTCATGCCCATCTCTACTTATTATTATTTTTTTACTTCTGCAGCTATTAGCAACCTTCAGAAAGAAGGTTGTGGATAGGTGTCAGGGTAGGTAGTCTGATAGTGGATAGCCTTAGGTTGATGACTTAATTCTCAGGTAACTGCTAAGCTTGAGAAGGTCTCTGGGGGAGGGCAGAGATATGAATATTAGGATGAATTATTGTGAATGAAGAGAAAGCTGGGTTTCAGTGTTGCTTTAAAATTTCCCAGACCCCATCAGAGCCTACCTGGCTCATCATGTGGGTGTCTGCACATGCACTGTACACTGGAGTTACAGATACCTTTCAACTAGAGATGGGCATGAACCCCAAAACGAGCCAGTGAGTTCATTAAACATCATCATTGGTTCAAGTTTGCTCAGGTTTGTCTAAACCAACAAATTAAATCGAACCAATGAATTTTTAAAGCAATTTTTGGTTTGGTGGTTCAATTTTGTCCCCACCTTTGCCCCCACAACCTACTCCCACTCCTTCCTACTGCCCTCAATATCTCCCTACCTCTTCCTCACTGTCATTCTGGCAGTGCAGCTTTCCATGAGCTCAGGTGCTGCCTCCTACACACATGCTGGGGTTCAAGATAATCAAGTGGAATGCTGGCTCACAAAACCAGGTTACTATCTCTGCACATGCACGTGCCTGTCAGCTGAGAGGTGAGCCACGCACAGCAGTGGTGGTGGTAGTGGTGGAGGAGGCGGTGGCATCACAGTGTAATGGAGGTGACAGGACAGTGGAAAGGGACAGATGGGTGGCAAAGGGAGTGGAGGCTTTTACCTCTTCCAGAAATAACATTTTTTTTAAAAAATGAACTGTTCCATGATTAATGCCCCACCCCCCACAGAAAGAAGTTCAGAAAGTTTGTGGTTCATGGTTCATGGGTAGCCTCTAGAGATGGGCTTTTCATTTTGGAAGTGGTGAGCTTCCAGAATGAAAGGCGGAAGCCCAGCTGGCATTTGGAATCAGAAGAATGAAATCAAGCAATCCCTTACCCTGTGCTGGGGTCACATAGGGCTAAACTCCAATGAGAAAGAAGCCTCTGATGTCATTGTTCCTTCTCCCTGGCACTGACCAATCAAACAGAGAGGTGGGATGCTGCATTTTCCTGCACAGCTTCTAATTGGCCAGTGTGAGAGAGAAAGAAAAATAATGTTGGAGGCCCCATGTGATGCCTGCTCAAAGTAAGGGATTTGTTGATTGCATTCCTCTGGTTCTGAACGCCAGCTTTGCTCCTGTGTTTCATTTTGAAAGCTGACCACTTCCAAAATGAAAAGCCCATCTCTAGTAGCCTCGAACCACAGACCACCACAAAGCACCATTTTAGCAGTTTGTGCTGATAGTTGTTGTGAGTTTTTCAGGCTGTTTGGCCATGTTCAGGAAGTTTTGCTTCCTGACGTTTTGCCAGACTAGGAGTTCTCTCTGTGCTCTGGGTTATAAAGTGAGTGAGACTGGGTTTTTAAAGTTGAAGAAACTTGTCCTATGCAGGAAAATAGGTGTTAGTCATTGTATTGTGATGAAGGGATTAAGAAGTTTCAATGCAATCAGGGGTAGCAACTATCCTAGATGGGTGTTGCTAGCTGTTCTATTGTGTCAACTGATCACCTTTGTGGCTGTGTGGGGAATCATTGAGCTTTGATCTTTTGAACTTTACATCTTTTAGTACTGGAAGCCAGCCTTTCTTAATGTGCTGATCTTTGCTGTCAAGCTCTGAGATGACCCAAAAACTTGAATATCAATTAAGCTATATCCAGGGCATGTGAATATGTGTTTCTGTGTGTAAATATTTAACCCTGAGCTCAGAAGAAGATACCTTTTTCAGTTACAATTCCTAGAATGTCCAGAAGACTACTAGCCATGCTGATGGAATAAATGACAGGAATTGTCATTCAAAATCACCAAATTTTGTCAGCTGTGTTGCGCTTCTGGTCAGAACCATGGGTATAATAGAGTAGGATTTCTAAACCACCTTGATCTGCTAGGAGTCAGAGTTAAGGTGAGCATAACCTGCCACTTTTGCAATAAAGAACAGTATCTTCACCTGAAGGAATAATCTGGATATGAAAATAATTTACGTGTGGGAACCAGCATATCTGTTCATGGCCTCATGAAGGAAAAATAAGCAGCAGGACTTGAGAAACAGTTCTCACAATATTCCCATCTCCTCTTCAGCCCCTGAGGAAATAAGAAAAAATTCAACTTTCCTCAATAATTGTACCTTGCCTTGGTTCTAGACAGATTGGCACATCAACCAGAATTTTTGATGTTAAGGGTTTTTTTTTGTTGATGGTGTTGTTTTCCCCCTCTTTAATTAGTGATTAATAGCCCTCAATTTGTGACTAACTGCCTGGTGAAGAAGGGTTTTGGTGCAGCTTCCGTTCTCCTCCCTCCCTCCCCTTTCTCTCTCCCACTATTAAGTGCAGGCATGTTTAAGTACACATGACTCATACAACATGTTCACGCTTGTGTAGATTGTGTAGACCGATGAAGCTGTTTGGATGAACAGCAAAATGTTTCTATCTCTCAAAAAAGAAGTTCAGTAGCCATGACTCAACTCCCAGTTATTGTGTGGTAATCCGTTTTTTTCTCAGAGCGTACACGGCATGACTTCAATATGTCATTGGTTTTGTTTACTAAAAGCACCCTAGCATCAAGGTTTCCACAGGCTGCAGTAGAACGTAGGACATTTCGGTTCTCTTTGTGATTTAATGCACTTCACATATGACTCACTACAGCTGCCATGCTTCCAAACTGATAATGACTAGGCCAGTTGGGACTGACAGGCATCTGAAGAATGATGGGTTAGAGAAAGGTGATCTACTGGTTTGACAGCAATAATGTAGTCAGATTAAAGGCTATTGCTCCAAGAAGCCATGTGAACACAAGAGAAATGTGTGTGCAGCGGACAGTTTTCTTTGGCTAATCCATCTTATTTTTTCCACTAAAGGCAAATTTTCAAATTCAATGTTACTTGCCACTCCAGCTGTTTCAGGGCTAACCTTCAAGCCTGCAACAGTGTACAGTGGTACCTTGTATAACGTAATTAATTCGTTCCAAATCAAATTACGTTATACAAAGTTTCCGTTATACAAATTCTAATTTCCCATAGGAATGCATTGAAACTGGATTTAATCCGTTCCAATGCGTTCAATGTGGCGCTAGGTTTTTTTGAGCAAGGGTGGGCGGGTGGACGGTGGACCCCCGTGCAGGTGCCAGGTAAGGGTGCCCCTCCCCGGCTCACCCCCCCTCCGTGTCTGCTGCCCGTCCTCTCCCCTCCCTCCTTCCCTCTTTCCCCGGGCGGCCGCAGGTGGTTGGGCGGAGGTGGCCGCGGGGGTGGGGGGAGGGAGTGGGGTGCGCCGCTTGGCCTGGGGCGGAAGGCTTGGGCAAAACCGCACCGGGAATTCCCCCCCGCTCACCTCTTGCTGGAGCCCCGGAGGCTCCCGGCAGGCAGGAGGGCGCACTGGCAGCCCACCCCGGAACCCCAGCATCCCTCCCCGACCGCCCCGCGTCCTCTTCCTGGGCAGCCTTGGACGAGACCACGCCGGGAATCCCCCCCACTCACCTCTTGCCGGAGCCCCGGATGGCATCACGAAGGCCCCTAGCCTCCTCGGACGGACGGACGGATGGACACACACACACACACACACACACACACACAGAGGGGAGGGGTGGCAGGCCGCCACCTCGGATGCTGGGGTTCCGGGGCGGGCCGCCAGTGCACCCTCCTGCCTGCCTCCGGGGCTCCGGCATCCCCCGCAACCCCCGCAAGCGCCATCCCGGAGGTGACATGACGGAGCTGTATTTTCCCCCCTTCCCCCTCTGGGCGATCCCCCTGCGATTTCCATAGCAGCCCCTCCCCCCCGTCCCCATCACCTCCTCCTTTCCCCGCTCACCTCTTGCCGGGAGGAACCTCAGCATCCGCGGCGGCGGCAAGCGGAGGACCCCTGCGCAGGTGGCAGGTAAGGGCACCCCTCCCTGGCTCGCCCCCCTCCGTGCCTGCCGCGCCTCCCCTCCCCTCCCCTCTTTCCCCGACCGCCCCCCGTCCTCTTCCCGGTCGGCCGGAGGTGGTGGACGGAGGTGGCCGTGGGGGGGGAGGGGGGCGGATTTTTTTCCATTGTACGGATTTTTCGTTGTACAAACCCTCCATTATACGAGGGTCTACTGTACGTGCAAGTATAATAGCTATATGTTGCATCATGAGAAGAGTGGCCGATAAGCAGGAGAAGATGGAGATATCCACAATTTTGTTGTTGCCATCTGATATTTAAATATATGCTGCTTCTTACAGGACTGTATTTAGAATTTCCATTCTGCAGTTAATCACTCTGAGAAGATACAAGGCACGTACAATGTCACTCATGCATCAGAAAGAAGGTAAAAATCACAGAATTTGCACATGCTGTCTTCTCCGATAGCACTTGAAAATATTACCTTATAAGAAAGAAAGAAAGAAAGAAAGAAAGAAAGCAAACAAACAAACAAACAAACAAACAAACAAACAAACAAACAAACAAACAAACACAATTTTCCAAATTCAACTTAGACTACTTGTGGTCAGGATGATTGCTGGACTTCTGTGTTTCTCTTCCTTCACCAACCTCTTCAGAAGCAGTGTAATGCACTGAGAAAACTCAAAACAACTATCTGAAGAAAATTCCTTATGGATTCAAAACCTAGTCTGTTTTTCATATATGAAAGGTCTAAATTAGCCATACCCAACATTGAACATATGTCCTCCTATGGGGCCCCTGGCACATTTGATGGGGGATACAGACTGGAAACAATTCTCCACAAACCACCTTATAAAGTTTGTTATATAACTTATAGAGCCCTGATTTGGTCTATATTTATTTCATACTGTGTTTATAATCATGGCCAGAAAAAAAGATTGAGAGTGGCTGGTCTAAATAAAGCATCAACTACTCTTGTTTTTGGATTTTGTACACAGATGATGTGCCTCTCTCCCCTTCCTTTTCCTCTTGCCTAAAGATAGTGGAAGAGTTGCTAGGAGAATAAAATTGTTTGGCCCCATGCAATGTGGGAGCTGGGAGTATGCAGATCTGTGTATCCCATTTTCTCTTTCAGCACCCTGAAGGGAAAAAGTGTATGAAACCGGACTGTTGCTTGGCATGTCAGAGAAACTGCCCTGAGTGAACTGTGAGAGAAGGATACTTTTTTGAGGAGGCAACAAGAGGGGAAAGGATTAGGGCATCCTCAGGTGAATTGTTACAGCCTGAGGAGAAGGTATTACCCAGCAGTGAATTTTCTGGAAAAAATGCTGTTTTCAATTGTACCACTTAGGCGTTGAGATGCCACAATCAATTGGTCATGATTTACAGAGTGGGAGAAACACCTGAAGCAACTCTACTTTTTTATTAAACTCCTCTTGCTCATAGGCCTCCACTTGTCAGTTTGGCATGTTCCACATTCCCTCCCGCCTTTTAAACTATACCCATCTTCATCTCACTCTCTTGGCTTAGTTTCATTCACTCAGGGTGGTCCTCTACTTGGTGCAGAATACAGCATTACTGCAATCCACTTGAGGGCAGAGAGGCCCTACAAACAGGAATTTGGTTTTTAAAAATTGGGAAAGTCAATGGGAATACTTCCGTTGTTGGTTGTTCCTATTATTATTACTTAAGTTGGATATCCTGCAAATAATAAACAGTTTGGAAAATGTGAAAAAGAGTATATCCCCAAAACTTAGCCTAGCTCTCAAATCACAAGGTATGCATGGCTTTGATTGAGATTTTTAAAAGGGGAAATTAGCAGGTGGAAAGCTGCTGCTGCTCCTCTTTTAATTGATAAACAAAACCAAACTGTACAGGACAAATGATGGGAGTATATAATATTATGCAGGTGGTAATGCAATGCCACACTACTTCTAGGGTGTAGAGATGGGCACAAATACAAAAAAATGGCATTTCTTTTGTCGTTTGTCGTTTAGGGGGTCCGTTTCATTTTGTTTCTGTTTTTTGCGAATTTTTGCAAAAAAAGTTTTCATTTTCGTTTGTTTGTTACCGTTTCATTACCATTTATTTCAATTTTTTGTGATTTTTTTAGCATTTAAAGCAGTTCAATGTATTGCCATAACAAAAACGAAACGGACGACAAAATTTCTGGTGTTTCTGTTCATTTCGTTTCATTTTAGAGACAAAATTCGTTTGTCATTTTGTTGTGTAACAAAACAAAAAACAAAAACGGAAACGAAAAATTGTTTGTTTCGTGCCCATCTCTACTAGGGTGTAATGAGATGGAGATATAACTTACATTTTAGACCACTGATGGCATGGTCCAGTGTGACCTATTTTCTGGTGGTCAGACAACATACAGGAGATCATGAACCATGCTGGCATTGCTCTATGACCAACCTGGATCTTTTTGACCCAGCACACTGGAAATGTTTGGACCTTGGATAGAGTTTGGCTGGAACTTGGATGGAACTCAGATGGAGCATTTTATGCATGCACAGAAAGGCCACTTTAAGAGTGACCATTCCAAGCAAAGTGATCCTTTCCAGTGAAATCTGATTCTTTTTCTTTGTCTGTTTGCACCTATAGTCATGGCTACCTGGTAGGACTAGTTTTATGTGAAGTCTGTAACACACCAGGGCTCTGGAGGCCTAAAATGTTCCCGAAGGTTCATAAATTAATTACCTGCTAGATCAATTATATGATCCCCTAGACATCCCCACACAATATCACCCCATAGATGAATAATTGAGAGAAGCTAGGAACTTTGAAGTGACAGGAGGTTCTGGAGGCACCATGATCCACCATATTTTTAATTTAAAGAGAAATTGTTAAGAGCTCTCTTTTTGTCTTTACCACTCAAGTGTTGCTGCCTCCTTCTCTTCACTATCTTTGGAAATGGGCAACAGAGGGAATAATGGAGGGAAAAATAGTAGCAACAAGGATGCTCTGGTCTATAAGTAGCAGTAGGCTGACTCCACTTAGTTATCTTCTGAGAAGTGTCACTCAGAATACTTGAGTTATCCTGATGCATTTGGTTTGGTGGGGATTAGCCACACAGAGCTCTGGATCAACAGCACTGGGTGTGTGGAAGGAGAGATGTTTGCATTTTCTCACTGATCCCCCATTTCAAAAGTCTATTTTGGACCTTTGAAACCGGAGTCCAGACTAGAATGGATGGTCTTTATTTTAGTTTTAAAATGGGCTGGGAATGACTTGCTAGTGAAATCACTAGGAAAAGCCCCTGGCTGACCAGAACTGGTGAGGTCGTGAACCACCCGGAAGAATTCTGCCTGTATTTCTCTCTCCATGTTTGTGAGATCTTGCCTTCTTGACTGCACTCTTTTTTTTAAATTTTAAATAATTTTTTATTTATTTGTTAAGAAAAGAGAGAAAGAAAAAAAAGAAAAGAAAATGGGATCGCTTTACATTGATAACAATCACAGAGCGCAAACATCATTTATAAGGTTTTTAACGCAGATATTAACTCTTGCCATCTTCTTGACAAAACGTCTTCATCTTCACCTTGCAGGTGGCCGGAAATTCTGTGACTGCACTCTTTTTAACATTAAAAAATGGAGGACAAGACTGGAGGATGACTAAAGTCAGGAACCAAGAATAACAGTCAAAGGTGGAACCACGGAGTAGATGAAATGAACTGAGGGAAAGGCATGATTTATTTGATCTTCCATTAAAATGCTCTTACTTGACTCTGGAAGATTCTGTGATATGCTGCACATATGTTTAGGATTACCCCATATGTGCGATCCACAAAGACCATGATGAAGCAGCTGCCACAAGCCAAGAAGCTGATAAGTCCCACCAGTATAATAATCATCATATCAGGTATACAACAGGAATCATATGTATTCAGATTGCCATAAACTAAGCTAGCAGCCAACAGTATTGGCTTTGGGGCAATATTATTTCTGGCTTTGGGAAAGAGATGACTTGGATTAAGCATCAAATCCCACAAAAGCTTGCATACTTTTTTTGAGTTATTGCTCACCTTAATAGAAGTATTCTCACTCACATGTGGATTTAGGATTCTGTTTTATGGATATTTTAGATGGGAAAAGGATCGCAGCCACTGAAGAGGGCCAAAGACTTCTGTGTTGATCTGAGGCTATTATTGTTGCTCTCAGGCACTGCTTTTCACTCATGGCTATGAAATCCTTTGAATGCACAGACAAAATCAGTGTGATGGAGAGGTTAGAATGTTGACCTAGAATCCAGAAAATTTGGGTTCTCATCCCTATTGAGCTACAAAGTCTGGATTAGACACACACACACACCCTCCATCCAATCCCTCTTGCAGCCTGATCTACTTTCCTGTTGTATGGAGAAAACAGAGAGGAGAGAAATGTATATGCTGCTTTGACTTCACAGGAGGAAACACAGAATATAATCCAATTAAGAAAATTAATAAAAACAGTATGACATGAGAATCATAGAATTATAGAATCATAGAGTTGGAAGAGACCATCTAGGTGGGGCGGCAAGCATAGGGTTTCTCGTACATGTGTATGTGTGCATGTTGGAGACTGAATGGGTCAAATTGTATTTTTCAAAATGTTTGCTGTGAAACAGGACAACTAGAGTCAATGTTATCTCCATGTGAAGATGAGAATTGTGGGTTGTTGTTTTTTTAAAAAAACCTGTTTTTATCAAAATTGTCTAATGAGTTCATGGCAGAGGTGAAGTATGAACTGTGGGCTTTCTATCCCTGCTTTACAGCTCACTGAATATTTTTGTGCAGTTTCTCTAGTGGTATAATAGTGTTTCTGCCATTTACTGGTGGGAATCCAGTAGTAAGTTGCAATGAAAGAAGGCGCATTGAATCACTGGAAGTTACAAAGGACCTGACTTAACAAATCACTATTGATTCAACGGGCCTAATATAGTTGTGACTTAGTACAGGATTTAATCAATTCAAGGTGCAACTATACAGCAGGGAATTGCAAATTCACTCACATTCTCTCACTGCAAAGTCAAACCAGAGGATCTGGATTTCTTCAGTTTAAGTTAGCGACTCAGAGAGATGGAAAAAGCTTTGTTACTCCAGTTGTACTGAAGTGCCTGGAGGTTGTATGGTTCAAATGAACTACTTTAAGGACTTTCATCAATGCCTCATATTATCATCTTGTGTTTTAAAGAAACCTCTTACCAGCTGGGAGAGCTTCATGAGTATGAATGAATGAATGAATGAATGAATGAATGAGAAATTTGCCACCAAAGGAAAAGCTGTAAAAGTACACCAGTGTCTTGTAGGAGAGAATGAGTACTAGTGTATTTTATATATGCAGTACATGTATTTTATATATGCAGCTTGTTGTTCGTAGTGAGTCAAAATGGTAGGCGCTAGAGATGGGCACGGAACGAACATTTTTTCGTTTCCCTTACCGTTTGTCGTTTCCGTTACATAACGAAACGACAAACGAAAATTGTGATGAAAATGAAACGAAACGAACAGAACCACGAAAATTATGGTCGTTACGTTTCGTTTCCGTTAATGGCGACACACATTGAAATGAGCTGTTTTAAATGTTAAAAAACTCCCTGGACATCCATAAAAATGCAGCGATAATTATTTATATTGTCTGATAATACCTACCAGGGGGGTTGGAGTCCTTAAAACGTTTGTTTTTGTCTTCTCCCATCGCAATGTATTTTTCTTTTCCCTTTAAAATGGATGACGCCACCAGCCACAAAATGGAGGCAAGCCATTTGATGTGGGATCATGTTCAACCAATAGCATGCCCAGGTTGCAGACTGGGCAGGCAGGTCTGGCAGCCACAGAGGGCATAAAAAGCTCTGGTAGCCCCCGTCCTCCTTGCAGTCTATGGTGGGAGTTAGGGTGGGATTGCTGTCTCTGCGACTCTAGCTTCAGTCCTGCACCCTCTGTGTGTGCGTGCGTGCTGTGTACCTCTCGGTGAGTACCCTCCCCTGCCCAGCAGTGCAGTCACTCTTCGGCTGCCTTGCACCCTGGGCAACGCCTGCCGCTGCCTTTGCAGTCTCCCTGCATACCTAGTCTATACTGTGTCTCTGCCAGCATCCATTTTTTTAGTGTTTTCCCTCTGGTCTAGGGTGTTGGGGGATGCCTGTGCATGGAAATGCTTTAAAAATCGCGCAAAAAGCGGGTAGAAACGACAAATGAAAAAACGAAAAATGGTAATGAAATTTTTCAAAAATTCCCGACAAACGGAACCGAACCAAAACAGACCTCTCAACAACAAACGAAAAACCGAAACACCATTTTCCTGTTTTGTGCCCATCTCTAGTAGGCGCTTTGATGAAGCAGCACTTTGTGAATGGCTCAGCTTGTCCTCCCTTTCTGCATCAGTTCAAGTGACCACACACCTGAACTGATCTGAAAATATATGTATTTTAAAATGTAGAAGCCTTTCTGGTGGGGAGAAAAACTTTGGATGTTTTCCAAGCTGATTTCCATTTCTTGTTGTGCCCTGTGACCAATGGGAAAAATATGAATCAGTCGACTCCAAAAAGCAGTGTTTCCCACATTTCTCCCAATATAGTCATTCCATTCCTCTAATATAGTCATTCCAATATAGTCATTCCATTCCATTCCATGTCTATGTTTTTCTGTATTTTAAGGGGAGGGGTTGTTACATTGTTTTTAATTGCTTCTTGTCCATTGCTTACCTGTTTCACCAGCACTGATCAAAAGTCTGTAACATTCTGCACCAGCTGAACCTTTTGAACATTCTTGAGATGTAGCCCCATGTTGACTGTGTTAAGGTGACCCCAAAGGGATGTAATTGAAGCATATGTCACTGTAGCAAGATTGGATGTCTCAAGGAATGGACAAAGTTGTAGCACTAGTTTTTAGTGGACAAATGCTGGAGTCCCTGATACCATCTATGGAAACTCCAGCAGGTCCAGCAGTAGCTAAACAGAGGTGAGTAGAGTGAAGAGATGCCATCATATCCTGCTACTCTGGCCACCTTGCACTGGTTTTATGTTCACTTACACACACATGGTTTGGGACCTGGCAGAATGCCTCCTTCCAGAGAGCTCTGCTTGTCCTACATGATCTTCCCAGGCCAGGTGGTTGAGAACATTGACCACGAGAGAGGCTTGGATATAGAAGACCAAAATGTGTACCTTCTTGGCAGTCACTCACCATCTCTGGAACAGTCTCCCTGTCTCTTTCTCTGACAACTTTTCAATGGTCCTTGAAAACATGGCTCTTCAGGGAGGCCTCTTAGGAGCCTATAACATCATAACACAGTGGTTGTCTCAGCATTTATACCAGCACTTTACCACCTTGCTTTTAAATTACCATTTTAGTTAGTTTTATGTCACTTAATCTTTGTGTATTGATGTTAATTTTTATTTCTTAGCTTTTATGATATTGTTTATGTTCTCCATTTTAATTTTTTATTTCCTGTGTTATATTGTAAACTGCCCAGAGTAGCCTTGACAGCCAGATGGGTGGTATAAAAGTCAAATGAATGAATGAATGCACTTCTAGCCACAGCCAAAACCTGGGCATCCTGGCTCAAGGAGGAGTCCAGCAGTACTCCCAAATTTGCAAGCCTGGGTTTTCAGGTGAAAATGCAACCTCATCCAGCAGATACTGAATACCTTACTTGCCTTTCAATTGCTCAGTAGCATCTCTGTCTTGTCTGGGTAAAATTGCTGTCTGTTTGTCCTCATGCAGTTCATTACTGACATCAGATAAAGGTCTAGGCACAGAACAGCTTCCTTGGAATCAGATGTAAAGGAGAGAGAGTGTTGAATGTCTTCAGCATATTGATGGCATCAAATGTCAAAACTCTGGACAACTTCTTCCATTGGTTTCATGTACATGTTAAATAATATTGGGGACAAAGCAGAACCAAAAATGTATACATTGGGCAGGATTCCTGAGCACCACCTTCTGAGTTCACTCCTCCAGGAACTACTGGAACCCCTCCAAGACAGTGCCTTCTAGTCCCAACCCAAAGAGACGGTTTAGTAGTATACCATGGTATATGGTACTGAAAGCTGTAAAGACATCCAGCAGAACCAACAGGAATATACTCCTCCTGATAGTTCCTGGAATAGGTCACCTCTCAAAGTAATCCCAGCCATCTCTGCCCCAAAACCAGGTTTGAAACTGTATTAGATCCAGATAATTTGCTTCATCCGGGAGTCCCTTGAGTTGAGTAGCCCCCAGCAGCTCTAACATTTTGTCCAAAACCAGAACATTAGGGACTGGCCATTAATTGTCTAAAACAGAGGTTCTCAAGGAGGGCTTTGTCAACTAAGGTTTATAACTGCCTCGTTTAAGCATGCTGTCTGGCAGCATCCCTTGCTACCCGGTGGCCTTTTGTACTTGTCTTATCTATTTGACGAGTCCTCCTCTGGCTGCTTTTATTTCATTTGAAGTGTAATGGTTCCTTCTTATGGAATCCTTGCACTGTATTTGTAGTTTGACGAAGTTGCTAGAGTTTTCTTCTATAGAGCTCTAATGCACTCCCCTATGCTGTAACATGAGGCCTCAAAGGACACACAAGTAGGTGAAACCAGGATGTTTCTTGGTTTACCAGGATGAATGAATAATTGTTGATTAATAGTTATTTTCATAATATCTGCATTCTCCCCTCCCCTCCATCAGTAGTTCAACTTTATCTTTTCATTAGGAATGGGCACAAAATGGAAAAATGAAATGTTTTTTTTAAATTTCATACAAAATGAAATGAAATGAATCAAAATGGCTCCCCTGGGTCCTAGAAGCACCAGATTTGGTGCCCGGGACTCTGGGAGCCATTCTAAAGGGCTCTTGCTGAGCTGTTATTGGCTGGAGCCCTTTAAACCTGGCCCAGTTTAAATGTCCTGACTGGGCCAGGTGCCAACTGGGCCAGGTTTAAATGGCTCCAGCCATTGACAGATTGGCAGAAGCCCTCAGAAAATGGTGGGGATGTCAGTTCTGGCAATCATGCTGCCCTCTACAACATTTTCTGAGCACTTCTGCCACTTTGTCAATGGCTAGAGCCCACAGAAAATGGTGGGGAGGGCAGCAAGATTAGTGCCTGAAACTGTCCTCCGCACCATTTTCTGAGGGCTCCTGCTGAACTGTCAATAGCTGGAGCCCTTTAACCTGGCCTAGTCAGCACCAGGGGTCCCCCTGGTACCGACTGGATCAGGTTTAAAGGGCTCCACCCATTGACAGCTCAGCAGGAGCCCGAAAACGATGGAACAAAATGGTTTGTTTCAATAAAAAAACAACTGTTTCATTTTGTCTTTAACAAAATGCTGTTTCCTCATTTTGTTTTGTTTTGTTTCATTACATAATGAAATGATGAAACAGCATTTCATTTTTTGTTTCCTGCCCATCCCTACTTTTCATTCCTTTGTCCTCTGTTTCATGGACCCTCCTTTCTACCCATCACCACTGGCTTATCCTGAGATTAAATGTTAAACTTGTCTCCATTTTATAGAAATGGTAGTCAGACTTCTAGCATCAAGTTTCTTTCAGGTTGCTCATCAAACCACATGTTTTTCCTTGAAGGATTTATGGGCTGTATGCCTACCTGATATGTGACATAGAAGAATACAAGTGGTAAAACATATTGCTGAATGCATCCAACTACATCTGCATGCAAAGCTACATAAACCCCCTCTGGGTATAAGAGATGGATTTCCCAATTTCAGTGTTTTCCACACAAACTGAAATCATGCCTTCAATTATGTTTTTATACCTTTTACAAAACAGACTCTCAGCAAGAAAATTGAAGGTGAAGACCGGGATTTGGGGATAAGTATATCTGTGATCTGTCTTCCATCTGTGCCATAACATTGACGTCATTGTGAGAACGAGACAAGGGGTGTCTACTGCCACTTCATATAAATCCATCATAATCCTCCTAAATGCAACAAAAGAGGTATTTCTTTCTGCCAATATTTTTCCATTTTTAATCGTGCATCATGTGCTACTAGTATTGTTCCATAGCAATCATAATGTGTCTGTGTTTTGCTTTTCAACGTTTTTCTAAAAAAATTGCAAAGTACATACACTTTATGTTTATAAATCAAGTATTTCTTTATTATTTTTTCCTCAAGCTTTCAGTGTTTTTCAAAATGGAGCCCTATTGCATAACTCAACATGAAATATTAGCAACTCACCCTTCTGCCATGGAAATTTCTGCTCGATTCGGTGTCTGTGTTGTGCCAGCGCTGAGCCCCTCAACCTTGTAAATAACGGAGTATTAGTCTCATGTTTGTAATGCCAATGCCCAACTGGGCAGACATCCAATCCAAACTTTGGGGAGAGAAAAACAAAGTGACAAAAGATGTTTTTGTTGTAGTGTCAAATCCCCTACTCAATTGAGATTATTGAATTATGTTCACTCCAACTGATTTATATTCAAATAATGAAATACTTTGGGCATGATTGTGTTCCATGCGGGCACTGTATTAGCATGTAGAAGATTCATCATTGGCTCTAACACAGCTGTCCCCCGCTTGCTACCTAAATTTGCACGCACACATGGACCATTACAGCAAATTCACATCACCCATATACAGTGGTACCTTGTATAAAGGAATTAATTCATTCCAAATGAAATTATGTTAAGCAAATTTTCCTTTATACAAATTTACCATAGGAATGCATTGAAAACAAAGTAATCCCTAATAACAACCATTTTTATGTTGTATGGATTCTCCCCATAGATGATTCTGTTAAACAAATTTCCCCTATCTCTGGAATTTTTTATGTTGTACAGATTTTATGTTTTCATCTGAGAACATCCGTAGCCCCAAGATGAATTAGAAAAATCTCAGGCTAGACAGACACTATCACTCGTGGCTGATATTTCCAATGCAATTTGGACCAAATATCCTAACCCTATCAAAATAGGGGCTGACTTTTTCTTGATTTCTTACCCATAAAACTATAAGACAATGAGATTTGTACTGATTTCATCTGGGAAGGCATTAAGATTGTTAGATTTCACTTTGGATCCAAGAACGACAATTAGAGATGGGCACGACTTAGCGGTATTCCCGTTTCCGTTTCCGTTACTCGTATCCGTTACTCTACGGAAACGGAAACGGGAATTACTCCGCCAGACTTCGAGCTTGAACTGACGAATGAACAATTTGGTCTGATTTGTCGTGCTCGTTACTTGCATCGCGGCGACCGCGCAAAGCCAAGCGGCACAGAAAAAAAGTTTTTAAAAGTTAAAAAAAAAAACCCGATTCCCAGCCCTAAAAGTAGGCGAAAACTGTCTGAGGGCACCTACCAGGCCAGAAGGGTGTTTTATTTGGGGGGGGGGTCCCCGCCCCCTCTCCTTGGATACTATTGTTTTTTAGTTACGGTATTGACTTATTGTTTTATCTTTACTGTTGTAAACCGCCCTGAGTCCTTTTTATGGGAAATAGAGCGGTATATAAGTGTAATAAATAAATAAATAAATAAATAAATAAATAAATAAATAAATAATATTGCTACTGCTGCGCTGCTGGTACCAGGCTGGGAGGGCGCATCCATTTGCCATGCAGTGCGGGGGATCCAAAATGGTGACCGCAATATTTTTTTTGAAATCGTTGCCCAAAACCCCACCAAAGCACCACAGAAACATGCGAAAATTAGCTATTTTAAATGCTTGAATTTTTACAGTAGCAGCAGTGAGTTTTTCTTGCAAAAAAAGTCTCCGTTGATTTTATTTTATTTTATTTTATTTTATTTTTTTACACCTGCGCATTCGCAATGATGGGCTCGCCCATGGGAGTGGACCATGCAAAGTTTTGGAGCCATTCCACCAATTGCATGGCCAGGTTTTGCTGACTGTACCAGGCTGGGAGGGCGCATCCATTTGCCATGCAGTGCGGGGGATCCAAAATGGCGACCGCAATATTTTTTTTGAAATCGTTTCCCAAAACCCCACCAAAGCACCACAGAAACATGCGAAAATTAGCTATTTTAAATGCTTGAATTTTTACAGTAGCAGCAGTGGGTTTTTCTTGCAAAAAAAAGTCTCCGTTGATTTTATTTTATTTTATTTTATCTTATTTTTTTACACCTGCACATTCGCAATGATGGAGCCCATGGGAGTGGACCATGCAAATTTTCCACCAATCGCATGGCCACTTGGCCAGGTTGACCACAGAGACTTCTGGGATGTGCCAATCGGGCATAAACAGCCCACTAATCGTAGCCCAAACCCGAACCCTAAGCCTAACCCATACGCCAGTACACTGTCCTTCTAAGTGGGTCAGAGAGGCACCCAGATGCACCCCAATACTCAACCTAACCTCACCCGTAACTAGCCTAACCCTAGCCCTTTCGCTCACTCATCTTAACCCTAAGCCAGATCTACTTGCATTGCACTACATGCAAGTACGTGAGACACAGCGGGTGCAAAGAGTCTGCCAGTCCGTCACTTGTGGCTCTGGCTGACTCCTGCAGCTCTCTCCAGGAGCCCGCTCCCCCCCCAAACCAGTACTAACGACAACGAAAAAATGAAAAAACGAACCAACTAATTTTTGCGAAATTTCGCAAAAAACAGAAACGAGCCGAAACGGACTGCCTCCGACACACGACAACTCGAAAACGTCATTTTCCCGAATCGTGCCCATCTCTAACGACAATAGCCTCTGTTAAAATTTCAAAAACTATTGCAGTGGGAGAAAAATGATGGCTCTGCATGGATGTCAGTTCTGGGCGGTGCTCCTTTGCCCATGTGCCTGTATTTTCAGCGCAAAGGTGCCCAGACTGCAGGGTTTACTAGCATAAACCTGCCCTATATAAACCTCCTTGCCCGGCATCCTGATCTCCTTTTGCTTTTGTTTCCCACCCTCCCACCCCCAATTTTGGAAGTGAGAATGAGGGCAATTGGTCGCATTCGGGGCTGGATAGGAATTTTTGACTGTCAATCATATAGGCCTAGATCGGTGGTGTGTTTTTGCCCATCCCTATTCTCAGTTCGAGGTAAGGAGGATCATACACATGGTCACAATTGGTGGGTAGTGCAAGAGGTAACAGAGTGAGAGTCCCTTGGTAAGATACATCAAGCATGTGGCAGCCATCAGATAACATTTGAAGTCGGAGTAGAAAGTAGGACTAGAATGCTAGGAATTTAAATGACTGTTAGGTGTAGACTTGAGGGCTGCTTTGAATTACTTAGAGTTATAGAGTTCAGGAGGGTACTGAACAAGTGGGCAGCACTCTTCTGAATATAATTAAGCAATGAATCTGTCATTGGTTGAAGTAAGGAGATCCCAGACCATTACCTGCTTGCACTACATTCAGGCCCCCTTGCCAAAGGTAAGCTTCTGCATGCAACATGAAGAGATTTATTACAAATAAAATTGTGGCCATGTTTTAACCCATATGAACTCGTGACATCTCTTTATTCTGGGCTGGCTGGGTAATGGGGAGAGGCGCACCAATCTTGATTCCAGTATCTGAACTCTCCCCCTATTTATCATTCAAAAAATAAAATAAATACTCCATTCATAAGTTGAGTTCAGAGATGGATGCTTTGTGCATAGGAGATTTGCTGCTCATGGGTGCCCCCTCCCCCAGCCCTCTGGACCACATACCAGGCTCTCATCTCTATTTTGGTTGATCCAAGTAGCCCACATACAATGCATGGAAGATGGTAGTTTCACCACAACCACCCACACACCACTGCTGCTTTAACAGAAAATTAGAATGGTCAAAAGAAGCAGTCTGTATTCAGATCACCTCTCCAAATGAGCCAGCACCTCAGTTTCTCAGTCTGATTCACATGGAGATGCTACTCAAGTAGAACACCTTCCCCCTTTTCAGCTGCTTGGTGCTATTATCAAGATGAGAAGGCAAGGCTAATACAGTCTCCTCATCACATGTAGGCTCACCATTCAAGTTGAATGACTGAATAGGGATAGACTGTAAATTTTAGCTGTCATGGCTCCAATCCTTTGCCTAATTGGGAAACCTGATTGCAGAAGTTTGTGAGTGTGCAGAAGACTCACCGCTATCGGCCAAACAGTTCCACTCTCTCTTTGAACCTTCCTGATCAAAACAAAATAAGTCAATGATGGAGTTAGAATATTTGTTCCTCCCTCCCCTCCATACTTACTGCTTCATAATATCTGCATGGAACTTTTCACATGTGTTTTTTATAGAACCGGTATGCATAGCCTTGGGCAAGCTATGCATTGCCAGAGCACCTGCAGAATCAAGAATGGTAAACCACTTTTGAGCAATCTCTAAGGTTCACCATAGCTGGGAGCTTACCAGACAGCACATAATTATTATATATTATATATTAATCCGCAACCTTGTTGACTTGTGGATTACCTTTCATTCCCCCCCAGTCAAGGGCAGAACTCACTCAGCAATATGAGAAACTGAAAAAGCCATAGAACCAAGGTTTGTTAGGGTCACAAATGCAAAGCATACGGCATAATAATTCGTAGACTGAGCATGGGAGGGGATCCTCCGTCTCAGTCTATGAGCCATGTGCATTGACATAGGGAGCAGACTGCACCACCTCTGGAGGCTGCCCATCCAAACTGGGTTTGGGGGAAAGTCCTGCACAGACGCATTTTATTATGCCATAATCTTTTGAGTGGGAAATTAGCTCTGAAATCTAATTAACTGGCCTATTAGAATTGGCACATTACTTGGGATTTTCTTCAGTTGGAGCACAGAAGCACTTCCTCATGTAAACGAAGCGCACAGTGGGTGATGATTATGGTTGATGATTAAAATAAGTAAACAGATTGGAAAACATTAAATTTTTATACTTTCTTGCCATCTGCTTTTCCTTCACATTGCACCAAGTTTTGAACACATTATATGCAGTGGGTTTGGTTTCTACTCTAGGAGCAAGAATACCACGAAACGTATATCAATGGTGAGTTAATGAACACAGTTTGTTTCTCATGTGATTTTTTTTCTTTGAATACATGATAATTCATCTCACTAATGACACTCCATGGGAAGCAAAACATACAATGGGCCTTTTGTTCCACCACAGGGAAAGCAGTTTGCTAGCCTTTATTTACTGGGATAGATCCATGTAAACAGAGGAGAGATTACTTGTTCCTGAGGATGGTGGGAAATGGAATTCTAAGAACAGTGGGCAAGAATTATTCAGGGATGAGCCCAGACCTGCATGGTATTCCAACATTAGATATGGAAAATTTGGCATCTAATATCTTGGTCTTCAGAGCAGGCTAATGGGTGTGTCACCATTTTAAAATGGTATTTAGTGTCTTCTAACTGCACCTGCAGGGCTGCAGGCTTAGTCTCTTCTGGGAAAATGTAAGAGGAACAAGTGTGTAAGAGAGAGAGAGAGAGAGAGATATTCAATGAAACAGAAAAGAGAGCTTTCGTGCCACTCTTTCATATGTAAGATGCCAGGCTTGATCCCTAAGAAGTGGCAATCATTCATAATTTTATCCATCGAGATAAAATTAGCAGCAGTTCCTTTAAAAATGATAATATTTTAGATGTCATAGCAGAAAGGCTTCTGAATCTATTTGTCTGAAATAGTTATTGTGTAATCTTGTACTGAGGGCTAGTTTACCAGCACATTCCAGCTCTTCTGTAAGAAAAGTAGGTTAGCCATGATAATGTGATAATTGGTCTTCACCTCAGGTTCCTGGATGTTGCTGAATTAACAACAATGGAAGGTACAACTCTTTAGATTACCGAATCAAGGTTCACATTTGGATCCAAATCAAACTGAGACAAACTTGAATCAACAAAATAAGGCTACAACCTAGCCTTGCAATTGAAGTGTATTGCACAGTCAGGGCACTATCACATCAATCTAGCTGTACACACCCACTTCCTTCTTAGACTCCACAAATTGAGGACAAATAAATGATGGCTATGTCAAGAATGTATTACCACTCATCTTGAGGTATATTCCCCTGTTATAATCTAGCAATAACCTTAGTCATAATCTAGAACCTGGAAGCCAAGGGGAAAAACCAATAGAGTAGACTGTAGGGAAGTGTTGGAACTGAGTTATCTACCTACTTCCACTCATACTAAAACACAGTAGTGTAGATGGCCAAGAAATTCGACATTTGTACATTCAAGTAGAAACTGGATGAATCTTCTTGTAGGCAAGTGTTGGAACTGAGTTACTGCCTACTTCCACTCATCCTAAATGTTCTGATGTAGTATTTGCAGGCTATAACAGAAAATACATCTTAAAATGTGCCACTTGAGAAAGAAACTACATAGAGAAAATGAATATTCTGATACTGATCTTTTTTGTTGCCAAAATGTGTCTTTTGAGAGAAGATACGAGAAACAATGACCAGAATCCTGTTGCATTTTACACCAGCATAATTCAATCCATGTAAATATTGCTGGTGAATTGTTGCAAGTTGAGAAGTTGTGCACGTGGAACTTTTTGTATATCAGTAATTACTTGTGATAATGGCGTAAAATTTGCTACTGATATTTACAACAATTAAGTTCCATTAGTGAGCATAGGCAATAGGATTCTGGCTAACATAGTTCAAAATACACTGTCCAAGGCAAATTTTCTGGTAGGCTTAAAGAAAGAGAACAATAGTTTGTGTTGACATAGAGCAGAACACACTTGCATTATGTTCACATATAGGTTAACACAATTGAAATTGACATTGACCAGAAATAGTCTGATCTGCCTGTTTCGGAGTGAGAGCGGAGAAATGTGTAGACATATTCTAGAAAAAAGGAAATCAGAGGTGTGGAATTCCCAGAAACACGCTAAACCAAGGGTCAGTCTGAATAAGAAGTCTTTTCTAGTCCTATCCAAGAGTGATCCAATAGTCAGTATTAGACATGGGCACGACTCGGTGAAATCCTCGTTTCCGTTTCCGTTCGTCGTTTCCGTTACCTAACAAGGAACGGTAACGACAATTCCTCCGCTCCAGCTCGAACCCGACCCGATAAAGATAAATTGGGTCTGATTTGTCGTTGTTGTTCATGGCATCGCGGCGATCGCGCGATGCCAGCAAGCAGCACAGAAAAAAAGTTTTAAAAATAAAAAACCCCGATTCCCAGCCATAAAAGCAGGCGAAAATATGCCTGCCTCAGTGAGGGCACCTACCAGAGAGGGGTGGTTTCTGGGGGGGTCCCCGGACTTCCCCCCCTCTCCTGTCCTGGGCTGCTGGTACCAGGCTGGGGGGGCATCCTCGTCGTCTCCATTTGCCATGCGGTGGGGGGCATCCAAAATGGTGACCGCAATATTTATTTTTAAATCGTGGTCCAAAAACCCACCAAAGCACCACAGAAACATTTGAAAATTAGGTATTTTAACTGCCGGAATTTTTATAGTAGCAGCAGTGGGTTTTTCTTGCAATAAAACGTCTCCATTGATTTTATTTTTATTTTTATTTTTATTTTTATTTTTATTTTTATTTTTTTACACCTGCGCATGTGCAATGATGGGCTGGCCATGGGATGGGATCATGCAAATTTTTGGACCCATTCCACCAATCGCATGGCCAGGTTTTGAGTGAGACTTCTGGGTGTGCCAGAGAGGGCATTAAAAGCCCACAAACCCTAACCCTAACCCTAACCCAACCCTAACCCATACGCCAGTACGCTGTCCTTCTTAGTGGGTCAGAGGCACCCAGAGGTGCAGCCCACTAACCCACCCTAACCTTAACCTTACCCCTAAGCCTAGCCCTTACCCTAACCCCAACCCTAACCCAGATCCGTACACAAGTACACTTTCCTTCTTAGTGGGTCCCAGGCACCCAGAGAGGTGCCTCCCACAGCCCACTATCCCCTACCTCTAACCCATTCCCTAACCTGTACGTCAGTACGCTAGTACGCTCCCCTTCTTAGTGAGTCAAAGTGAGGCCCCCAGAGAGGTGCCTCGCAGAGCCCACTATCCCCTATCCCATTCCCTAACCTGTACGGCAGTACGCTACTATGCTTCCCTTCTTACCGAGTCAGAGGCACCCAGAGAGGTGCCTCTGCCACCCCACCCTAACATAATGTAATAATGTATGGTACGCGGCGGCTCCGCGAAACGCTTCCCTTGCTTCCCTTCTTAGTGGGTCAGATGTCAGAGAGGCACCCAGAGAGGTGCCTCCCAGAGCCCACTTACCCCAACCCCAACCCCAACCCAAACGACAAACGACAAACGGAAACGACAAATTTTTGAAAATTTCCTCGACAAACGGAAACGAGCCGAAATGGACCTGTCCCGACAAACGACAACTCGAAACGTCATTTTTCCTGGTCATGCCCATCTCTAGTCAGTATACCTGTAGAACCAGACAATGCTTTAGTGAGTAGGAGGCATTGTTACTGCAGTTTTGATAACTCACCACAAGAGGCACCGGCACAAGAGAATCAATGGTCTTCAAGTCCTGCCTTAGTCACTTCCTGCACATGGAAACTATGAACCCCACTACATGCATGAGATTTTCTAGCCAGTGACTGTGATCGGAGACCTCTGATGGTACAAAATAGATATGCAGCAACCCAGGCAATATTTGGGGTGGGGGTGGGGGAGAGACAGAAGGTGCTTTTCCCTGGAAAGGAAATCAGAAAAATATTTATGTAAAAACCATTTGTTCCAGCTGCCAAAATGTCATTGGTCAGTAATGTCCTCTAAATGTTAAGAATTGCCTTGGGGTCTGAGAAGTCCGTGCTTGTGTGTGGGTTCAAATATTTCTTAGAACAACATGTCTTTCCAGGGATTGGCAGAGCTCTGTTAATTGTCTAATGTTTAAAGATCACTGGCATATCAATAAGCCTGCTTAATGAATCATGTTAGGCTTTTAGTTGTGCCCTGCTGTGGCCTGTTACAAAGTGCGCTTCATCCAGCTTTGGGTGCTTAAGTCTGTTGACAGCATTGTGTTGTTGTGATTGTTTTAGTAACAAGTGGAAGGGGGAGGATGGTCAGCTTGGCTCTGGCATGGCACATGCATTTGAAAAGAATACCAAAGCCAAATTAAATAGGTCAATGAGGATCACACTCAATAAATATACACGGCTTCACACATTCCTGGTTCAACTGATGAATTTCATAACTAACCAGCATGTTTTAAAGAGAGGGAGAGGGAGAGAATGGTATTCTGTTAACCGTCTGTGGCTTAGTGAGTTAGCAAACAGGTCTGAATAAAAATAGGACAGTTAATCATCTTCTGCACAGACAGCAAAGCTGTTTGTGGCTTAGAGACAGTCACTGCCATCATTTCTCACTTACTATTTGTTGTGTCTGTGCTGGAAGTTGCAATGAACCTATTGCCCCAGCAGTAAACTCATACAAACCACCTATTCTCATCTCATTGGAATTTTGGATTCCAAACACTTCTACCCCCTACAAACCCAGCGAACCCAGCATTCCACAAAAAGAGCAAGCGGATTGATGGAAAGGTTGACTCTGTGCTGAGTTTGCACACAGAATGCCAAAGCAACAGATGTAACTCAGACAGATCAAGAAACAGGATAATCTTGAGTTTGAATGAGTTGGGTTCTTTCAGACATAAGATACATTAAAAAGACCCCAACTTCAGGCAGATTTGGGGGATGAATTTCAGTGATACTTATCAGTCAGAAGTGGAAATCAATGAACATCTGATGACAATCTTATCACCTCATCCCCTTGTCCGCAGCCCCAAATTATTTGACTGTTGGCAGCATAAGACGCAGAGAAGGGCAAATCCATGACAGAGGGCATCGTTCAAGCAGAAAATTATCTCGCTGGACCTAATGAGCCCTAAAAATAAATAAATAAATAAATAAATAAGTTAGCAATGTTGCAATAAGCTGAGCAAATGTTCAGCTCAAATGTGACATATCTATCAATCATCATTAATGGGTCTTTTCTCTGCTGTAGAATCTAGGATGCAAATTTCTAAAACAACTGGGTGGAAACGTACTTATATAATGAACCACATATGGCAAAAAAAAAATAGCATGAGATTGGACGTTTTCAGCAGGATTAATGCAGGGCGAGCAAATTAACTGCTGGAGTCATTATTTGCAGCCAAGAATGTATTCTGAAATGTGCATTTGTATTATCTCTATACCTATGAACACATCATCTAACAATTGCTGATGTATAAAATTTCATATAAGGCCCAGTACAATGGATCTTGCTTTTTCAAAAAGTTATATACAGTAAATACACATTCAGTGTAACTGACAATTGTGATTACTAACTTCACATAACTGGTTTTTGTTTATTCCCTGTACTTTGGAATTCATATAATTAAATTTTAAAGGACTCCACAATGAAATTATTTAGAGATATGGCTTACTAAGAGAGGCTCCATGAAGACAATCCTGATGGTTGCATGCCTGATCATCTGCTAGGGGAAATATAACACAAATGTTCAACCTCTGCTCCTGACCCTCCATGGTGGTGGTGGGGGGACCAGTTTGCACTTGATACAGTAAGCACACATGTAATCAGGCTCTAATGAAGATTCCTGTATGCTAAAAGAGAACATTTAATCAGCTGCAAATAAAAACCAGACATGCACAGTAAGCCACAATTGTGTGTGCTGTTAAGTTTGAGAATCCATTATTCAACTGCTGTTATTTTGTACCCAGGCAGACAAACAGAAGGGTGGATTTATTTATCTTAGTAGCCTCTAAAATTTTGTTTGTATACCTGAACCTCAAACTGGCCTACTAAAAGTTAGAGTTATTTTAACACTAGTTCACTCATATCATTTTATTGACTCCCTTAAGATTGTTTCTTTATAGAGATGGGCATGAAACGCCAAAATGGCATTTCATTTTGTTTTTTGTTTCTTTCCCTCACCATTTGATTTCATTTTTTTGTATTTTTTATCTTGTATTGTATTTTGGTTTGTATTTTTTTCTTTTTTTAGGTCGCCATGCCGGCAGGGACCTTTATCTCTGTGGTGTCTGGCCGTGGGGGTATGCTCCGGGAGGGGGGATTAGTCGGGTAAGAAGAACCCAGGCCAGGCATCTATTGCCTGTCCCCCGTTCTGATCGCTCCGCTCACCGCCACGTACCGGGGTGCCATCCCGCCAGCGCCTCCGACCTGTTGTCAAGCCCCACACACAGAACACACAGCAAGCCAAGTTCAGTTCTTTGCCAGGAACCTTAGTTGTAATCCAGATAAAGTACAAAGTACAGTCCGAGTCAATCCAGAATAACTTACAGAGCCAAATGCCAAGTTCAAGGGAAACAGAGAAACGTCGTAGTCAGGAAGCCGGTCCAAGGTCAGGAAACAGAGAACGCCGTAGTCAGAAAGCCGGTCCAAGGTTAGGAAACAAAGTCAGGACAACACACAGGAACGTGGTGGCAAAGTAAGTGATGCGTTGCTCCCACAGAGGGTTCAGGGTAAACTTGCTAGCTTTATCCTAAACAGGGAGCACACCCATATCTCTGGCAAGGCTCCTGCTAGAACTCAGGGCTTTCAGATCTAATTTTACGCCTATCATTAAAGATCCTTTCCCTAGCTCTCCTGTTAGTTCTCCTTTGCAGGATCCTGCTCCTAGCCCTTATAGGAGGAGGAGATGTGCCCTCAGCTGCGTCCTCAGACTCAGCTGCCTGCTGAGTTGAACTATAAGGCTCCTCCTCCTGCTCTCCAGCATTTAACCCTTCACATTCGGGTTCCATGACAGGCAGGGTCCTGGCACCTGTCTTGCCTCCTGGTCAATGCCAGGTCGGTTCACAACAAAACACCTATCATCCACGATGCGATCGTGGATGAGCGAGCCGACCTGGCTTGTATTACCGAGACCTGGGTGGGCGCTGAGGGTGGGGCCTCCCTCTCCCTTTTGTGCCCCCCCGGGGTTTCAGGCCCAGTGGGCGGGCAGGTCGGATGGTAGGGGGGGCGGGGGGCCATCGTCTACAGGGAATCTCTTCATGTTAGCAGTTCTGTGACAATGGTGTGTCCCGGGGTTGAATGCCTCCATCTATCAGTGGGTCAGCGAGATAAGTTTGGTATTGTGCTGGTGTACCGTGCTCCCCGCAACCCAGCACAATCCTTTCCAGAGATTGCGGAGTTTATCTCGGCTGCCCTGTTGAAGTCCCCCCACCTTTTGGTGGTTGGGGACGTCAACGTGCATGCCGAGGAGGAACTATCTGGTGCGACTCTGGATTTCATGGAATCCATGACTTCCATGAATCTATCTCAGCATTTTGTATGCCCCACCCATAGAGCTGGCCATACCCTGGACCTGGTGTTTTCCTCCATGTCGTCAGACTCTTGTCTGAGGGTTAGGGGTATTCTGCCCCTGCCCGTGTCATGGTCGGACCATCATCTGCTAAAAGTTTCCCTGTCAATCGCCCCCCACCCAGCAGGGAGCATCGGTCCTACATCTGGGCCTGCCCCCGTAGGCTCCTGGACCCTGCTAGGTTCATGGAAGCCTTCTGGGAGCTTTCTGGAGGCCTGGCAGACGATCCAGTCGATGTCCTGGTGGATAGGTGGTATGAGTACCCTGGTTTTAAGCCTGGAGATTACACATCTCCATCATGGTTTGTAACCTGTGATGGAGTTTTCCACCAGGAATCTGTCCAATCCCCTTTTGAAGGCATCCAGGCCAGATGCCATCACCACATCCTGTGGCAGGGAGTTCCATAGACTAACAACGCGCTGGGTGAAAAAATATTTTCTTTTGTCAGTTCTTACTCTCCCAGCCCTCAGTTTGAGTGTATGTCCCCTAGTTCTGGTATTTTGGGAGAGGGAGAAGAGCTTCCCTCTATCCACTTTATTCATGCCCTGCATTATTTTATATGTCTCAATCATATCCCCCCTCAGGCGCCTTTTTTCCAGACTAAAGAGGCCCAAATGTTTTAGCCTTTCCTCATAAGGGAGGTGCCCCAGCCCAGTAATCATTTTAGTCGCTCTTTTCTGCACCTTTTCCAATTCCACTATGTCTTTCTTGAGATGCGGTGACCAGAATTGTACACAATACTCCAGGTGCGGCCTTACTATTGTTTTGTATAATGGCATTATAATGTTGGCTTATGTTTCTAACTTGGTTTTCTGCGCTCCTAGATTAAATCTTCTCTCACACACTCTTTCCCTCCTCCTTTCCTTCTCATAAACAAATATGAATTTAGACTACGTTTGTTTGACCAACAATTTCCTCAACACAATTAGTTGCTCACTTCACTTCAGACTCCCTGATATTTTCAAAAATATGGACATGGACAAAGTGAAACACACCCTTTGTAATCATAGAGCCACAAGGCACAATAGTTAAACCTTGACGTATCTATGGATGTGTATATCCACCCACTGCTTCTTACTGCAATGGGAATTGGATGAACATTCACTCCCAATTTCAATATTATGGACAGAGAGGACATTAGCTTTCTCTGCATATTAAATAAAATTGATCTGATGTACACTTTACGAACTAAGTGTGCTGTTCTAATTCAAAAAGTGCATGTCTCTGAATGAACAATATTTGTTCCTCTTAGTTTTGAATGAAAGAGCTATCGCTATTTTTTCTTTGCCTGAAAGACAATGAGGTGTTTTCAAATAGAATTGGTGGTCGTGATTTTGCACACGTTGCAAAAATGTGCAAATTTGACAAAAGCTGTTGTGCTGCTGCATGGACTGTTAAGGATCATCAGCTTTGGATTTGTACCTCTTTGATTAATCACTCTGTCCTTTTGTGCATGCTGTATGTGTGGTCTTGGCTTTGATAAGGAGGACTTTTGATTGGCACAGAGATGGACACAAAACAAAATTGTTTAGTAACATTATGAAACTATTTGTCATGAAATGAAACAAATGTCTTTTTTTGGTTCAGAAACTGAACCAAGTAGCTGCTGGATTTCAGGCAAGGGGCTGCAGCCAGGATCGCAGCTGATGCCCCTCCTTTGCCTGGGTCTCTGTGGAAGAAGGAAGGGTGGTGGTGGCTTCAGTCCTGGCTCAGAACTGGAGATTAGAGGAAGCTTTTGCATTCTGCACTGTACCAGTGAGGGACTGAGTCTGCACAAAATTCAAAAGCCTGCTTCGCTCTCCCATTCTGAGACAGGATCAAAGCTGCTGCAACCTCTCCTTTGCCTGGGTTTCTGTGGGTGAAGGAGAGGTGGTGGCAGGTTTGATCCTGGATTTCTGGTTCTGAGCCAGGTGAAGGTTGACCCTCACCTGGCTCAGAACCAGAAGCCCTGGATTGAAGCCGCCACCAACCCTCCTTCATCCGAGTCTCTGTGGGTAAAGGAAAGGTGGCAGTGGCTTTGATGCTGGATTTCCCCATTGAGCTAGCTAGCTGACTTCCCCATAGGCCAGAAAGGGAGCCCACTGGCCCTCCCTCCAGCCGCTCTCCCATTGCAACCACCACCACTGGCACCCAGCTTTTTTTTTTTGACAGACCCTAACCCTCCCCACAACCAACATGATTAAAAAAAAAGCAGCTGGGGGTAAGTAGCAGCAGGAAAGTCAGCACAAAATTTAAAACCCTGCTCTACTCTCACATTCTCGCCACTGCCACCCAGCTGGTTTTGACAGCCTGAGCTGTAAAAATCAGCTGGGTGTCAGCAACTTCCATTTTGTTGCTCATTTTGTTTGGTCATGTTTTTTTAAAAAAATCATTAATTAATAAACAAAATGAAATGCAATGAGCAACAAAATGAAACAAAATGAAACACTATTTTTCCATTTTGTGCCCATCTCTAATACAGAGACGTTTTGAGTATATTTCAGAAGCTTCAACCAAAAAGAAAGAGAGAGGGAGTTTGAGATAAATGAGAATGAGGGATATCTTGACTCATTAGCACACTGGATGGAAGAAATCTCAGGGGTTGACATTCCTACTTTGAAATTTATGAATGAGTTTTTGCCATGCATTTCCTTTATTCTTTTTCAGTTTTTGAGAAAAAAACTTTCCAAAGTGCACCTATTTCTTTGCCAATTCCCTTCCTATATAGCTGGAAGAAGTTGTAGTTAATTTTTAAAATTGAACTTGAGAAAATAATAATATTGTCCGAATCACTTGAATATGGAACTCGTGAAATGTTAACTTTTGGAAAGTTTGTACTAATTTAGGTTGCTCCCTCTCTCTTTTTTTCCTGAAATGTTTCTCATCTGTAAATGAAATATGGCAGATGGGTAGAATATGATCCTCTTATATTGCAAACAAGTTTCAAGGCCACCCTTCCAGATGATTAGTACAATACTGCTTGATAGCCTAGAACCCATATACCACAGCACAGGTACCAAAGTTTTTCCTAGCTGTCATGCAAAAGAGGGCAGAGGTCATCTTGACTACACACTCTCCCAATGTTCCTATTTACCTTTAGTCCCTTCTACTTTTTCTTACTGTATACTCCTTTATGTACGAATCATATGACCACAATAAACTTTGATTGATATTGCAAACAGTTGTATATTGATCCTCATGATGCAATGATTAAATTGCAGTCCTACCATTTATGAGACTCTGCTCATGACCTGAGTTTGATACTGGGCTCAGGTACCTGGTTCAAGGTTGACTCAGCCTCCCATCCTTCTAAGGTTGGTAAACAGAGTCCCCAGGTCACTTGGGGGGGGGGAGGATGGAATATGTAGCCTACATAAATAAATTGTAAACCACTCAGAGAAAGCTTTAAGCATTATGAGGCAATATTAGAAACATCACACTTTGCTTTGCTACATGTTAAATCTGACCAATGTACATTGTTGAGATTCCTCTCTAGTTTTTTTTAAATAGTTATTTTAAAAATGTGCAGATTACTTCAGTAACAGAATGGACAAAGAGGACTTAGAGGTAGAAAGGGGGCAAAGTGACGGATTTCATCATCCCTATATTTCTGTAACATCACCCTCAATAAAAAAAAATTCCAGTGTTATCACTTTACACATTTATCTGCCAGTATTCAAGAGCTGTGTGTATGAGTGAGTGGAAAGATATATTTATACACATCACTGGATTATGTAACACTTAACATGACTCATAGCTTTATTTCTGAACCCTGCCTTAAAAATCTCTGCACCTGATCCATACTACCAGCCAAATATGTAACAATTACTGTATGTTTGAATGATTAATTTACTGAGGCGTTACACCATATCTTATTTTAATCTTGTTCTTACTCATGAAGTCAGTGTTTTAAGGCATCAGTCTTCGCTGTTTTTCATGTGGGAGCCACCTTGGTGAAAAGCAAGCCCACAAAAGTCTTTGAAAAACATTCTGCAATGTGAGAACTACATCAGTTTAAGTCCAAATAACTTGTGTTACTTCATATATCTATAATAAAGTAGGGGGGGTCTTTCCCTCAAAAGCTTCCTTTCTTCCTTTCTTTATCTACTTCTCCACATAGCCCTTCTCCCTAGGCAGGATTTGCCTAGAACATACATTCAGTTTTCACATGTTTTAAATCTCCATGCCCACAGTTTTTTTAAGGCTGCAAAATTGGTTTCAATACATTTTGACTTGTTACATTATGGAATATGTTGTATATATGGAACATAGAAGCAATGGGGAAGCAACCTCCAAAGATCCTGTCCACATCCATAAACAACACAAACTGAAATGTATCCATTATAACAGGACAAGCAGGGACCAAAGTTATATCAACAGGATCTGAATTAACTACACCATCTAAGGCAGAGTGGATCTGAGCAATTTTATCTGCAGACTGCTGTGCCAAATCTTCACACCAAGCCATTAAGTAGTCAGCATCCTTCCCTTGTGGCTATCTGTGTAATAAGTCGTTGGTTGCCTGGAATAGCTCTGATGGACAGCTCTGTGCAGATGCAGTGGTGGCAGAGAAGAATTGTTTCTTTGCCATGAGAGTAGGCTCCCCAATGAACTTAACCCATGATTGATTGGAGCTGCTCTGCATTTTATGCCACCATCACTCTAGTGTCTCACTCACTTGTTTCATTATCTCCAGCTCACTAGTAAACCAATGAGCTAAATAGTCTGCACTTCATGAGAGGGGACATTTAGAAGGGACTGTATCAATAGCCCTGGACACCTCTGCATTCCAGAGATTAGTCAGGGCTTCAACAGGATCATCTGCCAACACAACAGGAAACTCCCCAAGAGCTCTCAGAAAAATCATTAAGATTCAACAGTCTCCTAGGGTGGAACATTTTAATTGCCCTATCCACCCCTGCAGAAGCCCAGAGCTCCATTAAGCTTAAATCCTACCAGGTAATGATCTGTCTACTGAGAGTCCCACATCAGAGCTTCACCATCCTGCCCATTACAGAAAACCAGGTCAAGAATGTAACCTGCAACATGAGTGGGGCCAGATACCATTTGAGACATCCCATGGTTGTTGTAGTAGACTGGAAGTCTTGAGCCACTCCAGATACACTGATCTCAGCGCGGATGCTTAAGTTTCCATTCACAAGCCAAGGGGACTCACTCAGGCAGGAAGACTATTGTGCAGTGGGGTAAGTGGTACATCAACAAAATCCCTATTTTGTCCCCAAACCCTTGTTCTGTCCCTGGACTCCATTATGTCAGGTACATATATTCAAACTCAGCCAATTGTGGGACAGGGCACCTGGTAAGGGTGATTGAACCTCAGCATATTTTGCCACTCCTGTTCACTCCTGTTCACCATTCTGCTGGTCTGCTGGTCCCGCGCAAAACTTCAGGTGGGCAGAATTGAGAAAGACTGACTTCCCCAATGTCATTATAACAGGTCTTTTCATCCAGGATCAAATCCTGGATGTTAGCTTGTATTAACATTCTCTGTCCAGGCATTTAGCAATGGCAGTGATATAGGCACTCTGCCCAATAGCAAGAGATAATCATGAAATGCTCAGATTTATCTAATCCCCTATGAAAACAGCTCAGGGGACAATCATCACTAAATTTTCTGACTGATAATTCCCCAGGCTAACTAGATGCCATATGATGAAGCATTTTTTTAAAAAAAAATCATCCCAAAAAGTCATCAGGAGCCCTCTGAAAGTGCTAGGGAGGGCAGCACAATTGCTGGAACTTCCCTCCCAACCTGATTTCTGAAGGCTCCTGCAGAGCTCTCAGTCCCTAGACCCCTTTAAACCTGGTCCAGTTGGTACCAGGGGTCCCCCTGGTGCTGACTGGGCCGGGTTTATAAGGGTCAAGCAATTGACAGCTCAGCAGAAGCCTTCAGAATACAGTTGGGAAGGCAGTTCTGCGCAGTCACACTGCCCTCCTGACCCATTTTCTGAGGGCTCCTTCTGAGCTGTAAAAGGCTGGACCCCTTTAAACCTGGCCCAGTTGGTACTAGGATAGCCCCTGGTACCGACTGGGACAGGTTTAAAGGGATCCAGCCATTGACAGCTAGGCAGGAGCCCTCAGAAAATGGTGGAGGAAAAGGCAGGTTTTTAAAACATTTTTCCCGCCAAAGCCAGCACTACAGCTGATCGGTGGTGCTGGCTTCTGGCAGAAAAAAAGCCAGTGGTTTCCCCATGTCAATCGGGCACCGTAAACCTTTCCCCTAGGAATGAATTGCTTCAATGCCTTCTTATGGAAAAATGAAAAACAAAACAAATGAAACAGAATTTTCTGTTTCATTTCATTTTGTTTTTTGGGGGGGATGGGTCAGTTTGTTATTCATTTTGTTAGGTGACAAAACCAATAATGAATAACAAAATGAATTAAAATTTGTTTTGTGGCCATCTCTACCCACCATATCATTCCTCCCCCACTTCCACCATACTGTGCAGAATTTAGACACATTTCTGTCATATCTCTCCTACCTACTATTGTCCTGGAAGTGGAAAGATAAGATGTCGATTTTGACCCTTCACAATCTAGCCACTTCCGCTGCTTCCTGCTTCATTTTGGATGGAAATGTTAATGTGTGAAAATAATTCTGCCCTTACAGAGCAAGGCTAGCAGGCCCGACTGTAACTTCATTCAAAGAAGGAATATTTTAAAAACTGAAAATAACTGAATATCTTAGCAAGGGCTTTCTACTAGAGTCTGCAAATTAACTTGCTTCAATTTGTGACTGGCCACGTGGAGCTAAACACAGGCACCATTTGTAAGTATAATAAGGTATCTGGGATACCAGTAGTTTATGACAACTTTGAAAAGAAATGGTTCACAGAGACAAAAAACAGAAATGGGAGAGAGAATGGCAGGGAGAGGGCCGCATTATGGAGGCACTTCCTTTTCTTCTGAGTGTGTCTGACCACAACTGAGCTAGGAATCTTTTGGCTCAGAGCACAATTCTCAGCAGCTCTTGATCTTATGATCTGCTGCTGATGAAGATCTCTCTCTCTTTCTTTCTCTGTTTTCAGCAAGCCCTTAGGACTTGTGAATTCTGGAGAGTTTTCAGTCTATATACAAGGGTAGTAATTTACACCTCTAAAGCTGGTATCTGATCCCAGCAGTATTACTGGCGCTTTCAAATCCTTTAACCCTGGCAGTGTGTGAATAAACCAGCTTTACATAAGACACAGATAACTGTGTTGTCTGACTGCATGCTTTCAAGAGGAAATAGATTTTAAAGCTGCTAGCACTGGCATTTATATAAGGTTCATCTGTGACATTTAGGATCAAAGCGAAATCAACCAATTTTTATTGTGTTAACTAGAGCTAGTATTCTTTTGAGCCCTGATCCTTTGATCCTATAGAAAGCCCCAAAGAGGCCGAAAATCTCTTTCTACAAGCTACAGTTGCAAAAGCAAAGAACAACTTTTTCTCTTGGCTTTTTTGTCACAATCCCATTACAAAGCAATGTTTTCTTACATTACAACTATGTGTTGTACAATATGCCCATTGTATATAGTCTTGCTTTGGGTTTATATGTTACCAAATCATTTCTCACTTTTGATAGACTGAACAAGATTTTTGAAGTGTATGGTTCAAGATACAGCACTCATCTCCTCCTACTGTATTGAATGGCTGAGCAGGGATTTGAACTCAGGACTCCTGAATTTTACTTCAAAACTCTATCTACTATACAACATGAGGTCTCTAAGGTGGTTACTTCACGTCCTTCCTCGAGCCGAGATTTTCTTAAGCTGCTTTTGCATAATCAACATGCTAATGAAACCCTGTTAATGACAGATCTCCAAATAAAATCAATCATAAGCTGTGAAAGAAGAAAAGAAAAAGAGAGCAATCACAAATTTTTACTATGCATGTCAGATCCACATCTAACCATAAAGCTGCCCTTTCTGGGTGTTTGGGCTCTGATACAGGTAGTGTCTTATACAGTATCATCTATCTATCTATCTATCTATCTATCTATCTATCTATCTATCTATCTATCTATCTATCTATCTATCTATCTATCTATACTCTAGATGGGGAAACACACACACACACACACACACACACACACAAGTGATGTTTCACAGTCCTGACTAGCATTGTCATTGGTGGAATATTGATGATAATGTGCTGTCAAATAAATTCCAGATTATGACAATCCTGGAGGAAAATGTCATTTTGTACAGGGGTTATAATTAGAGATGGGCACGAAACACCCAAATGGTGTTTTGTTTTCATTATTCAGGCCCTGGGGCCTTCTTCGTTTCATTTATTTCGTTTCATTTTCGGCACCCAGGAGATGCCTCAGTATGCTACTGAATGAAGCTTCCTTTGGAATTCATATTTCCCTCTCCCAATAACATTTTTGGGGGTGAAAAAGAATTTACCTTCACCCTAGATTATTGAAATGCTACCAAAACAAATTCCTAGTGGGATGTCTAAGTCACATAATTCTTAAGGTTGTACTCTGGGTGCTGAAAGATCTGTATTCTATGACTGAGATGAAAAATCCAGTGTTCATGCCAGGAGCTTCCCTGTGGTGGCTTTCACAGGAGGTAACTTAATTAAACTTCAGCTCAGCACAGCAGTTTGTTGGGGTTCCGATAGCATGCTTAGCTTTTTGCAGAGGCTGGGACAATTGCTGAGACGTCAAAACAGATTGTTTCCAAATGGCCATAGAAACATAACCTGTCAGTGGCTCTAAAGGTCCAGTTGCCAGACATAACTTTTCTGCCCACTCTGGAGAAAGTCAATTGTGTTTCAACTATTATATTCACTCTGATGTATTCATTTGATTGCCTTGAGAAAGCCAACATGAGGTTAGACTGTAGCCTTTCAGCAAAAAATATCTTCCTAGTTTCAGCATCCAGTAAGGGGTGGGGTGGGAATACATGGGGAATTCTTCCTTCTGAATCCTTTCTCTTTGTTGTTCTCCATGTCTTGAAATGTTTATGGATGACTATATAAGAGCATGCCAATTTTTTAAAAAAATATTTCTATTGACTAGAGATAGGCACTAAAAGGAAAAATAGTATTTTGTTGCATTTCGTTTCATTTTGTTTCTGTAGTAGTTTCCTTTTGTAATGAATTTTTAAAGTAGTTTCATTATGAAATGAGACAAAATTAAATGAAACAATATGCTCCCCTGGGTCCTATGGGAAAGAAGCTTCCACATGCAATTCTAGATACCCCCCCCCCTGAAATTTGGAAAGGTCTATGGGGTCAGGGAGCTGAATGCCAAGGATGTTACATCTAAGAAATAACTCCTGGCAAATCCATCTTTTGCCATGTTATGACCTATTGGTACTACTCTGAGGAAGAGGGGTTCACCCTTGAAATATTAGCAATGTGTTTGTTTTTTTCTAGTAGCCTAAAGGTATCACCTGTTCCACTTTTGTATTTGATAGTCACAGTTGTATTTGAAGGCAATTTCTATAGTCCATTGACCTGATTTGAGCCTGACTCTGAGATGCTCATTCATTCAGTCCCACTCCAAGTTCTGCATGTAAGGTATGCTTTGGCTATTTCTAGATTTCAACTTCAGTTTATCTCCTATAAAATGAGAACCGTAGCAATCTGCCTTGCAACGATGTCATGACACATGGGCACAGTGAAGATTGTGAAGCACTTTGTAGCTAGGATTGCAGACTCCCTGTTGAGATTCTTTTTGCATTAGTGAGAATTCTAGCTTCCTGCCAAATTGGACAGCCCTCCCAAGATGCTTTTCCAAACATGGAAGGTGGAGGACATGAAGCTGAAGGAGGGAAGGAACTTTGTGCTTTTGGTGGAAAACATAGGGAGGCAAATTGAAATGATTCAAAATAATACAGTCGGTTTTTCCTGCAAGTTTGCAGCTAGCAATCTTATAAAAGAATAACCAATGTTTTTGTGTGCTTTCCCTAAATACAGCTGTTTCCTTTTTCAAAAAATGTCAGGCTCAGCTCTGTTAAATAAAAAGACGGAGGCATGCAGCAGGCCACTTCCCAGACAGAAAACTAAATTAAAGGCTACAACAGAGGAAGATATTGGTGTCTGAGACTGTTGTTTAGAAGCAGTAAAACAGGGACGTCTGCACTGACATCTCATTATGGCAACATAAAGAAATTCAGACAAGGGACCGGGGTTGATGACACTACCCAATCATAAAATAATCCTCAAGTACTCAGTGAAATAGGACAATGTAAACCATAAAAGCTCCTATAGACAAGGGCTTGCATGTGTCTAATAGTATAATGTTGCCTTAGGCAAAATGAGACAGGGTCTGAGTATGTCATACAAAACCAAGTGTTGGCTTTATTCAAAATCATATTTGGAGTGTTAAATCACTGTTTCTGCAGGATGTTCAAAGAGTGCGCTCGGGCAGTTACAAAAACAGGCAAAAATATTTTGTTTTATCTGATGGTGGTTCTTCCTATTTTAATAATAATAATAATAATAATAATAATAATAATAATAATAATAATAATAATAATAATAATAATAATAATTTATTGTCATTGTGTGTATATATACACAGTATACACATACAACGAAATTCAGACTAAAATTAATACTAAAAGCTGACTATCTTCTTTAGCCCACTGTGCACAGTAAACTAAATATAATTCTTAATTGGGTATGGGTGAAACAATTATACATTGCTTCCTACTACACCAGTAGGAAGCATTTCAATAAATAATTTTGTTTATCCATTCATTTGTTTAAACATGCCTATTTCCTGCTGAGTTTGGAGACATTTACAAATGTTTTTAAAACCACAAAACAATAAAACCACAGATTGCTTGGTAAAACAAATCAGATGAAACAGTATCAAAATGTTAAAATGAGATGGGCAAATCTATTAATAGACCACCACTTATGCATCACCAGGAAAAGAAAAACAAAAAACACTATCTGCATCAGATTCAAACCTGGAAACATACTTTAACAGGTTAATGTTTTATTGTTTATTTATTTTTCTATGTGTTTCATCACCCAGAGTTCCCCTGGGAAAGTCAGGCAGTTTATCAATAAATATAATGCAAACATATAAATAAATAAATAAATAAATAAATAAATAAATAAATAAATAAATAAATAATGCTAAATGTAGTACTTCTTTCACGCCAATGCAAGAAAAAAACACCCAAAAGTCTAATGTTCAGTTAGAATTTTTAAAAGGTATGTTAACCCATTTTATTTGTTAAAAATGTATGTTTTGCATGTTCCTCAAGCCTTATAAAGGGTGAAGGTAGAAAATCAGATTTCTACTACATAACCCAATCCTGGTTCTTTAAAAACAGAGGTAGTATATTACCAACAATAATCAGTAGAGATGGGCACGACCAGAATTTTTTTTTCCGAGTTGTCGTTTTTCGGGACGGGTCTGTTTCGGCTCGTTTCCGTTTTTCATGAAATTTTTTAAAAAATTTTCATTTCGTCATGTCGTTTGTCGTTTGTCATTACCGCCACCGCGATTTCGCGCGATTTGATGTCCCAGCGAGTGGCGTCCCGCCGGTGCTAGGTGTTTTTGTGCCCTAGGCGGCAGGCGGGGTGGTGGGGGGCATGGGCGGGCGGCGGCATCAGCAGGGAGGAGGGGCGGGCGCGCGGGCACGCGGCCGGCGGCCGCGGGTCCCGCAATGACCCAGAGCAGGCGGAAAACACTTTAATCTGACTTGCTGCACAAGACTGCATTGAATAAAGCAATTGCAATTTTTGCAAACAAAGTGGGCAGTGCACCCACAGAGCTGCAGGCAGGGTATGAAAGGACCTTGGCTTGCCACCAAGCAAATGAAATTTTTAAAATAAATCCACACCTCCCCTCCCACTCAAACCTCCCCCCCCCTTTGAAGCACTATCAGAAAAGAAATCCTAACAAACTGCAGGAGAATAAAAAAGAATAAACTGCGTTGCTATTCCCCATAGCAGACAGAGAATGAAAGGAATTATTATTATTTCCTAAAAATTCAATTGAATCAATTCCCTCCCTGCCTGCCTAACTGAAATCTAAAGGCTCCACGAAATCGAAACTAGTCTAGCTCAGCAGCCAGCTACACACAGCCCTCTCCCACCCACATCCAAGCCCGGACTGCGACTCTTCTGGGAGTGCCTCGGCTTTTTATGCCCTCTTGCACATCCAGAAGTGTCAGTCAAAACCTGGCCATGCGATTGGTAGAATGGCTCCAAAAATTTGCATGGTCCCATCCCATGGCCAGCCCATCATTGCGCAGGTGTAAAAAAATAAAAATAAAAATAAAATAAAATAAAATCAGTGCAACCTTTTACTGCTATAAAAAACCCACTCCTGCTACTGTAAAAATTCAAGCATTTAAAATAGCTAATTTTCGCATGTTTCTGTGGTGCTTTGGTGGTTTTTTGGACCACGGTTTCAAAAAAAATATTGCGGACGCCATTTTGGATCCCCCCGCACCGCATGGCAAATGGAGACGCCGAGGATGCCCCCTCCCAGCCCGGTACCAGCAGCCCAGGACAGGAGGGGGGGAAGGCTGGGGACACCCCCCCCAGAAACCACCCCTCTGGTAGGTGCCCTCAGGCAGGCATATTTTCGCCTGCTTTTTTGGCCGGGAATCGGGTTTTTTTAAATTTTTAAAACTTTTTTTCTGTGCCGCTTGGCATCGCGCGATCGCCGCGCGATGCCAGGAACAACAACAACAAATCAGACCCAATTTTTCTTTTTTCAGTTCGAGTTCGAGTTCTGACAGCTTAATTGTCGTTACCGTTTCCGTTACGTAACGGAAACGATATCCGAAAACGGAAACGACAATTTCGTCAAGTCGTGCCCATGTCTAATAATCAGTTAAGGGGGCCACTATTTTAGGTGTGCTTGAAAAATTTCTTGTTTGCATGAAACATTAAACAGAAACCAATATTTTATGAATGCAAAAATGTGTGTTCATGAAGAGTCACTGAGGTAAAAGAAAAAATGTGACTGTTATATACAGACCCTGGCAGGATCAAACACCATAAAGCAACAATGACATGAGCATGAGTAGAAATGGGCAGAAACAGAAAAACGAATTGCAAAATTCATCAAAAACGGCTAATTCATTCATTCATGCTCCTAATGCTTCATTCATTATTTTTATTCCCCAGGCTTTCATGCTATAAAATGGACCCCAAGGCACCTAGAAACATCAATGTTGCAGGGAAGCTTCCCCTGACTTTCTTCTACAACTTTTCCAAATTTGGTAAAGTTGGGGCTTCCCCACACTTGCTCCTAAAGGGCACTTTCTTGAGGGTGACCCAGTTTATGGGTGTATAACTCAGATATCTGAAACCCAAACCAGGAAGGGTAGTAAAAGATGGCCAGAAGAAGCTTCCTTACAATTGTGGTGGCTCTAGATGTCTTGGTGGGTATTTTAGAGGCAAAAATGGATTTGCGAATTGATTCACCAGGAAAAAGATTGTAAATTTGTTATTTGTAATTCATCAACATTGATGAATCACAAAACAAATCACCATTTTTTCAGATTTGTGGCCATCTCTAAATGCAAGCCATTGTAAGGCAACATGTAACATTAGCTTTAATTTCCCTGTCAGTTGTTTTGCTCTAGCTAAATATAATTGTTTGCTGCTACTACATCACCCCTGTCAAAATGGCTGAAAATACAGTAGAGTTCCAAAAGCTATTTTTACCCAGACATTTCAGTTTGTTAAGTGAAATATGGATGGGGTGGTGGTGGTGTTATAGTGAGTCAGCTAATATGCTGAACTAAGAGCCTCTGCCTCTTTAGAAAGCTGACTTGCCAAAGGAAAAAAACTAAGCTGGGCTGCCTCAGTTATTTTCCTTGGAAACACAAAATCGACTTGAAGGGAGTCCCAAAGGTAAAGGAAAAAAACAACTGAAGGGCCTTTTATAAGAACTGAACAGCTGAGAGATACTATCATGAAACTGTGGAGCCCACATTTTAATTACTCTTACTTCATATGTAATCTTATCTTCTTTGAGGGTGATATTATTTTCCCACAGACACTGCCAAGGGGATATACTTGTAATGCATTTGGGCTTTATTAAGTAATCCAGGAAAATAACTCTTAATAAATAAATGGAGATGCATTTACCAAAGTAAATACTGGATAACAAAAATGCTCACTGCCACTTAAATGAATGTGGATATTATTATATCAAGACCTTCAGGAGTAGACTAATGATGCAAAAAATGCACTTATATGTATGTTCCCTAGCTATTGTATAAGGTTTTAAAAATTGATATATTAAGATGCCAGAATCATTTATTTTTTCCTAACAATATTCAAATCCAAGAATGCTCTGACCCTCTTTCTTTTTCTGTCTTTTATCACATTTACATAGGTGAGCCCTTTGTACAGGACTCTTAGATGCATATGGCCATGCATCTAATAACCCTACATTTTCTGGAGGGTCATTGCAAATAACCCTACTTTATTCTGGAGTGTCATTGGCTGAAATTCAGCAGTAAGACACAACTAGAGTAGGTTCATTGAATCAATAGGATTTACATAGGTATTGACTCATCAAATCTGCAAATGGGCCTATTCTAGTTGTGACTGGCTTTTAGCCATTTAATTAGAAGGGGAAATAATTTTAACTCCCTGTGGTGTCGTGGTTAAATGCCTGTACTGCAGGTAAAACTGTGCTCACGACCTGGGGTTCAGTCCCAGGTAGCAGGCTCATGCTTGACTCAGCCTTCCATCCTTCTGAGGTTTGTAAAATGAGTACTCAGTTTGCTGGGCGGGGGTGGGGTGGCAATGTGTAGCCTGCATACTGTAATTAAACTGTAAACTGCCCAGAGACTATTTGAAGTGGTATGGGGTGGTGTATAAACAGAAGCAGAACACTTTAAATTAGAGAGAGAGAAATGTTGCTAATGCTAAAATAGTTTCTAAAAGTAAGATGAGGAAGCATCTGCCATGGAGTGTGTTATGTTTCAATCAGTTTTCCCCCCTTTCTCTAAATCATGCCTGCCTTTGGAGAGACTAGACATCATGCATCATGTTAGGGTTGGCATTAAAAAACAGCCCCATAGAGTGAAAGGCTGGTCTGAAAAAGCCCAGAAGTGCCTTTTTCATTCCTGGCCATAAAGGTACAGTCAAAATAGAATAGTGGGGGGAAATGCCTGTCTTTCACAACATCCCGAGTCAGCTGCCTGGGGCAGCTACTCCCCTCTGCCTAATCATCTTGCTTGTGACCAGTGGGTGGGTAGGGTATGTGTGTGTGTGGGGGGGGGAAAGTCCTACAGATGATTCATTTAAAACTTCTGTATGCAGACTTTTGTCTTCAAGAGTATCTACAGGGATGTAAACTGAGAAGGGAGCTAAGCTACCTATCTTAACATACTTGTTGCACATAAGAGTGTGTCTACCTCTGTACATTAAAATAATAAATTAATTTAAGATTCCAACTTGCCCTTCATCACCCTATGTGGACATCCACTCCTGTCTATGGACTGTTCCCCTATTCCTCTGTAAACTACTACTACTCTTTTCCATGCTACAAGTACATCGACTGGACTCAAAATCTGCTGTTACATGGGAATCTTTCACTTTGTCTAATGGTTGAACATGGTTTGACATTTAATTCCCTCTTCTTGTAATATTTGGACATAATTATACAATGACCAGGTTTGAGGCTGACAGCAGGACTCTGCTGTAGGACAACACAATGGATGACCTCTGCGGGTTGTCTATTCCAATGCACCAGAATTTTTAGTGAGAGGTTGCATAGTTACCTATCTGGGATACTTTAGCTGTGGGTTTCCTGGTTTATCATGGGACTGGAACTGATGACTACATTTGGACAAAGTGAAAAATGAATCATGTTTTCTGATGAAGTTGGCTGATTCATCCCAATTTGTCAATTCATATTTATCATTAATAAAATCTCTCACTGAATACAAATTGATGAATGTTTGTAAAATTTTATTTGTTCATTTTCAGTATAGATTAGAACCTAATTTCTGGTGTCTGAAATATATGCCCACAAAATAGCTTCCCTAAAAGTCCCTCCCAAGAATCTAGAGTTATGAAATTTGTAGAAAACCTTCCTCAACAATCTTTTCAATTTTTGTGGAGACTGGTTTTCCCCAAGCCCCTTGCTAAAGAGCAGTTTCCTGTGTGTATAACTCAGATGTCTGTAATCCTATTCTGTTAGAATGAGTTTTAGAAAACTGTTTTGTTTTCCTCTGTGGGGGTAGGTTGGGATGGATGGTGGAGTTTGTAATTGTACCAGCTTGCCACTGGTTTGTGTGGGCATTTCACTCTTGTTGTGGTTGGTTGCTTTGTGAGTGGATGTCTCTGCATACCAGGCAGCCAAAGCCTGGCTGATCAATTCTTTGCCATTTCTGTCTTTAACTGTCCAGACCCAGAGTGCCTCTGTTGTGGTGGGTGGGTGACACTATTACTGCTAAGAATTATAACTGGAAATAAAAGGTCTGGACAGATGAACAACCCCCTACCCCCACCCCCACCCCAAAGGGGGGGGGAAATCAAACATGACACCAAGTTTTCAAAAGTCCAGACAGGGAAGATTTTACAGAGATGATGAGCAAATGTCTGGGTAAAAACTAAATGTCTGGTAACCCAACTTGAGGAAGGTAATGTTTCTTTAAAGCAATAAATTTAATGGGCAAATAGAACTCTGAGTCCAATTTAGCCAAACTGGAGTGAACCACAGCTATGGGAGTCAGTCCACTATCTGGAAAGAGAATAAGACTTTATAGAGTCCCAAGAAACCCTGTGTATAATGTCTGTGCCCTGTAATTTAGCAGAGCCCATTTCAGTAATGGGGTGATGGGAACAACAATGCTTTCATCCTCAGAAAATCTAAAAGTGTATGGGATTTAATGTAGGGCTCTGAAACAGTTGTGGGGAAATCGTGCAGCCCACAAGGACTGCTTGTCCCCAAAGCTGGTTTTGTATACTCTAGAGTCTCTTCTCAAGATCTCCTCCAACATTTCTAAACCTTTTTTTTCCAAGATCTTTTTTTAATTTAACTGTAAGATTTGTGCTGGTGAGTTGACCTAATTCTTTTCTAGGGCAAGTCGTACCCTTACTTTGTTTTAGCAAAATGTCTTTTGGTTTCCCCATCCCTCAAAATAAAACGACTTGCATTTTGTTTTTGTTTCTTTTAAATAGAAATAACATTCTGGTCATGTCCAGCATGGAAGGGTGTAGAGCCCTGGAGGGTCCTGGGGATGGACCTTGGGCCAATGGATTTTGCTTTGACAATTGGCTGTATGGAGCTCCATATTGCCTATGCTATGCTCCTGGAAATTGGACTCTGCACAGAAGAACTAGATCAATCAGGTTTGGCAAGAACACCACTATTCCTCCTCTTATAACTAGAGATGGGCACGAAACACAAAATGGTGTTTTGTTTCATTTTGCATTTCATTTGTCCTTGTTTTGTTTCATTTTGTTTGAAATCGTTTTGTTTTCCATTCCTTTTCATTTTTCATTTTGTATTTTATGTGTTTTATGTGTTATGTCGTGTTTTCTGTAACTAAGTGTGTGTTTATTTTTTGTTTATTTTTTGTGATTTAACTTTGTGTTTCGGAAGGGTGGGGGAAAGCATGGGCTTTTAAAACTTTTTTTAGCACTTCCTCCCATTGGGAGGGAAGTACAGGCTTTTAAAATGTTTTGCCGCCAAATCAAGTGCCAATCAACTGGCATGTGGGGCTTCAGCAGCAAAAAAGTTTTAAAAGACCATACTTCCCTCCCATCGGGCACGGGGGGGGGAGGAGGAGCAGGCTTTTAAAACTTTTTTAGCCTCCGAGGAAAGTGGCAACGGCCATTGCCATTTGCTTTGGGGGCTAAAAAAAAGTTTTAAAATCTGTGCTCCCCCAGTTGGGCGTATTGAGGGGAAACTGTAGGCTTTTAAAACTTTTTCTTAGCCCCTGAAGCAAGCAGTGATGGCTGCTGCCACTTGCTTCAGGGGCTAAAAAAAGTTTTAAAAGCCTGTGCTTTCCCCCCAACAAACCATATTAGGGAAACAAAAAATGAAAAGGAACGAAACAAAATTTTTCACTTCGTTTCATTTAATTTTTTAAAAGTCAGTTCATTTTTCATTTTGTTAAGAAACAAAATAAAAAATAAAAATGATACAAAAAATCATTTCGTGCCCATCTCTGCTTATCACCCTATAACCCAATGTTATAAGGCAGACTGGTGGAAGGGCATCCTCCACTGAATCTGTGGGTAGAACACCATATTAGGTGCACATGGCATACTGCATGGCATCTATACCAATATTCCTCTGCTGCCTCACATCATTCCACCACATCCACCAACACCACCAACACCCTAGTGCCTACCGGAGGCACTTATTTTATACTGCTCCATGGTATGGCCAGCGCATGAAGGAGAGTATCATGCAAATGCTAAATAAGAGACACTTTTTGAAGAGGAGTAGTAGAGCACACACACACACACACACACACACACACACACACACACACACACACACACACACACACACACACACACACACACGTACACTATACAAGTATTCGAGAGTTTTATAAAGCTTTTCACGTGCGGCTGGGTGGGGGTTGACCTCCTTTCCTTTCCCAGGATCATACAAATGCAAATGCCTGATGAGCTGTGACAGCTCTAGTCAGGGGCAAAATGAGGTTGTAAGTGCATTTAATTTCTGTTGAATTTTAGCTACAGATTCAGATTCATGGAGGCTACATTGGCTGTTCATTGGCTGGGTGTTAATATCCTGCATTTTGTGGCATTCATAACATCGGGCCAGGCACCTGGCTCCTGGGAACAGGCATTTTCTGTTCATTTGGGAGTTTAAAAATAATGTGCTGTTTTGCCCACATTTACAGAGTGCTAATAAATCTCCCTTAGTCAGACCCAGTCACTCAGCCACACCTATTGATTCTGATACAAAGAGCCTTTAAGGGGATGTATTGGTTCAGTAGTTTGGCACTCTGTGAGTGTAAGGATTTTTATTGGCAAGTTGATTTCAGCTGCCACAGTGCTATTCCCAGCAATGGTAAGCTGAGGAAGAAGAGAACTTCAAGAAACACAATGAGAAGAGAAAAATAATAATTTGAAGTTGTTCTTTTCCTCCCTGCCCACCCACTCATGCCCCCCGCAAGTTAGTGCTGGGGGAATTGTTTATCTGGATAACTGCTGGGTAGATAACATCAATAAATGTGTGCCATTCAAAGGAAGGAAGGAAGGAAGGAAGGAAGGAAGGAAGGAAGGAAGGAAGGAAGGAAGGAAGGAAGGAAGGAAAGTAATATTAATTACATAACCCTAGGTCGTGAGAAATGGCTGTTTTGCCACCCCATAACTTCAAGTGTTGCTATGGATGCTGTTGAAACCTCTGTTGAGGCAAATCTTTTTCTAATACTGAGTCTGAAATGGGGGAGGAAATTGATCGGGCGAAGTGCGGAAAGAATGTGCAGAAAGGAGAAAGCAAACAATTTGTCTGTTCACTTTGGAATGTTTTCTCTACAAAGAATGGAATTAATGACCAAATGGAATGTGTTATCTATGAAAAATATTCCAGCCTGCATGTTTATATTCAGAGTTCTCCCCCACCCTTTCCAGTTCTAGCTTTGCATTGGAATATTTTTCCTTGTTTAAATCTGATGTTTCTACTGAGCAGAGCAGCATATATCAGTGCTCCCAATTGACGTCATTTTCCCTGCTGTGTGGAAATCCAGTCAGATGTGCCTTTCAGCTGTTGCTTTTCATTTATAGCTTCTCCTGGGCAATCATTTAATCCCGCCTGGGTGTTGTTGTTTTTTAATATCCACCCACCCACCCACTAGACAGACTTATTCTTATAGGTGAAACTCGAGCTTTGCCCTTTGTAACAGCGAACCTGTGGAATTTGCCATTAATTGAGGCAGGGATCCCCTTTCATCCACCTGTGATCACTTAGCAGATCAAAGATGCCAGACACCACCGAAAGACCGGAGGGTCCTAAATCAGTCTCAAGCTGCTGCTTTTTAATGGTTTGTTTTGACGGAGAGGCTGGGTCACATGGCTCCCATGTTATGTCTGGCTGGCTGTGGAACTAGGTCAGTGAAACCTTAAGGGGCGGGAGATCTGCAGGCTTAAATCTCTCAATCCCTCCCTCTCTCTTCTCCTCCTCTCCTGCAATTACATTAGCAGCTAAAGCTCTCAAAATTAGATCTGTGAAAGAGAGGACAAATGCAGATCTTAATACCCCATATATACCCTAGGAATACAATGAGTAGATTTCCATGCTTTTTATTCAGTCATTTAGCCCTCCTTGCTTTCTCACCAAATAAATGACTCCAGAACCTTTAAGGTGGCAAAAATGAGAATCCAGGGAACAGAAATAAATCAAACTTGCTCCAACTCACCTTCAGATAATTATGTGCTAAGCCCAAAACCTCAGTAAAATCTAGGCCTGATTCTCTCTGGGCTCGTGATTTCTTCTGACAGGGATTTTGACATGTCTTTGGCACCACTATTTATTTATTTAACTATGTCTGTGAAGATTCCCAGTCATCCAGGTGGGGTTATCTGGATCTTGAGTCATGGCAACTGGACTTCTTTTCTTGAGACAAACATTTCGCTACTCATCCAAGCAGCTTCATCAGTCTGAAGAAAGTTAGTGGCGAGGCCTCTAAATTATAGTTAATCTTAATTTCACATTACCCTGGTGTGAATAAGTCCATAAATTGGACAATGGCTTGAATAAGCTTGTTAGGTGGACAACGGCCTGAGTAGGCTCATTAGGTGGTGCATGGGGTGCATGGAAGTCCACCTATGCAACCTTTCCCAACATCCATTAAGTATAGGACATTAGCTGGTGGTGCTGACATTTGGTACCACGTTCTGAGTTCCAAAACCCAAAACTGAAGTCTGAGTCCCTATTAAAATAAGCTTTTCCACCCAGAATGAAAGGAGGTAGGGTTCCAAGTTGCAAGTTGAATTTGAGTCATTGAGGGAGGGATGAAGTTGATTCACTGGTGCGACTTAAGTTCAACTTAACAGCGAGTATCACAACTCAAGTCCTCACCCTTACCTTTGTTTTCCCTATTCTGGCATTCTTAATGTGTATGTTCTCTATAAAGGGAGAACATACACTTCCTTCTGACATTTCCTTTCAACATAGGAAAGTGATATTATCAAGAGGGGAAATCTGCTACATCTCTGTATGCTTCCAGCGGAAGCATGGGACCAGGACATTGAGAAAAACTGAACTCTAATCTCACATAAAAAGCAGACCAGACCATCATCTTCACGCCTTGAAAGAAGAAACAGAAGGGGTTTGGTTGGCACATTCTCATCACTCTGTGGGTTAACACACTCTTTACGAGTGCCTAAATAGAGCTCTGGAGGGACAGTGAGTAGAGATGGGCACAAATTGAAAAAAATGATGTTTCGGTTTTTCATTTTTCATTGCGGGTCCGGTTTTGGTTCGTTTTTGTTTTTCGTGAATTTTTTTGAAAAAAAATTGTTTCATTTTTTTCAATTTTCATTTTTCGTTTTTACCCGCTTTTTGTGCGATTTAAAGCATTTCCGCACGCGGGCATCCCCCAATGCCCCAGGCCAGAGGGAAAACACTAAAAAAATGATGCTGGCAGAGACACAGTATAGACTAGGTACGCAGGGAGGCTGCAAAGGCAGCGGCAGGAATTGCCCAGGGCCCTAAGAGCCAGGCTGCAGCCAGCAGGAACACAGAGACACACACCTGCCTGGCTGGCCTAAAGTAATGAGTCACAGAGACAGCAATCCCACCCTAACTCCCACCGCAGACTGCAAAGAGGACGGGGGCTGCCAGAGCATTCTATGCCCTCTGTGGCAATCACACCTACCCAGTCTGCATCCTGGGCATGCTATTGGTTCAAATTGTCCAAAAATTTACATGATCCCATCACATTGCTTGCATCAATTTTGTGGCTGGAATCCATTTTGTGTCATCCTTAAAGGGAAAAGAAAAAATACATCACGATGGGAGAAAGACGAAAACAAACATTTTAAGGACCCCAACCCCCTGGTAGGTAATAATTTCAAATAATTATTGCTGTGTTTTTACGGATGTCCAGGGCATTTTAATAGCCAAAAAAATCAATATTAGGCATTTGGGAGCCATTTTGGGTCGATGTCTCCTAACTCCCCTTAAAGGAAAAAAAATATAGCGATCTGAGAAAAGACATAAATGCACATTTTAAGGACCCCAATCCCCCTCGTAGGTATTATCAGGCAGAATAAATAAATATTGCTGGGTTTTTATGGATATTCAGGATGTTTTTTAACATTTATGCCACTCTGAGGACATGTCCATACCAACAAAGTGGGTTTTCTCTCATCTTTTCTGTTATTGATCTCACACCTAGTTGCTGTCAGATAGTAGCATCCGTGATGTGGTTGAATAGCGATATACCCAATAATAAACAAAGAATACACATGACCTGGCATGGAGGTGGCTTTCTCTGTGCTATAAAGTGGAAGAAGGTGGACAATCATCTTGTAAATCTTAGATTTGAAACAGATTGGAATTGATCTGTCACAGAACACACTGGTGAGTTATTGCCATCACAGACAGGCCACACTCACTATTGCTCACACATCACCACTGATGCCACCATCATCTTAGAGATGAAAGACAAGATACCAGAAGATATCCATCTTCTTTAGGCTTTCTCCATTTATTTGGGGAGTTTCATGGGCAGTAACAGTCTCTGGGTATTCAGCTTTCTTGATATTTAGGTAGAGTGCAAAGTGGTTGAGGCAGTCATTCAATTACTGAACATGCAACAATGACTGTACTTGATGAAGACACCAAGAATTAATTCTGGAACAAATTACAGACCAAAATAGCTGTCTGTCCTGAAGAAGATCTGCTACTCTTCTGTGGTGACTTGAATGTTCATGTTGGAAGAATGTCAGCACCATGGGAACCAAGGTTATGGAAACCTCAATGAAGATAGATTATGAATCCTTGACTTCACATAAACAAATGATCTTGTAATCTACAACACATTTTTCAAAAAAAAATTGTATAAACAATTCCATTACTCGCACCAACAGTGTAAACAGGAGCCAGATTGGTTTTACCCTTTTGAAAAGGCCTACTTTCCCCATCATATTCAACATGAGGGTTATCCTCTCTGACATCCTCACCTTGCAATTCAGACTATTTATTATAGATCTAAAGATAAAATGCAGTAAGTGAATGGGCAGCACCAAAGGTCCAGAGAAGATTAAATGTTGGAAGCTACAGAACCAGAAAGACATGGTGTTAAAAAAAAATCATATCCGTACCCATCAATACCACCTCAAGTGACATCACCTGGACAGCATTTTGTGAGTTACATTACTGCCGGGGATATCCTCAATGTCAAGAAATAAAACTGCCAGTATATTGACAAGCAGGTATTGCTATGGTCTGAACAAGTGCAGGAGAAAGTGCAAGAGAAGAAGAGCGTCTTTAAGAAATAGCAGATTCCAAAACAAAGAGGAAATCCTGCAACAATGACAAAATCTTTTCAGTGAGATATCCTACATTAAATTTCTGCACTCACCCATCCCTGAAGGCATGCCAACCTACAGACCAATTATTTCCAGTACTACCTCACAAGTGTGACTCCTGAAACTAGGTCCATTTGGCAATCTATGTTGAAAGCAAACCCTAAAATTAACCCATAATACATTATATTGGGGAAAGAGATAATAAAGAAATAATAGCATTCCTTTTGCGAAGTAACGTAACAATAGGTATGTTGTTACTTTTTTGCATATATAATATTAGTCAATTTATTTTTGGGTTACTGTTGTGGTAAAAACAGCTTGTGAGGTTCTCGCTTCTTTCCCTGAAGTGGATCAGTTTTTATTTTTATTTTATGATGGGTTTTTGAATTTTTAAAAAAGGTAGTTTAAAAATTACCAGCGTAAGAAGTCAAAGAATGATAGGGGATATTGCCTAATGAGCAATGAGAATCATTCTATTTTAAAAGACGCTCTTCCTGTTCAAGCATAAAGCCTCGTATTTATATGGGAAAGATTGACCCTATGACCTGATCCTGTCAGATGGTGCACTGTGAAGGCACTAGGTGGGATCCGGTGAGGGGATTCCTGTGTCATGTTAAGTGTTACAACTTTTAAAGTTTCGATAGTGTTAAAAGCTGTCTCAGCATGCCGTCATCTTTAATTGAAATAAATAACCCATAAAACTGCCAAGAGAGTAGTACATACCTCTCTGGACTGAAAAATGGTGTGAAATTTCTTCTGTAGAGTTCTCTCTGAGTTATTTTCTGAAAAGGAAAAGGGAAAAAATAACCTCTGTATGTATGACAGTCTGAAGTGGTTTCTTTTAAGAAATAGTTTCAGTCACCATAGAGGAAGACAGTTTCCGACATCAAACACGTTGGGTGTTGATGAATTGTGCAGTGTTTCTCCCTTGAAGTGAAGCCCAGGACCCAGTGTGGGGGGGGGGGTCAGGGAAGGATTGTTCACCATACTGGAAGAATAACTGTAAGCAGAAAAGGCAATGGGATAATTTTTAATGGACCAATAGATGGCTGATTAGTTTAATGTCTCCCTGCAACAACAGCAGGTGCTCTAATTAAGTGGGTGGAGCAGGTAGGTGAGGTTTTCCCAGGTTAGCTGTTTTCTTGAGCTCTTTACATGAGGAGGTCACACAGCAGGCAACATACTAAAACGGGAACATTATAATCTTAATTTAGATTTAATTTACATTGGGGCTTTGCTTTTTTGTTTTGTTTAATGTCTTGGTTGTTATTATTATTTTATTTTGGTTGTGCTTTTATTGCAAGCCACCCGGAGTAGTGGCCAGGGTATCAGATGGGCAAGGTAAAAACTGAAATAGATAGATAGATAGATAGATAGATAGATAGATAGATAGATAGATAGATAGATAGATAGATAGATAGATAGATAGATAGATAGATAGATAGATAGATGTGATTTTAGTAATCATTGTATCCTTCTCCAGTCCCCATATAGTGCTGTTGAGTTCATTACATCATTTGTAGCCTTGCAAGAAGTGGAGTACAAGAACTGCACTTCTTGAAATTGCTTGTTGAGCAAGCCCTGGCAGCAACAGCATGAAGTGTGGCCAAAAACTTCCCTTGTGCCATCCTGCTCACCAGCTTAACAGGTCTCACTCCTGGTCTCAGATGTTGGTCTTAAAATCTTAGGGAATGGAATGCTGTAGTCCTGGCAAGGCTACAAATGGGAGTTGAAGTCCAAAAACAGCTTGGAAGACTTCATTTTGTCCTCCCTTGTTGTAAGGGATTGCAATGATATTATAGCAAGAAGGGTTATTTCATGTCTGTATGAATGCATTTTCTCTTCAAAAAGTCCTGCAAATTATACACAGAGTTGACTTTTTATCTTTTCTGAATACTGGTTTCTTGCAGTAGCCCAACAATATCTGAAAAAAGAACTGGATGACCAAAGGAGATGACTTGGTTCAGAGAGCAATCTTCTGCATTGTTAACAATATCTCAGAATAATTTGAACTCTGTAGGCAGAGGTTATTTATGTTTTTCTGTACTACTTATATTCTGTGTTGGTCAGCTCTGACTTTCCTCTTCTTATCTTCAAACAGTTTATGTCTGTACAAGGAAGCTGAGCACCCTAGACACACCTGAGTATGGAAGGAGTTGCCTAACTAGTGGCTGAAATCCTACAGCATAGTGTACAGAGCTTAAAATTGTTGGTTATAATCCCCTAACTGCACAGCAGAAATACAGTGATTCACAAAGCAGAATACTGTAGCTTCATATTAGAGAAGGGCACGAAATGGAAACATAGTGTTTTGTTTCATTTCGTTGCTCATTGTGTTTAATTTCATTTCATTACTAAATGACTTTTTAATAGAAGTTTTGTAAGAGAATGAAAAGAGAAATGAAACTATTCAGAAGTTGCTGCTACCCAGGTGTTTTGTTGTTGTTGTTGTTGCTTTTTTGGACAGGTCAAGCTGTCCCCAAGGCCAGACATGTCAACCCCCCCCACACACACACACAAATTCATCTGGGAGGTGGGGTCGGCAAGGCAGAACAGAGCAAGCAGTGCTCCATTTGAATTCAAATGGGGCACTGCTTCCTCCATTTTCTCTTGCAACAAAACAGTGTGTTGTTTTTCGCTTTGTGCCCATCTCTACTTCATATTCCTCAGATTGTCCACTCCTTTTCCTTTTAACTGGCACTTACAGTACACTTTAAAAAACAATAAAACGTTTCATTCACTTAAAGTAAACAGATAACAGCAACCTAAAAGCACAACTGCCTTCAGCAACAGGCTTCAATAGACTCAAGAAAGGGGAGGGGGGGAGTACTGACCAGAGAGGCAGAAGCTGTCTTTAAATTCAGAGGTAGGGAAGGAACAACTGTTTAGTGCTGGATAGACTGAAGTCAACGCTGACCAGAAAGATCCCTCCCAACTAAACATGCTACAGGCAGCATTCAAGACTGTAAAATAAATAAGCCAACAAATCCAACAGTAAGTTGCAACTAGAGTAGGTTGATTTAAATCAGCAGAAACTACTGTATTAAGGAGTAAACTCACCAAAGTCTCAGTGATACAATTGGACTAGTCTTGTTACAACTTCTTACACTTAACAGGATTTCAGCCAGTAAGGCGGTTACTTCACATCCTTCTTTGTTCTGTGACTAGTTTTGTACAGTGACAACGTTGGTCGCGATCACATGGTTTTGTCACTGTTTCAGTCTTCCCATGATCATAACTTGTCTGGTGACAAGTGTTACCTCACGGTCTTGTACCGTGACAAACACTGAATTTGTCTAGCTTCCTTTTTCCTTTTTTTTTGGGGGGGGGGGTTAAATTTTTTTTTATATTTCTCTTCTGAAAAGTCAAAACAACAACAAAACAAAACAAAACAAAACAAAACAAAAAACCCTGGACACAGTTTTCTGGGAGAAACAATTTTTTTGTTGTGTGACAGTTGTTACTATGTGGTGCCTTGCCTCAGAACAGAAAGTGGGAACAAAGAGTGAGAAGGGAAAACCCCATCCCAGCACCAGGTACAGTATTGTCACACTTAACACCCCCGTTCTGGGGGCGTGGTCGAGACAAATTTCAGTAGTTGCACAACGGACATGAAGTAACTTATTTTGTATTATTTGAATACAAACTGGTGGGAACACACATTTCTAGATTTGACCATCCAGGCCCTTGATTTTGATTTTAGCTGCCAAAGATGGAACTGAAAGTTACCTGGAAGTTGAGTCATGGAAACGGAACTTCTTCTCTTGAGAGACTGAAATGTTTCGCTGCTCATCCAAGCAGCTTCATCAGTCTGAGGAAATTTATTTATTTATTTATTTATTTATTTATTTATTTATTTATTTATTTATTTATTTATTGTTTGTTTGTTTGTTTGTTTGTTTGTTTGTTTGTTCAGTGTTTTGTGGTGACTCCTCCATTTTATAGTTCACCTTGATTTCACACATATCCTGGTCTGAATAGACTCATAAGTTGGACAAAGGCGTCTCTCAGCAGAGGTGGGGACTTCGACAATATGTTTGCTACTTATCAAGTGGCCCTTTCATCCATCCCCAGACAAATCAGAAGCACTTCACTCCTCCACCAGCAAGACTATAGCTAACAACTGATACTTAATTATCCAACCCTCTCTCTCCATCCCCCCTGTGTGTGTGTGTGTGTGTGTGTGTGTGTGTGTGTGTGTGTGTGTGTGTGTGTGTGTGTGTGTAGGTAGGTAGGTAGGTAGGTAGGTAGGTAGGTAGGTAGGTAGGTAGGTAGGTAGGTAGGTAGGTAGGTTTAGATACAGACTGCATTAGAGAATACTCTCTCAGACTGCTGTATTTAATTGTGCAGATGCATTCTATTTTTAGATTATAACCCAATGGTTTACTGTTTCAAGGAAGATATCTGAGCACATTCCACAGTAAGGAGCCAAATACAGGTGCCAAAGAAATTACTGTACATCTTAGGATTCTCTAGAGGAGGTTTTCTAGCTGCTGTTTACCTTCTTAATCGTGTATGCTCTTTCTATGCCTCACATATTGCTAATTGGCTTTCTGAGCATTTCTGTGTCAAAAGACTGATTAAAACTGTAAATTTAATCTCCTTTGACTCACACACAGAGGAAACACACATTTGGAATGTCCAAAGCCAAGTTCTCAACTGGGGATTGGCAACTGAGGATTGTTGATTCTCAGTGGGGATGCTGGTGTCAGTTTGTATTTCATTCAAAAACAGAATGAACAAAATTATATCTGTGGTTAGCCCAAGCTTTTGGCATCAGTGAGTATCCACAAATCAATATGTCAGCAATGTTATTTGGGTTTATTATGGCACAGCCATTTTGTGTGTTGTCTCTTGAACATTGCCTTGGTTCAACTGGGCTCCCACAAGAAGCTTATTATCAGAGTAATTTAAAACTTTGGAGCCCTGAAAAATAATTCCAGCATGAGATAGGGCTTCTAGAGGAGGATTTTGGAAGCTGGGCTGCATTTAAGGGCATGATGTATTGTTGTGGCATTAATTCACTGCTGGAATGCAGTACAACCCAAACACAAAAGAAATGCCATACAGACAGAAACTTTTCCATTCTCTTGCTGGCAACAATCTCAGCAGATTCTTTCTGAAGAGATTTGGTTGATCAGTAGTTCCCAATATATATACTATGAAAAGAACATTGAATTGGTATTCACATCGCAGGTATTTTGGGAGCATATTTTGATCATAAAATTCCAAAGAAGCATCCTTGCTGGAACACCTAACTACCAAAATTCTTGTGTGACTAACCCATCATGAAGCAGATCAGGAAATCAGCTCCTGCTTTCCATAGGAACATTCTTCCTATGTTCTTGGAAGTTGTAGCCAGTACAATGGAGACTAGCTATAGGCATGAACCAGAAAAACAGTGGTTTGTGGTGGTTCATATGTCCACATGCACCACAAACTTTCTAAACTTTTCATTTAAAGAACCACGAACCAGTTTAGTTCTTTTAAAATGTTCATGCCTGGGGGAGGCATAACTGAAACCCTACCCCTGCTGCCATCTGCCTATCCTCTTCCCACTGCTCCTGTCACCTCCCTACTTTGTGTTGCCTCTTACTCTTCCTCATCCAGGAACAGGGGCAGGTGCAGAGACAGAAGGAGCAGCTCCTGGAATGGAAGCTAGGTCACTGCCTCTGAAGACAGTGGCGGCAGCAGAGGTGGTGGTAATGGAGGAGGAAGAGGCAACAGGACCATCTGGGGGGGTAATGGGGCAGCTGAAAGAGGGTAGGGGGAGGGTGTGGAGGCAGGCAGAACAAACAAACTTGGAAGTTCATTCAAATTGTTTTAAAAATGTCATTGTTTTGGTTCGTTGATGAACACAAACCAACCTGAACCAAAAAGCCTCAATTTTTGAAAAACGTCTTGGTCTAATTTTGGGGTTTGTGCTCATAGCTAATGGAAACAGTATCTCAGAAGGTGTTTAATCTGGTGGTGTGGCTTTCCTAGACCGAACTGGGAGAGGTCTGCACACAGTGCAAATGTTTGCAGTGAAGAAAACAGGGGAAGGAATTTCCATCATGCTAATGCTTGTGTTAGGCTAATCAGTTTCTGCTTTTCATTCAATTCAAAATTATTATTTAGCTCAACTTAACTAGGGTTTGATTTGTCTTTCTCTTCTTCCATGTCCATATTAAAAACCCTATCATTATCATAAACTCTTTATCCTTCCTGTTCTTTAAAAACTTCATTTAAAAAACTAGCTTGATTTGCATTTGAAGAATAAACATTATTTTAAAGTATATTCATCTCTTCTCTTTACTCCTTCTTACGTCTACCTTTATTATATTTTTCATTGTACTCACATTAGAATTGCATTTCTTAGAAATGATGGTTGCAACCCTTGTCATCCTTGAAGTTCCATAAGCTTTTTCATAAATACAAGAGCAATACAATTTAAGTTTATTTAAACCTTCTTTTGTTTGATGAGTTGCATGTGAAAATATATCTGCATTATACTTATTTATTTATTTATTTATTTATTTATTTATTATTAATTTTGTTTATATACATCAACCATCTAGCAAAAAAAGGTACTCTATTTACCAGTGCCTCTGTTCTTTTACTCTTGACAACACCCTCAAAACCTTTTACATTTGAAGTTGACATTTTTCTACCACCACTTCTATCTTCTGGTCCCGTATTGTAAATATCCCCCTAAGCACCCATAACAGCATTATGAACAGCATTCCATCTCTAAACCAATAAACCAGCTTCCCAACTAACCTACCATCACAATATATATTTATTTCTTCTCCTTTAATCCATGAGAAGTCGAATGCCCCAACTATTGCCTGATCCTAAACCCTCAGCAGGGGAAACCACTTGTTGTACCCAAGCCAGAAGCCCATATCTTCCATCTTTATTTCCTGTTCCTCTACTTCATCCTTTTATAACTCTAGGCAATTATTTCAGTTACTATCCCTTATATATTCAAATATGTTGTTGTTCAGTCGTTCCGTCGTGTCCGACTCTTCGTGACCCCATGGACCAGAGCTCGCCAGGCCTTCCTATCCTCCACTGCCTCCCGGAGTTTTGTCAAATTCATTTTGGTTGCATCGATGACACCGTCCAACCATCTCATTCTCTGTCGTCCTCTTTTCCTTTTGCCTTCGATTTTTCCCAGCATCAGGGACTTTTCCAGGGAGTCCTCTCTTCTCATGAGGTGGCCAAAGTACTGGAGCCTCAGCTTCAAAATCTGTCCTTCCAGTGAACATTCGGGGTTGATTTCTTTCAGAATGGATAGGTTTGATCTCTTTGCAGTCCAGGGGACTCTCAAGAATCTCCTCCAGCACCACAGCTCAAAAGCATCAATTCTGCGGCGATCAGCCCTCTTTATAGTCCAGCTCTCACTTCCATACATCACTACTGGAAAAACCATAGCTTTGACTATCCTGACCTTAGTTGGCAAAGTGATGTCTCTGCTCTTTAGGATGCTATCTAGGTTTGCCATTGCTTTCCTCCCAAGAAGCAGGCGTCTTTTTATTTCGTTGCTGCAGTCACCATCTGATCAAGGAGCCCAAGAAAATAAACTCTGTCATTGCCTCCATTTCTTCCCCTTCTATTTGCCAGGAGGTGATGGGACCAGTGGCCATGATCTTAGTTTTTTTGATGTTGAGCTTCAGCCCATTTTTTTCACTCTCCTCTTTCACCCTCATTAAGAGATTCTTTAATTCTTCCTCACTCTCTGCTATTAGAGTAGTATCATCTGCGTATCTGAGGTTGTTGATATTTCTTCCGGCAATCTTAATTCCGGTTTGTGATTCATCCAGACCGGCCTTTCTCATGATGTACTCTGCATACAAGTTAAATAGGCAAGGTGACAGTATATAGCCTTGTCGTACTCCTTTCCCAATTCTAAACCAGTCAGTTGTTCCATATCCAGTTCTGACGGTTGCTGCTTGTCCCACATATAGATTTCTTAGGAGACAGATAAGGTGGTCAGGCACTCCCATTCCTTTAAGGACTTGCCATAGTTTGTTGTGGTCTACACAGTTGAAGGCTTTGGCATAGTCAATGAAGCAGAAGTAGATGTTTTTCTGGAACTCTCTGGCTTTCTCCATAATCCAGCGCATGTTGGCGATTTGATCTCTAGTTCCTCTGCCCCTTCGAAATCCAGCTTGTAGTTCTGGAAGTTCTCTTTCCACATACTGCTGAAGCCTGCCTTGTAGAATTTTGAGCATAACCTTGCTAGCATGTGAAATGAGTGCAATTGTGCGATAGTTGGAGCATTCTTTGGCGTTTCCTTTCTTTGGGATTGGGATGTAGACCGATCTTTTCCAGTCATCTGGCCACTGCTGGGTTTTCCAAATTTGCTGGCATATCTTATGCAGCACCTTTACAGCATCCTCTTTTAAGATTTTAAAGAGTTCAATTGGAATGCCGTCACCTCCACTGGCCTTGTTGTTTGCAATGCTTTCTAAGGCCCACTTGACTTCACTTTCCAGGATGTCTGGCTCCAGGTCAGCAATTACGCTATCTTGGTTATCAGGGACATCCAGATCTTTCCGATATAATTCTTCTGTATATTCTTACCATCTCTTCTTGATCTCTTCTGCTTCAGTTAGGTCCCTACCATTTTTGTCCTTTATCATATCCATCTTTGCATGAAATACCCCTTTAAAATCTCCAATTTTCTTGAACAGATCTCTGGTTTTCCCTTTTCTGTTGTTTTCCTCTATTTCTTTGCACTGTTCATTCAAGAAGGTCGCCCTGTCTCTCCTTGCTATTCTTTGGAAGTCTGCATTCAATTTTCTGTATCTTTCCCTTTCTCCCTTGCATTTTGCGTCCCTTCTCTCCTCAGCTATTTGTAGGGCCTCGTTGGACAACCACTTTGCTTTCTTGCATTTTCTTTTATTTGGAATATTTTTCATTGCAGCCTCCTGTACAATGTTACAAGCCTCCATCCATAATTCTTCAGGTGTTCTGTCCACCAAATCTAGTTCCTTGAATCTATTCTTCACTTCCACTGTGTATTCATATGGGATTTGACTTAGGTTATACCTGACTGGCCCAGTGATCTTCCCTACTTTCTTCAGTTTAAGTTTGAATTTTGAAATAAGAAGCTGATGATCTGAGCCACAGTCAGCACCAGGTCTTGTTTTTGCTGACTGTATAGAGCTCCTCCATCTTTGGCTGCAGAGAACATAGTCAATCTGATTCCGGTATTGTCCATCTGGTGATGTCCATGTGTAGAGTCGCCTTTTGTGATGTTGGAAAAGAGTGTTTGCAATGACCAGCTTGTTCTCTTGACAAAACTCAATTAGCCTTTGCCCTGCTTCATTTGGAACTCCAAGGCCAAACTTGCCAGTTATTCCTTTTATCACTTGACTCCCTACTTTAGCATTCCAATCCCCTATGATGAGAAGAACATCTTTCTTTGGTGTCAGTTCTTTGGGTTCTATTCAAATATATTCTTAACTAAACTTTGAAAAAACCCTATCTCCTTCTACCCCAATCTATGTGATATCTACATCTTATCTAAGCTTTGTGAACTGCCCAGTAAGGTAAAAAAAGGTAAAAGTTTTCCCCGCACATGTGTGCAAGTCATGTCCAACTTATATTGTTCATACTAGAGATGGGCACGAATCAAAAAAATGGCATTTCATTTGTCGTTTGTCGTTTGGAGTGTCTGTTTCGGTTCATTTCCATTTTTTGCGAATTTTTGCAAAAAAATTGTTTTTGATTTCATTCATTTTGTTACCATTTCATTACCATTTATTTCATTTTTTGTGATTTTTTTTAGGATTTTAAGCAATTCACTCATATTGCAGTAACGGAAACAAAATGCACGACAAAATTTCCGGTGTTTCTGTTTGTTTTGTTTCATTTTAGAGACAAAATTCGTTTGCCATTCAGTTATGTAACGAAACAAAAAAACAAAATCAGAAACAAAAAATTGTTCGTTTCGTGCCCATCTCTAGTTCATACTATTTAGCAAACCTAGTAAAATTATTTGTGTGACTCATCCAGCCCCACCCTCCATACAGTCTCTACAAATCTTGAAGCCAGCCCATATTTGATGCCATTGTCTTATTCTATTCCAATATCATATATTTTCAGATTTATTGCATCTTCAGCCATGCCTTCTGGATACCCACACAATTTTACCTTTTTCTCTCCATCCTCTGTTTTACAAATCATTCAGAAGGTTTCCCCCTTCCTGTGACTCAGCAAGTTCTGGAAATATTTCCATGTGGATATCTTGACTAGAGATGGGCACAACCTGCAGTCAGGCATTTTGTTTTGCAGGCACCATGAACCCAACTCTCCTACCTCCTCTGCATGCTAACACTTTCCTTAGGTGAAGAGTGCTTCCCTTCCCACCTCCTCTGCACGACTGTCCACAAACCCATCAAAATGTAAACATCCCTCTCTGCAGGACAGGAAAATGGAACCAACCTATGTGGCCTTTGTTGAGCTGCACATCCCCAGGGTCACCTCAGAAGAAGGGAGTGGTAAACCACTTCTGAATATTCTCTACCTAGAAAACCCTGACTTAAGAGTATTATTATTATTATTATTATTATTATTATTATTATTATTATTATTATTATTATTATTATTATTATTATTATTATTATTATTATTATTATTAAAGACTAAAATGTTCATGAGGTACAGGAATGTTATATAATCATCAAATGTATGTTTCCTTTTGCCCCCCCCCCCGCCAGCCCGAAATGAAGAGGCAAGATAACTGCTTTCGGTTAAACAAGGGCCACAACTTTATTAAATTCTTATTAAACTATCTGGAGATAAGGGAACGTTTGTAGTCCAATAGGCTGGGATTAGGGATGGGCATGAAATAGATTTTTTTTTGTTTTGTTTTGTCTTTGGTTTCATTCCCTAATGCAACAAAAATGAACTTCCCCTTTAAAGAAAAACAAAATGAAACAAAACAAAATTTTTCAGTTCATTCCATTTCGTTTTTCATTTCCCCATAGGAATGCATTGAAGCAATGCATTCCTAGGGGAAACTGCTTAAAAAACCCCCCACCATCCCCCCCACATGCCTGATTGGGTGGGTGAATGGTGTGGGGTTTTAAAACTTGTTTTTTGCCACCGAAGCCCCACACACCAGCTGATCAGCACTTGCTTTGGTGACAAAAAAAGGTTTTTAAACCCCATGCCATTTCCCCCAACTGGCCCAATCAGGTGAGGGAAAGTGCTGGCTTTTAAAACTTTTTTCTTCATCGAAGACCCGCATGCCAGCTGATTGGCGCTTGGGACACCCGGCAGGGCCCCACGCACCGCTTAAGTAGCGTCAAAAATTAGATAAAAATGAAAAATGAAACAAATGAAAAATGAAACAACATGATATGACAACAAACTAAATGAAAAATGAAACAAAACACCAGTTTTGCATTTTGGGCCCATCTCTAGCTGGGATCTTTAATTCACTACAAAATCCTAAATCCAGATGACACTCAGTGAGATCCCCTTTAAAAGTTTTTCTTGCATCAGGGCTGCCCTTGGCCAATAATTACTAAACCTAATTTTATCTCCTTTTTAGCCTATGTTCCAAACCAATCCTATTTATGGCCAGAGGGCTACTGAGCACCCATTGGATGACAAAATTGGGATCTCAACTGACTCTATTAACCTATGCACTACCCGCTGTTGCAACCAAAAACTGTATGACAACTTTAGCCTCTTCAGTTGATAATGAGATGGGTGAAAACACACTGCCACCCACAAGCCAATCAGAGTGGCAGCCAAAAATTCCCATTCCCTGAAGCGACTAGCTAATCTCATTATCAACCTGAGGGTGGGAGGGAGGGGTCTCTACGGCACCTGGGGAAAGACAGGGAGCGTGGTTGCGGCAGTCCCTTATATAGACTGCTCCACCGTGAAATGGCTGCTGGTGCCACCAATACTTGCCTCTTTGAGGGAGGGGGCAAAGATCCCCCACACCGGACTTCACCAAACTCAGAGGTACCGTAAGTATTTATTTATGTATTTATTTATTAATCAAATTTATACCCCGCCCATCTTCCCTAAGGGAACTCTGGGCGGCTTACAGCTAATAGACACAAATAAACAATAGCAGCAGAATTAAACAATAGAATAAAATAAAATAGAATACAAGCATAAAATCACAAACACCCTCCGTTAGTATTATCGCTCATAGAAATCGAGCTATGGGTGAACGAGCAGCAGATGGCAGGGACAAAAAAAACTTAAACTAAACTTAAACTAGGTCACCAAAGGCCTTGCGGAATAGGATGGTGTTAACCGCTCTACGGAAGGCCAGCAGGGACTCTGCAGAGCACACTTCGCTGGGGAGGCTGTTCCATAAAGATGGAGCAGCCACCGAGAAGTCTCGATTTCTGGTGGAAGAGCGTCTGGCCTCTCGGGGTGTAACAACCCGAAGCGAGTGCGCTCGCAACTGCCGAACTGGTCGGGCTGAGGTTGATCGCTGGACGATTCGCTCCGTCAGGTAGTCTGGGCCCAAGCCATGGAGGGTTTTATAAACTAAAACCAGGACCTTGAATCTGATCCGGGACGCAATGGGTAGCCAATGCAATTGGGCCAGACCTGGGGTGATGCGGTCATAGCGACGCGCACCAACCACCAGTCTGGCCGCAGCATTCTGCACCGCTGCAGTCTCCGGAGGAGAGTCAAGGGCAACCCCATGTAGAGGGCGTGGCAGTAGTCCAGCCTCGAGATCACCAGAGCTTGGACCACTGTTCTCAGGGAGTCGACGTCCAGGTAGGGACGGATCTGGGCAATCTGGCGAAGGTGATAAAACACGGTCCGGGACATGGCAGCTACCTGGGCATCCATGGATAGTGCCGGATCCAGGACCACGCCCAGATTCCGAACCCTCTCCGCCAGCTGGAGAGAAACACCCTCCAAGCTGGGCAGGGGGCCTCCATATCCAGATGGAGAACTCCCGAAAAACATCACCTCGGTCTTCTCGGGGTTAAGCTTGAGCCTGTTGGCCCTGGTCCAGGCCATGACCACCTCCAGGCACTGGTCGAGGGATCGGACAGCTTCCACTGCAGAGGTGGAAAAGGAGAGCTAGAGCTGCGTGTCATCAGCGTACTGATGACAGCAGACTCCAAATCTCCGAATGACCCCAGCCAGCGGCCTTACGTAGATGTTGAACAGCTTGGGGGAGAGAGACGAGCCCTGCGGAACCCCACAAGGGAGTATCCACGGGGCCGACAACTCTCCACCATGCTGCACATACTGGAGCCGACCCTGAAGGAAGGACCGGAGCCAACTGCGAACAGTGCCCCCGATACCCACCTCCAAGAGCTGGTGCAGCAGGATACCGTGGTCGACAGTATCAAAGGCTGCTGACAAATCCAGGAGGACCAACAGGGTAGAACAACCCCTGTCGGCCACCCGGATTAGGTCATCTTGCAGCGCGACCAAAGCTGTCTCGGTTTCCCGGCCAGGCCTGAAACCAGACTGGCAAGGATCAAGGCACCGCTGTTCCTTCAAAAATGACTGAATCCGCACCGCGGCCAACCTTTCGATGACCTTGCCCATGAAGGGAACATTGGCTATCGGACGGTTATTGGCCAATTGGTCCGAAGCCAAGCCCGTTCTTTTCAAGATGGGCTTGACCACCGTCTCCTTCAAACGGGAGGGGGAAAAAACCCTCGTTGAAGGAGACGGTGGTGATGACAGCAGCCCACTCGGGCATGCTCCCTCCGGCAGCTTTGATGAGCCATGATGGGCAAGGATCGAAGGGGGTGGTCGCAGGATGGCAGTGGGCAATAGCCCTGGAGGCCTCTGAAGAGGAAACAGGCCCAAACTCAACCAGTCGAGGAGACCGGGGTGGTGGTGAAGCAACTGGGGGTGGCGAGGGAGGGCTAGTGCAACTGGATTCGAAGCCAGCCCAGATGGCCTCAATTTTAGTTCTAAAATAGACTGCAAAATTCTCACTACTGAAATCAGTAGGAGGAGGCCTTGCCAGACTAGGATTGGTGAGGTCTCGAACCATACGGAAAAGTTCCGCTTGATGGTTCGAGGCCTCATCAATTCTCAGGGAGAAATAAGATCTTTTGGGCTCCCTGATCGCTCGCGAGTAGCGCCTAGTCTGGAGAACAGCAGCAGTCTGATTTATAACCGTCTGGCTTCGTCTCCAGCTACTCTCCAGCCTCCTCCGTTCCTGCTTCATCACTCTCAGCTCCGCCGTGAACCACGGCGAAGATCGAGCTCTGCACTGGAGGAGGCGCTTAGGGGCGATTCGGTCAACGGCACGGAGAGCTGACTCAAACCATTGGTTAGCCGTACCCTCGGCCAAATTGTCAGCCAGACCACCAGGAAGGTCCCCGAAGGTTTCCCGGAACCGAGAGGGGTCCAGTAGCCTCCGGGGACGGGCCCAAACCAGGGGCTGGTGGCCCCCGTGGGGAGGGGCCACTATTGACAGAGAAAAGGACAGCAGGTGGTGATCTGACCATGACACAGGTAAGGGGACAATGTCCCCCACCTCCAGATAAGAATTCCCCGACATGGAGGTAAATACCAGGTTCAGGGTATGTCCACATCTGTGGGTAGGACAAGAAATTTGCTGGGATAGGCTCATGGAGGTTATGGACTCCATGAAATCCAGAGCCGCACCAGAGAGCCCACCACCAGCGTGCACGTTGAAGTCCCCAACGACCATAAGTCTGGGAGACTTCAACAGAGCCGCGGCGATGAACTCTGAGATCTCTGGTAGGGATTGTGCTGGGTTGTGGGGAGCACGGTAACCCAGCACAATGCCAAATCTATCCCGCTGGCCTACCGACAGGTGGAGACATTCTAATCCCGGACTCACCAATGTCGAGGCCCTGGTCACATAAAGGGATTCTCTGTACACAATAGCAACCCCTCCCCCCTTCTGACCCTCCAACCTGCCTACCCCCTGAACCAGAAACCCAGGCGGGCATAGCTGGGTGAGGGAAGCTCCCCCCTCTGCGCCCACCCAGGTCTCCGTGATACAAGCCAGGTCGGCCCTCCCATCAATGATGGCATCATAAATGATGGCGGTCTTATTGTGGACCGACCTGGCGTTCCAAAGGAGGCAGGACAGGTTGGAGTTGCTGGTGGTATGACACCGGGACACGTGGCAGTGAGTTGGGGGGTCAGAACGTGGGACAGGCACAAGTTGCCTTACCCGAGTTCTTCTTATCCCACTAACCCCTCAACTCCAAGCGTACCACCCACGATCCGACACAGTTGGTATGGGAGCCCCTGCTAGCATGGTGACCTAGAGGGGGGGGACTTGATATCATATACCATTAATTCCCTAATTTCTTTGAAAACTTGTGTCCATTCCTTCCTCCTTATGTCATATAACCATTTCATAAGCAAATACATCCATATACAGTGGACCCTTGTATAACAAACAACTTGTATAACATAAAATTTGTACAACATAAAAATTCCAGAGATAGGGGAAATTTGCTTAACATAATTGTCTATGGGGAGAATCTGTATAACATAAAAATGGGATCACTCAGTTTTCAATGCATTCCTATGGGAATTTGTATAAAGGAAAATTTGCTTAACATAATTTCATTTGGAACGAATTAATTCCTTTATACAAGGTACCACTGTGTGTGTGTGTGTGTGTGTGTGTGTGTGTATCACTCTCAGCACTCTCATATATATATATATATATATATATATATATATATATATATATATATATATATATATATATATATATATATATATATATATATATATATATATATATATATATATATATATATATATATATATATATACTCTCTTCAACACAGAGAAAAAAATATTCTTGTTTTATATATTTAACTTTGCTGGTTTTAAAAACCGTATTTTTTGCTCTATAAGATGCAACCCCCTCAAAAGTAAGGGGAAATGTCTGTTTGTCTTATAGAGTGAATACTGTAGTCCCCCGCTATATCCGTGGAGCGTCTCCCCACCATCCAAGCTACGCCCTTCTCCCTTGTCCCCAAATAGGTCTCCTCCATGGAGCTTTTCCCCTCCCCTTCTGCAGCCTGAATTCCCCTGCCATGAACCCTTAGGCCATTCCTCCTCTAAAAACTAGGTGCATCTTATAGAGCAAAAATACGGTACTATCTCCTTGCTACCTTGTAACAGTTTTCATTATCATTTATGCACATATTCTTCATAATTATTTTATCTTGTCTTATTTCAATCATCCACTAATAGCTCCTTACCTAAACCTTCTTGCCATTGATCTTTTAACCTACATTTATCCTGACCAGCTTGTATTAATAATTTGTATACTTTACTTACAGTTCAAATTAGTACAAATATTTGCATGGCAGTTAACTAAGCCATAACTTCAATGCAGACTGTTAACCAGTGCATGTGTACTTTGAAACGGCATGCTATGAAATTGTTTCCATTATTCTATGCCTTCATGTGGGTGGGATTCTCCAGACAGTACCATGAGTTGCTCCTTAGTTATTTTGTGACTTCTATTAATGTGTTTTGTATGACCACAATGTACCTTTTGAGAAATGACTCCAACACTAGAAAACAAACCTCCTGTACTGTACCTTGGCTGAAAGTCAGGTGACTTTCTGCCAAGGTGTTTGAGTTCCCAGATGTAACAGAATCATCAGAGCATCTTGTCCTTGACTCTCCTAAGAGTTTCACTGATGATTTATATCATATTGGACTCATGTTGTAAGATTAGTGCCATTGAGACAAATAAGCTGGCTACATAAGATCCAAATGCAGAATACAAATAGAAAAATGCTCATGTTATATCTGATAGCTGTAAAGGGATTTTTTGCAGTTATCCTGGAGGAATTTGAGGTAATTAGATAAATAATAGAATCCAGATTTTCTTAAAATAAATGCTGTCAACAATATATGCCTGGACATTTCTATATACTTGCTTATTATTATTATTTTTACCTGGCATCCAAGAGCCAATTGTGACTTCATAAAGTTTGAGATAAGGACAGGTTGTTCTTAACCTCATGGTCTTCACTGTATATAGTCAACATTGTAGTAGGGGTACTGTTTTGTCCTCCCCCCCCCCCGGCTATTCAACATTTGTGTAGACTGCTGGGAGAGGTCATTCAGGGATTTAGAGTGAGATGCCATCAGTACACTGAGTACAGTCAGCCTTTCCTTGTCATCACATTCTGGCCTCAACAGTGAAAGTGCTGAAGTGATGGCTGGAATCTGCAGAAGGCTGCGATTGAGCCATTAAACAGAAACCTAATATTGTCAAGGTGGGGATTTCTGTGGGTTAAATAACTCATACATTCAAAGAGCTGGTGTTTAACCAGCCCTGGGTGGGTCTGAATTCCCTCTAAAGCAAGGGTGCACAATGTTTGTGAGCTCAAGGGTTACATATGGTGTTGACCTGTGAGGTGGGAGTTACCTATAGCACACACATGCATTCACACCTGCTCAAAATGCTGGTTTAGTGGACACTGAGTTAGGGTTATTAAGGCTCATAACACCACTCAGGGTGGATGCTCCTACTACCAAGTAGTAAACTCAATTGGATCACTGAGGGAGGCTTTTAAAATTGGCTAAAATCTCCCCCACCTACTGATTTCGATCAGCATATAAAAATCCTCCCAAACCTTCATGCCTAAAGGAGGGTGATTTGCAGACTGAGATAAGGCAGTGTCTTTGTACATCAAAGCTGCTCAGTCTATGTTGACTTATTGGCTTTTTGTGGGCTTACTGCTTGCCAAATGACAAAAGCTCCTAGCCATTGTGTGATGAATGAGACCAACATCCTGCAACCGACTGAGTTTTTGGAGTGTTGTAATATGTTACATGAGACTTGGGCTGCGGCTTTCCAAGGCTTAGCTGAGGCTTCATCACACATGATCCAGTATCATTCAACTGGGCTTTGGTGACACAGTCAGTGCAGCCACTGTTAGGAACTTGAGTTGTACCAAAATGTTAGGTGTAAACTTAGTAATTTATACACAAGGGCCATTCTTCAATGGTCGACAATATCTATTGGCCAAAAACGTCTTATGAAAGGCAATTTCTGGGCAAGCGCAGGATGCCACCAGCTGCAGGTTTTTTTATCACTCATGAAAAGTTCCCGATTCAACACAAACAGGTTTCAAGGTGTCCTCAGAGTGACTTTTGACCTAGTGGGGAAGCATTTGAGATCTTCTTGATGTGAGGGAGCCTACGATGCCTGAAAATTACTGCCACTTGTACCACCACCAGAATTGGGGATCCTTAGTGGTGATTTTAGGCATGAAAGGCTCACACACCCATCCCTCCTATCACAGGGTTCTCAAAAGCTTTTCCAGGTCCAAAAGCGTCCCAAGGAAGCCATAGAACCTGAGGGGGGGGGGAACAAGAACAATTTTAATGAGCGATAAAAGCCTGCTGCTGATGAATTAATTCAATAATGCTATGAGAGCATTCTGAACCAATGGCAGTTTATCTTACAACATGCACAGCAATGCACATTTAAGGATCACTTCTTAGTTGTGGGCCCTTATTTTGGTGTACAGCTGCAGTTTAATAATGACCGTCAATACTTCAGAACTTATTTTGACAAGCAATCAAGAGCTGCTCTTGCCAAGTACAGGCTGTGAAGACAGCATTGCAACTGTGAGCTACCCAGACAGTTTGGGTGGTAAAGGGAACTAAATAATGTTTTCCCCCCTCAAAATGATTGCCAAAAGCACAGGAAGTACAGCCATCCCTCCAGCCATCTGTCTGAAGCTGTACTTCTAAAGGTACATTGTTTGCTAGACACTTTCCCTCTGGCTGCTTAATAATATTTCCTTGTATTTTTGAAGGAAAATGGATTGCGTTCTTTCCCACTGTCACGGGTTTGTGCCATATGATGTCATGTTAACATATCATGTTCGATGTGAGTGTGGTCTGAAGGGTGTTATGTCTATGTGGTTAGCTTTGCTGAAACCCATTCTCATCTATGAGATCTTGTTGTGTTTGGCCAAGAGAAGCCATCATGCTTTATCTCTTTTAATAATCATTGTGTGCTGTTCAGTCAGTTCTGACTTTTCAGAGTTTTCTAAGTAGACGGTACTCAGATTGCCTTCTTCTGGGGATGCCCTGGGACTGTGTACTGTTTGCTGAAGGCCACATAAGCCAGGCCTTCTGGAGATGTACAATGGGGAAGTCAATTGTTGGCCCTGCTGCAAGATACCTAACTCACTAGTAACTAGATTATCATTACTACTATTATTAACAATTTCACTCGAATGCAGAGTTAAACAGAGAGATTTGAGCACAGCAGAAGGTATAGTGTAGAGCTGAACATCAAAGGGCACCAAGAGCACCAGGGACAGTAATTAATTAATAACAAATATATTTCCATTATATTTGAACATGTAGCATGATTTACCTCCCAAATCTTGGTGATGAGATTACAGATGGCCTGTTCACACACTAGCCTCTTTAACAGGCATAGGGTTAGCATTTACCCATATTCTTCTTGCACTGGTCTCCTAAAGACTATAGGGGAAGAGCCCATTCACCCAACAACCCCAATGAAGCAAATGTAGGTTGAAAAGTTACTTATATCTTTAACTAATCTTTTCCCCTCTAATGGATCTTGGTGTAAAGTATGTTTGAATAATATTTATATTAGTCCCATTGTGTTCTATTTAACATGTGGAATTTACTCACATAGTTCATTCTGACCAAGACATCACAAATATTATTTATATATCCAGAATCCATGCATAAATGGAACACTTTACACCTGCTTCTGCTTTTGAAAACATTGATCTTTGTTTTCTTTGAAATTGAGCTTAAACAGAAGCTTATGTTGCCAGGTCTTAACAAGTTTGAAATGAAGTGGCATTATGTTGACACAGATAAATCTGTGGAAGATTAAACTGTCTTCGTGACAGAAAGTAATAACACATATTTCTAAGATTTCTAATTAAAGTGTGATATTGCAGGATATTAATTTATTGCAAATTTAATGAAATGTGTACTTCTCTGTTGTAAGGAGGTAAAACAAGCCTTGAAAACAAGAGTCATACATATCAAACAGGCTGAAATATCACTTGAAGCCAGGTACAATAGAATAAAAAGAAAGTAGACTGCTCTCGCAAAGAAAAATTGTATGAAGCATAACACTTCAGGAAACTTCACCCATATGTGCCATTGCTTTACTGGACTGCAACTCAACATGTGAAAGAGCCTCACTTGAAAAGCATTGGACTTTGTGTCATGTTCATTTATTTTTCATTCTTATGCAATTATAAATTTGATGCTAAATTCACCAAGTTGAAAATACATTATTTATGGCATCTATTTTCATAAAATAAATGTCAAAATATACTAGAGTTAGTGTATCCCTCATCACAACCATTCTCAACAGAGCCTATATACTTGAGGTCACAGACTGGAAACACTTCTTCACACAGCACCTTATAGAATACTGATTCAGCTTATATTTCTTTCATACTGTGTTCATATCTGGGGTGGGGACTAAGACTATCTTTCTAACTTTCTTTTCATAAAAACAAACACATGGAAGGAATCTGTGGGCCTCCAACTGTTCTTGAACTACAATCCGTATCATCTTCACTGCTGCCTATACTGAAGAGGGTTGATAGGTATTGCAGTCTAGAAATATATGGAGGACCACAAGCTTCCCAATTTGGCTTTAAAAAACATCCACAGGAACTGCTATACAATCTCTTGTATAAATATTAAGGGGTTGAGGATTTTTAGTGATGGCACTCTGGTTATGGAATGTCTTCTCCAGACCAGCTTATCTGGGATTTCCCATGTTTTTATCTAAGTGCTAAATGAAGACCACCTTTCCCCCCTAGGGCAGGCCTTTCATGCCCCATAGGTTTAAGCTGTTTTGCCTCTCTGTAAGTGTGATTTTCCCCCTTTTTATTGTTGTCCATCTTTCTGAATAGTATATTTTCCATTGCCATAGGAGTTCCACTTGGAATGTTATAGAATAGCTGGCAGAGAAACAGAAAGAGAGATTTGTACATGTCAAGTGTGATATTGGTGATAGTTAGGGTTGCTGTTTAAACTGTCATCTTGCCTGGATTCCAAGCTTTCAGCCCTTTAAAAAAATGCTGAAACTCATAAGGAAGGATTCTGTATCAAGTTTTGTTGTCAAAGGCCTTGACAACAAACAAGAGTGTTCTTTTGTTTTACTCCAACTTGGAAGCAAGACGTCTTGTGGGGCTTAAAAACCAAAGTGAAATGTGCTGCTTACACACCACCATACAGTGCTAGAAACATCCTCTGCAGTTTATAATTTAATTAGGTAGGCTGCACATACTCCACCCCACGCCAGTGAGCTGGGTAATCCATTTTCTGAACTTTTGAGGGTGGAAGGGTGAGTCAACTTGGAACTGGCTATCTAAGCATGTCAGGATGGAACTTGGGTCATGAGCAGAGTCTTGGTCACAGTGCTGCAGTTTATCCACTGTGCCACAATTCATGATCAAGGTTTCTTTCATATGGAGATGGGCTCAGTAAGTCAAGAAGAGCCATTTATTCATTACATCCCTGGTATGTACATATGAAGGCATGAAGGCATGCACTCATTGCTTTTGCCTGGTACATAAATTGCAAAAAGATATGGACAGTATTAATTGGTGACTGGTATTTTGTACATTGTTAGGTTAAATGTTCATATATTTGAATCTGATCTTGATTAGTTCCTGCTGAAATCAGTGGACCAGGTTAGGAATGTCTTAAGTTCCACTGATTTCATTGGATCCAGTCCCTTGACTCCCCATGGATTTCATATTGGCAAGCAATAAACATTCCTTACTGTATAAACATTGTTCAAGCAGATTCCCATACCGGCCAGCTAACAAATCCAAAATGAACATTATTCTGTACTAGACAACATACGTTGGACTGCATGTACACTCTGAAATCATGCACAATTTTCATAATCACTTTTACACACTAAGTCCTGCCTCAGTTAAAAAAAATGACTATTAGTTTAAGAAATCATTGGACCCGTCTTACTGGGTTCAGCGTTGTGGTCGATAGCATCCACTAACCAGGAGATGAGGAGCTAGAGGCAAGATGGCACCAGTCTCATGGCTTGCAGGGAGACCCAAGCCACAAGGGTCCTGGGTGGCCCAATCACACTGCGCCTGTGGGTCCATGCGGTGTGGGTGGACATCCAGTTAAGCCTCCCCATACAAGTGCAATGACCCATCAGGCCCACATATAAAAGGGGAGCAGTCCGGTGCAATGCCCCATTCAGACTCCTGCACCAGAGTTTCTCCCTCCCACCCACCCCATTGGGTTATCAACATTGGTTTGTTATTATTTGTGTTAATTCATTTTCTTGTGTTATTTGTCACAGCTATGTGATTTGGTGGCATTGGGACTGGATCCGGGTGGCGGTGGCAGCTAAATGGAGCCAACACAACCCCTGAGGGAACAGGTGTCACTGACAGACCCAAGAGGGACCAGGAATTGTCCCAGTTCAGATGGGACAGCGGACAGCTCCTTTGCACAGCTTAGGGAGGAAAACCCGAAGGAGCCTATACCCACGGGTTTTCCTGGAAGCTGGAAAAGGGGTGAAGCCGCCTGCAGAGGATAGCCGCATATTAGGGGACAGGCAGGTCTCCCAATGGAGTGGATCCATCCCAATGCCTGGCCGGAGTACTTCAGTGGTTTACCAATATCAATAAATGCTGCAGCCTACACATTTACCCAAAAAGATGCGTCCATGTGGTTTCTTGTCAGGGGTCGGAAGGCTTAGCGATAGACCACAACAACATGCCGTCAAATGACTGTGCAGATAAGCTGGAGTTTAAATGCATTATTCTCTGTTACACTTTCAGTGAACAAAATGTATACATTCCTAGCTTTTAGTTAATTAAGAGATTTGACATGGTGTAGAGTTTGTGATATTCATATGGAGATAGATGAATGCAGTTTGAAAAATAAGATTTGAAAAATATTTTATAACATAGTGTTTATTTATTTACTTTGCTAGATGGTGTTTCAATGTATATTATTATTTCTCTGCATGCATACTATTAATGTTTTCTAGTTGGATGATCATTTGCTTGATTTAAGTGTGATGCTCTGCTAAGTTTTAACTATGTTTGCTAATATGATAGTTACTGATATTTCTTGCTTGCCCATGTCCCAGATTTTATGGTGATTAGCAGGCCCAGCAGTAGGCAAGTGAAAGTTCTAAATAGGTGAAGCAGCCTGAAATTAATAAAACAGACATTGCTAGCAGAATCATCTACATATACAGTATCATGCAGGGCATTGGCCTAAGAGCTGGAATTATCCTCTGGTACGTCGATGACCCAAAAATCACTGCCACATGTGAAAGGCCTTTGTTATCAAAAGGCTTATTGGCAGGATCAGTTTTGGTTCATTTCAGGGCAGTAGGGTTGTGTCTGGAGACATCAGGAATGATTTAAGTGAAGAGAGATTAGGAGAGAAATATTAGTATGATGACTTTTTACGGTGAAGAATTTCCAGTTGAAAAGGCAGAAAGATGCTCGTAATATTAATACTGTAACACGTTTTGAATTAATACCTTCTTTGTCATGAAGGCAATTCAGGTATTAATAGTACTTTGTTCCACAGTTGTCCCTAATAGCCAATCTACATGGGTGGCAGGAACTAGCATAGACTGTGATGTGTGTGTAATTGACTTTGCATAACAAGCAGGCAGCTGCCTCAGGACACCCCCCCCCCAGTTGTATGCTAAAATGCTGGACTACAAGTAAGCCAATGTGCCACCTAAGCATACCGTAAGTTCTATTTGTCTCATAAAGTTACACCACAACAGCATACTCTGCAGAGTAATATTTACATATAATGTATTTATTACTTAAACGTACGTCCTGAGTTTCCTCCAGTGTGCTCAAAACAACATACACCACTTTGCAAATAATAAATGAGTTAACTGAAGCTATTCTACACCCTGGCATCTATTCTTGAACTCATATCTACCCTTCATGTTTCAGAAATTAGCCTAGACATTGCCATTCATTGTTGGGGGCTAAGCAACAGCACCTCACAAAATAGTAATTCTCAGCTATTTTAAGACTGCAGTTCTGACCAATATTGCAGTGCTTAACACTTCACAGTATTACAGTTCCCATAATTCTTTTGAGGAAGAAAGGATGGTTACGTGGGGTTCAAACCAATGCCAAAGTTCCACACTTTACCAAGCAGGTATGCATAATTGTACCAAAAGTCTGACTTGAGCATGCACCACTACTGAATGGCTCCTGGAACAGCAGTATCTCAGCATGGACTGACTGAGTTTCCTAGATGTCCCAGAACCAGATGCAAAAAATTCCCGCAATGGCTTAACTGTTGAATTGTTCAGGGTCCTTGTAGGAAAGAGTAAAAAGGTTACAAATAGCCTGTCATCACCAATGCTGAATTCTGCTCCTATCAGATAACCAACCCATGAATCCAGAGAGAGGGGAAAAATTATTCTACCAAAAATGGCCACCATCCAAGGAGCTCTTATTTTACCAGGGTGAACAAATAAAATTTAAACTAACTAGAGATTCATGCTCTGGGAATTCATGATAGCCATGCAAACCCACAACAAACATAATGGTTGTTTGACATGTGGAACCATATCTGTTCTTCAGAGAAAACTGAGAAAACTTATAACTACCATAAGCCTGATATTATTCACTTTAGTACTATATGCTCAATGTGTGCAGATACAATGTTTATCTTAAAGCTTATGTGCTATGTGACAAAAAAAACCTTATGTTGAATGTCTGGGATATCCACACACCTCTTGTTTTCCTGCTTTGCAAACAAATATAGTCAGATAATTAGCTGAGGAGAGCTATAAACGTTATTTTTATGGGACACCAGGGGAATAACAAAACTTGACTCAATTAATAATGCCATTCACTGGGCTCTGATTTGTGTGGTAACCATGTAATCTCCTCAGAAAACTAAGGTAACTACCTTCACATTTCCTGGCACAGTAATTTGACTCTAAGGTGCTTTTATTTAAAGATCCCTTGGTGTACGAATACACAAGATTGCCTGCTTTATCTCTCACCTTCTGGAACACAGAGACAAATAAATGTCCCATTTTCAGTGAAGTACACAAGTCACCTGCTGTGGATTATATAGGTTATGTTCCGTGACAACACAGCCTTTAGTGAAGGGATTGTTACAATGTTCCACATGATTTACATGGGCTGAATGGCTGCCGTGCATGTCTAAAGCTTATGTGGAGAGGTCTATTGAGATATACAGTATATGTTAACGTTTTCATTCGACTCCAAATCAGCAGGACTTTTGACCTTTTAGCCAGAAGGACTAGTTCAAAACTCATATGGTTTATCTAAAAAAACAAACCCTCAGATTAGTTTCATGCTGGGCTGTCAAAGTCAAGACTCAATCCTTTCTTAGAAAAGCTTGGTATTATTATTTTATTTATTTTAAAAAAATATCCCACCTTTCTCCTTAGAATGAATCCAAGGTGGCTTACATCATTTAAAAAAAAAACTAGCAACCTTGAAAAGGTAAAAAACAGATGTGCAAATATTCTTTAAAAAGAATTGCACAAACATATTAAAAAGTTACATAAAATAAATAGAAATACACATTTAAAATAGCAGAGCACAACAATCCATTTAAAACCCCTCTCAGACAACCTGCTATTTATGTAAAGTCTGCCTGAAAAGGAAGATATTTGCCTGTGGAAGGAAAAAAGAGATGGGGCCAGCTTGCCTTCCCATGGGAGGGAGTTCTAGAGCCTGTGAGCAGTTACAGAGAAGGCCCATTTCCATGTCTGCACCAGATGCACCTGTGAGGGTGGTGGGAATGAGGGAAAGGCCTCCTGATGATCTTAAAGCCTAGTCAGGCTCATAGAGGGAGATGTGGTCATTTAGACAGCTTGTTACTGTTAGCTATACTTTTAAATAGCTTCGGACATGTGTGTGTGTGTATACTACAACTTATATAACCCAAAAGTAACTTGCCTAAAGTCCCCAGCCCAAAGAAATATCCAGGGTTCTGGTTCTTAGATAATTTCAAGCATTATTCTTTACAGACATGGTTTCTAATCACAAAAATTAAAAGGTGGACAGATTTCCGCACAGCTGGCTGGATAGTTCACTAAATTTGAGTGCCCAGTTAGGGATTTCTCATTGTGCCTAGTGGGAGAGGAGCCAGCCTCTGTAGCTTTGAGCAAGGTGCACAGTACCAGAGTGGCCCCAGAAGAAAGGAGTGGGAAACCACCTGTGAGAACTGAGAATGCTAGATATAAACCTAGGTCTAAATTCTAGGTATAACCCTCCATAGACATACACTGTTGTGATCTGTAACCCTGGAAAATCAGCATACAAAAATGATCTTCCCTATATAATCAGGAACCCTGAAGTTTCCAAGTTTTTTTTATTACAGGTAGGTGTATAATGTCAGTTACCTTCTTCAGACTGTTGGCATTCATGGGGGAACAGTGGGAACAGAAAGAGCAGAGCTAATCACCCCCACCCTTACATTCTTGATCTTAACCCTTTTTGAGAACTCCTGATTAGAGCTTATTCTGAGCTCCATGTTGGGGGAGAAAGTGTACGTGGGGTGAAGGAGTTGGTTATGGCTATCCTAGGCAAATTAAATATTGCCTACTCCATAATCCAAAGGCATAAACTCCTTATTAGTGGCTCCAATCGCAATTTAGTTTATAACTTTTCAAAGATATTTAAGATACTTTGAAAGGGAAAGCAAAAATAAATGAAACTAAAGTGTCAGTGAAAGAGCTACAACATAATAGTTCTTTGTGAGGTGACCATGGTTCTTTGTACTTAACTTGGAAGAATAAAGCTGTGAGAGAGGACCCTCTTATTTTGCCTCCTAATTATTTGGGTGAGATCATACAGTGTCTAAAAGGTTTGACTACAGTCCTCTGATTTCCATTGTTTGATTACAACACTTTGAATGATGAATCACCAGCTGAAACAGAACAAATGTCAACATATCCTTTATAACTGAGTAGCCTTCGCACTGGAGAGCCAATACAGCCTTGGTTTTTGGCTGCCATTGGAAACTGAGGCCTAGCGTGCAGACGAAAAGTCTGGGAAGGAAAAAGGCTATTGACTTTTCTCAAGAGATTTTGCTTAAGTTTTGACCCAGTGAGCACACATTTTATGTTCCCTTTGCCATGACAAAACAATGCTTCCTTTTCAGTTTTGTCTGGAGGTGCGAGACAGTGTGTTACCTTCCCAACTATTAAGACCTAAAGGGCCCTAGAAACTTGAAGAACATGAGACTGGTAAATAGAAACTTAGCAGAAACTTGGTAATATTGCCATCCAGGGGCAATCAATTTAGAGCTATTCATTTTAAAGCACAGCTCTAGAGCTCGTTAGACACCAAGAGACTTGCTAAAGCTATCCCAGTGTGATGTATTTGGGAAAATATTTCCCCCCCCCCCCAAGCAAATCCCACAAATGCCTTGGGATGTTTTTCGCTGAGCTGATCAAACTGTGGGTTTTGTGAAAATACTTCCAAGGACCTCTATCCAGATTCTGAAGGCAAAAATATAGGAAATCAGTGCTGAGTAGTATATTTCTGTATAGAAAAATGGCATTGTTGCAGTCCATTGAGGTGTTTGCATTCAGTGCCTCTTTCAAAAATGTAGAAGTGTATCCTCTGGCAGAAAGAAACTGAAGGGTTTGGATGAGGCACAACTTCCTGATTTATGTTATTTGGGTCCTTCCAAGGGAGGTCAAAAACTCACTGATGTAATCGGGTTCCAGCATGATAAATGTAACATAAAGGAGCACAAAGATGCCCTTGCACACTAGGGATTCTCTTCTTCCTGAGTCCAGCTGAGCATGGTTCATGAGGCCAGGTGATATGCACATGACACAGCATCCTCCCCATAGTCCAATCTGGACAACCAAAGCCAGGTTATTGAAACTCACATGGAAGAATGAAAACTGATACCTTCCCCCCCCCCAACACACACACATGTCCTAACAGTTTGTGGAGAAATTGTTACATGCTGAGTGACATGAACTCCTCCTCTTACCAGGTCAACATGTTATCAGCACAACAAGTTAAGCTAGAACAATAGATTTGTAAGTAGAGATGGGCACGAACCGAAAAAATGGTGATTCGTTTTGTTATCCTTTTCTTCCCTTCCTTTTTGTTTCGTTAAACGCGAAATGAATTTTTTTTTAAAAAAAATCATTTTGTATTTCCTTTGCTTCATTTTGTTTTTATTTTTTATTTCTTGTTTATTTTTGTTATTTTAAAAAGCCCCCCCTTGTGGGGCTTTTTATTAATTTTTTATTTTTACAGCTGAGAGGCACTAGTGCCTCAAGGTTTTTTAATTATTATTATTATTTTCATCCCCCCCCCCAGCCCACAAGCTGAACTGGCTGGCCGGCGGGCCAGATGTGGGCCAGAGGGATTTTTTATTTTATTTTTTATTATTTTAAAAAGTTCCCCTTGTGCGGCTTTTTTATTTTATTTTTTATTTTTACAGCAAAGAGGTGCTAGTGGCTCAGGGTTTTTAATTTTTTTTTATTTCCCCTCTCCCCGCTGACGTGCAGGTTGAACTGGCTGGCCCACGGGCCAGTAGCACACCGGATGGACGTTTTTTGATACAATACATTCTATTGACTTCATAATTGACTTCTAAAGGAAACTTTCCTAGGGGACCCAATTTTGTGTATGTATAACTTGGGTGTCTGAAACCCAATCTTCACCAAATCTATGTGGATTGTAGAGGAGAGTTGGGAGAATACTTTCTGCATTGTTGGTATCTCTAGGTGCCTGGGGGCACTTTCCTGGGGGCCCTATTTGTGGGTGCATAGCTCAGAGGTCTGAACCCTAATCGTCAATGTTTCAGGGATTATAGAAGAGAGACAGAAGAGGCATGACATCAAATATGGTACTAGGCCTTTCTTTTTAGATCATTGTAAATTGATTCATTGATTTGAATCAATTCATTTATTGTCACTGGAAACCTGTCAATGTGTTGATTCACCAACCCTGATGAATTATGAAAAACGATGAATCACCATATATATTTTTATCTGGCTACATCTCTAGTTACCATGCCTTAGGTTTAGCTACATCTAGTAGATTGGGGGAACAACTCTGGGCTTTCTTAGTTTTTAGTCTGCAGCTCCTGTCAGCCCTAACCAGTCCACAGTGGAACGGTGCAAGTTGCAGTCCAGCAGTATCTGAAGGACTCTAGTTATTCATCCTTAAATCAGATTGTATGTCAATTTTCTGTTGTCCCATGGCCAACCAAAATTTCCAAGAAATAAAAAAAATAGCATGGCATGGATCCCAAGGGGGCCCAAAAAGCATTTCCATAAGAGGGATCTTAGAACTGTAGAGCTGGAAGGGGCCTTATGAATCACTGAGTTCAGCCCTTGCAAGGGAGGCACAATGGGAAACCAAACTCCCAACCTCTGGCTCCACAGCCAACCTATAATTTCTGCAGGTTGTTTTGCCTGCTACTTGCAGATGAATACATATGTGGCAGAAGGAACAAGCTTAGGTGAAGCAAAGCACCACTTGAGATTTGTGTCTTACCTGAAGACATATGAAGGCATCATTTAAGAAGAGTTATATGTGTGCTTGTTTTACTGCCTAAGACATATGGCCAATTAGCTGTGAGTATTTCTGAAACATCAGCTGAGCAGTAAAATGGGCTCACATAAACTGCACGCACATCTAAAACCCTAATCTTAAGAAATGCGTCTAAAAGCATTAGCACAGATATCAAGATGTCTAAACGTAGAGTTGTAATATATTGATGTAATAAACAATGAACTGGCCCAATGCAAGAGAGAGAGAGAGAGAGAGAGAGAGAGAGAGAGAGAGAGAGAGAGAGAGAGAGAGAGAGAGAGAGAGAGAGAGAGAGAGAGATCAGGACTCAAGTCATTACTTCACTCACAACAAAGTGAAACTATAAAGTTATGTAAAATTACGCTGAAATAATTGTATGCTGCCAAGTTGATTGACTCTACAAAAACCTTCACACATTGGCTCCAATATCAAGGATGTACTGGGACTATACCAGCTTTTAGGCTGAATGTTCAAGGAGCTATCCAAAGTGCTGAAGTTTGTCCTTCAAATACCATAAGCACATTTGGTACCTCCCAGAAAGAGTAAAACCCAAAGTGGATGCTTAACTTAACTGATATTGAAGCCAACATACTTCCAATTAAGACTATATTTGAGTAAGTATTATTAAATATTCTTACATGCTATGAGCAAAGGGCTATCAAGGAAGAAAGCATAGCAGTGTTTAAAAGAAAAAGGGATTGCTCACTTTAAATATTAGTGAAACCACAAAAAGATGGCTATTTCCTGGCATCCTTATCTATAAATGCATAATTAACTTTCTTACAATTTCATTGTTTATACCAAATTTAACTTTCACTCGTGTTATCTTTTGTGTGTGTGTGTGTGTGTGTGTGTGTGTGTGTGTGTGTGTGTGTGTGTGTGTGTGTGTGTGTGTGTGTGTGTGTGTGTGGCACAGAGAGAAATATCCCATTCTGTGTCACTATGGCTCTGTTACTCTTCCTCTTCCTTCCATTTAGAGGTGGTGACATTAGAAACTTCCACTTTCAAATTTAAATGAACGATAGATACCCTTTACACCCATATGTGAAAGATCTGCTTGATTCTGGCAGATTAATAAGCAAACATATGAAAATATGATATAATATTAACATATTTCTATTTCCCATGGAATTTGGTGAATTTAGACGTCACAAGAAGTTGTGTTTCATCCCAAAGCAAAGTGAAACTTTTGTAAATCCTAAGCATCATGCCAAGATATTGATATGGATGGCCTATTCATACATGATGGTGGACAACTGGTTGTGGGGGCAGGTGGCAACTCCAATCTACAGTATTGTTAGCGTTCAGCGGAAAACCCTCTGCAGCCCCAGAAATATCTGGGGGCCTCCCTAGGCAACATGTTGCTCCATCCTGGTCTATAGGAAGGACATAAGGACCTGCCCTACATCCCATCAGAAGGTTTGTTTCTCTGTCCCGTTATATTCTGTAACTGCTCCATGCTTATTTGTAGACAAGTGAGAGGATCTCTGTCATGCGAAAGCAGGAGGACTGTGATGGGACTGAAGACAAGTGCAGATGTTGCCATATATTGCCTTTAAGATTTGTTCCCCAGCTTTCACTTTCTGCATATGGCATGCCTCAGACTGCAGTGGCAATAAAGATTCATGAAACTTCACTAACAGCTTCCTAATGAACTCCTTAAAAGAAGGCTTTAGGGAGCTGTTAGCTTTACTGCTGCAATGAATACAAGTGGCTATTGAAGGGGAATTGGGGGCAAAGCACTGCAGCTACATTTATGTATGCAGAAGAATTAAGAAGCGACAGATTTTCTTCCTTGCACTGACTTCTTTGGATTACACAATTGCTTACACTAATTCCTGCTTTGCAGTAAAGAAGACCACATTGATTCCTTCGCCCTGCTCCCCTGCTTCCCTTAGTGAATCCTTTTATTATCATCATAGTTCTGTCCTGATGCTGCTTAAGAAGAAAAACTGAAGAGGAGAATCACTCTAAATAATATGCTTGGCTAACTAGGTTAAAGTTGAAATGCAAAAGAGATCATGGCTGTCAAGTTTTACCAAAAGGCCTCTTAATAATGACCTTGCCAAGGCTTCATTGTGGTATGGTTCTACCAGCAATATTTTCTCTGTTAATTTGTAGCATAAGGTCTGTACATGAAGTGGAAAGAACAAGTTACGGACATGAAAAAAAGGAAAACACTGCAAAACACCAGGACACCAATGCCAAAAAGTCATTGATGTTCTTATTGGAAAGATTGTGGATCACATAGGAATATTTCACTGAAAAAGTCTTGGTCAGATAAGGATTTGAGACATCTTGGGAATTCATAAATGGGGTGGCATCTTCCATCATGCCAGAGTGGGCTGGCTAGTACATGGGAACCCAGGCCTGCTTCTTTGACAATAGAAAGGAACAGCTGGCATACTTGGGAGGAAATCTGAGAGGCTACCATTGCTGTCCCCCCCCCCCAAGGTCTGGTGCCCAAATTGTTCCTGGTGGACTATTTTGTTGTTTCATTGCCCAGAATCCTGTTGGTTATTTGCATCAGCATCAGTGCAGTGGTGTAAGCTGCAGGGATGAATTGTGGCACGAGTTTACTAAAATTGTAGAGAAAGATTTTTTTCACCCATTATTCAGCTGTTTTCTAATTGCACCGCCAAGGAAACAGTAACAGGTTTGCTCGCTGATATGCAGATGTATATTACATACGCGGTAGCACAATTTGCACTGGCAGCTAAGAAACTGAGGTCTCAGTTTGTCAACAAGAACCTTACTGACACATAAATGTTGTATATAGTTGATTGTGATATTGCATTATCATTCTTGGATTGGATTTTATTGGGTTTATGGTAATCACCTGTTTTAATTGAATTTTATTTGCTGGTGTGTATATTGTAACAGCATATGGTCAGAAACAATAAAGTTTGTGTGTATGTATTCTTCATCTCACGTTGGTGTGTGACTACTAACAGCATCTCATTAAGTGACAGAAATTGGCTACTGCAACTAATGCCAATGCATTAATAATAGATATATGATTATATAACTATAATTATATTAATTGCATGCCATCAATGGCAGGTGACAGCCCTCTCCAGAGTTTTGTAGATGTAGAGCATTTAGAAGTGGTTTGCCTTTCCCTTTTTCTGGGGGCTTCCGGGGTCTGTGCAATTTGCCCAAAGCAACACAGGTTGTCAACCATTGATTCCACAACCAGAAACCATCACAATAGAAGACCTCTTCTAGCAGAAGATTAGCTTTTAAGCCAATTGCCTATTACCGCTCATGAGCCATATTATGTGACGATCCCTCCACATAGAATTACAAATTTATATCTGAATTATTATAGGCTAGAGGTTTGAACAATTTAATTTAAAAGTAGGGGTGCCATTTTTAATGATATTGTTCAACCGTTCAGTCTGATCTGTCTTCTGCCCCCATCCCTGTCTTCAATCCATGGTTTCAAAGAAAGTGTGTGTGATTTGCCACATCATCATTTTCTTTTTTCTTTTCTTTTTTGCTAAGAGGCAATGATTCTATAAATGACAGTGAATTGTAGGAATAAATGTTTGCTCTTTACATGCAGTAATGGCTTCCCAGCATGCTATGAATCAGTTCCGATTCAGCAGACTAATGCATTTTTTGTAAGTGGCAGAACTTTCAAGGAGACAAAGATATAGGCAGATAACGGTCTATTAACATCATCTGGTGAGGCTTTCGATAAAGCTTATGAAAATATCACCTGCACTTACTTTACGGGGTGGGGGGGACACCGCCACTGTAAATTGAATGCCTCTATTTCTAACCATTGTTTTCTTAAATAAGTGTAGGAGTGTTAGGCTTCTACAAGTGTAATCCTTAACCTTAAATTTTGTAGAAACTCATCTCATTAATGATGTGAATGGTAAACATTATGCAACTGGATGTGTTAAAATGTATCTGGGTGCAGAAGCAAAGGTGTGGTAGTGGGAAAATAAAAGAACCATGCTCTCAAATAAGTCGTACCTCCTCCTTTTAAAAAGATATTGATGACAAAATCTGTTAAAGGAAGTGTTCCCTCCTCACCAGCACACCAAGATGATTCTAGCACCAATTTCCAGGGGCTTTTCACATGATTTGGGAAGAATGTCATGAAATGGATTTAATTTTGGGAAATGGATTCAGCAGAAAGTCCTTTTGCCTGGACAGTATGGCATCAAAGAAGCAGAGGCCATTTTATCTCCTATTTGTTTAATGCAGAAATATTTTTATTTTTATTTTTATATATGCCTTCTGATGAACCATCCACAGGATTTTCCCATATTTTTCTGCTTGTTCAATGGGATTATTGGATTACTAACTACATGAATTAAGGTGGCTGGCAACCAGTGAAAGGGCCTTTTTTGGCAGTAACCAAATTTCCCTCAGAAATGTGCAGAGCTAGGAAAAGTCTCTTTTCTGGGCTACGACTCAAAGTCTACACAGTGAATGTGGATTCTGGGAATTACACTTGTTTAAAAGGGCTGAAAATTCCCACTCTTTTCCATCTTCTTTTGGTGCCAGGGAAAGATCGTTCGAATTTTTTTTCCCCTCAGCCCTTTAGTTTATCTCAATTTTACTCCATTTTTTGAAAAAAAAAATACCCCTGTGTTCTTACTCTCTCTGTTGTTTAGTGCCTGGCTATGATTGTCACTTTAATTTATAACTAAAGTTTGTTGTTATGTGCTGTGAAACTGAGATTGACTTATCGTGACCCTTCACAGATTTCAATGTACATGCACTATTTAAAGTAGGCATATCCAAACTTTGGTGCTCCTGATGTTTTGGACTGCAACTCCCAGAATTCTAAGCTTAGACTGCCAATGACAAAGGACTGTGGGATTTGTGGTCCAAAACATCTGGAGGACTGAAGTTTGGACATGCCTGATTAAGGAATATACCATTGCCACTCTCCCAGTAAGATTTTGTGGATGAGTCGAGATTTGAAACCCAGTCCATCTGAGTCATGGTCCATCACTCCACCCACCCCAACACATTGGGTATCCTGCAACTATATCAGACCCACTGAATCAGTGTGACACTGACACCAAATCTCCACTGTTTTCATGGGCCTACTGCAGCTGTAACTCACTAATGGATTTCAACCATTATTTCACTGTTTAGCTCCTACTTTGATTCATTATCTTCCATACATTTGAAGAATTCCCCTTGAAAGCCATCTGAGTCCCTATAATTGATGTCAGTAAATTCCATAATTTCACCAGGATTGGTACAAGGAAGCATTGTTCCATCTGTCTTTAATCTCTGACCACTCAGTAGAAGTTATCATAGGGCTCGCTGAGATTGGCCCAAAGGGTTTTGTCTACCTTCCCTCTACCTACAAAGCATGATCTAGGATTGTTTTGGACACCTTTGCAAGTGTGTGCATTTTTTCAAATGGAATCCAGCCTATTGGACCTCAGATTGCAACCACAGGTCTTTAATCAAAATCATCAAGGTTAACCCTCTTTGAAATCTCGTCTCAAGATGCATCCACCAGCTGAGTCTCTTGTGAAGCAAAATACTCCAAAATTTGTCCTTTGCCTTTGTCTGAGTTCAGTGCATTTCTGAAATCTCCATCTTTATTATGTGCCTTAAATTGAAATTTTTTTAAGGAGAAGTGGTGTGGGGACATAATAAAGAATACAACTGAATTAAAGAGACACATCTTTTCAAGCTGAGTATGTTGTCAGTGTCACATCTAATCCTCTTGTTGCTCAGACAAATGTCAGCAAATGGAAAGAATTATCCTTCCCTTTCTCAGAGGGATTGAAGATCCCCACTGTAAGCTTAAAAAGAAGGCAAAGCTGAAATTCAAATACAATGGAAAGACAAATTGCAGACATCTTGGTTACTGTCTAGTCCTTTGGCTCTGCAGTCATTTTACATCTCAATTCTGAATACATTCAACCCGTTCCATTGTTTGCTTGTGCATGGGAATGACCCAAGGAGTTCTGGATCCAGCGATTCTTGGTGGGAAGATCTGTGTATGTAAATAGAGAATTATTCTAAGAATGGGAAATCTGGCTGGTGCACTCATTTAAATGGGATGGTGTTACTTGCTATGGGCAATTACTATCAGGGATGAAAATTCATGTAAAATAGTTTTAAGTTCATCACCATCTGATGAACTGCAGGCAGAAAGACCTGTCAGGTTCACTTTCTTCCAAAAGTGGTACCTTTACATATCTATCTCAAAACAGAAATGTTGATTCTTCAAAAAGGAATTGGGAAAAAAGATTTCCCCCCCATTCATACCACCCAAATTCAATAACACAGACATGTCCGTATCATACCCATTTGCCATATAAGTGTTAAAGATGACACCTCAGGGAGGTGGGAGGTAAAAAAGGATGTATACACTTCTCCCTTCAACAATGCTGAGCTTAGCGGTCTCAAACCCCCATGTAATGCAATATCCATGACTAACAGTGTCCCAAAACATAACTGCAAATCATAAGCAATTCATTCTCTCCCTCCTTCCCTCTCACTCACTCACTCTCTCACACACACACATCCACACACATAGACACAGAATATCTCTTTATTAGAGATGGGCACGACTTAGCGGTATTCCCGTTTCCATTTCCGTTACTTGTATCCATTACTCTACGGAAACGGTAACGGGAATTACTCCGCCAGAATTCGAGCTCGAACCGACGAACGAACAATTTGGTCTGATTTGTCATGCTCGTTACTTGCATCGCGGCGATCGCGCAATGCCAAGCGGCACAGAAAAAAAGTTTTTAAAAGTAAAAAAAAAACCGATTCCCGGCCCTAAAAGTAGGCAAAAACTGTCTGAGGGCACCTACCAGGCCAGAAGGGTGTTTTATTTGGAGGGGGTTTCCCCACCCCCCTCTCCTTGGCTATTGCTACTGCTGCGCTGCTGGTACCAGGCTGGGAGGGCGCATCCATTTGCCATGCAGTGCGGGGGATCCAAAATGGCGACTGCAATATTTTTTTTTAAATCGTTGCTCAAAACCCCACCAAAGCACCACAGAAACATGCGAAAATTAGCTATTTTAAATGCTTGAATTTTTACAGTAGCAGCAGTGGGTTTTTCTTGCAAAAAAAGGTCTCCGTTGATTTTATTTTATTTTATTTTATTTTATTTTATTTTATTTTATTTTATTTTATTTTTTTACACCTGCACATTCGCAATGATGGGCTCGCCCATGGGAGTGGACCATGCAAATTTTCCACCAACCGCATCGCCACTTGGCCAGGTTGACCACAGAGACTTCTGGGATGTGCCAATCGGGCATAAACAGCCCACTAATCGTAGCCCAAACCCGAAGCCTAAGCCTAAGCCTAACCCATACGCCAGTACACTGTCCTTCTAAGTGGGTCAGAGAGGCACCCAGAGGTGCACCCCAATACTCACCCTAACCTCACCCGTAACTAGCCTAACCCTAGCCCTTGCGCTAACCCGTCTTAACCCTAAGCCAGATCTACTTGCATTGCACTACATGCAAGTACGTGAGACACAGCGGGTGCAAAGAGTCTGCCAGTCCGTCACTTGTGGCTCTGGCTGACTCCTGCAGCTCCCTCCAGGAGCCCGCTACCCCCCAAACCAGTACTAACGACAACAAAAAAACGAAAAAACGAACCGACTAATTTTTGCGAAATTTCGTGAAAAACGGAAACGAGCCGAAACGGACTGCCTCCGACACACGACAACTCGAAAACGTCATTTTCCCTAGCCGTGCCCATCTCTACTCTTTATCTATGTTCTCTTTCATTGCATTGACAATTCTTTCCCTAACACATGTAATGAGCTTTAAAATGCCGTTTTGATGCACACACAACTGATTTAGAGGTTGAATTAGAGATGTTGCATTTAGGGGCTTATAGACCACTTCAATGACATCAATAAACAAATGACATAAACAAATCATTCTCAGGGCATCCTTACCCATACCTACCTTCCTTCCTTCCTTCCTTCCTTTCTGTGTAGAATCACTGTAGTGACCTCGCTGTCAGATGGGCAGTATAGAAATCCAATAAAAGTAATTAATTATTAATTAACTATTAATTAACTATCTATTATTAATTAATTAGTAGATAGTTTGGTCTGCTTCCAGTGTGTGTGTATGTTGGGGGCGCGCACAAAAGTAAGCCTTCTAAATCACAAGGGTCCTTCTGGTTGGAATTTCTGATATCGTGAAGTGGCTTTAAAAGTAGAGATGGGCACGAAACAAAAAATGCTGTTTCGGTTTTTCATTTGTCGTTGAGAGGTCTGTTTCGGTTTGTTTCCATTTGTTGGGAATTTTTTGAAAAATTTCGTTACCATTTTTCATTTTTTCGTTTGTCATTTCTACCCGCTTTTTGTGCGATTTTTAAAGCATTTCCGTGCGCAGGCATCCCCCAACGCCCCAGACCAGAGGGAAAACACTAAAAAAAATGGATGCTGGCAGAGACACAGTGTAGACTAGGTATGCAGGGAGGCTGTAAAGGCAGCGGCGGGCGTTGCCCAGGGTGCAAGGCAGCCACAGAGTGACTGAACTGCGGGGCACGGGAGGGTACTCACCGAGAGATACGCAGCACTCACGGACGCACACAGGGAGGCTGCAGGACTGAAGCTAGAGTCACAGAGAAAGCAATCCCACCCTAACTCCCAGCAGAGATTGCATGGAGGACGGGGGCTGCCAGACCTTTTTATGCCCTCTGTGGGCATGCTATTGGTTCAACATGATCCCATCACATGGCTTGCCTCCATTTTGTGGCTGGTACGACATCCATTTTAAAGGGAAAAGAAAAATACATCGCAATGGGAGAAGACAAAAACAAACTTTTTAAGGACCCCAACCCCCCTGGTAGGTATTATCAGACAATATAAATAATTATTGCTGCGTTTTTATGGATGTCCAGGGAATTTTTTAACATTTAAAACAGCTCATTTCATTGTACGTTGCCATTAACGGAAAAGAAACGTAACGACCACAATTTTTGTGGTTCTGTTCGTTTCGTTGCATTTTCATCACAATTTTTGTTTGTCGTTTCATTACGTAATGGAAACAACAAACGGTAACGGAAACAAAAAATGTTCATTTCGTGCCCATCTCTATTTAAAAGTAAGCCACTTCAGGATACTGGCACCTCAGCAAAGAGGCAGGAAAGTTAATGTTTATAAGCTTCTGGTATACATAGTTGAGGTGCATTTTCTTTGCCTTATCTTAATAGCTGAGAAACTTTCTGCAGCTAAATCCATCCACTGAGGAGCAGAGGAAATATTCAATTTCCTGATATCCTGAAGTGGCTCACTTGTTTATCTACTTCATAATACTGGCAATTTGAACCAGACAAAGCTGGACCTATTTGAGCTGTAGTTTGCCATTTGGAAGCAAGGATTACACCAAATGGCATATCACATATCCACCCAAACATAAGTAACCCTATTTAGCCTACACCAGCCTGCTCCAGTGTAAATAAGCCCTAAGGTTCCTGCAGTTTTATCCAAGAAAGGGAAGCTCTGATGTAGTCACAAAGATTACACAAATATAGTTGTAGGTGATACGTTTTATAGAACCACTCAAACTAAAACAAACAGCAAGCTTTCATGAATGAGATCCACTTCCTCAGGATTTAAGCACAATCCTTTCATGGATGGTGCAAAAGAATTGTCCAGAAATCAATGTTACGTATCTGGCAGAGATGGTCAGTTCTTCTTGGGAGGCTGGGCAACTTACTGCCTCTGCAGCAAGTCCTAGTCGGTTGCCTCGAAGGGGCAGAACATGTCCATGTAACAGAAGAAGAAAATAAAATATGGATTAAACAAAAATAATTGAATATCTGCCCTAAGGAGGTTGTAGAAATGGCTTCTGGAGGCCTTGCAATGACTGTAATGAGAAAGATAGAACTAAGAATATACTCAGGAAGCATGGCTGACTCTGCTATTAGGCACACTACGGGAGCTGTCTAAGGCAGCAAATTGTTAGCCATTTAATGAATTACTGATATCTTGTCTCTTTACTGTCAGAATAAATGGTAAGAGATACTTGTGGGAGTTTTCTGCTTCATCTGCTAAAATACCCTGCTGGGCATGTATCTATCTTGATTCTGAGCAAGGAAAGAGAGGATTTGCCCCATTGCCAAAGGTAACAAAATATGCCATTCAGTTACCAAAGAAGCCAAGTAAAGTTTGGGAACTTAAAAATCATTTTCAGGTGGGAAAATAGGAAGCAGGTTTCCAGGTTCATTATTTTATGTTCTGTCCATAGTCTCTCTTTCTCTGTAGATAGATAGATAGATAGATAGATAGATAGATAGATAGATAGATAGATAGATAGATAGATAGATAGATAGATAGATAGATAGATAGATAGGCAGGCAGGCAGGCAGGCAGGCAATATACATGTGTACAGACTGTTTTACTATAAGTACAAATTTTAAGAAAATAAATTTGTTATCGGAAAAGTCAACCATGCTACCTAGAGGCTAGCATTTACTATATAAATCGCCTTAACAAAATCTTATCTTGACAATGTCTACTAATAGAACATAAATTGAAGTTGCCAGAGGCTTCTAAGCTCCCTTTCTCTCCTAGTCTCCTAGGAGAGGAATTATGATAAAATATAAGATAAGATCTACACTCCTTTTAGTTCTGATTGGGGTTCTCCTCCTCTTTCCTCACAGTAATAAGAGTTAACAATGCAGGGAAGGAAAAAAGAGAGAGAGAAAAACCCACCAGCTGGTGTTTTACAAGGAGAAAGCTCTGGGGGAAATTACTCTCTTGCTGACAAAGGGAGGGCAGGGCCATTTACATAACCACATAAAACCATGTCACAATGAAATTAGCCCTATCAGGATCACACAGGAGAGACAGATAAACCCTCTTTCAGATCCTCCTCCCCCATCCCCCTACATGCTAGGAGCTAGGGTGTTGTGTTTTTCTAATTAGACAATTTCTGCTGCTTATTTTGAGGCCTTCATTCTCTGGAGTTTAGGGGAAATGAAGTTATATGATAGCCCATTTTCTATATTTGCACGTTGGTAAATTATGTATTACATTATACCATGAGACTAATGAGGAAGAGTGGAGAGGTCCCTACATTTAAAAAAAAGGGAATAATGGCACCATACTTGTCACTTTATTATTATTATTATTATTATTATTATTATTATTATTATTATTATTATTATTATTATTATTATTATTATTATTATTATTATTATTATTATTATTAAAATATCAGGCACAGTCAATCAAAATTATAAAAAAGTTGACTGGTACTCATAACAGATACAACTTTTAACAAACAAAAATGCTTCAGTGCCCTGTTATAGGCAGACGTAGATGCTATTCCTAAAACTGTGGTATTTTGTAGCTCCATTGATGTTATTTCTGAAATCTACAACTACTCATAATACTATGTGGAATTTCTTGATACTGTTTCCAAAGTCCCACTTATGATGGGGGCAGTAAAGTATGTTTCATCCACATAGGAAATGATTTGATTTGCCAGATCTCTGTATTTTGCAAATTTTTCTTTCTATGATGATGATGATGATGATGATGATGATGATGATGATACATTTGTACTTTTATTACCATATTGCTGCTTATATAACATGTGAAGTACTCCAAAGAAGCAAAGATTGCCCCAGTCTAAATCCTGACCTATTTGCAAAAACAAACCATAAACTGTTGCTCCATCATGTTATGACTACTACGGTGAGTATTTATAGTAATTAGACTACTTACTTTGCTATTATACCTACTGTACAGAAAAGCATGTGCACCCAATCAACACAAAGACAAAGGAAACTCATTATGTCTGACCATTGTGGGGAATTCACAGTAAGTCAAAAGACAACTTTGACTAAATAGAAAATTCAAAAGAAAATCTTGGATACTGCCAAGAAAATCAGAAAAATAAAATATTGTTCTTGGTGAGAGGCTGAGCTTCATTTCCTGTTGTGCGACAAAAAGCATCCCAGAGGAAAAGTGCTTGTGAGTCATATTTTTTCCTCTCTGCAACCAATAAACAAGCCATTTGTATCTTTATGGTTTCAAACATTTCTGTAAAACTCTTTACAAGCATCGAGTAATGTGGCAATCTATTTTCATGCCATCTTTTGTGTGCAGACTGTCTCTCTCTCTCTCTCTCTCTCTCTTTACGAGATTATTAGGTATATATTATTCATGATATGTAGCTGGTCAAGCCTAAGCAAATGCTTTTGTTTCAATGTGCTGTTGATATGACTGAACACTCTAGAATTAAGAAGATGATAGAGACAAGAATAAACATAGGGTAAAAGGGAGGTCTCTCTCTCTCTCTCCGTGTGTGTGTGTGTGTGTGTGTGTGTGTGTGTGTGTGTGTGTGTGTGTGTGTGTGTGTGTGTGTGTGTGTGTGTGTAGGTGTTAAAATAGCCACTCTCAAACATACCATTTCATAAGCTGAAATCTTCGTCTTTATGACCAAGAATTTATCCATGCAGGCTCCAAGATGATCCTGCCCAAAATGATGACCCTTTGCTTGAAATTGTGCTTGCACTGTAATTAGATGTGTGTTCTTTCCGACATGATTTGTTTGGCAAATCGTAACTAGAGATGATTATTAGCCAATAGTCTGAGCAATGAGCTATGGCTTTGTAAGGGAGCCAGGGAATGTTATTATAGCTGTCTATTTGCTGGAATATCATCTACTGAGAGCAGCTGAGTGCGGCTCTTGATCCATAGTAACATAGATACCGGAACACTGGTATCCAATGTGTATACCGCCACATTGGTATCCAATTTATGTCAATATGTTGGCAGTGTTTTCTTTCACCAGCATCTGATCCTTCCATTAATCAAACAGAAGTAAGCTGTCTTAAGCAGCACAGATCTCAGGACATCAAAAGGTAGGAAAGTATGTATTGTATTATATACTGCCTTATAGTTCTGTTGTTACTGCTAGGAAGGGAGAGGCGAGTGTGGGTTGTTCTTTACCCTGTGCCCTAATACTATATACCCCTTTATTTGGCTGAAGGGGCATTTGATGCTCCATCTCAGGGAGCAAGATGTTTTAGGTGATGTTAGGCCTCACTCAGCCTCTCTGGCCACTAGAGATGGGCACAGAATGAACAATTTTGCGTTTTCATTGTTCGCTTTTCATTTCGTTATGCAACGAAACGACAAACAAAATTTGTCCCTAAAATGAAACGAAACGAACAGAAACGCGGGGGTTTTGGTCGTGCATTTAGTTTCCATTACTGCAATGAAGTGAGCGGCTTTAAATGCTAAAAAAAATCATTAAAATTGGAATAAATGGTAACGAAATGGTAACGAAACGGTAACAAAACAAAAACAAATTTTTTGAAAAATTTCACGAACAACGGAAACGAACCGAAACCGAAACCTGCCTGAGGACACCTACCAGAGGGGTGGTTTCTGGGGGGGGGGTCCCTGGCCTTCTCCCCTCTTCTCCTGTCGTGGGCTGCTTGCACCAGGCTGGGGGGGGTCATCCTCGTCGTCTCGCTATGCCATGCGGTAGGGGGGATCCAAAATGGCGACCACAATTTTTCTTTTGAAATTGTGGTCAAAAAACACACCAAATCACCACAGAAACACGTGAAATTTATTTATTTTAAATGCCTGAATTTTAATAGTAGCAGCAGTGGGTTTTTTTATAGCAATAAAACATCATATTGATTTTATTTTATTTTATTTTATTTTTTATTTTTTTAGACCTGCCCATTTGGGCTGGGCATGGGATGGGACCATGCAAATTTTTCCATTCCACCAATGGCATTGCCAGGTTTTTGACTGACACTTCTGGGTGTCTTGGAGGGCATAAAAAGCCGAGGCACCTTCCAGAAATCGCAGTCGGGTGTATGGATGTGGTTGAGGAGGGAGGCTGGAGGCTTTAGGATTTAAGTTAGGCAGGCAGGGAGGGAATTTTTTGAAAAATTTCACGAACAACGGAAACGAACCGAAACGGACCTCTAAACGACAAACGACAAACAAAACTCCTTTTTTTCTATTTGTGCCCATCTCTACTGGCAACAGCAGCAGCTATTCAGAGGCAGTGGCAGTGGTGGTGGAGGTGACAGGGGTTCTGAGCCCAGCAGGTAAGGCACTCCTTTTTTACAGACAAGATGAAATGGTTTGTTTTAATGGAAAAAAAACTGTTTCAACTCATCTAATGAAATGTGCTTCCTCATTTCATTTTGTTAGCTAATGAAATGATGAAACAGCATTTTGTTTTTCATTTTGTGCCCACACCTAATGCAAACACGTCCCATCCAAATACGAAATGAGAGCAGCTCTTTTGGAGCACTCAGGAAGCATGTGAATGTATAAAAGGAAGATCTACCCAAAGGGCTAGAGAAATAATTCAAAACTCTGGGTTGCCTGCAATTCCAGTTCAGATACAATTTATCCATCTCTGAGCCAAGATGATTAAGATAAACCAGTATTATGTACACTAGACATGGGCACGGAGCGGCGAAATTGTCGTTTCCATTTTCGGTTATCGTTTCCGTTACGTAACGGAAACAGTAATGATAATTACGCCGCTCCAGCTAGAACCCGACCCGAAAAAAGAAAAATTGGGTCGGGTTTTTCGTTGTCGTTAATGGCATCGCGGCGATCATGCGATGCCAAGCAGCACAGAAAAAAGTTTTAAAAAGTAAAAAAAAAAAAAAAGACTCCCGGCCAAAAAAGCAGGCGAAAATATGCCTGCCTGAGGACACCTACCAGAGGGGTGGTTTCTGGGGGGGGGTCCCTGGCCTTCTCCCCTCTTCACCTGTCCTGGGCTGCTTGCACCAGGCTGGGGGGGGGTCATCCTCGTCGTCTCGCTATGCCATGCGGTAGGGGGGATCCAAAATGGCGACCACAATTTTTCTTTTGAAATTGTGGTCAAAAAACACACCAAATCACCACAGAAACACGTGAAATTTATTTATTTTAAATGCCTGAATTTTAATAGTAGCAGCAGTGGGTTTTTTTATAGCAATAAAACATCATATTGATTTTATTTTATTTTATTTTATTTTTTATTTTTTTAGACCTGCCCATTTGGGCTGGGCATGGGATGGGACCATGCAAATTTTTCCATTCCACCAATGGCATTGCCAGGTTTTTGACTGACACTTCTGGGTGTCTCGGAGGGCATAAAAAGCCGAGGCACCTTCCAGAAATCGCAATCGGGTGTATGGATGTGGTTGAGGGAGGAAGGCTGGCTGCTGGTGCTGGTGTGATCCGATTGAGATTGAGGAGGGAGGCTGGAGGCTTTAGGATTTAAGTTAGGCAGGCAGGGAGGGAATTGAATTTAGAAAATAATTGTTTTGATTCCAGCTTTGTCTGCTGAAGGGAATAGCAGTTTATTCTTTATTTCTTCTCTGGCAGTTTGTGAGGATTTTTTTCAGATATTGGATAAAGGGGGAGGTTCGACTGGGAGTGGGAGGTGTGGATTTATTTTAAATATATATTATATACTACCATTTATTTATTATTTTCCCAACTTCAATTTGCTTGCACACACACACATTTGGGGTGCAAGCCAAGAACAGAACCTCTATCCTAAGTGATATCCTAACTGCCCACTTGCCCGCCCGCCCACGCCGCCACCCACCCACTCGCCCACCCGCGCCTCCCCTGCTGCTGTCACCGCCCGCCCATGGCCCCCCGCCACCGCCGCCCACCCGCATCTCCCCCCGCCGCCCGTCCCCCCCACCCCGCCCGCCGCCTAGGGCACAAAAACACCTAGTGTCGGCCCTGATTGCAGGACGCCCCTATGCTCTGGGGGAAGTCAAATCGCGCTAAATCGCGGTGGAAATGACAAACGACAAACAAAATGACAAATTTTTGAACAATTTTGTGACAAACAGAAATGACCCGAAACGGACCCGTTCCGACAAATGAAAACTCGAAACATCATTTTTTCTGGTCGTGCCCATGTGTAATGTACACCATATTTAATATAATGAATTTAAAATGATTGCAACTAGAGATGGGCACAAAACAAAAAATGAAATGTTTTGTTACATAACAAATTACTTTGTTACATAACAAAATGGTAGGACACATTTCATCATGAAACAAAACACCATTTTACCTCTAGAAATGAAACAATGCATCCTAGAGGAATCAATGGCATGGGAACTTAAGCTCTTCCATGTAAGTCCCCCAAATTTGGAAAGGTTTGGGGGTCATGGGGCTGAGTTATTAAGCTCCAAAGTGGGTGCCCATGAAAAAAAAATATTTCTAATTGAATCCAGAAACTGCAATAGCACCCCCCCACCGCATGTGAGCAATTAGTGCCGCCACAGCTCATCTTCCGAATCCCGATTCAAACAATTAGAAAGATTTTTTTCCTAGGGGCACCCCCTTTGGAGCTTAATAACTCAGCTCCCTGACACCCTAACCTCTCTAAATTTCAGAGGCTTATAGGGAAGAGCTTGAGGAAGATAACCCTGACATTTCCATGCTGTGAAACATGGCTGTGATCCATATTTTTGAGTACATGTTTTGTTATTTACTCAAAAGTACAGATTGCAGCCCTGTTTTGGTATGGAAATGGCAGGGTTATCTTCCTTAAACTCTTCCCTGCAAGCCTCCGAAATTTAGAAAGGTTTGGGGGAAAAGGTTTCTGAGTTATTAAACTTCAAAGGGGATGCCCCTAGGAAAAAATCTAATTGGTTGAATCGGGATTTGGAAGCCAACCTGCAGCAGTGCTAATCACTTGTCCATGGAAGGAGGGGGGGGGCTATTGTAGTTTCCAGATTGAATTAGATTTTTCCCCTAGGGCAGTGGTGTCCAAACTTCAGCCTTCCAGATGTTTTAGACCACAACTCCCACAGTCCTTTGTCATTGGCAATCTAGGCTTGGAATTCTGGGAGTTGTGGTCCAAAACATCTGGAGGGCTGAAGTTTGGACACCCCTACTCTAGCTTCAAATTTCGGCCTTCCTGATGTTTTGGACCACAACTCCCAGAATTCCAAGCCTGTATTTCCAATGGCAAAGGACTGTGGGACTTTTGTTCCAAAACATCTGGAGGGCCAAAGTTTAGACATGCCTAGGGACATCCCCCTTTAGAGCTTCTCCTAACCCTAACCCTAACCCTAATCCTAACCCTAGCCCCAACCCTAACACTAACATTAACCCCCCCCCTAACTCCCAAAGCTTTCCAAATTTCACAGGCTTACAGGAAATAGTACAAAGGAGCTCCCCAGCAATTTTGGTGCCTCTAGGACCCAGGGGAGCATAATGATTCATTTCATTTCATTTTGTTTCATTACAAAACAATAAAAATTTGTTAGTAATGAAACAAAATGAAACTACTTAAGAAATGAAATAAAACAAAATACTCTTTTCCCATTTCATGCCCATCTCTAATTGCAACTGAAAATAACTGTGGTGACTCCTCAGAAAACACTTTGTGCCCTAGAGGAAGCTACTAGTATTTCTGGGTGAAAGGTTGCTTATAAAACTGTCACAACTTTAATAAACACATTTCACTTTTTTAGCTTTCCCTAGAACACTAACTTGTAGTAGAGGGTGGCAATGCACTAGGAAACAATTAGAACCCTGTTCAACAAATGCTTTATTAATGCCCAGCCTTTCATTCTGGTGTGCTTTATCTGAGCTTTTAGTCTGAAGTCAGAGCTCTGATGATGCATATGTCACATTGTTTGGCCTGATAATGAGCAAAAAATACCACACAGGAAATATCCAAGGAAGACAAAGTTGTATTCAGCTGTCAAAAAGGATATTGGTGTAATGCCTCCCTCTTCCACATTCCAATGGTAACAGGAGCACACCAGGCCTGGAATGTTCTAAGAGAGATGGGGGAGAGGGAGAGAGACACAAGAGGCCTCTCACAATCTACAGTATTTCCTGTATTCAAAAGGTTCAGTGGAAAATAGAAGTGGAAATCTGAAGAAACTGTTTAGAGCACCAGTCTATTACCTGGTACCCATCTCTATAAACAAGAGAGCTTGTGTAGCAGATAAGAGTGTCTGAGGAGATCTGGGTTCAGATCCCCATGACTAGTAGGTGGCAATGTTCCTTGAACATCTCACATATCTGGAAAAGCCATTAGGACTGCCATAATTTGGAAATGACCTGACAACACATAACTGTGGGTTAACAATTATGTTAACTCTCTCATTCTCTCTACGTTCATGTCTATTTTACATCTTAGAGACAGTGGCTGAAATTCTGCTGTGCAACTCTGCCTGTGCCATGGTGATCAGTACCAACAAATGGCTGTGTATGTGTGTTGTGTCGTTACAGTCGTGACCGACTCTACGTGACTCCATGTCCATGGAGTTTTCTTGGCAGGAGTACTGGAGTGGCTTGCCAGTTCCTACTCCAGGCACCTACAGCACCTGGTATTCCTTGGTGGTCCCCCATCCAAGTACTAACCAGGGCCGACCCTGCTTAGCTTCCGAAATCAAGCGAGATCGGATGTGCTTAAGGCACAAATGGCTACTGATTAAAAAAAAAACCCCAAGCTTCCTTACCTTTCCTTCCTTAGACACTCACGAAACATCTTTGAGAAGCATAAAAAAATATTAAAGTTTTCTTTGTGGGCTTTGGATCAGATAGGACTTCATTGTGGATGAACTGCATGCATCCCCAACTCACATTTAACCAGCAGCAGTTATATCATCAGCACTGCAAATAGGATTTTGACTGATTTGTCTTAGCCGAGAGAGAAGATATGTTTCTTCATCCCTAACCAACAATGTGTTTGGACTACATATTTATATTTTTGTCTGCTGAGGAAGGACCATGACAACACTAATATCCTGAACATTGTTATGGTTGAGCCATGGTGTGCAAGACTGAATCACGGGTATTTTGATTGGTGGGTATGATAACGCCACCTATAATTAAGAAATTCCTGTTCCCTGTGAATTTACCTGGGGTCTTCATTGGAGATTGGGGAGAATGGCCATTCCCAGCAATGATATATGGTTGTCATACAAAGAGTATGCAGTAGACAACATGCTGAAGCAATACATAACCAGGTGTTGGTGCAATAATGCTCTGGAAGCCGAGGCACCATCTTATCATTGTACAGTTATGCTCACTCATGAACTACTTTAATATATAACTTTATAATCTCTTTCAAGGTTGGCGATTTCTCCTGAACGTATTGCAGTTCCACATATAATCCAAATGGAGGAATTACTGAAATTTATTTCCACACTCAGATTTCATTCTCTGAATCATTGGGATGATATATTTGTTTTTTCCCAGGTGCTTGGAAAAACTTTTAAAAGTCTTAAACTGGTGGCTTTATTCCCTTTGAGACTACATTATGGTCCTCTTTTTCCCTTTTCTCATGAGGTATCAGATCCCTACAGCCTCATTCCAGTAAACTAACTAGTTCAGTGCTATCGGCCAGCTTTCCAGGACTGTCATCTGATGCTAAGGAATTAGGTGCAAAGAAGGCATCAGTGGATAGGTGTCAGTGTGAGTGTACAGACAGGTATAAATATAGAATAATAGGTAGCTATAGCTATAACAAGCCTGGCTCTGCTTTTAGACTTTCTTTGGAGGTGTGCCAAACTAAGACATGATCTGTTACATGATTAATGCAAGCACATTGTACATAGAACATGGTAGACCTTCACAACTCATCAGATATTAATTTAATGTGAATTAGATAGATAGATAGATAGATAGATAGATAGATAGATAGATAGATAGATAGATAGATAGATAGATAGATAGATAGATAGATAGAGAATCTTCTGTCTCTTCATTTAAACTTACAAATATTAATATACCAAAACTAATTTAAGCAGTTTTAAATTTTAATCATGAGAATATAATGAAACATATGTATTTATCCATCTGTGCACACAGTCCTCTTTCTAAAAGTTTTTTCCCCTTTAGCAATCAGTGTATCCTGGCGAAGTAACTCATTGCTACTGGTAAAGATAAGGCTGTTACAATGTTTATTAAACACCCTGGAGAATAGCTTTCAGCTGTTCCACCAGCAGACTCATTTGGATTGCTTGCTGTTGACATTTCCAACACCTGCTTTCAGTCCAGTGCTACCTAGCAAGGGAAATGCTTTGCAATAGCAAATGGTATTGTTTGCGCAGAACTGAGTTCCATCACGTTAATTAAGATAAGGGAGATCCCTTGGTGTGCTTGAGCTGCCTGTTTCAACAAATAACCAAGGTGCGATTAGATAAGGATTAAAAATCTAGCAAGTCAGAGAATGATCTAGCCAGAGTTAAGCACTTCTAAGTCTCATGGATTGCAATGGAAAAAGATTTAAGCCTATGGTTAAAGCACGGGACTTAAAACTGCAGCTCCACCAAAATGTTCTAGATGTTTTTTTCTGAGAAAATTTCTGAATTTTCTCTCTTTCTCACCATCTTAGAAGGAGAAAGGAACTGACTGAAATCCATTAGACAGTCACAAGTAGAGTAGGCCCACAGAACCAGAAGGATTCTCGTGGAGTCATCTCCTCTATAAGGTTCATTCATTTAATGGACCTGTTTTAGTTGTTGTGAGTTACTAAGGAATCTCAGCAACTGAAATATGTATTTCTTTCCATCCATACCACAGTGTGTGTGGAAATGCATATATTCCATAACAGATAGCTAGAACATATAAAGTAGAACAAAATAACAACTAGAACAAAAAAAGGATCACCTTTTCAAGTTTAATGTCATATATATTCAAAACCAGGTGTTTCAACTCTTTAGTAAATACTGCCTCAGAATCCTCAGTTTCTCCTTTTTGGGCTTTATAAAAGCTGGGATTGTGACAGTCATCACTATTTGTACATTATGTGAATCATTTGCTCATTGTACAAGTGAATTTTTTTCCATTCACAATCAGTGTTTTCCAACTTGCTTTGTAGATGTGAATGCATTGTGTTTTTCTTTTTCTTAGGTTGACTGAGGGTATTGTACTGCAAAAAATGCCTGTGGGCTTTGGACCCCATCTGTGCTAATGAAATGACTTTTGTGTGCACCAGGGAAAACTGAGCATCTTTTAAGCACTTTCCCCATTCCCTCACATTATTCCTGTGGATCTAACAGTTGCAGGAGGTGTAGATAATTCAACAGGTATAGCTATCTCAGAGACAATGAGTCCATATGGTTTAGAATCCTGTTGGGGGGGGGGACTATATTATATTAAATTTGCAATATTTGTACATTTGCAACAGAACTAAGGCAAAAAGAGCTCAAAACACATGAAAGCTATCAGAGCAAGACACAGGTGTCCAAGGCGCGAACAGCAAAGCAAATGAACCATTGTCATCTTAGTACTGCAACGCTGAAAGGCACTCTATTGATCATTGAGTCAACCCCTGTCAAGGAGACACAGCAGGGAATCGAACTCCCAACCTCTGTCTTTGCAGCCAGAGACCTAAGCCACTGAACTATCTAGCTAATGAAGAGGAGTTGGAAGCACCCACTTCAGAAACAGAACAGCTGTCGGACTGTGGGTTCTCCTGCATGCCCAAGGCACATGCTAACTGTTCAGGCAAGCGAACACAGCAACAATAATTGGAAAGACAAAATTCAGAGAAGGGAAGATTTCTAGATGTCGAGTGCCATAGTGTGATCCACGTACAGTATGCAAGTAGTTTAACCAGGTAACCATTGTAAACACATTTTGAATTGAGAGGGGTGTGTAGGGACAGTTTGATTTTCCTGTTGCCTTTGGATGAAGAAAAAGAACTGATTTATTGTCTACCTTTACCGCTGGCCTTTCCATATATTTCCGGCACACCTTGCCTTGCCTCACTCTCCCCTTTGTCCTTGTGCTACCTCTACTGGCCTGCCCTCCACTTAACATGGGCATTAATGCTCTTTGTGGCTGGGGCAGCTTGAGAGGAAATAGGCAAAAGGATGCCTGAGGTGAGGCACTGAGGGGTAGGCGGGAGGAAGGAAAGAAAGTGGGCGGAAGAGAGTGGAAGGCATGGTGCGACATAATGAGCCAAGGAAAGAGGTGCGGAAGTGAAAGGTGAGGAGGGATGATGGTACACATGATGGGTGTTTTATCGCTTGAGGCAACTACTTTACTGCATCTAACAGACAGACCGGCTGTGAGAACATTTATAGACAGCCTCCGCTGGTTCCACAGCTATGTAAGCACTGAATCCAACAGAACTAAACCTCATCTATGCTCGGGCTTATACCAATCAAACTGCTGTGTAGTCATAATTATGGTGGTTGGAAGAATGATGGTGGTTGTGGAGGCTTTGCTTTCTCAAACATGTTTCCAAAATGCTGCGTGGTTAATGATAATAATTTTATATAACAATAACTGTACAGTATTAACAAATGTCTGTCCAGAATTGCATTTGGGTGAGAAATGAAGCATTTTCAGAGGACCAAATGTCTCTGAACAAAAAAGCATTATTTTGGAGTCAATCTTTTTTAATAACATCAATTAACATTGCAATGATATACAAGGCTACTCAGCAGTAGTAGCACTAAATGTAGTGGGACTTATTCCTAAGGAAATTGTTAAAAGGATAGACTGAAGTCTGAAAGACAAAGCAAATCAGTATAATGACATGAACAGAAAAACTCTTGCAGGAAAAAGACATGGCTCTATGCCGCCACCAGAGCCAGGGCTGTATAAGTTTCCTCTTCAAAAATCAATGAGTCACTTTATATTATCAATCAATAAGGCTTTGAAAACGTCAGTTAAACCAGTGTTTTTCAACCTTTTTTGGGCCAAGGCACACTTGTTTCATGAAAAAAATCATGAGGCACACCACCATTAGAAAATGTTAAAAAATGCATAGGAATGCATTGAAACTGGATTTAATCCGTTCCAATGCAGCGTTAGGTTTTTTTGGGCGATGGGGGGTGGGGGGGGGGGCGGCGGACCCCGTGCAGGTGCCAGGTAAGGGTACCCCTCCCCGGCTCACCCCCCTCCGTGTCTGCCGCCCCTCCTCTCCCCTCCCTCTTTCCCCGGGCGGCCGCAGGTGGTCGGGCGGAGGTGGCCGCGGGGGTGGGGGGAGGGAGTGGGGTGCGCTGCTTGGCCTGGGGCGGAAGCTGCCTTGGGTCCTTTTCCAAGGAGAAAGGTGGGGTAAAAATACTCTAAAATAAATAAATAAATAAATTTGTGGTGGGGAGGGATGGCATTGTGGGGGGGCAGAAAACAGACCCCCCCTAGACCCACCAAAAATGCTCACCCCATTTTAAATAAGAATACACGTACAATGTTTTCTTGAAAGCATGACCATCATGGTGACTTACATTGATATAGCACTAGAATTTCTGGCTTATTTACTTTGATGGTTGGGTATTTCTCTTCCAGTTCATAACAAAGATCCCTTGGTATCCTTAGAACTGGGGTGAAAGACTTCTGCCTGATTCTGTCACATACCACACGAGTCTCCACTGGAAGCTGCTTTCTCCACTGATGCAAAAGGCAAACCAGCCATAGCTTTGCAGCTTCATTCATTCATTCTGTCCGCGCAGCCGAGGATCGGGGCCTTGCCCAGCGAGGTGAGCGGCAGCAGCACCGGCGGCGGACCGCCCGTGACCGGCAGCAGCAGCAGCGGCGAGGCTTGCGGCCTTGCCGCGCTCTGGCCAGTCTCTCTTTGACAGGCCGCCTACCAGCTGGGCTCTCCGATCGGAGCCCTGATAAGGGCTCCGGCAGCGGGAGCAGCTTCGGCCGCGGCAGCGGCAGCGGCCTGGGAGGCGGCGGCAGCGGCGGCGGCTTCTTTCTGGATGCCCCGCCTTCCTCTGGCTCCCCGGCGCCGCGGCACACCAGCCAACACTGAGTTAAACCATCAGAACTTCATTCACTGTGTAAATGCAAAAAAAGAGAGAGGCAATAACAGACAAGTTCTTGCAAAAAAGGGGGGAATAGTTATTGATCATGTTATCTCACCTTCTACTGGGGCAAAAGATTTGCCTAAGAGAGAAAACAAGCAGCTGAAGGTATAAATGAGGTTCAGGTGAAACATTGAGATGCTGTGTAAAACCTGCCCAACTAGATAACATGGAAACCATAATTGACAGTCAAGCAATTTGCTTATATTGTATTCTTGATGTCCAAGAGGGGAAGAGGTGCTTATGAGATTACCTGCTCCATTCGTCCCAATAATTTGCCTGTATTTGGATATTATGCACTTGACTGAGTCTAGTGACCAGTGGAACATACTGCTCTTCCAAGGTGGCCCTGTCCCTCTCCCCAACAAATAACTCTGCTTCTTTGCCATGGCAAAACCTGCTTATGTCATGCTGCTATTAAGTGAAAAGAACCTCTGGTGAGAAGGAAGAGGTGAGGGGAAATCAGTGGATCCATTTCCTGGTCTACCACAAACGCTTCGAAAAATAGATAGTAGTGAGCCCTATATACAGCATAGAAGGAGGTGGAACAAAGGCCTCAAGTCCTCCCCACCCCTTCTATGTTGTATACAAGGCTGTGGTAAAGTGCAGATAACTAAAATCACATATACCAATCCTACAGATACATTGATTCTACTGTAATATGAAATTATTACTTTCTCTCTCTCTCTCTCTCTCTCTCTCTCTCTCTCTCTCTCTCTCTCTCTCTCTCTCTCTGTGTATATGCATATGCCGATGTGTATGAATGTGATTACGTTGATTACAATCAATCACAAATACAATTCACGTTAAACTCGTTTGCGACTGCTTTTCAAAGCCAACATCATTTAGCTTAGCAACTTTAGTGCTTGAATACTTGGAAAAGACACTTATAAAATCATTGGTGCAGGTTTTTCCTACTTTGCACAATAACTCGTTATATATGCATTGTTTTTGTACAATCAATCATAGAATAATGATTGTCTCCTTGAAAGAGAACAAAAAAAATTCAAAATGCCAGCAAATTTCTAGGAGTTATCTTAAAACAAATATTCATTTAAATGCAAATGGTTAACATTTCACTTACTGTCTTGTACTGGAGAGTAGAATTGAATTAGATAGTAAAATATTATTTTTTTCCTACTTTACTAGGCAGCCTAGGACAATCTTTTATACCTTTTCCCTTCCCAGTATGTACTCTTACTTCACTACTTAAATATATTAGAACAAAATTAGGTTGTTCATTTGCTTTGTGATAGGTGCAGACAGCAAATTACATAATTTAGCTTTGGAGAGGAAATTTAACGTCCATAGATATTTGCTCCATTACGCTGCAGCAAATGAGGAGATAAGGCGCAAGAGCAAGACCTGCATACTCACTCTGCTGAACTCCCTGGCCACCTTCTCTCCCTGATCTGCTTAAATTCAACTGGTGGTTTTTTTAATGGCTATACGGCTCCTCAACTTGTTTTGCTTCAATTGAAAGTCACTCTGTCACTGGAAGATTCAGTATCTCTTTCTTCCTTTTCCTCTTGCCTTTTCTCTTGTGTCTAGCACAGGAGTGTCCAAACTTCGGCCCGCCAGATGTTTTGGACCCCCCCCAACTCCCAGAACTCCAAGCCTAGATTGCCAATGAGAAAGGACTGTGGGAGTTTTGATCCAAAATATCTGGAGGGCCGAAGTTTGGACACCACTGGTCTAGCAGACTGTAAGCATTTAGCCAGGGGTGGCCTTGTTTGAGGGAGATTTTAAGTAAACTCTACCAGCAACCTATTTTGGTTTAACAAATGGGAAAATAAATAAAAACATAAATAAATGAAATAAAATAAATAACAACATCCAACAGCAAAGAGATAAGCTTAGTCTGTACATATTGTCCACCCCACCGGCTATCAGATGCCAAAAGTGCTGTCCTGAAAATGTCTCCCATGAGAATTTCAGCAAGTCAGTTTGATGAAAAAGCATTTCATATTAGGAGAAATTTCAGAGAACTTTTCATAGGTTGAATTCCGCATTCTTCTACAAGGTGACTTTAGACAATTGTGTCTGCATGTCTTTTCACTCTATAGTAGAGATGGGCACGACTTAGCGGTATTCCCGTTTCCGTTTCCGTTACTCGTATCCGTTACTCTACGGAAACGGTAACGGGAATTACTCCGCCAGAATTCGAGCTCGAACCGACGAACGAACAATTTGGTCTGATTTGTCGTGCTCGTTACTTGCATCGCACAATGCCAAGCGGCACAGAAAAAAAGTTTTTAAAAGTTTAAAAAAAAAACCGATTCCCAGCCCTAAAAGTAGGCAAAAACTGTCTGAGGGCACCTACCAGGCCAGAAGGGTGTTTTATTTGGCGGGGGGGTTCCCCGCCCCCCTCTCCTTGGCTATTGCTACTGCTGCGCTGCTGGTACCAGGCTGGGAGGGCGCATCAATTTGCCAAGCGGTGGGGGGGAACCAAAATGGCAACCGCAATATTTTTTTTGAAATCGTTGCCCAAAACCCCACCAAAGCACCACACAAACATGCAAAAATTAGCTATTTTAAATGCCTGAATTTTTACAGTAGCAGCAGTGGGTTTTTCTTGCAAAAAAAGTCTCCGTTGATTTTATTTTATTTTATTTTATTTTTTTACACCTGCGCATTCGCAATGATGGGCTCGCCCATGGGAGTGGACCATGCAAAGTTTTGGAGCCATTCCACCAATCGCATGGCCAGGTTTTGCTGACTGTACCAGGCTGGGAGGGCGCATCCATTTGCCATGCGGTGGGGGGGATCCAAAATGGCGACCGCAATATTTTTTTTTGAAATTGTTGCCCAAAACCCCACCAAAGCACCACAGAAACATGCGAAAATTAGCTATTTTAAATGCTTGAATTTTTACAGTAGCAGCAGTGGGTTTTTCTTGCAAAAAAGTCTCCGTTGATTTTATTTTATTTTATTTTATTTTAATTTTTTACACCTGCGCATTCGCAATGATGGGCTCGCCCATGGGAGTGGACCATGCAAAGTTTTGGAGCCATTCCACCAATCGCATGGCCAGGTTTTGCTGACTGTACCAGGCTGGGAGGGCGCATCCATTTGCCATGCGGTGGGGGGGGGATCCAAAATGGCGACCACAATTTTTTTTTGAAATCATTGCCCAAAACCCCACCAAAGCACCACAGAAACATGCGAAAATTAGCTATTTTAAATGCTTGAATTTTTACAGTAGCAGCAGTGGGTTTTTCTTGCAAAAAAAAGTCTCCGTTGATTTTATTTTATTTTATTTTATTTTTTTACACCTGCACATTTGCAATGATGGGCTCGCCCATGGGAGTAGACCATGCAAATTTTCCACCAATCGCATGGCCACTTGGCCAGGTTGACCACAGAGACTTCTGGGATGTGCCAATCGGGCATAAACAGCCCACTAATCGTAGCCCAAACCCGAACCCTAAGCCTAACCCATACGCCAGTACACTGTCCTTCTAAGTGGGTCAGAGAGGCACCCAGAGGTGCACCCCAATACTCACCCTAACCTCACCCGTAACTAGCCTAACCCTAGCCGTTGCGCTAACCAGTCTTAACCCTAAGCCAGATCTACTTGCATTGCACTACATGCAAGTACGTGAGACACAGCGGGTGCAAAGAGTCTGCCAGTCCGTCACTTGTGGCTCTGGCTGACTCCTGCAGCTCCCTCCAGGAGCCCGCTACCCCCTCCCCAAACCAGTACTAACGACAACAAAAAAACGAAAAAACGAACCGACTATTTTTTGCAAATTTTCACGAAAAACGGAAACGAGCCGAAACGGAACCGGCCCGACTAACGACAACTCGAAAAAAATTTTTTTCAAGTCGTGTCCATCTCTACTCTATAGTAGTGATGGGGAAGAATAAAATAACAAATTGCAATATTCAGTGAATATTGCTGATTCATTTAATAGCCATCCCTTAATATTTGTTGGATCTGAAGACCCCAAATGCATATGAAGGAATGAAAATTTCCCCTTTTTATTCACCCTCCCCCTTTTAGATAGAACACTTCATTTTCTAAAATTCTTTAACTTGCCAGTTAACACCAAATACGTTTCCTGTTTCTCTCTGTATAATTTGGACAATATCTCTTTTGTCTTGCTTCAGTTGGTCAAGGAAATATGGTTTTTCATATTAATGTGCGAGAGTGAGAAAAATGAACATCTACCGTTATCATGTCAACAGTTGTTGAGCCTTTTCTGAAAAAATCCCGTCCTGTCTAACCATTTGTTGGCTTTGCTAAGATCATAAACCCACTAATGCTACTCTTAAAACATAAACATATTCACAGAACAGGATGGCTTAAGACTAAATGGAGCCTTTCTGTATTTCAGCAGAACACTTTCATATTAAGCGTTACAAAATACAAACCTCAGACCACAGGAGCATGGGGGCTCTTTTCCCACAACCAGTACCAACCAGTCCACTTAAGGGGCTCCACATGATCCTTTGACTGTGACCACTCCAATCTGGGAAGGACCCCACCTGGCCCTTCCCTGCACAGCCGACCACTTCAGTACCTCAATATGAAATTCAAGGATCCTGTGTCTATTCACAATGGTCAAATTGGCCACGTTGCTGAAAGCTATTTTTATGTCAATTGATATATGTTAAAATTGTGAGGCTGCTATATATCTTCCCCCTCCCCCCCCCCACACACACTGTACATTCTTGAAATCTATCAAGAAGCATTGTGGTTCCTCCTCCTGATATTTTCTAGAGCATAATATAAAAGAGGTTCTTAGTTAATCTGTGGGATTCCCAGTGTAGTGTAGTAGATAGTGTGATGGACTAGGACTTGGTAAAGCAGGGTTCAAATACTTGCTCATCCTTGGAAACTCCCTGGGGGAAGTAGAACTGGTAAAAACCATTCCTTCAATACCTTACTTACATTGAAAGCCCTATTATGGTGGCTGTAAGTCAGTTCTGTGGTGTGTGGCTCAGCAAGCTAGAGCACTGTAATGTAGACTGCAAAGTCGGCAGCTCAGCGGTTCGAATCCCAGGTGCCACGCAGCGGAGTGAGCTCCTGCTGTTAACCCCAGCCTCTACCAACCTTGCAGTTAAAAAGCATGCAAAAGCAAGTAGATAAATAGGTACCATCACCCCCCCCCAAAAAAAGCAGGAAGGTAAAAACATTGCTCCATGCACAGAAATGTGTTCAGCCATGTCGGCCATATGGCCACGGAACTGCACAATGCTAGCTCTTTGGCTTATAAACAGAAATAAGCACCACCCCTAGAGCCAGACACAACTAGCACAAATGTGCAGAGGGAACCTTTACCCTTACCTAAGTCAGTTCTAACTTGATGGCACAGAATACACACAAAGTTAATCTTTAATTAATATTTTTCTCGTTTAAGGATGAGATTGCTCTGACGTACTCTGGAATTCACTGTTTATGTAAAAATATGTTGTGATTCCTTCTTATTTTAATCCATTTTTATATCTTTTTAATGTTCTCCTTCAGAATATGAATCTTCTTTCACCATAGCAAGTATCCTGTAAGTCTATCCCAAGGTGGTTTTTGAGGTGTCTATTAAAGGAGGAATGAAACATTTTAAAGGGACTGTTCATGATTACAAAAAGAAGGGACACCAAGATCCTCAGTTCTGTGAAAAGCAGATTTATTTAACCTTAGAAGAAGTAAGGGCAGCTTCTTAAAATGAAATGAAATGAAATGAAAGCCTGGGGTCACAACCAGTGTTCAAATATTGTATTTTCTTCTTTTCTTCCATTCTTTCTTGCACATTTTTGACAAGTGTAGAGCATAGTTTACTTAGTCTTTTTTACAATGACATCCCATCTGCACACAAAAGAGCAAATAAAATATGTATCATATCCATTTACTTCTCTTTGATCAAGAGTTAGAAGTAAAACAAAACAAAAATAGGGGTATGTGGTGTGTTTGTGTACTTGTGTAATAAATGTTTCTCCACTTGAAGTATATAGGTTTTGAGACATATTTCTGAATTGTTGGAGTGCCTCCTTGATATTTCTATGAAAAACCAATGCCAGGCACTTTCTTTCTTTCTTTCTTTCTTTCTTTCTTTCTTTCTTTCTTTCTTTCTTTCTTTCTTTCTTTCTTTCTTTCTTTCTTTCTTTCTTTTTGAAAAAGCTCAATTCAGCCAAGAGTTATTTCTCCTTGTTTTAAAAGGGATTCAGTATTAGCCACCTGATGTAAAATGGCATCCAAAATGCATTCTTTATTAGCAATTGAGGCAAAATCAAAGAAAAACAAAAGAAAAGACAAGACACAAAACATGTGGCACCTTAAAGACTGACTTTCATATTTTAATGTAACGTTTTGTGGACACGTCCACTTCTTCAGACATTCTGCTGCTATATGTAGCATTTAAGGAATCTCCTTCTCTAAGCATGGGCATCTGCAACTAGTTTGGCCCCAAGAAAAGCCTGGTGAAGGCTTAGCTAGGTTCTATCTGAGCTGGATGGGAGTTGATGACACCATTGGCCATGTTCTTGTCTTCATTTGGGACATGTGTGTGTGGATGTGGGAATCCATAGGCCATCCAATAATAATTCTTTACTACTGATCTGAATGAGCAGATGCCTTATCGATGTTGTTGGAGGTTTTTTTGGGGGGTGGTGGTGGCTTTGTTTGGACACTCCCTCTATGCTTTCCACCTTTGTGGAGTACTGAGGCTCATATCTGCAATATTTCTGAAAAAAAAAAGAAATTCAATTAAACACTTTTCCTTCTCTGTAGCCAATGTCCATTGCTGCAGATCCAGAGATTTGGGGAGGGGGGAGGGGGGATCTAACAGGGCCGCTGGAATATTCTGAGATTTGTGGTCAAAAAACTAATTTTTCAAAGTTCGGATCTGGGCAACGGTCAACCAATTAGTTGGCTAGTTGGAACTTCTGAGAACAGGAGCATATAAAAGGAGGATTCTTCAAAATAAAATATGGATTTGCCCTCTCATAACCCTTACTAAGTAAATTTAGAAACCACTGCACTACAAGCTTTAAAAAAATTAAAATGAAAACAGATGACCAGATTCTTGCCAGGAGCTGTCAGCCCGATGTTGGTGTAGGAAACAGAATTTTGTGAAGGCCAACTCACTCCTCTCCTACGTTATGTACACTAGGCTGTTCACACCTCTGCCATGTACTGCAGTGTTTTGTCACAGCGTTTCTTTCTTTCTTTCTTTTAAGATAATTTTAAAAAGTGTTTATCTTTGCCAGGCAATTTCTGCAAAAGATCCTGCCTCTTTTAGCCACACTGAGTCAGAAGAACCATAAACGTCTTGGAGTATGTGCTGGGGGAAGAAAAATTACTTTTGGAGAAAATTAAAGAGAAGAAGGGCCAGCTTTATGGAATTCAGAGCTTCACGGGCTTAGAAGCCTGGCAGAACAGAAAGCCTAATCATAAGTACGCAGGGGCACATATGCAACAGAACGAGGACAAGTTGACATTGCAACAGCTTGGAAATAACTTTTTATGGGATATTTTGATGTCTTTTTTAAAAGAAGTGCAAGGAAATGTGTGAGACTCTGAGCATCTGTCATGTTATCCTTCCAATACATCAAGAGGACTCTGGCAAGAAATAAAATATGTACCTTTTGTCACTCATCACTCAGATCTCAAAGAACAGTGATGATTCATAACTCTAATTACATACATATATTTTTACTTTGTAGCACTGAAACCCAATAAATTTTTACAAAGGGAACTATAACTGAAGTCCTGTTGCTTTGTTTTACAGGTGGAGAACACCTGTTTGTTTTCCATTTGCAATGTTCACTCTCATCCAGCTGGTAATTATGGAATCACTGCTGTGACTCTTCGGGGTACACTCAAGAATCCCAGTGGGGACTCTTTAATTGCCAGCTGGAAATGTGTGAATATTATGCTGCTCATCTTCCCTTTTTAAATCAAAACAATAGGATTTCAATCCTAGTTCCTATTGTGGAATCTATTGTGCTTCTGTGGCACAAGGTAAAATGTATGTATGTAATGTGTGACTAGAATTATGAATCATCACTGTTCCTTTACATCTGTGTTGTGAAAATCAAGCAACACGTGATTATTGCTCAAGGAACTGAAAATAGTCTGTTCAGAACAGTTAATGCCTTGCCCTGGGAGGAAAGCCAGCGTGTGGAGCCTCAGACAAGCTGCACATGCTCCTACAGTGCTCCCCAAAAGAAGAGAGAGAGAGGAATCATTTCTTAGTACTCTACCTAAAAACCCTGGGAAAGAGTGGTCATAAGTCAGAATAAAACTGATGGTGCATATTATTATCAGGACAAATATACATGTTCCTGTGGCTCCAACATGATGGGAGAAATTGAGTGGTTTTGCTTAGAAGTATTAGAATGGTGATCCACATGGGATGTATGGATGACTGGATAGATTAAAAAAGAATGAAACATTTCAGAGTCGTGAGCTGGTATTTTTAAGAACTGACAGTCGCAGTAGCAATTTAGATTTCATCCTTATTAAAATCATACAAGTGTAACAGATTGCTTTTCCAATTTTTCCTTCTTTGTTTCCTTAGAACTTTCAAAAGCTGATACAGCCGGTAGCCATGCTGACTTTGGATTCTAGCAATGGTAGTTGTAGTGTTATGTTCTACAACCTGGGAATATGTTGGCATTCTGTCTGTGGCTTCTAGGAGTTTATAGCGGCCCAAAGTAATATTGTTGTGCCCTGGAAACTGAGAACATCTAGTTCCTAAATTGTAGTGCATGGTAGGTGCAATTCATGATGCTGCCAAGTATAGATGGGGTTACCATCTTTGGAGAAGGGAGAGTTTAGGATTCCTGTTTAACACATCACATTCTTTAAGATTTAAGTCAAAAGTTAAGACTAAGGGTGAGAACTTGTGATGTCCTTTTGATGTCACCAGGCAGGGCAGGCAGGCATTAGGGCACTGGGAGGGCAGAATGGTTTTTGGGATAGTGGATTGTAGAAATAAACATGAACCCAGGCAAATGGGGCTGAATTTGAAAAAATAATCCAGCCAATCAGATAACAGGGCATCCTACAGCCAGTATGGTGAGGTCAAAATGCTGTTAACTGTTGCAACACTTGCCACCAGTGCCACTTAGTCTTGTATACTACATCACTTTACCTACAGCATACATGACATGAAGGTAGTTTTCCTATGCCATCTGCTGCTTGGTCTTATGAAACCTTTGTGGCCAGTCTATGTGAAACTTTTTCTTGCAGATCTGCTACCAGGGTTTGTGCAGCATGAATGTTCATAAGTTGAGATTACACTCTCTGCCCTACCTGAAATGGCACAAAGAACCCAAGTGCATGCACCCATCAGCTATAACTCTAGTGCTTTCCCATCACTCCCAGCTTTATGGTATGCCAACACTGCACAAATATGATTAACAACACATCTGCATGGAATCTGGAAACTCTGGTATCAGTAAAGGGAGCTGGGTGAAGATGCATGCTGCAGTATAAATCTATCTGTCCTACAAAAACCAACTTTCCTCCTCCGCCACTGATGTCTCCTTCTCTGGAGACCCAGGAAAACAGCAGTTCTGTGAGAACTGAGTTGGTACCTCAGAAGACAGAAATATTTTAAGTTCAAGCACAAAGATGTGGAAATGAATTCTTACCATGCATCCTCATTGGCTTGGTGTAAACTGGCCACCTAGAGTGAAACACAGTCTGTGTGACTCCATGAAGGCCAATGGGACAGACAGTAGAGGTTCAGCCTACCATAGCCTTCAGAATGCTAAAAAGGAGAACTAAATAGGAAAGGGGAAATGCCCTAAGCACATCCAATCTCGCCTGATTTTGGAAGCTAAGCAGGGTCGGCCCTGGTTAGTACTTGGATGGGAGACCACCAGGGAATACCAGGTGCTGTAGGCGCCTGGAGTGGGGAACTTGCAAGCCACTCCAGTATTTCCTGCCAAGAAAGCTTCATGCAACATGATGGGGCCCATGGAAGTGGTCCATGCACAGTTTTGGAACGATTCCACCAACGCACACAGGTTTTGGAGTTAGCCAGAAGGGGATGAAAGCGAGATGAAGTGCAAGAATCCAAAATGGCGGGGGGGAATGGAGTTAATGTGGTATGTTTAGCTTTTGAGAGAGACAGTTTAAGTGCTTGGTGGTACATTAGAGATGGGCACGACTTGAAAAAAAAATTTTCTCCGTTGTCGTTATTTTCGGGCCGGTTATTTTTGGGTCGTTTGCAGTTTTTGCAAAATTCGCCCAAAAAGTAGTCGGTTAATTTTTTTGTTTTTTCGTTGTCGTTGGCCAGTACTGGTTTTTGGGGGGGGAGCGGGCTCCTGGAGGCACCTCTGTAGGGTGGGTGCCTCCTCTGGCCCGCCTATAAAGGGAAAGTGGGGTCCTGGAGGCACCCGTGGGTGCCTCCTGCCACTAGGAAGGGGAAGCAGGCTCCAAGAGAGACCCCTCTACATGGGGGTCTCCCCTCCTCAACTGCTGCTGCTGCAAAATGCTATGCAATAGCATATGGATATTGCAAGTACATAACACAATGTGCAAACAGTGAGACCAGTGTGTCACTTGATAGCGTCTGCCCGCCCTTCACAGCTCCCTCAGGGCACCACCATGTCTCACACAGTAAGGGAATTGTACTTGCTGCGTGTAGTGCAATGCAAGCAAGTAGATCTGGCGAAAAAGGTGGCTTAGTGCAATGGCTAGGGTTAGGCTAGTGACGGGTCGAAATTTTTTACGGTGGGCTAGTGGGTTGCACCTCTGGGTGCCTCTCTGACCCACCAAGAAGACAGTCTGTGACGTCACTTTGGGTACGGAGTACAAGGGTTAGGTAGTTAGGGCTAGGGCATCTGCTGCTTGGTCTTACGAAACCTTTGTGGCACATCCCAGAAAACATGTCCAAGTGGGCCATGCGACTGGTGGGATGGCAGCCAAAAATTTGCATGGTTGTCCACTCCCACATGGCTGGCCACTCGGCCAGCCCACAAATTGCGCAACTGCACAGGTGTCAAAAAAAATAAAGTTCTTTAAAATAAATCCCAGACAGATGGGATGAGAGGAGAGCACATTTTGTTGCAAGAAAAAACCCACTGCTACTGTGGAAAATCTGGCAGTTTATAAAATTTTCGGGTGTTTCTGTTGTGCTTGTGTTTTTTTGGACCACGATTACAAAAACAATATTCCTCCTTTTGCTGCCCCATTTTGGATCCCCCGCCAGCACCACATGGAATGGTGAAATGGCAGAAATACTCGAGTCCGGCTGCCCAGGACGGGGGGGAGGCGGGACCCCCCCCTTACCAAACCACCCCTCCGGTAGGTGCCCTGCGCCCTTAGTCAAGCAGGCATTTTTCCGCCTGCTTTTTGAAGGGGAATGGGGTGGGACAGAGAGGTTTAAAAGTTTTTTCCTGTGCCTTCCGTGCCGCTTGCTTGCGCTTAAATAGGGCCGGCGGCGAGACTGGGCTTTTTGCTGGCTGCGAGCCTGCGGCAGTCCCACCAGAGCAGCCCAGGACGGGGGATGAGGGGGGGGGCCGGGGACCTCCAGAAACAGGGTAGGTGCCCTGAGGCACGGCTTGGATTTTCCGCCAGGGAATACCAGGTGCTGTAGGCGCCTGGAGTAGGAACTGGCAAATACTTTTTTTCTGTGCCGAAAGCTTCGCGCACATCGCGCGATGCAAGGAACGAGCACGACAAATCAGACCAAAATTGTTCGTTCGTCGGTTCGAGCTCGAAGTCTGGGGATGTAATTCCCGATGAACCGTTTCTGAAGAGTAACGGAGGGGGAGTAATGGAGGAAATGTGAAACGGTTTATACCGCTAAGTCGTGCCCATCTCTGGGTGGTAATGTACAGGGGCCATAATGTTAGGGAAGGCTTAAGCAAAATGTAACAGTAAAAGAGAATACTGACTACCAACCAGCCTAATATTTTCCTAATATTTCTTTATTTGTTTGTTTGTTTGTTTTATACAAATTATATGCCGCCCACTACCCAAAGGTCTCTGGGTGGCTTACAATTAAAATGAACAGTTAAAACAATTAAAACATTAAGATATCAATTAACAATTAACAACAGTAAAAACATTTAAATACAAAACACTAAAAATTTCCAAGCAGGAAGGTATTTACCTGGCGCCGAAATGTCATCAGCATTGGTGCCAGGTGGCTCTCACTTGGGAGTGTGTTCCATAGCCTGGGGGCAGCTGCCAAGAAGAGGTTTCTGCCAAAAGCATGTTCAGTTAGAGGAAGTCTTCTCTACTGGAGAAGAAACCCTTCCCCTCAAATACATACAGTCTAGTCAGCATATACAATAAAATGCTATGGAGTGAAATTGGTTAAAGGTAGAGCTGTTCTGGCTTCACTAATCTTCCCTACTGAGCTGCCTAGATGGCCTAAGCACTTCTGATCTCGCCTGATTTCAGAAGCTAAGCAGGGTCGGCCCTGGTTAGTACTTGGATGGGAGACCACCAGGGAATACCAGGTGCTGTAGGCGCCTAGAGTAGGAAGTGGCAAACCACTCCAGTATTCCTGCCAAGAAAACTCCATGGACATGGGGTCACGAAGAGTCGGTCACAACTGTCATGATGCAAACACACACACACACAATCTTCCTACTGGTAAGAGATGATGACTATTTTTCCGCCTCCAGCCATGCAGTAGTCATGCATACACACAAGTGTTGAACAATTCATCAGAACCTTGTGTGAACAGACAATGCAATAGGGGATGTGACTTTGGGTTTCAGGCCCAAAGACAGGTCCAAAGGTCAAGGAACATAGTCTGTGAGGCAGGAATATGAGACCCCATCTACATGAACATATATTCAAGGCCTTACCCCAGAGCAAGGGCAGAGACCTCTGCAATATACAGACATTACCATGCAAGAATGTTTTCCCATCATAATGGCAGGCATCTCATTAGGGGAGACATAATTGGCAGTTGGGTGCCAATTATGCAAGTCACAATGCTGCCTTTATAGTTCATAGGTATGGAAACTAGTTCATCATAATTACAGTAGGCCAAGAGGCTTGGGTAGAGTGACATAGAATGAGGCAAAAAGATGAATGTCTATTAAAAATTAGCTCAAGCCCAAGACAGCTTACTAAAGACCCAACCTAATGATTAGTACGGAAAGAGAGCGGTGGAGACAGATGCACCTTCAGGGAGCCTCCTTAATCAGATTTTTTGTGCTTACGTTGGCAATCACAAGCACCTTGAGAAATTATACAGAGAGGAAATTGGCAAAACCAAATTAAAATATATAGAAAACTTGCATATCACTGAGCAAACAGTTTTAAGATACCTAGACTAACAGGCTATGAGTACATAGATCTCGATTTCTATAAGTATTTTTCCTACTCATTTATGGGAGGAGTGCATTCTATTAAGTGCTGCTACTATTTGAATTTTGGATTATGTACTCATGGGAGCTTTCCTCTCAGAGGTTTTGGAGGATTCACCATGGTGCAGATGTAGGAACAGGTGTGGGCCAAATGGATGGGGCCAGGAGGGCAAGGTTTCATTCAAGCACCTGCCAAGAATTATACCAGGACCAGAAACAAGGGGGAAAGCCCCCAAAATATAAAATGCACAATCCCCACCTTCAAAAAGTCATAGGTGAAAGTCACTAGCTGACCATCTTTGGAAAAAAAGAAGCCTCAATGGAACTTACTCTAAAGTAAGTGGATTTTGAATGGATTGCAGCCTACAACACACTGTGAGTCAGAAAGGAGCTTCTTGATGGATAAAAAGAAACAGAAAAGGAATTCCAGGGGAAAATGCAAGGCTCTGCCATGTTTGTCAGAAACACTGTTGTGCCCCTTTGCAATCCAGAGATCAGGTAGTCACTCTGCAATATTGGTGGGCATCCTTAATGGGTTTGGGGTTCAAGCTTTATTTCCCCCAGCACCTTGTGTGTACTGTACCAGAAATACTGGGGGCAGGTGGGGGGTACAACAACCCAGCTAGGAGTGACCTCATCCTCCTACTTTTGGGTCCCCAATGCTGAGCATCTGTTCAATTTTCCTTCTACAAATGATACTAATAATGCATCTCTGTGTCCACAAAACATAGGGCTGAAATTGGTGTTAGCAGGGTCAAAAGAGGACAAAAAAATCCCTTGCCTTTGGGTTTTGTCACATCACAACAGGGTGACAGTGTGTATATATATATATAACCCGAATCTACCCTAACATGCATACCTATACCCTTTGCTATTGCTATATATATTATATCCAGTGTTAGGGTGGATTCGGGTTTCTTCCCGTGTAGAAATCTGGTTGTTTTGGCGACGTTTCGACGAGGTCTCACTCGTCATCTTCAGGCTGGTGTTCTGGCTTCTTTCTTCTTGAAGCAAAGCGTGATCTCAGTTGAAGTCCTTCTATAAATACTGCTTGTGTGGTTTGCTTGCTCTGTTGCTGATTGTAGGTTCGTTTGTTCTTTTGTGATCTGCTGTGTGGCTGAGGCGATCGTTAAGGGCTTAACTGCTGGTGGGTTAGATGGCTGTTTAGAGACATCAGGGTGAGGTGCTGGATGTGTGTCTATTAGCCTTTTGTTTCTTAACACCTTGGTGAATGTTCTGGCAGCATCCTGGGGGGAAATTGGGGATGTGTCTTGTGAATTCATTTTGGACTGGTACGTGTCTGTGTCTCCCAATGTTTTTTTGGTGTGTGTAAGTGTGCTCCATGTGGTGGCTGGAGTGGGGAGTAGCGGTAGATGGTGCAGTCGTGGTTTTGTTATTGGATGGTGGTTTCGTTTTATCTGTGGGAAGGGTCTGGGTTTGTGTTTGGTGTGGATGGAAGGTGGTGGCATCTTGTGTCCTTTTGGACCTGGTGTCGGTCTTTGTGACAGAGGCTCGTCTGTTGACCAGGGCTAGTTTCTAGATGTCAGGCAAGCGGGAGGTGTCATCACGTTTATTCATGTTGTTTGGGTGTTTCTCTATTTCAATGGCTTCCATGATTATTCGACTGTTGAAGTGTTCAGTTTTGGAGATGAGTTTGGTTCTTTTAAAATCAATTTCATGACCTGTTGTTTTTATGTGCTGGAAGAGAAAGATTTTTCTTCTTTTTTGACTGCGTTCTTGTGTTCTGCGATGCGTGCGCTTATTCTCCTGTTTGTCTGTCCGATGTATGTGGCTGGGCAGACTTTGCATGGTATTTTACTCCTTGGTTTTCTAGCTCAATCTTGTCTTTGGGGACTTAAAATGTTGGCTATTTTTTGTTCGGTGCAAAAGGCTGTCTTGATATTGTGTTTGTGGAGAATTTTGCTTATTTTGTCTGTGGTGCCTTTGATGTAAGGGAGGAGGGCAGTGCCGTTGTTCTCTTCTGTTTCTTGGTTCTTGGGGGGTGTTTCTTTTTGGATTAGTTTGGTGATGGTGCATTTTGGACACCCGTTCGCAATTAAAGCATTCGAGAGAGTGTGTAATTCAGTTTTTAGGTGGTCTTTGTCAGCGAGGCGTTTGGTTCTGGAGATGAGGGTTTTTGCTACGGAGTTGAATCTGTGCAGGGTGGTGGTGTGATTGTGCATTTAAGTAGCGGTTTGTATGTGTGTTTTTTTCCGGTAGATGGTATGTCCTAAGGAGCCGTCGGGTTTTTTGTAGATTAGGACGTCCAGGAAGGGAAGTTGGTTGTTGGCTTCTATTTCCATAGTGAATTGTATTTTGGGGTGTAGGCTGTTGAGATGTGTGAGGAAGTTGTTCAGTTTGTCTTTCCCGTGTGGCCAGATAACAAAGGTGTCGTCAACATATCTGAGCCAGAGTTTGGGTTTGTGTTCGGACTTCTGTAACGCGTTGGTTTCAAAGTGTTCCATATATAGGTTTGCGATGACCGGTGAGAGGGGTGATCCCATGGGGTGCTCCTTCTATCTGTCTGTATCTTTGTCCATTGTGGATGAAGTATGTGTTGGTTAGGCAGTGGTTGGTCAGATCTAGGATGTGCTTGGGGGGGGTTGTATTTGTTGTGGATAGCTGTCAAGGCTTCTTGAATGGGCACTTGTGTGTGAAGAGCGAAACAACATCGAAGCTCACGAGTAGGTCATTGGGTTGTAGGTCTTGTTTCTTTATAATTTCTATGAAGTGGAACGAGTTTTGTACGTATGAAGAGATGGATTCTGCATAGGGCTGGAGTTGTTTGGCAAGAAATTTGGCGAGGTTTTGTAGGGGTGAGCTATGGAGCTGACTATGGGTCTGAGAGGTGTTCCTTCTTTGTGAATGGGGAGGCCGTAGAGCTTGGGGCATCTAACGATTTCTCTCTGGGGATGATGCTTGGCTTGATTTCTTCACTTAAGGGTGAGGCTTTTATTTTGGCTTTGGTGGTTTTTTCCAGGTAGGTGGTTGGTCTGTGTTCAAAGGTATGTAAGCAGGGTCTTGTAGTAGGTTGGATAGTTTGGCTTGGTAGTCAGATGTGTTCATCACCACTGTGGCATTGCCTTTGTCTGCTGGGAGAATGATTATGTTGTTGTCTTTCCTCAGGTTGGTGAGGGCTTTTTGTTCTTCTTTGTGTAAATTGCTTCTGGGTGGTGCTGGAGCAGAGGAATTGGTGACTTCGAGTCTGATTTTGTTGGCTTCATCTGGGTTGATTTTGGTTAGGCTGGCTTCCACTCCGCATATGATGTTTTCATGTGTCTGGGGGCGACTGCAAAGTTGAATCCTTTGGACAGGACTTTGGTCTCTGCGGTGGTGAGTGTCCTGTCTGATATGTTGTGAACTGTTTGTTTCATGGGCTGCTGTGGGGGGGGTTGGGCTTTTGGCGTTTTTCCAGTTTGTGGAGTTTGTTGGTGTGTATGTCTGTCTTGTGGGAGGTCTCTGTTTCAGCTCTCCAGGCGGCGAGTTGCTGGATTTGTTCCAGAGTGTTGGGTGGATTTTGTTGCAGTTTGAGGTGGAGAGTGAGTAGGTCTCTGTTGGTTTGATCTAGTAGGTATCTTTTCTTGTGTAGTTCGTTTCTGATTAGGGCTAGTTCTGTTCTTTTCAGGACCTTTCGCATGGAATTTCAGTTGGAAGCTAATGGATCACATTTTTATTGGCAGTTGCGTAGGAATGCAATGTCACATAAGATGGTGGCTCTTCGGACTTTAGTTTCTCGTAGGTTTGTCAGCTGGAAGGTTTCCTCCCCGTAGAGGTCGGATATTTGTTTTCGTAGATTTTCACGGGTATAGGTTGCATGTTAGGGTGGATTCGGGTTTCTTCCCGTGTAGAAATCTGGTTGTTTTCGTTTTCTTCGTCATCTTCAGGCTGGTGTTCTTCTTCTTCTTCTTGAAGCAAAGCGTGATCTCAGTTGAAGTCCTTCTTAAATACTGCTTCTTCTTGCTCTGTTGCTGATTGTAGGTTCGTTTGTTCTTTTGTGATCTGCTTCTGAGGCTCTTCACTCAAGTGCCTTTTCAAGAAGCCTTGGAGTATCCACAACAAATACAACCCCCCCAAGCACATCCTAGATCTTGCCAACCAACACATTTCGGACAATGGCAAAGATACAGACAGATAGAAGGTCACCCATGGGATCACCCCTCTCACCGGTCATACTATTGGATTTTGAAACCACGCAGAAGTCCGAACACAAACCCAAACTCTGGCTCAGTATGTTGACGCCTTTGGAGCCACACGGGAAAGACAAACTGAACAACTTCCTCACACATCTCAACAGCCTACACCCCAAAATACAATTCACTATGGAAATAGAAGCCAACAACCAACTTCCCTTCCTGGACGTCCTAATCTACAAAAAACCCGACGGCTCCTTAGGACATACCATCTACCGGAAAAAAACACATACAAACCGCTACTTAAATGCACAATCACACCACCACCCTGCACAGATCACTCCGTAGCAAAAACCCTCATCTGACCAAACGCCTCGCTGATCTAAAAACTTTACACTCTTCGAATGCTTTAATTGCGAACGGATTTCCAAAAAAACACCATCCAAACTAATCACCCCCCAAGAACCAAGAAACAGAAGTGAACAACGGCACTGCCCTCCTCCCTTACATTGCACCACAGACAAAATAAGCAAAATTCTCCACAAACACAATATCAAGACAGCCTTTTGCACCGAACAAAAAATAGCCAACATTTTAAGAAACAAAGACAAGATTGAGCTAGAAACCAAGGAGTCTACGAAATACCATGCAAAGTCTGCCCAGCCACATACATCGGACAGACAAACAGGAGAATAAGCGCACGCATCGCAGAACACAAGAACGCAGTCAAAAAAGAAGAAAAATCTTCCTCTCTCTTCCAGCACATAAAAACAACAGGTCATGAAATTGATTTTAAAAGAACCAAACTCATCTCCAAAACTGAACACTTCAACAGTCGAATAATCATGGAAGCCATTGAAATAGAGAAACACCCAAACAACATGAATAAACGTGATGACACCTCCCGCTTGCCTGACATCTGGAAACTAGCCCTGGTCAACAGACGAGCCTCTGTCACAAAGACCGACACCAGGTCCAAAAGGACACAAGATGCCACCACCTTCCATCCACACCAAACACAAACCCAGACCCTTCCCACAGATAAAACAAAACCACCATCCAATCTCTTACACGACTGCACCATCTACCGCTACTCCCCACTCCAGCCACCACATGGAGCACACTTACACACGCCAAAAAAACATGGGAGACCTGACACGCAGCCAGACCAAAATGAATTCACAAGACACACCCCACTCCACCAAAGCCCAGGATGCTGCCAGAACACCCATCACCAAGGTCGTTAAGAAACAAAAGGCTAATAGACACACATCCAGCACCTCACCCACACATGATGTCTCTAAACAGCCATCTAACCCACAGCAGTCAAGCCCTTAACGATCGCCTCAGCCACACAGGTGATCACAAAGAACAACGAACCTACAATTGCAACAGAGCAAGCAAACCACACACCCCCAGCAGTTTTATAGAAGGACTTCAACTGAGATCACGCTTTGCTTCAAGAAGAAAGAAGGAACACCAGCCTGAAGATGACGAGTGAGACCTTCGAAACGTCGCCAAAACACAGATTTCTACACGGGAAGAACCCGAATGTAACAATAACTATACCCGTGAAAATTACGAAAACAAATATATATATGATTATATATATATATATATATTAGTTTAAATGCATGTTAGGGTGGATTCGGGTTTCTTCAGAAATCTGGTTGTTTTGGCGACGTTTCGAGAGGTCTCACTCGTCATCTTCAGGCTGGTGTTCTGGCTTTTTCTTCTTGAAGCAAAGCGTGATCTCAGTTGAAGTCCTTCTATAAATACTGCTGGGGGGTGTGGTTTGCTTGCTCTGATGCTGATGTAGGTTCGATGTTCTTTTGTGATGATGATGGCTGAGGCGATCGTTAAGGGCTTAATGGGTTAGATGGATGTTTAGAGACATCATGTGTGGGTGAGTGCTGGATGTTGTCTATTGCCTTTTGTTTCTTAACGACCTTGGTGTGGGTGTTCTGGCAGCATCCTGGGCTTTGGTGGAGTGGGGTCCTGTGTCTTGTGAATTCATTTTGGTCTGGCTGCGTGTCTGTGGTCTCCCAATGTTTTTTTGGCGTGTGTAAGTGTGCTCCATGTGGTGGCTGGAGTGGGGAGTAGCGGTAGATGGTCAGTCGTGGTTTTGTTATTGGATGGTGGTTTTGTTTCATCTGTGGGAAGGGTCTGGGTTTGTGTTTGGTGTGGATGGAAGGTGGTGGCCTGAAGACCAAATGAATTCACAAGAAAACAGGACCCCACTCCACCAAAGCCCAGGATGCTGCCAGAAACACCCATCACCAAGGTATTTTTAAGACCAAAAGGCTAATAGACACACATCCAGCACCCACCCACACATGATGTAGTAAAGGGCCATCTAACCCACCAGCAGTTAAGCCCTTAACGATCGCCTCAGCCACACAGCAGATCACAAAAGAACAAACGAACCTACAATCAGCAACAGAGCAAGCAAACCATGCACGTTTATAGAAGTGAGATCACGCTTTGCTTCAAGAAGAAAGAAGCCAGAACACCAGCCTGAAGATGACGAGTGAGACCTCGTCGAAACGTCGCCAAAACAACCAGATTTCTACACGGGAAGAAACCCGAATCCACCCTAACATGCATATATATATTTCCTTTGCTTTGCTCCATTTTTCTCCAGTGCAGGATCTTTCCTGGTAGACTCTAGTATAGTACTTGGTTGTTCTGTGATGATTCATCCACTTTGATGGTTCCCTTTGGGCATTTTTCTGATGGTCTAAGACAAGTCATGTACCCAGGGGATGGCAAAAGGGGAGGGCAATCTCTCTTGTCCATGAAATGTCCAGGGGGAAATTCTGGATGTGCTTGGGCAGACAGTACTGTTGAGACCCACTGCACCCAGCAAGAAATACAGTACTTTTCCATCTATAAGACATGCCCTTGTATAAGACAACCCCCTCACTTTTCCAACTCAAAATTACAGTTTCATAACCACATGGTTCTCTCCTCAGCTTACTTCTGTGTATTACGCAACCCTCAATTTTTAGTCTAATCATTTTAGACAAAAATATAGTCTTCTATGCTGAAATATGCTGTACTTTCTCAGTGTGGGGGTTTAAATGATTTATTAAAATCTATGACAAAAACAAAACAAAACAAAATCAGAACAATAGAGAAAAATCCTAGAACAGCGGGAGACAATATCAGTGTGTGGATATGTCCATAGTTACATTATAATTCCACTGGCCATGATATGGAGGCATATTGACACCAGTATTAACTTTCTGAATCTCCAGATCTCAGTTCATATGCCTGTTTGTTCAAGAACCTCATAGTGACATTTGTCTCCTGACTGATTTTCAGATCAGCCTACCTCAATGACCCATGTAGAGAGTAAAATAGAATAATGTTCCCATGTACATTAGCCTTAAATCCAAGACCCAGTAGCCAGAATTCTATTCTTATTATTCTTATATTCTTCTTATTCCTGTGGGCACAAGAATTTTCCCAGCAACAGTAGAGAGCTGCACATGTTCTCTGTTAGAATGCAAAACCTACACAGCAGCTAATTGCCATTAGCTTTACAATCCTCTCATTTATTGAAATGAATAAGCTCCTGTGTTAAAAATGTAGTGGCTTACATTTTAGGATTCTCTTATAGGTAACTGGGATAAGCACATGAATGTTCATTTTGCCACGATCCCTATGGCTGGCTGTGAGATACCCATCACGACCAGGTAGGTAAGCCAAATTACAGTTTAACAGTATCGTCGTAGCACAGGCTCTGTGCCCATGTGCAACAATGTGTGGCTAATGTTGCTGGATTCATTCAGCCACATTGCTACAGCCACCCCCTTGTAACAGCTGCAGTTGCATGAGTCCACTGCATTCTTTTATGGGAGAGGTTGCATTCAAATTCAGGTAGTTCAGAAGATCAAAATCATATTTATTCTTCAATATGAACAGGAGAGGGAAATGTGAAAAAAGAAATAAATAATATTTTCAAAGCATATGCCAACCCCATAATAGGAATAATGGTTTATTGGTGGGAGGGGGACTCTGATTTATTTCTTGTAACTTTCTTCTTTCTTCTTCTTCTTCTTCTTCTTCTTCTTCTTCTTCTTCTTCTTCTTCTTCTTCTTCTTCTTCTTCTTCTTTTCTTCTTCTCCTCTCTCTCTCTTTTTCCTGGAGTGTAAGAGCACATCCGATCTTGCCAGATTTCGGAAGCTAAGCAGGGTCAACCCTGGTTAGTACTTGGATTGGAGACCACCAGGGAATACCAGGTCCTGTAGGTGCCTGGAGCAGGAACTGGCAAACCACTCCAGTATTCTTGCCAAGAAAACTCCATGGACATGGGGTCATGAAGAGTCGGTCAGGACTGTAACAACACAACACACACACAAGGAGCTGAAAGGCTGTATCTAATTTAGGTCCTTCAGCATTGTTTCCGAGCTCCATCAGGCACATTTGTGTTTCACTGGCTCTCCTTTTGCCTGCCTCTGCTGCATTCTTCAGAATTGGCAAAATATTAAAATAGAGCATTAGTGATTGCTGTAAATAACAGATACCTCTGTAGTTACTTAGCCATCTTAGCTAAGTATCAGAAGGCAGGCTTTGCATGGCCATGCCCCCAGGCATCAACCAGTAGGGAGAATGAGATCCTGGAAAGCTGCTGCTAGTCAGTGCAAGCACTACTGAAAGAGACTATGGATGGAGGAATTTTGACCCTGCAGATATTTTAGACTACAATTCCTATGGTCTCTTACCATTGACCACACTGCCTGGGGCTTTCATGACCTGATGTCCAAAATATCTGGGAGGTCCAAAGCAGCTCTACACCCCATCCATCCTCAAGCTAGCTAGTCCAACAGTTTGGTTGAGTATAAAGCAACCTCTTCTGTCCCTAATCCACAGAGCAGCCATCCTGGTGTCCAAAGGGCAGTGATCTTGAAAGTGCCTTTATTTACTAAGCAGTTTATTTTAAAAGCAGTTCTTTCCAGTTTGGTACCTGAGGTGCTTTATAACACATGACACCAAGAACGGTGTACAAAAACATAGATTCTATTGATTGCAGAGTATTTATTTAGTTTAGACTGGGGCTGCTCTTCAGCAAGTGACCTGAGAATTACAGGCTGAACGTCCCTCATACGCAGTCCCAGAGAGGACATGATGATGATGATGATGATGATGATGATGATGATGATGATGATGATGATGATGATTCGTTGTCATTGTTGTTGTTGTTGTTCTTGTTGTCATTGTTGTTGTTGTTGTTGTTGTCGTCGTCGTCATCATCATCATCATCATCATCATCATCATCGAATTGGAAAGGACCTTATGGATTACTTGTGGCCAACCCCTGTAAAGAGGAAAAGTGTGATATTCTGGAAAAAGCTTGAAACAGTTTATTTTTGGACCCAACTCATAGCATTTTCAGCCATCATGTTAGTAAGGGATTCTAGGTATTGTAGTTCAAACCCTAGTCCTCCAACTGAAAATAAGAGGGAAAGCTTTCTTATGGGAAATGTTTTTCCATAAACTTTCTTATGGAAAAAGTTTTCCATTGTCTGCAAAAGTCATCATTCTACAAAACTGAGTTGTGTTGTTGTTAAGAGGGGCAGGGGAGAGTTCTTTCTTTTCCTCCTTTCCTTCTTCTTTGACTTCCCGAGTCCTTACAGAATGTCATAGTGCTCTTTGTTAGTTCTTAAGAAAGAGATCAAAGTCATATTTTCAGGTCTTGATGTTCCCATTCTCACTATGTTCTTTCTGTTTTCACAACACTGAACAGAACTCAATTTAGCAAGTGACAAGTGTACCCATTTGTCATTACTTTATTTTTTACTGACCCCATGGGTGGTACACTCTAAAACAGCAATGTAGAAAAAAAAGTTCTTTCAGTAGAAGTTTGGAATGCTACGCTTGCTTTAATAAAGAGACGTTCCCAGGTGCTCATGCAAACAAACACATGTAGAACTGTCCTTATGTTAAAATCACGCTCTCATTGTTTACTTTAACGGCCAGAACATCCTTGGCAGCTAATCTTGCATTTTTTAGGCCATCCACAGTTAGAATACAACTCAACTCCAGTGCAGATCAGTGTCACATAGGGCAACTGACCCAGTTTTTTGACCCATTGCACTGACCGATCAGGGTATAGAATCTTTCTGCGTAAAGTCCTCTGCACTAGCATATGGAACAACGTTCGAGAGCTATCAGATGTGCATTTATCCTGTTGTTTGGCCTGTCTTGGGGAGAGGCTGGTTCAGTGTTTCCTCTGGAGACTATACAATGTATGGGTCATTCTAAAACAGATCAGCTGAAGTGATGTCTACTTGCACCTTTTGAGGTCATTGTCTGATGATGGTAAGGTCCCTGCATTTTGGTTCAATCCCAGTATTCAGACATACAGGAATCAAACCAAAATGCAGGGATCCTACCATCACCAGACAGGGGCCCCAAAAGGTGCAAGTAGACATCGCTTGGACTGAGCTGTTTTGGAGTGGCCCAAACATTGCATGGTCTCCAGAGAAAACACTGAACCAGCATCTCCCCCGAGCCAGACCAAATGGGGGGGGGGGGGGGGAAACGCACATCTGATAGCTCTCTAACATTGCATGGAACAATCCCAGTATTCAGACATACTGGAATCAAACCAAAATACAGGGATCATACCATCATCAGACAATGACCTCAAAAAGGGCAAGTAGACATCACTTGAGCTGAGCTGTTTTAGAATGACCCATACATTGTATGGTCTCCAGAGGAAACAATGAACCAGCCTCTCCCCAAGACAGGCCAAACAACAGAATAAATGCACATCTGATAGCTCTCGAATGTTGTTCCATATGCTAGTGCAGAGGACTTTATGTAGAAAGACTCCCTACCCTGACCAGTCAATGCAATGGGTCACAAAACTGGGTTGGTAGCCCTATGTGACCCCATAAAGTTCTCGTCCACCTCTCATCTGTCTGCATGAGTCTGTATGGCTCAGCATGTCCCTAAGATTATGTGTGAAGATGTTCTTAAAAGAGAACAAAGGAAAGGAGGGAGATATTGTACAGTACATTCAGTTGCAATCCCAACTAACGCATGGGTACAATGCTTAGGTGATTCATTGAGGAAATTAATTGGTGTTACACTGCATATGTACAGAAAATCCTCCAAAATCCATAAATAGTTGGTTTCCAAAAGAAGCGTGCCTTGAGAAATGTGTTAGTAATGCTATGGTTCATCATTTCCCAGTCTTATTTTGAAATGATCAAGTTGATTAGGTCTTTAAATTTATGATGCTCTTTTACTGTGGTTTTCTCATGTGTGGTTTCCCATTCTGTCTTCCTCTCCCTTTACTGAAGGAGGTAGTTACTTGATGTTCTAATGCTCTTAATTTAAGTCCTTGTTTTTTTTTAAAGTAAAGCTAACATATTCTATTTTCAAGCTGTGTATATAACACTAGCACAGCCTGTCATTTCATTCCTAAATAATTAAGAAGAAGGGTTCCTGTTATTAAACTGATTCTGTAAGAAAGGATCTCACAGTCTGATCTACTCATATTATGGTCACAGTGCCCTGTTTGAAAAAAGAAAGAAATGTGTGCTACTGTATTACAGATATTTCCTTTTGAAAGTTCTAAGACACAGTGACATGTTCTACTCCACACTGCTCAGCACACAGTGCCTCTGATAAATCCAAACTGTCATATTACCACTCAGAAGAAAATGGGACACAAGAATAAAGAGAGAAGGGGAGGGAAAGAGAGTGTTAGGAAGGCTGTAGTAGTGTAGAGACATGGTAGTAGGTGCTTCACCTTGCTTTCACTTGGTTAACTCTATTGATGCCACAAGCAGGAAAATACTGACAGCAAGCATTCTGCTTCATTCTTCTGGAAATATTATACACATTGCTAGCTTCTGTTTTAGTGTCCTTCATTGGCCTACATTATGTGACTTTTCCTAAAGAAAGATTCAAAGCAAGACACAAAAGAAACATATTGCTTAAACTACTTTTATGGAGGTGGGGGAGGGAAAACCTTGTTGTTGTTGTTGTTGTTGTTGTTGTTGTTGTTGTTGTTGTTGTTGTTGTTGTTGTTGTTGTTGTTGTTGTTGTTGTTGTTGTTGTTGTTGTTCGGTCGTTCAGTCATGTCCGACTCTTCATGACCCCATGGACCAGAACTCGCCAAGCCTTCCTGTCTTCCACTGCCTCCCAGAGTTTGGTCAAATCCATATTGGTAGCATCAATGACACCGTCCAACCATCTTATTCTCTGCCATCCTCTTTTCCTTTTGCCTTCAATCTTTCCCAACATCAGGGACTTTTCCCAGGACTCCTCTCTCCTCATGAGGTGGCCAAAGTACTGGAGCCTCACCTGTAATGAAAGGTGGATGGGAAAGACTGAATTGAGAAAATATCATTACAGGTGGGAAAAGAAAGTTTAGGGTTTTTTTACATGAGCTTATTGGATCAGTGGCTGGATCAGGCTAAATAGGGTCTCTAGAGGTTGAGCTGAAGTCTGGTATGCTGCTTGGTTTGATCCTGTCATGCACCTTGAATGACCTTACTTGGTCTGGCTCCTTCTTTGAATTTTCCAGTTTCCAAATTTTACTTCCTCTGCCCTGCCACAGAGGAACAGAGGAAGTGTTTAATTTCTTAATGTCATGAAGTGGTCCAGAAAGGGGTGGGGGCAGAGGAAAGCTCTGGGCATGGTCTGGTTCACTCTAACAAAGACATAGACTGAAGACAAGACACAGCCTACACCTATAGCAGAACCAACAGCAGACTAAATGCCTGTGTAATCCATCCCCCTTACATTTTAAAACTGCTACTTTCAGAGCCCATTGGTAACATGGTACACTGGCAGTGGGTTTCTAGGATGTAGAGCGAAAAGAACCAAACTTCCTCACTTCTAATTTTACCCTTACTTTCCAGTTTCAAGTGTGTTGTCTTGAGACTGACAAAATCATCTATCATATGAGCAAGACTTATGAGTTTCACAGAAGTATAAACAAATATTCAGAATGTTCCCTGGATGAACACTCCACACATCTCACCACAACATGAGCACACTCGGTGTAACCATGGAGTGCTGATGGGCTGTTGAGAAGGAATTAAAAACCAGGTGAGAAAGACAGAGGAGGAAGTCATTGTGTCAGGGAACATGGTTGACTAGCCCAGTGAGAGGAACAAAACATTCTGTGACAGATCCCATTTGTTCAGTAGCCATTGTAGCTACAGGACTGTACAGTGGTACCTTGTATAAAGGAATTAATTCGTTCCAAATGAAATTATGTTAAGCAATTTTTCCTTTGTACAAATTTCCCATAGGAATGGATTCAAAACAGAGTAATGCTTTTAATGTTTTCAGTGTTTTATTGTTTAATGTTTATTTGTCTTGTTTGCTTTCTTGTTGAAATTTTGCTGATCTGATCAGCCGTCTGTAAGCCGCCCAGAGTTCCCTCGGGAAGATGGGTGGGGTATAAATTCAATAAATAAATAAATAAATAAATAATCCCTAATCACAACCATTTTTATGTTGTATGGATCTGTCCCATAGGTGATTATATGAAGCAAATTTCCCCTATCTCCGGAATTTTTTATGTTGTACAGGTTTTATGTTATACAAGCTGTTTGATATACGAGGGTCCACTGTACTAAGACTCAGGCGGACAGGGATTGAATCTCCACACAGTGAAGGGAACTTACTGGAGGAACGGAACTGATAAAAACTACTCTGTAAATATCTCACACATCTTGGAAACATCTGATGGAACTTGAAGGAATGTATTACATGTAAACATTGAACAATATTATTACTTCGATGGTTACTTCACTTCCTTCCTCGTTTTGAGATGAAGTTCATTGCATGATAACATTGTTTGCAGTCACGTGGTCTTATACCGGTGCTGCCCCTATTTCCTTGTACCCACGGGCGTGATTGATGATACCAGGATGACTGTTACTGCACGTCCTTGTTTCGTGATAAGATCTGAAATTCTCTGCCTTCTTTCTCCTTTTTTTGGGGGGGGGGGTCCGACCTTCCATTTTTTGATGTTTCGAATCTCCTCAGCCTTGCCTTCAATGCATTACGGAGCAAAGTTTGAAGCATTTGTCTTTTAATCTCTATGCACTGCATTGCTAACTCCATAGGGAATTTAGTGGCAAATGGCACTTTGCACTCCTGCCACTAGATGGATACTGCAAAAGTCGGCACTCATTCCGAGACGAGCATGACCTCACGGGCTCTCATCTTGGAACAAGAACTGAGACAAGCAGATTCCTGGGGCCAGGGAGGGGTATGGCTTATCACGCTTTAATCTCAGTTCAGGGGGTGTGGTTGGGATGAACTCACGTCGTCACACAATGGGTGTGCAGTAAGATTTCTTTGTACCGGTCCAAAGCGGGATGGCGAACAACAATGAGAGGGACGTGAGGTAATGGCCTTCAAGAGAATGGTGTTGGTACAGTAGATCAGCCATTGATCCCTAGAAAGATCTTACCTCAAGAACCTAGCTCCACACAGAAATGTCCTGTAAATATTCAACAGAAAAAGGATAATATTCAGCTGCTTTTAAAGAGTGCATCACATCCATAAATAATAATGGGAATGTACTGCTGACAATTTCAGTGGGATGGTGGTGGTGGTGGTGGAATTGGGTAAAACCAATCCTTAGCTATCTCACTTATCTAGAAAGCCCTATTAAGGTCGCTATAAGTCAGTTCTGACTTGATGGATTATATCGTGGATCCACATTTTTTTTACCCTAAAAGGAAATTTTATAGCAGATGTTTTAAGCAGAAATGCAGTTCTTGCAATATGAAAAAGTACTGGATTAGCTAGAATTATTTCTGTGGCAGTTGATGGGGAAACTGAGCAAAACTGCAGATAAATCACTTGCTGTTATTTTGAACATCAAAGAAGAGTAAGGGCTGTTTCTAGCAGTTTACAGCTACTGGGATAGGCATTAGAGATGGATGCAGACCACTGTACTGGCGGTTTGGTGCTTCCATTCTTTGGGCGAACAAGTTTTTGGTTCTTTTCAGTCTTACATCCTTCAGTGGGTACCCTCTAAGAGGCAACATACAAAGGAGTCAGGGTAAGGAAGTTGGGGCACTGCCTCTGGATTGGTGCCCACCAGGGGAGGTGGGGCTGGAAAATGCTGAACACCTGTTTGTCAAAGGAGAAACCACTGGTTTGGTGGTTCGTGCCCATCTCTAGTAGTCATGCAAACCAATGAATTTAGAAAATCCATTATGCCTGGCAATACATTTTATCTTATAAAAGAAAGTCATGTATTTTTAGTTCATTTTGAGAAGCTGTTCAATCTAAATCAGCAAGAACCATGCTGGTAATGAAGTAACAGACCAAGATATTTCAACTATATTCAGACTGATGAAGTAGTGAAAGGGTTAACTGTTACACTAATTCTGATGAGGAGAGTTAATGACTTTTTTTTAAAAAATGCATGAAATACTAGAATTTAAAATTTGATTATTTTGGCACCTGTTTAACTTGAGGTTTCTGATTGATTAAATTAATTAGTGCAATTAGTACAACAGCCAGCCTTTTATGCTTGTCATCTGTCACATGCTGTTAAATGCTGGCTGCTACTGCATGTCAGCTGTCAGATATGATCAAATACTGATAAAATCCCAAACCCACAAACATTATTACCTTGATTACGATGAAATAAAATATTGTACACTTTTAAGAAGAGCTGTGAATGGAACCTGGGGGGTTGATTGTTTCTACGCCTCCTCCTAAAAACCTTACCAACATATCCAGGCTTTCTAATTGAGTGATTCTGGAATTTAGATTCCAAGCAAGTCACTTGTGCAAGACCATATTTTTTAAAAATATATATCTTTCATATCTTTTTTTACAGGTTGGAGATACTAATAATTTGTAAAGGAGGATAAAGAAAAGTGGGGTATGATGTAGAAAAGCTATTGAATCTGTATTTTGCAGCATCTTCAGATATAGCTTAGGGAGTTCCAGGTAGTCTGATGGATCATGTTGGACTGAGACTCAAGAGTTGTTGACTGTGGAGACCTGGGTTCAATTCCCTGCATGGTCACGGAAACTCACTGAGGGAGAGTGATGACACTGCTAAAATGACCTGACAGAGAGTTGCCTTCGCAGGTGATGGCAGCAACTGCAAGTGGTGAGCCACAGGTCTTGACCTACCAACAATGCAGCAAGAGGTGAGAGGCAGCACGACTGTGGTGAGGCTTCTGCCAGGTGAGATGCTACCTACACACCCTGCATCCAACACAGTGGGGGTTTGGCCATGGGAAACTAGGAGCCAGCAGGTACCAATCCCCATGGCCTTAACTTTGCTTACAGCCACACCAGTTGCCACCTCCTCACTAGATCTTATTTCAGCAAGTAGTGAGATTGTTAGCCAGGCATCAAGACAGCTATTTGGAACTCCTGCACCTGGGGGACTAGCTGTGTTGCCAACAGAGGCACAGTGCAGGGATTTGCCAGCATCTGCTTACCCAGTGGAAACTGTGGTTAGTACTACACCTGTGCTGGGCACAAGTTCAGGAACCAGTGCAGTCCCTCTCAATATTTCCCATACTGTGATCAGTCCCTCCCATTAGGGGATCATCTTCTACCAGCCACAGTTGAAAAAAAATTGGAGAGGAGATTATGTTGAAATTTTTAATTTTTTTGAATATGGAGGTTGAGGAGCAAAAATTTGAGAAGCTAGAGAAAAGCAAAAAAAGGGAAATATTAGGAAAAAGAAGCCTGACCATAGTTGGTCTAATTTTCCTATTGGCTTTAACAGCATATTTTTGGAGGCCATTTTTTGTTAGGAGCTAAATTACAGGTGTATACTGATGCCTCAGGGGCATTAAGTTTTGGATTTTTTTCAGACTAGACGGCATGCAGGGCAATGACCGAAAGAGTGGCTTGAAGATGACGCAATTGCAGACCTAACATTCTTGGAATTGTTTCCAGTAGTAGGGGCCTTATTACAGTGAGCTCATTTTGGGGCTAACTCAGCTGTAGTTTTTTGGTGTGATAATCAGGCCGTACAAATAATCAATTCCCTGTCATCCAGGTTGATTACGGTTATGAAGTTAGTTAGGGCTTCCACACTGAGATGTTTATGATTTTACATAGTTTTTTAATGCAAGATATGTACCAGGAGTGCAGAATGAGGTAGCTGATGCCCTGTCCCACCAACAGATGGATCGGTTCAGGGTAGAGATGGGCACGACTTGGAAAAAAAAATTTTCCGAGTTGTCGTTAGTCGGGCCGGTTCCGTTTCGGCTCATTTCCGTTTTTCGCGAAAATTTGCAAAAATTAGTCGGTTCGTTTTTTCGTTTTTTCGTTGTCGTTAGTACTGGTTTGGGGAGGGGGTAGCGGGCTCCTGGAGGGAGCTGCAGGAGTCAGCCAGAGCCACAAGTGACGGACTGGCAGACTCTTTGCACCCGCTGTGTCTCACGTACTTGCATGTAGTGCAATGCAAGTAGATCTGGCTTAGGGTTAAGACGGCTTAGCGCAAGGGCTAGGGTTAGGCTAGTTACGGGTGAGGTTACGGTGGGTATTGGGGTGCATCTGGGTGCCTCTCTGACCCACTTAGAAGGACAGTGTACTGGCGTATGGGTTAGGCTTAGGGTTCGGGTTTGGGCTATGATTAGTGGGCTGTTTATGCCCGATTGGCACATCCCAGAAGTCTCTGTGGTCAACCTGGCCAAGCGGCCATGCGATTGGTGGAAAATTTGCATGGTCTACTCCCATGGGAGAGCCCATCATTGCAAATGTGCAGGTGTAATAAAATAAAATAAAATAAAATAAAATAAAATAAAATCAACGGAGACTTTTTTTTGCAAGAAAAACCCACTGCTGCTACTGTAAAAATTCAAGCATTTAAAATAGCTAATTTTCGCATGTTTCTGTGGTGCTTTGGTGGGGTTTTGGGCAACAATTTCAAAAAAAATATTGCGGTCGCCATTTTGGATCCCCCCCACCGCATGGCAAATGGATGCGCCCTCCCAGCCTGGTACAGTCAGCAAAACCTGGCCATGCGATTGGTGGAATGGCTCCAAAACTTTGCATGGTCCACTCCCATGGGCGAGCCCATCATTGCGAATGCGCAGGTGTAAAAAAAATAAAAAAAAAATAAAATAAAATCAACGGAGACTTTTTTTGCAAGAAAAACCCACTGCTGCTACTGTAAAAATTCAAGCATTTAAAATAGCTAATTTTCGCATGTTTCTGTGGTGCTTTGGTGGGGTTTTGGGCAACAATTTCAAAAAATATATTGCGGTCGCCATTTTGGATCCCCCGCACTGCATGGCAAATGGATGCGCCCTCCCAGCCTGGTACCAGCAGCGCAGCAGTAGCAATAGCCAAGGAGAGGGGGGCGGGGAACCCCCCCCCCCCAAATAAAACACCCTTCTGGCCTGGTAGGTGCCCTCAGACAGTTTTCGCCTACTTTTAGGGCCGGGAATCGGGGTTTTTTTTAACTTTTAAAAACTTTTTTTCTGTGCCGCTTGGCATTGCGCGATGCAAGTAACGAGCACGACAAATCAGACCAAATTGTTCGTTCGTCGGTTCGAGCTCGAAGTCTGGGGCAGTGATTCCCGTTACCGTTTCCGTAGAGTAACGGAAACGAGTAACGGAAACGGAAACGGGAATACCGCTAAGTCGTGCCCATCTCTAGTTCAGGGTGTTGGTGCCTGGGGCTCAGACAGACCAGGAGGTTCACACAGAAGAGGTAGGGAGCCTTGGAGAGCAGAAGCTATTAGAGTGATGAGCCTGGCACTGGGCCACGGGACAAAATGTGCTTATGCTGCAGCATGCACAGAATATCAACAATTTTGTGTTGCAGAACATATAGCTTGGCCTGTGCAAGTAGATCATTTAGTGCAATATGCAGTGCATCTACATCACAAAGGTTTAGTTCCTCAGTCAATTCAGGGCAAGCTCTCTGCATTGGCAGTTATGCCAAGGCTCAGGGCTTTTCACATCCTTAGAATGGATTTAGGATCCAAAAAAATAATTGAAGGATGGGCAAAAGAAAAATGGTCTGTAAAGAATGATAGGACATCCATTTCCACAGAGGTTTTAATAAAGCTCCCTGGCATTTGGAGCACAGTGTGCAAGGACGTGTCTGAAGTAAGCTTCAACCTCAGTTGCCTTCTTTGGGTCATTTAGAATATGTGAATTGGTGGCTGCACTGAAAGAGGACCATTCCATATCTTCTTTGCAGAGGACTGATGTGTTGTAATAAAACTGCAGTGGTCAAAAACAGATCAATAGGGAAGGGGAAAAAGACATTACATTGTATACATGCTGTATAAGTGAAATTTTCCCAATGAGAGCATTGAATGAATTTATTTTCCTGAGTGACAGTAAAGGCTGTCTTTTTAGTCACCTGAATGCGGAGCCATTGATCCAGTACCAATTCTGGAAGGTCACATCCCAGCCATTGAATAAAGCAGGGATGCAGGGATGGCATTTTGGAAGCCATTCATTTTGCATAGGAGTGGCACTGACAGCAGCAGCAATGGGTTATGTTGCTAGCAACATTCAGAGCTTGGGGCATTGGGCTTCCAATAAATATCAAAGTTTTTTGCAGCCATTACCAAACGGCTAGGTTTGGTTGGTGTTTTCTGCTTTATCATTACAGTTTTAATGAAGCTAGAGTGTCTATGTGCGGTACTGTGCGGCCACAGTTATATATTTGGGGCTGCCAAATATACAGTGTGTTCTGTGTGGAGCTTGAGCCTTGGCATTGGCGCACAAACTGTGCTTGACTGGAGGGGAAGGGGAGGCATGTGATGGGATGGATTTTTTGATCTTGCATCCCGGAGTGCTTGTGAAGCACCCACTGCTGTTTTAGTCATTCGCTTGGGCGGCAATGATTTGACCCGAGCATTGGGCAAATCACTGATCCTTAGAGTCATTGCTGACTTGAGGAGATGTAAAAGTCATGTTCCAGACACACATGCAGTCTGGTCAGTGATTATGCCACAATAGACAGGTTGGTTTAGCAGTTAAGAAAGGATTAGGTTCAGTCATATCACATCCAGGGATTTCAGTTCAGTGTCCTGAGTTGTACAAGGAGGATGGTGTACACCTCTCTGATTAGGGCCTTGACATCTTTTTAAGTGATTTACAAGGGGGCCTCCAGGCTGAAATGTTTGGCTTGGTAGGGTGCAAGGAGCATACTCAGTAGTAGAGATGGGCACGAAATGAACTTTTTTCATTTCCGTTATTCGTTATTCGTTCAGTTACATAACGAAATGACTAATGAAAATTGTGATGGAAATGGAACGAAACGAACAGAACCACAAAAATTGGGTTCATTACATTTCGTTGTCGTTAATGGCGACGCGCAATGAAATGAACTGTTTTAAATGTTAAAAAATGCCCTGGACATCCATGAAAATTCAGCGATAATTATTTATACTGTCTGATAATACCTACCAGGGAGTTGGGGTCATTAAACCATGCATTTATATCTTTTCTCAGATTGCTGTATTTTTTTCCTTTAAGGGGAGTTAGGGGACATTGACCCAAAATGGCTCCCAGATGCCTAATATTGATTTCTTGGGTATTAAAACACCCTGGACATCTGTAAAAATGCAGCGATAATGTGATAATTATTTGAAATTATTACCTACAAGGGGGTTGGGGTCTTTAAAACATTTGTTTTTGTCTTCTCCCATCACAATGTATTTTTCTTTTCCCTTAAAGGATGAAAAAATGGATGTCTCCAGCCACAAAATGGAGGCAAGCCATGTGATGGGATCATGTTCAACCAATAGCATGCCCAGGTTGCAGATTGGGCAGGTCTGGCAGCCACAGAGGGCATAAAAAGCTCTGGCAGCCCCCGTCCTCCTTGCAGTCTCCAGTGGGAGTTAGGTTGGGATTGCTGTCACTGCGACTCTAGCTTCAGTACTGCAGCCTCCCTGTGTGTCTGCATGCATACCTCTCGGTGAGTAGCCTCCCCTGCCCCACAGTGCAGTCACTCTGCAGCTGCCTTGCACCCTGGGCAACGCCCGCCGCTGCCTTTGCAGCCTCCCTGTGTACCTAGTCTATACTGTGTCTCTACCAGCATCAATTTCTTTTAGTGTTTTCCCTCTGGTCTGGGGCGTTGGGGGACACCCACGCACGGAAATGCTTTAAAAATTGGGCAAAAAGCAGGTAGAAATGAAAAATGAAAAAATGAAAAACAAAAACAATTTTTTTCCAAAAATTCACAAAAAAGGAAACAAACCGAAACGGACCTCTCAACGAAAAACAAAAAACCGAAACACCTTTTTTTTATTCATGCCCATTTCTACTCAGTAACCTCTTGGCAATGGCTGGTAGTGCAAGGTGTTTGAATGGTATTGGTGCCCTTGTGGGTACAAGGCAGCTCTTATAACAGAATTTGAAGATCATAGGGACAAGTTAGTAGACCATTAATAAGACAATCTAGGTTGCAAAGAAGATTGATTAATTGTGTGTAAGGCTGCTTCAGGGGAGATAGTCCCCTGGAGTTTGAAGGAGTGCTGAACAGGTGGAGCAGCACTCTTCTGAAGTAGGAACTAGGGATGGGAACAAAACAAAAAACAAAATGCTGTTTCGTCATGTCATTACGTAATGAAATGAAATGAAATGAAATGAAATGAAACAAGGAAGCAGCATTTTGTTACAGATGAAACGAAATTATGGTTTGTTTGTTTTTTGTTGAAACAAGCAATTTCATTCCATCTGTAAACCGGTGCCTTACCTGCTGCTGGTGTCCGGCCACCACCACCGCCACCAACACTGAGACCGCCCAGCCACACCGGAGAGGGCGAGAGCAGGCCCAGAAGGCCCAGCCTGGGCCTCTGTCTCCTCCTCTTCTTTCATCACTGTTGCTGCATTGCACCTTCTCTTCCTCCTTCATCAACCCTCCTCCTCCTCTGTTGCTGCTGCCGCATCGCCCAGCTGGCCTCAGAGGCTGAGCAGCCCGGCAGTAGACTGCCAAATGGCCAATGGAGGCACTGGCCAGCTGGGGAAGTTCAACAACCTGGCAGTAGATTTTCCCATGGCCGCTGAAGGCCCTGGCTGGCTGGGAAGGCTGAGCAGCCTGGCAGTAGACTGTCTTGCGGCCGCTGAAGGCCCTGGCTGGCCCAAAAGGGTGAGTGGCCTGGCAGCACACCACACCGTTGCCACCACCACCACCACGACCAAAGGTCCCCCCAGTGCAAGAGACCAGAAAGAGGGTTAAGTAGGGGCCCCAGAGCAGAAGGAGGGATGGGCTGCCCGGGAAGGGGCTTTCCAGCCACCCATGTTTCATTTTATAAAAATTCATTTCATATGAATATTTTTTTTTGGGGGGGGGGAGAAATTGTATAAAACGAAATGAAAGGAAATGTTGAGGGGGAGAAATGGAATGAAACAAAATGCAATTATTCTGTTTCATGCCCAACCCACTAAATTATTTATTTCTTAATTTATTTTTATTTTTTAATTTTATTTTTATTGACTAGAGGGCTGGAGGTCAAAGTAGACCCAGGCCCAAACTATGGCAGGCCCACTTCTTCTGAAGGAAATTTGTGATTTGAAAGTTAATTAAGATTTTAATAAAGTTGTGGCCCAATTTAAATCCACATAATTTTGTGTTGACTCTTTATTCAGGTCTGAGTGGGAAAAGGCCTATTAATAGTACTTATTAATACTACTAGAAGTAGTTAATTGTATTTTTGAACCTTGTCACTACACTAGAGATGGCCTTGGATCACTTCATGCCAAGTCATCAAATGTTGTCGGCAAGGCACCACAGGTGCCATACATTCCTTTTCCCTACTCCATGGCCAGCTCCCCCACTCACTAGCAGGCATGCTCCTGGACCCCTCCTCATCACATGACTGTCCAGTCCTGTCACAAGCACCTACTTTACCTCCTTTGCATCCTCTGGCAGCTGCCCACTTAGATGAGGAGGCAGGACAGGGATTCCTTCCATGACAAATGGAATTCCGTTGCCCAAGCCAGACTTTATATCAGCCAACAGCACTTCTGTGATGCCGGCATTGAACTTTGGCTCATTCACTCTCATTCAGTTCATCATTAGACTCAAGCACCACTCAAGGATAATGACTGCGTCCTTATGCATAGATGAAGAGAAGCTGTAGTGCAGAGCCCACCAATATGCTGGTAAAGGTTTAACGATTTCTTCTAGTGGTCTCTTCCAATGGCTTTTCTATCTGGCTTTTCTATAATCTCTCATTTGTTTTTCTTGTTACATGCCATCAAGTCACTTTTAAATTACAGCAACCCTAATAGGATAATTTGAGGAATCTGAGATGTTTAAGAAGTAATTTATCATTGTTGCCTTGCACTGACTTTATTTGCATAGCTGTGTGAGGATTTGAACCCACATCTTCAGAGTCCTAGTCTGACAGTCTACTACAGCACACTGGCTCTCACTTGAAAATACTGACATTAAACCCTAACTCTCACTTTTGTCTTACACTACTGCTGACCTTCAGAACAACGGAATTCCCAAGAGGCCTAAAAATGCTTGTAGTATCCAATGCACTTTTAAAAAATTATGTAGAAGAAGTTTTAGGAGTATAGTGTAATTATTTACAATGTATACTTTTTTCTGGTGGAACTCTTTAAATCTACGCATTTCCCCCCTTCTGAATGCATCTTGAGCAGTCCTTCAGGTTGAGGATTTTGGAGGGAAAAATATATCCACCTCAGGGACAGGCTGGGAAGCAGGGGCTGAGAGAAGTGCATCAAACCTTGGCCTAGAAACAGATGCTTCACCCATTCCTAGTGACCCCCAACCTTGTTTGTCTCAAATGACATGCTTCTGACAGGTTCATTTGTTTGCTCGTGGTCCACAAAAGCAAGTCTACTCTTAACAGGAAACTGTTACATGTGATACAGATGTACTCAGGGACATGTGTCAAAGGCATCTGAATGAGCTGTGAGAACAGCTTGGCCAAGTTCACTTGAGTGCAAGAGCTGTAGCTCTGTTTGACACCATAAGCTCCGCATTAAGAGCTCACTGCTTTTTATTTCCCTTGTGACTCTGATAAAAGTAGCCTACCACAGCAATCGTGAACATGCGATCACAACAAAAAGGCTGGTACGATTCCCAGGGGCAGCTCAGCATGAGCAAGCAGTTCCAAACTGCATCCGAGCTAGCAAAAAAGTCTATTGCTTTGCTACCTTTTAAAGTCGAATACAGTGGACCGTTGTATAAAAAACAGTTTGTATAACATAAAATCTGTACAACATAAACAATTCTGGAGATAGGGGAAATTTGCTTAATAGAATCACCTATGGGGCAAATCCATACAACATAAAAATGGGATTACTCCATTTTCACTGCATTCCTATGGGAATTTTGTATAAAGGAAAATTTGCTTAACATAATTCATTTGGAACCAATTAATTCCTTTATACAAGGTACCACTGTATTCTCCTCTTCAATGGATTTATTTTATTTTATATTTGGTCACAGCATGGATTGGTTTGATTTGCTAATCCATCATTTGAATGAAGTTTTATACATGCTGCAGTATTCAGAAGCATGCAAAAAGATATCATGGAGTACAGAGGAGTTTATTCACATTGGGTCCATAGATTTTCAGAGCAGTTAATTCACATAAGGTCCATAGCTTTTCATTCTAGATTATCTTTCTTGAAAAAGCATCAGAAATGGGTTTCTCATTCCCCAGTGTCATCCATGAGCAGAGATACAGACTTGGGGAAAGTTATTGCTAGCTTAATATCATACTATTTTAATCCGTTGTAGAGATGGGCACGACTTGGAAAAAAAATTTTTTCGAGTTGTCGTTAGTCGGGCCGGTTCCGTTTCGGCTCGTTTCCGTTTTTTGCGAAAATTCGCAAAAATTAGTCGGTTCATTTTTTCGTTTTTTCGTTGTCGTTAGTACTGGTTTGGGGAGGGGGTAGCGGGCTCCTGGAGGGAGCTTCAGGAGTCAGCCAGAGCCACAAGTGACGGACTGGCAGACTCTTTGCACCCGCTGTGTCTCACTTACTTGCATGTAGTGCAATGCAAGTAGATCTGGCTTAGGGTTAAGACGGGTTAGTGCAAGGGCTAGGGTTAGGCTAGTTACGGGTGAGGTTAGGGTGAGTATTGGGGTGCACCTCTGGGTGCCTCTCTGACCCACTTAGAAGGACAGTGTACTGGCGTATGGGTTAGGCTTAGGGTTTGGGTTTGGGCTACGATTAGTGGGCTGTTTATGCCCGATTGGCACATCCCAGAAGTCTCTGTGGTCAACCTGGCCAAGTGGCCATGCGATTGGTGGAAAATTTGCATGGTCTACTCCCATGGGCGAGCCCATCATTGCAAATGTGCAGGTGTAAAAAAATAAAATAAAATAAAATAAAATAAAATAAAATCAACGGAGACTTTTTTTTTGCAAGAAAAACCCACTGCTGCTACTGTAAAAATTCAAGCATTTAAAATAGCTAATTTTCGCATGTTTCTGTGGTGCTTTGGTGGGGTTTTGGGCAACAATTTCAAAAAAAATATTGCGGTCGCCATTTTGGATCCCCCCCACCTCATGGCAAATGGATGCGCCCTCCCAGCCTGGTACAGTCAGCAAAACCTGGCCATGCGATTGGTGGAATGGCTCCAAAACTTTGCATGGTCCACTCCCATGGGCGAGCCCATCATTGCAAATGCACAGGTGTAAAAAAATAAAATAAAATAAAATAAAATAAAATCAACGGAGACTTTTTTTGCAAGAAAAACCCACTGCTGCTACTGTAAAAATTCAAGCATTTAAAATAGCTAATTTTCGCATGTTTCTGTGGCGCTTTGGTGGGGTTTTGGGCAACGATTTCAAAAAAAAATTGCGGTCGCCATTTTGGATCCCCCGCACTGCATGGCAAATGGATGCGCCCTCCCAGCCCGGTACCAGCAGTGCAGCAGTAGCAATAGCCAAGGAGAGGGGGGCAGGGAACCCCCCCCCAAATAAAACACCCTTCTGGCCTGGTAGGTGCCCTCAGACAGTTTTTGCCTACTTTTAGGGCCGGGAATCGTTTTTTTTTTAACTTTTAAAAACTTTTTTTCTGTGCCGCTTGGCATTGCGCAATCGCCGCGATGCAAGTAATGAGCACGACAAATCAGACCAAATTGTTCGTTCGTCGGTTCAAGCTCGAATTCTGGTGGAGTAATTCCCGTTTCCGTTTCCGTAGAGTAACGGATACGAGTAACGGAAACGGAAACGGGAATACCGCTAAGTCGTGCCCATCTCTAATCCGTTGCATTATTATTTCCATGTAATGCAGCTGTTGGGTGACTGGCAGCTCTGTATGTACTCAAGACTGGGGAGCACATTATAATCTGTGTGAAACCTGAAACTGGCCAAATTGAACTGACTCTTCCAGCCTTCATTGTCCATTTTGGATCTTGCCTGAAACAAAAAAGCTAGGCTGTGATTCAGATGGATTCCACACACACACACACACATACGTCCTCTCACCCAGCATAATAAAGAGTCCTGAAGGATTCAAAGACTAGCACCCATTTGTGAGAATGTAGGTGTATAATTAAATTATTGCCCATCCTTCCTTTTGGATGATTATTTCAGTTTTTTTTATCAAAACTCTTATGATTTTATGCTTGTAAACTGTCCCTCGATGGGTCACATCATTTACGTAAATAAAACTTCTAATGCTTGTTTTAAAAACCTGACCCAAATTGTCATAAATCCAGAGAACAATCTAGAGGTCTTGGTACCAGAAGCTGTGTATTATGTGTATTATCCGTTCCCAAAACATTCTCATTCATAAAGTGAATTTGATCCCTTTTCTGATTCTCAACTCTAGTTTTCTCTTTCATAATTCATACATCTTTCATGTTCAGTTTAGGAAATGAAAGACAGAGAATCCCCCCTTCCATGCCCGCAAAGTGAAGGGCCATTAAATGACTTGATGGGACATATTTTCTACTGATAATGGGTCTTTATGCAATCTGTAGTTAGAAGCACATCATGAGGATAATATTCTTTTCCTACAATAAGTACAGACAGTATTTCTCATCAGTACAAGAGAGCAGGATAAAAAAGCCGTAAGTAGGGAGTCCCAGAAGGCCTGCAATAGAAATGATTGCATGAATTCATGGCATATACCAGTAGTGCTGAGGAAGTAAACGTATGCAGTAGGTTTTGGAATGAAAAGAAGGCTTTGATGGGGAGCCAAGCATAGGGCAGAACTGATATTGAATAGACTGGCATCCTTTATCCTGATGTAAATTGAAACTTTCACCACTTACAAGCATTGAGCCATTATAGTTGGGGGAGGGGATCATGGAAGTTGTGAGCAAACACATGTATAGGGCATTATCTTGGGGAAAGCTGAAACAGATACATATCAAACACTAAGCATGTCTCCAAAGTGAAGGACACCAGAGAAAGAGTAACGATCAGTTATTTATTAGGCTGTTAGCCACATCACCATAAAAGGTTCATAAAACAAACTGGAAAACGGTAGTAGCAGTGATGTTCTTCAGGGGAACTCATTGATTTAACATGTGCACAGCTGCACCCACATTTTCTTCTACTGCAAAAGACACCTCTGTAAGTCCTAGAGAGGACCTCACTGACCCGTGGTATTTCCTTATGGGAAAATTGGGCGGTCAATAAGTACAAATAATAAATAATAAATAATACTAAGTAAGGACAGGAAATTTAACTTCCCCTCACACACGCCACTGCCATTCTCATGGAGAAGAAAACTCTTGTTGGGATTAATGAAGCCTTCCATGCAAATATTGCTCTCTATGTTCTATCAATCCATCACCCTTGTGGCTTCTGTTTGAGGGTAAAAGGATGCACAGTGTTAAAACCCTGTGAAGTTTGCCTGGCATTTTTGCCTGTGTGCAACACAGATAAATAGAAAGAAAGTTGGTGAGAAACAAGCAATAGATATATGTGAGGGTAGGGTAGAGGGCACTTCTCATTCACATTTGGCTGTGGGATATTCCCCTATCCTATTGTATAAGTTATCCTTGGAATAAGTAGATGCAAATACATGTATCGAGGTTTTCTTTCCATTGGGAATGGCAGCTAAGGAGCTTCATGAAAAACAATGATCTTAAGGTAAAGTTTGAAGAAATAAATAAATGTGGCTCCCATATATGGGTTTTCCAGAGGATTTTGAGAACAGCTTTTTTAGTGGATGACTCAGTCAGTACCTATAGAATACTATGTTACCAAGCCATTCATCAATATATTTCCTATCTCTTTCACATAAATGTCTTGACTGCCAAAACACCTCCCTAATTGATTCCACAAAAGCATTGAGAGGAGAAGGTTGTGTTGTTTTTTGCTTTCAGCCACTTCCATTTCCTCACTTTGCAATACAAGTTGCGAGGAGACAGAAAGAGAGGGGGCTGGAAACCAGCCTGTCATTTTGAAAGGAAGATGAGGCATTAAAGTAAAACAACCCAGCATGAGAGAAGGTTGCTCTGAAATGGGACTCTGATGAATAAGCTGTTTCTCACAATGATTGTACCAACATACTGGCAGAATTTTTGTGTCTTTTGCTCTTGCCACATCAGGATGGCATCACATGGACTGATGCAGAGAGCACAATATCCTCCAGTTACATCTTGGAACTGCTAAAGAGCTCAAGTGGCAAGGCAGTAGAGCAGGTATGTCCAAAGTCAGGCCCAGGGGCCAAATGCGGCCCATTTTCAAATTCTGAGTGGCCCGCAGCCTGTTCTCCCCACCTGCTCAGCCTGGCATGCATCCCCGCCAGCTGGCCAATTCCCATACCAGTTGGAGATGTCAGCTTGCAGTTTTATGGTTTGCCTGCCCTCCTTGCCTCCCTCCATCCCCCCAGCTACCTGTCCAGCCTACCCGCCCCCGGCTCCATTGCTGCAGCTTCTTCTCCAAATCCTTGCATGTTATAGAGACTTGTCCAATGTCTGGCCCAGGGGCCAAAAGTGGCTGAATGGTTGGCCCCCACACATTTTCACCTCAACAAATCTGGCCCTCCTTGCAAAAAGTTTGGACACCCCTGCAGTAGAGGAACCTCTTGAATTAGTGAATGTATTAATGGAAACAGGGAATTGACTCTCCCCACCTGTACTTACAGTACATAAGGAACTGGTGAACTGCTCCCAATCTCCTTCTACCCTCGTTCTACCAGACAATAAATCATCATCAGCTGTTCGGATATGCTAACTTGAGACCTCTGGAGACTGTTCAAACCAGATTTGCAAGAGCCATTTTGGGCATTCCTACATGTGTCTCCAACACTTTACTTCATTTAGAGGTTGGGCTTATTCCCATTGAAGCACAAGCCAAATTCCTCATGGTTAAGTACTGGCTTAAGCTCATTTTCCTTTCAGAGGGCTTAACTCCCTTGCTTTTGACAGATACTTTTCAGTCTGAATGGAAAAAACATGTAATAAAAGTTATACATAAATTAGGTTATTCTCCTTATACCCTCCAAACATTGGGTTTTTGTAAAGCCATGAATGAGGTAAAATTACAAATCAGAGATATAGAACTGCAGAAACATGTTGCCCAGTTGGGGAAAATGGAATTTCTTAAGAAATCAGCATTTACTGCCTCCCCATATCTGGATAGGCTCATATCTCCTGTCTCCAGGAGGGCCTTTACTCTGGCTAGATTAAATGTCCTTCCCTCCAAGCTACTGGAGGGGAGGTTTCAAGGTTTACCTTTTTCTGATCGAAATTGCCCATGTGCCAATGACCAATTGGAATGTGTAGACATGTGTGCTTCTATTCTGCACCTATTATCAAGATCTACGCAAGGAGATTATCTCCCCAATTATAGGCAAATATCCTGGGAGGTCAATAGAATTCTATATACAGTTGCTCCTTTCTGATAACACTTACCAGGTAACTAGGCAAGTTGCCAAATTCTGTGCTGCTGCAATAAGGGTTCGTAAACAAATTTATAAAGAAACATAGTAGTTACTGATGACTCTTTTTATCGTAGCTAATGGCCACTTTTATTTCGGACCAGAATAAATTTTAAACTGTATTTTAAATTGTATTTAAAATTGTATTTACGATATATCTTGTAATAAGGCTTGATTCATGTGCTGTCTATTGGAATGCATATTTGAACATCCTTATTTTTATGATTTTATTTTTGGTTTTTGGTCGTTGACCGTAAATAAAAATTTCATTTCATCATCTTATTGTGACTTTGCTGTACCTTGTGGCTTAAACAATGATAGTATATTGATACTGCAGATTCCATGCAGATGCCCGATGGAACAACTGCCCACATGGCTTGATTCTGACGTCAAACCCCCCCCCATCTTATTTAAGCAGCAATTTGTTCTGGATTATCTCTAAGGGGTGCAGATTAGAATACACAAACAGTTGGGAATCATAGAGCATCTGGGCAATAACTTTAGCCTTGAATACCTGGATCGCTGATGGCACATGTTCCCACCTTTAGTATAAAAGAATCTGGTTAAAACAGTAGTACTTTTCCTAGCATTTGTTACTACGCGCTTAAGATGAGGTAGCCAAGTACTAGACGAAGGAAAAACAATGCCAAGGTATTTATAGCAGGTAACCTGCTCTACAGGATTTCCATTGATGGTCCAATTATGCTTAATTCTCCTTTTACTTGTTACCAGCACCTTAGTTTTAGACAGTGGAAACTGCAGGATATGTTCTTTTACACTGCCTGTTTTACAGGGAATTACATAAGGATATTCTATATCCATTTCTTCAAAAGTTCCCAGGGAGACCCATAGAATTTTATATTTCCCTGTTACTTTTGGACAGGGACCCTCATGTTATGACTGCAGTGGCCAAATTCTGTGTAGCAGCTATAGCTTGCCACAGGGCAATGACCATGAATGGCCTTTCAAATGGACCCATTCCTGTTCCCACTTCAATCTATGCCATACAGTGTTAAATTTAATGTTCCTATTAGGAGTATCACTATGGTGGATGTACGCTGGAATTTTAATCTCTTCATATTTTGTTGCTTATATCCTAAACTTGGTTAATGATTTATATAGAATTGTAATATTGAAATGACCCTGGGCAGATGACCTTGGTATTTTACAATTTTAATTAATTGTATTTATTCCAACTGTATTCCTATTAATTTTGTTATTATTTTGGTCAATAAATCTTTACATTACTCTCTCTCTCTCTCTCTCTCTCTCTCTCTCTCTCTCTCTCTCTCTCTCTCTCTCTCTCTCTCTGTGTGTGTGTGTGTGTGTGTGTGTGTGTGTGTGTGTGTGTGTGTGTGTGCATGGACACTTTTCCAAATTAAAACTAAAGGCTTGATTACATGGTTAGTGCTCTGGGGATGGGATGTGTAACTCTTTTTGTGGCAATCAGATGAGCTGACTGCTGGAGCAAACAAATCTATTCCGAGTATGCTTTTAACCATACCTTTTAAAAACTTTTTGGTACAAGTAGATGCACTCTAGTTTGGCCTGTTTCTAGCATGTGCAGTTGCTGGAAATGGACCAAAACTGTGCCTTGCAGTAATTAAATCTGCTAAGGCCCCTTCTGCAGTCAATATCATGTATTGTGAAGTGGCTTAATAATTTATTTATTTGCAGTATTTATTTCTAAGTATTTTTACCTTGCCTTTCATTGATGTGCTGAATCACTTAGATTATTTTTTTTAATACTTACCTTGTGTGAAGTGCTAAACAAACACACAGCTGCAGGCAGTTTCTGGATTGGTATTACACACATGGCCAATTCCTTTCTAAACATTTAATCTAAGCAATTCAGCACATCAGCAATGGTCAAGCAGAGACAACAATTTACATGTAAAGGAGAAGTTTAATCTGCCAATATCCTGAATTGACTCATTGAATAATATTGGAAATTGACAGCAGAATAAGCCAAATTAAAGAGTGTTGCTTGGCACCCACATGCTATTTGGATGTGAGTAGGGGCACAAAATGAACTTTTAGTTCCTTTCATTATTTGTTACTCATTTCATTACGGAATGAAACGAATAATGAACCTCAGAGTGGATTTAGAACGAAACAAACTGAACTGGAAAAAAATGGTTCATTTTGGTTCGTTTCATTAATGGCGGTGGAGATGTCTCCTATCTGGTGCTGGTCCTTCCTGGATGATCCAGTCTTCCTTGCTGCAGTGAGGGGGCAACCAGAAAAAAAAAAGCTGATTGCTACAGCTGGTAGGCGGTTGTGGTTGGCAACTTGGCAGTAGTAATAATAACAATAATAATAAATAAATAAAAATAAAATAAAATAAAATAAAAGATCCGGTGCATGGGCCCAGTATGGGCCCCGCGAGCACCGGGCCCAGTATGTGGGTCACAGAACCGGACCATGAGCCAGCAAAAAACAAAACAAAACAAAATCCAGCCCGCAGGCCCTGTACCGGCCTGCAAGCACCAGCCCCGGCCCACAGCCGGCAAAAGTGTTTTTAAAAACTAACCGGCCCATGCTACAGATGTAGCACGGGCCACATGGTCAGCAGAAAAAAAGTACAATCAAAATAAAATCAAAATAGATAAAATTAAATTTTAAAAAAGGAGCATGACCCGTCCCCTGGGGTGGCCGGGTTGGTACCCTAAAACAAATTTAAAAATATAAAAATTAAAACCAGCACTGACACGGCCCCAGGGGCCATGTGGTTGGCACTTGAAAAGCAAACAAAAATAAATAAATCAATCAAAAAATATTTTAAAAAAGGAATGCCGACCCAGCCTCAGGGGCGGCTGGATTGGCACCCTAAAATAAAATAAAAAATAAAAGACGCGCCAACCTGGCGCCAGGGGCCACGCAGTCGGCACTTGAAAAACAAACAAACAACCCCCCGAGGTGCTGGCCCCAAGCCAGAGCCTCAAAAATCCCCTGTCACAGGGGCCAGGATCGCCCCATCACTGCCACTGCCACCGCCACCACCACCACCTGGTAAGGATGATGTGATGAGTGATGACTGAAGAAGAAGAAGATGATGATGTGAATGATGAGGAGGATGCTGCCAGTCCAGTTTGTGCAGTTGTTGTCAACGTCTGTTTTTTATTTTTATTTTTATTTTGTTTTTTCCCGCCCGCGCGCTGTCAAATGGATTAAATCACGCAAAGCGGGGGGGGGGGACACAAATGACGATTCAAAATGAAATGAATATTTGAAAAAAATTGTTAAAAACAAAATGAACCAAACCAAACCCTAAAATGAACCTAACCAAAACGAATCACCATTTTTTCGGTTCGTGCCCATCTCTAGATGTGAGTATCATATCAAGTGGCACATTGCTGCTCCCCGGCCTTGACCAATCCTCCTCCAAAAGGACCCAAGTAATTTCAACCATACACAATTTCAAAATATATACTGCTTCATAGCTATTATTCAGTTGAGAGGCCATTCTAGGAAATAGCTGTGGTTTCTGACTTAACAAAAATGTTTGATTTTCATTGAATGACTTAAACTGCTACTACTATGTAACTGTTAACAGTATTGGAGCGTGTGCATTTACTTGCTTTTAATGTTATGGAAGGGCTAATTTATTATTTTATCCCTTTTAAAGCTAATTGTGATTTTATCTCTTAAATTCAAGACATTGAATACCTTTAGGCAGTCAGCCCATCTCATATTTCATCCTCCTCTTGTCCTGCTTCCCGCCTTTCCCAGCATTCATGTCTTTCCCAGAGAATCTTACATTTTTGTGATGTCCCCAAAGTAGGACATCTTCATCTTCATCATTTTAGCATCTGAAGATAACTCAGGTTTGATTTGTTCATGTTTCTGGCATCCCAGAGTCTTTGCAATGCTTTCCTCCAGCACCACATTTCAAGTTGAGCAATCTCCCCCCACAATTTTTTCGAAACTCTCATACCCAGCTCTGACACAAATTGTGGGACAAATAATAGTGTAGCCACACCTCCTCCAAGCTATCTTTTTTGACTTCGGGTTCTTCCCAGTCCTCAGTTGTTCTCCCTTTAAAACCTCAAGCTCATTCTTTCCCTCACCAGTCAGCCACATGTTCCTTGTACACCTCAGATGATACCAAGTTCTTGGCCTTGTCATGTGTTATGGGTTGTCTTTTGCCCCCCAGTGTCTGATCTCTCATAGTCCTCCCTGTACATCCTTTTCATACACTCATGAGTCATGACCAAATGCCTCTGCCCTCATCTCTGCTGGTGTTTCTCCTGAGGTGGGGGGGGTTAATTATGAATACAAGTGATTTGGTCATTGGGAATTATGGCTTTTGTTGTTGTTGAGAATATATTTTAAATATCAAAATATTTTAAATGGGTATCTATTGGTTATTTCATGTGCCCTGTATTAAAAACAAAGATGCAGATTAACCTCATTAGTCATGTCATGCCCTTTTGAGCTCTGTCCCTTAGGAATGAGGAACATTAACTGCCTGAACCATTGGGTTTCTCACCCCTCTTTTGGGAACAGGCCAAGGACTTGTTTTACGTTTATGTCTTTGGCTGAGGAGTAGGGGAAAAACTTTTGATATGGGATGATTAAAGAAGCTTTGATTATGTCTGGCGGCAACATTCAGCTTAATGTGTTTCTAAATTTCATCAGTGTAAAATGTTAAAGACGTACTAGTCTCATTTGCCTCACCCACTTGCTAAAAGGGGAAGGAAACAGAGCAAATAATATACTCAAATAAATGTCTGGTTTTTAAGAATAGCCTTACATTTTCAAAGCATAAAGATGATTGTAAGGGTCTGTCAATGAATGCACTGAACCTTAGGGCTTCCTCTGTCATTTCATTTGCTCCTTGCTTGTAGTTTACCTTGTCCAACAAGAAAACCTCTTTAGATTGGATTTATCTACAGCTTTACACTTTGTAGCTGTTCATTATGAAAGGAATCTAGGAGTCTTCACAGCTTGAATGATACTCCTGTTTGGGCTGCCATGGCAACCTGTCTGTGTATTAAAGTGTAGGGTCACGTGGGCTTGGTTTCCTAAGGCTAATTAATTCTACTAATTATTGCTTGATACTAGCCTCATAACATGTTGGTGACCTAGTGAAATCGACTGTGGAGAATGCTTTGCTTTTCTGTCATGGCTTTCTGACACAACTATGCAGAGAGATTAAAATCATTATTAGAAATGCATAAGATGTGCACAAAATAAATACCTCAATATGAAAACAGACTGGTCACAGAACCCCAAAGCTGTTCAACGAACACATTTAAATATTCTTTATTGCTTTCCCCCCATCATCTGTCTTTTTTATACCTGTCCTTGTGGGTGCATCTTAATACACCGAAATAATTTGAGTGTGTCATGAAGCTGAGAGCAATGTCATCAGGAGGCCAGGCTCCATTATGAGCCTGGATGTCTAGAAGGGTCACCCAAGATGGCATGGTCACAGCTGTCACACTAGACTTAGGTGCATCCACCATCTACAAGGGTAGCCACTGCATCAGCAGAAGGGAATGAATAGCAGTAATGGTGATGACGGCAACAGCTCTTCGGTAGCAGCAGTAGTTGAAGGTGACACTGAAGGAGACAATGGCAGTGACACCAAATGTACCTTTTGTTACTACTGTGCAGAAGGCAGCAGTGCTAAATCCCTGCTGAAATCTCCTTCCCTGGCTGGGCTGTGGTGGTGGCGGCTCTAGTGGTGGTGGTGGGGGCCTAGGCCAACCTCCCAGGCCCGCTTGCCCTGCGGTGGTGGCTCCGTCAGTGGCGGCTCTGTCAGCGGTGGCTCTGATGGCAGGGGGGATACTAGGCTGGCCTATTGGGCCCAATCACCCTCTCCAGCAAGCTTGTTGGGCTCCAGTAGCAGCGGTGGGCCTAGGCTAGCCTGCCAGGCCCACTCACCCTCTCTAGCTGGCTGGCTGGGCTCCGGCAGGGGCGGTGATGGAGGGACACCAGCAGGTAAGAGATCTGTTTTACAGAGAAATGAAATGGTTCATTTTAAACAAAAAAAAAAAACCACATCATTTTGTTTTGTCTCTAATGAAACACTGTTTCCCTGGTTCTGTTTGTTTCATTTCATTTTGTTACATAACAAATGGACATATCAGTGCTTCATTTTTAATTTGGTGCCCATCCCTAATCAAGATAGAAAGCAGCAATGACTTTATAGGGTTTTTAGTGGAATTGAAAAAAGAAAGTGCTAAAGCAGGACTGCACTTAAACATTAAAAAGACAAAAAATAATGACTACGGAAGAAATGTTAAAAATGAAGAAATTGAAATTGTTAAAGATTTTATATATTTCGGTTCCATCTTCATTTCAAATGGACACTCTTCTTCTTCTTCTTCTTCTTCTTCTTCTTCTTCTTCTTCTTCTTCTTCTTCTTCTTCTTCTTCTTCTTCTTCCTTTCCCACAGGTGCAGGGTCTACTTTTCAGTTCCTGAAATGTCATTTTGCCCAAATGACTGAATCTTCAGGTTGCAAGCCAACAATTTTCATGTCTTTATTGACACCGTTCTGCCATGTCATAGTACAATCAAGCCTTAATTAACTCTGGAGGCGATTTTTTAAAGAAACTGAACCTATCCTATTTAGATATATCATGAGAAGGCACAATTCTCTGGAAAAACAATTAAACCTGTAGGGGATGGAGATAGAAGGAAAAGAAGAAGACCAAATCCATAGAGAGACTCCATCAAGGAACCCGGCCTTGAATTTACAAGGAGATCACTCATTCATAGGATCATCCATTGCAGGCAAAATGACTGCATGTAAAAACAATAGCTTGTTAAAATAGGTTATAATTAATTCAATTATGCTAAAAAATGTCAGTGAAGGTGGTTCAATTCACGAACATTAGGAAAGATAGAAAGCCAGCAGTAAGAGCTATTGAAATGATAGAGAGACACACAAAGAGTTATGGGGTGGCGCAGAGGGGATCCCAAAGGAATATCCATAGCAAACTATCTATTAATCCTTTCCACAATGTATGAATAATTGAATACATTAAATACTGTATATGAATCTCTGAAATATCAAAATGAATGCCAAAATTCAGAAGTTTTGTTTTATGGAGCAGAACACGGAATGCATTAACAGATTAAACATCATTGCTTTAATATGATTTAATATTAAACTCATCCCATGCACAATTTGATCAGAATATTACTAACAACAGCAGCAGGCACAATTACACCACCTGCAGCAACAGGTGCCTTCTGGGTTTTAAGGGGCAATTTAACCATTCACCGTGGTTGTGAGTTTTTCAGGCTGTTTGGCTGTGTTCTGGAAGTATTTCTTCCTGAAATTTCACCAGACTCTTTGGCTGGCATCTTCAAAGGGCTAGGAGCTCAGGGAACTAGGAGCTCTCTCTGTTCTGGGGTACAGAGTTAGTGAGTTTGGTCTTTTTTAAGTTGGAAAGAGGAAACATACCCTATGAAGCAAAATAGGTGTTAGACACTGTATTGTGATGAAGGGATTAAGGAGTTTCAATGCAATCAGGGGTAACAACAATCCTTGATGGGTGTCAAGTGTTCTACTGTGTCAACTGATCACTTTTGTTTGTGACTGGGTGGGAATCATTCAGCTTTGACCTTCTGCACTCTGCAATTTTTAGTACTGGAAGCCAGGCTTTGTTGATTTTTAGATTTTCTTCTTTTTGGTTGAAACTGTGCTTATGTTTGTGGATTTCAGTGGATTTCCTGTGTAATCTGACATAGTGATTGGTAGTGTTGTCCAGTACCTCTGTGTCCTGGAAGAGGATTTCATGTCCAGCTTGTTTCAGGGTGTGTTCAGCTATTGCTGATTTTTCTGGGTTTTTGTTTTTTTTAGTCTGCAGTGTTCTTTCATGTTCTTTGATTCTGGTCCGGATGCTGCACTTGGTGGTCCCAATATATACCTGGCCACAACTGCAAGGTATCCGGTATGCTCCTGCAGTGGCTAGTGGGTTCCTTTTGTCCTTTGCTGACTGTAGCATCTGTTGTATTTTTGTGGTGGGTCTAAACACTGTTAGTAGGTTGTTGTTTTTCAACACTTTGTCCATGTGGTCTGTGACTCCTTTTATGTATAGCAGAAATACTTTGTTGGAGGCTGTTTTTCTTCTTCAGTTTGGTGGGTTTTTTTGTTTTGTTTGATGGCTCTTTTGATTTCATTCTTGGAATAGCCATTTGCCTGTAGGGCCCAATACAGGTGACTGAGTTCAATGTGTTCCTACGGGAAGATGGGCGGGGTTTAAATCTAATAATAAATAAAATAAAATAAATAAATTTTGGAATTCAGCTTCACAGTTTCAGTGTGCAATAGGGATGGGCACGAAACAGAAAAAAATGTGTTTTGTTTCATTCAATTTCTTTCCCCCGCATTTCATTTCGTATCATTTCATATGAATTTTTACCAAAAAAATGTACAAAATGAAATGTTAAACAAAATGCATTGTTACCTTTTGGGGGTCCAGCGGTGGTGGCAGGCCTAGGTTGGCCTGCTGGGCCTGCTCTCACCCTTTCCTCTCCTGCATCGGTGACAGCAAGGTCTCCCATTTGGTCCATTTGCCCTCTTGTTTTCAGTGGTGGTGGCCTCCCACCGGGCCTGCTAGCCCTTTCCTCTTTGGCCACAGTGGCGGCTCTTCAGCAGCAGCAGCAGCGGGAAGGCCTCCTGCTGGGCCCGCTCACCCTCTCCAGCCGCAGTCGCAGCTCTTCAGTGGTGGGGGGTGGAGGTGACAGGGCCTCCGAGCCCAGCAGGTGATGTAGCTGTTTTACAGATGAGACAAAACAGTTCATTTACACTTAAAAACAAACACTGTTTCATTTTATTTCTAATGAAATGCTGCTTCCTCGTTTCATTTTGTTTTGTTACATTTAGTTACATAATGAAGTGACAAAACAGCATTTCATTTTTCATATCATGCCTATCCCTTGTTTGCACCATATACAAGAGTTTTGATTATGCCTCTTTTTGTTGTGGGTGGTGGCTGGAATTATTATGTAGGTACCGATCTGAGTGGGTCAATTTTCTGTAGACCCTGTGTCCTGATTGGAGGTCCAGTTTGTGTATGACCAAGACATCTAAGAATGGAAATTTCCCTTCTATTTCCTTTTCCATGGTGAATTGTATGTTTGGGTGGATATTGTTCAGGTAGTTTAGAAATTCTTCCAGTTTATCTTCACCACGGCTCCAAATTTCGAATGTGTCATCCACATATTGGAACCAGACTGTGGGTGCAAAGGGTGCCATATCCAGAGCTTATTTTTCAAAATGTTCCATGTAAAACTATAGGGTGCTGATCTTATCTATGAAATGTCCTGAGTCCTTGGTGTGGGATGAGGTCTGTCCAATGTGGGTCTGTAGGAAGGTGGCTAGGTGTTTTGCTAATTCATATGTTGGGGAGTCAGTGGTGCTAATAATGGTCCTGACTGGGGTTGAGACTTTGTGGATTTTTGGGAGTCCATATATTCTTGGTGAAATTCCATCATGCAAATTTGTGGAATGACATTAGGGTGGAGGGGGGAACTCCTGACCAGCATATTTGTTTATTTTGTGATTTTGTTAGTGGTAACCTGCTTTAGTTTTCTGTAGGTGGTGGGGTCTAGAAGCTGTCTGATTTTTTCCCCTTGTATTCTTCTGTTTGCACGATTACTGTGGCATTGCCTTTACCTGCTGGGAGGATGATGATGTCTGGATTCACATTCAGGGACTTGATGGCATTTCTCTCTTTTCTTGTTATGTTGCTATTTGGGGGTTTTGCTTTTCGTAGGATCCTCTTCTTATTTCCTCTCCTTCTTATCCCAGAAGATGATATATGGCTGATTCCACATTTGCAATGATGTCTTCCACTGGAATCAAAAATCTTCCACCATGGATCAAAAATGCAGCCTCTCAGTGGCAAAACTAATTGTCATAAATAAGACATTTTCAATCAGCTTAGAGAAGGCCACTGGGGGAGGAGGAAAGGTTTGAAAACAAATGACATGACAAATTACCAGACAAGGCACAATAAAAACCTCTCTATGGACAGCCTTTGCCACGGTGATTGAAGAGAATGAAAAATTAATGATATCTCAGTGGTCTGTCAGAAGAAGAAAATGCTTATCTGACAGACTAGGAGTTGGGTAGCTTTGTGATTAAAAGTACTAAAGTTAATTATCAAATGCAGAGAAGTACGATTCTAGCATAAATATTCAAAGTGTATTTATTTCCAAAGGTTTCTTCATTAGAAATTTGTGAAGCATTAAGAAATCAGCATCGTAAAGGAAAAGGCAGAGAATATCTGGCATTCCTGCTGTTGCTTGACAGCAGTGCCTATTAGCTCTAGCTTGTGCATGCCATGGTGAGGGATCATGGTAGTCCAACAGCATCTAGAGAACTGCTCTTCCCCCTTTTGTATTTATCAAATCTGGATTACACAATGGACTTTCTGACAGCTGACCAAGGATGATAGGCTCGGCTCCCCTACACTATGAAAATGACTTGCATATCCAAGAGCGGGGAAGGGGCTTAGCCCATCCTTTCCTATTTCAGCACCCCGTGTAAAGCAAACCATGAGGCAAGGCTCCTGCTTGTATTATCTTCACCTGTGTCAAAGCTAGGCTGCAGTGGGTTTCTCCAGTTGAGGCTCTATGTGTTGGGAACTTTGGACTCCCGTTCTCCATAACAAGGTTGAGGAAGAGGCAGTGATTGATGTGCTTCTTCCCTTCCTGTTTGGGCAGTCTCCTCTGCACCAATACCCCAGTCTAAGAGTTGAATTTGGACTCTTTCTTCTTCTTCCCTCTCTACCGGGATTTCAGGTTGCAGATGCTGCTTATAAACAGCACACCTTGCTTGGTTTTTACAGGCCTCATGTCTGAACTTCCTGCTCTACCTTCTATTCTGACAGCATCTCCCCTCCTGCCTCCACTACTTCCCTGATATCTCCCAACTCCCAGGGGCCCTCTTCCCCTTTTCCTTTTGGGGTTCTCTTTTCCCTTCTCTTCTATGGCCTCTCTGAATTTTCTTGGGTCCTGGGTGAGATGGCCTGCCAACAGGGGTAGCCTTGCTGTTGTTCTCTGCTTCAGTTTGTCCTAAATGTCTTGGGAATACTGTAGTGTCTGAAGAGCTTCCTGCTTCTACATAAAATACTTGTTTGGATATAAGGATTTACATCATACAAGGCTACCAAGAAAGTTTTTAGGGCAGACTTGAGGTCTGCCACTGCTTTCACCAAGCATTTCTATTCTCACTTTCAAGAAAATTGGCGGGCGGGGGGGGGGGAGAGACCTTTGCTGAGCTACAGAACAGAGTTGTCTTATATATGAGAAGAAGAAAAACAGTGCTTTCTTATTTGGCACACAAGTATGAGACCACTTCCTTGTGCTGTGGAATATGTTGTTATTTCATTGTGCTCCAATTGCATGTCAGATGTAAAAGGATTTGAGCATTATGTACACCCTGTGAAAGGCTGAAGACCCTTCCTTGTACACTGAATAAGAAACCTGATCTCTTGAGAGAGTAATGTTCACCACCACCACCCAGCAGTGACCCAGTTCCAAAATGCTGTCTCCTCATTTGCCTTTGTGGCTGAAGATAATGAAGGTAGCAGTCTCAACCTGTGCTATTCCTCAAAAAGGGGTATCATCTGATATAGGTTATTCTAGTGCTGAACTTTTTCTACAGGCTTTAGCAGAGCATTGCAATCTTTCTGAATAACTAGTTGAATTTCACAGCTCAATTTTACATGCAATGAAATCAAAGGTGGGTTTTGAAACAACAGAGAAACAAATAGAAAGGCTTCTATACTGTGAGACCAATCTCGTCTAGACCAACCAGAGCTTCTCTGGACCTCTCTCTCAGAGTGCCAACACCGAGAGAGGCCCGTAGGGCCTCGACCCGGAACTGGACCTTCTCGGTGGTAGGCCCGGCTTATTGGAACAAGCTGCCGGCAGAGATCTGGCAGGCGGAGTCGTTGCTGGCCTTCAGAAGGGCCTTGAAGACATGGCTCTTTAGGCAATGTTTTGGGACCCTCTGAGCACACACCCCCTTTTTTTTCCTGCTGGCATTAGTCTTTCCAGTTTCTTGCCGAATTGAATTCTGACCAGATTTGGCCAGTACTTTTAGCACTTTCTAGTACTTTTACATGGTATCTGGTTGGTTGATGTGTTTTGTTAGATTTTAATGTTCATTCTTGTTGGGGCTTGATTGTGATTGTGTTGGGTAGTCACTGTGGGGCGACACATCTGTACACCACCCAGAGTTCCCTTTGGGAAAATTGGGCGGTTTATAAGTGTAAGAAATAAATAAATAAATAATATACTGTGAGAAATATCAGGGTTTTTTTACCATCTGAGGGAATGCAGAAATGAAATATTCAATACCAAATATATGGGTTCATTATATGTGTTGTGAGATTTATAGAATGGAACAAAGAGTGCTTTTTCTTAATGCTTGGTTCCTGATTATCTTGGTACACTGTCACTAAAATCCTGGGGACATGCCATAGCACTAAACTCTACCCCCTACCGTCCAGTAGACAGCAGCACAAAAAGTCAGTCAAGGGTTGTAGCATGAGAAGAAAGTATAAGACCCTGGAGAAAGGAGGGAAAGTCCTGTAGAAAGCAAGATGAGAAGAACATGGTTTGGAAAAATTGTAAAATTCCAATTGGTATCGAATCTAGTCCTTAAAAATCAAACTCTTTTCCTGGACAAAATGTAAGGTGAAATCATACATCACAGATCCAGCTTGCACAATTAAAATATAAATACTATTTTAGGGGAACATTTGATCTTTTGATTCCCCAGGAAATGTTTTGAAGCAGTGATCTCCCTTGGTTTATCCCATCCTTTCTAACTTGGGCTGAATTCTTAATCTCTCTTCATCATGTTATAAAGTGAGATAGGAAGTCACATTTTAAGGTTCCCATAAAAATATATGAATGGATTGTGTCAAAGACATTGGGTGGTTTAATAGCATGGAAAGAGCAGGTCAGCCATAACATAAAGAGGACGATGATCTTGTGACTTCCATTCTCACCTTCATGGTAAATGCCGTGAAGAAAGATTCAATGTGCACATTTTAAAAAAACAAAACAAAGCAAATATCTCATTCAGCTATTTTTATTTTAAAAGAGAATCCAGTGCTGGATTGGTTTCTGCTATAAAACTATCATTCGATGGGTTACCATGCATGATTGCATTGATTGATCTCATAAGAACACCAGTGTTTCTATGCTAGTTTCCATCCCTCATAATGGATTTTTTGTGTGTGTTCTTGGTAGCTTTATTGTTACTTTTTAATGTTGTAAGATGCCTCTTCTAATTCCCTGTTCTTAACTTGAATATGTTTTGAATGTTCTGGGCTGTATATTGTCCTTCATTATTGTAAGCCACCTTGGGTCCTTTTCTAAGGAGAAAGGTGGGGTAAAAATATTCAAAATAAATAAATAAATAAAGTATATGCTTTGAACACATTGTGGGACTGAAGCTTTTTTTCAGGGAGAGGGACTGGAAACACTTGCATATTTAATGGCTGCATAATATGTCTTGTAAGTGCAATTTTTCTCCTGTATTCACCCATGAGGAATTTTCTCCTCAGTTTAGAAAAAGCCAACATCTTAGAGAAGGTTGCAGGGTCTGTCTTGAGATAGTAATTAGCAAAGTATCAGTGAATAGATATATCTGCTTCAGAAGGCCAAAGGCTGCAGTTATTGGTACAGTTTCCCCCCTGTCCTCTTAAAGAATGGCTGTCAAAATGTAGATTTCAAAGGGCTTATAAAAACAGTGGAAGGTGTGAATATTTCTTTCAGCTGTAAAATGAAGTCCAAGTGTTCCTTTGAAGCTCCATTTCACAGTGTATAGGAAATGGATTTTCTGACAAAACGGAACATCAGACTCAGGGTGACTAGGTGAAGGCTCTTCCTGCTGATTAGCAAGATTACTCAGGCTACCATGAGGAGAACAGCAGTTAAAAAACAGGACCACCATTTCACTGCTCCCTTCAGAGAGGTCAAGGGTAGGTAAGGCATTTGAGGATGATGGAGAAAAGAGTCTGAATTGCATGAATTTTTTTTTGGGGGGGGGGGAGGCTGCTCAAGACAGGGCAAACACAGGACTGCCCAAACTACTCACTGTCCTGAGCTGACGAGCCCGTGAGAAAGTTTGGGTGCCTGAAGTTTATTTGGCCACTATCAGTGCGTTGTCTGGCCTAGAAAAGGGCCACATGGACCTAAGCAGCGTGTCTTCTTCCCTGCCAGATCTTGAGTTCTAGAATTGAACCCATAGCAAGAACCTTTGGGCAACAAGTTCTGAGGGGTCTCATGTGTTGGCCCTGCTCATCAAACCTGCTGCTGTGTGAGCTTCTGAAATCTCTTCCCATTCTGTCTTGCAAGGGGACACCTGTTGGCAAAACCTACCCATTAAATGTCCATATCCCCATATGCACCCTTGTTGGGTAGATTTTGCCATCTTATGCCATGTTTTGTTTTCATTGTCTTTTCTTACAAGCTGATGGAGGCCATGCCCAGGGTCCCTAACATGTGCCATTATGGTATTCTAAAAAACCCTCCACACACATACACATACACACCTACACCACACAGTGTCATGTTCTGTGTAAGATGTCTCTTGCAATCTTTTCAGGGCATTCTGTTCTTTAGATTTCACTCTTCATATCTTAAAGCATCCTCTTCCTCAGTGATATAAGCCGGTATGTTGGACAGTTCAGGGGCTAGACACACATGCATCAATTTTATAGGAAAAAGGGACACCTTTGAAGATGTTATGTTGCTGTGATTCAGAATAGGATGCAACCCAGGAAAAGGAAGTATCTATGTAAGCCAATCTAATTTCCTGAAACAGTTATCAATTTTGCATCAGCATGTTTTCATTCCTTGCCACACGTAAGAATGCAATACATGGCTTTTTTCCTAGCTGGTGATCACACAGCATACTGGGAGTCTGTCAGAATAAAGTTCATAGGTCTCACTAAGGTCCCTTTGGGGAGAAAGGCAGCATAAAATAAAGTTTTTATTATTATTATTATTATTATTATTATTATTATTATTATTATATTATTATTATTATTATTATTATTATTATTATTATTATTATTATTATTATTATTATTATTATTATCATCTGAGTGTATTTAAGCTAATTCATATGCATTGACAGTATAGAAAACTGAATGTCCCTGTCAGAGAAGGAGAGACCCTTCTTCGCCTCCCCCATTGTTCCCTCAGGATCTCCCCCCCCCCTTGCTGGGGTGGTGGTGGTGAAACATGGTTGGGAGGGAGGACAGGGTGCAAAAACGGACTTAGTCCTGGGGAGCTCCAAACTCTAGCTACACCACTGGGGGCAGAATGAGCAGTAGAGCAATGGAACCAATTACCTCGAGAAGTGCACTGCTGAGTGCTCCAATACTGGAGACTAGGCGAGAGCCCCTTGCACCCTTTCCCCTTGGTGCTGAGCCTCTGCCAGGGTCTGAAGGCAGCCCACAGATATAGGCAGGGCACCCCCACATCCCCACCCCTCTTGCTGCAACACTCATCATCTGGGACGCTCATCATCATCATCATTGCTGCCACCTTCAGCTTTTCAGCTTGGCGGCATCAAGTCCCAGACTTCCCAGAGCTTGCTGATGAAGACAGAGGACAAAGGGAGTGGGGGTTTAATCCCAGATACAAGGCTGCAAACAGGTCACCCCCGGGCTGTTGGTGCATCCACAGAGCTCCGTGAGCTGGCTACAGAGCCCGAGTGTGCTGCAGCCCCTGTGGCCAAGTTAAGTTAAGCCACTGCCGCTCCTCTTCCCCACTTGGCTTTGGTGGGTGTGACACCTTGTTATGAGGGAGCCAAGAGGGGGTGCAAAAGCTGACTTTGTCCCCAGGCACTGAAAACAGTAGCTACGCCTCTGTTAGCAGAGTGCCAGGGTTCTTCTTCTTCCGTTTCAATCCAATCTGGGCAGGAGCAACCATGCCTGCATGGGGAGAATCTTGAGCCAAGCTTCTTGTTGGAGTTGTTAGCTGCCTGAGCAGGGGTGGGGATTGGCTGGCCCCTTAGTATGAAGGATTTAAAAAAGGGCTTTGGACCCATTTCTAGTTACAACAGAAAAGCCTTTCAAATCTGAGTTTGATGACCAATTCGCTTTTCTCACTATTTGACAGATAGAAGGGACGTCTTTTGGTATGTGAAGATAATTGTAGCAATCCCCTCCTCTCAGGGGCTGCCCGGATGCCTCAGGAATGCCAACATGTAGGACCTGCCCACAGGAATGCCAACCTGCTTCCCTTCTTCTGTAATTAAACAGGCTACACATTGCCCCCCCCCCCACACACACACTGCCAGCGAGCTGGGCACTCATTTTACCAACCTCAGAAGGACAGATAGCTGAGTGGACCATGAGCCTGCTACCTGGAACTGAACCCCACACCATGAGCAGAGTTATAGCTGCAATACAGCATTTTAACCACTATGCAATGAGGCTCTGTAAGAGGGGGAGATCTAACCCAAACACCTCCTTCTATCCACTTTGGACCTGTACCATAGCTATATGAAATTCCTTGTTGAGTGCATTGTTCTAAACCGCCTATTATGCGCAGTTTAGAACAATGAATAAAACATATGCTAGTAAACTACAAATGAACAACAATAATTTTAAAACCTTTCACCAAAAACATTAAAAAAAACACTTAACAAAAGCATGGTGGCTCAGTGGACTAGAGCGCTGAGCTACAAAGTCGGCAGCTCCGCAGTTCAAATCCCGGGTGCCGCGCAGTGGAGCAAGCTACCGCTGTTAAGTCCAGTTCCTGCCAACCTAGCAGTTTGAAAGCATGTAAATGCAAGTAGATAAATAGGTACTGCTGTAAAAAGCAGGAAGGTAAACAGTGTTCCATGCAGCCATGCCAGCCACATGGCCACGGACTTGCACAACACTGCTCTGTGGCTTGAAAATGGAGATGAACACCGCCCCTAGAGTCGGACATGACTAGCATGCATGTGTGAGGGGAACCTTTACCTTTACCTTTTTAAGTGGCATCAGAAGCAAATTATCTATAAGATGTGAAAACAAATCCCACTGAACTCAATAGCATTTACTTCTTAGAACAGTATACTGTTATAAGGTTGCAAGTTTACTAAGGAAAAAGTCCATTGTGGTCAGTGGAAGTTATGTCTGGATGAACATGCTCAGGAATGCGCTGTTAAAGGGTTTGAGGTTGGAACAATTTCTTTTTAAGATGCCCTGCATTGGGCTAACATTTTGTTCTTGGTTTTTTAAAGCCTGAGAAAAACTACTGCTACTGAATTCAGCTTGGCCAAGCTTCCAGTAGATATCTAGTTTCTGAATGAATGGAAGGAGGGGTAAAATCCTTAAGACAACCTACTTGTAATAGGTACTTAGGTGCCACCTGCTGTTCAGGTCAAACCTTTTTTAAGAAGAGATAGATAACAGGTTGTAAAAACAAATTACAGTACTTACTTGTCATCGAAGGTTATGCATTGCCCATAGGATAGTACCACTGTTGCTTCTTTGAAAAATAAATTTCCAGCTATATATTAAACAATGCTATCTACCAGCTGTAAAGTTTGTGTCAGCAGTATTTTGCGATTCTTCTATTTTTGTTTGAAATATCTTTGTGAAAGAGTTAAATATTCTTATTTTATAGAGCTTTCACCTTCTGTGCACATGATCCATCCTTGTGCAGCTTTGGTGTCAACACAGTCTTTGATAAAGTTTGAGGGTGTTTCTGCAGAGTATTTTTAGAATCACTGCTTACTTCCCCCCCCCCATGGTGAAAGAACACACGAGACAACTTAATGGGGTTATAACCTCAGACCACACTTTATTAACCATAACACATTCAACTCATTTCAACGAACAACTCTGGAAGGGCCTGCCACCACGCAGGTTAGAGTCGGTATGCTGGGGTCTCCCGGGACCCCTTCCAACTCGAGAGCCTATGGGCAAGTCACGCCCCATGGGGATCTGTTGGTTTAGCAGTTGCCCAGGGCCGGCAAATTCCCTCCCCCTGCTCGGATTGTCGGTGCGTTGTGCTCACACACCTAGACCCAGGCAAGGCCTCCTAGCACATCCTTCTTAGCCACTTTGATCTCCCAATCCGCAGTCAGCATGATTAGGATGGGCCCAGAGGGCATATTAGAATTTCCTCACCGGCTCTAACCCCTCAACACAACTGCTAGTGTGATCATGCAAATATTCAACAGGCCTAATTACCACACCCCCAAATACCAGCACGGGATAGGCGAAAAATCCCCCCTCCAAAGGCCAATATGGAGAGGGTAAAAAATTCCTATCCAGCCCAAACTGCGGCCAGTCAGACTCGTGCTAGCACTAAATAAAGCGGTGGGCGGGCAGGGGACACACTGAAGTGAAGAGGCTTTGGCCTGGGCGGGTGAGCCCTTATATAGACTCGCCCCGCCCAGGCAGCAAGATCTCGCCCGAACCCCCATTTCACGTTACTTCGTGTGGGGGTGGGCAAAGGAGCTCCGGGGCCGCACTGGCAGCCGTGGAGCCAGCAGAATCTCAAGGCCTCAGATCATCTATTGCAGTGGTGGCTAAATGTTGACCCTCCAGATGTTTTGTACCACAACTCCCACAGTTCTTTGTTAACTGACTTGGAATTCTGGGAGTTGTGGTCTAAAACATCTGGAGGGCCAACGTTTGGCCACCACTGCTCTATTATATCAGACAGTGAGCTTTAACAACTTACGGCCTCTGGTGTGGATACCTGCCCTCATATGCCTCAAACATGTGCATCCAGTCTATTTAGAAATGCTTGGCTGAATATCAACTACAATGTTGTTTACTACCAGTAAGTTTGGAATGGGACCAGCAAAGCTGGGGAAGTAGAATGGATCAATCAAGTTTTCTACTAAGGCAAATCAAACACTGTTATACCCCCCCCCCCAAAGTAGTCAGAAAGTTGGAAAGTTATTTAACATCTACTACAGGAATTTTAGTTCCATAGGCATTAGCACTGGATTTCCAGTATGGTGCTGTGGACAGATCGAAGGACTAGGACTCTGAAAAATGGAGTTTGAATCCCAACATGGTCATAGAAACCCACTGTGTGAATGGAACTGGCAAAACTCCTCCTTAAATATCTCAACTTGAAAGCCCTTGTAGGGGCACTATAGATAAGTCATTTCCAACTTGACAGCACAGAACACAAAAAAGCAAAGTTCTGCTTATACACACATCACTGTTAGCATTAATGAGAAAAGATGAGTGGAAAATGAACTTTATTATCTAGTTTTTTATGTATCTTACAAATTGTAGTATTGTTTCCATGTGGAATTATATTGTTCTCCCCTGGTGTTCAATTTGAATTTGAATAGTGTACCGATGACTGAGCCCATGGAACCCTAATGCTGAAAATCCTAAAGTTAAATGCAAGTAGATGCTGAAACACCAACTTCTATTATTGTTGTTGTTACTGTTATATTACACGTTTTAATATCTCATCGTGTGAGGAGGCCAACCAAATGGTCACATATAAAAATTAGGAGTCAAGTCTTAAGAATGTGAAAGTGAAACTATGTAATTGCAAAATCATTATTTTAAAAAAATCAGGAAGCAAACTAGAACCTATTCACAATTGTTTTAAATTTGGTATCAAACATTTTAGAATTACTCCAGTTGCTGAAATTTGTAAGGGTAGAAGATGACTCAATCTTGTTTCCATATTTTTAAAAAATTCTTCATTTAATGGTGTATTTTCTTTTCTTTTTGGATTAGTTGCTATGGTGTATGATTTATTTATTTATTTATTTATTTATTTATCTATTTATCTATTTATTTATTTAGTATTTGTAGACTGCCCAATTTTCCTGAAGGATCCCTGGGCGGTTAACAAAAAAACATAAGGCAAATAAAATTTGTATCTTCATTTTAGCTTCATTTTAGTTTATTGTTGTTAATTTATGTACATTTTGTTTTATTATGCTCCTTGTATTTTTTTAAATGTATTCCTTTGTTGGCTTGTCCTGTGATTCCATGTTGTCAACCGCCCAGAGTAGCCCTATAAAAGTCAAGTAAATCACAAACCACTAAAACAGTAAAAATTAGAGATGAGCACGAAGCGCCAAAATGGCATTTAGTGGTCGTTATTTGGGCCCTGGGGCCCATTTCGTTTCCGTTTCTTTGTTTTTCGGGTGCAGCTGCAGCTGCAGGGAGCCTTCCCAGGGCCAGGCACCACCGGAGCCGGTTGCATGCAGGCTGGGAGAGCATTCCCGCAGCTGTGGGGAGCCCTCCCAAGGCCAGGGCAAGCCTTCTGAGAGAGCCATCCCGCAGCCAAGGGGAGCCCTCCCAGGGCTGGGCGCCGCTGGAGCTGGTGGCAAACCTGCCAGCAAGATAGCAATCCTGTGGCCATGGGGAGTCCTCCCGGAGCCGGGTGCTGCTCTGGTCACCACCCCCAGAACACTGCCAAGCGCCGCCCTCCCTTGGGCCCCCTCCCCAAGGACTGATCCACTGCGCCGTCTGCCAGCCCTGTTGGGTCACTACCCCCGGAGCCCCGCACAGCGTCACCTTAACTGGGGCCCTTCTCCCTGGGAACGTCTCCACCCCGGGAGCTGCCGCCCCAGCGGGGAGGAGACAAAGAGCCTCCACCAGGCCCACCACCCTCTCACCGCCCTCTGCTGCTCCATTATTCATTGTGCGAGCAGCGTGACGGCAATAACGGAAATGAACAGAAACAAAGAAAATTTTCTTGGTTCTGTTTGGTTCGAGCCTGCCTCATCGCAACAGTTGTTATTCATACCATTACGTAATGGAACGAATAACGGAGAACGGTAATGAAAAAATGGTTGTTTCTTGCCCATCTCTAGTAAAAATGTATAAGATGGTGGCAAAATAAGTCAAAGGTTGAACAAAAAATAACCAAGAAGAAAACAAATGTTATTCATACAGAAATATAATATTCAGCTTATGAAGATCAACTGTTTAATCCATAATAACTTAAGTATCCGAGTATAATATTGTTGTTTTGTTCTCTAAAACCAGAGTGACTGGAATATCTACTATGAAAGAAATATGTGAGTAATTTAAAAGATTTAGCCTGCTGGTGAAAGGTATCTCTTTCACTTAGTTATGCCTATACATATAATCTATTGATACTAGCTAAGGGCACCCAGCTATATTTATTTATTATTTATTTATTATTAGGCTTATATACCGCCCGTCTTCCTGGGAGGAACTCCGGGCGGTTTACAACAAGGGGGCAGCAAAACGACAGATTAAAAATAACAGCGAATTAACTAGCTAAATAATAAAACAACACGAAGCAAAACAAAACAGAACAAAAGGACCAAGGATGCAGATGGCGGGAAAAAAAAACTTTATTAGAGTCACCCAAATGCCTCCCGGAAGAGGAGAGTTTTCAGTGCCTTCCGGAAGGCAGGCAGGGACTCTGCTAGGCGCACTTCTGCTGGGAGATGATTCCACAGGGTCGAGCCAGCCACAGAGAAGGCTCGGGTATGGGTGGAAGTTCTCTAAGCCTCCCTGGGCGTGGCCATGCGCAGCATGTGCGCCCGCGACAACCTGGTCGGACGGGCCGAAGTTGACCGCTGGTCGATCCGCTGTGTCAGGTAGTCAGGTCCTAGGCCATGGAGGGTTTTGTAAATCAAGACCAGGACCTTGAATCTGATTCGGGCTGCAACAGGCAGCCAATGCAAGCGAGCCAGAACTGGGGTGATGTGCTCAAATCGACGCACACCCACCACCAGTCTGGCCGCCGCATTTTGGACCCGCTGCAGTCACCGAATGAGAGTCAAGGGCAACCCCATGTAGAGCGCGTTACAATAGTCCAGTCTCGAGATCACAAGTACTTGCACCACAGTCCTGAGGGAATCCCCATCCAGGTACGGACGAATCTGGGCGATTCGGCGAAGGTGGAAAAAGGCAGCCCTGGACACGGCGGACACCTGGGCCTCCATGGTGAGCGCCGGGTCCAGGACTACGCCCAGATTCCGGACGGAGTCCGATGGCCTGAGGGAAACGCCCTCTAAGATGGGAAACGGGCCACCGTAGCTGGATGGGGAAGCCCCAAAGAACATAACCTCAGTCTTATCGGGGTTGAGTTTGAGCCTGTTGGCCCTGGTCCATTCCATGACCGTGCCCAGGCACTGATCGAGGGTCCGGACAGCCTCATCTGCAGTGGTAGAAAAGGAGACATAGAGCTGCGTGTCATCAGCGTACTGGTGACAGCAAACTCCATGTCTCCTAATGACCTCAGCCAGCGGCCTAATATAGATGTTGAACAGCATGGGAGAGAGAGACGACCCCTGTGGAACCCCGCAAGGAAGTATCCAAGGGGCCGACAACTCACCCCCATGCTGAACCTGCTGGGGACGGCCTCCGAGGAAGGACCGGAACCAACTGTGGACAGTGCCCCCGATCCCAACCTCAGAGAGCCGATCCAGCAGGATACCGTGGTCGACGGTAGCAAAGGACGCTGACAGATCCAGGAGGACCAACAGAAAGGAGCACCCCCTGTCGGCCCCCCGGAGGAGGTCATCTTGCAGAGCGACCAAGACTGTCTCGGTCCCCCGACCCGGCCTGAACCCAGACTGGAATGGATCCAGGACGTGTTCATCCTCCAGATATGATTGAAGCCGGATCGCAGCCACCCTCTCGATCACCTTGCCCATAAAGGGAACATTAGCAATCGGGCAATAGTTGTTTAGGTCGCCCGATGCTAAACTAGGTTTCTTCAGAATGGGCTTTACCACGGTCTCCTTCAGGCGAGAGGGAAAAATCCCTTCCCTGAAGGAGGCCGTGGCGATGATAGACGCCCATGATATGACAATATATTTGTTGGGGATTCATGACAAGCCCTACATAAATAATTTACACCTTGCTTCATAGTTATTTTCTGATAGCATCTTGTGCAAATAACATATTACCCCCCTCCTGGTTTTGTCCTGAAGATCAGCTAATTTAAGCCACAGTTTCCATGTTGCTTGTTGGCATTTTCAACCAGGAGGTACCTGGACTGTTGTCTACACAATGGCTTCTCATGGCATCCATCTCTGTGTTTGTTTTGGCTTTCATTCATGTAGGTTGGTTCACACTTGCACCTTGTAATACTGTTAGTCTTTTCTCATTTTTCTACTCCCATCTGATGGAGCAGAAACATGCTCCAAAGCAAGATGTTTTTGACTTTGATTATTTGTCCCCCTACAGAGATTCTTGAGGATGACCATTCTGCACCTGTTCATACTTTGTGGAAGATAAACGTGTTCTGTACATGCTTTTGCATGGTGGCACCAGTATTTTGACAGGAGGACTCTCATTCTCCAATTAGGGTGCTTTAATATGAGGCTACCATGCTCCTGATACCAATTCCCCACTGATGGTCTGATTGGTTGAGACTGATGGGAACTGAAGTCCAATAATATATGGACAACTAGAGTTTTGACTGGCTTATTTTTATTTCTTTTTTCAATGAGAGTCATTTGGAGAAGAGAGAGCAGTTCGTGTGATTCCCCCTATGTCCTCATGAGATTGCTTATCATTTCTCCCAACATGTGCACATTTCATTTTTGAGAATATGCATTTTGTTTTCATCTTCAGTTTCAAACTCCCAGAGATCTTCCAGATTCACCAATCAAATTATGAGATGGGAAGTGTTGGAAATTTTCCAAAGTATACATCACATGCCATTATAATTTGGGGCCATTTCCCTTCCAAAGTTACACCAGTTGCATTACACTGGTGTTACTAGACAACTAGATAAAAAGATGTTTGGCCTATCAGGGATTTGCAATATATTGGCATAATTTCTACATATACAGCACATGTATAATTAGTACTTGATCCTTTATAAAACTAAAGAATTCAGAAAGAGCATCAGTCAACTAAAGGTGGTGGTCTTCTTCTTCTTCTTCTTCTTCTTCTTCTTCTTCTTCTTCTTCTTCTTCTCCTCCTCCTCCTCCTCCTCCTCCTCCTCCTCCTCCTCCTCCTTCTTCTTCTTGGCTTTTCCATTGCAAACCAGCTTTCAGCACTGTCTGATACTGAAATAGCTTTGATTTGTTTGTTTGTTTGCTAGCTACTGTAGCTAGCTTTACTAACTACAGAAAAATGTCTTTTGTCAGTTATCAAATACTGAAATCAAATATTGAAACTTTAAATTAGAGAGTTTTGAAACCATATCTGATTATTCCACCAAGAATTAGAGAATAGCAGAAAATGTCTGGGTGCAAACCCATCTTTGCTGTACTAAGAGCTATACTCTGTTGTGCCAGTTTGCCTCTTATATTCCCTTTACTCCTCTGCATGAAAATGATGCAGTGGAAAAGTGAGGTCAATGTTTCTAAGGGCGTTTATACACGACCCCTAAGCTCCGCGGCAAAGGGCTGCAAGCTCCGGACCTTAAAAATGTTTTCCCACCAGGTCCGGAGTTTGCAGACAATTAAGTGCGACCCCGCCCACCTAAGCGCGACCCAGCTGCACTTTCTTGTACTTGCTTTTGGGAGGTGAAAAATATTTGATGCGGAGCGTGCCTGGGCTCTCCTTGAAGTTTTTGTTGTTTTTCTTTCGCCTCCGCCCCTTTAAGAGCAACCAGGAAGTAAAACCGGGGCTTGGAGCAAGCTTCCACGCACGGGAGGTAAGGGTTTCTTCTTTTGTCCGTGTCTAAGGCTTTCCCCCCCTCCCTCCCCTCCCGCAGACAGAACAAGGAAGTGCGGAGGGGGTGGGGACGGAGAAACAGCAAGGAACCCTCAAGATCGCTGGTCCGAATTTAAGGGACCAGCGGATCTGAGGGGTCGTGTGAAAAGGCCCTAAGTCTCCCCACACCCCTCTATGAACTCATATTCTAATTATTAATTACACTCAAGTTCCTTCTTTAAAAAAAAAACTATTGTTCACTGCCTGCTGCAAAGGCAGTTGAGATGCTTCAAACGCACAATGTGTGCACACGTTATCAAATGGTATTTATAGAAAGATATTTTTACATTTTGTCTATTAATAGTCACTAAGAAAACGAAAAGAGAATAAACAATACTGATGTCTCAGCCTTGCTGAAAGGAGCCAATCTTCCCCCGCCGAGAAGCTCTGCTCGCACAAGGCACAATGTGATGCCTATTGTTTGCTTGTGCATTTTATATCTGCAGAATAATGTTCTTTTCATGTCCTTTAGCCAAGGGCGGAGATGCTCGCTTTCTTTGGCTGACTGTCAAACAGTCTCAGCATACTGAGTGATGCTTAACTGGCGCTTAGCACAAATCATTGGGAGGATGGTGCACACATTCAAGAACAATGTAAAGCTTCATCTTGAGCTGAACATCAAGGCACCGCCTTTTCATTAAATTGTATGTAGAGATTGAGAGAGTAGATAACCAGTGGAAAATTTTAAACATGGATAGTTAATATGGGGGTGGAGGGCATAGAATGCAACACTGGGTTTTTCATATTGTGATGCTGTCAAGAAATCACAGAGATTATAGATTCAGTTTGACTAGGTCTTGTGACTTCACGTGTTGCTCTATTATGTTTCACTATTGTTATGCACATATGAAACCCATAGCTCAGCCAATAGTGGCTGGTATTGACTCCAATTTCATGGGGGTGGTGAAAAAGTGTTGGGTGTTTGCCCTGACTTTAACAGAGTTGTTCATATTCAATACGCAAAACCCGTTTGGCGGTTAGGATTCAGCAGCCTGGGGAGGTCCTGTAAAGTTCAGACTGGTAAGCTGAAGGATAGAGGGAAATTATAGAATGCTATGGTTTTGAGAATGTCATAGCACTTCTTAAATGAATTCTTGAATGATACAATTAGAGATGGGAACAAAACAAAAGATGAAACACTGTTTTGTCATTTCATTATGTAACGGTTTGTTTCATTATGAAATGAAACAATAGAAACCACCTTTTTTTTTGTTTGGGAAACAAAATGGAGGAGCTTCCTCAAGCTCATCCCTGTAAGCCCCTCAAATTTAGAGATATTTGGGGTTCAGGGGGCTGGGTTATTCAACCACAAAGAGGATCACCTCAGCTAACTGCAAAAGTGCTATGCAGCATGTGCCGCACTGACAATAGGTCAATTTATTACTTCTGCTTGCTAGTTTAACCAATACTGGTGCATGCTGCACAGCAATTTTACAATCAGCTGGGGGGACCCTTTTTGCAATTGAATAACTCAGCCCCCTGAACCCTAAACTGCTCCATTTTGGGGGGGGGCTGATATGGAATAGCTTGAGGAAGCTCCCCGTGATTTCCATGCCACTAGATGCATGTGGGATCACTATTTTGAGTTTATATTTGATAAAATATGTACTTGAAAACAGTGATCCCTCTTCCGAGTTGAATAACTGAGCCCCCTGAAGCTTAAACCTCTCCAAATTTGGAGAACTTAAAGGGAAGAGTCCAAGGAAGCGACCTACAAAATTGGGTGCCTCTAGGACCTAGGGGAGCCATATAACATTATGAATAATTTCATTTTTTTATTTCCAACATTCTTTTAAAATTTCATTAGTAACAAAACAAAACAAAATGCTAGATAATATATCAGTTTTGTGCCCATCTTTAGATACAATGAAAGGTATGCAGGTTTCTAAAATCTTGCTTACAGTTATGGATCATGGTTCTGCTGTGGTGGGAATGTGCATTTTGAATTGTCTTTGTCAGCAATTCTATTGAGTTGTGGGTGAACCCTTGAGGTCTGCATGCCTTGCAATGCAACAGAAAATGTCTTCTCAGCTAACTGAATGTTGCTGAATTTTGAGAAACTTGTCATCAACTGTTATTAAAAAATGTGTTGTGTTCTTAGTGTACCCATGAACTGCCTGAGTTTGGAGTATATTTATAAATAGAAAGAAAGGCTCCAACTTACCTTAGCTCCAGCCAAGCTCTAGCCGGGTCCCAGCTGGGCGGGGCCTGATCAAGCTCCCAAGCATAGGCAATGGGAGACAGGTGTGGGATGTGGGAACTGGAGGCTGGAGAATAACTGAATGGGCAGGATTCTGGCTTGTCCAATTGGGGGCCAGCAGACTATTTAAACCATCCAATGGCCTGCTATGGGTGTGTATATAAACAGGCCCTTGGGGCCTTTTTAGCAGTGCTTTTATCCCTTTGCAACGTGTGCCTTTATTTATTTATTTATTATTGAATTTATACCCCGCCCATCTTCCCAGAGGAACTCTGGGTAGCTTACAGAAGCTGATCAATTCAGTACATATCCACAACAGACAACAAATAATTAGACAGCGTTAAAATATAGAATATGGGCACCCTTGTCCTAATATATAAATATTTCATAAGAAAGCAATTAGCGAACAGCAGATGGCGGAACAAAAAAAAATTTAAACTAGGTCAACAAAGGCCTCGCAGAACAAGATGGTTTTCACCGCTCTGCGAAAGGCCAGCAGGGATTCTACAGAGCGCACTTCGCTGGGAAGGCTGTTCCACAGAGAAGGGGCAGCCATCGAAAAGGCCCGATTACGGGTGACAGTTCTTCTGGCCTCTCAGGGAGTGGCAACCCGAAGCGAGTGCGCTCACAACTGCCAAACTGGTCAGGCCGAGGTTGATCGCTGGGCAATCCGCTCTGCCAAGTAATCCGGGCCCAAGTCATGCAGGGTTTTATAAACTAAAACCAGGACCTTGAATCTGATCCAGGATGCAACGGGTAACCAATGCAGACTGGCCAAGACTGGGGTGATGCGGTCATAGCGACATGCACCCACCACCAGTCTGGCCGCTGCATTTTGCACCCGCTGCAGACGCCAGAGGAGAGTCAAGGGCAACCCCACGTAGAGGGCGTTGCAGTAGTCCAACCTCAAAATCACCAGCACTTGTACCACTGTTCTCAGTGAGTTGCCATCTAGGTACGGGCGGATCTGGGCAATCTGACGCAGGTGATAAAAAGCAGTCCGGGTCACGGCACCCACCTGTGCATCCAAGGCTAGTGCCGGATCCAAGACCATGCCCAGATTCTGAACCCTATCCGCCAGCTGGAGGGAAATACCCTCCAAGCTGGGGAGAGGGCCTCCATACCCAGACGGGAGCTCCCAAAGAACATCACCTTGGTCCTCTCGGGATTGAGTTTGAGTCTGTTGGCCCTGGTCCAAGCCTGACCACCTCCAGGCACTGGTCGAGGGTCCGGACAGCTTCCACTGCAGAGGTGGAAAGGGAGAGATAGAGCTGCGCATCATCAGCGTACTGGTGACAGCAGACTCCAAATCTCCGAATGAACCCAGCCAGCGGTCTTACATAGATGTTAGATGGGGGAGTGAGACGAGCCCTGCGGAACCCCGCAAGGAAGTATCCAAGGGGCCGACAATTCACCCCCATGCTGAACCTGCTGGGGACGGCCTCCGAGGAAGGACCGGAACCAACTGTGGACAGTGCCCCCGATCCCAACCTCAGAGAGCCGATCCAGCAGGATACCGTGGTCGACGGTATCAAAGGCCGCTGACAGATCCAGGAGGACCAACAGAGAGGAGCATCCCCTGTCGGCCCCCCGGAGGAGGTCATCTTGCAGAGCGACCAAGACTGTCTCGGTCCCTTGGCCAGGCCTGAAACCGGACTGGCAAGGATCAAGGCACCGCTGTTCCTCCAAGAATGACTGGATCCGAATCGCAGCCACCCTCTCGATGACCTTGCCCATGAAGGGAACATTGGCGATCGGACGATAGTTGACCAATTGGTCCGATGCCAAGCCCAGTTTTTTCAAAATGGGCTTTACCACCATCTCCTTCAAGTGGGAAGGAAAAAACCCCTCACTGAAGGAGGCGGTGGCGATGACAGAAGCCCACTTGGGCATACTCCCTTCGGCAGCTTTTATGAGCCATGATGGGCAAGGATCGAAGGGGGTGGATGCGGGTCGGCAGTAGGTAATTGCCCTGGAGGCCTCCGAAGAGGAGACAGGCCCAAACTCAACCAGTCGAGGAGAGCGAGGGGGTGAAGCAACTGGGGATGGCAAGGAAGGGCTAGTGCAACCAGATTCGAAACTGGCCCGGATGGCTTCTATTTTTGATCTAAAATAGACTGCGAAATTCTCACTACTGAAATCAGTAGGAGGAGGCCTAGCCAGACTAGGATTGGTGAGGTCTTGAACCACACAGAAAAGTTCCGCCTGGTGGTTCGAGGCCTCATCCATTCTCAGAGAGTAATAAGATGTTTTGGCCTCCCTGATCTCTCATGAGTAGCGCCTAGTCTGGATAACAACTGCAGTCTTGTTAATAGCCGTCTGGTTTCATCTCCAGATGCTCTCCAGCCTCCTCTGCTTCTGCTTCATCACTCTTAACTCCGCCGTGAACCACGGCGAAGGCCGAGCTCTGCCACGGAGGAGGCGCTTAGGGGTGATTCGGTCAACGGCATGGGAAGCTGACTCAAACCATTGGTTAACTGTAGCCTCGGCCAAATCATCAGCCAAGCCACCAGGAAGCTCCCCGAAAGCTTCATGGAACCGAAAAGGGTCCAGAAGCCTCTGGGGGCAGGCCCAAACAAGGGGCCGATGGTCCCCATGGGGGGCGCACAATTGACAGGGAAAGGGACAACAGGTAATGGTCTGACCATGACACAGGTAAGGAGACAATGTCCTCCACCTCCAGATTGGAAACCCCCGACATGGAGGAAAATACCAGGTCCAGGGTATGTCCCCACCTGTGGGTAGGGCAAGAAATATGCTGGGATAGACTCATGGACGTCATGGACTCCATGAATTCCAGAGCTGCACCAGATAGTTCACTGCCAGCATGCACATTGAAGTCCCCGACGACCAGAAGCCAGGGGGGACTTCAACACAGCTGCCGTGATGAACTCTGAGAGCTCTGGTAGGGATTGTGCTGGGTTGTGGGGAGCGCAGTAACCCAGCACAATGCCAAATCTATTCCGCTGACCTACCAGCAGGTGGAGGCATTCTAACCCCAGACTAACCAATGTCGAGGCCCTGGTCACATGAAGAGATTCCCTGTACACAATAGCAACCCCCGTCCCTTCTGACCCTCCAACCTACCCACTCCCTGAACCAGAAACCCAGGTGGGCACGCTGGGTGAGGGAAGCTCCCCCCTCTGCACCCACCCAGGTCTCCGTTATGCAAGCCAGATTGGCCCTCCCGTCTGTGATGACATCATAAATGACGGTGGTCTTATTGTGGACCAACCTGGCATTCAAAAGGAGACAAGAAAGGTTGGAGGCGCTGGTGGGATGGCTCCGGGATATGTGGCAGTGAGTCGAAGGGTCAGAACGTGGGACAGGCGTGAGATGCCTGACCCGAGTTCTTCTAATCTGACTAACCCTACGACTCCAAACAAACCGTCCACGGCTGGACACAGTTGGTATAGGAGCCCCTGCTAACATGGTGACGTAAAAAACCAAAACCCGAAAATGACAACCAATTACAAAACAAATAATCTAACACCAGTACAAATAACACCTTAATACAAATACTAAGAACAACTTAAAAGCTAAAAAATAATAAAGAGTAATAAATAAAAACAAATAACCAACATAAAATGGGCATAGGCTAGAGCAGATGGAAAGAGGAGATCGGAAAATCAGGAGGGGGAACGAAAAACAAACATGGCTGCTGAAGGACTGATAACGCCAGAGGGAGCAAGAGCCATGTGGTACTAATTAGTGGCCTTGAGATGGAAGTCAGCCTCCGACGACTCCTACAAGGAGACATGATGGAAAATCACACAGCAGTCAGCATTCCAGGCCTTGAAGATGGTCCACCCCCCTCTTCCCGCAAGTCCAAACACAAACTCAAAGCAGACATAATATTCCCAGATCTTCTTCCCCCAGCAGGTGGCAAGTCCAATAGTCTAAAGCAAGAAAAACAGGGTCTGCCGCAGGCACCCGATGACCAGTCCTCTGTGAGCCCCCAAACCGTAAGATTGGTGATAATCCTCTCAGCACCAAAGTCAGATAGACCAAATCACCTCCCCCCCCCCATACAGGCAGATGGAATAAACGTCCAGCATACATGGTCTCCCCGACAAGAGTAGTTCTTCGGCTATCCAGCAATCAGGCGGAGGTATCCCAAAGACAGGGTGAACCCCTGCTTCAACAAACCTCCGCAAGGATGAAGGGCATGATGGAAAGCCCTGCTCCGCTGTTGTTCGAAAGGCGGTGGGTGGAACATGCTCGTTCCAGGAGACACGGTGAGGGGAGACGACAGAGCCAGGCAGAGCAGCAATAGAAACCCGCCAGAGCAACCATAGCATGGGACCAAACTGTAGCTTTCGAAAGCGGACAGGAGACCCCGGTGGTCGAAGATGGAATGGCACCTCGTCTCCTCGACAACCCACTGCAGACACTCCCGGGCTGGTCACAAACACGGACCGCAGCAGACAGCGAAGGAGCCGACAGGTAAGACGGGAGAATCGAGTGAAGCCCGGGAGGCTCCGGGGGGCATTCCATGCGATCGAGGCAAGGCAAGGGCAGAAAACAAGGCGAAGGCAGAGTAGCCAGCGTAGAAACGCCTGGCGGGATGGGGGCAGCCAGCGGAAGCGAACGCCGGTAGCTGCCCTGTTGGAGTAGATCACCACCGCTACCCGCCTAGACAGTCCCGGTGGACGGGGGCAGCCAGCTCAGCCTCAGCTGTTCAGGACGGCCAGTGTAGGTCCAATAGCCCCGCTTTGGGAGCCAGCGGCAGTAAACAAAGTCCACGGAGTTGGACGAGGGGGGGGAAGGGCGCTCAAACCAAACCTCGGGAGTCGGTGCTTCGGGCTCCAACGTTTCGAGCTCAACGCTCAGCGCTCCGGCGCTCCAATCCCTAGTGTCTTCGATCTTCCTCCGTTTGAGCCCCCTTTTGAAATCCCCCTTTTAGGGCCTCCTCATAGCCCCAGCAACCCCCCCAAACCCTCAAAAAACTAACAAGAAAAAATGCAGCACAACAGCTGGAAAAAAGCATAATTGATCCCGCCCAGGTGCAGCTGACAGGAACAGAGGCTGGTGCCGTCCGCCATCTTACACCAAGGTGGGAAGTGTGCTATGAATAAAGAACTGAAATTCACTCGGGTGTCGCCTGGTTCCATCTGACCCACTACACAACAAAATGATAGCACTGTGGGTGAGTTGGAACACTCACCCACATAGAGGCAGCACAGATTGTCCTTTGTAAGTGAATGACTATTCTTCAATCACTTGTACTTAGCCCTAAAAGGTGTGAATAATAAATCCATTTTCAAAGCCATAACTTTTCTCAGTCTCTATGTAGAAAGTGACTCTTCTTAGGTTGTCAGAAACTTTTTATACCAGTTTAAGATCAACAGATATATTTCTCCCCTCCCAACTGTTTTGTGTACATCTTGTGAATCAACAACTACATGACAAGGACTGCAGACGCCGTGATGCGTAGGTGTAAAAGCTGGCTTTCTAAAATCTGGCTTAATGAATTTAATTGTTGAGAATGGGGGTATCATTATGGTTTTCCCTAATGAAGTGTCACCAGATGGGTGAATAGGGACTTAACAAAAGCTTTATATGTTCCTTAATAGCCCCAGCTTTCAGATCATGACACCCATTAGAGTTTGTGAGGGAACAGAGAGATACTTCTGGCAATTTTATATTTGGACAGAGGCCATGCAAAGTGGAGTTAAATGGACAGCTGGGAGTTTTATTTGCGGAGATTAACTTAAAACTGGGATGCAGCCATGGGGGCTCAAGGAGCCACTATCTTGGAATGCGATTTAGGGTCACCAGATTTACTACCAGATGTAGACACACTTGCATGCTTCCATTATGTTCTAGATATACATAAAGCAATCTTTGTAAAGACTCCTGTGCTCTCTCAGCCAAAGGAAATTAAATCCCCATACTCCCCCACCCCCACTTGTCCCACTCCATGGATCTTGGATTTTGATCAGAAAGGTTTGAGCAGAATGCTTAACTGTGCAACATTACTTCTACATCTATTCCTTGTAGAGGTAGACAATTTAAAACCATATATTTTAATTGGGTGGGGGTGCAGTGGGCTATTGTCAAGCTGGTACCTTCAAGCAAGTCAAGCTAGTGAAATAGAAAATCAAAATGTAGTCCCTTTCTACTGTCTTTACACAAGCAGTTTTCTTCTTATAAATACAGGATGGTGCACTATTGGCCTCGATTGCCCGATTTCCTTGCCTAACTCATGAGACACCTGCCATGTAATATGGAATTTCCCTCAAGAAATGCTAGGACTTCAGTTTTCATGAGGCCAGGCAGTACAGCTAATGGTCAGGGGGACTAGGAACTTTAGTTAGCAGCATCTGGACAACTCAACATCACCTGTCTTTGTTCTCGCCAATAAATGTTAGGTGTAGCCAAAATATGTATTCTTTGATTGAAGTCAAAGAGAACTGGAAGAATTCAGTCCTGGATCTAATGGATCACCATGTTCACCCAACTATTTTTAGGTGAACTGTCCCTAACTGTACACCAAATGTTTGGCTAGAATGGACGTTCAAAAGTTGGTTCTGTGAAGAATAATCAGCATGGAGACCAAATTGGGGTTGGAGAGGCTGGGTTTGTATCGCTGATAGGCTGCAGGAAACTGAGCTCCCTGACTATTTTTTTTTTTTTGCCGGCCCTAAAACATAATATATAATTCACTTGTGTTAAAGAAGCTTTGAACTGCAGAATAGAAAGAAACTTCAAGGCTCAGCTAGCCTCCCCTTCTGCCAATGAATTTACTTCTTCAGTCATAGCAAATGTTTTTTATCTGATGTTGTAGACTATCTACATATATGAATAGATGGGTGGCAGGGAAAAATTACCTGGCAGTTGCGTAGCTATTTTATTACCTTTTGAATGCCATGCAAACATAAATGGATTTTAATACATTAGGCTTTTAAATAGCTACACCCAATGCTTCTGATGAGGTCAAAATAGAGCAACATGAATTAAATGCAGTCTTCTTTAGCCTTTTCTAAATAATTATGTCCTGCAGAATATTTAGTGTCACAGCTTCAGTGAAAAATGTGCTACAGAGTGAATGTGGCACAAACAGTAGAAGAGAGATGATCCTCACACTTTGAAAAAAGGAAGGAAGGAAGGAAGGATCTGAAAATTTCATCTCCTCTTTGAAATATTTTGGGTTCCATATTAGATCACTTCAGAGAGTCCCATGCTTAAAATTGTCATATCTGCCAAATCTTACTGAGGTCTAGGATGGTTTGGGGTTGACCTGGATAATCCACAGCCAGACTGTTTAACGAACTGCATTCACTTTAGGGTCTCTTGCCAGGTCTGACGGCCCCATTAAACATGTTTCCAGTATACACACTAGCAGTAGCCAGAACAAAATAAGCACGTACTGTTAGTATTTTTAAAATGGCGCTGTATGTACCTTGTTTAATGTTTATACTGTCATTTTAAGGGGGACACTGAATCTTTCATTTTCTCTCTCTTTTTCTTTCTCAGGCAGCAATATCTAAAGATTTTTTAAACATATTTTTAAGGCTTGCTTCTACAGAGGTGTCTTTGTTCCTCAGGCTGCTGTACAGCCAGAAAGTGGGCGCCCGGCTTTTTCCCTCTCCTACTGTCCTCACCCTCTTTTGAAGGGACCACTGAGCTGTGGCATGTCAGGCATTAGTCGTGCCAGTAAGTATATGGCATCGCCTCAGTAAACCCTGTAATGATGTCTGTGGTGCATGAAGGGAAAGTTCGAAAAGGCTGGCAAGAAAAGGTCAGAAGGTTGGATGCCCAGACATAAATTATTAACTGTCAGAAGAGGGTTTTCATTTTATGTTAAAGGAACGATTACTTACCAACCCTGGGGCTATGCCAAGAAATTGAACTAGAGATGGCAGGTGAGAACAGAAGGTAGATACTGGAAACCTAGATTTACATCTCTCAACTTGACTGACCCTGGACTGGTTGTTTAGCCTCTCTTAGCCTCTCTATTTACCTTCATACTAGATGGATATATTAATAGTTATGCTGTTTAATTCTCAGAGGCATTTTGTGGTTGGCAGACTGCACTTTCTTGAAACCAAAGGAGCTGTGAAACTGAAATGTGATGCCAAGATTTAAAGAAAGCTCGTGATTTTCAAATCTGTCCTGTAGTGGAAAGTTTGCTCATTCCGCTCAAGATGTGACCCTGCAAAATTCTCCATTAGTTTTCCTTATGGTCATACAAATTTCATAGACTGATTGATTCAAGATTACATTATTTTCCCCAAATACATTTATTTTGTGAAGTAGTAAATCTCAATGTCAACTAGAGATGGGCACGAAACAAATTTGTAATTCATTTTGTTATTCGGCAGCGGCGGGGGTGGTCCAGGTAAGCCGAATCAGTTTGTTTTGGTACAGTTTGTATCAATTTTTGTTTTAAAAATTTGTATGAAATGAAACAAAATGGGGGGGGGCAAAACAGAACAAACTGAACCATCAGTTTTCTGTTTTGTACCCACCTCTAGTGTCAACCACTTTACTTACACATAGAAAACCATTGAGATGTACCTATATCTGTTTCTTTCTGATATTCTTTTAATGCTCAGTGAAATTCATTTCCTTTCATCCATTTAATTTATTTTATTTGTTATTTATTGATCTCAACTAAAAAAGTCTTCATGTGGGCAATATAGAAAAGCATACAAAAATCTATTAATGGTGTTATGTGAAAATACCTATCCAGTAATGTCTGTCATCCATTTAATCAAGTACTGCAACTATGGGTAGATAATCCACAAAACTTTATTTAATTATACATATAATAACAATAACATTCAATTCTTTGAAAAACAAACAAAGAAACAAACAAGACAAATAACACCACATCCACAGACCAGAATGAACACTACACAACCACCAACCCAAAGCAGGCTTCTAACATTCAAAATCCTTGGGATTTGATTAATTTTTTTAAAAAATATACATTGGCACTTGTTACCGGGAACAATGATTAGAGATGGGCACAAACTGAACTGTGAACTAGAAAAACTGACAAACCAGGTTCGTGGCTTGGTTCGTGAACCAGTACAAGGACCCCATTTTGCTGAAGCAAAAGCAACCACCAAACATTTATCCCATTGGCATTTCCTTTTGCTTCACTGCCCCCATCGCCCTCCCTACCTGTTCCTGCCATTTCCACCTCCACCACCATCCTCAGAGGCAGCAGGCTTGCTTTCCTTTCCAGGAGCCAGCTGATGCCTCTGTGCATGCACCTGCAGTGGTGGCAGAGGAGGCACAGGTGGAGGTGGCAGAAGTGGGTATGTCCTCCCAGGCACAAAATCCCAGGCACAAACTTGGGCTTTCCCCCCAGAACTTTTCCCCCCAGAAGGGGCATGGAGAAAAAGAGACTTGATGTCCAACCTCTGATGGGCTTGGGGAATAAGAATATTATTGTCCAAAACTAGGGACTATAACTTGAGACCCCAGTGACAGAGATGGATTCAAGTAGCTTGTGAAATTTTCAGAGGATGATTGATTCAATCAAGGAAGCCGCAACCTTGAATTTGCAAGAGCTGAGCAAGGTTCTCAATGACAGGACATTCTGGAGTTCACCAGTTCATTGGATCACCATAAGTTAGAAGTGACCTGACAGTATAAAACAACATCTACCTATGCCCCCATCCAACTCCATCTGTGGTTTCAGGTGTATCCTAAAGCTGCACACCTGCTCTTTCAAGGACAGTGTGATTTCATCTAGAGCAAGTGTCATCCTTCTGTCAAGCCACATGGAGGAACGACACACAAAAGCTGCATTGCTCTCTTGTCTGTGTTGACTTTAAGGGCGCTTTTACATGACCTCTAAAATGCACTGGCAACTTAAATTCGGACCAGAGATCATGGGGGTTTGTCCCTCTTCCTGTGTTCCCACCCCTCCACACTCCATTGTTCCTATCTGTGTGAGGGGAGGGAGAAGAAAGGGAGAAAAGAATGAAGGCTCACCTCCGCTCACCTCCGTCTGCCATCCGAGCAGCCCTGAGCAGCCCCATAGGGATTCCTGTCTCTTAAAGGGTGGGCGGGGACAAAAAACAAAAAACAAACAGAAGGTGAGGGGAGCCCAGCATTCACAGCTTTACAATCTGCATCAGAAGATTTTTTACCTCTGGAGACCACGTACTTGAAAAGTGCGCTGGGGCGCGCTTAGGTGGGCGTGGTCATACTTATTTTTTTTATGGCCAGAGCTGGTGGGAAAACAATTTTAAGCTCCGGATCTGGGAGCCCTTTGCCTCGGATTTTAGGGGTCATGTAAAAACAGCCTAAGTTTCTTGGCTGTCATTCTGTGCAGTGGTGCTGGGGCCAGAAACCCGCATGGGCTGAAAAAGGAGAAGGAGAGTGGATCATGTCATCAGCTTACTGATGTCAATGCTCTACAGAACTCCAGATGACCCCACTGACGAAGAAAAGGTTGTGGGCATCCCATATCTGTTTTCAGTTACATAGGGGAGTGGCCCAGTTCGGGCATTTATCATGTCAGTATTGCAGTTCAAGTGAAGAGGAAATAGTTTCATGCTTCTTCCATGTTCTATAGATGCGCCATATGGAGATGCAGCCGACACACCAAATTGGTAAGTGTTGAATCATCATGAAGCAACTTTGTTTTGAAAAGCTGTCTGCCTGTTTTGGTATATAAAGACATATTTATAAACTTCTTATTTTTTGACTTCTGATAGTCCTGGGGGATGCTTAGAATTTGGGGAGCATAAGCACTTTGAGATAATTTCAAAGGTGCTGATTGAGCACCCACGTCCCTCCATCTCCATTTGGCTGTTCCTGGTCAGTTTAAATTATGCACATGAATATGAAGAGTGCAAGAATTTAACCTTCTGCATCCTCCTTGTGTGCTCTTCACATGGAGGTCACTTTTTTTTTTAAGGGAACCCTTTGCTTCTTTTATCTATGGTGGTTCTCCAACTGATTTCGAAAGCTGGTAACCTAATCCAAAATCCAAGGATTGCATTTATTCAAGCTAGAATACTCTGGGCAAGGCAAGATTCACTGGGAAAAGACTAATTCTTCTGTGCTACATTTGACTGCCCATCTGACGAGGTCCTCACAGAATAATAACACCTCGTGACACCTCTGACAGTAAGCTAACACCATAATTTTCCAAATAGAGATGGGCACGAAATGAGCGATTTTTCATTTTCGTTTTCATTTTTTCGTTTCGTTACGCAACAAAAATGAAATGAATTTTTTTAAAAAAACAAAATGAAAACGAAAACAAAACGACCAAATTTGCCGTGTTTTTCGTTTTCGTTGCAGCAGATGCATTGAACTAAAAAGAATGCTAATTAAACAGCAATTTTTCATTTTCGTTTTCATTTTTCATTTCGTTACATAACGAAATGAAAATGAAATTTATTGCAAAAAAAGTCACAAAAATGAAAACGAACTGAAACGGACCCCTAAACGACCAAACGACAAACGAAACACCATTTTTTTGAGTCGTGCCCATCTCTATTTCCAACAATACGCTAGAACTCTCCAATGGTATAACACATTTTTCTTATACCTATGAATTCAAAAGAACCGACTGGGTGCTTGTTTAAATAAAGGTTTACTATTTCATACAATGTCTCTTCCATTACATGTGTTATTTATTATGCCTTGATAAGTGAATGCAATTAGCTTTGACAAATCTGTTTTAATTGTTGTTATCAGTGTAATTGTTAATACCATGCAGTTTTGTTTTGCTCTTTCAATGAACATTTTCCCATCATTCTGCTATTTGAATACATTTTAAATCAACTTTTTCTTTGGTGTGGTTCTGACTGCTGGAACAAAATAAAAGAATATGAATAGCAAAGCCATCCTTCAATCACAACTTTATTGCCAAATTACACTGGAACAACATGTATTGAAAGAATCATACCCATTCCCCCTTGTTCATCTCATAATTGTTTAGTGCTTGGCTAAGATTCTTTTTTCTTTAATCATGAAAAATGTGTTTTCTTATAAATACAACATGGAGACTTTTTCTCGATTAAACATGCTTACAATGGATTTTACTGAAGGTCAGTAGACACACTATCATGGACAATAGTATGACTGAAAACATCAGAGGAATTTTATACTGACAGTGTCACCGAGGCCAGAACAAATATTTAGGTTTGAGGTGAAAATATGCACAGCATTGCTGCATTCTGCAATGTGTAAAATAAATATTAGTTTAGCTTTGCCTTTGTTGAGGTTATTATATGCCACCAATGCAGAGAGCATCCAGTCTAGAGCTTGAGCCAAAATATTATTGCAATGTCTATAACACACTTTGAAAGATTAGCAGAAGCAAAACTCCATATGGATTTTAGTTTATCAGCACAGTCTGTATTTTCAGACTCTGAATGCATACAAAGATCTTTGTTTTCTCTCTGTTGTGTCCTCCAGCAGCATGAGTCAGATGTGCCATTGTCTGAAAATCAAGGCAAGTCCTGAACATAATTAAACCAAAAGTAAAAAGTTTAAAGTTTTCAGTGGGATAGATTTAAATTTGTCCATATCACAAAAGATTACTCTCAGGCTACATTACTACCCTGCATATATACCTGTATTTCTAGTTCATGCTGTATGACTTTCACTTTGTTTCAAGGTAAAGGGCAGTCATGGAGGGCAGGGAAAATTGAGGAGAGACTGGGCACTACACCCACATGTGTGTACTGGGCCAAATTGTTAGATATTTTAAGGTCAACTAGGAAAGACCAAACTAACTCTGGACCAACATGTTGTATGAGCTGCATGCCTGTCCTGGGTAGAGTCCCAACCCCAAAGGGCAATCCTTAATTGTATGTTTGTCCATTCTTTTTCACACTGTCCCCCTAGACCAGTGATGGCGAACCTATGGCACGGGTGCAGAAGGTGGCACTCAGAGCCCTTTCTGTGGGAACCCGACATTGCCCCTTTATAGCCACCTTCATCCAGGCTAAATTGCTGCTTTGGCACTTTGCAAACAAATTAGTGGGTTTTGAATTGCAGTTTGGGCACTCGGTCTCTAAAAGGTTCGCCATCACTGCCCTAGACAGAGGAAAAAGGCATACAGAAACTAGTACAACACAGCTACACACATGCAACAAATGTTCATACCATTACAGCAGTTGATGCAGACATAACTATTTTGGCTCCATCATACAGAATACTAGGACTAGTAACTTGGTGAGGTACTTCCCAGCTGTAGCTTAAGGAATGATGCCGCCATTTATTTGCAAAGACTTTTAAAGTATGATATCTTCTAAATACAAATTGTAGGTTTCAGTTGACAGTGCCATGGCAGTTCAAATAAGATCAGACTGATATAATTGTGTGAGACAGAAATAGATGGGTATATCCACAGAGGCATTTGAATACGTACATTTGCAGACGTGGGTAGAAATTAGTTTTGGATGCAGAAAGCATGTTGAGAAGCATCTCCTTGAGGAAAAGTAGAACCTGGCCTCTGACGCTTTGCTTTTGCTTCCAAATTGAAGATGTTGAACAGGACACTGAGTGGACTTTGCTCGTATCTTCTGTAAGGACTGATCAAGGAAAGTCAGCAGGTGATGGTGCTGTCTTATATGACTCTTCAGGGTGCTGCCAGACAAGAACCTAGGTTCATTCTCTCAACACCTCATGCTGATTTAAAGCCACCTTCTCCACTACAAAGGAAAAGTGGTGTGCCTTTTGTCGGGAAAGGAAAAGCCCCCCACACATTGGCTCAGCCTCCATTATTGCTGTCTTTTAACAGCAAGCACCTTACACATTTCATAACTTTTTGCAGTATAGAAGTGGGGATGCTGAGTTGAGTACGATATGCCCATGCATTGTGATGGTGCAGTCCATGGCATTTTTGCAGATCAGTATCAATGGTCCCATTCTCTTTGGTTCATAATGGAGAAAGTACACCTTAGTTTTAGGGATCTGAAAAAATATATCTAAAGATGAATGGAAAGCAAGCTATTAGGAAGAAAGAAAGATATCTGAAAGAGTGAAAGAATCATAGCTTTGCATGTCATATTTCTGTGTGTTGAAAAGAGAAAGTCATTTCCATATGACCTACTGAAGTTGGTGCTGTTTCTATTTTATTGTTATCTGTGTTGAGAATCCTAAGGAGACCAAAGCTTCTCAAGCAAGCAAAAGACTAAATAAATAACACCATTCAGACTTACAGATGTGGAAAGAAATCAGAATGAATAGATTTTCATAACAATTTATAGGTGATGGCTTGCTGGAATACAAATGTCTTTGTTCATATAGGGCACATTGTCAGAGAGGCTTCCAACCTGTGCAACTGGGGGGCATTTCCCCCCTTTACTCCTCCCCCGTAGTTATGCCACAGAAAACAGGAAACCTGGGCTCTCTTAAGAGCAAAGAAAAATGTTGGGTTTACTGACAGCACTGGAGACATTCAGAGTTGTTTGTAAAATGTTCCTTTGAGAAATAGCTTCTTGTTTCAAAATGTGTTGAGAAAGGAATAAAACAAACAAACAAAACAGCTTGGATAATATACTGGTTTTGTATGTAAACGAATATTGAATCACAAGGCTTCCAGTGTGGTCTGCATTTTTTTCCCTTGAAAGTGGTTGGACTGTAAAATATTATTACTTCTAAATAATTTGTCTTTGGATTGCTGAACTTATATACCTGTATGTACCTTGTACTTTCTCTGTTTTAAAAAAATGAGCTTTAGTCTGCTGCATTGCATTTTATCTTAACGGCTGTGTTTCTGTATGTAGAAAAGTGATAATTTTTCACTTCTTTTCAATTTTGTCCTACTAAAAACCATCCTTGTGCCAGTAAATGATTTGAAACTGCAGAAGGACAGGCCGAGAAATTAAAGGAACTATTTTTATACCTTTGGAGACAGGAACAATATACTTCCTCCCGTCCACAGACTGTTTTTGAGGAACAATAATACTTTCAGCTTTTGGGATGGCCCATCATTTACTGAGGAAACGGTTGGACTCCAGTATTTCACTCTTGACAAGTACTGAAAAACAGGAAAGGGATTCACATTCCTGAAGTGCTAACAGTTCCTGTTAATTCACACTAATGCCTCAGTGATTAGCTTATTTGGGAAAGAAAAACTGATTCCAAGTCAGAACGCTGCAAGATTAATAATATTCAATTGATGAAAGACATACTCTGTTTACTGAGAAGATCTAGCTCAGTAGCCACCCCTAACCCACTACACTCTAACTCTGTTGAATTGAAATCCCTTTGACCTATGGGAGACATAGCAACCTGCTCTTTGGATCTGGGGGGGATTCTCTCAATAATAGTGAAAAAATATATCTGTGACTTGCAGAGATGATACTGGTTGCTATAAGAACTATTCTTCAGCAGAATTATTTGCTTACCTCCAGCACAGAGAGCACAAGAAAAAGCAACACACTAGACTGCTGTTTGACATTGACCCCATCACACCAACAAGCAAAACCAGAGTAGATGGAGGAGAAAAACAAGTCCTAGTAATCTAAAGACCATACATGATGCAGACATTCATCCAAACCCACACACACACACACACACACGCAATCTCGTTTGTTTATTTATTTTTTAAAATGAACAAAATTGATATCTATTTCTAAAGTGGCACTCATTGCATTATAATTAATTACAATTGTGTCCTGTCAACCTGATTTTGAATCATGGTGATCCATTCCAGGGTTTTCTAGGGAGAGAATACTCAGAAGAAGTGGTTTACCATTCCGTTCTGCTGGGAGCACCACAGGACAGTGCAGAAAGGCCATGATGACTACACAGGGTGGTTCTACTCAAAGGAGACACAGTGGGGAATCAAACTTCCAACTAGACATGGGCACGAAATGAACTTTTTTTCATTTCCGTTATTCGTTATTTGGTTCGTTACGTAACAAAATGAATAATGAACATTGTGATGAAATTGGAACGAACCGAACAGAACCACGGAGATTAGGTTTGTTATGTTTTGTTTTTGTTAATGGTGACGCGCAATGAAATGAGCTGTTTTAAATGTTAAAAAACGCCCTGGACATCCATAAAAACGCAGTGATAATTATTTATATTGTCTGATAATACCTACTGGGGGGCATCCTTAAAACGTTTGTTTTTGTCTTCTCCCATCGTGATGTATTTTTCTTTTCCTTTTAAGGATGACAAAATGGATATTGCCACTGCCAGCCACAAAATGGAGGCAAGCCATGTGATGGGATCATGTAAATTCTTGGACAACTTCAACCAATAGCATGCCCAGATTTCATACTGGGCAGGTCTGGCAGCCACAGAGGGCAAAAAAAGCTCTGGCAGCCCCCGTCCTCCTTGCAGTCTCCGGTGGGAGTTAGGGTGGGATTGCTGTCTCTGTGACTTGTTATTTTCACTTTAGGCCATCAGCCAGGCAGGTGTGTGTCTCTTAGGGGAGAGAAAGAAGAGATTTCTCTCTAGCTTCACTCCTGAAGCCTCCCTGTGTGCGTGCGTAGCTCTCAGTGAGTACCCTCACCTGCCCCGCAGTGCAGTCACTCTGCGGCTGCCTTGCACCCTGGGAAACACCCGCCACTGCCTTTGCAGACTCCCTGTGTACCTAGTCTATACTGTGTCTCTGCCATCATCATTTTTTTAGTGTTTTCCCTCTGGTCTGGGGCATTGGGGGACGCCCACGCAAGGAAATGCTTTAAAAATCACGCAAAAGTGGGTAAAATGAAAAACAGAAAAATGAATAAACGAAAATGATTTTTTTTCAAAAATTCACAACAAATGAAAATGAACCAAAACAGCCCCTTCAATGAAAAATGAAAAACCGAAATGCCATTTCTTCAATTCGTGTCCATCTCTACTTCCAACTAGAGATGGGCACGACTTGAAAAAAATTTTTTTCAAGTTGTCGTTAGTCGGGCCAGTTCCGATTCGGCTCGTTTCTGTTTTTCGTGAAAATTCGCAAAAATTAGTCAGTTCATTTTTTTCATTTTTTCGTTGTCGTTAGTACTGGTTTGGGGAGGGGGTAGCGGGCTCCTGGAGGGAGCTGCAGGAGTCAGCCAGAGCCACAAGTGACGGACTGGCAGACTCTTTGCACCCGCTGTGTCTCATGTACTTGCATGTAGTGCAATGCAAGTAGATCTGGCTTAGGGTTAAGACGGGTTAGCGCAAGGGCTAGGGTTAGGCTAGTTACGGGTGAGGTTAGGGTGAGTATTGGGGTGCACCTCTGGGTGCCTCTCTGACCCACTTAGAAGGACAGTGTACTGGCGTATGGGTTAGGCTTAGGGTTCGGGTTTGGGCTACGATTAGTGGGCTGTTTATGCCTGATTGGCACATCCCAGAAGTCTCTGTGGTCAACCTGGCCAAGTGGCCATGCGATTGGTGGAAAATTTGCATGGTCTACTCCCATGGGCGAGCCCATCATTGCAAATGTGCAGGTGTAAAAAAATAAAATAAAATAAAATAAACGGAGACTTTTTTTTGCAAGAAAAACCCACTGCTGCTACTGTAAAAATTCAAGCATTTAAAATAGCTAATTTTTGGCATGTTTCTGTGCTGCTTTGGTGGGGTTTTGGGCAACGATTTCAAAAAAAATATTGCGGTCGCCATTTTGGATCCCCCGCACTGCATGGCAAATGGATGCGCCCTCCCAGCCTGGTACCACCAGCGCAGCAGTAGCAATAGCCAAGGAGAGGGGGGCGGGGAACCCCCCCCCAAATAAAACACCCTTCTGGCCTGGTAGGTGCCCTCAGACAGTTTTCGCCTACTTTTAGGGCCGGGAATCGGTTTTTTTTTTAACTTTTAAAAACTTTTTTTCTGTGCCGCTTGGCATTGCGCGATCGCCGCGATGCAAGTAACGAGCACGACAAATCAGACCAAATTGTTCGTTCGTCAGTTCGAGCTCGAATTCTGGTGGAGTAATTCCCGTTTCCGTTTCCGTAGAGTAACGGATACGAGTAACGGAAATGGAAAAGGGAATACCGCTAAGTCGTGCCCATCTCTACTTCCAACCTTTAGCTCTGCAGTCAGATTCCTAAATCACTGAGCTATCTGGCCAGCTCCTAATTAGAGATGGGTGCGAAATGCCAAAATAGCATTTCGTGCTTGTTATTCGGGCCCTGGGGCCCACTTCGGGTCATTTCTGTTTTTCAGGCCCCGGGGGCCAGCTCTGTTTTTTGGGCATCGTTTTGCAGCACCCACCGGGAAAGCATTCCCGCGGCCGCGGGGAGGCCTCCCGGGATGGGAGCTGCCGGAGCCGCCGGCAAGCTGGCCAGGAGAAAAGTCCCGCAGCCACAAGAGTGCTCTCCTGGCTGGCTTGACGGCACCAGCAGTGCCCGCGAGGGCTGGGGGGAGATTTAAAAAGCCCACTCTTCCCCCACCCCATCAGGTGGGAGGAGAGAGCGGGTTTTTTAAATCTTCTCCCCTCCCGAAGCTAGCACTGAGCGGCTACTGGGCGCTGGCTCCGGGAGGGGGGAAGTGGGGGATAGAGCACAGGCGGGGAAGATCCCTTTCAGACCCATCTTCACCCCTCTGCATGCAGAGGGGAGAAGGGGGGACTCAGCTTCCCCGCATGGCTCAGCCGATCTCATCCACACTGAGTGACAGCTACCCGGCCGCCACCCGGGTCGGAGGCAATCGAGCCGTGGTCTTGCCTCCACGCAGCCCCCTCCTGACCACCCTCCACCTTCCCCCCGCCGGATGACCGCACGAGGCGTTGTCATGACTGGCACAGGGAAGGTGAGACTCCTGTTCCACCTTCCCTGCGCCAGTCATGACAGCATCGGGCGCTGTCATGACCAGAGCGGGGAAGATCCCTTTCGGACCCCCGTTCTGCCCCTCTGCATGCAGAGGGGCGGAACGGGAGTCTCGCCTTCCCTACGTCGGTCATGACAGCGCCCGGTGCTGTCATCCAGTGGGGGGAAGGCGGAGGGTGGTCAGGAGGGGTCTGTGTTCAGGCCTCCACATGTGGAAGCCAGATCCCAGCCCCCTCTCACTGCCCTCCATTTGGTGAACCAAGCGGCGATAGCTGGACAGGGGGCTGGGATCCGGACTCCTCACACAGAAGCCAGATCCCAGGCCCCTCTCGCCATCCTCCCTTGTTAGGAGACTGAGGGCTCTGCTCTGCTTGCACAGCCGAGCCCGCGGTCCCCTCTGAAGGGACTAATGCTGCCACCCAGTCATGGGCTGGACCCCTTTTAAAATGGCCCAGTTGGCACCAGGGGATCCCCTTAGTGCCAACTGGGCCATTTGTCAAGGGGTCCAGCCCATGACAGGGCAGCAGGACCTCTCTGAAAATGTTGCCAGTGCAGGAGCTCTGGGCTGGCAAAGGGGACATTTTCAGTGGGATCCTGCCAAGCTTTCATCAGCTGGACCCCTTTAAAAATGGCCCAGTTCACACTGGGGGGACCCCCTGGTGCCGACTGGGCCATTTGTAAAGGGGTCCAGCCCATGACAGGACAGCAGGACCTCTCTGAAAATGGCCCCGTTGCCAATGCAGGAGCTCTGTGCTGGCAATGGGGCCATTTTCAGTGGGATCCTGCCAAGCTGTCATTGGCAGGACCCCTTTAAAAATGGCCCGGTTGGCACTGGGGGGACCCCCTGCTGCTGACTGGGCCATTTGTAAAGGGGCCCAGCCCATGGCATGGCGGCAGGACCTCTCTGAAAATGCTAGGGAGGGCAACTCGATCCCTGGAACAGCCCTCCCTAGCATTTTCACAGGACTCCTGCTGGACTGTTAGTCCCTGGAGTGCTCTAAACCTGGCCCAGTCAGTACCAGGGGGACCCCCTGGTACCAACTGGGCCAGGTTTAAAGGGGTCCAGCGATTGACCAGTTTTCTGAAGTCTCCTGCAGGGCTGTCAATTGCTGGACCCCTTTAAACCTAACCCAGTCCATACCTGGGGGTCTCCCTGATACTGACTGGGCTGGGTTTAAAGGGGTCCAGGACCTGAGAGCCCAGCAGGAGTCCTCAGAAAATGGTGGAGGAAACGGTGGGCTTTTAAAATCCTTTTCCCGCCAAAGCTAGCACTACAGGTGATTGGTGGCACTGGCTTATGGCGGAAAAAAGCCCGCTGTTTCCCCACACCAATTGGAAGGGAAACTTTTCCCATAGGAATGCATTGCTTCAATGCATTCCTGTGGGAAAATGAAAAACGAAAGGAACAAAGTGGAAATTTCTGTTTCTGTTCATTTCCGGGCTCTTTAATGGGTCAGTGCATAATTCGCTTCGTTAGGTAACAAACTGAATAATGAATAACGGAACGAATAAAAAATTTGTTTTGTGCCCATCTCTACTCCTAATTTTGTGTGTGTGTTTGTGTGTGTGTGTGTGTGTGTGTGTGTGTGTGTGTGTGTGCGTGCGCGCGCGCGTGCGCGTGTGCGTGTGCGCGTGCTGTCCTATGACCCTACCTGAGAAAGAGAAGGCTAAATCCAATGCAGGCCAAACTAGAGCAAACTCATACAAATGAATGGAACATGTTCCTCTTAATTTGGGCAAGTTAGATTTATTTCAAAAGATCTGCTATCAGGAGAACCAACATTAGATTTATCACAGAGAGATCACAGAAAATTAAATATAGCAGGACTTATTTCAAAGTAATCATTTACAGGCCTGGGCTATAAGTCTGGCAATGGTCACAGAACTGACTTAAGAGAACAGAGAACAAAGTTTTGGTTTCTACTGTATTCCTTGCTGTTCAGTATTATTATTATTATTTTAAAGATGGATGTTTCAATTGCCTTTATACACAGAGACAGAAAAGCCTTGAACGTTGTTGACCTGGAGAAGGGGGGAAATACCATCCAACATTAAAGTTCCTGCTATATATTATGGAGTTCCTGTCATAAATCAGAATCATTTAATAATCTAGATCAAATGCACCACATCAGATCTGAGGGCCTTGATTATCACTGAGGATTGGAATGTATGGAGTAGGATTAATTGTGGCTCTGGATGTCTGTTCCTCGTGAATTTCACAAATACCTGAACGGAACCAACATTTCTCAGTCCTTTTCAATTGAAATGAAATACGATTGATTTTAGAAGTTGGCAGGCAAAGCAAAGACATTTCTTGAGACCAATGGAAACCTTTTTTATTAGGCTTCCATGTACTGCTTTCTTTGTTGAAAAGGTCCTTTCTGTTATGTTGCTTATTTGATACAGAGATTTTCTTTTTTAAGATTTCTTCCTCACAGAAGTTTGAAAATAGAAAGGCGACTTGCCTGTCTGACACTGATAAATGCAAATGCTGTGCTAATCAGCTAACTAACAGGGATTCTTCATCAACTCATTGGTATCATATTTTTCCATGTGGATGTGTATGGCACCATACATCACAGTTAAGCAAGTTTATGTCTGTAATGAAATACACATAAGAGGTTTTTTTTCTTTCTTGTTTTTTTGCTGCAGTTAGCCCTTAAATTGAGCTGGCTGTGAATGGATTACCGCAAGGTAACTAAGAATGAACATAAGACTTGCGTAGGGCAAAACGGGCACAGAAAAAGACATGCCTCACCAGTGCCAGTGAGGAAAGGATAGGGACCCACTTGCACACATACCTCACAGCCCATTATGATACAGATTACCAGGGTACCCTCCTTGCCATAAATTCAGGGACAGATCCACTATGAAACCAATGAAGCTTAAGCTTCAGGGCCCCTAATCCCAGAAGGGCCCTGGAAGCAAGTTTAGACCACTTTTTAAAAAAAATCGAAAGTGTTCTGCTTATATACCGCCCCATACCACTTCAAGTAGTCTCTGGGCAGTTTACAGTTTAAATACAATATGCAGGCTACATATTGCACACACACACCCAGCAAGCTGGGTACTCATTTTACCAACCTTGGAAGGATGGAAGGCTGAGTCAACCATGGGCCTGCTACCTGGGATTGAACCCCAGGTCGTGAGCACAGTTTTACCTGCAGCACAGGCATTTAACCACTGTGCCACAAGGCTCTTTCTAAAATGATAGCAGTTGTTATCCAGACTTTGTTGATGGTTGAAAAGAGAATCCCATAACAGACAGGTTTCAGCCCCCCACCCCAATGTAGTCTACCTCGACAAAATGTTATCCTTCTCTTTCAGTAAGGATGTTATTGTGTGATCTCCAGTCACCCCCTATGTACAGAAACTCTATGAATGAGAATCCTCCAAAATGTGCTGTTCGCAACAACCCAATTTCCTAACACAAGCCTACAGCTTCCTTGAGTCAAGATGTCTCATATATGGTTTTCTTCTTTTCCTGCTGCCTTCAACCCATTATTGAGCAATAACTTTCCCTGCATTATTGTCTTTTTCCAGTGAATTTTCCCTTCTCATGATGTACTCAAAGTACTGTATGACAACCTCAGTAGTGTCATTTGTGTCTCCAAAGAATTTTCAGTCTTGATTTGCTCTAGGATCCACTTGTTTGCCTTTTTGGCTGTCTTGGGCATCTGCAGAACTGTCTTCCAGCACCATATTTCAAATGAATCATATATTCTGGTCTGCTTCTTTCATTGTTCAGCTTAGCATATTCTAATGCCACAAGGTCTGTGGAGATTCTCAGTCATCCATGTGAGTTTATCTGGGAGTTGCGTCAGGGCAACTGGACTTCTTTTCTTTTGGTATCAAAATGTTTTGCTGTTCATCCAAGTAGCCTCTTCAGTCTGAGGGAAGTTGATAGTGAGGCCTCCAATTTATAGTTCACCTTGATGTCACATCACCCTGGTCTGAATAGGCTCAATAGTTGGACAATGGCCTGGGGTGTGTGAAAGCGGCAGCATTTTCCCAACACCCATTAAGTATGGTTGTTAATGAAATAGACGTGAGCTATAAATTGGAGGACTCCTACTGACCTTCCTCAGACTGAAGGAACTACTTAGCTGAGTAGCAAAACATTTCAAACCCACAAGAGAAGAAGTCCAGTTGCCATGGCTCAGCTCCCAGTGAATGTCACAATGTTTCTCCCATCTTCTCCAAAATAGTTTTTACTGTCTATCTGTTGATACTGAAATGAATGCAATGCCTTTAATATGAACTTTGTAAAATCCTACTCAAGAATGCAAATGCTTCAAAATACATGGCCTTGCCTCTTTTCCATTATCAATAAAACAAAGAGGTTAGGATTTTCCCATCATTTATATATCTATTTATTTCATTTAAGCTCTGCCTTTCCACTACGAGGCAGGGCTCATGCCAGCTTTCAGTCTCCACAAAAGGATGAAGCCAAGAAAGGCAAATGGAAGCATAACATCATAACAAATGAGATTAACAAAATTAGAAATGTACACATAACTGTCCTGATGTCTGGTAGCATTCAGGTGTGATATGCAAAAATAGCTTCAAATCTCGGTATAATTGGGAGCAATGAGAAAAATGTCACTATAAAAGCAGGATTTGGGGCAAAGCACAGAAAGTTTCCAAACAGGGTCATTGTTGTAACAAGAAAGGGTCATGTATTTTGCCCCAGCGGGAAATTGGCACTGGTCATTCTGACAGTATTTTTGTGGCGATTCAGTGACTCACAATAGGAATAGTAAACATTTTGCTGGATTTTCAGTTCCTTGAGCTAGAAACAATTTCAGTGAGAATGTTTTCTTTAGCCATTGTACTCTTGCACTAGAGGGATTACGAATGGAGTTTTACCCAGCACAACAGGACCATGAGACAAAGGCGAAACATATCCCCTTAAAGTCGGGTTACATTGGAAATGTAAACTGGTCCCTCCCCTCAGGAAATTATGGTGTTAAAACGATAAATGAATCGTGATTTGGTTAACACAATGCTGTCTAAAATGGAAAAATAGCTGTGCATTCTGCAGTCTGGGATTCTTGAAATAGGAGGATTTTTATTTGGAAAAAAAGTTCTGGGTCTACACTGATCTCATATCCAATGTTTGGTCCATACTGGATCCTGGTAAACAAAGAATAAGCTGATGTTGGCCTCCTTTCACTCACTCACCCACTCTCCTCTTTCTACCACTCTCTGCTAACAGAAAAATGCAGAGTGTACAAAATATCTGAGCAGGCAAAGATATAATAATAATATGGTATAAAGTCAATTCTAACTTATGCTGACCCTTTTCAGGGTTTTGTAGAGAGTACTCAGCAGTGGTTTACAACTCCCTTCTTTTGGGGGGGGGTAGGGGACCTTGGGACTATGCAGGCTGCCCTAGGTCACACAGGTTAGCTTTTCTGGGATACATGGTGGGAAACTGAACTCCCAACCTCTGCGTCCACAGCCAGAAACCTATCTCATTGAGCTATCGCACCAACATAATAATAATCATGTGTAGAGATTGGGATGAACCACCAAAATGGTGCTACATTCCTTTTTTTGTGATCTGTCAATGGTGACATACCACAAACCATGAATTTTGCCCCCCCCCACCAAATGACGAACCACAAATCTATTCACCAGGGTTTATGGGAAAAAACAAGACTCACAACCAAGACCAAGCCCCTCTACCTAACCCCTGCCATGTCCCTTCTCTCCATCCCTACCTTGTCCACCACTGTAGCCTCCCTCATCCCTATGGCAACCATCACGGTGGGCAACACCATCACCATCATGGGCTCTATCTAGCTCCTGGCTGGCAAAGTAAAAACTAACATACACTTTTAAAAAAAACAACAACACCCAAACCCATTCAGTATGCTTTGCCATCCTGAAGCTCTCCAGGGATCATCTGTGCATGCCCTTGCCAGCTGGGTCACTGCCAGATGGTAGGCAGGGACACATGTAGATGTGCCCAGGTGGTCCCAGGCCAGCAACGTGTTTTTAAAGACCAATCTTTCCAGGGAGGTGAATTTAAAAACAAAATGGTACAGACAGAGCAGTGGTTGTGACAAGGAAGGGACAGGGCAGTGGGGATGGTGCAGGGTTGGTGTGTCTGTGGGGCGTTAGATAGCCATGGGTTGTCTGGGGAAAAAAAGAGATAAAGGAACAAATAAAAACAAGGAAATAACCATTCCTTTGTATTTGTCCACATCGGACAAATATTAAGGAATAAATATTTAATAAATTGGTGAGATTTGTTGAATAACCTGATTCATTTTTTTTTATTCATCGCCATCTCTAATGATGTGTCATCAAGTCAAAAGGTATTATCACACACATTTCCATACCTGGGCACAAGAGGGTTCCAGAAACCATGATATCACTAATGCGTATTCATAGCATGGTCTCTGGCTCTCCCTAATGGACGGTACTGGTAATATGTGTAAAAATAGGGTTTTTTTCTGGATTGTTAAAATATTTTTAAAATTTTCAGATTACAGAAAAGTGAATCAGTGGATATGGGTCTCCTTGATTAAGCATTCCTGCTGTATATATAGAGAGATGCGATATTCATAGTGGCATTATCCCCTGATCACAACCACTCTGAGAATCCCACAGATTAATCTTGGGTTACTCCTTCCCTGAATACGCATGAGAGCAGGAAAGTGAAAAGGGGATAGTAGGAAAAAGAATGGACAACTTCAATTGTAACTGTATGACATAAAAGTCAATCTTATGTTACAGATAGGTTCTTATTCCTTTGTGTTCCAAAGTAACACTCTGTCAAGGAGGATTCCGAACATTCGGTCTGATTTTTTTGTGTAGTTGATAAGTACTATAGCCAGAGGTGCCATTTTGAACATTCGGGTTGCCAACATGGCCACTCACACAATTGAACAAATGTGCCATAATTTAAATAGAAGAGCTATCTTCGTATGGCTGCAAGCAGCTGCAGCCAAAAGCCACTTCCAACCATGTTTGCAGCTTTCCCCTGTACATGCACCACTTTACTACCTTTCAAGTCTTGAGACTCAGTTGTCATCAGGGGTGATTGTCATGGCTTTACAAAGATTTATTTAAAATCTCAAAAGTTTACCATGAAGGAGGTCCATATGCCTAGCAGGGCCTGTAAGCTGAAGCCCTCTGCCAGGTAGTATGTTGGTCAGTCTTCTACTAGAGTCAAAGTCCATGGACTCAAAGAGGCAGGATTTTTCAATGATCTGTGTGTTTGTGTACTACACAGTTTTGCCCCGCCTTCATCAGTCACCCACAGCTCAACCCACCATTGGCTGCTAAGCCTTCCTTCCCACATGCTGCTAGAGTCACCACCCGCCAGTGGCCCTACCCATCAGCTGACAGCCCAAGGAGTAACATTGTTTTGAAAGGGATAAATATCCTCAGATGGGAACTTAGGAAGCCCTTTTAATTATTGTATGCTTCCAAACAATAAGCTCCTAGAGAGGCAGGTCATAAGGGATGGTGCAGATCTTCCTTAACATATGATTTTGTGTGAGCATGAAAGATGGAAGTGGTGACAGGAAAACAAGAGTGGCTTGCCCATGGAAGCCTTCCTCGGGATGCCTCATTAAATTCTACGCACACGCCTGCATAAAGCCATTAGTAAAAGGCTTGTCTGGAAGCACTCACTGAGATGAGAAGCTCCTGCAGTCTCATCTGAGGCATGGAATCACTCCTTAAAGACACATATCCTTTTAATGTTTCATTTGTCAGCAATGCTTCTGTCCCACTGTATGTGTATTCTTGTTCTTGAACATCTGTTTCTTCATAAACGATTCATTGCATAGTTTGGGTAGTTGTAAAAAAATGCACAACACGCTCTTCCCATACTGCTGGGACAGTAAAGTGCTAACGGCTCATTAATGTTTATGCCAGGCAGACAGTCTGTGTGTTCTATAGTAAATATTTATTGATTTTTAAAGAGTCTGCATTAACCAGGTACAATTGTGTGGGATCTCTTTAGCTATGAAAAAGCAGGACCATTAAAATGAATGACCTTTTTCTTAAAAAAAAATAATCTACTATCTGAGACAAAGATAGGGACACAGAGGACAAGATATATACTCCATGGTATGGCCAAACCAGGCTGAAATCCTCTGTATGGTGACTTAGAAATGAGCAGGTTCTTCTGAAATCAACAGATGTCAGACATGGCAGGTATGCCTGCTGAGGGCAGGGCTGTTCTCTCTACCTGGAAAAATTAAGGATGCAAATGCCTCATCCAAAGATTCAATGAGTCTGTTCAATTGAGACAGGATAAGTCTGGCTGGTTAGCTCAGGGAGTTAGACAGAGCTGGAGGTTGGCAGTTTGATTCCCCACTGGTGCTCCCCAGAGAAGAGCCAGCTTGTGTAGTCTGGGGCTAGGTGAACAGTCCCAGGCACGCCCAGAAGATGAGAGCGGTAACATCCCCTCCAAGTACTTTATCCTTAGGAAACTCCAGAAAGGGTTCCCATGAGACAGAACAGACCTGACAGCACATTGTTTGTTTGTTTGTTTGTTTGTTTGTTTGTTGCTGCTGAAAAAAAGGTGACCCAGTCTAAGCCTTCCCCCACCTTCTGATCTTTTACCAAGCAATGACAGGCTCTTCCTCCTTTCCAGTCATCCAGGTATTTCTTTTGCTTTCTGTAGTCTGGATCAGAATGCTCCAATCAGAGCAGTGGAGATACCATGGCCCATTTCTGGAGTGTTATGATTAAACTTTTAGGGCAAAAGCGAGGGAGGAAAGGAATGTGTTGGGACAGACCTCTGCAGCCTTCCGTCCACCTGTAGTTGACAAGATTGCGATGTTAGGTCACATCCTAGGTGGCATTCTCAGTCCACCAGCACAGAGAAACCATCTGTTCAACTTTTAAATTAGGCAGGAAAGCAGCAGATGTATTTCCTCAGCATGGGAATGTTAGTTCATTGTGGTACTTGGTGTGGAAAAAAAATTAAAGAATGCTCACCATGCTTTTCCATTCTCTGTGATTCAGGCTGTCTGGATTTAGGACAACCCAGTGAGGAATTCTTAGGACTCTTGAGTAGAGATGGGCATGAAACAGAAATATAGTGTTTCATGTCATTTCAGTCTTCATTTCATGTTTTGTTAATAATTGATTTTTTAAAAAATATTTTTGTCATGAAACAAAACACTTCTTAAGACTATAAATAATGGGTAGTTTTCCTGCTTTTATTTATAAGGGAGCCCACTGCCCTAAATCAAAGACCCTCAAGCCTTTCAATCAATTTGCTTTCAAGCAAAGAACCCTCTGTAAAAAAAAGCTAGAGACCTAATAGCTTGCTGCTGCATCGAGAGATCGGGGAGATAAATACAGCTGATCCGTGGTGCGGTGAGTAGAGATGGGCACGACTAGGGAAAATGACGTTTTTGAGTTGTCGTGTGTCGGAGGCGGCCTGTGTCGGCTCGTTTCCGTTTTTCGCGAAACTTCGCAAAAATTTGTCATTTTGTTTTTTGTTTTTTTGTCTGTCGTTAAACTGGTTTGGGGGGGTAGCAGGCTCCTGGAGGCACCTCTTTTTTGGGGGGTGGGTGCCTCCTATCCTCACCCGCTAGGGAAAGCAGGCTCCTGGAGACCCCTCATACATGGGGGTCTCCTCTCCTCACCTGCTGCAAAAGGGCATGCATGCATAGCCATATGGCTATGATTGCATACCCGGTTGCACGCAGAGACACAGCAGACTGGCAGAGACACCCCTCTTTTTGGGGTGCCCACTGCCTTCCCTGCATCAGTCAGGCCTCGGGGGCATGGTTTGCATGATGTCACACATGCTGCCGGCCGAGCCAAGCCTGCAGGAGTCACCCAGAGCCACAAGTGGCGGACTGGCAGACTCTCTCTGCACCCGCTGTGTCTCACTAAGAAGGGAATTGTACTTGCTAATAGTGCAATGCAAGTACAGATCTGGCTTAGGGTTAGGGTTAGCGCAAGGGCTAGGGTTAGGCTAGTTACGGGTGAAGTTAGGGAGAGTATTGGGGTGCACCTCTGGGGGCCTCTCTGACCCACTTAGAAGGACAGTGTACTGGCGTATGGGTTAGGTTTAGGGTTAGGGGTTGGGGTCGGGCTACGGTTAGTGGGCTTTGTATGCCCGGTTGGCACATCCCAGAAGTCTCTGTGGTCAACCTGGCCAAGTGGCCATGCGATTGGTGGAATGGCTCCAAAAATTTGCATGGTCACTCCCATGGCCCGCCCATCATTGCGCAGGTGTAAAAAAAATAAAATAAAATAAAATAAAAAAAAATCAATGGAGAGAGGAAAGAGGAGACATTTTGTTGCAAGAAAAACCCACTGCTACTGTAAAAATTCTGGCAGTTTTAAAATAGCTATTTTCGCATGTTTCTGTGTGGTGCTTGTGTGTTTTTGGACCACGATTTCAAAAAAAAATTGCGGTCGCCGCCCCATTTTGGATCCCCCGCCCGCACCGCATGGCATGGCGACTCGAGTCCGGCTGCCCAGGACAGGAGAGGGGGGAAGGCCGGGACCCCCCCCCCAGAAACCACCCCTCTGGTAGGTGCACTCTGCACTGCAGGCATATTTTCGCCTGCTTTTTGGCCCGGGAATGGGGGGGGGAGTTTAAAACTTTTTTTCTGTGCCGCTTCCTCTTGAATTGCGGCGGCCGGAGGCGAGCCCGGTGCTTTGCGACTGCGAGCGACTATGACGAGGATTTCCCCCACCACCAGAGCAGCCCAGGACAGGAGAGGGGGGGTCAACCACCCCTCTGGTAGGTGCCCTGAGCCCTCACTCAGGCAGGCATATTTCCGCCTGCTTTTTGGCCGGGAATCGGTTTTTTTTTTAACTTTTAAAAACTTTTTTTCTGTGCCGCTTGGCATCGCGGGATCGCCGAGATGCCCGGAACGACCACGACAAATCAGACCCAATTATTCTTTAGTCGGTTCGAGTTTGAATTCTGGCGGAGTAATTCCCGTTACCGTTTCTGTTCCATAACGGAAACGGAAACGGGAATTCCACCAAGTCATGCCCATCTCTAGCGGTGAGGGAAGGAAAGAAAATATTAAAAAATAACCTCCACAGTCCTACTTAAAAAGGAAAGGAAAACAAACAGTTTAAATCAACTTGCAGACAGCTCGACTCCTGGTTAGGAAGGGAACAGCTCAACTCCTGGTTAGTTTTAGGCAGATCAAGATCAGAGATAAGCTATCTCAATAGCTGAGGCGTGGAAAAAAGGGAAACAAATCAATCAGTTTAAAAATAAACCTCCCATGTATTGTTGTCCTTAGAGATGTGCATGAATCAACACAATGGTGGTTCACCTGGGTTCGTGGTTCACCTGGTTTCATGTTTCACTGAAATCATGAACTAGAAATTTGCAATTTTTTTCTTAATGAATCATTAATCGTTTCGTCAGTTTAGTCAGGACTGGCAGTTTAAAAAATAAAATAAAATAAAAAGACTGACTGGTTATCCACAGCCTGCCCCCCCTTCCCACTGCCCCTGTTGTCTCCCTACCTTTTCCTGCCACTGCTGCCACCACCATCTTGAGATGCAGCCAGCTCCCACAGGTTGACTGTCACTGTGCATTACTTGCCTCTCAGCTGCTCAATGGCAGCCATTGAGGAGTGGGCCAGGGTACCTCTAAAAAACAAAAAACAAACAAAGCCTCAGCTAAAGCAGCCAAGGAGGAAATGGGGGCAGTGGGAAGTGGGTGGCAGAAGGCTGTGGGGGGGCAGGGAAATGAACTAGGAAGTTCATTATAATCCAAGAAAATTTATTGGTTCAGGGAAGTTTGGGTTCTCCCGTTTGAACGAACCTGAACAAATGAACTGGCAATTTTCAACCAGCGTCCTGGTTCATTTTTTTTTTTCTGTGTCCATCTCTACTTGTGGTCATATTAATATACAGAACAACCCCTCTAACACCTCCGGTTCATACAAATCAGTGCCACAAAGCAGCTGCTGTCAGCTTTTTGTGCAATGTGTGTTACTTGTATTACAGTGCTATTTGTGCAATTTGGCTTCCATCATGAAAGGGGAAAGCTCTTTCCTCATTCTCTTATTTGGTCCAGAGCTCTATAAAATACCTCTGCCTCTTTTGGGAACTGGAGCATAATAATCTTGTAGTTCCTCATCTTCTCATGCAAGGACCTGACAAAGCAAGATTCGTACCCCATGGCTGGACACACATTCCTCTCACAGTTTCCACTGCTCCCTCCTGGGATCACAAAAAAAAAATTGGTCTTTGATCATGAGGTTCCTTCTGTCATTCAGTCGTTCCACTTTTGGTTTCCTTTAATTTCCATAGTAATGGCCAGTCTCCTTATTATCATGGGTAAGCAAATTGAGCTGGCCACAAGGGCCAGTTTTCTGCCTGGGGTGCCAAACAAACAATGGAAGATCCCCCAAGAAATGTCTTGAAGTCCTCATTTTGAAAATGCCAGGTGTTAAATAGTGTATGGGAGCCCCAACATCTATTTCGAGGGTGAATCAAAGGCACGGTGTCTTCCAGGAACTGCCGATCACTTTTTATTTTTGGCTGAAAAGAAAGGGCTGGAGAGGGAAATGGGTTACAAAATCAAGCTTGGGAGCTGGTGGACCCATCAGAATATATGCTGTAACCCCTTGTAACAGTGCTGAATAGATATAATCACTTGTGGCAAAACTGAGGAGAAATTTCTGTTCCCATTCCAAACAGAGAATAAGAATAATGTGTCATGGGGGTCTCAACCTACAATATATCTTCCAGAAGTCAACTGAGGCCCAGCCCACTAGAATGTCTCAGGTGGACATGCCCAGGGAGGTTTGAAAATCAGTAACCTGAAAGCCTTCTCAGTGGATGGCCCCTCACTTTGGAAGCAACTTCCAAGTGAGTTGAGCCTAGCACAGTCCCTGCCTGCCTTCAAAAAGCACTTAAGACTCTGCTTTTCCAAGAGGCATTTAGCAACCTTTAGTTCTATTCCCCCCCTAATTCTGTGCTGCCATTTTGCTGATTATTTTTCCTTATTTATTTTTATCTTATTTTATTTTCCTTTTGCTGTATATTGTACTGGGTGTTCGATATTTGTTCTTGTTTACTGCCGTTGTTAACCACCCAGAGTTCCTCTGGGAAGACGGGTGGTATATAAATATATAAAATAATAAATTATATAACCAAGGCTTTCTTCTTCCAAGCTCTGGTGCTTGGTCCCAAATAATTCTGGTGTGTGGAGGATGTAAACGGCTTCTTTCCTAGCTCAGCTCCCAGGCAGGGCAAATGGTTTAAACTGCCTGGTGTTACTAATAGAGTGTTTGCAACCAAGCATATGGTATTCCTTAAGAGCTGATGGCCTTGGCAGAACAGTCTCAGCTTGAAGAGGGAGATGGGGAAAAGGATGCCAGGTGCTCCCCAATAGATCAGCCGGTATCCCAGCTGCTATGACAGTATGTGCTAGCCAGCTGGTTTCTCAGGCCAGACAAACTAACAAGATGACAAGTACACACCTTTAAAGACACCGAACACCATCCGGAGTGCTAAAAGCAAATGCCTTCCTTGAAGCATCGAAACAGAATTCTCATACAATGTGACAGTACCAACCCATTGAATCTTTTGGCCTTTTATGTGCATAGTTTGGAGAAGTTATTATTTTTTGGAACACCATTCCTAATCAGCATATACATTGGTGATGTAGCCCCACAATGATGTCTTATACTGCTTTTGGTTTCCTTTGCATGCATGGAAGATAGTTGGAATGTAGATATTTCACAGAAGATCTTAGAATGATAAATAGTAGAGATGGGCATGACCAGGAAAAATGACGTTTTGAGTTGTCGTGTGTCGGAGCCGGCCCGTTTAGGCTTGTTTCCGTTTGTCGCGAATTTTTTCAAAAAATTGTCATTTCGTTTGTCGTCTGTCGTTAGTACTGGTTTAGGGGGGTAGGGTAGCGGTCTCCTGGAGGCACCTCTCTGGGGTGGGTGCCTCCTCTGGCCCACTACGAAGGGAAGGCATTTAGCAGGCTCCTGGAGGCACCTCTCTGGGGTGGATGCCTCCTCTGGCCCGCTACAAAGGGAGAAGGAAGAGTACATGACGGTGTAGCCAATGCGTACCAAGTGGCACTGGCAGATGCACCTCTCTTTTGGGTGCCTCTAGCTCACTAAGTAGGACAGCATACTGGCATACAGGTTTGGAGTTTTTTGGAACTTTGGACTGTGAGCGAGGTGAGAGAAGAATGCCTCTGCTGGGCGCCCTCTGACTCACTAAGAAGGAAAGTGTACTTGCGTGTAGTGCAATGCGAGTACAGATCTGGCTTAGGGTTGGGGTTAGGGCAAGGGCTAGGCTTAGGGTTATTACGGGTAAGGTTAGGGTGAGTTAGTGAGCTGCACCTCTGGGTGCCTCTGACCCACTAAGAAGGACAGTGTACTGGCGTATGGGTTAGGGTTAGGGTTAGGGTTAGGGCTAGGGTTATAGTGGGCTTTTTATGCCCGACTGGCACATCCCAGAAGTCTCAGTCAAAACCTGGCCAAGTGGCCATGCGATTGGTGGAATGGCTCCAAAAAATTGCATGGTCCCATCCCATGGCCAGCCCATCATTGCACAGGTGTAAAAAAATAAAAATAAAAATAAAAATAAAATAAAATCAATGGGATTGGAGACAGACGTTTATTGCAAGAAAAACCCACTGCTGCTACTGTAAAAATTCAGGCAGTTAAAATACCTAATTTTTGCATGTTTCTGTGTGGTGCTTTGGTGGGTTTTTGGACCACGATTTAAAAAAAAATGCGGTCGCCATTTTGGATCCCCTTGCACCGCATGGCATGGTGAGACGACGAGGATGCCCCCCACCAGAGCAGCCCAGGACAGGAGGGGGGAGGCCAGGGACCCCCCCCCCAGAATCCACCCCTCTGGTAGGTGCCCTCACTCAGGCAGGAATATTTTCACCTGCTTTTTTTGGCCGGGAATCGGGGTTTTTTTTTAAACTTTTTTTCTGTGCCTCTTGGCATCGCGCAATCGCTGCGATGCCATGAACGACAATGACAAATCAGATGCAATTTTTCTTTTATCGGTTCGAGTTTGAGTTCTGATGGCTTAATTGTCATTACCATTTCCGTTGCGTAACGGAAACGAGGAACGGAAACGGAAACGAGAATTTCGCCAAGTGGTGCCCATGTTTAATAAATAGGAAGCTACATCTTTGCCTGTCACTACAGTTGTGAGGGCTTCATCCTACTGACAAATGACCATATGTTGAGAAGCAGAAGAAACATTGTGTATATGCAGTAGTGGGAGTCCAGCTCTCTCCTTAGGGGTGTGCAAAATACACTGCAAATGCAATTTCCTGGACAGAACTTAGTCAAATGAGAAGTATCATGTAATCAATCACTATCAGAATAATGACCAAGGAAATGTTCTATCTTTAAAAAAACATGCATGTATTTATTTTGACTTATACTATATCTTCTCCCGAGAGCTTGGGGTAGCAAACAATGTATTGATCATGAAATCCTAATAAATATGGTTACATTTCATCATACCATTTCCCTGGCCATCAGACACTAATCTGAATTAAAATGTTTTATATGACATCTGGTGATGGATGAATTGGTCTGATTCCAGTTGTACATTAATTTTGCATATTTTCAGCCATATTGCCATTCCACCCACTTTTGCATCAGTCTATGATGTTGATTCTAAAAATCCATCATGAAATGCCATATCTATGAAATGAAAGAAAGCAATGAATTTTCTTTCAGTACCCACTTTTCCCTAACAAGAGCTTGGAAGCATTGCCATGCTAAACTGCAGCAATGTAGGAACTACACCCCCCAAAAGTAACTCTTCCAAGTTCTTCCTCCAACATCTGCACATCTCCTTAACCTATGCATTTTTGAGTGAAGGAGTGCATCTTAAGATACAGAGACATGTGTGTTCCAAACAGCCACCACGTACCAGTCACCATTTATGCCTGGGAACTACAAATCTGGTTGTTCCGTTTAAAAACCAACATGGCACTCATCAGCCTTACACGCCACTGCTGGCATATTCACCAAGACTTTGGAAGGTCTCCAAGATATGTAAATGCTTGAGGTGAGTGCCAGCCATTAGGAAGACTATTCCATGTGTTGGCAGAGTACAAATAATGTAGCAACACATTCCCCATGAATGCCGATACAAAGAAAAAGCCTAGAATGGGGGAGAGTTACATGCCAGAGTCTTTATTTGAACCAGCAAAGGCAGTGCTTAAAATAAAATACTCCTTTGTAGTTCTTGATTACGGTGACAAATGGTTGTAATTTAAGTACAATCCCAATAGACCACCATATAGGAATTTCAAAGCTTAATTTGACTGGATCTAACATGGAACTCGGAGGAAATCCTGCAGGAAGTGTGTTGCAGTCTGGTTTTAAGTAGAACAGGCAAACTGCCTCTGTGTTTCATCCCCACTTCCTTACAGTTATACATTACAACCCCCCCCCCCGCATCCTAAACTGTGATCCCGGAGGTTCTAAAAGAAACAATCGGCATTATGCGCCGAGCATGTATCTTTAATCTCGTTTCCTAATGACAGCAATAATTAAGTAATGTTGACAAGCTGTCATTTGAGGATGAGATTCGGATGCCAAGCCTTTCTTGACAAAAGTAGGCTAGAGCATTAAAGCTTAATAGGATGCTGGCAACCTCCCAAGGAGGCAAAGCAGATCAGGGCAGGTGTTATTGCACGCCAATGACATGGGGTGGGGGTGGGGGAGCTGACATGACATTATTGTGATCAACTTATACTTTAAATAGACACTTCTTTCTTTGCAACATTAATGTGGTATCTAAATTCTGCATTTGATGGAATGCTTCACCTCCACCCCACCCAAAAGAAGAACAATTTTGGCTTTGAAGGGGGTGGGGGAAGAGTGAATATTCTTTAGCGTTATGATCATTTTTAGTTTGAAATAACAGCTACTTAAAATCTAAAACTCTGGATACCATAGGCAGTGTTTTCCATCTCTAGACTGTTTTCAGCATTAAAAACCTCTGAGGTATCCCTCCACTGACGAAAACATCAAATTCTGGAAGGGATTACTTGCAACAGGACATTAAGAATTAGTGGTTAATGTGTTTACTAATTGTCTGAAAATTGTCTGAACCTCAAAAATAACTATCCCATATAATATATGTCTTGATTAACTGACAACTCGTGCCCACATTGTTAATCAAGAGTGTGATGGCTATCAAAACCTGTTTCCATAGGGTATAAGGCTCTTAACAAAAGATCAAGTGGACAGGAGTCCTTTATTATATGGGATAGTCATCTAAAGGGAGCAGACCTGTTGTGTTAGAGAGACCCAAGAAGGGCTGGATTTCAGAATCAGGGATGGATCGCTCACATCAAGCTGCTTTGCTCTATTCGCACTCATACATGTTTCTCACCAAGGAAATGGATACATTTACAAGTGTCACACTTCTCTCTTATTTTTCTTTTTTATTGTATGCTGGCTTGGCTATGCATTCTACTTAGCCTAGATAGCGGGCCATCTTCTGTTTTAAGACACAGTCCATATTGAGTTCTAGGAATCCTTCACATCCCTCTCTCTCTCTCTCTCTCTCTCTCTCTCTCTCTCTCTCACACACACACACACACACACACACACACACACACACACACACACACACACACACACACACCAGCTTTTAGGAGTGACCTACTGCACTGATCTGCCCATGACAGAAGAACATCAACTACTTGCCCTTCTGGCTGTGAGCCTCCTGCATGTTTTTGTCTGCCCAATATGAAAAGCAAGATGTGCTATGTCAACAATGAAGAGCATTGCTTTTGCTATAGCTCCTTTACTGTTGACCACACTGCCTGGGTTTCTAAGTACTGAAGACCAAAAGATCTGTGAGGCCAAAGTTTCGCTACTGAAGAGCAGATGGAAACCTTTTTTCTTCCAGTCAGTCGGGTCTCCTCTGATATACTTATGCAAATATAATAGCAATTGATAAATGGCTCCAGTGTGAGTGGAAGAGGTACAATTATGGCCGTATGCCTGTGCTTTCAATTTTTATTTCTTTATACAACACGAGTATACATATATCAGGAAAGTGAAAAATATTGAGAAAATACCGTATTTATTGGCGTATAACACGCACAGGCGTATAACACGCACCCTCATTTTAAGAGGGAAATTTTAGGGGAAAAAAATTTTTTTGGCACCCCCCTGCCCGGGTCCCTGACTAACTAAAATTCAGGAGGCGCAGGAAAGTTTAAAAACCCAAAGACCCGAAGCTCAGAGCAGCTTGATTTGGAAAAGTAAAAAGGACAGGAAGCAGGGAAGGGACATTTTTGAGTTCATTTATAAGGGAAATAGGAGAAGCCACAAAAAAGAGGCACTGCTCCCTTCTTTCTGGAGGCGAAAAAGGACGCTCTCGCATTTCTGCTCAGAAGCACCTCCTGCAGCTTTGCTGCCAGAGCCTGGCGCACAAGAGGTGGAAGGACGGACGGCCCGCCCGTCTGCCCGCCGTCTCCACACTGCAGGCCTCGCAGCCGCTTCCTCCTCTTTCTTCAATGACAGCCGGCAATTGGGGGAGGAAAAGTGGGGGCGGGCGGGCCGACGGCGCGGGCGAGGGAAGGAGGCGTGCAAGAGACTGGCCCGGGGACAGCGCGCCGCATGCCGCGTGAGGACGGAGTCGGGGCGGAGCAGCGGCTCAATCTTGTGAGGAGCGGGCGGTGGGTCCCGGTGGGGGCGCTTCCAGGGGTGGGTGGGTGGGGGTGAGGGTGGGTGGTTTCCACAGCCGGCTTTACCTGCTCCTTGTTGGTGCAATGGCACTGCAGAGGGCGGCTCAGCCTCCCCTCCTCCCTGCCTGCGTCCCTCCCTCGTTCCAGAGAAGCCAACGACCTGCAGAGAAGGCGGACGGGGCGGGGTGGAGCGGGAATGGCGGCGGCCGGGGGGGCAAGAGAGAGAGAGAGAGAGAGAGAGAGAGAGAGAGAGAGAGAGAGAGAGAGAGAGAGAGAGAGAGAGAGAGAGAGAGGCCGGGGAGCAACTGCCCTCCCTCCTCCGCCTCTTCCACCCCCCCCACGCCGTGCTTCTAGCCGCCGCCTCTTCCACGCAAGCACCCGGGCTACAAAGGTGAAGTGGAAGCCGCCCGCTTTCCCCCACCACCACCTCCCGGAGCCGTGGCAAAGGTTCCAAAGAACCCTCCCCCTAACCCACCCCCCACCCACGGAGTCCCTGAGGCAACCTGGCGGCCCGGCTGAAGCTCGGGCCGCCGAACAGCTGGCGCCTCCGCGGGTCGGGAACAAAGGCCGCCACCGCCGGACGCCTCGCTGCAGCAGAGCCGACGGAGGGAGCCCAGAGCAGCACGACCGGAGCTGCTGTCAGACCGGCCAAAGGCGCTGTCACATTATATCGTCGTATAACACGCATACATCATTTGCCCCCTTTTTTCAGGGGGAAAAAGTGCGTGTTATACGCCAATAAATACGGTACCTTTTCTTGGCAATGTCTGGAGTCTTCTCACCAAGAGTTCCCCCTGCGTCAGAGGGATTTCTCATCTTCTTGTGGAAACAAAACCTTGGCCTTAGTTTTCCCTTTACTGCTGCTGTAGCTTGCCTTGCTCTTCTGCACAATACAATGCCACATTCTGCACCCATTAAAGCCCTTTCTGGGCCTTTCTGTGCAAGAAAAATGTCAATTTGCTCAGGAATTGTAATAACTCTGTACAGACTGATGCTTCTTCCAGATAGGAAATTTCACAAAACATCCAAGGAATTCTATGGGATTTCTTTTTATATAATATTCCCAGAATAGTGCTGCAAGGAGAAAACAGAGAGAGCCTAGTTCGTTGGGCTGTGTTTGTTTTTGGTTTCTCATCATGTGTGAGAGGGTACAAGATTGACATCCATGTGGTGATTGACATCCATGTTGTATGACTCATCTACAAAAGAAGTCCAATTAAAGTTCAGGACACCGGGCGCAGGACTGCCTCTTTGACCACTGATGTGCTTTGTTCTTAAATGCCTTATTGAACCATATTTTAAGTTATAATCTTTCATATATGTCTGATCCTTGTTTTATTTTGAAGTTTATGGCAATATAATTTAACGTTGTTTTATTGTAATTGTTTTTTATTATCTTATTTGGTTGTAAACTTCCCCTCAAGGGAAGTATATAAATTTTAAAGATAAATAAATATTCTTTTATTCTAACTAACTAACTAACTAACTAACTAACTAACTAACTAACTAACTAACTAACTAACTAACTAACTAACTAACAAATATATATTTTTTATTTTTAAAAATGGAGTCCAATAAAAGAGTATGTTTTAAATGCACTATCTGAAAACAGACATGGAAACATTCTAATAAATCCCAGTATTATAATATCCATGGACAGAAGAAACACCTAATGTTACTGAGGGTAATAACTGGAATTTAAATGTACATTATCTATACTACTTTTCATAGCATGGCTTTTATTAAGGCTGCCTTGCTTTGCTATAGCAGTTCCTTAGCTACCATATTTTTGCTGCGATCCTTTTCAAGAAGGCTATTTGTTTTCACATTGGCAATTTTTTTGTATTGAATAAATTCACTGGGACTGTGCAATACTTCGTTTTTATGCACAAAAGGAAACTGAAATTGTATAGGCTTGCTTAGTCTCAAGTTGCAGACCGAAGTTTTGAGAATTGCTATGCCTCTCCAGGTATGGAGATGTTGGCTGAAATCCTTTCACTCACTATAATAAATTTAACTAGAATAGATCCATTGACTAAATGGGAATTTAGTGAGTCAACTCCTCCATTGATTCAAATTGGCCTACTTCAACTGCAACTTACTACACTAAAAATCTCAGGCAAAATTAAGAGAGACAAAACAAAACAAAAACGATGAAAATGATGAAAACATTACAGACAACAGTACTACCCTGACTTATGCTTGCTTCAACAACCAAATAATTTGACTTACAAATGCTGCCCTGAGCTCTGCATGACAGCTGATGTTGACAGGTCCAACCTGTCAAAGTCACCTGTCATGAGGAGCAGAAAGCAGTGTTCACTGCCCATTGACACCTCCTTCTTCTTGGTTGCTTCCATCTCTGCAAAAGAGATAGAAACAACCAAAAAAGGAGGGGGAGGTGGCCATCGTGCTACCCTTCCAAACCGGCCAGGCTGCTTGAAGTTGGATCATTCCCAGGGAATGATGCAACCTCAGGCAGCCTGGGTGGTTTGGAAGGGGAGCACTTACCTCTGGGTAAGGTGTCTGGGATGGGTGAACATGCATCTGCCCCAGGAGTTCCCTGGGACAGATGCATGTTCGCTCAGCCTGGGTGGTTTGGAAAGGTGTGCCTCCTTTCCAAACCGCCCAGGCTGAGTGAACATATATCCGCCCCAAGGATCTCCTAAGGTCAATGCATGTTCTCCCAGCCCAGGCATCTTGCAGAATGGCACCCCCACTTCCCTTGAAAGCCTCCCAGGCTTTGCGAATAGCAATGGGTCCGTGCTCTGCCCACCAATTTGCCTTCCAAACTGCCCGCTGCTCGCCTTCCAAACTTCCCAGGTGGGGCAAACATGCATCTGCCCCAGGAGATCCCTTGGGCAGATGTATCTTCCCTCAGCCCAGGTGCCTTGGAAAGGAAGCGCTTACCTCCAAGTAAGCGCTTATTTGGAGGTAAGCACTTCCCTTTTAAGCCTCCAGGGCAGCCGTTGGCTGCATTCCATTTTCCCGCCAGACACATGACTTTGTCAGATCAGACCTGTCAAAGTCATGTGTCTGGCGGGAAATCAGAACACAGCTGAAAGCTGCCCCAGAGCCTTGGAAAGGAAGTGCTTCCCTCCCAAGGAGCCCGTAATTCTCCCTCAATCAAGGGCAGCTGAAGGGTGTCCATCATGTGCATAAATTGTATCTCAGCTGTTTCCCTCTCCATTCTTGACTTGTAATGACTCTATTTTAAAATACCAATTTTCAAAGTCTCTACAGAATGGACTGTAAAGATGAAACGGCTGGAGACAGGGGTCTGTGTTGATGTGGTTTCTGATATCCGATTTGTAACCACTGGCTCATTTTGGTACAGATTATTCTGTTTGTTCTATCTAGTGTTCAGAAGGGCATTTTTTGCAAAAGAGGGCATAGTTCACATATGTCACTTAGAGGAGGTCCATTTGAAAAAAAAATGGAACTTGCAGAGTCATCCCACAAAATCTCTACTGATCTAATAAGCCCACCCCAGTGTATTTTACTTCACCAAGCAACAGGACTTGGGCCATTATTTCAGAGGGAAGAGTATAAGAGAAGAAAGTTTGATTTTACTGTAGGTGGTGATTGCAACATTACTGAAACCCACCTTCGCCCCCCCCCCGCTGTTCCTGGCACCATGTGGCTCAATGTGAGGGAGTTTGTATGTGTTTTGGATGTCAGGTGCCATCTGCAAGAGAAAATAAGTAAAGAAAGAGAGATGATCCCAGGGGAGAGAGTACGGAAGGAATGTTGACATGGCCCCAGGAAAAGAGAGGTAACATGTGGTGGTGATCAAAAATCCTGGCTGTAGTTATATTGTTAGCATTGCACCACCACCACCACCACCACCACCATCATGAACATCATCAACAACAAGAAAGGGTAGATATCTCACAACATAGTGTGCATAAACACATTCATGTGATGAATGGGAGTCCTACATGTCAAAGGAAAATTGCTAAGAAAGTTTACAACAGAATTTAATTGGAGGTGTTAATGGGATTCGTAGTTAATTTAAGAAGTCGGATGCAAATGTTTGACACCACTTTGCCCAGAGCGGCATATTTAACTCAGAGTTATGTCTGAGTTAACAATTGATGAACTGCAAAGGGAAGATAAAAATAGCAACAAGTCTTTACACATATATTATTCACTGATCCTTCTTCATATCTCAGGAAAAGTATTAGAATAGGATGAGGGGAGGGGAAGCTAATATGGTGCCTATATTTGTCCAACATCATTTTTTTCCTTTCAGTAGGAATCCTTCTCCACCCTCCACCCCATGTGTTTTCCAACAATACCCAAAGGCTTGCAGCTTGTGAATAATAGTAGCTCTTCATTTCCACTCCATTGTTGCATTTGTAACTAAGCTATTGCCAATGTGTGGATATATAAATTTCACGTTTGCCCGACATCCTAAACTCTATTTGGTTTCTATGTGACTCATGCCTATATTAAAGGAAATTGTTTTCACTACAGCAGGCTTTTCATGCCTCTTCCTCCCTCCCCCCCTCCCTCCCTAATATTTTATACAAATCAAATAACAGGAAAGAAAATTCTTCCTTTCTCAACGTAACAGCTGCAGCAGTTTAGAAAACAAACAAACACCTGAGCTCTATCCCACTCACTTGTCAGGTGACCTCCCTATGGGACAGAGGGTGGGGCAGAAAGGGTCCAGACTTCTGTGTCTGTTTTATAAAAGGTTGTTTGCCCTCACTGGCTCTTTTGGGATTTAAGAGCCCAACTGTATGACAGGAAACTGGGGAGGGAAAGTAGCCAACATGGTCAAAATGCTATTGTTTTCCTTTTGGAGTTCAAGAGGTTCATTTCCACTATGCTGTTTTCCTATCAACATGTTTTTGAGGCAGACTGGAATGCAATGTCTTAAAATAATCGGCTTATTTTTTTTTGTTCCCTTGCAGGGAATGATGTAATTCAATCCTCATTTTAAACAGGAGAGAGAGAGAGAGAGAGAGAGAGAGAGAGAGAGAGAGAGAGAGAGAGAGAGAGAGAGAGAGAGAGAGAGAGAGAGAGAGAGAGAGTGCAGGTGATATGAGGCAAGGCTTTGACAGAGACAGATGAGATAGGAACTGGAAGATCTTACCTCAGGTCTTCTGGGTGCTGGCCAATTTCTCTAAACCATTAAAGCACATGCACTCTGTCTAAAATAGTGATCAAAGTAGACCAAACATCAGCCCAGCTCTCAAGAAATCTGAGCCAATACTCTCATCTAAGCTTAAAGGAATTTATGGCAATTTATGTTTTTGTAATAATAACCCTTCCCTCCACCCCCACCCCCAAAGCCCATGGCCTCAATCATGGAAAGAGAGGGACAGGTATCAGAGCATTAGCTAAAGTTGCAATAAACCATTTGCCAGACCTCACAAACACATTTTCAAGGTTACCTCCGGATTTGTTAAGGAAGTTTGACCATCAACAATATGGGTTGCAGGGCTCCCAAGAGGCTCACAAATAATATAATCCCCCTCACTCATAGGCAGTGTTGGGGGAGATTGGGATGGGAAGTTGGATCATAATCGTAAAACCAGTCAGGAGTGCAGACATTTTTGTAAATGGAAGGCAATCATCTCAGGTTGAAGCAGAACAGTGGCTGAGACCTGACGTAATATGCAACAGAATACTATCACTTGGTCTGTCTTGTACCATAGCAGCCACACTGGGATTCTGAGTCTGGTCTACATCCTGAGTGAGATGGATTAACCCAGTCAACTGTAATTTTCACTTATCAATAGGAATAAGCTATTTTGGAGACTGCTAGTTAAATGTGCAGAGCTAAATCCAATTGTTGGTCCCAGTTAGAACAGATCCACTGAATAAAAGTGACTCAAGTCAGCATTTATGTTAATCTCATTGATTTCAGCTGAGGCTAAAATTTAGATTTATCCTGTGGTTCATATTGAGTGTCACTATAAGACTGAGTTACCTAACAGGCCTGTTCCTTTGTGTTATTTGCCATCAAGTCAGAACCAATTTATAGAACTCCTAATAGGGTCTTCTAAGTAAGTCAGATATTTAAGGAGTTTATGGATAATTACAAATTCCATTAAAACATAATTAACAATCAAATATTAAAAATATCTCAATGAATGTTCTTATAACAAAGTTATGCTTTCAGTTGTCTATAAGGGAAATACAGTACTTCCTTCCTTTAAGCAGTAAAAATATAAGGTTTAGGAGATATTTACACATGACAACTACACCGCATTTAAAAAACAGAACCTGGTTGATACACCAAACAACCCACATCATGTTTAATAAAAACTCATGCAGAGATGTATTTCTGTGAAGTTTATGGCTACGCAACTAGAGATGGGCATGTACCCCAAGTTCAGAGATTCGTGCTGGTTTCTTTGTTTCCTGAACAAGTGTCTGGCACTTCAAAGCCCTGCCCCCTCCAGTGGGCACCCCCTTTGGAGACAGCACAGCAGCCTGGCTTCCCTGCCCCACCTTCTTTGGACCCTGTCTCTGAGTATGTGTCTATTGGAGAAGGCAGGGTTTTGAAGCTTGTATGGGCACTACATGAACCGGCATCAACCACCAAACTGGAAGTTTGAACTCATCGCAATGTGCAACACACACTCACTCACACACACACAAACATTACTGGAGAGAACACTTAGGTGAACACTTCTAGGAAGACTATATGCCCAGAAAAAGCATGATTTCATGTTCATGCTTCCCATGAATAACTCAGCCAGAAGGACAAACCTAGAACAATTGTATTGGCATATCTGACCCACAGTGATGAAGATTCCATGCTGGCCTGCCTCTATGCTTCTTGGGAATATTTCTGACTCCCATCCATGGAAAAGCCCTCCTTTAATATGGGACAGGCCTGCTTCTATGGCTGCCATAAGTTCTGAAGGTGACGGACTCAATAGTGGCAGCTTATGGTCTCAGAAATAGAGATGGGCACGACTTGAAAAAAAAATTTTTTTGAGTTGTCGTTAGTCGGGCCGGTTCCGTTTCGGGTCGTTTCCATTTTTCGTGAAAATTCGCAAAAATTAGTCGGTTCGTTTTTTCGTTTTTTTTCGTTTTCATTAGTACTGGTTTTGGGGGGGTAGCGGGCTCCTGGAGGCACCTCTGTGGGGTGGGTGCCTCCTCTGGCCCGCTATAAAGGGAAAGCGGGCTCCTGGAGGCACCCGTGGGTGCCTCCTATCCTCACCCACTAGGAATGGGAAGCAGGATCCAAGAGACCCCTCAACATGGGGGTCTCCCCTCCTCACCTGCTGCCGCCTGCTGCAAAATGCCATGCATTGCCATATGGATATGCATACCAGTTGCAGACAGTGAGACCAGTGAGTGAACCCAGAGCCATAGGGTGAAGTGATGCCTAAGGCTCTTGCACCGCCATGTCTCACAAAGAAGGGAATCGTACTTGCGTGTAGTGCAATGCAAGTAGATCTGGCTTAGGGTTAAGGTGGGTTAGTGCAAGGGCTAGGGTTAGGCTAGTGACGGGTAAGGTTACGGTGGGCTAGTGGGTTGCACTCTGGGTGCCTCTCTGACCCACTAAGAAGACAGTCTGTGACGTATGGGTAAGGAGTCAAGGATTAGGGTTAGGGTTAGGGGGCTAGGGCAGGTTTTAGGGGGCTTTTTGGCACATCCCAGAAGTCTCCATGGCCAAGTGGCCATGCGATTGGTGGGATGGCTCCAAAAATTTGCATGGTCGTCCACTCCCACATGGCTGGCCACTCGGCCAGCCCATCATTGCGCAGGTGTAAAAAAAAATAAAAAAAAAAATCAATGGAGGACAGAGGAGGAGAGGAGAGACATTTTGTTGCAAGAAAAAACCCACTGCTACTGTGAAAAATCTGGCAGTTTATAAATTTTTGCGTGTTTCTGTTGTGCTTGTGTGTTTTTGGACCACGATTTCAAAAACAATATTGCGTTCGCCGCCCCATTTTGTATCCCCCGCCCACACTGCATGGCATGGCGAGTCCGGCTGCCCAGGACGGGGGGGGGCGGGACCCCCCCTCCAGAAACCACCCCTACGGTAGGTGCCCTGCGCCCTTAGTCAAGCAGGCATTTTTCTGCCTGCTTTTTTGGCCCGGGAATGGGTGGGGGGAGAGTTTAAAAGTTTTTTCCTGTGCCGTCCGTGCCGCTTGCTTGCGCTTTAATTGCGGCGGCCGGCGGCGAGACTGGGCTTTTTGCTGGCTGCGAGCCTGCGGCGAGTCCCACCAGAGCAGCCCAGGACGGGGGATGGGGGGGTAGGCCGGGGACCTCCAGAAACAACCCCTCTGGTAGGTGCCCTGAGGCACGGCAGGCATTTTTCCGCCTGCTTTTTGGCTGGGAACCGGGTTTTTTAACTTTTAAAAACTTTTTTTCTGTGCCGCGTGGCATCGCGCGATTGCACGATGCAAGGAACGAGCACGACAAATCAGACCAAAATTGTTCATTCGTCAGTTCGAGCTCGAAGTCTGGCGGAGTAATTCCCGTTACCGTTTCCGTAGAGTAACGGAACCGAGTAACGGAAACGGAAACGGGAATACCGCTAAGTCGTGCCCATCTCTACTCAGAAATGTGCAGCCTTGATTGCCTCCTTAAATTGGTCGGCTTGGACAATATATTTCTGCATGCGCAAACAGTCCTAGCTGCTTTAGAGGGCTAATTTGATGAAGAGACAGTGGTGTGACAGTTATAAATGGTGTCTTTTCCTCCTTGCTAGGCCTGCTTGAAAAGAAAGTGGGAATTAATGACAGTCTAGGAAAATTGAGACACCAGAGCACAATTATATAAGAAGCCAGGCTGTTCTGGTTCAAGCATGTGTCACTTGCATACTTTAGCTCACTTTTCCTTGAGTCTAGACTTATTTAATTAGGCTAAACAATGCAAGCGGAATGAAGTCTTGTTATCGGCATTCACCACAGGAAGTAATACAAATTGTCTTTAAAATAAGAGCCTTCTGGGTCTACCAGATACTCAATAATGTAATTATTGTGAGAGGCACCATCCAAAGACAGGCAAGTAGACAATATTTCCTGTGGGAGAAACAGACAGCATACTTTTTATGTTTGCATTATTGTTCATTTATTTAGCTACGTACATTTGATATGCAACCATAATCACACCAACTCGCTCTTTCTTTGTTTCACAATGCCTAGAGTCACAAGGGCATTCCTTGTTAACATTCTTCATCAGAAGAAGGAAAAATATTATGCCCCACCCAGCTTGTGCCAAGTATACAGACATACCACTGTTGTTTGTGTCGTATCGCTGTATGCTGCTTAAGTGAGAAACACATTCTTAACTCCTAATTGAAGCAGGCAATATCAGTTGGGGCCCATTTCCCAATAAACTTGCAGTCCAGAAGGCTCAGATGTACTCAGCATGAATGGGAGAATGTCAGCAGTCCCTTGTAACATGCCTACAGTGAATATTTTTCACATGATTTCAAATTATGTTCACGGAAATCTAAAACTCCCTGATCATCATCAATAACCAAAATTGACTTCTTCCTTTAATTTAACTACATATACTCACCTGTAAATGCAAACAATGTATCATACTATCTAATTATGTGCTTTTGTGGCATATTTCCAGGGTGAAGCTATTAAGGCAACAAGGTATCTCAGTGAAAGGGGATATGGTGATAACTCAAACTCTTGTAGAAATGTGAGCTGTTTATTTATAGAAACGGTGGCATGTAACAGCATCCATCTCCTACTGACTCACAAAAGATACTGTGGATGTAGTACTCGTGATACCATGTGATTACCTCATTTTGCATAGCCCACAAATGGAAACAGAACATTTATGTAAAGAAAAGGTTGTATACGATCCATGAATGGAAAACTAATACTGATAGTCATCACACGGCATCTAACCAATTCCATCCCTGCCTCATACAACAGGTTAAACTTAGACTTAGGTTCATGTAGCTGAGCAGGTGAGGGCTCTTCAACATCCCATTCTCACCACAGAAGCCATTCCACTCAGTGAAAATGGTGCACAATAGATTTGGAGGCCATCCTGAGTAGGGCAAATCGGGGTGCAAGACAAACTGGGCAATGCCACCTACAGACACGATCCCCTCCCCCCCACACACACACACATACAAAAAAAAAAGATTTGTGGTAACATGAAGACTAGCAGATTTACAGACATGACAACTGCATTTTTAACACTGCTCATAAGCTTCCAATATGTTGGTTACCTAAGCGTGGGGCAATAACTAGAATAAATAGGGTTAGGATGAACAAATCAGTTCTGATGGCAGGAACAGGTGGGTTGTGCTGAGATCAAAGATTTTCCAAAGAAAACAAACTTCTAATTATACATAGGATTTTGATGAAAAACAGCTTATCAACAGATGGAGTGAACTAAGAAACCTTAGTCTCTCTGTTCAAGCCTCCAGGTACTTACTGAGACTTACAGATCTAGTCGACTCCAGATGTTAACCTTTCTTTCTTTCTTTCTTTCTTTCTTTCTTTCTTTCTTTCTTTCTTTCTTTCTTTCTTTCTTTCTTTCTTTCTTTCTTTCTTTGCTTTTGCTTTGTTTGTACGACAGTCCCTTTGAGACCAGTGATGTAGTGGGCTGGGAGGCTTGAATATCCTGCCATTGACTCTTACATGTGTAAAAAAAGCTAGGGACAGAAAATAAATGTGGTGCATTTGCATTTTCCTAAGAAAATACCCATTTTGCTTTTCCTCAGGACAGCAACAAGATGATGATCCCCAGGACTTGAATCTTTCTATGCCAAGACTTGCAAAAATTCCAGTGAAGAAAAATGCACACAAAGCCATGTGAGAAATGTGCTCAGACAAAAATGTGTATATTGAAACATGAGTCCAAATGAGTATAAATACACTTCAGCCAATGGGTAAAATGCTTTAAAAAGTCTCACATTAGAAAAGATGCATATTAAAATACAAGTGGAAGGGACAACATAAACCAAATTTCCATCTCCAAAGAAGGAGGGGTTTTTAAATTGGTTGTTGTGCTGTATTGTTATGAATATGTTTTAATATTGATTTTATTTACCATTTTCAATGTAATATTTAAGTATTTTAAAAAACAGTATTTGTATACTGACTGTTTTTAGCTTTTAAATACTGTCTTTTAAATCATGTCAGCTGCCTTGGGTCTTTTCAATGAGAAATACAGAATAATAAATTTTAAATAAATAATAAATGAATAAGGATATTTCCTTAGTTCCATTATAGTAACTAGGATGGTACAGGAACTAAAAACACATTTGACAGATTTTCACTTTCCCATTCTAGACATTAGGAGTTAAAACACTGAGAAATGAGAAAAAAAGATTAAGGAACAAGACATTGATTGAGATGTACAAAATAATGCAGGGCATGAATAAAGTGGATAGAGGAAAGCTCTTCTCCCTCTCACAAAATTCCAGAACTAGGGGACATCCACTCAAATTGAGGGCTGGGAGAGTAAGAACAGACAAAAGAAAATATTTTTTTCACCCAGCGCATTGTTAGTCTGTGGAACTCCCTGCCACAGGATGTGGTGATGGCATCTGGCCTGGATGCCTTCAAAAGGGGGATTGGACAGATTCCTGGAGGAAAAGTCCATCACAGGTTACAAACCATGATGGAGATGTGTAATCTCCAGGCTTAAAACCAGGGTACTTTAAGGGCCAGATGCAGGGGAGTGGTATAGGAGACGGATATCTAGTCTCATGCGCTCCAAACGCATCTTGTGGGGCCACTGTGAGATACAGGAAGCTGGACTAGATGGGCCTTTGACCTGATCCAGCATGGCTCTTCTTATGTTCTTATGTACATTAAGTATTTTAATCGTAAAGACATTGATGTGACATCACAAACCTGCATTCCTAATTCTCAGTAACTGAAAAAGCATTTATTCATTATTTTAGACATTACTAGGCCCAGTACAGAAATATACTGAATTATAAGAAAAACATTACTTTTTGGTACTACTACTCTTAGAAATTCCACTAATTATCACATTTCCAAACCTTGGCAAATACTTTCGTTTTTACTATTTGGGGTGGACTTTGCATGCCTCTAGGACCCAGGGGAGCCATTTCATTTCATTTCATTAAAAAAATTGTAAGAAACAAAACAAAATGGGTACAAAATGAAATGAGTACAAAACGAAATGAAATGAAACATTATTTTTCCGTTTTGTGCCCATCCCTTGTGCCTTCTTTTCCATTGATGTGTTGACTGCAGCTGAATTCCAAAAGAACCCTTGTTGGCCATGACAAGGTCCACACATGCATTCCTCTCATGCCAATCTGTCTTCCACAAAAGGGAATGGGCCTCAAAAAGATGCTGGTCCTGTATGCTTCACAATACACACCCATCTCTCTATCACAGAGTACTGGTGAAAATGTAAGGCAATAGGTTAAACCTACTTTTCAGTTCACATAAAATGGGTCACCACCTGTTGATTGGATATGAATCACATAGAATTCCTCTCCCCTCACTCTAATTTCCATAGTTGGAAATTCCATGGGCATTACATACACATGCAGAGTAACTCTGAACATAGCTGAAAACAACTTAAGGTTCAGGTTTTGCAAAGCATTGTAACGACGTGTACATTTACCTCTGATTTAATAATTTATTTCTTCAGCCACATCCAAGTGAAGAATTCCAAGCCAGGTGACAGTTTAATGATGATAAGAAAATGTTTCAACTGAATTTGGTAACTTGAAACATGTTCACAGTGCTGGAGAATTTAAGGAGATGTCTGATAGTGCTGATTAAACCGAATCCAGCTGGCAATAGATCAAGCTTGTAAGATGCTTAAAGTTCTCTTTGGATGGAAGCCTAGATAATCTAGCTGATTTAAAAGTCAGACATTGTGATCCAGATCCAGAATTACAGGCATACATCAATATATTCAAAAAGCTCCTGTGCATATGATGATCTGTCCTCTCAACAGATATGTCCTATCCACACAGTGAGGAATAGGTGGGTGAGTGAATTAGTGGATAATCAAACAAACAAATGAGTTTCTTTCTTTGGAATTGATATGGAATTTCATATAAGTCAGAGCTCTCCATGAAATATTGAAATTTGGGCATGTCCTTCATAACCAAAATCTGAGATTTTATTGTAGAACATTATTGCTTAATCAGTGAGCTGAACACACAAGCTGCTGCGTTGGAACAAATAGCCATAGTTACCACAGAAAATCATTAAGCAGAACACTGATTCAGATGCCTATTACCTTTGTATTTTGAATGTTTGAAGGGATTTTCCAAAATAGGGGCAGCAAATGTCTCTTTTTTCTTTTTTCTTTTTCTTTTTCGTTTTTCCTGAGGGCCACTAATTTTAAAGAACTATCTTTCACAGGCCACAAGGCAACCGTAGACAGGGCAGTTCCTCTGCTTGGTCTTTGTATGCTCTGGCTTATCACTTTCTTTGTCTTTCTTTTCCTCACCTGGAGTGCTTTCTAGGCAAACACAGTTCTTGCTCTTAATGGGCTGCTTGCCGTCCAAGGGATGTGCAGGCTGAGGCCCACAGGTTGTCCATGCTTTTCTCCATAACATATACCAGAACACACTAACCACTGCTTGCCCTGATCATGCCAACATGCGACTGATCATTCTGACTGTTCTGATGCTTAGAGGCAGGCTTTCAGGATGCCACAGCTCATGGCTGGTCACCTTTATGTTAGAGGCTCAGAGGAAGTTACCTCATACTGGGCCAGACCACTGGTCTGTCAAACCCGAATGTTGTCAATTCTAACTGACAGTGTTCCTCCAAAGTTTCAAGCAGGATTCTTTCTTACTTTATGTGAAGATTCCCTAGTGGTCTCTCATCCCTATGCTAACTAGGCTCAAAACTGGGTAGCTTCTGAAACCAAACAATATAGGTAAATCAATATGGCTATGTCTAGAAGACTGGGATAATTGGATTTTTCCTCACAGTTCTATGTATGGAACTTGATCTTTAAGGATATTCACCCCAATCTCCTTTATGGTGTTTTTATAAATTCCTTGCTTCTGGTTACCTGGATTTCAGAAATAATTCCTATGCCAATTCCCTCATTTTCTGCATGGTAAGCGTTGTCCCCTTTCAAAGTTTTCATGTCTAAACAGGACGGCACTGACAATTCGGGATGGAAATACCTCTTGATTGCTTGGAGAAAGCGGCGCAGGAATGTGCCGGGAATTAGGGTGACGCTATGCTGGGGTCCTTCTGCTTCGGGAATCAGAGGATCACAGAATCGCCTTAAGGGCAAAAGTTTTGCTTGTTCTGGCTCTTTGCTGTAGCATGTGCCTTTAAAAGGCATCACTGTATCCAATTTCTGTCCCTTGCTGCTTTTAGGTCGTGATTTCCCACTTTCTTTACTGCTTCATATGTGTTCACTAAATAGCCTCGCCCCATTCTTGATTGCCTTGCATTCTACAGCGGAATTCCTCTGTCTCATCGTCATCACTTTTGTCAATTTCCTCATCGCGTCTAGGGGTTTCCTCTCGCTCTCCTCGCATTTCCCTCTCCCTCTCTCTGGATGGGTCATCAAAGGGACCTGGATGGGGAAGGTCTTCTGGCTTAGGGTTTTGTCTTGGGATGGGAGTCTGATGTGCAGAATTTATCAGAGGATTTCTCGTAACGCATGGAGGTGGTGGGGATAGGACATCATAGTCTTCGGGACGGCAGTCTAGAGCAGATTGTCCTTTCCTGACTGCAAACAGTTTGGCTTGGGGTGGCAGTTCTCTGCATTCTCTAATCCATGACGGATTTCTTTTCACTGTTCCCTTTCAAGGGCACGTATTCTGAGCAGGTTTTAAGAATTTTGAGCCACAACTATCTGATTATTGTTCTCATCAAAGGTCCTCTCTGGGGGCCAAGAATTTTGTAGAATCGGCCACTCTAGTTGACACAGAGTTTCCATTTACTCCCTTCTTTTTTTTAATGCCAAAGTCATAATGTCTGATGGCTGATTCCCAGTTCACAAGGAAACAACCTAAGGGAGTTGTTGGCTTGCTGGTGGTGTTTCCTCCATTTTAAGGGTGTTTTTAGAACAGAGTTCTAGAAATTTCCCATACAAATTTATTTGATCCGCACCTCAACTCTAATGTCAATTCACACATGCACACACTTGATACTGGTGACGACCTGAGTCAGTCGCCTGAAACAGGAACTGCGTCACCCACACACGCGCAGCCATGAGGAAAATCTAACCCTCGGCCTTTCTTTCACGCAGCCATTCATTGGATCAAATAATCACACAAATTCCCACATTTCAATGCCCGCCTCCCAACTTAAAACTAAACCCCTGTCTGGCAAAAATCTTATTAACTATTCTAAGGAACACACAGAGGCTTTTTCCCGCCCCTTTTTCAAAATGCTCAATGGACTTCCGTCCGCTTCTTCACACGGGACACAGAGCACAGCTCTCTCTCCCTTTTAAAAATACACCAGAACCATCGTTCTGTTTCTATTACAATTACACAATGGGGCTCAACCCCTTATCGGGACAGCAAATAAACACTTCTCCCTCCCTTATAAACAGATTCTCTCATACAGTGGGGTTCAACCCCTTATCGGGACAGCGGAGACGCACCTCTCCCTCCCTTCCAGACCGGTCTGATATCTTACCAGATGCTTCACGAAGTCTTCTTCACCTCCGGCCGGATAACTTTTCTCCCCGAGCGCCCGTCTCTGCCACGCGCTGAGCCCGAAGGTCCCCCCTTTCAAGCGAAAAGGTGTGCGCACTGGAAGTTCGAGTCCAACAGCGGCTGTCAGGCACGCTAGGCTTGCCTTCTGACCCCCAAGGGGGGGGGGTCCTATCCCGGATGAGCCCCCAGATGTAAGGAACCGGGTTCAAGATATCACCGCGCCCCCGGGGTGAGGAAGGAAAAAATCTTCCAAGGCTTTTTCAGAAGCGGAGAAAAGATTATTTTACACTGCAAACGATACTGGCAAACGATACTGGCACTCAGCCGATAGCTCGGAAAATACTGAGGCAACGAACAATAGGAGACAGGAACATTTATCTACTATGGCATTGCTCTTCCCCCGCCTCCATGTAAAGAGATAACATGCACCTGCAACAAATATTTTAACAAAGAGAAACAGTTCTAGCTTTAAGCTTATTCACACAGGATATTTTCTAGTTAGAAACAATTAATCTTGCAGAACATCACCCCTATCATAGTCACGCTTGTGTCAAGATGCTCCCGCTCTCTTACAACTTGCAACAGATCATACAGGGCTTCATTGTTCCAAAGAAAGATACATTTAGCGGTCCTGCCTGGCTTTGCTATTTCAGTATACATGGGAATGGAATTTCACTTGGCTGTGTCAGCCTTTTACTTATCGGAGTTGGGAAAGACAGAGACTGAAATGCTTTTCTTGAACCAAACTCCAGTCATTGCTTTTATGCTTTAAGGCTTATTAAAAGGTATGCATATGTATATATATATTTAAGTGATTAGTAGTCAGTTACTTCATCTACAGTGACTGCACATTGATTATACTTAAATTGCCATTTTATCTGCAGTGACTTTACTTTGCTGAGTGTTACGGCAGGATATATGAGTGTATTGGATATATTTGATTATAACCACTTTAATGGCAGTGGCTATGCCTGTACTGCAGGTAAAACTGTGCTCACGACCTGGGTTCAATCCCTGGTAGCAGGCTCAAGGTTCACTCAGCCTTCCATCCTTCCGAGGTCAGTAAAATGAGTACCCAGCTCGCTGGGGGGGGGGCAATGTGTAGCCTGCACACTGTAATCAAAATTGTAAACCGCCCAGAGACTACTTGTAGTGGTATGGGTCGGTATATAAGCAGAACACTTTACTGGGTACTGACGGGTACTGAATGGCTGAAGAAGACTAGATTATTATCTTGCTCATTGTTACCATCCCGCCTTAATCGGAATAGTAATTGGAGAAAAATGTACAATGATGAATGTATAGTCAATGCCATATCTAATAATGGGCAAAATCCTGTTGTCAAAAACATTTGCCATTTGGCATAAGCAATATTAAATTTAAATGAATTAAAACCTTTCTGTTCCATCTGCTGCAGGTTCTGAGGCTCCCTACGACTCCCTTTTGCCCAGAGAAAGTTTTGGGAACCTCATGATGAGGTGAAGGGAGTCACATGTGCTCATGACCAGGGGTTCAATCCCAGGTAGCAGGCTCAAGGTTGACTCAGCCTTCCATCCTTCCGGGGTCGGTAAAATGAGTACCCAGCTTGCTGGGGGGAGGGGCAATATGTAGCCTGCATACTGTAATTAAAAACAGTAAACTGCCCAGAGACTACTTGAAGTGGTATGGGGCGGCTTATAAGCAGAACACTTTGCTTTAATAGAAAATAAATCACCACCAGCTTGCTCACTACTAATGGGATAAGGACAACTGGCAGTGACACAGCACAATTTCTGATTCTTAAATGCACTGCTTCCATGTCCCATGACTCAATGTCCGGATAACATCACCTGGTTGATTGAGAATCTTCACAGACACATCACCCCCAAGGTTTCCAAAACCTTACCCAGGGTAAAGGGGACTCTTGGCGAGCCTCAAAACCTGAAAGGGGCAGGCAGGAAGCTTTTGATTCATTTGAATTAAAAACTGCAGGGGTAGAACAATGACATCACCTGGCTCTGCAGCATAGCTTCATGTCAACGCAACTTTAGGCCAATATTAAATAAACATGAACCCATCCCTAACTTCATGAAATCACATCTCTTCTTAAGTGTGTTTAAATCAACATTGTTATTTATTCAGAAATGCCATATCAATGTGTCTAGTGCATATTGTCCTGATTTTTCCCCTAGTAACTTATGCAGTACCAGATTAAGCACCTCATTTATGATCAGGCAAGGCACTGTATTCTCTGTTGTTGTTGTTGTTGTTGTTGTTGTTGTTGTTGTTGTTGTTGTTGTTGTTGTTGTTGTTGTTGTTGTTGTTGTTGTTGCTGCTGTTGCTGTTGCTGTTGCTGCTGCTGCTGCTGCTGCTGTTGCTGTTGCTGTTGCTGTTGCTGTTGCTGTTGCTGTTGCTACAATCTCCTTGACAAGGCTTTTTGACACTCAGACAGGAACAGGAAATAGATGGCTCCTGCAATTCACCGGCTAATTAAGGGGGATATTTTAATAAGACAATGAAAGCCTATTAAGGGAATAATGGACACACAGACTTCCCAAGCTGATAAACTCTATGCCAGCTTCTGGCTGGCTACACTTGGGTACTCTGTGGAAGGAAGCAAGGTTGGTTCAGAAGAAGGGAGATTTGCATGGTCAAAACATGTTAGGTAAATCTCTCCGCTTTTTTGGTGCACTGCCAGTGTTTTGCTTTGAAAAGATGGTGAACTAAGCAGAAAATAAGAAATACAGCCTGGCAATTGCAGCTCTACTTCTCCTTCTCTACCGATGCAGTGGAGGCCGTCCAGACTCTTGATCGCTGCCTGACCGCAGTTTTGGATTGGACCAGGACTCACAGACTCAGGCTCAACCCTGGAAAGACCGAGCTTCTGTTCTTTGGGGGTGGTCCGGAGGGGTACTGTAGCCCTCTTCCCAGTCTGGGTGGGTCCGCCCTCCAGCTGGCGCAAAGAGTGAGGAGTCTGGGTGTTGTCCTGGATCCGGATTTATCCCTGGATTCCCAGGTGGCTGCCGTGACCAGATCGGCCTACTACCATCTTAGGCTTATTGCCCAGATTCGCCCGTACCTCGATGGGGACTCTCTGAGGACAGTGGTTCAGGCGCTGGTCATATCGAGGTTGGATTACTGTAACGCTCTCTACATGGGGCTCCCCTTGAATCTTGTTCGGCGATTGCAGCGGGTCCAGAATGCGGCGGCCAGGTTGGTGGTTGGTGCACGTAAGTTCGATCACATCACCCCCATCCTGGTTGCCCGTTGCCTCCCGAATAAGGTTCAAGGTGTTGTTTTTGGTTTACAAAACCCTCCATGGCTTGGCCCCTGTCTATCTGGCAGAGCGTATCTCCCGATGCTCAGATCTGGCCCGACCCACCCGTTCTTCCCAGGCCCTCTCGCTCCGGATTGCCACGCCGAGGGAAGCCCGTAAGACAACCACTCGTAACCGGGCTTTCTCGGTGGTTGGCCCGTCTGTTTGGAATGCCTTGCCAGTCGAGTTGCGGCAAGCTCCGTCGCTGGCATCCTTCAAAAGAGCCTTAAAAACATGGCTATTTAAGGACGCCTTTGGTAACTTCCAGGGGTAACCTTCCCCCCCCTTCGCTGCCCTTCCTACATTGGCTTGCCGTCCTGGACACCGCTGTTGATTGTTTTATTGTTTTTATCTGTTTTATTTGCTATGGTATTGTGTAAACCGCCCTGAGTCCCCTTTGGGGAAATAGGTGCGGTATATAAGTTTGAAAATAAATAAATAAATAAATAATGTTTTCGGCCGCCGCAATTAAAGCGCAAGCAAGCGGCACACGGACGGCACAGGAAAAAACTTTTAAACTCTCCCCCCACCCATTCCCGGGCCAAAAAAGCAGGCGGAAAAATGCCTGCTTGACTAAGGGCACAGGGCACCTACCGGAGGGGTGGTTTCTGGAGGGGGGGTCCCGCCTCCCCCCCGTCCTGGGCAGCCGGACTCGCCATGCCATGCGGTGCGGGCGGGGGATCCAAAATGGGGCGGCGAATGCAATATTGTTTTTGAAATCGTGGTCCAAAAACACACAAGCACAACAGAAACACGTGAAAATTTATAAACTGCCAGATTTTTCACAGTAGCAGTGGGTTTTTTCTTGCAACAAAATGTCTCTCCTCTCCTCCTCTGTCCTCCATTGATTTTATTTTATTTTTATTTTTTACACCTGCACAATGATGGGCTGGCCGAGTGGCCAGCCATGTGGGAGTGGACGACCATGCAAATTTTTGGAGCCGTCCCACCAATCGCATGGCCACTTGGCCATGGAGACTTCTGGGATGTGCCAAAAAGCCCCCTAAAACCTGCCCTAGCCCCCTAACCCTAACCCTAATCCTTGACTCCTTACCCATACGTCACAGACTGTCTTCTTAGTGGGTCAGAGAGGCACCCAGAGTGCAACCCACTAGCCCACCGTAACCTTACCCGTCACTAGCCTAACCCTAGCCCTTGCACTAACCCACCTTAACCCTAAGCCAGATCTACTTGCATTGCACTACACGCAAGTACGATTCCCTTCTTTGTGAGACATGGCGGTGCGAGAGCCTTAGGCATCACTTCACCCTACGGCTCTGGGTTCACTCACTGGTCTCACTGTCTGCAACTGGTATGCATATCCATATGGCTATGCATGGCATTTTGCAGCAGGCGGCAGCAGGTGAGGAGGGGAGACCCCCATGTTGAGGGGTCTCTTGGAGCCTGCTTCCCCTTCCTAGTGGGTGAGGATAGGAGGCAACCACGGGTGCCTCCAGGAACCCGCTTCCCCTTTATAGCGGGCCAGAGGAGGCACCCACCCCACAGAGGTGCCTCCAGGAGCCCGCTACCCCCCCAAAACCAGTACTAACAAAAATGAAAAAAACAAAAAAACGAACTGACTAATTTTTGCGAATTTTCACAAAAAATGGAAACGACCCGAAACGGAACCGGCCCGACTAACGACAACTCGAAAAAAATTTTTTTCAAGTCGTGCCCATCTCTAATAAGAACAACAGTATGTCTAGGAGTTCTGAGATGTTGACAAAGTGAGAAAGATACCTATTAGAGATGGGCACGACTTGAAAAAAATTTTTTTCGAGTTGTCGTTAGTCGGGCCGGTTCCGTTTCGGCTCGTTTCCGTTTTTCGCGAAAATTTGCAAAAATTAGTCAGTTCGTTTTTTTGTTTTTTCGTTGTCGTTAGTACTGGTTTGGGGAGGGGGTAGCGGGCTCCTGGAGGGAGCTGCAGGAGTCAGCCAGAGCCACAAGTGACGGACTGGCAGACTCTTTGCACCCGCTGTGTCTCACGTACTTGCATGTAGTGCAATGCAAGTAGATCTGGCTTAGGGTTAAGATGGCTTAGCGCAACGGCTAGGGTTAGGCTAGTTACGGGTGAGGTTACGGTGAGTATTGGGGTGCATCTGGGTGCCTCTCTGACCCACTAAGAAGGACAGTGTACTGGCGTATGGGTTAGGCTTAGGGTTCGGGTTTGGGCTACGCTTAGTGGGCTGTTTATGCCCGATTGGCACATCCCAGAAGTCTCTGTGGTCAACCTGGCCAAGTGGCCATGCGATTGGTGGAAAATTTGCATGGTCTACTCCCATGGGAGAGCCCATCATTGCGAATGCGCGGGTGTAAAAAAATAAAATAAAATAAAATAAAATAAAATCAACAGAGACTTTTTTTGCAAGAAAAACCCACTGTTGCTACTGTAAAAATTCAAGCATTTAAAATAGCTAATTTCCGCATGTTTCTGTGGTGCTTTGGTGGGGTTTTGGGCAACAATTTCAAAAAAAATATTGCGGTCGCCATTTTGGAGCCCCCCCCCACCGCATGGCAAATGGATGCGCCCTCCCAGCCTGGTACAGTCAGCAAAACCTGGCCATGCGATTGGTGGAATGGCTCCAAAACTTTGCATGGTCCACTCCCATGGGCGAGCCCATCATTGCGAATGTGCAGGTGTAAAAAAATAAAATAAAATAAAATAAAATAAAATCAACGGAGACTTTTTTGCAAGAAAAACCCACTGCTGCTACTGTACAAATTCAAGCATTTAAAATAGCTAATTTTCGCATGTTTCTGTGGTGCTTTGGTGGGGTTTTGGGCAACGATTTCAAAAAAAATATTGCGGTCGCCATTTTGGATCCCCCGCACTGCATGGCAAATGGATGCGCCCTCCCAGCCTGGTACCAGCAGCGCAGCAGTAGCAATAGCCAAGGAGAGGGGGGCGGGGAACCCCCCCCCCAATAAAACACCCTTCTGGCCTGGTAGGTGCCCTCAGACAGTTTTCGCCTACTTTTAGGGCCGGGAATCGGGTTTTTTTTTTACTTTTAAAAACTTTTTTTCTGTGCCGCTTGGCATTGCACGATGCAAGTAACGAGCACGACAAATCAGACCAAATTGTTCGTTCGTCGGTTCGAGCTCGAAGTCTGGGGCAGTGATTCCCGTTACCGTTTCCGTAGAGTAACGGAAACGAGTAACGGAAACGGAAACGGGAATACCGCTAAGTCGTGCCCATCTCTAATACCTATAACTATACACATGACGATATGTAAATAGATATGCAGGAAGTGGAAGGCAGTGAGTTTGATGTGCTCCTTACACACACTGGGTTTCCACTTACTGCTACCACCAGATTAACTGGACACTTGTATGTATTTGAGAGAGAGAGTCACACTAGGTTATATAGTTTTAAAACAAAACATGAAACGTTTATTGGGTTACAAGTAGATGATCATCAGTATAATGATAGCTTTAGCCGCTGTTATTGTATTGCAAACATGAATTCTTATAATAATGTATTTCCTTTATAAACCAGACCCTTTTCAGTGGCAGGATCTCCCACCTGACCAACTGACAATCTAAACTGACTCTCAGCTATCTTAACTGAACTGAACTGTCCATCACCAATTAGGTTCCAATATATAACATTCTTAACCACTCCCACCGGCTTGGTGATTGGCTCTTCAAAACACACTCATGAATATTTATCCTTGTTTTATCCTTTTTTGCCACAGTGAGATATTTGGAGGCTATTTGGCAGGAAGGTCAGTGACAAAACCTTTTGATACTACTGGACAGAGTGTTGATCTTACAAACACCCAAGAGGCATTATGCCACTATCCCATATTTTTCCCTCTTAATGTTTTCTTCTCCCTTGATGTGAAAAAGAGGGGCAGAAAACAGAGGAAAACAAGACTACAAACTTTAAGTTGACAACATCCCGACTTCTCATGAAAATGCATGGTAAAATTCTCCTCTGGAAGCAACGTTTAGTCAAAATGGACCAAACCAGGTTTAATCCAAGAATAAAGTCACAGATTTTGGATACTACTTTCTTTCATAATCCTTGACATTTAGTTTAGGATTATGGGGTTTTTAGTCCAGAAAACATGTATAAAGCACCAGGCTGCCAACCTTTAAACCCATGTACTCTTACAAATTTGTGGCAATATGGCTTTCTCTTTTATTTAGCCTCTGAGTTTAGTCTCTTGTGGTAAACCATAGGTTCTACAGTATTCAAGTATAGTTAACAGTGACTGTTTGTTTGAGGCTGCACACACACCTGTTGTAAAAATGAAGCAAGGCCTCCTCAATGGATCTCCATGAATTTTAAACCCTTCTCTTCCTGTTTGGTGAGATTATTTTGTGCTAGATGTGATTTGCTATGCCTGCATGTCTACACATCTTTTAAGCCTCTACACATCTTTTAAACCAAATGATCTTGGGAGCTGTAAATAAAGAAAGTAAAAAATTACAGCCGTCTGGCATGGCCTGTTTAAATTTTCATAAAGCACTCACAGCAGCATAGAAAAATAAACATATTTGTATTGACTCTTTTTTTCCCTTCAGGCTGAGCTTCATTTAACACCCCAGTGAAATGGTGTTAAATGTTTATCTCCAGGTCCCTAATGATATATTTACAGACACAAAGCGGTAGTCCTCAGTTTGTGAACTGAAATTTTACCACATAAGTTTGGAAAATAAAGAATTCTGGGTTGTGTGAATACCTAATGCAAGCGGAGTGTTATTTTTTTTTATGTTTCCTCACAATAAAATAAAATCAAACAGCAGCTTTACTCTGTACTACCAGTTTGTTCATATGCCAAGTGGCCTGCCTGAAAGGAGTGAGTGTTATGGGCAATATTCTGTGGCAGGAGCCATTCTGACAGAAGGGATTGTAGAAAAGCATCAGGGGAAGCACCCATGCAATTTTGTCATCTCTAAATGCCTTGGAGTCCATTTTATTCCACAACAACCCAACAAATCAAATGCTTTCCAAGAGAATTGGAGTTACAGATATCGCCACTGCTGCCACCCTCATATCATGTTGCGAGATTAGACAATGCCAACTAGGTAACAGAATCCTCATGGTTTCACTGCCCTTACTACATGCCCTTACCACATGGACATTTGTGCTGCTTACACAAGAGGACCTTCACTATTCCCTCATGAAAGTGGAATCTCCACTGATTTAAATGGAGAGATCTTTGACTTGCACAACTGCAACACAGATGTTGTGTGGCATATTGCATGCATGGGGTATTGTGCTCTGCAACTCCAAACAGGATTATAGCCACAATAATTATCATTTCAGATAGCTCTGCCACCTCTCTCTCTCTCTCTCAACAACAACAACAACAACAACAACAACAACAACAACAAACAACAACAACCACCTTGCCATCAAGTCAGTTTTGACTTATGGCGATCGTTTCCAGGGTTTTCAAGGTATACCATTTCCTTCTTCTGGGGACACCTGGGACTGTGCAACTTATACAGTCTGGCTCTTCTCTTGGGAGAATCAAACTCTCTGTCTAGGTACCATCTCTCTCTCTCTCTCTCTCTCTCTCTCTCTCTCTCTCTCTCTCTCTCTCTCTCTCTCTCTCTCTCTCTCTCTCTCTCTCTCTCTCTCTCCTTATTGTAGGGTAAATGTGAGCATGTAACAACTACCTGCCACATAGCCATTATTTTTATTTTATATGGTCTGTCTGAAGAGAAAAAAAATAAACTGAAACAGATTACAAGATCAGATAGGGGAAGACAGAAATATGTTGCTGTAGTGAATGCACCTTTAAAGGCCAACACCTACATTGTGGACTTTGGAAGATTTTAAATTTTGCTTCCAGATGGCCTTAATTTTAACAACCAAGTACACGGACGATTATTATTCATTCCTAAACCCAGACAGCCACTCTTTTGAGGGACCTGTGCTACATTCAATTTAAATGGATGTCTTATTCTGATTTTGGAGTTCCTATGTGTATTGACACCAGATGTGTTACTGGAATAAATTTTATTTGAAATATATCTCACAGTCTGTGGCTAATTATTTAGGGATGCATTTAGCAGAGGATATTTATTTATTTAATTCTTTGTGTCACCTTAGTAATCAAGAGGATTAATTGTGGAGTGAGTTTAAAAAAATTCTATTGTTCAAAACTCTCATTTGCATCTGGCTGTAATGCTTAAAGCCAAAACCAAACAAACATGTTAAGGTAAGCAATTTCTGGGTTTTCACCATGAGCAATTGCTAGAATATCTAAAATAAATGATCGAAAATCACTCGTTCTGATATTTTCCTTTTAACATCACACTTAAAATGGGGGAGATTATTAGTAAATCCTTTCCTTTTGTTTCCAAAGAGTAGTCCAGGCAATGACTTCTGTATGAAAATGGGTTGCAGTTTCTACTTTCATTAAGCATCAATGTACAGTTCAGGAAAAGGTGTGCAGCAGTATAACTCTCCTGTGATTCCACCATTTTGAAAAGCATATTTAGGCTAGCAGGATACAGTGTTTCTTCAAGTTGCAGATTCAGTGGCTGTAGACATGCAGCCTGTCAAGGAGAAAAGACCTCTGTGAACCTTACACTTAAAATGCTGGATATGTTCAGCTTTAACAAAGTTAACTCAAACTTTCAATCCTCTGCTTATATTGTGACTCCATCAGGAAAGCTATGCCACCTGCTAGGCCAGCCCTATCACAAGGCAGAGTGAGGTGGTTACCTCAAATTAGATGTGTTAGAAACAGCATCACATAACACACTGTTTAGTGTGCAATTGTTGCATTTTTAGAGAGAGGAAAAAAGAAAGGGGATGGACAGTAACAACAACAACAACAACAACAACAACAACAACAACAACAACAACTATGTAGACTCTGTAAAGAGGCGGATGAAACTATCGACCATATATTGAGTTGTTGCAAGAAAATTGCTCAGACTGATTACAAACAGCGTCATAATATAGTTGCTCAAATGGTCCACTGGAATTTGTGTCAGAACTATCATCTGCCCGTAGCCAAGAACTGGTGGGATCATAAGCCTGAAAAAGTGATTGAAAATGAGCATGCAAAATTACTTTGGGACTTCCGAATACAGACAGACAGGGTTTTGGAGTATAATACCCTGGATATTGTGATTGTGGAGAAGAAAAAAGTGTGGATCATTGATGTTGCTACACCAGGTGATAGTAGAGTCACTGAGAAACAACTTGAAAAAATTACCCGATATCAGGATCTCAAAATTGAACTTCCGAGACTCTGGCATAAACCGATACAGGTGGTCCCAGTGGTAATCGGCACACTGGGTGCAGTGCCTAAAGAGCTAATCAAGTATTTAGAAGAAATTGGATTTGACAAAGTCACCATCAGTCAGCTGCAAAAAACCACCTTATTGGGATCTGCTCGCATAATTCGCCGATACATCACTGAGTCCTAAACGCTTGGGAAGCGTTTGACTAGTGATTGGTAATACAAAATCCAGCGTAGATAGCTGTATGGTTAATAATAATAATAATAATAATAATAATAATAATAATAATAATAATAATAATAATAATAATAATAATAATAATAATACAATGCCCTGCCTGATCATAAATGAGGTGCTTAATCTGGTACTGCAGAAATAATAATAATAATAATAATAATAATAATAATAATAATAATAATAATAATAATAATAATAATAATAATAATAATAATAATAATAATAATAATAATAAAGTAGTATTGCTCTACTATAAGCAGTAAAACATATTGGGCTATTCATGACACCTGTCTTCTAGGAAATTACAGATCAGCTGTATATCAATGTAATGAAAATCAAACATGATGTATATTTGAAAGCAGGAGGTGTACGCCTCTTCTTAAGCTATCGAGCTTGGAATAAGTTGATACAATACTTGTGTGGGCAGATCATGATATAGCAGTGTTGATTCAGAGACGGCCTCAAATAGCAAATGATCAACATAGAGGAGTCTCAAGCTCACACATGAAAGAATTTGCATCTGGCCCTTCATATTGTACAACTAATCTGCTGTGCTTGAGCTTCAGTGGTGTCAGCTGTTTCAGAGGGGAAATGAGGTCACACATTTATACAGGGATAAGAGATAAGCAAGAAGCAACAGAGCAAATAAGTATAAATTAGCATTTCTCACACACACACCTTACAAGAGAGAAATAATATCCTTTTCTAAATGTTGCCTCAGTGAAATAACAGAGGAAGTGGTAAAAAAAAAGGAAGCTAGCTGTGTAATGGAAACAAAGGATGCATGGAATTAGAAAGTGGTAACATGATTTATTACAGGGAAATTGAGGCAAAACTAAAGCACAGAGCAGTAAATATCCGTTCAGCACAGTAAGAAGATGATCAATGACTGTTCTATACATTTTGAACCACACTATTAAGGAGCAGTGAGTGCCACCTTTTTAAAGATCAGAGAATGCAGATTTCCAGAAAGGAACCTGCAAAGAGCCAATCAAGGCAAAGAAGTTCAAGAGCACTGAAGCAAAGTTTGCTCTGATTTTTCTGAGAGACTTTCATTGGATCCATTCACAGCATGAAAGGAAAGGCAGATTTTTTACACTGCGGTAATAGAAATATGAATGAAGAGGGTAGGACTCAATAACACTAGTGTGAAAACAATATGTGCTGCTGCATACAAAAGTACAAACATGACTTGAGATAATTTGAGATTGTAAATAAATAAATAAATAAATAAATAAATAAATAAATAAATAAATAAATAAATAAATAAAACTAGGGCAAATGCTTCTCACAACTAAGTGATTACATAGTCCTGAAGCATGATCGATGGGAGAGGGGATGCCTTCAAAATTTCATATAAAAACTGAATTTTGTATTAATATTCATATTTTGCAAATTTATTTTCTTTCAAACTTCACATTTGTCTATGGGAAAACCACACTTGAATACATCTCAGAATGAATGTCGTACACTCTTGAAACACATAAAACACATGTTATAGTGTACTTCTTTGAAAGAGTGGTAAACATTTTCTATCCTAAGCGAGACACGCCGAAGTTTTTAAAAAGTGTTGTAAAGGTTTTCTGCCCTATGTGCAGACTTTTTTTTTTTAATATTGGTCCATTTGGGATATCATTGAAAACCTAGCAAGAAAATGTGGAAGAAAAGTACAGCCATGCAGTCCATAGAGAAAATCAAAAGTCAGGGTTGGAGAAGATTTTAATTGGACTAATAAAATGTTAAAAGGCAAGCTTTATTTAAGTACCTGCAGGAATCTATAAGGAGGGGTCAAAATATACATGAGTAACAACTGCTGGTTTATCAGTTTCTGCCCATTTGTTCAGCAGCTGAAAAAAAAAATAGCCCTGCCTCCTTTTGGAGACACCCACTGAGAGACAGCATCCTGAGGAGGGAAGCTCCGAAAACATGTTCCACTGATAAATAAACTGGCACAAAACACTGAACCAATGACTTACACCCATCTCTAGTCCAAAGATCTTCTCCGTAAGGTATTTTCATGGAAATGTAAGAATATGGCCAAACCCCAGTTCAAAAAAGCATGCAGGAGTTATTATATATAGCAATACCACAGGGAAGGAAAGCATATATTAATCAAAATCATGTTATTTTGGCGTAGTAAATCACACTACAGTGAGCACATTAAATCAATGTTTTTTTAAAGAGTCAACTCCTCCATTGTTCTAATGATTCAAATGTGCCTGCTCTAAGCATGACACACTTCAGTATAGTAAGCAACAGTTGAGGTAAGAACATGTAAAGCCACGGAATTGCTATTTTAGTGTCATTTACTGCAATAAGTGACTGGATTTGATCTGTTATAAGACAATTAAAGGGCTCCAGACATGTGCAAGATGTGATAGCAAGGAATTATAGGAGAAAAGAGAATTTAATGTAAGCCTTCATGGATCCGGTCCATTTCTTTGAACCTATAGTAGCACAATTGCTCATTCAACTATAATTTTAATAGTTTCCCCTTCATTTTAATGATGTGTCAGAATTCTAATTGTGTGTTGTCAAGTTAACTCTGGTTTCTGGTGATCCTTTTCAGCATTCTTTAGGTAAACGGTGCTCAAAATTGATTTCCCATCACCTGTTTCTAGGGTGTACTGGGAGTGTGCAACTTGCTCAGGTCGACATGGGTTGGCTATATTCACAGGAGTCGCAACAGGGGATCAAACCCCCATCCTCTGGCTCTTCAGCCAGATTACTAAGCCGCTGACCTTCCCCTCCCACTCCAGAATAAGATGCAAGACACAGTGATGGGTATAAACTCTGGCCACACTTTATTAACCGGGTTGTTGAACAAATGAAGGGGCTGCAGTAGTGCAGATCAATGATTGACCCACTGAGGTCACTTTTGACCTCCCCAACCTCCATGCCATCTTATCTGGGCAGGTCCATTACCCCCCCCCCCAATTGTGTCATCTGCCAGACAGCATGCAGGGGCTAGTTAAATGTCCCCAAAGCCCCCCCCCCCGGGTGCCTAGGCTCTATTCATTGCCAGCACTTGGCCCGGGGAGTATCCCCAGTGCATCCATTCCCAAGACTCTGTAACCTCAAGATCGACAGCATCATGAAGTTGAATGACATTTAACATGTTGCCCTCCACACTACCCGCCAGTGTGACCAAATCATCCTTTACCCATAACCATTCCTAATTTCTGCCTGTTTACATGCTATGGCTGTTCCACTTCAATCAGTAGAGAATAGGCTGAAGAAACCTCATCACACCTCAGCCAATTCCGAGATGAGGGTTAAAACCCCCTGTCCAGCCCCAATAGGAGACCAGTTCAACTCACAATGATTACAGGGGCAGAGGATTTAGACAAGGCAATCTGGTGGGGAAAAAAAGAGTCAAGTACTCTTTCCCTACCCACCATTTCTGTTTGGTAAATGGCCACCTCACATTTCAGGTACCTGGCCAAATGCAACCAAGGTGACTAGCATTGGTTCTGATATGTGCCATTCCTTCTATAAAAGCAGAAAGCATAACCCGGACAGCACTTTCATTTCCTCTCATACACAATGGTATTTCCAATGCTTGCTTGACAGCCATCTGCTGCAAATCGAAAATGATAACAAAATAATTGCAGATGTGGAGCATGTGGTAGGCCTTAACATTTCATTTTATCTTCATGCTTTGCTCAATTGTTCTATACCTAGCTTGAGAATATTCCATTTCACTGGATTTTTCTGTCAGTAAAAGGGAAATCATTTTTTTTTAAAAAGGAGGGGCTCAGTATTATCTGAATATTCTTTGAAAATGGAAATACAGTTCCATTTTGCAATGAGCAACCAATTAATGCATGCAAACGATAGCATTGTAGCAATCATGTTTTAACATTGCTTTCAAAACAATATTTCCTCAAGAACATATGCCTTCCTTGATGCCTTCCTCCAGTTTAACACAAAAGTTGTCATTTTAATGTCAGCACTTAAATCTCATTCCTTATTTCAAAGCTCTGCTTGATAGATGGGAAAGGGACCCTGTGCTATGACTGGATATGTTCCTAGATTTATTTTTTGTCCATATTTCACCACTAAAACAGTCTATCCAAAAGGTGTAAATACAGAGTTGTTTTTTTTTAATGATATATCCATGGTCATTGGACAAGATGTGTATGCAGCATAGATGACAGTGTAAGCTTCTCCTAATTCCTATGTTGGTTGAGTAGTCATGTGTGAAGCAACTGCTACTAGGCACATTTCAAAGAGAGGGCAGGAAGATGTGTATTATCAATCTCATCTGACCTTCCCTTTTGAGAATAAGCTTTAGACCTCTAAATTATATAGTCTGAAGCATAAACAGGACCCCTTTTGATCTCTACTTTTCTAAGAGAGAATACATGGAGATCTGTCAAGGATGCCTCGCTCACCATTTTTTTCTCTTTATGAGAACAATAGCTGAATACCAATCATCAGTTCAGAGGTTAGAAATAGCTGGTTACAAAGAACACATACCTTGTACTCATTTCCCTCCTTTTGTAATGTAACAAGGGACAAATTCAGCAAGGTTTTGTAGCTGTAGTTGAATTTCAGCTGGCTGGATGGTGCCGCTCCGTGGCTGGGCGCCTCCAGCAGGCAGAGCGGCTTTGCCCCACCCAGCCGGAATCGCACAAGACCAGCCAACAAGTCTCACCCTAGGGAACAGTGCAGAGCAGGCATATAAGGTTGCTCTGCCCTCTTCTGCAGCACTGACCCCACCCTCCTACCATGTAATCAGTGTGAGTTAAACTGGTCACCTATTGGGGCTAGATATTAATTTTTTACCCTCATCATGGAATTGGCTAAGGTGTGATGAGGTGTTTTTTTTCCAGCCTATCCCATACTGGTTGAGGTGGAATGGCCATAGATTGTAAACAGGCAGAAATTAGGAATGGTTATGGTCAAAGGAATATTTGGTCACACTGGTGGGTAGTGAGGTGGGCAATGTGTCAATGAGTCCACGTTAAATGTCATCTTAGCCCATCCAACTTCATGATGTTGCAGATCTTGAGGTTACAGTGTCATGGGGAAGGATGCACGGGGAATACTCCCCAGGCCAAGGGCTGTGAATGAATAGAGTCTAGGCGCCCGGGGAGACTTCTGGGACATTTTACCAGGCACTGTGCACTGTCTGGTAGATGGCACAAATGGGGGGAAAGGTTAGTAACTTAGCCATCTGGCTGCAGAACCAGAGGATGGAAGTTTGATCCCCTGTTTTGACTCCTGTGCATATAGCTAACCCATGTCGACCAGAGCAAGCTGCACAGTTCCAATACACCCCAGAAAAAGGTAATGGGAAATCACTTTTGAGCATCATTTACCTAAAGAATGCTGAAAAGGATCACCAGAAACCAGAGTTAACTTGACAACACACAATTAGAATTCTGACACATCATTAAAATGAAGGATAAACTATTAAAATTATAGTTGAATGAGCAATTCTGCTACTGTATGTCCAAAGAAGTGGAACGGATCCACAAAAGCTTACATTAAAATATAATAGTCCGTCTTTAAGGTGCCACATGTTTTTGTCTTTTTTTGTTTTGTTTCTTTGATTTTTGCCTGGAATTCTGTGTAATTCAAGAGTTACTCTGTTTAAAACTTATATAAGTTCAGGAGTAGCTATATCCTTTTTGACTCTTGTAAGCACAGCTAGTTGCACATTAAACATAGTTTTTCAAGCTCTGAGTGAAATAGAATCCAAAAGTTTACAATCCAAAAGAAAGAACTAGAGATTTGCATTGTAAATCATTTTTATCTTTTTGTTTCAGTTCATTTCAAGGAGACAATTTCATTTTCCTTCACTTTCATATTTTTCTCTGTTCTGGTCGATTTCTTTCAGATGCAGAAAAAAAAGGCTATTTTGAGACATTTATTTTGTGTTTCCCAATCATGCTTTGAGTGTTATTTTTAAAATGACAGGGGGGGGGAAAGTGTGAACCCCACTGCCTTTTCTGAGCTGTGCAGCAACAGGGGTACTTCCTGCACCATGGCCTCAATTAACTCAGCAGCCTGGTAATCATATGCAGTGAATAGAGATGGACACAAACTGAAAAATGGTGTTTTGTTTCATTTCATTTAAGGCTTCAGTTCGGTTTGGTTCGTTTTTAAAGATTTTTTCAAAAAGAATCATTTTGTTGGTTCATTAATTCATTATTCGTTTTTACCCGCTTTTTTTCCAGCGCCCACTGCGTGGCCCCTGGAGCCCGGTCGGAGGTGGGGGGTGCCTACGAACGGGCGTGGGAGGAATAAAGAGCCCCACCTCTTAACAGTAAATACGAAGCATCCTTCTGCTGCCCCACTAGACCTGACACAGTGGGGCAAGACTCCTGGCTCATGAGGTTCCTGTCCTGGGTGCAAGTGATCCATCCCCCTGTCCAGGTCTCCTGGAGGGCTAAGGGTTCCTCACCCTTCTCTAGGTCACAGAAGATGGCTGGTGGATATTCCAATGCTTCTAACTAGAGATGGGCACGACTTAGCAGTATTCCCGTTTCCGTTTCCGTTACTCGGTTCCGTTACTCTACGGAAACGGTAACGGGAATTCCTCCGCCAGACTTCGAGCTCGAACTGACGAACGAACAATTTTGGTCTGATTTGTCGTGCTCATTCCTTGCATCGCGCGATTGCGCGATGCCACGCGCCACAGAAAAAAAGTTTTTAAAAGTTAAAAAAACCCGGTTCCCGGCCAAAAAGCAGGTGGAAAAATGCCTGCCGTGCCTCAGGGCACCTACCAGAGGGGTTGTTTCTGGAGGTCCCCGGCCTCCCCCCCATCCCCCGTCCTGGGCTGCTCTGGTGGGACTCGTCGCAGGCTCGCAGCCAGCAAAAAGCCCAGTCTCGCCGCCGGCCGCCTCAATTAAAGCGCAAGCAAGCGGCACGGACGGCACAGGAAAAAACTTTTAAACTCTCCCCCCACCCATTCCCGGGCCAAAAAAGCAGGCGGAAAAATGCCTGCTTGACTAAGGGCGCAGGGCACCTACCGGAGGGGTGGTTTCTGGAGGGGGGGGTCCCACCTCCCCCCCCCCCGTCCTGGGCAGCCGGACTCGCCATGCCATGCGGTGCGGGCGGGGGATCCAAAATGGGGCAGCGAACGCAATATTGTTTTTGAAATTGTGGTCCAAAAAAACACAAGCACAACAGAAACATGCGAAAATTTATAAACTGCCAGATTTTTCACAGTAGCAGTGGGTGTTTTTTCTTGCAACAACAAAATGTCTCTCCTCTCCTCCTCTGTCCTCCATTGATTTTATTTTTTTATTTTTTTTTTTACACCTGCTCAATGATGGGCTGGCCGAGTGGCCAGCCATGTGGGAGTGGACGACCATGCAAATTTTTGGAGCCATCCCACCAATCGCATGGCCACTTGGCCATGCCAGACTTGAGGGGATGTGCCAAAAAGCCCCCTAAAACCTGCCCTAGCCCCCTAACCCTAACCCTAATCCTTGACTCCTTACCCATATGTCACAGACTGTCTTCTTAGTGGGTCAGAGAGGCACCCAGAGGTGCAACCCACTAGCCCACCGTAACCTTACCCGTCACTAGCCTAACCCTAGCCCTTGCACTAACCCACCTTAACCCTAAGCCAGATCTACTTGCATTGCACTACACACAAGTACAATTCCCTTCTGTGTGAGACATGGTGGTGCGAGAGCCTTAGTTAGGCATCACCTATGGCTCTGGCTTCACTGCCATCACTAGTCTCACTGTCTGCAACTGGTATGCATATCCATATGGCTATTGCATACCATTTTGCAGCAGCAGCAGGTGAGGAGGGGAGACCCCCATGTTGAGCGGTCTCTTGGAGCCTGCTTCCCTTTCCTAGTGGGTGAGGATAGGAGGCACCCACGGGTGCCTCCAGGAGCCCGCTTTCCCTTTATAGCGGGCCAGAGGAGGCACCCACCCCACAGAGGTGCCTTCAGGAGCCCGCTACCCCCCCAAAAAAACCAGTACTAATGAAAACGAAAAAACGAAAATACGAACCGACTAATTTTTGTGAATTTTTGCGAAAAACGGAAACGACCCGAAATGGAACCAGCCCGACTAACGACAACTCGAAAAAAATTTTTTTCAAGTCGTGCCCATCTCTACTTCTAACTGGTCCTATTCCTTTTCCTTGATTCCCTACTTCTTCCACCTAGCTGCATCTGTTCCCTCCTGTCCACCGGCTCTTCCCAGGACCAGTATTCCTCCATTTCCTCCTGTTTGCCCAGCCACTACTCAGCTTCTTTCCCTTTGGGCTTCTCAGGTTCTCTGGGTAGCCTGCCAAAGGACTATGTAGATGAGGTGGGTGGACTGCTAGTTTCAGCAAAAGCACCCCTCTTACACAAGGCAACAAAGAATCAGTCTATTCCATACAAAATAAGATACTTTCAACAGAATAAATGTGGACAATAAATCATGGTAGTCAACAGAAATATTGGATGTGTGTGTGGAATGGGGGGAAGTCTTTAAATAATACCTATGGATAATTGTCTTGACTATAGTTTTTATCTATGCAGATGCACATATATGTCACAGACCTCATCCATCACTTTTAAGTTTTCAAACACTGCCATGTTGCTGGTTTTTTAACCATCTTGAAACATCCATCTCTTTGAGTTGTATTTATATTCAAAAGTGAAGAGTTACAGAACATAAGCAGCCGGGAGAAGATTTACCATTTTAAATTTGAGATTGTGCTTCCTTTTGTCCACATAACTTAAGTCTCTTTTCTCTCAGGAATTGGCATCCCTCTTTATGATTTTCATGTGACAGTTCAAGGCCTTGTTCCTGCATAATGAGGAATTGCAGCTAGTGTGTATCTTATAACCTCACCAAAAGGAAATAAATGACATAAATCATAAAGTCACAAAGATTTTGACAGTGTTCCACAGTACAGCTCTGAAGATGAGCCAGTTGTTACACTTCAAAATACCGTCACTGAGATCAAGAGTGACTTTGTGTGTCATTTGGTGGCAAGGATATAATGAATACTCAAATATTTTCTTCCTTTTCTCATAATGTTTTATGTGCAAAATATTCATTCTGTAATTTTTTTCTTGAAAATGAGAACTCTCCCCAAAAAAGGAAAATGGACAAAATCTCACATAATCATGACCAGTGGGGAGGAATTTTTTGACATTTTCCATTCTCATCTCAAAGGACAAAATAAACAAAGAGGCATACACCTAGTGCCAAATGTGAGGGTGGGTGATTATACACATGTTTCAAGTGTGTGGGTAGTAATATAAATATTTTGGGTTGAACGTGATTCAGGTCAAGTTGTACTGAACTTGAGGTGAACATGGGGATCTGTAATGGCCTTCCAACTTGGTTCAATTCCAGATAATGCAAACAGATTTGTGATAATCTCATCTCACTTGTTTTTAGAGATACCTGATTTTTTTTAAAAAAAAAATACAAAACTAGACTAGCTGATACCTTAAGGCTAGTAGGAAAATAACAAAAATGTTAGATGGTCAATTTGCATCCTTCTTGGCACGTATGTGTTTGTGGGGGCTCTTGGTATCTCAGTATTTCCAATTACAGTTGTACCTTGTATAAAGGAATTAATTCATTCCAAATGAAATGGTGTTAAACAAATTTTCCTTTATACAAATTTCCCATAGGAATGCATTGAAAACAGAGTAATCCTTAACTGCGACCATTTTTATGTTGTATGGATTCATCCCATAGACGATTCTGTTAAGCAAATTTCCCCTATCTCCAGAATGTTTTACGTTGTACAGAGTTTATGCTATACAAACCATTTGTTATATGAGAGTCCACTGTAAAGCAAAACACATTGGGGACCCATGTAGCCATCACAAAAACCAAATACAAAACTAGGCTAGGTGATACCTTTAGGCTACTAGTAAAATAACAAAATTAAAAATGTACCAAGAAGGAGGCAAATGAACCATCAAGGGGAGCACAACAAGACTGCAACCACTAGGTAATAGTTATCCCTTTTAATTGATCCAATTGGCTACACCTAGTGGATTTTTCTAAATTTTATCCCAGGCCCCAAATGAAATGCATGGGTCTCTACACCAACCCTCCCCCTTCTCTGGCCAAGCAGGAGCTATTAGTCTCAAAGTGCTGCATGGAAAGGGGGTATGAATGTGTATGTGATCTACAGTAGAGATGGGCACGACTTAGCGGTATTCCCGTTTCCGTTTCCGTTACTCGTTTCCGTTACTCTACGGAAACGGTAACGGGAATCACTGCCCCAGACTTCGAGCTCGAACCGACGAACGAACAATTTGGTTTGATTTGTCGTGCTCGTTACTTGCATCGCGCAATGCCAAGCGGCACAGAAAAAAAGTTTTTAAAAAGCCACTGTCAAAAAAAAAACCCGATTCCCGGCCCTAAAAGTAGGCGAAAACTGTCTGAGGGCACCTACCAGACCAGAAGGGTGTTTTATTTGGGGGGGGTTCCCCGCCCCCCTCTCCTTGGCTATTGCTACTGCTGCGCTGCTGGTACCAGGCTGGGAGGGCGCATCCATTTGCCATGCAGTGCGGGGGATCCAAAATGGCGACCGCAATATTTTTTTTGAAATCGTTGCCCAAAACCCCACCAAAGCACCACAGAAACATGTGAAAATTAGCTATTTTAAATGCTTGAATTTTTACAGGAGCAGCAGTGGGTTTTTCTTGCAAAAAAAAAAGTCTCCGTTGATTTTATTTTATTTTATTTTATTTTATTTTTTTACACCTGCACATTTGCAATGATGGGCTCGCCCATGGGAGTGGACCATGCAAAGTTTTGCAGCCATTCCACCAATCGCATGGCCAGGTTTTGCTGACTGTACCAGGCTGGGAGGGCGCATCCATTTGCCATGCGGTGGGGGGGGATCCAAAATGGCGACCGCAATATTTTTCTTGAAATTGTTGCCCAAAACCCCACCAAAGCACCACAGAAACATGCGGAAATTAGCTATTTTAAATGCTTGAATTTTTACAGGAGCAGCAGTGGGTTTTTCTTGCAAAAAAAGTCTCCGTTGATTTTATTTTATTTTATTTTATTTTATTTTTTTACACCTGCGCATTCGCAATGATGGGCTCTCCCATGGGAGTAGACCATGCAAATTTTCCACCAATCGCATGGCCACTTGGCCAGGTTGACCACAGAGACTTCTGGGATGTGCCAATCGGGCATAAACAGCCCACTAATCGTAGCCCAAACCCGAACCCTAAGCCTAACCCATACGCCAGTACACTGTCCTTCTAAGTGGGTCAGAGAGGCACCCAGATGCACCCCAATACTCACCGTAACCTCACCCGTAACTAGCCTAACCCTAGCCGTTGCGCTAAGCCGTCTTAACCCTAAGCCAGATCTACTTGCATTGCACTACATGCAAGTACGTGAGACACAGCGGGTGCAAAGAGTCTGCCAGTCCGTCACTTGTGGCTCTGGCTGACTCCTGCAGCTCCCTCCAGGAGCCCGCTACCCCCTCCCCAAACCAGTACTAACGACAACGAAAAAACAAAAAAACGAACCGACTAATTTTTGCAAATTTTCGCGAAAAACGGAAATGAGCCGAAACGGAACCGGCCCGACTAACGACAACTCGAAAAAAAATTTTTTCAAGTCGTGCCCATCTCTAATCTACAGCATGTTGTTTGAAGGACTGGGTCTGTAAACCCAACCCAACCCTTAACTTCAGATGCAGCTTCACTGCCTCAACTAAGAAGCTACTCGGCATTTATTTTCATCTTGCCAAGAAATTTACATCTAAGAACCAACGCATGGCAATTTCATCTTTTGCCATGCTTGAACTTTGGTGTTGCCCTCAAAATATTAGCAACTTTTTTTTGCTATTACTTGGATGGGAGACCACCAGGGAATACCAGGTGCTGTAGGCGCCTGGAGTAGGAACTGGCAAGCCACTCCAGTATTCCTGCCAAGAAAACTCCATGGACATGGAGTCACGAAGAGTCGGTCACGACTGTAACGATACAACACACACACACACACACTAGTAGCCTAAAAGTATCACCTAGTCTAATTTTGTGTTGGGTTTTTGTGGTGCCTACACAGCTCCCCAACTTGTTTTGCTTCAACTGAATTTTTAAAGTCCATCTCAGTATTTGTGTGTTTTTCAATAGAGTTTTTTTTTTTACCTCCCTGTAAATAGGGAACTCTTCCTCCTTTTTCAGTAGCAGTCCCAAAATATTATCAATCCACTCAAGAACAGGTTTACCACCAGCTTTATTTTTTAAAATCCCCAGGTACTAGGTCTTAGTGCTGCTATTTGATGACTTACAATTCATACTTCTGTTTTACAAAATGTTGGTGCTCAAAATGATAGAGCTTTCCTCTCTGTTTAAAATGATAACATCTCCTCTGGGGTCCCATTGTAACATTTGAACAGTAGCAGAATGACATTCTGCAAATGCTGAGAGACCCCCTTAAGATGGTTAAAAATCACTGGGGACCACCAGTAACAAGATGGCATTGTAAGGATAGAGTCTGTTGCAAAATGGTATGAAATAGGGTTAGAGTTTGGCATTACCTGTCAATTACTGATATAATTTCAATTTGTCATTTAATTCTTCACTGGAAACTGCTAAATCCTTTTTTCAAAGTTAAGATAGCTAAATAGCAAACTGCCACATTGTGGCACAGCCTACTGAAGTCATATTTTCATGGTAGACAGAGGCTGCACATGGAGGTTCTTTTAAATTTCCCTCTCATGGCTTCTGGGATATATCTCCACAAAAATCTATAGATACTTACAGATATCCTTACTCTAAGATCCCATAAATACTGAGAAATTTTTAAGATAAAATCTATTAAATCAGCCCAATTGCTAGCAGTATGTAATAGAGATGGGCACGACTTGAAAAAAAAAATTCGAGTTGTCGTTAGTCGGGCCGGTTCCGTTTCGGCTCGTTTCCGTTTTTCGCGAAAATTTGCAAAAATTAGTCAGTTCGTTTTTTCATTTTTTGTTGTCGTTAGTACTGGTTTGGGGAGGGGGTAGCGGGCTCCTGGAGGGAGCTGCAGGAGTCAGCCAGAGCCACAAGTGACGGACTGTCAGACTCTTTGCACCCGCTGTGTCTCACGTACTTGCATGTAGTGCAATGCAAGTAGATCTGGCTTAGGGTTAAGACGGGTTAGCGCAACGGCTAGGGTTAGGCTAGTTACGGGTGAGGTTAGGGTGAGTATTGGGGTGCACCTCTGGGTGCCTCTCTGACCCACTTAGAAGGACAGTGTACTGCCGTATGGGTAGGCTTAGGGTTCGGGTTTGGGCTACGATTAGTGGGCTGTTTATGCCCGATTGGCACATCCCAGAAGTCTCTGTGGTCAACCTGGCCAAGTGGCCATGCGATTGGTGGAAAATTTGCATGGTCTACTCCCATGGGCGAGCCCATCATTGCAAATGTGCAGGTGTAAAAAAATAAAATAAAATAAAATAAAATAAAATCAATGGAGACTTTTTTTTGCAAGAAAAACCCACTGCTGCTACTGTAAAAATTCAAGCATTTAAAATAGCTAATTTTCACATGTTTCTGTGGTGCTTTGGTGGGGTTTTGGGCAACGATTTCAAAAAAAATATTGCGGTCGCCATTTTGGATCCCCCCCCCCACCGCATGGCAAATGGATGCGCCCTCCCAGCCTGGTACAGTCAGCAAAACCTGGCCATGCGATTGGTGGAATGGCTGCAAAACTTTGCATGGTCCACTCCCATGGGCAAGCCCATCATTGCGAATGCGCAGGTGTAATAAAATAAAATAAAATAAAATAAAATAAAATAAAATAAAATAAAATAAAATAAACGGAGACTTTTTTTGCAAGAAAAACCCACTGCTGCTACTGTAAAAATTCAAGCATTTAAAATAGCTAATTTTCGCATGTTTCTGTGGTGCTTTGGTGGGGTTTTGGGCAACAATTTCAAAAAAAATATTGCGGTCACCATTTTGGATCCCCCGCACTGCATGGCAAATGGATGCGCCCTCCCAGCCTGGTACCAGCAGCGCAGCAGTAGCAATAGCCAAGGAGAGGGGGGCGGGGAAACCCCCCCCCCAAAATAAAACACCCTTCTGGCCTGGTAGGTGCCCTCAGACAGTTTTCGCCTACTTTTAGGGCCGGGAATCGTTTTTTTTTTTTAACTTTTAAAAACTTTTTTTCTGTGCCACTTGGCATTGCGCGATGCAAGTAACGAGCACGACAAATCAGACCAAATTGTTCGTTCGTCGGTTCGAGCTCGAAGTCCGGTGGAGTAATTCCCGTTTCCGTTTCTGTAGAGTAATGGATACGAGTAACGGAAACGGAAACGGGAATACCGCTAAGTCGTGCCCATCTCTAGTATGTAACAATTAACATTAATCCTTAAAAGGGGATTGAGGTATATTTCAACCTTCAGATGTTTTAGACTACAGCTCCCAGAATTACGTATGATTGGCTGATAGTTCTGGAAGCTGAAGTCCAAACTATCTGAAGGAGATCTAGTACATGAAAAGAGCTTGGGAAGAGCTGAGTCCTGGTTTATGGCAAACAAAGAGCAAACGCCTCATTCATGTGCAATAAGTCTCTCATATTTTGGTTTCCCTTCTCTTTCTTTTCATCTTTTAGGCCAAAAAAAATATAGTTGAGTTAAAATTACATCTTTCTGTAAAATGTTCTTCTTCCATCCTACTAATTTAGCTGCAAAGAGACAGAGGCCAGAAGGAATTATGATGATTCAGAAAGAGTGGTGGCTCCTCAGGGTAGACATCAGCTGCATTGCTTTGAATTAGAGACAAAAACTTGGTTGCTTGTTTCTCACAGCTTGTAAATTGGCTGTGAGTAGGCCCTTGTGCTTCAGCTTTGTCAACTCATAGTAGCATATACTACTGGCTTATGGCATCCCTGTGAATACTGAGAACAGCTCCACCACTGGTTCCCAACTGTGGATGACCCAGGTTTTTCTAGGCCGTTATTTCACATACCTCTCGTCCCTCTTTGCTGTCCTGCTTGGGACCAGTACGAAAAAAGGTTACTTCACATCCATAGCGTAACAGCAGAATCTTGTCTCGACCATGCCCCCTGAACCAGGAACAGAGCGTGATGAGCTGTACCTGCCCCTGGGCTGCAGAATTCTGTTGTCATGCTTTGTTCCCGGTTCCTGTTCAATACAAGGGACTAGAAGTAACGCCAATGGCTGTTTTTCCCCCTTTCACTCTAGGAATACTTCTACAACCAAGAAAGCCGAATGGAACTCCTGCGCTAGGCCAGGCTCGGCTGTCTGCCTGTCCCTGCAGGAGAAGGTGGCTCTTGAAGGGACAGGCAGAGAGCCACTGTCAGGCGTAGGTCCACCCTCCTCGGGTCCCGGAGGTGGGGCTGAGCTCTCCTTGCCTGCTCACCTGCCAGACTGCAGACTGCTGAGTTCAGGGCGGAGGGTGTCTCCCCCACCGCCCACGCCACCACCGCCACTGCTCACCCACAGCAGGTGGTGAGGGCTCGCCCAGCTCCTCCTGCAGGACTTCCCGAGACAGCCCAGGTGGCCACAGCAGGGATTCAAAATATCAAAAATGGAAGCCTGACAATTAAAAAACAGGCTAAATGAAGCCAGGGAAATCCAGTAGTCACAAAACAAGGACATGAAGTAACAGTTGTCATGAGACAAGTAATCACGCCCATGGGTAAATGAAAACAGGGATTGAACAGGGACAAAACCACGTGACTATGAACAACGCTGTCACGAAACAAACATAATCGTGGAACAAAGTAGGACGTGAAGTAATCGCCCTAGACTAGAACACCCAGGCATGTCAGCCAAGCCAGCTAGTGGTGGAGGCTTTGAGGAACTGCAGCCCCAGAACACCCAGTTGCCCATGGTTAAAAACCACTGGTTGCCTTGGGTGGAAGGCTCAGATGATTGTCAGTATTACTTGCTGTGTTCTACACCCCAGTTCCCTGACAGACCTAGGTGGGAAGAACCCACTGATATGAAAGGTTGGTTGAAGCCAGGTGGGAGCTACCATGACACAATTGTGATTGCCCCCACCATTCAAATGTGTTTCCCTCACCTTGTCATGGCACCTGGCACAGAAGGAGAAGACTGCAGTGCCATTGACATCTTTGCTTCCTTCCCAGCCTGTTGGGGGTGGGGGAACTATGTTGTTGAGCTGGTAATGGTAAAGGTAACACATCCACTGTAGGAAGGAAAAAAGAGTACAGAGGTGAAGGCAGGAGGAAAGAAAATGGCCTGTATGGTCGAACACATTTTTCAGGGCACTTCCTTGACTTTGTCTTTATTTCAAATATCCTGACCAGCCCTCTAGAGCAGCAGAAGTCAGTGGTTGTGGTATGGGAAAGACAAATTCACCACCCTGAGCAATACTTCCTGAGATGACCATGTCCGGGCCAGATTTATGTATAGGCTAAGTAGGCTGAAGCCTAGGGTCTCAAAATCTATGTACCTACTACAGATTCTACTTTAAGGCATATACATGGCAGAATACTTACCAAACTCAACATTACAGATAGCCTGTAGTGAGACAAGGGAAATTGTGGTTGTTACAGCAAATTGGCTTTCTTTGTTTTCTATTTGGGATATTAACACAAGCTCCATTTGTAAGTCTGATTAGTCAGGCTCACAGGTCAGCCTCAATCATGTCTCTGGTACATAAACAGATTCTGCCTTTCCTGAACTATTTTGATCCCAAATTCCCAGAATTGGAGGCTGCATCCTCAACAGATCATGGGGCCATATATGAATACAACAATAGAGTCTCTTCTGTTGGAGGAAGTGGGCTTGTGCTCGTGAAAAGAACTCAAGCTGTATAAGCTGTATGGACCCCAGTATCCACTGGGGATTGGTTCCAAGCCTTCCCGTGGATAATGAAAACCGTGGATAAGAGAGAATACCAAAATGTCCCCAAAACTGCTGTTTTGTGATAGTAACTTGCTTTACAGCTGCTGTTTTGCAACAGTAGCTTGCTTTACAGCTGCTGTTTTATGACAGTAGCTTGCTTTACAGCTGCTCTTTGTGACAGTAGCTTGCTTTGCAGCTGCTGAATTATTTATTTATTTTTTCCTCTGCCTACTGTGGATAACTGAATCAGTGGATAATGAATCAGTGGATACTGGGGTCCTACTGTAATGTTATAAAATTGATACCCAACTAGAGTTGGGAATGTCTTAAGATGTGGGGCTTCATATGAACCCCTCTGCCTGGCAACATAGGTACTAGACTGACCTGTAGCCCTTTCCACAGGATAGCTGATCCACTCACAGGGCACTGTGTGCTTCTGGAGGGGGTCTTTCTTCTCCAGCAGTGCTCCAGTCTTGCTGGCTGCTCAGCCTGCCCTTTCCCACCACCTCTAGCAGTGAACCACTCATTGGGCATGCAGGCAAAATTGCAATCCCACCTCCTCATTGGATTGGTTGGCATAACATCAGTATGTTTAATCATCCTTCCAGTGCCCCTCCTGCACAAATATGCTGAAATTCTACTAACTAAGCCAGGAAGAAGAAGAAGAAGAAGAAGAAGAAGAAGAAGAAGAAGAAGAAGAAGAAGAAGAAGAAGAAGAAGAAGAAGAAGAAGAAGAAGAAATAGCTGGTATAGTAGGCTGAATTAATTGTATTTTAAAGCCATGTGAAATACTCTGAATAGCGTCAATGAACAAAACAAAACAAAACAAAACAACACCAGAATATACAAATTCTACTTGTAGTATATGTCACTAGACATGGGCACGACCAGAAAAAATGATATTTCAAGTTTTTGGTTGTCGGAACGGGTCCGTTTCAGGTCGTTTCAGTTTGTCGTGAAATTTTTCAAAAATTTGTCGTTTCTGTTTGTCGTTTGTCATTTGTCATTTCCAATGCGATTTAGCGCGATTTGACTTCCCAGAGCATGGGGCATCCCCCAATCAGGGCCGGCGCTATGTGTTTTTGCACCCTAGAGGGCGGGCGGGGCGGGGTGGGTGGGTGGCGGGGGGGAGGTGCAGGCGGGCAGCGGTGGCAGGGGGCCATGGGCGGGCAGCAGCCGCGGGCGGGTGAGTGGGCAGGCGGCGGCGCGGGCGGCAGGCAGGTGGCGGCGCGGGCGGACGGGCGAGTGGGCAGTTAGGATATCACTTAGGATAGAGGTTCTGTTCTTGGCTTGTACCCCAAATGTGTGTTTGTGTGCAAGCAAATTGAAGTTGGGAAAAGAGAAAATAAATGGCAGTATATAATATATTTTTAAAATAAATCCACACCTCCCAAACCCAGTCGAACCTCCCCCTTTATCCAATATCAGAAAAAAATCCTCACAAACTGCCAGAGAAGAAATAAAGAATAAACTGCTATTCCCTTCAGCAGACAAAGCTGCAGGGAATCAAAGAAATTATTTTCTAAATTCAGTTCCCTCCCTGCCTGCCTAACTTAAATCCTAAAGCCTCCAGCCTCCCTCCTCAATCTCGATCGGATCACACCAGCACCAGCAGCCAGCCCTCCTCCCTCAACCACATCCATACACCCGACTGCGATTTCTGGAATGTGCCTCGGCTTTTTATGCCCTCCGAGACATCTAGAAGTGTCAGTCAAAAACCTGGCGATGCCATTGGTGGAATGGTTCAAACAATTTGCATGGTCCCATCCCATGCCCAGCCCAAATGGGCAGGTCTAAAAAAATAAAAAATAAAATAAAATAAAATAAAATAAAATCAATACGACGTTTCATTGCTATTAAAAAAAAACCACTGCTGCTACTATTAAAATTCAGGCATTTAAAATAAATAAATTTCACATGTTTCTGTGGTGATTTGGTGTGTTTTTTGACCACGATTTCAAAAGAAAAATTGTGGTCGCCATTATGGATCCCCCCCCACCGCATGGCATGGCGAGACGACAAGGATGACCTCCCCCCCAGCCTGGTGCAAGCAGCCCAGGACAGGAGAAGAGGGGGGAAGGCCGGGGACCCCCCAGAAACCACCCCTCTGGTAGGTGGCAAAGCCTCAGGCAGGCATATTTTCACCTGCTTTTTTGGCCGGGAGTCGGGTTTTTTTAAAAAAAAAAACCTTTTAAAAACTTTTTCTGTGCTTCGCATTGCACGAACGCCATGATGCCACAAACGGAAACGAAAAACCCGACCAAATTTTTCTTTTTTCGGTTCGAGTTCGAGTTCTGACAGCTTAATTATCGTTACCGTTTCCATTACGTAACGGAAACGATAACCGAAAACGGAAACGACAATTTTGCCAAGTCGTGCCCATGTCTATATGTCACAGATGCCCAGTGTATTCCTTCATTCAAGCACAGAAGAGGATCTATCAGGTGAACTTAATTCCATTCAGCCAGAAGGTTGGATTTGGAATTGCCCTGCCACTCACTTGGGTTGTCTAAAATGATTAACCTGGGTTTCTGTGAGATTCCAGTACTGCTGTTCAAAAAGCAACGCCCACTAGCTACAAGCCACTAGAAGACATTCTTATTCCTACTGAATGCTCAGCCCTGAGGAAAGAAGCAGCTCTTAGTATCTCCTGTGTTTTCAATCCCCAGCAGATCTGCCATGTTTCAAATAACAGAATCTAAGGTCAATGTCTAAATGTACTATAAAGTAGCAAAATCATTCTTGGCTATTCATTGCAAACTGGCTTGTAATCCAGACAACCGAAGGCTACAACAAGGTGCAGTGTTATCTAAAATAAATAATACTACATTTTGACTGCTTTAAACTCTGATAAAGCAAACATTTTGTGGCTCAGATCAGGCAGGGTAGAAATTCTATTTATGTGGAAATCATATTTACATATCATATTTATGATATCTTTCAAAGGACAAAACACACTTTTTATAAATGCTTCCCCCCTCTCCCCATTTCCCTCTGGATATCTTATAGACATTTAGAAATTCCAATCTATTCAAAATAAAATGAGCTTAAACTTTTATGCATAGTATGAGACAGCTTTCAGGCACAAAATACAGCAGGGTTCAGACTGCTTTGATGAACAGTGTAAAATCATACTGTAAAATAAATATTTGGGAAAGAGAAAGGACTTTTTTTTTCTTTGTTGATTTTTCGTTTTCATTTGAAAAGGGCCGTCTTTTGTCTCTAAGACTGCATAAGAAGACTAGATGGACATCCTCACCCCACCCCACCCCAACACAGTTGGCTAGAACAGGCCTCAGATGTGGCAATGGCATTTATCTTAAGTGTAATACATGACTGCTTGTTTCAGTGGATCCTAAAACATCTTATCAGCCCCTGATAAGCCCCTCTAGCCTATAGCAATGCAAAATCTAGCAACCAAATGGGGTTAATTTGCTGGGTACAATATCACTGGAGGTAATCCCCTTGGCACCCCCTTTGCAGTGGGGCTTTGATTTCCTGGTGACCCTCCTGAGTCTGTCACACATCTGCCAGCCCCCTCGGATGTCCATCAGGGCAGAGGGGGAAGAATCTGTTGCCTTGTACAGAGCCTCCTGTCTACCTCTCACCAGTGATCCACTCCTGTGTGCAAAAGCTGCCCTGACTGCCAAACAATGCCACACAGAAGCTTACAAATGTAAACCCTGCTTGAAGAACATCCTGTGTCTGCATGCTGAACTGCCGCTAACTGCCATGGCCTAAAGACAATGGCAGATGGGTGACGTCCCAGCAGATTGACTGATGGGAAGCTGAGAAGCCTCTAATACTGTATATCCACTTGCCAGGCCAGATTAAAAACACCTGCAGGCTCCATGCCCCCCCCCTTCTGATTAGCTGACACTTTTCTCAACCAATGTATTGGATTGGCCAAGCCTTGCCCTTAGCCAGCTCAATGACTGGACTGCCTACAAGCCTAAAAGGTAGCTAAGCCATTGCAAAGATCCCAGGCCTCCAGGGAATGTATGAGCAGTGGCTTCCATTTGATCAGGCCTTGCCATATCACAAACTGGGATTCAGATAGGAACATGACCAAATAACTCATTTTCCTGCATCAGAACGATACAAGCAAGGATTTTCCTCTCAGTTCTGATCAACTTTATAAAACTCTCCAGGCATGAACATAAGAAGAGCCATGCTGGATCAGGCCAAAGGCCCATCTAGTCCAGCTTCCTGTATCTCACAGTGGCTCCACCAGATGTGTTTGGGATCGCACAAGACTAGATATCTGTCTCCTTTGCATCTGGCCCTTGAAGTACCCTGGTTTTCAGTCTGGAGATTACACATCTCCATCATGGTTTGTAACCTGTGATGGACTTATCCTCCAGCAATCTGTCCAATCCCCTTTTGAAGGCATCTAGGCCAGATGCCATCACCACATCATGTGGCTTGGGACCAGAGTACTTGGCAGAGCATGTCACCCAAAGGGTAACTTTGGCTCAGCCCACCAGAGCAGTGCAGTCCCTCTCTCTTCAGGTCGCTACCCCTCAGGAGGCTTGTAAGTTCTTGGAGCCGAGCCTTCTTGATGGTGGGCCCAATTCGAAGGAACCATCTCCCCAAGTGAGATAAGGACTGCTGAGCCTCTTTTGACCCTTAAGAAACCATTAAAAACCTGGTTATTCATGGCTGCCTTCGGCCATCACTGTGGTTGCTTTGTTGCCCTTTTGTTGTTCACTTCCATATTGTACCTTGTTGGCTAGTTTTACCTGTGCAGGGAAAGGCATTGTTGCGCCTCCCTCTCTGACTGGCCAGCAGCACAAAGCAGGAAACATGACGTCTCAGTGTGCTTCCTTGTTGTATTTTAACCCTGCGCGAGACAGAGAAAGGCAAAGCAATTGCATCTGAGTGTATCATCTGGTTCTGAGGACCACCTGGGCTTGTGTGGTTCATTTTGTAACCTACTGGTTCCGAAATGAAATGCCCATCGCTACCTAGATTGACTTTCTTTCTGCCACCAAATCTAGAACATGCTGCTTCAAACCCTATAAAATCTACTGTAAAATATGTCTTAATCGTAAGACAGGATTTCAGCCCAAATTTGAGTTGAGGTCGAAGAAGCATGGGTTGCTGAATATGTTTTCCCTACATTTTGAACCCAAATCCAAAAGACTCATACTGATTGCAATTCAAAATAATGAACTGCTGGATGATATAGATCTCTGGTTGCAGAGCCAGAGGTTGGGAGTTCAGTTCCTCACTGTGCCTCCTTGACAGGGGATAGACTCAGTGATCCATAAGGAAGTCCCTTCCAGCTCTGAAGTCCAAAAGTGGTATTTATTTATTTATTTATTTATTTATTTATTATTTATTATTATTATTATTATTATTATTATTATTATTATTATTATTATTATTATTATTATTATTATTATTATTATTATTATTATTATTAACCACACAACTAACTATGCTGGATTTTGTAATACAAATCACTAGTCAAACGCTTCCAAGCATTTAGGACTATGTGATGTATCGGCGAATTATGAGAGCAGATCCCAGTAAGGCTGCTTTCTGCAGCTGACTGATGGTGACTTTGTCATTTATTTATTTATTTATTTATTTATTTATTTATTTATTTATTTTATTATTATTATTATTATTATTATTATTATTATTATTATTATTATTATTATTATTATTATTATTATTATTAGAGATGGGCACGAATAAAAAAAATGGTGTTTTGTTTGTCGTTTGCCGTTTAGGGGGTCTCTTTCGGTTCGTTTCCGTTTTTCATGATTTATTTTCATTTTCGTTCATTTTGTTACCGTTTCGTTACCATTTACAGTATTTCAATTTTTTGTGATTTTTTATTTTGTTTAGCATTTAAAGCAGTTCAATGTACTGCCGTAACGAAAACGAAACGGACGACAAAATTTCTGGTGTTTCTTTTTGTCTCGTTTCATTTTGGAGACAAAATTCATTTGTCATTTCGTTACGTAACGAAACAAAAAAACGAAAAGAGAAATGAAAAATTGTTCATTTCGTGCCCATCTGTAAATTATTATTATTATTATTATTATTATTATTATTATTATTATTATTATTATTATTATTATTATTATTAGCAGCAGCAGCAGCAGCAGCAGCATAGGGACCATCTCCCACCCCAAGTGACAATTTTAACTTCGTAACATTTTTCAGGAGCCATGGAGGGCTTTATTCAGGGTGGGTGGGGTGAAAGAGCAGAGTGTAGAACCAAGAACCTCAGCAAGATATGATGAGTCCTGGAAGAGGCATTTCAGCTTATTAGAATGGGGGAAACCCCATATAGAATGATAGTGTGAGGGGGAAGATGTCATGGCTCTTTGGGAAAACTTAAGAAACTGGAGTAGGATTCCAAGAGAGCCAAATTCACTTCTGGGGTTTCAGGTCCCGTTGTTGTTGTTGTTGTTGTTGTTGTTGTTGTTGTTGTTGTTGTTGTTGTTGTTGTTGTTGTTGTTGATGATGATGATGATGATGATGATGATGATGATGATGATGATGAAACTTTCAGGTAATTCCTAATGATGCCATCTAAAGAAGGTCACCCTTTCATCATGTCCCACCGGTGGGACATTCCTAAGTACAATTTCAGCCCCATCCTGAGAGTACATAGACTTTTGCCTCCGTACGTGCAGCCATCCTGACAGCATAAACAAAGCCTAAAAGGCAATGTGCATGAGAACCTAATGGCCCATGGTCATTTGAAGAAAATGTGCACAACCCTGAAATTAACAGGGCTGCCTTCTTTTGCTGCAGATAAGGCTTTGATTCCCCCTCCCCCCCCCCAGTCTCTGGTCCAGGTAGAAAGGGTTAACATTTGGTATACCCTTTCCACCCTATTCACCATCCTTCAGAAATAACAGTGTAGTGCTTGACCTCAGTGAATAATCATTCTTCTTCTCCAGCAGCCATGTTGTTCAGCAATAAAGGAGTGAATGCCTTTCCATGCATTTAAATAGATCTTGATCCAGATGCAATTTATGTATATTCTCGGAGTTCAATCATCCAAACTATCATATGTACAGAGAGATTCATCCAAGAGAGTGTCACTGTAGTGTAAGCCGGTGTGATCCATCATGAGAGAATTTCCAGGCTCTTGCACCTGTGGTTTCAGTTCATGGTGATAAATGGGATTTCCATAATCTAATATTGCCTCTGTACCTGGGATAGCAACACTAGCTAAGCTATGTTAGGCACATAAAATCTGACAGGAGACAGAAAACAAAGGCTTTTATAGAGTGTGCAATCATGCAGTACTTATGAAGTGTGTTCTTTATTATTTGATTCTTTTAAAAGCACCTACCGGCCTGAGATCCCAGTCTGGAATCAAAATACACTATATCTCACAAGTCATTGTGAACTCACTTTCACATGAACATTCTTAAGGCATAAAATCAGGGTCTTAAGTGCCATTAATAAACTAACAAGACTCATATATCATTAGTTGGATGGCTGCAGCCTGTAATACCATACGAATAAAAAAACACATTGCTTTGTTAAGAGACATGAAAATTTTACTGCAGGAGCCAATCTCTTTCATTCCAAAAGCTAACCCATTCATTTTCACTGATCAGGGCTATATAACATAGAACCAGTGGGCCAAGGGCGGACCTCCCAATGAACTCTACTAGCCACACTGTCTGCTGTTTACACTAGAGAAGGGCAAGAAATGAAATACGAAATGCTGTTTCATTGTTTTGATAGGTAACGAATTACTTTGTTACCTAATGAAACGGTAGGACATTTTTTTTTGTTTCATAATGAAACACCATTTCCCTCTTCTAGAACAAAATGATTTGCCTTTGAGGAATCAATGACAGGGGAGCTCAAGCTCTTCTCTGAAAACCCCTGAAATTTGGAATGGTTTGGGGGATCAATTGGAACTTTGGAAGCCAAGCCGTGGGTGAGCTCAGCGGCCTGGCTTCCATTCTGATTCCAATTAGAATTTTTTTCCTAGGGGGACCCTATTTGGAGCTCCATAACTCTGCTCCCTGACCCCCAAACCTTTCCAAATTTCAGGGGGTTACCTAGAATCGCTTGAGGAAGCTCCACTGCCATTTTGGTCCTTTAGGAATCAGGGGAGCATAATGTTTCATGTCATTTCATTTCATTTTGTAACAAAACTACTTTAAAAATTCATTACAAACAAAATGAAACAAAACTACTACAGAAACAAAACAAAATACTATTTTTCTCTTTCGTGCCCATCTCTAGCTTACACCAATGTTGGCAATGCTTCCATCACTGCTGTCACAAATGTGCCTTTAAAAATTGGTAGGTCACTATGAGAAGGGAAAGAAGTGTCTGGCCTTACTAGTCTGCAAGGAGCCAAGGTGTGAGAAGATCGCTTGATGTGGCATTCTTTTGTAACATGGGCAGCCACAATTGTGATGAAATTCCAGAAACCCCAGTGCCAGCCATCGGCCTTCAGCACTAGCTAAAAGTGGACTGTGGGCATCTGATGCATTACAGACCAAACCAGGAATTTTCCCAGCCACTCTTCAGAAAGAAGCTGTATGCACACAAAGTGACTGACATCCAGAGGGAACAGGGTACCTTTAAAAAAGAATGTAGTGGCAATAAGCTGTTGGAAGATCAGCCTCTGTGGGCTTCATGACCTTCTCTGTGTCAGATAAGCTAGACTGCTGCTCTCTCTCAGAAGAACCCTATGCCACCACACATATCAATATAATTCCGCGTTCAGCTTCTGTCGGTGGAACTGGTGCAAAGTACTGTCTTGTCTTTTGCCTCAGGTGAAAAAATGTCCATGGCCACCAGGCAAGACCATATGGGTCAAGGGGGTGCTCTACATAACCCAGTCAACTGATGATGTAGCAAAATTGAAGGTGTGAGCACACCATGAAGGAAACATGAATTAACCCTCATTCTTCCACTGTGAAGTGGTACTGGGCCATTTGGTTCTCTCCAATTTAAGTGACACACAAGCAGGTTTGTGGGTGGGGGAAAGCCTTCTCCTTGCAGCTCCATTTGAAGTGCCTATTGATGGGACTGCTTTAAGGTTTTCCTTCTGCCCAAACACTTCTTAGGTTGCTGGCATGAGAATTTCTGAAGCTGTTGAAAAAAATAAACCCAAGTAAATGAATAAACAGGGATGCGGAAAGGGGAGCTGTTTTAATTTTACTTTTTTAAATTTTATTTTAGAAAGTGGCTTAAGGGAGGAGAGGCTTTGCAGAGAGAGATGAATACTGACTATTCCCCCCCACTCTGTCGCACACACAAACCACTTCTTGCTCTATTTCATTGCCCCCTCTCTTGCTGTCTCTCCTCTTCCTGCATAAATAAGCTCCACCCCCTCCACACAGAAAAAAAGTTATTTCCAATTTTTCCAGCAAGAAAAAAAAGCAAAAGAGAAGGGGGGGGGAAACACTCTGTGAGACAAAGGAACTGAACTGATTTGATTTGGCATTTCTGTCATATGGGCAGGTAAATGTGCTTCAGTTTAACTTATTTTATAAGCAGAGCAATACCCAAGATGGCGTCATCAGGCTCTAAAATAAGGCACAATGGTTCCCTCTAAGGTGCACACCTGCACTTTCCTCCTACTCCTCCACACAAGGGTTTTCAGCCCCTTTGGTTCTGGTTCTGTTGGAAACTCCCACTGGGGTGGAGTCACAGAGGAAGGAGTCATGGATGCAAGGGACAGAGTCCCATTCAATGGGGCTTAAAAATGACAGGGAGTGTTGCTCAGAACCCATACTCATTTCAAACATGACAAGAGGAAAAGCCAGTCATTCATCTCATTGTTGCACTGGGAAATGCTTGACCAAGCTGAGTTACCACCACAGAGCTGCTAGCCTACCTATCACTGCTGGGAAAATAAATTAAGTGGGAGACGGTGTGAAGTATTTCCTTTCCAGCAACACTGCCACACAGCATAATTAAAAGGGCAGCCATTTCCACCTGAACGTGTCCCATGAATAGACAACTTGGCTTCTGAAGTGCTTTTGACACAAATATTGATACTATAGAACCAGCTATGAGTCTTTTTGGACCTGATAAATTGCAGACTATATTTATACTTTCTAGAGGGAGACAGGGACAAAGAGAGAGAGAGAGAGAGAGAGAGAGAGAGAGAGAGAGAGAGAGAGAGAGAGAGAGAGAGAGAGAGAGAAGCTGCTTTATTGGAGTACATTTCAAGGGCCTTTGCTGTTCTTTGTGTATGAATTCAGAAAACTTGAAGAGACTACTACTAACTTTTGTTCCACTCCTGGCAGACAAGTATCAATGAAAGAGCATTAAGCACAAGGGGGCAGTGCATTTGGCATAAAAGGAGAAGTGAAAGTAAGGTGCAAATGTTGATCTTCAGCTTTCCACACTGATATTTTTATTGAATGGGTCTCGTCCAGTGCTGGTAAGAATTGTAATGGATTTCTTTTTCCATGTGATTTTTTTAATAGACATGTACAACTCACTTTCCCCCTGCCAGAACTGTTTATTTGATACGGGTTACAAAATTTTAAAAACAGATATAAAAGTAATAGGCCACCCTCAAACCCCAGTTTCCACATTCACTGTGAAAATAAGCACAGCCTCTGACCTAGATTTAGCTGAGCTGGTACTCTCCCATGTGTTAACCACCACTTTCAGCTGGCTATCCTGGCTGAGAACGATAGGAGATGCAGTGCAGTGTATCTGGACAACAAAGTCAGGGAGGGTGACATTTTTGTAGCCAGTTATAAACCAAACATAAAATTTCTAGAGCAGGCTGGATAATATAATGAAGCAAGAAAGGTGGGATCTCACTTTGAATAATCTGTAGGAGAGGCTAAGAAAGCCATGTTGTCCATTACAACTGTATCATTCTACACACAGTATTGCATCCTATTGTATCATATTTAGAGGGAGGAAAAGGCACCTCCTTAGAGGCTGGAGCACATTCTGTTCTTTATTCTGTCCCTTTATTCTCTTTTCCAACACTGGTCCAATATCCAGAATTTCTTTTGCACCAAGAAACTTCTGGCACTTGGTTCTATACCGGAAACTATCTCTACTGCATATGTGTCCAATCAGAAGCCCACCCAATAGTTCCTATCATTCCCCAGCCAGCCAAAAAGACACATAGGGAGAGCATTGCCTTTGGGAAGATACCATACAGCACCCCTGACTGCCTTTTCATGCCGAAACCTTGAAGAGTTCTCAAAAACGTAGAATCATAGAATAATGAAGTTGGAAGGGGCCTAAAAGGCCTTTGAGTCCAACTCCCTGCTCCATGCAGGAATACAAATCAAAGGATACCTGACAGTTGGTTGTCCACATTTCTCTTGAGTTCTCTTGAAGTAATTTGTTCCCTTGCTGTACTTCTCTAACAGTTAGGAAGTTTTTCCCAATATTCAGTGGAAAGGTGGCTTCCTCAGACATGAGCCCATTGTTGCATGTCCTTCACTCAGCGATGCTCAAGAACAGATCCTGACCCTCCTCTGTATTACTGCCTTTCAAGTATTAGAAAAGAGCTTTTTTTTATCTCCCCTCAGTCTTATTTTCTCAAAACGTACTTTCAGTTTTTCCTCATAGGGCTTGGTTTCCAGTCCCCTAATCATCCTTGTTGCCCTCCTCGGAACATATTTTTCTTCTTCCAACCTCAATAATCTACATGGCAAAAAGGATTTTTCCAGCTTTATATGAAACCCTTTCATCATACTCATTCATCCCTTCAAATTATTAAGATGTGGTGACACAAGTTGCATATCATAATGGTCCCAAAGTTAAGGATTCTGGTGAGAACCATAACTCTTAGTACTTCCCCTTGGAGAACCGCACAAGGGCAATTCTTGTAAGGAACACGCAGATACAACAGAGATTCAAAATAATTCAACCCTTCCGGGGAGTGGGAAATAAACCAGAGTAACACTGCTGGCTGGGGAAATATTTCAGTCTTGGCTGTACTATATATTATGTGGCTGGAGGAATAACTAGAGAACATTTCCATAGTATGACTAGGGCCTGTGTCTTCCTCTTAACTTCTGCCCATTTTCTTGTCTGTGGAGACATGTTAGACTGAAGCCCTAGGAAGGTGTGAAATGGGCAGCTCTTTCCTCTGTTCAGTTGTTATTCCTCTCAATACCACGACCACCACCACCACCAATGAACACTGCAAACTATTGGAGATTCCTGTACTCCTGAGAACCATTCTACCACTGTTCACCACATTGACTAATTATGTAGGGAGGAGGAAAAATTAATGTAATCCTCCTCCAGCTTTCTCATGTTTCCCAATTTTGTGACACATTTTCCCCAGGGGATAAAAATGCATACATGAGGAGAAACAGAATCCAAAAATAGCTGCATTAAGAGAAAGGCAAATTTTAAAAATGCAGATGAATTTCCATGTAGAATTTGTCCCTTAGCATATGTGGGTCAAATGAAAGGGGTTTGTGAAATTGGTGGAAGTAATATCAAACATTTAAGAAGTGCAAAAGACACCATCTGGCTGGCAGAAAGCAGACGTGACTTGAAACAATCCCTGATAAAAGTAAAAGAAAAAACTGCCAAAGCAGGGTGCAGTTGAACATTAAAAAGAGAAATTTTAATAACTTTAATATATACAAGGAAGGAAATGAAATTGTTCCAAGATTCTATATGTCTTGCTTCTGTCACCAGCCCCTAAGAAAACTATGGCCAAGAAATCAAAACACTGAAACTTGGAAAGGCAGCCATAAAGGAACTGGAAAATATAATCAAGCTTAAGTATATGTCATGTCAACAGCAACACCATTGTATTTTCAATTACACTATATGAATGTCAAATCTGTCCAGTGAAGAAAGCTGAGAAGGAAAAGACCAATTGCGCTAAATCACGGCTCTAGAGAAGAGCTGTGTGAATGCCATGGACTGTCAGAAAGACAAATGTCAGGGTCTTAGATTAAATCAAGCCTGAACTGTCTCTAGAGGCAAAAAATGACAAAATTGAGGCCATTGTGCCTTGGGCCCATCATGAGAAGATAAAGCTCACTGAAAGAGACAATAATGCTAGAAAAAGATGAAATCTGCAGGAGATGGATTGAATCCATAAGGGAAACCACGTTTCAATTTGTAGGAGATTAGGAGGGCTTCTATCGATAGGACATTTGGGGGGGAATCACTCGTTTACAAGTTTGCTATACGTCAGAGGTGACTTGACTGCGCATTTCAGACAAATGTGGAGATGGGACAAAAATATCCAGTGAAAGAAGTTAAGAAGTTGTAGAAAATGAGATACATCCATCCATCTATACTAGTAAATCCAGTATGGTCCATCAACACTAGGCAATCTCATTGATTAGAACCTTCAGGATCCATCTTGGCTCTGTTTTCATCAGATGTCTTCAACAGATTCTTTAAACAGAAACTAATATAATATGAACTGTGCATTTTGCTTTCTTCTTGTTGTTTCCCATTCCACAGATGGGTCGGGGGGAATTTTACTGGTCCTGTAAATCATCCATTAATACTGCAGTTTCTGTGTGCAGCTCTTCTTATCTCAATGAATTTTTAATGAACAATTGAATAGAGGAATAAATTATCAGTTTTCCACCCAAACGACCACTGTCTGACAGTTTCTAATCGAACATAATGATTTTATTAGTGTATTTGACTAGAATTTAATCAAGGCTTGTTATTGTTAAAATAATTTCCTGTCTTTGATGACTCTGCCTTTCCTTTAATACACTATATCCTTGAAGGAGGAAAACAAATGGAGGGAATAAAAGGACTCACCAAGCATGAGATGTCCAATAGTGTTTTGCTGTCAATTAAGAATGTGACATATCCATCGAGCTTGACTTGGAGACAGGGGTAGAATTTTCAGCTCCTCTAAAAGAATAAAAATGTATTCAATCAGCAGCAGATAATAGTGTATCATCTTGAGATCTTTTTGGACACACACACACACACACACACACACACACACACACACACATGTATATATGCCAAGGGTTGGGCCATGGGGAGCTGTGATTATGGGCAGAGAAGGTGGCCCATTTCCCCATCTACATGTTTTGTATTTCTGTGGAAGTGAAACAACTAAACAAATCTTTAAGGGCCCCCTTTGGAATCCTGAGCAGATTTTCTTGCTCTGACGGTTCTTCCATTTTCTTCCCACTCATTCTCAAGAGATGCCTAAAACAGAAATGCTTTCTAAAAAAGCAAAATGAAGCAAATAAACCCAGAAACATTTGACAGAGGAATATGTGTTGTATGTGTGTGTTCAGTTCTTGTGGGTAAGGTGTAAAACTGCTTCAGTCATAGTTGTAAGATGACCAGCATGGGAGTGGTGATCATCCTAACTCTGAATTTATGTCATGAATGTGTCCAATCATCTCCTGAGCTGGTTCATGGTTTGGTTTGTAGCTCCTCTTTTAGTGAAATGAAATTAGGTGTCAGACTTTTTTCTTCTGCTCAATACTTTGTTTTGTTTTGGTAAAAAGGCATGCCCCATCACCTTTCTCGCTGTCCCCATATGCTACCAGCAGCACCACTTACACCACCACCAATATCTTCAGAGCCAGAAGTCCAACTTCCCTCCCAACACGTCATAAGGCCCAGATTCTTGAAGGGAAATTGGGTGGCTGTCTCTGAAGATGGTGAAGGAATAGGGGGTTGGGAAGACCAGGTTGGGAGGCCAAAAGGGCAGCAGACATGAAACAGGAGTTAGATTCCCCTCTCCCAACACATGGACTGGAAAAATGAATTGTGGACTGGTTCATTTACCCAGAGTTTGGGGGTAGCCACAAACCACCTTGATTTGTCAATCCTTCCAATTCTGCCCATCTCTATTCTCTACACGTCCTGGAAGTGGGGATTGGATTTTCTCTTTTGTTGGACCACAAATTAAGCATTTCCACATTTGGGGAGTTCTACCAACCTTGCAGTCACTTGACAAGCACCTCATTGTTAGGCCAAGCTCCACCCAAGTGTCCAACACCAAGGTCAGTTTGATGTTTTATTGGCATCAAACAAAGCATACAATACAACAGGCAATAATACATGCATATACAAGGAGTATGTGCCCAATTAAAATTGCACGGGTGCTAAAATACAGAACAAGACATGGTATGGCAAAACACAACATAATAACATGTGTCCATTTAAAGGGTATTTGGCCATCAACCATGAAACTCTGGCCCACCTGGGGATAGTCCTCCTCGTCCTAAGAGTGCAAAACAAAAAGACCCTGTTTGGAATTGTAACCTGTGTCGCTGGACCAATAGATTAATGTATATGGCAATCTGCCTAGTGTGGACTTTGTTCTTGTGTGACAACAAATTATGCAGAATTGCCTTGAGAACACATAATTGACACATTTTGCAATTAACCATCTTAGACCTATATTAGTGCATGAAAGTAACACCATGTCATCTGCATAAAGAAGACTAGGAACTGCCAAGTGGCTCAATCTGGGGCAGTGACTACTATTCACTTCTGACAGGAGGGGGGCAGGATCACTCATATACAAGTTAAATAAAGTGGGAACAAGAACACAACCCTGTTTGACTCCTCTGTTAATGGGGACCTCATTGGAGAGGTTGCCATGGCAGGATAGTCGAATACGACAGGCCAACACCAAGGTATGAACAGGACACTTGGGCAGAGCTGGACTGAGCTAAGCTTTAGAGTCTTCTATTTTAGGCTTTCCTCCCAGGTGTATCACATGGAGGAGTCTGCCACAGGTCTGCAAGGCAAGTAGAAATTTCAGAATGCAAAAGATTCTGGTATGTGAAGCACCTGGGAAATCAAATCTCATTTCTATCAGAAAAACAGCTAAAATGGGGTGCACATAAGAAATGCTTCAGACTTTTTCTTTAATCAATCAAAGCTGCTACCATGTACAGCTCTTTCTAAGGCAGATGTTTTGGACTACAACTCCCAGAATTCCAAGCCTGTATTGCCAATGACAAAGGACTATGGGAGTTGTGTTCCAAAACATCTGGAGTGACGAAGGTTCGCCACCACTGTTCTAGGGTGTATTACTTGGATTTCATGAAGAGCCTACACTCCCCCCTCTTTTTTCTTTTAGTTTTTAATTTCCCCCCTTCCTTTTCAGCACAGGATCCCAGATGGCTCATCATCCCAGATCCTATGCGGAAAAAGAAGCTACTGAATTAGATGGAAGGAGGGAATGCCAACATACCATATTTAGCCTTTTGTCTGTGCACTGAATAGTCAGGTGTTCATTTGCAACCATTTTCACACCCTATTTTTAGAAACATTCTTTCACTAATTTACCATCTGCAATGATTTTATCCCCACCCCCACCCCCCAGTAAACACTTCTGAGAAATAATTAAAGTGTTAAGAGTCTGGGGAAAAATCTGCTTGTTGAGCAAACTCATTCCTTCCCCCACCTCCTCTCATCTGTCTCATGTAATCCAGACAAGTGTTGCAAGCCCAAGGCAGCTTAATTAAAATGAATGCAGATTTAACTGCAAGGAACACACTGAGGCTGAAATAAGCGAAACAAACATTGGTTTATTTTCCCCACCCACCCCCTGCCCACTTCTTGTTCTTCAAATACAGCTGGAGATTATTTTAGCTAATAGAGGCAATTTACATCACATAGGAAGGGACGGCAAGTGTGATCTGGAAAGAAGAGAAAGGTGAAGCAAAAGGTAAAGGATTTAAATATTTGCAATGTTTCATCTTAGAAGTGTCATTGCCCTGTCATTCTATCTTTGCCTGTATAATGGCAAGGTGTATTTTATAAGGGGTCTCCATATGGAAGTGTCCTATGGCCTGAATGCGTGAAACCCTCTGCATCTATCATAGGTTACTCCTGCTTCCATGTAAATAAGCTGCAGCTGGCATGGAAGGAAATGTGATCATTTGTGAACCTTCTGAAGGACCACACAGAAGTCCTGAGTCGAAATGGGTATAAGCCTTGGCTTGGAGGTCCATCCGAATTCAGCGTTGTACTTGCACAGGTGTTGTGTGGACATGACACTCTCTCTCCTCCTACCTCCCCTGTGTGGTCACCCATTCTTTGGGTGATGGATGCATCCCCTCCTCTTCACCAGCATGATTGGCCACTCACCTTTTGCAACCTGCTCTTCCATCTACTCTCATCAGCTGCCTACTCAACCATATTTGGCCACTCGCCTTCCTTTTCTTAGGAATGGTAAAGATTTTATTTCTGCTCCTTTTTTTTGGAATTTGATGGATTTACAAAAAAAATCCTCTATTTTGTAGCAGGTAAAGATGTAACTTTTTTTTTTAAATCCAGTGTTGGGGAAAACAAAACTGAAAAATTGGCAAGGCTCAGGCTTCACTGATACACATGCTTATAAAACTTTCTTGCACCAGTTCCATTTGACATGAAAACTTAAGAAGCCATCCGTTTCTCCTGAAAAGAGAATCCTTGCATTCAGAGATACTCCTAGTGGAAAAGGAGTATTGCCTATCCTGTTGCCTTTGGAACTTATCACTCTTTGTGTATAAGAAACAAGTTGCTGCATACTTGGACAGAACCCTTATGCAAACAAAAGGAAGATCCTGGATCCAAACATGTTTAAGAACATTAGACTTTGATTTCTAGACAATTTGAGTTGCTGCATACTTGGACAGCATCACTTCTCCTCTCATTGCCATGAATGCAATACAAAGATTTTCCAGTTAAAACGTTTTTTTAGAAAGTTCAGTGGTGAACTCTACTGGCAACCCTTTGGCGACCTTTTCAGTTAATTTTTAATTTTCATTTATTTACTTTTATTTATTTTATTCTTTTTATTTTATTTTATTTTATTTTATTTTATTTTATTTTCCTCGCCGCCAATGCCATCTCTTGTGGGGGGGGGTATGGTTCCTTCCCACTTTTATTGCTCCCTGCTCATTTTTATGCTTGTCTTCCTCGTTTGATTTTATTGTTCACCGCCCCGAGTTCCTATAGGAAGATGCGGCGGTATATAAATGCAATAAATAAATAAATAAATAAATAAATAAATAAATAAATAAATAAATAAATAAACCAGAACACCAGAGCCTGAATATAGTAAGCAAAACCTGGAGAGCTTGTCCACTTTTACTCCGCCCTGGCCTAAACAAGTCTCCATGTAATCTGCTACCTCCTCTGTTTTGCCTGATGTGACCTGGAACTACAGGAAGCATCAGCTGCCACCATTATGGCCCTATATGGTAAGCTTTATATATTCTGGGACCATAGAATAATCAGATATACCTCTGGTATGCACTTCTTGTTCAGATACATCCCAAGTTGGCATTTTATTTATGTATGGACTTTCAGAGGGGGAGAATTTAGAATATAGAGATGAGATGATAACTCTTGGTTCTCCAGTTGTTCAAGCCTACAGCATCCTGCATCTGCTTCTCTTCTGTTCACCCAACACAGTGATTTGTTCTAAACGTCTAGAAATCAAAGTCTAACGTTCTTAAACATGTTTGGATCCAGGATCTTCCTTTTGCTTGCATAAAGGTTCTTCTTGCAAACAATCCCTCCTGTCTGAGTTGGGTGGATTCTTCCCACCCCTTCCCCCTAACATTTGTGGCTTACCCCAGCATTTCACAAACTGTTTTGTCTCACAGCTCCCTTGATCTACTGGCCACTGGCCACAGCTCCCCAGTATAATAGAACTGGGATCAGTTCCAACAGTTTCACTTATCCACCACTTGAAAATAGGAAACTGATAAAATAAAATTAGATTAAATTCATGAAGAAACCCTTCCAAGGAAGGGTGTAATACTAGTAATGACCACTAGATGGAAACTAGATGGATCTGTAAATACCTGTAGCTATGCTACAAATGACAGCTGCCTAGATGCCCTAAGCACATCCAATCTAGCCTGATTTCGGAAGCTAAGCAGGGTCGGCCCTGGCTAGTACTTGGATGGGAGACCACCAGGGAATACCAGGTGCTGTAGGCGCCTGGAGCAGGAACTGGCAAACCACTCCAGTATTCCTGCCAAGAAAACTCCATGGACATGGGTTCACGAAGGGTCGGTCATGACTGTAACGACGCAACACACACACACATGCTACAAATAGCTATGCTATTTACAGATGGCCAAATGGAAACATACTCATGGCCTTACTTCTCCAAAGGAAGTTGCTTCTGGAGAAGTCACACTGGTGTGGGGAAGACATAGGGAAACCCAGTCCTTTGGCAAGACTGGGCCAGAATTCCCTCTTTCCACCATGCATGGACACCAGAGAAAATGAAAAGAAGTGTCATATGATATTTTGGAGGGGAAGATGAGAGAGAGAAGAGAGGAGAAGGATGAGTGGATTCTGTGGCACTCCTGAGTGGATTTCTTGTCACCACACAACACACTGGGATACACTGGTTTACCCCATGCATCATTTCCTTGGTCCTTCAATATAACATTTTCATGGGGCTCTCATGAGGACCAGGATGCAGGGAAGTAAATTTCTGCCACCTGACATTGCAGATGCAATTCAACCTGGATTTCTCCCCGCCCCACACACACATACAGTGATTAAGATTCTAGATGACCGAGAGAGAAAATGACCTTTTAAAGCCAAAGCATGGTGAAGAGGAGAACATTTACTGTAGAGTTAGAACCAGTGAAAAATGGATCCCAATTGTTGCATGAATCCATTTTGAAAAACTAGTCCATTTGTTGGACTGGAGGCCAGTGTTCCTTTTATTGCAAGTCCTGCTGTAAACTAAAAAATATCCTTGTCCCCGGGGCACCAGCAAACTAGGAGCACAAAACACTTCCTATTTTCTGCATTAGGTTCAAGGTCCTGGTTTTGATTTTCAAAGCCCTCCACGGCCTGGGACCAGAGTATCTGGCGGAGCGTATCTCTCAAAGATCAACTGGGACCAGACCCACGAGATTGGTTCAGGCGTGCTCACTGATGGTGGCCACACCCAGAGGCACGGAAATTGCGTACGCGTGACTGCGCCTTTTCTGTGGTGGGCCCCATGCTATGGAACCACCTACCCAGTGAGCTGTGCCTGACAGAGTCCCTGCCCGCCTTTAAAAAGGCCCTGAAGACTTATCTCTTCAGGGAGGCGTTCGGCGACCTTTCTGTTTAGTTTTCTTTTTTCCTTTATTTTCCTTTGCCCACGTTTATTTTGTTTCGGGTATGCCCGCCATCTTGCTCCCTTTTTACTTGTTTGCTTCTCTTTTACCTATTTTTTTATTGTAAGCCGCCCAGAGTTCCCTTTTGGGAAGATGGGTGGGGTATAAGACTAACAAATAAAATAAATAAATAAATAAATTTGTTATCAGTTCCCGAGTTTACAGATCTGGTCTCATGGAGGGTAAATGGACACAGAGAGATTGTTCCTCTGACAAAAATATGCTATTCAAATTGTACCATTTTTCATTTATTTTTTAAAAAAAGCTAAAACATTGGGACTGAGAAGCCAAACACAACATTTGCATCTGAGACATTCACTTTTGAGAAAAACGGTGAGAAACTGAAGAAGGAGCTATTGTATACCAGGCATTAGAGCGCTCCTTCTATAATTATAATGGCTCCTCTGCCTGTCTGTCGCTTGATTTCCTGAGTTCTCATGTGTGGTTTACATGATACTGAAAACCACAAGTGAGTAGTTCTTGGAACTCTTCTGAGAGTGAGAATTATGCTTTCTCTTTTTTTAAAAAGTAAATATTTTCCTATGTATAGTGTATGTCTTAATTACACAGCAACGCCAAAGACCAGAACGGCTGAGAAGATCCATTCAGCGATATAATAAGGGATTTTTCAGACAGGCACATAGACAAATTATATAATTGCTATATCAGCTGTAATGTTTCTAAAAGAGACTTCTCGGTTCTCTTCACACTTAGGTTTTTGAGTTGGTTTGTTTGCATAGATTTCATTTTAAAAATACAGGACCTGCAACTCATCAGAAAGTGACCAGTTGTCAACATTCCATAACATTCTATAATGTTTTCAGGAACTAAGAAAGAAGGTGCTGTGTTTAGCTTGACGAGCTTCAACAGCTTTAGTATGGCTAATGTGGTACAGTGCTAGAGTTGCTAGAGTATCAGATTATTCATGGGAAGACCTGGGTACAAACCAACTAAGGGTCTTTGTGGGTAAATTAAATTGATCACTTTCTCTTAGCCCAGTGGTTTCTAACCCAGGATAACCCAGGTGTTCTTAGACTACAACCATGTAGGAATACTGCACAATCTATCTGGGGTTGGTCACAGTGAAAGGCCTCCCCCTAGTATCTCCTGTGACCAATTTGTGGCATTTTTAAAAGCTAAAGTGCAGGCCATCTTCCGGGAACTAAAACAGCATTTGCAAACAGTAGATCGAGCTGTAGATCACTTTGCCTGGCACTGCTTTCTACATTTCAACCAGTGGTGCCAACAGAAGTGGACAGAACCCTTGATCACTGTTGGGCCACCACCTCCTGAAAACCTGTGACAAGGAGTAGGTCCTTCTCAATGGTCACTTCCCATTTATGGAATCACTTACCACCAGAAATTCACCTGGCACCCTAGCTTCGAAAAAACTACTGAAAAGATGGTTTTATAGAACAGTCTTCCCTGACTTCGTAAACACTTAGTAAGACACTATCTTTCTTTTCACCACTTATTTCTACTTTTATTTTAGATTCTTCTTGTTGATTTATTTGCTTCTATTTTCTTATTTTATGTTATTTGGATTTTCGATATTTAAATGTGTTATTGTTACATTGAGATTTTATGTTGTGTAAACTGTCCAGAGTAGCCCTATGGCTAGACGGGTGGTATAAAAATCAATCAATCAAATAAATAAATAAATAAATAAATAAATAAATAAATAAATAAATAAATAAATAAATAAATGGAGAGAGAGAGAGAGAAAATAATAATTTTGTATAATATCTTCTCTACTCCAATTAAGATTTTCAGGTTTAAAATCTCTGCCTATCATCCTAAATGCAAGGAGATTGTCAGGAAAAGAGCACAGTGGCGTGTTCCAAGCGGAGGGGGAAGTGTCGCAGCTGTGCGGAGGTGATGTTGCATGGTCACAGAAAGGGCTCTGTGTGCCACCTTTGGCACATGTGCCATAGACTCACCAACACTACTATAAGACATGCCTTTTCACACTCCTTTTAGGTAACAAGTAGACTCAAAGTGTCAATATTTCTACTTCTGGGTTATGGTCTAAGCAGGGCAGAAGTCTGATTCTACAGTGGTGGGTTACGTGTCCCCACCCCCACCCCAAGGTTGAATCATGGGACAGTGACACAAATAGCCTGTTTCTCTGTATAACGAAGAATGGTGGCTCCATAACAGACCCCTCCACTGCTTTCTGGGGGCAGCTGTTGTTCACTGATCCTTATAGGGAACCACTGTGATATCTTCATGCATAGGGAATAATTCAGAGTGTGTGTCATATTTGAACAAAAATGTGTGTACCTCTACCACCCATTTATTCCAAACCACAGGCCTTTCTCCTTGGAAAAACACCCAAGGCAGCTTACAGTAATGAGGGACAATATACTGTCCAGTCCAAGGCTACCTTGACAAATATTGCCTGGACAAAGAGTGACAAGGCAACTTCTTGTGCAGTGCTGGAGATGAAGGATGTATCAGCCCTTTGAAAAACATTTCAAAATCTGCTTCCTCAGTATTTCATAAAGATAAACTTTGGTCCCTTGAAGGGATTAAGACTTAAACACATCTTGGTCAGCAAGCTGAAGGTGTAGCTGTAATCTCCTGGCCAGATGAAGATGTTAAAAGGCTGCCTTGGCCAAAGCTGCTACTTCATCAGCTCAAAGCTAAGCAAATTATGGGAACAGATGGTGGACAAATTCTATCTATCAAAAGAGAGGAAATAATCCTCACCACATCATCTGGTTTTTTCCCCTCAATTAGCTACCACTACTCCATTGACTTCAGACTTTTTCTCCTGTAAATATCATCTGTTCTGCGACCCCCTCCCTACTGTTAAACCAAATTCAATGTGTAAGTTAATTTAAGCACTGATGAAAATGGCACTGGTATAGTGATAATAACACCCACAGCATTGATTTTCTACCAAAGAATTTCCATAGCTCAGCCTGGATACATACGAAACAATTCCTCATTGGAATTCTTAGCCAAGGCTTTGCCATCTGTTTGATGAGGTGCCCCCTTTTTCACGGCTGTTCTGATCACCATGCTTGCATCGGAAGGGTAGTGTATAAATCAATCATGAAATAAATGAATTTATGTGTGGGACTCACAACAAACGTGGTAGAAAGGGTGAGAAGTCCACACACCTTCACTGCTTATGCATGCTTCCTATCACACAACAAAAGCATCCGGCTCTCTGCACTAAATTTGGATTTCATACAGTAACCCCCCGCTGATCGCGGGGGTTAGGGACCCACCCCACCCACGATCCATTAATATCCGTGATATGTGGAAGCAGGTGGGGGCATGGGGGCGGGGGGCAATCCAATTGCCCCCCCCCCCGTGTGGCTGCGAGGCCCTCCATAGTCACCCGGGGCAGCTGCGGGGAGGGATGCCGTCCATCCCTGCAGCGGTCCCGCACGGCTGTGAGGCCCTCTGTAGTCACCTGGGGAGGCTGCGGGGAGGGACGGTGTCCGTCCCCGCAGCGGTCACGCATGGCTGCGAGGCCCTCCGTAGTCACACGGGGTGGCTGCGGGGAGCGACACCGTCCCTCCCCGCCGCCCCCGCATGGCTCCGAGGGCGGTGCAGGGGGCACGGAGCTGCCATCCCCCGCGGTGCAGGTACTGCGATCCCGCGGTGTAGCGGGACCATGGGACCTGAACCGCGAAATGGCGGGGGGTTACTATATTTAAAAAATGTAAGCAGTGATTTCTTCCCTTGGTCTACCCTTACCAGCAACCCAGGAAAGTGTCCAGTTTTCCTTTTCCAACAGCTGTTATAACTTTAGCTGAACTAAAGACTGACTTCACCCTGCCCCTTATAAAATTAAGGATGTTGCTTGTGAAGTGGACTAAATACTATGGAAGGCTTGTAAACCAAAAAGTTATTTTAAAAACACAAAGAAATAAAAGGATACAGTTAATGAGTCCATGTAAAATATTAGAACTAAGTTTAAAGATGTCAGTTTTTCAATATATAATGATAAGCCTTTGCTTTACTTCTTAAAACATTTAACTTTTTCTATATAGAGAAATACTTGCTTTGACATACGTTTTAATGAGACCACACTTGAATTCACAGTTCTGACTGATTTGTCTCACAGTTCTGACTGACTACTCTTACTATCACTCTCTCACATGTACTCTTAATAATAAAACAGAAACTGTCTGTCCAGGAACCATACAGACTAGAGAGGGGGGACTAATCAGAAAAATGGTGATTCATTTTGATTCACAGTTCATCAAGGTCAATGAATTAGAAAAAAAACACCAAATTATGATTTTGTCTGCCGAATAGACAAATTGATTCATGAATTCATTTTTTAAATTTAAATGTCTATAAAATGGCCTCCAAGGCACGCAGAAAGACAAATTTTACAGGGAAGCTTTCATGTTTCTCCTCTACAAGCCCTAAACATTTTGTTAAGATTGGGTCTCAGACATCTGAGTTATACACCCACAAATTCACCCCCTCCCCCAGAAATGCGCTGTTTAGTAACTGGTTTGGGTAAACCCAAATTTCACCAAATTTGAAGGGATTAAAAGAGGAGAGTCAGAGTAAAATTCTCTGCATGTCTAGTGCCTCTAGGTTCCTGTGGGGAACAGTTCCTTTGGGCTGCATAACTCAGAAACCAGAAATTCAGTTTTCCCCAATCTTGGAGGGATTGTAGAGAAGAATCAGGATCAGCATCCAGTATCTCTGTGCCATTTTATAGCCCAACATATTGACAAATCAAAAATCACTAAAAGCTGATCAATTCAGAAGTGTTAGTGGTATCAATTTGCATGAATATTGGTCAACAAATTAGCCATTTTAATGAATTTTGCAATTCATGTTTTACTTTGTCCCTGTCTCTAATATAGATCAATCAATTCACTTCTCAACGGTATTAACTGCCACTCCTGGGACATATACCCAGTTCAACAATTTATCAATATCTGTCACAATGCAAGTCAGTACAAACCTGTGCTTTGCTTTTCAAAGTGAAAGAACATAAAAGACATTTTAAGGAGATTACAGAGACCTTGATGGAGACAAATGGTTCCTTGTCCCATTCTCAGCCAATGGAGATGAATCTTGTTGGACTTTAAGTTTTTTAATGAGAACCTAAATAAAAGAGAACAAAGAATTTTGTGTTTCTTCTTATCCATCCCTATTCCTTCATTTGTTTTTAGCATTATGTTTAATTGAGGGAAAAGAGCATTGAAACATAATTTAAAAATAAAAAATCATAATATTTATGGGGCCCAAAGCATGATTGCATCACAGCATTATAGTCTTTGCTTTTAAAAGTAACATCCCCTGCTCCATTAAAAGTAGATGAGTATGGAGATGGATACATATGTCAAGTGAAATCCATCCACCTCCTTTGATCACCTCAAAGGCAGTGGAGGTCCCATGTGGATTCTTGTTGTTTTCTTCTTAAAAAATGAGTTTCAAATACAATTGGCACCTATTTCTATGTTTAGCCTTGGAGCAGCAATGTAAGCCCATTAAAGTGCAACTAATTTAGAGACTGTGAAAGAATGAATATCAGAGTTTTAATTTTCTAAAAACATAATACTGCATTTGACATCAAGAAATACATTTAATGTTCCATTCTGGTACAAGGCTGCATCATAAAACTCATAATCTCTTTTATGGTCCTGTTTTTTAAGCACACACAAACACACACAAATCAAGTTTTCTTCAATGGAAATTTAACCATGTGTAATTGCACTATGTAACAGAACCAATAACACATTTTTATGAAATGTGTCTCACCTGATCTGGGAAGCTAAGCAGGGTCAGACCTGGCTATTATTTGGATGGGCAACTACCAGGGAATACAATACCAGGTCCTGTAGGTGCCTGGAGTAGGATCTGGAAAGCCACTCCAGTATTCCTCCCAAGAAAACTCCCTGGACATGGGGTCAGGAAGAGTTGATCACGACTGTAACACACACACACACACACACACACACACACACACACACACACACACACACACACACACACACACACACACACACACACACTTGAGACTGGAGGAATATTATTTCCAGTTTTTAAAATGTAAATTGGCATAGCAATGTAGTAGTATAAATTAATCTACCAAAATGTATTTTTTAAAACATCGGCAAGCAATGTCTATAATTTTATTCTCAAACTTCTCCTGTAACCCCTCATTAATTGCTAAATTACACTTTTGGCAAAGTTTGGAAAATAAACCCAAGCTATAAGTACACTTGCTACATGCCAAGAACAAATTAATGGTGGCAATTACCAAGCTACACTAGGTTTCCATAGAGCTAGAAATTAGTTGGGCAGGTCATAAGTTAAGTACTGCATCTGATCTCCATAACACATGTGAGTGCATTATAAGCTAACTAGGTAGCCTTCCTTTTGTCATTGCATTCATCAGGGACAATGTTGCATATTTTGTAGGTGGGTTGTGTAAAAAATGAGCAAGCAGGATGAGAAGATGTACGTCAGTGCTCTGTCTTTTATTATACTCAAGATTAAGTTGTCCTCCCAGCTATTCCTACTGTGTCCTAATTCCTCAAGAGTAGGTAAAGAATTCTCACAAAATTCATCATTCTCATTCATTCAGGCTATGTCAAAACAATTATACACCTCAGTAAGAAACCTTAACATTTTCCAATTTAAAAATTTTCAACCTCCCACCAAAAGTAGGAAAAAGAGCTCATCTTCCCCCTCAAAACTGCTGTCATTGTTGTAAAACATCTCAAGTATATTTTGTTTTTGAGAAGCAAAGAACACAGATACATATACAGCAAATATGACTGACTGATCACTAATAAAGACATGAGTGACACATCTGGTGCTTCAGATTCAAGTATAAAATAAGGAGTCATACTACTGGTGTGAAATTCATGAAATTTCCACAGCTGGGCTGTTTGATGAAAGAAAGAAAGAAAGAAAGAAAGAAAGAAAGAAAGAAAGAAAGAAAGAAAGAAAGAAAGAAAGAAAGAAAGAAAGAAAGAAAGAAAGTGTACTGCTTATGTACTGCCCAATAGTGCTTGAAGGACTTATTAGGAAGTTTACAGTTTAATTATGCAGGATACACATTGTCATCCCAGCAAGCTAGGGATTCAGTTTACTGAACTCAGAAGGATGGAAGGTTGAGTGATCTTTAAGGTGGCTACCTGGGATTGAACATGAGTCATGAGCAGTATTGGCTGCTGTACTATAGTTTAACCACTTTACCATGTGGGAAGGAAGGAAGGGTAAATGTAGAAAACATTGTTCTCATCAATCTGAGAGCTCCCAGTGCTAGGAAATTCCTTCCTATCCCTGCCAGCAAGAGAAAGAATGTTTTACTCTCTCATCCATGCATGTGAGGATAAGAGAAGCAAAGATTTATATCATGACATGTGAACAGTTACTCTGCCAGTTCTTGTGGAATGAGGGGAGAGACAGCTCTAATCAATAGCTGAAATAACTTTCTGGAAAATAAGCAGCCATGTTTAATTTATTATGTCTGATATTTAGTATAATTTATCTGAGAAAGAGCTGGACAAAGGTCTTAGAGGTGTCTACCCCATCTGCAAACAGGTGACATCCAAAAGTTTCTAGTGACAGCAAAGAGAGAATTTGAGATGGAGGCATTGCTTTTGGTAGCCACGTCATGTTTCAATTTCCATGCCTATGGTACATTACCCTATTCACACATATTTTGTCATCCCACTGGATTGAACAGATCATGGTTGGATACACACATAGAATCAAAATAATACACCTAGCGATCAAAAACTGTAGACCCCCAACTTGCATGGTCAATGATCAGTTGATTCTAGGGCATGTGGTTCAAACTCTATATAGAGCCAAATGTTGAGAGTTTACACTCATTCACTGCTATAGCTTATCTATCTCATGACAAGGATCAATCTCATTGTAGTAAATGAAGAAAATAATATTATAACTCAGCTGAGAAAAGTATACTTAAAGTGAAACCTTGGGTCGGGATACATTTAAGAATTTCCTTTGCTACCCAAACAATTTAATCCCCTTTGGCTCCACACAGTGTGTGTGTGTGTGTGTGTGTGTGTGTGTGTGTGTGTGTGTGTGTGTGTGTGTGTGTGTGTGTGTGTTTAAAAACATCCAATGATTTTTATTATTATTTACTTCAGTTGCCTGCCATTATTTCCATTAAAAGCATCTAGTTTCACTTCTTCTGAATTCACTCATGATAATTGGCTTTGGGGTAGATTCTGGCATTCAAGGCACAAATTTATTTTCACCACATATGCTCCGCAATGGCAGGCAGGCATATTTTTAATTTTCAGGAGAAAATAAAACAGCCTTGTGAGCCAATTTTCCATTTTAAAAATTATTTTTAAACCACCAGTAGTGGGGGAGGGAGAATCCATTAGTTTCACTAATTAAAAAAAACACATAACATTTAAGTGGTATATTATACCTGCAAATGAAGGCACTTCTGAAGCTTAATAACTGCTGGAGAGCTCAGTGCTTGTGGAGCCAGAGGTTGGGAGTTCAATTCTCACTGTGCCTCCTTGACAGGAGCTGGACTGATTCAGAAGGTCCCTTCCAGCTCTGCACTTCTAAGATATTATGACAAGTCTTTGGCTTTTGCCCTGTAAACTCCATCTTCTCTCATTCTAGAGATATACAGTGGACCCTTGTATCACAAACAGTTTGTATAACATAACATCTGTACAACATAAAAAAAATTCCAGAGATAGGGGAAATTTGCATAATATAATCGCCTATGAGGAGAATCTGTACAACATAAAAATGGGATCGCTCCATTTTCAATGCATTCCTATGGGAAATTTGTATAAAGGAAAATTTGCTTAACCTAATTTCATTTGGAACGAATTAATTCCTTTATACAAGGTACCACTGTACATAATTGCTGATCCTTCTTCTATCTTCTCCCCTCCAACTCTCTGTGACTCACTTCTATCTTGTGGCAATGTTATTTTCTTCTTATTTGGTCATTAGTTTACTTACTTACTCACTCGCTTGCTTGCTTGCTTGTTTCTTGCTTGTTGTTGTTGTTCAGTCATTCAGTCGTGTCCGATTCTTTGTGACCCCATGGACCAGAGCTCGCCAGGCCTTCCTATCTTCCACTGCCTCCCGGACTTTGGTCAAAACCATATAGGTTGCATCCATGACAGCATCCAACCATCTCATTCTCTGCCGTCCTCTTTTCCTTTTGCCTTCAATCTTTCCCAACATCAGGGACTTTTCCAAGGAGTCCTCTCTCCTCATGAGGTGGCCAAAGTACTGGAGCCTCAGCTTCAAAATCTGTCCTTCCAGTGAACATCCGGGGTTGATTTCTTTCAGGATGGATAGGTTTGATCTCCTTGCAATCCAGGGGACTCTGAAGAGTCTCCTCCAGCACCACAGCTCAAAAGCATCAATTCTGCGGCGATCAGCCATCTTTATAGTCCAGCTCTCACTTCCCACTTCTTGCTTACCTATGTTATTTTCTGGACTACTTGGAATATAAATATTAAAATGGTTTTTAATATATGTGGACAATAAATTCAACTTTAAATAAGAAAATAGAAGATACAAAATTCACAGGAACCCCAATGTTAATAACTGAGGCCCCAGACTCCATAAAAGACTGACCTGAACAAAACAAACAAAAAAGGGAAAGCCAAAGGGATGGATTGATGTGGGTCCAGACCTCTGGCAGTTGCCCCACCGCCACGATAGTACAGCATAATAAAACTCCAGAGAGAAGAGGGATGCACAACCTGTCACCCACAGAAACTTCCTCAGTGTCTAATTCATGTCCCTCTGTGCCCCACACATGTAACTTCTGAGGAGGGATGGAAACATAGGATGACTATGAATGTTCTTATGAATGGGATGACATAGAATATTCCAGATATTCCAGATATTCGTATGACTAAATTAAATCAGCTGGCTGTTCCTGACCTTATTTGTAAATGGATTGTAAGCTTCCTAATAGACAGAAAGCATCAGGTGAAGTTAGGCAAAACTGTATCGGATAGTAAGGTTAGCATAGGAATGAGATTGAGTGGTTTTTAGTGGGATGGTGTGGGGGGAGGGAGGCTCAGTCAGTTTCATTGTACACAGGTTGTAGATTGATAATAAAGGTTATTAGTACTATTATTAGCCCCTCAGGGTTTTGTGCTTTCTTCATTTCTTTTTTCCTTATATACCAATGACTGTACCTCGAAGGATTCCTCTGTTAAAATAGTAAAGTTTTCATTCAAGACAATGGTGAATCTGCATATAGGCAAGAGATTGAACAACTAGTTTTGTGGTGTACTCAAAATAATCTTGAATTAAACACATGCAAAACTGTTGAAATGGTGCTGAATTTTAGGAGGAGTCACTCTATACAACCACCTCTTATAATATCAAATGACTCAGAGTCAATAGTGAAGTCCTTTAAGTTTTTAGGTACTATTAAAATGGTCATCTAACATTAGGAGCATTATTAAGAAAGCACTAAAAGAATGGTTTGTGTGTGTGTGTCAATTTAGGAAGTTTAGACTGCCAAAAGAACTGTTGATTCAATTTTATAGAGGTGTTATTGAATCTATCAGCTGTTCCTCTATAACTGTCTGGTTTAATTCTGCGACTAAACAGGACAGATATAGACTTCAATGGATATTTGGAACTGCGGAAAAAGTTATTGCATAGCTGTCTATTGTGGAATTGTATACCGCACGAGTTAAAAAGAGGGCAATGAAGATATACACAGATTACACACATCCTGGACATAATCTGTTTCAACTGTTACCCTCAGAATTACGTTTCAGAGCATTGCATATTAGGACAACTAGATGTAAAGATAGCTTCTTTCCTCATGCTATCAAATGGTTTAATAATTAATTTTTTAAAAATAATATGTTATATTGTGTTCCTGTACTGCGTTGTTATTGTTGAATATATGATTCTTATATTTCCTTCTATGCATATAGAGAGCATATTTACTAAAACAAATTCTGGGTGTGTCCAACCACACCTGGCCAATAAAAGGATTCTGATTCTGATTCTGATTCTGACTTTCAACTGCCTGTATTGGTGCTGTGCCTCTCCTAATGATAAGAGATGCAACAGTGGCCAGATTTTGTCAGGTAAGGAAGTGCCATACCTCCTTCCTCTCCCTGTGATGTGAGGGAACTTAGCCGTTACTGGCTCCAAAACAGAGGGGGGGGGGGGGTTAACCAGAAAGACTGAAGGCTTTTCCTTTCTGCACCAATCAAAAAGCAGCACGATTAAGAACATAACAACATAAGAAGAGCCATGCTGGGTCAGGCCAAAGGACCATCTAATCCAGCTTCCTATATCTCACAGTGGCCCCACCAAATGTGTCCGGGAGCATACGAGACTAGATATCTGTCTCTTGATGCCTCTCCCCTGCATCTGGTCCTTGAAGTACCCCAGTTTTAAGCCTGGATATTACACATCTTCATCATGGTTTGTAACCTGTGATGGACTTTTCCTCCAGAAACCTGTCCAATCCCCTTTTGAAGGCATCCAAGCTAGATGCCATCACCACATCTTGTGGCAGAGAGTTCCACAGACTAACAACATGCTGGGTAAAATCTTATTTTCTTTTGTCTGTTCTCTGTCTCCCAGACCTCAATTTGAGCCCTCAATTTGAGATTAACCACTGCTAGACCAATCCTCTTGGTATGAAAGCAGCAATGTCTATGGGATCTCTGTGGTTGAGAGGCAAAAGCCTCTTCCTCCCCCAACCCCAGGTCAACCATGAAACAGGAAGCCAACAGCACCTTTGCTTCCACATTTTCCTACCTGGTTTGCAGTCTGAACATTATAACAAGAGGCAAGTTCCCCAAACAGGTTTAGCTCTTTATATTTCTGACCTCAAACCAGGGCTTAGCTCCACAATACACAAACGACATCAAATTGGCTGGTCCAGGCAAGTAAATTGGGTGGAACTCTTGCTGAAGAGGACCCTCAGTGTGCAAGCTCTGCTGTCCCGGATTTAATCTCCACCAGCATTCTCATTGAAAAGGACCCCTGTTTGGAATGCTGCTCTCCATCTGAGGTTAGCAAAGCTGGATAGGAGACTAAGCAACCTAGCCCAACATGAGAAAGCTTCCGATGGTCTTCTTTTGCCCAGGCTATTTAACCAGCAGAGAACACAAAGAAGAATTTCTTCTTCACATGGAACACAGTGTTTAAACCCAGAAGCAAATGTGATGGCTAGTGAAATACTAACACAAATCTGCCTATGAGGTGCCATTTAATCTGGCTCTCACATACTCTTGCATATCTATATATGTGATAAATATTGTTCTGAAGGGAGACAAATATCACTTGTAATATAACCAATTTACGAGCCAGAATGTAATGCTGCAGTGTTACTGAAATATCTGCCTAATCCTCACACCATCTGTGTGCTCTGTGTGAAATCTACGAAAACAAATATATATATATATATATATATATATATATATATATATGCATGTTAGGGTGGATTCGGGTTTCTTCCCGTGTAGAAATCTGGTTGTTTTGGCGACGTTTCGACGAGGTCTCACTCGTCATCTTCAGGCTGGTGTTCTGGCTTCTTTCTTCTTGAAGCAAAGCGTGATCTCAGTTGAAGTCCTTCTATAAATACTGCTGGGGAGGTGTGGTTTGCTTGCTCTGTTGCTGATTGTAGGTTCGTTTGTTCTTTTGTGATGTGCTGTGTGGCTGAGGCGATCGTTAAGGGCTTAACTGCTGGTGGGTTAGATGGCTGTTTAGAGACATCCTGTGTGGGTGAGGTGCTGGATGTGTGTCTATTAGCCTTTTGTTTCTTAACGACCTTGGTGATGGGCGTTCTGGCAGCATCCTGGGCTTTGGTGGAGTGGGGTCCTGTGTCTTGTGAATTCATTTTGGTCTGGCTGCGTGTCTGTGGTCTCCCAATGTTTTTTTGGCGTGTGTAAGTGTGCTCCATGTGGTGGCTGGAGTGGGGAGTAGCGGTAGATGGTGCAGTCGTGGTTTTGTTATTGGATGGTGGTTTCGTTTCATCTGTGGGAAGGGTCTGGGTTTGTGTTTGGTGTGGATGGAAGGTGGTGGCATCTTGTGTCCTTTTGGACCTGGTGTCAGTCTTTGTGACAGAGGCTCGTCTGTTGACCAGGGCCAGTTTCCAGATGTCAGGCAAGCGGGAGGTGTCATCACGTTTATTCATGTTGTTTGGGTGTTTCTCTATTTCAATGGCTTCCCTGATTATTCGACTGTTGAAGTGTTCAGTTTTGGAGATGAGTTTGGTTCTTTTAAAATCAATTTCATGACCTGTTGTTTTTATGTGCTGGAAGAGAGAGGAAGATTTTTCTTCTTTTTTGACTGCGTTCTTGTGTTCTGCGATGCGTGCGCTTATTCTCCTGTTTGTCTGTCCGATGTATGTGGCTGGGCAGACTTTGCATGGTATTTCGTAGACTCCTTGGTTTTCTAGCTCAATCTTGTCTTTGGGGTTTCTTAAAATGTTGGCTATTTTTTGTTCGGTGCAAAAGGCTGTCTTGATATTGTGTTTGTGGAGAATTTTGCTGATTTTGTCTGTGGTGCCTTTGATGTAAGGGAGGAGGGCAGTGCCGTTGTTCTCTTCTGTTTCTTGGTTCTTGGGGGTGTTTCTTTTTGGATTAGTTTGGTGATGGTGTTTTTTTGGAATCCGTTCGCAATTAAAGCATTCGAGAGAGTGTGTAATTCAGTTTTTAGGTGGTCTTTGTCAGCGAGGCGTTTGGTTCTGGAGATGAGGGTTTTTGCTACGGAGTTGATCTGTGCAGGGTGGTGGTGTGATTGTGCATTTAAGTAGCGGTTTGTATGTGTTTTTTTCCGGTAGATGGTGTGTCCTAAGGAGCCGTCGGGTTTTTTGTAGATTAGGACGTCCAGGAAGGGAAGTTGGTTGTTGGCTTCTATTTCCATAGTGAATTGTATTTTGGGGTGTAGGCTGTTGAGATGTGTGAGGAAGTTGTTCAGTTTGTCTTTCCCGTGTGGCCAGATAACAAAGGTGTCGTCAACATATCTGAGCCAGAGTTTGGGTTTATGTTCGGACTTCTGTAACGCGTTGGTTTCAAAGTGTTCCATATAAAGGTTTGCCTCCCCAAGATTCACAAAGAAGGAACACCTCTCAGACCCATCAGCTCCATAGGCTCACCCCTCCAAAACCTCGCCAAATTTCTTGCCAAACAACTCCAGCCCTATGCAGAATCCATCACTTCATACGTACAAAACTCGTTCCACTTCATAGAAATTATAAAGAAACAAGACCTACAACCCAATGACCTACTCGTGAGCTTCGATGTTGTTTCGCTCTTCACACAAGTGCCCATTCAAGAAGCCTTGACAGCTATCCACAACAAATACAACCCCCCCAAGCACATCCTAGATCTGACCAACCACTGCCTAACCAACACATACTTCATCCACAATGGACAAAGATACAAACAGATAGAAGGAGCACCCATGGGATCACCCCTCTCACCGGTCATCGCAAACCTATATATGGAACACTTTGAAACCAACGCGTTACAGAAGTCCGAACATAAACCCAAACTCTGGCTCAGATATGTTGACGACACCTTTGTTATCTGGCCACACGGGAAAGACAAACTGAACAACTTCCTCACACATCTCAACAGCCTACACCCCAAAATACAATTCACTATGGAAATAGAAGCCAACAACCAACTTCCCTTCCTGGACGTCCTAATCTACAAAAATACCCGACGGCTCCTTAGGACACACCATCTACCGGAAAAAAACACATACAAACCGCTACTTAAATGCACAATCACACCACCACCCTGCACAGATCAACTCCGTAGCAAAAACCCTCATCTCCAGAACCAAACGCCTCGCTGACAAAGACCACCTAAAAACTGAATTACACACTCTCTCGAATGCTTTAATTGCGAACGGATTCCAAAAAAACACCATCACCAAACTAATCCAAAAAGAAACACCCCCCAAGAACCAAGAAACAGAAGAGAACAACGGCACTGCCCTCCTCCCTTACATCAAAGGCACCACAGACAAAATCAGCAAAATTCTCCACAAACACAATATCAAGACAGTCTTTTGCACCGAACAAAAAATAGCCAACATTTTAAGAAACCCCAAAGACAAGATTGAGCTAGAAAACCAAGGAGTCTACGAAATACCATGCAAAGTCTGCCCAGCCACATACATCGGACAGACAAACAGGAGAATAAGCGCACGCATCGCAGAACACAAGAACGCAGTCAAAAAAGAAGAAAAATCTTCCTCTCTCTTCCAGCACATAAAAACAACAGGTCATGAAATTGATTTTAAAAGAACCAAACTCATCTCCAAAACTGAACACTTCAACAGTCGAATAATCAGGGAAGCCATTGAAATAGAGAAACACCCAAACAACATGAATAAACGTGATGACACCTCCCGCTTGCCTGACATCTGGAAACTGGCCCTGGTCAACAGACGAGCCTCTGTCACAAAGACTGACACCAGGTCCAAAAGGACACAAGATGCCACCACCTTCCATCCACACCAAACACAAACCCAGACCCTTCCCACAGATGAAACGAAACCACCATCCAATAACAAAACCACGACTGCACCATCTACCGCTACTCCCCACTCCAGCCACCACATGGAGCACACTTACACACGCCAAAAAAAACATTGGGAGACCACAGACACGCAGCCAGACCAAAATGAATTCACAAGACACAGGACCCCACTCCACCAAAGCCCAGGATGCTGCCAGAACGCCCATCACCAAGGTCGTTAAGAAACAAAAGGCTAATAGACACACATCCAGCACCTCACCCACACAGGATGTCTCTAAACAGCCATCTAACCCACCAGCAGTTAAGCCCTTAATGATCGCCTCAGCCACACAGCACATCACAAAAGAACAAACGAACCTACAATCAGCAACAGAGCAAGCAAACCACACACCCCCAGCAGTATTTATAGAAGGACTTCAACTGAGATCACGCTTTGCTTCAAGAAGAAAGAAGCCAGAACACCAGCCTGAAGATGACGAGTGAGACCTCGTCGAAACGTCGCCAAAACAACCAGACTTCTACACGGGAAGAAACCCGAATCCACCCTAACATGCATACCTATACCCGTGATAAATCTACGAAAACATATATATATATATATATATATATATATATATATATATATATATATATATATATATATATATATATATATATATATAAATATCCATCAAATCATGGTAGCTTTACTTTCACTACCTAAGGATAATTAGCAGGCAAATAGATGAAATGTTTCATTGGAATTTAAGTGTGATGGAGAGGATGTGTTAAAGGTTATGAGCTGGTTTTCTATCCAGGTTACTATCTGACTTGTCCAGGGGAATGCATTGCCATTTTTTCATGTCACACTACTGCTATGAACACATCACTCTCATATTAATTCAGAAACTTAACAGGATATGGACTGGTTAGTACTTGCAAGGGAGGCCACCAGAAAATTCTGGATAACGCCAGATGGGATTAGGAAAGACTCTTGCCTGAAATCATGGAAGGCAATCACTGACACTCAAAGGCCAGAATCCTATATGTAATTTAAGTAAACAGAAGTAGAATTGTGCAAACCTTGTTGGTGAATCACCACTAAGTAATGAGGCACCCTTCTATGCCTCATGGCATGCCTCCTGTTGTGTAACCAGACCGTACAAATGCCTTGTGGCCAGAGTAAGGGGCATCCCCCTAAAATATGGGAGTGAGATGCCCCTGTCCTGGCCCTTGGGACACTCAGCCAAAAGGTGACTAGGAAAAAGAACAGCACCTTGTTGTGGTGTTAGAGGTGCTTGTTTTCTGATAACACTTTGTTAACTAGTGGCGATTCACCCTAAGACTTCACTTATGCCTGCATCAATCACCAATAGGCTCCCAGCTGGAGTTGACAATAGTTGGGTTAAGGTGGGCCCATCATCAATACAAGGCAGCTTCCTCTATTGCTGATTCACAGCACTGTACAATAATTTACAGAAGAGCACTTTTGCAAATTAGCTTCAAATCATCCCTCTGATGTTTCCCCCACTGCTTAAAATTTGTGTTGTTGACACCTTGGGACATAGTTGTTTTGCTTCTTGCTTGGTGAGAGCCTATAAGTATTAAAAGAGTTGTTTGCAGCTGCTACTACTGCAAACAGCAGCAATCGCAGTTTGCCTCACACAGCAATGTCCTCAACAGTGCTCTGGGGACAGCCAGGGCAGTGCCTCCCTATTCCTGTCATCCACATGGCACTGCTGCATAACACTATCTTCAAGGCTGTCACAAGGCATCCATTCCCTGTGAATGATAGACTCCATCGCATTAAGGCTCTTAAGTACCCCTGAAGAGGAGTCCTTTCATCCCAGCGCCTGTCCAACTGTCTCTCTGACAGCATGCGTCTGGGCAGCCAGAGGGAAGAAAAAAAAAGCAAGGGAGGATTATTGTAGGGAATCTGGGAATCAGGCATGCCTGACTGCAGCTCCGGCTGCTCCCGACACAATGGAAGAGAAATAGCGCTAGATGCTGCAGCAGATTAATAGATAGTCACGATGCTACATTGAGAGGGAGGTGGAAGGTGGGGCAGCTCATGAACTGTTGGGCGTGATTCATTCACAGAGCACGAGGAACCATGAATCACAGCTGAGCTTTGTGATTACCACGTAAGCAAGCTAAATGCTTCCCATCTCGGGGCCAGCCGTTTCCAAAATCAGATGCGGGGAAGCGGCATGATCCATCTGCTGAGCATGACAGAATGAAATTAAGTTGATCTCTCATCTTTTTTGCCATGCCCACGTATGTCAGCCCAGCAAAAACAATTAAAGATCAATTGCACAATGCTGTTGCTCACATTTGCTGGAAGAACATTTGACTGGTATCTATCTGGTTTTTTTTGGGGGGGGCAAGCATCAGGGTAGGAGGGAAAAGGATCTCAGAGGCAGCTTTGAATTCTTTCCCTACATCTCCTACCTCCCCTACACAGAGGCAAGTCTTATCATGATGGACCTTCCAAGGGAACACCCCCCTCTCTCTTTCAGCAATAACATGAAAGGTAACATTGGGTTTGCAAAAGATCGCAATGGGCAGCTTGGATTCCCACTCCTGATACTGTTGGGCTGCATTTTTCATTAACCTGAGCCAGCATAGCCCATGGCCAAAATAGCTGGGAGAGGAAGAGAATTTGACAATATGTGGAAGGCCAGACACTCCTTATTCCCAAAGTAGGTGGGCAATCTTCCCATCTCATCTCCTCCCCGGAGTCACTGGCTGTCTGGGGAGGCAGGAAAGTATGGGTCAGCTGCAGCTGAAGAAGCAGCCTGGCAGTGCATGCTGTGGGAGGCACCTCTCTGGGTGCCTGGGACCCACTAAGATGGAAAGTGTACTTGCGTAGGGATCTGGGTTAGGGTTGGGGTTAGGGTAAGGGCTAGGCTTAGGGTTACGGTTAAGGTTAGGGTGGATTAGTGGGCTGCACCTCTGGGTGCCTCTGACCCAATAAGAAGGACAGCGTACTGGCGTATGGGTTAGGATTGGGTTAGGGTTAGGGTTAGGGTTTGTGGGCTTTTAATGCCCGACTGGCACATCCCAGAAGTCTCGGTCAAAACCTGGCCATGCGATTGGTGGAATGGGTCCAAAAAATTGCATGGTCCCATCCCATGGCCAGCCCATCATTGTGCATGCGCAGGTGTAAAAAAAATAAAATAAAAATAAAATAAAATAAAATCAATGGAGACATTTTATTGCAAGAAAAACCCACTACTGCTACTATAAAAAATCAGGCGTTTAAAATACCTAATGTTCAAATGTTTCTGTGGTGCTTTGGTGGGTTTTTGGACCACGATTTAAAAATAAATATTGCGGTCGCCATTTTGGATTCCCCCCCCCACCGCATGGCAAATGGAGACGACGAGGATGCCCCCCCAGCCTGGTACCAGCAGCCCAGGACAAGAGGGGGGAGGCTGGGGACCCCCCCAGAAACCACCCCTCTCTGGTAGGTGCCCTCACTGAGGCAGGCATATTTTCACCTGATTTTATGGACGGGAATTGGGTTTTTTTATTTTTAAAACTTTTTTTCTGTGCTGCTTGGCATTGCGCGATCGCCGCAATGCCATGAAAAATCAGACCCAATTTTTCTTTTTCGGTTCAAGTTTGAGTTGGAGCGGAGTAATTCTCGTTACCCGTTACGTAACAATAACGAGAACCAAAAACGGAAACGAGAATTTCGCCTAGTCATGCCCATGTCTAATTGGAACCATTATGAAAATGTTGATTCTAATAGGATGCAGGTGCTCTTTAGCTCTTTGGCCCTGCCTCAGAGCTAAAGGTCAGGGGAAATAGAAGGTCACTTCCTTTCAGATATGCCACGTTGGCAGCCAGGAGTGTGCATACTCACTAAATCTTCCTCCGAAACACATACTGCAAAGAAAGGTTCCCAACACAACATGAAACTAACATTAGAATGGGTCAAATGTTATTCTCATACCCAGTGGCTAATGGATCCCATCTTAAAACAAAAAAAAAAAAAAAAAACATGCACAGCATTAAATAGGGAGTCTTGATGTGCTTCCTGTTACTTCCTCTTTATAGTACCTTCTTCATAAAGATCTATTCTTCTACTCATATTTTTCTACTCTACTGGCTCTAAAGTTCTTTCTTTCTCTCTCTATCCTTATTGTGCAGTCAATAGGAATAAAGTTGAGGGTGTTTTTTTTTTAAGTGTGGTTCCCAGTGATAGATATTGTTCTAGCCTTAAGCTCTTTCTATACTACCTATTTATGAACTTAAGCAATTTTAGCATTTCTTTCAAAAATGAACAGAATGGAAATTCTTTTCCACCTGAACTGGGCAAATTGCATACATAAAGCTATTCCTTCAAGAGGCCAAGTTTTATCTGCCATTCATCTAACTCTTCAGAGGTAAGAAAATTTTCATCAGGGGGGTCTAGAGTTGGCAACCCTGATTCATCATACATATGGATGGATAGTTGAAGATTCAAACTTAGCCTTGTAAAAATTACAAGATCAAACATATGGACAAGTATTCATGAATATGCCCATTTCAAATTTTCCCAAATCAGATTTAAATATTTCATGTTTGTTACTATTTTGACAAATTCTGATTAATCCAAAATGGAACCAAAATTCTCACTTATGATTACAGTAATACCTTAGATAATGAATGCCTCTGATAACAAATAATTGGGATAGCAAATGCACATTTCTGTGAGTAGGGTTGCCTCAGATTACGATTTTTCCTTATGGGTTGCCTCGGATAATGATTTTTCATAATGTCTTGCAAAAAATATATACCCAGGATACATTCCCCCCCCCGGTAGTTTGTGGAGGGGTGGGAGGAATTAGAGCATTTTTCTCATGGTGTTTTGGAGCCATTCTGGACTTTTTTTTTTTGCTAAGGGATTTGGACCTTTCGAACTTGGAAAGGTAGGGAAATGAGGTTTCCTTGCTTTCTTTTGTGTTTTTGTATTGGTTTTTATTACACTTTTGGTAGGAATGACCTGGCATTTGTTTTGTAGCTAGCTTTTATTAATCTTTGCACTGCTTTTCTTTGCATTTTTGGTGAGAACAGGCTGGGGTAGTCTTGGTGCTTTCTTTAGTCCATGTTTGCAATCTTTTCCATTGCTCTCCAGGCAAGAACAGGCTGGATTTCTCTTGCTACTTATGCTTGTCTGTTTGCATTTTGCCCCACACATTTTTGGTGGGAACAGGCTGGGGTTGTCATGCTGCTTTCTTTAGCCCATGTTTGTAATCTTTTCCATTGCTTTGCAGGCAAAAACAGGCTGGATTTCTTTTGCTGCTTATGCTTGTCTATTTGCATTTTTCCCCATTGCATTTTTGGTGGGAAAAGACTGGGGTAGTCTTGCTGGTTTATTTTGTCCATGCTTGCATTGAACTGCAGGGGGGTATTCTGGGAGGAAGGCAGTTGTTCCAGCACTGTGTGCTTTTAAAGTGCACTTTATCAAAAGGCCTTTAAAGACCCCAGGGTTTTTTGTGTGTTTTTTGCCCTTTTTTGAACTCCAGAATGGATTACAGTATTCGGTTTCCCATTCATTTCTATGGGAAACCGCATTTCAGATAACGAATTTTTTGGATAGCAAATTGCCTCAGAGAATGAATTAAATTCGTTATGAGAGGCACCACTGTATTTGTATGGAGACAAACATTTTACAAAGCTGTAGCCCAGGGAAACATTAGGAAGGAACCGCAATAAAATTTCTGATCTAGTAATTTTCTTGTAATTTTTGAATGGCGAGCTGGAAGGGGCCCTATGAATCACCAAGTCCAGCCCTTGTCAAGGAGCAACAATGGGAAATCGAAATCCCAAGCTCTGGCTTCTCAGACCTATGCCTTAAATCACTGAGCTGGCCAGCATTCAATTATAAAATAATGTTTCTTTTTGTAATTTATTGTTAAACATTTCCAGGGACAGGGCTTGAATACTGCTTATTTATCTTTTAAAAAAACTGACTTCCATATTATTAAAATCAGTCAAATCCTGGGTATGTGAACTGGTGCAACCAGCCTGCTTCATTGCAGTGGCCTGCAATGTTGTTCTCTCTGTGCTGATAAACCCCTTTTGGCTGGGGTTGACCTGGGTAATTTTCAGATCAGCCAGAGGCGAGGAATAGCAAGAACAATCTGAACTGTAAATTATACAAAAGGAAAAGAGTAGAAAAACAGACACAAAAGAGAAATAGTTCCATGCTTCAGGGCAAAGTGTCTGGTGTTAGAATAAAAGTATCCTGAAGGGAATGTATTCAGCTATAAGAAGTGTGAGCTGTATTTTGTGCCTTTGCTTAAGGCATATGGCCTTCACTACTGGCTAGAAAACTTACAGTATATTAGACAGGTGTTATTTAATTCAGTTTGGTGATTCCAGTACTGCCGGTAATGTTTTTATTTTTTCACAGCAAGATAGATTATCTACTCCACAGTCCATGGAGAGCCATCTCTCATAAAAGCTGTCTTCTTTCGCTTACGAACCCATCTTGCTGTACTTATGAAGTTTGCCTCTCCCTTGATTGTGGACTAGATAACCCATCTTGATGTGCTCATGAGGGATGGCACTCCCTTGACTGTGGATAACCCATCTTGCTGGGTTTACGAGGGATGGCACTCCCTTGACTGTGGGTAACCCATCTTGCTGGGTTTACGAATGCTGGCTCTCCCTTGATTTGTGGACTAGATAACCCATCTTGCTGTGCTCATGAGGGATGGCTCTCACTTGACTGTGCACTAGGTAACCCATCTTGCTGGGCTCACTAGTGATAGCTCCCCTTGATGATGGACTAGTTGGGTTATGTAGACTACAGTCAAGCACAAGAAGACAGATCTTACAAAAGATGGCTATGCCTTGACTGTGGAAGACTAATTGTTGCCCGATACATGCTGATACTAAATCCAGTTTATATGTTTCGGAACATGATGTGAAAGTGCAGACAGAGAACACAGAATAAAAGTCACATGACCTGAAGAAGGGAACAAAATGTCCCCTTTTTATTCCTGATTATTCAGCCATGCGGTAGTGCCCTAAGCTGGGTGAGAGGACAAGGTAAAACAAGACAGTTCCTGGGATTGCAGAAAGGAGATTGACCCAACTCTCAGTCTTCATGAATTGACTGGATTGACTAGTAGCTGCCTACGAACTATATTGTGTGCAGTGATTGCACATGAGCCCACTCTAGTGCCTCTGTGGTTGGGGTGCCCAGAGAAATTCTTGGGTTCGTTGGACATTCACCTTTCACTCTTCAACTCCTCTAGTGTCAAGAACTCTGAGCACCAATTCTTATTTCATGTCCCTCCATTCAAAGTAGTGATAATCCTTTTAATATTAGTAATGCCCGGGATCTGTTGGATGCCTCAGACATCAGGAGCAGTTCTACATTTCACCGTACAGTCACCCTAAAATATATATACCCTTGATTTTGTCTGATTTTGCATAATTCCCTGGAGATATGGGCATTATGGGCTTGCTTTTGGCTCATGACAGCCATTGTGAAGCAACACTAGTTAATAACATACATTGAGCCAGAATTGAACATTATGGTCCTTTTTACTGAAAGATGTAACTAATTTGAAATCTTGAAATATTTTCCCTTGTTACCTATGAGAACTCAAAGAATTGACTCCTAACTCCATTTGCCTCGAGATGTAATATACCCAAATAAAACAAAATTTGACAATGTACAAATTAACAAAATTAAAAGCCATCTGTTAAATGCTTTCATCCAGGAACAGTCACCAAGCCTGTGGGCATATGCATCATATTTGTAGGAGGATTCCTTAAGTTATTGGGAATCTGAGGCTGACTATAGTAAATGTGGGCTTTGGAGAAAATACAACCCACCTCCTTACAACTAATGGGCACTGAGGAACAACAGACAATGGATGCCTTACAGATAGCATTACAAAGAGCTGCACTGTTTACCTTCCCCATACATGGAAAACAAGATAATATTGCTATTAAGCAGCAAGCAGATCTTCTTTGCAAAAGAAAGAAAGTTTGTGGAGTTGGTAAAAATCTAAACTGCACAAATAAAAAAGTGATTTTCAGGTTTTTTTAAAAAAATAGTGCCTTTAATTCAGTATGTTACAAAACTAGATTTTAAACAGTACTTGACATTCATATAGAAATGTTGCCCTATTTGGAAGTCTTTGCAAACACTAGTGCCTGCAATGTACAATGGTAAATTATTTGTAAGTCAATATCTTCCTTGGAAGGGGCTTGGTGGCTCAGCGGACTGGAGCAGTGAAATAGTCAGCTGCAAAGTCGGCAGCTCGGTGGTTCAAATCCTGGCTGTCATGCAGCGGAGTGGGCTCCCGCTGTTAACCCCCAGCTCCTGCCAACCTAGCAATTTTAAAGCATGTAAATGCAAGTAGATAAATAGGTACCACTGTAAAAAGTGGGAAGGTAAAACAATGTTCTGTGCACAGAAATGCATTCAGCCATGCCAGCCACATGGCCATGAACGTGCACAATACTGAGTTTTTGGCTTGAAAACGGTGATGAGCACAGTCTTTAGAGTCGGAAACAACTAGCACGCATGTGCCAGGAGAATCTTTACCTTTACCTTTTTATCTTCCTTAGGCTCAGTTTGTAAGTTTATGGGGGAATATATATATATATAGAGAGAGAGAGGTGAATTCAAGGCACGCAAGGAACCACAGATCATTTTGATGAAGAATCATGTTTTTTGAGTGGCAGAGAGATTTTTTACTCTTCCAGCGTGGTGGTGGTGGTCATTTGTTTTAAACCAGATATTGAATCATTTTAACGCCTAACAAATCATCACATGTGAATGCCTCTGTTGGCATACATTTTCCCCAAGCATTGGGGTGGGGTGAGGGTGGGGTGGGGGTGAAGATATAGATATATAGATATCTTTTTCTTACACTTAGTCTGGAACCACAGTAGGTACAACTCAGTGAACCCATTCCTTAATGAGACGATAATGGTGTCATGGCACGTACAAGGAGAGGGCAATGATTGCTTGTGCCTTTTTTCAATATTCCTGAACTCTCATGCTCTTTCACAAGGGTGAAAGAATACATCCAATATGCCTACATATGAGCATGAATTCTGTTTGCAGTTACTGAATTAAATTGACACTCAGAGGAATGGAGAGCACCCTGACAATAATATGCATGCACTGTGGTTTATTTGTGTAATATAGGGATAGAGAGTTAAGCATTTGGCTCATTGCTCAGATGAAGGATGGCACAGCATCTCCCTCTTCCTCCTCCTTTTCCCTGTTTTGTTTACATCCTTCCCTCCCTCCTCCCCCTCCATTTAGCTCTTCCTCTAACTCACATAGAAAAGCTCATCTTGCAAAAAGGGGAGGAAGTCAAAGTAGCTGTAGCAACTGCAGTGACATCATTGCAAATGTGACTGGATCCCATCTGGTGGAAAATTATGCTTCCTATCCGCCTTTTTAATTATTTATTTATTTATTTTAATATTTATATAGCGCCCATCTTCTGAAAAACTCTGGTCGGTTTACAACAATGGCAGTAGTAACACCCCCCATGTGGGCAATGGGGTGATGACAAACCCATCATAACATCTGAGGAGAAGCAGAATGACTTTTTTTAGCCAATTTAAGGAAAGAAACAGTGAGGGGCCACCATGAAACCCAATGAAATTCCCCATTTCCCCCACCAAATGGGATGCCTAGCAAGCATCCTCTGTCATTATGGCAGCATTAATTCCTACCCATGACTTCTGTCTCATGGTGGGTCTTTTTTTCTTCCACTTCCACTGTCCTTTCAGCAGAGAAGGGGAGGTCTAGCTAACTCCAGAAGGCCAGCACTCCCAATGTTCAAACTCTTGGGGATCTTCCAAATCTCCAGCTTTAGGATTCTTCAGAGGACATGAATGCAGTTTAAGGAACAGTGTAAGGATGCAACTAGAGATGGGCACGACTTGAAAAAAATTTTTTTTCGAGTTGTCGTTAGTCGGGCCAGTTCCGTTTCGGCTCGTTTCCGTTTTTCGCGAAAATTTGCAAAAATTAGTCGGTTCGTTTTTTCGTTTTTTCGTTGTTGTTAGTACTGGTTTGGGGAGGGGGTAGCGGGCTCCTGGAGGGAGCTGCAGGAGTCAGCCAGAGCCACAAGTGACGGACTGGCAGACTCTTTGCACCCGCTGTGTCTCACGTACTTGCATGTAGTGCAATGCAAGTAGATCTGACTTAGGGTTAAGACGGCTTAGCGCAACGGCTAGGGTTAGGCTAGTTACGGGTGAGGTTACGGTGGGTATTGGGGTGCATCTGGGTGCCTCTCTGACCCACTTAGAAGGACAGTGTACTGGCGTATGGGTTAGGCTTAGGGTTCGGGTTTGGGCTACGATTAGTGGGCTGTTTATGCCCGATTGGCACATCCCAGAAGTCTCTGTGGTCAACCTGGCCAAGTGGCCATGCGATTGGTGGAAAATTTGCATGGTCTACTCCCATGGGAGAGCCCATCATTGCAAATGTGCAGGTGTAAAAAAATAAAATAAAATAAAATAAAATAAAATCAACGGAGACTTTTTTTTGCAAGAAAAACCCACTGCTGCTACTGTAAAAATTCAAGCATTTAAAATAGCTAATTTTCGCATGTTTCTGTGGTGCTTTGGTGGGGTTTTGGGCAACAATTTCAAAAAAAATATTGCGGTCGCCATTTTGGATCCCCCCCCACCGCATGGCAAATGGATGCGCCCTCCCAGCCTGGTACAGTCAGCAAAACCTAGCCATGCGATTGGTGGAATGGCTCCAAAACTTTGCATGGTCCACTCCCATGGGCGAGCCCATCATTGCGAATGCGCAGGTGTAAAAAAATAAAATAAAATAAAATAAAATAAAATCAACGGAGACTTTTTTTTGCAAGAAAAACCCACTGCTGCTACTGTAAAAATTCAAGCATTTAAAATAGCTAATTTTCGCATGTTTCTGTGGTGCTTTGGTGGGGTTTTGGGCAACGATTTCAAAAAAAATATTGCGGTCGCCATTTTGGATCCCCCGCACTGCATGGCAAATGGATGCGCCCTCCCAGCCTGGTACCAGCAGCGCAGCAGTAGCAATAGCCAAGGAGAGGGGGGCGGGGAACCCCCCCCCAAATAAAACACCCTTCTGGCCTGGTAGGTGCCCTCAGACAGTTTTCGCCTACTTTTAGGGCCGGGAGTCGTTTTTTTTTTAACTTTTAAAAACTTTTTTTCTGTGCCGCTTGGCATTGCGCGATGCAAGTAACGAGCACGACAAATCAGACCAAATTGTTCGTTCGTCGGTTCGAGCTCGAAGTCTGGGGCAGTGATTCCCGTTACCGTTTCCGTAGAGTAACGGAAACGAGTAACGGAAACGGAAACGGGAATACCGCTAAGTCGTGCCCATCTCTAGATGCAACACTCACCCCTAATGGAGAGTTCTTTTGCCTCCATCTCCTCTTTGGTCAAACAGACTAAACAGGTTTTTGGACCACAGGAAAAACTTGCCAAACCTGTTTAGCAAGACAAATGTGTATCGCAAAATAAAATGCCTCTTTCATAATAGAAAAGAGAGGGGGAGGTTGGTCATCTGTCTTTGGCTTTTAGGCTGAGGCACAAATGTATCCTGTGCCAAAGGGCGGTGAACATATGTAGTCCCTCCCACCCACCTAAAAGAGTTCTACAAAACAAATAAAAAGGAGCTGGCAGGGGTTTTGCTGGACCATCTTAACAGCATGATATCATTCATTATTACAAACAGTGATCAGAAACTATTACATTATTTAACACAAAAGAACAAAGAGATTCCAGAGTCAAAATTCCAGAGGCATATGTTGCTAGCTTTAAGCGCTCTCAGATAATGTGTGTCCGAGCTACAGAAACCTTTAGTCTAATCCAATCGAAGTACGCTCTGTAATGCAGTTATGATTCCGTAATGCATGGTGAGTCCTCTTGCTGCTCTTAAATCTTACACATATGCTCTGTTAATCCCATCTGTCCCTCACTAGTTCTAGTCTGGCACCAGCAGAATTATCTCTGAAAAGAATTTAAATTCCATAACACAGCTGCAAGCGCAAAGCTGCACGGCGACTGTCAGGCAAAATGACAAATGCTCATATTTTACGGGTGCAATTTCTGCTTTGGTAAATCTTACCTTTCTTTTCCTTTTCACGGCCTGAAGAGTAGGTTGTCCACTGGTGGATATACACACCCACAGACAGAGATCTACGGCAGAAGAGGTATTCCTTTGTTAAAGGCCCTGGTATGGTCATCTATTATTCTCAAATGTTTATGGATATTACCAATTAAACAGTAAATTAATTCACAATAAATATTAGACCAAGATGTCATCAGTCAGAAATTTGTCAGGGGCCAGGACCTAGACTTATCATCATCATTGTTATCACCGCCATCTATTTATTTGCATTCTGCATTTCCATTTATAGTATCAAAAGCGACTCCCAACACATTGGTTGAAATCCTGTTTTGCAGTGATGCAAAACGTCTGATTTTTAGAGCTGAATTGTTTCACATTAAGAAATCTCCATAGACATTATCTGTTGCACGTTGAATTCTGAGACAAGGGAACTATTTGTGAGGACAATCGTGGCCTCTGTCTCTGAAGAGAAGGAGGTTGAGTCTTTTACCCCTGCCGCAACATGTATTTTTTTCATTGCCCCCCCCAATTCTGATATTTAAAAAAAGAATAATGCATAGAAATGTTCATCTTTCCAACTCATGGCAAGTAGTTTCAGATGTTTGATGACTCATTGCCTTTTAATAAAGCAATAGTACCAAAAGCTTTGAAAATGGCTTGCAGCTGCAGTCTCATGCAAGCACAGAAGAGTATGTTTCTTCTGTCTCTTATCAAATGAAACACACCCAGGAACATTTGTGCCATTACTACAGAATGGACATCTAGAATTCTTTATACTGTGCGTATATACTGTGAGTATACAGTTATAAAATGAACTACTCCAGATGCAATATCTGATTATTGGGGGGCAGGGGTTCTGAAAGAAAAAGAGAGGAAACTCTTTGAAAACCTGATCTTGCACAGAAGAAACCTGACATTGCCCTCCCACTCAAAATAATGAGACGAGACAGGTATTTGGGGGTAAACTGGACCACAATTTATTAACACAACATTTTAACTCAACAGCCTACAAAGAGGGGCCTGGCCCCAGCATACAGGTTGGAACAGTGGGGTCTCCCGGGACCCCTCCAATCGGGCAGCAAGGCCAGTTGATGGTCTTACCCCTCCCTGCATTAGATGGGCTTAAGCTGGGTGATACCCAGTGCAGGGAGGCATCCCCGTGTATTCTCCAGGCACGGAGACCTCCTGATCCGCCGTGCCATGGGTATAGGGTACTTGGGGACAGATGTTCGTGGTATACTCACCGCTGCCCCCATCCACTTCAGCCACCACCGCCGCAGGCCTAGCCTTGCTATGGCCCCAGTCGCCCATCCAACATGGCCAGCTCAGCCACCAGGCCCCTCTGCAAATTGCGCAGGAATAGCTCCATTCCCTCATCCGAAAGATGCACGCCATCCGGCCTGTAGAGCTCATTTCTGTGCACATTAAAGTCAGGGTTGCCCACCACCCCCCCAAATTCCCAGCAAACAGCCCTGCAAACCTCTTGGTTAACTCCTCTCCGGGACCGATTGAGCTTTTGAGGATCACATTCCACCCTCCAGGTCTGGCGAGGTATCAATGTTGACCAAACACTGCAACAAGCCAGGTATTTGGCTCTCCAGGTCACAAAGTCATGCAAGATCTCCAAAATAAGGGACTTGCCCGTTTGCCTGGTCAGGTCATTACCCCCCAGGTGTACCAGTAAGACATCCGGCGGCTTCCCCAGCTCTGCAGTCATTGCCGCGCCGAGAAACTCCCGCCAGCTCATCTCCCGCTTCCCCCACCACTCAACAACCGCCCTGTCGCCGAGACCTCAATTGGGTCCCCAGCCAGACGTGTGGGCGAACTTCTCGGCCCAGTATACATAACTGTGTCCCAGAATTTCCACTCTCCAATGGGTGGCAAGGCCACTGGGTCCTGAGGAGATAAAACAACAGATTAAACCGGCAGCAACAGCCGCACATAACGCTTATAGCAGGGTGAAGCCCACCGGCCCAGCCTGCAGATCACGCCCTGGTCATAGCCCAGGGCTGCAACAGTAGAGGCTGCGCCAATACGAAAAGAATGGGTACCAAACTTCAGCGCCCCCCAACGTAACTCCTGCAGGATCCTCCTGGACAGTTTGCCAAATTGAAATTTTGTTAGCCCCCCCACCGTCCCTATGTTGAAAGAGATAGCCCTCCGTGTTCCCCCTGTGGGCCATGTACTCCTGAAGGGCCCGGACCGGGCAAATAGAGCCAATGGAGCAGGGGCCCAGATGGAATACAGCTCCCCTGCCCCCTTGGTCCACTTTGGACCTCCTGACATGCACCGTGAGGAGGCCAGGCTCCAGCGTAATGTCAGAAACCCGGAGGGCCGTAAAGGAAGTGTCCTTCCGGCCTGAGGCTACCAATTCGCTAACTCTGAGGGCCCCTAAAAGGCCAGAATGGAGGCCGCCCGGAACAAAGCCATTTCAAAGCTATCCCTGCAAACCGAGGGCCACCTGGCACTCATCTCCTCCAGGATGTGTGGGGTAAGAGGGAAACGAGGGTCTACAACTCTGCCTCTTTCCCTGCTCCAACCCGCTATCATGCCCCTAACCCGAAAGTCCCTTGTGGTATCCCTGCAGCCCCTCAGCTTCGAGTAGAAGGCCAAGGCTGCCAGCTTCCCTTGCAAGGAACTAGGGGCCAACCCTTTGCAGTGCGAGTACACCAGAAATTGTTGCAGATGGTCCACAGACTGTTAGGGTATAACAGTTTAATAACTAACAATTGTGAGTAAGTTGCTTAAGAATTTGTATCTGTAGTAAGCCAGTCAGGGATCAGCTGACTGTAATGTGTAATTAACTGTGTATATAATGGTTAGCAAGTGAGGGTAACACTTGATCAATTCATCCCAACCTCCTGATGATGATCCATGCTGCTACACGTCTCTGCTAAAGGACTCTGTGACTGTAAGATGGAATGCTGAAGGAAGCTGTTTATGTTATGTTGTTATTTTGCCAAGTTATTCTTTATAAATAAAACTCTGGTAAAAAACCACAACACAGGCAAAGGCCAGGATTGTGCTAGGCCCTGCGATGTCCTGAAGGCTGAAAACCTCTTCCATTATTGACGCATATCCCCTCTGGGTCCTGGGAGCGAAAGAGAGGCAGAGAGCACGGTCGGCCTCAGCGCACCAACCCACCATACCTCCTCCGGGATCTCCACAGGCAGGGCGGCCGCTCCTGGGGCAAGGGCCCAGAAACACTCGGCCTGTCAGCGAGATAAAGCATCAGCAATCTGGTTATTCACCCCTGAAACATGGCGTGCGTGCGCCACAATATTAAATTGCAATGCCTGCAAAGTAAAGGACCTCACTAGGCGCATGACTCTGGGTGAACGGGATGTTAAGTTATTGATCACGTGAACAACAGTCAAATTGTCACGCCAAAAGCGCACGACAGAGTTGGCCCATTCCCAAGACCAAAGGTACAGGGCGACCCAAATTTGGAACAGCTCCAGGAACGTCAGGTCCCACGTTGTCCCGTCCTCTTGCCATGTGGGCAGCCAAGAGCCATTGCACCACAACCCCTGCCAGAAGATGCCAAAGCCCAGACCCCCTGCGGCGTCCGTCTGTACTTGGAAATGAGCTCCCAACTGGAGCTCGTCCCTCTAGAATGACACACCATTAAAGCCCTCCAGGAAGATCATCCACACGGATAGATCTTCCCTCATTTCGGACGTGACCCTAGTTCTATGGGTTGGCCTGTGAAGCCCAGCCATTGCCGCGCATAGCCTACACAGAAAAGCCCGGCCAGGGGCCACAACTTTGCACGCAAAGTTCAGTTGACTGACCAGCTCTTGGAGTTCCCTGAGTGAAAGCTTGCCGTGAGCCTGGGCCGCGTGGATCCTGACTCTAAGGTCCTGCAGCTTGTCTTGGGGCAGGCAGCATACTTGCGCCCTGGAATCAATTTCCACACCCAGGAAGGTCAGGGTAGTCAGCGGCCCTTCCTTTTCTCCTCAGCTAAGGGGAGCCCGAGCTCCCCCGCCAGGGCCCGGAAGCCGTCCAGGAGGAATTGGCACCTGCCCGACCCAGCCGGCCCACAGAAAAGGTAATCATCCAGATAGTGAACCGTGCTGGCAAAGCCAGTTACTTGCCACAGGCACCACTCCACAAAAGAACTAAACCGTTCAAAGATTGCACAGGACACCGAGCATCCAAATGGGAGTGCTCGGTCCATTAAAAACTGGTCCCTAAATTGAAAACCCAGGAGCTCAAAATCTTCAGGATGCACTGGGAGAAGCCAAAAGGCTGACTTAATGTCGCATTTTGCCATCTCCGCAGCTATTCCGCAGGCGCGCACCATGCGCACAGCGGCATCAAAAGACGTATACCGCACGGTGCAAAGATTGTGCGGGATACCATTGTTGACTGAAGAACCGCTCGGGTGACACAAATGATGGATTAATCTGAACTCCCCTTGCGCCTTCTTGGGGACCAGTCCTAACGGGGATACCCTGAAGTTAGGTAGGGGGGGCTCCGAGAAACGTCCCAGGACCCTTCCCTCCCCGACCTCCTTATAGATCTTCTCTCTGGTGACTTCCTCAGTGCCCAGTAAGGACCTGTAAGGTTCTTGGCGAGAACTGGCCGTCTATCTCCCTCAAAGGGTATATGGAAACCAAACGTGAAACCTTCAACAAGGAACTGGGCAGCAGCACGGTCCGGGTATTCCACCGCCCATTTCTGCAACATAACAACCTTAATTGGGCTGGGCCCCTTTTGCAGGGGCTGCATCGTTACCCCCTGTTTTCCGGTTGCCTCCCCCATCCTGCGCCCTTCCCTGCTGGGGGCGGGCTCTACTGCAGCTAGTGGCAGGGTGCTGGGCCCCACAGACCGAGCACTTGTGCTTGAAACAGCACGGCTTCTGGGTACAGGTGCCCTGGCCTTTGTACTCCTAGCAGACCAGCCGGACTTGAACCGGCTGGCCCGCCGTAGCATGGGCAGCTGCATTGGGGGATCCCTTCCGGATCATGTGGCCACTATCATACCTGTCCCCTAGGGATGGCCTCACCAGGGTCATAAACTGCAGCCAAATGGGCAGCAGCGGCTCGTCCCACCTAATGGAGGGGTCCAGGGTGGCTCTGCGATGAAATTCTTTGTCGTACAAGAGCCAGGTGTGCCCCACTAAATCCACAAAGGCCCGATAGATAAGGTCCAGGTACTTTATCATGGACTGAGCCTGCCATGGCCGAGCCTGAAGCGAAAGGGACATGTAGATCAGGTAAGCCAGCAGCCACGTGGCCCATGATCGTTCCGGCTTCCTTTTCAGTCTACGGTCCTTACCCTGGGGGTCCTCTTTGTCTAGCTCCTTGGAATCCAATTCCCTGTTCAGGAGGCTGAAAATATCTAGAATTCCCCCCGCCAGATGTTCTCCTTGGTTGTCTGAGCCAAGTGATGCCCCAAAGGGGAAGCATAGTCCCAGAAAGGAAGGGCTGCCGCCACTACGCCTGCATATCCGGGTGCCCAGCCCGTGGCAGGCCAAGCAGCTAAGCCCTGCGTTGGCTGCCCGGGGACAGACCAGGCCGGCATCTGTCCCGGCAGCCAGCCCACCGGGCCAAGTGAGGGAGGCCCCAGGGCTTGCCCCAGCGACCCCGCTAATGGGGGGGTTGCCCCAGTACCCCTCCCCCACGCCTGGCAACTGGCAGCCCTGGGCGGCCGCATACGCGGCAAGCCATGGATGTAATGCTGCGAGGGAGGACTGCTGCGCCACTGGCGCCTGGGCCGGCCACCCCAAAGGGGAAGTCGACCCAGGAGCCGCCACACCCGCCACCCAGGTCTAAGTGAGTGTGGGTGCTGAGTCAGGTGCACAAGCCAACTCACTCGTTGACGCGCTCTCTGGCGCGGGTGGTACTGCACCCTCCTCATTCTCAATGGTTTCCGTGGTGGTAGCTACCGTTGCCGTTCCCTGCGAGGCTGCCCCCGCCCGCTTGGCTGCTGCAGGTGGGCCTCCAATGGCCACCGAGGCCACTGGGTTTGCTTTCAGCTTTTCTAACCTGGCAAAACGGGCAGAGAAATCATTAGCCATCTCTTTTAATTGGGCCCGCTTCCTGGACTTAGATGGCCTGGATCCCATTCTGGGTGCTGGGCCTGGCCAGGCCTCTTGCCCGCTCACACCCTTAGATGCCTCCAAAGCAATGAGGCACGACTCCAGCTCGAGCCATATGGGCCAACCCTCCTCCTCGGAAGAGGGCTTGGACTGTGGAGCCACTGGCTGTGGTCTCCTAGCCGGGCCTTTGCCCTTCCCTGCCTGCTTGCCCTTCCTGGGCGCCATGGCCTTTCAATCAGGCCCGCAGAGAGGGTTGTGTGAAGGGCAGCACAGGGCTAGGTCCTGCTTCCCAGCTAAGGCTCACTGCTCACTCCCCTCAGGCCCGAGGCCTAGTAGTGCACCAGAGGCCCCAACAGCACCTCCCGCCCCTGGCCTGCCACCCAGCAACACCAGGCAGGAAAGGCCCGGGTGGTTAGAGGGCTGCGAAGGGCTGGGCCCTGCCTTCCCGCTGAGGCCTGCTGCCCGTTCCCCTCTGGCCCAAGGCCTGGCCCTATACCAGGGCCCAAACAGCGCCCCCGGCCTGCTGCCCAGTAGGCCCAGGCACCAAGGCCCAGGTGAATAGAGGGCTGCTCAGGGCTAAGCCGTTCCTTCAAGCCGAGGCTCGTAGCCCGCTCCCCACCGGCCCGAGGCCTGGCCCTGTGCCAGGGCACAAACCGTCCCTCCCGTCCCCGGCCTGCCACGCAGTGACTCAGGCCGTCAAGGCCTGGGTGGGCACTCACCGAGGGCTCCCTCCCTGGGTTGTCGCCCAGGCCTCCCACCCACCGACGGGGCTGTGGCTAGCTCACCCCGGGGAAAGGTAAAGCCCCTGGCCCCCTTCCAGGGGACATCACTCCCCCCACCCGCTCGGGATGGGGACCCGCGGGATAGGAGTTGGGCCGCGGGCAGGCTCAGCAAGAGTCGAAGCTCACGCGGGGGGAGGGCTGAGTGCCGCTCCCCCAATCCGCCACCCCTGGCAGCTGTGCCTTCGGCCGCTGTCTGCAGCCACACGTCCCGGCTCCCGACTGGAGCCCCAAAGCCTCCGCTACCAAGGCCCGGCTCGCGCCGCTCAAAGCGGTGGCCAGGCTCTCCGGCCGCACTCGGCTGAAACGAAATGGTGCCCGCCACGAGGCTGGAGGCTGAGCCTCAAAATGGTGGTGCCGGAGCAGTGTTCGGAGGTCCTCTCCCTCTGAAAGCCGAAGATAAAATCCCTGCGGTGGAGGTCGGAGCCCCCTTTTTATAGGGCGCTCCTCCCCCTCCCTCTCAGGGCAAACCTCCCAGCCTGCTCCTCTTGCGTCTTCTCGCGAGAGGGCAAGGAGAGCTCCGTGTGGCAGATAGACTGCCGTCGGAGCCAGCATTCTGTTACTAGAAGCCTGTTTGGTTCATCATCCAAATACCAGCACCGAAGGACACCTTGAAACAGAGGACAAGATGGCGCCTGCCTCAGTTCGCTGTTCAAAGCCAGACTGGCTAACGATTTGAATCTAACTTCAGCACTGGTTGTGGGACAGTACCAGCAAGACTGGAGTGATGGCAGATGGAAGTTTTTTCATTCCTTTTCTTTTCAAAAGCCAGAGCTCAATCACTCCTTTCCCAGATTCTCTATAGATCACACTAATATGGATTCCCCAGAGTCACTGTGGAGTTGAGGGAGGAGAGGATGGCAGAGTTCCGCTGACTCTCCTGTTAAAGCTACAGATTTTACACATTAAAAAAAATTAAAAAGCCTTTTCTTACTGCAATGGATCCCTCTGAAACCATTTTGAGACCTGAATTGTAGCCTCTGAAACAATATAGAAACCTCTGAACCACCACCCAAGAATCACTATCTATGAATGGGAGTTACTGGAATGAAGGGTACCGGTTTGTCCTGGAGAAGGTGCAGAACAGTGACAAATAAATCTGTGTGGTTTTGTATTTTTACATTTATATTTTTCCACCACAACTCCATCCTGTTTCTATATAAGTTCATGTTTTTTTTTAAAAAAAATTCATTTACTCACTCACTCATTCATCTATTGATGTATAAACATTTATAGATATTTTGCTACACACAAAAATGTTTCCTTATTTTCTGCTATACATCTTTTTCTCGGCAGCCAGATATTCTAATTAATACATTTATTTTATTTTATTTTATTTATACCAGATGTGGAGCACATAGAATGGGAATATGCACAAGGATTTATTTTTATCTATGAATATGTGAATAATTGAGTGACATATTACTGTGATTAAGAAATGACAAAATGGGAGACTGTCTGTGAAGGTTCTGGCTGTATTTTCCTTCCAAAGATTCTAACAAACAGTATGTAATATCAATTATAATGGAAGTTAATCTGGAGGGATTAGATGACACAATAACAGCACACTATAAACTCCCCAAAGATCTGAGAGATAGCTAATGGATTGAGTCAGTCATCCAATTCTAAGCTTTCAAAGACATGCTGATTTAAAAAAAAGGGAAGTCGGCAAAGAAATCAAAGATTTCCTATTATTCTCAGATGCACAACGGAAATTGCTCACATTTGGACATAAGTACACATTTAATAAAGGGAAACCCACTGCAAATATTGATTTCATTTTTATACCAAACAATTGTCGGCAAAGAGTTTATAATACTTTCTACAGTACCCTTGAGATAGCACACACACACACACACACACACACACACACACACACACACACACACACACACACACACACACACACACACACACACACACCTTTAAACGAAAAAATCTTCATTTCAATATGTGAGTAAGAAGCTAGCCCCACACAATGGTGATAAAACGGAAATTGCTGGTGCTGGAAGTCTGCACATCCCCCCTATTGATTAGTGTCTGCAACTAGTCTCATAAATTGCCATATGGGCAAGAAAACAAAATTGCACTCTAGCTTGCACAAGCACAGCTCAGTGCATCTAAATCAGGGGTTTGGATTATATTGCCTGCAATCCATCTACCAAGATGTTCCATTCCATATGTCCTATAGCCTGACAAACAGAAAAGAGAATTTCAGATTTTACTACTGCTGTCATTAGATCACTGAAAAGCAAATAATATCTTAGTGGATATATTTTCAACCTGCATTGTAACTATCAAAATCTAGACTCTAAAGCAAAGCAAAAAAATATGTCAAGGAAGAACGGGGGTCCTACATCCCTATACAGTCGAGACCCAAGTACGCAAACAACAGGTCTGTTCTCTATCATAAATACAACACTGTCATGCCCTGAAGGAAGCTAGGCTAGCGCTTTTCTTCCTTCCTGATAATCTCATTTTCCAGGATGCTGTTCTTTTAATGAAATGTGTGGCATCCCCATGTATCAGGGGAGCATGCTGGCTATCCCCTCTCCATCAGACAAAATTGTGACTGCTCGGCAAGCCAGCCACAGAGCCTCTGCACCCAAACACAATCTCCATCTGAGCCAACAGCGACTCACACTGAATCCATGGTCTGGCACAGATAACATGGTTGTCTGGATGGGGCATCATTCAATAGAGTACAACGATACAGGGGCAGGATTGCCTGCACCCCTCTCTGGTTGTGCTGTCCATCCCAATTTTATTTATTTATTTATGTATTTGATTTATTTGATTTATTTGATTTATATACTGCTCATCTGACCAAAGGTCACTCTGGGCTGTTTACAAAGTGGGAATATGAATAGCACTACAGCTATACAATACAAGGAACATAATAATTAGATACAACCAAACAATAGCTATAATTAATCAGTAATCAACAATAACCATAATTCAGTCAAAAATAACAAAATGGTGACAAAAAGATCTAAAATAATATGAGAAGCAAAGTGTTCTGCTTATATACCGCCCCATACTACTACAAGTAGTCTCTGGGCATTTTACAATTTTAATTACAGTATGCAGGCTACACATTGCCCCCCCAGCAAGCTGGGTACTCATTTTACCGACCTCGGAAGGATGGAAGGCTGAGTGAACCTTGAGCCTGCTACCAGGGATTGAACCCAGGTCGTGAGCACAGTTTTACCTGCAGTACAGGCATTTAACCACTGCGCCACGAGGCTCCTATAAAAGACAACAGAGGCTGAATAGAATCTCAAGGACTGGATCAGTGGGATAATTGCCAGTGGTCAGGCAATGCCTGTCTAAACAGCCAGGTCTTCAGCTGTTTTTTTTTTTTTTTTTAAACATACAGGGTGGGTGCCAGACAGATCTTGGAGGACAGCTGATTCCACAAGCACAAAAAAGCCCAATTCCTAGTGGATGTTTTGTGGGCTTCCTTCGGGGTCAGCTGTCAGGATCAAAGCCGAATAACTCAGCAATAGAAATGGGCACGAACCGATAAAATGGCGATTCATTTTGCTTTGTTTCGTTTTTAACAATTTTTTTCAAAACAATTCATGTCATTGGTTCATTAATTCGTTATTCATTTTTACCCTTTTTTCCCAGCGCCCACTTCATGGCCCTTGAGCCCCGGTCAGCACTGGGGTTTTTTATTATTTTTTGCTTTGTTTTTTCCCTTTATTTTAGGATGCCGAGTCGAACAGGCCACCCTTGGGGCCCGGCCGGTGCTCCTTTTTAAAATTTTAAAAATTTAATTTAATTTAATTTTTTTCACTTCCGGGTTTGCCCTGTGCTACAGCTGTAGCATGGGGCTTTTTTTTCTTTTTCTTTTTTCTTTCAACACTGACCGCACAGGCCCTGGGGCCAGTCGGTGCTGGTTTTATTTTATTTTATTTTATTTTTTATTTTAGGGTACCGACCAGGCCACCCTTGGGGTCCGGTCGACGATCCCTTATTTATTTATTTTTATTTTTATTTTATTTTGTTCCCCCCCTTCTGGGTTCAGGCCCCACACTACAGCTGTAGCATGGGGCTTTTTCTTTTTTATTTCAGCACCAACCGTGTGGCCCCTGGGGCCCGGTCGGCGCTGGGTTTTTTAAAATTATTTTTATTATTTTTATTTTTTTTCTATTATTTTTATTTTTATTTTACTGCTGACCACATGGCTGCGCAACAGCTGTAGCGCGGCCATCGGCTTTTTTTCTTCTGGTCACCATGCCAGAAGCCAGGAAGACCGGACCTCCAGACCAGCACCAGGTAGGAGACATCTCCGCCCCCCATTAATGAAATGAACCTAACCAAACCAATTTTTGTTGTTTCATTTCGTTTCGTTTTAAATTTACCCCTAGGGTCGTTATTCATTTCGTTACATAACAAAATGAATAACGAATAATGAAACAAACTTTTAGTTCATTTTGTGCCCATCTCTACTCAGCAAATGTAGAGCCTCCTTGCAGACTCAGGTCCCTCTCAAGCTGAGGCAATCAGAGAGTGCAACCTCTTTTTCTAAAGCTAGCTGCCAGCACTCCCTGTTCCTTGTGTCAGCAACACAAGACCTCTGGACTCCTGAAGCTTTGGCCTGCTTACCTTGGACCTCCGTGGGTTTCTGTAAGTCTTTCTTGCTGGCAGCCCTCTCCCTGTTAAACTGTTTTTTGTGGATCTTGGACTTGGACTGGCTGACTGTTGTCTCTGTCTCTTCGTGTACCTTGAACTTGGACTTGGAAGCCCTTGGTCTCAACTCCCAGCAGGCTTTTAGGAATACCCTGATCCTGGCCTCTTGCTGTTAGCATAGGTGTCACCCATGCCCTGGCTGTTACAGTGGCACCCTAAGATGAGTTGCCTGAGAGGAATGAGTGTTGCAGGCAGTATTCTGTGGTAGGAGCCGTTCTGACAGATACTGGGGTCCTAAACTGTTTAGGACTTTGTATGTCATCATAAGAGCCTTGAAGTCAATGCGGAACTGGATCGGCAGCCAGTGCATTGCAGTGATACGTTGGTTTCTTTTTATAACTGCTAGTAATCTGGCTGCAGTGTTCTGCACTACTGAAACCTTCACATTAACCTCAAAGGGAGCCATGAGTGAGAGCCCTCAGAATGAAATAGGAACATAGGTGAGCAATCTGTCATAGATGGTAGTGAGCGGACCAGACAATCCATACCACCTGGGCCTCCATGGTGAGGGCCGGGTCCAGCAAAACACCCAAACTACACACCTTATTCTGGGTAGAGAGAGTCAACCTCTAAAACTGAGGGAGTTCTTCAAACTTTCCCAATTTCAACTTTAGTCTATTCACTCTCATCCATAGCAGGACAGCATCAAGGCAGCACTCAAGGGATGGAATGGCATCCACTCTGGCTGGATACCGACTCTATACCACGGCACATCCTGGAACAGATCAAGAGTGTCAGTTTCATCCTGAAACCCCCGAAGCTGATCAGCCACCAACCTCTCCACTCCACTACCTTGCTCATAAATAGGACGTTGGCAATGGGCCTATAGTTGTCAATTTGGCCTGCTACCACTTCTTTAACTTTGTATACAGAACATTTTTATACGGGTGTAGAGATAGGGATAGAATATAACAGTCACTTCTGCCTTCCCTACATCCACATTTTGCAAATCCCAGTTTCTTTCCAACCTTAATAAGCAGAAATGTGCTATCTTGACAAAATCCTCTTCCTGAAATTAAACTCTAAAAAATGTTTATTCATGTTCCACTAGTCAAATTCTATACATATGCTTCTCCTAGAGAACACCATGTAGAGAGCTACCATGTGGCTGTTAAAGACTAGGGACCTGCCAGGGAAAAGAAAAAGAGGTGCTAAATTGAATTATGGTTCTAAGTGCTACAAAGATGGCTGAATGCATAGTAATGTAAAACTTGACACAGTCAACTTTGAGCCAAGCACTCAAAAGTTCTGGATGAATGTTTATTTTTGTTTTAAAATGGGAATAGGTAGGTTCCCCCCCCACACACACACACATATGTGTGTGCTAGTCATGTCTGACTCTAGGGGCGGTGCTCATCTCTAGGGGTGGTGCTCATCTATGATTCTATGATTCTATGATTCTATGATTCTATGATTCTAAGCCAAAGAGCCAGTGTTGTGCAAGTCTGTGGCCATATTGCCAGCATGGCTGAACACATTTCTGCGCACAAAACACTGTTTACCTTCCCGCTTTTTATGGAGGTATCTATTTATCTACTTGCATTTACATGCTTTCAGATTGCTAGGTTAGCAGGAGCTGGGGTTAACAGCGGAAGCTCGGTCCACTATGTGGCACCCAGGATTCAAACCGCCAAGCTGCTGAATTTGCACCCAACAGTTTCAGCGCTCTAGCCCACTGAGCAACCACACCCCTAAAATGGGAATACTTAATACTTAGGCTCAAATTCTTTCCATTTCAAATATGAAGGCCAGAGACCAAAATAGGTAACAGAGTAGAATGGAAGATGGCATTCTGCAGGTGCTACTTAAAAAGCTGTTGGACAGAAAGAAGAGATGACACATGTAGATATCGCAACAAGGCACAATTTGCATTAACCCCGGTTTGTTGGTTCATTGGAAAACATTGGGTATTTATAATAACTAAATATACAGTAACAGTTTGGTATCCATTGGAATAAGATAAATATTTGGAGAGCATAGGTAGGTAGAGCATACCCAGAGATAGTGTGTGTGTGTGTGTGTGTGTGTGTGTGTGTGTGTGTGTGTGTGTGTGTGTGAGAGAGAGAGAGAGAGAGAGAGAGAGAGAATCCTAAAGTAAACTAAATTAACTTAATTAAACTGAAATCTTGATTATCTATTGATTTAATTGTATTATTGTTTTAATTCTATTATAATTAGTCATTTTTATTTGTATTATAATAATTTCCTATTGTGTTTTATTTTGCTTGTATTGTTATTGTATTTTTCACTCTATAAGACACACCTGACCATAAGACACACCTAGCTTTTAGAGGAGGAAAACAAGAAAAACATGTTTGGCCTAAGATTTCATGGCAGGGGAATCGCAGCTGCAGAAGGGGAGGGGAGAGGCTCCATGGAAGGAAGCCTCTTTGCAAACAAGGTGAGGCTGCAGAAGGAGAGGGGTTGGAGGAAGTCTCTTTGTAAATGGGGTGATGAGGGGGAGAATCCCAGCTGCAGAAGAGGGGGCTGGAGAGAAGCTCCATGGAGGAGACCTCTTTGGGAATAAGGGAAAAGGGGGTAGCAGGGATCATGGGGAGAGGCTCCATGGATGTAGTGGGGGACTACATATTCACTCTATAATATGCACAGACATTTTCCCTTACTTTTGATGCGGGTATCTTATAGAGTGAAAAATATGGTACTTAGCCTAATTGGAGACAGTGAATTATGAAGCTGTCATTTGCTGGACCCCTGATGCACACAATACAATGTGCAACTGAGATTATGAGATTATATTATAAACTGGCCATGCTTTAGCAGGGTGCGATTGGGTAGGTAGGTATTATAAGCTTCCTATTTCTTAAGCTTTCCTTTTCTTTTGTGGAAGTTTTTGAGAGCTGCAAAACGAAAGGGAGAGCTCCATAATGTTTGAAAATTGCTACCGTCCCCAGCCCTTTCCCAGTCTTAGGTGGAAATTTTCAGTCCCTAAAGAGTTGCCTGCTCCATTTCAAAGCTCCCAAGGGCTCCCCCAGGACCAAGATGTTGTGGAAACAGAGGGGAGAATAGGAACAGTTTGATTTCCCCAAAACAACTGTGGGATAGTTGCATCTCAGCCATGCCTGATGACATCATCATGGTTGCAGGGTCATGACTTGCACAACAGGATTCCAGCCATTGAGTCACTGCACATGTACCAAATCAAGAGTATGGATGGCACCACACCTTGAAACTCTGAATATCAGATCATCATAATATAAAAAGCCCGGAAAATTGATACAGCTACTAGCCACAAAGCAAACTAGCTCAAAGCATATAAAGAAACCCAGATCTACAGTATGACTCCTCCATTACTGGGACAATTTGACACCATGAAACTGAATTCCTGTGTCACTCTGCTCCAGAATGACAAGAATATTTCTAAAGAACAAGCTGCTTCAAGGGATCAGAGGTCTGATTTATTCAGTGATGCACAACCAAGTTTGCTTTCTAAGTTGTAAAGAAGAGAATCAAAAGTAATTCAGTGAAATCCAGTGAATAATTAATCTAACTTAATGGAGGGAGCTTGTGCTTTAGCAATTTTGCAACTCCAACCAGTGTTAAATGAGATTTCTGTATAACCTTTGCTTTCCATTTATCAAGCGCAGTCTGATTTCACATACCTAGGCTAAAATATTCATCCTTGCTAGTTCTGTATTAATGTTATTGCTGGAGCAAAAATGTCATAATTCCTGATGTGATAATTCTTTTTATCTCAAGATTTTCTGGACCATCCCAAAGGTCCATCTGGTTGAACACTCTGTACCCACAATGCATGTTCATGTAGAACATGTTCATGTAGAACATGAATGAAGCAACATCCTGTTGTATGTGTTCCCCAACAGCTGGTATATGGAGGCATTTTGACTCAAGCACAGGAACAAATATATGTCTCTACATCATGATTACTGTTCACTGCTGAAATGTATTATTTAAAAAATCATATATAGTACTCCTTTCTTCCGTCTGGGACCCATGGCACCTTACAAGCTTGTTTAAAAACAGGAATATTTAAAAACAATTAATAAATTAACAATTTTAATAAATTAAATTATTAAACTGTTATTAAATAAATTATTCAAATTAAGAGAAATACACAATAACATTTGAAACCCTTTGAAACCCACTTACTCTGTTTGGAAATAATAGCAGCAACAGCAGACTGACACCAACTACTTACACATCCCAGTCATTTATCAAAGGATTCTTTAAATAAAAAGGTTTGGGCCTGTCAATGGAACAACAGACGGAGGGGTCAATCTAGTCTGCTTCAGAGGAAGTTCCACAGGCTAGCTTTGGCCACTGAGAATGATCACCCCAATGTCCTCACCAAGCGTGCCTGGCTGAATGAAGGAGCAGAAAAATGGCTTCTCCTGATAATATTAAGACCTGTCTAAATGTATATATAACAATCCTTCAGATAAATTGTACCCAAATCTCCAAGACTGTATAGCTACATAGTCATTTCATGTCTGTCTGTCTGTCTGTCTGTCTGTCTATACAGTTTGTTCTTATATAGGTATGTACGTACTGTACTAGATATGCATACAGATAGTATACCTTTCTCATGTCCTCACTAAAGATATCTGTGGAACTGAAAGAAAGGCCTCCTCCAAAGATTCTGAAACCCACGGAGTTTCACAGTGGGACACCGGGTCCTTCAGAAATTGTCCAATCTACTTTTACAGCTTTAGCAAATTCCACAGTGTTATCATGACTTGTGCAAAAACTCTACGCTTTCTCCCTGCTAGCTCAGTATGCTTTGAACTACTACTCACATCAATTCTATGATACTCTCCCACTGTCTTCCCCTACACTCTCTCATAAAAGCTGATTCCTTCCACAACTATTTTTGATTGTTCCTTGGATGTTGATATAACCTGCATTCAGCAAAACCAGTGTTGGATACACAGGAATTGTCATCTGAATAGTGTAATGCCACTTCCAAAATGTTGGGTGTAGTAAGGCATAATATGGAATCTGGAGTCTGATTCTGAAAGCAAAATGTCTTAGGCCATCATTGCATGACATTCTATGTGTGTTGGAATTACAGCTACTAAACTGAAATGTCCATAGCTACAATACTGAAAGAGCCGAATGAAGGAGACAATAACAGACTGCACTTTCAAATCTCCATGGTCTCAGGTATATAGGTATGGAAAGCCATACAGTATTTTATCAAGGCTGACAAGAATCAGTAATTTATTATTTTTCTGATTAACTGATGAATCAATTTCTCAATTAATTTTTACTTTAAACCCCTATACAATCGCACCTATAGACAACAAAACAGCAAAAATGCTTCCCCTCATGCTCTTCTATAAATCCTGCAAATTTGGTGAAGTTTGGGTTTTAGATGTCTGTGTTATGTACCCCCCAACTGCCCCCCCAGGAAAGTGGCCCCCAGGCTGCTAGAGTCACCAAAATTGCAAGAGAGGCTTCTCTGTATTCTCACCTACAGTTCCTCCATGTTTGGTGATTATTGGTTTTCAGAACTCAGAATTACACACTCATAAAGTGGTGTCCCCTAGGAAAGTGCCCTTTAGCAACTGAGGTGGCGAAACTATAGATTCCTAAATGTGGAAGGATTGTAGAGGAAAGGCAGAGGAAGCTTCTCTTCCAGTTTAGAGTCCCTAAGTACCTGGGGAGAACTTTCCAGAGGGGCCTCTTTGGGGGATGCGTAACCCAGACATCAAAATGCCAATCCCCATCAAATTTGGAGGGGTTATAGAAGAGAGTGAGGGGATATTGCTCTCCAGTTCTGGGGTCTCCAAGTACTTCAGGGGCTATTTTATAGCCCTCTGAATTGACAAATGAAAAATTGCTAAAAATTAATCAATTCGTAATATTGGGTGACTTTGTGATGAATACAAATGGACGGATTTTGATGAATCGGCCATACATGTCAAAATACGTGAATCATTTTTCAATTCATCCCTACCTCTAATATGTATGGATACAAAATTAGAATTGTAAAAAAAAATTTAAAGAGAATCACAATACAGTGGACCCTTGTATCACAAACAGTTTGTATTACATAAAATTTGTCCAACATAAAATATTCCAGAGAGAGGGGGAATTTGCTTAAAAGAATCGCTTATGGGCCAAATCCGTACAACATAAAAATGGGATTACACCGCTTTCAATGCATTCCTATGGGAAATTTGTATAAAGGAAAATTTGCTTAACGTAATTTCATTTGGAATGAATTAATTCCTTTATACAAGGTGCCACTGTACCTCTCACTCAAGCGGGCAAGACAATGACAAAGCAACTTGTATGTCTGCAGAGTCTGCTTTTCTGGTGCTCACTTTGGAGCAGCAACTTCACAATCTCTGATCTCCATCCTTATGGTTCTTTACCTTTATTGTATTGGACAGCCCTTTAAAGGATAATTGCACTCTGGAAGATCTTCAGGTGGAATTGTTACTGTGTACCCAAAGGAAAAAATGTAGCCATCTTGTGATGGAGAAGCCAGAAGAATACCTGAAAGAAGGATTTCAGGATAGGCAAAAGAAGAATACCTGAAAGAAGGATCTCAGGATAGGCAAAAGCATATCAGAGCTGTAAAGATGCTCATTTTTCAGGTAGCTAGGTCTAAAACAGCTTAGGGGCAGCACTCCTAGGCAATTATTAGAACCCAGAGAAAGTGAAGCATGACAAAATATCGTGGAAATCAATTGGATTAAGTGCCTGGTTAAGCAACTAAGTCATATTGATTTTGGAGAAACTGAAGCATGACTTTCAATAGTGCTTAATATTAAAATGAATAGTTTCCTAGATAGTTCAGCTCTCTTGGCTGTTTTAGCCATTCTGAAAAACAATCACGGGTTATCACAATTATTGATGATGGTGGTTAATGATACCCGGATGCTGGAATATAAACCTTTGCCACATGAACTAAACAAAGTGATGCGTTTTTTTAAATCTCATTTATTTTTGTTAAGGAAAACACTGAATCCATGAAGTGCTCCAACGTGATACTACCATGTTCTTCATTTATCAGACTTTAGCTGGGACTTCCAAACAAATGTTCCTAGAGTCATTGATATAACTGGATGAAGGATGGGAATTCTCTTTCCCTTGATTTTACTGTAGTTTTTAAACAGCTTTTCACCATGATCCACACAATGCAAGGTAAAGAATTCCTGATTGGCCATATGCAACTGATCTAATTAGATAAACTGAGCACTTTTTATATTTTTAACAAATAAAGTCATTTTCTATGTTGGTGCTTACTTGGCTGCTTATGATGGAGGATTGCAGTACTATTCTTGTCGAGGCAAACAGCTTTAAAATGTATGTTCACTCTGTTTTCGGTAGGCTTCTAGGTGCAATTTGTGAATGCAGATGTTAATTTCTTTGGCAGTTGGACACATTAAGATCTGCGGGGCTCTTCTTTCATACCATCTGACCCTGGGAGCAAGTTCTTAAAACAAAAAAACAATTAATTATATACATTCTATCTCTGAATGGAAGAAGTATCAGCTACTTACCAGTAATTTGAGATGTTCTAACTGGGTACGGAGGCTGCCCCAAACGGGATTGCTCGGGGTCACTTTAGCTCAGAACGGTGGCACCCCATTTCATGACAAAACATTTTTTTTAAAAAAAATGGTCCCCATCTCTAGGCTGCACTCTTCCTATTGTACCCTGACTTTCTTTCCACTTCCTTGTATCCTTTTTTGGAATCCTGTAAAGCACTTTGGGAGCATAGTGAACCTTGAAAAACAAGCTTAACTTCTTTTTAAATAAGTAAAACCACCAATTGACTAAGATGGGGAATGATTTTGCTAAATCAGTTATGAGCATTGTGTAAGAAATCCAAGTCTTTCCAGAATACACATTTAAAGAGAAAGGAGGAAGAGGAGAAGACTCTGCAGCCACCAAGATACTGTGATTCCCAACTTTGGGTCCCTAGATGCTCCTTCAGTTACTCTCCCAGATGCCTTTACCACAGGATGTGCTGGCCAGGCCTTCTGGGGTTGCAGTCCAAGAACACCTGGGGACCCAAGATTGGGAACCACTCGTTTATAGTAATCCTGGTGCTTAATTTTCTCTCTCTCTTACCATTTAAGAAACCTGTAGTAACTGAAAGACAGCTGACACCCTTCCCAGCCATTCTCTATGCAGGTGGAGAAGAACACTTCCACTCTTCTAGATACACCTGACAAGGGAAGAATATTAGTTCCCGTTGGACTAAACTGCAAACCAGATCTCAAAGGGGTCGTCTCTTTACCTTCTCTGTAAAAGGGCTATGAATATTAAAATTGTGAGTTTTAGAGCCAGGAAAGCTTCAGTGTGTTAGTCATAAATCTGCTAAATAAGCATCTTCAGAGAGGACACTTAAGGCAAATTATGCATTTAGGCAAAACCATGGCTTGGGATCCTTCTTCCCCCTCCCCCGCTTTAAGTATTCTTTCACCCATGATTTAGTGTTCCTCTCATAAGCAATTATTGCCCCATAGGAAATTTCAATTCTTAATTATTTATGAACCTATGAATCACTGGCCTTTATGAAATTTGGGATTAGAGCCACAATTATGGCAAATCTGGCCTTAAATATGTAAAATAACCCTCAAGGGTATTAATCACTAATCACATATTTTGTCTTCTTTTTTGAAAAGGTTCTTTCTGTTCCATCCCCTGCATGAAACACTGTCCTTGGATAAATGCAGTCCTCCATCTTCTTTCTCTCTCTGTCTCAGAATTCCATCATTCTCAGATATTCCATCATTCCTTTATCTTTGTGTTTTTTATAAATTAATTTTATCTGCTCATAAAACTCATTAAATCTGTAAATTTATAAAAATACATAAACTATAAAAAATGGAAGCAAAAACATTTCTATAACTATACCTAAGGGTGCCATGATTCCCCCCCCCCTCTTTCGTTAACCTATATACAGTGGTACCTTGTATAAAGGAATTAATTCATTCCAAATGAAATTATGTTACGCAAAATTTCCTTTATACAAATTTCCCATAGGAATGCATTGAAAACATAGTACTCCCTATTGTGACCATTATTATGTTGTACGGATTTGCCCCATAGACGATTCTGTTAAGCAAATTTCCCTATCTCCAGAACTTTTTATGTCATACAGATTTTATGTTATACAAACCATTTGTTATACAAGGGTCCACTGTATTAGCTGTTCTAAGTGGAGTCGTGAGTTGATAGCCACTATTTTTCACCCCATTTAACAACAGTATAAATAATAAACATCTGACTTATGCAGACACTTTTCAGGGTTTTCCAGCAACAGAATGCTCATACGTGCTTTACCATTTCCTTCTTCTGGGAGTCACCCTGGGGTTTTGCAGCCTTCCCAAGGTCACACAGGCTGGCTATATTTATACAAGCCTCAGTGGAGGATCAATCCCCCAGTCTTTGGCTCTGCAGCCACATATCTAAACCCAGCCAGCTATCAACAGTTTAGAAAGGATAGCATAAAAGAGGATGCAGAATATATTTTGAAAGTTGAGAACCAAAGTTTGGAACATAACTTTCTAGAATGCAAGACCCAGGTTTCCCTAGGCACATAACAGGAAAAAATACAGCATAAATACTAATAATTACTTTATTTCTATGCCACCTTTCTCCTCGAAGGGACCCAAGGCGACTTAAAACAATAATTCAATGCAATACTATAAAAACAATATGATGCCATACTTATTTATATTTATTTATTTATTTATTATTGAATTTATATCCCGCCCATCTTCCCAACGGGAACTCTGGGCGGCGAACATGGCAAAGCAAATCAAGAGATACACACAATTGGGTACGATAAGACACAATGAGAAACATAATCAACAGATCAACATAAATCAATAAGAAGCAAAGTAAAAGAACTGCAGCGGGGGCGCACCCTTTAATTCAAACCTCACCGCTGCTATGTCAAATTCGACCTAATTATCGATGGCGGGGGGGGGAAGCTAAGCTAGGTCACCAAAGGCCTTGCGGAATTGAATGGTCTTCACCGCTTTACGAAAGGCCAGCAGGGACTCTGCAGAGCGCACTTCGCTAGGAAGGCTGTTCCATATAGATGGAGCAGCCACCGAGAAAGCCCGGTTCCGGGTACGGGACCGCCTGGCTTCTCGGAGGGATGGAACCTGAAGCGAGTGCGCCCGCGACTGCCGAACCGGTCGGGCCGATGTTGACCGCTGGGCGATCCGCTCCGCCAGGTAGTCCGGGCCCAGGCCATGGAGGGCTTTATAAACTAAAGCCAAGACCTTGAATCTGATCCGGGAGGCAACGGGTAGCCAATGCAGCCGGGCCAGAACCGGGGTGATGCGGTCGTAACGACGCGCACCCGCCACCAGTCTGGCTGCTGCATTTTGCACCCGCTGCAATCGCCGGAGGAGAGTCAAGGGCAACCCCATGTAGAGAGCATTACAGTAGTCCAGCCTCGAGATCACCAGCGCCTGGACCACTGTCCTCAGGGAGTCCCCGTCTAGGTAGGGGCGAATCTGGGCGATCTGGCGAAGGTGAAAAAATGCGGTCCTGGCCACGGCCGCCACCTGAGCGTCCAGGGACAAGGCCGGGTCCAGGATCAAGCCCAGGTTCCGAACCCTCTCCGCCAATTGGAGGGAAACACCCTCCAAACTGGGGAGGGGGCCCCCGTACCCAGACGGGGAACTCCCGAAGAACATCACCTCGGTCTTCTCAGGGTTGAGTTTGAGCCTGTTGGCCCTGGTCCAAGCCATGACCGCCTCCAGACACTGGTCGAGGGACCGGACAGCTTCCACTGCAGAGGTGGAAAAACAGAGATAGAGCTGCGTGTCATCAGCGTACTGATGACAACGCAGCCCAAATCTCCTGATGACCCCAGCCAGCGGCCTTACATAGATGTTAAACAGCATGGGGGAGAGAGACGAACCCTGCGGAACCCCGCAAGGGAGTGTCCACGGGGCCAACAACTCTCCTCCATGCTGCACATACTGGAGCCGACCCTGAAGGAAGGACCGGAGCCAACTGAGAACAGTGCCCCTGATCCCTACCTCCAGGAGCCGGTCCAGTAAGATACCGTGGTCGACGGTATCGAAGGCCACTGACAAATCCAGGAGAACCAACAGGGTAGAGCAACCCCTGTCGGCCGCCCGGATTAGGTCATCTTGCAGACTTATACAATACTATAAAATACATATACAATGCTATAAAAACAATACTAAAAACAACACCAGCAGCAGAGGTTAAAAAGATCCGCAGCCAATAAGACTAAAAAATTAAGATGTTATAAAATTTGTTAAAAGGTTGGGGGCTCAGAAGGCTTGCCTAAATTTAAAAAAAGTCTTAAGGCCTCCTTTAAATGTTTCTAGGGAGGAGGCAGTTCTTAACTTAAAAGGCGTGGAGGAGGATGTGCTGGGGACAGGTCAAATATCATTTTCTACTGGTTCTCATAATGTATATGTTAACTATCAAAGGAAACTTATTAACCAGGAACAAGAGGGAAGTAGCATTCTCTTTTGGATTTCACACACACAAGTCTATTTTGTGGATTCTCCTATGTATGTCACGCCACCACCCTGCCTCTTATTTGGCTCCCCCATTGCTTTTTCAGGCATCCTATCAGCTTCATAAATGTCCAAAAGCAATGCCATTTCCAAATTTGCATTTAAGGGCCATGCTAATTGAGATGCAGCACAGGCAAAGGAGGACAATGCACAGCGATAGAGGAATGACTTCTATGTGCGAGCAGGCGTGTACATTACCCCGTCTCACCAAATGCACATATCATTAGCCTTGGTGGTAGGAGGAAAGGGTACAGCTGTGCTGGGGTGGTGAGGCTTTTTAACCCTTTCATCCTTCACTTCATGTTTCTCATATTTCGAAAAGTGTATTCCTAATTAGATGGGATTAAAGTAAGTGAGAATGCTGTCCAGAACCTACGCAAAAGTATACTTGGCAGTCCTCTGTCATTTTCTTAGGTGAGAATGAAGAATTTCAGTCACTGGACAAGATTAGGAGGGTTTTTTAAAAAACTTTTAAAAACTTATTTACACACAGAGAGTGTAAAGTTTATCCAGTCATGCAAAGAAAACATAGCATTTTGCACAAAACTCAGGGTTTTTGTATGATACACATGGGGTTTTATGTATAAAACAATTTTGGTACTAAAAATAGAGGGGCTTCCTACACTGCTGCTGATTTTAAAGCTGCTGGCCCTTTTCATTCTTATACAGGAACAAACCATCTTCTGCCTATTGACTGTTTATTCCATTATCTGCCTTGGTATGTTTCAAAATACTTTCATTGGAGAAAGAAACACGAGTATTTATTTATTTATTTATTTATTTATTTATTTATTTATTTATTTACATTCTTACCTCTTATGCCCCTGAAAACCTGCTCCAAAGAGGTGAGGAACCACAGACAATGGTGCCACTGTTAGAATTCTTTACAACCTGTGTATTATGCCTTTGAGAGTTTTTGGATGGGATGCCAATCGCAAGGAGCAGCCAAACATCCACTTTCTGCCTCAATTTCCTTTTTCCTAACCTCTTCTAGTCAGGATTCCATCAGTGTCAGTTAGCAATGTTCTCGCCTGATTTCAGAAGCTAAGCAGGGTCGAGCCTGATTAGTACTTGGATGGGAGACCACCAGGGAACACCAGGTGCTGGAGGGGGTCTGGAGTAAGGCCTTAAATGCAAACCACTCCAGCATTCCTGCCAAGAAAACTCCATGGACATGGGGTCACAAAGAGTCAGTCATGACTGTAACGACACAACACACACACGCACACACACACACACTCACAAGTCTTAGTGAAGTGTTGATGTAACCAGGCGGTTAAAAATAATGATGTTATCAGCTTAAGATCTCAAAGTAAATATGTTTTTGTTTATTATTCTTACATATATGGCCCGTTGAGGGGAAACTAACAATAAAGGTATCATATATTTGAGGGAGGCAAATTGCTTCTTAGGCCCCTGTCTGCGTTTTTTCCTCCACTGCATAGCTAGAGGTATTATTGCAGCAGTTCCCACACTGTCACAGCAGGTTACAGTGAGAGGTGAATTGGAAGAGTGTCCAAATTCCATTTTATTGGATATGGGAAAACCGTTTTTTACATCCTCGCATGCTGTCTGTGGCTTCAGAGAATGGGAGGGACATTTCTGGACTTGTCAGTCTGTCTAACACTAACCAATAATTCCCTCCTGCCTCTGAATTCAAAGACAGAGGCGTTGGTCTCCTGAGTATTCTCTTTCTTCTTTTTAGTTCTGTAGTTGAAACCAGTCATGCTTGTCAGTTTGCTGTCAATCTGTAGGTGATATAATGTTTTTCATTCTTTTTACTACTAATGTCTCAGTTATTGAGAGTGAAAGTGACATTTAATGAGAAAAGGGGTGGATTACTTAAACTGTTCTGCTCTGTGAATCCCTGTACTTCAGCTCAACACCTAGAGGAATTGAACCCAAATACCTAAACGCTGAAACAAATACAACATTGCTAATGTTCCATGTTTTCCTCAAATAGATATGTTGTATACATTTCTATTGTTGGGATTTTCAGAAGATTATAGCCCCTGGTGTCTGCACCAACAACAAGACTTCTTTCTGTGGTCTAGAATTCACGCACAGCGCACACACAAAGCATCCAGACTCTCATATGGAAGCATTTGTGTAGTAGTAGTCCATTTGCATTATAACATATAAGCAAACAATCTGACAGAGTGATGAATAGAGATGGGCACGACTTAGCAGTATTCCCGTTTCCGTTTCCGTTACTCGGTTCCGTTACTCTACGGAAACGGAAACGGGAATTACTCCGCCAGACTTCGAGCTCGAACCGACGAACGAACAATTTTGGTCTGATTTGTCGTGCTCGTTCCTTGCATCGCGCGATCGCGCGATGCCACGCGGCACAGAAAAAAAGTTTTTAAAAGTTTAAAAAACCCGGTTCCCGGCCGAAAAGCAGGCGGAAAAATGCCTGCCGTGCCTCAGGGCACCTACCAGAGGGGTTGTTTCTGGAGGTCCCCGGCCTCCCCCCCTTCCCCCGTCCTGGGCTGCTCTGGTGGGACTCGCCGCAGGCTCGCAGCCAGCAAAAAGCCCAGTATCGCCGCCGGCCGCCGCAATTAAACTGCAAGCAAGCGGCACGGATGGCACAGGAAAAAACTTTTAAACTCTCCCCCCACCCATTCCCGGGCCAAAAAAGCAGGCGGAAAAATGCCTGCTTGACTAAGGGCGCAGGGCACCTACTGGAGGGGTGGTTTCTGGAGGGGGGATCCCGCCCCCCCCGTCCTGGGCAGCCGGACTCGCCATGCCATGCGGTGCGGGCGGGGGATCCAAAATGGGGCGGCGAACGCAATATTGTTTTTGAAATCGTGGTCCAAAAACACACAAGCACAACAGAAACACGCGAAAATTTATAAACTGCCAGATTTTTCACAGTAGCAGTGGGTTTTTTCTTGCAACAAAATGTCTCTCCTCTCCTCCTCTGTCCTCCATTTATTTTTTTTTTTTTTTTTTACACCTGCGCAATGATGGGCTGGCCGAGTGGCCAGCCATGTGGGAGTGGACGACCATGCAAATTTTTGGAGCCATCCCACCAATCGCATGGCCACTTGGCCATGGAGACTTCTGGGATGTGCCAAAAAGCCCCCTAAAACCTGCCCTAGCCCCCTAACCCTAACCCTAATCCTTGACTCCAGTCCTTACCCATACGTCACAGACTGTCTTCTTAGTGGGTCAGAGAGGCACCCAGAGGTGCAACCCACTAGCCCACCGTAACCTTACCCGTCACTAGCCTAACCCTAGCCCTTGCACTAACCCACCTTAACCCTAAGCCAGATCTACTTGCATTGCACTACACGCAAGTACAATTCCCTTCTTTGTGAGACATGGTGGTGCGAGAGCCTTAGGCATCACCTATGGCTCTGGGTTCACTGCCATCACTAGTCTCACTGTCTGCAACTGGTATGCATATCCATATGACTATGCATGCATTTTGCAGCAGCAGGTGAGGAGGGGAGACCCCCATGTTGAGGGGTCTCTTGGAGCCTGCTTCCCCTTCCTAGTGGGTGAGGATAGGAGGCACCCACGGGTGCCTCCAGGAGCCCGCTTTCCCTTTATAGCGGGCCAGAGGAGGCACCCACCCCACAGAGGTGCCTCCAGGAGCCCGCTACCTCCCAAAAAACTAGTACTAACAAAAACGAAAAAACAAAAAAATGAACTGACTAATTTTTGCGAATTTTTGCGAAAAACAGAAACGACCCGAAACGGAACCGGCCCGACTAACGACAACTCGAAAATTTTTTTTTTCAAGTCGTGCCCATCTCTAGTGATGAACCTTGTGGCAAGTGTGTGTGTGTGTGTGTGTGTGTGTGTGTGTGTGTGTGTGTGTGTGTGTGTGTGTGTGTGTGTGTGTGTGTGCATGTGCTGTGTGTGTGTGAGAGAGTGTGTGCATGTGTGTGTGTGTGAGAGAGAGAGAGGATACAGAAAATGAGACTTATATATGCAAATTTGCCAGTCACATTTAATTACACATGTGTTTGATTAATTACAAAATCTATCACGTCATACTGACTCTGTTATGTCTATTCCAGTACACGAAAAATTAACCCTCCATACACCAACCTCTATAGTGTTGTATGCCAATGGTTTCCAAATTTGGGAAACCCAGTTCCCCTTTGGCTACAATTCCCAGAAGCCTTCAACCCTAGCTGCTCTGGCTGGCATTTCTATGGGGCCACGTTTGGGAGCCACTGTTCTCTTCCACGTCATCTCCCTCTTCACCTCCAGCAATTAGCATTCTTTGGTCACTTTTTTTCTTTGCATTTTTAGAGCTTGCCCATCCATATGAGAGGTGTCCTTTTGGTTATGTAAGGATCCAGATGCAGAGTTCATTGTTAGGATACAGAATGATAAACATTTCACAAGTGCACACAGATTGTACAGTCCAATAGCACAGGATGAAGAAAGATATAAAGTAAGTGTTGATTGCTCAAAAACATGGTATCATCTGTATTTTACCCTGGACAACACTTAATCTCTTTAAGGAGAATGGAGCCAAGAAAGAAGAGACAGCTATTGCAGTTGTATTGTGTTAATAACCTTCCCAGAGGCATCTTACTAGCTGTGTGTGTGAAAATAGTAATGAATTAGGTGGATCTGCAGTATTATTGAGAACGGACGTCTCCCAGATTTCTCCACTAACTAACCACATTTCTTTCAAGGCTACTTCCAATTATATATCATTTAAATCTAACCCACATTCTTTATGACTACTCAGTGATTTGAAAGAATCATTGATTAATGCATTTCTGGCTGGACAAATGCACCAATCCTTTCCCGGCCCCTGGCCCCCCATCCCCCATCCCTTGGTATAAAGAGACAATGAAAAATTAGTTGCTTTGTCTAAATGCTTCCAGCTATTGACAAACATTCACTGTTTAGTCTCTCCGACTCTTCCACCCTTCCAGTTTTTGCAGCTGTGAGGACCGTACCCCCCTCCCCGTGCCTAGCCATGACTGATATTTTGATGGCCTGCCAGGTCACCACCAGTTCCAACTCCACAGTCTGATTCTCTTTTAAATAAAGCAAAGCAGTCCCTTTTCTTCTCTGTCTCAAACGCAAGAGGTTTGCACCGGAAACACTGTTTTCTTTTCGCAAAGAATGGGGGCTTCTGTTTTCTGTGACAGTAATGGAGCAGCGTGTTTAAAAACCAATTGGGAGTTTAGGCCAGGAATAATAAGGTCACCCTCCGACAGAGTTCGAACAGTGCTTCAACTCCAGCAGCCCACAAACAGAAAAGCCTCTTTTTAAAAGAAACAAAAACCTAAAGACACATTTGCTCTGAGGTAAATGCTGACATCATTGGGGAGAGCAGAGTGTGGAAATAATTCTCCATTATGTTAACCTTCCCCCCCACCACCACCACCACCCCTTGCCGTATGGCTTTTGAAGCAACACAGTGAATAGGAAGTAGATATAAACCTTACATGGCGACAGTCTGTCTCCCAATCATGTTGCAGTTCCAGCACAGAAATGTCCTTTAACTTTGATAATAAAGGCTCGCTTGATTCTCTTCCCTCTCTCTCTCTCTCACTTTCTCCCTCTTTTTCCCTACAATGAATCCATTGAAAAAATCATAGTCATTTTTATTCTGCTTCAGTACCTTCTAGAGCTTTTCACAGAGAAGAAAAGGGCATAGTTGGAGACCATGAATGGAATCTTGTTTTTAAATTTCATAATAATTACATACATTTATTCTGTGCTTCAAATTATATCTTCTTGTTTGCTAACATGAGACCTTTAGGTTTTTATTAGGGTGACTGTGGTTAAGCAGACTGGACAAATTTACTTCAGCTGTTATTCAGACATCAGCAATACTCTTCATTTATGAAGGAGGAATTAGAATATTCTCACTCTCCTAAACTTGGTCTCCTTTTCTAATGCAGGGGAGAGGGAGAGAGATTGGCCATTGTTCCATACTGTCTCTACTGACTTCCAGTGCAGAGTTTTGGAGAGGAATCTTCCTAGCCATATCTGGAGAGTGAGTGTTTTGTCGACCCCCACATACATTGCTTCGTGTATGGCCAAAGTTACTTTGCAGCAGCTATTCCATCAATTTATAATATGGCCATAATTCTGAGTCTTTGGCAATCCCAGGGTTCTCAGACAGCATCTCCCAGAAACTTCAGGCATCATAGTTAACAGTGAAGGCTCCTGGGAAGTGCAGCCAAAGAGCAGATGTGTTACTCAACATTGGGGACCACTGCAAAAGGACAAAACAACAGAAACCATCCCATCAGGTCTACTTAAAGATCTAGTTCACTGGCCTCCTCCTTCTCTCAGCTTTCACCTGATAGCAGCTGTTCCATCATTTTCCAGAAGTTTGAGGGGTGGGAAATAATACTCTTGGCCAAAATTCAGAGATGTGCTTCTATTAGGCACCAGTGCTTCCATCCAGATTAGCTGTGTGTATGGTGGTGGTGGTGGGTTATTATTAGAAAATAGTGACCGGATTGTTGGTGGTAGCCTCTATCTGGAGAAGGGATTGCCAGCTGCAATATTCCAAAATTAAAAGCTCCCCCATCTGAAGTCTAAAAGCCCCTAAAGGCTTCTTAATAGCAAAAGGGTGAGAGGAGTTGGAAGTTTTAAATCAAATCAAATTAAAGATTTCCATTGCCAGATGATAATGGTTTGCAGGCCCTGTTTCATCAGCATCTTTCTATATGAAACCACAGTACATATTTCGTCTGAAAATGTTCCACATCAAATATGTACCATGGTTTATCCAACTATGGGTATCCAACTATGGAGCCAGAGGGTTGGGAGTTGGATTACCCACTGTTCCTCTTATGGATAGATCCAACCTGTGTGGCCTTGGGCAAGCAGTACAGTCCCAGGGCAACCTCTCTAGAAGGGAATGGTAAACTACTTCTGGGTAGCCTCTACCTGGAAAACGCTGAAAAGAATTATCATGTCAGAACTGACTTGATGGCAGATGAGGAGGAGGAGGAGGAGGAGGAGGAGGACGACGACGACGACGACGACGAGGAGGAGGAGGAGGAGGAGGAGGAGGAGGGAGGAGGAGAAGAAGAAGAAGAAGAAGAAGAAGAAGAAGAAGAAGAAGAAGAAGAAGAAGATGATGATGATGATGATCTCTGTCTTGATTTTTAGGGCAAACTTGTTTCTTCCCAGTAGTTTAAGGTGACTAGCGGTGGAAAGGCTCAACTACTTTGTTGCCTTTGTGATAATACTGATTAGAAATAAATGAGACAGCAATGTCTGAAGTAATTTTAGTTGATGCCCTTAAAGTGATTGAATTATCTCAATCATTATTAGCAACCCCCCCACCGTTTATTTCACTGACAACAGTTAATATAATTACTATAATTATTGGTACTAGAAATGGGCACAAAATGCCAAAATGGTGTTTCGTGGTCGTTATTCGGGCCCTGGGGTCCACTTCGTTCCATTTCCATTTTTGGGGCCCTGGGGCCTGCTTCGTTTCGGTTTCTTCATTTTTGGGGTGCAGCAAGCTGCAGCCGTAGGGAGCCCTCCCAGGGCCGGGCGCCACCGGAGCCGGTGGCAAGCCTGCCAGGAGAGCGATCCCGTGGCCACAGGGAGTCCTCACGGAGCTGGGTGCTGCTCCAATCACCACCCCCAACAGGCTGCCACCCCCGGAGCACCGCCGAGCACTGCCCTCCCTTGGGCCCCCTCACCAAGGACCAATCTGCCATGCCATCCACCACCCCCGTTGGGCTACCCCCGGAGCTCCACGCAGCACCGCCCTAACTGGGGCCCTTCTCCCCGGGAACCACTCCGCCCCAGGAGCCACCCCCCCTGCCTAGACCTGGGAAACCTGTGGGGGGGGTGTTGCACTCCCCCCATGCTCCAACGACGCCCTCCGCCATCTGCTCCGGCTTCCGAGCCGGCTGCACCGTTGCCGCTTCACCACGTGGCCGAGATCCCGGAGCCCAGGCCATAAGGGCTCAGATCCCGCCTCTTCTCACGAGACCAGCAAAGTCTCACGTCAGCTCCGGCGGGGCGGGGGCAAAGAGGCTCCACCAGGCCCAGGCCCCTCTCGTCGCCCTCTGCTTGTTGAATGACAGCCCGGTGGGCTGTCATTCACCAATCGGAGATGGCTGCTCCATTTTTCATTGTGCGAGCGGTGCAATGCCAGTAACGGAAATGAACAGAACCGATGAAAATTTTCTTGGTTCTGTTCAGTTCGAGCTTGCCCCATCGCAACAGTCGTTATTCGTACCGTTACGTAACAGAACAAATAACGGAGAACGGTAACGAAAAAATGGTCGTTTCATGCCCATCTCTAATTGTTACCAAGTGGTATACTAGTTGAGAGCTTCTATAAGCATAAACCTCAAATTTGTATCAAACTAAAGGCCCTTCTCTTTCAGTTCTGTTATTCTCCTCCTTCATTTAGTGCACTCCTCTCTCTCAGCAATTACTTCCTACACACATCATTGATTGATTAATGCATTTAGAAATTCCACTGGCTTACATTTTACAAGCTTGGGGATTGTTATGTGCTCAAGTCTAACAAATGGGTTTAGTTACTGAAGATGTGCAGCATATCTGCATGGATGCAAATAGAAAGCAAGGTTACACCAATACCTGTAGTGCAAGGATGCCCAAACTTTTTGTAAGGAGGGCCAGATTTGGTGGCTGAGAAGGTGTCAGGGGCCAGTTGCTCCCCGACCCTGCCACCCCACTGCAAACCCCACCCACTGACCCATAAGCCCCACCCACTGACCCCTTGCAACCCCACTCACAGGAAGGAAGGTGGGGATCAAGGGAGGGAGGGAGGAAGGTGGAAACGAAGAGAGGTAGGAAGGAAGGTGGGGAGGAAGGAAGGGAGGAAGGAAGGGAGGTGGGGACCAAAGGAAGCACAGGGAGCCTGTTTAAAATAACATGGGGCGAAGGAGTGGGAGGGAGGGGTGGGCCAGCCAGCCACGGGCCACTCAGAATAGCCTGCTGGACCGGATTTGGCCCCCGGGCTGGACTTTGGGCAGGCCTGCTGTAGTGGAAGACCTTTATCATTTCAGATGTAGTGGATTACAACTCCCACAGTCTTTTAACATTGGGTATACAACATGGGACTGATTGGAATTTTAGACCAATACATCTGAGGAGTCAAAAGTTTCCCAAACCTGGACTATATGATACCTTGAAGTGTATTATGAGAAAAAACAATGCACTAGAACTTAAGTAACAGCAGGTTATGATTAAAAATGTTTACCTGGATTTAATCCTGCTGAAATATTTAAGGAGTATGTTAAACAATTAAATAGGAATTGAACATAGATCTTGTGACATTTGATATTTGGAAAAATGAGGGTTTACAGACAGATTTTTCTCAGACGGCAGTTTAAAAGAAAATAGTTTAACCATGCACTGATACTGAGAGACATATTTTTCCCCTCTCAATAAATTTCCCGTTTGGATTAAAAATGGTTTCTTTGTACCCCTTTATGGACAACGTGTTTCTGGTGTCTGTAACAGGGATGGTATCCACAACAAATAATAAAAAAATACAATGTTTTGTAATGTGAGAGGAGAACTTGTGCACCTCTAGAAGTTTGTAAATTGCAGTTCCTGTCAACTGCAGTCAGCATAGCCTGTGCTGAAATATGATGCAAACTGCAGTCCAAGAGCATTTGGAGGGTCCAAGGTTGTCCATTCTCAACACAACATCTCCATTATTCAGGGTTTTGTGCGGGGTTTTGTACAGTTGTGCACAATGCTCTTTTCCTGATCTGGCACACTTCTGTATCTTTTGTCTATAACAGTGTTGGCAAATCTATGGCACAGGTGTCAAAGGTGGTACATGGAGCCCTTTCTGTGGGCATGCAACATCGCCCCCTCACAGTCACAGCACTACCCCCTCCACTCAGAACATACCACTGTGCTCCATGCAGAGAGCCAGGAGAAGGGGAGGTAGTGGTTTGTGGGCTCCTTCGTAGCTCCAGTTTACTCTCCAGCCATGCCACTTTTGTGATGCCCAGAGCGGTGTGGCTGGAGAGTAAACTGGGGCTATGAACAAGCCCATAAGCTGCTGTCATTCCCCCTGGCTTTCCTGATGGTCTAACACCCCATTTGCTGGTGTTACTGTTCAGGAAAGTGAGGATCACAGAGCAGGTTTTTTAATTTGCCATGGTCACAGCGAGGGTGCTGTGGCCACAGGAAATTCAAAACCCTGTTCTTCGATCCTCGCTTTCCCAAAGGGTAGCACCCAAAGCATTTGTAACCCGGAGTACCACTGTACTCAGGTTAAATTGTCGTATTGGCACTTTGCAAAAAATAAGTGGGTTTTAAATCACAGTTTGGGCACTTGGTCTCTAAAAGGTTTACCATCACCATCTTATAGTATGATTGAAACCAGTGTTTTATAAGCTGTAATTGTATGCTCAATAACCTGGGAGGAAGCACCATTGCACTCGATAGGACCCATGTCTGACATTCACAGCATTGCTATATTGCGGAAGATAAGTGGGTTTTGAATCACAGTTTGGACACTCGGTCTCTAAAGGGTTCGCCATCACTGCTCTATAACAAGAAGCTGTTTCCATATTTTACCCAATCTACCCAACACATAATCAGTAATTCCCTCCCACCTCTGATGTCAAAAAGAATTCTGCCTCTCGTATGAATGTTCCTTTACTTCTCTTTTGTCTGTTGGAAGCAGTTTGTTTGTCTCCTGTTCATCTGCTCACAAGTGTAGGCAAATAAATGATTGTATTCTTTCTCCTACAAATGTCTTAAGAGTCAGTTATTGAGACTTTAAGTGCCACTTAGTGAGAAAAGGGTAGACTATTTGAGGAACCTATAGCCTATTCTTTTCTCTATACATCTACTGCACAGCAAATGGGATTTTAACAGACATTCAAAACTATGAAGCACATAGCAAAAGTGCATAAAGAGCAATTAGGCCAAAAGGCTGAAAATGGTAACACTAAAGACATCCATTGTACTAATATTGCATGAACTCACGTGCATCTATGTGTATCTACAGAGACTTCTAGCACCGTAATCATTATATATGGAAATTGGAATCTGCCAAAACATAGATCTCTATATCTGTGGCACTCAAATGGTAGATCCAGGAGCAAGGAGGAGGTGGCTGTGGATCATCAGCACCCAAAACCATTCCGGTCACTTAAATGGAGATGATCCATGCTCATTAGTTATGCTGGCCCCAGAGAAGGATGGTGTCACATTAAGACACATGGGTCACTCAAGACAGGAACACTTTTGGGAGGACTCAGGGGCTCCTTGACTATGCTTATTGCTCCAGACCAGACTGCAGATTTGCATGAGGCACTCAAGGGCTTTAAAGGAACCTCACTATTTTTAAAAGCTATTTCAAAAAGCTAAGATGATTTTTTGCTGCGCATCTCACCTGGCAATACTTTCAAAATGGCCTAGGAATGAAAATATATCATGGTGTGCTATCATTCAGGACAACACATGGGGAAATAGATGTCTGTCTCTCGATAGCCAATGTGATTTGTGTGGAAAATTAATTAGCTGGCTTTCTGTGAGATTTAAATTCTACTGCCCATTTCTTAATCCAGGATGAAAACCCTTTCTTGTCTTCACATTTAAGGACAAGGTAGCACAGAATTTTTTCCTTGCTCCTAAGCAGAATGAGTTATCCTCTGGAGGTCTTGGCAAAAGAAAAGAAAAAGAACATTATTGTGTAAATGAAAACAAATTATGCACACCACGAATTGTGCATGGTGATTGCGGGTTGCTGCACCTTTGTTAGATGTCAGGGTTTAGATGCATGGTATGGGTTATGCCATTTTCAACTATCAGCTAGTCTTCCTGTGCTTTTGTTTTTAGGGATATATGCACGCGTGGCTTCTCAAAAGGAGAAGGGGAAACCTAGTTTTTTGCAGAGACAACATGCACCCAATGTGGAAGTCTGATTGGGGGAGAGATGGTCTGTTGTCATCTTGGGCAGAGGAATCTCATATAACTATGGCGGAAGTCCAAGGTGGCTGGAAGGAGGTTTTCTGATTAGATCCCCTCCTCTTACAGAGCCCCATGGTGCAGTGGTTAAATTGGTGTACTGCAGCTAAAACTGCACTCATGACCTGGAGTTCAATCCCAGGTAGCAGGCTCAAGGTTCACTTAGTCTTCCATCCTTCTGAGGTTGGTAAACAGAGCAAACAGCTCACTGAAGGGGCCATGTGTAGCCTGCATAATTACTTGTATGCTTGTTTAAAGCCCAGAGAGTGCTTTAAATGCTGTGAGGCAGTATATAAGCAGCACATTTTGATTATGCTTTGCTCTAAAACTAGGCCTCTCTCCCTTGTTTTCTGTTCTCAGAGGGGGAAGCCTAAACATTCCAGCAACTTTACTTCGACATCCCCCCTCCACCAAGGACTGTAAGACTGCAGCCTAAAATTACGAGCCACATATCTTTTTTGCTCCTTTCTTCTCCATCTCCTGTTCTTCCCTTAGGAATGAGGATAGCTTTCATTACCTACATTCATACTCACTCACACTATTTAGCAATTAGAGGCTTTCCCTCCTTCCACTGGCAGCAACATTTCTCTCAGTAGGGTTCTCTTGGCAACTGCTATTTAATTTGCCCCAAATGCCATGGCGTGGAACATTTTGAGGGGAAAAGAGTGGCTGCCGGTGCAGGCCACTGTTCATTTTATGGCCAGAACCATCTATTATATAATGTAACTGTATAACACTGATGGTAGATCAAACAACCCCACTATTTACGAGAAGCAAATTTTACAGTTCTTTCATTGTTCAAGGTACTGTTGTATTAGAAGATGAGAATATCAATGGCTATCCCTCAAGATGGCCATTAGACATGGGCACGACTTGGCGAAATTCTCGTTTCTGTTTCCGTTCCTCGTTTCCGTTACGCAACGGAAACGGTAACGACAATTACTCCGCCATAACTCGAACTCGAACCGAAAAAAGAAAAATTGGGTCTGATTTGTTGTTGTCGTTCCTGGCATCGCAGCGATTGCGCAATGCCAAGCGGCACAGAAAAAAAGTTTTAAAAATAAAAAAACCCGATTCCCGGCCAAAAAAGCAGGCAAAAATATTCCTGCCTGAGTGAGGGCACCTACCAGAGGGGTGGTTTTGGGGGGGGGGTCCCCGGCCTCCCCTCCTCTCCTGTCCTGGGCTACTCTGGTGGGGGGCATCTTCGTCATCTCGCCAACTCGCCATGCCATGCAGTGCGGGCGGGGGATCCAAATGGGGCGACGTCCACAATATTTATTTTGAAATCGTGTGGTCCAAAATCACACCAAAGCACCACAGAAACATGCAAAATAGCTATTTTAAAACTGCCTGAATTTTTTCAGTAGCAGCAGTGGGTTTTTCTTGCAACAAAATGTCTCCATTGATTTTTTTTTTTTTTTTAATTTTTTTACACCTGCGCAATGATGGGCTGGCCATGGGAGTGGGCCATGCAAATTTTTGGAGCCATTCCACCAATTGCATGGCCAATTGGCCAGGTTTTGACCGAGACTTCTGGGATGTGCCAGTCGGGCATAAAAAGCCCACTAACCCTAGCCCGAACCCGAACCCGAACCCGAACCCTAATCCATACGCCAGTACACTGTCCTTCTTAGTGGGTCAGAGAGGCACCCAGAGGTGCACCCCAGTAACTCACCCTAACCTTACCCGTAACCCTAAGCCTAGCCCTTGCGCTAACCCTAACCCTAAGCCAGGTCTGTGTACTCGCATTGCACTACACGCAAGTACACTTCCCTTCTTAGTGAGCCACAGGGCACCCATAGGGGTCCTCTCTCACTTTGTTCCTCCCCATCCCCAGCCCAAGTGCACCGTACACCAGTATGCCAGTAGTGAGTCACAGTAGAGGCACCCAAAAGAAAGAGAGGTGCCTCTGCCTGCCACTGCAACTTGGTATGCATATCCAATTGGCTATGCATACCCTTTTGTAGCGGGCCAGAGGAGGCACCCACCCCAGAGAGGTGCCTCCAGGAGCCCGCTTTCCCTTCATAGTGGGCCAGAGGAGGCACCCACCCCATAGAGGTGCCTCCAGGAGCCCGCTTTCCCTTTGTAGCGGGCCAGAGGAGGCACCCACCCCAGAGAGGTGCCTCCAGGAGCCCGCTACCCTACCCCCCTAAACCAGTACTAACGACAGATGAAAAAACAACAAACGAAATGACAAATTTTTGAGAAATTTCACGACAAACGGAAACGAGCCAAAACGGGCCGGCTCCGACACACGACAACTCGAAACGTCATTTTTCCTGGCCGTGCCCATCTCTAATGGCCATTATTATCTCCACAATCCAAGGCTGAGTGTCTCTGAATACTAGCTGCTGAGGAACATGAATGCAAAGGGAGGAGAGGGCTGTTCTTTTTGAGGTTTTGCTAAGCTATATGGCTCCCTCAACTCACCCACTTCAGAATTTCCCTCCACCTGCAGATTGCTTAGTTTCCCACTCCTTCCATCTAAGCACACCCACTTCTACATGTAAAAACATGCAGCTCCTTCCTCCTCCTCTTTCTTGCTGTCTTCTACTGATCTTTGTCTACCAGTCCTCTATGAGTGCTGCCCCCTCAGAACAGTTGACATGTGTGCATTCAGACTAGCAAGACCAGACCAATCCTTTTCTAATGAGCAGGAAAGCATCAAAAGATGTCAGTGTCAGCACACACTGGACGCAGGACAGACAGGTCAGGTGGTGGACAGTATGATGGCCATTTACACAACACCAAAAAGGGTGATAGGGGGGAAAAGATAACACTGATTTGCATAGTACTGCATAACCTAATTGGCATGCAGAGCTGGAAAAAAATGAAAACAATTTTAAATACTTTAAGCAGAATTACACTACATCTCATTCAGTTGGTTACTAGTCAATGTATATGTCTTTTCTTGAATTCCTTCAAGTCTAGAATGGTGTCATCAAGGTTTCCCTGAGCTGTATGGTTCCTTCTTATGAAGGAGATATTCCTTCAAATGAAGGATGTCTTCCAAAGGAGGTTGGTCCTTTGACAGTTCATGAAATGGACTGTCCTCTCTACAACAGGACATATAGTCACCCTCATGGTTTGTGACTTGGCATCATCAACATTAGCACTTTGACCATCACAGGGAGTGGAAAACCTTGGGCTTCCATGGCAGGTTTTGTATGCTTTCTGATTACTAGCTTGGTGTACAGATATTTCTGCAGATTTCTTATGCACAAGCCTCTCCTAGATTATGTATGTGTATGCTTGTGTAAATCCTTTGACTCATCCTTCAGCAAGCTTTATTGGACACACTGACTTTGGTGATACATAAAACTTTACAATAGGCAGGTATTATTTTCTACTACAGGACAAATTTATTCTGTAGTACATCTTGAATTCCAAGACATTTCCCTCTTACAATAGACACAGAAGAGTTACTATGGCAACCTGCTGTGAATATACTCAGAAAAATAGTATGCTGAGAATGTCATACAAGCAAAAAGGTATGCAAACTTGGTTTCGAAAAGTATATATTACATTTCCTAAATTACATTTAAAATGACACAATAGGAATGAAATTAAATGAAAGATTACAATTGTTGCTCGACACTTTTATTTAAGATATTGTTTTAAATGTCTCCCTTGTGCACAGAGATGTTAGCAGCACATCTGAAGCAAAAAATAAATAAATAGTTCAGCAAAATGAGCCATAACACTCGGCTGTACTCGCTGAGGAGATAGAAACAAATTCAGCCTAAGTTTTCAGGCCCATTTTGGAGATGCAGATGTGCTATGCTCACATTTCAGGGTTTTTTATGTGAGATTAGACCCACCTTTACCTCGTCAACACTCACTTGGCCAGCAGATTCAGTCTGACCTTGTCCAAGGTTGGAAAAGATCTTTATTGAATTTACCCCATGAGGGAAATTGTTGTTTAATTTTATTCTAGAAGAGCTTCTCAGAACACATGAACATCTTCATATTTAGGGAGGAGGCAAAATTTGCCCTTATTTCCATCAATGTACGGTACTGGACCTATCTCATGGGCTAATCATAAACCAGATGTAGCATTTGTTAATCAAGCCCTACTTTTATGGCACAAGGGTCCATTGGACAGAAGGCCTGTGGATACATGGACTCAACTGGTCTCCAGATATATGGCCTATGGAATGGACTGCTGATCTATAGAATGTTCTGCCTATGGAATGACATCAAGAAAACCTCTATTTGCTTCATACATAGCACAAACATTTCTCTTAGCCAGAAGGGCTGAAGATTCATTCCAGCCTGGACTTTTACATGATGGAATCAAAGGAAAAACACTGATACATTATTGTTGTGCCAACAAGGCAGATAATGAAAGAGTAGTTGAAATGACAGACAATGGAAGAGTATGGAATGGCTACAAGGATGAATACTCTCAGTGGCTTCAGGTTCAGACTGTAGCCTGATAAGATGTTCTGGTCGCATTATGTGCCTCAGAACAAAGGGATGCTTGACTTTGTGGGAATAAAGAAAAGTACTGCAAGGCACTTTGTCTCCCTGCTTCCCATCTACCAACATAGAGAACTGAGTTTTGACTGCTCTGGGATAGAGATGGGCACGAAACAAAAAAATGACATTTCGTTTGTCGTTTGTCATTTGGAGGGTCCATTTCGGTTCATTTCTGTTTTTCGTGAATTTTTGCAAAAAATTCATTTTCGTTTTCGTTCATTTTGTTACAGTTTTGTTACCATTTATTTCAATTTTTTGTGTTTTTTTTAGCATTTAAAGCAGTTCACTGTATTGCAGTAACGAAAACGAAACACACGACAAAATTTCCGGTGTTTCTGTTTGTTTTGTTTTGTTTTGGAGACAAAATTCGTTTGTCGTTTCATTGCGTAACGAAATGAAAAAACGAAAATGGAAACAAAAAATTGTTCGTTTCGTGCCCATCTTTACTCTGGGAGCTTTAGACTTTTACTTGGTTTTGAGAGAAACATAAGTTTTTATGATGGGTTAGAGACTAATCCTTCTGGGAGATTCTATAATTCCCATATTGTTTCCCACACACACACACACACACACACTAGATTTTTCCTTCTAGTTTTTCCATCTGGATTCTCCTGTATCAGGTCCGTGCACATTGCCCTGAATCTTTAGAAACCTGTTCCTTGGGACAGGTAGCTATACGTCTTTCTATCTCAATCATTAGGTCAAACAGTGGGAATAGAGTGAGCTTCAACTAGAGGGCTGGTGGACAATTAGGGGCAAATATAATGCTTTGCACCCCCAGACCCAAAATAAACAAGCAACACATCATATTGGTTTAAAATTGGACCACAAGTTTATTAAATAATTTAATCAACAGTCCATAAATTAAATGGGGGGGCTGCTGTAGTGCAAGTAAACTGTGGCCTGATTTGTCCTTGACCTTCAGGCTCTTACAATTTTAAGTGAATTCCTACTTGGAAATGTGCTGTTAACTTTATTGAGCAGATTTCCATATTCTGTGGGACGAACTCCCAAAGGCAGCCTTTAGTTAATTTACCACAACCTATTATTACTGCTAAACTATGAATCCCTAACCAGTTAAAGTTGTATCAAAGGCTGCTGAGCTCCCTTTAATGGAACCATCCAATCAGCAAACCTACCTGCTAGTTGCGACCAATGGAGAACACTACTAGCCAAGTAGTGAGAATGGGATGGGCGAAAACTCACTGTCATACAACAGCCAATCAGTATAATGATCAAAAATTCCCATCTGGCCCTGAAGCGACCAGCTGCCAATTGGGGTGGGCAGCTGGGGTGCTGCAAAAAAAAGCGGCAAAGAGGAAGAAGCAATGGCGGGCAACCTTCTTAAAGGCTCATCCAAGCTCGCAAAAAGCCTGCAATCACATGGGTTGTTCCTCTTGCTGCCTGCTCAGATCGAATGCTGCAAAATGTCCCCTTCCAGGACCTTCAGCTCCGAGGATCCGCCCTTATAATGACTAACTGTGGTTAATTCTGCATAACTGTAATTTCATCCGATACTCAAATACAGGTTTTTCTCCTTTGCACTTTTCATTGTATTATTGCATTGTACTGCGCTAGAAATTCAATGATTTTCTTTTGATTTCTTTTATATTGTGTGTTTATTTCATGAATCATATTCCCTGTTTATCTGATATGATTTAAATCACAAGTGGCCTAGTATCATTTCTGGTTATGCCTTCCTACCCACTTAGGTAGAAAAAAAAGGGCTTCACTTTCACTGTTGTCTTTTACAGAGTCAGAATTCATTACCACAACAGAAGCATGTGGAGAATTGCAGTGCCTAAAGAAACTACAAAAGGATTCTGGAATATATGAAGAGCTGTGTCAGACTGTCACAGAGTGAGAATATGATTGCATGTACCAAACACATTGGTGTGGTGTACAATTGTTGTGTCACTTGACCAAGAAAGTGACCGCCAACTGATATACTTTCCCACTGCAGAGATTACAGAAGATATGCTGCCAAAGCCTCTACCAAGGGTTTGGGGATAATAGCAATCATGCATGCACTACACTGGGTACAAGTGCCAGGTGGTTTTGCAGTCCAATGTGATCATCCTTTGCCATTACCTTGATTGGTAAAGTTTTGTTAATAGCCTCCTCTTTCTGACTGAGCTCCAACCATCAAGTATGCATGCTGGAGACCCCATTCATATTTCTAGTTGTAGATAACTGCAATCAATTATACTTTAAATGCTTCCAGGGTGATTTTTTTACTGTACATAAGGGCTAGTTTGAATGCAAATCAAAGATGATTTTATTATTTATTTATTTATTTATTTAAATACTTGTATCCCGCTCCATCTTCCCAACGGGAACTCTGGGCGGCTAACAACGCAAAAGCTAAAAGCAAAAAAGGCTAAAAGCTGAAGATAACCAGGCCACCAAGCAAGGGCAGCAGAGGACAAGATGGCGGCAAGCGGTGAGGCAAAGAAAAAAAAAACACTAACTAATAAGGGCACCATATGCTTCCTTGAAGAGGAAGGTCTTCAAAGCCCTCTTAAAGGCGGGCAGGGACTCCAGCAGGCGCAGCTCAGGAGGGAGATGGTTCCAGAGCGAGGGCCCCACCACAGAGAAGGCGCGGTTCCGCGTACGCGTTTTCCGCGCCTCTCTGGGTGTGGCCACTCTCAAGGAGCGGGCCTGCGATGATCTCATGGGTCTGGATCCGGATGCCCTCAGGGAGATGCGCTCCGCCAGGTATCCTGGTCCCAAGCCGTGGAGGGCCTTGAAAACCAAGACCAGGACCTTGAACCTGATCCGGAAGACAACGGGAAGCCAATGCAGGCGGACCAGGACTGGGGTGATGTGCTCGAATCTACGAGCACCCACCACCAGCCTGGCCGCCGCATTTTGCACCCGCTGTAACCTCCGGACCAGGGTCAAGGGCAACCCCACGTAGAGGGCATTGCAATAGTCGATCCTCGAGATCACCAGGGCCTGCACGACTGTCCTCAGGGAGGACTCGTCAAGGTACTGACGGATCTGGGCGATCCTGCGGAGATGGAAAAAGCGGCCCTGGAAACGGCCATCACCTGGGCTTCCAGGGAGAGGGCCGAATCCAGGACCACGCCCAGATTCCTGGCCCTGTCTGTAGGCTGGAGGGAAGTACCCCCCAGTCTAGGGAGGGGGCCATAGTACCGAGGCGAAGGCGCCCCAAAGAACAGAACCTCCGTCTTCTCCGGATTAAGCTTGAGTCGGTTATCTCTGGTCCATTCCAGAACGGCCTCCAGGCACAGATCGAGGGAGCGAACCGCCTCCTCTGCAGACGTAGAAAAGGAGATATAGAGCTGCGTGTCATCAGCGTACTGATGACAGCGAACTCCATATCTCCTGATGACCTCCCCCAGTGGCCTCATATAAACATTGAACAGCACGGGGGAGATTGCCGACCCCTGGGGCACCCCACAAGGGAGAGCCCAAGGAGCCGACAAGACATCCCCCAGCTGTACCCTCTGGGTCCGGCCGCCAAGGAAGGAACGGAGCCAGGCCAAGGCCTGACCACCAATTCCCGCCGCCTCAGCGAGCCGGGCCAGAAGGTTACCGTGGTCGACGGTATCAAAGGCTGCTGAGAGATCAAGGAGGACGAGCAGGGAGGAACACCCCCTGTCGGCCTCCCTGAGGAGGTCATCCTGCAGAGCGACCAGGGCGGTCTCGGTTCCGCGAAGAGGCCTGAATCCAGACTGGAAGGGGTCCAGGATATGGTTTAACTCCAGGTATGACTGGAGCCGGACAGCAGCCACCCCCTCAACAACCTTGCCCAGGAAGGGAACAATGGCGATCGGACGGAAGTTGGAGAGATCGTCCGTCGCCAAGCCAGGTTTCTTAAGAATGGGTTTTACCACGGTCTCCTTCAGGCGGGAAGGGAAACAACCCTCCCGAAAGGAGGCCGTGGCGATGGAAGAAAACCACTCTGGCATGTTCCCTTCGGCAGATTTTATAAGCCAAGCTGGGCAAGGGTCAAAGGGAGTGGCCGCCGGCCGGCAACGAGCCATAGCTCTGGAGGCCTCCGCTGAAGAGACCGGCCCGAACTCGTCCAGGAGGGGAGAACGGAGGGGTGAGGCACTGGAAGACCCAAAGGATGGACTAGAGCAACTGGGGGGCAAGTCGGAACGGATGGCCTCAATTTTTGATCTAAAATGGGCTGCAAATTGCTCACTAGTGAAATCACTAGGAGGAGGCCGCAGCTGACTGGGATTGGAGAGGTCCCGAACCACCCGGAATAACTCCGCCTGGCGGCTCGAGGCCTCCCCAATTCTCAGGGAGGCATAAGATCTTCTAGCGTCCCTGATCGCGCGAAGATAGCGGCCAGTCAGCTGTTTAAGGGCAGCCCTATTCACTTCCGTCCGATTCGCCCTCCATATGACCTCCAGTCTCCTACGTTCTTGCTTCATCGACCGCAGCTCCTCCGTGAACCACGGGGAGGAGCGGCCTCGACATCGTAGGAGACGCTTAGGGGCGATCCGGTCTACCGCCCCGGCGGCACCAACATACAACCTTTCCACCAGGGCATCAACCGGATCGTCTGCCAGACCGCCAGAAAGCTCCCCGAAGGCCTCCATAAACCTTGTAGGGTCCAGGAGCCTACGGGGGCGAGCCCAGGTGTAAGAAGGGCGCTCCCCGCGGGGGGGGGGGGGCGATCGACAGGGAAAATTTTAGCAGGTAATGGTCCGACCATGACACGGGCAGGGGCAAAATGTCCCCAACCCCCAGACACGAATCCGGCGACATGGAGGAAAAAACCAGGTCTAGGGTGTGGCCAGCTCTATGGGTGGGGCATAAAACATGCTGAGATAAGTTCATGGAAGCCATGGATTCCATGAATTCCAGAGCCGCACCAGAGAGTTCCACCTCGGCATGCAAGTTGAGGTCCCCAACCACCAAAAGGCGGGGCGACCTCAACAAAGCAGCCGAGATGAACTCGGCGATCTCTGGTAGGGATTGTGCTGGGTTGCGGGGAGCACGGTACACCAGCACAATGCCAAACTTATCTCGCTGACCCACAGATAGATGGAGGCATTCCACCCCAGAAACACACCATCGTCGCGGACCTGCTAACGTGAAGGGATTCCCTGAAAACGATGGCCACCCCACCCCCCCTACCCTCCAATCTGCCTGCCCACTGAACCTGAAACCCGGGTGGGCACAGGAGAGAGAGGGAAGCCCCGCCCTCCGCGCCCACCCAGGTCTCGGTAATACACGCCAGGTCGGCGCGCTCATCCAGGATAGAATCGAGGATGAGCGGGGTCTTATTGTGCACCGACCTGGCGTTAATCAGCAGGCAGGTCAGATCGGAGGCGCTGGCGGGATGGCACCCAGGTAGATGGCGGTGGACGATGGGATCAGAACGGGGGACAGGCCTAGATGCCGGACCCTAGTTCTTCTTACCCGACCGATCCCACCGTCCAGAGCGTACCTCCCACGGCCAGACACCACTGAGATGAGAGTCCCTGCCGACATGGTGGCCTAAAGGAAAAGGGGAGAAAAAAAAAGGGAACAAAAGAACAAAAAAGGCTAATACAATTGACAATAACAAAGCACAAAAACAGTGCAGCTACAACTGAGTAAAAATACAAAACAGAAACTATAAAAATAGAAGAAGGGGTAAAAGCAAATAATAATAATAATAATAATAATAATAATAATAATAATAATAATAATAATAATAATAATAATAATAATAATAATAATAATAATAATAATAATAATAATAAAAAAGAAAAAACAAATAATAAAGTAATTACCAACAAAGCAACTAAATGAACAATACATAACATAATGGGCAAAGCGCCAGGAGAAGATGTAAAACACCTGGGAGGGGGGGGAAGAGAGAGGCCAGGTGATCTTGGCTCAGAAGGTTAATTACAAGGTCACTGCAGCTAGGTGGAAGATCAGGCATGTAACGATGGCAAGACATGCCAGATCAGACTGCACGAAATTAAGATGACACCCAAGGTCCAAGTTCGAACTTCGGAGACCCCCGACAGAAAGTTCATCCTCCATCATACCCCAACTCCACCGTTGGACAAGCACTCCAAGTCCCAGTCCTTCAGCCCTCCACAGGAGGGAATGGCGCCAGCAGTCAACACAATCTGCCACCCGGGAACCACCAGCCGCCAGGAATAGCAAGGAGGATGACCGCCAAGTGCCCCCAAGGGAGATGAAAGGCAGCCACCGGCGGCCGGCATGCCGCCCGAGTCACCGGGAGTGCGTACTGCACGCCGGCGACTGAGCTGCCGCCCGAGAGCCTCCGGCGAAGGGAAAAGGCAAGAAGGGAAAGGAACCACCTCGGTCCTCTGGGCGGGACGATGGAAGACGGGCGCCGGCAGCGACATGCCGCCCAGGTCTCCAGAGGGCGAGCGGTGCGCCGGCGGCCGAGCTGCCACCCGAGAGCCAGAGGCAGGAGGAGGGACAGGGAAAGAAAAGAGCCACCTAGGACCTCCGGGCGGGGCGATGGAAGGCGGGCGCCAGCGGCCGACAAGCCGCCCGAGTCCCCAGGTGCGCCGGCGGCCGAGCCGAGAACCAGAGGCAAGAGGAAAGGCAGGGAAGAGAAAGGAGCCTCCTAGGTCCTTCGGGCGGGGCGATGGAAGGCAGGCACCGGCGGCCGACATGCCGCCCGAATCCCCAGAGGGCGAGCGGTACGCCGGCGGCCGAACTGCCGCCCGAGGTCCAGAGGCAAGAGAAGAGACGGGGAGAAGAGAACAGCTTCCTAGGTCCTCCGGGCGGGGCGATGAAAGGAAGGCACCGGCGGCCGACATGCCGCCCGAGTCCCCCGAGGACTCGCCAGATGAAAAGCCAGGGCGCAAATGGCCACAGGTAGAAGATGGGTGAGGCAGCCCCGGGGATGGAAAGCGACCCATCCCGGCAAGTATCAGCTCTCGTCCCAGTTCTAACCCATGGGGAGAACCCGAAATGGCGGTCGCCGTCTTGATCCTCGAGTCTTCCAGACCGTCGAGGACGGACCGGCCGCTCACCCGGGTCTCCCCACAAGGGCGGGCTAGCCAGGGATGGGGCTAGCCTGGGCTTATCCTTCCATGTTTCTATGATGTTGCTGCTGTCTTCTTTCTCCTTCTTTTGTCATACTCAACTAACTAAAAGGAATAACCAAATTCCTAGATTTTTAAAATAAATTGCCCCAAACGAGGTCCTATTCTTAATGCTACTATGACCCATCACACAGAATGTCCCTCATTACTGTAAGCCGCCTTGGGTCCTTTTCCAAAGAGAAAGGAGGGGTAAAAACACTCTAAAATAAATAAATAAAATAAATATATGCACTCAGTTGCACTGAGGCCAGCAGCTAACTTGATGAAAAGGAAAGCACAAAAACACCCTTCAATTCTCCCTGTGTCCAGAAAATGAAAAGCAAAGCAAATTCCCTCTATTCTCCAGCATGCTGCTGTTACAAAATGGCCACTGATGACACAAAGAGATGAATATCATGTTGGGACTCTCTGACTGGGGCTTCTTTGGGCTTCCAGGTTCAGTTAAGAGGGTTCATTTCTTCTTCTAAGGTGAGAACGTTTTTGGGGAAGGGGGAATTTCAACTTTTTAAAATCTCCACCTGCGCTAAAACAATACACAGTGTTTCAGAGAGGTGAGCTTGAATTAAAATGCTACTTTAGGCTCCCTCAGTTTGGATCACTTCAGAAATGGACAGACAATACCTTGGATTGGCTTCTGGATTTGAATAAAGCTAATGGATATTCCTAGTAAGTAGGGTAGGTAGGTGTCCTGTGTATGTATTATTTAAAATTTTGATATTTAGGATAAAAACACAACCATTGATTTTTGCTATTTACATGAACAATATTTTTTCTGTCATTGTGTGTGTGTTTAACTGTCCTTTTAAAAATGCTTGATTAGCAGTTTGTGCCCTCTACGCAGAGTCAACGATGTATATAGATCCTTGGGTGGAAAAAAGGAGCTTTGGTAGTAAAGAATCCTAACAATTTAGAAATGCATGGCTAGCTTCCTTATTGTTCTTAATTGGTGGCTTTATATACAGCAGTAGAAACCAATTTAAACAATACTTTCTTTTTATGGCCTGTGCATATGTAGGTTGATTGGAATGCTTCCAACATATTGGAATGAAAAAAATGTCTTTGTTACACTTGCAACTTCCAGTTTGTTTTAACAAAGCCAACTGCAATCTTGACAAAGCCAACTGCCATCTTGAAATAGATGCCTGTCACTGTTTTTGACTCTGACAAAACAATCCTAGATGTATCTACTCATAAGTAATCCCACATCTGAAGATAGCAGGGTTCATATTTGGAAAACTCAATCCACTCAAAAACAAATGTAGGAATGAAGCCTAAAATGTATACATTACTGCCAGATTATTTTCCCACAATAACATTATTTCTTAAGTTTTAGACCAGTTTTGTGAATTGTAATCCATCAAACAGAGCTTTATCCAACACCTTTATCAACTGGGAACTGGTCCGACTCAGTAGCGGCAACTTAACTATGAAATTTCCTTCCATCAGAAGGTGTCAGACACCCATCCTCCTTGGCTTTAGCTAGCTAAATTCTCACCCAGTATTCCTAGATGGGCAATTTGCATCTTTTAGATTATCACAAGAGAGGCCCATCAAGTGCTATACATTCTTTGGGGGGGGGAGGTAAAGCATTCTCATTTGCTCCAATGGGAAAAGACCTACTTCCCATGCAGCTGGAGTTGAATTGGTTGGGTTGTAGAATGTGTGTGTCTACCATTCTTATTATTGTTTGTTTGTTTAAAATATTTTAAAACTTGCCATGCTCCTTAAAAGGGACCAAACGCAGTTTACAACAATTAAAATACAGTATTGAAGCTAATAAGAGTGACTATACAATATCCAAAGGATCAATGAATGAATACCATACTAAAAATCATAAGGAACCCCAAAACACATTCAATGCAGCAATTTAAAACAATCCAATTTTTAAAAGCCCACAACGCAGCCATTCATTCAGGGAAACCTTGCTTGAAGAGAATGGTTTGCTGCTTGTGGAAGGACAGCCTATACTCCTATGGCAGTGAGTTCCGGAGTCTTGGAGCACAACAGTGAAGGCACTCTCCTGTGCCCCCACCAAATGAACCTGTTAAGGAATCAAGAAGGCCTAAGGCAAACCAGATCACATTTTGCAGGGATGGCAATGATAGCTTCCCTTCGCCTCATTGAAGCCATGGTTGCCATCTTGGAAAAAGGCAGCTTGGTTTCCCGTAGCCTTTACAGGAAACCGGGCAGCCATCTTTTCCAAAATAGCTGCTGTGAGAATGACAGTGGCACAGACATGGGGGCTGCTGCACTAAAGGTAGGGAGAAGGGGTGTTCTAGAGGCAGTGAAAGTCTCTCTCTCTCTCTCTCACACACACTCTCTCTCTCTCTCTCTCTCTCTGTTTTCATGGACTGTAAAAAAAAAATCTAAATCCACGAACTGATGAACCAACTTGTCAGTTTTTTGGTCCATGGATGAGGGATTCATGGTTCTTGATTCATGGTTCATCAACCTTGAGAAACCACGAATAATGACGAATCATCACTTTGCTGGTTCATCCCCATCTCTAGTTAGAATAAGCATTTGGATTTCTCTCCCAAAACAGATCAACAGCCAGTGGAGCTGCTATAATGGGGTGTGTGTATGTGATCCCTGTGTTCATCCACAATTATCAATCTGGCTGCTGCATTTTGTGCCCACTGAAGTTTCCTGGCACATTCCATAGGCAGCCCCACCTTGAGACCTTTCAGTAATCCAGCCTGGAAGTAACTAAGCCATGTGTCACCATGGCCAAATCAGACCCTCTACAGTCATAATGACATCATAATTTTGTAGCTGTTTGCTGGGAACTGCAGTAAATTTAAATAATACTAATAAATAAAAACAGGAGAGCAAACAATTTTCCTTTCTCCCACATTCATTTTTAAAAAAATGTAAAATGGGGAAGGCTTTAGGGTTTACAAAGGTTAGGAAGGTACTCAGGGCCACAGTTGGAGCCCCGGGGAGGGCATCCCGCTCACATCCCACACGTTGCTGACCCACGAACTTTACAAACTGCGGAGGATGGAGGTGAGTTGTCAAGCCCCTGGCAAGCTGTAACACATGGCTGGTGGGCTGCCTTCAGCTTGATGAGTCACACAAGCTATGTAGGCCTGTTCTAAATGCACAGCAATAATGATGACTAACCAGAGTTTTCCCAAGCAATTAAACTCTAACCTTGAGAGGAAAGCAAGTAGCACAGTAAGCAATTAATCCAAATGGAATCCTACCAGACTGTAAACAAGTAGTAACAGAGGAAAGTTGTTCTTCTTGATAATTTTATTTAAATTGCTTTTCTTGAAGAAAATGTCCCCCAAGACAGTTCACACACAGTAAGACAGTTTAAACATTTTCTTGTGTTCCTGCCTTTACCCAGGAGAACCCATCCTCATCCAAGGCTCTGCCACAGCAGCTCAATAAACATTCAACAGCAATGCCCTACCCCTAACATGTCCTCTTCTGTGCCAGAGCATTTTTCAGACAGTGTGGGGATCTGATAGCTGGGATTCAGCCTAGGAGGCATTTCCATTTCATGAGTGGGAAAGCCCACCTGGTGGTATTCTTCCTACCTAAAACTACATGCTCCAGATTCCAGACTTTAGAATCTAACCCAGCCTGGGTAACCTATTATTTGTCTTTAATTTTTCTCAGCTTGTTTATTCCTGACTTGCCACTGCCTGCCCATCTCCACTTATATACTCCTGGTTACTGGGCTAATTCTGCTTACTTTTCATTACTCAGCTTGTATACCCTTAATTCCTGTTTGCCTTCCATTTCCAGTTACCCACTCTTGTTTTCCCTTTACCTATTCTTGTCTCCTTGTCTATTCCTCATTAATAGAGATGGGCACGACTTAGCGGTATTCCCGTTTCCGTTTCCGTTACTCGGTTCCGTTACTCTACGGAAACGGTAACGGGAATTACTCCGCCAGACTTCGAGCTCGAACCGACGAATGAACAATTTTGGTCTGATTTGTCGTGCTCGTACCTTGCATCGCGCGATCGCGCGATGCCACGCGGCACAGAAAAAAAGTTTTTAAAAGTTTAAAAAACCCGGTTCCCGGCCGAAAAGCAGGCGGAAAAATGCCTGCCGTGCCTCAGGGCACCTACCAGAGGGGTTGTTTCTGGAGGTCCCCGGCCTCCCCCCCCCATCCCCCGTCCTAGTGGGCTGCTCTGTGGGACTCGCCACAGGCTCGCAGCCAGCCAGCAAAAAGCCCAGTCTCGCCGGCCACCGGCCGCCGCAATTAAAGCGCAAGCAAGCGGCACGGACGGCACAGGAAAAAACTTTTAAACTCTCCCCCCACCCATTTCCTGGCCAAAAAAGCAGGCAGAAAAATGCCTGCTTGACTAAGGGCGCAGGGCACCTACCGGAGGGGTGGTTTCTGGAGGGGGTGTCCCGCCTCCCCCCCCCCGTCCTGGGCAGCCGGACTCGAGTCGCCAATCGCCAGGCCATGCGGTGCGGGCGGGGGATCCAAAATGGGGCGGCAAACACAATATTGTTTTTGAAATCGTGGTCCAAAAACACACAAGCACAACAGAAATACACGAAAATTTATAAACTGCCAGATTTTTCACAGTAGCAGTGGGTTTTTTCTTGCAACAAAATGTCTCTCCTCTCCTCCTCTGTCCTCCATTTATTTTATTTATTTTATTTTTTTTACACCTGCGCAATGATGGGCTGGCCGAGTGGCCAACCATGTGGGAGTGGACGACCATGCAAATTTTTGGAGCCATCCCACCAATCGCATGGCCACTTGGCCATGGAGACTTCTGGGATGTGCCAAAAAGCCCCCTAAAACCTGCCCTAGCCCCCCTAACCCTAACCCTAACCCTTGACTCTGTACCCATACGTCACAGACTGTCTTCTTAGTGGGTCAGAGAGGCACCCAGAGGTGCAACCCACTAGCCCACCATAACCTTACCCGTCACTAGCCTAACCCTAGCCGTTGCACTAACCCACCTTAACCCTAAGCCAGATCTACTTGCTTGCATTGCACTACACGCACCAAGTACAATTCCCTTCTGTGTGAGACATGGTGGAGCTTGAGCCTTAGTTAGGCATCTCACTATGGCTCTGGGTTCAGTGCCATCCACTAGTCTTCACAGTCACTGTCTGCACATTCTGTTATGCAATATCCATATGGCTATTGCATAGCATTTTGCAGCAGCAGCAGGTGAGGAGGGGAGACCCCCATGTTGAGGGGTCTCTTGGAGCCTGCTTCCCCTTTCCTAGTGGGTGAGGATAGGAGGCACCCACGGGTGCCTCCAGGAGCCCACTTTCCCTTATAGCGGGACAGAGGAGGCACCCACCCCACAGAGGTGCCTCCAGGAGCCCGCTCCCCCCCCAAAAAACCAGTACTAACGAAAGCGAAAAAAAACAAAAAAACGAACCGACTAATTTTTGTGAATTTTCACAAAAAATGGAGACAACCCGAAACGGAAACAGCCCGACTAACGACAACTCGGAAAAATTTTTTTTCAAGTCGTGCCCATCTCTACTCATTAACTCACCTTCCTCTGTCTCATTAACTCACCTCCATCTGCAAACAGCTAGGACATGGGTTATGGCAATCAATAACTGGACAAGGCATGCTCTGTTCACGAGGCGGTCACGAGGCAACCGTAGCCAACCAGCATATGTAACGTATGTAATGTTTCCCTTGTAACCAATCACTGTGCATACTGTGGAAAAAATGTAAATGATATTTAATAAAACCCAAATGGCAAGAGGCGATGAGGATCATCATCACTCCGTTGGTCAGACAACTAGACTGGAGTCTTCGTTCTTTTATCCGAATCCCACGCAAGACAGTGCAGTTCTACTCCCCTTCTTTAGAAGCCACAGCTCTTGCAAATCTGGAGACAGTTCTGTCTCGAGCAGCTGCAATATTTGCCACCATTCCTGCTGTGGCTTACCTGGGGAGTTTTTTCCCATGTCTTGTGCTGCTGCTCGAGCTCATGGAAGGCTCAATGCCCACCAATGGGAGATGTTTCCTAAGGCTGTGGACCAGTGCTGCCAGGGTTTGTGCATCAAAAAGTCTCAACTGTTGTGATTAGAGATGGGCACGAAACGAACAATTTTTCGTTTCCATTATTCGTTTGTCGTTTCGTTACTTAATGAAACGACAAACGAAAATTGTGATGAAAATGAAATGAAACAAACAAAACCACGAAAATTGTGTTCGTTATGTTTCGTTTCCGTTACTGGCAGCGTGCAATGAAATGAGCTGTTTTAAATGTTAACAAATGCCCTGGACATTCATAAAAATGCAGTGATAATTATTTATACTATTTGATAATACCTACCGGGGGGTTGGGGTCCTTAAAACGTGCATTTATGTCTTTTCTCAGATCGCTGTATTTTTTTTTCCTTTAAGGGGAGTTAGGGGACATCGACCCAAAATGGCTCCCAGATGCCTAATATTGATTTCTTGGGTATTAAAACGCCCTGGACATCCATAAAAATGCAGCAATAATGCAATAATTATTTGAAATTATTACCTACCAGGGGGTAAGGGTCCTTAAAACGTTTGTTTTTGTCTTCTCCCATCGCAATGTATTTTTCTTTTCTTTTTATGGATGACAAAATGGATGTCACCATTCCAGCCACAACATGGAGGCAAGCCATGTGATGGGATCATGTAAATTCTTGGACAACTTCAACCAATAGCATGCCCAGGTGGCAGACTGGGCAGGTCTGGCAGCCACAGAGGGCATAAAAAGCTCTGGCAGCCCCCGTCCTCCTTGCAGTCTCCAGTGGGAGTTAGGGTGGGATTGCTGTCTCTGCGACTCTAGCTTCAGTCCTGCAGCCTCCCTGTGTGCGTGTGTGCGTACCTCTTGGTGAGTACCCTCCCTTGGGCAATGCCCACCGCTGCGTTTGCAGCCTCTCTGCAAACCTAGTCTATACTGTGTCTCTGCCAGCATCATTTTTTTTAGTGTTTTCCCTCTGGTCTAGGGCGTTGGGGTATGCCCACGCACGGAAATGCTTTTAAAAATCGCGCAAAAAGCGGGTAGAAATGAAAAACGAAAAAACGAAAAACAAAAATGAAATTTTTCCAAAAAATTTGCGAAAAATGGAAATGAAATGAAACGGACCTCTCAACGACAAACGACAAACAAAACGCCATTTTTTTATTCGTGCCCATCTCTAGTTGTGATGCTGGTGTTCTGCTCCCTGACTTACTCTAAATGGTACAGTGGGCCCAAGTACACCCACTCACACTCTCCCCAGTGCACTGGCACTGCACAAACAGAATGGCCATGCAATAACCTGCATGCTGAGTCAGTGAGCAATAACACTTGCAGGGAATGGTAGAGATGAGTGCCCAGGTCTTAAAGCTACCTTAAAAAAAACTGTCCTTCTGTAGAGATGGGTACAAAATGCCAAAATGGTGTTTTGTTTTGTTATTCGTTGCCCTGACAACCATTTCGTTTCATTTAATACGAAACGATTTTTTTTTAAAAAAAAATCATTTCTTATTTCATTTGTTTCATTTTTCTTTTTAAACTTTTTGTTTCATTTTTTTCTGGCCGGGTGTGGCTGAGGGACACGTTTTTATTTTTTTGGGGGGGGGGGTATTATTTTAAACACTCCCCGTTGTGGGGCTTTTTTTCTTTTTTCTTTTTCTTACAGCTGAGAAGCACGCTACTGCCTCTGGTTTTTTTTATTTGTTTTATTTTCCCCGCTGGGGAAACTGACTGGCCCGTTCGGGAGGGCCAGAAAGGAAGCGAGCAGGCGAAGGAAAGTGGAAGGGGAAGGGGGAAGGGAGCTGGACCACCCAGCCAGCGAAACAGGGAGCAGAGGGGAAGCCGGCTCGCCGCTGTCCTCTCCTTACCTGAGGCTCACCTCCTCCTCCTCGCCCTTGCCACTGGAGAGATGGGGGTTCCCCCCTCACACACACACACACACACATGTCCGGCCAGGGCGAGGCAGGGCTGGGGGTTAGCACGGGTGGCAACCGACGGCACTTCCCTGAAGCCTGGCTTTCTCACTCTCACTCCTCCCTCACCAGGGTGGCAGCGGTGACAGTGGCAGTGGGAGCAGTAGCAGCAGGAGCAGCAGCAGCTGCCACGGGGGCAGAAGGGCTCCAGGCACCGGTGAGGGAACCCGCATCACGGGAAAGGCGAGAGAGGTGGGAATGCACCGCCGCCACACACAGAGCGAGCAAGAGCGAGAGGGGGGCATGGAGGGAGCCGGGGGAGGCCAAGAGGCATCGGAGTAGTGAGTGAGGGAGATTGGGAGAAGTTTCCAGCCACCTCGAGTGGGCACCTCATCCGCCTCCTCCTCCGTCTCCATGCCTGCCCGCGCCAATGGGATGCTGAGGGCGGACCAAGGAACCCCCCCCCTGTGCAGAAGAAGTTGGGGGGCCCTGGAGCTGCCACCCACCCACCTGGTCCTAGCTTGGGTGGGGGTCTCCGGGGGGATGTGGGTTTTTAATTTTGAATGTTTTTGGTTTTTTATTATTACTTTAAATAGTCCCTGTTGCGGGGCTTTTTCCCTCTTTTTATTTTTACAGCTGAGAAGCACTAGTGCCTCTGTTTTTTTTTTATCCCCCCCCCCCCCCCGGCCTGGCCCAGGAGGAAAAGTACACTAGAATGAAAAACAAAGCAAACAAAATGGAAATTTCCATTTCATTTTGTTTCATTTTTCTTTGATGAGTCCCGTCGTTATTCATTTTGTACCCTAATGAATAACAAAACAAATAAAAAATTCATTTCGTGCCCATCTCTTTCTAGCACTACTAGCTCTGAGATGTGTCTCTGCACCTGGAGAAGCACAGCAGTTTCCTTAGACACCATCTGGTACCTGTCATCAGGCGTCAATCCAACCCACATACGTTTGTTGTCAAGATCTGTAATGAGCCTATGCATCTATTTCAGAAACAGATATAAATATGCTTACATTGAACTGAAACCTCACCCTGTCTATTGCATCCACAAACAGACACACACACACCACAGACATTTCTTCTTCAGACAGCTCATAACTGGAAAAGACAAGCACTATCCCTCCCCCCACAGGTGAAGAACTGAGTGAAGCTGATCATAATGTATACAATGCTCATGTCTGGTAAAGTCTAGAAGCTACGTATGACAGGTATTCTTGCTATGAACTTTTTTCAAGCCCTAACCCATTTTGGCATCTGCTGCTACAGTAACCTACAGGAGAACTTAAAACAGAAATTACTGTGGCCAGGTCATTCTTAATCAAGGAAGGCCCAGAAAAAGCTGGGCACTGTTGACCACTGCTGCCACCTGACAATACACAAGTAGTGCTGGAGTATAGGAGATCCCCAAAAGTCTTGCAAAGGGAGTGCTGCCTATCCAGAAGAGATTATTTTCTCCCCTGCCAAACCCAAGTAATGCTTGTGTATTGGTCAAATCTACCATTTCAGAAACACATGCAATGGGAAAACCAAACAAGATCTCCAGTGTAGGGGACTCAAATTGTGGGACCTGATGTCATAAGAACATAAGAATAGCCTTGCTGCAACACGTCACAGCCCATCCAGTCCAGCATTCTGTCTCACACAGTGGCTCACCATTTGCTTCAGGGTATTCCCAAGCAGATGTCTTCACCTGTTTATGATTCCCTGCAAATGGTATTGAAAGATATCCTGCCTATCTCTCCAACATTGAGGTTATCCTTAGGCATCCATAATGATAGCCATTGATACACTTGTTCTCCATGAATTTGTCCAATCCTTTCTTAAAGCTTTTGAGGCTGACAGCTGTCACCACTTCTTCTGGCAGGGAGTTTCACTGGCCAGTGATCCTCTGGGTGAAAAAGCACTTTCTCTTATTTGTTTGTTTGAGATCTAGCACCCAAAAGTTTCATGGAGTGCCCCCTAGTTCCAGTGTTGTGTGATAGGGAAAACAGTTTTCCCTTATCTACCATATCATGTATGATTTTATAAACTTCAATCAGGTCACCTCTTAGGCCAGTATTGGCGAACCTATGGCACGGATGCCAAAGGTGGCACTCAAAGCCCTTTCTGTGGGCACCCGACATCGCCCCTTCACAGCCACCTGTATTCAGGTTAAATTGCTGTATTGGCACTTTGCAAAAAATAAGTGGGTTATGAATCTCAGTTTGGGCACTCGGTCTCTAAAAGTTTTGCCATCACTGTCTCAGGCACTGTCGTTCAAGAGTGAAGAGGCCCAGACGTTGCATCCTTGGATGGTAAGGAAGGTGTTTCAGTCCCCCAATCGTTCTGGTTGCCTTCCTCCACACTTTTTCTATTTCCATAATATCCTTCTGGAGGTATGGTGACCAGAACTGTGCACAATACTATACTCCAGATGGAGCCTCACCATAGATTTATAAAGAGGCAAAACAACACTTGCTGACTTATTTTCTATACCCTTCCTAATGATCCCCAGCATTGAGTTTGCTTTTTTCACTGCTGCGGCACACTGGGTTGACACCTTCATTGAGCTGTCCACCAGGACATGACCAAGGTCTCTTCCTGGTTTGTTGCAGAGATTTCAGACCACATCAGTTTATAAATATAAATGGTTTTTTGCCCCAACGTACATCACTCTGCACTTGCTAATGTTGAAGCTCATTTGCCAGTGGTTTCCCCACTCCCCCAGTGTCAAGTTGGACTTAAGTCACATGAACAACTGAACTAGTTGTTGTTTTTAAGCAACTCAGATTCAACCTGTAACTCAGAACCTACCCACCCACCCATTTCCTTTTTTCTGAGGAAAAAGGCTTGTTTTTTTTAATAGGGATTCAGACTTGAGTTTTTGGGTTCAGGCAGTGATACCAGACTTGATCTTGGTAACCAAGACTTCGACTCAGAACTTGGACCCCAAAACTTATCAACTTGCCTGAAGACCTATCTGTTAAGTGAATTAAAAGAGAGATTTACAAAAACTCCTATGTCTTTGACCACCACCGTTTCTTTCTTATTAATTGTGATGTCCAGCTGCATCAGAGTGTGATGGGACTGTCCATGCAGTCCTGGATTTGGCTGTGGAATGTCACTACCATTTGTAAAGAAAACCGCCCTTTCCTAGCTCAGCATTTTGTCCCATACAAATGCAAGGCTGAAAGAAAAAAGACACACAGACTTCTTTAAAGCCAACAAATCTCTGGCCTTCATACTCAAGGATGATCACTCAGACTTATGTGTGCTGTTCATGACACTGTGTCACTTTCATATTTGTTTAAAATGTCTGTCAGTATCATTCCACAATGAAGCAAATACATTTCACTCATTTTGAAGATGAATTGTATACTATCTAAAGAAAATTATATTTCCAGATGCAACATGTGCTGGACAAATTTCAATAGCATACTTTTAATGAAATTAATTTTGCATATCAGCAATTAATTCTAAGATGTGATGAAACATGAACCCTGGATTTTTATAGACTTGAAGCACTTCAATAATTAATTTAATGGAATCCTGTGAAACGTTCAGATGCTGTAAATGCACAGAAAAGTATGCAGTGAGACTTGTTTGGAGCTAAAGAAGCCAAAACCTCTTTGTTTTGTTTAGACTGTCTTTTTATTTATTATTTATTTATTTATTTATTCAACTTATATGCCGCCCACTACCCAAAGGTCTCTGGGATAGTGCCTTCTTGAAAACAAGCTATCTATATCCCCAATGGGCTTACTAGAGCAGTTAAATATAAATATTTTAGGTAAATAAATTAGGGCAGTTTCCATCTGTTTAGGATATGCAGAGCTACTACTGTAAACCACTGAAAGCTATCTAACAATGATGTTCAAAATCAAATACATAATTTAAGAGCTTCATTGATCTATGCAGATTCTCATAGGGTATGAACAGTCATCAGCTAGAGACTACAGGGGAAAAACAATGGGAGTTTCAGCCATTTGCTTCTGTGAAACACATCTTATGATCTCCAGACCCCTAAAAGAAAATCAGACAAATCTGGTCATGATCACACCTTATCATAAATTGACAATACCAATGGTAATACTAATCTATTAATATAGATCTGATTTTTTTTCTGAGTAAATTGATGGAAAACATTGTTACAGGCAGACATTAGGAATACAGATTAACAAGATATGTTGAGAAAGAATCAACATGGCAACTGCTACAGGTTCTGCCTCACCAATCAATTAAAGTGTCAACAAGCATAGATAAATAGAGGCAATCTAGTAGATAATCACACTGCTTGTGTTTTTTTTCACAAAAAAGCTTTTGACAGAGTACATCTCTTAACAGTTTATAAGGAATTTTAGCAGTTGTGGGATTAAAGGACAGCTTCAATTTGTGTATTGACAATTTATTAAATACCAGGATTGGCAGTACTCACAGTGAAGGTAAATAAGAAGGGAGATCCTCCAAGGAGAGCTTTATTTAACATGTCCATATCGGATCTAAAGTTGAGTTGAGCATGATGCAAAATTATTCAAAAAATTTAAAATTTGGGGAAGTTAAGAAATGATATAAGAGGATTCCAAATAATGCCTGTTTTAAGTAATGAATACTGAGGCCTGAGTCTACATATACAATGAATGATATCTGAAAACCCACAATAACAAGATCGTGGTGGATAACTCCGTGTAAATGCCAACCCAAGTGGGGCATTCAATCTTCAAGATGTGCCAGTTTCATCACTGAAGTTCTTGTAAACATTCCTGCTACTGGGCTTGCCTTGATTATAATGAGATAATACAAGCCTTTCTGTGTTTTTCTGCACCTTGCTCAAATGCTGGTTATTTCTATTGTGTTGTGTTATGGCGGGCACGACATTTGATGCTATAGTGCTTTTCCAGGAAAACATTTCTACAGTCTCAACTTCCTGCTTGGCATTTTCCAGTTCGAAATAACTGAATAACAGGAAGAAGAAAAATTCTAAAGAAGTCCTGTAGGATTTCCTTGGGGAGGTGGGTCTCTAGAATTCCAGTAAGCCCTGTGTATTTGCATAATAACTGAGAATGAATCTGGAGAAAGTTATTTTCCTTTTTTAGTATAGCCTTATAGCAAACCCAGATGCATGCCCAGAGTCAAATTCTTTATTCTAAAGCATCAGTTCAAAATTTCCTGGCTATTAACTGAAAATAAATTCCCTTTAGCTTGAATCAGACCAGAGATCTACATACTCAGCGTACAACCACTATTTCAAAACATTAATGTATCATCATCATAGTCTTTGTTGTTGCCATCATTGTGTTTATTTTATGCCATTTTTCTGTACAGCGTTTGTGTTCTGAAATCAGGTTGTCCTGATGGACAATCTAGCTAGGATTTTACACCCGATCTTATGTGCTATTTTTAGGTGTGTTACTCTTCTATCCTGTCCCCCCCCCCCTTTTTTTTTTGAAGAAATATGAGTGTCATATGTCAAGTTCTATATTGTGGGGCTATATCAGAGTTCCTTCATATCACATGCCAAAAATGATGGGATGACCTAATCAACTGGAGAGTAATACAAAACGTAAGCTAAGTGTTGATGGAAAACATGTGTCTTCTGCGGGCCTTCTGGCATCTGGACTGCATATTTTCCTTCGGTTCTGCTGTGTAACATTCATTTATCTGCAGAAAGTTGCACATAAGGAGATAAAGGCAAGCAGTATTAATATCAGCTCAAGAATTGTGCAATTTAATTTGCATGGCATACTATTTGCATAGTATGGTTGTGACACCCTACTGGAATGTAATGAGGCGGGTAAAAGCTATGTGGGCTACAACTTGATTTGACTCTTAAATTTGCAAGCTTTAACAATCTGAAACCATGAAAGGGGGATGGTTGACTCTTAAATGAATGGAAAAATGGATTTGCCTCTCTGGACATAACCCTACCTAGGCTAGGCCTCCTGGCCAGTACCTAGATTCAACTCCAGATATAATATGTCTCTCCCTTGAACAGATCACTCTATACTGTATACCTGACAGGGTTTTCAACTTATCCCAGTTTATCCCTGGTTTCTGCAGATAAAGGCTAAAATCCAATAGCTGGTAGCAACTAAAATGGACCCATTGAATCAATGGAATTTACACAGAGCCTGCTCAAATCCTCAGTGATTCAATTAATCTACTCTAGTTGCAGCTACTGGATTTGAGCCAGCATTTGCTTCTTTCTCCTCTTCCTGTTTCATTGATAAAGTGATAACATTCAATTTTTTAAAATATTAAAACAACACAAAAGACAGCCAAAAAATACATACATATATCAGTGCTCCCCACCCCCTGAGACCACCTGGAGATCTTCTTGTGTCATCATCTTCTTTCTCTTCTTCTTTTTTTTTCCCAAGTCTTTACAGTCCTCTTTTCCAGATATGTATAAAGCAAAGCAAAAAGCAAAGTGTTCTGCTTATATACCACCCATACCACTACAAGCAGTCTCTGGGTGGTTTACAATTTTGATTACAGTGTGCAGGCTACACATTGCCACCCCAGCAAGCTCGGTACTCATTTTACCGACCTCGGAAGGATGGAAGGCTGAGTGAACCTTGAGCCTGCTACCGGGGATTGAACCCAGGTCGTGAGCACAGTTTTACCTGCAGTACAGGCATTTAACCACTGCGCCACGAGGAATAAAGAATAAAGTCATTATTAAGTTATTTCCCTTTTACTTTTATTAAAACATATTCAATACATTTCTCCCATATATTGTAAAAAAATCTTTCTTGATTTCCCCTCTCTTAACCTTTAAATTACAAGACAATTTATCATTTATAGCAATATTCCATATTTCATTATACCATTCCTCCTTCTTAAATTGTTGTTTCGATTTCCAATTTCTTGCTATTACTAGTCTTGCTGCTGTCAGTAGATTAGAGATTAGTTCTTTAGTCTTATTATCATAAGTGACCTTAACATATACTGATAACAATGCACTTTCTGGGTTACAATCTATATTGGGAGTTGAGTCATGGCTACTGGACTTCTTTTTTGAGAGATAGAAACGTTTCGCTGTTTGTTGAAGCTGTTTGGATGAACAGCGAAATGTTTCTATCTCTCAAAAAAGAAGTCCAGTAGCCATGACTCAACTCCCAGTTAAACACACCTGGATGACTGAGAATCTTCACAGACGTATTGCTACAATCTATATTCTTTTCCAATACATCATTTAATTATTTAAAAATTAACTGCCAAAATTTTTGAACCTTTTCGCATTTCCACCATAAATGAATATAAGTGCCAATTTCCTTTTCACATTTCCAATAGATATTAGGACAGTTAGAATTTATTCTATTTAGTTTAACTGGAGTCATGTACCAACTTAAACACAATTTAAAATAATTATCTTTTATTCACACTGACATAGATCGTAACACTCTTGTTTTCCATATCCTTTTCCAGTCTTCTTCTTTTATCTCCCCTTTTAAATCTTGTTCCCAGACTGACTTTAGTCCTTCTTGTTCTTTCCCTATATCTTCACAATCTCCAATAAATTGATAAATCTCACTTACTCCTCCTTTCATCGTATCATTCTTCTCAATATTCTCATGGGATAATAAAAATTGTTCATAGTTTGTATAATCTCTACATTCTCTGTTATTCTTAATCTTTAGCCATTATTTAGTCCACCTTTCTAATTGGACGTAGCTTAACCATGATAATTTATTACTTTGAAGTATTTGTTTGATTTGTTCTTTCGATTTCATTGTATTCATCCATTCTTTCAGTCTAGACACTTTTCTTGCCTTAAATAGTCCTAAATGAACTTTCATGTTTGTAGGAAAATTCTCTACTTCAGTGACTAGACTCAAAGGTGATCTATGGAGACATACCATATATACTCAAATATAAGTAGAGTTTTTCAGCCCATTTTGGCTGAAAAGGGGGGGCCCTCGACTTATACTCGGGTGAATACAGTAGGTCGAGGGGGGGTAGAAGTGGCATTTGCTTTGGGAGAGTAAAAAAGTTTTTAAATAAACCCATCAGGAGCATGAAAAGAGAAGTGGTGGGTTTTTAAAACTTTTTCTCTCTCCCAAAGAAGCACCAATGTCCACCATCGGCGCTTGCCTCGCGAGAGGGAAAAAGTTTTAAAAACGCAGCACTTCTCCCTCTATGTGCCCAATGGAGGGTTGTTTTTAACCTCTTTTCTCTCCTGCAACAAGCACCACTTCTCCCCCCCCCAATCAACCTAACGTATTCACCTGAGTATAAATTCCCAAAATTACGTTCTAGATCTTTTATTGACATTTCCAGTTTTCTTGTTATCTCCTCTCTTGCTCTTTTTATTATGCAAGATTACCTTTTGGCAATACCCCGAAAAACAGCCTTCAACATGTCCCATATAAGTCCTGCTTTACTCCCACCTCTTTCATCAATTGTCCATGTTTCTAACCATTCCTTTTTAATTTGATTTATTACCTCTGGATACTGAAAAATATTAGAGTCTATCCTCCATCTTTTCGCCTCTGTGTAATCTTTTCTAACTTCTAGATCCATTGACACTAAAGCATGATCTGTTATTTTTATTACATTGATATATGTGTTAATTATTTTAGAAATCAAACTTTGAGATACACATATAACATCCTAGAATAGCTATTATGTACAGCAGAGTAATAAGTATATCTCTTATCGTCACCCCTCATTTCTCTCCATATATCTTTGAACTCAGTAGTTTTTAATATCTTTGCCAACACTGTATCTCTTTGCCTGAGGTCACCAGATTTGTATACAGTTTTGTCGTTGATCTTATCTAAAACCATATTGAAATCTCCTGCTAAAATAACATAGCCTTATAAAGTTTTTATATCTGTTCCAACACAGATTTTATAGAATTCATTTTGTTTTTCATTAGGTGCATAGACATTCATTAATAACGATGTATGTCCCTAAAAATGTAGGTCACTTTTCAGTTGCCTATCACATGGCAGTTTTTAGAAGACAAGAGTTTGCTTTGATCAGCCAACTCTCTATAATATGATTTAACTATTGCAGGGCATCCCAGGCTGTTGCTTGGGTCAAAGGAAAAGAGGACACCCCCCCTCATTTCCACAGATAGAACCCAGCTGGATTGAGATTTAATCTCAAGTCTGGATTGGCTAGTTGAGGGCATGTAGATACTAGACATGGGCACGACTTGGTGAAATTCTCGTTTCTGTTTCCATTCCGCGTTTCCGTTACGCAACGGAAACGGTAATGACAATTAAGCCATCAGAACTCGAACTCGAACCGATAAAAGAAAAATTGGGTCTGATTTGTCGTTGTCGTTCATGGCATCGCGGCGATCGCGCGATGCCAATCGGCACAGAAAAAAAGTTTTTTAAAAAAAACGATTCCCAGCCAAAAAAGCAGGCGAAAATATGCCTGCCTGAGTGAGGGCACCTACCAGAGGGGTGGTTTCTGGGGGCCTCCCCCCCTCTCCTGTCCTGGGCTGCTCTGGTGGGGGGCATCCTCGTTGTCTCGCCATGCCATGCGGTGTGGGGGATCCAAAATGGCGACCGCAATATTTTTTTTTTAAATCGTGGTCCAAAAACCCACCAAAGCACCACACAAAAACATGCGGAAATTAGGTATTTTAACTGCCTGAAGTTTTACAGTAGCAGCAGTGGGTTTTTCTTGCAATAAACGTCTGTCTCCAATCCCATTGATTTTATTTGATTTTATTTTTATTTTTATTTTTTACACCTGCGCAATGATGGGCTGGCCATGGGATGGGACCATGCAAATTTTTGGAGCCATTCCACCAATCGCATGGCCACTTGGCCAGGTTTTGACTGAGACTTCTGGGATGTGCCAGTCGGGCATAAAAAGCCCACTATAACCCTAACCCTAACCCTAACCCTAACCCTAACCCATACGCCAGTACACTGTCCTTCTTAGTGGGTCAGAGGCACCCAGAGGTGCAGCCCACTAACTCACCCTAACCTTACCCGTAATAACCCCAACCCTAAGCCAGATCTGTACTCGCATTGCACTACACGCAAGTACACTGTCCTTCTTAGTGAGTCAGAGGGCGCCCAGCAGAGGCATTCTTCTCTCACCTCGCTCACAGTCCAAAGTTCCAAAAAACTCCAAACCTGTATGCCAGTATGCTGTCCTTCTTAGTGAGCTAGAGGCACCCAAAAGAGAGGTGCCTCTGCCAGTGCCACTTGGTATGCAATGGCTACACGGTCATGTACCCTTCCTTTTCCCTTTGTAGCAGGCCAGAGGAGGCATCCACCCCAGAGAGGTGCCTCCACGAGCCTGCTAAATGCCTTCCCTTCGTAGCGGGCCAGAGGAGGCACCCTCCCCAGAGAGGTGCCTCCAGGAGCCCGCTACCCTACCCCCCCAAACCAGTACTAACGATAGACGACAAACGAAATGACAAATTTTTGAAAAAATTTCGCGACAAACGGAAACGAGCTGAAACGGGCCGGCTCCGACACACGACAACTCGAAACGTCATTTTTCCTGGTCGTGCCCATCTCTAGTAGATACACAAAGCTCTGTCCCCAAAAAGAGGAGACTGGCCAGTCAGTTCAGGAAGAATGATTGGTGGAGGTGAAAGTCTCCCTCTCAAGAAAGGGTCGGGCCAGTTTAAAACACATTCGATGTGAAATTGACCTTGGCCTCTATTACATGCATACTAAATGTGCATGTTGATTTGATGCATACTTTCTCCAAAACTAGTCACGTGGTATTTGATGCGCACTTTCAGTCCCCACTGTTACATTTTTGATGCTCTATTCACATGTCCCCATGGGCCAAAAGCACATCAAATTGCTGATTTGAAAAATAAATTGAGCAGAATAACAAAAAATGCACACTAACTAAGCCCCCACTTTCTTTTGATGAACATTTCTGTTCTTCAAAAATGCAGATTGAAAAATTACAACCAGAGGGGCAAGGATCAGGAAAATGCAGTGGGTCACATTTCAGGTGGTGTGACAGAAACATCTATTTTTGAAACACAGTACAGTGGGGACCAGCACTCCAGATGCAGATTTAAAAAAATAAAAAATGCACTTTTTAAGTGCAGTGTGATAGAGGCCAATCTTCTTGTAGAAGATTCAGATTCTAAAGTATAAATGTGGCTGGTTGGCAATATGAATACTATGTACAAACAGATATTAAGCTGACACATGGGCTACTGTTTAGCAGGGAAAGACCATTAAAGTGTCAGGTCTTGACTAGCAATCTGAATAATACACACTTAATTTCTATTCTTATTGATTTAAGCTGTCTCAGCTCTAGAAGAGAGCACAGTGGCTGTCATAATAGCCTCACATATCCCATGAGCCTCACATCTTATCTTCAGACAAGAGTGGGACAAGCATTTTCCCTCTTAAGGTCCCCAAAATTTGTACAACATGTACCTGTGCAAATGTAGAGTTCTTTCTCCTTCAGAAAGCAAGTACACATACAGCAGACCTAAACATACTGACAAATTATAATGTAAGTTGCAAACACCCTATCCAATGCTTCAAATTCTTTAATATTCATGACATAAAAATATCATTCTAGTTTTCCATGAACTATGTTTGTGTAAATCACACAATTTATACAAATTATACAATTTATGAAAACCATGCAATTTGGAGTGTCTGGTTAATTTGACCCAAACATCAGTCTACAAGGGCACCATGACAAATTCTTCCTTGAATGAATATCCCTCTGGTAGGTGGAGGGAGTTAATGCAGCCTCCTTTGTTTCTAATTTAGATGTATATTTTCATTGTGGGGGGAAAGATGTAGGCTTCATTCAACCAGGCTTTTCCAACTGACTGGACCACAACTTCCAGTATTGCTGACCATTGGCCATCTTGCCACCCATCTATAGCTAATGGGTGCTGAAATCCAAAACATCTTAAGGGTGTTAGTTTGAAGAAGGTAACTTTAGACAATGGGGAAACAGCTACAAAGTTCTCAAAGATGATTCTCCACCATCTCATTGGGGAACCTTCCTACAGGGTCCATATTTAAATAGTGCCATGAAACAAATCGATAACTTTAGGGAAGCACTCATCTTTAGTGAGAGGCTGTTTCACTGCTATTTAAACAACACTTCAGCAATTGTCCTCCAAATTAAAAACATGTTAACTCATACGCATTTCGTCCAGTGGCATTTTTTTCCCATAGGATTAGATGTCAATAGGGTGGAGAATGAAAAGGCATACTGACATTTCTGAGAGCAGTTGTCGAACACAATTGTTGGACCATGCCTAGGTTAGGTAAGTGTTGGCAGTCCCCAAGAGCTATAGTTAACAAATGCTTACAAATATTTTATCATTAATGAAAGCCAGCCAAAAATGCTTAGGTTTCTTTTCTCAAACTAATGTATATTTATAAGAAGCCTGAGCAATCTCGAAACTTTTATGACAAAGATGCTTTTTGTTAAGACAGAGTTTTGGTCTATGGATTATTCTGTAGTTCATAGTGAGTATAACAATGTATAATTGCTTTAAAAGATTGTTTGCTATTCTATTTTATTCTGTGCATAAAATATCCATAAATCTATACCTTGAAATAACTTAGTTTTGTGTTTTTTTATTTTACATTCCTAGATGTGAGTAATGTTAATAAGCCCTTGCAACAGAAAGACTGTGCCGGTTTTCAAAGTTATAAAAACTTGCATTCTCCGTTCTTTTTTCCTGCTAAAGATTTTAAGGTTTTTTGTTGATTTGTTTTCTATTTAAATTTGATAGTTTTGCTCATTAGACTGTAAATGTATATTACATATAGTTATCTATAAAATTATTCATCTATGAAATAATTTATTAGCCTCTTTTTGGTCTTCAAAGCCAACCAGGCTAAATTACAAATTAAATGTTTAAAATACTGTCAACGCTAAATGAACTGCATACTATAAAGACTAGAATTGCATTTAAAATCATTCATATGCCTAAAGGAACCAAACACATACAGTATACAGTTTCTGTTTAATAGGCCTAAAACAAAACAGAGAAGGCAATTTTAGCCTCCTCAGAGATGGGCCCTCCCCCCCTTTTATTTTTTTTACCAACTTAATATATTTTGGGGATGGAGCAAATAGCCGAGCTTCTGGAAAAGATCATAAACTATGGGCAAGCTTCTTTAAGAGAAGGCAATCCTTCACACAATTTTGGGATTTATAAATAGGCATTAGTACTTCAAACTATGCCCAGTAACAACTGAGGGCCTTTTTACACGACCCCTAAAATCCGCTGGCCACTTAAATTCAGACCAGAGATCTTAGGGGTTCATCGCTCTTCCTCTGTCCCCACCCCCCTCCGCACTTCCTGGTTGCTGGCTGCATGAGGGAGGGAGAAAAAAGAAAGAAAAAATGCCGGGTTACCTCCGTTCTGTTCCTGGCAGCATTCAGATCTCTTAAAGGGGCAGGGGGCAGAAAAACAACAAACAGAAGCCAGGAGAGCCCTGCACTCACTATCCTTACACCGGATCAAATATTTTTCACATCCAAAAAGCAGGTACCTGAAAGCTGTGCTGGGACGCGCTAAAGTGGGCAGGGTCGCACTTAAATTCCTGTTAACTCCGGAGCTGGTGGGTAAACATTTTTAATCTCCGGAGCTGGGAGCCATTTGCCCCGGAGTTTAGGGGTTGTGTATAAACGCCCTGAGAGATAGTTCCACTTTCCACTTGATGATTGAAATGAAGTCAGCAAAGAACCGATCAGAAAGCATTTTTTTCTGACGTACATTTTATTAGCATCATTTTAAAACAGCTGTCAAGGGCAGCCCAAAGTAGATCACATTGCAGTAGTCTAAAACACTAAGGTGTGGATTTCCAAAACCGCCTTCTCCATAAAAAATAAATGCAACTGCTGCACCAACTAAAGCTAGGTTAAAGTAGTACTGGCCACAGTCGACCAGTGAATCTTGAGTAGCAATGCTAGATCCAATCTTACTATCCTTCTAGTTTATTTTTGAAGAAGGGCTTAAATACCATCTTCTCTTTGAATCTCTCCCCACCAACAACTTGCATGCTGTTTTCAAGTGAAAAATGGAGCCATGGATTTAAACCTCAGAAATGCAGTACATCAACTTTTTTTTTAAAGGAAGGAAGCAGTATTCTGTTTGTTTTGCTTAAAAACAACAGCTATGTCTTCCAAAGAAGGTTACATCATACAGGTGCAAGACTGAACAGCAGCAATTTACAAACAATCTTCTTTTCTTCCAGCTAGAAAGCCATGTTACACTGATTTGTTTATTGAAAAAGGAAACGGAAGCATAAAGTGTCATGAGTCACAAAGGAGCTTTTCCGGACTCTGTGATTAAGCAAAACAAAGGGGCCCTGGGGAAGCACAGAAAAAAACATATCAACAAACTTGTGGGAAATGACCTTCTCTGACAGACTGAAGGGAATAAAAGGAAGTCGTGCTCCCTCCTTCCTTGTTATCTAAAAAAGGCCAAATAGGAACCTCACAGAATGAGTGTTAATACCCTGCTTCCCATCATCTGTTTCTTAATATGGTAGGCTTCATACTTGCAGCTAATCCCAGCTGGACACAGGGGGGCTAAAAATACAGGCTGTTTTCAAAGAGGGAAAAGGGCATTTTCCTTCCTCTGGTCCAGGTCATTATTTTGAAGAGGAAACCATGGTTACCAGTGATTAGAATATGTGATTAGCTCCCAAGGCTAAGGGTTAGCTACCATACTGGGTATATAAGGGGTGAATGCCATTCATGACAACCTTTAGGTCCATCTGCATGTATTCATTCTTTATGAGTAAGCAGAGCAATTTCCACATAAGTATTTCCATTAAGCCCTCCATGCAGTCCAGTCATGGCTTTCACCATGTGCATCAATTATCTTCCTATAATACCATGCACTTGAAAATGGGGATAATCAAATCTTCTCAACCTTTGGCACAATGAGTTGACTCTTTGCAAGACTGGAGGAGAGAAACCCAACAAAAGAGTGCCTCGCGGTCATCAGACAAAGAAGCAGCAACCACAGTGGTACTGTGACTATATTGACTCATCAGTTGCCCAGATTCTCTGATTATACCCTAATCACTGCTTTGCAATTCCATATTCATCTCTTCCTGAAGGCTTGGGGTGGTAAGTGACAGGATGCCAACTCAGCAACTGAAATAATGTTTGGATCTCAACACCAATGTCAACTACAGCCCCAATTTATTTTGTGTAGTTTAAATCAAGAATCTAGTTGCATCCCAGATCTGATTTTTTGGCAATTTTTGTTTACACAAAGGACTACTGGCATCAGCTCCTAAAAACTACTGCTGGCCAAATGAATGGCATTTTATGTTAGACATATTAGCTAACCTTAAGAGATGATTGGAGGAAACACAAATCAAAATGATCACTAAATTCTCTGTTGCCCACAGTACGCCCATAGCAGTTACTGGCCTCTTTTCTTTTCCCAAATAAACAAAAAGCTATGATCCTCCCACTTGGACTAGGCCATTTTTTAGCACAAGGCATTGCTTTTATTTCAGGGGCGCATCGGGGGGGGCAGAAGGGTACATCTGCCCCAGGTGCAGCAATCTGGGGGCACCTGGAGGGGGATCAGGAGGAGGAAGCCTGCACCCTCCCGCTGCCTAGCAGTCTTCCTTTCCCCTAAAGCTTGGCGATGGCACCCCCTCCGCCGCCTCTGCTGCATGCACGCGCGTGCACACACGCACATCTGCCCATCTGCCCATCCACCTGCAGGGTTCAGCCCCCCTGCTGGGAGGGTGCAATGTGGGGGGCAGCGGCAGGATGGGTGCAAAAATGAACTTTGTCTATGTCTCTTTTATTTATTGATCATCATTCTACATTTCCACTCATAATCATCACAATAACCTTGAATTATTGTTTTCTCAAGGATTGTGTGTGTGTGTGTGTGTGTGTGTGTGTGTGTGTGTGTGTGTGTGTGTGTGTGTGTGTGTGAGAGAGAGAGAGAGAGAGAGAGAGAGAGAGAGAGAGAGAGAGAGAGAGAGAGATGGGGAATTTAAAACACCTCTCCCCATGTTAGTGCACATCAGAGATGGGCACAAACCAAAAAAAATGGCCATTTGTTTTGGTTTGTTTCGTTTTAGGGTTCATTTCGTTTTGTTTTAAACGATTTTTTCCTGGTACCAAATGGGCTGGGTTTAAAGGGGTCCAGCAATTGACAGCTTGACAAGAGCCCTCTTAAACGGGTTGTGAGGGCAGCGGGATTGCTGCAACTTCCCTCCTGACCCATTTTCTGAAGGCTCCTGCTGGGCTGTCAGTCACTGGACTGCTTTTAACCTGGTCCAGTCGGTACCAGGAGGAGCCCCTGGTACCAACTGGACCAGGTTTAAAGGGGTCCAGCCATTGACATCTTGGCAGGAGCCCTTAGAAAATGGTGGAGGAAAGGGTGGGCTTTTTAAATCCTTTTCCTGCCAAAGCCAGCACTACAGCTGATTGGCGTTGCTGGCTTCTGGCAGGAAAAAGCCCATGATTTCCCCACACCAATTGGAAGGGAAACCTTTCCCATAGGAATGCATTGCTTCAATGCATTCCTATGGAAAAACGAAAAATGAAACAAATGAAGCGGAAATTTCCGTTTTGTTTCGCTCTTTGATGGGTCAGTTTGTTATTCGTTTCATTAGGTAACAAAATGAATAACAAATAATGAAACAAATTAAAAATCCATTTTGTGCCCATCTCTAGTGCACATATATTACATACATACTGGAAGGCAATAAATACATAAAAATAAGATGGGGATTCACAAATCATGACTCACTGTCAAGTTCGACGTAAGTCAAGCTGGTGACTCAAATCAGACTTGACTTGGATTACAAAGGGGGGAAAAGATTTGGTCCTGACTAAAGACTCAGAACCTTTTTTTCAAAGTCATATTTTGAATCCCTCTTCAGGGCCTCCCTACCTGTCATTGCCATCACTGCCATCATCCTCAGAGGCAGCAGATCCAGTTTTCCTTCCAGGAAGCGGCAGCTGCCTCAAGCCAGAGGGAATAGGGAGCACACATACACTGGCCTATCAGCTCGTGGGAAGGAAACACATGCACAGAGACACAGGCTGGCTCCAGGAAGGGAAGTCAGCCTGCTGTCTCTGCCTATGTGCAAGGGTCCTCCCAGCTTCCCTTCCAGACATGCTGTCTCTGTCCATGCACTATCTATCAATCTAAACCACTGAGCTATCCAAACGTTGCTTGGTCATGATGCCATGGCTGATTGTAATCTATGACAGTTTCATTTGGAAGGGGAAGTGTAAGATTAAAGGTGGAACATCTATATACAAAACATAGAGCTCTGGGTACAAGGAAAGGTTGGAGAAGTTACCTGTCTTGGTTGCAACTCCCAGAATTCCTCTTTCAGCCTGTCTACGGCATGTTCACACTGGCATACTCACACTTTCCCAAGTGTTGGCGCTTGCCTGCCTGCTCATAATTTAGTCAAGCCATACAATCTGGACAAAGCCACAGTGAACAATAATTCTGAACTTAAATTAGGTCACTAATTTCAGCGACAACTCCAGATGATGAACTGAGACCAAATACACCAAGATGCATTTCTGCATTAGGTCAACACTGATCCAATATTTCTTTTTACGTGGATTTGTGAGATATTCCTCTCTAGACTATTCTGATGAGTATGTTTGTGCAATACCAGGGACCTCTTTTAACATGACTATTTATAACACAGCCTCCAGTTTATGCGGTCCAAATTTAGAGAACTATTTCCATGTGGACTGCATTCCCAATAGGAAAATAAAAAAATAAATGTCAAGTGTGAGACTCTGCCTGGGGTGCTTTGTTTCCATTACTGATTCATTTTCCTGTGTATTCCAATATACACTGCCTTTGTTTAGTGTGTTGTTTATAATGTACAGTGGACCCTTGTATAACAAATGTTTTGTATAACATAAAATTTGTACAACATAAAAAATTCCAGAGATAGGGGAAATTTGCTTAACATAATCGCCTATGAGGAGAATCTGTACAACATAAAAATGGGATCATTCTGTTTTCAATGCATTCCTATGGGAAATTTGTATAAAATTTTGCTTAACAGAATTTCATTTGGAAGGAATTAATTCCTTTATACAAGGTACCACTGTACTACCTGGGCATTTGCACTTATAGCACTTGCTTTTCACCAAACCCTGAAAAGAAACTGGATGGAACCAAGATACAGAAACAGCAGTTTAAAAAAAAGAAAAAGTATGTCAGAATCTATAGAGGACTTAAAGTATAACAGAGTGGGAGGATACCAATACGGACAGGAAAAAAAGAGCATTCTGTGGATTATGTTGGAGGTTCCCCAGTGAGGAGTCCCCTTATATCTGAAACATATAAAGTCATCCAAATTCTGCAAGGAATAGCACAAAAAATTCGTACATCAACTTGCAAAACCAGATCTTGATCTTCTGCATTACTCATTTCCATAATCTACAAAGGTGTTTTTTTTAAAAAAGGAGATAGCTGATTGACCAATATATTTGAGCCCAGCTGTGCTAATCAGTGCTATGCATTTTTCCATCTCCTGTTCCTACTTTTGTCTTTCTCACTTCCACGCTAGGTTCCCAAGATCTGCTTACTAGCATTGGGTATGCACTGATGCCCAATGTGTTGCAGTAGCAGAGAGAGCACTTGCCTAGCACTCAGGGGACCCGGTTCAATTCCCCGACTCTGCCATGGAAGCTCATTGCCAGAGTGAAATGGGTGTAACCCCTCCTTAAATACCTCACTTACCTCGAAAGTGCTAATAAGGTCCCTATAACTCAGTTTGAACTTGATGGCACATAACAGCATGCACAAACATTTGCAAAGATGTGGCTTATAGATGCAGCCAGTTCTTAGAAAGGAGCGGGGAGTTGATCGTGAACATTTATTCTGAAGGATCTTTTGTTTGGCCCTTTGAAGAAAGAACTTCATGACCTTAGAAAACCTCCAGCTGCAGCCTGCAAAAATAGGTTTAAAATCTAAACCAAGAACTTTGAGAGCCCTCTACAGGCTGCTGAGCAACATTAACTCCAGTATGACTGATCATTTTTTGACAGACTCTTATTTGATGACCTTCTTTGGCTCATTTTAATCTGCCTTCATGTCTAGATGGTAGAGAGAGTTTTGATTTGCCATTTATCACAGCAGCAGGTGAGGGCATGTAAGAATAAGGCTCCTTTCATTATGGTGTGTTTGTTTGCATGTGCACAGACAAACACGCAAAAACTTGTGAGCATTTCAACAATCTCTGGCAGCCCAAAAAAGGAAAAAGAATGCACACTATTTCTGGATGTGTTATTTCATTAGCGTTCCTCAAGAGAACACCAATAAAGGATCTTCTAGGCCAATGAGTCACTAGCCACAAGAGTCCCCAAATAACCCAGATCTAAAAATGTTACTTACCAGCTTCGGGAGAATGGCATTTGGTGGTGTTGAGGGATTCAGTCCCATCTCAGACTTGCAAACCTGGAGGGAGCTGGCCAGCCCCAGAAGCTTGAGAAACCTGTATTCTTAGTTCTTCATGGCAGTTTTATAGTGTAGCCCCACTGGATTTCAGCCATGAGCAGGACTGCCCGCCCAGATGTGTCCATGTTTACCTTTTCTTTTTCAGCTTATGAAGTATGTGCATGGGGGGGGGGATAAAATATCCCAAATACTCGGATGTGACAGGAGATATTTCTGAAAATCTGGCACATGGGGATTCAGTTGTATTTTAAAAAAGAATAGAAAAATGTTCTGCTTATATACTTCCCCTTAGTGCTTAAATCACTCTCTTATGCAGGCTACACGTCGCCCCTCTAGCAAGCTGGGCACTCGTTTGGCTGACCTCAAAAGGATGGAAGGCTGAGTAAACCTTGAGCCGGCCACCTGGAATTAAACCTAGGTCATAAGCATGATTATAGCTGCAGTACAGCAGTTTAACCACTGCACCACAAGGCTTATATTAACACAAATTTACAAAAGATGAAGTAGTTGGGGGTAAGGATTTTCCTCTTTTCATACTTCATAAAAGAGTGGACAGTCTGCACCCCTAAAGTGACATGTGGCCCTCTTCTTGGTGTCAAGAGCCCAGAAAAAATGGTAAAAGAAAGAGAAGGAGCAAGACAGAGGAGTCAGAAAGCACAAGTGAGTGGCACTGTCTGATAGTGGCTCCAGTCCTTCCATGATGGCTGATGTCAGAAACATTTCCAAATAAATAAGTACAGGGCTTACAGTTCTGGTTGTGTCCAGTGCTATCCCTGAGACTGTATTAGCCACACAGACCAAAACAGTAACATTTTTGAAAGCTTTGTTTCCACCACCTACAATTGTTGGATGACCTGTCAATTCGTTTGAGGTTCTAGCAGATGTTGCTCCTGATCTCACTTTTTTTATATCTCACTTTTCTGTTTAGTACTTGGATGGGCGACTACCAGGGAATACCAGGTGCTGTAGGCGCCTGGAGTAAGAACTGGCAAGCCACTCCAGTACTCCTGCCAAGAAAACTCCATGGACATGGAGTCACGAAGAGTCGGTCATGACTGTAATGACACACAACACACACAAGGACAAATTCAGTTTTTGTGCCCTTTCCTGCTCCCCAAACGTGTTTCACCAACCTGGATAACAGTGGGGAAGGGGGAGAAGGGTTTCTTTTTCTCATGCCCTCTTTGGAGGGGATCATGCGGATAGTAGGGGTAAGGAACAAGTCCCACCTCAAGGAAACCCTTAAAAAGTGGAGGAAGGAGTCGAGGATGGTACTCCTCCCATCTTGTCACCACCATTATTCAGCAATTAAGTAAAAGCTCCAAAGATGCTATGTGCCATCAAATAACTTCTGACATGTGTTGACTATAAGAGTTACTAACTTCTAGAATGTCCTAGCATTAACAGCCCTGCTGAGATCTTGCAAATCAACAACACCTTGTGTCACATTTGCCGTTCCTACTGCCCTGCCTTCCTAGCAATGCAGTATTAACTTTTTCAGAAAGTTTCTCTCAGTTTTTGCAAACTATCAGCAGTGGATTCTCTATTTAGTCAACCTATCTCAAGTCTTCCTCTTTTCCTACCACTCCGCCCCACATTTCCAATCTCTTCTGGTCACTGCTATATTTCTGCTATATATGCATGGTAGAATAGGTGCAGGTTATTCCTTTTAACTCTAGTGGGAGTTCAGGCTTGACTGAGTACTCAATTTTCTGCTTTTTTTGGCTATCTTTCGTACCCATTTCAATTGAGTTTACTTTTGTTCCTGTCTTTCTTCACTTTGTCTTTTTCACATAGCATGGATGATATTGACTTGCCTTTCAGTGACACTCTTTGTTAACTCCAACTCCTTCCCTCTTTATTATTTCAAAAGGCAAAAGGGCATGTTTTGAATATTCCTAGAGTCCTAGACCATTTGGTATGATACAGATTTTCTTCCTCAGGTAGGCTATCCTAAGAAAAGAATTTGGAAACAGAAACATAGGTTTTAAGTTTGCATTCTGCCCTCTGGACATGGCAACTTTAGTTCATCCAAGAGGTTAAAGGGTGTTTATGTTTCTCCATTATACTGCACATGTTGCACCTAGTTATACTTTTGCTTCACCATTGCATTCAAGCCAAAGAGCCTTTCAAAATATTTTGGCACAGAGGAACTCATATGCAAGCTGTTCTTGCTTCTGCCTTCTTCCAGCAACCACAGTACAGATTCTACATGAAAGATGTTTTTATTGGAATTTATGTGTGGTGTATGCATATTGAAACACCTGTTTTAAGAAACCAGAAAATTCAGTTCCCCCCCAAAGCCTCCAGCTTATGAATGTGATTGTGCTTCTGTACCCAGAATTCAAAAAGCCATAAAATGGCCCAATATTGCTGCAAAATATTGTGCCCGTGTTGCAAGAAGGAAAAAGGATACCAAGCTTTACCTAGCAAAGAGTAGCCTGAAGAGTGACAACACTGGTGGCAGCAATCAAGATGATCTACAGGATACCTTCTTTTGCTCACAGTCACAACTAGAGATGGGAGCAAAATGAAAAACAAAACACTATTTTGTCATTTCATTATGAAGCAAAACAGTAGAATGCATCGCATTACAAAAATGAAACAAAATACCATTTCCCCCTCTAGGAGCAAAACTATACATCCTAGAGAAGATGGCAGGGGAGCTTCCTCAAGCTCTTCCCTGTAAGTCCCCCAAATTTGGAGAGGTTTGGGGGTCCAAAGTGGGTGCCTCTAGGAAAAAATCTTTCAAATTGAATCAGGATTCAGAAGCAAAGCCGCTAATCACTCATCTGTGGGGGAGGAGGCTATTGCAATTTTCCAATTCAGTTAGAATGATTTTTTTTTCCTAGGGGCACCCCCTTTGGAGTTTAATAACTCAGCCTCCTGATCCCCAAGCTACTAAAGAAACAAAATGAAATGAAATGAAACACTATATTTCCATTTGTGGAAGTTGTGTGTTTGGGCAAGAAGTGGTGAACTGATGGTTAAAAAGGAGTCAGCCTCTGGGATTTTCCTTTACAGGGTGTCATTTTGTGAATAGCACCCAAAGAAAAAAAAGATGAATGTGCCCTCCTCCTCAGAGGAGAAAAGCTTGGAATGAAAAAATTAAAGGAATCGTTGAATAAGGCAGAGTGCTATTGCCCTTTATTTTTCTAATGTTCATTAGCAGATGTATCTGGAGATGCTGATCCCCTCTACATTCTGGTGCCCTAAGCACCAAACTTTCTTTTTTTGGGGGGGATGTTTATTGCCATAAGCACAATATGAAATAAATGTAGATAGAATTAGGTTTCTATATATAGAACCTTATAAGGTTTCCTTCTGGGAAGTAAAGAGGAAGACTTTTATTATTCCTGAGATCACAGCTTGGAGGGAGGAGGACCAAGAGGTAATAAAAAGGACAAGAGTCAGAGGATGGGGAGGGGAGGGATCAGAATTAGACCATGGGGGTGAGATCAGGGGCTCCCTTTCCCTCCTTTCTTCTCTGAAATCCTTCCCTTCTTGGCAATCGTGGTATAGAAACGGAGTTCTGGACTCCCTGTATTTTTCCTTCCATGCCCTTTTTTTGGGGGGGGGATTTCAGCCCACTCACTGGGATGTTGAGATGGGGAGAGGGAAAAACATGCCAATGGGGAATGGTATTTCTGCCCTTGGGGATTTGGAGAGTAGCCTGGGAAAACCACCCAACACCCCAGATTTGCCCTCATTTTTCCTCCATGGAAAAGAAGCAACCTTCCAGGTACGTGTGTGTGTGTGTGTGTGTGTGTGTGTGTGTGTGTGTGTGTGTGTGTGTGTGTGTGTGTGTGTGTGTGTGTGAGAGAGAGAGAGAGAGAGAGAGAGAGAGAGAGAGAGAGAGAGAGAGAGAGAGAGAGAGAGAGAGGAGAGAGAGGGGGGATGAAATAGCTGGGGATGCCATGGATTCCCTTTGAAGATCCCTGGCAACCCAGTCCCACCTCCCCCCAAGCTCTGCCTCCCTCCTGCCAGAGCACAACCACAATGGCCCCTGTGAAGTAGCCTTGGAGCTGCTACATTGGGCCAGGAATGCTACCATTTGAGGTGTCACCAGGGAAGCCTCTGCTGGCAGAAGAGCACACGGCTTGGTCCTCTTCCTGCTTCCCCTCCATGTACCCCCAGATTACTGTGCACCCTGGGGCACCTGGGGCACCCTGTCCCTCTCCAGTTACGTCAGTGACTCCAGCCAAGTCACTCCTAACATGAGAAAATTCTGGAGAGATGCTGGGTTTTTTTTGGACTGGAATGTTTATTGAATGTTTCCGGTCTATGTGCCATTGTTTCATTTACATATTTGTAGAAATACTCTTAGAATTTTGATTGATTTATTCCATAGCATAGTCTGAATTGCTTCTGCTGAGAATCCCTCTGTTCTGGTGTTTTATTCTTTCAAATGTTTTGAGAATATCTTTCATTCTACGTTTTAAAATTGCAAGTACAGTTTTATATAATTTTTCGGTGTAGTGTTTCTATCTTCCCATAATTTACCATTATCAGATAAGCTATTTCCCAACTGTTCTGATTTAAATTTCGATAGGTTTTCATTGATTTTATGGAATACATTTATTGTTTTTCATTTCTGGTTGTTTTTGATTACTTTGTACTGATTATAGGTCTCTTTGTTTCCTCATGCAGGTTCTTCAAAGTTGCATCTAGTTTATTTTTCCACATGAAATTTTTCCTTTTTATCTGTTATTTACTATCATGAAAGAGTTTCATCAAGATCTGTTTTTGATTTGGCTATAGCAAAGGTTTTTAGCATATTTTTTCCAGATATCATTTTTGGTTCCAGATTTTTTTTATTTTAATTCATTTTCTTTTATTTGTTCAAAGACAACTGAGCTTCTTAATATGCATGTTTACATTTTGCCTAAGCTAATAGGCTTCACTACTTCTAAATTCCGTTACACTTAGCAATGGAAATATACTCTTTACATAGTCTATGCATTCTTAAGGAATGTTATTTAAATACATTTGGTATCATTGTTGTTTTACTGTTAATCTTCAGCTTTACTTTAATTTTGTTAGTAACACTTCATGGTCTCTACCAAAGTCAGTTTCTGGTCTTGTTTGTGCAGAGAATGCAGAGGTGGAAAACCTTCAGCACTCCAGATGTTTTGGACCACAACTCTCTGAATTTCAAGCCTAGTTTGACAACAACAAAGGACTCACATCTGGCATGACGAAGATTTGCCACCACTTATATAGAGTATCTCCATCTTCTAGAGATAATTTTATTGTCATATGGAGATAAGAAATATATAGTCAATTCAATTTTTATATTGGTCATCCAGTAATATCTGTATGTACAAGGGTCTATTTGTATGTTTGAAGCATATATTTTCAATAAACAAATTGTTAACTACATGGGACTGTGTGAATTGCTCTCTGGCTTCATTTCTAATTCTCTCTCTCTCTCTCTCTCTCTCTCTCTCTCTCTCTCTCTCTCTCTCTGTGTGTGTGTGTGTGTGTGTGTGTGTGTGTGTGTTGTGTTGTTACAGTTGTTACCAATTCTTTGTGACTCCATATCCATGGAGTTTTCTTGGCAGGAATACTGGAGTGGTTTGCCAATTCCTACTCCAGGCGCCTACAGCACCTGGTATTCCTTGGAGGTCTCCCATCCAAGTACTAACCAGGGCCAACCCTGCTTAGCTTCTGAAATCAGGCGAGATTGGATGTGCTTGGGGCATCTAGGCAGCTTTCTAATTCCTAGCTTTCTTCCCCCCCCTGCTTTAGTGATCCTAAAATGATATTTAAACTGTTTTAACCCTCTTTAGAAAATCAGCGACTAGAACACAACTCACACTTGTGATGGAAATTAAGGCACATCAATAACCTGAGGGATCATTGATGTGCAGTCTGAATTTTTGTACTTGGAGTATAGTCCCAACCATATTTTCTTGCTTTAAACCATTTTTTCTCTCTCCTTGGAATGTTTTCTAATTCACAGGGTTACAGGAAAATTAAAGGATACGATTTGGCAGAGAATGACACAAGAAATAAAACAGCTAATGTTTAAACCATATCAGTCAGTGTAAAGAAATAGAGAGAAAGAGTGCAGGAAATGGTGTGCAGAATTTATGATTCTTAAAAACTGACACAGTTAATATGAAGAGAGCAGAAAGTACTCTTAAACGAGCACAGGCATAAATACACAAAATGCTTTAAATTATCTGTACTTAAATGAAAATAATAGAGATATTATTCTACAGCACCACAGCTACTTAGATATTATTAATATATAACCCCATTAGGTTAGAAATAGTGACTTTGATTTAGTATTTTAATTTAACAGGAACTTTCTATAGTAAGAATATTTTAGAAAATAAAACCTCACATTGGTGAGAAATCCATACATAAAGCCTCACCACCTATATGACAATTATATATATGGCCTGTTCCCTTTTAGTCACCTATGGTGATGGTGGTGGGGGCTTCCTCTTCATCTCGGAGACAGAAAGCATTTATGGAAAGGTCAAGGATGCCATTTTGCAACTGCCTTTGTGATGTCCCATGGCTGTTATTTTAGATTCTCTAATTGCCACTTTAAAGATAACCATTAGATGCAACCCAAGACCTTCTGTTTTGATGAATGGAGATGAAGTGAACTGCTGTTCCTGCCTTCACTGGAGACAAAAACAATATTTAAGAGGACACCTGTCTCTCCTTTGTAGGAAATGGAAGGCTTCAGTCAATTATGATTAGCCAAACAATGAAGATAGCAGAGGGCACCTCAGAGAAGAGGTCCGGTGTGGTAAAGATTATTACGCATGAAATGAAAGAAGAATGAGGATATACAGGAACACCAGGAGCAAAAAGTAAGGGAAACATAGAGAGAGTTAGGAACTATAAGAGCTTCCATGAGAAGAAAGCTCCCCACTTTTTCTCCTTTTAAACACACATGAACCACTGCTAATTTAAAAACTATGTCAGCAAGAGTGCAGATGGACACAGAAGATAAAGCTATTGTTGTTGGCTCACCAGATATTTGAAGGAGCATCCCTTTTGCTTCTGGATTAGGTCACATAGCTTGATTAGAAATGGACAAAAATTAATTCTGGCTGAATCACCAGAATTCTCATCCATCCCAGTCAGCTGCTGTAGTCACAATCTGAACATGCACTGCCCAGGTCCTTCGTCTCCAGTAGTGCTCCATCCTGTGCAAGAGGCGCAGCACACTAACATTGAGTGGGCAGCTTCTGAAGGTGGAGGAGGGAAGCAGGCACTCTTGCCAGGACTGGTTGGACTCCTGAAGAGGAGGGAAAGAGCAGTGCACAAACAGGAGCAAATACGGCCCACCAGGCAGTCAGGCTGTTGTCACATTAATTTAAGCTGACCAATCCTTTGTCTAGACTCTAGTAGCAGACATCAAGTCAGCAGTTCAAACATGGCTGGCCAACCAACCAACCAACCAACCAATCACTGGTTTGACTGTAGCCCTTTTCAGGCATTAGTCAACCTGTTTCTCTGAATAGCTTAATAACTGCTCTTTGCAACCATCTACTTAAAGATGTGGTTCCCGATTATTGCTGTTGCTGTTTTTTTAATTTTCATTTTCATTTGCTTTTGTTTTGCTTTCTTGCATCCAGTCTCCCTGTAGTAGATCATGAAAAGCAGGCATTGCACTGTGTAAAAAGGCATTGCACTCTGTAAAAAAGGAAACAGTGTGCCAAGCCTTAGAAGTCCCATGTAAGCAGTTCTGAGGGGTGGGGGGGAGGGGAAGATACATGATGACAGTAAAAGCTACAGAGAGCTGTTTGCCAGCTCCCTGAACTCTGCTGAGCAAGCTCCCACAAACTCACTTCAAACAAATTATAAAGTTAGTCCTACTCCTTAGCCACAAAATGCATTGGAATCCAAATGGGTCGTGGGTTTCTCACATTTTTTTGTGTGTGAGAGAATGTGCACCAAATAGACCCCTAACAGCTGATTTTGGCATATAAGATTTACATTTTGGTAGTGCAGACTTATTTCTTGAAGTACATACACAGAGAAGCATTTGGAGTGTTCAGTTTCACAAAACCTTTCAAGTTCACCGCAGATCAGCTGTATTTTCCCTGGCAACCTCAGCCAATTTTTTTATCTGGCTGGTGCTTCTTTTTACAGGAGAATTCCAGTAAGCACAATGGTGTCACAGCTCTTCAAGGCCAAACACATTTACATACAGGATGACATTAGAGATGGGCACGAAACAAAAAAAATGGCGTTTCAGTTTTTCGTATGTCGTTGAGAGGTCTGTTTCGGTTCGTTTCCGTTTGTCACTAATTTTTGGAAAAAATTAGTTACCATTTTTCATTTTTTCGTTTGTCGTTTCTACCTGCTTTTTGCGTGATTTTTAAAGCATTTCCGTGCGCAGGCATCCCTCAACGCCCCGTTTTTCATTTTTTCGTTTGTCGTTTCTACCCACTTTTTGTGCGATTTTTAAAGCATTTCCATGTGCAGGCATCCCCCAACGCCCCAGACCAGAGGGAAAACACTAAAAAAAATGGATGCTGGCAGAGACACAGTATAGACTAGGTACGCAGGGAGGCTGCAAAGGCAGCGGCGGGCGTTGCCCAGGGTGCAAGGCAGCCGCAGAGTGACTGCACTGCGGGGCAAGGGAGGCTACTCACCGAGAGGTACGCAGCACACACACACACACACACAGGGAGGGTGCAGGACTGAATCTAAAGTCGCAGAGACAGCAATCCCACCCGAACTCCCACCAGAGACTGCAAGGAGGATGGGGACTGCCAGAGCTTTTTATGCCCTCTGTGGCTGCCAGACCTGCCCGCCCAGTCTGCAACCTGGGCATGCTATTGGTTGAACATGATCCCATCACATGGCTTGCCTCCATTTTGTGGCTGGTGCGACATCCATTTTAAAGGGAAAAGAAAAATACATCGCGATGGGAGAAGACAAAAACAAACGTCTTAAGGACCCCAATGACCCCGGGTAGGTATTATCAGACAATATAAATAATTATCGCTGCGTTTTTACAGATGTCCAGGCGTTTTTTAACATTTAAAACAACTCATTTCATTGCGCGTCACCATTAACGGGAACAAAATAACAACCACAATTTTCGCAGTTCTGTTCGTTTTGTTGTATTTTCATCACAATTTTTGTTTGTCATTTCATTACGTAACAGAAACGACAAACGGTAATGGAAACAAAAAAATGTTCGTTCCGTGCCCATCTCTAGATGACATAACTGAGAACAAGTAATGGTGGCTGATAATCAGGCATTTTAAAGATAACTAAAACTTGCTTATGGTTTCTCCATGGCAAATATATGGAAAAGAGTCTTTACATCTGATCTTAGGTCATGGCCAGGCTACTGTGAGAAAAAATAGTCCCTAAGGGATCTCTTTCATTTTTATTACAGAAATTGTGGTGTCATTATTTTTTCACTTGCCACATTTTTCTATTGCAGCAGATCCTGAAGTCTTTACTGAGCCCTAACTATATGGTTGGATAGTTATGTTAGTAATCCACTGCTGATAACACTGAGTGGACAAGGTATTCCTTCAAGCTGTTGACTGACATAATTAACTTCTTCTCCTAAATAATGGGTTATCTTCTCATCCTTTTCTCTCTCAGTTTTCAGATTTCATGGAAGGAGGGGCTGGGAAGGAGTCAATACTTAGAACTTTCATGAACAGCTCATCATTGTTCCTATAACTGCCATTTTTGCTTTCGTGTTTGCATGTTTACCTCTGCAGAAAAATGCAAATTGATCTGTAAATGCATCCTGCCATTCAGCTACAGGGTAATTTTCATACAAATTGGCCCAAGTTAGGCCAGTTTGGTCTGAAATGTTATGATTTTTCCAAATCAAAGGCACAACCCTACTTACCTTTTGTCCAGAGAGTGCAAGATTCAGTATGGACATGTGGGTGGTTGGCTGTAAGTTTGTGTATAATCAGTTTGTAGATATGAAGCCATGCTCTCCCACAACAAAAGAGAGATTATTAATGTGGTGTAAACATCCTTTCCAGAATAACTTTAACATATCAGATTAGCGCTTAGAGGTCTGGGGTTGAACACTTTAAATTCAGCCATAAGATTGCCATCTCTTTCTTATCTTAGTTCGGTCTGGTTTAATATCTTCATATCAGGCAGATATATTGTAGCCCTTGGTATGCTCAGAATAGCTTTGCCAGTTTTATTTACTACAACCACTGCTCATAAGTGCATATTTGGCCAGAGGATTTTGTTCAATTTCTTTCTAGGGAAGAACAAATCAAATACTCAAATTTCTTTGGAAATTGGATGAAAACAACATACAGTATTCTTGAAGGCGTTCATGACCAGGAATCGATAGTTGTGAGTTTTTCGGGCTGTTTCGCTGTGTTCCAGAAGTTTTTTCCAGAAGACGATCAAATAGCCTGAGAAATATAAAACAACTATTGGATGAAAACAACTTGAGAGCGATGAAGCTGTTTGGATGAACAGCGAAACGTTTCTATCTCTCAAAAAAGAAGTCCAGTAGCCATGATTCAACTTCCAGATAAACTCACCTGGATGACTGAGAATCTTCACAGACAACTTGAGAGTAGAGATGGGCACGACTTGAAAATTTTTTTTTTCGAGTTGTCGTTAGTCGGGCCGGTCCCGTTTCGGGTCGTTTACAGTTTTTCGCGAAAATTCACAAAAATTAGTCGGTTTATTTTTTCGTTTTTTCGTTGTCGTTAGTACTGGTTTTGGGGGGGAGCGGGCTCCTGGAGGCACCTCTGTGGGGTGGGTGCCTCCTCTGGCCCGCTATAAAGGGAAAGTGGGCTCCTGGAGGCACCCGTGGGTGCCTCCTATCCTCACCCACTAGGAAGGGGAAGCAGGCTCCAAGAGACCCCTCTACATGGGGGTCTCCCTTCCTCACCTGCTGCTGCTGCAAAATGCTATGCAATAGCCATATGGATATTGCATAACATAATGTGCAGAGAGTGACTGTGAAGACTAGTGGATGGCACTGAACCCAGAGCCATAGTGAGATGCCTAACTAAGGCTCTCGCACCACCATGTCTCACACAGAAGGGAATTGTACTTGCTGCGTGTAGTGCAATGCAAGCAAGTAGATCTGGCTTTAAGGTGGCTTAGTGCAAGGGCTACGGTTAGGCTAGTGACGGGTAAGGTTACGGTGGGCTAGTGGGTTGCACCTCTGGGTGCCACTCTGACCCACTAAGAAGACAGTCTGTGACGTATGGGTACGGAGTCAAGGGTTAGGGTTAGGGTTAGGGCAGGTTTTAGGGGGCTTTTTGGCACATCCCAGAAGTCTCCATGGCCAAGTGGCCATGCGACTGGTGGGATGGCTCCAAAAATTTGCATGGTCATCCACTCCCACATGGCTGGCCACTTGGCCAGCCCATCATTGCGCAGGTGTAAATAAAATAAAATAAAATAAAATAAATGGAGGACAGAGGAGGAGAGGAGAGACATTTTGTTGCAAGAAAAAACCCACTGCTACTGTGAAAAATCTGGCAGTTTATAAATTTTTTCGCGTGTTTCTGTTGTGCTTGTGTGTTTTTGGACCACGATTTCAAAAACAATATTGCGTTCGCCGCCCCATTTTGGATCCCCCGCCCGCACCGCATGGCATGGCGAAATGGCGACTCGAGTCCGGCTGCCCAGGACGGGGGGGGAGGCGGGACCCCCCCCTCCAGAAACCACCCCTCCGGTAGGTGCCCTGCGCCCTTAGTCAAGCAGGCATTTTTCCGCCTGCTTTTTTGGCCCGGGAATGGGTGGGGGGAGAGTTTAAAAGTTTTTTCCTGTGCCGTCCGTGCCGCTTGCTTGCGCTTTAATTGCGGCGGCCGGCGGTGAGACTGGGCTTTTTGCTGGCTGCGAGCCTGCGCGAGTCCCACCAGAGCAGCCCAGGATGGGGGATGGGGGGGGAGGCCGGGGACCTCCAGAAACAACCCCTCTGGTAGGTGCCCTGAGGTACGGCAGGCATTTTTCCACCTGCTTTTTGGCTGGGAACCGGGTTTTTTTAACTTTTAAAAACTTTTTTTCTGTGCCGCGTGTGGCATCGCGCGATCGTGCGATGCAAGGAACGAGCACGACAAATCAGACCAAAATTTTTCGTTCGTCGGTTCGAGCTCGAAGTCTGGGGGAGTGATTCCCGTTACCGTTTCCGTAGATTAACGGAACCGAGTAACGGAAACGGAAACGGGAATACCGCTAAGTCGTGCCCATCTCTACTTGAGAGCATTTTTAACACATGTTTTGACAGCCACATGGGCAAAAACTTGCACCCCAATTAGTTCCTGCACCCAGGACAATTCAGGGGAATTTGGAAGCTGTAGATCTAGGACAAGGGCAGTGATAGAATTACTCAGAATGAGGCATTTGCCTCAGGCAGCTGCACTGGGTGTTATGGAAGAATAGCAAGACATTTTTGTGCTTCAGCCACAGTATTGTGTGACTGAACATGAGTAGTGTACGTTTTGACTTGGAGACCGGGGGGGGGACAAGTCATAACTTGTTCCCCTACTTCAGTCTGACAGATTTCTTGGTCACTGGCTCTGAAACTGAGGCATAGGATGCTCCAGAATCACAGCCCTTCTCTGTTTTCATATTTCAGGTGAAAGGTGAAGGCCAATAATTTTTGAGGCCTATAATATAGAGGCAATTATTGGTCTCAATGGACAGTGTCTGGTGTGTTATATTTGCATGTGGGGGTTAATCATGGTACTTCCTTTAGCTTTCCAAATCAAGTCATCTATCTTCTCCTGCCCTCAGTGTAATTCATCTAGCCTGATTCAGATACTTCAGTACAGTTCAATCTTGTAATGTTTCAGCAGGTCAAGGTCAGTTGTGAATTTTATTGTTCACAACCCTCCACTGCATGACTCTTGTGATGATTATGCACTTAAACAAAATTCCTGTCATTCTGTGAATCTCCAAACAAGAAATTACCTCGCTGGCTCCTAACAAAGGTGCTCAAAAATTAATACAAATTCTGTATAACATTAACAAGTATGCCTCAATTACATACCAAGCCACTCCGTCTGCATTTCTTACTTTGTTTTTATCAAGGAAATACAATTTCTCCAATTAGCATTTGTATATGCTGAATCATTATGCTGGTCAATGGTAGCTCCTCACCCCCACATGTTTTTATGGCCTGGATGAAGTCCAGAAGAGATTTCAATAACTGGTAGCTTTTTATAAATGCAGTTGGTGTTCTAAAGGGAAAGAACACCAGGCATCACAATAAATTGCACGTACCTTACCCCACAGCATCAGCAATGTCAAGTGGCCAGTGTAACCTTATTTCAAAGCCTGATATTTCTAAGCAGTGTTGTAATGGTAAATACACTTGAGGGGAGATCTCTATAGGAAGAGGCTTTGCCAATTTAGCTTATTTGAAAATCATATTATTAGTAGTCCCCCCCCACCCCACCCCACCCCACCCCACCCCAGTGTATTGATTTAAGCTACTTTTAGGCTTCCCTATTGAGTCAAATCCTTATGGAGTAACTTTCATAATCTAAAAACACTGCTGGGGGGGGGGAAGGAGGCGTTGGGGACTTTTAACCCTCCCAAAAAATAAAATAAAATAAAAAAGGAGTGCCGAACCAGCCCCAGGGGTGGCTGGGTCGGCGCTTTAAAATAAGAAAAAAATAATTTTAAAAAGGAAGTGCAGCCCAGCCCCAGGAGCCGTGCAGTCGGTGCTTGGAGGAAAAAAACAACAATGAGGCACTGACCCCAAGCCGCAGGGGCCAGGATTGGCTGCCACCACTGCCGCTGCCACCGCCCGATACGTGCTTGAACCAGTTCAGATCGGTTCGGGTTCGTACGAATTTTTTATTCAGTTTCATAAATGCCAGGATTTACGAAGTTGACACCCTTTAACCTTCACTTTTTCACTGAGCACTTTCACACTGGAGCATTTTATCCATTTCTCATTTGATGTACTCTACTATTGTTTCTTTTAAAAAGAATCAGATATATGAATATGAATCAGATATATGAATATGAATCAGATATATGAATATGAATATATGAATATGAATATATTGGTACGAACCGAACCAATGGTGGGCCGAAACAGACGAACCCAAACCATGGGTTTTCTGTTTTGTGCCTACCTCTAAAAGTTAGGCAAAAGCAGTACTACAAGTAATTTGAACCAATAAAATACCAGGAGAAAATGACATATAATCGAACAATTTGAAGCAAAAAATAGGCTACAGATGAGCATGAATCGCTTCATGCTGGGTCATTGTGAGTCATCAGCGCAGCACCACATGGGCTGCACATGCCTTTCATCCACCCCACCTTGCTCCCAGCCAGCATGTGCCATTTTTCCCCTGGTCTTCATGGGATTGAGCAGTCAAAACAGGAGTGCTTACTCCATTTTTCCACCTCCCTCAGCAGCTGCCCACTCAAAGGCAGCACAGCAGGAATCCCTGCCGGATCTCTTTATCTAAGTGAGTAGCTGCTAGAGGAGGTGGGGAAGGGAAGTCAGTGCTCCTTCTGTGACTGGACAATAATGCAAAGAGCAGGAGAAAAGCTATGCATGCTGAGTAGACGAGCTGACCAGGGGTCAAGGGAACAGATCCTGACACCTCGCAACAATGTGGCATGAAGCCATCCGTGCCCATGTCTAAGAGAGACGGGATGTGTCAAATTGTTAACATGAATATCACAAACACAAAACAAAACTGGGGTGCCCAAACATGAAACATTCAATCTACATGATGAACCAAGGAAAGAATTCATTGAAAATGTGGTCTTGGATGAGAGATCTACAGATGACACGGTCTACCAGATACCTGAAGTAATGACTAAAGGTCCTTATGTGGGAATCAACTTGACAGCACATCACACACAGTTTTAACAATTCTAAAAAACTGGGAGTTGTAGCTCAAAAATACAGTATTCTCAAACTTTGCTTTTTGCACAATGGTGACTAAGCCAACCAGGAGTTGTTTGTATCTGAAAATTGTGAAATGAACCATGATGAAGATACACCTACGTTTCCTGTGGGAACTAACTGATACTGTCTAGACATTAATCCAAAACTTGAGAGGAGGTCTGTCTAAAGAAATGTCAAGACTGAATCATTTTTATCTCAATATATCTGTGTTAATATTCTACAGGACCGCAAGTAATGATACTCTAGTCTTAAGTAATGAGTAGAGATGGGCACGAAATGAACAATTTTTTGTTTCCATTTTCGTTTTTTCATTTCATTATGTAATGAAATGACAAACAAATTTTGTCTCTGAAATGTAATGAAACGAACAGAAACACCAGAAATTTTGTTGTGCGTTTACTTTCCGTTACTGCAATATGAGTGAATTGCTTAAAATCCTTTTTAAAAATCACAAAAAATTGAAATAAATAGTAACAAAACTGTAACGAAACAAATGAAAACGAAAACGAAATTTTTAAAAAAAATCACAAAAAATGGAAACGAACCTAAATGGACCCTCCAAACGATAAACGACAAATGACAAACGAAATGCAATTTTTTTTATTTGTGCCCATCTCTAATCATGAGCATTGCTTATGGAGCAGGCTGTTTAGATTGGCAATAATGTTACCGTTCATTTTAAGCTAAGGCAACTGACATTTCTTTGTGACCTAAAGTATAAGTATTGGAGTGGCGGCAGTAAAGGAAAATAAACTGCCAAACCCAAGATCCTATGAATCATATGCCAAATAGAAAGAAGTAGTGGCTGGATGAGAGTAGGAATACCAGTTGCAGTGCTTAAATTTAAGGGGAGTGAAAGGTGATGTTGAGGTGTTCTGGCCTTCCTTGGCTTCTAAGGTGAGGAATGGCAGATATCGTACATGATCCTGTGCTGAAAGTTGTAGGTATATAAATGCAGATCTCCCTCACTACCAGGAGATCTTTCAAGAATCCTTCCACAGGGCTGGGTAAGGTGGGCAATTTTAGTGCCTGGCACTGCATAACAAAATCTTGACCTTCCCTTTGTTCCTTGGTGCACTTGTTTTAGACAGAACATGGAAGTAATCCATTACAAGTAATATAGATACCTGCCATGATTCCTGTTTTTATTTTGTTTTACTGTTACCTGTTAATGTTCTAAGATGCCTCTTCTAACTCCCTGTTCTTAACTTGACTATGTCTTAAATGTTATGGACTGTATGTTGTCTCTCATTATTGTAAGCCACCTTGGGTCCTTTTCCAAGGAGAAAAGTGAGGTAAAATATTCTAAATAAATAAATAAATAAATAAATAAATAAATAAATAAACAGTGGAACTGTCCTATATGCGGAAGTTGAGTCATGGCAACGGGACTTCTTTTCTTGTGAGATCAAAACATTTCGCTGCTCATTCAAGCAGCTTCATCAGTCTGAGGGAACTTAGTGGCAAGGCCTCAAATTTATAGTTCACCTTGGTTTCACATCTCCCTGGTCTGAATAGGTTCATTAGGTGGGCAGTGGCCTGAATAGGTTTGTTGGATGTACAATGGCCTGTCCACATGTGTATCCCCCCCTCTCTCAGTTTTTGGATTCCTAACCTTCCTTCTCACATCTTTTAGATGAAGGCAGTGTTTATATTTTAACATTGCTTCCTTTATGCAATGATAGTTACACGTCGAAAGAAAAGGGCACTAGGAGGACTTTGTGTGGAGTGACTCACTAAAATGTAATAAGTAGGAGGAACGTGGACCCTACTGAAGTTAAGGACATTTTGTAGCCTTGTCTGCTTCGCTCTCCCTCTCTCTCATTTTTTCACTCAATCACTCAGCTTCCTCCCTTGACAGACACAGAAGTGCAGGAGCCAACTTACGATTATAAACAAATGAACAGAAGTAAAAACATGAACCTCTCCCTCACTTCAGCTCACTCAAAAGTATTTAAAGTTGCTGAGTGTAGGAGGGAAACAGGTTGGTGTGCTTGAGGAAAACTGAGATGAGCCTAACAAAATATTATTACACGTTATTCTAGTCATTGTGGCATTTTCCGCAGTGACCTCTGAATATGCCAGCCTCAAGGAGAACATGAGGGTTGATGCAGAAATCCCGTTTAGGACCCAAGAGTGTAGTTGGTGATTCACATACCACTGCCACAATTGGGGCCAGCCTTGTGACATTTTCCTGCCTCAGGCCTACCAACAAATGGCACCTCCCACCTATCCAAGTCAAGGTACATCATATCCAAAACTGTCCAAGTTATTTTGACATAAGAAGCTGAAAATTCCTCAAGATCTCTGCCCTGTTATGGTAGTAGAAAGAAAATAATTGCAAAGGAAAATCATGATATTTTGCTGTCCTTTATTGATATCCGCATTTTGCTCAACACAAATATTTCATTCTACCTAATTCAAAATGTCAAAAACCTTTTTCTACTTGTTGGGGTTTTTACTGGTTCAGTTTTAACAACAATATTAATCAGTACATAAAATTCATATATTTATGAACCCTTCCTCTCTCATACCCTTTCTTTTCCACTCTCACCCTCATGTCAAAGATTTGTTTGTGTACTCTCATATTCTTGGAAGTGTTGCTGTATGCTCAGCAGAGATGAAGAAAGCCACATTGGCTCAGAAGATAAAATATTTCCATATTCTCCCTCTCCCATCACTCCCAGCTTGCTTCCAATGCCAGAAAGGCTGGGAGGGCGCACATTTGGTCATGGAGCAATATTTTTTTTGAAACCGTTATAAAACCCCACCAAAGCACCACAGAAACATGCGAAAATTACATTTTAAATGCTTGAATTTGTCCACAGTAAAAGTCTCCGTTGATTTTATTTTATTTTATTTTATTTTATTTTATTTTATTTTATTACACCTGCACATTTGCAATGATGGGCTCGCCCATTGCAAATTTTCCACCAATCGCATGGCCACTTGGCCAGGTTGACCCACATAAACAGCCCACTAATCGTAGCCCAAACCCGAACCCTAACACCCAGATGCACCCCAATACTCACCCTAACTTCACCCATAACTAGCCTAACCCTAGCCGTTGCTAATCCATCTTAACCCTAAGCCAGATCTACTTGCATTGCACTACATGCAAGTACGTGAGACACAGCGGGTGCAAAGAGTCTGCCAGGTTTTGCAAATTTTCACGAAAAACGGAAACGAGCCGAAACGGAACCGGCCCGACTAACGACAACTCGAAAAAAATTTTTTTCAAGTCGTGCCCATCTCTAATAAGTACCACCAAAACCACAGGGAAAGCATTTGTCCATGACTGACTTGACCTGAGCTTGGAAGCCACCAGCTACAAGTATTGTAGGTTTTGGAGTAACTAGCATATAATCTAATTACATCCCAGGAACAACATAATGAATAGTTCCAAAGTTACTTTGGGGCACAACAAGTAGTTTTCTAATGTTTCCCTTTAAAGCAGTGGTTGGTTCTCAACATTGGGTCCCCAGATGGTCTTGGACTACAACTCCCAGAAGTCTTGGCCAGTTACAACTAGTGGCAAAGGTTTCTGGATGTTTTAGTCCATGAACATTTGGGGATCCAAAGTTGGAAGCCACTATTTGAAAGAGTATATTACAGCATTTTAGAGCAATGGTTGTGACTGATGACACCACTAGAGTTCTGTGGCATAACATACACTATGAGAATTCCAGTCATTATGCATATAGATGATAAGTACATAACCTGTATGAGCCATGTATATGGCCATCCCTGACTGTTGTCCATAATGGCTAAATATAACCCATGGTGGCAAAGAAGCCCAGGAGAATGCCATTTACCAAGGCAGGACTTATTTGATATAGCAGCCCTCTGTGTGATCAAAATGTAGGCAGAAATATTGTCACATAGTTACTAAGTATATAAGAAAGCATTAAACTGGTAGAACTGTAACAAATATTCAGAGACACATAGAGAGAAATGCTAATTAGAAGAATCCAATTAAGCTACCTGTTAGTGAAATAATAAAATTTAATGCTAGACAATGATAAGCAATTATTCTTTACAGCTAACAATGTTATGCAAATATAACACTGATAATATTCACTGTTTGGTTTTTTTGGGGGGGTGACTTTATTTGCCATCCCAGAGACAAGTGAATTACAAATGGCTCTTAAAATGAAATTGAACAAATCACAGTGAGCAATCAGGAAGAACAAAATTGTATTAAAAGGTACATATGAATGTGCAGGTTAAATTGCTTACGGCTATTCAGTTTGGCATTTTTTCAGACAATAAGACCTTTCCAAAGACCTACTCTTAAGGTCCAAAGGCTCCCAGACAAGGTTCCCTTCTAAGGTGTGAGCACATGCCTCCACCCACCCACCTTTTGCACAGGGCTTTCCCAACCTGACACACCAATCATAACCATTTTTGTTATGGTTGTGATGGAACCCCAGTTTCACACACACATACCTCTTGAACACATGGAAAACAGCCCCACACAGCAGGGAGAAAAATTAAGAGGGTGCTTTGCTCCCACAGAATTCCTTTGGTCATCAGGAAGCCCTTGGAGTTAAAGGGTGGGGTAGTGTTTGCCACATCCCGAGGCTCCCAATGGCCTCCCAGTGATAAAAGGGATTCCATGGGCCTTCAGACCTTGGGGGATAGGGAATCATAAATGTTTTATTTCCAGAAAAAAGCCATGAATGATGATGTGTTCTGCCTTATGCAGCATAATTTATAGAACAGGGTTTTAGCCAGTGGTTCCTAAAAGTGCTGAGTGAGCGTGTATGAGATGTCTGTGGATTATGCAGAAGTCTGGAAAAGTTTGACACTATTATATCTACCTTCATTCTGATGTGGCAATGTTGGCTTTAAAAGTGCATTCTTGCCTCCATGGCACATTTATCTATGGTCAACAAGAGATAAATAATGTGTTGTATCCATAGCAGGGCCATTGAAAGCCATGGGGCAAATGAGTTTGATTCCTCTGATTGAATTCATTGTTCCTACTATTCTAAATATGACTGACTTCGGATCCAGTCCCTGCTGATAATACCTGATGAGTCAAATGACAGTATTTGACTAAATATTGACTTCAGGATTTTTGCATTATGTGCTGAGGGATATACTATTTAGTGTGTTGGGCCAGGATTTAGAAGATGTGGATTCAATTTCTCACTTGGCCATGGAACTCAATCAGTGGACAGGGCTTGTTATGCTCCCTCAGCCTAACCTACTGTAAGGAAATTAAGGATGATAGGCCATAAAGTCATTTCTCTAGCTGTGATATTAAAAACATTTCCCCCCTTGCAGTAGAAATGTTATCTAAGATATGTAGAAATTAGACATAGCAAAACTTCTACAGAGCAAGAGAGCTACCATTGGATAATCCATATTAGAGATGGGCACAAAATGAACTTTTTTTCTTTCCGTTATTCGTTACTCATTTCATTACGTAAAGAAACAAACATTGTGATGAAATTTGAACAAACCCAACAGACCCACGAAAATTAGGTTCATTACGTTTCTTTTTTCGCTAATGGCGACACACAATGAAATGAGCTGTTTTAAATGTTAAAAAATGCCCTGGACATCTATAAAAATGCAGCGATAATTATTTATACTATCTGATAATACCTACAAGGGGGGTTGGGGTCCTTAAAATGTTTGTTTTTGTCTTCTCCCATAGTGATTAGAGATGGGCACGACCAAAAAAATTTTTTTTTGAGTTGTCGTTTTTCGGGACAGGTCCGTTTCGGCTCATTTCCGTTTTTCATGAATTTTTTTAAAAAATTGTCATTTCGTCATGTTGTTTGTCGTTTGTCGTTTCCACCGCGATTTAGCGCAATTTGACGTCCCAGCGAGTGGCGTCCCGCCGGCGCTAGGTGTTTTTGCGCCCTAGGCGGTGGGCGGGGTGGCGGGGGGGCATGGGTGGGCAGCGGCAGCAGCAGGGGGGAGGGGGCGCATGGGTGGCGGGCGCGGGTCCCGCAATGACCCAGAGCAGGCGGAAAACACTTTAAACTGACTTGCTGCACAAGACTGCATCAAATAAAGCAATTGCAATTTTTATTGCAAACAAAGTGGGCAGTGCACCCACAGCAGAGCTGCAGGCAGGGTATGAAAGGACCTTGGCTTGCTTGCCACCAAGCAAATGAAATTTTTAAAATAAATCCACACCTCCCCTCCCACTCAAATCTCCCCCCCCCCCCTTTGAAGCACTATCAGAAAAGAAATCCTAACAAACTGCAGGAGAATAAAAAAGAATAAACTGCATTGCTATTCCCCACAGCAGACAGAGAATGAAAGGAATTATTTATTATTGTTTCCTAAAAATTCAATTGAATCAATTCCCTCCCTGCCTGCCTAACTGAAATCTAAAGGCTCCGCGAAATTGAAACTAGTCAGCACAGCAGCCAGCTACAGACAGCCCTCTTCCACCCATATCCAAGCCCGGACTGCGACTCTTCTAGGAGTGCCTCACCTTTTTATGCCCTCTTGCACATCCAGAAGTGTCAGTCAAAACCTGGCCATGCGATTGGTAGAATGGGTCCAAAAATTTGCATGGTCCCATCCCATGGCCAGCCCATCATTGCGCAGGTGTAAAAAATAAAAATAAAAATAAAATAAAATAAAATCATTGCGACCTTTTACTGCTATAAAAAACCCACTGCTGCTACTGTAAAAATTCAAGCATTTAAAATAGCTAATTTTTGCATGTTTCTGTAGTGCTTTGGTGGTTTTTTCGACCACGATTTCAAAAAAAAATTATTGCGGACGCCATTTTGGATCCCCCCGCACCGCATGGCAAATGGAGATGCCGAGGATGCCCCCTCCCAGCCCGGTACAAGCAGCCCAGGACAGGAGGGGGGAGGCTGGGGACCCACCCCCCCCAGAAACCAACCCTCTGGTAGGTGCCCTCAGGCAGGCATATTTTCGACTGCTTTTTTGGCTGGGAATCGGGGTTTTTTTATTTTTAAAACTTTTTTTCTGTGCCGCTTGGCATCGCGCGATCGCCTCGCGATGCCAGGAACGACAACGACAAATCAGACCCAATTTTTCTTTTTTCGGTTTGAGTTCGAGTTCTGACAGCTTAATTGTCGTTACCGTTTCTGTTACGTAACGGAAACAATATCTGAAAATGGAAACGACAATTTCGCCAAGTCGTGCCCATGTCTAGTCGTGATGTATTTTTCTTTTCCCTTTAAGGATGACAAAATGGATGTCGCCAGCCACAAAATGGAGGCAAGCCATGTGATGAGATCATGTAAATTCTTGGACAACTTCAACCAATAGCATGCCCAGGTTGCAGACTGGGCAGGTCTGGCAGCCACAGAGGGCATAAAAAGCTCTGGCAGCCCCGTCCTCCTTGCAGTCTCCAGTGGGAGTTAGGGTGGGATTGCTGTCTCTGCGACTCGGTATTTTCACTTTAGGCCAGCCACGCAGGTGTGTGTCTCTATGTTCCTGCCGGCTGCAGCCTGGCTCTCAGAGGAGAGAAAGAAGAGATTTTTCTCTAGCTTCAGTCCTGCAGCCTCCCTGTGTGTGTGCGTGCGTACCTCTCAGTGAGTACCATCCCTTGCCTCGTAGTGCAGTCACTCTGCAGCTGCCTTGCACCCTGGGCAATGCCCACCACTGCCTTTGCAGCCTCCCTGCGTACCTAGTCTATAGTGTGTCTCTGCCAGCATCAATTTTTTTAGTGTTTTCCCTCTGGTCTGGGGCATTGGGGGATGCCCGCGCACGGAAATGCTTTAAAAATCACGCAAAAAGCGGGTAAAAACAAAAAACGAATAAATGAATAAAGAAAAATTTAAAAAAATTTTCATGAAAAATGAAAACAGACCAAAACTGACCCCTCAATGAAAAATGAAAAACCGAAACACCATTTTTTCGATTCGTGCCCATCTCTAGCTGCCACGAGACGTCTGAGGCAGAAGAGAGAAGCAATCACCATTACGTGTTTGAATCTGCTTTTAGCAATGCAGCCTAATTAGTTAGCTAGAGTCAGGGTTATTTAGCATAGCCAAAAAGAATCTTTGGAAAGAGATAGAATAACATAGCTTTTGTTATTTTGCTAGGCAAATAAGTCCATATCTTGAGTCTGTTAGGATTTTGATATTTTTTGAATCTGTTTCCAGTACTGCTTCATTTTGTATTTTAGTATAGAAATAAAGCTCTATATTATTTTTATTTTTATTCTTGCAAGAATCATATTTAAGTGATAAGAACCTGTGTTCTTTAAGAGATAAGAACCCAAGGTGAATCTGTTTTTGGTTGCTATCAAAATGCTTTGCCTGAGAGATAACAAACTCTCTGATTGCTAGGCCAGTGCTAATTAATGCAGATTTACCTAACACCTACCTAATTCTGTGGGGAGGAATGCTGTAGTATACTATGCCTTGAGTTTACTGGAAGAAAAGCAGGTAGATTTTATAATTTTTAAAAAATCTGAATCCTTACTTAGCTATTGAAACTTACTGTGGAGTAGAACTGGTAAAACTATCCCCTAAACATCTCACTTACCATCAAATTCCCCATTATGGTCACTATATATTAGCTCAGACATCATTGCACATAATAAGAATTAAACATACTCTATTTTATTTATTCATTCATTTTAAATATTTTTACCCCCATCTTTCTTCTTGGAAAGAACCCAAGGAATCTTACAACATGAGTAGAAGTCCAACTGTCAACAGACAAGAGAAGAAATACAGGTGCAAAATAATCAACAACATAAATTGACTTTCATAGAATTTTTCAATGCTATGCCAACATTTGGCAATGAGAAATAGCTCAGCAAAATGCCCTATTAGTTTCCTAGCTAATGTAATCATTTAGCAGATATGGTTGTCTATGCTGATACAACATAGCTTAACACCGCTTAACATTTCATCTAAACACAATAAGTTACCTATTTTGCAGCAACCAGAATATGTATTGCTGTTATTTTTTTTCCAAGTTCTCCATCAATAAAGAAGACAGAAAAATGGAAAATATAATCATGCTCTCATATATAATAATAATCAGGGACTGTCATGTCTGTTCTGACACAGGAACTCTATACTGTATAGTGAAGAACAACTCTCTTAAGCAAATGGAGATCAATCCAACATTGTGAGATGTAAAACCATAGGGTTCCTATGATAGCAGTGCTAAGAGATCACATTAACGCCACCAGAAAACACAAGCAGATAATCAAATGACAGTGAAAATGGCAGGGAGGATAAATCCAGATCTACAGGGAGTATTTATTCAGAGGAACGGATACCACTGTGTTGTGGCATGATTTTTCAAGTTTCAATGACGCTGGCACTTGGTACCAGCAGCCAACATAACAGAGACCGAGTCCAGATGGGCACTTCCCTTTCCAAGAATAACCCGTTCCCATGCAAATGCTGAACTAAACATATGAAGGACATGCAGGCATATGCACACATTGCCATAGCAACCCTTTACATAAATATGAAAGCAAGCCCGGTTCCAAGCTCCACAAGCACTTATTTCTGACATCCAATATTGTACATTCAAAGCAGAATCGGTTTAACCCAGGGATGAAATCATTGGGGCTCCCCATTTCTGCTTGGACTCCAAGCACACTTGTCATAGGAGAGTGGAGTTACAGCCTGGCCTCTGGAATGCTACACATGCCTCAGTTCTGCCTTATACATGTTCCTCTCCCCCTCCACATTTAAATGGTTTAACATAAGAACATAAGAACATAAGAAGAGCCATGCTGGATCAGGCCAACGGCCCATCTAGTCCAGCTTCCTGTATCTCACAGTGGCCCCACCAGATGCATTTGGGAGCGCATGAGACTAGATATCTGTCTCCTGATACCACTCCCCTGCATCTGGCCATTGAAGTACCCTGGTTTTAAGACTGGCAATTACACATCTCCATCATGGTTTGTAACCTGTGATGGACTTTTCCTCCAGGAATCTGTCCAATCCCCTTTTGAAGGCATCCAGGCCAGATGCCATCACCACATACTGTGGCAGGGAGTTCCACAGACTAACAACGGGCTGGGTGAAAAAATATTTTCTTTTGTCTGTTCTTACTCCCCCAGCCCTCAATTTGAGTGTATGTCCCCTACTTCTGGTATTTTGTGAGAGGGAGAAGAGCTTCCCTCTATCCACTTTACTCATGCCCTGCATTATTTTGTACGTCTCAATCATATCCCCCCTCAGGCGCCTTTTTTCCAGATGAAAGAGTTGACTTTGTAGAACATTGTTTAAACTTCTTCAGCTAAATAACTGCTTGAGTAATTGAGAATAGTGTCTCTTCTTCACAAAACTCAAGTGCCTCCTCTTTTGGGAATCAGTGTTCTCCGTAAAACGTGTCTCCAAAGTAGTTTCATGTTACTGTCTAGATCCCAGTTCTCCAAGGACGAGATGCTCCTTGCACCAATATTTTCTCAGCAACAACCATAATCCAATATGGCATTAAGACCAATGAGGTGCACTCAAAGCCTTTGACGTGTGAGCATCTGATTCAGCCACATATTGGAACATCACTATTGTACTGCTGGGTAGCTCAGTAGTTCAGTAAATCTGGCTGCAGAGCCAGAGGCTGGGAGTTTCATTCCCCATTGTGCCTTCTTGACAGGCACAGGACTCCATGATCCATAGGGGCCCTTCGAGCTGTGCAGTTCTAAGATGCTGCTGGTGGTGATCCTGTTGATAGTTAGACAGAATGATAGGCAAAGACCAGCGATTCAAGAAGAATAGTTTGGCTACTGGGAAAGCATGCATACACAGGAGCACTTGCCACTTAAACAAGACCTACCAATACATAATTGGGCTTAACCTCTGGTCTAATAATAATAGCTGTGTGTAGTTAAGTCAATTCTGGTTTATAGTGACCCTTTCCAGGGTATTCTAGTACAGAGTTCTCTGAAGAGGTTTACTATTCCCTTCTTCTGGAGACATCCTGGGACTGGGCAGGTTGCCGAAGGCTCACAGACTAGCTTTTCCGGGAATGCCCAGTTGGCAAACTTAGATAGCATCCTAAAGAGCAGAGACATCACTTTGCCAACTAAGGTCAGGATAGTCAAAGCTATAGTTTTTCCTGTAGTGATGTATGGAAGTGAGAGCTGGACTACAAAGAAGGCTGATTGCTGCAGAATCTATGCATTTGAGCTGTGATGCTGGAGGAGAGTCTTGAGGGTCCCCTGGACTGCAAGGAGATCAAACCTATCCATCCTGAAAGAAATCAATCCCAAATGTTCACTGTAAGCACAGATTTTGAAGCTGAGGCTCCAGTACTTTGGCCACCTCATGAGGAGAGAGGACTCCTTGGAAAAGTCCCTGATGTTGGGAAAGATTGAAGGCAAAAGGAAAAGAGGACGGCAGAGAATGAGATGGTTGGACAGTGTCATCGATGCAACCAATATGGATTTGACCAAACTCCAGGAGGCAGTGGAAGACAGGAAGGCCTGGCGAGCTCTGGTCCATGGGGTCACGAAGAGTCGGACACAACTCAACGACTGAACAACAACAACCAGTTGGGAACCAACCCAGACCTCTGAAGAAACATATGCTTAATGGAAGAGTGGTAAAAGGTAAAAACTTAAAAACTTTTAAAAAGTTACCTTTTTTTAAACCACTGAGTTGTCTCCAGCAAGCTTTACATGCAGGCAAATAAGCAAGGCAGACAGACCATTGGTGCAGGCATAAACAGCCAAATTCTTGCGACCTTTCATGAAGAGAAAGAGTTGTCATTCATCATGTCAGGCTGGAAGGCATTGCTTTAAGCTTGCTTACTCATCCTTTACTCATGCTCACTCCTTATCTTAGGGCCTTTAATCTTGGACCGCTGCTTTTACTGAGTACAAATGTCATCGGCTGTGATGATATGGGGGCAGGCAGAGAGAGCCTTGCCGTATATAAACTCTGCTGCAATGTTGACAAGGATTCAGAGTGTAAGATACTTCTGTCTTCGTCATTCATGCTTTCTAAAAGAAGGAACGGAACTGAGCAATAGACAAGACAGCTGACGGACATATGCCGTGGACTCTGTGTTATATCTGTCACCCTGATTTCATCCATGACCGAACTGCTTTTTTTTTCAGCTGGGGTATCTCCAGACAGCAAGGTCTCCAGGGAGGCTGCTTTCTTCTCCTTCACTCCCCCTCCAAACTTTAGATATAGATATGCTGATTCAGAGCAAGTAACATGAAAACATCACTGGTATTTCTATTTACTTTCTGACATGTGCCAGTGTTTCCAAATGAGAAGATGGAGAAGAAGGAACCCCAGAGTCTGAACCACAAATACAGCATGGGATGTCCCACACATGCTCAGATGTGAGTAATTTATGATGGTTTCTACTTGTTTTTCAGTTTAGCTGCTCTGTTTACAGCAGGCATGACCAAACTCCAGCCCTCCAGATGTTTTGGACCACAACTGCCACAGTCCCTTGTCATTGGCAATCTAAGCTTAGAATTCTGGGAGTTGTGGTCCAAAACATCAGGAGGGCTGACGTTTGGACATGCCTGGTTTACAGACTAATCAGCTTCACTAATGACCATGTTTCTCCTCCACACCTGCTTTCTGATAAATGAAAATAACATGATAATTCAAACAGGGTATTAAAATGCTCCTTTGCATCTAGTACTTGCCATAATTGGACACACCTAACTTTATTTATTTATTTATTTATTTAGAGTATTTTTACCCCACCTTTCTCCTTGGAAAAGGACTCAAGGCGGCTGGCATTACTGTGCCTTGTCGCCTGGGTCCTAAGAGGGCTAGTAGAATCTGAAAGCTGTTCAATCTCTCCAAAGAAGATGACGGTCATCAGCATGTTGTGAGGAAACCACTGAACAAGGAAGGCAAGAAGCCCAGGTCCGAAGCATCCAAGATCCAGTGTTTGGTAACTCCCAGAGTTCTGCAGCATAAGCGCAGGCGCATTGCTCTGAAGAAGCAACACACCCAGAAGAACAAGGAGGAAGCTGCTGAGTATGCCAAGCTCCTGGCCAAGAGAATAAGAAGGCAAAGGAAAAGTGTCAAGAACAAATAGCGAAGAGGCATAGACTTTCCTCCTTAAGAGCCTCCACATCTAAATCTGAATCAAGCCAGAAGAAGAAGAAAACAATGAGCTGTTCAAGACTGTACAGAGACCACTTCAGATAGCAGAGGCTAGGGGGAAAGCACAGCCAGCCTGCCAACTCTTGTGCACTCTCCAGTTGCTCCCTTCTCTTGCTGGAGAAAGCTGTGCACGTTTTACACTCCATTTTGAGTCGCCATTAAAACAACAGTGACCCAAATAAGGAGTTCAAAGTAAGTGAGAAATTTAGGGAGTCGTTTTACCAGTGCCATCCCCTGTTCATTGACTTTCAAACCCAGGTCTCCTGAGTCCAGTATCCAGTAGCACACTGATATACTAATGTGCCATCATGTCAATGCTGACTTATGGTGATCCTTTCCAGTGGTTTACCATTCCCTTCTTTGAGGACTGCCCTGGGAGTGTGCAGCAGGCCACACAGGCTGGCTCTACTTGGAGGATGCACAATGGGAATCAAACTTCCAGCTTCTGGCTCTGGGAACAGATACAGAAGCCACTGAGCTATACAGCCAGTTTTCATCACATTGGATATCTGTAATTGGGAGTCTATGTGAGTCTAACTGACAATTATCAATGCAAGTGCGTCAAATCTGTACAGGGCTATTTAATGAAAATTGGCCTCTCCCCCCAGGCACTTTTATCCTCAGGAATAGAGAAAGCAAAACAAATAGTCAAGCAAAGAATAGAGGATATTGAGTACCAAACAGACCTCACTAGTATCCAAAATATGGCAGTTAGGAGTTACGTTAAAAACCTTATGGAACCAGCCAAATATTTAACAGTTCTGGAAGCTAAAGGATCTAGAAGAGCCTTTACCCTGGCAAGGTGTTTGGCCCTCCCCTCTGCTGTACTGGAAGGGAAGTATAAAAATACCCCTTTTGCTGAAAGGCTCTGTTTTTGCCCCCTGAGGGAGATTGAGACCATTGAGCACATGTTCTTCACCTGTCCATTGTATGAAGCAGCACATAGAGATTATTATCCCATTATTGGAAAGAATCCCTGGATGCTCGGAGGGAAAAAGACTTGAATACCTCCTTTCAGATGTAGACACAAAGATCTCCTGTCAAGTGGCTAGATTCTGTGTGATGATACTTTGACTACGGAAGTTAAATGCCAACCAGCTGTATGCATGCTAACATGTTTTAATTGTTTTTTTAATCCATGGTTTTATATTTATGTGTAACTGGCCTAAGGACTGTAAATAAATATTCTATTCTATTCTATTCTATTCACATTGGGTATCTGTAATTGGGAGTCTATGTGATACAATGGATAGAGTAGGACTCAGGAGACCTGGTGTTACATTCCTGTTCAGGCCATGGAAACTCATTAGGGAATGGTGTTAACACTGATAAACTAGTTGTTGAACACACTACATGGCTTGAAAACCCTAGGGTTTTCACGGTGTGTGGTATGTTCAACAACTAAGAGATGACTTGTTGGAACATATAGCATATAACAGCTTGAATGAACTTTATTATAGCCAATGTACCAACATATATAAACTTAAAACATACATAGCCAAAGAGTATATACTGTGCAAATATAGTCCTAGAATCTTTTTAAAATCTTACTCTATCTCTTCCTATTACTAAGCTAAAGTTGTCTAGGCACTTGTTAATGTCAAGCCCCGCACACAGAATACGCAGCAAGCCAAGTTCAGTTCTTTCCCAGGAACTTTAGTTGTAATCCGGATAATGAACAAAGTACAGTCCGAATCAAAGCCAAAATACCTTACAGAGCCAAATGTCAAGTTCAAGGGTACAGAGAAACGTCGTAGTCAGAAAGCCGGTCCAAGGTCAGGAAACAGAGAACGCCGTAATCAGAAAGTCGGTCCAAGGTCAGGAAACAAAGTCTGGATACACACAGGAACGTGGTGACAAGGTAAGTGATGCGTTGCTCCCACAGAGGTTTCAGGGTAAACTTGCTAGCTTTATCCTAAACCAAGGAACACACCCATATCTCTGGCAAGGCTCCTGCTAGAACTCAGGGCTTTCAGATCTAATTCTACACCTATCATTAAAGATCCTTTCCCTGGCTCTCCTGTTAGTTCTTCTTTGCAGGATCCTGTTCCTAGCCCTCATAGGAGGAGGAGATGTGCCCTCAGCTGCGTCCTCAGACTCAGCTGCCTGCTGAGTTGAACTGCAAGGCTCCTCCTGCTTTTCTTCAGCATTTAACTCTTCACATTCAGGTTCTATGACAGGCAGGGTCCTGGCACTATCCCCCTCCCCATGGCCCCACTCTTCCGATGGGCCAGGTTTATCTGGATAATTATCATGAAATTGCTGAATCAACTCCGGCGCATGCAAGTTAGATACCGGTTCCCAAGAACGATCTTCTGGTCCATACCCTTCCCAGTCCACTAAGTATTGTAAAAACCCCTGATGTATCTGGGAATCCAAAATTTGGCGGACCTCATACTCCTCTTCTCCTTCTACCAATATCGGTGGAGGAGGTTCAGGATTTGGTGGTCGGTTGGGGTCAGGGTCTTTAGCTGGGAGCAAGAGAGAACGATGGAACACAGGATGAATATGGAGAGAAGCAGGTAATTGCAGACGGAACACCACTAGGTTGATTTTTTTCTAGGATGGGGTAAGGGCCGATGAATCGAGGATCTAGTTTTTGGGATCGCCCAGGATGTCTCAAATATCGGGTAGAGAGCCAAACCTTCATGCCAGGATTCAACTGTGGACCTTCTTGCCTTTTCTTATCTGCTGCCTTCTTATATGCTTCCTTAGCATGATTAAGTTGTTCTTTTAATAGTTTTTGAATGCTATGAAGTTCTTGAAGGTAAGCATCGGTAGCTGGTACAGAGGTGGAAGGAAGGGTGGTGGGAAAGTACCGAGGATGGTATCCATAGTTGGCCATAAATGGGGTTTGACTAATGGATGAATGTACCGCATTATTGTATGCAAATTCAGCTAAAGGCAACAAATCCGCCCACTTGTCCTGTTGATAGCATGTGTAGCAGCGTAAATATTGTTCCAAGGTGGCATTGGTGCACTCAGTCTGACCATCTGACTGGGGGTGATAAGCGGATGACAGGTGGACTTGGGTTCCTAGTTCCTTGTGCATAGCTTGCCAGAAACGAGAGGTGAATTGGGGTCCACGATCCGAAATAAGGTGTTCAGGTAAACCATGAAGCCTGAAGAAGTGCTGTAAATAATGATGAGCTGTTTCTGCTGCGGTAGGAGGTTTAGGACAAGGAACGAAGTGGGCCATTTTGGTGAACAACTCTACGAAGACCAGGATGCAGGTAAATCCTTTGGAGCGAGGAAGATCCATGATGAAATCCAGTGACACAGCATTCCAAGGACCAGAGGGTGTTGGCAAAGGATGCAACAGACCCGAAGGTTTAGCCACCACATCCTTTGCTCGCCGACACACTTCACAGGACCCCACATATCTGATAACATCAGCTCGGACCTGTGGCCACCAGAACTCCCTTGTGAGAAGATGCAGGGTTTTATAAAGTCCAAAGTGTCCAGCAGGTAAAGAATCATGAGAAAGATGCAATACCTGATTACGAAGGGGACCAGCAGGAACATATAACCTTCCTCGATGTAGTAGTAACCCTTGTTGTGCAGAAAACTCTCCATGCTCCCCATTTTGAAGTTCTTGAAGACGTTGCTGAGTCCATGGATCTTGAGCTTGAGACTTCCAGATTTCTTCTGCCAAGCTGGGACACGGACTTGTGGCTGCGAACAAGGAGGGAGGCAAGATGGGTGCCACTAAGGTCTCTTTCACTGGTGCCGCATATTCAGGTTTTCTACATAATGCATCAGCTTTCTTATTCTGAGCTTCAGGAATATACTTGATACGAAAATCAAACCGGGAAAAGAATAAAGACCACAGGATTTGTCGCTGAGACAATTGCCGAGCTGTTTGTAAATGTTCCAGGTTTCTATGATCAGTTAGCACTTGCACAGGGTGTCGAGCTCCCTCAAGGTAATGCCTCCATACATCAAAAGCTGTTTTGATGGCCAACAGTTCACACTCCCAATTCGTATAATTCTTTTCTGCAGGTTTTAATTGCCGAAAGTAGAAGGCACAGGGACGCGGGATTTGGGAGGGATCCTCTTGTTGAGATAATACTGCTCCCAAGTCAACACTAGATGCGTCAGCCTCCACTATGAATGGCAGTTGTGGATCAGGGTAGCGAAGTATAGGCTCCGAAGTGAAGCGGGTCTTCAAGGTAGAGAAAGCCTTCTCTGCTTCCAGAGTCCACCGGAAAGGCTCTTTGGGACGGAGGAGACGGTTTAAAGGTGCAGCAATGTCAGCGTAAGCAGGAATGAACTGATGATAGTAGTTAGCGAAGCCAAGGAACCGCTGCAAGTCCTTACGATTTTGTGGTCGCTGCCATGACAACACAGCCTCTACTTTCTTGGGGTCCATGCGGATTCCCTGGGGAGAAATGATATGCCCCAGGAATTCACCCTCTTCAATGTTGAACTCACATTTTTCCAGTTTAGCATAGAGTCCGTTTTCCCGGAGACGCTGCAATACCTGACGAACATCTTTAACATGCTGAACTGGGTCAGCGGAGTAAATCAGAATGTCATCTAAATACACAACCACACAACGATCTAGGAGATCCTGGAAAATGTCATTCATCATCCGCTGAAACACACTGGGTGCATTGGTCAGACCAAAAGGCATTACTAAATGTTCATATTGGCAGTACTGAGTCCGGAATGCAGTTTTCCATTTATCTCCTTTGCGGATACGTACCAAATTATACACACACCCCAAAGGTCCAGCTTAGTATAACACTTAGCCCCTTTTAACCGGTCCAAAAGTTCAGAGATTAAAGGTAAAGGGTACCGGTCCCTAATAGTGATCTTGTTGAGTGCTCTATAATTATTACAAGGACGAAGCTCCCCTCCCTTCTTCTTGACATATATCACTGGTGCCGACAATGGTGATTTGGAAGGGCGTATGAATCCACGTCGAAGATTTTTATCTAGAAAAGCCCTTAACGCTTCTAATTCAGGTTCAGACATGGGATAGACTCGTGCTACAGGAAGAGATGCCCCAGGAATCAAATCAATGGCACAGTCATAGGGTCGATGTGGAGGTACCTTGTCAGCCCCCTCTTCTTCAAATACATCGGCAAAGTCTTGATATGCCTGGGGCAGGACAGGGTCAGATGTATCATGAGCAGATGCCAGGATAGTGAAGGAATGTTGCTTTGAACAAGGGACCTTGAAATATAATTCCCCTTGCACCCAATCCACCAGTGGATTATGAGCTCGCAACCAGGAAAGTCCCAAAACAAGAGCAAACCGGGGCATACGGGTTACATTAAAGCTAATCTGCTCATTATGATCCATTACCTGAAGGGTAAGGGGACAGGTTTCCTGAGCTACCGGCCCAGAACGAAGTAACCGACCCTCAATGGATTCCACCAGCAAAGGGGTGTCCTTATTTTGTACTGGAATCCGATGGTACCGCACAAACCCAGCATCCACAAAACAATGAGCTGCCCCAGAATCTACCATAGCATACACCGGAATCTCCGGACCATCAGGGAGCCCTAAAGTCACAGGTAGCAGAAAAGGTCCTTGAGGTGTAATAGTATTACCTGGGAACCTTTCGCTATGCTCCATTCCTCGAGGTTCCTTCAAGGATGGAGCTGCCCTTTTACTGCTGGAGAGATAGCAGCTCTAACTGAGGAACGCTTCAAAGGGCAATTAGAAGCAAAATGTCCTCCTCCCCCACAGTACAGGCAGAGATGATGAAAGCATCATCTTGCCTTTTCCTCCGGGGTAAGGCGTGGTCGAGCAGCTCCCAGTTGCAAAGGTTCTGGATCTACTTCACAAGCCTCCCAGGATTGCAGATGAGACACAGCTGGCAGAGGTTGCTGGTTGCAGTTCTGGCCTCGGGAGAGACGACGGCTTTCCAGGCGTCCATCAATTCTCAAACAGAGTAATGAGCTCCTGCAATGTGTTTGGTTGTTCTACCCTACAGAGTTCATCCAGCATTTCATCTGCCAAACCTTCCATATATTGAGAAATCAGTGCCGGCTCGTTCCACTGCAAATCCTGAGCTATCAAACGAAATGCAATAGTGTAATTAAACACTGAGTCTTTGCCCTGTTTCATGGCTCTGAGTCTCCTGTTGGCGGTAGCAGCCTGTACAGGATTCTGAAAGGCTGAAGAAATACGGTTCAGAAAAGCCTAGTAATTATCCAACAAAGGTGAAGCACTGGGGAGTAAAGGAGTCGCCCATTTAGCTGCCTGACCTTTCAATAAACTGATAATGAAACAGACCTTAGACCTCTCAGTAGGAAATTCTTGAGCCCGCACCTCAATGAACAGCTTGCATTGGGCCAAGAATGCAGGGAATTCCTCTAACTTGCCTTCAAACCGGTCAGGAGGCAGCAAAGGGCAACGAGGCTGTAATGATGCTGGAGCTTGCTGCAATTGAACAATTGCTTGAGACAAAAACAGTACTTGGTTTTGCAAAGCTTCCAGTGGAGTCATTCCAACAGCCCCCTCCTTCTCCATTCTGCTTGAATAAGTTTGGTGGGTGGGAGCAAACTGTCAAGCCCCGCACACAGAATACACAGCAAGCCAAGTTCAGTTCTTTGCCAGGAACTTTAGTTGTAATCCAGATAATGAACAAAGTACAGTCCGAATCAAAGCCAAAATACCTTACAGAGCCAAATGCCAAGTTCAAGGGTACAGAGAAACGTCGTAGTCAGAAAGCTGGTCCAAGGTCAGGAAACAGAGAACGCCGTAATCAGAAAGCCGGTCCAAGGTCAGGAAACAGAGTCTGGATACACACAGGAACGTGGTGACAAGGTAAGTGACGCGTAGCTCCCACAGAGGTTTCAGGGTAAACTTGCTAGCTTTAATCCTAAACCAGGGAACACACCCATATCTCTAGCAAGGCTCCTGCTAGAACTCAGGGCTTTCAGATCTAATTCTACGCCTATCATTAAAGATCCTTTCCCTGGCTCTCCTGTTAGTTCTTCTTTGCAGGATCCTGTTCCTAGCCCTCATAGGAGGAGGAGATGTGCCCTCAGCTGCGTCCTCAGACTCAGCTGCCTGCTGAGTTGAACTGCAAGGCTCCTCCTGCTGTTCTTCAGCATTTAACCCTTCACATTAAGGTTCTATGACAGGCAGGGTCCTGGCAGTTAAGACCATTTCTTCATGAATTTTAACTGTGGCCACTAGAGATGGGCACAAAATGAGCAATTTTTTGTTTTTGTTTTTGTTTTTTTGTTTTGTTACATAACCAAACGAAAAATGAATTTTGTCTCCAAAATGAAATGAAACAAACCAAAACAACAGAAATTTTGTCGTGCATTTCATTTTCGTTGCGGCAAATACATTGAACTGTAATGAATGCTAACGAAACAGCAATTTTTTTTTCGTTTTTTTTTTTTCATTTCGTTACATAACGAAACGGAAACGAAATTTTTTGCAAAAAATTCACGAAAAACTAATACAAACCGAAACGGACCCCCTAAACGACAAACGACAAACGAAACACCATTTTTTTTGAGTCGTGCCCATCTCTAGTGGCCACACAAAATTTATTACATTGAACAACATATTCATATTAGGCCCTTCCAGTTTGCTGGTGTTATGCCCTGACAGCAGTATGTCTTTGAGCATCCTGGAAAAAGTTGTAAATGTTGCTCAATAAAATATTTCCAGATTCCATGAAAAAAACATCAGTGCAGAAGTATGTGTGCCACTGTTTCCAATATGTCAGGGCTACAGGGGGCATCTGCGTTTGGAGGGTAACATATCTTTTTAAAGTTTCCACTGTTGTACGATGATGGCAGAGGATCTAACTGGGCAAGGATAAAAGCTCTATGTTGTTTGTGTGTTAAAAGTGGATAAAAATAATTTGCAGATTTGAAAGGAGTCAATAAGGAACCTGTCAAATATTGTTGGAAGGAATAACTGACTCACATTCTGATTGTAACTTCAGGACAGCTAAAGTCACTCCTTTTGTGGTAGAAACATAGTTATTTTTAGAGTTACTTTTACATCGCAGATTGTTTGCTGCATCACTACATAGTCCCATTTGTAACATCCGCATAATATTTAAAAGTCAACATAAAAAGTAAGCATAACATGAGCTGACTGTTGAACTGAACTGTGACTTTGTATTTTCAAGTCAGCACCCTCTTCTTCCATGAAATTACAGCACCAGAAATCTGAGACCAGGAGGCAAGCCTTTGCAATCTCACAGGTAGAGGACGAGAGACTGGAAAAGAGCTGGAACTTCTTCTGGCCAGCTGATTGTGGAAATGGACACAAATGCTCCATCCCTTGCCTTGTTCCAAACAGCATGACAAAATGAAGTGTCTCTCTCATCTCCTTTCTTCATTCCAGGCCTTTGGCTATGCCAACATTTCATAAACAATAGCAGCACATACATAAACAGTGCCACAGAGAGCCAGTGCACCCTAGTGCCAATGAGAAAGGATAGAGATAGCAGCTTGTCAGGTTCTGAGTATTACTTGCCTAAAAGGCTTGTTGTTTTGCTAAATGCTACTTTGAGTTCCTTCAAGGATGTGCCAGGTTCATCAGTGAAAAAGAGAGCCTGTGTGGTATAGCAGACAAAGGGTATGGTTATAACAGGAATCACTGTTGAACTGGATTTTGTATAAATAAAGATTGTTTTGAAATATGATACATAACAAAGTTCAATTTTATTTGGACACAACTGTGTTTTTTAGGGGAGGTAGGCAGAGGTTTTTCAAATTGCACTATATAAATTGATTCTCCTCAGATTGGTTTGGCTATTAAGAACTCTACTATTGTTGGTAAACGTGCCACTGTGCAGTGGGTTCAGATGGTAATGGCAGTGCCTTCCACCTGAGTTCACACCCCCCGCCACATTTTCTATTAAAAAGATTGGGGCTGCATCACAAACACACACGTCCCTTCCACCTTCACTCACCAGGAAAAAAAATGAAGGCATTTGCACAGGACATTCTCCTCCCGCTTGTGTCCACCTGTTGTGTGTATCGCAAACCCTTTCACCAAGGCTAGAAGGCAGCAACCTTCAGCCCCAAGGTGGAGAGGTGAGGAAATTGAGCTACTCTTTTTATTTCTACCTACCTTTTCCAAGAGCAGAAATAGTCATCCCAGCTTTCACTTTTACCTTTCCAGTTGAAACTGATGGCAGTCTCTCTCTCTCTCTCTCTCTCTCTCTCTCTCTTTGTGTGTTTGTGTGTTTGTGTTTGTGTGTGTGTGTGCATGCACATCCATCTGCCCGTGTGCCAAGCCACACAAAGAGCTGTCTGAGGGGAAAATATACCAGCAGCAATAGAAGCCCTCTCTTATCTCCTCCAGATTTTCCTTAACCTGGTTCTTGTCGGGCTCACCTCAGTAGCAGGCTGCTTCCACATCTGAGAAGCAGTTTGGGAAGTGATGCAGTATAGGGTGGCAAAAATAACCCCACTGGGAAGAAAGGAGATGTGCATATATTAATTGAGGCAGCTTCATTGCATGACATTCAGGCTGGTTGGCAGTCCAGTGAGTTCCCCACGCCCCACACACTCTGTAAATTGTGCTGCTGCTGTGTCACTTCAGCAATGTTGCCACCTGTAACCATCTAGAAACAGCAATCCCCACCATTTAGAAAGCAGTACCCAGACAGGAAACAATTGTTTAAATTCCATAATTTAACTCGTATTTCAAAGTGAACATGCACATTGGATATAAACCACATGACCGAAACCCCAATTTAAAATACTCTAGAGCTAAAATTGACACAAATTGCCAGTGTTAGTGGCCCCAGAATGTCAGAGTAGGACTCTCAAGATCTGAGTTTAAACCCCTGCACAGCCATGGGGGCTGGGCATATGACACTGGCAAAAATTATCCTTAAAATTGTTCACATACCTTAGAAATCCTACTAGAGCCACCATAGGTCAGAATCAACTTGACAACACATCACACACAACAGTGGCAAACATGATCAAGTGATGGGCTACAGCTTCCATTGTACTGCGATTTTAGGTGCGATCATAGGGGTACCCAACAAGATACTACATGAGGAGACTACCACCACCCAACAGAGCACTAATAGGTCAAACAAATACACATCATAAGATGAGATTTCATGCTCTCAAGTCCTTATCTTTAATCACAGCAGTCACTGGTGTAACTGGGTATATGTTCAGTACTTCAAGAGTTTCAAATTGCAGGCAGCTTGACTGACATCAATACTATTTTTTTTTAAAAAAAAGGAATTAACTAGAATCAATCTAAATTAGCATATTCAGACTCTGCAGGCTGGCCATTAACTGATTCATTAATTAGGATAAAGTAGAGCACTACCTACTGTTAGAAAGCAGGGCTTGTTGTAAGTGAACATAATGAAACAGATAAGTAAGAAATTACCCAAAGTAATCTGGATTGACTTCCCTAGAGCACTTGGGTTGCTGAGAACAAGAACTACAAGCCAGCACTTTCTAACCTTTTAAAATTATAAACTTCTACTTAATTTTTTTAAATGCTAAGTTGCGTTACACTCAACAGGCACATTCAAATCATCCCAAGACTTTGGACTCCCTGAGGTAAACGACTAGGTGACATTGATCCACCACAAGCTAACCAGATGGGCAGTTGTCTCTTACATCAGCCAGAGCAATGGGGCAGTGTCTCCTACCATCCCAGAGGGCAGATGAGACAGGCCAGGCCATGTAGTCACAAGGGAAGATAAAGATTCATGTTACACCCAGAAGCTTCTCAATTATGTGCTTGGTTAGAGAGGCTCCATCTATTGCTTTTTACTTTAAAACTAATTTCTTGACTGATGCTTATTTCCAATTAAAAAGTAGCAGAGACAAATTCGATCTTAAGTCTATCCTCCTGATGGTGCTATGATTTACATGAGGAAACTGCAACATACTCAGTCCAGTTCCTCAGAAGATGACAGGGTTGGGAAAGTGTTTGGTTTTCTAACTTTTTTCCTGTAGTGTAGCAGGTAGGTCCATGGCTAGAGAGGATGGTATTCCCCCACGCACCCACCCACCCACTCATACCGTACTTGGTCCTTGAGCTGCTCATGTCATGAATGTAAAGGGAGATGTAAAACATGGAGTGGAGGTGAAGAGACACAAATGCTGACTCTGCTTCAAAAGTGAAGTTAAGGCCATTGGAAGCCTGCGTTTGGGAGCGGGCTTCTCTATAAGACCACAAAGACTGTGGTCTACAGTCAGTTTCCAGCATATTTGATGATAGCCGAGAGCCTCATCATATGTAGCAATTTAAAGGCTGACATGCTTATCCTAAAAAGGCTAACTTAATAATACTAAGGGTGATTGGGTCTAAAAGTACAATGGCACATGGAATGTTTCCACCTTTGATTCATATGTGTCTGCAGCCTAGCTCTGTGAATCACTCTGTGTGCAAGGGGAAAGACTACTTGTGCTGTGTTTTGTCCAGATAGATACTGTCAGCCTAAAACAAAGAAATGTCCTAGCAAACAGTGATCAAATACTCTTTAGAAAATTACCTTATTCTAACAATTTTTGCACAAGACAGTCCTCTTCTATGAACTTTTATATAAATCCCAGTGAGTGTTAAAGGCAATTCATTACTTTGAAGAACACCTTTGAAAGCAATATGGGTACATATATTTATGGAGGAAGCACTGGGTTTTTTTAAGAGTGTCTTTCTGTTGACAAACTAAGACATTTACCTCCAAAATATTGTTTATTTATTTGTAACATTTGCATCCTTCCTTTTCCCTAGTGAAATCCGGGGAGCATACATGCCTCTCTTCCCCACTGAAAGCATACAACAAACCTGTGATGTGTCTGTGAAGATTCTCAGTCATACAGGTGGGTTTATCTGAAAGTTGAGTCATGGCAACTGGACGTCTTTTTTCTTGAGAGACAGAAACGTTTTACTGCTCATCCAAACAGCTTCATCAGTCTAAATACAGCTAGTGCAAGTCCTCCATCTTATAGTGAGCTTTGGCCTCTTGTTACCCTGGTCTGAGCTCTTAAGATGCACAATGGCATTGAATAGGCTTATTAGGTAGACAATAGTATCCATAGCCTTAAGATGAACAATGGCCTAAGGTGCTGAAACCTATGAAGTATGGGTCGTTAGCTATGGCCTTGGTGTTGAAGGCTTTTTGATTTGCCTGTGATGTGGGTCAGCTTGAGAGAATGTGTCTGGCTCAAAGCCACCCAATGGCCAAGATGGGATTTGAACCCAGATTTTCCTTGTCCTTGTCCAACATTGTAATCACTACACCACACTGATTCTTACTCTGCGTAGAAATGACTATCTTCTCTTTAGATAGCCCTGTTTCACTTCCAAACAAAAAAGTATTCAACCATCCTGGCTTAGTATTAGAAAGAATTATGAATCTAAAAATACATTTTATATTCATGTCAAATAGAGCTTTACAGAGGATACAGCTGAAACTTCCTGAAGAGGTTCCTCTCATGGAAGGTAACATCTTGATCTCTTTGACTTTTTTCTATGCCACAACTAATAATAGAAGAATGACAGTCAGAACAAATGCATATTTTAAGGCAAACATGCTTATCGGAACAATCAAGAGACACAGAACTATCTACTTGGCTTTCTTTACTTTAATATGCTTTTAGAGTCACCTTGATCATCCTCTAAGGAGACATCATCATGTGCAAGAGAGCTGATGCATTCTGCCTTCCCATATTTACTGAGTTAAAGAAGCTGACAAGAAAAATAGATAACTAAAGTCCGCCTCCCCTTCTTTGTGCAGAGCATACAGATGAGAAATAGGTGACTCTAGCTTTAATTACTGCAGCAAAAATCAGAGGATTTATTTTGCTTCATCTACATAACCTTTCTGCATTCCTAAAGTAAAAGCAGATTGAATCTTTAATGTTTTTTTTAAAAGGTTTAGCTTGTCCTGTGCCTTTCATCTTTTGTGAAGGTTATGGCCATGAGCAGGGCCGGTGCTAGGTTTTTTTGCACCCTAGGCAAGGGGCAGGGGGTGGCAGGCAGGCGGGTGGGGCGGGGATGGTGGGTGGGCAGGGTGGGGGCGGGGTGGGGTGGGGCGGCAGCAGGGGGCAGCGGCGGATGGCAGGGATGGCGACGGGCACGGGGGGTGGGCGGCGATGGGCACGGGCGGCGGGCAGGCAGCGGCGGGCAGCGATGGGCGGACAGTGACGGGCGGCGGGCGGGAGGGGGGACAGGCAGCGATGGCCAGCGGCGGGGGGGGGCGGGGGGGGGGGGGCAGCAGGCTGGCCAGCACCCTCTCTCCATTTTGGCGCCCTAGGCAACTTCCTAGTTCGCCTTAATGGAAGCGCTGGCCCTAGCCATGAGGATTTGCAGATAAGTTGTAACTAGGTGTGTGATTTTTGATTAAGATTCTCTTGGTAAAGACGAGTTGCTTGCCATTCTCCTCTGAACCCATGGCCAATCCACATAAGAGGTTATCTCTTATCCTTTTTGTCCAGCTGCTACACTGCTACCACACAAGAAGAGCCAGAGTGTTAGCCAGTTGAAGTAGTGACCACAAAGCAGCACTGCCTTAAGTCCTGTGACATTTAGCTAGCGCGCAGGTTGCTTGCTGAAGCTATAATCATATCTAGTCTTCTTTTATAATAATCATGTGCCTTCAAATCAATTCTTTCTTATTGCAACCCTTTTCAGGGTTTGCCAGGTAAGAGGGCTCAGAAGTGGTTGACCATTTCCTTCTTCTAGAAATGCCCCCTGGGACTTTGTAGGTTGCCCACAACCACACAGGCTGGCTCTATTCATAGGAGACACTGTGAGCACTTGAATTTGCAGCAAGACAACTTACTTGCCAAGCTATCCAGCTACGGCAGTATGTGAAACAATCAATGTTCTTTCTGATTAAAACATTAAATTTTCACCATATAATAATCTGTATTGTGTTTTGCAGAAAAGACTTCCATTAGAAAAAAGAAATTGCTGCTTGCCTAATATCAAACTGTATTATGTAGCAAATCAGATGGGACATATTCCAGACATTGTATCAAACAACAATATGTAATTTGGATAAAATTAGAAAGAGAGAGATTATTGGTGAACAGTTGCCATAAATGAAAAGAAAAGAAAGTTAGTACTAAAGAAACAGAAAATCCTTTTTCAGTTAATATGCTTGAGTTGAGAAACGTCTATAGAAAAATAATGAACCCACTGATTTCTTCATTAAGACGAGTGGTGGAATTAAAGGCTGTCCCAGATAATTTAAAGAATATAAAGAATAGGTTGATGGAGAAGGGAAATATAAAAATAAAACACTGGATATAGAAGATGTACTACAGAGAGCAGATAAGAAGCATGCTAGGAGAGGAGGGGCTATATTGGCTAAATATAATAAAATTAGATAATTGGACAAAAAATGAAAGCCAAAAAATGGACTAGGAGGACTGTTGGCTAAATTTGAAGAATTAATTGAAAAAAGAGAGAATATTGATGACAATGAGAACAGACATGCATATGTGCAAAAGTAGATGTAATCTATATGGTTTAAGTAGAATTGTAATGCAACTCAATACAGAAGTGAAGATATTGAGCCATAGTGGAGATCAGTGCAGACAATGTCAAGGTCCCAAACCACCTCCTTCTAGTTTCTTTTCTTTTCTTTTTGATGGAAGAGGACGGCCCGACAAAAGGAGGATACTTTGCAAAAGCAGATGGGTCTCTGGTAGCACTTTAAATGGATGACTGCCTTCCATCAAAGAGAAGTGGCCACCCAGTTTGGCCCAGAACTTGCCATGTCACTTGAGGCAACCTTCTGATCCTCAGCAGCTACACCTTCAGAGGGTGTGAGGTGTCTCACAACTGCAACTAAAGAATGCCTCTGCGGCAGCTCTCAAAAACAGCATCCACATCTACAGTTTCTTTTCTAGTACTCCCGGGAACAATAACTCAGCTGATAAGAGCTTCCCCCTACAGGGTGTAGAGGGCAAACATTTCCAGTCTGAACTGGGAGGGGTGCTGGTCAAAAGAATTACAACCAGTTCTTAAAAGGTTTTTTTATTTATCCTTAACATATGCAAACAGAAATTTGTAGGAGAAGTTTGCTCCCCTCCTTTGATTGGAAAGCTGTACAAAAGCTTGGCATTGGCACAAGTGACCCCAGCCTCCAAAGCAACACACATGCCGTCTGTTAGCAATGAAAATTACATTCAACAGCAAATGGTTGCTAAGGAAACCCAAACTGAGGATGCAGCCCTGAAGCCAGCTGTGCTCGCTCCTGCTGCAGGGAGTTTTCGGCTGTCACGGGGCATTCTGTTTTCATGCTCGGTGTCTACCAATAGGATTATGAACACACGGGTAATTCCTAACCATAGTTTTGTGATTTCACACACACACACACACACACACACACACACACACACACACACACACACACACACACACACACACACACACACACAAATACAGTAAGCATTTTAGTGCTTCCTTGCAGTTTCTTTTGGAACTAGGAATTTCTTAGTCATAGAGATAATTTAAAATCTGGGCTGTTGTTCTTATTTTTATTGTTTGCAAATAAACGCAGCTGGTTAAAAATGTGATGGCATGTTGGGAAAAAGAAGTATGATGGCATAACTCCAAGACAGCAAAAGATATTAAAAGACAGAGTGGGAGAGGCTGTAATCTCATTAACCTGGGATCCTGTAAGCCAGGCTTTTGTATAGGATGGCACACTAACAGCATGCCCCTATGAAGACTGAGTTAGTCTCATTTATTTCTGTAGGGTGACCTAAGGGAATGCTGTAACAGACTACCCCTGGCAATCAGCATATTTGATAACACACACTATGTTACACTTAAGACAAAATTTGGTAGTCTTGCACAATTTTCAGATTCTGATTCCAGAAAACGGATAATGAACAGGTGGCCCTCCAGTTGTTGTACCACAGGTCCCATCAACCCACAGCCATGACTGTGGTGCCTATGGCTGAAGGAAGATGTATTTTTTTAAAGCAAAAAAAAATGCTAGTGAAGCACCCAAGATCCCCACCTGTGTTCAGAGTGTCAAATGCTCACAGATTTCACTTTTGAATGTTCAGTTTAAAGGGATACTTAAAACACCAGGTTTCTCACGGAATACTTTGAAAAGGCCATTTAACGGACCTGGTTTGTATTGCTGCCACCATTGAAATACTTAGCCATTCATTTAATATTAATGGAATATGACATGGTGTTTGTATCTTTGAAGTTTCTCAGTCATCCAGGTGAGTTTATCTGGAAGTTGAGTAATGGCAACTTGTCTTCTTTTCTTGAGAGATTGAAACGTTTCACTGCTCATCCAAACAGACTGACAAAACTGTTTGGATGAGCAGCGAAATGTTTCAGTCTCTAAAGAAAAGAATTCTAGTTGCCATTACTCAACTTCCAGACATAGTGTTTGTAGTTTCAAGAACATAAAAATAACTTTACTGTTGTTAGAGCAGTTAAAATATATTTATGAACTATGAAGCAGTTGATTTTTAGCCCTTAAATAAAGGTCTAAATTAAGTTTATGACATTTTTCTTACAATTTCAAGACCCCTTCTGATTACAACTGGTACATCTTCCTTTATTCCCTAACCAGTCCCTAACAAGACCCTATCCATCTAACACTTTGTAACAGTCATTCCCCATCCAACTGTACCCAGCATATATACTTCTTCATATCTCTTAACTAGCCCCTCCCATGAGCTATATGATTGGTTACACAGATCACAGCATCAAATATTCATGAGGTATCTTTGCATTCCTTTATAGGCCATATATTGCCTTCATAAATTCAGTACTTTTATACACTGTATAATTTTTGTATTTTTAATTATATTATCATTATTATTTTGCAATTTTATAGACTGCATATGAACCAGCCTCCAAATTGTATGAAACCCATTCTCCTTTTCCCTCTCCTTTAAATGTTCTTCCTTCATTCATGGATTGCATCATATTTATTTGATATTTATTTTATTTTGAATATGTTTACCCCACCTTTCTCCTTGGAAAAAGACCCAAGGTGACTTAGGTGGTTACTTCACGTCCTGTTTGTCCCTCCTTGCTGTCCCGCTTGGGACCGGTACAAAAAACCCTTACTTCACGTCCATAGCATGACAGCAAAAAGCTGTCTCTACCACGCCCCCGGAACCGGGACCAGAGCGTGACAAGCCATACCTGCCCCTGGGCTGGGGAATTGTCTCATCATGGTTCGTTCCCAGTTCCTGTTCCGAGACAAGGGACCGTGTGGTAACAACTGTCATGCAACAACCAGTGTCCACCTAGTGGTCAGCAGCTGAAGCGGCATTCAACATTAGTTTCCCTATGGCAAACACCATGCAGTGCAAATATTTATTAAAGAAAGTACTGAAAATTCTCTAGCATTGACGTGTAAATTCAGAACTTGTCACGGAACAATACCGTAAAGTAACAGTTGTCGCGAAGCAAGTAATCATGCCTGTGGGTAAACAGAAACAGGGACTGAACAGGGACAAAACCACATGACCACGAACAATGCTGTCACGGTACAAACGTAATGGCGGAACAAGGTAGGACGTGAAGTAATCACCTTAGAGTAATGAGGGACAATATACAGCCCAGAACAATAAGCCATATGTGCACTGACCACTCTCAGAAACATGGTCTCATTACAGCTAACTCTCTTAGGGTGATTTGTGCTATTCAAAAGAATTGTAAAGCTACTTACTTATTTAAGAGTTGGCCCCATTGAATCCCGCTGAACCTTCTTCACAGTAGATGTAGCTAAGATTGCACCTGTAAAGTGCTACAGTGGTCCCCACCCTTTTGCGGTTCATATTGCGGGACCACAGTATATGAAAAAAGGCCCCTTGGGTTAAGGGGGGAAAGGCCTGTTTCAGGCCTCCCATACTTACCCCCAAGCTGGCGCTGTCCCGAAGGGGCCTGTGAGGGCCTTCCCAGGTCTTCTGGAGGCCCCAAAATTGACTTCCGGTAAACCAGAAGTGACTTCCGGATCACCAAAACTCATTTCTGAGTCCTCCAGTAAGTACTAGAGCCCCCAGCTAGGTGCCCCAGGGCCAACCTGACCTGCATCCGCATATCACAGATTTTCAATTATCCTGGGTCAGGTAGGATCCCTAAACCCCGCAATAGGTGTGTGTGGGGGTCACTGTACATAAATACTTAGAAATATTGAAGAGACATGTTTCTAGCCTTCATGCATGTACGCACCACAACTCTCCAACAGCAAAATAAGCATGAAAATACTTTGATCCAACATTTTCATGTACTGACAGGCTGAAACCCTAGTAACAAGGCTGCTAAAGAGGCCTAGCTTTTAGTGGAAAGTTGCTGTAAATGAAGAAATTTCAATAGGCATTATCTGCTACATATTGACTAATATGACTTAATGTGAAAGAGATAGTGCCTGCAGATATATCCAAAATGTATGACTTTTGAGCAAGCGTGGATTTGGGCCATTTTGTTTTAATATGCATTGCTTCATATCCCCTTGGAAGCCCTGGAGGGCAGAAAACCAAATAACAATCATCATCATTGTTTTCAGCAGCAAAAACATTTCTGAAATTACCAAATTTATTTCAGTGTGAACTTTCACACTGGCATTTGTACATCTAACTTCAGATTTCAAAACAAAGTGATTATTACGATCAGCCCCCTTGCCATATAGGCAGTAAGTAAGTAAGTAAGTAAGTAAGTAAGTAAGTAAGTAAGTAAGTAAGTAAGTAAGTAAGTAAGTAAGTAAGTAAGTAAGTAGTTGGATTAAAAATTCTACATTTCATTCAAGAACTGGTTAACTTTTCTCTTGGGGAAAAAAGGAAAAAAATAAAAGCCACCTACAGTAAATGTTTCAGTTACAAATGTATAAATGATACAATTAGAAGTGGTGCTGCTAAGTGGTAAAAATAAGCCTTAGCTGTTAATTCTAAGTGAACCTGTAGCCATCTGTAAGTTAGCTGGCTTTTAGTTTTAAAGTTGGTCAGCAGAACAACACAGCTTCATCAATATGCCTGATGATACATTTCTTTTAATTACAGCCATGCAAATGTTGCATTTGGAGGTAAAATTTTAGAAAAGGGAACAGGGTAGACATATGTGGCCTGGCTAAGAAAGTATTTTCCCTGGTGATCTGGGAGAACCAACTCAGATATTTCCATATTTTATATCCTGAATCAAATTAGTATAATTATGAATTCTAATTTATGTTCTTATATAACAATAAATCTTTAGTGCTTTGTTTCGTTGACATATAATGGCCCACAAGACAGAAATATCATGAAATGATCAAATATCGATCCATGTACTCGTAGATGTTGTCCATTCCAGATCGCTATTATCAATTGGATTGTACATTGTGTCATAAAGGTATCGTCAGAAAACAGAAATGAATATTAGAAAACTTACAATCTAAGCAGGCTTCCAGAATGTTACTCTGAAACCACCTCTGATGTTTTGCCAATTATGAAAGTGACACTGTGGGTTTACAGAAGATGCACTCACTTATCTTTGCAAGAAATTGCACATGTAATCGAAGATTCAGCAATTAATGTAGAGCAGGCAACTTGAATTGCATTAAGAAATGCTTTGACAGCCTTTGTGGTTAAGTAGTTAGAGCTTCAGACCCAGAATGGAGAGCTTTGAGGTTAAAATCCCCAATTAGCCACGAGACTCACTAAATGACCTTGGACTAGTAATTCTTTCCTAGCCTATCTTTGTTCAAATTAGTTTGTTGTGCAAATTAAAAAGGAGAGGGGGCAGCGGGGTTAAAGAAGAACATTTTAGGCCACTCTGAGCTCCTTGGAGAAAACAGTGGAATATACATGCAATAAACAGATATCCATGGAAATAAAATGTATTGGGAATTATTGCCAATCCATACAACGTCAGCTGCAAAGGGACAAATTTAAAAACTAGAAGAGTTTCTTGGGATCTTAACTAATTAGACATGGATGAAGATTTCCATTTCAATTCTTCTGTTTTTTTTATTTTTCCTGACTTCAGTTTTGTTGGTTTGGAACGTTAGTAATTCTTCTATTTTACGAGCATGGAGCCTTGTTGATGAACATACACATGTTCATTTTTACCTACGGTACTATAAACATTTGTATTTATACTTTTTAAAATGGAGAACATATTTGCAAAATGTGGGAAAATGTGAATTGCAAAGCATTTCTGAATTTTGGCCTGTATGTTGGGTTGAAAATATAGAATTAAGCATGTCTGCATAAAAATGCAACTTAAACTGATTTTCCCTGCCTCCTTAATCTTAATAGAATAGAATAGAATAGAATTTATTGTGAATGTATAAAATACGAGATTAAAAAGTGCCATCCAGTCAGCTCATTCACACACACCAGTATAAAAATCCAAGACATAAAATCTACCATTTAAGAACAAACATCCGTACACATACTCCTACGTACACATGCAGAACATCACTTGTACTCATTTAAAACTGACCTAAAATCAAACATACACACACACAGCCCTACACTCTCTCACATGATAGCATTCATACCCAATACACAAAAACTACAATTTGAAAAACAACAACTATATGCAATCCCCCATACAATATACATGTATACACACCTGAAATAAAGAATATTTGAACTGAAGCATAAATCACAGAGGAAAAGTACTTGTTCCCTAACACCAATCAACTGCATTGTCTAGGATATGCTTAATCCAAATATTAATATTTAGGAAGGGTAAAATGAGATTTATACAAGCAAGAACATTTAAAAGCACACACGGAGTGTTCAAAGGCATTTTTTAGAAAGAGAAAAATACTGAAGCTTGTACATATGCAATGTGTGTGCTGGAGAAATAACCCCTTCCTAGCCCAACCCCAAGCCCCTTCAAACTGACTGCAGTAACCTTCATTTGTGCTCCCAGGAGCTGATGAAATGATGTGTAGGCATCCTTATTAAAATGGCATCTGTGCAAGCCCTCCTGCTGAGAAGCTTTGGAATATATTTTTGTCACACATAAAGCTGAATGTCAGGACTCACATGTGACATGAACTGGGAAAGCAAAATCAAGAACTCTGAGACAAATTCATAGCTGACAGGACAATTCATTTGAGGGAGGCATGGAGAAAGTGGCTATTTAAATCTGCAAAATCCAGAATATCTCAGCAGTAGTTAAGATATTCAAGGACTAGTCATTCAAAAAAGCAACTTTCCCCATTTCTTATATTAGGTCAAAGGTGGGGATAAGATTGCAGACTATGTAGTCCTGAGCTGATGCAGGAAGTCTTGTTACAGCATTATTTTCCCCCATTCAAGTTGCACACTCCTTTGTCAGTTCCACAGGGAAATTCCAAGGTTGGTCCTACCTTTTGGCAGGATGAGGAGTTCCTTAAGTGCTGATTAAGCACCACCCATTCAGATTGTCTGGAAAAGAGCACTCCTTCCTATCATAGGTGTCAAGTTTTCCCTGGCACCAGCTGGGATGGGAGGAGAGTTTTGATGTGTGCACATGCTAGCATGTCCACCCAACGCCAAATCCAAATGCATGCACACACATACATACACACACACTGCTTGAGGTGAGAAGACAAGGTCTAGGGGGAGTGCAAAGCCCACTTACTTGCTCCTGTGCCCCCGGGGGTGGGGAGTGGGGTGGGGTTGGGTGGCGGAGGGGGTTCCTGCAGCTACAAGCGAGTCCTTCTCCCGCTGCCAGCCTCTTGTTGCCAGGCTCACCCACCCGCTGACCGTACTTGCTGGCTTTTCCATCCAACTTCGCCACTTTCTCCTCTTTGGAGCATGGAGGGACATGGGTGAGAGCATGGTGGTGCCTGCTCTTCCTGGCTGCTGCTGCAGCCATGACCCCCCACAGCCTTGGAGGGAGGGGTGACTGGCTCTTCCAGTCCCCCCACAAGCCAAGGCTCACTCAAAGCACAGCCTAGCCCCAGAGGGGAAGGGAGACCACCGAGTCTCCCAGGCTAAATGCTGCTGCTCCACCAACAACAACCACACAGTGCTCACCCGCTGCCCAGCCCCTTCTAAGGAAGCACCTGCAACCCTTGCCTGGAACTCCCTAGAGGCAGAGGGTCTTTTTCAGGGAAAGCAAAAATCTACTCATGGCAGAGGGCAGAAAGGGAAGTTTTGGCCTCCAGCATCACTCCTTCCTGAGGGGTGCTCTGGGACTCCATCATTGATGGGTTTAAGCCTTTGTGTGGGGGAGGGAACCAGAATCTGGAAAGTGGCTCCTTGGAAGCACCTCGACCTCCCCCCTACGTAGTGCAAAATGTATTGGGTGGTTTTGTTCATGCAAAGCAATAGATGCATGGCCGAATTGGATGGTTGTGCCCTGCACTCTGGGACATTTCCAGGATAATAATTAGAGATGAGCACAACTTGAAAAAAAAAATTTCGAGTTGTCGTTAGTCGGGCCAGTCCCATTTCAGGTCGTTTCCGGTTTTCGCGAAAATTCGCAAAAATTAGTCGGTTTGTTTTTTCGTTTTTTCGTTGTTTCTTAGTACTGGTTTTTTTGGGGGGGAGCGGGCTCCTGGAGGCACCTCTGTGGGGTGGGTGCCTCCTCTGGCCCGCTATAAAAGGGAAAGTGGGCTCCTGGAGGCACCCGTGGGTGCCTCCTGCCACTAGGAAGGGGAAGCAGGCTCCAAGAGAGACCCCTCTACATGGGGGTCTCCCTTCCTCACCTGCTGCTGCTGCAAAATGCTATGCAATAGCCATATGGATATTGCATAACATAATGTGCAGACGTGAGACCAGTGTGAGAGTGATAGGGTCATGCCCGCCCTGCACAAGGCTCCCGCACCACCATGTCTCACACAGAAGGGAATTGTACTTGCTGCGTGTAGTGCAATGCAAGCAAGTAGATCTGGCTTTAAGGTGGCTTAGTGCAAGAGCTAGGGTTAGGCTAGTGACGGGTAAGGTTACGGTGGGCTAGTGGGTTGCACCTCTGGGTGCCTCTCTGACCCACTAAGAAGACAGTCTGTGACGTATGGGTATGGAGTCAAGGGTTAGGGTTAGGGCTAGGGCAGGTTTTAGGGGGCTTTTTGGCACATCCCAGAAGTCTCCATGGCCAAGTGGCCATGCGACTGGTGGGATGGCTCCAAAAATTTGCATGGTTGTCCACTCCCACATGGCTGGCCACTTGGCCAGCCCATCATTGCGCAGGTGTAAATAAAATAAAATAAAATAAAATCAATGGAGGACAGAGGAGGAGAGGAGAGACATTTTGTTGCAAGAAAAAAACCCATTGCTACTGTGAAAAATCTGGCAGTTTATAAATTTTCGCGTGTTTCTGTTGTGCTTGTGTGTTTTTGGACCACGATTTCAAAAACAATATTGCGTTTGCCGCCCCATTTTGGATCCCCCGCCCGCACCGCATGGCATGGCGATGGCGACTCGCGAGTCCGGCTGCCCAGGACGGGGGGAGGCAGGACCCCCCCCTCCAGAAACCACCCCTCCGGTAGGTGCCCTGCGCCCTTAGTCAAGCAGGCATTTTTCCGCCTGCTTTTTTGGCCCAGGAATGGGTGGGGGGAGAGTTTAAAAGTTTTTTCCTGTGCCGTCCGTGCCGCTTGCTTGCGCTTTAATTGCGGCGGCCGGCGGCGAGACTGGGCTTTTTGCTGGCTGCGAGCCTGCGGCGAGTCCCACCAGAGCAGCCCAGGACGGGGGATGAGGGGGGAGGCCGGGGACCTCCAGAAACAACCCCTCTGGTAGGTGCCCTGAGGCACGGCAGGCATTTTCCCGCCTGCTTTTTGGCCGGGAACCGGGTTTTTTTAACTTTTAAAAACTTTTTTTCTGTGCCGCGTGGCATTGCGCGATCTCGCGATGCAAGGAACGAGCACGACAAATCAGACCAAAATTGTTCGTTCGTCGGTTCGAGCTCGAAGTCTGGGGGAGTAATTCCCGTTACCGTTTCCGTAGAGTAACGGAACCGAGTAACGGAAACGGAAACGGAAATACCGCTAAGTCGTGCCCATCTCTAATAATAATAAATAAGGGAAGATGGTGGGACAGAGAATTTAATTCATGAATGTCCTGGCTAAAATGGGACACTTGGCAGGGATGCTTCCTATTGGTTGTGGTGGCTAGGAATGATGAGAGCCACATTCCAACAACATCTGGAAAGCCACACTTCACGAATCCTGGCAGCATTCATTCATTCATTCATTCATTCATTCATTCATTCATTCAGAGTATTTCTTACCCCACCTTTCTCCTTGCTAAATGATCCAAGGTGGCTTACAGTAATGAGGGACAATATACAGTCCAGTACAATCAAGCATATTCAAGTTTAATAGGGAATTGAGTGGCATCTTACAGCATTAGAAGGCAACATTAAAGTTAAAAGAGAATGCAAGGAGTTAAGAAAAGAGTACAAATTCTATGTAATCATGTACAGTAGACCATCTAAAAGTTATGAGGGATGGAAACTAACAATGAAAACATAGTGTCAATGCAATCACACAAGGAAAGATATAAGCACAAAGTTATAAGTGGTTATAAACACATATCTGTGTAGCCATGTATGGTAGATTCATATATAAGACACAAAATAGGTAGTTCATCATTCAGGGAAAGCTTGCCTGAACAGAATGGTCTTTGTCTGTTTCCGGAAAGACAGAAGGGATGGGGCCGTCCTGGCCTCTAGTGGGAGGGAGTTTCAGAGTCTGGGTGCAGCACCCGAGTAGACCCTTTCATGTGTTCCCATGAGGCATACCTGTGAGGGTGGCGGGATGGAGAGAAAGGCTTCTCCTGATGGCCTTAGCACCTGAGCTGGTTCATACTATGAGATTTGATCTTTGAGGTAGCTTGGACCCAGGTTGTATAGTGCTTTCTAGGTTGGGGTCAGCACTTTCAATTGTGCCTGATAGCTGATTAGCAGCCAGTGGAGCTGCTTTAATAGGGCTGTAATGTGATCTCTGTAACCCACCCCAGTCAGCAATCTGGATGCTGCATTTTGGACCTGTTGAAGTTTCCTGAGACTTTTCATCGGAAGTCCCACATAGAGCGCATTACAGTAGTCCAGCTGGGACATCACTAGGGCATGTGTCACCGTGGCCAGAGCAAATGTCTCAAGGAACTGGCGTAACTGGCGTACTAGTTTTAATTGTGCAAATGTGCTCCTGGCCACCTCTGTAACCTGGGCATTTAGGCTCAAGGATGAGTACAGGAGCAACCCCAAGCAGCAAACCTCTTTTTTCAAAGGGAGGGTGATCCCATCCAGTACAGGTTGTATCCCTATCCCTTGTTCTCCTTTTTGACTGCCCAGTAGCACCTCTGTCTTGTCTGGGTTTAATTTCAATTTGTTCATCCTCATCCATTTCATTATTGTAGCTAAACACTCATATAAAGTCAAAATAGCAGCTCCCTTAGAATCTGGAGGTGACGAGAGGTAGAGTTGGGTGTCATTGGCATAGTGGTGGCACTTAACCCCAAAGCTCCTGATAATCTCCCCCAGTTGTTTCATATAGATGTTAAATAACATAGAAGACAGAACAGTACCCTGGAGGACACCACAGGTCAGTGGCCGTAGCACAGACCAGGACCGTAGCGAAATAGCAACAGATGGTTAGTTATTAGAGATGGGCACGACTTAGCGGTATTCCCGTTTCCGTTTCCGTTACTCGTTTCCGTTACTCTACGGAAACGGTAATGGGAATTACTCCGCCAGACTTCGAGCTCGAACCGACGAACGAACAATTTTGGTCTGATTTGTCGTGCTCATTCCTTGCATGCACATCGCGCGATGCCACGCGGCACAGAAAAAAAGTTTTTAAAAGTTAAAAAAAACCGGTTCCCGGCCAAAAAGCAGGCGGAAAAATGCCTGCCGTGCCTCAGGGCACCTACCAGAGGGGTTGTTTCTGGAGGTCCCCAGCCTCCCCCCCATCCCCCGTCCTGGGCTGCTCTGGTGGGACTCGCCGCAGGCTCGCAGCCAGCAAAAAGCCCAGTCTCGCCGCCGGCCGCCGCAATTAAAGCACAAGCAAGCAGCACGGACGGCACAGGAAAAAACTTTTAAACTCTCCCCCCACCCATTCCCGGGCCAAAAAAGCAGGCGGAAAAATGCCTCCTTGACTAAGGGCGCAGGGCACCTACCGGAGGGGTGGTTTCTGGAGGGGGGGGTCCCACCTCCCCCCCATCCTGGGCAGCCGGACTCGCCATGCCATGCGGTGCAGGCGGGGGATCAAAAATGGGGCGGCGAACACAATATTGTTTTTGAAATCGTGGTCCAAAAACACACAAGCACAACAGAAACACGCGAAAATTTATAAACTGCCAGATTTTTCACAGTAGCAGTGGGTTTTTTCTTGCAACAATATCTCTCTCCTCTCCTCCTCTGTCCTCCATTGATTTTATTTTTTTTATTTTTTTTACACCTGCGCAATGATGGGCTGGCCGAGTGGCCAGCCATGTGGGAGTGGACGACCATGCAAATTTTTGGAGCCATCCCACCAATTGCATGGCCACTTGGCCATGGAGACTTCTGGGATGTGCCCAAAAGCCCCCTAAAACCTGTCCTAGCCCCCTAACTCTAACCCTAATCCTTGACTCCTTACCCATACGTCACAGACTGTCTTCTTAGTGGGTCAGAGAGGCACCCAGAGGTGCAACCCACTAGCCCACCGTAACCTTACCCGTCACTAGCCTAACCCTAGCCCTTGCACTAACCCACCTTAACCCTAAGCCAGATCTACTTGCATTGCACTACACGCAAGTACGATTCCCTTCTTTGTGAGACATGGCGGTGCGAGAGCCTTAGGCATCACTTCACCCTATGGCTCTGGGTTCACTCACTGGTCTCACTGTCTGCAACTGGTATGCATATCCATATGGCTATGCATGCCATTTTGCAGCAGGCGGCGGCAGGTGAGGAGGGGAGACCCCCATGTTGAGGGGTCTCTTGGAGCCTGCTTCCCCTTCCTAGTGGGTGAGGATAGGAGGCACCCACGGGTGCCTCCAGGAGCCCGCTTTCCCTTTATAGCGGGCCAAAGGAGGCACCCACCCCACAGAGGTGCCTCCAGGAGCCCGCTACCCCCCAAAAAAAACCAGTACTAACAAAAACCAAAAAGCGAACCGACTAATTTTTGCGAATTTTTGCGAAAAACGGAAACGACCCAAAATGGAACCGGCCCGACTAACGACAACTCGGAAAAAAAATGTTCAAGTCGTGCCCATCTCTATTAGTTATAGTTATAGTTGGTTGTTACTGAATGTTTACTGCCAAGGAGCAGAAGCGAGGTGCTAGTGAGATTTTATTCCTATGATGAACTGACAGGGCACCATCCCAAAATGTATTAGGCCACTGTAACTACTAGGGCCATATCTTGTGTCTGTGCACACCCCTCCCAAACTCATCCCTCTCTGCTAGATTTTACTTGGATGCAGTTCTATTTTCCTTCTTGTCACTTGGCCAGTTTGACAATCAGATAGATGACTATGTCCTGCCAAAGCTTTTCTTCTGAAGAGATTTGTTGTCCCCCCCCCCCAAGTGATGCCACCGTCTTGCTGTTTCTGGCTGTTTCTAGGAGGGGAGCCAGGTTTTTATTTTGTTTGTTTTTTAAATGTTGCCCAAAGAATGGGTACTCATGGTTGTAAATAGACACAAAAAGTTGTGGCAAGGGCCAGGTGAGTGAGAGGGACTTCAGGAATCAGTCTGTTTAATAGATACTTAGATCTGCAGTTAATGGTAGCAAATCAAGCAGAGATGTCCAGTGCTCTGTCTTGCCAGGATATCTTGACCACCTTTCAACCTGTGATATCATTTTGAGTGGGCAGGGCCCTTGATCATTGTCATGCTACCACCTCCTCCCTTGACCCCTACCCAGCAACCAGGCCGGTTACCACTGAATGGGTTACGGTAATAATTAATGGGTCTCTCTGTGAGGGAAGGGTTTCCCCTGCCATCAAGAAGACATTCATTAGACCCATTCTGAAGAAACCTAATCTGGTGAGAGACCAAATTGGTAATTATAGGCCCATTGCCAATATACCATTCATAAGCAAGGTGGTTGAGGGTGGTGGCAAGTTCACTGCAGGGGGTCCTGGATGAAATGTATGCCCTTGATCCATTCCAGCTGGGTTTCAGGTTGTGCCATGGGATGGATTTGGCATTGGTCACCCTGCATGATGACCTGTTGAGGAAGTTTGACAGGGGCAAATCATCCTTGCTGGTCCTCCTTGACATCTCAGTGGCCTTTGACACCATTGACCACAGTATCCTCCTGAGGAGGCTCTCCGCGTTGGGGATTGGGCGGCACTGCTTTGCAGTGGTTCCACTCCTTCTTGGAGAATGGATCCCAGAGAGTACAGCTGGAAGAGATGTCCTTGGTCCCTCAATTGTGGGGTGCCACATGGGTCAGTCATCTCCCCCATGCTCTTTAACATCTATACAAGGCTGCTGGGTGAGGTTGTCAGGAGGTATGGGGTTCCGTGTCATCCGTACACTGATGACACCCAGCTCTATATCTCCTTTGTTCCCATCTGCAGTGGACGCCGTTTCATCTCTGGATACGTCCCTGGAGACTGTACTGGCTTGGATGGGGGCAAAAAGACTGTAGTCCTCTGAGGTCCTCTGGGTGAGGCCACCGGGTGTTGGTGGGTTGGGAAGCTCCCTCAGTTTGGGGGGGGGGGTGAGTCTCCACATGCAGGATGAGGTGTGGAATTTCAGTGTAATGTTGGACCCAACACTTTCCCTGGAATCCCAGGTGGCATTGGTGGTCCATTCTGCACATTATCACCTTAGGTGGATCTCCCAATTTTGTGCCTTCCTGGACCCTGGTGCTCTCGCTACATTGGTTCATAGTATCAATATTAGACTACTGCAATGTTCTCTACATGGGGCTGCATTGGAAGTTGTTGCGAAGGCTCCAGCTGGTGCAGAATTCTGCAGCCAGATTAGTTACTGGGTTGAGTAAAATCCATCATATTACTCCCCAACTGGCTGCTCTACACTGGCTGCCAATCTATTACTGCATCAGCTTCAAGGTTTTAATGATGACATACAAAGCACTAAATGGTTTGCTACCTTGCTATCTGTCAGGGTGGCTCCTACCACAGAATACTGACCATTGTACCTGATCATCTCAGGCGGGACACTTGAGGGTGCTGTCACTGAAGGAGGCTCGTAAATCATTGACAAGGAACCAGGCTTTCTCGGTGGCAGCCCCTCGACTTTGGAATCAACTTCCTCCTGACATTTGTTTGCCCCCCCGATCCGTTTTTAAGAAACATCTTAAGACATGGCTGTTTAGGAAGGCTTTCCCTGATTATTAGTTTCTCCCATTATGTCTTGCTGCTCATTTCTTTCTTGTCTATTCTGGTCTCTTTCTAATCTTACTGATTTGACTGACTTACTATTGTTATTTTGTTTTATATTGTATTTTTAATATATTATCATGTTTAATGGTTGTACCTTTTTAAACCCTGTAAACTGCCCAGAGTGGCCTTTGCTGCCAGATGGTGCAGTATATAAATCTAATAAATAAATAAATAAAAATAAATAAATAAATAAAAAGGGCCATAAAATTGGAAGTCCCAGCAAATTAGGTAGAAACCTAAGCAGTTGCTCTGGCCTCTGTACTGAGACAAGCAGATTGACATAACTGGCCTTATTCAGCCTTATTCTTAAAACATGCAAAAAAATTGCATTTGAGTAAGGTGAAAGGGTGGAACTTCCCAGACGTCAAATGTTTTGGAATACAAGTCCCATACTGCTTCCTCATGATTCTGGTAGAGGGCAGGGTTTGTGCATAAAAAGGCCTACTCCCAATAGTAGCATCATGACAGTACCAATGATACCATCATGATAGCTCCTCAGACCTTTACACTTCATAGAGGAAGGTTGGAAGGTGGCTTCTAAGTAGGTTTGGGTGCATCCCCATAGAAACTCTCAAACAGACACTGGCTTTGACATTTTATTTTTATTTTTAAAAGTCCCTGATGCCAGGGGCTTTTTTCCCCACAGCTGAGAGGCCAGTGCCTCTAGAGGCACTAACTTCCCCGTGCCTGGGTTTTATTTTTAATTTTTTTTCCTCCTGGCCTGCTGGCTCGTGGGTCGATCCAGCTGGCCCACAGGCTGGAGGGTATTTATTTATTTATTTATTTATTTATTTATTTATTTATTTTAATTTTAAAATTTATTTATAAATGTCCCCGATGCGGACCTTCCCCCCCCCCGCCCGGCCCACGACAGCTGCTGGAGTTCCAGGTGGTGACAAGGTAGGAGACGGGGGAACGAAAAATGAAATGAAATGAAACAGAAATTTCCATTTCGTTTCATTTCATTTGGTTTTCCTTTGAGGGGTTGCTTTGTTATTTGTTTCATTAGCTAACGAAATTAATTAAAAATTCATTTTTTGCCCATCTCTACTCTGTAAACTGGCTCCTTTGTAAAATGCTACCCACCAAATTTGGTGCCTCTAGGACCCAGGGGAACCATTTTAAAGAGTAACAAATTGTTGCATTATTATTAATTTCCTTACAAAAAATCATCTTGGTGCGGAGCTCCGAAATCAAGCGGCTGACATGCTTCATGGGCAGGACTTCGATATTTTTCCATTTTGTGCCCATCCCTACTTGACACACAAGTAGATGTGCAGATTTCAGCAAGCAAAAGGGTTTTGCCATTATAGGACCTGCCTGAGTAACTATGGCCTGATTGTCCCACTGCAGGGGAGTTGCTTTTCTCATTGAGAACTAAGAGTGGAACTACAAGTCCCTGCATCCCTAGAAGGAACATCTACAGCCTACTGTATTCACACCAAGCAGACTTTGCCAGGACAACACTTGGGTGGGTGATTTGCCAATGTCGGTATACATAAAATTCCCTGGCAGCTGGAAGTGAAATATGTAGATGCCATCCTTGATGCAAGTGGCATTTTTTCTAAAGAAAGTAGTGGAATTCTTCCCACATAAAAATAGCTATGCTTTAACTCATTTCAGTCATTTCTTCTCCAAAGTACTTCTTTTCTGGAATGCTTTGATTGTCCCTTCCCTCCGCTTCATTCAGAGCAGAAAGAAAAGCAATGCCAAGCGCTGTTGAATATATTTTCTGACTTCTCTTATTTGAATTTTACATTAGTCGGGAAAATTATAGAATGAAACTGGAAGACAGATGGTGTTGTTTGCAACCATATGAAACCTACTAATGGGGAGAAACTGCAGCTCATCTGTGTGAATGGCTTATGTAAGAATGACAGGGAAAAAGAGCTTTTCAGTATAAGCACAATGAAAAGCCAATGGGGTGTCATTTGAACTGCAGAAGCACCATCATGCTCAGATGGTGTTTCCTGTTAGCTTCCATCTTTTATAGACCAACTATCTATGGGGCCAATCAATTTAACTGTTTTCTTATTTTAAAAAAGTTCCTTCCCTTTAGGCCAGGGACTGCCAAACTTGGGTTCCATCTTTTCTATCTATGGATGTAATTATGGACAAAATCCTGATGGGTAAGTTGGTTCCTCGCAACAGAAAACATGTTATTGTCCGGTGCAGATTTAAGTACATCTGTATTCAGTTTTGGGATCCATGTGACTTTGTTTAAATGGATATGAGCTGTGAAAACTAGAAGAAGAAGAAGAAGAAGAAGAAGAAGAAGAAGAAGAAGAAGAAGAAGAAGAAGAAGAAGAAGAAGAAGAAGAAGAAGATATCTTTAATCAGTGCAATCTGCCACAGATGACATCATTCCTGTCACAGTGGCAGAGTTGTCTGGTCAAGTGACATAAAGCACCCTTCAAATTCCGTGATTACCCCCATTTTATGACTTGGACTTTGTACAGTCTTATCTGCAAGCATACATGACACATGGGGAGTCTTGCCAGTCCTTGACTTACTATGCCCTAGCTTCTGTAGGAATTCACAGTAACGGTGCTCTACTTCCTTTTTCCCTACCAGCACTGCTCTCTGCAGTCCCCATGTCTCATTGATATTCATTAGAAGAAGACACATGGACTGAGCCAGTGGGCCCTGGAGTGAGCTGAGAATGGATAGAAATGGGCAACAAGTACAGATGGATACAAAATTAAAAAATGAATTGCAAAAATCATTCAAAAATCACCAATGGGCAAACTGATGAATTTTTAACAATTTTTGATTTTGTCAATTTGCTGGGATATAAATGGGCCCCAAGGCACCTAGAGTCACCTGATTTACAGAAAAACCTTCCCTGGCTCTTCACTACAATCCCTCCAAGTTTGGGGATGATTGGATTTTTAATGTCTAAGCAATCCAGTCCCAAAGAGGGCCCCCAAGGAAAATTGTCCCCAGGTAACTAGGGGCAGCAAACTTGTCAAGAAGCTTCCTCTGGCTCACCTCTACCATCCCTACAAAGTTTGTGAAAATTAGGCTTCCCCAAATTAAAGGGAACTTTCTTGGAGCGGGGACATTTGTGGGCATATAATTTAGATGTATGAAACTCAAACTACAGCAAACATGGAAGGACTGTGAAGGAGAGTTGCATGAGACTTCCCTGCAAATGTAGTGTCAGGAGGGCAAGACAGAGGACGCTGGAGCTCTGATGTTGCCAATTTTAAAATGCTTTTAAAACCTGTGTAGCCCTTTCATAGAATCACTGGTTCATGAAGTTGAAAGGGGCTAATACATCTGTGAAGATTCTCAGCTATCCAGGTGAGTTTATCTGGAAGTTGAGTCATGGCTACTGAACTAATTCAATCTCTCAAGAAAAAGAAGTCCAGTTGCCATGACTCAACTTCCAGATAAAGAGGCCTATATGGCCATCATGTCTAACCCCCTGCTCCACGCAGGAATGCAAATCAAAGGGGGTTGTCCAAATTTCTCTTGAATGTCTCCAGTGTTGGAGCACTCCGAACCTCTTGAGATAATTGGGTCCATTGCCGTACTGCTCCAGCAGTTAGGACGTTTTTCCTGATATTCAGCCGAAAGCTGGGTTCTCTTAATTTGAGCTCATTGCTGCGCATCTTACACTCTGGGATGATCAAGAACACATCCTGCCCTTTCTCTGTATGACAGCCCTTCAAATACATGAAAAGTGCTATCATATCTTCCCTCAGTCTTCTTTTCAAAAGGCTAAACATGCCCAGTTCTTTCAGTCTTTTCTCATAGGGCCTGGTTTCCAGACCCCTGATCATCCTTGTCACCTTCCTCTTAGCGTGTTCCAATCTGTCAGCATCTTTCTTGAAGTATGGTGTCCAGAAATGGATAGAATACTCAAGTTGAAGCCTAATCAGTGCTGAATAGATATATTCAACTTACATGCCACACATCTTACACTTGGATTAAAAATTGGCCCAAGAGGACGCTCACAGTGACCTCCAAACCATGTGACTACCACATTACTTGAAATTGACTTCAATCTCATCCCCAATCCAAACAATTTATTTCCATAGTGTAACCGTATCCTGACATACCTCTTCATCCCTGTTTTCCTAAAGAAAAGCACAAGTTCACTTTACAGTGTTAGAAGATGGATCAAAGCTCGAAGAGCTGGCAAACATCCCTGACAGAGATACTGCAAAGCAGCTTTTAGTCAGAGCAGATGTTAACTAACTAATGGCTTGACTGAATCCGTATAAGTAAGCTTCATGTATCCTGAGAGGAAACAGGTTTCACTTGTGTGGGAGATATAATTCAGATCATCTATTTAATTCCCTTCCATCATGTTTTCTGTAACTACATACAAGTAGCAGCTGATGTCTTGTTTTTGTAATTTTAAAAATGTCATCCAAACTGAATTTCATGTTCATTATCTCAGCTAAACAGTTGGAAGGGAGGTGGTAGAAACTGCTTCCCGACTTTAACAATTTACTATTATTAGTAGTAGCACCATTTAAACCCAAAGATAATTTCAGGACACAGCTGAAACATTTTAGTCAACGCCATCAAAACAATGTTGAAAATAACATTTTGCATATATCATGGTGGTGTTGGTCTTGGAACTAGCGATGTTCTCTCACAGTCTTTTATATTCTGAATATGGAAGCTTTAGGAAAAGACAGAAATGAGATTTCTGGCATCCGATATGGTAATGGATGGCTTTGTGAAATCCACGACTCAGTTTTGCCACATATTAGACAAGAATTTGTGAAACCTGCCGTGATACTGCATTGAGTCACCTTGAGTGAATCGCTTTCTTTTAGCTTGGCCTACTTTGCATGACTTGTGCGAGAATTAAACAATTAAACGAATAGGAGGCTCATGGTTTGATCTTTTGGAGATAAGCCAGGGTGCAAACATAAAACGCTCATCTCCTACAATTGCATCAACTGCCTTCCTTCACTCAGCTGATTCCTTGGCCAACATCCTTTTGAGTTTCTTGCAATATATGCAGGTTGTCATGCAACTGAGCTTGCCTGAACAGCTGGACAGCCCCCGTGTCCCTTGCTTCTTTTGGTCACAGAAGCAATTATGACAGACCACAAGTGGCAAAGGCTAAAAAAGGGACCCCACTCTGTGATTACTGTTATGGGCACAGTTTCACCAATAGGAATTGTTTCTTGCTGTGATTAAGCATGATGATTTAAACAATGAACTATTAGAAAGGGAATAAAATGAAGCTTTTTTGTGTTTAGTAGGATAGGCTGCTCAAAAAGATTATATAGCCTATTCATGCTCCCACTATTTCCTTAAAAACAGGACCCCAAGTTGTTTTTAAACTGATTTGTAACAGAATGGTGTGATGTGCTAGGATATGTTCATTTTGTTTTGATTTGTTAGTAGCTTTCATGAAGGGGCCTTCATCAGGCTGTGGTGCATTGGCTAAAGTCTCAAGGAATTGCTCTGTTCCTCTAGGTAAACAGAAGAGGAGACAACATTCAGGGTAAGTGATGCTCAAAGAGCAGATTCTGCAGGAGTGTCTCTCTGGCTCTCTGTTGGCTTTAAAGCCTGGTACTAGAGAGATGGGGACAAATCAGAAAAATTGTGATTTACTTTGATTTGTGATATGTCAAGGTCAATGAATAACAAAAAAAATTATAAACATTTTACTGATGATTTTCTGAATCAGTTTGTACATTTGTTTTTCTACTTTAAAACCCTATAAAATGGCTTCCAGGGTCCCTATAAACACCATATTTGAAGGGAAGCTTTTGGGGTTCTGGATGTCTGTTTTATGTACCCCCAAATAGGCCCCTGACAGGAAAGTGTCCCCAGGTACCTAGAAGCACAAAAATTGCAGAGAAGCTTATTTCAACTTTCCTCTACAATACCTCCATATTTGGCAAAGATTGGATTTTAGGGCGTTTATACACGACCCCTAAGCTCCGCTGCAAATGGCTCCCAGTTCCAGAGCTTAAAAATGTTTCCCCACCAGCTCCGGAGCTAACAGAAAATTAAGTGCGACCCCGCCCACCTAAGCGCGACCCAGCGCACTTTTCAGGTACCTGCTCTGGGAGAGTGAAAAATTTTGATGCGGAAAGTGCTGGGCTCTCCTCGCTTCTTTTTGTTGTTGTTTTTTTGCCTCCCGCCCCTTTAAGAGGAACCAGGAAGTGACGGGGGGGGGTCGGAGCAACTTCCACCGGCACTCCAGAGGTAAGAGTGCATTCTTTTCTCCCTTTTTTTCTCCCTTCCCTCACGCAGACAGAACAAGGAAGTGCGGAGGGGGTGGGAACGCAGGGAGAGCGACAAACCCTCAAGATCTCTGGTCCGAATTTAAGGGACCAGCGGATCTTAGGGGTCGTGTAAAAAGGCCCTTAGACATCTGAGTTATACACCCACAAAATACCCCCCCAGGAAACTGCCCTTTTGTAACTGGCTTCAGGAAACTCAATCTTAAACAAACCTATAGGGATTATAGAGGAGAGTCAGCGGAAGCTTCCCTGAAAATCTGGCATCTCTAGGTTCCTTGTGAGCCATTTTAGACCGCAACAAGTCAACAAATCTAAAATTGCTTTTAAAAAATCTATGAGTTCATATTTGTCGGGGGAGGGGTCTGTTCCTTATCACACACCAGTTGTGAGATTTGCCATGCAGGGAAGAATACAAGCTTAAACTTTCTAACTAGCAGCAATTCACTGCTGTGGTCTATGGCGTTTAAACTATGCAAGGATATATAATAGAATTCTGGCCAGCAACTTTCGCTTCTAACTATGACTGAGGTAGCCTGATTTGTGCCAATTTGTATAAGAGCTGGATCAAAGTGGGATGGCTGTGTTGGCTTCCAGGGCAAAGCAAAGTGATTTTACAAATTGATTTGTATCTGGAGCACAGATTGAATTGGATAGGGAATAAATTGCTTTGGTTGTTCTTTTTCGGTCTAAAATAAAACTAAGTTTAAAGGTGACTAGTATGCCAATCCCTGAAGCTAGCTATCTTAGAAGTAGCAGATCTCCTCTTAAGGGCCTAGTATATCTTCAAATTCTATATACATCCACACAAACCAAAAGGAGTTACAGCTTTTGTGTTTTTTTTTTTTTAAAAAAATAAATGACAGTCTTCCCAGTCAACTTGGATCCCAGGCACAAATCACATCAGATGGAGGCACAAAACATTTGGTAATCCATCAGGACATATTCCAACATTCTGAATAGACCCTTAGGTCAGATTGGGTACCCATACACAGCCCTGCTTCTAACCTGCTTCAGCAAACTGAGATGTCAGCTGATCTGAGTAAGAACAGCTTTGCTTGTCAAAGGAAGAGCCTGGGACCAACTATGAAGAAGGCCTTGTATCCTTGCACACGTGCTGCCTATGATAAAAAGAAGAGAACAGAGAGCCCCCTCTAAGGCTCTTAACGCCTAGGCAAGTATGATCTGGGCTTTCAAATGCCCTAGTTCTACAGTAATGGTTCCAGAACATTGTGTCATCATGTGCATTCCTTGCTTTTTGAGATCCCTGGGGTCAGGGGCAACATTTTGTATAAGTCAAATATGCAAGCAACAGGAGCATCTGGTGCCAAAATATGACATATCAACATATTTGGGGTATTAAGAATGTGATAAGGGAGGCAAAACAGAACCATGGAGGACACTATACACTAACAGGCAGGGCATCAAAAGGAACCCTTAGAATTCCCTTCTGTGATCCCTTCTTCAAGAAGGATAGAAAACACTGTAAAAAAAAAAGTCCCACCAAGTCCCACCCGGCCCTCTGACCAACGATTATAAGTCTCTTCACCAGCTTAATTACATCTTACAGACACATTCAAGCGATTGACCCTGTATAGCCTTTATCTATTCATGTTTTAGGTGCAAAGCTTCTCCCACAGGTTAGGCCAGTTTACTGCAGAAGTGAGTTTTAGGACTCCTAGACACAATCCCACACATACATGTATGTGCATTCATGTAAAACATGACTAGTGCTCTGGCATATGTATCACTGCAGGAGAGAGTCACAGGACACTGAAATGGAGTTTTCACATTCTTTTTACATACTGGAGAACTGGGGCTAAACCCTGGTTTCATCAACCCCTGTTGATATGATAAATAAAACTACTGATTATCCAGAATCCTGAACACAAATATGCTAACTTTCCTGGTCCTACAAAATCTGGATTTGACATCACTGCCAAGCCTGAAAGCCTGAAAGGAAGGGTGAACCATTTCCCACTCGGTTCTGTTTGCATTATCATTTGTCTCTACTCTTGTCTCTTCTGGCTACAATAACATCTCCCCTCCCCTCAGTTTTAATTTATATAGATTTATTCAAAGCTTCCATAAGTACACTTTATTACTCCTAACCAGGATAGATAGCTAGAGGTTATTAAACATGACAGAGCATACAGTTCCCAGCCACATATCAAACGGGGTCTACATGTAAAAATGAAAGCATAGGTAAAATAAAGAAAGCAATCTCATATCAGGATAAGGTTACATGGGGGGGATTCAAAGAAGCTGTGCTATGGCATCCCTCACATTTCTCATCCATTTGATCTAAAAAAGAACCTTGAAATTTAGTTCATAGATGAGTAACTAAATGCAAATTTTAGAGATGTGTGATATTCCTACTCCCCGTCGGAAACATCACTAGTTCTGTTGAAGGTCTTCTACTTTCTTCAGAACTCCTCACAACCTCTTCCCATCCAGGTTGGGTGTTCACCCCATGGGTCAAATGAACCAAATGTGGATCAAGAAGTATTTCTGTATTTAACATTCCTATACTGTATAAAGTTTCAGCTTGTCCTTCTACATCCTTTCCCCCATCAGCACCAGAAAACAACTCAAGGTTTTTGGAATCTTTTCATATATGTGTAAATTGGAGACCATTGTGTTTCATAGCTATGTTTATAGCACTTCAACACTCTGGAAAACAATATTCCATAGATATAGGCAGATGTCAAAAGAGGAGGCTGAATGCAATCCTTATGCAGATCATACTCAAAACTCCATGTGACTTTAGTTCACACCAGCGACACCTCCAAGCATGAGTGAACATGGTGGCCCTTATCCCCATCCCTAAATGGCAGCCCCAAGAGATGCCATGAGCTGATAATACAAAATGCAACTTTGGGTACCAAGAAAATCATCAGGACACATTTTTTCATGCATTTCCAAATACACTTAGTATACTCAGGAAAGAGTACCGGTCTCCAGAAGTCTGTTTTACAACTCCAACCAGCTTAGCCAATGGTCAAAAATAAAAATATTAACATGACTTAAAAGAACTGCACATAACCAGGTTGCCTCCTCTCTCATACGGGTTCTTTTAGTCTTAAAACTGGGCAAGGAGCCAGAGTAAAAGGGACTCATGTAAGCAGCTCAAACGAGACAAATTGTATACCTCCATCTCCTGTTCAGACATGTTTTCAGTGAAATCCTGAAAACATGATTCCTTTAGTTCATGTCAGAAGGATTTACAGTTGGCAGTTCATATAAAGAACCTACGTCTCCTGTAATAGAAAGATGCACTAACTTCACTTGAAGAGAAATTAATTATTAGCCAAAAAAATCACAACACCATGACCCCAATTATCAAAGTAAACTTTAGTTAGTGTTAAATCAGAAACATCATATTGACTCTGTGGATGCAGCAATGAAGAGGGAAACATCCACTCAGCATGCATTTCCTGCTGAGAGCCATCCGCCAGGTAAGAAACCATTCCATCTCATTACATCTGAACAAAGTTGCTGTCTTTGTTTTTTTTTTTAAAAAATATCCTCACATCCAGTGATCTCACCGCAGCATTTTCTTCTCACATTATTTTTTCTCAAGTGACCCCATTCCAGAATGTGGTATAGAAGTGATTTTTTTCCTTTGGCTGAATCCTATAGCCTTTGGCTGCATCCTATAGCCTGTCTCACTCACTAATGGAATGGAATCTCCCACACCAAAATGGAAAACATCCTTTGAAATTATGGATCCAGACACAAAACACACACACACACACACACACACACACACACACACACACACACCAGTCTGATGTAGACAACACTGAGCAACATACTCCAATGCTCTTACTCCCTCTGTTTCCTGTATATTATCTTAATAGGCTATAGAAATTGTTTCCACGTGTCCATGGACTCCATACTGACATAGTGACTCACTCTGTTAAACCATCATGTGGAAAGTAAATATTCCACAAGAATAGCCCAGTGCAATTTAGTACAGGAAGAAATCACAGCTCAGCTGCAGAAGACAGCTAAACCAATCACTGAATTTCCTGTTAGGGATAGAAGGGCAGGAAGGAAAACTTTGGTGATGTAACGCATTGGCTCAAATCCAGTAGTAAGTCGCAGCTGGAGTAAGTCTGTTGAATCAGTGGAATTTATGGAGGAGCTGACTCACCGAATCCCTGCTGGTTCAATGGGTCTATTCTAGTTGTGACTTACTAGTTACTTTCGACTATTATTATCACGCAGGGCTGCCAGATCCAGACTTAGAACAACTTGACGCTCATTCACAGCTAGGAATAGAGGAACAAGAAATATAGATAATAATTTGGGATGCAAACAAGGTTGTTGTTAAGTTGAAATGTGTGTCAGACACCAACTCTAAACGTTCTCTAGGTAGCATGCTCTACAACCCATTGTTAAGCACTTTATAAAAATGTATTTTCCTGACTTCTGACTTTTCTGTAAATGTGACTTTTCAGTTAATGTATGTTTGTATGTTTTTCATCTGTACAGCCTGGGTTTTAATGTTTTACTCTGAGTGGATCATGATGAGAAACTCAGGCATGCATGCGTATATACCTAAGCAAGCTTGCTTAAGCAGTGTTTGGCTTTGCTTTCCACACAGAATGTGGGAGCCATATATTTCGGCCAAAGTGCTATAGAAAAGCTTTGCAAATTCTGTCTGGAATCCTGCCACTTCCAATTAATCCTTCACTCTCCCCATTTCAGTACAGTGCAGTTGTCTGCTATATTTAGCTTACAGCCTCCAGCATAACAGTAAAACTGATTGAGGAATGTTAAGTCAACCACACATGCAGACAACGATTTGCATTTAATGTACTGTAACCTCTATTACATGATGATGCAGGAATACCTGTTAATAATGAAAGGCCATATGTAATTGACTGGAGTATCTGATTGCTTGCCAGTCCCTTTGTTAGCAACTCATGGTTATGTTAAATTGATGCTTCTTGAAATGGGATCATAAACCAATTCAAGGGACTGCCTACTGATTCTAGTTTGCCAATAACAGTTTTGTCTGTTGCTGTTTTCCGAGAACCTCCATTCTAGTGGAGTACAGTTACGGTGCAATTTTGTTTCAGTCCAAGGGATTTCTGCTGCATCTTGAGATAAAATAGAGATTTAAAAAAATACTCACCTTAGAACTTTCTCAGACATGCCATTTAAGTGTGGTGCATACAGAGAGAAAAAAATAGCAGAGAGTAAAGGCTCAGCCAGAATTATGGTGTATTGTGTTTGAAATTGTGTTTGGCAACAAATTGTGTTAAATAACTAGGCATGCTATAGTTACCTTGAAATCAGTGGGGGTGTAGGCTACCATGACCGGTGGTCTCATTGATTTCAAGCAAGGCTAATGTCCTCATAAGATAGTGTCATGCTGCATCATGTCCTTTTAAAGACACATTGCACATTTTGCAGTAATGGGGGAAGTCACCCAATTTGATCATCGGTTTGTTAAACATGGATGACTTGCCACATGGTAGGCTACCATGGCTGCCATGCTGGGGAATCGAAACAGACTCAGCAGAGATCCATTTGCTCTGCACTAGCTGGCACAAAACTGGGCATTGCTGACTGAAATTATGAGGCTTAGCAAATGAGCAATGAAGAAGAGACAATTCAGTTCTCCAAAGTTACATACCCCCTTTTATGACTGTGGGATATTGTGCTTCTTGTATCCATAATTCAAAATGCCAGGAAATGGCCCGTTGTTGCTGCACACTACTATGCTGGTATTTCCAACAGGAAAAGGATGCTTAGCTTTACATAGCAAAGGACAGCCTTAATTAACATCAATGGCAGAGTCAAGATGGTCTACAGGATGCCCTCTTGTGTCCAATACTAGAGATGAGTGTGAATCCAAGGTATTTTAAACAAGAATTATTTCTGAACAAACTAATGAATCAATTTATAGTTCATTGGGGAAAATTTGAACCAAGATATGCCACCATTTTGCTGCTTCGTACCCATGTCCCTTCACTGTCATTCACAAAGAGATGCCAAGCAATGGGAAATTCTACAAGCTATCTCTTTTTTTAGTCATCGACTTTCCAGCAAAACACAAAGCAATTGTCAGGGTTGCTTTTCAAAAAGTGTGTATGGTAGTGGGCAGAACAGGGTAGCTGATTGGAAGCTTTGGTTCAAAGCTACATTTTTTTGTGCTGCCCCATTTTTTAAGACTTGCCATATCAATCAATTTTTATTACGGCCATATGACCCATTCAGATAGAAAAGAAAAAAGAGAAAACAACAATAAAACAGTAGAGTGACAAGAGAGAGATTGCAACTATAAAAAACTATACATTGGTCAACTTTCTGCCTGTAATGCCACTCTTCTGAGAATTACAGCTAAGAAAAATTTGGCAACCTGAGTTGTTATGTAAGAGTTCTGGTCCAAGAGGCAGTATGTGACCAACCACTTATTTGAGTTACCTTGAAATCTATGAATGAAGGGATAGATCAAGTCTGTCTGGAAATTTTTAGTAAAAGATGCAATGTAAAAGAATATGTTATGGAAGTTCAGGGACCCCACCTTCGCAAGGGCAAAGTTATTATTGGTGGGGGATTCCCTGAAAGCTGCCCTGAAGTAGGGCTGAGGGTAGCACATTAAATCTTGCCAGATTGAATGCTCTGCAAGCTTGGGGGAGGAGGGGGAGTCCAAGAAAGGATAGATAAGTTTCAGGTGTCTGATACACTTGAAGGATGCCATATGCCTGAGGGGAACAGGTTCTATTCACTAATGAAAGCAGTTCTTGTTTCTCTATGTCATAGAGTTGCTGACTGAGAGCTTGATAGGCCTGTTGTTGTCCAAATAATAGGATGGAGTCGGGGGACATTCCAATGGATCTAATTTTGCTTTGAATTATACATATCTACTCACTAGTATATGAGTCAAATAACATGTAATATATATAGCCCAGGTGTTTGGCATGAAAGTGCAGACTCAACCAAATTTTTAAGGTTTGATCCATGCCCTCATTTCTATATGTTCAAAATCTGTTTCCAAATATAAGGCTGACAGTCCTGCACAGTTGGGGACACCTTGGATTCGGTGCAGAAAGGTAGAATGTACCTTTTCTATCTCTTAGTTAAATAAGCTGATCCAAATAGGTATCCCATAAAGCAGTTGGGTCCTTGTTTTTGCTTTAAAAACCTGAGCAGCTGAGGGGATGTGATGTCCACCATTGATATAGAAAAAATGAGCAATTCCTGTCATACTACAAATGGCCTTATTCCGTGCAATTATACTTAAAATTCAATCTCAGGTACTTAAATTCTCTTACTTATTCTAGAGGATTGTTCTAGATTGACCAACAAAATTTCTTCCAGACCTTGGAGAACACCATAATTTTGGATTTTTGAATGTTGATAGTTAAATTATTGTTATCACAATAGTTTGTAAATGCCACCAATAGAGATGGGCACGACCAGAAAAAAAATTTTTTTGAGTTGTTGTTTTTCGGGACGGGTCCATTTCGGGTCGTTTCCGTTTTTCGTGAAATTTTCTAAAAATTTGTTGTTTCGTCGTGTTGTTTGTCGTTTGTCGTTTCCACCGCGATTTAGCGTGATTTGACGTCCCAGCGAGTGGCGTCCCGCCGGCGCTAGGTGTTTTTGCGCCCTAGGCGGCGGGCGGGGTGGCGGGGGGGCATGGGTGGGCGGCAGCAGCGGCGGGGGGGGCGGGCGCGGGTCCCGCAATGACCCAGAGCAGGCGGAAAACACTTTAAACTGACTTGCTGCACAAGACTGCATTGAATAAAGCAATTGCAATTTTTGCAAACAAAGTGGGCAGTGCACCCACAGCAGAGCTGCAGGCAGGGTATGAAAGGACCTTGGCTTGCCACGAAGCAAATGAACTTTTTAAAATAAATCCACACCTCCCCTCCCACTCAAACCTCCCCCCCCTTTGAAGCACTATCAGAAAAGAAATCCTAACAAACTGCAGGAGAATAAAAAAGAATAAACTGTGTTGCTATTCCCCACAGCAGACAGAGAATGAAAGGAATTATTATTATTTCCTAAAAATTCAATTGAATCAATTCCCTCCCTGCCTGCCTAACTGAAATCTAAAGGCTCCGCGAAATTGAAACTAGTCTAGCATAGCAGCCAGCTACACACAGCCCTCTCCCACCCACATCCAAGCCCGGACTGCGACTCTTCTGGGAGTGCCTCGGCTTTTTATGCCCTCTTGCACATCCAGAAGTGTCAGTCAAAACCTGGCCATGCGATTGGTAGAATGGGTCCAAACATTTGCTTGGTCCCATCCCATGGCCAGCCCATCATTGCGCAGGTGTAAAAAAATAAAAATAAAATAAAATAAAATAAAATCAGTGCAACCTTTTACTGCTATAAAAAACCCACTGCTGCTATTGTAAAAATTCAAGCATTTAAAATAGCTAATTTTCACATGTTTCTGTGGTTCTTTAGTGGTTTTTTGGACCACGATTTCAAAAAAAATATTACAGACGCCATTTTGGATCCCCCTGCACCGCATGGCAAATGGAGACGCCGAGGATGCCCCCTCCCAGCCCGGTACCAGCAGCCCAGGACAGGAGGGGGGAAGGCTGGGGACCCCCCCCCCCAGAAACCACCCCTCTGGTAGGTGCCCTCAGGCAGGCATATTTTCGCCTGCTTTTTTGGCCGGGAATCGGGGTTTTTATTTTATTTTTAAAACTTTTTTTCTGTGATCGCCGAGCAATGCCAGGAACGACAACGACATATCAGACCCAATTTTTCTTTTTTCGGTTCGAGTTCGAGTTCTGACAGCTTAATTGTCGTTACCGTTTCCGTTACGTAACGGAAACGATATCCGAAAATGGAAACGACAATTTCGCCAAGTCGTGCCCATGTCTAGCCACCAATAGTCGATTTTAAACCCAACTGTCTTAAGGTTAGAACTACAGCATCATCTGCATATAGTAGTAATGGGATCTGCTGAATACCAAGTTTAGGAAAGTGGCCCTCAGCCATCCTTAGGTGTATGTCCAGATCATTTATATAATGGTTAAAAAGATGAGGAGCCAGCATACAACCTTGCCTAACTCCCCTGTTACTCAGAATCTCGTCTGTCAATTCACCTTGGGAGCCATAGCAGACATGACAGCTAGTATGGGAGTACAGTTTTTGGATGAGAAATAACAGTCTCCTATCTATTGAGGTCTTATATAATTTGTCCCATAGTAATTTTCTAGAGATTGAGTCAAAGGCCCCTTTCAGATCAAAGAATCTTCCTACTTCCCGCATTCCTGTACTTTTCAGCCAGATGAGCCAAGATCGCACAGTGGTCCAATGTATTTCTATTGAAACGGAAGCCATTTTGTTCTAGACCTAATATCTTTTGGCAATCCATCCAGTTTGTCAGGTTGTCAGCCAGATGCCTTGCATACAGCTTGCCTTTAATGAACAACAGACTGACAGGATGGTAGTTTTCTGGTAAACGTGGCTTCCTTTTTTGTAGATGGGTACTACAACTGCTCTAATCCATACTGCATGTATGTTTTAAAAAGTTCAGGTGGGAGTCCGTCAAGACTTGTTGAATGCTTCAGCTTCAACTTGCCAATTAAGACTTTAATTTCCTCTGCAGTTAGTTTTCAAAAAGTGTGAATGGTAGTGGGAAGAACAGGGTAGCTGATTGGAACTTTTGGTTCAAAGCTACTTTTTTTGTCCTGCCCATTTTTTTTAGAATTTCCTTATATAATAGTGATTCACTGTGCTAGCAAAATATAATTGCTGTACAAGAGTGCAGCAAATCTCATTTCCTTTGCAATGATGTAGGACTGACTGGATTTCTTTACTCTAGGAGCGATAAACTTCTGGCTTTTGCACATAATACTATCTTCTGTCCAGAACTTTTAAAAATTACTGGATGTTCTAGTCTGAAAAAAAGTCCAAATTTTGCTTTGGTCCAGCTTAGATTTCAGTGATTCCTTTCTGAGCCCCACTTAGTAAACCTTTGAGCAGACATAAGGCAGCCTGGTGCTTTCCTAATGCTATTATTTATTTATTAAAATATTTCTAGGCCACTTATCAAGGCGAAGCCTCTTCAAGTCTATTCAGAAAGATTTTAAACCACTAATTAAAAAGACATAAGCATTTTAATGCTTACAAGAGTAAAAAAAAAGATGAACATTTCTTGGGTCTGCCAGTAAGATCGAATGATGTAAATCCATATTTGTTTCATTCCCCTCCCACAAAAAAGGAATCACTACTTACATCTCCTCTCCCACAAGGACTAGGCAAGATTTCCTGCTGTTCTTGGGTTCCTTGCAATTCTGAGAAGGGTTTTTTGAAACATAATCCAGCAGTTTACATAATTTAATTCTGCTGAGCTGGAAATTCAGCAGATTTTAAACTGTATAATTTGAACCTTGAATTGAGTTGCTGGGTTTTTTCTTCCTTACATTGTAATCAGCCAGACCTGCAGTGCTTGCTGGGTGTGCAAGACATGTTTCACTATGCAAGGAGTAACCATTCACATGGAGATATAGAAAATTTGAACAAGTCTATGAGTCTTGCTAGGCTATCAAATTCCTCATCAAGGCAAGGCAGAAAACTGAGATAGCCAAAACCCACAAGTAATTTTGTGACTATTCCTTACATCCATGGTACGATTGAGATAGGAGGGAGAAAGCATGGACAAGAGGTAGGACTTTTCTGTGGTGGCTCCTTCTTATATACAGTAGCATACCCAGGATGTGCATGTGGCTTCCTGACCCTTTGCTCCCAGACACTACCCTTCATCTTAGCCTTAAGAGGCTGAGTTGGTCCCAAAATCATTTTCCAATTGTTCCAAACTATTTACTTTTGAGTATTAACCCAGTCTGGAAGACTGGTATTTGTTCTACGTACTTTCTAGGAGCCCTTTCCCACTATGCACCACCTTGTAAAATCATGGTAAAACTGAGTTGGAAGTAGCCTAGAAGAACATTGAATACAAAACTGCTGCTCATTGCCAGCATCCAAATAAAAGCAGATCTGATGGACGGTTGTCCAAATTTAGTTAGTTAGTTAGTTAGTCGATTTATATACCACACCATCTGACATCTGTGCCACTCTGGGTGGTCTAAGAGTCTTTCTAAACTATCAAATTCCTCATCAATTTTCCCTTGAATGCTTCCAAGTTGGAGTACTCACCACTTCCTGAGGTAAGTAGTTCCACTGCCATACTACTCTAACAGTTAAGAGCCCCCCCCCCAATATGAGGCTAAATCTGGCTTCCCATAACTTGAGCTCATTATTATGTTTTCTGAACTCTGAGGTATTGTAGGAAGGCTGCTCACAGAAAAGCAAATTTGGCATTATAAAATCTCTACATGTGGAATGACTAGACAGACATTTTACCTGCCATTTCTATCGTTCTGTTAATTTTGTAGTTTTGTTCTATAGAATAGACTATGCAAACCTAATTGTAAGTAGACTTGGTATTTTTCCATTTTGTTTGGCCAGCATGAATGATGATTAGAGATGGGCACGAATCAAAAAATGACGCTTCGTTTGTCATTTGTAGGGTCCGTTTCAGTTTGTTTCTGTTTTTCATGAATTTTTGCAAAAAATTGTTTTCGTTTTCGTTCATTTTGTTACCGTTTCATTACCATTTATTTCAATTTTTGTGATTTTTTTTAGCATTTAAAGCAGTTCACTGTATTGCAGTAACGGAAATGAAACACACAACAAAATTTCCGGTGTTTCTGTTCGTTTCGTTTCATTTTGGAGACAAAATTCGTTTGTCGTTTTCGTTGTGTAACGAAACGAGAAAAAACAAAAATGGAAACGAAAAATTGTTCATTTCGTGCCCATCTCTGATGATGATGATGATGATGATGATGATGATGATGATGATGATGATGATGATGATGATGATGATGATGATGATGATTTTCCTCTTCTTCCTCCTCTTCTTCAAAGAGTAGATGCCTTTTGAAAAGGCATTTTGGGGTTTAAAAATGTTGCTGGTTTAGTGCTACTTCAGGTGGATGATGCAACAGTAATTCCGTATGGCCATGTCTGTTCAATTCAGAGGTCAGGAAATCACTTAGGTATGAGTTGGCAAACCTTGTCACCCCAGATTTTTCCACTATGACTCCCAGAATTCCCAGCCTGTAACACTAATTATAAATATTGTGAAAATTCTAGACCAAAACATCTAAAATGCCAGAGGTTCGTGACCATTGGTTTGGGGCTTGCCTTATTTTGTAGAATGGCAAAGCTGCAGAGCTGTTTTCATCAATAAGTACATAACTAGAACCTGAGGTGATGTACCCACCCCATATCTGCTTTTATCTAGCTTCCAAATGTTTCTGGTTGCCCCAACTTTATTAGGCAGTCCTTTCCAAAGCATTTGGGAGGAAGAGATGCCTGCTGACCCAAGAGGCAGGATGTGCATTGACAGCAGTGGGAGGTTGAGTCCATTGCCCAGTGTGCTCACTGCCTTATAAGTGCCTCTAATGCAGCCATTGCCAACAGGAGTCATATGCCCCCCTGGGGAGCCCTCGCAAATTTGAAGGCTGGGAACCATTCTTGACACACCACCTTATAAGGTTCATTATGCAACTTATACAATCTTGATTCAGACTATATATCTTTCATATTGTGTTTATGGCCGTGGCCAAAAAGAAAAGTTGAGAATGGGCTGATCTAATGCAGTGTTTTTCAACCTTTTTTGGGCAAAGGCACACTTGTTTCATGAAAAAAATCATGAGGCACACCACCATTAGAAAATGTTAAAAAATTTAACTCTGTGTCTATATTGACTATATATAAAGTAATTCTCTTGAATAGGAATCAAATAAACACAAAGAAAGTATTTTATAATTACTTTATTATGAAATAGTAAACAGAAATATGAAAAATTATAAAATACTTTATTCAGTGCGCAACCTGGGCCTGTTTGGCTGAACACAAAGCTGATATTCTTCAGCTTTTCCAACGGCACACCAGGCAACATCTCGCGGCACACTAGTGTGCTGCGGAACAGTGGTTGAAAAACACTGATCTAATGCATTTCATTGCCCCTCAGAGCATTCAATGCAGCTGTGGGAGATTTCTTTTCAAGCAACCCTGATGCCACAGTTTCGTTGGTGTGTATGTCTGTCCATGCTTTTGTTTTAAAGTCTGTTTTGGAAAAGTTCTGTTTTGTGTCATTTCCAGTTATATTCATTCATAGGTCTGTTCTGTCTCATAGATCTATAATGAATGTTAAAATAAATCTGTTCCAAATAACATTTATATAGTTTTCTCCCCCAAAGAACAGTTTGTTTATTTTATTCATTATAACTGATTTATTTCAACATTTTTGCAATTTTTCATTTATTTAATTATTTTTATATTTTGGGGTGGGGGCAGTGATGATTACATTTGGAACATCCAGGAAGCATGGAAGTTGGTGCACAATTATGTTCTCATCTGAAGACCAGCCTAAATACAGATCACGTCACTTGAATTACAGTTTGGAAACACTCAATTTCGCAAGCATTTTTAATAATCTTCCTGTGTACGAGGTGGCCCTTATCTCAAGTATTCTTTAACAAAAGTGGACAACTTGTTCAGTGCAACTCATTATATGCTGGTGAAAATACTGGATAGAGATGGGCACAAAATGGGAATATAGTGTTTCATTTCATTTCTTTAGTTGTTTTGTTTCATTTTTTTAGTAAATTTTTTTGAAGCAAAACAAAACAAAATGATTCAGAACTCTATAAATAATGGGGAGCTTCCTGGGACTCTTCCCTGGAAGCTCCCCAAATTTGGAGCAGTTTGGGGTTCAGGGGGCTGAGTTATTAAGCTCCAAAGCGGGTCCCCCTAGGTAATTTTAAAAGTTTTTTTCTCTAAAAAAGAGGTTTTTCGGTACGGGGAAAGGTGGCAGTCAGAGGCAGCAATTACTCAACCACCCTGCTTGAACCATAGAATTAATTGCTTCCTCCTGTGTAGTGGTAGTTTAGTGCTTAATATACTTTCTGGGTTGAAGTATGACACAGGGGAGGTATACAGGACTTCATGGTTATAAACATTTTTAGGGGGGGGGCAAAGCTTTTTTCTGGCCATAGCTTTAGTTTGCCCATAACAACCTTGAAGAACAAATGAGATACTTCCTGTTCTAGAGGTACCCAATGGATAGCACTTTAATTTGAACTCCTTTCTTTAAATCATGCTGATTCTGATTCCATAAAGTCAACATTAATATCAAGCCAAGTAATGTAAACAACAGCCATGACGAGATCGTGGCAGCTGCTAGAATGTTATTCAAATTGAACATTTAGAGCTAAATCTACTTGATAACATTGATTAGAGCCCACCTATTGCTTCAGAGGGGTTTAAGTCAGCACTTAGGTAAATTTCATTGATTCACTGGCTGGACCCTAGTTAGGATTAACAATTCAATTTATTTTTTTTATAGCATACATATATGCGGCTCACTAGTTACTCACAGCAATCATCAGTCATTTAAGAAATGTTTTTCAAAGGTCATAGCTGGGTAGGAGGTAGATGCGAGCATAGATGGGAAGATTAGCACATCCAGGGTGGAGAAAAACCTTTGTCTCATTCGATGGTGGGCAACACTGAGAGCCCTGGCGAACAGATTTTTTTCCTTCCAGACCTTACTGCAGGAGTCACTTGGCCCAGAAGGAGATGAAAATGGCCATTAATGTTTTAATTGTTTAGTTGAGAAGGCTTGAGAGTGACCTCCCCTCTCCGAATGTGGAAAACAGTATTTCTGAGAATTCCTGGAGCCAAAATAGGCATTATTTGAGGTGGAACTTTTAAAGGAGGGTTTCAGGTAGTCTAGAGGACTGCAGAAATGCCCCAGGGGCCATATACAATCTACAAAGAATATTTGCCCAACCCAATCTAACCTCAGTATATCTGAAGGGTATGGCTGATAGATAACCACTGGTGGTCCAAGATTGAAATCAGAGGGGCTGGGGGGAAACAGAAATAAATACATATACATGGATGCATATGTGTGCGCCCATACGTGAGCAAACAAGGCTGAGAGGGGATATGATAGCTATGTTTAAATATTTGAAAGGATGTCATATTGTAGAGGGAACAGGCTTGTTTTCCATGGCTTCAGAGACTAGGACTCGGGGCAATGGTTTCAAACTACAGGAAAAGAGATTCCATTTGAACATTAGGAAAAACTTCATAATGGTTAGAGCTGTTCGGCAGTGCAATAGGCTGCCACTGAGGGTGGGACAGTCTCCTTCTTTGGAGGTTTTTAAGCAGAGGCTGGATGGCCACCTGTCAGAAATACTGTGATGGGGGTTCCTGCATGGCAGGAGGTTGGACTGGATGGCCATTGAGGTCTCTTCCAACTCTATGATTCTATGATACTATGATTTATGATTCTATGAAACTATGTTGAAAACTCTAGGATGAATTTGCTCCCATGGTTTCTTCACAGTTACTCTGTTAGGAAGTAAATTTGTGATGCATATTGTCTGGGAACACAAAGATAGTCAAGTATGAAATCATTCTTCCAGCACAAGACTTAAATCCAGTATGGAAAGTGACTGATAATCCTGATTATAAATGTAATAATCCTCTGAAATATTTTTAAATGGCAAGCAAATCAAAAGGATGTAATTTTAGCTTATCAGCAACTGACAGCAGTGCTGTAGCTAAATTTAGCAGCATAAATGCTAGTCATTCTGGAAGTATCGCTGTATTTAAAGTTACTTATAGGACCTTGCTACAGCCTTATGACAAGAAAACTCTTGGAGAGTAGGCTACTTTTGAAAATGTTTGAACAACTTTGACAGAAGGACTTAGCCTGACACTATGAACAACTGTGCAGAAAGCCGCTCATAACAGGGAACCATGCATCCAATTTTAGAGAGGGACATCCTCTGTTTGAAGGGCTCTCAGAGGACAGTTTTTGTTTCAAGGGCTGACCAGCCAGAAGTCGGCTATAAGATGAAGGCTGAAATCCTGTTCCACAGCTCTGTGTGCACAGCAAAAACTATGTCACGAGCAGCGCCAAATGGCTATTGATTAAATTGTATACGGCCCCTGGGGCATTTCTGCAGTCCTCTAGACTACCTGAAACCCTTCCTTAAAAGTTCCGCCTCAAATAATGCCTATTTCGGCTCCAGGAATTCTCAGGAATACTGTTTTCCACATTCGGAGATGGGAGGTCACTCTCAAGCCTTCTCAACTAAACAATAAAAACATTTACTGTTTAATAGAGATGGGCACGACTTGAAAAAAAATTTTTTTCGAGTTGTCGTTAGTCGGGCCAGTCCCGTTTCAGGTTGTTTCCGGTTTTCGCGAAAATTCGCAAAAATTAGTCAGTTTGGTTTTTTTTTTGTTTTTTCGTTGTCGTTAGTACTGGTTTTTTTGGGGGGGGAGCGGGCTCCTGGAGGCACCTCTGTGGGGTGGGTGCCTCCTCTGGCCCGCTATAAAGGGAAAGTGGGCTCCTGGAGGCACCCGTGGGTGCCTCCTGCCACTAGGAAGGGGAAGCAGGCTCCAAGAGACCCCTCTACATGGGGGTCTCCCTTCCTCACCTGCTGCTGCTGCAAAATGCTATGCAATAGCCATATGGATATTGCATAACATAATGTGCAGACGTGAGACAAGTGTGAGAGTGATAGGGTCATACCTTCCCTTCACAAGGCTCCCGCACCACCATGTCTCACACAGAAGGGAATTGTACTTGCTGCGTGTAGTGCAATGCAAGCAAGTAGATCTGGCTTTAAGGTGGCTTAGTGCAAGAGCTAGGGTTAGGCTAATGACGGGTAAGGTTACGGTGGGCTAGTGGGTTGCACCTCTGGGTGCCTCTCTGACCCACTAAGAAGACAGTCTGTGACGTATGGGTACGGAGTCAAGGGTTAGGGTTAGGGCTAGGGCAGGTTTTAGGGGGCTTTTTGGCACATCCCAGAAGTCTCCATGGCCAAGTGGCCATGCGACTGGTGGGATGGCTCCAGAAATTTGCATGGTTGTCCACTCCCACATGGCTGGCCACTTGGCCAGCCCATCATTGCGCAGGTGTAAATAAAATAAAATAAAATAAAATCAATGGAGGACAGAGGAGGAGAGGAGAGACATTTTGTTGCCAGAAAAAACCCACTGCTACTGTGAAAAATCTGGCAGTTTATAAATTTTCACGTGTTTCTGTTGTGCTTGTGTGTTTTTGGACCACGATTTCAAAAACAATATTGCATTTGCCGCCCCATTTTGGATCCCCCGCCCGCACCGCATGGCATGGCGATGGCGACTCGCGAGTCCGGCTGCCCAGGACGGGGGGGGGGAGGCGGGACCCCCCCCTCCAGAAACCACCCCTCCGGTAGGTGCCCTGCACCCTTAGTCAAGCAGGCATTTTTCCGCCTGCTTTTTTGGCCCGGGAATGGGTGGGGGGAGAGTTTAAAAGTTTTTTCCTGTGCCGTCCGTGCCGCTTGCTTGCGCTTTAATTGCGGGCGGGCGGCGGCGAGACTGGGCATTTTGGTGGCTGCGAGCCTGCGGCGAGTCCCACCAGAGCAGCTGAGGACGGGGGATGAGGGGGGAGGCCGGGGACCTCCAGAAACAACCCCTCTGGTAGGTGCCCTGAGGCACGGCAGGCATTTTTCCGCCTGCTTTTTGGCCGGGAACCGGGTTTTTTTAACTTTTAAAAACTTTTTTTCTGTGCCGCGTGTGGCATCGCGCGATCTCGCGATGCAAGTAACGAGCACGACAAATCAGACCAAAATTGTTCGTTCGTCGGTTCGAGCTCGAAGTCTGGGGGAGTAATTCCCGTTACCGTTTCCGTAGAGTAACGGAACCGAGTAACGGAAACGGAAACGGAAATACCGCTAAGTCGTGCCCATCTCTACTGTTTAATGGCCATTTTCATCTCCTTCTGGGCCAAGTGACTGTTTCATGACACGCACAGCATCAGCACAATAAATAGGAGTCACACACACCTAGAAATGATCAGACAAATTGCCACTAATGATGGCGTCTTTCACATTGCATAGGTAGTGCTTTGTAACAGGAGTTAAGCCAAGGAAAGATAAAAAAGAGACAGCAGGGATTTGTATCACAAGGTCCCACACCAAAGGCTCTTGAATAAACTTGCCAGTCATGGAATCAAGGGACAGGTCTTGTCCTGGATCAGCAACTGGCTAAGGGACAGGAAACAGAGGATATCACTAAATGGATACTTCTCCAAGTGGAGGGACATAAAGAGTGGGGTCCCCCAAGGTTCAGTACTGGGACCCCTGCTTTTCAACCTCTTCATAAATGATCTAGAAGTGGGGGTAAATAGCAAGGTAGCCAAATTGGTCAATGACACAGGGTAGTAAAAACTGAGAGAGATTGTGAGGAGCTCCAGAAGGATCCCTTGACACTGGGGGAGTGGGCAAACTAGTGCAAATGAGCTTCAACATTAGTAAGTGCAGAGTGATGCATGTTGGGGCAAAAAAAAAACCAATTATGCTTATAAACTAATGGGGTCTGAAATCTCTGCAACAACCCAGGAACGGGACCTTGGTGTCCTGGTAGACAGCTCAATGAAGGTGTCAACCCAGTGTGCCACAGCAGTGAAAAAAAGCAAACTCAATGCTAGGGATTAGAGATGGGCACGAAATGAACTTTTAATTCACTTTGTTATTCGTTATTCATTTTGTAAGCTAATGAAACGAATAATGAACCAACACATCAAACAAAAATGAAACACAGTGGAAATTTCTGTTTCATTCACTTCATTTTTCATTACCCCCCACCTTATCCTTGCTGGTGGCCACTGCAGTCATCCTGGTCCTGGCAGGGAAGGTAGGCCTGTAGAGGCGCTGGGAACTTTTAAAACTTTTTTTTCCTTTCCATGGTCTCTCCCTCCTCATTTTATTGTTCTTCTTGTTTTATTTTATTTGTTATTGATGTTGGTTTTACGCCCAGAGTTCCATCCGGAAGATGGGTGGTATAAAAAAAATAAATAAATAAATAAATAAATAAATAAATAAATAAATAAATAAATAAATAATAATAATAATAATAATAATAATAATAATAATAATAATAATAATAATAATAATAATAATAATAATAATAATAATAATAATGGAACAACGACCCAGCCCGAGGGGTGGCTGGGTCAGTGCTCTAAAATTATGATTTGTTTATTTTTTTAAAAAACCAGCACCGACCTGGCCTCTGGGGCCACACAGTTGGCGCTTTAAAAAAAAAAGCACAGACCTGGCCCCAGGAGCTGTGCAGTCAGCACTTTAAAAATAAAAATAAAAAGGAGTGCTGAGTGCTGACCCAGTCCCAGGGGTGGCTGGCCCCAGAGGCCAGGATCTCCCCCCCCCCACTGCCGCCACCACCACCACCCGGTAAGTCAGACCTGAACTGGTTCAGCTTGGTTCGGGTTCGTACGAATTTTTTAAAACAATTTGCATGAACCTGAACCAAACTAAACCAAGGGTGGGCCCAAAACAGACAAACCCGAACCATGGGTTTGCTGTTTCGTGCCCACCTCTACTAGGGATCATTAGGAAGGGTATAGAAAATAAGTCAGCAAGTGTCGTTTTGCCTCAGTATAAATCTATGGTCACCATACCTCCAGAAGGATATTATGGTAATGGAATAAGTGCAGAGCAGGGGAACCAGAATGATAAGGGGACTGGAACGCCTTCCTTACCATCCGAGACTGCAACGGCTGGGCCTCTTCACTTTCGAATGACAGAGCCTAAGAGGTGACCTGATTGAAGTTTATAAAATCATACACAGCGGGTACAAAGAAGATAAGGCAAAACTGATTTCCCTACTGCATTCATAGGGTCGGCCTTGACAGCTTTAAGAAAGGATTAGACAAGTTCATGGGAAACAGGGGCATCAATGGCTATCATTATGGACGCCTCAGGACAACCTCCAGGTTGGAGAGATAGGCAGGATATCTCTCAAGACCATTTGCAGGAAATTATAAGAAAGTGAAGACATCTGCTTGGGAATACCCTGAAGCAAATGGTGAGCCACTGTGTGTGACAGAATGCTGGACTGGATGGGCTGTGACCTGTTCCAGCAAGGCTGTTGTTATGTTCTTATGTAAACATAAACCACAATAACTGTGTGCCATCAAGTCACTTTTGACTGATGGTGACTCTTTCTGATGTCACAGAATTTTCTAAGTAGAGAGTACATGGAAATGGTTTAAAATTGCCTTCTTCTGGAGAGACTCTGGTACAGTGCAACTTACCCAAGGTCACCCAGGCTGATTCTTCTCCAGGATGCATAGTGGGGAATCAAACTTCCAACCCCTGGTTCTGCAGCCAGATACCTAACTCACTGAGCTATCCACACAATGGGGGAACATAAATAAAGCTTCTGTCATGAAATAGTCTAATACCATATGCCATGATATGATATATTGGCATTCCTTTCCATTAAGGCTCAACTGTGGTAAATTGTACCTTAAGACACCTTTTCTGCAATAAGCAACTCTGCCTACAATCTCTACTACAAGTGATTCAGATAAAGGTTTTCCTATGGCCTTACAAGAGCCTTTTCTGGGATGTGAGAAGTTGTTCTCAAGGAAAAGGGCTGTACACAATTTCTTCTAATGTAATTTGATTCAATAATCTTGTATCCACTTTTTCTTCATTTCTACTACAATAATTAAATTCATAAGCAAGGGGGTTCTTTTAGATTAAGAGTCTTCTTTCCTTGCCTTGAGGAAGCCACCCAGGCTCATAGTCACTAAATTAAAGTACTGTCATGTGAAGAAATTCAGGAATTAAAATATCGATGATATTGCATTACTTCATGTATACCACGTGAACACGTGAAACTGCACTGCAGTAAGTTTTCGCTTTGCCATCCTTTTATCGTTCTTTGATCATTTGTAAACATTTTTAGAGGGGGGGGTTCACATCTAAACAGCTTGGACCACTTTTAAAAAAATTAAATAAAATATGTGTTTTTAAAATTGTGGAAAGCTGTTCTAATTGTTGTATTGAGTAATCTTTGATTACTTTCACTAATTTCTCATGCTTTTAATGGGTTGCATTTAACTGCATCCTTCCAGACATAGAGCAGATACTGCTGACAAGCCAAACACTCCCTCCACCCTACAGCAGACCATCCCACATCTCTTTCCCACATCTGCTCCAAAGGGTTCTCTCTGAGACATATTTCTGGGTCATGGTGAAACCTTCAGCAGGTAAGAAGGGCTGAGCAACTTCCAGCATTTTCCTAACATTAGAAGTAGCTGAACGTTGGAGGGGTTTGGTAGCTCTTTGTGATATTTAACTGCATTCACTGACAGTTACGCCACCTTGATTGTCTCTTGATGAAATGGAGGACAACAAATCTTTTAAATCAATAAACACAGCATGGGAAAGGTAGGATGAAGCAAGTTAATGTCATTTTGTTGATAGAGATTTTAGAATTTTTTCAGCGTGTCTTTGTCAATCAGCCTTGCTTCCTTCTGCAGACCCCCTCCTGTTCTGTAGCTTCATCCACACATTTAAGAGGTAAGCTCTTCTCTGTGGGACAAATGCTGAACAGTAAGCAAGTAAACACAGATATTGAAGAATGAAAAAAATCACCTGCCACTTCAGCTAGAAATAGATTTTTGACTTCACAACATGAAAGCCTAGGTTTTCTGTAAAGCTTGAGATACACTGTCAAATATTTATAACCATTTCACTAAATCCTGTTTCTTGATTTTGTTGTTTAAGATGCTGAGTTCCACTTCAAATGCATCTTGCAGCATCTTTGCCAGCCATAGAACTTAAAGCTGTATGGCAGGAAAAATCCTCGATATATATATTTCATAGAAACTAACTGTATTAAACACAAATTAAGACTTTCCAGGTAAGTAAATTGACATTATACTTAAAGTAGGGGCCATATGGCTGCTATAGGATTTCTGTGGAGAATATACTCTATGGTCTACTACGTATTATAATGAAATAGTGTTTTAGTTCTGCTTCACATTAAATTTGAAAAACAAGTCTGAAAATATGGTAAGAGTTGATATGATGCTTTCTTCATATATTTCCTTAAACTAAACTCTGTCCTGAAGGGAGTGAAATTAAGTGGTACATAAGAATCACTTCATAGACTCTCAAAAAATAGAATCCCTTAAAATGAAACCCAAGGTAAATTTGGCTGGGCAAAATATTCTAATTCTTTGGAGTTGAATTAAAATAAATGACTAATGGTTGACACATTTTTTCAGGGACACTTTTTGCTTCCCAGGTTTGCCATTGAAGTTAGTTATGCGCCGTCAAGTTGGAATTGACTTACGGAGACCCTAGTGGACTTTCAAGATAAATGAGCTATTGGAAAAGTGGTTTTCTCATTGAGCCAAGGAATTAAACCTCAGACCCTTGAGTCCTAGTCCATCACTCTATCCACTACAGCAGTGGTGAGGAATCTTCGGCACTCCAGATGTTTTGGACCACATCTCCCACAGTCCTTTATCATTGGCAACACAGACTTGGAATTCTAGGAGTTGTGGTCCTAAACATCTGGAATGCTGAAGGTTTGCCACCACTGCACTACACCATACTGGGTACCCTGACACCATTGTTCGGTTCCAGGTCATTTCTGATATGTTATCAGCATCCACATATTTCCAACCATTTTCAGTTTGGAAAGAAATTTGATTAACATAATTGGAATGAGAAAGAAATACAAGTGAACAGATTTGTCAATCCTGATCTGGAGGTCTGGGTGCTTCCCATTTTAAATAAATAAATAAATAAATAAATAAATAAATAAATAAATAAATAAATAAACCTGACTTTGAATCTGAATGTCTTCAAACTTTTTAGTCTCAAAGTAGTGCTGCCACTTCTTTTTCATGAGACACCTTCTCTTTAACACCTACATGGACTTGGGGTTCAGAAAAGACAGCAAACAGCAGAAATTGAACAGATATTTCTCCCTCTCATTCCTACTTTTGTTCCCTTAGCAGTTCTTTTACTGCAGCCTTTCCTGTGTCCTGGTAAAGTGTGACGCCATTCTGAAGTGTTAGCATTTTTCCATCCTTCTCTAATTAAACTGGATGGCTGAGTGTGAGTCAGTGTTCAGAGGTTTTGGACTCTGTTTCATAAGAAAAGCAGAGCTCCTGTCTTAAAATGAGGGGCAAGACAAGGCGAACGAAAGCAAAAGATGAGCATCCCACTTACTCGTGTTCCTTTTAGACTGAACAACCAACAGAGACTTTATAGCTACCCTCTGGCTTTGGCAGAGCTCACTCCGCTCCACAACATCTCTTCAGGATGGTTTTGCAGTGTCATGACTGCTTTGCAAGAGAGAGGTTAATATTTCCACTCCTTGAGCTTTCGTCAGTCACATTTTCACAGAAGAGAAAAGAAGAGAGAGATGCCAACATCTTGCAATTCGACCCTACAGCAGGGCTGAGGCTGGTTTGGACCTCCAAGTGTTTTGAACTTCACATTAAAGCCCCTGCCAGAATGGTAATGGGCTGTGGAAGTTATAGTCTAAATCATCCAGAGATTAATCAGTCTCCAATCCCTGTTCCCTGGTTCCAGATTCATAGAGAATAAAGACACAATTGTTATTTAAATTTTAATGGAAATGTTAAAAGTTTTTAATGTAAGTTTTAAATGAATGGACACTTTCAAAAAGTACATTGTGAACTATCAGATGGAGAACAATCCCACATGTCATGACATGACACAAGCACCAAAATAAAACTGCATTAACTGGATGTACTATAAACGGTTTCGGAACATCCATTTTTTGCTAGCGCAGATAAAAACAAACCCTGCCCCAGAGCTGGCTTTCATGTGTGTCAGTCAGATGGCAATCACAAAGGGGACCAGCATGTGAATTTGTCTCTCATTACTGGAGAAACTGATAGGAAGTGTCTCCCCACCCCCGTTCACCCTGAGCTAGCTGGGGACATGTGTGCATGCCCCCACTTACTTCCTACCATTGACAAACCACAAATTGGGTTCATCTCTATTTGTGCTCCATGTTCTTGCAGCTGCACCCTATGCCAACAAAGTAAAACTGACCTGATAAAATTAGGTAGTGTAGACACTCCCTATATACTAGTTGACTGAGGTGGGAAACATATTGGAACTGGCTTTCGTTTTTGAACAATAACTCCCAGAATCCCAAAGTCAACATAACCAGAAGTAATGAGTTCACAAACAGTTGGGAAAGATAGATTTATTAAAACATCTGCACCCTTGAGGCCCTGGAGTTGCAAGGAGCTCCATCGTTAGTTACAGAACAAAGTGTTTGAAGTAACTGAAGATGTCTGCACTTACTCACATGCAATAGTGTGGGATTTATTCAGACAGCAGCACTGCGGGAAGCAGAGACACTAGGCAGAATGAGTAGGGTGAAGCGTATTGCATTCGCAGAAAAACACAAGGTTCTTTTGTATCTAAAAGTTTTTTTCTGGGACAGGGATCCATTTCTTCAGCTACCACTGTTCAACTCTTGTGGCTCTGCTGTTGCTTTTTGTAGCTTTGGGTTGATATGAAATGGAGATAAGTGCCAAGGTATCATAGAGCTATTTTGTTATACTGACCTCCCTAGGTCTGAAATCAACTGTTATTTTCCTTTGGCTGGAAATGTAACATATTAAAAGCTTTAAACAACTGAATGTCATGTGATTAAACCTGTAAGGAGAAATAGCAGAGAGTGTACATTATTTTGTACCCTCTAAATAGCCTTCTAACCACCATTTATCACCACCCAGCAAAACACTTCAACCGTGTGATATTCACAGTTCTATTCTTGTCCAAGAGGTCAGAGCCAAAATCATTATGCACTCCTCATAAGTCTAAAGCCAACATTAGCTTTCCATTTACCACTTACTCCAGGGCACCCCCAATTATTAAAAGGTCACTTATTTTTATTTCATTATAATAGCACATTGAACAAAAGTGGAAACAGACATATTGGGATACAAATTGAAATGTGAATAATGAAACAGAATAAGCTTGAGGCAGGTATTTCTAGAGAATGTCACAAAGCGTTTCATTAGTAGGGAGTGAGAATGTGCTACTGATCTGCACTCTGTGGAGATGCTCCTTGAAAAATTGTGCAGAATACCTTGTTGGACCTTGTAATCCTTTATCGTATCAGTTGCACGGGCTGCCGGTCCCTTGTTGGGTGAACTTCAAGATGTTTCACTATTGTCAAGAGCTGGGCTGAAAAGAAATTGTTGTCAGGAGGCAAATATCCCCCCTCAACTTCAGTTAAACAACACCCCAAGGCAGCTTAAGTTAGTTTGGTGTATGAGGCAGAAAACCCCATAACAGGTTATCTCTGTCCTTGGAGGTAAAATTACAAAGTTATTTATTTATTTATTTATTTATTATTTATTTATTTATTTATTTATTTATTGTATTTATTTATTGTATTTATATCCCACCCATCTTCTGGATCGGAACTCTGGGCAGCTAACAGAATACAAAACCACAATAGAGAGAAAAACCTAAAAATCAAAACAAAAAATAAAGATCCAATAAAATAGAGGGGGTCAATATTCATCAGAAACAGATAAAAAGGTCGCCAAATGCCTCCTTAAAAAGGTGGGTCTTCAAAGCCTTTTTAAAGGTGGCCAGGGACTGTGCAAGGTGCAGCTCACTGGGGAGATGGTTCCACAATGTGGGGCCCACCACAGAAAAGGTGCGGTTATGTGTGAGAGATTTCTGCGCCTCCCTGGGTGTGGCCACCCTCAGTGAGCACGCCTGCGCCATTCTCGGGGGCCTGACACTAGTCGATCTCTGAGAGATACGCTCCGACAGGTACTCTGGTCCCAAGCCGTGGAGGGTTTTGAAAATCAAAACTGGGACCTTGAACCTTATCCGGAGGGCAACGGGTCGCCAATGCAGGCGGGCCAAAACTGGGGTGATGTGTTCGAATCTACGAGCACCCACCACCAGCCTGGCCACCGCATTCTGCACCCACTGGAGCCTCCAGACAAGGGTCAAGGGCAACCCCACGTAGAGGGCATTGCAATAGTCGATCCTCAAAATCACGAGGGCCTGCACGACTGTCCTCAGGGAGGACTCATCGAGGTACGGTTGGATCTGGGTGATCCTGCGGAGGTGGAAAAAAGCGGACCTGGATACCGCCATCACCTCGGCTTCCAGGGAGAGGGCTGAGTCCAGAACCACGCCCAGATTCCTAGCTCTGTCTGTAGGCTGGAGGGAACCCCCTCCAGTCTAGGGAGAGGGCCATTGCACCCAGACGAGGACGCCCCAAAGAACAGAACCTCGGTCTTCTCCGGGTTCAGTTTGAGTTGTTTCACCCCACATGTCTTGCTATCTCCAGAGAAAAATGGCGGTTCAGAGGGGACTCTTTTGTTCTCACAACAAAATTTCCCTGTGTGAGTGCCCCGCCCCCAAATAAAGTTTGTGAGAAACTTCTCATGGTTTTTTTTTTATTTATATAGCCATTTTTTCCCTGAGGAAAAATGCCAAGCAATGTAGGGTTATTACACTTTCTGTCCAGTAAAGCATCTTTTTGTACAGGATTCACCTGAAGAGGGCAAAATAAATGACCAGCTGTGTGGGATTGTTACAGAATGTCAACTCACTCATAGGGGAATTGCAAATAAAATAAAATAAAATAAAATAAAATAAAATAAAATAGAAAGGAAAGGAAAGGAAAAATGCAGAGGCAAAATGATCCCATGCTCTCTTTTTTGTGAGTAGCCAAAAATAATATTGTGGTGTGCAAGATGTCTCAAAAAGGAGAATCAACATGAATAGATGGGAACAATCACCGGACTGAACATTTTTTCTTTTATATATCATGCCTCAAAATATCATTGGAAGCAGGGCTTCTTAAAGTTCTAAAAGGTGTGTGTGTGTGTGTGTGTGTGTGTGTGTGTGTGCCTGAGATCCAGACCTGACGGAAGAACCTGGTCATTCCCTGCATGGTTGGAGTGTCTGAGAAGCTTAAAAGGATTTTTTGCAAACAACACATCCCTTTTTTTTTCAAACTCACAAACACATTAAGGCAAAGACTCATCCACCGCGGATCGCCCAGCAGTCAACATTGGCCCGACCGGCCAGGTTGTCACGGGCGCACATGCTGCGGGTGGCCACGCCCAGGAAGGCTCAAAAAACATCCACCCGAACTTGATGGTTCCTGCCCTGTGGAACCATCTCCCCAGCGAAGTGCGCCTTGCACAGCCCCTGCCAGCCTTTAGGAAAGCATTAAAAACCTTGCTTTTCTGAGAGGCGTTCAGTGACTATTTCCCCCCCCCCGCCATCTGCCATCTGTTATTTATTTTGGTTTTATTGCCTGTTTAAGTGTTTTTTAAAAAATTTTATTTAATTGTTTCTGATTTTGTTTACATTTCCTTGTTGTGAACCGCCCGGAGTTCCTCCGGGAAGATGGGCGGTATACAAGTCTAATAAATAAATAAATAATAAATAAAGGACCTAATACCAAAACACAAAAGGAGCAATATAGTCCAATGCAGTGAGGAGTGTGCAAACCTCTACATTGGAGAAACTAAACAGCCATTAAACAGGAAGATGGCCCAACAGAATTATCAGTATACCTCCATTTGAAGGACAAAGGGCACTCAATCAAAGATGAGGATGTGCACATATTAGACAGAGAAGATAAGTGGTTTGAGAGAGGGGTCAGGGAAGCCATTCATGTGAGCATTGAAAACCCCTCTCTCAACAGAGGTGGGGGGCTCAGACACAGTCTATCTGCTGCTTATCTGGCTGTGATTTCCGCAATACCCAGACAAATAAAAAATACTTCACGCCTTCACCACCAAGGCCATCGCTAATGACCCATACTTTATGGGTTTCAGCACATTAGGCTATTGTTCACCTTAAGGCTATTGAGACTGTTGTGTGCCTAATGAGCCTATTCAGGCCATTGTTCATCTTATGAGACTACTTCAGACCAAGGTGACAAGAAGTCAAAGTGAACTATAAAATGGAGGGCTTACAACTAGCTTTCTTCAGACTGTTTGGATGAGAAGCGAAATGTTTCAGTCTCTCAAGAAAAAGAAGTCCAGTTGCCATGACTCAACTTCCAAATAAACTCATTTGGATGACTGAGAATCTTCACAGACAGGTCAAAGACCAATAAGTGCTTCTATCCTACATTTATATCATTAGTAGCAAGGTAGTGGTAATATTTTGTAGGACAGGCACTTGTGATAAGTGTTTTAAAAGAAAACATATACTGCATTGTTTTGTATCAAGAAAGCCGTTTTCATCTTCTCCAGGAACAGATCTTTTGCAAAACAACTTGGTTTTGATGGCTCGTTGAAGACCAAGCCATCACACCAGGCACCACTTAGAGACTTACATAGTTATAGTTTATCCTGTTCTCCTCACAGCTACTGTGAGAGATTATTGCTAATCTTTCATGAAACTGGGAAGACTGTATTTGAGTGAGGCAAAGAAAATATTCAGTTTTGTTAATCAAAATGTCTCAATGCTAGTGATGGGCACAAAACAAAAAACATGCTATGTCATCATTTATAAGGTTATGAAATGTTACAAAATGAAACAAAACACAAGCAAACATTCCCTCAAGTAACAAAATGAAATGCCATTTTCTCTTTTAAAAATGAAACATTTTTCCCTCCCTTGTCAGAATATACCAATACCATCCTTGGGAGGCATGGTAGCAGGATAAAAATTGTAAGTAATCTGTGTGCAGAGAGATAGGACCTGTGAATTAATGATGTGCAAGTAAGATATTGTGGTCCATCTGGGAAGAGATTGGCCGCCAGGTTGATCAGTGTGGAGGATGATTTGATGGTGATTGGGAAAGATCCCATGCAAAAATCATATGAAATCAAGAGGATACAGTAAGATCCAGCTTTTTATTTACCCATAAACCTTTTATTTAAATTTCCTCTCTCATTAAATTTAAATAAGAAAGGTTTATGGGTAAAAGAAGCCGGATATATATATTTGAAAATGTACAGATAAAGCTAATTTATCCCAAATTGCTAACAATAAGCACTAAGAAAGAAAACAATTTTTATTTTTGTAAATACGGTGCAGATGGTTACTAGCAGGCATGCATAATCTTTCATAGATAATAGAATTGCCACTAGCCAGTTAATGTTCAGAACATGCTGTTCCCTTTGTCAACATTTTGTGTTCCCTAGAGAGAACAAAATGAGATCTATCTCATGGTTTGCCATGATCGATGTATGGCTGAACTGCTACTTAGAAAATGTACGCACATGCCTCTTATGGGCAGGAAACAAGTCCTTTGTACTGTTTGATGCTTTGCTTACAGAAGCATTGATACGGTCATGCCAAATTCTTTGTGCCATTCTGTCCAGAGGGATCGTGATTGAATCTAACAGTGAAACCTAACATTTCCGTTCAAGTAACTCTGTTGCAAAAGATCTCATGCAGTGGCCAGTGCTGTTTTTGATGTGCTACAACAACTGCTTATTCAGGGTATAGGTGTGCTCACATTATAGAAGCCAAGCATAAAAAGAACACAGAATAATTCTAGAGGTGACAAATGGGTATGTGTGTGTCTCCTGCACTGCGTGTGATCCTGAATGTGCATTTTATTCAGAAAAAGGCAAAGGTTCCCCCTGTACATGTATGCTAGTTGTTCATACCTGTTTCTAAAAGAATTCCAAAGCTTCCATATGGCAGGGCTGCCCAACACGCCATTGGAGGTTGCCTGTCCACCTCAGCATCCTCCCCACCTCGCGCACTGGCAAGGTACCCACTGGGATCCCACCCACTGGCATCCCAGCATGTTGCTTCTGGAGGTGTGTTGGCAGGACTTCCCCCAGCTCACACACTGGTGATGTCCACAGGAGCCCACCGGGCTCTCCTGGGCCAGGTTCCTCCTCCCAGCCGTCCTTGGCCTCGGCTGTCCACCAAGCTGGGAGGGGTGGCCGGCGGCAGGGGTGACCATCACCAGGAGTGGGGAGGTGGCGGCGTAGGAGGGGGACTGCCACCGCCACCCAGCTCAGCCCACCCTGCACCTCCTCAGCCTCCAACGGCTGGGCTCTGCCTGGCTTGTGCCACCCTGGCCCTCCAGGACCTGCTGGTGTTGCCTCCGCCAGGATGTGCGGCGGGCAAAAGGAGCCCACGGGCTGTTCAAAGTTGGACAGCCCTGCCATATGGGTTCCTTCGCAAAAAGATGTGGTATGTATGTATGTATGTATGTATGAATGAATGAATGAATGAATGAATGAATGAATGAATGAATTGTAAAGGAAAAGATTCAAACCTATGTGAGAAACAGACAAATCACATTTTACCTTCCTTTTCAATGCTGTTTCCACATTATTAAAGAACAGTGGTGGGGAAATCTCTCTATGGTAAATTAAATCACATAGTAGGGCATATGTAGAAGTTGATTCACTAAATCTGTACTGATTCATTGGGTCTATTCCAGCATGATTTACTAGGTTAAGCATCAGTAGTTTTGCATACATGTGTTCTGCTTATAAAGTGTTCTTCTTATATTCCGCCCCATACCACTTAAGTAGTCTCTGGGCGGTTTACAATTCGTAATTACAGTATGCAAGCTGCACATTGCCCCCCCCCAGCAAGCCGGGTACTTATTTTACCAACCTTGGAAGGATAGAAGGCTGAGTCAACCATGAGCCTGCTACCTGAGATTGAACCTCAGGTCGTGAGCACAGTTTTACCTGCAGTACAGGCATTTAACCACTGCACCATAGGGCTCTTTTTGTGCTGTTAAGAAGTCCCATTCATAGAACAGAAGCACCCTCATTTATACTTAACAATTTGTTTTTGGTCCATTGGTAAATTCCTTCAAAATGAAGTGAAACAAAACGCTTACTCAGTTGCATTAGCTGAATTGAATAGAAGCAGTGATTCCCTCCCTGGGCAATGGTGTTATTTAAAAAAACAACGTTATTTATTTATTTTCTACACTAAATTACATAAAACAAATGTATTGCTTGTCTTCTGTCATGTTACCTCTTCAATCAGTTTTCCCAATATTTGAGCCCAATATAATTCATATCTCCCTTCCCAGCTTCAATGAGCATACTTTCATACTTAGTTTCCTTACTATCTCATCTATCTTCTATCTTCCTTTACTTACATCTATTTTTAATACAAAGTATATAGCCTATCTAATCTCAACAATCTATTCAAACTTGCTGTTTAGCTCTTCAGTACTAAGCAATTTAGGATAGATTTGACTAACTATATATATTCTATAAATCACCCACAGTATATTTATCCATTTTTCCAAAGAATGCCTAATTTCAGCAATCATCACTAATTCAAATTAATACTTTATGGGTTATTATAAGAGAGCTGCCTCCTGGTCTATATGTTTCACTTAATGCATAGAAGTTCTTGTCTATACCTAACTGCCTCTATTCCTTTAAAAATGTAACAAATTAACATTTATTTATATATCAAGTTTGTCTTCACATTTCCATTTTCTGTTTCCCATATTATACCAATTAACTAGTGGCCTTAGGCAATCAGAATACAAAAAAACATTTTTATTTAATAAATTCACTAAGCCAAAAATTCTTTTTCAGTTTTCCCTTTTCCTGCCAAGTCCCTTATCTTCACAGGTTGGTTCCCCCCTGTCAAATCCCTTATCTTCATGAGTTGTTGTATTATCTTGATAGAAATCTTGATAGCCAGTCTGCTACTGAAAAAGTCCCAAATTTTCCTCTTTTTGGCACCCATGTTCTGATTTGATCTCTTGATTAAAGCTGATTTCACTAGATGTGTTATCATATTTTGTGACTTTGGCATATCCAAAGATTTATCTGGCATCAAACTTGTTGTGTTTGTCTGTAGATTAATATCAGCTGTTTATTTTAGCTCAATCTCCTGATGAGCACTAATTTCAGTTTTCTTCTAGAGACCCAATGTTATCAACCACTCCATCCTGAGTTATCTGTTTTGCCTCTGTGACTTTATCAGAATTGAAAATCTCTGTATCTTCAGAGGTTGAGTCTGTGTAGATATCTATATATTTTTGCAAACCAGATAGTATTATGTTGGTAAAATCTCCTTCTGAAAGAGAGAAATAGAGAAATAGATCTTTATTTCGGTCACTGACCAGACAAAATACAAAATACATTCCACATAAAACCAAAATAAAAGCGTATAAAAACAATAAAAGCATGCACACAAGAACAGCATAACACAATGGCATAACCTTTACATAAAAGGCAGAGCAGGTAAAATCTTCCCAGCCCAGTGGGCCTAATAACAGAGTAGTCGACTCAATAGGTCTAGAATTGTCTCCAGCCTGGGACCATGCCCGTGTTCTAGACCACCTCCAGCCCACATCTCTCTCTCTTTATTTATTTCAGTCACTAACCAGATAAAATACAAGATACATTCCACATAAAACCAAAATAAAAGCATATAAAAACAATAAAAGGATGCACACAAGACAAGCATAATACAATGGCATACTCTTTGTATAAAAGGCAGAACAGGTAAAATCTTCGAAGCCCAGTAGGCCCAATAACAGAGTAACTCAATAGGACCAGAATTGTCTCCAGCCAGGGACCATGGCCGTGCTCTAGACCACCTTCAACCCACATCATGAGAAGAGGTAAGGATAAATACACAATGGATATTGCCATTCATCTGACCTCGCCACCTGAAGTCGGCAGAGATGAGCGATGCCTCATTGCTGCGGCACAGAATTTGGCCACCACCTCAGTCACATCTGGCTTTTTATCTCCTAGCAGGTGTTGGACACAAAACTCCCTTGGCCTCCCCTGAGTTTGCTGCAAGATAGACTGAAGAAGAGTCCTCCGGATATCCCGATAAAGGGAACACTCCAAGAGGACATGAACAATAGTTTCAATAGTCTCCTCGTCACAGGGGCAAACACGTTTATCCACTGGAAGACCCCCTGGTATCTGCGTTCCAACAAATCTGGAGGGCAGAACATTAAATCGAGCTAAGGTGAAGGCTCTCCTGAACTTGGGAATGGTTATATTAGATAGGTAGTTGGCCATTCTAAAGGAACTATTCTTAACTGTGCTGAGTTTATCATGGGCTGCTAGATGTTCTTGTAGATCTACATCCCATATTCTCCTTTTAATTGCAGCCTTGGCATTGCCAAAACCCATGGCCAAAATAGCCTCTAAGGAAAAACCCAGCTGCAGTAGGTTAACATTTAGATTCCTTTTCCAAGTTGATTGGAATGTATCCACTAATACTAGGGGTGCCAAGCCAGATGGGGCAAAAATAAGTTTCAGCCAATAGCTGAACATGTGGATCAGGGCACGTGCTTTAATGGAGATTAATCCAGCCTCCAGTCGGAGTGTCGTATTGGGGACACACAAAGGTGTTACAAGAATTCTTCTCAAAAACTTTGTCTGCACCGTCTCCAAAGGCTTCACGTTTGAGTATGCAAACAGTTGGGCTCCGTAAAGCATTTGGGCTATAATTTTAGCTTTAAAAACTTGAATCGCTGATGGCACGTATTGACCACCCTTAGTATAAAAGAACCTCAATAGTGCAGAGCTGCATGTTTGTGCATTAGATGCTACATGGTTCACGTGGGAGGACCATAAGCCAGATGAATGAAATATCATACCTAGATATTTATAGCAGGACACTTGCTCTATACTATTTCCATTTATTGTCCATCTATGTTTTTTACGTTTCCTGCTAATGACCATGATCTTAGTCTTATCATAATTAATGGTCAGCTGTTCTTTTGTACAGTATGAGGCTAAGGCTTTCAAGATTCTCCGTAATCCCACACACGAGATTGACATCAAGACTGCATCATCTGCATAAAGCAGGATTGAAAGGGGGCGTGAGCCTAGTGTAGGGGGATGAAACTCTGCACTCGATAAATTGCTCACAATATCATTAATGTAAAAATTAACAATGTTGGAGCTAAAATGCAGCCTTGCTTGACCCCATTGAATGATGGAATTATGTTAGATAGTGCCCCTGCCTTATTGCAAATAACCCTAAGACTGGTATTTTCATGCAGTCGCTTCATTAGCAGAAGAAGTCTTTTGTCAATATTTGTGGTCTCGAATTTGGCCCACAATTTTTCTCTGGGTATCAGATCGAAAGCTGATTTAAAATCTATGAATGCCACATACAAGGAACCTCCTTTTGGAGTAGAATATTTGTTTGCTAGATGGTGTAGAACGAGTGCCTGATCTATAGTGGCCCTACCAAATCTGAACCCAGCTTGTTCTTCAGCAAGAATATTTCCATCATTTAACCAATCCTGAAGCTTCCCCAACAGGTGCCTTGCATATAGCTTGCTAATAATGCTTAGTAGACTGATTGGACGGTAGTTTCTTGGGTCTAGTTTACATCCTTTCTTGAAAATTGGCATTATAATAGCAAGCCCCCAGTCCTCTGGTATAACCGCTGTGCGGTCAATCCAAGTAAATAATGAGGCCAAAACTGGGGTCCACCACTCCAAATTATCCTGCAATAAATCAGCTGTTATATAATCAGCGCCTGGGGCTTTGCCTGGTTTCAGCTGGTGAATCAGCGAGATGATTTCCTGCATGGAAACAGGGGGCCACTCTGCCAAACCTAAAGGCAATTCTTGAACTCTGGTTGCAGAGTCAGAATGCTGTGAGTAGATTCCCCTAAAATGTGCTTCCCAGACCTTTGCAGGGATACATATCTCATTGACAACCTGGTAGGTGGTCAACCCCCTTGTCACGATTTTCCAGAAGCATGAGGGATCCTTAGATCTAGTTGCAGCTATTAATTGTTGCCATAATTCCTTCTGGGCTTCAGCCTTCTTCCTCTTAATCAGGGATTTGTATTCCCTTTTCAGTATGAACCATTCAGGTGGAATTCTTTCCAGGGCCTGTTGTTTGTAAAATCTATATTTATTCAATAACTCATGCTTCATCTCTCTACATTCCCTATCGAACCAGGGTTTGGAATAAGTGCTATTTCGAGTCTTTATCCTATTGTAATTGGTCTCATGCTTTAAATGATACTGTAAGGAGTTTAATAGTTCTCGGTAGGTCTCTAGCACAGTTGTAACTGAATCAGCTGTGCTAATTAGATGACTCATCTGGATGTAAGGCTTGGTATTTAGTAATTTTCTCATAGTGTCTCCTTGCCTGACTGACCATTTAATGCGAGAGGCTCTGATTTCAGTTCCTGGGAGAATTGTGAGATCTTCTCCAGCAGAGACAACGGATTCTCCCAGATTAACCACCAGCACCAGTGGTAAATGATCACTATCTATACGGTCATCAACCTTAAAGTTTGATATTGCTCCTACCAGGTCCTGGGAGATTAGAGCATAATCTATTATTGAAGCACCATTGGATGATATAAAAGTAAATTCTCCCAGCCTATCTCCCTTCACACTTCCATTTAAGAGAGCCAAATCAAGGTTATTAATCATTTGCATAAGACATAACCCAGCATAATTGCAACCCTTATCCTTAGACAATCTATAGGGCAGAGGATTACAAGTGTTGGTTTCGGGTGGTAACCTGTTTATAACGTGAAAATAAGATTTCATCATTACAACCTATTCTTGCATTGCAATCACCCATCAGGATGAGCGAAGCTGAAGGATTGAAGCACAATTAGGTTGACAATATAATCTTCTAATGCAGCCCAAGCCCGTTTAGTGCACTCATGGGATTGCTGAGGTGGAAAATAAATGTCAATTAACAATAAAAACACAGAGATTAAATTTCAATATTACTGCAATAGCAATGTTGGGAATGGGATCGATAGTAACTACACAAGCCTGTAGTTTGTTAGACGTCATCACACACAATCCCCCCTTACAGCGACCCCCTTTCCCACTTGGAATTGCCTTAAGAACATGTGACATAAAACCATCCAATACCAAATCTTGCTGGGACCAAGTCTCTTGAAACAGTAAAATATCAAACTTCTCCACATACTCTCTAAAAGAATTATCTACCAATTTGGATCCCCATCCTGCAATATTCCAGGAGATAATTTTAATTGAATTCCCTTGGGAGCCGGTGGATTGTGAGGTCACAATGTTCCTTCCCCTTACATCCTTAGTAACTAGAGGTTCACAATCCACTCCATGGCTACTATAAGATTGAACAGTATTTTTGTCCCCATGTCAATTGTGAATTACACCTTCTAGTAACCCACTCTGGGTCTGTCCATGCCAGTAAATCTGTGAGTGCCCATTTAATACAGGAGTATTTCTCTCATTTGTCCAGAGATTAGTGTCAGCTTTCTTGTGTATTGCTTTCCTCCCATTTTGTCTCCATCTCCCAAGCCTCATGTATGCTTTCCTGTTTCCAATTATGACTGGAATTGGATAAATCCTATTGCCAAGTTGATGGCTGCTAGCTTCCATTCCAATTCTCCCATTCAGTTTTGGTTGAAAATGTCTCTTCACTTGATGGAGCTCTGCCATGCAAATATCAGATCCATCTGAATTGGAGGTAATCTGCTTCTGAGGATGGGTCATATCAAAGGGGGCAATTTTGCAGCTTTACAGGTCTCAGGTTCAGGTTCAGGTTCCCTCTTTGTTGGCCTTTTTGCCTCCATGCCCAGCTGTAAAGTACTCCTGGTAGCAACTTTAGTTTTCCTGGTATTATGGGGTCTATCCTCCTCCAATAATTTGAAAAGTGGTCTAAAGTTCATACCTTTCCTTGCCTTGCTCTGAGGGTGGCTAGCCACCTTCCTTTTACCAGTCTTGCCCTTACTTTTCCTTTTCCCCGTCTTATGGCTTGGTGGTGCACCTTTACTGGAAGTTTTATTACTTCTTTTAACAGCTGAAATTGTGGACGTTCCAGTTGGGGGCTCAGTGGGGACTTCTATGGCAACTGATGGAGTCTGGATGACTACCTCTTCTTGAGCCTTAGAGACATTAGGAGGAATAAAGCTTTGCTGTGCTATGTTCTTTGGGTCCACACAAAGTAAAAGTTCCTCCAGAGAAAGACCAGCAATTCTGTCTATTGTATTTGGGGTCAGATTATAGTAGTTGACATTATTAGACCTTTGTGTGCTACTGTCCTCTTTTCTCTGCTGTTCAGTCTTCGTCAGGTAGCCTACTAAGACGATCATGAGCTCTTTAATATCAAATAGAAAGTCTCTGATTTCTGCTAGATGAGCTAGATGAGCCTGATTATGAATGTCCCAATCATCTTTTGTAGGAGTGTTGTTGTTGGAATCATTGGCGCACTTGAGACTGTCACTCTCTTGCAGAAGCTGACTGTCCTTAGGCTCAGAAGTTCCCATCAAGGAGTAGCCTTTAGCTGGATTCCACTGGCTCCGCCTCTTAACCGGGGGGGGGGGACATTTCTATAAGGCAAGGTGACTGGAGAGGAGTGAAAATCCAAAGAGCCCAGCCGACCAAAATCAACATCCAGATTGCTAGACAGATAGCTAATGTCCAGAGTCTGAGGATCAACTACAGCACTATTTGGTAGATCAATTGTAGGACTACCTAGTGGCTGTGAGGAGTCCATCTCTGTGAGGTCAGTCTTATGGACAGTGCAATCCCCCAATTTGACAAAGTCAGTGATCTTGACCTGTTTCAGAGGTTTCTTAACAGCACTCACCTTCTCCTCAGGGTCAGTAGTTGCCTTGAGTGTATCGCCATGAGATGAAATGCTGTTATCTGGTGTTTTAAATAGTTGTTGGGATAAGGCCAATGGATCCCCATAGCCTTCTGTTTCTTTAAGTTCACTTCTGAGATATTTTCCCAATCCATTGTGTTTTTATAGCTCACAAGAAAGGGTTAATATTGCTTGTTGTAATAGTTTCTGCCTCTTAGTTTCCAAACAATAGTGGTGCAGAGGAAAAGTAACTAGACTAAATTGAAGCCAAAGCAGCAAGGAACATCCTTCAAGCCTTATTTTCAAAGCATGCAGTTACTCCAAGGTCAGATGATGTTTTTTGAGAAAACAACTTTTCCAGTGCTGCTCTTACAGTTGGGTCTTTAAATTCAACATGTTGAAAACAGAGACATATAGTAGTTTCTTTTAAATTTTGTCTTTAAATCTACCACATATAAAGAGCAGCAAAGGCATAAAATATTTATCCACAAGAAGGAAACTATAGGCAGAAAGGCAAGTTCATGAAATAACGTGAAAACAGTCACTTCTTTTGTGCTTATCTTTCAAAAATATTCACCCCCTTTTTTGCTAAAAGCTGCTTCCTCAGAAGGGGGATTTAGTGCTTGTTTGAAGGAAATACTTTCCAGAAACCAGGGAGAAGTTTCACATAGAAAGAGATAGAAGCATTCTACTAATGACATGCCAAATATTTACAGCTTTAATGTCCAGCACCAATAGCTCTGCCTTTGCCATAGCAAAAGTCTTCCTCCAGTGGGAGATGAAGCATTTTCCTGCTTCCACAAAGTTCGCTGCCGCTCCCTTTGTTGTCCACAGTTGCTGCCTCTTGTTTGTTTCCCCTCCAAGGAAACTTTACTCTTATTTGGGTCCCTTTACCTGGGGGGATTCAACTTGATAACCTGAAGCACTTATTAAGTTGTCTTGATCCAGAGGTCCCCCAGCCTGGGCTATGTAGTACCTTTCTGAGATTATAATGTTAAAGCAGAGGAGCCTGTCTGAAGAAAGGGGTGAAAACCAGTAACATGGCTAAGTGCACAGAGAATAAAATCATATTTTGCATGAATTAAACATCCAAACCCTGTTAGTGTTGTGACAGGAGTGGTGTGACAGGAGCAAGCAAGAGCTTCCCCACCAGGCATGAACTGAAAACTGAATTCTGAACTGGTTTGGTTTTCTGTTTGGTTTATTGTTTCATGGCTAACTATGAACTATCATAAACCACCATTTCCAGGTTCGGGCTCAACTCTTGTTTTCGTGTTTTCCTCAGTCCCAAAACACTGTGCTCAGGAAGATGTTTGAGCAAGGCCTTTCAAACAATATATATACTTTAGAACACTTTGGACAACAAAGGGAACACTCCAAAGCAAAAGGCTGAGCAAATCTACAATCCGCACATGCTTCTGAGGTAACTGGAAGGAGAATACAGCTCACACATGCCTGCTTGTCATCAGGAAAGAAAGATTATTCTGTAATCTCCTCCCTGTGTTATGCATGCTGTGGGTTTTCAAAAGTGTGGGAAACAAGTCTCTTTTCACTTCCTTTCATCTCTGGTAGTTATGAGTAAAGCCATTGTTTGAGAGTCGTTAAATAGCCCCCTCTGGAGAATTGAATGAAATGTTCTTCAGATTTCAACATTTACTTCTCCCCCACCCCTTTGTATTATCTGTTAGGAGAACTGCTTCCATCCATACTTTAAGTTCCTCCCTATTGATCAGCACATCATTAGTCATCTGAACATGTTTGCAGCAATTCATAAGTCCACCACCACAGATTACTGTTCCTGTTTAGAAGTTTAGACTGAAGCCTCCCACAGCCTAACAGTGCATGGCCACTTACATAAACGACTTTGTCATCAATTACTAGGGCTACTCTGATACAAGCACAGACTTTGTTATGGAACATGTTGTATGAGTTTCTCTGGTAAATTAGAAATGGTGTTTTTTGCTCTTCAATTGCTTTTTAGAAAAACAAACAGCTGTAACTCAAAGGTGAATATCGACTCATTTAACCCAGTGGAAATATATAAGAACCAGCACTGCGGATTTATTAAGAGAGATCAGTCCAAAATGGGCAGATCATACCTGATCATAGAGAATAAGAGAAAGTGAAATGTACTTCTGAGTTTGACAAGCAGAATGAGGCAGAGGGGGAGACAGCAGTGGCTTCTTTTGAGGGCCTGAGAGACAGATATATCTATGGGTCTTCAAAGCCAAGATCATATCCCGACTGCTGTATAGCTCACCAATCTGGTTGATTGCCTTTAATCCCTCAGGGGAAAGACTCCAAACCACATTTCTCTACAAAATCTTTGTCATGCCCCACTGTGGGCCACATACAGCTCTCTACCTTGAGGCAAGCTTAATTAGGTTAGGGACACTAGCATGGTTGAGACATTTCAAATATTGGTTAAGAATTCGCTTTGTGGTCAATGATGACTCCCTATAATTAGGAGTTTCCTGTCTGACTCTTTACACTCTCCCAGTTTAAAACTGTTCACACAAACGTTCTGAACCATGGACATCTCCCCAGACTGTCTGGATGCCCTATCCTCCCTTCAGTCTTACAGACTTTTTAAAGAGAAACTACTGGGTATTGAAAGGCAGGATTTATTTGCAGCTACCTGCAAAGCAAATTTACCCTTAAATCTTCAATTTCCATTATATATTAACAAACAAACCAGCTATCTATATCTTATAGATAGTCCACTAAAATGTTGGGCTTTCATCCTAGCCAGAAGCAATGCACTCCCATACAAAGTTCTGTATGGTAGATTTAGTTCACAACCAATGGAAATCTTATTTCGCTCCTGTAAATCCAGGGCTTTAGAGACTCTGGAGCATATCCTTCTACACTGTTCAATTTACAATGACATCCACTCCTCAGTCTTGAAATCAATTCTTACGAGTCTCCCTGGACAGGTGGAGGACGTAATCCTGTACAAGTTGCTTTCAGGCGAGAATGAAATGCTCATCAAAAAGATAGCTAAATATTTTAATTTATTAACCCAGCAGTGTAGATCACTCTCTCCAGTTTACCAAACCACTTAGTGGCATAGGATGCAATTATTAATATCTTCTTTGCATATGCCTCAATTTATGGAGGGAAGCCAGTTTTTTTTCTCAGAGTTGTGTCATGTCCTGCCTGTACCCAGGTCACCTGCTCCGTTCTATATGGGATGCACTCCTTGTTCATTTGCAGACCGTTGCTTTCTGTTGTTGTTTTTCTCTTTGATGCCAATAAAGGTTATTGATTGATTGATAATTAAATGGATGTAGTTCTTAGAAACCATATGTTGTTGTTTTCTGGATGCTTACCAGCAGTGTTTTCCTTGCTTATTTAGACCTATAGTGAGAAAAAAGAAAAGGCTCTTGGTTGACCAATGGGCAGTATAGATCATTGTTTCATATAGGTATATTAGATTTTATAGACCAATCAATTCAGTAATATTTAAGCTTTTAAAACATGGTTGAAGCCAATTATTTTGCTGTACTATTGTGTCATGATTCTTGAAGACTGAGGATTGCCCTTTCCTTGATTATCACAGTCTTATTTGATCTCTCTAAAGTCAGACACAATGACAGATCTTCTATTGGGCTTTTCTAACCATTTTGTAATTTCAGTGAGAAGATGTCATTCTATTCAAAAACATTTGATTTGTTCAGGGAGCTGTTGTCTTATGGCAAGTGCCACAGTTTTGTTCAAACTCCCTATTTATTCTCAAGGTTGTTGATGCTAAAAGAACACTCTAATCATGCAGCTAATTATAGTATCTGTCAAATTGCAGAGGCTGCTTCCAACAGAATTTTTATAAAGCCAGACCAAGGGATCATTGAAAAAGACCAACACGGAGTGCTGACTATTCTGCTTCCTTCCCATTGAAAACAAATATTTGGCATTGCCATTTGCCAGATCCTTGAAAATGTACAGCCATGTTTTCTTCTAAGATGGCCCAACCACATTCTCCAAGATTTCATGGTCCTAATTTAAGATCATGGGCAGGCTTTTGTGATGTCTCAAAAGCCAGGGCCTTAAATAGCTGGCACAAAATATTAAATGTGCCTCTCTCTCTCTCTCTCTCTCTCTCTCTCTCTCTCTCTCTCTCTCTCTCTCTCTCTCTCTCTCTCTCTGTCTCTGTCTCTGTCTCTGTCTCTGTCTCTGTCTCTCTCTCTCTCTCTCTCTCTCTCTCTCTCTCTCTGTGTGTGTGTGTGTGTGTGTGTGTGTGTGTGTGTGTGTGTGTGTGTGTGTGTGTGTGTGTGAGAGAGAGAGAGAGAGAGAGAGAGAGAGAGAGAGAGAGAATGTGGAATTTGTGCATGACTTCTAAGTACAGATGGGCACAAACTGATTAACTGGTAATTTGTGTTGGCTCAATTTTTTTGCCAAACAAGTGTTCCATGTTCCTGAGACCGACCTCCTTGGGCAGGTGCCCACTCAAAGGCAGTGCCCAGAGGTGGGGGGCAGGGAAGCCAGCGTGCTCTCTCTGAGTGGGCACCTGCCAGTGGAGATGGGGTGGAAATTCAAGCGTCCTGAGATGTGTTTCCTGTAGAGATGGGCACGACTTGAAAAAAATTTTTTTCGAGTTGTCGTTAGTCGGGGCGGTCCCGTTTGGGGTCGTTTCCGGTTTTCGCGAAAATTCGCAAAAATTAGTCGGTTCGTTTTTTTGTTTTTTCATTGTCGTTAGTACTGGTTTTGGGGGGGGGAGCGGGCTCCTGGAGGCACCTCTGTGGGGTGGGTGCCTCCTCTGGCCCACTATAAAGGGAAAGTGGGCTCCTGGAGGCACCCGTGGGTGCCTCCTGCCACTAGGAAGGGGAAGCAGGCTCCAAGAGAGACCCCTCTACATGGGGGTCTCCCCTCCTCACCTGCTGCTGCTGCAAAATGCTATGCAATAGCCATATGGATATTGCATAACATAATGTGCAGACAGTGAGAGCAGTGTGAGAGTGATAGCGTCATGCCTTCCCTGCACAAGGCTCCCGCACCACCATGTCTCACACAGAAGGGAATTGTACTTGCTGCGTGTAGTGCAATGCAAGCAAGTAGATCTGGCTTTAAGGTGGCTTAGTGCAATGGCTAGGGTTAGGCTAGTGACGGGTAAGGTTATGGTGGGCTAGTGGGTTGCACCTCTGGGTGCCTCTCTGACCCACTAAGAAGACAGTCTGTGACGTATGGGTACGGAGTCAAGGGTTAGGGTTAGGGCTAGGGCAGGTTTTAGGGGGCTTTTTGGCACATCCCAGAAGTCTCCATGGCCAAGTGGCCATGCAATTGGTGGGATGGCTCCAAAAATTTGCATGGTCGTCCACTCCCACATGGCTGGCCACTCGGCCAGCCCATCATTGCGCACTGCGCAGGTGTAAAAAAAATAAAATAAAATAAAATAAATGGAGGACAGAGGAGAGGAGAGACATTTTGTTGCAAGAAAAAACCCACTGCTACTGTGAAAAATCTGGCAGTTTATAAATTTTCGCGTGTTTCTGTTGTGCTTGTGTGTTTTTGGACCACGATTTCAAAAACAATATTGCGTTTGCCGCCCCATTTTGGATCCCCCGCCCGCACCGCATGGCATGGCGAAATGGCAACTCGAGTCCGGCTGCCCAGGACGGGAGGGAGGCGGGATCCCCCCTCCAGAAACCACCCCTCCGGTAGGTGCCCTGCGCCCTTAGTCAAGCAGGAATTTTTCCGCCTGCTTTTTTGGCCCGGGAATGGGTGGGGGGAGAGTTTAAAAGTTTTTTCCTGTGCCGTCCGTGCTGCTTGCTTGCGCTTTAATTGCGGGCGGCCGGCGGCGAGACTGGGCTTTTTGCTGGCTGCGAGCCTGCGGCGAGTCCCACCAGAGCAGCCCAGGACGGGGGATGAGGGGGGAGGCCGGGGACCTCCAGAAACAACCCCTCTGGTAGGTGCCCTGAGGCACAGCAGGCATTTTTCCGCCTGCTTTTTGGCCGGGAACCGGGTTTTTTTAACATTTAAAAACTTTTTTTCTGTGCCGCGTGGCATCGCGCAATCGCGCGATGCAAGGAACAAGCACGACAAATCAGACCAAAATTGATGCTTATCATTCTATCTAATGTAAATGTGTCAAGCAGATTATGCTGCAAAGACCCGTCATCTGAAAAAAAGCCAGCCTTGGAAAAACCGCTGCAAACTCAGGCACGAAGCAACTCAATTTCTGCAGTATTGGCATGCCTTATAGTTTGTGTACTTAGCAATCAGAAGGACCTTCTTTTCAACAGTATGTGTCTTAAAATGTAGATTTAAAAAAGTGTCTGTGTGTGTGCATACGTGCATGCACGTGTGTGCATGGATGTATACAGGAATTGTGAGGAAGGCATAACTACAGGATACCTGCTTTCTGCTGTGAAATACCAGGCAAAGTATCCCTACCCTCTCATCTTCCTATTTTCCTCCAAGTGCCTGGAATCATAAATACAGTTTAGGAGGCAACAATGATTTCATACACTGTGATAGATTCTGCTCACTGAGTACCACTGAACCACCAGTCAGACAGTGTTCTCAGAGTCTCATAAGCAATCTCCTTGTTATTCAAAACCTCAAAAAAAATTATAGTTACTGTGGTTGGAGCTATTTCTTATCTTAATGCCAGATGTGACCTACAAACATAAACTGGTTAAAGACGGGCTTGTTTCTCAAGATATCCCGAGAAACACATATTTGTGAGGGTGCTGGGAATTCTGTTTTCAGGAATATAAACCCTGAATAATAACAACCACAGCCAAAATTATTATTTCCATGGATCCTTGGTGGGTGGAAGAATTATGACCACTTGGTGGGAATTATTTATTTCATTTCTGATATTTTTGCTGAAAATGTGATTTCTTTTTGCAGGGGCGGGTAAAAGTCCTGGCCATGTGGGGTGAAATTCTGATTTTTGGAAAAGGTCTCGTGGGGTGTACACAGATTTTATGACTACTGTGCCTTGATTTTGTGCCCGATGGGTCTGCCATGGCTGGTGCTATAAACTGACACATTTAAGTCTCTGAGCATAGCAGCAAGAAAATAGAGGGAGAATAGAGAAGAAAGAAGATAGCAGGGGAATGGTCAGCCAGCAAGCTAGTGACAATGAGTGGGATGGAGAATATTTATTTATTTATTTATTTATTTATTTATTTATTTATTTATTTATTTATTTATTTATTTATATACTGCCTATCTTCCAAAATGAACTCTTGGTGGTTTACAACAATACTATAGAAAGTAATCAATAATACAGTGATCCCCCACCTATTGCAGGGGTTAGGGACCCGACCTGACCCACAATAATTGAAAATCCGTGATATGTGGATGCAGGTCGGGCCGGGCCTGGGGGGGCCCTAGCTGTGGGCCCTTGTACTTACCTCCAGCCTGGTGCTGCACCGAATGGGCCTGCAAGGGCCTTCCCGGGCCTTCTGGGGGCCCCAAAAGGGCCTCCCTGTGAACCAGAAGTGACTTCCGGTTCACAGGGAAGCCATTTTTGGGCCTCCAGAAGGCCCGGGAAGGCCCTTGCAGGCCCATTCAGGGCAGTGCCAGTCTTGAAACAGGCTTTCCCCCTTTACCCCAGGGGGCCTTTTTTCATATACTGCGGTCCCGCAATGTAGTGGGACCGCAGTGTATGAACCATGAATGGGCAGGGGACTACTGTACATCAATGTGTAAAGAATAAAATTAAATAATACAGTTAAATAAAAATGACATAAAACTGCATGAGCCAGCCTGGCAGTCTTATTCTACTGGTCCCAGTAGGGTTTCATTTTTAAAAAAATATAAGGAATTAAGTTACTAGTTGCCAAACACTTCTTTAAGAACAAGGTTATAACAGCTCTCTTAAAGGTAGGCAGGGACACTGCAAGGTGAATCTCACTCAGGATTTTATTCCATAGTGACAGGGCCACCACTGAGAATGCCCAGTTTCTGGTGACCGTTTTCCGGGCCTCTCTACACATGGCCACCTGGAGTGAGAATGCCTGCGACACTATGGTGGGTTGAGCCACAGTTGATCTTAGGGAGATTCGCTCTGCCAGGTATTCAGGTCTCAAGCCATGGAGGGTTTTGAAAGTCAAAACCAATACCTTGAACCTTATTCAGAAAGCAACGAGTAACTAGTGCAAGCAAGCCAACACTGGGGTGATGCAGCCATACCTTCCCGCACCTACCACCAGTCTGGCCACTGCATTATGTACCTGCTGCAATCTCCAAATAAAGTTCAAGGGAAGCCCCACATAGAGAGTTTTGCAATAATCTATCCTTGAGATCACGAGTGCCTGTGCGACTGTTCTCAGAGAAGCCTTGTCCAGGTAAGGGTGAATCCAGGTGATGAGCCAAAGGTGAAAAAACGTCAACTAGGAAATGATTGTCACCTGCACTTCCAGGGACAAAGGTGATCACATTCAGATTCCCACTCTATTTGCTAACTGGAGGAAAGAACCCTCCAAGCTAGGGAGAGGGCCAATATACCCTGTAGATGATGTCCCAAAGAACAGAATCTCGATCTTCACCTGAGCCTGTTTGGCCTGGTCCATTTCATGACCACATTCAGTCAGCAGTTAAGGGTCTGCACCGCCTCCACTGCAGAGGTGGAAAAGGAGAGATAGAGCTGTGTGTCATTGGCATGCTGATGAGAGCAAGCCCCAAATCCCCTAATGACCTCAGCTAACGGCTGTTACGAAGATAGCAAAGATTGGAGGTGAATGAACAGCAAGCAAACTACAGAGAAGAGACAGGGTAAAGATGAGAGATGACAGCAGACAATGTAGAGAAGAGACCAGCAAGCAAGCAAGAGAGAGGAGGGGTGCGCAAGAATTGAGGAAATAATGAAGGTTTTATTTATAAACCCATCTTTTAGTAGTGAGCAGAATGGTTACAAAGGCTTATTTTATAACCACCATCAAGGAGCCAATTAGACTGCAAGTGCAGAATCCACTATTTTCCAAAAGTAGATGGAGTTAAGGAAAAGTTAGGACCCAGTTCTATTCTAACTAATTTTCCACCCACAAAAATACAAAGGATAGCTTACTGCTCAGCTCATCTGCTTAGGAATGACCCCCAGTTTGACAGGTTTCCAGACCACAAAACAGAATTAGATTCCATGCAATGGTTTCCCAAGGGGCAAAGCACAGCTCCTTTCTATGTAAGCATTTCCAGGGCTTAAAATAACCTATTATCTCTCATTACTAAGTCTGTGGAGCAAGCAGTTGGGATTTCAATTCATCACTGTGTCTCTTTGACAGAAGTTTGACTTGATAATCCTTAGGTGGTGGTGGTGGTGGTGGTGGTGGTGGTGGTGATTTTATTACAGTAGAAATGTCTTTGGGTTGCAGGCAGTTCTCAGTTCACAGACTAGATTCCTCATCTGTGCTTCAGAAAATGTATCACTAACACAGCTGGCAGCCGGCAGCCCAGAATTTGAAGCAGCTGGTTAAATTGGATTGACTTATTGGCCAGGACTATGGCAAATGAGTCGGGAAGGTAAGATGGCTCTGGATGGAAATAGAATGGGAAGAGCTTGCATTTCTTCCTCAGTTTACAGAACCCCACCGAGTCAATTGGGGAGATGGTAGTTGGGAAGTGGAGGTGGATTGCAAACTGGTTGAGATGTTGTTGTCAAGGCATTAAGAATAAAATGCCCAAGGAGTTTTAAATGTTTGCAGTTATGAGCCATTACGAGTCCAGGTGTGGACAAAAAAGAGACATGTGGATGTCCCTGAGAAACAGGGAGATGCCCAAGTACAGTAAGAGTGGAGCTGTAGAAGCGTGGCTCTGGTGATTTAAGGGGACAATTGTAACGGGACAAACAGTCTATATGACTCTCTGTGTGGCTCTTTGTCAGTCATTGGATTTGGATCTGTATGGATTTGGATCTGTATTTGGATGTGCTTGATGGAGCCATACAAGGTATTTTGTTATTTAGATGTATATATGTAAACAGACTGCAGAAAATTAAGAATGCCAAACTTTGTCATCTTTTCTCAACTGTGGGCTAGTGCTACAAATCTGCTAAATCAGGGATTACACCTGCCCTGACAGCTGGATTGAAATTATGATTTGCTATTAAAACCCAAGGAGTAAACTATAGAACGGGTTCATATCTGGGTGTGGGCTGTTGTAGACCTTGAGCTATGCAAGTGTCCTCAGTTTTAAAATGCTGAGGGCAAAATTCTGGCATAAATGTTGTGAATTGCAGCAAGTTAACTTCACTATTGTTGTTACTACCCTTAAACTCATAGGATCAGGATCGGGGGGCATGGGGGGGGGGAGAAAGAACGAGTATCCCAACTATGACATTTGTGCCTCAAGATTAGAGATGGGCATGAATCTGGGAAATGGACATTTGTACCAATTCAGGTGATTCATCGAGGTCAATGAATCACACCCAAAAAAAAAAATGAAATTACTTTTTTTTTTGACAATTTTGTCAATTGATGCTTCCCTTAAAATGCTATAAAACTTTTCCCCAAGTATCTAGAAATGCCAAAATCAAGACACTCCCCTGACTCTCCTCTGCAATCGCTGCACGTTTCAGTTTCAGTTATATACCCACAAAGTGGGGGGCCCAGGAAAGTGTCCCCTAGCAACTGACATGGGAAAACCCAATCTTCTCCAAACATGGAGATATTGTAGAGAAGAGTCATGGGAAGCTTCTCTATAGTTTTGATATCTCAGGTACTTTTCGGGGGGGGGGGGCTCTCCTTGTGGGTGTATACTTATGATTTCCAAAAATCATTCTTCACTAAGCTAGGAGGAATTGTAGAGGAGTCAGGAGATGTTTCTCTGTAATTTTGTTGTCTCTAAGTTCCTGTAGGGCTGTTTTATAGCCCAATGAATCACAAAATACACACAAAAAATCATCAATTCATATCCATCTGGGCTATCAATTCATATGAATACAAATTGATGAATTAGCAATTTTTGTTAATTCTGAAATTTGTTTTTTAATTCATGCCCATTTCTATTCAGGAGCATTGTGAGCTGTGCTCAGTGTATTATAGTTACCCTTGTATGACTATATGCATAACAGCACACTTCTCAAGTCATAATTCCCACCCAAGATCATGGGTCTTTTCTACTAAGAATAAGAACCAGTTCTGTTTCTTTTGAACTGCTTGGCTGTCTATCAAGGTTATTATAGAAAGAGGGCCTTGACTTCAACATGCTTGGTTTGGATCCATGAATTGAGTACTTGTTGCGATCTGGAATACTAATGATCAACCTTCCTGTTTTGGCACTTCCCTGCCGCTGGTGCCATCTTCTCTCCCTTGCCTCCTGCTAATGCAGTCATATGTATGCTGTGCACACAGCCATTTTATGAGACTGCCACTTGACAAAATGTGCCAGCTCATCATCGTCTAGAGACGAGACGGATTTATTATAATTCAATATGTTCCTGGTGAGCACTCTTTTCTGACTTGTGTTACAGCCTGGCCCCAGTGCTCTGTAGAATGGCAACACATTTCTGCAAGTCAGAGGAAAGGGTCTAGAGAAAGAGAGAGGGAGTGGAGGAGTGGGAGAGGAAGAAGGGGTGGGAGAAAAGAAATCACCCTTGGCTCTCAGGACACACATTTTGTGAGCAGCAACCTCAGCTCTCAGTGGTGTTAAATTAACTTGGGATGTCCCCCCAAAAAAATTCAAAAGCCAAAGAGATGTTCGTTGCTGTCTGGAAACCATTCTCCAGCAGGATTTGTGAAGAGGGGACAATCTGCTCTGCAGGTGCCTCCCGGGGAAAAGAATGATGCTGCAGAGGAATTCTAAAGACTTGCTGAAAATTACTTTTGGGGTCAAACAAGAAGCTCTGCCAAATCATCACCATCAGTAGTAGCAGCAGCAGCACCTCAAGCCTAACAGCTACTGTAAGAGGGTGGGGGGATAAAAGTTTCTGCTGGAAGATGGAAATCAGTACCATTCACTTACTGACAAGCATTCCACTCAAGCAGCTACCCTGCCATGCACTCTGTGTACTTATTAACACCAGGGGTGTCCTTCTGAAAAGTATCAGTGCCTTCAGAAATGGTGGCCCGCTGCTGACAAAGCGGTAAAGGTGTGAAGACTGAGCATTAAGCCTGTCAAAGTCCTCAAATATAGGTGCATTTTCACTCATGAATATGTATCGATCGGAGGCCAAGCTGTGCCCTGGAAGACAGCCAGGTATTTCCCTTCTTCTTAAACATGAACAGAAGGTTCCCCAGGGCTGATTCATTTCTCAGATGGTCCCTGATTGCATAGAGGAACTTATGCTTTAAAATGGCGGCCTCCCATGTGAAATGTTAGATAAAATGTGAGCACTGTCTGCGCTCACATTCTATCTTGCTAAATCAGTATGTTTCAGGAATGTGGAAAAAGCACCCATGTTTTATCTGTCCTGTTGGGACAGAGGCAGGCAACAGTGGCCCACCAAACATTGATGGACTACAACTCCCATCATCTCTCATCATTGCTTGTGTTGACTAGGTCTCTTGGGAGTTGCAGACCAGGAACATCTGGAGGGCCATTGTTTCCCAAACTAGAACTGAAGAAATCTCCAGATTTGGAGTCGATCTTGCCTCAGGTTGAATAAAACTTTCAATATCTGTTCATTTTTCATACAGTATCTCCCAAATGTCAAGGTGTTGCTGATATACAGTAAGACCATTGCATCCATGGGGAAAATGGTTCCAAGCCTCTCCTCTGTACTGTGGTTGCTAAAAACAAAGATTATGGCAAATAGTATTATAATAGCAAACACTATAAATAGTATGATCCTCTCTAGTGATCAGTTCTGGTACAGTCATCCTTATATAATGAACAAGCAAGGGTAGGTGCACAAAAAGTGTAAAGTGAGAAAGAAAGAAAAATAGATACTAGAGATTAGATAAAATAAAAAGTCCAACATACAAATATGCACTTAAAATTTGGATTTTAAAAAAATTAAATGTAAATAAAAGAGAAAGAAACTACAATATCCCCCATATGAATATCAGATTAGACTGTAGAGATATAGAGTCAAATAGCAGTAGGAACAAAAGACCTGTGATTGAATGTTATTGGGTGACTTGTGCCACTCCCCATTCCTTAGATTTACATTTTCAAGGGAAAACAGAAAAGACACAGAACTGTTTTATTTTCTGAACAAAATCCAAAAGCATGGCTGGGTAGGGAACACTGGAACAGTACAATATCAAAATAGCAATCCTTCAGTACTCTGGCTTGGGAATTGACGTGATGAGAAACGGTCTGAAAATCATCCACCTAGCAGGGTGCTGAAGATACCACATTTGATATATTTTAGACACATGTAATTCCCAGCTGCAGGAGTTCCTGCTGCATGAACTGTCATGTCTCTAGGTACTTCTGTTGCAGGACATCATAGGAACAGTACTTTAAGAGAGAAAAGTGATTCTACATCCCCTGAGGTGACAACTTATATCACCACATCTCAATTTTTGTCATGTTTGCAGTCTCTAAAGGAAATTTAGTCTAACTGCAGGTCCTGTCACTTTCCTATTTCTCAGGCCTTGCTACCTCAAGGACCTGGCTTAGGGTGTTTTAAAGAGTTACAGATTGTCAGTTGTCCTAAACCCTACCCTCTCACATTGACTAGAAGAGGGGACCACCAAACAGATTGACACTACAGTAGAGGCAAGCATGATTGGCCCATCTACCCTTCCACACAACTGATGCCACTAGCGCTCCCTGCTGTTATTCACTCCCACGACATTAAACTGAATGGAATTGTCTGCAGTTAATTTTGATTTAACCAGATGTAAAGTACTCTGTAGAGAGTACTGTTCCTTTCTTCTGGTTCTACTCTGGGACTGTGCAGCTTGCCCAGGGCTGCAAAGGCTGTCTCTTTCTCTTCTCACATTAATCCATCAGCAAAATGTGTGAAGGTGATTAATAGTAAGAACTGAGGATGGCAGATAAAGATATTTACACAAAATTGCAGTAGGTTTCAGTGCATCTTCCTGATCAAATCCATAGAGATTTGGGGGGTGAGGGATAATGGTCTAAAAATAAGGATTAAGCTTATACTATTGTTGTGTTACACGTTGTGATTTTTGCTGTAATCTGCTTCTACACGGCTAGTGCTGGAGATCATTTTGTTCTGTAAAAAATATTTTTGTACCAGTTTCTGTAACTGAAAGAGGCAGGAACTTTAAGTTGTTTAAATACAGAAATTATTTTGAGTCTGCATAATAGTACTCTGCATTCCCTGGTTATCATTCATACAATGTTTCCTCCCACATCTGCGTTTTTACTACCCAATCAGTAATTCAGGTTACGTGTATTGATTTTGTAACTATAGTTGTATTTCTGAAAAAGCAGTGTATGTCATAGCATGCATTTGTCATTTCCAAAAGATGGATATAGTTTAACCTAAGATTTGGAGACATACTGTATGGTATCCGTAACTCCTTTTTGGTGACTTCAGCACTTCTTGTTACTCTAAGTGCATCTAAAAGGCCCTGCAGCTGATTTTCTGTAAAGACTTAAGAGAATCTTTTAAAACACACAAGCAGGATTTAAACAGCTTAACACAAAAAGCTTTTCAAGTAATTGTTCTTATTAGTCCCAGTGTTTTGTCCTTTGTTAGTACCCAGTGTTGTTTTAGAAGCTATAAATATCTAATTTGATAAAGAAAGAAAGAAAGAAAGAAAGAAAGAAAGAAAGAAAGAAAGAAAGAAAGAAAACAAATGGCCCCAATTCGCCCCACCAGTAAATGCAGTAGTTGTTTCGGCCTCTTTTGCTGCATCTCAGAGCATCTGCCCCTCAATCAATCTAACAGATTGTCAACATGCCCTGAACACTTGTTCTGTGACTTCCTAGCATAATTGCCAGAGGCTGGTGCAGTGGCCACCATGTGCTTCTCGGAAAACCATGTGGTTTTAGTTAGTTAAGAAAAAATGCCATAGGTTACACAGATGTTCAGCACAAAGTCAGTAATATGGGAATGCATGCACTGGGAATCAGATACGCAGGGCTGAACAAAATGATTTGTGCTAACCATCAAAAACGGTATCCCACGTCTAACCTACACTATTGCATCCAGGACACACAGAGGTTGTTTTGTGGTTGTTCTTGCCTAGCTTCACGTACCAAATCGGGACAGGCAAGTTCCTTACCCCACCACTACCATCACCACTGGGCACTTCAAACCCTCTCTTCTGCCTCTATGCCCACCCTATTTTCTGTATTATTTATTCTTATTTAATTAATTATCAATACCCATTTATTGTATATATTTTCCTTATACCCATGTACCTACCTATTAGTACTTAAACAAATTATTTATTTATTTGTTTATTATGGGTTATTTATTTAGCCCTTGGCCTTTAGTTGCTGACTAAGCAAGGGGGAAGGAGCCTGAAGTGAAAACTTTTCTCCTGAGCCTACGCAAAGTGCTCATCCTCAACACCTCCAACCTGGCTTTTCCTGGCACCACCCTGAACTCAAGGGAAGAGCATTGGCTCCACCCCCAGCCCCCAATCCAAACTACATACCACACAGTAAAAGTGAAACCACTTTTGCAGTCTTGCCATCCTGCTCATTCCTTTCCTCCAATCACTGTCACAAAGGCTCATACTTCACATCCATCTCATCGCTGTTCGTGGTCCCACTTGGGAACAGTACGAAGTAATCTAACCACACGTCCATTGCGGGACGAGGGGAGTTCGTCCCGACCACGCCCCCTGAACTGTGATTTAAGTGGGATGAGAGATTCCCCTCCCTGGCCTCGGGAAACTGCTCATCATGCTTCTCGTTCCGAGACGAGTGGCCATGAGGTAAGGCTCGTCACGCAATGTGCCATTCTCCATCTAGTGGCAGGAGTGTGAAGTGCCATTTGCCAGTATATTCCCTATGGAGTCAGCAATGCAGTGCAGAGAGATTAAAAGAGAAATGCCTCAAACTTAGCTCCATAACACATTGAAGGCAAGACTTTGGAGAATTGAAACATCGAAAAATGGAAGGTCGGGGTTGAAAAAAACGGAGAACAAAGGCATGGAATTTCACATCTCATCATGGAACAAGGATGTGTGGTAACTAGAGATGGGCACGGAACAAACATTTTTTCGTTTCCGTTACCGTTTGTCGTTTCCGTTACGTAACGAAATGACAAACGAAAATTGTGATGAAAATGCAACGAAACAAACAGAACCACAAAAATTGTGGTCGTTATGTTTCGTTTCCGTTAATGGCGACGTGCAATGAAATGAGCTGTTTTAAATGTTAAAAAACGCCCTGGACATCCATAAAAATGCAGCGATAATTATTTATATTGTCTGAGAATACCTACCAGGGGGGTTGGGGTCCTTAAAATGTTTGTTTTTTGTCTTCTCCCATCGCGATGTATTTTTCTTTTCCCTTTAAAATGGATGTCACCACCAGCCACAAAATGGAGGCAAGCCATGTGATGGGATCATGTTCAACCAATAGCATGCCCAGGTTGCAGACTGGGTGGGCAGGTCTGGCAGCCACAGAGGGCATAAAAATGTCTGGAAGCCCCTGTCCTCCTTGCAGTCTCTGGTGGGAGTTAGGGTGGGATTGCTGTCTCTGCGACTCTAGCTTCAGTCCTGCAGCCTCCCTGTGTGCGTGTGTGTGCGTACCTCTCAGTGAGTACCCTCCCTTGCCCTGCAGTGTAGTCACTCTGTGGCTGCTTTGCACCCTGGGCAACACCCGCCGCTGCCTTTGCAGCCTCCCTGCATACCTAGTCTATACTGTGTCTCTGCCATCATCCTTTTTTTTTTAGTGTTTTCCCTCTGGTCTGGGGCGTTGGGGGATGCCCACATGGAAATGCTTTAAAAATCACACAAAAAGCGGGTAGAAACAACAAACGAAAAAATGAAAAACGGTAATGAAATTTTTCCAAAAACTCAAGATAAACGGAAACGAACCGAAACAGACCTCTCAACGACAAATGAAATACTGAAACACCACTTTTTTGTTTTGTGCCCATCTCTAGTGGTAACAGTCATGCCGGTATCATCTATCACACCCATGCGTACACAGGAACAGGGACAGAACCGAAAGAAGACCACTTGACTGCGACCAACATCAACACGCAACAAACTTCCTCCTGGGATGAGAATGGATGTGAAGTAACTGTCAACGAGTCTGAGGGCTACTTTAAAAAGGCACTCCTCAGCCTTCCCCTCTAGGCTTCTGTAGATCCTGTTGCCTGCCTCATCTGGCCAGCAGGAAAAGAACTCCCACCCCTACAAGGACTGCAGCAGACAGAGCCTCTTAACTAGAAGAGTGTGTAGTTGTGATGCTTCATTCAGTGAATCTTATTAGATAGGTAGGAAGTAGAGCATCTGCCCCATGTTTTTCACAATGTTTAATTCTACCTTCTGTTAAGAAGTTATGTCTGATTTCCTATAAAAACATTTCTGTTACCCAAACATCAATCTATGTTTTGTCATCTTTCTTTTTAAGGAACTGATAGTATTTGAGTATTTTTTTAAAGACACAATAGGTAGAAATATTTGAAGCATTTGTTTCCGGTGCCAAATTTACAGGAAACTCAATGCTGCCCCCACCATGGAGAGTGAAAGACAGGATGCCAACTATTGCAACATGCTTGTGGGTGGTGTTGTGTTATTACACTCGTGACCACTTTGTGACCCCATGTCCATGGAGTTTTCTTGGGAGTGGTTTGTCAACCATTAACTGAGTCAAAGCTAAAATATTCCAGCTATAGGCAAGAGTGGGAACCAGCTATGGCAGGAAAATAGACAAGGAGAAGAAGATGTGATAGCGTTTCCTAGAATAGGTATGAAGAATATCAAAGGTATCTATAATTAGCTGTCCAAAGGGAATGGGGTTATTTGAAAGAACCAGGCCCTATCCAGAGGACTCAGCTATCTGGAACATCCAGAAGGCCATCGACATTGCAGGTAAAATCCTGTGACATTTTCTTTCTCAGAAAAGAACCTCTTCCTTTAAGAAAAAAGCCACTTGGCCATTATTTCAGGCTTGTAATGACTGTTAAGAACTGTAGTTCTTGTGCATTATGAAATGTGCAAAATAGTGTCCAGATTATCACCTACCAGGTCAACAGAGAAAAGAAATTAAAAGGGAAAAGAAACTGTGAATAGCTAGCCATTCACAACTGCACACCCCAAAAGAGGGCTTGAGGTTGAGATATTTCTCCTCTACCTGTAGAACGTCAGTGAAAATGTCTCCTCAGTTACTCTGCTCAGAAACAGGGAAGAGAATTTTGGTATACCATTTGAGTACCATAGCTGTGGTGGAGATAAATGAGAGACAGAAAGACTGGCCCAGTAATCCCTCTGAAGGAATGCAGCAGTATGGCCTTCGTACCTCTGTTATCCGGAATAAGGAAAAGATCTCCCAGGTATAAATTAGAATTATGAGTGGAATCAAGTATTAACTGCATTTTTGTATGCATATATTCTTTTACAAAATGTACGACTTAACCTTTCACCTACTATCCAGGATTTCCATGTCATCTCTAGTATTTCATACTATGTGTGCACCACCTAATGGCAAATGTGGGTAATGTTTTCTTCCAGTGGAATGCTGCTAATACTAAAGCATTATTACCACTGCTCTTGCCCTGCCACTCTGCTGTAGAGTACGTATTCTGAGATGGTTTTCAAGAGCTAATTGGTATGATCCTATCATAAATACACAGCATCATAAAAAAAAAACCTTCGTTTCAAGGGCAGTGGCTTAGATGACCCTTGAATAATGAAAGATAATAGAAATTGGAATGCTGAACAGAGTAGGAACAGCATTGGTTCTTGAAGGATGCTTAGCCAATACATGAAGGCCAATGTGTGTAGTGGTTGGAGTGCACAGTGTTGGACAGGCCTTGGGAAATCCAGCTCCCACTAGTCATGAAATAAGCATGTTTTACCAATTGTAGTGGAGTTGAAATTCCACCCAGGGCAATCAGTAAAAGCTTTCATTCTGCACAACATGGTCAGGTTAGGGCCACTCAACACAGCAAGCCAGATACAGACTATAGATCAAATCACGGTTATGGACTCATGCATTTTTGTTTGCAACATAGTTTGGAGGATAGCTTTCATGGGATTTTGCAACACATTTTTAAGAAATGCCTACAATAAGTATGTTTGGGGATAACGTGCATTCAAAAATACAGTACGTTAAAGAGTAAAATAAATGCAAATACCTTGATGTAGGCACAAAAACAGGATGGAATAGACCTTGACTGGACATGTGCAGAACTGGCATGGACTAGTAATAGGCAGCTCCTTCCACCCCAGCTGACAGAGAATTAAGCAACTACAAAACTGTTATTCACTGCACAATCCCCCATATACACATACAGGAAAAAAGGGGGGGATCTACTTGCTCAGCCTTTCATCACATAGACAGTGACACCACACACACAAGCTTTTACACGACCTCTAAAATCTGGTGGCAACTTAAATTCAGATCAGAGATCATGGGGGTTTGTCACTCTTCCTGTGTTCCCACCCCTCCGCACTCCATTGTTCCTGTCTGCGTGAGGGGAGGGAGAAAAAAGGGAGAAAAAATGCAGGCTCACCTCCGTCTGCCGATCGAAGCAGCCCCGAGCAATAGTGATTCCTGTCTCTTAAAGGGGAGGTGGGGACAAAAACAAACAAACAGAAGGTGAGGGAGCCCAGCATTCACAGCTTTACAATCCACAATCAGAAGATTTTTTTTTACCTCCTGCAGGCCAGGTCCTTGAAAAGTGCACTGGGACACGCTTAGGTGGGCGTGGTCGTACTTAATTTTTTTTAAAAGTCCCGAACTGGTGGGAAAACATTTTAAAGCTCCGGATCTGGGAGCCCTTTGCCTCGGATTTTAGGGGTCGTGTAAAAGCGCCCTCTGTCTCTCACTTACTGCTTACTGCCCTGCACTTCTTTCCTTTGTTGGTCTAGCTGGGCTGTCTAAGCACAAGAGCTACCATGGCCATCTCTTTGTTTGAAACCTGGGCAGGTGGGTCTGAGAGAGAAGAGTCATCTCAGGCATCCTGGTGCAGCTTCTCATTGCTGCCAACTAAAATAGAGTGGCTTCTCTTTTCCTCCTTCCCCATTATGTTTTCTCCTTCTCAGCTGTTCTCTGGATGACCACTGCCAACACCACCATGACTACGTGGACTGCCATTAGCAGTTTGTAGTCAAGTAAGACTATTCATCCCTATCCCACTGCCCACCAAATGCATCCTTAGTTCTGAAAGGATCCTAATGGATCCTAGAAAGCTTTTGGGGGGAGGGCCTGCCAGGATGGAAAATTTACAGTTACCAAATATGGCCATGGTATATGATGCCAGCTGACTAATGCAGCATCACTTTGACATTACTGGATTTTAGCCATAAATAATTAGAACAAAAAAGAAAGACTGGAGTGCTTTTAAAGAATATATGTATTGTGGAATCTAGGTATATGTTATAGAATGTTAGCCAACACTGCCCAAACATGGTGGGCAGTCATTCAGATACTTCTCTTGTAAGATCAGTATCTGCAGAAACAGCAAATGGAAAGTTCATTCTAAGTTCAATATGAAATATTTAAAAATGGCCCTTCAAGAACTATTAGAGAGTGTTGTTACATAGAAAGTCTACAAGGACTGCCTCATGTCACTTCTAATACTTTTTAACAGTGGTTTTTATTTTTAAAAAGATTGTTACCTGTCTCACCCTCCTTTTAGAAAGATGTTAAATGAATGGAATACAGGGTACCATTCTTGACAGGCTACAGTGAAATGTAAAGGACCTAATAGAGAAATCTCTATAGATGTTCATGCAATAGTACAATCCATGCCCTTCCCAACATGTAGCCTTTTCACACGACCCCTAAGATCCGCTGGCCACTTAAATTTGGACCAGAGATCTTGGGGGTTTGTCGCTGTTTCTGTGTTCCCACCCCCTCCGCACTCCTGGCTGCTGGCTGTGTGAGGGGAGGGAGAAAAAAAGAAAGAAAAGAATGCCGGCTTACCTCGTTCTGCCGGTCTCGCTCTGTTCCTGGCAGCATTCAGATCTCTTAAAGGGGCGGGGGGGGCAAAAAAAAACAAAGAAGCGAGGAAAGTGGGGCACCCACTATGTTAGATCCGCATCAGGGATTTTTCATCCCGGGAGAGCAGGTACCTGAAAAGTGTGCTGGGACGCGCTTAGGTGGGCGTGGTCGCACTTAATTTTCTGTAAACTCCGTAGCTGGTGGGGAAACAATTTTAAGCTCCGGAGCTGGGAGCCATTTGCCGCGGAGTTTAGGGGTCGTGTGAAAATACCTATGGTGGCCTCCAGGTACATTGTATTGCCATGTCCATCGTCCCCTAGCAACAGGAATATGTGGTGGGAATAATGGGTGAACATCCAAAATGTTCAGAGGTCATCAGGAGGGAAGAACTAATCTATTTTTCCTTCCAATAAGGAAAAGGCTCAAGAAGAACAAGGAAGAAAAGCTGAGGTTGTTCAATGTTTAAATTACTGTAGACCAGACGATACCTTACAGACATCAGCTCATCATTAGAAGCTGAAGTTCAATAAGTAATCCAGATATATGATTCAACAGATCTTCATGACTGAGCAATTACACTTATAATGTCTCTCCTTAACTTCCAAAGGCAAATCAAAAGCATAAAGCTCCTACTGTGATCATCAGACTTCTTCATCCTTTAAGGAACTCCTTCCTCCATAGCTCGGCCTTCAGCTAGATATATCAACTGCAGGCCACCGTATCAGGCAGCTTTATCTGTTCACAGCAGGGAAGGGAAAGCTACTTTTTATAAATAAGTATCAAATAGCATGTTAATTGTTAAACCTATCCCTAAAGCACAAAATGAAATCCAATCAAAATCCTTCTGAAAATGCCATAAAATACTCTGTAAATCAACCTTGACAGTAAAGATTCCTTGTTATACCAAAAAGTAAATCTGTAACTACGCGAGATATTAGAACTGCGGAGCTAAAAGGGACTCTAAGGGTCACTGAGTCCAGCCCTAGTTCTGCCACTAGAAATGCAATTGGTGGAAAGAAGATATGGGCTCTCGGTGCTTCATACAAAGTGCGAAGCACTGTTGGCCAGCTGTGTGCAAATCCCCCTCCACCCATCTCCCTGGACCACTTTTGAGGCTCCATGTGCTGCCAGGGCTCTTTGGCTATGGTGATGCACTAATCCACATGGAGCCTGGCTGGCCCTTCCAGCTCCACAGGAAGCCAACCACTCCAATGAGGAGGCAGGAGGGAGAGTATACCCATGCAGCTGATGAGTGGTTGGTAGGATAACTCCATTTTGGTTGTATTCCAGCATGCATGATCACTGGGATTGAACCAAAGTGGCTGGCTGATAGTCCCTTTGGTGAAACTGCTCAATTGGCTCTCCTTTGGAGGGCTGGACAGAGAAGAAATTATGCATTTCTTTTTTTATAGTTGCTAGGCTCAGCAATGCTTTGGAAATTTTTTTAATGTCTTATCAAACTATCACTGATCTGTTGTGTCAGTTATTTATTTTATTAATTTATTTATTTAGAGTATTTTTATCCTGCCTTTCGCCTTGGAAAAGGACCCAAGGCAGCTTATAGTAATGAGGGACAATAAACAGTCCAGTACAATTAAGACATGCTCAAGTTTGAGAACAGGGAATTGAGAGACAGCATTAAAGCTACAAAAGAATGTGAGCAATTAAATAGAAAGTAAAAATTCCATGTAAAAGTTATCAGTGATGGAAACTAACATTAAAACATAGTGTCAATGCAATCACGCAAGGTTATAAGTGGTTATAAACACGAAGTCTATTTGATCATGTATGGTAGATTCATATAAAAGACACATAATGGGTAGTCCATCATTCAGGGAAAGCTTGCCTGAAGAGAAAGATCTTGATCATGCTAAACAGGTCACTTGATGTGCCCTGGGGTTTCTTAACCTGAAATTGCCTGATCCTTGTATGTGGATAAGGGACTGTATCATGCCCTCTACTGACTTTAAGCAACCCTAGTTTCACAGTATAGCTAGGTCCTAAGAGACCTGGACATACTATCCTACAGGCACCATTTGGAATTAGCATCAATACTACATTTTCTTCCAGGGCAGAAACAGTAATATGGATTGATTCTGTGGACCGGGCAGAGAATTGTGATTTCCATCTCTGCATATACTATGATCCTCCTCCAAATCAGACATTGCAAAACCACAACAGATAGGCAGATGCTAATGTCATGCAGGTCGTTGCATCTTGCTTAGCTATTAACCATTCCCATCCAAGAAAACTTGGGAAAATTACTTTTTGAACTATAATTCCAAGAATCTCCTATGAAACGTCATGCTGATTAGAAGATTTGGAGAGCTGTTGTAAAAAAAACAGTACTTTTCCCATGATTCCATCCCCAACATACCTATCACCCTCTTTGTAGTGTTTATTTTTTATTTTCATTACTATTTTCATTTTATTATTATTCAAAATTACCATGCATGGTCAATCGACATTATAAAAACATTGGCATTATATAACAAATACAAGTTTTAACCAAAACCCCAAAGACCTGTTAAATATTGGCACAGTATTGTGCTGTTCCTACTGCCATTTTTGTAGCTCTGATTGTGTTTTCTGGGATCTGCAACTGCTTGTAATATTGTGTAAAATTTCCTGACATGGTTCCCAAAGCCCCTAATGACTATGGGGATCACAGAAATGTGTTTCATCCATAAGCAAGATGTTTCAATTACCAGGTCTCTGTATTTTGTTACTTTTTCCAGTTCTTTAGTTTCAACTCTGGCACCCCCTGGAATTACAATGGCAATGATACAGACATTTATTCATTGTATTACTGCTACGTCTGTTGTGTTATGTTCAAAGTGTCTTATCAATTTGGATCCAGAAATCCCACAAGATCTTGACTTTGTTATTTTATGACAAACTCTCTACCTGATGCTCCCAAGAGTTTTTTAATCTGCCAAACTATATTTTTACGTAATGCCCAGTGCACTAATTTTGCCACTTTGTCATGTCTAATCTTATAATCTGTTTATGCAATCTTTGGACATTCAGATATGAGATGCAACACAGTTTCATCTTTTTCTTAGCCGAGTTAACATTTGCTGCCATCACTAATTCCTTGAATCTTAGCTTTCATCACATTAATTATTATCATCAACATTTCTCAGGTATTGTCCATGTAGCAGTTTATTTTTTCAATGGCTTAATTTATTTTCAAATTGTTTCTTATATTGAGTCTTTGTTTCTCTTGTTTTCAAAGTACTCTCCATTTTCACCACCTTAAGAAGTTTTTCTCTACTTATACAAATATAATCATTTAGGCTTCTTTTTACCTCCTCTAGTACCTGCTGTATTTTCAGTAGTCTATAGCCTCCAATTGTCCATGGCAAATATAACCTGTTCACATCATTTTTGGATATAGCATGTTCATTAGTCTCTGTGTTTTTCTATCCAATTCTTCTAATTAATTTTGGCTCCAATCTATTTTTTCCAGCTGGGTATCTAATTATTAGAACTGCCTGTATGTTTATGGCTTTGATTGTATTTCCACCATTCAATTTTGATTTTAGGATTTTCCACAGTATTTTGATTTACAAGACTTACATTGCACTATGGCTTATGAACTTCAGTACAAAAAGAGATCCAGGTCTCTAGATGTAGTTGTGTATATTACCCTGATCTATATGTTGCACTGACAATCTGGAGCTTTGCATGAGCAGACACTTCAGTGTCAAAGCATTCCTCGGAACGAATGGAGATTATGTTCTAATTTTGAAAAGGAAAACCTGCAGTTTACTCACGCAGAGGTTTTGCATGCACTCTCTGACTTTGCAATAAGAAGGCTTCAAAATACAGTAGATTATTTTAACCTACAAATGAACTTCACTTTTTTTCACGTGTACATTATAATTTGGAGTGCAATTACTTTGCAGATTTTGTTAATGTCAGATTTATCAGTCATTTTCATTTCCTCACGGTTTCTTGTTTTTCCAGTCTTAATTCTATTCATTCAAAAATCTGGGGGTTTTTTTTTGTTGTTGTTTTAGTTAGCCTGAAGATGTAAGCATTTTTTTCTTGGCACATTGCTCGGTAACATGCATTTTTGTCAAATAAGCATAGCTTTGCAGAGAATAAAAATAAAAAAGCTGTTTTTACTAGGGCTGTGCATAGGTTCCTCATTTCAGTTCAGACACCAGTCTAAAGCTTTGAAATGGATCCTAATTTCATCTGAGGCAGATTTATAACATTCTCATTCAATTTGCATTCCCATTGACTAGAAAATGGAAATGAAAATCCCTTTGTTGTTGTTCTTGATTTTTCTCCAATGTACATGAGAATTCAGAATATGATAGATCCTAAAGAGAGGATAAACCTGTCAGATTTCAGATACTTCAATTCAGGGGTTTGCCTACTAGATAAATTATTTTTTTTTAAAAAAAAATATGGACCTATGCAGGCACCATCTGTTTTGATTTGTGCTAGGGATCCAAACAGATTTTTAAATTGACTTCATTTTGCCCCAGAGCCAAAATAAGCCATTCTACTTTGACATAAAAAGTGGTCCGGATCAGGCCCATTCATTTAGTAGCTCAGGCTCGGGCCAAATCTGATGTGCAGCCCTGTTTTCATAGGGTCCTCTTCACAAATATGCCCAATTCAGGGTGCATTTTTGCCTGTATGTGTCTGTGTTTAGTCTGAAGGACACCATTGCAAAATTTGAAGAGGTGCAAATTCTGAACTGTCACTGAGTTTTAGTCCCCGCCGGTTGGTCAAAAGGGTACAACTCAGTCCACATCAAAGCGAACAGTGAATAGCTTTCTCCCTTACCTATCGTCTTCTTTTTCAAAGGTCTTCAAATCCTATCTCACAAACACCACTTAGGTATCACAGCTGGTCCGCAGCCCTATGCCACACACACCCTGAAGAGGAAGCCAATCTGAGTGATCAACTACCATTTCCCAGTCACATAACCTGCAATTGACAGGCAGTGCAATCAAATTAAGTGCTTTTTCATCCCCCACCCCTTCCCCTTTTTAAAGAAAAAAAATAATGTGTTTGGGAAAGATTAAATGACATACAGATCTATCTTGTCCCCCTGCCCCACTCGACACCCATGAGACCAGTAATAAGAATAACACATCCCTCACACCCTTTTTAAAAAAAAAATACCATTTCCGTTGTCCTGCCACTTAGTCCCTTTAAATAACCTGATTGTCAGTCATGCTGAAAAATGAATGCATGTGAGTTTACACAGGTCGTGGCTCCCCGCCCACAACAGCTGCTGTGCTTCTCTCCTTTTATTGCCCTCCTTGTTTTCATCAGCACTTTTCCTCCTTAAAGGAGGCTGACTTCTCCTGTGACCGAGGCAATAATATGATGAAAGGATGGACACTTTTCAAATGTCAGTCCCAGTTGCTCTTGAAATAAGAAAATGCTGCATTCCGCCTCGCCCCCAAAAGGAATGCCTTAAGTAAGAGGAAATGGTGTTGACATTGTTAGGCATTTCTGGAAGGCCGTTAGAATACAAATACTGTATAGAAGGAAACAACGAGCCCTCTTTTAGACGGATGGTGAGGTGACGCTGAAAAGGACTTCAGCCTTGTTAAAGCCTAGTTACATGCATGTGGACTCAGTAGCAACTGGGGTGAATACTCATGTGCGCTAGATTTCAGCCTTGGTAAAACATGCCCTTGGAAGTAATAGCCAGAATCTAATTGAAAATGCAGGTGTCTGATCCCTATGCTGAGGATCTTTTAATATCCCTAGCATAGCATTTCTGTTTTTAAGGAAAAATAATAAAATGTTGGTTGCATTAAAAAGCACCAGTCATAGTACCCTTGCTAGTTAGGAATATGGGGCGTTATAGCCCCTTACAATGGAACATGGCACAAGCCTGAGAAAGGCAAATTTAAGCAGTAGGTCTATTTGCAATTCCTTCCACTCAGACCCACAGGTCAATAAACCACCAATGGTTTACTGTCCCAACCGAGGACAGCATTCATAGGACAATATTCATTAACTTGACTGAGAATTTGCTGCATACACTCAGATCCTCAGCTGAAATGATTACATAACCAATGGGTCCAAGTGACCAGTAATTAGTCATACCAAGCTTTGAATACATATTCCATCTTTCCTGAAAAAATATGTGAATCCGGAGGTTTATCTTTATTTTATTTCAACCAGCTTTGGTTTGAAAATATCATAGGCCCACCAGTTCCTATGCAGCACCTAAACTGTGGTTTGTTTTAAATTACACCAAACTGTGATTTGCTTTAAATTACAAATAGAAGTTGTCCTCATCCTCTCCTTACTGAGTGAAGGAGAATAATGTACTCTGTGTGGGCTACCAATGAAAAGCTTCAGGAAACTTCAACGGGTCCAAAATGCAGCAGCCAGACTGCTGATTCGGGTCGGGTACAGAGATCCTTATTAAAGCAGCTCCACTGCCTGCCAATCAGCTATTGGACACAATTCAAGGTGCTGACCTTGACCTACAAAGCACTGTACGGCCTGGGTCCAAGCTACTTCAAAAATTGAATCTCACAGTATGAACCAACTCAGGTGTTAAAGTCATCAGGAGAGGCCGTTCTTTCCATCCTGCCACCCTCACATATACATCTCATGGGAACCCATGAAAGGGCCTTCTCATTGCTGTGCCCAGACTCTGGAACTCCCTCCCACTAGAGGCCAGAACTGCCTTACTCTGTTGCCTTTCCAAAAACAGGCAAAGACCTTTCTCTTCAGGCAAGCTTTCCCTGAATGATGGTCTATCTACTACAGTGGATCCTTGTATAACAAACAGCTTGTATAACATAAAATCTGTACAACATTAAAAATTCCAGAGATAGGGGAAATTTGCTTAACATAATCGCCTATGGGGAGAATCCATACAACATAAAAATGGGATTACTCCATTTTCAATGCATTCCTATGGGAATTTGTATAAAGGAAAATTTGATTCACATAATTTCATTTGGAACGAATTAATTCCTTTATACAAGGTACCACTGTAACTACTTATAACCCAGTGGTTCTCAACTTTCCTAATGCCATGACCCTTTAATACAGTTCCTCGTGTTGTGGTGACACCTTGTCCTGCTTGGAAGAGGCCACAAGCCCCCTTTTGCAGGCACTGCCACAAGTGCCTTAGAGAACTTCCCTCTACAGCAGGCATGTCCAAACTTTGGCCCTCCAGGTGTTTTGGGCCACAACTCCCACAGTCCTTTGCCATTGGAAATACAGGCTTGGAATTCTGGGAGTTGTGGTCCAAAACTTCAGGAGGGCCGAAGTTTGGACATGCCTGCTCTACAAGCACCCTCAGCCAATTGCAGTCTCCAGTGCCATTGACTGACATCCCCTCCAACCTATCAAGCTGTAACTCACTCTTTCCCCTTTCCTCCCCCCCCTCCAGACCCAAGCTGTTTGTGCATTTTTCTTCACTGGCTCATAGTGACCCCTGTGAAATGGCCGTTCAACCCCCAGGTTGGGAACCATTGTTATAACCTTATGGGTTTACATTGACACTATGTTTTCAATGTTAGTTTTTTCCATCACTCATAACTTTATATGGAACTTTACTCCCCTTTAACTGCTCGTGTTGTCTTGTAGCTTTAATGTAATGTTGTCTATTAATGCTGTAATATGTCCCTCAATTCCCGTTCTCAATACTTGAACATGCCTTAAATGTACTGGACTATATATTAATCCTCATTCTGTAAGTCACATTGGGTCCTTTTTCCAAGGAGAAAGGCAGGGTAAAAAAAAATACTCTAAAATAAAATAAATAAAATAAATCTCATTTCTGACCATAAACCAGGATCAGAGGATCGAATCTGAGTTAAGCCAAACTTATTCTGTCACTTACTAGGCCTTTAAGGGTAGAAGTTTGGAACCAGTCTATGATGGTTACTTCACGTCCTTCCTCGTTCCAAGATGACGTTTGTTGCGTGATAAAATCGTTCACGGTCATGTGGTCTTGTCCCGGTTCTGTCCCTGTTTCCATGTACCCATGGGCATGATTGATGGTATTGTGATGATGACTGTTACTGCATGTCCTTGTTTCGTGATAACATCTGTACTTCGCAGCCTTTGTTTGCCCTTTTTTTTCAGTCCGACCTCCCATTTTTTGATATTTCAAATCTCCGTAACTTTGCCTTCCATGCATTAAAAAGCAAATTTTGAGGGTTTTATGTCTTTTTTATCTCTCTGCACTGCATTGCTAACACCATAGGGAATGTAATGGCGAATGGCACTTCTCACTCCTGCCACTAGTAGGAGAATGTTTGTTCCACGATGACCCTTACTTCATGGGCTCTCATCTCGGAACAAGAACCGAGACAATCAGATTTCCGAGGCCAGGGAGAGGTACAGCTCATCACACTTAAATTCCAGTTCAGGGTGCGTGGTCGGGACGAACTCCCATCGTCACGCAATGGACGTGCGGTAACATTTCTTCGTACCAGTCCCAAGCGGGACGGCGAACAGCGATGAGAGGGACATGAAGTAACAGCCTAAGTTAACTGCCTTTAAGCCTCTCTGTGATCAATGGCTTATATCTAATATATCAAAGATTCTTCCTGCATGGGCAACCAGTCTTCCTCATCACCTACATGCCAAAGATTCAGTATTTTTTATCAATAAAACCTCAGATGCAACAGTGCAGGAGTTTTTTAAACGGAACCCTAATTGAAGAAGGAGCTGGCTGAATTACTGTATTAGGTATCAGGCTGCTGCACCAAAGATTGAGAGTTCTGTTCCTTTCTTTTTTTTAAAAAAAGTTTTTATTTTTAAAAGTAAAAAAGTAAAAACAGATACATTGCTTATCTCCTGCCTTGTTACATATTTTCCCAATAAATTGGCCTAGTTGTTTCGTAATTTTCTTCTCATCTTCAACAAGATTATTTTCATATATCCATGTTTACTAAATATTTTTCCATTAAAGTTGTTCTAATAATTTTCCATCAATATCATGTTCATCTTTGCTTATCTCTGTCTTCATCTAGTGCAAAACATGCAGATAATACATTACAATATTGTATTAGGTAGCTTAGTCTTAGCAATATTCTCGACCCTAAAAACTTAATTCTTCATTTAACTGAACAGCTTAGATTATATTTGACTAATTAAATATATAGTAGATATATATGCTTACATCAATTTTGTCTAATACAAGAAGTGAAGATAGTGAAGTACAAAGTTAAGCTAGTCTGTCTAATTTACAACCTTAGATATATAATAGACATCATCAGAGAGTTCAGTTCCTTTCTGTGCCTACTATGAGTAGAACCAGCTTGTGGGGCCCATTGGGCAAGCTGCACAGTCCTAAGGCTTCCCCCAGAGGAAGGCAATGGTAAATCACTTCAGAGTATTGTGTACCTTAAACACCCTGAAAAGTCAGAATTGACTAGATGCCACACAATTAAAAAAAAACCTAAGAGGAAGAAGAGGAAAGAAAGGTTGACAGTGTAAGCTCCCTTCCAGTTGTATAACTAATTGTTGCAGTCCAGTCCAGTTGGGGTTAAAATTAAGTTTCTATTGGGAGCAAATATGACCAACTTCGTCTGAACAGAAACCAAAATCTGTATCATTTATTCATGCAGGAAGAAATAACTGTGTTAAATATACAAATGATGCCACTATGCTTGTTGCAGTAATGCTGTCATTACTTTCACATTTATAACAGATAATCATCTACTCCAAGCCACATGGAACCATAAATTGCACATAAATTCACATAAAATAATTATAACCCCCCCCCAACCCCACTGCTTTGGTTTAGCTGAGGCAATCATTAAAAGACAACAGAAGCGTTTTGTTTGCATTTTTCTTCAAGTACCTTTCATATCCTTAAAAATGCACACTTAGATTTATTAACTACTGCAGCACTTCATGTATTTAGCAACGTCCCAATAGGATTTCTGGAAGATATATTGAACCACTAGATTGTTTCCTCTTAGATTCCGCTGAGAGTTGCTCCAAGAATTCTAAGATATTTACAGTAAATTAGAGGATAATTAGTTGAAATGAAATGCCAGCACCTGCTCCTGAATCATTTAATAGAAGTGGGGGAATAGATTTCAGCAAACTCATCTGATAAGTCAGGGCTAAAGTTCCTTCCTCCAAAGATTATTTTAATCATTATGAGAAATGTTGCCTGAATTATTAGTGTTCTCAGTGCATCGGTTTACTTCTTCCTTTTTTCTTTTCTTTTTTCTTTTTTAATTTCATCGCAGGCATAAAGAGTCTTTCTTGTATTAAGATTCTGGTAATCAAGAGCAACACTATTTATGATTCCTGCCATGATATTAAAAATGCATGTCCCATTCAGATTTTATGAATCCCAAACTGTAAGAGGAAATGAGCAGTTCAGGATAATTGACTTGTCAAGATCAGCAGAATTTAGGCCTCCTTGTGTGTAGAGAATAGGTTCGTCTGAGGTTTTATTGTTAAGCATTAATCATCTCCCTTACGCTACTCAAACATACAAACATGCCTATTTTTGTCTAATAGAATGTAATGGTGTGCTTGAAAAACATTTAACGTATGACTGGCTTGTGTAATACTGGCCTAGAGAAGATGACAGAACACAGTATGCTTTGAAACAATATTAAGACATTTTGAAAACTATAAAGGACACTTTCCATCTACAGATGTATAAGCATTTATTTTCTAATACTGTAAATCCTGGATCCCAAGGTGGAACAACTTCCTCTCTAGAGACTGAGACCACTGGGGAAACAATAAAATGCTTTTCAAAAGCGGGCCAAAAGCTACAGCAAATGAAATCCAGTTCTGACAAACATTAAAAAGTTGCAGTCATCTGTGGATTTCCTCAGTATGATCCATCAGAAGACAAACGGTTTGTAAAATATACCCACTGAAGCTTGGTTTTTATTCAGGATTAAGCATGGGGCTAAAAAGGAGTTTCAAAACTGTCTGCACATGCAGGGCCGGTGCATCCATTAAGGTGAACTAGGCAGTTGCCTAGGGCGCCAAAATTGAAAGAGGGTGCTGGCCAGCCTGATGCCCCCCTGCCCCCCTGCCGCTGGCTACCGCCGTCCGTCCCCCCACCGCCTGCCAGCCGCCGGTCGCCATCAGCCCATCGCCGTCTGCCCGCCACCCTCCGCGCCCGTCACCACCAGCCCGTTGCCCCATCACCGTCACCGCCCTCGCCATCCGCCCCCCGCCGCCGCCCCACCATCACCCCCTGCCGCCCCCTGCCCCGCCCCCTGCCCCTCGTCTCACCCACAAAAAACCTAGTGCCAGCCCTGTGCACATGCCATATAGGCAGAGAGGCAGATAGAGATAAGTATATACAACCTTGCAAGTAATTTCTTTGTATCTTGCCCATTAAGACCAAAGCAAATCGTACATTACAAATCTAAAGAATAAAAGATAGGATTGGTTCTAAACATCAGACAATCCATTCCACCCCAAATAAGTACACCCATTTTGGAGATCATGATAGAGATGTTAAATCCCGGGGAGAAAACCCCCAAAATATGAAGGAAAAAAATATTTTTCCATTTTTTTCCTGAAGCTTTTTTTTGGGGGGGGGGGGAGTTTCCCCTGGAAAAATGGAAAAATTGAAAAAAGAAAAAGAAAAAATAATCATGGAATGTTTTAGTTTGACTTGATGAATGAAGTATTTTAAAACAAGGCGTTCAAATATTTTCCAAATCATTTCTAAAAAATATGCATAGTATCAGATTATTCTAATTTCTGTGCACTGAGGACAAGCAAGTCTGAGGTTACAAACAAACTGAACTCTCCAATGCAAGAACAGGATGCATTTCTTCCTTTAGGAGGTGCTGCTACTGTCACAAGAAAAATGATTCTGATTAAATTTCATGCCCATTCATTGAAACTTAGTTCCACTCCCTTCTATACATTTCCCCCTTCTTCAAGTCTTTTTATGAGAATATTTATTTTATTTTTATTTAATACTGTAGAGAGAAAATATGACTAATCGTTGTTTCTGGATTTTTAAACATTGATTTGTAGAGGTTTTTTTTTTGTTCCGCATAAACTAATAAACAGTTCAGGAGACTGTTACTCCATTTGTTACAATTACAAATAAATATTATTTTAAAAGTAAATTCTGTTTGTAAAAATTGTTCGGATGCATTATATTTTTTTAACATGATAGTTGTGATAATTTTATACCAAGTCAAATTGTCCATAGTCACATTTTATGTTCTTAAAGTAACAGAATGACTTTCAAGCTGTAAAATACAGGGGAAAGTCCTAATGTAGCATTTTTTTTTAATTTTTCCAAAAAAAAAAACCATTTTTCTGTGTGGGGAAAAACAGGTTAAAAACAGGTTGTTGTTTTTTCCTGACCTTCAATATTTCTGAAAATTTTACATCTCTAGATCATGATAGATAACCACTTTCCGCGGCACACTAGTGAAGGCGAGATGTTGCCTGATGTGCCGTGGGAAAAATTGAAAGGTGGAACAGAAATTCAACTCCCAGTGCTGGAAGGCGCTATAAATAGCGTCCAAGGGCCCAAAGAAAGGTACTCCCCAGTGAGGCCTGCGGCGCTGGCATCACTTCCTCCCTGTCCTGACCACCCCGCTCATTCTCTTAGTATGAGAGCCCTGTGGCTGCTTTCCGCCTTTTCCGCGGGTAGCTCGCTTCCCTCTCCCCCCTGCTTTTTTACCCAGGACCACCCACCCCTTTCTCTGGGAGCTACCAATGGACCCACTTCCCTCCTCAACCTCTGCCGCCTAACTGAGGGCCTTGGGAGCCCTTAGCCCAGGGGCAATTGTTCTTAGGTGAGGGGAAGGGTTTTGAGGGGCGCTTGTCTTGCTTTACCCCACAAGCACCGCGGCAGGGCATGCGAGGAGGAGGGGTGGAGGACCCTCCGCCGGGCTGGGGGAGGAAGGTGGGAGGGCAATGGTGGGGGCAGCTATTGGCACGGCTGGACGGGGGGCCTTTAGGGTGGGAGGGGAAGAGCCTGCATCTCTGAAGGGGCCCCGATGGGATATCTTTACATCTTGCCCCTTTCTTTCTGTGTTGGGTCACACTCCTCTCTCTCTGGTATTTCTTTCATATTTTGAGACCCCACCTCTCTCTTTCTGTTGTGAACCCTTTCAGTACTTCATAAGACTGCCCTCATCCATGATGTCATATGGATATGTCTAGCCTGCCTGGCATGTTATTAAAACTGTAAACTGCCCAGAGACTCCTTGAAAGGTGGGGGGCGGTATTCTCAGCTAACACTTTCTGGCTACTTTCCTTCCTGCCACCTTCATCCTCCTAGTGGGTCGGTTGCTGGAATTTCTGAAGGCTATCTGACTTGGCTATCAGTGTGACCAGGCTTCCTGAGCTTTAGGAGGTTTTCTGTTTGTATTGTGTGTTGGGCTCTGGAGAGATCAGTGCCCCTTCTCAGGTCTCCCCTGCTTCACAGAATCTCCCTGCTGGGCAAAATGTCTCTTGGACCTGGTGTTAAAAAAAAACCAGGTTGTTGGTGCTGGGTGCTAGAGATGCTGGGCTGCCTCAATCTGGGGCCCCTCTGTCCTGCATGGCCACCCTGACCAGCAATGGGGCCTTTTAGAGACTGATATAGGCACCCAAAAACTTTTTAACCTGGTTTCTCAATGGTGGTGTGCCTCGTGCTTTTTTTCATGAAACAAGTGTGCCTTTGGATCCAAAAGACTGTAAATGCCTGCTCTAAGATCAGGGAGTGGTAACCACTTTCCTTGAAAGCAGGAAGGTACAAATACCTGATGTGGTGAAAATTCAGGTGGAACAGTAGTGTTAATTACCAAGTGAGCTGAATGTTGTTTTTTGGGCAAGGTGTTGGCCCAGGTGGTGGAAAGGTACAACCAGTGCACTGTGACTGGCAGATTTTCTGTGTCATCTGCCAATTCCCACAGCAGAATGGGTTTGAGCCAGAGGGACTGCTTTCAGCCTTTTCTGGGGTAGTTTGGCCTTGGGACTGCTGCTGCCATCCAGGACCAGGCCCCTTGCTGCTCTTCTGCCTAGGCTGCCCCACTTCCCTCCTCAACATCTGCCACCTAACTGAGGGCCTTGGGTGTGGCTTAGGGGAGGGGCATTGTTCTTATTTTGTTTTGTCTTGTTTTGGTCTTTTTTTTGTCTCCCCCTTTGGGACAGGGTCATGCCAATATAGAAGGTACTCCTGGGACCCACAATAAAGCTGAGGGGAACAGGGGTGGCCAGGGGGGCAATGGTGGGGGCAGCAGAATTGAGCTCGCTATGGGTAGGGGGATATTCGGGAGGGAGTGGAACATGCCTCATAGGAGAACAGGGGTTATTGATTACATCTATCCACTCTTCTGGTTCCACTTTCCCAACAGTTTGGTATCAAGTGATGGTATCAGTGAGACCATGCACCCACACAGTGCTGTTGTTGAATGCCAGATCAGTCACAAAACACCAGTTATGCCCTAATCCATGATGTCACCCTGGATGAGGGTGCCAACCTGGCATGTATTATTGAAACCTGGGTGGGAGAGGAAGGTGGGTTCCCCTTTTCTCAACTATGCCCGCCTGGTAATACTATGTTGTTGCAGTATCACGTAGTGGGTCGGTGAGATGGAATTTCTTCAGTCTATCAGACTTTATTGTTACTTGACCAGGCTTCTGTGACCTTAGGAGGAGGTGCTGGAGGGCCTGTATTTGTTTTTGTTTTGGGCTCATGAGAAACAGATTGTGGATTCTGTTGGTGTAACCGCCCACCCTGGCGATTGTACCACAATCTCCCTGCAACTGAAATGCGGAGGTGGTCTTGGACCTGAGGTTAAGTACACCTTATTTTGTTAAAGCGCTACGGCCGTGGGGGAACCTCAACACTCCATGCTCAGGCTGCCTTGACTAGGGCAGCTCAGGATTTCATGGCGCCCATGACAACCATGGGGCTGTCTCAACACTTCATCCCCCAAAACAAGGGGGGAAACCGGTTAGAGAAAAAGGACTTCTTGGCTAATTGAAAGATCTGCCGGGGGGGTCGCACCTGGATCCAGGAGACTGTAAATGCCTCTTAAAGAGAGGGAGTGGTCCCTGCCGCCTTGAAAGAGGTGGTAATTAAATCACTCGTTAAAATACCTACCTTGGGGTTTTGTCCTCTGGGCCTTTCCCTTACTGCCTACCAACAGCGAACCTCCCTTATTTGGCCTCAAATGACATTGTGGTGGCCAGGCAACTCCTGCACTGCTGGATGAAACAGATTTTCTGGATCCATTTCAATTGGGTTTCAGAATGAGTTTTGGTGCAGAGACTGCCTTGGTTGCCCTGCATGATGACCTTTGGTACGAGCCAGGAGAGAGACAGGAGGAGTGCAACTCTATTGAAACCTCTGGACCTCTTAAGGGCTTTTGACACCATCAACCATGGACAAGATGAAAGTGCTGTTAGTGGCTACTTCACCAGACAGGTTAGAGGGCCATCTTCCTGTTCTGGATGGGGTTGCACTCCCCCTAAGGGACAGGGTCTGCAGCTTGGGGGTACTCCTGGGCCCCTATCTCACTCTGGAAGCCCCTTGCGTGGGACTCAGTAGGCTTCTTGCCCAGGGGTGCCTGACAACAAGTCTTGCTGCAGTGAAAATATACCAGCTATGCCCCTACCTGGATGAATGGAGCCTCATGACAGTTACTCATGTGTTGGTAACATCCCTTATTGATTACTGCAATGTGCTCTATGTGGGACAGCCTTTGACAACAGTTTGGCAATTGCAACTGGTTCAAGATCGTGCAGCCTGGCTGGTGAGTGGTGGGCTGCCAGGAATCACATAACACCAGTTATGCGTAATCTGCATTGGTTACCCGTTGTTGCCCGAAAAAAAAACCCAAATCTTCCTTCTCTTAGGCGTTAACTCACGTCCACTTTGTACTGCAACAAAATAGAATGTGTAATATATGTTGTTGCAGTCACGTGGTTTTGTTGCTGTTTGTGTGTCTTCAGGGACACACTTTATTGTTACAAAACTTCTGTGACCTCATGGACAGGTGCTGCATCAACGTGCATTTGTTTTTGTTTTCCTGCACTCAAAAGAAAGAAAAAAAAACAGTTATGTTGCAGAATATAAGTTACCACATGGGCGATTGTACCACTTTAAAACCTGCAACAGAAATGCGACAAGGTTTCCATCACTCTGAGGCCAGGTACACTTTATTTTGGTTAAAGCGCTACGGCCGTGGGGGAACAATTTTATGTACTGCAACTCAGTGCATTTTCTAGAGCAATAAAGTCGATGTGAGGTAACGCCATTAGCCCTATCCTGTCTCTTGAATGGTTGCCTCTCTAACCCTCAGGTGGGGGGGGGGGTTAGGGAAAAAGAAAGAAAGAAAGAAAGAAAGAAAGAAAGAAAAACCCCACCAAAGCAAACAGAAAAAGAAAGAAAGATTTTAAATGCTTGAAAGAAACAGAAAAAGCAGCTGTGGGTTTTTCTTGCAAAAAAAAAGTCTCCTTGGGTTTTGTCCTCTGGGCCTTTCCCTTATTGCCTAGTTCCTTTGGACTTCACTGTGTTTGTCCTCAAATGACATTGTGGTGCTGCTTCTTAAGATGCAGGTATAGCTTGCTGGTGCACCATGCTGTCACAAGCTTCAGAGCTGAAATACTGCATCTTTCTAATGTCCCATCATCCAGCCAAGAATTCAGTTGAGTGCTGTCATGCTGTGGCAAATTACCCCTGCATATTCGCTGTCTATAACAGAGGCAGAGAGATCAATCCTGGGATCTGCTTCCAACACAAAGTGGTTCTTGACAATGTTCTCCCATTCTTGGCGATGGTTCAGATACCTCAAGGGCAGCCTCTTTTTAATGTGCTGCTGCTATTCCCGTCTCCTGCCTGCCTCTGAGTTATATATTCAACCACAGCCTTCCTTGTGCTGGGAACAGCCTTACTTGCCTTGCCACCATTTAGGCTTCTTGCCCAGTCCCCTCAATGCTACTGACACTTTCAAGTCTTGCTGGAGTGAAGTTAATGTTGGAAGGGACTGGAATTTGGTTGTTCCCTTTTTGTTCGGCAGGGAGAAAAAATTGTGGCAAAATCCCCTCAGTCTCCCTCCCTCCCTTGGAAATGAAAAATGACCAGTCTAGATACGATCTCGAGAACCCTGCAGCATGCAGGGGAAGCTGTCGGTAAGTTAGCCTGTGTTCACACCAGCAAAATATTTCTGAGTTACACCTGTGAATTTTTGGGGTCAGGATCAGACAAAGCAGATCAGATGTCTAACAATCAGTGCTGAGTGGGACAAGCTTCCTCCCTTAAAAAATCCTCAAACTCTCAAAGACAAGAAACAGATGACTATTCAGGTAAGTGATCCTGCTACTAACAGCTAAATCTAGCAAACAAGCAATGAGTTACATGGAATAATTGGGTATGTAACTTCAGTGAACTTACAGAGTCAGAAGTAGTTGTGAGTTTTTTCGGGTTGTTTGGCTGTGTTCTGGAAGTTTTCTTTCCTGACATTTTGCCAGACTCTGGCTGGCATCTTCAGAGGGCAAAGTAGAATTTCTGGGACCAGCAAAGATACTCCACCTTGCTCTGGGCCTGTATTCTACTAAGGCACAGCTGAGCCATACAGTACTACTGGAGGAACACATTTACGAAATAGCCCATACTTGTTGGTTGCTCACATAAGCAATGTGCAGAAGTTATTAGCCCGTGGCTACTCCCCACTGCCAAGAATTATACATTGCTTGTTCTCATTGTCTAGTCTAATGCCTGTCCTTAAAATCAGAACCGCCACTTGCCAGTAAGACCTAACACAGTGGCAGTCAAGTTCAAAGATAAGCTAGAAACAGGGGGGTTGTCTTACACAATGGCTGCTGATTGTTAAGAAGTTTATCCATCTCTGACCTGTTTCTCTGGTGAAACTTTGGGAAGTTTGCTCAGTTAGCGCACTTCAAAAAGTTGGGCTCAGGCAATTACAACAACAAAGGCCACTAAATCAAAGGCCTTTGCATTATCCAATGCGCTTATCCCCTTGTTTGCACCACACTATAAAATTCAACCTTGCACACAGAGCTGCAGGGGATTGCGTTGTCTTTGCGTAATCCTCTTGGTATCTCGCATGGCGAGCGAGTAAACATTCAAAAATAAAGGTCAGTCAAATGCAGTGGCTTGTCTCACCATGACTTTTTTTTTTGCAGATGTTGTGTGTCATTCTGTGTGTGTGTATATGTGTGCGTGATCGGTGCACGAAAGGAAGGGGGGGTGAAATCCTGTGCCCCCACACACACTGTTCCAAAGGCTTTTGAGTAGAGACACAGACAGATGACCTGACCTCTTCACTGGGTTAGCTATAACAGTAGTCTGTTTTCTCCTAGCTGGCACGCAGAGAAGATGTCTAAGCTTTGAAAGGATTTAGACATTTAATCCAGGTTACTAAAAGGACAAGGAAGATTACAGAACAATCCACAACCTACTTGAGCTTGACTACTTGAATTTCAGCCCATTTGGTCCCATTGGATGACAGTGAGTCTCAAGACACTTTGACGGCACTCAACCTGTGAAGCAGCAGTCCATAAGAATCTGGTATTTGGGTATCCTGGAAAAACAGCAGTCAATTCTAAGGATGTAAAAATATCTCTGTTTTTGTATCATTTTCCCCAAACCCACCTTCCTTTTACTCATGTCTTTGTTTTGAATATAGTTGTGAGGGTTTGGGTTTGTTTGTTTTTAAAAATTCCTTCTCCTCATGAGGAATATTAGACATATTTTGATATAATCTTTCCCTGGATAATTTCATATTATGCACATCTGTATGGATTTTCCTCAATGACTACAGTAAAGTCCCAAGGCCAAACCTTTTTTTTTTGGGGGGGAGCCTTTTGAGTTGTGTTCATTTATGTAAAATATGGAAATGGGGGGATATGCTACTGTCAGACAAATGAAAGATATGTATGCAATTTTCTTAATACTTTTGCTGCCTATGAATTGTTTAAGAAACAGTTAATACAAATCTCTTTCCCATATCAAATTTATCTCGAATGCATTTAAGGCTATTATAGTTCCTAATCAGGCTGATTGCTTGCTATATATCTCTCCCGTTGGACTAGCCCACAGTCAGCATCCAACATATTTTTAAATCGGAAAAATCTAGACTACCCTGCATCTGTTTTTCCGCTTCTTGTTTACAGTCTCTTCTGTTTGCTTTCATCTTGTCAATTATTCATCTCCTTCTTATATAAAATAAAGTAAAAGGTCACGAGACGAGCAAGAGAGATTGAGATTATAGTTCTGAGGTCACGAGACGAGCAAGAGAGTTTGAGATTATAGTTCTGAGGTCACACTGATGGAAATAACTTTTACTTGACCTCTCCCCACCCCACCCGGAGAGCTAAGAAGTTTCCCAAATAACTGCAATAGCCTTAACACAGTGCAAAAGAAAAGGTTTATCTATCACTGGCTGTCTGCGGTGTCCTTATCTGACCCCATTAGCTACTTGTGCAAAAGACTGCTAGAGGAACATCCAGTGCCTTGGTGATCAATTACACTACTTATTTCTTCCTGCCTGCTTCCCTCCTTTGTTTAGGAAGCATGGAAACAAAAAAATTGTGAGGCAGAGCCACACTCCTTGAATACATTTAATTTATTATAATAAATAAAACTAAATTCACTACTACTGTGCTGAGAGGTTGTTCCTGCTTAGCTGTTACGTCTTACATGAGTTCCTATGGGCCATGTCTTTCCAAACGGAGGCGTGGGTATCTGCAGCAAGGACATTCCCCTGAATTTTTCACTTATTTGTTATTTTCATGTACACAGAGGCACGGTCTTATAGTGGATGTTAAGTGGGTGGGGAGATGGTCCTCCTAAAGATTTTGCACTGATGTGCTGCTGTTGCCACATCTCTAGATTGCTGGCATTTGGTTTTACTGTTTTTCAGGCCCCGCACTCTTGTTGTCCCAAATTTGAGTTCTGGCTGATTGGCTACAGCTTCATTTCCTGGGCCACCAAGTTTGCCTCAAGATCCATTTGGGGGTGACTTTTGGACGTGGAAGTCAGGTCTATGTTAGAATTAAGAGGTCCGAGGGCCATGTTGTGGGCTGGGTTAATGGAGCTAGTTTCACAGGGTGGTGCCGAATTACCCTTTGATATAGTAGTTGTTCACTTGGGCAGCAATGTCTTAGCTCAAAATATGGGCAAGTTATTTATTTTACAGGTGATTGCTGACTTATGGGCCGTGGTAGACAGATACTCCCTACTTGCAAACTTTAAATCCAGCTTTGAGGATGTTTTGGCTATGGAAATACCACAGCGGAGTGACAGTCCATATGGTGACACTGAAGAATCGCATGTCACATTACAAGAAGAACTGATTGGAATAAGCAAAGCAAAGCAAAATGTTCTGCTTATATACCGCCCCATACCACTACAAGTAGTCTTTGGGCGGTTTACAATTTTTAATTACAGTGGGCAGGCTACACATTGCCCCCCCAGCAAGCTGGGTACTCATTTTACCGACCTCAGAAGGATGGAAGGCTAAGTGAACCTTGAGCCTGCTACCGGGGATTGAACCCAGGTCGTGAGCACAGTTTTACCTGCAGTACAGGCATTTAACCACTGCGCCACGAGGCTAATGAAGAACTTAAGGTGCAGTTCAGAATGGGCTACCAGGCATTCTGGCTTCAGAAATATACACCTGTTGCTTATCCTGCATTATGGACTATCTGGAACAGCCTTCCGAGCAACCTACGTCAGGCTCCGTCGCTGGAGTCCTTTAAGAAAGGCTTAAAGACTCTGCTTTTTAGGGACGCCTTCAATATTGACTAGGGACTATTTTTTTTCCCCTTCCTCTTGCCCTGGCCTACTCATGCCGCCTGCTTGGACTGCTTTGCTATTGTGCCTGTTTTTAGTTTTTTTTTAATTTTTATGTGAACCGCCCTGAGTTATCTCTTGGGAAGTAGGAGCGGTATATAAATCTGAAAATAAATAAATAAATAAATAAATAAATAAATAAATAAATAAATAAATAAATGCAAGAAAGTTTTTGATAGCTTTTCCATCTTCATACATTGTGGAAAGGGGGTTTAGCGTGGTTGCCAATCGTCTTACAAAAAAAGAAACCGATTGCAAATCACTGAACGTGGAGATTTAAGACTATACCTCACTAATTAGAAGCCAAATATTGAACAATTGCTATCAGAACATCAGGCTCATCTCTCCCATTAACAGCATTATTAGTGTATTAATTTTATGGAAGAAATTTACTAGGTTCTTATTTGTTTCATTCCAAATCCAAATATTTACTTGCATTTTGTATCTTTTCAATAAAGGTATGAATAAAAATTGTACATTTTTTTTTACAATTGCCCATGCTACAAAAGCCCCTAAAAAATTTAGTAGCACTGTGTCAGGTGTCAAAAATACATTTGAAGTCAATAAGTTTAGGAAAATTCAATATTAGGCAGACAGGGGGTCTACAGAAAACAAAACAAAAATGGCAAGTGGTCTACGGGGCGAAAAAGTTTGGGATCCTCAGGTGTAGCTGCTTCACCAGATGCTAAAAGATTTGAATAATCCTAAACAAATATGATCTTGGTTTTGTAGCAGTTGTTATAGTAACACGCAATAGCTTCAAGGTTTTCAGTATCATCACAGTATATTTCCTTTTTTACAATCTGGAAACAGCTTGTTTGTAGCATGGTAGCCACTTTATTTATTGAACGTGCTTTCATAACAGCCAAAGGCATCCACAGTGGGAGGGCAAAGGAGGACACCCACTTCGTAAACCGTATTTCCTAGATTCCCTGCTTTTAAAAAAAATGCCTCTAGCTTTTCTTAGATAGGAGTAATATGTGTGGTCACAGTTTGGCTCATTCATTTTATAACCGACTAAATTTCTTCTCCCATTGTAGTTCAGAGGATTTAGCTGGATAACTCAGCTGTTGGGTATCTGGCTAAGGAGTCCGGGGTTTGATTTTCCCACCACACCTCCTATGAATAGAGTCAGCCTGTGTGGCCTTGGGCAAGCTGCACAGTAACAGGCTGCCCCCAGAAGAAAGGAAAGGTAAACCATGTCTGAACATTCTCTACTAGGAAACCTCAGAAAAGGGTTTTCATAGGGCAGAGGCAACTTTGATGATGAGGATGAGGATGAAGATGAGGATGAGGATGAGGATGAGGATGAGGATGAGGATGAGGATGAGGATGATGAGCCACTGAATTAAGTCATAGCATTGGTTGACATGGCTCTTTCTATAGAATAAATTTCCTGTTTCATTTGAAAGCCATTGCTTTCATTGACCCCAGATGGAAAATGATTGTTTCCCCATTAAAAATAAATGAATCAGAAATCCAGGAATTTAATGCAATTAAGCAGTAACATGGCCATCTGTACAAATGTTACTAGGAAACAGAAGCATTCATGAGTAGAGATGGGCACGGAACAAACATTTTTTTCATTTCCGTTACCATTTGTCGTTTCCATTATGTAACGAAACGACAAATGAAAATTGTGATGAAAATGCAACGAAACGAACAGAACCACGAAAATTGTGGTCGTTACGTTTCGTTTCTGTTAATGGTGACACGCAATGAAATGAGCTGTTTTGAATGCTAAAAAACACCCTGGACATCCGTAAAAACGCAGCGATAATTATTTATATTGTCTGATAATACCTACCGGGGGGTTGGGGTCCTTAAAACGTTTGTTTTTGTCTTCTCCCATCGCGATGTATTTTTCTTTCTCCTTTAAAATGGATGTCGCACCAGCCACAAAATGGAGGCAAGCCATGTGATGGGATCATGTTCAACCAATAGCATGCCCAGGTTGCAGACTGGGCGGGCAGGTCTGGCAGCCACAGAGGGCATAAAAATGTCTGGCAGCCCCCATCCTCCTTGCAGTCTCTGGTGGGAGTTAGGGTGGGATTGCTGTCTCTGCGACTCTAGCTTCAGTCCTGCAGCCTCCATGTGTGCGTGCGTGCTGCGTACCTCTCAGTGAGTACCCTCCCTTGCCCCGCAGTGCAGTCACTCTGCGGCTGCTTTGCACCCTGGGCAACACCCGCCGCTGCCTTTGCAGCCTCCCTGCATACCTAGTCTATACTGTGTCTCTGCCATCATCCTTTTTTTTTTTAGTGTTTTCCCTCTTGTCTGGGGCGTTGGGGGATGCCTGCACATGGAAATGCTTTAAAAATCACACAAAAAGCGCGTAGAAACGACAAACGAAAAAATGAAAAACGGTAATGAAATTTTTCCAAAAACTCAAGATAAACGGAAACGAACCGAAACAGACCTCTCAACGACAAACGAAAAACCAAAACACCATTTTTCTGTTTCGTGCCCAACTCTATTCATGAGCTTTCTAACTCAGCTGTTATATAAAACTGAATCTTCTTCTGGTACTGTAAACCACTGAAAGTACTCTGCCACTTCATGTTGATAACATTTAGCATTATTATCAGAACCATAACTAGCAGTTTTGACATTGGTGTGATTAGTGCCATCTCCCATTCACTCCACCTTGAGGCATGGATGCAAGCTTCCCTGGGACAAAGGTGGAGAAGACTGCCCCCCCCCCCAAATGACAAGCTTCCTGACCCTCTCATCTTTGGTCCCAAGGCTCTGTAGGGCTTCCTTTTGTCTTGAGTAAGCATTTTGGAGCCTTGAGGTGGAGGAGGGGAGCCTTTAATAATAATAATAAAAGATAGTCACTGCTGGATCACTACCAATAGTCCCATGCCTAGCAGCAGTAATCCAGCAGGGATTTTAAAAACATATGCTATTAAAGATTTCCCCACCCCATGTTGATGTTCCAGAGGCTTCCGAGGGCAGAAGCCATGAAGGAAATGGGAAGCTTCCAATGATCCAGGTAATGCCAGCACAAAGTTATGCAACATAACTTTGTCCATTGTGTCTGTTCATGATAGTTCCCTTTTCCATCTTTTTAATTTTCCCCCCCCCCCAATCTTTGGGGATTCATGGTTCTTCTTGTGTTCTCCATTATTGCTGTCTGACACAGCAGTTAGAAGGTAATCAAAGAATGGTGATGAATGGGCTACATCTGAAAACACAGATGTGCAGCTTAGGGTGGTGGTGGTCCTGGATTCACCTTTCACCCTCATACCCAGGTTTTGGTAGTGTTAAGCACTGCATTTGCACAATTCCTGTGCAATTCCCTGTTGATTTATGGTTTAGCTACATCTCATCTGGATTATTGTTATAAAACAATTCATTCATTTCAGATGCAGCCTAACAACATCCAAGCTCTGAGCCTCAACTAAGAAACTGCCTGGCTTTTTTTCCATCTTGCCAAGGACCTTAAATCTAAGAAATAACTCCTGGCAAATCCATCTTTTGCCATGTTATAATAACCTATTGGTATTGCTCTGAGGAAGAGGGTTTCACCCTTGAAATATTAGCAACATTTTTGTTATTTTTCTAGTAGCCTAAAGGTATCACCTGTTCCACTACTGTATTTGGATTATTGTAATGTGGTCTACCAAAATCCTGACAGGGATCACATTACAGCAGCTCCACATGCTGTCAATATCATTCTATAAAGCAAAGCAAAGTCTGCTTATATACCGCCCCATTCTATGCACTATTATTTATTTATTTATTTATTTATTTATTTATTTATTTATTTATTTATTTATTTACACATACATACATACATACATACATACATACATACATACATACATACATACATACATACATACATACTAGACATGGGCACAACCAGAAAAAAATGATGTTTCGAGTTTTCATTTGTCAGAATGGGTCCATTTTGGGTCGTTTTTGTTTGTCGCAAAATTTTTCAAAAATTTGTCGTTTCCGTTTGTCATTTGTCATTTGTCATTTCCACCGCGATTTAGCGCGATTTGACTTCCCAGAGCATAGGGGCGTCCCGCAATCAGGGCTGGCGCTAGGTGTTTTTGCTCCCTAGGCGGTGGGCGGGGCGGGGGGAGGTGCGGGCAGGCGGCAGTAGCAGGGGGCCATGGGCGGGCGGTGGCCGTGGGCGGGCGAGTGGGCGGGCGGCGGCACGGGCCGCAGGCGAGTGGTGGCGCGGGCGGACGGGCAAGTGGGCAGATAGGATATCAATTAGGATAGAGATTCTGTTCTTGGCTTGCACCCCAAATGTGTGTGTGTGCAAGCAAATTGAAGTTGGGAAAATAGAAAATAAATGGTAGTATATAATATATATTTAAAATAAATCCACACCTCCAACTCCCAGTCGAACCTCACCCTTTATCCAATGTCAGAAAAAAATCCTCACAAACTGCCAGAGAAGAAATAAAGAATAAACTGCTATTCCCTTCAGCAGACAAAGCTGCTGGGAATAAAAGAAATTATTTTCTAAATTCAATTCCCTCCCTGCCTGCCTAACTTAAATCCTAAAGCCTCCAGCCTCCCTCCTCAATCTCGATCGGATCACACCAGCACCAGCAGCCAGCCCTCCTCCCTCAACCACATCCATACACCCGACTGCGATTTCTGGAAGGTGCCTCGGCTTTTTATGCCCTCCAAGACATTCAGAAGTGTCAGTCAAAAACCTGGCGATGCCATTGGTGGAATGGTTAAAAAAAATTGCATGGTCCCATCCCATGCCCAGCCCAAATGGGCAGGTCTAAAAAAATAAAAAATAAAATAAAATAAAATAAAATCAATATGACGTTTTATTGCTATAAAAACCCACTGCTGCTATTATAAAAATTTAGGCATTTAAAATAAATAAATTTTTTCTTTTTTCGGTTCGAGTTCGAGTTCTGACGGCTTAATTATCGTTACTGTTACCGTTACATAACGGAAACGATAACCAAAAACGGAAACGACAATTTTGCCGTGTCATGCCCATGTCTAATACATACATACATACATACATACATACATACATACATACCACACTCATCTAGCCATATGGCAACTCTGGGAAGTTTGCAAAAAAAAAAAAAACACACATTAACAAAGTAAATATAACATGAACCCATAACATAATGCCAATTAACTAAACAACATATCAACCCATGGAAAATCTTAAAACTATGATCGCTGCAATTATAACTGCAAATTCAAAGCTGTAAATGGCTTGGGCCCAGCTATCTCAAGAACTCTCTTCATACAGGGTATTCCTTGGCGATTTTGTGCCTTGTTACTTTGAATGTGGTTTTGGTGTTGATTTTGTTTATAATATTTAGTGCAGTATTTGCTTGATTCTTTTTCCACTATTTACATCCTTGCTGTTCTTTGCTATTAAAAGTTGTATTTTAATTATGCAAGCTGCCTTGGATCCTGTTGAAGGCGAAAGGCAGTGTAAAACTTTTTTAAATGACTTGATAAATAATTTAAAACCAGTCAGTGGCTCCAATACTTGAAGAGGCGAAGGAATTTAATAGTTTAGAACTTTCTTAATTACCTGAGAAAGTTATAAACCCCCCCAGTAGAAGTCTTTTTAAAATATGTTACCTGCTCTGTAATACACATGAACACAATCTGCCACATTAGACAGGATATCTGAATAGACATCTGATCATCCATCCTTGTAGATATTAATGATGCTTTCCTGTTAAAGCAGCACTAGTGTCAAATAAGGTAGATTAGACCCATTGATAGAATAAGTGTTTCTGACTTTCAGCAGTGGGATTAATATTGATTTCCCTTTTGAAGTCTTAAAAGCTCATGATAAACTTTCCATGTCAATTCAGAAATATAAGATCACCTGCTCCAAAACACTCATCATTTTTATTGATGAATGTACCAATGCTTTAAAAAGAAAAGAAGAAAAAAGAAAAGTACTCTACATGGAAACATAGAATCTTACCCATTGTTTGCAACCCAGTAATTTTGCCAAATAAGACAAGGTACAATGCACAGAACAGCACTGTGGCAGATTGTGATCTGATTTACAAAGGGTGATATCTCTGAAGGTGTTCTCTGATTGTATGACTTAGTCAGCTTTTCCGTTAGACAAGGTATAATACTTACAATAAAAATAATTCAAATATTTATACAATTAAGACAACTTTCCTCTCCTGTATTCATTTTTGTATCTCATCTTATATTTTATATTCACATGTAGGTACCTAAGAAAAATGTATAATTGTTTTATCCCCCACCCCATGTCTGACGGTTGTCCAAGTGGAAAGTTCAGTGCGGGCAGCTTTAAAAGAAGGGACCTTTTTTCCAGTTTAGAGTCATACTCCATCTGGGTAATGGTAATTCTTCTAATGTGACATTTTGTTGCATCCTAAGACAGAGTTTTGGCACAGCATCCAGCAACAAAACGAAGTATCATGCAAGTTGGTGCTGTGTATAGTATTGGCATTCTTCAATCTCAAGAGACTATGGTATTGTGCTCTTTATAGAAGCTGTGTTGTTTCCACACTGCAAGCAAAGCTGAAGTGGCCTGTTCAAAGCACAAGGCCTGGGTAGATTAATATGGGGATGAAAACTATTACCCAAGCAGCAAAAAAAAAAATAAAAAAAAAACCTCTCCATGTTGCTGGAACAGTCTAATGGAATGGCAGAGCCAATACGATTAGTTCCGGTTGTATCACAGGAGTTACCAGAACATAATTGTACACAGCCATGAAATGCCTCTGGGACTTTGGCTCTGGATTTTGCCTCAAGGTTAACACTCGAAGCCTTTTCCAGAAATGGATATAGCCACAAAGCAGTGGAGGATTAAAATCAGAGTTTTCCTTCTCCTAGAAGATGATTCTTCCATTTTATCTGCCGTTGGGGCATAAAGCCCTCTTCCACCTTCAAAACCATTGACCATCTTCTGCTTTAACCCTGGCAACGGGCCTTTACTAGGTACTACCAGCTGGGCTAAGGTTTTTTAAAGAGATATTACTCCTCAAATACTGACAATGATGAGTCCGTAAGTAAAACTAGCACAAGTTAAGCAAAATGGTGGTGTGATGAAACTCAACAGTAGTCCCAATGGCAGTTGTAATAGAACACTGCAGCAATCAGTGCCAGGTGGCAGTTGTGTATACTCTGTAGTAATAGCCAGATGCCTTATGATGAAGACAAATCAGTTGTTGAAATCCACCCTGTGAGAATTTAAGTCATAGGAAGGGTCCACCTCATACTCATGTTGGAAACGGAAACAAGTGCAATCGGGGTGGGGGGGTGGGGAGGGTGTCTTTGAAAATCATCTTTCTGAAACGCAGGTAGACCAATGTGTTTTGTGGCCATGTTACATTATCTCCCTGTTGCCACTGTAGTGTTGAATAAACATATCCACCAATCTAATGTTATTAAGATGAAATAGCGATAACAGTGACGCCAGTAACTGTTATAGCTCACAGATGATTATTCATCCCATTCCTCTTGAAATGTCTGATACACTTCTCAGGAACCATAAAGTATATCATTTTCATACAGACTGTTTCAGTTTAGTACATAATTATGTGTGAAACAGGATGACAACTAGAATCATTAAAGTCAAGGTTCAATTGTCATCTTCAATGCACATCTTTCTACAATACAGAGGCTTGTAGCCAAGTGGTAAATATATGTGCATGTTACAGATGCTTCATTGGTGGGAAGCCGGAGAATTTCTATGGAGGGGAAGATGCTATTTGTCAAGATTCTATTGCTTACCATAGTAAATTGCATTAAAGCCCCGTTGGGGATTTTGTGAGTCAACTCCTCCATAAGTTCAGTTGACTCAAATGGGCCTACCATAAGGCCAACTTACTGTGGTAAAGTAAACACAGGGCACTTTTACACGACCCCTAAGATCCGCTGGCCACTTAAATTCGGACCAGAGATCTTAGGGGCTTGTCGCTCTTCCTGCTTCCCCACCCCTCCACACTTCCTGGCTGCTGGCTGCGTGAGGGGAGGGAGAAAAAAAGGAAGAAAAGATTGTGGCTCACCTCGTTCTGCCTCTCGCTCTCTGTAAAGTAGCTCTTAAAGGGGCGGGAGCAAAAACAACAACAAACAGAAGCGAGGAGAGCCCCGCACTCACTATCGTTACACCGCATCAAGGAATAGTCACCTCCAAAGAGCAGGTACTGGAAAGGTGCGCTGGGACGCGCTAAAGTGGGCATGGTCGCACCTAATTTCCTGTAAACTCCGGAGCTGGTGGGCAAACATTTTAAGCTCCGGAGCTGGGAGCCATTTGCCCTGGAGTTTAGGGGTCGTGTATAAACGCCCATAGTATGTTGCACTTAAAGTAGTCCTATTTGAATAGATGAGACTTATGGAGGGGTTGGTGCTAGTGCGGTGCAAAAGTTTATGTTCCAAATCCTTCCATTTTCCTGCCACATTGTCGGGACACTTCTGTCAATACTTTCTATTATATATTTATTTTAGTTACCTGGCAGTTTGCTGGCTTCCCACCTATTGTGATCTGAAAAAGCCTTGTAGGTAAAGACACCTTATGACATTTCCCACTAGGCTTTCACTAAAGTTTAGAAAGTTGAGGAAGCTACTGGCTGACACAAAGACGACTGTGTAATCAAATGCAAAACATTTACATATATCTTCAGTTATCTCATAAGTAAAGTAAGCACAAGTAGCAAAAAAAATGCAGTGATGTGTTAGGAAGGCAAAAGCTCAGAATGAAGTTAGGAAGAGATGCTAAAACCAACAATGAACAATCCTTTAGTTACAGAAAAGAAAGAAAAAGAAACAGTGGTTCAGCTACTCAGTGGGAAAGGGAAATGGTAGATGACAAAGAAAAGGCAGAAGCATTCAATTCCTACTTTTGCTCAGCCTTTTCACAAAAGACTGTCAATAACCCTTCAAGCAAATATGAAATACAAAGAGGACAATTTGGATCACAGCTTCTTGAGACTGATAAACAAATAGTCAAATAATACCTTATTACTTTGAATGAGTTAAAATCCCCAAGCTAAAGAGATCTCAGGATCACTAATTTTTTCTTGAAATAATGGTGGATGGGTGAAGAGCCAGATGACTGGAGGATAATTAACATGGTTCTTATATTCAAAATAAAGGAACCTGGGAACTATAAACCAGTGAGGTTGACATCAATCCCATGGAAAACTCTGGAGCAGATTATAACGCAAACATCTACAAAATACAGTGATCTCTTTTTGATTGGAGATCTCTTGGGTTGATGGTGAGAATGTTTTAGATGTAATATATCCTGATTTCAGCAAAGGCTTTGACAAAGTGCCCCATGATATTCTGATCAACAAGCTAACTAGGTGTGGGCTGGATAGCACAATTGTCAGGTGAATACACACTTGGTTCCAGAAATGTAGTCAGAAAACACTTATCAATGACTCCTTCTCAAAATGGGAGGAGCTAACAAGTGGTGTACCACAAGGCTCAGACATGGGCCCAATGCTTTTCAACATTTTCATTAATGACTTGGATATGGAAGTGCAGGGAATACTTAACGAATTTGCTGCTGACACACAACTGGTTGGCACAGTTAATACATTGGAGGACAGGAAAAAAATTAAAAATGATCTTGATATGTCAAAGTGCTGGGCTGAAAACAACAGAATGAAATTTAACACTAATAATTGCAAAGTTCTATGCCTAAGGGAGGGAAAGAAATGCACAGTTTCAAGAAAAGGAATATTTTGTTCAGGAATATTATAAGTGAGAAGGATCTTGGAAAGGTTGTAGCTCACAAGCTGAAAACAGCCTTATAGGCCCCTTCCAAATCCATTATTAGATCATTCTACGAATATGAACTTCACCCATGAGAATTTTTCCTAAATTTATTTTCTTTTCAAATTCTTTTTGAAATCAATTTTCTTTTCTATGACAGTTTTATTTTTAAGAGAAAGCAAAAGCAACCAACCAAGCAAATAAAACACGGGGAAGTTAGGAAGAAAGCTATGAGTCAGCAGGAAAAACAATCCAAATAAATATTGGGAGAAACTGGGGAAATCCCCCCAAATTAAATGAAAATGCAGAGAAAAGGGGAAGAGGAAAGGGTCCAAGATGGAGGGACAGACAGACAGAAAGACAATCAATGCAATTCAGGATTGAGGGCTTAGTTGTAGGACCAGGCCATACCTCTATGTCATTCAGTGAGGTAGTAGCATAAAGTCCATCACTCAGAAGCCTTGTACTTCATGCATTTCTGGTCTACATAATCACTACCACCCAAATTCACATTATACTGTGATTATTTGAACTAGTTCATATTTTCTAAACCCAATCTGTTCAAAAACAAGAGGCAATTTATTCTCTGGAACTCTAAAGTTAGGAAGAAGGCTCTTCCATCTTCTTGACATGCATGATACCAGCACAGAAACATTTGTTTTCTTTTTGCTATCATTGACATGATGACTGTGCTCCATTCACAACTGTTCCTATAGTAACCCTGGTGCTAACATTTTGTTACCGTATATGCTTCCTATTGGATGAAAATATCAAAAAAATTGAAGGATAAGTTGTTTAGGTAGAACAATAGGGCATTTGATATTGAATCTACAAGCACTTAATAAGAAGATTTCCAAGTAATGGCACCGTACCATTATCATATCACTTAGCAAAATGGCATTACTCACATTTGGCTGGGCCCATGCAAAATTATGGAAGAGATGCCTCCAAATATGACATTTAGTATGCTCCTTTTTATACAGTAAAGTGGTTAAAAGCACATCTGCATTTTAAAATGTTTCTCATCTTTGACAGCTTTGCTGATGCATTCCATAGGCTACCCTGCTTCTAAAGCTGTTAACTGCAGCTTTAAAACTTCTGATAATTATGACTCTTGCAGTCATACTAAACTAGATTGACAGATGAAATACTGATTACTAAGGACTTATTAAGGACTACTTTGCAACCAATTATGCTGACATTTGACTTGATTTGACAGTTGGAATCGAGCAGAAGACCCCTCCAAACAGAACAGAACAATTTAATTTTTATCCTCATCATTTAGAGATAATTCTTTAGAGATTCATTAATACACCTCTACAAAATTTATTTTTATCCAAGGATGGACTACCCTTGATTCCCAGCAGCATAGAAATACTATATGGACAGGTTTTCTAAAGCATTTTCAGGTCCATTTTTGTTTTGTTCCCCTTGAACTTTCAAGTAAGAATAATTTTTCATTGTCATTCGTGTATCCCACACCCAGTGAACAAGGATCAAAATAAATATCAGTCCATAACAGTTCACATTGAAAGATATCCATCAGACTCCTATGGCGTATCCACAGTGGAAGAAGGGACGCATCATAAATCACAGCAAAGCACTGTACCAAATAACTAAACTTCTGTATGATGAAGAATGTAAGTGGCAATTCTTAACTAGTAACAAGTCATCCCAGTAATTTTTGCTTCAGTACATAAGCAGCAGAATTCTGACCCTCATGGGTGAAATGCTGCTAGTGTTTTAGATAAGCTGTTTTATATGATTTTATTATGCTTTAGCTAAATATGAACTTATCATTAGTTGATAGATGAGTCCTCTGATTCAAGGATCTGCTTCTTATGCTCCATCAAAACTTTTCTTCTGTACTCAATGAAGCTGTGGCCTTATATTATCCCTGTCCTGATTAGGAAAACTTCAATAAATTGTTAAACCCCCAAAGTTTGATGTTAACGCTTCTTGGTGGCTGGTAAGCTGCATAGCAAGTCAACTCCCCTGGGTCCTCAGTTTCACTTTTGTATGAAGACTGCACATCATGGTGCCCAATAAACAACAACCTGTTTCAGAATATTGACAAATGCAATAATAATTGAGTCAAACAATAAACCAGAAGCTGTAGAACTAGGGGACATCCACTCAAATTGAGGGCTGGGAGAATAAGAACAGACAAAAGAAAATATTTTTTTCACCCAGTCTGTTGTTAGTCTGTGGAACTCCCTGCCACACTAAGGCCTGTCATATCTGCCTTAGACCCATACATGTATATTGGAATGCACCAATACCTATGTACAATCCTGTAACCCTTCATATGAAATATTCCATTGTAGCAGTGGAATGCTTTCATTTTTAAAAGATAAAAGCATCTCTCCAGGAAGTTATATTAAAAAGGATAAAATCAATTTGTTTCTTGTTATGTTCATATATGCACCTTGCATAAATCACTTCTCCCCTATCATGTGGGTTGGGAGCCAGCCCCACAGGTGCACTTCCTTTCCTCATTAAGAATCTCTAGGGTACAGGGCTCAAACAAGTGTCACCTTGTGCTAACACTGTGTTGATTGGCCTCTGTTCCTTCCAGTGAAAGGGCCATAGCTAAGAGAGAAATATTTCACACAGGTGAGTGAAACAAGGTATTCCCATGGATTCCGGTGGAAATCATTTGAAGTTGCTACAGAGCAGCTAGAAAAAGAAAGATGAGTACTATCACCCCCAGATAAAACAAGGCCGAAAGGCAAAGAGGCAGTCCTCTGAAAGTGCTGCTGAGATAAAAGTCAGGATTTATTCCTTTACTCATTTTATTTCATTTCCCTTCTATCCAGCCTATTAGGGGGCAGATGAAGAGCAGTTGGTCTTCTTGGCCTACAGTGGCTATCAGTCCCATCTAGCTTAGCCAAAAGGAAAGGATTGTTGTGACTGCCCAATAGAGATGGGCACGACTTAGCGGTATTCCCGTTTCTGTTACTCGGTTCCGTTACTCTACGGAAACGGTAACGGGAATTACTCTGCCAGACTTCGAGCTCGAACCGACGAACGAACAATTTTGGTCTGATTTGTCGTGCTCGTTACTTGCATCGCGCGATTGCGCGATGCCACGCAGCACAGAAAAAAAGTTTTTAAAAGTTAAAAAAACCCGGTTCCCGGCCAAAAAGCAGGCGGAAAAATGCCTGCCGTGCCTCAGGGCACCTACCAGAGGGGTTGTTTCTGGAGGTCCCCGGCCTCCCCCCTCATCCCCCGTCCTGGGCTGCTCTGGTGGGACTCGCCGCAGGCTCGCAGCCAGCAAAAAGCCCAGTCTCGCCGCCGGCCACCCGCAATTAAAGCGCAAGCAAGCGGCACGGACGGCACAGGAAAAAACTTTTAAACTCTCCCCCCACCCATTCCCGGGCCAAAAAAGCAGGCGGAAAAATGCCTGCTTGACTAAGGGCGCAGGGCACCTACCGGAGGGGTGGTTTCTGGAGGGGGGTCCCGCCTCCCCCCCGTCCTTGGCAGCCGGACTTGAGTTGCCATTTCGCCATGCCATGCGGTGCGGGCGGGGGATCCAAAATGGGGCGGCAAACGCAATATTGTTTTTGAAATTGTGGTCCAAAAACACACAAGCACAACAGAAACACGCGAAAATTTATAAACTGCCAGATTTTTCACAGTAGCAGTGGGTTTTTTCTTGCAACAAAATGTTTCTCCTCTCCTCCTCTGTCCTCCATTGATTTTATTTTTTTTATTTTTTTTACACCTGCGCAATGATGGGCTGGCCGAGTGGCCAGCCATGTGGGAGTGGACAACCATGAAAATTTTTGGAGCCATCCCACCAGTCGCATGGCCACTTGGCCATGGAGACTTCTGGGATGTGCCAAAAAGCCCCCTAAAACCTGCCCTAGCCCTAACCCTAACCCTTGACTCCGTACCCATACGTCACAGACTGTCTTCTTAGTGGGTCAGAGAGGCACCCAGAGGTGCAACCCACTAGCCCACCGTAACCTTACCCGTCACTAGCCTAACCCTAGCCATTGCACTAAGCCACCTTAAAGCCAGATCTACTTGCTTGCATTGCACTACACGCAGCAAGTACAATTCCCTTCTGTGAGAGACATGGTGGTGCGAGAGCCTTGTGAAGGGCGGGCATGACGCTATCACTCTCACTGGTCTCACTGTCTGCACATTCTGTTAAGCAATATCCATATGGCTATTGCATAGCATTTTGCAGCAGCAGCAGGTGAGGAGGGGAGACCCCCATGTAGAGGGGTCTCTTGGAGCCTGCTTCCCCTTCCTAGTGGGTGAGGATAGGAGGCACCCACGGGTGCCTCCAGGAGCCCACTTTTCCTTTATAGCGGGCCAGAGGAGGCACCCACCCCACAGAGGTGCCTCCAGGAGCCCGCTCCCCCCCCAAAACCAGTACTAATGACAACGAAAAAACGAAAAAATGAACCGACTAATTTTTGCGAATTTTCGCGAAAACCGGAAACGAGCCGAAATGGGACCGGCCCGACTAACGACAACTCAAAAAAAATTTTTTTCAAGTCGTGCCCATCTCTACTGCCCAAACATCTGGAGAGAGGAAATCCCTCCCCAACCCCTTGGCTTCAGGCAAGGCTGCACCAGGTAGTGTGCTATGGAAGTGCTAAAAAACAAAAGAAACTGAATGTATAATGCATGATAAAAAAAAAATTTGTCAAACTAGCCCAGTCTGGGTTGTTAAACCTACTATGTTGTCAAATGCAGTCATTCCTCAGCAGAGGCAGATTGAATATTGTATGTTTAATTATTTATTTTAAAAAGTAATAATATATTGTAAATCATAAAAAAGTATTGTTTTAACTTCTAATATTGTTTCTTTTAATACTGCAGACTGCCTTGGGTTCTTTTTAGGAGAAAGGTGGTACTTAAATCGTTCGAATAAATAATAAATAAACATTCTCTTATACTTGAGAAGTGCCCTTTGGAGCCATAAGAGCAAAAAGAGCAGGCAAGGAGGGGTGGCCTCTGATGAAGACTCTATAACAAAACCAGAATTTACAAGGTTTTTTGATCATTGGTCCAAAACAGCTAAAAACACTAGGGCCACACGATCTGTGGAAGTTTGAGAATTTTATCCCAAACCACGAGGGAAAAGGTTCCTGATAGCACTGCTGATTAATATTGTTTACATCAACCAAGCTAGACTATATGGACTCTTTCATCAACCAAGTGGGAGAATGATTTAGAACAGGCATGTCCAAACTTCGGCCCTCCTGATGTTTTGGACTACAACTCCCAGAATTCCAAGCCTGTATTTCCAATGGCAAAGGACTGTGGGAGTTGTGGTCCAAAACATCTGGAGGGCCAAAGTCTGGGCATGCCTGATTTAGAACATCTACTTATACACTCGCCAGTAGACGTGGGCATGAACCGCACTTTGATGGTTCGCCCTGTCACCCACACAGATGTTTGGCAGGCACTGTGTGCTCCACTCCCACCTCCTCTGCATGTTCACCTGCTTACCAGCTGCAACACACTTCCCTCCTAAGTCTTCTCCACATAAGCATCTACTCAGATGAGGAGGCAGGGCAATAAAATGGTATGCACTTTACTAAGCAGGTTCGCTCTCCCAGAATATTCATTTTGATGGGCTTTGATACAATATTCGGAGCAACAACAGCACTGGAATTATCAAGAAGAGTGAAAAGTGGTGAATGATTAAGTTTCAGCATGCATACTCACCCAGGAGATGCAGTTCATGCTTGCTCATATCATAATTTACAAAAGCTAAATCCTTTACTCACAGGATGAAAGGTGTAACTAAACAAACATTGAACAGACTTGGCAAGATTATGACTGATATGCTGTTCGTGGAGCTATGCTGTGTAAGACTGAAGACACCATCAGCCTCCGTGATTCTTCCAGGGTTGGGGGGGGGGTGTCTCAGTGCCCTGTTGAAGGCCATGGGATGACTCCTTAGTTTCCAGGAATTGCTGCTGGTGGGGATTTTGTAAAATTAATGACTTCGTATCAAGGCCCTCACAAGCTTCTCACAGAAGCCTCAAGACCTTCTGGAGGATCAGAAATGTTTTATTACCAAAAACTCACTGCAGCTGATAATGTTGTCAGCCTTACATTATGTACTGAATGTTCCAAAACAGAATTTCATCCAAAATTTTGTTGGTTTGGTTTGGTTAGCACTGAAGAGGTTATTATTCTCTCCCCCTCCCCCCTCCCCCCTCTGTGTGTGTACAAGCACAAAGAGCATGGTCACTCAAATTTAGATAATTACATTTTTTGGTTCCTGTGAAATTCGATAGCCTTTTATAGGAATCCATAAAGGAAAGCTTGGTGGGAGTGTTAGTGAGAGCATTTAAATCAGCTCATCTGTTTCAAGGGAGCAAAATGTCCCATTATGATCAAAGGAAAGGAAATTCAATGACCCATATGTTTCCGCTATTCTTCTCAAGGTCAAAGGTCTAATTTATCTCATTATGTTGCCAGTATTGCTTTATCTCATGGTACTACCACACCAGTTGCACCTAGTATACAGAGGAAGGGAAAGGAATACAGCCCGAACACCATTTTAAAAAGGTACAAAGAGGCAATTGATTCACCTCAGCAACATCCATTATATTGGAATGCGTGTTGTAGTTCCAAGCTATTGTGGCCCACAAGACCCCAAAGATAACCATGTTGGGCCCAAAGCATTGCTAATTAGGGCTATGTAGGTGCTTATTTTGGCTTAATTATTTCTGGAAGCATCCAGTTTCCCTTCACTTCCACACTTTCTTCTATACTTCTTGTCCAACTGGCATCCATCCGGTTTGCTGGTATGAGCGGTGTTTGTGTGACAGTCAGTCACAGAGCAGCAATTTGTAATAGTTAAATCAGTTTTTAAATTATATTATGAAATGCTAAATTGGTTTTAAAATTGATTATGGCTCTCATTGTGAACATCCTGAGGTTAAAATATTTAATTTGTGAAAATATTTCAAAGGGGTAATCTCACAAATTAATTGTTGAAATAAATTACAGGTGTTAAAATATTTACCAGTAGACATGGGCACGACCAGAAAAAATGACGTTTCGAGTTTTCGTTTGTCGGAATGGGTCCGCTTCGGGTCGTTTCCGTTTGTCGCGAAATTTTTCAAAAATGTGTCGTTTCCGTTTGTTGTTTTTCGTTTGTCATTTCCACCGCGATTTAGCACAATTTGATTTCCCAGAGCATAGGGGCGTCCCGCAATCAGGACCGGTGCTAGGTGTTTTTGCGGCCTAGGCGGCGGGCAGGGTGGGGGGCCGGAGGTGGGGGGCCATGGGCGGGCGGCGGCCGCGGGAGGGCGAGTGGGCAGTTAGGATATCACTTAGAGGTTCTGTTCTTGGCTTGCACCCCAAATGTGTGTGTGTGCAAGCAAATTGAAGTTGGGAAAATAGAAAATAAATGGTAGTATATAATATATTTTTAAAATAATTCCACACCTCCCACTCCCAGTCAAACTTCCCCCTTTATCCAATATCAGAAAAAAATCCTCACAAACTGCCAGAGAAGAAATAAAGAATAAACTGCTATTCCCTTCAGCAGACAAAGCTGCAGGGAATCAAAGAAATTATTTTCTAAATTCAATTCCCTCCCTGCCTGCCTAACTTAAATCCTAAAGCCTCCAGCCTTCCTCCTCAATCTCAATCGGATCACACCAGTACCAGCAGCCAGCCCTCCTCCCTCAACCACATCCATACACCCGACTGCGATTTCTGGAAGGTGTCTCGGCTTTTTATGCCCTCCGAGACATCCAGAAGTGTCAGTCAAAAACCTGGCGATGCCATTGGTGGAATGGTTCAAAAAATCTGCATGGTCCCATCCCATGCCCAGCCCAAGTGGGCAGGTCTAAAAAAATAAAAAATAAAATAAAATAAAATAAAATAAAATAAAATAAAATCAATACGACGTTTTATTGCTATAAAAAACCCACTGCTGCTACTATTAAAATTCAGGCATTTAAAATAAATAAATTTCACATGATTCTGTGGTGATTTGGTGTGTTTTTTGACCACGATTTCAAAAGAAAAATTGTGGTCGCCATTTTGCCCCCCCCCCCACCTCATGGCATGGCGAGACGACGAGGATGACACCCTCCCCCAGCCTAGTGCAAGCAGCCCAGGACAGGAGAAGTGGGGGGGAAAGGCCGGGGACCCCCCAGAAACCATCCCTCTGGTAGGTGGCAAAGCCTCAGGCAGGCATATTTTCACCTGCTTTTTTGGCCGGGAGTCGGGGTTTTTAAAAAAACTTTTAAAAACTTTTTCTGTGCTTCACATTGTGCGATTGCTGCGATGCCACAAACGGAAAGGAAAACCCCGACCAAATTTTTCTTTTTTCGGTTCGAGATCGAGTTCTGACGGCTTAATTATCGTTACCATTTCTGTTACATAACAGAAACGATAACCGAAAATGGAAATGATGATTTCACCGAGTCGTGCCCATGTCTATTTACCAGTGTGGTAAAATTCATAAGGGGAAAGAGTTTCAAATTTTAAGCATGAAAAGATTTAAAAATAGATATTGCATTGTATAATAGCAACATTTTAATTACATAAGTGTTTTAAAGAAGTCTTTTACAAAAGTGCTTTGTTCTCAAAAAAAGTCTAATAAATGTAAGAAATTCCTTAGACATTTACTTTTCTCTTAAATCCAACCTTTTTGGGAACATGGCCTTCAGACTACCAGACCTTGGCAACTATCTCCTATCATTGCATTAGATGGTATTGGCAACTGTATCTGCACATTTCAATCAGAACTACACATCCGGAGATCATCCGGAGTTTTGGAGCTTGCTGTCATCAGTATGCTGATGACACGCAGCTCTATCTCTCCTTTTCCACCTCTGCAGTGGAGGCCGTCCAGACCCTTGGTTGCTGCCTGGCCGCAGTTTTGGATTGGACCAGGGCTCACAGACTCAGGCTCAACCCTGGAAAGACCAAGTTTTTGTTCTTTGGGGGTGGCCCAGATGGGTACAGTGGCCCTCTTCCCAGTCTGCCTGGGTCTGCCCTCCAGCTGGTGCAAAGAGTGAGGAGTCTGGGTGTCGTCCTGGATCCGGATTTGTCCCTGGAATCCCAGGTGGCAGCCGTGACCAGGTCGGCCTTTTACCATCTTAGGCTTATCACCCAGATTCGCCTGTACCTTGATGGGGACTCCCTGAGGACAGTGGTGCAGGCGCTGGTCATATTGAGGATAGATTACTGCAATGCTCTCTACATGGGGCTCCCCTTGAACCTTGTTCGGCGACTGCAGCGGGTCCAGAATGTGGCAGCCAGGTTGGTGGTTGGTGCACGCAGGTTTGACCGTATCACCCCCATCCTGGCTCACCTGCACTGGTTGCCCATTGCCTCCCGAATAAGGTTCAACGTGTTGGTTTTGGTTTACAAAACCCTCCATGGCTTGGCCCCTGACTATCTGGCAGAGCGTATTTCCCGACGATTAGATCTGGCCCGACCCACCCGATCATCTATGGCCCTCTCACTCCGGGTCGCCACCCCGAAGGAGGCCTGCAAGGTGACCACTCGCAAACAGGCCTTCTCGGTGGCTGGCCCCGCAATTTGGAATTCTTTGCCGAGCGAGATACAGCAGGCATCTTTGTTGGCGTCCTTTAGAAAAGCACTGAAGACCTGGCTATTTAGGGACGCCTTCCGTAATTGCTAAGGGAGTACCAATGTTTTTTCCCCCTGCCTCTTGTCAATATTGTTTTGTTTGTTATGGATGCTATTGTTTTTAATTTTGTGTAAACTGCCCAGAGTTCCCGCAGGGAAATGGGTGCGGTATACAAGTATGGAAATAAATAAATATAATAAATAAATATCACCATAGCATATTCAGAAACTATTATTTTCTAACCAGCAACAAAAAAGTTACTGGATGAGAATCTCTTTTTTCAACTGAAATATCTAATTAAGGTTGGGAAACACTTCAACAAAGTTGTAAGACCCAAGCATTAATGCCAATTGAACTGTCTTAACATGTCATTGATTGAACACATACGCATTGAATTTGGTGGAACATTTTTCCGTTCTTGCTTGTTTTTTTTCTTGTTTTTTTTAAGCAAACTTATACCCTGGGTTTGTCTTCTGTTTTTATTTAATCAGGCAAGATTACAGTAATATGAAAGTGGATAGGGTCCAGGGCCCAGGTTCTCAGTCAGATCAGTAGCTGTTTAGTGTTTCAGTAAATTCCACTCTTTGCAAGGGATTCAGGAATGGCCCTATCTTGAGGGACTAATTATTTCCCTGTTCCCATAATAGTTTCTAAAATGATTTGAAGAAAGCTTGGCTGATCATTCTCCAGGTGTAGCCCTGGTAAAGGTCACTCTGTAAGACATAGGGCTGAGTCCAAGCATTTGCCACACCACTGTCACAACCAAGCACCCCCAATCCCCCATGCCGGCAGTTAGCAGAGCTAAACTAACTTCAAAGTATATCTCAGAGCTCTACGGTTTACAGCAAAGGGAAGAGTGACAGTATTACCTTCCTAAGAGTCAGCTCTAGGACAAACCCACTAATCATATTTGAGCTAGATGTTTTTATCGCAAATCTTGGATGAGGAACAGCTAGTAACTATCTGATATAGAGTGGGATCTAGTAGTTAAAAGTGCTAGAAACAAAGATATCCACATTCAGATCCTACTCAGCCTTGATGTTTGCAGGATTTGGGAGCATCCTTTATCATAGAGAGCAGGACATGTAATAATAGGTCAAGTTAGAGGAAGCCAGATATATGCTGAAAAATAGGAAAAACACCCTAACTGTTAGAGCAGTATGACAGTGGAACCAATTACCTCAGAAGATGGTGAGCACTTTAACACTGGAGGCATTCAAGAGAAATTTGGACAACCACCTGTCAGATCTGCTTTTGTTTGTATTCCTGCATTGAGCAGGGAGTTTAACTCAATGGCCTTAGAGGCACCTTTTAATGCAACGCATCCAGGATTCTATCCTTATGGTACTCTCTATTGATTCTCCCTAACTAGACTGAGACTGTGCAGCCACACCATCTAGGCCCTTGACCTACCAACAAATAAGCAGCAATGATGTGTTTATTTAATCATTTGCCTGGCTATCTGGAAAGAGCCTTTGACCCCAAAGCATAGCAGCAAAACACATATTATGTTATACAACCTGCCCCAATGAGAGTACAGCTACTCTCTATTGTTGAATTATAGTGTTACTAATTATAATTGCTAAGTATCTGCTTTGGGTAGCGCTTACATCAATCTCACAATCCAACTTCCTCTAGCAAACAAATGGAGACAATTTTCTTAAACACATACCAATTATTAGTGCTTGACAGCAGCATATGCACTATTACAAAAACACTTTTTTTTGCTTTTTATCTAATGATTGTTTTAGAACTGAAGTGTTTAAACTGATGCTGCAACCCTATAAAAAGCCAATGTATTTTTAGTTAGTACTGTGACAGGTTTTCTGTGTTAATGTGATGAAGAACTATGCATGGCTGGAGACATCTGTTTAAAACTTTTTAAAAAATCCCTGTGCAATGCTGCAATTATCTTAGGTTTCCTGTAACATCCAAAGACTGAATATCCTGGATTGCAAGTAAATGATGTAATCTGCTTTTGGGTGTTATAATTTGGAATGATTTACAATCGGTCCCAACACCTAAAATGTGGCAAAATTATCTTCCACAGCCCCAATATGTAAATGCCATTGTGGTAATATATACATTCTGAAATCCTCTCAGAAACCCACTCACAATTTTCCAAAGCTGATCATATTTTCTTTCATCAATTTTTTAAAAAAGGAAAAAGGAAAGAAAGGAGCTTGTCATTTCTATAAGGATAGGTCTGCTTTTAACATTAGCATTGCACATTTATGGTTGCAAAAAAGAACGCAACTCTTCCTAAAAACCAAATCAAACCAGATAATTCCAAAACCCAGTATAATTCCAAGCATGGCAGTGTTTGCTTTTTCATTAAGCTGGTCCTTTTTCTATTATGCTTATTAACTCTCAGTGTCACTGCCTTAGAGGTTTTTTGTTGTTGTTGTTGTTTCTTGTTAGCAGATGTTCTGTGAGATCACAGATACTCTTTTTTTTTAAAAAAAACCCTCCTGTTAATTACCTTCAGTCATATCTCAGAACTCCCCAGCGTTCAACAGGCCAGCAAGCTCCTCTTTGCCATCTGTTCAAAATTCTGGTCTTTGCCCTCAGTTAGGCCTCATCTTAATCTTTTTCGTTGTTAATTACAGAGATCTCACACACATTCACTGTGTCACATTTGTTCCCTCTAGTCAGCAGTATATGCCACCATCCTGAGGGATTCAGCAGCATGGGTAAAATTTCCTCAGGTTAAACCTGCATCTTCCTCCTCCTTCTAAACAACAAATGTTAAGTTTTACTTGTCTTATAGATATTTCTGTAACTAGTAGAAAGGTTCAGCCTCAAGGCAACAGCGAAAGCATTTTTCTATCTCTCCATCTTAGCAATATTACTGTGAAGATTCCCAGTCATCCAAGTGAGTGTATCTGGAGGTTGTTTCATGGCAAATGGACTTCTTTTTCTTGAGAGATTGAAACATTTTCCACTCATCCAATCCAGACTAACAAAGCTGTTTGGATGAGCAGTGATAAGCAGTGATGAGCAGTGAAACATTTCAATCTCTCAAGAAAAAGAAGTCCAGTTGTCATGGTTCATCCTCCAGACATCTGTCCAGCTGAAGAGACAGTTCACAGGACAAGCACTGATAGAGAAGAAGAAAGTTCTTTATGTACTAGTGCAGTGGTGGCGAACCTTCGGCACTCCAGATTCTTTGGACCACAACTCCCACAGTCCTTTGTTACTGGCAATAAAGGCTTGGCATTCTGGGAGTTGTGGTCTAAAACATCTGGAGTGCCGAAGGATCGCTACCACTGTACTAGCATACTGAGCAACTGCCTCATATAACCAGTTGTTGCACCATGCTGTGTGAAGTGCAACCTTAGTCATTGTTCAGTTCAAGTGACTATATCCAGGTCTTCCTTCAAATCTTGGCACATTAAGATCCATCATAAAAGCATGCTTGGAAGGTTCAGTATAAAATGTAATTAAAATGGGGCAAAAGATAAGAGGGAAAGATATATAATAATACAAGGAACAGTGGAAGGAGAGGAGTGTATGTTGATTAATATTTACTCTCCAAATGTAAATCAAATTAATTTTTAAGGAAGTCTGAAAGGAATTGGAATAGAAAAGGAAAGGTTTGTAATGGCAGGTGATTTTAATTTAATGCAGTTATGGATAAAGAGAACTATAAATCAAAACCTAGTAAAGCTGAGAAAACAGAGTTGGAGGGTTGGAACTTCCCAACTTAAAGCTATGTTATGGAGCCAATCAGTTAAGACATATGATACCAAATATATCTCAGTCCAACAAAATACTATGATTGAATATCAAAACATAAGACTTGCACTTCAGCCCTTTAAATATTCCTTTTATATAGGGCAACAAAAATGTTGTAAAAACTAGAGAAAGTCCCTTATTTAAAGTATGCTCTTAATTAGGAATATTCATCCTACTAATCTTTTTATTGCATCCAGTGACATTATTGAAGATATTCTCAGGAATCCTAGAAGTATTGTTTGAGAATTTATTAATACAGAGAAAAGATATTTGAATAAAGGATTGATTAGAAGTAGAGATGGGCACAACCAGGAAAAATTACGTTTTGAGTTGTCGTGTGTCGGAGCCGGCCCGTTTCGGCTCATTTCCTTTTTTTGCAAATTTTTCCAAAAATTTGTCATTTTGTTTGTCGGTTTTTCATCTGTTGTTAGTACTGGTTTTGGGGGGGGGCTCCTGGAGGCACCTCTCTGGGGTGGGTGCCTCCTCTGGCCCGCCATGAAGGGAAAGCGGGCTCCTGAGGGCACCTCGTGGGTGCCTCCTCTCCTCACCCGCTACAAAATGGCATGCATAGCTAATTGGATATGCATACCATTAAGTTGCAGTTGCACCAGGCAGAGGCACCTCTCTTTCGGGTGCCTCTGTGACTCACTGCCTGCAGTGCACTTGGGCTGGGGAACGAACTGACAGAGGCCCCCTACGGGCGCCCGCTGTGACTCACTAAGAAGGGAAGTGTACTTGCTGTATAGTGCAATGCGAGTACACAGATCTGGCTTGGGGTTAGGGGTTAGCGCAAGGGCTAGGCTTAGGGTTATTGGTAAGGTTAGGGTGAGTTACTGGGGTGCACCTCTGGGTGCCTCTCTGACCCACTAAGAAGGACAGTGTACTGGCGTATGGGTTAGGGTTAGGGTTAGGGTTAGGGTTTGGGTTCGGGCTAGCGTTAGTGGCTTTTTATGCCCGACTGGCACATCCCAGAAGTCTCAGTCAAAACCTGGCCAAGTGGCCATGCAATTGGTGGAATGGCTCCAAAAATTTGCATGGTCCACTCCCGTGGCCAGCCCATTGCGCAGGTGTAAAAAAATAAAAATAAAAATAAAATAAAATAAAATAAATGGAGACGTTTTGTTGCAAGAAAAACCCACTGCTGCTACTGAAGAAATTCAGGCAGTTTTAAAATAGCTATTTTCGCATGTTTCTGTAGTGCTTTGGTGTGTTTTTGGACCACGCGATTTCAAAATAAATATTGCGGTCGCCCCATTTTGGATCCCCCGCCCGCACCGCATGGCATGGCAAGTTGGCGAGACGACGAGGATGTGCAGCCCAGGAGAGGAGAGGGGGAGGCCGGGGACCCCCCCCAGAAACCACCCTTCTGGTAGGTGCCCTCACTGAGGTAGGCCACAGGCATATTTTCGCCTGCTTTTTTGGCCGGGAATTGGTTTTTTTAAAAACTTTTTTTCTGTGCCACGCCGCTTGGCGAGTTGCCGACTCGACGAGGATGCGCACTTTGTGCAGCCCAGGAGAGGGGGGGGAGGCCGGGGACCCTCCCCCCAGAAACCACCCCTCTGGTAGGTGCCCTGAGGCAGGCATATTTTTGCCTCATTTTTGGCCGGGAATCGGGTTTTGTTTTTTTTTTAAACTTTTTTTCTGTGCCGCTTGGCATCGCGCGATCGCTGTGATGCCAGGAACAACAACAAATCAGACCCAATTTTTCTTTAGTCAGTTCGAGTTCGAGTTCTGGTGGAGTAATTGTCGTTACCGTTTCCGTTACGTAATGGAAACGAGAATTTCGCCAAGTCGTGCCCATGTCTAATTAGAAGTGATTAGAAATAAAGAACAAATAAAAGAAGTGACTGGCACATATAAAATATATTGGTTTTAGGTCATTCAGTTAAAGCTGTAGACTAAGAACTGGATAGAAATAAATGGTAAATGTATGTACGGAATTTACGAAATATGAATCATATTATGAAAGGAAAGCAAAGGTTAAAAACAATGTAGTGAAAGCTATTTTATGTAAAATTTATATTTTATTGGAAGCAGAAGATCAGGAGGACTCACTTTAATATTTATAAGAAATTAATATGGGAGAAGAAATAAGTACTAGTGCTTGTAAAATATGTGGAGCATTCGAATATTGAAACCGTTTCGGTAAGAATGAAGAAAAATGTTACAAGTTAGTTTGGAGATGGTACTTCATTCCAGTAAAATTAAATCAAATAGATGGTAATTATTTTAAGATGTGCTGGAGAGGATGCTAGAAAGTAGGCATTTATTTTAATAGGTGATAGGAATGTGAAACTACTGAATATAAAATTTTGGCAATTAGGCCTTGTAGAAATAAATGGAATGAGCAAGCTAGCCTTAGCTGTATGTCCTAAAATAGAACTTCCATCACTATTTGAGAAGGTGGGGAGTAATTGGACAATGAAATAATTACTTTCCAATCTGTAAACAGCAACAAAATTGATTCACTAGGGTTGGAAAATAGCTTATAATTCCCAGTCTTGGATGTTGCTATCAATGACATGTTTATATATAACATAAAAATAAGAGGGGGTGACAAGCAGAGGTGAACCTGCACCTATATGGAGAGAATTGGTTGACTTTGTAGAAATAAAGGGGAGGGGCCAATCCCATCACAAGAGTCAATGCAGATGGGACTCCATAAGGCTAAATGATACAGATTAGAGATGGGCACGATTTAGCGGTATTCCCGTTTCCGTTTCCGTTACTCGGTTCCGTTACTCTACGGAAACGGTAATGGGAATTACTCCGCCAGACTTCGAGCTCGAACCGACGAATGAACAATTTTGGTCTGATTTGTCGTGCTCATTACTTGCATCGCGGGATTGCGCGATGCCACGCGGCACAGAAAAAAAGTGTTTAAAAGTTAAAAAAACCCGGTTCCCGGCCAAAAAGCAGGCGGAAAAATGCCTGCCGTGCCTCAGGGCACCTACCAGAGGGGTTGTTTCTGGAGGTCCCCGGCCTCCCCCCTCATCCCCCGTCCTGGGCTGCTCTGGTGGGACTCGCTGCAGGCTCGCAGCCAGCAAAAAGCCCAGTCTCGCCGCCGGCCGCCCGCAATTAAAGCGCAAGCAAGCGGCACGGACGGCACAGGAAAAAACTTTTAAAATCTCCCCCCACCCATTCCCGGGCCAAAAAAGCAGGCGGAAAAATGCCTGCTTGACTAAGGGCGCAGGGCACCTACCGGAGGGGTGGTTTCTGGAGGGGGGGGGTCCCGCCTCCCCCCCGTCCTGGGCAGCCGGACTCGAGTTGCCATTTCGCCATGCCATGCGGTGCGGGCAGGGGATCCAAAATGGGGTGGCAAACGCAATATTGTTTTTGAAACCGTGGTCCAAAAACACACAAGCACAACAGAAACACGCGAAAATTTATAAACTGCCAGATTTTTCACAGTAGCAGTGGGTTTTTTCTTGCAACAAAATCTCTCTCCTCTCCTCCTCTGTCCTCCATTGATTTTATTTTATTTTATTTTATTTACACCTGCGCAGTGCGCAATGATGGGCTGGCCGAGTGGCCAGCCATGTGGGAGTGGACAACCATGAAAATTTTTGGAGCCATCCCACCAGTCGCATGGCCACTTGGCCATGGAGACTTCTGGGATGTGCCAAAAAGCCCCCTAAAACCTGCCCTAGCCCTAACCCTAACCCTTGACTCTGTACCCATACGTCACAGACTGTCTTCTTAGTGGGTCAGAGAGGCACCCAGAGGTGCAACCCACTAGCCCACCGTAACCTTACCCATCACTAGCCTAACCCTAGCCATTGCACTAAGCCACCTTAAAGCCAGATCTACTTGCTTGCATTGCACTACACGCAGCAAGTACAATTCCCTTCTGTGAGAGACATGGTGGTGCGAGAGCCTTGTGAAGGGTGGGCATGACGCTATCACTCTCACTGGTCTCACTGTCTGCACATTCTGTTATGCAATATCCATATGGCTATTGCATAGCATTTTGCAGCAGCAGCAGGTGAGGAGGGGAGACCCCCATGTAGAGGGGTCTCTCTTGGAGCCTGCTTCCCCTTCCTAGTGGCAGGAGGCACCCACGGGTGCCTCCAGGAGCCCACTTTTCCTTTATAGCGGGCCAGAGGAGGCACCCACCCCACAGAGGTGCCTCCAGGAGCCCGCTCCCCCCCCAAAACCAGTACTAATGACAACGAAAAAACAAAAAAACGAACCGACTAATTTTTGTGAATTTTCGCAAAAACCGGAAACGAGCCGAAACGGGACCGGCCCAACTAACGACAACTCGAAAAAAATTTTTTTCAAGTCGTGCCCATCTCTAATACAGATAGTTACTCCAAAATGGTTCATGGCAGGTGGGTGGAGAACAATTTAGATATTTGTTGGTTAAGACACTTTTCTAATTCTGTTTATAGTTCTTTTTCTATTGCAAATTGAATAATAATTAAAAAAAACACCAGAGAAGACAGAGTTTCAGAAGGAATTGTATATAACATCAGCAGCATACAGGTATGTTGTCAGGTAAATTCTAACCTATGGGGACCATTTTCCAGGGGTTTCTAGGTGGAGAGTACTCAGAAGTGGTTTACTATTCCCTTCTTCTAGGGCAGTGATGGCGAACCTATGGCACGGGTACCAAAGGTGGCACTTGGAACCCTTTCTGTGGACACCTGACATCACCCCTTCATAGCCACCTGTATACAGGTTAAGTTGTTGTATTGGCACTTTGCAAAAAAAAAAATAGTGGGTTTTGAATTACAGTTTGGGCACTCGGTGTCTAAAAGTTTCGCCATCACTGTTCTAGGGGTATCATGGAACTGTGCAGCTTACCCAAGGCCACACAGGCTGGCTCTTCTGGAATGCACAGTAGGGAATTGTGCTGCCAACCTTTGGCTCTGCATACTGAATTCACTGAGCTCTCTGGACATACGCAGTAGCTCCCTTATACTGAGCTTATGAGTACTGGCTCTAGAAATGGTGCCCAGACTTTAAAAACAAGTGCCGGGAGTAGGAACTGGCAAACCACACCAGTATTCCTGCCAAGAAAACTCCCATGGACATGGAGTCACGAAGAGTCGGTCACGAATGTAACGACACAACACACAACACACACAACACACACAAAAGAGTGTAACTACATGGATGAATTTGAAGGTGTTTTTTTACTGACCACATGAAACAAAGCCCCCTTCTCCCAAGGTGGCTATTTTTCTTTGCCACTGGTGGGCTTCTTCTGTTTCAAGGCCAGATGGAGTTTCTCCCCATGCAATCGTCATGGTGATACATTCATGTGAAGACTTTCAGGTGATGTCAGCCATTGGGGTGTGAGGCTCTGGAGGGGGGCAGATCTACAACAGTAAACCACTGTGTTTTTTATTCACTACTCGGAATGCATTTCTGAAAAACCTTTTTATAGAAAGACCAAGCAAGTATGTGCATGCACACACAAAGCATCTTTCCCCACATCACTTGCCTCTCAGATTATCTGCCAATCCCTTCATTATGGGCGTTTATACACGACCCCTAAACTCCGGGGCAAATGGCTCCCAGCTCCGGAGCTTAAAAATGTTTCCCCACCAGCTCCGGAGTTAACAGCAAATTAAGTGCGACCACGCCCACTTTAGCGCGTCCCAGCGCACCTTTCAAGTGCTTGCTCTTTGGAGGTGAAAATTATTTGATCCGGTGTAACGATAGTGAGTGCGGGGCTCTCCTTGGTTCTGTTTGTTGTTTTTTGGCTCCCGCCCCTTTAAGAGCTACTTTTACAGAGACTGAAATGTTGCCAGCAGGAGCGAGAGGCAGAACGGAGGTGAGCGGCATGCTTTTCTTTCTCTTTTTCTCCCTCCCCTCACACAGCCAGCAGCCAGGAAGTGCGGAGGGGTGGGGACACAGGAAGAGTGACGAACCCCTAAGATCTCTGGTCTGAATTTAAGTGGCCAGCGGATCTTAGGGGTCATGTAAAAAGGCCCTTTGAGGGACTGTCCCCCCCCCCTTCATGGAAGGGAATTGATGTATCTTTTAGAAACTGTGTATTTTTTTTTTATATACAGAAACTTTTGCCAGGAATTTCCGTCATTTAACTTTTTTAAAAAATCCCAGCAAAGTCAACTTAGGTCACACACACACCCTTGATAAAACCATTGTTCTGATTGGTGACCGCAAAGGCTATTTCGGAGTTTTCTGCATTTAAGTATCTATTATACTACACGTGTGCCTTGACAACAGCTGATTTCACAGTTGTCTAATGGGAGTGGGGGGAGTACAGAACAGCTTCCTTATTGAGTAGAGAAGAGCCAGCTGGAAGGTCATAGATCAAGCCATAGCATCCCAGCTGGAAGATCTTTGTCATGGGTCATAAATTCTTGTTTTAGAAACTAAGTTACTCCATAGGGATTAATCATGGGAAACTCCTTTGATGTTAATATTAATACTATCCTTGCTGGATTACTCATGAATTATCAGCCGTTGCTCATTTTGAGGTGGCAAAAATCAGTTCAGATTTTACATATGAGCAATGCACATGCCCCCAACAATTTCAATGCTGCTTTACAATTTGCCTGCTCTATATACACTGTTGGTTTGCTTCTCACTTGGCTAACCATCCTCACCTCAATTATCTGGAAGCCTGGCTTTTACAATTATATCTATCTCATTTAAACTCCACCTATATTTGTTTCCCACCTCCACTAAAAGTCCTACTGCATTCCCACTTTATCCTTATGGTAACTTGGTGCAATAGATCAAACTGAGAATAGCATAGCCACTGCATTAGACTGGCTACATCTTATCCTTTTAAAATGGCCCAGTTGGCACCAGCGGGGGATCCCCCGGTGTCGACTAGGCCATTTTTAAAGGGGTCCAGCCAATGACAGCTCAGCAGGAGACCTCTGTAAATGGTTGGGTCGGCACGTTGGGGCTCTCGGGCGGCCCACCCGACCATTTTCAGAGGACTCCTCCCGAGCTGTCATCAGCTGGACCCCTTTAAAAATTGCCCAGTTGGCACTGGCAGGGATCCCCTAGTGACAACCGGGCCATTTTAAGGGGTCCAGCTGATGACAGTTTGGCTGCATCCCTCTGAACATGGTTGGGATGCCAGCGCGAGAGTCCCGATCTGGCATCCCAACCATGTTCAGTGGTGAGATCACTGCTTACAGTGAAGACTTTTTAATAAACCCACTGCTCCCCCACCCAAATCAGACATGTTGGGGGGGGGAACCATGGGCTTTTAAAACTTGTTTTGCCACCTGAAGCCCCGCGTGCCAGCTGATCAGCGCTTGGGGCGGCAAAACAAATAAGTTTCAAAAGCCCATGGTTTCCCCCACTAGACTGGGTACAGGGAAAGTGCAGGCTTTTAAAACATTTTTTGCCACCTAAAGCCCTGCGCATCAGCTGATCAGTCGCTTGCTTTGGGCAGGCAAAATAAAAAAGTTTTAAAAGCCCTCAGTTTACCCCACCCAAGAATTTTCCTATGGGAAGATGAAAAATGAAACAGAATGAAATTAAAATTTCCGTTCCGTTTCGCTTCATTTTTCTTTGATGGGTCATTTTGTTTTTCATTTCATTAGGGAATGAAATGAAAAATGAAACAAGAAAATCATTTCATGCCCATCTCTAATGGCTAATATTTGTATAAGAAGTAAACATTCAAAGCACTAAGAACACTGCACAGCCCAGAGGACCTTGTTCTTGGGTAGCTTATCGTATTCTCAGGACTATAGGAAGGCCAAAAGTTCCATTCATGATCCATTCAAGGATGGATAAGAAGTATGTAAAAGCAGTAAATATCAAATAGGCTTTATAGTGAGCTATACAGATGTTCCCCATGAAAACCACATTCAGCACAATATAACTATTCTGATTTTCCGTACAATACTATTTGTTTAGAACTATTTGTTCTACTTTAAAAAATCAAATTGATTTTTTGGCAATAAAGGAAGATTTAGAAGACATATATTTAAAATATATCATCACTTGGGTTCCCTATAGTGTAGTAATACCAACTCTAGGTACATGACTTGTTCTTTGATGACTCACTTTATTAGGATTCCAGATCACACTGATGCTCAGAAAGTGTGGATAGAATTGAAAACCATTCTACAGTGCTACTGCAGACACGAGGAAAGTCTGGTTGATGAGGCTCTGGTTAACACTTAAATGTAATAAGACAGATGGTCATGTTTTGCCTCTCATATTATCATGCACTATTTGTTTGCTTGATTGTTGCACTGGCCACTGGAAATCCACTTTCTTTTTGCTCTGAACATTTTCTTAACCCTCTGATGGTGATAATCCTCTGTTTTGTCACTGGGTTAAAGGTATTGAGATGGGGACTGTCACAATGTAGGGCACTTGCTAGAGCACGTCTCCACAGTGCCATCTCCCCAAGCCATCGGATCCTCCCAGGCCATCCTTCCCATGGTAGCCATTCTGAGAGGGCCCTGAAAATCATTCACAAGGTGTCAGGCCTTCTTTGTGGTGGCACCAGCTTTGTGGAACCAGTTCTCAGTGAAGCTATGCCTGGCCGCCTCCTTGCTAATTTTTAGATGGCAACTTAAATCATTGCTTTTCATGGAGGCCTTCCACACTGACCCTATTCAGTTTCATGCCTCCAGTCCTGCTGTTTCATTGTGAACCTGGCCTTGGTGTCATGTAGTTTATCTGCTAATTCTTTTTAACTTCCTAGTATTTAAAACTCGACAGCACTTGTTTTGTGTATGACTGCTGTAATCCAGCCAGAATAGTGCATTGCACTAATTGGGGGGGGGGTGCATGAGCCTCTCTCTCTCTCTCTCTCTCTCTCTCTCTCTCAATCTCTCTCTCTCTCTCTCTCTCTCTCTCTGTCTCTCTCTCTGTGTGTGTGTGTGTGTGTGTGTGAGAGAGAGAGAGAGAGAGAGAGAGAGAGAGAGAAGATGCTTTTACATGACCTCTAAGATCCACTGGCAACAAATTCGGACCAGAGATCTTGGGGGCTTGCTCCTCTTGTTGTGTTCCCACCCCTCTGCACTCCCTTGCTCCTATCTGTGTGAGGGGAGGGAGAAAAAAAGGGAGAAAAGAATGCAGGCTCACCTCCGCTCTGCCATCGAGAGCTGCCCTGGGAAGCATTCCAGTCTCTTAAAGGGTCGGGGGGGGGGGCAAAAAAAGAAAACACACAGAAGGCAAGGAGAGCCCGGCACTCACTGCTTTACAATCCGCATCAGAAATTTTTCACCTTCGGAGACCAGGTACTTGGAAAATGCGCTGGGACGCACTTAGGTGGGCATGGTCGTACTTAATTTTTTAAAAAGTCCGGAGCTGGTGGGAAAACAATTTTAAGCTCCGCATCTGGGAGCCCTTTGCCTCAGATTTTAGGGGTCATGTAAAAGCGCCCAGAGAGAGAGAGAGAGAGAGAGCTAAAATCCACAGCAAACCTTGATCCGTATCACCCCCCGGAGCAGTCACGTAGTTGATGTCACAGTTTGGTGTTCCCATAGTCGTGGTCTGAGAATCTACAACCATTCTGATCCCACAACGGAGAACTGCAGCAAAGACACCATAATGGGAGCAAAAAGGTTTTGGTGCAGATTTTCCGTGTTCCCATGGACAAGAGCAACGGTTTAAAATCCACATCATAACAGCAACAAGACTTTTACCACCTCAAGACCAGCGTGTTCTCACTTTATTTTTTTTTTAAAGTCCGCTGCTCATGAGAAAATGATTTTATGCTCTGCATCAGCGAGCACTTTGCAGCAGATTTTAGTGGCCGTGTGAAAGCAGCCAGAGAGAGAGAGAGAGAGAGAGAGAGAGAGAGAGAGAGAGAGAGAGAGAGAGAGAGAGAGAGAGAGAGAGAGAGATTAGTCACTTCCTTTATTGCAGAAAAATGTGAACCTATATGCTAAGGCTGACATTCAATGGTAAGTTGCAAGTAGGGTTGATGCACTGAATGAGCAGGGGTTTTGCATGTCAACTCCTCAGTATGTGTGATTTAATACTGGGTTTCAATCCAAGGATGGAAACATTGATCATTGCATTTTCTTCAAACCATGACTCCAATTTGGACCAACTTGACTCAGATCAAATTGTAAGTCACACCGTTCAGTTTAGGTCCATTTCCAAAGATCAGATCAATAAGTCATATTTTGTGCCTCCAATTGACTATCATTGAACATCAGTTGGTGACTATATATTTTTTTTCAGTTCCTTCTTAGAACTGAATGAAATATGCAAATATATTAGAAGAGATGATGCCAGGGCAACTCTAGACAAATAAGTGCAGCAAGGCATTATGGTACTCTTGCTTCATGGTCCGATTTTTAAAAAAAACTGATAGCATTTTTAACATTAGGAAGAATTAGATTAAATTTGCATAGAACATTATCCTTCTGTGGGGGATTAAGCTTGGCAAGTTTCAAAGTGATACATTCAATGTGTTTTGTGCATTTGGAGGTTTCTAATAATTAAGTTGCTCATTCCTTTAGATTTCTCTTGGCATATAAAACTACATATGTATCACAGAGGATGCCCTAGATAAGAGAACTGTAATATTTCAAAAGGTCAGTACTAATGATATGATGTTTTTTCCTTGAAAAATGACTTGTACGAGAAGAGGTAGGCTGCAGACACGAATCCCACTGATTTCTTGCCTTGAGTTTAGGAGAAGAGATAAGGCCAAACATATACACGCCTATCAATTAGATGTCCACAAGGTGCCTACATGTCTCGCTGCAAGGCAAATGTATTTTCCTTTGTGATGCAAGCACTCTGAGAATGCAAGCATGGAAGGACTGGGTTGTTAATCAAAACTACACAAATAACCTATATCAGTGATGGTGAACCTATGGCACGGGTGCCAAAGGTGGCACTCGGAGCGCTTTCTGTGGGCACCTGACATTGCCCCTTCATAGCCACCTGTATACAGGTTAAATTACTGTATTGGCACTTTGCAAAAAAAAAAATAGTGGGTTTTGAATTGCAGTTTGGGCACTCAGTCTCTAAAAGGTTCACCATCACTGACCTATATGATGATCTAAGTTTCCAAGACTCCAAGCAACAAAGCGAGAGTGTTTATAAGGTTGCACAATTGTAAAATTGGAACAAAAAGTGTTCCTCTTAGTATAAGAACACTTATTTTTGATTTCCACGACGAAAGCATGTGCTATCAAGTCGATTCTGACCTCTGGAGAACCTTTTCAGGGTCTCTTAGGTAGAGAATACTCAGGCATGGTATAATATTCCTTTCCTCTGGGAGTATTCTGGAACTGTGCAACTCACCCAGAGCCATGCAGGCTGGCTTTTCTCCCAAGAGGTACAGTGGGGAATCCAACTCCCAATCTCCAGCTCCATAGCTAGACTGAGGTGTATCTACTATGAAATTAATGAAGCTTACGCTACAGAGCCCCTAATCCCAGAGGAACATCAGAAGAAGCAACTTCAGTCCACATTTTTTAAAAAAGAAATTGTAGTAATTGGAGGAACAACAAGAAAACAGCCGTTATGCAGACCTTGTTGCTGGTTGCAAAGGGGCCCCATAACAGTTCAGGCTTCGGGACCTTGAAAAATGTAGGTCTGTCACTGAGCCAGATACCTAAGCCACTGGTCTATCCAGCCAGCTTCATACACGGCCTTGTGGAGACAGTAACCAAAATCTACTTCATGTCTTGCTGTTTTGTTCTTAGAAATCCAACCAATCTGCCTTCTTTATTCTCTTTGTAAATGTCTGCACTTCATAGGGAATTTTATCTGAACTTTGAACCATTATGCAAATTAAACTCAGGTAGAAATCACAATGAGTAATAATATTGGGATTTAGAGGTAAATCCAACCTAGAACAGAATAAGGAATGCTGTTGCTGCATTGACCCCACCCAAAAACCTATCTGTTTCTAACAAAACCTAAATTGTTTCTAATAATGTTTCTCCAATGTACAAAACTATCTGTCACTTTGTTTACATGGCTCCCCCCCAATGGGCTTTGCTTGCCCTCTGCAGGTTCTCCTGTAAACAGTTGATTAAAAATATGAATAAACAGAGGGCTTGTATCATACAATTTCTCTTCCCAAAGTCATGTGTGTTCTATCATCTTCCCTGCTCTCCCACCTATGTGTAGAAAATGGTTGCCTGCAAGGGAATCAGTCTGTTCAAACACAGCTGTACATGCAAATATCAACCCTTTGCAAACAGGTGTGCTGTTTGTACCTGTGCTGGGTTGTGTTGACACACCATGAGCAATGCCACTGGGAGGGACAATACAACACATACACACCCCACTCTTTGTTACATATTTACTGAATGGAACAATAGGCATCAAAGGTGGGGATTGGGGAAAGTTATCTATTTTGGAGTACATCTCGAGAATCCTCCAGCCAGTGTGGCCAGCCTAAAAAGAGTATATTTTCTGAATTCTGAGAGGAATGACTAAATTAGCTTAACAACATCACAGCACTTTTCACCATTTTCTCTTACTTTTTTATATCAAGAATCTGAAGGGCAAAGTCTTAACCCTCCCTCCTCTCTAGACTCTAAACATCTACTTCAGCTGAAAAGGGGCTGGAGAAAACAAGATATTTAATGTGTTGGTGACTATTGATGTATGAAAGGCTGAAGGCAATATTTGGATTGGAATTAAACATTTACAGCACTCTTGGAAAACATATTCTTGCTCAGTTAGATCAAGAAAAAAGTGGTGTCAGGCCTTGAAATGCAGGTGAGCTTCCTTGTCTGAAGCAGCCATTAGCTCCAGCTGGGCAGCAAATGAGTTTCAGATCATCAGATGTCTGAATTTTGCTAGCATCCTGCTTCTCTATACAAGAGCATCATATCTGTTTCATCCTCTTGGAAAGGACACCATGCCAAGAAAAAGTCTGCCTTGGCCCAGGTGTTATCCAGAAGAGGGTCACCTCACATCCCATTTTCTGCCTGTAACCGAACAGCAAATGATGTTCCCAATACACCTAAGTGGTAAGCTTTATCCACACTTCAAAGTTATATCGGCCCGATGCCACTTTAACTGTCATGCCCCTGAACTAAGAAGGCTTTTTAATTTTCAGAATTTACAGTTTGGTGTGGTGCTTAGATGTCTCCACTGGACAGCTCTAGTACTGTGATTCCATATAAGTAGTGAACCTGACAATTCTCTGCTGCTTATATAGACAATGAGATGTTATTAGCAATGCTATTTTTTTCACCTTCCTCCTAATTTTGACTCTCTTTGTATATGTCATCAGTTTGGGACCCTTCTTCTACACCATGATAAAAAAGCACAGAACCTCATGGGAAGCTGGGAAGAAAGGAAGGAATGGCTGGGATGCCATTTAAGTATAGTCCTCACTCTTGGTTTAATAAACAATGTTTAATTAAACTGAATCTGAACTGGCCATTGTGTCTGAATGTATTCCATATATATTTGTTTCCTAAAACAATAGCCTGTACTTTGAACAGGAAGTGGCCTCATCCTACCCCTGTGGGGTAAACAAAGCCACTGTCTTCCTTCAATTGGATTTACTGCCTGTTAACCCTGAGCACATCCGATCTCACCTGATCTCGGAAGCTAAGCAGGGTCAGGCCTGGCTAGTACTTGGATGGGGGGGACCAGGTGCTGCAAGCACCTGGAGTAGGAACTGGCAAGCCACTCCAGTATTCCTGCCAAGAAAACTCCATGGACAGCAATAATAATTTCTAATAACAGTAGTAGAAGACGTGATATAGGAGTAAAAGTAATGGAAGCTGAAGGAGTAATTGTATTTATCATTCACCCAAGCTCACAAAGTCAAATACCTGACCAAAGCCTATCTATGTGGCATCCTATTGTGTAGTAGTAAATGTACCAAAGTTTTCACTGAAAATGGAGGCCCTGACACAGTGAGACACCTTAGTGGAAAAAATGTCAACTGCAATGAGTTTTTGTGGGGTTTTGTATCACTTTGTTTTGCTTTTGTTTTGATACTACAGACCAGTCTGCCATCTAAATGTCCAGAAATAGAAAAATCTCAGAAACAAATGCACACATCACCCAGCAAACTGTTGCTTGACCAGTCTTGCAACCAACAACTTAATGACCAAAAGACAGCCTGCCAGAGAGGGGATATGCTTTCATGGCTTTTCTCCTCCATGATATTTAGGGAATGGGATACAACAAGCCTAGTGCTTTTTGGGTGGCATTAGCCAAAATATGAGGGGTTTAGTTATATCACAAAAGCCCATGGCTGTCGCAAAATACCACAAATGGTAAGATCCCCTATACAAAGTCCCCAGCAAAGACAATGTATTATTTAACTTATGATAATATTCTCACCTATGAAGATGAAATAATAAAGATGTGCATCTCTCCGTGTGTGTGTTGTGTCATTACAGTCATGGCCGACTCTTCCTGACCCCATGTCCATGGAGTTTTCTTGGCAAGAATACTGGAGTGGTTTGCCAGTTCCTACTCCAGGCACCTTCAGCATCTGGTATTTCCTGGTAGTCGCCCATCCAAGTACTAGCCAGGCCCAGCCCTGCTTAGCTTCCAAAATCAGGCGAGATCGGATGTGCTTAGGGCATCTATCAGAGAACTAAACCGATACCTTGCCAAAGTCTCTTTATGATATCAGAGCAAATAAACCGGATAACATTCCTATCCCATAGGCTACAAACGTGCTAGTTATGGATATTATATGTATATACCAGTAGAGTGCTCAGCTTTTAGATTTCCAGATGTTTTAGACTTCAGCTCCCAGAGGTCCAAGCCAGTCTGATTAATGGTTAAGGATGCTAAACACCGATGTTCAAAACACCTGGAAGACTTAAGGTTGATAAATACCAGCATAGATAAAGTACTTACTGTGATACTGACAAAATGTTACTTCAGGGTTCACAGAAGTTTTCGATTAATCATTTCCTGGCAGCCACTAGTTAGAACAGCAGGGGGTATAATTTTGACTGAAAATCATCACAGACTGTACGGGGAGACTTTTAATTTGAATGAAGGTGACAGAAATGCACTTTTGACATCATATTGCCTTTTGTCCACCTAAGCCTAAGGGAATCTAATACTACTGGGGGAATCTAATACTTCAATTTTATAGCTCAGGAATTTTAAATTAAAAATGTGTTAGCCTTTTGCTCAATAGCATTAACATAAAATTCTGACACAAAATTGGCATCCTCGGTAATCAGCAGCTTAAGCCCAGCTACTCTTAATGTCTCGGTGTTGCATTATTGCTTCTTCCACTTAAGATTATTATATTTCTCCAGTCTTTGTGTAAAAAGCTGTGGCTGCGCTCCTATCAGTTTGCTCAGACAGAATAAAGTGCTATTTTTTAAAAAAAGATAATGTAATCACAGTAATTCCTTATGAAAAAGGAAAACTATAAACCATTTGATTACTATAAAAAGCACAAAGGCATAACAAACGAATCCAGCATGAAAACACATTTTGTCATTCTGCACGTTCCTGAACACATTAAACATAATCACTGAATAATGATAGCTTCTCTTTTTTGTGTGAATGCTGGATTAGTATCCAATTATGGGGGACAGCATTTAATGCACAAGTGGCAACCTCAGATGGCAGTTTTCATTATACTAAGTTAATGAATATTTGGTATGCTTTTCAAAGGCTGAACTGGCAATGACACCTTTAGCAGAAGGTGTCAAATATTTTTTACACATTCCCAGCTTGGCTTTTCATGACCTTAACAAATAAAATAGGTTGGGTTTGTAGCACCTTTACATACCTGTGTGCGTTGCTTGATTTGTCTGCTAATGATCACACAGTACAGTAAAACCTTGGTTTACGAGCATAATTAGTTCCAGAAACATGCTTGTAAACCAAAACTCTCTTATATCAAAGCAAATACTGTACACATGAAATGCCAAAGCTCACAAAAGAAGTTGGCTAGAATCTGCTCTGCTTGGGACTAACAACTGGATTTTACTCTGTATTTTAATGTGACAATATTAATGTGCAATTTGTAACCCTATATAGACACTTGACCAGTTGCCCCATGAGTAGAAATGGTTTGGGGAAAAATAGAAAGAATGTTGAAAATAAAATAAAAATATAAAAAAAAGAAAAAGAAAACCCTAACCTGCACTCTCCTTTGAAAACATTCCTGGCTGGTGCAAGGGAGACCTCTATTCCTTTCTCCTCCCTCTGCCTTGGAGGCTCCCTGAGATGGAATGTTCCAATTAGACATGGGCATTTCATTTTGGAAGCAGTCCAGTTCGAAAACAAAACATGGCAGAACAGCTGCCATTTGGTACCAGGATCCACCTTCCAGAATGAAATCAACCGGTCTCTTACCTTGTTTTGGGTAGCGCAGGGCTAAACTCCAATGAGGAAGCAGCCTCGGACTCTCCCTGGCACTGGCCAATCAGACAGGGTGGTGGGATGATGCAAGTCCCTGCACAGCTCCTGATTGGCCAGAGTGGAAAGATGATGTGTCCAAGGCTGCTTCCTAGTTGTAGTTTAGCCCCGCGCTACACAAAACAAGGTAAGAGACTGGTTAATTTCATTCTGAAAGGTGGATTCCGGTACCAAATGGCAGCTGGTCTGCTGTGTATTGTTTTGGAACCGGACCCCTTCCAAAATGAAATGCCCATGTCTAGTTCCAATCACCCACAATTTAGCAGGAGGAGGGAGGGAGAGCCACCACTGGCTCACCTGTGATCATGTGACCTGCTCCAGTGCTTGTATATCAAATCATTGCTTGTTGATGAAGGCAAAATTTAGAAGAGATGTTTGCTTGTCTTGCAAAATGCTCTTAAAACAATTTACTCTTAAACCAACAAAATCACACTTGCAAAGCACATCTAAAGGCCAAACAAAAAACAAAATTCAATTCTTCAAAACGCAATTGGTTTATGCGTGTAGGATATCATGCTTCTGTACCTACAATTCAATTCAGAATTTGTATACTGAGCAGAAAATGGCCCAGTATTGCTGCAAAATATTGTGCCCGCCTTACCAGCAGGAAAAGAGTTTGCATAGCAAAGGATAGCATGAATGCTGACAACATCAATGGCAGTAGTCAAGGTGGTCAACAGGATGCCCTCTTCTGCTCACTACCTGTTAAAAAGCATTCCTGACTAGGGATAGACATTTTGTTTCAGAACCAGTAGGTTACAAAATGACCCACACAAGCCCAGGTGGCGCTCGGAACCCTCTGATGCACACAGAGCCAATTGCTTTACCTTTCTCTGGGCTCATGCAGGGTAAAACTCCAACCAGAAATCAAGCTGCGGTGCTGGTCAATTAAGGGCTGTACAGGGATGAGCATCATCCCGCCTCCCTGTCTCATTGGCCAGCACCACACAGGAGCAAAGAGAAAGGTAAACAAATTGGCTCTGTGTGTATCAGAGGGTTCCGAGCACCAACTGGGCTCACATGGGTCATTTTGTAACCTACTGATTCCAAAACGAAATGTTCATCCCTAGCCTTGACCATTGCTTTGTGTTTGAGTGAGAATTGGTGAGTCAGCTTCAAGGAATTTTTCCTTGAGTGGTGTCACTTTGTGAATGGGCGTGGTGCTCGGGAACTCCTGTTCGACACCTTGATCTTGAGCCTGTCAAGTGTCTCAGGGTTCCATGATTCTCCATCCTATTTCACATATACTTGAAAAAACTGAAAGAGACTGTCCATAATTTTGTGGCCTGGTACCACCAGTATGCTTGTGTCACCCTCTTCCATCTGCTTTTAAAGATCTTCCAGGAGGCCCATTTTCTCAGTTTCTTTACTACTGTATAGCCATAATAAGCCAGTTTTCAAATTAGGGGTGATGCTTTCTCCCACATATTAATTAATATGAAATCTGTTCTCACAATAAGCCACAGAAGCTCTTCAGGGGCTGGGGTATGGCTTCAGGAGAAAGGGTCTGGGCTTAGAAATGTTACTTTTTAGGACTGCCTCTCCCATCATCATCAAACTGGTAAGGAACGTACCAAAGCCTGTTTCTATTCATAAATTGCTTTCAAATATGGATGCCCTAGTTAAAGGAAGAGGAAAAGTAGCAGGAAATGGAATCCTGAGAAACCAGATGTGATGTTGGGAGGCACAGACTTGGTCTGGACATTATCATCAGGTTCAGATTCATGAGGTGTTTTATTATCCTTTCTGATAAGCACTTAAAAGGCTCAGAAGTCTCACCTGGTGCTGAATGTTACTCTAAACTTTGGGATGTTACTCTGGATCTTGGATTGTTTGGAATGTGTGATAATATCTGGTACAACTTACATTAGTTATGATTTTGCCTCTGGCACAAATTCAAGCTGCTGGATCATTTTCATCTTTAAAAGTTCTCCACAACCAAGGACTCACACTTCTAATCATCTTCCCCCATAAGATCCCAGTCACAAGTTGAAATCTAGTTCAGCAAGAACTGCTCTTAGCGCTATTTTAATTGCAGATAATAGCAGCTCAGAACAAGACCTTCCAAGTCTTAACTCCAAGTCTTTGGACTGCCTTCTTGGAAGGATAAAGGCAACAATTTCTTTGCATTGTTTTTGCAAGGGCATAAGATCGGTTTTTGACATTTGAGTATGGGGATTCTATTCCTGCTCGAATGGCTGTGGATTTGTCATTCTTTTTTTTATGAACACCTTTTAAAATTATTTTGTGCTGTCTACTTTGAATCTTAAAATAAGCATTATATGAATTTTTAAGCACAATATAAATGAGTAAATGGATCTGGATGGGTACTCGGTCACTCCAGTGCTTCCATATTTAAAACAGATATCTGAATACACCTCTGTTTTTGCAAAGTAGTATAGACTGTTATAAATGCATGAAAAAATGTAAAGAACACTAAATAAAAAATAAAAACTGCCAAATCTCTCTCTCTCTCTCTCTCTCTCTCTCTCTCTCTCTCTCTCTCTCTCTCTCTCTCTCTCTGTCTCTCTCTGTGTGTGTGTGTGTGTGTGTGTGTGTGTGTGTTTATTTTGTTTTGGATGCCTGTCAGGTTTTGCTTTGCTGCCATGTATCCAGCACTCTGGGTAAAACTCACTGTTGCAAAGAAGAAATAGCATTTCTGATCTAGATGAGATATTTATCTGCAGTGCCTATGAACTGGCAATTCCCTTGGTGACAACAAATATATCATCACTTTTCTCCTGTAAGGCCTGTAGCTATTTATTTTTTTTTGATACAAACAACTTTAAATACATCCTTTCATATGTTAGTAATATACTTCCCCAGGTTTATCATAAAATCAAAAGTGGAGAGAGCATTTTTCATCCGGAAGATTAACGTCTACAATAAATTCACAGGCTAAGATGAAAATGTAAAAAGAATGGGGAGAGAAAAGCCCTCTTTCATCAATTTCCTGTGCTAATGCGATACCTTTTGTTCAGCCAGATTATAAAATTATCCAGGTGTTTGTATTTGAAGGGATATCCTTTTTCACTGGAACGATATTCCCCACCCAAAGCAGTGGTAGTAGACTCATCTCTATCTATGTTTAACTTCATGTCCTGTTTGGAATTCTGGTTATTACGGGAATCCCAAGAACATGAACCAAAGTCAAATAGCAGCAATGGAGACATAAAAATTATCGTTGATTAAAGAGGCAAATCTGACATACAAAAAGAGAGGAGAAAAACATTGTTGCAATGTAAACCCAAGATTTTGATGCTGGATAGTAAGGCTGCAGTGCCCTTGGCAGATGTGGTGGTATCTGCCTATTTATTTATTTATTTATTTATTTATTTATTTATTTATTTATTTATTTATTATTAAAAATACCCCACCTTTCTCCTTAAAAAGGACCCAAGAGAACTTGTGTCATTAAGATACAATCAACATTTAAAGCAAGAAATATTAAATATACAAATTCTTTTTTAAAATTAAAGTAAATAAAAGCAACATGAAAAAGTATATAAAAGCCATCTTTTTTAAAAAAAACACTCAGGCAGCTAGTCACTGAGGGAAAGTTTACCTGAAGAGAATAGTCTTTGCTTGTTTGTGGAAGGATAGCAAAGATGGGCCCAGCCTAGCTTCTTGTGGGAAGTAATATAGGTATTACAGCAACGTGCCAGTGTTTTCTTCTATTACAAAAGAAAAAGTTCATTTATATGATGGGACTTCCTTTTGCTCTTCTTCATTCTGTGTACCCCCAAATCTGCTTTAAAGGCCTTTGAAACCTTTGGTACTGCACAAATGGCTAGAGAAGAGACAGGCCAAGAGACAAACTGGGTACAATCACTATCTGCCTATCTGTTGGTTGTACAATTGATTCAGCCAAATTCCAGACGGAATTTGCCTATAAGAAGCCAAATCTAGGTTGAAGAAGATGGGCCCAGCTTGGTTTTGGGGCAAAGCAGCATCGTCCAGAGCAATCTGATCCAAGAATTTGGACATCAAAAATGTAGGAACATCCAGATAGTATGTCTCTAATATGACCATCCAAGGAAAGCCACAAAGTACTGTGAAGAACAGGAAGGAGGGTGGAGATTTGATAATCATCAACCCTGACCAACAATACGAGGCAAGAATCTCTGCATTTGTGGGAAAGGGTTGTACCTGTACTCAGTCACTGAAGTTACACGTTCAATCGTCTCATGTGGCTTTTTCAGATTTTCAGGAGCTTCGTAATTGATTTCAGCTGAAGACTAGTACACCCCCTTTCATGATGCTTCCAGGCAAAACAGGAAGGATGAAGGAGGTTGGGAAAAAACTTCCCCTTCTCTGGTTCTCGCTCCATAGTTTCTAGGCTTGTCTAAAGTAAAATCCAAGTACTACATTATTTTCTTGCCGTTATGTACCTCAATGTGTTGTGTTCATTGCTGTTAGTAAATATTATTAATTTCATTGGTTTTCTTCATAGAAGAGAGAGCGAGAGACTAAACAATGTTCTCTGCAGACCAATTAGTTACTTATTACTTTAGCAAACCATTTAGTCAATAAATACACCTGGGGCACAAGCAAAGTCCGCTTGGCACAACAACAAATACTGAAGAAAACAGCAGAACTAGTGGATATTTTGTAATTTAGAACTGACATCGTACATTGTTCAAATTTCATTATAAACAGATGCTTGATGTTAGGTGCCAACACAGATGCTACTTATTTGCAAGCATATGGAAAAAAAAAGCATATGAAAAAGCATATGAAAAAAAATGGAATCAACAAGCAGACTGGTCCTCACGCAGGAAATCGAAGCCTCCTCTAAAATTTTAAGGATCCAAAACCTCACTGTTGATAAAGATGAAAACCTCTACACTACAGTTGGAGAAAGCCTGGCAACTTTACTTGAGGCACCCGTTGAAGAATTCCTACGTGAGGTAGACGTGATCTACCGTCAACCTACAGCTTATACCAGAAGAAATAAACTACCTCCGGAGGTAATAGTCAAACTAGTCAGAAGATACACCTGAGATTGTATCCTCAAGGTTATCCGAGACAAAGAGGTGGAAATTAATAAATCCAAAGTGGCAATATTGAAAGACGTCCCCTGGGATGTCCGTCAACTGCGAAAAGAATATTCATTTCTTACTAAACTTTTGCTCAAGCATGACATAAGATACAAGTGGCTCTACCCTCAAGGTCTCTCTTTCCAATGGGAAGGGAAATTACAGAAAATTGAATCCCACCAGAAAGCTAGAAATTTTGCAAAAAAAAACGCACGGAAGTTGGGCTACTCTCCCTCCTCCTCTTCACCGTCTTCCTCCGAAGGTGAGGATACAACTGATACTCAAACCACCACCAAAGATGACAGCCGAGAAAATCAGACCTCCAAACAAGAGATCTCAAAGCAGGATCAAGATTCTCATGGCGCAGTGGGAGGTGCCAGGCCGAAACACTATCTCAGGCCAAAATCAGGGAAAAAGAAATATCGTTGGAAGTAAAATAAGATGGCCCAGAAAATTCTAACATGGAATATCAATGGATTGAACACCCCACAGAAGCGTCGGAAGACCTTTAATCTCCTCCAAAAACAACAGTGTTCAATCATCTGTTTACAGGAAACCCACATTTTGAGAAAGCATGAACAATATTTAATCCAAAATAAATTGGGGAATTTATTTTCCACATCAAACAAAGTAAAGAAGCAAAATGGGGTGGCACTATATATTAAACCAGAGCTCTTCCCAACCCTTCTGGAAAAAGACGAAGCAGGCAGATGGATCCTTGTCCAGGCAAATATCCAATCTAAAGAAACAATTATTGTTGGTATATACGCCCCCAATGATAACCATGGAAGACAAATCTTTTTCGAAAAATTGGCCAAGAAACTGTTGCAATACGAAAACCATCAGTTAATAATATTGGGAGATTTCAATGCTGTACATACCCCATCTGTAGATAGGAAAACATCCAAAAGGGGAAAATCCAGGATTTCATCTTCCACACTGCCTAAATCATTTCTGGACATGTCCAACATTTTAGAACCTCAAGATATTTGGAGAAGGAAAAATCCACTAAAAGATGGTTTCACCTTCCATTCAAGACAATATGCCTCTTTCTCCCGTATAGATATGTGCTGGGCTACATCCGATCTTCTGCTAAATACAAGGGATATAGAAACTTTGCCCCGAACAATATCTGATCACAATGCCATTTTATGGACACTGAAATCTTCGGGTAAGCCCAGACACTGGAAAATCAACTCAGCCCTGTGGACGGATAAAGAATTTATCTTAGAGGCAGCCAAAGACTTGAACCTATATTTTGAAATGAACCTGAACAAGGGTACACCACTGAGAACTGTGTGGGATGCCTCAAAGCCTTATTTTAGAGGTTTTGTCATTCAATATATGGCAAGAAAGAATAAAGAGAGGAAAAAGCAATTTGAATCAATTCTTAATACGATGAAAAAGCTTGAAACGGATCTAACCCACGATCCCCGCAATGAGCAGCTGGACAAAGACTTGGCTTCTTGTAGGCATGAACTAAATCTGATTTTGACTGCTGATATAGCTCACAAAATCAAGTTGGCCAAACTGAATTTTGTGGAAAATGCAAACAAACCAGGCAGATGGTTAGCCTACAGGTTAAAAAAGGTACAATCTAAAAAACTCATATCATCGCTCAAAGATAAAAATGGGGAAAATCAGACAGCGCAGTTACAAATCCAAAAAATTATAGAGGCATACTACCAGAACTTATTTAAGCCAGAGACGATCGACCAAGATGCCATCTTTCATTATCTCGAACAAGCCAATTTCCCAAAACTTACTGAAGAACAGAGAGCCCAGACGAACGCTCCTATTACAATGATGGAAATAACAGAAGCTATCAATCACCAAAAAATGAACAGGGCTCCTGGGCCCGACTCAATACCGGCTCAATTTTACAAAAAATTCTCGGAGATAGTCTCTGGAAATATGAAAAATCTTTTTACATCCATTTTAGAAGGCGAAGACATACCAGATTCCTGGAAATCATCACATACGACACTGATTCCCAAAGAAGGGAAACCAAAAGACTCGATACAGAACTACAGGCCAATTGCCCTTCTAAATGTGGATTATAAAATCTTTGCAACCATTTTGGCTAATAGATGGCGGACGATTCTACCCCCTTTGATATCGCATGATCAGTCTGGCTTTCTTCCGAAAAGGCATCTTCAATCCAACATCAGAACTTTCCTCAATGTGTTAGAATATTACGAATCCCACTCTGAGAAGCAAGTAGCTTTCGCTTTCATCGATGCTGAGAAAGCTTTTGATAATGTATCCTGGTCTCTACTTAAAACTCAGTTAGACTATCTACAATGTGGCCATAGAATGCTGCGAGCAATCGAACAAATCTATTCCACCCAAAACACCAGGATTATAGTCAATGGCCACCTTACAGACACAGTCAATATATATAAAGGTACCAGGCAAGGATGCCCCCTCTCTCCTCTCTTGTTTATATTAACTCTGGAGGTACTCCTACATGTTATAAGGAAAACCCCTGGTATTCAAGGCTTACAGAGCAAAGGAGAAGTTTATAAGGTACAAGCTTTTGCAGATGATTTGTTGGTAATTATGGAGAACCCCCAGACCTCCTCTTTAGAACTCTTGAAGTCTTTGGAGGCATACTCTAAAATCTCTGGATTAAAGGTAAACAAAGAAAAAACATTGTTGCTCACCAAAAATATGACCTCACCTATGGTTGAAAAACTGGTAAATCAATCGGGTTTTCAACATGTCAGTAAGGTAAAATATCTGGGTATTACTGTATCTAATCGTTGTAACTCTTTACTTAAAGATAACTATGTAAATGTTATAAAAACAATCAAAGCTGACCTCGAAACTTGGTCAAGACTCCAATTATCCTTAATGGGCAGAATTGCTGCAGTTAAAATGAATGTTTTACCTAAACTGCTTTTCCTATTTCAATCCTTGCCTATATTACCTAATTTTAAGATCATTACAGATCTGGAAAAAAGTATACGTATATTCATATGACAAAAGAAAAAAGCAAGGATTAAAAATCTCTATCTACAGGATAGAACCAAAACTGGTGGCTTTGCCCTTCCTAATTTAGTATTATACTACAAGGCTGCTGCCATGACCTGGATTAAAGACTGGATTCTGATGACAAACAAAAGAATTTTGCAGCTTGAGAGTTATGGCCTAGACAAGGGCTGGCATTATTACATGTGGTACAAGGGCAACATACCTACTCTCTTCAAAAAACACTGGATAAGGAACGCCCTAGTTAGAATATGGTTATTGATTAAAAAACAATTCTACCCTAAAGCACCACTGTGGCTATCTCCGCTGGGAGCGACTTATAGCTCCCATATAAGTGAAACTCCAAAAGTTATAACTTATGGACACCTTCTGAATGTTGACCTCTCATTGAAACCATTAGGGAAATTAGTATCAGAAGGTTACAATTTAGACTGGTGGAAGTATCAACAAATATATTCACACTTCAAAGACCTCACCAAAGAGGGGGGATTCACGACTACTGATACTCCACTTGATAAAATACTTTCTTCTGGCGATGCTAAGCTGCTTAGTAAATTTTACACCATATTGTTAAATGAAAAAATGATTGATACACTGGTCAAAGACACTATGATAAGATGGGCAGAAAACTTTGGTTATCCTATTCATCTAAACAAATGGGACTCTCTGTGGAATACAGTTAAAATCTTTAAATCTATTTCTTTTAAGGAAAACTGTTATAAGATGTTCTATAGATGGCATCTTGCACCACACCGATTATCTAAGATGTATAATTGCTCACACAAATGTTGGAAATGTAAACATGACTGTGGTACTTTTTACCATATGTGGTGGACATGCAAAGAGGCAAAGGCATATTGGAAAATGGTAAAACTATTTTTAGAAAGATGTCTGAAAATTAAGATAGAGCTTAGACCAGAACTTTTCTTATTAAATATAGTAAATATAAATATTTCATATGATCAGAGATATGTACTTCACCATGTAATTGTTGCTGCAAGGATATTGTATGCGAAATTCTGGAAACAACCAAACGTGCCAACAGAGAAGAATATCCACGAAAAGATAAGAGAATGTATCGAAATCGATAGACTCTCCGGCTATTTAAAGGGAGACTATGATGAGATCTCTCGGAAAAGATGGCAAGAAGTAACAAACTTATTAGTACTGTGATAATATTTGGCAATTTATCAATATGTTATATTACTTTTCTTTTACTTTGCTTGACATATTCAATGTAAATTTTAAATTCTATCCCTCCCCTTTTTTCCTTTTCCCTTTTCCCCCCCTCAAAAACCCAATAAAATTATAAATTAAAAAAAAAAGCATATGAAAAAAAAACCATACTTTTTCAAAAGGTTCTTAGTGGTGTATGTACAGTACTAAAGCATCATGGATTCTTTCACTTCATAACTCTATCAAAGCGAGGAAATATTTATTTCTTATGCCTAATTAATTAAAACTTTCAACAACAATTTAAAGCAATGCATTATTTTAATTCTTAAATGACAGTGACATTGGGAAATTATTTAGGTTTCTCATTACTTTAATTCATCACTAGCCATTTAATTACCTTAAATGATTTTTGTGTTACCTATTTACATAATGTCGTAGCAAACTAAGATGAATGAATTTAAATTTTTGACTACTTCACATCAGTGAAGGAGTGCTAATAATTTCCAAACTCTGATTCTGTTCTTGATATTTAATGAGATATTTTATCAGAGTGGAATAGAGAAGAAATTCCCGTTAACTAAGAATTTTAAAGGAATTAATCCACCATAAATCATAAGCAGGGAGAAAATTCAGGTGGGATTCAGAACCCAAGAAACACAACAAAAGCAAGTCTGAAGCCCAGTGCAGTCATGCCTTCAAAGCATATGGAGCTCATGGTCCCTCCCCACTCTCACAGAAACATTGTTTGAAGAGAGGGAGGCTGTTGTACATATGTAGCCTTTCTGCACAAGTCACCCCAACCTCAAAAATTGCATTTTGGTGGAGCAGCTACCTGGGTTCAGCAGTCTCCCTTTTCAAACAGCCATGTTTCCATTATTAAAGAAATGACAGACAGGATTGAATTGGGGCACTCCCCTAACTTGTGTCGGCTCCACCTGCTTTCAAACACAACTTTTCATACACCTAACTATAAACTTAAAAAATATATATTCACCTTGACTTTAGAATTTAATGTGTTGACAGAGTGAATTAGGTACAATAATGGGCTGCAAGTTTTTTTTCCATCCTAAAAATTATCTGTTTTCAGTCTCAAACAATACATAATACATTTTTGGGTAGTACTGTAGATTCTCCAGTATCACAAGCAAATTTGGAATTTATTGTTTGACATTGGTTATCTAATGTTATCCTTCCAGGACTTGCAAATTTAATTATTTCTTGTCATCTTTGCTCTTTAAAAAGAAGAGGACACCCAATGGAAACTTAATACTACTCTACTTAAGGATAAAAAGTTGGTTACACAACTTAAAGAAGAAATGAGTTTTTAGTTTAAAGAAAGTATATTTCCTGAGACGCCGATGTGTATTGTGTGGAATGCAGCCAAGGCAATTGCATGGGGGATATTAATTAGGTTGGCAGCAAAGAAGAAGAGAGAAAGGGAGAAAGAGGAAAAAGAAGTAGAAAAGGCAATACAATAATTTGAGAAAGAAGTAAAAAAAGAACCCAAAAGAGGAGATAAGAGTAAGGCTTAAAATGAAGCAACATCATTTAAATACCCTCTGGACAGATGAAATGGCCAAAAAAAATCCATGAAGTTTGCTAGTGTAATTTTTTTTTGAAAATGCAAATAAACCAGGGAATTGGTAAGCCTAGAGACTGAGAAAAGAAAATGAGAGGACATATATACAAGTGCTAATGGATAAAGAAAGGAAAGGAAGATATGAATATGGGAAGATGAAAAATGTTGTTAAACAGTATTACCAAAACCAATACCTAAGAACAGAGTTCCCAAAAGAAAAACATGAAGCATATCTGAGAGAAAACAGTAAATTAAAACTAAGATAATCAAAGAGCAACCCTGGAAGAACCTATAGCTTATAATGAGATTGTGGAAGTGATAAGAAGGCAGAAGAATGTCAAAGCACCAGGTCCGGACGGTTTATCGATTGAATTCCACAAGGAATTAGGAGACATAATAACTTTACTATACAAAAAATTAATAGAAGTTATATTGGAAAAGAAGGGAATCCTAGCAACATGGACTCAAGCAATAATAGCTTTAATTCACAAAGAGAAAACTGATCGCAAGCGAATTAAAAATTATAGACTAGGGATGGGCACGAAACGAAAAACAAAATGCTGATTCATCGGTTTGTTAAGTAACAAAATGAAATGAAATGAAATGAACTGGCAGTTTTCTCATTTAAAACACACTGATTCATTTCTCTGTAAAATGGCTCCCCTGGGTCCTAGAGGCACCAAATTTGGTGTGAACCATCCTTGGGCTCTCCGACTGAAGGCCTCTAAATTGAATATATATTGTTTGCTTCCTCAAACAATTTTTGGAAACCCCTTGAAATTTAGAAAGTTTTGGGTTTCAGGGAATGGGGTTATTAAGCTCCAAAGGAGGCACGGGGGTACTTAATGGAAAGAGTGTATCTGGTGCACTTTACCAATTATAGGGTTAATTTACAGTTTTCCCTCAGCATGCCAATACACACTCCTTCAATTAAGTACCTCTCACAGGCCCTTTGGAGCTTAATAACTCAGTTCTCTGAAACTCAAAATTTTCCAAATTTCAAGAGGTTACAGTAGAAATGGGCACTAAATGCCAAAATGGTGTTTTGTTTCATTATTTGTTTCCCCCACCCCATTTCATTTCATTAATTATGAAATGGATTTTTTTAAAAAAATTCATTTTGTAATTCATTTTATTTTGTTTTTTTTAATTTAACTTTTTTCTTTTTCTTTTTTATTTATATTATTCTTTTTAGCATGGTTGGGCTTTTTATTTTTATTTTTTATTTTTATTACTTAAAAAGTCCCCGATGCCAGGGCTTTTTTTTTAACAGCTGAAAGGCGCTGGCTTGGGGCCAGCCATTCTTTACAAATTTTTTAATTTTTTAATTTTTTTCTTGCATGCTGGCTGGTTGTGTCCCCCCCCTCTCTCTCTTCTTTTACTGGCACTGACCATGCGGCTCCCGGGCCGGGTCAGCACATTTTTTTAATTTTAAATTTAATTTTTAATTTTTTAAATTATTTTTTAATCATACCGATCGCAGGCTGGTTTGACATCCCATGGGTCAGGTTGGCAGCGCATGGGTTGGATCAGTGGCCTGTGGGCCAAGTTAAGTTTTTTTGGGTTTTTTGTTTGTTTTTGAAATCACACCAACCTTGCACCCAGCCGGGTCAGCATGTTTTTTTTTAATTGTTTGTTTTTTCCCCTCACGTACCAGCTGTGTTGGTGTTTTCTTTTCTTTTCTTTTTTTCTTTTCTTTTACTCATGCCAATCATGTGGCTCCCGGGCCGGGTCGTGATGTGAACTCAGTCATATACAGATATTTCAATCTGTTTTCTGTATTTCAATCTGTATCTATATTCTGACATCTCGTTCACCTTACAGTTTTTATAATGCGTTGCCACCACTGAAATTGGTAATGGCTAGAAATGATTTATTGATTTATTTATTTATTTATTCATTCATTCATTCATTTACTGCATTTATATTTACTTTTTTCATTGTATGGTATGGTACACTGTCATGGAAACTGACGGAAAAACAGTTGTTTATAAATATGGAATGGTTTCTTTTTCCTTTGAAACTGTGCCACTGATTGAACAAAGACAATGAAAGATAATATTTCTATATTCTGCTTTTAAATTTTTTTAGCAGCATCTTGAATCTTGGCAGATGTATTTGCAATATGGATGTCTGTAAAGCTACACCTGCCAACATTTTTCCATCTATGTCATTATTAAATATAAAAGTGAGCTTTTCTTCACAGCTTCAAATTACAGGAGGTACAGAACAGAGAAGTAATTTGGCATTTAGTATCTCATGAAACCCTGAGTGATTAAGGCAAAGCACAATCATTGGCCTGACAGTGTGTGTAATAATTGGGGGGAAGGGAAAGCTACAATTATTTTATTCTTATACAAGAAATTTGACATAGTTGAGCAGAGACTGAATGTCACCACTTTGAAATGAAAGGTTAGGCTATATTAGTTAACAAAATTGCTGCCTCAAGACAACGAAGGTAGCAGATGTGCCATCACATGACCTGATGACCTTTACCACTTAAAGGTCAAAAATCTGTGCCTCCGCACAAAAGGGTGTCATTTGCGAATCGAGTTTTGTGTATATTTGTCATGTTGTTCAATCAGGAAGATATGACAACAAATAGCTGGTCAAAGTCTGCCAGGGTCAACCTAAGTATGATAGACTGCTCCAGGTCACTTTAATGGCTCCCGATCTCAGCATGCATCGTCACAAACTGTTTCACTGTTTTGCTTTTGACAACTACTTCTTCACTAATCGCTTCTCTGACCTTATTGTTAACCAACCACTTTTAATTTGAAAATTGTTCTGTGGAATCAGATCTGTATGGCAGTGTAGCAGCTGTCTAATAGCTATGGAGGAACATTTATAAAATCAATATTTAAGGTTATGTCGGATTTTCCATTTGCTGTCAGGTGGGAAAAGAATTAAGAACAGCCAGAACACAATTTTCCAGCATCACTGTTTTCAAAAAAGCGTTTTCACTTATTTTTCCCGTGCAGCCTCAGAGAACTAAGTAAATTCAAGGTGCACAGACAACTTCATATAGATTATTTTGACCATGTGCTAAAAGACTACCCCCAATGCAAGCTTTCACATTTTAAAACATTCTATTCACACAAATTACATAAAGAATTAACAAAATAAACAAAGAAACAAAAAACAGTGCTCCTTCACCCTGAGGACCAATATATCTTACTTAAACTCCCTCCCCCCCCCCGGCACTTATACTTGACCTTCTATCTATCCCCATATCCCTTCCTAAAATGCACAGAATCTTGGTTTGGCATTTTCTCCTCTCTTTTTACCCAGTACAGTGTTTATAAATACACCCCATCTCTCATTAAATCTATTCATCTTGAACTCTCTTTTTTTAATTTGCCAAGTCATTTTTTCCTTAATTGCAATATTCCAAATTTCTTTATACCATTCATGAAATTGGTAAACCCAGTTTTGCTTTCCATTATCATCTCTTTTTTACATTACTTACATCATAATTTCTCACTATATTTTTCCAACATTCCAACTGAATTGAATTTAACCAATTGAATTTTTCTCCTGCAAATATATTTCTTAATTGTTCACTATTTTAATTTTTTTCACACAATCACAATCACAAGAACCTTTATTGGCATACATTAATATAAAACAGATGCAACAAAATGTAAGATAAGAGGTAGGAAATAAATAAATAGGTTAAAAATGATTAAAATATTAGGTTAATAGCAGGCCTTGGCCCCAGACTATTTACTAATATGTAAAACAGTGGCCAAGTATTCAGCCACTGAGGCTGTTAATTCCGGAAGTTTGTCCTCAAGAAGACGCTTTGTTATACTCTCCGGGGAACCAGAGAAATTAGAAATATAAGGGGTCAGAAGGCGAAGGCGAAGCTTGTGGTGGTAGGGGCAGGAGAGAAGGATATGAGAGGTTGAGTCAGGTTCCAGTAAACATAGTTTACAGAGTCTCTTCTCAAATGGAACGTTGTAGTATCTTCCTGAAAGAACTGCTGAGGGAAGGATGTTCAATCTAGCGAACATAAAAGCACGACGCAGGCAAGGATTAATGAGATGTTTCATATAATTTGCTCCTAGTCCTGGGGTTGGCATCAAACCATAAAAGTGAGGAGAACACGTTGGATTGAGCCCTGATGAAATGGTTTGACACTCTATATCCCAGATTCTTTGATGGATGATTTTGAGGATTTGGGATTCTTTGCAATTGATTAGGGAGTCTAGGTCGATACCAATGCGATGAATTTTGAACTGGATAAATTGATACCATTTTGAGACATAAGGGTCTCTTAATAGTTCATATACAAGGGAGTTGGAGTCAGGGTGAAAATGAATATGTAGCCAAAACTTAATAGTGACTGTCCAAGCAAAAGTTAATTTTTTTCCTTTCCAATCTTCCCATGTATATTTTTTTTCTTTGTAGCATTTCCGTTCCTTTATCCAAGGCATTTCCAAAGTCCAGACCAGAGGCCCCTGCTGAGGCCCTTCCACACGGTGCACCCAGCCCCTGCTTCCTTTTGCTGCTCAGCACACTCTCTGGCCCCCCGCAACCAATGTGGCAGGGTCACTGCAGGGAGGTTTCCCCTGCCCCTGCCTTGGGATCCTCTTGGCTCTTCTGCCCTGCTGCTTGCTGCCGCTTTCCTGCAGAAGGACACTGTTGTGCTGCCTTTTCTGATGACCTTTCCTCTCCTGCGGGTTCAGAACCCCTCACTCCCCAAAGGTCACCCATGGAAGCTCTTGGGAAAGTGGGAATGGGTGGTGGGGAGAGCTCAGAAAGCTTCCCTGTGCAGAGAGGGGGGAACATGGAGACTGGGACTGGCCCTTGGGAATGGGACGAGAGGTCTTTTATTGATATAAGCCTGCTTGGGTCCCTTCTTAAATAAATAAAAATAGATAGATAGATAGATAGATAGATAGATAGATAGATAGATAGATAGATAGATAGATAGATACTGGTTTCCATCCAATAGCATTCAGATTAGTAGGGTAATTTCTATTTGTTCAGCCTTTAAGAGGCCCTTTACACGCTTTGAGGAAATTGATGTGATTTTGCCACATGTTCACCCTTCTGACCAGAGATCATTTCAGGTTTTGAAGAAAGCATTATAATTTCCACAGATGCCTTTGAGGGCAAGACATTGTTTAAACACCTTCCTTTTGAAAATTTATTGCAGTGACTGCCTCTGTCATTTTTGGAAGAAGGCCTCATAAGCAGAAACACGTATCCATAGTTGGTATTTCTTACCTCTAAAATGAGATGTAAGCATTTATTACATGCACATTTTAAATTCCTATCTTCACTTTGTGCTATGCCATGAATTGTCCAGTTAACCACCCAGAGCTCTTTCGGGAAGACAGGCAGTATAAAAATAAATTTTATTTATCTGTTTTATTTATCTGTATATCTTGTAACCCCTCTTTTTTCTTTGTTTCTCAATTGTATATTGTGTAAATTGTTTATTTGTATTTATTTGCATACCTTGTAGCTTTTGTAAGTTTTTTTTACTTCTTTCCCCCTCCCCCTCCTTCGGTCGCCATATCGGCAGGGGCTACAATTCCAGTGGTGTCTGGTCATGGGAGGTACGCTTGGAGCGGGGGGATTAGTCGAGCAAGAAAAACTCGGGTCAGGCAGTTGATGCCTGTCCCCCATTGTGATCCCCTGCTCACCACCATGTACCTGGGTGCAACTCTGCCAGCGCCTCCAGCCTGTCTTGCCTCCTGGTTAATGCCAGGTCAGTTCAAAATAAGATTCCCATCATCTATGATGTTATCGTGGATGAGCGAGCTGACCTGGCTTGTATCACTGAGACCTGGGTGGGCACAGAGGAAGGGGCTTCCCTCTCCCTGCTGTCCCCCCCCCCCAGGTTTCAGGTCCAGTGGGCCAGCAGGTTGGAGGGTCGGGGTGTGGGGCGGCCATTGTCTACAGGGAATCTCTTTATATTAGCAGATCTGCGGCATTGGTGTGTCCCGGGGTTGAATGCCTTCATCTATCGGTGGGTCAGCGAGATAAGTTCAGTATTGTGCTGGTGTACCGTGCTCCCCGCAACCCAGCACAATCCTTTCCAGAGCTCTCGGAGTTCGTCTTGGCTACCCTGTTGAGATCCCCCTGCCTATTGGTGGTTGGGAACTTCAACATGTATGCCGAGGAGGAACTCTCTGGAGCTGCTCAAGAATTCATGGAATCCATGACTTCCATGAATCTATCTCAGCATGTTGTTTGCCCCACCCATAGAGCAGGCCATACCCTGGACCTGGTTTTTACCTCCATGTCGTCAGACTCTTTTCTGAGGGTTGGGGGTATTTTACCCCTATCCATGTCATGGTCGGATCACCATCTGCTAAAATTTTTCCTGTTGATTGCCACCCCGCCCCACGGGGAGCATCGGCCCTTTGTCTGGGCCTGCCCCCATAGGCTCCTGGACCCTGCATGGTTCATGGAGGCCTTCAGGGAGCTTTCTGGTGGTCTGGCAGATGATCCGATTGATGCCCTGGTGGATAGGTGGTATGAGGGTGCCACCAGGGCAGTAGACCAGATTGCCCCAAGAGCTTCTTTCCCTGTGGAGCCCGCTCCTCACCGTGGTACACGACTGAGTTGCGGGCGATGAAACAAGAACACAGGAAGCTTGAGGACATTTGGAGGACGGATCAGATGGCAGTGAGTAGGGCTGCATTTCAGCAGCTGACCAGCTGCTATGTTCACGTGATCAGGGACACTAGAACAGCTTATGTCTCCCTGAGAATTGGTGAGGTCTCGAACCACCAGGTGGAGTTGTTCTGGGTGGTTTGAGACCTCTCCAATCCTGGTCAGCTGGGGCCTCCTCCTAGTGAGTTCACTAGTGAGCAATTTGTAGCCTATTTTAGATCAAAAATTGAGGACATCTGCTCCGATCTGCCCCCCCCCCCGGTTGCGCTAGTTCATCCTCTGACATCCCTGGGGCCTCACCTCCTCGATCTTCCTGCTTGGTTGAGTTTGGGCCTGTGCTCCCAGTGGAGGCCTCCAGGGTTATGGCTTATTGCCGGATGGCGGCTTCCCCTTTTGACCCTTGCCCAGCCTGGCTTATTAAATCTGCCGGAGGGAACATGCCAGAGTGGGTTTCCGCTATTCCCACAGCCTCCTTCAGGGACGGAATTTTTCCTTCCCATTTGAAGGAGACCGTGGTGAAGCCCACATTGAAAAAGCCTGGCTTGGCATCGGATGAGTTGTCCAGCTATCGTCCGATTGCCATTGTTCCCTTCCTGGGCAAGGTTGTTGAGAGGGTGGCCGCCGTCCGGCTTCAGTCGTACCTGGAGGAAAATCATATCCTGGATCCCTTCCAGTCCAGGTTCAGGCTGCTTCGGAGGACTGAGACTGCCCTGGTCGCTCTGCAGGATGACCTCCTCAGGGAGGCCAACAGGGGGGTTCCTCCCTCTTGGTCCTCCTTTGTCTGTCAGCGGCCTTTGATACCGTTGACCATGGTAACCTGCTGGACCGGCTTGCTGAGGCTGGAATTGGGGTCTCTGGTCTCTGCTGGCTCCGTTCCTTTCTCGGCAGCCGGTCTCAGTGGGTTCAGCTGGGGGATGATTTGTCGGCTCCTTGGACACTCCCTTGTGGGGTGCCCCAGGGGTTGGCAATCTCACCCATGCTGTTCAATGTTTATATGAGGCCACTGGCGGAAGTCATCAGGAGATTTGGAGTTCGCTGCCATCAGTACGCTGATGACACGCAGCTCTATCTCTCCTTTTCTTCCTCTGCAGAGGAGGCAATACGCTCCCTCGACCTGTGCCTGGAGGTGGTCTTGGAATGGACCAGGATTAACTGGCTCAAGCTGAACCCAGAGAAGATGGAGGTTCTGTTCTTCGGGGTGCCCTCATCCAGTCAGAACCCTCCGTATATTTTGTACAAGGCATTGACTTCCTTGGTTCTTTTTTTTTCCGGTGGGGAGGGCAACATGTCAGTGGTCATGCTGGGGGCAAGCAAAGATTGGGTTTTGAGCACATGAATTAAAAACACCCCCGTGAAACATTAATTTGTATTCAGCCTAAGATTTGTCTGAGTAAACCCATTGCTTTTTTAAACAGCATTTCACATGCCTGGAATAGCCATAAATTAACCCTGATACAGATGAGATTCAAGTTTTGCATAAATATGAATACAAAAGCTTATAATTATTTGATTTATATATTCATTCAAATATGGACAAGGTTATTCTTTCATATAAAAATCTGTGACTTTAAGAGGCATGCAGATTAAGTGTACATTTTCTGTATTTTTGTTGGTATTATTATTTTTTATCTAAATAGTACCTATCAATTAGGAAATAAAACTACAAACTGTGATTGCATGCCCCTTTAATTGAGGTTCAGCCACAGATACTAGCACTGCAGAAGTATTTTGTGGTGAGGTTTGTATAAATCATAAAGTGACAGACAAAATCAGCTCATTAATCCATCCTGACAGGTTAATTTCGTTCCATTTCTAACTTGTCACTTCAAAACATGGGGCAAATAATCAAAAACCTTTAAATCAAACACACAAAATCAAGACTAAGTGAATATGTTTCATGCAAGCCAATAAGCTGATTCATTTTTCAAAGCCTAATAAGAAAGCTTGTTGAACTGTAAAAATATATGCCTGTTGGGTCTCACAGGGCAAGCAAGATGTTGACATAGCAAATTGACTTTGGGGTAAATGCATTCTTGATGCGATGTGGCAAAAATGCATGCAACGTGTGTGTGGCTTGGGGTGGGGAGTGGGGAAGGTTACAGTCCATATATCCTACACACTCAAAATAGGGCTATGGCTAAAAGGAAGTTCTTCATTTTTAGTAAATTTAAATTGAATGCTATGGAATTCAGGATGCAGCGAGGTTGCGTTAAAGATGGAAAATGAGTTTTTGCCCTCACTTCTAATTCAAGCACAAGCCAACCAAAGTTAAACACAATGACTGCGGTTCTTTTTTTCTTTTTTCCTTTATTAAAAAAAGAAAGAAATTACCGTACTATAAACCAAAAGCAACAACAACAAAACCCCCACAAGCAATGCTCCCTTCACCCTTGGGACCAATATAACTTACTCAACCCCCCCTTACTTATATATAATATTCTTTCCATTGTTTAACTACCCCTGGGTCCCTTTCAAAAATACATGCAGCAAAATCTTGATCTGGCATTCTCCTTTTCCCTTTAACCCATACAACATTTATAAATTCATTCCATATCTCATTAAATCTGTTAATTTTCAACTCGCCTTTTTAAAACTTTATTTCACAAGTCAACTTCACATTAATTGCAGTATTCCAAATTTCATCATACCATTCATACAGTCATAAAACCCAGTTTTGCTTCTAGTTTTTGTTTTGTTTTGTTTGCAATAAGCAGTCATGCTACGGTTAACATATTCATTGCCATCTTTGCTTCATTGATATCCACATTTTCTATTAAAAGTAATAATGCGATTTTTGGTGATGTTTCAATATTAACTTTCCTTATTTCTCTAATCTCCTAAAAAAAAAAACCTCATTCCATACCTTTTGTACTACTTCGCAGTCCCACCATAAATTCATGGTACGATGACGGCAGTTCTGTGAATGAGGAGTCCCGGTGATGGTGTCTCCATTCTCAGAATCTTTAGTCTAACTATGCCAATGTTTCTTTGTCTCCTTTTCATTGGCAAGGATGAAGAGTTGCCATTTCCTCCCATCATCATGCAAGATGGTAAGCTATTTTCGTATGCCATTAACTCTGTAGTATTGTGTAAATGGCATAACTTGTGCAAACTGAACAAACTAGGGATAGCTCCTGCTCTCTTTCATGGACTTTCTCCCTTTCTGGTGGAGGCAGACTGCCCATTCTTTCAATAAAGTACACGAAATATGTTAGATACATGAAGTGCTACAGGTAGCAATTGTCATAATAGGCAGTAGTTATATTTAGTTACTAGGGGGCACTTGTGCAGGTATGGGTAAGTTTGGTTGAAAAATGTACATTGACTGGGGCCAATTTTTTTTAAAGCCCCTTGGTTGGCAGAAGGTGAATAAAAACAGATGGATCTTACTGGTTTCCAGACTGTAGTGGGTGTGGAATTCCAGCTCATATTGTTGATGTCCTTGTAAACACTCTGATCACCCATTGATACACAAAGGTGACCCAACATGTAGGCATAATCGCCTTTAAACACCCTCTTTGTTGAAAAGCCTGGTTTTCTCCATGGTTTGCAGAGAAGTTAAGGGTAATGAAGCAAATGCAAAGAAGACTAGAGAGAAAGAATTCAACCTAGTGGGTATGAGGGAAACATCCAAAAGAATATCAAAATAAATACAAGGCAACCAAAAGAAGCTATAGTAGCCAAGTAATTGAGGCAGTTTCCAGCCATCAAGTGGAACTCTTCCATGTACCGTATTTATTGGCTTATAACACGCACAGGCGTATAACACGCACCTTCATTTTAAGAGGGAAATTTCAGGAAAAAATTTAAATTTCAAATAAAGAACTTTGAAGCAAAATAAGGTAGCTCAGAACTTTTTTTTATTAATGTCTCATTCTTTTCACCGGACAGACTACATTTCCTTCAATCGTTTAACCGGGAGGTTTCCTGAGGATACTGCACAAATATTGTATATTTTCCCCCCGACTCTCCACCCCACCCCACCCCACCCCTCCCTTCCTTCCCCTCCCCACCCAACCCAACCCAACCCACATCTACCTGCGATGCATCTGATTTTTTAAACTCGTTTTTTAACACCTCCTCCACCTCGCCGCCGAGTCCTCCTCGCGGATTCCTTTGTGCCTTTGAAGGCAACCCCGTGGCGGGTGCCTCTCCCATGAAAAAAAAATGGAAGGAAGGGGCCTCTAAAAGTACAGCTAGGCGACAGGTGGCAAGCAACTGGCCCCGGTGCCTCCCGTGCCTCCGGTCCCATGCCTGCCTGCCTGCCTGCCTGCCTGCCTGCCCGCGCCCTGGGCCGACGCCCAAGAGGCTCCCACCCCGGCTGCCGGGAAAGTTTTCACCCTGTTCGCAAATAGATTGCGGGGCATGCGGAGGGGGGTGCCGTCGGGCGCGCGCGCTGCGTTTTGTAGTTAGCAGAGGTGGGGGGGAGGAAAGGGAAGCGTGGACGCGCCTCCTTCTAAGACCCGCCCCGCCGCCGGAGTTTTGGGCCCCATCACAGGATCGGGAAAGGAGCCGCCGGGGAGCCTCCCCCCACCCACCCCCTCCTCCTCAGGTAGTAGAAGCACGGCCAGGGCCAGGAAGGCGTGCGGGGCTCAAGAGGGAGGGAGGGGGAGAGAGAGGGAGGGAGAGAGACCCCCCCACCCCGACCGGGAAGGGCGGGGGGGGAAGAAAGGGAAAAGGCTGTCCTCGCTTCTGGGTCTGGCGCGGCGGCGGCGGCCGCTCCCTGTGAGAGAGGCCTGCCTTCCCCCCGTTCTCGAGCGGCCCCTGAGGGGGGGAAGCGGGAGTCGCCTCCGCTCCCCGACTGAGGTGGTTAAGGAAGGGAAGGCACCGCTGCCGCCGCCCTTCCTTCCTGCCTGCCTCCCTCAGCGCTTTCCCCCCCTCACCCGCGCCACCTCCAGCACCAGCGCCGCCTCCGCTGCTTGGACTTCCCCCCGGCCCCTCGCCCCACACCGGGAATTGGGGGGGGTTGACTCTGCCTGCCTCCCTCCCTCCCCCCCTAGGTCCCAGACTGCATATCGGGGTATAACACGCATAACATCATTTGCCCCCTATTTTCAGGGGGGGAAAGTGTGTGTTATACGCCAATAAATACGGTTCCTCGCCTCATTTCTTCCAGACAAAAACAATGTCTCCATCCCAATGTTGACAATTGCAACTGGCTGCAGCCCCTGTTAGATCAAAGGTTGAAAGCATCTGTTGAAACCTTGACTCCAGTAGATCTGATGGTGATATCTAATACACCATCTAGTCAGGTTAAATTGGATCAACGTCACCAGATGAACTTGCACATTGAAAAGACCGTGGTGAAGCCCACATTGAAAAAGCCTGGCTTGGCATCGGATGAGTTGTCCAGCTATCGTCCGATTGCCATTGTTCCCTTCCTGGGCAAGGTTGTTGAGAGGGTGGCCGCCGTCCGGCTTCAGTCGTACCTGGAGGAAAATCATATCCTGGATCCCTTCCAGTCCAGGTTCAGGCTGCTTCGGAGGACTGAGACTGCCCTGGTCGCTCTGCAGGATGACCTCCTCAGGGAGGCCAACAGGGGGGTTCCTCCCTCTTGGTCCTCCTTTGTCTGTCAGCGGCCTTTGATACCGTTGACCATGGTAACCTGCTGGACCGGCTTGCTGAGGCTGGAATTGGGGTCTCTGGTCTCTGCTGGCTCCGTTCCTTTCTCGGCAGCCGGTCTCAGTGGGTTCAGCTGGGGGATGATTTGTCGGCTCCTTGGACACTCCCTTGTGGGGTGCCCCAGGGGTTGGCAATCTCACCCATGCTGTTCAATGTTTATATGAGGCCACTGGCGGAGGTCATCAGGAGATTTGGAGTTCGCTGCCATCAGTACGCTGATGACACGCAGCTCTATCTCTCCTTTTCTTCCTCTGCAGAGGAGGCAATACGCTCCCTCGACCTGTGCCTGGAGGTGGTCTTGGAATGGACCAGGATTAACTGGCTCAAGCTGAACCCAGAGAAGATGGAGGTTCTGTTCTTCGGGGTGCCCTCATCCAGTCAGAACCCTCCGTATATTTTGTACAAGGCATTGACTTCCTTGGTTCTTTTTTTTTCCGGTGGGGAGGGCAACATGTCAGTGGTCATGCTAGGGGCAAGCAAAGATTGGGTTTTGAGCACATGAATTAAAAACACCCCCGTGAAACATTAATTTGTATTCAGCCTAAGATTTGTCTGAGTAAACCCATTGCTTTTTAAACAGCATTTCACATGCCTGGAATAGCCATAAATTAACCCTGATACAGATGAGATTCAAGTTTTGCATAAATATGAATACAAAAGCTTATAATTATTTGATTTATATATTCATTCAAATATGGACAAGGTTATTCTTTCATATAAAAATCTGTGACTTTAAGAGGCATGCAGATTAAGTGTACATTTTCTGTATTTTTGTTGGTATTATTATTTTTTATCTAAATATTACCTATCAATTAGGAAATAAAACTACAAACTGTGATTGCATGCCCCTTTAATTGAGGTTCAGCCACAGATACTAGCACTGCAGAAGTATTTTGTGGTGAGGTTTGTATAAATCATAAAGTGACAGACAAAATCAGCTCATTAATCCATCCTGACAGGTTAATTTCGTTCCATTTCTAACTTGTCACTTCAAAACATGGGGCAAATAATCAAAAACCTTTAAATCAAACACACAAAATCAAGACTAAGTGAATATGTTTCATGCAAGCCAATAAGCTGATTCATTTTTCAAAGCCTAATAAGAAAGCTTGTTGAACTGTAAAAATATATGCCTGTTGGGTCTCACAGGGCAAGCAAGATGTTGACATAGCAAATTGACTTTGGGGTAAATGCATTCTTGATGCGATGTGGCAAAAATGCATGCAACGTGTGTGTGGCTTGGGGTGGGGAGTGGGGAAGGTTACAGTCCATATATCCTACACACTCAAAATAGGGCTATGGCTAAAAGGAAGTTCTTCATTTTTAGTAAATTTAAATTGAATGCTATGGAATTCAGGATGCAGCGAGGTTGCGTTAAAGATGGAAAATGAGTTTTTGCCCTCACTTCTAATTCAAGCACAAGCCAACCAAAGTTAAACACAATGACTGCGGTTCTTTTTTCTTTTTTCCTTTATTAAAAAAAGAAAGAAATTACCGTACTATAAACCAAAAGCAACAACAACAAAACCCCCACAAGCAATGCTCCCTTCACCCTTGGGACCAATATAACTTACTCAACCCCCCCTTACTTATATATAATATTCTTTCCATTGTTTAACTACCCCTGGGTCCCTTTCAAAAATACATGCAGCAAAATCTTGATCTGGCATTCTCCTTTTCCCTTTAACCCATACAACATTTATAAATTCATTCCATATCTCATTAAATCTGTTAATTTTCAACTCGCCTTTTTAAAACTTTATTTCACAAGTCAACTTCACATTAATTGCAGTATTCCAAATTTCATCATACCATTCATACAGTCATAAAACCCAGTTTTGCTTCTAGTTTTTGTTTTGTTTTGTTTGCAATAAGCAGTCATGCTACGGTTAACATATTCATTGCCATCTTTGCTTCATTGATATCCACATTTTCTATTAAAAGTAATAATGCGATTTTTGGTGATGTTTCAATATTAACTTTCCTTATTTCTCTAATCTCCTTTAAAAAAAAACTCATTCCATACCTTTTGTACTACTTCGCAGTCCCACCATAAATTCATGGTACGATGACTGCAGTTCTGTGAATGAGGAGTCCCGGTGATGGTGTCTCCATTCTCAGAATCTTTAGTCTAACTATGCCAATGTTTCTTTGTCTCCTTTTCATTGGCAAGGATGAAGAGTTGCCATTTCCTCCCATCATCATGCAAGATGGTAAGCTATTTTCGGATGCCATTAACTCTGTAGTATTGTGTAAATGGCATAACTTGTTCAAACTGAACAAACTAGGGATAGCTCCTGCTCTCTTTCATGGACTTTCTCCCTTTCTGGTGGAGGCAGACTGCCCATTCTTTCAATAAAGTACACGGAATATGTTAGATACATGAAGTGCTACAGGTAGCAATTGTCATAATAGGCAGTAGTTATATTTAGTCACTAGGGGGCACTTGTGCAGGTATGGGTAAGTTTGGTTGAAAAATGTACATTGACTGGGGCCAATTTTTTTAAAGCCCCTTGGTTGGCAGAAGGTGAATAAAAACAGATGGATCTTACTGGTTTCCAGACTGTAGTGGGTGTGGAATTCCAGCTCATATTGTTGATGTCCTTGTAAACACTCTGATCACCCATTGATACACAAAGGTGACCCAACATGTAGGCATAATCGCCTTTAAACACCCTCTTTGTTGAAAAGCCTGGTTTTCTCCATGGTTTGCAGAGAAGTTAAGGGTAATGAAGCAAATGCAAAGAAGACTAGAGAGAAAGAATTCAACCTAGTGGGTATGAGGGAAACATCCAAAAGAATATCAAAATAAATACAAGGCAACCAAAAGAAGCTATAGTAGCCAAGTAATTGAGGCAGTTTCCAGCCATCAAGTGGAACTCTTCCATGTACCGTATTTATTGGCTTATAACACGCACAGGCGTATAACACGCACCTTCATTTTAAGAGGGAAATTTCAGGAAAAAATTTAAATTTCAAATAAAGAACTTTGAAGCAAAATAAGGTAGCTCAGAACTTTTTTTTATTAATGTCTCATTCTTTTCACCGGACAGACTACATTTCCTTCAATCGTTTAACCGGGAGGTTTCCTGAGGATACTGCACAAATATTGTATATTTTCCCCCCGACTCTCCACCCCACCCCACCCCACCCCTCCCTTCCCCTCCCCACCCAACCCAACCCAACCCACATCTACCTGCGATGCATCTGATTTTTTAAACTCGTTTTTTAACACCTCCTCCACCTCGCCGCCGAGTCCTCCTCGCGGATTCCTTTGTGCCTTTGAAGGCAACCCCGTGGCGGGGTGCCTCTCCCACGAAAAAAAAAATGGAAGGAAGGGCCTCTAAAAGTACAGCTAGGCGACAGGTGGCAAGCAACTGGCCCCGGTGCCTCCCGTGCCTCCGGTCCCATGCCTGCCTGCCTGCCTGCCTGCCTGCCTGCCTGCCCGCGCCCTGGGCCGACGCCCAAGAGGCTCCCACCCCGGCTGCCGGGAAAGTTTTCACCCTGTTCGCAAATAGATTGCGGGGCATGCGGAGGGGGGTGCCGTCGGGCGCGCGCGCTGCGTTTTGTAGTTAGCAGAGGTGGGGGGGAGGAAAGGGAAGCGTGGACGCGCCTCCTTCTAAGACCCCGCCCCGCCGCCGGAGTTTTGGGCCCCATCACAGGATCGGGAAAGGAGCCGCCGGGGAGCCTAACCCCCTCCTCCTCAGGTAGTAGAAGCACGGCCAGGGCCAGGAAGGCGTGCGGGGCTCAAGAGGGAGGGAGGGGGAGAGAGAGGGAGGGAGAGAGACCCCCCCACCCCGACCGGGAAGGGCGGGGGGGGAAGAAAGGGAAAAGGCTGTCCTCGCTTCTGGGTCTGGCGCGGCGGCGGCGGCCGCTCCCTGTGAGAGAGGCCTGCCTTCCCCCCGTTCTCGAGCGGCCCCTGAGGGGGGGAAGCGGGAGTCGCCTCCGCTCTCCCCGACTGAGGTGGTTAAGGAAGGGAAGGCGCCGCTGCCGCCGCCCTTCCTTCCTGCCTGCCTCCCTCAGCGCTTTCCCCCCCTCACCCGCGCCACCTCCAGCACCAGCGCCGCCTCCGCTGCTTGGACTTCCCCCCGGCCCCTCGCCCCACACCGGGAATTGGGGGGGGTTGGCTCTGCCTGCCTCCCTCCCTCCCCCCCTAGGTCCCAGACTGCATATCGGGGTATAACACGCATACATCATTTGCCCCCTATTTTCAGGGGGGGAAAGTGTGTGTTATACGCCAATAAATACGGTTCCTCGCCTCATTTCTTCCAGACAAAAACAATGTCTCCATCCCAATGTTGACAATTGCAACTGGCTGCAGCCCCTGTTAGATCAAAGGTTGAAAGCATCTGTTGAAACCTTGACTCCAGTAGATCTGATGGTGATATCTAATACACCATCTAGTCAGGTTAAATTGGATCAACGTCACCAGATGAACTTGCACATTGAAAAGCCCCTACCTTCTCTATAGACTCTTGACTGCCATGGCTCTTAAAATCAGAAAACAAAATGGCTATTCAATGTAACATTTTATATGAAGAAAATCATCACAAGGTCCATTTGAAAGAAATTCAGCTTAGCAATAGGTGATCTCAACAACTGTAAGCCAATTGCCAACATTTCATTCCTGGACAAATTGATCGAAAGGGTGGTGGCTGACTAACAGCAGGTGGTTGTGGAGGAAATTGCTAGTCTAGTCCATCTGTTCTGAAACTTTTTTTAACCACAGCAATGAACACAATATGATATTAGGTCAAGTAAGGGTTGGGGTTGCCTGACAAGCCTTATAAAATATGTGTGAAGAATTGTTACTAGTCTGTGGCCCCCTTCAAATGTGCCAGGTCACCCCAGGCGGCCATGTGACCCATTGAGAATGAATAATCTAGGTCCATTTCATTTGAGGATTAGGCTGCACCAAGGAAATTAAACAGCATTGGACACCTTGCAAGATGATCTCCTGAGGGAGGCAGACAGGGAGAATGTAACTCTGCTAATCCTCCTGGGTCTTTCTTTATCTTTTGATCCTTCTAGGATGGCTATCAATTTGGGGACTAGGAGGCTCTGTTCTTCCATGCTTCCAGCTTTCCCTCAAGGGCTGATCCCAAGTAAAGCTTGGGGAGTCATTGCTTATCATTACCACCTTTGTAACTGGGTCCTGCATGGATCAGCCATCTCCCCAATGCCCTGTAATATCTCTGTGAAGTTTATGTGACAGCGATTAGGAGTTTGTTGCCAAACTGATTACAGGTGAACATATATCTTCGTACATCTTTATTGGCTCCCTGTACATTTTTATGCTGAATTTAAGGTTTTTGTCATAATTAGAGATTGGCACAATTTTTTAAAAAAAATTGTATGAAATTTTTAATCTTGTATTATTGTATTGTATACTTGTATAAGTATATAATCATATTGTATAATTGTTTAATGATTTATATTCATACAAATTGATATCCCCATTTAATACAAATTGATGAATTTTATTGATTTTCTTTAATTCATTGATTTGCTGGCCTATAAAATGGCCCTCAAGGTGCATATAGACACCTACTCTACAATCCTTTCAAGTGTGGTAAAGATTGGACTTCTTATACCTGAGTTATGGAACCCCAAGTACTGGGTTTTCCATAAGCTATCTGCTAAAGAGCACTTTCCTATGAGGGGCATTTTGTGGGTGTATGACTCAAATATCTGAAACCCAAGTAGGAAGGATTGTAGAGGAGACTCAAGGGAAGCTTCCCTGCTGTTCTGGTGTCTCTTGTTGGTTTGGGGAAATTCCTGGAGTGGGTTTTTTTTTGAGGGGGGGATAACTCATATATCTAGAATCCAAACTTTACAAAATCTCCAGGGCTTTCATAGATGAGCCGTGGGAAGCTTCCCTGAAAATGTGGTGTGCTTAGCTGTCTTGGGGGCCATTCTGTATGATTTTAAATTCAAATATGTAAATTGCATATCAAGTTATCAATGTGTCAGAAAAAAACATAAATTTGTTTTTTTTGTGTGTGTGATTCATTGACTTTGATTAATCACAAATCAACATGAATCACCATTTTTCTGATTCATGTCCTTCTCTAGTCATAACCAATAAATCCCTTAAGAGTTTAGAATTGCAATGTTTGGTGGAATATCTGTCATACAAAATAGCTACCCATCCCACATGCTTCTCACTGTCCTTGATGCTAAGAATTGTAAAGTTAATGGAGGCCAAAAAAAGCCAATACTAGAGATGGGCACGACTTAGCGGTATTCCCGTTTCCATTTCCGTTACTCGGTTCCGTTACTCTACGGAAACGGTAACGGGAATTACTCCGCCAGACTTCAAGCTCGAACCGACGAATGAACAATTTTGGTCTGATTTGTTGTGCTTGTTCCTTGCATCGCGCGATCGCGCGATGCCACGCGGCACAGAAAAAAAGTTTTTAAAAGTTAAAAAAACCAGGTTCCCGGCCAAAAAGCAGGCGGAAAAATGCCTGCCGTACCTCAGGGCACCTACCAGAGGGGTTGTTTCTGGAGGTCCCCGGCCTCCCCCCCATCCCCCGTCCTGGGCTGCTCTGGTGGGACTCACCGCAGGCTCGCAGCCAGCAAAATGCCCAGTCTCGCCGACAGCCGCCACAATTAAAGCGCAAGCAAGCGGCACGGACAGCACAGGAAAAAACTTTTAAACTCTCCCCCCACCCATTCCCGGGCCAAAAAAGCAGGCGGAAAAATGCCTGCTTGACTAAGGGTGCAGGGCACCTACCGGAGGGGTGGTTTCTGGAGGGGGGTCCCGCCTCCCCCCCCCCCGTCCTGGGCAGCCGGACTTGCCATGCCATGCGGTGCGGGCGGGGGATCCAAAATGGGGCGGCGAACGCAATATTGTTTTTAAAATTGTGGTCCAAAAACACACAAGCACAACAGAAACACGCGAAAATTTATAAACTGCCAGATTTTTCACAATAGCAGTGGGTTTTTTCTTGCAACAAAATGTCTCTCCTCTCCTCCTCTGTCCTCCATTGATTTTATTTTATTTTATTTTATTTTATTTACACCTGCGCAATGATGGGCTGGCCGAGTGGCCAGCCATGTGGGAGTGGACGACCATGCAAATTTTTGGAGCCATTCCACCAATTGCATGGCCACTTGGCCATGGAGACTTCTGGGATGTGCCAAAAAGCCCCCTAAAACCTGCCCTAGCCCCCTAACCCTAACCCTAATCCTTGACTCCTTACCCATACGTCACAGACTGTCTTCTTAGTGGGTCAGAGAGGCACCCAGAGGTGCAACCCACTAGCCCACCGTAACCTTACCCGTCACTAGCCTAACCCTAGCCCTTGCACTAACCCACCTTAACCCTAAGCCAGATCTACTTGCATTGCACTACACGCAAGTACGATTCCCTTCTTTGTGAGATATGGCGGTGCGAGAGCCTTAGGCATCACTTCACCCTATGGCTCTGGGTTCACTCACTGGTCTCACTGTCTGCAACTGGTATGCATATCCATATGGCTATGCATGCCATTTTGCAGCAGGCGGCAGCAGGTGAGGAAGGGAGACCCCCATGTTGAGGGGTCTCTTGGAGCCTGCTTCCCCTTCCTAGTGGATGAGGATAGGAGGCACCCACGGGTGCCTCCAGGAGCCCGCTTTCCCTTTATAGCGGGCCAGAGGAGGCACCCACCCCACAGAGGTGCCTCCAGGAGCCCGCTACTCCCCCAAAACCAGTACTAACAAAAACGAAAAAACGAAAAAATGAACCGACTAATTTTTGTGAATTTTCGCAAAAAAACGGAAATGACCCGAAACGGAACCGGCCCGACTAACGACAACTCGAAAAAAAAATTTCAAGTTGTGCCCATCTCTAGCCAATACTATGAACTGAGCTTTCTCAGACATCAAGGCCCCTTTCCTCAGAATCAAACTTCTTATAGAGATTTACCAGGCACCGTCCTTTGCATTCTAGAAGGCTGACCTCTACTGTGAATATTGTCCTGAGATGGTCAAATAGATGTTTATTTAAAGGCAGTTTTAAATAGTAACAGGATTATTGTATTTCATTATATATTATATGTATTTATTGTATTTTAATGTGCTATTGTGAACCACCCAGAGAATGGCAAAACTAATGTGTGGCATAGAAATAGAAAGAAAGAAAGAAAGAAAGAAAGAAAGAAAGAAAGAAAGAAAGAAAGAAAGAAAGAAAGAAAGAAAGAAAGAAAGAAAGAAAGAAAGAAAGAAAGAAAGAAAGAAAGAAAGAATCTTCCATAAAGCTCTATAGCTTCCCAAAAATGGTGCAACATGCAAGGGTCAAACTTATATTTCCATTAATCTCATTCAACAGCTCAGGAGTGCCTGGCTGCTAAGGTGGCTCTTCTAAACCAATGGAAGGAGACAGTCCAATTTGTCATAGCATCTGTGTACAGGGCAGGATAAAAATTTCCATAAACCAGCCATTTGATCAGGCAGTTCATGGAAGATAAATATATTCATCATGCAATTGTAGCATGATTATAAATACCCCAGGACAAGTCTATGTTAAACTATTGACTACCATAAGCAAAGCGCCAGTAGCAAGCAATCAATGTTGCCTTTAGCGTGCACTCTCAAATTGATTCTGAGCAAGTTACAAAAATAATGCAGCGATATAAATCATGTTGCAGTGCTTCGAATATATGGTTCTTTTCCCTGCATTTTGGAAGACAAATTAGGCTTTATCTATGTTATGCAGTTGGAAGTTATTCATGATAAAATGGAAATATACATCATGACTCAGTGGAAATGTACTGAAGAGAAACTTCTACAAGTATACTCGCCATTCTTCTTTCTCTGCCAGAACCCAGGGGGGCTCAGAATTGTGATCTGACTCCTGTACATTTGGAGAAACTTTTGTTATCTGCAAAAGTTCCCCATTCAAAAGCCAAGCAACATAACTCAAAAAGAGAATTATGTGTAGCGCTTGAAATGTTGTAGAAGGGAAGGTCCAGTCCTTAAGTCCCAAGGGAAGGCAAGTGCCAGGAAAATGCCTTGGATGAGTTCTGAATGCTACCTAAACCAGCAGCCACATTCATAAGGTGAGGAGCTATATGCTGGTGATGGATGGCACAGGAGATGAATGGTAAGCTCAAAACCAAAGGTGCACAGAATCACAACACCCATATAGACTGGGATTTAAATCATAGTTTGCCTTTGCCTTGACCTTGACCTAGAGACTGAGGAACTGCCTCTCACAAAAGAAGGTGAGAGGTACTTTGTGGCACTCGCAAGAAAAGAATTAGAATAGGAATATTTCTCCACCCACCCACCCCCCAAAAATCACAAATAGTGCAAATCATACTATCACTTTGAACAATAACACATTATGGTAGCAACATCTGCTTTGGCAGAGGGACTTTAAAGAATTAGAAACACTGGAGAATGTTGAGGAATTTTCATTGTCTGAGCAACAAAATGGTTCTTCTCTGCTCATATATTTTGTTTCTGAAAGGCAAAAGGCACTAATTTTGTGTAGAGACCATTTATGCAAATTACGGAGGCCTTAGTGGGGTGGAAATACTGTTGCTTGTTTCACTCTGACCTGGAGGTAAGGGCACTGGCTGCACAAAGACAACTGAAGGTACAAAATAATGGTCCTAGAAAGTTTATTCAGCAATACATTTATTTCTTGCCAAGAATCCAGCTTGTGTTAGTAACGCCTCTAACACTGAGCACCATGTTTCTTTCTGTTCCTCTCCAATGGAGACACACATACACACACACACACACACACACAATTCCTACTGAGCACAACCTCCCTCTGTTCCTACACTGTTCACTTGAAAAGAAGGAAAATAATTGACTAGGATACCCAATTCCTCAGCTGTTTTCAAGCCATAACAGGCAGGGCCAGGAAAGGAAGTGTGACCACCAAGCTGAAGAACGGAGGAGCCAAATGAGAAGCCAAGCTGGCCAGATCCAGCTCATAGGTCAAATGTTCCATATAACTACCCAAAATTAATACTGTCAAAAAGCTAATATTGTCTGCTTCTGTTCAGATTGCTTCAGGCCTATAGATTTAGGTCATATAATATGACCTAAAAAGAAAAGAATGTTCATGTTGTATTTTAGTATAGTTATTTGACTGCATTAAACTAGTTGATAATACTGTCATAAGCCATGACTCTAGAAACAAAGTGCTAATTACTTAAGGTCATTTGTAATTCCTACTCCTTTACAGAATTCTGCATAAATCTGCATAAATCTGACTGCTTTAATGTCATATGCTTCTTGTCCTCTTAATTTATCTGCCAACACAAGGCAGATTTAAGATACAAAATAATGATGCGGGGAAGTCTATTTGGCAATCAACTCATTCTCAATGCATCTCTGATTAAAGGGGGAGAAATCACACAACTGAATAAAGAAATGATGCACCAGCTTGCTTAATATCCATATTGCACTATTCTATCTCTGATAATTGGTGATTACAATCCCACCTTTTGAACTGCTAAGTTAATATGAGAAAATCTTGTCTATTAAACAAAAGTGGATATTCCCAGTTATTTTAGAGTAAAATGTCAAGCTGTGCAATATTTTCAGATCTGTACATAAGAAGTGCTCTTGCCAGATAATATTCAGTTAATTGATTTATTTATATAGTACCATTAGAATCCCATTATAATTTTTGCAAGATAATATGCAATAAAACTAGACTGGCATTCTTGACTTGACCATGCATTCCCATTGGTTGTAATCACTGTTGTACCAATTTGGACTGATGGGAGCTATAGACCCGTGGTTCCCATCTTTGTGTGATCCAGGTTTTCTTGGACTGCAATTCTTAGAAGCCCTCACCATCAACTGTGCTGGCCAGGGTTTCTGGGAATTGCAGTCCAGGGTCACCTGGGTGACCCAAGGCTAGGAACCACTGTTGTGGACAAACACATCTGATGTAGTGGTAACCAAACATCAGTTCCCTAATGTGCTTGGTGTTCAAGCTCTTTCTGGATGTCCAGTGGTCAGGAATTCTGGATGCTATTTGTCCAACAATATCTGAGGTCCACCAAAGGGACCCAGACTAGTGAAAAGATGTACTACTTTAATCCATCATGCTGTTTCTAAAGACATGTAACCAAAGACCCTTTGGAAGGTCCTAAAGAAAGGTAAGAGTCAGCCATTGCTTAGTAACTCATCTGAAATATTGTTTGTTATGAAAAATAGGTATTTACAGAGAAATCCAATACTCTATGTACAGTGTGGGCAGGGCCAGTGCTAGGTTTTTTTTTGCGCCCTAAGCAGGGGTGGGGGTGGGGGCGGGGCAGCGGGTGGGGGGGCAGCGGGGCAGCAGGGAGTGGGGCGGTGGGGGTGGGGCAGCAGGGGGCAGGGGGCCAGGCGGCAGGGGGAGGCAGGTGGCAGGGGCAGAGATGGGCACGGGGGTGGGTGGCAAGGGGCGCGGGTGGCAGCGGCGGGCGGGCGGTGGGGGGCAGGCGGTAGGGGGCGGCGGATGGCGGGAGGTGGCGGCGGGTGTGGGGGGATGGACAGTGGTGGCCGGCGGCAGGGAGGCGGCAGGGGGCAGCAGGCTGGCCAGCGCCCTCTGTCCATTTTGGTGCCCTAGGCAACTGCCTAGTTCGCCTTAATGGACGCACCGGCCCTGAGTGGGGGAATAATCTCCTCAAGCACAGCAATAAAATGGATACTATATTCTGTGAAAATTCTTCACAGAAAGCAAAATGGGAAGAACTGCCCCAAAGGAAAATACAATAGAAGCTACACCACCAGCCATAGTGCTTGTCAAAGAATGAGCATCAGCTTAAGCCATACAAATTGCATGTAAGAGAATACTAATTTGAAGGCTTGTTCTTTCTTCTCCTTTGGGGCAAGACCATTCTTAAGAAGCACTGAGGTAGTTGTTGGGTATGTCATGCCAAATGAAACACCAGTAACATCATGGGCTGCTTTCCAGCTGTTTCCTCACTCTTAAACTCCCCTTCAGGGAGAATGGTTATTTCTGCTTTATACCTAGTGAAGCAAAATTAAGGAAGGCAGTTGGAAGGCAGAAAACCATTTGACCATCATTTTACCTCAACTGTTCCAACAAACTAAGGCATGTCCAGATGTTCAGTAGTTTTAACACAGAAGTTTCAAATAACTTATCACCCATTAATGTAACTCAAAGGTCTTGGGTATATAATTACCTCCCAGGTTATGTTATATCTCTGGATGGTTTTGAGGGTAGAATTGCAATCAAAATTTTAATAAAGGGAGATTCTGAGATATTTCACAAACAGAGAAGGATGCTACATAAAATGGCAAGTAACTAAAATATTAGGGGTTCACATAAGTATCTCCATATAGTAAAGAATGTGCAAGCCTGTTTGGAGGCCTATCCATTCATGACTAGGGTCACTTTGCAGCAAAATACATACATCTCCACTTGGGCCAATCTCCAGATGACAGAATGATGTGTTGTTATACAGTGGAGCCTCGTATAACAAACAGTTTGTATAACATAAAATCTGTACAACATAAAAAATTCCGGAGATTGGGGAAATATGCTTAACATAATCTCCTACATGGCAAATCCATACAACATAAAAATGGTTGTGATTAGGGATTACTCTGTTTTCAAGGCATTCCTATGGGAAATGTGTATAAAGGAAAATTTGCTTAACATAATTTCATTTGAAATGAATTAATTCCTTTACACAAGGTACTACGGTATATACCTTGAATTAAGGTGCTATATGTACCTTCAGGTTGTGGTTTGTGCTAATGTTAAGAAACAGGAGGAACTCCATGAGACATTTCCCTGCTTCAGGTTTACAAGATTTTCTTCCTGGGTCTCTATAATCCAGATATGGAGCTGGGCAAGTCCAATCAACATGGCTTACTGCACATAGTCTGACTGTTCAGCAAGATGCCATTCTATGGAAATAAATGTGACATAACCTTCTTTCCACCTCCCGATCGGGGTGGAGGGGGGGGGAAATAAAACTTTCCCAAGTAGAACTTCTGCTCTCACAAAATCATCATTCTAGTGGGCCAATACAATTGCATTTTTCCGATACCTGTCAGCCTGGTCATAAAATTAATCCTTATCTGCCCAGCCAGGAAAGTGGGAGAGCAACCATTTCTTTCTTGGCACACACATTTCTCAAGAGCAGCATTATAATTCCACAAAAGGACATTAGAGCTATTTCACAGTTCCAAGCTGAGATGTGGGGCAAATGGTGAGGAGTTACAACTTTCTGGAGATAGTATTTTACAGTTAGGAATTTGACTGCACTGAAGTGATGCTGGAACCAAAGCCTCATAATGAGTGTAAACAAAGCTAGCTAAGCATTTTTAGAAAATTATTTATAATTTATTTCTTTATTGTTTTGGAGGAAATGAGGTCTCTTCTAATGTCAGACTTCCTAGCTCCAGAGAAAATGTGAGTTCTATACAGATCCCATTAATTAGCCATTCGTGTAATGAGGGGGAGAATTTGGGGATTAACCATAGAGGCATTCCTTAATAGATCATGCCTCCCATGTGCATTTTTTTCATGGAGGCAAAAATGGGCAGGAATGTTTCTCAAATATAATGCATCATTTCATCTATGTGTTATTTTCTCTTACATACATATGTTGTGCACTTTTTGACTGAACAACTTGATTGCCAAACATAACACTACAAAACACCTGGAATGCCAACGGATAAGTGCTTATGAACAGTTGGAGAAGCTTTCACTTTAATGACATTGCATTAAAATGTGAACCAAACAAATTTGTACCCAAGTAAATCTCATGGCCTATCAGCTAGTCCAGTATACTGGCCCGTTTGATATATTCCTTTAAGTTTTCTGGACCAATTAACACAGGTCTGTCTGGAGGTAACTATTGCATTACTTGCACTTGGGGCATTGAAAGTTAGATACATACCGTGTTTCCCCGAAAATAAGACAGTGTCTTATATTAATTTTTGCTCCCAAAGATGCGCTAGGTCTTATTTTCATGGGATGTCTTATTTTTCCATGAAGAAAAATACGGTGCACATTTATTGTTATCTTATTATGGGGAGGCCTTGTTTTGGGGGGGATGCCTTATATTTCAGTGTGGGGCAAAACTGTAAGTAGGTCTTATTTTCAGGGGATGTCTTATTTTCGTGGAAACAGAGTAATTGGTACAGAGGAAGAATGGCTTGCTGTGGGGCCCATGTGACACAATGGCTAGGAGGTTTGCTGTGGTATGTATGGATCAAGGTTACTCTCTAGTCCCCAAGCTTAAGATGCTTAGGCTACTGTAGGAGTAGTCTACATTCTGGAGTGAAAAGTTTGCAAACAATACTTTTGGAAAGTTCTGGCAGCACCTGAGTGTTGGAGTCAAAACCTGGACCCAGGGCAGGTGCTAGGATTTTTTGTGCCCTAGGTGGCAGGCGGGCAGTGGGGGGGCGGGGGGCGGGGGGCAGTGGGGGCCGAGGGTGGGTGGCGGAGGTGGTGGTGGCAGGGGGTAGGCGCAGGTGGGTGGGGGCGGGGGGCGCGGGCAGGCGGTGGGTGGGGGGCCGTGGGCAGGTGGCGGTGGGGGAGGCAGGGGGAGGCGCGTGCAACGGGTTGGCAGGTGGCAGCGGGGGAGCGCGGCGGCGGCAGCAGGGGAAGGCGCAGGCAGGCACGGGGGTTGGGGGGCCATGGGTGGACGGGGTCGGGGGCGCGGGCAGGCGGTGGCAGCAGCAGCAGGGGGGAGGCACGCACAGGAGGGTGGGCAATGGGTGGGTGGGTGGCAGCGGGGGGCAGCAGGCTAGCCAGTGGTGGGGGGTGCCCCCTGTCCATTTTGGCACCCCCTGTCCATTTTGGCGCCCTAGACAACTGCCTAGTTTGCCTTAATGGACGCGCCGGCCCTGCCTGGACCTGATCCAAGTTCAAGTTGCAGTGAACATGGCATGTCTCTCTTCACTCACTTGGCTGTCGGCACTTGGTTTCCAACAGTTGGAAAGGCAAGCCAGCAGGCATGGTAATTTAATCAAAAGACAGAATCCAGTAGATTTCCATAATACTGTACATGAAGTAGTACAGCTCATTATGGTTGCATCCTTGGCCATGTACCCAGCTGTCCTACTGAAATGTGCCTTCCCCCCCCCCAATGAATCAGTTAGCCACAGTTAAGGGCAATGTGTAGGTAAACCTTGTGTGAACACCAATACAATGCCAGCCAATCATTAAAACAATATGGCAGAACAGTTGACACTCACTTTTTCTAGTATCATGTTAGTTTGTTTGCCTAACAGGACAGAAAATGTGTGAGTGCCTTAAAAAGATATGTAATTTTTTTTAAAAAAGGTCACAAGGGAGTAAAGCTTAACGCTGTGGATTTTATTTATGAGAAAACATGCACATAATTGCCGTTAAAAAAAAAGAAATTATTCTTCCCCTTGAAATGTCACCCAGGAAAGGTGGAGAATTGGTTTCCATTTTCTGTAAGGAGCCCATGTTCGAAAGCGTGAAGGAATTAAAAATCACGTACCATCCAATGCGCATAACATTTGAACCACAGCACAGTTCTGTGCTGAATGCCTCATAAACAAAGGTGAAGACCATAAATGAGATACTACTGGGACATAAACTGCCTATCATTTCTCTTTGACATTTTGTCCCACCCCAGTCTGCCATGCCAAGGAGAACGCCAAGGCACAGAGCTGTTGTATGCTGCTTGCTTTATTCTGCCATGTCCCCACGTGCACACCCCCCCCCCCCCAACCTCTGTCGGTTTTGGTGATAAAATTGAAAAGCTAATAACATCAGACATATTATAGCTGCATTGATAAATGGCCCTGTCTGGCTTTTCTGTCTGGAGACCAGAGCAAGCAGTGTCTAGAAGTGTGAAGGAGGGTGGTGGAAGAGCGTGTGGAGGGAAAGAGAGAGGGAGAGATGGAGCAATTGGAGCACAAAGAGAAAGAACGCTGAGGAAATTGATTATGTCTGGCTGTTCCCATTATTAATACTGAACCATATCAGAGTAGCAATGAATACGTGGAAACACTCCGAAATAATAATGGTTTCACCCCTTTAAGTACTCATCTCTCCCTTTCTATCTTATTTAAGATTTTTAAAAATTCTATGTGATCTCGTCATTGATGGAAATGCTTATAATGACCAAAGGAAAGCTCTAGGGGAGAAAAGAAGATTATAGTCGATTTAATGAAAAATATTGAAATCAGCTTTAACGACGGGAGACTCACGCTCCTTGCCCCAGAGGATGGCATTTCCTCAGAGGCCGATTTATGTTCTTTTTGCACTACAGCTGACAAAAGGCTGGATCTCGTCTTCTAAGGAGGGTTTTCCCTGAGAAGCACCCACTAAACAATTGATATATCCTTGGATTCTCTCTCAAAACACAGGAGACAGTTAGGAGAGGACCATGAGAAGGTGTTTATCTCAAATACATTATGAATGGTCCCAGGATAAAGCAGAGAACTTGGACTGGGTAGTTTAGGTCTCTGGATGCGGAGCCACAAGTTGGGAGTTTGATTCCCCCACCATGCCTCCTCAAACCCACAACGAGAGTCTGTGTCACCCGTAGGGAAGTGGTGGTGAACCTTTGCCACTCCAGATGTTGTGGGCCACAGCTCCCAGAATTCCAAGCCTATACTGCCAAAGACAAAGGGCTGTGGGAGTTGTGGTCCAAAACATCTGGAGGGCCGAAGGTTCGCCACCACTGCCCTAGGGCAAGCATGAATTCCACGCCCCACCCCAGCAGGAGGTGTGTGGAACTGTCCAAACTACGAATACTACGAATACTATTTTGTCGTTTTGGCAGGGTGGGGCAGCGCAGGACCTGGGGAACATGCTCCTATTCCCCTACACACACACCATTACACTGTGCCTCCTTGACAGGGGCTGGACTCAATAATATCCCTTACAGCTCTGCAGTTCTAAGATTCTAAGATGAACTTAACTATGGACTCTGCCAGTGATGAACTCACTAGATGACATTAGACAATCCACACTCAGATTCATGTGAAAAAGCAAAATCTGAGGCATATTTCAAAACATCCCCTTCTAGTTCCACACTTTGGAAAGAGAGGGAATTTGTCGAACAGCCAGGCGAAATACATTCTTGTCTATGTCATGAGACTACTTTTCTCCTGGAATAATAGGAAGTGCAATAGGGAACGAAAAGTGACTTATTAAATGTTGTCTCTATTAACAGCACTGAAGTGCACTTTTGTTTATTAATCTGTGAGATATCTGACATTTGTTTGTGTCAGTTAATTTTAATAACTCACATTCTGTGAGTGCTTCATAATCCAGTATATTTGTAATACTGTTTAAGGTTAAGGAGAAGGGTCTGATCGAGAAAAACTTTTTAGTAATCTGAATTTAAAATTCCTTTATCCAAATTCCAAATCTAAAGCTGATTTTTAAAAGACAAGTCTCCACCAATGGAAGCTTTACATCAATTTATTAAGGAGGTATGGGAGAGAAAGGGAGGAAGTTATAAAGAGTTTGTAATATAATATGCAGTTTGAGCCTAGGTTTGGTATCTCAATAGTATGGCTGTCTGTTATGAGTAATAATTGGAAGGGTGTCTGGATTCCGCCACCTGACCAAAACCTATGGTACAAAGAAGGAAGCTCTGTAATTCACATTTCCTCATTTTACTCTGATTAACACATTCAGATTAATTACAGACAAAATGTATTTGTCTGTGGAGGAGTAATTTGGGAAATGAGCAGATCTCTAAAGCATGGCAGAAGCAACTTGCTGACATAAGTATATTGAAACAGCTTTACTGATGGGAATGGAATTTGTTTTAATAACCTTGAAATGCCCCACAATATATTAAGGCTGCCGGAGAACATTATGCATTTCTACAGTCCCGAGTTTTTCTGATCTTGTGATGCAATATGGGAATTAACTGCCCAGATATTCCTGCCTCGGCATTTATAGAGCAGCATTCTCAGAACATTCCTTCAAAAACCCTAAACCCTGTCTTCTATCTCCCCCTCATTAAGCATTAACCAGAATCCCAGGTGCCCAAGTATAGATTTATAAGAGCTCTCTCTTGGTTTTAACTATCATTATAATAGACGGTGGTGCGATTTTAGAAAAACTTTTGTATGAGATCACTCTCCAAGGTCCTATTGCTGTAATACACTCTGTTAAAATCTATTGCTCTTCTAAATACCCAGTTTACTCAAAAGGAGTGGCGGGGGTGGCGGTGGGATGGATATAGTGAAACTGGAATGCTGGTGTTAATTGACATTTCAGTGATACTTAAGGCTGACCTGAATTTTATTCACTTGTTTGCTTGGTGCATCATGTTTCCATGCCTTGTACAAATATGGAGTCTCAGTCCCTGGAGTGGGGGGGAGCCAGCCTTCCTATGGCCCTCTGAGTTTTCCCAGGTGGCAACACCCTGTTCCCCGTAAAATGATTGTTCTGCAGTTACTGTGTTCTTGCACAGAACAGTTTGCCTTACTGACTGAAGTCCAGTAGTAAGTCACAACTGCAGTAGGCCCATTGAGGCAGCTGGCATTTGGCGAGTTAAATGGTCCATATCTTCTATGTATTCAGTGGGCCTATTCTAGTTGTGACTTTCTTTACGCTTTCAGCCAATGTGTAGAAAATTTATTTACCTCATGGCCCAGTGGTTTATCTGTACTGCAGATAAAACTATGCTCACGACCTGCGGTTCAATCCCTGGTAGCTGAATAAAGGTTCACTCAGCCTTCCATCCGAGGTGGGTAAAATGAGTACCCAACTTGCTGGGGGGTGGGGGCAATGTGTAGCCTGCATACTGTAATTAAAAAACTGTAAACCGCCCAGAGACCACTTGAAGTGGTATGGGGTGGTATATAAGCATAACGTTGCTTTTGCTTTGCTTTGCCTTTTTATAGAAAAAGATTGGTTTAATGCACATTTTTCTAGCTCATGTGGAAGCACTGCTTAGCAGTTCTGACCACTTAGACCTCTTTGCATTTGGCATGTCTTCTTCTTCTTCTTCTTCTTCTTCTTCTTCTTCTTCTTCTTCTTCTTCTTCTTCTTCTTCAAGTGCCATGTCCTCGTAGAACACTGGTGATCAGTAACCTGAACTGGTTTTTATCCCGAAGAGCACTCATGCTAACTAAGAATTATCACCAGCTTTGATTACAAACAGGCAATCAATAGTGGGAACTTGCCCAGAATGGATTAGTGTACAATGAGCCACAGACCATGAATCGTGTGTTCTGGACATGCCAAGAAGGCCCCCTAATGCCAGTCAAGAACCAAATGAAGGGGCAGGAACAAGATAGATGTCATCACAACCACAGATTCAACCAGAAGCAAATATGGGAAATGTTACTATTTTCTATGGCAGCTGCCAGAATCCCATTGGTGGCTCCAATGCTAAGCTGTGGAATTTTGGAAGCTGCAGTCCAAAAATACCAATAGTTTCCCATTGTCTTTATGGCAGTTACTTCACGTACCTCTCACCGCTGTTCGTGGCTCCGCTGCAGCTCTGTTCGATGGAACGGAGCCTCACGTACCTCCGGGGTGGGTGCGTGGTCGCTCCGACCACACCCTCCTAAGCGGGCTGAGAGATTCCCTTCCTCGACCTCAGGAATCTGGTCAATCCGCTTTTCAATCCAAATTGACGGAACGTGTGGTTTCCTTGGATTCGAATTCTGAAACAGTTCCTGCCGTTTAAAAGTTCCTCCCTGCCGTTGCCGTGATTCAGAGGACCGGAACGTCGATGTGTCGATATTTCGATTTTCCATACCTGCACTCTGTGCGCCTTTCTGTTTTACCTTCCAAAAGTGTTTGAATGCTGTCGCCCTGATTAACCCCTGTTCCTTCCCGCCAGATGGCACCTTTGCGGGTCGCCCAGAAACCCTAAAAGATTTCTCCTTTTCGGTCTGTCATACGATGGCGATGTGGGGCATTTTCCTATTGTGGTGGTACCTGGGTCTCTGTTGCCACCCCCGTATGGCGGTGCTTCCTTTTTTGCCCCGTCCTCTTATTTCAGCAGTCCACTCCATATTTTCCGAATCACCATTCCAAATACATTAGGTCATTATTTGGGGTACGCCCCTGAAACCCTCTTTACCTACGCCCGGTTTTCACCAACCCCCCCCCCGGCAGTTCGAGGGACAGATTTTCATTTATTAAACTGGAGTTGTGTACTCCTGTGCACGCCTCTACCACCAACAACTTCGACACCCCATCATCCTGATACAAAACCTGGCCCAATATGCTATATGATCCTGAAAAGGGGGGTTAGTGGTCCGAAGGACGCGCCGCAATAAGTTCTCCTTGGTAATAGGAGGATGCCATCTCTCCTTCCTGCTTTTTCATATTGAAAGACATAATGCCTTTTACTTCTCTGTTTCAAGCTCTGCCATTCACATAACTCCGGCAGTATATTATACAGGGAGAGCTTTCCTTCTAAGGAACCACTAGCTTTATATGTTGCCTCCTTATTTATTTGAGCTGCTGTCTGGAGTGAAGTTTCTTTGAGTTTTGATCGTTTTCAACCGGCAAACTCCTCTGTGCACATGCAGAGTTTAGTGCATGAAAAAGACCACTCATGCATCCATAATTGCACCTTGGTAAGCGCCCAGGTTGCACCTTTGCCACAGGAGGAACTTGAATACTTACAATTATCGCTGCAGCAGGGTGGTCAGTTTCATGTGCTGCACTCTGCACGTGGACAGAGGAAAGATCCGGCAGCAGGGAAACAGTGGGGACACAAATGCTTGCTTATAGTGGGCGCTCAACCATTCCTGTTTATTCAGGCACACAGGAAACCCTTTGGTTCGGAAAAGGGGCAGCATTTTGGAGTTTACAAGCAGAAAGACATACCGGTGGTACCCTGCACAACATTAGTTATCGCCCTGGTTTTACCTTTGCCACAGGAGGAACTTGGAATAGTTACAACTACTGATTCCCCATGCAGCAGAGTGATCAGTTTCATGCGCTGCACTCTGCACGTGCACAGAGGAAAGATCTGGCAGCAGGGGAACGGCGGGGATGCAAACGCTTGCTTATAGTGGGCGCTCAACAATTCCCGTTTATTCAGGCACACAGTAAACCTTTGGTTCGGAAAAGGGGCAGCATTTTGGAGTTTAGAAGCAAGAGGACATACTGGTGGTACCCTGCACAACATTGGTTAACGCCCTGGTTTTACCTTTGCACAGGAGGAACTTGGAATAGTTACAACTACCGATTCCCCATGCAGCAGAGTGATCAGTTTCATGCGCTGCACTCTGCACGTGCACAGAGTATTATGGCGTTGAAATATGATAAGAATTCAAACAGGAGGTCAAATAAATCCGGCAGTATCTTTTACAGCATGTGGTTCCAGAGAATGGAAGTAGTCTATGCTTAGTATATTACCGGATTTATGTGACTGACACACCTTGAAACAGAAGTGAAAACCTTTATTTTTTAGTTTAGAAAATGCCGGAATGACAAACGACTCTACTACTTCCATCATCAGGGGAGAGAAACCCATTGGTACATACAACATTAATTCCTCCCGTGTTACAGGTTAAATCATGGCGCTTATCAATTATTCTGCATGCTGCCAATGCATTGCCTTTTTGCTGGTAAACTCCCACTGATGCAACTTTACCTCCCCAACTGGTTTGATGTGTGGCTGAAGAAACGGGAAGTTTTACGTGCCTGCTATTAGTAAGCATTTGCCTTCTCGCCTTTCCTCTGCTGATGAATCTTCCCTAATGGCTGATTAAAATAAACTTAACAGCCCTACTATTCTCCCCCCCCATGCCTGGAGACCAGCTCATCAAACAGCGCTCCGCAGAAACAGGCAGCAGGCAGCTTGATATTTTGAACTACGCGCGTGTGAGACTACTGACAGCCGACGGCTGATGATTCGATTTGCCCGTACTGATTCTATAGTCAGTTTGAAGAAATTATTTCACGGAAGGACTGAACCAAACTGTATCTCCATTGTGGTTTACCCTCTTGCACAGAATCTTGTTTTTTTTTTAAGTCAACTGACCAAACTATGGGTACTCAGCTTCCAAGTAACTCTACAGGAGAGCAAATGTCCCCTGTTGTTTTGCAAATGAACTTCTGACCTCTGCTAGCACCAGAGGACAACAGCAATGGCTGACCCTTCCTGCCTGGCCGGCAGGGAGGGGGGAAAAGCAATTAACACCTTGCTGCAACTATCTGCTCTTTCTGTTCAGCTCCTAATAACTTGCCCCTATTATAAGCAGGATCTCAACTTATTCACTGCAGTACCAGATGTATAATAATAATGGCCGGCTCCGCCACGCGGCTGCGGGGGCAGAGCCCCCTTTGCTGCATCGGGCGGAGGAAGCGAGGCTCAGGCTGGTCTCGCGAGGCCGGGTGCCGCAGGGGGCCGCCCCTTACCTTTAAAGGTGCGGCTCCCGCCGGCTCGGCCTCTTTTGTTCTCGGAGCCTCGTTGGGAGCAGCAGCAGCGGGCGAAGAGGAGAGGAATCGCGGTGCGGCGGCGACGAGGACAAGCGAGGAGCGCCAGGAAGAGGAACGCGGCAGAAGGAAGAGGAAGGGCCGAGAAGACCCAGAGACGAGCGGCGACGGGACGACGAGGCGCGACGGCGGCGACGGGGGACGCGCGGCGGAACGGCGGGATCTCGACCGGGCCAGCGACGGGAACACGGCAGGCGCGGCGGAGAAGCGGCACCGACCCGCCTTTGACTCCAGCGAGCCCGGAGCAGCCGGTCGGGGAGGCGGCGCAGGGGAGGCGGCAGGGAGCAGCAGCCTGCCGCGCGACCTCAGCAGCGGCGGCGAATCCCGGCGGAGCAACATCAGCCGAGGGGCTTCACGGCGCGGGGTATCACCCCGCCGAGGTTTGGAGGAGCCGGGGAGGGAGCGGGCCGCTACCGGCCTGAACAGCGAGGGGGGTGACCCAGCAGGGCGGGGGACTCAGAACCGCCGAGGGGAATTATTGGGAAGGGAGGCTAGGTGAGAGCAAGGGAACACCGTAGAGGGGGAAGCCGTGAAACCGTGACCCCCCTCCCTAGCGGGCGATTCAGGGCAGTGTCCAGGGAACCGAGGGCCCTAACAACATCAAAGCAGCCCCACACAGCAGGAACGGGCAGGAGACCTGGTACAGGAGCATGGCCCCCAGCGGAAGAAACGGGCGCAAGGGTAAGGGGCCGGCAAAGAGGCCGGCGCCGCAAGTGACCCCACCAGGGTCTGACTCCGAGGGGGACGAGCTTACGGAACTGGTGCGCCTGAAGGCCAGGATGGACGCCTTTGAGGGCGGGCAGGGGTCAACCGCAGGGCCGGTCGCTGGGACAGCCCCGCAAGGGGAACCACCCAGGCAGATGGCCAGATCATCCAGGGCTCGCAAACGTGCAAAAGTGAAGGAGCTCTTGGCTGAACTGACTTCTTGCATGGACAGGTTGGAGGGTAACGCGCCGGAAGCAGGAGCCCCGGGAACAGCGCCTGCTGGTTGAACAAATAGCACGGCCCAAGCAGAAGCGGCACCGGACCAGGTAGACAGCGGGGGACAGAGCAGCAGCGTGGTGGCGCCAGAGGAACCGGGACCTAGCGGCATAAGGCCGGGTGAGTCTGGTCTAACAACAGGCTACACGCAGGTGATGGGTGGTTCCCAGGGGACAGGGGCTTGGCCATGGGGGCAACATGGGGGCCTCGCGCAGGGGATGGGGCTCCCGCAGCAAGGAGGGTCGGGGCGGGGGCCGCCACCCCCCGTAGTGGATTGGGGAGCGGCAGCCACGCAGCAACAGGCATTAACGGCCCAGTGCCCGGTGGCGGCCGCGGCGGCCGCCGGCGTGCAAGGAGCAGGTACTCCACCCCAACCGGCAGCCATCCAGGGCACGCCACCACCGAATCACGGTAATACCCAAGCGCAAGGCGGTTGCCCTGGGCTACCACCGCAGCAGCCCCCGCCCGCATTTAATCAGGGGCAAAGCGCGCAAGGCGGATGGTTGGGTGGGATGCCCATTCCACACGGGGTGACCAGTGGGACCCAACTAGGGCTACAGCACCCAGGGCTCCAAAATAGTGCTCAGGCGGGCCCGCAAGGGGGGTCAACCGGGGTGTTGACACTGCAGGCAGGCTTCCCATTGCAGGGCCAGTTGTGGGGGACCCTACCTAGCGGCCATTGGGCGCAACCAGGGTCGGTCCCAATACACGCCATCCCGTATGGAGACCAGGCCCTTCCTTTGGGGGGACACCTGGCCCCAGCGACTAGGGACCGCATATTGAAGGGTGAATACGTTGACCTGTTCAGCCTCCTTAACACTGAAGTGGACATCAAAGATGGGGACAAGGAGGACGATAAGGATAAGGAGAGGAGGCTAAAAAGAAAGCCGGACAGGAACTGGAACAATTGGCTACCAGCATTCTCAATCTATATGTCGGTGATTGTTAGAGCCCAACCATGGCGGGCACAGTCCCTGATCCAGTATCAGGACCTAATATTTAAGGCCTTCACTGACTTCCCGGGACAGACGTGGCTCCATTATGATGAGCAATTTCGAAAATGGGCAGCTATGGATCAGACACTCAGGTGGGACGTACCCTTGACATCCCTGTGGCTACAAATCATGACCCCAGCTCGCCCAGCTGCGGGTGATAGATTTGACAGTGGACACCTCATCAGGCGCCCCAACCCGATGGCCCCCTCCCGGGGGAATGCGGGGCAGGCGGTTCAACCCCGCCTGCTTTGCTGGGACTTCAACGGCCAAGGGGGGTGTGCAAGGAAAACTTGCAAGTTTAAACACGAGTGTGCATTGTGTGGGGCCCCACACTCAGCGGCCAAATGTAGTAGACCCAGGAACCAGCGGGGAGCCGGGAAGGACCAAGGGGGCAGCGGACGCAACAACCCTCCTGGTACGCCCATTCCAAAAGGGACCCAGCCCAATTAGAATACCGGTCCTGCAAAGGTGGCTGGCAGACTACCCAAAGGGCGAGGATGCTAAAGTTCTATGGGAGGGGTTCACTAGGGGATTCCGAATACCAGCGGTGGGGGAGCGCAGACCTAGTCGGGCCAATAACTTGAGGTCTATAAGGGGCATGGAGGGGGTAGTTAGGGAAAAGATAACCAAAGAAGTGTCCGAGGGGAGGGTCATAGGGCCGTTCCCCGCGCCCCCCGTACCAAATCTCCGGGTGTCCCCGCTGGGGCTTGTACCCAAGAAGACACCCGGCGAATTTAGACTAATTCACCACCTATCGTTCCCCGAGGGCAGCTCAATCAACGATGCCATACCACAGGAGCTGGCATCTGTCCGCTACACATCTTTCGATGCAGCGGTTCACATGGTCAGGTCCTGTGGTTTGGGGGCAGAGATGGCGAAATGCGACATTAAATCAGCATTTCGCCTCCTACCAGTCCACCCTGACGATTTCGAACTCCTTGGTTTCCAATTTGAGGGAGGGTATTACATGGACAGGGCCCTACCATTCGGTTGTTCGATTTCATGTGCAACATTCGAAAGGTTTAGTACATTTTTAGAGTGGAAGCTGCGCAGGGTTACCGGCCTCTCCACCACGGCCCATTACCTAGACGATTTTCTAGTATGTGGCAGAAGGGACTCGGGGTATTGCGCCAGACTCCTCAGCACCTTCCAGGGGCTCGCGGAAGAACTGGGGGTACCACTGGCAGGCGAAAAAACCGAAGGCCCAGCTACGACCCTTACCTTCCTCGGCATCGAGTTAGATACGTGGCAGCAGTCATGCCAATTACCAGAGGCCAAACTGGGAGATTTGAGGCAGCGCCTCGAGGACATGCATGGTAAGCGCAAAGTGACCCTTAGAGAGCTCCAGGTATTAGTAGGACACCTGAACTTTGCATGCCGGGTCATAGCACCTGGCAGGGCATTCACCAGGCGCCTTTGCACGGCCATGAGTGGGCTCAGGAAGCCCCTTCAGAGAACCAGGGTAACCAGGTCAATGAGGTTGGACATGGAGGTATGGCTCCACTTCCTAGAGGGGTTTAACGGGATATCCTTTTGGCGGGCAGAGCTACGCCTTGGGGCTGAGTTCCAGGTGCATACTGACGCTGCGGGCTCGCTGGGGTTTGGTATCTATTTCAGGGGCAGGTGGTGCCACGGCACTTGGCCCAAGGCGTGGCACCAGTCAGGCCAGACCAGGGATTTAACTTTCCTTGAGTTCTTCCCAATAGTGGGGGCCCTGTGGCTATGGGGTGACCTGTGGGCAAACGCCTCTGTCCAATTTTGGTGCGACAACATGTCAGTCGTACATGTGATCAATAGCCTATCAGCAAGATCTGAGAGGGTCATGCACCTGGTTAGGGCATTTGTCCTCCGCATATTACAGCTTAACATAGAGGTGTGTGCCTGACACATCCCGGGGTTAGATAACAGCCTGGCTGACGCCCTTTCCCGCCAGCAGATCCAGAGGTTCAGGGAGCTGGCCCCAGGAGCATCTCCACACCCGGAAGAACTCCCGGAGATCGTCTGGGAGATTGGCGGAGGGAGGCGAAGCGCGCCATAGGGCTGGCGCTGGCACCGAGAACCAGGCGCGGCTACTACTCGGCAAAAAAGGAGTTCGAAGTTTTCAGGGCAGAGCAGGCTTTACAGCCTTTATGGCCTATCCCGGTGGAACACATCCAGCAATTCATCATATCCCTGTACAGGAAGGGGTTAGCCCCCGGGTCTATCCAGGCCAAGCTGTCGGCTTTGGCCTTCTACTCTAAATCAGTGGGGTGCCAAGACGCGACTAACGACTTCCGGGTGAGAAAGATGGTGGAGGGCTACGGGAGAGAGAGGGGCAAGAGGGTGGACGGTAGGTGCCCCATAACCCCCGATATATTAATAAAGTTGGGCGAGGCATGGCAACAGGTTTGCAGAGACAGCTACGAACAGGCCCTTTTCCGGGCGGCGACAACGCTGGCCTTTTTCGCAGTGCTCAGGGTCAGCGAGTTGGTGGCGTCGGGTAAGGGCGATACTTCAGAGGCGGCCCTCCTTAGGTCGGACGTTAGCTTCACAAGGAGGGGGGAGGTATCCCTGAGGATCAGGAGGTCCAAAACGGACCAACAGGGTAGGGGGTCGACAGTTCAGCTGGGCCCATGCGCGATCCCAGCGATCTGCCCGGTCTCTGCTATGAGTGATTTCCTTCAGCGCCGGGGCAAGGCCCGGGGTTACCTTTTATGCCATCAGGACGGATCCCCTTTAACCAAGTTCCAATTCTGGCGGGTCACCACCGCAGCCATGCAGTGGGCTGGCATACAATCCGCCCAATTCGGCACACACTCTTTCCGCATTGGGGCGGCATCTACAGCGGCAGCCATGGGCCTGGGAAGCCAGGAGATCCAGAGAATAGGCAGGTGGAAGTCCAACAGATACAAATCGTACATACGCCCCTCTCCCCAGCCGTAGACGCCCCTGCATTCCCTGCGCTCGCCCCCCCCCCTTTTTTCAGCTTGGTATGTACGTGTACTCCCGGTCTTTTATTTGTCAACAGGTCTGGCGGGAGTGCGGCGGAGGCGCGCGCTCATCCTGGGACACAGCTTCGTCTACTGGGCGGCGAAACGAGCACGGCAGTCGTCGTGGGGGAACAATTTGGGGTTGCCTGCCTCAGCAATAATCGAATGGAAGGGGGTCCGGGGCATGCGGTGGGCGGAAGTCCTACCTACGGCCTTAAGGCTGGCCGGTGGCAGACCCCCGGACATGTTGATCCTGCACGCAGGGGGCAACGACCTGGGGCGGCAGACAGGCAAGTCGCTAATTATGGACATAATACGGGACCTGGAAACCTGGAGAGTCGAATACCCCAACTGTAAGTTGATTTGGTCCACCATGATACCCAGGAAGGTTTGGGCCGACGGTACGGGCCTGGAGGGGCTCAACTGAGCCAGACGGAGCCTGAACCGGGAGGTATGCAGGCGCGTGGTGCAGTTGGGTGGGGCGGCGATCGGCCACCCCTCAATTAAGTTGGACAAACCCGAGCTATATAGGCCGGATGGTGTGCATTTGTCCGACGCAGGTATGGACCTGTTTTTGGAGGACATAAGGAGGGGGCTGCAAGCTGAATTGGGCAGCTCGGTGGGGGGGCATGGGTCGTAGCAAGCTCGCCCATGCCGTGGCGGGGCCTGCGGAAGAGGGTGCCATTCGGTGAGTATTATTTAACAACACACCACGACAGCCTAACCCCGAGGGGTCTGACGATCAGGAGATCACAGCACCCGCAGGGGCGGCGGCGGGGATCCAAACCCAGGGGAAGGGGACATGCCACACGAGGGCGCCACTCCCCCCGGAGGAGGATCCATAGAGCGGCCGGCCGCCGGGGTGCCGCCTTGAGCTTGGCACCCCAGCGGGGCTTACACTCGCCCAGATCAACATCCTCTCGGGGGGGGGGGAGGTCACGTGATGACTTCCCGGTCCCCCAACTCTTCCGCAGGTGGTTGGCCCCCTCCTTACGGTGACGTGTTTTGTGTGAGTTGTTATCGGATATAATTTGGTTTAATTGGCTTGTCTATTTGGGGAACTGACTTAATAAACTTGGCCCTGTTCATCCCAGCACTGAGTCCTGCGCTTTCTTTCCGCACTGAGGTTGGCAAAGAAGCCTTGTGAAAGAGATCATTTCTGTGTTTTCCTTCTATGCAACATTTTATCAGACTGATATCAGTGCTTGCCTCCCAACACATAGATCTGCAATAGCTCTTTGTTTAAGAAAAAGACCTTCACATTCCTTGAGAAATCCATAATTGAAACATTAAAACACAGCTCTTGAAACTTTATGCAGAACTCTGAACAAAAAAGAAAACACAGCCAACATGTCTGCACACCTGCCACCTCACTAATTGACCCTGCTCTCTGATTGGACAGGCAATTGACCTTTTCCAGGGGATCTGCACAGAACTTTTGCCTCACTCTGGAGCTGCAGGGCCATTGGAGAAGGGGCTTTTTCTTTGGCTAACTCTTAGAAATAATTAAAAAATATATTCAGCTTGCCAGAATGGCGCAAAACCTAGGGCGATTCTGGTCTGCGCACGAAATTCGATCTTTTCTGCAGATCTTAATTGATCAAAATTATGGACCCGTGCTCTTCGTTGCTGGCGCGCGCCACAACAAACATGCTTTCGTTCGGGATTCACAGGATCTGGCACTGCTCGGTTACCACCGCGTAAGCAGGAAATGTAGATCAAAATTCAAGGCTTTAAGGCAGCAGTTCAACCTCGCCCTTTTGAACTTCGGGCCCAATCCACCAGAGCAGCACCAATCGCCTTACTGGCGTGAAATGCATATTTTGTGGCGTCAAGCTAACATGCCCCACCCCGGGCATGCTTTTCCTGCAGGTACCTCCTTCCGTTCCTTTTGCTTACAAGTGTTTTTATTGTTCTCATTGTAACCTTTATTTAAGAATGTTCAACCAGTGTAAGAAAAATAGAAGCACCATCAAACCAATGGTGCAAATAGTTGTCTCTTTCTAATGCACCGTTTTGCATTACTGCAGAAACTTTAAATAAGTATTCATTAGAGATACTAAATTATTTATAAATTAATCCCTATAGGAAAATGGAAATACATAAGCCTGAACTGTGCATAGAAATGGTATTTTGGGTAATGCTGAACTAACTTTTAGCTGCATTGAATGTTACAAAAAATGCTATGTTTAAACCACTACAGTTAATTGAACTAAAATTTGTTTGAAGAGTGGAATAATGGGAAATGCTTAAACCAATGAAAAAAAGATAACATAACAAATATATTCTACTGTCCTGTTGCTTTTTCTACTGCCAAATTCCATTAGAACAATTTAGAACTTCCTCATGTGGATTATTTACTATGTAGTGCAAATGCACATACATAATAGGCTCTTGCAGCTGTGTAAAGCTGTGAAGTCACATTTCCCTTGATTTTCACATGTCCTTTTTTGGGCCAGTCATCTCTAATACATGTGTATTGGAAAATCTCTTTTTTTAAATCCCCCACTTCTCCCTCAGTTTCATCCAAATTTGAAAGGTAATTTTAAAATTCATGCACACTTTACAGACTACTGCCTGCAAACGAACACTCAAGCCATCCGCTGCCCCCCACTGCTGCCCCGCCCCCCACTGCCCACTGCCCACCACAACCCTGCCCACCCCGCCCTGCCCCCTGCCTCACCTCCCCACTGCCCCCCACCTGCCATCCCCCTGCCCACCCACCACCACTCCCACCCCGCCCCCTGCCCTGCCCTCCTGCCACCCCCCCACCCCACACCCACCCCTTGCCTAGGGCACAAAAAAACCTAGCACCGGCCCTGTGTGTGTCATAGTCTGATGTCCAATGTATGCAGCAGGTATCAGGTTCAGTCTCTGGCATTTACAGATCAGGCTGGGAAACCCAGGACAATTGTCTCCGGCCTGTGCAGGCAATACCAAATCAGATGGACCACTACCCTGACCCTGTACAAAGCAGCTTCCACTGATGAAGAAATTTTATCTAACTGCCGTAACATGGCATACCATAGGAATGTGGTGTCCAGCAACCCCTGCTCACAACTTTTGTCCTGTTGGGGAGCACAGGAAAATAACTGCCTCTTCCCCCATTGGGTGGGAAGCAGGATGAGACTCTTGCAGGGATATTCTTTTCTGCTCCGGCTCCAATGCATCTCTCCCAATTTCACGGCAATAATGAGCCTGGAAACTGACACGTTTCAGGACGTTTCGTGATGAGGAATGCTCTTGGCAACAAAAGACCACCCTCAGAAGAGGGGATTTGCTCCTCATGGCTGACCAAAGACAATAGACATTGGGAAAGGACTGTGGGGCTACCATCCTAAAAACTGACAAATCCAATTATATCTTTTACAGGAACCCTTATTAGTGCTGGGGTGAGGGGAGAGGAGAACAGTCGTTATTTTCATTCTTAACCACACACACACACACACACACACACACACACACACCTCAGAAAAAATGACATGTTCATTTTACTGCTAGTTTTATGATGGCAATTTGGGCTTTACTATGTTGTTGAAAACAAGCTCAGTTATGCATTGTTGCTTCCCCCAATCCCCATTTTGCACCTCTGCTACAAAGGTATATACATGAAAAATTCATTCTCATTCCTTCTCCTTTATTTCTCCCCCCCCCCACACACACACACACCTTTGAGATGTACGGATCAGTTTGCCCTCTGCCCAAATGGTGCATTCCAAGCTGTCAAAATTGATTTGTTTAGGCCTGGTGAACTGCACGTCAAATATGCATTCTGTTTGAATAGATTACAGTGGCCTGAACTGGGCAGAAGTGTGGGCGGTAGGAGGAAAGACGTGTAGTGAGCCAGCCAGCAGAATTTGCAATGTCTTACTTGACACGAGAACTGTTCAGAGCTGCAGGGAGTGGACAATGAGCTATCCAAGGGAGGGTTGGTCTTCTTAAAGTGGAGGCAAATGTCTGGAGGATTATAACAGTGCCTCTGTATTGCTGGTACAATTATTTGATGAAGGGAAAGCCTAACACGAAAGCCCAAAATGTGTGTGCACTGTTATCACCGAAGGGAATAAATAGAAGAGCAGAAAAGGGCCAAAGTAGTTACTGAGGAAGAAAAATGAGATAATTTGGGACCAAATTAGAAGAGACAACCAGCCTGTTCTTGTTATATTCTGTGAAGTCACTTCTTTCTTAGGCAGACACCATACACTTGTGTCCAAAAGGTTCTGTCAGTAACAATCGTGCTCAGGTCTCACAAACTTAAAGGAAGTTGCTTCTTTCTCTCAGCCAACCTACCTCATGTTAGGCCTTCCGCTTTCCCTACTACCTTCTACAGTTCATAGCATTATCGGCCATTCCAAGGAACTTTGCCTTCTCATGACATCTGCAAAGTAGGATAACTTCCCTTTACTCTTCTTAGCTTCTTCTGAGAATTCAAGCTTGATTTGATCTAAAGCCCACTTATTTGGGGTCCAAATGGTTCTCCTCCAGCACCAGATTTTGAATGAATTGATAATTTTTCCCCTGCATGCTTTCTTCATTGTCCGGATTTTTCATCTGTACATAGTAATCAAGGATATCTTGGCCCTCAGCTCCAGTGGCACATCTAACACCGAGGCACCCACTCAAGTTCTTTCATGGCAATCCTTCACAACTCCTTCCTCGGAATCTAATCCATTTTTCTGTAGGATACGCTCTGCATAAAGACTAAGATAAGAACACAAACGTTTTTCATATTCAATCCTCGTAGTAGCTTCTTGCCCAGAATGTTAGCAACCTGTTAGAGATGGGCACAAAACAAAAACATAGCTTTTTGTTTTGTTTTGTTTCTTTAGTTGTTTTGTTTTGTTTTGTTTTGTTAGTATTGATTTTTTAAAGAAGTTTCAGAATGAAATGAACCAAAATGATTCATTAATGGCTCCCCTAGGTCCTAGAGGCACTAAAATCACAGGGTAGCTTCTTTGGACTCTTCTCTGTAAGCCCCCCAAATTTGGAGAGGTTTGGAGTTCAGGGGACTGAGTTATTAAACTCCAAAGGGGGTCCCCCTAGAAGAAAAAATTCTAATTGAGTCAGGAAACAGCTAATCGCTCCCCTGTGAAGGAAGCTTACTCACAATTACTTCCCTTAATTACAAATTATTTTCTCATGGGGGACCCCCTTTGGAGTTTAATAACTCAGCACCCTGAACCCCAAACCTCTCCAAATTGGGGGGGGGGCTCACAAGGAAGAGTCCAAAGAAGCTACACTGTGAATTCCATGCTGTCATCTCTATTTTTCAAGTACATAAAATATTTTGGATTTTTCTCTCTTGAATATCTTTGGTTTCAGTTTACAACCTGTTGATTTTAGCAATGCAACTCTGTAGTTTACATGGTTTTAAATTTCTTCAGCTATGTTACTGGAATTGTAATCCAGCAGTATGGTTTTACTGAATTTTTTTACATAGTAAAAGTCATGGTCTGTACTTCGATTCAGTCCAAGTCTTATTTTTTGCACACATAATGGATATTCTCCCTCCTTTCCTTCTTATTATACAGTCTATTTGATTTCTATATTGGTCATGTAACGACAACAATGCGTACAAGCATCTCTTTGTTACTCAATGTGTTGTTGTTGTTGTTGTTCAGTCGTTCAGTAGTGTCCGACTCTTCATGACCCCATGGACCAGAGCTCGCCAGGCCTTCCTGTCTTCCACTGCCTCCCGGAGTTTGGTCAAATCCATATTGGTTGCATCGATGACACTGTCCAACCATCTCATTCTCTGTCGTCCTCTTTTCCTTTTTCCTTCAATCTTTCCCAACATCAATGACTTTTCCAAGGACTCCTGTCTCCTCATGAGGTGGCCAAAGTACTGGAGCCTCAGCTTCAAAATCTGTCCTTCCAGTGAATGTACGTGCCTGCAATAAACAAATTTCAGGTTGCTTATACTTCTATTGAATGTTCCCTGGTTAATTTCTGATTCCTATGTCAGTGTTTCCAATGATGTTTGTCTCAGCTTCTTTTTCAGTATCTGTAGCTGGGGCATAGCCTTGAGTGAGGGCTGTGGTTATAGAATTTGCATTATAGCCCGGACGCCTTGTGCTGCATCTTGCCTCACTATTGGAACCTCATCGTTTTTCTGAACTTGTTGTTTCCAAAGTACTGTAACACAGTGTGCAATTATTTTATGGAAAATATCCCTTTCCAGGCCACTTGAGTTTGCTAACACTAAATATTTCAAGGCTTAAACATTCAGTTTCTTGGATTTCATTTTTAGACTACCTTGATTCCTAGTTCACCTATTCCATGCTCCAATTATATGGGCTGTACCCTGTCAGACCTTCCTTTTTTAAGTGGAAGCATTTAAAAAATTCAAGCAATGTGTGAATAAGAAATGGCTGTGTAGGGGGAAGTGTGACAGTGCAAAATGGAGGATGACTGAGATATGAAACTCTGGTGACGCCTATAAGAAGAGAGAATGTAAAACAAAACCCAGAGAGGTGCAGAGAATTTATTGCTGTCATCAAGAAATAAAATTGGGGGGGAGAGATGAGTAAGAAACAGAAGATGGAGCTAGAATTATGATACTTTCCTGCAGCCAAGAGAATAATGTTATGCACATAACTCAGTAAAAATAGCCATCAGCATGATCTGAACTATGCACTCTCGCTCTAAACCCACGGTGAGCAGAAAAACTATTGTGGATGTCAGTCCTTAAAACAAACACGCAAGCATTCTTGATGCTACCCACCAGCATTGGATGGATCGATTACATACCATTCCACAGAAAACAGGAGAGATTCATCTACCCTATGAATGTTTAAAGTATTCTCTCCCCTTAGGTTTTATTCATTCTGAAAAAAATTGAGAGAAATTAATAGACACAGGCCAGGGTTGTGGAAGCAGTAGCAGCAGCAGCAGCAGCAGCAGCAGCAGCAGCTAGCTCCCTAGCACCCAACCTCAGTACATGGATTGGTAGGTCGATGTAAACCAGACCCCAGATTGCCTGCAATATTGATGCCAAAGGGTATAAGATACAAGATGCCAATATTTTACAGCATGAGATGAAAAAAGTTTTGGATTAAAACTAGCAGGATCCTCAAATGAACAAAGGCATTGTCTGTGTTGACTGGAGTTACCCTGGCTGTTGGCATCTGAAATACTAGTTCTTCCTTCCTGTTATTACTCCATTATTCTTTCAAAATAATTATTTATTTTTCTCTTTTTATATAAGAGAAAAGAACAATCCCCTTTTTGCTGAATCTTCCTCAGTCACCTGGAAATAATCCTCACTCTCTCCTCAGGTAATCAAGAGAACGCAAGTCCTCTGAGTTCTGAACTGAATGAAGGAGAACCTTTGGTCGCTTTCTTGTACTGCCCTTAGCTTGTACACAGTTCACTATTTATTATTTTATGCAGGCTTGATAACTGGCTCATTGCCTTCCACTATACAGCTCTTCCACTAGGTTTCGACAATCAATATACCTGGGGATTCCGGATTCTTCTTAACACGCTGCCTTGAAAGCACTACCAACCTGAGCAGGCTTTAGGAAAGAGTCAACAACAAGTCAGTCAATAAGGCGAATCCAATTCATTCCGGGGCTTGCACATTTACTCCTGTCTATATCACACGAAAACATAGTACAAAACCACCATCTCACCCCTGACACCCCTTTCCTTCTCCCCCATCACCCCCCCACTCTCCTCTTCCATGTCATCTCTTTTTATCTTCAAACAAAACTACCCGTGGATTATTTATAGATCTTAAGGTAGCCCTTTGAGGAAAATGGGAAAGGGCAAAGATTACTGAAGATTGATTTCCCCAACTCGTTACAGTCGTAAACCCATAACCCAAGCAAGTTCATGGGGAAGAATTCCCTTCTGGCCTGTGCTTCCCGACCTCCTAGGGAGGCCTAAAAGGGCACCAATAGAGCACAATTTGAAAGAACTGGTTAAAGAATAATTTAGCCTGTCCTTTTCTTTCTTTTCTTTTCCCCTTGGCAATTCCATGAATCGTAAGAGGTCATTTCAAGGGAAAGACTATCTCCCTCCTACCGTTCCCAAAATGAATCGCCGGGAAGTATTTTAAGAACACAGTAAGCAATGCCTTCGCGGCGTCTTCCATAAATAATTTGTAAATGTTGCAAACACTGGTAGGAGACCACACATATCTGGATGCCAAGGTCTTAATATCACAGTCGCATAAAAGGGAATGTAGACATTTCAAGACCTCCTCTTTTTAGAAAAAAATCAGCTCCCTAAAGATTATATATTATGTTCCTTTCCCTTTTTTATCACTTTCTTATCCTTTGCTAATAGGTGTGGTGCATGGCAGTCAACAGCATTCAGCAAGAGGTTATTTCTTTATGGAAATGTATAAATAATCCTTGCAAAAGCAAACCACATGAAACCGAAAGCCACATCGATAGCCCTGAAGTAAAATGCAAGAATCTCCAAAATGCACAAACAACTTACACAACCTCTAGAAGAGATTTTATACTACAAACTTAAAACACTCAGTGAATAACCACTTCCATTTTTTTGGTGTTTGAATTGGAAGTTTAGGGGGGGGAGCCATTTTCTTCTGTAGTTTCAGCTGTTAAATCTGGTGGCCATGTTTTACCCCCACTGTGTGAACTGGAAATGGCCAAAAATGTCGAAATGAAAAATTGAAACCAAGTCCCACAATAACCACTTCCACTTTTGGTGTTTGAATTGGAAGTTTAGGGGACTTGAGGGGAGCCCCTTGAGGCAGTCTGCAGGATTAGATCCACCACAGTGTCCCCACCCTTCTGTACTGGAGTGCATTTGGATGTTGGGAGATGCAAAATTCTTTCAGGGAGCTACACACAGCCTGTGATATATACTTTGTTCACTTCTGCTGCAATTTGAGGAAAGGAGCTAGCTGACTCTCATGCTAATCTCACCACCTGCATGCTAAACTGGCATTCCCATTTGCAAACACCCAGAACAAATGCTATGAAACTGGCCCACTTTTATAAGAGGGGTAGGAAACATTCACCTTGCAGTCAGGGATGGTGGGTAGAGATGGGGACGACTCAAAAAAATGGTGTTTCGTTTGTCGTTTGGTCGTTTAGGGGTCCGTTTCGGTTCATTTTCGTTTTTGTGACATTTTTTGCAAAAAAATTCATTTTCGTTTCGTTCAATCAGACCATGAAAGACAAGACATGCAGACATAGTCTTCTACATGAACCTCATAAATGAAGTGAGTGACATCCTTAACCTCACCCATAATAAATCCAGAATTCTCCTTTCAGTCCCTCCTCCCATCATATTTATTAAGAGTTGGCCAAACACTTCTCAAGAGGGAAATTCCCAGCACAGCACTCTTGAATGAATTGTAAAAGGTCATGTAAGATGGGATAGCACCAGAGTGCCACTAAGATGACATGCCTGAATGGCCCACACCCCTAGTGGCTGAATCTAGGGGTCAGGAAGAGCTGGGTGTTAAAGGACACTATTGAGAGCTTTGTTGAGGTAAAGTGTAGGTACTCATCACTATGTTGTACCATACTCCCCCGTTGTAATTGAAAGATTGCAGATTTCTTCCTATGCTTCCACACCAAAGACTCAATAAAGCAAAGAATGATTATGTACCTAAACCCAGAGCATCCTTTAGAGATTTAAAAACTCTCTGTTTATTCTGACACAGCAGCTCACCTCAACCTGCTTTTTGCAATTAGCTTGCTGTTGTTCTATAATTGGTCAACAGGAAAACCATGTAAATGGCTTTGTGGTGTTATTTTTCTTTTCTTTTTTTCTTTTTTTGTTTTTGGCTATCTGATATCTGAGGCATGAAACTGGAAAATTGTGTGCCTAGAAGGTAATGTTATGAGAGGAAAATATATGCATTTGCTGGTAATCCGACTCTAACTCTGAAGCAAAAAGGTTCATGAAAAATATGTACATTAACACTGTTCAGCTATCATACAATCATATATACAACCAATATTATTGACTGTAGAAGGATGCTAATCACAGCTGTATTGGGTGCGACATAGAAACAAGCCTACGGAATGTAGAGTATCAGTACAGTAGTTTGAGTTTTGGATTGGGTCTCGGGAGATGCAGGTTATAGTCTGCACTGAGATATGAAACTCATGAATTAACCTTGGGCATTCATGGTCTCTTAGACTGTGCTATCTCTGAGATTGCTTGTCAGGATATCAGGAGGAAGAGAGGAGTCATATATGCTATGCTGAGCTCATTGGAGAAAAGGCAAGGTTAAGTTGCAAATTAAATAAAATTTCAATTTATGATAGTGTTCATAGAAATGAATGGTAAGGCCATATCTGGAGTATTGGGTACAGTTCTGGACACCACATCTCAAAAGAGACATCGGAGAGAAAACATAAGAGAAAAGAGACATAAGAGAAAAGGTCCAGAAGAGAGCAACTAAAAGGATTACTTGGCTGGGACACCTCCCTTATGAGGAAACGCTACAGCATTTGGGGCTTTTTAGTCTAGAAATAAGGCACCTGAGGGGAGACATAATTGAGATGTACAAAATTTTGCAAGGGATGAGTAAAGTGGAAAAGGGAAGCTCTTTTCCCTCTGGCACAATACCAGAACCAGGGAGAATCTATTCAAATTGAAGGTTGGGAGAGTGAGAATGGACAAAATAAAACATTCCTTTACCCAGCATGTTGGTAGTCTGTGCAACCCCTTGCCACAGGATGTGGTGATGGCATCTAGCCTAGATTCCTTTAAAAGGGGATTGGATAGATTTCTGGAGGAACAGTCCATTGCAGGTTACATGATAGGGATACATGTTTACTTCAGGCTTATAAGGAGGGTAGCTCAAAATGCCAGACACAGGGAAATGGTATCAGGACACAGGTATCTTATGGTCTCATTTTCTCCCAGAGGCATCTGGTGGGGTCTCAGTGGGATACAGGAATCTGGACTAGATGGACCCTTGGCCTGATCCAACAGGACTCTTCTTAGGGTCGTATGTTCTTATGATAGGGTGAGAGAACTATTGAGTGTAAAGGAAATCTGGATTCTAATCTAGACATATATAGATGTTGGATTGTAGTACAGAAGAAGACCTATTTTTGAAATGGGATAGCATATGAATCCACCACGAGACTCGTAAAGAGCCACTTCCTTAATTGCTCAAGATCTTTTATTTTTTATATTTTTTTTATTTTTTTTATTTTTTTATTTTTTGCTGTTCCTCATCTGAAATACCAACTGGGAATACAAGACACTAAAAAGAGTATCAGAGAAGACAATGTGGTGCACTTTTTTTTTACTCATTCTTTACTCAGGTAGTCCTTGAAACTTGCATCACTTCTGCTCTTGAACTTGGCAGTACTGTACTTGTTGCCTCTGCTTGAGAGCTGTCCAAGTCCTGAAGTCCTGGATCTTGCTCAGGTCTTTCCTACTGCTTTGCTATTTTGCATTGCATTGCAAGAAGATCTCAGCTGTAACAAACCAAAGGCTCATCTAACCCAAGATCCTGTTTCCAACAGCAAATGATCAAAAGTCTACAGGAAACTCGCAGCTTGTATATTTCCCAGAAACTGGCTTGTTACTTTTGATGTTCAGTGTACGGCCACCACAGCTAGCTTACGCTTCCGTCAGTGGTCACATAGACCTATGACTTTCCCACTGCCTATAATGCATGAGACAATGCCTTTTTCTTCACACTTTAACTGCCAAAGTCAGGACACTTGCAAAGGTGTTGAGGAACAATGAGAAATGCCAAAATCAGTGACATGAGATTACAATTTGGGAAAATAAAATAAAAACCGACCATCATTACAACTCCTAGAATGGGGTCATGCTGGCTGGGGGATTTCCCTACATGTAAAAAAATAAATTACCTTCTGCTTAAGGTACAGATTCCAGCCCTATACAATACATATGATGCCTGTGAGTGCATGAATAGCAAGAGTAAGAGTACCAAGCTCATCAGATAGTAGGATAGGTTTCTTAGGAACACTTGGCACCATTTTGGTTTGTTGTGTTGTTTGTTTGGGGGGTGTTGTTTTTGTTTATTTGTTTTCCTTCCAAATGCTTCAGGGAGAGTTAGGGTGCCCTTCTGAATGAGAGAGGAGAAAAGGGGAGGTTCTCCAAAATCATATCAAGGTAAGTTCACATAGGGGAGCTCACATTCATACAAGGTGCCTTGGCCTAATATTGACTGATTGACTGACTGACTGACTTAGTCACATTTATAGTCCATCTTTCTCCTGATAAGTGGTTTCAAGGCAGCTCTCTCTCTCTCTCTAGCTCTCTCTCTCTCTCTCTCTCTCTCTAGCTCTCTCTCTCTCTCTCTCTCTCTCTCTCTCTCTCTCTCTCTCTCTCTCTCTCTCTCTCTCTCTCTCTCTCTCTCTCTCTGTGTGTGTGTGTGTGTGTGTGTGTGTGTGTGTGTGTGTGTGTGTGTGTGTGTGTGTGTGTGAGAGAGAGAGAGAGAGAGAGAGAGAGAGAGAGAGAGAAATTTTTTATGTATTCTGGGCTGTCAGTATAAAGCAGTATAACACTAACTTTCCAACTCGCGCAAAACATAGGCCTTTTAGCATCATCTTGGTTTTCTTCCTCGTCAAGCTATTTCAGAGTGATATATTCTACATTTCTCCTATAAAAAGGAAAAGTGTCCAAAACTAAATTTGGTCCATTTCATTCAGCTCTCCAGTTGCTAACAAAAAAAACAAAAAAAAACAAAATACAATTCACCAGAAGGCATGAACTTTGTGTTTTTCATACTATCCTTCTCAATTCAAAATTGCAGGCCACACTCAAATCATACTAGACCACATTCATCAAATTAATAGGCTTGGCACCACTGTTAGCTTGCAAATGGAATCAACGGGCTTATTCTGGCAGGAGCTAGCAAATCAAGCTTTAAGAGAAGGGCAGATATTATGTCCCAGAATCAGATAATGTTTATTTATTATAGCTCAAAAATGAACAATTAAAAATATCTCCCTTTACTGCACGTAACATCTTTTAAACAGGGACAACTGCAGGAAGAAATACAAGGCAAGCTCTTTAGTATAGAAGTTGCATTTGGGGTCACTGGTGTTTCTTCTATGAACCACCTGAGGCACTGACTCTACTGTGCCGAATAAGCAGATAAAGTTAAAGCAAGCATATTTTGTTTCACCCCGTTCCCCATAGGAAACACAGCTGTTGATTCCATAGAAGCGCTTCTCCAGACAAAGGACCCCTGCGACAACAGCTGCTCTTACATCACAAAGTTTGTGAGGCATTCCAGGAGAGAGCGCGCACTGGTACAACCCGGTTTCGTGCCATAGTAATGGACACAGAGAGAGACAGGAAACAAGTTTATTATGCTCCTCATCAAAAACAAAATGATGACCTAAATCCACTACTGAAAATTGCCTTGAGGAAAACAGACCAAGTGTCCACAATACTTCCTATAACCATTTGAAAAGTTGATCAGGAAAGTGTGATAATAACTGAGGAGAGTTTTCAATTTAGCAGGTACAAGACCGAGCAGGAAATTAAAACAGGCAGAAACCCTATTGGAAAGCTCCCCTTACACAACAGGAAGGATGCTAGCAGTTCCTGCAGATTAACAGTGATGAAACACTTCATTTTGTAATTTCAGGGTTCGCATGGCTTGCATCTTTAATCAAAGGCAAACTGCACTACTGATGACTTCATTACTGTTGCACAGATGGACCCCCCAACCAACAGGATTTTGGCCATGGAAATGATGTAAAAATCCTCTATTTTAAAATGGAAAATAGACTCACATTTTCTATTTTATTTTGAAGGAGTTCAGTCAAAAGGATGGTTCTTTAGAGATGGGCACGACTCAAAAAATGGTGTTTCATTTGTCGTTTGGTCGTTTAGGGGTCTGTTTCGGTTCATTTTCGTTTTCGTGATGTTTTTTGCAAAAAAAATTGTTTTTGTTTCGTTAGGTAATGAAACGAAAAAACGAAAACGAAAATGAAAAATTGCTGTTTCGTTAGCATTCTTTTTAGTTCAATGCATCTGCTGCAACGAAAACGAAAAACACGGCAAATTTGGTCGTTTCATTTTTGTTTTCGTTTTGTTTTTTAAAAAAATTTGTTTCGTTTTCATTGTGTAACGAAATGAAAAAACGAAAATGAAAACGAAAAATCGCTCATTTCGTGCCCATCTCTAGTTCTTAATCCTTTTCTTTATAACGATCTTGGTGCAGTCCAAGGGGAAAAATGATTTCTGGAGTATCATTCCAGAGTAAAGAACTTCTTTTGGATTTAAGGTCTACATTTTCACATAGTGAGCTATGTGTGTGGATACAAGCCTCACATGGAATCTTTTAGAATTCACGTCAAGGGTAGGTAAAATGCAGCCTATGAGATGCTCATGTACCCATGTGTCTACACACAGCCTCCAGTATCCCTAGGGACCTAGCACCCCATATATAGGCTCAGGGGTGACTGTGCACCACCTTCATACCTCAACAGCTCTCAATCTTTGGTCTCCAGATGTTCTTGGAAGCTTACACCGCTAGCTGTTCTGGCCAGGATTTTTGGGAGTTGTAGTCCAGGAACATACGGAGACCCATGGTTGAGAACCACCGCTCTAGAAATTCCCCCTCCATGGCTAGTGTCTGTCACAGAGTTGTGAACACTCAGCAGAAGGGCTGTGTAAAGTGTGGGCTTTAACAGCCAGATAGCAGTGCTAAATAAAGACACAAACACAGTGGTGACTCCCTGCACCAAAAACTATATTTACAAAAATATATACAAGTCCAGCAAACATAATAGAATCGGCAGGCATAAACGTAGTCAATATACAGTCCAGTCCAGTAATCCAACAATCCAGGAACTCACCAATCCGACTGCTGCTCTCTCCAACATACCCCAACCACATGTGTCTCCTTTTATATTCTTTTGGCTGATGCAACAATGATTCAGCCTATGGAGAACTGAGCATGTGTGGAACTGTCACCTGATGTCTATACCTATTAGACAAATATTCCGCAGGTGTTCAGCAATTTCTGTAAAGTCATTCCCCCAGAATTCAATATGCCAATTCACTTTGAGAACAAACATTGACAGTGTCACCAAATCTGACCTTTAAGGGTTGCCTTCTCTCAAAAGTTGTGTGAAAGATGCATCTAATGCAGGGGTGCCCAAACTTTTTGTAAGGAGGGCCAGATTTGGTGGCTGAGAATGTGTCAGGGGCCGGTTGCTCCCTGACCCTGCCACCCCACTGCAAGCCCCACCCACTGATCCATAACCCCACCCCCTGACCCCTTGCAACCCCACCCGCAGGAAGGAAGGGGGGACCAAGGGAGGGAGGGAGGGAGGTGGAAACCAAGAGAGGAAGGAAGGAAGGTGGGGACCAAGGAAGGGAGGGAGGGAGGGAGGGAGGAAGGAAGGTGGGGACCAAAGGAAGCACAGGGAGCCGTGGCCACAGGTCGCCCCTTGGAAAAGGTGATCTGTGCGATCTTGCACCACCCAAGCTTCCCAGCAGTGGCGATGGCTCACCCGCTAGCCTACCCCAAAGCTCCTTGTTGGTGGCAGAGGCCCGCTGGCCTGCCCACCCCCACACTTTCCCCTGTGGTGACAGTGGCGTCAGATCGCCCGTCCGCCCAGCTGCCCAAGCTTCCCAGCGGTGTCAGTGTTGGCAGAAGATTTTTTTTAAAAAAAACCATGGGGCAAAGGAGAGGGAGGGAGGGGCGGGCCAGCCAGCCACGGGCTACTCAGAATGGCCTGATGGGCCAGATTTGGCCCCCAGGCCAGACTTTGGGCAGGCCTGATCTAATGTGTCTCCAAAAACATGCCACAGGAACAAAGGTTCAACCTGAACTGCTCTTGGCTGACTGTTCCTTTGCAACAGCATTTGTTCCCGAGTTAGTTGCTCAGGAGGGGTTAGAATCATGCAGGAAAAGAAATACAGCATAGTTGTATAGCTGTTTGGGATGTTTTAAGTTATTCTTTTTTTGTTTCCCTTTAGGTTTGTATAGTTATGTTTTGTGCTTGCCATTAAAATTTATTTAAGAAAGAAAAGAAAGAGGAAAGACAGCAAATCGCATGAACCGATTGATAGCTATCAATGTTTTCCTGTTGATGGTAATCCATCCTCATCCCCACTGCTTTAAACTGATTTTAGCAGAACCAACAGCCCCTCCTGCTAAATTATCTCCCCCCACCCCCCCAAAAATGGTATTACTTCCAGGATATTGTGCCATTATTTCTGCTTATATTTTTCTAGCCACACGTGTGCATTTTAAAGACCATTCATTGAGGGAAAGCATATTGGAAGAGGGAATGAAAACCCCGAGCCCGTCACTGCCCTGTCATTTTTTTTCAAGGCAAGGCAATCTTGTTGAGAGACTGTGTTTGGAGGCTGACACCTTAGAAAGGATGTTTAGCATGCAAAACAATTCAGATTTCTGGGCATGCAGGAAAAACGTGGCAAGGTGCATTGCTCCAGCCAATTTCTTTCATGTTAGGCCTAATAGGCTCTTCTTAAATTAGTTCTCGGACAAGGTGTCATAAATTTTAATTGCACACAGACTGCGCTTCGAATTCTAAGTACAGGTGTAGCCTGCTGTGCCAGCCCCTTCCGTGACGCTCCCTGATTCCTTACGTTTCGTTCTGATTGCCTTTTAAAAGAAAGTTCATATGCACAGGGGGAATCGTTTTTCTTTTAAATTATTAATTAAAGGATTAAGGCGCACCTTTCTCTCTCCCATAAGAGCACTGTGAGAGGAAATGGAGTGGCTTTTAATGAGGTGTTCAAGAGAGATGGCGAAATGATTATAGTGTGTGCCTGTATCTCCTTTGTTATTAAGCAATTCAGCAGCTGCCACTAAAACTTGAGGCCATATGTCTTTTTTAAAAAACAACAACAACAAATGTCTGCTAAGTGTGGATGGGAAGCAAATAGATATGGCGAATGCAACTGCCATGTTTGTCATCCCAGTCTTTCCTCCAGACAGGCTGTATATCTTTTCTCAGGATCCATCAGACAAATGGTTAGACAGAATTTGCCTTTTTAAAGCTTTGCTGTCATCATCATCAGAAGACAAAATCTGAACTATTCTAATGCATGTTTAATGCAGCAATAAACCTAGTGTTCTCATTCCTGGTAATTCTTAATTGTTGGATTGACTAGAGAAGAGTGCATATACTGTATACCATGTCTCCAGTGTTCAGCTAAAGCCATAGCCTTAATCTGAAATGATGAGGCTGGGCAACATAATTGCACTCTAGAGACCTGCCTGGTTTTGTGGATCCCAATCAGCTCCATGGTTTAATGGCAAACAGCAGGCAACAAAACATACAAGGATGACAATGCAGGTGGCACAAATATCACACTTGCTATGTGTGACTATAATCTAAATAAATAGAAGTTTTATACCACTTTAATTGCCATGGCTCTTCCTCATGGAATCCTGGGATCTGTTATTTTGTTAAAGCTCTTACAATTATTTATTTATCTTTATTTATTTATTTTAGAATATTTTTAGCCCACCTTTCTCCTTGGAAAAGGGCCCAAGGCAGCTTACAGTAATGAGGGATAATATACAGTCCAATACAATTAAGACATGTTGAAGTATTGAGAACAAGGGATTGAGGGACATCTTACAGCAGGGGTCCTCAACCTAAGGCCCCAGGGCCAGATGCGGCCCCCCAAGGTCCTGAATCCGGCCCCTGGGACCAATTGCAACCCTCCACCTACCCCCTGTTTTGTGAGCAAGCCAGCCTCCGCAGCTGCTTTTGGACTGTGATCCGGCCCCCAGCGGTGTCTGGGTAGTGGTGGACTGGCCCGCTGTTTGAAAACTTTGAGGACCCCTGTCTTACAGCATTAATAGACATTACATTAAAGCTACAAGGTTATAAGTGGTAATAAACACAACATCTATGTGAACCTATAGATTCATATAAAAGACATAATGGTAGTCCATCATTCAGGGAAAGCTTGCCTTAAGAGAAAGGTCTTCACCTGTTTCCAGAAGGACAACAGAGATGAGGCAGTCCTGGCCTCTAGTGGAAGGGAGTTCCAGAGTCTGGTGCAGCAGTCAATAAGGTCCTTTCATGGGTTCCCACAAGACATAACTGTTTGGGCGGTAGGATGGAGAGAAAGGCCTCTTCAGATGACATTAAATACCCAAGTGGGTTCATACTATGAAATGCAAATTTTGAGGTAGCTAGGACCCAGGTCATACAGTGCTTTGTAGGTCAAGGTCAGCACCTTGAATTGTGCCTCACAGCTGATTTACAGCCAGTGGAGCTGTTTTGATAGGTGTGTGATGTGATTGTTGTACTCTGCCCCAGTCTGAAAAGTTGCCCTGAGTGATTTTGTGCCAAATCAATGGTGGAAGAGAAAAATGCTTTCTTTGCTGCCTCCGCTGCCTTGGAGTAAGCCTTCCAAAGGCCTTTCACTGTTTATTTGTCTGTTTCAATCTGGATTTTCCGCCAATGCCTTTCAGCTCTACAGGCCACGTCTTTCAATTTTGCCAACTACCCAGTAAACCAAGCAGCCAATTTGGGTCTATTTTGAGGAAGGAGACGTTTAGGAGCTACCCGACCAATGGCTTGGCTCATTGCCCCATTTCTAGAATTCAACCAAGGATTCAATAGAATCACCCATCGGAGAGGTAGGAAACTCACCAAGGGCAGTTTAAAAACACATCTGGATTCATCAACTTTCTGGGATGTATTGCTTTTGTCTGACTTCCCTTGCTAGCCAGTCTGTGAGTTACAGTAAGCGTAAAGCACACCATATAGTGGTCTGTCCAGGACAATGGGGCTACAAAAAGTTCCTTTACGTCAATGTCCCCACTGTCCATATTAGGGCAGAAGACCAGGTCTAAGGTGCGGCCTGCAGGATGGGTTGAAATAGATACCATTTGGGCCAGGCCCATTGTTGACATGGAGTCATTCATTGACCCAGTCAATGTGGGGATATTTGAAGTCCCCCATGATTACTATCCTGTCTCTCTTAGACAACTCCATGATTTGTCTCCTCATTTCAAGGCCTCTTCAAGTTTTTGATCTGGTGGATGATAGCACACCCCCACTGCCACATCGCTCCTTGGACCTGTTAATTTAACCTACAGTGATTCTACGGTGGAGTCAGGCCCACCATCAATCTCCATTCTGCTGGACTTTATCCCTTATTTGACATACTGTAGATGGCCACTGTACCTCCAACCCACCCCTCTCTATCCCTTCTATAGAGTTTATAGTCTGGGATTGTGTTTCTCCACATTCCACCAGCTTTCTGTTATGGCTATTTTATCTATGTCAAATGTTCAAGTTCTCCCATTTTTGCTTGGAGGCGTCAAGCATTTGTGTAAAAGCACCTGTACAGTGGTTCCCCCAAGAATGGCTGTTTCTTTGTTCTTTCCCAAACCGGATGCTGCCCAGTTCCTTTTGGAGCATATCCCCCCAAGAAATCCATCCTGTGCTATCCAATTCTCCCAATCCCTTTCGTTACAGGTGGCCGCCCCAGGCAGGCCAAAAAGACAATAACAAGATTGCCTTCTCACTGACGGCCCCTGAAATGTAGAGCCACCTGCTAGCATAGGTGAGGCAAGCTCCTTCCCTAATTTCCTTTTTGAAGGCCCGGAAGATTGATTTATTTGCAGAGGCCTTCAACAGTTAGTGGGGGTTTTGTTTGTTTGTCTTTTTCCCCTCCTCCAGCCATCTGAGACGGGGCACATTTTACTACGGATTCTCTTTTGGCCCCTTGAAATTTGAGGCTAATTTTTTTAAAAAAATTCTTATGTGCAGGGGGAGGTGTTTGCCATCTAACAGATTGTGTTAATTACTGTTTACAAATGTGTTTTTATGACTTTTGATTGTATTTTGTGATTGACTATTTTGTAAACCACCCCAAGGAAAATAATTTGCACTAAGGGGGTGGTACAGAAATATAAATAAATACAAAAACAGGAATGAGATTTTTTTATTTATTTATTTATTTATTTTTATATTTATATCCCGCTTATCTTTCGTTCGAAACTCTAAGCGGCTTACACGGCGAACAAGCGCAATAAATACAGAACAGTAATATAAACATAACTAATTAAGTAATAAGCAATAAAACCCTTGGCATCCAAAACAACAGTACAATAACTATAAGCCAAGCGTGCACAAACAAAGTACACATAAGCATGGCCGCTTGGACATTAAGATGGCGGGACCTCCAGAGAGAAAAAGACCAAAAAAAAAAATCAGGGTTCACCAAAGGCCTCTCGAAATAAATAAGTTTTTACGGCTTTCCGAAAGGCCAGCAGGGACTCTGCAGAGCGCACTTCGCTAGGGATGGAGTTCCATAAGGACGGGGCTGCCACCGAGAAAGCCCGGTTCCGGGTGACCGACTTCCGGGCCTCTCGAGGGGTGGCAACCCGCAGCGAATGCGCTCGCGCCTGCCGAACTGGACGGGCCGAGGTGGATCGCTGAGCGATACGCTCTGCCAGGTAGTCCGGTCCCAAGCCATGGAGGGTTTTATAAACTAAAACCAAGACCTTGAATCTAATCCGGGCCGCAAAGGGCAGCCAATGCAAGCGGGCCAGGACTGGGGTGATGTGATCATAACGACGCACACCAGCCACCAGCCTGGCCGCCGCATTCTGAACCCGCTGCAGACGCCGGAGAAGAGTCAAGGGCAGCCCCATGTAGAGGGCGTTGCAGTAGTCCAGCCTCGAGATCACCAGCGCCTGGACCACTGCTCTCAGAGAGTCACCATCCAGGTACGGGCGGATCTGGGCGATTTGGCGTAGATGGTAATACGCGGCCCTGGGTCACCGACGCCACCTGGGCCTCCATGGTAAGCGCCGGGTCCAGGACCACGCCCAGATTCCGCGCCCTCTCCACAGGCCGGAGGGAAACTCCCCCCAGAGAGGGAAAAGGGCCACCGTACCCAGACGGCGAACCCCCAAAGAACATAACCTCCGTCTTCTCGGGGTTGAGCCTAAGCCTGTTCGCCCCGGTCCAGGTCAGCACGGCATCCAGGCACCCATCAAGGATCCTCACAGCTTCCACTGCAGAGGTGGAAAAGGAGAGATAGAGCTGCGTGTCATCAGCGTACTGATGACTGCACACTCCAAAACTCCTAATGACCCCAGCCAACGGCCTTACATAGATGTTAAACAGCAACGGCGAGAGCGACGACCCCTGCGGGACCCCACAAGGGAGAACCCACGGGGCCGACAACTCCCCCCCATGCTGAACATACTGGGGACGGCCCTCCAGGAAGGATCGGAGCCAACTGCAAGCAGTGCCCCCGATTCCAACCTCAGAGAGCCGATCCAGCAGGATACCGTGGTCGACGGTATCGAAGGCCGCTGACAGATCCAGGAGGACCAACAGGGTAGAGCAACCCCTGTCGGCCGCCCGGAGCAGGTCATCTTGCAGGGCGACCAAAGCTGTTTCGGTCCCCCGACGGGGCCTGAACCCTGACTGGCAAGGATCGAGGCACTGCCGATCCTCAAGGTACGACTGCAGCCGGACCGCCGCCACCCTCTCGATGACCTTGCCCATAAACGGGACATTAGCGATCAGACGGTAGTTTCCCAAATCGTCCGCCGCAAGGCCCGGCTTCTTAAGAATGGGCTTAACCACCGTCTCCTTCAAGCGGGAGGGAAAAACCCCCTTGCCGAAAGAGGCGGTGGCGATGGCAGAAGCCCATTCGGCCATAGTCCCACTGGCAGCTTTAATAAGCCAGGAAGGCAAGGGTCGAAAGGAGTGGACGCCGGCCGGCAATGCGCCATAGCCTCAGAGGCCTCGACAGCAGAAACAGGCCCAAGCTCCTCCAACCGAGGCGACGAAGGCGGACCAGCAACTGGGGATGCCGGGGCAGTGCTACCGCAACCGGAGTCAAAGCCGGCACGGATGGCCTCAATCTTTGATCTAAAGAAGGCTGCAAAATTCTCACTACTGAAATCAGTAGGAGGAGGCCTAGCCAGACTAGGATTGGTGAGGTCCCGAACCACCCGGAAGAGCTCCGCCTGGCGGTTCGAGGCCTCACCAATTCTCACGGAGAAAAACGATGACTTGGCTTCCGTGATCGCGTTGGAATAGCGACTAGTCTGGGAATCAACAGCAGCCTTGCTACTAGCCGTCCGGGTTTTTCTCCAGCTGCGCTCTAACCTTCTCCTCACCTGCTTCATTGCCCGTAACTCCCCCGTGAACCACGGAGAAGTCCGGGCTCGGCACCGGAGAAGGCGCTTGGGGGCGATCCGGTCTATGGTGTGAGCAGCTGTCTCAAACCAATGGTTAGCCACAACCTCGGCCGGAGCGCCAGTCAGTCCACCAGGAAACTCCCCGAAGACCTCCCGGAACCGCTGAGGGTCCATAAGCCTACGGGGACGGGCCAAAACGAGAGGCCGCTGGTCCCCGCGAGGGGGAGCCGCAATCGCCAGGGAGAAAGAAGCAGGTGGTGGTCCGACCATGACACAGGTAGGGAGATGATATCCCCCACCTCCAGACTCGAAATCCCCGACATGGAGGAAAACACCAGATCCAGGGTATGGCCAGACCTGTGAGTGGGACATACAACATGCTGGGACAGACCCATGGAAGCCATGGTTTCCATGAATTCCAGAGCTGCACCGGAAAGTCCACCGCCAGCATGCACATTGAAGTCACCCGCCACCAAAAGGCGCGGGGACCTCAAAAGTGCAGCCGCGATGAACTCCGCGAGCTCTGGTAGGGATTGGGCTGGGTTGCGGGGAGCACGGTAGCCCAGCACAATGCCAAATCTGTCCCGCTGCCCCACCGACAGGTGAAGGCATTCTAAACCCTGGCTAACCAATGTCGAGGTCCTGCTAACATGAAAAGAGTCCCGATGGACGATGGCGACTCCCCCCCTCCCTTCTGACCCCCCGACCTTCCCACCCCCTGAACCAGATACCCAGGCGGGCAAAGCTGGGAGAGCGAAGCCCCCCCATCATCGCCCACCCAGGTCTCGGTAATGAAGGCCAGGTCAGCCTGCCCGTCAGAGATGGTATCATATATGACGGGGATCTTATTGTGGACTGACCTGGCATTCAACAGGAGACAGGAAAGGCCGGGGGCGCTGGAGGAGTGACTCCTGGACACGTGGCAGGGAGCCGGGGGGTCAGAACGAGGGACAGGCACAAGTTGCCTGACCCGTGTTCTTCTTATCCGACTAACCCCACGGTTACAAGCGTACCGCCCACGGCCCGACACACTCTAGGTCCCATCATTCAGCAGTAACCTCCCAGGCTGGGTTATGAAAATGAAAGACCTCAAAACATCAGGAGGTACAGAAGCCTCCTTAAATCCATGCTGAGCCATAGAGGCAGTGTCCATCAGAACTCATTCTAACACAAGTTCCAACTCCCATGTAGGGAGTAGTAGGCAAGAAGGGAACTTCTCTAAGTAGTGGAAGAAGAGGAAGGTGTAGGAAAAGCATGGAGGTGAGGCTCTACATCCTGCCAATTTGAGGGCTTTCACTCCCATAATTTGGCTTGGGGGGGGGAGTGCCCTACTGAATAATGAGACTAAAAGTCCCATAATTCTGAAAATCACATCCAGACTGATTAGTTTCCATCATTTCCTTTATATTCTGCCCTTATATACTTACAAGTGAATGAATGTAACTGAATGTACAAAAAACAGTGAATGACAATATTTAAATGTTCAACTTTGCAAATATGACACTGGCTCTGGGTTGTTTTCAAAGTACATTTGGGATCAGCAAACATAGCCTTCCATATATTTTTGGCCTGCAACTCCTCGGGTAGTTGTTTTGTTCATGTAAAGCAGAAGTGAGCAACAGATATCTTTGAACAGCAACTAGCCGAGGAGTTGCTGTTCAAAGATATCTGTTGCTCACTTCCACTTTACATGAACAAAACACTCCCAGATTCAGTCCCCAGGATCTTCAGATAGAGCTGGAAGGCATAACCACTGCCAGATAGTGCCTGAAAACATTCAAGGTCTTTACTTAAAGCAAGGTATTGCTCGCACGAAATGGATCAACACACACGGGGAATTGATAGAAACATCAATTAGTCATCAGCTGGGTAGTCTACTGAAAATCACTCAAGATCAACCAATGGAAGTGCAAATTACCTTCAAGCAGATTTCATCCATGCCTATAATATAAGTCATAACTTGCCATGGCTTTTTATTTCTCCATCTTCTATTATGACCTCAGCTGGGTGATTAATAATACCCTGAAGCATCTACATCTTATTTAAGAAGATCGAAGTCTTATTCACCAGTGTGTTCTCCTTCTCTGGTTGTCCTCTCCCTCTCCCCTCCTCCTCCTCTTCTTCTTCTTCTTCTTCTTCTTCTTCTTCTTCTTCTTCTTCTTCTTCTTCTTCTTCTTCTTCTTCTTCTTCTTCTTCTTCTTCTTCTTCTTCTGGTTCATTATACCATTGACATTTCCTGCAATTCTTCATAAACCCTGGAGAATTTATCGGATGCCTTCCTTGTGGAATAAAATGAAATATATGCATAGCCTGTCACCAGGTCGTATGTCTCCTGCCAACCTAGATTTTTCAGCTTTCATCTTTGAGTTCCAAGACAGAGACATGTATGCCAGACTGACTAAAAAGCTTGCTGGAGTAGCAAATCCTAAAATGATGCCCCCCCCCCCAGAGAAGTAAAAGTTCAAGTATTGGCTACTGATGTGATTTTTTGTGTGTGGTGCATGTGATATACATTCTCTTAAATTAAACACATAATGGGGAAATTGAGTTAACCCATTATATTTATAATCACACATTAAAGATTAAAGACTGGATATTTTTATGTCTGCTTAGCAAACTTTTGTTTTAAACTTTAAAATCCCAATAGTTTTATTATACTGAAATTAAACTAACTCAGTGATTGTGTTTTTACATGCTGATGAAGCCAATACTTAATAGAAGATTTTTCAAAAACAGTTTCTTTAGGTCTCAGCAAATCATATCAATTTGATGTGGAAGAATACTTCCAAAATGTGGTGAACAAGTATATTAACAAAAAGAAGGTATTTCAAAAGCATCAGGGTACATCATGGATTAGCAATAGAGATGGGCACGACTCGGGAAAATGACGTTTTCGAGTTGTCGTGTGTCGGAGGCAGTCCGTTTCGGCTCGTTTCCGTTTTTCGTGAAATTTCGCAAAAATTAGTCGGTTCATTTTTTTGTTTTTTCGTTGTCGTTAGTACTGGTTTGGGGGGGTAGCGGGCTCCTGGAGGGAGCTGCAGGAGTCAGCCAGAGCCACAAGTGACGGACTGGCAGACTCTTTGCACCCGCTGTGTCTCACGTACTTGCATGTAGTGCAATGCAAGTAGATCTGGCTTAGGGTTAAGACGGGTTAGCGCAAGCGCTAGGGTTAGGCTAGTTACGGGTGAGGTTACGGTGAGTATTGGGGTGCATCTGGGTGCCTCTCTGACCCACTTAGAAGGACAGTGTACTGGCGTATGGGTTAGGCTTAGGGTTCGGGTTTGGGCTACGATTAGTGGGCTGTTTATGCCCGATTGGCACATCCCAGAAGTCTCTGTGGTCAACCTGGCCAAGTGGCCATGCGATTGGTGGAAAATTTGCATGGTCCACTCCCATGGGCAAGCCCATCATTGCGAATGTGCAGGTGTAAAAAAATAAAATAAAATAAAATAAAATAAAATAAAATCAACGGAGACTTTTTTTTGCAAGAAAAACCCACTGCTGCTACTGTAAAAATTCAAGCATTTAAAATAGCTAATTTTCGCATGTTTCTGTGGTGCTTTGGTGGGGTTTTGGGCAACGATTTCAAAAAAAATATTGCGGTCGCCATTTTTGATCCCCCGCACTGCATGGCAAATGGATGCGCCCTCCCAGCCTGGTACAGTCAGCAAAACCTGGCCATGCGATTGGTGGAATGGCTCCAAAACTTTGCATGGTCCACTCCCATGGGCGAGCCCATCATTGCAAATGCGCAGGTGTAAAAAAAAAAAATAAAATAAAATAAAATAAAATAAACGGAGACTTTTTTTTGCAAGAAAAACCCACTGCTGCTACTGTAAAAATTCAAGCATTTAAAATAGCTAATTTTCGCATGTTTCTGTGGTGCTTTGGTGGGGTTTTGGGCAACGATTTCAAAAAAAATATTGCGGTCACCATTTTGGATCCCCCGCACTGCATGGCAAATGGATGCGCCCTCCCAGCCTGGTACCAGCAGCGCAGCAGTAGCAATAGCCAAGGAGAGGGGGGCGGGGAAACCCCCCCCCAAATAAAACACCCTTCTGGCCTGGTAGGTGCCCTCAGACAGTTTTCACCTAGTTTTAGGGCCGGGAATCGGGTTTTTTTTTTAACTTTTAAAAACTTTTTTTCTGTGCCGCTTGGCACTGCGCGGTCGCCGCGATGCAAGTAACGAGCACGACAAATCAGACCAAATTGTTCGTTCGTCGGTTCGAGCTCGAAGTCTGGTGGAGTAATTCCCGTTACCGTTTCCGTAGAGTAACGGAAACGAGTAACGGAAACGGAAACGGGAATACCGCTAAGTCGTGCCCATCTCTAATTAGCAACATCAATTAGCTTAGATGACCATTCTTTGTCCCCGTAATTCATCAATGGCCACCGACATCCAAGAAGTATCAGAAATTGCCTCATAAGGATGAAAAACTAAGTATAGTAGTACTTAGATGAGCTACTTCTGGGATGGGCACCATATGAAAAATGACATGCTGTTTTGTTGTTTTGTTAGCTAAAGAAATGAAACAAAACAAAACAGGGAAGCAGCATTTCATTACAAATGAAACAAAACACCATTTTCCTCTAGAATGAAACAATTCATTCTAGAGGAAATGGCAGGGGAGCTTCTTCAAGCTCTTCCCTGAAAGCCCGCCAAATTTGGAAAGATTTGGGGGGTTGGAAGCTGAGTTATGAAGCTCGAATATGGGTGCCCCTAGGAAAAAAACATCTAATTGGAATCAGAAGCTGATCAGGCCAGTGATAGTGCTGCTGCCACTTCCCATATGATTCCAATCAGAAGGTTTTTCCTTTGGAGCTTCATAACTCAGCTGCCATAACCCCAAATATTTCCAAATTTCAGGGGATTCTCTAAAATTGCTTTCTCAAGGTACCCGTGCTACTTTGATGCTGCAAGGTAAGTAATTTTTGAGTGCATATGATTTATAAAAATATCCACTCAAAATTTACTTACCTTAGGACTCCAAAGTAGCAGGGGTACCTTCCCAAAGCAATTTTATGGAACCCCCTGACATCTGGAAAGATTTGGGGGTAAGGGGACTTAGTTATGAAGCTTTAAATGGGCTGGGGGTAGATAATTGGCAAAGTGTGCTGGGAGCATGGAGGCAATCAAGGAGTTTACTGTATGGTATTAACTCCCCAATTGCCTTCATACTCCCAGCACAGGACAGCGAGGGGGGGAAAATACAACTGGTTCCTAAGGCAAGCATTTCTAAGGAAATAGCAATGTGTGTAGACAAGCAGACCAATCCCAGGGAAAATTCATATACTTTACATTTTAGTTTGACCATAGATAAATGTGTGCTAGGATGATTTTCAACTAATCTAGTCTTACCCACTGTTATTTGAAATGGTGTCCCTCCTGGAGACAATATTGATCCAAAGACTACCATTAGAGACAGGATGAGAGGATTCTACGGTCATTATCAGTCAGAATAAAAGAAAACTACTTCAAACTAGTTTTAAGATGGTATATGACTCCAGTCAGAATGAATAGAATGAATCCAAAATATTCTAAGCTCTGCTGGAAATGCGAAAAAAAGACAGGTACCTATTTTCATTTATGGTGGGAATGTGAAATAGTTCAAAAGTTTTGGCAAGAGATTATTGAGGAGATAAGAGAAATAATACAAACTGATATTAAATGTGTACCGGAAATTGCTTTGTTATCATTACCATCTATTAATGAATATGATGTGAAAACTAAAGAATTAATAGCAAATCTTATGACAGGAGCTAGACTGATTATTGCTAGGAACTGGAAATTGAAATCAGACCTTAAAATTGCTGAATGGTATAAGGAAGTGTGGGACATAGCGTTAAATGATAAACTATCTTGTAATATAAAAGTTTTGAGAGGTGAAATAAAAAAAGATATTTTCTATGATGTTTGGGGGAAATTTATAGATCATGTATTATTAAAAGGGAAAGGGATACAACCAACTTATAACCCAACACAGTTCTGGCGTAAAGGACCTTAAGAAGCCTATTGGAAGAAAAAGAAAAAAAAAGATGAAGAAGAAAGAGAAGATGCAAGAATACCGGACGGTTTCTTGGGGGTGGGGGGCACTTTGTATTGTTTATGATTGTCTATTACTGTTTTTTTTTATATATATAATTGTTTATTATTGTTATTTTGTCTTTTTTCATGTTCAATAAAAATAAAAAAAAATAAAAAAAAGAGACAGGATGAGTATCACAATTTAACTAGAGCAGGTTCCTGCTATGACTTAGTGTGCCAAGAGATCACATGATATATGTCCCACCTGGCAGCCCAGTTGAGTACTCCTGGCATTATGATGTATAAGTAAGGTAATATGAGAGGTAAACACTTGAAATACGGAGGGGCTGGACTTGATTATCCATAAGGTCCCTTCCAGCTCTGTGGTTTAAAGATTGTTGTTGTTAATGTAGTGGCTAGCCAGTATTTTGAAGCTAAGGCTTTAAGTCCTAGCTAACACTGCCGATGATCCAATAACTGTAACCCAGCAAGGCCTAGGAAGGTGCATTGCCCCACCCTGCCTTAAAGAGTTCAGAACCCAACTGTTCTTAAAAGAAAACCCACAGCAATAAATTGGGCTTTTCAGCTCAGAAATAAACTGCAAGAAGATACATATCCATCTGCACACCTGAAAGAACTAGAGCTCTGTCAGATATTAGTTAGTGAATATATGTATTAGACAGGATGTTCTATATATATTTGATATTTATTTAATTGATTTAAAGATGGAGTCTGTAAAAGTGCAAAGTCACAGTGACTCAATGTATAGTTTTTTCTAATGGAGTACAGATGTTAAGAAGGAGCATAATGAATTTTGGCTGATGCAAGGGGTTGCAATAGCTATGAGGCAATGTCATTCATGATTGAGCAGACACATGTATAAAAATGTTCTGTAAATCATTGTACATTTGGCCTTCTGTGAGTAAGGCACCCACTTTGTTTCTCTGCCATATATTCTGTCATATGTACTGAAAGCTGTTATGCTGTTGAACTTTGTATAAGTTGTGAGATGCTGTGATATATTTTTGTATATATGTAATATAGCTGTGTGGTTTTGAGAAAACTCTGTCTCTGGCTAACTATTTATTCAATAAGTATTGCTTCCGCTGGCTGATTAAATAGCACAAAACTCTGACAAGCTCCTTTCTAGACAAAAGGGTTTTGTAGAACTGTGGGTAGTGTAGTGGTTTAGCTATCTGGCTGCAGGGCCAGAGGTTTGGGAGTTTAGTTCTTCACTGCGCCTCCCTGTCAGGGGCTGGACTTCTATATCACCAATCCGGCAGGCCACTGAGGGCAGTTCACACAACAATGAACAAAAAAATAACAATTGAAAAAAGAAAACAACAGTAGACAGTAAGACTTTAATCAAACAATTTAAATGATACACACAAAACCAAGGAGGTTAAAATTAAAAAGCAAATGAAGATCATTTAAAAATAGGTTGGCAGAATTGGGAATGGAAGCAGAACACCCCCTGTGTTACTAGCTCTGGGAAAGCCATGTTTTTAATGATTGTTTAAAGGTTCCCAGATAGGGAACCAGGAGGATTTGGGGGGGGGGGAGACTATTCCAAGGAGAATGAACAAGCTGTGAGAAGGACCAGTTTTTGGTCTTTTACTTCTGGACCTCTCTTGGGGTCAGGGGTAAACCGCCTGGCCTGAGAAACATAAGTCAGATCTCAGAGGATGCAGGCATTCTGCTAGGCGGCACCTGGTGCTGCAAAGCATTGTTATTATTGGTATTGTTGTTGTTGCTAGTAGTAGTAGTAGTAGTAGTAGTAGTAGTAGTAGTAGTAGTATAGCTCTGAACCCCTTGCCAACTAGTATTCACAAAGCCTCCTTTTATATGTAACCTTTCTGTTCTCTATTAAGAGCACATTCCATGAAGTGCTATCCACAGAAACATAGGCAGCACGTTTATACTACCTTAAACTATCATTGGAGGTCCATCAGATCCTCCACAGACTCAGAATAGAAGCAGTCCAATTGTTTTGCATGTTGCTTTTTTGTATACCTGGTGTGAAAATGGGGGATTTTTTTACCAAACACAAGTACTTGCTCTACCCTCAGAATAGGTTTGTTGGCTCATGATGCATCCTATAGATCAGTGGTTCTCAACCTGTGGGTCCCCAGATGTTCCTGGACTGCAACTCCCAGAAGCCTCCACCACTAGCAGTACTGGAAGGGAACATCTGGGGACCCACAGGTTGAAATCCACTGCTATAGATTATACAGCTATAGAGTTACCCATTCACTTCTTTGGGCAGGAACAACACACCACAATTAAAAAGTGAAAAAACCTTATTCTTTCAGATTTATATTACTTCAAAATTTTCCTACCTACAAAATGAATTTCCACACAAATACTGTGTGCATATCTCCAGGTGGCCAGTCATCAAACAACAGCAAGCTAATTTGTAGCTCTGCAGAGCTGCAAAAATATATTGACATATAGGAAAACAGGATAGCTCTGCATCTCATTCCAAAGCAGTGATACTGCCATTTATGCTATTGGTGAACCGATATGGAGGGGTTCTCCCCTCCTCCATAAAACAGAACAGGTGATCCTTGAAGACAAGAGTTATCTGCCACCAAATTCAGAGATAAGCTCTCATCTTGGCAAAAAAAAACCAAAAACCCACATATAGAATTTGGGGTTGTCACATTGGCATAAAATACACTCCTGTAACAGTTCTGATTCTCTATTGGAAACCAAGCTTTCAGATGAAAAACCTAACTTTTTCATTGGCAAATGCATCCGCTCCTCTGTGGTCTGGACTTTCCCTCCACATCATGATAGCTGCCAGCTGCTGCCCAAATACACTTCAAAAAGTCCACTAGAATTCATCTTCTATAAACAGCCTGACAAGTCACAGACCTGACATGGAAGATAGACAGGCCTTCATCAGTGACAGTACATGTGTTCTCAGGACTCATGGCTGCAAGTGCTCAACATTCGTCCTCTGAGGCACTCATGGATGACAGGCTGGAAAATTGAACTGCAGTATTGACTAGCATTTTAATAGACAAGGGCCATATATATAAAAAGAGAGAGAGAACATATAATGGTGTTTTTTCAAATAAAATTAAAGTAGTATGAGAGCACTTAAGGTTTCAGTGCAAAATATCACACAACATAGCACAGTTTAACAATAACAAAGATTATATCATTGGATATTCATCAGGCTTTAATGTATCTTTAGTGTGTGTGTGTGTGTGTGTGTGTGTGTGTGTGTGTGTGTGTGTGTGTGTGTGTGTGTGTGAGAGAGAGAGAGAGAGAGAGAGAGAGAGAGAGAGAGAGAAGCGCATGTGCATGGAACAGAGCTCCATACAGTGGGGTTGAAAAACAGAGGGTACATTGGTCCCACCTCTGAGACATTGTATAAGATTCATTTTCCAATATGGAAAATGAAACTCAGCAATAATAATTAAACCTTCCTTATGTTGACATGCCATGTTTCTTCCACTGAGGTTCACCCTGCATTCATGGATCTCCTTCTGTTCTATCATATGAAGCACATCATGGTGAGAGCTGCGGTTGGTCCAAGCATACCATCCAAGTGTCAAGACCAAATGTTAGATTGAACCCAGCTCATTGATTCTATCCAATACATTTTGCATGTGGAAGTTATTTACATTTTGTGAAAACTAGGTGAAGAGAAGAAAGCTGGAATTCTCTCTATGGATGCAGGGGAGAAGAAGGAAGACTAGGGCAGAGCGCCCCCCCCCCCATGGTGGCAGAGGAGTATTTTAGGGGTGGCAATCACTGATGTCCCCTTTTTGCTTTTTCTCCTTGTCCCAGGAACCAGTAGTGGCTTCACTATGAAAGACACCCCCATCCCATTTCATTGGCTTGTCACCCCATTTTTCCAACATATACTGTACTGTGATTTCCCATCTACCACCACCTAAAGTGCCTGTTACATATTAGAGATGGGCACGACTTAGCGGTATTCCCGTTTCCGTTTCCGTTACTCGGTTCCGTTACTCTACGGAAACGGTAATGGGAATTACTCCACCAGACTTCGAGCTCGAACCGACAAACGAACAATTTTGGTCTGATTTGTTGTGCTCGTTCCTTGCATCGCGCGATCGCGCGATGCCACGCGGCACAGAAAAAAAGTTTTTAAAAGTTAAAAAAACCCGGTTCCCGGCCAAAAAGCAGGCAGAAAAATGCCTGCCGTGCCTCAGAGCACCTACCAGAGGGGTTGTTTCTGGAGGTCCCCGGCCTCCCCCCCCCATCCCCCATCCTGGGCTGCTCTGGTGGGACTCGCCGCAGGCTCGCAGCCAGCAAAAAGCCCAGTCTCGCCGCCGCCGCCGCAATTAAAGTGCAAGCAAGCGGCACGGACGGCACAGGAAAAAACTTTTAAACTCTCCCCCCACCCATTCCCGGGACAAAAAAGCAGGCGGAAAAATGCCTGCTTGACTAAGGGCGCAGGGCACCTACCGGAGGGGTGGTTTCTGGAGGGGGGGTTCCGCCTCCCCCCCCCCCCGTCCTGGGCAGCCGGACTCGCCATGCCATGCGGTGCGGGCGGGGGATCCAAAATGGGGCGGCGAACGCAATATTGTTTTTGAAATTGTGGTACAAAAACACACAAGCACAACAGAAACACGCAAAAATTTATAAACTGCCAGATTTTTCACAGTAGCAGTGGGTTTTTTCTTGCAACAAAATGTCTCTCTCCTCTCCTCCTCTGTCCTCCATTTTATTTTATTTTATTTTATTTTATTTACACCTGCGCAATGATGGGCTGGCCGAGTGGCCAGCCATGTGGGAGTGGACGACCATGCAAATTTTTGGAGCCATCCCACCAATTGCATGGCCACTTGGCCATGGAGACTTCTGGGATGTGCCAAAAAGCCCCCTAAAACCTGCCCTAGCCCCCTAACCCTAACCCTAATCCTTGACTCCTTACCCATACGTCACAGACTGTCTTCTTAGTGGGTCAGAGAGGCACCCAGAGGTGCAACCCACTAGCCCACCCTAACCTTACCCGTCACTAGCCTAACCCTAGTCCTTGCCCTAACCCACCTTAACCCTAAGCCAGATCTACTTGCATTGCACTACACGCAAGTACGATTCCCTTCTTTGTGAGACATGGCGGTGCGAGAGCCTTAGGCATCACTTCACCCTATGGCTCTGGGTTCACTCACTGGTCTCACTGTCTGCAACTGGTATGCATATCCATATGGCTATGCATGCCATTTTGCAGCAGCGGCAGCAGGTGAGGAGGGGAGACCCCCATGTTGAGGGGTCTCTTGGAGCCTGCTTCCCCTTCCTAGTGGGTGAGGATAGGAGGCACCCACGGGTGCCTCCAGGAGCCCGCTTTTCCTTTATAGCGGGCCAGAGGAGGCACCCACCCCACAGAGGTGCCTCCAGGAGCCCGCTACCCCCCCAAAACCAGTACTAACGAAAACAAAAAAAAAAAAAAAACGAACCGACTAATTTTTGCGAATTTTCGCAAAAAACGGAAATGACCCAAAACGGAACCGGCCCGACTAACGACAACTCGAAAAAAAAAATTCAAGTCGTGCCCATCTCTATTACATATAATCCAACTGACCACACACACGTCAAGTCCGAAACAATTGAGGACTAAACAAAACTAGTAAAGGTGCGAAGTTGTCAGCAGGAAGGACAGCTAAACACATTCTCAAATTTTATCCCATTGTGCTCTACTACTTTGAGGGCCGGAGGTGCACAAAAAACAACTTTGGCCCCAGGTACCCCAAAACCTTGCTATGCAGCTGAAAGTTGGTGGCACCTTTTCCCTCCAAGTCACTGAAAGGCTGAGTTGGTTCCATTATGCCCCCACAAAGGCCATGTCCTATGAGTTCTTCATGCTGCTGTCTTAGGGACATTTTTTGGTTTTTCCTGCTCCATTGCCTCCTTTGGGTCAGGATAGGGGCTGAGCATGGTTAATTTAATGAGAATTTCCCGAAGTAACTAAATTCCTTCATATTTATGATGGGGGTGGTATTTTTTTTAAAAAAAATACAAAATTGAGAGATCTGGGCAGAAGACTTTGAGTGCTTAATTCTAATATTTTTTGACTTGGAAGTAGAGATTGGCCTAAGCTACCAGATCAGCAGGTCGTCTCAGATTGTCTTTCAGACAAACAAGTGTTAGGTGTTAGGTGGTTCCCAGCCGCACCTCCTCCAATCACTGAGAGGAAGTGGAGCAGGGAAGCCATGGTGCTGCTTCTAAGTGGGCACCCGCTAGAGAAGACAAGGCTGGGAAGTGCCAAACCAAAGGACAAACCAGCACATTCTGTCTGTCTCTACTTGTAAACCTTTGCTATGCCAAACTACAGCCCTTTGAATCCATGGAAGCTATGGATGAGTAGATTCCCCAAATCTCCCACTGATTCAACAGGTGTACTGTTGTACAACTTATTACACTAAGCAGTGGGATTTCAGGCATTCTTTCCCTATACATTCCTATGCACTGTACTCGTATCCCCTGTTCGTAACTTCTCTCCCCCTCAGACATATGGGCCTCAACAATCAGATCTCCAAACTAAGTCCTTCCAGTGTTTCCCTTCTGCAACCGAAAAGAAAACAAAGCTCCATCAAATGCAAGACGGGGTGAGAAAATTATGAGCAGATATCCTTCACCACGACAGGGAGTGTTGCTTCCAAGCCCACGTTCAAACTATTATCCAGTTTGACCCAGACAGTGAACATTGCATCTTTCTCTTCTGTGGATAGATGCTGCTTTTCTTTTCATGGGGGAACAATAGGGTAAAAGTTGCTACGTGACCAGGCAGCTGACTGAGAAGATATCCCTTGATGCCAATGCAGACAGAAAGTCTAGCAAGACGCTGCCGTTTCTGCCCCAAATAAGCAACCGTTTCCTGGTGAAATAATACACGAAGGGCAGTATCCATGAGGTTCCAAACGTGGCGGGTCACACACAATGATCCCCACCCCCCTCCCCACCCCCCCCACCCCACCCAAAAAAAAACCCCAAAGAGAGAAAGTGAATGTCAGCAACAGGGTAGCTGTGATATATATTTAGCTTCTGAATACAGATGCACACCCCGCTCCGTGTATTTAATATTTGGATTATCCTTGACAGCTAAGAGTAATTCCCCTGCATCCTGCAGGAGGTTTCTTTGCTTCTGTTGATAAATAGGACACGGTGCCCATGCCAGCCTAGACAATGCTCGGTTCCAGCATATTTTTAAAAGCAGGAAGTTCTGCCTTGATCCCTATCCTCTTCTGTAATTGTGTTACTGGAAAGCCATATGATCCTGCCATAAATCCTAACCAAGGCATGTGAACCGATGCTGGGCCTTGTGTGTCAGTGTGCACGCACACATGCCGGCGTGTGCACTTTAGAAGCATCATCTTCGGGTCTGCCTGATTCCCTTGACATTTCTTTTGAGAAGATGCATACATTTACCCGAGCTCTTTGACTGATGAAAGATTTTTTTTATGACAGGAAATTCTTGCTCAAAGTGCACCTTTGTTCACTCGCTGTGTGCTCAGCAGATAATTCATCGCAAATGGAATCGGTTCCATTAGAGAAAGCAATATGGATAAAATCAGTCATCCGGAGGGGGAAAGTCTCGTGGGATGTCAGGCAGAGGAAAGAAGGCTAATTTTTCAGAAATAAATGTCGGGCTTTAAAAAAAAAACATATACACACAGCTCTCTTAATTTATAAAATGTCCCTCCAAAACGGGATATCAATACAAGATGGCAAGAAGATTTTCTAAAACAGTTTAATGACACAAAGGGTAGAACAGAGTTTTGATTTTTTTTTGTTATGCATACGAACTTTTATATATCATAACTGAGAAATCAAAGTGAATTTGACAAGCTTGCTTGCCATTTCAATATATTTTGAATACAAAATGTAAGTCTATCTTATAATACTGTAAGAAGGGGTGAAGGCTCACTAGATAGATACCTATTAATTCATTTCATGTGGTGATGGATTCAAGCCAAAATCCTGTTCCTAAATCCAGGCCATTGTCTGTAGTGGGCAACTTCATGCAGCTGTCAGGGGGCTCAGCAGGATCACCTGGCATCAGCCACCATTTTAATTACCACATGTCCCCCTATAAAATGTCACTCTGGGATACTTTTGGAAATCTAAAAGATGGGAGTTCGAATCTCCACTGTGTCTCCTGGGAAAAGACCAAACCTAGGTAGCCTTGGGCAAGCTGCATGGTAGTCCCAGAACATCTCCAGAAGGGGATGGTTAACCACTTTGGAGTACTCCATACTGGGAAAACCATAGAAACCTTAGTAATGGTCAACATAAATTAGAACTCAATTGATAGCACACACCTATCACATATGATTAAATGGTGGGTCCATGCTTCCCAAGAATGCTGCCACAGGATAGATACCAACTGCCTGACTGTGGCAGTAGCTGCTGCAATCCACCAAGAGTGCAACGGTACACTTAAATCTCCTGAAGCCCAAACATGTAGGAGATGACCCACAAGAAGATACTCAAATGTGCTGTATCACAAGAGATTGGACCTAAGAGTCTCTAGAGATGGTGACCCATTCATAATTTGCTGGAGGAAGGAATCAGTCCCTGGGTATTTTGGAGAGGTATGGAAGTGAAGTGATGGAATAAGCAGCATATATCATTTTATTAAAGGGGCACCATCTTGGAATAGGAAGGTAACACAGGAAATGACTGCAAAGCTAAGAACATGCTTGGAAGAGAACAATGAGGGGGTGGGAAGTGAAGTCATGCCTGAGAATATCTGTCTAGGCAAAGAAGGGAAAGATCAGGCATAAAAGGGAAACATCTTCATGCTCGTAACAATGAATTACCACTACTACTGCCCCCACAGGGACATATAATTGTCCCCCACCATTTCGTATTTAATATACTGTTGTCCCGGTATATCGCAGGACCACAGTATATGAAACAAAGGGCTCCTGGGGCAAGCTGCATGGGCCTGTTTGAGGCCTCCTGCACTTACCCCAGGCCTGGTGCTGTCCTGAGTGAGCCTCCAATGGGCTTGTCGGGCCTGTCGGAGGGCCCAGAAGTGGTTTCCAGCAAACCGGAAGTGACTTCTGAAAAATTGGAAGTGTCTTCTGGATTGCCCAAAACCACTTCTGGGGCCTCCAACAGACTTCCCGGGCCTGTCGGAGGCCCCAGAAGTGATTTCTGGCAAACCAGAAGTGACTTCCAGATCACCGTAATCCACTTCTGGGACCTCTGACAGGCCCAGAAAACCCATTGGAGGCCTGTTCAGGGCAGGACCATGCCTCGGGTAAGTGTAGAAGGCCCCGAACAGGCCTCCCAGTCCCAACCCGACCCAGCATCCACATATTGCAGATTTTACATTATAGTGGGTCGAGTTGGGTCCCTAACCCCCGTGATTGGCAGGAGATTACTGTACATCTTAATGTAACTTTCTCAACTTTTGAAAACAATTTTTGACATAAAATTTGTATGGGATGGGTGCCCCAAAACTCACATCCTTCGTGGAGTCATAACAAACACTACTGGAGTGAATAGTCTTTTTCCAGTTAATTCTGTTCTGAAAAAGTGTGAACCTTTCCAAGAATTTAATGCAAATGTACCCCACTAAAGCATTTCAAGGCACCAAATACCAATATCCTGCTAATGTATAAAAACATTAGATCATAATAATGTTATGACTTGGTCAGAGAGGCCCACACTAACCAATTAGCCATATTGCTAAACTTTCCTGGTATGGGCAGATTCCAAAATGGCAGATATACTGATGGCTAGGAAAAATCTCCCTGCCTGGTTACCCTGTCAGTGCTCCAGGAATTACCAAAAGATCCACAAAATTGTATTTAAGCCTGAACACCAACCCTGCCGTATAGGAATACCCCAACAGCCACACAAGGTAAGGAATCCAGTACATTGTCAAAGAAAGGCTCTTATTTAGTATCAATCAACCGTTTCTCCCAAAATTACTAAACTGCTATACATTTTTCTTATTTTGTTGACAGTGTTGCAAAGAAGTCAAAAAGAACAAAGTTTCAAAGAATGGTTTTTAAAAATCCAAAAATAGTTTGAAAGATGTAGAGCAAATAAACATTAGATAAGAAAAACCAATTTAGCAGTTTTCTAATAATATCAAGTAAAATACAATGTCATTCTAGTTTACATTACAGAATTTCTTCTCTTCTCCTCTCTTCTCTCTTCTAGGAGCCACTGAGAAATCATCTCCAGGTGTTTTCCAAAACTTCTAGAGAGCATTTTTGTCCTGCTAGAAAGCTGCACTATAGAGAGATTGTGTCTGTCCACACCTGGACACTTACATGAGATTCCACTGATGCCCACGTGATCCATTAGTCATATATAGCCCATTGTTCCTACAAAAAGATTGAGGAGATGGGTTTTACTCATGAAAAAAAAACTCATCTGAGGGTAGAAGAAACCTGATGACCTTCCATTCTTTTATTTTCTGTTCAATCAATAAATAGGACAAACTCTTATTTGGTCTGATAGATATTCTATAACAAACAGCAAGTCCACTTCCATATTATTCAATATAGCATGCAAACACACTAGTTGTTAATAATTCAAGGTACACTTATCCAACCACTGCTCAGTTTGCCCATCCAACCACAGTTTCATTTATTGCAGCTTTGGTACAACAACAATAAATCTTAAACTGCAGGACATGCATCCTAGGGTATCTGTTTTAAGCCCTTGCAGTCATTTCAAATTACTTACAACTCATCGAACACTTCATTGTGTACCACCTTGAGGATTCATGAGGAAGCATGCTCTGGAGATGGCTGGGTTGATGTTGGGGGTATCTAATCTAGAAGGGTTCACACTATATATACTGCCAGGTATCTCTAACAATGATCTTTCATAAGGTGCTAAAATCTATTGGATCAAGAGGGTAAACAACAAGGGTGTACTAAAATGAGTTGTTGTTTTTTAAATGGTAATGCCCATAAAATGCAGAAAACTAGAGTACTTTATCTGGAAGTTGAGTCATGGCTACTGGACTTCTTTTTTGAGAGATAGAAACGTTTCGCTGTTCATCCAAACAGCTTCATCGGTCTGAATACAGCTAGTGCAAGAGACCTTCTTATAGTCAGCTTGACCTCTTGTCACCCTGGCCTGAATTAGGCTCATAAGATGAACAGTGGCCTAAATAGGCTCGTTAGGGAGACAATAGTATCCTTAGCCTTAAGGTGATCAATGGCCTAAGGTGCTGAAACCTATCAAGAATGGGTCGTTAGCTATGGCCTTGGTGGTGAAGACTTTTTGATTTGCCTGGGGACTTTGGAAAGCACTGCCTGATAAGTAGCAGATAGACTATGCCGGAGCCCACCACCTCTGTTGAGGGAGGGGTTTTCAATGCTCACATGAATGGCCTCCCTTACTCCTCTTTCAAATCACCTCTCTTCTTTGTCTAATATGTGTACATCCTCATCTTTGAATAAGTGCCCTTTGTCCTTCAAATGGAGCTGTACTGCTGATTCTGGTCCTGACCTGTTGCCCCTCCTATGTTGGGCCATCCTTCTGTTTAATGACTGTTTAGTTTCTCCAATGTAGAGGTCTGAACACTCCTCACTGCATTGGACCGCATATCCTATATTGCTCCTTTTATGGTTTGGTATCGGATCCTTTGGGTGGACAAGTCTCTGTCTTAGTGTGTTAGTGGGTTTGAAATAAACAGGGATGTGGTGTTTGCCAAAAATCCTTTTAAGCTTCTCCGACACTCCAGCCATGTAAGGAATGACCAGGTTCTTCCATCGGGTCTGGGTCTCAGACTGATCCCTTGTTCTTCTGGGATGGCCCACTGCTTTGTTGAAGGCCCACTTTGGATATCCACAGGCCTTTAGTGCTGTCTTCAGGTGCCTGTCTTCCTTCTTCTTGGCTTCTGTGGAGGTGGGGATGCTCTCTGCTCTGTGGCTTAGGGTCCTGATGACTCCTAGTTTGTGTTGTAATGGATGGTGGGAGTCAAACAGTAAGTATTGATCTGTGTGGGTGGGTTTCCTGTATACTTCTACTCCCAGGCCACGGTCAGGTCTGATGATGACTGCACAATCCAGGAAAGCCAGCCTGTTGTTTTGGGTGTCTTCCCTAGTGAACCTAATATTAGGGTCCACCGCATTGATGTGGTCTGTAAAGGCCTGTACTTCCTGAGTCTTGATTTTCACCCAAGTATCATCTACATACCTGAACCAGTGGGATGGTGTTGTCCCTGGGAAGGTGTTGAGTGCCTTCTTCTCCACTTCTTCCATGTATAGGTTTGCAACAATTGGTGACACTGCCTATAAGATGGAGGATTTGCACTAGCTGTATTCAGACCGATGAAGCTGTTTGGATGAACAGCAAAATGTTTCTATCTCTCAAAAAAGAAGTCCAGTAGCCATGACTCAACTTCCAGATAAATTCACCTGGATGACTGAGAATCTTCACAGACTAGAGTGCTTTAGTCACCCAGTGGCTGGAATATTACTGGTGTTCACATAAAGTTTGCATAAACTGGTGACTAGACATGCCATTAAAATGCACTCCAGCACACCATCAATTATTTGCAATTAGCTGTGACAGTGTACATTAGAGATGGGCACAAATCAAAAAATGGCATTTCGTTTTGTTTCATTTCATTAAGGAGTTCATTTTGTTTCGTTTTGTTTTTCATGAATTTTCGTGAAAAATTCATTTTGTTGGTTTGTTAATTCAATATTTGTTTTACCCGCTTTTTCCAATGCCCACTGTGTGGCCCCTGGGGCCCTGTCGGAGCTGGGAGGTGCCTACGAATGGGCGTGGGAGGAATAAAGAGGGGGAGTGGCGTTGGAGCCACACTGCTCTGGCCACCTAAGTGTGGCCCCCTTCTTATCACCTCTCCCAATCGGCCCCACAATAACAGGCCGCGGGAGGGAGGCACAAGGGGGCAGTAGCTTTGAAGCCACGCTGCTCTGGCTGCCTAAGTGCGGCCTCCTTATCTCCCTTCCCGATCAGCCCTGCAATAACGGGCTGCGGGAGGGAGGCGCAAGGGGGCAGCTTTGAAGCCGTGCTGCTCTGGCCACCTAAACGCGGCCTGCTTCTTATCACTCCTCCTGGGGCTGGGCTGAGGCTCAAGCCCGCCACATCCCTCGATGGCACCGATGAGGTGTGTGCTCCCTCCATGCAGCTTGGCGCAAAAGGACCTCCAGAGCAGCACCAGGTAGGAGACATCTCTGCCCCCCCCCCATTAATGAGATGAACCGAACCGAACCAATTTTTCTTGGTTCGGTTCAGTTTGTGTTAAATTTGCCCCTAGGGTCGTTATTTGTTTCGTTACATAATGAAACAAATAATGAATAACAAATAACAAAATGGAAAAAATGCATTTCCTGCCCATCTCTAGTGTACATGCACCTCACACAAACACCAGTAGGATTCTGGCTGATAAGAATTAAAAAGGTACCTGTTATTGCAGCTTATAGTTCAGGGATCATCAAACTTTTTGAACAGGGGAGCAGTTCACTGTCCCTCAGACACTGTTGGGAGCCAGACTATACAGTAGGACCTGTTCCCGCCCCCTTCGTATTTTTGTTACCTGTTCTGGTTCAGTAGGGTGGTGTTTTCTCGTGGAGAGGTGCCCAACAGCTGCCAGTTTGGTGCTCCTGTGGCTACCCATGGGGAGGTTATCCCCCAAACATTTGGCCCTGAAACCTAACCAGACCTAGCCAGGCCCGCGTGGCCTAGATGGAGGCCATCTTGCTCACACGGTGGCCCACACCCACCCTGTGGCTTCATCTCCCCCAGTGCTGGATACCCTCCACCCAATGCCTAGCACAGCCTGCCCGTCTCAATGGGTCTGTGCGGTGGCTCCAGCGGCCTGTGGCCCACAACCTGCAGCTCCACCCCACAGGTCCAAGGGGGCAGAGGGCCGCCTGACCTGGTTCACACACACCCGAGCCCAGTGGTGCTTTCCTGGCCTGCTGGCCTGCACAGTGGCCCCTCTTCTCCCATGGCTCTGAGGGGACAGGGGAGGGGCCAGTCTGCTACCCTCACTTGCCCAACACCAGCCATGTGGTGGCCCCCTCCAGCCAGCACCTCACACATCTGCTGCTTCTCCACAGGATCGAGGAGGGTAGGGTAGGGCCCGGCCTGCTACCCCACCTGCCCAGCACCACCCGCCCATCCCACCAGCTGCATGGCGGCCTCACCAGCCAGCGCCTCACACATCTGCCACTTCTCCCATGGCTCCAAGGAGGGTGGGTGGATGTGTGAGGTGCTGACCAATGGGGGCCACCACACAGCCGGCAGGCCAGGTGGCCAGCGCTGGGCAGATCACAGTAGCAGGCTGGGGGAACCCTATCCCTTGAGAGCTGTGGGAGAAGAGTGGCGCTGTGCAGACCAGCAGGCCAGGAGAGCAGCGCTGGGCTGGGGGGGGGGGCAAAGCATGTCAGTCTCCCCTCTTCACCCTTGGAGCCACGGGGTGGAGCCGTGTGTTGCAGGCCATGGGCTGCTGCAGCTGCCATGCAGGCGTTGGGTGGAGGGTATCCAGTAGGCCTCCCTTTTCCCCAATAGGCAGGCAGCATGGGGGGAGATGAAGCCATGGGGTGGGCATTCACCACTGGGTGAGCAACGCGGCTGGGCCGAACCTCCATCTAGGCCACGCGGGCCTCCATGAGAAACCACCACCCTACCTAACCTGGCACAGGTAACAAAAATACGAGGAAGCGGGGGGGGGTCCTACTGTATAGTCTGGCCCCCAACAGTATCTGAGGGACAGTGAACCAGCCCCCTTTTCAAAAAGTTTGAGGACCCCTGGTTTAAGGTAACATAAATAGGAAAGCAAATGTAGCATGGCAAAGAACCTCTTCGCTGAAGAATCTTAGAGACTAACGTGGACACAATGCCACCTAATTGTTTGGAGCTGCCATATCCAAAGTCATGGTAGCCATGATGAGGTCCAACCTCCAGAAGAAAGAGGAAATGAAGAAGCTGGTGGCAGCCACTCTCCTTCTCACTTTATTGTTGCTGGTGCTTGATCTATGGATTGTTCATTAACATCTAGCAAAATGTCATCCCATTGTATAAATGAGCCATAAAAATGAGTTACAGCTGATCAAGCATGTGAGTGCTGACTGTTGATCATCACTGTTTGCCCACATCATTTCAGAACCCTTTTCTTGTATTCCTGTGAAGGACAATAGGCATTGTCTTTTGGTTGTTTGGCACCACAAATGTGACTAAGTAGTAGACAGAGACTGGTGTAATGGCTGACAATAGCCAAAAGTATTCCCCAAATATATCTCCTAAGCAGATGTGACGTTTACGTATTAAACTTTGTTTAAAAGACTGAATGGACCTAAAACAGAATTTGGTGACTTCAGAGGTTGTTCAGAAAGTTTTTCTTTAAAAAAAAAACAACCTTGGCTGCCTTGCTAAAAGCAGTGTCAGCAACCTATTTCATTTAGAAAGGAGAATTGTGCCCTCTAAAGGATACTGGAAGCATGATTTTCCCAGGGTGGCAGTAGAGGATGATGGGCCTTTGAAAAGACAAAACAGAACATTGTTCTTTGATGTTTACAAAGAATTGGGAATTAACTTGAGGCTGGAATGCCCTCATTGAAGAAATTATCCCTAACGATGATACACTTCTTGGCCTTCACAGTCTGTTAAAGGCAAAGGAGGTTGATGGAAGACCAGGAATGGGCAACAGCCGGAATCCTGCTGGGATTTTTCACCAGAAGTGAATAACAGATGTTATAGCACTTATTGGAGCTAATTAGCAAGCAGCTTTTTACATGGCCACTTCAATTGCCCAACTGCAACCCTGGCATGCAACCAGGTATGTGACTGGCACCTCAATAATTAGCAGCAATTTGCTGCCATTCTTTGCATGATTTTGCATCTTCTGGAGTACAGAATCCTGACCAATATCTTGTAAACCCTATATTTCTGAACACAATATTCTAAAAGCCAACCAAACATAGAGAGTTGGATGTGGGGCTGGGGCAGGTGGGGATGGGGAGTAGGAAAGTAGAAGTGGGGATATGAGTGGGGAAGCTGTCTCTTCAGAGAGGAGCACAAGCTAAAGCTAAAGACAATTCAGCATTTTAAATCCCTAGTCCTGGAAAATACCCTGCACTAACTTACAGTGTGCCCTTGAATACCTCAACAATGATCCATACCTTCGAATGGTATAGAAAGTGTGCAATGCTACCTAATGAAAATGGCCAAGGACTAGTTGAAGATGTACTGCTGAATCCATATCCTTCCCAGCCCAGAGAAGTTAGAAACGAGGAAGGATGACCCTCATCTTGATCTAACTTTGAGCCAGAATAGTGGCTATGTGCCTGATGGGAAGAAGTTTTGAATTTGATATTAGTCTGCTACCAATACCATCATCACTCTGCTTCTTCTCGACACCTTTAGCTCTTCTGCTGCTAGATCATAGCCAATGGAACATCTTTGCCAGCAGATCCCTCTGTTGGGACACCTTTGATATCTACCAAGAGAACAGGATTCTAGTACCAGAATAAGGTCATTCTACAGGTAGAAGAGGTGTCTTTCTATTACTAATCCCCTTATGGCCAGCACAACTTTGATTTAGGACCATACTTCCTGTTGTTGTTGTTGTTGTTGTTGTTGCTGCTGCTGCTGCTGCTGCTGCTGTGGTGGTGGTAGTAATAGCCCAGCTGACACTTGGACATTCCTTCCTCCAGTTGAAGGTCATAGCATGAATGAACCCAGTGCTCTTCAGAACAGCAGATCTCACAAGCTCTCTGTTTTGCCATTTATGACTATGAACCATAGACCAGCCATTCTCAATAGGAAGCATATAGCCCCCTCGGTCACCTGACACATTTGAAGGGGGCCATAGATTGGAAACAGTTCTTCACACACCACCTTATATGGTTCATTATGTGACTTATACAGTCCTGATTCAGCCTATATTTCTTCCATATTGTGTTTATAGATGTGGCCAAAATAAGGTTGAGAATGGCTGCTATAGACAGTGAATTTCACCCTTCCCCTCACACTTGAATTAACACTGTGTCTTCTGTTTGAAAAACTATCACTGAAATTCAGCAGCAAGTCACAGCTAGAGTAGGCCCTTTGATTAAGTGGGGATTTGGTGAGTCAGCTTCTCTGTTGGTTCTAGGCATGGGCCTTTCATTTCAGAATGGGTCCGGTTCTGAAACAAAGCATGGCAGCACAGGTGCCATTCAGAACTTGGACCCACTCTCCGAAATGAAATCACCCATTGACTTACCTTGCCTTACCTCGCACGGGGTTAAACCCCAACCAGGAAGTAACATCTGACATGTCATTGTTCCCTCTCCCTGGTGCTGGCCAATCATGAGCTGAGCAGGGACATGCATCATCCCGCCTCCTTGTCTAATTGGCCAGTGCCAAGGAGAAGGAACGATGGCACATCCGAAATGAAAGGCCCATGCCTAGTTGGTTCCAATGATGTAATGGGCCTACTCTACTTGCAATTCCTTACTGGATTTCAGCCAATAATTCTTAAAAGACCCTGATAGAAATGTGAATGTTATTACTCTATTCCTTGCATTTTTGCAGTGTCTTGCATCTTTGGTCATTCCGTTTTGTCAAGAATCCTATGAGGTGGCTGAAACCAAAACAAAGTAACATATCCCAAGATCCCTTTGTGGCATTCACAGCCTGACTGGGAGCTAAATAAAGTCCTTCCCAGTCCTTCTGATCTGTTAGACTATACTGTCCTCTGGAGCTCACATTCTTAAATTGGATCTGGGCAGGACACAATACTCTTGTTTGCCAAACTCTGAACTGTTTCGGCCCAAGACTGATCCCCCACAGTGTAACATCCCATCCTTTTGTCACAGTCAAAATGCCAAACAAATCATGTAAGCTGTAATTACATTATTTTAAATGTGGATTACAGGCTCATTAATATATCATTGCCACTGCTACCGCCCAAAGAAGAAATTGATATTAATGTAATTAGGTTAAGCTACTCTGCAATTATTCATCCCTGGTGTAAAGAGCCACTTCTCTATAAAGAGTTACACCAGGGGTAAATTTTGTCCTAGTGATACAGAACTTCCAAGAAATGTGAAGCCGCTTGTAACGGGAGATCTCAGCTGACGTAGAAGTGGAAAGGCAGGGGCAGAAACAACACAGTGGAAAAAACAAGAAGGGGAGACCTGCCTATCAATTATCCAAGTGAAAAAGATGCACTCAGTGAGGAAACTAAGCCCCAACGTTGCTCTGGAACATTATGAAAATGTATGTTGATAACAGTGAATGAACACATGGGGGGGGGGAAGGAAAGCGAACCAAACAGATGAGGAGAGAAGTGTTTTTGTTTGTTTTGAGTTAGATGCTTAAAGCTGAGATCATGATTTTGTTAACTTGATGCTTCTGTTAATAAACAGCAAAGGGGAAGGCCATGGAAAGTAATGACGCCAAAAGGATATCAACAAACGCACAGTTTGGATGCAGTACTGAACCATAGTTTAAGATTGGGCGGTTGATTCTTCTAATGAGGGCAGTCTTCCATTTGAGGGTGTTATCAAATTTAAAGACTGTTCAAGACTGATTTAAGGAAATCAAGGAAGGAGATCAGAGTCCTTAAAGCTGCCCACCCTCACTGAACACCTGGATAGCAAACTCAGGGAAATATGAAAAGCTTTGGGCGATTTCAACGGAGAGAAGAAATGTCAAGTTGTCCTGCCCACTGCTGCACTGGAGAAGAAGAGGCAGTGGTGGATCACAGACCAAGTGGAGGTGGTGGTGGGTATCCTCTCCCAACATGTGGACTGACTATGGGGAAAGGGGAAATACAGCCATGGTTTAGCATTTAGAGATGGGCACGACTTGAAAAAAAAAATTCGAGTTGTCGTTAGTCGGGCCGGTTCCGTTTCGGGTCGTTTCTGTTTTTCGCGAAAATTCACAAAAATTAGTCGGTTTGTTTTTTCGTTTTTCATTTTTGTTAGTACTGGTTTTTTTGGGGGGTAGCGGGCTCCTGGAGGCACCTCTGTGGGGTGGGTGCCTCCTCTGGCCCGCTATAAAGGGAAAGCGGGCTCCAGGAGGCACCCGTGGGTGCCTCCTATCCTCATCCACTAGGAAAGGGAAGCAGGCTCCAAGAGACCCCTCAACATGGGGGTCTCCCCTCCTCACCTGCTGCTGCTGCAAAATGGTATGCAATAGCCATATGGATATACATACCAGTTGCAGACAGTGAGACTAGTGATGGCAGTGAACCCAGAGCCATAGGTGATGCCTAACTAAAGCTCTCGCACCACCATGTCTCACACAGAAGGGAATTGTACTTGCGTGTAGTGCAATGCAAGTAGATCTGGCTTAGAGTTAAGGTGGGTTAGTGCAAGGGCTAGGGTTAGGCTAGTCACGGGTAAGGTTACGGTGGGCTATTGGGTTGCACCTCTGGGTGCCTCTCTGACCCACTAAGAAGACAGTCTGTGACGTATGGGAAAGGACTGGAGTCAAGGGTTAGGGTTAGGGTTAGGGGGCTAGGGCAGGTTTTAGGGGGCTTTTTGGCACATCCCAGAAGTCTCCATGGCCAAGTGGCCATGCGATTGGTGGGATGGCTCCAAAAATTTGCATGGTCGTCCACTCCCACATGGCTGGCCACTCGGCCAGCCCATCATTGCGCAGGTGTAAAAAAAATAAAAAAAAATAAAATCAATGGAGGACAGAGGAGGAGAGGAGAGACATTTTGTTGCAAGAAAAAACCCACTGCTACTGTGAAAAATCTGGCAGTTTATAAATTTTCGCGTGTTTCTGTTGTGCTTGTGTGTTTTTGGACCACGATTTCAAAAACAATATTGTGTTCGCCGCCCCATTTTGGATCCCCCGCCCGCACCGCATGGCATGGCGAGTCCGGCTGCCCAGGACGGGGGGGAGGCGGGACCCCCCTCCAGAAACCACCCCTCCGGAAGGTGCCCTGCGCTCTTAGTCAAGCAGGCATTTTTCCGCCTGCTTTTTTGGCCCGGGAATTGGGGGGGGAGAGTTTAAAAGTTTTTTCCTGTGCCGTCCGTGCCGCTTGCTTGCGCTTTAATTGCGGCGGCCGGCGGCGAGACAGGGCTTTTTGCTGGCTGCGAGCCTGTGGCGAGTCCCACCAGAGCAGCCCAGGACGGGGGATGGGGGGGAGGCCGGGGACCTCCAGAAACAACCCCTCTGGTAGGTGCCCTGAGGCACGGCAGGCATTTTTCCGCCTGCTTTTTGGCCGGGATCCGGGTTTTTTTAACTTTTAAAAACTTTTTTTCTGTGCCGCATGGCATCGCGCGATCGCGCGATGCAAGTAACGAGCATGACAAATCGGACCAAAATTGTTCGTTCGTCAGTTCGAGCTCGAAGTCTGGCAGAGTAATTCCCGTTACCGTTTCCATAGAGTAACGGAACCGAGTAACGGAAACAGAAACGGGAATACCGCTAAGTCGTGCCCATCTCTATTAGCATTACATCCAAACGTGGAAAGTATTTTTTTTTTTTTATCAAACAGAGAAGTGTATGTCCCAATCTGTTTTGAGCTTTCGTGGGTTTCCAAACAAAGGAAGGACCTGTTAACCAGTCTCCCCCAAGAGATTGAGCATGAATAGCATAACAGTGAGGAATATGATAAACGTAGCCCGCCCACTAATTAGCTGTACATTTGTTTGGGATTATGGACCCTACTGGTGATGAGACAAAATGTGCTCATTGAGATCGGACTTCATGCTCTCTTGGGTGGGTCCAGCAACTGCCACAAAGGACAGAAGAAACCAGAGCAGATTTGCAAAAATCATCATTAGTTGAATTCACCAGAAATCTTTACATAGTTTAGGAAGTTGGGAGGTGGCATCCCTTCCCCCCAAGCTTCTTAATTTCCGCTAGCATTCTCATTCCATGTCATTTCTGCAATGGATTCCACACAGAACTTGGCGATTTCAGTGTCTATAGCCTGGTGGCTGTTCCAAATAGCTAAGTTCTCTGGATATGGCCTGGTTCTTCTACTCTCCAGTCAAACATCCCTATTCCCTTTGGACTGCTAATTACAGATACCTTTAGCCGGATTTTTTTTTTTGCATGTACTGTTCTAATATATGTCTTTTTCCAAAATGCAGATTTTTCTCAGGCGCATGCAGATTGCCGCTCTCCCACATTTCAGTCCAGCCCACCATACCACTTCTCTATACATCTGAAATTAATGTCTGAATCAGAACTCTTGCATTCTCTGGCTTCCCCACTATCCCAAAGTTCTGGCATAGGTCTTAGGTTAAAAAAAAGATAAATTAGAATACATGCATGTTGATGAGTGTGAAAATAGAGATGTATTTTTTTTTTAAAAAATAATCCAGTTAATGAAGCAGAATGGAAGTGGCAAATAAGTGAAGAGGACATCCAGAAATGACAAAGGACGGACCAGTATATCTCCAGTGTCTGTCAGTGGTATGAAGAGTTCCTTTTTTGGACAACGCTTTCCAAATGAATTCATGGCCATGTTGGCCGGACCATTTTAGGACCTGTAGTCAAACACCCCCAAAATAGGTGCATGTGTGGGGAATATTTTAAATTCTACATAGTGCCTCAATGCACTTCTTAACTGAGTAAAGCATGTTTCCTGCATGCATTTGAAATATCCACATTTCCAGATACATTATCTGCATGTGAGTCTAGAGAACAAATTTCACGCAGCCCACAGATAGCACAGAAGATGCAGATGGGGGCAAAATTGCCCAGCCCCACTTCTGATACGGATCATGATATTTCTACTTTTCATATCCCGGTCCTCAGAGCATTGGGAAATCCCTGAGTCCCCAGAGCTTACTCTTGGACACACTGTAGATGGAGATGGAGACAACAGTAGGCAGAGCCAAAGCAAGGCAGCACATGGTGCAACACAAGAGCCAGTTAATTCAAGTTTTTTGCCTCCTTCCTTCTCCTTAGTTACAATAACAACACAGAGATAAGGGGAGAACGAGGGCAACAGTGAACTAGTAGCGGGGGGGGGGGGGGGAGCCATGGCTGCTTTGGTAGTGGATGCAGCTAAAATTCACAGACACAGAGCCAATCTCTGCTGATTCCATCTGTTGTCAAATCAGCTCCAGTATGAAGAGAATTAATAGTGTCCTTATTGATTCTGCTCAATAGATATTGAGCTGAAGAGTGAAGAGCAAGAGCCAGGGCTAGTTTTTGATGCAGTATCTGGTCTTCAAAGGAATAATCCCATCTCACAACTTCCCCAATCTTCTCCTTTCTAGCACTGAAAGAAAGAAAGAAAGAAAGAAAGAAAGAAAGAAAGAAAGAAAGAAAGAAAGAAAGAAAGAAAGAAAGAAAGAAAGAAAGAAAGGTGTTTTCTTTTAGTAACCTTATTCACATCTTACTCTGGTGGCCAACACTATAAGGTACTCAGAGCAATTATCCAGTTTGGCTAAGTGTCCTGTGCCCTGTTGGCTTTCTGTATTACATTTCCAGTGGGTATACATTTCATAGCATCACAATCCATAGTCTAAGCAAAGGCAGGCAGCCTCATCTCATGCCTACTCTTTACCTCTATTCAAATCACCAAGTACTGGTACTTCACAATCACCAGTAATAAATTGTATAGCTACTTATTAATTTATTTATTTTATAAATAAATAGAATAGTAACTGCCTCTGTTCATGAAAACTTTTACCTTCCCATATGCAGAATTTATCACATTGACAAAATAACACCTGCCTGACCTCCACAGTAGCCTTCAGAATCGGGATAACATTCATTTAAATTGATAAAGTATTCCTATTATATAAAAGCAATGGGTATGCAAATTAAAGACTCCAGGAAGATAAGAACATAATGGAGGTTTGTACTGCTGGAAATATCTATGTTCCATTTTACCTGCTGAGATTAGCAAGGGAAAGTAAGTTTCTGTCTTGTGTACTAATTAAATTGTCAGTGCCTTTTCTTAGGATTCTGGAAATACCTGAGTGTGTGCCACTCAAAATGTAACATTTGCCCAAAGAGTTCCAAGGACTGGAAAGCTGTCACCCCTGGTATTTGTTCAAGGACAGCCCTGGAAGGACATCTAGTGGGCTTTTGGCTGGATATGCCTTGCACTATCCTTGTAACACAGGCAATGAATGTGCAGCAATGCTGGACCCTAATAAATCACAAGCAAAGAGTGTAGCATGCAAAACAGGCAGGCAAAAGATAACGCGGCTGACTCTGGAATGGGGAGCCCTGTTCATATGGCCCATGATTTAAAGCCAATGATCCAGTTTCTGACACACAGCAGTGTGAAGATACAGGTTTAAAATATTGCCCTCGAGCATCCAGATCATAAATTTGTATATTTATAGGATATTTAAACTCTGGTTCTAAAAGGCATACATGGATTTAACACCCATTCATTACACTCACCTTTTATGGGCAACAGATAATGGTGCTTTGCTTTTCCCCCATAAAATTCTTCAGCAGGGCTCATCTTTCTCCCTGAAGATTTGGAAATCAACATATGCCAAACAAGTGGCTGTAGCTCTTAATGAATCACACAGAATTATTATGCCTGCCTGAAAACCACCACAACTGAAAACAATCTGTTATTTGACTGGCATTGCCCATCCAGAAATAAGTCAAGAGGTACTAGCAAATATTGAAAGAAGTAAGGCGATGCACCACAAAAACCATCCAATTCATGGACATCAGCCTCCCATATTAGTGACAGTGAATCTTTGGCAGTCCTTTGTCATTGGCAGTCTAGGTTTGGAATTCTGGGAGTTGTGGTCCAAAACATCTGGAGTGCCGAAGGTTTGCCACCACTGTCCTATACAATACCTATCATGAGGAAAAGTTTTCTGCCCAAACTCTAAAACCAGAAGAGGCTAGGCGGCACCCATGGAGAACAAAAGCAAAATGCCTAGCTGATTGGATGAATTCTGAAGAATGTCTCCTATAAGGAAAGGCTCTAGCTAGCTGAATCCTATAGAAGTCACTTTAAGTAGGAAGACTGAAGATCAATCAGTTAAAATGGGACTACTTAGATGGAGATTCAAGATATAGACACAGAAACAAGTTTTCTGTGACTATGGAGAAATTCAGTAAATGCAACAACAATCTTTATTTGCAGCCACAGGCCCAATCAATAAGGTAAAAATACATACATGAAGTTTTAAAAGGATAAAAGAGTAAAACCATTACAAAATTTTAAGATAGTTAAAACAGTTTAGGTAATAAAGTGAATTATACAAACATTGTGCAATTCATAATTATATTAAGAGCTAACAGACGCCAAGGTTGTCTTCCATATTCTTTGGGCAAAGAAAAGAAACTTGGCCACAGATTCAGTTGTACCCTTGTTTGTATCACTTAATAAATATTTTAAATACCAGTTCAGCGTCCTACCTGGGAAGACACTCATTATGGGCTTGAGTAATTTAGTACGCTCATTTCTATAAAAATCACATACAAAAAGGATATAATTCAGTGTTTCAATTTCTTTGTTATTACAAGGACACAATCGGTTTTCATAAGGGACGCCGGAATAACGCCCATCTAAGGTTGCAGATTGAAGGCAGTTAAGTCGAGCTCTTGAGAAAACATGCCGATATTTGGGCACAATCAGGTTTTCCAGGTATCGAGCACTTTGTGAGAAATTAAAGTTTAGTCCAAAATGCAGAGTAGAGCAAGTTTTCTGCACACTTGCGATAGAGTGCTGAAAGTCAATATCCCTAATCCGCATTTATGTGCAAGAAATTTATGTGCAAGAAATGCAGCATTTATGTGCAAGAAATTTATGCCTCACCATGTATACTTAAGAAGATCTAGTAAACAGTCCAGATAATACTGTTGAAGTAGTCTGCTTCTGGTCAAAAATATTCTAATTTTTTTAACATTTAAAATTTGTTAGAACTTGATCTTCTATATATCCCTATAAATTTGAATTGATATGATATGAAAGAAAGAAAGGCTGGCTTTTGTTTTCTTTCAATTGTTGCATCATTACACAGTTTTGATTGCTCTAAATGTTTGGGTTGATTTTTATTTTTAAGAAAGGCAGTTGACTGATAATATCCCGTCCAGAGATCTGTCGATACAGCACAGGTTTAAAAACTTATAAATAAATGGACTTAAACCAACTCTAGTAGACCTATTAGGATTTAGCCAACATTGTATGTTGCCTTCTAATTGTCTGGCTCTATATGCTTTAGCTCCTGCTGGCACAAGCAAGATAAATAACTGTGTGCAGCGGTATCTAGGGATGGGCACAAAATGAAAAACGAAATGCTGTTTCATTGTTTCATTAGCTAATGAAATGAAATGAAATGAAATGAAACAATGAAGTAGTATTTCATTATAGATGAAACAAAATAATTTTTTTTGTTTAAATGAACCATTTTGTTTGTCTGTAAAACGCCTCCCTTACCACCTGCTTGTGTCCCTCCTCCACCACCACCGCTGCCAGCACTACCACTGCCGGAGCCACCGCAAAAGCCATCGCCAGAGCCCTGCCAGCCGGCCAGAGAGGGTGAGTCGGCCCAGCCAGCCAGCCAAGGCATGCTGCTGAAGCTACCACTGCCAAAGCCACCGCCACCGGAGCCCTGCCAGCTGGCCAGAGAGGGCAAGCAGGCCCGGCAGGCTGGCATAGGCCCACCACCAGGGCCGCCACTGCCAAATCCGCCACCGTAGCCCCATCAGCTGGCCGGAGATATCCCATAAATCAGATATTCCTAGAGGTGATCAGCATTTGCAGAGAGGCAGACCCGAGCAAGGAGGAGCTTTCATTTTTTTTATAATTTTTATTAAACATAAAAAAGACAAAATAACAATGATAAAAAATTATATAAAAAAAACAGTAATAGACAATCATGAACAATACAAAGTGCCCCCCACCCCCAAGAAACCGTCCAGTATTCTTGCATCTTCTCTTTCTTCTTCATCTTTTTTTCCTTTTTTTCAAATAGGCTTCGTAAGGTCCTTTACGCCAGAACTGTGTTGGATTATAAATTGGTTGTATCCCTTTCCCTTTTAATAGTACATGATCTATAAATTTCCCCCAAACATCATAGAAGATATCTTTTTCATTTCACCTCGCAAAACTTTTATATTACAAGATAATTTATCATTTAGTGCTATGTCCCACACTTCCTTATACCATTCAGCAATTTTAAGGTCTGATTTCAGTTTCCAGTTCCTAGCAATAATCAGTCTAGCTCCTGTCATAAGATTTGCTATTAATTCTTTAGTTTTCACATCATATTCATTGATAGATGGTAATGATAACAAAGCAATTTCAGGTACACATTTAATATCAGTTTGTAGTATTTCTCTTATCTCCTCAATAATCTCTTGCCAAAACTTTTGAACTATTTCACATTCCCACCACAGATGAAAATAAGTACCTATCTTTTTTTCGCATTTCCAGCAGAGCTTAGAATATTTTGGATTCATTCTATTCACTCTGACTGGAGTAATATACCATCTTAAAGCTAGTTTGAAGTAGTTTTCTTTTATTCTGACTGATAATGACTGTAAGATCCTCAAATTCCAAATTCTTTTCCATTCATCATTATTTATTTATTTCTCTATGTCTTGTTTCCATAACTCTCTTATTGTGTCCTGTTCCCTATTCTCAAATGAATCTTGAACTATTTTATATAATTTACCGACTGCTCCTTTCCCTGTATTTCCTTTCTCTGATTCATATGTTGTCAGAAATTGCTCAAATTTTGTATATCCTCTAAGTTGTATATTTCTCCTAGTCCATTCTTTCGCCTAGCTTTCTAACTGGGCGTAATTCATCCAGGACAATTCCTGAGTTTGCAGAATGCGTTTAATTTCTTGTTTTGATGTCATCTTTTTAATCCAGTCTTTTAATCTTGCCACTTTCCTTAATTTAAATAAGTCTCCCAATTTCTTCATGTTCGTGGGGAAATTTATCTGATCGATCACCGCGCCAAGCGGGGAACCTTCCTGTATCAATTTGGTGGGAACTTCAATCAGAGGAGCTAAATGAAGACATAAATAAATATGTGTTTATTCTCCCCCCAAAAAGGAAAAGTTACCCAATTAAAAACCCACTTCTGAGTTCCCTATTGCTCACTTGGAGAAAAAAAAGTATGGAAAGAAATTGATACAGGAGGAGCTTTCAATTCATTGTACAAATCCAGCATTACAATCCATTGATACCCAACTGGATCATGGCCATGGACGTGGAGCAATAAAGTCTCAATGGTTCCAGGGCAAGTTTGTGCATGTGAGAACACTGCAGGCCACAAACTCCGGGATGCATTAAATGCAGGAATTACTTATGGCCCAGCTCATAGCAGATAACCTGGAAGCAGAGGTTACAACACTTGGTTACCATTGTTGAACGGGACCAACGTGGTCTCCAGCAACATCTGGGGATCACATGTTCCCAGTCTCCATTTGAATAAGCTTTAAGTTAACCACTTCACCATTCTTATGTTGTTAAGATATCCGGAAGTCTAGAAAAGCCTCAACCTGAAACAACTTTGGATAAACAACCCCCTGGTGATACCGAGCATGGGAGAAAATACTGCAACTAATATGATTGCAATTTTCATAATGAACACATGAGGGTGGTATAACACTAAACTTCATACATTTAGATATGTGCAAACAAATACCTCTCAAAAATCATACCATGGATGTAGTGTCTACCAATAGTTTTCTACGGCACACAGACAGACTAACAATTTGACATACATGGGTGCACACGTACACAACATAACCAAGTGGGTTACCATTCAGCAACATTTATGCAAAATAAAACTTGTCAGTAGAGATGGGCATGAATCAAAAAATGACGTTTCGTTTTTCGTTTAGAGGGTCCGTTTCGGTTCATTTCCGTTTTTCACCAATTTTTGCAAAAAATTCATTTTCGTTTTTCATTCGTTTTGTTACTGTTTTGTTACCATTTATTTCAATTTTTGTGATTTTTTTAGCATTTAAAGCAGTTCACTGTATTGCTGTAATGAAAACGAAACGCATGACAAAATTTCCGGTGTTTCTGTTCGTTTCGTTTTATTATAGAGACAAAATTCGTTTGTTGTTTCGTTACGTAACGAAACAAAAAAACGAAAACTAAAATGAAAATTTGTTCGTTTCGTGCCCATCTCTACTTGTCAGTCTTTCTGTTGTCACAGAATTCCTTCACCAAAATTTTATTTCCTCTTTATAGGTTGTCTGTGGAGATGAAAGGGGAGCACGATAAGTAGTAGACAGATTGTCCCTGTGTCTTCCACCTCTGTTGAGAGAGGGATTTTCAATACACACATGAATCCCCTGACCCCTCTTTCAAACCACCTATCTTCTTTGTCTAATATATGTACATCCTTATCTTTGATGGACAATGTTTACAGAGGGATCACACAATCTTTTGTGGGTAATTGTAGCTAACTGACAGGATACCCAACACATATCAGGAGCTTGATCAGGTATATGACCAAGTAACTTGTCTGTGTATTAAATATTATGGATGATGATGGTTGTGTCACAATTCAGTATGTCAACTAACATGATCCAGTCACAAATACAAATTGGCTTGAGGCTTTTGAGTTTTTGTGGAAAACCACATTACAACCACCCCCACCCCAGAGAAATGACACTAATTCAACCCCATCCTTCTTCCTCCCCATGTAGCTCACCCCAGGCTTTAAAATGGGGCTGAGACTCAGTGAAAAGACACACAAACACATATACGCATATCCTGAGATAGAAATGTGACCTTTGTAGCCCATCACTGTGACCTTTGCCAGAACAGGTTCCTTTAGCATACAATAGTCAATGTTACTTCCCTACCCACCTAAATATACACCAGAAACAACTAAGCCAGCTGTTCACTTAAATTAAATGCCAGTAAGCATAGGATTTTTAAAAGGAGTCATAGTCATAAAATTGAACGGTTCTGAAACTCATTAAGATAAAACGATTGCTCTGAGGAAATCCCCAGAGCATGTTGTCTAATAAACTTCTGCATAAACACTGTTAAAGCAAACAAGGCAAGGGAAGTACTTCTTCGTGTTCATTAGTTTGCCATCTGCTTAGTTTTCTTTAGGCCTCCCATGTGGGCTGTGTGTTAGAGTAAAGGAGTGGGCAGCCTTTTGCACCTCAGAGGTTTGGCCTACGACACCCAAGAATTCTACCCAGCATGACCAATAGAGAGGGTTTATGGGAGTTGTAGGCCCAGACATCTTGGGAATCAAAGGTCCCCCATCTTTGAAACTTTTGCCTTCAGCTGGACCAAAAAGTAGGCTTTTATCTACTACAGGGGATAGTCAGTTGCAGAAGAAAACAGATATTGTGCATCTTTCAGTGTTCTGTGGGAAAGAGAGATTTGAACAGGTAGATTTTGGGTACAAACACCCTGAATCTATAACTGATAAGTAAGAATTTCTTACATTAGTTTTGGCTAATGAGTTACTTATAATTTATTGGGGCGAGGGGGTTATAAAACCCTTGTCTTGCAAGTGGTCTACCTTCAAGAACTAAGCCCATTACCTCTTTTTTCTGAATTAAAAAAACCTTTTCCTTCTTTCCCATCCTCCGATTTCATGCCACCTAAGCGCCAGGAGAATTTCTGAAGAACTCAAAGGCTCAGCTTGTTTGTAAGTTTTTAGTGATCTGCTAAAGCCTCGTGGCGCAGTGGTTAAATGCCTGTACTGCAAGTAAAACTGTGCTCACGACCTGGGTTCAATCCCCGGTAGCAGGCTCAAGGTTCACTCAGCCTTCCATCCTTCCGAGGTCAGTAAAATGAGTACCCAGCTTGCTGGGGGGGCAATGTGTAGCCTGCACTCTGTAATTAAAATTGTAAACCGCCCAGAGACTACTTGTAGTAGTATGGGGCGGTATATAAGCAGAACACTTTGCTTTGCTTTGCTTTAAAGATACAACTCAGCCTAGAAATGTGTCAACTAACCTGTTACAAGTGAAACTTAGCAGCCAAAAATTCTAATAGTCATTAATGTCCCTGTAAGAAAAACATGGTAGTCACAATGGCTTAGTGATGTGACTCAGCCTAGAAATGTGTCAACTAACTTGTTACAAGTGAAGCTTAGCAGCCAAAATTATAATAGTCATTAATGTGCCTGTAAGAGAAACATGGTAGTCACGATGGCTTAGTGATAAAATACTGGCCACATGACACAGTGTTTAAACTGCAGTGCTACCGTCAAAACTCTGTTCATGACCTGAGTTCAGTCCTGACAGGCTCAGGTAGCAGAATACAGTGGTACTCAGAGAGCAAATTTGATTTGTTCTCCGAAGCAATTTGTTATCCGAAAAAAATCATTATCCAAAACACGGTTTCCCATAGGAATGAATGGGAAACCCATTAATCCACCCCAGAGCCTAGGAAAATGACACAGACACCTCAAAACTCTTTATAAATTGCACTTTAAAAGTAGATGTGATGCGGCCCGGAATAACGTTTTTTTTACCGATGCATGCTGGAAATTTGTTATCCGAGACAGCCCATAGGGAAAATTCATTCTCTGAGGCAGCCCATAGGAAAATTCATTATCCGAGGCAGCCCATAGAGAAAATTCGTTATCTGAGGCAGACCTACACCTAGAAATTGTGATTTGTTATCCGAGGCAGCCCTATACCTGGAAATTGTGATTTGTTATCCAAAAAAATCGTTATCAGGGGCATTTGTTATCCGAGATATTACTGTACTTTCCAAGGTCAGTAAATTGAGTACCCAGCTCTCTGAGGAAGGGGCAATGTGTAAATGTCATGATTAAATAATAAACTGCCCAGAGAGAGCTTTAAGCATTATGGGGTAGTATGCAAGATATCCACTTTGCATTGCTTTTGCATACCAACTACACATGTGTGGCATTTCATCAGTAAGCTGCAATTGACCACAAGAACACATATGCAAATAACCAATAGGATTTGGGCCAACACAGGATAATTTCTCTCATTTTACAGTGTAACTACAATTATTTTTGCAGGTTTGGGTCGGTAAAGAAAGCAAAATGTCTGCAGCAGGCAACACCCAGGATCAGGACCAATGAAAGATGGAGAAATGACACTAATATCTGCTCTGAAAGGAGGCCAGGTTGTACTACTTCTTGGTTCACTTTTACAGACGTCTGTCTTCGTTCCACATCCTATGTGAGGGATGCTTAGGACAGGCAGTTCCTTTCAGGTATAACAGAATGAGAAGCTAAAATTTGGCTTGCAGCTGACTACACCTCCAGCACATGACTGCATCTCCAGGTTCAATACACCCAAGAAATTTAAATCATTCCTAGAGCAAAGAAAATTCTGGGGTATCAAATTAACACTGAGATATGAGTTCAAAGCAGGTCATTTACTGACTCATGTGTGACAAATGATTTCCCCGAATCTTCCCCGCTGCAGCTCAGACATTTCCCATGTATGAAGGCCCAGCACTTTTCAAGGGAAACAAATCCCCCACCTCTGCAAATCAAGAAGATGCCAACAAGAAATCCCTCAGGCTATCATGCAGGAACAGGCAGAAGATGGTGCTGCACTGACTAGTGGAGCTCTGTCTGAATTACAATACATGATATGCCACTCTGACTCCCAGGAATTCAGCAATAGCAAATAAAACCACCAATTAATGTTTTTCCCTGCCATGCTTAAACCTATCTCACAGTTTTGTCTCACAGCCATAATGGACATCGTCTGTAAAGTTTTAGAGTAGAGATGGGGGTGGATCGCTTCCTGCTGGGTCACCCTAGGTCAGGCATGTCCAAACTTCAGCCCTCCTGATGTTTTGGACCACAACTCCCAGAATTCCAAGCCTGTATTTCCAATGGCAAAGGACTGTGAGAGTTGTGTTCCCAAACATCTGGAGGGCTGAAGTTTGGACATGCCTGCCCTATGTCATCGACACAGCACCCCAAGTTCCCTGTCCCCCACCCCCACAGGTGGCTCTCCAACTCACAGGCTGCCATGTGCTGCTTGTTCCCTTCTTGTTGCGCCATCTTCCTGGCAGGAGCATGGACTTCCCTTCTCTGCCTCTTCCAGCAGCTGCCCAATCAAAGGCAGTATTGCGGGAATTCCTGGCCCATCTCCTAATCTGAGTGGGCAGCTGCTTTACAACAAAGGGAACATTGTGGCACCTGGGGTGTCATGCTGACAACTTAGGATGCCCTGTTACGAAGTGCTTCACGTCCATTTCTCCTTGAGAGTTCTGTGCTGGTAATAACTGTCATAATATGTAGAATTGACAAAATGTATGTAATGTATATTTAACAGATTGAACAGAGAATTTGTAAAATGGAGTCAGTCAAAAATGCAGTGTCATGATGTTAGCCACAAGTGCAAGGGATTAGAAATCACTAGGAGGTTAAAGTGATTTAGCACAGGTGGGTGTTGCGTTACGAACGACACGGACGCAGAGCTTCAGGGTGAAAGGATCTGATCCTCAGGCAGCATTCCTGTTGGTCTCTCTATCTGGGCTTCATGCATGGATATCTGGGTGTGTGAATGAATGTATGGGCATGCTGAGCATGTGTGATGTGTGTGTGTGCTGCTGATGAAGCTTGCCTGAGGATCAGTCTTTTATTAATAAGTACACAATGGCAGATTAATGACAGAGGAAACTCATCCCTCAGTGGGAGGAAAAAGGCATGCATATCTGTGAGACCATATTGGCCCGTTATCAATGAGGACTCGGGGGAGAGGAAGCTGTGGGGTCAAAGGTGCTAGAACAGATGGCCCTGATGTCCTTGCCCCTGGCCTGCCATCCTGTTTGCCATCCTGTTTTCCTCTGGCCTTCTTGCCTACATCAGCACATCGGTATCTGCTTGGCTCTGAGGGCTGCTAGGACTGCTGGGAAATACAGGCCAGTGCAGGCCTCCATGCAGGCATCCCAGGCCTTCAGTTTCCTCTAGTGCTTGGCCAATGTTGGGGCCCAGAAATATGGGGGAATAATGATATTCCCACAGGTGGGATAGTTTAATGACATCATGGTGTGTCAGGATGTGATTGGTTAAAATCATGTCTGATGAGTTCCAAATGTGTATAAAGGAACTGGCTGGTGTAATGTTAAATTGGGGCTGTTTATGGTGAGAAACAGTACCCCACACTCTTTTGCTTTGTATATATGTTATGCTTGGTGTTATGCTGTTGTTTTGCTTATTCTGCTGTATATCTACTGTATATATTCAATATAAGAGTTTTATTCTAAGTCATGTTTCTTTGTCTCTCTGTCTCTAAGTTCCAATAACACTTATTGCAATTATATACACTTTATCTACACGCTGCTGCTGCTAAATTCATTTTCTCTGCTATACACATAAACATGTACAATTGTGTATTTCTTTCATAATCCAATTATTGATTGTTTGATAGTAACAGACATGTTGATTTCTAATTTTAGATGACTTGTATTTAAGTATACTTATTTAATTAATCATAGTCAATGATTCCACCTTGGACTCTGTGTTACCATTTTGCATCAGGTTCTGCTTCCAGCCACTGTTTTACACTTGGCCCCCAGCAGTTGTCATCAAATATATGGCAAATGTTTGTAAACTGAGATTTCATAAGCCTGACGCCTCCTTTCTGTTGGGTGACTATGATTGTAAGAGAGTAAGCAGATGTAACAGGAAATGGGAAGGAAGGGCTACATGAACCTATATCAGATGACCATAATATATAACATTGTGTGTATAAGAAAACATTTCCATGCCTTATGGTTTTGGTTTATTGCATTTCCAAAAGGGCAGCTATGGTGCTGGGCTGTTTCAGCGTAACTAAGAGGGTAATCTTGTTGTAACATCATAAAGCAGGGGACGAGGAACTGAAGCCTTTTCCAATGAGGCTGTTCTCCAAATCACATCAAACATGCTAGGAGAATGGCCAACAATCAGAGCTGATGGGCAGCTGAATTTCAACAACACCAGAAGGGTGAAAATGGATCTCATCTCTCCTGGAAAAAATGTATTAGGGCTTAGAGTACACTTCTAGATATATACATGGTAGGCAGAGGGGCCAATGTTAGAAAGAAAAGCAGGAGGATTAGACAGTAGTAAGGTAAGGTCTCAGCTGTCCTTCAACCATTTTTTTTTCTGGTGACACAAACATTCCAGGAATTGATAGGTTGATCAACATATGTCATTAATCTAACCTGTTGTGACATTTTCAGATATTCCGCATTGTTCTTGTTGATCAAGAATGTGTGACCCTGCAGTCATTTTGGTTCATTAAAACACACACTCTTCAAAAGAAAGTTGAGTACTTGCCTTGAAGTTTGTTGATTTGCTCCAATTGTTTCCTGTAAGTGAAAATCCCTGATTTTCAAGATTACATTGCTACTGTATCGGCACAGTACTGTTAATAAAAGAAAATATATCTCGTTCTTAAATAGCTTAAGTACTGTGAAAGCAGTAAGGCTGTTTGCTCAGCTGTAATAAATTGTTACTAATATCCCTGCTCAAAGATAATGTTCTTAGCTAATGGAAATAAAATAACCAATTCTAAATGCCATGCAATGAACATTTCTTCGTCGCTATAAAAACATTCTACACTGTTTCACTGCACACACACACATTCTTGCCACTTGTTCATACCTTCTGCCTTCATTTTTAAACAGGGAATGTGAAGCCCTCCAAATGTTTATGGATTCCATTTCCCATCACCCATTATTTTTGTGAATACTTGCTAGGCATGATAGGAGTTGCACTACAATAATATTGGGAAGGACAAACAATCTCCGTCTTTACATTAAACTGTTGATATGGCATTATAAATCTCTTTCCACTATTGTATGGAAATGTTACTGCATTGAATTGCCACCTTTTGACTACTAAGGCAGCAGTGTGTATGGGAATTCTGTAGTCACCTTTATTTCTTATCTCCTGATCAAGGCATGTAATCTGTACCAGGTATACAAGAACCTTCCTAAGGGGATGGGGGAGACCATGGCCAGAATCCTGTTGCACAACTCTGTTGGGAAATGAAAATGATATAATTGCCAAGGGCAGATTGTTACTGACTAAAGACTGACTTTTTCAATGCTGAGGTATATGCAGCTCTCACACAATAAGGGAATGTTGTGTGCTGGATTCATATTTACACACAGCCATGAAAATCACTGGCTGCTTGAACCCCACCCCACCCTTTTGCTGCATAATGTTCATGGTACGCAGGTGTACCATGCCTACCACCCTCAGACCCATAGAGAAAAAGTGAAAAATAAATGTACCAATTATACATCCAGGGCATCATTTTAATCTTTCAAGCCTTACAAGGCTGAGGGCCCAGCTAAGTGAAGGACCTCACCTTTAAACAAAGGATATTAAAATACCGATAGCTTCCTGACAGGCTCTTTTGTGTATTTCCTCTAGGGAAGTCTTTGGATCCACATCTAAGTCTAAGACTTTGGTATCAAGTCTCAAATCCCAAGAGTGACTTAGGTACCACATCCCAAGTCCCAAGTCCCAACTCTGAGTCAGTTAAAAACAGCCTTTCTTCCCTAAGAAAAAAGGAAGGTGGTGGCCTGCTTCCAAGTCATGAGTCGAGTCACAGTCATTGGGGGGTGGGGGGGCTGAATCAAGTCCGAGTTGAGTCACTTGTGCAACTTAGGTCAGACTTGATAGCAAGTACCACAACTCAAGTCCACATCCCTGGTTTCCTCATGTAAGGTGAGTAGTTGGATGTTGTGGAAGAGCCTTCTCAGTGGCCATGCCCTGACTTTGAAACTCTTCCCAAGAAAACTTCTTTGTATGGAGTCTCTTCTTCCAGCTGTAGGTGAAGATGCTTTTGTTAATCCAGGTCTTTGAGCAATACATTTATGGGGGGTTGTTTTTATCATGGCTGTCCGTTCTGCTGTGGAGATGATGATTAGAAAAATTGCTTTTTTTTCTATTAGAGCTCACAAAATCCTCTAGGCTGATCGTGGTGCTCAGGAAATTGTGGTCCAAAAAAGTAACATTTCCAAACGTTTCTTCTAATATAACTCCTCTCACCCCCCTTATTTTCAGCTGCTTTGATATTTGTTGCTAGGTGCCTTTCTGTGCTTTGGGCTGGTCAAGTAAAATAGGTGTCAGTTTGCTTTTGCAGAAGCCCCCAAACAAATAAACACAATGCCCCCCTGATGCTGTTAAGAGTTTCAGCTGCTGGCTTTTGTGCATTATGATGCTGCTTTAAAAAAAAAACCTGGCTGCCTATTGGCAGATCAAAAGCCAGAACTCTACTTGAAAACATATCAGTCAGAAAAGCTTAAGAGGACACTCTCGTTTGTTTATTCATATCATGTGACAACAAGCACAGTTTGAGAAGGAATTGCTAGGTTTTTTTTGGGGGGGGGAGCCAATTACTTGGCCCCAATCCTAGAATTTGACTTCATTCGATTATTCTTCCAGCAATAATTGGTACTTGATGAAAACCAAGGTATGATATTCGAGTCTAACTTGCATCTTAGAGTTGCGTCTAGAGTTCCCACCCTAAATATATACAAACACCCATGGCTTCTGTTATCAGCTGGGGAATGCCCTCAGACACTTCCTACTTAGGCTGTCTTTTTAATATTTGGCTCCCTTGCAGAGCTAGATTTGCCCTCCAGTAGGAAGCATGGTCTCTACAGGTATCTTCCATCACTTCAGTTTTGTTTCATAGCAAACATTAAAACAAACACAAATGTTGTATCACCTTACAGACTACACCAAATCATTTATATAACTTTTACAATAATGTGAATGGAGCCAGAGTATTAATGTGCTGGCAGTGTAGATGATGATTTTAGCATTAGTGTTGTACACAAGCAGCTCTGTTCAGTTGAGCAACCAGACATGTAGTAGGTAAGAAAATGTATTATATCATGGCAAGGGCTGTCAGCTCATATGCACTACCATTAGAGATAGGGTTCTTACTTGGTTTTGGAAAACACATCCCATTTACATGTATACACTAGAGATGGGCATGACTTAGCGGTATTCCCGTTTCCGTTTCCGTTACTCGTATCCGTTACTCTACGGAAACAGTAACGGGAATTACTCCGCCAGAATTCGAGCTCGAACCAACGAACGAACAATTTGGTCTGATTTGTCGTGCTCGTTACTTGCATCGCGGCGATCGCGCAATGCCAAGCGGCACAGAAAAAAAGTTTTTAAAAGTTAAAAAAAAACACGATTCCCGGCCCTAAAAGTAGGCGAAAACTGTCTGAGGGCACCTACCAGGCCAGAAGGGTGTTTTATTCGGGGGGGGTTCCCCGCCCCCCTCTCCTTGGCTATTGCTACTGCTGCGCTGCTGGTACCAGGCTGGGAGGGCGCATCCATTTGCCATGCAGTGCGGGGGATCAAAAATGGCGACCGCAATATTTTTTTTGAAATCGTTGCCCAAAACCCCACCAAAGCACCACAGAAACATGCGAAAATTAGCTATTTTAAATGCTTGAATTTTTACAGTAGCAGCAGTGGGTTTTTCTTGCAAAAAAAAAAGTCTCCGTTGATTTGATTTTATTTTATTTTATTTTATTTTATTACACCTGCACATTCGCAATGATGGGCTCGCCCATGGGAGTGGACCATGCAAATTTTCCACCAATCGCATGGCCACTTGGCCAGGTTGACCACAGAGACTTCTGGGATGTGCCAATCGGGCATAAACAGCCCACTAATCGTAGCCCCAACCCGAACCCTAAGCCTAAGCCTAACCCATACGCCAGTACACTGTCCTTCTAAGTGGGTCAGAGAGGCACCCAGAGGTGCACCCCAATACTCACCCTAACCTCACCCTTAACTAGCCTAACCCTAGCCCTTGCGCTAACCCGTCTTAACCCTAAGCCAGATCTACTTGCATTGCACTACATGCAAGTACGTGAAACACAGCAGGTGCAAAGAGTCTGCCAGTCCGTCACTTGTGGCTCTGGCTGACTCCTGCAGCTCCCTCCAGGAGCCCGCTACCCCCCCCCAAAACCAGTACTAACGACAACGAAAAAATGAAAAAACGAACCGACTAATTTTTGCGAAATTTCGCGAAAAACGGAAACGAGCCGAAAACGGACTGCCTCCGACACACGACAACTCGAAAACGTCATTTTCCCCTAGTCGTGCCCATCTCTAGTATACACCAGGCAACAACAATGCACAATGCTGACTTCTCTGTGCTGGGAATTTCTTTCTTTCTTTAAATGATGATGATGATGATTCATTCATTCATTTGAAATATTTGACCCCACCTTTCTCCTTTAAACAGTACCCAAGGCAGCTTGCAACTTCAAATGACAACATTTAAAGCTGAAGACGAGTACAGTATACAACAGTTGTTAAAGGCTTCTTCTGATCTTATCACCTAAGTAGCCCTTATAGGGAGGTATGATATCTGAGATCATTTGAACCCAGGACATATAGGGCTTTATAGGTTAAAACCAGCACTTTAGATGGTGCCCGGAAACTAACTGCCAGCCAGTGGAGCTGCAGTAACAAGCTTGTTATATGATTCCTGTAAGCAACGTTGGTCAGCTATCTGGTGGTTGTATTTTGGACCTACTGAGGTTTCCTCACAAGCGTGCTACAGTAATCCAGCCAGGAAGTAACTAGGGTGTGGGTCACAGTGGCCAGATCAGATCTCTCAAAAGCTGGCACATTAATTTTAATTGTGCAAATGCACTCCTCTCCACTGCCAAGACCTGGGCATCCAGGCTCAGGGATAAACCAAGGAGCACCTCGAAGCTGCACACTTCTTGTTTTAGCATGAGAGTAATCCCATCCAGTACAAGCTGCATCCTTGCTCCTTGGCCTCCCTTTGAAATGACTAGAAGCACCTCTGTTTTGTGTGGATCAAGTTTAATTTGGTTCACCCTCATCCAGTCCATTGCTGTAGCAAACACTGATGTAAAGCTGAAGTAGCTTCCTTGGATTTAGATACCAAGGAGAGGTAAAGTTGCATACTGAACCCCAAAACTCCAGATAATCTCTTCCAGTAGTTTCATGTAGATGTTAAATAGCATAGGAGACAAAGAGAATCCTTAGGGACAGGTCAGTAGGCAGAGTGTCAAACATGAATCCCCTCGCATCACCTTCTGCGTTCTGTCCTCCAGAAGGATTTGAGCCACTGAAAATCATTGCCTCCAAGTCCCATTCCAAAGAAATGGTTCAGGAGGATACTGTGGTTGATTGTGTTGAAAGCCAGTAACACCAATAGGGACACAGATCCCCTATCCAGTTCCTGGCGTAGGTCATCTGCCAATGTGACAAAAGCCATCTCTGTCTCATCCAGAAGCCTCTGATGTTGAGAGGCCACAACCTGCTCCCACATCTTCCCCAAGAAGAGGATATTAGATATTGGTTGGTAATTATTCAGTATTGTATGGTCCAAAGAGAGCTTTTTTAAAAAATTGTCTTATTATTACCTCCTTTAAATATGATGGGATCCTATCCTGTTGCAATGAGGCCTCCACCACTCCCCCTATCCACTAGAACAGTCCCTTTCCAACAGCTTTAATTAGCCAGGAAGGGCAAGGTTCCAGTAGACATGTGCCAACCCTCCCCTCCCCAAGGGTCATGACCACATCATCAGACTGCAGAAGCAGAAACTCATCCATTAACGCAGGGCAAGCAAGGGTCATAGTTTTCAGCCGAGCTTTATCCTTTTAAAGGGCCTCAAGGTGTCTTGCATCATTGCAAGACAATATTTAAAGCTCAAATCAGTAAGTGTAAAAATACAAAAGAAGTTCAAACAAATACCACAGTTTAAAAATGGTAAATGAAGAAACACCAAAAACACATTCAATGCAGTATGTCTGTGAAGAGTCTCAGTCATCCATGTGAAGTTATCTGGAAGTTGAGTCATAGCAACTGGACTTGAGAGATTGAAATGTTTCGCTACTCATGTAAGCAGCTTCATCAGTCTGAGGAAGCAGTAAGGCACAAAAACACACTCAGGCAGCCAATCATGAAGAAAAAGCTTACCTGAAGAGAGAGGTCTTTGCCTGCTTGCAGAGGAAGAGCCAAGACGGGGCCAGACAAGCTCCTCACAGGAGATTCCTATGAGAGGGAGTTCTAGAATCTGAGTGCAGTGACAAGGAAAGCCCTCTCTCATATCCCCACCAAAAGGACCCATAGAAAGGCCTGCCATGGTGATCTTAACACCCTAGCAGGCTCACGAAGCTGTTTTGGGGTGTACAAGTTAGAACCAGCACATTGAATTATGCCTGGAAGTGGATTAACAGTAAGTGGAGCTGCTGCACAGGAAATCATATGGTCTCTATGATCGGCTCCAGTTAGTAATCTAGCTGCCATGTTTTGGACCTGCTGAGGTTTTCTGACATTTTTCATAGACAGCATCTTACAGTAGTCCAGCCAGGACCTAACTAAGGCATGTGTCACTGTAGGCAGATCAGACTTCTACAGGCACAGACACAGCTGGTGCACTTTAATTGTGCAAAGGCACTCCTGGCCACTACCGGAACCTGAGCACCCAGGCTCCGATATTAATCCAGGAGCATCCCCAAACTTATGTTTTCATCCCCAAACTTGTGCAGCACAGGTTGCATCCCTATTTCTTGATTTGTCTTTCAACTGACCAGCATCACCCCTGTGAATAGCTTATACCTGTTGAACTTTAGCAGATGCAGACCTTCTGTGATGGGAAAACATTTATTCAGTGAACATCACCAAATGTGTTTAACATTATATGAAGTGGAGTTCGGTGGCATTCAGATTGCTGCCCCATTTTTAAAATTTAGTGTTACACTTGAATTGTGGTGGAGGGGTGCAAAAGGAATAAAAATAACAACCACTTTGTTTGCTGGCAATTAGTCAGGAAGCACACAATTAAAGGAGAACATCCCAAGTTTCTGTTTGTTATATATGGCATTATTGTGTTTGATATTTGTTTAGTTCGCCGCTGTTGTTAACCACCCGGGGTTCCTTCGGGTAGACGGGTGGTATAGAAATAAAATAAATAAATAAATAAATAAATAATAGAGGAAGACGTGTGGGCAAAGTCATTGCACATCTTATGCAACACAGAGACGGATCACTTCCCATTGTTTCCCGCAAGTACCTTTTTAAGGGTTCCTTTTTATGCAATAAAGGAAATGACCATTTATTGGAAATACAGACTGTTCTTTGTATGTTCGCAGCTAAAAAGCTGGAGGATTTGTGTCACTCATCACCCACAGCACAGAACTCATCTGCCTCGGGGGGGGGGGCTGGGGGAATAAGACAAACAAAGGATAACTAGCAAGATGCTGGCTTGGGATAGAAAAAGATCCCAGTTCAGTTCCAAGTGAGCACCCCGGATGGGGCTGGACAAGAACATCTCTCTGAGACCTGGGGACCCACTGGGAGTTCATATAGACATCTCTGGATTAGATGCACATCTGTCTGACTCAGAGCCTCAAGTCATAACTTCTTTGCTTTGTGAGTCTCGCTTTCTCGCAACCAGTATGAGCAATGACTATGTTGCCTGAGATATTCTTGGAATTGTGGTCTAATAAATTTGACCTTTTTCCCAGCTCCTTATATAATACAGATGCCTGTATTCCCCCACAGATTGCTGGCTCTTACACCGGTATTTTCCACATCGCAGATGTTAAGTGTGATAGAGCAGAAGTCTTGATGCACAGCAGTCAGAAGAATATCCGTTCCCTGACTGTTTGCTGCAGGCAACCTCAGCATACCCAAACCCATCCTCAAAGGTATGGTTTATAAACAAGAGGTCTGTGCTTCTAACCACCTGCCATTATTTTCATACTCTGCTCTAGTATGATGGCCTTAGCTTAAAATTCCGAATTACACTGAAAACACCCACTTCTGGAAAAAAAAATCATTGTCTAAAGTAGAAATGCTTTTCTGAATGACGAAACCAAGTCATTTGAGATACAAATTGCAAGACAAGGGGGGGGGGACCTTGAGAGGGTGAAATTTAGAGTGTAGAACAAGATAATGGGGGTCAATTGGATGATACGTCTCCTCTGAAGAAGTGTTAAAGATGAAGGGGAGTGAGTTGGTTTAGGCATATCCTCTATCCCCACCATCTCTGTATCTGTACTGCTCAATGCATGCAGGTTAACTGTGCAGTCTTATCTATGTATTTATAAGAGAAATTTGGACATTTTAACCTTGTGTGCATGTGTAGTACATACGAGGATGATGAACTGGGGTAGCTAAGCACCTGTCCTTGCCTTCTTGCATTGCTTTGGGGAAGATATTATTGCAGAATAGTGGTAAAATTCTTCTGCAGCAACACAGTAAAAGTACTGCTCCACAGAGGGAGAATAGCTACCAATTTCCAGACTCTACCCTTTTCTTATTAAATGGCACTGAAAGTCTCAATAACTCCCTCCAAGACATTTGTATAAGAATAAATTTTGTATAAGAATAAATTGTGGGTGCTTGAAATTACAAACTTGAGTATATTGCTTTCTTTGCTGCATAAACTAGCAAGTAACAAACACATCAGCAAAAACAAACAACTACCACCATCCAATTAAAGAGAGGAATAGAACACCCAACAGAGAGCCAGCTTTCTCTGAATTTCAAAAGCTGGAAGGAATTATTGATTAGTGCTGAGTTAACAATCACTTCAAACCAGAAAAGACCCATCCAATTCTCTAAACTAGAGATAGCAGTTAAGGTGGTAAATAAAACACCAACATACTGTATGTCCAAACCGACCCAGAGAAGCATGGTGCTTTATTAGACTACATTATTTGTGATTAGAGATGGGGACGAATTGAAAAAATGAAATATATTTTTGGCAAATTTGGCAGATTCAACAAATTTGAATACAAATTGATGAATTTTGACAAATCAGCCAAATCTGGAGTTTTGATGTCGGAGTTATGCACCCCCAAATAGCCTCCCCCAAAAACGTTCTTCCCAGGTACGTAGAGACTCCAAACATGCAGTGAAGCGACTCTCCTCTACTGTCCCTCCAGGTTTGGTGAGGATTGGGCTTCCCCACCCTAGTTTCTAAATGACATTTTCCTAGGGGGAGCCGCTTTGTGAGTGTATAACTCAGGTTCCTGAAACCCAATCTTCACCAATCTTAATGGTCTTCTAGAGGATAGTTGGAAGAAGCCTCTCTCCAAGTCTGGTGTCTCTAGATGCCTGGGGGGGGGCATTTTCCTGAGGCCCCTCTATGGGCATACATAGCTCAAATGTCTAAAACCCGATCCTCACCAAACTTTTAGGGCTAGTAGAATAGAGTCAGAGTAAGCATCATTGCAAATGTAGGCCTCTAGAGGGTGATTTATATAGCATTTTAAAGGGGAGATGACTCAATTCATTGATTCATCAAATTGGCTATTCATCACTGGAAATTAGTCAATTTGTCAATCCTTCAGCCTGAAGAAAATATACCTGTGTAATAGGCTGTTGCCTAGAAGATAATATTATTTAATGTTCATTTTTTTATGTTATTCTCTTGAACTTCTACACCATTGACTGATTCCTTGGGGATTCCTTGGGTTTTTTTCCCCCACAAAATATACATTTTGCTTTATTTAGGACAATGCAGTCAATGTTCATTGGGGAAAATATGCATATCCTCACTGTTGACTGTAGGGTTTTTGCTAAAACGTCCAAAGGATCTTTCAGGTCTCTGACTCTGTGAATATTCTCAGTCATCCAGATGAGTTTATCTGGAAGTTGAATCATGGCAACTGGACTTATCAAGAGAAAATTTCTCAAGAGAAAAAAAGTCCAGTTGCCCTGACTCAACTTCCAGTGTCTACCTAAGGAACAACTTTGGGCACTGGAGTAAATGCTACAGAGCTGGAAACTCTACAATAAACTCTGTAACATCCTAACCATTCTTGGATGAGGAAGAGTAGGAACACAGTCAAAGAAACCCATTTGCTATAGAATGAATATATCCCCCCCCCAGCCTGGCAATAAAGAGGCGAGACAACTTTTTGGGAGAAAGGGCCACAACTTTATTAAAACTTCTTAACTCAGAACTGTAACCATACAAGGGGACCACATCCCGTAGCGCAAGGGTAAAGATGTTGGAGGGAACATAGCCCTCCAGATGTTGTATTCAGAGAGATCCACACATCAGTGTGACGCTGCTCAGCTGTTCAGTGTCACCCTGACCTGTGTAAATCTACTAGCCCCTGACAGCCCTTGGTTCGCCCTAGCCTTAGGGTTCAGGTTGTTTACTCCTATGCCTGGGATGAGGTTATTTTATTCCGAGGGATGTCCTGCGCCTTAGGGGCGGCTTACCAAGGCTCACCTGAATACCTATACCCCTGTGATACCCACCTAGTAAGTTGCAACTGGGGACAAAGGCCCTCCCAGCGCCCGATGGAGAGTGGGATGGGCGAAAACGTGTGGTTACTTGGGCCAATAGAGTGACCACCAAAAATTCCCATCTCCCCCCCCCCCGGCAGGGTGACCAGGTAAACTCACTCTCACAACATAAAGGGCGGGAGGGCAGGGCCAAACAGGCTGGTCGTGCACAGGGGCAAGCTTAAGCCAAGTGGGCGGGCAAACTTGCCCCGCCCACAAACCGTTCATGATGGGGCACCAATGTCTGTATGCATGTGTGTATGCCATTGAAGCAATTTGTCTGCCTGATTTGTTCAACCTCCTTCTCACAACATGGTAGTCATTCACTTTTGGAAAAGCTATAATTTTTGTGTGGAACTTCTCTGAGTCATCTCTATGAATATATACAAGCCCAGACTGGGATCAGGCCTTCGTTCTATGCAGCTTTGCACTCTCCACTCTTTCTGATAGCAGCTCTCCAGACTGTCCAGCACATTAAATGAGATCATGTTAAGGTCTAGATGTACCTGGGACCTTCTGCTTGCAACGTCTCTGCATCACCATTGTTTGGTGGCAGTAGTAGGGTCATGTAGCTCCTGTCACAGATGATTTATGGCCACAGGCCCTGGACAGAGGGGCAAGTTATATGTTCATTTTCTTATACAGTTGTTCCTTAAACAATTCCTGTCTATACCCTATCCAGTCCCTACTCAGACTCTGTCCACACCTTATCCAGGCCCTATCTCCTAGACATTTCCATACACACTTGTTTATATACTCTTTAGCCCCGCCTAGATACTATTTGATTAGTTCAACAGATACCACTTCATTAATAATCATAGCCTAGCTTTGCATTCCATTGCAATTCCTCAGAGTAGTAAGTGCACTAATGAGGCATACATACATACATACATACATACATACATACATACATACATACATACATACATACATACATACATACATACATACATACATACATACATACTAGACATGGGCACGACTTGGCGAAATTCTCGTTTCCGTTTCCGTTTCTCGTTTCCGTTACGGAACGGAAACGGTAACGACAATTACTCTGCCAGAACTTGAACTCGAACCAACTAAAGAAAAATTGGGTCTGATTTTTCGTTGTCGTTCCTGGCATCGCAGCGATCGCGTGATGCCAAGCGGCACAGGAAAAAAGTTTTAAAAAAAAAAAGGATTCCCGGCCAAAAAAAAAAAAAATATGCCTGCCTGAGTGAGGGCACCTAGAGGGGTGGTTTCTGGGGGGGGGGTCCCCAGCCTCCCCCCTCTCCTGTCCTGGGCTGCTCTGGTGGGGGGCATCCTCGTCATCTCGCCAACTCACTCACCATGCCATGCGGTGCGGGCGGGGGATCCAAAATGGGGCGACTGCAATATCTTATTTTGAAATCGTGATCCAAAAACACACCAAAGCACCACAGAAACATGCGAAAATAGCTATTTTAAAACTGCCTGATTTTTTACAGTAGCAGCAGTGGGTTTTTCTTGCAACAAAACATCTCCATTGATTTTATTTTATTTTTATTTTATTTTTATTTTTTTACACCTGCGCAATGGGCTGTCCATGGGAGTGGACCATGCAAATTTTTGGAGCCATATCCACCAATTGCATGGCCACTTGGCCAGGTTTTGACCGAGACTTCTGGGATGTGCCAGTCGGGCATAAAAAGCCACTAACCCTAGCCCGAACCCGAACCCGAACCCTAACCCTAACCCATACGCCAGTACACTGTCCTTCTTAGTGGGTCAGAGGGGCACCCAGAGGTGCACCCTAGTAACTCACCCTAACCTTACCAGTAACCCTAATCCTAGCCCTTGCGCTAACCCCTAACCTCAAGCCAGATCTGTGTACTCGCATTGCACTACAGCAAGTACACTTCCCTTCTTAGTGAGTCACAGCGGGTGCCCTTAGGGGTCCAGCAGTGACTCCAGTCCTCTGTCACTTCGCTCTCCAGCAGGCAGTGGGGCACCCAAAAGAGGTGCCTCTACCTGCTACTGCTGCAACTTAATGGTATGCATATCCAATTGGCTATGCATGCCATTTTGTAGCGGGTGAGGAGAGGAGGCACCCACGAGGTGCCTCCAGGAGCCCGCTTTCCCTTCATGGCGGGCCAGAGGAGGCACCCACCCCAGAGAGGTGCCTCCAGGAGCCCGCCCGCCCCCCAAAACCAGTATTAACGACAGACGAAAAACCGACAAACGAAATGACAAATTTTTGAAAATTTTCACGAAAAACGGAAACGAGCCAAAACGGGCCGGCTCCGACACACGACAACTCGAAACGTAATTTTTCCTGGTCGTGCCCATCTCTAATACATACATACATACATACATACATACATACATACATACATACATACATACATACATACATACATACATACATACATACATACATAGCTAGAGGTTTTAGATCTCCATGGTTTTAGATACTTTGGGGTTTTTTGCAAGACCGTGGGAATACTCAAGATCTAAACCTCTGCTTATAGATCTATGATGAACTACTCACAAGCTGTTAGAGCATGGCTCATGCCCCCTCTCTTGGAGGTTTCACCTTAAGGGGACTTCTGCACAGGGCTGTAGTTCAGGCCATAAACCATCTTACAAAGAAGCTACATGATCCTACTAGTAATGATGGCACGATTCCATCTTTGTTTTGGCTTATAAATAAGGTTGTGGGCATGAATTGTGCCTTGCCAATTTGACCCAGTTTATTGCAACACACACATATGTCTTCTGCAGGGACTGAAGTCTTCCCCTCACCTCCGCCAGGCAATTGCCTACTCAACAGCAATAGCGCACTTCCCTCCTCTTTCTCCTCTAGCAGGTGACCATTCAGATGGTGAGCTGGGGCAGGGAAGTTTGCAGTTCGTTCTCTGAGTGGCTGGCCACTGGAGGGAGGGAGAGAAGAAAAGCACACCGCTGCCGGTGAGTGCCTGCGGAACCCCTGTATGGGTGCTGCACTGAGCTAGGCCGAACTGCCAAAGCGCAGTTCACACCCAGATCTAGTATGTATTCTTGACTTCCTCAGCAACCAAAAAAGTCATTGTTTTATTAGTTCTTATGATTGGAAAGAAAGTATGTGAGCCAGGGGGGGGGGGGGGGGGGGGGGGTGGGGGGGGGGGGGGGGGGGGGGGGGGGGGGGGGGGGGGGGGGGGGGGGGGGGGGGGGGGGGGGGGGGGGGGGGGGGGGGGGGGGGGGGGGGGGGGGGGGGGGGGGGGGGGGGGGGGGGGGGGGGGGGGTGGGGGGGGGGGGGGGGGGGGGGGGGGGGGGGGGGGGGGGGGGGGGGGGGGGGGGGGGGGGGGGGGGGGGGGGGGGGGGGGGGGGGGGGGGGGGGGGGGGGGGGGGGGGGGGGGGGGGGGGGGGGGGGGGGGGGGGGGGGGGGGGGGGGGGGGGGGGGGGGGGGGGGGGGGGGGGGGGGGGGGGGGGGGGGGGGGGGGGGGGGGGGGGGGGGGGGGGGGGGGGGGGGGGGGGGGGGGGGGGGGGGGGGGGGGGGGGGGGGGGGGGGGGGGGGGGGGGGGGGGGGGGGGGGGGGGGGGGGGGGGGGGGGGGGGGGGGGGGGGGGGGGGGGGGGGGGGGGGGGGGGGGGGGGGGGGGGGGGGGGGGGGGGGGGGGGGGGGGGGGGGGGGGGGGGGGGGGGGGGGGGGGGGGGGGGGGGGGGGGGGGGGGGGGGGGGGGGGGGGGGGGGGGGGGGGGGGGGGGGGGGGGGGGGGGGGGGGGGGGGGGGGGGGGGGGGGGGGGGGGGGGGGGGGGGGGGGGGGGGGGGGGGGGGGGGGGGGGGGGGGGGGGGGGGGGGGGGGGGGGGGGGGGGGGGGGGGGGGGGGGGGGGGGGGGGGGGGGGGGGGGGGGGGGGGGGGGGGGGGGGGGGGGGGGGGGGGGGGGGGGGGGGGGGGGGGGGGGGGGGGGGGGGGGGGGGGGGGGGGGGGGGGGGGGGGGGGGGGGGGGGGGGGGGGGGGGGGGGGGGGGGGGGGGGGGGGGGGGGGGGGGGGGGGGGGGGGGGGGGGGGGGGGGGGGGGGGGGGGGGGGGGGGGGGGGGGGGGGGGGGGGGGGGGGGGGGGGGGGGGGGGGGGGGGGGGGGGGGGGGGGGGGGGGGGGGGGGGGGGGGGGGGGGGGGGGGGGGGGGGGGGGGGGGGGGGGGGGGGGGGGGGGGGGGGGGGGGGGGGGGGGGGGGGGGGGGGGGGGGGGGGGGGGGGGGGGGGGGGGGGGGGGGGGGGGGGGGGGGGGGGGGGGGGGGGGGGGGGGGGGGGGGGGGGGGGGGGGGGGGGGGGGGGGGGGGGGGGGGGGGGGGGGGGGGGGGGGGGGGGGGGGGGGGGGGGGGGGGGGGGGGGGGGGGGGGGGGGGGGGGGGGGGGGGGGGGGTGGGGGGGGGGGGGGGGGGGGGGGGGGGGGGGGGGGGGGGGGGGGGGGGGGGGGGGGGGGGGGGGGGGGGGGGGGGGGGGGGGGGGGGGGGGGGGGGGGGGGGGGGGGGTGGGGGGGGGGGGGGGGGGGGGGGGGGGGGGGGGGGGGGGGGGGGGGGGGGGGGGGGGGGGGGGGGGGGGGGGGGGGGGGGGGGGGGGGGGGGGGGGGGGGGGGGGGGGGGGGGGGGGGGGGGGGGGGGGGGGGGGGGGGGGGGGGGGGGGGGGGGGGGGGGGGGGGGGGGGGGGGGGGGGGGGGGGGGGGGGGGGGGGGGGGGGGGGGGGGGGGGGGGGGGGGGGGGGGGGGGGGGGGGGGGGGGGGGGGGGGGGGGGGGGGGGGGGGGGGGGGGGGGGGGGGGGGGGGGGGGGGGGGGGGGGGGGGGGGGGGGGGGGGGGGGGGGGGGGGGGGGGGGGGGGGGGGGGGGGGGGGGGGGGGGGGGGGGGGGGGGGGGGGGGGGGGGGGGGGGGGGGGGGGGGGGGGGGGGGGGGGGGGGGGGGGGGGGGGGGGGGGGGGGGGGGGGGGGGGGGGGGGGGGGGGGGGGGGGGGGGGGGGGGGGGGGGGGGGGGGGGGGGGGGGGGGGGGGGGGGGGGGGGGGGGGGGGGGGGGGGGGGGGGGGGGGGGGGGGGGGGGGGGGGGGGGGGGGGGGGGGGGGGGGGGGGGGGGGGGGGGGGGGGGGGGGGGGGGGGGGGGGGGGGGGGGGGGGGGGGGGGGGGGGGGGGGGGGGGGGGGGGGGGGGGGGGGGGGGGGGGGGGGGGGGGGGGGGGGGGGGGGGGGGGGGGGGGGGGGGGGGGGGGGGGGGGGGGGGGGGGGGGGGGGGGGGGGGGGGGGGGGGGGGGGGGGGGGGGGGGGGGGGGGGGGGGGGGGGGGGGGGGGGGGGGGGGGGGGGGGGGGGGGGGGGGGGGGGGGGGGGTGGGGGGGGGGGGGGGGGGGGGGGGGGGGGGGGGGGGGGGGGGGGGGGGGGGGGGGGGGGGGGGGGGGGGGGGGGGGGGGGGGGGGGGGGGGGGGGGGGGGGGGGGGGGGGGGGGGGGGGGGGGGGGGGGGGGGGGGGGGGGGGGGGGGGGGGGGGGGGGGGGGGGGGGGGGGGGGGGGGGGGGGGGGGGGGGGGGGGGGGGGGGGGGGGGGGGGGGGGGGGGGGGGGGGGGGGGGGGGGGGGGGGGGGGGGTGGGGGGGGGGGGGGGGGGGGGGGGGGGGGGGGGGGGGGGGGGGGGGGGGGGGGGGGGGGGGGGGGGGGGGGGGGGGGGGGGGGGGGGGGGGGGGGGGGGGGGGGGGGGGGGGGGGGGGGGGGGGGGGGGGGGGGGGGGGGGGGGGGGGGGGGGGGGGGGGGGGGGGGGGGGGGGGGGGGGGTGTGGCAGCAGAATCTTAGGTGCTAGACGGGGAATTTCCAGTATAATCCTATAGACAATTTACTGAAAAGAAATGCTCCATGAGAAGATTGGGAATTACCATGAAAAGGACTGTGCCCTTAACAAGCTTGATGGTGGCCCTCAACAGGCCTTTCATGTGCTACTTAACTCCCAGCCCTTCCCAATAACTAGAAAACCTGGAAGGAAGAAGGTAAAATAAGATGACAGATGAGTGTCACTCTCTTTGCTCAATTTATTGAAATCACAAAACTGAGTCCTTGTTGGAGGATTCTTTGGATTTCTTTGGTCCAGAGGTTGGAGAGGTAGCCATTGGCTTTGGAGTACAATTTAGAGGCATTACTGCCATAACAATATACAGTAGTTTTGGGGCATCGTTTCTGCAGCTCTTTGCCTGAAAAGCTAATCTGATTCTTTTGGCTGCAGGGCCAGCTGAATGAAAACTGAGTCAACTGAGTTCTATGCCTAAATTTGAGCTGAACATAGATGTGAAAAGCTGCATGTTTTATAACTGCAACTCATAGAATTCCTCAGGCAGCTTGGCTGGCAGAGGGGTTGTTGGCCAAATTGGCCCTGATGTGCCACATATGGTGAGATGTATCCGGCTCATAGGCTGGATATCCTCTATCCATGTTGTACATAATTCCCACTTCCACAAAGCGAGCACACAAGTAGTATAGTTTCATCCTTTTCTCACCAGCAATCTGGGGGATTCTCAAAGGGAGACCACATGATGAAGCATGGAAGAGGAAGTTGTACTTCCTCAACAACACCCACATAAAAGATGACTGACAGCTGTGGCATTTGCTCAGGCAGTGATGTTTGTATTACTCATGCGGTCATCATTCAGCCTGGGAGCTTCCCACATCAAGCCAAGATGACCTCCCCATCTTTTATAATCTTAATATCACAAGAAAGAGGTCCAGAAAAGGGGTGACATGAATGTCCTCAAATGTCAATGCTTTGAGGGAAAGGGTTATAAAGCTAGACATGGTAGCCATTTGCTAATGCAAATACAGTGGTACCTTGTATAAAGGAATTAATTCGTTTCAAATAAAATTATGTTAAGCAAATTTTCCTTTATACAAATTTTCCATAGGAATGCATTGAAAACAGAGTGATCCCATTTTTATGCTGTACAGATTCGCCCCGTTTGTTAGACAAGGGTCCACTGTATCTTGGTTGCTGAACCCATGAAATCCACTGTGTTATTTTTCTAATAACTGGTAACACTTCCTCTGGAAGTTGGTAGTACGTCTTCTGGAACATTGTGCGTAGATGACAAAGTGTTGAGACATAATGTGTTCATGGCAGTGGTTTAAGTTTAATAACCTCTATGGACTGCACCAGTGACTAGAAAAAGCTCTGATGTTGCTAGGGCCTACGAGTAGAGATGGGCACGACTTAGCGGTATTCCCGTTTCTGTTTCCGTTACTCATTTCCGTTACTCTACGGAAACGGTAACGGGAATCACTGCCCCAGACTTCGAGCTCGAACCGACGAACGAACAATTCGGTCTGATTTGTCGTGCTCGTTACTTGCATCGCGCAATGCCAAGTGGCACAGAAAAAACGTTTTTAAAAGTTAAAAAAACAACCGATTCCCGGTCCTAAAAGTAGGCGAAAACTGTCTGAGGGCACCTACCAGGCCAGAAGGGTGTTTTATTGGGGGGGGGGTTTCCCCACCCCCCTCTCCTTGGCTATTGCTACTGCTGCGCTGCTGGTACCAGGCTGGGAGGGCGCATCCATTTTCCATGCAGTGCGGGGGATCCAAAATGGCGACCGCAATATTTTTTTGAAATCATTGCCCAAAACCCCACCAAAGCACCACAGAAACATGCGAAAATTAGCTATTTTAAATGCTTGAATTTTTACAGTAGCAGCAGTGGGTTTTTCTTGCAAAAAAAGTCTCCGTTGATTTTATTTTATTTTATTTTATTTTATTTTTTTACACCTGCGCATTCGCAATGATGGGCTCGCCCATGGGAGTGGACCATGCAAAGTTTTGGAGCCATTCCACCAATCGCATGGCCAGGTTTTGCTGACTGTACCAGGCTGGGAGGGCACATCCATTTGCCATGCGGTGGGGGGGATCCAAAATGGCGACCGCAATATTTTTTTTGAAATTGTTGCCCAAAACCCCACCAAAGCACCACAGAAACATGCGAAAATTAGCTATTTTAAATGCTTGAATTTTCACAGTAGCAACAGTGGGTTTTTCTTGCAAAAAAAAGTCTCCGTTGATTTTATTTTATTTTATTTTATTTTATTTTTTTACACCTGCACATTTGCAATGATGGGCTCTCCCATGGGAGTAGACCATGCAAATTTTCCACCAATCGCATGGCCACTTGGCCAGGTTGACCACAGAGACTTCTGGGATGTGCCAATCGGGCATAAACAGCCCACTAATCGTAGCCCAAACCCGAACCCTAAGCCTAACCCATACGCCAGTACACTGTCCTTCTAAGTGGGTCAGAGAGGCACCCAGATGCACCCCAATACTCACCGTAACCTCACCCGTAACTAGCCTAACCCTAGCCGTTGCGCTAAGTCGTCTTAACCCTAAGCCAGATCTACTTGCATTGCACTACATGCAAGTACGTGAGACACAGCGGGTGCAAAGAGTCTGCCAGTCCGTCACTTGTGGCTCTGGCTGACTCCTGCAGCTCCCTCCAGGAGCCCGCTACCCCCTCCCCAAACCAGTACTAACGACAACAAAAAAAAAAAAAAAAAAACGAACCGACTAATTTTTGCAAATTTTCACGAAAAACGGAAACGAGCCGAAACGGAACCGGCCCGACTAACGACAACTCTAAAAAAATTTTTTTCAAGTCGTGCCCATCTCTACCTACGAGTTTGGAAGTACTTCTGAACAAAGAAACAGGGCAATCCTTTTTCATGCCCTATCAATGGAAGAGTACATAGACTCTGAACTGGGACAGGTTATGGATTGTGTCATGGGCATTTATCCCAAAAACTTCAGGATTTTGCTCCAGCCATGAACTTCTTGTGCTCTGCTTGCATAAATCAGCAGTCAGCAGCAGACATCAACCCTCAGAGCTTTGTCAAGATGCCACAATATTCCTCAGTTTGTATATTCCACTCCAGAGTTAGCTCCATATAGTGTGCTACCTCAAACTGAGCAGTACAAGGCACACACCCCCACACACCCCCACACACATACAGAAGACAAGATGCATAGGACCCAAAGTTAGGCAAGTTTCTTTGGCAACTGAGGCACAAAATCCCACAAGCACTTCTTATCTGGCAAATATGGCCACATATCAAAGGCAAAAGGTCTCTCATATCTTTAGTACTTCTACAGAAAAGGAAATCTTAACAAATATTGTTTGCCTGACAAACCTACACGAGAAATATAAGAAACTGTCGCCCCTTTTATCATGGCTATCTAATACCACAGCACAAAACATAAAAAGCACCAAAGTTACAATGCCTGAAGCACCTGACACATTTTGTTTCATGGAAGGACCCTCTCAGCCTACCCAGCTGGGTGGCAGTGGCGGTAACGGGAGTGCAGAGCAGGCAGTGCCAAATTCAAAGCCCTGCTCCATGCTCCCATTCACACCACTGCCATTAGCACCCAGCTGGATATTTTTTTGACAGCTCAGGCTGTAAAAAAAAAAAACAGCTGGGTGCCGGTGGCAGTGGTGACTGACAACAATAGGAGAGTTGAGCACAGTTTTGAATTTTGCACCGTAGCAGCACCCTTGCTGCTGTGGCATGAAATTGAAACCCCTGCTCTGTTGTCCCTTTCTCAGCCAGGCAAGAGTTGAGTGGGTGCATGGGAGAACAGAGCAGGCAGTGAGATATTCAAAACTCTTCTCTGCTCTCCCATTCTGGTCACCATTATCCAGCTGGTTTTGATAGCTCGAGCTGTCAACACCAGCTGGGTGGCGGTGGGTAGAACAAGAGAGCGGAAGAGGGAAATCCATGAATTGCTTCATTTCATCAGTAAAAATGATATTTCATTTAGTAACAAAACACTGTCTGCCATTTTGTTACGTTACAAAACATTTCTTAACCTTATGAAATGATGAAACAGTGTGTCTTTTTTTGTTTTGTTCCTATCTGTAGGCTGATAGGAAAATGTTTGGCAGTTGTGGAAATGGACTTATTGTTGGAAAAGTTAAAATACCAGCCAATGGAGAAAGCAGGCAAAAACTGGGACCAGTTCTACAGAAATATCTGCAAGAATTTATGAAAGAGAACTGGAAAGGGGTATGAGACTAATAGAAATAGATTATGATGACAATTACTAAGAATAATAAGCAACTGAATTGGGGTACAATAGCATATAAGCAACACACTTAAGTAGAGACATAACAAAAAATGTGACCATACACTTCTCCCCTCCTCCTTTTTCCTGCCTCCCCCCCCCCGTTTTCCTCCCCTATGACTGTTTCTTCCCCTTTCCTTGATTTAATTTACTAAATAAATAAGTAAATAAGAATGACGGGGCTGTGAACACATTTGGGCAAGAAGTGAGCTGCTCAACTCACACCACATACTGAGCAGAACATGAAAAATAATACTCCTTTCTTTTTTTCCCTCCCCCCACCTTCAGTTCCCTAAAACGCCAACATGGCTGATTTTCCTAAGCTCTCATTCTGGTGGGCATGACTCAGAGCCTTCCCCTTTTTGCTGGCCCCAGTAGGCATACGATAACATTTAAAGATTAGCCTTAAATGTGGGCCTTAAAAGGGCAAAGAAGAAATAGTATTCTCCATTGAATTTTTAATTCAATGCATAAACAACAGGAATGTGAAGAAAACTCATTAAATTTCTTGTTCTTGTTGATATAAGCTGTTTTGACACAAGGAGGCATCTCAATAGAGAACATCGAAGACCACTACCGCAGTTTAGATTTGAAACGCCTTTTCCTTAAAGACAAATTGCCTTAAAAATCACTGTCCGCTTTTCAAATCGCTGTTTCTGAACAGCCCCCTTGGCGACGCCCAATTTTGGCCACTGTGTCGGGTTTTCTTGAGACGGCCACTGGGGGTGGTGTTTTTTTTTTAATCGGTTCCTGCACCCCATTTTAAAGTGATTTGGTTGTATTTGCGGACATACTACGCTGCCTTTTTTCAGCCCCTCCCCCCCCCGTTTCTGACATTTCCCTGTCATGGTTTAAAGCGGTTCAGCCAAGTACGAATGAGGAACCTGACTGCTAAGCAACCACTGAAGTGTGGGCTGCCGAACCGCTGTAGCGACCACGTGACCACGGGAGGAGATAAGGCGATGCAAAATAAAAAACGGCTGCACAAGGAAGTGCGGTAGTGGCCTAAGTCCCATAAGATTCCTTCTCTTGCACAAGAGCAAGATGACGAGCCTGTTTTCATCAAGGTCTCTCTGATTTGTTCATATGGCTCCTGCGCAAACACAGAAGGGCTAAAGTGACACCACAGTGGAAATCTCCACACTCTGTTCTGCATTCATAGGGTTAAAATATGGTCAACAATTTCAGTTAAGGGAAGGGAAACAAAACAAATAGTAGACTGAACTTCAGGCACCAGAGGAGAAAGCGAATGGCATCTAATCCCTCCATTGAGCTCAAAGTCTCCCCTGGACACTTGAATGCCTGAGGCATCTGGAAGGGTTCCAACTGAGGCAACCACAAGCCTTACATATCCTCTTACTTTGCCGGCCATTTTGAAGAGCAAAGAGAAAGGATGTGTCATGGTTTAAATAGATTTCCTATGCTATGAAAAAAAAAATATTTTCTTTTGTTCTGTCACCCAGCTTAGTTTACTAGACCACTGAAATATTACTACTGTAGCCACATAAGGTTGAATGGTTAAATCCTGATGCTTAGCTACATTTACCTAACTTGAAGTTCTATCTAGCAAGCATTTCCTCAGGAACAGTTGCACAACAAGTTGCTCAATTAATTGTGCCATGAAGCACACAGTGTAGAAGCCTGGATGTAACTCACTGTGAACTTTCCCAGGTGTAACTCAATGCTATGTCAACTGCAACACCAATGGTGAGGAAATGATTAGCATATTGGGTAGAGAGGGCATGAACCAATAAAATGATGGATCAGGGTGGTTAGTAGCCACCCATTCACTGTGGGGGTTTTGTGCTTGGGGAGAGGGGAACCAAATGCCTCCCACTCCCTTCCCTCTGCCCTGTCACCTCCCTATCTGCTCCTGCCACCTCTCCCTCGCCCTCCTCTGCCACTATCATCTTCAGCGAAAGAGGTCCAGCATCACTGCTGAAAGCTGGGCCACTGTCTCTGAAGATGGTGGAGGAAGCAGCAGCAGGAACAAGTAGGGAGACAACAGGTGCAGGGGGAGGATAGGGTGGACTGGGGCAAAACAAATCACCTGGTTAAAAAAAGTTAGGCACTTTGTATCATTTTGGCAACCTGGGATTCACAAACTGAACCATGAACTGCCTGGTTCATGGTTTTATCAGAGTCATCAGATTGTGCTCATCTCTATATATGGACTTAAAATGGATACGTGACATCATTAGGGCATTACACAGTCTTCCCCCAAGGCCATGTACCCCACCTCCCATTTGGAGGATCATTTTAAAAAATAAGATAAAGATCAGGTAACATTTTCAATGACCCAAGAATGAAATGGGTCAGAATGCCTCATAGAGAAGATAGGGTGGGTCAGTTGTGCTTTCACACACCCCCTAGTATCTACAGTATCCAAATTCTATAAACTCCTGCTGCAAGTGCTGGTTGTTATATAGCTCATTTTACACACAATAAGGAATCTCATTAGAGTTGCAGAAGAACACTGATAGAGTACTTCAAAAAATGTTGGCAGGCCCCATGTGGGGTGAACAAATAGGAATGCAACAGAGTACACTGGGAAATTATATAGGTGGAGAAGCAGAGAGACAGATGGAAGTCTACACAGAAAATTCATCCCACAGCAACATTTTGCTGCAGGTCATATTCATATATGATACAGCACAGAATATGGAACATTTGTTCATATGGGAGCATCAAACTTACAAGTCACTTAAACACTAGAAATGCAGCATAGCAGCCTTTCAGTGACAACAGTTATGATCCCTGTGAGACTTTTCTTCATCATCACTATTTTTTTAAAATATAGAGAGCCAATAAACAAGCTTGATGAGAAAAGGGAGGTTGCTGCAGTCACTTGGTCCTCAAACAACTCTCACATTGCAGCACTCAGAAAGGAGAGCATTTAATCATCTCAGCATTAGGTGTTTAAATCTGAATCAGTGACCTGCTAAGGATCTGGCTCTCAGGCTCTCAGAAACAAATTAGACATCTTCACTAATTGAAAGGGCAGAGAGGGTGAATCATTCCAAACCATGCAATGCTTTGCATAGATTAAGGAAATAATTATTCAAGGACACAATGAACTAATAGTGCTGTACATTTCCTTTTAGAAAATGACACTGAAGACTATTCTGTGATGTATTCGAGGACTTTGTTTCATGCAAAATGCCACCAATTCTATTTTTTATTACGCTGTAGAGCTCAAGTCACAAGGATAATTATCACAGTAGCCAGGGAAAGTCAAGAACACATTAAAGCAAGAGGGGATTTGAGCCATGTGGTCATCACAAAACACAATTGCAAAAATAGGTTACAGGTGATACCTTTATAGGCCACTAATAAAAATAAAAAACAAAGAACATTGCAAGCTTTCAAGTGTAAATCACTCTTCTTCAAAGCAGGCCCTAGACCAGGGATGGTGAACCTTTTTGACACCGAGTGCCCAAACTCGGTGATGGGGATGGCGGCAGCGGGGGGTCAGGGTCGGCAGCAGGGGGACAGGGGTGGGGCGAGGGCAGCAAGGGTGACGGGGCAGCGATGTCAGGGTCATTGGCGGTGGGGACGGGGGCAGGGATGAGGCGGAGGCGGGGTCGACGGCGGCAAGGGCGATGGGAATGGCAGTGGCGGTGAGGGGGTCAGGATCAGCGGCAGCGGGGGGGCAGACATGGGGGTGAGGGCAGCACGGGTGGCAGGGGTGGCAGGGGGTCAGGGTTATTGGAGGCGGGGGGCAGGGATGGTGGCAGTGATGGCGGCGGAAACAGGGGCAGCGGCGGCGGCACCCGGGGCAGGGGCGATGGCGGCGATGGGGAGTGAACTTGCAGCTTGGGGTGGAGAATGTTAGTGCCTGTTGCCCCGCTACTCAGTAAGAGGAGGGTGTTTTGTCATCTCCACCCCCACCACCACCAAAATCCCTTAGCACCAAGAGCCGAGGGCAAAAGAGATGCGGAGCCTCCAATGGGAGCGGGGAAGCCACCGTCCAGCCAAGAGCTCTTTCACTTTCAGCTCCTTTCTCTCCCCACTGCCTGCTGCTCTGCCTGCTCCCTTTTCTCAGGCCAGTGAAAAGGCCTGTCCGGCTCTCCCCTGAAAGACAGACGCCTAGCTGGCTCTGACATGTGGTGTGGGTGGTGTGGGGGGGAATGCCCTCACCCCTCGTGGTTTCTGCCTGGCAGGGAAAGAGATGGGTGTGTGCCCTCTTACAAGGACTCGGGGAGGCTGCAGAGGAAGAAGGCAGAGCAGCTCCGGGAAGAGGGAGGTGGTGAAGGGAGGAAGAGGTGGGTCAACGCTGCTGCTGCTGCTGCTGCTGTTATAATTGTTGTTGCTACTGCCGCCAGGCCCTTGTCCTGGTTGGGCCTTCCAGTAGCCACCTTGGCAGCAGCCGGGGAGCCATGGGGGGAGAAGAGGGGGGAGACAGTTCGGAGTGTGAGGAGAGTGCCCGGACTTCCTCCTGCTGCTTGAGCACCAGGTAAGGAAGGAAGGGTGAGCGTGGAGCAGCCACTGCAGCCTCAGGAACCCCTTTGCCTGGTCCCTGTGCATGCACGTGCCCTCCCTCCCACCCACTAGACTCGCTCCCTCTTTTCCTTTTGGCGTTGGGGTTGTGCCGCCACCCCAGGCTCCATCTGAGGTGAAGCCACAGCCTGTCAAACCCCAAGGGGGGGGGAGAGAGAGAAAGAGAGAGAGAGAAACCCGTGGGGTGTGGGGACAGGCACAGGATGTGTAGCCAGATGCCCACGGTCCGGGCTTCCTGGCAGCCACAGTAAAAGAAAGCCTGGGGAATGGTGGGGAGGGAAGGGATGGCAGCGGTGGGGTGACAGAGGCAGGCATGGCATTGGCGGGTTCAGCGGTGCATGCAGTGTCCATGTAGGCAGGCCCAGGAGAGGCTGCAGCTGCCCGGCACCCCACCCCCCAAGCCCCACAGAGCATGGAGCCCAGCGACTTGGCCTCTTCCCCTCCCTGCTTCTTCCTTACTCCTGTTCCTCCACAAATTCCTCATGGCTGGTTCAGTGGAGGGGGAAGTAGGGGGGCAGGAAGCATGTCACATGCCAGGCAAAAGCTCTCTGCATGTCACCTTTGGCACTCCTGCCATAAGTTTGCCATCCCTGCCCTAGACATTCAGACATGGTAAAAGATGTGCTTTGCCAGGAGGTTTCTTTTAAAATCCTTGGTTAGATGATGTTCTTAAAGTTCATGGCTAGATAATGTTGCAGCCAGGGCAGGAGTCTTGTTAGAGGCAGGAAGTTGGAGGGCAGTTGTAAAAGCTGCTTAAGCATTGGGTTTCTTGCAATTGTGTTTTGTAATGGCCACGTGGCTCAAACTCCTTTTGGTATTCTTCCTTACTCCTTGTGAAGATACCAAGAAAGAGCCAGCATTCCCCCACAGACCTGGAACGAGGCACAGGGATGCTCAATACCAAAGGGCAAGACTGCAACCACTAGATAATATCACTTTAATTCAATTTGGTTCCAATTGGCCAACCTAGTGGATTTCCTAAATTTTACTCCAATCCTAGAATGAAGCATGTGGGTCCCCTGCATCAACCCTTTTATCACACCCACCATCTCTGGCCAACAGGGATTTGTATGTCTCTCAGAGCCATATGGAGATGCGTGAGGGAGAGAGGGCAGTGTTTGACCCATGTTCCTTTGTTTGAAGAAGGGGGTGTGGACCCCAATGCTTAAGCAGCTTTTACAACTTAGGACAGCCTCAGTTTCAACATTTTCCCCTCCAGAGAGAGTTCACGCTAGAATTGATTTAGGACCCACCGGATCATCTTTCTGCCAATCCAGAGTATCTACAAAGTCTTCCTCAAGCATTATGATTCAAACAAATCCATCCCCCCCCCATCAGCTTTCTTCACTATCCAGCTTCACTATCTACCCATACATGGTGATCAGGAGTACAGGAGCATGGATAATCTTGATCTTGGTCTCCATTGGCACATCCTTACATTTGATGATCTTTTCCTATTCCTTCATTCTTCTGACTTATCAGTTGCAGTCACCATTTGGATTGATGACTGAATCAAGGTATACATATACAACATCTTTAACAATTTCACAATGTCTTCATTGTCAGCATTAAAGACTGGCACTGCCCTGAACAGGCCTGTGAGAGCCTTCCCGGGCCTTCTGGAAGCCCCAAAATGGCTTTAAGAGCCTCGTGGCGCAGTGGTTAAATGCCTGTACTGCGGGTAAAACTGTACTCACGACCTGGGTTCAATCCCTGGTAGCAGGCTCCAGGTTCACTCAGCCTTCCATCCTTCTGAGGTCAGTAAAATGAGTACCCAGCTTGCTGGGGGGGGGATGTGTAGCCTGCACACTGTAATTAAAATTGTAAACCGCCCAGAGACTACTTGTAGTGGTATGGGGCGGTATATAAGCAGAACACTTTTTTCTGTGAACCAGAAGTCACTGGAACTGCACACAAACCATGAATAAATAAGTACCCTATTGAAAGAACCAAAACAAAGCAAATATGGACATGTTCACTGTGCACATCCCTATAAATGGTTTGGTCTCAATATTCTTCTCAGTAGCCAAAGCAACCGAAACATAGATGAGTCAGTAAAAGGTCAGTTAAGTGTTTTCGTTTCTTTCATTTTTCTGGCCTGTAAGCTGTGACAGTAAGTAGTTTTTGTGCTGTTTATTATTATTATTATTATTATTATTATTATTATTATTATTATTATTATTATTATTATTATTATTATTATTATTATTATTATTAACTACACAGCTATCTACACTGGATTTTATATTACCAATCACTAGTCGAACGCTTCCCAAGCGTTTAGGACTCAGTGATGTATCGGCAAATTATGCGAGCAGATCCCAGTAAGGTGGCTTTCTGCATCTGACTGATGGTGACTTTGTCAACTCCAATTTCTTCTAAATACTTGCTTAGTTCTTTGGGCACTGCGCCCTGCATGCCCATTACCACTGGGGCCACCTGTACCAGTTTATGCCAGAGTCTCTGAAGTTCAATTTTCAGATCCTGATATCGGGTAATTTTTTCAAGTTGTTTCTCAGTGACTCTACTATCTCCTGGTATAGCAACGTCAATGATCCACACTTTTTTCTTTTCCACAATCACAATATCCGGGGTATTATGCTCCAAAACCCTGCCTGTCTGTATTCGTAAGTCCCAAAGTAATTTTGCATGCTCATTTTCAGTCACTTTTTCAGGCTTATGATCCCACCAGTTCTTTGCTACGGGCAGATGACATTTCTGACACAAATTCCAGTGGACCATTTGAGCAACTACATTATGACGCTGTTTGTAATCAGTCTGAGGCTACATTATGACGCTGTTTGTAATCAGTCTATTATTATTATTATTATTATTATTATTATTATTATTATTATTATTATTATTATTATTATTATTATTATTATTATTATTATTATTATTATTATCATCATCATCTGGTGTATGCTGCCATTCATATATAAATATCCAATTACAACTTTGTCCCCACCCACCCCCAAAAACTGTATTTCAGCATTGCATCCTTCCAGTGCATAGCTAGGGGGAACTTTATGAAGTGCATAGCTAGGGGGAACTTTATGAACAAACACATCTTGGGGCTTCTTTGGAAACTGTTTTTTTTCTGTAAATATTTTAAGTTGTGAAATAGCATGTAAGTCCACTTGAGCCCTTGTCTGAACTGATTACAAAACATTGATAACTACAATTTCCATTGTTAAGGGATGTCGGGCTCCTTGTCTACATGGAGATCATTTCCTCTAAGAGGAATCCTTTCTTCATTCATCCTGACCGAAGGAAAAGTTAGCCATGCCGTCCCATGTTTGATGGCATCCCCCATGTTAACCAAAAGTAGTTTATGGTGCCCTGCCCTGGAGAGCTGTGCTGCAGATCATAAAGAAAAACAAGCCGCTTCCTTCATCTTGACCTCCCTTTCTCCCATGGTGATGTAAGGCGAACAAGACAACAGGAAGGGGGGGGAAGCAACAACTGCAATTGTTAAGAATTAATGTGCATATCACAGGCTGATGGCAATTCTGGACTTCATTAGCTGCCCAGGAAGCGTACAGCCATGCCTCCAGAGCAAATTTTTGGACTCATTAGGGAAAATAAGTGCAATAAACGCACAAGCCAGATCAGTGGGTGACTCAGGTCGCTGTGTAAAACTGAACCTCAATAAATGAAAGAAGAATGTTCAGAATGGTGTTTCCCTCAGGGCCGAAACCTTGGATATTAAGTCCATGTTTTTGCATTTGCATGTTTTTCATCGAATTATAGGGAGGTGATCTAGACATGAGTCCACTCTAGGATATACCTTTCCCTCACATCAGCATCCAATTCAAAATCCCCCCTTCCGTGTCTGTAAGCTGTGCCATGAGGAAAATTGCTAATAGTGGGTCATCCCTCTCCATTTGTATGATTTCAATACTTGCCTTGCACTGGGTGCTGGAAACCCATACTACCCCACTGGCAGTAAACACAGACAGCTGCCTAGTTTTCATTTCACTAATCCTTGCTTCTATGCCTCTACACATAGGTAAATCAGCTGACATCTATACCTGCAGAAAAGATATCTCTATACTATGGCGGAGGGGAAACCTCTACATGCCAATTTCTACATTTCAAAATGCTTTTAACAGCTCAGAAACAGGTTGTGGCAGGGCTTGCATTTGTTTTTTGTTTTCCAATGAGCTGGCAACTCTACAGCACGAGTTATGCACACCCCAACAGACATACACAAATTTCCTTGCTGGATTTCACTGTAATCTTGGCTATCTGGGTTTGAATTTCCACAAATGTTTCTAAAGACATGTTGAAGCATTCTAAATGTGAAGCATTCTAAACATGAACTATCCCATGCATTGTTTGGCTGTTTGAAAAATGGAGGTGGAGGAAAGAATATAAACTGAGGGTATTATTTACAGACCAAGGGACATACTCTGCATGCAAAAAGAACCAAAGCCATATTTGGAATTCAGAGCTCATGTGACTGAATAGCTTCCTCCTCACGGTATTTTTTTGAAATATGGCTGGATTTATTAAATGAACTAAAATAGCCTATGTACTTCCTTATACAGTACTTTTAAGTATAACTAGCTAAATGTATTGTGTGAAACTGCCATTCCTTAAAAAGCATAGACACATAGGAACAAAGAATACTTAGGGTACAATTAACACAGGCATCCTATCATTTGAATAAACAAGCTAAAGACCTGGATAAACCTTATCCATTTTGGACAAGATAGATGCAGTAGGCAATCGTTACAATTTGAGAAGTGTCCTGCAAGAGAAAGATACGTCAAAGAAAGAAATTGCTTTTTTGGGTGCTTTGTGCAACCACCTCAAAAACCAACTACAGTGGTACCTTGTATAAAGGAATTAATTCATTCCAAATGAAATTATGTTAAGCAAAATTTCCTTTATACAAATTTCGTATAGGAATGCATTGAAAACAGAGTACACAAAGACTGACAGATCCACACGTTTTTATTGCGGACCCCATAAAAGCAACATGTGCTTCAATGACATACAAATGTCTTGAATTTACACATTTCCCTGAAATGTGCCCTCTGAAACAGTGAAGACAAAATTTCATACAGATGGGAGATACTGCTTTCATGCCAGGCCTTTCATACTTCCCCACTGCTTTCATCTTTTCTGGCCCCCTATATAAACAATTCCCTGAGTAAATTAACCATCCCCACATGGTTTCAGACACTGCCATTGTTTATATTTGTTAACTTCACCCTTTGTTACACTGCAAACATTTAGAATGCCTGCCAGGAAATTCTGGATTGCAGTAAAAGAAACAAATGACAAACATTTGGCATTTTTAAAAAGCTCATGATATTTTGTCATTGGTAGGCATAAATAATGGCAGTTGTACATGGTATATATTTAGATTTTTGAGGGTTCAGATTGGCAAACTAGCCACAGGCCAAAATTCTCTCCTTGGTTGAAACCAATGAAGGGTTTCTCTCTGTTACTATAAAATTGAAAAAGAATGCATTCAAGTTTGCACTACTCCTGGGGGGGGATAAACTTTGGAAGTAAACATGTTAGTCAATGCTGCTTTTTAAAATTCCATACAAAGATGTTTGGTTCTTCAAAACCACCTTGACTTTTATTCATTCTTAGTAGGTCTCAGTGACCAGCAATAGTGTTTTTCCGGCCCTTTTGCTAATTATGCTAAATAATGTGGACCTTTTTCCACAATTTCTCTTGGAAACTGATCTTTCCTTCCTCCAAAATTATTCCCACATTAATTTCCCTTCTTACAACATTTTGACAGAGCCTCATGTAGCTATGAAAGAACCAGGAGAGATCCTTAAGTACAAGGAGGTATCTCTGGTGACCAAGGTCAAGAAAGGATCAACCATACTACAGATGTGAAAAATGGACAATGAAGAAAGCTTACATGGAAAATTTGATTCATTCAAATGTAGAAGATGAAAATAGCTTTATAGATTCTATGGTCAATGAAAAGACAGATAAACTGGTTCTAGATCAAACAAGCCCAAACTCTCTAGGCATGAAAACTACTAAACTGAGGTTATTTTACTTTGAGAAGAAGACAAGACCACCAGAAAAGTCAATAATATTGGGGAAAACTATATCGGAAAATAGTGATTAGGAGCATGGAATGACCATAGAAGATGAACTACACAATTTTGTGAACTGACCAATACCACCTTCAAATTCCTGCCACATAGAGTGTATACATGGAAACCTCTACAAGGCAGCAAACACAATAATACTGGAAGGAAACAAACTGCATTAATCAGAGATAGTGAATTAGTCTTATGTCAGTGAAAATTTATATCATATTTGATATAAATCATATCACAATCCTTTTGTTCCAATCCTTGTCTCAAATTAAACAAAATAGAAAAATGGAAAGGGAAGGAAGGAAGGAAGGAAGGAAGGAAGGAAGGAAGGAAGGAAGGAAGGAAGGAAGGAAGGAAGGAAGGAAGGAAGGAAATGCATATAAAGCTACATGCTTTGACAGAGGTATTTGTAAATGACCAACAGCAGGAAGACCCACTACAGAATGGAGAGGGAACTGTCTTTTCCCAGTTCTGTAGAGAGAAGCATCTGTCACCAATGGAGGGACCTCGATGCATCCTGGATAGAACAAAAAACATGGCCAACCAATGAGCACAGATCAAGGCAGCACAATTCTTTCAGTGTACCAACAACCTTAAATGCTTTAAAGTACTGCAACGATTGTGTCACTTTCCCTATTACATCAGTAAAGTGTGCAACTGGGGTACATTGTGTGCATGAGGGAAAGGAGAGAAACGAGGCAGCAGGTCATTGCTGCAGTTGCACACTGTGCCTTTGTACATACAAAATTGCTGGTACCAAAGTCCCAACACTTAAATACAAGGAAGTAGACTGAGGAGCATTGCATCCAGAAGAGAACGCTCACATATCTGTAGATAAAAAGAAGGAAGGGACTCATCTTTCAGTAGAACTTGTACCTAATTAGTGTGCTTGGGACTCAAACCACAGACACTACAAAGCATGCAGTCTACGCTGTCCTATAAACTTGAGAACTGCCAGAGGATTTAGCTTCTGTCCATGGCAGGACCTCAGCAATAACAAGTAACAACTCATAGGAAATGCACGGCAAAAATATTTTAAAATATATTTTCAGGACAACATCTTTTTAAAATCCATATAAAATCTATCCAATTAAATAGCATCTTCTAGGTCATAACATTATTATGTTTTATTTTTTAAAAAACAAAGACATATTATACATGGAATCATCTTCAAAGCCAAGACAAAACATACCAATTAGGACACATAGTAGAATTTCTTTGCTATCCTTTATATCTTACAATATAAATAACATTGTGGGAGAAGCCTTCTCATAGGTTGTCCCCATGATTTTGTTAGCCGAGATTGGAAATGTTTAGTCTTTGCACTACAGTTCCTGGCAGGTGAGTCTAGGAACTGTAGTCTTTAAAACCTATGTTTCCAGACATTATTAATTGTTAAAGGTGCTCCAGAACCCCATTGGGTTGACTGAATGGTGCATCTCCACTGAACTGGCAGTCCATAAAATGAGAGTGATGAAGCTGCTGATTTGGTAAGAGAGAGATCCCAGCAAGACCCATAGCCTAGCAAGTTATGGACCTTCCGAAGTTTACAGCAGCTGCATGGAAATGAATCCATGGAGAAACAGCTCCCATCCCACTGTGTAAACTACAGCATCTAAAGCACATCAAAACAGATTTAGAAGGGAATCAATTGGCTGTGAGAGGGACATAGTCACTCTTATGTCCCCCTCCCAACATACCCTTGTGTAACACAATATTCTGCAAATTGCTGTTCTCTAGGTGTGTTGCGACTACAGATTGTATCATCCGATTCTAGTACAGCTAGGGTGATGGGGAGTACAGCATCCCATGGACCACTGGTGGGAGAAGCAAGACAAGCAAAGTTTGACTTGGAGAACAGTCCGACTGAAGTCCATGAGGATCACTGGCAAGCAAAAACCATTTGCGATAAGTAACAGAAGAGAAATGCAACAGTTTACTGAGAAGGTTGTTGAACAGTTTAGAAGTGTTCTACTGCTCATTATATATTGTTTTCTTCATCAGGATAAAGAATTGATACTCTTCATTCTAGGAAGAAAAAGAAGGAAGGGCATGAGATGGTCAAAGGGTTCACACAGTTTGAAAGGGTGATTCAGCATGTCTACATTATCGACAATTAGAACTACCAACTTTTTCTGTTGATTCATGTTGCTGTCAGAGGCGTAGCCAGGATTTGGAGCGCCTGGGGACTAAATTCATTTTTGTGCCCTTTCTGCTGCCACCCCCTGTGACAACACCCTGGAAGCAGGAGAAATGCATATGTAAATCATCAGGCAATCCCAGCAGGAGGGCGGGGGATGGTATGGTATAAAAAGGGTGGAGCCTGGTCTCTGAGAGTCAGTTGAGTGAGTTAAGGGAGTTGAGTTAAAGAGTGAGTGCTGAGAGAGAGCACAGCTCTGTTAAAGTTCAGTCAGGCAGTGAGGGCTTTACTGTTTACTGGTTATTAAAGACAGGGAGGCTTGAAGAGTTGAATGAATCTATTCTATGTTCAGGGCAACGCATACCAACTTCACTCATTATTATATTTATTTATTTTCTCAATAAACTTCATTATTATTTTTATGTTATACATCTGAGTCTGTCCCAGTTCATAAGGCGACGATTTAAAAGGTGGCAGCATTACCAAGTGGATATTGTGAAGATTAATAAGTTGGTTCCCTACCCTTCACATTTGTTTCATCACAATCACACATTTAAAAGGTAGGTGTCACCACACCCCCACATTGCACCCACCCAGCAACAGGGGGTGAACCCTGTGGGAGTGGGGTGGGTGCATTTGTGTCCACAGTAGTGTGCACACACCTTACGCCTCTCCCACCAAGACAAGGAAGGGGAGGGGGAGGAGGGTGCATGGCTTCCTCCTCCTGCTCCCCCTCCAGGCGCCCCCAGATTGCTGTGTCCCGGGCAGATGTACCCTTCTGCCCTCCCCCTCAGATACACCCCTGGTTGCTGTGCCCAACTGCCAACATCAGTAGGAAGGAATAACAATTGCTCAGTTGTTTAGATGAATCTCAAATTTCCGGCTAATGAAAAATAATCAATAAAATTATTTATCATCAAAATATGTGCAGATAAGATACTTTGGCATACATTTTACAACATGCCCACTTGTTTTTGAAAAGGGAAAGCCAATTTCTACATTTTCCGAAGAGTGAACTCTAGGCAACTTATATTCACTGCATCAACTGCTGCTGATCATTTTAGACTGGTGGAAAGCACCATGTTCTGTGATATTGTGTGACACTGGGGCAATTTAAGAAGGAGCCACCCAAATAGCTTTTTGTCCACCCTATCTATCAATAAAGTATTAACTGATATTTCCACTATTCTAAAAAGAACAAATAATATGTATTGTTAACAAACAATGCAATCTGCATTTTTCCTTTCCCACATATAGCAAGTAATTTAATGCCCCAAAGAGAGAGGAGACTGATGAATTCTGGAAGAAATTATTTTTTACAAAACAATGTTTAGAGTTCTGAATTTTATCTGGGTAAGAGCTGGTGAAATGTTTTGTGTTTCACATCCTTCTCCTCAATGATCTCAAGACTGTTCTTCTTTCTCTAAGCCAGTGGTTCCCAATCTTGGGTCCCCAATTATTCTTGAACTACAACTCCCAGAAATCCTGGCTAGCACAGCTAGTGGTGACAGTTTCTAGGAGTTTTAGTCCAAAATCATCTGGAAGCTTACAGCTAGGAACTATTGTTCTATAATATTGGTACATAAACATGGATAGCTACAGCTCTTACATTATTTTACATTATTCACACAGAGGGAAATATTTGCAGGAGACATTTTTAGTGCAGGTGCAAATCCTAATTTAGATACATTTTGAAGGGTCACTCACGTCTTTCCGAGGACAACATTAGCCAAAACATTTCTAACTCAGCTGGAAACTAAGAAGATGTTCAAAGATTCTAATATATTTCATAGGGATATACTTTTAAAATCACTGTTTATTCATAGTTACATATCAGTTGCTTTTTGCCTATTTATTCAACTTATATACTGTACCACCCCACAGTGCTTGGAGCATTCTCTGGGCAGTTTATAGCATAATCTGACAAGGAACACTCTACCACCACCACCCCATGAGCTTGTTACTCATTTTATCAACCTCAGAAGGGTGGATGGAAGTTTGGCCACTGTACCACAGGGCTCACTATTTGAAATCTACTGGGTGTTTCCAAAATCTGAGAGATAGTATTGCATTGACTTCTAAACCAGTATTTGGGTTTCAAAGCAGAAAGTATTCAGAATTTCAAGAGCCGATATAAAAGGAACACTCATGCCTACTTTTGTATTTGGATATCTGCTGTGCTTTCCTCTTCACGTCCCTTTCTGTCTAAAACTGAAAAACAAAAATTATGCATTAATAATAGTTCCTGCTTCAATGACTCTAGGTGCATTCATATTTAGCTGGCTGTTTGGATTGTTATATTGATGGGTTGGTTTGTTCCTTTTGATAGGGATCACATGATGCAATCTCTGGAGAAAACCAGGTAACCACCCCCAAAGCACTTGTTCCATTCTGTCCTCTTTCATAGGCTTCTACTTTGGGGGGGGGAGGCGTTACAGGTAGGATCATTCTGGTTTGGCCTGTTTCCAGCACACATGATTGCTGGAAATGAAACAAAAAAGAGCCTTCCTTTAGTTTCCCGATACTGTGAAGTGGCTGAATAAGATAGCCACCTCAGGATATTGGCTAGTTAACTATTTCCTCAGCTCCACAGAGGGGTGGAGGAAGAGGAGGGATTACATGTGTGCTGCCCCACTTAAAAGAATGAGAGAGAGAGAGAGAGAGAGAGAGAGAGAGAGAGAGAGAGAGAGAGAGAGAGAGAGAGAGAGAGAGAGAGAGAAATGGAAGTCTTCCTCCCAGAAGCTTTTCTTTTGCTTTTCCATCAACTCTACCCCAAGGCTCCCAATTCATTAAAATTAGTTATTTCTACCAGATTCAGTTTACACATTGGGATTTTGCCCCACATCTAGTCCCTATGTGTTCCTCATTTATATTGCAAAAAATGGGTTACAGGTGATACCTTTATAGGCCACTATTAATGATATTTTAATAGTGGCCTATAAAGGTATTGCCTGTAATCTATTTTTGCAATTGTGTTTTGTGATGGCCACGCAACTCAACCCCCTTTTTGTTTTCATTTATATTGGTTTCTAAACCACCATAAACTTGAATAGGAATAGCGAGGAAATCTAGCAGGATGACTGGAATGTACTTTTCTAGCTGTATATTTGAAGGAACAGGTTTTGGGTAAAATAGCTGTCTGAAGTTTGATCCATTCATCACTATATAATAAAGTTGTAATATGCAAAAAATATGCATAATTCACTGTACATCTCCCCCCCCCCCGAAATCATGCAGGCAACTTTCACGAGCAAGCTATGCTGTACTCCACTAGGTCTTGCTTACAAAAATATAACTGACTGAGCAACGGTCCAGTAAAATTTATTACCGAAAAAATGCATTAAAAGATCCTTCGGAGCCAAATAAGCCATAAAAGGGCACTGAAACACCCTCAACCCATGCAACCTATCTCTGTCATTTGCTAGTAATACTGTAAATGGCAACAGAGCATATACAGAGTTCAATAATTAAGTAAATCAGGGTGAATGTCTAAAATTGCCTGGAAACTGTCAATTCCCGTGGGTAATGAAAAGCCATCAGAAACTCAGCCCTAGGCCGATACTCCTCAGCTTTTTGTATCTATCTATGCACAGGGGTGGGCAACATGTTGTCTGTGGGCAAAGTGCTATTCCATTATTTATTTATTTATTTATTTATTTATTTATTTATTTATTTATTTATTGTTGTTTGTTTGTTTGTTTGTTTGTTTGTTTGTTTGTTTGTTTGTTTGTTTGTTTGTTTGTTTGTTTGTTTGTTTGTTTTAAATATTTTTACCCCACCTTTCTCCTTGGAAAGGACCCAAGACAGCTTACAACACTGAAGGAAAATATACAACCAAGAAGCATTAAAGATAATATTCAAAGTTAAGAACAATGAATTTAGAGATGCATCTTATATCATTTTAAGGCAATATTAAAGCTAAAAACATTAAATGAACAATTAAAGAAAAAAGTCACTATGAGAGATGGAACACTAGAAATTGAAAACACAAATTCATTCCACACAATAAAGACTAACAACCCATCTAAAAGTCACATGATAGGTAGTCAGTCAGTCAGGGAAAGCTTGCCTGAAGATAAAGGTCTTTCCCTGCTTGCGGAAAGAGAACAAGGATGGGGCAAGTCTGCCCCCCCTTGTTCCAGTGTCTTGTTGGAAGAGCAACAGAGAAGGCCCTCTCATGTGTTCTCATCCGACACACCTAACACCCGAGCCAGCTCATACTGGGAGATACAATCCGAGATGTAATTTGGACCCAGTCCATTTAGAGCCTTGTAGGTTAAAACCAGCACCTGGAATTGTGACCAAAAACTGATTGGCAGCCATTGGAATTGCGGTAACAAGAGCATTATGTTGTAATCAGCCCCCGTCAGCAATCTCACTGCTGCATTTGGGATCCACTGACCATTGGTAGTGCTACATGGAGCATGTTACAGTAGCCCAGATGGGAAGTGACTAGAGTGTGAGTCACAGCAGTCAGAGCAGATTTCTTAAGAAACAGACATAACTAGCACACTAGTTTTAATTATGCAAATGCACTCCTGGCCACAGTTATTCTGTATTGTGGAATCTAAAGAGGGCTTTTTTAACAGTGGTGTTACTATTGCTTCCTTTAAACATGCTGGAATCTTGCCCTATTGCAAGGAGACATTCATCACCCCTCCCAACCAATCAGCCAGCCCCTTTCTGGCAGCTTTTATGAAAACTGAAACTCATCCAGGAACACAGGGCAAGCAAGGCCACATTTACATTTACAGGCCCTGGACCAACTGCATCATCCAAGTCAGAGTGGATCTAAGCAAGTATTATGCACTTTCTTCGCGGCAAACTATAGAGTGGTCTGTTTTATCCACCTGGGACCCAGCATGAACCATAATCTTGACTATTTGGAAAAGCTTTGCTGGGCAATTCCATGCAGATAAAATGGTGGCAGAGAAGGACTTCTTTGCTGCATCCAAATGGCCCTTAGCTCTTTCTTTATCAGGTTCAAGCTGAGTTCCCCCCCCCCACATCATTCAATTCTATGCCCCACCTATTTCATCTCAGCTCAGTTGTAAACCATGGGGCCAGTTTGCCTCTATTAGAGGGAGAAGAGGTTTAAGAGCAATCATATTGATGTCTTTTGCAATTTCTCCATTCCAGAGATCAACCAGTGGTTCAACATAATTATCTGTCAAGAAGGTTGGAAACTCCCAAGGGCAGCCACAAAACCATTGGGATCCATGGGGGGGTCGTCAAATTTGTCTGACCTCCACCCATGCCGAGGCTCTTACTTTGTGCTCTCCGGAATTGTTGTGTGTGTGTGCTGAAAATCAACTGGAATTTATCACAGTTATCTACTTACTTCAATAAGAGAGATGTTTACTTAGTGTTAATTTGTTGACAGGAAGAGATACTTTAGTGTTGATTGAAGGAGTAGACTTTTGGGTGTGTTTTCTGCTATCGAGTCACATCCAACTTGTGACTCAATTGGCTCTATTAGGATTTTCCAGGAAAGTGAGATATTTAAGGAGTGGTTTTTACCAGCACAGACACGTACCCAATGAGTTTCCATGGCCAAGCAGGGATTGCAATTCTCCTGCATTCCAGTCTGTCTCTCTAACCACTACAGTCCATACACATTACCATAGGAAATTTTTAATTACCTGCAATAACAATCCTCTTTCCTAGAATTTCTCTGCTTTTGTTATTTGTTAAAATCCTATCACTGATTTCTTTTTTAATTTTTATGCTAGTTTTTATTTTATTTGATAACCCAAGGCAAGTGTGTGGCAATATATTTAACTGTACAGTAATAACAATCCATTATTATAGTCCTTTAATGCATTCATCGTTTCAAGCTTAAAAACAACAGGCTAATATTTCAGCTGACATCTTAAAACATCATTCTCTCTATTTAATTCCTAACAAAAGCTAACAAATTTTAATGAAGAAGTGGATGTGTTCACGAAAGCTTACATTAAAATATAATAGTTGTTAAAGTGCCACATGTTTTTATCTTTTGTTTTGTTCTGATTCTTGCCTGGATATTTTAATGAAATTATCTTCTTTCCTTTTTCCTCTAAGCAGTCTAAGATGCAGTAATTATTCCATTAGTGCTATGGCTCGTATTCTATCCAAAGATCTTTGGAAGGAAGGTCCTTGAGCATTTTTCCATGAGCAGGCCTTTCATTATCCAAAGAGTGTTTACATATTGTCTTGATTAAGCAACTCTTCCCAACCTTTGTAAGTTAAGCAGCCAGTTTCTGTTAAGTACATTTCTGAGGGCTTGTCTGAGGGGAGGATTATTTATTGATATTAAGGTATTATATTTCTATAAAATGACCATATGTTCAAGAAATGATCTTCTCAATCAAAGTAATAAGCCAAAAAACAAACAAACAATGAGCAATATGTTCTATTTGTGGTGAAAATTCACTATATTTTGGTGACAACACAAATTAGTGGGAAATTGTCTGTGAAGATTCTCAGTCATCCAGGTGAGTTTTTCTGGAGGTTGAGTCATTGCAACTGGACTTCTTTGTTGCTTAAGGCTGAATTCTTTTTAATCAGGAAACCTCAGGGTGTCCACCCTATCAGTATCCCATGTCCTTATTTAAATTGTAAGTTCCTGTGGGTGTCCACCCCCATCAGAGATCAGGTCATAAATCATTGCCCACAGGTGGGGGTGTCCTCCTTTCTTCATACACACAACCATACTTTCCTATGACCATATCCATCTGACTTTTGTATCTTTAGAGCCTGGATCCATCCCAATGCCAGTAGAGGCGAGTCTCACTTTCTTCTTGGCCCCCCTATTTAAATCCTCTGAGACAGCCCCCTCGGAGAACATCATGCTCCTTTCGTGCATTTATTTCCACATTAAATCATTCTCTACCCCCCCTTCACCCATGCTGGACCCCTGGACATCCTCAGGTCTCCCACGTGGGGGTCACCATTGCTCTTTTGTTCTGGCCTTCGCCACCCCAGAAACAACCTTTGAGCTGGTAAGTCAGGCCTTCTCCTTTTCCTGAGAGATTGAAATGTTTCACTGCTCATCCAACAGCTTCATCAGTCTGAGGAAAGCTAGTTGCAAGTCCTCCATTTTATAGTTCACTTTGACCTCATGTCACCTGGGTCTGAAATAGGCTCTTAAGATGAACAATGGTGGGCAGTTAGGTGGACAATAGTCTCAATAGGCCATTAGGTGTATATCCAAAGTCAGCCTTCAACAAAGCAAGGTGCTGACCCAGAAATACAATAGATCAGTTTGAGACCCAGAGCCAACAGAAGAACCTGGTCACTCCCTACATGACTGGAGTGTCTGAAAACCTTTAAAGGGTTTTTGGAAAACACCACATCCCTGTTTATTTCAAACCCACAAGCACACTAAAGGAACAATATAGTATATGCAGTCCTATGCAGTGAGGAGTGTGCAGACCTCTACATTGGAGAAACTAAACAACCATTAAACAGGAGGATTGCCCAACCTAGGAGGGGCAACAGCTCAGGACCAGAATCAGCAGTACACCTCCACTTGAAGGACAAAGAGTACTCATTCAAAGATGAGAATGAACACATAACAGAGAAGATAGGTGGTTTGAGAGAGGGGTCAGGGAAGCCATTCATGTGAGTATTGAAAATCCCTCTCTCAACAAAGGTGGGGGGCTCAGGCACACTTATCAGGCAGTGATTTCAGCAATACCCAGACAAATCAAAAATACTTCTGACCTTCACCACCAAGGCCATACCTAATGACCCATACTTAATATTTTTAGCACTTTAGGCCATTGTTCACCTAATGGCCTATTGAGACTATCGTCCACCTAATGAGCCTATTCAGGCCATTGTTCATCTTATGAGTCTATTTTAGACCAGGGTGACATGAGATCAGAGTGAACTATAAAATTAAGGACTTGCAACTAGCTTTACTCAGACTGATGAAGCTGTTTGGATGAGCAGCAAAACGTTTCAATCTCTCAAGAAAATAAATCCAGTTGCCATGACTCAACTTCCAGTTACTAAGAAATTGGAATACAACTGAAAACACTTCCACCTCAACTACATAAAGAGAAATATTTTATATAGTTTGGATGTCAGCATCAGATGCATTTGTAACGCAAAGGAAGTTTGTTTTATAAAGAAGATGAAAAACTAGTGAACTCCAAAAACATGGAAGCTACTTAAGGTATCCTTCACATTTCATTGATTTCAAGATCTAGAAAACAATCATTTTTTTCAAGAGTAAACCTCCTCCACAGCTGCAAACAGCAGTACAGTGCGTTTCTCATGAATTTCCATCTCATAACTCACCACCATTGGACAATTAGGAAAAACCTACTGATGACTAACAAATAAGCAACAACTCTCACCAAGCCTCCTACAACAGTTGTGCATCTGCCTTCAAATCTACAGAGTTCACTTGTGGGTGTTATCCTGAAAGAACCAGACACCATTCCTGATTGAAATCCCTGGGAATCCAAGCACCACAGAGTCTGTGTGTATTTTAGGGAAGTAGAGCAACAAAATGGGGGGGGGGTCAAATTCTCTTGACCTGATGAGCAAAATGTTGTGCAACTTTGTGGCAGCATAACCTGGACTGGGTGACAAACATTTAATTCACACTTGTGGAAAGTTTTCTGCCCACCCCCACCACCCCCACAGCTTTTCAGTCTCCACTTGGGAGCCTCAGAATGCTGGGTGGATTGGTGCAGCTGACAGTGGTTGGACAGTTGTTATTCATTATTATTATTATTATTATTATTATTATTATTATTATTATTATTATTATTATTATTATTATTATTATTATTATTATTATTATTATTATTCAAGCTAGCCCTTAGAGTCCTGAAGCTCTCAAAAGCTTCTCTGAGGCAGAACGAAGGTCTAGGGAGCCTCAGAACCTAATATGGATATAAGGAGCCTTCCAAGAAGGTAAATTAAATGCTTCCAGTGCCTGATCTGGGTTATGCCAATAGAATTTCAATTTTTCTGTCTTGTTAGTTGCTCTATTGAATATGCAGGCTATATCTTTCTACAGATTATTTCTATGCAAAGCAGCACCATCATGGGAAATGCTGTGTCTAAATGAGGTGAACTAACAAAGGGCCCGATCACATGCGTGGCCACACAACCAGCTAACAGCCAGCCACAGGACAAGTACCTTATTAATTAACTTAAATTAGGTGTTGCAGCATCTGTGATTGTGCTACAGCATGCAGGGGGTGTGTGTGGAAAGGACAATTAGATATTGGCCATTTTAAAAAGGATTACCCCTTGTCTTGTTAAAATCCAGAAAACACTTGTTTGGAGTGCTCTTTCAAGCTTTTAAAAGCACCTGTCTTTAATGAAATATAATAGGAAAGAATCCACTGATCTCAGCTTCTACTGCTTAGTCCAAGCCCCTGTTGGTGTGTATCCCTTGAGCAACTGATTAACCTGAGAAGCGACCCCTGAAAGATATGCTTGCTTAAGTACAACATGAAATGTAAAACTGCATTTATTCATGGACCAGTGATGGGCATATGTGTTCTTCACAAATTACTCAGATTTCAGGCATCAAATGCCACATGAAAAAGTTGTACAACTGGTACTCTTCTGCTACAAATGAAGATAGCTGTCATTCTCTAATATGTCCTCTATTTAGTTCAGCAGGCATAGTAGAAATATACCATCATACAATACCAACCACAGTTCTTGTGGCTGGTATCTGCTTCCTCTTACTTCATATGTGACATTTTATATTCTACTATTGCCGTAATTAGGAGATAATAAAGTGAGTATAAATAGGCTCCACGCAACAACTATTACCATTGCACGACAATCAGAACAAAGTACTTTGAACAGGAAATAGCCATACACATTGTCAGAAACTCTAGCAGGTGCCAGATGGGGGCAGATTAATGTTGTACGCTGTCATTGTAACATCCAAAGGGAAAATTGAAGAGATGCAGAAACAACCAGTTCTCATAAAGCCAGGTGAAAGTTCTCGTTTGGAAACGGCTGTGGAACCACCATAAGTCAGAATCACAAGGTCCTCTGACTCAACTCTGTGACGAAACTTCTGATAACATTTGCAAGTCATTCTGAGTCAGGCAGGAGTATCTGAAGATTTATTTTGGTGTCTATGCCAATTCTACAGCGGGTTTACTGCAACAACTGCCATGTTTATTGCTTCTTTATTGTAATGTTTTGTACTTTCATTCCATGCTTAGACTTATTCTTTTTTCTTTTTGCAGCTTAGTACCTGACAAAAGTTTGTGTCCAAGAAGAGCCATCACAGTCACAAGTACGGCCAATAATGCCACAAGAGTCAAGATGCTTAGGGAGCTCTCATAACTTTCCTGGCTCTGAATGGAAGATGCTGGAAAATAAACAAAAATGCTCTCCTTTAGTATATTCAACCTATACATCTGAAACTCTCTTATTAGATAATCTCAGGTAGCAATTGCCTTGATTCTTGGTAATGGCAAATAGGGAGAAAGGGAGAGTAATTGTTTCAATCATTAGGGCCCAGTATCACCATCTCAAGCTGTTAGCAGGACCTTAGCATCTCAGAAAAACCCTGCCATCCTCACCCCTTCTGGAACATTTGGTTCAGCAAGCCAGTCACCATTTCAGTTACCCAAACTGTTCCAAGGCACCATTATGTTCAGGATATTGGGGAAAATTGAAAACAAATGACCACTTGCAGCTGCCTCCTGGAAACCCCAGAACTTCCACCAATATGTTACCCCACCCAGGAGGAGACACCAGTATAGGAAGAGGCCCAGCAGAGAGGACTTTGCTTGGTAGAACAGTTTTTGCTTGAAGATGCAAAAACATTCTACCAAAGATTTATTACAACTGCTTCTTAATGCTGCTCTCTTGTTCCCTCGGCAGTTTTCTCTATTAACTTCCTGTCTTCCGAGCATCTGAAAGAACTACCACTTCCTCATGTCCTTGGGAGAAGGTAATCACCAGATGATTTCGGACCAAACCTGGCCCTGCACTCATTTTCAAATTTACTTCACTTTCAATTTGACAACTGCCATTCCCAGTTGTTGAAGGACTACACATACAGTATTCACCTTGACCTGTCTTGGTCCTTCTATCTTACTTGCAACCAGACCACGCTTGGTTTTGTGGAATTTGAACCAATGCTATCTCCTCCTCCTCACACATCAGGTTTACAGTCTAAATGGGCCAAGTTACCAAAGGGTGATCCCAGAACTCTAATGGCTTCCAGAATTGCTTCTTCTATTATGAATGCAACTAGAGATGGGCACGACTCAAAAAATGGTGTTTTGTTTGTCGTTTGGTCGTTTAGGGGTCCGTTTCGGTTCGTTTTCGTTTTAGTGACATTTTTTGCAAAAAGTTTTGTTTTCGTTTCGTTAGGTAATGAAACGAAAAAATGAAAACAAAAACAAAAAATTGCTGTTTCGTTAGCATTCTTTTTAGTTCAATGCATCTGCTGCAACGAAAACGAAAAACACAGCAAATTTGGTCGTTTCATTTTCATTTTGTTTTTAAAAAATTCATTTCGTTTTCATTGCGTAACGAAACAAAAAAATGAAAACTACAATGAAAAATCGCTCGTTTCGTGCCCATCTCTAAATGCAACAATTATTTTACTTTTTAAAAATTTAGAGGTACATCATTATCGGCACTTACTGCAGGGGAAGTCACAGATATATGAAGGAAGAGAATAGTCTGCATCTGTCCTCCATCCCTTGTAAGAGGAAAAAAAGAAGTGGTTAATTACTTATAGAGCAGCCATTAAAGAAAAGTCAAAAATGTTTCATTATGTCTCATATTAACAATTATTTTTTTTACAAGTGTCTTGTTAGGAAATGATATGTTTAAATCCATTTTATTTATAACAGCATCAAGAACAGTAATCTTCAAGGCTTTCAAGGCAGTCTACTTCATTTTCCTTTTTAATACCAGATGTTTCTATTTTGCCTCAGGATGTTAAAAATCTCTTTTCCATAGTACACAACAATTCTAAACCCAGGGAACATAATTGTTTGTGTACTTTTTTCTTTCAGATAACTTCACTGATTTTATATGATGACTAGCAGTGTAATTATGTGCGTTTGTGTTCAAAAGTCAATCCTCTCCAATTCAATGAGGCATATGCCCTTGATACAGGCATATAGGATCATAGAATCATAGAGTTGGAAGAGACCTCAAGGCCAAGGGTCATCCAGTCCAACCCTCTGCCATGCAGGAACCCCCATCAAAGTACTCCCGACAGATGGCCATCCAGCCTCTGCTTAAATACCTCCAAAGAAGGAGACACCACCACTCTCCATGGCAGCATATTCCACTGCTGGAGAGCAACAGCCATTAGGAAGTTCTTCCTAATGTTCAGATGGAATCTCTTTTCCTGCAGTTTGAAATCATTGCTCCAAGTCCTGTTCTCTGAAGCCATGAAAAACACACCTGTCCCCTCTTCGATATTACACCCTTTCAAATATCTAAACATGGCTAACATATCCCCTCTCAATCTTCTTTTTGTAAGGCTAAACATTCCCAGCTCCCTAAGCCACTGCTCATAAGACATTGCTTCCAGACCTTTAAGCATCTTGGTCACCTTCCTCTGGACCTGTTCAAGGTTCTCAACATCCTTTTTAAATGGAGGCACACAGAACTGGACTACAGCCTGAGGCCAAATTCCAGTGTATTGTCTTTCTGGATCCCTCCTCTTCCTCCAGAGCCAACTATTGCTACTTTCTCTTGTAAAAAACAGCTCTGGGGAGCAGGAAGGAGCACTGAATGTACACTGAAGCACACTACTAGATCTGGGCCAAGAGGAAGATTCGAATCCTACTTTCTGAGCTCAAAATCTTTAAAGACAAGATCTTTGCTGGCATGGCTTGGCATTAAAAAGTGATCTATAAATATTGAATGTAAATAAGTTAAAGCCTTTGCAGAGATTCCACAAAATGCTCCTTGACAGGTTTTGGTTTTGGTTTTGGTTTTGGTTTTGGTTTTTTTCTTCTGAGCATTTGCTTCAGTGAAGATTCTCTCCAGAAAATCCAAGTCTTATTGCAGACTCGAAGAAGAAGAAGAAGAAGAAGAAGAAGAAGAAGAAGAAGAAGAAGAAGAAGAAGAAGAAGAAGAAGAAGAAGAAGAAAGAAAGAAAGAAAGAAAGAAAGAAAGAAAGAAAGAAAGAAAGAAAGAAAGATGGAATTGCTTTTTGCACACACACAAATCAGGTTTTATTAAGCGAAGTACAATTTTAGTGCAAAAAATAATAGGAGAGAGATTTCAGCAATAATCCTGGCATATGCCTTTGCTTTGGAGAAGAAAAAAAATCTTGTTTTGTTTTGTGTGTGTGTGTGTGTGTGTGTGTGTTTCATTTTCATGGAAATGTGAAAAAATCTAACAACAGGTCAATAGTACAACAGGATGTCATGAAACACCCCTTCTGGCTGTGTGCAAGAAAATACCAGAGTGTTTGTTACATCTTTAGTGTGTGGTCTCCATTTGATGTCGGCTTTGGAATGGCCTCAGTCCAAATTCTCAGGATTAAATATGAATATTTTAAAGTGAAAAAAAATTCCTCATTATGGGGAGGAAAAAGGATTTTTAATAGGGAAAGGCCGCCACCCACATAGAGTATTATCATGGAGCCAGAACCTGCCATGTTGAAGTCATAGGCACTAGAAAAGGATGAAGAGAAATTATGCTACCCTTGCCAGTTATTACTTGTGCGGTGCCCCTGTCGTTTTTTGTGAAGTGAGAAACAGAAGACGTACCCAAATGCAGAGGTCCTGGTCACATGTTTTCCCTGAAATGTTGAGAAATACTGAACTTAAGCCACCCTAGAAAAGTCAAAGAGAAAAACAAGTCATCCCAAAGGAGATGCAAGGTCTTCCTTGTTTTCCTTGTTTTCCTTGTTTTCAGCCATACTCTTCATTCTTGTTTCCTTGTTTCCTTTTTTTCAGCCATACTCTTCATAACAAAAACAATGCAGCTATTTGCAAAATTGTTTTCTCAAGAAATGTGGTGACCTTTAAAAAAAACACTCAAAACCAACCCTTAATGCAGCACTACAACTAAGAAACAAGCTATTTCTTGGGAACAGTTTCTTGCTTATTGTACAGTCCGTGTAAAAAGATGTAAACTCTTTAGAAACCAAAGATCAGAAATCAAAACCGACCTGATCTCTTAACGTAATGTCATGTGCAGAATATATTGTATCAGTTCCATAACAACACACTAAGGGTGTGCATTATTTTAATTAGATTCCCCCCCCATCATTTCACAATAAATTTTGATTACAACTGTTTTTTCTCACTCTCAACATTCCTTTTAAAAATGAGCATTTGTTGTTAAGAATACTGTAAGTCTAGTCAAATAAACCAGGAACAGAGAATTGCATGCTCCTCCAGGTATTGGACAGCAACTCCCATTTTCCCCACCACTACTGATGGGAATTGGAGTCTAATAATGGCTGAAGATACAGGATGGAGTAAAAGGTTATTTAACCTGCTATTTTAATAATAATAATAATAATAATAATAATAATAATAATAATAATAATAATAATAATAATAATAATAATAATAATAATAATAATAATAATAATAATAATAATAAATGAATCCAATTAATGGTTGGTAAGTCTGTGAATGAAAGCATTCAAATATTTTGATTTTTGGTCTTGTAAAATACAAGATCAAGGGGTGCAGGGTGGTGAAGGTAAAATTCAGATAAGTGGAACCAAGTAAGAGCTGATTTATTTTCACATCCCTAGGGGAAGGTCACATATTTTTCATCCTAATACTGAAAACGTATATGCTTTCTGTTGACCTAAATGGTTCTGCAGTAGATTATACTTCACTGACGTTTGCGTGAAAAAGATCTGTCAGTCATATCTTCAACGTACGGAACTCACTGAGGTGATTTCATGAAACAAAATATTGTACAAACCACTGAGATTGGCTGGTGTGTTCCTGTGGACTTGCATGAAGATGACTCAGTCCTGTTGCACACAATGACTGAAAATTGTGCCTTGGGGTGTGATGTGAAGGAAACTTCTATCTGTTCCTTCATCACAGCAAGTTTCATTTTCCAAGCTGAAACAGGAGAAAGAAATTCATGTATGCAATTGAAAGGGTCAATTGGTGATGCTTTTACTCCACCTTTTAATAATGTTTTGTTGTGTAGCCCACTTTATCACTAAGGTTCAGAACTGATTAACTGAACAATTGAATTTATTTATTCGTACAGCAACAATCCTATAGTGCTAGGTCACTGTTTTTCTGTTTTTTATTTCCTGGCAGAAAAGTAACAGGTTACCCAAAGTGATTCCATGAGCCAATGTTTAAGATGAAAGCTAAATTAAGAATGTTAATCCTTGCTTGTCTTCTCTTCCTACATGAAATGAGAAGCCGGCAGAATCTTCTCCTTGCCTTCAAAACAGCAAAAAATTTCTTCTTATTATAAATTAAAGCTTTTGCTCTTGGGAGAATGATTTTTTTTTGTCTAACCGCACAGCAGGTGCTTCTTCCAAGCATAAACTTTTTCAGAAAACAGAAGGACTTGCATGGGTTGCTTGCTTCTTTTAAACTAGGCAAGGAGTCCTTCTGTGCTTGCTGTATATGTGTATCCTACTTCACAAATGGAAATATGCAAATCTTGTGCACACTTTGCTGATATGTCAGCAAAAAGCAGTGTTCCCTGTTCTCACCTCACCATGACAATGAAAAAAATCACAGGGTTAGCTGTTTTTCCACTGGTTGCGTCTATGCATTTTCAGATTGACCAGCAGCATAGTTGGCTGATATGTCAGCAACCAGAAAGCAGGTTCTGAATACACAGTCCACACATGCAGTTTCAATAGATCCCAAACATCTCAACTGAACAGAGGTACAGTAATACCTTGGTTGAAGAGTACCTTGATTTAAGAATGTTTTCCAAGACAAGCAAACATTTCTTCTAAATTTTGCTTTGATCAACAAGCAATGTCTTGCAGTACAAGCACTGGAGCAGGTCACATGATCACAAGGGAGCCCATGGTGGTTCTCTCTCTCTCTCTCTCTCTCTCTCTCTCTCTCTCTCTCTCTCTCTCTCTCTCTCTCTCTCTGTCCTTCCCTGCTGGATTGTGGGTGATTGTCTGGAGCGTTCCATCTGAGGCAACCTCCAAAGCAGAGGGAGGAGAGAAGAAGGAACGCATCCCTCTCACAAGCCAATAAAATTTTCAAAGGAGAGTGCAGGTTAGGGTTTTATTTTTCTTTATATTTATATTTAATTTGTTTTCAATATCCTTTCTTATTTCGCAAACCATTTCTAGTCACGGGGCAACTAGTCAAGTAGGGCTACAAATTGCACTCCATTGTTACATTAAAAACACCTAAACCATGGTGTGGATGTGGACTTCTAGCCAACTTCTTTTGTGAGTTTTTGTGAGTTTTTGTGAGTTTTGTGTACAGTACATAGTCTGTGGGGCCCCAGAACAACTCAGCTAAGTTTCCATTATTTCTTGTGGGGAAAGTTTCCGGAATTAATTATGCTCATAAACCAAGGCATTACTGTATTACAAAAATAAGCATCTGTTTTAATGAACTTGAAAGAGGAATGTTTCGCATTAAAGTCTGCAAAATACTATAATTCATTCTACCATTATCCATGGGTGAGTATGTCAAATCTGTATTTAACCACAAACCATGTTTTGATGCAGACCCAAGATGGGTAGATTATGGTCCTCCAGGAGTTACAGGGCTGTAACCTCAACCAACCCTAGCCAGCATTAATGGTAAGAAATTTTATGAACTGCAATAACCTATTGAGGGTCACACATTGCCCACCTTTAATACACGCAAAGCAGTTTTGTATGGTAAAGCTACCCACATAATCACTCTTACATGTAAGAGTTTTTGGGGTCTAGCATCAAGTGTGCTGCTATTATGGAGACTGTTAGCCACTCTGGAGTTCTGCAAGTAAAGGCAGGACTAAAGTCAAATCAATAAATAAAATAAGAAGACATGTGGAAAAGTAATCAGCATTTTACCTTGGAAATTTCCATGAGCAAATGGACATCTCACCCAAGATCCGTGCTTACTTGTAAACTGTAAATGGTTTTAAAAGAAAAATTATTCAGTAACTCTGAATCTTGTTGAGCTATCTTAATTTTCTTTTAATTTGCGGCCTGGTGATGGATGGAAAATTGAATGTGTACCCCTCACTGTTGCCTGCTCCTGCTAGAAATGAGTTTCAGTTTACCTACAAAGGAAGACAACAGGAGCTAAAACCTTATCTCTCGGCAGTATTACTGGGCTGCAAATAGAATCAGCACAATAAGAAGATATGGCTGTAGCATCAATCACCATATTATTTAGTATTTATTTAGTAAATTTATATACCGCTCCATCTAGCTGCATGGCTACTCTGGGTGGTTTGCAAGGTTGAACAAGTATCAATCTTCTAGACACACAATAAATAAACAATCCAATAATAAAAATATAATCAGTAATAAAACAATATATATCAGAACATCAAATGGGAGCAAGATGGTCTGAAAACAAACAAACAAACAAACAAAAGTGCATAAACAGCCCTGGGTTGTTTTTTTCAAATAACCTTTTTAAATAACCATGTCTTTAGGTGTTTATTAAAGACTGCGAGAGAAGATGACAAACAAATCTCAGGGGGAACTTGATGCCAGAGATGAGGGGCTGCTACGGAGAACACCGGAATTCTTGTCAAAGATTTACGAGCCTCCTTCAGCGATGGCACCCTCAAATGCCCTGCCTGAGGTGACTGGGTGTTATGGACAGTATTTTGTGGCAGAAGCTGTTCAGACAGATAGATTATAATTACAGAGTAAGCCTACTGCACTCAGTGAGATGTATGCCCAAGAAAACATCTTTTTGAGGAAAAAACAGGATGACGAAACAGGCTGTTCCAAAAAATCTGAGGCTTTGTTTTGGGTCATTAAAGTCTGTCTGTCTGTCTGTCTGTCTGTCTGTCTGTCTGTCTCTCTCTCTCTCTCTCTCTCTCTCTCTCTCTCTCTCTCTCTCTCTCTCTCTGTGTGTGTGTGTGTGTGTGTGTGTGTGTGTGTGTGTGTGTGTGTGTGTGAGAGAGAGAGAGAGAGAGAGAGAGAGAGAGAGAGAGAGATTGTGTGTGCGTGATTATGTGTGTGTGTGAGAGAATGAGAGATATTTAAAATGGAGACATGTCCTTCCTAGAATGTTCTGGGAGTGGCAGTCTCCACTTGGGACCTGAATTTGTTAATTTTATTGGACTAAACAATGTGTGGTCAAGCCACACATGGATCACAGATTCCCCATTCCTACTTGTAAGAAGGCCCTTTGAATATACAGCTGCATGTATGCATTTTTTCTTGTGTGAACACTTTCTACATAAAATGAACAGAGCTCAAACAATCTTTCACCACCCCACACTGTATTCATTACCATGTTCGAAAGGGATTATTGTGCTCTAAGTCAAACTACACACTGTATTAAATACACTTTGCACTTAGTCTGGAAGTTTAAAATAAAACAAACAAGAAACATCAGCTGGGGACGGTGGTTAATTAACCAGGATCATAGCATATGGGGAGAAGTAATTAACCTTTCCTCGCCTGCACTAATAATGAAGAATAATAATTATTCTGAAGTTGGAAATTTCATTGTGAAGAAATTCTCCATTAGTACCAATGGGGAGTGTCAATTTGAAGAAAATACTGTACCTAGCTTAGAGATGTAATTTTTCCACCCACAAATGGTACTGGAGGGAAAGGGTTAAAATTCCCAGCCAAGATCCCAATAATGATTTTCCACATCCCCATCTAATGCTGTTTTCTAAATTTAAAAAAAGGGTGGGCCTCAGACATCATGCCTATCAATAGCCCTTAAATAGAAACATATGGGATGGGAAGCAACCCAAAGCATGTTGATTTGAGTTGTGGCCCAAGCCAAATCTCCATGGAATCCTAACAAGGTAACTTAAAATTAAGGCCTTCTCCTTGCAGGAATTACCATGTCTGTTGATTATTGTAGCTTTAGAATGGGAAAGTTCTTCCATAAGTTAAATGCTTCCCCAGTTGCTTCTGAAATTGTTTTTTTTTTATTATATCAGTCCTACTGGTGTAAGCAGCCATTAAGTGAATGGGAAAGCTGCAAAGGAACACCATGGCCTCACTTTCAACATAGAACAGATATACTTAATATTTGGGTAACAAGGAAAAAGTAAATAGAAGAATTAATTTCTGTTTGAGTAATACCATATATAGGCATCCCAGCCTATATTTTTAATGATATTCAGGAAGGAAGGCGGATCATTTTTTAAAAAAGAAAATAATAGCACACACCTTCATACATAGTCTTGGATGTGCATCAACTCGAGAATATTTCACCTGATTACAAAAATAAGAGAGAATCAGATACGTAGCTATTGACGAGAGAGAGAGAGAGAGAGAGAGAGAGAGAGAGAGAGAGAGAGAGAGAGAGAGAGAGAGAGAGAGAGAGAGAGAGAGAGAGAGAGAGAGTATTATACACTGCAAGGTTTTTCGTATTTTTTAAAAATTATTGGTGATTAATTAAGTCTGTATAAATGAAACAGGGACAAAATTGACTTGGTGTACCCTGTGCAAGAGATATGTTCATGAATGTATGCAATGGAAGGAATTGATACCACTGCCCTACCTCCAAAATATATGTAAGCACCCATCCTCTGGGGATGGAGGAAATCAGGGTTTTACAGCTAGAATGAATCTCAGAGGTTACTGAATGTAAGCCAATGCTCAGTGCAGGATTGTGACAACTACCATATCCCTTGGAAGTGTGTGTGTGTGTGTGTGTGTGTGTGTGTGTGTGTGTGTGTGTGTGTGTGTGTGTGTGTGTGTGTGTGTGTGAGAGAGAGAGAGAGAGAGAGAGAGAATAAATAAATAAATAAATAAATAAATAAATAAATAAATAAATAAATAAATAAATAACAAACATATACAAACATATACAAAACTTATACATCAAACTTGAAGCAATCACAATGGCAGCCTATAATGGTGGTGACCACCAAGGTTGTTCAACAAGCACATCCCCATCTTCAGTGATCTATCCAAAGATACTCAGTGCACAGCTATCTTATTCCATCCTTACTTTCTCTGGAGTAATCTTTGACGTGTTCTCTAGGCTGACACACCGGTCATCTGTTTTCACCAGCTGACAAAGGCTGACATTAACATGAACAGGACAGACAGCTTCCCATGCCAGTGTTTGCGTGAGAGGATTATAATGAATGTTATCCCACAGGGCCTTGGTATCTAAGATCAACAAGGGAGGAAAAGGGAAGATGGTATCAAATCACAGCATAACTGTAATTTGTAATGTTATACAGGTTTCCCAGTTTCAAGTCCTTAGATATTGTTGGACTACATCACCCATCCTCCTGTACCACCAAACCGATCATCACCAACATTGTACACCAACATTAGTGACCTCAAGTTGGGGACCACTACCACAGAGGATAGTGGGAGCCTCCTGTTGAAAACGGAATCACCAGAAAATGGGAACATTATGTATTGCTTTCTCTAGTTCAAAATAACCATTTACATTCATTCTTAAGGATAGAAGAAAGGTCTTTCAAAAATGTCACACTGCTGATGACCTGAACCTTTCTTTAACTCTTACTGACATATTCTTCACTATTCTTTTATTCCACATTTTCCCCCATTCTTCCTTTTTTATCTCTTTATTAATATCTTCTTGCCAAATCTCTGTTAACTTATTACTTTTTTATTATCTTCCTGAATTAATATTTTATATATTTCACTTACAATTCCTTTCCTCTGTTCTTTATACTCAGTCTCATTTCTTCTATCTATAATTTCTTCAAATCTAGTCAGTTTTCTACATTCCCCTACTTTAGTTATCCAATCTTTAGTCCATTTTTCCAGTTGTATAATGTTCAACCAGGAAATATTGCCTCCCAATTTTTCCTTTATGCTTTGTCTACTCTGCATTTGCTTTAACCAATCCCGCAAGTATATAACATTTTTATCATTCAGTAGCATGTTTAACTTCGCTTTTAGATTTTCTGGGAAGTTCTTAATCTCTGTTATTCGTGTCAAAGGTGAAAGTAATGGGCTTAAAATTTCCCTAAAGTTCCTCCAACATTCCATAGTATTTTTCAAAAATGGATTATTTATCATTTTCACCTGAACTTTAATGGCTTCCTTAAAAAATATATTCTCTTTTGTGTAATTAAATTATCATTTCCTATTATTAAGTCTGGAATATGTCTTAATTGATTGGCTATGTAATATAGATTAATATTAGGCAATCCTAAACCACCTTCTATTTGTGGTATATACCATAAACTCTTATTGATCCTGGCTTTTTTATTGCAATTGCAAAACATATTAATTTTACCCTGGATCCCTCTAAGTTCACTTTCATCCCATTTTATAGGTAATTTGTGTCATTCTTGCTAGCAATTTGGAGTTTTTATTATTATGCTCATAATATTCTCTCTTTAGATATATTAAATTTCATTGCACCTTTTCTAAATGGATACCTTCTAATTCCCTTCTTTTAGCTTGTAACTCCAATAATGCTCTATTATCTCTAGTTGAGATAAATATAGTTTCTAATTTTTAATATCTTTTTCCAAGTCTTGATTTTTTTAAATGCATTTTGCTTTAAAATGTAAGCCTCTTTCCATGCATACCCTCTTGCTACTGCCTTCATTGTGTCCCAAATTATACTTGTTTCACCTCCTCCTACCTCGTTTATCTTCCAAGTTTCTTCTACATTTTTATACATTTTATCTATTATCGACTTATGTAAATAGATCCTTTCATCAATCCTCCATCTTTTTACTTCTTTATAATCAGACCCCGGGATAAATTCCATGTTTACCATAGCATGATCTGAGATTTGTATTATATCTATTCCTACGTTGTTTACGCTGGATAATAAATCTTTAGACACAAATGTGTAATCTATTCCAGAAAAGGATTTATATACTGGGGAATAAAAGGAATATTTTCTTTCATCTCCTCTTAATTCCCTCCAAACATCTCTAAAGTCTGTTTTTTTAATAAGTTTATCCAATATTGTTTGAACTCCACCTGTTTCCGCTTTCCAACTTTTGGACCTATCTTTACTAATATCCATAACCAAATTGGAGTCTCCTGCCATTATAACATATCCTTTCCTTATGTTGTCTAATTTCTCCAAGACATTCCTCAGAAAAATTTCTTGATTTTCATTTGGCACATACAAGTTCACAAGGGTGCAATTCTCCCCTTTTAATTTCCCTTGAATTATCAACATCCTACCTTGGTCATCCCTATCCACTAGAGATGGGCACGACTTGAAAAAAAAAATTTCCGAGTTGTCGTTAGTCGGGCCGGTTCCGTTTCGGGTCGTTTCCGTTTTTTGCGAAAATTCGCAAAAATTAGTCGGTTTGTTTTTTTGTTTTCTTCATTTTCGTTAGTACTGGTTTTGGGGGGGTAGCGGGCTCCTGGAGGCACCTCTGTGGGGTGGGTGCCTCCTCTGGCCCGCTATAAAGGGAAAGCAGGCTCCTGGAGGCACCCGTGGGTGCCTCCTATCCTCACCCACTAGGAAGGGGAAGCAGGCTCCAAGAGACCCCTCAACATGGGGGTCTCCCCTCCTCACCTGCTGCCGCCTGCTGCAAAATGCCATGCATAGCCATATGGATATGCATACCAGTTGCAGACAGTGAGACCAGTGAGTGAACCCAGAGCCATAGGGTGAAGTGATGCCTAAGGCTCTCGCACCGCCATGTCTCACAAAGAAGGGAATCGTACTTGCGTGTAGTGCAATGCAAGTAGATCTGGCTTAGGGTTAAGGTGGGTTAGTGCAAGGGCTAGGGTCAGGCTAGTGACGAGTAAGGTTACGGTGGGCTAGTGGGTTGCACCTCTGGGTGCCTCTCTGACCCACTAAGAAGACAGTCTGTGACGTATGGGTAAGGAGTCAAGGATTAGGGTTAGGGTTAGGGGGCTAGGGCAAGTTTTAGGGGGCTTTTGGGCACATCCCAGAAGTCTCCATGGCCAAGTGGCCATGCGATTGGTGGGATGGCTCCAAAAATTTGCATGGTTGTCCACTCCCACATGGTTGGCCACTTGGCCAGCCCATCATTGCGCAGGTGTAAAAAAAATAAAAAAAATAAAATCAATGGAGGACAGAGGAGGAGAGGAGAGACATTTTGTTGCAAGAAAAAACCCACTGCTAGTGTGAAAAATCTGGCAGTTTATAAATTTTTGCGTGTTTCTGTTGTGCTTGTGTGTTTTTGGACCACAATTTCAAAAACAATATTGCGTTCGCCGCCCCATTTTGGATCCCCCGCCCGCACCGCATGGCATGGCGAGTCCGGCTGCCCAGGACGGGGGGGAGGCGGGACCCCCCCTCCAGAAACCACCCCTCCGGTAGGTGCCCTGCACCCTTAGTCAAACAGGCATTTTTCCGCCTGCTTTTTTGGCCCGGGAATGGGTGGGGGGAGAGTTTAGAAGTTTTTTCCTGTGCCGTCCGTGCCGCTTGCTTGCGCTTTAATTGCGGCGGCCGGCGGCGAGACTGGGCTTTTTGCTGGCTGCAATGAGCCTGCGGCGAGACCCACCAGAGCAGCCCAGGACGGGGGATGAGGGGGGAGGCCAGGGACCTCCAGAAACAACCCCTCTGGTAGGTGCCCTGAGGCACGGCAGGCATTTTTCCGCCTGCTTTGGCCGGGAACCGGGTTTTTTTAACTTTTAAAAACTTTTTTTCTGTGCCGCGTGGCATCGCGCGATCGTGCGATGCAAGGAACAAGCACGACAAATCAGACCAAAATTGTTCGTTCGTCGGTTCGAGCTCGAAGTCTGGCGGAGTAATTCCCGTTACCGTTTCCGTAGAGTAACGGAACCGAGTAACGGAAACGGAAACGGGAATACCGCTAATTCGTGCCCATCTCTACTATCCACTTTAAGAATTTCAAATTCTGTTCTCTTGGAAATCAATATAGCTATCCCTCTTGACTTAGATGTGCCAAATGATTGGAGATGGTATATAACACCTGTGAAGCTAAATATAATAAATAAGAAAATATCTCCAATATGTTGGAAATGTAAAAAAGATAAAGGAACATATTTACATATGTGGTGGACATGTGAGAAAAGGAAATTTGAATGGAATTTGGTTTTTAATGAAATGCAAGAAATATTAGGGAAAAATATTCCAATGTCCCCCCAGCTGATATTGTTAAATATAGTTGCAGATACACAGCTGAAGAAAGGGGAGGGGGAATTGGTAATTATAATGGTTACGGCCACAAGACTGATTTTTGCCAAATACTGGAAATCTAATAATCAATTAGTAATGGAAGAATGCTATAAAGAGTTATGGAATCTAGCTATTAATGATAAATTGACTTGTGAAATTAAAATTAGGAAAGGGCTGACCAAGTCTAATGACTTTAATGGAATATGGGATAAATTGCTGGTATATCTATTTCAGAAAGGTAAAGGGTATACACCTGGAGAAGACTCAATGTATTTCTGGAGAGAAATGGGTCGGTCAACAATATGAAAGTTGTAATTTTGTTTAAGTCCCGAGGGGGGGTAGCACTTCATTTTCTGTCTTATATCTGTTATACTTCTGTTATATTGTTGTGTGTTATTTTCCCTTTAAAAAAAAGCGAAAAGGTACATCTTACCTACACAGACATATGGCAACCTTGGTCCTTTGCATGTTTATGAGCCTCCAATGATACTGACTAGAAAATAGCAATTTCTGTAATCTTGGCTCATATTTGCCAGAGCTTCACCAAGTTAGTATTTTGCCATCAGATCTCACCTTCACATATAAGTAGGGAGACGGGATGGTCGATGCTTATTTCATATTAATACACACAACAAAGCTTGCCAAAAAGATGGATCTCTGGAGACTGAACTGTGAAGAATGGCTTGCCGAGCCAATACACTGACATCTGAGTATCCCAAGAAGAATCTGATTCAAGGGCATAGAAGGGATGAATTCCTGCTCAAGAAGGTCGCCTGATATCTTTCTCCAAAACAGAGACTGTTATGGATTGTACAGGCAAGTCCATGGGAGGACTTCTTTCAATATTATTGTCCTGGACTAGCCAACCAATATCTGGGTTTCTTTACTGTTCAGTAGAGATTACCTTGCAATGTAAGAGGAAACTTTTTTTCAGATCAGAAGACAAAAATCCATTTTAGGAATAGTCGTGGAGACAAGATTTCACTTTGAAGGAGTGATAACAGTATGGAGTCAGGGTGGATTGGATGTGGTCAAAGCAAAGTGGACCGGGCTGGAAGATGTTGATTCTTGCCAACAGGACTATAAAAAGCACCTTTCTACTCTACAAAGTCATTTCCTGCCTACAGGAAGGAGCTGAGTTCTGCACAGGAAGTTAAACTTGAAATACCCTTTTATCTCTGCTCCCTGATTGGAGAGGGCAGCAGTAGAAATTTTACAGGCCAATAGTTCTTCATTGTCATCCTCTTCCTTCTTCTCTTGCTACCACTAGCACTACCACTACTCATTCGAAAGACCCAAGTTGCCACCTCTTGTCTTCTGAGAGGCTCTTTATCCTTTAACACCTATAGGGTAGGAAGGTACACAACAAGGTCTTCTACATGGTGAAACAACTCTGTGTAACTTGACTGGTTAAAAACTCTGTGTATTTTAACTTGACACATGAGAATTTTATTAAGGTTTTTTTAACAATCAAAATTTACAAAATTCTTCATATTCAGATTGGAAGGAACTTGAGGTTTATAAAATGCAAACACAGGAGAAAGCAAAACTGATCATCTTCCTATTCTTGGAAGAGGATTCTTTCTATTTCTGCACTTATTTTTCTTTGGATTCAGGTTTTCTGAGCACAATCCTGAATGAGTTCATTAGGAAAGAAGGACTGCTGAGAACACTCAGACCTGCTCCTTAGTAAACATGTTTCTGACTTCCTTGTCTAAAAGGCTTTAATGAGACACAATCAATTGCTGTTATATAAAAAAAAATCTTTTATAAAACTGGAATGTGCATCTCAGCATCTTCCAATGACTTGAAACTGACTGTGACTCAATGCCATAAGGAGAAATGGGGTGGAAACAGTTGTATCAAGTCAAAGCTGTGCATTTGATAGGGTTCTGGGTAGATTTGCTCTGGCATTTTCTTTTCAAAGTGTGTAAACTAAAATCAGGAACAGAAGAAGAGGGCAGGATTCAGCTAAGCAAGGCATGTTTCCCATATGTCAAAGGGCAAAGTTTGTTTCCTATTCCATTTATAGAGTATGTATGAATTTGGTGGCAGGGTGGTGTCATTCTCCCAAACTGGAATAGGCTTGATGCTGAAAAAACAAGAATCAGTGGGACTGAGCGTGACAGATATATGTATGTTTATGTTGCTCATGATTTTACGATTTATTTTCTATTTCAGTCATGTTTATGATTGTATACTGTAAGCTGCTTAGAGAATATTTGTGTTATGGGGCAGCAAGACACACACACACACACACACACACACACACACACACACACACACACATTCTTCACTATAATCGAATCCTGGGTGAACATATAAAGAAGTTCAGAAATGTTTTTGCCTAGAGGAACAATTCCAAATTTCTGACTTACTATGCTGCCCAAGGTATGCACCTCCATGGAAAATGCTTAGGAAGAAGCTAATGTGATAATCCATGTTTTTAAAACTCAATAATAGCTGGCTAACTCTAACCTTAACCCTAACCCTTCCCATTAGCACGCATCTCTCAAATACACTAGCAAACACACACACAAAAAGGAGGAAGCATGTTTCACTTGCCGTTTTGAAATGGGCATATCTGTATTCTTCGTGCATCCGAGATAGCTGGCCATGCCTAGGATCCAAACATGTACCCATTAGCTCATACGACCAGTTTATCACTTCCAAGCTAAGATTTGTTCTCGTGATTCCTGTGGACAAAATATTGGGCTGAGGTGGGATCTCTTCTCCTGCTGTCACACAGGATCCGTAAGATGAAAAAGGGAAGAGCTTTCTTTTAAGCCTCCCTCTTTTTCATCTCAGCTCTAGGAGAGACAGAGCATGAGAAAACAGGCTTCTATGAGAGGAAGGGTCAGAGAGGAGATGAAATGATGTGATTTTTGTGCTGTAGAAGGAAGAGGAGAAATGAGGAGTCATTGGTGGGGCTGGAATCATGGTGGAGAAGGCCAGCGATGGAGAAGGAATCCTCATATAAGGGCTCACCCAACCTCAACAAACAGGGATATGGAGGGTGAGGAGGAAAGAATAGAGGCTATTTTCCAAAAGAGACACTACACTACAGCCACTATGCTGGTCAGAGCAGGCAATCCAAATCCAGATGAAAAAGAAGGCCACAGTCCAGTCTGTGCTTTTGGCCACTCTACTACATCAAGATTTTAAGAGCCACAGAGCCCCAACCCCTGTTTTACAGGATGAGAGTCCTTTGGAGTAGTGCTTCTCAGCCTGTGGTACAGGGAACCTACATGAGAAATAGGATTTAGGGAATTATTACAAACATTGCCCAATACTGCAGTCAAGACCCCACTGTGTTCAGGTAGCTGGTTCAAAGTAGACTTAGGGCGTTTATACACGACCCCTAAGCTCCGCCGCAAATGGCTGCAAGGTCCGGACCTTAAAAATGTTTACCCACCAGCTCCGGACTTTGCAGACAATTAAGTGCGACCCCGCCCACTTTAGCACGACCAAACAGCAGTTTTCTTGTACCTGGTCTTTGATGGTGACAAATATTTGATCCGGTGTAAGGATAGTGAGTGCGGGGCTCTCCTGGCTTCTGTTTGTTCTTTTTTTGCGCCCCGCCCCTTTAAGAGATCTGAATGCTGCCGGGAACAAAACTGAGGTAAACCGGCAGTCTTTTCTTTCTTTTTTCTCCCTCCCTCAGGCAGCCAGCAACCAGGAAGTGCGGAGGGGGGTGGGGACAGAGGAAGACAGAGGAAGAGCGACAAACCCCTAAGATCTCTGGTCCGAATTTAAGTGGCCAGCGGATCTTAGGGGTCGTGTAAAAAGGCCCTTAGCCTTCCATACTTCCGAGATCGGTAAAATGCATACCCAGCTTGCTGGCTGGCAAGTTGTTATTTGCATAATTATGCTGTGAACTGCCCAGAGCATGCTCTAGCACCATGGGGCAGAATGTAAGTCAAAACAACAACAAAGTATTCATTCTCTCGTAAACCCAAATCCCTCCTGCATGCTGTTTCTTACCAATCCCAGCTGCCATGGATTAATCCATTTGTGATGTTTTGGCATCTTAGTTAGTAGCAACTATGAATACTGTGTTTCTTCTGACCTTATGTCCTTTTTCAGCCTTTCAAAGGCTTTTATTTTTTAAAATACAAAGTGTACAGCTGGCTACTTATGATTTTACCAGGAAGAGAGAGGTCTTTAAAAGTCTAAAAGAGATCATCGGGGAAAATGTCTGTGAAGATTCTCAGCCATCCAGGTGAGTTAATCTGGAAGCTGAGTCATGGCAGCTGGACTTCATTTCTTGAGAGATTGAAACATTTTGCTATTTGTCCAAGCAGCTTCGTCAGTCTGAGGAAAGATAGTGGCAACTCCTCCATTTTATAGTTCACCTGAATTTCACACACCCCTGGTCTGAATAGGCTCATAAGTTGGACAGAGTCCTGAATAGGCTCCTTAGGTGGACCATAACCTGAATAGGTTCGTAGGTGGACCATAATCTGAATAGGCAATATTTCCCAACACCTATTAAGTATGGGTTGTTAGAAAGGCCATAGTTAATGACCCATACTTAATGGGTGTTGAGAAAAATTGCATAGGTGTGACTTTTATGCACCCAAAGCCTTTGTCCACCTAATGAGCCTATGCAGATCATCATCCACCTATGAACCTATTCAGGCTATTGTCCACCTAACGAGACTATTCAGGCCTTTGTCCAACTTATGAGCCTATTCAGACCAGGGGTGTGTGAAATCAAGGTGAACTATAAAATGGAAGACTAACCACTAAATTTCCTCAGACTGATGAAGCTGCTGGGATAAGTAGTGAAATGTTTCAATCGCTCAAGAAAAGAAGTCCAGTTGCCATAACTCAACTTCTAGATAATCGGGAAATTTCGTGCATATAGTATATTACAACCTATATTCTTCTGGAGGTGTGGTTCACTATTCTAGAACTGACATTGGAATGGATTTCCTGGTTTAGAAGGTCTCAGGAGGTTTGCTGTCTGTGAGCCACCTTGGGTCCATTTAAGAAGGGGAAAGGTGGGCTTCAAGTATTTCGAATAAATAAACAAACACCAATATTAAGCTATTCCAGCAAAACAAGAGAGACCTTAAAGACTGACAGGCATGGTTTTAGTTTAGCATGGCCTTCCATGGAATAAATTCTACTTCCTCAGACATATCTGAAGAAAGGTTGCAAATCTGTTAATCCTTAAAGTGCTACTAGAGTCTAGATTTAATGTCCTGAGATTAGATTTACAAATCTTAAAACCCAACACAAAATCAGTTTTGTAGAAAATCTGCTCCCATCTTTTTCTCTGTCCAGATAAAAACAAAAATGAAGGTTGCCATATTATAGTTGGGAAGCCATTCCAAGTGCTCTTTATTGTTATCTCTCCTGGTCTGGTGCCTATGTTGACCTTATAAATCAAATGTAGCACTAACACTCAACATTGTTTTGTAAGGAATTCCATTGATACGTCATTCTTTGTGTTGCTGCTTTGAGATGTTGCCCCGGACCTCAAATCATGGATCTTTATCGAGCGACTGTGTTTCAAGCCAGGTTGCATATCAAACTACAAGGACATATTTACCTCAATACACAGGCAAGGCAGCACCTGGGTGTACTGAAGAGAAACTGATTTCACCAAGTCCTTCTCTTGAATCTGAAATTCAACAGGTAAAACAGCAGGTGGTAAGTCAAGCTATTCCGCACAATAAAGGCTACTTCAGAAAACTCTTACATGTCACAACAGGCACTTTGCTTGCCTTTGGAACAGAACAATGCTTCAAGCTGGCTCAAGATGATTGCTTGAACACTGTTGTCACAGTATTTTCATGCCATTAGAGTTTCAAAAACCCATGGCTGGCTCATGTTCATTAAAGGTGATCCGAAGGCAACACAGTAAGTTGTTCTGATGGACCTGGAATAAACCTGTCTGCAGCTCTGGGTGAAGGAGAATTATGCTCTTCTACAGAAAAGGGAAAAGAGACCCTATTGTGTCAGGGTGAGCACTGTCATACCTAATGAAATCCCTTCTTCTGTGCAACTTCTAAAATTTATATCTACCAATACCTACAGTACTTCTCTTATTCAGGATGGTATAGATAAGTAAAAAATGGAAAGAACATAAGAACATTAATTTCCCGTTGACCCCAGTCGAATGCCTCTCCTCCAGTCTTGCTTCTCCCCAATATTTGAATTGTGCCACTGATTTTAAGTACTGTATTTAGATTATGCTTTTATGTTATATTTAGCATTTATTACTTGCTTTTTTGTTTTTGCTTTTGATTTTTGTGTTAACTGTTTTGAACCACCCAGAATAGCACTCTGGCAATAATGGGGTAGTAAGTAAATAAGTAAGTAAGCAAGTAAGTAAGTATAGGAGTTCTATCTCACATCCCAGAAGAGCCACTTCTTTAAAAAAAGGCACCTTTGTCCTTGCTGCGATTACGTGATCGAAGAAGTGCTCCCATTGTCCCAATGAACATGAAGAGAAAAGCCACATCACCGCCGCGCAGCAGCAGCAGCAGCAAGAGGGAAGGAAAGTTTGGGACAGGTGATGAGCTCAGAGAAAGACATCTCTTTCCTCCCCCCCCCCACACCCCCTTGCTTCCTCAGTTCCTCTCTCCCTCTCGCTTGCTCTCTTGCATGCTCCCCCCTTTCTGTGTCACACACAAAGACATGCTCTCTCTCTCTCTCTCTCTCTCTCTCTCTCTCTCTCTCTCTCTCACTCTCACTCACTCACACACACACACACACACACACACACACACACACACACCCCACTCCTCCCTCCCCCCTGTCTCTCTCTGGGTCTCACCTTTTTAATACATTGAACAAGGAAGATTCCCTGTTCGTTTTCTAAAGCAGGCTGACTCTGTTCATGGGAAATAAGTAGATAAGTGGCTTTCTAAGTCCCCAGCTTCCTTGATTTGTTTAAAAAGGCGCCTTCCTAACTGACACAAAGAGAGAGAGAGAGAGAGAGAGAGAGAGAGAGAGAGAGAGAGAGAGAGAGAGAGAGAGAGAGAAGCCCCAGAGGTGGTTCCAGGAAACTCCGCTTCAGGGGGTGCGGCTGAAGTTTTTTTCCGAAAAGCCGGCTCCTCATGGAGGCATGATTTTCAGATGCGCCTTTTCTTGATGAAAAAAGCGGCTTTTAGAGGATGTGAGATAGACCCGTGCAATCCAATAATGAAGAAGAAGAAAGTTGATTAGTCTTTTCCACTTGAAAGATGTCTGAGCTGACAAACATTTTTGGGACAGAAAATGCCATATATAACTTTGTGGGATTTAGTATTTGGAAAGGAGGTGAAGGATTTACCTTCCTAATTTCTCTTCTCCATGCCAAATTTTATACCATCCTATGAGGTTACTACTTACCTCTTTTTCTAAACTAGAAAGCCACATTACTGATGCACAATCTAAACAATAGAGGGATATCTCTTACAATCATGAATCCAAACTATTTCCTCTTAAACATGCTCTCCTACCAGATATGCCATGTCTGAGGCAAATCAGAAGGTAGCGTTCATTTGCAACCCATATATAGAAGCTGACGGGTAGTGGTGAACCCTTCCTTCTGAACTAGCAATGGAACAGGGTCCTGGGTTTCATGTATGAGGGGTTGGCTAGTTTACAGGGTGCTTGGGAACAATTCAGAGGTATGGCATAGACCAGTGATGGCGAACCTTTTAGAGACCGAGTGCCCAAATTGCAATTCAAAACCCACTAATTTTTTTGCAAAGTGCCAATACAGTAATTTAACCTATATACAGGTGGTTATGAAGGGGCGATGTCAGGTGCCCAGAGAAAGGGCTCTGAGTGCCGCCTTTGGCACCCGTGCCATAGGTTCACCATCACTGGCATAGACCATTTTGATCTGAAAAAGAGGCCTGTGGCCAGTAAGTGTCAGAAGAACAGAAGTGGTCTCCCCCACTCCTTTTCTGCTGACAAAAATAGTTGCCTGACTCCATCTAAAGGTAGGGCGGGCCCTGTTTCCTATGTCTAGTATCTTAACTAGACTTCTAAAAATGTTGAAGGGATCCAGGCAAGGGAAAAACACTGAAAGAAAGAGAGGGAGGGAAAAGAAGGGGGAAGCTATTGTTCCACAAAGTGATGTGTTTCATCTGCCAACTAAATAATTCACCAAATATGTTTCCATTTCTTAAAAAGCACTTACCAAGGCAACTGGCCCTTCATCCTCACACACAAACCACTGACGGCATAAACGAACATAATAATCTGTGCCTTGAACATCAGAAATATTCACTGAAATTGTGCTTTGGACTCTATCCACATCATAAGCCATTTTGCCATCTGAAATTTGCAAACCAACAAAATACAATCTTGAACATATTGACAAATATTTTGTCTTCCATTTAGTATGAGCAAAGACTATTTGGCTGATATTAGTTGATATATCTAAAAACATGTCATTCCCTATCCAGAGTATGAATATGATCTGTGTAGAATCTTTGACGCCAATTAGTGCTGCTAAGATCTCTGAGGCTGAAACCCAGTACAAACTAACGTTAGAGTAAATCCCCTCAGAACACAATAGTGAATATCCATAGGACTGCAATTTCAATTATCATATCCCATTCCAATGGATTTTTGATTGTGGATTGAAGGTTGCTTAGAGCACTGTCCTGACAATAGCTACTCAGAAAGAAGCCCCATGGAATTTCAGTACAACTTATGCTCTATTAAGATTAGTGAAGAAAGATAGGTAGATACAACAGACAGACAGACAGACAGACAGACACAGACAGACAGACAGACAGACAGACAGACAGACAGACAGACAGACATGCCACCTTTCTCCCAGAAGTGTGATCCAGGGTGGCCGGCAATATAGTTAGGAAGCAATGGAAAGTAGAGTAAAAACTAATAGATAAAAATTGCCATTGTATCACCACTGGCGGGATCAAGACCACCAATTAGCAATTTTGACCATTACATTATTAACAGGCAACTGCACCTTTAGACAAGAGACCATACCTTTTTCATTTAAAGAGAAAAACACTGGAATTTCAGACAGCATTTTCAATAGCTTCTTTTTGGATTGCCATTTCTGTTCCTCTCAATCAAAAGCATTACAAAACTGGAAATATGGAGGTCATATCTGATCGACTTTCACCAATGTGAACTGGAGAGGGCAAGAGTTTCTAAAGTTCCAGGGTTGATCTTCCACACCATCCACACAGATTTTGACTCTATGCTCTGATACATTCCTTTCACTCCTAACACCATATCCCTTGCTATGACCCACTCCTTTGGTAAATCTCCTATCAATTCAAAATGTAAGCCATGTGAATCTTGCAAATTGTGTTACTGGCTTTTTTTTAAAAAAAAATCAAGCACGGCATTTACTACTATCAAAAAAGTGAAATGTAGAACTCTTGAAACTATGGTCTTAGTCTTAACATATAGGATTGCACAGTGTACACATCAGCTATGTTTGACTAATGTTAGTGACATGGAAGTATATAAGGAAAAATCAGGAGTACAAAAGAATGCTCAGCTTACTCTCTGCCTGCCAAGTTCTCAGGGATGGGAACAGCTGGGTTTTTCCCCAACACTAGCTCCCAGAATGTCCCACTCATGTGGGAAATCTGGGAAATGGAGTCCAATGAAGTAATCTTCCCCATCTCTCTCAAATACTTGTTTTAAAATCCCCACTCACAGATGCAAGATCAATGATGATCCTGCAATGACTTGGCGCTTCAGCCTCAGTCTCCCCACAAGCACCCTGAGATTCCATTCCCCCACGATGCTTGAAAGAATACTCTGAAGTCAACATATTGACTGGGAAGAACATTATAACAGCTTCAATAGCGTGTGTGCTTACAGTGCTACCCCGGCTTAAGAGCAGCTTGACTTAAGAGCGAAAAACTGTTGGCGTTTTAACTGCCGTCTTACAAATTTTAGATATGGTCTGCTCAACTTACTTTTTTTTTCATTTTTTCATTTTTAACTTATTTTTTCAGTTTTTTAGATAGGTGCCCCAACTTAAGAGTAGTTCGACTTAAGAGCATGCATTCGGAACGGATTAAATTAATAAATTGAGGTAACACTGTATATGTATATAACACTGAAGGGCAAATTGAGGAGGTTATGGATTTACTCAAAGAATCCACAGGCTGAATATTATTTTAATCACGTGGGACACACATCTCAGAATTCCCAAGTGCCCCTGCACATGCCTTTTTTAAGCACACAAGTTAGGCAGCACATTGATTGGAGTCTTGCAACTGGTGTCTGTCCGCTGCAGCTTACCAAACCATACATTTCATTTCAGACTAGTCGCAAACTGCAGATACCCACATGATTAGTAGAATTCAGGAACAATGGAAGTGTTTCACATGTAATTCAGACGTGATGGACCTCAGCTTACCAAAACAGATGGGAACATTTCTTGCCACATCAGTGTTTCTGCAGTCTGTAAAATACAAAACAGATGTTCCAGCTTATTTCATCAGGATGCCCATTAACCAAGCTCTGATCTGATGCCAACAGAAATTCTCAGAAGTATCACGTAGATGGCATTGAGTTGATATAGATGTGGGAGGAGGCCCTTGGGTTAACTAGAGTGAGGATCAAGAAATACCCTACATTATGACTGTGCCCTTGCCTTTTTTTTCTGGGGAGGGGGGGCTGAGGCGTGGAAGTGCCTCCCTTAAGAAGAACATGTATACATTCAATATGGAAATAGTCCAGTTTGACTGTTGGTGTGTGTGTGTGTGTGTTGCATCATTACAGTCGTGACCGACTCTTCGTGAGCCCATGTCCATGGAGTTTTCTTGGCAGGAATTACTGGAGTGGCTTGCCACTTCCTACTCCAGGCGCCTACATCACCTGGTATTCCCTGGTGGCCTCCCATCCAAGTACTAAACAGGGCCAACCCTGCTTAGCTTCCAAAATCAGGCGGAATCGGATGTACTTAGGGCATCTAGGCATGCTGGCTAAATAGCTCAGTTGTTTAGACATCTGGTTTTGGAGTCAGAGGTTGGGGGTTCAATTCCCCATGGCACCTCCTGGGAGAAGAACCTGCATGGCCCCAAGGCAGCACCAGAAGAAAGGAATAGTAAACCACTTCTGAGTATTCTTTACCTAGAAAACCCTGAAAAACAGTCACTTTAGTTACAAATGACTTGATGGCACATGATTCAGATGGCGGCCTGAACAATGAGAGCACAAATAAAAAACAGGGTGGTTCTTTGTACAAGTGTGTGTGTGTGTGTGTGTGTGTGTGTGTGTGTGTGTGTGTGTTTCTGAACACACAAACACATATTCAACCATAGCATGTGAAATTTGCCACTGAAAGGGTGCTGACATGAGATTTCCCTGTACTTCTTAGCAAATGCATGAAAAGTGTCCATGTCCTGACCAATGCGAGTCTTAATTTTAATGTTCAGAATACACACATATGCATGGGCACACACTCCAAAACAATTTTTCCAATTACAGCTTCTTACCCTCAACATAATATTCTTGACTCAATTTAACTCCACAGTAATTTGGAATTGTCCTCATGGTCACGTAGAAGTGCTGTCCAGGACTGACTTCAAAACAATTAAACTGCATTTTCACCTGTTTGGAATACATACATAAGACTGAGGGAAATGCTGGTGATTTCCAGAGCATGACGAAGAATTAGAAGATCCAAACAAGGTTAAACAATAGCTCTGACTTTTCCTCACAGGCCTGTTTTCTTCAAACCTTGTTCAAGTCCTGTTCCTGTTCTGTTCCCAATGCAGGCTTTCGGATTTCTTTCACCACAAATGATATTTTAAAAGGAGAGGGAAGATAGCAAGGGAAAAATCCCCCAAAGGTTGTAATTACTTATTCTAATACCACTGTCGTATTTCCAGAAATGCACAACTAAAATAACATACCAATTATTTTCTGTGTATGTCATGAATTTACAAATGTGCAGCCATCTATTTACTTTAGAAAAATCAATATGGATGCTGAAAACTAGACTGATCCAGCAGTACCATACAAATGCATGGCCTCTAGAGATGGGCACGAATCAGCGGAAATTTTTGTTTTTGTTTTCATTTTTTCATTTCATTTCGCAACGAAAACGAAAACGAAAAAATTTTCAGAAGCAAAACGACAACGGAAACGAAACGAAAAATTTTGCCTTGTTTTTTGTTTTTGTTACGGCAGACACATTGCATTGAAAAGAATGCTAACGAAATGAAAATTTTTCATTTTCGTTTTTGTTTTTTTCGGTTCATTTTGTAATGAAAATGAAAACGAAAAATGTACAACCCCCCCCAAAAAACTAAAACGAACCAAACGGACCCCTGAACGAAAAACAAAAAACGAAAAAAAAATTTTTTTGAGTCGTGCCCATCTCTAATGGCCTCTCCTTGGCTGGTCAGAATGTGTCTTATAACCAGGAGGAAGGCAGTATAAAAATGAAGTAAATAAAGAAAATGAATGAATAATGAGAGGGCAGTTGTAGTCCTACACTGAGGTTGTTATCCCACAACCACAAAAAATGCTTCAAACTGCTTGAAGATGCAGTTAATAAAATTGTGTCCCCACAACCAGCAGACTTTAACCACGTGGTCAGCAGTTTTAAAAAAACAATAAAAAATCATATTAAAATCAAGAAAAAAATAAAAAGCAGCACTGACCAGGCCCCAGGAGCCTAGCAGTCGGCACTTGAAGAAGAAAACAACCAAAAAAAAAAGCCCTGCACTACAGCTGTAGCGCAGGCCAGGAACCCAAAAGTAAAAAAAAATCAAAATCAAATCAAAATCAAATCAAAATTTTAAAAAAGAAGTGCCGACTCGGCCCCAGGGGTGGCCGGTTGGCACCCTAAAATCAAGAAACAAATTACAAAAAATAAAACCAGCGCCAACCCGGCCCCAGGGGCCATGCGGTCGGAGCTTGAAAAAAAAGTAAAAATATATATATTAAAAACCTGATCTGGAGTGCGGGCCCATTACTGGCCTGCGGGCACTGGACCCCACCCACTGGCCATGGAACCAACCCGCAAGCATGGAACTGGGGCAGCCAAAAAAAAAAAAAAAACAGACGAACCCAAACCATGGGTTTTCTGGTTCATGCCCACTTCTATTGCGTATGGATTAGAACTTTTATATATAAAGTGAAATCTGTAGACCAAGATGTAATTCTTATAATAGTCCATAAAGTAGTAACTCAAGTAATAGAAGACTTTTGAAATTAGGTATCGCTTAGAACAGGGGTCCTCAAAGTTTTCAATCAGCGGGCCGGTCCACCACACCCCAGACACCACTGGGGGCCAGACCACAGTCCAAAAATAAAAGGCCAACATGGAAAAAGGGGGGAGGGAGTGGGGGAACTTGCCATAGCCCTCCCACTTTGAATGCCCCACTAGCCAGCATGCTAGATCAGCATGCTGATCATCTGGGCGGTAGTTGGGGGGAGTGGGAGAAGTGACACAGCCCACTGCTTTGAACTGCCTCCGCAATAGAAGCAGCTGCTGAGGCTGGTTTGCTCGCAAAGCAGGGGGTAGGTGGGGGGTTGCAATTGGTCCTGGGGGCCGGATTCGGGACCTTGGGGGGCCGCATCCGGCCCCAGGGCCTTAGGTTGAGGACCCCTGGCTTAGAAGAATAGGTAAATACACATTGTTGATGACATCTACTATATATATAGTCACTAAAATATATCCTAAGTTGTTTAGCTAACTGAAGAATTAAATATCAAGGTTGAATATACTGTTAAGACCAGATAGGCTAGTTCACTATTGTATGTTGCTACCTCTATCTTTTGTATTAGATGGAAATAGATGTAAGTAAAGATAGATAAAATATGGATGGCACAAAAAGGAAATTAAGTATGAAAGTATGTTTTTTTATGTTAGGAAAGGAGATATGAATTACATTGGGATGAAATGTTGGGGGGAAATTGTGACTGAATTTGTAACATGACAGGAGACAAGCAACGTATTTGTTTTATTTTGTTTAGTGTAGAAAATAAATAAAAATGTTTTTAAAAAGGAGAGTTCAGTGAACCAGTGCTCCTGGATGATTAGATCCCATTCCCTCTGAACTATATGTCCTGCAGCCCTTGCCATTTAGCTGGTATAGTGCTTGCATTGAGTTTAATGCAGCTTCTTTGGGTTGAGGTGTGTTCTATTTTGATTTTGCTGTGAACTATGTATTCACTGTGACAATTTCATTACAATGTTGAATTTACCTTTCATCTGTGGCATTGTTTTGACTTTACTTCAATGTTTTGTAAAACATTTCCTTTCACAACTTAATGTATTATAACAAGTTGTTGTCAAAATTGTGAGCGCAGCTTGGTAATGAAAAGCAGTGTATAAACGAACTAGCTGACAAATAGCAGTGCTCTTCTCCAAATTTCTTTCATTTTTTATTTATTAACTTATTTATTTATTTGGTTAATATACTGCCCTATAAATAAATAGTCCCAACAGTGACCCCCCCACCTATCGCAGGGGTTAGGGACCCGATCCAACCCGCGATAATTGAAAATCCGCGATATGTGGATGCAGGTTGGGCCAGACGTGGGGGAGGGGGCTAGCTGGGAGCTCTTGTACTTACCCCCAGCCTGGGGCTGCCCTGAACAGGCCTGTGAGGGCCTTCCCAGGCCTTCTGGAGGCCCCCAAAGGGTCTTCCTGTGCACCAGAAGTGATTTCCGGTAAACCGGAGGTGACTTCCAAATTGCCGAAAATCATTTATGAGGCCTCTGACAGGCCTAGAAAGGCCCTCAGAAAAGATTTTCTGAGAACCAGAAGTCACTTCCAGAAAACCGGGAGCCATTTTTGGGCCTCCAGAAGGCACAGGAAAGCCCTCGCAGGCCCGTTCGGGGCAGCACCAGTCCTGGGGTCATTACAGGAGGCCTGAAACAGGCCTTAGCGCCTTACCCCAGGGGACCTTTTTTGATATACTGCAGTCCCACAATATAGTGGGACCGCAGTATATGAACCACGAACGGGCGGGGGACCACTGTACTTTGAGCAATTTATAGTTCTGCCACAATATTTCCAAGTGGTATTTCAGTATCATAAAGCCAATGGAGAGGAAACAGTTAGCTTCCTTTCACAATACATAGTTCTGCCTAGCAGGAAATCTATTTGAAACTGGTTTGCTCACAGGTAGACCCTGCAATTATAGCTGCAGTGTCAACCATTATCTAGTCTTCCCCTGAAACAGCAAAACTGTAATGATATGACTGTACAACCCATGGGATAATTTAATGTCAAGAACAACAACAAGTGAAACATTTACCTTCCTTCCAGCCAGTTTGGCATGTACGTTCCTAGAAATTATCACATTCTCACACTTGGACTTCTGGGTGTCCACAGAAAGAGCACAAATTTCCATGCCGCGAATGCTTTCTGAAAATAATTCAAAAATATTGGCTAGTTATTCACTTTATGTAAAGAAATTAAAGAAATAAATTCAAATGCATATGGAGAAATCTGTATCAGCCATAACTGAAGAAAAGCATTCTGATGTAGATGAGGGAACATATCAGCAGCAACTGAAAGAGTACTGTGAAACAGTGAAGAGAAGAGAAACGATGCCAATCACCCACGGAAATAAAAGGTAATGGTGAAGAATTGCATAAGGCATAATGAGTTTGCCTCTTCAGTAATCCCTAGGTTTATCAGCAAGCTAGCTGTGCCATTTCAGTTTTGACTTTCAAAGCCCTCCACGGCTTGGGACCAGAGTACCTGTCAGAGCACATCTCCCAGAGATCAACTGGGTCCAGGCCCACGAGAATGGCGTAGGCGCGCTCACTGAGGGTGGCCACACCCAGAGAGGCGCAGAAATCACATACAAGTGACTGCGCCTTCTCTCTGGTGGGCCCCACGCTGTGGAACCATCTCCCCAGTGAGCTGCGCCTTGCAGAGTCCCTGCCCGCCTTTAAAAAGGCTTTGAAAACTTACCTTTTTAAGGAGGCGTTTGGCGACCTGTCTACTTAAGTTTTTTCTTTTCTTGCCGTTTGCGTTATCCCGCTGGAGGGTTGCCTCCCCCTCTTTTTATAATCTGTGATTGCTTTTTACTGTTTTCTTGTTTTGTTAGCCTCCCAGAGTTCCGATTCAGAAGATGGGTGGGATACAAGTGTTTTAAATAAATAAATAAATAAATAAATTTGCCAACAAGGCATCTGTCATATGGTAAGTATCTCTCAAAATGCACGTTCTGTCCAAAAGAAGTCATGGGAAACATCTCCTGAGAGAATACTTGTTAAATTATACCTCCCTGGGTGGAGAATATGTTAAATGCTAATCTCTATTCAAAGATTTTAGACCTGGTTAACCTGCTGAAGACAAATTTGATTGGAGGATTACCTCACCTCTCATTCATTTACATCCCTGGCCCTGCCATTATTTAGGTCTCCTTTTCCAGCTTATCCAACTTCTAGCCAGTCCATAAGTCAGCTGACCAGGTTGAGGAGGGGGTAGATATTCCCAACAGGCTGCAACCAAGGTTTCAAGCTGCTACATATGTCTCAAGGCTTGTGAGTTGTCCAGTTGAGGTCCATACAAAATGGCAGTGACTCACTAGAGCTTGTAGATTAATTTAGTCACTACACTTGGCATGTTTTTAGATATGCTGCTCTCTCAATGGCGAAAGACCATTCTTCATTCACCTTCCTCATTCATATATCTAATCTCGCATGCAAACATAGAATTAATTGCAAATCTGACTGCTGAGGGAGGCAGTTCTATGGAAATCTTAATGCGAGAGGGAGAACATGTTTATTATGCTAATACACATCCCTATTAGCATTTTGTAAGAGACACAAACCTACCTAGTGAGGCCAGGAATCAAACATGGGACCTCCTGTATGTTCACGACTATCATGTGGTAGATGTCAAATTCCATATGGTTCAAACTTACCATCAAGGTGCAATGTCCCTTTCACATTTAAGTGAAGAGAACATTGATTTGGTCCCACACACTTCATTGTCGTCCAGAGCTTCATACTCCTCAGGTTGGTGGGAGAAAGAGAAGTGGGAGCAGAATGGCAGACACTGTTGAAAATATTCGCTGTGAATATATTAATTATGTAATATGTTAAAATGCATGTTAAACACATGAAAGATGCAGCTCACATAGCAAGACGTTCCTCAAGCAAGGAAGGAATGCTCTGGAAGACAGAGGTGTTCTTGCAAAGCTAGAAAGAAGGGAAAGTGTCCAGGTTCATGCAAGCCATGGTCACTATATACACTCAGTTACATTCTCTGCCAGTGGTTTGTATCAATGACCTTGTTAAGCATGAAAGGGCAAAGCTCTACAAGCTTTGAAGTCCAATTGCTCTGTCTGCCCATATACCAGCAGGAAATGAAGCTCAACCATCATCATTCAATGGCAAACTGTGCAACCAGTTAACAAGTAGCCCCAAGGAGGTTGGAAACTGGGCCCAGCTGACTGTGCTGTATGATAATTAAATTGCTCATACTTCCAGAAATACTAGGATTTCCTTCTGCAAAGGTCCATGTCACTAAATGTTTATTAGTGCTGAATCCTAAATGGATCCAGAGTCTACCCCCCCCCCTTTCTAAAAACCAGGGCTACTGTACAGCTGTTGTTGAATGGAGGCTTTGCACAAGAGGCCACCTTAATCTTCTGAAGTATTGAGAATGAATTCATGCTAGCTTTCCTTTAAGATATATTTCTGCTTTATTGATCTTCCTTCATGTGACCCTGTGGGACAGATCTTTATAAAAGGACAAAGAGATTCTTCAGAATCTTTGCTTTGAAAAGGCAAACCACATACAAAAGTTCTGTTGGGTAAGGTAGAGAACCCTGCTTCTCAACCCACCTGCCAGAAGTAGGGTCTTGGCATGTCACTTAAATCTAGAATTCACTGCTATTCACCCCACCCCACCTTTACCAGACCTTCCATCAGTTGTGTGAAAATCAAACCATTTTTTAAAAAAAAAAAATCTCCACATTTAAATTAACTGCTTGCATTAGACAGATATGGCTACCTAGTAGAAAAGTTAACTAGTATGCAGACTTTTCACATAGTAGCTTATATTTTGCAGGACACCTTTTTGTGTGAATCTCTTGAAATGTCCAAAACTCAACAGAAATTGGGATTTTCGGGGGATGAGTTTTGATCTGGTTAATTGTTTAGCTATTTTACTTTGTATGAGTTTAGAAGAATAATGGGTTATACTTACCAGAAGCTTGACTTTTGCAAATAAATCCCTGGGGAAGAAAGGTTAAAAAGCTGTTCATTAGAAAGTTGTCAAGTAAGGAATAGATTGTAACACTGAAATCAAACTAAAAGGTTATTATGAGACAAACACCATTATGTTGACAAACAAAGCCATCTGTACAGTGTTCATTCTAGCATTCTCTAAATATTATGATCCAATCCATCTGGATAGCTGGCTGGATAGATCAGTGGTTTAGGTATCTGGCGATGGAACCAGAAGCTCGGAGTTCAATTCCCCACTCTGCCTCACAGGAGTAGAACCAGACTGTGTGGCCTTGTACCATCTCAGGATATCCCAAGGACAAGGGAGTGGCAAACCACTTCTGAGTATTCCCTACCTGAGTATTCCCTGGTGAATCCTGAAAAGGGTCATCATAACTCGGAAATGACTTGACGGCAAATGGTTATTATTATTAGAAGAAGTTTTTTAATTGATACAACATAGACTGTGGGTCCTTTGATGGCAGTTTTAGTGTGATGATTTTAGTATAAGGTTTTTGTTGTTGTTTTAATTATTTATTGATATTTCATGTTTTAACTGTTTTAATTCCTTATTGTAAGCTGCCCAGAGTGGGTAGTGGGCGGCATATAAGTTGTAAAAATAAATAAATAAATAAATAAATAAATAAATAAATTATTTATCTTCATATTCAGCAGGCTGGTGGTGAGAGCAGGATACGGGGGTCTCCCCCTACCACCAGCTCTCAAAGTTGCAGTCTCTTTTCAACATTAAAAACTGTTATTTTTTAATATTTTTATTAAATTTTAAACTACATACAAACAACATAAGAAAATGAGAATAAAAAACCTACAACAAACAATATAAGTGCATCTCCATCCCACGGGCCCATCCATGCATTCTTATTCGTTGCTCCATCTTCTATTCTTCTAGTAATCTTCTTAAAGTTCTCTTCTCCAGAATTGTTGTGAGATATTCGTGGACTCTTTCCCTTTTCCTTCGACTAGTACATAATCTAAAAATTTACCCCAAATATCGTAGAAAATGTCTTTTTTCATTTCTCCTCGTTTAACCTTTAAACTGCAGGACAGTTTATCGTTTATAGCTATATCCCAAAGTTCATTATACCAGTCTTCCATCTTGAATTCTAGTTTTGACTTCCAATTTTTTGCTATAATTAATCTAGCAGCTGTCATAAAATTTGCTATTAGTTCCTTTGTTGTAACATCATAATCTTTACTTGTTAACAATGATAATAATGCTATCTCTGGATTACAATCTATATCCATCTTAATCATATTACTTAGCTCTAAAAACACTTTTTTCCAGAACCTTTGGACTATTTCACATTCCCACCAAAGATGCAAGTAAGTACCAAGTTCTTTTTCACATTTCCAACATATCTGAGAGTAAGCAGGATTCATTCTATTTAGTCTAACTGGGGTTAAATACCATCTAGAAACCAATTTAAAGTAGTTTTCTTTTATCCTGACCAATAATGATCTCAAAATTCTCATATTCCAAATTTTCTTCCAGTCTTCTTTCTCTATCTGTACATTAAGATCTTGGTTCCAAACTTCTCTCAAGGTGTTTAACTCCTTCATTTCTAATAATTCCCCTAGTATTTTATATATTTTACATCTTATTCCTTTCTCTGAATTTTCCTGTTCAGACTCAAGCGATAATAGAAAATGTTCAAATTTTGTGCACTCTCTGATTTGATTATTTCTTTTCCCCCAGTCCTTCATCCATTTTCCTAGTTGAATATAATTTAACCATGTTAAATCACTGGGTTGCAAAATATTTTTATATCCTGAATTGTTTTAATCTTGAGCATCCAATCCTTTAGTCTAGCTATTTTCTTAATTTTAAATAACTCCAAATAATGCTTCAAGTTGACTGGAAAGCTTTCCAAGTCAGTGACTAAAGCCAGTGGGGATCCCTTTGGAGACAAAAATTTTCTATATGTTCTCCATGTGACAATTAGACTATTCAAAAGGGGGTTGTCAATCTTTACCTTGCTTTTAACTTCCGTGAATAAAAATGTGTTTATTTCCCCCTTTATATCCGAAGACTCTTGCTCCCACCATATTAGCTTATGTGGTTTAAAAGAATTTCCCCCAAAGATCCAATCCATCTGGATAGCTGGCTGGATAGATCAGTGGTTTAGGTATCTGGCAATGGAACCAGAGGCTCGGAGTTCAATTCCCCACTGTGCCTCACAGGAGTAGAACCAGACTGTGTGGCCTTGCACCATCTCAGGATATCCCAAGAACAAGGGAGTGGCAAACCACTTCTGAGTATTCCCTACCTGAGTATTCCCTGGTGAATCCTGAAAAGGGTCATCATAACTCGGAAATGACTTGACGGCAAATGGTTATTATTATTAGAAGAAGTTTTTTAATTGATACAACATAGACTGTGGGTCCTTTGATGGCAATTTTAGTGTGATGATTTTAGTATAAGGTTTTTGTTGTTGTTTTAATTATTTATTGATATTTCATGTTTTAACTGTTTTAATTCCTTATTGTAAGCTGCCCAGAGTGGGTAGTGGGCGGCATATAAGTTGTAAAAAAAAATAAATAAATAAATAAATAAATAAATAAATAAATAAATTATCTTCATATTCAGCAGGCTGGTGGTGAGAGCAGGATACGGGGGTCTCCCCCTACCACCAGCTCTCAAAGCTGCTGTTAGCACTCCCACATAATTCAGCTCCTGTACACACTGCGGCCCAATTCTATTTACTATTTACTGAATATCTAGATAGCTCAACCAACTGACACATGCCTTTGGGCAATTTATAATTCTAATTGATCACAACGCTTCATAAAACAACAGCCAAAAAAAGTTGCAGTCTCTTTTCAACATTAAAAACTGTTATAACTAGGGATGGGCACAAAACAAAAAAATGAAAAGCTGATTCATTTGTCCATTATGTAACAAAAGGAAACGTAATGAAACAAATTGAACAAGCAGCATTGCATTACAGATGAAACAAAACAGTGGGGTTTTTTTGTTTTGTTTTTTGTTGTTAAAATGAACCATTTTGTTTGTCTCTAAAATGGCTCCTTAAGCTACTTGTGTCCCTCCTCCTCCGCTACCGCCCCCCAGGAACAAACAACAGGAACAAATTGAAGCTGGTGAGTGGGCCCATCAAGCCAGGTTAGGCCAACCACCAGAGCCACTGCTATCGGAGCCCTGCCAGTCACCTGGCAGGTTGGCCTAGGCCTTCCACTGCACTACCGCTGCCAGACTATTTCATGTCCCATTTTGCACATCAAAAAATAAAAAGATGGTCCGCAATTTGAATGGAGTAATGGGGAAATTCAAAGTCATGCAACAGGCTGAGCTGTTGGCTGTAAAAGAGAAGGTGAGTGACACTCACCCTAAACACTCAGATCATGGAGGTGCTAGGCAAGGCTCAGGCTGAGGTCCCTGTACAGTATAGCTATCTACTTGCAGCTACTCCACTGGTCATTTTATAGAGCTGTTGAGCAAAGAGAAACACTTGCATCACTGTTTAGATTGCCCTTTGGTCATTTTGCATTCTAGAACGAACAGACAGACAGACGGACGGACGGACGGACGGACGGACAGACAGACAGACAGACAGACAGACAGACAGACAGACAGACAGACAGACAGACAGACTGATTGATTGATTGATTGATTGATTGATTGATTGATTGATTGATTGATTGATTGATTGATTGATTGATTGATTGATCTAAGGAGATGACCACATTTGCAAAAAAAATGCAAGAAATACCACAGATTCATGGCAGGTTGATATGCATTTTCTCCCACTGATCACGATTCAGGAGAAAAACAAATCAGCCTGGAGTTCTCTCCTCCTCCTTTTAGTTTTTCTCCTCCCTGGAGCACCTGTTTATTTTGTGCATTTATTTATTTTACTGCTTAATGAAATTTAATGATGTTGTCCGCATTGGCAAAAAGGTTTGAGCTTAAGGTGAAGAAATGGGGGTTAGAGATGGGCACAGAACGAACATTTTTTCATTTCCGTTACCGTTTGTCGTTTCCGTTACGTAATGAAATTGTGATGGAAATGCAACGAAACGAACAGAACCACAAAAATTGTGGTTGTTACGTTTCGTTTCCGTTAATGGCGATGCACAATGAAATGAGCTGTTTCAAATGTTAAAAAACGCCGTGGACATACGTAAAAACGCAGCAATAATTATTTATATTGTCTGATAATACCTACCAGGGGGGTTGGGGTCCTTAAAACGTTTGTCTTTGTCTTCTCCCATCGTGATGTATTTTTCTTTTCCCTTTAAAATGGATGTTGCACCAGCCACAAAATGGAGGCAAGCCATGTGATGTGGGATCATGTTCAACCAATAGCATGCCCAGGTTGCAGACTGGGCGGGCAGGTCTGGCAGCCACAGAGGGCATAAAAAGCTCTGGCAGCCCCCACCCTCCTTGCAGTCTCTGGTGGGAGTTAGGGTGGGATTGCTGTCTCTGCGACTCTAGCTTCAGTCCTGCAGCCTCCCTGTGTGTGTGCGTGCTGCGTACCTCTCAGTGAGTACTCTCCCTTGCCCCGCATTGCAGTCACTCTGTGACTGCCTTGCACCCTGGGAAATGCCCGCTGCTGCCTTTGCAGCCTCCCTGCATACCTAGTCTATACTATGTCTCTGCCAGCATCCATTTTTTTTAGTGTTTTCCCTCTGGTCTGGGGCGTTGGGGTCTGCCTGCGCACAGAAGTGCTTTAAAAATCGCGCAAAAAGCGGGTAGAAACGACAAACGAAAAAACGAAAAACGGTAACAAAATTTTTCCAAAAATTCATGACAAACGGAAACGAACCGAAACAGACCTCTCAACGACAAACGAAAAACCAAAACATCATTTTTTTGTTTCGTGCCCATCTCTAATGGGGGTAATTGAGAAAAGTGAAAGGTGTTATTGGGGTAATTCCTTTGAACCACACCACCTCAGTATAACTGTAATGGTGTTTTTTTTCAATCGCCTTGTGCATCCACTAACAGAAAAGACCCAGAACCCTTGTTCAGCTTCATGGAGAGGGAACTTGAGTAAATTTTCATTTCTCTTGCCTTAGCTTAGTTTATCAAACTTGACTGAATAATTGTCACCATACTGGTAGAACTGAATGTGTGTGATTGTGAAAAAAAATATTGTTGTAGAGACTTTCAGTGGATCAGTCTCGAAATGCAAGTACCGTGTTGCCCTTCCCCCAGGTCGTAGCTTTCTTCCATTTACTTCAATATAGAAGATTTTTATTTTTATTTTTAAAACAGAGATCTGGAAATACATACTGCAGAACATTTAATGGACCTGGGAACTGAGCAGTACAGAATGTCTCTTCAAAGGGTTGATTTGTATCTGTCTGGTATAAAGTGTATTAAGGAGGCTTCAACACATCCCTCATTTCTGGAAAAATATTCTTCATGTTTTGTCTATTTAAAAAGTAGGACAGTGGCTGCATCAAAGTATTGCCTGAAGCATAAGTACCAATTATCTCTTTCCTTTTCTGTCTGCTTCCTAAAAATTCATTGGGCCACAGCATCATTTAAAATCCAAACAACAATTACTTCACAAGGGGGGGGGAGTGAAGGAACAGTGATTTTCAAACTGCTTGGATGAAAGGTAAATCACCAACTGTTCACACACTACAGATAAAGTCTTCAGCAAGCAGCCAAAATCTTAGATTTCCTCTGAGGAATACCAACAGTATCATGAAAAACTATTCCAGCCAGATCAAAGCACCTGTTTCACTCTATCTGTGCAGAAAGATTGCATAGGCTCACTTTTATCTCACTGGGAGAACATTCATTCTCCAAAAAAAAAGGAATGCAAGGCAGAGCACAATAAGCCTTTGAAGTGTATTTGCAATTTTGAATAGAGGCTGTGATTGTAAGACCAAAAATAAGTCTCAATTCCTCATGTTTAGAAAGCAGGATTCTCTCCCTTTTGTGCATCAATCACCTGACTTTGGCAGGTGATAAAATATGTCTATCCGGATTTCTTAATTCGCCACAGTTTGCTGCAGGAGGTTCTGCTGCTGGCATTTTTGTTGTTGTTCAGTCATTCAGTCATGTCCGATTCTTCGTGACCCCATAGACCAGAGCTCGCCAGGCCTTCCTGTCTTCCACTGCCTCCCGGAGTTTGGTCAAATCCATATTGGTTGCATCGATGACACTGTCCAACCATCTCATTCTCTGCCATCCTCTTTTCCTTTTGCCTTCAATCTTTCCCAACATCAGGGACTTTTCCAAGGACTCCTCTCTCATCATTTATTTATTTATTTATTTATTTATTTATTTATTTATTTATTTATTTATTTATTCTTTGTTTGTTTTATTTCATGAGGTGGCCAAAGTACTGGAGCCTCAGCTTCAAAATCTGTCCTTCCAGTGAACATTTGGGGTTGATTTTTTCCAGGGGACTCTCAAGACTCTCCTCCAGCACCACAGCTCAAAAGCATCGATTCTGCGGCGATCAGCCTTCTTTATTATAGTCCAGCTCTCACTTCCATACATCACTGCTGGAAAAACCATAGCTTTGACTATCCTGGCCTTAGTTGGCAAAGTGATGTCTCTGCTCTTTAGGATGCTGGCATTAAGCTAGTGGAATTATGCAATGGGATTCAGGTCACTCTTGGCAAAAGAGAAGGGTCTGTATTAGTCTTTCGGCTAGCTGTTTTCTCTTCTGCGGATTGGGGTGCACTACGTATTCCAGACATAATGAAATTGGATTCCTCTTCACTCCGCAGTGTCTCCCTGGTGAGCAGCTTGTGCTCTTGTTAGCAAAAATGGCTGAAGGCAATGACCAGGTTATGCTAAGGAGCTTTACCCTCTCTTTACTACAGCTGTATTCTTGCTTCTGGCTTTTAAAATGGCAACAATTCTACATTGTACGAGGCAAGTTGAGAATCAGGATTTGAGGCAGGAGTAGAAACAGTGCACCCTGTAACTATGGGTAGCTGCCTAAGGCTATTTTGGTGGTTCCCGGAGTAAAAAGGTCCAGCAAAATAGATTCACCACTATGGAAGGGCCTTATCTCTTGAAAGCATAGTAAATATCACTTTAGAGTCTCAGTTGTTGGGGGTACTATGGTTCTTAGAGGTCCCTGAGACAGGAAAAATGGTTTCCAGATACCACCGCTTGTCCATATCAGACAAGGAGGCCAGATGATGCATTTCCCTGCACAGCTCCTGATTGGCCAGCACCAGGGAGCAGGAACGATGATGTTGGCGGTTTCTTCCTTGTTGGAGTTTAGCCCCACGCGGGTGCAGAGCAAAGTAAGGGATTGGTTGATTGCATTTTGGAGGCTTCCAAACACCACCTGGGCTCACATGTGTCATTTCGTAACTGGTAGCTTCTGAAACAGATAGCCCATCCCTAGCATAGTCATTTCCCCTTACACTTGAAGGGAGGGGAGTGCATCTTATAGAGTGAAAATATGGTATTTGTTCAGAGTTTGGGCTCCACAGGAGGATTTAGAAGTCCATCTGAATTTTGCATTGCAATGTTTAAGGGTTATGGTGAAGACTGAATTCACTCATTACCTGGAGGCCTATTATTAAATCAAGCTGTGTATTGTCTTGAAAACAACCTAAGCCCTTGTTACTGAAAATCATTGACTGTAGCAGTCCACAAACCAGGAAGAAGGTAAACGGAAAATGAAATGACATATAACTTTCCCTTATTCCCCATTTTGAAAACACACAAGGAAGTAATGAATAAAATGCTTACAGTAATAAGTCCCCGAAGAGTATAAAAATAGCAAGAGTGAAAGAGAACATCCTTTGAAAAGAAGATATACTAAATAAACAAGGTGATTAAAAGCTCCACCTTTCCATTTCTGGAAGGAAAATACAGAGTGACTCAAAAGGTATCTGTCTATTCAAGAGTCTTGTCAAGGGTATCAGACATCAGGTGCATATTCAGCACATTTTAGAGTCCTACATGAGGCATTCTGTGGTCCAGTTTCAACCACCGCATAAGAACAGATGTGAGCTGGCTCTGTCTCCGCTATCATCACATGTCAAAGCAGGGCCTTCTCAGCGGTTGCCCCCCAACTTTGGAATGCCCTCCCTACAGAGATCCGCCTGGCACCAACACTTTTGGCTTTTCGACGCCAGGCAAAGACCTTCCTGTTTGGCCAGCATTTTAAATAGATTACTCGGTTGGACACATGTGCAGCAGGGTTGTATAATTTATAATTGGTACTGTATGTTGTTGTAATTGTATTGTATTTTATAGTTTTAATAATTTTACTGTTTTATAGTTTTTAATACTTGTTGTATGCCGCCCAGAGACTTCTTGGTAGTGGGGCAGCTAAAAAAATCTTGTCAATAAATAAATTAAAGAAGAACTGCCTGAAGACACAAACCTCAGGGAACCCTTCACACTCTGAGAAGAGCCTCTGTTCATACAGGAGGGCCCCCTATTTATCACTATCCATATATAGAAAATAAAATGGATAAAGCAGAGGTCATGAGCTCCATTTCTTGCACACTGATTTAACCTGGATCACAAGGCACCAGAAGGGAATATATTTCCAGGAGCGAATGTGGCACATGTGCTGCTCCCTGACACAGGAGCCCTAATTAATCTGCATGCTGGGGGGGGTCTGTAGCAGTGATATGGTCTATATTGAGCATTGGTGCACAATTTCCATGAACTTGGGCAGGGAGGGGTCCGCTTGTCCAGGTATTCAGCTGCAAAGGAAATGTTTGGAAGGCAGGCCTCCTTGGAGGCCCCTGAACTAGCTGCTTACAGGTTCAGGAGAGGATATAGTTCTATCATTAAAACTGCACTAAGATGTAACTGCCATCCAATTGCTATTTGGGTGGAAACATGTCATCTCTTTCATCTCAGATGGCACAATGTATCGGGCTACTCCTGGTTCACCCACCCCCATTCCCCCAAAACAGGAACATGGGCAATGTGGGAGAAAACGAACTGATCTGCTAAAGCCCATTAAGACTTATATGAGTTGATGTGGAAATTGGGAAAAAGGAATCTCAAACCTCAAAACCTCTGGAAAGATCTGAAAAGCACAGTGAGGCTCCTATCATAGGTGCCATTGTGTTCAGTGGATAGTCCTCCATTTGTTGTCCGGTCCAGAACCAGTCTAAAGGCAAAGAAGCAACTCGCTTTTACACAACCCCTAAAATCCGAGGCAAAGGGCTCCCAAATGCAGAGCTTAAAATTGTTTTCCCACCAGCTCCAGACTTTAAACAAAATAAAGTACGACCACGCCCACCTAAGCGCGTCCCAGCACATTTTCCAAGTACCTGGTCTCCGAAGGTGAAAAATTACTGATGTGGATGTAAAGCAGTGAGTGCCAGGCTCTCCTCACCTTGTGTTTGTTGTTGTTTTTTTGCCCCCGCCCCTTTAAGAGACTGAAAGAGACTGGAACGGTTCCTGGAGCAGCTTGACGGCAGAGCGGAGGTGAGCCTGCATTCTTTTCTCCCTTTTTTTCTCCCTCCCCTCACGCAGACAGGAGCAAGGAAGTGCGGAGGGGTAGGAACACAGGAAGAGCGACAAACCCCCAAGATCTCTGGTCCAAATTTAAGTTGCCAGCAGATCTTAGGGATCATGTAAAAGCGCCCTCAGATACTAATGAAGAATGTTCATTCCCTGATATTAACTTATTTCCCCTCCTACTACCAGATTTCTTCAGAGAGGTGAGCTGGACAAGAAGACTTGCAAATTGAGTCCTTATTCCCTTTACAGTCTCAAGCCACAAAATAATGCAAACTAAATACAGGATATTTAGGGAGAAAAAGCATGTGGATCATCCAATCAGCCCCATTACACATAAGAAAGAAAATCAAGGGCCATGAAATTTCCTGTCAGCACTTGGTCTCTACGAAATGAATTGAGCAAGCACAGAAATAAACAAATATGCTGTGTTTGTATTTAAATAAGAATTATTTCTGAAATTACATCTATAGATATCACATGCAATTGCTATGCAAGCCTAGGTCCTCTTTTATCTCGTCCCACCCCAATGAATTTCCCATTTTAGGGTGATGTGACAGTGTCCTTCACATCTAGCAAGTGCATTTCATCCTCCCTCCCCCCCCCCTTGCCATATATTTCACAGACCTTCTGGATCCCTTCTAATGATAAAGAAAGGGACAGGGTTTTCTTGGAAAGAGAACCAGTAAGCTACCAAATAATTAATTACCTTGAGCAACCAGATAAAAATGTTGTGCCAGAAACCTACATATATGATCACACATCACCAGTAAAAAGATGCAATCATAAAGGATTATAAAAACTTCTCCATGCATCTCTAGATGAGAGCAGGTGCTGGCGGAAACATAAATAGAACCAGTTTTCTTTCAGTATCTCTGGTTGATAACAAGAGACAAATTAAGGTCAAACTGAACAATCTGTTCAATCTGTTTTGAACACATTTAGAGGTGTTTCCACAAGTGGCAAAACATGACTGCCTTTCATAGTTTGTTGATGTTTTCAACTTTATGTTGCACCTCTCATTTGCTCTGTTGTTGTTTTTTACTTGAAGGAAGAAAGGAAATTAATTCACAAGTCTGACTGCTGATGCACCTACCTCCAAGGAAACCACATTGTTGAAATGAAGACAAGCAAATAGCATGGAATAAACTTCCCTCTTCAGTTTGACTGTCAGAGGTTTGTAGATTTTGGGTTTACTGTTGCTGTTTTTTTAATTTGTAAGTCTTCTCTACTAACATTTCCAGACACAAATATTGGCTTACGCTTGAGCTATAGAGTTACAATGATACATTGTACAACTGCTTTAGGTGAATTGCTTGCTCACCTGCTAACTCTCTCTCTCTCTCTCTCTCTCTCTCTCTCACACACACACACACACACACACACACACACACACACACACACATGAGAGAGAGAGAGAGAGAGAGAGAGAGAGAGAGAGAGAGAGAGAGAGAGAGAGAGAGAGAGAGAGAAACGTTCATGTTTTGTGATCCACAATTGGCTAAGGGGGAAAAGTCCTTAGAGCAGACTGTGGTCCTGAATGTGGAAGAAGATAAAAGGAAACTACAGAAGCTTCAACACATGTAGATGAGAAGGGGCAAATGAAACTCAACAGTGTCTGAGAGAACCTCAAGCCTACATCCTCAACAGCATTATTCTGAGGAAACACTATGAATATACATATGTCTGCTGACTGAAATCATCATGCTCTTTCAAATAGGTTGCAATTATGTGGGCAAGTAGGGACAACTTCAAGTAGTCATTAATGTTCCAGAACTAGTTGTGACTTATAGGAATGTAGAAAAAATTCTTTTCCTATGAGTTGGAAAGCCATAGGTCATCAGCAAAATGTGACCAAAGTAAGGACTCAAATGGATTCTTAGCCATATAATTCTGCACAACTCATACCCCAAGTTGTCAAGAATGGCCAGGCTGGAATTTTGATCCTATTTTGGATCTTCTGTAATAACAAGAAACCATGAGATTTCAAGAAGACTTTGGAGAAAATTTTAACTTGCTGGAAAATAATCCATGAAATCTTTACATTATATCATGTATAAGAGTCATCTGAGCGAAGCTTAGCTAGAACCATCATATCTAAACATTTCCAACTCTCTGTCCCCATGACCTCCACAAGAATACAAAAAGTCTACCATCAAGTAACCCAGAACTGCAAGAAGGGAGGTTTCATCTGACCTTTGTTTGCTCAAAATTTTTAATGCTTCCGAGAGACATAAAGATGGGGGCAATGTCTGTGTTGATTCTGCGGACTATTTCAATCCAGATCGTTTGTAATAATCAGAATAAAGATCATGTTTTAAAAATATTTATTCTCCCCTTCCTTAGCCTTAATTCTACCACTGGGACTATGGTTATGGTTACCATGAATCAGCAGACCTCAGAACTGAGTCAATGCCAGGTCACTTTACAGGGTCTTGAACCTTTGAACCATGTTCCTGAATTGCTTATATGTTAGCAGTACTTTCCCATTTGTTTGCATTGTGCAGGTTGCAGCACGCGTGCGCACACACACACACACACACACACACACACACACACACACACACACACACACACACACACACACACACACACACACACACACACAGGTTCCTAAGTTGAAGGGTATGAAAGGTGAAGGTGACTCTCATGATTCATTGCCTGCTTTTGAATAAACTTTCCTGTGTCAGGGAAATCCCACAATAAGCCATCACTGTTGTTTCCTCTTTAACAAACTTCTGTAGGCACTTAGCTGGAAAGGAAAAAAAGAACTCTGTTATGTGTGCACATTTATCATGCTTTATGTGTCAGAAATATTCTCTCCCCCACTGTAAACGGGAAAAGCACCTATTCTTTGTGTGTTCCACGTTGAACAGGAGGGAGTTGTGAAATAAGTTGCACAAGGATAAGAGTGAAATTAGGGAATTCCCCGGCAAGTTCCATTTATGAAACACTCTGTCAACACAGCTGATTAACAGGGCAATCCTCTGTGAGCAGCTCTTCGGGGTCAGTTGAGTACAAGTGAGTAAACAGAAGTTAAGTGTGCTTCATGTTGTTGAAGGCTGTCAAGCTAAGTGACAGGATTCCATAGCTGTTCTACACAAACTGGTGATCCTAACTGGTGTTGGACGATCACATAATAAGTTCAGAAAATTGAAATAACAGCAGAGCAGGAGAGGGAGGCATTATTCATGGCTTAATTAGTGAATTAACCATGTTCACATATCTCTTGTTGAAGGAGACTATAGACTGGGAACCAGAGAGGATTATCTCCTCATACTCTGCAGCTCCCTTCATGCATGAAGCTGATGTGCCACATGTTCACTGCAGAGTGGGGTCCGATATGCATGTGGTGCCCCCCAGTTCCCCTGATGAGCTCATCCCATGGGTCTAGTGCTGCCATGGGCCCAGTGACCCTTACATGTACACACCTGATCTGCTTGTAGCATAAAAAACAACAACAGAATACTGTGGCACTTGAAGACTAAACATTTATTGTGGCATGACTGTTAATATGGTTGTGAAGTGAAAGCTGCTTATTCTTCAAAGATATACTTTTAGAAAGGATAAGTGCTTTGCACATGTTCAGAGGTCCTCTGTATGTAGCATTGGGATTTTCAAAAACCAATGATGCACTTCCTAATTGTTGCAATGACAGAGAGAAAAGCATGCAGGCACAACACATTAAGATGTATGGACCTGTCAGCAGGTACTCAATATGTGTTCATGTGTTCCCTTTTGCCATTAGCATGGACAAAAAAAATATCCAAAGACAATGTCTCAGCTTGTCTGAACGCATCCTCTAATGAGCCTTCACAGATTAACTACCACAGCAATTGCAACATGTCACTCAATGTCAATTTAGTGATTGTCAATGCTTTTCCAAGCTGGCAGTTCACACAACTGGGCTTTTAAAAAAAATCAGGTGATGCTGAGATAGCTCATGAAAGACATAGGTATATGAATCAGCTTCCCCCCCCTCCCCACTCTGATTCCCCTCACAAGGTGATGACTCAGTCGTTCTCATCATACCTCATCTCCTGAAGGAAAAGATGACTGGAGAAAGGGGGAGGCTCACAGGCCAGATTAAGCCAGAGATTCCCCACTGCTTTCTTAAACATTGGTGCCAACAAATCATAGAATCATAGAATAGTGAAGTTGGAAAGGACCTACAAGGCCATCAAATCCAAACCCCCCTCACTCGATGTAGAAATACAAATCAAAGTATCTCTGCCAGGCGGTTGTCCAAATTTCTCTTAAATGCCTCCAGTGTCGGAGAACTCACCACCTCTTGAGGTAATTGGTTCCATTGTCATACTGCTCAATATATCACTCTTTTAAAATGCAGTTGGATAATCAACAAAGCTAAACCGTTCCCCAGGGCTTCACTGCTGGGATCTTACAGCTGTTGTGAGTTTTTTCAGGCTGTTTGGCCATGTTCTGGAAGTTTTTCTTCCTGACATTATGCCAAACTCTGTGGGTGGCATCGTCAGAGGGCAAGGAGCTCTGGGAAATAGTTAGACCAAATTAGACCATCTCCCATCTGCCTCAGTGTTGTCTGAGCAGACTGGCTGCAACCCCTCAGGGATTCAGACAGGAATCTTATCTAACTTTTCCAGAAACATCCACAATCAATTCTGAAACCTACAGCAGGCAAAGCATTTGCTTTACCACTTAGCCATGGTCTCTTCCCCCATGTCCATGAAGATTCACAGTAATCCAGGTGAGGTTGTCTGAAAGTTGAGTCATGGCAACTGGACTTTTCTTGTGTGATCGACACGTTTCACTGTTCATCCAAGCAGCTTCATCAGTCTGACTGACGAAGCTGCTTGGATTTATTTATTTCATTTTTAAGAGTATTTTTACCCTGCATTTCTCCTTGGAAAAGGACCCAAGGTGGCTTATAGTAATGAGGGATAAGATACAGTCCAATACAATTAAGACATGTTGAAGTATTGAGAAGAAGGAATTGAGGGACATCTTACAGCATTAACAGACAACATTACATTAAAGATACAAGGTTATAAGTAGTTATAAGCACAAGGTCTACAGTATGTGTACCTATAGATTTATATAAAAGACACATAATGGTAGTCCATCATTCAGGGAAAGCTTGCCTGAAGAGGAAGGTATTTGCCTGTTTCCAGAAGTACAACAGAGATGAGGCAGTCCTGGCCTCTTGTGGGAGGGAGTTCCAGAGTCTGTGCGCAGCAGTCGAGAAGGCTCTTTCATGGGCTCCCACAAGACATACCTGTGATGGTGGTGGGATGGAGAGGAGGGCCTCTCCTGATGACCTTAACACCTGAGTCGGTTCATACTGTGAGATTTGATCTTTGAGGTACCTAGGACCCTGGTTGTACAGTGCTTTGTAGGTTAAGGTCAGCACCTTGAATTGTGCCCAATAGCTGGTTGGCAGCCAGTTGAGATGTAGGGGTGTAATGTGATCTCTGTATCCCACCCCAGTCAGAAGTCTGCCTCCTGCGTTTTGGACCCGTTCAAATTTCCTGAGACTTTTCGTTGGTAGCCCCACATAGAGCGCATTACAGTAGTCTAGCCAGGACGTCACTAGGGCATGTGTCTCTGTGGCCAAAGCTGGTTTCTCAAGAAAGGGGCATAACTTGCATACTAGCCTTAATTGTGCAAGTTCTCTCCTGGCCACAGCCGTGACCTGTGCATCCAAGCTCAAGGATGAGTCCAAGAGCACCCCCAAGCTGCGTATGTTTCAGTCTCACAAGAAAAGAAGTCCAGTTGCCATGACTCAACTATCAGAAAATATCTTTCCCCATGTGTAACAACCGGCACATGTTGAGTGCTAGTCCTTAAGGAGAACCAACAAAGTGCTGGAGTTTTTTCTTTCTTTCAGAACCTAGAGGAAAGAACAGGCTTCGTTACTGGGAAAGAATAACTAGCTGGCAGAGCTGTAAGTAGCAAATTGGTACCAGTGTCCAATGGCAGTACCTGAGGCACAGGCAAGAACCTTAATCTAAGAAAAAGGAAGATAAAAAATATGGTATCGTTCCAGAGAGGGAAAGGGGAAGGGGACTAAATAGAGCCAGGATGTGTTTCCACTTTTTCTCCCAACACTCCCTAGTTGATTCACCTCAAGACTATGGCACCCTCTAAATGACGGTATGTCAAGGAGCAAAGCCACAATTGTTATACTCAAGTTATTCCCCAATTGGCTGGAATCCTGAAAGGGGGCATTCCAGTAACAAGGAAAGATAGGTGGCAATACTTTGTTACAGGTACTATTTGCTACCTCCTGCTCACAAGCACATCTTAATACTGTACTGAGTGGAAACTTGACTTGTATATACAGTATCACTCTTATTGCACTGCGGGAGTGGAGACCTATTCTACTCCAGAACATATTCAAGTCTGCCCCCAAGTGGAGATACTTAAAGGCCAATACCATGCTTTCAAATCATTGACATAAAATGACCAATGTAGTAGAAGTTTCTTGGCAAGTATATTTTCAGAACTTCCCCCAAAATACAGAAAGGACAGTCACCAAAAATAAGAAGGATTTAGGAATCTCTGTGTGTTTAATCACAACTGAAATTAGTTTACTATCCAGCCATTATTAAAACAGTTATTAAGATATCCATCCAGATGAAACACCTTGACAATTATATAATGAATATTTGATATTAATCCTGATAGTAAAGAGGGGTATTTTAAAAAATTGTGCTCTTAGACACAATTCAAATAATGTTCATCAAATAATTAGCATCTACCTTTTGTATAGCATCAGTATAAGAAAGATTTGCACTCTTTCCTAACATAACCTGGATTTAAGTCTTCTCTGATTTTTTGTTTTAAATATTTCTCTGAACAGTCCTATATTTTCTTACAATTTAAGACACGACTTAGGAACAAATAGCATTTGTAGAAGGTTATTCATAAGCAAACCACGTGCATCTTGGGTTTTTTTTTTAAGTATTTCATGCAAGACAGAATAGATCAAATTATGACATACCTGTGTACATGTGACTCCACATTCTTCAATCCGGGGAATAAAATGATAACCATAAGTTCCCCAAAACATAACAAAAATCTGCATCTTAAACATCATCTTTAGTTTTTAAAAATCTGATCCTTTGAAAAATAAATTGCTGTTCCTTTCAATTTTTTTACTATATTGTCCTTATGATTTAAAAATGAAACACTTGTAGGTTTACTTTGTAGTAACAGCTTTTTCTACCTGACAAGTCATCTCTGGGTGTCCAAACATTTAAATGCTATGAATGGTTCCACCCCCAGGACCTCTGAAATCAGCTCCACCTCTGCTAGTTAGAAATCAAGAATCATTTTGAATGTTTTGCCTGCTTGCAGATGAGTCACAACTCACAAATAGAAGTTTGTTACTGGAAGTGTAACACTGAATCTTCTCTCTTTTCTGGATTTAATTTCTTCAAAAGGGTTTAGTCAGAGCACTTTTGATTGTCAGTTGATTGTGGAGTCACTCTGTAAATATTTTCTTCCTGATGAATTTTAAAATCATTATCCTCAGTTGACCATTATGCAAGCAGAGATGTGGATAGGCAAGTCTGCTTATTATACCACAACAAAAAAATAAACATCCATCTACCTTGCTGGGTAAGGGAGTGGGGGCAGTGCATGGGCCATGTCTCTTTGTTTGAAGAATGGGGGTGCGAAACCAAGTACGTAAGAAGCAGCTTTTATTACTGCCATTCCTGCCTCTTACAAGACTTCTGCCCTGGCTGCAACACCATCTACAGCAGCCATGGATTTTAAGAACATCTAAAAGTTACATCCTGTTAAAGCACATTTTTACCATGTCTGAACTTCTGGGACCAGCTTTGAAGAAGAGTTATTTAAACTCGAAAGCTTGCAATGTTCCTTGTTCCTTATTTTTAATACTGGCCCATAAAGGTATTGCCTGTAACCTTTTCTCCAAGGAACTGAATCCCTGGAGTTGAGTTCCTTGGAGACAAGTATATTGACCACAATCCCTGTGTATTAACCTTAATCCTCTGGGGGGTAAATTAGGCTAAACTCACCCAATCACCATTTTGGGGGATTGGGGATTTTGAGCCTGGGGCTCTCTGGTCTGAAGGTGGAGGGCCAAAGGTTTCTAAAAATAGAACTATGTGCTTCTTTCTATGTGTGCACCTCCTATTTTACAGACATTACTAATAATGGGTGTCAGGCTCTGTCTGTTACTGGGAGGCCCTTGGTATGCAATCTTCCTGCACCCATTCATAGAAACAGCCAGTCTCCTTTCTCCATTATGTTTCAGCCCATATGCAAGGACTGGAGCTACAAACTGAGGAAGAGAAAGTGACATTGTTAGGCATAAAGACCTGCAATGATCCAACATTATTATAAACCCATGGCTAGTTTTTGTTGGTTGACTGGTTCTTTGCATTCTTGAATATTTTTATTTTTATTTATTTTTATTTATTTTTATTCATTTTTATTTTTTTGCTGCTGCCTGGCCTGTCTTCTGGACTCTCAGAGAACACCAACTGTTGTAAGGGAGAAATCTCCCCATATTCTAGTGGTTTTGAGGTAGAGGGGTCGGTTTTTATTTTTCCCTTATTTGTTTGCATGCTTCTCTTATGTGGATGGGAGGGAATGGGACAGTGTTACCAAAACGCTATTTCCTTCTTGTATGTGTATTGGGGTACCTTCTCAATTTGATTGATATTTTAAATGTTAGTTGGTTTAGTCTGTACAATACAATTGCACAAAAAGACTTGCAGTGTTTACAGGTTTTCGTGAGCTGGAAACCATCTCCACAAATTAAGCAAGGTGTCTTCTTGCTTTTGTCCTGCAGACCTTTAAGCAAAACAGAGAGCAGCTGTTAATTCCCCTCAACACAACATTACTGAACCCCCAAAGAGTCATTAAGTTGTTCAACATTATCTCCTTTGCCTTAAAGGCTCATCCGTGCAACCCCACCTGGGTCAACTTGTTTACCAATCTGCTCACTGAGGTAACTCTTAATGCAATGGCCAAGAGGCCTGGCTGTGGGAGGTGCCCACTTTTATATGGGCCCTCCCCACGCTGTTCCCAGCCTCGCGAGGCTTGGAGGTCACAAGTCTCATGATCCCTCCAGCTGGGGGGGGGAGAAGCCCCACCGTGCATTCGCGTGATGGAATGGCCCTTTGGAGAAGGGGAAGGAAGACTGCAAAAGCTTATGCCACAAGGGGTGCTGCCAAACTCTTTGTTGCTTGTGCTATGTTGGGCTAACATACCTAATCCCCTAGAAATAATGTACTGTACACCAGCCATCTTACTGGGTAGTTGCACATGCAGAAGGCCAGTCACTTCAGAGGTTGCTGCAGCTAGTTACAGGTAAATAGTAAGATCCAGCTCACATGCTGGTTGACAGCTGGATCACGGGCCCAGCCTGTGTCTGGAACGCACCCGACACCTTGACTATGAGCCTTAGCAGGTTCCATGAGCAGAATTTAACCACCGTTCTTGACTGTGATTCTACCAGGGCTGAATATTGCATCAGTTGTCCTAAGTAGAGATGGGCACGACTTGAAAAAAAAAATTTTCGAGTTGTCGTTAGTCGGGCCGGTTCCGTTTCGGCTCGTTTCCGTTTTTCGTGAAAATTTGCAAAAAATTAGTCGGGTTTTTTTTTGTTTTTTCGTTGTCGTTAGTACTGGTTTGGGGGGGGGGGGTAGCGGGCTCCTGGAGGGAGCTGCAGGAGTCAGCCAGAGCCCAAGTGACGGACTGCAGAATCTTTGCACCCGCTGTGTCTCACGTACTTGCATGTAGTGCAATGCAAGTAGATCTGGCTTAGGGTTAAGACGGCTTAGCGCAACCGCTAGGGTTAGGCTAGTTACGGGTGAGGTTAGAGTATTGGGGTGCATCTGGGTGCCTCTCTGACCCACTTAGAAGGACAGTGTACTGGCGTATGGGTTAGGCTTAGGGTTCGGGTTTGGGCTACGATTAGTGGGCTGTTTATGCCCAATTGGCACATCCCAGAAGTCTCTGTGGTCAACCTGGCCAAGTGGCCATGCGATTGGTGGAAAATTTGCATGGTCTACTCCCATGGGAGAGCCCATCATTGCGAATGCGCAGGTGTAAAAAAATAAAATAAAATAAAATAAAATAAAATCAACGGAGACTTTTTTTGCAAGAAAAACCCACTGTTGCTACTGTAAAAATTCAAGCATTTAAAATAGCTAATTTCCGCATGTTTCTGTGGTGCTTTGGTGGGGTTTTGGGCAACAATTTCAAAAAAAATATTGCGGTCGCCATTTTGGATCCCCCCCCACCGCATGGCAAATGGATGCGCCCTCCCAGCCTGGTACAGTCAGCAAAACCTGGCCATGCGATTGGTGGAATGGCTCCAAAACTTTGCATGGTCCACTCCCATGGGCGAGCCCATCATTGCGAATGCGCAGGTGTAAAAAAATAAAATAAAATAAAATAAAATAAAATCAACGGAGACTTTTTTTGCAAGAAAAACCCACTGCTGCTACTGTAAAAATTCAAGCATTTAAAATAGCTAATTTTTGCATGTTTCTGTGGTGCTTTGGTGGGGTTTTGGGCAACGATTTCAAAAAAAATATTGCGGCCGCATTTTGGATCCCCCGCACTGCATGGCAAATGGATGCGCCCTCCCAGCCTGGTACCAGCAGCGCAGCAGTAGCAATAGCCAAGGAGAGGGGGGCGGGGAACCCCCCCCCAATAAAACACCCTTTGGCCTGTAGGTGCCCTCAGACAGTTTTCGCCTACTTTTAGGGCCGGGAATCGGGTTTTTTTTTTAACTTTTCTTTTTTTCTGTGCCGCTTGGCATTGCGCGATGCAAGTAACGAGCACGACAAATCAGACCAAATTGTTTGTTCGTCGGTTCGAGCTCGAAGTCTGGGGCAGTGATTCCCGTTACCGTTTCCGTAGAGTAACGGCTAGTCGTGCCCATCTCTAGTCCTAAGTAAACTTTTCTATATGAAGGGTGACCACATAAAATGCAGGACAGAGCCCCTGTATTTGTAAGTTGCAAGGCTGGAAAGGAAATTTCAGTACAAGTTGCATCTGATTTTCTCTCATGCGGTTATCACTAGTATGGGAAGCCTATTCTCTACTTCATACAGTCACTCGATTAAGGTGTTACTTACTTTTGCCAGCTTTCTAAGTGCACCTTAGTATCAGGAGTCGACCTAGCTAAAAAACAAAAGAAAAAAGATGAGTGAACAGATAGTTGTGTAACAGCAAAGACAGCTCCAGGGGCACCTCCTACACAGTGTCCTTCTCTACTGCCATTGAACTGAAAAGCCTTAGTATGTCCCTTATTTTTCTTAGTATCCTAAGTGTTTACACTGGAATGTAAATTAAGGAAATCTTAATTAGTTAATAGTTTTGGTTAATTATTTAATAAAAATAAGGAGAAAGTTGACACTGGTATACAAGTGGTGTGAGGGGAGGGGGAAGCTTACTGGTTGCATCCACTGGTGGCTTTGCAGCAGCTAAAGCAGGTTCGTTTGGATAATGCAGGTCACCTAAGTCTCATCCTTACCTAGTGCAGCTCTCGGGGCGATATCCCATACAATGCCAGTGTCTCCCAATCCTCACAAGCAGCTTCTCGAGAGGCAAGATGGCTGCATGGGATAGGCAAGAGGAGCAAACATGGAGTGCCCTGCCTTATACACGCAAAAGGGTTCTTTCACTGGTGCAAAGCCCCCAGAGGATGAAGTCTTCTTTGTAAAGATAATAATATCACATCTTTTAAAACATACCTGTTGGCTCAAGTGCACCAGGGGGCCAGGGCATGTCTACTACCGTGTTTCCCCCAAAATAAGACACTGTCTTATATTTATTTTTTCTCAAGAAGACACACTAGGGCTTGTTTTCAGGGAATGTCTTACTTTTATTAAGTATAATATGCTTGAATGTCAACCCTGCACACAACCATAGCCACGCCCATCACTAGGTTTTATTATCAGGGTAGGGCTTATATTTAACAAATGCATAGAAATCCTGCTAGGGCTTATTTTGGGAGGAGGTCTTATTTTCAGGGAAACAGGGTAGCTGTATTTTTTTCTAAATATTTTTCCTAAGCAAAAAAACATACTGCTCAATTAATCAACCATATATTTTTAATTATTAAAAAAATCTAGCTGATTAATCTGTTAAATATGACAGATCAGTGTTATCCATGTCTCCTCAGAAGGTGGTCCCACTCTTGAGGAGCAACTGGCCTGCCTGCCAAGAAAATACATAAAAATATACGAACTTTAAAATATATTGGATCCAAAATTAGTGATGCTTAAACCAGTTGCAATGAAATTGCCAGGGCAAGTTAGTCAGCACAGACTTGAGTCAAAATCAATTGATGATCATCTTATGTATGATCAGTCTGGAACCTACTGTGATGTTTCTGTCACGGTGGGGTTTTCCAACTTCCTTATGATGAGGGAAGGTCAATACAGTAAAACTAACCAGATGGTAGCTGTAAAGGCCAAGATGAAAGGCATAATCATTCATTTTAGAAAGTGGGAAAACCATCTGATACCTTGATGCTTCTTCAGCCCTGGCAGGACAAATGATGCAGGGCAATACACAGCAGACGACTCCCATACAGAATAATGCACTGTACAATTCTGAACCACAGATTGGATGTATCAATTCTGAATATTTTCCCGATCCTTGAAGTGCTATCTTTTTCTTTTCTTTTTTGCGGTGCACAGATATGCCCTCACTTCAGACTTCTTTTGCCTCACTGTGCTGCACTTGAAGATGAGGCCTGCATAGCTACTAGTCAAGGGATGATTTGGTACACAAAATCTGAGAGTGGGGTGAGGTGTATGTGGCCCGCCAGGTGGTTTACCACGAGAGCCTCGTGGCGCAGTGGTTAAATGCCTGTACTGCAGGTAAAACTGTGCTCACGACCTGGGTTCAATCCCCGGTAGCAGGCTCAAGGTTCACTCAGCCTTCCATCCTTCCGAGGTCGGTAAAATGAGTACCCAGCTCGCTGGGGGGGGGCAATGTGTAGCCTGCACACTGTAATCAAAATTGTAAACCGCCCAGAGACTACTTGTAGTGGTATGGGGCGGTATATAGGCAGAACACTTTGCTTTGCTTTTTACCCTGAAATTTACATATTTCTTTTCACCAGTTTTGCTAGTTAAAGTTTCTGTGAGTTGAAGTCCAAACCACCCAAAGGATCAGTTTCCCTTTGAAGTCTGAGGGAAGCAAAGCACTGGGAGAGAATCAGGATAAGCATCTTCCAATCCTTCCTCAATCAAGTGCAGTTTTTGTACTTTCAGGAGTCTTTCTAGATAATAAGTGAATTGCCTACAAAGAAGCTATTGTATTTAATAGTGTCAGGTTTAGCCAGAGCAGGACTGATATGAGGAAGTCTGTGATGGGAATTTGGACAGTTAAAAAAGATTACAAGTTGCAAGAGATGCTGGACTGGATCAGAACAAGATGGGGAGAGGAAGCATATTTGCTTTCTGTTGCTAGTTTTGAATTTCCACACGACCCATGTTCAGCTGTTTGCCCCAGAGAGAGAAAAAAACATATTGGTACTGATATATTCCCTGTATGTCACAGTCACACATCCCTGAGCAATTAGCAGGTTATCCAGGGGAGAAATTTAGGGAAGTTAATTAGTAAGACTTGTCCCAGCACAATTGCTCTCATTTGGTTTTGGGAAGGGTGGAAACCTTTAACCATTTTTTTAAAAGCACATGTGTCCAAGTATCATAAACAGTTCAGCTACTACACTCGTTTACTTGTCATTGTCTTCAGGTTTTCTCTTGAGACGTAAAACAGCCAAAAGAGAAAATCTCAGCACAGTAACTTTTTAAAATTAATATTATCTCAGAAAGTTAATGTGAGCATGATAGTATGACAGAACTAGTTAAGTTTTGCACATGTGTGCACCATAAATACCTTGAAGGATGAGAATTTCCACAGTCCCTTAGCCAGTATGGCCACGGACCCCACGGAGCGGAAAGTTCTACAGTTCACCATCCCTCAAAGTGAATTTTCTAAGCCGTGGCTGTTAATGATTGTGTTATGTATTTTGTCCTATATATTGTGGTAAATATAATTTTATATTATATAAACATAAAACATTTGTGTGTTACATGTTGTGAAGTTGAATCCAACTTTGAAGGACCCTAATGGGGTTTGTGAAATGGTTAAGAAGAGGTTTTACCAGTGCTACTCTCTTCCCCTCATCCCCACAAGTTTCCATTGCCAAGCAAGGATTCGAGTCCTGTTCTCTCTCTACTACACCACACCAGGTACTGTACTGAAAGAAATTAGATATTCTTTTTACCTATTTCTTTAGAGGGCTGAAGCAATGCCCAGTTTAATCCATTAGACTTTGGAAAGGTGGCGCCTGCTGGAGCTCCAGTCTGATGGCTTGGCTCTTTAACTGCCTTCATCTTTTTTCTCTCTGCTATGGCTGTTGCTCCATGGCCATCAACGATGCGAGGAAAGTCAATGGATTTGATGGGTTTTTTGTGGGCACTTTTTAGCTTAAGGCCTTTCTCTTGCAGTTTCTTGAGGGTCTTAGGCAAGGTGCAAGGTAGATTATTTCCATGTCTTACTTTGAGACTTTGCTTGTTATTGACAGGTGCCAGTGCATCTCCTTTATTTTCTTCACTGGTTGTCGGTTGCACTACATTCCCCAGTGGTTCTAGGAAGTTAAAATTACTCAAGGGAACCAGTTGCTTTTTCAGTCTCTTCACATTGATGCCCTCCACAAAAATGTCTGCTGGATTAAATGGCGGCAGATCCAACAGGGGCTACAGAGGGGTGGAAGAGGGAAAAGAAGGGTTCTTTTTAGCCCTTTCTCTTATCAGAACGGAGAACAGATAAAGGGTTAGGATTGTTCCCATAATTAAGTAGCAATAAGAAACCTCAAGAGCTTCCTGACTAGTGACCACCTGGACTCTTTTCTAGACATCTTGTCTTCTTAACTTAGTTCCAGAATAGCTTTAGAAAGCCTTTTCCTGGTGCTAGACTTCATGAGGTTTACACCAAGGACAGATGTGCTAGTAACAGGATGTAATGTTGTGCATCAAACTATGTGTTAATGGGAACATGTGCTCTCTTGTATGAGCTCCTTTTTCCTTCCAAACATGGGCTTTCCTCAGATTTGCACATTAAATACAAAGTGCAGTGAATGTAAAGTGACAAACAGATGTCTTTGGCTACTGGTAGAAACACTACTGTATTTCTAAAATGTGAGATGTCTCTCATCCAGTTCCATCCTATCTTAGAATGCTTTAGGGTTGGGCCTAGTGTGCTGACATGTGGCAACTGGCCCTGCGGTAGTGGAGATGTCTAAGACGGGAGGAGAACCGTCATGTAATAAAACAAGTTAAATAACTCTTACCTGCCTCCAGAGAAGTTCAAAAGTTCCAGTGTCACAGTTTCTATCAAGCTTTCGATCAATGACAACTTTGATTGTGTCTTCCTGAACCTGAGCACACAAGTCTGATGTAACCATCATAGAAGGATACATGGTGGGAGTGCTGTTGATCTCAATCAGCCAAGGCTTGAAGTCATTTCCAATAATAAAATCGTCTCCATAGAGTTCAAAACTGCTCTTCTGTGGCAAAACCTGGTCCTGGGCCATCTTCATGGTGTAAATTAAGATTTTTTTTCATGGATGGGTAGATCACATTCCGCCAAATATGACCAAGACCCCTCTTTTGCAAATAGTCTTGGAATTTGGTGCTGGTCCACATATTGTGGTGTGGCAACTGAGAATTGCGGTCCGGTGCATTCTTGTAATTTTTCTGGATAGAATTATTACAAAGATGAATGGAACTGCAGACAAGAATTATTACTGTGAAAGACAGCACAGAAAAGAGCAAGGCTAATCTTTTTGAAGTGATATCAACAAGGGTTGGGTTCATTTCCAACTCAACTTTCTTCCTTATGTAGCCTAAGTCCTGCCCCTGCAGCACTCCACAGCTAAAGTAAAACTCAACAAGCAGGCGTCCATCCTCTTTTTGAAAGCTCCCAACAAAATATAGTCTACCATGCCCCTTTCTTTGTTGGACAGTAATGGGAAGTTCTTCCTAACATTTAGTCAGAATCTCCTTTCCTGTCATTTAAATCCACCGACTTTGGTACCATGCTCTGGAGCAGCAGAAAGCAATCTTGCTCCAGCTCTTCAGCAATTAAAAGACAGCATTTATATCACCACTCGTTCTTCCCTTCTAAAGACTATACATCACTGATGGTGAACCTTTTAGAGACCGAGTGCCCAAACTGCAATTAAAAACCCACTAATACAGCAATTTAACCTGAATTCAGGTGGCTGTGAAGGAGCAATGTCAGGTGCTCACAGAAAGGGCTCCAAATGCCACCTTTGGCACCCGTGCCATAGGTTCACCAACACTGCTATACATGCCCAGATTCCTCAGTGATTTCTCACAGTGTCATCTTGGGTGCCCTCTACTGGACATGTCCCAGCTTCCTGCTATCCTCTTTAAATGGGGAAGCCCAGAACCAGACATAGCATCAACTATTTGCTGCTGGTTAATTGAGCAGAAGATCTCTCTCTCTCTCGATCTCTCTCTCTTATCATATTATTAATATAAATGTCGGTGCTTACAACATTTCAGAAGGGACCACTTTCTTAAGAGCCCTTCTCTCTTCTCTTCAGAGAAAAAGACCTCTTCTTAAGAGATGTGAACTTATGAATATTGATTTTTTTTTTAAAAAAAACCATGATGGTAAACTACACCTAACAAAATTCTGAGACAAAATAATAATAATATTCTCTGCTTTAACTAAGCCACACTGGGAAGGAAAGGGACTACAGATCCAGCAGATTGAAACAAAATGCCCCAGGAAGCACTGTATGGCTCAAGGACAGTGTAGTTGCAATTAAAATGGAGGAAGGGACTAAAATTTAAAAACAAGATGTTTGATGCATTGAGGGTTGTGGAAAGATGAGGAGACAGGGGGCCTATTGTTAGTAATTTAATGCTCTGCCCCAGACAGAAAATATCTTGGGTACACAAAATGTTTTAGGCCAGTGTTATTGGTCAAGAGGGATGGCTTGAAACTAATTGAATATATGTTTATTGATTAAATTATTGACTCATTCTTTGCTGAGTTTGTTCTAAATAAGGTCAAGCATAGATATCTTTATTTGGACTAGTCTCAGTTTGGTTCAGGACCAATGGTTTCGAATAATATGTTCTTTCTTCTGAAGTTTTGGTCAAATTTTACTTCTTATTCAATAACAAACAATTCTGTCTTCTTAACTAAATTACTACAACATGTACCGTGAAACTAGTGAGGGCATTTTTATATATTGACATTGTAGTGCATAATAGTTCAGTACCACCAGTATCATAAGAAACAAAACTGATGTTCACTCACCAATCATTTCAAATAAATAATTCATACAGGAAATATTATCCATATACTTTTCTTTTTTTCTTGATTACCTGAGCTATGATCTCACAATAAAAATGGTACTACTGTATTGTGCAACCTATGTAGGTTTTTTTTTAAGGACAAACACTGAATAGAAAATCTCAGATAGCTTTCCTTGTAGAACCATAGCGTTAGTGGGTTCCATTCTGTCACAAGAAACCACTGCCTGATATCAAACTTGGTATCATAAATCAGTAGAGGGACCTCGATATACTTTTGAACAACCCATTTATGGTCCTTTACAGGAAAGTGATCTGTGGGTTCAACAAATTTCAATATAAACTCGGTTCTTGCACACTATTTCTGGAAGAGGGGGGGAAAGGCAAGATCATAAAAGATTGCCTCCAAAGTTAGAGAAATAACATGTAGATTATTCTGAAAAATGATAAGTTTCACAAGGCCATAAAAATTATTCACAAGCAATATTTTAATGCTTGCTGTCCAGTTGCATTATCTAATACAGGGGTCCTCAAAGTTTTCAATCAGCGGGCCGGTCCACCACACCCCAGACACCACTGGGGGCCAGACCACATTCCAAAAATAAAAGGCCAACATGGAAAAAGGGGGGAGGGAGTGGGGGAACTTGCCGTAGCCCACCCACTTTGAATGCCCCACTAGCCAGCATGCTAGATCAGCATGCTGATCATCTGGGCGGTGGTTGGGGGAAGTGGGAGAAGTGACATAGCCCACTGCTTTGAACTGCCTCCGCAATAGAAGCAGCTGCTGAGGCTGGTTTGCTCGCAATGCAGGTGGTGGTAGTGGGGTTGCAATTGGTCCCGGGGGCCAGATTTGGGACCTTCAGGGGCCGCATCCGGCCCCAGGGTCTTAGGTTGAGGACCCCTGATCTAACAGTTCCCACTAGCTAAACTAAATTGGAAGTAAGACAGAAAGAGATCCCACTTAACATCCAAACCTAAATCCCAGCTTCTCTTGAAAACTTCCCTTACTGGCACTGGTTGCTTATAGCTGAGCCCTCTTCACTGCGTGATTGCATAAAAGACAAAGCAAGACCATCATAGCTTGTGTATATCTAGGCCACAACTTTACTGAATACAGCAGACAGTACTCTGGCTAAACAGTTGGGTCGAATCCAGTGCATCAAAGGATACGCATGTCCTTTGATATTGCCTTGTACTTTTTTGTTAATTTATGTTATCTTTCTTTCTGTTCGTTACAGGAACCCTGGGGTGTCCACCCCATCGGTCACCCATGTCCCCATTCCAATTGTATGTTCCCAAGGGGCATTGACCCTAACAGTGGACATGCCATCAATCATCATAAAAAGAGGGGGTACCCCTTTTAAAAAAACCCCACACCATTTACCCATTACCATCCGTTAGACTAGCAGACTAGCAGGTGTTTTCTGAACCTGGTGGTTCCCTCGTGCTGCTTTAAAAGCCTGGATCCATCCCAATCCCTGTAAAATCGCCAGTACCTTCCCAAGTTGTGATATGCATACATATAATTAACATACTACCTAATACTATGCCGCTATCTATAAGAAGAGAAAGAAAAATGGGAGGATGGGCCAGGGATGCTCCGTGCTCTGGAGGGGAAAAGAGGGGATCGCTTCCTCGTTTCACCTTTTTAAACCTTCGGGGACAGCCCCCTGACCTGACCTGGCATCTGCTTCCGAGTCCAGGTCCTCTCTCTCTACCCCTTTTCCTGATGCTGGACCCCCCCCCCAGTTCCACATGGAGGTCACCATATTTCCTTTGTCCCTGGGTCCACTCTGGCAACACTCTTCAGACCAGTAAGTTGGTTCCTCTCTTTTATGGAAGCAAACTTGAAACTGTGCCTTTAACCAAATGACAAAGCAGTAATTTGGATTTGGATTTAATTAACGTGGCCACTTATCTCCTGCTAGGGAAGACATGGGGACTGTTGTTCTACTTATGTGCTATCAAGTCATCACTGACATATAGTAACCCTGTGGATGAGTCATCTCCAAAATGTCCTGTCCTCAACAGCCTAGCTCAGCTGTTGTAAACTCAAGCCTCTGGATTTCTTTAGAGAGCCTGTTCATCTAATCCTCCGCTTTTTGTGCTGTTTTCAACTTTTCTCAGAATTGCTGTTTGATGAATTGTGCCAACTCATTATGTGCCAAAACCCTTGGTTTCGTCATTTTTGCCCCCAGAGATTGTTCCTAGAATGAATCAAACCTGACCTAACTTTTCAAAACACTGGAAACAGATAAACCATCTGTGCTGACAAATGAAGAGAGAGAAAACAGTCCTGTATGTAATGACAAGTGAAGATCTCTACTTGTAGCAGAGCAATGGATAAATCCAATATCTAGGAGGTGGGGATCAACAGCAGAAAACAGTAGGACCCCCATATCCACTGATTCATTAACCCCTGATTCAGTTATCCATGGCTGGTGGAGGAAAAAAATTAAATGAATAATTCAGCACTCACAAAGCAAGCAACTGTCAGCAACAGCAGCTGTAAAACAAGCTACTGTTGTAAAACAGCAGCTGTAAAACAAGCTACTGTTGCAAAACAGCAGCCATAAAGCAAGATATACTATCATAAAACAGCAGTTTGGGTTGGCATTCTCTCTTATTTATGTTTTTGTTATCCACAAGAAGGCCTGGAACTGATGCCCAGCGGATACTGGGGTCCTACTGTACTACCAAGCCAATGACTGTCTTCTGTTTGTCTTCAGTGCATATTTCAGAAATGGATGCCCTTCCCCACATTTACCACATGATACACCAATTTGAGGAGTAGTCCTACCTCTGCCACGGGGTTTTGCTCTAGGTTTAATAATCCAGATGTTATGGAGACCGTCAATCTCTTGCTGTGGGTCTGCCAGCATACTTTTATGTAAAATGTTTTGACACTGAGCAAAATAATGGTCGGCATTACAAATCACAGCACCTTCACTGCAGAAAAGAAAAATAGTTTTTATAATTTTTTATAATTATGCCTTGCAGTTACAATGAAGAAGATAAAAGACCCCTTTTGAGGATGTGGTAGGTTTGCCCCAGGCTGTCCTCTATATACATAGAGGACATGACACTTCAGCAGTGAAACCAGATGAAATGGAGAGAATAGAGATGGGCTTTCCATTTCAGAAGTGATCAGGTGTTTGGAACCGGAGAAATGCAATCAACCAATCCCTTAACTTGCATGGGCTTCCGTGAGCCTAAACTTCCATTAGAGGAAGTAGCCTCTAATGTCATCCTTACTTCTCCCTGGTGCTGGCCAATTAGGAGCTATACAGGGAAATGCATCATCATGCCCCTGATCTTCCTTTTTTCCATGTCAAACAGTACCACAAGAAAGCTGTGTATACCCAATAACAATATGTTAGTTTGGACATGGTTTAACTCTTCCACAGCTACACACTTCATGCACCCTGTTCCCTGCTTCCCCATATTTTTGCCATGATCAGCTCTGTCCCTACTCCTGGTTGTTCAGACCCCTTTCACAACTAATTAATTAAACTGTCCTTATATTTTAGTTCTTACCATTTAGTATTAAATGAATGGGGACAAAATAAACTTGCCATTCTAATTATGTTTTGCCAGCAAAAAAGAAACAAAGAAAGAAATTACTCTTTGAGGGAACTTTTATTGTAATAATCTAATTCAGATAATAATCTAATTGTGTGTGAATTAAGTTGTTCCTATTCAGATTCTTTTTTTGAGCTTTTCTGCCATTCACCCACACTGTCAGATGGACTGTCTAAAAACTTGTCACTTTATTGAGTCTTCGCAATATACCTTTACTCCCAGTTGAATCTTCTTTACCGGTGTTTTCTCTACACAACCATTTATATTTATCACTCAAAATATGTAAATTCACAACCCATTTGACAATGCAGGCTGCTGCTGTTTTTCTGAAGTCATCTGAAATAAATGGCACATAATTTTGGAATATGACAAATTAAACAACACATCTATTAAATGGGAAAGCACAGAGGAGTTTTGAAGGAATTTAACACCCACAGGAGTCCATTAAACATAATGGGCCAGAACCCAGTGGTATACATCTATTAGATCCAACTGATAGATGTACCTTGTGACTACGTGTTGAGGATGCTAGCTCAATAACCCCCCTCCCCCTCTTGAGCCCTTATACACCATGACCATTTCCTTAGAGGGGGTTGACACTTCATTGGAAGCAGTTTGTTGGCACCATACAGGGTTACAGGAAAAAGAGGAATGGTCCATCATTCACTAAAACAGGATATCAAAATGCATTTTAGTATCTCGGCCATTAACATTTGAGGGCTTCACTTCCTCACTAGATGGGACATTCAGCAGTGCCACCAGGTGTAGGGCAAACCAAAATGATGGAGGAGTTGTGTACATGCAAAATCTCTGTATATGTGTGCTTAAAACATCTAGAGTTTGAGGCAGGCCTTTTAGAATCAAGTCCAAAGCTTGAGAGGTTGACCCTGTCCCTCCCCCATGCACCCAGTACTAATTCAAATCCTTCCCTGAGAATTCCAATTCACCATGAAAGGTGCAACGTGCCATAGAAAAACTGCTAATTTTTCCATTCCTTGCTTCACTTTCACAAAAGGTATTATATGTTGGCCAGGGAATTAAAACAGGCATTATCATGACTAGAATGCACACCTTTTGTACTGTGAAATATGAACAATCAATGGCATTTACAGAGGAGTTGACTTACCAAATCCCCACTGATTCAGTGGGACTACTCTAGCTGTGTCTTACAACTGGATTTCAGCCAATATGTGACATCTGCCAGGCAGGAGCAGTTCATTAACTCCTTGATATGTGTAAATGAATTTATAAAAAATACACTTACCTCATTTAGTGTAGCCAAGTACCAAGGAAGTATGGTGATAAACATGTTCCTGGTGTGTGTGTGTGTGTGTGCATGCGCACACGCATTTTGTACCAGAAAATTATTTTAAAAACTGGAGCTTTGGAAAAGTACATCTCTGCAATGTCCAAAATTATTAATTTCCATAATAACAAAGCCATCTAGGACTTGGGGGTCAGGGTTGCTTTTGGGGCCCAATGAGATGTTTCCCAAACCATAATTTGCTCTGTGGGTGAGGCAGCAGAAGCCCCAGCATGGAACATAAAGGATTTTGGTAAAAATAGGGATGATAATAACAAAAGCATCATGTACATTCCTAAATTGGGCTGGACAACACTTTTATTAGAACACTAAAACATCACCCAAGTCCTACTGAACTCTTCACGATGCTGGATGCTGCAGAGCGTTGGGTACAGAAAGAAATGGAAAAGTTCAAAAATCATTGTGGCTAGATATTGAGGATGCTGAACCTTGGAAATCTTTACAAAAAGACAAAAGACAAAACCAAGGAATGGTTCATTTGCCACTCAGAACTGATAAAGCAATGCCATAAAACCAGAACTATAACTATCAAAATGCCCCTGAAATGATCATAAAAGAAACTTTCATGTTTCTTTTTAAAACCTAAAAAACAGCTTTGGAATTATTCATTTCATTACTCACTACTGACACATGAAAAAGTTATTAGGCTTGTGGGAATCTGCCTCTAATGCTCTGCCTATGCTTAGTCAGCCTAACTCTGAATAATCTCAGACAAACAGAATGGGTCTTACATCACACTAGTAACACTCTCTTATTGGGTAAAAGGCTGACCAATAAGAGCTGAGTAAAGCCTCTGTTAAAGATGGCCCCTGCAAAAGAGGGGAAGGCTGCATTCCAAAGGATATAAGACAATGCTATTCCACAGAGCATGCTCAGAAGATATAAGCTGTATGATTATTGGATGAGGCTCTGCTGACGTGTATGTGATTTGTGAGAACTAATAAAAGTGTCTAGCACAGGAGGGAGGAGAGCTTTTTACCATCGACAAGCCTCCCTGACTGATCGTTCTCCCTGATGCTAAGCACCAAAAGATCCCTGTGTTGTTCGAGCTCATCATTTCTTCACTATTAATCTCTCAGATGGTTAAGGGAGATTAATCATACCTCAGGATATCCCAGAGAAGAAATCCCTACATAGGCTGAAATTCTGTTGTGCAATTTCGCACGTACCATGTGAAGCCATTGGCAACAGTACTGAAACTTCTTGCTGGGCACAAGTGCTATTAGCAAAGCATTTGCAAATGCATGCCACTTGACAGGCTAAAGTGGAGTCATGAAGTTGACTGCAATACAATTATGCAGTCCAGGTTGCCTGGGCACCACACAGACTTGCGAAGGCAAAACTTTACATGACACAAAGAAAAGCAGCTTTTCAGCCATGAGTGACTACATTACCTGTAGTCAGTTACTTCCAAGCTCTGCTTTCAACTTTGGATATGGATGAAGACTGCCTTCAGTTCACAATAAATGGAAATGTTGTTTGTTGGTTAATATACATTGTACACTGTCCAGAGCAGGGCTGTGGAGTCGGAGTCGGAGGAAATTTTGGGTACCTGGAGTCGGAGTCAGAGTCAGCAAACAATGCACCGACTTTCACTCCTACTAAATTTAGATTGGAATTTAAAAAAGCAAGTTTAAATGTCCCAATTCACAAAAAGTTATAATTAATAACTTCTCTACTGTAAGAATGAAGACCAATGCATGCAGTGCCTCACGCAGCCGCAAAACAAACACTTTGTGACCGTGGAAGAAGCATGCTTTTCATGTGCTTCACTATATGGCACGCAATGCACAATTAGGAGCGGCAATACTTATACTTTCCATAGTGTTGTGTTCTGCTGTTACGCAGCGCGCATGGGTAACTGTTGACTTCCCAGCCAGTAGTCCTGTGGTAATGACATGTATGTTGCCTTTCTTTCCTTCAAGGAATGTATAAAATAGATTTGCATATTAATACAGAGGAGTCGGAGTCGGGGAGTCGGAGTTGGAGTTGGAGTCGGAAGTACAAAAAAAGTAGGAGTTGGAGTCGGAACATTTATCTACCGACTCCACAACCCTGGTCCAGAGTGGCCTTGCTTCCAGATGGGTGGTATAAAAATAATATGATAAATAAATAAATGCTGCCAACTCTTACTCAAAATTAATCCCAGTTTTACTCCAGAATTCTAGGAAGTAGTTCTAAAGGCACCATTTGAAACCAACTGTCCTGAGACTCTTTTTAAAATAAGCAAGCATGTAACCAGGGCCGGCGCGTCCATTAAGGCAAACTAGGCAGTTGCCTAGGGCGCCAAAATGGAGAGGGAGCGCCGCCCACCTGCCCGTACCCATTGCCCCCCGCGCCCCCCTGCTGCCGCCACCGCCACCCTGCCTCCGCCACCCCCTGCCTGCCCATGCCCTCCCCCTGTAAAGGTGCTTGTTCTTGCATAATGGTTCAACATCTGATCAACGTGGAGATTGTAGTAATCGACCGCATTCTTTTTTATAGTCCAGTAAAAGGAGGTTTCTTCATTTCTTACCAACCTAGACTGGCCCAAAGAAGATTGTGTTATGATTCCACCTGGAAAATATTATCTGATTCATCCAATTACATCTGGCTGCTCATTTTTGGCTATGTAATCAAAACAAAAGCCACAATTTTATTTTATAGGAATTCCTGTTTGTGCAATTAGCTAGCAACTTTGTGACTGCCTGAGGTTGTGGTTATTATGCAAAACAAGAAATTTCTTTCATCTTTTCCTAAGCATGAAAGAGAGAGTGGCACAAGAGGGCTGTACACACACACACACACACACACACACACACACACACACACACACACACAAAGTCATGGAACTGCAATGTCAAACATGGTCAGTTATACAATAGTTATTATTATATTGTGGACCAGGCTATGTACCTCTAAACATAAGGTTGGCACCTTTATTGTAGAAGGGCAAACCAGAATAGGTGCCTATATCAGTTTTTTCATGAAAAACACTCCCTAGCTGACAGCTATTTGGGTGGATTTCTTTTTTTCAGAGAAAATCCCAACTTGGGCCTCTTAAATATATTGGGAGCACCTTCCAGACTGACTTGCTACAGGTGTTTACAAATACTGTACAATGTCCCATGGTAGACATACATAAGGAAATGCACCACGGACCCAAAGGGCACATCCATGGAGAAACCACTCTCTTCTGTCTTATCCTGACTAGCTTTCTTGGCTTCACCTGCTTCCAGTCAGCTTCCATTGAGAGGGGGATGGGAATTCTAGCTTGTACTGTATTTTTGCTGCTCAGATGATGGGATCTGCCACATGTGGTGCAGAATATGCTCAACTGATTTTCTCTCAGAAAAGTCTGGCAACCAGAGCCATCTCAAGACAATTTGTGACTGGAAGCAAAATATAAGGTGGATCTTCTTTCTGCTTATAGTACAGAGGCTGGGCTGGAGGGCACATGATGCATATTTCAAGGGAGAGAGGATATTGTCCTTCAAACAACCCAGATAACAGGATAGTGCCCTCCAAGGGCTGTAGGCCCACTTATGAGGTCCTAGCAAGCTACTACACTCTTCTTAATTATAGGGCCATCCCTTGGTAGAAACAAAAACTATCTGAGTTGGCTTTTTTCCTACTGTAATACCAGAATCACATGGCTAAGTTTGTGATCACTACCCTATGTACCTCTCCATAGTTTCTTGATCTATCAAAATACTCTAGTTGTGATCTCTATAATCCTACAATTCTTATCATTATTTCATGAATGTCACTGGTATTGGGGAAATGATTTTCCTCCTCCTGCAAGGCAGTTTAACTTTCTTCAAAAAGTTTATGCAAAATAACAGAACAGTGATAAATAAGTTACTTTAACATAAACCCCACACATGGATGCAGCAGCTAACCTGCTTCATTGAGTAGTAACACTGTTAGATTCACTAATGCGGATACATTTACTGGTACACTTTTGTTGGGGTCGCATCTTTAAATTTTTGGTGGCATCTCAAGATTGTATTTTCAGCTCAGAGGAACATCAGATACAATCTAGACCTGGCAAATCCAACTTCAATTCACTAATACGGAATGAATTCATAAAATCATAGAGGTGAAGTGAATAAACTACTAAGGAAAACTTCCAAGGTGAGGGGGAAACATCCTTACAATACCCTTGGGTAACTACCAAGAACTTCTTCACCTCTGAAATGAAAAGGTAATTTTGCCAACTTGGAAGCAATAGTTTCCAGAGCAGTAGCATGACAAGTTACAAGTAATGCAGCAATAAAGTACTGTGAAAAGTCATATTCTATAATAAAAGCACAACAAACTTGTATCTCACAAGCAAGAACATAGGAACATAAGAAGAGCTTTGCTGGATCAGGCCAAGGGCCCATCTAGTCCAGCTTCCCATATTACACAATGGCCCCACCAGATGCCTCTGGGAGCACATGAGACCACTAGATATATGTCTCCTAAGCGAAAACAAAGTTACCTTATTGGTTTAATGACTAACTCTTTCTAAAGTTTTTAGGTAATGTTGGAGTCTACGTGTTAAGTCCACAATGAAACTCAGTCTACCAAAAATGAAAAAAGCTGACTGGTACTTATAAACAATATTAAATAAAGTATGGAAATTGTTTTGTTTAAATCACTAAAATCTCATGCACAGGTAAGCTTCTGAATCCTGCAAGATTCTTTAGCAAGATGGACATTATAGAGTGGTTTGGAACTAGTGAAGAAGATCTTTCTGCTTCTTCTGTACTGACACATCTTCTTAATGAAACCTTAACCATTTATCAGATTAAGGTATCATCCACTCTTATTTTTTGGATCTGACAAGCTGCTAACAATCTGAGACCATAACAAATGTATGAATACTGTATTGTGTTTTCTCCCTACTAACAGTATACAGTGTCTATACTCTACAGGCTCTTGGAAAATTGAGGTGAATCACCCTAATATTTTCTAGAAAGCCACATAGATCTTCATTATTCACCTTTCTCACCAGTTAGATTGCTTGTAAGTATCCTGGAAGATCTATGTCAGTAGCTATGGTGATAGCTAATGGAGACTTTTACAGAAATATTAAAATCAGTTCTTATCCCATTAGGAAAGGAGAGACAAGCCTCCCAAAAGCTTGTGGATACAAACAAGTTTCATTCTCTTAATACTTAGGAGAGTTTTTATACAAATAAAGGAAGGAAAAGAAAAAGAATAAAGATCTCCTACCCGTTTTAGTGATATTACAGTATCATGTTCTGTTTCATTCCCATCATCTGTATGGTCTTGAATGTTACTTTTAGTGATGTGTTTTCTTTCTGCCCATCCTCTCCTCCTTAAAGCGGTACGGATTACTCGGTAGGATCCACAGATGGTAAAAATCCTCTTTTCCTTAAAGAACACACACATACAAACAAATGCATTTCACGGCCAAAGGGGAGCTAATGCAAGAAATCCACAATCAAGGCAAAGCTCATTTGGACCCAGGCCTCAGCAGACACCATCTTTAAGCGACCATCTCCAAACCCATCTGCAGCAACAAATGCTGAAACCCTGTTGCTTAGTGAATCAATGAGGATATGGCAAGGCAATTCCTCTGTACATTCCATTCAGTCAATGGCCCTAGTCTAGCTGTCACGCACTACAAACTCATCCACAGGGTTTCAGCCTATATAATGTTGAGAGTGACACCTATTAAAATACGAAACCTTTGGGAATGGCTATGACATCCCATTAGCTTAACAGAAGCCCTACTCCTGGTGGAGGTGACGCCTACTTTGACTGTTTTGTTGATATGGAATCCACACCATTGCTTTCATTTCAGACTCTGCTTGGGTTTGTGTGTTGGCTTTGGTGACTGCCAGGACAACTGCTTGTGGTTTCAGATTTGCTACTGAACCCTCCTCCAGTCAGTGGATATCTCCTCCTGGCCCTGTTTACTTTTTCTGGATCACAGAATTACAGAACTGTACAGTTAAGGGACTTCAGAGAGGAAATAAAAACTGAAGAGCTGTAGCAACCGTCATGGTTGAGCTTAACATGGTGCTTTGCAGTGAGAGGCAGTTGCTTTAAGGAGGACATTGTGAGCAATTATAGCAGTGATAGCCCACACTAATTGCAGGGCTGAAAGAAAGTGTTGAAGACAACGGCTTCATTAATAGAAGTGAGGGTGGGAAGATGGAGAGTAGTGTAGGGAAAAGAATGTGTAGTTTATAACATACCCAACTGAAATGAGGGCACTGAAATGAGGACAATGTTGCTGCCAGTCAAAGCTTCGGGGGAAGGCATTCCACATCCATGGTGCCACAAGACATGGTAGAGAAGGGCCTCTCCCTACCTCCATATAAAGTGTTTTTCCCAACTGTGGGACATAGAGGAAGACCTTGCGTACCCCTCTCCTATACTTGCACATTTTCCTCAACCCTCAAAGCAGCCATTTGTGCCTGTTATCTACTAAGAGAAACTGGGGGAAAATCTCCATTACGCAATATGTATTTCCTTTCTTTAGTTTGCTCCCTGGGTCAGAAGGAAAGAATATCAACAAATAACTTCCAGGTTTTTATTTAAGGACAAGCACCTTCACAATTGTAGACACACACAGTCCCAGTGAATTCTATGACAGTCACTATAAACTGATATCAAACTAGATTCAGAAGCTAGGCATGGAAATACAGATCTAGTAATATATTCCCGTCTAGCACAGAGCTAGTCCCTTTCCAATGAATAATCTTCAACATGCCGAATCTTGTCATGGTTTGTAGCTACTGGCTTACAACATACCCTGCAGGCAGGACCTGCATGTGGAACAGAAATCTCCCTCTCTTGTTTTCAGATGTTTATCTTGTTTGTAAGCAATAGTCACACCAGCTTAAATCTGTCTATATTGTGTGCACTATCACTGATGTGAGCCTCCCGTGCTTTTATTTATTATTGAAAATTCTAATCTAAGGCACCTCTGTTGCGATGAACCTACTAGTTTGGCAGAGTTTGCTTGCTTGCTTGTTCAATTTATATACCACCCAATCTACCAACCACTACTTTGGGTGGTATATAGCAAAAAATATGAAGGAAACATAAAATATAATTATTATTAAACAATCACAATCAGCTATCACAGTTCACTGTGGCTGTGGTGTTTCTACACCTTTTAAGTGAAACAAAGTTGAGAAGAACAGAAAGGGCCCCATTCTGACAGGGAAAAATACAGCGGTAGGTTGGCTTCTGGATTTTTGTCACTCCTAAGAACAACGCTAACACAGGTACAGTCTAGAAATGTCCAGGTTTCCTGCCTATCTTGCAGTGCTTGTCATCTCTGTGGGGCCAGAGGGAGCATCAGTCAGGATCATGCCACTCTGGGAGAATCTGTTCTCCAGCTTCTCTAATCACTGCCAATCTCTATGAGGAGAGCGGCAAGATTGTTTGGGAGACATGGATAGGAGAGCTCCATGTCATTGTCCTTCGTCTCGAAGGTGCTTTGGATAGTGTCTTATGAGACGTTGAAGGTTCCGTTGACACCATCAAAGCTGGAGAAGTGTATTGTTTACAGTGTTTCAGTGGTTGCAAGGTAGCCTATGCGTGCTCTGATATCAAGTTTGCTCAGCATCACTAGGCTTATCATCAAAAGAGTATGAGATAACTTGAATGTACTGTATCTTCAATGCTGGCGAGGCATCTCTCAGTGCCAAGGAGAAGATAAAGAAGGAACTGGTAGCCACTCTCCAGGTTTTCAGACAAGCCCTTTCAGGGGGAGGTGTGTGGCAGGAACTGAACCTATGACGCTCTCTGTGGAAAAAACATAAGCTCCTCTACTGAGTGGTGCCCCCTCTATAATAATCTCTTTCTCCTCATTCTGAAGCTGATGGCCAGCACTGTTCTGGGCTGATAGGCATATCAGTTCAATGGATTGTACACAAACCTGTGTTCACAGACACAACTGCTGGATGCAAAGATATTTAAATTGGGTCCAAGGTACAGGCAGTGGGCAGTTTCCAAAAGGATGGTTCTGCTGATAGACATGTGTCAATCTGCGTGACTAAAGGTGGAGTGTTCCTTCCTCCAACCGCTCAGCATTCTGCCACATGATGCAAACAAACCCCAAGATTGCCTCAGAGAACTGCAAAAACGCCTGGAGCAAGTTCTGGGAATGACATGGGGAGCTGTAGCAAGGACGCCCAGAGTTCAAAGTGCTGCTTGATAGTTATTGAGACGTAATGTGACAAGGGGGTTCGGCAAAGTGCTGCAGCTTAGAATTAAATAGTGCTCAGAGATGTTTTATTCTTACTTATTTTCTAAAGCCCTTGCAAGACAGGGTGGTGTAAGACCATTGTCAGAATAGAAAAGTAGCATTTGTTGGGTCTCCTCCAACACAAGTGGTGCCTCCTGGCTCATTAACTTATGGTGCCACCATGCTCTAGAAATGCTGTTACCTTCGGGCACTTGAAAGTGTTATTTACAAGCTGAAATCCTGTTGCTTAGCACAATTAAATCCTATCAATGGAACTTACAGAGGAATTGACTTGCCAAAACCCCTCTCAATAACTGGGCCTATGTAAGTTGTAATTTATGACAACATGCAACAGGATTTCAGCCATTGTGATCATTCAAGCCAAATGTGATATCTTTAAGTAGTGGTTCCACCAATGACACCCCCAAGATAAGTCTCTATGGCTAAGCAGGGACGTGCACCCAAGTTTCCTGTGTGCTAGTCCCTCACATTAACCATTATATCACACTGGGTACTAGACTGTACTTTATAAGTGAGTATATATAGTAACTGCACAAAACATAAATACACTGTGTTTCCAAAATCCTTATTTTAAAGTCACTAAGACATTTATTTTTTACCTCTGTGATTAGATGTTCTAGCACATTCAGTTACTGCAGTGGGCAAGAAGAAACTTGCCATGCTTTTACAATGGGAATGAAATTATTTCCTGAAACAGACATGTTTGGCAGTATGCAAATTTGTAAGCAAATATTTCCACTGTTGAAACATAAGTGGATTCCAATCAACTGATAAAACATCTCTAAAACATCCCAAGAATTAGAAATTGCACAAGTTGCATATCCTACAAAATGCAATATTACACCCACTCACCTTGAATTGGTCTACATCATGTTCTTACAAATTCTATCCTAAACTGCAGACCGGCTGCAAAACATTGGGTGATAATTTAAATACATCAAAATATTATTATGGCTTCCCATTGCCTTTGTCATCCTGCTGTCCATTTGGGTCTTGGCTCACAACTTCCTATCCTCAGCTTTCAAACATTCATGTCTGTGCTCAGTACAGTGCTCTTACTTTTGTCCATAAGCAGAAAGTTTGAAAAACCCGTGTAAGCCAGCAAACTTGAATTACAACATTTATAAAACTAAGAGTTTATCAAAGTGGAAACGAGTCCTTTATACGGTAACAGGATACACAAAATATTTTTGAGTTGAGGAATTCAGAAAACAATACACACCTTAACTGTTCGTGGATAGTTTCTACAGTAACCAATAATGTGCATTATATGGAAAGACAAATATCCTGAGGTTGTGAACAATAATGGTGATGTCACACTACTTATGGCAATCAGGACTTCCACCTAAATGAAAGATAAAATTTTGACATGAAAAGATAGCACACTGCTAAGCAATAATAGATTTACAACTGTGTTTTTATGTGTCTCTATACATTTTATGAAGCACATTTATTTTTATTGTTTAAAATTGAACATTTGAACTTTGTCCAATTTTACATATGTAAATAATATTTATAATTCAGAAGTGACATTAGTAAGGATGAATTCAAAGTAGCCAAAGTGTTTTAAGTACCTTGATATAAATTCCAACCTAAAGTGTTCAGTGTGCACAGTATGTTGTGACAACAGCTAATAGAAGGGAAAGACTTGAGGGAACAAAACATGCAACAAGGCCTGGACCAAGCCTGCCTATGACAAGTATGCAATCCTATACACACTTACCTCTGAATAAGTCTGCTGAATTTAGTGGGCTTACTTTTCAGTAGACATGTATAGGATTGCATGTTAAATGCCTTGAGATGCCAATTTCACCCTATATCACAACATAAACAAAACCTTTAGTCAAGTGCTGCAACAGTCATGAAATGTGAAATATGAAAAATAGGAAAGTAGAAGTCTGGTTTCATATGTAAATGGAAACCAATGGCAATTGATCATTATGATCATGATTTTCATATCCAGTGAAGTAGGTAGGTTATTGAATAAAAAGGAAAGAATAAATATGAAGTAAGTGAGAACTTTTTTTAAAAATTCTGGAAGTAAGAAATACTATACAGCACTATGTCCGTGAAGATTCTCAGTCATCCAGTTGAGTTTATCTAGAAGTTGAGTCATGGCAACTGGACTTCTTTTCTTGAGAGATTGAAACATTTTGCTGCTCATCCAAAGTTTTGTAAATCTGAAGAAAGCTAGTTGCAAGTCCTGCATTTTATAGTTTACTTTGACCACATGTCACTCTGGTCTGAAATAGGTTCAGATGATTAATAATGGCCTGAATAGGCTTGTTAGGTAGACAATAGTCTCAAAAGGCCATTAGGTGAACAATGGCCTAAGGTGCTGAAACCCATAAAGTACGGGTCGTTAGCTATGGCCTTGGTGGTGGAGATGTGAAGTATTTTTTATTTGTCTGGGTATTGTTGAAAGCACAGCATAAGTAGCAGATAGACTGTGCCTGAGGCCACCACCTCTGTTGAGAGAGGGGTTTTCAATGTTCATATGAATGACTTCCCTGACCCCTCGCTCAAACCACCTATCTTCCCTGTCTAATATGTGTACATCTTCATCTTTGAATTAGTGCCCTTTGTCCTTCAGGTGGAGGTATACTCCTGATTCTGGTCCTGAGCTGTTACCCGTCCTATGTTGGGCCATCCTTCTGTTTAATGGCTGTTTAGTTTCTCAAATGTAGAGGTTTGCACACTCCTCACTGCATTGGACCACATACACTATATTGCTCCCTTTTTGTTTTGGTATTAGGTTCTTTGGATGGACAAGTCTCTGCCTTAGTGTGTTTGTAGGTTTAATTTAATCCTTTTCAATGCTCACAGCCATTCATTTAATTCTATTTTTAATTAATTTTAATTAGTTAAAATTAATTGGTTAATTTTTAATTAAATTAATTACATTTAAATTTTATTAAATTTAAATTAATAAAATTAGTTTAATTTTATCAAATTAACAGTTTAATTGAAGCCATTCATTCACAATTCAACTCAAATAATACACAACAAAGAGAGGGGAGAAAAAATAAGAATCCGGTAAGAGGCATTACAAATACTAACAAAAACAAATCACAAAAGGGCACAAACCAAATGTTAGCAATTACCATAAGGTTCCTGGAACAGCCAAGTTTTCAGTGATTTCTTAAAGGCTGTGAGGGATGGAGCCAGGCACATCTTGCAGGAAAGTTTTTTTCCATATGGACGGGCCTACCACCGAGAAGGCCCAATTACGGGTCATAACCTTATGGGCCTCCCTGGGGGTGGCCACCTGAAGCGAGCAGGCCAATGAGGCTCTGGTGGGTCTGGCCAGCTCTGACCCTTGGGAAATACGCTCTATAAGATATTCAGGTCCCAAGCCATGGAGGGTTTTGTAAACCAAAACCAACACCTTGAACCTTATTTGGGATGCAACAGGCAGCCAATGCAGGTGAACCAGAATTGGGGTGATGCGCTCAAATCTGCCCACACTGACCACCAATCTGACCACCGCATTCTGCACCGACTGCAATCCTCGAACAAGGTACAAGGGAAGCTGCATGTAGAGAGCATTGCAATCTTCACAGACATTCTTTCGACGTATATTCCAATCCATCATCTATGCTCACATACATACAGTGTATTATAGACCTTTGCCCGATGTCATGCCCTCCCTTCTGCTGTTCTTGAGGGACGATATCGGAGATCTCCCTATTCGGAGAGGCTATGTCCCTGTGACTCTGGTGATATTGAGTCAACAGAACATGTACTTCTTCACTGTTCTATCCAATATATATCCAATAATCTATAAATATCCAGGACGCTCTGGTCATTATTATACTCAATTACTTCTATCAGATATGAATTTTTCTATAACATATAGTGTGGCCAGGTTCTGCGCCGCAGCGATCAAAATCCGCAGGACAATAACCAGCGTCATCAATTAACTAAAAGTACCACTTACGATACATAGCCCCTAAGTATCAACAACTCTTGGTTAAGAAACAAATGTGGGATGTCTTATGTGTATGGAACAGTATGTATATATGTACTCTGATGTCTTTTGTATATATCTATCTTGATCTTCCTCTGTGGCTCGTTGACATCACTAATTCCTCAGATACTAATAAGGTATAGCTTTGTGATGGTCAGGATGGATTTGTGGGCAGTTTTTATATTATATTATATATTTTATATATAATATATTTTATATTCTATATTTTATATCTTATCTATTTTACTACTATTTATATACCGTATCCTACTGCTGGTCACTGACCGTAATAAAGTTTGATTGATTGATTGATTGATTGACCTTTGCCCAATCAGTGTGACCCAGTCTTGCCAAAGTGCCAGTACTCTTAGAAGAATTTGGTAGAGAAAGAATTATATAGTTAGGAGACAGGCTCTAGAAATACACTCATTAAAGAAAACCTGACAGCAGCATTTTTCTCCAAACAAGTGAAGTTTGCACAACATGGAGTGAATGTAAATGTACACCTTCCGTGTTGAAAGACCTTTTCCATGTGACTGTACAGTGACATATGTTAGCAGACCTTGTGCAAGAATGCATCTTGAGACACTGTACAACACATCTAGGCAGTGCCATGGACTACCAGAAGTTGTGCAATAGTACATACTGAAACATTACACAAGAAAATGCCTTGTGCAAACTAAAGTATGTGCTGAATGAATAATTAGATTTGCTTGTTCTTGGCTACTAAATCTACTTTCTAAGAACTGTTTTGAAATTGCAACTTAGCTTTTAACATTTTCTTGGGATGATTACTACTTGCGCAATTGTGTTCACATTTTCTGTAACAGTTTATTTGCCTGTGATGTTTACCGTTAGATGCTAGCAATCAGCAGAGTTTCCAAGTACAGTACTATAGTCCTGTGAATGTTACACCGTGGCTACTACAGTGGAACCTTGACTTACATACTGCTTGACTTGCATCATATTTGACTTGCATCAAGAAGGGGCCTGTTTGACTTGAGTCACAGGCTTTGACTTACATCTCGGAGCCCCGGCGCAAGGCACCGGAATTGGGCGGCAGCCACAACCCAGCATCGCGGCTGCCACCTCCAAACTGCTCCTGCCTTCTTCTCCTCCTCCGGCAGCCGCAGCTTTGGCGAGGCCAGCTCAGAGCACCTGGAGCTGGTCCTCGGCCTCACCGAAGCCGCCGCTGCTGCCGGAGGAGAAGAAGGGCCGGGAGCTCGGGGCTGGCCTCACTGGTTAGACAGTCGGCTCAGTCTTGTAAAAAATCTGGCTGCAGAAGTCTGGTCCACAATGGAAGCATTTTAGTTGGGGAGCTGTACAGTTGTGGGACTCTAATGGTAAGCATAGAGTTGTTCAGAACTTGGAACGTCAGGTTAAAAATCAGTAAAACTTAAATGTTAGACATTGTTGCTATGAACATTAAAAAGTGGAGGCATATAACTTGTGGACTATAATTCCACTGCCTCCTCCTCTCTTTGTAGAGACATTTCATTTACATCCCCAGAAGGAATCTCCTATCCCAGTCAAATTTGTGTTAAATTGCTCTTTTCGGGGGTCTTTTTCATCATCTGGAACGGATTAATCCGCTTTCCCATTACTTTCTATGGGAAACGTTTGTTTGATTTAAGTCATGTTTGACTTAAGTCTAGGGCACTGGAACGGATTAATGACGTAAGTCAAGGTTCCACTGTATATGGGCATGCTTAACATTTGAAATGAGTTGTTGAACAGTTATTATTATTTCAAAACTGAGGAGTAAAGGGAAATAAACTGGAAAAAAGGTGGAGCTGAATTAACTGTGATACAGTTTTGAAAAATATACTCAGTTTGAATCCTGCTGTAATCAGCCTTAATTGAGGCTAAAAGCCTAATTACAGCACCAGGGGGAGAACATTTTCAGACATATCATTGCTAAGGAGAAAATGATCTAGCCTCCCTTCCTCCACACTGTTATCTTCCTTCAGGTCTGCCACCCATCCTGTAGTTAAGCTTGAAAATAGAAGCTTTCAAGAATCTCATTAGCTTTCTGGATAGCTCAGTGAGTTGGAATGCCTCTAGTGTTTGATTTTCTATTAGGCTTCTGAGAAGAGTCAGGCTGTCTTGACTTCAGCAAACCACACAGTCCTGGAATTGATTTGACAGCACATGACAATACTACTACAGTGGGCCTTCGTATAACAAACAGTTTGTATAACATAAAATCTGTGCAACATAAAAAAAAATTCCGAAGATAGGGGAAATTTGCTTAACAGAATTGCCTATGGGCCGAATTTGTACAACATAAAATGGTCGTGATCAGGGATTACTCCGTTTTCAATGCATTCCTATGGGAAATTTGTATAAAGGAAAATTTGCTTAACATAATTTCATTTGGAACGATTTAATTTCTTTACACAACGTACTACTGTATTATATTAAAAAGGTAGCTGATGCCTGCCCCAGCCCTAGGAGTAGCTTCCATGTCCGGTTCTTTCCCCTACACTGGCACATTGTGAAAACAGTCATACATAGCTCCTATTTCCTTATATTGTTTTCATGACTTCTAATGAAGTTTGTGAAATTGATTTTGCTTATCCTGGTTAGTGTTTTTAACTCCACTCGTGTTGCACCTTGACATTAATCAGAAGAGCTGTAGGACACTTTCTCATTGGCAAAGTGGGAAGGAATAATTTTCCAGTATTTTGAGATGTATATAGGGGGGGTGAACAGTGTTCTACCTTCGAACTTGGAACATTGGGTTTAAAAAAAATCTATTTGCCAGGATTAACATAGAAATTAAAAAAATGTTGCTGTTATGTTAACTTGCTGAATTAGCATTCTGTTAACTTGCTGAATTAGCATTCTGATTACTTACATTTTGGTTCAAAAATGGGAGTTATAGGGCTCCTGAAATTTTCCAATGTGATTCATTTCTTCTGATCAGACTCCAAATTCCAATAGGCCAGTTACTAACAGGCAGGCAAGTACTGTATGTAGCTCCTCTTGAAACTAAGGTTGGAGGTAGCTGTCCTGTGATGCAGAATTTGATCTATAAAGATACACCCTTGTGCTACCAAGAATGCTGGCTTTCCATAATTGTTTTTTAAAAATTTTAATATAGAGTTGTGAAGCATATTGCTGAGAGAGTACAACAGATAAGTAAATAAGCCTCAGCCAGTTTACAAATACTGTTTTCCAGTTCCACATGGATAGTTGGCTAAAAATGGCTAGAAATCAAATGTGAAGCAAAACACACTCTTGAGGAACCTCTGCCCTCCCCAGGCCTAAATTATGGGACTGGGAGCCCTTAAACCACCAAGAGGTAGAGCAGTCTTCTTACCTCCATACTTTTCCTGTATACCATTTCTGAAAACCATTAGAAAAATGCTTTGCTGTATGAACATCCTCTGTGCGTGGGGGAAATGGGTTCTGAGGACGCAGCTTCCAACAGAACTCTTTCACCTCTGGATCTTTGTGAGTTGGAGGGACTACTGCCACAGTGCAAGAGGGCTTCTATTAGTTGTTACTTTTTTCCTAACAGTTTGAAGAAAGGACTCAGGACCAGCCAAGAGGGTTCTTGCCAAAGAGTGAGATTGGGGGTTTGTTAATTTTTTAATTCCCATCCATAATAACAAATTCAATACTAGATAATAGTGTATGAAAAGTAACTGGTTAAGGGGATTGGTAATTTTCTTATATATTTTTCTGTGGGAAAGTTTCCATTAAAATATGCCTTGAGATATGAGTTAAGAAAAAATCGAGATACGAAAGAAACTCCATTGTGGGGGATCGCACTCAATTGTAAAAAAAAAAAAATCACACATGGAGTTTCTTTCATAACCCACCAAGCGGAAGTATCCCCCCACGGCTACTTCAGCTTGGCCAGTGGGAGGGCTTTGAAAGCCAAAGACAAGGTGCTTGTGACGTGCCATTTTTGAAGCCCTCCAACTCGCCAAGCCTTCCTCGGCCATGGTGCCTTCAGCACCCATAGCAGTTCCCCATAGGAATGCATTGAAAAAACAATTAATCTGTTCCCCTTTTTTTACTGTTTTCTGACCTCTGGAGTGCATTAATTAGTATTCAGTCCATACCATTCCTATGGGAAACTGTGTTTCTAGATATAAAATTTTCGAGAGACAAAGGAACCCTTGGAACCAATTAATTTCGCATCTAGAGGTACCACTGTAGGTGGTGGCATATAGTTAGTCATCCTTGAGAGGTCAAACTGTCTTTTCTACTTATTTAGATGTTGCTTTCCAAAGTGCAGCCTTAAATTTTCTTGTGTGCATATTGGACTTCCCTCTAACACTGTATAATCGAGAGGGTGCAATGTCTGATTCAGGTTATATAGAGTGTTTTGTTTGAGAATGACATTTCTCTGAAGTAGTGGTGAAAAATGTTTGTTAACTTTGGAAGAAGCTATAGATAGGAAGGCCTGGCGAGCTCTGGTCCATGGGATCACGAAGAGTCGGACACGACTGAACGACTGAACAACAACAAATCAAACCTAAAATGTTGACCTAAAATATATGCAGGAGGTTCAAGGTATCCCCATGTATAAGACGCCCCCCACTTTTCCAACCCAAACTAGTCTCATAAGAACACTGTTCTATCCTCAGCTTACCTCTGTGTATAAGATTACCCTCAATTTTTAGTTTAACAATTTTAGACAAAATATAGTATTGTACACAGAAAAATATTTATCTAATGAGTTAATAGTGTATTACGATGTATTCAACGCAATACATGATTCGTTTTGGAGATGGAGGAATGCCTCCAGGTCCCCAGTAGGTGGCAGACTTGCCTCACTAGTTGAAGTTCAAGCAAATGTGAAATCAGATTATTACAGTATATGAGGATTGCAGAACCAAAAAGAGATGCTTTTAAATTTCTGTTATACCATTCCCCTCCCAGACTGCCTGTTCTGATCTCTCTGATTACATGAAGTTGTGCTTTTATTTGTTTCATCCTGCTGCAATCCTATTACCTTGCTTTTCTCATAAACAGGCATATTCTGGCTTTTTTGAGGCCCTGGTGCAATAGTTCCATATTGTGACACTTCTCCAATTACACACATTTGTTTGCAACCTATACTTCCCTTTTCCCCTCCCCCCCTGTTTTAGGTTGCATTTTTAAAACTGGATGTTTCAATGTATGCAACAGGGGAAGAAGTGCCTGCTAGAGTTTTATGTAGTTTTGTAATTGTCCCTGAAAAAACTGTAGTGTTTGCCTTCTCCTACACTGCCACCTTAACCACAGTAGAAAGTTCCTCATGCTGTGAGGACTCAGTAGCTTCCTAAGTCTGTAGGCAGATCACTTAAACGAGGCAAGATAGGGCGTTTATACACGACCCCTAAGCTCCGCCACAAATGGTTGCAAGCTCCGGACGATAAAAATGTTTACCCACCAGCTCCGGAGTTTGCAGACAATTAAGTGCGACCCCGCGCACTTTAGCGCGACCAAACAGCAGTTTTCTTGTACCTGCTTTTTTATGGTGAAAAATATTTGATCCGGAGACTGCCTGAGGTCTCCTCACTTCTTTCTGTTGTTTTTCTTTTGCCTCCACCCCTTAAAGAGGAACCAGGAAGTAAACGGAGATCGGAGCAACTTCCCCCAACACCGGGAGGTAAGCCTTTTATTCTTTTGTCTCTGTCTAAGGCTTTTTTTCCCTCCCCCCCTCCCGCAGACAGAACAAAGAAGTGCCGAGCGGGTGGGGAGGGAAGAACAGCAACGAACCCTCATGATCTCTGGTCCGAATTTAAGGGACCAGCGGATCTTAGGGGTCGTGTAAAAAGGCCCATAGAGATGTGAAATACAGTAATCCCCTGCTTATTGCTGGGGTTAGGGGTCCGACCTGACCCACGATAATAGGAAGACTAGGTAACCATAGAAGAATCTACTATATTATCTGATAAATATCTGAGATACTTTTAATTCTATCCTAATAAGTATAAAACCTATTGATTGCATTAAAATCTCCTGACTAAACTTCTCTGTATCAAGGGCAATATTGCATATTTGAAGTAGGTCAGTTAACATAGCTTCCCTCTGGGTACCCAGTAGTTCTAATAAAATAAGAGCAAATAAAAGTTTTGGTCAGGAAAATCTATATATCAGGTCTTCACAAGAGTACACTTGCCAAAAAATTTTTCAATCAAATAGCTGTATCATCATTCTTGTCATCTGGATTTCATGAGAGCTTGAGAAGAGCCACTTCATTTTGATTTCTTGTTTTTACATGTTTCACCTGTAGACTCAAGCAGCTTTTCCCTCATAAGCTATCACTGAGTTAGCCTGTATTCACAGATGTTAGATTCTTTAGAAACTCTTACTCTCTTTAAAGAGAGTTTCTGAGCTGCACATCTGTTAAGATTATTGAATGTGGTAAAATTGGGAGAGTTCAAAACAAATTTCCAGTCTTAAAATTTTTATGGATAGAGTTAATATCTCATTGGACATGCAGTCTTGCTACAAACTGTGTTTGTCAGTTTAAGTCAGTGTTGGCAAACCTATGGCACAGGTGCCAAAGGTGGCACTCGGAGCACTTTTTGTGGGCACCCGACATCGCCCCTTCACAGCCACCTGTATTCAGGTTAAATTGCTGTATTGGCACTTTGCGAAAAATTAGTGGGTTTTGAATCACAGTGTGTTTCTTGCTTGGGAAAACATTAATGAAAACACCCTAAGTCTGAAGTGATTGCGGGCTTTCCAGCCTCTGCTTCTACAAAAAGTGAGAATGCTGAATTCTACAGCAGGGTTGATAGGTAGCTAGAGCCTGCCACATGATCTCTTTGTTATGAATAAATGTGTTTATCTGAAGTGTGTTCATAAGCACCAAGGCCATACAAATGTCAAAAGCATTTGCCTTAAAATCATTAGTGCTTCAGAAATGCTAGATAACACTTTAGTTGTTCTTCCTGCTTTGGACGTCAGGAGTGGTAAAGACTGAAAATAGTCAGCAAGATGATTCTGTGACAATTGTCCTTTTTCTTCCAAACCAACATAGTTTAAAGGGCAAAGCTTTTAAAATGTCATTTTATGCAAAAGAACACAAAACAGCATAATCACCCAGGAATCCAGATGCAAATAACTTAATCTGTTTCTGTATTTTTTTCAAGCCACTGAAAAGGTGACAATGCTGAATAGAATCATTGAAATAGAAGAGTCTTCCAAGGTTATAGGATCAAGAAATTTATGTTTTTTTTAAGTTGGAGGAGCCCCAAGGTTTATTTAGTCTAACACCCAGCCAACACAGAAATCTGAACTAAAGCATGCCTGAAAGATGTTCCTTCAGCATCTGATATGAAGCTCCAGCAGAGTCAAGTTCATTGTTGGCGAATCTATGGCACGTGACATCGCCCCCTCACAGCTACAGCACTTCAGGTTAAACTGCCGTATTGGCATTTAGCGAAAAATAGGTGGGTTTTGGATTGTAGATTGGGCTCTCAGTCTCTAAAAGGTTCGACATCACTATGATAGGTCATAATCATACAGATGTTTGTGTCAAAAAACAATGAAGTAAGTCCATCAAGGTATCTCTGTTCAGCTCCTGAGCAGCGTGCATAGTCAGATGTTTCTAGTATTTCATCAAAATTCTTTTACTTGAAATTAGAACCCCTAATTCAGGTCTTACAGGGTCTAACAAAAGAACAACATGGTGGCTAAGGATGCAGTCCTAAATGACTTTGTACCTGAAAGTGAGTTCCACTGAGGTATGTGTGATTTATTACTGAGTCACTCCTGAGAGCTTCATGCCTGGCCAAACCACTGGTTCACCTAGTCCAGTGGTAGGGAACCGTTGGCCCTTCAGATGTTTTGGACCAAAACCCCCAGTTCTTTATCACTGGCAATATAGGCTTGGAATTCTGCAATCCAGAACATCTGAAGGGCCAAAGGTTGTCCATCCCTGATTTAGTCCAGGATTGCTAACACTGACCTGCAGTGGCTATGCAGGATTTCCCAACAATTCTTGGACATATTGGAAAATACAATTGAAACAAAAGACTTACGGTTACTCATCCCGGACAGTTGACTATCCTGGAGTCCCTATTGTTGATTTCAGTGATTCCCCACCCCCACCCCCATCCCCTATCAGCTGCACAACCTAATCATGATTAAACTCAATTTCCCCCCCCTCATGTGCATTTGGTACATTTTGTTTGACACCAGAGCTTTTTTTTAAGTCTTCAAACTCGAATTGTTTTGTCTCACTTTTACTAGCTTACCACCTATATTGGTCCTTGAAGGCAGTTGCAGGTTGTGTCTTGATCACAATGAGTGTGATATCTTTTATGGGAATTGGGTTCAACCTTACGTCTTTCAGGCTCAAACCTCTAGGGCTGACACCTCTCAAAAACACATGTTTATTTTTTTTAATTGTTAACTAGTTTAGCACTACATCAGATAACTGACACTCTCAAATTGGCTCTGCTTTGTAATTCAGTGCTATGCCACTTAATATATCGAACAAAAAGGAGGAGGGCTGGCAGGGAAAATGTAAAGGATATGGTAGAAGAGGGTGTGACATACCAGGGGCATACATTTACCTAGATGGATCCTCTGCTTTGTGGACACTTGCATTGGACTTCCCTGGGATAATTTAACATTTCGATGTGAACACCAGCAATGATTTTAGACAGTACAAAGTACAAAGATACAGTACAGAAATAAACGTGCCGTTTTGGGATAGATTCTCATATAACTGCTTAAAGATGCAAGGAAGAAAAACACTGGAATATTCAAAGTTTGTGCTAGAGATGGGCACGAAACGAACAATTTTTCATTTTCATTTTTTCGTTTCGTTACGTAACGAAATGACAAATGAATTTTGTCTCTAAAATGAAACGAAACAAACAGAAACACCGGAAATTTTGTCGTGTGTTTCGTTTCCGTTACTGCAATATGAGTGAGTTGCTTAAAATCCTTTTTAAAAATCACAAAAATGAAATAAATGGTAACGAAATGAACAAAAACGAAAACGATTTTTTTTCAAAAATTCGCAAAAAATGGAAACAAACCGAAACGGACCCTCCAAACGACAAACGAAATGCCATTTTTTTATTCGTGCCCATCTCTAGTTTGTGCATATATTCAGTTATTGAAGGAGCCATCATTTTATTATAAAACATGTTATATTGATAGCAGATGCACAGCGTCTGCATACGCAGTATTTAGGGACTCAGTGTTGATAAGTAATAACTTCAGAAGCAGTACAGCCTTTCCCATCATGCCAGTGGGACACCAGGGGAATGGTTGGGAATGAACCTTTGCAACATCTTCCCCAATGGTCATTGCTAAGGAAATATAGTATCATTGGTGTTGTTTTCAGTGACTAATGGCATAATACATCTGAGTCTGTGGCCATGGAGGTTAAAAAGAGAAGACTAGCCTCTTAAATTGGCTTTCTTTTTTATAGTACAGAAGTGTCATATTTCAAAACAATGCCATCTCATTTTTCATGTTCTCTGAAAACACTGGAATTTGGGGGAGACTGAACATGTTCAAGGTTCTGAATTTTCCTTTTGAAAACTACACCAGACATTTTCAGGAAATGTAGTATTGAAATTTGGAAGTGCATAGTAGGATTGCCTCCCCATCACTTTTATTACCAAATTTGCTTTCGTTTCATGATTGGATTGAACATCATCATCAGGGACTCTCTCTCTCTCTCTCTCTCTCTCTCTCTGTGTATGTGTGTGTGTGTGTGTGTGTGTGTGACCATGTGTGTGAGACCATTTTAATTATAGAACAGTAAACAGAAACGGTTTCAGAATATTTATTTGCTTTCAGTGCTACTTTCAATAAATACTGGTGTCATCATATTTATATTTGAGGTAATATAAGAACACTCAAGAATGTAGACCCATAAATCTGTGTATTACATTTCTACTCTTAAACAGAATTGTGTCAACTCTAGAAGAATCTTTTTTGTTCTCCCCTGGAAAACATCTCCTTCCACTGGAAATTTGTCAAGAATTGTTATTGCATTCTATAATTCCAGTATCCCTTTTGAAAACTACTATATGTTAACTATATTTCTAAGGAACCTGCACATCAAAGTTATAGGAAGAAACAGGCCATGAGGATGAACTTTGGGCCAAGCAAGGTAAACATTGTATGAAAAAAGGCAGTACTTACTGCATGTTTATTATCCTCATATTATATGGCCTGGAATAGCAAGGTGCTAATAAGTATGTTGTTTTATATTTAAACATGCCTCCTATTGCATTTCAGTGCAGCTACACCTGGGTTTAAAGCTAGTCAAGTGCTTAAGTGCTCTCTACAGCAGGCTTTTCCACACTCCTAGTTTACCACAGGTCAATGGTGAAAGGAAACTCATTTAGCTGAAAACGGACCTGCAGCATATGCAAAAAATGGGTGTGTGTGGAGACCGATAAAATCATGGACACACTCTGGACTTGTGTTTCGGTGATTCTGAATGCACATCTTGAAAGACGTGCAGGAGTCAAAAATCTTCTGTAAGTGCACAAATTATTTCAGTTAGTCTATCCCTGTGCTTCCCAAACTTGGTTCCCCAGATGTTCTTGAATTAATACTCCTAGAAGCCTAAACTACTAGATCAGGCATGTCCAAACTTTGGCCCTCCTGATGTTTTGGACCACAGCTCCCAGAATTCTAAGCTTAGATTTCCAATGACAAAGGATTGTGGGAGTTGTGGTCCAAAACATTTGGAGGGCCGAAGTTTGGACATGCCTGTACTAGATGTACTGGCCAGTATTTCTCGGAGTTGTAGTCCAAGAACATTTGGGGACTTAAGATTGGGAACTACTGGTCCTATTGGGGACTAATCGTTGGGTTTTGACAGAGATGTGGAGCACCTGCCTATGGGGTCAAGGGTCAGGAGCATGATTTCCCACTGTGTCTTATAGAATGGACAGCCTGTACAGCCTTGTGGAAGCTGCACAGTCCTATGGTGCCTCCACAAGAACGGAGTGATAAATCATTACTATCTACCTAGAAAAACCTGGAAAGGGTTGTTGTAAGTCAACCCGATGACATGCAATTATTATATGCTGTGAGTAGAATGATGTGACACATTGTACTACCTTAGATTTAGCCCTATTATGCTTTGACCCTGTATAGAAAATTCTATCTGCTCATATCAGTCCCCATAATAAGGCAACAGTTATGAACAACGGCAAGGGCAGCAATGCTGTAGGCAGCCCAGCCATTATTTTGCCTCCATCACACTGCATATGATCTAGTACTGTTCTGGGACACTGTCAAAATAAAATAGAGCACGGAAACCACTTCTGGGAGTTGTAGTCCACAGGGAATTGTGGTCTACAAGAGTAACTTCTCCCATCTCCAGAAAAACATAGCTGTTGCCACAGAGAATATAGTTAAAGAAAATTCTGCAAAATTATCTTGTTTTTCTAGACATGTGAGAATGTAGCACCTTTTTCTCAGGAGAATAAGTATCTTAAAGTTTTGCAATATATTTAATTTAGCTCTTTTTCAGAAGCCAGTATGCTGACCAAAATTATTAATAAACTGGATGAACCAACGTGGTTTGGTTTTGACCTGTGGTAAGCTATTGCATACTGTAGACAGGGACTCAATAAACAATCATTTGAAACTTCACAATACTGGACAATTAGCTCATTCTGAACAATTTTAGCAGCACTGGTAGTTCTTCCCATCAGGGAAGCATCTTAGCGAGATCCTAACTTTGTCTGCAGACACCACCCTATTAACAAAAATAGAGGTACTATACAGGATAAACCTCTGCCTAGTATTCTACCAAAAGAGAACTTCTGTTTCAACAAACTCTCTTGTTCACAATAAAATAGACATTTTAAAAAATAAACTCTTCACTTTCTTTCTCACAGCACATACAAACAATTTGAAGGGCAGCGTGTAGCTCTTGATTTCCTCATCCTTAAGTGCAGCAGGCGGACAGGTTTTAACTGTCTTGATTTGGGTGCTGGTATAAGTCCAGTTGGCCCCAAAGTGGCAGGCGAACTCAATACCCGTGAACCAAATACCATATTTTTTGCTCTATAAGATGCACCAGACCATAAGACACATCTAGTTTTTAGAGGAGGAAAACTGTTTGGCTTAAGGTTTCATGGCAGGGGAATCCAGCGGGCAGATGGAGAGGGCAGAGGCTTCATAGAGGAGACCTCTTTGCAAATGAGATTATTGGAACAGTGGAATTGAGGCTGCAGAAGGGGACAGCAGAGGCTCCGTGGAGGAGACCTCTTTGCAAATGATGTTATTGCAACAGTGGAATTGAGGCTGCAGAAGGGGACAGCAGAGGCTCTGTGGAGGAGACCTCTTTGCAAATGAGGTGATTGAAGTAGTGGAATTGAGGCTGCAGAAGTGGACAGCGGAGGCTCCATAGAGGAGACCTCTTTGCAAACAAGGTGATTTTTGACTGCGGAATCCTGGCTGCAGAAGGGGAGAAGTGGGGAGAGGCTCCCTGGAGGAAGCCTCTTTGCAAACAAGGTGATTGGAGCTTTGGAATCCCAGCTGCAGCAGGGGACAGGAGAGGCTCCCTGCAGGTAACTTCTCTCTAAATAAAAATCTGTGATATATATGTAGTGGGGGACTGCTGTATTGGCTCTATAAGACGCACAGACAGAAGGGGAAGAACGTGCATCTTAGAGCAAAAAATATGGTAAATAAGCTTACCACGAGAACTGTGTGATTAAAAACACCCCCCAAAGTTTTTCTTCCCCTTAACCATTGAGACAAAACATGTTCTTACTCTTGTCTTTTAAAATGGAAGAATAAATACAGTACATGGCCATGTGCTTCAGAATCTTATATAATGAGCTGGAGCTACCAAGGCTGTAAGTGCTTTGTTTAAGAAAGTGTGCGACATGCGCTCAAGCACTTTAAAATATGCAGATAGTTGTCAGTAATCCACACAGTTCGTGAAGCTACAGCTAATGCTTTTGTGCTTTGCTCCTTGATATTCCAAGTACAGAATAACCGGGTTGGCAGTCTTTACTATTGTTATCATATTCTGCAAGCTACTGATAGCGGTGATGACACTACCGTGAATAACCAGTGTGGAATATTAGTGAAACCCATGGGCCGTGTTTCAGCACTCCAGACTCATGCAGTGGTGGGGGGACGAGGGGCATCTGTGGAGCAGAATAGTTCACATTACAGTGGTACTGGAAGGCAGGCCATTGGGGTCAAGCTTTGATCAGCATCAGCTCTGGCTCATCAATATTCAACAGAGTTCACTATTGCCAATGGTTCGTCAAAGGTCGCCAACATGATTTGCTTTGTGGAAGGCATGGAGATGATGTCTCCTGCCTCCGTTGGTGAGTGGACAGTATTGTCTAAAGAACCGTCTATAAGATCCGAGACCTCTTCTTCATGATCTTCATACAACGTACTGATATGCAGAAGAGGGTGCGTGGAGTTACAGTTTAGGGCAGCCACTGGCTCTGCCATGCTGGTCTGGGGCAGAGCAACCTTTGTGGCAGCACCAGAAGTTGCTATGTGGTTGTGATGACAAGTGAGAAAAACCCCAGTGGCAGGCACAGTCCTGCAGGTATCATGTGAGTAAAGGGGTATCTTTGCCAGGAACAGAAGAGTCTGAAAGAGGAAAAAATAATACACAACAATCATTCATTTGCTTGCTTACATCTACAGCCATGGGATCAATTCTAGTGTTTAAGTTTAAAGGGTACATCTCTACAAAAATAACTATGAGGGGCCACAACTTCCTAAACGCCTATTTACTCTGACATAACCCTGTAAGTGGAGGATGTTGTCTCTTACGTTGTGCTCGCTGACACATTAGTCCCTTAATGCCCCACTTTCCCTCCAGTAGCCACTGGTTTCAGATCAGTTGCATACAGTTTGCACATGCACTTGGATAGGTAGCCTTCTTCTTAAACACCCATCAACACATTTTTTCCTCCCTCACTTCACTCATCTCAGTTTTTCCCTTGCTAAAGTTAACAAGGAAGTGAAGTGCCTGAGACTTTCCCCCCTCCATTCTTCTTTATTGAATCAGGTGCTCTTGGTTGCTAAGAAAAACTAGCCAGCACCTGACAGACAGGTGCCCGCTGATTTTCAGGCAAACAAGAGGGCCAGTGACCTATTTGTTCCTCATGGTGAGGAATAGGCTGCAATGATGGCGTTTGTGAAGCGACAGTGGCTCTCTTGCCATGAGAATCGGTACAGACTTCGGGGTCCATGAAGGTGTATACATGATATCTTATTAAAGAGGTTAATATGTTGAAAGACAGAAAAGCAACAGATGCTCAGATAGTTGTCCTAGACTTGGGTGCTAGAAGCTAATGCTTGAGAATCACATAGGCACAACAGAAGCTGTCTCATGTTGAACCAACTCCCCAATCCACCTGGTTCAGTCAACTCTCAATGTGCAGCAGCTCTCCAGAGTTCCAATCACAATTGTCTCCTAGCCCAACACCTAGTATTATTGGGCAATAACTCATCCATGTACTAACCAGGGCTGACTCTTCTTCGCTTCTGAAATCAGATGAGACCAGATGTGTCTTGGTTTGCATTTCAGATATGTAATATAAAAAGGTAAACCACAGGCATAGACATTTTGTTTTCTGAGGCATACAGAGCAAGGCCATATGTAATGGATGGTAACCATCTCTCACATGCACCTGTTTATGAGTTAAGATTTATATCTTTCAGGTGGCTGTTGAGGAGGGTGTTTTCTACAATTGTACCCAAATTGTGATACTTTCTCCCAGGGTTCATCTTTATTTACCTGGGACCCTTAGTTGCAATTTTTCAGATGCCAGACAAAATACATTTTAATAGTATTTGATGATAGTTTTTTTGGGGGGGGGGGCATCTTTTTTACCTTCATTTGGATTAATCTTTTAAAGTTGTCGGGTTTTTAACTGGTTCATTATTTGTATTGCTTTTATTAACTAGAGAAGGCTTTCTTTACCATTTTTAAAAAATATTACCAATCCTAAAATACATTTCATAGGCAAAATGCAATTAGTTAAATAAATAAACACTCCAGATAGTCTAACAAATGACAAAGAGAGCTATCGTCATTCGTGTATAGATGCATTCAAAGAACAAATAATAAAAATATGATCTAGCATTTGTTTAACAGAGTGAGGACCAGAGCACTAGAGGGGCTTTCTGCCAGATGAGCGGTATATAAATTGAAATACTAAATGCTGCTGCTGCTGCTGCTGCTGCTGCTGCTACTACTACTACTACTACTACTACTAGTAGTAATAATAGTAATAATAGTAGTAGTAATAGTAATAATAATAATAATAATAATAATAATAAATATTATATTATTATTATTATTATTATTATTATTATTATTATTATTATTATTATTATTAAAAAGAGATAATCAAATCAAAGCAGCTACACTCTTGTTAATATGGTTAGCCAGAAAGAAGCCATGTGTTTATGGGCACAAACCATCTATGTAAGCTTTAAGATGGAGTAGCAGAACTCATTTTTAATTAATTAAGTTCCCAACAACTCCTACAGTCCTTTATGCAAGGCGTTTGGCTGATGGGAACTGAAGGCCAAAACAATTTGTTTTAAGAAAACATGAGTATCACAAATTGGCTCAATTATTCCTTCTTTTCATGGAATTCTAGCATTGTGAGGAGATGGATGGGAGCTCTCATAAAGGATTGTCAACATTCTCAAACTATCATCTTCAGGAATCCTGACAGGGAGGTATGTTGTCATAAATTTCTGACATATATACTGGGCACACTGCACAATCTCAGAAAAGGGAAATGGTAGCCCACTGTACGTCCAGAACACTCTAAAAATTGCTGGCATAAATCAGAATCAATTCAGTGGCTTGCAATTATTAAGTGACCTTAGCTCATTACCAAAAGAGGCTCTGAGCATGAAATGTTTTCCATGATATGTGTGTCCAACCCTGTACTAAGAGAACTTGAAAACTTATTTATTATTGAAAATTATAATCCCAGTGCTTTTTTCAGTTATATCAGAGATGGAGAATCTCAAACTGAGGGGCTGCATCTGATCTCTCCTCCCTACTCTCATGTAATACCACTTCAGATCCCCCTGCACAATCTCTATTAATGGAACAACGTTCTGTATTTATTCTATGTTACCTCATACTCTTCTGCAAAGTTAAACGTCCCAGTAGCTTCCTAGAGGAACAGTGTGGGTTTAGGTCACCATGTCTTTAAACTGGATGCAAACTATTGCTTTTTCTGAAATGGATTGTTACAATGTAGAATAATTTTTTTATTTTTATTTTTAGAAAAGTGACTAATAATAAAATCCTATAATACTATTTGAACTGCAGAGCTGAAAGGGACCCTATGGATTGCCTCCACCCTCTCTCAAGGAGGCACCATCGACAGCTGAACTCCTAACTCCCAAACTTATGTATGCTTATGTTCCTTAACCAACACATTCTACACACGTGGCGTTAACAAGTCTCCACTCTGGTTAGTACATACCTCTCTAGTGAGGTTGCCACTTCTGTGTGGTCAGAATCCCATGACGCAGCAGTAACATCCTCCCATGCTACCTCCACCAGTCTGACACACATGGTCTCCAAGACAGAAGCTACTGCTGTGGTGTGAGATTCCAACCACGTGGAAACAGCAACCAGTGACATCTGAGTAATTGCAGGAGAAGATTCCAATGTAAATCACAATTTGGGAACCTGCTAACATATTTGGAGTGAATACAGTGGAACGAGTAGTCGAAAAATCACCATACCTTGGAGGGAAGAAGTGACGTGCACTATGACCTTTTCTTCTTGGCTTAAAAATCCCCTCCCTTGGCTTTTGGATGTTGCCATAGAGGTGATTGTTTGAATTTCTGGCTTGGGTTTCTTACTACTAAGAATATAGGGGTGGACATCTAAAGAAAAGTGTCGCGTATGCTTTTTCTCACTACCAGTGTTACAGAGGGCGTTAGAGTTTGTTTTGTGGGATGAAGACAGCTGAGGGTTTTTCGAGGTGGACTCGAGCAAAGGGGCGACCAGACTGTCTGTTGCTGTCTTCCGACGCACTGGCTTTGGCTTCTCAGGCTTACTGTTTTCCACCTTCATAACAGCTAGCTGCTCCTTGAATGGCTGAGGAAGAGGGTTGGTACTTGGGATCCATTTCATTTTCTTCCGAGGTCGCTTAATGATCAGCGGCTCATTAGGGTCAATGTCGGCAGGATCAATGCTAGGATCTATGGTTTGTATCCCAGAATCACGTAGAGTTGGCGTGACATCGTGATTTGACTGGGCAAGGGCAGCAAGCAGCTGGCGCACGACGTTGTCATACATCAGATCACTTTCGTTGGTGATGAAATCCAAGCGGTTCAGTGACTTGATGTGGTCCCGGTTTTCATTGCAAAACAACGCCAAGATATTGATGTCGCAGAACTGAGATTTCTGCCATTGTTTCTTAGTCTTTATGCCAACCTTGTTCAGCTTGTCAAAAATGAAGTTTGATTTGCGGACTATGAAAAGATGGATTAAATTGATGAGGATGATCAAATTCATGAAGCAGAGGAGGACAATGTCGACCCCAGCAATGATTCGCTGTAGCTGAACTGATGGCAGTTTGCAGTTGACGTGAATGAGCAACTTAGAATTGCTGGTTTTGTCCGGTGGTTCCCCAAGGGCGCACGTAAACTCATTTTGTTTCTGTGTAGCATAGTATGTAGACAAGTACGTGATTGGGATGATGCTTAAAAATATGATAAAATAAATGCCGTGCAAGATAAAGTTTGGCCAAGAAATTACTGCGCCCTCTCCGTTCCAGGTATTTTTCAAATAAATTTTGTTCAGGGCTTTTTTCCTTTTCTGCATTCTCAATGATCTCTCTCTTCTCTCGTTCGGTAATCCCTGGGCCTTTCGACTGGATTTGTTTTTCAATTTTTGGTGCGCGACCTTCAGCTGCTCGGTGGTAGCAGTTATCTATTTCCTGGAGCAAAAAGTTAAGTTCAGAAGTCAGCCTGGTGGAGGCCAGGAATTCCCAGCCAAGCGCAGGAATGTACATAATGCCAGCAAAAGCCAGCAGGGCATATGGAAGGAACTTATGCTCAAACAAGGAGGGCCAATGGCTGGCATTGACTCCTGGCAAGGCATCTCTTAGTTCTGTCCAACAGTATCCTCGGGCATACAAGGCTTGGTCACGGGTGAAGTTGTGTGGTGTGTAACAGTATATTGGCTCCTCTGTATAACAGAGAGAAAAGTCACTGCTGTGCATTTAACCTACAAAAGGAACTCTGCAAAATAAATATTTCATAAGCTACATCAATGTTCATCTGCAGGATATTTAAAATAGCATCAAGCGCTCAAGACTGCATCACATTCTAAGCATGGTTTTAAAAATGCTTTAAAAACCTGCTTCCCCAACTCACAGCAGAAGCACAAGAAAAGCTATATTAACTCAAAAAAGGCGACAATAAAGCTAGCAATAATTTTGGTGCAAACTCTCTGGCTGTTAATTCCCCATGGAACTCATACTGAATGACACGTATCAAATGAGCAAAATAGCCCTGCTACGCAGGAGATGAGGATTTACCATAGGAAATTAGAAATTCTGTGCACAAGTAGTTGCTATTAAAACCGATAGCACAATAGGCTTCCTCTTAAAAACTCTAAAGCAGGCCAAATTTATTTGGCTTCGTCTTGCCCTCAGTGTTCTGTAAAACAGGAGATGACACCTGCCAATTCACATCCTCGTAGTTCTTAATTGAACAAAAACACTGACAATATAGCATATTCTTCTGCTGCTAATTTCTTATTTTTATGAAATTTGGATGCATCTGCCCTTCCTTAGAGAAACCCAGGGCATCTTTAATGGACTTGAAACAGTACTTCAAAGCACTCACGAGCCTCACACTCCAGCTACTGTGCCAGATTTTTCTATTTTTAATTAACCCTGTTACTTGTAATCATCCAGAGAAAGACAGCTTAAATGATCCCACAAGTGCTTTATGCTTCTAGAATATCAAGAGCTTTAAAAACCTAGTTCGACAGGACAAGCCCATTCTCAAAACGTCGACATTCTCGGACAGTAACACTGTCTGCAGGCGTTACCAATTTGTCACAACATGATTCAGCGATAATCTTCCAACCCGTTTCAAACAACCCAATACTAGAGAAAGTTCCTCTTTGAAGATGAATCCCCAAAGTCCCAGAATCCGTTCTCCAGCCTAGTCACTTGAAGTTTGGAATTCTGGGATTTGCAGTCCAGGAATATAATTATCTCCATATCTACCCAAATTCTATCACTGCCCAAATGGAGAGGACGGGGCATGTAAAATGTGCTTAAGATTACTGGCAGTTGTCATTCAGACCAGCAGCTTTCCACAGGTGTGGAAAGGGAGATCTGGAAATCTACATTCCACTAAGTACTCTTTCCAAAATGTGAAGCCATGGGTGTGGGGGGAGGATTTATGGTGAATGCTGATTATGGTGAATGTTGCAGAACCGTACACTGTGCTGAAGTCTAACACAGCATTTGAGAGAATGACATATCTGGTGCTGCTTGTTGATATAAACGCATCATTCTGAGCCCCTGAGCCCAAAATTACTCTTCCTTCAGTACTCCTAGATTCAAAATTGAATTAAATTTCAATTCAAAAAGAATAAAAAAGTCAAGGAAAAAAGTGGCCACATTTCCCTATGATGATTCAGGGGGTGCTTTTATCTGTGGTAACTGCAGATAGAGAGGTGCAGGTGACCCTCAGATTTCTGGAAACCACTTACTCTTGCTGTTTCATGCAGTTTAGCGCCACCCTGTGTACTTGCATGGTTATGGTCCCTTCTTTGTAGAAAGATTTTGCATGGCTGATCTTCAGAATACTGTTGTGATGGTAAAGCCAGCAACTTACTCGTTTTGAGCCTGAACTCTCAAAGGCTTTCCATGTATAATGTAAACACTGAGGTATAAGGCACCCTGTCAACCATCCTTGTGTCCACCTGTGTGTCAAACAGAGCTTGGAAACTTCTAGAATTCCTTCATAAGCATGGTCGGTAGCTCATCTGGTGGGAGTGGCAGCCCCCAAACTAATTTATCTGACCTCTGACCGAAGAAAGCATAAAATGGGCATTTTGCACATCCTTTAGAATTGCTCCTTGAGTCATCATTGTGTTTGTTGCATTAGCAGGTTTCAAGATGGGTGAAATAAGGTTTATATCAAATGTTGTCCTTGCTACTATCACATTTTTCTTAACATGCAGGTTGATTTATTATTATTATATTATTATTATTATTATTTATTATTATTATTATTATTATTATTATTATTATTATTATTATTACTCTCACATTTTTATAGAAAAATGGACAGCTAAATGAATCACAGTTGTAAGACAGCAATTTAGATTTAAATAGATGCTTGAACCAATCTGTTTTGTATTCAGAGCATGGCAAACAGCTTTATGTTATTTATGCCTGTCTGATAAGAAGTTCCTCCGATAACTCTTGTCAGTATTTTCCTTTGGGGATGGATACAAAAAGCAGTGACCTTATTGCATTTATGTGGATTTGTGAGCACACATCCATGACACAAAGTAGATTCAACCTCAAGGTCATAAGAACATTATAGTCCTTGACCAGAATCCATTTCAGCTGAAAGTAACTACTGATTGTGACTCACAGGCTGTCATTTCCATAAATAAAGGGACCCAGTGGCAAGAAACGGCTGTGTGAACAGCTCCAGTCCCCTCCTGATGACAATGTGATCTATAAAGTCCTCAAGAATCTGGGCTTTAGCTTTTGGCAACAACTTTGACCAAAAAACTAAGTGTATGAATCATTCAGTGAATGTCATAAGAGAAGTCATAATAAGCTAAGAAATAATCTATAAGGAAACCAATGAATAATTTATAAAACATTAAATAATAATAATAAACAAAACATAAATAATTCCTAATCATCTAAACAGCATGAATTATCAGATTGGATTCTGAAACCAGAAGCAATGTATTTGCCCTTCCTCTTCTAGCTAGGCTTTTCAGCGGCCAAGGACAAATAGCAGAGCCTTTAAGGCAGGCATGTCCAAAGTCAGGCCCGGGGGCCAAATGCAGCCCGATTTCAAATTTTGAGTGGCCCGCAGCCTCTTCTGCCCACTGGCTCAGCTTGTCACTCATCCCCACCAGCTGGATCCTTCCCATACTGGATGTAGACACCAGCTTGCAGTTTTATGGTTTGCCTGGGGTCTCTGCCTCTGTCCATCCCCCCAGCCACCTGCCTAGATTATCTGCCCCTGGCTCCGTTGTTGCAGCGTCCTCCCCCCCTCCTTGCATGTTATAGAGACTTGTCCATTGTCTGGCCCGGAGGCCAAATGTGGCTAAATGGTTGGCCCCCACACATTTTCACCTCACCCAATCTAGCCCTCCTTGCAAAACGTTTAGACACCCCTGCAAAACGTTTAGACACCCCTGCTTTAAGGAGCTTTCATCAAGTGCCCCGCACACATGTGGATTTACATGTTTCTATACAGTGCCAATTTTCCCAAAGGGAAAACAAATGAGAACTGTACAAGAGTGCACACCTATTAGATGTGCCCTGATGTCACAACAATGTGGAATGAAAGAAATCTCCCAATAGTTATTTCAAGCAGGGCAAAAGTGGAACCCAAGAAGTGAATTACTTATTTTTCATTCCCAAATGAAACAAGATATTCTTCCTTCCTGTAAATAGTCTTAAGCAAAATAAATAAATACTGTAATGGATCCTCTTCTTTCTGCAAAATAAATTATAAATAGGTTAAAGTAGTTCAAATAATTTGTCTCCCGCAAATTAACTTCATCACTCCCCCCCACACATTGTCAAGTTCTTTCTACCACTGAAAACAAACACTACTTGCTGATTTCTTTTCTATGTAACAGGGGGTCCTGAGGGATGACTAATTCTATTAAATGAGGTACATCTAGAATATGTCTTGTTTGTTTGTTTGTTGTATTTGTCAGAATCCCACAGTAGGAAAGGCAGAATTCCAGCAGAGGCTATGGCTAGTCAGCTTCCTGAGGAACTGGGGAAGGGTAACCCAAGTTCCTTACCCAACCGTTGTGCCTCTAGCATAGGAAGTCCCTGGTGCACTGCTAATGAAGGTGAGTGGGCCTCCCAGTTGTGGGGGAGAGGGGACATATAAGTGTGGCACATTTGGTGCCATGCTACCGATTTGACACAAAGTACTATGAAGTACTTCAAGCTCATTTCTTGCGAGGGATATAGACATCAGAGTGAGGTATAGCAAATCAGGAGCTGTGCAGGGACAGGCATCATCCTGCCTCCCGGTCTGATTGGCCAGCAACACGGAGAAGCAAAGATGACATCAGAGCCTGCTTCGTTGTTGGAGCTCAGTTCTGTGCGGACACAGAACAAGATAAGTGATTGGTTGCTTTTGTGTTGGAGGCTTCCGAACACCACCCGGGCTCGTGCGGGTCGTTTTGAAATTGGTAGGTTCCTAAACGAATTGCCCATCCCTACTTGAGTGTTAACAACGAAGAAATAGTTAGAGACGTTGCATACCTTGGTTCAATCACTAATCCTCCAGGCTAGATGGCACTGAATACAAATCTAATAAATCAATCAATCCACACTCTTAGATTTCTGATCACCATGCAGAAGTGTAAAAGCTTTGACAGTAAAGAAATTTATTCATTTGAAATGTGGTGCTGAAGGAGAGATTTGTAGATATTTTGGATAGCGAGAGAGAAAGGCAAACAAGTGAGTCGTAGAGCAAATCATGGCTGGACTATCTCTGAAGACAAAACATGTTAAAAGAGAGGCTGCACTACTTTGGACACATAATAAGTACTGCACAGTATTTTTCTGTGTATAAGGCTAAAAATTGTGTGTCGTTTTATACACAGAAGTAACCCAAGGAGAGAACCATGTGGTTTCAAAACTGTAATTTGGGGTTGGAAAAGTGGGGATCGTCTTATACATGGGGGCATCTTATAGACAGAAAAATACAGTATATGCTACTAGCACACAGTCCATTACATTCACAGAAGGAGACAAGTCACTTACTGTTATCACTAAGAGAATTTGGAGATGCCTGAACTCCAATCACATTTTCTAGTCTGCATCGATTGCTGCCCAGTTGGGCATTAAAGTCCCCAATAAGGATGTTCAGGTAATGAATTGGGATGCTGTTGAAGTTGCTCATAAAATTCATCCTTCACAGCATCACCTGTATTATCCATTTAGTCCTAAGCTTGTATAATAGTCTTTTTATTATGCCCATGGGAGAAATAAGCTGTAATTATTCAGTCACTGACCAGGTTCCACTCAATGAGTGCCTTTGCCTGTTCACTAAGAACAAGGGCAACACCAGGCTCCGGTTGCTCTCTAGCATATGGTCAAATGGCAAAAAAACACTGACACAAAACCTGAAGGCATTGTATGGGAGGGTGCCATAGCACTTACGGAGAATCCTTGTTATCTGATATATACAGCATGACATGGATCATCAATCAGTCAATAGATGCAATGTCTAATTTTAGCACACATTGGGTCTATAGCTATCATTTGGCATGGCAGTGCCCTAGCTGTAAGGTGCTCTGATCACATATCATTACTGTTGTATCTTTTTGTGCCTCAGAAGACCATTATCCTGAAACTTCTGACATGCTGCCCCGGTAGCCCCAAACTTCATCTTAGATAGCCAGTGACTTTTCTTGGAAATATGACCAATGAAGAAAATACAATTGAAAGTATTTTAGTAGTAATTGGGACTGGCTAGAGCTCCTTTAGATGTGCATAATCTAATGGTTTTAACACTTTTGTATATTTCTGAGTCTGTGAAGTCACACAAAAAAAAACAATGTAACCAGTATTGTATTCCACTGAAAAACTGTAAGAATCATGTAAATAAAGGTTGAAAGAAGTACAGTGTGTTAGGATATTTTTTAATGTTATAGAAAGACTGCAGCAAGATGTGCACATTCCTAACTTGGGAACAGGCCAAATAAAAATCTGCATGATTTAACATTCGTAGAAAATTAAAAAAAATAAATGCAAATATGCAAAAAGATGCAAATATGCATAAAGATTGATCTAGTAGGACATGTGCTCTTAAAACAAGTATTAAATTATTTTCACTGAAAGACACTATTTTCGTCTGCTCATTATACAGAAATGAATTCATTCAAACATTACACTATTTGTGTCCATAAAACAAACAGATTTCAGTACACAATTGAACAGATTCATCAATCATATAACTTATTATCTTATCCAAAATGTGTTGATGAAGATTTGCAGAGAGCTGAATCTGGCAACTGATAGGAGGATACAGATATAGAGCATTTAAGTACTTACTGTGGCATAAGGACCCCATTTCAAATGGCCTTAATGAGAAAGTCAAGGCTGAAGGGTTCACTTCTGATTAGAGGACATGCAATTGTCTGCCTTCTTAAAGAAAAACTAAACATCACTAACCCATTTGAGGAGGGGAAGGGAGGATATCTATCTCCAAAAAAGAAAAAGAAAGAAGAAAAGATTTTAATATGCTTGTGCAATCTTTGTTGGAAGTCAAAAATCATTAATATCACATTTGACATATACAAGTCAATATTATATAAGATGTGTTTTTAAAGGATCTGTCCTTAAGCTTCTTAAAGGGCATCCGCAGAACACTGTAATTCCCAAATATTTACCAGTGGAGCAGATAGCAACAAAATCTCTCTTCCTTTCCTTCCAAGGGTGGATGCCCCTGCCTTTAACTGTCACCCTGGTTCTGCCCATTGTTGACAGCTGTACCTCCCCTTGCCCACCCCCTTGAACAAGCAACTGTTGTTTGCATAGTTCCCTTCATGCTGGATAGCTCAGTAGCTGTGGAGCCAGAGGTTGGGAGTTCAATTCCCCACGACACCTCCTTGACAAGGGGCTATGGACTTGATGGCCTATATCAGGGATGTCCAAACTTTGGCCCTCCAGATGTTTTGGACCACAACTCCCACAGTCCTTTGTCACTGGCAATCTAAGCTTAGAATTCTGGGAGCTGTGGTCCCAAACATCTGGAGGGCCAAAGTTTGGGCATGCCTGGCCCATATGGTCCCTTTTGCAGTTCTTGGGCACATTACCTGCTACTAGCTGTCCAACCCAGGCAAGAGCCTGGCCTTCTCTTGCCTGCCTCCTCTGGCAGCTAACCACTCAGACAAGAAGGGCAGGATGTGTTGGGTAAACCAATCTACCATGCTGATTTCAACTCACATGGGAGGAACAATGCATGTTGTAACCTTTCCTTGGTCTGTTTGCATGTGGACCAATTGGATGGTTTGTATTTCCCGGGTCTTGTAAGCCAGACTCATCTACTTCCTCCTTCTCCTCCTCCACCCCCACATGTAGCCTTGGCCGGATGCCATTTCCCTTTTGACCACCACAGAGACAGCGTGTCGTCTCTGCTGTGAGTGCCTTTTCTGCCTCACCATGTGGGCAGAAAGGCACAGAACTATACTTTTTCGGGACATTCTTTTGTCTTTTCTTTCAGTCTGTAAACCTGCATTTATGTGAGCTCTGTTAGTGCCTGCTGGAGAACACTGCTATAGAAACTGCTACAGAATTATGTAAGTAAACTCTTTTATATTCTTTTAAACCAAAAGGAGGCTTGTTGTATGTGTATTACTTAAAGTGCTAGACTGCAGGAGGGGAGGGGAGGTGGGGAACTTCTAAAGTTGATTAACTTTCTTGTAAGCAAAGCCACACTTCTGTTCCATATTAAGAGGAAATTCAAATGGATTTCCCAAGCTTTGCCAACAAGATGGAGATTCTCCCTATGCATCCAGTGATTGGTTGGCTGCTGGAGGAGCCGGGGAAGGGAATGTGCAGTACCGTAGTGCCGCACATACAGATTGGGACAATGCGCTAAAAACCCTAACTCTAACAGCCTCTGTTCCAGCAGTTTTGCCTCCAGAGATAGTCCAGGCGTGATTGGCTCTAGGACCCACTTTGTTCACCTTTCCGGCAGTCCAGGGCATCCACAAAACTCTCCTCCAGCACCACATTACAAATGAATCAAATTCTTTACTTTCCAGCTTTCACACTCATACATGGAGATTGGAAATCTAAGAGTGGGGATTGTCTTGGTCGTCAGTGACACATCCTTACATCCTTTCTTCTAATTCTTTCATTGCTGCCCTTCCTAGTCTCCGTCTTCTGATTTCTTGGCTGTATTTTCCATTAGGAATTTCTCCAGGACAATCAAATGATGTGTGTAATGCCCAGCCTGAGGAAGAGTTCTAGATTACTCAAAACAATTTTTGATAATATTTTAGTAATCCTGGTTCCAATTAATGGCATTATCCAGCCCTGATATTTGTCCATATAAGGCTTCAATGGGACATTCATTGACAACTAATGCATGATACCATAGTCTTTCGAGACTGAAGGATGCCAATGATGATGAATGTGAAATACAGGCTGCAGGCTAAACTTCATGCTTATGGACTTAATGTGTATATGAATACCTTACTATCTCAATGCCTCCTTTTCTTAAAAGAAAGAAATGCATTGATGTTCCAGCAGAAAAACAGGACTTGCTTATTTTATAGTCTATAATAAAGGAACAGGGAAAATTATGTTTCTCAAACAAAAAAGCTTACTCCAAAGAGATTTATACACTGTTGCAAATGACAGCAAAACAAGTAGATAAAGACGAGGAGATATTAAATAACTATTGAACGATCCTGAGGTACAACTGTGTTCTAAGAACATTAGTATTTGGGATGTTTTGAAGAAACCTATAAGAACTCACAAATGCTGGCAATTCTGGCATCTCCTTTCTAAGTTTTCAATCTGAGCACCTGGGATTTCTTTTTTTCAAGTGAGGGGATATTAATTTGGTTCTCACTATAATGCTGCTAATGAATGTATTTCTTTGTGCTGAAATGAGTGATGGTGTAGAAATATTTATGTGGAGGAGAGTGGGGGGGAAACCTTCACAAGCAGTTTCTCCATGATCTTTTTTGTATGATTTTATCTTTCAATTATCTCTGATAGCTGAAAGAATTTGAATTTACTGACTCAGCACCTTCCCAACTTCCTCTTCAAAGTAGGTATGTGGGGAGCAAATGACTCGTTAAGGAGTTGAGATTTACTTCTGGGAGGCTTCCCAGAAACAGTTTGCCCTCACAAAAGGAAATTGTGGCAGGGAAGCACTGTTGCTGTGGTACATTGAATATGCAGGTTTATTCAGAATTACTTGGGAGTAAAATACTTTGAAGAATCCTATTCTCCACACGATGGATGCACTTAAATCAAACTGAAAAAATAATAATTTTGGATTCAAGCTGTCATTTAAATCACTCTTCCCCAATCAAGAGAAAGGAGATACCTCAGCTGTGTCTACTATCTGCTCCCCAAAGGTCAATCTTAACTCCACACAGTCTTCTTCGTAATTACTTAGTGGCCTCATGTTTGCTAACAGTGCAGACTGTGATTTCAATCTTCTAATGCTTGCAAACTGTATACAATATAGTCATCCCCTGCCATTTTGCGTTTCATATACTGTGGAACCGCAATATATGAAACAAAAGGCTCCTGTGGCAAGCGGCTTGGGCCTGTTTGAGGCCCCCTGCACTTAAATCAGGCCTGGTGCTTGAGCGGGCCTCTGGTGGGCTTCCCGGGCGTCTCGGAGGCCTGAGAAGTGGTTTCTGGAGATTCAGAAGTCATTGGAGGTCCATTCGGGGCAGGACCAGACCTCAGGTAACTGTAGGAGGCCCCAGAGAGAGCCCCCCCAGTCCTGACCTGACCCAGCATCTGCATATCATCAATTTTCCATTATGGCAGGTCGGGTCAGGTCCCTAACCCCCCGCAACAGGCAGGGGATTACTGTAAAATGAATTTTTACTATAAGTGCTTTGGAAGCACTTAAATGTCTCTCTCTAGCTCCAAGAACAATTTTCAGGAGGAGAGAACTAAGATGAGTGATAAGAGCAGGCAGAGCAGAGCTACCGGTCTCCAAAGAAACTCGCATCAAGAGGTGCATCAAACAAGGTGTGACTCCACTGATCTAAATATCTTTCAACCCTCCCAGATTGTTCTGCAAATTAACATAAGAAGGTGGGACTCATGTAGTGCAGGGAGAGAGTCCTTTAGCCAACTATTAGAGCCCCAGAAGATAGATGTAAAAGAAATTAGTTGGCTTCCACACAGATGGGGACAGAAGAAAATTCATTTCACCCTTGAATATGCTGTGATTCCACTAATGCTATTTAAAATGAAAAAAAATAGTTTTCAGATTACTCCCATAAGACTCTTCACAGAAACAAAGGAACCTCCTTAGAGAAAGCTGGAATTGCAGACTCTTGGAAGCACATTTCAGGGAGAGGCCCAGAAAATCCTAGACCATACTGTCGACCCCCAAGGGACAATAGGGTCTCAGGCAAAGACCCCAGAAAGACAGCCAATATTTGAAGACAGGGTCTCATATCCCTACAACAAAAAGACTACCATCTGTTTGGGTGAAATTAACTCCAGGTGGGAGAACACGAAAACAAGTTTATCTTCTCATTTTAACAAAGCAGAACCACTAAGAGGCTATCTTAAGAAACATAATACTCCTACTCAAGTTAAAGCCAATTTACCTATGCAAAATCCTAAAACAAAGGAAAGCATCAAGCAACAGCCATACTGCGAGCAAGAAAATTTAATTATCCTGGATCTTGAAGATAGTGGGGAATCATTGCACACTTACCCCTGTCAAACACTCATCTTGCAACTAAATCTTTACCAACCTCCTCAAGATCCACCTGCTTTAAGCTACACTACGCCTAATAAGACTATGCCTCAATCCACCCTGCCCTAACAAAATGGACTGGAGCCTACGGCTACACAAGCCACCTGTATGCTTACACATACCTCATTAACCATGACGGAGGGACAGATGACTTTACAGGAGCCTTTGCCACCTTCTCCATGGAGCTGGCCAATCAGACAGGGATGTGGGATGATGCATATCCTTGCACAGCTCCTGATTGGCCAGCACCAGGGAGAAGGATAAATTAAGCATTTGAGGCTTCTTCCTGATTGGAATTTTGTCCTGCACAACCCAAAGCAAGGTAAGTAGTGGCTGATTTCATTTTGGAAGATAAGTCCCAGTTCTGAATGTTTCATTTTGGAACCAGACTCCTTCGGAAACGAAACACCCATCTCTAGTTTCAACTCTTTCACAATGAGGGCAATGCCAAGGTGTGGACCTGGGAGACTAAAGGGGGAGGGGTTTGGGGATACTGGTATTAATGGCCCTGAAAGTTCAATCCACAGTGAAATCTCCTTTGAGACAGATGACCATGGCAATAATACTAACAGGGAGTAGGAGGCCCCTACTGATCATAAATGTGTATACCTACCTCCCACTTCCAGAAAATCAGAACTAGAGGATAAGTGATCAGCTCTTGAAAACTACATAATAGAGCTCACTATGGAGCACCCAGATGCTCTGGCTTTGATTGGTGGGGATCTCAATACTCGCATGGGCCCAAATGATGATTATCTGGTAAGCAAATTTAAAAAGATAGAAAACCCAAGAAATGAGAACCTGGGGATCCCAAATGAGGAAAGGTCCTCTAAAGATCAACATGCAAACTATGCTGGAGTTTGTCTGTATAAATCTACTGACAGTCTGGGCCTATCCATCCTAAACGGCACAACTTCAGGTGATATTCCAGGCAAATTCACATTTATGGCAGCATCTAAAGTAATTGATTATATTCTAGTATGTAGGGCTCTTCTTCCTATGGTTTAAACACTCCAAGTTCTTACTTACCTGGAGAGGATCGTTTCCCTCTACTGCTATGTCTTTACTTAAATAACAAAAGGTAAAGGTAAAGGTTCCCCCCGCACATGCATGCTAGTCGTGTCCGACTCTAGGGGCGGTGCTCATCTCCGTATTCAAGCCGGAAGAGCCAGTGTTGTGCAAGTCCATGGCCATGTGGCCAGCATGGCTGCAAGGAAACACTGTTTTTACCTTCCCACCTTTTACGGCGGTACCTAATTATCTACTTGCATTTTACATGCTTTCAAACTGCTAGGTTGGCAGGAGCTGGGGTGAACAGTGGGAGCTCGCTCCACTGCGTGGCACCCAGGATTTGAACCGCCGATCTGCTGGCTTTGAAGTCAACAGTTTTCGGAGCCTTAGTCCACTGAGCCACCACGCCCCTAAATAACAAAAACCTAGACACAAAACCTAGCTATCATTCTGAAACTGAAGCACTAGAAAGAGTGAGCTGCCAAGTAAGATGGTCAGCCAAACTGGCATAAAAGATGAAGCAGCTTATAACCAAGGACAACCCAATGGACTTTCCTGTATCACCAGGGAGTCAGTCTATCAGAATCCCATAGACATTTATGAAAACTTCTTACAACAGCTAAATTCACTCCTCATTCATTTGTATACTGGAGAACTCAAAGCCCAACATTCCACCAGATAAATGGGTATCTTATTTCATAAGACTCTATGAGGATGCCATGGTACCCTTCTTGCCACAAATGTTGGGAAACATTCCCAGTTGGCTCTCTGTCACACCAGGTAAAATCATATCTCATATAGAACAGCTGAAAAATGGCAAAGCCCCAAATAAGACATGGTGGGGCACTTTCCTGGCACCTCTCTTCACGCATATTGATGAGACAGGACATATCTCCAAATCATGGAAATTGGCCATAGTGGTCCCTTTTTATAAGAAGGGGAAAAGGGAAGATCCAGCCAACTATAGACCAATAAGTTTACTGAACATCATAAGGAAACTATATGCAAGCCACCTTCTAGATAAATGTTTTGACTGGCTTGAAGCAGAAAATATTATTGGGGGAGAACAAGCAGGGTTCTGGCCAGGAAGATCCACAATGGACCAATGTATTATTATCCAACATCATATTGAGAAATACTCAGCCAAAGGAACAACTTCTTTTATGCTTTTTATGGGCTTTAAGTTGGCTTTGGACTCAATATCTAGAATGCATCTTTGGGATACATTAATAAACATATCTATAGAGATAATACTTTTATATTTAAGTGTATGTAATGGCACCCTGTAAAATAATTTTAAAGTTGTCTGCTAGATTTTGCCTTGTTGTCTACTATGTCTGATGAGTATTAAACCAGGCATGTCCGAACTTTGGCCCTCCAGATGTTTTGAACCACAGCTCCCACAGTCCTTTGTCTTTGGCAATCTAAGCTTGGAAATCTAGGAGTTGTGGTCCAAAACATCAGGAGGGCCGAAGTTTGGACATGCCTGAGTTAAACCATTACAAGTCTGTCATGCATAGGTCTACAGCATGTATCAAGTACAAATGTTTCAAGCACTGTTAGTTTGTTTTACATGTATGTTTTATCTATTTTTATCTGTTTTTGAATATTACCGTATGTATTTCACAGTACTTCTTTTCCTTATGTTGTTCACCTACGTTGTTCACTGCCCAAAGTTCCCTATGGGAAAGTCAGGTGGTTTATAAATGCAAATAATAAATAAATAAATAAATAAATAAATAAATAAATAAATAAATAAATAATGTTTTATACATTATACAGTTCTTAGAGTTTTAACCAAGCCCAAGTGAATATTACTTCAACTAAAGGCACTCATAAGTGAGAATACCATTCATGATCTGTGGGGGATTTTTATGCTACACTTGAACTGCCATCTACAACCTCTCAGACATTTCAACATTATGTACCTCCATCAGTGAAAATCTCAGTGGAGTTGCTATTAAGAAATCAGCTGCTGTATTTCCTACCTCGCCTCAGTCATGTGACTTGACATGCAACAAAAAATGCAAACACTGACATCTTGACTTGAGGCAATTCACTACTAATGTATAAGCTGATGAGCTTCAACTGGGATAATGCTTCAACTAGATTCTGGCCAATGGAACTTTTATCCAAGTAAACATGTTTAAGATTGAGCTATTTGATCCCAGCATCAAAATATGGACCATAAAAGTCAAAAATGAAAACACTAATATAAGTACCATTTAAAAGTTTCAACTTCTGTATGTGTGTTGTGTGTTGTGCCATTACAGTCATGACCGACTCTTTATGACTCCATGTCCATGGAGTTTTCTTGGCAGGAATACTGGAGTGGCTTGCCAGTTCCTACTCCACAACTTCTGTATATATCTCCTCAAAGGAAAGCCTCCTTGAGTTCAATGGGTCTTACTCTCATGTAAGTATGGCAATACTAGGTCTGATTTAAGTAGGCATTCATTCTTCCCACTCAATGCAAACGATTCCCTACCTAATCCCTTTGGGCCAGTAGCCACATTTTGAGTTCTGAGTAGAGATGGGCACAAAACAGCAAAATAGTATTTCGTTTTTGTTTCATTTCATTTGCTGTTTCATTTCATTTCATTATTAACATTTAAAAATATTCATAACAAAATGAAAAAAATACAAAATGATTTGTTATACTATATGGATCTGCTTCGTTGGGTCCTAGAGGCACCCAATTTTGTGGGTAGCTCAAAAGTTGGGGGAGCAGGCTGGGAATTGCATCTGTGTGCAGAGAGATGAGACCTAGGAATCAATGATGTACCACTAAGACATTGTGGTCCGTCTGGGAAGAGATGGGCCACCAGGATTGACTCTCTCTTTAAATTTAAATAAAAGAGATTTATGGGTAAAAGAAGCCTGATCTTACCACTTCCTCTTGATTTCATATGATTTTTGCATGGAATCTTTCCCAATCACCATCAAATCATCCTCCACACTGATATAGCTGGCGGCCCATCTCTTCCCAGACAGAGCACAATATCTTACTGGTGCATCCATTCCTAGGTCTTGTGTCTCTGCACACAGATTACAATTTCCAGCCTGCTGTCCTGACTCCCTAGGATGGTACTGGCATGTTCTGACAAGGGAGGACAAAATGTTTCATTTTCAAAACAGAATGCTTGCTTTTGTTTTGTTTTGTTTCATCACCTTACAAAATGACAAAACATGTCATTTTTATATTGCGCCCATCTCTAGTTCTGAGTGTTGTTTCTTCTTTCACAAAATGCCTATTGTCTCTCTCTGTGTGTGTGGGGGGGGGGGTAACTACCTGGTTATAAAAAGGTTGCCATGACCATCACAATATGTCCATTTCTGAGATGGCAAATTGGTATGGGTCAAGAGACACATAAACTTTTCCCACAACCTAAGAGACAAAAGTTGGGTTGCAGCGTTAAAAAACAGAATCACTCTTGTGAACCCACAGCTGCCTGATCCGATGCCTATTTCAGAACAGATGCTCAAGGACAAATGACATGACCAAGATTCTGTTACATTATTTCCCTTCCACCTCATTAAATATGACCACCACCACCCCAAGAACAACAAAAGATGCATTTCACACAAATCTCAGAGAAATGCAGATATAAAACACCAATTCCTATCAGCTTTTTAAACAGCAAGCAAATCATATACCTTATCTCAATAAACAAGTTTACTCTTTCTCTCCCTCATCTGCATACATCTGTACCAAAATAACCAACACCAAGCGCAACACAGAGAAAAAGCAGAAGCAAAAAACGTCACTTAAATGTTCTGATAAAGCTCCTGTGCCTCATGGAAATACTCATAAATAAGAAAAGAACCAATTCATAGCAATAAAGATTAAACTGCAAGGGCAGAAATTTGACTTTGTAGCACACCAGACTTCAAGTTAATTTTTAATGCTGCTCTTTAATAAATAACACAACAACAGTTGGGAGATGGGATTAATGGATGCAATGAAGACATCCACATATACAGTGGCAATTGCAAGGTTAGAGGTTTCTTAGTTGATGATTAGCAAGAACAACTGGTGCAAATTCCCTGGTTCCTTGCTCAGGACTTTTCAGCTTCAAATACAATATCATTCTCTTTCCCCAACATATAAAGTCCCTTTAGGCCAGGGATGACGAACCTTTTTGACACCAAGTGCCCAAACTCGGTGATGGAGACGGTGCCGGTGCCGGGGGGGGGGGTTGGGATCGGCGGCAGCGGGGGCAGGGAGCGAAGGCAGCAGGGCGACGGGGGCGGCAGGCTCAGGGTCAGCAGCAGCAGCGGCGGGGGCAGGGGTGGCAATGGTAATAGCGGTGGAGGCGGGGGTCGGCGGAGGTGGTGGCGGCAGGGTGGCAAGGGCAATGGTGATGGGGTCGGGATTGGCGGAGGGGGCAGGGGTGGGAGCGAGGGCAGCAAGGGCAATGGGGTGGCAGGGTCAGGATCATCAGCGGTGGCAGTGGCAGGGGACGGCATAGGCGGGGGCGGCAGGGGGCGAGGGCGGCAAAAATGGTGGTGGTAGGGTCAGCGGAGGCTGGATCAGCAGGGGGTGGGGGCGAGGGCGGCAATGGGGACAGCAGCGGTAGGGTCAGTGGAGGCAGGGTTGGCAGGGGGTGGGGCGAGAGCGGCAATGGAGACGGCGGCGGTAGGGTTGTCCTGGCACGCGACATGCTCCATGCCCCCCTACTTCCCCCTCTGCAAATTCCTCATGACTGGTTCAGCGGAGGGGGAAGTGGGGGGGAGGGAGCCCGTGCCATAGATTCGCCATCCCTGCTTTAGGCCATCAGAAGCTGTTGTCTTCATTTCTAAGGTCAGATAGAGACATGGTGCCTTGTACTATATAATAGTATTCAACAGTTGCTGCTTGGCATACAACTGTGGGTGCCAAGCCAGTTCCTTACATTCCATTGAATAACTGCTCCACAAAGGGAAAACATTTTGGATCACAGCAACACCTTCAACTCATTTTTGACCCAGTGGTGCTGCCTTGAATAGGTTTGCCCAGGGACTCTGTTCCTGAGATCCTCCTCCCCCCCCATTAACACCCCTTCCCCTGATATAAAAGTAATAATTGTTTATTTATTATTAGTAGAGATGGGCACGACTTAGCGGTATTCCCGTTTCCATTTCCGTTACTCGTTTCCGTTACTCTACGGAAACGGTAACGGGAATCACTGCCCCAGACTTCGAGCTCGAACCGACGAACGAACAATTTGGTCTGATTTGTCGTGCTCGTTACTTGCATCGCGCAATGCCAAGCAGCACAGAAAAAAAGTTTTTAAAAGTTAAAAAAAAAACCGATTCCCGGCCCTAAAAGTAGGCGAAAACTGTCTGAGGGCACCTACCAGGCCAGAAGGGTGTTTTATTTGGGGGGGGTTCCCCGCCCCCCTCTCCTTGGCTATTGCTACTGCTGCGCTGCTGGTACCAGGCTGGGAGGGCGCATCCATTTGCCATGCAGTGCGGGGGATCCAAAATGGCGACCGCAATATTTTTTTTTAAATCGTTGCCCAAAACCCCACCAAAGCACCACAGAAACATGCGAAAATTAGCTATTTTAAATGCTTGAATTTTTACAGTAGCAGCAGTGGGTTTTTCTTGCAAAAAAAGTCTCCGTTGATTTTATTTTATTTTATTTTATTTTATTTTTTTACACCTGCGCATTCGCAATGATGGGCTCGCCCATGGGAGTGGACCATGCAAAGTTTTGGAGCCATTCCACCAATCGCATGGCCAGGTTTTGCTGACTGTACCAGGCTGGGAGGGCGCATCCATTTGCCATGCGGTGGGGGGGATCCAAAATGGCGACCGCAATATTTTTTTTGAAATTGTTGCCCAAAACCTCACCAAAGCACCACAGAAACATGCGAAAATTAGCTATTTTAAATGCTTGAATTTTTACAGTAGCAGCAGTGGGTTTTTCTTGCAAAAAAAAGTCTCCGTTGATTTTATTTTATTTTATTATTATTATTTTTTTACACCTGCACATTTGCAATGATGGGCTCTCCCATGGGAGTAGACCATGCAAATTTTCCACCAATCGCATGGCCACTTGGCCAGGTTGACCACAGAGACTTCTGGGATGTACCCAATCGGGCATAAACAGCCCACTAATCGTAGCCCAAACCCGAACCCTAAGCCTAACCCATACGCCAGTACACTGTCCTTCTAAGTGGGTCAGAGAGGCACCCAGATGCACCCCAATACTCACCGTAACCTCACCCGTAACTAGCCTAACCCTAGCTGTTGCGCTAAGCCGTCTTAACCCTAAGCCAGATCTACTTGCATTGCACTACATGCAAGTACGTGAGACACAGCGGGTGCAAAGAGTCTGACAGTCCGTCACTTGTGGCTCTGGCTGACTCCTGCAGCTCCCTCCAGGAGCCCGCTACCCCCTCCCCAAACCAGTACTAACGAAAACGAAAAAACGAAAAAACGAACCGACTAATTTTTGCAAATTTTCGCGAAAAACGGAAACGAGCCGAAACGGAACCGGCCCGACTAACGACAACTCGAAAAAAAATTTTTTCAAGTCGTGCCCATCTCTAATTATTAGAATGACTTCCCTGGGTGTAAAGATATGTTTCCTTCAATGTTACAATGCATTCTTTCAAGCCCAGAGTCTTGTTTTTAAAATGTAACTGAAGGACTAACACACAAGACAAAGTGACAAATGGCACATCAACCAAATCCAAGACAGAATATACTGTATTAGTGTCTGAAGCCCATCTCATATTATACCAAATATCATCCATCGAATAAAAATCCATCTAATAAATGGGCCCTACATCTTATTTCCGGCTACTTTGCTTCTCTCCCCCTGGCAATAACGTATGAAAAACTTAATGTGACCAACTAGATGGCTTCATTAGAAACTTGAACAATTTGAAGGATGGGTAGATTTCAATGAGCAATACAATTCACCTACTAAAGGCTCTGCAAGAAACGCTTTGGGCAATCAAGATGAAAATGCAGTGCTTTTTTAATTGCTTCAATACAGCCTCATATAAAACATTAGTAGCGATTATCACAGAGGGACAATCACTTCCACTCCTTCCATTGCAACCCTCAAAGCATCCATGTGAAATTTGTCTTTTGTGAAACATGTGTCTTGGGATTTCAGTCTAACAGACTGAAATCCCAAAACACAGTTGTACTTCAGACTTGGTCAAGTTTTTTATTGTGAACATTATATCCATTGAATGTACTGCATTGAAGGCGGCAACAGCGCTCACAGTAGAGTCAGTAATTCCAGTTCTGGAAAGTTAAATCTGAAACCTTGGCATTTGTTTTCCCTTATAATGTTTTCACATTTACAATAACCCAATCAGCTAGATCAGTATTATTAGCCTCATACTGCAGGTAGGATAGTTGACAAGCCATTTGCCCAGTGAGTGTCTAGCAAGACAAGTTTTGAACAAGAACTCAGCGGAAAGTACTTTTCAATCTATATTATAATAAAAGCATCTGACCAGAATCCTCATGAGAAAATGTATGTAAATGAGGACAATTACAAAGTTGTCCGTCCCCCCGTCCCCCCCACTCGTGGGCTGGCCTTTGCACAAGTGGTTGTTCGTCCGGTCGCACAGTGTCTTTCACAGACAGTTACATGAAGTGGAGCTAGATGGTGGAGGAAGGAAAAACTTGTGCAACTGGGATCATTAGAACAAGACTCCTTGCTGGCGTATGTTGTCTTTATGTTGTTTATTGTGTTAGTTAAATTTATACACACACACACACATTCATTCTCTCTCTCTCTCTCTCTCTCTCTCTCTCTGTGTGTGTGTGTGTGTGTGTGTCTATATATATAATTTTTTAAATTTTATTGTTGTAAACCACCCGGAGTTCCTTCTGGAAGATGGGCTGTATATAAATGTATAAATAAATAAATAAATAAATAAATAAATAATGCAAGTCAGTGGATCCCAACCTTGAGTCCCTAGATTATCTTGGACCAACTCCCAGAAATCCTGGCCAAGACAACTAGTAGTGAAGGCTTCTGGGAGTTGTAGTCCAAAAACATCTGGGGATACAAAGTCAGAAACCACTGATGTAAGCCAACAGGATTCTGGCCTGTTTGGGGGCCACATGGAGTAACATTGATAACCCCCAGTAAGTTGTCCTTTCTGTAAAAGCGAAATAACATATTCTGCCTCATTTATATGCCCCTCCAAATACCCAGCTTGGTGTACACCCGCCTTAGAATCTACCGCTTTACAGGAAATCAAGAAACATGCACCAATGCTGTAACAGACTCATGGCTAAAAGAGCTGAAGTAGCAAAACAAAACAAAATATTTCAAAGATAAGGATACCATGTCCATCCATATCTTATGAATTCATTTATATTCACCAACAGCAGAGTCGCATTTGAGCCTCACTCCCCTGTTTTCAGGTTTGCCTTAGCATGTCTGAAGATGGACAACTCCACCTCTCCCCCATGGACAGACACTCTCCTCCACATGAGTTGAGGATCTCGAAAAATCAGGGCCCTGACTCAGGTGAAAAGTACTCATGGATAGTGAAAGCTCTCTGCCTCAAACCCATCCTCCTCTATGTGCAGGAGGGTAACAAAAGGGAAAATGGGAGAGGTGGGCCTTAGCTCACAACACATGTACAGACCTGTTTAACCTCCCATCACCTTCCTTTGTCATCTCCCTGGCTTCTAAATGTAGCTGCAATACTTCCCGGGACTGGTGGAATACATATGTTTTCCAAGCAACAATATCCTGTTATGAGCCATCATTTGGAGGGCAATGTGGTCTCAAATTAAAAACCTCTTAACATCACCCAAGACCTTCTGCTGTTGACAATAAAAACCATATAACAGGTTTTTTTTATTGTTGACAAGGATTAGCACAATTGTCTCCATTTTTTGGAGTGGGGAGCTCTTTGGGACGAGTCTGTGGCATGCCAATTTTAAATATAGCACAATGAAAGGTTTCACTAACAAGAAACTGCAATAGCCTTGAAAAAGAGATCACGACACCTGCACTTAATCGGAAGAAAACAATATGCAGAGGGGGAGGGGGAAGGAGGAGGGGGAAGCAGAAGAAAAGCGGAGAACAAATGCCTAATTCTTACTGAGATGACACACCTGTATTCGAGGGCTAGTATACTGTACTAGATAGGGACAGACGAGGACTCAAGAGACCTAGCTAGGCCGTGAAAAGAGGGGTGGGGGTGGGGCTAAGCTGGAAAGAGTAAATCCCTATCAGGGTTGCCATAACAAAGATGTTATTTGACTACCTATAACAGGTCTACATTTGTACAGTCACATGTAAGACTATCGAGTAAGGGCTTGAATAAATGAACATTTCTCTGTCCAAAGATGTCCCTTATATGGAAAATAGGCAGAAAGGCAGAAGACTTGGCTAACATCCCTAGGAGGCTAAGGCGAAAAGAGCTGAGATGGGCATGAGCTAACCATGCAGAACCCCCGAGAAGAACTAGGACGTGATGCAGCACCTTTTCCGATTATGCCCCTGCAATGACCAAGACACTGACATTCTGGAGGATTCCTTTCATATACAATTTCTACAGCGATGACCAAACCAGACTCCTTAAGCCTGTAGTGAGAGATAACCCAGGGAGGACCTTGGATCTAAAAAAAAAAAAAAATTAAGCTGATATTAATAAATCCAATACAGAACTAATGGCCAAGTTTCTTGCTTCTCCACAAAGAATAGGAAAGGCAGTTCCTGCCTCTGTTGTATAATATTGTTTTTCAGTTATGTCCATGCTATTTTAATTTTTAATGCATTTTACCAGGATTGTGACTCTAAAATAAAGATTGACTGGCTGACTGAGTAATTGATTGATAATACAGCACCGTTTTCAGAGCATGAGAGCAACTGCAGAATGGTTCCTCCGAAGAGAATGGGACTACTCTCCACTTTCCCAGCTGCAAGAAAAACAGGGGCATAAATTTCAGGAATGGAGCAAATCTATTCCACCAAATGCTTGTGTCTTGCCATTGGCCAGGCTGGAAAGGGGTGATGGGAACCAGGAAGGGCAGAGTGGAAAGAAGCATCAGGGAGAGACAGTCTACAGATGGCACCTTGTGCACAAGTTCCCTGTTTCATGAAAACTGATTTGGAATTGTAAGACCCAGGCACATGTGGTACCTAACCATAATCAAGCAAAGTGCTACTCCACTTTATGTACTCCCCACTACCCTGGACCAAGCACTGGTTTCCCCGTGACACGGGATTGTACATTAATCTGCTTGCCCAAGAGGCACCACTATGTCTTCCCCTTAAAAAGCCTAGTTTGACATTCCACCCACAAGCTTCGCTGTTGCTCTCCTTATCCTTAAAGGACCTTCAAAAGACACCCAAAAATAAAGCATGCATATATAACTGAGTCTCTTTGAAGTACTTTGCTGTTATCCTTACAACAGAGGTGGGTCATTTGTCGTTCTTCAGATGCGGTCTTAAGCCAAAGCTGCAACAGTAAATCAAGTCTAGCTCTCATGGAGCCAACCAGTATATCTAGTAGTGAGAGACAATAGGAGCTGTCCTCCAGGAACATCTGGAGGGCCATAAGGTGATGAGTCTTGCCGTACAACATCCAGCCCATGAGAAGACCAGTATTATCCTGATTTATTATACAGGTGAAACTCGAAAAATTTGAATATTGTGCAAATGTTCATTTATTTCAGTAAGTCAACTCAAAAGGTGAAATTAATATATGAGATAGACTCATTACATGCTAAGTGAGCTATGTCAAGCCCTACTTAGGTATAATTGTGATGATTATGGCATACAGCTTATGAAAACCCCAAATTCGCAATCTCAAAAAATTAGAATGTGAAAAGGTTCCCTATTCACAGTAGTGCATCAAGAGCAACCACACAGAGACGGATCCTGGACATCGGCTTCAAATGTCGTATTCCTCTTGTCAAGCCGCTCCTGAACAACAAACGTCAGAAGCGTCTTACCTGGTCTACAGGGGGAAAAACTGGTATGTTGCTCAGTGGTGCAAGTCCTCTTTTCTGATGAGAGCAACTTTTGCATCTCATTTGGGAACCAAGGACCCAGAGTCTGGAGGAAGAATTGAGAGGCACACAATGCACAATGCTTGAAGTCTAGTGTAAAGTTTCCACAGTCTGTGTTGATTTGGAGAGCCATGTCATCTGCTGGTGTTGGTCCACTGTTAAGTCTAGGGTCAATGCAGCTGTCAACCAGGAGATTTTGGAGCACTTCATGCTTCCTTCCACATATGAGCTATATGGAGATGCTGAGTACATATGCACTCTTAGACTTTTCAGAGATTCTATTTCCAATTCTTGTGTTATTGATGCCATGTAATATCCTAATTTTCTGAGACTGTGAATTTGGGGTTTTCATAAACTGTACGCCATAATCATATCTTGCTTGACATATCTCACTTAGCATGTAATGAGTCTATCTCATATACTGTATTAGTTTCACCTTTTGAGTTGACTCACTGACTTTTTAGAGTTTCACCTGTAGACAAGGAACCAAGGCAGAGATTGTGGTTCAATGCTTAGGCCCCCTAACCCAGTCATGGTGGGGTGAGTGAACCAAGGTGAACTCTGCAGTGCTGCACCCTATTAAAAATCCATTTGCCCTTCCTTGTCATCTGCTCCCTTTCTCTTGGTTACCACAGTCTCACCATGAGCAGCATATCCCTCCTCCATCAAATGGAATATTCCAATCAAGTGCCTTTTTAAATTTGTATTGATAGGGATGTCTCCCATCCTATTCATCTCCCTACACCAGGGATGGTGAACCTATGCCACGGGTGCCAAAGGTGGCACTCGGAGCCCTTTCTGTGGGCACCCGACATTGCCCCTTCATAACCACCTGTATACAGGTTAAATTACTGTATTGGCACTTTGGAAAAAAAATAGTGGGTTTTGAATTGCAGTTTGGGCACTCTGTCTCGAAAAGGTTCGCCATCACTGCCCTACACTGAGCAGAGGAAGAGGGTTTAAATGCCGCTCCTTGGTTGACAGCCGCTGGGCGGCAGGTAGCATTTCAACAGGTCAAGCCGCCCTTGCTTGAGGGGAAACAGCTCGCAACTGCAGGATCGCTGGATGCCTGGGGACACCGCGTGCACAAGTGAGCGGGATCGGGGCCCAGGAGGTGGGGCGGGGACCTTACCGGCAAAGTTCTTGGTGAAGACCAGCGTGACCAAGAGGATGGGGATGAGGACGGTGCCGATGGTCACCACGCGGTCGAAAGGCAGCTCGAGCTTGAGCTGCAGGAGCAGGGCCGCCAGCGAGCCCCCCTTCTCATCCTGTTGCCCGGGCAGGATCAGCTCCTTGAGTTTCTCGCCCGCCAGCAGCGCCGTGGCCATGTCCGGATGGTTTTCGATGATGTGTTGCATAAGCGGCGGGGCGGAGGGGGCAGCTCACCAGGCGGGCCGAGCTGGGCGATCGGTTCGCCGAAGACCTGCCGCCGGCACCCAGGAGGAGCGTCCCCGGGGCCTGCGGGTGGAAGGAGAGGAGGAGGACAATAACAACAACACGCGAGGAGACCAGCGGAGCACCACGTGGGGAGGCGCCGGCGCAGAGGCACCCTCGTTCGCCCCCGAGTCCCGTCCCGTCCCTTAGGAGACTGCGGCAGCTGGGCCACGAGGTCGCCCCTCGAGACCCGTCTTCCCCCCCCCCCCTCGGCGACAGCGGGGCCAGGACGAAGCGGCATGCAAGGAAGGGTGGAAGCGGAGGGAGGAGGAGGAGGAGGAGGTGGGCGGGCGACGAGGCTCTCCAGCAGTGGGAACCCACGCCCCCCCCCCTTGACCTGGGAGCGCGCAACAGCCGCGGGCGTCGTCGTACCAAACGAATGAATTTAAAAAAAAAAAAAATTAAAAGCGGAGAAAAACAATAAACCACAGCGCGATGGCTATTAAAAACCCGGCGCCGGCGACGAAGCAGCCACCGGGGCTCGGCAGCTGGGCGATCAAAAACAACAATCGGAAGGCGGACGTGAGAAGGAAAACAAACACGCCTGTTGGGAGAACGAGGGAACGGACCTGTTTGGTTACCTTGGTGAAGTTTTTCTCCCTCCCGGGGGGGGGGGTCTCGATCGAAGTCCACCGACGAGGAGCGAGCAAAACTCGCGGGGCGGGGGGGAAACATATACGGATGCCTGCAGGAGATGCATCTATAAAGTGACGCTGGCTTTCAGAGCTGGTATTTCCCCTGGGTATGAGACGGATTCCCTCCCTCCCCCGCCCCCAGCAAGCGAAACCTTAGCTGGTTCTATTCTCCGACAGGAAAATCATTTGTTTCGCTTAATCTGGCGCAGGATTCTCCGTCTGCTGCTGCAGCCGCCGCCGCCGCCGCCGCCGCTGCAGGAGGCAACACAGGTCCAGGCAAGGGACGGGGCAGCCGCAGCCGCAGCCGCAGCCGATGCAGGGGCAGCCGCAGCCAAAGAGCGACGGCAATTCTTCTCCCAGGGAGGCAGCGGCTTCCATGCAGCAAGAGAGGTCCTTGAAGGTCTTCAGCAGCGGGAGCGGGCGCAGCAGGAAGCGGGCCGGGGCCGGAGTCGGGGGGCTTGCGCCGGGCCGGCGGGGGCGAGCGGCGGCAGGCATGGAAGCCGGAGCCGCCGCCTCCTCCTCCTCCTCCTCTTCAGCTCCAGCCGCGCTTGGCGCCTCCTCGGGAGGCGACATCCACCGGCGAGCCCCGCTTCCCGGCCGGAACGCTCCCTCCCCGGCGGGCGCCTCAGAGGCGGCACAGGCGCCCTCCGGGCCGGAGCAGAGGGAGACGGGGAAGGCGCCGGCGGCGGGCCGAGAAACGCGCGGCTTGGCCAACGCGGCCCCCTCCGGCTCTCCTGCCCGCAGATGGGAGGCGGGAGGGGAGCGGAGAGGGATTAGAACGCCGCAAGGTCTTCCGCAGCTCGGGAACGTCGGCGAGTTCAAGGCGGTTGGGAGGAGGAGGAGGGAGGGATGGGGGGGGGACACACGCAGCGACGTCATGGCACAGCGGCGCGCATAGGATTGCTGCTCTGGCGCTCTTGAGGACAAGCTTCAGGGTGCCCTAAGATGGCCTTAGAGAGAGGAGGAGTCGGGTGGGGGACCTTCGGCCCTCCAGATGTGTTTACCGCAACTCCCAGAATGCCTGGGGCCGAAGGTTCCCCCACCTCTGAGCTAACGTTTCTTGGGGGCAGGATTTGATCCCAGTGGTGATCCCACGTGTATACAAAGGCAGATGTTAAAGAACAGCATATGGTTGGGAAGGGAAAAGACCCGGTTCTTACCTTAGGCCCATTAATACAAAGATGTGCAGGTAATGCCCTCCTTCCCCCACCTGATTCCCCCCCCACACACACACACAATAGGAAACCTTAGCTTTCAGCTGATGGCAACCCCAGCAACCCATTCTGCAAAGTATGCCAGAATGCTCAGAGAGTGCTTGATGGTTGCTACCCCTCAGTGAGGTTCCATGGCAGGGATTCAAACCCAGATCTCCTGAGTTATCACTTGGCACCTGATCTCCATCAAATTAAAGTAGCAGTTGGAAACCTGGATGAGATCTCATAGAATCCAGAGTAGCAGTTGGAAACGTGAATGAGAAAGAGTGCTGTCCTCCTCCAAGAGCTTCCATCACCAACATTCCGAGTCCAGGAAATCTCCAGACCCCAGGCTCAGCATATCCTGTGAAGCCTCACCATAGGTTTTGGGAAACCCACTCCCTGGTCTTGGCTTTTCTTTTTAATGTGGAATTCATTTCCACATTATTTTCTTTCACAACTGGATGGGCAAATATTCCTGGGAATCCTACTGATATCCCTAAATACACAATCTCTCAGTGGGAAGGAAACAGTGAAGTAGAACTTTTGGCCAAAGCAGCAATGTTTCTTTCAGGCATTCCTCCATCATTACCCCCGAGCAAGTTCACTGCCCCCCCTCCAGGGGAAATCCTTTAAAATTCCTTTAAATTTATATACTCCCCTGCTTCTCCCTACATCTCCAAAATGCCCCCCTCCAGCAAAATGTCTGAAAGAAACAACTGCAAAGCAGCATTTGGAGGTCACCTGGCCTTTTGACTGGGGATCCAGTGACCTCAGAATGTTAAGAGCATGTCAAGGAAATGTGACCTGTGCAAAGCCACCAAGGTGAGGAATTTCACTTGATGATTCATTAAGTCCCTTCCAGTTCTGCAGTTCTAAGAATCTTGTCGCCTATCCTGAAGGTTGTTCCTAATCTAGGATTTAGGCTGGACAGACTGCAGCACAACACAGTTCACAGCTATCTAGAAGCCCCACTAACATCAGTGACACCCCCAGGTAAGCATTACATTTCAGGTACAGTACATAAGCAGCTACAGTATCCTCAAATATGATGGAAGTGTGTCTGTAAAATGACAAATACATACACGTGTCAAAAAACAGGAAGTGCAAATGCTTGTTGATTCAATGTGTCAAGTTTTTAATACAAACAAATGCTTGCAAGTTGTTTGATCTAGGCAAATGATTATAAAATGCTTGATCTGGACAAACAGCAGAGGGAAGTGGGAACCCCACTTTAAGGATTGGGTTGGAGTTTTACACAAGGGCATATTCAGAAGAGCTTTGAAATGCAGACCAGACCTCAATTCCCTAATCTCAAGGCAGAAAGGAAACAATGGTAAGGAACAGTCATGGAAGAATAGAGGGCAGCACAGGTTCTGAATCCAGTATCTTTACCACCTGGACACCTACTGAGTACCTTTTAGGTGCTCCGCCTGTTCCTGATTTAAGAGATTTCTAATGGAAGTGAGGATGGCAAGCCTCTTTTGGAAATCTGGTGGATTACTCAATTTTTCTTCTTGTTTCCCACAGCCTGATGGATAAGGGGCTGAAGATGAAGGAGGCCACCCACCCGGCAAAGATTCCAAAGAGCAAGCTGAGCTTGTAACAATATTTAATTACAATATGAGAGAAATGATACATGCAGCAACCTGTACTTGTATCCCATGTTGAGTGGGGGGAAGTGCAGCAGGATCCACCACTCACAAATGTAGCATTGGCTGAGAATCTTCCAAAACCGAGTAATAAAATTCAAAGCCAAGTCTGTCTCAGGGCAATGTGGTCATTTGAAAAACCAAGAAGCTTTCCTGATTCTTTTGAAATTAAGGACTAAATTTCACATTGATTTCTGGTAGCTGGACATTGTAAGTGTTGGTAGTAATAATCTTGAATAATGAGTGAAGGCCATGGCAATTGCTAATTTTTTATAGTAAAAAGAACACAAATACAAAACAAGAACAGTAAAAACTAAGACATACACTACAATGCACATTAAATATGCTTCTCTAAAATCATCTTGCACTTTATATTCTCCCCTCTGCCCCACTCCTCTGGGATTAGGTTCCAATACTTGAAGTTTTACAGTTCATGCCACCACATGTCAATCCAGAGATACCGTGAATCTTCTTTTGGCATATACCTCCTCCCTTTAGTCAGGACATGTTCTAGAAATGAATTCCATGTGTCCCTGAAATCATTATTTTTAACACCTCTCCTAATTTGCATATCACCAGGCAGTTTATCATTAATTGCCATGTTCTACTTTCGTTTTACAGGAGCTGGAAAAGATGTGACCATTTTCTGTGGTGGCAAAAAAGGAACTGAAGCTGCAGGCGGGAGAAGAGGAGCATGCACACTAGGAGGAGAAAGTCCCTTAGTCCTCTACAAGCTTGGAAAGACTGGATGGCCTTTGCGCAGCTGCAAACACCCTATGTGTGAATTCACAGATGCCACAAAGAATATCCTGTTATGCCACTGGATAACTTCTAATAAGAACCAGTTACTTACCTGTAAAGGTGGTTCTTCGTGAAGCCACACAGATGGGTTCTCCAACGCGCATACACAAGGATCCGTACCTTCCTCGCAATAGAAAAGGTCATTAGTCTCCTCCCCTTCCTACTGCGCATGAGCAGGAGGCTTCTCGCCCAAACGCCTCAGTTCCCTCCCAGCAACAGTGTAGGTAAGTTAAGTACCAGACAGTGTGACGGCTGGAGGGGAGGAGGGCAGGTGCTGTGTGGCTTCATGAAGGTCCACTCCAAGAACCACCTTTCCAGGTAAGTAATTGGCTCTTCTCCTTCGTGGCCTTCGTGAAGCCACACAGATGGATGATTGGAAACATACTCACAGGATGGTGGGCAGTTATGCTGTTACAAAGGACAAGACAACTCAGCCAAAGGTTGTGGTAGACCTCATGTGGTTGTCCATCCTGTAGTGCTTCACGCAGGTAAGTGGTTGAGCCCAGGTAGCTGAATTACAGATGTCTTCCAATGGAACACCTCTTTAAAATGCAGCAGAAGAGGAAACCGCCGTAAGTGAAGAAAAATTCACAAAGAACAGCAGGATACAGAAAAATGGAGGAGACTAACAAAACAGATCCTTCTAACGCTGCAGTTCAAGGGTACTGAGGTGTTTGGGTGGGAAGCCTCCTGCTCATGCGCAGTAGGAGGGGGAGGAGACTAACGACCTTTCTATTGCTAGGAAGGTCCAGAGCCTTGCGCATGCGCATCAGAGAACCCATTTGTGTGGCTTCACGAAGCCTACGAAGGAGAAGCATGTTTGTGTTACATATCTTAAAATACAAAGGCCTTCCTCCAAGTCCAATGACCTTGATGACAAGATTCCTTTCAGGAGACACAAAAAAATATGAAAATGAGGAATGCAAAATGCAAAAATGAAAGCTTGCCTTTGCTTTTGTCCAGCTAGTTCTCTGCTAGCTAGTTCACCCAATCAAAAAAGGAAATAAAGGACAATTATCAGAATGCAAAATGTTATTAAACACACAGCCAATACAAATCAAAGAGTATATTAAGTGAATCAATGAAACTTATGTAAGTGGTAACTTAACAAGTCCCAGTCATATAACAGAACTACTGTACTTGGGACTAATGTTCTTATATGTTGTGAAGCTGTCCTTGACTTGAGGCAAATCCATACATGAGCAATTTCCAAAATGACTTTAACAGCCTACTTGGCTCTTGAAACATGAAGGAGTTGATCCATCTTCTATTTTGTCTTTTTTCTTTTCCTGTTGCCTGCCACCTATCCCAGCATTATGTATTTTCCAGAGAACCCTGCCTTCTCATGATATGACTAAAGAGGGACTACCTCAATATCATCATTTGTGCCTCCAGAGATAGTTCAAGCTTGATTTGATCTAGAACTTTTTCATCTTTCTAGCAGCCTAAGGTGTCCACTAAGCTCTCCTCCAGTAACATATTTTAAATGAATCTCTTTTTTCCCCATAAGCTTTCTTTCCTATTCAGTTTTCACAATCTACACATGGTAATTGGAAATATGATACTGTGGATGATCTTGGTTTTGATCTCGAGAAACACATCCCTTAAACTTGATTATCTTTCCTAGTTCATTCCTTGTTGCTCTTCTGAGTTTCAGAAGAAAGAACACAGGTTTTTAATGGCTTATTAAGTGAATGGACTTTAGACCTGAAATACAGAAATGAGAACTCTTCAGCAACAAAACAGAGCAAAACAAAATGTCCAACCCAACTGCTGTAGCAGTTTTGAATATTCCACATATGCAGCGAAAAATATACTTTTATTGTTATGGAATAGAAACGGTTGATGTTTTCCAGACAAGGGCTGGCCCTGACATGCAGAAGGGTGAAGGGAAGTGCTCAGGGGCCAAAAAAGGAAGTGCAGACACTGAACAAGACAGGAAGTACAGAAGAGACAGCATTTGTCCTCCATCATATAGCAAATTGTCTAGAACAGGGCTGTTCAACTTTGAACAGGCCAAGGTCTACTTTTTCCAGCCCAAAGTGCCTGAGGGCTACTACACTAAAACCTCTACTTACGAATTTTATCTGTTCCGAGCATATGCTCATAAGTAAAATCTTTTGTAAGTACAGCAGCAGTTTCCCATAGGAATGCATTCAAAACCAATTAATCTGTTCTGGAGGGAATAGATTTCAATGTGCCATGGCCCTTGAACTGCCCCGCTCGTCTGAGACAGTGGGCTGGCTGACCCAGAACTTTGCTGGGGCAGTGGTGGTCCTTGGGATGGGGGAGGGAGAGTTGGAGAACTTATCCCCTCACTTTTTCTATTGATGGCTGGTGGGCTACTTCTGAACCCTTCGCGGGCTACCAGTAGCCCGCGGTCTACCTGTTGGGCAGGCCTGGTCTAGAACTAGCACTGACAATATACTTCTTATAATGCCTTCAAGATCTTCCACTTGTTTTGTTTCCCTAATTCTTAATAGAGGGACCCACCATCTTACTGATCTGCGATATAAGTATTTGGAGCAGTGCAAATCAAACTGTTTACTATATAGAAGCTACTGTCAACAAGAAGAGTTAACTCTGCACATCAAGAATAAATAAACTGCCAAAGTAATAACAGGAACAGATCAATACTTCATATGGGATTTTTGTCTCAACTGCTAGGCAAAAATCATACTACATTGGAGCTATTACAATTCCCCACTTAAAATACTTCAGAGTGCAAAACAAAGGACAGATGTGCTAAACCAGTGGTTCTCAATCTTGAGTCACCCCAGTGTTCTTGCACTGCAACTCCCAGAAACCCCAGCTAGCATAGATGGTGGCAAAGGCTTCTGGGAACTGCAGTCCAATAACACCAGGGTGACTCAAGATTGAGAACCACTGTGCTAAACTATCAGAGAATGGTGTTCAAGCTATAAAAACAAATTAGAGCACAGCCACACTGAACTGGGTTTGGTGAGTTTTTACAAGCGACTTATAATAAGAACATTCTCTCTTCAGGAGGAGCCCTGACTGGAAAACTCCCAATTATAAAGCTAGCAAGCAATTAAGGTAGTGATACACAAACATTTTCAAATGATAGGAACTAAGAACATACATACTGCATAGTTGACCAAAATTTTTAAAAACAACAACACTATGGGCACAGATGACCTACAGTTTTTCAGAGTCATATTATATACATGAAAGAAATGCATATTTTCTGTGATTAGCTCATTTTTCCTAGTACAAGATGATTTCTTCATGCCTCTCAGCAACCACACTAACAAATTAAGCCCATATTTATCTTCTAATGACCAACCACAACGCTTTTGAAATAAGCAGGAAATAAGCAACTTCCCCCCTCCCCCATACCATATGGTGATTCCTGAAATGATTTCATTAATAAGCATCAGTGCTTTAGCTCAAGTCTTTTTAAAAACAATCCTTTTTAGGGTTCAGTACCCACCATCCTAATTATTAGTTTCCCTTTCAGAACTCACACCACTATTAAAAAAGGGAACAAAACTGCACATATACAGTATTATGTTTTCCACTATTTAAAGAAAAACCTTTTCTAAATATGAGCTAAGCAGATAATCCAGTTTGACCCTTTAGCTCCTCATTTTAAAAAATGAGTATTAGGCTCAAGCAGCAAGGAGGAGTTGGGGGGGGGGGATCAGTTAAACGTATCTAAAAGAAAGGCTTGAAATAACTAAATATTGGACTCTTGGTTACTTTAGTTTCTGTAGAGTCTCGGAACCCTAGTGTCAGTATAATTTTGGTTAACAGGTTTACAGAGCTTCACCTTAAGAGACAGTTTAGGGATTATCTGGTAACTGCCCCCCCACCACTTTTTTCCTGATCACCTCTGTCCAGAGGTGACAACTTACACTGGGATCAGACTACTTCAGACACTACCTGGAATGGGAGGAACTTGTTCATCTAGAACAAGAATAATGTGTGATCTTAGAAGGGCCTGTCAGCTGTGGAAGGGTTAATTAATAGGTATGTAATCAATAAGTAGTATGGATAAGTGGCCATTGTGTATTTAAAATGTAACGTAATCACTGTGTAATGTTACAGAGTATATTAAAGAGTTAAAGAGTATATTAAGAGCACCAAGCTGTGTAAGGTAAACCACAGTGGCTTCCTGTTGACGGCTGATGGTGCCCAGCAGCGGAAGCACCTGTTAAGAAAGGGGGTTGAATCTCAGACTGGCAGAGAATGCGGAAGTAGCACGAGCTCATGTACCTTACTATTCTTAGTTGCACGGACTTATATACCTTACTATTCTTAGGTGGGGGGATGTGATTGATGGGCAGTGTCTGAAGGTGTGGCCATGCAGAAAAGGGGTCTGAAACTGTATAAAAAACCGCTGGAAATGTGTGTTCGAGGTCTTCTCTCATTGTGAGGGAGACCCCTTTTGCGTCTTCTGCAAAAGGCTGTCTGTTTCTGCACTTTGCTTTTGCTAAATAAACTCAGCGCTGAGAAATTCTCCTCTCTGTCTGACTTAGTCTCAATTCTTGGGAAATCTCAAACTTGCCTCATCTCAATCTCCTGTCTTTGTCTCATCTTTGAGCCTTTTTAACTTAGACTATTTTTGGGCACTGAAACCACAATCTTACAGGCCACTTCAATGCTACTTTTGTTTTTCATAAGAAAATGAATATTTGAGCCCCAGGGAAGCCCAAGTATTCTTTATCCCTGCTCTAGAGTACCAGAGAGGCATCTGCTATCAAATATTTTCATGAGAATGGGATGCAGCTCATACTATCATCAAAAACCTTTTGGTGTTTATGTTAGGTTTGTATAATTTGCTGTCCCTAACTGAGAAGGTGCAGTGGCACAACCCAAAAACATTCCTGTGGTCACACCTGACTGTGCAGCCAAGGTACACTTGGGTACTTCATCAACTCATTACAATTAGCTGTGGCAAGTTGTGCAGACCATTAACAGATACTAACGTGATTCTGGCCGTCCTACTCCCTTAGTATCTGACGCAGTAAAGTCCAGTAATATGACTGGTCTTATAACCCCAACTACAAGGACACAAAACAGATCACAAACTGAAGAAAATGTTTAATTCTGTTTGATTTTACATCAAAAACAATTTAAACTACAGTTTACACCTTGTGTTAAGGTGCATTTCTTTAAACCAACTGTGGAACAAGGCTCTGAATCAACAAATGTAGTTTTACATTGTTGATTGAATCTTTGGCAAATAAAGATGGCATCAGGAAGATTTACCAAGGAATCACAATTCTTTCTAATTAATCACTTCTGTCGATTAACATAAGACAAATATTAGAACAGCACAAACTGACATAGCTTAAACATGCTGTTTTAGATAGACATCTTAACCCAGATATCTATCTCGCATAAGTGGATTGGTTTAATTATTATTTCTTTTTCAAACTGAAGCCTGACAACGTAGTAGCTCTATGTATGTCTAATACATTTTTCATTAGCTGGACACCACTCCAAGAACAACGAAGAGGGTTTAGAATACAGAAGATCCAGAACCTTTGTAACTACAATGCCTATATTTTGCTATTACTACCAACAGCACTGACACAACAGCAAGGTGATTTTACACTTGAAACAAGATTTGTAAGCAATAATGAAGCTTCTTCTTTATAGGTAATAACAGGACTTGTTTTTATCTTATGACCCTTGAGATACCCTCTCAGGGATCAAATAATTGCAATTTCTGTTAGGTTATTAACTATGTATCTTCAAAAGCTGTCTTTGAAACAGTTCAAGACCAAGTACTTTTTCATAGTGTCTCAAAGGGATTTTTAGATAAATGAACAGTTTTTATTCCCTTCTACTCCAATACAAAAAAAGTTTACTTTCTATTTTCTAGCTCTTCTGGCAAGTCACAGCCAATATATACTCCATTTGTCAAACTGTATTCCAGCAGGGCAGAAAAGCAGGGATCCTGGTCAAAAGAAGAAAGGTTGTAAGTAGCTGTACAGCTTATTAACCTAATCATAATAATAGTTGCATACATTTTGCATAGTTTGTTGTGGACAATTGTTGTGGGATGTCTAGCTTACAACCTCAATCGCCTACTGGACTGTGCAACTGAGACGCACACCTACAACTTGTGAATTAGCTGCAGCAAGCTTATGCAAACTATTACTTATTCATAAACAACAGATGATGCATCACTTTTTATTCTTATTGTATTTAAGATTAGGAGAAGTAAAGAAGAATCCATGTTTAGGATATTACATGCAGCCACATGTCATGCCAGATTATTATACTGCTATGGAGGTTAGTATTGCTATTTTCTGAGTATTCCTCTCTTAGTGAGAGGAGAAATAAGATGTTTCTCCCCCTCTCAATATTCTCTGTTTATTTCTGCATCATTCTGTGCAATGATTCAACTAATGCCTGATGAGCTCCTATATTTCCTTTGAAGATTAATCAAATAAACAGTAACAGTGGGATGGATAGAATGCAAGACTTTGGAACTGCCATAGAGCCTGAGATGCCTTGAAAAATAAACCCACATGCCATGCATTGTTTTTAAAAAAATAACACACACATCACAGTCTGTTTCCACAGACTACTACGAGGGCAGAGGGAGCTCACATTTTCAGTGCTAGGTACTATATTAACAGCAGGCATTCACAAAACAATTGTTAGATGATAGCAGAAATATACTTGTGTCACTAAGCTGATTAAACGCATCTCTGTCCTTTTTCAAGTTGCAAGAGAAAGCTGAGCTGCTAATTCAATTCCTTTGCACACACATTTGCTTTTACAATCTTTTAACTCTAGCAAGGGTGGGCAGAAATGAAAATCACCCATCACTATTGGTTACTTTCTTCAGTTCTTATTAACGGCTTTGTGTGGCTTCTAATGCTATTCTGATATTCAATACAGATGTGTCTGACCTTTACATATGACATGCCATTAGCTTTCCCATGATAATGGCAATCCTCAAACAGGAGTTAAAGAATTGAATCAACTAACTCTCTTTCAGGGGTTAATTTTTTTGTTAAACAAACAAATAGCCCAGCAATTGACCTTGATCCAGTTATGTTTTTTTCCAGCCTGCCTTATCTGACAGGATTAGTGTGATCTTAATTAAAGTGAGGACTAGCAGGCCCATGTATAGTAGTTTGATCTAGCTGTGACTTATTAAGCTAAAGTAAACTGCAACTAGATGAGGCCCATTTGAATCAGTGGAACTTACAGAGGAGTTGATTCACCAAATCCTCAGTGATTCAACAGTCCAACTCTGCAATGCTCTATGCTAAGCACCAGGTTTTTGGCCACAGTCTAACAACTATATAATGAAAATTAGATAATAAATGAATAATACTTACTTTAGCAAGCACATGAGGGTTTCCCAGTATAATGAGCAGTGCCTTGGGTCTGGTTATTGCCACATTAAAGCGCTTTGAATTAGCAAGGAATCCTATAAAGTATTTTTCTTCGTTGGATGGGATCTCATTTGACCGAACCTGTAACAGAAGCAGCAGCTTGAATCGCTAGAAAGGTCATGAGAATTGGAAGTAACTGTATAGAAGTGAGTGTGTTGTTGTTGTTGTTCAGTCGTTCAGTCCTATCCGACTCTTTGTGACCCCATGGACCAGAACTCGCCAGGCCTTCCTGTACTCCACTGCCTCCTGGAATTTAGTCAAATCCATATTTGTTGCATTGATGACACCGTCCAACCATCTCATTCTCTGCCATCCCCTTTTCCTTTTGCCTTCAATCTTTCCCAACAACAGGGACTTTTCCAAGGACTCCTCTCTCCTCATGAGATGGCCAAAGTACTGGAGCCTCAGCTTCAAAATCTGTCCTTCCAGTGAACATTCGGGGTTGAGTGAATGTATGTGTCCACATATCCATCCCCTTTCTTGGTGCAACATCTTATATCCTGGTACATCCTGGCAAAATGTTAGACTGCAGCTTGTGCTGTACAAGCATAATCTGTATGGAACATCAGTGGTTCTCAACATCGGGAAACCCAAGTATTCTTGGACTACATGTCCCTGAAAACCTGGCAAGTACACTTGATGTTAAAGAGCTCTGGGAGCTGCATTCCAAGAATAGTTGAGTTACCCAAAGTTGGAAATCACTGTAGCAAGCCAAAATCTTCAACTCCCACCCCATTCTATTCCACCAGGTATTACTGAAATGCTGGGAAGTAACAGCCCCAGATAAAAGCAGAAATCCAGTGTTCAGCAGTTGGTTGTGTGTGTTGTGTCGTTACAGTTGTGACCAACTCTCCGTGACTCCATGTCCATGGAGTTTTCTTGGCAGGAATACTGGAGTGGTTTGCCAGTTCCTACTCCAGGCGCCTACAGCACCTGGTATTCCTTGGTGGTCTCCCATTCAAGTACTAATCAGGGCCGACCCTGCTTAGCTTCCGAAATTAGGCGAGATCGGATGTGCTTAGGGCATCTAGGCAGCATCAGCAGTTGGTTAAGTGGGGCTAAATCAATTTGTTTTATTTTTAAAAAGTTTTTAAAGAAAAAAAGCAGAAGAGGCTAGCATCACACTAATGAAAGCTGCTGGAGTCTTCAGAAACATTACTTTTTTAAAAAAAAAAGCCAATGGTTTTCTGCTTTTAAGTGGAACTGCTCATAAGTAGAGCTGCTCGTAAGTAGAGGTCACACTGTAATACCACTTCTGCCTTTCAGTATCCTGTTTCTTCAACCTGCTAATCTTGGTTACCAGGCACATAAAAATAGCACAGATACATACTGTTGACAGGATGATCACTAGGTTTTCTTGCCCTTGAAATTCTTCTACTGAACCAACTTTGATGTCCATTAGATCCACACTATGTAAGAGTATTCTGATTTTTTCTACCTAAAAATTGAAAAATAGAACAATTCATTTGCACTTCAGTATTCATTTTACATCCAGTATTAAGCATTAAGACCAATCATTACAATTTAATTAACAGTTTCAAGTGGTGAAACCTAAGATAGTCTCACCTTGAACTCGGTTTTCTTACATCTTAGATTGAGACCTGGGATGGCAACCATAAAGGAAAATATAGTTAAGTGTATGGATGTATTGCTGGAAGTGAAGGACAAGAAAATCCATACTATGAAATTCATATTTATTCTGGAGAACATGGGCAGTGAAGAATGCTGACAAGAAAGAAATGTTTTGTTCAAAATGTGGTATAGCAGATTCTCTTTTCAGATACTGCAGACCCCCCCCCCCCCCCAAAAAAAAAGACAAATAAGTAGGTGAGACCATTTGGGTCAATCAAAAGTAGATAAACTCAATGGAAAAGACAATAATGTTGGAAAAGATGAAGGCAAAAGAAAAACCACCACCACACCAATAACAACTGAATATACAGTAGATGGATGGACTGAATAAAGGAATTCACAATCTTGGCCTTTGAAACCAAAGCAGAGTCTTTTAACAACAGGATATTTTGAAGAGCACTAATTCATCATGTTTCCATAACAATAAGAAAATGTAAAAGCAGCAGATAACAACAAAATCTTACACAACAGGATTCCATATATAGTATTTTTTATTATCTGCTTTACTCATGGAATAGAATGAGAGGACTCTCTCTTCTGAAACATTCTCTGGAAGATGATTTCTATAATAGACTTGGAAAATATACCAGTATGTAACATTCATCTGTTAAAATAAAATCCAGAGAGACTGTGCCATCTAACATTTTTTTAGTTTTGAAATGTGTATCTCATCAATACTTTTCAAAAAACTTCAAAGCAACTTCTGTAACACATAAAATCTAAAATCTAACACATAATAAAATCTAATGGTCCAAATCCCGTCCCGTAATTATGGCAGGAAAAGGGAAATGGAGTTAATAAACAAAAACTAACTGCTACTACTTTCAGAGTCCCCAAATGGATTCTTGGTGATGAGGAGAGTCACTCTACTGATGTGCAATGAGGAAGCCAAGTAGAGATTGATTAGTTAGTGGCAATCAGCTACTGACAAGTTATGACTTTCCCCTTCTGCTGGCTTATCTTTGAAACCGTTTTGGACAATGCAACAAAAAAACAAGTAACGCCCAGCACTACTCTAAAGTTATTTAAGAGTATGGTGCCATACCTGCTTTCGATATGGTGTAATCACCCCAATGTTCGCCTCTGAGACTGGATTGATGGTGCTTTTAACAAGAAGGCAACAGTAACGCACTACTTGGACTGCTTCGGCAGGATTAAACCAAGAAGGACTGTAACCTTCCTGCATTTCAGTGCCCTGCATTAGGAAGGTAAGAAATAAAAACAGAAAACAATGTTTATTTAAAAAGGTACAGCCTGCCTTACCTCCATACTATCAACTACTACAATGAAGTTGCTAATAACTCCTTATGCATCTGATGAATGGGCTTCATCTAATGCAAACTAAAGTTATAAAAATTGCAAAATCTTTAAGATGTCACAAGTGTGTGCCTCAGTGTACCAATGGTTATCAATCCCAACATTCATCACCTGAATCAAGAACTCCATGCAGATTCCACTCTTTTTCGAAGAAGGTAGGGAGTCACTGATTCATGTCAACATAAGACTTTTATAATGGCTCTGTTCAGTCATTAGTTCCCTTGGTATAACAGCAATGCACTAATTCCACTCACTGCTGTTGCTTTCAGAATGGGATGGTAATAATCTAAAGAAGGCAAGTCTGCTGCATCCATGTGAGATGCTCTCTCCATGTGAGAAAGAACCCATGTTATTTGTGTGTGTTGGGGGGACATCTTGCTTATGTGGGGTGGTTTCATAAACAGAATAGCCTCCCCTCTTCAAACTGTTAGTTCTCTATGTGAAAAATGACGACAGAAGGGATGGGGCTAGCAGTCCCTTCATAATGGGTGACTACACATATTTAATTCAATGACAAATTAAGTCCAGTAAGGGAAATAGAACTGATAAACAATTCTATATTCCAATAGAGGTTGGTTAACCTAGTATTCTAAAGTTATCAAGGACTCTTTGTACTTTTCTAAAGTTGGACTACCACATTCCAAATATACCATGGGAATGACATACAAATGCATGCTTCCTATTTTGTTCTAAATGCCTAGCACTAAGTGCTTCTTGACTACACAGTCCTGTATAAATATCATTCCACTGTGTGAAGTCGAGATTTTTAACTAAAATCTCCTTATCAAGGTTTAGTTGAACATACAGGCTTACATACCCTTATTCCATGAAAAATCAATGGAAATCCTTTCCTTGGCAACTTTTCCCATCCCAGCAAACTGTTTACCACTGAAGGATCTGCACAAATCTCTAATTCATTATGGTAAAAGAGTCTAGATGGCACTGCCAACAGCACAGAATGTGATCTGTAATTTTTCACAAGCTTTGTAATCTGCAAACAAATAGCAAAAGTACACCCACACTGTTAGATGGAACTGGCTTTGAAAAGCTTCAAGTAACTATTCTACTGAAAACTTTTAATAATTTAACAATAACTCTGTTCCCCAGTTGACTTACCAACAGAGGATTGTATGATCCAAAAGCACCAAAAGCATTTTCATCTCTCAGATACAACGATCGGCCCATCAGTCTCTCCAGAAAGGAGGCGTTTAATCCGTAAACTGTAGCAAGGCTGGATTTTATTACTGGGCCAAGCTGCATTGGATCACCTGCCAGTACTATCTGTAAATATACAGTATTTCTTTAGAACTGAGAATACAAATTTAATTTATATTTAATGTAGTTTCTTCATGTATCATATTTTAACATTTACTGCAAGATATGCTACAGTGTTTGTATCTAACAATCAGGAGGCCTGGATTATGTGATACCAAAAAGCTAATGGCATTCAATTTCCTTGCTCTTTTCCATACCATTTCATCATAAAGAAGCTGAATAACCTGAACAAGTTATCTGACACTAGTAAAGCTGGATGACACATAATAAGTTGAAGATAAGGAAATATGGATTTGCTAGTGATAAAAAAAATCTACCAGTCTACACATTCAGCCTTTTCTGAATGGGATAACATTCCTCTTTCTAGACAGTTAATGCTTCTTAAAGGAGCAGGGTAATAGCAATACAGTCACCCCCTGCCATTTCGCTGTTCAGGTACTGTGGTCCCACTATATTGCGGGATCGCAGTACCTGCCCTGGCTCCAGCTGATTAGCGCTGGGGTGGGGGAGAAAAACCTTTATTTCCCCACCCCAGTCCCAATGAGCTAGAGCCCGGGGTGTGGGGAAGGGGGGAAGGCTTAAAAGCCCAGGATTTTAAAACCTCCCCCACCTTCCCCAAGCCCCGGATCCAATCCCCCCATCGCTGCCGGCCCACTCTCCTCCAAGACGCCTCGGGGCCGCGTGGGCCGGTGGCGGGGGGCAATCGCATCACCCCGCAGCCCCAGGCTTCTCGGAGGAGCACGGGCTGGCGGCGTGGGGCGCTGGCCCATAATCTCCATTGAAATGTATTGGCTCAATGCATTTCAATGGAGAAATTTTTCCCCATTGGAATGCATTGAGGCAATGCATTCAATGAAGACAGCCCGGGACAAGAAGTCTCGGGGCGGCGCGGGCGGGGGGCGGCAAGAGGTCAGATCCCCCTGCCGCCGCCGGTGCGCGCCGGTCTGAGAAGTCTTGGGGCGGCGTGGGTGGGCGGCAGCGGGGGGTCAGATCCCGCAACACCGGTGGTGCGCGCTGCCCCAAGACTTCTCGGACTGGCATGCGCCGGCGGCGGCAGGGGAATCTGATTGCCCACTGCCCCCAGGCCCTACCCGACCTGCATCTGCATATTGCGGATTTTCAGTCATTATTGTGATGACTTTTGCAGAACTAAACATCTGGCTAGAATATGGAATTTGAATAAGAATAAAGACCAAGATGAGATGCAAAATATGTAATTGCATTCAATTGAACCAGGCCACTACTCCCTACAACACTTTTGTTTTTGTTTGGAAATGGACTGAAATGGCACTTCTCTAAAATTGCATCTCTTATTCTCACAACACGGCACTTCAATATTAAAAGCACTGTAAGTTAACTCACAGCTTTTGTTCTAAAACCTTTGCAGCACGGAAGCAAGAATATTCCCAAGATCTGAAGGTTTTTTTCACTTGCTGGAAATTTCAGGATACCATGGTATAATATCACAAAAAATGTAGAGCAGATCCATAGGAATAACAGAAAAACATACACACCTGGCCACTGACTTCTGAGATGAGCCCTAATGGTATCAGGCATTCTGGCTCACTCGCCTGCCCTGCTTCATCCACAAATACATGTGTGAAGTGTCCAAGCCTAAAGTTAGGAGAAAGATGTTTAAAGTGTGTACATGTAGTATTTGCTGCCATTCTCTGGCAATGACAAAACAAGCACACACTTCAAAAAGTACAAAACCTGTTCTCAAATGTGTGGACCAAAAGTTCTTCAAACTACTCAGTTATATGAGACACATCTTGATTTGCATATATGTTTCAATTTAGTTAAGAGTTCCTATTTAGCATGCCTTCAGATAAATCACGCAAAACACGTGCACAGGCCCAGTTCAGTTCAGACCACAGCTTTCTGTTACATGGACTGCTTTAACCTTTTTTTCCATTATTAAGTTCCAGATAAGTAAAGGTATAAACTTTTCAGTTTGGGAGAATACAGTATGTACTATATTGACACCTTTTAAAAATCAAGAATGAACTGCTCAGGTGCAATTAAGCTTATCACTATTTTCCTCTTAAAAACCTCCCACCTCTATTGCAGTGCACTGAGAAACTGCAAGTGTACAGTTAGTTCCTAGCAGGTAAAAGAAATTCCTCTTTTAAAAACTCAGGCCTGGATAAAGGCACTAAGAGACTAAAGATGCTGGAAACTTCACAATTTGCCTTGGGAATATTTTTTTAAAAAAAATTAATGTGAGATAGAACTACTGCTACTACCACCACCACCACCACCACCACCACCACCACCACCACCACCACCACCACCCTTCCGACAGGCATCTCTGGGCTCATGCACCCTATGTTTCTACTCAAATTTTCTCCACAAAGTAAACCACAACTAGACAGTCACCTTTCAAAACCTCAAATGCTAGGGGTGAAACTGATAGAGACAAGTATCACAAAAGAGCTCTGAAGAGAACAAGGTCACTATGGCCCCTGGTGAGTCATCATTGAGGCAAATGGCCATGCATGTCCTTCTGTGGGGAATATCAGCCCTCTTTCTGGAGGATGAAAGTGATTGGGGAGGGTGTACCATGGTGAAGCAAAATTATTGTTACAGACTGGACACTCAATGTAAGGAACTGGGGTCTTCCCTTGAGGCTGGAGTCATCTTGGTGAAGGAAATCAGAGATCAATATGAGAGAGCATAAGAATCAGAGCCCACCACTGGAACCGAAGTTACACTGCTTACTTATAACTAGAGATGGGCACGACTCAAAAAATGGTGTTTCGTTTGTCGTTTGTCGTTTGTGGGGTCCGTTTCGGTTCGTTTTCGTTTTTCATGAAATTTTGCAAAAAAAATATCGTTTTCATTTTGTTACATAACGAAACGAAAAAAAAAAAACGAAAACAAAAATGAAAAATTGCTGTTTCGTTAGCATTCATTACAGTTCAATGTATTTGCCGCGACGAAAACAAAACACACGACAAAATTTCTGTTGTTTCAGTTCATTTCGTTTCATTTTGGAGACAAAATTTGTTTTTCGTTTCGTTACGTAACAAAACAAAAAAACAAAAACGAAAAATTGCTCGTTTCGTGCCCATCTCTACTTATAACAATTGTCTCACAGTCCCTTCCATTTTAATATACCCTCTTGAAATTTATTTATTTATTTATTTATTTATTTATTTATTTATTTATTTATTTATTTATTTATTTGCTTCATTTTTATACCGCCTATTTTCTAATCTGGAACTCTGGGTGGTTTACAAGTTAAAAAATAACAATACAGTACAGAAAAATAGGGAAACCCTAGCAAGATGGATCAATGGGCAGGAGACAGAAGAAGAAGAAAAAAATTAAATTAAATTAAATTAAAGTTCACCATTATGTCTCCCTGAAAAGCATGGTTTTCAGAGCTTTTCTGAAGGTGGGCCGGGTCTGTGCAAGGCGCAGCTCACTCGGGAGGTGGTTCCATAGCGAGGGGCCCACAACAGAGAAGGCACAGTTGCGCGTAGCTGACCTCCGCGCCTCCCTGGGAGTGGGCAACGTGAGTGAGCGCGCCTGCGACATTCGAGTGGGCCTGGCCTCAGCTGACCTCTGGGAGATACGCTCCGAGAGGTATTCAGGATTTCCACTTTGTCTGCTATTTGAGTGGATGCAGAGATGGAAGGAGTGAACCTCTCTGAAACCCGTAGCGCCACAACAACATATGTATCGGATCTTCCATCTATAGCAGGCAACTAACCCTCACATATTGTGAGGTGCACTATGCAGACAAGTAGTGAACCCCTTGACTGAGTGGGGATTTATGATATTAAGATGATACACTAAAATATTTGGACAGTTTACTCTGAAATATAATGGGAATAAGGATATTTTTATTCTCAAGACAGCAGTTATATTTTTGACTTATTGTTTATAGTACTAGACTGTAGCAAACTTCTCTCATCTTAAACCCAGTTATGTTTCACAAAAATATTTAAACAATTTTAAAAAAGAAAAAACAACCCACAGCACCTTATTCCTATTTGATAGAACATCCCTGCACTGCTGCATGTCACAAGAATTATCCTGAACCGAGATGCTTTCCAAATGTCTTCTCCATCTTTGCAGTAAAGCTTTATTACTTCACTCAGACTCTGTTAACATAAAGAATTGTGTTGTAAGCATTTACATCATAGGTTTTTATGTGTAAAAACCATGTGCAGAGAAGACAGAATATCAATTCTTAGTTTAAACTACTCTGAGTTTATTATATTAAAAATATATAAAACTCTTTTTCAGAATATTCCAAGTAGAGAATACTCAGAAGTGATTTACAATTGTCGTCTTCTTCTGGTGCCCTGGGACTATGCAGCCTGCCCAAGGCCATACAGGCTGGCTCTAGTTCTGCAAAGTGGGGAGTTGAACTTTCAACCTCTGGGTCCTCCACCAGACCTAAACCACTGAGTTATCCAGCCAGCTCAGTGGTTTAGACAGACATCTGGCTTCAGGACCAGAGGTTGGAAGTACAATTTCCTATTGTGCCTCTCCAAGTAGTGCCAACCTGTGGAGCACACTGGGTAAGCTGGACAGTTCCAGGGCATCCTAAGAAGAACAGTAAGCCACTTCTTAGTATTCTTAACTTGGAAAGCCCTGAAAAAGGCTCACCATAAGTCAGAATTGACCTAATGGCACATGATTAAACAATACAATTTAAGTTTGAAGATCTAAAAAAGATGCAACTTTCCTCCTACTAGTGAAACATCTCAAAGTTGGTGACTATCTTTACTTATTCTACACCAATCTTCCTCTTTAAATGAAAATTTTCAGGGTACTGTAACATAACAATACACTACAATCACACTTGTCCACCATCTGAAACATGGTTTTGCCTTTTCATTATCTGCACATATGTGTGCCAGCATAGTCCTTTCATTTTCATCTCAACATATTGAGAGAAGGGTTTGCCACCCTCTGGCTGCATGCTCTCCAATAATTCCAGCCTTGAACTGCACGCTTTTTCAGTGTCCAAGTGGAGAGAGAATAGAGCAAGACTTTCCAACTGTGCTTAAGCTGCACAGTGGAAGAAAAACAGTAGAGATACATCTGTCACCCATAAAGTATTAGAAGCTTATTTTTTTTTCTTTGGGGAAGGGGTGGATTTAAGAGCCATGAGAAATAGTCTGATTAATATGCACTGGAATTGAGGCACTGAATGTTTGCCTCTCACGCCAGAAAACCTTGCAGAATTCTGTTCCCTGCTCTTTCCTGCACCACTTGACTTTATTCTTCTATGCAAATTTATGGTACTGTACACAGAAGGGTACATCAGTAAGTAATGATAGCTGTGTAATTTGGGGGGGGGACAAGCATTACTGTTAAAATACAAAGAAACAGCATTGAAAAGCACATTTAGCAAAATCTGACAGCCAACTCTGAACTAAACTTCAAAGGCACTGTTTATCCGCTGACGCAATTAAGGCAGAACCAAGTTCCTTGGAAAAGAGCAGTCTTTACCTCTTCATTTCTGCTGGAAGCATTAACTCGCACCATTACTCCTGGCTTTAAAACGTTACTGTCATGAAGTCGTGAGCAAACAAGATCTGTAGCGCTGTTTGATGGTGCACAAACCAGTATTCGGCTGTCTGGTAAGTTGTAATGTATCTAAAGTTTTAGGAGAAATACACAGCAATCTTTCATATATTATATTTTGCAGAATATTTTTAATACAGGGAAATTTCATTTGTTTGGCCTTTCCTCCTGCTACTCCTTCTCCCACTTCTTTTCAGCAATTCTACCTGCTGTTGGCTGTTGGCTGTTAAAAATGATTTCTGATGGCAGAAGAGCGAATGCCTAATCCTATTCTCTACTGTATGTTAGTGTTGCCGAACCTATGGCACGGGTGCCAAAGATGGCACTCAGAGCCCTTTCTGTGGGCACCCGACATAATCCCTTCACAGCCACCTGTATTCAGGTTAAATGGCTATATTGGCACTTTGCGATTCACAGTTTGGGCACTCAGTCTCTAAAAGGTTCGCCATCACTGCTCTATGTCATCAGCACATCTTTAAGACAGGATGGCCCTACAACAGTTATGACGAACCTTTTAGAGACCAAGTGCCGAAATTGCAATTCAATACAGCAATTTAACCTCAATACAGTGGTACCCAGGGTAACAAATGCTTCAAGTGCTACCTGCTTCGAGTGCTACCCTTTGGGAAAGCGAGAATCAAATAGGAGGCTTTTGAATTTCCCTCAGCCACAGCATGCTTGCTACAGCAGTAGAAAATTCAAAAACCTGCTCTTTGATCCTCACTTTCCAGAAAAATAGCATCCTATCCACCTCTCTGCCCTGGGGCTGTACACCATCAGGAAAGCCAGGGGGAGTGGCAGTGACTTGTGGGCTCATTCACAGCCCCAGTTTAGTCTCCAGCCACACCACTCTGGGCATCCCAAAAGCAGCGTGGCTGGACAGTAAACTGGGGCTAGGAAGGAGCCCACAAACCACTGCCTCCCCTTCGCCTGGCTCTCCAAGCTAGTGGCATGCTCCAAGCAGAGGGGGAAGTGCTGTGGCTGTGAGAGGGCGATCTTGCGTGCCCAGAGAAAGTGCATGGGCGTGCCATCTTTGGCACCCGTGCCACACATTCGCCAACACTGCCCTACAACATTCTCATACAGTAGGATCATGGTAACTGTGTAGTGGGGGGGAGGGGTTCCAAGCCTCCCCCACACACACATCAATTCCAAAAAGACCCTGGCTTCCTCTTTAAAAGGGGAATTCAACTGCAACTAAAATGCCTTATGAGACAATATTTTAAGAATGAATGAGAATTATTAGAAGCAAAACTGGCAACCCCCCAATTCTATTACAGTAATACTTCATACGACGACTGGCCCTTAAGACGAAAAACTCATAAGATGAATGTAATTTCCGGAGATAGGGAGAACTCGTAAGATGATTTTTATCCCTTCCTGCTTACATTTGTCTTACGCAGAACGATTGATTCCAGCCTAGCCTGGGTTGTTTGCAAGGGAACAGCCCAGGTTAGGTGAGGATCACAGGGTCCCATTGAACTTTGCCCAGCCCATGTGGCTTGGAAGGGAGGCGGGGGTGGAGATCCACCGCTGCCGCTTGCCTTGCAACCCTCCCGAGCTGGGAAAAGGTCCATAGGTCCATGCTCTGCTCGGATCCCTCCGATCCCAGGAACGGGTGCATGTTTAGGCGGCTCAGGTGGGTTGTAAGAGAGGCGCGCCTCTCTTCCAACCCACCCAGGCCGCCCGAACATGCACCCATCCAGTCCTCCTCCTCTTCACCAAAGTCTCAGCACCCGGGTGAAGAGGAGGAGGAGGGCTGGATCCTTTTGAATTTCCAACTGTATGAACATCCTCATTGGTGCAGCGGGAAATTCAAAAGGATCCAGCCCTCCACCAATCTCCATCTCAGCCAGGGAAGTGTCGGTGGTTGTTGGATGCTTGCCTGGCTGAGGAGGAGATTGGTGGAGGGCTGCCCCCTCAATCAAGGGCAGCCAAAGGCCTCTGTCTGCAACCCTCCCCCAGAATTGATCTTGACAAGTCCGACCTGTCAAAATCAGCTGTCTGGCGGGGCTGCGGAAAGCAGCCTTAGGCTGCCCTTGATTGAGCGGTGGGTTGAGACAGTCTTCCCCTAGGAATGCATTGAAAATCTATCACTGTGGAACAGAACAGATAAATTGGTTTCTATGCATTCCTATGGGAAACAGTGCCTCATAAGTCAAACTTTTCATAAGATGAATTGACCCGTACAGCGAATTAAATTCATCTTACAACAGTATTGTTCAATGTTACCTGTAAAATTGCTTCAATGATTGTGACTGTTTTGCCTGTTCCTGGTGGTCCAAAGAGAATATAAGGAGTTGGCCGACATTCACCACTAAGTATCCTTTTGACCGCTAGTTTCTGATGCTCATTCAGCAGTGGATTGAAAAAGTCACAGTCTCTTCTATTAGAAGATGATGTTTCCTTTACTAGATTGAAAAATATGCATATTATTTTCTGGATTACATGCAATACATAAAAACCAACTATTGAAAGATTTTTCTATTTCTGCTCTGCTTATAAGGTCTTAAAAAACGTTAATCAACTAGAGAAAGTATATCCTAAAATGCAGTAGAAGTTGATGTGCCTTTCAGCTGCATCTATCAAACCTTTTTATATTGGCAAAAATAAAGCAAACATTAAAATAATACCAACTTGTTTGTGCAGCAAGAGTCACCATATCAGAAAGTTCAACTGGCTTTTTGTCTTTTTCATTCCTATTTTGCGCTCTGATATGCTGGAAGTGCAAAAAGAAAAATATATTTACAGTTCTTCAAAACATTTGTTAAAATTGAAACTGGTTTTTATTGTACAGCAACAACCAAAGAAATGCATGCAGAGGTAGTTTACAGACACAATCTGAAGACACGGTTTCCCTTATGGACATCTACTTGAACCAAGTTTGGAAAAAATATATTAATAAGATACTTTAATGTAAAGAGATGAAAATGTGTGGCCGCGTTGTGTTCACGTGTGGGGAATTGGACAGGGGAAGTGTGTCCCTTTTGGCTCTGCTGGACCTTCAGCAATTTCGATACCATTTACCATGGTGTCCTTCCAGGCATCTTCATGGGATGGAACCTGATGTTACTGCTTTACAGTGACCCCCGTCCTTCTCAGTATGTGGTGCTGGGAGGCTCTTGCTTGATGCCCTGGCTGTTGGTTGTGACATCTCTCAGGGTTTTGCTTTAACATATACAGTGGTACCTCTGATAATGAATTTATTTCGTTCCGAGGCAATTTGTTATCTGAAACAATTTGTTATCCGAAACATAGTTTCCCATTGAAATGAATGGGAAACTGATTAATCCGTTCCAGAGGTCCGAAAAAAGGCTAAAAAGCGGTTTCTTCCCCAGACCTCTTTATAAAGTGCACTTTAAAGGCATGCAGTGCTGGAACACAAACCCCCAGAACTAGCTCCCTACCTTTCCAAGTTTGAAAGGTCAAAATTCATCAGTAAAAAAATGTCCAGAATGGCTCCAAAACACCATTAAGAAATGCTCTAACTCCTCCCACTCCTCCACAAACTGTGGGGGGTGCAATGCATCCTGGGTACACTTTTTGCAAGGCATTTTGAAACATCTGTTATCCGAGGCAGCCCACAGGGAACATTTGTTATCTGAGGCAGCCCTATACCTGAAAATTTCCGATTGTTATCCGAAACATTTGTTATCCGAGGCATTTGTTATCCGAGGTATGACTGTACAGTACATGAAACTCCTCAGAGAGGTGGTCTGGAGTTTTGGAGTGTTACCAATATGCTTATGACACTCAACTTGACCTCACTCTTCCATCTAATTCCAAGGAGGCTGATTTGGTTCTAAATAGGTATCTAGTATCAGTAATAAGCAGGATGAGGACAGACAAACTGAAAACTTAATCCAAGCAAGACACAATTGCTTTTGGTTAACTTAAAGGCAACGAACGGAATAGAGATGCAACATGTGCTGGATGCAATGCAGGTTTGAAGCCTCGGGATATCCCTGGATTTATCCCTTAGCCTGGAAGCATAAAACAACTGCTACAACAGTTGCATTTACTCCCAGTCCATTCTAGGTTCAATTCAAAGTGTTGGTTATTACCCATAAGGCCCTATACCGCTTGGGTCCAGCATGCATGAAGAACCATCTCCTTTATGAGCCTTCCTAGCCTTAAATATTTTCAGAGGAGACTCTCCTCTCAGTTTTTTTGCCATTACAGGCACATTTGAAGGGGACACAAAAGAAGACATTCTCTGTGACTGCTCCCAAATTATGGAATGCTCTCTCTTGGAAGCGAAATTAGCTCCCTCTCCGTTGTTCCATTCCTTAATATATCATGGTTCAGGGCAAGCAAAGTATTGCCAGGAGGAGAGAAAGAGCCTTGGGAAACAATGACTGCACAACTGAGCTGTATAAGCCGCACACTTCAGGGAACCGGTTATGCATGCAGTTGCTGAAAAAGCTATGAGTCATGAAACTCCAGGTCTCATAATTTTTAAGAGTACAGCATACAAATTGTGCCAGTCGTGCTGGATATGTACACTGCTTATGGAGGTGGGATGGAGTAACACCTGCCTATATGACTTCTGAAATTAAAGCTTTGTGGTGTTACAACTTTTGCTACCCAGCATAGCATTAGGATTTAGACCCATTTACTTTTGTGGGAGCACTCTTTAGTTCTAATTCAAAAGCAACAACAATCACAAAAGCATTCTAGAATGAAAAAGAAAATGTAAGAATGGTGTAGTTATGAAAAAACAGGGGGAAAGTAGTTACGAGCTGCTAACTTACTTTCAAGCACGATGATATTTGCATAACAGAAACCAATTTCTATATAAACCCTTACTACCAACTGTCTGATATTTCAGACACCAACATCCAAGTACAAACCTAAAGTAAGGGTAGGTCACCAACTGCACCAAGAAGTCCTTTGGAGGTAAGGTGTACTATTGTTATCTGTGGACAGGTTTCTCTTTGAAGTAGCACTGTAGTAAACAAGGTAAATAGAAAGATAACCAATTACTAATGTAGGTTTACCTTAGTTTCTGCTGTGTTGCTTTGTTTTTCATCATCGAGACATTGTGAATCATGCCACTGCTTGACAAGTTGCGGAGACTGCAGAATGAGACTGTCAGGAAATAACACTTGGGGGATAAGGGTAAGAAACAGGAATGGTCAACCATTTACCAACAGGATTGTTTAATAAATACAGATATCACTAAAGACACCAAAAATATTCATCCCTCCCAATAGCCTTTCAAGAATCCAAGTTACACCGAAGTTATGTTACACTTTTTAAGCTCAGATAGTCCACTAAAAATGTCAGTCTTATATCATAAAACTTTCCACAAATGCATTCTGCAAGATAAACTGCCTCTTCATTTCTGGGTAAAGAGATACCTTAAGACTGATTAGAGCAAACAAACACTGTTTTGGGCACAAATAATGCATACACTACCAAGAAAGAATTTGGGAGGGGGGAGGAGAGGAAGCAGGAAGACATTCCATTAGCTCCTTCTTGAATCACTCACAAGCCCTAGCGAGTTATAAAATTTAGCACTGTCAACAAATTTAATGGGGAAAGCCTAGCCTTGTGACTTCTACTGTTCCATTTTCTTTATGCTTTCAGTAGGTAGGCTGAAGACAAAGGGTTCCTATGTGTGGTCAGGCTGCACAAATGAACAAGAACCCTTGAAATTCAAGGGTACAACCTTTGTACTTGGATACTGATATCAGAAGGTTTATCCATTGGTTGCATGGATAGTCTACACGCAAGCACACACCCCCACCATCTCATCAACCTTCAAGCCACCTTGTGTCCTTCCAAAGAGAAAGGTGGGATAGAAATATTTTAAATAAATAAATATTAAATAAGTATCAAGAAAAATAAGGGCTACGTGCACCCTTCTACACATGTTGACAATGCTGGATTCAATAAAAATCAAACATATTTGTTTTTATGTAGAGCCTCATGGCACAGTGGTTAAACAGCTGTACTGTAGCTAAATCTGTGCTCACAACCTGGGGTTCAATCCCTGGTAGTTGGCTCATGGTTGACTCAGCCTTCTATCCTTCCAAGGTCAGTAAAATGAGTACCCAGCTTGCTTTGGGGGGGGGGCAATTTGTAGCCTGTATAATTAAATTGTAAACCGCCCAGAGAGTGCTTGAAGTGCTATGGGGCAGAACACTTTGCTTTTGATTTTTTACAAGCACCATATACCATCTCTACCTAATGCAAACCAACTTCATCCATTACAATGTATATAAAGTCAGAAGGCAGGTCTAGATGAGCTGTGAGAATAAATACTGCTGCTCTTTTAGTGTTGAAAATTGAGAGAGGGTGGCGGAAGCTACCTGACATGTACAGCAGAGGGGCAAGGCTCAGCAAAACACTTATTAGCTTGGGAGGTTTCCTGAATGTTCTGTGAAGGTGCAGGATAACTCAATATTGTAGCTTCACAGAGACCATGAAAGAGAAATACATGCAATGACATGTCTTTGGGCATGTTAAGGAGGGCCTCTTCTAAAAACCATCCAAGACATATTTAGTTTAGTAGTTCCCAACCTTGGATCCCCAGATGTTCTTGGACTAAAAGTCCCAGAAGCCTTTACCACTAGCTGTGTTGGCCAGGATTTCCAAGAGGTATGATCCAGAAACATCTGTGGACCCAAGGTTGGGAACCACTGGTCTAGTCTGATCCTTCTTCAAAAATGACCTATTAAGTGAGAGTAGGCTCCGGACCTTATGAGTTCTCAGATTCCTTTCCTTAAAAAGGTCTTTGGCACTCTCTCAAGTCAATTTTGCAACATTCCCCCCACCCAAGAAATGCAGGCAGGGATTTCCAAATTTGAAGGTGATCAGAAGTCAATTTTGTTTTTGGAAAGAACCATTACTACCACGACCACTACCACCAGAACCTGAAATAGTTGAGGCAGGCAAACACACAATTGTCCCCTTCTCTCTCCTGTGAACACAAGGGGGGGGGGTCTTTTAAATCATCGTGGGAATTGAGAAGACCTCCAAGGTCAAAATGCCTTTGGATGGGGGTATTACTGGTCTGTATTGGAGGCCATCAAACCATCTCCAATACTAGAATTGAAAGATATTTGTTCAATGGCATCAGCGGTTCAATATCTATGAGCAGTTCAATTCTGAAGTAGCCTGGAATAGTTATATGAGTCACCCTCAGCAGTTGCTGGAAGAAAAAGAGAACCAGTTACTTACCTGTAAAGGTGGTTCTTCGAGTGGTCATTCTGTGGTTCTACACATTGGGGTTAATGTACGCACGTGCAGTAACTTCTCAGAACCTTCTAGAGCTGAAAGCTACACAAGGACCTCCCTCCCCTATATAAGCCCGGCTCCACCCAGTCATACCTCAGTTCCCCATGTATCCACCGCTACCAAAAATGACAGGACTGACATGACTGATAGAGGGGAAGGCTGGGTGGGTATGTGTGGAATCACAGAATGACCACTTGAAGAACCAGAGTTACAGGTAAGTAACTTCTTTTTCTTCTTCGTGGTCTTCTGTGACTGTGCACATGGGGTGATTAACAAGCTAAGTTACCTAAGGTGGGTTGTCATGGTAAGATTTATGGAAGTGTAGCATGGCCACAGGCCGAATCTGTTTGAAGACATCACATATACAGTGGTTGATAATGTGGGTTTAGCGAGATCATAGGCTAGTCTGATCATAGCTAAGATAGATTTGGATGTTGCTTGTGGATACAAAAGGGGATCCAACCTTTGCATCGGAAGTAGAGACAAAAAGTTGTTTTGTCTTCCGGTATGGAGTAGTGTGAGTCACACAAAATATTAGAGCTCCTAGACATCAATGAACGAAGGGTCAGTTCTTCGTCTAAAGTAGCAACGGTGAAAATCTGCTACTGTTTTATGAAAGAGAGACAATGTCGAGTGACTGGATGACGTTGTTTGGGTGAAATTGTAAATATGGTACGTTCATTTACATACCCTGTTAAAGTAAAAGGGACCAGAAGATACAGTCACCCCCCGCCATTTCGCGGTTCAGGTACTGCAGTCCCGCTATACCGTGGGATCGCAGTACCTGCACCTCGGAGCCACGCGGGGGGCGGGAAACGATCGGGTCACTCCCCACCCCCACCCCGGACCCCTCCGAAAAGCCTCAGAGCCATGCAGGGGGGCGGCGGGGAGCGATCAGGTCATTCCCTGCCGCCCCCCGGGCCCCTCTGAAAGGCCTCAGAGCCACGCGGAGGGGTGGAAGGGAGCGATCGCGTCGCTCCCCGCCACCCCAGGGCCCCTCCGAAAGGCCTCGGAGCCGCACGGAGGGGCAGCAGGGAGTGATCGCGTCGCTCCCCACTGCCCCTCTGAGAAGTCTTGGGCGGCGCGGGTGGGTGGCGGCAGGTCAGATCCCGCAACACTGCCTGTGCGCGCCGCGCCAAGACTTCTCAGACAGGCGCGCGATCACCCCCCCACTGCCCCCAGCCCCCCCCACCCGCTTCCGCATATCACATATTCATGCATCGCTGGTGGGGTAGGTCCCTAACCCCCATGATCCATCCAGGTTTTACAAGCTGTAATGATGAATGTGGAGTTAGAGTTAGTCTGAAGCCTTATACTGTGAAGACCTGTGAGAAAGGCCTTAAATATGGAATGTGCAAAGAGTCATGCAGTCTCCAAACAGGAGGCCCATGAGCTACAATGGCAGCCCTGAATACTTCAACTGTGGAGAATGAAAAATTTAGAGTACACAGGTTGTGCAAGGATGCAATGTTGAACTTGTAAAAGAATAGCGTCCTATGCGACAGTTTTCGAGCAGCTGGAATAATTAGGTCTATGGAGGGGTGATCCTCCAAGTGGTGAAGTGTAGGGAGATTGGTTCTTGGGGATTACTCAGCCATAGGCTTGCTGGTAAGTAGTTCTTTGCCTTGGCTTTGATGGCGTGAAACCACAGATGGCAGGCCAGCAAGGGGCAATCGGAAAGGCATTCACATGACGCCTCAGTTGCAACTGTTTCAAATAGCAGGGAAATTGGAAGGAATAAGCATATGAAGTGCAGTGCCCATGGGCTGAGGAAGTCATCCTCCAAGGGCTGGTGTGCATTGCTTGTTCTGGTGTAGGGAAGCATGCACTCGATGTTAGTTGAAGATGTGGAGGCAGCTAACTACTGAGTACCCCACAACTTGCAGTGTTTGAAAGACAAACAGGGGGAGCCTCCATTCGAGGTTGGAATGTAGGCATATGCTTAGCGAGTATGCCAGTGTGTTTTTGTATGTTGAAGAATTTGTGAATCTCCAAGTGACGTATCAGTTCAAATGTCCTATCCATGCTAAGGTTGGCAGGATGTGCCGATCATCAGAACTGTGGAAGCGGATGAGGCCATTTCCCCCCTTCAGAGACAGGAACAAAGGCTCTGAAATCTGCCCCGGACATGGGCTTCATGCTGGGGATCCTCCCCAAGGCAAAAGGCAAAAAAAAAGGGGGGGTTGTATCAGACTGTAAAAGGAATATTTTTGTGACACAGTACATACCATTAGAAGGGACCCAAGACGGTTAGAAAAGGCAGTTGGGGGGGGGGGGAGCTGGAACTAAATGAAACGGGAGAAGGGGAGGGAGGTTTTTTTAAAAAAAAGAAAATTATCTTTCTTTCTTTGGATTGGGAATATAACAAAATAAGCAAGCAAGAAAGAAATAATCACGCAAAGAGAAAAATGAAGAGCAGCTCAGGAACAAGAAGTACTACAGCAGCAGAAAAGAAGGAACTAAGGTAAGAAGGGGCGGAGCCGAGGTTATATAGGGGAGGGAGGTCCTTGTGAATCTTTCAGCTCTAGAAGGTTCCGATAAGTTACTGTGCGTGCACACATTAACCCCAATGTATGCAATCATTAGCCACCCAGAGTTCCCTCGGGAAGATGGGCGGGGGAGAAATTCAATAATAAATAAATAATAAATAAATAAATCACAGAAGACCATGAAGAAGAGCCAGCCCTAATATAATGCAATTTGAAGCAGTCATCACATAAAGACAAATTTATTTCAAGCAGACCGTATTTTGCCAGTTATGTCACAACATTAATTGGAGAACACATTTCCCACCTTTTCCTCCTAAATGGATAGCTTGTTCTACTGCAAAATGACATCTCCGTGTGGTAGTCCTATCAAAAGGGAAGAACACAAACTAAAACATTGACAGTAAGGAGGTCCTACTAGTGTATCAGTATATTTTCTCTTATGCTCCTGCTACTGCTGTATTTACGTATATAAGAGAATACATTTCTTATCAAAGCAATTTGTTTAGCCCATTTAAACTGTCAGCTCAAATATAAAATTGATTTCCTCAAAAACATGTCTAACATTTCCTTCAACTTTCATGAAAAATACTTAATTTTTTTAAAAAAAGGGATGTACACATGTACAGTATGGCTGAAACCCAGCAGTTAAGCCAAAACTAAAGTAGGCCCATTGATCAGTACGGATTTGGTAAATCAGCTCCTTTGTAAATTCCACTGATTCAGTGGTCCCACTTTTAGTTGCAACTTGCTACTTTATTTCAGCATTTGTTCCTAGAATGTTCCCCACCCCCAAGGAGCTATTTATTTGTCTTCATCCAGTGAAATGTTGCAGGTGTACTTGTAAAGAACAAGAGAACACCATCCATTTCTCCAGAAGGAAGCACAAATGAATCCAGATATATTACAAAGGAAAAAATACCTGCTAACAGTAAATTCCACATCCATGGGTTCAAAATTATAAGCATGTTCAAACTCTTCATTAACCTTCAGAGTGACATCATCATCATGAATCTGTATATCAGAAGAAAAATGCAATAATGTACTGCTGTAGTTTGTTACACTTTGACTTCTGAAACCATAAAACAGCAATTACCTGTAAATGTGGGCTCAAGCAGTCACCTGCAAAGTTGCACACATGGGTACATTTGCGCCTGGACAGACACTCTCAGGAACAATCTCAAGCTTTATCCTTTCTGACAGCTAATACCTGTATACTGCTCCATCCAATGATTAGTCCTCCATTCCTCCTATCCAACACCACAGCGTAAGGGGACATAGTATGACAAAGGGGTGGCCGAGAGGATTGTGTAAATTCAGATGGCCATTCCAAGAACCATAGTTACAGGTAAGAAAGCTGCCCTTCTTCATGGTCTCTGAGGTCACAAACATGAGTGACTCCCAAAACTTACTTAATGGCTGGTGGGATGTCAAGCAAACATAGAACACACAGCATCACAGCACTGAACAATACATCTAATCTGGCTCTAGCATCCAAACTGCAGAGGTTAACAAAAAACATAGGGTGTGACCAAGATGCGTACTTGCAAATGTCTTAGAATCAAATCCTTTTTAAAAAGGCTCTAAATGCTGCCCCTGCCTATGTGGAATGTGCTCTTAAAGAAGTTGGCATGGGACATTTGGGTAGCTCATATAACAAAGAGATTGTTACTTAGCATGAAAACAATGAGACTACCCCCTTAGAATTAGGGTTCATCCCTGGCAGCAAACAAACTGTCAGTTTTTGTTTAACATCTATGTAGAGAAGAGTCCTTATAGAGAAGATATTGGTGACAGAAAGAACATGGGTAGGAAGAAGTTGGTTCACATGAAAACTCAAAAGAACCTTAGGTATTGCCCGTAAACAGTTACTTTACTTTTATGGAATTATAAGTAAGGTTTATTGCAATACAGTGTAGACAGCTTGCTTGCTCACCTACTCAAAGTTATAGTTATCAAGAACGAAGTTTTGTAAGTCAATCAGCATAAAAGGAGCTGAGGCCAAGGGCTTTTAATAACAGCTTTGCTAACTGAGAAAATAATTGACAAGGACCATGGTGGCACTGGGTTTATGACTGAGTAAATATTGTTTTAACATTTTAGAAATATTTTTAGCAAGGAGCTTTACAATTTTTTTTGATTTTGAATCTTCTGGATGGTGAGTCAGTATACCTCACAAGTAGACCGAAAGAGGATTGTAAGACATGTCTCTTTAAGATCTAGCAGAAATAAAGTATACAACACAGGTGTTGTTGGAAAATATGGCCTCATTTATAGATTTTTGCACACTATACAGTATATATATATATATCTATTTTACAATAATATTTTCTAGTGGATTCTTTTCTAGACTCATTCAATACCTTAGTTATTAAGGGAGAATTCTCTATGATGTCAGTTTTAATTTTTTTATGTCTCAGTAGCAGATTAGATAGTTATGACACATCAGGATTATCTGGAGTGACAGGCAGTCTTAGTCTGTCTCCACTGCCATCAGTAGTTGGGCTGCAAACCATGACTAGTCCAGCCCTCAAAGAATTATTAATATTGCATCTGTTCCCTCTTGATGAACAGAAATTGAGGGAACATATACACACCTGACTAGGTTTGTGCAAATGCATTCCCAAGGAATCTTCATGCCTACCTGCCCATTTTGCTTTTGTTTGGTTGTCTGGCTGTTCTCCTGTGGCATCCCCTTACTTCTGGTATTATATGTGTGAAAATCTGGTCTGACAGCTCCCACTCACGTCTGCATTTGACTTCTATGCAAGACATCTGCAATATGGTTGTCTTTGCAGAAATGTAGATCGACACAAGCTAAGTAGGTCTCTTGATGCACCACTCTCAGACATGTGTTGTTAGAAGCAGTAAGTTCACTGAATGGGGTACCGCTTTGCTGGTTTATGTAATTTTCCATGAAGGGATTGTCCATTACCACTTCCACTCTTCCCAGCCATTTAATGTATATACTGTATATGTTCAAACGCCTTTAGAACCTTAATACTGACAATATTTATAGGCTGAGCTTTATCCTAGAGAGACCAACATGCATGAATTTCCTTTCTTTTACAGTGAGCACCTCTCCTGTTAAGATAGAATCTGTCATTATTGCCATAAACCACTGGTGGCAAACCTTCAGCACTTAGATATTTTGGACCACAACTCCCCAAATTCCAACCCTGTATTGCCAGTGACAAAGGATGGTCGGAGATGTGGTCCAAAACATCTGAAATGCTGAAGGTTCGCCACCACTGCCATAGATGGCTTGGGGTTTTGAACACCATGCTCATTTGTAAACTGCCTCTCACCACCATCTTAGCTGTAGAGCCAATTCTCATGTTGCTTGTAATCTTTTCTGGATGCTGTCTTTCATTGCTGAAATACACACACGTTGTTATATCCAAATCTGGAGATGTCAAGAAACAGCTGGATATTACTCCTAATAAGCCCATATGCCAGAGGATTCACTTCTGGTTCACAGAAAAGCATTTCTGAGTCCTCCAACATGCCTAGAAAGGCCCTTGGAGCCCCCAAAAGTGCTTTCAAGCTATCTGGAGGTCACTTCCTGTTTGCCAGAAGTCACTTCCAATTCGCGGGAAAGCCCTTTTGGAGCCTCTGATGGCCCTGGAAGGCCCTTGCAGGCCTGTTCACAGTAGTGCCAAGCCTGGGGTAAGTACAGGAGGCCTGAAACAGGCCTTTCCGGCTTACCCTGGGGGCTCTTTTTTTTCCATATACTGTGGTCCTGCGATATAGCTAGACTTCAGTATATGAACCACGAAAGGGCGGGGGGTTATTGTATGCCAATTAAGTTTGATACTTCTACAGATAAATTAAGCCGCATTTAATTGCTGAAATCTGCAGAAGTGAAAATATATCTGAATGGAAGAGAAATTCTTAAAATATAAAAATCAATTGCATCTGGAAACTGTAAGATGCAGGCATACCTATCTGGGAATAGATTCCACTGATACCTATCTGGGAATAGATTCCACTGAACACAGTATTTTACTTCTCCACAAATATAAATAGAACTGTCATTGAACAGAAATACACATTTAATTCAAGCAAGTCCAGTCTGCTGCTTACCTCAGTAACATATGTAATATATTGGATTATATGCTCTGAGTAGACCTGGGTCTTCAATATAACTTTGTCACCTACATTAAAATAAATAAATAAGAATTGTTTTTTCTGCATATAAATTATAACAATTTGGCTTCTATCCTTGATATATGAAATTGAACAAGCGCTCAAAGTACATTATGGTATCACAGGCACTATGGTCAGAATATTATTCTAGCTTACTATTTCATATACAAGAAGATTGTCATACATTCTGGATTTTAGTGAGTTATAGTGGATATAAAAAGTTTACACACCCGTTAAAACGTCAAGTGTCTGTGATGTAAATAAAGGAGACAAAGATAAACAATTTCAGAACTTTTTCCACCTTTAATGAGACCTATGAACTGTACAAACCAGTTGAACCACAAACTGAAATCTTTTAGGTAGAAGAAGGAAAAATAAAAAACTGAAATAATATGGTGACATGTGCGTGCGTGCCCTCTCGTAACTGGGGATGGAGCTGTGCTCAGCTGCAAAACATCACATTCAAACTCATGTTAAGTAGGAAGTACACACCTGTCATCATTTAAAGTGCCTCTGAGGAACCACAAATAAAGATCAGCTGTGCTAGTAGGTCTTTCCTGACATTTTCTTAGTCACATCCTATAAGAGAAACCATGGTCTGTAGGGAGCTTCCAAAGTACCAGAGGGATCTCATTGTTAAAAAGCATCAGTCAGGAGAAGGGTACATAAGAATTTCCAATGCATTAGATATATCATGGATCACAGTGAAGACAGTCATCATTAAGTGGAGAAAATATGGCACAATAGTGACATTACCAAGAACTGGACATCCCTGCAAAATTGATGAAAAGACAAAGAAAATTTGTCATAGAGGCTGTCAAGAGGCCTACAGCAAGATTAAAAGAGCTGCAGGAATATCTGACAAGTACTGGCTGTGTGGTACATGCGACAACAATCTCCCATATTCTTCATATGTTTGGGATGTGGTGTAGAGTGGCAAGACAGAAGCCTTTTCTTATGAAGAAAAACATCCAAGCATGGCTAAATTTTGCAAAAACACATCTGAAGTCCCGCAAAAGCATGTGGGAAAAAGTGTTATGGTCTGATGAAACCAAGGTTAAACTTTTTGGCCATAATTCCAAAAGATACTGTATGTTTAGTGCAAAAACAGCACTGCACATCACCAAAAGATCACACACACAGTGAAGCATGGTGGTGGCAGCATCATGCTTTAGGGCTGTTTTTCTTCAGATGGGACAGGAGTCTTAGCCGAGACACAGGGAATTATGAACAGTTCCAAATATCAGCCAAGACTGGCACAAAACCTTCAGGCTTCTGCTAGAAACCTGACCATGAGGAGGAACTTCATCTTTCAGCATGACAATGACCCAAAGCATACTGTACACCCAAATCAATAAAGGAATGGCTTCACCAGAAGAATATTAACTTTTTGGAATCGCCCAGCCAGAGCCCAGGCCTGAATCCAATTGAATATCTATATGGTGATCTGAAGAGGGCTGTCACACAGGAGATACCCTTGCAATCTGACAGATTTGGAGCATCATTGAAAAGAACAGCGGGCAGATATTGTGCAGTCAAGCTGTGCCACTGATAGACTTGTATCCCAAAGGGCTGAGTGCTGTAATAAAATCAAAAGGTGCCTCAACAAAGTATTAGATAAAGGGTTTTTTCCCTTCTTCCACCTAAAATATTTCAGTTTGTGGTTCAACTGAGTTGTACAGTTCATTGCTCTCATTAAATCTCCAGATTCCAAGGAAGCTATTTTGACTTTGGATCAGCGCTTAGCTTCGGTAACGAACTGGATAAGAAGAACAAACTGAAACTAAACCCAAACAAGACAGAGCTGCTTCTAGTCTGTCAAAAGGAAGATCAAGGGATAGGGATGCAACCTGTACTGGATGGGATCACCCCCCCCCCCAATTGAAAAGAGAGGTGCATAGCTTGGGGGGTGCTCCTGGACTCATCCTTGAGCCCTAGATGCCCAGGTCACAGCTGTGGCCAGGAGTGCATTTGCACAATTAAAATTAGTACGTCAGTTTTGCTTATTTCCTGAGAAACCTACTCTGGCCACTCTAACACATGCCCTAGTGACATCCCTACTGAACTATTGTAATGCGCTCTATGTGGGGCTACTAATGGAAAGTCTCAGGAAACTTCAACAGCTCCAAAATGAAGCAGCCAGATTGCTGACTGGGGTGGGTTACAGAGATCACATTACACCCCTACTAAAGCAGCTCCACTGGCTGCCAACCACCTATCGCGCACAATTCAAAGTGCTGACCTTAACCTACAAACCACAAAAGGGCCTGGGTCCAAGCTACATCAAAGATCGAATCTCACAGTATGAACAGGCTTGGGCACTAAGGTAATCAGGAGAAGCCATCCCACCACCTTCACAAGTGCATCTCATAAGAACACATGAAAGGACCTTCTCTGCTGCTGCGCCCAGACTTTGGAACTCCCGCTGGAGGCCAGGACTGATGGAGTTGCCATGGGGAGCCCCTATAGGAAATTTCTACATGGAACATTTCGAAAAACAAGCTCTGGATGTGGCACGCTTTGCACCCACCATCTGGTTCCAGTACGTGGATGACACATTCGTAATTTGGAGCCACGGTGAAGATAAACTGATAGAATTTCTAAACTACGTCAACAATATCCACCCAAATATACAATTCACCATGGAAAAGGAAATAGAGGGGCAACTTCCATCCTTAGATGTCTTGGTCATACACAAACTGGACCTCCAATGAGGACACAAGGTCTATAGAAATCCACACACAAACACACGCCGGTACCTACATAAAAATTCCAACCCCCACCCACGACAAAAAAGTACAATCAAAGCACTTGTAGACTGCGCAAACCCAAATCGTGAAGCTGTATTCCTCAACACTGAATTCAGCCACCTGAATTGGGCTCTACAGGCAAATGGCTACTCCAAGAACGAAATAAAAAGGAGCCATCAAACCAAAAAAAACAACACAAAACTGAAGAAGAAAAACAGTCCCCAACAGACAAAGTATATCTGCTTTTCATAAAAGGAGTCACAGACCACATGGACAAAGTGTTGAAAAAACACAATCTACAAACAGAATTTAAACCCACCACAAAAATACAACACATTCTACGGTCAGCAAAGGACAAAAGGAACCCACTCACCACAGCAGGAGTATACCAGGTGCTTTATAGTTGTGGCCAGATATATAGTGGGACCACAAAGCACAGCATCCAGACCAGACTCAAAGAACATGAAAGACACTGCAGACTAAAACAACCAGAAAAATCAGCAGTAGCTGAACACACCCTGAAACAAAGTGGACATGAAATCCTCTTCCAGGACACAGAGGGATAGGACAATACTATCAATCACTATGTCAGATGACACAGGGAAGCCACTGAAATCCACAAACATAAGCACAGTTTCAACAAAAAAGAAGGAAGTCTGAAAATCAACAAAGCCTGGCTTCCAGTACTGTACTGAAAACTACAGCCTGCAAAAGATCAAAGTTCAATGATTCCCACCCAGCTGCAAGCACTGGTGATGTTCACACAATAGAACAGCTAACAGCACCCATCAACTACAGAGAAGGACCGCTGCCACCCAACTGTAGTGAAACTTCTTAATCCCTCCACCAAATACATTGACTAACACATATTCTCATGCATAGGACACGTTTCCTCTTTCCCACAACTTTAAAACCACACAGCCTCACTCCTAGTTCCCTGATCTCCTTGCCCTGTGAAGATGCCAGCCAGAGTTTGGCAAAACATCAGGAAGAAAAACTTCCAGAACAAGGCCAAACTCACAATGCCTATCAGATCCCAGCCATGAAAGCCTTCAGTAATACATTCAAATTTATTTATTTATTTATTTATTTATTTATTTATTTATTTATTTATTTATTAACCACCCAACTTTCTAATTAGGAACTCTTGGAGGATATCCAGAGTAGGAAACCAAAGTATTTTACTGCATTAGAAGATTGTCAGAAAGCTGTTTAAAATATAATTTAATACTGTTCATATGGAGAGAAGACTATTCAACTGGCTACAGAACAACGATAATATTTAAGATTAGAAAGCTGACACCTGGAGTTAAAGAAGGGCGACCCTCTGAAACCCCTGGCACTTCAAGTACCAGGAGGTCTCCATTCCTTTTCAAGGTAACTCCAAACATGGAGAAATTCTTCATTTCCATCTCTTCATGAATTTCCTCAAGCCACAGTAGAGTGGAAAAATTGGTTTTATAATTCTCTAGAGTTAGACCCTGAAATGAAAAAGATTTTGACATTATTTTTGTTACAGAATCTGTAAAACACATTAAGTGCCATAAAGCTATGTATTCAGTGCAGTCAGAAAATTTTCATTTCATGAGAGAGAAAATGTACCTGGGATTCAAGCTCTCTGTAAGGATCTCTTGTTAACACATGAGTGCCAATCTCCATCATTCAACAATTGGGAACATGGAGAATTATCAAGAAGAAAAATGAAAAGGCAATCCAAATAAAAATGAATAGACAATCACGAGCTTTTGCCCTCCAAACCAGTCAGGAATATAACTGCAATCAGACAGACAACACAGCCAGTGGACTGGGATGATGGAAAATATAGTCTAAAACTACATGAGGCCATTCTGTAGTGTTTGATATATCATATGTACTCGAGTATAAGCAGTTACTCAGCCCTTATTTTTGGCTAAAAAAAAAACCTCATTGGCTTATACTCAAATAAATAAGTTTCCCAATTTTTGGGGTGTAAAATTAGCTGCTTGAACAGCTTGGGGGGGGGGGCAGCAGAGGGCAAGTCCTGATCTGGCGAGCAATAGCAGTGCTTCCACTTCCCATATGACTCCAATGAGAAGATTTAGGGGCACCCCCTTTGGGGCTTCATAACTCAGCCCAATTACCCCCAAAATGTTTCCAAATTTCAGCTCGATTCGCTCCCCATACGATGTTGAACGTGTTGATGCTGTGGGAATAGGTGCCTTACGGTGCCGTTTAGGAGGTGATGGCCGGGAAGAATTTCTCCTTTGGTACTGTCCCCCAGTATTGAGTTTGGAGTCTTCTTCTGAAGAGCAGAAAACTACGTGGATGTAACGCCAATGTTTCCTGGGGCGTTCAGTATAGATATGGTGGTAGGAGTAGGTGGAAATACGCTGTCGAGGTGGTGATACCGAAGACATAGTAGGATCGATGCCATGATTCTGTGTCGAGCTCGATTGTCTTTTAGGCGTTGGTGAGCGGGAGACAGATGACTCTGGAGTTGGGAGTCTCACCCACTTTTGTTGTTTGTCATGATGTCGAGGTGGCAATGCGTACTGAAGATCGGTGACGAAGTGAGTGGTACATCGAGATTCAGCATCCTAGTGAGTGGTGTTAGTAGGCGGTCGTGTGGACCAATCCGGGTGCGAGGCAGTTGATGGTGTCATGCATGCCTGACTCTGGGTTTCGAGCTGTACGTCCACGGTGTCTTGGTGGTCTCAATGTCCTTATGTAGAGCCCATCAACAGTACATGGCTATGTAAAGGCACTTGTGTTAAGTTGCGTTGTTCGGCAAAATTGTCTCCCCAGCTATCCTCATGGCTGTAACTTGGAGACAGTGCCTGGAGTTGAGACGGGATCGAGTCTCCATCTTGACGCCAAGCCTCGGTTGATGTCGATATCGGAGGTCTCAGAGTCGATGTCGAAGTCCGGGCTATAGCCACAGTCGAGCCCAAAGGGTCTCGAGTCTGATGGAGCCAGTGACACTGATGACTTCTTTTAATTCTTCTTTTCCGTGATCTTAGAAGCGACAGATGATTTCAATCTTGATGAAGTCAAGGGAACTGAGACTTTGGAGTGTGCATGGTTCTCCATTGGTCGCAAAGACTTTTCCCACAGATGGACTCTCAAACGTCCAAGTCTTTGCTTGAGTGCGGATTTTGTCAACTTTTTGCACTCAGTACAATGGGAAGGCTGATGCGATTCCCCTAAACAATAAAGGCAGTGGCTATGCCTGTCGGAGAGTGGCATCTTATTTGGACATGCCACTCACCTCTTAAAAGAGGGCTGAAGAGGCCATAAAATGGTGGGCGGGAGAGAACGCTGAACTATGTACAAGATATGATTCATTTATTTATTTTAAGAACAGGAGAGGAGGAGGAGGTTGAAGAAATTAGAATTTGACTAGTAAGTAATAAAATAAGTAATAAAGACTATATTTCCTTTGTATCCCCAGGAGTCAAAGGAAAACGCAATCGTCTAGCAGCAGGGATAAAAAGGAACTGGGGCAGCAAACGTGGGAAACAGAGAGCACGCGCAATGGAGAGGGGGAGGTCCTTATGATGCAAGAGCTTCAGAAGACCTGTGATCGTAGCGCAGATGCACAAAAACCCAGAGTGTGTATTCACAGATGTCACAAAGAAGAACTGGAAGTTTATCAGAACTATGTGTCACTGATTATCACTTGGTAGGTATCTATACTATCAGTATCCTACCTGTGCAAGATGTGGTTGAAAAACCAGTACATCCAATTTCCTTTCTACACACGTCCTTAATCTGTCTGGAATAGGGTAGTGTGGAATGAAATTTGGTAGCTGTCTCCTCGAGTTTCTAAGGTATCAGAAAATAATAGCAGCAGTTAATTTTCCAGATGTGGGAAACAGTTCCTACATATTACAGCCAGTCAGTTAGGATGAGACTTTATTTAAAATGATTAATAAACCTTGTAACAACATATATGTGGACTAGGTTAGAGGTGGGCAATATATAGAACTATGCGTGCCAAGCATACTCTTCCTTTTGAGGGCTGCATCTGTTCCTGCACCATTTTAAAGATTGTTGCAGGAATAGGGTTTTTAAACTGAAGAAGCCCCTTTTACCTTCAAGTAGCTAAAGTCTTAAAATTAATTTCCAGCATAAAAGTGGGCCCTAAGAGCATTAGTACTGACCCTACCATGTATAGCCTACTCTATTTTCAATTCAATTTTTTATGCCCAGAAATATATATGTAGTATATGTCTGGAATGAAAAGGAACTAATAAACGATATTCAACACATATGCAAATGTACAAGGAGTTCAGTACTTAACCATGGTCACTATCTCCAGGCAAGAGAAACAAGTAATTACGGAAACTGGATTTATCCCAATGGAATGGGCAGTACCTTTTCAATTCTGGTAAAACAACAGTGGCCTTTATGTTCTGGGACTCAGAAGTGTTTTGAAGTTTCCTTTGGGAAAATGGCTCAATGGCTGCTATTAGCAACTCCTCTTCTGTTACTACTGCTACTTCAACGTAACGACCAATGATGCAGTCCAAAAAACAGAACAACAGAAGTTCTCTACAGCATCCAGGGTTTCTTTTAAGGAACAAAATAAAAGATAAGGGATTTCATTAACCTCCAAATGAATCGAACTGTATAAGAAAATGACCCTTCACCTTACAAAAACTATATACTGTCCATGAACAATATGGGCAAAGAAATAAGCAATGTTTTAGGGACAGACGTAAATATTAGAAGGTGACACAAATGATGTGCATAGATGCATCTGACGTTTATTAATTGAGGAGACACATTTATGGAATATGGAGAAAATGAGTGAAGAGGATTGTTTCCTTACTAAAGATCTTGTGTACAAGGAAAGACTTCTCTTTTGTGCAACTTCTACTGTATTTTGTAAGTCTGTCATTGGTTTTAGGTGCTGCTGGATCTCTATCTATCTTCACACTGTCTGTCCATGCTCATCTAGTCTGTCATAACCATTTCCCTCTCACTGTCATTTCTGTTTTTCGGTTACTCTTGACTCAGGTCTTCCAATATCAAAGTCTGGGAGAACCACCTGCAACCTAATGCCCTCCAAATGGGTTAAGGGACATTTTCCACTAGCTCTGGGTTACTGCTTTTGCTGGCTGAGAAGAGCTGTAGTCCAACTCATTTGCTGGGTGCTGAGTTTAGAATGCTGCCCTAGGAAATCAAACAGCCATTACCAAAAGATCTGGTTACTTTAACTGATACAGATTATACATTCTTTTAAGCACTTTGCTGGTTAAAACTGTGTGAACACATTTGCTGCTAAGAATTGCCTACAATTTAGGATTAATTCAGCAGATTTTCAGAATAATTGGTGCAAACCCCAGAGAGCTCTTTGGTGGCAGCTACCTCCCTGATGAGATCAACTGCTAATGAAGCAATTCCATTTCAACACTGCAAGAAACCACAATTCTTCCTGAAATATCTGCGTATGGGAGGGAATAATTAAGCATAAATGTTGCATAGTTTGAGCCATTCTTAGAAAGCCAGATCTCCTGAAGTCAAAAGTAGGTGTTGACAAACTCATAAACTAGGGATAAACATGTTTGTTGATTTTACATATAGTTTACATATAGTTTTAGCTATTAAGAATCTTAGCTATCAATAATCTATTCTTCTATGCAACATTAGGCACCAAGAAAAATACACACTTACTTTGCAGTACATAAAATTGTAACAGAAATCTTTCCTCCAGGAGGCAGACAGACCCCCCTATCTGATTCTGTTTTTAATTCCTCTTTTTCACAATTTAATTTTTTTCTTTGCGCAGCACAAGAATTTTCACAGTCTTCAGTGCTGGGGAGATCTGCAGATTTAACTTCTATACACAAACACAAGGAAACAATAAATTAAGCATTTCTTATTTTACCAAGTGCACCATGCAGAAAAATAAGTATATACGTATACTGACCAGAATCAGCTTCCTTAAGGACAACCGATGGTGCTTCAGATGTGGTGGACCACTTCTGGCCCTTTCCTGGATCTTGAAGACAAAACTGTTTCTCTTTATCCCAGCCACTTAATATGCAGCTAATTAGATTATGTGTGGTCTTCTTTTTATTCCTAAAAAAAAAAAAAAACACATACAACCAAAAACATGAGCATTAATGTTTGCCTAAATAGAAAAAAATCATTATGCTTTAAGATGCTAGACACAATGAACAAGACTGGGAGTATTTAAAAACCAATGAGACATCTTTACCACATTCCTCCTCTAAGCCTATATTCCATGTCCAATGTAAACTGGTTGTAGCAAATGATTATCTTCTGCAATTGAGAGTGATATTGGGTTTGGGGAAAGGATTGGCGAAAAATGCTTTCCCTGCAGATGGGCACCAGTTTTTAATAATCCCAATGTTTTTGACATTTCCAATTTGAATTGACCAAATCAGATACTATAGTACGCATTACGGCTTCCTTAGAAAAAAATTGCTTATTTTCTTGCTTTGTCAAAGAAATAGGACAGAAGGAAGGCTATTCAATCTTCGATTCTGTGTGCATTTTTCCTTCCACCTGTTCCACTGACAACTGGTCACATTGTGTAAACTGTAGTTCCACAAATATGTTTGTGGCATGTAGTCAAACATGCGAGGGTCCAGGGTGGACCTGACTGTAATCAAACTCATTTAACAAAAAACAACAGATCTGTTGACAATTTAAATTTTAAAGTATTTGGTACCAGTCCTGTACTTAATAGAATTCTATGTAATAAGACAAAGAAATTGAGACAAAAGATTCACCTGTTCATTCACCATGGGATGCATGCTCACTAGATTTATTTATACCTGTAGATGACCAATATTTTCAGATTTTTGTGGGGGGAATCGAAGATCTATCTTCATAAATGATATATGTTCACAAAAAGCCTCCAGTAACAAACAACAAATGATATGAGTAAAGCCTCAAGTAAAACGTCCAGACACATACATGAACTATGAGAAAGAAATACATTAATGCTTAAGCATGAGAAACTTTTCAAAAACAGTAAAAATAATGACAACTTACTCTATCATGACTTCTATGCTTTTAGTCTCTCCTAATTTAAGTGTTCCAAAGTTTGTCGTTTGTGACACCACAAGTCCTTCTTTATCTTTCAGTAAGTTTTCATATGGCTCATTCAAGTTGATGCTAAGGGATACTGATGGTCTGTTAAGAATATAGAATGAGACGTTATATACCACATCACAATGGCTGGCTAGATAGTTCAGTGAGCTGGTAGCTGGTTGCAGAGGACAGAAGATGGGATTCCCTCATTGAGGAAAAAAGACAGCTTGTAGAGCCTGGGCAAGCTGCACAGTCCCACAGTAGAAGGGAATGCAAAACCAATTTTGACTACTCTTGTACTTCAAATATCCTGAAAAGGGTTGCCGTAATGTATGTCAGAATCAATATGGGTGTACTTGATTATTGCACCTCAGTAATTTATATGCAGTACAATTAAATGACAACACAACATCAGAATAATCTTTTTGCTATAAACAGAGTGGGAAACCTTTGTCTCTCCAGATGTTTTGAATCACAACTCCCACTGTCTTTGATCACTGCTAATACAGACTTGGAATTCTGTGCACTGCAGTACACAACAGAGGGCCAAAGGTTGCCCAACCCGGTATTAAGAATTAACATGCAGTTTCATCACTGATTTTCTCGTCAGAAAGTTAAAACTAGGAAAAGGAAGTAAAATGAGAGGAGTCAATATGGTTCACTGGGCCAGGGCCAAGCCCGCTCTATGTAGTCAACCTCACTGAGAAACCTTGCATAAGCCATTCTCTTAACTTGCCATAATTCACAGTTATGCAAATAACTCTGAACAAAAAGATTTAGGTATGGCAGCTTGAGCTCAGTTGGGGGGAAACATAACTGTAAATGGCAATAAAGCAATAATAAAATATGCTTATATTCTGAGATTATGGCCTTCATATCTGGAAGAAGCTCTCAACTTCATTTGTTTATCATGCATTAAAACTAAGTTATAGAAAGTGGACCCTCGTATAACAAGTGGTTTGTTTTAAAAAATCTGGATAGAGGGAAATTGCTTAACAGAATCGCCTATGGAGCAAATCCGTACAACAGAAAAACAGTCACAATTAGGGATTAATCAGTTTTCAATGCATTCCTGTGGGAAATTTGTACAAAGCAAAATTTGCTTAACAGAATTTCATTTGGAATGAATTCCTTTATACAAGATACCACTGTATATGAAATTAATGCTAATAACTGCCTGAATAAAGCTACAGATGCCTTAAAAGAAATCAAGCCTGAAAACTAGTATTGCATAGATCTTCATGTCGCGTTGACTGAAATTTCCGATTGTGAGCTGGCTGACCTTCAATGCTGAAATAAAATTCTAGATAATTCTATCTTAAATGAAATAAATGATAAGGAAAGAGGCAAGGGGAATAAAGATAGAAAGCACGGGTGTTCATCTGAGAAGCTTCTCTACAAATTTTGTTGTATGTAACTGCTAGTCTGGATTAGAATAGTTTTATTTTGATCACTAAGAAGCAGGGTGAAAAAAATCAATGGTTTTTAAAAATCAAATTGATTTAAATCTCAATTTAAATTAAACACTATTTTTATTTCAACTGTAAAAACAAATACAGTTTTACTTTGAGATAAGAATGCCTCTAGTTACGAAAAATCCGAGATACGAAGGGAAATTTTTGGAAATGGGAATGACCCGAGTTAAGAAAATTTTCCGTGATACAAAGTGCCGCCGGGCAGCCCCATTTCCAATGATGAAGCCAGCAAGCCAGGGGGAAAGCCTCGCTGCATTGCTAGGTTCACGGGAGACCCCTCAATCAACTGGCAGCAGAAGACTGCTCCTCCCAACACAACACCCAGCTGATTTTGACAGCTCAGAAAATCACCTGGCTGTTGAGGAACAGCCTTTGGCTGTCAGTTGATTGAGAGGAGTTCCCCAGCAAAGGGGGGAAGCTTTCGCCTTGCTTTTATGGGTTGGAGCAGGTGCCCTGCTCAGCTTTTTTTCCTTCTCCTTCTTCCTTCCCTTTTCTCTCTTCCTCTTTTTGCCCTCCCTGACTTTCTCTTCCAAGGTTCCCCCTTTCCAAGCTTCCCCTCCTTCTTGCACCGCTGAAGTCCCCCCCCCTCTCTCTCTCTCTCTGTCTCTCTCTCTCTCTCTCTCTCTTCCTCCTCCTGATTCTGCAGTGGGTGGGTGGCTGAGAGAGAGAGAGTGGGGGAGAGGAAGAAAGAGGGAGGGAGAGAGAGGTACAAGGAGGAGGGGAAGCTTGGAAAGGGGGAAGCTTGGAAGAGAAAGACAAGGACGGCAAAAAGAGGAAGAGGAAAAGGAGGGAAGGAGGAGAAGTGGGGGAAAGCTGAGCAGGGTTCCTGCCCCAACCCAGCAAAGCAGGAGAAAAGCTTTCCCTTTGCTGTTTTTTTTTTGGGGGGGGACCCCTCAATCCTTCTGCTGCCAGTTGATTGAGGGGATTTCCCCCCAACCCAGCAAAGGGGAAAAGCTTTCCCCTTATTTTGCTGGGTTGGGGCAGGCTTTCAAAAACCCACCTCCCGCACAGACTGCAAAAAAATCCAATGCCACCAAAGAGGGGGGAAGGCCGTTACCGTATTTCTTGACATTGGGACAGTCTTCCCATAGGAATGCATTGAAAACCAATGCAGTAGCCTTTCTACATGCCACTAGGCAATGTTAATTATTTGGCAAATAATGAGCTTTCCTCAAATCACAGTTCATGTGGACATCAAACCAGGTGCTCTCCAACATCACACTTATTTCTAAGTAGATAATCTTTTCCAAGCATAACTTGTTAAGCTTTATAGGAAACGTTTATCCCTTTTTACTACCTCTTTTCATCTGCTGGAGCCATACAAAGTGCTCTCCAGATATAACATGACTGCTTGCTCTCCACAACAACCACATTGACTAGGTCATGTCTTTGGGGTAAATAACCATCACGAAGTCTCAGGAAATCCAGAGAGAAAAATATACTATCATCTACCACGCCAATTCTTCCACACACACTGGAAATACGAACCTGTAAAAATTGCACTTATTAGATGCAGCAAAAACTTCTAAAAGGAATAACATGTAAGCGTATAATCCTATTTAAACTTAGTGGAAGAAAATCTGGAGTGACTAGCTGCACATCAAAAACCAGTGCTATTGTACCAACTTGTATGCTGTATTCAGCTATTCCAAACTGTTATGAAACACAGATCACAGTATTATCCCTAAGTTATTTTCTATTATCTGTTGGACCTAAATATTGGTGTGATTATCTTTTACATTGCATTTTGGAAAGCTATATTCAAAAAAAACAGTAACTCTTGCTTTCCAATAACTAAATCTGACAAGCAGATTTGTAGCAAGACTGCACATCCAATGGGATATTAACTGTCTCTGTAAAAATATTAAGACTGGAATTTTGTTTTGAGCTCTCTCCAAATTTTACCACATTCAATACTCTTAACAGGCATGCAGTTCAGAAGTTCTCTCTAAAGAGAGTAAGAGCTTCTAAAGAAGCTAACGTTTGTGAAGACAGGCTAACTCAGTGATAGCTTATTGGGGACAACTTGCTTGAGTCTACAGGTGAAAAAGGTTAAAAACAAGAAATCAAAATGAGGAATGGTGGCCAAATGCTAATTTAATCTATGAATATGTGTAAGGGAATGGCACTGAACCCATCAGAATAGCCTATGGGCGGGGCTAAAGTGTATAAAAACAGGCGAGTGATCTCACAACAGTGGAATAGGGACAGGATTGGCTGGTAGAAACTGTGAGAGCAATAAGGCAGTGTTGCCTGTTAAGATAGGGAAATAGGATAGAAGTGGGGACTGGTTAATGTCTGATTTTGACAGCTCCGCAGCCTTCGCAAGCAGAGTGCAAGCACCGGGCTGCCAAAATCACCTGGCTGTCAGTATACCTCCAAAAGGAGTCAGGCAGTAGGGGTCTGTGTCTTCAGATCCCCGCCACCCGCCTGCTTTCAAGCTGCACTGAAGGAGGTGCAGATCACCAGCAGCCATTACTAGCACCACAGAGGCACCCAAGTCCACCTTCTGCAGGGTGCCCCTGCGATGATGGGCCGTCTGAGGGAGGGGGACTTTGATCACAAAGGTACCGCCAGCAAAGCTGCAGAAAGCCTTTTTGCAATCGAAGTCCAACCTTTGGAATTTCCCGTGCCCACAGCCCCCTCCATCAATGGTGCAAGGAGGGGGGAATTTCAAAGCCTGATCCCCAATCCTGGCTGTACCCCCTCGCCACAGTTGGGTGGCAGTGGCAAGGGGGAGCACCGGCTTGAGTCCTGCCGTCTGCTCTCGCTTCACCCAGTTGGCTCAAGCGAGAGCAGGAGTGGAAGGAGTAAACCAAGTGAAGCAAGACCGATCCTGGCTGTCCCCGACCCAGCAGGGGGCTGGGCACACGAGGGGTAAAGCCACACCTCGCCCGCTCAGCCCTCTGCTGGTGATGGTGGTAAGGGGCGGCCAGTGTTTTTACTCCTGTCGCCTGGTCTCACTTCAGCCAGTTGGCTGAACCAAGACCAGGCAAAGTTGGGTGGCTGGTTGCGAAGCCTTTCCTGTGCTTTAAAGTTTCATAATCATCCACCCACTTTTGCTCCCCACCAAACCTTAAGAGCAGCTAATTTGATGGGGAGCAAAAGCAGGTGGTTGGTTGTGAAGCTCAGTGGCTTCGCTTCCCGCCCTCCTCTTTTCAGCTTTCGGGTGCCTGAAGTGGAGGAGGGGCAGGGAGGCGAAGCCCCTGGGGAAAAGACACTCCAAGCCCCTGAAAGCAGAAGGTGCCTTCGGCTTTCAGGCTCTTGGAGTGCCTTTCACCGAGTAGCTTGGCTCTCTGCCACCCTTCTGCTTTCAGCTTTCGGGTGCCTGAAAAGGAGAAGGGGGCAGGGAGGCCAAGCCGCTGGGAGGAAGACTGCCTGCTCCCTGATGCCTTGGTTTTGCCTTGCAAGCAGGCAGAAACCCCACAAAACGGAGGAGCTGTGGTTTATGCCTGCTTCTAAGACAAAACCAGGTCATGGGGAAGCAGGCAGGAACTCTCCCAGCGCTTACCACCACAGCAGGGAGCAAGCTCTGGGGAAGGGGCTGGTGGCAAAGGAGGTATCTGGGTGCCTTCCCCAACCCAGCCAAGCAGCGGAAGAGCTTCCCCACCCCTTTTCTGGTTTGGGGAAAACTCTCTCAATCAACAGGCAGCGAAGGCGGCAGAGCTGTCAAAATCAGCTGCTTTTGGAGGCGTGCTGACAGCCAGGTGATTTTGACAGCTCAGCAGCTTTGGCTGCTGGTTAATTGAGAAGGTTTCCCGCCAACCCAGCAAAGGGGGTAGGGAGCTCTTCCCCTGCTTGGCTGGGTTGGGGAAGGCTTCCCATGGGAATGCATTGAAAGCCAATTAATCTGTTCCCTTTTGCTTTTTTCAGACCTCTGGAATGGATTAATTGGTTTTTTAATGCATTCCTATGGGAAACCAAGTTTTGAATTATGAAAATTTTGAACTACAAAAATTCCATTGGAAATGATTAAAAATATTTAATAATCATTTCTCTACCTCACAAACAATGTACTGTAATGTTCATAAATTATTTGAACAATAAAACATCATTTAAACTCAATTTTAAAACCATGATCCAAACAAAAGTTATATAGAATAGCATAGTTTTCACTGCCTGCCTACAACTTGGCAAGGACATGGCCAAACTGATTTCTCTCTGCTGCTTCAACGACAGCACTGTCTTCTGTACTACCAGCATAGCTCTCCATGGGAACAAGATACACAACACGGATTTAAAATTATGGGTGGATTCATATGGGAAAAGACAATTTTCAGATATCCTGACATCAAGGCATTTGGTACCTGATAAACGTTTTTTTCTAAGGAATCACAAAATTAAGCCATTCATTAGTCATTAGACATACCTTTTCAATTTTTTTATACCTCAAGGGTGTTACTGAAATTGCTTTAGTGGTCCAAGTTACTGGGTTAATAACATACTCTACTTGCACCCAATCTCCTTTGCAAGGTTCAAAGCCTTAAAAATACAATTATAAGAGACTTAAATAACAGGTTAAATATCCATATCCACACACTATGGAAACAGAATTGTTATAATGAAACAGAAACAAATCAGATAGATAAGAACTTAAAAAATTTCTTCTGAAAAATTCTACTTCAAAGAAAAAAATTATCAAGATGAAAAACATTATGAACATCAGAATTTGCTTAAATATTAAAACTATCCATGAAGTTACATAAATCATTCAGAAATACATTTCTTTCATAATCAGAAAATATCCTTTAAAAAACTGAAACACACCCTCTTCCTAACAACCTACCTATAGCAGATTTCTCAAAAATACATTCTACAATTTATTATTCAAGAATGTATAATTTTAACAACTATCAAGTAAACAGAATCATTACCTTCACAGACATCTTTCATGGTGAAGGAAGTTGTTTCGTTGATGTAGCCACCAACTGCAGTTAGTGATGTAATATTGCCAATAAGCGTTTTAACATCAGAGTCCACTTTGTAAAGACATGAGTTGCTATCTTCCCATTTATCAGATATCCTTTCTACCTACAAGAGTACACAAATAAAACTTCCTAAAAACAGCACTTCTGGTATCACCTCTGAATGCACTGCAAGTTCAATATTACACACCAAGCCTGGAGAGCCCAATACAGAGCACAAACGGTGCAGGACTGATTCAAATACACATACCAACATTCCAGATTTTTATGTATGGACTGAACAGCAGCCTAGAACTAGCTGTCTTAAGACAACAAGTACTGAATGATAAAAACAATTGATGTTTAGATCACACCTATTGGGACCAGTTTTAAAACTCTTTGGTTTCTCCCTCTTGCTACAAACTTTGCCTTCCTCCTTCATGTACCTTCCAAAATACATCTGCAAGCATGTGCTATGTTTTTAACTTTACTACTATTTCAAATCTCTAACTTGCCTCACTTAAATGAACGGCATACAGACTTAGGAATCTACTGAGGCCTCATAGCATGAGGAACTTTCTACTGTGTTCAAGGCGACAGTATAGGAGAAGGCAAACACTACAGGTTTTTTTCTGGATGAGGATGATACTAGCAGGCTGAAAAGGTTGTTGTTAAACCATAATGTAGATACAGCAAATACCTGTTTACACACACACACACACACACACACACACACACACACACACACACACACACACACACATATATATATATATATATATATATATATATATATATATATATATATATATATATATATATATATATATATATATATATATATATATATATATATATATATATATATATATATATATATATATATAAAACTTTTAAAAGTAGCATGTTCTTCCCAAAATGAATACAAGTGTAACAAAATACGCATTAAAAAACAGCACATAGCAAAAAGGATGCCATGCAGGAAGTATAACTTAGAGGGAATTACAAAACTGCATAAAATTCTAGCAGGCACTTCTTCCCTTGCTGCATATATTGACACATCCAATTTTAAAAACAGAGAGTAAAACAGATAGGGGAGGGGGAAAGGGACAAAGTATAGGTTGCAAACATAGGTGTGTAAAGTAATAGGAGAAGTGGAACAATATGGAATTACTGCAGCAGGGACCGCAAAAAAGCCAGAATATCCCTGTTTATGAAAAAAGCAAGATAACAGATATGAAACAGCTGAAACAAAAAAAACCACCACTAAATGTAATTAGAGAGATTAGAAGAGGCAGTGAGGGAGGAGGATGGCATACAGCAGGGGTCCTCAGCCTACGGCCCGCGGGCCGGATCCAGCCCCCAGGGACCCTGAATCCGGCCCCCGGGAGCAACAGCATACCCCCCCCACCCGCCCCCCCCCACCTAGAGGTGCGCCACCGCCACCAGGCTTGTCCCGGATTCGGGGCGCTTTGTCACCCCAGGAGCCGTTTATTTGGCGCGAAAGAGGGAGGCCACGTGACTCCCGGGGTGTGCCGGGATCAAAGCCCTTAAAAGGGCCGCCCGCACACCCATCCTCCTCTTTCGCGCCCAGCGCTCCGGCGAGGCGGCGGCGGCGGCAGCAGCAGCAGCCCGTCCAGCCGCCGCACTCGACTCTGTGCCTCGCCTCGCCTCGCCGAGGAAAGGGGCGCCCAGGAGCACGGGCAGCGCCTCCTCCTCCTCCTCCTCCTCCTGGTGGGGCGCCTTCCCCTCCTGCCGGCGGGGTCCGGTCCGAGGCACCTGCGAGCGAGCCAGCCAAGGAAGCAAGGTCAGAGGGAGCGGCGCGAGCCAGCGGGGGGGGGGGGCAGGCAAGCGGGCGAGAACCGGTCGGGCTGGTGGGGCGGCAATCTGCCCTCTGCCGCTGCCGCGCCGGGCGTCGAGGCACTCCTGCCTGCTTGCCAGGGCGAGGCGAGGTGGTGGCGGCGGCGGCAGCAGCAGCAGCAGCCCGTCCAGCCGCCGGACTCGACTCTGCACCTCGCCTCGCCTCACCGCGGAAAGGGGCGCCCGGGCAGCTCCTCCTCCTCCTCCTCCTCCTCCTGGTGGGGCGCCTTCCCCTCCTGCCGGCGGGGTCCGGTCCGAGGCACCTGCAAGCGAGCCAGCCAAGGAAGCAAGGTCGGAGCGAGCGGCGCGAGCGGCGGGGGGGTAGGCAAGCGGGCGAGAACCGGTCGGGCTGGTGGGGCGGCCGGAGCAGGAAGCGCCCACGCTCAGGTCTGCTGATTGGGGAGGGGAAAAAAACTCTTTGGATTATTATTATTATTATTATTATTATTATTATTATTATTATTATTATTATTATTATTATTATTATTATTATTATTAATTGTAATTTATTGTTATGTTCAGTGTGCATAGGTATTTCATATTTTTTTCAAAATCTAGTCCGGCCCCCAACAGTGTCTGAGGGACAGTGAACCGGCCCCCTGTTTAAAAAGGTTGAGGACCCCTGGCATACAGTAACCCCCGCCCTTTCACGGTTCATATACTGTTTATGAAAACTTACTCCAGGCTTGGCACTGCCGCTAACAGGCATGCAAGGGCCTTCCCGGGCCCATCAGAGGCTCCAAAAGGGCTTCCCCGCAAACCGGAAGTGACTTCTGGAAAACAAGAAGTGACCTCCGAATCGGTTGAAAGCACTTTTGGGGCCTCCGAGGGCTTTTCTACGCATGTCGGAGGACTTATAAATGCTTTTCTGCGAACCAGACATACAAGAGCCCCAAGCTAGGCCCCCAGGCCCAGCCCGACCTGCATCCGCATATCGCGGACTTTCAATTATCGCGGGTTGGATCGGGTCCGTAACCCCTGCAATAGGTGGGGTGTTACTGAGTGTAGCAGAAATTTAAAAGCATCTCGTCTCTTTTTGGTTCTGCAACACACATGATAATCTGATTTTACATTTGCTTGAACTTCCACTAGCGAGGTAAGTCTGCCACCTACTGGGGACCTGGAGGCATTCCTCCATCTCCAAAATGAGTGATGTATTGTGTAGAATGCTTTGTAATATACTATTAACTCATTAGTTAATTATTTTCCCATGTATAACACTATATTTTTGTCTAAAATTGTTAAACTAAAAATTGAGGGAAGAATTAGCATACTGGGTGTAAAATAAGCCATGTGTGACCATTTTTGAAATAGGGAAGTTCAGTTTTACTTGAAGCCAGAAATGTATCACAAACTGTATGATTTTTATGTACTATTTAGTCATTAATTAATAGTATATCAGATTCATGCAGTTTGTGATACATTTCTGTTTTCAAGTCAAACTGAGCTAACATGTATTTTTACATTTATAAGATGCCCCCACGTATAAGACAACCCCCACTTTTCCAGCACAAAATTATAGACTCACAACCGTGCAATTCTCTTTGTAATATACAATTAACTCATTAGTTAATTATTTTCCCATGTATAACACTATATTTTTGTCTAATCCTATACACAGAAGTAAGCTAAGGAGAGAATTGCACGGTTGTGAGTCAATAATTTTGTGCTGGAAAAGTGGGGGTTGTCTTATACGTGGGGGCGTCTTATAAATGTAAAAATACATGTTAGCTCAGTTTGACTTGAAAACAGAAATGTATCACAAACTGCATGAATCTGATATACTATTAATTAATGACTAAATAGTACATAAAAATCATGCAGTTTGTGATACATTTCTGGCTTCAAGTAAAACTGAACTTCCCTATTTCAAAAATGGTCACACATGGCTTATTTTACACCCAGTATGCTAATTCTTCCCACAACCCCACCTGCAAACAGCTGTACTGGGGATGTAGAGAAATATTTGGTTATTTATACTGTATGGAATCCAGACAAATCTACAAGGAAACTATGACCTCTCCCATAATAAGCACATTATTATGGTCTCCACAGGACTCACAAAATTGTTAGTTCTGTAGGATATAGAAATTAAAGGTTTCTAGAAAACAGCAAAGCAAAACACACCAAAGAACTAAACACTGACAGTATGATTACTTTGCAAGTGTATTCAAAAATTACCAAGTAATTTCTTGTAGTTTTGAGCTAATGTACTTCCCCAACCTCCTTGCTGTGCAAAAAATAGTCATCATCTAACCAAGAAAGAGTGCATTTGCATTTTAACATGATATTTTAGATCAACACTTTAGGTTTGTTAACTTCTTCCAAATCCCAGAAGTTAACAAACTTTTTCATCACTACCTCAGAGAAATGTCATGCTCAAAGAAAACTCTCTATATAGCCTGAATCAGACATTACTCCCTCTCAATTATAAGGTGTTCAAGGGAAGTCCTATATACACCCAAGAAATCTTAAGGCTGCACTTTGTAAAGCAACATTGAAATAAGTAGAAAGGTCAGTTTGACCTCTCAAGAATAAATAACTGTATGCAACCGCCTATTTAGTAAACCATTTACAATCTGGAGTCATTTTTATTCTCACCCTGATTGCCTTCAATCCATTAGATGTTTTGTCTTCTTCAACAAGAGCAACAACTCTTTGTCCAACTTGCAGAGGTACACTGCTCATCACAGCATCACTGGTGAAACAAATCGAATCATCTATCATCCCATAGTCCAGGCAAAATCTTGTCACTACACCTTGCACAGATCTTATCTCTTGGCCATCTGAAATGGAGAAGCATATTTAACTCAATGCTGGACACCTTAAGACATCTGTTTAAGCAGTCTGGCTATATCTAGTTATAAAGCATACCATATAATAAAACATGTTTCTTAAAGACAGTTATCTAGAACCATTCACTGTAAACAAAACAGATAGCAATTGAATGATTAAAGCCATGTAATACACTGCGGCATATGGAGCCTCACGGTGCAGTAGTCACACTGCAGCACAACCTAAATCTGCTCACAATCTAAACTCACTGCTGTGAAGCCACATGCTGGTCTTCTGGTTTTGTATTGTGATAGCTTAAAGAAACCACAAGGACTAAACAGCCAGCAAATCACATGCAGATACTGTACCGAAGTCTAAGAGAAGTGAGTCCCTTTGCAGAGAAAAGTGAAATAAAAGGTAATCACAATCTTTGTATCCATTTTCAATATTCCTTCAGATTGCTGCTGAGCAACGTTAGCAGCAGAAGCAAACATGCCGTCTCTAGGTCTCACCCAGAGCCAGTCAAGACCCAACGTCTGTACAATGAGCACAAGAACAACTTGTCACACCTTTTAGTGCAATTTTCCTATGGGCAACTGAACACCAGGGTCTATCATTACTTACTTTGGAAAAATGATTTTCAGAATTTCATATCCTGTATCTATCCTATCTAGCTGCCTAGATGCCCTAAGCACATCTGATCTTGCCTGATTTCGGAAGCTAAACAGGGTCGGCCCAGGTTAGTACTTGGATGGGAGACCACCAGGGAATACCAGGTACTGTAGTTGCCTGGAGTAGGAACTGGCAAGCCACTCCTGTACTCCTGCCAAGAAAACTCCATGGACATGGGGTCACGAAGAGTCGGTCATAACTCTAACAACACAACACACACACATCTATCCTATCTAGAATGACTGATCACTACACAAAAGCGTCAATAACTACAGATCAACACATATTTTTATGGAAATTTTCACACAGAAAAATATATCAGAAAAGTACCAATCCCCTTAACAACTTAATTTTCATACTGTACACTAGTATTGAATTTGTTATTAGGGATGGGAATTACAAAATTAACAAACCCCCAATCTCACTCTTTTGCAGGAACCCTCTTGGCCAAATTAGGCGGACTGGGAGCAATCAAATCAGCAGGAGGCAGAAGACATATCTTCATGCTGGTCCTGAGTCCCTTCTTCAAGCTGTTGGGGGGGGGACAACTAATACAAGCCCTCTAGCACTGTGGGAGTGCAGAAGGACTCCTGTATCCATTGATTCATTATACACTGATTCAGTTATCCACAGTTGGCAAAAGAAAAAATTAAATAAATAATTCAGCAGCTGCAAAGCAAGGTACTGTCACAAATAGCAGCTGTAAAGCAAGCTACTGTCATAAAACAGCAGCTGTAAAGCAAACTACTGTCGCAAAACAGCAGTTCGGAGGATTTTTGGCATTCTCTCTTATCCAGTTTTCATTATCCACGGGAAGGTCTAGAACAGGCATGTCCTAACTTCAGCCCTCCAGATGTATTGGACCACAACCCCCACAGTCCTGTCATTGGCAATCTAAGCTTAGAATTCTGGGAGTTGTGGTCCAAAACATCAGGAGGGCTGAAGTTTGGACATGCCTGGTCTAGAACAAATCCCCAGCAGATACCAGGGTCCTACTGTATTCCCTTCAACTCACAAAGATCCAAAGGTGAAAGAGTTCTGTTGGAGGCTGCGTCCTCAGAACCCATTCCCCCCACGCACAGAGGATGTTCACAGAGCAAAGCATTTTTCAAATGGTTTGCAGAAATGGTACACAGGAAAAGTATGGAGGTAAGAGGACTGCTCTACCTCTTGCTCATTTAAGGGCTCCCAGCCCCTAATTAGGCCTGGGGAGGGCAGAGGTTCCTCAAAAGTGTATTTTCCTTCACATTCGGTTTCTAGCCATGTTTAGCAAACTATCCATGGGAAACTGGAAAAGAGTATTTGTAAACTGGCTGACGCTTATTTGACTACTTATCTGTTGTAGTTTCTCAGCAATATGCTTGACAACTCTATATTAAAGTTTTTTAAAAATTACGTAAAGCCAGCGTTGTTGGTAGCACAAGGGCATATCTTTATAGATCAAATTCTACATCACAGGACGGCTACCTCCCACCTCAGTTTCAAGAGGAGCTACATACAGTACTTGCATGCCTGTTAGTAACTGGACTGTCGGAATCTGTAGTCTGATCAGAAGAAATGAATCACACTGGAAAATTTCCGGAGCCCTATAACTCCCATTTTTGAACCAATATGTAAGCAATTCAGCAAGTTAACATTTTAACTTATATATATTTACAGCAACATTTTTAATTTCTATGTTAATCCCGGCAAATAGATTTTTCAAACCTAGTGTTTCAAGTTTGAAGGTAGAACACTGTCCCCACCCCATTATATACATCTCTAAAATATTTCCTTCCCACTTTGCCAATGAGAAAGTATCCTACAGATCTTCTGATTAATGTCAAAGTGCAACATGAGTTGTGTTAAAAACACTAACCAGGATAAGCAAAGTCAATTTTACAAACTTTATTAGAAGTCAGGAAAATAATATAAGTAAACAGGAGCCTTGTATTACTGTTTTCACAATGTGCCAGTGTAGGGGAAAGAATCAGACATGGAAGCTACTCCTAGGGCTGGGGCAGGCATTAATATAATAGTAGTATTGTCATGTGCTGTCAAATCAATTCCAGGACTGTGTGGTTTGCTGAAGTCTAGACAGCCTGACTCTTCTCAGAAGCCTAATAGAGAATCAAACACTAGAGGCATTCCAACTCACTGAGCTATCCAGAAAGCTAATGAGATTCTTGAAAGCTTCTATTTTCAAGCTTAACTACAGGATGGGTGGCAGACCTGAAGGAAGATAACAGTGTGGAGGAAGGGAGGCTGGATCATTTTCTCCTTAGCAATATGTCTGAAAATGTTCTCCCCCTGGTGCTGTAATTAGGCTTTTAGCCTCAATTAAGGCTGATTACAGCGGGATTCAAACTGAGTACAGTGGTACCTTGTATAAAGGAATTAATTGGTTCCAAATGAAATTATGTTAAGCAAATTTTCCTTTATACAAATTCCCATAGGAATGCATTGAAAACGGAGTGATCCTATTTTTATGTTGCACGGATTCTCCCCATAGGCGATTATGTTAAGCAAATTTCCCCTATCTCTGGAATTTTTATGTTGTACAAATTTTATGTTATACAAGCTGTTTGTTATACAAGGGTCCACTGTATATTTTTCAAAACTGTATCAGAATTAATTCAGCTCCACCTTTTTCCAGTTTATTAACCTTCACTCCTCAGTTTTGAAATAGTAATAACTGTTCAACAACTCACTTCAAATGTTAAGCATGCCCATATATTAGCCACGGTGTAAAATTCACAGAACTATAGTACTGTACTTGGAACTCTGCTGATTGCTAGCATCTAATAGTAAACATCACAGGCAAATAAACTTTTACAGAAAATGTGAACACAATTGCGCAAATAGTAATCATCCCAAGAAAATGTTAAAAGCTAAGCTGCAATTTCAAAACCGTTCTTAGGAAGTAGAGTTAGTAGCCAAGAACAATCAAATCTAATTATCTCTCTGTTCCAGGTTTTGTAAGAGTATTGTTTTGTTTTAACCCCATCTACACTCCATGTATACAGCATAACTAAGGGAGTCATCACACGGGGAAATAGATCACAGCTGCTTGTGGTGTGATCTGTTTCTAAGCTATCACATAATGCAGTGAGCCTGATTCATAACCAAGCTGGACCTTTCTGCTCCAGTTGTATGGCTTCTACTTTTGGGAGTTGTACTGAAGTACCGTATATATATTCGAGTATAAGTCAACCCAAGTATAAGTTGAGGGCCCTAATTTTGCCTTTTAAAAGTGGGGAAATTGACTGATTCCAGTATAACCCAAGTCAATATTTGCCTCCACTGCCTTCCCCAAGCCAGTGTTGGCGGCGGCAGCGGCAGCTGCCAGTTTTTTGGTTTCCCTTCCCTTCCTCCTCCTCCTCCTCCTCTTCTTCTTCCAACTGGTGAGTGGGGGAAAAAGTGGTTGTTTTTTAAAAACTTTTTTTCTCTCCCAAAGCAAGTGCCGGTGGTGGGCATTGACGCTTGCTACGGAAGAGAGAAAAAAGTTTTAAAAAACCCACTGCTTCTCCTTCACCCGAATATAAGTTGAGGGCCTTTTTTCAGCCCAAAATAAGGGCTGAAAAACTCAACTTATATTCGAGTATATACAGTAATTCCATAACAGGCTTTAAGGGAAACCCTCCCAATCAACCACCAGCAGCCATGGCTGCTAAGCTGTCAACATCACCTGTTGGTGTGCCTCCAAAAGCAGCTGATTTTAATAGCTCTGCAGACTTTGCTGCCTGTTGATTGAGAGGGTTTCCCCCCAACCCAGAAAAGGGGGGAGCTCTTCCCCTGCTTGGCTGGGTTGGGCCAGGCACCCAGATGCCTCCTTCACCACCAGCTCCCCGGAGATTGCTCCCTACTGTGGTGGCAAGAGCTGGGAGGGTTTCTGCCTGCTTCCCCATCACCTGGTTTTGCCTTAGAAGCAGACATAAACCACAGATCCTCCATTTTGTGGGATTTCTGCCTGCTTGCAAGGAAAAAACAAGGCATTGGGGAGCAGGCAGTCTTTCTCCCAGCGGCTTGGCCTCCCTGCCCCCTTCTCCTTTTCATGAACCCAAAAGCTGAAAGGAGGAGGGTGGCAGGGAAGCAAAGCCACTGGGCTTTGCAACCAAGCATTTGCTTTTGCTCCCCACCAAACTGGCTGCCCTTTGCCCGCTTTGCCAAGCAATGAGCAAACGGCAGCCAGTTTGGTGGACAGCAAAGTCGGGTGGCTGGTTGCGAAACCTAAAAAGGCAGGAAAGGCTTTGCAACCAGCCACCTGACTTTGCCTACTCTCACTTCACCCAGTTGGCTGAAGCAAGACCAGGCAGCAGGTGTAAAGCCACCACAGGTTTAGGGTTAGGGTTTATTGCCTTCTAGATAGTGAGCAAGGAATGCCTCTCTGAAGATTTTAAAAGTCTCCACTTGCTTGCAGAAGGATAGCAAAGATGGGGCCTAATTTTGCATTTAATTTAAGTATTGAGGATACGGATAAACTAGGACTCAGAAAACCTGGATTATGTGGGTTGCACAGCCACATAAGCTCACTTAGGGTGTACAACTGGTAAAGCCATGCCCTAAATATCTGATTGAAAGCCCTATTAACGCTTTTGTCAGTTCTGAGTTAATGAGAATTAATGTAAGTACTATACAAGACAATATTGTTAATTGTTAAGTACATTAAAATTGGCATTTTAATGGTTTTTTTTTATTTTACAGGTTATACAAAATACAAAAATAATTTAAAATGACAGAAATATAGCTCATCAAGAGTTCTTATTCTTGGGAGGGCTAAAAACCCGACCAATGATTATTTTACATTCTCTTTTGAACTCATACCACTCTTCAATGTTTCAGTGTTACAATGAAATAAAAATCTTATAAAGTTAAAGGAAATCAGGGAGGGAAGGAAGCATGGAATAATCTGAAGACTAAATTATTAAGGCAAGGGATGCATCATACATCTGAAAACCCAACAAACAACCAAACAAAAAAACCCATTCTTATATTTCTGGTCCTACTTATGGAGAAGTAAGTCCTGCTCAAGGCTCCATCGCATTCCCAAAAGTGATGACCAAAGCTGCGTCGCCATGACAGCGCACAATTAAGTATATTTTCTGCAAGCTCTTCCAAACCCGCCACCAAGTACGGTGACCTCCTTCAACATTTCCCCCCCCCCTCGTCACAGATAAGAAAAAGCGGGAGGGCAGCCACTCCCCAGGCCCTTTTACCTCGGGCGGCCCGGGGCTCCTCCGCTTCTGCCACCTCCCCGTCGGCCTTTCGCCAAAAGAAAGCGAGGGCTTTCGACAGCAGGTGGAACATCTTGAAACAGGCCTCAAGAACCCCCCCGGGCGCCGTCGTCGTCGTCGTCGTCGTCCTCCTCCTCCTCCTCCTCATTTCCTCTCACGCCAGGCCCGCAACACGAGTCCACCTCTCGGCGCCGCCTTCAGACGACCGCGAAGGACGCGCGGAACGTGCTGCGCCCGCTTTTTAACTCGCGCGCGCGCCTTCGCGCCATCCGCCCCCAAACTCGACGCCCAGGGCCGGCCTTTGGGAGAGCGAGGGCGGCGGGGAGGCGTTTCGGAGGCCCCGTGAGGAAAAGCAGACCGTCGTGTGTATATGGTGGGAGGAAAGGGGTTGGTTGGAAGTGTGGCGATTCTCCACGTTTCTCCCGCCTCCCGGGCATGGCCAGGAGGGCCGAAAGAGAGCAGCCTCCCTCAGGAGGAGGCGCCCGAAGCGCCTTGGACCGGCCTTTCTCCCCCGCTGCTTTCTCTTTCGTGTTGGCTTTGGGAGCCAAGCGGGCAGAGGCTGCGGCCGGGAAGCCTTGGCTCCTCGGGACCCCCCAGCCCCGACGCGTTTTGCAGTGTGTAGCCCCTAGTAACTGTAAACGAGCCTTAACGGACGGTCGCAATAGAAAAAAAACCTCTCTGTAACGCGTTATCGCGCCAATCTGAAATCGCTGGCGGCGGGGGGTGGGGGTATGTATGTTAAACCGGTTGCAATGCGCCCTCAAAGGCTTGGGGTTCCCATGGGGAATCAAATGCCCTTGCCTGCGAGGAAACCCCACGAAAATCACGAAGGGTTAAGGCGGAGCAGACGCCGACAGAGTTTGGACTTAAAAATAAATGAGATATCATGCCCTGCCATGCCATGCAGGCTGATTCAGAAGTGAGTGCTTGATATCCAAGTCCCGCCTGAGGCATGAAACCCACTCGGTCATGTTGTACAAATTGTTTCGGACGCTTGCTGTAAGGTTAACCCCGGGGCGGAGAAAAACATGTACCGTAGCCTTGAGTTTTTAGTCATTTACTGTACATCCCAGTGATTTCAACGGATCTGTTTTAATCGTGGCGCAGACCTGAGTCACCAATTTGAAAGTGGTGTGGAGTGCCCTACAATTTATGTTTTTAATAGTTTTGAATTGGCAGTCTGTAGCATATACAGCACCTTCCCATTCCTGGAACAAGTGGTACTTGTATGCAAGAAATTCCTCCAGGATGGTGTCCTGTTTTTGTTCCAGCCTGCAACAAGTTTCAAGATACTTTTGAGTACACAAAGCAAGCAGACTTAGTCTATATATTATATGTTTCAAAAGTTTCACATTTTAGTATATACTGTTGTTGACTTTTTGTCACATTTTCACCCAAATTTTCTAAATTGGGCTATTAGTGCTATCGAAAGGTACACAGTAATGTTTCACCTATTTTTGCTAAGAAAATGGTGATTTTAAGTGCCTCAGTAGACTTAAATGTATGAACCTATTATGTTCAAGTAGTTCATGAGGTGCTAATTACTTTCACAACAATTATACTTTTAAGATGAATGAATACCGTATTCGCTTTGTATCAGGGAAAATAAAAGTGACTTACATTACTTTGAAAAACCCTGAAACTGTTTTTTCACTGTTGTCATGCTGTGGTTTCTTAGTTGTAGAGGAATTTGAAGACTATACAAAAGCCTGAGCTATTGCCCTAGTACCAGTGTGCACCAGTATCTTCAGAGTGGATAGCATTCATTTTTACTTTGATACCCTAGTAAACTGCATGAGCAGAGGTGTAAAAATGGTTCCAGAATCATTGCATATTGGTGTTCTTCGTTTTTTAACTCTGTAGTATGGAAAGGCACAAATTAATTTAGATCCATTTTTGCTAAGAGTCATGGATGAATCTAAAATGGATTAATATGTTCCTTTCCAGTATCAAAACATGAAGCAAGTATGCAGAGGTTGAATGATATACTTGAAAAAGCTAATAAACAAAAACAGTCACATTGCTTATTTATACATTCATTTTAAATATTTTTACCCCACCTTTCTCCTTGGAAAAGGAAACAAGGTGGCTTACAGTAATTAGGAGCAATATATAGCTCAGAACATTTAAGACATACAGTAGGACTGCCGTATCCACAGGGGATTGGTTCCAGGTTCCCCCACGGATAGTGAAATCTGTGGATAAGAGCAAACACTCTTATCTGAAGATAATGGTGGCGAAAGGGATGGTGAGGTGTCGGGGTGAAAGCTTTCACCTCTGAAGCTCCTCCAAATGGTAAGGAGGGAAGAAATCTTTTTCCCCTTTCTCCTTGCTATGGGCAAGTGGCAAAGAGAAAGGGGGGGGGAACTTTCTTCCCTTCTTGCCACTGCTGCCTCCGGGTGTCTTCTACTCCGGGGAGGGGGGGTCAGCACTTTGAATTGTGCCCGATAGCTGATTGGCAGCCAGTGGAGCTGCTTTAATAGGGGCGTAATGTGAGCACTGTAACTCACCCCAGTCAGCAATGTGGCCATTGCATTTTGGACCTGTTGAAGTTCCCTGAGACTTTCCATCAATTGCTCCACATAGAGCACATTACTGTAATCCAGCCGGGATGTCACTAGGGCATGTATCACAGTAGCCAAAGCAGGTTGGTTTCTCAAGAAATGGGCATAACTGGCATACTAGTTTTAATTGTGCAAATGCACTCCTGTCCACAGTTGTGATTGGGGCATATAGGCTCAAGGATGAGTCCAGGAGCACCCCGCAAGCTATGCACCTCTTTTTTTCAATTGGGGGTAATCCCTACCAGTACAGGTTGCACCCCTATCCCTTTATTTCATTTTCAACTGACCAGACACAGCACTGTCTTGTCTGGGTTTAGTTTCAGTTTGTTCTTCTTCATCCAGTTCATTACCAAAGTTAAGCACTGATCTAAAGTCAAAATAGCTTCCTTGGAAACTGGAGGTGATGAGAGGTAGAGTTGAGTGTCATCAGCATACTGGTGACACTTAACCCCAAAACTCCAGATAATTTCCCCCAGTAGTTTCAAATAAATATTAAATAACATAGGAGACAGAACAGAACCCTGAGAGAACCCACAGGTCAGTGGCCATGGTGTTGAACATGAGTCCCCTAACACCACTTTCTGCATTCTCTCTTGCTGGAAGGACTGAAGCTACTGTAAGACAGTGCCAAAATTGTGCTTTCACACCTTATTCTTAACTCATTACTGTACTGTACTTGGTTTTGGTAAAACCTGGCATATGAGACTTGGATCTCTCAAGGAATAGGAATAGGAATCTTTATTGTCATTGCCCCCTTACAGGAACAACTAAATTTCATGGTTCCTATATTCAACTCATTTAAAACATAAGACGGGACATATGAAGTTCAGTAACGGCATTATTTCAACATTGATGTGCTGTTTTCTCAGTTCCCCTTCCCCTTAGTTCCCATGCTATCTTTAGTTACATGTAATTGCTGCCTTGTAGGATAAAACAAGTAATCCCTCAATAGTACATATCGGCGGAGAGTCCCACTGAGTTCAATTAAGTATAGAAAAGAATGAAACTTCAATCAATGAGCATCATAAGATATAGTTTAATTAAATAGATCAACAACAGATAAAGTACCCATTATCTGAAGTTTTTCTTGTTCTAAGGCAGTGGTGGAATCAACCTTGTGAGAATATGCTACAGTAATTTTCTAGTGTGTTCTCTTCATTAAAATTCAGTTGGTGTTCTCTATTCTCTTGGCTTAACTGTGGTTTCGCTGCGCTTTTGTTCTTCATATGAATAGAACTTGTTGAAAGCCAAAGTGGAAGAGCAAACTTTTCAAAGGCAGCATGAATCACTAAGCAGTGAAGCTATTACAAAGTGTACCGACAATTCCACTGACAAAACTATTCAAAGTTGACCATTAACTTCCCAGTTTAAGGTATGTATGACAGATTTCATCAGCTGGTAAATATGGAGCTAGGTTGTACTAATAAGTCTTCCCTAAAGTGTGCTGAAATGGCATATAAAACTGACACCTCACTATAGAAGAAAATGATTTGGTAATACTTGCTGTTACTGAAGTGACGGATATTGCCTCTTCCAAATCTTTTTGGATTGTTATGTATTATAGGACAGGAAACTCTATATGGGGAATGCCTTTTTACCTCTTGATGTATGATAGAAGTTGTTGAAATAATTTCAGTATTTAGGGATTTTCTTAAATTGAGTCCATTAGTTTGATGCCAATTTACATCAAATGTTTGTCATTTGGTTGCTGTTTGGGTTTAGTAGTTATGCTTGAATATGAAACTATGTAGTACAGTAGTTTGAAAATGTAACTAATCAAAATTATCTGCTATGTGTACTACATAAGCTGTACTCTCATTTTAAACCCGTTGATGTGTAACTCTTTTGCCTATGCTATAATTCACCTTCTAGTAATTATACATTGAATCAAAGTGTCACTCATTTATCCTAAGTAAGTTACGTAGATGTTCTTTTGAAATATGTATATCTTTTAGAATATATATTTTATTATATAGGAATTTGAGAAGTTGCTCCTTAGGATATCTATGGAAGTAGAGTTTGTTCTAATATTTTTTTTTAAATTCAGAATCAACAGTAAATAAAACTGAACACTGATTTTGCTTTAAGGCATTATGACAAAGGAAGATTCTTACAGGGAAGAATTTAGTTATGACAGAATGCCAACTTTGGAGCGTGGAAAACAAGAGAGTGGAAATTATGGTCCAGATATTAAATCTAGCGATCTTCAGCTATCAAAGAAGTTTCATCCTTGTTTTAGTTATAAAACATGGATTTATTCTTTATCAATGGGGGTAAGTATGAAATGGTTATTATTAATAATAATCTTGGAACTGCAGAGTAAGAAGGGACCACATGGATAGATCGCTGAGTTCAGCCCCTTTCCAGGAGGTACAGTAGGGAATCAGACTCCACTAGAGACGTAAAGTTTCCGGAAATGTTGAAGCCAAGATCGGAAATGGGAAAGGGGGGGCAGATTTTCTTCCTGTTTTTTTCCAACATTTCCAGAAATTTTACATCTCTACTCCCAGCCTCTGGCTCCGCAGCAAGATATCTAAGCTACTGAGTGATCCAGCAGTCCCCGGATGAGCCCTGAAACTTGTAACTTTATTGTATAGATGATAGCACTTAAAATTCATTATATCACTTTCCATTTCATTAGAAATAGTTGAGTTTACTCTCTGGAAAGTTGCCATTTTTGAATAAGCCAAATGTCACAGAATTTACAACCAAGTTCCAGTGCTGTACTTCTGTATTCAGTTCCAACAGAATAGGGTCTTTCTTATCCTGCTCCCCAGTTTCCAACCTCCATAGTACCAAAACTCTGCTATAATATTTTATAGCTCTCCAGACCAGGCTGTTCGGGTGCATAAGAGGTTGCAGGAAGCAGGGAGATCACCAATTACGGCATATCCTGCAGAATCCAGTGGCAGTACATAGACCTTGGCAAATAGTTCTAATGTTACAATCCACCGCTTTTTTTTTCTTTGAAGTATTGGATTATCTTTGTTCGGCTGTATTCAGTGGGGTTTAATCCTTGTTAAAAGCATAGAATTGTATTATAAAAACACCACTTCTGGTATTAGAGGTTAAATACATTTCTATCTTTTTTTTTGGTCTGGTAATGTTCTTAGTAGTCTCTTCTGAAAGTTACTGTGAGTGAAATTTTTAGGAGAAAACAAAAAAGAATAAATATTGAGAACTCTCTGTATTTTAATAACGTAAAGGAGGATTAAAATGCCAAAGTTGACCTACCAAAAAGTGAAGGCCCTCATTAGCCACTGAGTTTAACTTGCAGTTATCACTAATGAAGGATGCTGCTAAATAAATAAATGTGATAGCTGTGCTCCAAACAAACACTGAGTCCAAAGTAAATGGATAGTAGAAGTGCTCACGTTGTTATTGAAGATACGTTCTAAGACAAGCTGTATTTGTTTAAAAGCAAAACAAAAAACCTACTTTTTATCTAGTTAATGTGGTCCATATAGCTTTTCATTAAAAGTTAGGGTTGAACATAAGAAACTAGAAAAAACTATAATGCAAAAAGAGAAAATGAGGTAAAGCTACCAGGTTTATTTGTTTTGCTATTTCTGACCATAAACAACACATTACTTTGTCTTGTAGATTGCAGAACAATTGATTAGGAACCTTACATTCATGTCATGTGAAGTTGATTTGTCATTCTTAAATTCCCTGAAAAACATGTACATCCTGTTGCATGTTTTGGGACTTTTAGATTGTGCAGGGTGGTAAAAATTTAGTGTCATGCTACCACCGACCTGTGCACGGAATGCCATGCTTGTGTGAATCACCGTAATGACTTAGCACAGAAATAAAGGTACTTGGCTCAGAAATGACATTTCCTAGTTTGACTATTGTGTTTGATGTTTTGTGACATCAGGTTGATTGTGACTTATGGTATCCCTGGTCTGACAGATTTCCAGAGAGAGATATTAAAGGAGCAAAAGGCAAACCAAAAATATACTACATATATACAGCCTATAGCACCTAAATAACTCTCTGGATTGTTTACAATTTAATTATGCTTTCTGCACATTTTCCACCACCACCCATCCACAAGCTGGGTACTAATTTTAAAGATCTTGGAGGGATAGAAGGCTGTCTACCATGAGATGGCTACCTGGGACTGGACGCTGGGTTGGGAACACAGTTTTGGCTGCAGTACAGCAGTTTAACCACTACTCCATGAGGAATAGTTTTACTGGTGTGTCTCCCCCCCCCCCCCCCCCGCCGCCCACCTTGGATGAGACGCCATAGCTGAGTGGGGATTTAAACATTGGTCTCCTGAGTCCTAGTCCATTACTGTATCTGCCGCATCAGGGGTTCCCAACCTTGGGTCTCCAGATGGTCTTGGACTTAAACTTGCAAAAAGTTTCACAGCTAGCAATGCTGGCCAGGATTTCAGGAAACTGTGTTCCAAGAACAGATGGGGATCCAAAGTTGGAAAGTACTCCACTAGTTCTCTTAAGAGTTTAGATTCAGCACAGATTCAGAAGGTTTATTGTCAACTTAGCTATCATCCTCATGAGTTAAGATTGTTTTATCTCAAACCTGTATCACTTAGGAATAAATTCCATTGACTGGATTGAAATAACATCTAACTAAATGTGTATAACATTGTTTATTGTGGGTATCAGTTACTCACTTTTTTGTCTACCCTGGCATGTATGATTAGAAGATGAGTATATTTTTAAGTTTTGGACTGTTTTACTACTTGGTCTAATCAGCATTTGTAGTGTAAGGTAATAATGATGAAATTAAAGCCCCAAGTATTTTTATTGCTCAGATTTATTTCATAAAATTTTCAAAGTCTTTTCTGATTTAACTCTGAAACCCATAAACCATCTCAAGCAATCAGGTCCTACCATACCTTAAAAAAATACAAAACTTTGCCAATGCCATCAAAGGTGACAAATCTAGTATTTGCTAATTTTTTGCAACTATTTTGCTATAATCATTTATAAGAATATAAATTCCTTGTTTATTAATAGGTTATCTTGATTACTGGAGCATCAGCTCAAGTAGCAATAGCAGTAACTGAAGATACAGAACATTTCCCTGAATGCTTTTTAACAAGGATTGCTTGTCAGTGCATGGATTGCACCACTGCATAGCCACAAACTGTAGACACACTGTCTGTCTTTGGTTATATGTTTTTGTGTTTTTCTTGCCAAGAAAGGAGCTTGTTTTCTTTAGTTAGCAAAAGCAGTTGTTGTACATTATTTGGTACATCTTGTGCTGGCAGATCAAAACAGCATTCTGTAATTCTAAAAGTGGAGAGAGAAATTATAATTATTTTAAACTGGGCTTCAGATCAGCATCAAATCTGGCACATTTGTAGCAGATAGTCTGCTCTTGAACTCTGCCAAAGTTAGAGAACATTGGTGAAGGGGTTTTGGATTATAATTTTTTAAAAGTAAAACTGTCCCTGCTGGTCCAGAAATAGGTAACACATAATATAAATTTAAGAGACCAAACTTGCTTAGCTTAGAAGAGAATGGTTGGCCCTACCCACTTTTTTAATTTGGAAAGAATCCAGGTTGTAAGGGCTGAAATACTGATCCTCAAAAAAAGGCATGTAAAAGGGGAAAAACTGTTACTTTGGGCCTGTCTACATTTTTCAAAAACCCCACAATGTGTAGTGGTTTAATTTTAGCTAACAGGTGGGTTTTTTTATTCATTTCCTGCTTTGCTACTAAGTAACTGATATGCTATCATCTTTTGCTAATATACAGATTTTGGAAATTGCATAGTTTTGACTTGTTCTCAAATTGGATAGGTGTGGAGAAGCTCCCTTTTAAAACTGCCTTTAAGGTTCACGGAGGTGTGGTGGCTCAGCAGGCTAGAACATTGAAAACTGCTGGCTACAAATTTGGCAACCCAGCAGTTAAAATCCCGGGTGCTACGCAGCGGAGTGAGCTTCCACTGTTAACCCCAGCTCCTACAGTTTGAAAGCATGTAAATGCAAGTAGATAAATAGGTTCTGCCGTAAACAGTGGGAAGGCAAGACAGTGTTTTCTTGCAGCCATGCTGGCCACATGGCCATGGGCTTGCACAACACTGGCTCTTCAGCTTGAATACAGAGATGAGCACCACCCCTAGAGTCAGACATGACTAGCATGCATGGAAAGACAAAAATAATATTAAATGATGAAGACAGGCAGATATTAAAAATATTTTAAAATCATATTTATTTATTTATTTATTTATTTATTTATTTATTTATTTATTTATTTATTATTTCAGTTTCTATACCGCCCGAATTTCCGAGGGGGACTCTGGGTGGTGAACAATCAACCAATAACACACACACACACACACACACACACACACACACACACACACACACACACACACACACACACACACACACACACATAAAAATAAAACAATAACAAATAATAAAATTAAGACCAACAAAAAGAAAAAAAGAAAAAAGAAAAGAAAAATGGTAGCGGCAAATAATCAGAATACAAATAAACAGAACAAAAGCCTCAGTATTCGCCAAAGGCAGCTCTAAACAGCCAAGTTTTGAGATGTGTTTTAAATGTCAGAACCGATTCAGCAAGACTTATTTCGCTGGGGAGCTTGTTCCAGAGAGTCAGGCCAGCCACCAAGAAAGCCCAATTTGGTGTGACAACCCGAAGCGAGAAGGCTTGTGGTGCTCTGGTTGGCCGGGATGAAGCTGATTTTTGGGTGATACACTCCACCAGAACAAATATTCAGAACCCCACTCATTTAAGATGTGAAATTACTGTTTTTGCTTTGTAGCTGGGGATAATCTTATTAGCTGTTAGCAGAACTTTGGTGCCTCTATAAAGTCTCCATGCCACCTAACTTGTCACTATACAACTGCTTGGTAATTTTAAAAAATTCCAAATATGTTATGTGCTAGCTTGCCATTGTCTTTTCCAATAAGTTCTGATCAGGTCTTACAAACTAACAGCTAACTGGCAATAAGGATGATCAGGGGACTAGAAATTAAGCCCAATGTGGCAAGGCTGAAAGACCTGGCCATGTATAGTCTCGAGAATGGACAACGTGGGAGATATGACAGCACTTTTCACATACTTGAAAGGTAGTCATACAAGACCTGCTCTTAACTCTCCCAGAGTGTGCTCTGGGTTACAGAAAACCATATTTAGGCTGAATGTCAGGTAGTCATACAGGACCCTAATTCTCTATTCTCTATTCTCTGAGGTCAGTAAAACGAGTACCTTGTTCACTGGGTGTGTGGGTGGGACAATGTGTACCCTTCAAAACTAAATTATAAACTGTCCAGAAAGTGCTTTAAGCACTATGAGACGGTATATAAGCAGAACACTTTGCTTTGCTTTTAACTGTTAGAGCAATACGACATCAAGAGATTGTGAGCACTTTAATGTTGGAGGTATTCAAGAGAAAATTGGACACCCTTCTGTCAGATCTACTTTGTTTTGGATTCATCCACTGAGCAGGGAGTCAACCCATCTTATGACCGGTCTTTCTCTTTCCCTACTGTTGCTCACTCCTTTTTCAAGCAATATTGTCTTTTCCAGTCAGTTCTGTATTCTCTATATATTTGCTAGTCAGGATAACCTGAATTTTCTCATCTTTGCTCTAGTGAGAGCTCATCCTTGACTTGATGGAGTAACCTTTATCTACATTTCTGGTGTTTTGTGGTATCTTTAAGGCATTCCTCCATCACCACATTTCAAATGAGGTGCCTCCCCTCCCCTCCCCTGAAATCTTTCCTCACTGTCCATCTTTTACATAGCATGGATGGTTTCGAACTTGGTTTCAAGTGGCAATTGTTGCTTAACTCTTTTTTTATTTCAAAAGACAAAGGAACGTCTTTTGGAAAACATGCGGGCAACAAATTGTAGAGCAAGGGGCTGGAAATTGAAAGATAGCTTTCCTACTCTGCATTCTGTGGAGCAGGCATGGCATTAGTTTTTCTGAGAGATCAAACACGTGTGTTTCTTTGTTGTATTTGTTGAACTCTCCCACACACCTTTGCATTATCATTTTGTTAAGTCCAAAACAGACCTTTAAAATAGAAGGACTACAGCAGTGTCCCAGCTGTTCTTGGTTCTCCCTTCTCCCAGCAACCATATTACAGATCATGTGATCATTTGTGATCCTCTAGCACTGGGTAATTCTACCGGAGGGAAGTTGCTATTGCAGTGGTGGTGAACCTTTGGCACTCCAGATGTTTTGGACCACAACTCCCACAGTCCTTTGCTATTGGCAATGCAGGCTTGGAATTCTGGGAGCTGTGGTCCAAAACATGGGGAGTGCCGAAGGTTCGCCACCACTGTGCTATTGGAATTTGTCTCAAGTGTATGAATACTGTAGTTACATTTTCATTCTAAAAAGCCAGAAAATTCAATTCTTAAAAAACAAGACAAAAACGAAAGCCCCCGAAAAACACCTTCCATTTTATCAATGTGGGATATTGTGCACTTGTATCCATGGTTCAAAATGCCAGGAAATGGCCTAATATTGCTGCACAATACTATGCCAGCATTGCTCGCAGAAAAAAAGGGATGCCAAGCTCAAGGCAATACCCATGTCAGCAGACACTATGGTCTACAGGATACCCTCTATGTGTTTGCTACCATTTCATCCTATCATTTCATCCAGGCATTTTGGTACCTAGACAACTTATTGAAAAATAGTTGTGACAAATGCTTTGTATTTGGGTGAGAAGTGGTTAATTGATGGAAAAAATGAGTAGGTTTCTGGAATTTGCCTTTTGCTATGTAAAATTAGACATTATTTTTCCTTTTGGCAGCACGGACATAATATTGTGCAGTGATCCTGGGCCATTTTTGGATGTTTTGATTGACCGAAATACCCCACATTTAAAAAATGGAACTTTTTTTGAATAACTTTTTAATATGTTTTTTTATTTTATATTTTATATGTGCATATGTGTATACTCTAAAATGTAGTCATTATCTGTAGGAATGTGTATGTGTCAGTGAGAGAGAGATTGTGTGTGTGTGTGTGTGTGTGTGTGTGTGTGTGTGTGTGTGTGTGTGTGTGTGTATGCGTGCACGTGTGATACTTTCCATGAAATTGTGATGAAATCATTTGGATTCCTAATTATTATTATTTTCTGTGATTGTATCTGTAAATCAAAGTTTCAAGGACAGGGAAATTACTTTTTTTCTGCATGTTTCCAAAATATCAGTTCACTGATATGTGCTTTTTCTTACTTAAAACAGGATTGCTTACTAAGATGTTCTATTATACTGCTGTCAAGTCATTGCTTAATAGTTCTAGGTCTTAGAAGTAACAACACATGGGGTTTTTTTTTTATGCTTTCTTCCAGTGTCATTGAAGTCATTGGTCCAGTGTGTTCTTTTTCATTCAGAGAACTGCCAACATTCACATAGTTGAATTTTTACCAATATATTCTGTATGCCAATTTTTTATGTATTTCAGACTTGCATACTTGTCACCTCTGGATTTTCACTTTATTTGGGGAATGTTTTTCCATCTGAAATGGATTACTTGCGGTGTGCAGCAGGTTCTGTAAGCATTACTTTTAATTGTTTTGGACATCTGAAAATAATAATTGGAAACATAAATTTTGTACTGTATATTCATATGCTTTACACAATCTTATATCATGTTAGCCAAAATTAAATAGCCATCATGAAAACCCTTTCTTGATCCAATTCTTGGCTGTTTGCTACATGTAAATAGTTTTATTTGATATAATTGCAATATTTTTTCAGTTAAGCATTTCTGGCTTAAGTCTAGTCACTGATTCCCTGGGGAGGGCGCTAGCTAACTTATTACTGAGCTCTGTAGTTTCCCATTTGTGTGACCAAGCAGCCATTGTCAAAAGGCATGACAAAGGGAGGGTACTAGAATCTTTTTCTTTCTTCCTTTTTGGTTAGCTAATTGAATCATAATTATATTTTGGATTTTGTGTGTGTGTGTGTGTGTGTGTGTGTGTGTGTGTGAATGTGTGAACTTGTCTATCATTGTTTAGTACACTATAAGAGTGCTGCTAAATAAATTTCTGCCTGAGCTGAAAGAAGTAGCACTTGCCTGTCTTTTTCTCTGTCGAATGGAACAGCCTTTCTTGTCTCACAAGCACCTTCACATAAACAGCTTTCCTTTGAAAGAATCTAGGGATTGAGTATGAGCTGGATGGCAGTGCCAGCTTGATGTTGGGAGGTTCATGTAAGGGCAGATACTGGGCATGAAGTAGAGTGCATGGCTTGCAAGAAAGGAAGAAAGGAAGCTAGTAAGAGCTTTGCACATACTCTGAAGGTCCACCGTATTCCCAGAGTTGATGGAGCTCCAGAGTATCCCTCCTCCCTGGTCACAGCCCTGTATTTTGCCCATTCATAGTCCCCTACAAAATCCAAACACATACAAGTTCTTGCATGAACCAGAGAACAAGTCAGTTCAGGCCACTTCCATACCAGTTTGGAATGAGTTGATCCTGATCTGTACAAACAGATATTTGTATGTAAATTAGATAGGACTGTACTTGGATGCATTTGCTCTTTATGGTGTGGTTAAAGCCCGTGGGGGACATATTAGTAGTTCTTCTCATATACATTTTTATTTTTTTATAATTATTTAGACTGAAAAAAGTATTTACTCATGGGTATTGTAATATTTCAATAGTTGCTTCCTGTATTCAAATAGAACAGTGTAACTCTTCTACCATACAGTAAGTTCCATACACAAGGGATATATTTATTAGTCCTGGAATTCTGATTTGAGTTAAATTGTCATAATTGCTGTTTCTTTCATTTCCCCCAGTGTATTCCTTCAGCAGCTGTCAGCTTTGCTGTAGCCAGAAACAAAGTTAATGTGGTATGTTATTTAAATTTGCAATATTTGTTAATATTTAAGTAGTTAAACTGGGTTAATTAAAAACCAAATATTTGTACTGTATTCACAGATACCCAATTTCCAGATTCTGTTTGTTTCTACATTTGCAATTACAACAACATGCTTAGTTTGGTTTGGATGCAAACTTGTGCTGAATCCTACAGCTATAAATGTGAGTTGTAAACAACAAAAATCATTTTTCCTATTTAATGTTGAGTTTGTTTTTAATGATATATAGCAGGGCTGTTCAACTTTAAACAGGCCAAGGTCTACTTTTTCTGGCCCAAAGTGCCTGAGGGCTACTACACTAAAACCTCTGCTTACGAATTTTATCTGTTTCGAGCACATGCTCATAAGTAAAAACTTTTGTAAGTAGAGCAGCAGTTTCCCATAGGAATGCATTGAAAACCAATTAATCTGTTTTGGAGGGAACAGATTTCAATGTACCATGGCCCTTGAACTGCCCCGCTCCCTTGCTGGGGCAGTGGTGGTCCTTGGGAAGGGGGAGGGAGGGGTGGAGAACTTATCCCCTCACTTTTTTATTGATGGCCGGCGGGCTACTTTTGAACCCTTCACAGGCTACCAGTAGCCTGCGGTCTACCTGTTGGGCAGGCCTGATATATAGGATCATTAGGGATATTACCAGGCATTGCTTGAGCAATGTCATATTACATAGGGTTTTTTTAATTGAAAGATAATTTAAATTCTTACAGTATAAATTGATTTTCTGTAGAGAAAATTAGTCACACAGATTTCACAGAAATCAATGCAACTTAAGTAGGGGAAAATTAAATTTACACATTGCTTTCAATGGGACTGTTGATCAACTTGTTCTAAACTCAGTCGAAAGTTACCTTTGGTCATGAATTTATTTCCTGAACCAAACATTATTATTTTGTCTTTGGAATGTTCAATTTTCTTGTCACTTGATTTCTTAGTAATTGATTATCGGTATACTATAGGGAAAGCATTTGTTTTTTGCTCTTCAGAGGTTCTCCTTAGGAGTCAAAATATTTATTCCTATCTAAACATATCAGAAAATAAAATTATCTTACACCCCCAATTTTAGATTGGCTCATTTTTTTACTGTTGGTATGTTAAAAGTATAGAGATGTCTGTTTTTTCCCCTCAACTATTTTCAATGATCAGAATACAACCCAGAAATTATCATAAATATTGCAGATTACCTTCATCACTCAGGCATGAATATGCAACACTGTTCCTAAACCACTATGAAAATCTAGTACCTGAAATACAGAGGTGATTCAGAAGTTTCATTTGCAACATGACAGCCACTGAAAAAAATAACATTAATTCTGCACTATATGGGAAGTTGGTTATATGAAATTGTTTTAGTAAATGTTAAGAGGATGGGGAATCCCTGTTTTTGAAGGGGTTTAGTAGCATGATTGAAATTAAACAGACTGCATGGAAGGACGTGTCTCGTTAAAAGTTTACCATATGGAATGAAATGCATAAGCTTCCATTTTTCATGGCCTGTGATTGTAAATGTAACGTTTGCATCTAGTTAGGAAAGCAGGTTGACATTGGAGTATATGGTATAATTTTATTGATATTAATTATAGTAATATATTAATTATATAATTAAATGAATTTCATGCATAGATTAATTTCAACTTGATTCTTCTAATTCTGCTGGAAATGTTTATGGCAACGACTGTAATAATATCAGCAAGATCTAATGAGGATTGCTGTGGAAGGAAGCAAGTAAGTTATTTCTTTCATATTCTTAAAACAACAACAGTCAAATGCTTCTGTTTCTATCTTTTTTTCTGCATCAGAAGACACTCTACTTTTCTTCCCCCCCAAAAAAAAAATTCAACAAAAACAAAAATACTGTGCTTCTTCTGTATAGTATCATGGGACTGGGAGAATCTATCCAAGGAGTCAGTTTCCTGTGCATGGTTCAATATGGTTCTTTGGGCATATTTCAGTCAGTTATGGATATGTTATTCAAAACTACGTTTTATTTTAGCACTGTAGGTGTGCATTCAGTTAGATAGTGTGCAATAAAACTGAGTGCCTTCTTCTTTTTCAAACATTTGTTTGTTTGTTTATTTGTTTTTATTATTTTTGCTCTGCCTTTCTCCTTAGAAAAGGACCCAAGCCAGTTTACAATAATGAGGGACAATATACAGCCCAGAACATTTAAGACATACTCAGGTTAGGAACAGGGAATTAGAAGAGGTATCTTACAAGTTTGAAAGGTAACATTAATGCTACAAAGAGCATATGAAATTCCATTATGAGGGATGGATGCATGGTGTTCATCCATGGTAATCCATCTAAAAGTCACATAGTAGGTAGTCCATCATTCAGAGAAAGCTTGCCTGAACAGGAAAGTGTTTGCCTACTTCTGGAACAATAGCAGAGATGGGGCAGTCCTGGCCTCCAGTGGGAGGGAGTTCCAAAGTCTGGGAGCAGCAACAGAGAAGGCCCTTTCATGTGTTCTTATGGGACGCACCTGTGAAGGTGGCTGGATGGAGAGAAAGGCCTCTCCTGGTGACCTTAGCACCTGAGCCAGTTCATACTGCAAGATTTGATCTTTGAGGTAGCTTGGACCCAGGCTCTTTTGTGCTTTGTGGGTTAAGGTCAGCACTTTGAATTGTGCCCAATAGCTGATTGGCAGCCAGTGGAGCTGCTTTAATAGGGGTGTAATGTGATCTTTGTAGTGTAATGTGATCTGTGAAGGTGGCAAGATGGAGAGAAAGGCCTCTCCTGTTGACCTTAGTACCCGAGCCGGTTCATACTGTTCATACGGTTTATAAACAATGCATAACATTCCAAATATTAAATTAAAATGTACATTATCATAATTGTATTCTATGAATATGACATTGTACCAGTAGCCAACAAGATGGGTGAAACCCTACTGCGATGTTATGGACAGGCCTTGAGTGTTGATGAGGAAACTTTGACTAAAAAGGGTTTCATCCTAGAGGTCAGTGGATCCTTTCTGAGAGGACAATTAAAACAACACCCTTCACAATGACATGAAGTCATCTCGGGTTCACCCAGACCTAGCCCATGACTGTGCAAAGTTGAAGACAAAAAAACAGAATAGCAGATCCTGCCACAAAGTGGGACTAATGCAAAGAAGAAGATTATCCTGTTCTATGAAGAAAAAAAAGTATCACTATCAGTTGTACTGAACATGTGTAATTAGCTATGGGTGATGAAACAGCTATTTCTGGTCACTGTACCTGTACTGTCACATCTGGTCCAGTCATTAGACAGCGAAGAGTGTAGTAGCATGTTAAGAGTGGTGACCTGACCTATCCTTCCAACTGACAGGACCCCACTAGGCTGCCTTTTTGTTTCACCTTGCCACAGCCCTCTTCCCTGCCTGCCTGTTTGTTTGCACATAAGTTTGATTGAAGGATATGCCACCCCATCCATCGTTGCAGGTTCTGCTAAACCCGTCAGTGGGGAAAGGAGCTATCCTTTCAGCCACCTTTGTGCGAAGTGCCACATTTCTGTAGAGCAGTGGTTCTCAACCTGTGGGTCCCCAGATGTTCCTGGACTGCAATTCCCAGAAGCCTTCACCACTTGCTGTGCTGGAAGGGATTTCCGGGAGTTGTAGTCTGGGAACATCTGGGGACCCACAGGTTGAGAACCACTGATGTAGAGTCATTAGAAGTAGTGTTTTAGTCATGGTGATTCTGTTTAAAAACATGGCCGCTACTGGTGGCTCAGTGGGCTAGAGCACTGAACTGTCAGCTACAAAGTAGATAGCTCAGCAATTTGAATCCCTGGTGCCACGCAGTGAGCTCCCGCTGTTAACCCAAGCGCCTGCCAACCTAGCAGTTCAAAAACATGTAAATGCAAGTACATAAATAGATACTGCCGTAAAAAATGGGAAGGTAAAACAGTGTTTTCTTGCAGCCATGCTGGCCACATGGCCACGGACTTGTACAACACTGGCTCTTCGGCTTGAATATAGAGATAAGCACCGCTCCTAGACTCAGACGCGACTAGCACGCATGTGCGGGGGGAACCTTTACCTTTTTAGCCTCTGTAAAGAGGGCAGCTCGTGAGCTGGTTGGCAACAAAATATGATGAAAAGAGGGAGGAGAATAGCAGGGAGAGGGGGATTGATCTTGGGAGGGGAAAAATGGGACAGGGATGGTTCTCCTGTTTCAAGATGTGGGAGACCTTGGTCACCATTGCTACCACATTCACTTACACAGTTATATAAAACCAGTAAGATTCATTTTGTTGGTTGAGTTCCATGCTCAAAGAACGATAAACAAACTAAATATGTCAACAGTTTTCCTGGTATGGACAGAAACTTTAGATTTGTAGAAGAATAAAACTCCAGATCTCAGACCATTTGTTTTGTCTAGCCCAAATAGGGATGCACTGATGTCTTTTCACAATTGGGACATTTCTTCAGCAAGTAGAAAGGTCTTTCCTGATTTAACATTAGATTTTTGTATGACCGAAAAACAAACTACAGTTCAGCATACACTTTAGTTTGCACAAGGCATTTTCTTGTGTAATGTTTCAGGATGCATTATTGCACAACTTCTGGTAGTCCATGGCACAGCTTAGATTTGTTGTACAGTGTCTCAAGATGCTTTATATTGCACAAGGTCTGCCAACATAGGTCACTGTAGAGTCACATGGAAAAGGTATTTCAATACTGAATGTGTGTATTTACACTAACTCCATGTTGTGCAAACTCTTCCACTAACTTTAGTTTGTAAAAAGTGCTGTTACCAGATTTTAATGAGTGTATTTCTAGTGCCTCTTTCCTAACTATATAGAGATGGGCACGAAATACTAAAATTTCATTTCATTTCGTTTTTTGTTTCCTTCCATTCCCTTATGTTTCGTTTCATTTCGTTTTAAACAAAACAAAACAAATCATTTTGTGCCCATCCCTATATAATTCTTCCTCTACCAAATTCTTCTATGAATGACTGGCACTTTGGCAAGACTGGGTCACATTGAGTGGGCAAAGATCTACAAGACACTATATGTATGTGAACATAGATGATGGATTGGAGTATATGTAGAACGAATATGCGATCAATTTCTTTGTGCCTCAGTAATTTGTATTTGTGTAAGCACTACATCTGCTAACAAAGAAATAGAAGGAGGAAGACATCTTGATCACTTAAAGTATACATTAATACATGCATTATAGAACTGAATGAATTTAAACATGAATAAACACCAACAAAGAATTGGTCACGACTGTAATGACACTACACACACACAAACACCAACGTATACGTAATACTTTCTTTCACCCACAAATATCTTATAAACATTGATTAATAAGTCTTGGGACATTATTTACTTTGCTCACTGTTTTTTACTTTTTTAGACAACTGTGTATGATAGTACCAGCACTCTGAAGAGTATCATCTTTCCAGCAAGGATCCTAAAATCTTATTCAGTAAGAACATTGGATTTTTTTAATGAATCTGATATGAACCTGTTGCTTGTCAAAATTCTAAAAACATTCCTTTCCCCTCCCCTCCCAAAGGTAATTGAAGTGATTATTGGAATTTCTTCTGTGTTTGGTGGAATTATTGCTGTGAATATGGACATGTTAGTTTCAGGCCCATATCTTTCAGTAACATTCTTTTGGATCCTTGTGGCTGTAAGTATTATAGAATTCTAAGTTTTTACAAACCTGTATTCCTTTTTTGCTAGAATCCTGTAGATTTCTGACTAAGATTTTGTAATTGGCAAGGAACCTGGATGTCCCTGGTTGTCTCCTATTGTGCAGTCAGATATGAAGCCAGGTATACATCCCAAAAGTGGCCTGGCATTTCATGAGTTGGCCATAGAAATGTATGCACCCTATGCTAACACCAATAGTATTTTGGCCAGCAAATATGTTCCTAAAGTTAAGATCACTGTCCTATGCTTATATACAGTATTATATAATTATATATAAATAATTATATAATTATTATATAATTTTCCCTTTGGAAAATCTGTGTGGTAAATAAATAAATAAATAAATAAATAAATAAATAAATAAATAAAGGATTGAACCCAGGTGTTCTAGATCAGTGTTTTTCAACCTTTTTTGGGCAAAGGCACACTTGCTTCATGAAAAAAATCAGGAGGCACACCACCGTTAGAAAATGTTAAAAAAATTAACAAGCGGGGGGGGAGTAGATCGAGCCATGGCTCGAGACCACCCCCCACCCCCCTGCACCTGGGGATGATGGGCTGCGCGGTTGCAGGACACGCCGGGCGGGCGGGCGACCTTGGGGTCCCGCGGCGGGGGGGGCACCGGCAATGGCGTTGTCGTCGTTGTCGTCGTCGGGGCCGGGCCTGGGCCGGGCAGCGTGCCTGGTGACGGGGGCGTCGCGGGGCTTCGGGCGAAGCGTGGCGCGGCTGGTGGCGGCGCGCCTGGCGCCGGGCTCGCTCCTGCTGCTGGAGTCCAGTTCCTGCCCGCCGACCTGGGCGCCGACGAGGGGCTGCAGCGCGTGGCCCGGGACGCCGCCGACGCCCTGCGCCGCCACCACGACGGCGCTAGCCTCCAGCCGTCAACAACGCCGGTGAGCGCGCACGGGCGACTGGCCGGCGGGAGGGCGCGCGCGGGTGGGGAGGTCGTCGGGGGAGTCGCCTCCCCGCCTGCAAGCGGCGGAGGCCAGGGATCCACCGAGAAGCGCCGCCCCCGGGACCGGCCGGATCGCGCACCTGCCCTCTTCCCCTCGCCTCTGCACGGCCCAGGGGCTGGGGGTCGCGTCCCCGGACCCCTGGCTTCTTTTGCTGAAGGGCAGCCCGCGGGATGTGCCAGGAGGGACGGCGGGTCCGCTGGCGAGTGGTGACGCCTTCTCCTCCTCCTCCTCCTCCTCCTCCTCTTTCAGGCTCGCTGGGCGACGTCTCCAAAGCCTTCGTGGACTTGGCCCGCCCCCCCACGCTCTCTCTCTCTCTCTCTCTCTCTCTCTCTCTCTCTCTCCTCCCACCTTGCACTCCTTCCCAGCAATCGCCACTTCCTGCACGCCCAGGGTGCATGTGCCGACAGGAGGCTCTGGTCCTCCTCCTCCTCCTCCTCCTCCGGCTGCTCCTTCACGGCACACCAGGCAACATCTTGCGGCACACAAGTGTGCCGCGGAACAGCGGTTGAAAAACGCTGTTCTAGATATTCTGGTGTTAGTTGTCAAAAAATGTCCATATTATATTTTAATAAGTACATGTATAGACGTTTGATTTCTATTGTGATAAATGTGTCTCATACTTAGGAAAGGCACTGTCTCTCGCCTGTTAGTCTGATCCGGCGGGGGGGGGCAATGAAGAAGAGTTTGAATCGGCTGTAATCCAATGCATGTTACCTAGGTGTTAAACCTATTCAGTATAGCAGAACAAACACCTGCATATAAGTGCCATGTCGATCCATTATGTGAAGAATGGATTTTCTGATTTTCAGCCCTGCTGCGCAAGCATCTGTCCCTCATATGTGTGACTTTGCCGCTCCTGCACAGTTTCTGTAGAGTTCAGAACAAAAGAAAAACAGTTGCTGCGTGTGCATGGGGAAGGAAAAGCCATGCGCAGAGGGGGAGAACAGGCTCTTTCTCACACACACACACACACACCTTAGAGGGAACTTTTCCGGGACATCTATGATTTCTTTTCACATAATCTAAAATTTCACAGATCTAAAATTGCTGTGGTCAGAATATTTGCTAATATTCAGTGTTCTACAGAAACACATTTATCCGATATTTTATGTTAATGTGAACATTTTATTCAACATTTTTAAAGTGTTTCCCCAGTGCTATTGCAAGTCATGTTGCTGCGGAATATCCAAGTAAATGCTTGGTAAGTATGTTATTTAAAGAGTTGCTTAGTTTGTATCACTTTATTGATTGGATGTTATCATTCATATTTTTTGCAATTGTAATGAAAATAGATCAGACTACAGCTCCATGGAAGCAAAAGAGTAACTACACTGGCCTCTTTCTTCTACTTGAAATGTTTTTGATTCAGGCCATAGAGAAGGTATTTTTACAACTCCTGAAAGTGGCACTATAGTGGTATCATTGTCCACTATATGTACACAAACCTAAAAACAATCACCCTCATGATAGCGGTTTTATAGTTTTTATCTTGGTTTCAGAAACTAATGCAACCAGATGTTATAACAGGACAAAAGTTCAGTATAACATTTCGAGCTTCTAATTTTTTTAAAAAAATCCTTCCTTACTGCAGATTTATTGTTTCCTTTTTCTATGATAATCCTACCTACTACGCTGGATATGAAAATCATGATCATAATGACCAATTGCCATTGGTTTCCATTTACATATGAAACCAGACTTCTACTTAACTATTTTTCATATTTCATATTTCATGACTGTTGCAGCACTTTACTATAGGTTACGCCAGTGGTCTATTTTATGTTGTGATATAGGGTGAAACTGGCATCTCAATGCATTTAACATGCAATCCTATACATGTCTACTGAAAAGTAAGCCCACTGAATTCAGCAGTACTTATTCAGAGGTAAGTGTGTATAGGATTGCATACTTGTCATAGTTATACTTGGTCCAGGCCTTGGTGCATATTTTGTTCTCTCAGTTTTTCTCTTCTATTTGCTGTTGTCAGAACATACTGTGCACACTGAACACTTTAGGATGGGATTTATATCAAGGTACTTAAAACACTTTGGGTACTCTGAATTCATCCTTACTAATGTCAATTCTGAATTATAAATATTATTTGCATATATAAAATTGGACTAAGTTTGAATATTGAATTTTTAATGATAATGTGTTTCTTAAAAATGTATAGAGATACATAAAAATTGTAAATCTTTTGTTGCTTAATAATGTGCCATCTTTTCATGTCAAAATTTCATCTTTCATTTAGGTAGAAGTCCTGATTGCCATAAGTAGTATTACATCACCATTACTGTTCACAGCCACAGGATATTTGTCCTTCAGTATAATGCGTGTTGTTGACATTTGTAGAAACTATCCACCAACAGTTAAGGTATGTATCATTTTCTGTATTCCCTAGCTCAAAAATAGTCTGTGTATCCTGTTAGCATATAGTAAAGTCCCCAGAGTCCTGTACAAAGGATTCATTTCAACGTTGATAAACTCTCAATTTTATAAATGTTGTAATTCAGTTCTTTATTGTTGCATCTGTGACTTCACACACTGTGTTATTCGTACCTGTGCAAAAGTCACTGGCATGTCCCAAGCTCCTGAATAAGCGCGAATAACCCAGTGTATGAAGTCATATATGTGCACTTGAAGAACCACAGTTAAACGTAAGTAACTTCCCTTTTTGGCAGCTTCCATGGATTTTCCAAATTTTCTGCTTATGGACAAAGGTGCACTGTACGGAGTACAGACAGGAATGTTTGAAAGTTGAGGATGGGAAGTTGTGAGCCAAGGCCCAAATGGACAGCAGGATGATAAAGGCAATGGGAAGCCAGGATATTTTGATGTATTTAAATTATCACCCAATGTTTTGCAGCCGGTCTGTAGTTTAGCACAGAATTTGTAAGAATATGATGTAGACCAAGTCAAAGTGAGTGAGTGTAATATTGCCTTTTGTAGGAGATGCAACTTGTGCAATTTCTAATTCTTGGGATGTTTTAGAGATGTTTTATCAGTTGATTGTAATCTACTGATGTTTCAACAGTGGAAATACTTGCTTACAAATTTGCATGCTGCCAAGCATACCTGTTTCAGGAAATAATTTCATTTGCATTGTAAAACATAAGTTTATTCTTGCCAACTTCAGTAACTGAATGTGCTAGAACAGGGGTCCTCAACCTAAGGCCCTGGGGCTGGATGCGGCCCCCCAAGGTCCTGAATCCGGCCCCCGGGACCAATTGCAACCCCACTACCACCACCTGCATTGTGAGCAAACCAGCCTCAGCAGCTGCTTCTATTGCAGAGGCAGTTCAAAGCAGTGGGCTATGTCACTTCTCCCACTTCCCCCAACTACCGCCCAGATGATCAGCATGCTGATCTATCATGCTGGCTAGTGGGGCATTCAAAGTGGGAGGGCTACAGCAAGTTCCCCCACTCCCTCCCCCCTTTTTCCATGTTGGCCTTTTATTTTTGGACTGTGGTCCGGCCCCCAGTGGTGTCTGGGGTGTGGTGAACCGGCCCGCTGATTAAAAACTTTGAGGACCCCTGTGCTAGAACATCTAATCACAGAGGTCAAAAATAAATGTCTTATTGACTTTAAAAATAAGGATTTTGGAAACACAGTGTATTTATGTCTTGTGCAATTACTATATATACTCACATATAAAGTACAACCTAGTACCCAGTGTGATGTAATGGTTAATGTGAGGGACTAGCGCACAGGAAACGTGGGTGCACGTCCCCGCTCAGCCATAGAGACTTACCTTGGGGGTGTCATTGGTGGAGCCACTACTTAAAGATATCACACTTGGCTTGAATGATCACAGTGCCTGAAATCCTGTTGCATGTTGTCATAAATTGCATAGGCCCAGTTAATGAGAGGGGATTTGGCAAGTCAATTCCTCTGTAAGTTCCATTGATTCAAGTTATGATTTAATTGTGCTAAGCCACAGGATTTCAGCCTATAAATTACATTTTCAAGGAGCTTAGGCTATTTCAGGAGTAACAAAAACAAACACCATCTTCTTTAAGTTCCAGGAAATTGGAAGAGACTGTCAAGGGATCCCTTCTCCATGTGATGACTAAATAGCTACAACAACAATGTCTTAAATAAAATCTAACTTTGCAGAGGAAAATATTTTGCTCGGGTACAGGAAAAGTAGTTGGCTGGTGGCCTGTAGACCCCATTCTGCCAGAATAAATGTATCTGGCATCTGGTAGATGTATTGAATTTTAATCAAGTCATGATGCAGCTTTCCCCAGAGTTTAAAAACTGTAAGAAATAAATTGATGTTAACATAAGAGTGTACAGTGGTATAGATATAGAGTTCCATAAGCAGAGATCTGCTCAAGAAATGTGGCAACTTTGAGTATCAGTGCCCCCTTCTTCTTCTTGGTTTTTCCCCTGTACTGGGTTATAGTTCAGTCCATTATTTATATTGTTTTGAAAGCTCAGAAACTTTATTTCATTATACATCAAAGTAAGATCAAACTTTGTAAATCTGTTTTAACAGTTTTGAACATGTATATAAAATGTTTGAGCCCTCTTGCCCTTCCCGTTTGGGCTGATAAGAAATGGTAGCACAAGATGTTATGGGCTCCCAAACCAATGAGAAATGACTGACCCTCAAGAATTGTGGAATTAGCTGTCTGTAAAACAGAGAATGAATAATGGGGAAACCAAAGCATTGTTACTCCAGCCAGTCTAATTTTATGGGTCAGAAGACAACTGGCAAACTTAAAACATGTTCTCTGTATTGATTTCTAGCAATCGTATGATGTGCTTCTCCTGCTTCTAATGCTATTGCTGTTAATTCAAGCTCTCCTCACCACTGGCACTGTCATACTATGTGTTAGCTTCAAAGCAAAAGTGCAAATCTGCAGTTCACTGTGGAGTGTATCACAAATAAATAAACAAGACTACAAAACAACAGAGGTAAGTAATAATTACACCTTAAAATTGGTTGAAAAATAGAAGGTTTCTGATCATTTAGATCTATTGTCATCCCAGGGATATTTTTAAATATGAAGAGGTGAATGAAAAATTTATCATAATGCCTTAAATCAAGCACTTGGTGGATCCAATTTGCATCCAGCCAGCTGATGGAAGGTTTTTTTTTCCAGCTCCATTTTATAATCAGTCTGAAGCCTGCCTTCTCAAAAATGTAGCTGAAAGTAGAGATGGGCACGAAAAGAATTTTTTATTCGTTTCATTATTTGTTATTTGTTTCGTTAGGGAATAAAATGAATAACGAAGGGACCCATCAAAGAAAAATGAAATGAAACAAAATGGAAATGAAATTTCCATTTCATTTGCTTCATTTTTCATTCTGGTGTACCTTTTCCTCCTAGCCCAGGCCAGGGGGGAAATAAAAACAACAGAGGCACTAGCGCTTCTCAGCTGTAAAAAAAAAAGGGGGGGAGGGAAGCCCCGCAACGGAGACTATTTAAATACATGTATTAAAAACCCAACTTCCTCTGCGGGGGGGGGGGAGGTCCTTGGTCTGCCCTCGGCATCCCGTCAGTGCGGGCAGGCGCGGAGGAGGAAGTGGATGGGGCGCCTGCTCAGAGCGGCTGGAAACTTCTCCCAATCTCCCTCGCTTGCCGCCCCACCTCTCAGCCTTCCCCGGCTCCCTCCACATTGCCCCCCTCTCACTCTCGCTTGCTCTGTGTGTGACGGCGGCATGTTCCCACCTCTCTTTCCTTTTGCATGATGCGGGCTCCCTCGCTGGTGCCTGGAGCCCATCTGCCCCCTGCGGTGGCTGTTGCTCCTGCTGCTGCTGCTGCTGCTGCTGCTGCTGCTCCCACTGCCACTGCCGCCACCCCGGCAATGGAGGAGCAAGAGCAAGAGAACCAGACTCCAGGGAAGTGCCGCCAGTCACCACCCACGCTCTCCCCCAGCCGTGTCCCGCCCCGCCCGGAAGTGCGTGTGTGTATGAGGGGGGATCTCTGTCTCTCCAGTGGCAAGGGCGAGGAGAAGGAGGCATGCCCTAGGTAAGGAGAGCACTGTGGCAGTCCGACTTCCCCTCCGCTCCCTGTTTTACTGGCTGGGTGGTCCGGCTCCCTTCCCTTTTCCTTTCCCCTCGCCTGCTCTCTTCCTTTCTGGCCCTCCTGAACGGGCCAGCCAGTTTCCCCAACTGGAGAAATAAAACAAAAAAAACAGAGGCACTAGCGCCTCTCAGCTGTGAAGCGCTGACCTCAGGCCAGTGCTTTTCAGCTTTAAAAAAAGAAAAGAAAAAAAAGCCCTGCAATGGGGACTATTTAAAATAATAACCCCCCCCCCAAAAAAAAGTGTCCCTCGGCCGCGCCCGGCCAGAAAAAATTAAACAAAAAGTTTAAAATGAAAAATGAAACAAACAAAATATGGAACTTTTTTTTTTAAAAAAAATCATTTCATATTAAACGAAACGAAACGGGGGCCGGGGCAATGAATAACGAAATAAAGCACCATTGTGGCATTTTGTGCCCATCTCTAGCTGAAAGTTATCAGCACAGTCCTCCTGAAACAAATGGGCTGATACTTAGGAAAGATTCTAATACTTAACTTGCTTTTATAGCCTTTTTTTTTTTTTTGGTATTTGAATGGAGCTGTGGGCAGCATTACTTGAGGTGGTGCTCAAATAAAGGTGTTCTGCTTATCTAAGAAATAAAATGGATTGCACTAAATATAAGAACTGTTTAAGTACAAACCTAGTGGTTCTAAATTGCCATATCTAGACAGGCCCATACTGTAAGGTTGTGTTGCAAATATTTTTAAGTGTTTGGGACTATTTATTGAAGTAGAATGTATTTATGAAATATATATTTAAAATATGAATAAAACTACAGAATTTGGGGGCTCTAAAAGTGTTTCAAATTATTTTTATTCTAGGTCTCCAATAACACGCTGAAGGATTTTGACAAAGAGAAAGCTTGGAAAGCGGTTGTTGTGCAGATGGCTCAGTAGTCTGGATTTAGGAGACTGAAACAAGGAAATTTTGGGAGCTGGCATATTTTAACCTTTCATTTGCAAATTAACCTTGCATTTCCTAATGCTGTGGTCACATTCACAAAGCTACTTACTTCAGAGCAGTTCTGTTTACTATTACTAAACACTGACATCTGACTTCACAAGTAATCAACTTTTTTCAGTAGAACGTGTGGTTCCTTGTTGTATTTTTTTAAGGTTGGATTTGAAGTTTTTTTGTTTCCATTCATTTTCCAGCTGTAACACTGTTTATAAGAAATTAAAACAACGTGAAAAATTAAACATAATAGCTATGCAGTTGGTCTTGTTTATTCCAACATATTAATATAGTTGGTGGTATTCAATTGATGAAAAGGTTAAAGCAAGTTTGTAAAGTTATACATATTATGTAATCATAGATGCTTTTGCCTGTAAATGTAGAAGTTATAAAGTTCTTAAATTCTATTACTTTTGTATAAAATAAAAGTTTTTATTACAAGACAGGTTTGGGTATCGACTGACAGTGATTTAAATAAAAGGAACAGCATTTATGACAGTTGTGGTTGCAAAGCAGTGGATAGTTTGTTTGTTAATGTGCTGCATCACCACCCCTACAAGCTACAAAACAGGCAACTTCCATTAATTTATTTAAAATATTTTTTTCCTTTTTCCTTAAAAAAACAAGTAGCTTACATCTTTCTAAAAAAATAACATTCACGTGTGAAAAAAGTATATTTACAAATCTGGAAGTTGAGTCATGGCAACTGGACTTCTTTTTCTTTAGAGACTGAAACATTTCGCTACTCATCTAAGTCCAGTTGCCATGTCTCAGCTCCCAGATAGCCTTACCTGGATGATTAAGAATCTTCACAGATAGATTTATGGATGTTAAAAAATAATAAAATGAATACTATACTAAAAATATCAAATATAATTAATACTGAATCACATTTAAAACAGCAGAGCACAACAATTCTTTCAAAAAAACCCTCTCAAACCAGCAGTTCATAGGGAAAAGTCTGCCTGAAGAGAGAGGTCTTTGCCTGATTGTGGAAGGACAGTAAAGAGGGAGCCAGCCTATTATCTTACAGTGAGAGAGGGAGCTCCCAAGAAGCACTGACAGAGAAGGCCCTCTCCCGTGTATTCACCGAGATGAAGGAATTAGATGAGTTATGTAGTAGTTGCTCAGACCTCTATCAACAGTTTATACCCGTATGCCTTTTTGTATGAGTTACAGAGTCCAACCAAGGCCCTTTGTACACGACCCCTAAACTCCGCAGCAAATGGCTGACAGCTCCGGAGCTTACAATTGTTTCCCCACCACCTACGAAGTTTGCAGGAAATTAAGTGCGACCACGCCCACCTGAGCGCGTCCCAGCGCACTTTTCTTGTACCTGCTCTAGAGAGAAACTGAAGGGGAAGGTTAGAAGAATCCAATCTCTTCAGAGTGCATGGAGCCTGTTTAAAACAACAATAATAGAGGCCCAGCACAAGTGCATACCACAAAGAAAGAAGAGCTCATTTAAGTCCAAGAGGACACCGGCATGGTTAACGAGTGGAGTTAGAGAGGCTCTAAAGCGCAAGGAGAGGTCCTTCTGTAAATGGAAATCCTCCCCAAATGAGGAAAATAAAAAGGATCACAAACTCTGGCAAAAGAAATGTAAGAAGATGATAAGGGAGGCAAAGAAAGACTTTGAGGAACGAATGGCTAGCAATATAAAGGGTAATAATAAAAGCTTCTTTAAATATGTTGCTGCTGTAACCAGGGTGGTGGTGGTGGTGGTGGTGGTGCAACATAATCTCTAACCAGCCCCAGTCAGCAATCTGTCTGCTGCATTTTGGACCCTCTAAAGTTTCCAAACAATTTCCAAAGGCAGCACTCTGAGTGCATTACAGTAATCTAACTGAGATGAAACTAGGGCATGTGTCACTGTGGCAAGATCAGATCTCTCAAGAAATGGGTACAGTTGGTGCAGTACGTTTAACGATCCAAAGGCCTGGTCACAGCCAAAAACTGGGCTGATGAATCCAGGAGCACGTCCAAGCTGCACACCTAGGTTTTCAGAGGGAGTTCCAGCACAGGCTGCAACCCCATTCACTGATCAGCTTTTCGACTTGTCTGGATTAAGTTTCAGTTTATTTGCTCTCACCCAGTCCATTACTGACATCAGTCACTGATTTAGAACCAAAACATCCTCTTTCCATTTAGATGGAAAAGAGAGAGAGAGAGAGTTGGGTGTCATTAGCATACTGTTAACACCAAACCCCAACCTCCAGACTACTCCCAGCACTTTAGATGTTAAATAGCATAGGGACACAAAACATTAACCTGTGCTAAACTGACAGGTAGAAAGGTTTGATAAGAGGATGGAGCTGCCATCTTAAAGGCTGTTTTCCTAAGGAGCAGTGTTCATTTTGAAAGGGAGAAACCTGCCCCTTACCATAAACATCAGTGTAAACAAAATGGGTTTCCCTATGGCCGTTACTTCACGAACCTCTCGCTGCGTGGCGAGCCGTGATTTCTGCGCGAATCGGTCGGTTTTGTCCGCACGATCCTCCATTTTGGATGCGGCGCCACCCCGACCACGCCCCGACCACGCCCCTAAACCGTGCTCCAAGCGGGGCGAGAGATTCCCCTGCCGGAGGCCGGGAATCTCCCTCGCTTCGCATCCCGCTTCGTATCCAAATTCACGTGTGGCCAGTTAAAAAGTATATTTATTTTTTTTTTAACTTACTTTTTCTCCGAAATGCCGATGCATAGATATTTCGGCTAACCCGTTCTTTTGATCTTGCCTTCTGTACACGGGGCAGGGGCAACAGAGGGGGGGCAAGCGTCCCCGGGTGACGTGAGCAGAGCCCCTCCGCTGGCAAGGGATGGCGAAGGGCTGCGCAGAGGGAGGGGGGATGGGGTGTCGGTGCCGCCGCCGCCGCAAGACACCCCCGCGTGCGCCCACCCAGAGAGCGGCGGCGGGGCACACAGGGCGATGAAGCTGAGAGAAGCCTCTCCCCGCCCCGCCCCCCCCCCAAAAAAAACCAACCCAGCAGCTCTGCTTCAGGGAAACACGATGGCCGCCCACAAGTCCTCTGACCGCAAATGACAGCCGGGTATTGATGCATCGATACGCCGTGGTAATTTTTTTAAAAAAATAAAAGAAAGCAGAAACCGGACGTTGCAAGTAAGCTTCCGAATGCGAAGGGAGCACGTGAAGTACTACTGGATTCGACCCTAAAACCTCGCCCGGTGAGGACACGGAAAGAGGGGTGGGGGCGAATGGAGACCACGTGACTACCACGTGACCGCCTTCGAATTCATAGCGAAGGCAATCACGCTGCGAAGAGAAGTTCTTCGTGAAGTGACGGCCATAGGCCTTTCCTCGCATCAGTGATGGCTAGTCTTATAATCATGTCATGAGACTATCTCATATATTTATTTAAAATATTTCTTAGTTATTTTTCAAGACTATAGTCTTCTCAACATGGTGTACTATATAAAAAGCCTTGCAAACATATTATAGTAGGATTCCCACATCCACTGGTTCATTAACCAATGATATAATTATCCACGGTTGGCAGATAAAAAAATTAAATAAATAATCCAGCAGCCGCAAAGCAAGCTACTGTCACAAACAGCAGCTGCAAAGTAAGCTACTGTCACAAAACAGCCGTAAACCAAGCTACTGTCACAAAACAACAGTTTTGGGGCTTTTGCCATTCTCTCTTATCCACGGTTTTCATTATCCACAGGAAGGCCTGGAACTGATCCCCAGTGGATACCGGGGTCCTACTTTACTAAAACTGCATTAGTTATACAGTGGTACCTTGTATAAAGGAATTAATTTGTTCCATATGAAATTCTGTTAAGCAAATTCTCCTTTATACAAATATCCCATAGGAATGCATTGAAAATGGATTAATCCCTAATCGCGACCATTTTATGTTGTATGGATTCACCCCATAGACAATTCTGTTAAGCAAATTTTCCCTATCTCCGGAATTTTTTATGTTGTACAGATTTTATGTTATACAAACCGTTTGTTATAAGAGGGTCCCCTGTAAATTGTTTTAAATAAAACTCATACAAATCAACTGTACTTTCAAAATGGCAACAGTAAATAATATAAACAGGGTACATACAAAAAAAACCCCATGCTTCTTAGAGTCAAAATATATAGCTCCTCTTGTGAAATCTGGACTTTTTAATCATTGGTCAAAAAGGGAATTGGGTGGTCAAGTTAAATGCCATACCAGCATCACCACACCTACAGCACTGCATGCCATTCCTTATAGCTTTCTGCAGTTGGAATCTCTGAAACAGAATAACAGAGTGCCTCACGAACATGCCAGGGTTGCAACCTAATGTTTTCTTTCACCACTATTAAGATTTGTTTAGAAGTCTATCATTAAAAACTGATGAGACAGCAGCCCTCACTTTGAAAACATGCTTTGGCCACCTCTCCTCTGCCTAGAATGCACATGGTTGCCTACCCACTAAGGTCACAATGGTAGTTAAGGAGGAGGGTGGATATATCTTTGTTAGTGAGGGACTGAGGGAGGAGTCTTGAGTGTCAACAAGTGGAGGAGTGTTGATGTTTCCAGGAGGGTAAGACTGGAATTTAGAAGAGAAAAGTCAAAGATGCCAAAGTTGTCCCAGTAAGCCTATTTAAAGTCAATAAATTGAATGAGATGCCTAGATACAATGCAAATGAAGCAAGGGATTGAAAGGAAGAAGGGGGGAGGTGGGTTATATAAGAGGCAGGAAATAAGTAGCTTTTGAGATGGCAGCTAACAATATCCATCAGCCATAGCCATCAAAGCTAATTATAAGGAAAGACGGGAGTTGCATATAGTGACATTGGTAATATTCTTTCAGAGTGATCTGGGAGATCAGATGCCCACGAATATTCAGCTGGGCTAATTATTGTCTTTGATGTCATCCACACAAATGCTTCCTTCCTTCCTTCCTTCCTTCCTTCCTTCCTTCCTTCCTTCCTTCCTTCCTTCCTATACTAGAACGTGGCTATTACTACACAGTTGATTCCACAAGCAGAACTTATTCTGAGAGTGACAGAACAGAGGCTTCTACAAATCAGCCTGTGCTTCCACATGACTTCAGAACCTATTGTGACAGGAGTCCAGTCGTTCCCTCATTTTTACTTTCATATCTGTTTTAGTATGATATAGTAAAGCTGGGGGGGGGCATACACAAGTATTGAGTAACTTTAAGACTAACAAATTTATTTCAGTAGGAATTTTTGCAGACTTCAGTCCACTTCTTCAGATGCTAGAATGCCTGGATGTGTGCTCATTTTAAAACCCTAACTATATCTACTCAGAATGAAGTCCACTAAGCTCAACAGAATTTGAGTTATCTAAGTTATGTTTACATCTGGCTGGATAATTTAGTGAGTTAGAGATCGGGAGTTCAAGTCCCAACTATGTTTCCTGGGAGAAGAGCCAGTCTGTGTGGCCTTGGGCAAGCGGCAGTCCCAGAGCAGTCCAGGAAGAAGGGGGAGATAAATGACTTTAGAGTGCTTTATACTTCTAAAACCCTAAGAATATTTACCATTTGTTGGAACTGACTTGATGACGTGTGATTTAATCTAAGGATGCACTCATTCAAAGATGAGGATGTACACATATTGGACAGAGAAGATGGGTGGTTTGAGAGAGGGGTCAGGGAAGCCATTCATGTGAGCATTGAAAACCCCTCTCTCAACAGAGGTGGGGGCCTCAGGCACAGTCTGTCTGCTACTTATCAGACTGTGCTTTCAACAATAGCCAGACAAATCAAAAAAGCCTTCACCACCAAGGCCATAGCTAATGACCCATACTTTATGGGTTTCAGCATAGGGCAGGCATGTCCAAACTTCGGCCCTCCTGATGTTTTGGACCACAACTCCCAGAATTCTAAGCTTAGATTGCCAATGACAAAGGACTGTGGGAGTTGTGGTCCAAAACATCTGGAAGGCCAAAGTTTGGACATGCCTGGCATAGGCCATTGTTCACCTTAAAGCTATTGAAACTGTTGTCTACCTAACGAGCCTATTCAGGCCATTGTTCCTCTTATGAGCCTACTTCAAATCAGGGTGACAAGAGGTCAAAGTGGACTAGAAGATGGAGGACTCGCAATTAGCTTTATTCAGACTAATGAAGCTGTTTGGATGAGTAGCGAAACATTTCTGTCTCTTAAGAAAAAGAAGTCCAGTTGCTATAACTCATCTTCCAGATAAACTGACCTGGATGACTGAGAATCTTCACAGACATTATGAAATGTATTATACTAGCTTAGGAGATACAGTAACATACTTCTCTGTGCTGTTGGGTGGAATGCATTTTTTCTGAATTTGCAGGATAACTGAGGAGCAGTGAAGCAAAAATGACAGAATGAACCGGCATCATGCAGAAAGAAAACCATTCCTGGTGCCTATCAACGAGGAAACAAAGCATGAAGGAGAAAATCGTTAGTGTTTGCAAATCATACAGGGTGTTTTATGAGGGGGAGGGGGTGAATATCATGACTAAAAGACCTTTGCAAGATCCCCTGTATGCAAAAAGGGACTTGTCAAAGTGTGATGTCTTAAATCATGAATTTAGAGATGACAGCAATGGAGAAACACTGATGAGTGGCTCTTTCATGGTGTTTCACTCAAAATGACATTCATAGATTCCAGTGCAACTTTGGACCTCTGATTCCATTTCCATTACTGGAACATCAGTAGCTGTTGACACCTCTTCACCATGAGCCTTTCCTTGTCCATTGTGGAATGGAAACCAAGACGTACAAACTGAAATAACTCGCTTGTGTATGTAACACATTTCAGTGGTCCCTACAGTCATAGGGGCATTAGGAACAATGTTGTGGGATTTTATAAAATACTATAATCAGCTGCAGAGCTCTGAAATAACATCCTCAGAGATGTAAAAGCCAGCAGAATTAGAAATAGCATACATATTATACTGGAATATAAAACCAAAATAAAAGCACAGAGGGCAAAACTTTTCAACATTTAAAACCATGAGACTCTTGACTTACAGGCTTCTTGGAGGAGCGCGGGGGGGCGGCGTGGAGCGACCCGATCGCCCCCGCCGCCCCCCCACATGGCCCCGAGGTTTCTCGACGGAGCGCGGGGGCGGTGTGGAGTGACCCGATCGCCCCCCCACCCCATGTGGCCCCGAGGTGCAGGCACTGCGATCCCGCGATGTAGTGGGACCGCAGTACCTGAACCGCGAAATGGCGGAGGTGACTGTATGTATATTTAGCAGCCACTGTCAATCCATAATGTGATTGTTGCAATTGATACACCCCCATACTGCTGAATCCAGCTAAATTCACTTTACTGCACATGCGTGCGCACACACAGGGCATGGATGGAGATTGTGTTTGGCCATTTTAACTCTGCACAATTGTATACTTTGAAACCAGTAGCCATGCTAAGGTTTAATGAAGATATTCACAGTTCATCTGGCGCTAATTGTATTTAAGATATACTGTACTTGTTTCTGTTAAGCTTATGATATTGAGTCACCTTGCCTACTGCAAATCTATGAGATTTTTTTTTACTTTCTACTTGTGTTTTTTACAGGCAATATCTCTCCCCCCCAATCCCTGCTAAATTCACAAATGAATTTGTGAGTTTTGTCAGTCTTCTGATGTTCTGTATCATACTGTGTTTATTTCCCCACTAACAGGATTAGCAAAACCTGAACTCCCTCCTCAAAAAATCCTGAAAATTGATTTGGACAACTGTCATCCTGCTGTTCCATGCCACCAAGGACTCTTTCCTGGTAGGTCTTCAAGGTCTTGGTGTGCCAGTCTTGAGTATTTATTTCAACATCAAATACTGAATTCATTCATATGGGCAGATGAGCAGTTGCAACTTGCGATGCATTTTTGACAGGGAACAAAAACGATACAGAAAGAGAACTGTTACAGAAAGTGCATTCAATGGAAGTTTCTGAGGGTAAATAATCTATACTATCATGCTGAAAATTACAGTGGTACCTCTACTTACAAGCAATTTGACTTAAGAGCAGAAAACCATTGGCGTTTTAACTGCTGCCTTATACGTTTTAGATGGGGTCTGCTCTACTTATAATTTTTTTTTAAAAAAAAATCAATTTTTTAGATACGGCTACTCTACTTACGAGTTGTTCGACTTGTGAGCATGCATTTGGAATGGATTAAACTCAGAAATAAAAGTACCACTGTACTAGAAAAAAATGATTGCAGCTTAGAACTTGGTCATCAGGAGGTTTGGGCTGAGGAGTCAGCAATATGCTGACGATACTCAGATCTACCTCTCGTTCTCCACCCATCCAGGTGAGGCGATTTCTGTACTGAACTTGTGTCTGGGCCAGATAATGGACTGGATGAGGGTTAATAAATTGAAACTCAATCCAGACAAGACGGAAGTGCTGTTAAGGGGTGCTTTGCCGGACAGGTTAGAGGGCCATCTTCCTGTCTTGGATGGGGTTGCACTCCCCCTAAGGGACAGGGTCCGCAGCTTGGGGGTGCTTCTGGACCCCGGTCTAACTCTGGAAGCCCAGGTGGATTCGGTGGCCAGGGGTGCCTTCCTTCAGCTGCGGAAAATATACCAGCTCCGCCCCTACCTAGACGAGCACAGCCTCATGACAGTTATGCATGTACTGGTAACGTCCCGTATTGATTACTGCAATGCGCTTTACGTGGGGCTGCCTTTGAAGACGGTCCGGCGATTGCAACTGGTTCAGAATCTTGCAGCGTGGCTGGTAAGTGGTGGGGCCGCCAGTTGCTGTCCGAGCCAAATTCAAAGTGCTTGTTTTGACATATAAAGCCCTAAATGACTTAGGACCTAGATACCTGAAGGACCGCCTCCTTCCATATGAACCTACCCGGCAATTAAGATCGAGCCAGGGGGCCCTTTTGAAAGAGCCATCCCTCAAGGAGGTGAGAGGGATGGCTTGTAGACACAGAGCCTTCTCAACAGCTGCTCCCAAGCTATGGAATGCCCTCCCGATCAAAATCCGCCTGGCGCCAACACTGATTACATTCCAGCGCCAGGTAAAAACCTTCCTGTTCCAGAAGGTTTTTAATTGATGTAATATGGACTGTGGGTCCGCTGATGACAATTTTAAGATAATGATTTTAGTGTAAGGTTTTTATTGATGATTTATTGATATTTTACTTTTAACTATTTTAAACTGTTTTATTCTTTGGATTGTAAGCTGCCCAGAGACCTTTGGGTAGTGGGCGGCATATAAGTTAAATAAATAAATAAATAAATAAATAAATAAATAAATAAATAAATAAATGTGATTTAAAAGGGACACTGTAGATTTAGCTGTTTTTCTATCAGTTTTGTAACATTAATCTCAAGGTTAGAACAGGTTTGGAGGAGTAAAGTGTTAGTGATGTGTTACTAACACATTATTTTTAATTCTTTTAAAATCCCATTAGAATGACACAAAATACCCCCTTCCCAGTGACTGACAAGTAGCATTTGGGAAATTACTGTACAAGTACCACTTTTTTGGTCTATAAGACACTTCCATGTATAAGATGACCCCCACTTTTCCAACCCCAAGTTACAGCTTTGGTTCTCTCCTCAGCTTACTTCCGCATATAAGATGACCCTCAATTTTTAGTCTAACAACTTTAGACAAAAATATAGTCTTATAAACAGAAAAATACAGTAAATATTACTCATAATTCCCCAATATAATACAAAAGTGAAGGAAATAATTAATACTTGCCCCCCTCCCTTTTAAAAGCACACATTCTATGAGTCTGTCACTTTTCATATGTTCCTTTCAGCTTTACACCACCTTATATGTGGTGTTTTGTATAGAGGGAAGTCCCATTGAATTTAGTGGGGTCATTTCCAGATAAATGGGTTAAATCACTAGGAAAAAATGATGAATTGAAGAAAAGAAAAATTGCTGGTTCATCTCTTGTGGAATATCGAGAATTCCTGCTTACTTAATTACATCAGGCTTCTTAGGTAACCTCAAGCCTGGGACCCAGAAAAGACTGTTATTAACCTTGGCAAACCAAAGTTCACATTTTCCCTATATCCTCTGGGACCCAAGAGATATAACCAAAACAACTGGTAGGGAGATGTATCCCCTATGTATACAATGACACAACACAGCTCTCCCAGAGAAGCTTTTGCTGATGTAACCTTGCCTTGGCATTCGGCTTCTCCTCAGATGAGACTCCCCACTGTAATTGTATGCTTTCAAATTCACTCCCTTGACAACATTCCAAGAGAATAAATACTTAACAAAGGGCAATTTTATGCAGTCATGAACATGAAGACCACTAGAAAAATTCTACTAAAGCCTGAGGGCTCTATCGTGGATTGATGCTATTTTGGGATAGCCTTGCTGGAAAGTGTGTGGGATGAGTATACAACAAAATGTGTGTTTCCTTTACGAAATTTATATTCCTTGGCATTTGGTGTGGTATTCAATCTGCTTAAAATATGAGTCTGGCTTCAGAGCTGACAGATGTATGACTTCAGTTGCAACATGTTGTTTCCCTTTATTTAGGACTTCCTTTGGGACTGTCAACAGCACTAGGCATTTTGGGGCTGCTGTGAAATAGAGGGTGGATGTGCAACTAGGGAGCCTTCCATAGGTGGCTGGGTCTGTGAAAGAATGGTGGATTTGATCAGGTTTTTTTTTTAACCACTGTGGTTACTGCTCTAGTCTTCTTCAGTATCTTGGGTGGTTACTTCACGTCCTTCTTTATTCCACGACTAGTTTTTTGGGCACTTTGAATTTAACACCCAAACCAATACCTGGGACACAGTTTTCTGAGAGAAACAAATATTTTGTTGCGTGACAGTTGTTACCTCACAGTGTCTTGTCTCAGAACAGAAACTGAGAACAAACCGTGACCAGGAAATACCCTACCCCAGCATCAGGTACAGATTTGTCTCGCATAGCACCTGTTCTGGGGCTGTGGTCGAGACAAATTTCAACTGTTGCGCGACAGATGTGAAGTAAGATCTAAGCGCAACATTTAGAGAGACAAAATGGATGTGAAGTAACCACCCTTGGTGAGCTTGGTGGTCTCATTTCCTGCCCAAAAACCGATCTAGGAATAGAAGTTGCCATCCTGAATTTCCCACAGTGCCCAAAGGTGATAGCACTTCTAGAGCATAGTGGAAAAATTAAACATGGTGGCTTCTTAGATCCATCAGCTACTCCCAAAGCCAGGAGGCACTATTTGTATTGGAGGAGACCCAACAAATCTTCTATGTTGACAATGGTCTTGTACCACCCTGTCTTGCAAGGGCTTTAGAAAATAAGTAAGAATAAAACACCTCTGAGCACCACTTAATTCAAAGCCGCAGTAATTTCCTGAACTCCACTGTCACATTTAGAGATGGGCACGACTAGGGAAAATGACGTTTTCGAGTTGTCATGTGTCAGAGGCAGTCCGTTTCGGCTCGTTTCCGTTTTTCGTGAAATTTTGCAAAAATTAGTCGGTTCGTTTTTTCATTTTTTGTTTTCGTTAGTACTGGTTTTGGGGGGGTAGCGGGCTCCTGGAGGGAGCTGCAGGAGTCAGCCAGAGCCACAAGTGACGGACTGGCAGACTCTTTGCACCCGCTGTGTCTCACGTACTTGCATGTAGTGCAATGCAAGTAGATCTGGCTTAGGGTTAAGACGGGTTAGTGCAAGGGCTAGGGTTAGGCTAGTTACGGGTGAGGTTAGGGTGAGTATTGGGGTGCACCTCTGGGTGCCTCTCTGACCCACTTAGAAGGACAGTGTACTGGCGTATGGGTTAGGCTTAGGCTTTGGGTTTGGGTTTGGGCTACGATTAGTGGGCTGTTTATGCCCGATTGGCACATCCCAGAAGTCTCTGTGGTCAACCTGGCCAAGTGGCCATGCGATTGGTGGAAAATTTGCATGGTCCACTCCCATGGGCGAGCCCATCATTGCGAATGTGCAGGTGTAATAAAATAAAATAAAATAAAATAAAAAATAAAATAAAATAAAATAAAATCAACGGAGACTTTTTTTTGCAAGAAAAACCCACTGCTGTTACTGTAAAAATTCAAGCATTTAAAATAGCTAATTTTCGCATGTTTATGTGGTGCTTTGGTGGGGTTTTGGGCAACGATTACAAAAAAAATATTGCGGTCGCCATTTTGGATCCCCCGCACTGCATGGCAAATGGATGCGCCCTCCCAGCCTGGTACCAGCAGCGCAGCAGTAGCAATAGCCAAGGAGAGGGGGGCGGGGAACCCCCCCCCCCAAATAAAACACCCTTCTGGCCTGGTAGGTGCCCTCAGACAGTTTTCACCTACTTTTAGGGCCGGGAATCGTTGTTTTTTTTTTAACTTTTAAAAACTTTTTTCTGTGCCGCTTGGCATTGCGCGATGCAAGTAATGAGCACGACAAATCAGACCAAATTGTTCGTTCGTCGGTTCGAGCTCGAATTCTGGCGGAGTAATTCCCGTTACCGTTTCCGTAGAGTAACGGATACGAGTAACGGAAACGGAAACGGGAATACCGCTAAGTCGTGCCCATCTTTAGTCACATTACTGCTCACTAACTATCAAGCAGCTATTTGAACTCTGGGCTTTCCTTGCTACAGCTCTCCACGTTACTCCCAAAACTTCCTCCAGGTTTTTTTGTCAGCTCTCTGAGGCAATCTTGGGGCTTGTTTGCATCATGTGGCAAAATGCTGAGGTCTAGTCCTGCAGACCGATGCATGTCTATCAGCAGAACCATCCTTTCGGAAACTGCCCACTGCCTGTACCTTGGTCCCAATTTAAATATCCTTGCATCCAGCAGTTGTGTCTGTGAATACAGGTTTGTGTACAATCCATTGAACACATATGCTTATCAGCCCAGAACAGTGCTGGTCATTAGCTTCAGAATGAGGAGAAAGAGATTATTATGCAGGGGACACCGCTCAGTAGTGGAGCTTATGTTTTTTCCACAGAGAGCGTCATAGGTTGAGTTCCTGCCACCCCCAGGTAGAGCTAGGGAAGAATCTTGTTTGAAAACCTAGAGAGTGGCTACCAGTTCCTTGCTCGCACTGAGGTAGAAATTCCAAAGTACTGTATATGAACTGGTGTAAAGTAGCTCCCTATTTTCTTATTCTGAGTCCCCACACAGACAACTTTTGCTGACAAAGTAGAAAAACTAGCTGCTATTAAACAATGTAGTCTTTAGTAATAAAGTAGTGGGGCGAAATGAGCTAACCTCATGATGTTTACAGAATATTTGTGTTGGTGCATAAATGAAAGTTAGCCTTGAAGGTGCCACATGGTTTTTGTCTTTTTTTTTGTTTTATTATTCTTTGATTTTTGCCCGGAATTCTAACAGTAACGTGTGATTTGCTGCAAAGGGTCTTGGCTTGACATTTTAAATAGTTTCCCTTTGAAAATCACCCTTCCTACCATGGCTACTTGCCCCAAAAATGCTATCTGCAGTAAAAAAGAACTTTGTGAACAAACAGCTCCTTGACTGGTTTATTTGTGGTATGGAACTAGCATTAGTCACCTCTATACATTAGGAGCATTTTCTGGAACAGAGCCAGGGACACCTGTTTTTCCCTTTATGGCCAGCTTCAGCTTTCTTCAGGGAAATACCTGACATGGAGTTAGATTCAGATTTAAGCATACTTAGAATAGATCCACTGAAGTCAGTGGGACTTATGCTAGCCCTTTGCAAAATCCAAAGAAACAAAATGAAACACACAAAAAGTGACATCTTAAAGACTATTACATAATGTAAGCTTTTGTAGATCAATGTTAAATGAAATATCAACTTTGTACCAAATATTCATTGGCTCTTGGGTGTACTGCACATTTACATGCAGTGATTTGGCTTGGGTTTTTTAAGGGTCTAAATTAGCCCCTCGGTTTCTATTGGTTTTAATGTGCCTGCCATCTAAAAATACATTTAATTTAATCCAATATGCACTGATGAAAACATCAATATGGAAACTGCTTATTGGCCTGGGAATGTCCATTGGCTATATAAGGGTTGAAGATAAGTGTCTTAAATAAACAAATGAATATTGTTCACATATTTATCAACCACTTTATGTTGCAGCCAGGGCTGAGTTTTAGTAATTTTTCTTTCTGCACAGGTTATATACAGTACATGTCTATGATTTGTATGAATGGAAGCATAAATAAGCTTAATATTCAATAATGTATTATTTTTGTTTTATTTGACTGTTTCCATTACACAAAATTGTTCTTTATGTTTTTTTTCCTAGAGTTAACCCCAAAAACTGTGGAAGAATTGCCTCCTCCCCCGAAAATAGACCGATACAAGCTTGCAAGATTTTTAACTGACAAGGCCATCAGGGTACATGTGATTAGTAATAGTTTTTTCAAACATATATATATAGAGATTTATGTAAATATATTATTTGTTTTTAAGCGTTTTTAAAAGACTAGTTAGAGAAATATTGTGTTACCAGTCTTTAAATAAAATGAGGACAAAATTGAGTGAATGAAAGGATTCCATAAAACTGACTATCTTTTTTCATGTGGACATTTTAGAAGTTGAAAGTCTGAGGTAGCTTGGTAAATCTTGAAGAAGACTTCTAGGGGCTTAGAGAATATGGAGAACAGATTCTCCCACAGTGGCAAGATCCTGCCTCACGCTCCCTTTGGCCCCACAGAGATGACAAGACTGTATCTGTGTTAGTGATGTTCTTAGGAGTGACAAAAATCCAGAAGCCCAGCTAACCACTGTATTTTTCCCAGTCAGAATGGGGCCCTTTCTGTTATTCTCAACTTTGTTTCACTCAAAAGATGTAGGAATGCTACAGCCACAGTGAACTATGATAACTGATTGTACTATAATAATTATATTTTATGTTTCCTTCTTACTTTTTGCTATAGTACCTCCCAAAGTAACAGTTGGTAGACTGGGTGGTATATGAATTAAACAAGCAAACAAACAAACTCTGCCAGACTAAAAGCAAAAAAAGCAAAGTGTTCTGCTTATATACCGTCCCATACCACTACAAGTCGTCTCTGGGCGGTTTACAATTTTTAATTACAGTGTGCAGGCTACACACCCCCCCCCCCCCCCAGCAAGCTGGGTACTCATTTTACCGACCTCGGAAGGATGGAAGGCTGAGTGAACCTTGAGCCTGCTACCAGGGATTGAACCCAGGTCGTGAGCACAGTTTTACCTGCAGTACAGGCATTTAACCACTGCGCCACGAGGCTCTTCTAGTAGGTTCTAGTAGACTAGTAGGTTCATTGCAACAGAGGTGCCTTAGATTAGAATTTTCAATAAAAATAAAAGCACAGGAGGCTCACATCAGTGATAGTGCACACAATATAGACACATTTAAGCTGGTGTGACTATTGCTTACAAATAAGATAAACATCTGAAAACAAGAGATGGAAACCTCTGTTCCACATGCAGCTCCTGCCCGCAGGGTATGTTGCAAACCAGTAGCTACAACCCATGACAAGATTTGGCATGTTGAAGATTATTCATTGGAAAGGGACTAGCTCTGTGCTAGATGTGGATATATTACTAGATCTGTATTTCCATGCCTAACTTCTAAATCTAGTTTGATATCAATTTATAGTGACTGTCATAGAATTCACTGGGACTCAGAGTGTCCACAATTGTGAAGGTGCTTGTCCTTAAATAAAAATCTGGAAGTTATTTGTTGATATTCTTTCCTTCTGACATAGGGTGCAAACTAAGAAAAGGAAATACATATTGCATAATGGCAATTATTTTTTTCATTTTCTCTTAGTAGATAGCAGGCACAAATGGCTGCTTTGAGGGTTGAGGAAAATGTACAAGTAGAGGAGAAGAGTATGCAAGGTCTTCCTCTATGTCCCACAGTTGGGAACAACACTTTATATGGAGGTAGGGAGAGGCCCTTCTGTACCATGGCTTGTGGCACCATGGATGTGGAATGCCTTCCCCCGAAGCTTTGACTGGCAGCAACATTGTCCTCATTTCAGTGCCAAGTTAAAGTCTTGGTGTTCAGTCAAGCGCTTGAGGCCCAGTGCCCATGAATAGCTTGGTTCGAGCTTCTTGGCATGCCAGTATTGTCTCCTGTTTGTTTCATTTTACCCAAGTATGTTTTCGAATTCCAACTTGATTTTACCCCTCTCCAGATATTGGGTAGGTTATAAACTACACATTCTTTTCCCTACACTACTTTCCATCTTCCCACCCTCACTTCTATTAATGAGGCCGTTGTCTTCAACACTTTCTTTCAGCCCTGCAATTAGTGTGGGCTATCACTGCTATAATTGCTCACAATGTCCTCCTTAAAGCAACTGCCTCTCACTGCCATGTTAAGCTCAACCATGACGGTTGCTACAGCTCTTCGGTTTTTATTTCTTCTCTGAAGTCCCTTTCAACTGTACAGTTCTGTAATCCTATGATCCAGAAAAAGTAAACAGGGACAGGAGGAGATGTCCACTGACTAGAGGAGGTTTGCAATAGCAAATCTGAAACCACAGGCAGTTGTCCTGGCAGTCACCAAAGCCAACACACAAACCCAAGCAGAATCTGAAATGAAAGCAATGGTGTGGATTCCATATCAACAAAACAGTCAAAGTAGGCGTCACCTCCACCAGGAGTAGGGCTTCTGTTAAGCTAATGGGATGTCATAGCCATTCCCAAAGGTTTCGTATTTTAACAGGTGTCGCTCTCAACATTATACAGGCTGAAACCCTGTGGATGAGTTTGCAGTGTGTGACAGCTAGAATAGGCTATTGACTGAATGGAATGTACAGAGAAATTGCCTTGCCATATCCGCATTGATTCACTAAGCAACAGGGTTTCAGCATTTGTTGCTGCAGATGGGTTTGGAGTTGGTCGCTTAAAGATGGTGTCTGCTGATGCCTGGGCCCAAATGGGCTTTGTCCTGATTGTGGATTTCTTGCATTAGCTCTCCTTTGGCTGTGAAATGCATCTGTTTGTATGTGTGTGTGCTTTAAGGAAAAGAGGATTTTTACCATCTGCGGACCCTACCCAGTAATCCGTACCGCTTTAAGGAGGAGAGGATGGGTAGAAAAAAAACACATCACTAAAAATGACATTCAAGAGCATAAAGATGATGGGAATGAAACAGAACATGATAGTATCGCTAAAACGGGTAGGAGATCTTTATTATTTTTTTCTTTCTCTCCCTTTATTTATATAAAAAACCCTTCTTAGTATTAAGGGAATGAAACTGTTTGTATCCACAAGCTTTTGGGAGGCTTGTCTATCCTTTCCTAATGGGATAAGAAGTGTTTTTCATCTTTCTGTAAAAGTCTCGTTTAGCTATTGCCTTAGCTGCTGACACAGATCTTACAGCTGGGCCTCTATCACATGCACACTAAATGCGCATGTTGATTTGATGCACATTTTCTCCAAAACTGGTCACGTAATATTTGATACACACTTTCAGTCCCCATGGTTGCATTTTTGATGCTCTATTCACATGTCCCCATGGGCCGAAAGCGCATCAAATTGTTGTTTTGAAAAATAAATTGAGCAGAATAACAACAAATGTGCACTAACTACGCCCCCACTTCTTCAAAAATACGGATCGAAAAATTACAACTGGAGGGGCAAGGATCAGGAAAATGTGGTGGGTCACACTTCAGGAGGCATGGCACAGACGTATTTTTAAAGCGCACCATCGTGGGGACCACCACTCCAGATGCAGATTTAAAAAAATTAAAAATGTGCTTTTTAAGTGTAGTGTGATAGAAGCCCAGGATACTTATGAGCACTCTAACTGGTGAGAAAAGTGAATACTGAAGATCTGTGTGGCTTTTTAGAAAGTATTAGGGTGATTTACCTCAATTGTCCAAGAGCCTGTAGACACTCTGTATACTGTTAATAGGGAAAAATAATATTCATACATTTGTTGTGGTCTCAGATTGTTAGCAGCTTGTCAGATCAAAAAAATAAGAGTGGATGATACCTTAATCTGGTGAATGGTTAAGCTTTCATTAAGAAGATGTGGCGGTACAGAAGAAACAGAAAGATCTTCTTCACTAGTCCCAAACCACTCTATAATGTCCACCTTGCTAAAGAATCTTGCAGGATTCAGAAGCTTGCCTACTCATGAGATTTTAATGATTTAAACAAAACCTTTTCTATACTTCATTTAATATTGTTTATAAGTGCCAGTCAGCTTTCTTCATTTTTGGTGGACTGAGTTTCAATGTGAACTTAACATGTAGACTCCAACATTACCTAAAAGCTTTAGAAAGAGTTAGTCATTAAACCAATAAGGTAACTTTGTTGGCACTTAGGAGACAGATACCTAGTGGTCTCATGGGCTCCCAGAGATCTGGTGGGGCCATTGAGATACAGGAAGCTGGACTAGATGGGCCCTTGGCCTGATCCAGCAAGGCTCTTCTTATGTTCCTATGTTCTTACATGTGAGATGAAACTTTTCTGTGCTTTCATAATAGAAGATGACTTTTCCCAGTACTGTATTACTGCATTACTTGAAATTTGATCCCAACACAAGTGTACATCTGGGTATACCAGTAAATACATTCACATTAGTGAATCTTACAGTGTTACTACGCAATGCAGCATTTTAGCTGATGTGTCCATGTGTGGGGTTTATCTTAAAATAATTTATTTATCCCTGTTCTGTTATTTTGCATAAACTTTTTGAAGAAAGTAAAACTGCCTTGCGGGAGGAGGAAAATCATTTCCCCAATACCAGTGACATTCATGAAATAATGGTAAGAATTGTAGAATTATAGAGATCACAAGAGTATTTTGATAGGTCAATAAACTATGGAGAGGTACATAGGGTGGTGATCACAAACTTAGTCATGTGATTCTGGTATTAAAGTAGGAAAAAAGCCAACTCAGGCTGCTATCTCACCTGGGGAAGATCCTGATCTTCGGAAGGTCTGGCATTTCCTCTTCCTCCCATCACATGACTGAAGATGTAGGATAGCAGTTCCCACATACAAAGGTTTTTAAAAAGCCATTCAGCCCCATGGCCAGCAGGTGGCAATAGGATAAAAAAAGGAACAGCTGGCTGGCTCTAGGGGTGGGGGGAAGTTAAAAGAAAAAAACCAGTGCCTGATCAGCCAGCTTGCTGGTGCTAGGAGGGTGGGGGGAATTAAAAAAATTAAAAAACAGTGCCAGACCAGCCAGAGCAGCTGACTGGTGCTAGGAGTGGGGAGAAGTTAAAAGAAAAAAAAAAACAGCGCCTGATCGGCCAGCTGGCTGGCGCTAGGAGGGTGGGGTTTTTTTAAAAAAAAGTAGCACCAGACCAACTAGAGGACCAGCTGACTGGTGCTAGGGGGGGGAACAGCTGGTTGGAGCTATGAGAAAGAAAAAAGAAAGAAAACTGGATAATCTATGCAGTCCCACAACATCAGCCTCTTTAAAAAGTGGATTTTTTAAGCGAGGCAAAGTGCGGTAGGACTTGGAAACCTCGCTTAAGGGGGCGTTACCAGGTTTTCTTTTCTTTTCTTTCAAAAAGCCCAGTGGCGCTGGGGACGACATTTTTGGACATGGTTTATCTACATATATTTAATCTGCATTTAAAGGGACGTGGGATAGAGTCCTGAGTTTTTGTTTCTACCAAGGGATGGCCCTATAATTAAGAAGAGTGTAGTAGCTTGCTAGGACCTGCTAAGTGGGCCTTGGAGGGCACTCATCCTGTTAATGAGTTGGTTGAAGGACAATATCCTCTCTCCCGTGGGTTGAAATATGTGTCATGTGCCGACCAGCCCAGTCTCTGTACCATAAGTAGGAAGAAGATTCACTTTGTATTTTGCTTCCAATCACAAATTGCCTTGAGACAGCCTTGGTTGTCAGAATATTTCGAGAGACAGTCAATTTTGAGCATATTCTGCATCAAATGTGGCAGATCCCATAACTTGAGCAGCAAACATACAAGCAAGAATTCCCATCCCCCTCTAAATGGAAGCTGTCTGAAAGCAAGTGAAGCCAAGAAAGTGACCTGTAGTCAGGATAAGACAGGAGAGTGTTCTCCATGGATGTGCCCTTTGGGTCCGTGGTGTATTTGCTTATGTATGTCTACCATGCAACATTTTTAAAATTGTTATTTTGTAGTGCGTTTATTTTATTAAAGGTGTACATCTCACTGGTTTTTCAGGAGGCAGTTTTGTTTAGTGCTGTTGGATGTATTTTTGTCTTTTCTAATTCTCTGTTGCCTTGCCTCTGCCTTTCGGGGGAATTTTTTATGAGGTCATTGGGATTTTTAAACTAGTGCCAAAAACACAAATAGGAAAAACTAAAGTGAAATAATCTGAAAGAAGCTATCCCCCTTTGTGTTAAATGAAAGGGATGGTACCTGAAAAACAGAACAATGAAAGAACCAAAAAGAATCAAAATGAAATGAAAGCAATACTTTTTTGCTTAACACATTCCTAGTCATATAATTGTTCCATTATTGTATGGCTGCGTTACATGGGTTTCTCTGATCAGCTAAACATAGAAACAGCCCTCTCGTGCCTCCCTCTCTTTCATGCTTAGGAAAAGATGAAAGAAATTTCTGGCTTTGCATAATAACCACAACCTCAGACAGTCACAAAGTTGCTAGCTAATTGTACAAACAGTAATTCCTATAAAATAAAATTATGGCTTTTATTTTGATTACATAGCCAAAAATGAGCAGCTAGATGTAATTGGATGAATCAGATAATATTTTCCAGATGGAATCATAACACAATCTTCTTTGGGCCAGTCTAGGTTGGTAAGAAATGAAGAAACCTCCTTTTACTGGACTATAAAAAAGGATGCAGTCGATTACTACAATCTCCACATTGATCAGATGTTGAATCATTATGCAAGAACAAGTGCCTTTACAACCAAAGTAAGTGCTGTAAATAGTCGGCAGCATAACATCAACACAGCAGTGGCTAATTTTTTTCAGGCCAGTCCAAAACGAAACTGCCCGCGGACCCTCCTTCCCGTCCTTCATCAAAATATCCGTGCCAGCAGGCACGGAGAGAGTGCATTTTAGCCTCAGGTTCAAAATGTGAGGTAAAGGTAACCCCCTGCTTGGACCATGAGCCATCCTTAGCTGCCATTCCAGTGAAAGGAGCTGCTGTAGATGGTGTCACATCCTCCCTCACTGCAGATGGCCAGGGGCTAGTATTACATTTACACATTGACAAAGATCATGTACAACAGAAGGAGCTAACAGGGATCCATCTAGTCCTGTTAATCTGCACTCTGACCTGCCCACTCAGTTTGAAACACTGTGAGTCGGGCATACATTTGAGGTGCTCTTTAGCTGTCTTTCTACTCACCTGCAGGGTTGTTGATGATTCAGGCGGAAATGACTTGACTCCCATTACATGCTTGTTTATTTTAGAAAGAGTCTCAGAACAGTTGGTGTCAAATGGTGCCTTTAGAACTACTTCCTAGAATTCTGGAGTAAAACTGGGATTAATTTTGAGTAAGAGTTGGTAGCAGCATTTATTTATTTATCATATTATTTTTATACCACCCATCTGGCAGCAATATATATCATAGGACAGTGTACAATATATATTAACCAACAAACATTTCCATTTACTGTGAACTAGAGACGGGCACGAATTTAAAAAAATGGTGTTTCGGTTTTTCGTTTGTCGTTGAGAGCTCTGTTTCGATTCGTTTCCATTTGTCACAAATTTTTGGAAAAATTTCGTTTTCGTGTTTCATTTTTTTCGTTTGTCGTTTCTACGTGCGCAATTTTTAAAGCATTTCCGTGCGCGGGCATCTCCCAACGCCCCAGATCAGAGGGAAAACACTAAAAAAATGGATGCTGGTAGAGACACAGTATAGACTAGGTACGCAGGGAGGCTGCAAAGGCAGCGGCGGGCATTGCCCAGGGTGCAAGGCAGCCACAGAGTGACTGCACTGCGGGGCAAGGAAGGGTACTCACTGAGAGGTACGCACACACGCACACAGGGAGGCTGCAGGACTGAAGCTATAGTCGCAGAGACAGCAATCCCACCCTAACTCCCACCAGAGACTGCAAGAAGGACGGGGGCTGCCAGAGCTTTTTATGCCCTCTGTGGCTGCCAGACCTGCCCGCCCAGTCTGCAACCTGGGCATGCTATTGGTTGAACATGATCCCATCACATGGCTTGCCTCCATTTTGTGGCTGGTGGCGACATCCATTTTAAAGGGAAAAGAAAAATACATCACGATGGGAGAAGACAAAAACAAACATTTTAAGGACCCCAACCCCCTGGTAGGTATTCTCAGACAATATAAATAATTATCGCTGCATTTTTACAGATGTCCAGGGCGTTTTTTTAACATTTAAAACAGCTCATTTCATTGCGCGTCGCCATTAACGGAAATGTAACGACCACAATTTTCGTGGTTCTGTTCGTTTCGTTGCCTTTTCATCACAATTTTTGTTTGTTGTTTCGTTATGTAACGGAACGACAAACGAATAACGGAAGTGAAAAAATGTTTGTTCCGTGCCCATCTCTTCTGTGAACTGAAGGCAGTCTTCATCTATACTCAAAGTTGAAAGCAGATCTTGGTAGTAACTGACTACAGGTAATGTAGTCATTCATGGCTGAAAAGCTGTTTTTCTTTGTGTCATGTAAAGTTTTGCCTTTGCAAGTCTGTGTGGTGCTCAGGCAGCAGTCAACTTCATGACTTTCTTTTAGCCTGTCAAGTGGCATACATTTGCAAATGCTTTGTTAATAACACTTGTTCCCTGCAGCAATTTTCAGTACTGTTGCCAATGGCTTCACATAGTATGTGCAAAATTGCTCAACAGGACTTCAGCCTAATAACTACTTCATGTGTCAGTACTGAGTAATGAAACGAATAGTTCCAAAGCTGTTTTTTTAGGTTTAACAAGAAACATGAAAGCTTCTTTTATGATCATTTCAGGGGCATTTTGATAGTCATAGTTGTGGTTTTATGGCATTTCTTTATCAGTTCTGAGTGGCAAAAGAACCATTCCTTGGTTTTGTATTTTTCTTTTTGTAAAGATTTTTGTAAAGAGTTCCAAGGTTCAGCATCCTCAAAATCGAGCCACAATGATTTCTGAACTTTTCCATTTCTTTCCGTACCCAAAGCTCTGCAGCATCCAGCATCATGAAGAGTTCAGCAGGACTTTGGTGATGTTTTAGTGTTCTAATAAAAGTGTTGTCCAGCCCAACTTAGGAATGTACATGATGCTTTTGTTATTATCCTTATTTTTACCAAAATCCTTTATGCTCCATTCTGGGGCAAATTTTAGTTTGGGAAACATTTCATTAGCCCCCAAAAGCAATCCTGATCCCAAAGTTCTAGAGGGCTTTGTTATTATGGAAATTAATAATTTTGAGCATTTCAGAGATGTGCTTTTCCAAAGCTCCAAATGTGAATAAATGATAGTATTTTAAAATAATTCTGGTACAAAATAATAATAATTTTAAAACCACTGAGGTACAAACAGTATGCCTGAGCCCAGGGTTCCAGACCAATGTTTATAAATATATAAGGGTAAGATACCTTTCAGGTACCATCACCTGTAAAATTGGACTCTAACAAGACAAGCATTTAATTAGACTTAATATACCTGGTGCTTGCTGCTTATTGATTTGTTAATTGGAATTATTGATAAAATAAACTGAACTGAGACCCTCTGATTGAATTGTCCATGAGGCATTAAAAACAGTTAGAAGGCCAATGGCCCTTTTGGGGACCAGATAGACTTCCTTGGGCATAAAAGGAAAACATGAAGGAATTATGAGGTTCTGTGCAATTGCTGATTGTGTTCCCTTCACAATGGGATGCCTGATCAGCCAAGCATTCTTTGTTATGTGGAGGAGCTCTACCTACATGGCTTAGAACATGGGCCCTTCCCCGTTGTCTTCAGTTTGAAGGTACAGTCCATGGCATGGGGGACCCAGGCGCAGAAGAAAACTCCAGCTGCTCTTTTAATATTCTACCATTACACTCCTGAAACAAAGTAGATCTGTCCCTCAAAGCTGTGCTATCTTCCAGTCTCGTGAGGAAGGAAGGAAGGGATAAATAAGCAAACAGATAAATGTTACTATCACAGCAATATGTGTTACTCTTAGGAAAATCAAAGACGTACAAGTATAATAGATAAAATAGTGTGTCCTATTTGGCTGAATAGCTTTTGAGAACAAGGAATCTTTTATACACAAATTATATAGTTTTATCTTCTTATTGGTGCCTGTGTATATCAAAATACCAAGTGCAGTATGTTTGTTTGTTTAGAATATTTTTAACCTTCATTTCTCCTTGGAAAAGGACCCAAGGCAGCTAATTTTATTTAATTTTATTTAAAGATTGGACTTTGTCTGAATATGAGGAATTTGCCATGGTATGTATCAGCAGACCCAAATGCTTTCTTCCCTCGATGTTATGGCATTTGTATGGATGATGAGAAATATGATTTTATCGGTGAGTTGTTTTCCATGTTAGTCCTTGAAAGTTCATCAATGGGGCCTTTTTTGTTCAATGTGTACAAACTGGGAGAAGGAGTGGGCCAACAATGATTTCTGTCAGGTTCATGACAGAGGACAAAGGCTCTTTCTCTTTAAGCCTCTCCTTATTGTTCATGTATCACTCTCATACAATGCTGGCAATTAAATACACACAAACACAGAGACACAAACACACACACATACACGCAGAGAGAGGGGGGGAGGGAGAGGGAGAGGGAGGGAGAGGGAGAGAGAGAGAGAGAGAGAACACTGAGGTAACATGTTTATCACCATACTTCCTTGGTACTTGGCTATACTAAATGAGGTAGACGTATATTTATAAATTCATTTTACACATATCAAGGAGTTAATGAACTGCTCCTACCTGGCAGATGTCACATATTGACTGTAATCCAGTTGTAAGCCACAGCTAGAGTAGTCCCACTGAATCAGTAAGTCAACTCCTCTGTAAATTCCATTAATTTAACGAACTTGCTCGAGTTGCTACATCACTGAATTTCAGCCATTGTTTCATTACAATGTTTATATTTCATGGTACAAAAGCCAAACTGTTGGAAAGGTGTGGATTCTAGTCAGAATAATGCCTATTTTAATTCCATGGCCAACATATACCAACATAAAGTGAAGCAAGGAATGGAAAAATTATCAGTTTTTCTATGGTGCGTTGCACTTTTCACAGCAAATTGCAGTTCTCAGGGAAGGATTTGAATTAGTACTGGGTGCATGGGGGAGGGACAGGGTCAACCCATTAAGCTTTGGCCTTAATTCTAAAAGGTCTGCCTCAAGCTCTAGATGTTTTTAGCACACATATACAGAGATTTTGCATGCAATCACACATCTCCCTCATCATTTTGGCTTGCTCTACACCTTGAAGCACTGGTCGATGTCCCATCTAGTGAGGTAGTGAAGCCCTCAAATGATAATGGCCTAGATACTAAAATGTATTTTGATATCCTGTTTTGGTGGATGATCAACCATTCCTCCTCTTCCTATAACCCTGTATGGTGCCAACAAACTGCTTCCAATGAAATGTCAACCCCCTCTAAGGAAATGGTCATCGTGTATAAGGGCTCAAGAGGGGGAAGGGGTTATTGATCTAGCATCCTCAACATCTAGCCACAAGGTACATCTATCAGTTGGCTCTAATAGATGTATACCCCACTGGGTTCTGGCCTATTATGTTTAATGGACTCCTGTGGGTGTTAAATTCCTTCAAAACTCCTCTGTGCTTTTCCGTTTAATAGATGTGTTGTTTAATTTGTCATTATTCCAAAATTATGTCTCATTTATTTCAGATGACTTCAGAAAAACAGCAGCAGCCTGCATTGTCAAATGGGTTGTGAATTTACATATTTTGGGTGATAAATATAAATGGCCGTGTAGAGAAAACACCGGTAAAGAAGATTCAGCTGGGAGTAAAGGTATATTGCGAAGATTCAATAAAATGACAAGTTTTAAAATGGTCCATCTGACAGTGTGGGTGAATGGCAGAAAAGCAGGGGCTTTTTGAGGCACTGGCTTGTGGTACTGTTTGACATGGGGGGGGGAGGAATATCAGGGGAAGCACTTAACTGATAACTTCATTAGAGCCTCATAGCGCAGTGGTTAAACTGCAGTACTGCGGCTAAAACTCTGTTCATAACCCAGATTCAATCCCAAGGAGCAAGCTCCTTATATACTGTATAAACTGTATGCTTTTAGCTAATTGGGCTACAAATGGCTGTTTGCTGTGGGGACAGAAGGGGTGTGCCAAACGGCTTATCTCTCTCCCCCTGCATCTCAACAGACTGTTTGTAGCCCAACCCAAACTATACCCCAAATGGCCGGTATGGACAGGCTCTTAGAGAGAAAGGCACACAATTGATTGATCGGCTTCACTTCTGCAGCTCAACCCTTCTCCAACGGGAAATAGCAAGCAAATATTGGTGTTGTATATTGCTGTTTTATTTCATCTTCTAAACTGAGATGCCTGGGAGTGTAGTTGGGATGTCTGAACCCTCATGTAGGACAGGTACCCCTGCTGGTGGTCTCTATTAGAGATGGGCACGACTTAGCGGTATTCCCGTTTCCGTTTCTGTTACTCGGTTCCGTTACTCTACGGAAACGGTAACGGGAATTACTCCGCCAGACTTCGACCTCGAACCGACGAACGAACAATTTTGGTCTAATTTGTCGTGCTCGTTCCTTGCATCGCGCGATCGCGCGATGCCACGCGGCACAGAAAAAAAGTTTTTAAAAGTTAAAAAACCCGGTTCCCGGCCAAAAAGCAGGCGGAAAAATGCCTGCCGTGCCTCAGGGCACCTACCAGAGGGGTTGTTTCTGGAGGTCCCCGGCCTCCCCCCCCCATCCCCCGTCCTGGGCTGCTCTGGTGGGACTCGCCGCAGGCTCGCAGCCAGCAAAAAGCCCAGTCTCGCCGCCGGCTGCCGCAATTAAAGCGCAAGCAAGCGGCACGGACGGCACAGGAAAAAACTTTTAAACTCTTCCCCCACCCATTCCTGGGCCAAAAAAGCAGGCGGAAAATGCCTGCTTGACTAAGGGCGCAGGGCACCTACCGGAGGGGTGGTTTCTGGAGGGGGGGTCCCGCCTCCCCCCCGTCCTGGGCAGCCGGACTCGAGTTGCCATTTCGCCATGCCATGCGGTGTGGGCGGGGGATCCAAAATGGGGCGGCGAACGCAATATTGTTTTTGAAATCGTGGTCCAAAAACACACAAGCACAACAGAAACACGCGAAAATTTATAAACTGCCAGATTTTTCACAGTAGCAGTGGGTTTTTTCTTGCAACAAAATGTCTCTCCTCTCCTCCTCTGTCCTCCATTGATTTTATTTATTTATTTTTACACCTGCGCAATGATGGGCTGGCCGAGTGGCCAGCCATGTGGGAGTGGACAACCATGCACATTTTTGGAGCCATCCCACCAATCGCATGGCCACTTGGCCATGGAGACTTCTGGGATGTGCCAAAAAGCCCCCTAAAACCTGCCCTAGCCCCCTAACCCTAACCCTAATCCTTGACTCCTTACCCATACGTCACAGACTGTCTTCTTAGTGGGTCAGAGAGGCACCCAGAGGTGCAACCCACTAGCCCACCGTAACCTTACCCGTCACTAGCCTAACCCTAGCCCTTGCACTAACCCACCTTAACCCTAAGCCAGATCTACTTGCATTGCACTACACGCAAGTACGATTCCCTTCTTTGTGAGACATGGCGGTGCGAGAGCCTTAGGCATCACCCTATGGCTCTGGGTTCACTCACTGGTCTCACTGTCTGCAACTGGGATGCATATCCATATGGCTATGCATGCCATTTTGCAGCAGCAGGTGAGGAGGGGAGACCCCCATGTTGAGGGGTCTCTTGGAGCCTGCTTCCCCTTCCTAGTGGGTGAGGATAGGAGGCACCCACGGGTGCCTCCAGGAGCCCGCTTTCCCTTTATAGCGGGCCAGAGGAGGCACCCATCCCACAGAGGTGCCTCCAGGAGCCCGCTACCCCCCCAAAACCAGTACTAACGAAAATGAAAAAATGAAAAAACAAACCGACTAATTTTTGCAAATTTTCGCGAAAAACGGAAACGACCCAAAACGGAACCAGCCCGACTAACGAGAACTCGAAAAATTTTTTTTTCAAGTCGTGCCCATCTCTAGTCTCTATAGATCATGCTTCTTGATTCTAAGTGGATGCTGAGGCAAAGGATGCCGGTAGCTGGCAGTGCAGAAAAATGTTCCCCATATGCCCAGAGGCCCTCAACATGTTTTCTCATTCAGGATTCTCTTTCTTTGATTTACTGACTGATCCTTGTAGCCACTTATTGTTGCTCTTCAGTATGCCACTGGCCCAGTGCCTGCTAGCTGGAATAAAGACAGCATTCTTCATTGACCTTTTCAGCCCAGACAAACAATCTATGGTGTTCTAAAGGCTGAGCAAACAGTGCCAGTGTTTGCTGGAGATGGAGTGGAAAGAAGGGAGGAGAGATGCTGGTCCATGATAAGCCAAAGGGAACAGATTCTGGTTTCAATACTTTAGGGCAGCCCTGAAGTATTGCTTAGCTCCTGCCTAGGCTCACATTGCTCTAGAAATCCCCAGCATCCTGCGACAGCTCTTGAATTGTGGGATTTGTGGTTCAAGGTAAATAGAGAGCCAACTTAAATTTGAACGAGAGCTAACATGAAGGCGTAAACACAAAGTACTGGTAGGGGGAATGTGCCAAGCAGGATGGCTTATGCCATTTTCTCCTAGGTGCTCCTTTTGAACAAATATTTATTTATTTAATTACTTATATAGCTTGTATGCTGCTCACTACCCAAAGGTCTCTTGGCAGCTCACAATCAAAATAAACAATTCAGACAATTAAAGCATCAAAATTAAATCAGACAATTAAAACATTTAAATACAATAAATACAATATATTAAAATACTACACTAAAATCGCCATCAGGACCCACAATAATCAGTTAAAAGACTTCTGGAACAGGAATGTTTTTATCTGGTGCCGGAATGTCATCAACGTTGGCGCCAGGCGGGTCTCACTTGGGAGGGCATTCCATAATCTGGGGGCAGCTGCTGAAAAGGCCCTGTTCCTACAAGCCATCCCTTTCACCTTCTTGAGGGGTTCCTCTTTCAGGAGGGCCCCCTGGCTATATCTTAATTGCTGGGTAGGTTCATATGGAAGCATAACATTTAGTCTTTTACTTAAATTTAAAATCTATATACTGAACTAAATTAGATTTCTGTGTCCTTGAACTAAATCGTAACCAAGGAGTCCTTTTGTACGAATTCCCTAAGCTCCATTCAATGGAAGGCTGTACAAAAAGGATGGTGGCTGTGTAATATGCAGTACACCACCTGATTGCCAAACCAAAAAGACTAAATTTCCCATTGTCTTGTAGTGTCAGATAACCTCTCTAGCCTTTTTTCTTCCGAGATCACCCCTCCAATGCCATTTCAGCCTGTGTAAACTTTACAGCTCACCACAGAGGCTGCCCTTCCTGCTTCCTGTTCTGTCCTCCCTCATAGTTGCACCTTTCTAACAAGGTTCCCCAAAATACTAATGGGCTGTCCTGCATGTGGTGCTGTTTCAGCTGCTGCTGAGTCCTTACAACAATAACAACAACAACAACAACAACAACAGCAGCAGCAGCAGCAGCAGCAGCAACAGCAGCAGCAACAACAGCAACAACAGCAACAACTGCTGCCATAGCTACTTCTGTGAGATAATGTCATTAAGAAAACCACACAAAAAACAGCAAAACTCAACCAACATTTTCAAAAATGGGCATCCAAAAGATCAAAAAGGCGAGGGCTATTTTAGAGGGGGGAAAGCTTAAGGGATCCCAAATGGTAAGAGCAGTCTAGAGGCAGACTTGGTTCCATGAACATAAGGCCTGTCTCTGTTCAAAACGATGGGGCATATATGTATGATATACTGTATGCTACTATTTGTTAATCTGTGAACGGGGCATGCTTTTGACCCCTCCCGCCATACTTCCTTTGTTGGCAGCCTGTGTATTGTATTGCCTGTCCCTTCTGAGTAGAAGACAGGTTCCCCCAACAGAAGCCTTGCAAAGGGATCTTTGAATATTCAGTGTTTTCTGCATGGGAAGAGCCCACCTCCCTAATAAGTGCTTTGCACTGGTTTTCACAGAATGCAACGTGAAAACAGCGAAGGAGCTTCCTGGAGGCCTAGTAGAAATGGCCTGCAAGGTGTGCGAAGGTTACCTCCATCAAATTGAGCATGATGACATTGACACGGACGTGGCCAGTGCTCCGGTGCTTTCAGAAAAAGAATGGAACCAACTGCTTGAACAGTACTATGCTCTTGTTCAGTAAGTATTCACTTCCAAGGCAGGCCGAGGGGTGTCAGTGTCAAGGATTACTCTCCTCAAGAGGAAGAGAACACACGGATTTCCAGTTGGGCTCGAAAGTTCACGATCCCTTGGGATTGACTGTGCGGGGTTCACTCAACAATAATGGTAGCCTGTGCATGCAACTTCCCGAATGTGTGACTAGTTATATTTGTATTTTTAAATTTTATTTTTACACACACGAAAGAAGGCATCCAACGCCTCAACCGTGCATGATGTTCTCACTTATACGGTTGCTGCTTACATTATACACTGTGTGAGATCCACTTTGCTCAAGCCGGAACCAGCCATGAAGTGGCCCAAAGAGCATCAGATGCTCCGAGCAAATTGCACACTCATTTCATGCATTGCATTCCTTGTTTATATACTGAATAAAATTCCAAATTAATTGCACCTGAGAACCTGCCACATATCTTCTCTAATCACACACATTTGTCCACTGCAGCGAAAACAGAATATTATTGTTGCAGCTCCTACTGTCCTCTTCAGCTTTAGAACCTGTGGAAGTACCAGAGGAAGCAGTTCACTTGAAACTGATAGGGGGCTTTGTTTTTAAAATTTGCACTAGAGTTAATTGGGGCAACTTTGTAATTGACAAAAATGTCTTTTTTTAACCAATTAGTTGAGCTGAGTGACCATTGCAGCATTAACAAGCAGTAGTTAGGTAGAGAACTGTGGAAAGATTACCTATACATACTAATGGTGAAAATTAAAAGTGATTAATTTAGAAATGCCATTTAAAACACAGGGAGTCACATGATGCAGAAAATGTGCGTGCAGGCTAAATAATAGTTGACCTGAGTTGTAAACTACATGCAGTCCATGCTGGCTTCTTCCTTTCAGAATATTTTCTAGCTGAAAAGAGAATTTCAATCAAAAATAAAGATTAGAAATATACAGTATATTCCAAACATCAAAAACCTCCAAGGTGACTTTTAATAGCTGAAGGGTTGGAGCAGTATTCATCAGAGCCTATCTGTATGCCTTTTGAGAAAGGTCATGGAAAATGTAGCATCTCTGGTCAAGATATCTAAGATTAACCCAATATAATACCAATGGCCTCATTCGTTCCAACTTATATTCTATCTATTCCCCAATAAAGAGATTTAAAGGGCTCACAAAATGATTTAAAACCAGATCCAAATGATTTAAAATTCAGATGGGCATTTAAGCCTGCTCTTTGGGCTGCTGTGGGGACAGGTTGGTTTGTTACTTTTGACCAGGGGTCCTCAACCTAAGGCCCCGGGGCCGGATGTGGCCCCCCAAGGTCCTGAATCCGCCCCCTGGGACCAATTGCACCCCCCACCTACCCCCTGTTTTGTGAGCAAGCAAGCCTCCGCAGCTGCTTTTGGACTGTGATCCGCCCCCCAGTGGTGTCTGGGTGGTGGTGGACCGGCCCGTTGTTTGAAAACTTTGAGGACCCCTGCTTTTGACAGTGATCACATGTTGCAGTTGCAGACATGAACCAAATTATCCTTGGACATCTGGCATCCCTATCCTACCGGCATCTTTGTGGGTCCCTACCAGGGACCTCTCCTTTTTGGTTGTGTATGGGATCAATTTGGTTTGATCTGTTTCCAGGTGTGTAATTGCTGGAAACCATTCCATCTGATTTCACTGCTGAAGTGTGAAGTCCTCTTACAGGACAGCCTGCAGCAAACCTACCACATCCTCAAAAGGGATCTTGAATCCTCTTCACTGTAACTGCAAGGCACATTTATAAAAATATTTTCTCTACATCTTAAAAACTATTTTTCTTTTTTGCAGTGAAGGTGCTGTGATTTGTAATGCTGACCATTATTTTGCTCAGTGTCAAAACATTTTGCACAAAATTATGCTGGCAGACCCACAGCAAGAGATTGACGGTCTCCATAACATCTGGATTATTAAACCTGGAGCAAAATCCCGTGGCAGAGGTAGGATTACTCCTCAAACAGGTGTATCATGTGGTAAATGTGGGGAAGGGTATCCATTTCTGAAATATGCAATGAAGACAAACAGAAGACAGTGATTGGTTTGGTAGTATTTTGCTATTGATCTCCTATCTCCTAGATATTGGATGTATCCATAGCTCTGATACAAGTAGAGAAAAGGCATAATTTCAGGTTTGCTTCTACAAGTGCCAATAAGGGAAATTTTCAAGGGAAGCTGGGCCTTAGATCTCTTTTTCCTTTCTTACTTCCAAGTTAGTTTAGCTTGTGGGAACTGTTAGATAATGCAACGGGACAGTAAGCATTATAATATTGCTTGTGAGTAATTGTTTTTATGGTATTGTGAAACTATCATTTTTTAAAATAATCAACATGTCATTTTTCTAACTTTGGAGCATTTCCAAACATACCAGTCATAGGCAATCTTTTATAATTGTGCCGTTTTCTCTTCCAGAAATAGTATGCAAGAACCGACTTGATGAGATATTGAAGTTTGTTGAACCCACAGATCATTTTCCTATAAAGGACCATAAATGGGTTGTCCAAAAGTATATTGAGGTCCCTCTACTGATTTATGATACCAAGTTTGATATCAGGCAGTGGTTTCTTGTGACAGACTGGAACCCACTAACATTATGGTTCTACAAGGAAAGCTATCTAAGATTTTCCACTCAGCGTTTCTCCTTAGACAACCTACACAGGTAACCTCACAATACAGTAGTATCATTTTCATTGAGGGACTATAGCTCAGGTAACCAAGAAAAACAGAAAGGTATATGGATAATATTTTCTGTGGGAATCAGTTTTGTTTCTTATGATACTGGCACTACTGAACTATTACAGCACTACAATGCCAGTACATAAAAATGCTCTCACTTTAGAATGTGGTGTCAAGGTACGCTTTGTAGTAATTTAGTTAAGAAGATAGAATTGTTTGTGATTGAATAAGAAATAAAATTTGACCAAGACTTCAAAAGAACATAACATTATTGTAAACAATTGGTTGTGAACCCACATAAGACTAGTCCAAACACAGATGCCTATGTTTGACCTCATTTAGTACAACCTCAGCCGAGAACGAGTCAAGAATTTGATCAATAAACATATATTCAAATAGCTGTTCTGAGTTTTTCGGGCAATTTGGCCCTGTCCTTGAAGTTTTCTTTCCTGACGTTTTGCCAGACTCTGTAGCCGGCATCTTCAGAGGGCAAGGAGATCAGGCAACTGGGAGCACTGAGGGAACTCCTTGTTCCCTGAGCTCCTTGCCCTCTGAAGATGGCAGCCACAGTGTCTGGTGAAACGTCAGGAAGAAAAACTTCCACAATATGGCAAAACTGCCTGAAAAACTCACAACAGCTATCAGATCCCGCCTGCTATGCCTGGTTCTGGGCTCCCCCATTTAAAGAGGATAGCAAGAAGCTGGGACATGTCCAGCTGAGGGCACCCAAGATAACACTGAAAAATCATTGAGGAATCTGGGCATGCATAGTCTTTAGAAGGGAAGAGCGAGTGGTGATATAAATGCTGTCTTTTAATAGCTGAGGAGCTGGAGCAAAATTGCTTTCTGCTGCTTCAGAGCATGGTACCAAAGTCGGTGGATTTAAATGACAAGAAAGGAGATTTTGACTAAATGTTAGGAAGAACTAGCCATTGGTAAGAATTGTCCAACAAAGAATGGGCCATGGTAGACTGTACTTTGTTAGTAGCTTTCAAAAAGAAGGTGCTTGTTGAATTTTAGTTTAGCTGTGGACTAGAGATGGGCACGAATCAAAAAAACGGTGTTTCGTTTGTCGTTTGTCGTTCAGGGGGTCCGTTTCGGTTCATTTCCGTTTTTCGTCAATTTTTTGCAAAAAATTCGTTTTCGATTTCGTTCGTTTTGTTACCGTTTTGTTACCATTTATTTCAATTTTTGTGATTTTTTTAAGCATTTAAAGCAGTTCAATGTATTGCCGTAACGAAAATGAAACAGACGACAAAATTTCTGGTGTTTCTGTTCATTTTGTTTCATTTTAGAGATAAAATTCGTTTGTCGTTTCGTTGCATAACGAAACGAAATGAAAAAATGAAAACGGAAACAAAAAAATTGTTCGTTTCGTGCCCATCTCTACTGTGGACTGCTGCAGGGGCAGGACTTAGGCTACATAAGGAAGAAAGTTGAGTTGGAAATGAACCCAACCCTTGTTCAATCCCAGGTAGCAGGCTCATTGTTGACTCAGCCTTCCATCCTTCTGAGGTCGGTAAAATGAGTACCCAGCTTGCTGGGTGTGTGTGTGCAATGTGTAGCCTGCATACTGTTATTAAAAAACTGTAAATCGCCCAGAGACTACTTGAAGTGGTATGGGATGATATATAAGCAAAACACTTTGCTTTTTGCTTTCCTTTTCGTTGATATCACTTCAAAAATGATTAGCGTTGCTCTTTTCTGGGCCGTCTTTCACAGTAATAATTCTTGTCTGTCATGTTCACAGTTCCATTCACCTTTGCAATAATTCCATCCAGAAAAATTACAAGAATGCACCGGACCGCAATTCTCAGTTGCCACACCACAATATGTGGACCAGCACCAAATTCCAAGACTATTTGCAAAAGAGAGGTCTTGGTCACATTTGGCACAATGTGATCTACCCATCCATGAAAAAAATCTTAATTTACACCATGAAGATGGCCCAGGACCAGGTTGAGCCACGGAAGAGCAGCTTTGAACTCTATGGAGCAGATTTTATTCTTGGAAATGACTTTAAGCCTTGGCTGATTGAGATCAACAGCAGTCCCACCATGTATCCTTCCACAGTGGTTACATCAGACTTGTGTGCTCGGGTTCAGGAAGACACAATCAAAGTTGTCATTGATCGGAAGCTTGATAGAAACTGTGACACTGGAACTTTTGAACTTCTCTGGAGGCAGGTAAGAGTTATTTAATTTCTTTTATTACGTGGCAGTTCTCCTCCCATCTTAGACATCTCCACTACTGCATTGCCAGTCACCACATGTCAGCACACTAGGCCCAACCCTTTAAAGCATTCTAAGATAAGATGGAACTGGATGAGACGCATCTCACATTTTTAGAAGTTTCAGAGAGGGTACCTGTGTCCTTTCAAGAATTGCAGGCAAAAATAAAAGAAAAACAAAACAAAACAAAAGACACAAAACATGTGGCACCTTAAAGACTAACTTTCGTATTATAACGTTTCGTGGATATGTCCACTTCTTCAGACATATAGCAGCAGAATGAGGTGTGTAATATAATATGTGATGCAGATATACATTTCATACCAGAAAAATGAAATGCAGAACTTCATGAAAGATCTTCCTGGAAACGTACGTGAACAAATCCTGCAGAATACACCACAGGAACCTCAACCAGCAACGCAAACACAGGACTTAACAATGGGCCTTTTCACACGACCCCTAAGATCCGCTGGCCACTTGAATTCGGACCACAGATCTTAGGGGTTTGTCGCCGTTCCTGCGTTCCTACCCCCTCCACACTCCTGGCTGCTGGCTGCGTGAGGGGAGGGAGAAAAAAAGGAAGAAAAGAATGCCGCTCACCTCCATTCTGCCATCTCGCTTTGCTCCCGGCACTGCATTCAGATCTCTTAAAGGGGCGGGGGGGCACAAAAAGAACAAACAGAAGCAAGGAGAGCCCGGCAGTCACTACTGTTATATCCGCATCAGGAATTTTCACCCTCCGAGAGCAGGTACGTGAAAAGTGCACTGGGATGCGCTTAGGTGGGCGTGGTCGCACTTAATTATCTGTAAACTCCGGAGCTGGTGGGGAAATAATTTTAAGCTCCGGAGCTGGGAGCCATTTGCCGCGGAGTTTAGGGGTCGTGTGAAAAGGCCCAATGTTGCATACAATATCAAGGGCAGCTTCAACTGCTCTTCAACCAATGTGATCTACGCCATCTTTTGCCAACAATCTCTAAGAAAACGCATCAATGGACACAAGTTTGACATAAGAAACCATGATACACAGAAACCTGTCTCAAACTACTTCAGTCTACCAGGACACTCCTTGAAGGATTTGAAGGTCACCGTTTTGGAACAGTATCATGACAAATCTAGAATACAAAGAGAAACAGCTGAGATAAAATTCATATACATGATGGACACACACAAGAATGGATTAAACATAAGTCTGGGGTTCTTAGTCATTATCAAATTTAATATTCCTGTATTGCCACTTTTTCATGGAACTTTATCTTTCACCTGGACCCTAAGGTAAAAACTTCCATTCTCTTCCACCCCCACCTCACACCACTCTATCTGGATCTTGTTTCTGACTCTTGAAGAATTTACCTTAAAACCACACTTAACATTTCTACAGACCCTGGCCACAGATCCATTAGCAATACTTAACATATCTATGATACCTAGTAAAATCTTCCTTCCCACCATTTGTACAACTAATCATCTCTCCCTCCTCCACAGACCCATTAACAATGCTTAATATCAACGACCGCCAAATCCTCCTTCACACCATTTCTACAACTAATAATATCTCCCTCCTTTCCCCCCTCCCCTATCCACCAATGAACGTCTGGTATGAAATGTATATCTCATCATAAATTATATTACACACCTCATTCTGCTGCTATATGTCAGAAGAAGTGGACATGTCTACAAAATGTTACATTTAGATATTAAAGTTAGTCTTTAAGGTGCCACATGTTTTGTGTCTTTTGCTTTTCTTTGAATGTTGCCTACATTTTTAGAAGTACAGTAGTGTTTCTACAAGTAGTAAAAGACATCTGTTTGTCTGCACTTTGCTTTGTGATTGGTGATTGGAAAGTAAACACGTATTTAATATTCATATCTGAGGAAAGTCCATATTTGGAAGGAAAAAGGAATTCATCCAAGAGAGCACATGTTCCCATTAACACACAGTTTGACGAACAACATTATATCCTTTTACTAACACATCAGTCCTTGGTGTAAACCTCATGAAGTCTAGCACCAGGAAAAGACCTTCTAAAGCTATTCTGGAACAATTTTAAGAAGACAAGATGTCTAGAAAAGAGTCCAGGTGGTCACTAGTCAGGAACTTCTATTACTACTTAATTATGGGAACAAGCCTAACCCTTTATCTGTTCTCTATTCTGATAAAAGAAAGGGCTAAAAAGAACCCTTCTTTTCCCTCTTCCACCCCTCTGTAGCCCATGTTGGATCTGCCGCCATTTAATCCAGCAGACCTTTTTGTGGAGGGCATCAATGTGATGAGACTGAAAAAGCAACTGGTTCCCTTGAGTAATTTTAACTTCCTAGAACCACTGGGGAATGTAGTGCAACCGGCAACCAGTGAAGAAAATAAAGGAGATGCACTGGCACCTGTCAATAACAAGCAAAGTCTTAAAGTAAGACATGGAAATAATCTACCTTGCACCTTGCCTAAGACCCTCAAGAAACTGCAAGAGAAAGGCCTTAAGCTAAAAAGTGCCCACAAAAAAACCATCAAATCCTTTGACTTTCCTCGCATCATTGATGGCCATGGAGCAACAGCCATAGCAGAGAGAAAAAAGATGAAGCCAGTTAAAGAGCCAAGCCATCACACTGGAGCTCCAGCAGGCGCCACCTTTCCAAAGTCTAATGGATTAGACTGGGCATTGCTTCAGCCCTCTAAAGAAACAGGTAAAAAGAATATCTAATTTCTTTCAGTACAGTACCTGGTGTGGTGTAGTAGAGAGAGAACAGGACTCGATTCCTTGCTTGGCAATGGAAACTTGCGGGGATGAAGGGAAGAGAGTAGCACTGGTAAAACCTCTTCTTAATCATTTCACAAACCCCATTAGGGTCCTTCAAAGTTGGATCCAACTTCACAACATGTAACACACAAATGTTTTATGTTTATATAATATAAAATTATCTTTACCCCAATATATAGGACAAAATACATAACACAATCATTAACAGCCACAGCTTAGAAAATTCACTTTGAGGGATGGTGAACTGTAGAACTGCCCGCTCCGTGGGGTCCGTGGCCATACTGGCTAAGGGACTGTGGAAATTCTCATCCTTCAAGGTATTTATGGTGCACACATGTGCAAAACTTAACTAGTTCTGTCATACTATCATGTTCACTTCAACTATCTGAGATGATATTAATTTTAAAAAGTTACTCTGCTGAGATTTTCTCTTTTGGCTGTTTTACGTCTCAAGAGAAAACCTGAGGACAAGTAAATGAGTGTGGTAGCTGAACTGTTCATGATACTTGGACACATGAGCTTTTAAAAAATGGTTAAAGGTTTCCACTCTTCCCAAAATCAAATGAGAGCAGTTGTGTTGGGATAACTCTTACTAATTAACTTCCCTAAATTTCTTCCCTGGATAACCTGCTAATTGCTCAGGGGTGTGTGACTGCGACATGCAGTACATGGAATATATCAATACCAATATGTTTTTTCTCTCTGGGGTCATGTGGAAATTCAAAACTAGCAACAGAAAGCAAGTCTGCTTCCTCTCCCCATCTTGTTCTGATCCAGTCCAGAATCTCTTGCGATTTGTAATCTTTTTAAACTGTCCAAATTCTCATCTCAGACTTCCTCATATGAGTCCTGCTCTGGCTAAACCTGACACCAATAAATACAATAGCTTCTTCGTTGACAATTCACTTATTATCTAGAAAGACTCCTGAAAGTACAAAAACTGTACTTGATTGAGGAAAGATTGGATGATGCTTATCCCGATTCTCTCCCAGTGCTTTGCTTCCCTCAGACCTCAAAGGGAAACTGATCCTTTGGGTGGTTTGGACTTCAACTCCCAGAAACTTTAACTAGCAAGACTAGTGAAAAGCGATATGGAAATTTCAGGGTAAACCACCTGGAGGGCCAGATACACCTCACCCCTCTCTCTGGTTTTCTGTACCAAACCATCCCTTGAATACAAGCTATGCAGGCCTCATCTTCAAGTGTAACACACAGTGAGGCAGAAGAAGATTGAGGTGAGGGTATCGCTGTGCAGCACAAAAAAGAAAAAAAGATAGCACTTCAAGGATGGGGGAAATACTCAGCCTTGATACATCCAAGCTGTAGTTCAGAATCGTACAACCTACCAATCCATTATTCTGTATTGGAGACGTCTGCTGTATATTGCCCTGTATCATTTGTCCTGCCAGGGCTGGTATCAAGGTATCAGAGGCTTTTCTCTCTTTCTAAAATGAATGAATATGCCTTTCACCTTGATCTTTATAGCTACCAGCTGGTTAGTTTCACTGCATTGACCTTCCCTCATTCCTTGGAAAACCCCACCGTAACAGAAACATCACAGTAGGTTCCAGACTGATCATACATAAGATGATCATCAATTGATTTTGACTCAAGTCCGTGCTGACTATTGCAACTGGTTTAAACATCACTAAGTTTGGATCCAATATATTTTAAAGCTTGTATATTTTTTATGCATTTTCTTGGCAGGCCGTCCAGTTGCTCCTCAAGAGTGGGACCACCTTCTGGGGAGACATGGATAACAATGAACTGTCATTATTTAACAGATTAATCAGATAGATTTTTTTTAATAATTAAAAATATATGGTTGATAAACCTACCCTGAGCAGTAGATTTTTTTGCTTAGGAAAAAATATTTAGAAAAACTGCAGCTAGTAGACATGCCCTGGCCCCCTGGTATACTTGAGCCAACAGGTATGTTTTAATTTAAAAGATGTGAGATTATTATCTTTACAAAGAAGACTTCATCCTCTGGGGGCTTTGCACCAGTGAAAGAACCCTTTTGCTTATATAAAGCAGGGCACTCAATGTTTGCTCCTCTTGCCTATCCCATGCAGCCATCTTGCCTCTCGAGAAGCTGCTTGTGAGGATTGGGAGACACTGGCATTGTATGGGATATCGCCCAGAGAGCTGCACTAGGTAAGGATGAGACTTAGGTGACCTGCATTATCCAAACGAACCTGCTTTAGCTGCTGCAAAGCCACCAGTGGATGCAACCAGTAAGCTTCCCCCCTCACAGCACTTGTATACCAGTGTCAACTTTCTCCTTATTTTTATTAAAAGCAAAAAAAGTGTTCTGCTTATATACCGCCCCATACCACTACAAGTAGTCTCTGGGCGGTTTACAATTTTAATTACAGTGTGCAGGCTACACATTGCCCCCCCAGCAAGCTGGGTACTCATTTTACCGACCTCGGAAGGATGGAAGGCTGAGTGAACCTTGAGCCTGCTACCGGGGATTGAACACAGGTCGTGAGCACAGTTTTACCTGCAGTACAGGCATTTAACCACTGCGCCACGAGGCTCATTAAATAATTAACTAAAACACATGCTTGTTAACTAATTAAGATTTCCTTAATATACGTTCCAATGTAAGCTCTTGCAATATGATCAAATGGAAGAAAAATAAGGGACAACTGATGCAATATTCAGCCCTGGTAGAATCACAGTCAAGAACGGTGGTTAAATTCTGCTCATGAAATCTGCCAAGGCTCATATAGTCAAGGTGTTGGGTGCATACCAGACACAGGCTGGGCCCGTGATCCAGCTGTCAACCAGCATGTGAGCTGGCTCTTACTATTTACCTGTAACTAGCTGCAGCAACATCTGAAGTGACTCGCCTTCTGCATGTGCAACTATCCAGTAAGATGACTGGTGTACAGTACCTTATTTCTAGGGGATTAGGCATGTTAGCCCGATGCAGCAAAAGCAACAAAGTGTTTGGCAGCACCCCTTGTGACATATGCTTTTGCCTTTGCCGTCATCCTTCCCCTTCTCCAAATGCGTTAAGAGTTACCTTAGGGAGCAGATTAGTAAACAAGTACTCGGTGGTTTAGTGGAAGGATAATTTCAGTCAAGGATTCGCAAGGAATTTGAAGTGCAAACACTAGGGAAGGTGATAATTATATTAACAGTGGCCATTAGTGCTGGGGTGTTGACCCAGGTGGGGTTGCACGGATGAGCCTTTAAGGCAAAGGAGATAATGTTGAACAACTTAATGACTCTTTGGGGGTTCAGTAACAGTTGTGTTGAGGGGAATTAACAGCTGCTCTCTGTTTTGCTTAAAGGTCTGCAGGACAAAAGCAAGAAGATGCCTTGCTTAATTTGTGGAGATGGTTTCCAGCCCACGAAAACCTGTAAACAATGCAACTCTTTTTGTGCAACTGTATTACAAGGAGGATCCTACTTACCTATGAGTTCGTGTTCTACTCATGAATTGATGGGGAAAAACAGGTTTACAGTCCCGTGTTATGGGCTTCCAAAATACTCTTGACTCTAGACAAAGTACTGTGAGAAAGTGTTTTTGTAAATCCTACTCTCTAAAGATCTGACAGAGATCAAGAATCTTCCTTGTATACATCTATGTATAGATATAAAATCCAAGAAAAGCTAAAAGGCCCCATTTATTAGTAGATACCTCTAGCCCAGGAGTGTCCATACATTTTGCAAGGAGGGCCAGATTTGGTGAGGTGAAAATGTGTGGGGGGCGACCATTCAACCTGTAGGGGTAGAGAGGGCATGGTTCGTGCTCATTTGCAACAGCCACAAATGCTCTGATTTCAAGGTGCCCAAGGGCCCGGCGGTTGTTACACAGCCCAAGAATCGGCCCACACACACCCAGGATGCACCACTGTTCGCATATGCTGCCCTCCCTCGCAAGGAAGTAGGGAAGATGTTGCAGCAACGGAGCCAGAAGTGGGTAGGCAGGGCGGGTGGCTGAGGGGATGGATGGAGGCAGGGAGGGCAGGCAAACCATAAAACTGCAAGCTGACATCTCTAGCCAGCACAGGGAAGGGCCAACTGGCGGGAATGAGTGACAGGCTGAGCTGGCAGGGAGAAGAGGCTGAGGGTCACTCAACATTTGAAATCAGGCCACATTTGGCCCCTGGGCTGGCCTTTGGACATGCCTGCTCTAGCCAAGTGTGTGGCAGGAATCTGCAAATGCAGTGGGGAATGTGGTATTTATACAACCCGAGCATTTCAAGCTTTACTTTTAGCCCCTTAATAATAGAACAGAGCAAGAACAGAGCATGGAAACAATTTGTTACAAGTTATTTTATATCAATTCATTACAATTTTCAGGGTTGATATTTATCATTCATTATTTTAATTGTTAACTACCAGAAATATTGTTTTTTTAAATAATGATTCATGTTTCATATTAATGCAAATGGTAATTTGATACCATTGGTCATTTTGACGCTCTTTAGTCATTTTTATTGCTTTTTCTTTAAAATATAATCTATAAAGTCATAACAATTAAAATACTGAATCAATATTTAACATTTTCTCTTCATGTTTTAACATTATCAGATTAATTCATTCATTGATTTGTTAAAGCAAGTGCTATTTTTTCTAAGCTGTGCAAAGAAAGAGGAGGAGATGTTTAGAAGTGAGTTGAAAACTGAGAATATTGGTTTATAATTGAACCAGCAACTATAAATAATAATAATAATAAATCTTGGAGCTGCAGAGCAGGAAAGGACCTGGGGGATCATAGAATCATAGAATCATAGAGTTGGAAGAGACCTCAAGGGCCATCTAGTCCAACCCCCTGCCATGCAGGAACCCCATCACAATATTTTCGACAGATGGCCATCCAGCCTCTGCTTAAAAACTTCCAAAGAAGGAGACTCCACCACCCTTTGTGGCAGCATATTCCACTGCCAAACAGCTCTAACTGTCATGAAGTTCTTCCTAATGTTCAAATGGAATCTCTTTTCCTGTAGTTTGAAACCATTGCCCCGAGTCCTAGTCTCTGAAGCCATGGAAAACAAACCTGTTGCGTCTTCAATATGACATCCTTTCAAATATTTAAACTAAACCTAACCCCTATTAAAGAGGCACACTGGGGAATCAAACGCCCAACCTCCAGCCCAGCAATCAGAAACTTAAACCACTGTGGGTTTAGGGGCTAAGTGTTTGCCTCCAACACCATAAAATGAGGGGGGATGTGGCACAGTGGTTGGTTAAATGCCTGTACTGCAGCTAAAACTGTGCTGACGACCTCGGGTTCAATCCCAGATTGCCAGCTCATGGTTTACTCAGCCTTCCATCCTTCCGAGGTCGGTAAAGTGAGTACCCAGCTTGCTGGGTGGTGGTGGTGGTGGGGAATGTGTAGCCTGCATACTGTAATTAAACTGTAAACCACCCAGAGACTACATGAAGTGGTATGGGGCAGTATATAAGCAGAACACTGCTTTGCTTTTAAAAATGCAAACAATTAAACCAATAGGGCTTGTTCCGTCTTTTATGGCAACAGATAATGATGAAAAGTTCTAAGTTCTAAGCCTTCCACTGAAAAGGAAAGAGAGCAAATAAATGAAACTACTGTAGTTCCTTAAAGAAAGGAGGGTGCCCTTTGGTCACCTATTCCTAGAACACTGCAGGAAGAACTGACCAAAGGACAAAATCTATAAGCAGTCATTTTAAAGAGGGGAAAGAGAGAGGCCAAGAGAGGCCTCCTGGATATTTAACAAATCCGCCATGCTCTCCCTCACTATCTGTTTTAAATATAACATTGCTGCATGTATTCTAACTCCCAGCACTCACATGGTTGAAGTCCGGCTGCAAGGATAAGGTGACCAAACAGCCCATGTACCTAAAAGCATACAAGCATTCCTGTCAGGCTTAAAAGGATTAGGGAGCAGTAAGGGAACAATTCTTTGGCTTGAAAACGGAGATGAGCACCGCCCCTAGAGTTGGACATGACTAGCATGCGTGTGTGTGTGGGGGGGGGACCTTTACCTTTACCTGAGGGAACAATTGTTCTCTTGTCTTCCTCTTCATTTCATTCAAGGGCCTTTGATATCAGATTTACATCAGTATTGATTCTGAAGACAAGAAGATAACTCAAGGGCAGTATTTATGTACTTTTAGTGTACCCAGTTTAAAAAAAGCACAAAGAGGGTTCATAAAGAATAATGAAATAAGGGCATGTTGCATAAGGGTGCTTAGAAAACAGTATGAACAGGCTGCTCCATCCTGAGTTATGCCAGTGCTGAAGATATATGTCTTGTAAGTATAATTCATCCTTTTGAGAATGTGCTGCTAGTTGTATGGACTTATTATTTGCTTCATTAATTTTGGAATAACAATTGCAATCAAGAGATATATTTGTTTTCAACATCCTTTCTTATTTTTAAAAACCATTCCTAGTCATGGGGCAGCTAGTCAAGTGTGTATAGAATAACAAATTGCACTTTATTATTGTCACTAGAAATGGGCATGAAATGAATTTGTTTTCATTTCTTTATTCATTATTCATTTCATTACAGAATGGAATGAATAACAAAGGGACCCATTAAATAAAAATGAAACGAAACGAAACGGAAATTTCCATTTGTTCACGTCGTTTTTGTTTTCCCATAGGAATGCATTGAAATAATATCAGGTTTTCAAGAATGTACACATATATACAGTAACCACTGAATTTCAGTACTGATGATTTTTACAAGGCGTAATAGATGGTGTAAAACAAGCAACCAAAATTATGCCTAATGTCATCATTATCCTAAGAAATAGTCACTAATTACAAGCAGGACCAACAGTACACCCTCCATGTTCTCATGGGAACATGTGGAAAAAATACTGTGGAAGATAATATAAGGATGATGTTATTCTTAAACTGAAAGGCTAGGCATCTGATGTTATTATTACATTTGGGTTCATTTATGTGAGTAAATCATTGAAAAGTAACAGCGTTTTGACTTAATAACCTCTAACTGTTTTGCTTTGTCTTCTAATTCTATTTTTGGATCATGTTACAAAATTAGTAATAAATAGGTATTTTTTTTAAAAAAAATACTACAAAATATGACTAGGCCATGCCATGCCATGCTCCAGTACACATGCCGATACCTCTCCCTCTTCTCTCAACTTCTTTTCTCTCTTACAGTACATACATTTATATTTCTACAAACCTTGGATTTCCCTTGAGCATGTGGCATCTGGACACCTCTGTCATACATAATCCTGTATAGAATACCTTCCTACTGTCATCAAAAGACTGATTTCTCTGTTAGAACAACTACTAATGTAGGCCTGGGCTGTAATTCAAGTCATTTATGCCATTTGTTAGTACTCATCACGTTTGAACCAGATTTCAATCTGACAACATAATTAAAAGGGAAGGAGGATGCTTGCCTGGCACTGGAGCTTCATGAATATGCAAACATGCTTTCATTTTTTCATTCTCTTTGTGTTTTTAATGATTGTGATGTCTCAGAGGCATTCGCCTAATAGTCTATAGAAGCTGGAGTAGACCACCATTTCCTTCTGGCTGCGGAGAGAACCCTTTGCTTCCTGTGGCTACAATAGCGCACAGCATGGGCTAATGTCACAGAAGAGTGCATTGTTTAATGAGGAAGGTGCTGTAATGTGACCTTTCAAGCTTGGGTGCAGAAGCTTAAGATAAAGAACATCTCAAATAGCTGTTTCATTCATGGGTGAAGGGAAGTTTGTAAGAATCATTTCTACAACAGGAAATGGAATGGGATTTGTGTGATATTTTGTTACTGCCTGTCCAGTCCCTACCGTCCAAGCAGATAGTTTCACAGCCACATTACACAGCTACATGTTGCACCTACGGCAGCTTTATAAAATCTGCAAGGAGGCATGATTTCTTTCAGCTTTCTTTACAGTTGTTGCATAATGAGTGGCGCAGTTAGAGTGTCTAGGTGATCTGTGCAATACTCAGCCAGCTATCCAGCTGCTTACAATGGATTAGCAACTTCCAGGCCCTTGCTTCTGTCCTTTCTTAGGCCTCCACCCTTTGGTAGAACAGGCCTTCAAATAGAGAAGCATCCTCTGTCATAGAGGATGCTTGGCCTCTCAAGGACCCCATGGGCACAAACAACTTGCTTTATTCAAAGTGGGCTATTCAACAGCACTCAGCAGATACTGTCTATGGTGAGCTTTTTACTTGAGGCAACTCTTCTCCAAAAATTAAACTGTGAGCATTTATTTATTTATTTTATTTATTTTATGAATAGGCTACTTTTTCCCCCAATAAGGGGAACCAAAATGGCTCACAATATTAAAAAATTAAACAATAAAAACAAACTATACACTCATTAAAATATTTATTTATTTATTTATTTATTTATTTATTTATTTGATTTCTATATTGCAACTTCTAGCCTGAAGGCTACTCTGGGCAGTTTAAAACAATATCAAGAACAAATTGCAAAAAAAAAAAAAAAACAAAAAAACAACAACCCAACAACAGTAAAATTATGAATATATACAAAAATAAAGAATGCATCTAGTAGTAGAAAAATGAAACAGATAAACTTCAAACCAGAGGCTGAGACAGAGAGACATTTTCAGGCGTATTTGCTTATTGTTAACTTACTGAAGGGTTCGGGAAGGCTAACCTATAAATCCTGGAACCTATAAAATACCACTGAATGATTAAAAGCAGGAAAACATTAAAAACTATCATAACTTAAACATTTATATTCAAGAATTCAATCACGATGGTTCGTCAGCTATTGGCATAAGAACAAAAGAGAGGGAGCCAGACTAATTTCCCAAGGGGGAGCATTCCATAACCTGGGGGCTTCCACAGAGAAGGCTCTCTCTCCCATGTCCTCATCAACCATGGGACTACGAGAAAGGTCTCCTCTGACCATCTTAAATGACGAGAAGGCTCATACGGAGATATACAGTCCTTTAGGTAACCTAGATCCAAGCCATATAGGGCTAGTTTACAGGTAATGACCAGTACTTGGAATTTGGCCCAGAAATGGACTGGTAGCTGGTGCAGATATTATAGCAGGGGCCCCTATGGCTGCTGCAACTTGAATCAGTTGAAGTTTCTGAACCATCTTCAAAAGCCGCCCCACATAGAGCACGATAGAGTAATCCAAGTGGATGTAAAAAAAGGCAGGCATCACTGAGGCCAAATCAGATATCGCGAAGAATAGGCACAGTGGGTGCCCCAGTTTTATTGACGTCTTATCACAAGTGGTGCACTACTTTTAGTCTTGCCTAAAACCAGGCATCCAGACTCAGGGATTAATCCAGAAGTACCCCACAAGCTGTGCATCTGAGTGTGCAGACAATATAGCAAACACATTTAGAGGCACTAGAATCTGACTTCTCCTTACTCTGCTACATTTCTACTCATTCCTTGTCTTCGGATTTTGCCAGAAGATACTCTTACATTGTTACTATTGCTTGTCATAAGAATAGGAATAATAAATGCTTGCTTTACTGGAGCTTCCAGAGTTAAATGTTACTTAATTGTTCAGCCTGTTGGTAAACAGTCTTACATTATTAATATAGTTATGAGATACATGGCTTCAAAGATGGCCTCTGTTGGACATAAATATAGACCCTGCTTTATTTCAGAGCATGTGGACTTGCGTTCCTTTCTCATTTGTTGTTTTAATATCAGTTCCAAACATAGAGATCCCAAAGTTTCCAAGGTGGTGGTAAGTGACATATGGTGCTATAGGAAATATGGATTTCTGCAAGAGACAAAGGCCCTTTGTACACGACCCCTAAACTTTGCCGCAAATGGCTCCCAGCTCCGGAGCTTAAAATTGTTTCCCCACCAGCTCCGGAGTTTACAGATAATTAAGTGTGACCACACCCACCTAAGCGCGTCCCAGCGCACTTTTCAGGTACCTGCTCTCTGGAGGTGAAAATTCTTGATGCGGATGTAACGTACTGACTGCCCGGCTCTCCTTGCTTCTGTTTGTTCTTTTTTTGCCCCCCGCCCCTTTAAGAGATCTGAATGCAGTGCCGGGACGGCAGAACGGAGGTGAGCGGGCATTCTTTTCTTCCTTTTTTTCTCCCTCCCCTCATGCAGCCAGCAGCCAGGAGTGCGGAGGGGGTGGGAACGCAGGAACAGCGACAAACCCCTAAGATCTCTGGTCCGAATTTAAGTGGCCAGCGGATCTTAGACCCATGTGAAAAGGCCCAAAGTGAGAGAGGAAAACAGCTCTGACATGCTCCATATGTAGAAGTCATTCATGTATGCATTCTTTCCAGAATCAGATGACTTCTTAAAGGATTTATATCTATGTTCCCTTTTATTTAAAGCACACTGTTCATTAGCTTTTTTAAAAAACTAGAAGAATCTACTTGAGAAAATATTCTAGGCTGTGTTACGGGATACAGTTTATTAGTATGGAGGCATAAAAATGTAAATGCAAATTCTTTTAAAAATTACTTATGTGTTAGACCCAAACACTAGCTCCTGTTGCTTTACATCCTGCTTGTGATATTTTTATATTAGCCTACAAAGACTTTCAAGGCTTGGTGAAAATTAAAACATGGCCAACTTTCGTCTTCTTTACATTAGCATGAATGTTGCGGATCCAAACGACAGAAAATTCACTTCCAGGTCATTTTCTCATCCCTTCATCACAACACTCCCTAAAAGAGAGACACAGAACAGCCCACATTTTGTTAAGCATCAGATATTAATAAGAAAACACTGTATGATTTGAGGAAATTTAGATATGTTTGGCTCTCACTGAATCCAATGGAAAAGGACAAAATCATCCCAAATGCTGCTCTACTGTAACAACTGGGGTTTTTAAAATAATTATATTTGGCCAGTTTGTAACCTGAAACAGGGATGGAAACCTGTAGTCTTCCAGTTGTGGCTTACTGGACAATTCACACTTGAGCGCCATTTTTATCTCTTGGTTGGAACAATGGCCTGGAACACAGGAAGTTCCATCTGATGTGTCCCTAGAGCCATACGAGTGTGTTAGGTAAGCCTTGAACTACTGTAATAGCCAGTTCCTTTCAGACTGATGGTGATTCTAGTGAAGATAAACTGGAGAGGGAGAGAGACACATACTCCTTGGAGGAATGTAAATGTAACAAACAATAAATAATGTTCCTTGTCTTCAATCAACATGCCCAATGGTCTGCGATAACAGAAGTTTTTAGTCCAGCAACAGTTGATGTATCCAAATCTGGCCTTGAAATTTGTCAGATGATGGATGGATAGATCCACATGCATGCACACATATGTGAGTGTGTGTGTGAATGCACATATGTGTGCATGTGTTAACATATCTCCCTCTCTTTATATATGTACACACACACACACACACACACACACACACACACACACAGAGTATATATAACGAATATATACCGAACACCAGTCGCATGGCAGTCCAATCAAAGCCTATTTTTGTGTCACATGTAAAATCATCCAGATGATGGCATGTTATCTTTTCCAGTTAATACACAATTTTAATTCATTATCTATGAGAGACAGAAAGAATCTAACAGTCTACCTACATAGAATCGCACTGTTCCTAATAGGTAAACAGCTCTTTTCATCACATTCTGCAAATTACACAGCTGTAAACTTCAAGGGCATAAGCAAAATAATCATATAACTAACACTTAAAATATTTTCATAACCAGGGCCTTTTAGAGTTTTAGAATGCTGCTTTGTTATAAATAGAAGCTTTGTTAAAAATTCTAAAAATAATATCAGAATCAGCATTATTGCCCCATTTTAGCTGATAGCTTCTCTCTCCCCCTGTTGTTTCTTCTCATGGCATGTTTTCATACTTGCTTCATCTCTTTCTGTATATGTATATGTACAGTATGTCTATTTTGTTTAGCTTCACTGGAAATGATTAACTGTAAAATGCCTACCTTGCACTGTCTATCTGTGATTTTTCTTCCCTTCCTAAAAGGAGAGATGCAATTATAAGACTGTACAAAAAAACTAGTTAACTAACATATTGTATCTCGAGGAATTTTACGGTCTTTTCCACATTAAACTCAAGAACATTTTCCCAGTGGCTTCAGCTGAGATTCAACTTGACTTCTCATGTTTATTCAGTGGAGCCAGAAAGAGTGTAGAACAGTTTTCACAAAGTACTGTCAGAAAATTTAAAAAGCTGACAATGGTTTTAAAGGGGGTGGTGTATATAAAAAGATGCAGAACACAGTCACTACTGGGTGAGAAAAACACCCAGTGTTACATTCTACATTAAATGCAACTTCTTCAAGGGGATACACCCATAGAAAGTATTCCTGAGAACAGTTCTGGAGAGAATAACCGTCCTTTACAATCTCCTGGGTTTATACCAGCTTTTGTGAAGAATAAAATTTTTCTCTCATGTTTTCCATTGTCTTAAAACTGGAAATGCCATTCTTTTTCAAGACAAGCCCTTTAATGAAACATCAAAATCATCCTACATCCTAAGGAAAAATACTTCACCTAGTCTTTCTTGGACAAACAAGAGAGAGCTAAACATGGTAGTATATTTTTCTCTTAAGAGTTCTTTACGTTCACAGACATGACCTTTAATTTTCCTTTCTCCTCCCCCAAGACAGCTTTTACTCTACAATATTTTCATCCTCCAGAATGTAAATCCCTCCATAAATCTGTTGGCCCCATACTGTTCGCTTCCCCACCCATTGAAACACTCCAAAGAGTGAAATGCCTCATACGAAATAGTTCATCAGCTGCCTCAAGAAAAGATACAAGCTTGTGCTTCTTCCGTCCAGCACTACAGCAAGAATGTGTAGCACATAAAGTGAGAACCGCTTCCCCCTCCCCTCATTGTTGGAGAAAGGAGCAGAAGAAACGCAGAGGATTATTGAGTTGTTGCCAACTGCCTCAAATCATGGCTGCAAATTCTCTGAAAGTGTTTTTTTTTTTTTTAAAGGTTGGGTTAGATTGGGGTAAGTGGAAAATACTATAAAGGGGAAATGTACAGTACCTAGTTTTTAGTCTTAGCAGCAGAGGTGAAAAAGAGAGGCAGTGGCCATCTTCTTTGGAATGCCAGATGGAGCAAACAGCAGGATGAAGGAAGACAGCAAGGCTGCGGACAAGTTTTAAGGGACTTCTAGAAGAAGTGACTGCAAAGACTACGAAACACTGTAACAGTCCATGTCATCAACTATGGTTGGACGATTTGGTCCTTGCAATCAATGCTGGAAAATGCTTGGAGAACTACTTCACCTTTGGAAGAGCAGCCACCAAAGGGAAGGTCTCAGTGCCAGGCAAAGGTTGAGTCAGTGTGGAATGGCACTTCCTGGTGGCTCAGCGTGCGGCAGAATTCGAGCGGCTAGGAGGCAGGCCAGGACAATACCGACCACCTGCATGACGGCCAGCCCTAGGGCAGCAGTGGCAAGGTAGAACATGTTGTCACTCACAAAGCGACAGACTTTGCTAAAGCATCCATCATGGTAAATACCCCGAGCATCTGAAGGGAGAGGACTATGCAGGCACCCTTTGCGCATCTGGCAACAACTGACAGGCACGGAGGCATTGGGCACATGCTGTTCCATAGACCAAGGGGAAGAAAACCAGTCCTGGTAGCTCTCGACTCCACAACAGTCCAAAGTGCGCTGGATGGAATCCAAAGCCTCTGCCTTCTCCTCGTCCTCTGAATAGGAACGGATAGCATCCCACAACCCATTCTGGAAACTGTTTGCAATATCCCGGCGATAAAACAAGCTGGAGAGCCCTGCCGCTAAACCAGCCGCCAACACAGCCAGCTGAAAAGCCCCATATGTCCGCAGGAGGCAACGGTGTTCAGTGGCAGCGCTAAAGCAACCTAAAAAGCCCCACACAATGACCGCCGTGCCAGTAGCCAGCAGAATGAAGGCCGTATTCGGGTACTCGGTGGTGGAAAGTGCAAAGTAGGTGCCTAACGAAAGCTTGGCCCAAATGCCAATGGTGAGCATGGTGAGACCTGCGGCCCAGAAGACAAAGCTGAAAGCCATGAGAAAAAGCTTAAGCAGAGTCATGATACTTTTCTGGCAATGGAAGCCCAATGTCTGAGGTGCCGATAACTGCTTTGGAGGAAGAAAACAATGCTTGGATGCGGCTGATTGATGCTCCCAGATGCCACCTTTAGATCATGTTTTGCTAACGTTGTGGTTAATCTTCGCTTGCAAGCCAGTAAGTAACTTTGACCTTCACTGGAAATTTCTGACAAATGTAGAAATGTTGTTCCCGGATGATGATGACGAGTGATGCTCTTTTGGAGTTCAGTAGCTCTTGCATGGCAGAGGAGGTTCCTGCTACTTTTCCAGGGCAGCTCTTGAAGAGATGAGTGTGCTGAATTCTCAGTCTGCTTTAACTGGTCGAAAATCAGCATGCAAGCCTCTTTCTCTTTTTATAATTGCCCGCCGTGCTTTCTGTAGCATGCAAGGAAGGCTGTGCACTATAAAACCAGCTTGATTGCTTCTCCAGTCAAATGATTATCCTGGCATATTGCTGTGCTTCTAGCCAACACTGTTTCTGGAACACCAGCAGGATCTCAGGAGAGATGAAAGGACTGCCTCCTCGCCAGGCTGTCACTCAGTGGCACCAGAAACCCCTCTCATTGCCTCTCTAGTCGATTAGCCCTCCCTTGGCAGAGCAGCTGCTCATTCACTGGTCAAGGTCTCTGGTTTCCCCATTCCAGCAAGCATTTACTATTCATAGAGGTTGCTTTTCCACTTAAGCACCACACAGTAAAATCAATGTTGATAAGAGAACTGGAAGTGCCCTCTGCCGACCTTTCTCATGTCAAGAAATAAGGGCCCTTCCAAAATACGGCATGCCATTCTACCCCCAAAGCTGATGATCACAAGATTTTCCAATCTGTCTCAGCTGGGGCTAAAATGCAATACAGTAGAAAGTGTTCCCATGTCCAACTCTCAGGCAGGTGAATTATCTTTATCATTGAAGATGCTGTTGTGTGTGTTGTGTCGTTACAGTCGTGACTGACTCTTCATGACTCCATGTCCATGGAGTTTTCTTGGCACGAATACTGGAGTGGCTTGCCAATTCCTACTCCAGGCACCTACAGCACCTGGTATTCCCTAGTGGTCTACCATCCAAGTACTAGCCAGGCCTGACCCTGCTTAGCTTCCGAAATCAGGCGAGATCGGATGTGCTTAGGGCATCTAGGCAGCTAATCAAATGTAAATAAAGGGAGCTTCCCAATGAGGCTTCTGTTGTGGCTCATTCATGGAATGGTAAGGGACGTCCAGTAGACATTGACTTCCACTTGTCATGGCTCAATATTTTCCTATTGTTTCTTTCATCCTTTTCCCTTCTGCTTAAGAAAAGTAGCTAGAATATGGTCTAGTTGCTGTGTTCCATTATATAGCTTTTTTTCTGGAGATGCCACATCACACAATAGAGGATTAAAGAAACAGGACACCTGACAATGCCATGTTGTATTATCGAGATGAATGAGAGCCTTGTAATCAGCTACTCTCCGAACGTACTTCAGTGACCCATGTATTAATCTAGGGAAGAAAAACAATCCTGCAGAAAACCAGACTACTTGCACTGAGATAATAAGAAATTCAGAGCTAAGTATCCAACCTGGTCTGCTCCTATGATCCTATTCATGCATAGTAAATAAGATGGAATTCCAAGAGGGAGAAATAAATAGACTGGTTAGATTTCCATTTGACAGATTTATGGCATAATAAATACTGTAAATGGCCATATAGCTGATCAATCAGTCACTCTTTTCTTTGAGTAGCAAGTCACCACATGAAGGATTCTGTAGCTGGCCGTGAGAGATTAGTCCTTGATGCGATATATGGTAATCACATATTATGCTTCTTGAAAAAGAGACTATTTCTTAGTCAGAATCCCTGTAGCAAAGATGAACAGAAGAGTGGCTCAGGAGGGTAATTCACTGTGTTCTAAGTAAAGGGCAAAAAGTGTATTTAACAGTCTTTATCCAATGCAGTTGGTTTTCCTCCAAAATATCATAACTGTTTCGCAATCTCTAGAGCAGTGGTTCTCAACCTGTGGGTCCCCAGATGTCCCTGGACTGCAACTCCCAGAAGCCTCCACCACTCGCTGTGCTAGAAGGAGTTTCTGGGAGTTCCAGGAACCTCTGGGGAACCAAAGGTTGAGCGTTCCAGGGGTGATGGTGTAGAAAAATAGAACCTTAAAAAGAACATGAGATGGCTGAGTAGCTCCGAGGTTTAAGTATCTGGTCACAGAATCCTGTGAGCAGAACCAGCCTGTGTGGCCTTGGGTTACCAGCCCAGTCCCAGGGTGCCTCTAGATCAGGCATGTCCAAACTTTGGCCCTCCTGATGTTTTGGACCACGACTCCCAGAATTCCAAGCCTGTATTTCCAATGGCAAAGGACTGTGGGAGTTGCGGTCCAAAACATCTGGAGGGCCGAAGTTTGGACATGCCTGCTCTAGAAGAAGCAGGGAATGGTAAACTACTTCTGAACATTCTCTACTTGAAAAACCCTGGCAAGGGTTGCCATATGTTAGAATTGACTTGGTGGCATGTTTGTATTAAAACGAACAAGCCGTGACTGGAACAAAAGATGACCACATGTACCCAGTATGACATTGCCACATTCACTTTTGGGATGACTTAAATACTTGTTTGCAGCAGAGTGGCAAAAATGTAGTAGACCTTTACACCTTTAAATTATTTTTATTTATTTACAAACATTTTTAGCCACTCCACTATCAAGAGGTCTCTGGGTGGCCACAGTTTGGTCCCAAGAATTCATGCCAGCAATCTTAAGGCCTGATGATGGGTTACAATGCAATCTAGTGATGTATTTGACACAACAGGAAACAAAGTAACATGAGCCGAAATGAATATTTTTAAAAAAACATATTAACATGAAAATGTATTTTCTTATTTCAAAATGTGAAGTTTTGGCATTGTAAGGTCTGAATCTGAACAGACATTTCCCATGACATGACTTTGGTTCATATGGAACAGCTTGACAACCCTAACACCAAATTTTGCTTGATCCATCCATAACCAAATTCGATTACTATACAGCTTTTGTGCTAAAATTCAAACTTTTGTACTAAATTCTGCCAATTTTTCCACTGTACCTACCAGTCATATAAAATACCTCTACTTTTTTCTAAATAAAACTGCTTGGGGGGGATAACACATGGCAATCTGTGTTTTAGATCAGCAGTTTGTACTATTCATAGCAAAGATAAGGATTTTATGGAGCTTAATGATTTACATGTAATGACTGCTTTAACCTTGAAATAAAATACTCGATACTTGTAACAAATTCCAGGAGCAAGGCTTGATTAAATACTGATGAATGCTGGACACAAATCATGTCTTCTTAATATTTCTTTTTCATTAGCAGCTGGATGCAACTAATAGAACACCAAACTTAACTGGAACATTTTGAAAACTAAATTTCCTCCTTGTGGGTGTGTATAGCTGTAGCCCAGGCATGTCCAAACTTTGGCCCTCCAGATGTTTTGGACCGCTACTCCCAGAATTCTAAGCTTAGACTGCCAATGACTAAGGACTGTGGGAGTTGCGGTCCAAAACATCTGGAGGGCCAAAGTTTGGACATGCTTGCTGTAGCCCCTGTGAACTAAGAGGTTCATAAGAGAGAATTCTAAGGAAAGGCCCTGCGATTTCCCCCCACCCCCTCTGTTCTTTTAAAACAGTGGTAGGATACTTCCAGAGAGCTGGGGGGGGGAGGGTCCAGACATGCTCATCCCTCCATCTGAGGGCCTTTTCACACGACCCCTAAGATCCGCTGGTCCCTTAAATTCGGACCAAAGATCTTAGGGGTTCGTTGCCCTTCCTTCCTCCCCACCAGAGAAAGAGGGGGAAAAATGCAGCTCACCTGGAGGAGCTTCCCGGAGCTCCGTTTCTCTTTTCCGTTTCTCTTCTGCTTGCTTTTTTTCCTCCCACCTCTTCTCTTAAAGGGGCAAGGAAAAAAAAAACACAAGCAGAAGCCAGGAGAGCCCCGCACTGACCAGATTAAATCCGGACCTGGGGATTTTCACCCACCTCAAGCAGGTACAAGAAAGTGCAGCTGGGTCGCGCTTAGGTGGGCGGGGTCGCACTTAATTGTCTGCAAAGTCTGGAGCTGGTGGGAAAACACTTGTAAGGTCCGGACCTTGCAGCCATTTCCTGCGGAGCTTAGGGGTCGTGTATAAAGGCTCTTAGAGGGGTACATGAAGTCCAGTGATTCAACTCCTTTCTTTTTCTTATAGAAAGTGATTGTTGGAGTGCACACTGGTTAAAATCCTTGAATTGATTTTTTTAAAAAACTGGAGTGGAGAACAAGGATACCAGGAACAAAAGATCAAGTCCCCCCACCCCTCCCCGCCGTGACCCAAAGCAGGGGTTGTTCATCTCATGTATTTGAGAATGGAGGGATCTATCAAGAGAGCAAGGGGAGGGAGGGTCCTGCCCAACCTAGTATTTGTATGGGACTGACTAATTTGTACCTCATGAGTAATCTGGGCTAGAAATTTATAGGTAACTCAGTGAGCTGAGTTTGGTGCATCATTCCCTGAAGTGCCCCTCCCTCAAAGAGCTTGACAAGTAATAATGACAAATCTACAACGATGTTAGAAATTTGTTTCTTGATATACCACAACAAACAGGTTCTTGAATGTTTTCTCCCAAGTTCTCTTGCCCATCTGACCTGGCCCTTCATACCTGCAGGTGTTGACATCTAGAAAAGCCTGTTAAAAAAGTCAAACAGGAATTAGGCCTTCTAAGCAGTGGCACATGCCCTCCCACGAGAGGTATGCCATGTTTCTTTCCGTCAACACCTTTAAGAAGCTCCTGAAAAATGGGCTTTCAAGGGAAGTCATTGGGAATGCCGTCTCTAGTTAATAGAGACAGAGGAAGAGAAAGGAGGAGAGGAATTATGAACAAGGGACATTAATATTTTTGCTGCCTTGGTTGTTATCTGTAATTATAGCCTGCTAGTCTATTCATCTTTCAGAAAAGTGAATAATCTGGACTGAAGCAACAGAACACAATCAACTTTGAATACTGACTTCTAGAGAAGAAGCTGATTTCTATTTAGAAGTTTGGGCACCAAGAGATTAGTTGCCAGAATGGGAAAAAAACTTTTGAGTATTTACTTTAAAAAAAAAAAGAATTTCATGACAACTTCTTCTAGAGACAGGCTTTCAAACAGGAACAATGAAAAATATTAAAGATGCAGTTTGTCCCAATGTTTTTTTGAGAAATTTATGACTCTCAGCATATTCTTAGGACTAAATAATGCCGTACCACATCTTCACTGGAAGACTATAATTTGAATGGAATTTGCTGCGTGCAATAATGAGATGCACCTGAATTGCATATACCTGAAGAACATCTGTTTACAAACAGAGCTTGCTCCTGGTTTGTGCATTGCAGGGGGGTGGAATGTTCAGATTTTTCTCAGCAGAGTCAATTTTTTTCCCTTCAGGGTGCCAAAGATTTAGTGAGTCAATCTTATAGAAACAATTGATCACACTCCCACAACACATTTTTATTGGTATTTTGACCATTTATATTCCTGGATTCATGTTTGTTAGCTTTGGCAGCAATCTTTTATTAGTGCTGTCTTTCTGGTTTATTGGTGCACAGGAAGCGCCAGTGTAATTTCTCATTTAAGTGGAAATAACATATCAACCATCTTGGCTCTTAAAGGTATCTCCACTTGGTGGCAGCCTTGTACATGTTCCAATTTAGGAAATGCAGTAATAACTCAAAGAATGAAGCCAGACTGGTTTATGAAAGTACTCAGGTTGGGAATCACAAAGTGCTTAGATGTGAATACTGACTAAAGTTTAACATAGAGAAGAGCTGCTGCTTAGGATACCAGCGTAAGACATGGATTCCTTCCAAATACAACAGAATATTCTCTTTTCCCCTCCTCCCTTCCTAAACATGGACATATTTTTCCATGTTATTTGAATGACTACCACCCAATATTCTATCTATGCCTTTTGCACACAGGAAAGGATGGTAGTTACAGCATATACTTTTCATGGAGGAGGTTTTCACTTCCAATTATTTCCATATAGAGCAAAGAAAAAATTCTGTACTTTCTTTTGTGGTTGTTGTTGTGGGCAAAAAAGAGGGTAGGATGAGGTAAGGAGGACAAAATATTCTGGAACTTTCAAGGTTAACCAATTTACTCCCAAGCCTTCTGTCAGTGTAACTAAACAACAAGATTCTGGCCACAGCAACAGCACTCCATTCATCCAAGGAGCTTAATTTTGATCCATGGATGCATGCAATAACTGTGGCCAAAGTCCTGTTGAGTAAGCTACATGTATAAGGCCAATGACACCATCTAGCAGAAGAGATTTTCAGCAAAAGACTTATTTGTTCCGCCCCATGGCTCCCATGCAGTACAACTCATTACACAACTCAGACAAGCTGCAGGACAAAAGTGCAGTTACCAAAAATCTCCTCCTGCTAGTGACATCATCATGCTTCTGGAAGCATAACATGCAACAGGATTTTGACCTATGCCATGGTTTAAGGTGTTTTTAAGATGCCACCATATTTTGTTCTGCTCCCCCTCCCCATATGCTGAAACAGACTAACATGGCTATATATCTGGAAACTGAGCAATTTAAAGGAACGTAATGGATTTTATATGTGTAGACTGTAGAAAAACTGTGCAGGGTGCCTAAACCTAAGAATCTGTGTCTTTCTTGCGCTGGTTCTAACCTATTAAGCCCAAAGAGCTTGGCTTCAAGCTATCTGAAGGACTGCAATTTTCTTTTATGATCTTGCTTGGGTGTGAAGATCACGAGGAAAAATGTCTCTCTTGGTCCCACCACTGTCACAGGTGCAGACTGGTTACCAGAGTGGGGTGTTGTTCTCCCTTCCTGCTTTTTTTTTGGGGGGGGGTTGCTTTTGTCTATCATTTTGTAATGTGGTATTGGCTTGATCCTTTTTAGCATTTGGAAACTTACTGTTGCTGTTTTTAAATTCTGTCTTTTAATGAGGTAAAGCTATCTTGAGTCCTTTTTAAGGAGAAAGGCAGGGTAAACGTATTTTAGATTAATAAATGTGCTGCCTTTACCACTTTCTTTAGTTATGCAAGATGGAAAAATTATTAACTCAGTCATATGTAATATGTTGCTCAGTTTCACAAACTTCATCTTCTGTCTCCTACTTTTTATAAGGTACATATGTATGTGACAAAGAGGAACTGTATTTCTGAGAGATGGGCTGCAATACATTTGCAGCACAGAATAATCCAAGGTTTGAATCTGCAATACCCATGAGTATTTTTTGGTCAGATACATACTAAGCCAAATACATAATTTCCTCCTCTTAGACTTAGAACATTAAGTGTCCCTCCAGTCAGAGTGATGAAATCTATTTAATCACCCAACCAATTACAGAGAAAAAGCTCCATTCGGAATATTATTTTCCTTGTCTAAATGAAGTATGTCTTCTCGTAAAAATAAATAAAATAACTAAAATATAAATGAATGGCCTGTTTGTTGAAAAACAAAAAAATAAAGTCAATAATTTGCAACTGTGTGAAGCCATTGGTATTGACTTCTAGGCATTTTATTACCTGTACTTATTTAAATTTTTAACCCAACTTTCTCCTTAAAATGACATACACTACATTAGGCCTGCCCAACAGGTAGAACGTGGGCTACCAGTAGCCCGCGAAGGGTCCAAAAGTAGCCCGCTGGCCACCAATGAAAAAGTGAAGGGATAAGTTCTCCACCACTCCCTCCCCCATTCCAAGGACCACCACTGCCCCAGCAAAGTTCTGGGTCTGCCAGCCCACTGTCTCAGCTGAGCGGGGCAGTTCAAGGGCTGTGGTGTGGTCCCCTGCTCCCCCCACTGGCCAGATGATTGAGTGGGTGCAAGGGAAGCATGTGCATGGTCAGCCTTCCCATAGGAATGCATTGAAAATCAATTAATCTGTTCCAGAGGGAACGGATTTCAATGCATTCCTATGGGAAACTTCTGCTCTACTTACATTTTTTTTTTACTTATGAGCATGTGCATGGAATGTATACAATTCGTAAGTAGAGGTATTAGTGTAGTAGCCCTCAGGCACTTTGGGCCAGAAAAAGTAGACCTCGGCCTGTTCAAAGTTGGACAGCCCTGCACTACATCATTAAAAAGAACATTTAGAGGCTAAAAACAGTAAGTATGCACAATTTTAAGATCAGCAAATAAAGTCAATAATAAAAAATAAATTTAAAATAAACAGAGCACTACAGTCCATTCACCACCTCCAGGCTGCCTGTCAAGGCATTAAGGAAAAGCCTGCCTGACAAGAAAGGTCTTCACCTGCTTGCAGATGAACAATCAAGATGAAGCCAGCCTAGCTTCCTGTGGGAGGGAGTTCCAGAGTCTGGAAGCAATGACAGAGAAGGCCTTCTCCCATTACCCCAACCAAGTGCATCTGAGAGGGAGGTGGGACTGAGAGAAAAGCCTACCCTGACAATCATAATTTCTGAGCAGGCAGGCCCATAGAGGGGGATTGTGGTCTTTTAAGATAGCTTGAACCCACACTGTTAAGGGTTTTGTACTTTGAATTGTGCTCAGAAATGGACTGAAAGCCAGTGGTGCTGCTGTAATGAGGAAGAAAGGGGGTTATATTGTTCTGTGCACTCAGCCCTAGCTAGCAATCTAGCTGTGACATTTTGGACGCACTGAAGCTTCCGTCATTAACTGTGTATGGCCTTCTCACATTTATTTACATGAAAGCAAGTGGGCCCGAATTATACGCACACATGCATAGAAGTGTACACATGCATTCTTCCTTTAACACAGATACATCAGATGCGATCCTCAAGTATTCCACAGCATATTGGAAGAGTTAGGTTATAGTTCCCAAGAAGCCATGAAACTCCTTGGGTTACCTTGGATCGTGCTTTGCCTCTGCTTAACCTAACGCACTGCTTACACTGTCCTGAACTCATGGGAAGAAAGGGGATATGACATAAACTGAAATAAAGCAGCCCATCTTTCCATGAATCGTATCAGAAGAACAAGTTCATAAGGAAGAAGTGCACATAAAACTGTGTTCTATATCCTCATCCCCTCCTCTCGGGATCAGTAAAACTAGCAGATCAAAACATTTATCCTCTTGGATAAATGTTCATTGTTTCAATTCTCAGCGATTTAATAGGACTCCTGGCTACAGAGCCACAGGTTAGAAGTCAAATCCCCACCACTACCTTCTAGGTGTTTTATTTATTTATTTATTTATTTATTTATTTATTTATTTATTTATTTATTTAATTTCCCAGAGGGAACTCTGGGCGGTTCACATAAAAAGCAGAGGAAATCCGCAATATAATAATAGAAATTAAAAGGACAATAATAATAAAATAAAGAGAAATACCCAACAACAATTAGAAGAGAGTAAAATAAATAAATAAAAGTAATTGGCATGAAGCAGCCTGCATCCCCTTTGGATGACCTGCGAGTACCCGATTGCCCCCAAAGAAGAGAATGGCAACCACGTCTGAGTACCTAGAAAACACGTGAATAGGTGTTGGGTCACAAGCTGGACTTGGCAACATGTAACTGCGATTGCTAGTAGGAGGCTGAAGAAAACGTTTTAGAACGTACTTGTAAATCCCCATCCACAGATGTCTCTTCCATGGGTCACAACAAACCTAGCTATTCCTGTCCCACAGAACTTCTGCGAGACACACCCAACGATCCCGGGTCTCCAGTCCAGCCACGAAAGCAAAAGCACGTTCCTCCCGTGTGCGCCGCGCTTTGCACTCTGGGAAATGTAGTGCGGTTTTCTTCTCTCCGCCCTTTGCCCCCAGAAGGCCTATAGCAGGAAGCCGCAGGGAACTACGGCTCCCAGAATCCACCGCTCCGCCCGCCCTCCCTATATGAATGACTAATCCAACGTGTTGTCAGTCTGATGTGCGGCGAGCACCTGGGAGGGGTTTTTTCCCCCCACTCCCCTCTTTCGGCTTTTCTTTCTTCCTTAAGTTGGGTCCCGGAACCGTTTTCTTTCCCCTTTAAGTTTCACTTGGGGGGGGGGGAATTCCTGCGTGCAAGGCTTTTGCCTTGGCAGGGAGCGGCACAGCTTGCAAAGTAAGTACGGCTGGGGCGAGGAGGTACGTAGCCTTTCCTCGTTCAGTTGACCCGGGAGCAGCGAGTTGCGTGTGTGTGTGTGTGTGTGCAAGTAAAGGAGGCTGCCTTACACATTGCTGGCGGTTGGTTGGCTGTGCAACCCGGCCGATCCTGTGTCGTTTGTAGGGAAATCCCACCCCGAGCCCCGTCCCTCAAAGGGCGACGAACGAGAAGGGGTGTGTGTGTGTGTGTGTTTGTGTGCGGGGGGGGTAGCGAATGCAAAGGAATGGGGAGCGGGTCGGGATCGCGAGGTTGCTGATCCCCTGGGCAAGAGTTCCTGGCGGCTGGGGGTGGAGCGAGGAGGGGAAAGAGAAGAAGAAGAAGAAGAAGAAGCCTTTCCGGAGTCCGGCCAGAGCCTCTGCCGCCTGGGCTTCTCCAAACTTTACTTGGCTCGCCATCCTTTCCCCGCTTACCTGCCTAAATGACGAGCCCCAAGGATTTTCTCGGGAGGGGAACTATTTTGAAAGTTGGGCGTTCCGTTTCCAGTGAAATATCAGTGGCGAAATAGACGGGGGGGGGGGCTGGAAGCCTGAACAGATGTTCTGGGCCTCCTTCCCTTGGCAAAAAAAGATGCTGGCAAGACTCCTTTTCAAGTGTATGGCATCTAGAAAAAGCAAATACAAAGTGGTTCTATCTGCTCCACGTGTGTTCTATTCCTTTTACCCAGGACTTGATTTCCTTCAGGCTACTTGGTCTTTTGCTAGGGACAGAGAGTGATTCGTTTTGCCTGCAGCCCCTAAGTAATTGGGAACACGGTGCCTCTGTGCTTACCTGTGGGAGAACGATGTGCCTTGTAATGTTTTCCCTCTGTACTGCCTTTTTGTAAACAAGTGAGATTATTACTTGATAAATAGCAATGAATCCCCGTGTGCATAGGGTTAACATGAAGCAAAGGTCTGTGGGAGGTCATTTGAAGAGCCAACAAAATGTCAAAAGCATACATTGTACTGTACTTCACCTTATGAGCAGCCATGCATTGGAAAACAAGGCCTCATCTGCTTATGGCAGCACATAAGGTACTTTAATGGTGGAGAAACCCCAATATTGCAGTACTGCATCCACATCCACAGTTCAATTAAAATAATTTGGATTCTTGGGGCAAGTAGAGTGTCTCTTTGGTTGGTTGTTATCTTGGTGTGTTATAGATACTGTCTTTGTTTTCAAAATAATTTGCACACTTTGTGGAAGTCAACATTGTAAGTGTGTAGTCGCAGCAGTGTTGTCCTAGCAATAATATAACTGGAATCAGCTGTGGGTGTTTTAATTGGCTGGGATGAACTCAGTCAAAATATAATTGATTTTAACTTCTGAAGCCCTAAACTACTTCGGACCAGGTTACTTGAAGGAACATTTCCTCTCATAGTTATTACCTGAAGGATAATGTCATCCTGTTAGGCTCCTCACCAGGTTCTCCTAGCAAATGAAGCCAGGTGGGTGGCTAAAAACAAGAGGGCCTTTTTGTTGGTGGCCCCCTCTCTGTACCCATTTCAGAGAGGCTCATCTGGCAGCAGAGTTCCAGTTCTTCACCTGATACTAGATGAAGACTGTCTTATTTTCATAAGCATAAGCTTGGTTCATTTTAATCACATTTCTCCTTTATTTTGCTGATACGTTTACTTGGATTTATCCGTTGTAGTTTTTGTTTTGCGGCTAATTTTACTGTGATTGTAGTTTGTTCTGTGTTTTGTTACTATTAACAAGTTGATTCCAACTTAAAGCGATCCCTTCCAAGTTTTTCTAGGTGTCAAGTTCTCCCTAAGAAGTTTATCAGTTCCTTCTTTGGCCTCTGTGTGTGTGTGTGTGTGTGTGTGTGTGTGTGAGAGAGAGAGAGAGAGAGAGAGAGAGAGAGCTCTGGCTCTGTGTAGCTTGCCCAAACAACACAGGCTAGCTGTTCTTCCAAAAGGCACAATAGGGAACTGATCTTTCGCCCCTTTGCCCCAGCAACAGACACCAAACTCACTAAGCTCTACAGCCAGCCCAACCATTTATAATTCTGTTTCTATAAACATATATCAACAGAGCCTGTTGCATATGGTTGGCCGCAAATTTACAGCTTTTTGGGGCGAGAAGGAAGCTATGTTAGTCTAGTGCAGCAAAAGCAACAAGGAGGCACATACTATATTTTAAAATGGACACATTTCATTGTAGCATAAGCTTTTGTGAACTAAGCCCTCTTTGGCAATACGTTTGTCTCTCCTTTATAAACCACATCTACCTCAAGCGACTTCTAAAATGTTGGCTCCAGTGAAACCTAGGATTCAGTCAAACCTGCTCACCACTTACTTAGATGATATGCTTGCCTTCTCATTGTTTTTGTCCCTGAAGCAGGCCTGGGGGATTGGGAAAGGTGCAAATCACAAGGACTTGAAAGAACCTGACTCAAGTTCAACTGTGGGGTACAGCCTAGCCAGCACAAATTCACATGGTAGTCAGTAATTGTGGGCTTGTTTCAGCCTGTAGTGTAATATTTGAAAAAAAAGACTTCACATTTCAGTTTTAAGGTCTTAGCTGCCGGCCACCTAGAAGGGCCATTTAAAATATTCAAGTTCAGGCCTGAAAAAATCACCACCACCTCTTACTTATTTATTTGAATAAGCAGGAAGCAACAGCAGTTCATGCGACTTAACAGCCATCCAGAAGACCACACCTGGGACTTTGTGTGTATGGGACCCAGGGTCTTCTCAAGTGTTAGATTAGCAGATACACTCCATGGGCCCTACAGCACAGAAGACAGATACAGATGTTTTCTCATGTATCTGCTATGTGCATACATTTCAAGGAAGCTACAGCTTGTTCCGCCAGCAGCCTGTGTGTTCCCATGATTGGGAGTACATTGTAATTAGTATGTCCTCTTATGGACGTCCTAATATCATTTTTAAAATACACAAGATATTCAAGGAGTGGCCATTCCGTAGTGAGTTCCCATGGCCAAGTGGGGATTTGAGTCCTAGTCTTGTGCATTATTACATTTCACTGGCTCACCATTAGGCAGTTACCCATTTTATTTGGTGTACTCATTACAGATTTTGTACTAACGTCTACTTCCCCCTTCAATGTTTCAAGGGAAGGAGTCTTGTCCAGCAGGTTTCACAATGATTGGAAAGCATGTGAAATGAAGGCATCAGATCAAAGGTTTGGGAAGATGAGCTAATTTGATGGGAACTCAGCTTGATAGGATGGCAATTCCAGCATCTGATTGATTTCTGTCTTACGATGGTGCTTGTTGGACAATTGACCATTTATGGTTTCAATACCAGTGTAACTGGTTGTATCTCTGGATGATAGATTGTCTCAGAAGTTTGTCTTAAATGTCAAACTGTCGTGTTTAATAAATTAGAAGAGACAGATTAGCTATAAAAAAAATAAAACAGTAAAGAGTTATAATTCACTAGTATTTTTTTAAAGTAATGGTGGCATAATTGTGTAAAAAGAAATACTACTTGCATCATAGCGTTAGTGTTTATGTCTGTGCCTTTATTAAACCAGACATCAGGATTCAGATTAGGTTGCAATGAGTTTCTTGTCTGTTTTGGCGATTAAATAAGACATTCAGATTCAGCAGGTTTATTGTAATATACCTTTAATAGAAAATAAACATCTCAGTGATAATCACCCCAAAATGACAGGGCAAATCAACTTCTGCTGCTTGAATCAGGAGCTGTCAACAGATATGACTATAATTACTTTCAGTGCTGCCCTCAGGATACTTGTGCATACCACTTGCAGGGAGGAATACAAGCGGTAGGTGCTATGGCATTCATACCCTGCTTGTTTCCTTCCCATGGGCATAATTTAGCTGTTGTGGACAGAATGCTAGATTAGCTAGGTTTATATAAATTAAAACCCTCTGAAGTCTAATACCATATAGCAGTGTTGGCGAACCTATGGCATGGGTGCCAAAGGTGGCACTTGGAGCCCTTTCTGTGGGCACTCGACATTGCCCCTTCACAGCCACCTGTATTCAGGTTAAATTGCTGTATTGGCACTTTGTGGGTTTTGAATCGCAGTTTGGGCACTCAGTCTCTAAAAGGTTCGCCATCACTGCCATATAGTCTTTCGCTTAGAAGATGTAGATTCCAAAAGACATCTGACGTAGAAAGGTGGAGATTTCATATCTGTAAAGAACCAAGGCCATAATGAATGCTTGCTGAACCTGTTACTGTCACAGTTAAGATTGGTGATAGTGAGTGGAGATACTCCTTTTTTAAAAATGTGGAAAGACAAGGTTTAGATGCAATGATTTTCAGGATAGAATAGAATAACACTTGTCATTGTACAAGTACAACAAAATTTAAAAAGGGCCATCCAGTCTGCACATCACTCACCCCAAATATAAAATTCCCTCCTCCACAGACCCATTAACAACGCTTAACATATCAACGACCCCTGGCCAAATCTTCCTTCCCACCATTTTTCTACAACTAATCATCTCTCCCCCCCTCTTCCCCCTCCCCTATCCACCAATGAACATCTGGTATGAAATGTATATCTCATCACATATTATATTACCCACCTCATTCTATTGCTATATATCTGAAGAAGTAGACGTGTCCACGAAATGTTACATTACAATATGAAAGTTAGTCTTTAAGATGCCACATGTTTTGTATCTTTTGTTTTGTTTTATTTTTCTTTGATTTTTGTCTGCAATTCTTGAAAAGACTAACATGGCCACCCTCTCTGAAACCATTAAAAATAAGCATCCATATACATACTCCAGCATTCTCTTCACCCAGGATCACTTGTACCCATTATAAAACTCTTAAGGCATAAAACCAATCATACGCGTGCACACACACAACCCTGCACACTCTCACCTAACAGCATTCGTACACAATACATAAAATAATTACGTAAGGATCATAATTGCAAGGTATTTTCTTATTGTTGATTTCCTATTTATATTTAATTTTGTCATGGCTATTCTGACTTGCTATGCAACAGTTCTGAATGCTGATGTAGTGAATTCAATCTTGGAGGTTCTTCACGCAGTAAGTTCCTTTTCTTCCTGAACATTTTCCATTTAGTTCACTTTGCCCGATCAGTTGTTACAATCCATACATTTCATTCATACTTTTCTCATTGCATGGCTGAAGTATTCTCAGTTTCTGAATGTTATGTTTGATTATTTGTTGGTCTTTATTCTTTTGTGTTGTTACTTCCTATTTGGTCACCTGCTGGATGCAAGAAATTACAGTATTTGAATTTCATAAGATTTTGTAATAAACCTGGGCCAACCTTTTAAGATAGATAAGATAAATCTTTATTATCATTGTCCTATACAGAACAACGAAATTGAAAGAATCTACATCAGCTCAAAAACATCCATACACACAATTGTTAGTTGTGCCACATGAGGGGAGACTGCCTTTAGAATATTGGTTCCAGTACTGTACGTAAAGTTAACTTTAGCTTCATTGATGACATGTGTGAATCAAACAATACAAACAGCTCTTCAGAAAAAGCCTACCTTTTTCTGTGTGGGTGATAGACAGCTGTAGGATTTCCTGCTTTGCTGCCAGAGTGTTAAAAGTGAGAGGTTCCATCATCCTTGAGTCTATGAACTGTCTATCCATGGATGTCTCACTCCACCAGCAAGAATTTTTTGAAAGTTTTAATACACACATCTATGGGAGATGGTGCCATCAATAGTTATGGGCAAGATGAATTTAGCATGATGATTCATTGTTGTACTTAATCTGTTGGTCAGCTTTCTGCAAAGAAAGAGTGATGCCATGAGCTCTCCTGCTTCTGAAACACTTCCTCTGATTCACCCTCACCTTATCCAGATAACCCAATAGGGTACCTCTCTATGGCAGTTATTATCTACAGTTTCTGTCTAGAGGTAAATACTAGTGACGTGTACCTCTGGGTGTAGTGGAATTGTCTCCTGATTGTTCTCAAAAGTTTTAAGGATATGGTAGAAACCACATGTGAACTAAATGGATAGTTCGCTATGATATGGCTGAACATTCCTCTTAAAATAGTTGTATCTTGTTTTTCTGATGTGATTGTAGAGGGTTTGGATTTTATTATGGATCACTTTAAGGGGTCTAATGGGAAGAAAAGCAATGTACAGTATGACCGCCATATCCACTGATTCATTAACCACTGAATCAGTTATCCATGGTTGGCAGAGGAAAAAATTAAATAATTCAGCAGCCGCAAAACAAAGTACTGTCACAAAATCATCTGTAAAGCAAGCTACTGTCGCAAAACAGTAAATGGAAAGCAAGCTACTGTCACAAAACAGACGTAGAGCAAGCTACTGTCACAAAACAGCTGTTTTGGGGGGATTGGGGCATTTTCTCTTATCCCCAGTTTTTGTTATCCACGGGAACTGATCCCCAGCGGATACTGGGGTCCTACAGTATGAATAAATGTTTCTAAGGATAGTTTTGTTGAATAAGATACTTGGCAGTGGAGCCAGAGGTTGGGAGTTCAGTTCCCCACTAGGGGCCTTTTCACACGACCCCTAAGATCCGCTGGTCCCTTAAATTCGGACCAAAGATCTTAGGGGTTCATTGCCCTTCCTTCCTCCCCACCAGAGAAAGAGGGGGGAAAATGCAGCTCACCTGGAGGAGCTTCCCGGAGCTCCTTTCTCTTCTGCTTGCTTTTTTTCCTCCCACCTCTTCTCTTAAAGGGGCAGGAGGCAAAAAAACACACAAGCAGAAGCCAGGAGAGCCCCGCACTGACCAGATTAAATCCGGACCTGGGGATTTTCACCCACCTCAAGCAGGTACAAGAAAGTGCAGCTGGGTCGCGCTTAGGTGGGCGGGGTCGCACTTAATTGTCTGCAAAGTCCGGAGCTGGTGGGAAAACACTTGTAAGGTCCGGACCTTGCAGCCATTTCCTGCGGAGCTTAGGGGTCGTGTATAAAGGCCCTAAGTATCCTTAATGGGAGCTGAACTCCATGATCTATAGGAGTGATGGTGAACCTTTTAGAGACGGAGTGCCCAAACAGCCATTCAAAACCCACTAATTTTTTTGCAAAGTGCCAATACAGTAATTTAACCTGTATGCAGGTGGCTATGAAGGGTCGATGTCGGGTGCCCACAGAAAGGGCTCCAAGTGCCACCTTTGGCACCCATGTCATAGGTTCGCCATCACTGATCTATAGGGTCCCTTTGAACTCTCCACAATGATGATGATGATGATGATGATGAAATATGCATCTCAACTGAAATCTTGTGACAGTATTCTGAGAGTTTTTACAAGGGCCAGAAATAAATTCATTGCACTTGGAAAATGTGAACTATGTTAGTGCTGGGGGAAGTTCTTGAAACATAGTGGAAACCTTGTGCTAGAAAATTCTGGAGGTTTATTCTGCTCTGCATTACGTAGGTAAAGGATGGAGTATTTGACTCAGCTTTTCAGCATTTGTTTCTCTGGATGACCGGATTAAGGGTAGGCATTGCAGTAATCCATGAATAAACTCATGGGAAGGCTTCTGATGCAATACAGAGAGAAGGGAATCAATACATGTCTGGGCCATTCTCAGCCACATATGCCTCAAGTATCTGAATTCATAATATGACATAAAACTGCTACATTGCATTAAGAATGGGTGTGTAGAAATGCTGAAGTGCATTTCTTTAATAAGAGTATTTTCCATGCTTTCCTTTTCTTGGTTTTTCCACCTGAAACCCTCTAACAAATTAGTATAATATACCTAGGCAAAAATCTGGATTCATTGGTGGTGCCTTGTAGGGCAGGGATGTTTTAATTGTATTTGGGAAGGTTTTCCCTATTTCCAAAATCAGGCACTTATTCCAAGCTATTGCTTGTTGTAGCTACAGTGTATCAGTTTGCTAACTTCACACGGCTGGATGACTATTCCTTATTTAAATAAAGTAGCCAATAATAATAGCCCTCTACAGCTATAAAAGTTTTGTTAAGCATCAACCATGGTGAACATTTGGGGAGAAATTGTTTTAATGCAGGGTGAAGTGACAGAAATGGACATGAATCAGTAGAAATGTTGCATCATTTCTTATTAAACTTTTTAGAACTGCTGAATAGCTCAGTGGTTTGGGTATCTGGTTGTGGAGCCAACCCACCCATCGCCATGTTGGCTTAACATGGCTTGGAATGTGTGCCTGGTTTTGGAAATAAGGAAAACCTTCCAAAATACAATTAAAACATAAATCAATAGTGCATTAGTAACAAATTATCAGAACAGAATAATAATCTGGCATAACTAACAATGGCCTTTCAGAATAAGCAGATCTCTTGGTATCAGAGAAAAGGCATAATGATGTTTTGTAGAAACGTGAAAGTTAAAAAACTAAGAGCAACAATGATACATTAGAACAAAACAAAGAGAGTGAACCATTCAAATCTCTCCAAGTGTTGTTGTTCGTTGGAAGTTGCAAACTGTGGTATATGTGTGTGATGTACTCAAGCTTTTATGTCATGCCTCATTCCATCCCTGCCCTACAAGGCAAATGTTCCTGCAGCAGTATTTGGTCAGGTTTGTCAACCTTACAGTCACGTTTGATGCGCTCTCCAGAATGTTTTCTGTTTTGGGTTGCAATCTTCTTGAGTGCTTACCAGATATAATTTTCAGTAAGATCCCATGCAACTTATTGATCCTATGTGTATTTGTTTATTCAGAAATAGCTTTACTGGCTTACTCATACTAAGAGTCCTTGGTTTGTGTGCTGTGAAATATGGTGGCAAGCAATTGCTTCACAGGCTTCTTATCATACATTGGTGTGCATCTTTTATGTAGCTTCCTTTGTTTATGTTACAGGCAAGAGGCAGTAGTGAATACATACTTGTGAAAACTAAAAATTCTATTAGCATGCAACTAAAAAAATTGTGTAGTGTTTTCTTACTAATCAGCAGTGGCTACATGCAGAGTTCTGTCAGGCACTTGAGAAATAAGACACAGAAAGGAAAGAAGTATCCTCAAAGGTAATGAAATGAACAACATCCGTTCATAATTTTATTATGTCTGTCCAATTATATAGCTGGCTAGGTAGCTCAACCATTTGAGTACGTGGCTGTGAAGCCAAGGGTTGTGAGTTCAGTTACGCACTGTGCCTCTCATGAGGAGATCCAGCCTCTGTAGACTTAGACAATCTGCACAGTCCTAAAATACCTTCAAAAGAGGAATGTTAAATTGTATTTAGAAAAACATTGGGAATGATCCTCATAGGTCAGAATTGACCTGATGGCACATAATTTATTATTTTATCCCATTATATGGTATTTCTTTTTCTAAATAACTCAAACAGCTATTGGAGCCTGGATGTTCTTGTGTTACAGTATTTTTATAGAGATTAACGGTATCACAAACCATGCAACAACCAGTTCTCATGAGAGACTTGAGATGTTAGGAAATGTTCTTCCTGATAAAACTCACTGACAAAAGTGTTTCCAATCTTGTTGTTTTAAAACATTTCCCAGTGCTGATGGCTTTTGTACCTGATAGTGTTTTGACCGATAGCAGTCAAACTTTCTGTCCGGTATGGAAGTGAAGGTCAACGTGTGATAGGGCACCACTTTGCTTTGTGTAATGCTTACAATTCTATCCTGCCTTTTCTCCAGTGTGCTTAAGGTGGCTGTTTCACAGTTTATTCTTTTCTTCTATAGTTTGGATTAAATCCATTTGTGAGCCTCAACTGGAATAGACCGATCCACTGGATCAGTAGAACTACAGATTGGTTGGTCCATTCATTCAATGGGTCAACTCTATTTTGGACAAGAGCTGATTTTAGCCTTTTGTCTTCACATCAACCTTCCTGGGTCTAAAAGAATGGGACTTGCCTAAGGTCGCTTAGTAGGAACCTGGGCCTGGATTTCCTAAATCCCAATACATTCTTAGTCTTAAATACATTCTGCATTCTTATATATATGGCTGTTCCTGAGCCAGAGGGTTGGAAATACCACAGTATGGGGAGGAAGGCAGGAATTGTTGTTTGACTATGACAGGTAAGTTTGTTGACTATCTTGTTTCAGTCTAAGAATGTTCCTGCCTGTGCCACTTGTGGTGACCATTGTGGTGATTGAATTTAAAACAATTTGTGTGTGCGTGTGTGTGTGTGTGTGTGCGCGCATGCACTTATTTTTGTGACAATTTCATTTTTGTGATAACTTCCTAAGGGATAGCTGCCTTGACACAGCAAATAAATAAATAGTGTGGTGGTAATCTTGAAGATTAAAAAAAGTGGAACAGGTGATAGCTTTAGGCTACTAGAAAATTAGCAAAAATGTTGCTAATATTTCGAGGGTGAAACCCCCTTCCTCAGAGCAGTACCAATAGGTTATAACATGGCAAAAGATGGATTTGCCAGGAGTTATTTCTTAGATGTAAGATCCTTGGCTAGATGGGGAAAAAGCCAGGCAATTTCTTAGTTGAGGCTCTGAGCTTGGATGTTCTTAGGCTGCATCTGAAATGAATTAACGAGATTAATGAGTTTGTGTCACTTTTTGTTGAGTGGGTGCCATGCAGTGGAGCGACGTCCCACTTATAACCCCAGCTCCTGCCAACCTAGCAGTTTGAAAGCAAGTAAATGCAAGTAGATAAATAGGTACCGCCATAAAAAGTGGGAAAGTAAAACAGTGTTTCATTGCAGCCATGCCGGCCACATGGCCACGGACTTGCACAACACTGGCTCTTCCGCTTGAATACGGAGATGAGCACCGCCCCTAGAGTCGGACACGACTAGCACGCATGTGCGGGGGGAGCCTTTACCTTTACCTTTAGGTGCCGCTTCAGAGGATGCACTATGTGTTTTGATTCATGTGGTGGTAATCTGTTTTTAGGAAATGGCTTGAACATCCCTGAGCCATTTGAGCAGGGCGGGGAATCTGCTTTTGCACATTTTTATAAAATTCTTTTTCTCTGATTTGAAGGGCACTCCTTCCATCTGGAGGGGAAAAGAAGAAGAGGAAATTTAAAACCAGCTTAGGCGTGTTTGACCAGGTTTAACCTGCTTTCTGATTCCTTCTGGGTAAAACAGGTGAACAATAGACTTCCTCACTTTTAAAAATACCCTCTTCACCACTTTAAATGAATCAATAAGCACTCGAGTGCTAGCAAGCAATAGATGCAACACATCTCTTTACTGTCTTTCAGCCTCTTCTGTAGTGGGATTTGCATGGTCTTGGATTTATAGGACTTTTGCTGTTATTTAGAAGTGGCTTCTTATCTCGCAAAGCACTAAACAATTATTTAAAGCAGAATTGTATGTAACACCCTTGACTTCACTAATTATTATTCTCCAATGTTGTCGTTGTCCTGTTTTGCAGATCTTCTTTAGTAAAAGATTGAGAGCATTCCAGGGATGGAAGAGGAACAACAGCAGGAGGTAAATTTGGTTGAAAGACTTTTGCTAGTAGGCTTGCTACGGCAACATTTCTACAAGGATTGCTATGTTCAGCTTCGGAATCAGAAGACCAAATAAGTACGGATACCCCTTACAGCAGGAATGAGTGACTTCAATGAGTCTGGGAGTCAAATGTACACCTCAAGCCCCTGGGAGTTGCACGTGGTGCCTGAACAGGTGGCCATAAGTCAAAACCACTTTGTGTTGTTATTTTAATATGGGTTTGAGGATATAGAAACATTTGGAGGATCAGTTAGCCTGGGGACTGGACATTTCCTACCCTTATCGAGGGATGAGGAGCATGGGTCCCTGCAGATGTTGTTGGACCACAACTATACACTATTGCCTTTGCTGCCTAATAGGTTTTGCGCTCCTGCAGCGTCACAAAAGACCCATATTCTGCCTGCCTCATGCTGCAGAGACTGAAAGAGGACTTTCCATGCATCATTTTCTCCATTCTCTGGCTCCAGGCAGTTCTTGTAGGTTATGGAGCCTATCTGGATGTTAAGGTCTTCAAGAGAGGCCTTTTTCTCTGTCCCACCACCCTCTCAGGCATATTTGGTGTGGACCTAAGAGAGTACCTTCTCTGTCGCTACTCCCAGATTCTAGAACTTCCTCTCATGGGAGGCTAGGCCGGCTCCATTTTTTGCTGTCCTTCTGTAGACAGATTAAGACCTTTCTCTTCAGGCAGACTTTCCCTTAAAAACTGGTGATCTGAGTGGGTTTTTTAAACCCTCTCTATTGTTTTAGTTGTGTTCTTAATATTGCTCATAATATGAGTTTTCATATGGTGTCTCTTTAAGGCTCTTTTAATGTTTTAATAATTTATTACTAGCTTTTACCTTTGGTTCTTTTAATATTTATTATTTATTTATTTATTTATTTATTTATTTATTAGATTTATATTTATAATACTGCAAGCCATCTCGAATCCCGTAGGGGAAAGGTGACAGAGCAATATTTTAAATAAAGGAATAAATCTTCCCTCATTTAGCTGGATATACTGATGTCTTGGGATCAATTATTCTAAGTTTCCAAACTAAAAGAGTTACAGTAGATTTTTAAAATAAGTGTGTATTGAAAAGTAGACTAGTCAGATAAAGAAGGTGGATACAGTATATGAGAGATTTCTTTATTTTTGTCTGTACTCTACACAGGCTGCTGCAGAACCAGCACCTTCATCTGACTCACCTGGAGATGGACCAAAAGACATTGCGCCGAATATTTGTATGTTAATAGTTGTAGACAGTAAAACTGTTTTGTAAGTGCTGCTTTGGAGCTATCCATGGCTTTCATTATAACATGCAATTTGAGGAAAAATAAGTCTAGTTTATATATGTAGACAAAGGTGGTGGTAACACCTGAGATGATAGAATGGACTGCACCATTTTGACAGTAGGTCTGTATAGAGTAGAACTACTCATCTTTGGAGAAGAAATAGAAAACTGATACGTCATGATACAATAAGGCTTTTCTTCTTAAGTCCTATTTGGTAATTAGTTGCCCGGATCTGGGCAATATGCTGCTGCTACCTCCCCCTATCTGCCACTGGGAGCAATGCCTGCTAGGTAGTTGATTTTATCAGTCCAAATTGGCTTTCAGATATCCAATAATTACTCTCCATCTTTCATTGAGTGCTACACATATTTTGTTTTTGCTGAACTACACCACACTTGGCTGGCAGGTTAGAATTGGGCCAAAGGTGTTCTTGATGCTCACCGTTGTGTAGTCCAACCAGTCCCCAGTAGCTTTTGAAGAACATTGTTCCTTGCAGAGACCACTTGCTTTGTATTTGGCAGTGTTTCTTATAGGTCAGTGTATGTACAATCCAAATAAAATGCCTAGGTATTTCGAGAAAACTTGGATCTCAACTAGGAGGCAACTCAAGCAGATTATAATGATAAAATAGCACCTTGGAAGAAAGGTGGTACAGTATAATACAATAAATATACGGGCATTATTGAATAAAACAAATGCTAGGTATAAGACGCTGGCCAAAATACTTTTAGTTGGCATTCTTGTTAGTCTTGTGCAGTGAATTTGTACACCATCGTAGCCAAAATTCTGTTGATTAGCACTATAAATCACACTAGAGGATGCCTATTGATTCATTGGGAATTTGATAAGTAAGCTTCTTTGTACGTTCCTTTGCTTGAGTACAGGAAGTCTTGGTTTTAGTACAGTAAGTCACAGCTCGGCTTGGGATTTTCACCCTCCTTTACCCTAAACCCTCTGTTCTGTCCTTAAAACAGACATGGGTAACAGTTCAGTTTAATCATAGCGCAGACACAGTCCACTCAAGTTAGAGACTGAAGCTGTCATGGAGAACAGGTGACGGATGAAGTCTAAGTCTATTTCGATCCATTCAGCTGATGCAGATGCTTTGAAAATACTGTTGGAGATGAAGATGAAGAAGAGACAGAAGAAACCCAGCCTTCCAAGCACTGTGACAGAACTTGCCACCGAGGAAGGGTCCAAAGTCTATGTCGTTGGCACTGCCCACTTCAGTGACAGCAGCAAAAGAGATGTTGTGAAGGTAACTTCTTAAAGCCCTGTACATGTTTTATTCTGCTAGAGGGCTCAGAAGGTTCCCCGTGAAACCACTGAATGTTTTTAATGCTAAAACAAAGATGTTATGTGGCAGTAGAGACTGAGCCTCTATTGCCTCTGTTTGAAACCAGTTTACACAGCCTCTCTAAGTGCATTCAGTATGGTCCCATAAATACCTCCTGGATCTGCATGGCATGTTTGCTGTCAAAATATAGTTGTGAAAGCATGGGAAAAGGGGGCACATTGAAAAGCTTCTGTTGATAAAAGAATATGCATTTTTGGCAGGTTTCTCCCAATTTTAAAGTATGATAGGGGGGGAAATGGACAATTTGGGAGACAAAAATTCTTAATAATTTTTCCCTTGAGATAAATGATACAATGCAAATAGAAATGTGTGAGGAATTTGAAAAGTCTCCTATGAATGCTTTTTGCTCTGATTAGCAAAACCCTATTTTATTTTGCTGAAATGTTCTAAAATTGAAAGATGCACTAGAAGTCCTTGGATTCACAAAGAATGCAAGTATTTGTAACTTGAGAATCCATAATAGAAGTTACAGTTCATTTCTGAGATGTTTTCTTTCTTCCTGTAGCTATGCAGGAGGCTTAATGCGCTCTTCTATTTTTTCACTGATTTAAAAAACAACAGTGAAATTAGGGTTGGCTGCCATGTTCATGAAGACTCCTCTCATAGAAACCATCCAGTACTGTTTTCAGTGGTATCTGGAAGCAGCCTGCAATACAATCTGTCTTCTTTCAGACAATACAGGAGGTGCAGCCTGATGTGGTTGTGGTTGAGCTGTGCCAATACAGAGTGTCTATGTTAAAAATGGATGAAAGAACATTGCTGAAGGAAGCCAAAGAAATCAATCTGGAGAAGCTCCAGCAAGCTATAAAGCAGGTAACAGTACCTCAGTGGCAAACCCATCTCTTTGTGTGTGTGTGTGTGTGTGTGTGTGTGTGTGTGTGTGTGTGTGTGTGTGTGTGTGTGTGTGTGTGTGTGTGTGAGAGAGAGAGAGAGAGAGAGAGAGAGAGAGAGAGAGAGAGAGAGAGAGTTCATTGCAAAGAAGTTGAAATAAGGTTTTCCTCAGTTTGTGTAATTTGCTGCAATCGAGGCTTTGGAGCATCAGAAGAGGTTAATTGCATAGACTTTACATGCAGCTCTGTTGGGAGTCATTAAACAACAAAAGTACATGGGACTTAGTACTAGAAGACTGTTATAAATGCCCATGTGAACCAAATGATTATTAATATCTAACCCGACACTTGGGAATTTACCAGCCTTTGCATGTGATTTAATAGATGTTCAGGGAAACATACTACCCAGAGTGAAGGCACTACCTCCATTTGTGAATTTAATCTTTGCATCCAAGGATTTTGCACAGATTTCTGGGTCTAATTGTGGTAGGACCAGCAAGACGCTACCTATAAGATTCTCTCTCTTCTTATAGGAAGAGAAACTGCAGCTGGCGGTTCATACTGTTACATGAATGTATTTGGTTATACCCAACCAGTGTTGTGCTTATATACTGCCCCATAGCACTTCAAGCACTCTCTGGGCGGTTTACAGTTTAATTATACACATCCACCCAAGTAGGCTGGGTACTCATTTTACTGACCTTGGAAGGATAGAAGGCTGGGTCAACCATGAGCCAGCTACCTGGGACCCAGGTTGTGAGCACAGTTTTAGCTACAGTACAGCAATTTAACCACTGTGCCACAAGGCTCCTCATATATACAGGTGAAACTCGAAAAATTAGAATATCATGCAAATGTTCATTTATTTCAGTAAATCAACTCAAAAGGTGAAATTAATATATGAGATAGACTTATCTCAGAAAATTAGAATACAGTGGTCCCTTGTATAACAAACAGTTTGTATAACAAAAAAGCTGTACAACATAAAAAAAATTCCAGAGATAGGGGAAATTTGCTTAACAGAATCACCTGTGGGGCGAATCCATACAACATAAAAATGGTCGCGATTAGGGATTAATCTGTTTTCAATGCATTCCTACTGGAAATTTGTATAAAGGAAAATTTGCTTAACAGAATTTCATTTGGAATGAATTAATTCCCTTATACAAGGTACCACAGTAATGTGAAAAGGTTCCCTATTCACAGTAGTGCATCAAGAGATGGACACAGATTGATCCTGGACATGGGCTTCAAATGTTGTATTCCTCTTGTCAAGCTGCTCCTGAATGCTGTTGCTCAGAAGTCCAAAGTCCTCTTTTCTCATGAGAGCAACTTTTGCATCTCATTTGGGAACCAAGGACGCAAAGTCTGGAGGAAGAATGGAGCGGCACACAATGCACGATGCGTGAAGTCCAGTGTGAAGTTTCCACGGCCTGTGTCGATTCGGGAACCATGTCATTTGCTGCTGTTGGTCCACTGTGCTTCATTAAGTCCAGGGTCAACGCAGCCGTCTACCAGGAGATTTTGGAGCACTTCATGCTTCCTTCCACAGATGAGCTATATAGGGATGCTGAGTACATATGCATGCTTAGACTTTTCTGAGGTCCGATATTGTTCTATTTCCAATCCGTGTGTTATTGATGTCATGTAATATTCTAATTTTCTGAAATTGTGAATTTGGGGTTTTCATAAGCTGTATACCATAATCATCACAATTATACCAAAGTAAGGCTTGGCATATCTTGCTTAGCGTGTAATGCGTCTATCTTATATATTAGTTCCACCTTATGAGTTGACTTACTGCACAATGTTCTAATATTTGAGTTTCACCTGTACATGTCCGCCTGGTAACATGTATTTTTGTAGAGTCTGTCTACATAATTGCATAGAAAAACAATATGTTCTTGAATTGTGCTGATACATCATTTTCTGATTCTTTTGCCCCTCCCTGCTGTTTTCAATGGAGCCACTAAACATGCCTATGACATGTTTGATCTCTTTCAATTACAAAATGTGTTAGGGATTGCTCTTGTAATTTTCTGTCAGGGCAAATTGTGGGAGGGGGTTAGAGAACAATAAACATTAATATGTCAAAGCCAGGCAAACAGTACTTTTGCACTTTTACCTTGCCTTTTCTTCTCTCAAACAAAGCAGATGGCTAAAAGGCTTTTTTAGCAATCCTTTTGTAGATTGCTTAAAAATATGTTGAAATAATGAGAAACACGTTCAGAGCTGGTGATTTTCCCTCCCTCTTTTGCCAGAACAATGGGTGTTTCTCCACAGCTGTTAGTGGAACTACAGCTCTGTGTTTTTCAGTAGTCACCTGGGAAGGTTTTATCTCATTCTCTTCTGTGCCCCTCTTTTTATTTTAGAACGGGCTCATGTCTGGACTGATGCAAATGCTGCTGCTGAAGGTCTCGGCACATATCACAGAACAGCTCGGGATGGCTCCTGGGGGAGAGTTCAGGGAGGCGTTCAAGGAGGTGAGGGGCTTTGTTTTTAATTGGAACTGCAGTAGGGGTGTGTTTTCTGCCCAAGGCAAAAAAAAAAAAAAGGCTGAGTCGACTGAAGAAGGCTGGTAGCTAAATCCATGGAGGGGCATTTTCACTTGATCAGTTTTGTTGTACTGGGCCGTCCCTTTGAAGTGAGTGGGGAAGAATACCTTAAAACTCAAAGATGCATAAAATGGAATATTTGATTTTTAGACATGGGACATCCAGTAGCTTACTAGTGTAAACCAAGCACAACGGATTGTGGCTTTTGTTGCAAGGAGATCTTATATTTACTCTTTTTATGACAAATACAAAGGAATGGAATCTTTTCCAGCAGAATACCAGAAAAAAGGGAGTCAATGGAATCTGTGAAGATAAAAGTGGGTAATGGCATTAATAAAATTCCATCATGATAAAGTATTATAACAGTTATGTAGTTTGAAGAAACTCAAAGAGCAGAGACAGAGGCTAAATACCACACTATAGTAACCCCTCGCCTATCGCAGGGGTTAGGAACCCGACCTGACCCGCGATAATAGAAAATCCTCCTATCCTTACCTGAGGCCTGGCGCTGCCCTGAATGGCCGTCCGACAGACTTCCCAAGCCTGTCAGATGCACCAGAAGTGGTTTTGGGTGATCTGGATGGCACTTCCGGTTTTCCGCAAACTACTTGTGGGGCCTCTGACAGGCCCAGGAAGCCCATCTGGGGCATTGCCAGACCTGGGGTAAGTCCAGGAGGCCTCAAATGGGCCCATGCAGCTTACCTCAGGAGACATTTGTTTCATATACTGCGGTCTCACGATATACCGGGACCACAGTATATGAAACGCGAAATATATATGAAACACTGTAATAGACAAAGCAAGAAATTTGGAGTTTTTGAAAAAAAGGTAAACAAAATAGATGCAAAAGAACATCATTAAAATTGAGTTGGGTAGGCCACACCATGAAACAATTAGATGAGTGGCAGAATAAAGAAATGCAGTGATGGCAACCTTAAGTAGAAGGCAACGGCAAAGGGGAACTACAAACTATACGAGAAAATGATTTTAAAAGATAAGCAGGATTGGCATGGATTAGACCAGTGGTTCTCAACCTGTGGGTCCCCAGATGTTCCTAGACTGAAACTCCCAGAAGCCTCCACCACTCACTGTGCTGGAAGGGGTTTCTGGGAGTTGCAGTCCAGGAACATCTGGGGACCCACAGGTTGAGAACCACTGGATTAGACTCATGCAAAACAGAAATGTATCAAAAGAAAGAAGTGAAGCTTATGTCCAACACTGGATATTATTGAGCTAATAAAGATAAAGGTGGTGTACTTGAGCATTGATTTAGGTTACTTTGACTCCAACTATTATTTCTATAAGCATTTTATCCCCTGCCTCAACTTCAGGGTTAAGAGATTGTGCTTGTTGTGCTGGTTCCTCCCTTTATTTTCAGGCCAGAAACTTGCTGTTGCTCAAGACGCCCGTATCTTTGTGTGTGCACACTATTTATTTCTGTTTGGGGAATGAGCGCTTCTGAAACATACCATAAGTGTTTTGGGGTACTTAGTTGTGCTTGGGAAATGTCTTCAGTACAGCCTTAGCCATATTCCACCGTACGATAGTTTTGTGTCAGTCTGAAAGAAACTTATTTTACTCTCAGGCCGAACAAAATAGAAAGTGTAAGTAATACCCAGATTGTCTAGCTTTTCCAAGGGAGTTGCCCTCACAAGACATGCAGAGGGAACAAAAGAGACAAGTCAGAACAATTCCAGAAAACAAAAGACTTTATCTCAGAGGAACATGACAAAACAGTGATTATGGATGAGGCTCAATTAGTCCCAACTATAATAAACTCATTAAATGAATGGGAGTTTGGCAATTCCGCACTTGTGCAGTTCTCATTGAACCCACTGGTTTCCTTGGTGTATTAGCAGTTGTATATAGCTTTGTATTGTTCACTGTAAGCCTGTCCCAAGAGGAAGTGGAGAGGACAACGGGAGGGATTGCAGAGGAAATCACTGGCAATGATGTGTAGTATGAGAAGAGAGGGAAGGACCGTGATCTTGGGATAGCAGGAATAAGGCAAAGGACACCAACCAGGAATTCACAAATGTGGGGAGAGGAAAGTAATAGGATTGGAGAAAAGTGGTAGAAAGTCAAAACAACGGCTAGAAGAGATGGCTTGATATCACTAGGCAGATATAGTTGTGGAGGTAGCAGGAGAATTCACAAAAGAAAACAGTATTATCCAAGGAGACAACTAGATTGGCACAAAAAAAGGGTTCTCTATAAATGAATTGGGAAGCTGCAATATACAAAAAAGGAGCATCCGCTCATTACTTCCCGGATACCTAGCCCCTTCCCTTTATACCATCGCTATTGAATCCACAAGCAGGCAGGTCTCTTGATACTGACACATTGCTTTCCTTGGGCAGAATGCCATGGTGGAGAGAAGTACAGACAGTGTATCCGTGGAGCTGAGAACGGAGTCTTCCACCAGAAAAGAGCCTTGTGTCAATCTAATGGGAAACTTACCTTATTTTCAGGCTGGGTGGTGGTCCTATTCAAACTGCCTAGTCTACGTAGAGCAGTTGCCCTCGTAAGGAGTTCAGACAGCAATAATGAGAAGTCAGAACAATCCTAGGAAAGTAAACCTGAGACTGCCGGCATACGCTGCATCTCTCCACCCAACTATATGTCTTCCCCAGTTGATCTGTCCCAAAAGGGTGTTTGGTAGCACATGGCTACTTTCTCTTTAGGATATCTACACGGTGAAATTGCTTCTTTTTTACAATGTACTGGCTGTCCATTCCTAATGGCAAATACAATTGCATTCATGGCACCCTTGCAGTGTGTTCCCCAGGGCTGCCTGCACAGTGCCACCTGACTTCATAGCTGTCATAAAATGAATATGCTCCTGCTTGTTTCCACCTACTGCTTGCCCCTCTCTTTTGTAAACAATGTAAACATAAATGTTGTGCATTGTATTAAATGATCTCTTAGGGATAGCAAATGTGTAAGATACAGCTTTCAAACATTCATTTCTGACTTCATAAAGCAAGAACCAGAGTTGCATTTGAGCAGCAAAGAGTATGAGAAGAAGATGGGCAATGCATATTTTCTTCTTCTGGTTTGAGGGTGCACTTCTTAGGTGTTCTGTATAAGCAGTGGCCATGCCTTTTTTGTTGTTGCTGGTGTCATTTTGGACCCTTGAAATAAATGTCGTGCAGGAAATGTGCCTTCCATGATATTGCAACTGAAAATGAAAAAGGAAAATATTATTCATCACAACCTTCAGTGTCTTAACTGTCTTCTGAATGTTGTGTCAGCAATGGGCTGATCTGCGTATTCTCTCGCAGGCTAGTCGAGTACCTTTCTGCAAGTTTCACCTTGGGGACAGACCAATCCCAGTCACCTTCAAGAGGGCCATCGCTGCACTTTCCTTCTGGCAAAAAGTCAAGCTTGCCTGGGGCCTCTGCTTCCTCTCTGATCCCATCAGGTAGGAACATGCATGCTGAGTTGTGGGCCTCCGTGACAAACCAGATGAGTCCCTAAGCCTTGGGGCATGTTTCCTGTGCACAGCGATGGCATTTGGGCTACATCAGTATGCCAGCAACAAAAAGAAGGCAATATCTATACCAGTGTACTGGCATATAAATACAGTTTCATTCCTAATACAGTGGACCCTCGTATAACAAACGGTTTGTATCATAAAATCTGTACAACATAAAAAAAATCTGGAGAGGGAAAATTTGTTTAACAGAACTGCCTATGGAGCGAATCCATACAACATAAAAAGGGGTCACAATTAGAAATTACTCTGCTTTCAATGCCTTCCTATGGGAAATTTGTATAAAGGAAAATTTGCTTAACATAATTTCATTTGGAACGAATTAATTCCTTTATACAAGGTACCACTGTATTAAATAATGCAACATTGTCATACACCAATGTAGGAAAGTAACCTTCTGGGGCACTGTTATTCACATTGAAATTTATCCATGCAGCAAATTTATACTCAAGTGTGCTTCATTTTGATACTCAACACAAACAGCCTCTTGGAATAGCAGCTGGAAATCTATTGGTCATTGTGTAAAGCGTGTGTAACTTGCTGCAAGTAGTGAACAAGGTGCCAGGGTGCATCATAGTTGCACTATTGTGCAAGAGCATACATTTAAGATGCATCCTGGTACTTGGTCCCTTAGCTATATATAGCTGTGGCAAATTATATGAACCTAATTATGCAGGTATTACAAGTATCTAAAGCACAGTGTGCAACAGTGGTCTTCCAGATGTTTTTGGAATGCCTCCCCCTCAATCCCTCCCCAGTTAATTAAGTTGGCTAGGCCTGATGAGAATTGTAGGCCCAGATTATCTGGAATGCCACAAGATGCCTGAATTGCACAAGGTAGTGCAATTCAGGCGGGGCAAATTGAATTTACAGCAGGAGGTGGGCATCCTTGGAATAGACCAGTTAAAATCAGAGGGCTTTAAATTAGTTCTCTGAACTGTTTCACTGGCTGTTGGTGAATTCTTTATCTGGCAGCTGTGCACATATCCCGGGCAGACCTGAATGTATGAATTGACTCATGTGGCCACAGGAGTTGGTTTCATTTCTGGCTGCCACCTTGGATCTTGGTGAATTTTACGACAGCACAGTCTTACTCCTTCATTAATATCATGATAAGCAAACCAGGAACACTGGTAATATCCCCAAGGTAATGAGTTGGATCAGAACATTGTGTACTGGTACTGGAACGTGAATACAATGACATCTAATCGACTTTCCAAGGAGGCATGTGGCTTTTTTTTCCCTGTGGCTTCATTTTTGTTGTTGTACTTCAAGCACTGAATTGCAACAAAGATAGCACAGCTGAAAAATGCAAAACTAGATGCCTGTACAAGGAAACCAAATGATACCATTAGGATGAGTTTTGTATCCTTAAACTCATTCACATCTCCCTCTCATTGCTTGAACATAGCAGGCTAGCAGCTGTTGATACAAAGCTTTTTTAATATTTTCCTTTAACTGTGCATTAACTCTTGTTGTTCCCCTTGTATCTTTTGTGGCCTGTCTTATAGGACCTTTTCTGTAAGATGCCAGTCAACAAAATCAGATTTCATCAACGCCACCACTGCCACAATAAAGGAGCCTTTTTTTTCTTTGAACTTTGATAGTCGTCATATGTGCATTGGCTTAAATTGTATGGTTACAGGGTTGGGGTGGGGAATGGGTTCAAGTGTCTCAACTCATGTATTTTATGTTCTGCCCAGTCTGCTAGTAATTTGTACTAGCAATTTGCACAAGGGAAGAAAACTCCCTTTCAGCATCAACTGCTAGAGGGTAGGAGGAGAGATTTAAGCCTCCCCTCCTCTCTCTACCCTATATGTTGCAGTGGTATCACCTGACACTCTTCCCCACCGCCTGGTGCTTAATCAGAAAGTCACTTCTCACATCATGAACATCCCATATAGTTAGGCCCACCATGTGTTTTGACACTTGCTTTTATCAGAGAACAAAGTACAGATCCCCCCCCTCATTCTTTCAGTAAAGATGATGTGGAGAAGTGTAAACAAAAGGATTTGCTGGAGCAAATGATGGCAGAGATGATTGGAGAATTCCCTGACCTCCATCGAACGATTGTTTCTGAAAGAGATATCTACTTAACCTACATGCTGAAGCAAGCGGCAAAGCGAACAGAACTACCTCGTGCTTCTGAAGGTGTGTCAATGAGAGCTACCAAATATCCAGCTGCTCTGTGGTGGGGAGACTCTCTTGGGAAGTCTACTTTAGTATAGATCAGTGATGGCGAACCTATGGCACGGGTGCCAAAGGTGGCACTCGGAGCCCTTTCTGTGGGCACCCGACATCGCTCCTTCATAACCACCTGTATACAGGTTAAATTACTGTACATTGACCCCCCCCGCCATTTCGCTGTTCTGGTATTGCGGTCCCACTACATCACGGGACCGCAGTACCGGAACCGTGGGGGGGGGGCGGCGGCCAGGTTGCTCCGCGCCGCCCCCCACCTCTGAGAAGCCTCCGGGGTGTGGGGGCAGACGGCAGCAGGCGATCCAGTCGCTCCGCACAGCCCTCCCACGCACCCCGGAGAAGTCTCGGGGCCAATCGCTCTCCGCCGCCCCCCAGGCCCCTCTGGGAGGCCTCGGAGCCACGTGGGGGGGCAGGAAGTGATCCGATCGCTCTCTGTGCCCCCCGCCCCTTCTGGGAGGCCTCGGAGCCACGTGGGGGTGGCGGGGAGCGATCTGGTCGCTCCACGTGGCCCTCCCACGCACCCCGGAGAAGCCTTGGGGCCGTGCGGGCGGGCAGTGGCGGCGGCGGCAGGAGGTAAGATCCCCTGCCGCCGTGGCGCGCCGCTCACTCGCCCCCCCGCCCCTACCCCACCTCCTGCATATTGCGGATTTTCATGCATCGCGGGTGGGGTGGGTCCCTAACCCCCGTGATCGGCGGGGAGTTACTGTATTGGCATTTTGCAAAAAAAAAAATAGTGGGTTTTGAATTGCAATTTGGGCACTCGTTCTCTAAAAGGTTCGCCATCACTGGTATAGATAATGATGATGTCAGGTTCAGAAGCAACTTCAGTTTAAGTTTGCAGCAGATTAGTGGGAGCCCAACATAGTTTAACAATTAGAAAGTTCAAGTAAGGAATAGTCATCTCTTCAGCAGAGTCAAATACAGTGATCTGCTATAGGCTTCTCTTACTATCGGGGTGTTGGAAAGCTTCTTAAAGTCCTGTGGCACAGTGATTAAACTGCAGAACTGCAATCAAGCCTCTGCTTAAGACTTGAGTCTAATCCCTATGCGGTCTGGTAGCCAGCTTCCATCTTTTTGAGTACTCAGCTAGGTAGGCGGAGGGGGGGGGGGAACGCCGACAATTATTTATTGCATAATTTTGTTGTACAACATCCAGAGGGAGCTCTAGCACTATATCAGTTAAAACAACACCAAGAACAACAAAGGGCCTTTTCACACGACCCCTAAGATCCGCTGGTCCCTTAAATTCGGACCAAAGATCTTAGGGGTTCGTTGCCCTTCCTTCCTCCCCACCAGAGAAAGAGGGGGAAAAATGCAGCTCACCTGGAGGAGCTTCCCGGAGCTCAGTTTCTCTTCTGCTTGCTTTTTTTCCTCCCACCTCTTCTCTTAAAGGGGCAGGAGGCAAAAAAAACACAAGCAGAAGCCAGGAGAGCCCCGCACTGACCAGATTAAATCCGGACCTGGGGATTTTCACCCACCTCAAGCAGGTACAAGAAAGTGCAGCTGGGTTGCGCTTAGGTGGGCGGGGTCGCACTTAATTGTCTGCAAAGTCCGGAGCTGGTGGGAAAACGTAAGGTCCGGACCTTGCAGCCATTTCCTGCGGAGCTTAGGGGTCGTGTATAAAGGCTCATAGAGTGAAACAGCAATTAAAGCAATAGTCCACCAAATGATGACCCTGTGCATGGGCACGGAGAATTACATATTTTACTTTGCACAAGGTTCTAATTTGTTAGCTGCTCTGATAGTTCTGGTTGAAATGGTGGCCTAAAATAGAACCAAGTAAAGAACAAGCACTGAATGTGGTATTGTAATTTTTTCTTCCCTATTTTAGCTGAACCTAGAAGATGTGTTCCTTCTGTTGTCGTTGGGGTGGTTGGAATGGGTCACGTGCCTGGGATTGAAAAGAACTGGAACACTGACTTGAATATCCAAGAAATAATGAGGTAATTGTCTTTCTGGTAGGCTTAGTCATTTTTCTGAAACTACAATTTCCGCACTTAGCCAGGGGCAGATATGAAAAGGCCAATTTTATCTGGAGGGGGCAGAAGGTGATTTACAGTAAAAATGAAATAGGATCTTCTATCATTGAGGTCCCACTAAAATTGAGGTAGCTAGACAAGAACTGACGATCTAGAAGACATGCTATTCAGAGTTTCCCATCTGCAAAAAAATTGATTGAAAACAAAGATTTCTTTTCAAATCCAAACACACAGACATGTTTGCCTTGTGTATTTTGTTTGTTTATTTTTTGCTTCCCTGTGCAGTATTGATGCCTGGGAAATGAAATGGCAGTGTCCCACATTGGAGGCATTGCAATTTGATGCAATGGCTGAAATCCTGTTGCTTGGCCTAAGAGGTTGCAGTATAGTAGCCCACTGGGTCCATGATCATTTGGTGACTTCATATGATCAGATGATTCAAATAGACCTACTCTGGTCTTGACTTATTTTAGCATAACAGAAGTGGCAACTAAAGTAGACTCATTTGAATCAATGGAGCTCACAGAATGTGTGACTCACCAAATCCCCACCAACTCAATGGGGCTACTCCATTGCTAAGCAACTGGATTTCAATAGATAGTGCAAGAGGGAAAATACTGAAATGGAGGTAAGTTGCCGCTCTTAAGAAAATTATTTGAATGGAAATAATTAAAACCGTTTCATGCCATTCTATTTTAATACTACAAAATAATGTCTGGAAGTTGAATCATGGCAATTGGACTTCTTTTTTTGAAGTTGCCATGACTCAACTTCCAGATAAACTCCCCTGGATGACTGGGAATCTTCACAGACATTATAAATAATGCAAACTCACCAATTAGCTGTGTCTGCTTCTTAGCCTAATATTCTGAACAGGACATAAGCCAAGGTGTATAATTTATTTCCTAGGATGTATGCAGTAAATACAATGTGTACTAGATGATGGATAAATTGTTATATCGTATCCTGATGAATACAAGGTGGCTCTGATATACAGTAATCAGGGTTGAAGGCAACTTTAAACTTAGTGGTTCTGAGCATAACTAGCAGTACCAAGTAATAAGAATGTTGTACCGAAATAGTATTTTGACCACATCATAAAATAAAATATATCTACAATACAATTTCTCCCGAAGATAAGTGCCAGAATAGGCCAAAATGACCATAATATTTTTGCAGGCTCATTAGTTACTACAGTGTCAAACAATTAAATGAGATTCTGACGTGTAAAGCATCCCGTAGTTGCTTTAGGAACTGAACACTCCCCTGAATTATGACATTAACACAGTGTCCAATGCAAACAGTGATTGGCCATCTTTCTGCCACAACCACAGGCTAAACTTTTTTCTCTCTTTCAGTGTGCCTCCCCCATCCACTGCCAGCAAGATCCTCAAGCTTGTTATAAAGGCGACTGTCTTTGGACTAGTGGGTTATGGTTGTTACCGGATGGGACAAAGGACAATTCAGTTTATTCTCTCCATGCCTGTTGCACAGAACTATCTTCAAAAACTGTCAGATGTCAAGCCTCAGCATTGAACTGGAAAAAAATCTGCAACTGTTGCAGCAATGGATGTAAACCTGGGCTAGGGGTTCAAATGACTGGTTTTCTGTCCCAGTGTCTCATCTGATGCTGAGTTGCAGCATAACCAATGGATCGACATGAAACACAACACCAGCTGTGACCTAACCGAATAAGCATTCATCCACCAAACTGTAAAGGTTTATGCGAGTATAAGGTACCGAAAGTCTGTGCACACATATATGGTTACAGTTATGTGTATATATCATATTTATAAACATGATGATATAGTATGCAGGCAACGCAGAGTCCAACATTCTTGGACACTATCCACTAGAGACTTCCGCTGTGCAAGCACCATTGAACTGATTGAGGCCTTATAAGAAGGGCATTCTTCATTTCACTGAAGCTTGCACAAGAGAAATGGCTGGTGAATCGTGTCCTGAGAAACAATACACTGGCAGTGTTCCGCTTCGAAAGCACAGTGGCTCATAAAGCCAAATGTGTTTTCGGTATAAATAATACCAAGTCCTCCTTTCTGGTGCCAAGCACCTACACAATAATTTAGAAGGGCCTCTTCTTACTGGGAGACTTTTATACATAGTGGCTTTTTTTTGTAATTGAACAAAAAAGTAAGAATTATCTGCAGAAGCTTTTGAAATATCAGAAATTTGCTGGCTGTTGTTGATAAACCTCTATCTCTTATAAGCCTTATTAACTTTTTAAAAGAAGTTGCCTTTAGCACTGTGCCCAGGGGATAGAATCCAGCCAAGTTAAGCACTTTTTAAGTTGTCCATTTTGATGGAGAACCGAAACCTTCCATTCTAGAGTGCTTAACCTTAGTTGGTTCATTCCTTTTTGTTTTTAGGTCTCCTCAATGTATTTGATTTATTTCTCTTGACTCAAACTTTCATCTGCAGTCCTGTCTTGCGCGCTTTTCTTTCTTTTTTCCTCCTCTCCAGTTGCTGCTGGATTATTCTTAAGTTTACAGGGCACATTGTTCCTCTTGGATTGGATCCACTTGATTCCTGTTAGTAAACCCATTCTTCTTGGGTTGATTTCAGTACGGCAAACCTGTCAAGAGACAACCCTTCCCCTTGACAGGTGCCCTCAGAAAAATTGGATTATAATTGCTGTGCTGCCTGGGGATGATGGAAGTTGTAACTGCCACACCTGAAGGATGCCAGCTTGAGGAGAGGCTGCTATAAATCAAGCTTTGACTCTTCTTTGGGGGGGAAATAAATCTGGAATTGATGTGAATGTAGTATTTCCCTTTCATTTCGCAGATGCCATGTAAGCTATTTACTGTATCTCAATTCAAGCTGAATGTAATGAAATACTGATTACAAAGTAAGAGGAATGTTACTTTAACAGAAATCTATCAATATTCTTAAACTGGGTTTATTTGTGTGTGTGTGTTTTTATGGATACTTCCCTAAATATTCCAGTTTTTTCTAGCATCTACATTTTAAAACAAATCTAAAATGTTTTTGTAGAGTTTATATGCCATTAAGATTGCTTCTGAGTGCCACTCCTACCAAATGTCAATCATAAAAGTAATGACTGTGAAAACATCTTGCCTACTACGATGGCTCTTATGCATTTGTCCGTCAACTGCACAGAAGACCGTTTGTCTGTCAACTGCACAGAAGACCCTCTTCCTTTGAGGTCAACTCGGAATCTTTCGAGACTGAATAGTGATGTCAATAAAGTCTTGCCCATGCAGCATAGCAAACGGGAGGGGGCATTTTTTTGCAAGAAATCAATACCATTGTGGCCTATCTTTGCAAATGGTCTTATGCATGTTAAGTTTATTAAAAAAATCCAGTGAGCGGAATCAAAAAGAAGTTAAGTACTGTAATTTTAGGGCCCATTGAAAAACCAGGATATAAACACAGTTAACTGTGTGCGATAGTGCCTGTTTCTTGCCATTCTAAACAGGGCCTAAACCTGATTTCACTGGCAGTTGCAGTGCTTAGGGGACCTCGGCCTGAATGAGAGTTTATGATGGATGATGATCTAAGTTTTATTAAAAACTAGTGGGGGCGGGGGAAAGACTAGTGGAAAGAAAACAGCAGTAAGGACCCAGTTGACTATGATCCCGTCCTCTAACATCAGCAAGACTTGATCTATCTTGGTTTTTAAATAAAATAAAATAAATGTACTGATATTGTATCTGCAAAAATTTATGATTCTGTTAGTTAATAATATTTGAGATTGTTTGTCCAGGAATTATATATGGCCTACACCAATCCATCAAGAATAAGCTGTTTGAGACTGAGAAGAAATTAGTGCCATAAGTCATTTATGGGATATACACATAGTCTGCACAGCAAACTAGTTGACTGCTTTCACTGAATAAGATCCATGTCTTTAAAACTGATTTGTGAAATGATGGCAAAGGAGACACCGGTCAGTTTGCATAGGATTCAACTCAAGGATTCAAGGTGTAGAGAATGGCATTTCTGGTCTCTATCACCGCACAATTTTCAGCTGTAGGCTGAAGTTGAAAGGACCATATCTAAGTTGCTTTTTTTCAGTTGGAAATAACTGCCAAGGGAATTATCTTTTAAATTAATTTTTCAGGTTCTTTTTATTGCACCTCCCAAGAATTTTAAAAAATGTCTTAACATTAAAACTCCTTTAAACCTAGTATATCCTTTGGAAATAACTTGGATTATGGGACATACTTTGTATCAAAATATATCACAAGCCTTTTGGATCTATTTTGTTCCTGTATTGCCCTTTCCCATCCATCTTGTCAGTTGAGTGTACTATGTTTACTTCAAATTTCTCATGCTTGGGTAAATTCTGCTAAAGAATAAAAATAAGTGACAAATATATGAGCCTTAAGTTTTAAGTGGACTAATGTTAAATGAGGGATATTGTATGAGGCACACTGTGCTCTATGTATTTCCAAATGCCAAAAAGAGAGAGAGAGAAATAATAATAAAATGACTACCTGTGCAGAGGCATTTCAACTTTACCACTGGCCTGTGTATGCTTTGTTCCAGAGTGTGTATGACATGTGCTACTGTGCCCCAGATCAATGAGGGTTGATTGTAGCTGGATGTAGCTGATGTACCTGGATGAGACATTTTCATTCCCCAGCAGAATACATACACAACCTGACCTGCACTGTAAACAGGCAGTGACCGCATCATGTGCACAGTCATAATCAATGTCTCCAAACTTCAGCCACTTGACTAACTGTGTCCTGTTCCTGAAAAGAAACTGTTGAGTCTGGGCTAATCCCAAGCTTTTCTTGAATCAGAATAATTGAGCCAAACTCTTGAGACAAGCAGAGATCCAATCATCATTCATTTATTAGCAGCTGTAACAGAGGAAATTGTAACCTTCCCTAATGAAACAAACAGCTGAGACAAAAATATTCCAACAAATATGTTGATTTTTGCCATTTTTTTAAAATTCCACCAGTGTAACATATTGGGACATGCTTGATTCTGCACTTATTTAACAAGTTATTTATTTCTCTTCAGTTTATAAGTTTTTGAGGCTGACTAAATCCTGACAAGGGTCTTCCTCACACTGAATCCAGTTATTAGCATTGTAAACTTTCATCAAGAAACCTATACACCCCCCTTTTGTACCTGTTGGGAGGGACTGGCTCATAATGGTATTTCTCAACTCGGGATGACTTGCCAATTTTTGTGGCGCAAACTGAAACCACTGAGAAACATCAAATAATTTCTGTGCAGCATACACAAGCTGATCCTAAGCATACTTAAGAATCTGATTTTAACATCCATGTAACACTACATTCTTAAGCAAAAATGCTATGTGTTCAAATCAATTTTTTGAGTCACATTTGTCTTACTTAGTAAGCACTAGTTATCTGGAAGTTGAGTCATGGCAACTGGACTTCTTGAGAGATAGAAACGTTTTGCTGCTCATCCAAACAGCTTCATCAGTCTGAAGAAAGCTAGTTGCGAGTCCTCCATCTTATAGTCCCCTTTGACCTCTTGTCACCCTGGTCTGAAATAGGCTCATAAGATGAACAATGGTCTGAATAGCCTTGTTAGGTAGACAACACTCAATAGCTTTAAGGTGAACAATGGCCTAAGATGCTGAAACCCATAAAGTATGGGTTGTTAGCTATGACGGTGGTGAAGGCTTTCTGCTTTCTCTGGGTATTGTTGAAAGCACAGCCTGATAAGTAGCAGATAGACTGTGCATGAGGCCCCCAACTGTGTTGAGAGAGGGGTTTTCAATGCTCACATGAATGGCTTCCCTTACTCCTCTCTCAAACCACCTATATTTTCTAATAATGTGTATATCCTCATCTTTGAATGAATGCCCTTTGTCCTTCAGGTGGAGGTGTACTGCTGATTCTAGTCTGGAGCTGTTACCCCTCCTATATTGAACCATCATTCTGTTTAATGGCTGTTTAGTTTTCTCCAATGTAGAGGTCTGCACATTCATCACTGCATTGGACCCCATATACTGTATTGCTCCTTTTTTGGTTTTGGTATCAAGTCCTTTGGGTGGAAAAGTCTCTGCCTTAATGTGTTCATGGGTTTGAAATTAACAGGGATGTGGTGTTTGCAAAAAATCCTTTTAAGCTTCTCAGGGCACTTTTACACAACCTCTAAAATCCGGTGGCAACTTAAATTTGGACCAGAGATTGTGGGGGTTTGTCCCTCTTCCTGTGTTCCCACCCCTCCGCACTCCATTGTTCCTGTCTCCGTGAGGGGAGGGAGAAAAAAAATGCAGGCTCACCTCTGTCAGCCAGTCGGGGCGGTGGGGACAAAAAAACAAACAGAAGGCAAGGGAGCCCGGCATTCACAGCTATACAATCCGCATTGGAAGATTATTATTTTTTACCCCCTAGAGGCCAGGTACTTGAAAAGTGCGCTGGGATGCGCTTAGGTAGGCGTTGTTGGAGTATCAGATTTGGTGCTTACAGGGTTAAAATCAAATCTGTTGTCATGCGCAGTGAAATGTTGGAGGAGATAAAAACTACAGGTTCTTTCAGTTAGAGTTAGAGTTAGAGTTAGAGTTAGTGTGCTCAGCTGTATTTTCTTTGCTAGCGTGTGTGTTGCAAGACGCCGACATGCCGGCTTGTAGTCCGGGATGTAAATATATGAGTTAATTGTAAATAAACTAGGCAGTAGTTTGTCTCAGACTATCAGACTGATTTATTTCTTGAGCACTGGCAGAAGACAGTCCGCTGCGCTAAATCTCGAGAAGAAAAAGCTACTCTGTAGTTCCCTGTGTCTGGAGATTGGAAGATAAGCAAAGACACGCAGGGAAAGTGTGCCGTACCAGCTATATTTCTCTCCCAGCTGTATGCTGGGGAGAATGTTTTGGCTCAACGGCCGCTCAAAGCTAACAGGCGTGACCGTACTTAATTCTTTTTAAAGTCCGGAGCTGGTGGGAAAACATTTTAAAGCTCTGGATCTGGGAGCCCTTTGCCTTGGATTTTAGGGGCTGTGTAAAAGCACCCTCAGACACTCCAGCTATGTAGGGAATGACCAGGTTCTTGCATTGGGTCTCGGTCTCAGACTGATCTCTTGTTCTTCTGATTTGGCATACTGCTTTGTTGAAGGCCCGCTTTGGATATCCACAGGCATTAAGTGCTGTCTTCAGGTGCCTGTCTTTCTTCTTCTTGGCTTCTGTAGAGGTGTGGATGCTCTCTGCTCTGCGGTTTGAGAGAGGAGTCAGGGAGGCCATTCATGTGAGCATTGAAAACCCCTCTCTCAACAGAGGTGGGGGTCTCAGGCACAGTCTATCTGCTATTTATCAGGTTGTGCTTTGAACAATACCCAGACAAATCAAAAAGCCTTCACTACCAAGGCCATAGCTTATGGGCCTTGTTAGTGGCCCATATCAGGCTGTGCTTTCAACAACCCATACGTTATGGGTTTCAGCACTTTAGGCCATTGTTCGCCTTAAGAATATTGACTGTTGTCTACCTAACAAGCCTATTCAGACCATTGTTCATTTTATGAGCCTAATTCAACCAGGGTGACAAGAGATCAAAGCGGACAATAAGATGGAGGACTCGCAACTAGCTTTCTTCAGACTGATGAAGCTGTTTGGATGAGCAGCGAAACGTTTCTATCTCTTAAGAAAAAGATATCCAGTTGCCATGACTGAACTTCCAAAAAAACTCACCTGGATGACTGAGAATCTTCACAGACATAGTAAGCACTAGTTTTCTCTTGTCTCCTGGTTCATGCTTGGCACTCCTCAGTATTCAGGGGGTTAAAGATTTCTGATTCTGGACCTTAAGACTGACAACACTTCCCCCTAAGCAAACATACAGAACAGCTGGAAAGATGACACCCTTTTATCTCTGTCTAACAGGATAACAAAGCAGAAGGGTCTCTCCAATCTGCCTGGAGAAAAGCAGCAACAAGTTTCAAATTCTGGATTAGGGAAAAGGAATGGCAGGCAAATTTAACATATAATTTGGAGAGCCATAACAAATCTTTCCCACGAAATTAGAGGAGGGTCAGAAAGTGTGGTGGCTCAGTGGGCTAAGGCGTTGAAATATCAGCTGCAAAGTCGGTGGTTCGAATCCCGGGTGCCATGCAATGGAGTGAGCTCCCGCTGTTAACCCCAGCTCCTGCCAACCTAGCAGTTGGAAAGCATGTAAATGCAAGTAGATAAATAGGTACTGCCGTAAAAAGCGGGAAGGTAAACAGTGTTCCCTGCGCAGAAATGCATTCACATGGCGATGGACTTGCACAACACTGGCTCTTCGGCTTGAATGCGGAGATGAGCACCGCCCCTAGAGTCGCACACGACTAGCATGCATGTGCGGGGAGAACGTTTACCTTTTTTTTTTTAACATAAAGACAAGCAATCCCTTTCGGTGTTACAGACTTAAATCTCGAACCGCCACAAGTCCTGTGACTCCGTTAACATGTTTTATTTATCACAGCCTTCTGGTGAACGTAATAGAAAGCAGCTTTATTCGGCCTAAAGCGGTGGACCACGAACACAAAAAACCGGTGTAGCCTTTAAACTCTCACAGATTCCCTCTGCTTGTCTTCGCTGCGACGGTCTGAACCACGGTGACCTCCCGGGAAATTACTAAAATATACTGGATTTCTCCCTCGTGTTCCGCCAGCAGGTCCCTCCGGCAGGGGAGATCACTCTTCCTTTTTCCTACCTCTCTGGAAAAAAAGCTCTGCCCTTCCATCTCGCCTTGCCGTTGGCTAATCTCGGCGTGCCCTGTGGTGACGTTGAGGAGGCGGGAGCTCATGGGCGCAAGCGGATAGGTCTAACCGCTGAGTTGTGGGCGGGGCTCACTGCGGGGGTGGAGGGGGGCGACAGGCGGTGTCGGCGCTGTTGCCCGCCAGCTTTCCCCGCCCCGCCCCCCGCCGCGTTACGTACGGTGGCCGAGAGGCCGGCGAATGGCGGCGGTTGCTCGGGCTAACGGCTGCTGCCGGAGCCGCCATTTTCTACCAGCATCGACGCGCTCCGCCTGCGCCGCTACCTGGCGCTGTCTGACGGGCATGCGAGGCCGCGTCGGCGCCCGCCGCCGCCGCTGAGGGGTCTCCTCCTCCTCCTCCTCCTCCTCCTCCTCGGTGGCTGGGGCCGCTTCGCTTCGACAACCGGGCGCTGCGGGCGCTGCCGGTGGACCCGAGCGGGGAGAACGTGCCTCGGCCGGTGCCGGGCGCGTGCTTCTCCCGGGCGGGGCCGACGCCGGTGGCGAACCCGCGGCTGGTGGCGGCCTCGTCGTCGGCGCTGGCGCTGCTGGGCCTCCGGGAGCCGCGGGCGCCGGAGGAGGAGGCCGAGGCCGCCCTCTACTTCAGCGGGAACCGGCTGCCGCCCGGCGCCCAACCCGCCGCCCACTGCTACTGCGGCCACCAGTTCGGCAGCTTCGCCGGGCAGCTGGGCGACGGCGCGGCCCTTTACCTGGGCGAGGTGCTGAACCCGCGGGGCGAGCGCTGGGAGGTGCAGCTCAAGGGCGCCGGCCTCACCCCCTTCTCCCGGTAAGGACAGCCTCCCTTCTGGCCCGGAGGACCGGCCCGAAGAAGCCCCACGCCGCGGTCTCGCTTCGCCGGCGGCTTGGGCAACAGAACCGAGGCCTCTCCCGTCAAGGGTAGCCACTGGGGCCGAAAGCATACCTGTCAAGTGTCTCATATTTTACTTACTTACTTACTTGCTTACTTACTTACTTATTGACCGCCCGATTTTCCCATAGGGAACTCTGGGCGGTGTACAGCACATCAAACACAGGAACATCATAAAAATACAAAAACATAAAAAAGAAACATAATAGAAATAAACCTAGCACCACCCACCAACGGGTAAGGTCCGGCAAGAAAAACTGGTACCAACAGTTAAAAAAAAAAACAATCCCGGCCACTATAACAGTGCTCAGAGATCCCCGAAGCATTGCCTGAAGAGCCAGGTCTTTAAGGCCCTTCTGAAAGCCAACAGTGACTCGGCCTGCCTAATCTCCGAAGGCAGATATATGATTCTATATAAAGTAATGATGATCTCCTGTATGGAGGCAGTTATGGAACTAAGGAAATGAAATGTTGATGGGGAAGTGAACATGGAACTCCATGCTTAAAGCCCTGTACCAATGGCTTCATTTTAACAGCTGGAATAGTAGTACGGTAATAGAGTGCCCAGTGGCCGAAATCCTGTTGCACACATTATACCACTTAAGGATGATTAACCCCTATTTCCAGCTGTCTTCCTGGGTTTTTACCCCTATTTCCAGCTGTCTTCCTGGATTTTTACCCCTATTTCCAGCTGTCTTCCCGGATTTTCCCAGAAATGTCCTGGATTATATAATTTTTAAAACATCCTCTGAATTGCATGGGTGCCACCATGTTGCGGATAGCTATTGATCGGGCTTGAAGTAGCATGCTCAATAGGTGGTAGGGGCCGGGATATTGTGACCACGATCCCTTATTGTCAAATCCAAAACTTGACAGGTATGGCCAAAAGGAGTGGGCAGAACAGTGCACAGGATGGGGCTGCAAGGAAGCTCGCTCAGCAACAACCCTCCCTGGTTATCATGCAACTTTCTTACTCATTCGGAAAACAAAAGTCATGTTATTTAGCCCAGTAGATTTCTACCTTTGGGTCCCCAGATGTTCCTGGACTGCAGTTCCCAAAATCTTCATCACTAGCTGAGCTGGACAGGATTTCTGGGGGTTGCAGTCCAGGAACATCTGGGGACCCACAGGTTGAGAACCGCTGGTCTAGCTGAAGGCTCTCTGTTCCCTTCTTCTATAACTCGAGTCACAACTCATCTCTAAAACCCCACAGTGAGGGACTTGGGTCTTCCAGTTATTTTTGGACTGCAGTTCCCATCATTCCTTTTCACAACCCCTGGCTGTTGAGGCTGTGGGGACTGACGTCTGAGCATCCATAAGGCTAAAATTTTATCAGCTCCATTGGCTGTCATCGTTCTCCTTTTTCCAGGATGAGTCAGATTGCAAATGTAGTGTTTTATTATGAGTAAAATTCGGTTCACAAACCGGTCTCAAGGTTGATCTTTGCATGTTATGTGAGCCACGCGGTCACTTATTGGCCAGCAGACAAATAAATGTGTGAGCAGTTGCCACTGTATAAAATGCCGAGTTTAGCCAACCTGTACATTGGTTTTCAGGAGCCACTAAATTTTTCTCACTTTTTGATGTGACCTGGTGGTTTTATCCATGGAAGCCATCTCTTAGTAGTACTGTGCCTATCAAATAAGCAGTGTGCTGTTAATAATTGTAGCCAGTCCGTACTGGGGATGTGGGGAGAGAAGAGTACAGTACTTAATGTGATGGAGTGTATATGATGGGGTAGGGCTCAAAAACCTGGTTCAGATCCCTGCTTGGCTATAGAAACACAGTGAGGGGTAGAGCAGGTAAAACTACTCCTTAAATATCCCACTTGCCTTGTAAGCTGTGTGCGAGTTGCTGTAAGTTGGTTCCTACTTGACTGTATATTACACAAACAGGAAGAAGGTTTTTAATCAGAGTGGGTGATCTCAGCTGGATGGAGGAATATTTCCAGTTATGCCAACAACCCAGTGGATGCCCTCCAAAGGAGGTGGAACCAAAGGGGCTAATGTGTATATTTCATTTTTTAAAAAAAGAAAATTAACATAGTGGATATGCTGTCTAAGGGCTTCTACAACTGATTTTTGATAACTGAAAAATGAATTCATTAAAACTGGACCTTGTATGGTTAATTAGTATACATTGTATAGCTACTCTGCCTTTTCCTTCTTAGTGGGCTTCTTGCACAAAAGAAAAAGAGGAAAGAAGCATTAGAAAAACATGAGAGGGTTGCAAGTAAAACACGTATGGACACTACTAGCCTTTAACTTGATAGGTGCCAGTGTCAATGAGTCAGTTGAATTTTCTTCTGAGAAATGGTACGTTGTTCTAAAGTGAGTAGAAGCAATTCACTCCCTATTTGACTTAGATCACAGACAAGAAATAGTTTACTGTTGGGGAAAATCAGATTAAATTTTTAAGAGCAAATGTATAATGATTAATATTTTGTGCACGTCCTGGTTTTTCTTCCTTGTGTGCAACATTAGATTAACATAATTATGGGTGTCTTTTGTCTTTTCTTCATTTCAGGCAAGCAGATGGTCGTAAAGTTTTACGGTCCAGTATAAGAGAATTCCTTTGTAGTGAAGCAATGTTTTATTTAGGAATACCCACAACCAGAGCTGGAACCTGTGTAACATCTGATTCAGAAGTTATTCGAGACATTTTTTATGATGGAAATCCAAAAAAAGAAAAGTGTACAGTTGTCCTGAGAATAGCACCAACGTTTATTAGGTAAACATCTTTACTATGCTTAATACTAAACAGGCATTCTGTATAGCTTAAATGTGTTCTTGGTGAATTAACATACAGGATACATGTTTCAGGAGCCTTGAATCTTTGTCTATTATGATTGTAATTTAATTTGTCTGTTATGATAGTAATTTCCCAGGAGGTAACTGTGGTTCAGACCACGCAGCGAAGACAGCAAAGTGAATCTGTTTGATCTTAAAGCTGTTTGGATGAGCAGTGAAACGATTCAATCTCTCAAGAAAAAGAAGTCTAGTTGTCGTGACTCAACTTCTAGATATGATTTTAAATATTTAACTTTCAAGCTTTTTGAAACTTGGAAGAAGGGGGATCCTCTATTTATAATGATTATACACAAGCTACTTCTGTTATCAACGGTATCCCAAGTTGAATTGCAAAGTTAAAAGAATTGATCTTTAATTGTATGAGAGTATAACTTTGAAGAATACCTTCCATGCAGCGCAATACCCAGTGATCCACCTGGGAAACCTATATAAATCACCAGTGTAATTATGAATTATAACAATTCTTGAAACACATGTTCTCTTGTGCTGTAAAGTTCTGAATTTGTTTATCACTGCTTATGAATTGAGTCCAGTAATGAACAAAATAATTTTCTCATTTTAAACAGGTTTGGATCATTTGAAATTTTTAAACCAGCTGATGAATATACAGGACGTAAAGGCCCCAGTGTTAATAGGAATGATATTCGAATACAAATGCTTGATTATGTTATCAGTACTTTCTATCCAGAGATTCTGGAAGCACATGCCGACAATAATGTTCAGAGAAATGCTGCCTTCTTCAGAGAGGTAAGATACCAATTAAAAACACATAGTAAGCATATATGCCCTGTTGAGCGTCAAAGGATGGTACCTTGTGGTAATTTAGGCTAAGAAATGTTGACTCCTCCAAAAGGTACACTCTGGGCTTTATATTTCAGAAGGGACATCAAGTCAATTTTTGGTCAGCCGAGGGTTCAGTACAGCTCAGGGTCGGTGGGTGGGAATCTCCACAGAGTCAGGGGATATACAAGCCTATGCCTAGACCATGCAAGCCACATATACTCCCTGAAAACTTCCTACAAAAATGGGAAGGAATGCTGGTTGGGTAGCTCAATTAAGTATTGGATCGCAGAGCCAGAGGTTAAGATAAGATAAGATAAGATAAGATAAATCTTTATTGATCCCACATCTGGGGAAATTTACTTGTTACATAGCTCCCAATATAAAAACAAGTAAAGATGGCTAGGTGCACAAAAAAGTGTAAGGTGTGTGTGAGAGAGAGAAAATAGCTAATAGAGATTAAATAAAATAAGTAACCCAATATACAAATATTACACTAAAAATCTGTATATAAAATAAATATAAAGAGAAGCTACGGTATACCCCATATGAATATGTTAAACTGTAGAGTTGAAGAGTCCCCATTGTGCATCCCAGAAGAGCTAGCCTGTGTAGCCTTAGCAAGGTGCACAGTCCTTCGTGACCTCCAATGTCTCATCAGAACTAGGTTTGTTGATATATAGTAAGAACTACCCCATCTTCTTGTCATTCTGTGGGTTAAAGGGTGTTATTGTTATATGTGCCATAAACTCAGAACTCACTTATAGTGACACCAGTAAGGTTTTCAAATTACAGCAAGTGGAAATTTTAATGGGAGGTTTTACCATTCCTAGCTCCTAAGTGAGGGCCTTTTTACACGACCCCTAAGATCCGCTGGCCACTTAAATTCGGACCAGAGATCGTAGGGGTTCGTCGCTCTTCCTGCGTTCCCACCCCCTCTGCACTTCCTGGCTGCTGGCTGCGTGAGGGGAGGGAGAAAAAGAGAAAGAAAAGCATGCCGCTCACCTCCGTTCTGCCTCTCGTCTCTGTAAAAGTAGCTCTTAAAGGGGCGGGAGCCAAAAAAAAACAACAAACAGAAGCAAGGAGAGCCCCGCACTCACTATCGTTACACCGGATCAAATAATTTTCACCTCCAAAGAGCAGGTACTTGAAAGGTGCGCTGGGATGCGCTAAAGTGGGCGTGGTCGCACCTAATTTCCTGTAAACTCCGGAGCTGGTGGGTAAACATTTTTAAGCTCCGGAGCTGGGAGCCATTTGCCCCGGAGTTTAGGGGTTGTGTATAAACGCCTTGAGTTTCCATGGCAGAGCTAGAAATTTACTGAGCAGTGCAACTGCTAAAACCATTCAGAAATTCCTCACTTACCTTGAAGGGTCTCCTGAGTCCTAGTTCATCACTGTAGAGACTCAGTGGACTTCAGCTAAGCTTTTGAAAAATTACCCCATGATATTCTGATTCTAACTAGATGTTGGCTGGATAGGACAAGTGTCAGGTGGATGCACAGTTGGTTACAGAGTGTTACTCAAAGAGAGCTTATCAATGGCTTCTTCTCATACTTGGTGCAGGTAATGAGGAGTCCCATAATGCTCAGTCCTGGGACTGGTGCTCTTCCACATCATTTTTATTAGTGACTTGATAAGAGGTGCAGGAAGTGTTGATCAGATTTATAAATGACAGAAAATTGTATGGAATGTCAAATATCCTAGAAGACAAACAACATTCGAAAAGTTCTTGATAGGCTTGAGCACTAAAAACAATAGAAGGAAATTTAACAGGGATAAGTGTAACTTCTACACCTAGAGGAGAAAACAAAGAAATGCAGTTACAAGATGTGGGATTCTTCACTTTGTAAGCAAGAAGGATCTTGAAACTGTTGTAGAAACAAGCTGAATATGAGCACACAGTGCCGTGTGGCTGTAAAAAAAGGCCAGTGCTATTTTAGGCTATATTAACAGAAGCATGATTCCCAAGTCTCGCAAGGGGCTTGTCCCCCTATATTCAGCACTGGTTAGGCCACCCTTTGAGTTGTGTGTCCAGTTCTGGACACCACACCTCAAGAAAGTTGCTAACAAATTGGAACAAGTTCAGAGGAGGGCAACATGGATGATCAGGGTGTGGAAACCAAGCCCTTTCTTGTTATACATTGTTGGCTTTATCTTCGTTTGGAAACCGCCCAGAGTTCCTTCTGGAAGATGGGCGGTATAAAAATGCAATAAATAAATAAATAAATAAATAAATAAATAAATAAATAAATAAATATGCAAATAAGCAAGCCCTTTGAGGAAAGACAGAAAGAAATGGGGATGTTTAGCCTTTTGAAAAGAAGACTGAGGATAGTTATGACAGCATTTTAAAAATACTGTAAAGATTGTGATACAGAAGAGCAGGATCTGTTCTCAATCATCTCAAGAGCGTAGGGGTTCTGATTGATGGGCTCAAATTGCAAGATGCCAGATTTTGGTTGAATACCGGGGGAAACGTCCAAACTGTTAGAACAGTACAATGGTGGAATCAATTGCCTTGGGAGGTGGTAAGTGATCCACTGCTAGAGATATTCAAGAGAAAATTGGACAACCATCTGTCAGATCTGCTTTGATTTGTATGACCTTATAGCCCCTTTCAACTCAATGATTCTGTGATTCTAAGAGAATATTAGAAAAACAATATGTAAGATATACTTTGATTTGAATTCATGCATTGAGCAGTGGTTTGGACTCAATAGCCTGATAGGCTCCTTCTAATCCTATTATTCTATGACTTTGTGATGATTTTACTTATTCAGTATACTACACAGCACCTCTATTCAAGGGTAGCACAAAAAAAATTTCTTTAAGAATTGAATTTTTATTGATTTCTGCAGAATAATATACTTACCTGTGTGTATGTGGAAACTAATGGAATTGCTCATTTGTAATAGGTCAACTTTCATTGGTTATTTGTTTTAAACAGTCATGCAATCTGTATAAAAGTATATAGAAAGAAATGTACTTGAAAGCTGATCAGATTGTGTTATTTTAAGGTGACGAGGCGGACAGCAAGGATGGTTGCTGAGTGGCAGTGTATTGGATTTTGTCATGGTGTACTCAACACAGACAACATGAGCATTGTTGGACTTACAATTGACTATGGACCTTTTGGCTTTATGGACAGGTTAGTGGAGTTTAGTTATTTTAAACTATTAATATTTATGTTGCCTGTGCTATGTGACACAACGGGGTTTTTATTGGTCTTTTTTTTCCCTGTAATTTCTGGTGAGCCCTCTTGAACAATTTGAAATCTTGCATAAGATATTTCAAGATATTTCGCAATGAACTTTTAAAACCTTGTATTGGAATGTGTTTATTGATAGCAGTGAAAGTGTGCTGTTCTCTGCCATCAAGTTGGAACTGACTTATAGTAAACCTAATAGGTTCGCGATAAAGGATAATAGGTCTCAAGATAAAGGAGATATTTAAGGAGTAGTTTTACCAGTTCTATTCTTCCAGTGAGTTTCCATAGCTCAGTGGGGATTTAAATGCAGGCCTCTTGAGTCCTGGTCCAGTGATGGCAAATCTTTTAGAGACCGAGTGCCCAAACTGCAACTCAGAATCCACTAATTTCCCTCAACGTGCCAATATAGCAATTTAACTTGAATGCAGGTGGCTGTGAAGGGGCGATGTTGGGTGCCCACAGAAAGGGCTCCGAGTGCCACCTTTGGCACCTGTGCCATAGGTTCACCAACACTGTCCTAATCTGTCCACTATACCACCCTGGGAATCTAGTAGTGTAATGAGTTCTGAATAATTTCTGCAGTAATATCATCAATCTTGTTATATTTACATGTGTTTGCAGTTTGCATGTCTCACATTTTGCTTCTCCAAATTTATCTACTGATTTTGTGTAAGATCATTGACTGACTGACTGACTGACTGACTGACTGACTGACTGACTGACTGACTGACTGAATCTGTATCCTGCCCATCTGGCCTAAAGGCCACTCTGCTATATAAGTACTGTATAATTTCACTTTTCAGCATGTGGCATATAATCTGAAACATGTAATTTTGAGTACTTTTTGAAATATGCATTTATCAATTGGAGTCTCGTGCAAAAGAAACATTGTGCCAAATATTTTTATTTATAGATACGATCCAGAACATATTTGCAATGGGTCTGATAATACGGGGCGCTATGCTTATAATAAGCAACCAGAGATTTGTAAGTGGAATCTTGGCAAACTTGCTGAAGCCTTGGTCCCAGAACTCCCATTGGACATCAGCATACCCATTCTGGAAGAAGATTATGATACAGAATATAAAAGGCATTATTTGCAAAAAATGAGAAAGAAACTAGGATTCATTCAACTCCAGTTAGATGAAGATGATAAATTGATTTCAGACTTCTTAGAAACTATGCATGTGACAGGTTAGTGTGCATCATATTAAAAGATAGCAAGGTGTCATTCATTTGCTTCTACATATAAAATAATGTTTGTCACTGTAATAGTAAAGAAAAAAATGAAATAACACACATCAGTGATTATAAAGCTGATAGATTATAAAGCTGATTAGTGAATGTAAAGTTCCCTTTAAATTTATTTTTCAGCTGCAGATTTTACAAATACTTTCCGCTTGCTGAGCTCTTTCCCAGTAGATGCAGATCCTTTAAAACTGGAAGATTTCTTAGACAAGATTTCAAATCAGTGTGCATCTTTGGAAGAACTGAAAGTTGCTTACAAGCCTCAGATGGATCCCAGGTATCGTGAGGTGTTACTCTGCAGTGAACAGTAACAGTAGGTGTTCAGTGTTGTGAAGTGTCTAAAAGCCTGTTGGTGGTTTGAGAAAGGTTAATGTAACTTGTTCCAGCTAACTGCACCTGAGTGAGGAGGTGCCTGGATGCATATGTTTGCATGCCTAGTCATGTACTTGATTGTACCGCTGAGATACATCCTGTCCCCTCATCAGTTAGTTGTAAATAGCCATGGTAAATTAAGCAAACTTTAGAAAAACATCAATAGAATTACAGCCTATACTTATATCTGAATCAGGGTGACAGGAGGAAGAGTTTAATTAATTATCCATATATGTATTTGACAGGTCACACTTGGATAGAGCAGTAACACTGAATTTGTTGATTACAGTTATTTTTCTATGCTTTACTAGATGCTTTGAACAACTCTTTGGTAGGAAAGGGCATGATCCAGACTTCTGTATACATAAGTATAAATACGATTGGTTCTTTGTTCATAAGGTTTTTTATGAAATACATTTATACCTCAGATAACGAATGCTCCTGATAACAAATTTTTTGGATAATGAATGCAAATTTCCGAGTATGGGGCTGCCTTGGATAAGGAATGTTGCCTATGGGCTGCCTCTGATAACGAATGTTTTACACAGTACTGACCGCCTTGCAAAAAAAAAAAAAAAAAAAAAGTACTACCAGGATGGTGGTGGTGGGGGAGGTGGCAGATGGGTGCTGCAGTCTGGCAAGCCAAAATCAAAAGAGGCTAGGGGGGAAGGGCACCGGAGCAGCAGCAAGGGACCCAGCGAGCCACGGCGTGCACCCCCAGTTGATGGGTGTTGCACTCATCCTTGCCTCTACCGGTCCAAAGCCTGGAAGCTGGAGATAAAGGGACGAGGCGGGGAGCACCGGAGCGACAGCAGGAGCCGAGCGAGCCAGAAGTAATGGAGAGCTCAGGAGGGCGGGCAGGCGGGAACTCCGGAGCTCTGGGAACCAATTAAATTTGTTATCAGAGGTACCAAAGCGTTTGGAAATAAACCAGGCACATATGAGGATTAGCTTTATACAGCCTGACTGGTACAGTTTAGCATGTCATTTTATCTGCATTTAAATGCATATAGTCCTTAAGACTGGTGTATTATCTCATGTATTTACAAGGTTCAGCAAATATATACAGCCCAGCCCAAGTAGTATGAAATCTTAGTGTGTTTGCAAGCACTTTCTTGAAATGGTTTAATGTGCAATATGGTAAGAAACAAATACAAATTAGCTATTACTGAACTAGCTTGCTTTGGTTCAGTAATAGGACACGAGGAGAATTGGGGACAGTTGTTGATGGCTAAGTGTCATAAGAAGTTGGTGGTGTTAGAGTCAGGGCAATGTGTCTGCTTTAAAATTTATTTAGCACCATTTAGATGATAGGAAAACATTCCTAAGTTATTGTTCAGGGGAGAAGGTAGACTATCATTTTGGATCATGTTGTGGCTGTAGCACCATATGGACCATTGTGTGACATTTAGCCTTTTCCCCTTAACGTCCTACATTTTGCTGTGGAAGATAGCCATGTTGGCTCCCATATGGAAATCATGGAGCATGCTGACATTTGAGATTCCTACTAAGGAGCATGCTCACCTCCGTCTCCCTCCACGTGGGGGTGGGAAAGCTCTCATGACAGTTTTTGTTATGCTTGTGATAGAACCCGCACCAGGGGAGATTTTTGCATGTGCACAAGGAAAAGAGCCCCATGCAGTGGGGATGAAAATTAGATGCTACGTTGCTGACATTGCCAGGCATGGAAAGTGTTCATACCGGTACTGTTTTTTATTTATTTCCAGCGTCATGCTCCCTGACTGTGTTCTTCTTTTAATTCTTTATATAATATGATGCTATTCAGTGCCAAAGGCTGGATTGAAATGTGGCTTGGCATACAGCAAAATTGGACCCACCACAACTAAAACCATGTGCAGAAGGCCCTTTCTACCTGTTTCTGTTTTTTAAAAACCTAGGCTATGTAAATGCATGTTTGTTTTATATGTGCGTGTATGTGTTCAATTATTGTTTCTATATAATTCAGAACAATAATTGAGACTGTCATTTTATTTTTCCTTCACTAGGCAACTTTCAATGATGTTGATGTTAGCACAGTCTAACCCACAACTATTTGCCTTAATTGGAACAAAATCCAATATAAATAAGGAATTGGAACGCATAGAACAGTTCTCGAAGCTACAGCAGATAACAGCATCTGAACTGCTTAGCGAAAATAAAGGTCACTGGAAAAAATGGCTGCAGAGCTACAGGTGGGATGAACCCTTACCTTCTGCTTATATCCATCAGAGTTGTTTGTTTGTCTGTTTGTTGTAATAATTGAAACTTATTCATAAATATACTGATTACTAATTAGCAAATTTTAGTACCCCCCCCCCCCCCCCCCCCCCCCGCCGATCACGGGGGTTAGGGACCCACCCCACATGCGATGCACGAAAATCCGCTATATGCAGAAGTGGGTGGGGTGGGGTGGGGGTCATTGCACGGCACGGCGGCGGCGGTGGCAGGGGGATCTTACCTCCCCCCGCCGCCGCCCGCCCGCACGGCCCCGAGGCTTCTCGGGGGTGCGTGGGAGGGCTGCGCGGAGCGACTGGATTGCCCGTCGCTGCCCGCCCGCGCACCCCGTAGGCTTCTCGGAGGTGCGTGGGAGGGCTGTGCGGAGCGTCCGGATTGCCCCCCGCCCACGCACCCCGTAGGCTTCTCGGGGGTGCAGGGGAGGGTCGCGTGGAGCGACCAGATCGCCTGCCGCCGCCCGCCCACGCACCCTGGAGGCTTCTTGGAGGTGCGGGGGGTGGCGCGGAGCAATCCAGCCGCCGTCCCCCCACGGTTCCGGTACTGCAGTCCCGCGATGTAGTGGGACCGCAATACCGGAACCACGAAATGGCGGGGGGTCACTGTACTCACAAAACTATTTGGTGAAATGCAAATGTACTTTTGAATGTTTTTAATGTCATTTAAAATGCATAAAGCCTCCTTTTTATTGTTGAATGTTAGAAGTATTCTAAACATTAAGGTTTGGATGTATGAAAGCACCCTTACCCAGCCTTCAAAACTGTCTGCTTTATTACAATGCTTTGTTTTGTTTTCATTTTACTTCTATCTAAGTAGTTCTCTTGAAATTTATTGTTTCTATTCAACAAGCAAATATACACTTCTCAAAGAATGTTTTCAGGGATTTGTTTATTGTATCACAGCACTATGCCATAGTCTTATACTCTTAAAAGTCCTTTGTTTGAATGTTCTTCAAGTCATTGACGTAATTTAAACGGTTCACTGGTTGGTTAAATTCATGTTTCATTGTATGCTTTTAGGGCACGGCTAGAGAAAGAAGTGGAAAACATGAGCAGCACTGAGGCCTGGAGTGCTGAGCGTGTGAAAGTTATGAATACAAACAATCCAAAATATATCTTGAGAAACTACATTGCTCAAAATGCTATAGAGGCAGCAGAAAATGGTGATTTTGTGGAGGTAAATGATACAGATAAACATTGCAGAGTGCATCCAGTGGGGTTTTGATTGGGCATTGAATACAAAATGACTTGGAGGCAGAAAAGGGCAGTTTATTTTTTTAAAAGAAACTGGATTTCTTATAAATACAGTTCAAATTGTGTTATAAACATGGTCTTCATTCCTTCCTTCCTTTCCTAGGTGAGAAAAGTCTTGAAACTCTTAGAAAAGCCATACGAGGACACAGAATGTTACAATGAAGAGGATGAAGAGGAAGAAGTGGTGGCTGCAGCATCCGCCTGCAGTCCTCCAGCTCGAAGGAGAGTGCCCTATAGCAGTAAACCTCCCCTCTGGGCTTCAGAGCTCTGTGTTACCTGATCTTCGTAACTGCCTTGTTGGTCTTTTCCACAAAGAGAAAGAGTTTCTCAGGAGTGGAGATTGCAGCAAGGCGCCACAGAAGTGCTATTTAGTATCAAACAGATAGTTTGGATGTCTTCACAGGTCTCACCTGAGCCATCTCCATTTTATACCACTAGAGACAATCAACTGCCTGGGCACATGGTCAGTGTTCTGCAAGACAGGCCAAAGTTTTATCTTCCTTCCATTACCCACTGAGTGCTGCTATATTTTACGCACAGTGATCTGTGAACATCTAAATTAAATCTGTGATTGTGAAGGCAAAAATAGCAAACCCAATGTCGGATCTATTTTTGTCTGAAAATTTACTAGTAGTACTTCCTGATAATGTTTATAATACCTTTCTTGTGCAGGGATATTTTGATTCTCTCCCAGTGGAGGGAGGGAATTTAAGCTTATTGTTGTTTATTTGAAGCTATGTTTCATTTAATTGTGCAGTTCATTTATTGTGAACTTCCATAATCTATATCATGATTTTAGAAAAAAAATGTTGGGCAGTGTGGAAGAACGTGCAATAATGTACATTACAAAATGGGAACAGATTAAGAAAAAGAATGGGTTTCAGGTTAACTTTCTTACATGCCATGATTCAGTTTTAGCTAAAATGATACATGAATATAAACCTGACCCTGAGTGCATATCCATTTGGATTAGAAAATCCATATGGAAGTGGCTGTAATGCTTCTGGTTCAGGACTCTATTCCTGCTTCTGTATCTCTTCATGCAGTCCATTTCAGTGGATCAGAAGTCATGCAGTCCTCCCAAAGGGATATTTACAGCCAATAGCACCAAATTCTTTTGAACATTTGATCTTGTTGCCTTTTCTCTTGTCCCCAAGAATGATTAGCTGTGATAGGGGGTATGTCCTGATACCATAATATGCCCAAATGCTGACTTGCTGTGCAGCTGGCTGGTGTGGGCTGTGCAATTAAACATTGCTTATTATAACACCTAGATGTGGCATTCTGGATTGCTTCTCTCTGACAAGACAGATCTATAAGCCAGAGTGGTGGGTTTGGGCAGCATAATAAACAAAACATTGACAGGAGCTGCATGGCTTTTGTTGTTTGTGGAGTTGGTGTTTTTTGGTAGCTCCTGCTTGCAGCAGAAGTAATCAGTTTCTGTCCTCCATCATGCTGCTCAAAAAAAAAAGCCAGGGTTCCTTGGGGCCCATCGGTTATACAGCCAAAGAGCCGTCCTTCCGAGCCCACCAAGCCAACACCAGCAGGCGGGGGCTGGGCACTGCCACCCACCCGCAGATCCCTCCGCACTCCCCCGGGCGCCTTCACCAATCCCTGGGCAAGGAGTGCAGTGGCAGGAGATTTATTAAAAATACCTGATGGCAGGAAAGAGGAGTAAAAAAATGGGGCACTTGAGGTAGGCAATTTTAAAAAAAAAATCCAGAACATGCCTGCGGCGGGTTGGGAGGCTGGCGGAGACCTGGTGGGCGACTTCTGACGGCCCCACGGGCTACCAGTCGCCCGCGGTCGACGCATTGTGCAGGCCTGATTTATCCCAACAGAGCAATTTAGTCAGAACGTCTCATGGATAAATTGCTTAGTTTTTAGACAATGCCTTACACTTTAAATTGCTATGTATTTTCATACTTGCCTCTTGTATAACAAATTTATTTGCTATGTTTCAACTTTGCTACCTCAGGAGTGTCTTCCATTCTCATTTGATTGCTATTTGTTTTGGGTTAATTGCTGAATCATTTGAAGTTTAAAAATGCAACTTAGCATGTCTCGATGCACATCTCAGCAAGACAACTGGACAAAAAACATTCTTCAGCCGAATTTGGTCATTTGCTCATTCGGTGGATGACTACAGATGCAGCCCTAAGCACTGTTCCTTACAGTACTCTATTAAAATAAGTGGGATGTTTTTCCAAGCACATATATATATTCCCTGACTGGAAGAAATTGTCTTTTCTGCCTTCAAAATAAATGTGTTGGTTGGTAGGGAGGAAACAGAACGTTGATGATGGTGGAAGACTGGCAAATTCTGTAAGTGTACAAAAAAATCTACAAATAAAATACGGCCTTTTGAGACTAAAAGCAGTGTTTAGGGCAAGTGATGTGAAGGGGATGTCTGTTGCCCATAATCCAATTTAAGTTACCTTTTGTCATGTTTTGGTAATAAAACACCACATGAATGTTTTATATCATACTTTAAATAATGCACTTTATGTTTTGAAGATTTTGCAGGCTCACCTAATTCTGCTTAAAATAGCATATAAACTAGAAGCCATTATCTTGACCCATGTTTATTGAAAATAAATGAAATGTGACCATATTTAAAGTTGTCTCTTTAATCTTTTATACTAATTAAGAAAAATAGGAAACAAACATCTAGTGTGTGAGAGTTTATCTGGAAGTTGAGTCATGGCAGCTGGACTTCTTTTCTTGAGAGAATCAAACGTTTCATCCAAACAGCTTCATCAGTCTGATGTGAGACAAAAATTTTGAGAAGAAAATTCCATTGGAACGGATCAATTTCATTTCTTGAGGCACCACTGTATATAGAATTACTGCCCAACAATGACATGTAACTGGATTTTAATGACCATTATCAACAATACATGATGGCATTAGGCTTTTCCTATACAATGATTTCTTGTAGAGAACAATTATGAATGTACATAATTATACATGATTAATATACCTTGACATGATAGAAAGTACAGATGGAGCCATCAGTCAGTATACAAGAGACAGTATCAGAATTAGTGACTTATACAATGTAATGGCAGAAAATTTGAAGTTAAACTGAATAGATACACCTTGTGATCAGTAGCGATGTCTGGCAATATCACAAATTATAGATAGTTAGAAAATGCCATCCGTTCAACCATGCTTAGCCCTCGTCTCTCATAGCCAAATGCAGATGGGGAGGCAGGAATGCCCAGAATTCACAGATGTTTTGACATTTTCCTAATCTTGTATTGCTTTATGAAGCATTTGAACCTTAATATATCCCTAGATAAATCCTCCTGTGAGTCAATCCGTGACTGTTTGTTGTTTACAGCATTAGCTGGTAGGATGAATTCAACAGGGAGAACCCATCAGACTTCCCCACACATCACAAAAATGCTGTTTAAAATTATTTAGTGGGCATGTTATTAAACTTCTCAAAGACAGAATTTTTAATGTTATAAACTAAAGTTTCCCCACTATGTGCTTAAATTAGCCATGATTATTCTAATCTTGATTCATCCCAAGGGATTAGAAAAGGGAAGCAACTATGTATTAGTGTTGACGAACCACAGTTTTTAAAAACAGCAAAAGCCTGCAAGTGGAACTGTGAAGTTGAAGAGCTATGACAAATGAAAGTCTTCAAAAGGTCAAAAGACAAGGAAACGGCTTTGGAGATCTGTCCAGATTGTCAGCCTTTAAATGGTAAAGTTCTGGAAAAATGTAGTTAGACTAGTCAGTCTTGACAGCTTCAAAAAGGCATTTCCTGCGTCTTTTCTGTACATAATATTGTCAGGGATCATGTAAAAAAATGGATAACTGCGAATGCACACCTAGGATCACATCCAGTTTATGACATGGTTAACTTAAAAACAACCCTTGTGCAATATGGCAGTACCTCGAGCATGACGTGGCAGGGAACGATTAAGGAATTTGCTTAAGGGAGGGGCTTGCTGACCACAGGGCTTAAACTGGTCTTGAATAGGGGCTTTATAAGACAAGACTGGCTAGCACCCAAAATTAAGTAATAGAGGCAGGAGATAAGAGTTCAACAAGGGAGACCATATATATAAACCGCTGCATAGGCACAACTGTATTTTGCTGTACATCTCAAGCAGTTGAGATTTGCAGGCGATTTCACCGAAGCACAAATAGCATCCAGAATATGTTGGGCTTCTGTTATTCAGGTAAGGATTGTCCTGTTGAAATGGGAAGCATAATTTTTACCTATGGGTAGAAGGCATTGGTAACAGAACATGCTCTCTGTGCTTCTTGTTACTGTGCTGTGAGAACAATCTGAGTGTGTGCAGATCTTTCTTTCGATGGTGATGGAATCAAGGCACCTGGATGCACTAATTAACCCAAAGAAGAAGTTTCAGAGCAGAACAGGTAACACTTAAAATGTTTGTCCAGAATGAAGTGCAGGAAATAGGGAGGAAAGCCAAGCACAAGAGGTCTGGATGGTCCGTCCTTCTCTTTCTCTCATGGAGTCCTCCACTAGTAATGCCCCATGCATTAAGAAGGTTAATTTTGAAATGAAACATTTATTTTAGAAACAAAAGCTCATTATATTAAAACATAAAGTGACATTGAAGGCTATGGGAATTCTGATCAGGATTGTAGAACCGAGGGAGCAGAGTTAAGATAACTTTTCCTTTTTTTGAGGTAAAATGCCCCATCACCAAGATGTCCACTATCTCGGCTGGCTGGAATTTTCCAGAGACAATTCCCCCTCCCCACCAAAAAAATCATTAATTCTCCCACACATGCCATGTTTCTTACATTAAAATTCTGCAGGTGCAAATACAAATGTTTTCTCTCTGATGTGTGTGTCCATGTGTGTCCCTCCCTCCTTCCCTCCCTCCCTCTCCATTTCTAGTATATACATGTGGCATTATAGTTTTGTAATAATAGTCTGGAAATCAAACAGATACTATCTTGCCGTTTATTGTAGACAAATGAACAGCACATTTTTCTGTGCAATATGTTCCAAATCATTCTCAAGGAAAGATTTTATGTTGATAGATAGATAGATAGATAGATAGATTGATAGATAGATAGATAGATAGATAGATAGATAGATAGATAGATACATACATACATACATACATACATACATACATACATACATACATACATAGATGTTTCACTATGATTTTGCATATGTTATCCCATGATTTTGTTGCTTCCCTCTATATCCTTTGCTTTAAAATAAAATAAAAAGGAACACAAACACTGGCAAAAGAAATGTAAGAAGATAGGCAAAGAAAGGCTTTTAGGAACATATGGCTAGCAATATAGAGGGAAATAATAAAAACTTCTTTAAATATGTTAGAAGTAGAAAACCTGCCAGAGAACCAGTTGGTCCTCTGGATGGTGAGGGAGGAAAAGGGGAGGTAAAGGAGGACTTGGAAATTGCAGCAGAATTAAATGACTTCTTTGCATTTGTCTTCACAACAGAAGACCTTGGGCAGATTCCGCTGCCCGAACGGCCCCTCTTGACTAAAGAACTAAATCAAATACAGGTTAAAAGAGAGAATGTCCTCCATTTTAGGTTCTGAGGCTCCCTTTTTGCCCTGGAGAAGCCTTTGAGATCTCAGAATGGGAAAAGTGGAGCTTTTAATCACCAACTATTGCTACTAGATCACCATCAGCCGACTTAGGACCACTAGCTTACCATTTCTGTAGTGATGTAGATTAAAGACTCCCTCACCCCATTCCAAGGTTCCAAAGGACCTCCCCAGGGCAAAGGGAATCCTCAAGAGTCTTTGAATCAAAACAAGGATGTGAGAGAGATAGGAAGCATTTAATTAATTTAAAATAACACAGTCAAACTGAGGGCACCATCAACTTTAACTGTGCAACGCTACACAAACAGGATTTGGATCACTGTATTTTAATGGTCAGGGGAAAGTCAAAACCAATACCTTTTATGTAATGAAGAAAATGCAGATTTATTAACCAGAACAGTATATTGTGGAACTGCAACATTAACTAATATGAAGGGGAGTGATATATAGATTTATTTGCTGGCTTTATCAGCAAGTTGGTCAAAGGCTATGGTACTTTAGTTCCTTGGGGAAGCAGAGATCTTTGAGGTGAGATGATGTTTAAAACCTTGATAAATAAATTATTTATAAAAAGTGAAGATGAAGGGGGGAAACCCAATGGAAGAATCACTCTGAACGGATATACTGTATGTTGTAGTGTTTCCAAAATGTAAGCTTAATGTTGCCAAATAATGAAATAGAGGGAACAATGTCTGTATTGTATTGTTGTTTACATTTCAGTTAAGAAAATGACCCTGTGTTTCCAGTTCAAGATCCTTGTGGCATTTCTGTTCATCCTGGACTTTCAACGGGCTGGGATAAAGGTAGTAAACAATTACTTAAGCGCTGTGTCAGAAGGATGGTGTACCATACTTGGCTGGGCTTGAGTTGCTTCAGTTCTCCAACCTAGTAGCAAGTTAAAAAAAATCCATACAGAAAGCCAGCACAGGGGAAAGTTACTTCTTTGGAATACATTGCCCAGAATGCTGCAGTCAGCGCAGGCCATTAGCCGTACTGGCTGTAATAATCTGATACGTGTAGTCCAAAATAATAATGTGCCTCATCTCTGGGGAGAAGTAGTGGCAGATGAGGCTGGATGAGAAAAGTCAACAAGGGAGCATATTCTAATGTTGGTCTTTGCTCGGGCTGAGCATTCCTCACATTTAAGTCACCATGTTAGAAAGATGGCACAGGAGTTTCCTTCCTATGGGAAGGAGTGTGGAAAGCTTTGGCCCTCCAGATGCTTCAGACTTAAATTTCCAGGTGAATCCTAGCAAGTATGGGCAACCCTGAAAAACATTTCCAAACATATGGGAACACATGATGAGGCTCCACTGGACCCTGGAAAGAGAACTATAGTTATGTAGAAAAATGATGGTTGCTAGACAGAGAAGGCTGCTGCCCTGTTTAGCCAAAAGACAGACCCCTTAGGTTCTGTGCAGTCAAATAATTTGGTGTGGTGGTGGTGGTGGTGGTGGTGGTGGTGGTGGTCTTCTTCTTCTTCTTCTTCTTCTTCTTCTTCTTCTTCTTCTTCTTCTTCTTCTTCTTCTTCTTCTTCTTCTTCTTCTTCTTCTTCTTCTTCTTCCCAGAAGAACATCATGGGAAGGGGGAAACCAACTGACCTCATTCATCAGTCATAGAAGGAGCAGTGCAAGGATCTTGCTCCCGCTCCCTATCAAAAATGAATATGGAGGATTCTGTGGCTAATTGCCCTTGGCCCAGGGAGAAGAGAAAGGCCAACACAGTCTGGCCCGTCTGTTGATTCATGCGTAGCTTTTTTGTTAGGCAGAATGATACAACTGCCTCAAAGGGCAGACAATGGGATGCCACTGAAAGGTTTTAGGGGATTTATATGTGTATGTGTCCTACAGGACATGCTAAGCCATCACAGGTCCAAACTACTCTCAGGTGTAGTGCAGAATGTTATCCTATGGCAAGCACTGATGTAAGATCTAAGTAAGATCTAAGCCAGCTGACCATTTGAATGCATAATTGCTGAGGACATGTTCTTCATTAACTCAGGCAACAGACTGTAAGTCAATCAGACAACTGCTACCAGGTTGTATGAAGTGGACTGAGAGAGCAGTACTAGGCTGTATTATTACCTGTTGATCACAAGATTCTTGAACAGTAATTTGATTGGAAGTTGAAAATGGGCTATGAATTCTCTGAATCATATATGTTTATTTCTCTCCAGGCAATACCCCCTACACTTATTGATGGTATGTGCATTATTTTTCTTCCTAATCTGTTAATAATGATAACTTTTCCACATACACTGTAATTCTTTGACTGCCACAAGGTACTGGCCTTCATTTGTAATAGCTTCTAACTGAAGCCCCACATGAGAGAAAGCACTAGAGTCCTCCAGATGAATGATCAAGAAGTGTTCATAAACTATACCATTCTTCACAGTTAATGTCATGATCTGGGGTGGCGGGTGAGTGAGTCCTATTTAGGAGAGAAACTGTGCATCCACCCGGGGTTGTCGTCTGCACTTTCCAGAAGTTGTAATTTGGGAACATAGTTTAACACTTCAAACATACCCTAAAGGCAGACTAAACCCTACAGTTGATCCACAGCACCTCTGAAATGGGAGTCTCCTATGTGACACTGACCTGAGTGAACTATGATACTGAGCCCATCTGAGTTCAGAATAGTTAGTAGAGCACATGGCACCCGCTGGGAGAGAAAACACATCCTATCAGATCATTCTTCTAGGGAAAACACAGAAACTAGTGTTTATTAGAGAAAGGTGTTCAGATAGAAAATGTAATAGGAAACACAGAAGTGGAGATGAAGAGAGCCATGAGTGGGGAATAAGATGTTTTCCTCTCCAAAAGACAATTGAGAAAGAACATGAGAAGAGGGAATAAAGAATATTGCCAACCCTGGCCATTTGTCTAGCTGGGATAATTCCTCCTCAGCTGACTCTGGACACAACATCTTAGGCCCATGGTCTCCAAGGCAAGGCATTATGGAGAGTTGGCATTGCCAAATGTGCCATTTTAGGGGGCCATCTCAGGTATATTGGGACTGAGACAGTATTCCTAGAGCCAACCAAAGAGCTGCCAGATGGCAGTAGGAGGAAAAGCTACAATCATTGCCCTCTTCTCTTGCCCCAGTGAGTGTTGTAGGACTAGGGGCAACACACATGGGGACAGTGTATTGTGTTTCTCTTCCCACCTCCAGCAATGGGAGAGCTTACACTAGCAATGAACTATAATGGTAAGAATATGGGTCAAAGGAATGTCAGAAAGGGTCAGAGCAGGTGAAGGGGGGCTGGGAAATCTGAGGAAGCCACCACCCCCATCCCATCTTCCTCTCCACTACAACCTGAGTTGCACCCTTTCACCTTCAAATGTTTAGGGAAGAAAGAGGCAAAAAAGCACCACTGCATTGCTACAAAGAAGATACTGTATTTGGCATGACTGATGATGAGGTGAAGGTGGAAGAGGTGAGATAATGTTAACAGCCTTTATCAAAATGCATTGTTTATGGGTGATTCTGGAGGCTTGCTTTGGATGGCCCATTCAAACGCTCCCATCTCTGTTGGATCCTTGACCTGTAGGGCACAAAAGCAACTGGGGAAATATTTGCTCATTTTCCTGGACAAGGAGGGGGGGGAAACACCCAGCAGGATGGGTACAGTGGTGATGTTTTCTTGCTCCCCCCCACACACACACACACACACACACACACACACACACTTTCAAGTGATTACCAAAGGTGTCCCACATGTTTTTCACATGAATGAAATGTGAGAATTTGCAAAGTCAGTGCTTACACTGTATTCTTCACTGTTTGTAACTTGTTCCTTTCTACTCAAGGAGCTGACTGTTCAGAAATATTTGCTAAAAACCAATTGTCCAGAAGCCAAGTGTATTACATCAGACCTTCTGGATCGCATTCACCTTTTTGGGTATGAAATTATTTCACATTTACAGTTTTGAGCTCTTTCGGTCAATATCTTAGAAACATTTATTTTATGTAAGATAGACTCTTAACACTGGCATAATGCTCTAAGAGGAAGTTTTTTGTGTGATATTCAGCCAAAAGCTGGGTTATCTTAACTTGGGTCTATTGTTGCATGTCACTATCCAGTTTGAAGATCTCATGGCCTCCAGAAACTTTATTAAAGGACTCACTAGGTGATTCTTCATCTGTATCCTCCAAAGGAAAAGATGAGCTGTCTCTTCGAACAGGATAGAATTCAATTAGAATTACCCTATTAACTTACTTTGGTTTCTAATTGGTTATTTGGGTGGTAGTATACTAGCTGGCATTCCTTTGTTTCTTTGCCTAATGTTCCTGACACATAAGACTGAAAGATATGGATACCTGGAAGGATAACATTACAGTGAACCCTTGTATAACAAGCGGTTTGTATAACATAAAATCTGTACAACATAAAAAAATTCCAGAGATAGGGGAAATTTGCTTAACAGAATCGCCTATGGGATGAATCCATGCAACATAAAAATGGTCGCGATTAGGGATTACTCTGTTTTCATTGCACTCTTATGGGAAATTTGTATAAAGGAAAATTTGCTTAACAGAATTTCATTTGGAACGAATTAATTCCCTTATACAATTCACCACTGTATAAGTCTAAGGGGAGGAAGCATATACTTGCTCCTTTGTGTGATCTGACCCATAGTACTACTTCAGAGTTAGGGCCTTGGGGTTGTTAATCTACTTAAATTAGGATTGGCATTCTATACTGTAAATTATGCTTGCTTGTTAAGCAGCGCATTAAGGCTAAATCCCAGCAGCAACTAGAGCAGGCCCATTTGAATCAATCACACACAAATCACACACTTCTGAGGGTATAAATTTTTCCGGGGTTTTGTCTATTATCTTCGGGAGCTCTGGAGGCGACAAAAAAGATGTTTGGGGCATCTTGATTCCAGCCCCTGAGTTAGAGCATCAGAAGCATGCCGGACACACAACAATGGGCCCAAGTTAAGAGAACCCAGATTTTGGCTGAAAATCACAATAAAAATACCCCTTCCTGTTAGAGCAGTTATGGCAGTGGAACCAGTTATCTCAATAGGTGGTGAGTGCTCCAAAACAGGAGGCATTCAAGAGAAATTTGGACAACCACCTGGCAGAGATCCCATGATTTATATTCCTGCATGGAGCAGGCAGCTGGACTGATGGGCCTTACAAGTCCGCTTCCAACTTCACTATTCTATGATTCTAAGAGACTGAAGAAGACAGCATTGTGCTACACTACCAACACTTACTTACTAGAGATGGGGACAAATTTTGAAAAAGAGATTCATTATGATTCATTATTTATTGGGGCTGATGAATTGACAAATGGATGAATTTTCAGTGATAAATTGGTGAATCCATGGATTGATTTGCCCCCCAATTTAAAATGCTCTAAAAAGAATCACTTAGCATCTTGCAGGGATCCTTCCTCTGACTCTCCTCTACTAGCTGTATAAGGTTGGGGAGAATTGGGGTTCAGACATCCGAGTTATGCCCTCCCAAAGAGATCCTCCCCAAGGAAAATGCCCCCAATCACCTAGAGACACCAAACTTACCAAGAGGCTTTTTGCAACTCTTCTCTATAAGGTCTCGAAGTTTGGGGAAGACTACATTTCAGAAACTTGATGTATACCCCCCAAGTGAGTCTCCCTAAGAAAGGGTCCTTTAGAAATGGGTTGGGGGGGACGGACCAACCTTTATCCAACTTGGTGTGTGTGTGTGTGTGTGTGTGTGTGTGTGTGTGTGTGTGTGTGTGTGTGTGTGTGTGGTATATGCGAGACAGGGGAAACTTCTCTGAAAGTTTAGAGTTTCTAGGTGCCTGGGGTGAACTTTCCCGGGGGGGGGGGGGGTCCTGTTTGGGGGACTATAACCCAGACATTAAAAATCAAATCTCCACCAAACTTGGTGTCTCTAAGGGCCCTGGGAGCCATTTTACAGCCAAACAAATTGACAAATGAAAAAAAAATCATTAAAAATTAATCAATTTGTATTTCTCAACTAACTTTATTTTTTTTGATGAATATAAATTGATGAATGTTGAGTAATTGGCCAACTTCATCTGAACATGTCATTTGTTGTTCAATTCATCCCCATCTCTGCTAGTTACTAGATGTACCTCTACAAGCACTGCATCTCCACAAGTTCAGACAGCAGAAAAGGGCCAAGCAGGGAGGACTCCTATAAAAGAGGCCCACAAAAGGAAGGTGGAGGATGCTTTGGTGGCTCTTTTGTAGTACAGTTTCCAGAGAAAATATATCCAGTCCATTGCATGTTGGCTGCTCAAGTTAGAGACGGGTTAGGGGTGGCTGCACCTATCTCTTCATATGGTCAGGTGGTTATGGGCAGCCTTTAATCCAGGCATGTCCAAACTTCGGCCCTCCAGATGTTTTGGATCACAACTCCCACAGTCCTTTGCAAATGTAAATACAGACTTGGAATTCTGGGAGTTGTGGTCCAAAACATCAGAAGGGCCGACGTTTGACATGCCTGCTTTAATCCATTTAGCCTGAGAATGTGAGCAAATGGTTTATCAGACTGGTGAAGAAATTCTGTGAGGTATCCCAGAACTGTTGTTTCTCCAACGTCTAAGGATGACCAACTATGATGGCAGCTGAAATTAAATCTGCTCAGGACCTATTCTAGATTCTTCTTTTTCTCATCCCCATTCTACCGGTCTTTACAGATGTTCCAGCTTTGGAGGTGGCATTTTTAAGCCACAATGTCATGTTGAAGCCAGATTTTTTTGACACTACCATGTCAGCCAGCCAGAACAAAATTAGCAATTAGACAACACCAGGGCAATTTCCCTGATGATACCATTACCAAGATGTCGTGGCTAGTATGTTCTTTAGTGTTAAGCATGCACGGAATGGTAAAATCCATGTACAATTCCCCTTTTGAAACCTGAGATCACAGGCACAAAACTGGACCACCCCAAGTGCAGCACTTTAGCACCCCCATATTTGTGAACGGGTTTCCCCCTAGTATATAGTAACTTAAATATAATATGATGGATATTGTAGGCATACTGTGATATGCAAGAAAATGGAGGATGGACTGTTATTGAACGACGCAATGGGAAAGGTAATGATGGAAACCCTGTGAAGTTTGCGAGAACTTGGGCTGAATACAAAGAAGGGTTTGGAAATCCAAAAAGTAAGTTCTCTTCTGCTTTCCAGTAGTCCACTAGATCTGGGAATGTCTTGACATGTCATGGTCCACGTAGCATGGTTGTGAAGGTTCTTCAGAAAATGCACGTTTAGCAGGCCTCGTCCTGTGCAGCTCTTGCTTATGGGTACCTCTTCAGGCTTTATGATGAAGTGAGCAAACTGCAGCTGTTCAGATGTAGCTGCTTGGAGTTCCCAGAATTCCTCATCCCTGTCTGGGCTATGGCTGAAAGGAAAGGCCACTCAGTGACTTTCAGCTGAATGTCAGGAAAAACTTACCCAACTTACTGATCCATCTGGCCAGCCAATGTGATTCTGACAAACATATTACTGAGCTCTATTTCTTAATTAAGAAAATATAGCTGAATGTTTGAATGACAACTGCTCCATTCCCTTCTGTGGCAAACTGGCAATGAAACAGCACATTTAAAAAAACAAAACACCTTCTTTTTCTTAGCTGCCCATCGAAGTCAGTGATTACAGATTAACAGTATAGGCCTATACATGTATACTTAGATGTAAGACCTATTGTAGTAAATGGCACTTTCTCAAAGCTGGTGCCCATTACAGCACAAGGGCCAATATTTTGAGCCTTTATACACGACCCCTAAGCTCCGCAGGAAATGGCTGCAAGGTCCGGACCTTACAAGTGTTTTCCCACCAGCTCCGGACTTTGCAGACAATTAAGTGCGACCCCGCCCACCTAAGCGCGACCCAGCTGCACTTTCTTGTACCTGCTTGAGGTGGGTGAAAATCCCCAGGTCCGGATTTAATCTGGTCAGTGCGGGGCTCTCCTGGCTTCTGCTTGTGTGTTTTTTTTGCCTCCTGCCCCTTTAAGAGAAGAGGTGGGAGGAAAAAAAGCAAGCAGAAGAGAAACGGAGCTCCTGAAGCTCCTCCAGGTGAGCTGCATTTTCCCCCCTCTTTCTCTGGTGGGGAGGAAGGAAGGGCAACGAACCCCTAAGATCTTTGGTCCGAATTTAAGGGACCAGCGGATCTTAGGGGTCGTGTGAAAAGGCCCATAGGCAGGGCCAGAACAAATACCAGTCTTTGTGTGTTCACATGCAGATGTAGGCAAACAGGAGTTCATAGGGAGAAGCTCGGATGTTCTACCTTTAGGGAGAAGGCAGGCAGAACTGGCTGGACATAGCTTGAGGGTTTGTGTGGGGGGGAGGGGGAAACACACCTCCTGCCCTGAGGAACCATCTTTTGCTGCTCTTTGGAATGGTATCAGGGAAAAGAAAGCTCTAGGAAGGAAGCAGAAAAATAACTTCTGGCCCAACTGAGTCAGCACAGGGGTCCTGTTCTCCGAAGAGCCAGAAGAGAGACATCTCTTGTTGCCAATTAGGAGATAGGAGGTCCCATCCCTTCTGCCTAGAACAGCCATTCTCAATGGGGGCCACATGGCCCTTGGGGGGGGTAGGGTTGTTACATATGAAGGGGACCACAGACCAGAAATAGTTCTTGACACACCATGTTGTAAGGTTTGTTGCCAGCTACCAAGTGTGTGGTGATCTTATGTATAATCATGTATGAAGAAATCATGACACATATGTACAAATGGTTAATCCAAAGCATCCATGGTCAAGGTGTGGGTGTGTCCAGATCAAATAAAGCCTGAATTATCACCACAAGCTAAAATGATGGGACTGAGGTTATCATGCTTTAGACTTGCCAAGAAAAACTCACTAGGAGAGAGCTATGTGCCAGGAAAAGCTGGAGGCAGTGTAGGAAAAGAGTAAAGGAGACTGGATATGATATGGATTGACTCAATAAAGGAAGCCCACAGTCTTTAGTTTACACGACTGGAGCAGAGTTGTTAGTTATAGGACCTCCTTGGAGGTCAATACATAGGTTTGCCAAAAGAAAGAAGCAACTTGACTGCTCATAACAATAACAAATTGTTTCAAAAGGTTCTTCTTTTCATTGATCAGCAGCATATTTGTGGGTTGCTAAAATATTGCTGGGAAGGGTCTTGTCTTTCAGCAGTGAAGCTTCCCATGCAAACTTGAGCCCTTGTTTGAAATGTTTGGGAAACATAGGGAAACATGCAATGTTTGGGAAACATAGGGAGAGACTATCTAGTGCCACCTCTGTTCACGTTGTGTCCCTCTCTTACCCCTCCTCTCCAGACGAACACTGGCTGGGGCTTGAAAAAATGCATTTATTGAGCAACCAAGCCGGCAGAGTGTGCCAACTCAAAATAGACATGGTCAGCTGCAATGGAGAGAATGGCTATGCCTACTACGACAGCTTTAGAATTGGCAGTGAACAGGACTTGTATAGGATTCATTTGGGACAATACACAGGAAATACAGGTAAGAGATTGCATTAGTACTTTGGAACCCCATGCTGTTTTGGAAAATAACAAACCACAGGTTGAAGAGCATGCAGAGCAGAAGCTAGGAAGTGTAGTTGGGTGGATTCCCCCTTTTGCAATTTGGAATGATTACCTGAGTGCACTTCCCCTTTGCTTAAAGAACTATGATCCTGTTTCTTCCTAATTAAAAATAGCAACTAGTGGTTATTAGAGAAACAGAAAAATATCTAGAGCTAGGGCAGTCAGCAATTTAAAAAAAAAGTGGGGGAAGGCAGGAATCAGCAGAGAGATGCCTTATTGCTACCTTGGTAAGTAAGGTAGTTCTGCTGTAAATGTACCTCTTGCAAATCTGGACAGCCAGAGAAGAGATGCCTTAATAAGCTGGAAACAAGACTTGACTACTAGTTTCCTTCCCTCCTTCTGCTGACTCCTATGTAGTAGGAAACCTGGATTTCCAGATGCACCTTCACAGCAGATCCAGTCATATTTTTATCATTCTGTTGTTGCAGTCTTAAGATTGAAGGAAGGCCAGTGCAGCTCAGAGTAGATAAATTATAGTCTCTAATTATTCTCCCCCACTGCAAATCATATATTTTCTTGTGCTCAGTCACTTCCAATACTTACTACAGGAGCAAGTCCCAAATAATTCCACCCGATTGGCAGAGCTGTAATGGCAGACAACTCCAGTACTGTGGCTTACAAAATGTCCTCCCCCTTTAGTACTTCAGCTATGTTTGTCTCAGTAGCCCTGCTCAGAAAGAAGACATGCTCAGAAGCCCTTTATAAGAAGAAATATATGCTATGGTAAACACACAGCACACAGCTATATACAGTGGACAAAAAATTTGTACAACATAAATTCCGGAGATAGTGAAATTTGCTTAACAGAATCACCCATGGAGCAAATCCGTACAAAATAAAAATGGTCGCGATTAGGGAATTACACCGCTTTCAATGCGTTCCTATGGGAAATTTGTATAAAGGAAAATTTGCTTAACAGAATTTCATTTGGAATGAATTCCTTTATACAAGGTATCACTGCATTCCCTTGACTGACCAAGGTTGTGTCTGTTCCAGTACAAGATCATGCTACAAAAGCAAGCCACTTCCTACAAAAAATGGCACTTACTTTCCCTCTGTGATCTTACACTAGTGATTAAAAAGAGACCATTCCTTGTTCTTTCTGTGGTTTAGGAGATGCATTTCGGGGGACACACTACTCCAGGGATCAAAATGATCATCCATTCAGCACCTATGATCGTGACAACGATGACTGTTATCCATGCATAAAAGGAGACATAGCATTTAACAGTTGTTCAGCCAAAAAATATTCTGCGTGGTGGTTTAGTGACTGCGGCATGGCAGACCTCAATGGGATGTGGCATCCCCAAACGGATTGTACCGCTTGGGCATCTGGAGTGTACTGGAAAACATGGCATAGCTATACTTCACTGTTATCTGCTGAGCTCAAAATCAGATGCTATAACACCGAATAGAATGACAAATAAGTGATTTGGCATTCCAAATCTGAGTGTCAAGCCCTATGAATCTGAAAGAAATGGACACATCATGTAAAAAGCTTAAGGCATATAGAAAGCAATCTCTCTCTCTCTCTCTCTCTCTCTCTGTCAACCTGTAATTCCACATCAATTGTCAACAGAAAAAGTGATAATAAAAATGAGTTGGGCTGATAAAAAACACGTTTCTGTATTATAATTAATAATTGAAAGTTTCACCACTTTTCCAGGCACTACATCTGGTTCCCTTCCCTCGTGCTCATTATTTTTCACTGTTTCTGGGATAAGGATCCAGCCCCATAGAGTCTTAATCACATCAGTGCTTCCACTGTCTTATGGAGCCCTGCACGTACATGAACAAGGGGAGTCGCATGAGAGGCCCATAAAATTATGCACAGGAGTTGAGAAAGTAGAAATCCTTCTCTCTTGATTAAGTCAGAATGGCAACCTGGGGTGATCCCCTGAAGCTGAATGGCAGGCATGGGCGGGCGGCGGCCGCGGGCGGGTGGGCGAGTGGGCGGGTGGCGGCGCGGGCCGCAGGCGGGTGGCAGCGTGGGCAGACAGGCGAGTGGACAGTTAGGATATCACTTAGGATAGAGGTTCTGTTCTTGGCTTGCACCCCAAATGTGTGTGTGTGCAAGCAAATTGAAGTTGGGAAAATAGAAAATAAATGGCAGTATATAATATATATTTAAAATAAATCCACACCTCCCACTCCCAGTCAAACCTCCCCCTTTATCCAATATCAGAAAAAAATCCTCACAAACTGCCAGAGAAGAAATAAAGAATAAACTGCTATTCCCTTCAGCAGACAAAGCTGAAGGGAATCAAAGAAATTATTTTCTAAATTCAATTCCCTGCCTGCCTGCCTAACTTAAATCCTAAAGCCTCCAGCCTCCCTCCTCAATCTCGATCGGATCACACCAGCACCAGCAGCCAGCCCTCCTCCCTCAACCACATCCATACACCCGACTGCGATTTCTGGAAGATGCCTCGGCTTTTTATGTCCTCCGAGACATCCAGAAGTGTCAGTCAAAAACCTGGCGATGCCATTGGTGGAATGGTTCAAAAAAAAAAAAAACATGGTCCCATCCCATGCCCAGCCCAAATGGGCAGGTCTAAAAAAATAAAAAATAAAATAAAATAAAATAAAATAAAATAAAATAAATATGTTTTATTGCTATGAAAAACCCACTGCTGCTATTAAAGTTCAGGCATTTGAAATAAATAAATTTCACATGTTTCTGTGGTGATTTGGTGTTTTTTTTGACGATTTCAAAAGAAAAATTGTGGTCGCCATTTTGGATCCCCCCCAACGCATGGCATGACGAGACGACGAGGATGACCCCCCCCAGCCTGGTGCAAGCATCCCAGGACAGGAGAAGAGGGGGGGAAAGGCCGGGGACCCCCCAGAAACCACCCCTCTGGTAGGTGGCAAAGCCTCAGGCAGGCATATTTTCGCCTGCTTTTTTGGTCGGGAGTCAGGTTTTTTTTTAAAAAAACTTTTTTAAAATTTTTCTGTGCTTCGCATTGCGCGATCGCCGCGATGCCACAAACGGAAATGAAAAATTGGAATGCAATTTAATTGGAATTTTTCTTTTTTCGGTTCGAGTTCGAGTTCTGACGGCTTAATTATCGTTACTGTTTCCGTTACGTAACGGAAACGATAACCGAAAACGGAAACGACAATTTTGCCAAGTCGTGCCCATGTCTAGCCACCGTCTCCCCGATAACTGTTGTGCACCAGTAAGCAGTCTCCCTATGTTGGACAAGAGTTGCATATGTCAGACAAACTACCCACAGCTTCCTAAAGTGTTCCCCAAACCATCACTCTGATCTTTCAGGTACAGCAGAGGACCCTATTCTGCTGCCAGTGCAAAAGAATTCAGTTGCTATCCTCTGAACCACAGGCCTGCCATCTTATCCCTCTCAGGCCAGCTCTGCAACAGCGCAGGAGTGGTCTCCTTCAGGCCCTGGTCAAACAAGGGAAATGTTCTCTCATTCATCCAATGCTTTCAATACTTCTGTTGTACTGGCTCACGGTCACGTAGTATATAAACTAGGGTGAACACCTCTGGAACTCATAACAGTATTGATTCCTTTCTTCCTATTGTAATGGCTGGCTACAGTACCAGTTTTTCAACATACAGTGGACCCTTGTATAACAAACGATTTGTATAACATAAAATTTGTACAACATAAAATTCTGGTGATAGGGGAAATTTGCTTAACATAATCGCCTATGGGGAAAATCCATACAACATAAAAATGGGATCACTTCGTTTTCAATGCATTCCTATGGGAATTTGTATAAAGGAAAATTTGCTTAACATAATTTCATTTGGAACGAATTAATTCCTTTATACAAGGTACCACTGTATTACCAATGTATTGATACACCGGCTACAGAAAATAATAAAAATATGGACACTGCAATAATGACAGCCCTCTTCCTGGCTTCGATGCTGAAAAGAAGTGGGGCAAGTCATGCACACAACCCATCCTTGGTAAGGAATGTACTGGTACCACAGAGGTACAAAATGACACAACCTTCCCAGGGGTGGTGGTGATGGTGGTGAATATTCTGCAGTTCCACCATTGGGTAGGAAAATCTTGGCTATGCCTTGTGTGACAGGGAAAAACAGCATGAACTAATTGGGAGATAACACCTTCCTCCTGACAGGGGAGGAAATGCCCATAACAACGGAGCTCTGTTTCCTCTGCTCTCAAAGCACCAGAAGCCACACTCTGCATAAATGTATCTTGGAAAATAGAAATAAAATCGGCATCCACTCCTCACTCAAGATGCATTTTGCTGTGCAAGTCCAAATCTCGGCTTCAGCTAAGTCACTTCAGCATGGCTGATGCACCACTCATCATATTAGCTGCAGCATAAGGGGTTTTCGTTTGGTACTACTGACCAGTTCTATTGATATCCAGCTTCTGCTTCAAAAAGCCCAACTCTCTCCTTGTTCCCTGTAATTCTAACAGCAACATTGGTCAGGCTGAGAGAAAGATGAATGACCCAGGGGCAGGTGGTGAATTTGAGTTTACTGGAAATCAGAAGCATCTACTGCATGTTCTATCTCTCTGATGCCAAAACACAGCTTTCCTAGGAGGAAAGGGTCGGCTGTTCTCAGTGATGTGCTCCCATAGAAAACAACCATCAATGCAGGTCAAAGGTAGCTCCGTACCTCACCCTATTTCTTCTGCACTAATTCTCACATTCAGAAACTAAAGCTTTTAACTATTAGAGGGAGATTGCCGTACCTTGCATAACTATTTGTCCACATAGCAGTAGAAACAAATACTGTACTGCACAGCTAGAGACATGCGAATGCACAGAATCCAGCTTTACTTGCCGTGTATTATATTTGCTCAGGATTGGGTGCCTTTTGAAAAGTACAGATTGTAAACAGCACATGGAGTACAGGCATCTTCAATTCAAGTGTGATGAGAGCAGGACGTGGAACGTTTGGGGTCCATAAGTCTATATGGTCAATTTGAAGGACAGGCATCATTGTAAAATGGGTGAGGCATACCCACTCATGAAGAATAAGTCAACGCTTGATTGGATCTCCAAATGCCAAACTACATACATAGTGCTTAAAAATACTCATCTCACAGAAGACAATTGGTGAAGTTCTGAGGCAAGTAATTGAGCCTGTGGGTATTGTGGTACCCAGAACAAAAGGTGTGACTAAATTATAATTCTATATCTAAATCTCAAGCTTGTGTTTGACATAGGATACAGGGCTGCATTTCCCCGTTTATTCTGAAACAAGGAAAACTACTGTCAGCGATCAAGACAGGCACCCGAATACTAATTACACAATAGTATTCTTCTGACCTTCTTTTTATTATTCTCACATTTACATAGATTTCACAATGTTACAAGGAAGGATTTACACATTAACAAATATACATTGATACGCATATCTCTGTACTGGCGCTGGGCCACATATTTTGCTGTACTGAGAAAGATGAAGAACTTCTGATATGCGGTGTGGAAAAAGATGGCGAGTCCTGCTAGACTTTTGATGATATTCGTATAGACTTATGGACTGTCCCCTCTGACAGTACTGTATCTTTAATGGAAAAGTCTCTCTTCTTAGAAACTTCTGATCATTAAAATTTTTCAAATGGCAAGGCTCATTCAAAAATCATACGGAAGTGTCTCAGTATCTTGTCACTGCTTTCTGCTGTATTTTATGAGTTCAGTTATCTTTGTAGTAGTTATTAAAGTTGATTCGTAGTAGGAAATCTTCCAGGTGAGGCTGGTAGCCCCGGTTTACAAGCTTAGTTACCACTGCAGGGAGAACAAAAGAGAAAGAAATTCAGTCCACCCGACTTGACAAACGCTTGAGCCTTGTTCAGGTGTTTTGTTTTAAAATCTTGCAGGATAGGTAGGATAGTTAGGACAGGATACTAAAAAATCAGGGAAGAAACCACAACAGCATTCAGGCAAACACAGTTACAGAGCTCAGTAACACTGGAAGGCCTGTCTGATCAGATCTTCAGAACACATGGAACTCCATACACAAATCTGACTGAATGTGTTTCAAACTTTCGGTGACATAAAGGGGTTAGAAGTGGAGGGGCGGGGGGTGGAAGCTACCTCCCTATAACTGAACACCTGAACAGGGTGTTTGTTTGTTTTTAAAGTAATCTATGGCTAGAGATATACAACCTACCTTCCTCAGAAAACTCTTTCCGGATATACAGTATGGCCCTGAAAATAAAGTGCAGCTGCACTATTTTGTTTGTTTGTTTGTTTGTTTGTTTGTTTGTTTGTTTGTATGTATGTATGTATGTATGTATGTATGTATGTATGTATGTATGTATGTATGTATGTATGTATGTATCATTATTTTTACTCCGCCTTTCTTCTTGGAAAAGGGCCCAAAGCAGCTTACAGTAATGAGGGAAAATATACAGTCCAGTACATTTAAGGCATGTTCAAGCATTATTAATATAATATAATAGTATTGTAATTGTCTCAGAAGACTTTTCTTCCATCTCAGGTAAGCCCATGAGGATCTTGTACTTTCCTCTGGTTTCCAATCAGCTACACTTTAGAAATCTTCTTTCTCTTTTCTTGGAAAAGTTATTTTAATTTATTAGAATCAGTAAGGCTTGCCTGAAAAGAAAGGCCTTTTGCCTGCTTGCAGAAGAACACAACTGAGCTAACCATTAACAAATGCACCCATGAACTTTATATGTTGCAGTACAGTACTGTAGATAGATCTCCTCCACGGAGCTTCTCCACTCCCATTCTGCAGCCAGGATTCCCAAGTCCGAATTGCCTCCTTTGCAAAAAGGTCTCCACGAGCCAGTCCACTCTCCTTCTGCAGACCGGATTTCCCCGCCTCAATCACCTCGTTTGCAAAAAGATCTCCATGGAGCCTCTCCACTTCCATTCTGCAGGTGGGATTTCCCCGTCCCAATCACCTCCTTTGCAAAAAGATCTCCTGACTGAAGAAGAGGTGGGGAGAGGCTCCGTGGAGGAGACCTTTTTGCAAAGGAGGCGATTGGGACTGGGGACTCCTGACTGCAGAATAGGAGTGGAAAGACTCTGTGGAGATCTCTTTGGAAACAAAAGCAAAGCAAAGTGTTCTTCTTATATACCGCCCCATACCACTACAAGTAGTCTCTGGGCAGTTTACAATTTTAATTACAGTGTGCAGGCTACACATTGCCCCCCCCCAGCAAGCTGGGTACTCAATTTACTGAACTCGGAAGGATGGAAGGCTGAGTGAACCTTGAGCCTGCTACCAGGGATTGAACCCAGGTCATGAGCACAGTTTTACCTGCAGTACAGGCATTTAACCACTGCGCCACAGGGCTCCTAAGGTGATTGGGGTGGGGGTGGAATCCCGGCTACAGCAAGGGAGGGAAAAGACACCCTGGAGGAGACCTCTTTGGGGACAAGGGAGAAGGTGGTAGCCGGGATGGTGGGAAGAGGCTCCTGGAGGAAGCCTGTTTGCAAACAGTGATGGATGAGGGCAATCCTGGCTGCAGCAGGGGATGGGAGAGGCTCCACGCAGGTAGCCGCTCTCTAGATGAAAATCTGCGATATATTGGAACCGCAATATACAAACCACAATGCTGTACAACTCAACACAACATGTGGAGTACTACTGTACAACGCAACACATGTTTTCAGTATATATGCGTCTTACCGTTAAATAAGAAATGGGAGTAATACTTGAACGTGTTATAAGACTGCTGCATTAAGCCAAAGTTGGGATGAATGGCCATTTGTTTGCTAGTATCAAAACTCCATGACTGAGAGATTAACTGGCTCCGGAACTTTAAAATGAGACTAAAGATGCTGTGAATGATGTTCATCACCGGTGCTGCCTTTTCCGTCAACAATCCCCTGCAGAAAGAAAAGATGGCTTTTATTTTATCTGTCAAATCAAAATCCACTTTCTACTCAGTTGCAACATGTTTTTAAAAAATGTGTTCCATTACCTCCCACCCAAGTTACAGAACATATTTATTTCCATTCTAATCTACTGAACACGTTTGGTACTTGCCCCCAAAATGACCGTCTAAAGAATTCTTGATAAGGAAGATTTTCAGTGTTACGCCAGTTATCTCAATAAGTTATTTGAGTTAATTTTTCTTGTCTAATGGACACTGTCCATAGGTTTTTAAAAACAAAACCGGAGAGGGGAGAGACCCTCTTTTTAAAACTGTAGATCACATAATCCCTTGCCATTTGATGACCCTGGCAACGGTTAATTTGTGCTGTGGTCAACAACACCTGGAGGCCCAAGCTTTACCCATAGTTTTATGAAAATCATGGATCTCTGTAAGCAGATAAAATCTCTGTACTGTATTTAATATGTTTCTTACCGGAAGATTGCCTTGTTCAAGTATTCTGCATGCGTTTTATAAATTTCTTCTAGGTTTCCTACAGAAGACAGCTTATTTCCAAATTCACACCAGGTCACATGAAGGATCTGGTTGGCAATATAACCTTGAATAACTTTGACAAAGTGCTGCATTTCATGCTTATAAAGCTGAAGCTGTCGAAACTGTACTGAGTTTGATGCATGTTTTACTAATGCTGAGAAACCAAAAACAGAAGGATTACTAGAATCATCGGGAATGGTTGATACAATGTTAAACTATTGTTGCATATATTATGTAAAAAAATAAACCATTCTTGAAATAGATTTCTGTAAACTGATGTGGTGGATCAAAGCACTGTATCTGCCTTCTTTTGTAATATACCAAACAGAATGCAGTTATCTTCAATTATGCGGGTCTGAATGTAAATAAATCAAACAACTTTTATGGAATATTGCTAAAGGAGAAAATAAACAAATGTATATGAAATCTGTTAATCAAAATAGATGGAGGTTGCAAATTAGATAATTAAAAGGAGGCAAATTTATCTCACCAGTTCGCTTTAAGTGGAACCAAACATCTTTAAGCGTCCACACCATATGCTTCAATTGCAGCAGAAAGGAGAAAATCTTATTATATTTATTCATGCAGTTCTCAGTAATGACTATGTTTAAGGGCCAGTCAACCTTAAAGACAGCAATAAAAAAGTATTAGCACTGCATGTCACCCTGGTACTTATCAGGATGTGCTTTCAACAATACACAGACAAATAAAAAAAAGCCTTCACCACCAATACTAATGACCCATACTTTATGGCTTTCAGCACATTAGGCCAGTGGTCCCCAACCCCCGGGCCGCGGACCGGTGCCGGTCCGTGGACCGGTCGGCACCGGGCCGCCTGGGGAGGCCGGGGAGGCTCCTCCCCTTTTCCTCCTCCGCCCTCCTCCTCCTCCTCTTCTCTCCCGTGGGCGGCCGGTGGAGGAGGAAGGCTGGAGGAGCGCAGGAGGAGCCGCTGCCGCCGCCTTTGCCTTTGCCTCCCTCCTCTGCCGGCTGGCGGCGGTGGCACATCCTCCTCCTCCGCCCTCCACCACCAGCAGCAGCAACAGGAACCCCGTTTGGCCCGCTTGCCCCTCCTAGCCTCCTCCCAGCCCCTCCCCCCCTGCCCTGGGGGCCGGGCGCGCGGGGGCCAGCGGGGAGGAGGGGGCGTGCGCGGGAGGCGCTGGCGAGCCCCCCCCCACGCGCGTGCACCACCGCCGCAGCGTGGGGGCCCCCTCAGTCGGAAGAGGAGGTGGGTGCTCCTCCTCCTCCCCCGGGGCACGCGCCCTTTGGCCCCTCCCTGCAGCCGCGCTCCAGGGCAGAGCCCCCCCCGCTGCTGCCTCCGCCGGACCGCGCCTGTGTTGGGGGTGGGCGGGGGGGCGTCGCGGGCCGGCCTGGGTGTTTTTCCCGCCGCTGCGACCCCCCCCCCGCGGTCGCCGCTGCCCCTGCGACCCCCCGCTGCAATCGCCCCAGCTGCTGCTGCTGCTCCTCCAGCGGCAGCGGCGGGAGGAGGAGGAGGCGCTACCGCCCTCGTTGCAGCCCCTTCGGGGCGGGCCGGGTTCCGCCAGTCCCCAGCGGCCGCCTCGCCGCCTCCCCGGGAGAGCGGACAAGTTCCAGCAGCAGGTGAGAGAGGCGGCGGCGGCGGGAGGCGCTTGGGCTCCCCCTTCTCGGCCCGGAGACCCGGCGGGAGGGGGGGCAAGTCTTGGTGGCGGGGGGGGGCGCGGCACGGGGTGAGCTTTGCCCGCCTCCCTGAGAGGTGGCCAGGTGTGTGTGTGTGTGTGTGTATGTGTCGGGGGAGGGCTGAAGAAAGGACACTGGCCTCTCCGGGGGGCGCGCGGGGACGCCACCCCCCCACCGGCCTCCCTCCCCTCCCCCCTCCCGCTCGCCCGCCCGAAGGCCGCAGCCGGAGGCGGGCGGCGGCGGCGGCAGAACCCGGGCGGCTGCCGTGGCCGCTGCGGCCGCCGACAGGAGGAGGAGGCGGGGGCCCGCCCGCCCAGGAGCCCCAGGTTCCCCCCCACCCCGCCCGTGCGCGCGGGGGCGAGCGGCACGCCCAATGCCCCCAGCCGGCGAGCGCCGCCGCCGCTCCCGTGGCCCCCCCGCAAGGCACACACGCCAAGCCCCCCCCCCCGCTCCCCCCCCATCCCCCGCCCCCCCCACACACACCCTCCCCTGCCCCACCCCCGCCCTCCCCCCCACCCGCACCCCCCATCTCCCCCCCTCCCCCCCCCCCAGCCCCGGGCCACGGAAAATCATCAAACATTTACCGGTCCGTGGGGACAAAAAGGTTGGGGAGCACTGCATTAGGCCATTGTTCACCTTAAGGCTATTGATACTATTGTCTACCTAACAAGTGTATTCAGATCATTGTTCATCTTATGAACCTATTTCAGACCAGGGTGACAAGAGGTCAAAGCGGACTATAGGATGGAGGACTTGCAACTAGCGTTCTTCACACTGATGAAGCTGTTTGGATGAGCAGTGAAACGTTTCTATCTCTCAAGAAAAAGAAGTCCAGTTGCCATGACTCAACTTCCAGATAAGCAGAGAGGCTGTTAAATGGAGCAATGCATTTATGATAGTACTGGAGGATGATGGGTATCAAAGGACTCCAATGAAATATGTATTTATCTCAAATAGGAGAAATCTATCACTCCCTCATTTTTCAATGTTCCCCACGAACCTGCTCACCTTATATCGTAGCTCTAAACAGTTTAAAGCATCAGGTGCATTGGGCTTGAACATCTCTGGAAGGTACTTCAGGGCAAAAGACAGATTGGAAGCCAAGTGAGTATCTCCATGAAGACTGTACTGAAGCGCCTTATTTAAAATAGAATTGAGGACTAGTGGGTTTAAAAGTTCACCAGGTGTCTGGCCTGATCCAAGCTAAAACGAGAAAACACCCATGTTGGAGGCAAAATAATACATTTGACAAGCTCAATTTTTTTCAGAACTACACAACACTGTCTGCATAAAGACGTCCTACGTCAGACAAAAAAATGTATGTATGTATGTACGTACGCACGTACATACGTACGTACTTACTGACTGACTGACTTTCTATTCCGCCTATTTGGAAACACAGCCACTCTGGGCAGTTTACAACAAACAAAAAGAATTGAAAACAAAAAATTCCAAACAATTCAGCTAAACAGATTAAACTAGTAAGCACAATCAATAATGGAATAAACATTCAAGTTACTTAAGGAAACATTACACCTTGAAAATATGAATAAGAATAACAGTAAGGTGGTGGGACTTCAGGCTTCAGCTAGACGTGTGCTATGTTATGGTGTTAGCAGCTCTGCCGAGTTTTCAATGACTGCTTAAAAGCATCCCAGTGGAGGGGGCCAGGCGAATCTCACAAGGAGGGAGTGATAGCCGAGAAAAGCAGGGTTTTTGGTTTTGCTTTCTGAGCCTATCAATGCTCAAGGATCAAGAGGTTGTCCTCTTTGTGATGTTTTGCACTCCCATTTTGCCTAGATGTGTTGCTCAACCAGGTCTGCCAGAAAATGTTCTACAGGGCACCCATACAAAATGCCACATCAAGGTGTCCTGCGCTAGCAAACTAAAGCTAAGTAACTGATATTTAAAGGGGGGAAATACCTTTTCAAAAAGCAGATCACTGAGTGACTGGGCAAACTCTCCATCTTCCATCAACAAAAAATGCCTCAGTGCTCCAAAGTGCTTCTCGACGTTCAGCTCCACAAAGTAATAGTCAACAATGGCTTTGTTCACAAGGGAAACGCTAAGAGGAAGTGAAAAGAAGGAACAACTTGATGGAACATGAATGAAAAGTAAAGGAAATGATTCAGACTGCCTATTCCCCCAAGGCAAGCAAAGCCAAAAGAAAAATGGAGGCAGCAGAAACACTGTGGCACCTTAAAGACTATTGGAGGGGAAGGCTGGAAAAGGTGGGGGAGTGGGGAAACCTTTTAACTCTGTCTCAACTACAGGAACAGCCTTGCCTCAAAGTGGCACCCCAATGGCATTATACCCTAATGAAACTGATTCACAGAAACAAAAATATGGGCCTATATGTTTGGAGAGACTGCAAAGAACCTGCTGCATATTTACATTCATGGTGGCACTGCCTAGAATATATACTTTCTAGGTCAAGGTATTAAAAAAATTAGAAATACACCACCACAAACTTTGGTTATAAGTCTAGCATTGGGATTTATACACTTACTCATAGATTGCAATCCACTATACACCCTAAAGCAGTGATGGCGAACCTTTTAGAGACCGAGTGCCCAAACTGAGATTCAGAACCCACTAATTTTTCACAAAGTGCCCATACAGCAATTTAACCTGAATACAGGTGGCTGTGAAGGGGCGATGTCAGGTGCCCACAGAAAGGGCTCCGAGTGCCACCTTTGGCACCCATGCCATAGGTTAGCCAACACTGCCCTAAAGAGTGAATTATTTTTTTTAGCATAAAGACCAGACAAAAAAATGGGTCAATGTTGGAAGATAGCTGCAAAAATTTCAGTGAATTGGAATATCGGGCATGGAAATTATTTTTGATAGAAAAACTCACTACCTACTCACAACTGGAGTACTAGAATCCCAATACAGACTTGTTTTTATAAAACCTGGCTTCCCTTTATTCAGAACTGCAACAGTCAAACTAATTCTCTTAGCAATCCCCCAGCCACTCAAGCTGAATTATGAAAAGATGTGTAACGTTAACTAGTACTACCATTTGATACGACTGATATATGGGATTTGATGGCTTGTAACTCTTATATAGTTTTGAATATTTTATCTTATCAAATTTTAGATTAGAAAAAGAGAAATTGGGGGGGGGGGGTAATATCAGAATGTGATACATACACCACTACTGCATTAAGTCAAAGTTAGGATGAATGGCCATTTGTTGGTTAAATACCTTTAAGACTAGTTGTTATATTTTAATGTGAGCTTTTGTGGACGTTCATTTCAGAAACAAAAGCCGGACAACATGGCAAATATTTATATATACATGGGACCACTGCTAGATGGGATGGTTTTGACTTCCGAGAAACATTACTTGTTCCTCTGACAATGCTATCTAGGTCATCCTTTACTAACAATATCCCACTGCGCTCCTCATAGGGCAAACAGGTCAATCTTTGCAGAAAAGAACGGACATCATATGGACAATGGCAAGAATCTACAGAGAGAGAGAGAGAGAGAGAGAGAGAGAGAGAGAGAGAGAGAGAGAGAGAGATGAGGCAAAATATTTATGCATCTCTGAAACCCATCTATGGCAAAATTTCTTAGCCTGTTATCAAATGAAAAATGCTCTGTTGCATCTACAATATTTAAATTTCTAGCTATATTGCTTTAATATCCAACAGCGCCACCTCACAAAGCCCATGTGAAATTAGAGATACTCATTACCTTGTCGGTCCTGCTTAGTTGTTGTACAGGGCATAGAGTCTTGAGTCGCTGCACTATCAACAACTTGTGTCCCACCAAAAAGCAGTCTCTTTATAAAAAAATAAAGTAGTTCCAGCAATGGTCCCATGTATACATATATAAATATTTGCCATGTAACCCACTCTTATGTTTGAAGAAGGGTACTTGCCTTGAAAAGCTCATATGAAAATATAGCACTGAGGTCTTTAAGGTGCCACATTTTTCTCTTCTTCATTTTTCTTGCTGTTTTTCTTTTGTTTCTGCGTGACACACCAGCACAGACTAACATGGCTCCCACCTAAAATCTCCATCAGTTGACTTCTCGTTAAAGAGATCAAACCAATAAGCTTGCAGCCACATATATTAACGTAAACATAAGATTAAAAAAATACTTTGTTTTTTCATCACAGTTCAAACACAATGAAGCTAATGAAAAACTGTCCATTTTTTTCTGTTGTAGCCAAAATCAAGTATATACTCCTTCCAAATACCTTTGGCAGTTAGCTGCAAAAGCTGGGGCTTTTTTTACATAGGGCACCTCATGGGCATGTTTTCCTTTGTCAAACATGTCAAATCTTGCATTTTCCATGATTTTAGTGTAAGATTTTTTATTATTGTTTTAATTATTTATTGATACAGTGGACCCTTGTATAACAGCTTGTATAACATAAAATCTGTACAACATAAAAAATTCCGGAGATAGGGGAAACTTGCTTAACATAATTGCCTATGGGAAAAATCCGTACAACATAAAAATGGGATTACTCCATTTTCAATGCATTCCTATGGGAATTTGTATAAAGGAAAATGTGCTTAACACAATTTCATTTGGAACCAATTAATTCCTTTATACAAGGTACCACTGTATTCTATGTTTTAACTGTTTTAATTCTTTTGATTGTAAGCCACCCAGGGACCTTTGGGTAGTGGGCGGCATATAAGCTGTAAAAATAAAATAAAATAAAATAAAATAAAATAAAATAAAATAAAATAAATGCTTTTAATCAAATGCACCTAATGCTTTCTACAATAACGATATACAGCTGTTCTGTCAAGCAATTCTGACTTAAGCAACTCTTCCAAGGTTTTCTAAACAGAAAATATCCTTATCAGCTTGTCCATCTGGTAGCTCTCTAGAACTATCCAGCTCGCCCAAGGCCACATACTATGTTAGTATGAAACATACATAGTATGTTAGTCTGTAACCTTAAGGAGATAGATGAGCAGCACTGCCAAGTATGTGTAACTACAAGACAGGCCCAATGTTACTTACTGAGAAACCAAGGGGGCAGTAACGGAACGCTTCATCAGTACTGGAAGGGACAAGAGCTCACTTAATTGAACAGCTGTTTCATCTGTCGCTGACTGAGCTGATGGGTCCACAGGGAATGTATAGGATCTTGGGATCACATGATGTAGGAGATGTGAAATGGGAAGTTCTGCTGCATTGGAGAAAACACATTGCATTTGTTGAAAGCGACCCATGTTATTTCTAAACAAAACTAGGTTTTGTTTTATTAGTGACCTATAAAGATATCACCTAGCCTAGTTTTGCATTTGGTTCTTGTGGTCACAAGTCTCAACCCCCTTCTTTACTTCTACAGATTGATGGGAATACCAAGAAAAGAGCCGCCCTCCCCACAAACCAAGAAGGAGGGGGGACATTGTCAATACCAGAGGCCTTGACAGCGACCACTAGGTAAGACTGCTTCTTTTTAATCTGGCCCCAATTGACTACACCTAGAGAGTTTTACTAAATTTTACCCAACTTCCAAATGGAGTACAGTACGTGTTTTTTTGCATCTACCTCCCCCCCCACCCCTTCTGGCCATAGGGACCATGGTCTCGAAAAAGCCAAATGGAGAGAAGGAAGAGGGGGTTGGGTGGGCATGGCCTATGTCCCTTTATTTGGAGAGCTCAGGTTTGAAACCCAATCCTGGACTTTGATGCAGTTTTAACACCAGCCTTACTTCCTAACCCATCAGAAGAGCGTCTGGTGGATATCATCTGGCCACGAAGAATATCAACGCCTGGCAAACTACATCTTTTGCCAATAATGTACTTTTGGTAGAATGTTTTGATAAAGATGGCCTGCCATTGAAAGCTAAGCTTGCATTTTTTGTTTTATAAGTGAACTATAAAGGTATCCCCTTTTGCATGTATTTTTCATGTGTTTTTCTGGTCACACGGCTCAACCCACTTTTTATTTCTATGTTATTTCTAAGGATTTTCAATAATAATAATAATAATAATAATAATAATAATAATAATAATAATAATAATAATAATAATAATAATACCTTTATTATCAATGTACAACTTGTGCACAATGAAATTGACTGAGTCTCCCTTTCAAAATAAATGACACACAATATATATAAAACTAAGGTTTTGTACCCGCCATTTGCAATGGAGTTTAAAATTGGAGTTTTTAAAAAAGAAAACTTTAAATGTGTTCTAAAAAAGCTAAATGCACTAGAGGTGTGCTTCAGGACATAAAGCATCAGGATATAAAGCATTTCAGAAGTCAATAATAATGCAAAAATAAAATAAACATTAAAAAGTATGATGTAATATTCAGCCAGAAATGGAACACCAAAGAGAAACAGACCAGCATAGCAGAAAAAGGGATAGCAGGGAACAGTGTGCTTTTGAGGGGGGGGGGCGGAGGCATTGGTTTCCCCATTTTAGAGCTATAAAATTCTAGACAGACATGCATACTCAGTGTTCTTCTCCTTAGGAAGGTAACATGCCAAGCTGTTACATTCTCCTAATGCACCACATTTTGAGGCTACTCACACATCAATTCATAGCTGTCCTGATATTCTTCAAGACAGTATTGTTCAGCTAATGCTTTCAAATATTCTTCTTCTTTCTTCCATGTGGTGATAGCAGTGTTTTCCTTGTCCTGGCTTTCAGATGCACTGGCTTCAGAAAGGCAGACCTGTTCAGTCAAAAGAACTACTTCAGGTGATTTTCCAGTTTCCTCTCTCTCGTTAGAAAATAATAATCTCAGTATGATTCTGCCTCTTTCATTTTTCATTATATAGTACCCTTCGTATGACGAAACTCCAGGACAGTGTAGGATAGCATGAAAGTGGCAGGATACAACCAACAAAAAGACATTGGTCCTCCTGGTTTGCATGATACAGATATTTTCCCCTCTCCTTTAAACCACCTACTAGTTATCACATTACTGAACTAGATAAAACAGATGCATTATTGGTAGCGCCACTCACAAATGAGCCAAAACAAGCAAGCCAGCAAACAAGCAAACAAGTTTGTTCCTTTTCTAATATCAACTTTTCCACAAATCTTCTTACCCACCTGGCATATTTCAAACATCAAGAAAATTCCCTTTTAGTGGCAGAAATGTAGAATGGAAACGCTTTTCAATTCTCACCTACCTACCTCCCTTCCTCCCTCTCTCCCTCTGTCAGACGACCATGTTGGGTGCCCTCGCTAAGGGTATACTGTGGACCTTTGCAAGCTGGCTGCAGCGCACAGTTCATACAGTTCTCACCCATCTTTGGCCCTTTTCACACGACCCCTAAGATCCGCTGGCCACTTAAATTCGGACCAGAGATCTTAGGGGTTTGTCGCTGTTCCTGCGTTCCCACACCCTCCGCACTCCTGGCTGCTGGCTGCGTGAGGGGAGGGAGAAAAAACAGGAAGAAAAGAATGCTGCTCACCTCCGTTCTGCCATCCGGGCACTGCATTCAGATCTCTTAAAGGGGCAGGGGGCAAAAAAGAACAAACAGAAGCAAGGAAAGCCGGGCAGTCACTACGTTATATCCGCATCAGGAATTTTCACCTCCAGAGAGCAGGTACCTGAAAAGTGTGCTGGGACGCACTTAGGTGGGCGTGGTCGCACTTAATTATCTGTAAACCCCGGAGCTGGTGGGGAAACAATTTTAAGCTCCGGAGCTGGAAGCCATTTGCGGCGGAGTTTAGGGGTCGTGTACAAAGGGCCTTAGAATCTCACTGCAAAAACTCATTCCCTCCTAAAAGGATGATGGTGTTATGTGAGCGCTGATGACAAAAATGAATAGTAGTATGGCATGTAGATTAATATAGTCCTTGTAAAAACCATTTTTCCAGCTAAACTGCTGAATTCAGATTCTTTCTTTAAACAAACCAAGGAATAAGTAGTCGGTAAAACTTGAAATGGTACTAAATTTCTCACCTGCAGATTCTGAGAAGGACTCGGGTGAAGATCTCCAGCAACATCCGTTTTGATCGCTATTTCACCCACAGAGGAAAGGTGCAGAAAGGAAGATGCAAAATACACAAAATCAACTATGTATGGTATTTTGTTTTTTATTACACCTAAGACAGCCAGAACTATGAAAACAAAAACACACTGGTATTATATAAATGGCCTTAATCAACTGACAGTTCAAAGGAGACTAAACTCGCTTCTAAGCCAACACCTTAAATACCTTAAATACAACAGGTCTACTCCAGATAGGACTATTAACTGGATTGTGGCCAATGATTCATGGCCTTACAGCACTACCTAACATCTTTATATTGAGTTAGAATACTGCAAATCAGCACTAGGATTTCTTCCCTGCTTTGTAAGGGAATTTCAGTTGTTAAAGGCTATGTTGCCTTTCTATATATTTTATATATGCATCATACTGAGGTTAAAGCTTACAGGCACAGCAGGGAAAGTATTTAGGCCAAATGCATAATTACTTAATTTCTATTCTACTTCTATTCTATTCTCGTGGTGCAGTGGTTAAATGCCTGTGCTGCAGCTAAAACTCTGCTCGCAACCTTAGGTTCAATCCCAGGTAGCTGGCTCATGGTTGACTCAGCCTTCCATCCTTCTAAGGTCGCTAAAATGGGTACCAAGGTTGCTGGGGTGTGTGTGCAATGCGTAGCCTGCATAATTTGCTTTCATTCAGAATATCATTTTCATTCGATTAAATCTGGCTCACAAACAAATTAAGCCATCTGTTCCTGATCTTATGCAATATTGCTCAATTACACTGAATTCAATGGGTCTTGGCTGGTTCTGCTCTTGATTTACAAGAGTCTTTTATTTAGGAGTCATAATACTGCACGCACGCACGCACGCGCGCGCACACACACACACACACACACATTCCTCTCTCTCTCTCTCTCTCTCAAATACATTTTTGACAGATTTCCACTCACCCTCTTCCTCTTCTTTCCCCAAACTTCCTTCTTCCTTTTCATTCAACTGGACAGCCAAAGTCCAATCAGATATTCTTGATTCGTGTTCTTCCTTATCCTCCTTGATTACAGGAGATGGCCCACTGTACAGAAACGACTGAACGGTTGAGCTAGATGCAGGTGCAGAGACCATTCTGAGGTGAGGGAGAAGATCTCTGTTGGCTGAAGGGGTCCACTCCCCTATCTGAATGCTTGACTGTGAGGCATGGCCAAACGGATTCCCTCGAGGCTTTGAAGCCTCAAAATCAGAAACCATCTCTCCCACTTTAATGTGTGAGTCTGAAGCGTGCCCGTGAACATTCCACCGAGGCCGAGAAGACGCCACTTCAGAAACATTTTCCCCTATTCTGATACTGGCATCTGACGCGTGTCCGTGGATGTTCCACCGAGGCCTATGCGGCTCTATGTTGGACACATATTCACCGATTCTTATGTTGGCATCTGAAGCGTGGCCATGGATATTCCACCTGGGCCGTGAGGGCTCTACTTCCGAGGTGTACTCGCCAATCTGAATGTGAGCCGAGGAGACGTGCCCGTGGATGTTCCAGCGAGGCCGACTAGGTTCTTCCTCAGCGGCGTATTCCCCGATCTTAATGTGTGCATCTGAGGAATGCCCGTGGGGATTCGAAAGTGGCCAAGATAGTTCAACATCAGGCACGTATTCTCCTATTCTAATGTTAGCATCGGATGTGTGGCCATGTACGTTCCACCGAGGCCTCCTGCTCTCAACATCAAATACATTTTCTCCCACTTGGATATGACTTTGTGAAACTGAAGGCCTGAGGACTGTATTAAAGTCATATTCTGGGGTGATCGCTTCCCCTTCTTCTCCACCTTTTGTCACAGAATCTCTTTCACCCAACTGATTATCTAAGGAAAGATCCGAACTGATATTTTGCAAGGCTTCCTCTAATAAATTTGTCTCCCTCAGGCTGGAGGCCACCCGTGTTTCTTCCTGAGGTTTCGGTAAGAAATCTTCAAAATCCAGACCGTGTTCAGATATGCTCTTTGGCAATGAGAATGTGTCCTCTGGACAAATACCCTGGGATGCAGTTTCTGTTCCTTCCGATTCAGAATACTGATTATTAGGCTGTGTACCCGTTGGCTGTGCTGAGTCCAGAGATCTGTCATCTGAAGCATCGTTTGCCAGTTCAGGTTCTGTATCTCTGCTGACGTGCGCAGCATTCAGACAGTCAGATTCTGCAGAAGTGAACTGAAGTTCAAATAACAAAAAACAGCTGCTGTAATTGATATGTACATCATTTATACAAACTAGTCGGCGCCCTCAGGTCTTTTTTCCACAGGCCAAAATTATGTTACTTAACACAATACATTGCATTAGAGTAAGCCCACTGAATCATTAGGGAGTTGGTGAATTAACTCCTCTGTAAGTTTCATTGATTCAAGTGGGTCTACTCTAATTGCAACTGGCTTTCGCATGATAAGTCACAGGAGCAGGGCCATTTGATAAACAGACCTTACAGAGGAACGGACTCACTAAAATGCCCATTGACTCTGTGGGCCTACTCTAGGCCTACTGAACAACAGCACCTGTGTTCAACACCACCATAATACATTATTTCTATACTTCCATATCCATGTATTTAAGTTTAACTTGCTTATAATTGTCTTGACAGAGTTTTCCAAGTGCTCCCACATCTTTTTCACCTGTTATATTCTTGCACGCCAAATGTACCGGTACTGCTAAAAAAAGTATTTTACTTTAAGAAAGGCAGTGTAGCTCAGTGGTAGAGCACATACTTTGAAAGATTGTAGGTTCAGTCCCTGTCATCTCCAATGAAAACAATCAGTTGCAGGTGACAGAAGAGACCTCTGACTGAATCCTTGGAGAAGTGAGGCCCGTTGAACTAGATGGATAAGCAGACTGACCTGCTATAAGCTAGCTGCCTATGTCTGTCTTTTACACGGTGCACATCATAGTTCTCATGCATTCATGGATACAGGACAAACACAACTTGGCCTACTGTTATACGCCTGCTTAGAAGCAATCCTTGGGACCACTTAAAAAGCAGAAAAACAGGTCAGTTCCATTCAATGCCACATATTCCTCACTGCAGACACAACAACTGTATACTGTATAGAGCTGTAAAATGGGGATCTTACGGTGCGGCACACTCTCTGTGACATGGAGACAAGTTTATAGAACACAGCCTATAAAAAGAGGGAAAAGCAAGAATGAAGGGAAGGGCTATAGGTCATTCCCCAAAGAGGATTCTGTTTTGATCAAAGTCAAGAATTTCAACATTTGCAGAGTAGAAAACCAAGGCCATTCTGTTTCCAAGAACAGGGGAAGCTGTAAGAGCAATCATTTATTGAATGAAATCAGGGATTCTTACTTAGACAAGATGCTTAACATTTGGATAACCCACTATAAATTAAACCTTGCCACTTCATTCATAAGGTAGATACAGTGATGGCAAACCTTTTAGAGACCAACTGCCCAAACTGCGATTCAAAAACCCCTTATTTTTCACAAAGTGCCAATACAGCAATTTAATATGAATAGAGGTGGCTGTGAAGGGGCGATGTCAGGTGCCCACAGAAAGGGTTCCAAGTGCCATCTTTGGCACCCGTGCCATAGGTTTGCCAACACTGAGCTAACATAATAAGCTTTTATCTTACTCATATTATCACACCCTTTCAAACACTTTAAGATAAAAGCTTGTATATATAAAAAGCACCACCACCAACCTGAAGGCTAGAATCTTTTATGGGCTGAGTTGCTGCTGAAACCTCCTGGCATCGATTCTCTGGAATTATATCTACTTTCCTCCTGTATGTTTTATCTGGATGCTTCTCGAGCATGTCCTAAAGAAAAGCAATGGGAGGGGGGGATCAAAGCGTTGAACATACCAAGGTCTACATAAGTAGTCATCAATATCAACACTTCTCCCTTTGTTTTGTGTCATGAAGAAATGAATTTATACTACCTCAAGATGTTTTTGATCTTCCAAGAGAAACTTGAGGCGGGCTGTTTCCAATTTATGCCTCTGGATTTTCCATAAGGCTTTTTTCTCCCTGCGAGCTGCATCTTCAGACAGTTTGCTGTAATGGTCAATTAACTCTTGCCTGCACGGATTAAAAGAAGCAATAATTGCATCCTGTCATGCCATACAATATGCAACAGGATAAAGCTGAGCAACTAGCAAAAAGTCTACATTTCTCAGACTGTTCCTTCCAAAGTGAGAAAGTGGCCCCCAGCCTCAAAAAGCTAGCAAAATGCTGGTTCGAATCTAAGGATGTATCAGTGTATCCTACAGCATGCTAATGTGTCTAAACGCATTAAGCGGTATGCTTTTGGTGGTACCAAATGACTATATATCTATGTGTGCTTTTACCATCCTTCTCTCCGATCTAGCTGTGATCATGCAGCACATGTGGTTGAGTGTAGACATGGCACACATTTTTGAAGTTAAACAACTCCGCAGCTGCAATGAGTCTGTACACATGGACCCTCTGAACTAAAAATCCTTTCTCTTCTGGGGTCTTTCTTCATATGGATCAGGACCCTTGTAGAGCCTTGGAACCCCCTTACTATGACATAACTGAACCGTAAAAACGTGATTGAAAACAACCATCTCCTCCAAGTCTTGCTTTGCTATCCTGAATGTTGCCTTGTGTTTGTCCTGCCATAATTTATGTTGCTGCCTGTTGTCCTTGTTTGGACAAGCCTTCAATCTTCTAAATGAGCTTTTCTTGCTTTTGATCACTAGAAGGAATGGATTAATCGGTTTTCAATGCATTGCTATGGGCAGGCTGTCTAACCCCCCCCCCAATCAAGGGGCAGTGAAAGGCTGTCCCCCCCCCTTCCAGCTGACAGACAGCTGATTTTGACAGCTCAGAGCTGTCAAAATCAGGTGTCTGTCTCAGCTGCGGGGGGGGGGGGGGCAGCCTTCCGCTGCCCCTTGGTTGAGGGGGCAGCTACCTCCTCTTCGCTTGTGTCTCTGTGCAGAGACTTGGGTGAAGAGGAGGAGCCCCTCCTCTGCTCAACAAAGATGGATCTTCTCCCAGCCAGGGAGAGTTGCAAGGCAAGCAGCGGAAGTGGCTCGCCACCCTCACTTCCCTTCTAAGCTGCCCTGGCTGGGCGAAGATCAATGGGACCCTGTTTTGCCCAGCAATTTGGCGGGAAAGCAGGGACCCTGTGATCCTCACCTAGCCTGGACAGCCCAGGCTGTGTGAGGATCAATGGTACCTCATAAGACGAATGTAAACATGAAGGAAAAATATTATCTAAAGAGTTTTTCCTATCCCGGGAAATTACATTCATCTTATGAGTTTTTCATCTTTACAAGTTATTATTGTATATCTATTCTTCAAAATCACACGTTCAAGCATATCTTGCCTTCCAGGGCTGTCGCATTAGCACAGAAATACACATAAATGCTGTTCTTTTTACTAAATGTATCTAACCAAAGCCTACTTTCCCATTTGGAAAAACCAGGAATCTAGGATGCAAATTTTCTACAAGTCCAAAGATCCTGTGAAAGTTTAAACATCAGCTTTTCAAAAGATTTTATAGTTAATCTTTCCTCACCTTGCCCTTTTTTCCAAGTCTTCTTCTAAAGCCTTCAGTCTTTTCTCCCTTTCCCTCAGTTCTCGAGCATAACTGAAATCGTCGTCAATCTCCTCTTGTTTCAGAGCACGACGGCGCTACGGATAAATTCAGAAACCTTTTAGTAAATACTATCCAGAAGCACAGACTGATATGTATATTTTATATTCAAACAAGACCAATATAAAACATGTCTTTTTAGCTTTATCTTTTGCCATAAAACGCACCGTTCATTTGAATAAAAACACATACCTCTTGATCTTTTGCAAATTGTTCTTTTAATTTCTGAAACTGCTCACGTTTCTTCGCATCCAATGCCATTTTGTCTGCTACTTGTCGATCTGAAGGCAAATTTTAAATGCCACAGTGTTATAAAATGTAAAGAAGTCACTGAAGAAAACCAACTAAATTTTTAAGACGGCTATAACTTACCAGTTATGGCTTTTAGAGCTTTGGTAGCTGTTTCTCTAGCATGAACAATTAACTCCTGCTTTTCAATTTCCATGCGCAAGTCCTGGGAGATAATTTCACAGGATTTACTGTGAGTTACATTGAAAAGTTCAGGTACACAGTTTCATGAACAAAAAGCAAAGTCACGTACCATAAATGAAACCATCTTGAGTAAAAATGAGGCCTCACTGAGGCAGTTACAATATTGTAACTGGGAGGGCAAACATTAAAGCTTGTCTTTCCATTTTCAAGTGAGAATGAAAACTCATAACAGCTGCACTAGCAAACAAGTACTGTATTTTGTTTCTGCATCAGAAAATATGTATTCAGAGCCTGGAAGCTAGCTGACTGGCTGGGGCATTCTGGGAATTGTAGTCCAAAAGACTTTTCTGAGCTGTCGGAAGCATATTAACGTTGTTTACTATGCCAAAACAGCGTGCTGCCTGTTTGGAATAGCTGGAATATTACATAAACAAAGCAGAAAGAAGCAATGGCATCTATTCTAACTTTCATAGGCTTTCAACTTAATCTATCTCACAAGGCTGGCATGAAATGCAAAACAGTGCACAGTTCCTTGACCTCAATGAATAAGTCTGCAACGCCTTTTGTCCCAAAATTCTCACATGTCCCTGTCCCTGTGGACAGGAAGGTGTGTGTGTGTGTGTTGTGTCATTACAGTTGTGACCGACTCTTTGTGACTCCATGTCCATAGAGTTTTCTTGGCAGGAAAACTGGAGTGGTTTGACAGATATAACAAAGGACAGAGAAACTAGTTTTGTCATATGTATATAAAATCTTCCTGGAACCTCTGGCAGCCCTTTGCTTCTTTCTATTCATCTCATTCTCTTCCTGGGAGAAGGAAGAAGTCCAGATTATTTCACACTCTGAAAAATGTTTTTACTCCTCCTCTAATTCCTTTATTTTCAATATCTGGTGCAGCTGAGGCAGGCAAGAGGCTACACTTTAATCTTTCCAATACTCAGCAGACAGGTATCTGCCCTTCTTCACATCCTGTCACACTCAACAATCAAGGACTGATTTGTTGAGCTGTTTTTGCTCAGATCTGTTTATGAACTGTATTATCTCTACTAGCCACTTTTAACATCAAGTAGGTTCTTACAGTACGCACAGTGGAATCTCAACAGCTTATAAAGGCTGAGACAGATTCAGATCATCAATACTGTCGCTGTGTTATTAACACCTAAACGTTTAAAGCTTTAACTACACATCATAGCAAAAACATCAGCTCAGTTTGGCATACATCATTAGCTGAAATTCTGTTCTTAGTGTAGTGAGGTGCACTAGAGTAGGCCCACTGAATCAAAGAGAATTCATCAGTCAACTCCTCCGTAAGAACGTGCTGGATCAGGCCAAAGGCCCATCTTGTCCAGCCTCCTGTATCTCACAGTGGCACCACCAAATGTGTCAGGGAGCGCACAAGACTAGATATCTCTCTCTTCATACCACTTTCCTGCATCTGGTCCTTGGAGCACCCCGGTTTTAAGCCTGGAGATTACATATCTCCATCATGGTTTGTAACCTGTGATGGACTTTTCCTCCAGGAATCTCTCCAATCCCCTTTTGAAGGCATCCAGGCCAGATGCCATCACCACATCCTGTGGCAGGGAGTTCCACAGACTAACAACATGCTGGGTAAAAAAATTTTTTTTCTTTTGTCTGTTCTTACTCTCCCAGCCCTCAATTTGAGTGCATGTCCCCTAGTTCTGGTATTTTGTGAGAGGGAGAAGAGCGTCCCTCTACACTTCTGAAGCTACACTCCTATAATAACACACTGAAGAATAACTCACTTTTCACTCAATAGGATTTCCTTTTGAGAAGAGTGTGAAGGAGTCCCCTATACTTGGATGAAAATCATTTTGTTGAGTCCATTTACCTTTTCTTCCTTGCTGATAGTACTATAACGTGCTATTCTTTCCATCCGGCCCACATATACTGCACAGTCTCTCTCAATCTCTTTTAATTCTTCAAAGGAGAAAATGACAGAAATCCGAGGAACAGGAATATCCGACCAACATATGTAATGCTGCAAAAGTAGGAGGAAATACTGAAGAGCATAATCCAAACTTCCTTGTACACTGTTCTTACTATTTCATTATTAATTTCAACACTTTTCTTGCACCTTTACCTTACTGGGTAATTCACAAGGGGGAGGTGTTGTAAACATTACAAAACATAACAAAAAGAACAAGGAAAAAGAAATTCAACCATAGAATCATTACAACCAAATATAAACAGATAATATCAATATTTTAACTCAACATTAAGGGGTATGGGTGGGGGTTTAAAGGGTGCTGGAAGGGCTAAGAGTGTCAAGGTTTACTTGTTGATTTGAAGAATGATAACTATTGCGATTAACTGAGCTAAGACACTGCAAGGGAAACACTAAATCTACTGCTCAACACACCTTCTGAGAAGCAAGACTTGTAAGCCAAGGGTGGGCAATATATGGCCCTCACAGAACAACGACAAGTGCTGTTATTCAGCAAAGCCAGGAATGGCAATTATTCCCCGGCCCTGATATAAACCCTAACAAATCAGTGAGTCGCAAACAAAAAGAACTTACCCTTGGACAACACAACTTTAGTAAGTTTATGGTTTTCCCACAGATGTATACATCATTAGCGATATGTTTCAGGAACACAGGAACACAATCTTCTACTTCTTTTGAGATCAAAACATACCCATGAGTCCAGTAACGTTTGTCTAGAATTTAAACAGTGAATGAGGTCAAGAAGGGAGCCTCAATTAGGTTGCTTTGGAACAATCCATTTTTATACAAGGAAATATTATCAATTCATATTTAGAAATGGGCATGATCCACACACACCGTATCACAGGTGCCACATGTTGCCTTCTTCCGTCTCCTCTGCCCTATGACCCACTCACCAGCTGGAGGACGCTTCTCTCTTCCTCCTCTTTGTCTGTTCAACTAGTCCCCAACCAGAGCATGGGGTTGCCTGTACCACCTCCTTGTCTGCCTGGGTGATCAACCAAGGAAGCGAGGGAGGGAAGCCTGTAGTCCTGCCAGAGACTGGACAAAGAGCCCAAGAAGGAGAAGGGCAGGGTGATGTCCAGACATTGGCCCTTCAGATGTTTTGGACCACAACTCCCACAGTCCTTTGTCATTGGTCATCTTGGCTTGGAATTCTGGGAGTTGTGGTCCAAAACATCTGGAGGGCCGGGGTATGGACACCCCTGTTTCTGTTTAGCTGGTAAGTGGGGGATCCAGCTGGGGAGGTGGAGGAAAGGAACATGTAGGGCCGGTCATGCTGTGCATATGAACTAGCACAAATATCTGAGCCAAGTTTCATGCTTATTGCTCTTCATTTAGCACAGTATGCTGCTTTTCTTCCAGTGTGCATTTCTGTTGTTGGACTATCCCACATTTGCAGTATGGGGTGTACCAACTGTATTTTGTACCTAGGAAAATGTACTGCTCTATCTAACAAGCACATTCATAATTCATCTCATGATTACCACGGCAAAATGGTTACATAAGTACCACTGGGACCTACAGTATTTTGTTAGTGTTTGTAAGCAAGCTGTTTTATTTATGTCATTACTGAGTATGTTTTCCTTCCACTATCAAGCCTATACATTGGAATACAGAGTTGGCAATAGTTTTCAAACAGGTTTCCTTCTCTCTACTTTGTTTCAGTCGCGTGAACTGAATGTCCATACAGCGAGAAGCAAAATCTATGCAATATATATGCAAGCTAAACATATTAACAAACACATAAAGTTCATGAATAGCAAGAAGATCATTTGTCAAATGCAAAAGAAGGTCAGTGCTATCTTTTGAGACAAGAACACAGAAATAAAACTAACCCTCATGGCATAATGATGATGCAGCTATTGAAAAATGTCTGACAATTGGGCTAATACAAGAACCAAGTAAATTAAAAAAAAACAGCACTGCTTATTACCTATTCTCATCCTGCACTGGATGTACCTTATTCCACAATACATGTAATATACATACATAAGTTTACATACGTAAGTACATGTAATATACAGCTGGATTACACCTGACTGCATAGCAAAAAGTGCTGCTTTGGTAGCAACGGAACTGATGCTCAACACACAACCTACCTCTAAAGCCAAGATAATCCTCATTCACCTGAATCATGAATTCCCCATATGCGTCTCTGAATACGCCACTGTAGACCCAATCGTGGATAAACCTGGAGCACAACAAAACTGAACGTCACACCTAAAACACATATTCCTGAATGTCCTTTCTTGATTCTCTCTGTCTTGACAGAAAAAAGCTTCATATTGGGAGGCTCCTGGTAAAATGTCTGCTCAGATAAGATAGTGGCTATAAAACACCCAGGGACCTTTTCTATCGCGTTACTGATTGAGTGACTGATTTGATTTCTAGGGCACTCCAGTAGTATCAGTTGGGACACTAAAGCAACTGGGGGGGGTAGGGCAGAGATAACTCTGTTTCCAAAGGATAAGCACCACTGTGAAGAAGGCCTGGCTTCCAGTTCATGTTTTCTTGGCCTTCTTTGCGATGAGCACCCAGTAAAGCATTGCCTGAGTGGATCTGATGGTGCAGCTCGATGATTTTGGGTAACCTGACCCAGGATCCAACAGGCAGGCAATGCATGCAAGCCAGGACTGCAGTGATGTGATCAAATCTACCTGTACCAGTCAGGCAGCCACATGCTGTGCCTGTTGAAGTCCCTTGGTCAACCTCAAGGGAAGGCCCATGTAGACAGTGTTGCAGCACACAAACCTAAAGATGACCAGCGTATGCACTAGCATTCTGAGGGATCCCTTGTTTAGAGGCAGAGATGGCAATAGTCCTAAAGCTAATTATAGGCTGACCCAATCACAGCTGAGATATGGAAATCCAAGGAGATGGCTCCAGGTACACACCCAAATTGTGAACACAGTCAGTCCCTAATCAGGAGGATTATCCCACAGAGCCTAGAGAGACTACACCCTACACAATCTGAGAGGCACCTTCTGGTTTCTATTCCCAATGAAAATGCTTTAATACTGCACATAATCCTAGGAGGTTCCTGGAAGTGTTTATATAATGATACCTACACAAAAGTCTCTTTAAAATGCTGGAGCTCTACAATGTTCAAAGATTTATTTTTGCTAAAACAGTGGCTTTACTGATGTATGCCCAAAGATAAACTCACTATAAGCACCAACCATTTTAAGATTTCTATACAGTAAAATAAAATGACATCTATTCTGAATGTTCACTTTCCCAAGTACCGGACACCTATCCAATAATCATTTGCTTTACTAGTACAAACTATAATTTAAAACTGAGGAACGCACCTTGTATATGGTTCACAGCTTGTTTTTAGGAGAGACAGAAGAACGGGGTAATGTTCACTGCTGCAATTATTAAGAGCCTCTTGATAGAGATATGAAAGAAGTTTCACACCCTGAAATATTTATAAGCTTCTCTTTGTAAGTGAATCATCAACATACATACAGATACTTTTCTCTACACCGAACAAGTCACGTTTTTTTCAGACACTTTTTATCTTTAACAGCATAAGATTGTCAGAATTTGCTCCCAAAAGAGATTTAATTCTACTTTCATTGATGTCAACGATTATTATCTAGTGACACTCACTGAGTAGAAGAAGTCAGTACTGTATGTTAATACTATTTATATTGCAAGTAATTCACACTTATTTATCCTACAGCATAAAATTCCATGGCCTAGAATTTCAAATACAGTGGACCCTCCTATAACAAGCAGTTTGTTTAACAGAAAATCCGCTTAAAAGAAAAAAATTCCAGAAATAGGGGGAAATCGCTTAACAGAATGGGGCAAATCTGTACAACAGAAATACGGCCACGATTAGGGATTAATCAGTTTTCAATGCATTCCTATGAGAAATTTGTAAACAGGAAAAATTGCTTAACAGAATTTCATTTGGAACAAATTAATTCCTTTATATAAGGTACCACTGTTCTGACGAGCTCCAAGCTAAACAATTGTGGCAATCCCTTTATTATGGTGGTTTTCAACTTGAGATGGGCACGAACTGCTTTGTGCCAGGTCATCCACTGCGGTACCACAGGTGCTGTACCTTCCCTTCCCCCACCCCCTGCCAGCTTCTCCACTCACCAGCAGCTGGTACTGTTGTTCCTCCCCTCTTTCTGCCTTTCTCCAATCCTGTCAGGAAGGTCCCCTTCCTTCCTCTGCATCCTCCAGCGGCTGCCCACTCAAAACCCTCAGATGAGGGACGGCAGCTGCTACAGGCGGCAGAGGAGGGAAACAGAGGCTCCTGTCAAGACTGGGCAAGCAGCTAAAGAGGAAAGGAAGAACACCGCACATCTACTAATGAGAAGAGAAGCTCACAGGGCTGGGGGTGGATCAAAGGAATGGGCATCAGCTATGGTGCCACGACGATCCAGCATAAAGTGATTCATGATCACCTCTATTCCCAACCTGGGGTAACCCAGTTATTCTTGCAGTGCAATGCCCAGAAACCCCCACCATGCCAGCTGGGTAACTCAAAGTTGGAAACCATTGCTTTATTAAGTATGAAAACACAGAGTAGAAAAATTCAAGTACATTTTGAGATATTTATACAAGTTATTTCATATATCAAAATCTATAATCTCAGGAAAAATGTATACTCACTGTTGGAAATGAAATACCAGCATCTCCGCCAGTTCTCGGCACAGTCACTCCTATGCCACAGAGTTCAGCTAAATACCTAAACAACAAAAGGAGACATTTCTATATTAAGAGCATGGGACTGTCTGGTTAGTCCATCTGGCCCATCATCCTCTAACCCATACCGGCTCTCTGAACCAGTGTAAACTGGCAGATAGGTCATGATCAACTTATGGCCATTAGAGCACCTGATTGCTGGGGGGGGGGGCAATGTGTAGCCTGCATACTGTAAATAAAAACTGTAAACCGCTCAGAGACTACTTGAAGTGGTATGGGGCAGTATATAAGCAGAACACTTTGCTTTTGCTTTGCTTTGATCCCAGCAGATAGGACTCAAATGCATGATGTGCCCACTGATAGAGGTTCCATTTAACTATTATGGCCAATCGCTGCCAAGACTTATTCTCCCTCAGTTTGGACCTGTTCTCTAAGTCTTCCCAGTTTGCCTGAGTGAGGGAAGGGAGAATCAGGGACCGTCCGGTGGCTGAAGCCTGACGCTGGAGCTTGGCGGACTGCCAACCCAATCTGTGATTGCCATTCAGTCCTGATTCACCTTCTCCATGCAGGAAAGCAATGTGAGCTGTGGAGCTGCAGAACTCTCTGTCTTTGTCACTTCTTTCTGACAGGATGCTGTTTCAGGAAGCAAGGGTGCAAATGGGGAATCTCTCTGAACTGAATTTGGGATCTAGGTGGCCATGCCTAGGGCCACAGGTCTCAGGTTCCCTCATTTTCTTTTCTGTATGATTTACTATATGAAGAACTGCTTCATTTCATAGGCTACCTAGTGCCTAATTTTGAACCTCTTCTCATCAATGTTACTGGCTAGCTTAGTTCCAGGAGACCACCAAGGAGGAAAACTCTCTCTACAACCACTCTTGAGCCATCCCTCCTAATTTTGTAAAATGTCTGGAACACCCAGTCAGTTTCACCACCTAATGGTTTCAATTCTACAGCAGCTATGCCAGGCCTCAAAGGCCTAAACCATCCTTTGAGGAGCTCTATCTGGTCTTAAGAGTCTGACAAAATTTCAAATTCAATATGCTGAAAAGTATGGCCACATTTTAAAAGAAGGGCAAGATACTTTGAAACAAATGGTTAGGAGATTTTAAAACAGGCAACAAACATTTTTATTACATCTTCCCTTCCACTTATATCTACTCATGCACAATGTCTGCACTTGTAAGAGGGGATGACATATTTTCTCATTCATAAACTGAAGTTACATTTATACCAGGTTTTGCAGATCAAAACCAGTAAGAAAGATATTCTTTGGGTTTTTCCCATGGTACATTAATTAGGCAGCATGAATAATTTGTAAAGGTCCACATCTGTACACCTTGCTACTCAGGTATATGTGGAACTTCAACATTCACAAAGAGTCATTTTGCAGATTAAAACACATTTGTGTCCCTGGATCAGTATCTGCCCTCCTCAGAATTTAGTCAATCCTGTTTTAAAGGTAAATATCATAGGTTTAACCTTCCTTCATATAAAACATGTGCTACCAGCTACTATAAACAATATATTTCATCTAGAAACTAAATGCTGCAAATGACCAAAAGTAGCACTGTAGTCATCCCACAAGAACAGTAAACGTAAGAATAATACAATGCAAGTTGATGCTGCCATGTGTTGTCAAAATGTTATTATCAAAATAACGTCTCGCCTTGAACTATCTGTCTGCAATTGTTATTGCTGTGTCTGTCTTATATACAATTTTAATTATGTCAATGCTTATTAGTGTTGATGCTATATGGTTATCTTATGCTGTGCAGTCAGTTTTTTTTACTTTGTATTATACTGTATTTGGTATTGTATTTGTTTTCTTTGAGTGGCCTTCTAGACAGGTGGACAGGATAAATAAAGACAGACAGACAGACAAACATTGCTTTCAACTGAGTTCTTGAGGTATGGGAGGTGTTCAAGGAATTGTGTGTCACTGCCAAACATTATGGAATTTCCATGGCTGGATGAAGATTTGAATCCCAGCCTCCAAAATCCTAGATCAATATTTGGTGTTACTTCTTTTTAAAGGAGCATTTTTATGAAAGTGCAATGCCTGAAGCCGGCACTGGGACATTTGGGAGGTGAACAAGGGCAAATGAACATACAAGTCGAGGTACAACATAAGGAAGAAAAAATAAATGAACAATAATATAGATACATAAATAAATAAGTACATTCGGTAGCAGCAAGAGGACAGGGCAAACAACAAATGCAATTACAATTAATGAGCACCAAAATGATCTTTGAAAAGCCATGTTTTTAAGGCCTTTCAGAAAGCTGGCAGAGACTCCACTAGCCGAATCTTGCTTGGTAATTTGTTCCACAGCCCCAGGCCGGCCACTGAGAAAGCCCAGCTGTGGGTGGAAACCTTGCAGGCTTCCCTGGGGATGGCCATCCAGAGCGAGTGGGCTAGCGAGCCTCTGGTGGGCCGGGACGAAGCCGGCCTTTGGGAAATATACTCCAGCATATACTCAGGTCCCAAATTACTAGAGATGTAAAATTTCTGGAAACATTGAAGCTCAAAAAAAAACAACCCTTCCCCCCTTTTCCCCCCAGAAAAAAATTGGAAATTTTCATAATTTTTTAAAAAATGCTACATTAGCACTCCCCACCCCCTTTTACAGCTTGAAAGTTACTTTAGGAACATAAAATATGACAAGGGAAAAATTGACTAGGCATAAAATTATCACAACTAGCATATTAAAATATAGTGTATCCAAACAATTATCACAAACAGAATTTATTTTTAAATAATATTTGTAATTGTAAGTAACAAATGGAGTAACAATCTCCTGAACTGTTTACTAGTTTATGTAGAACAAAAAAAGTCTTGTGGCACAGTGGTTACATGCCTGTACTGCAGCCAAAACTGTGCTCACTACTTGGGGCTCAATCCCAGGTAGCAGGCTCATGGCTGACTCAGCCTTCCATCCTTCCAAAGTCGGTAAAATGAGCACCCAGCTTGCTGGGGGAGGGGGGCAATGTGTAGCCTGCATACTGTATTTCAACTGTAAACTGCCCAGAGACTACTTGAAATGGTATGGGGCAGTATATAAGCAGAACACTTTTCTTTTCTTTACAAACCAATGTTTAAAAACCCAGAATTAACCATTCATACATCCTCTCCACAGTATTAAATAAAAATAAAAGAAAAACCTCATTCTCATAAAAAGAATTGAAGAGGGGAGAAATATATAGAATTTAATCAGAATCATTTTTGTTGCTCTGTATTTTCTTCCAGTGCCTTGAGGCCTAGTGAAGAGGACAGGACAGAACCAAACACACCCACCCACATGCAAAAATAAAAGTGAAACCTTTTCCTTTTCCTTGTGACAATAGCAGCGCCCCCTAGTGATAAAGGCATCTTCTTGCATTGGAGAGTTTAGTTTGTAACCTAGGACTTGCTTGTCCTTAGTGTACAGAAACCAGAATAATCTGATCCTATGCATATTTTTAGCAATAATTTGGAAAATCTTAGAACACCCTGTATTAAAACATTTTATTCATCACGTTAAAATAAAAATTCCATAATCTTTTTTTTCTTTTTTCAGTTTTTTGAGAAAAAACCCAAAAGGCTTCAGGGAAAAAAAACAGGGGGGGGATGTTGTTTTCTGGACCTTCAGATCTCCACAAATTACAAAGGAATGGATTTTGCTTCTTTTGCTTGGGATCAAACAGGCAAGACATCTTTTCCAAGATATTTAAATACCTCCACGTTACCTTAGCTGCCGTCCTAGTTTTCTGAAGAGAAAGCTGATAGTTAGAAGAGTTAGAGTTGGAGGTGTTGACAAAACACAGGCGCGGTAGTACTGGAGGTATTTCCTCAGCCCACTTGTGAATGCCTAGCCAGAGAGGAAAAGACAGAAGTTCTACTGCTGAAAGTTGTTTGGACATTTCAAAAAAAAAAAATATACTCAGCATCAGCAGGAAGATGGGTCTCTGTTGTACTGCTCTTTTTTCCTCCCAGAAGACAGCCTGAAGGCAGCTTGGCACTAATCTAACACGGTCCTTCCCTCCCTCATGGAGAAGGGACTACGGTTCTGAAATACAGCAGGCACTTTACACGCAAGACGTCTCTCTGGATTTATGAGCTGATATCATATTTGGGTTAAAGGAATGAGTTCAACCCGCTGCCAAATACTTGATGGCCCTGGGGCCCCTTCCAGATCTACAGCTTGAGGGTGTTATGATCAAGCAGCAAGTGATGAAAAAGACTTCTGCCCAAGATAAAACGGATTAAACATCCCCTCCAGACGTGTTGCATAACCAAGAGCCATCATGGCTAACACACTTGGAAGGCACCAGGTTTGAGAAGGCTAGAGCAGGCAGTCCTGGCTGGATGGAAAGTCTGATGCGGTAGAAGACCACTCATTAAGCATCTTCTGTATCCTTTGCTGGCACACAGCAGCTTGCTCTCAGCACACACACAGCCTTTTAACAATGTACCCCTTTCCTTTGTACAAATGAGGTACTAAGCCACAAAGCCTACTGCATCTTCAAAACGACATTTGTGGGACCTAGTAGTTCCCTTTCATCAAATGGCTTAACCTTAGGGGCTTTCTGTTTGCAGCAGCAATCTCTGTCTGCACGCCATCATCCGTCTCCCCCACTGATGTCCAACCAACCAAAACCTGATTAAAAACCAGAACGTAACAGCTCATAAATCTATAGTAGTGGCACGAAAAATAAAGGATGATTACTTGAAACACAAGTCCTCTTTTGTGTGATGAGTCCAAGACTGGCTGGATAGAGAAACGGCTCAGTCGTGTGTAGTACGTCCCATACTCAGCAACCTCTGACAGGAGACTGTTCATGCTTTCAGGGGATGTTCCAGATACATATATGCCCTGCTTGACCACAAATCTCTGAGCAGCCTGCAGGATCATAAAGAAGGTGAAAAGCACTAATATTGTAAACCGCCTAGAGTCCCATTGGGAAATAGTGCAGTATAGAAATGCAATAAATAAATAAATAAATAAATAAATAAATAAATAAATAAATAAATAAATAAATAAATAAATTAGTGTAAAAATACAAAATAATCATACTAAGTTTCTATAAACCTGAATACTTCAAAAGTGGACTGTGTGACTTGAGGCAAATGGAAAGCTCTAAACCTGTTTGGGGTGGAATCCACTGATAACCAATTATGTCAATGTCAACGAATAACAGAAATAATTTTTTAAAAAACGAACATACCATATTTATGAAAATACGATCACATTTTAAGAAAAGTTATATCAGTGGCTGAAATCTTGTTATAAGGGTCTGCATACAGAATGGGAATTATGTTATCAGTGATGGCAAATCGCTGCTGATTAAAGCCTTTCTTTGGTGATGTTGGGGTCTACACAATGGTGCCAATGCCCAAATCATCAAAGGATGTCTTGAAAGAGAAGCAGTTTGCTGTTGTGTCTGTCATTCCCTTTGCACTTATACAGCCGAGCACCAAAATTTCAGCCAATATGTAAATTCCTATGGGAAAGCTGTCCACATATAGTCCAAAAATATAGGACTGAATGATTTCAAAGCATTAATTATCAAAGTGTTTTTGTAATTTGATAATTACAAAAATTGCCCAAAGGACACACAAAGTAGATTTGTGGTATCCCTTTTAGAAGTCGCTTTGTTTATGCGGTTTACAAATTCAGGAACCTGCACGCCTTCTGTGAACAGACATTCATGGAAATCCTCTTATAATATCATTTCTGCTGGCACGTTAAACAGAATTTTCAACAGGACTTCAACAACTTTGGGGTTTACAGCAGTTATTTACAGATGTTTCCGAATACCTGATTAAAAGAGAATGTAGCAGACACCACACCAATAAGGACATTTAGGACATATTTGACAACTTCTGGTTCTTTTACTAGCACACGTGGTGGAAGCTGAAGTTTGTTACTGCTGAAGAGTTGCAATTCCCCTTCTCGGAGTCTGCAGAATTTGTCAAAGGCTTCTCTCCCAGCTTCAGAAAGGTATGGTTCTTCTTTTTTCCCAGGAGGACTGTGTTAGGAAAAACAACAAAGGCCACGGGAGTTAACCAACTAATAATCACAGTTACAAAGTATTACACTATAAGCCTTGGCACAAGGGGGGACACAGGACATGTTTTTCAACAACGCTGCTTTTAGTTATTCATAGACAGATCACAATTATGAGATGCATGAATTATCTTTCTGTCTTCCTAGAAGCATTTTAAGAGGTCTAAACCAGTGGTTCCCAGGCTTGGGTCTGCACTACAGATATTCTTGAATTAAAACTCACAGAAGCCTTCGCCACTAGCTTTCCTAGCCAGGATTTATGGAGTTATAATCCAAGAACATCTGGAGACCCAAGGTTGGTAACCACTGGTCTGAACTGTGAACCAAGTATTTCTATGTTGCAAAAGTAATGCATACTACACATCAATACTCCCAAAACGATACCTTCAGATGTTCTGGACATTTTTTTTAACACAGCAAACACCATTTTAAAGACAGCTTCAATCTGAACCACATATTTTCTCAAGCAGAGAAAAGAGTAACCAGGAACTCTGCCAAAATTTGTTTAGTATGTTACTTATTAAATGGCACTGCTGTGTGCATTTTACTTTGTACGCCACTTTGAGGGCCTCAAGAGATCAAAATAGATCTAATAATTTTGACACACACACACACATGCAGTGGTACCGACTTAAGAGCAGCTCGACTTAAGAGCAGAAAACTGTTGGCGTTTTAACTGCCGCCTTACAAATTTTAGGTATGGTCTGCTTGACTGACAATGTTTTTTTCATTTTTAACTTATTTTTTCAATTTTTTAGATAGGTACCCTGACTTAAGAGTAGTTCGATGTAAGAGCATGCATTTGGAACAGATTAAATTTGTAAGTTGAGGCACCACTGTATATATACAGCTTAATCACCTTAATATATGTAGGGTTTAGGTGGAATGCAGTGAAACACTCTTTGTGGTGGGCAAAGTTCCAGCTCTCGAGAGGTTGCTGAGCTGAAACTCCCACCGTTCCTCACCCTTGGCTATGATGGCTAAGGCTGATGGGTGCTCTGGCAAAGCAAACCCTCCTGCTCTAAATGTTGGGCGTGCCTCAAGCGTGTGGAGTTATGTATAGTTTTCTTTATTACCGCAGCAGTCATGCCTCATCAACTGATTCTTTTCTCTCAAAAGGGAAATTATTTTGCAAGGTGCCAAAAGAATGCTTGGGATGTACTTATAGCCTTTTGGATCTCAGTCTATCCTTTTGTTGTTGTTGTTGTTGTTGCTCAGTCGTTCAGTCGTGTCCGAATCTTCGTGACCCCATGGACCAGAGCTCGCCAGGCCTTCCTGTCTTCCACTGCCTCCCGGAGTTTGGTCAAATCCATATTGGTTGCATCGATGACACCGTCCAACCATCTCATTCTCTGCCGTCCTCTTTTCCTTTTGCCTTCAGTCTTTCCCTTATCAGTCTATCCTTAGCTGCTCCTTTCAAATTCAGATTTAACTGGGGTATTTGTTTCATTATCCAAGAAACAATTTGGGAGATTTCACATCTAGGGTCACATCTTAGACCAGTGGTGTCCAAACTTCGGCCCTCTAGATGTTTTGGACCACAACTCCCACAGTCCTTTGTCATTGGCAATATAGGCGTGGAATTCTGGGGGTTGTGGTCCAAAACATCTGGAGGGCCAAAGTTTGGACACTCCTGTCTTAGACTATCAATGCAGTGACCAGGGGACATTCAAACAAAAGGGTCAGTTAGGAAGCTCAAAGCCAGAAACACACCATCCAATCCTTTCCCAGCATCTTCTCTTACTCGGCCCATAGGTAAGCACAGCTTCCCAGAGATCAATATCCGGTGTCACACTTGGTTCTGACTGCGAGTCAGGGGTGAGATTGGATGCAGACTGAAATCCCTCATCCTCCGAGGGATCTATGCTTTGGGGAACCTGTAAACACAAAGGGACTTATAATTGCCATCTATCAAACCAATACAATGTGATTCTTCACCTTATTGCACTGTGATTTTCTCTAATAGTCTGGGCGAGTCCATTCCTTTAATTATCTTTTAGCTCTGTCTGCATATCTTAGATTGTCCTGGATTCAATTCTTATTTTTTTTAAATCACCAGTAAAATATTGTGTATTTTTCCCTACAACCCAGTGATTCAAGGTCAGCACTTATTTCTTTTCTCCACCTACTTTAGAACATGTTTCTCAATTTTAAAGACTTGCTACAGGAATCTTTCAATTTCAGACTTTTAAAATGAGACAGCAATTGCTAAGCAGAGCACAGGGATGCCACAAGACACACGGGAAAGAATACTAACCAATGCTCGCTACAGCTATAGGTTGACATCTTTGCCCAGTCTTAGAATAAGTTCGGCAATGGAATGGATGTGCAAGAAGAAAACTGCAGACTGTTCATGCTGAACCTAGGGTTAGGGCAGCAGGACTGAGTATCATACAGCTATCACTGCTATATTTAATTGCAAAAATAGGTTACAGGTGATACCTTTATAGGCCACTATTAAAAATAAAAAAGGGAACATTGCAAGCTTTCGAGTGTAAATCACCCTTTTTCAAAGCAGGTCCCAGAAGTTCAGAGATGGTGAAAGATGTGCTTCACCAGGAGGTGAGTTTTAAAATCCTTGTTTTGATGATGTTCTTAGAGTCCATGTCTAGATGAACATCATCTAACCAAGGACATCCTCTAACCATCAACTCCTTTTTGCCTTGGTGCTATATTTAATAATGCATTTTACCAAATGCCTAAATATCAATACAAAATACAAATGGCAGACAAAAAAGGTGCATACCTTGATTGCAAGGCCAGATAAATCTGCGCTGTCAGGCACTGGTGGAAGATCCAACTTGATGTCCATATCATATGTCCGACTGTGCACAAGAGCACCAAAGAGTGAGACGTGAGTTTCTCTCTCAAACCTATCACCTACAGGACAGTTTTGTGAAAACAGTTCTATGCTGGGGAGGCCAGTACCAGGCGCCGCCTCCATGATTTGTAGCGTCTTTTGAATGTTGTCATTAAACCGGTGCTCTTCATTTGCAATAAAAGCTTGTATATCCTCTTCAAACACACTAACATCATAATAATCGTAACCTTGATATTTAGTGTTCCTTCCAACGTATTTGTTGTTCAAAGAATAATCCCTTTTGAGAGGTAAACATTGAGGAGGCCCAGTTCCTGCAAGCTGCACCAGGAGATCCAAAACAGACGTGATTTCAGTAAAAGGTAAGCAGGTAGATCTTTCCAATTGGTCGACCAGCAACTCCAGCCTGTCCGCTTCTGCACCCATTCCAGCCACTCTCAAGTTGAATGACACCATTAAAATTTTGTTTTTCACCGGAAGTCTAGGAATGCTTGACTGCACCTTCCGTGTGTCGTCCAAGAAAAGATTAGCAAACAGAGCATTGTATGCAATCTTCTTCAGAGTTTGGCTCGAGCATTTTTTGCCCGTCTTTCCTCTGCCCAAATGGAACCTCTGGGTTTGATCCCCTACATGAGCCTCACACAAGTCACCAAAGAGTTTCGTAATACTCTCCATGGCAACTTCAGTTATTCAACGTCCTCCCAGAAATTAATGTTCATGAACCAATAGGAATCATGTACGGATCCATCATAGAGGCTGGAAAGGGGAAACAAAGACTGATTAAATAACCAAACATATTTGCCATTGCTTCATTAAAACCATCGCCTTAGGCATTCTTCATTAAGGACTGTGGGTCAGAAATCCCTCACCATGTAACATAATATAAAATACCAGGATTGGTCACACTCCCAATTGCATAACCAAGATGAACCCCATCATCATACGAGTTAGGTATGGCAAGTTTTAAAAAACTTACGGAAAAAGCAATATATCAAGAGCATTATTTAGAAACAGAGGGAAAACTCGGGTGGCATGCATTTTTGACCACTCGCCAGGAGCTAATTAAAAATGGGATACTGCCTGACATCCCTTTGGAGGGCATTCAACTGTCAAGATACATTTATCTGAGAGTAAGGTCTACTTTAACATAGTGAAACTCACTGCCAAGCAACATGTGTGGGACTGGCATACACAATTACCATGGATCACTGGTCCACCTAATTCAGCAGTGTTTTTTACAGTGACAGGGAGCCACTCTCTGCGGCTACAGACATGAGTCTTCTTGAGTGCCACTTAGATACGTCAAGAATGAAAACCGGCATCTTTTGCATGTCAACAGTTCAAGTCCATTTGAGACTTAGAGCAAGGCCATTAACTTAATGTAATGTTGATCAACACTTACATGAACGTCAGTGATTCAAACGAAAGGCCCCAACATTATGGTACAGTCACCACACAAATTTCTGCATGTACTTCTAAATCTAACATATCTTCTAAATCTAACATATATGAGGTCTTTGTGTGGAGATATACTTCTAATGACTGAAATGCTGAAAGCAAGGATGTAACATCTAAGAGTCTCGCAAGTCCACAGCCAGCTAACCTGCCTCGTACTGCTCCTGTATCTTCCAAGTTCAAATGCAACTAATTCATGACCTATGAACATCCACTGTTTATTTATTTATTTATTTATTTAAATACTTGTATCCCGCTCCATCTTCCCAACTGTTCAACCTTAACCACCCACTGAAGTTCAACCTTCACTTCTCACTTCTTTTTCCTAAAGGAGCAAGCGATGCAACACAGAAATGTGATTTTTGGAAGCAATAAACAAAGAAAACGATTGCCTGCATGACACACCACATCTTAATTCAAAATACCTTTAATTCTAAGTACCATACCATTCAGAATTTCCTCCTAACTTTCAAGAAACAAACCCTGTGACACCCCCAGTTCGGAGACCCAGAAAACGATCCTGTCGATCCTGTCGTTGCTCAGGAGGTCGTTATATCCGTGCTCCTTAAAAGTGATCTATTTCTGTACCTTCCAGGCTCACTCCCGCTGAGGCTGGATAACTGCATCCATCCACCGTGTTTTGAACCACCCTATGCCCCCCACCCAAGCCAACCCTAGTCAACATCAACAAGTAGCAAAAACAGCCCGCCCACTCCCCCTTTCTAGGCCTTCCCAACCTTTTGCTCTCCTCTCCCCCCCCCCAAAAGGATGCAAGATCGGAGTGCAAATGCAATACGACTGGATAACGTTTCTTTCTTTCCCCCACTCCCAAGCAGATCCTGCTACAAAAAAAGGGGGGGGGGCTCCTAACTCGAACGGAGGGAGGGGCCGCTTCTAAGATGGGAGTCAAGCGCCAGGCACGGTCCAGGCATCCCCACCGCTGGCACACGGGGGGGGGTCCCATTCATGTATTTAATAGAGAGAGGGGGGTGCGTGCGTGCGCTATGCGCGTGTGTTTTGTGTGTGCTGTGTGCGTGTTTTGTGTGTGCTGTGTGCGTGTGCTTCGTGCGTGCTGTGTGCGTGTGTTTTGTGTGTGTTTGCGCGCCGAAAACCGGCTCGCTTTCTGCCAACTTCCCACCCCCACCACCCCGTCCCGTCCCGTCCCGTCTCCTACCCGACATGGCCCGAATGACCGGACCGTCCAACCTGAAGGACGGGGCGCCTTTTCTTTAAGAAGATGCCCCCCCCCCCGGTGCAAGGAGATCAGCCCACAGCAACCCGTGCCCAGGACTCTTGGCGAAAGGCGCCCAGGCACCAGATGCATCGCCGGCCGCGGAGGAAAGAGGGGGGGGGCGTGCAGCCGGCCAGGCGGGCGGAGAAGCGCCGGGAGACGGGGGGGGGGAGAGAGAGAGAGAAGGAAAGAACCCACGTGACGGGGTGGAAGGCCAATGGCGTCCCGCCTGGGCGATGCAGTCACTCCGCCGGCGACGGGCGGGAGGAGGCGGCGGGGGGGGGGGGGAAAGAGGCCTCGCTTTATTTCCATCGGGGCGGGTGGAGGGGGGGGGTGGAGGCGTGGGGCTGACGGAGGGCTCCCCTTTTCCCGGGAGGCGGGCTTCGTGGCCAGAGCTTCGTTGGGGGGAAGCCTGCGGGGTGCCTGGAGAAATTCCTTTTGCGGGCTGCGCGAATTACCCAGGCAGTGGCCATGCTGGCTAAGGGATTTGGGGAGATGTAGTCCGAAAAAAAAAAATAATTCCCCATGCTCTGGGAGGCGGAAAACAAACGAAAGAGCAGGCAGCGGTGTTACCCTCGTTTACCATCAAACAGCTGGTTTTATTTATTTATTTATTTGGAGGCTTGTGGAGTTGGGCAATCCAGGAGGAGACAAAATATAGGTATTGTACTTGGGCACTGCGACGAATGATTGCAGTGTGCTGTCATGGATTAAAATCCTATTCTTCATACATAAGGAGTAAGGACATAAGGACGATGCCCTCTACATTTACAAATAACCCTAGCTGAGGGTACAGACGACAAAGTACTGTGCAATGATTTATTAAAGAGGGAATGGAACTGTAGATAAAAGGTTAAGTATTTGAATGCAGCCTACCAGGATGATAAACTGTGTGCCAGGTGGACTTGGCTATTGCCAACGATACTGTAAAAACAAAAATAGAAACTATGTATCTGTCAGAAATATTAATATAATTGGAAGAACTCAAGAGAACAAAAAGGTTTTATTCTCTTTGTTCATTCAAACCTATATAATGTTGACACTTTCATGGGAACAATGGAATCAACTGTCCCACCAAGTTCCATTGATCCACTGCACCTACTGAATCAGATCTACTCTAGTTGACACTACTAGATTTCAAAACTGGGTTCATTCAGTTGAAGTTCATATGATTAAAACATGCTGAGTGTATTTCAATAAAAATAATCATAATCATTGCAAATCAGACACAATGTATTTATTTTATATAGAATAGAATAGACACTTTATTGTCATACATAGTATTCAAAATATGTTTAGCCAGTCTCCTTAAAAAGGACCCAAGTTAGCTTACATCATTAAAAAGACAATATTTAAAAACTTAAAAACAGTAAGTATACAAATATTAAAAATGAATTAAACAAGCTTTATATTGGAAATAGTAAATAAAAATCAATACTAATTCACATTTAAAACAACAGCACAATAATCCATTAAAAAAACGTTGTGGACCACCAGTTATTAAGGAAAAGCCTGCATGAAGAAAGAGGTCTCTTTTTTTACATTAGTTCACATTTTTTTCAGTATCTAAACAACAAAAAACAGGAATTTTAAAAAATCAATTAAGAAATATATGTGTTGAGAAAACAAATTTCTAAACATAAAATATACTCCTATCTTGTGGTTACAGCACTGTACTAATGCTAATAAATGATATAATCTCTATTTATAATAATTTCTGAGCCCAAACAGAGCATTCTCCAGCTCTCTTTAACATACTCTCTCTGCTTCTCACATAGTGCCTCTGAAAGACTATCCATCTCTGAAGAGAGAGGTCCTGGCCTGCTTGCAGAAGGACAGCAGAGATGGAGCTAATCTAGCTTTCCATGGGAGGGAAATCTAGACTAGGGCAGCCTAGGAGCAGTGACAGAGAAGGCTATTTACCATGTCCCCACAAGCATATCTGTGGAAGTAGTGGAACCAAGAGAAGGGCCACCGCTGATAATCTTAATTCCCACACAGGCTCATAGAGAGAGATGCGGCCTTTTAGATAGCTTGGACTCAAGCTGCTATTTTTTTATTCATTTATTTGATTTATATACTGCAACCATCTAGCAAAAAGCTACAAACATGAACAAAATACAAGAAAACACATTATGGGCGTTATAGACTAAAATCAGTGGTTTGTTTGAATTGTGCCTGGAAACAGATCGGCAGCTGGTGGAGCTGTTGTAACAGGAGAGTAAAATGTTCCCTTGAACGAGCCTCAGAAAGAAATCTGGCTGCAGCATTTCAGACCTGCTGAAGTTTCCAAACACTTTCCAAAAGCAAAAATTATGTATTTCTTACAGAATGAGGTCAATCAGTTCCTCATGAGAATTACTGACATAAAATCAAGGACAGGTGTAAAATGCATTAATTCAGTAATTACAAATGAAAAACATATTAATCAAAAATGTTATATATTTTTATCTGTAGTTAACTCAAAATTAATTTTCAAAATGTTATTTGTTAATAATTTCATTTGGGATGCATACTGACATAATTTCAGGAGGAAGCCTTGTGTGGAAGCACGTTGGTACAGATACCATCTGTTTGACTGAGCTGAAGTCAATGTTTTTCCGACTTAAGCAGAAGCCAGATTTGCAAAGCATCAGCGGGTCCAAGTATTGACCATAAAGCAACAGCTGCACTTCTTCCTTCTCAGAGCTGGCATAGTTTCTGTCAGTTATCTCCCTCTTTTGTCAGAGCAATTCCTCAAACTAGAGAAATGAGATGTATTTACAATGGACCCTCGTATAACAAACAATTTGAATAACATAAAATCTGTACAATGTAAAAAATTCTGGAGATAGGGGAAATTTGCTTAACAGAATTGCCTATGGGGCAAATCTGTACAACATAAAAATGGTCGCGATTAGGGATTACTCTGTTTTCAATGCCTTCCTATGGGAAATTTGTACAAAGGAAAATTTGCTTAACAGAATTTCATTTAAATGAATTAATTCCTTTATACAAGGTATCACTGTATTTTGAAAGCACTAAATTAATGATAACCGTTGAAGCTCAGGGAGGAAAAAATGAAATACTAATCTCACATGGCTAATAGTCCACTTGAAATATGGGATTGGAGGACCACTTGCCATTGCGGGTGAACAACATAAATGAAAAGGTGGCAGGTGTGTGGGGTGTGTGTGTAGATCTCATCCCATAAAAAGCACACCATACTTCAATTCCTATTTTCAGCTTCTATGTAAACACACAAAACTTATTTTGCCTTCGCTGGTCAAAAATAATGGAAATTTCTTAGCTGAAAAGTATCTGTATTTTTCCATCTATAAGATGCCCCCATGTATAAGGCATTCCCAGTTTTGTAACACAAAATTATAGTTTCACAACTGTGCAGTTCTCCCTTCAGCTTACTTCTGTGTATATGACAACCCTTAATTTTTTATTTTCTCAATTTTTGACAAAATATAGTCTTATACATGGAAAAATACTGTTAACTACTGGCTCTGCTGATAAGCTGTATTTGTGCCAAATGAGAAACTGCCTCCAGCTGAAAGAGTGGTAGGGGCACTCTTGGGGTAGAGTGGTTTGTGCTAGTGATTACATCTAATCACCAGGTTGAGAGGGGGGGTCAGGGGACAAAAGAGTGGGACACCAAACAGTGGGACAAATGCCCATCTGATCCAGCCCTATGTAAGTCCATTTCATATAACCAAAGTAGATTTTTTAATAACTCAAAATACCACTTTCATTTTTAAGGAAAACAATCACATACTCTAGCTATGGCCTTCTTAAGAGAATCCAATAATAGCCAACTTGTCTGTCAGAGGAGAACAGCAGGAAAGAGGCAAATTTTGTTACCATCTCTGTTGGCAAGTGGAACTTGTCAACTGGCCCACCTCTTATGTTACCTCATCAGCACACTCTGCTGGGAGGTTTCATGAGGTCAGTGGATGGGTCCCCTTGAAACTCTGTGTTCCAAGACACGTTTTACATTTGAGGAAACACACCACCAATTCTAGACTGCCAGCATGATCAAATATATGTTTACATATTTTAATTTTAATTTTATATTTGTATACCGCGCCGATTTCCCAAGAGGCAACTCTGGGCAGTTAATATATTATCGATAATTGTATGTGTAATGTATATAGAGAAGAAGTATAATATACATATATTGCAAACATTTCCAGAATTAATCTGTGCCCATTCTGATAAATCAATATAGATCTGAATACTTACCATATTTTTTCATCAATATGATGTCCCCCCCCACTTTTCGTACCCAAAATTACAGTTCTGCAACTGTGGGGTTCTCTCCTTGGCTTACTTCCATGTATAAGACAGCCTTCAAGTTTTAGTCTAATAATTTCAGACAAAAATATAGTCTTATACACGGAAAAATACTGTACCCGAACACTGGAGCATTTTCCATTCCTGTTGAAGTTGTTGTCTTAAGTCTGCTATTATTTGTTCATTCTCTTTTAAGGCTGGTGCATAGGTTCCAAAGTAAGGTACAAAGTCACCTGTCAAGGGTTTGACTACATCTTTTAACAGGTTTACTTCTGTATCCTTTTAAGAAGAAAAACAAAAATATTAATCAGTCCATGCGTAGAGAAAACTATCTACTGGTTCCTAGACAAATGCTCCAGAAGAGCGCATGTCGACAAATACAACTAGGCCCCCATTTAAGTTCCCTGTGGGCTAAATACAGTTTTTGAATACAAGTAGTACAGACTGCACTGGAAATGAACACACTGGCTAAACAGTGAATAATGAATTGCTACAATTCAACACTGTGTATAACATCTAGAGATGTAAGAAAATTAAAATGTGGCAAAGCATTTCTTTCCAACCTCTTTAACTATCAAACAGCTCTTATAAAATCACAGGAATCTCTTACCTGAATCAGAGTTAAAATTTGAGAGTGGGCTAACCCTTGCAGTAAGCTAATAAGCAAGGAAATCCCGTTTTTTCCAAGGCTTTGGTTTTGTCCAATAGCTAGAATGATGAGCTCAGGTTGAAAACTATACCCTACTGGAAGGATAAATCCAGTGACAGCAGAGAAGAAGGTGGTTGTTTCGGTGTCCTTAATTAAAGCAACAGAACAAAATGAAGCATTAACAACCCTTGCAGAAACTCATATATAGCCAGTGGAAACAGCTGCCTAGTCTTACTGCTTATATGAAGAGATAAGGAAGAAAGGAACTGCAGGGCCACGGCTGTAGCCACGTCTCTCTGATCATGAGCAGCTCCTTCAAGCTACTCCCACCCCCACCAACCCCACACATTCTATTCCATGAAAACAACAGGCATCTGAGAAAGAGGAGCTCACTTGCAGGGACCTCTACATGGAGAGGGCTACTTAGATCCTGGAATTCTGCATGATCAGGATTCCAATACATGGGTTAACCTTCTCACATACATATGGGTGGCTATGAGTCTCCAGGAGGGACAGATCCACCTGCTTCAGACTTTCCCTTCACACAAACACATAAAAGGGGCTACGTCTGCTTATTAAAACTCATGCTAACACTACCAGGAAGTGTTTTTTGAGATACTTGATGCCAGATTTATTTCAACAAATGCAGAAGTGTATTTGGCACGTATAGGCTGCCATTACTCGTAACACACAAGTACAGGCTGGATACATCCACTGAGATACATCCTTTAGAAAGGTGTCCTTATATCTGAGATCCCTGAGTGGGGCAGAATTCCCCCATAAATGATTGGGCGATAGTTACCAACATGTGTATTTCCATACCGTAAATCAAGGATCTTGCTGAATATTTAGCCCAGTTCAAAGCTTGGGTTTTAGCACTTTTACCCAAGCCTGAGTGACAGTATCAAGCTTACCTCTTTCCACTGTAGAAATATTTTGTATTTGGTGCTTGATTGTTCAGAGGGTTTAGCACATACGTTGATCAAAAGGACCTTGCTATGAAACAAAAAAACATTTTAAAGTACTGAAAAAGGAAGATTCCATTACTTGCCACAAATAATTTATTAAACACGAGTATCAAAGCCAAGAACATGAATATGTCACATTTGGAGAAGAATTAGAAGAAACAAGGCATAAAGAACTATAACAGCCAAATGTTTTTGATTCCTTTTCTTATTAATGGATACATTTAGGCTGTAAAATAGTTATTTTGGTGATGGAAAAGTTATGCACAATTCAAGCCTTTTGCAAGTGTACTCAGAAGCACATCCTGTTGGTTCAAAATACATACAGTGGTTCTTTAAATAAGGCTGAAATAACTATCCCTAATATTGTAATTCTTCGAATGGGTCTACTACAGTTCCTCTCTTTCGTGTTCTAAAACTGTACCAAATTTCTAACGGCGGCACAGTTCTAGGACAAGTATTTTGTGCCTTGCAAATCAACAGAAATATTTCATACTTTGTGAATTTAGCCATGCAAAGGGAGATATTTACCCGTCATCCACATCCATTTCCATATCTATGTCACCAACAAATATGCAGAGGACCCTAAAGAAAAAAACACACTCAATATTTGTCATAATTTGAAATGCTAGCTTAAAATCTAGACAGGACCAAGATTCCCAGACCTATCAGAAATCCTCCCACCTCTTTGTAGTTTCACTGCATGCATTCACAATAAATAGGAACAAGTGATTCTTAAAGTCAGACTTTTAATTGCAGCTAGACCACAAGCACACATATATCACTGGATGTAATATGCATTTCACCTACTTTTGTACCTTCTGGTTACTGCAGTATTTTATAGCCATGGCACTGGAAACAGAAGCTGCACAAGACAGTGCAAGGCCGTTGATAATCTAAAAGCAGAACAAAAATAAATCCTCTTTCAAAATCATTTTTACTATGACTTAGGAGTGTGCATGTGCATCAATGTCAATATCAATGGAGATACATATTCACCCCCCCCCGGCTGAATTATGGGACTGGGATTCCACAAATTCCAAAAATCTCATTCCTAGTGAACACTATCTTCTATTTTCTTTCATTTACCCATAGGTGAAGACGGGTGAAGACGAATAGGGACATGGGATGCAATACATTTAATATTTTCTAATAAAGGGGAACAATGAAATATAGAGGAGAGCGTACGTCATACCGCCAATACTACAATATTCATATAATAGCAAAGTTTTTCAAGGCTTATATATTATATAGGCACAGTATACTATGTAGGCACATCAGAGCATGATTCAACCATCAGTGCATTGAGTTTCAAGTATCTCAAATGTTGTACACCTTAGGCAGGAGGCAAAAATGGATGAATAAAAGATATGGTGTGTGTATGTGTGTGTTGTGTCATTAAAATCGTGACTCCATGCCCATGGAGTTTTCTTGGCAGGAATACTGGAGTGCCTTGCCAGTTCCTACTCAAGGCGCCTACAGCCCCTGGTATTCCCTGGTGGTCTCCCATCCAATTACTAACCAGGGCTGACCCTGCTTAGCTTCCGAAATCAGGCGAGATCGGAGGTGCTTAGGTACCAGCAAACATTATTTCTGATGAAACAATTTTTTAAAAACAAACAGCCTGTGAAAAATAAAAGGCTTAAAATAATTTTTTTTAAACAAAAAGCATAATAAATGGAATGGAAGATTTTAGTAATATTTTCATATTCTGCTTCTGGGTGAATCAAACTAGACCCAAAAATGTGATAAGAAGGATTGGAAAGAGGCATGCTCTGCTTCTGTTAATACTAGTGAACCCATCTCATGTTGAAACAATAGGGAACTGAATTTCCTGCCTCAGAGGTGGGTTTCTTTATGTCACCATACTAATTAATGTTACTATTCAAAGGATTTCCATCTTACTGTTCTATTGCAGAACAATGCCCAAGGACTATAGAAGCAATCAGATTTTATCTTAGTGATGAAAGGGAAAGCACAGCAATTGCTAGGCTGAAGAAACCGTAAGATGAAGTAATAACGGCTGATATTACCTCCTTTCTAATTATTTTGTCAAGAACAGTCATCATGTTTGTAAGTGAGGTTAAGACCTTTTCTTCTTCCACAAGTTTGGCATCAAAGCCACTGCAAAAGACGTTTTAGAAATTTGTTAGAAATGCTGAACTGTAAAAGCTGACTGACATGCAGAGCTTTTCGGCTGAAATCCTATAATGGAAGTTAAGTCTAATTGAGCTCACTGGGTCCACTTACTGATGGGACATATGCAGATGGGACACTTGATAGTTCTGTAACAATGGCTGACATAATTAGAATCATAGAATCATAGAGTTGGAAGAGACCTAGAAGGCCATCTAGTCCAACCCCCTGCCATGCAGGAACCCCCATCACAGTACTCCCAACAGATGGCCATCCAGCCTCTGCTTAAAAACCTCCAAAGAAGAAGATTATAATTTTAAAAATCAGAAGATGAACTTTCTCATTTTAGGCGTCTAATAGAAACAGAGAAAGAAAGAAGGCACGTGTAACATTGACTAGGGTAGAACTTGTTTGTATGACCCAGCCACAGCAAAGCACCCTTAAGCCCTGTTCATGCCTTACTCACATCTAGCACACTATGGTGCTCAGGCCATTCACATGGAGGGGACCTTGGACAAACAGTCCTCTGTCTGCCAACACCAGAGCAGGAGGATAGTTTGGGACTTGGCTGTCAGGTTTGGAAAAGTTGCTTCTTCCAAGTACTTCTCTCAGAATCTGCCTGTAAGCACAGACACTGCTGGCTGAAGGACTGTGGAAATGGTAGTTAAAGAAGTTAACTGGGTTAGAGGCATGACCAGCTCTTGCTTCACCACCCAAGTGAAGCACCTGCAAGGCTTTCACTTCCTGTCATTTCAACAGTATGGGACTGATGTCCAGTGTGGCGTAGTGGATAGCGACAGACCAGGATCCGGAGAGACTTGGATTCAAATCCCCACTCATCCGTAGGAAGCTCTGGGGCGTGGAACCGATCAAACAATTCCTTAAATAACTCACTTGCCTTAAAAGCCCTATTAAGGTTGCTATAAGCCAGTTTCGACTTGGCAGCACATAGCAAGCCAAGATGGGAACTACATAATATTGACTGTTTGCCCTCCGTGACAAAGTGCACAGCTCACCTAATCACGCTTCTGAACTCTTTTCTATCCACTGCTTTTTCAATCTGAAGAGATGGTGGTAGCAGGAGTGTGTTGCTTTCATCCACAGCTGCTGCCGTTCTCACAGAAGGTGTTGGAAATACAATCTCTTTCATGTGCCGTTCCAAAAACTTATCTGTTTTGGCAATTTCATCCCTGTTCACCGTTTCACACGCTTCTGGAGTCAAGGGCTGTGCATCAGCAGGTGTAAATTTTGCCTTTCCTGTCTGGTTGAGTTTGGTGCTGAGGTCTTGCAATGGAGTTGTATCTAGGAACAACAACAATATCGAGACAACACATAACAGAGCTTGTCTGACATATGGCACCAACATTGCTTACCTACCTCAAGCAAACCAACATTTTACATAATTTCCCCAACACTATTAGATGTCATTAGGTTTCTGAAGTCCAACACCATAGATTCCATGTGCCAGAGTGCTAGATTTCAGAACTCTGGGCGGTTAACAAAAGGGATAAGAAAAATCCCATTACAACAACCACTACAAAAAAATTGAAATAAAAAGATAAAGAATTAAAAAAAAAACAGGACAAAAGAAAACAGTGGACACACTGGATATCTTGGAAAACTTGCAGCACGTAACATAGATCTTATCAGATGGATTACTTTCTATCGGGGACAGCAACTTCCCAGCCATGTTTAAGAGAGTTAAATGGCTCAGCAAACATCAAAATGATAGTTCTTTGGAAGTGCCCTGTAATAGAATAATATACTATACCTCTTTTTCAATTGCTTGGTATGCTGTTACATAAAACAGCAAGAACTCTGGTGAAAAGCTGAAGTGTGAGATGAGCAGTATTTCTTTCTTTTTGTAAAGTAATTTAGTTGAAATGACTGCAATAAAATATATTAGTTTAACCAATTTGTAGAAGTATATTGTTTGTTGTGCAGTTCCTATTTATTTTATTTACACCTCAAACTACTCATTTAAGTACTGAGAGGAGGAAAACCAAACATGCATACAGCTTCTGCTCATCTGTTCAGTTCCATGGTCTCATTTGCATAGTATTTTATATCAATCCAGTGGCATCATCCAACTGATTTTCAGCAATTGCCTCTAACACAGCTTATATAAGTTACAGATCTACTTGCAATATTTAAACCTCACATTTCAATGAGTTAAAAAACAGCAGAGTAATTTTGAGGAACTTAGTCCACATATTATTTCAGCATATTTGTTGTCTTTATGTTGTCAGTCACACTGAATGTGGTAAAATGAGTAAGCCCACCATTACCTTCATACATCAAGCACTTCCAATATGGCTTGTGAGCAGCTCTCACATTGTGGATTGATTCTAGAGTGCTAGCAAAGACAGAAAGGGGGAAACATTGTCTGCCAAACTGCATTTAAAAATAAATAGCAACCCAATCTCCATAGTGCATTTTTGGGTTTGCTTGTTTTTAGAAGGACAACAAAACAAAATTCTGCAGGGATGTTCCATTAATTATTTGCAAAGACACACAACACAAAACTAATTACAACTAATAGCCAAAATAGCCTTGCATCGATTTATGCACTAGAGAACAGTGTTATCTGCAGCTGTGCAGCCCAGAATCCAAGCACGATGCTAATTAGAGTCCCCACTGAGATCCCTCTTTGAGCATGACTCACATGCAATGAGGGGCCAGAGGAAGGGCTAATTAGCGCTGCTAATGAAAGAGTTCCATACAGTACAGCAGTGCTCCCCAACCTTTTTATCACCGTGGACCGGTAAATGTTTGATAATTTTTCCCTGGCCCGCTTGCGGGGGGGGGGGTCGTCACGATGGCGGGGCGGGGCGGGGTCGCGGCGGCGGCGGCGGCGATGACGGGGCGGGGGCGGGGCGGGCGCGATGGCGGGGGGTCGCGGCGGCGGCGGCGGCACGATTGGGGGGGGGTCGCGGCGGCGGCGCAATTGCGGAGGGGGGGTCGTGGCGGCGGCGGTGATGGGGCGGGCGCGATTGCGGGGGGGTCGCGGCGGCGGCGGCGCGATTGTGGGGGGGTCGCAGCGGCGGCAGCAATGGCGGGGCGGGGGCGATGGTGGGGGGTTGCGGCGGCGGGGGCGGGGCGGGGGCGATGGCGGGGGGGTCGCGGCCGCGGCGGCGATGGCAGGGCGGGCGTGATTGCGGGGGGGGGGTCACGGCGGCGGCGGCGAAAACACCCAGGCCGGCCTGCGCCGCCCACCCCCGCCGCCCACCTCAACACAGGCGCGGCGACGGGGAAAACACCCGGGCCGGCCTGTGCCGCCCCCCCCCGCCCACCTCAACACAGGCGCGGCGACGGGGAAAACACCCGGGCCGGCCTGTGCCGCCCCCCCGCCCACCTCAACACAGGCGCAGCGGCGGTGGGGAAAACACCCGGGCCGGCCTGTGCCCCCCCCGCACCGCCCACCTCAACACAGGCCGAGCTCGCGGCCGGCCGTTAACGCCTGTCCGGGAGCCGGGCCGCCGCCACAGGAAAATGATTTGAAGTTCCTTGGGCGGCGGCCCGGTGCGGATTGCTCCATGGCCCGGCACCGGTCCGCGGCCCGGGGGTTGAGGACCACTGCAGTACAGTACTTAAATTCTGGGTTGTGCCGCTGTAGAGGATGTCATCTGCCCTCTGCAGGAGGACTTTAGCCATCATTTATTTACTTGCTCGTTCTTTAAATTAAATTTGCAGTATATCCCACTTCAATCCACTGAACTCAAATAACTGTATGATGGTCCCCTAGTCCCCACTTTATCCTCACAACAACCTTGTAAGGCAGGTTAGGCTGAGGGGGACTAACTAGCTCATAAGGTCTGATGGTTCAATGAAAACTAGATCTTGTAAGTCTGAGGTAATCATTTGAGCACTGGCTTTTAAGTAAAAATATAACATTGAGCCCTTCAAAGGGGAATAAAGACATTAATCCCCAAGGAGAGGAATGCTCATCTTAGCTATCTGTGTCTTCAATAACTCTTTGCACTTTTAAGTTGTACTACTCACACTTTGTCATGTCCAACATACACTTTTTAACCTACATAGACTCATCTCCATAGGTGTCTTCTACCATTCCACAGCTCAGAACTGATGCAACACCCAGGTTACCAAAACACAAAATAAGGAATTAAGTAAGGGTGTTGTTCTGCTAAGGCAAGTCCTCTCCTTGACACAAAGCACTGGGTGTTCTTTACATGGCTTTAGTATCCAGAACAGCCCCATCCATTGTCCCTTAAAGATGCTTGACATTTTTAAACAAAGCATCACTGATAATGCTGACAGCTCAGCTGAGCTGGATTATAATGATTAAACAACTCATACACACTGGTTGCAGAAGAGGAGTCTGCTCCATGTGCCATGTAGTATCCCAAATGGGTGTGTGCTTCCTACACACTTGCTAATGGAGTAATTATCAAACTAGACCATTTTGGAAAACACTTCAAAGAAGTTCTACCAAGTAAAGGAAATATAAAAAATAGGTGTGGCTAGAAAAACACCACACACCAAGAAATATTCTGATTTTGTTGTCCATGCCAACAAAAACATTTACTTGGCATTATCTGTGGTTAGCATAACAGCTTGCACTGAAACCATACCAAGTACGAATCATACCACCTTACTCTTTCTGAGCTGCAGATTTTCAGAAACTTGACGTGACACAAAAGTCAAAGACAAACAACAAAGAAGGAGAGTTATAGCTTTTGGTGTTGGGATCAACATTTTGCTGAAGTAAAAAAATGTCAGCAAGGAAAGCTGAAGACCCCTCTACCTTATTTCCTCCTGCTTTCAGGTGTCTCTCTTAAGTGCTCCCCAAATTTCCAGACCACTAAGGAGAAGAACCTTAGAAGCCTAAATTACCAACACAATGAAAGTTGAATTTTCTACAAATTTCTGCATTTGTGTCAGAGAAGACAATATACAATACTACAAGTGCTACAATCTTGCCAATGGAATAATAAAGGAACAAGCCATCTGCCTTGAAAGTATCACTTTCTATAGCAAAACAGTTGAGTATCAAGTGCTGAAAAGAACAACTTTAGCAACCCACACATATAAGTCAATTGTCTTAATTTATAATCTTATGCACCATGTAGCACACCCAACATCTCATCTACAGACCGGGTTACTATGGATGCAAATTGAACCATGTTGCCTCCTCAGAAACCACAGCTAGATATAAAATGCCACACCCAGATGAAAGATTTACTACAGTACAGTAGGATGTCAGAACTGACACTGGCATCCAAAATCTCTGTGGGATAAATGCCAAATTATTTCAGGTATCCCATCCTGATTCATGACTAGAATTGACCTCCTAACACCACTCGCACAGATAGCCATTTTGAACTGACTACAAGCAATCTGTTGGAGTAGGAACTGGCAAACCACTCCAGTATTCCTGCCAAGAAAACTCCATGGACATGGGGTAGCGAAGAGTCGGTCACGACTGTAACGACGCAACACACACACACAAGCAATCTGTATTATGACAAGAGATTGGGAGAAATAAAAATATATCCTTTAGGATAGTTTCATTTCCCTTATATTTTGAAATACTTCAGGGGGTTTCAACTGAAAAGAAATCTTTACTTCAGCTTGTTTACTAATGAGCCTAAAATATAGCCATCAATAACTTCCCAGAACCCAGCAACCTCAGACCCTAACAGGAGAGACGACACGTCCAATATGACGCCTAAGGCTGTTGATAGTAAACACTTCTTCAGGTGTTTTGGGGATCAAGTGTGCTGCCAACAGAAGGGCAGGGGAAGCACACCAGACTGTTCCACTCTATTATCACAGGGATCACCCTCCGCGTGTTGAAGGCAACTTTCTGACAATGCGAGCCTCCCTTCTTGAAAAAAATCAAAGCTCAGAATTGTATGGGGCCCTTCACAGATACAGGAGGTTCTCTTCTTCAGACTGTCACTTTCCATAGGACAACATCTATGAAAACACAGCATGTCATGGTTTCAATTTGCTGATCCCTAATCCTTGACTAGGGCTAATTTAAAAAATGACATACATTTGTCATGTGACATTTATGAGCCTTTAAAAGCACCTAGATGTGTCCCAATTCAATTTGGCTCAAATAATAATATTCATAGTTGGGCTTCATTTGATGAGTGCACAGACACGAATAAATCTGTATAAATATACCTTAAACATGGTGCCATTTCTCCAGATAAACAGGGCAAAGGATCACCCAGCAAAGTTTTGACAGTCATGCAGACTGATTCCGATAGGGATCTCAAATGATATCCACCCTAAATGTGGACAAACAGATGTAAAGTACACAGGACCATATTAAAAACTTAAATAGATAAAAAATAAGGATATTGCAACAACTGAGCAGCAGGGGTTACATAATGAAACAAATTGGATTCTAAAATACCTGAGCTGTAATTGTAATCTGTAATCAAGGTATGGTTTGATTACCTAAATCAGTAGTTTCCAAGCTTCGGCCCTCCAGATGTTTTGGACTACAACTCCCACAGTCCTTTGTCATTGGCAATACAGGCTTGAAATTCTGGGAGTTGTGGTCCAAAACATCAGGAGGGCCGAAGTTTGGACATGCCTGCCCTATGCTGAAACCCATAAAGTTTGGACAACCCTGTCCTAAATAATGCAGGCACCCTGTTGAAGCTAAGCAGACCTGATTCTGGCCAGAAGAAAAATGGGGGAATCATACATTATGTGACTAATGATGCTTCTAGAGAAATCTGATAGATTTCCAAATAATAATAATAATAATAATAATAATAATAATAATAATAATAATAATAATAATAATAATAATAATAATAATAATAATAATAATAATAATCCTTAAGGGAATGGACAGGCTCTCATTGACTTAAGAGGATAGGAGGGGGATCCAATTTTAAAAAGGAGGAGGCTATGAATACTACAATTGGGAGCACGTCCCACAAAAACTCTGCATTTTGACTGAGCAGGAGAACAGTGGGGTGAGAGGGCAAATCCTACCAACCCATACTTTCAAATTTGCTTAATTTGCACAAGCCATAATTCACAAACCAAGTTCTAAATAATCAGCTCCTGTGGCAAAGAAATGCTGGGAGAAATTAGTCATATAATAGATAACCTTTAATTCCATAGGTTTAGCCAGTACCCTTAGAAGTGGAGAAGGATACGGTATATATGTTCAGACGTTCACCAGGGATTGTCATAATAATATCTTTTTTTTCACACCAGGGATTGTCATAATAATATCTTTTTTTTCACATTTATTACCGTACCCACCCATCCACAAGCACAGGCATATATGCTGGCCTCTATCTCCAGTAATGGCTGGAGTACTTATGTCAGCATAAGTCACACAGTGCAAACCTCAGCGGTGCATTGGTGCATTGCCATTGGTTAAGGACTTGATGCTTGTATGCCTCATCATACACCACAAACACAATAGTAGGAATATATGGTAAGCATCAACCCCTCAACGAGTGACAATTTACTGCTGAAATTTGCACCATTTGATTTGGCTGGTCAGCGCAGTCAATGCACTGCTGCTAATCCTCAGACATGCTTGCTGAATGTGCATCATATATTCTAGTGAAATATTTGTAGGCAATCACTTTATTTATAAATTTTACCTCTAGAACTAGGCACAACTTTCCTTTAGCTAAATGCATTAGGAAACGTGTAAGATGGGCAAAGCATTCTGGAGTAGCACACATCTGTCCCTAGAAAATGGAGAGGAGAAAAAAAAAAGAAATTAAAGTTCTACCTTTGAAATGCGGCTCTTGGCTTACATGAAAAGTCACTCTAAAGCATAAAATGGACTAAGATATGCGGGGGAGGGGGAGATGCAAAACCTACTTACTTCTGGATCCCCAATTCCAGAGTCATAACCAGCAGAGACCAAAACAAGTTCTGGATCAAACTATGATTTTTTTTAAAAAAACAAAACAAAACAAAACAAAACTTTTAGTACATTATATTGCCACTCAACTTCATCCAGCATAAAGAGTGAAGCTACAAAAATGTTCCAATCATGCCTTAAACAGAAATAAAGCACTGGGGGAAACCGCTCAAGAAGGAGATTTTATGATTCTTTGCAAAGACCCATTTATTTATTGCTTGCTTGCAACTTGTATATCACCCTTTTAGTATGAACTCACAATACATCAGTCGTTATTAAAATCAACCACACAAATTTACAGTATACAACAGACACAATTAAAAACCCTGTTATTTGGTAAAAACCTACATTTAAATAGAACCCGACAAACTCAAGATCAATTTGGGCACCTCAGGTCAATAGTTAAAAGGCAGCTTTATATAATTCTGTTATTAATTTCCTAAAAAATGAGAGGGATAATGCATCCATTCTCTCATCCTTCTCTTCCCTCTCACACACAGTCAGATAGAGTCTGTGAGGGTGGAGTTCAGACAGAAAGGAATATAGGATAGATGTTGACAGTGCCTCTCATAAAGAGGAGGTAAGACTGAGCTGGCCAGGTGGTATGTGTGGGGACCCTGACATGGACCAAAATATGTTGCCTTCCTTAGTACACTCTGCTATATTACATACTGTATTTTTACATGTATAAGACTATATTTTTCATTAGAATTGTTACACTAAAAATTTAGGGTCCTCTTATACATGGAAGTAAGCCAATGAGAGAAACACACAGAGTGTTATTTCGGGCGGGAAAACTGGGGGTCATCATATATATGGGGGCGTCTTATAGATGGGAAAATACGATACACACATTATAAAACAATTCAACAGGACACTGCAGGAATCTGGAGTGTTTATTGTTCCTTCAACTACCTTTGAACAGCAAATCAGACTATTGGTCGATCTATACCAGTATTATTTATTCAGAGTGGCAGCACCTCTCCAAAGCCTTGGGGAAAAAAGCTTACAATCCTATGAATTTGGGATTGGGGACCCATTTCCTACTGAGAACCAAATCTCTGCATCCATGTAATGTTTGAGAGAGGGGTTGTTTTGTAGGCAGGGAGTAACTCCAAAGCCAATCTATATTCTGCTTCTTTCTCTTAAAGGAGAAAATGATGAAAGTTTGGTGACTAAGGGTGGAAAAGGAGGGGGTAAGTGTCAAACTTAGGAAAATCGTTCCACATTCCCTTGCACACTTATACTCTTCAACCCTATCTGTCCCAGATCCTGAACCTAGAGCCTTAAGAATGTACTGTACCAGGGACCTAACCTCGCCTGTGAGACAAATGACCAGATTCTAAGGGCCCTCAGGATTTTATTACCTCAAGATTTCTATCTGCTTTTACTTGGAATATATTTATTCATTCAGCTGTAGCCAGCACAATTTAACAGTGTTTTTTTTAAATCTTACTCCTTCCAGAAAACTTACCATGCAGATTTTTCTAGAAAAATTAGCATATATTTCTTTTTTAAAAAATAGTTTTTTCCAGAATTAAATATTTTTTATTTCTAAAAAAAAAAAGCAGAAAAATATATTACAATGGCTTTTAGTTTTAGGTACTTTGTAGTCACTTAAGTTTCTTGTTGTTTTTTTTAAGTCGGGTTAATAAAAGTTACCTCAAAAGCCAATGGAAGCAACACGTGGAGAAACACAGCAACATAATCGGAATTTCCCATACCAGTCTGTGAAGCCAATGAACAAAACAACTTATTTTTAAAAAAATCATACCTAAAACTTAGCTTTAAGAGTTAATTAAGGCTTAGCGGGGGCGGGGGGGGGCAGGGGGATACACTTTAATCAAGGAGGCAGAACTATGGTCTATACAATGTATGATCAAATACCAAAACTGAATGCAGAATGGGGAAATCCCTATGTATATGTTCAGTGCTGAATTGCCTCCTAACAAGAAATTGAAATGTGTGATTCAGTTGCCAAGGAAGATTTGTTTGTTTTCATTATGTTATCTCCATGGAAGTCATACAATCCTATTAGCACATGAGGGAAGCACATTTCCCTGCTAATTACAGTGGAATCCCTGCTAACTGTTGAATGCGTGAACAATGGGATTGTTGTTTTTAATTACACCTGACGTGTAACTGCTAAAATTTATTAGCTTTGCCTTATTATACTATCCAGTGATATTCACCTTATTCCAGGGTACATTGATGTTGAAGCCTCTTCCCATCCCCTGACCAACTGCATCATAATCAGATTCTCTCAGTGAAGGCCAGAATTGCTGGTGTTCAAATCGATGCCAAGAAAAATAGAGAACACTGACAATAGGAAAAAGGAGGTAAAAAATAAGATTAATGTTTTATTGAAGCTCATCTGAGATCTTTCTGTTGTCTATGGCCAATTTATCTTGTTTCAAAAATAATAGGAAACATGATAGATCTATGGAACATATCAAACTTTTTGTCACAAAAATCAGAGATAAGCAGTTGAACACTATTCCAGAAAACAGGCTTTTCCCCCCCATCCTTGGTTCTCCAAACTGGCCAAGCAAGAGAACAACCAGGTGGCATCTCAACCCACTTTGTTCAGGGGGTGATGAATACTTTGATATTTATATATATCATATATGCAAGTCAAAACCAATATACGGTACATCAACAGTAATATGACTGACAATGTGACATTAAAGGGTCTGAGGCCTTCAGAAGGTCCTATACTGTTAAGTAGTGCTGAGCTGTCAATCTTCTTCTCCTTTGAGCTTCTTGATTCTCTTAACAGCAGGGCTTTTATTTTCAAAACACCAAGGGAAATCCAGGTTGCACCTGTTACATGTATTAGAATATTTCAGCTCTTTATGCCTTACCCATTTAGTGGTATCTACTGGTGAAAAGGCTAAAAATGTGCTGGAAATTGCCACTTGCAAGTCAAGACACTGGCTAACCCCATATCAGATGCATGAACGTTTTGAAAACAGTATACAACATTGCTCCCAGTATGCAAAATCAAGCGTTCAAGAATACAAAATCAAGCAATTGACAAACCTTGGATCTTCACTGAATATATACTGAGTTCCTTGGCCGTGATGCACATCCCAGTCAACAATGAGAATTCTACAAGAACCAACAACATTCATGAGAAGAGCAAGAAAGCATAGTAATATGAAAGTAATAAATAGGCGGGCAAAAATATGCATGACCTTTGCAGACCATATTTTCTTTGGGCATATTTTGCTGCAATGGCCACATTGTTGAATATGCAAAACCCATTAGCTGCACTTCTCTGGCTGTGGTGCCCGGGAGGCCTGCGAACAAGCACAATATGATTATTTAATCGTTCACTGATATATGCAGAGTCAAGGGACGTTGTAAAGAAGGAATTCCACATTGTTACCTTACTAGAGCCATCCCGTTAAGGGTTTTTCCTGACACGACAGCATCCACCAGTTCCAACGTGGCTCCCACAGCTAACTTAGCACAACGATATGTCGTCTGAAGAATAAGAAAAGATCACAATCTGAATGTTTCGCAGTAGTTTCCAAGAAGAATGGCCATTTAGGAGCATACCAGTGGGACCAGGCTGAAACAAAATGCAGGGTAGCGTGTCCTAGTTCACTACTGGCGGTTTGGAACTCTGTTCCACAAAACTCTGGCCAATTCACCATCTTGTGATCATCTGACAGTCAAGTCAACACTCCACGATCATTGGGCATGTTCCATCTTCATTGCGCTGTTCTTCTGGTTCCCCCCTGTGGTTGAGAGTCCCCTTCCGTGGTCCCCATTCACCCACCCAATCTTCTACTTTAGCGAGCCTTGAGGCTTCACAGACCTGCTCCCTCTTGTGCAGAGGTGGTGTTTTCACCTAAGAGATGCCCTCACCTCACAAAAGCCAACACTTAAGAGCCGTTTCCAGTTACCTTAAAATGGATATGAGAATCAGCTCCTCAAATACAGCCTCAAACCTTCCTTTTCATTTGTTTTACTTGCCTCTCATACAGCATGGAAACTGAGATAACAGACTAAAACAAAGATATGTCTAGATATAATAGAAATAGCAATGATCGCAATGCCTACTACATACTGGGTGAAAGTAAACAGCATCATATTCAGCAGAGGTTTTTTGGAGATCTTCTTTTATCATTTTTTCAGTGTTCTTTACAACACCCAAGTAATCGGAACTAGAAAAAAAGACATTTTATAAGTAACCTGGCATACTGGCTGCAGGCCTATGCTTTCACCTTTATCGAACAAACAACAGAGGGAGAGGAAGCAAGGGGGTTGGACGAGAGAGAAGGGGGGGGGGTTGGCTGACATATTGGGCTTATTTCCCCACCAACCTGGTCTATACAAAAGCGGCTCTTGTCAGCTACTCCAGTTTTCATCTACTTTTCACAACAGGATGCAATTTCCCTTCCCCTCTAAGGGGATTAAGGTTCATCTGATGTTCTTTCCATACAAGAACACCCCTGAGTGTATAAAGGAGCCAAGAGCACAGGCCTTTTCTATTCTCTACCACAGACAGGTACAGAGGTTAGACCTGTGAGCCAGCAGGATTTCATCTTCTGTTCCCTCTCTGACAGGTACAGATGTGCATCTTTCAATCAGATTGTTGCCTTGAAGCCGCTCCCAGCAGGAAAAAAGCCTCTCAGGTACTTCAATCTGGCATACAGGGCTAAAAGAGGGGGGAAAGTACTTTTTTAAAAGCAAAAATATCAAAGAAATACCCATTACAGCTCGAGAAAGAGGGAGAAACAAAGGAGAAAAACAAACAGAGAAAAATCTATAGACTGTATATTGGAAAAGTTTATCTTTCACTAATACATCTGGAACTCCTGATAAATTATTTTTATTAACTTTTTTAAAAATAGGTTTACATCTGGGGGCTCCAGCATAATACCAGTAAGTACTAAGCCATCTTTCGTCTTTTGATGAATTTGGTAGCCAAAGTCAAGCATCAGTCACCAGCTTAATTCAATCCCCTCAAAAGGTTAAGTCAAATTTAGAGTGACTCTCAGGTGTTTGTATTTTTCAGTTTTGTTCCCAGAAGGATTGGCAAAGGGCATTTTCAGTCCTCATTATATTCTGCAAGAGGAAAAAAGATGGGGGCAGGAGAAGGAAGCCATCTTTCCTGATGGGAAAAGAAAAAAACAAGGCCAAAACAGGACATCTTTGAGATGGTACATTAAAACCATTAGATTAGACCAATGGTTCAGAATCCTACACTGGGGCACAGACTAGACCAAACACTGTAGTGGTGCCACCGTCAAGTCAATTCTGAGTTATGGTGAGCCTGTGATTGAGCCGTCTCTAAAATGTCTTGCCCTCAACAGCCTTGCTCAGCTATTGTAAGCTTAAACCTGTAGCTTCCTTAAGAAGTCAGTCCATCTTGTACTGTGTTTGGTCTTCCACTTTCCTTGCTGCCTTCCACCTTCCCCAGCATTGTCTTTTCCAGAGAATCCTGCCTTCTCGTGATGTGCTCAAAGTACACCTGCATTATAAATGTGAGTACAGTACTGCCATTTCCAGGAGGTGGGTAAGCAGATTCAATGCTTCAGGGAAGTGCGTGTTCCACATACCCCCTTCCATGCAACTGATCCCAGCTCCCAACACTGGAATTCGGAGGAAAACTGATGCCAAGGAAATATCAGCTCATATTTTATTCTGACCTGATACCAATATCTACTGTACATATCAAAGTCTAGACACAGAGTTGCAAAATAATAATAATAATAATAATAATAATAATAATAATAATAATAATAATAATAATAATAATAATCCAGCATAGATAGCTGTGTGGTTAATTAAATAATTAAATAATAATAATAATAAATAGGCCACCTCTGTAATTTTCTTGTTAAAGTAACATCAGCATTCTGTTTAAAACTTCACTTACTCATTCCAAAGTAGCTGATGGCTGGTCATTTCATCATCATACACTAGGGCTGTTCTAGAAGCCATAACTCCTATTAAAACATAACACATTTGCACATGTTTCAGTCAGAGGCAGAATATATTTCCAGACTGGCAGCAGAAAAAAATAGGCATATTTTATTATGATATTTAGTTCAGTTTGAGTTTAGAGTATCAATCACATAGCCCTGTTTCTTCTGATATTAGTGTTGAGGACAAATCAAGTACTCAAAGGCTTCAACCTCTTTAACACATGCTGAGAGAAAGATATTAAAAGCACCCTCTTTCAGGTTCAAAGTGTTCATAGTTTAATCATTACACATGGTTCAATTTATACCTTATTAAAGTGGCTGATAACTTTGGTCTTTCAAAGGGTTTTGGCTATAACTCACACAAACATACCATTGGTTAATCTGGAAAGGTCTGTTCAACAACTGGTGGAGGGCTTCACATTACCCATCCTGGTTTATTCAACCTAAGATCAAGCCATAGTTTCTGACTGTGGCTTGTTACAGTTTACCAGAAACAGGGAATTTTATATATATAATAAAATAAACCCAAATGTGAAACATCTTAATGAAAAACATCAGGATCCATCATAAAGATGGGACAAACCACCAGGCTTTATAACAGGTCTGATTTTCTTTGTAGTAATTTGTATAAACTATCTTTTGAACCCCCATTAGCTGCTTTCATTCTGCCTTAATGATATCTGGCTTTACTTTCAGCCACTAGCTTCATGTATTTTTGAGCATGACTAACTACTTTGCCTCCTTCTTCTGTGAGTTTGAGGTGAAGGCAATTTGCAGTGGCATTTCAATTAGATCAACCTTTAGATCAGCAGTTACTGCATTGATGCAGACAAATGAGTAAAGCATCTCCATGCCAAGAATGAAAAGCAGGGTTATCTTCTAGACAATTATGAAAGGCCTAGCAGCTGTCTTCCCATTTTCACCAAGGAATAAGCAAGGAAGAACATTTCACTCAAGCCCAGAATTGAAGCTACCACTGAGATTGAACGGCAACTTGAAATGGCTCCCAGCTCCGGAGCTTTAAAATGTTTCCCCACCAGCTCCGGAGTTTACAGGAAATTAAGTGCGGCCACACCCACTTTAGCGCATCCCAGCGCACCTTTCAAGTACCTGCTCTTCCGCGGTGAAAATTGCTTGATGCGGTGTAAGGATAGTGACTGCGGGGCTCTCCTCGCTTCTGTTTGTTGTTGTTTTTTGGCTCCCAGCCCTTTAAGAGCTACTTTACAGTAGCTCTTACAGAGACAGGAATGTTGCTGGCAAGAATGGAGGCAGAACGGAAGTGAGCCACGATCTTTTCTTCCTTTTTTTTCAACCTCCCCTCACGCAGCCAGCAGCCAGGGTGGGGACACAGGAAGAGCGACAAGCCCCTAAGATCTCTGGTCCGAATTTAAGTGGCCAGCGGATCTTAGGGGTCGTGTAAAAAGGCCCTTCTCTCTTACTTGTTAGGTGCACCACAGCTCCTGAAAGTGATTTCAACACCATTGCCAAGAGGCCTGGAATATGGGGGGGGGACCCCACAGAATTCAAAATGCAAGAGCATGCACAAAGTATTTTTCTTTGCCAATGAGTTTACAGAATGGCACCATTCTTATATACGGTAAATAGGCCTCTCCTAGATCAGAACATATGGGTTCATGCATTTTGTGAGCATGATTTGCTATGTCGGCTCTGAGCATGCAGAAACCTACCGGCATAGATAAGTACTACAGCACTACCCATGGAGTGACTGCATGGGTCCTGTGCACATAGCAGCACACCTCTGGTAACTCATGATCTCATGCTCAAAGAATGAATGGGCTGTACCTGAGCAGCCTCATTCACTCACAGAAACGCACACACATACAAGCAAACGCACACAGCAGCACTGTACATAAAGCTAAATTTACTTAATTTGAAGATGGTAGAAGAGGTAGCTCTAACATGAGATGAACTGACAATACAGGAAGTCATGGCATAGTTGGCAATATCTGAGCAAAACGGTTATAAGGTCTTCTGAAAATCTTTCATTTATAAGAACAACCTAAGTGAAGTGCTGTCTTGCCAGACAACACTTAGCATACCTGACTGCTCTTCCACATTGGAGCTTTCCCCTGCTCCATCAAGAATTATTTTCTTTACCCACTTAACTCCTTTTCTATAGTCTGCGCACCAGGTTTCACCCCCCCCCCCAATATTGGTATGTATTATGCAATTATGTACACACTTCCTGCCTCGCGCAATAAGACTTAGAAGGAAGGTAACCAAAAGGAAGATGTGCCCCTGCGCATGTACAAAGTGCACCCCCCCGTGCACGTGATAAATAAAAACAGCAGGTCCCGAAACATCTGAGATTAGGAAAATCAGAGTTGCCACAGCAGCCTCTGCCCCATGACCTCCCTTTGCATGCTTCTGATTTCACCCCACATTTAATTTCAACCAACATTTAGCTAAAAAAATATCGATCGTCCCTCTTATCTTATGTAACAGTGGTGGGCCGAACAAAAAGAGGGAACCTCACCGCTAAATCAAGCCGCTTCTTATTCTTTCTGATCCCAAGCAAAAATGATATAAAATAATGAAAAAGTATCGAGTAACAAATTTGCATATCCAACACGGGAGCCCTCCGTGAAACCACAAACCTCTCCCGTTCGCTGCAAGGGAGAAGAGCAAAGAGAATCAAAGTGCAATTTCAAAAGAGATCAAAGAGCTCGGAAGGCGGGACAGAAAACCTGCAATTTCTAATAGGCCAAGACACGGCACAAACAATGCCGAATCGGCCCAATCAGAATCAGCAATGCAAAAGGAGCGCCGACCAAAGAAGAAAAAGATGATGGTAAACAGAGACGTCCCTTTTCCCGCCTCCCAATCTCTGATTGGGCCAAAAGTACTGCCAGCTAATCCGTTCTTGGTTTGCCTTGCACTAGAGAGGCGGTTCCCAACTTTGCGGAAACCCAGGTGTTTTTGGACTGCACGTCCCAGAAACTGGCTAGCACAGCTGGTGGTGAAGGCTTCTGGGAGTTGCAGTCCAAGCACACCTGGGTTACCAGTGTGATCAGTTCATAAGAAACAAGAGTCCGTGTTGATCAGTACCTTTAGCAGAACACTAAAAAAATCACAAACAAGAACTCTCCATCAGGCAAACATTATGTCAAGCGTGATACTATGTATGGCAAATAGGTTAAGAATCAGGATCAGTTTGGCTCTCCATGTCTTATGAAGCCAGAGTGCTAATGCAGGAAAATTCAATTTTCAGATTACACATAAGAGGGAGATTTGTGTGTGTGGGGGGGGGGGAGAGTCAAATTTGTGGTCCTCTAACCCAGTGGTTCTCAACCTGTGGGTCCCCAGATGTTCCTGGAATGCAACTCCCAGAAACCCCTTCCAGCACAGCGAGTGGTGGAGGCTTCTGGGATTTGCAGTCCAGGAACATCTGGGGACCCACTGGTTGAGAATCACTGCTCTAACCTGTTTGGCTTTTGAATGGCTAGGTTTTCCCTTAAGCAAGGAGCCTGTCTCCTCCAGGTACTACCATAAATATATTTACCCGTTTAGCTGTAAGTGACTTTTTAATCTAGTGTGAAACCAAAATTTATTCTCTTGTTTGCTGATGCAAAGACTGAGGTATTGTTTCAGGCCTTTCTATTCCAAGGGCATTCTGCAGGGGGTAGAAACAGCACCTGTGACATCATTTTTGCCTGCTGGATCTGAAATCATACCTCATTTTTAGTCATTTTTACATGACACAACAGCTAAAAAGGAGGCAAAAAAATATTGTCTGCCCAGAATTTGGAAAGCTGTAATCTGTTCTGAAATGGTCTGAAGTTCCAATAGCTGCACAATCAGCAATGTTGCATGTTATTAAATGGATCTTTCAGTTCTGTGACTACCATAACCACAGATAGGGTGTGTATGATTCTTATAATGTCTTATTCATTAACTTATTTTTAAGAATGTGTAGTCCTAGCCATGCCTGATAGCAGACACACACACACACACACACACACACACACACACACACACACACATCTTTGTCCTCCAATTCCTTGTCACTGTTCCTTCAGCCCGCTTCCCATTTGGTGCCCGAGGCAGCTGCCTCACTCTGCTTAATTTCAAGACCGGTCCTAATTAGACTGAGATCCCATTCCTGAAATTACCTGTCCTAGGAATGCTTGTCCCACACACACTAATAGGTATGTGTGATGCACCTGGCTTCTTTGATGTGGCAAGAGGAAAGCAAAGCCCATAGAGTAAATTTGGATTTGAGTTTAAATAATTTTATTGTAGATTTCTGGTCTGCTTAGCCACAGAAGGTCACCATAAGAAATGTAAACATTTAATCTGCATTAGAGATGGGCACAAAACAAAAAAACAACATGCTGTTTCATTATTTCATTAGATAAGAAAACATTACAAAACAGAAGCAAGTGTTCCATCAAGAAATGAAACAAAACACCATTTTCCATCTTGGAAACAAAACAGTTCATTCTCCCTAATCAGAACATACCCACACCGTCCGAGGGAGTCAGGGAAACAGGCTAGAAACTATAATTTGTGTACAGAGAGATGGGACCAAGGAATGGATGATGTACCAGTAAGATATTCTGAGTCATCTATGGGAAGAGATGGGCTGCCACGTACGATCAGTGTGGAAGATGATTTGATGGTGATTGGGAACGATCCCATGCAAAAACCATATGAAATCAGAGGATACAGTAAGATCTAGTTTCGTTTATCCATAAACCTCTTTTATTTTAAATTTTATTTAAATTTAAAGAGGTGCCAGCAGGCACGTAGCCACCAGCCAATCCTCTCTTTTTAAATTTAAACTAAAGAGGTTTATGGGTAAAAGAAGTTGAATCTTACCATATCCTCACTTTCATATTATTTTTGTATGGTGATTTTTCCCAATCACCATCAAATCATCCTCTGCCCTGATATACCTGGTGGCCCATCTCTTTTCAGACAGACCACAATATTTTACTGGTACATCATCCATTCCTAGGTCCCATCTCTCTGCCCACAGACTGCAATTTCTCGTCTGTTGCCCTGATTGAGCTACCTACAAAATTGTGTGCTTCTAGGACAGTGGTGGCAAACTTTCAACATTTTTTGAACTATAATTTCCATATTTCTGAGCCAATATTGTCATAGAATCATAGAGTTGGAAGAGACCTCAAGGGCCATCTAGTCCAACCCCCTGCCATTCAGGAACCCCATCACAATATTTCCGACATATGGCCACCCAGCCTCTGCTTAAAAACCTCCAAAGAAGGAGACTCAACCATCCTCCATGGCAGCATATTCTACTGCCGAACAGCTCTAACTGTCATGAAGTTCTTCCTAATGTTCAAATGGAATCTCTTTTCCTGTAGTTTGAAACCATTGCCCCGAGTCCTAGTCTCTGAAGCCATGGAAAACAAACCTGTTCCCTCTTCAATATGATATCCTTTCAAATATTTAAACATAGCTATCATATCCCCTCTCAGTCTTCTTTTTGAAAGGCTAAACATTCCCAGTTCCCTAAGCCATTTGTCAATGACAAATAACTATAGAAGTTATGGTCCCAAATGTCTGGAATGCCGAAAAGGTTGCCATTAAGGATCTAGGACCCAGGGTAGCAGGCCCATATAGCATAATGAGTTCTTTTGTAATGTTTCATTTCATTATGATTTTTTAAAAAACCTTTTGTTAATAAATGAAACAGCAAGGAAACAGAATGAAACAAAACAAAATGTTATTTTTCCATTTTGTGCCCGTCTCTAATCTGCACCAATGCTTTAGCTTTTAACCTTTCATTAGAAAGGCAACATTGTTAATTTCAGCCATATTGTTCTTTTTGGATATGATGTATTCTTTACTCTTATTGCTCTAACAGGTGCCAGGATTTCATATTCCACCACCTTCCTCACCAAGTAGCATTTCCCCTCAACTCTTCACATCTCCTTTCAGTTGTGAAAGTGGTTCACCACCCTCTCCTTGTAGCCCTCCAAGAGTGCCTTCCAGCAATGCAGGTGGCCCTTGTCCACATAAGTTTGGCCTATTGATACAGTACTGTATTCCACAAAGACTGTGCTGCTGAAATTTCCCCACCCAAAAGTAACAGATGCAATTGATTTGGTAATTGTTGTGGCATTACAGTCATGACCGACCCTTCATGACCCCATGTCCATGGAGGTTTTTTTGCAGGAATACTGGAGTGGTTTGCCAGTTCCTACTGCAGGCGCTTATAGCACCTGGTGTTCCCTGGTGGTCTCCCATCCAAGTACTAACCAGGCCTGACCCTGCTTAGCTTCCAAAATCAGGATTCCAAAATCGGGATTGGATGTGCTTAGGGCATCTAAGCAGATTTGGTAATTACCTCACTGAAAATGTTGAGCCTCACCCAGTGGCTCATTATAAAAAGAAAGAGCACCAGCTAGGTCATTTCCAATGGGACGCTCTGATAACCAGATTCACAGTTTCCTTCAGAGAAGAAGCCAGCACAGAAAGTGAACTATTGCTGTGAAAGTGAACTATTGCTGTGTAATTACTCTGAAAATATGGTGGTGGTAAATATGTCCAACTGCTGTTGCTGGTGTTGATAAGGACTTTCTTACTTGAACTGAGCAATCCAAGTTATACTGAACTAAGAAAAGGGCTCACATGAATGTAATGTGAATTTCTTTATTCAAAGTGCTTTTCTGTAAATAAGCAAAGGCAAATTCTGCTGTTCTACTCAACATCTTTTCCTGAAAGCCACATTGAACCATCAAACTCCTAACTAGGTGCCCCAACTTACTGAACCATCCAACCAATTCTCCTTTAGTGAGCATCCTTCCAATGTTAATTGAATGTATGAAGTTTTAAATCCCCATGGGAATACTGTTCCATGAGTTTTCACACCGAATAGTTGAAAAATGAACTAGAATGGAAAGTCTTCGTTGATCATTTTGGCCACGTGTCCAATGGTTTAGTGGTTTAGGAGTTCTAAAGCACTTACAGAAGAAATAAAACTTACCCAAAGCTACTGTAATTAAGAAACAAATCAATATCCTGTGTCTTGTTTATGTCATTGATTTTACTGTTTAAGGAACTAGTTTTTTTTTAAAAGGTCTGAGACATAGGTGCTACTCAGTCTAACATTTAATCAGTTCATTGCTGTAGATTAACATCAAATATGAGATGAATGCATACGTGTGGGGGAAAGCATAGCAATGCTGATGCAGGGGCAGTGTTGATTTCACTGCTTGTGTATAGTGTGTAATAAACACACTATTATCTTTACTGACAGTCTGACCAAAAGCCAGAATTGCTACTGACCAAAGTGTGAACTAGCTCCTGGGTTGTTTGGCATTTACTTAAGAAGATAAGCTATATTTTCTGTAAGCACTAGGGCAGAACTTAGCCTCTTAAACAGGTTGTTGTGCAAAGTAAATACCACAGCTGCTGCACACCCTAGATTATTTCAGAGGATCTAGTGTCAGAAAGAGTGTAAGGCACTCTTGACTTCTGACACCTCTCTCAGTGAGCAGGTGCAAAAAGATAAAAAGCTCTGCGCTTTAATTCAAATGACCAATATGCCCCGTTACAGAAGCAATAGGCAAGTGTTCAGGATTGTCGGGTTTGTAAGTATGACACAGAAAACCTCTTAAGATGCTAGAAACCAAGTAGAAAGCAATTGAGAAAGGTTGTTGCCCTATCTTTCTTCAGTTACTTTCATCATCATCCTGCTTGTGCTCTATTACAAGTCTAGAGAGACTCCATGGATAATGGAGGCTCTCTATTTGAGGCTGGACCACGGAAAGTCAAGGTCTGACTCCTGACTCATGTGGAGAATGTCTGTAGGTAGAGGGCAACACCTGCTGCAGAACCATCACCCGATAAAAACATAGAGTAGGGTGATGGCCCTTGGCAGAGTGGACTGGGGCTGGAACGCATGACTTGTAGCACCCAAGTAGGGCTCAGATGCTAGGGACATGCTTTCTGATACTACGTGATATCACAGTGATATTGTACCATGACCACCACCACCACCACCACCATCATCATTTATTAAGTGACATTTATATCCAGGCTTTCTGTTCATCGTGGCTTTCAACCTTGGTAAAACAATACATGTTAAATAAAACTATGAATAAACAGAACCTGTGATGGACTGAAATATTAATAATACTTAGTTTGTAGTTTTAGGCAAGTACAATAATCATATCGTATTCCAGAGGTGGTCAACATTTGGCCAATAGCCACATCCCTCCCTTTGGAGACAGTTGCAACCTCCAGAATTACCCCAAATAGAAAAATGGAGAAATGGCTTGTATTGACTTCTTAGTGCAAAAGGGGAGGGATCAGTTTTGTTGTGTCTTGAGAGCCTCCCAGCACTCTGGGACCCTGAAGATTGATTTAACTGGAGAGGAGGAGGATAACATTTGGCCACTAGAAAGCAGAAGAGTGATTTCTAAGAGGGCGAGATTGTGGGGGCCAGTTCAGCTGTTCAAGGTCCAGAGATGTACAGCCTCTGGATCTTTAGAGGTTACTCATTCTGCTCGAGTCCTCAACCCAGATATCAGCCAATTACACATAACCAGCTAAGACAGAGTGGCATTTTTGCCCAACCCTTTGCCTTAGCCTCTTGTAATCCACTTGTTAAAGAGTGCAGCTGTTTTGTTACAATCACAGCTGAATCAGCAGGAGCCCAACAGCAGCCAGGAAGAAGAATCCAGCTGGTCTAGTATGGCCGGCCGCACTGGTGGCTGCTCTGCATTCAAGTTTGGTGATTGCCGAGCTGACGCCAGTGAACGTTGCGGCGCCTCCTACAGTAGCAGCACAGACAGCCTCAGTAGCACAGCCCTTCATGGCAACTTCCTCAGATGTTCCACCTGGCATCAGAATAGAAAAGAAAAAGACCAATATGATTGTTAGCCACAAGGGGGCAATAGTTTATCGCCTATTCATTTCTCCAAGTCCAGCTAAAAAAAATCATCTTTTCTTCCTAGAAAAAAGAAGAAAGATGGTCTTTTCTTCCTAGAGATGGCTTTCCCCTTTCTTAGCAGACAGATCCACTGTGATTTGTGTTTTTATCTTAATCCTAGAACTGCCGAGCTGGAAAGGACTCTGTGGATCGTTGTGCCCACCCCTAGTCTAGGAGGCACAGTGGGGAATCGAACCCCCCACCTCAGGTTTTGCAGCCAGCTAACTAAATCACCAACCTGTTCAGCAGTTATTGATTAAATGAAGAACATCTAACATCTTTCTACCTCAAAATAACATAACATATAATAAATCCCATTCTTTCACCATCTTTGGCAGCAATAAGAAAGGAGCAGTTTGTATCAGAAACCAGAGAACTTTAATGACTGCTAGTGTGAGTTTGAACCTGTAAATTTTACATGTCTGTACTATTTGTTAATTTGGACTGTGGGAATGCATAACATCTATGTTTCCTGGGTGTGCAAATCAATCCTACCTCAAAGGCCTTTCTCTCCATCCCGCCACCTTCACAGGTGCACCTCAAAAGAACACATGAAACACTCTGGGCCTTTTCACACGACCCCTAAGATCCGCTGGCCACTTAAATTCGGACCAGAGATCTTAGGGGTTCGTTGCTCTTCCTTCCTCCCCACCATTCCGCACCTGTCTGCTGAGGGGAGGGAGGAAGAAAGTGGGGAAAAATGCAGACTCACCTCGGAGAAGCTGCCGGAGCTCCGCCGTGCTGATTCCTTCTCTTTTGTTTGCTTTTTTTTCCTTTTTTCCTCCCGCCCCTTCTCTTAAAGGGGCGGGAGGCAAAAAAAAAAAAAGAAGCCAGGAGAGCCCCGCACTGACCAGATTAAATCCGGACCTGGCGATTTTCACCCTCCTCGAGCAGGTACAAGAAAAGTGCGCTGGGACGCGCTTAGGTGGGCGTGGTCACACTTAATTTCCTGCAAACTCCGGAGCTGGTGGGGAAACCATTGTAAGCTCCGGAGCTTGCAGCCATTTGCTGCGGCGTTTAGGGGTTGTGTACAAAGGCTCTCTGTTGCCGCTCCCAGGCTTTGGAACTCCTTCCTGCTGGAGGCCAGAACCGCCAATCTCTGCTGTCTTTCCGGAACCAGGCAAAGACCTTCCTCTTCGGGCAAGCTTTCCTTGAATGAGGGACTTCCTACTATGTGACTTTTATATGGATTACCATACGAGATTGCATTGACTGATTTCATAGAACACCAGTGTTTTCCATGTTACTTTCCACCCCTCATAATGGATTTTTCTTTTCTTTTTGTGTGCTCTTTGTAGCTTTAATATTACCTTTTAATGTTCTAAGATGCCTCTTCTAATTCCCTGTTCTCAAAATTGAATATGTCTTAAATGTTCCAGACTGTATATTGCCCTGATTATTGTACACCACCTTGGGTCCTTTTCCAAGGAGAAAGGTGGGGTAAAGATATTCAAAATAAATAATAAAATAAATAAATGTGTCAGAGTAAGAGTCCCATTCAGTTTAAAAGTGGAACAACTAAGAAAGGTAGGATTTCAAATATGAGATGAAGTGTGTCCACAGGATCACTTTCCATGCATGTAATCAGCACAAGGGGAGGCATCTGCTAATCCCACACTCCAGAATAGTGTTTTCATATTTGGGGTCCACATGTTCTTTTATTATAGCTCCCAAAAGCTCTGGCCAGCATGACCAATGGAATTTAGCCTAAGAACATTTTGGCTACAAGACTGAGAACTATATTTGGAACATGATTGGCAGCATGGCTGAGGGAGGAGACTGACCTCTCATGCACAGGTGAGCATGATTAAGGTTTCTTCTGGTCTGGAGAGTCCGCCCATGTACAGCTCTAGGCACACGGCCCCACCTTAAGACTATATTTGGTACATGGGTGTTGGTAGGTAGTGAGAAGGCTCCTCCATGCATGGATTATGAATGTAGCAATGGTATCTTGTGAATTTCCTTATATTCAGTGTCAAACAAGATAGTAATATCAATCCCAAACGGTCCCTGATAGCTATTCAAATGTTTCTGAACAGCATCTCCTGTAAGCAGTCCCTCTTTGCCTCTATTAGCTAGACGTGATGATGAGAGTTACAGGCTGAAAGCATCTGTAGGGCCACAGTTTCTCCTGCCCGATTGCTTAAACTTCTTTTTTCAACCTGTTCCATGTTCGCCCGTCTTGATTATAATGTTCCTTTCCTTAGCATTCAGTGAATGTTGGCAACATTGCTATTCCCTGGAGATGCCCGAAAGTTGCTTACAGAGATTACTAGATCAAGTGGGCACATTCAGAGCAGGGAAAGGTTACTTTTTGAAGCACAGTTCACCAGAATCCCTCTGCCAATGCTGACATCCTGCTTGTTGTCAGGTTGTGGGAGGCAGAGCCCCAAAAAGGAACTTTTAAAAGCTCTCGCATACACTAGTGTCATAAATAAAATGTGTCTGTCTCCAATTGCAGCACTAGAAAGGGTTTCCCCTTAATTTCTTCCTCACAATCCTTTTTCTCTTTCTTTCTTTTTTTTCTTTCTTTCTTTCTTTCTTTTTTCTTTCTTTCTTTCTTTCTTTCTTTCTTTCTTTCAAAAAAAAAGTTAGGCATAGAGATGGGCACGAATCAGAAAAATGGCATTTCGTTTGTCGTTTGTCGTTTGGAGAGTCTGTTTCGGTTCGTTTCCATTTTTCGTGAATTTTTGCAAGAAAATTTGTTTTCGTTTTCATTTGTTTTGTTACTATTTTGTTACATTTATTTCAATTTTTTGCGATTTTTTTTAGGATTTTAAGCAATTCACTCATATTGCAGTAACGGAAACGAAACGCACGACAAAAATTCCAGTGTTTCTGTTCATTTCGTTTCATTTTAGAGACAAAATTCGTTTGTCGTTTCGTTACGTAATGAAACAAAAAAACGAAAACGGAAATGAAAAATTGTTCGTTTCGTGCCCATCTCTAGTTAGCCATAATGTTTCTGTAATGGGGATAATTGTCAAAGTCAGCATGGACACAAGCCAAATGCATGCACATATGAATGACTACATAATTTACCTGAATGCACGTAGCCAGCCAAATCAATGCAGTGAGCTTCTGCTCCAACGCAGTCGACAGTGTCATCACGGCATGAGTCAGATGAGGAAGAATAGCAAGCTGGGCACCGCAAGCCATTGAGCTTGGTATCTAAGTGGGGCACTGGAGAAACAGAAAGGGGCACATCAGCATCTGGTAAGGATTGTGTAAGATAATATGCCCATTGAACTATGGCATCTCTGTGGGCTAAAGCTTGAGGGAGTGAAGGGGAACCATTGGCTTTACTCATGAACAGACATGCCCCTCAAGACCTTTACTCCTGGGATACCAGGCCCATTCTGAGAGCCAGGTTATTCCTTATATCCATTCCTTATTACATATTCATTCCAAGCATACAATCCCATAAAGTAATTTTAAAGTTGAACTCCTCAGGGCAGAGTTCTGATTTTTTTTTTTTAGACAGCTAAGAGGGAAAAGCAAGAGAGATTCCAACTGCCATGTCATCTGGTAGGTGAGGACAGGCTAGAGAGAAATGTATTCTGGGGTTTGTTTTGCTTTTAGACACCACAGTGGGCCTCTTTAGAGACTTTCTGCCTCTGTGGGACCCAGTATATGAGGAGAACCTAGTAAGAGAGTGTGGGAGGCCTATCTTGTGAAAAGCTAAGGATGAAAAAGGAGGCTTGTGTACCACACCACACATTGGCCCTCTGGTGGTCTGTGGTCCAATGCTGTGTTGCTGGCTCTCCTTCATTTCCCAAGGCCTCTGACCCACCAATAATTTTGGAGCAGAAAAAAAGGGATGTGAGAATACTCCTTTTTTGTCCCATCACATGATAAGCTTGAAGCAAGCATCAGACCCTTCACCCTTCTAAACTGTGTATCAGCCATATCTGCGATCTAAAAAAAAAAATACTCTGGTTTATGAATGTGGGGTATTGTACTTCTGTGTCCACTATTCAAAACACCAGAGAATGGCCTAATATTGCTATGCAATATCATGCCTGCATTACTAGCAGGAAAAAGGATGCCAAGCTTTACATAATGTTGACAACATCAATGGTGGCAGTTAAGATTGTCTACAGCAGTGGTTCTCAACCTGTGAGTCCCCAGATGTTCCTGGACTGCAACTCCCAGAAATCCTGGCCAGCTCAGCTAGTGATGAAGACTTCTGGGAGTTGCAGTCCAAGAACATCTGGGGAACCACTGGTCTACAGAATACCCACTGCCATTACCATAGATACACGAACCTGATTCCTTTTTCATCAGTTAACCACTTCCCACAGAAACATGAAACAATTGTCAGGGCATTAAAGAGGGAATAGCCAAACAGGAGATGCTGTTAGTATCAAATATCAGAGTAGAGCTGTTCATACAATATAATATTTTGGAGACTGTTAATTCATTTTGTCACCACACATCAGAAGTGAATTGATGGCACACAATATCTTTTGGAGTATTTTCTTAATTACAAGACAATTGTATAATGGCAAGACGGGTGGAAAGGTTGAAACTATGACAGCATATAGGCATCAAAGCTCTACTAATATTGAGTAAAACCATCTCTGGCCATGAAGCAAAAACAGCAACTTCACAGCTTTAATGAGTGAGTTTCTAAGCATTTGTTCTCTCTCTTTTTTTAAAAAAAAATACAATTTTACAACCAGACACAGAATCTCTTTGCCAGCATGAATGACTATTTGGCTAGGGAGGAGTTAAATAGTTCTCCCCTTAAGCCTGTGGGGTTTTTAAGAGCCTTGTGGTGCAGCAGTTAAACCATAGCTATAACTGTGCTCACGACCTGGGCTTCAATCTCAAGTAGCTGGCTCGTGGTTCGCTCAACCTTCTATCCTTCCAGACAATGTGTAGCCTGCATAAATTAATTGTAAACTACCTAGTGAGTACTTTAAGTGCTACGGGGTGGTATATAAGCAGAACACTTTGCTTTTTTGCATTCAAGAAACCTGTTGTTTGACTATTGCTGTGACTTTTCATTGCTCTCCAAATATCTCCATTCAGGTCCAAGCTTCAAAATATACCTTCTTGCTAGTAAGCCTGTTCGAGGCATTCTCAGTCTTGTAAGTTGTAACACTGAGAACACTGTGGTTGTTTTTCCCTTTTGAAAGGCTTTTTTGGAGATCCATAGTTCAGCCTATGTAGCTTTCATTCTTTCCAAATTAAAAAAGCAAATGATACCATGATAAATAAGATTGGATTTTTTTTTCATTTATATTAGATATTTAACTCTTGGGAAACATTTGGAATCATTTGTTTTGGGTGTGGGGAACAGTTTTACTTTTGAAAAAAATCATAACTTGAAAGCTCTTTACTCAAACTTTCCCCAATTTGGCGCAGGGCAAAACCACACTGTCTGCTACTATGTGCGAAATTTGCCCCTGATCCGGATTTCAAAGTTACATGGTTTTGTTTGGGTTGCCTCCATTATTAGAGATGACTTGTAGAATTTTGATTTGCTCAGCTGCACAATAACATATTTCTCTCAGCAGCAGAGGATTTCCCTCAGCAGCAGAGAATGGTATGTAGACAATCTTTTCTCTCCATCAGTTCTTCTGAATTCATAGTTGGTGAAGCACAGCAAGTGGTGGGTCAAATCATTTCCCTGTTATTGTTCAGCAAAGATGGTAAACTCTCTCTACCATGAATCAGAAACCAGCTGCTGATTTCCCATTTCATGAACATCCATGAATTAGAAGCTACCTGTAGATCACCCATCCACAGAAAGCCATTTACAAATATAGAGATAATGGCAGTTTTACAGAGAAAAACGTATTTATGGTAATTTTCTGGCTACTCCAGATGTTGATGGGCTCTGATTCTGATTAGCTCTAGCCTGTCTGGCAAATGGTAAGGTATGATGAGACTCAGATTTAGAGAGATGATGGTCATAATAACCCCTGTTGTAGCATTTAGAACAGTGATGTTGTGGTAAATTTGGAAGTGAAGTGTTCATAATGATTGTCTCTGTGATCAAAATACAGACAGCTGGCCCAATCCAGATTAACAAGTGAGTTCTGACAGGGATTTAGTCCACCAAGAAGAGGACTTTTACAATGGCAATCGCTTTAATTGTCCCTTCAAGACCAAATATTTAAAAAACTGCATTAAAACAGGATTACCTTGCAAGAGTACATCACTTTTGGTCATTTTTCTCCAGATACTCTCTGAAGCTCAAAGCTGAACTCAAGGGAACAAGGAAAACCTGGAGATTGCACAGATGATACCACATTCCCTGTTAATCAGAAAACCTTGTGGCTTTCACCCTGTAAGCTCTGGTTCCATCACATCATTAATATAAAGGCACTATCCATCTGGTTGCACTGTATGGCACAGAGTGCTGGGCAGCAATGATGGACATAGAGAGCCTCCTCCATGCCATGGAAGTTTGTGTGCTCCATTGGACATCAGGTATTTCCCTACTCGACCACATCACAAATGATACTACCAGACAGCAACTAGGTGTGGTATCAAAAACAGAGAAGATGAGAGAAAGCTGGCTCTACTGGTATGGAAATTTCCTCAGAGCAGTACCTTCCACCAAACTGCTTACCACCTGAAAACTGATGGCTGGCAGCCATGTGGGTGACCAAAACAGAGATGGAAGGACACTGAACCCTGAAGTCACAGTAGTGCTTTAGGATCCAAAAAGGGGAGCCTGCACCTGCAGGAAAACTAGGAAGAAGAAGAGGACTAATATAGGGCGTTTATACACGACCCCTAAGCTCCGCCGCAAATGGCTGCAAGGTCCGGACCTTAAAATGTTTACCCACCAGCTCCGGACTTTGCAGACAATTAAGTGCGACCCCGCCCACTTAGCGTGACCAAACAGCAGTTTTCTTGTACCTGGTCTTTGATGGTGACAAATATTTGATCCGGTGTAAGGATAGTGAGTGCGGGGCTCTCCTGGCTTCTGTTTGTTCTTTTTTTGCGCCCCGCCCCTTTAAGAGATCTGTATGCTGTCCGGAAGAAAACTGAGGTAAACCGGCAGTCTTCTCTTTCTTTTTTCTCCGTCCCTCAGGCAGCCAGCAACCAGGAAGTGCCAAGGGGGGTGGGGACAGAGGAAGACAGAGGAAGAGCGACCAACCCCTAAGATCTCTGGTCCGAATTTAAGTGGCCAGTGGATCTTGGGGGTCGTGTAAAAAGGCCCATAGAAGTGCCGAACACACGAAGCAGACATTGTCCTGGGCAACTGACAGAGCACTTTCCTTGTATTGTACTTCATGGTTCTTCTCCATTTGCCCAGCAAACTTAATTTGCTTTCGATGTATTGGAATACACATGTGTCCAAGTACTGTGGGTAGACAGGTATACAGTGCTTTGGAGAGCAGACACTTCTTCCACCTTCAGTTCATTGTTCTTTCAGAAAGGAGCCCTCATGTGTGAAGAAGGCCTTCTTCACTTTGCCATTCCAGCAGTGGGAAGAGACAACTTACCAAGGATACACTATTTTCAGCTACATCCTTGTACCAATTGCTGGGGATGTTGGATTATAAAAGCAATCCAAGTGACATAATAGAATAGCAATATTTTTAGGAGTAGACTTGCTGGTTGATTCCGATTGAGTAGACTTGCTGGTTGGTTGCAATTGAAACAGCTCTGAGGTAGCCTCCCCGGACACATTGCAAAAGTTTCTCATATTCTCTGCAGGTTCCTGAGCAGCTGAAAGGTCCTCCTGAGCTAGTCATGGCTGGTGATGGCTAGATAGCAAGTGCAGAAGGACTAGGGAGGAAAGTAGCAAGTGGATACTTACACGTCACAACAAAGGCTCTATTGCAAGCATTGTCCTTGCAGCAGAACATTGTGGTCCTGGATCTTCCCTTTTTGCCTAAGTTAATATCAGCAGAACCAGCTCCACAGACACTGGATGGGACACAGTTCTTCACAACACCATTCACCTTTACTTCTTCTGCAGAAGGGAAGAGAGAGGTATTTAAAGTAGATCACAATGTTGCATGAGAGTCCCAAACTTTTAATAACATCTATGAAATAACTGAGAAGTGGAAAGCCCACGGGCACGATGCCTTTCGTATAGCTGCCACTCTTAACATTTCATTTAAAAATAACAATGGGCAAAAATCGTTATTATGGCTATTTGTCACTTGTCAGCTAGTCTAGGCTCCTAGAGTAAATTGCAAAATTAATCGTCGTATGAACTAAAACACAGCACAGAAAAATGCAGAACCTAAAAAAAACCCCAATGCTTAAAAATGACAGCATGGAAATTGCAACTCTGTGGTAGAGCTTGAGCTGCCAAACATAGCTAGCATTCAAAGAAGCAAATGCTTTAAAGAATTAAAACTGCAAAATCCAGGCTAAGTAGCTCTCCATAGGCGAAGGTCATGGGGGGGGGAGGGTGCCATTATAGAGAACATTGTTTTTATATGTGGGCCACCAACCACATTTCTGAAGAAAGCGAAAACTACAGAGGACGTTTTCCAATTTGTACCAATAAAACAAGAGTTCTGTATGTTGGATTTTGTCAATTATTCTGGAAGTAAAGTCTATGCATTTTTGTGTGTGTTGCTTACCCCTTTCACTTTCAAACACAGTGATGCCACAAAACTCATGGTCAGGGGGACAAGTCTCCATTTCACCAGTGCAGTTGTGGCCGAGACCCATGCATACTTCACATTGTAGAGCAGTCCCTGGAGGACAGAAATGAGGAGATGGGGAAATACTGTATAAGCTATTGTGCATTTAACAAATTCCTGTTTCCATTTATTCATTGGGAAGAAATAGATGGAACTAAATAACACCTCTAGGCTGGTCTCTTTCTTGTGCCTCAGACTTCTTATTTCTTACTGAACCAAAAGTATGTGTATGACAGGATAAGCACCCGTCCCATTGCTAATTCAGGCTAATTATTGTGCATACAGAATTGTATGGCTACAAGATAGGGGAGGCAAAGCAGATTCAAAGAATTGGTCCAAAAATATTTTCAAAGTTTCACACCAGATTATGCAATAGTATCAGCCTGGAGGTGGAGTAGGGTGGGGCTTCAGAAAATATTATTAACAGGCTCCTCACACACAGTAAATCTACCTTCATACACACAGTGGCCAACTGCTCCTCCTCTTCCATATCCTTCATTATAATCATGGTGTTTACTGCTTCTCCTTCATACCACTACTGTTACTTAAACCCAAGGCATAGCCAAATGAACAAGGAGGCTGACATAGGGAAGGGGAAAGAATAGATCTCTATATGTCTTTGCAGGCTGTGCTCAATTAGGATAACTTGTGATCATATTCCTGCTAAACCAGAAATAATATGTGCAGATCCTGCTAGACAAATGACACATTTGGATCTAGTAGTGTATCTCTGGGTACAGTAGTAACAGCAAGATTATATTTGACTCCCATTTTTTATCTACAAAACAATGTTCTCACCATCCTGAAACTACTAAAATGGCAACATTTGGAGGCAACTAAGGAAGGGATTTTTATGTGAACTCTGTTCTGTTCTGCAGTTAAAAACAAATTTGAGGGATTGGAATTCTCATATTCCAAGTGGACTTCTTTTTTGCTTCAAGCTTTAGTGTTTGTTTGTGTTTGTGAGGCGGGGCAGGAGTTCTAGCAAAACGTCAAAATGAAACAAGAAGAAGAAGAAGAAGAAGAAGAACAACAACAACAACAACAACAACAACTCAGAACAATATCCAGAAACACTTAATCATTCTGCTGAGATGTTTAGAATAGATTGTCATCTGTGTATAAAGATGGCAGCACTTGTCTGATGAAACTCTTGCTATATTGCTATGTTGACATGTATAGAGCATAAATGACTAAGCAACATAACTAGTTCATCTGGATTATTTACCTTCTTAGGTCGTGCTAAGAAGCATTCTGGCTGGCTTTGGGTGAGTCATTTGGTTGTTCCTCCATACACCCCAAGATACACAGCAAAAAAGTGGAATTCTGTGACGGGTTACATTGCTGACATTATACCAAATGACATAATTATCTGCTTTTGTTACTCTGTTTTAGGGGAGGTGCAAAAACCATTGTTATGTGCTATCCAGTCAGAATCGACTTGTAGGGATCCTAATAGGGATTGCAAGGTATTGAGGTATTTAAGGAATGGCTTTGCTGTTGCGAATCTTTCTCACAGTGCCTCTGTGGCATCCATTTAATGTAAGCTGGAAATCACGTAACTAGCGAGGACAGTTTAACAAAGGCATATTGTACTAAATCAATGCTCAGATACTATGTTTCACTTCTCATCAGGTTCCCAGGCTAATTTCACACATGCGCAGTAGTTTGCATTCCTGCTCATGCTCAGTGTGTTAAGATTTAGACAAAGAAGTAACTTTATTTAGGCATTACGTAGATGTGTAAGTTTCTAATTGGTTAAGAAATTACTGCAAAGTCATATGGGATTTGTAGTCATGTGGTTTTCAATAAAACAGCCTTGCTGGGGTGCGGCAAGAGAATCGGGAATCAAGAATCAAGGGGGAATCAAGAATAAAGGAGAGAAGGAGAGCTGCTCCATTTTGCACCAAGAAGAACACTTGTCGGAGTCTTTATTTTTCCAACCCTTCGGGGGGGGGCTTGCTGGTTAAGCTTTCCTGCTGGGTTCCCACATCTACTCTCAAGCCTTAAACGTTAAGGCTTCCCTGGGTTTAATTCCTACATTTGGCAAGCAACTTTCCAAGCCTCACAGATTGGGGCTTCCCACGGGAGTAATTCCCACATATTGGCCAGCCAGCCAGGAGACTACGGAGTCTACTTTTCATCACTCACCATTCTCATCCGGGTAAAAGGATCCCAAGCGCGCTCAAATCACCATCGAAGACGTACCTTCGATCCCGTTGGTGAGTGATCCCGTACTTTAAGACTACCGATACTGTTTCAACATGGGCGGGAATGCTGTTTCCTCCCCGCAACAAAAGTTCTGCCAGGAACTGCATTATCTGCTCACTAAGAATAGCTACGAAACTCCTCTAAAGGAGGTGGAAGATCTTGCCAAAGAAATTGCTGAAATATGTCCTTGGTTCCCACTAGCTGGCATGTTAGATCTTCAAAAATGGGACAAAATTGGCTACTGCCTTCGGAATCATCCCAAAGTTAATTTTAAGGTCCGGCACACGTGGTTTCAGGTCCGTGCGTGCCTTCAAGGACCCACTCCAGACAATCCTTTATTGGCAATAAAGTCTCTGCTATCACCATTGCCTATCATCCTGCCTCCCAAACCAGCATCTTGGCTAATTGAGGCTCCTAAAGCACCACTACCAGCGTGCCCAGCTCTTGAATTTCCAAGCCAGCTGCCAGATTCACTGCCTGAGCCCTCTCCAGCCTTATCCGTTGCAAATGATGGAAAATTGCTCAGTGCTGGCTTTGTTGACGCTGTTCCAGCAGCAGCCTTGGCCATCGAGCCTGTGCACCTTGCTTCTCCAGTCCTGCAAGCTACTGCCCCTGCTCACGCTGAAAAAAATGCCCCAATTCCCTCTGAAGCACTGAAAGAGGGTGAGGATCGCTTGATTGTGGCAATTGAAGACCAGGTGGGAAATACGGAGGTTCAACAACTCCTGACTAAACAATTGGCCTTTGAGAACTCTAATGCTGGCTGCAATCCAGTTGTTGCTACTTTCTCCAGCAGTCCTGCTATCTCCCTGACTGATATTCTACGCGCATGCCGATTTGTGAGTACTGACTCTGATAAGGTAGATGACGGTGGTGGCGGTGGAATGAAAGGGGTTAATGAGATGTGGAACAGTAATCATGAAGAGGGGGAGGAATTCCCAGGCCCCCCTTCCTTGGGTGAAGCTGCTTCTATGCACCCCCCATGGGAAAAGCTCTGCTTTCCTTCGTTCCGAAAAGGCGTCTCAACTGATACAGTCGCCATGCCGTGCCTCGACTCCCTTCATTGTTTCCACCCACTGAACGTTGTGGTGGCCTGATTACTGCGTTACATGGATGAAGTTCGTGGAACAGTTCCAGAGATCAACGGTTCTATCCTTACCAGCTGTGAACTGTGAATTAGCACTGAAAACACACTTTGTTCTGAAAAGGCACTTTTTTCTAAAACATTCCATTCCTTTGCTGCCGGAAAATCAGCCTCAGAGTGAAACTGCCATGGATCTCTACCTTGTTGCAAGGGAAACATTGAATCAGCGTTTCAGAAGGTCAACTGAGACTGCTTGTCTTGCCATCCAACACAACAGAACACTTTCACACCCCTCTTCCCTGCCTTCAGCTAAACAGCCATCCTGCCATCCTGCCTTCACCTTTATGTCTCTGTCAATGACTGTGGACAATAGGCTGTTTATAACAATTGCCTCTGTTTAATTTCCTTTTTCACAGGTCATCTTAACAAATTTTTCCTTTACAGCTTTTTCTGGGAAGGATCAGAGAAATCATACTTTGCATTTTAATTTCTAGGGTCTAACAATTTTTCCTTCCTCACAGCAGGTTCTGGGCAAGACTCCAGAAGCTTCTTGGCAGGCGTTGTGTTCCTGATAAGGGGAATCACACAGTTCCTTCACTGGCATTCTGCCTAGCTTAGCTATGTACTGTTAATTGTCTTTTGTTGAGCTTACAGGAACGCTGCGTGATGTGCCTTTTGGCCTATATCAGAGCACACACAAATTTGGCAAACTGCACATTAGCTTGTGGATTTTTTTTCTGACATATTTCATTGCTAGAATTTCCTTGCTAGTTATATGAGATTTTTCTGACTTTTGCACTCTCTAGTTTGGGTCAAGCTGGCTCTGCCTGGAACATAATAGCTGGGGTCCAACCACCAAGTGACTTCCTAAATCTGCTTTTACTTTTTCACAACACTAGTACCACACAACTGAATTGTCTTGTTATTATTTTTGCATATGTGTTGCTTCAACTACATTCCAGCTATCAGATTCTGTTTGCTGTTTCACAATGGTTTAGAAATATAGTGCTAGTTTCAGGGATTACCTATCTTTTGGGGTTTTAGAGCATTTTTGAAAGCTAACAGCTAATTATGGGTAACTGAACACTTCCAAGGCTCAAACTGAAATTAGATTACTTTAGATAACAGAGATGACATTGGTTTTATACTGCTGCAATTGCATAAAGGCTATGCTTATTATTGTGGTATGCATTATTATCATAAGTTGCTGCCTTTAATGTATATTTACTATATCTCAGATTTTTTGCTATTGCTAATTGCTACTTCTGGTTTCACGCAAAGACAAGTGTACTGCCACCTTCAGGTTGAAACTGGCTACAGCACAGTCTGAAGGTTGAAAATATAGTTATATTCTCACTTATTCCAATACTACTGTGTTATCGTAGTTAGTTGATTACTACGAACTCAGTGTTCCTATTCTTCAAAAAATGTAAAAACAAAAAGAGTGAAATGTTGCGAATCTTTCTCACAGTGCCTCTGTGGCATCCATTTAATGTAAGCTGGAAATCACGTAACTAGCGAGGACAGTTTAACAAAGGCATATTGTACTAAATCAATGCTCAGATACTATGTTTCACTTCTCATCAGGTTCCCAGGCTAATTTCACACATGCGCAGTAGTTTGCATTCCTGCTCATGCTCAGTGTGTTAAGATTTAGACAAAGAAGTAACTTTATTTAGGCATTACGTAGATGTGTAAGTTTCTAATTGGTTAAGAAATTACTGCAAAGTCATATGGGATTTGTAGTCATGTGGTTTTCAATAAAACAGCCTTGCTGGGGTGCGGCAAGAGAATCGGGAATCAAGAATCAAGGGGGAATCAAGAATAAAGGAGAGAAGGAGAGCTGCTCCATTTTGCACCAAGAAGAACACTTGTCGGAGTCTTTATTTTTCCAACCCTTTGGGGGGGGCTTGCTGGTTAAGCTTTCCTGCTGGGTTCCCACATCTACTCTCAAGCCTTAAACGTTAAGGCTTCCCTGGGTTTAATTCCTACATTTGGCAAGCAACTTTCCAAGCCTCACAGATTGGGGCTTCCCACGGGAGTAATTCCCACACTTTGCCAGTTCCACACCCTCTACAGCTGAGCAGGGATTTCATCCCTGGCCTCCTGAGTCTTGGGGCCGTTTTACACGACCCCTAAGATCCGCTGGTTCCTTAAATTCGGACCAGAGATCTTGAGGGTTTGTCGCTCTCCCTGCGTTCCCACCCCCTCCGCACTTCCTTGTTCTGTCTGCGTGAGGGGAGGGAGAAAAAAGGGAGAAAAGAATGCACTCTTACCTCCGGAGTGCCGGTGGAAGTTGCTCCGACCCCCCATCCCTTCCTGGTTCCTCTTAAAGGGGCGGGAGGCAAAAAAATAACAACAAAAAGAAGCGAGGAGAGCTCGGCACTCTCTGCATCAAAATTTTTCACTCTCCCAGAGCAGGTACCTGAAAAGTGTGCTGGGTCGCACTTAGGTGGGCGGGGTCGTACTTAATTTTCTGTTAGCTCCATAGCTGGCGGGGAAACATTTTAAAGCTCCAGAGCTGGGAGCCATTTGCAGCGGAGCTTAGGGGTCATGTATAAACACCCCCTTAGAGTCCATCTCTCTATTCACTATACCACACTGGGTATGACAAAGGCTATACAGAATGATAAATCCTTACATCCTGCTTTGACTTCTGATGAGATTTTGGCAGAAATGGCTGCTATATACTGCCATTATCTTTGTAGCTAGAAAGCCAAGAAATGAGAGAGAGATCCAGATTTTTTTTTTGGGGGGGGGAGATAGATAATGAATTCAGTTAAAACTGTGTCGGCAATGTCAATATCATCAGTTCAAATTGCTGTGTCAGGCAGACTCAACAAAACAGTCGGTGTCAATCCAGATTACTTCCTAGTTCAGAATTAATAGAGTGGTGCCATCCCATCTTCACCCTGGATCAAAGTGGAGAACCAGCTTTCTAGGTTTTATTTTTGACTGCATCTCCCATTAGCTCTATGGTGAGGGATACTGTACATTATAGTCCAATGACATCTGTAGGAACAGATGTTTTCCATTCATGTCCTATTAGCCTCTAGAAGGGTGGGGAACCTTCAGCTCACCAGATGTTTTGGACTGCAACTCCCAGAATTCTGAGTCTATATTATCAACAATACAAGACTGTGGGAGTTGCAGTCCAAAACATCTGGATGGCTGAAGGTTCCCCACCCCTGTTCTAGATATTAAAGTGACTACAGTGGTTCCTCAGGTTATGAAGTATATCTGTTCTTCGTGACGCTCTGTAACCCAGAAATTATGTAACCCGAGTTTTTTGTAACCCAGGGTACCACTGTATTTAAAAAGCAATGGGAACCCCCAACCTCAATTAATTTATTTTAGAAGTCTTTCCAATCTTTTCAATAATCCTCCTAACTTGCTTGAATCAACACCTATTATGATTATGATTAATTTCAGGTAACAAACAATTGGGCATTAATCACTACCCTAATTTAGTTTTTATTAATATTCTTTTAATTTTCTGATACTTCATTATTTCAATGTCTTGTTTGAAAGCAAGAAGAGACTAATTAGTTGAGTTATAAAAACAGTATATGGGACTGGTTTTTAAATAGACACTTGCATCATGTAATCAATAAATATTGTACTCCAGCAGCATATTAACTCTTGTGCAATTTCCTTTCCTGAGTTTCATTTTCAGTGACCTGATGAGCCACTCACAAGGGGAAGAATACTATCTATGTCTTTCACATCTGTGCAAAGCTGGCACTAATGGAATTTCAAAAATGAACCTTTCAAAAATGATGAGTATTTCAGAAATTGGATTGATGTAGCTATTCTATTTACTCTTAATGTATTTACAGTACATAAATAATGATCTATAACTTGTTTGGCGCTTATGCACCCTCACTAGACAGCTAACAACGATGTAATCAAAGTAACATGCAATACCATTCAGAACAACAAGCACGTTCTATGATTAAAAATATAAAATATATGATGTAAATAGCTTTCACATGTAGCACATAAATATATGAATGTTATGTAGTATGTTATATACAAATTGCATATAGTTAGATAAGACATTGGACTAAAAATTGTTCATCTGATAAAAGGAACACTTGTCCGAACATGATGGTTTTTGCCATACGAGATTGTGAGTCCCACAATTATGAAGAATATTATGTTCTGAAATACTATTCTGAAATAAACAGGGACATATACTGAAGATTATAAATTTTTGAAACAGTGAATACATCTTCATAATAAGGCAGGAGAGTAAGTCCTATTATATACTTCATTCCATGTTGCTTAAGAATGCCCTTGAACATGTCTTCTATGTCTCTCCCTCCCCTCCCCTCACATACAGAGAGAGAGAGAGAGAGAGAGAGAGAGAGAGAGAGAGAGAGAGAGAGAGAGAGAGAGAGAGAGAGAGAGAGAGAGAGAGAGAGAGAGAGAGAGTTACTGCAGGAGCAAGTAAGCACACTACTACCCCTATAGCATATATATCAACACTCAGTACCATTGGATTAGTTACTCACCTCTGACTATGAGTGCCAGGAAGAGGCAAATGCTAAGGGATGCCAGCATTATGGCTGGGTAAGTACTGGGTTAAGCTTCTGATGTGGGTAACTCTTCCAGCTGGCACTTATAGTCATGCAAACAATTACTGCAAATGAGGGAGGAGTATTCTAAAGCACCTTTCCTCCTCATGGATGCTCTACTGGAAAGGAAGCGTTGAAAGCATGGTGCTTTAGAATACTCCACTTTTCCTCTGGGGAGCCCAAGGGGCCTTCCATTCTCATGCCCTCCACTTTACCACCACCACCCCGCAACAAAAACAAGCAGCATATAATCAGGGTTTCATGTCTGACCAGAAGGTTTGAAGTTGCTCAGCCTCACATCTTGATCTCCACATAGCAGACTCCATGGAAATATTTTTCAGACTCTATGAGGGGTCTGCCAGTGGAAACTGGTGGTTTCTCGTTATCCCGCTGAGGGAGACATCAGCCGAGAGCCTCTTCAACCTTGCTGGAATGAAAGGCCGCACCTGCAAAGGTGATGGGGTGTTCAGAACAGCAGGGTTCTGTCAAGAAAAACAGTTTCTACTTGCACAGCAGGTCTGACATGCTGCCACGCACAAGTGCCTTTGTTGCCATAGGATCCTAGACATTAATGTTAGCAAAACCTGTTAGTACCAGCAAACAGAGATGTCTGGAGAGAAAAATAAAGGATTGCATGCTGTAGAACAGTGGTCTGAACTGTGCAGCTCCCTTGAAAGTTCCCGGCAGTCCCTCCACCACTAGATCTGGTTCTTGGCAGCCCCTCCACCATCTGATCTCACCTGATTTCGGAAGCTAAGCAGGGTCAGGCCTGGTTAGTACTTGGATGGGCGCTCACCAGGGAATACCAGGTGCTGTAGGTGCCTGGAGTAGGAACTGGCAAGCCACTCCAGTATTCCTGCCAAGAAAAACTCCATGGATATGGGGTCACGAAGAGTCGGTCATGACTGTAACAACACAGCAACAACAAAGTGAAGGGTCAGAGGAAGCTTCTCTGCATTGTTGGAGTCTCTAGATGCCTGGGGAGCACTTTCCTTGAAGGGCTCTTTGGGGTTACATAGTTCTTCAGACATCAAAACTCCAGGCTCCACTGAGCTTGGTGGCATTGTAGAAGAGAGTCCGTGAATTCCTTTCTCCAAATTTGGCATCTGTGGGTGTCTTAGGAGCCATTTTATAGCGCAGTGAATTAATGAATAAAAATTGCTAAAAATTAACCAATTCGTTTTCATTGGAGGGGACTTAATTTATGACAAATACAAACTGATGAATTTTGACAAATCTGCCAAAATTCATCAGAAAATGTGATTTGTGTTTCAGTTTGTCCCCGTATCTACTCAGTTTGTACAAGCCTGCCCTCTCATGGTGTCTTCGGGAGTCACCAAAAATATTATTGTGACGAAAAGGAAAAGTTTATCTGTCACTTCAGAGAAAGTTCTGGGTTCAAAAGTTACTGACAAAAGGTTTTCATCTTTTCTAAAACTCTTCAGCAAGCCAGGAAGCATCACCTTGCCTGCTCAAAGCGATGATGAGATCTGCTGGGGTCCCAGTCAGGCTTTTTGCCTGCACAGAGAGGAGGAACGGAACTGATTCCTCTCTCAAGCTGAATTGGTGAACTCCATCTTGCCTTTTCAGCTGTTTGCGTTCAAGGTTCTGTGAACATCCCACCTGGCCCCTGGGGGAGGGGAGCTGACCTTCTTTCTTCCTTATCCCCCAAATCAAGCATGTCCAAAGTCAGGTTCAGGGGCCAAATGCGGCCCGTTTTCAAATTCCAAGTGCCCCACAGCTTCTTCTCCCTGCCGGCTCAGACTGTCACGCATCCCTGAACTCTCCCCATACCGGATGGAGACATCAGCTTCCAGTTTTATGGTTTGCCTGCCTTCCCTGCCTCCGTCCGTCCCCCCAGCCACCTGCCCAGCCTACCCACCCCTGGCTCCCTTGCTGCAGTGTCCTCCTTACCTCCTTGCATGCCCTAATGCAGCTGAATGGTCGGCCCCCATACATTTTCACTTCACCAAATCTGGCCCTCCTTGCAAAAAGTTTGGACACACCTGCCCCAAATCCTGTATTCTTTTTAATTTGATTAAAAGTTTTGGTGAGCTGAAAAGCCTTGCTTGAAACTTTAAAGTGTCCCAGTCAGAGTAGTGTTCAACCTGAAAATTTGTATATACATTATTATGAATTGTGATTGGTGTGCGATAGCCTTCAGCTCGACCGTGGTGATTCACTATTTCATGAACAGCATGTTAAAAAAATCCGACCATGGCATGCCAGCTGGAGTTTGTTCAAAATACATTTCCTGTGAACGTTCTCCTAGTTTCCCTCAAATTGTATGATTCAAACAGTTCTATTTGTTGGCAAGACTCGTTTTCTCGACTGATTCAAACACAAAAATGGAATTGCTGCCTCATGCCAAGGTGGTGTGTTCAGTGCAAAAGAATCCTGTAACGCTTTCGAAAGGTAGCTCAGGATTATTTTTCATGGCCTTTTGTCAGAGCATAAGCCAGAACTGCTTGCAGATGCTAGGTTGAATTCATTGTTTCTTTTCCACCATCCACCAAAGGACCTCATCAGTTTGTGGGGTCTTGGAGAGATGCAGGAAAATTAAGGGGGAGTGGGAGGGAAACAATGTTATGTTGCATACAACACAATTAGGTAATCTTCTGCCTATTCTTCTAGCACCATCCTGCTAGTTGAGGTGGCACGTGGCACAATGGCCAGGTCTGCACTAATCAGAAATTGACACATTTGACATCCTGGGCTAAGTTGGGCAAAGGCATGCCTGTCTGCAGCCACCACCACCCCGCCATCAAGTTGGTGCAAAGCTGGTTTCAGTGCACTTCCATACTGCGCATCTAGTCCATCAAGGGGTGTGTTTTCCCCACCAGGACAGTCTTGAGTTCCTGTTCTTGAAGAAAGTCTGTCTTTTGACTGGCAGCATCTCTGCCACATCTTTGCAGAGTGTTATTCTGTTAGCATCCATTTAGTACTCCATTCAGGTCCCAAGGCTTTGCAGTAATGCCGGAGTAGGAACTGGCAAACCACTCGGCAAACCACTCCAGTATTCCTGCCAAGAAAACTCCATAGACATGGGGTCACACACGCACACACACACACACACACACACACACACACACACACACACACACACACACACACACACACACACACACACACACACACACACACACCTGCAAACAGGCACAAACCACATGCCTTTTTTCTTTTTCTTTTTTAAATCCAGTGTCTGGCCAGATTTCTACAAAATTTCAGCCACAAATATCTGAATAGAGCAGGAGAAGGGAGAAGAATCTGAATTTCATCAATAAATGTGGGCCATTTCCTAGCCTCTTTAATGGCGCAGTCCAAACAGAGCTGGTGTTAACATTCAGATTTTCTCACTTCGTTAGCCAGGCAAGCACAACACTCACAAGTGTGTGCGTGTGCGTGTGTGTGTGTGTGTGTGTGCGTGTGTGCTTGCTTGCTTGGGGTTTTCACAAGCTGTATGCCATAATCATCACAATTATACCAAAGTAAGGCTTAACATATCTCACTTTGCATGTAATGAGTCTATCTCATATATTAATTTCGCCTTTTGAGTTAACTTACTGAAATAAACATTTGCAAAAAAATTCGAGTTTCACCTGTTAAACTGAAAGGTTTCTCTTGAAGCCCTGCAGAGCTATTACATGTCAGTCCAACCAGCAGACAGAAAGGCTGTCTTAATTAGTCATGTAAGGCCGCACCATATACATTCCATTATTTGTCCTCCAACTCTTGGCATTCTGGGGACAACCTCACACACCCTCCTTGGCAGCACATCTTTGTTCAGGGAACCAGGATTCTGTTATCATACAGTTTTGTCTATGGCACTGTGAGAGCAGGGCCGGTGCTAGGTTTTTTTGCAGCCTAGGTGAGGGGCAGGGGGCGGCGGCGGGGGGACGGAGCGGCAGGGGGGGGGATGATGGGGAACGGCGATGGGCATGGGGGGTGGACAGTGCCGGGCATGGGGGGTGGGCAGTGATGGGCGCGGGGGCGGCAGGCAGACGGCGACGGGCGGTGGGGGAACGGATGGCGGTGGCCAGCGGCAGGGGGGCAGGGGGGCAGCAGGCTGGCCAGCACCCCCTCTCCATTTTGGCACCCTAAGCAACTGCCTAGTTCACCTTAATGGACACGCTGGCCCTGTGTGAGAGTGTTGGTCCCAAATTGCAGATGCCAACATTGTGGCTAATGACTATCCAAACAAACAAACAAACAAAAAAACCCATCTCATGAGTCATCCTGCTGGCTTCCTTTCAGGCCTGTCAGCGCACGCCTGTAAACAAGACCCAACCCAAACTCCAGTTGCCTCCCACATCCCTCCTCTCTCTCCATCAGGACACCTGGCTTTTTAACTGACACTCCATTTCAGCCTCTCCCTCTTCAGTCTAGCTTGCTGCTTTATGGGGCCGGAGCCCTCGGCTACATCTTGGGGCCATTGTTCTCATGGTATGTGTATGTCCTTCTGCATTCAAAACTGCTCCGGGGTTTTCAACAGCATCTAAACATGAGGTTATGCTGCCTCATGTGGTTGGCATAACTTTATTGTCTAGCAACATACCACCATGAGATCACATTTGTCCTCCCCCCCCCTTCAGACTGAGTTGATCTCGCTTCTGACCAAAAAGGGCACTAAAGTTACACATGAATACAAATGAAATGCGAAAACAAGAGTTTCGGCAGTAATTTTTGTCACAGGAGAAGGCCTGCATACTGATATAATAGCCATTGCAGCACATTGCCTATTGTTGTTGTTCAGTCGTTCAGTCGTGTCCGACTCTTTGTGACCCCATGGACCAGAGCTCACCGGGCCTTCCTATCTTCCACTGCCACCTGGAGTTTGGTCAAATCCATATTATTGCATCGATGACACCGTCCAACCATCTCATTCTCTGTCATCCTCTTTTCCTTTTGCCTTCAATCTTTCCCAACATCAAGGACTTTTCCAAGGACTCCTGTCTCCTCATGAGGTGGCCAAAGTACGGGAGCCTCAGCTTCAAAATCTGTCCTTCCAGTGAACATTCAGGGTTGATTTCTTTCAGGATGGATTTGATCTCCTTGCAGTCCAGGGGACTCTCAAGACTCTCCTCCAGCACCACAGCTCAAAAGCATTGATTCTGCAGCAATCAGCCTTCTTTATAGTCCATCTCTCACTTCCATACATCACTACTGGAAAAACCATAGCTTTGACTATCCTGACCTTAGTTGGCAAATTGATGTCTCTGCTCTTTAGGATCCTATCTAGGTTTGACATTGCCTATTAGTATATAATAAAATAACAGTAATAAATGCATTTAGAAAATTCCTTTGGGAGGACGGGTGGTATAGAAATAAATAAATAAATAAATGAAAACACATCCAAACATTCATGAAAACAGATTAAAAACGTGTCACTCAAAACCTCCAGCAGCCTCCTTCAAATGTAAATTTAAATACCAACATGTATCTTTTACTTTCTCTCTTCCCCTAAAATCAACCTACCTGATTTCTTTTTCTTTCTCATGCTGTTGTGAATACTTTTTAGGGAGGGAAAGTGAGGGAGGAAAGCGATACCTGTATACTGTATTATACTGATATGCATCTCGCCAGTGGAAGATAAGAGTTTATAAACAATTCTTTCCATTGTTGGAGATGTCAGGCTAAAACTGATTGGGCCCAGATGTGGCCTGATTCACAATGCTATCACAGAACTCTAATGGAATGGGAGCCTCCTTTAGGAAGGAACTGCGACTCTATAAGGAGTAAATGCTCTCGCTGCTTCCTCTGCCTAACTAGCCCTACTATTATGCGGAATGGGGAATGACTTCAGGTGGCAGAGGCAGGGAGCCAGCAGTGGCACTCATCCAGAGCTTCCTTGCAAGCTTCCCCCTTCTCTGAGATGACACTGTGGTGTGTGTGCCCTACAGCCCATTCTCCACCCTCTAAGCTGGCCTGGTTCCCTAGAGAACAACTCCATTGCCAATAACGAAGTAATGTCAATGCCAGATGTGACATTTAATTGCCAGTCAATTCAGGCCCTGGATGTGGAACAGAGGAAGTGCCACCTTTGCCCTTTGCTTCAGGCAGCAGAGAGTGTACTACTGTACAGTGGTACATCGGATAACGAATTTAATTTGTTCTCTGAGGCAATTTGTTATCCGAAAAAATTCATTATCCGAAACACGGTTTCCCATAGGAATGGATGGGAAACCAATTAATCTGTTCCAGAGCCTAGGAAAATGACACAGACACCTGTTTTTTTGCTCAAAACTCTTTATAAAGTGCACTTTGAAGGTACAGATGTGATGCAGCCCAGGATAACTCTTTTTTGCCGATGCATGCTGGAAATCCGTTATCCGAGGCAGCCCATAGGGAAAATTTGTTATCCGAGGCAGCCCATAGGAAAATTCATTACCCGAGGCAGACCTATACCTAGAAATTGTGATTTGTTATCTGAGGCAGCCCATAGGGAAAATTCATTATCTGAGGCAGCCCTATAAGTGGAAATTGTGATTTGTTATCCGAAAAATTCATTATCAGGGACATTCATTATCCGAGGTATTACTGTATAGGGTTTGTCTTTTGCTCTGCCGAGGCTGTGCTCAGGAGCAGGTGGAAGGAGCTGCAGGACTGTTTTCAGAAGCAGAGGAGCAAGGTGAGGAACCTGGGCCAGAAGGAATTTGACTCTGCGTTTTGTGAAGGGATAACGAGGCTTTCAAATCTTATTGTTTGTGGTCATCAAGCGTTCTTTTTGAGGACATGAGTTTAAGACTGTTGTGAAAAAATGCATTAATGTCAAATTGTGCCACTACACTGTTGGTGATACCTGCTGCATTTCTACTCATTATGCAGGTTCTTCTGCTGCCACATTAAACCTGCCAGGAGCTTACACAGCTTTGAAGCCAGCAGCCTGACTCTGCTGCAGGCTATGAAATCCCTGCTGTTATTGCACAGTGTGGTTTTGTATCTAGGTTGCAGGAGGCAGATGCTTGTCTAATGAGACAGCGCAGCAGAGAGGTGGTGTCTTGCTGTGCAGTTGCCTACAGATGCTTCTTATTTCTGGCTTAATTTGGCAAGGTGCTGTAATTGTTGTAGCTATTATGAATTACCATTACACATTCCATGTGAAAAAATTCTTTTGTTGGTACTTCTATGCTCTATTATTTTTATAAGTGGTAGTTATGTCTCACAAACAATTATTTGTCCATCTTGTATGCAGATAATTGAAAAGTTACTTTTTGGGACTACAATTCCCAAAATTCCTTGGCCATGCCAGTTGGGCAAATTCTGGTATTTAAAATCCCCCCTTGCCAGCTTTCCCAAGAACCTCTGGTACAGTATTTATAAATCACGTTTTGGGAGCCTGTGGCCCTCCAGATGTTGTTGGACTACATTTCCCATTAGCCCTTTTACCTTTGACTATGCTGTCTGTTATGTATAGGAATGGCAGTTCTGCAACATCTAGAGCAGTGGTTCCCAACCTTGGCTCCCTAGATGTTTGGGGACTAAAGCTCTCAGAAGCCTTCACCACTTGCTGTGTGTGCGCGCGTGTGTTGTGTCGTTGCAGTCGTGACTGACTCTACGTGACTCCATGTCCATGGAGTTTTCTTGGCAGGAGTACTGGAGTGGCTTGCCAGTTCTTACTCCAGGTGCCTACAGCACCTGGTATTCCCTGGTGGTTGCCCATCCAAGTACTAACCAGGGCTGACCCTGCTTAGCTTCCGAAATCAAGCAAGATTGGATGTGCTTAGGGCATCTAGGCAGCTCACCACTAGCTGTACTGGCCAGGATTTCTGGGAGTTTTCACCCAAGAATATATGGAGACTCAAGTTTGGGAGCCACTGATCTAGAAAATCCAAAACATAAATGTCACAACAGTGATGTTGAATGACTATGGACATCCAAACCCAAAGGAGACATCATCAGACCTTGCAATTTGTGCAAGTAATTTTAATTAAGACTTTATAAGATATTATACACTATCATACAGTCGTATTTTAAAATGTTCTAAAAACAATGGCTGCAGTTAAAATAATACAGGTAAAACAGGTAATACTTCCCCTTGTACCAGACAAACAGCAGATGAAAAATTTCACTCATTCCACAATCAACATGCTAAGCAGATGCTGCAGAAAGGTTTTATAGTTTGTGTCAAATGCACTCATATTCATAGCGCTTTTGCCTTGACCTCTCCTGAGCATGTGAGCTGTGTGGTGTGTTTTCTCTCCCTCTAGGGCTCTCGCCAAACAGGGAATATAGATAAATAGAGTTCCGGATCAGGTCCCTCCATTGGAGTGAATGGGGATGACCGTCAAGTGCCAGCATTCTATGACCCTTGACCACCCATGCTCACAAATGCCAGAAGATGGAGGAACTATGTACACTTACGTTGAATCAGCCTCCTCATTGCTAGTGTCAGCTCTGAACGCCACCTCTGCCAATGGTAGACATGGCTGACAAAGATGTTGCTCTCCTCGCTTGTTGCCACAACGACATATGCCATCGTATGGTGAGGGTGGATCATTTGCTGAGTACAGTTTTTATTGATCAGAAACCACTGCCCAATTGCACGGCAAGCGTCGTAAGGCAAAAGCATCCCCTCCTGGTTCATGGCCTCCACCTGGCAGTCCATGATGTCATCCTGAAAGCTGAAGACAGGCACTTTCCGGGATAATTTCACCTTCACAGCTGTGGGGTGGAAGAAGAGCTGTTTGGTTCCGTTGTATGTATAAAGCCGGCAGCCATCACTGCTCTGAACCATGCTTTGAAAGAATGGACCCAGTTCAGAGAAAGCCAAGGGTTTTCTAACAATGAGGAATGTGTACAGTCATAATGGAAATACAGAAACTATCATGCAGGCTGAGGAAGTGGGCTGGAGTCCACAAGCGCTGACAAATAAAGTTAGTCATTTCCCATCCCTGTCATAGAACTGTGATTCCCAGCCTTGGGTCCCCAGATGCTCTGGGTCTACAATTCACAAAGATCCTGCCCTGTGCAGGTAGTAGTGAAGGCTTGTGTAGAAGTTTTTAGTCCTAGAACAGCTGGAGGCTCAAGGTTGGGAAGTTTTATTATAGGCTAATTAATTGATAACAACCACCAATAATTATTATCATAGAACTTTCAAAGCGGGAAGAGAGACCCTATGGATCATTGAATCTCACCCCTGTGAAGGAGACACACTGGGGAAAAGAACTCCCTCCCAACCTCTGACTCCACAGTCGGAGGCCTAAATCACCGAGCTATCCAGTAGATATGCCATAAGTCTTGGCAGATCTAGTCCACATGGAGCTCCCGGTGGGTTTTGCTGCCACAAAGTTGTGTTCTACAAATCCAATGCATGTTATTCAGAATTCCCACTGTGTTCATGGAGTGTTACTCCACAGTAAATTCCAGAGTAGGAATAAAGCACATTTTCCTCTGGACTGCCTGAGATTGTTATCTTCCTTGATCTAAAGAACAATGGTGATTAATAGCACACATGCAGCTGTTTAGCTAAATCAGTGCCACCCTGGCTCCTCCTCCTCCTGTGACTTGTGCATAGACAACCTGGTTTTCATTGTCAATTTCAAGACGACTAACAGAAGGTATAAAACAAAGGCCAGATATCTAGTCTTGTGTACTCCTGTGAGATAAAGGAAGCTGGAGTAAATCGGCCTTTGGCCTGATCCAGCATGGCTCTTCTTATGTTCTTAAAAATATTTTAAAATAAACATTCCCAGCACCAACAGCACAGCACCAAATAAAGTACTTGCCAGCTGTGGCAGGGGTGAAGGATAAGATGCCCCCCCCAACCTTCTACAGGCAGAGTACATCAAAGAGGTCTGGCCATACCCTTTGGCATCACATGATTCTCAGGGGAAGCACTGGGTAGAAGGTTTTCCCCTTGGCAATTTTTTTCCATTTTATTTTACTTATATACAGTACCACCTTTCTGTGCTCATAATAGTTATACCAATAAAAACTTACCAAAATGTTTGGCACAAAAATTGTCTACTCTCTTGTGTTTGAAGAACTCCCTGATTGGTGGACAAGTCTGGCAAGTAGGTTTTGGAAAGCCTGGCAATGAGAGAAAGAGAGAGACAGAGACAGAGACACGCACACACAGAGAGAGAGATTTTGGTCAGGGTGGTGGTGGTGGTGGTTGCATTCAATTTCAGAAATCAACTATTTGAGATCCACTGAAACACTTTTGGACATTATGACGAACAAAGATGATAGAGTCAATAGTCAAATGCCCTGAAGCCTTAAAGTCACCCCTCTTCTATCTCATATGCATTAAATCAGGATAGAAGAGCCTGTGGCATTTCTCCACCTTTGGCACTCTGGAAGTTTTGGACTGGGCCAGGCTGGCATGGGCTTCCTGGATTTGAAACCCAGATCCAAGCCATCTGGAAGACAGAAGGTTGAGAACTTTTTCAAGCCATTGCACCACATGAGTACTCACCATCATTTCTTAGACTCTTTGTGGCTTTAGAGCCCCGTGGCACAGTGGTTAAATGCCTGTACTGCAGGTAAAACCGTGTTCACAACCTGGGGTTCAATCCCAGGTAGCAGGCTCATGGTTGACTCAGCCTTCCATCCTTCTGAGGTCGGTAAAATGAGGACCCAGCTTGCTGGGGGAGGGGGGGCAATGTGTAGCTTGCATACTGTAATTAAAACTGTAAACTGCCCAGAGACTGATTGAAGTGGTATGGGGTGGTATATAAGCAGAACACTTTGCTTTTTTCAGGACATGGTCAGAAACAATATGTTTTTAAAAGACCAGCAATAGCTCTTTCATATCCTAATTCTTTTGTAAATTATGATTTTAAAACCCCGAAGCTTCCAAAAAGGCTGGCAGGAAGAAAGCTTCAGGAATAAATTAAAGAAATAATAAACAAAACAATGGCCATAAAGTAAGTCTGCACATCACACATAGCTCCTAAGGACTAAGTGACACATGTTGTAAAGTCATACTTTTTTGGATTGTACTATTTGAGGGCATAAATCTGAACATTGGTGGGAATGGTACTTACAGTGACAGTGACAGTTATTGTTGCAAGAAAATGTCCTGCATAATGAAAATCTAGACAGAACAAAGAGGAACAAACCAGAAACAATATGCCTAATGTATTCATTTTCTATACTATGTATGAAAGTATAGTAGGACCCTCCACCCGCAGATACTGTACTAAAAACCATGGATAATAGTGAATGCTATATACAGTATAAAGTACAGTAGGTCCCTGGTATCAGCTGGGGATTGGTTCCAGGCCTTCCCGTGGATAAGAGAGAACACCAACCGCTCCAAAACCTGCTGTTTTGTGACAGTAGCTTGCTTTATGGCTGCTGTTTTGCAAAGGTAGCTTGCTTTACAGCTGCTGTTTGTGACAATAGCTTGCTTTATGGCTGTTGAATTATTTATTTAATTTTTTTCCTCTGTCATCCATGGATAACTGAATCAGTGCTTAATGAACCATTAGATACAGGGGTCCTACTATATGCTACAATGGGGAAAAATGTAAAAATATGTTGTTTTCAAATACATTACCAGAACTTGCCACTAGAGAGTCCCAGAGACCATGTTTTGTATTATTTACTAACAAGTATTCATAGCATAGGGGCATGGTGTCTCAGCGGACTAGAGTGCTGAAATGCTCGGCTGCAAAGTTGGCAGCCTGGTGGTTCGAATCCCGGGTGCCACGCAGAAGAGTGAGCTCCTGCTGTTCATCCCAGCTCCTGCCACCCTAGCAGTTTGAAAGCATGTAAATGCAAGTAGATAAATAGGTACCACCCTAAAAAGTAGTTCCGTGCAGCCATGCTGGCCACATGGCCATGGACTTGCACAACACTGGCTCTTGGGCTTGAAAACTGAGATGAGCACCACCCCTAGAGTCAGACAGGACTAGCACGCATGTGCGGTGGTGGTGGTGGTGGTGGTCGCGGGGGGGGGGGGCATTTACCTTTAACTTTATTCATAGCATAGCCTCTGACTCCCTTTAGTGGCCAGTCATGGTACTACATTGCTTTTCTGGGAGTTTTACTTTTAACATTTTTACTGCTTCTGCGGATTCAGGGGTCTTACTGTACTGTGGATTTGTGTGTAGTTTTAAGTACAGTATTTCATATCTGATACCCTTGTAAGGTATGCAAACTACCTGTGAGAAGAGGTTTATATTCATCATGGAGGGACACAAGGCATGAGTCCTCATCACTTGGAAATTGGTCACAGTTCAAACCACTGGGCCAGAGATGACCTTGGCATTTTAGGACAGGAGCACAGCTTTTCTGGACTGCCATGCACATACTCCGGCAAGGATGGATGAACCTGGCAAGAAAGCAGGTCAGATTTAATTCTGCCTTATTAATACGGAACATCATTGAAACCAAAGCATGGAACACTTTTTAAAAACCACATTCTCAGACTGATGAAGCTGTTTGGATGAGCAGCGAAACGTTTCAATCTCTCAAGAAAAGAAGTCCAGTTGCCATGACTCAACTTCCAGACACATTCTCAGAATGGCTCAGGCATCATGAGAGTTGTAATCCAATTTTCTAAACTCTAAATAAATACTTGGGTTATCTTTGAATTCTTCCATAAGCTGTCCTTTTGTTACTATGATTCTAATAAACTCCAAACAGAATAGTGCATATTTACAGTGAGAACAAAGTCTATTTTTCAGTACCCTGCCAAATACTGTGGCTTATTTAGTTTTTCCCACCCATCCTTGTGCATCAGAATAAGCCTAGCCTTTTCCTTTTTGAGATTTTCTCACAGTAACAGAATGCATTATTTGTTGCATGATGTGTGGACAGCCCAGGTGCAAAGGTAGACAACCACAAAGACTACCATTCCACCCCCCCCCAACCTGGTTTTTAAAAATTAATTTCATTGCGTGCTATCAAATCAGTTTTGACTTGTGGTGATCCTTTTCAGTTTTTTTAAGGTAGAGAGCAGGCAGAGGTGGTCTACCATTTGTTCCTTCTGAGCACACCATGGGACTGTGCAGTTTACTCAAGGCCACATAGGCTGGCTCCCCCCCCCCCCCCCCCGGGGGACAGTGGGGAATCAAACTTCCAACCATCTGGCAGTAGCGTAGCTATGGGGGGCAAGGGAGGACATGTGTCCCCAGGTGCAGCATCTGGGGGCACCAAATTGGGTGCCAAACAGCTCTCCACCCAGGAGCCATGGGCTGCCAGGGTTGGCATGAAGGGCTCCCTGGCCACCACTGCCCCCTCTACATGGCACCTTAGCCCTTCCCCATCCCTTGGGGGGGCACAAAAATTGACTTTGTACCCAGGTGCTGAAAACCCTAGCTATGCCTCTGCCCTCTGGCTCTAGAGCCAGATAACTAACACACAGCTACCCAGCCTGCAACCTGTGTTTAAACTCTGGTGAAAGAATTATTCCATTATAATTGCATTTTGAATGGCTTCCTAGATAAAGAGATATTAAAGGGGCGTGTGGTCTCTTCTCTTTGTTGCTGGTTGACCTTTACCAGCCTAACATGATCATCTCAGCTGCTACAGCCTTGTATTTCATTATTTGCCAGCTGATGTTCGAGGCCATCCCTTTCTGTCCTAGGAGAGTCTTCTTAACTTCAGTGGGGAAACCCAATCTGCGCACATAACCTTTTGGGCTCTCGCATAAAGAGCCCTTATGGTAATTAATGGGGATGTGTCCTAGAACAGGTAGAACCCCACCTGCCTCTGTGCTAAAGAGATTGCCCTCCAGAGGTTGTTGGCTACAAATCCCATATTCTTTCACCATTGGGAATACCAGTTAGGGCTGAAGGGAGAGGAGCCCAACAGTATTCAGAGGGCTACAAGTTGCCCATCCAGCTGTATGCCATCACAGGCCATTTATGTTACAATATTTGGAATATAGCATGCCTACCAATACGTGGCATCCAGGTGGGAGAGAGACCATAGCCTCTTGCAAAAAAAGCATAACGCCTTGACAACACATGGGATGTCATTGGAAGTTTGTTTTTAAGTGATTCATCATCATGCCCTCCAATAACAGGGATTCCGCTGCACACCAGCATGCTATCAGAAAGTCATACATACAATTTATTTCTTTTTGGGTAATAAGACATTCTTTAAGCTGAGTGACAAACACTCAATGCAGATCAGACCAGCATTTTAAAGAGAAAAACTAGTTTGTGTACTGAATGTATGCAGGGTGTAGCTTCAAAGAAACAAAGTGTATGTTTACAGTCAGATTATTTGACTAAAATTTTATAGTTTGCTAGTATCCTCTATGAAATAGAGAAATGAATTATATTTAGAACCAACAGAATATTGTTGTCTTCAATACTCATGACTTTTTAAGGCTACTGAAAGCCATGAAGGTTAATTTTCAGATTCTTTAATTAGATATTACTAATTGCAAGGGATAAGTTCTATCCTTGTTTTTTTTCACCTGCTGCTTATCATGGTAGAAGCTGCTCAGTGAGCTAGAGCAATTAACTGCAGAGCCAAGGTCAGCTGTTTAATTCTCCATGGCAGTCTTGTTAACTCAGTGGGGTTTGCATAGAAGCTGAATTCCCATTCAGTCATGTGTTCAGTGGTTCTGCGACACACCAGGTGGATACCCCAAAATCAAAGTCAATCTATTGTCCAGTCAAGATCACCCCTCAAAATCATACTAATTGGACTGGTTCATTGCATCAGCTTGGGGATAAGTTTCTTTGATTGTGTAATAAACAACAAGCTTCTAGCAGGAGAATTAGTTCTGCATTGGCTATTTTTGTTGCCTAAAGAGATACCTTCATTTGATTTCTGGTCAAATCTAAGACAGCATTTATTTAACTGTTTATATATCCAAAAACACAGAGGTCACGTACATCATAAGAGGCACACCATAGGAGGTTTCACATCCATTCATAGGAAGCATGTCTATTCAGAGCTTGGAAACAAGTATTTTTGATTACAGCTCTCACAATCCCTCATCCTTCATAGCTAGTGGTTAGAGATTCTGAGATGTGTAGTCCATAGCAGGAACGTTTCCAAACTTGGCATTTGTTTGAGGAAGGCAAAAGTTTTAGCTCTGAGAATAATACTTCCCAGCTTCTTCTACATTATTGTTTTTCCCCAAGGCACACACATTTAACAGAAAATACTTATCAAACCATGTTTTCCAATGGTTGTTGATTTACTTACCTATCCAAACACACGGGTGCTAAAAGAGAGCAAAAGAAAGTCCTTGCATCGGGGTGGCAGCCAGTTCGCACAAGACTCTCCCAGTTAGAAAATCCTGCAATAGCCTCTGTCAAGCTGGTGTGACCCATTAGGTTGGGCAGCCTCATTTCTGAGAAGCTGATCTCATGACACACAGCCATTTCCTGAGGGATAGCTACACACTTGGTGGATAATCCAAAGTCAAAGCCCATTGCTGCCTTGTAAACAGCAGCCAGGATGAGCACTCCAGGGAACATCTTGTGGTACTCCATCAGAAGAGGGAGAATGCAGAGTGAGCTTGACAGGGTGGGCTTTATGTACTCCTCAGAGACCATTTCATTATCAGCCACTTAACAAGTCACTGGAGGCAAGATGGGGCCTTATTACCTACTTAAGTGATCAATGGGATTGCTAGCAGCAGTGGTCGGCACAAACATACGGCCTATTTTCCTTACCTGAGACATCTGCGCATGACATTTGGAGGTGAGTTGATGTCTGTCTCAGGCACTTCAAGGCTCTGCATACAGTTAAAAAGACTTTTGCTACGTAGGTGTGAAAAGTGAATTTCAACCAGTTGGTGGGAAAATGTGAGGACAGACAACCTGTCTCCTATGGTTCAGTTCGACTCCTTGGTTTCAGGCATGGCTGGTTTAGTTGAAAATACAAAGTGGATTATCAAGATAAAATGTTTTGCTTTTGCTAATTGCCTCATGTCTCTTGCTTGACAGAGAAGGGAGACTTTTGATGATGGGGAGGAGGGTCAGGTGCTTGTATAGAGACAGCTGTCTCCCATTCAAAGGTTAGCAGGTCCATAATTTTAGTGAGGGGGAGAAATTTCCCTAACATAATAGACATCAGACAGAGCATTTGCAGTGCCTGAAGATTCCATCAATAGAAGTTCAAGCTTTAATTTATACTGGAATATAGAAATCTCTACATATTGCAAGCTATGAGTAAAACCATCCACTTCTCTGCATGCACTCCAAAATTTAAGATGAACTGTGTTTAAGATAAACATCTGAATGGGGGGGGGGTCCCACTTTCCACAGAACAAACAACAAAGGATAGTTTTTTTGTGATTAAGGCTACAGTTCTTGTAAAACTTGCTTGGGAATAAGCCTTACTTAACTAGTTGGGACTTACAGCTGAGTAGACGTACCTAGGCTGGTGCTATTACAGTAGCAGCTCATGGCTTGCTCAATTCTATGGTTTGCTTTAGCCATTCCCCCCACCCCCACCCCCAAGATTTCTCACTGTTATAAGTCAATGCCTAAACTATTTATTTATTTATTTATTTATAGTTTTGTATGATTCGAGTTCAGGATTCTCCTGTACATAATTTGACTGAACCAAGTATGTATTGCTTCAAAGATACATCAAAACAGATGTGACGATTAGAAAATAATGTATTAAAAACAAAAGAAATGTGATGAGATGAAAAATGTGAAAAGAGAAGGAGGAAAAAACCCAATACCTTTTAACGAAGGTGTGGACGTGGTTTGAAGTGATGATTATGGAGGAAAATGAAGGCTTCACCTTCCATAAACCCTCAAGAACCTCTTCTGCACACTCCAATTGCCATGGCATTGGGGAGGCTCTCAGAGTGAGGTCACTGCATCTTCCCTCACAGCTGGTGTTGTGGCATTCAGCCCAACTGCTTCCCGGAGGCACTTTATTAATACCATAAGGTCAAGTGTCAGTAGTAGCATAGTGCTGAGACCTTGGCTTCATCTATTACATCCTCAGATTCTCTCTTTATATTTCCTTTAGTTATGACTGACTGTGTGTGAGTGTTAGTATGCAGCAGTTGCTTGTGTGAATTCTGACGGGTTTAATTAAGAACATGAGTTTTAGCACATAAGAACCTAAATTTCTTCTCTCCCTCCCGACATGTTTTGATTTCTTGTTGGTTCAGTGGTGCCACTTTACCATTGCCAACAATCCTGAAACTCAACCAACTACTCTTGAGCCAGTCTGGTATTGTAGATAAAATGCCGGCCTAGAATTGAGGATATCTGAGTCAAAATCATCCCTCAGCCAAGGAAGCTAATTTGGGTTGAGTGGGAATGGTAGAACACTCTTTGAACACCTTGCATACCCCAGTCAGTGTAAAATGATATTTTGTTTGCAACCTTGCATTTGTCTGTGCATTTTATGGCTGGAAGAGACTTCTCTGAGGTGGGGTGAGTGTCGATCCAGTACTAACCAATAATTATTTTTTCTTCAAATTCAAAGAAAGCCCCACCTCTCTGCAGAGTGTTCTCCTTTCCCTCTCTTTTCTCAGTTGCTGACAATTGTTTCTTTGCTGTTGATCTGTTTGGTTGTTAAGTATGTATACAATAAATAAATAAATAAATAAATAAATAAATAAATAAATAAATAAATAAATGTTCTGATCTCTGGAGCTCCATTCATGTTGCCTGCTTGACTTTCTTTTGTGCAGGCTTGGCTGTGCTATTTCTGAGCTAGCAACAGCTCACTTCTTTTGCCTGATTGGTTTGTTTGTTTGATTGATTGATACTTCACCTTTCCAGGGAGTAGGCATTCAAGGACTTAAGCAACCATAAAATACAAATTAAAACCAATCCTTTGGTTGAAAGGAGCCTAAAAGCAGACCAATTAAAAACTCTGTTACAGAAACAAAGGTAAAAAGTGCAAGCCAGCACCTGACAGGTTTGGACTTCTTTTAACAGCATACCATTCCCATCTGATCTGAAGAAAACAGAGCTTGCCTGCCACAACAAGGACAACACTGAGAGAGAGAGCATGGTTCTTGCCAGTCCAAGATGGACAGGGAGTTCCAAAGTCTTATCTTTCACTCAGAGATGTTACACAGACCACACCCAATCCTAATAGTCTTGCGTACTTTGCCCATTTTAGTTCTACAAGAAGGCTCCTCCCCACACCATCAACCTGGACTTTTCATCAGAGCAGTAGTGCCCATGGGAGAGGTATCTGCTTGTAGCCCTGCCTCACCTGTCTCATCTCCATTGAACTCCTGCTAATCCTGGAAGTAGACAGGTAGGAAGCAATGGCACCCCAGTGCCCTGTCTCAAGCTCATGTCTCATCAAGACCTCTCTGGAGGAAGTGGGGTCTGCTCTTTTAGTTCATGCTGAGACAACTTCCAGCCGATACAGATCCTGATAAGCAGACTAGACCTTGGTGCCTAGTTATCCCCTTATCCTTTTCATTTAATTGCTCCATGGGAGATTGCCAGAGATAAGCCAGGACTCATTCCTTGGCATCTAAGTTTTAGCAAAGAAGGGGAACTCTCTTCAAAGCAACCCAGCAGCTCGATATAGCAACAAATGACCTGGCCTGTGAACAAAAAGACTGGCCGACAGCTACCGGTATTATTGTTGTCATTGTTTTTGCATGGATCAAACTGAGCAAAATATTTCCAACATTAAATGGAGGAAGCATAGAAATGCATCTTCCCAACTTTCTAGCTTGCTAACGAGGCTGCTGAAAATTTAATCCTTCCTGAAACACAGTATTTCCCTTCAGCTCAATCAGTGCTCTGGGTGATTGGCAATTCCAGACGAAAACAACACAAATGGTGTGCTTTGGCCATCAATGTTACTAGGGAATCTTTTCCATCCTGGCAACAAAATCATCTAATGATATTTATTTTTACAGTATATTGTATTGGTCTATTCCAGTGGTTCTCAACCTGTGGGTCCCCAGATGTTCCTGGATTGCAACTCCCAGAAGCCTTCACCACTAGCTGAGCTGGCCAGGATTTCTGGGAGTTGCAGTCCAAGAACATCTGGGGACCCACAGGTTGAGAACCACTGGTCTATTCTTCCAGTGTGATATGATAGCGCTCTAGCTCAGTGGGCTAGAGCGCTGAAACTATTGGCTGCAAAGTCAGCAGCTTAGCAGTTCAAATCCCGGGTGCCATGCAGTGGAGTGAGCTCATACTCTTAACCCCAGGTCTTGCCAGCCTAGCAGTTCGAAAGCATGTAGATGCAAGTAGATAAATAGGTACCGATGTAAAAAGCAGGAAGGTAAACAGTGTTCCATGCACAGAAATCTGTTCGGCCATGCTGGCCACATAGCCATGGACTTGCACAACACTGGCTCTTTGGCTTGAAAATGGAGATGAGCATCACCCCTAGAGTCGGACATGACTAGCACACATGTGTGTGCGGAACGTTTACCTTATATTGTATTGTTCTGTTTTTTCCATTGTGATTTGATAGGATGATGTTGTGACCTGCCAAGAGAGTGCTTGCAGTATGAAGGTGATATACAAGCTTAAATAATGAATAATTCCTCATAAACTGCATAATGGACCATTTTTGGTCCTTCAAATGTTGGAACTCCCACTGACCCTAGCTTGTTGCAGTCCACAGAAAGGAATCATGGAAGTTGCCATTCAACAACCTCTGGAGATCAACTCATTGCCCACCATTATCTTTTCATCAAGAAAGTAAAACACCATCAAATTGGGGAGCCACATCATTATTTAAGCATCTCCAGGTGCTACACAAATTCAGCAGAACATCTCATTTATGTTCCTTTGAATAGCCTCTCCACTACCATCATCTCCCGGACACACAGTTTTGGGGGCTGGGGCTCGGTCTGTAAAGTTATTTGCCACATTGTGCCTGGATGGGGATTGTTTGAGCAAAGATCCTGTAGACAAAGAGAACATATGGTCGTCCTGTAGTGGGCCAAAGCGGGCAGTTTATTGTCCAAAAAGCAGAGGCATTTTCCTCTCATCCCTCTGCATGTGGTGCTGAATGGTCTGCCTGTGCTTTGAGATGTTCAAAGGGAACCAGAAATCGCTGTATTTGCTCCTCAAGTGCTGAAGCCAAAGAACATCTAGTCTGGATGAAAGGAAAGAAGAAATGGCACACTGGCTATTTGAGTCCATTGGAAAAAAAGTCAACACAGTCATCTTGTCTGCCCCCAGCACTGCCTTTGTCTGCTGCCTGGGGCCAGTTCCTGATGACTGTGATAACAACCAGCACATCAAGAGCTGACAATCATGTCTGGCCTTCAATTGATATGAGAGAGAGAGAGAGAGAGAGAGAGAGAGAGAGAGAGAAGCAGTATGAAAGAACATGCCCCAGTGAACAACACAGACTTGAGTCTGGTAGCCTTTTACTCAAATTTCCCTTCAGCTCTAATTGGACAGGTCTCTTATATCTTCTACTCACTTATATTGGTTTCTCACAAAAGCAAAGATTCTTGCTGTAATATGCCTGGAGTTTTCTCTTTAATTGTTACCATACTACAATACTGGATTTCTCCTCAAGGCTCTTGAAGAAGTGACTCTGTAACAAGAAATCAGGCTGGAATGTCTCCTCCTCATTTTGCTGAGGCCAAAATCAATGGGTAAAACATTATCCAAACCTTTCCAGTGAGACATAAGAGATGGGGTTCCCGGAAAAGCAAGCAAGCAAACAACGGGAAACAATGCCTCCCCTTGAATGTGGCAGCTGGATTCAAGTAAACCTAGTGCCAAAATATTTGTCTGGTGGCATCAGAAGCGGTTGAATGAGCTCTCCCTATTGTGCGATGCCTACTGAAAGCAACACATGTAACTCACAATGTGCTACTTTTTGGTATAATCAATCCCCATAATCATATCCCCCTTTAAAACAACACTTTTCACCACTACTTTTCCTGTACAGAGACTTTTTTGTAAAATCAGAATTGATCAAGAGGCATAAGACTTCAAGGTGGAAGAAAGTGAAATGGACAAATTTGTTCATCTCTGTGTGGTGCAATGGGTAAGGTATCACACCAGATTCCAGGAAATCTGGATTCAGATTGCCACTTGAACATAAGAAGAGCCCTGCTGGATCAGGCCAAAGGCCCATCTAGTCCAGCTTCCTGTTTCTCACAGTGGCCCCACCAAATGTGTCTGAGATCTCACGAGACTAGATTTCTGTCTCCTGATACCACTCCCCTGCATCTGGCCCTTGAAGTACCCCGGTTTTAAGCCTGGAGATTACACATCTCCATCATGGTTTTTGTTGTAACCTGTGATGGACTTTTCCTCCAGGAATCTTGCCTGTGCTCAGTGGGAGGTGGCGTTGGCAAAACCACCCCATAAACATAAAAGACTTTGAAAACCCTGTTAGGGTTGCCATACATTGTATGTGGCTTGACATTACTTGTCTGCTGTCAAGTCACCTCCATCCTAGCCTGACCCAATGAATAAGAGTCTCCCTTGCTCAGCTCTTGTCAGCTAACGGCTGTGGCTTCCTTTGGGAAGTTAACCCACCTTGTTTGGTGTCCTTCTTTTTCTGCTGCTTTCAGTCTTTTCCAACTTTCTTGCCTTTTCCAAACAATTCTGCCTTCTCATTATCTGCCCAAACTAGGGCAGTCTCAGATTCATTATTTTGCTTCCAGAGACAGTTCAGGCTCGATTCAATCTAGGACCCATCTTTCTAACAGTTCAGGGTATCTAAAAAAACCTCTCCTCCCGCACCCAGCGCCTTATTTCAAACAAATCAAATTTTCCCATCAGCCTACTCTGCGGTTAGTTGAACCAAAATACACAAAATAATTTAATAATTAATAATTAAAATATCAATTAATAATTTCAATTTCTTCATCAACATTACACTTGTGTAGTTGTTCTTCAGCCATGCTCTTTGTCTTCTTAATGTTCAACTGCACCTCTGCTTTGGCACTTTCTTCTTGCCTGTCTGTTCAACATTGTCCTTTCCCCCCCAGCCCATTTGTAGTCTTGTTTTGGCAGAGAGAGTGCAGCTTCTCCATCTCCTGCTTCTAATTATGTATTTTAGTTGATTTCTATACAGACTTCTATGACAGCACTTACCACACACAACGCTTTGTCTTTCCAACAGTGCTTGGCTGTGGCATTTCAGCCTGAGGAAACTTGCTTTTTCCTGCTTTGCTTGAAGATTTCCCATGCAAAATCTAAACTAGAACATAAACATGCTTTTCCATGAGAATTGAAATCAAGTTAATACATCCCCCTGCTGGACAAGAGAGACATACCCTGTCAAGAACAATAAAACCATACAGTATGCTGGTTGACTGTATCAGTGAATGCCATCAAGAAAGACTACCATTATTTACTGAACGGTCACAGGCTTATAATAGGACGATTACTCACATCCTCAGGTGGAGAAAGACTGCATTGGAAGACACTTGATAATATATTTGGAGCTAATTATATCATAGGAATTGTGAGAAAGTTACCAAATGCCTTATTTGAATACAAACATTGCACAAGCACCTCTTCAGCATTCATTTAACAATATTCTCTGAAAAGCAAGGCATCCGAACTGGGTAAGGCTAGAGGCTAATTGTGCTTTTCATTAATGATGTTCATGGGGGGGGGAGCCAATGACAGAAACATCATGTCAAGCAAGGAGACTTGGTGGGGCTGCTAGGGGGGAAGAGGCATTTTCTCTGCTTACATCACGTGTGTAGCGTTTTATGCAACAGGGGAGTTACTTGGCAACAGCCTAGGTGAACAGCACAAGAAACATGTTGAGATGCATAAAATGTCCTTCACAATGGTGAACCCCAATTCTGCCTAATCATAATTCAGCATCTGCTTTCAAAAATACTCTAGGGCACAAATAAACTCAGTCCAAAATACCTGGCAGAATAAATCAGCTACATGAGCTGAGTGGCTGGAAATGGCCCAAGAGGGAACATTCACCAAGTCTGGTGGCGTTTGATTAGATTGTCTCTCTAATTAATGGCCAGAATCCTATTATTTCCACCTGCTGGTTTAAGGCCAGCAGTGAAAAACTCAGTGATGAGTTGCTGCTGATTAAGAAGTTGGTGCTTCCATATTTTATTTTATTTTGGTCACATGTGATTTGCTGGCTTTGTAATTAGTGGTCGTTGCAATACTAAAATGGATACCCCTGAGCTTAGGTCTGCGTAAATATTAAATTGGATTATGGCCATTGTATGTATGGAAGGGGAGAGTCCTTCCAAAAATAAAAAGTATGTTATTTATCTCTCCAGTAGGCAAATAATTCATTGAAACACTTTTCATTCTTCAAAGGACTTTAAGTCCATTTTCCTTTGCTGTTATCACGGCCTTTCCAGTTTCTCTAAGACAACTCACTTCCATGCAAGTGGAATCAAGTTATCTCACTGCTGCATTGGCTTCCTCAGTCTTTTGAAAGCCCAAATCAAAACAGGCCATATGTTGACTTATAAACCCTTTTTAACTTAAGTGCTTCCTCCTTTGATATTTCTTGGCAGCAACATAAACCCTGAGTAGATGTAGACACCAACGTTACTGAGGTCGATCTTGAATCAAGCGATAAAATTGTTCCAACCGATAACCTGGAGGGGCAAGATGCAAGATTAGACTGAAATATTTTGCTGCCTGCGGTGAAGGTGCCTCCCTACCAATAACTTATAAAAAGTACTGGCCACAGGACCGTGTTCTCCACTTTTCCTGAGAGGAGGCTAGCTTAGTGGGCACCGAGGTGGTTGTGCAGCAGCATGGCAGCTTTATACATTCCTTGTCACAGTGGCTCCCTCCAACAGGAAGGCTAGTCTTGGTGAAATAAAGCCCTGTGAGCCTTTCAACTTGCCTGACGGCTGTCACTGCAACACTGCGTTCTGCTCTGCACCATCCATCACTGGTGCCTCAGACACAACAGAGGGTTCAATTCTTCTTCTTTCACTTAACACAATAATGGAGCAGAGTGATGTGCAGAGGCCTAGAATCCCCAGAATGATCAGTTCAGCACCTTAAAGAATCATCACTTCAGTCAAGCACAGGGTTGGCGAACCTTTGGTTGAACTTTCAGTTTTTTTAAACTTCAATTCCCAGCTTTCCCAGGCTGTGCTGCTAATGATCAAGGTCTGTCCAGCACTGTAGTCCAAATCTCTCGGAGTGTCAAAGACAAGGTTAGCCGCTCCTGGTATAGGGTTAATTGTAAAAAATGTGAGATGAGTTGAGTAAATGCAAATTGTATTTCTGTATGGTAATGGTCGGCATGAAAGTTTGTTTCAAAAACAGGAACACTGTGCTATATTCTTCTCTTTTCCGCTATTTCACAGCACATCAACAGATTTACATATGATTTTAGCTAATTTTAAAAATAAAACCAGCAAAGGGGAGGAGAATGTGATACACTAAACCATCTCTGGGATTCTGTAGAAACTTTAAAGAAAGGTACTATAAAAAGGTTTATTTGTATAATACATTTACAGTATAATGTGATTCTATTTACATTTTGCTTTGAAAGCAAAGTGCTTATTTCTGAGTTTCCAACTCCATTAATCCGGCAAAACAAAAAGAATGGTTAGCAACTTCCTTCAATAAGCAGCGGTATCTTACAATGTGTTAATTTTCTCCACTCCTTACAGTTTGAGTAATCTCTGTGTCTTTTTCTTTTCTCAGCCTTTGGAAACAAGTTTAGAATTCTACCTCTTTCATATTGAAAAACCTTTACAAGTTCTATTCTTCATATCCAACACACACACACAACCAAAGCAAATGAATATACAAAATGAAAGCCATGAAAAGGAGAAAGATCCTTTCGGAGAGCCTCGTGGCACAGTGGTTAAATGCCTGTACTGCAGGTAAAACTGTGCTCACGACCTAGGATTCAATTCCAGATAGCAGGCTCATGGTTGACTCAGCCTTCCATCCTTCCGAGTTCGGTAAATTGAGTACCCAGACTGCTGGGGGCAATGTGTAGCTGGCATAATTAAACTGTAAACCACCCAGAGACTACTTGAAGTGGTATGGGGCGGTATATAAGCAGAACACTTTGCTTTGCTTTCGCCAAACAGTGTAGCCCAGGGTCAGAACACATCATGGGCAGGATCATTATTATACCACTCTGAAGATGCCCTGTCTCATCTGTAGAAGCTCAGCAGAGACAGGGTACACGAGTAACTGGATAAGAGATCACCAAGGAAATACCGGGGATCCCAACATAGAGTTGGAAAGAACCCTGCCTTGAAACCCTGTTGCCCCCCCAAGAGTTGACAATACTGGATGACTAACGGCCAATACAACAAATGGAAGAAGGGCATGAATCAGCGTAAGCAAGTTCCTATGTACAGTACGTGCCTTGCATGAATGTCAATGACATCACTGGTTATTTTACTTGCAAGGCTATGAAACTGCTGGATAGTTCAGTCATTTCGGTATCTAACTGTGGAACCAGAATTTGGAGGTTCAATTACCCACTGTGCCTCCTGGACAAGGGTTTGACATCATGATCCACAGGGTCCCTTCCAGCTCTGCACTTTAATGATGATGATGATGATGACGATGATGACGACGACAACAACGAAGATGATGACGATGATGATGATGGTATCAGGCTAAAATATTTGGAAGCCTGCTGCTAGTCAAAAGCAGGCAGAACCTAGCTACCTATGCTGAAGGCCCGAGTTACTAGCTGATGTTGGATATTAAGTGCCTATAGATGTGTCTTTTAACACATCCTCCCTCCCTGCTCTCCTTTCAAAAACAAGAACACTATGAGAAATACTGTTGGTGATACTTCTTTGATTTTATTCCTTTGCCTCATACTTACCTAAGTAGGACTTAGATGTTTTGTTAGAATCAAGTGCAATTTCAGTTGACAAATTTCTCTATTAAATTGCTTAAAAGGTGTTGTTAATGAGGACATAACACAAGTTTCTTGATCACCTCATTTTAAGTTGTGAAATGCAAGGCCATCTTACATGATCATTATTTTGTCATAAGCTTCTTTGTACCTTTACTGGTACCTTCCCATGAATCCTTTTTCTAGGTGCAGTTATGTTTGGGACTGCAGCTGAGCATGAGAGTTATAAACCGATTCATATGGGCATCTGTCAAGGACAGCTGAGATATTTTTCATATAAATAATAAAAAAACAGACAGCATGAACAAATCCAGAGTCATCAAAACCTGCAGTAAAACAGGTATGGGAGGTTGTGATACATGATTGGTCTAGGATAGAAGAAAAGTAGCAGCACACCATCAGGCGCTGCTAATTAAGGCACTGACTTTCAATCTAAAAACAAAAATTGCAAATATCTATTAGAATACAGGTCAAAACAGATTACATCCAGTTTATTTATAAAAGTTTGTACATTAAATTATGTTTTAAAAATGTACACAGGCCTTTCTTCGTTTGGTTTCTGAGCAAAACCAGTGCTTATGGTTATACTGCTGTTTCCTTCGAGTCTGGTGACTGTGGAGGTTTGAAGTTTATAATTTCTTTATATGTGATACCTGGGGGACATTCAAAAGAAATAAAAGAAAATCATTTCTTTTTAATTGTATAAAACTATGATTTTCATTAAAAACTCTCAACAATGCCATAATAAACTATCAGACACAAAAAACCCTCCCCGCAGTATAGTTTAGGAGCCCCAGAACCAGGGGTGATTAAATTATCCTTAAATTTGCTATTATAGTTAAACTTAACTATAACTACTATATAGATAATATAGATAACACTTTATAATTATAAATATAACAAGGATAGATTTAAAAAACAGTTGTTAAATGACCGACTGATGATAGCTGGGTCTAGTGCCTTAAGTAGGAACGGTGCCAGTCCCTAGAATTTCAAAGGCTGGTACTTCCCCCTCTACTCATGAGCTGCTATTGGAGACCTGTGTGAATTGCAAGTACACTGCGGTATGTGATCCATCAAAGAATCTGCTGTACGCTTACTGGGAATGCTTCACTGTTTGCATAAGGAATGGCAACAATAACTGCAAGGACCTCGTGGCGCAGGGGTTAAATTGCTGTACTGCAGCTAAAACTGTGCTCACGACCTGGGGTTCAATCCCAGGTAGCAGGCTCAAAGGTTCACTCAGCCTTCCATCCTTCTGAGGTTGGTAAAATGAATATCCAGCTTACTGGGGTGTAGCCTGCGTAATTACAATGTAAACTGCCCAGAGAGTGCTTTAAGCTTTATGGGGCGTTATATAAGCAGAACACTTTAAATGGAATAAATGCCTGTGATAACCCCAGGAAGCTCTGAATCCCTCATGTTTCCCTTGAATTTACAGTATTAACTTGATTACAGCAGCCAGGACAGGAAAAGAGTAGCTACACTCTCATTTTGTGAACCAATGTGCCACTCTTTATGTAGCATTCCATTATCTCCCTTAAGCAAATAACCCTTTATCAGTCACTGCAAAGAAATAACTCATCATAACAGTCACTAATGTTTCAGGCGAGGTCTTGTTCCCAGGAGTATTTGCTTAAAATAAACTCAGGTACCCAGCTAGAGTATTTGCTTAAAATAAACCCAGGTACCTCTGCTTACCATCTTGTAGATTTATGATCAGATGGCAAAGACAATGATCAACATCTAACGTCACACTGATACCATGCTGTAACATGATGGGACTTACATCCTCTTTGGCCTTCTATATATCAGGACTCTGCATCACCCCAAAACTGCCTGTCAAGCACTGGGCATGGATGGGAGGTGCCACTGACATGGCAGATGGGGATTATTATGTTCCCATTTCCAATGACAGAAACAGGCCACTCCTGGCTTACATAAACTGGCCAAGGTTAGGTAGCAGGAAAAGGTAAGCAATGAGGAAGAAAAAAAACACTGGAACGCTGGATGGGCAGCAAAGAGACGGAGACACAAAAGGACCACAGGTTTGTTGCAACCTTTTTCTCGCCTGAAGCACATCTTCAGTTAATTTTTGTTAAAGGCCTCTTTGCACGACCATCTACAAAATTACCATACATGTCAAAATGTTAGTCTTGTGCCTGAAGGTTTTCTTTCAGAACATGCGGGTACCAAAACATACGTTTCCATTCATCCAAAGGAAGATCCATGTTGTCAAATGAATCATCGTATTTCTCTGCTTCATTTTCCTCTTCAGGATCGTGGAGGGCTTCAAAATAAGGGTGCGCCAAAGCTTCTGCAGCCGTTACTCTCTTCTCTGCATCTAATACCAGCATCTTCTCTAAAAGGTTTACTGCTGGCTCAGTGAAGGGGAGAAGAGATAATCACACACACACACACACACACACACACACACACACACACACACACACACACACACACACACACACACACAAATGAATGCAATGTTTTTAATTAAGATTCCCATTAGTAGGCATTCTAGACTTAGAAAGGTAAAGGTAAAGGTTCCCCCCGCACTTGCGTGCTAGTCGTGTCTGACTCTAGGGGTGGTGCTCATCTCCGTATTCAAGCCGAAGAGCCAGTGTTCTGCAACTCCATGGCCACGTGGCTGGCATGGCTGCAAGGAAACACTGTTTTACCTTTCTGCTTTTTACGGCGGTACCTATTAATCTACTTGCATTTACATGGTTTCAAGCTGCTAGATTGGCATGAGCTGGGGTTATGAGCAGGAGCTCGCTCTGCTGCGTGGCACCCAGGACTCGACCTGCTGAGCTGCTGACTTTGCAGCTGACAGTTTTCGGAGCCTTAGTCTGCTGAGCCACTTGTGGCCCAAATCCTGTTGCTTAGGATGGTAAATCACACCAGTGTAGGCTGAGTGGGGGTTTACATAAATGGAGGACTGGGTTGATACTCTTATAAGACTACTAAAAATCAAACAAATGGCAAGCTTAGGTGGAGGAAAAACCCACTTCCTCAGGCTTAGCATAACACCTCCATGGACAGGGCACAAAAACTGCCCACGAGAGTCCAAATATTTACTCTGCTAAAATAAATCACATTTAGAGTAGGCCCATTTGAAGCAATGGAACTTCCAGAGGAGCTGACTCACCAAAATTTTGATCGATTCAGTGGGCACCCTTTGTGCAATTTAAGTAACTGGATTTTTGCCACCATCAAGGGTACTGTGCTAACTGACAATAATTTGATTTGGGGGAGTGCCTTCTGCATTTTCAGGGAGTATGTGATTCTTCACTCAGGGTCCAAAGGACAAAAGGAACACTGATTACATTTTATTATTAAGTGTGAAATGGAAGATGAGCTTATCTCTCTTAACCAGTAACACAGGTGGTCCTCAGGAAGGAGCAAGGAGGAAACTAACAAAGAACCAGGTTGTACCAAAGTCATACTTGGTTCTTCTCAAATAAATAAGAAAAAACCATTCAAGAAAATTTATGTAAGATAGTAACAGCTTCACATTATTTCTCTAAGTATCTACTGGTCAACATACGCAGTAATTTTGTATGCATGTAAAATTTACAGGCATATACAGGATAAAAACATGGAATCCTTCTTACATACCATTTTTGAAAACATGTCTTTTTTGCTTTGGTAATGCAACTAAATATTTACCACACTTTGATTAAAAGCTGGCCATCGTTATATTGTACTCAGGACAGCTTTTCAGTTTTTTTTAAAAATAATAATAGGGAAAATATTATAGAGGGAAACAGTCCAATAGAATAATAAATTTTACAAAAGCTTGTAACAAGGGGGTAGAACGTGCCCAACTCTAACTTACTCTAACTATTCAGAATCTACGTTACACATAATATTGCAATTTGTGGTACTCATATATATGTTTACTTACCTAAGGGATTTGCATGCTTCAAGATGGCAGCAAAGTCTTTTTTCTGCACCTTTGGGAGGCTTTTGATATAATTTTTGGCCTTGAAAGAAAGCCAGAGAAAAGTGTGCTTACAGAAATAAAACTGCATTTATTTATTTTTGGTTCTTTCCCCTGTGATAGATGTATTTGTTAGTTGCAACAAAATACCTTAAAGCTGGGTAGTAACCTCAAAATGAAAAGAAGATTCAAAAGGAGCTTTCTTAAACGTGTTATTTTATTTTGGTCTTTTGATCAGAATTATTTTGTCTCAGAAGAATTCAATAAGTTTAGAGTCTGTTCTGGTTATCCCCACTCTAATAAAATGGGATGGTTAAAGGAAAATAATAATAATACTGTTGTGCTCCAGTGGTCCCCAACCTTGGGTAACCCAGTGTTCTAAAACTACAACTCCCAGAAACCCCTTGCAGTCCAAGAACACATGGGTGACCCAAAGTTGGGACCACGGATGTGCATGAATGTAGTAGGTGGGTATCTGGGTACAGTTACACAAGCTTAACGTGAACAGAATGCTTGAGTGGACTTGGATGTGACAAAAAAGCATTATTCTACTAGCTGTACAAACATTTGAATTTACACCATTTTTTTGAATCCAGGCAATAATGAAAGGTGAAAATATTATATATGGATTACTTTTGGACATGGCACATTCTTCTACACGGTTTTAGAGATGCGTTGAAGCCGGAAGAAATTGGGTGTTTTTCAGTTAAATCAAATGAAGTCCTTGCGCCTAAAGTTCAGCGAAACATATTTTTCATGGAAAACATGGATTCAAAACATAAGTTTGGAATGTAATTACCTTCAGAGGTCACCACTATTGACTGAATTCCAGTCGGAAGTCATGAGTAGGATAGGCCTAAAGCATCAATGGAACTCACAGAGTAAGTAACCATAAAATTGCCAGTACCGTATATTTTGCCCTATAAGGCACACTGTGTGTGTGTGTGTGTGTGTGTGTGTGTGTGTGTGTGTGTGTGTGTGTGTGTGTGTGTGTGTGTGTGTGTGTGTGGTGTCGTTACAGTCGTGACCGACCCTTCGTGACTCCATGTCCATGGAGTTTTCTTGGCAGGAATACTGGAGTGGCTTGCCAGTTCCTACTCCAGGCGCCTACAGCACCTGGTATTCCCTGGTAATCTCCCATCCAAGTACTAACCAGGCTCGACCCTGCTTAGCTTCCGAAATCAGGCGAGATTGGATGTGCTTAGGGCATCACTATTCCCACCCTCAAAAGTAAGGGGAAATGTCTGTGTGTCTTACAGAGTGAATACAGTAGTCCCTGCTACATATATATCAAATATTTTTATTTAGAGATATGATGCCTACAAGGAGCCTCTCCCATCTTGTGCTGCAGCCGGGATTCCGCAGTTCCAGTCACCCTGTTTGCAAAGAGGCTTCCTCCAGGGAGCCTTTCCCCACCCCTCCCCTTCTGCAGCCAAGATTCCCCAGTCAAAAATCACCTTGTTTGCAAAGAGGTCTCCGGGGAGCCTCTGCCCTCCCCTTGTGAAGCTTGGATTCCACAGCTCCAATTACCTCATTTGCAAGCCTCCCCTTTTGCAGCTTGGATTCCACAGCCCCAATTACCTTGTTTACAACCCTCCCTTTTGTAGCTTGGATTCCACAGCTCCAATGACCTCCTTTGCAGCTTCTTCTTCCTCTGCCATAAAACCTTAGGCTAAACTTTTTTTCTTGTTTTTCTACTCTAAAAACTAGATGCGTCTTATGGCCTGGTGTGTGTTGTAGGGCAAAAAATACGGTAATTCAATGGGCCTACTTTAGATGTGATTTCTTACTGGATTTCAACAATTATATCTTTGTGCTGAAATCTCTATTGCTAGGCTAGTATTTGAAACAGAATACAACTGACCCCCTATGGCCAGGTTTATTTTGAACTTTTGAACTGGACCATCATGGATAAAGGGAGCCATGGAAGCAGATGCTGAAGGTTTAATGTCCCACCAATGGCTCCATCTAGTATGCCCACAGGTTAGGGAGAGCTGCAATCCTGAAACATTTGAAAGGCCACAACTTCCTGAGCCATGTTTCAGAGAGCCTGAAGGAGCCTTCACCACCAGGTCACAGCTAACGACCCATTCTTGACAGCTAACGACCCATTCTTGATGGGTTTCAGTACCTTAGGCCATTGTTTACCTTAAGGCCATGGACACTAATGTCTCCCTAACGAGCCTATTCAGGCTTTGTTCATCTTATGAGCCAATCAGACAAGGGGACAAGAGGTCAAGCTGACTATAAGAAGGTCTCTTGCACTAGCTGTATTCAGACCGATGAAGCTGTTTGGATGAACAGCGAAACGTTTCTATCTCTCAAAAAAAGAAGTCCAGTAGCCATGACTCAACTCCCAGATGGCCTAAAAGGTGAAAATGGACAGAAATATCATACAATGTATCACAAAACCCCCTCTGAATTTTGACTCACTAGAAACAAATAAGAGTTAATTCTATGTCTGAATACTTCTCATGTTTAAACGAAACACCACTGTGTGTTAAAGGCTACTACATTGGGAGGACACATTCAGGGTCCACTTGATTTACTATTTTTTCACACTTGCTATACGTCTCTTGAAATATCGCACGCAGCCAGCATATTTGTAGCCCCCCCCCCCCAGTGTCTGAAAAGCAGGAAGGCCAGAATTATTTTTGTACATTTATTTATTTATTTATATGCCACCCTTCTCCACATAGTGGGGGATCCTGTATTGCATGTTATTTCTGAAAATGTAGCCTGGTTCTTAAAAATGTCTACTTACATCTTGGCTTTGTAGTTTCTGAACAAAATCTTGAGTTGGAGTGCCTGTAACTTTCATAATTTCTGTCAGCTGGTCCAGATCTGAATGCCAAAGTCAGGAATCAAATCTTTAGTCAGTGCGCCACAAAGAAATCATGCTAGTAACTAACCAAATTCACTTGCCTTAGAGAAGTGAATGCACCACTAAATTGTAAAAAGAAAGTGTTCTATATGATCTAGGACTTCATATACTCTACTAGAGCCCACATGTCCTCACAACCATCACAGCTGACAAGAAAAATCTGTAACATCAATCAGGTAGTAATGGGTAGATAGGAATACTTCTAGAAAGATTCACTGGCAGATTGTATCTCATTTTGATTTCTACCCAGCCTTTGATCTGATGATCTTTAGTAAAGATGGCTACAAATCTGCACAAAAGTTTCTCATATTTCTCTTACAACTAGCTATAATTACTTGTGTTGATGTTTTGAGGACTAATAAGCATCCTTGGCCTTTAAACATCACTGACTATCAGAAACATTTCTGGAGCCTCTGGAAAGGCCTCTGACTGGGATACTACGGGAGAAACAGACAGGAAGTAGAAGAACTTAGCTGATTACCAGAACACATAAGTAAAGTAAAAGCTAAAGGATTAAGCTAAAGGTTATGACCAAATAATATAGATCTCTATCTGTAATTAATCATTCAAAACAGCTGTGAATAACAACTTAGTCTCCTGCCTAGAAAATTTGAGCACTATCACAAAGCTTAAAATGCAATTATGTTTCCAGTAAGTAACATCAAATGACAAATGTATTATCAAGCAGCAAAAAAAGGGATAATCACTGATCTGAAGTATTTTTGAACTCAATTATTTTGGTGTCTGAATTCTTACATACTTACTTAATGCCAGGTATTCATGAAAGGATACGATCATTGCCTTTGAAGAGTGGTCTTCCAGTTATCATCTCAGCCATTATGCAGCCCACTGACCAGATGTCAACTGAAATAAGTAAAATATTACATTAAACTGCTGCACAAACCGTCTAAATTAAAAAAAAAAATCAGAAGCTTCAACGAGCAAGCAGCAATACTATGTCTAAGTATTGTTTGTGATTGGTGTTTGGCATCTGCAGGAAGAAATATCCCTGGGCATCTGATAAATGTCTTATTTCTTTGCTACTTTCTGGAGTTGGTACCTGCACATGATTATAAATGACTGTGATCCTGGAATTTCCTCACGGTCACCAGTCTCTGTTGATTACATGTGTGTCGCACCTTTTCTTTAAGGAATTCTGGGTGGTATACATGATTCAGCTTTTCCTAGTGCCTATGGGAGCGCATGAGACTAGATATCTGTCTCCTGATACTACTCCCCTGCATCTGGCCCTTGAAGTACCCCAGTTTTAAGCCTGGAGATGACACATCTCCATCATGGTTTGTAACCTGTGATGGACTTCTCCAGGAATCTATACAATCCTCTTTTGAAGGCATCCAGGCTAACTTAACTTGCCATATGACAAAGCCTTGAAACTCAAGACTGATTGAAGACATATTGGATCTCCTGAGGGAAGGGCATGAGACCCTGGAAGCAGAGGTTTCTCCGTAGACACATAAACACCTGAATGGGACTAAACTGCTGACAGCTACCTTCCTTTTGGTTCAAAACATAATACAAAGTGGCAAATATGATAAGCAAAACAAGAGAGCAGGGCACAACTTAACAAGTACCTTTCCTTGGTTGGTGTGCCAAGAAACTGGTATTAAAACCAGAGGGTAGCTTTTTCTAGTGACCTCACTTGCATGTACTTGAAGCAATTAATCTGTGGTTTCATTATCTACGTCAGAGAAAACAATTGGAGAAAACTGGTATTAATCTTAGCGTGAAACACAAAAAAGTACCTGTTTGTGTATAATGCATCCAATTTAGTATAACCTCTGGGGCTCTGTACCACCTGGTAACCACATAGCCAGTCATCTCGCTATCTGTGTGCCTAGCTAGGCCAAAATCCAGAATCTGTTACAGAGGAACCAAATATACATTATATTCGCAGCTCCACATTAGCCATAAGCTTTGATCCAGATTTGCCCACATATACAGAAGATTTACTGAAATCAAATGGACTTCAGTTGGCCGTGAACAATGTAAGTATCTTTGACATCAACTGATCTGTGATATATCTGACTAAATCTGGATTCACCCCCTTGAAAACAGGATATGAAGAGAACAAATTGTACTGATATTATGTTATTGCCACTGAAAAATCATGTAAGAAACAGCATATAAATTATACCGGTACTTACTTTTCTCACACTCCCATTCTAATGGTGACACAACTTATTTACATATATTATCATAAAATTACTTGCCCCACCATCACCTGCTCCTCATCAATGAAGGTTCCATGATTAAATTGTGCCAGGGTTCTCCCCAAACACCTGTTTTCAAAGCCAGAGAACAGCCTATGTCAGGCATGTCCAATGTCAGGCCCGGGGGCCAAATGTGGTCCGTTTTCAAATTTTGAGTGGCCTGCAACCTCTTCTCCTCACCGACTCAGCCTATCATGTATCCCCGCCAGCTGGTCCCTCCCCATACCAGACAGAGATGTCAGCTTGCAGTTTTACAGTTTGCCTGCCCTCCCTGTCTCTGTCCATCCCCCCAGCCACCTGCCCAGCCAACCTGTCCCCAGCTCCGTTGATGCAGTGTCCCCCCAACCTCCTTGCATGTTGTAGAGACTTGTCCAAAATCTGGCCTGGGGGCCAAATGTGGCTGAATGGTCAGCCTCCACGCATTTTTACCTCACCCAATCTGGCCCTCCTTGCTAAAAGTTTAGACACCCCTGGCCTATATAATGTGTGAAGGAGAAACTAACACTGTGGGGAGTAATATCACTTTTTGCTGATAATTCTCAAGACCTATTAGGTTTAGTTCTATGGCATGAGAAATAAGGAATATAAAGAGCAATGGAAAGGAGGCTGGGTAATTTTTATCACTGAAGAAAGTTGGATACTATCTTTAGTCTACAAAGATACTTTCATTGGGCTTGTCAGTATGAAAAACCCTAATACTTACTACTGTTTTAAGGGTACTTGGAATATTTCTCATGCATTCAAGAAACTTTGAACAGGTGTTGACTATAACCCTACTGGTAAAAAGGCATCTCTTAGCACAGCTCTGCTCATGAACTCAGCAGTGGACCTGAGATACCCCCGAAACCGCATCAGTTAGTGAAGGAACATTTATGCACATAATGCACAAACATCAGTATGATTCCAGCCAGCGTTCTGAATGTTAAAAAGATATGGTTCCACCACAAAGATCTGTTTCACATGTGAGGATGAACACACAAATCTAACTGGAAAGTATTAATAGGAAATATGTCAGTAATTCTGGGTTTCAATTTTATAACCAATCCTGGAAATAATAATATTTCACTTAATATATGAAGCCACTCATTCTTTCATCAAAAATCTCTTGTGTCATATTTATGAATACCAGAAAAAGTGCCAGTGGTATTACTGAAGAAACCCTAACCTTGCCTAAAGCAAGGAAGTTGCTTCTAAATTGCCTAGACTTGGTGCAAATAGATAAGCTGAAGATCTTATTTACAAAAGAAAAGTATGTCAGTTAATCAACGGAATTGCTAAATAAATGGAGACGTCATCTTGTCAAACCCGCACTGTGGATATACCAGACGAGACTGGAATTTGTTTTTGTAATTTCTTATTCTTCCAATAACTTGCTGATTTTTTAAAAAATAATAAGATAAATATGAAGACGAAATGGACAGCAAACGAAAAATAGAAAACACATTTCTCTCAGACTAACAGAGGCTGAGAAAAGGTCTTCAGTGACACAGAAAATGAACACAAGTTAATTAACTTAGCTGTGTTAATTAACATTAATGTTAATAAGCAGCTAAGTTAATGTTATTTCACTACTATACCCACTACTATACTCAACTGTTTTGTCACTTGCTCTGTTGACTATTACAGTTCTTTGGGCCATATGTCCAAACATATTCTTGGCAGTTTTGAAGACATAAACCATACCTTCCTTTCTTAAATAAAAGAAGCTGTGGATTGTGGCTTTCCCCCACTTAATTTAATAGATTTTCAGGTTGCTCACAAATGCTAAAGAAACTCAAAGTCACAAACTGAATGCCTTTGGAATCCAATGCCAATAAAGGCAAACAAAAGTTAATGACTGGAATCCTGTGGGCATATCTGTACCTGTGGAGGGTGATGATGTCACTAACAAGGGACAATTTTCAGTAGTTAAAAATGTCCTGCAGCTTTTCCGAGTAACACATTTCATTCCATGAAAGCTTTGGGAGCTGCAGCATGCAAACAGGGAGCGATTAATCTCTCTCTCTCTCTCTCTCTCTCTCTCTCTCTCTCTCTCTCTCTCTCTCTCTCTCTCTCTCTCTCTCTCTCTCTCTCTCTCTCTCTCTCTCTCTCTCTCACCCACCCACCACTATCACATGATACTATTAACAGGAGAAATTTCTGATAGTCAAAGACTTCCTCCTCTCACTCTACTCTTCCCACACCTTCCATGCACTGAGAGGCATTACAGAAAAGCTGCAGGACAGAAGGAGGATGTTTCTGACTACAAAACGTTGCTTCCCACTGATAACATCATCATGCTTCCACAACGTGTACACTCCGTAAAAGAATTTCACCCACAATTGGTAAATTTTCTGCTGCCGTTAATATAGATACCAATATACATAAGCTTAGATCCAACAGAGTGCTAATACGCAAGCACCAGCAGGGCATAACTTCCTACCCCTTCCCTCTGTCCTGCAGCTCCCCATGCTGCCCAATACTTGTTTCTGGTGGAGTTTCCAGTTCTCCAAAAGTTTTTTCAAAGCACATGAGAGGCTGCAGGCAAAGGGGTGATCACCCTCCTCCCTTCCATTGAAATAAGCAATCAATTCAGTAGAAACAGCATACTGGATCTAAGCAGTTACTACGTTCTAGATTTCCTGCTCCACAGAGCAGGAATGCTTTGCAAAGAGAGCATGCATTCTGCCACCTCTGGCAGCTCTCGTTACTGGATCATGAGAAACATGTTTGTCTGAGTCCAGGGAGAGCTAATGGCAGCTTCAACAAGCTGTATTGGTCTAGATCAGGTGTGAACAGTGGCCTATCCCTGCTGCGTGAGAGCCATGGAAGTCCAACATTTGTTGAGGGCCAAATTAAACAACTACCATTTTCCTTTTTGTTCTTCTGTTTTCTTCTTTTCCTTTCCTTTCTATAATTCCTTGTACTTAACTTTTCTGCTCTTTCCCCTAAACCTCTGTTGCAATAAATAAGTTGCACTTCACATATGAAATGGAAACATGATGGATGGTTTGATGAGTGGGAAGAGAGATGGATTAGTCAAAGGTATTTTGAAAGTGAACAGTCATCTCCTAAGTCTTCCAGCTACTTTATGTTACAAATTTATAACAGCAAGGGTCAACTTTCACCCTCAAACTCTCAGCAAGGAAAAATACGTTTGAAATGTTCACAAAATAAGTGTCTCTCCTTCTTAGCATCAACTAGAGAAATAAATATGAGCCACAGATCCCAGTAAAGTGGCAAGGTTTCTTTTGTACATGTCCATTCATCAATACCTATGAAGTGTTGCATGCACACTCGTTATGTCCAACTTTTCAAGCTTATCTGCACACAACCACTGGATCATCACACGTGGGGAGCATCTTGAGACAACTACACATATTTAAGGATCTCAGCATCTAGAAAACGTTTTAAAAGCATTGTTTTGTGTTGTCCTTGGGCACATTTGGGCAAACCACCAGCTGTATTTATTTGAAAAGATGGGAGTTAGATGAGCTCTTGGCAATATCACATTTACAAAGATTCAGAGCAATCAACAAGCATTCAACTCCTCTGTAAAAGATGATGATTTCTTCACTGGGCTTGTATCTCACTCTAAAATGACTCGGGGGGTTAATAATGTCCAGTTGCTATGACAGAAGTGTTTTATGCTACAATTTCTTCCTAGACTGTAGGCTTAAGTAGCATTGCTCTCCCCACTTTGAAAATGTAATAATGGGTTTTCAGTATCCATTATCAGTGGCTAAAATATTCCTGAATACTTCATAGAGTTTACAAGGTAAGTTTATCAATTCCTCTCTCAACTGTAGTTGTATGTGTGTGCATACATTTCTGCTGAAACCTTCTAATTTCAAAAGTTAAAAGGCAGAATTATGTATGGAAAAAGATCAAGCCTTTGCAAAGCCAATTGCCAAATATGATCTGTCAGATTTGCATAATAATCTCATCTTTGCATGCAGGCACGTGGCTATGAGAAACGGATGCTAAACTATCAAATCCCACAGCACAAAATCCTGCAAGTTGCATATCATAATAACATTTCCAACACCCATGTGGAGCACCAAAAATATGCCAAATAATCACTGCCCTTGAGTCACTAGCAATTTAGATGGAATTATAATGATCCACCTATGATTAAAACTGTCCTTTGAAGCAATTTCTATTTCTGTGGAACTAAAAGTACAGTGGTACCCTGACTTAAGAGCAGCTCAACTTAAGAGCGGAAAACTGTTGGCGTTTTAACTGCCACCTTACAAATTTTAGATATGGTCTGCTCAACTTACAAATATTTTTTACATTTTTAAATTTTTTTAACTTTTTTTTTTCATTTTTTTAGATAGGTGCCCCGACTTAAAAGTAGTTCGACTTAAGTGCATGCATTCGTAACAGATTAAATTTGTAAGTTGAGGTACCACTGTACTGTACTTTAAAAAAGGACTTATAATTAGAACCTACATTTTTTTTCTTTCTGTCTTAAACAAAGATTGTTTTAAATTTTCAGCCTGCACACCAACACACACTTCATAGATATTAGACAGCAAAAAAATAACTTTTCAACCTTTTTCCTGTGCTGTCTTCCCACAGGTAAGGATTTCAGGGCACTGAACATGGAAGGCAAATTCGGGCCTGCATCTAATTATCAACTACAGGAGGCATTCAATGGGGCATCTCAGAAGTCTAGTAATCATCACTATAGTTCTTCATGTACAGAGGAGAAAGCCCCACAGCAGAAACGTATTTAAAGAACATTTTGGAAGGTACATGCTGCCTTTCACAGGGAAGCCTATATCAGGGTGAAGAGGTCTGAAAAGCAAGGACACAGTGGAACAGCTGTGTCCACTTTCCCTCCTGTAATTGTCCCCTAACTGTTTGCAGGCAGAGCGAGCCATTTGCTTGTGTGATGGCAAATATAGTCAAAGAGGGTGATTACAATGACAGCACTCACCTCTCTCCACATATGTTTAAAAAACAGCTTCCCAGGTGGGCATGATGTGTGTGGGGGAGGACATGTAAAAACATTTCTATAAAAAAATAACACGAAAAGGTACTTCACAGCCTACAAATACAGGCCATCAAAAGCTTCAACAATAATTTTGCAAAACACATGATGATTCTCAACTTAGAATGATTTCAGATGGGCTCACCCCCCTTCCCACTGCCCATTTGTTACTCTTTCACTTGCTTTCAAGTAATGCATGCAGGAATTACTCATCTCTGGTGACCTGAACTAGTTTAAAATTATATGTCACCAGAGATCAACAATTACTTAAAAATAAAGGAATGGAGTAACAGATGGGCAGTGGAAAGGGGGTGATCCTAAATGGAATCATTCTGATTTGGGCATCATGATGTGTTCTGCAAAATTCCTGTTCAAACTGTTCATGTTCTGAGACTATGAAGTACCTTTTCCATGTTATTTCTTCTTTTTCAATCAAAAGGTTTTTTTCCCCAGAAATGTACTAGCCTGAAGCCTGAGTGGGGAGAGCCTCCAGAGAAGATACGTGATCAAAAACCAGGGAAGTTCTAATTGGCTTGTCTGCAAACAATGCCTGGTACATTTGCACTGGCCCCCTCCCTGGGTCCTCCTGAGCCATATGGGGGGGGGGCACTTGCAACTCTTCTCCCATCCTCCAGCATCCTGGCATGCAGCCAGCATATCCACCAACCCCTCCTGTGGCTCTTTCCTGGCTGCACGTATAAGAATCCTAGCCCCACCTTTCCTGGCTGCACGTATAAGAATCCTAGCCCCACCTTGGGGATTTCTGAGACAATTCAGTTGGGGTTTCATCTGTTTCACCCTGATCATCGGGGAGAGAGTCTCATTTCACTGTGAGATCTCAGACTCAGTTGCTCTTCCTTCCCCCTCCTTTCTCTCTTGCTCTGGGGCACTGGACTCCTCCGGGTTGCACACCATTCGAGGATCAGCAGAGGTGTTACATTGCAACCAGCATGAATGGGAAACTCCCAATTTACTCCACAGCCCCCATGTGTGAGCCCTGTTTGTGACTTTAGATACAATGCAGGCTGTGAATCAAATCTCAGCACAGCTGAATCATCCCAGCTCAGCTCTCCAGTGTAGCCACAGCCAAAAGACGGGACTGCTTTGCTCTATTAGTTCAGTTTCAGCTCACTAACCTTATCATTTTCAATGGGGTTGTGTGAGAAAGGGCTGCAACCAAGATATCAAAAAAAAAAAAAAAACATTCTCCTGGTGTTCCCTGCTCTCTTCTCATTTCCACAGAGAAAGAGGTGTTTCAGCTTCAAGCAAGCATTTCTTGCTTAACAGTGTGCACTAAAAACAATCTCTCTCTCTCTCTTTCTGTTTCTCTGTCTGACATCACCAGCTCTCTAGGTTGAAGCCTTGTCCGTGAAATCACTTGCAGTGATACAATAGCTTTGTTTCAAAGAAATGCAGGTCACCCCCCATGTCCTGGCGTACATCAAGCAACACTTGGGCAAAGAACAAAGAAATCGGAACAAAAAGGAACCATTCTGTACTGGGGTATCGGACTGGGAGGTGGATCAGGAACATGATAAGTCCACCCACAGTTTATATTAAAAGCAAAACAAAGCACAGTGCCACTAAATTATAAGAGCAGTGAAACTCAAGAGTTGTCCTCTCACTGTCACTCTACTGGAGGATTCAGGAGAAACAAAATGGAGTCTGCATTTATTGCCTCCCCATTGAGTACAGTCCGACAGGCCTCAATGGCTCCCTGTTCCGGGACATGGGGGTAGGGCCTGCCATGTGAGATCAAACTCTGTCAACGTGCAGATAAAATATTCCATTATTTCCACAGAGATGAAAGCAGACTGCCAACACATTGAGCAAACATTATATTTGTTCAACCGAATATCCTTCCAAATCCCTCGTATGGCCATTTCCATTTCTTCAAGCACCTGAAGGTTCACACTGAACATTTATACTGTACTGTTTGTTTTACAAAGGCAATCCTGCATTTCTTACCTTCAGTTCGCAGTCTTCATTTACTGCTAGGTTTCCAGGTTTCAAGTCCTACAAATACATGTTTAAAAACAATCCTAAAGTGGAATTTGACATACACAGAACAAATGCTTTCTTTTGAGGAAAAAACAGTGCTTCATATCGCTCCACAAGGGAGTCTAAAAACAGACAGCAGTAACCAGCATGCAGATTAAAAACTGAACTGCTGCCCAGCTCTGAACACACTGAGGGATGACTGTAAGATCATATAAGCCTCTGCCTGTAGGAATAAAATTAAAAAGCAGTAATGTCTGAACATAAAGCAAAACTGAGACAAAGCAGTACTCAACCCTCAACTTGTATGTACTGCATATGCCAAGGGGATTTCCAGAATTCCAAGAATTTCCAATGCAATGTTGAAAATGGACTTCAAGTTTCCACTATCCCAGAAAGTGATCCAGGGCCTCACCAACTGTGCACTGAGGTGGGTAATGTTGGATACAGATCCAGGCCTTAAAAGGCCTGGACTGACATGCTGCTGTTGCCACCACTCCCAAAGAAGACAAGGATCCATCTCCTCATTTCATGGGATTAGCTAGGAAAGTCTCGGAATAAGGCCTGGCAGACAGAGGTATGCTGAATGTTATTGGCATCTTCTAACTTGTTATAATAGGGTGTGACCTACTCGCTGAACAGCCCAGAGAAACCATACACACAAACACAAGACACAAGTATTCCTAGTAGACACAGGTAATCTGTGATCAAGACACGGGTGACCTGGTGCTCAACCTCCAAATGATGAGGTGTCCCTTTCCGACTTGGAACATAACCTGCCCTGCCCTGCTGGTAACTGATTTCAAAAAGGTGTTCATCACTTCACTACATGATTTTGTTGAATAAAGCAACTAGAAATGGGCACTACTTGATTTGGCCCAGCATCGAAATTCATTGTCTGAGTGGTTGACTGACAGAGGAGGTAGGCAAGGGAAGTCCTTGCTCCAGCTTGGACTAGGCAGCCTCCCCAAGAGAAGAACCCGGACAGCGTGTGCTAGCATGTGAGTGGAGTAGCTGGACAGGGAGTGGGAATGGCAAGAGGGAACGTGCGGCGCTAGTGGTGCCGAGATAATGAATCTCAAAAAATTCAGACCGGATCAATTTGTGCCCATCTCTAAATGCAAACTTTCTTTTTCATATTCAATTTCTTGAAAGATACAGTAACCCGTGGCTGGATCTCTGTGTGGACCATGGAGTAGCTCTGCTTAAAGAAAGTATCCAGAAGAGGAGGGGACCTCTGGCCTTTGGACACTCCACAACCAGTCTGCAGAGGTCTACAGACATCCCTCCTCTTCTCTAAGCCCCATCCTATGATGGGCACAAAATGAAAAATGAAATGCTTTTTCGTCATTTCATTACAAAATGAAACAGTAGAATGGTTTTGTTACAAAATGAAACAAAATGCCATTTTCCCCTCTAGGAACGAAATGATTTGTCCTAGAGGAAATGGTAAGGGAGCTTTCTCAAGCTCTTCTCTGTAAGCCCCTGAAATCTGGAAATGTTTGAGGGTCAGGGGGCTGAGTTATTAAACTCCAAAGGAGGAGCGCCTAGGGGAAAATACAAAGCTGCCTACTCTCACTTGGTCCTTATAGGGCACTAGAACACAGGGGGGTGGGGAGGAGAGGAATTCAGCCAATCCTTGGCCAGCATGCCACACAGAAACATTCCACCTGGCCCTTTGGTCAAGGAACGGATAATGTCAGGCTTGTAGCTCATGCCTCTGATGTACTCTAGCCCCTGGAGGGCTGCACCTCTCCGTGTTTTCTGTTCTCTGTGTCTGCTCTCGGGGCTAGGCAGTAATGACTAAAACTGTGCAATGAAACAATTACTCTTCCTGCTGCAGCTGAGAGTGAACACACAATGATGAGATCATTTTAAAATTTCCCATAAATAGATTCAGAACAGTCATACAGTCTAATCTATTAATCTAAAACCATCCAATTTAGCAGTATGGACAAAGATAAACAACTGTGTAGTCAGTATCATGGCAATAACTATTCATTTCTGGACACTGTAAAAGGTTACTGCATTGATCACCAAATACTCTGCTGCCTGGGATCTATTTGTGTTCTAAACAAGTCATACTCTCTTGATTTGCTTCTCTGAAAGAAGGGTGCAAAATAGTAAATATTTGAAATCAAGTATTTTACTTACCCTATGAATTATGCCTGAGGAGTGAATATACTATGGGGAGAGAAAGAAATACAACAGCTTATTTATTTGATAATGATAAAATATATATTGTGCAGTAAATCTCCGTGGGGCTATTGTATACATTTGGAAACAAGAAATGAAGATAGCTGTTGTGAGTTTTTCGAACTGTTTGGCCATGTTCTGGAAGTTCTTCTACCTGACGTTTTGCCAGACTCTGTGGCTGGCATCTTCAGAGGGCAAGGAGCTCAGGGAACTAAGAGTTCTCTCTGTGTTCCTAGTTCCCTGAGCTCCTTGCCCTTTGAAGATGCCGGCCATAGAGTCTGGTGAAATGTCAGGAAGAAAAACTTCCAGAATACGACCAAACAGCCCGAAAAACTCACAACAGATTCAGATTCGAGCTATCAGATTCCAGCTGTGAAAGCCTTTGAGAATACAGTACAAAGAAATGAAGACTTGACCATTAGTGAGGAACTTCCTTTTAGAGCTCAGCAGGAAACACAAGTCTTGTCTTCTGGCATTTCTGTCTGTAAATATTATATCTCATGGCCTCAGACAAATTCCCTTTTTATTTATTTACTCATACAGGAAATCACAGACTTCCAACTAATCAAGTTCAAGAGGCTCTCTCCTTCCATCCCTTTTTTTCTTTTTGCTGTGAAGACTAAACACAGTGATAAAATATATATTCATAACAAGACATTTTAACAACAGGGCTGAATCAACGTCCTGAGATGTTGGGGTTGAATCTTCCTCCCCAGACAATGGAAGGATGCATCAGTTCCCATACTCTCTCCAGGAGCTCAAATTTGCCACTACTCCTGAGATTCCTATGCCAGCGTTTATTCAAACACTTTAAATCTTTGCCTTCAATTCTTTCTCCACTGGGCAGGGGAGGGCTGCAGGAGTCATTATGTTGTCTCCAGGATCTTAGTAGGCACATCACCCAGATTTCAAAATTGGAGGAAGGCTGCTTCTGGTTTAGAACAGGAAAGACTATTCGGGCCCCAAAACTGGGGGTGAATGGGATAATATTTAAACAGCCAATGACACTCCTTCAGATGAGTCTAAAAAAATAAGTTAATACTGTGAATGATACACAGCAAGAGGAATGTGAATTAACTCACATTCTCTTGCAGCAAAGTCACAACAGTGAGTCTTTGTCTAAGGCAGTGTTTTTCAACCACTGTTCCGCGGCACACTAGTGTGCCGCGAGATGTTGCCTGGTGTGCCGTTGGAAAAGCTGAAGAATATCAGCTTTGTGTTCAGCCAAACAGGCCCAGGTTGTGCACTGAATAAAGTATTTTATAATTTTTCATATTTCTGTTTACTATTTCATAATAAAGTAATTATAAAATACTTTCTTTGTGTTTATTTGATTCCTATTCAAGAGAATTACTTTATATATAGTCAATATAGACACAGAGTTAAATTTTTTAACATTTTCTAATGGTGGTGTGCCTCGTGATTTTTTTCATGAAACAAGTGTGCCTTTGCCCAAAAAAGGTTGAAAAACACTGGTCTAAGGGACCAGAGATCTTGAGGGTTTGTCGCTCTTCCTTCCTCCCCACCACTCCGCACTTCCTTGCTTCTGTGTGCGTGGAAGTTGCTCTGAGCGCCGGTTACTTCCTGGTTCCTCTTAAAGGGGTGGGAGGAAAAAAAACTACAAAAAGAAGCGAGGAGAGCCCGGCACTCTCCGCATCAAAATTTTTCACTGTCCCAGAGCAGGTACAAGAAAAGTGCGCTGGGTCGCGCTAAAGTGGGTGTGGTCGCACTTAATTTTCTCTTAGCTCCGGAGCTGGTGGGGAAACATTTTTAAGCTCCGGAGCTGGGAGCCATTTGCAGCGGAGCTTAGGGGTTGTGCATGAACGCCTTAAGTGTCCACAAAGGGAGGCAGAAGAAAAGCCATGTCTGCTGTTTGTATGCAGCTTTATTGAAATCCTATAGGGGGTGAGGTTAAAAGGAACCGACTTAACCTGTAACAAGGATTTGCTTCTCTTGTTTCCTCATCTTATTGGGGCTTTATTTTAAAGAAAGCTATGCTGATGGAGAGAGGCTGTATTCTTAAGCTATTTGTGTGCTTGCAGCTCATCCTCCCTTTCCTCTATCAGTTAAAATGATCACATGTCTGAACCAATGTGACTAGATCCCTTTTTTGTCAAACAGAGAAGCCCCAATGGTGGAGGGGGCAAACTCCAGATGTTGAGGAAAGTCCAGGCTGAGTTGCATTTGCCCTTGCATCATGTAGTCAAAGGAAAATAATGTGTTTTACCCCACCCTCCACTTGTAGCATTTCCCACAGTTTCTCTAGTACAGTCACACCCTGAGGACATTCAAAGAAGGGAAACTTTCCACCTGGTCATCCCCTCTGTACTCCAACCCCCATTATGTGTGTGTGGGGGGGGAAGAGCTTTTTTTGAAGGAGAGGAAGACTCAGAGTTAAAATATTGGAAATATATATATAGAACCATAAATTGGCTAGGAACTGCTGGGTTATGTAGTCCAAAAATTAATATTTGTAGACTCTGTGAGATAGTTCCAGTGGAAAGGGAGTTGGAATAAAATGCACATTAGAAATGTCTGTGAGATAGAGGACAATTTAAACACAAATATTCTGGCTGCTTCATGCAGCTGGCCAATTTATGTACACTTTTTTGTATGCTGCTTTTCACCATGAGACTGCAGTCTACATTTGAGATAAAAACCAACTGTGTATAATTGAAGGAGCTTGTGAGAGGATAAGCTTGAGCAAATGATACCAGAGTTGAACACAACCTGCAAATTGGACAAAACAATAGCTTAACAGCACAAAGGTGAACCAAGGACAGTGTAAGCAGGTGTGCATGATCATTGTTCAGGCACAGAGAGGTCCCTCAAAGTAAATAATCTACTGATTTTTCCATCTGGACTGCTTAGGTTGAACACAAATAAAACAACAAATCCAGCATGTAATGATCTGTGTGAAGCAGGCAAGGGAATAACATCTCCATTATGGGCTTGCTGTGCACCCATTTGCAGCTGGAGCTGATTTAACAATACATGGACATGCAAGTCTACACTGAAAACATCTGGGAATCATCAACAGTGGAAACTGTGTTTGTACTGGTCAGGTTGCACTGCTCTGACAATACAGAAATCTGTGTGGACATTAGTTTTAACTCTTAAATTGACAATTATGTTTGTGAGGGGTAGGTCAACTATAAGCCTACTGTTTTGTGGGTAACACCCTAATATGCAAATATAGAAAACACTTTTCTGTTGCATCTTTGTTATTTTAAGATGTTTTGTTCCACGTTTTAATTCTATCTACCATGTTGTTCATTATAGACAATAAATATTTAAAATCCTACCCAAGATGGCAGATAAATATGCTCACTTTCATTAAATCTACCCTAGAGGTGGGCAACTCACGGCCACAAGGCGGCTTTGGATGTTACCTTACCTCAGCCTCATTAGACTCTTCCCATATGATATTTGGCTTTCCCTCAGTAAGAAATGCATTGCTAATCCTTGCAGCCATAATCGGGTCACAACGCTCAGCCGCAGAAATTTCCATGAAAAGCACCAATCTTTCAAAACCAGAAATACATTCCGAGGCATTTTAAGTTTCACTCTTCTCTCTCTTTTTTAGAATTCAGTCCCTGCAGCCATGAAAATTGCCCCCCCCCCCCAGACCCACCAATGTTGCCCACCTGGACCTATACCAAATAACCAGAAAGTACAACAATCTTATGGTAGAACTGTTCAGCAGTGAATGATTATCTTGTTTTTTAAAAAGCAAAGTGTTCTGTTTATATACTGCCCCATACCACTTCAGGTAGTCTCTGGGCAGTTTACAGTTTACAAAAAAAAGGGGGGGAGAAAAAAAAGAAAGCAATTATTTCTGTCCGAGGATCGAGATGAACTGTACCTGCTGTTGTTATTGTCAAAATTGATTGAAATGATAAAGACAAGGTGTGTGTCAAAAATGATGTCTCAGACTTCACCCTCACTGGAAGTAGGATGCTGACCTACTTTCTTTTAAACGAGGCTGCCAGAAGACAATTATCATTTTTTATGTAACGTTTTTGTCTTTTTTGTTTCTCACTGAGGTAACGGGCCACTGTGGACATCCACAAGAGGCTGTGAGCAACGGGAAAGCAAAACTGTAACATTCCTGATCTACTAAACTGTATTGTCCATTAAGTAGCATGCTGGTACCTATAATCTAAATGCTATTTCTTTACCCTTCTCTGAAATAAGAGGGTAAACAAACCAGGAGAAATTAGTTAAGCAAACATCTACAGTAGTACATATGGAATCATGGTGTATTATCTCCAAACAAGTTAGGATTTGTAAGAAAAATCTGTAAACCACATAGCAGAAAGCTGACGTGTACCCCCAGCCTGGGAACAATCAATCATAGTCCCATGTTCAGATATAATGGGAAGTAGGCTTAGCAGCAGCTTCTTGGTTTAACAGTGGAAGCAGTGGGATGTATCCATCGATAATCTGCTCATTGCACTCCCATTCAGTAAACCAGGATCCACTACTTACTATGATCTGGGAATACAGTCAATGACCTGAATGGAATAAAATGCATGCTTAGGAATTTTGCTTTCATTGTTTTATAAATGATTAATGGAGGAACCATTCTATATATTAAAGCATCAAACTCTTAATGTGTTAGTTGACCTCTTTGGAGTAAATTAAGTAAGTAATATGCACTAAATTAATCTATAGTTAAACAGAAGATTAGGAGAGAACTGGATACAAATGTAACATGAAAACTAGCCATATTTCTTCAGAAACAGACCTAGCTCTACATTGTGAGTAAAGCAAATAATGGAAAGAACTGAAAATGTACTTGGAAAGAAGCAGAATGGTTTTGGATCTTACGAAAAGGTGAGTGTATAAACAACATAAACAAAAGAAAGAAAGAAAATCTAACCTTTAAGCCTTTTAATATCTGATAGACCAGGAACTGGATCCTGTCTTCTGTTAGTTTCTCATGCTTCATTATTTTACTCAAGTCTGTTCCCATAAATGGCATGACAAGGTAGCTAAAAAAGTAAGCAAACCAAGGGACATCAGACATAAAACAATGCACATTTGTGTTTTGAAAAGTAACCATAATAATACACGAGTATTACAAAACATCATTCTGTTTTACTGATTATAAGCATACTAAAAATGGTTGTATTCCCTAATGTTTTGGTTAATGCAAGTCTCTCCCCCCACCCCATTTTCTTTTCTGCTTTTGGGGTGGTGGTGAAGGGACTGAACATTACTGACAATCCATTAATTTCAGAAAAGAATCCTAAACGCATTGCCAGAATAAAAAAAAAAGGAAATATCAATGAGAAACACCGTCATCAATCAAAATGAAACTATTTCACATGACTAGGTGGTCATGGCTAAATTTTAAAAGAAAAATCCTGAACTGATTCAAAGAAATGTTGAGTTGTTTCAGAACAATCTGTTCACTTTGATTCAATTATTTATCCATTATGGTCATATGACCCGTTCAGATAGAAGAGGAAAAAGTAGACTACAACAACAACAACAAAAACAGTACAATGAAAACAGAGAGATTGCAGCTATAAACTCCACATGGGTCAACTTTCTGCCAATAATACAGCTCTTCTGTGGATTGCAACTAAGAGAAAATTGGCAACCTGAGTGTTATGTAAGAATTCCGGTCCAAGACACAGTATGCGACCAACCACTTATCTGAGTTACCTTGGTATCTATGAATCAGGGGATAGATCAAGTCTCTCTTGATTTTTTTAAAATAGAAGATGCAATGTAAACGAATATGTGATAGGAATTCAGGGACCACAGCTCCACAAGGGCAGAGTCATTCTTGGCAGGGGATTCCCAGAAACCTTCCCAGAAGTAGGGCTGAGGGTAGGACAGTAAATCTTGCAAGATTGAATGCTTTGCAGGCTTGGGGAGTTCCAAGCATGGATAGGTAATTTGCAGGTGTCCAGTACACTGGAAGGATGCCATATGCCTCAGGGGAACAGCTTCTATTTGCTAATGAAAGCCGTTCTTGTTTCTCTATGTCATAGAGTTGCTGACTGAGAGCTCGATAGGCCTGTTGTTGTCCAAATAACAGGATGGAATCAAGAGGCATTCTAATGGATCTAATTTTGCATTGAATTGTGCATCTCCACTTACTAGTATATGAGTCAGATAACATGTACTATATATAGCCCAGGTGTTCGGCCTGAAAGTGCAGCCTCAACCAAAATTTTAAGGTTTGAATCCATGCCCTCGTCTCTATACATTCAAAACCTGCTTCCAAATATAAGGCTACTAGTCCTACGCAACTGGGGACACCTTAGGGCCTTTTCACATGACCCCTAAGATCCGCTGGCCCCTTAAATTCAGACCAGAGATCTTGGGGGTTCATTGCTCTTCCTTCCTCCCCACCACTCCGCACTTCCTTGCTTCTGTGTGCGTGAGGGGAGGGAGGGAAAAAAAAGCCTTAAAAAGGGACAAAAGAATAAAGCCTTACCTCCGGTGCCGGTGGAAGTTGCTCCGAGCCCCGGTCACTTCCTGGTTCCTCTTAAAGGGGCAGGAGGCAAAAAAACAACAACAAAAAGAAGCGAGGAGAGCCCGGCACTCTCCGCATCAAAATTTTTCACTCTCCCAGAGCAGGTACTTGAAAGCTGCGCTGGGTCGCGCGTAGGTGGGCGGGGTCGCACTTAATTTTCTGTTAGCTCCGGAGCTGGTGGGGAAACATTTTTAAGCTCCGGAGCTGGGAGCCATTTGCAGCGGAGCTTAGGGGTCGTGTATAAACGCCCTTAGATTCACTGTACCTTTTCTGTATCTGTTATAGAACTTGAGTGGAAGTGAAAGAGATGACACAGAGAGAACAGGAATTTACTGCTTCCGGTAGTGTTTAATAGGGGCTTTCTTTGTTCGGATAAAAAGACAGGAACAAACTGCTTGGATTCCTAAGTATCAGCATGAGCAGAAAAGCAATTCCACCTTGCACAAAGCAGCAAGTCTGCAGCATCTGTTCCCTTGACACTATTTTTAATAGATATACATGCCTGGGTCTATGCCAGGCATGTCCAAACTTTGGCCCTCCTGATGTTTTGAACCACAACTCCTAGAATTCTAAGCTTAGATTGCCAAGGGCAAAGGCCTGTGGGAGCTGTGGTCCAAAACATCTGGAATGCCGAAGTTTGGGCATGCCTGGTCTATGCTGACGCCCTGGTAAATGTTTTAGCATTGAAGAGAAAAACAAGTATTTCTAAGGCCTGAGCAGTATGAAAACAAAGCAACCACATCAGATATGGAAAATTCATTTTCAGATCTATGGACACAAATTACCTAAAGAGTTATTTTTGAACATCCTATCAAATGCCTGCTTTTTGTTGTTATTTTTTATATGCACTACATGTTCCTAGCTTATAATTAAAACCCAGTGACTTTGATTGTAATTAAAACCCACTGAACAAACAAGAATTTCTGGGGCTTTTATGGAAATTCCAACCTATGCTCTTGAAATGGAAAACAATGTAATCCGTGTAAAGATGACATGATAGATAGGAAAAGAATGAAAGGGGCAAGTTTTTAAAGGTTATATATAACCTGAAAGGCCCCCCCAAAAAAGCAAAGTTGTTCAATTGATAACTTAGGGACATAAACTTAGTTTAATCTTCAGAAGGATGATAATCATCAGTAATGAAGACATGGCTGTGCACTCTCTGCATGACTTTCTTACAGGCAATTTGCTCAAGATTATGAATATTTTAAAAATAAATGGACATGGTTCACTAATTGGCACAGCCACCCAGGGGTAATTAACAGATGCACCTCGCTGAAGGAGAGTCATAAATATGGGCGTGGAGACCCGGGTAGAGAAAAGCTAGGAACAAAAGGAGTGCTGCCTGCCCAAGAAAGGAGAACTGGGGTGAATGGCGGGAAGAACTAAAAGGAATGGAAGAAAGGTGAACCAGGCAATTGAAGGAGGAGCAAGAGAGAGAAGGGGCCAGGAAGAAATTTGAGGAAACGCTCCATATTGATGGACAGGAAAAATCAGCGGGTGTAGGGGTGGTCCAAACGGTGTCAGAGGGGGACAAGAAAACTTACCGCCACCACTGCCAGCCAGCCACTGTCCTCGCAGCCACTGCTGCTGCCACCGCCGGCCAGCCACTCTCCGGAGGGGTGGGGTAGGGACTTTAAGGACCTGCCTGTCCAACCAGCCTTTGAACTTCCCACCAGGACCCAAGTGGGAAGTTCAAAGGCCGGTTGGCCAGGTGGGTCCTTAAACCATGACCCCACCCCTCTGGAGGGTGGCTAGTGGCAGCCACAACAGTGGTGGCTGGTTGTCGTCGGCAGCAGCAGCAACGAGGATGGCCAGCTGGCATAAGTAAGTTTTCTTTCTTTTTCTCCTTACTCCTGTCATTGCCGCAGGCTGGCCGCCAAGTTTGGTGGCAAGAATGATAGCTGGCTAGGGGCAAAAGCTTTTGCCCTGACACCTCTGTCACCACCATTATCCTTGGATAACAGTCTTTGCTCTTATCTGATGATTTCACTATCCATGGGGGTCCCGCAACCAATCCCCCAGGGATACGGCAGTCCAACTATACACACATAAATGGCTTCCCTCACCTCTCTCAAACCACCTATCATATCTGTCTAATACGTTTACATCCTCATCTTTGAATGAGTGCCCTTTGTCCTTCAGATGGAGGTGTACTGCTGATTCTGGTCCTGAGCTGTTGACTCTCCTATGTTGGTCCATCCTCCTGTGTAACAGCTGTTTAGTTTCTCCAATGTAGAAAGCAATGTAGAATCAGCCGTGTACCTCTATTTGAAGGACAAAGGGCACTCATTCAAATATGAGGATGTACACATATTACACAGAGAATATAGGTGGTTTTGAGAGAGAGGTCAGAGAAGTAATTCATGTGCGTACACTCTCAACAGAGGTGGGGGACTCTGACACAGTCTGCCTGCTACTTATCATGCAGCCCTTTCATCAATCCTCAGACAAATCAGAAACACCTCATGCCTCTACCAGCAAGGCCATAGCTAACAACTCATACCAGATCATGATCCACCTATGAACCTACTCAGGTCTACTCAGGCTATTGTCAACCTAACGAGCCTATTCAGGCCATTGTCCAACTTATAAGCCTATTCAGACCAGGGTGATGTGAAATCAAGGTGACTCAACTTCAATCTAGAGCTTTAAAAGAAAGTGTTGAGAATATAACACTTGGGCTGAAAACCTCTTGTGCAAATATGCAAACAACATAACAATTTAGAGCTAATTGCCATTAGGCTAAGAAATCACCATAGACATTATCTATTGTATAATAAGTTGGACAGCTGGGTGTGCAATGGACAAGGTCTAGAGAGATTTCTATATATAACACAGTTCACCTCTAAATACTGTGCCATCTACACAAATGAGACACAAGATCTCGGCCAATGGTTCTTATCTAGCTGGGGCTGATAAATGGATTGAGTCTACTTCATATATGGGCATCTGATAATTATTTCACTGAGTTTACAGGGAGAAAAATTCTACAGCTCAGACTACTATCCCTGCCATGACAATTATTAGGCCATAATGATACAAAAAGTAGATCCTATACTGTTTCACTTTAATGCACAAAGCGGACCTAACTTCACAAAGACAATTACTTCATAGATATGCATCTATGTGTAATTAAGTGAGATCAGAATCTTACTTTCATACATATTAAATTGATTCAATTACTAAGGAGAAGATATTGAAATAAAGAAAATAAAAATAATTCCTACCTAAGGAGATTGTGCTAAAAATATAACTCATACAGGACAAAATAATTTCATAAAAGTAGAAACTTACAAGTCATTAAATGTATCCAATGACACATCTGGTGTGAAAACATCTAATAGTCCAATTACCTATAAAAGAGAGCAGGAAACAGAAAGAAATATGCTATTTCAAAAATTCCAAACAACAAAAGTATTTGGAAGTTTTTATACACAATGGGAACAGAAAGGGCTGGAGCCTTAGGATTAATCAGACATAGTGAATATCTGGCCTTTGAGATGCTGCAGGCCAGCTCCCAGGAGCTCCAGCCACAATGGTCAATTGTAAGGGATGGAAAGAGTGGCTGACCAGAACAGAGGGAGGGCCAATGATGCCCTAGCCTTGGATGAGATACACTGACATTATATCAGAAACACTGTATGTATCATCTCCCAGAGAAGGGTTCCTAATGCCTGAGAACAATTTATGTGCAGCAATTCAGTTCTCTCCATCCTTCCCATTGAAGGCCCCTTACAACCACTCTGGGACACACAGGTATGATTGTGCCTTGTATTTGTACAAAGGTCCCTTGCAACCCGATCGATTGTTCCACTGATGCTCTCACCAATATACAGTAATTAATTTGCAGGTGGGGGGAGAATACGTGCTGTGGCCTATTTGAGGCTAACAAGTGTTATTTGGCATAAACTTTCCTGGACAACAGCTGCCAGAAGGTTAATGGTGTGTGAACTAACTGGTCATGAGGGTTCAAAAGACAGTCTGGTTGTCAGCATATAAAAACCATGGTAAACTTAAATATTTGCCATGGTAAACATTTCTAGAGGCAACACTAATCAAGTGCTAAGGTGATCATCATAACTCTCTCCAATGCAGCAGAATATTCCTAATTATGAGCAGAATGGCAGTCTCTGTTTATCAAGTATTGTGACTCACAAGCACCTAGACAAAACAAATGTAATAGACTTTCTTATCCAAAGTTGTGTCCAGAACTCCATGTAACAAAAACGTTAAAAGAAATCTGAGATACTGTCAGTTTTTGCACAGCAGAGACAAGGGCAGTCCATGTGAGTGGTGTTTAAATGAAGTGCTACAGAGTGGCTTATAGCCAGAGATGGAACATGTCGTTCTTTGGATCACAACTCCTAGTCAGCACTGGCTGAGAGGTGGTGTCATGCAAAAAAAGTAACTTTTCCATTTCTGGATTTAGCATTACATGAACATATCCATGGTTCACCACTAGCTATTTTCTTTTCTCTTTCCTATTCCTGCTGGGGCATGGTTTTATTTATTTATTTATTTATTTATTTATTTATTTATTTATTTATTTAACTTATATGCCGCCCACTACCCAAAGGTCTCTGGGCGGCTTACAATCCAAAGAATAAAACAATTTAAAATAGTTAAAAGTAAAATATCAATAAATCATCAATAAAAACCTTACACTAAAATCATTATCCTAAAATTGTCATCAGCGGACCCACAGTCTATATTATATCAATTAAAAACCTTCTGGAACAGGAAGGTTTTTACCTGGAGCCGGAATGTAATCAGTGTTGGCGCCAGGCTGATCTCGATCGGGAGGGCATTCCATAGCTTGGGAGCAGCTGCCGAGAAGGCCCTATGTCTACAAGCCATCCCTCTCACCTCCTTGACGGATTGCTCTTTCAAAAGGGCCCCCTGGCTTGATCTTAATTGCCGGGTAGGTTTGTATGGAAGGAGGCGGTCCTTCAGGTATCTAGGTCCTAAGTCGTTTGGGGCTTTACATGTCAAAACAAGCACTTTGAATTCGGCTCGGACAACAACTGGTAACCAATGCAGGTTACGCAGAATCGGCGTGATGTGATCCCTGGCGGCCCCACCACTTACCAGCCGCGCCACACGATTCTGAACCAGTTGCAATTGCCAGACCGTCTTCAAAGGCAGCCCCACGTAAAGCGCATTGCAGTAATCAATACGGGATGTTACCAGTGCATGTGTAACTGTCATGAGGCTGTGCTTGTCTAGGTAGGGGCGGAGCTGGTATATTTTCCGCTGCTGAAGGAAGGCACCCCTGGCCACCGAGTCCACCTGGGCTTCCAGAGTTAGACCGGTGTCCAGAAGCACCCCCAAGCTGCGGACCCTGTCCCTTAGGGAGAGTGCAACCCCATCCAAGACAGGAAGATGGCCCTCTAACCTGTCCGGCAAAGCACCCATTAACAGCACTTCCATCTTGTCTGGATTGAGTTTCAGTTTATTAACCCTCATCCAGTCCATTATCTGGCCCAGACACAAGTTCAGTACAGAAATCGCCTCACCTGGATTGGTGGAGAATGAGAGGTAGAGCTATGTATCGTCAGCATATTGCTGACTCCTCAGCCCAAGAGGAGTTTTAGAGGCCATGGGGGGTGTTTCTTTCCAACGAATACTGTATACGCAAACTATTTTGAGGCAAAATGTGCTGTGTCAACTGCTCTGTCAGATTCTGAATAAATTGTATTGAATGAGGGGAATCACATTTACATTTTAAACAACCTTGAAAGTTATACATTAAAGATCAGCACAACAGCTATGGAACATCAATAGAAGACATTCTAGCTATTTATGCATTAAAATTTCTAAGATTCTGAACATGTGAACTACAGTACTTACGTTTTGTTTGGAAACCTGGAAAAGTTAATTTTTTGTTCTCTTAACTTCAAAAATATGCAGCTTTGTAACCAGCCCTGAGATAACATATGCCAGCTTAATTATAGTTCTAGAGATCAGATCCTGCACTACATGACTATACAGTGGACCCTTGTATGACAAACAGCTTGTATAACATAAAATTTGTACAACATAAAAATTCCGGAGATAGGGGAAATTTGCTTAACATAATCGCCTATGGGGGAAATCCGTACAACATAAAAATGGGATTACTCCATTTTCAATGCATTCCTATGGAAATTTGTATAAAGGAAATTTTGCTTAACATAATTTCATTTGGAACAAATTAATTCCTTTATACAAGGTACCACTGCATTTTTATCTTGACACGCATGCATGCTCACACACACAGACACACAGGCACACACACACACACACACACACACACACACACACACACACAGAGGGAGGGGAAGGCCCTTAGTAATTAAGTATTAGATAAACCTACTGTAATTGTATGAACTGCTGTCAGCCATATCAGCAATTGCTTCACTTAGCATTGCACTGGATTTCAAGAATAAGTTAGAATAATGAAGTCAATAGAAAGTCCCTTCTTCTTCAATGTTGGCATGATTATAGGCAGAAATATCAGCTCAAATCCGGCAAGGCATACCTTTTAGAAGTAAACTGCCTAAAGTTAAGAAATTTCTGTAGACATTATGTGTTGCACACTGAGCCACATGGCTCAGTATGCAACAGATAACATCTGCAGAAATTTCTTAACTTGAGACAATTCACCCATATAATGTTGTATATCCGTCACTGAACTAGTCATAAACACTATCCCGATTTATCCATTAAAAGTTGCATTTATATCTTGCCTGTTCTTCAATGAACTTGTGCAGTTGTGTGTGTGTGTGTGTGTGTGTGTGTGTGTGTGTGTGTGTGTGTGTGTGTGTGTGTTCAGAAAGCCATGGCCTAGCTTAAAAATAAATAAATAAATAAAATCAAGTAAATATTTGTCCCTTTATATTCGTCAGGGTCTCTATTAAGGGACAAACATTTAATGAATCAGTGATATTTGTTGATACTGCTGATTTGTTTTTTTTTATCAGTTCCTGTCTCTAATCATTACACTATCAATCTGGTTGTTCTGCACAGGACAATGACAATAAAGATTTATCTATCTACTATGATGGCTCTCGCATATGCATAGAGAAAGATAAGAAAAGCTACTAGGGATCGGTATGGAAATTTCTAAGCCCATTAAATAGATTAGCTCTTATATAATTAAGTTATATGCGAAGTAACTTCTTCAACATGGAATAAGTGGAGGAAGGGAGGCCGGCCTTTGCTGTACTCACGTTTTCGTGCTTCATGTGTTTGAGAAGCCGCAATTCCCGGTAGGCTCGCTTGGCAAAAAGCTCCGACTGAAACGGGCGGTACAACTTCTTGATAGCCACTTTGGTCCCACTTTTCCTGTCAGTAGCTGAGCTTAAAGGAAATGGAAGAGGAATTTCTGTAAATCAGAGCTGGAGGGGAGGATCACATTACCTCTGGCAACAGGGCAGCATGTTTGTCCAGAGAGATCCTGACAGCAACAACAACCAGGCAAGAGCAGCTTCTGCTTTTACCAGACTGCCAAGTGGAGGGAGTGTAATGTGTTCCCATGGAAAGGAAAACATGGAGTGACTATGAATTGATGGGCGAATGAAGCTACTTTAACATTTACAGCAAGCTAGATTGCATGTCCATTCATTCACAGCACAGACAGGTACATTATACTGTAGTCAGTTACAAAAAACAGTTTACAACAGGGCACCGTCTTAAGTTTCTGATTATCTAAAAGGATCCATAGCCCTCAACATAAAAAAGGCCATTTCGTTCCAACCTAAACCACTATTATCCAGTTTAGCCACACAGCTGCTTCCTAGGGTTTCTCACAAGCCATTTGTCATTGAATTACAGCTCCTTCTTTAGAAGGCACCGCCTCGCTATTCCCTTGTCCCTTCTTCTTGGCAAAATGCATCCAGCATGATATCGTCACCCATTCTGCAAAGCCACCAGGTGCTTGCACCTGAGTCGACAGATCAACTTCCGGACTATTTGCCCAGATAACGCAAGGGAAACACCTTGAAGGGCCAGCAGCTCAAGGGCAAATAAGAGGCAGAGCCAGGAGACAAAATTATAATAACTGCAAGAACAGGAACCCTTTGAGAAGAACCGAGTGCTGTGACATGTCCCACTGACTTTTGCTGCTGACTGACTGCTAAGGAAGGCGATCCACAGAAAACTACAGCAAGAAGGTTGTGATGTCATCTACTCTTCAAGAGGTTGTCCCTAGCAACTGGGAACAAAGAAAACATACTGGCATTAGAAGGACACAAAAGAGATGTATCAAAGGATTTTGTAAAAGGTCTCCCCTCAAAACTTTTGTCTGCCCCTTGGTTTTTCTCAGCAGCTGTAGCTCGGCAGCAGAGCTTTGATTTGGATGATGGCAGCAACCGAAGCAACTGTTTTGGATGATGGCAGAAAATGAACCAAGGGATAATGACATCTTTTTTCTCTTTCTGTTTCTTCACTTTCAGCATTGAAGTTGCATACTTCCTCTGCACCCATGGTGGGCTTTCCCCCCTCCTTAATTTTCAAACATAGCTCTGCTCCTGCACCTTCCCCTGAAATTCTGATAGACCTCACAGAATACTGGAGCTTTGTTGGCAACCTCATGCCTTTTTTTGTGACGGGATAGATGATTGCCTATCCAGCACTAGCTAATCATTACATCCAGCTTTTGAATTTAAGGAGACTCTCTCTTCTCAAGTGAATATTATTTTCTTTTCTTTTCTTTTTTCCTTTAGTCTGTTGGAGGCAGTTGCTCGTTTGCTGTTGATATGTTTGTTTGGTTGGCTGGTAAGTATCTGTGCAGGGAAACAAGCAATATGCACAAGTTCAAGCAATCATAAGCAAACATTTCTTTTTAAAAAATTAAATTTCCTGTAAATGTCTCTGAGTAAGTTATTGAGACTTTAAGTGTCGATTAATGAGAAAGGGGTGGACCCAAGGGATCTGATAGCATTTCTCCTCTGTGGAGGTCCCACCATGCAGTACTTCTATTGCATAACAAAAGAAATTTTAGCAGACATTCAAAAATCTCTGCAACACAAAACTGGCCTGAATGACTGGTGGTGCTTAACTATTAATTTTGTTTATATTTGTTATAATTACATTGATTACAGTTATTTTTGTTGCTTTGTACTGTATTTTGTTTTGTATTTATATATATTTACTTTACAAGTTTCATAACTTGTATTCTTCACTGTGTAAACTGCTAAGAGTAGCCTTTGGGCTAGATGGCCATGGTGTATAAATCTAATAAATAAATAAGAAATATCAATGTCGACAACATTGAGTTAGGCAGACAAATAAATCAGTGGTGCATGGCAGCTTCCTGTCCACTTTCATGGCCCTCAAACTTTGCTTTTTGAAGGTCACCCTTTCAAGAAGGCTTCCACTTTCACGTTCTATCAGTTGACAGTGACATAAATGCCCATGACATCAACGCCATCCCTCAAGCTGTCCCTTCTTCATGAGATATCGCACAGAGGATCTATGATGATGTGACCTCTATTCCTCTTGCATATCTTACCAAGATATTAAGGAGGCCACCTCTTCTTGTTAACTAAGGTATGGCATTGAAGTGGCACAAAAACTGCAGATGGTATGGACACCTGCAATGTGAAATGTTGCCCATGGGACACTCCTATAATTTGTTAGCATATGGGAGGGTGACAAGCCAAGAGACACGGCTAAAATAAAACATAAATGTGAATACGGACAAAGAATAAGGCTTAGCCTTATTGTTCTTCTAGGGCTTATTCAAAAGCAGCTGTTAATAAGGATGCAACACTAATTGAAGTTATTCTGTAAGAACATCAGTGTGGGTACAGTACAGGTAAACTACACGATACAGATTCAGGGTGTTCCTACCACTTCAAGGAAGGACTGGAAATGATGAGCTAAAACCCATGAGGGCTGCCAACAATCAGAATAGGTCTGAAGGAGTGAGAGCCCTTGGCCCTTACTTCACGAGGCGCGGCACTCCGCAGCGATATTGCCTTCGATTTGAATTCGGAGGCGGTCACGTGGCGGTCACGTGTTCTCGCTTCGCTCCCGCCCCTGTTTCTCAGTACTCACGAGCTGCAGTTTTAGGACCGATTCGAGCACAACCTCACGTGCTCCCTTCGCATTCACATGCCACTTTTCAACGTTCGTTATTTCCCATCCGTCCTTTAAAAAAATTCCTACCGATGGCGTATCGATGCACTGATGCTGGACTGTCAGTTGCAATGGCTCTACTGATTTCAACTGTTTCCTGGCATCATTGGCCCCCCCCCCCCGCCCACCGCCGCCGCTACTCGGGGGGGGAGCCCCACATGGGCACAGCCGCCCTCCCCTCCGCCGCTTGCACGCTGCCTGCCCCGGGTGCCCTGCTCTGGCCGGGCGAGGCGGCAGCGGCTCCTCCTGCTCCCGCCGCCGCCGCCGCCCCTACTCGAGCGAGGAAGTAACAGCGCAAAGCGATGAAACGATATAGCGATGCATTGATATCCCTGTTTGAATATTTTTTAAAAAAACTTGAAATAAAAGCCAAAAACCGAGACCACATGTTACGTTGGGAGCGAAGCAAGATGCGAAGCGAAAAGATTCCCGGCAGCAGCCAGGGGAACCACTCGCCCCGCTTGGAGCACGGTAAAGGGGGCGTGGTCGGGGTGGCATCGCAGCCAAAAAGGAGGAGCGTGCGGACTGAAACGATCGATTCGCACAGAAAAGAAGGCTAGCCGCGAAGCGAGTGGCTCATGAAGTAACGGCCCTTGAGTTACCCATCTAAATGTGACCCAGAGGTTCCTCTCCACATGGTCCCAGCTAATATGAGCAAGAATCCCCAAGCTCTCTGATCAGTGGCAGGAGATGATTGGGATTTCTTTTCCTCCTTTCACCTGGTGCCTCTCAAAGCCAGGCGAAATGGGTACGAGGTGCCACCTTTCACCACTTGGAGACCAAATTTTTCTCCTTCTTCCTCTTCCCCAAAAAGAGGAAGGAGGGAAAGCAATGCATACAGTTCACTGGGTAGAAGGGCGCCATTAGACACTTTGTCATGTGGCCTGTATAGGGCTGGGGCAGAGAAGGACACCTCCTTCACCTCAAAGTAGCTCTTTACCCACTAGAACCAAGTGTATTCGGGTCAAGCCGTTTCAATAAAAATGTCAAAGACAACGCAAAGCAATATTATAACACATCAAAGCCTGGGCAGTAAATATGCTGTACAGCCACTAGTCCCTAGTACATCCACTTAGGTGTGGGAGACCTGGCTGGCTCAAGCTGTTGGGATGCCTCAGGCACAGCAAGAAATGGCACCCCTGTTCACTCTAGTCAAGGTACATCATAGCTAAAGCCAAGCAAGTCATTTTGTCACACTGGACAGGAAAACCCCCAAAGCACCTCTTCCATCTCCCAGGCAATTAAACCTAAGTCTTTTAAAACTATCAAACTGCTACTCAAAAGCTGCTGCTTGAGGCAGCCGGCTTCCTCTGCCTTAATGGTTTTTCCGGCCTGCCATGAATGATGCCAGGTTTCATAACAGGTTATCAGTGGGCGATGAGGAACACAAGGAAGTGAAAACCCTCTGAGCACTATAGCACCCGAATGACACTGACGGAGGAGAAACAGTCTTCTGTGCCCATCATTCCTGCCTTTTTATCTTTAACACCAGCATCCTTTTCCAGGGAGAGGATGGGCTACCTGTCCAGATTGCAACTCCCAAGAATATCCTACCCTAGCCGGCCAGGGACAGGGAGGTTTAGAAATGTTAATCGAAACAAACCAACAGTTACTCCCCATCTCAGCACTTTCTGTGGCAAAGCCATAACTGATTGACCAGATGCCATTTTGCTGGACATTCAACCCCTCTCACACTCCTTGCTGAAGTGGTGCCAGAGGAGATCCAAGATTAGACCTCTTCACCTATTCATGCCACAAGGCTCTTTCTTGGCATTTAATTGAGGCAGAAGATCTGCAGGTGAAGCACAGAAACACAATGGATTTAGCCTGTGACTTCTGCCACACAGCTAGAGAAAGACAAGATAGCAGAGAAACACCTAAAAGACAATTACATTCCTATTAACGACCAGCAACTTGATTTCTCCAGCAGGCCATGTTAGTTTGTTTTCAAACCCAAACAGGAAGTTCTTAGCACTCAAATAAACACGTCAAGGTGGCCTCAACGATTCGAGGGAATGCAGCCCAATTGTTTTAAAATCCTTGTTTTACAGTATTACCAACTTATTTCCTTTCACATGCTTTTCTAAGCGATGCTTCCACTCCCAAATAGTTAAAGGGTGCCACTTCGAATATGTATTTCTTTGCACACGATCAAGACGGCAGGGGTCTGCAAATCACACTGTTTTTAAAGAAATGTCCATCTGTTCTCCTATACCCCACACTTTTTTTAACCTTTCGGCGTGAAGCTGGAACTTTCGAGAGCAAGTCCTTCTGCGAGCCGTCAAAGCCCTGAGTGCAAATTCGCCGCCCAGGACCATCCTCAACTTGTTGGGGCGTTGCGCTCGCGGCGGCTTGGGATCCACCCTTGAGGCATCGTGTCCGAAACGAGGGAGGACTGGCCAGGGAGATACACGGAGAAGACCCAGCCGCCAATCCTGCCCAGGGAACGGCGCGGCGCCCCACACACGCGCGCCCACGCCCGTGGAAAAAAGCCCAAGTTGAGGGGCGATGGGTGGTGGTGGCGGGAGACCCTAGTGCCCGCCCCGGTCCCCTTTCTCCAGCGGGGAACCCCAGTCCAGGACTGAGCGGAGGAAAACACTGGGAACGCGCTTCCCCGTGCGCTCTCGACGCGCCTCTACAAAGAGGGGCGCCCGCCCCGGATCCCCATCACCACCACCTCCACCTCCACCAAGCCTGCTCACCAGACGGCGCCGTAGGCTCCGGAGCCGACCGCCTGGAGGTCCCGGTAGCGCTCTTTCACTTCCCAGATCGTCTTGGTGATCTCCTGACGACAGAAACCTTTCTTGGGGGAGGCCATGTCCGCTGATCCCGGCGCGCAAACAAAGCGGGGAGGTTGGGGGACGTGGGGAGGGGGGGGGAGAGAGAGAGCGAGGGACCCCGAGGAATCGGACGGCTCCCTCGATTTTGCGCGCCTGGGGTGGGGTGGGGGTGAATGTGTGCGTACCCCTCTCTTGTATGCCTGCGCGCTAGTAAATAGATGGCTGTTCCTTCCTAGCGTCTGGCAAACGTGGCTCTTGCTTTCTCTTTCTCCCCCCCCCCCAACCTCCCCCTCCCCGCTCCCTCGGCTTCCCTTCCTGCCTGCTTTCCACCATTCACTCTCCGAAGCGGGGTGGGTGGGGACGAGGAGACCGTGTCACCGTCATTGACTAGGGAATCAATGAAGTGCACGTAGAGAGAGATTTCCCCACCGCCACCTCCTGCTTGTTTTTGGAAAGTAATTTGCGGAAGCCGAGCCACAAAGGAGGAGCCTTTTGTATTAAGTGAAGAATCACTCTTGTGTGTCCACCCCGCCCTCCGCGCCCTCCCTCCACCCTCGTTGTGAGAAATCACGTGCGCCACAGGAGAACCGGGTGGACAGCGGCGGGCTCGGAAAGCGACCCCGAGAGTGTGTTGTGTTGAAGGCAGCTTTTTTGGGGGGGAAACAAAAAGGAGTCGAAGAAGCCCCCCCCCAGCCCTCTAACCAGTTCCCAAGGCAAGAGGTTCTGTGGCTATTCCTGTCCGTGCATGGCAGGGGGTTGGACTGGATGGACCTTGAGGTCTCTGCCAACTCTATGATTCTATGATCCTGTTTATTCAGAAATAAACGAGGGCCTCCAGTCAGGCTGCTTTGTAAAAGGGGGACTTAAACGTAGGATTTTGGGAGAGGAGGTTGCAGTCTCAGTAAGTTTGCAGCGACGAACCTTCATTCTGATGTTGCAACGCACTTCCCCCCTGCCGAGGTTTCAAACGGGGCGGTGAGCATTGCAAATAGGGATGGCAAAGAGGGGGAAGGGGCATTTGCTGGGATACTAATTGCAACAAGGTAGGGCTTGCCCCAAAGCTCGTGAAATTACTTGTTGAAAATAATTTGACCCTATTTTTTTTATTATGGGGTCAAAACGCAGTACCTTATTCGGCTTGTCGTCCCCAAGGCTGCAGCTTGGCCCATTGTTGCCTGCATAGCTTTTATTCTTTGTGGAGGAAACCTTCAGATTAGTGGTATCAAATCTCATCCTAAAGGCTTCTAAAATGCCTTTAAATATAGAGAAAGCACCTAGAAAGGTCCGCCAAGATGGAGCTGGATCCCTGTTGGTTGTGTTACATTTGAGTCATGGCCTCTAGACCTGGGAAATCCAAAAGCACATAGTAGCCAAGTAGAATTTCCAGGCAGCATGCCCAAAGAGTTTGACATGTGTTTAGGTTTTTTTTTCTTTCATTTTTATGCTAGTTGTAACTTTCCCCCCACCACTGAAAAAAAAGGACAAGAGCATACTTATCAAGTAGACTGACAGGATAATAAACAACCTTTCCCTCTCAATTAGTATTCTTGGTCCTGATCATTTAATGTGGCAGTTGTGTGTGTAAATAATTCATTTGTTCACACTCCCTTTTTCCTGCTCCCCACTTGAGCCATGCAAATGTTAACTTCTGTGCAGTATAGGGGTCAGAATGAGAATGGGTGGCTCAAGTTCACCCAGTGACTTTCAAGGTAAAGGAAAAGGAAAAGGTTTCCCCCACACATGCGTACTAGTCGTGCCCAACTCTAGGGGCGGTACTCATCTCTGTTTTCAAGCCAAAGAACCAGTGTTGTGCAAGTCTGTGGCCATGTAGCCGGCATAGCTTCACAGAACACTGGTTACCTGCCCACTTTTTATGGCGGTACCTATTTATCTACTTGCATTTACGTGCTTTCAAACTGCTAGGCTGGCAGGAGCTGGGGTTAACAACGGGAACTCACTCCGCTGCGTGGCACCTGCGGTTCAAACCACCAAGCTGCCAACTTTGCGGCTGACAATTTCAGTGCTCTGGTCTGCTGAACCACCATGTCCCAGTGACTTTCATAGTTTATTGGGGGCTTAAATTTCAGTCAAGGACTGGAGCCACTACCCCCCCCCCCATTCTGATTTGACTTTCCCTTTCACATGTAGGATCTTAAAATGGGGAGATTTATACTTCTCCCATTTCTCTCTCTCTCTCTCTCTTTCTCTCTCTCTCTCTCTCTCTTTGTGTGTGTGTGTGTGTGTGTGTGTGTGTGTGTGTGTGTGTGTGTGTGTGTGAGAGAGAGAGAGAGAGAGAGAGAGAGAGAGAGAGAGAGAGAGAGAGAGAGAGAGGAGAGGACCCATCAGGTGATTTACCTGTGACCACTGGATTCATGGCAAAGGCTAGGTCTTACGTCATGTTTTTTTAGCATCTGTGTGAGTCAGCCACTATGAGTAAGAAGCTGTTCTGCATGTCATAGGTCAGTGATGGCGAACCTTTTAGAGACCGATTGCCCAAACTGCAATTCAAAATCCACTAAGTTTTTTTGCAAAGTGCCAATACAGCAATTTAACCTGTATACAGCTGGCTATGAAGGGGCAATGTCGGGTGCCCACAGGAAGGGCCGTGGCACCCGTGCCATAGGTTCGCCATCACTGTCATAGGTAATCCATGTGTTAACATTATTCCTAAGTGAAATGCAAAAATTGCTTTCTTGTAATCATGGCACACAGCTCACCAAAAGGTTTCTCACTGCATGAAACACAAGTGGCAGTCTGTGTGACCTTGTATGAGAAATGGACCTAGTTCCAAATCTCCAAATCATTGGAGGAGTGAGGGACTGATCCATCAGTGCCCCACAGTGCCTCCAGTGTCGTGTGTGTTCTGCAGAGAGGCACTCACGAGAAATAGGGCAATATGCCTTTCTCCCCCCCCCCCATTGCAGTTGTGGGCTGACATTAGCAGTACAGCTTTCGAAAGCAGAAGCACCCCAAGAGAGAAAAGCTTTGGTTAAAACCCTTGCCTCAGTGGCACAGCCTGGAGGGTAGAGGCAGAGGGTGTTGCTTTGGTTGGAGCTCTCCCGCCAACACTCTGGCAGCAGGACCACAAAAGATGCAGTGACACCTTGGAGGCTTATTTGACATAAATTTTCCTAAGCAGCGCCTGCTTCCTCATATGCATTAAGTGGTTTGAGAGGGATGAGTTTGAGCAGAGGCTAAAACAGGTTTACAAAGTGAGAACTAAAGATAACAGAAAAAAGGTCAGATAACTCCTGGGCGTGTAGGAGTCGGTTCCATCTGGTAGTCTGTGATATTTATTTGAGCAGATGGGCATGCCTACTCACATTGTTCCAGAATCAGGATGTGTTACATAAACCTACATGTCTGTCAGAATATGATACACAGACCCTCTTACAGTTTTTCACGCACAAACACACCCAAGAAGTACCTATGCAAAATAGGAATTCCAGTTTCTCTTTAGGAAACTTAGTGGTAGTCTTGTTCTAGATTTTCTCGCTTCAGCTGCCTTTTGACACACATATGTGTGATTTTTTTCCCAGCTGAATGATAGTTGTTTAATGATTTTGCCTATTTTCTCAATTCATACATCTTTTATAAATACTGTACTTTATAAATACTTTTTTATAAATATTTATAAATACTATATTTATAAATACTTTTATAAATAATGCCTGTGTGTGGTTAACATTTGTTGCTCCTTGGAATATAGGAAACACTTCCTTTTTTTTCTGACTCACCCCTCCTCTGCATCCCAGTGAGTTTGCTGAGATTCAGACTTGCCGTTCCTTGACTTTACATTGAGAATGCAAGACAAATCGTCGGCAGCCAGGCCAGTCTTTTAAGAATGAGCCAGATCACGCTGTCCTTCAGGCGATCGGGAAGAATCCCATCACTGAAGGAAGCAGACGTGATCACAGCCACCCATTCCCCCTGTGGCCTTGCTCAGCCAAGATGGGCAAGGGTTGAAAGGAGAAGCCACTGGTTGGAAATGAGCTAGCACCCTGGAAGCCTCAGCTGGAGTCACAGGCCCAAAGTCAATGAATCGGGGAGACCGAGGGGGTGCGGCACGAGCGATAATCAGGGATAGATTAGTGGAACTGGAGTCCAGATTGGCCTGGATGGCCCCTTTTTTAGATAATGGGCTGTGAAAGCCTCACTAGTGAAATCACTAAGAGGAGGCCTCTGCTGACCAGGATTGGGGAGGTCCCGAACCACCCTGAACAATTATGCCTAGCGGTTCAAGGCCTCACCAATTCTCAGGGAGGCATGGGATCTTTTTGCCTCCTGATCACCCTGACATAGCACCTAGTCAGCAATGTGTTCTGCTTATATACCGCCCCCTACCACTTTAAGTAGTCTCTGGGCGGTTTACAATTTTAATTACAGTGTGCAGACTACACATTGCCCCCCCCCCCGCAGCAAGCTGGGTACTCATTTTACCAACCTCGGAAGGATGGAAGGCTGAGTGAGCCTTGCGCCTGCTACCTGGGATTGAACCCCAGGTCGTGAGCACAGTTTCACCTGCAGTACAGGCATTTAACCACTGCACCATGAGGCTCTTGTAACCACAGTCCTGTTACTTTCCGTCCAATCTTTCCTCCATCTGCTCTCCAGCCTCCTCCTTTCTTGTTTCATGACTCGCAGCTCCGCCATAAACCACGGTGAAGGTTGGGCTCAGCAATGGATGAGGCACTTGGGGGCGATCCAGTTGACTGCGCTGGTGGCATCCCCGTACCATCTATCCACTAAGGCATTGACAGGATCGTCGACCAGACCATCCGGAAAGCCCCTGAAGGCCTCCAAGAACCAAACTGGGTCCAGGACCCTTTGGGGGCGAGCCCAAACCGAGGGGCCAAGCTCCCTACAAGGAGGGACAGCAACTGCCAGGGAGAACGTCAGCAAATTATGATCAGACCATGACACGGGATGGAAATTAAGGTTCTCAACCCTCAGATCTTAATCCACAGACATAGATGGAAACACCAGGTCCATTGTATGCCTGGATCTATGGGTGAGACCAATGACATGCTGGGAGAGATTCATGGATGCCATGGAAATCCAAAGCCACTCCAGATAGCCCCACTGCAGCATGCACATTGAAGTCACCCATCACCAAAAGGCGGGGGAACCTCAACAGTGTTGCTGAGATGAACTCCGAGAGCTCTGGAAGGGACAATGCTGGGTCGCGGGGAGCACGATACACCAGCAGAATCCCAAAACTCTCCCGCTGTCCCACCAATAGGTGCAGGCACACCACCCCTTTGTCTCTGTCTTTTCTGAACTGCACTGGCCATTTTGCGGATGGGCTCATAGACTCTGAAGTGCAGGTTATGGCTTTGTTTTTTAGAGAGCCGACAACTGACTTCTTCCTATAAAGAAATAACTCTTGAGGGAAATGCACATAACAGCACACTTTTGATTTTTTTAAAAAAAATTAAAACCATTAAGTTGGTCTAATGAAACCTGTGGAAACATGGGCAGCTATTAATTTGCCACTCAGTGATAATACTGTATTGACCAAATATTGAACCTTAAAAATATGTCATTTGAATGTGTATGTTTAAAAGGTTAATAAATCCCAAACCTAATGGAATCTCGGTATTTGTGTAGAGCTAGTATTTACTTATTTCAGGAGATTTCCATGCACAGGATTGAAGGTTTTGAACGCAATTCTACACTCAAATCACCTAGATGTAACCACCACCATTGAACATAATGCAACTTGCCTATGGGTGGACATGTCCAAGACTGCACGGATAGCTGGAAGCTGCCCTCACTGGTCAGTGTTCTGTAGATCTGGATAACAGCAGTAGCAGTCCTGTTTTTAAAAGATATGACATTAAAATGTTTGTCTTAGTCCTAAGTAAATTACTTGCCCCTGGACTCATTGAAAGCAACAGGACAAGAGAATTAAACCTGCCTTAAAATTTATTATTTATTTTATTTTTATTTTTATTTTTACAATTTATATGCCGCAGCCTTTGTACCAGTATCTTTCTCAATCCCAGGTAAACCTTTCTCAGTTTAAATGATCAAATCCTAGTTTATTGGTAATGGTAGTGGGAAAGGATTAGGTCAGGCATGTCCAAACTTCAGCCCTCCAGATGTTTTGGACCACAACTCCCACAAGTCCTTTGCCACTGGAAATACAGGCTTGGAATTCTGGGAGTTGTGGTCCAAAACATCAGGAGGGCTGAAGTTTGGACATGCCTGGATTAGGTAATATAGATTATCCATTTTAAAATATCATAGGAAAGAGAAAGCTATATATTATGTAGGTTAACCTTAGAGAATTTGACCTTATTAAATGAAAATGAAAAACAAAAGACATTTTTAATTGTCAGTTAACACTGTAAATAGGATAGCAGGTCTTTTTTACTGCTACAAAACTCTTTATCAGATCTGGGCAAGTGGTTCATCAGTTGTTGCTTAGCATAACTTCCATCTGTTCCAGCCCGCATGGCACTGATGCAGGGAGATGTAGCCCCACAATGTATGGAGGGTGACCAGCCCACTCAACACAGTGGGACTTATTTCAGACTAAAGACGAACAGGGTTGCACTGCAGGAATTCAATGAAGGTTAAGATGCATCCTTGAGAGAACTCTGCGACCATTATTATCATTATTATGACTTATGGCAACCCTTCCCAGGATTTCCTAAATATAGATGGCTCAGAAGACATTTGACATTTCCTTTGGAGGGCACTCAGTGTGCAGCATGTCCAAGGCTCTTTTTCTACATGGCATAGTAAGGAACTGAACATTTGACCCTTGGTTATGCAGACAGGTGCTCTGACACACTGAACTCCAGTTCAGAAGCACATAAAGGTATGAGACTGATAATGACCAGTTTCCTCATCTATCTTAGAAGGATAGTATTTTGAGTACAGTAGTACCCCAGTACCCTCTGGGGATTGGTTCCGGACCTTTCCGTGGATAATGAAAACAGTGGATAAGAGAGGATGCCAAACCCCCCCCCCATTGTTTTGTGATAGTACTGTAGCTTGCTTTATAGCTGCTGCTTTGCAACAGTAGCTTGATTTACGGCCACTGTTTGTGACAGTAGATTGCTTTAGGGCTGCTATTTTATGACAGTAGCTTGCTTTACAGTTGCTGATTGTGACAGTAGTTTGCTTTGCAGCTGCTGAATTGTTTTCGTCTGCCAGCTGAGGATAACTGAATCAGTGGATACAGAGGTCCTACTGTATATGATACCTGAAGGCAGAATTATTTTGAGAGGAAAGGGAGGAGTGAAAGCATCACACTTCAGAATAAATACTTAAGAAATATTAATTTTCTGTGTTCCTAGATAGTTGTCTTTATCTTAATGTTCCAATATATCAACACAGATACTTTCCTCAGTATTTAGCAGCGTGACTGATGATGCTGAGCTTCCACAGAACAAAGTTACCTGCCATCAAAATTGATGTAAATGATGAAAATTAACTGAGCCATTGTTGTCTACAATATACTTCTAAAAATATTTTTTTGAAGTTGTTTCTGTTTAAACTGCATTTGTTATGTTAGGTTTGGAGACTAGGATAATTGGGGTGGGGAGGTGAAGATTTCGGAAGGCATTGGCACTATAGCCTTTAGGCTAGAAAAATAACACACTGTGATTTGTGATAATACTTCACATTATAGACCTGGGCTGTTCTTATCTACTACTCTAAAGAAACACATAATCTAAATTACTAATCAATAAGGCTGCAATCCCATTGCCCCTGAGGGGGCATTAAGGGACACACAGGAAGCTCTGAAATGAGATTCTTTTGAATATCATTCTCCAAAGGTGATTATCTAATATTGGATGAGAAGATTACACCCACCCCAGCTCTCACATAACCGTCTGTGGTCCTTGCCTTTGTAAAGCAGTGACAGTAGCAGAGACCAATGGAAGGAGATCTGTTGGAGTCTGATGAAGGGACGGTGTAGGCATGCACAATAACCGTTGTATTTCTGCAACACAGGTTGCCTCCAAATGGGTTCAGAAGTAAGGAACAGTACAAGAGGAATGGAGTGTGGGGGGGGACCCCATACCCTCCTTCCCATCATGAGTAGGCCAATAGCAATTTGATAGCAAGGTGCTTAAAAATACTGTGAGTTGTAGTCAGGGAAAACAAAATAAAAATGAAATCAGAAAAATTCCAATTCCTCCTCTTTGCCGGCTCACCACCTCTATCTCTTCAACCTACTGCTAACATTCAAGGGTGACTAAACAGGGATTTAGTCCACTGTTTAGTCTGCTGCGTGGAGGGTCTGGCTCCCTCATTTTGCAGGCAATCTGACTGACACACAGCCTCATAAAAGGGGAATTTTAAGGTGGTGGACCCAACAGTGTCACTTGAGGTGTATATGCCATGTGGATGCAAATATCACTCTACAGGGCATACTAGATCTCTGCCTGACCTTATGTCAGGCATGTCCAAACTTCAGTCCTCCAGATGTTTTGGACCACAACTCCCACAGTCCTTTGCCATTGGAAATACAGGCTTGGAATTCTGGGAGTTCTGGTCCAAAACATCAGGAGTGACAAAGTTTAGACATGCCTGCCTTATGTGATCTTATATATCCCATTCCAACAAGCCCACCTAGCTAAGCCCTTAGACAAGACCTACACCAGAACAGACTTTGGTGAATTGAAGGAAAACTTATGCAAACAAGCTTACCAAGACTGTATGCTAGGTTTTCCTGTTTAGTCCTGTGTTCTGCACCTTTTGGGTTAAAAGATTCTTCAAAGATGATCCAGCTTCAGGTCACATGTAGTACTCACATATGCTGGCCTAGATCAAGACTTAAGGGCTGCCATCAAAAACCACAAGAATAAATGCTCTGTTTTTAAAACAGTTTATTGACAGGGACGGGAAAGACAGGCACTCCAAAAATAGAGAAAGGGCTCTCATGGGGAGCTCTTCAAAGCACTCAAGCGTGTGAGATACACTCCACTCATTAGACTCAACACCGTGGAGCACGTTAGGTCTAGATCACTAATAACACTGTGCTCTGCAATTTTCTAATGCTATAGGGAAAATGCTGAGAGATTTTAAAAAACAATGATTTATGGACTGACTTCCAGCTGTTGTTCAATCACTCTTCATCCATGAAACTGCTACACATATACATGTACATATTATGCCTAAAATTCTACAGTGGCCCTTTTTCCTAAAGGCACTAGCTATAAAATTAAAGAGAGAAAACAAAAATACAGCAGAGTCAAGGAAACTCTTAAAAACAATACATCGGCTGTATGGACATCCATTTTTGTTTCAACATACATTCATGCTTTAACTATACAACTTTAAAATAATAAAAAGAATCACATTTTTTGGCATCACAACTGAGAAGATGAGACATGCAGAGAAGACACAGCTTTTAAAAAAACCTCAGTGCATCATTTGTCAGAATGAAGCAGTTCTTAAATGTTCTGTAATTATTACATTCGTAGGTCAAGGCAAAACACCCCCCAGACAAATGTTTCTTCGGCATTGTTAATCTTCTTTTCCACACCTTTTCCAAGATCTTTGGATAATAACGTCGATGCTTCTGGTATATGAAATTAAATTGCAATGCAGTGTGTTTAATAGTCTTCATAGTACAGCATGGCAGTAAGAGAAAGATTGTCTGGAATTACTGTTCAATTTCCAGGCTGTCCATCTTTAAATCAGGTGGTTTAAAGCTGATCACTTCTTCATACGTAAGTTCTTTAAAAGAAAAAGAAGCAGGGGTGGGAGTGGGAGAAAGCAATATTGGTGTAAAACATCTTAGTGTTAAACATTAGCAGTTCAGATCTGGGTCAACCTCTGAAGACATAAACAAACTCCATGAACTCCAATGGAAGAAAGATACCACAATTAGTAGAGGCGGTCTCACAAGCTCTGCAGTGGAGCACATGCTCTACATGCTGAATGCCAACGGTACAAATCCCAACCATCTGCTGGTAGAAATTCTGCCTGATGCTCTAAGGAGCCTCTGCTAGTCAGTGTTGACATTACAATGGGAACCATGATTTAACTTGGTCTAATCCAATCTCGCCTTATTTCGGAAGCTAAGCAGGGTTGGCTCTGGTTAGTACTTGGATGGGAGACCACCAGGGAAGAACAGGTGCTGTAGGTGCCTGCAGTCCTGCCAAGAAAACTCCATGGATATGGGGTCACGAAGAGTCAGTCACGACTGTAACAACACAACACACATAAAGCAGCATTCTATGCAGATACTGTATAGTCAACGAATCTGGTTCTCCCCACCCCCACCCCGCAATAATGTATGAATAATTTGCTTTCTAAATTGACTTGTTTAAGTCATCAAGCGACTTGAACCAGGCTGGTCCCAGGGGAAGCAAGGCAGCTACCACAGGCGGCAAGTGTTATGAGCAGAGTGACAGTGAGTTGCAGGAAGCAAGAACTCTGTTTTTACTATTCAGGTAGAATCAAAACAGAAACACGTTTCTCACAATACCTGCACTTTTTGTTTTTAAATGTATTCCAGAGGCCACACTACCTTCCCCGCTGTCACCTCTTTTCTATGGTTGTGGAAACAGAGCTATCTCCTTGTTAATGTGGAAATAAGATCCAGCTGCCAATCAAGTTGACTTCTCCCATGGAACGGGTAATACTGCCAGCTGGCATTTGCCTCAGGCTGCACTGCAGGGGATGACTCCCCCCTTACTGCCTTATGCCAGTATAAATTAAACACTTAAAAGGGCAGGATGTGCCGGCTGCTCTGCTCTTTAAGAAATATCATTACTAAATAACACTGTAAGTGCATTTTCAGATTGAAGACAAGAGAGATGTCTCATAATATGGACTGAAGGGCCCTGAGACTGTATGGTTCTCTTCCCAGAGACGCTGTAGGAATAAGCATTCATGTTCTGCTTTCTGTGCAGGAAAATCAGTCTTTAAGATCTGAGATAGGAAATGTTTCTTTGATGGGCAGGCTCCAGAATCCCACAGGTGGTATGGGAAGGGTCATGCTAGCTGTTAAAGAGCCTGGAAGTTACAGCCCAAAACAAACAAAACAACAACAAACAAACAAAAACCAACCTACAACTATGCTTATATTCCAATCTCCAGGTCAAGCGATTCTCGTTTTATCAATATTACTGAATGTCTGAAAAAGCCCTAGCAGACTATGGCCTTAGGTTTAGATAAAAAGTCTGGTTCTCTTAAATGCTTGCAAAAAATCATTTTCCTTCTGTATATTTCAAAATGAAGCTAAGAAATCCCTCAAAGGCATAGAGGGACTCTGAGGTAAATCAGGCAAAGAAGTTTCATTGTGTTGGTTTGCAGTGGAATCAAGGGATTCTTGTTTCTTTCCCCCAAGTCATGACCCCCCCCCCTTTTTTTTGGCCTTCTACAATTTCTTAGAATACCACACAAAGCTGATAAAGAAATGGCGGTTGCACAACTCTTTACAGAGATTACATAAGATTGCCTAGGCACTCAATTATTCACTGGATGGAATGAAAGCACATATGTGCTCTTGAATACAGCAGCTGAAATATTAATTCTGCTGATGTTTTGAGGGAGGAAAACATGAATAGCCAGATGTGCCTTCGTGTATCCAGTAAAGTAAAATATCATAATAAGAATTCATCACACAACCCTTGAATCCCCACCGTCTCTTTTAGAGAGGGAAAAGGCACATTCTTTTTGGAGATATTTTCTAAGGTGGCATGAAATTTCATTAGCAGTCATGAAAAATAGACAAGCACAGCTTCCAAGATGCATTTACTGTATATGCTTTTGAAATGGTTTGGACAAAAATGTAATGGTGTCATAGTGTTGACACAATGTAAAAGCAAGTAGAGGTCGAGATCACAGGTTTCTAAATATCAGATCCAGACATGGGCATCTGCTTTCTAGACACTGGGTCAAACATAAAACACCATTAAATGTTGCTCTAAACTCTAATAATTGAGAAGTCAAGACTCGTAACTTGAACTGTATGTTCAGCTTACATTTGTCTACACAGCCATTGTAAGGAAGCCATGCACCTTGGAAAGTAGGGAGGAGAAGAGGAAAGAAGGCAGGCAGGCAGGCAGGCAGGCAGGCAGGAAGGAAGGAAGGAAGGAAGGAAGGAAGGAAGGAAGGAAGGAAGGAAGGAAGGAATCATGAAAACTTGGTGCCTTACATCACATCAAATGACAGACAGGACAAAACTCAGACTATTGAAAAAGTAGTCACAATTCATGCTGGACAAGATATGTAAATGTATATAGGCGTGAAATATAGCATCTTCATTTGCAAATGTAGAAAGAATAGAATAATACACTGGTTGTGATCCTTTTAACTGCACCTCCCAATGTAACAGCAGTGGTGTTACTTTCAGGGTTTAAGTTATCACAGGCATTTCCTATTGTACACCACCGCATTGCTCTGTATGGGATAGGAAATATTTATTTATTTATTTATTTATTTATTTATTTAACTTATATATTTAACTCATATTTATATTTACTTATATTTAACTCAACAATGAAATGCTCAGTAATATTCCAGTCATTATTATTTTTTCTCCTCAACCTTTCTGTACTGTCTTTTTGATTGTTGGTGTTACAAGAATTTATATTGAAGCAAAGAACAGTAAGGCACGACATGCTCCCCCCCCAAACCAACCAAAATTTTGAAACTATAACCAATTTAACAAATTTATTTCATATGTATAAGTATTCAATGTAGTGTTTTAGGGCACAAACTATTCAAGTTCAATTTACCTTCAAAGTGAGTTTGGAGAAATGTATTGTAATGCATTTTCTAGAAACCTTAGCATGTTGTTTTAGGATGAGACCCACAGCCAGCATAAGAGGCATCAGGAACCAGTGGCCCTCTGAATAATCTTGGACAACCACATCTCTCGCACACGAGACTACCTCACAACCTGAGGCTGATGTCTATTGCAGTCCAGTAACATCTGGATGGCAGCTCTACCAGGAATGTTTCTCTCTTAATAATCGGCATTAGCTCTGTACATCTGCACCAAATGTACACCAAATGTGATCTATGGCCTACTGCCCTCATTGATCATTCCAGTGCAAGTAGAAATTCCAACAAGAGAAATTAATTTTTAAATGTTCTCTTCCACTTTTTTGCCTTGACCTTTCGGCCCCAGAAAAAGCAATCCCTTACCTTTCCATTCATCTATAACTCGTTCTTTATTCTCTATTGATTCATCATATGGGTCTGCCTCTGGTTCGTCATCGGGGTCATGATACTGTACAAAGTAAGGGTGTGCAAGTGCCTCTGCAGCAGTTATTCTTTTATCGCTGTCCAAGATAAGCATTTTCTCAAGCAGATCGACAGCTAAAAGGGATTTATTGTAAAAAGAAATAAAATAAAAGTTAGAATACAGTTGCTAACCCATTTTAACCTTAAGCAAAAGAAAAGCATATTTTGGACTTCAAAGCAACGTTTCACATGCCTTCCCCAATCAATATCAAGGCAGTAACAGACTTGTTTTTTCAAGATTTCATGGAGAGAGAGAGAGAGAGAGAGAGAGAGAGAGAGAGAAAGGGAAACAAAGCATAACCAACATGTTTATTTAGCACCATTTTATACAATGTATTTGTTATTCAGGAATCTGTTTCCAAGTTAAAAATGCATGCAGCCAACAATGAAGGCCCCCCCTCCCCCACAGATATCATGGTTTCCTTCTTCAAAATACAGACAAGGCCAGGCAGAATGGGCAAGATTTCACCCTCATTTCACAAGTGTTTTGAAGAAACTAGACCATGATTTGTGCACATAGGTTTATTTCACAGTCGATGCTATTATATATTTCTAACATTTATGGATTGCCATCCATTCATAAGGAATCCCAGGGTAGTTATAACAACAAATACATTAAGAAAATAAGAGGCGTCTTTACAAAGCAAGCAAGCAAGCAACCAACAAATCAATACAGTGGTACCTCAGATAACGAATTTAATTCGTTTTCTGAGGCAATTCGTTATCTGAAAAAATTCATTATCCGAAACGCGGTTTCCCAGAGGAATGAATGGGAAACCAATTAATTCGTTCCGGAGGCTAGGAAAATGACACAGACACCTGTTTTTTTGCTCAAAACTTTTTATAAAGGGCACTTTAAAGGTACAGATATGATGCAGCCTAGGATAACTCTTTTTTACTGATGCATTCTGGAAATTCGTTATCCGTGGCAGCCCATAGGGAAAATTCGTTATCCAGGGCAGCCCATAGAGAAAATTCGTTATCCGGGGCAGACCTATACCTAGAAATTTTGATTTGTTATCCAAAGCAGCCCATAGGGGAAATTCGTTATCCGAGGCAGCCCTATACCTGGAATTTGCAATTCGTTATCTGATGTATTACTGTAGCCTAAAAGGTATCACCTGTTCTACTTTTGTATTTAGGTTTTGTGATGGCTATATGGCTCCTTAACTTTTTTTCTTCAATTAAAAAAAGAACTGTATTTTGACCACTAGATAGTGCAGGGAGGCTTTTTCAGACCTTCCCAAATACGGAAGTCCGCACATTCTTACCTAAAGGGTTAGCACCACGAAATACTGCTTTCAAATCCTGTTGTGGCATGTGTGGTAGAGATTCTATGTATTTTCTGGCCTAAAATAAAAGAAGGCATAGATATAATTGAAAGTTTGCACACACTCACGCACGCACACACACACATAGCTGTGAAACATAAAAACACATATATGTAGATGTAAGAATAAATGCATTTAATTACATTCAGCCATCCTTGAAGATCTGCAAGGTTTACAGACATTATTCTGGAGCCAGAATGGTTATAGAATTACAGCCCAAAGATAGAGGTTTGACACTTTTTGGTTTTCTTCATTGAACCCTCTTCTACTAATTAGTTTCCCTTTTACCTGACATAACCCTTTATAGGACCTCCTCTATGAAATGCATGACCTCTGCACTGTTCTGGAGAGGTGACCTAGAATGGTTGTGATTTCCAAAGAATTTCTGTATGAATCATATAGCCATTGTAAGTTAAGAGAGCCATTCTTATCAATGCCAAAACATCTTGTCACATGGGTAAAAGAATAGAAGTACCATTCCTTCTGATATGCAAATAAAGACCAAGTTGTAATCTTTGACTGATTTGTTGTGTCTGTTGTTTTCTATCCCATGTTTTCCTTTTCCCCATACTCACTTTTGTAGCAATACAAAATTCTGGTATAGGCGTTAGCAGCTCAAATGTGGTTTATTTTTACATATGACAAGTCACATATTTTCTCTGTCACTCTGCCACATACTGACAAACCTGCTGACTCACAAGGCTGCTTTGTATATGTATGCGTGCTTTTTTTGCTTTTACAGAAACCCAGCATCTATTGCATCTTTCCTATATACATTTGACTTTTCACTGTGCTCCAACAGGAGTTTGACTAGACTTTGTTTATTTGCTGGTCTCTCCTACATGGTCCATTAAGCTCCCCAAATAACACATTGTTCAGAACCTGGCCTGCTGAAATGATTCTGGGAACATCACCAAATGTTTTAGAGTACCTCTCCACCTGAGTTAACAGAATGGATATCCATTTCAGCACAGCAAACAGAATCCATTTATGCACTAATCCATGACAATAAGCCACATGGAGTCAGGCAGGTGTTGGGGGCCGAAGGGGCAAGACCGAGCAGAGTTGGCAGCCTGAGATAGGCAAGGTGCCGGAGTTCCCGGTTATCACAAGAGGCGCCTCTGAGAGGCGACAGGTAGGGGTGCTAGCTAGGAAGAGAGGCAGGCAATCAAGCAAGAAAGAAATAGGATCAAGGCAGAGTGTAGGATCACGGCAGAAGTAGGATCAAGGACACCCCTGGCCATTCAAGCTTACTGGGTGGTGCAGCAGCATGCCTTTGAGCCACCCAGACTGCCATGTTGCCCAGCAGGGGTGGTGGGGTTTCCGGGGTGAATTGCCAAATGTTAAGGAGGATTTCCCTACCCACCAGATAAATCTGTATGGTAAAATATGTTCTGTACCAGCTGTTTTGGATGGTATCCAACCAAGACATTGCTTCTGTCCCCTATTTAATTATAATAAAGTATGCTCCACAAAATGCAGTCTTTGGAGGATTTATAGTCCAGTATTACAGAATGTCATAGCAGGAAGACATGCTCACATGAATGATTTCTACCTGCCCAAAATCTGCATCATCAGAAAGATAGCATTGGTTCTGTCATGGATTAATATATCGTAAAGCATTTAAAACATACAGCAAGCAGTAATTTATCCATCCAAAATTATTTGGTTCCCCCCCTGTAGAATCACAGAGTAATAGAGTGTTATTTCTACATCAGCATTTATACATTTTGTAACCAGGTTACCACCATTGCAACAACCAATTTGATAGTTATGCTTTTCATTCCATATAATCATTATTTGTTCACCAAATGAGAAGAGAATGAATGCCTCAATTGCCCTTTTAATCCCTCTACATTAATCCTGCAGTTACTCCTGTAATCTCACAAAATATGCTTAATGGTATTTAAATGTGTATTTTGCAGAACAGGCTCTTATTTTTTAAAAAAATGGTGATGGTAAGCATTTCAATGCAAAGACATGTTCTGCTTTTCTATGCTCACATTACTATCTAAAGGGCTACACTTTCAGCTGTGGAAGGAGCCAGAATGCATGTCCCCCAGGAGACCCAAGGATCCATCCATCCTTTCGTGTGTTCTGGTCTGAGCTCACATCCCCAATACATAAAACAGAGCAAGCAACCACACACTGCATTTAGGGTGTTCCCAAATGTAATCACCCTACCTTTTTATTCCATGTTATTGGGGGGGGGGGAAGTACCTGGGACACATTCTGGTACAACATTAGGCAATTCAAGATCCCAAGGCCACAATAGGAGCTTACAGAGGGCCTCAGTCTAATTTCACAAGCCCTGGACAAGCACTCTATCAGGCTTCTGCAAGGGCAGGGGGAGATAAGTAGTGGTGGAGAGAGAGGGTAGGGTAGGCTTTGCTGATCCCATCCACTGCTGGATTCAGCCCTTCCCACGGCTGACAGGCACTGACAGATTACCCACTGAGGAAGTATGGCCTTCATTATAAAAGTGGTTGCCCAGCATTGCTCTACTGTTAATCAAAAACACACCATGCATGGGCTGAAAACATTTCAAAGAGAAGTCATAGTATGAAATTTATGAACAGCCACAGCCTATTTAAACATTACTGATATTAGGCCTTGTCAGAACAATGCATTTCTTTTTTAGTACAACCATAAAATTAATGTAGCATCGTAAGAAAGGCAGCAGCATCTCCCATGATTGCTTTTGTGAAGGACTCACTTTGCCTATAATCATCAACAGTTCATGCCTCTGATTATGTAGGTTCAAGTTGAGGACAATTTATGATGCAGTGGTGCTCTTAGTTCCTCATGGTGCCAATGTCTCTTTGTTATATTTATTTTTAACTGAATATAGAACCATAGAAAAAATGAGTTGTAAGGGGCTTATAAGGCCATTGAGTTACATTCCCTGAATAATTCAGGGATACAAATTGAAGCAGATCTGACAGATGGTTGTCCAATTTTCTAGTGAATGCATCCAATGTTGGAGCACTCACCACCTCCCAAGGTGACTGGTTCCATTGTTGTAATGCTCTAACATCACTAAATGCCCATGTGTTTGTCCCTTTTTACAATGACCAGACATGGACTCCTTGACTAAACATTGTCAACTGAAAGTGTTTTGTTCCTGGACAACTTGGGGACATCAGTAGAAGAAAACAGATAGATTATAATGGAAACGGATTGATAACTGTGGTGGCAAACCACAACACTTACGTGTTCTGATGAGATCTTCTTGAGAAGTTCAGAACTGGGAGTACCAACTACTTCCATTATTCGTTTTAGTTGGTCAATATCTGCAAGGAATTAAGAAAACTGCAGCCCATCTCCTCACATGGGAAGGTGCCTGCCTGGCTCCCATGTTTTTTTTTTCTTAGAAGTGCTGCTTCCAATTACTGTACAAGTTTGCACAAAGTGTCAGCCTTACAGCTTTCAAGCAGTGGTGTGTTCGCGGAAAACACCAGATCTATGCATCGAGCCCTTGTCCAACTAGAAGAGATCCCTGAGCAAATGGAATTGTCAATTCAGTATGTGTGGGCGCATGTCTCTTTAATGCAGTGTGCCTGTTCTAATTGGAAATGACAAATGGATTGGGCCCTATCATTCCAATGAATTAGCCCACTGCAGGACACTTCCCAAACAGAAGGACTTCAGAAAATTTCAAAGCAGGAAAAACAAGTGGGTCTTTTCGGATAGGTGCTGCTGAAACATAAAGGGACCCTCTGTCTGCCAGGCATATTATGAGGTCTTGACCAGCTCTTCTCTCTAGCCAATATCCAGGCAACCACCATTACTGTGTATCTCATGCTGTGTTTGTATCTAGGTCATGATTTAAATGAAGCATACAAAAACTAAGATGTTTAGGTGCCCTACTGTGGCTTAAAGGCATAGTGTTGTCACACTTTATGGCTGTTATTGTGTTCGACTGTGAAAAACAGCCTCTTTTAACTATTTGCAATGTGTTTGATGTACCAGTTGTTGTTAAATGACCTACACATTGCTTGAAAAGCGGTTTTAGTGAGGAGAGCAGAGAGGCTTGGCATGTTATTGGCACTCTGTGTGGTATTTGCACTTCTGCACAATTTCACTGTGGGGGAGAAGGATACAGTCGTTTCCCGGAAACAGGGCCTTCCCTTTCAGCAGCTCCGCCATGATGCATCCGACTGACCAAATGTCAACTGTCAAAACACAAAGCAAAGCAAGCCAAAACATTTTTGAAGAGTTCTGCACGATAGTGGCCTTTCAACTCCCTCACACATAAAAGGTCCATTTAGTCATAGCAAAATGCAAAGAACAGGAAAAAATATTTTCAGTCTCACCTGTCTGATTGTAATGCATCCAATTTAACATGATTTCTGGGGCTCTGTACCATCGTGTCGCTACATAACCTGTCATTTCATCATCCGTTTGCCGGGCCAAGCCGAAGTCTAAAATCTACAGAATAATTAATCAAAAATTATTTTTATTATACAACCACTCGTAATTCCATTATTTCTTTGGGGCTGTGATTTATTTGAACCAGGCACTGCCAAGATAAATGTCTGCTCCAAATGTGACTCATCCCACCCGAGAGAGCTTTTTTTGTATTACCTGAGAAGATTCTGTTGCACGCTGTGGCCTTGTAAGTTGCTTTGATATCAGAAAACCACTGGATAGTTTGGCAAAACGTCGTGGGTGAATTTGATTGAAAATAATGTAACCACTGTTAATTTTTAGGGGGCCCAACATGCTATGGAATACCAAGATATGTCTATATCTTAGGAAAATGATAGGAAAGTTGAAGTCGGGGGGGGGGAGCAAAAACCAAATGCAGCATAGATTGACCCCACAAAGGATGCCACAGCCTTGAGTCTTCAAGAGCAGACAGGACACTTTGGAGGTTGCTCATTTATATGGCTGTGACAAATTGGAGGCCATTCGGTGGCACGAAAGAAAAACAGCCCATTTCAACTTCTAGTGGGATACTCTGATAATCCATTTCTCTTCTTGAAAGAGGACTCAAGTTAGTAAAGAACCAGCTGTGAGGCTGCCTAGAAAACCATGTCAGCAATGAGTGGGAGAACCAATGATAATATAGGGAACAGAATACCAGCAACATTTGATTTAGGAAAGCTTATTCGTTAAGAATTTCTTCTGCAACAAGTCACTTGTGAAGTTTGATTTAGCTTCTTAATGAACCTCATTTAAACATTTCATTAAGGAGAGAATTCAAAGGCCATTTATCTAGTCATCTACCTTATCATGGTTATGTGCAAAGTGAGTTAGAGCGTGGAATCTCATAATGATAATGCCTTAAGGCTAAATATTGGATCCTAAATAAGTGACTGCAAAACAACCTCATTCAGTGTGTGGTTTTAGTCATAAGGATGAGACTGACATCTTTAGAATGGAACCTTGAGGCTAAATATATAATTTTTACTATTTGTCTGCAGCATCATTTCAACTTCTGAACAAAAAAAGTATTGTTGCACTTATAGGTTTCACCCTAACTACTTAATAGCTGAAATCCAATACTAAGTTGCAATTAGAGAAGGTCTACAGAATCAGTGGAACTTACATGGCAGTGGTCTCACCAAATCCCCACTGATTCAATGGTCCTACTCTAGTTGTGACTCCTTCCTGGATTTCAGCCATTGTATTGTAATAGAAGCATAAGACTGTTCCTTCTACATTATAGTATTTCCCCCATCACTACATCCATTGGAAGTTCACAGTTTTCTGAACTGGTGCTAGAGATCTGAAATGAAAATAGAAGTACTGTCATGACATCCAACCATGGCAGAAATATAGCTTTATTGTGTAGCTTCAGTAAGTGCTTTCAACAACATATCCTACAAGATGATTAACTCTAGCGTGCATCATCACAAGCCAGAGCAGGATAAGATGTGGTGCTCCAATTGTGTTTGGGCTGATTACCAGATAGATTGCCTTCTTCTTTAAAGGTCCATTTGATACTTCAGGTTATATAGAGAGGCCCTCTTGGTGGTGACACATGTTCCTGAGGTCTTTGGATCAGGTTTACACTGCATCTTTTGTTGCATCGAAACCAACTCTTGAGAGATTTCTGGCTACTAAGTAGTATTTTCCATGTTGTAATGCCACTTTGTATGGGTAGTGAGAGACGTCTCCTCAGTACTGTCAGGTGTTGTGCATGTAGTGACTGCCCTTGTTTGTTTATATGTCGTAGCAGACGTATCACCCTGAAGCCCGATCTTGTCACATCTCAGAAGCTAAGCAGGGTCAAGCCTGGTTAGTACTTGGATGGGTGACCACCTGGGTATACCAGGGGCTGTAGGCTAGGCGACAGGCCAGCCAAACTTCCCCAGAAAGTCACATCAAAACAATGCATCTGTCTAGTGGACCCCACCACCAAGTGGGACAAACACTAAAGAAAAAGAAGTCCTTGTTTGTTTATATACTGTCCATCTAGCCAATTGCTGTGCTGGGCAATATACAACAAAGAAAAGAAACAAATTATGAAATTGCCCTAAAACCTTACTCTGTCATAAAAATAAACACATAAATCAAGATGGCAGCAAATGAAATTTTCACAGTGTAATATTCCTCTCCTCCTTTCCCCATTGCCCCAATTAATTAGGGACAGCCTCCCAAAAGCTTCCCTAAAAACATTGGTTTTAGGATCCTTTTTAAGATGCAGAAGGAGGGCACCTGCTATAATCTCCGCAAAAAGATGATTCCACAGATAATGGGTGCCACCATTAAGAAAACCCAGTTTTTCATTAATGTTTTCTGGGCTTCTCAGGATGTCAATACCCACATGTGTTTAGTCTATGGGGACTGGGTCATACTGGCAGCTGAACAAGGCAGAAGACGTCAGACAAGTAACAATGCAACCAAACCATTTAGGATTTTAGGGCTTATAAAACCAGAGCTTTGAACCTGGCTTGGAACCAGACTGGTAGCCAGTGCAGTCCAACTAGAATTAGAGTGATGAGATTGAACTTCCTCAACCCAGCAACCACTCTAGCCACTGCATTATACTTTTATATTTGCTTCTATTCTGAAATAGATTCATATTACTTTGGAACACTGTGTGTATGTGATGTGTTGGTGAGGAGAAACTTAAGGCAGAATAACATCTCTCAATTGACAGGAGAAAAAAGTAGGATGGGAAGTTCAGTATCATTAGCTGAACTTCCCAGTGAGAGACAGTTGGTATTTTTGTGCAAAGAATCATAAATGTGGACACAGATAATAGAATCAACAAAGTTCTAGAAGTAAAAAAATCAAATCTGTTCCATTTTGTTGGTGTAAGGTCTATTCAAATCAATGAGGCTTAGTAACCAAGTTAGTAAACATAAGTCCTATTGATTTCAGAGAATCTACTTTATTTGCTATTGAAATCAAACTTAACCTTCCATATCTTCTCTTCAAAATGCCCCTCCTGGTCTGTAATCATGGCAATTGTTTGTAAATATGTTGTAGCTACATTTTCATCTACAGCCTCAAAAGGGAACCAGTCTTACATACAAATAGGCACTACAGTATAACAATTGCCATGAATGCCTTAAAGAAGACATCTTCAGAACAAGCTATTTATAATCAGAGAATTTCCAGTTAAGAGTGAAAAGATCAAGCATTTGATATAAGGATATAGAATGTTGCCTTCCTCAGACCCTTTAATCCCTACAGCACAATACTCCGTGGCTTCAATGAGGAGTATCAACCTACTCTACCCGGAGATCCTTAAGACTAAATTGGGGCCTTTGTTCATGCTATTAGGTCACCCACCAATGTTCCCTCCCCATTTATCTCATGCCATATATCTGAAAGAATAAACACTTGTGAAACTTTTGACATCATCTTATTTTCTTGCTCAATATGAACAAGTTAAAAAAACTGAAAACAGACATCTGCATACAAGCATACATCGCTCGGCTTGGCAGTTCCTCTAATACGTATTTGATCCAGATTGTATTCGAATAATCAAAATAGCATGAATCCTACCCTTAATTCACAGTCTTCATTTACAGCTAGGTTACTGGGCTTCAGATCCTGCATCAGAATGAATGAATAATTTAGAGCATTAAAAACTGGGTAAACTAAATGAGGCTAAAGTAGCCTTGAAAGCTGCAGTCCTACACTCACTTACCTGGGAGTAAGCCACACTGAACTCAATGGGGCTTGCTTCTAAGTAGACATGTGTAGGATTGTGCTGTACCTATTTCAGTAGGGTGCATTGTATCACTGACACAACTTACCCGGTGAATGATTCCAGCTGAGTGAATATACTGAAAAACAAAGAGGAAATAGGTAAGGTCGGAGAAATCTCAGGGGTTATAAGAAGAACTGAGATTTAGCTTTGCCCACAGCTGGGATTCCAGGCTGTGTGATTCCCACAAATAATTAGCTAACAATAAAACATATGTTCCTGAAGAAGTGGACGTGTCCACGAAAGCTTACATTAAAATATAATAGTTAGACTTTAAGGTGCCCCATGTTTTTGTCTTTTGTTTTGTTTTGTTTTGATTTGATTTTTGCCTGGAATAAAACATACCATGTTAAACTTGATTTAGGACTTCCACAAATACAAAAAAAAATGTGAAGTAATTGATCCTGAAGTTTTTGTTGCAAAGATTTGTAGCTAGATCACTAGATTGCTGGGCGTTGGCTTACATGTTCAGTCCAAAATAAGTCCCGGTAGCAGATAGATGCTGGCTGAATAGATACAGTGGTTGAGGTATTTGGCTGCTGAGACAGAGGTAGGGACTCCAGTTCCCCACTGTATCTCCTGCACATAGAGCCAGCCAGAAACCTGCACAGTCCCAGGGTAAGGGAATGATAAACTACCTCTGAGTATTCTCTACCTTGAGAATGTGAAAAAAGGGTCACCAACTCGCCATAAGTCAAAAATGACTTATCCGTACATGGCTGTAAGTATTAGCAGAAGGATGCATTTCCAATTTTCTGCTAAAAAAAAGACTGGTTCATGCTGTGAGCTTTAAAGTGTTTTATTTCCAATTCTTTCTGTAGAGTTACTTTTACATTTATTTTTAAAGCGCTCTCCGAATAATTAGAATTCTGATCTGTACATGGGGGAAGGAGGAGAGCACCGTCTGGTGACAAAAAAAATTAACACCCCCCCAAAGGCCCAAATGGAGCTAGCCACATGCTGCGCTAGTGCTGCATGGATCTTTCAATGCTGCCTTTCCTTACAATTGTCTTGGGATAACGTGCAAATCATGACATGACTTTTAAGTGTCTTCAACCCTTGCCCTTTATCATTTATCTGCTTGGGTTTTGTGACATTTTGCCTTAAGAGGAGACCTGGGTGGGTTTTTTGTGCTTTTTATAGCTGACCTAATTAAAACCACAATATGAATTTTAGAATTATTCAGTGACACCAAATTACTTCCACTGAGCCAAAGAAAGATGCAGTGTGAAGGAATGGGAGGAAAAGGAAGAGTCCCGCTTCTTTGAAGTCATCTATTTAAGTGATTAGTTTGCCTTTTAGAAACACACTGCCGTATATATTTTACCTTAAGCCCTCGAAGTAATTGATATATAAGAAACTGTATATGGTCGTCTGTCAGTTTCTGACACTTCACAATATTATTCAGGTCAGCACCCATTAAATTTGTGACAAGATACCTGTAAATATAAAACATGGTTACTTATGACTTACAGAAGGTATTGCCTGTGCAATGTTTCATGGTCTTCTAGGCATTAAGAATGGTTATAGTTATAGTAGATGCTCTAAGTCAGGGGTGCCCAAACCTTTTGTAAGGAGGGCCAGATTTGGTGGCTGATAATGTGTCAGGGGCCGGTTGCTCCCCAACCCTGCCACCCCACTGCAAGCCCAACCCACTTTCTTTTAAATAACATGGGGTGAAGGAGGGGGACGGAGGGGTGGGCCAGCCAGCCGTGGGCCACTCAGAATGGCCTGGTGGGCCGGATTTGCCACCACCACCCCGGGCCGGACTTTGGGCAGGCCTGCTCTAAGTAACACAAAGAGTTGCTTAAGGTGATTGAGCACAGTATAATATTGCTGTAATCACAGGTCTAAACATTGGCTTCCAATAACTCCTTTCCCCAAGGAAGACTCCTTTTATTGAGAAAATACAAGCTTGGCTTCAGCCCATAGAGGTCAAAGGATGTTTTGGTAGCAGTACCCTGAAGGTAAATAGCAAAAATAAGAACATAAGAAGAGCCATGCTGGATCAGGCCAAAGGCCCATCTAGTCCAGTTTCCTGTATCTTACAGTGGCCCCACCAGATGCGTCTGGGAGCGCACGAGACAAGATCTCTGTCTCCTGATACCACTCCCCTCCATCTGGTCCTTGAAGTACCCCGGTTTTAAGCCTGGAGATTACACATCTCCATCATGGTTTGTAACCTGTGATGGACTTTTCCTCCAGGAATCTGTCCAATCCCCTTTTGAAGGCATCCAGGACAGATGCCATCACCACCTCCTGTGGCAGGGAGTTCCACAGACTAACAACATGCTGGTTAAAAAAATTCTTTTGTCTGTTCTCACTATCCCAGCCCTGACCAAATATGTTTAGGCAAACAAAAATGTAAGAGTAGCATACAAGTAAAGAAAGGGGAGCGATAAACCCTCCAAGTACTGTTTGACTCCAATTTCCATCAGCCCTAGCCAGCATGGTTGATAGTCAGAGACGATGAGAACTGTAGTCAAAAATATCTGGGAAGCTGCATATTTCCCTATGTTATGAAAGAAATAACAAAGAAGTTATCCAGCAAAGTGATGTTTCATGATAACTTTTTTCTAATAGAATTATTTAACAGAATATTTTTCCCCCACTAGACATGCCAGAATGTTCCACTTGCCATGGATACTGCCCATGCTAGCTGATGTATTCTGAGGTAAAGTTTTCCCACCCCACCCCCAATCCTACACTCCCTCAAAACACCCTTCCAAGCCATGAGTCTCCCCAAAGGTGGGTGAAAGTACTGTTATCTGAAGACCAAACCAGAAAAGAACTCATGTTACATCAGAACTCTAGTTATATGCACTGGAAAATCATTGTCCTTCTAACCAATATAACTACTAAAAGTACTTAATATTGGTTTGACAGTATTTTATTTTAGTAGAACAGGTGATACCTTTAGGCTACTAGAAAAATAACAAAAAGTTGCTAATATTTCGAGGGCAAAAACCCTCTTATTCAGAGCTGTACCAACAGGTTAAAACATGGCAAAATGTGTAGTTTTATTTTATTTTAGTGGCTTGCCAACTGTCAATATTTATGGAAGCTTTACTTACACTTCGTTAAAATTTTCTATTGATGTTGCAGGTGTAAAAACATCTAGTAATCCTATAACCTGAAACAGAAGAGAAGCGAAGAATTACCAGTTTATCCAGAGAAGTGTTTGAGGTGATAAAGCATGCTTACCACTTGTATCTACAGGTTTTCAGAATGATAACATAAGTTCATACCAAAGAACATACTTAAGCCCAATTAAATCAATTCGGTCCAAATCTGCATTTAGATTCTGGGCCCACGAAAGGTGCAAAATTCCACACATGTGAATTATGATTCTTCTCATAGCTCATACAATGTATTTCACAAGTGTACTTGCCAGCAATATGAAGGTTGATTCAGTAATTTCTCTTGTCATTCTCCCAACACTTCAGATACCCCGTCTGGCTTATGTTTTGAAAATACTGTATGTATTCAGTCAGATCAATTTACAGCGGTACTTCAGTTTAAGAATGACTTGATTAAAGGAAAACTTGGTTTAAGTAAATAAATTATTGGAAATGGGGATGCCTTGGTTTAAGAATATTTTTCGATTGAATGCCCCAGGTTAAGTTGTTTTTGTGTGTGTTAGGCATGGAAAGTTGATGTGTGATGTTCACATGATGAAAAGAATGGGGATACCTTGGTTTAAGAAAATTTTAAATGGAATGCCCTGGTTTGCCTTTTTTCGGACCTCTGGAACGGAACAATTGGTTTACAATGCATTCCTATGTGAAACCACGTATGGGTTTAAGAAATTTTTTGCAATACAAAACAGCCGAGAGAACAAATTAATTACTTAAACTGAGGTACCACTGTATTTAAAAAAAACTAATCTAGGAAATGTCAGAAACAAAACAGATCAGAACAAAACACCCCCCCAACTCCATAGCCATGCTTGATAGAGAGAAAGTCAGAGATAGACTAGTGCTGTTACCTATTCTGAGCACACCAGATTGTATGGTAAATGCCGCTTCAGTCTGAGGGGGAGAAAAGACTGGTCCCACAAACAATATGATGAATATAGTGCCCCAGCAGGCATAGTGCTCAAGTTATCTTTCACTGGAATGTATGGTTTAGGAACCTCATCCTTTTCCTAGTTTGGATAGAATGGCAAACTATGATTTCCTTTTAAAAAAAGGGAAGTGTGAAAAAAATCCACAAGATAGAAGGAGCGTGCCAGACTATTTACATGTCCAGTCTTCCAAAACATCTGGAAGACTGCACCTGGTAAACTGACTCTATGTACTAGCAAGCCTAGACCCTTTTAGTAAAAAGAACATTTACTGAGGTAAATTCAGCAATTTCTAAATCCCCCCGTGTTCCAGTCCTCCTACTGTGCACATTATAGAAATGTGAGTTGAGTTAACTCAGGCATGTCCAAACTTCGGCCCTCCAGATGTTTTGGACAGCAACTCCCACAGTCCTTTGCCATTGGCAATCCAAGCTTAGAATTCTGGGAGTTGTGGTCCAAAACATCAGGAGGGCCAAAGTTTGAACATGCCTGAGTTAACTTGTTTAATTTGGGGATGGGGTGGTGTAAAAATCCCTCTCAGCTGACTTGGGCTGAGGTGATTTCTCTTCCTATGCAGCATCTGCAGAAAAGAAATGAGCTCTTCCTATCCCTTCTCTCCATTTTTCCAGAAACTTACCTCTGGTCTAGGGGATATCCCAGTTCCCCAGGAACAAGCACTGAGATTGTGGAGAGCATGAGAACAAGGAAACTGGCTGTTACTGGGTCTATTTCCACCAGCCAAAATAAGCAGCTGAAGTTTGGCCAGGATGCCTTGAATGTGGAGCTACATCAAGGAACTGGGGTGTAAGAGACAGAGGAATAAAACCAGGGCCACAAGCTGCCCTGACTCTTGAAAGAGCTCTGCACTTCGCAAATAAATGCTCCCTGCATGCACATGTGATTAATTGAAGAGGAGCTTAACAGAAGGAATTGAAGAATGAATGACAAGCTTCCCATGAAAGATTTACAAGAGCACCATTTCTTCACTCACGTTTTCATGTTTCATATGCTTGAGTAATCTAAGCTCCCGGTAAGTCCTTCTGGCATGAATGAGCGACTGGAAAGGCCTTGAAAGCTTTTTGACTGCCACCTTCTGTCTTGTCTTGGTATCATAAGCTGAACTAAAACAAAATCAAACAGGAATAATTTAATCGTCTGTTTTTACAGTTTCCGCTTCCCACTCATGGAGCCAGCAACCATCATTTCTTGCCATTTCCTTTTATATTTGTTTTCCTTCACTGAGTTCATATGGAGAATGTAAAACTCCTTTGGCATTAACTACTTTATATACAGTACTTCCATTTATCAGAAACCACCCTTCTCCACACAACAAATATGGATACACTCATGCTTTCACACACAAAGAGACAACTGAAAATGTCACAACTTCAAACATGAGAAGTAGCTGAGTTTCATCTAATGGGAGTGAACTTATGGGATCCTGTGCAAAGGAAATGGTGGTTTGATTTTTTTGCTCCAGTTCTGTGTGGTTAAACAAAGAGGCTGAATGTACCAGGAATCATATCAATGCATACTAGGGATGGGCAGGAAATGCAAAATGAAAGGCTGTTTTGTCCTTTCGTTACATAACGAAACAAAACCAAACGAGGAAGCAGCATTTCGTTACAGATGAAACAAAATGGCCGTTTTCCCATTGAAAAGGGAACCGTTTCGTTCCATTGTTTTTGGACTCCTGCTGAACTGTCAATGGCTAGAGCTCTTTAAACCTGGCCAAGGCAGTACTAGGGGGACCCTCTGTTACCGACTGGGCCAGGTTTAAAGGGCTCCAGCCATTGACAGCTCAGCAGGAGCCATCAGAAAATGGTGCAGAGGGCAGTTCCAGCAATCGGAAATTGCCCTGAGTCCCCACCATTTTCCTAGGGCTCCTGCTGCTCTGTCAATGGCTGGAGCACTTTAAACCTGGCCCAGTCGGCAACAGGAGGTCCCCCCCCGAAACTTAAAAAGGAAGTCTTTTAGTCAGCAGCAATCTGCTGCCGATGACAAGAGCTTTCCCACTGCACAGGCCAACTCACCCCCAAAAGATTTCCACCTGTTGACTGGATCAATCTTGCTTTAGCAAAACAGATAAATACTGTAGCTTGTCTTTTACCAAGATCAGCTTGAATTATTTTATTGGCTGAAATCCTGTTGCTTACTATAGCTAATTCACAATTAGAGTAGACCCATTGAAACAACTGCTTATGGAGGAACTGACTCACCAAATCCCCCACTTATTAAATGGGCCTACTTTTAGTTGTGACTACACTAAGCTGCAAGATTTCACCCACTGAACGGGCCTGGGTACTCTGGCTGAGTGCCACAAGGGAATATTAAGCACAAGGGAATATTAGTCATGTTTTCATGAGGGAAAATAGAATTACAATTTGTTTCGTATTTTTCATTATCTCATGACAGCAACTCTTTACAGAAAACTGTGCTCGCAGTAAATTAGTATTTCTTGTAATAACACAGGGGATTAATCCCCAGGTAGCATCCTTCTTGCAACTGTCATGACAAATAAATGAGAGAACTGGGTTCATTAATTTGGCTTCCTGTCTCCTGTATCCCCAAGTCAAGGCTACTTAGGAAGCACTAAAATCTGAATTCTGGGCCCCTTGTGAATAGGCAGGAGCCTCTATTAATTACAAAGTCTGACACCCTGTCTAGACGTATCAGGTGTTCATTATGCCTGTTGAACATTGATAGGCTATATGTAATCTTCTCAGGAGCACTGTTAATCAACATCTCCCAAATTGCAAGGCTATAAAAGGTTGCTTTGGGCGCCAGTGACAATAAACAAGCTTTCAGTACAAATACCTGACACTTTGATCATTTGTTTTAAGCCACAATGATTCAATCTCATAATTTCCTTCCCAAACCCCTATCATGTGAATGCTCATCTGTCAGGGACAAGAAGAGAAGCCTGTGTGGACACACACAAGCACCACAGTCCCTACTAGAGATGGGCACGAATAAAAAAAATTGCATTTCGTTTGTCGTTTGTCAGGTCCGTTTCGGTTCGTTTCCATTTTTTGCAAATTATTGAAAAAAATTCATTTTCGTTTTCGTTTGTTTGTTACCGTTTCGTTACTATTTATTTCAATTTTTTGTGATTTTTAAAGGATTTTTAAGCAATTCACTCATATTGCAGTAACGGAAACGAAACGCACGACAAAATTTCCGGCGTTTCTGTTCGTTTCGTTACATTTCAGAGACAAAATTCATTTGTCGTTTCGTTACGTAACGAAACGAAAAAACAAAAACTTGTTCGTTTTGTGCCTATCTCTGGTCCCTATGAATCCCCCCCCCAGGCATACAAATTACATCACATCAGTAGGACTTACCTCTAAGCCACCTGTTACAAACAATGCTGGTAAATATTAAAACTAGGTGAGAAAAATGTTGGTCCCTGACAGTAACTCTGGACCACTTATTGCAGGCTAGTGAATTTGGTTGGTTTATTGACATGATTGGATTATTGCTTTTTTTTCCAGAGGTGCAGAATACTCAACTGATATGAAACATTTCTTGTAATATAGATATGGCCTGCCTTACTTTGTTTCTAAGAGGAGGTCCGGTTTGATCATAGCTTGTACAAAGTTCCTTTTACTAATAACTTTGCTCAGAAACCTAATTATGTTTGCCTGTGATTTCCAAAACATCTTCCCCGATTGCCTTTTCACATTTGGCCAAAAGCATGCCATACAGCTGCACTTTTGCAATTGGAATGAAATTAGTCGCTGGCAGCTAGCATCTTGCCCAGAATGGTCCCCAACAAATCAGATATACAAAATAAAGCAGCCATTGTAAAGTTAACAAAGGGTGTTTTTAAAATTTAAAACCAGAATTAAAATATTTGTACAAAATAAAAGCACAACATGTTTCAACAGTAACAGAATTTTGTTCAAGGCTATTAAAACTGCATTACTGTAACTTTAAAAAACTATTAAAAGCCTGCACAAAGAAAAGTATTTTCACCAGCTTCCAGGTTAAGGGAGTGAAGGAACAGTATAGTACAAGTAAGGTTTACTCAACCCCCACACCTGCCTCAGAAAATTATGGCATCCAGAATTGGGCTTCTAATGACTACTAGGTAGGGTAGAAACTAGCAACCAGTGAACTTTATTTTAGTTATAGACGCCACATCATCATTTAGATGTACTCATTAAAGGCTAGTACATATCTTGACAGTATTCTAAACCAACTAGAGCTTCCGAACAAAGCTAACTTTATGCCCTTAATCAGAAAGCTCCCAAGTGAATGTCTCAATCAGGAAGCTAGCAGAGATGAGTAATTGTATCCTGGTCACATTATTTCAAGAAAAAATGTTGCCCAAGTTCCCTCTAAGCCGCGTGCTCAAGTGTTTGCCCGGAGCTCCATCAAGGTAGTGCTAGGGCAGCCACCGACAGCTGGTTTGTGTACTGCACTTCCCACTTCAAATGAAGCCCCACCCACTCCCATGTGCACAGAGAGGGGCACCCACACAGCAGGACAGAAAATCAGAGGAAAGGTTGATTGTTGCTTTTAGCCAAAGCATGCTGAAGACACAATGAAGTACAATGAATGTTTGCACAACCCCAATGGTGCAGTGGTTAAAATGTCGTACTCTCCTGCAGTCAGGCCTATGCTGATGACTTAAAATCAATCCAAAGCGATTCAGGAAGCCTGCTCAAGGTTGACTCAGCCTCCCATCCTTCCGAAACTGTTAAAATGAGTGCCCAGTTTACTGGGGTGGGTGGGATGTCCTCAGTCTCCAAAATCTGAAATCCATCTAAGCAGAGGCCAATAATGTCATGCTGCCAAGTTGTTTCCAAATTACAACAACCTTAATAGGGCTGGAGATTTTCAGAGTTCTTAAATTCTATTGCCACTATTGCCAATTTCCATGGCCAAGCAAGGATCTGAGAATTCAGGTCACTGCAGTCGTAGTCCAGCACTATCCAAGGCAAGTCTCTAATCTGAATGGGTCTACACGTGAAATCATGGAATCTGAAAGAAGCCATATACGAAATCATCTAAGGCTAAACTCAGAATGAATTACGGCTATTGGAGGCATGGGATTATGAAATGGTTTCCTATGATCATTATCTATAAAGTATTTAGCTACACTTAAGCCCTTTCAACATCAATGGTGCTTCAGTGCATAACTACACTCTTGAGTCTTATTTGATTTCAAAGGAACTTTATTACTTGCTTTGCCCTTTCTGAATTCTCCCTTGTAGCTGAAATAATTTTTTGTCCCTAGGAAGCTTCAACAGAAAACAGGAAGGAGGGAAGAAGACAAGAAAAGGGAGAGAAAAGAGCAGCCAGAAAGTACAGGGAAAGAAAACATTAATAAAGAACAGTATCTAGCCATGTGCCTCCCTCCCTTATTAGGAACAAGCAGGGTTTTGTTTTGTTTTGTTTTGTTTTGTTTTGTTTTTTGCCTGCTTAACTTCTTTGTGCCCTTCCCATATCTCTTGGCAGAGTTAGTGAAATTTGTTCTTTGGAATAGAACTGTGAGGCTTCCCTGGAAGATTCTGTGCATTGTGCAATAGTTCCAGAGAAGTCACCTTTCCAAATTCTAGTCTCTCCATTCCAAATATTGTTTTCTCTTCTCCCCAATTTTTCCACATCACTCTCCCAAACTTCAGAGATTATGAGACAATTTGTTGTGGCCAGTGTGGTAGATATCACAACAATCACCACGGTTGGGCAAAACAGCCTTCTCCCTGTGCAATCTTGGTGAGGAATGAGTCAAGATTCTAACAGTAGGAGATGCAAACAGACTTCTCCTTGAGATAAGGGGAAGTATGCTATGATGTATGTACACCAGGTAAAATTTATTTTATTGATTTAATTTTTTTATCTACTGCTCATCTGACCAGCAATCACTCTTGGCTGTTCACAGACGATCACAATTTTAAAAAACAAAATGTGGCATAATCAAATGCACTCAATTAAAAATTATACTAATTAATAATGAACATTTAAAACAAACCTCATAACAGACAGCAAATGGGTAAAAAGCTGATGTTCTTGGGGATTTTGGTTGGCAGCTTTTGAAAGACCTGATAAAATAAAAATGTTTTTAAAAGGTGTCTTAAAGGATAATCAGGATGGGGACTGTACTATGAGAAAAAAGGCTCAGTTGAGGTGCATGAAGGCCACCATCCCCAGCACTGTTTGATTTAGATTCTCCTGATAAACAACCAATTAGCCCAACATGCACTAGGGGTTGTTTCCTATCTCTGTACCTCAACAGATTGTGTTGCCACATGATTTTCTGGGAATTGCCCTTTCCTCTAATCACACTTCACTAGAGAATACACAGGGTAAGTTCCAGCCAAAAGTGCTATTGTTAACATGACCACAAGTGTAACGGTCAAAATAAATGTTATGGCTTTCCGATGTGCATCACACGGGGAGCAACTATCTCAATGACACCATAATTGGTCACAGCACACCTGCAACTGAAATATTACCCAATGTCCAGAGAGAGCTGCATACAAGAAGATGCAGCCAATATGTGGAGGGATTTACAGTAGTTTTTCATGTTTATACTGGCTATTAGCTAACTCATTCAACTTAAAATAAATACTACAGACGCCATTCCTTTGTCTGTTAACATGCTTTATTGTTTTGTAGAATTTCAAGGAAATGGAAGCATGATATAGCTTTCGATAAATCAAACACACGGCAAGATAAACAAAACTTCTGCACAGGAAGCACAACGGAAAACCAAAGTCTGATATATAGACACATCTCGGCTGATCTCCCTGTATCACAGACTTTCCCTAACTTTTACTTGGTTTCCTTCAACTGTGTTTAACACTATGGTTGCATTTGCACATAGCAAGAAACCCTGGTTTAATAAATAAGCCAGAATTCATTCAAGCTGTAGTCAACCACAACTGGTCCCTTTCTTTGCTGCTGTGGATCACAGCCAGCCAGTGTGGTGTAGGGGACAGGGTACTGAAGTAGGGCCCAGAAGACCTGGCTTAAAAATTCTATTCAAGCTGTGGAAAATAAATTGGGAGGTGACAATGGTAAAATAATCCTTGAAGAACTCACCCGCTTTAAAAACTATCAGGGTTGCCATAAAATAAGTCAATACCAAAGTGATGGCATTTAACAAGTACATATTTGAGTATTCATGTATGTCCCAACTAAAGCTAGTTCTGATCTCTCTCTCTCTTATCCCAGCAAACAATCAAACCACTGCACTCTGGAAAGGGGCTGTTTAGGAGGAGGAGAAGCAGTTTGATTAAGGGACTTCATTCGACGCCATTAAGAAACCCTTAACAACATTTATAGGCAATTCTAAAAAAAAAGATACTCTTCCAAGATATGCAGAATGTAACTAAAAGTTCACTAGTTTTTCCTGTTAAAAACAGGCAATAAGATTTTAAAACATCTTTCATGACTTAGCCATCGTAGCACTGAGTGAATTGTTTCCTGCGGAGAATCTCAACTTTGTAAAATCCAGATATTCATTCCTACTGATTCTGACTACTAATATCCTAAGATGTGCACTAAAACTGCCTGTAACTTGTTACCTGTACAAAGCTGCCCTTAATAAAGTAACTGTCACACAAATGTCACATACTGCACCCCTCTGAACACCCCTCCCCTGTACAATAAAGACTCAGCCTTCTGCCATCCAGACAATGTCAGGAGGCATGGTGACATACAGGACTGGAAATCTGAGTGAATGTCATTTCACCAGCTTTAGCGGGAGCCATCAACATGGTCAGAAATTCCACACTGCATCCTATATGTATAAACTTACTGCTGAAAGAAAGCTTATCTTACCAACAGGACAACACTCTGATTAATCAGAAAAGGAATTTGCACCACTTTGCATGTAAATGCATCCTCCCTTGGAGGGTTCTTGTCTCCCATGCTTTTCTGTTAGTTTCAATATAGGGTAACAAAAACTTTCTGAGTTGCCTAAGTAATGGTTACCCATCTGCTGGGGGATGAAGGACTGGTCATTTGTGAACACCAGACTGCAAAGATCACAGACAATCCAAAGAGAGCTCCTTCGTTGGTGGGTGGGTGGGCATCTGTTTCACTAAAAGATATCATGCTGCATCTCTGCCAACCCTCTCTACAGTAACCTGATGAGGTACCAGTGACTTTCTGTCTTCACCAGGACTCACAGAACAAAGCACACAGGCCTGTCTCACTTTTATCCTAGGTAAGGCCCCGGCTCCTCATGTCACTAAGAGTGTGACTATATAGCAAGAGAAAAGTGAATTCACTCAATGTGTAGTAGCACCAGGCAGTTCAGGTTTCCTTGAATCTGAATCTATTTGGTCAGACAAAGAGCTAGTAATAAGCTTTAAACAAGAGAAGAGTGTCAATTTCCTCCTCACATTTCTTCTCATATTTTTTCTTTGCTTTTTAATGCTGTTCAGGAAGGAAGGAAGGAAGGAAGGAAGGAAGGAAGGAAGGAAGGAAGGAAGGAAGGAAGGAAGGAAGGAATAGCTAGTATATTTTGCATAGAGGGGAACAGTAGAGAGCAAAGGATTGTTTTCTGCATTGGTTCAACAATCGCAGCATCTGAATTAATGTGTATGGCTCTGATATGGGACAGACAGACAGACAGACAGTAGCCCCAGAAGGAAAAACTATGGATGCTGGAGGAACTCTGGTCTAATTTGTATTTTCCTTTTAATTCATGTGGTCATTGGGGGGGGGAGGCAAAAAATTGCCAAAATACTTACACCCTACACCAATATAGAGTACATAACCACACCATATACTTTTTATGAAGATCTGCATAAATGACTTTTGCTCATCATCTCAGGTAGCTAAGCAAGACCAAAATGCAGCTGTTCTCACAGGACAGATCCCTCCCCACTCCCCACCCCTTGCTGGAAACCAGCATGCTTTCCCCCAAAATTTTCATACACTGTAACTTGACCAAATATAAACATAAGGTTGAAACATTAACTAAGGTCATGTTATGAGCAGATACCTGATATTGCATCCTGAAAGTTTCAGTGGGTCATTTGCCAAAGCGAAGCGCAAAGGTCCTCTGCCCACACATGGGTAAAAAAAAATCCCTTGGAACTGCAGAGATGGAAGGGACTTATGGATCACTGAGTCCAGCCCCTGACAAGGAAGCACAGTGGGGAATTGAACTCCCAGCTTCTGGCTTTGCAGCCAGTACCTAGACCGCTGAGCTATCCACCAAAAGAAGTGCTAGAAAGCTAAAGTACAGCAATAAATGCACAGCCAGGAAGAGCACCCTGCTCACACTCAAGTATGTACTAACACCAATCCTGAAACCTATGTGCAGTGAGAAGTCAATAGAAATAGTTGCTTTGAGTAGTCAATCCAAGGTTGTTGTTCACAGTAAGAAGAACGTTGGCCTGTCTACCTCTGTCCTCACCACACTGGCTGGCTTTCTAGGATTCCAAACTGGGGCTTCTCCCTCCCTATCACAAAACTAGATGCTAAGGAAAGATTCTGACCCTTATCAGACCATAATATCTATAGTCTATGGCAGTGATGGTGAACTTTTTAGAGACCGAGTGCCCAAACTGCAATTCAAAACCCAGTACAATAATTTTTCGCAAAGTGCCAGTACAGCAATTTAACCTGAATACAGGTGGCTGCAAAGGGGTGATGTCGGGTGCCCACAGAAGGGCTCCAAATGCCACCTTTGGCACCTGTGCCATAGGTTCGCAACGCTGGTCTATGGAATTCAGGGCAGATTTTCTTAACACCCCCCCCCCGTTTCTTTGCTTATACCGGAAAAGTGTTGCTGCTGCTGCTGCTGCTGGGAGAGTTAACTAATAATTGTTCCTTGCTGACTCAAGTGCATTGCTACATCAGGGCATTCTCCATCCCATCCCACTCCACACACATATGACACAGCAATGGCCTCAGTTGACACAACTGGGTTTTAGGATGTATTGTATCCAGAAGATGCATAATTTGTGCAAGCTATCTTTGGGGACTACAACTGGTCATGACCATGATTGGTTGAAGGAGTCAAGTTATAGTCCAAGCTCTGAGCACTGACAATAACACGGCATTATTAAAGTTCTTGGGAAGCCAGTAATACCAATTAAAAAGCAGTTTCCATGAGAGTTCATATACTGTTTGTTGTTTCCTCCATGGCACCGAATGCTTGAAGTGAGATGAATTCTGAATTCCACACACATCTGTGTACCCAAGATAAAGAGACCAGGAGCTGAGGGTTGTAAAAAGAGAGAGACAGCTGAACAAAACACCTCTGATTACCTAGGGGCGCTTTAACACGTTTCCAACTTCCTTTTGCCTTCAATTAACCCCTTATTAAGGTAAACCATTTAAAGATTGGCGCAAGCCATTTGCTGCATAGGAAGCCCGGAAAACACATTTTCAAAGCTGTCCATTTTAAAACAAAATAACCCCATATCTTATGTTCAATCCTTCCCCTAAGCATTAGCCACCAGCTCTCCTTAATAAATCAGGCAACAAGACATGTACACGGCATAATGTGTACTCCATTTGGAAGCCACACACAGCATGCGTGACACCATGCTTTCCCTTCCATCATGACAGATGGAGGGAATGGCACTCACACTGTATGAATGATTTTCATAGTTACATTGGCACTGCAGAAGAAGAAGAAAATAAGCTGCAATTAGTGCTTTGAGAGTAACAATGGGCAATTCATCAATTGAGGGAGATTTTAGATAAAATATTCTATAGGCAGATGTCACTCTAAGAACAAGAGCCTTCTGCATTTACCCAGTGGTGATGCATGTTTACTTTCCACGTTCTTCAGAATTATCTGTTTCGGCAAAATGAAAAGAATGGAGACCTATCGTTCTATAACTTATTTTGTGCTTTCAAGTACACACCAACATATGAAGACCTCCCCTGGGTTTCAAGTGCCAAAGTACTGATACAGAGAGCACTTGGATTCATCAAACCTAGATTTAGAGAGCCAGGCAACACTGCTTGATTTTATGACCCCCTACTCTTTTTAAAATAATGCTTAATGTTCAGCTTGATAAAGATGAAAAAAGTTGAACCCAGAGGTATAAAACTTTGGAAAAGCAAAATGCCGTAACACCTGGGGAGGAGCACATAGAGCAAGCAAAACAGAAAAAAAGCAAATACAGTTAAAAGGAAAAGAAAATGTAAGCTCCACTCCACCATTCTTTCCTCCTTTTCAGCAGAAGGATGTATGTGGCTACACTACCGCAGCAAGTCTTGGTTTAGGTAACTTCTATCACATATTTCTCACTGCCATCATTGAAATGTATAATTATTTCATTGTGTAACTAAGCCTAATACCGTACAGTACTTCAATCTTACATTTGCCACTTAAAGTCACTTGAAGCATATAACAAATGGCAATCTAGCTGGTAGCTATGTCAGTCTGTTGTATGTCTTGTAGTGCCTTAAAGACTAAATACAGTAGTTTTGTTTTTCAAAAGCTTTTGTGTGTCTACGAATACCTTCTTCAGCTTCGATACACATGAAAATTTATTGAGATCTTTAGTTTCCCTTGAAGTATGTCAGATTTATTTAATTTAATTTATATATCTATACCATGCCCTTATTGGGGCATGGTGACTCAGCGGGCTAGAGCACTGAAAACTGTCGGCTACAAAGTCAGAAGCTCAGCAGTTCAAATCCTGGGTGCCACGCAGCGGAGCGAGCTCCCGCTGTTAACCCCAGCTCCTGCCAACCTAGCAGTTCGAAAGCATGTCAATGCAAGTAGATAAATAGGTACCGCCATAAAAAGTGGGAAGGTAAGACAGTGTTTCCTTGCAGCTATGCCAGCCACATGGCCATGGACTTGCATGACATTGGCTTTTCAGCTTGAATACAGATATGAGCACCGCCCTTAGAGTCGGACACAGCTAGACACATGTGCAGGGGGCCGGGGCGAACCTTTACCTTTACCGTGCCCTTAGTGCAAACTGCACTACCCAGAGCGGTTTACAAAATGGTCAATCAGAATATACAGTTAAAAAGTCATATAGTTTTCCCCCTCCCTTTTGTGGTTCATATATTACAGTCCTGGTATATCATGGGGCCGCAGTATATGAAAGGCAAGCCCCCTGGGGTAAGCTGGAAGGGCCTGTTTCAGGCCTCTTACACTTACACCAGGCCTGGCACTGCCCTGAAAGGCCTCCAGTGGCCTTCCTGGGTCTGTCGAAGGCCCAAAAAATGCATTCCAGTGAACCGAAGTGACTTCCAGAAAGCCGGAAGTGGCTTCTGCATAGCCAAAAACCACTTCTGAGGTCTCCAATGGCCTTACCGGGCCATCGGAGACCAGAAAACTGAACCAGAAAACACTTATGGGGCCTCTGACATGCCTGGGAAGGCCATTGGAGGCCCGTTCAGGGTAGTGCCAGGCCTCAGGTAAGTGTAGGGAGCCCCAGACAGGATCCCAGTCCCGACCCGACCCAGCATCCGCATATCACGAATTTTCAATTATCGCAGGTTGGGTCGGATCCCTAACCCCCGTGATAGGTGGGGGTTACTGTATATAACATATTTAAAACAGTCATTAACAGAACATATTAAATGACGAACACCTCTCCCTGCCCATAGGAATTTCAAAAAAATAAAATATCCCAAATTTCAGGAGGGGGCATGTAAGAACCATAGTAAAATGTGCCCCTCTCAGGTGGCTGGTGAAAAAATAAATCTAGATGGGGAAGGCCTCTACAAATAGATATGTCTTCAGGGCCTTTTGAAAGGAAAGTAGGAAGGAATTTCCAAGAAGGATAACATGTCCAAATAATAATGTATGAAAACCACACACATGTTGCAACTGAGCATCTCTCTCTCTCAAGACAGCTGACAGGCATATATGGAGCAAATGTTTGACAGTATATGATCTTTCACACACACACACACACACACACACGCACGCACGCACGCACGCACGCACGCACGCACGCACGCACGCACGCAAGCAAACCTCATTGACTCTTGGGTCCCAACTTGGATGCTAAATTGCTCTTTCATTTGCATAATAGAGGGGGGAGATCACATATCAACATATGCAGCCCCTGACACTCTATTCAGCACCATCACCAGAAGCCTTTTTTCTAGTCCAACTCATGGAAGCAAACTTGGGAGTGAGTGTTGACAGTGATAGAGGTGGGGAAGGACTAATCACTTTGTTTTGCACCATGAAGGCTAATACCTAAACTACTAAGCTTACAATCTGAGTGTACCCATGGTTTTCACTTCAGTGCCATGCCTCGCACTATGTGTCCCTTTTTGTTTGAAATATCTTTGAAGGAGACACAGATTTTCACATAATATTTGAATGTATCAGGACAGCAGAACAAGACCCAGACAAAAACATATGGTACACAAGCCATAAATCTTTTCACATCTATCTGATATGGTACTATGTCTCAAATATAAATGCCATTCCTAGGTCTGTATGTAATTCAGTGCCTGTGATGGTGAAACCAGTCCTTTAAAACAGATACATAACAAAGAATTATTGTGGCTAAGAACAATATGTCCTTCCTGGACATGACCTTTCTACCAAAACAGCCACTCCCTCTATCACCTGCCAGGCGCTGTGACTTAGAGATGTGCTTAGGAATTACAATTAACAACTTATTTATTACACAAAAGAATCCTTTTTTTAATGCACTCATTATCTCCTGATGAGTTGAGGACAATAAACATGGTGGGTTTCCAATCATTATATCCTTACAGTAACCCTGCTATTTAAGTGATGGTTCAATGAGTTTCATGGCAGAGCAGGGATCTGTATCCAAGTCTTTCCAATCTAGGAAGTGAAGTGCTAGAAGGCCATTCCTGAGCAGATCTAGATGTCTCTGGTCATTAACATGGGCATTTCATTTTCCATTCAAAACACTCTTGTCAACAGATGCTATTTAAAAATGACATCAATATCAATACCAGTAAAAAAAAATAAACCTAACAGCAAAGCAGCTATCTAAAAATTATAACATATTTATTTTATTTATTTTATTTTTTCCTTGAAATAGTAATGAGGGACAGTATACAGTCCCATACAATTAAGACAAATTCAAGTATTGAGAGCAGGGAATTGAGGGACATCTTATAGCATTAACAGACAACATTACATTAATGCAATCGCAAAGTCCATAAACACAAAGTCTATGTGATCAAGTATGGTATTCAGTAGTAGTACTGTAGTTGGCATTGGAGAATGAAAATCTGAGAAACTGTATCTTTCAATAATGAGACTGGATGTGAAATTGAAAAAAAGTGTCTCTTTAGCAATATTTGTACCATGTTGAACCAGAAACTGTCTATTTTTTCTTTATCCATGCCTAATGAAGAGTTTTGTGTCATTTGGAAATGTGCACATTGTTTTCCGCACAGGGAGCTTCCTACCCACAAACCAGTATTGTTTCAACCATGATCTTGCATTTTGCTGCTTAAGTCTCAAGTCAACACTCCCATTAACCAGTTTGCCAAGGGGCGTTTAACTTATACATACAAACAAATGTCATGGTATTATTAAGGAGACATTTGTGGGAGCAATGCGAGACAGGCAAGCTAGAGAGCCAGAGAGCCTAAGACAGACAGCATAGGACAGAAAGCACCAGGTTTTTCTAAGAAAGATGTTATCAGTGAGATCTAATATGTAGTTGTTTTTGAGACATTGCTACATATGCTTCTCAGAAACTAGATTTTTAGTTCTGATTCCCACAATGACTTTGCAAATTCACTGGCATAGTTACAACATCATTGAGCACAAAGACAGCAGAGAATACACCAGTGTTTTGACAGATAGTAAAAATAACACTCATTTCATTTGTACAGAAATATCTCAGATAACGAATACCTCTGTTAACGAATAATTCAGATAGCGAACTGAAATTTCCAGGAACAGGGATGTTTCAGATAACGAACTTTCCCATGGGCTGTCTTGTACTTTATATACTCGAATATAAGCCTAGTTTTTCAGCCCTAATTTTGGGCTGAAAAAAGGGGTCCTCGGCTTATATTTGGGTCAATACTTTTAGCCACTGAGGCAAGTTTGGGTTGGTGGCTAAAAGTCATTTTAAACATTGTGCGCCACTTCTCCTGACCCCTCCATGTTTAAAATGGCTTTTTTAAAAGTCATTTTAAAACAATGTTTTAAATGACTTTTAACCACCAACTCAAGCACTTGCCTTGGTGGCTAAAAGTCATTTTAAACATCACATACACACCCAGCTCACAAAGGAGGAGTTGTCAAGCCCTGCTGCATTTCCCACCCTAGGCTTATACTTGAGTCAATAAATTTTCCCAGTTTTTTGGGTTTAAATTAGGGGCCCCGACTTATACTCGGGTCAACTTATACTCGAGGATATACGGTAATACTTTTTTCATAATGCTTTGTAGAAAAAGTCTACCCATTGCACCCCCCTGCAGTTTGTGGAGGGGTGGGAGGAGTTGGAGCACTTTTTTTCATCATGTTTTGGAACCATTCTGGACAAGAGTGCCAGACAAGGACTGAGAATGTGTGTGTGCGTTGTGTCCTTACAGTCGTGACTGACCCTTCCTTGGTTCAAACCAGAACTTAACTCTGAAGTTCACTAGGTGAACCTTTTCTATTCCAGCTATGGTAAAGTCTGCCAGATTGACCTACTTCACAGAGCTATTGTAAGGAAGATGTGTGGGGTGGAAAGCTCTATACCTCGCCTTCATCTCTAGGGACGACAAAGCAGAATACCGACTGAATATATATCAATAAATTATAAATGAATAAATATTGCAAAGAGAGGGCAACAGCACAAGCTTTACATGCTGAAGGCCTAAGGCCCAGACATATCCACCTATTGCTAAGAAAATCCCTCTTTGGAACACTGGACAGCTGCTGCCATTCAGTGTGTAAGCTATACTGACCTAGATTGCTGAATCATTCAGTCGTCACTGCTGGAAAGGACCTGGTGCATCATCAAGTCCAGCCTCTGTCAAGGTGGCAGAGTAGGGCACTAAACTCCCAACCTCTGGCTCCGCAGCCAGATACTGTACTTAAACCACTGGGCTTTCCAGCATGTATTTGATGTCATTGAAGGCTCCATCTTATGTTCCTAACAGGTATGGTTAATTCTTCATGCCTGGCTGCAAAAACCTTAGGGGCCGCAACTGGGCAAGGGCCCCTTCTGGGATTCTCTAGAAGGACACTGCCTCCCCATGAACCTGCCTTACACCATAGGCATCTGAACAGGTGTATAGACCACAACATATCTAAATGGCTGCCTTTTGATACTTTTTGGCTACAAGTTTCCAGAATGTGAAAGACGTCAAATCAGCTACAGTGGACCCTTGTATAACATAAAATCTGTTCAACATAAAAAATTCCAGAGATAGGGGAAATTTGCTTAACATAATCGCCTATGGGGCGAATCCATACAACATAAAAATGGGATTATTCCATTTTCAATGCATTCCTATGGGAAATTTGTATAAAGAAAAATTTGCTGAACATAAATTCATTTGGAATGAATTTATTCCTTTATACAAGGTACCACTGTATTTTAATACTGCCCTACAGGTATCAGGCATTTTGAAACCACTGGCCAGAATCTTACTACAGACCTTTCTTCTTCTACACGTCCTCCTTATTTCTATACATGCCTATATGGTACAGATAGCATATGCCTGCTTGCGGAAGACTTCGTTTCATGCATTGGATGAAGAGACAGCAAGTAAAACAAACAAACAAACAAAAGAACCCTCTGCTGAGACAAGTGCTTTGACTTTTAGGGTGCTACTAACTGTATATGACAGAATGACTTTTGCTCTGCTGCCCTTTGGTGGGAAGATTTCCTCTTTTTGACCTTAAAGAAGTAGGAAGCTTTAAAATGCATAGTGTTAATGGAAAAAAATGTAGCTTTTAAAACAGATCAGCTTGCTTGTGTGACCATTGCATTTCATGATTGGTCTGAGTTATCTGCTAAAGTGAACAATTCTACACGACACTGCTGATGAAAAGTAAAGGAAAAAAATAGTGATGCAGCCTGGATGGCAGAAACCCATCCAACTGTCTTTAGTCCATGTTCACCTGATGACAGTTATTTCTCATGGGAGCAATTCCTCAGGTAAAGGGGGCTGAAGCTGTTTACTGTGAGGTATCTTCAGAGCTTCTGTGATGTGACCTGCCTCCAAAATCTCATGTGAAGCTGAAAGCTTGATGAAGCAATACAGTTCACTGAAAAACAGCTGAGGGCCAGCTGGTTTCTTCACCAATGGCCTTAAGATGCTGGTGAAAAAAAATATTATCTAGCTATATTTATTTTAGCTTCCTTAAGCATTTATAGCCCACTTACATCACGGGATCTCAAGGGCAGTCCGCCAAGCTGTATAAAACGTCTTTAAAACAGAAAGTTTTAAAACCAATTTAAACTCAAACAGCAAAACACTCAAACATTAAAACCATTACTCTAAACAATATGCTGTCCACAGTCCTCAACAAACACACCCCCAGCTGTAATAAATAAGGATTTCTTGACTTGGGACTGAAATGATGCCAATGTTGCCTCCAAAGGGGAGGGACAGTCCACGGCAGGGCTTTGGCAGAAGAAGCCCTGCTCTATTTCTCCACATAATGAGCTCTTCTCAATGGGAGGTAGAGAGGGACACACAGAAGGCTTCCCCAGTAGATCAAAGTGATCAGGCAAGATCATATAGGGAAAGGTTCCAAGCTGTTTAGGGCTTTATAAGACAACATCAACACCATGAATTCAGACTGGAAGCGTATTGGAATCCGGAGCAAATCCTTCGGAACTGGTGCCATATGAATTCTGAAGGATATTCCCGATAGCAGTCTAGCTGCAACATACTGCACCTCCTGCAATATCCATGTTGTGGTTTGAGCGATTAATGGCATCCCTTGATCCCACAGGGTGCTTCTCTTGTTTCCCTGATGCGTCTTCATTTATGGAATGGGCCTTGGTGGATTATGGAAGCTGCATTCTCAGCAGTATCAAGATGACCACTACTACTCCCCATACTCCAGCTCTAAAGAAATGAATCTGTGGTCTCAACAGCAGATCTTGTTCAATCAGATCAGGCACAATATATTCACTGTTGTGTTATAGACACAACATAAAGAGCTTGAAATATACAGAGAACAACAAATTCTAGGATATTTCATTCACCCTACCACATCATATAACCAGTACGTCCAACTTGTAGTATCTTCTAAACCATGTGTGCATGTGTTGTGTCATTACAGTCATGACTGACTCTTCATGACTCCATGTCCATGGAGTTTTCTTCGCAGGAATACTGGTGTGGTTTGCAGACACCTACAGCACCTGGTATTCCCGGTGGTCTCCCATCCAAGTACTAACGAGGGCCGACCCTGCTTAGCTTCTGAAATCAGGCGATATCAGATGTGCTTAGGGCATCTAGACAGCTTCTTCTAAACCATGTGTCTCCATTATTCAGTTACTAGAAGCATACTGGATTCAGCTGGTAGCATTTTGAGATACTATGTAGTGATGTAAATGGGTTAGTTACTGAGCATGCAGGGAACCACAGTTTGAGCAAGCTGCTTGAAGGCATTGTAATGTTGCAATTCTTTGCCCATTAAGTGGGAGCATCTCAGTTCTAACCATATCACACCCTGAGGTCTTGACAAAAGTCACCATGCAAAATGACTGTATCTGCTGGAGCTAACACCACCACTGCTGACAACCACAGATACAATGCTTGACATTAATATAATCCATTTCAAGTAATCAGATCGAAAATCAGCAATCCTGGCAAAAAGACAAATAGAAACATTCCAAGAGATTTGTTGGGTCAGACAAGCCAGTCCACTGAGTCTTGCTGTGGACATCCAATACCCGTGAAAAGCCAGAGCTTGGAAAAAGTTACATTTTAAATTATTTATTTATTTATTTATTTTACAAAATGATTTGTAATTTTCAGATTACAACTCACAGAAGCTGCAACCAAGAGGATGGGGACAGTCTGGGAACTGCAAACCAGACTTTCCTAAGCTCTCCAAAAAGCTTCTATCAAAGGCATTAAGTAAGTAGTCCTTCCCACCTGTCCACTCCCAGCACCTGTTATACTGCCTCTCAACAAGGAGGTTCTGTTTAGTTAACCTCGGTGGATAACTCTTCCTGCACAAACTCATTCGTTCTCATTGTTGAAAAGCAGGGCAGGGAAGCATGTGACATTCCAGATGTTGTTGACCTGAAACTTCTGCCTGCCCTACTCAGCATGGTCAATGATGACTAATGCTAGGAGCTGGAACACAGCTACTCCTAGAGAGGCACATGTTCCCCAAACCTATTTTGAAACCATCCTGCCGAAAACATCCTGTGGCTATGTGTTTCATACATCAGGGATCTAGTATATAAAAGTAGTGCTTCCTTCTGTGCCTCTTCCCCTTGGAGCTTATTGATCCTTAACTGCTACATAAGTGAAACGCCTGCCTGTTTATGTCTTTAAATGAATTTCCCCCCTTCATTGTATATTTTCTACACAAAGCTTGGGATTCTTTAACCTTTCCCCACTGAGCCATACAACTCATTCAATAACAATGGAGCACACACTGGCTCTCTCTTAGAGTGAATTACATTGTGGGAGGGGAAGGAGAGCGTGGCTTTGAGCTAATTTCAGGAGAATTGGGATAGAAATTTAGCATTTATATGCCGCTGCTTGTACAAAGACAACTCAAGACAGTGACAACTCAAATTAAACAAACCAACGGCAAGCTCCTCAAACCCCTGATCTCTATATTTTCTCTTTCCTGTACAAATTTCTATTGCTACATGTTGTGTCCAGAACAGACCAGTATTCAAATACAATGACACCACAGGGTCAATCAATACATAAAAGACATTACAGTATAGGGCAATTTCCTTGCTGCCCATTTCCAGTGATTTTTTGACACCAAGTCTTTCTTCCTTCTCTCATGTGCACTGAGGGTTAAATCCAGGTGTTTTTTTCCCTCCTAGCACAGTACAACTACTGAATGAATGGCATTTATGTAAGTGATCTAACAAGGTCCATCCATTAAATGAATCTGCTCTAGTTAGGATGAAATATTGGATTTGTCCCTGAGTTTATATTTTCAGTGACACCCTCAACCACTACTTTATGGTCTCTTTGCTGGACAACTGTACAAGTCTATCAGAGTATATATGAAATTACAAAAATGTTTTGTCCTTATGCAACTGAACAATGCATTGTTCAGATGCATAGGTTTACAGTTGTTCACAATGAATTATGTTTGCCATTCATTGTTCTACCTGTTCACTCTGTTCAGACAAATTCCTCTGCAGTTATCCAACAGATAAATTGAAATTCATCTGAACAAATCATTAGGTATTCTCTATACACCTGGCTCAACTCTAATTCCAAATTGTTGAACATGTGAAATAGTACCAGTCCCAAAACAGATCTTGAATTGGATCTTTGTATTTACTTCCCTCTGCTGTCACAATTGTCCATTTATCGCTACTTCCTATTGCCCCAGAAAAACAGGACATTATACAGCTGATGAAATTACTATTGACATTGTTTTCTTTATATATTTACTTTATATTTTTTCTCCTGTGGAGACTCAGAGGACCACACATAGGCTTACTTACTGCAAATGACCCATACCCTATTTGATAGGCCCGCAGATGGAGTTCGTTTTCAAAGTTTAAAGTTATGTGCTTTCAAACCATGACCTGAGCCTAAGCAAGTGAGAGCCAACAAAATAATCATGGATACATAATGTTTCTGCCTTGACTGAGATAACCTATGGCCACAGCACATGATCTACAACAAAGAGATGAGTGAAGAGGAAACAAGGAATTTACTTCAGACAAAGGATTCTTATGTCACTGGGGATTAAATATTTTACCCATTGAAATGGCCATAGGGTCCAGTTATGCTACTACCAGCCACTGAAAGAAGACTTCAGACATGGCCACAATCGATGTAGGAATGAAAACACCATCCTGCCATAGTCCCATTCATGTGCACAGTTCAGTGGTGAGAAAGGAGGTCTTTAAAAATAGGCTGGGGAAATCTTTTTCAGTAGCTGGCATGGCCTGGGGTTACCCCTAGCAACCCATGAGGAATTCCGTGCTGAATAGCATTGTGAGCGCTGCCGGCTCTGTATCTCTGCTCTGAACCCCAGTGGGGGCAGGGCAGGGGCATAAATAGGAACATGAAACCCTGTGACACAAAGCACGGGGAGATAAGAGGAGACCCCTGCAAACCCACAGTGGTGGCCATTATATCCTTTCATACAGCCATCCTTAAATACACACGCGCTTTATGTCTGCACAGAACCAGAGGGCCCCAAAACCAAAAAGACAGGATTGTCTGTACTGGAAGCACAGTTTTAAAGGGTGAAATCCACAAAAAAAGCCTCGAGGTAACAAGGGAGACCCAAATGTTCCTTAAGGTCTAATCTTTTGGGGACTCCAGGTCACTTGGCCAGATGCAATGCCTTCCCACGGAAGCACCTTCTGGCTCCATCACATTCCTCACGTTGACAATCTTGTTCTCCACCCCTGAAGTAGTCACCCGGACTCAACTTCTGTCCGTCTGGGCACACACAGAGGCACACGCGTTTTCTCCTCCAGATCGTGTTCTCCCTTCCCCTCCTGGCCTACTTCTGCCTGCAGAGGCATCACGCAGGACCTGCCCGTTCTTTTTTCCCAACCGGCTGCCGCGGAAAGGCAGAAGGGCGCCCCTCCCAACGCGCAGGTCCACACGCCCTTTTTTTCTCTCTCTGTGTGTGCCGAGGCTCACCAAGAGGCATGCCAGCTCTTCCCGCGTCTCCTCCAACCCAAATCCCACCACCCGTGTAGGTATATGTGCGTCTACATAGATGTGTGCACAGCTCCCCAGCACGTGTCCGGAGTCCGGACCCGAGGAGGCTCCCGACGACCGAGGGCAGTACGGACCAACAAGGCGATCGGATGCCTGGATGATGTGCGCCCCAGGCAGCCCGGATGCCTTGCGCCCCCCACCCCTCGGGACAGCCTCGGGCTCCGGGCGCCTCTCTTGTGTGGGCTTGGCTTTCTCACCCAGCATCCAGGAGGGGGGACAAGGCAGGCCTAGCGGCTCCCCTTCCCAAACGGCGGCTTCGCATTGTTTGCTTTGCCCCGGGACTTCCCCTCCGCCTCTGCCTCTTCCTCGGCGAGGATGCAAAGGCGGCACCTGCCCTGCTCCCTCCTCTCCCCCCCCCCCGCCACCTACCACACGGAGCCGTACGCCCCGGAGCCCACCGGGGTCAGGTGCTGATAACGCTGGGGAACCTCCCACACGGTCTTGTTCAGCTCCTGCTTATAGAAGCCGCCCCGCTCGGAGGACATTTTTCGAACCCGCCCGCAGCGGCGCCAGCAATGAGCAACCGCCGCAGCCGCCGCCGCCCCTGAGTCCCGGGGAGTTGCAGCTGGAAGTGGAAGTGGAAGTGGAGGGCGACCCAACCAGCCCGAGCCGGCGGGGAGGAGGGACCAGCGGTGGGGAGGAGGGACCAGTTGGTGCGGTGGGGAGGAAGGCGATCAGGCAGGCGGCGACAGCAGCGGCGAGGAGGAGCCGCCGACGCAGCAGTGGCAGGAGGCAGGAGGCGGGCGTTGCAGGAGGATGAATGAAGTGGCGGAGAAGTTGAGAGAAAGAGGCAGGGAAGGAGCCAGAAGAGAGAGGGGGAGGGGGGCAGAGAGAGAGAGAGAGAGAGATGGAGAAAGAGGCGTTCCTTTCCAGGGGAAAAGGAAAAGGGTCCCCTGCTGCCCGCTGCCGGGGGGGCGGGGGCGGCGGCGGATCTCAGGCACACGGGCAAGGATCGTGTCAGGGGGCGAAGGATGGCAAGCCTTGGGTCTTCCCTCCCCAACCCCACGCAAGGCACAACCCTCTTTAACCGGTGGTCGCACGGAGGGGTGAGTGTGTGTGTGGGGGAATACCTTCCATTAGCTTGGGACTACAGATCCCAGCAGTCCTAGCACCACACTCAAATGAGGGTGGGAGTTATGGGCCAGGGCAACCCGAGGGACTCCTGCTGAGGAAGTCCGGGGAGCCCTCAGAGAAGAATCGTGCCTATGAGTCAGCTTCCCTCATAATTGTGCCTCCCTTCCTAGTTCCCCTTCACAGTAGGGCTTTTTCTTTTTCTGTTTAAGGGGGAAATGTTTCTATATATCTCATTTCTGCGTGGACTAAAATGGAAGGGGTCGGGTCATTCCTGCATCAAAGGACTCTTTCGCATGCTGTTTCCTGACTGGGACGAACCACAGTTACCTGGCCTAAGTACTTAAACTGCAAAGCCAGAGGAGTGCCTCTGAAACATTCTGACATGAACATAGGATGGACTTGCACCTGGGACCAGCAATTTGCCCTGGGGCTCTGGTGCACATCTGCTGTGTCTGGAGACACACTTTCGCCTCTTTGTTCTTTTCTAAAATTACCATTTATTTATTTAAAACATTTTACCCCACCAAATTATTTATCCATCTACCAAACTGGTGAAATCTACACAATAACATTCATTACGGTAAGAGTTCACACAAATTAAAGTGCAGTGCTAGAAAGCAATGTGAACATTAAGATGCCGCATTAAATCCTCACCCCCCCACCTCAGTGCAACTGCAACAAAGCATGGGTGTAACCTTGCTGTTGTCCTAACATGGGAAGACAGGCGAAGCAAGGTTCTGTGCTTAGTAATAAATTATGGGGGGTGGATAAGCAAGGTTCTCAACCTATTTCTGCATGCAAATGCCTTATAAGTACTTTCTTAACTTCTGTGTAGTCCATTATACTTGTATGGCACTTTAAATGTCACATATGTCCATGTTAGCAAGATGCTCTTGGCCAAAGTGGCTTTAACTATTTGAAAATAACATGCAGGTGCACACAGGAAAATAGATACTTGTGTGACAGAAAAAATTGCAAGTTAATGTTTATTTTCTCTTTGTATGATTACCATGTAACAGGCAATGTGAGAGCATACATAGTATCAAAGAATCAGAAGAGACCTCAAGGGCCATCCAGTCCAACCCCCTGCCATGCAGGAACATAGATACTACTGTATCTCTATTCTGGAGGACTTCTATGTGTATGTGAGAGAAGTCTACACTTTTCCATTTGGCAGGCATTGTGCTTACAATGACTGTGGTACAATAATTAGTGCATGTGCTATGCCTATAATTACAGCTTGGGAAAATTCTAGACTACAAATTTCATAAACTTTGGCCTTGCTGACAGAGGGATTCTGGGAGCTGAAGTTCTCCCTAGAATGCTGGATGGCAGCAAGCTGTGAACTACAATTCAAAGTCAACTATATGCTAAGATAACTTGCCATTAGAAGCTGAGTGCACACATCATTATTCTAGAGACACAGTTCCAGCAGAGTTTCATATCTCAGAAATCAGACTTGCATATGAAACCTTTCTTGATGACCAATCTCAAAACAAGCCATGCTATTTTACAAGCTATAGGGCAGTGGCGGTGAACCTTTGGCACTCCAGATGTTTTGGATCACAACTCCCAGAATTCCGAGCCTGTATTGCCAATGACAAAGGACTGTGGGAGTTGCGGTCCAAAACATCTGGAGTACCGAAGGTTCACCACCACTACTATAGGGGATATGAAAAAGGCATGCTGTGACAACTAGCTCTCCTAGCAGCTTTCCAGAAGTCACTGCTTCTACATAATCAATAGCAGCCTCTTTTTTTATAGTGGCTATTGAATCTATTTATATGCTTCCCTCTAGACTTATAATACAAATGAATAAGATGCCCCAGAGCACCTTTCTAAATTAATTTTGCTGGCATTTTCCTGCTGTCTGGTTTTATGGCAGCTATATTTTGGATAATCGCTATCAATATAGATTTAATTGGCCTTTCAAATAAGATGGCATTTCACCTAACAGTCTTATTAAAGCATAAACATACTGTAAATCTGAGTAGCCAATTTTAATAAATTTGAGAGTCTGAAAGCAAATGAGCCTCTGGAGTCACCAATGATAGATAAAAATAAAAAACAAAATAGAAATAAAAGAACAAATAAGACAGACGAAAACCTTAAAAACTCTTATTTTAATGTGAGCTTTCTCAGATGTAATAAAAGAGAGATAGCATGGCAAATATTTATTCATGGCATCAAAATACAGAGATCATAAGAACATAAGAACATAAAAAGAACCATGCTGGATCAGGCCAAAGGCCCATCTAGTCCAGCTTCATTTATCTCACAGTGGCCCCACCAAATGTGTCTAGACAGACTAGATATCTGTCTCCTGATACCACTCCCCTTCATATTCCCTCAGCAAGGTTTGTTCTTCTGTGTGTTTTAAGATCTCTTGGATGAGGCTTTCCACCATCTTCCCTGGGACAGACGTAAGGCTAACTAGCCTGTAGTTTCCACAGGTCCACCCTCCTTTCTCTTTTAAAAATGGGTGTGACATCCGCTATCCTCCAGTCCTCTGCCACTGTGGCCATTTTAAGAGACAAGTTGCATATTATCCTTGTTCCTTGGTTACTAAGAAAGTCAACAGGTATTTTACAGTGGGTGATAGCATGATTGATAGATAGGTACTGCATATTCCATTGAAGCTTGTGCTGTAAAGGGTGTAAGAATCTATGTCATGATTCATGTATAATAATGGTAGATTAATATAAATTATACTTAGGAAACTAGCCCTTTTCATTGGCTAATGAACTTTTCTTTATAGGAGGTGGTTTGAATTGTGAGAAATGTGTGAATTTCCGTAGGCAGTGGATGACCACAAGAGCAACAAACCAATGAGTTAAGCCTCATTAAATTATAAATTTAATCATTTTCAATTGGGAAAATGTCTCAATCACAAGTAACAAGTTATTTTTCACCTCTGGCAAAGATGGATCGCCAGGCACATTTTTCTTTCTTTGTATTTGTTTAATATGTCTTTACTTCACTTTTCTCCTTTCAGAGAACCCAAGATGACTTAACACCATTAAAAGACAATATTAAACACTAAAAAGAAGTACTTTATACAAAATTTTTAAGCAAGGTTAAACAAACAATAAAAATCAATATTAAAAAACAACATTTAAAAGTAAAAAGGAACATCAAACCTCTCTCAGATAGTAAATCGCTAAGGGAAAACCTGCCCAAAGAGAAAAGTATTTGCTTGTGTAACAACAACAAAGGTGGGGCCACCCTGGCTTCCTGTGGAAGGGAGTTCCAGAGTCTGCTACAGAGAAGACCCTTACCTGTGTCCCCACCAGGTACACCTTTATGGTGAGAACAAGATAAAGGCCTCCTCCAATTATCTTAACACCCACAAGATCTGCAAACTCTATATAGAATCTTATGCACACCAAGGGGTGATCAAGTCTTAATCCTTCTCGTGAAGCATTTTAAGGTCTCATCTGATATGAGCTGGTCTTCAATGTACACTGCGGAACCTCTGCATTTTTAATCAAAATGCACTGAAGACTGATAAGAATTGAGAGATAATTTATGCATAATCTGAAAATAGCTAAGAGGGGAATGTGCCCATGGTTCATGCTTCACTCTTGTTTAACAGTCAAAGGTTAGTTGCTTCTAATTTGCAGCTTACATAGAGGGATGCATATAAATAGGATGAATAAATACTTTCTCTCCTGATCTTTTTTAGTAGCGATTTTCAGTGTCATAGTGCCAGATGGAGTCAAACGCTTTTGGAAGTAAATGAAGCAAGGAGATATTACTTTATTCCTTAGTGGTTTCTCTGGTCTGTGGTTTTTTTAAGAAATGCACAAAACAACTGTACTGTATTTGTTTACAAGCATACATCCTGCAAGGAACAGCTGTTTGTGTCCTTCAGAAGGAGGCAACCTGTTGGTTTTTTTCTTTACTTTTATGAGGAAACCTGTAGATTGCAATACATGACATCAATCTTCTGCTGGAAAACAAGTTAGCTCTTAAATTTGTTGTATAAGCATATTGCAGCCTTTCCAATTGTAGAATTTTCCAGCTTATTCTGGAAAAGAGGCTTACCGTATTTTTCCTTCTATAAAATGCCCCCATGTATAAGATGATCCCCACTTTTCCAACCCAAAATTACAGTTTTGCAACTACGCGGTTCTCTCTTCGGCTTACATCTTTGTTCAAGACGACCGTCTAATGATTTTAGATTTTAAAAATTGTCTTATACATGGAAAAATATGGTATTCATGTGTCAAACATGCTGACACAATGTGCTATGAGATCTGTCAACGAGACTTTCATGTAACCTTGTCTAGATCAAGTCCTAAAACACTTCCCTACATTGCCAGTATGTTTGATTTCAATGTTGTTTATATGCTGAGAAATGCACAGACATTCTTTGATTAACCGTTCCTCTTAGGTTTGTTTGATGTGGTAAGTCATTGTGGTTGCTCCTTAGTCAATGCTAATTTTATCATTAGTGATAGTCTTTTGATTATATCAGCTTTATTTTCTTTTTATCTGAGTCAGACAAAGATGTGGCAGGGTTGAAGGCTAGTGTTCATGGGAATGGGCTGAATGAGAACTCATGAACTCACCCAAGATTGAGTTACTATTGTTAAGTAATGGTGGTGGGATACTTGTCCAGGATCAGGCTGTATCGCTGCTTTAAGCTCCATGTTTGTAGGATGAGAATGCTGTTAGATCTTGCTCTTACTCTGGAAATCCAAATGATCTCTCTGGTATCATGGCACTTCAGCAACTTAACTTTACATACTGGCTGCAATTTGTTTTACTTGGAAACTAATTTTGCTCAGTTGCACAGTCAGACTTGATTACAGCAATTCATTGTAGATGGGGCTGCACCTGAAGATTGTTTAAAAGCTGTCATTGGTGTCAAATTTAATAACTGAATTCTAAAGGGAATGTCTCACCAAGTGTAAATAACAGAACTACAGCCCTCCACTGACTTAATTTCTCATTGGCTTTGAATCAAACTTGGCAGATTTGACCTGTAAAGCCCAGTTTTAGTCAAAGGCTCTCCTCTACACAGCCCTGTTTGTCTAAACTGTGATGAGTGATCAACAACAAAGGGATGGGTAGGTAGTAACAGCCTTGTCATGGGATATTTGCTAGGGAAATGAAGTTGCCTATTCTCCTAATTTCTTAATATGGAATGTTTATTTAATGTTATAGTTGACTCATTCTTTATATTGGATAACATTGTTGCTAGTGTTATCCAAGGTCTATTTCATTCTGGCTTTATTAATTTGCTGCATATCTGTTTTTGTTTTTAAAATGTTTCTACATCATCAATCTTCTGGTGGTGGCTTTGTTGTACAGGTTTGTAGATTAACGTAAGTTGTTTCATTGGTTTCATAAAAACACGCTTGGAACAAAAACTACCACTATGGGGTTGCGGCTAGAATGGTGAAGTGCAATTTGGGTGATCTAGATATTAAACTTCATGCAAATATGAAATTAGCTGTGTAACGTAGACCATTCATTCACTGACTGATGAACTTTACCTCACAGGATTGTTGTGAAGACAAGGTTTCCTTGGGCTCCTTGGATGGCAGACAAATAAATAAATGTAGCAGAAAAGCAAAGGACCCTATGGCAGGTAAAATAAGCTAGAATCAGTGAGCCTCACTGAACTTTTTTCTGAGTACACATGCTTAATGTTGTAATTCTAGGTCTAGTGAAGTAAAAAAAAGGGGGGGTGAGCCATGTGGCCATTGCAAAATACAAATGCAAGTGGTGGCAAATCTTCAGCACTCCGAATGTTTTGGACTACAACTCCCACTGTCCTTTGTCATTGGCAATACAGGTTTAGAATCCTGGGAGCTGTGGCCCAAAACATCAGGAGTGCCAAAGGTTCACCACCACTGCATAGATGATACCTTTTATAGGGCACTAATGTCCATGTGCTAGGTCTGTCATTAGCAGCACTGCCATCAAGGGTGCAGAAAAATAGCTGCTCACTGATGACAGCAAAAAAGTTGGCTGGCCCAGCTCAAGAAACTAACAGTACTGTATAAGTTTATAGTTATCAGCCACGTCTTCCTGATTTGTTATCTAAAAAAAGACAGAAGATCAACTTTCTTAGCTATGATATCACTTACTAGTTTGTGTCCTTGAAGGACGGAAGCAGTCTAATTCATACCCAGTCCTGGATGTGGACCACACACATACACATGGGCCACAGCTATTTTTACCATTGTTGCCATGTGCCTTCATGTTCTTTCTGACTTCCTGTGGCCCAAATCATTAAAGATGTTCAAACAGTCCCATTATTAACAGTCCTGCTGAGGTCTTGCAAACTATCTTAGGGTCTCACAGATCTGTGTCTAGCTTTGCTTTTTCAGTTACCTATTCCATCAGAAGAAACATGAAGTGCTCAGAAGAAAAACAACTGTTTTAAGTAAAATCATCCCAAAATATGTATGGTTCTCCTCATTACAACTGTTGAAGGCCTATTTGCTTTACAGTATACTGTACTGTGTTTCTGTGTTATTAAACCTCGAAGTACTTTCTGAGCGTAGCCTCAAGATTTGTTTCAGGGACCAGATTTCAGTAGCAAAATGCTGACCTTCCCATGCTTGTCAGTTGCTTCTTTGGCAACATCCTACACTGCCCCAAGGTCCACTTGCATTATTCCCATCTGAAAATCTGTGATTACAAGGTAGTCATTTCTTAGGTGCATAAGAAATATTTGCAACATGATAAGGATTCCAGAAATGCCATGGATATCTGACCTGAATATTTTATTGTGTTCTTCCCTTCTCAGGCCTGACTGATAAATACAACTGCCTTAAGATGAGAATTTCACAGTATGTTCACTGTTCCTTACTAGCAGGGTGAAATAATGGTCTTTTGCTTTGTGATGAGGTCACATATCACAAGAAGCTTATGTCTACTGTTGCAGATTAGACTGGCAGCTTTGTGGAAGACTGCAAGGCTGCCAAAAGATATCTAAGTTCTCCAAGGCTAGTTTAAAGACAAAAAATACAGTGGTACCCCAACTTAAGAGTAGTTCGACTTAAGAGCATGCATTCAGAACAGATTAAATTTGTAAGTTGAGGTACCACTGTACGAAGAAGTAAGGTGTCTAGTAATTGCCCAGTGACACCTGGAAATCCCATTAAGTAAGGACACAATGCCCAAGCCTTTATTTAAATGATAATTCTTCTTTCTAACTTGACATATATAAATTAACATATGCTATAGTTATGCAGATCAATGCCTTATTTTTGGTGATTCATTTCCTTTTATATTATTATTATCATTATTATCAGCTATTGGTGATAGCTGTGAGCCATCTTATTATAGCTGCAGGAAGAGTTACTTGCCCGGGGTCACAGGAAAACAGGAGATGCCCACTTGCTTGTCCCTTGGGTAGGTTATTGGTCATACAATGTGTCTTTTGTTCAGAGCAAAGGTCACGTGAGCTCATTCTAACACTTTGACTGCTTATAATACACTCATAAATTTGAATACAGTGTGATTCAATCTTTAGTGACTGTGATTTCATCACTCCCAGGGCCCAGTGCTAAAATGAAAATCACAGGCTTGTAGACTGGAATGGAGGACACCAGTCCTCAAAATGTTTGAGGACTGCCATATATATATACACACACCCATCCTTTGCACAATCCTTTCATTCTGCTGATCTTGGCAATGCTTGCTGTGGTTTTTGTTTTTGTTGTTCCAGAAAATTACAGCATAACTCAAAACATGTTCCTTTCTGAATGCAACTTGATGAAATTTCTAAAATCACGTTCTTACAACTTGGTTGGCAAAGCAGAATAATGGGACATAAGAACATAAGAAGAGCCATGCTGGATCAGGCCAAAGGCCCATCTAGTCCAGCTTCCTGTATCTCACAGTGGCCCCACCAGATGCTTTTGGAAGCGCATGGGACTAGATATCTGTCTCCTGATACCACTCCCCTGCATCTGGCCCTTGAAGTACCCTGGTTTTAAGCCTGGAGATTACACATCTCCATCATGGTTTGTAACCTGTGATGGACTTTTCCTCCAGGAATCTGTCCAATCCCCTTTTGAAGGCATACAAGCCAGATGCCATCACCACATCCTGTGGCAGGGAGTTCCATAGACTAACAACGCGCTGGGTGAAAAAATATTTTCTTTTGTCTGTTCTTGCTCTCCCAGCCCTCAATTTGAGTGCATGTCCCCTAGTTCTGGTATTTTGTGAGAGGGAAAAGAGCTTCCCTCTATCCACTTTACTCATGCCCTGCATTATTTTGTACGTCTCAATCATATCCCCCCTCAGGCGCCTTTTTTCCAGACTAAAGAGCCCCAAATGTTTTAGCCTTTCCTCATAAGGGAGGTGCCCCAGCCCAGTAATCATTTTGGTGGCTCTCTTCTGCACCTTTTCCAGTTCCACTATGTCTTTCTTGAGATGCGGTGACCAGAATTGTACACAATACTCCAGATGCGGCCTTACTATTGTTTTATATAATGGCATTATAATGTTCGCTGTTTTATTTTCAATCCCCTTTTTGATAATCCCTAGCATGGAATTGGCCTTCTTCACCGCTGCCACACATTGGGTAGACACCTTCATGGAGCTGTCCACCAACACACCAAGATCTCTTTCCTGATCTGTCACGGATAACTCAGAGCCCATGAGTTGATAGATAAAGTTTTGATTTTTCGCCCCAATATGCATTACTTTACATTTGGCTACATTAAAACGCATTTGCCATTTCGTAGCCCATTCCCCCAGTTTGGAGAGATCCTTCTGGAGCTCTACACAATCTTCTCTGGTTTTTACCATACGGAAAAGTTTTGTGTCATCTGCAAACTTGGCCACCTCACTGCTTATCCCTGTCTCCAGGGACCATTTTCATGTGATTTATAACAGACAAAGGGCCAGTCAAAATTAGCCATTCTGGTTGCAGGTTGACATGGGCTACAAAAGGTCTATTGTAGCCCAATTAGTCATTGGTTACATTCTGCTCCCATGCCACAGAGCCGTTCAAAGCAAGGTTTATCTGGTTTACCTGTGAGCTAGTTTACCTAGCTGACTTATAAGTAAAATGACAGCAGCTGAAGACAGCTGATCAGAAGAAATGGAGAATCAAGCTAAATATCTGTAGAATAAATGACCTAAAGAAGGGTAAGAAAAGTACCTGGCAACTAAAGATGGATCATTCTAATAGTACAAACACAAGCAGACAAGGTCTTCTTTTCCTATGCTTATCCCCCATTAGGGTTTCATATATCTTAACTGTATGCCAGTTTGGAGAGACAGAAATGTACCTTTATTCACATAGATGTCCAGCGTGGCTTACCTTCCTGTAAACCTATTTAGAATTGCAGTGCTTTTCATTTTTCAGAGAATTTATGAGGTCTTATTATCAGATACCCAGTAGACATGGGCACGACCAGAAAAAAATGACGTTTCAAGTTTTCGTTTGTCGGAACGGGTCCGTATCGGGTCGTTTCCGTTTGTTGAGAAATTTTTCAAAAATTTGTCATTTTGTCGTTTCATTTGTCGTTTGTTGTTTCCACCATGATTTAGCGCGATTTGACTTCCCCCAGAGCATAGGGGCGTCCCGCAATCAGAGCTGGCACTAGGTGTTTTTGCGCCCTAGGCGGTGGGTAGGGTGGGGGCGGGGGCGGGCGGCAGGGGGGAGGTGCAGGCGAGCGGCGGTGGCAGGGGGCCATGGGTGGGCGGCGACAGCGGCAGGGGGGAGGTGCAGGCGGGTGAGCAGGTGGGTGGCGGCCGCAGGCGGGTGAGTGGGCGGGCGGCGGCGCGGGCGGGCGGGCGAGTGGGCAGTTAGGATATCACTTAGGATAGAGGTTCTGTTCTTGGCTTGCACCCCACATGTGTGTGTGTGCAAGCAAATTGAAGTTGGGAAAACAGAAAATAAATGGTAGTATATAATATATACTTAAAATAAATCCACACCTCCCATTCCCAGTCGAACCTCCCCCTTTATCCAATATCAGAAAAAGATCTTCACAAACTGCCAGAGAAGAAATAAAGAATAAACTGCTATTCCCTTCACCAGACAAAGCTGCAGGGAATCAAACAAATTATTTTCTAAATTCAATTCCCTCCCTGCCTGCCTAACTTAAATCCTAAAGCCTCCAGCCTCCCTCCTCAATCTCCATCGGATCACACCAGCACCAGCAGCCAGCCCTCCTCCCTCAACCACATCCATACACCTGACTGCGATTTCTGGAAGGTGCCTCGGCTTTTTATGCCCTCCGAGACATCCAAAAGTGTCAGTCAAAAACCTGGCGATGCCATTGGTGGAATGGTTCAAAAAAATTGCATGGTCCCATCCCATGCCCAGCCCAAATGGGCAGGTCTAAAAAAATAAAAAATAAAATAAAATAAAATAAAATCAATACAACATTTTATTGCTATAAAACCCACTGCTGCTACTATTAAAATTCAGGCATTTAAAATAAATAAATTTCACATGTTTCTGTGGTGATTTGGTGTGGTTTTTTACCACGATTTCAAAAGAAAAATTGCTGTCGCCATTTTGGATCCCCCCCACCGCATGGCATGGCGAGACGACGAGGATGACCCCCCCAGCCTGGTGCAAGCAGCCCAGGACAGGAGAAGAGGGGGGGAAAGGCCGGGGACCCCCCAGAAATCACCCCTCTGGTAGGTGGCAAAGCCTCAGGCAGGCATATTTTCGCCTGCTTTTTTGGCCGGGAGTCGGGTTTTTTAAAAAAAAAAACTTTAAAAAACTTTTTCTGTGCTTCACATTGCGTGATCGCCATGATGCCACAAACGAAAACGAAAAACCTGACCAAATTTTTCTTTTTTTGGTTCGAGTTTGAGTTCTGACAGCTTAATTATCATTACCGTTTCCGTTACGTAACGGAAACGAAAAACGGAAACGAAAATGAAAATTTCACCTAGTCGTGCCCATGTCTCATACCCAGTATGCTGTAGTAAATGTTAACTATCTCAGTTGTTAAATACCTCTTGAAAACCTTATTAGGGTTGCTATAAGTTGGTTCCAACTTGACGACACATAACATTCAAAATATTAACACTGCAGGTGAAAGACCTGGTAATAACTATAATTAAGAAATAATAATGAGCCGTTATGATTATTCTGGCATAATGTAACCCTTCCCAGGGGTTTCCTAGGCATAAAGGATTCAGGAGTGCTTTACCAGCCCTTTCTGGAGTTAGGATGATGCAGCTTGTTCACACTCCCCACAGGTGCACGATACCATGTCACAAAAGGGAGATTGCCACATCCTTATTCATTACTTATCAAGGATATTTTTCACTCTAAATTGTTGCTAGAACTATTTCGCCTTATAAGTCTGAGAATATACTCAGCTAAAAGTATCACAAACAGGTTTTGCAAACAAACTGAACCAGCATCTTTGTCGATGTGATGGAATAGCTGGGCATGTCTCTCAGTAATTGTAGCAAATGGTGTTTGGGGAGTTTCATATGAAAGGCTGGCAACAGGATAGTTTGTCCAATATAATGACATACTGTACTTGGCAAAATCGTGACAATGACTAAATGATAACCTTTCTGTTGAACTTTCCTGCTTGTGCAGAGAAGCTATAAAATTAAAAAAGAGCAATAATATATTTTCACAGTCTGTCCCGATGCTTCTCATTTATTTGCTAATCAGCAGGGAAAAAAGTAACAATTTAACTGCAAATGCTGCCTTAAGCAGATTTCTTCTGCGAAGTACTGACATATATTTGGCTTACCTCTGCAATTTATGCCAAGTTCTAAAGTATGTTTTCAGGCAGTCCCTTGAGTAACAATTAAACACATTGGCACTCATATTTCCAGATGAATCAAGGTTGTTGTCAAGAAATGGCTGCCCTCATTTTACAGCTCCATTCTAAAATATAGAATAGACCAGGCCTGCCCAACAGGTAGACCGCGGGCTACCCGTAGCCCGCGAAGGGTTCAAAAGTGGCCCTCCGGCCACCAGTAAAAAAGTTAGGGGATAAGTTCTCCACTCCTCCCTCCCCCATCCCAAGAACCACCACTGCGCTAAGCAAAGTTCTGGGTGTGCCAGCCCACTGTCTCAGCTAAGCAGGGCAGTTTAAGGGCCATGGTGCGATCCCCTACTCCCCGCGCCGGCCACACATGCACTCCTATATGTAGACCCGGGGGCCCTTGGGATGCTCAAAGTAGACCGCAGGGCCATTTGGGAGAAAAATGTAGACCGCGGGTTGCTCAAAGTTGGACAGCCCTGGAATAGACAGTTCATTTGACCTACAGTGTTTCATAATTAGAGTCAACTGATTTCTGAATCTAGAAATCCCCGGGCCGATCTTTAGTTCTCCCAGGTAGTTTTGGCAAGCAAAACACAGTGAATGCAAAACAACAAATTGCTTTGGACTACCATTAAATGTGGCTCTTGTGCTGCCATTTGGGTGGAGATTAAAATAGGACCGTACGCATGGCAACGTCCATTTTGAATTGGGATCAGAGGGTGTGGAGTGACGAAAGGAAGTTTTAACTTTCTTCCTTGCCTTCCACCCCTCACCCCCTAGCCCTGGCACCAGGCATTTCTTCTCTCTTTGGCTGACTAAAATCTCACCTAAGATACAAAGTGTTAACAAAAAATAAAAGTCTACAATCCATGGATTTGTTATGCTTCCTAAGGCGAGCTTCAGCTTGTTTCCAAAGAAGAAGAAGCAGAAACCGCCTGCTTTTCTGGGAACCAGCAGCAGCGAGAGGACTGGTGGAAGATTGCCAGATCATCAGACTTCCTTTCAGGAGAAGTAAACAAAGCCCCCCCCCCCACTTGTCCTCCTTTTTCCCCAACACAGACGTCAGTACAGCAAAACAGAGGAAGAACCTTTGGATCGAGGAGTCAAAGGAATGCCTGGAAAATAGAGAACTTTGATGACCTCTTGTGTTATGAGGTCGCATTATCTGTGATTTATTTTTAAAAGGTATTAAATGCCACACAGCAAACTGCTGTTTAAAAAAGTTTTGGAAAACACACACCTCAAAGCCAGACAAAACAAATAAAAATCTGGACAATTAAACAGTTATGGAGAAGAGAAAGACTGAACTAAAACAGCCACGAACCCCATGCGGTGTCTCTCCACTACATATACAGTCCTTGTAGTTTTTTCAACTGTCTTTGTTCCATCTTACAGAATCCCAGGATGTATAATTTGGTGAGGTACATAGAACTCTCTGCTACGGTTCAAGGGAATCCAGTAGAGTTCTATGATGGAGTGCAAGGTCTCTCTCCTTCAACACTGATGAAGGCAGTAGCTGAAGAAAGGTGTGCTGAGATATTCTCCCTTACCAAATGTGCTCTACACAGGCATTTTAATAATAATAATAATTATTATTATTATTAGACTTATATCCCAAAGGAACTCCGGGCGGTTTACAACATAACAAAACGGAAACAAAATAACACAGTAAATAACACAATTAAATAAGCAATAAAACAACAAATTGCAAATTACAATTGCGGTACAATTACAGATGGCGGGGAAAAAAAATTAATCACCAAACGCCTCCCGAAAGAGAAGAGTTTTTAATGCCTTTCGGAAGGCGGGCAGGGACTCTGCTAGGCGCACTTCTGCTGGGAGGTGGTTCCACATAGTGGGGCCAGCCACAGAGAAGGCTCGGGTACGGGTGGATGTTCTCCGAGCCTCCCTGGGCGTGGCCACACGCAGCATGTGCGCCCCGCAACAACCTAGTCGGACGGGCCGATGTTGACCGCTGGTCGATAATGACGGGCTAGGGCTTTAGAGGTCTCTGCCAGAGAGCTCGGGAGTACTCTCCCAGGACTGCGACACAGAACTCTAAATAAAACAACAAACCACAGATGTGTGAAGATTCTCAGTCATCCAGGTGAGTTTATCTGTAATGGCAACGGGACTACTTTTCTTGAGAGATTGAAACGTTTTGTTACTCATCGAAGCAGCTTCATCAGTATGAGGAAAGTTAGTGGCGAGTCCCCCATTTTATAGTTCACCTTCCTTCACATCACCCTGGTCTGAATAGGCTCATGGACAGTGGCCTGAATAAGCTCGTTAGGTGGACAATGGCCTAAGGTGTGTGAAAGTCCCACCTATTCCCAACACCCATTAAGTATGGGTTGTTAGCTATGGCCTTGCTGGTGGACCTGTGAAGTGCTTCTGATTTTTCTGGGGATTGATGAAAGGGCCACTTGATAAGTAGCATAAACCACAGGCATTCATAGGATGGAGCTGTGACAGGTAAAGTGGTGTAGAACTGCCATAATTGCATTGTGCAGTGGCACACTTATAAGAGACAGCATGCCCTAAGCACATCTGTTCTTGCCTGATTTAAGAAGCTAAGCATGGTTGGCCCTGGTTAGTACTTGGATGGGAGACCACCAAGGAATACCAGGTGCTGTAGGCGCCTGGAGTAGGAACTGGCAAGCCACTCCAGTATTCCTGCCAAGAAAAACTCCATGGATATGAGTTTACAAAGAGTCGGTCACAACTGTAATGACACAACACACAAGAAGATATCACAGAGTTTGCATACTTGGCAATGTGGCAAAGCCATAAAAAGCAATAAAAAAGATGTGAGAATGGGAGAGGTCTGTTCCTGGTCTTGAGGAGATAGTAAAGAAGGAGCCAGGTGGAGTTTTCTGGAGAGAGTGTTCCATAACTGAGGATCTAAGCAGATGGCTGGAAAGGGAAACATCCAATTGCACTGGAAAGGGTTGCATTGCAAGGAATGATGTCCCTTAAAATGTCCCTTCCATCTGCAATAGGTCATGGAGCCTCAGGAGGTCACTGAAACAGGCTTGGGGGTGTTTTAAGAAGGGCACTGAACCCCATAGATGTCCACCTTGCTTCCCCTGTCCCCACCTGCAAACCACCTGAATCCCTACACATGCTTTTCTGCATTGGCCTGAAGAGAAGAGAATGCATTCACTACCAAAAGAAAAAAAGAGTAAAACACCAGAGGCAAATCTCCTTCTGCCATCAAAATAAATAAACTTTGATGGCAGAAGGAGAATGCCAGGCTAATTTGTGTTGGCTCATTTATCGTGCAGTCAACAGAATAATGTGAATCTGATCATCCCAATTTCGGATAATAACCTTCATTATTTGCCAGCATTCTCACCCTTCCAAAGGCCTATTGGAGCAATACAATGTTAGCTACTTATCAGAAGCTGAAGAGAGACAATGAGGATGCTGTTACTGAAAAGGCCTCTCCTTTACCCATGGACCCAACCTCTTAAGGTGCTGGGATGCCGTGGCATCTGGTGAGTCACCATCCATAACTAGTAAGACATGCATAGCAACTGGGCTTCTAGTGAGGAACTCAAAATCCAAGCAGGCATGTAGGGAGTCTCACATATCTTGGTTCCAAATTGTTTAAGGCTTTATAGATCAAAATCTGCACCTTGGATTCAGCACAGAAGTCAATTGGAAGCTGGTGTGATTGTTTTCAAGATTAGTGTTACATGGGGTCTGAAGCACACATCAGGCAACAGTCTGACAACTGCATTTTGTAGTACTGTACCTGTGGCCTCTGAACTGTGAGGCTGTAGGCTCTTATACTAGTCCAGTGGTTCACAACCTTTTTCAAGTTGCACCCCCTTTTTAATAACAGCCAAGTACCCTGTGCATTGGCACCACATTTTACATAAAAAGGCATTTTAGTGGGATAAAGTCATCCCTTCTCCAAAAGTAGAGGCTTCCTTCTCCCCCCAATGGGCCTGTTTCTCAAAGATGCATGTTCACACTAACTTGAACATCCCTCTCTAAAAGATCAACAAAGAAGTTATTTAACAAGGGCTGCAACACATACTGTATAAGCAGGTGACTCCCAGCCTCCCAGAGAACACTCTGTGATCCCCTTTGGGAGGTCATAAACCTCAGGTTGGGAAACACTGAATACACCAAATTGGGAGGTAGCTGAGGGGTGGAACACAATAGTCAAATCTGTGTTCCCTGGGGAGAAACACAGCAGGGACACCCGTCAAACCTAGACAAAGACACTCATGGCCACAGCAACTGCCTGGCTTTTCAGGAACAAAGGTGGGTTCAATAACATGGCTAAGCTGTAAACATCACCCTTGAGGAGAAGTACAACCCCTCTCAGCACAAAACATTTACATTCCGAACCAGATACGTTTCAAAGGGCCTTTTTACACTTAAATTCGGACCACTTAAATTCGGCCACTTAAATTTGGACCAGAGATCTTAGAGGTTCATCGCTCTTCCTGTGTTCCCACCCCCTCCGCACTTCCTGGCTGCTGGCTGCGTGAGGGGAGGGAGAAAAAGAGAAAGAAAAGCATGCCGCTCACCTCGTTCTGGCTCTCGTCTCTGTAAAAGTAGCTCTTAAAGGGCGGGAGCCAAAAAACAACAAACAGAAGCAAGGAGAGCCCCGCACTCACTATCGTTACACCGGATCAAATAATTTTCACCTCCAAAGAGCAGGTACCTGAAACCTGTGCTGGGACATGCTAAAGTGGGCGGGGTCGCACTTAATTTCCTGTTAACTCTGGAGCTGGTGCGGAAACATTTTTAAGCTCCGGAGCTGGGAGCCATTTGCTCCTGAGTTTAGGGGTCGTGTATAAACGCCCTAACTCTTTCACCAAGGAGCTTAGTTTGGAAGTATGGTGGAATAGGCTGGGGGTGGGGGGGGCGGGTAGTCCCGCCCAAGGTTGTCCAGCAGGCTTCACGAGAGCTGAATTACGTGTTTTGTTAAGTATTTGTTTTGAAGGACACATCCACAAGTACGCATTTCATTGCTTCCATGAAACAAGGCATACCGTTACAAGATGGGGGATGCTTGGCTCAGCAAGACTACGAGTGAGGAGCTTGGAATCACTGCAAAAGATCGATTCTATGAGCTGACATTATGAGGTGGCTACGAAAGGTGAAAGCTATATTAGTGTGAGTTAATGGGAGTACAGTCTCAACATCCCATGAGGTACAAGTTCCCCTCTATTTGGCACATATTAGCCCTCATCTTGAGTACTGGATATCACGCTTTAAGAAGGATGCTGACAAATTGAAACAGGTTCAGAGGAGGGCAACAATGATGACCAGGAGGCTGGAAATCAAGCCCTATGACAACAGACTGAAAGAAGGCATGTTTAACCTTGAGAAAAGAGGACTGAGGGGAGATACGACGGAACTTTTCAAATATTTGAAAAACTGTCAGACAGAGGAGGATCTGTTCTTGATCAACCCAGAGTGCAGGACATGCAACAAAGGACTCAATTTTTAGGAAGCCAAGTTTCAGATTTCTGAATATCAGCAAAAAACAAAAAACAAAAACCCCACACATCCTAACTGTTTGAGCAGTATGGAAATCGAACCAATGATCTCAAGAGATGTGGGTGCTCCAACACTCAAGAGAAATTTGGACAGCCACCTTTAGACATCCTTATGCGCTGTCATAAAATGAGTGATCGCCAAAATTTCCTCTCCTTCAGCGTTCAGCTCAGCTCTTGTAAACTTGAGCCTGTGGCTTCCTTTTGGTAGTCAATCCATCTTGCATTTGGTCTTCCTCTTTTCCTGCTGCCTTCAAGCTTTCCTAGCACTTCCCTGCTATCAGTAGTTACTAGAACTCTACCCTTGAAGACACAGCTTGCAGTGAAGAATACATTTTGACAGGAAAATACTGGGAGCAGAATGACTTTTGCCAAGAAAGCTGCATGGAAAGGAAAGAATGAAAACATACCAATGCTGTGGTGCCAGTCTGGATCGGGAGTGGGGAAGAGAAAGGCTGTAATTTGATAAAGAAGTAGGTAGACAGATAATAATGTAATATACAGTTTGCCCCCAATAGGGATCTGAATTAAAATCCAGACGGTATTCTTATTTGCTGTGTCGTTGGATCTGCAGTTAAAGAGTGTTCCTTAAATTGACACATATGTAGGAAAACACAAGGAATAATATTCAGCCTTTCCTCAAAAAGTTAGTTGTTGTTTAACAACAATGTAGGGTTTTTTTACTAAATTCTCTAGTGTGAGTTCAGCTAAATCAGACCTATTGCCCAAAATGCTTTTGGGGGACAATTGCACAGCAGTTTCACATTCTTTTATTTTGCTACCTGGGTCCAGGGTTGTTTGCACTTACTGCAAACAACCTGCAGTAAGTGTTTAATTGATGGCTATCTATAAACAGGCATAAAACCGCTGAGACAGGCATAAAACCACTGAGACACACATCCTGTTTTAATATGATTCCTCACATTAAGGAAAGATATGTTGTTTCATCTAGTAGCCATACAGTACTGGGAAGCGTGGGCAAGAATAATATTGCCAGCCAGCCATTGCCAAGGTAGCTGGGAAGCCTCCCAGCCTTGGCCAGCCAACTCTATGGAAGCCCTCTAGTGCACTTTAAACAAGGGTGGATTGGCACCATTTTAAAACCACAGTAGAGCTTACATTGTGTGCAGTGTTAGAAGTCGCTGTGAATTCATCTCGAGTTTTTCTCTGTGTGTAGTTACAGCTCAATAGAATTTTGGCCATTGAATCAATAGGCTTTATGTAAGTGATGACTCACCAGCAATCAATTGGGTAGAGCTACATTAGCTTAGGCTGACAATTAAATTCACGTCTCCATCATGAATCATTCTATATATTTTCTTCCTTTCTTCCAGCTGTTTGGAGCACCACTCCAGATTTTGGTGTGCTTGAATGAGTGGAAGAGAAGAATGCACTGCACTTGACCTGAAAGCAACATGTTAGTGGAACTCATTGAATAATACAAGGACAGTATACCTATAAACTCCTCTGCACTGTATATAGTTTTCTTTTTAACTACACCTAGAGAAAAAAAGAAAACAGAACAGATAACGCTCCCTCTACTTCACATTACATTGGCTTGTGCTGAGAACTGGCCAGAAAGATGAAAACATCTTTTGAGTGTACTAGGGCCTGAGTTAAAACATCTTCTTTTGGGGGGTGGGGGTGGGGGTGGGAAAATATTCATTTAATGTCTGCTCTGCCTGGTTTAGAGTTTATGCAAATTGCAATGCTGCCCATGCCTCCATTAAAAGAAGCTTGTGCATCAAAAATTGGCTATTCACATGACCCCTAAAATCCGATGCAAAGGGCTCACAGATGCGGAGCATAAAATTGTTTTCCCACCAGCAGCAGACTTTAAAAAATAAAGTATGACCACGCCCACTTAAGCCCACTGGTTTCAAGAAGGTAAAATCCTTGTTGCTGTTCCTTGCTGCTGTTTTAAAGCATTGCATGCCTGGCCGCCCTCCATTTTTTGTTTGTTTTGTTGCCCCCCCCTTTAACAGACAGGAATCCTAACGGGCTGGAGCAATCAGCTGCTGTCCACTGGCAGGCGGAGGTGAGCCTGCATTTATTTTCTCTCCCCTCACCGCAGACAGAAGCAATAGAATCAGAGTGCGGCAGGGTGGGAACACAGGAAGCAGATAAAAAAACACATTGAGGGGATCTGCATTTAAGTTGCCAGCGGTTTTTAGGGGTCGTGTGAAAGCAGCTACTTTGCATTGCTTGTTCTCTCTTAACCATCATAGGGCCTTTTCACACGACCCCTAAGATCCGCTGGTCCCTTAAATTCGGACCAGAGATCTTGGGGGTTCGTTTCTGTTCCTCCATCCCCACCCCTCAGCACTTCCTGCTCCTGTCGGCGTGAGGGGGGGGGAGGGGAAAAAAGGACAAAAGAAGCCTTTGCTAACCTGCCGGTGCCAGTCGAACTTGCCACGAGCCCCGTTACTTCCTGGTTCCGTCTCAAGGAGCTCTTAAAGGGGCGGGAGGCAAAAAAACAATAGACAAGCCAGGAGAGCCCGGCACTCTTATCCGCATCAAATTTTTTTCACCTCCAAAGAGAAGGTACAAGAAACGTGCGCTGGGTCGCGCTAAAGTGGGCGGGGTCGCACTTAATTGTCTCCAAACTCCGGAGCTGGTGGGAAAACATTTCTACGCTCCGGAGCTGGGAGCCATTTGCAGCGCAGCTTAGGGGTCATGTATAAACGCCCATAGAATACAAGAGTAACCATCACAGTGAAATAAATGCAAAGTCGACAAGCTTGGCTATATGGAGTTTTGCCAACTCCTGCTGACCCTACTGACAGCGGCAGTGATTCATGTGCTGATTTCCGGATTTCTGATTCATTTAGGCGCCAGTATGTAAAACTCTAGACTGCAGTTCTGACAATTTACAGGGTTCACTTCTGCAAGTCACAGTCTAAACACAATGTTGGTTGCATAAAGACACATGCTTAAATTTTAAAGTGATATGAAAAATCATCCCATAAAACTACATTTTGACTGCATGGAAAGCTTCTATTAGTGCTGAAGCTTTCAGTGAATTACAATATGTCATTTAAATGTAAAACTGAGTATATTAATTGTATCCATATCTGGCTTGGCTCAATGAATAAAGAACTGTGTGCAACTCTTGATGCTAGGAAGGCACATACAACAAGGTTTCAAATCCAGGAGGCTGTGGGAAGAATGGTTTTGTATACACTATTTGCTGTTCCTTTATTTGCTCACTAAATTCATATCTCATGTCCCCACTCAAAATTCTGTACTGCTCCAGGAAGCTAATGGCCGTTACTTCACGAACCGCTCGCTTCGCGGCAACCCCTCCTTTCTGTGCGAATCGATCGTTTCAGTCCGCACGCTCCTCCTTTTTGGCTGCGATGCCACCCCGACCACGCCCCCTTTACCATGCTCCAAGCAGGGTGAGTGGTTCCCCTGCCAGCGGCTGGGAATCTTTTCGCTTCGCATCTCGCTTCGCTCCCAACGTGACGTGTGGACTCGGGTTTTTTTTATTCTTATTTTTTAAATATCCAAACTCTGCAAATGACCCTTTCGGCTTCCAAACTGAAGATGCTCGGCGTGGCGAAAAGCAGTAACTGCGTGCGTGCGCGCGCTCTGACTCGGCAACGCGCCCTAAAGCCCGATCACCTCCGTCCCCTCGTGGGACGCCCAGGGAGTTCCGCTGCCGGGCGATCCGGTTGGGTCTGCATCAGAGGGAGGACTTGAAAATCATACCGCACACCCTCCGGGAGCGAGAAGGGAATGGGGAGGGAGGAAAGATGCATCCAAAGGGGAGAGGTTGGGCAGGAGTCCCTTACCCTGCTGGCTTTCAAGCACGTAAGGGGGGGGGGGTTCAAGCCCGCTTCTCTCCACCACCAGATTAGACACATAACCAGCTCTGTCGGAAATGACAGCCAAGTATTGATGCATCGATACGCCGAGTTGTTTTTTTTTAAAGGATGGGAACAAGCGAACGTTGCAAAGTGGCATCCTAATGCGAAGGGAGCACGTGAGGTAGTAATCGATTCGGTAGTAAAAATGCAGCGCGTGAGCACTGATAAACAGGGGTGGGATCGAAGGGAGACCACGTGACCGCCACCGAATTCACAGCGAAGGCAAGGTCGGTTCGAAGCGAGGCACTTCGTGAAGTAACGGCCAATGATAGAACGGGGGAGCGGAGTCCTAGTCAAATTAAAACATTAAAGCACTGATTAAAGAACAAAGTACTAATTAAAGATCAAAAATAAATCAATTAAGACATCTATCCAACAAAATGTACAAACAAAAATAAATAATTGACCAGGAGGAGGAAAAACACACCAGAGTAAAAACTTAATTTAAAGACTGATTAATCATGTGCCATCATTGATTTCACTTATAACAGCCATTGCCTGGATTTCCTAGGTATAAAGTCATTTTTACCGGTCCCTTCTTCTCATGTTTCTCTAGGATTTTAGCTTGACTGATTCATCAGCAAATCAATGAGACCCCAAAGGTAAGTTAAAAATCTGTTGCCTGTTAACATACTGTAAATAAACATCCCAGAGTTCCGTCTGGAAGACTGGTGATATATAAGTGCATAAATAAATAAATAAATAAATAAATAAATAAATAAATAAATAAATACATACATACATACATACATACATACATACATACATGCATACAGTTTTGATACACATGACCTCTTTATATCAGCTCCCCTTACTTTCTGAGTCACATCAAGAACTCTCTTTATATTGCAGCTCCTATTGACCTAAGACAGATTACTTTACTCTGCGATCATGGGAAGGCCCAGAACTCAAATACGACTTCCCAAAGATGCAGTTTTGTTTATGCTTAGAGTTCCTGTATCCAGAACACCGTTAAGATTTATTATACCAATGGAAACTTGACTTGCCAGACCTTATTGTTTTTGTTCTCTGACTTCTTAGGGCGTTTATACACGACCCCTAAGCTCCACCGCAAATGGCTGCAAGCTCCGGACTTTAAAAATGTTTACCCACCAGCTCCAGACTTTGCAGACAATTAAGTGCGACCCCGCCCACTTTAGCGCGTCCCAGCGCAGCTTTCAGGTACCTGCTTTTTGGATGTGACAAATATTTGATCCGGTGTAAGGATAGTGAGTGCGGGGCTCTCCTGGCTTCTGTTTGTTCTTTTTTTGCGCCCCGCCCCTTTAAGAGATCTGAATGCTGCCGGGAACAAAACGGAGGTAAACCGGCTTTCTTTTCTTTCTTTTTTCTCCCTCCCTCAGGCAGCCAGCAACCAGGAAGTGGGGAGGGGGGTGGGGACAGAGGAAGAGCGACGAACCCCTAAGATCTCTGGTCCGAATTTAAGTGGCCAGCAGATCTTAGGGGTCGTGTAAAAAGGCCCTTAGTGCATCACCTAGAGCAGTGTTTTTCAACCTTTTTTGGGCAAAGGCACACTTGTTTCATGAAAAAAATCACGAGGGTCGTGTTAAAAATTTTAACTCTGTGTCTATATTGACTATATATAAAGTAATTCTCTTGAATAGGCAAATAAACACCTAGTATTTTATAATTACTTTTATTATGCTAAAGTAAACAGAAATATGAAAAAATTATAAAATACTTTATTCAGTGCACACACCTGGGCCTGTTTGGCTGAAACACAAAGCTGATATTCTTCAGCTTTTCCAACGGCACACCAGGCAAAATTGCCGCGGAACAGTGGTTGAAAAACACTGACCTAGAGGGCTAAAACTGTGAAAAATTCACTTTGCCTTAATGTTTGATGATTGATCACATATGCACAAGTCTGCCAGCTGACGGATATTACTTGAAGCTGAATTCCATTCCACAAAGTCTGGTTCAGCCGAGTCACTATGCCTAAAGTAAATTAGGTGAAGCACAGACACATGTGACCCGGACTCAAGTATCATTCCAAACATTTTTGATCACTCTGAATGACTCAGATTTGTTAGCACAAGCCTAACGACTTACTGTTTAGCTGGCTGTTGGAATGAAACTTACCTGGTCAGATTCATCTCTAAGACATTGATCTGGCCTAGTATGAGGCACATAGAGCTATGCATATTTTTAGGCTTTAGGTGACAGAGAGTTAACAAGCTGACCAATTAAAGGTGTTATGAAAAGCATGTGGCCTGGATTTTCTTTATTGTTTTATAAGAGCAATTGAAAAAATGATGAAATGATTCACTCCTTGTGATTCATGACCCCCTGTGGTGAGAACTCAGGGCTTATCTGTTTATACCTTATGCCCTTAGGCTGTACCCATAGCATTTGTTGTTGTTACCATTATACATATCATTCAGAGTTGATTCTGACGTTGACATGAAGAAGACACCAAGAAGAACAGAAGCCATTAACTATGCCATGGACGTTTCTCACAAACATCAGAACTTGAAGAGAGCCCTACCTCTCTGCTCAGTCTCTCCCCCCCCCCCTTTTTTTTGAGTCTATTGAAATCTGCTGTTGAAAGCAGTCGTGTTTGTCAATTTGATGTTGATCTTTAAGTAATAAAATGTTTTTACTCTTTCTACTACTAATTTCTATTACTGAAACTCTATGTGTCAGTTAATGAGAAAAGGAGTGGCATGCACTTAGACGGGTTATTCTGCTCTCTTAATCCCTGCACTTCTGCTGTGTAGCTAAAGTAATTTAATCAAAAATTCAAAACTCTCCAACAGGTAGGATCTTAGCATTGCAATTAAAAATAGATCTTACAAGACAACATTTTGTTTAGTGTGTAGAAGTAGAATATTAAACATAACATGAAAGGGGAAAGAGGAGGTTATAGATATGCAATAGCAAGCAAAAGCGATGAGTCATAATTGCAGTTAAATGGGTAGTGTGTTTTTGTTCTAGTAACTAGAACTACTACAATGTTTCCACTGGCACATTTTGACTCTTATTCAAGTTAACTCAGATTTAGGTAAATTTGTGCAGCAGTCTGGAATATATTTCTCACAAAATGAAAAGAGTTTCTGATTTTGTGTTCCAAAGCTAGGCCTTAGAATTCTGTCTTAGTCAATGGAGCTTTTTTTTTTTAAAAAACATGTTCCTCCCTATTTATCTACTTGTGTTTTATTACACCGTCTGCCTTTTGTCAAGGCTGCCTGTTTTTAATCTGGGCTATTTCCCCTTTACAAATATTTCCACACTGTATTCAGCTCCACCCTGGAAGTCCTTGCGCAAACATGCCTATGATGTATTTGCTGAAACTAGAGTGGGTTTGGGGGGAAGGGGAAACCCCACCTCTTTCCTTGCCATTAGAAGTGGAAGCTACATGCTGATATTTTAATAGGAAAAATATATGGCAATGGGTAAAATTCTGTTCACATCAAGTTATGCAAACAGGATTTTAGGTTCCAAGGCTCTCTATACAGCTCTCTTTGGCCCCGGAGGAAGCATTAGGAGAGGAAGAGCAAGTCTTTAAAAGAGCCATTGAGATCAGCATTTTAAAATAACTATTAAAAGCTCTCCTTCAGTCCCGATGCTCCCAAAGGCTTCCCTAGGTAATCTATGTATTTAAAATATTTTTTATCCTAACTTCCTCCTTAGAAAGAACCCAAGGTGGCTTACATTGTCAACCCCCCTCAAAAGCTAAAAACAATAAGATATACAAACATTTTAAAAAGAATTAAACAAGTATTATATTAAAATTGTAAATGAAATTAATACATTTAAAACAACAGAGCATAACAGTCTAAGAGAAGGGGAAATAGGTCGATCTTTATTTATCTTAAATTAAATATTACTGATGCCAGCTGATGGTGACATCAGCTTCTGAGGCATAGCTTGCCACAAATAGGTTCTTGGCCAATGATTCATATTTCTTCTCCATCTTTTGCCTTGTTCCTCTCAGCCTTCCCCACATTCACAGCAACACTGCTTGCAGTGCCAGACTGCCCTTCTATATTCTAAACCAGGGGTTGGAAACTTCAAAATGTCCTGGGGGCCTATTTGCCACCACCAAGATCCACTGGGGAACCTCACCAGCCCTCTCCCACCCCCACCCCCGTAATGAACAAAACGTATTAAATGTTCAAATTGGAATGTTGCTCGAAATCCATTTGCCAACTCATTTGGCAGGGCTACTCTGAGATACAGGAAAGTGGACTAGATGGGCAATTACCTGTCTCTCCCTGGATTCCTTGAGGCTGCATCATGCTGCTGCAGCTTTGAATGTGATGCTTCTCTGGTGAATTTCAGAATCATGGCAGCAGCAGAGCCTTCAGAAAGTCATTTGAAAACATTCTGTATGGGTGCAGTGTGTGTGTTTCTCTCTCTCTAAATTTTACTTAAGGCATACTATACTTGCGGGAGAGTTATTCTGCTTTGAAATAATGATCACATGTGGTCCTATCACCTTTACAGATGTGTTTCGTGGGGCCATGGGAAAGGGCTTAGTTTAGTTGAGTCTTTTATTATTATGTTCCATGGCCAGCATAAATAAATAAATAAAAATAAATATTTAAATTTAAAAAGCATTAAACATAATACATGTTGCATAAAACAGAGGGAAAAGAGAGTTAAAGGAAAGATATAGCTTAAAAACCATTATCCATTAAATCTTTAAGTATCTTGTATGTAGCTGCGAGAAATTTTGCACAGGTAAATGTAATCTGGGGATTAAGGCCTCAAAGTAGTTTATGTGAGATCTCTGTTTCAGGACAGCCCCAAAAATGGTTAAGCAAACGAAAGATAAGCTTAGTATATACTGTCATTCATGATAGATCAAGCAGTATAATATGTGTGTAGTTGATTCTATTGTGCCATCACCACAAGAATAAATCCTCTCTCTGCCATTGGGATGTTTCTATATTGGTAACCTCTGAGGGAAGAGCTTGCCATTTAGCCAGGATTGACAACTCAAGGCGAGAGGGGAAGACAGAATTGCCTGCCGTGAGAAAATTGGGGGCTCTGCTGAAATCACCTTCCCTCTCTAGGGCAAAGGCCTTCTGTTTGACAAGTGTAATTGCCTTGACTAATCCCATTGGAAGGTGAGACTGAGGGGAGAAGCCTATAGTATAGAATAGATGCTCACTTCCAATGGACTGCATTTAGCCAAAAGAAAGCTGAAGCAGTCTTGGAGAACTATGGTTAATTTCTCGTGGTTGGTAATTGAACTTCAGGCCGAAACTGATGGAGGCAAGACTTATTCTGGCTTTGACTTTGAGTCGTCCTCAGGATTGTCTCATGCAAAAGTTGTGAGAGGGTTTTAGCCTGAAATAGTTTGAGGGCCGCAAGAGTATTTATGTATTTATTTATATTTATTTATTTATATAGCTTCTCAGAATCAAAATAAACAATTCAGACAATTAAAACATCAAAATTGCAAGAAAATTAAAACAGTAAAAACATGTCAATACAATAAATACAATACATAAGGTATATTGCCCACCCCTACTATGAAATAATTTTAAGATGGCTTGTGCAGATTTTTGTCCCATTTTGACTACATGTTCGTGATGGGCTTTAGGTCTCTTTCGAAAGGTCATTTTTGTTTTTTCATTTTTTTCATAATTAATCTCCTTACAACCGGTTCTACAATAGGTTCCCACTACAATAGGTGCCAAATGCCTGCATTTCTTCTGAGTCCTACTGGCATTCTTGAGAGTAGGACTGTATCGTCAGTGCACAGCAGGAAGACAGCCTTAGACTTTGGAACTCCTTTCCACATGAGGTCAGGTTGGCTCCATCTTTGCTGTCCTTCCCAAGCAGGCAAAAACCTTATTCCTCAGGCACGCTTTCCCTGTGTTACTGGCTGCTTGAGTGGGTTTTTAAAGTGGATTGTTGTACCATACTGCATTGAATGGAAACTTACTGGGAGTGTGAAACTGGTAAACCTCCTCTTTTAATATCTCTTTTGAAAAATGCATTAGTATTATTTTAAAAGTTTATGTTCAGAATGATAATTCCAACTTCTGGGGTCAAGATGCTCTCTTGAAATCACCTTCATCCATCCATTAATCCATTCATTCATCTTACCTTAAGCTTCATTTATCTTACATGCTCCTAATAAAGGGACTCATGAGGACTTATAACACATTTAAAAGCCAACCATCACCATAAAAAAATTTCATCGTATTATTATATTAAAACATCTTGTGAATTTAAAAAAGTATGGTAATTTAAAAGCCCATTAAAGAATGGGGAAAATGTACAGCATGCCCCTCCAGAATCCATCTTTTTGTATTTAGTCAGTTATCAGAATCCTGCTTGAACAGGAAGGTGTTTGCATGGCAATGCAAGGGACCAACCTGTCCTCCCTTGGGAGGGGGTTCCACCGCAGCCTGGAAGCATCCCTTTCCCTTGAACTATCTCTGGATATTCCTTTATACTGCAGTACCATTGGCTAGATGCCCTAAGCACACCCAATCTCGTCTGATTTCAGAAGCTAAGCAGGATCAGGTATGGCTAGTACTTGGATGGGCAACCACCAGGAAATACCAGGTGGTCTAGGCCCCTGGAGTAGGAACTGGCAATCCACGCCAGTAGGGATGGGCACAAAATGAAAAATGAAATGCTGTTTTGTCGTGTCGTGTCGTTACGTAACAAAATGAAATGAAACGAAATGAGGAAGCAGCATTTTGTTATAGAAAAATGAGATGGTGGTGTTTTTTTTAAACGAACCATTTTGTTCCATCTGTAAACTGGTCCCTTACCTGCTGCTGGTGTCCTGCCGCTGCCACCACCACCACTGAGACTGCCAGCCTGGCTGGAGAGGGTGAGAGCGGGCCCAGCAGGACAGCCTGTCCCTCTGTCTCCTCCTCCTTCATCGCCGTCACTGCTGCGGGTGCCGCCACGGGGCCACCCAAGCTGAGCAAACCAGCCTGGGCCTCCTCCTCCTCCTCCTCCACTGCCACCAAAGTTGCCGCTGCTGCAGGCACCACCCCGGGGGAGGGGGGAGCAAGGCCGAGCAGGGCGGCCTGGGCCTCCTCCTCCTCCTCCTCCTCTGCCGCCGCCACCACTGCCTCTGCTGACCTCAGACGCTGAGCAGCCCAGCGGTAGATCACCCAGCAGCTGCTGAAGGCCCTGGCCAGCTGGAGAAACTGAGTAGCCTGGCAGTAGACTGCTCCGCAACCACTGAATGCCCTAGCTGGCTGGTGAAGCTGAGCGGCCCAGTGGTAGACCCCCCCCCCATAGCCGCTGAATGCCCTGGCTGGCTGGGGAGGCTGAGTGGTTTGGCGGTAGACTGTCCTGTTGCCACTGTAGGCCCTGGCCAGCTTGAGAGGGCGAGCGGCCTGGTGGTACACCACGCTGCTGCCACCGCCACCAAAGTCCCCCATTAGTGTGAGAGCCCAGAAAGAGAGGTACGTAGGAGCCCAAGGGTATGATATTTCAGAAAAGCAACAAAGAAAAAATATTATACACAAGACAGAATTCCATCAACAAGAACCTGAGAAGTACAGAAAGCAGAAAAAGTGCAATTTACTATACTAATTAGATGACTAAGGCAAGAAGTAAAAGGAACGTGGAAACAAAATCAGGTCATACTCTTCCCATCCTAATTTCAGCAACTGGAAACATTCAGTTATAAAAATAACATATAAATGATTTGTACCACTTGCAGCTTTTTAATTGAAATAAGGCAACTCATAGCTGGAAGAGGGGGTGCCCCACCTCAATCCTTCTCAAACCATAAGTCCCCAATAATTATCTTTAAACTGATTCTTTCTCTTCTTACACATAAACCTATGTATATTCCTCCCTCCCCCTTCCACCATCAGTTCCAAATGCTTGTCTGCACCCAAAAGCAAAGAAAAATGGTAAAAAATGGCTATCAATGTGAGTCTCATGTAAAATGTGCCACAGATGTTTTCTTAGCTGCAGTTGGACATAGTTTAGGTTGATTTAACAGTGTCTCATGATTGACCGATTATGATTCTGCTGAACATACAAATATATTTGTGCCATTTCCTCTGTGGCCCCAGGAGATACGAGGAACACCATGTCAAAAGAAGCTTAGTATGTAAAACGGCAGCTAAAAACACTGACTAATGAAACAGTGTTAAGAATAAATCTTACTTATTTTGTTCTCCATCAAGTGACTGAAATTGGACTGTGCCGCAGAGACCAAGGAGTGTGTTATAGGCTTTCCACTACCAATTGTCGACTGAGAGAGCTGTGGGAAAAGTCCTGCCTCAAATCATTTTTGCACCGCAAGCGACTGTGTCATCTGCCTGACACTTAGACATCGAAACAAATTATTATTCAGCACCTCTATCCTCCCTTTCAATAACATCAGTAAGAGAACCCGTGCAGCCATCAGCCCAAAAGCCTCCAAACAAAAAAAAACCTATTAGACTAAGGAATCCACCATGAAATTAGAACCAAGGCATAAGCATTATATGCACCCAAAACAACAGTAATGTGACCTGAGCCATTTAACAACTATAGACATTGCATATGCATCAGTATAGGCTGATCAAACACTGCCTTTCTAAAGGTTTTGTTGTTGCAGCAGCAGTAGCAGCAGCAACAACAACAGCTTCTGTTGGGACACCACAAGAATGGAAAATCAATAGGCTTTCAACAGGATAGCGTTCCAAAGATTGCAGGCAGTTGTGGAACCAGTACTTCCTTGCTTGGCTCCCACCCCTTCTCAGACACTGAGGAAGACTCCGGAGCAGGCCATCTAAAAGGGGAAGCCTTTCCTGGAACATATGGTTGTCCAGGAAAAGCTTCCCTCTAGTCTTCCCTAGTATCTGAGGAGGAGTTTCCAGTTTGTTTCCCAGCCCACTTCTCTATATTGATGCTGATAACCAGAAGATTTCTAAATCGCTAGGCCCAGGATAACTGAAATACATGATGATTCTGGTACCCTGGGCCTAGTGATTTGGAGAGTATGGCTCAATAAGAAGCTGACAGAACATACAAAGATACAGGTCTATAAAGCTTGCGTACTGAGCACACTTTTGTATTGCAGCGAGTCTTGGACCATCCATGCTCAACAGGAAAGAAAGCTTAATACCTTCCATATGCGCTGTCTTAGGCGAATATTCAACATTACCTGGCATGACAAAGTTCCAAATAGCATAGTCCTGAATCGAGCTGGAATCCCTAGCATGTACACTTTATTGAAACAGCGATGCCTACGCTGGCTTGGACACGTTGTGAGAATGGATGACGGTCGCATCCCAAAAGATCTTCTATATGGAGAACTAATGAAGGGAAAGCGCCCCAGAGGGAGACCACAGCTGCGGTATAAGGATATCTGTAAGAGGGACCTGAAGGCCTTGGGAATGGACCTCAACAGCTGGGAAACCCTGACCTCCGATCGCACTGTCTGGAGGCAAGAGATACAGCATGGTCTACATAAATTTGAAGAGGCATTTGCCCAACAGGCAGAGGAAAAGAGGCAGGCACGGAAATAACGAAACTCGAGGACCAGGAAGGAAACAGAATACATCTGCCCCCAGTGCGGTAGAGACTGCCATTCCCAAATTGGTCTATTTAGTCACACTAGGTGCTGTTTTTAGGATCTCTACTCCAGGCATGATACCATAGTCTTTCGAGACTGAAGAATGCCAATGAGTGATTTGGAACCATCCTGGTCAGTAGCATCAGTGGGCTGGGCAACCAAGTGGAAGCCAAGAGAGATGACTGAAGGGCTGAAGTTAGAGGGTCCATCTAGTCCTTATCGACAGTGACTCTTCCTGAGCCTTACCTCTTGGGTTAACCAAAGTGACCAGATATTCATTCTAAACATTCACGTGAAAGCATGTTAAAATTATCCAATATGTTTGGCCACACCAAGTGCCTCCAAGAAAGGATTTGGCTGGAACAAGTGCCTCCACACCAAACTGCAATAGCAATGTATATGTTGCTCCCTCTAGGCCAGTGGTGGCGAACCTTTTAGAGACCGAGTGCCCAAACTGCAATTCAGAACCCACTTATTTTTCACAAAGTGCCAATACAGCAACTTAACCTGAATACAGGGGGCTGTGAAGGGGCGATGTCAGGTGCCCACAGAAAGGTGCCATAGGTTCGCCAACACTGCTCTAGGCTGAAATCTGGGAGAATCTCCAGCTCCAGCTTAGTACAAAGAGATATTGATGGATAATATAAACCATTAAGAAGAGCCAAGACTGTCTGGAAAGCTGGTTTTCTGATAACAGATGATTTTTAAACCTCCTGTCCTATTGTGACATGGGATGGACTCATGAAATGTCAGGAGAAGAGATGTACAAGATACTTATCGTAAAACCGTGCAACCCTTATGGTATTGACTTTAGTAAGTCAAAGATTTCCAGAAGAAGGTGATGGACACAAATCTCATAAATAGCTGAAAGTAATTCAAATGTTGGAATGGATCTTTTCCTGGAGATAGGAATAAGCAGCGGGGTGGCCAAGTTTTCAAATGACATGAAACTTTTCCTTGTGGTAAAAACTAGAGAAGATTGTGAAAAGCTCCAGAAGGATCTCTCCAAACTGGGGGAATGGGCTGCAAAATGGCAAATGTGTTTCAATGTAGGAAAATGTAAAGTAATGCATATTGGGGCAAAAAATCCAAATTTTATCAACTCATGGGCTCTGAGCTATCCATGATGGATCAGAAAGAGATCTTGGTGTGCTGGTGGACAGCTCAATGAAGGTGTCTACTCAGTGTGTGGCAATGGTGAAGAAGGCCAATACCATGCTAGGGATTATCAAAAAGGGGATTGAAAATAAAACAGCCAATATTATAATGCCATTGTATAGAATGAGAGTAAGGCCGCACCTGGAGTATTGTGTACAATTCTGTATCTCAAAAAAGACATAGTGGAACTGGAAAGGGTGCAAAAGAGAGCGACTAAAATGATTACTGGGCTGGGGCACCTCCCTTATGAGGAAAGGCTAAAGCATTTGGGGCTCTTTGTTCTGGAAAAAAGGCACCTGAGGGAGGGATATGATTGAGACGTACAAAATAATGCAGGGTATAAGTAAAGTGGATAGAGGGACATTCTTCTCCTTCTCACAAAATACAATGTAAGAGCAGCTCAACTTAAGAGCAATTTGAATTAAGAGCGGAAAACTGTTGGCATTTTAACTGCCGCCCTACAAATTTTAGATATGGTCTGCTCGACTCAATATTTTTTATTTTTAACTTTAAAAAAATTTTTTAGATAGGTACCCCGACTTAAGAGTAGTTCGATTTAAGAGCATGCACTTGGAACGGATTTAATTCGTAAGTCGAGGTACCACTATACCTGAACTAGGGGACATCTTCTCAAATTGAGGGTTGGGAGATTGAGAACAGACAGAAGAAAATACTTTTTTAACCCAGCGTGTTGTTAGTCCATGGAACTCCCTGCCACAGGATGTGGTGATGGCATCTGGCCTGCATACCTTCAAAAGGGGACTGGACAGATTCCTGGAGGAAAAGTCCATCACAGGTTACAAACCATGATGGAGATGTTTAACTTCCAGGCTTAAAACCAGGGTACTTCAAGGGCCAGATGGAGGGGAGTGGTATCAGGAGACAGATATCTAGTCTCATGCGCTCCCAGACACATTTGGTGGGGCCGCTGTGAGATACAGGAAAATGGACTAGATGGGTCTTTGGGCTGATCCAGCATGGCTCTTCTTATGTTCTTATGTTCTTAAATCAGATCCATTTAATGTGCAACCAAATTTTATGTAGCAGGAACCACTACAGAGAAAACTGCAACTTTGTAGAAAAGAGGGACCTGCCCTTTCATTCATTGCAACAACTACAGAGGCAGATGTCACTTTGCAAATGTCAATGTACCTTCTGAGTGACCCTCAGTAAGATTCCCAGATGTAAAAAGGGAGAGAAATCTTTATTCTCAAGAATATGAAAAACAGGAGAAAATGTTGTCCATTAGGCTTGGCAAACGTCCTTTAGAAGCCATGGTGGAAGATACCTTATACTTTATAGCCTCCTGAGATGCCCTGGCACATTTGAAGAGAATTGGAAACAATTCTTCCCACACCACCTTATAACGTTCATTATGTGATGTGTACAATGCTGATGTGGCCTGTGTTTCTTTCACATTGTGTTTATGGTCTAGCCAAAACAAACAAACAAATCACTAGGTTGAGAATGGCTTCTTTAGAGGATCATGGTGAACACAGTACACCTCGATTTAATCAGTGGTCCAGTCTGAGATGATCGGATAGCAGTCATAATTCAAGAAAAAACAAGGCTACACTGACACACAGTCTAGGTAAAGACAAGGCAGCACTTCACCAAATGCAGCAGATGACATAAAATGTGCACCTTTTTCCAGCTCCAGTGCCCTCCCCCCTCCCCCCCCCCCAGTTCAGGACAGTGATGTATTCTACCTTCATAAAAATGTCAGTTTGGATAATGAGTTAGTTAAATATAGTAAGGTTGGAGAAAGGGTAACAGAGCCTCCCTTACCATTAGGCACAATGAGCTGATCATCATAGGCAACAGATGCTCATAGCTGACTGCAAGGCTTTGGAGATAACAGCATGAAAGAGCAGTAGATTAAACGACACTAAAGAATGCAAAAGGATGAAAAACAAATATGATCATAGCCTGGATAGAATATAAAAAGACATTAACTCATTGCCACACAGCTGGATTAAAAATCGGGGGATTAGTAAAAATATTCAGAAGTCTTCAAGAAAAACAAGGAAAAAATGGAAAACTGTCATAATGACCTAGGTTAAGAAATGGGGAAGTTGGCACTAAAAGAGGAATAGTTCAAGGGAATTCTTTGTCACCACTACTGTAGCATTTCACTAATGTCCATGTCAATAATTTTAAATAAAACTGGATTGGGCTACCATATTTCCTACAAAGCCGGAAAAACAGAATCAATGCTAAACACAGTGTGAATATTTACTGAAGATCTTTAAATGAAATTTGGACTTGACAAACGTGCAGTTCTGTCTATACAGTGTGGCAAGATCCAAAAACTAGATGGAATCGAGTTAACAACTGTGATATTATACAATCACTATCAAGTTAAGAAAATTATAAATATAGTACCTTGGAATACTGGAAGCAGACAACACGCTGCACACAAAAGTTAAAGAACTGATAGGAAGGGAATACACCAAAAGACTGAGGAAAATCTTAAAATCAAAATTAAATGGCTGAAATCAAATATATAATCTATATATAAATCAAAGCTATAAACACATGAGCAGTTTGAGTAATTCGATACCCAGCTGGAATAATAGATCGGACAAAAATACATTAGAATAATTGATAAAAAAACATAGAAACTAATGAATATGCATCACACACGACATCCAAAAAGTGACACGAGAAGATTATATTTGCCATGAAAAATTGGAGGCTGTGGATTATTGCAAATGCAGCAGGTAATAGAAGAGGAAAAAAGAAGCCTAACAAGAAGCCTAACCTAAATGATTACAAGAATAACAGAATACCAAAATAACAAAGGCTGAGTATTGGAAACTACAATTTGAAAATAAATTAAGCAGTTGGAAAAATAAATCACTCCATGGACAACACCTGGGAAATATTGATGGAAAGAATGATAATAATTCAGCATGGGCATGTTTAAAATTTGAGACCATTGAAAAAGAAACCAAAATCTTGATTTTTGCTACAGAGTAACAAGGACTCTGTGCCAATGTGATGAATCTTAAGATTCAAGGCATTAGTGCTAACATCAAATGTTGACACTGCCAAGAAAAAGATGAAACTGTGTCGCACCTCATCTGCAAATGTCCAAATATTGGACAAAAAGATTACAAAATTAGACATAACAGAGGAGCAAAATTAGTGCCCTGGTCATTATGCAAAAAATATAACTTGCCAGCCTCCAACCATGGGGACATCAGGTAGAGAAGGTGTCAGAGAAGGATGAAGTAAAAATCTTGTAAGATTTCTGGATCCAAAGAAATAGACACCTTGAACATAGCACACTAGATATATTAGTAATAGAATGAAGAAATGCCCAGATAATTGACATTGCAATTCTGAAGGATGCCAGAGTTGAAGCTAAAAATGTGGAAAAACTAACAAAATACCAAAACATAGCAACAGAAACATCCCACTTGTGGATGAAAAACACTTCAGTGGGCCTGGTAGTCATCAGGGCTTTGTGAACAATATCAAGAAACTTCACATAATATTACAAGTTGCAAATCTCAGAATAACACTATCAAAGTTAGAAAAAATGGCTGTATTAGGAACAGCATATATATGGTGATGATATTTAACAGATATTTAGGGTTGTTATATAAGGCCAGTCAATGTTTTTATAATTTTAATTGACTGTACCTTGCATCATCATCATCATCATCATCATCATCATCATCATCATCATCATCATCATCATCATCATCATCATCATCTGTTGTTACGTCACTTCTGATATATGTCAACCCTTTTGGCGGTTTTCTAGCACTCAGAAGTAGTCTACCCCCTGGGAGCCCTGGTTCTGTTCAGCTTGCCCAAGGCCACTTAGGTTGGAAAATGGTAACATTCTTATAAGGGAAATTTTGTATTAAAGGTGGGAAGCTGCCCTTCTTTTCTGAGTTACTTATAAAAGATTCAAAACAAGAGATTGCCACTAGAGGGCTTTTGGTGCTAGATAGGAAAGTGATATTGGTCTTTGCGCAGCACTATTCCATACTGTATGTTTTGCTATGCTTATCAGTTCTTCTTACTAAAGATTTTGTGAATGTGTGATTCCCTGACAGGTGTTTGCATTCCTGCAAATCATGCAAGGAGAGTCGGGATTGTTGATGCTTTCTCTATCTCCAGCCCACTCATTTTAAGTCAATGGGCGTACCTATGATGCACTACCAGGAACCTGCCGAAACGTGAGTGGGTGGGAAAACCCGGTGCATGTCATGGACTCAGGTTCTTGGGTGAGCATGTAGAGGCTTGCCGATGGGAGTGGAGTGGTGATGCAGTTTTGCTTTCTGACAATCACTGAGCTGACACACTTGCTGAAGAGGGTCAGTAAACCTGCCAAACTGGACAATCCACATTCACCAAAGCCCTGCCTATCCTTTCAGTATCAGAAGCACACATGCAAAAAGCAACTCAGAAATTTCATATAACAGCTCTTTAAAAAGCAGCAGGAACCTAAAGCAAAACTTGGAATATTATGGGTGTCTGTACTATACATTTTTGTGGTATTTACTTTGGTCCCAGTCCCTTCTTTGAACACTTTGAGATCGGTCAGGCACAACCTGTCTCTTTGTAAGTTGGGTTTAAGTAGCTGGCTCAAGTTGACTCATCCTTCCAAGGTCAGTAAATGAGCACTGAGCTGGGGGTATGTGTGGAGTGGGGGTGGCGGCAAAGTGTTCCCTGCATAAGTATGTTGGGAACTACCCAGAAAGTGCTCTAGCATTTTGGCACAGTATGTAATTCAAAACAATATCAATAAATGCACTGGAACAGCTTTGCCTCAGTATGGTCTACTCCTCAGAGAGGTACTACAACTCCCATGATTCCACAGACAGAGTGGAAAAGGCAGGACTAGAGAGCACTGAGCAAGTCAAATAACAGATTTTGGTGGGGACTCAAAACATCTTGGCATATACTTAATAATTAAACTTAATAGAACTATATATGTGAGAGGGAATCATTTGTTCCAACTCAGTCCCCAGCAGGGAAAAAAAAGTAAGAAACAGTTTCTTCATAAAGCAGACACTACAGATCCGTGAAAGAAAAATTCACACAACTGCTGTTTGAGGGATCAATTGTTAGGTCCGATCACCCCTATTGGGAGCCCACTGCCAACAATCTTCCTTATTTTGCTCCTTGCTTTGTTTGCTGTCTTCTCGTTTGCCTTATAAGAGCATAAGAAGAGCCCTGCTGGATCAGGCCAAGGGCCCATACAGTCCAGCTTCCTGTAGCCCCACCAGATGCTTCTGGGAGCACATGAGACAACTACAGTGGATCCGTATCTCCTGATTTCACTCCCCTGCACCCGGGCATTAGTAATTGACAGAACCAAAAGAGGAGTGAGGGGAAGACACCTGGATATCACAGCTCCCCCCCCCCTGCGCGCTGCCTTTGAGAGCTCGTGCTTGGTCCCTGTTTTATTGAACCGATCCAAGAGTCAAACACAGGGGTATTGGCTGTAGCAATGTTGAGAAGGAGAACCCAAGCCTTCTTCTGGGTAGAGGGGGGGGGAGGGCAGACTCCTGCAACCAGGCCTGTGTGGGAAAATATAGTAACTCCCTCGGCATGGCATTTTATTCCTGTCTTCTGAATTCCCCCCTGTTAGAATGTTTACATGGTTTTTCTGAAGGAATGGGTCCAAGGCTTGAAAACAACACATTGCCTTATTCCTGCTGTGTGCTTTAGAGGTTTCCTCTTTGTTCCTTTCAATCAAATGCCTTAACTTTCTGGGAGGAAGAAAAAAAAAAAAAAGCAAGGGAAGTAATCTTGAAGGAAATGAATAAGGTCTCCTTGTAACCTCGTCAGTGGATGATTTCTTCATTACTGAAACTGTCAGAAAAGTCTGAAAACTTCCCTCAGGCAAGTTTTAAACATTAAGTCCTTGGCCGCAGTCCAGCCAGAATTTGAAGCAATGGATACCTTACATTGAGAGACCAGTTCCAGTGAAGTTAGGTGAATCATTTTGAAATAAAACTGCACACATATAGGTGTGTATTGTGTCCTGGGGTAAATAGTTCTTTTTCTTTCCTTTCATATATAACGTGGATAGGAAAAAATTTCCAGGGGTGGGGATTTTTTAAAATAATCATACCAGGCAACAATGCATAGGAAACATTATTCCAAGCAATGTGCCTATAGGGACTACAGATTCAGCCAACAAGCGGAACGCTTGATGCAGTTCCAGCTGATAATGCACACAATGAAATTGCAGCTGCAGGCCATTGCATGCCAGTGTTTCGTTCAAGCCACCTGTACATTTGCTGCTTCAGCCACTAGGAGGTGCTGTGCCACAACTGTAGATGACCTGGATGTTTCTAGCATGACAATGACAAGGGAGTTAATTTGGAAATTAAACCATAACAAAGGGAAGGAGAACTCAGTGCAGGGGAGGCCTAAGACATTATAGCAAGTGGCACACCCTTCCCCCATAGGATTGGCTTAGAGCCATTCTGAGGCAGAAAATCTACCAAGCACCTCTCTAACTTTCCTGGCAACTAACTGACACTAGTAAATAGACAATTGCTGACATGATAAATGCAAGAATGGTCCCTTTACTGGACCGCTGAAAGACTGAGAAAACAGATAGCTTCTGGCATTTATCCATCATCTTACCCAGGCTGGGCACCAAGATTTTCTGGATAGTGGAAGGAAAAACTAAACAGTCATTAAACAGGGGGATGGGCCAGCAGTGGAGGGGCAACACCCAGGACCAGAATCAGCAGTGTATCTTCATTTGAAGGACAAAGGGCAATCATTCAAAGACAAGGATGTACACATATTAGACAGAGAAGATAGGTAGTTTGAGAGAGGAGTCAGGGAAGCCATTCATGTGTGTATTGAAACTCCCTCTCTCAACAGGAGTGGGGTCATAGGCACAATGTGTCTCCCATTTATTATGCTGCCCTTTCAACTCTAGATAAATCAGAACTACAATACTTCACATATGCACCAGGAATTGTGCATAGATGTGAATTCCATACACCCCCTGCTACTGTCCATCTAATGACCCTATTCAGATCAGGGTGTGGTGAAGCTAAGGTGAACTATAAGTTGGTTTTCTACCAACTTTCCTCAGACTGAAGAAGCTACTTGGATGAGGAGTGAAATGTTTCAATCCCACAAGAAAAGAAGTCCAGTTGCAATAATTCAGCTCCCGGATAACCTCACTTGGATGACTGAGAATCTCCACAGACAAACCCATTTATTGTAAAAGCATATATTGTCATTATTTATTTAGCAACCATATCAGCACATGTGAAACAATCACCCTCCTCTCTCTTTTTTTCCTGAGCAAAAAGGATGTGAGGTGCATGTACCCTTTTAATTGTATCCGCAGTAAATCAGTTCACAGGAGTCCCTCTGCCTTTCTTCCATATTTGGATAGGTGGGTCAACACAGCAATCACTTCTTCTGGCTATTGTGTTACTGCTCCGATCAATAAGTCCCTCCCCATAGCCTGTAAGAAAATAGTAGGAGTCGGTTTCTCAGTCTAGAGCAGGGATGGCGAATCTATGGCACACGTGCCAAAGGTGGCACACAGAGAGCTTTCACTTGGCACGCGACATGCTCCCTGCCCCCCTACTTCCCCCTCCGCTGGACCAGCCATGTGGAATTTGCAGAGGAACAGGAGTAGAGAAGAAGCAGGGAGGGGAAGAGGCCAAGCCAGGAGACAAGGAGTAAGGCGGGGAAGAGGGGGGAGGAGAGGGTGGGAGTTTGAAAATCCCATGCAGGGTTTTCAAACTGTCTATGAACCGTCGAAGCAAGTGGCAGCCATGGTGGCTCAAAGACAGTTTAAAAATTGGGCTCTCTGCCGCCACTTCTCCCCCCCCCCCCACGTGCATGGTGGGGGCGATGATCCTCTGGCTGGGGAGGGGGGAACGGGGGACTTTGCTGCCACTTCTCTCTCCCCCCCCCATGGTGCATTTTTAATCTAAGGTATTTTTTGCCTGGCGTACCACTGTATTCAGACTAAATTGCCATATTGGCACCAGTGAAAAATAAGTGGGTTTACAGTCACAGTTTGTGTCATAATATGTAGAATTGACAAAATATATATAATGTATTTATAACAGAGTGAACAGAGATTTTGCAAAATGGAGTCAGTCAAAAATGCAGTGTCGTGATGTTAACCACAAGTGCAAGGAATTAGAAATCACTAGCAGGTTAAGTGATTTAGCACAGGTGAAATAGTTAATGACATCATGGTGTGTCAGAATGTGATTGGTTAAAATCATGTCTGATGAGTTCTAAATGTGTATAAAAGAACTGGCTGTAATAATGTTAAATTGGGACTGTTTATGGTGAGAAACAGTACCCCACACTCTGTTGATTTGTATATATGTTATTGCTTGGTGTTATGCTGTTGTTATTTGCTGTATATTTGCTGTATATATTCAATATAAGAGTTTTATTCTAAGTCATGTTTCTTTGTCTCTCCGTTTCTAAGTTCGGATAATACTTATTGCAATTATCTACACTTTATCTACATGCTACTGCTGCTAAGCTCATATTTTTCTCTGCTATACACATGTGTGTATTTCTTTTCATAATCCCTTAATTGCTTGATAGTTTGGGCACTCGGTGTCAAAAAGGTTCGCCATCCCTGGTCTAGAGGAAACAGCAATTTCCTTACAAGAGAGATGGGACAGCAGAAGTGGGAAAGAGTGCTTATTAGAGATGGGCACGAAACGAGCAATTTTTCATTTTCGTTTTCGTTTTTTCATTTCATTACACAACGAAAACGAAATGGAATTTTAAAAAAACAAAACAAAAACGAAACGACCAAATTTGCCGTGTTTTTCGTTTTCGTTGCAGCAGATGCATGACAAACGAAACACCATTTTTTTGAGTCGTGCCCATCTCTAGACTGCTTATGCATCTGCTGGGCCTCCCCCCCCCCCAAGAAGGCTCCTTTCAGGTCAGCAGTTCAGCAGTTTGGCTTGGCTGCCTCAGCACTGAAATGAGGTTGTTGAAGAGGACATTAAGGGGAGCAAGCCTGCCATTCCATCTTAGACTTGTTTACCGGAGCATAACTCCCATTAAGCTCAATTAGGCTTCCTCCAGGAGATTTTTACAGTGCACAATGCGTTACATGCCCCTTTGGGTCATAGTTGGTGATGATATTGTTGTTTGATGGGAGAGGTTTGCCATTTGGGGCAAATTGGGTTTGTTGCTGATGCTATTTTTAAGAGCAGAGCTCGAAGTATCCAGTGCCTCAAGCTTGCCTGTTTCATAACCCAGCAAAGAGAAAGCTGTGCTCTCATTTCAGCTATCCTACTGCCTATTAGGTCCTAGCTAGGGCTGGTGTGCGTTGTTGCAGTCTAATACAGCAAACCCTCACCAATTGCAGGGGTTAGGGGCCTGACCCGAGCAGCAATAATTGAAAATCTGCACTATGTGGATGCTGGGTCAGGTCGGGACTGGGTGGGCTCTCTGGGGGCTCTTGTACTTACCCCAGGCCTGGCGCTGCCCCAAAAGTAGGGCTTTCCAGTCCCCCAGAGGCCCCCAAAGTGCTTTCTAGTGTTCTGGAGGTCACTTCTGGTTTACCGGAAGTCACTTCCGGTTTGTGGGGAAGCACTTTTGGGGCCTCCAACGGGCCTGGGAAGGCCTTTGCTCCATACCCCAAGAGGCCTTTTTTTCATATACTGCAGATCCATGATATACCGGGACCGCAGTATATGAACTGCGAAAGGGCGGGGGACAACTGTAAGATCTAGATAACTACACAATTCCTCCCTACCTCTATTGTATATTCACCAAGGCAAAGAAGCTGGCATGGCAAAGGGAATGAAGAGTTCACCTAACCTGCTTGCCATTTCCTCCAATCCTGTATTGCATCATATTGCTCTTTCTGTTCAGATTATGCAGCAACAGATATTACAAAACAGAGCACGTGAACACTTCATAAGGCAATTTTCAAAATGGGGGAACTTTCAACAAAAAAATAACTTTGAAGCTGAAGTTTGGATTGGCACCACATTTGACACAGATACAGTCTGCCACATAAAAAGTTAAAGGCTCCCCCTGCACATGTGTGCTAATCGTGTCTGACTCTAGGGGCAGTGCTCATCTCCGTATTCAAGCTAGAGCCAGTGTTGTGCAAGTCCATGGCCATGTGGCTGGCATGGCTGCAAGGAAACACTGTTTTACCTTCCCGCTTTCTATGGCGGTACATGTTTATCTACTTGTATTTACATGCTTTCAAACTGCTAGGTTGGCAGGAGCTGGGGTTACCAGAGGGAACTCACTACACTATGTGGCACCCGGGATTCGAACCGCCGAGCTGCCAACTTTGCAGCTGACAGTTTTTGGAAGCCTTAGTCCACTGAACTACCATGCCCCTAGACAGCAGCTATAAGGGTGCCAAACTTTACCTAGCAAAGGGCATCCTGAATGTTGCCAATATCAATGAAGCAGTCAAGGTGGTCTACCCTCTTGTGCTCACTATCATTCACAAAATGGCATCAGGAAAGGAACAATCCTGAAACCTGACTCATCTTTTCATCTGTTCACCACCACTTCTCACTCAAATGTGAAGCAATGGTCAGGGCTGTTTTTCAACAAGTGCAAATGGTAGTGAGCCGACGACAGTACCCTGTAGACCAGCGGTTCTCAACCTGTGGGTCCCCAGATGTTCCTGGACTGCAACTCCCAGAAATCCTGGCCAGCTCAGCTAGTGATAAAGACTTCTGGGAGTTGCAGTCCACAAACATCTGGGGACCCACAGGTTGAGAACCACTGCTGTAGACCATCTTGACTGCTGCCATTGTAGCTGGCAACATTCAGACTGCCCTTTGCTATGTAAATCTTCATGTCCTTTTTCCTACTGGCATTGTGGGTATGATATTATGCAGCAATATTGAGCCATGTCCTGCATTTTGAATCATGGGGACAGAAGCACAATCTCCCACATTCATAAACAGGAGGTTATTTGGAGAACTGAATATCAATAATTCCTTTATATGTTTCTCTCTCCCTGCTCTGTGTATTAGGGCAGCTGAAAGCAGTGTTTTGGACTGCAAAACCTCTCAGCTAGTTGTGGTCAGTATTGCCAGATTTTTTGGGGGTGGGTGGGTGGGTGTTTTATGGGTTATAGTTCAGAGAGGAATTTTTCTAAGGTCTCTCTCTTATCATATGTGAATATTATTAAGATCTGTATTCAGGTGCAACAAAGGATCTAATCCACAATGTCATCATCCAAGATATTATTTTGGTGCCCTTTGTGCTGCTGTTCACGTGTAGCCAAAACAACAGCAACTACTACTGCTGCTGCTACTGCTGCTGCTACTGCTGCTACTACTATAAGAAAACCAGCAACTAAGAGGGAGACATTGGTGGGTGAAGCAGAGATCTCAGGTTTGCAAATGTAAAAACAGGTGAGCTAATTTTTTTAAACAGGTGTGTGGGTGCTGCAAAAGAGCTCAACAAGAATTGTTATGAATATTAAAGTTGGAGGTGGAAGACTGAGGGCCTTTATACACGACCCCTAATCTCCGCAGGAAATGGCTGCAAGCTCCGGACCTTACAAGTGTTTTCCCACCAGCTCCGGACTTTGCAGACAATTAAGTGCGACCCTGCCCACCTAAGCACGACCCAGCTGCACTTTCTTGTACCTGCTTGAGGTGGGTGAAAATCCCCAGGTCCGGATTTAATCTGGTCAGTGCGGGGCTCTCCTGGCTTCTGCTTGTGTTTTTTTTTTGCCTCCTGCCCCTTTAAGAGAAGAGGTGGGAGGAAAAAAAGCAAGCAGAAGAGAAATGGAAGAGAAATGGAGCTCCGGGAAGCTCCTCCAGGTGAGCTGCATTTTTTCCCCTCTTTCTCTGGTGGGGAGGAAGGAAGAGCAAGGAACCCCTAAGATATTTGGTCCGAATTTAAGGGACCAGCGGATCTTAGGGGTCATGTGAAAAGGCCCTGAGTGGGAGTCAAATGGGAAGATCTTGGAGAAGGGGCAGGTAGAAAAACAGGGCAGAAGATGGCTGAAAACAGGACCATTTTTTTAAAAAGCTGCAGGCCCTTCTTGTTCCTGCTACGTCTGATTCTTGAAGTGAGGAACAGATGTTATGGACCAAAATGCCACCACCATTATTTATTTATTATTATTTATTATTATTTATTTTTATACCTCCCTTCTTCCCGAAGGAACTCCGGGTGGTTAACAATAGGGGTAACACAAACAAGTATAAAACCCAATACAACAATCAAGAGAAAATCAAGAGAAAGAAACAAAAGAAAAAAAGAAACAAAATAGAAACAAAATAATCAGCAAGAAGGCGACTCAAGGGGAAAAAAAATTAAAGGTCACCAAATGCCTCCCGAAAAAGCAAGGTTTTGAGTGCTTTTTAAAAAGCGGGCAGGGACTGCGCAAGGCACAACTCATTCAGAAGATGGTTCCAAGGCGAGGGGTCAGCCACAGAGAAGGCGCGGTTTCAGCTTACCTAATACGCAAGAGGCAGGTATTAGCAAATTCATGGAAACAGGCAGGATAGCAAACATTCAAATCATCTTTAGAGGAAGCACCCTAAGCCTGTTGGAAGCTTTGAAATAGCCCAGTGAGGACTCAGCAGGCTCAGTGATCAAAGAATGCTCCCTGTTTTGGGGAAGAGAGAGAGTGTGTGAGAGAGGAAAAAAATGCTTACTGTGCAGCATTCCTTCCTTACTGCTCTGAGCAGCTTATCACAGACGTTTCACTCCCAGTGAAGCAGTTTGTATTCTTTCCAGAAGGAAAACATACATCGTTTTACAAGAGAACATGATAGAAATGTAAAATGTCTGCAGGAAAAGGAGTCGGTGAAGTCTCCCCTTCTCCCCTTGGCTCACCTGGGGCAGCTGTTTTCGATTTATCTTCCTCACAGGCAGTAACATAATTTCCTTAGTTAATAAAACAGAAGATGCTGGGACAGGCCACCCATAGAAGGTTTCATACCAGATCCTAGGATATACCAGATCTGACCTTAGAATGCTAGGTGGAGAAGACATTGTAGTCACTTTCCAACTAGCTTCATGGCTTACCACAGACAAAAATCACTGCTGGGGGGGGGGGAGGCATACATCTGGTATCTTACTCACATCTTCCTTTGTACTTCCTTTATCCAGACCTTGCAATCACTCTGCCTCATTCACACAACCAGCCCTGCTATTAGGTAGAGTGAAGTAGCCATCTCCCTGGTAGAATCTTAAATTTCATTGCACTACATTATGCTGCCTCACATTACATTACATTAAAAGTATATGCTTCAGCTCTCCCCATGAGGGAAGGCAATGGGATCCGTGATCCATCAAAACAACGCAATATACACAATTAGGAAAAATAATATTGAAAAATAATTGAACAGATATTATTTAAAAAACTACAGTAGGACCCCGGTATCCACTGGGGATTGGTTCTAGGCCTTCCCATGGATAATGAAAACTGTGGATAAGAGAGAACGCCTGCCCACCCACCCCCAAACTGCTGTTTCCTGACACTAGCTTACTTTATGACTGCTGTTTTGAGGCAGTAGCTTGCTTTATGGCTGCTGTTTGTGACAGTAGCTTGCTTTACAGATGCTATTTGTGACAATAGCTTGCTTTACAGCTGCTGTTTGTGACAACAGCTTGCTTTGTGGCTGCTGAATTATTTAATTATTTTTTCCTCTGCCAACCATGGATAAGTGAATCAGTGGATAATGAATCAGTGGATACGGGGGTCCTACTGTACTATTTTAAAACATCTGAAAAAGAATACTAATCTGACTTGTCCAAATCAGCTCCAAACGAACCTTACAAAGAAGATCCTTGTTGTCTGGAAGGCGGATAATAGGGAGGAGCCAACCAGTTATTTCATTTATTATTATAATATTTTCGCTGCTAGAGGTGAGCTTGGAGGTTTTCTCCCCCCTCCTCATTTCATGTGCCAGTATACCTTTGCTGACATTGGTTGTTTTGTATATGTTGGGTTGTTTCCAGATTAAATTTTTATTGGGCTGTACCCCTGCCTTATGAATGGAATTTACAAGTGGTCCAGACATCATTGTTCTCTACTGATAATGCTTCCTCGCCACCTCATCTTACCTTGGATGACATTCCTGACTATATTTGAGGCAAATATAGAACAGCTGCAAAAAAAAAGCTCTTTGATCTTTGGGAGCGCAGGGGGCTGGCCACCTCCAAGCACCATAGATCTTAGTTATTATGATTTTGAAGCAGGAAGTGAAACAAGAACATTCGGTAATATGGGGGGGGGGGAATGCAAGAAGGTGAGTGAGAAATGTTTGCCTCTCAATATTCAAGACTTACAAAGATCAAGCATTTAAAAAAATAGGTTGGCTCTGCTTTCCCTCAGGTTGTCCAACTTTTTCACCCCATGACAGCACATTTTAGGAAGATGAAAGCAAGCTTTTAGTTTATTCTCATCTGCAAGGCTGAAACTGGTTCTGTTTTAAATTGGCTCCTCACATGAACACAGATTTGCTTTGGCTGGCATACTGGTGCATGTCGATGATGATGATGATGATGATGATGATGATGATGATGATGATGATGATGATGATGATGATGATGATCATCATCATCATCATCATCATCATCATCATCATCATCATCATCTCATAAACAGCAAGAAGTGATGAAAAGAGAATCATGAGATAGAAGACCCTGTTCAGGCTGTATGCATGGGGGGTAGTATATATGTTATGTGTAAGATGCATTGGGCAGTGGTCTGTAGTGGGAAGCTGAGATGAACATGTTAATCATTGCTATCAATTACCATCCCCTGAAAAATCATTCCCTCTTTGATAGGTTGGCTCAGGCATAGTGTGATGTGTCTTGAACTGAAAAGCTCCCTCACGCTTCCCAAATTACAATTCCCAGTTTTTTAAAAAAAAGGGAAAGTTACTGCTTGTTAGAGAAGGATTGAACTGAGATACATTTGTCATACACATAAATAAACTGTCATGTATGGCAACACCTTTGAATATTATCCAATGTAAAACAGACATCTCCTGGCTTATGTGAAAGCTGGACAGGTAAGCAGATCATAACAGACATGGTAGGAAGCTCAATTAGCTTCTACCTCATCCCACACCATTTAGAAAGATAACAACATGGAGTTTTTAGTGGGAAAGGACCATTCCTTCTCCTGTGCCTCCTCCCCAGAAGACCCTTCTTAGCATATGGTGGTAGACTTGCTCATCTCTGCACCACTGCGCCTGTGAAAGTAATTCCAGACTCAAAGGCAACCTTGCCAAATTATGAAAGGATGCTCTGGGGGGGCGGCGCGGGGGAGGGAGGGAACAATGGCTTGAGAATCCTTGTGTACCTCCCTGTATTTCTTGTTGAGACGGAATGGAAGTAAAACACACAAGGCAATTGCAAAAAGAGGTGCTGCTCAGTGGAGTAATCAATGCTTCGCCACTCCCTGGCAATAGGGTAGCTGTTTTCGAAACACATCAAAGTTTCAGTGGGGAGATCAGGAATACACAAGGAGGAGGAAAGCAAAGCAAAGCCCCACATCAATCCTGCTTATGTAGTATCTCTTTTCAACCGCAAGTGCCTTTTTGTTAGATTCCTTCTGGGGTAAGGTGCCATAGCTACATTTCCTGGGTAGTTCTTAACACCAGCAATTCATATGTTGCCTGCTAAGTTAATATAATAACTGGCTAAACCTGTTTGTTTCGGGTCCTAGAGTGGATTGAATTCATTTTAGATTCCACAGAAATCTAATTTCCTTCCCATAATAAAATCCATCTATGGCTCTTCAGCGATTTGGAAATCTCTGCCAGGTGACGACCAATTTAATATTGTTACTTCACATTTTGTACTTGAATTTAGTGCTCAGCAAAAAAAAGCACCAGACTGATGGCTCGGAAAGCATTTTCCACTTTTATTAAAATAAATGGAGCTGAAAAAGCAGCCGCCGTGGCAGTCCTGGATACAATGCTGTCTCCAGCGCTGGAGTGTGGCAGCCTCACAAATAATAGCATAGCCCAGTATAAGGGCTTTCAGCCGGGCCTGCCTGGAACACCAGTTGTTGTGCTTAGAAATGAACCACTTTGGGGTGTTTACCCATGACGGGCATAAATTAGCCAGTCGTGCAAAGACAACACCGAGGCTGGGTGAATGGGGCTCGTCGGTCTTACTCCTCTGTGCTATTGAAGCTGATAGTCAGAAACTCTGCATTGCAGCGTGGGGGTGGGTGGGGAGTATGTAAAAATTAATGCAGAACCAAAAGAAAGAAAGAAAGAAAGAAAGAAAGAAAGAAAGAAAGAAAGAAATGAAAAGAACAAGAACAAGTAGTTTGACATATTTACAGTCAATTTATTGAATAAAGGACAAGGCTGCACTTGGTAATCTCGGGGAGGTGTTGGAGCCCAGGCATCCCACCAGTTCAGGGGGGGAAGAGGAAGAATATAGAAGAATTCAACTTGAGGATCCTGGAAAGAGCAGAGTAGCAAGCAATCTACTGGGGTAGTGAGACATCATACATCCCGCAGAACTTGAGAAGCTGACTGCCCTTTCCCAGAGGTATGTGCCTGAGCAATCAGAAGCAAAAGCAACACCAGTTGGACTTCCCATTCACCAGTCCCAAAACAAGGCATGCTGCGTGGCAAAACAGGAGGAAGAGTGGAAAAGTTGTGCTATGGCAATCAAATGTATTTTAGCATCAAAGGCATCCCCGCTTCTAACTAGGTGCAAGGTCTCAGGAGCTTGGCTGGAAGGAATATCAGGAAATGGCTATCTTTATGCTCATCTACAGGCACCTTTAGTAAGCAGCACTGAAGGAGGAGACCATGTTTTGATTATGAGGGTGTTTAAAGCCTGATAAGATCATTAAATGAGGCATGGGATGTTTAAACCTTGTAATTTGTGGGGTGGATAAATGAGACAAGAATTAGCCATTTTGAGTCAGGTAATAATTTTGCTAGAGCTGCCTAGATGCCCTGAGCACATCCAACCTTGCATGATTTTGGAAGCTAAGATGTCTACATTTATACCTCTAGCTTGAATGTTAGGATGAAATATTTTAAAAGTATTAGGTATCTCTAATGCAATGCAGGGTCAGCCCTGGTTAATACTTGGATGGGCGACCCACCAGGGAATACCAGGTGCTGTAGGCGCCTGGAGTAGGAACTGGCAAACCAATCCAGTACTTCTGCCAAGAAAACTCCATGGACATGGGGTCACGAAGAGTCAGTCACAACTGTAACGACACAACACAATAATTCCACTATTGTCCAAAATATCTGGAGTGCCAAAAATTGGCCACCCCATTAGTGCAAGGTTCAGTACTCAACCATATGAAATTGACAAGCAAAACAAAGACATACCAAAACCCAGTAGAGGATAATAGTTCAGGTACAAATAACAGGGGATTAGCAATCTTAATCATCAACAGGAAGATGTAAATAAGATCTATGTGGGTGCTGGGAATCATGTGGAACAATGGCATCAGTTCCCATGCAATTTGAGGAATTGTGCACTGAATTTCCCAGAAAGAAATGAATGACATTTTGCTAGCTACAAAATCAGGAGGAAGGGGCACTTTAAAAAGGCAGGAAGCTATGTTAGCATTTCAAGCTGCTGCTGTGATAGAAAGCTGTGTGACCTAGTGATGTCTACATTTATACCTCTAGCTTGAATGGTAGGATGAAATATTTTAAAAGTATTAGGTATCTCTAATGCAATGTCTGAATAAATAACATCAGCCTTCATGGAAAGCCTGTTAACATAGCCATTATTCAAGATGACAGATGCTGAAGAAATGGAAAGATGTTATCCAATTGTGCAGGAGCAAACTGATCACACATCAAACAAGGATGTACTGAGGGAGAGTGGAGCACTGAAGGAAGAAACAAGGAAGAACTACATATCATTGGAGAATTTGGCATAAAAGTCAGAAAAGAAGCAGGAGGGCAACTCTTTGTTTATTGAAAATACATGCTTCAAACAAGTGAACAGATAAGTGTACAGGTGGATAATACCAGATGGGCAATACAGAAATAAAACAGGCTGTATAATTTGAAGTAGATAGTAGAGAAGTTCTATTCTTTCTGCAAAACCAAGACCAGGAGCATATACAGATGATGAATTGTGAATAGCACAATATTGGATGAAATCTGAAGATGAATGCTAAAACAATCATAGTTCTAGTATATATTAGATGCATCAATAGGGGAATATGGTATCTGATCAGAATAAAATAAAAAGAAAACAGAAACAATATACTGAAAAACTCCACACACACACACATACAGGAGATGCAAGGAAGACAAATTCCTTCAAAGAGTAATCCTTTGATGAATAACCTGCTAATTTTAGAAAGTGAAGTGAAAGTTGCTCCCAAGCAATGGAATCAAATAATTACAGAAAATGGGGAAACATTTGTAGTTTCAAGCTACAGAGACAGAATTTATTTAATCCATCTTCATCATTAGAGATGGGCACGACCAGGAAAAATTACGTTTCGAGTTGTCGTGTGTCGGAGCCGGCCCGTTTCGGCTCGTTTCCATTTTTCGTGAAATTTTCCAAAAATTTGTCATTTCGTTTGTCATTTTTTTGTCTGTTAGTACTGGGTTTTTTTGGGGGGCGGGCTCCTGGAGGCACCTCTCTGGGGTGGGTGCCTCCTCTGGCCCGCTACAAAATGGCATGCATAGCCAATTGGATATGCATACCATTAAGTTGCAGTTGCACTGCAGTAGCAGGCAGAGGCACCTCTCTTTCAGGTGCCTCTGTGACTCACTGCCTGCGGTGCACTTGGGCTGGGGAACGAAGTGAGAGAGGACCCTACGGGCGCCCTGTGACTCACTAAGAAGGGAAGTGTACTTGCTGTAGTGCAATGCGAGTACACATCTGGCTTACTGGTTAGGGGTTAGCGCAGGGGCTAGGCTTAGGGTTATGGGTAAGGTTAGGGTGAGTTACTGGGGTGCACCTCTGGGTGCCTCTCTGACCCACTAAGAAGGACAGTGTACTGGCGTATGGGTTTGGGGTTCGGGTTCGGGTTCGGGCTAGGGTTAGTGGACTTTTTATGCCCGACTGGCGCATCCCTGAAGTCTCGGTCAAAACCTGGCCAAGTGGCCATGCAATTGGTGGAATGGCTCCAAAAATTTGCATGGTCCACTCCCATGGCCAGCCCATCATTGCGCAGGTGTAAAAAAATAAAAATAAAAATAAAATAAAATAAAATCAATGGAGACGTTTTGTTGCAAGAAAAACCCACTGCTGCTACTGAAAAAAATTCATGCAGTTTTAAAATAGCTATTTTCGCATGTTTCTGTGGTGCTTTGGTGTGTTTTTGGACCACGTGATTTCAAAATAAATATTGCGGTCGCCCCATTTGGATCCCCCGCCCGCACCGCATGGCATGGCGAGTTGGCGAGACGACGAGGATGCGAGCAGCCCAGGAGAGGAGAGGGGGGGAGGCCGGGGACCCCCCCAGAAACCACCCTTCTGGTAGGTGCCCTCACTGAGGCAGGCATATTTCCGCCTGCTTTTTTGGCCGGGAGTCGGTTTGTTTTTTTATTTTTAAAACTTTTTTTCTGTGCCGTGCCGCTTGGCGAGTTGGCGTGGCAACTCGACAAGCATGCGCACTTTGCGCAGCCCAGGAGAGGAGGGGGGGAGGCCGGGGACCCCCCCCCAGAAACCACCCCTCTGATAGGTGCCCTCACTCAGGCAGGCATATTTTCGCCTGCTTTTTTCGCCGGGAATCGTTTTTTTTAATTTTTAATACTTTTTCCTGTGCCGCTTGGCATTGCGCGATTGCTGCGATGCCAGGAACGACCACGACAAATCAGACCCAAGTTTTCTTTCGTCGGTTCGAGTTCGAGTTCTGGCGGAGTAATTGTCGTTACCGTTTCCGTTATGTAACAGAAACGAGAAACGGAAACGAGAATTTCGCCAAGTCGTGCCCATGTCTATTCATCATATAACATGCCAGTGTAGAAGTAAAATAAAAATAATGGCATGCAGCAATGTTTAATGCACATTCCAGCCCCCAAGAAAGGAGATGCCAGAGTTCAATAACTGTAGAAGCATTGCACTAATTTCTCATGCAAGCAAAGTTATGTTTAAGATTTTGCTACAGTACGTACATAGATTTCCCCCTTTTTTGAACTGAGAAATGCTGAAAGTTCAAGCTGGATCCAGAGATGAAGCACTGAAGACCATATTTCAAATATGCATCAGCTACAGGAACATACCAAAGATTTTTTTTGTGTGGGGGGGAGGATAACTCAGAGCTTTATAGATTACATTAAAGGCTGTGATTATGTGGATCATGAAAAGCTATGATCATTCTGAAAGAAAAGGGTGTATTGCAACATTTGATCACTCTGCATCACCTGTTAACAGGACAAAAGGCCATTGTAGAGTAGAAAGGCTATTGTAGGGAAGAAACTTGATGAACACAATGATTTCCAAAAGACAAAGGTGTCAAACAAGAGTGCATTTCTTTCCCCCAATTTATTCAATCTGTATGCACAACATTTAATGTAAAAAGCAGAAGTAGAATAAAATTATGTATCATTTGGTGAAAGGAAGACCAGTAATTTAAGGAAATTGTAGGATGTTCTGCTACTTGCAAAAAAATAGCAAGTATGGAATGATAACTGATGAATGTTAAAGAAGAGAGTGAAAAGCAGGATGGCATTAGGAAATAAAAAGTACATTATGTAATAAAGCATTAACCGAGCAGTAAGTAGTTTTAAAAAGAGAAGAAAACCACAGGCCAAATGTATAACTTGAATGCTGACAAAGATGAAACAAACTTTGTTAAAGATTTTATTTTGAATCATCAATCCAAACAGAGATTCCATCCAAGAAATCAGAAGTCTGAGACCGGGAACAGTGACTGTGACAGAATTGGGAAGGGATTTGAAGTTAAGGAGGCATCACTAGAGAGCAAAGCAAAGATTATCCAGTTTATGATATTCATGATTACAATGTACAGATTTGAATGCTAGGCAGTGAAGAAAGATGCCTGTGTGGGTGTGTGTGTGTGACTCAGGCTGCAACTATATGGATAAATAGTTTTAGCATTTGCTTCAGAAGTAAAAATGGATGCATTTTGATGACACAAAGGGTCTTTTTACACGACCTGTAAGATCCGCTGGCCACTTAAATTCGGACCAGAGATCTTAGGGGTTTGTCGCTGTTCCTGCGTTCCCACCCCCTCCGCACCCATGGCTGCTGGCTGCGTGAGGGGAGGGATTAAAAAAGGAAGAAAAGAATGCCGGCTTACCTCGTTCTGCCGGTCTCGCTCTGTTCCCGGCAGCATTCAGATCTCTTAAAGGGCGCGGGGGGGGGGGCAAAAAAACAAAAAAACAGAAGCCAGGAGAGCCCGGCACTCTAGATTACATCCGGATCTGGGATTTTTCACGCTCTGAGAGCAGGTACCTGAAAATTGCGCTGGGACGCGCTTAGGTGGGCGTGGTCGCACTTAATTTTCTGCAAACTCCGGAGCTGGTGGGGAAACAATTGTAAGCTCCGGAGCTGGGAGCCATTTGCGGCGGAGTTTAGGGTCGTGTACAAAGGCCCAAAGTCCAAGGTGAATCAGTCCAGCCCTTTTCTGCTTCAGATGCAGAGTCCCCCCCCCTGCCACTGAGAGAATTTTTTTTAAAGCTATTGTGATTTGAGCCGTGTTGCCCTTATGTCATCAGTTGCTCTGTTCTCCCAACGGATGGGGTATGTGACTGTGGGTTGTATTTTTTTGTAAAGTACTAAGCTGGGCATGGTGTTTTGGGCAGTGGGAGCTCCCACCATCTTTCTCACTAATCACCCCGAAGTATTTAGAGCAGGCATCTCCAAACCTCGGCCCTACAAATGTTTTGGACAGCAACTCCCACAGTCCTTTGCCATTGGCAGTCTAAGCTTAGCATTCTGGGAGTTGTGGTCCAAAACATCAGGAGGGCCAAAGTTTGGACATGCCTGATTTAGAGCTTTTATTTAAACAAACTACTGAGCACTAGATCATGTTATCACAGCACTGATATCATAGTTATGCGCTAGATCTCCTCTGCAGACAAAAAGAGAGCGAGAGACGAAAATCTATATGAAATAGAAATGACTCTGATGAGCTACAGCAGATGACTTTCTTTCTGCAGTATACGTGCCTCTATTTGTCTAGAAGAACTTTGGAAAACTGTCCCTTCCCCCTAATAGTACCATGCACACATTTTAAACACCCCACTGGCATTAACAATCAAGGAGAACTGGAGACCAGTAGAGAGCAGGTCGAAAAGAGGAGGGCCTGTGGCGTGGTTTGAACTGTTGGGCTGAGTAGCCAGTGTGGAAGGAATTTGCAGTCTCCTTGCCATCACCCCTAATCTGAACAGAGGCACAAAACACGCTGCAAATCAAACCACAGCAAAGCCAAACTGCACTGCTTCTGCATGCCCACTGTAGTTTGCAGCCTCATTCAAAATTTGGTGTATATGGATGTCATGGATCAACAAAAAGCCAGATCAGGCCTGGACTCTCGCTAGAGGCTAATGTGACTGAACATAGATTGTTATACTTGGGGCACATGGTGAGAAAGCGCAAGTGATTGGAAGTAACACAGGGAAAAGTTGAAAGCAGCAGTTAGAGGGGAATACAAGATGGACTGGCTCAATAAAGGAAACCATGGTGTTAAGCTTATAAAAACCTGAGCGGAGCTGCTAAAGATGGGCTCCTTTGGAGGTCATGAATTCATAAGTCTCCTATAACTCAGAACTGACTTGTCAGCATGCAACTATATCTCCCATCTCTGTGAATACAATTTTTCCATTTTTTTAAAAAAAGACTCAGCATCTGATACCTCCCCCCTGGCCCCATTATTTTGTGTTGGTAAGGAAGTGCCAGGTGCCAGGTTGCAGACAGAGTTTTGCCTTTGTTGGAAGTCCTCTGGTGACGCTGAAAGAATACTGGATTTTATTCCTATAGCAACTGCAGGAGGACTGTGGTTCCACTGTGTGATTCGAGAAGACAGGATGAAACCAATAAATCACATCTATATACCATTTTTATAGCAAAAAGAAGAAAGAAGACATAGCCCCTCCACATATATATAGTACTGATAAAACTTACTGTTTATGAGAAAACTTGTTTAGAAACACCTCAGAACAAATACCTACGGACTATTCTCAAGGGATCAGAGACCTCTATTCTCTGGTTGGAAGCTGTCTAAACGTTCGGTTAAGGCCTTATTACACATACAGGTGATCAAATATTGGTTGAAACTTAAAAAGGAAATTGGCTCTGCACTAGTACTGACAGCCTTCAGAGAGATGCTGGACTATGGACATAGAACAATGCTATCTTGAAATCAAAGAATTCTTAAAACTATTAATAATAAATATGGTCTTCCATGGGATCTCCTGGACTCTAAATTTTGAGGAGGCAGCATGCTATCTGAAGACTCACATCTTAAAATCAGATTTGTGAACTGACCGCCTCTCTGGTAGATGAAAAGCACATTCCTAACAGTTGAAATAATAACAATCTTGCATGCACGAACACTGTGTATTAGTGGGAGGAGCCTTCCACAATGTACGGTTGATTATCCTCTGCTGCTAACCTAGTGCTGAAGTATTTTTTCTGCATCTGGCTTGCCCCTCCCCTCTTCCTGTTTGTTTGCTTTGCTTCCTTTGTTAGTCTCTCCTTTCTTGACCTCTAAACCTATAGCAAACATGGGGGATGTCTCTTCCATGTGACAGAGACCCATTTTTCCTATTCGCCCCAACTGTCTCTAACTATACACAGCAACTGTAAGTAAAGATCCCCAAAACTAGCAAGATGGCTGAGAGTCAGCTGTGCTGCATAGACCAGTTGAAGCTGAGCTGAATCCAAATCCTTTCAGGCTTAAAGTTGGAGGAAATTGCTTTGCCTTCCTCTCTTCTGGCCTAACATTATGCTGCCATCTATCTAAGGCAATCCAAAGCAGCTTTCTTCATTAAAAAGATCAAATATTTAATAAGAATTAAATATCGGTAATTTATGTTATAATTATAAATAAAATCAGTGCTAAAGGCAAATGTAAAAACAATAGCACATAACAGTCCTTCAATCCTTCAGCCCCCCCTCCCCCGCCAGTCACTGCAGGAAAGCCTGCCTCTTTGCAGAATGACAGCAAAGATGGGGCCAGCCTGGCTTCCTGTGGGAGAGAGTTCGACAGTCTGAGAGCAGCAACAGAGAAGACCTTCTGGTGGGGCTGAGAGGAAGGCCTCCCCTGGTGATATTACTATCTGGGCAGACTCATAGAAGGAGATGAAGTCTTTTGGACAGCTTGGGCCCACATCTAAACTCACTCAACTTCTTTTGCCCCTTGATTTATCCACCATCCCTTTTCTTCCTTGACAATTCCATCTCTTCCTCACCATTCTACTCTACTCAAGAGTGGTGTCTGGGAACTGTCCAGTAGCTAAATATCTGAGCATTGCCAGACACTGGACATTGGATTTTGTGAAGCTTTGGCCTTGCCATGTCTGTTATCCCAAGGCTGCTGAATTTAAAGTAGCTGCTTCTGAATTACATCCAGTCTCATAATATTTTGAATTAAAACCCATGCCCTGCATCTGTGGATATTATAGTTTCATTAGGATGCAGATTAAAGCCCTGCCAGAAATGATTTTGTACTTAATAGAACATTCCTACATTTCAATCATCATATTGTGTGTTCCTTACAGCTGTACTTCCATAAATACTGTTTGCAGCAAAGAGATCTTAATCATGAACACTTCAGCTAACATTTGTTGAGAAACTCAGCCGTATAGCTAATTTTAAAGATTAGCATGTTTCGTTTTTGATTAATCTTTTGCAGCTGAAAGGGGGGGGGAACCCCGCCCTCTAAGCAGTATATGGGAAATGATAATGAAAGGGTCTAAATATTATACACAGTAGAAATTGGATTACTTAGTTTTGCCCACTTTCAAAACACTCAATTTGATTTTTACAGAATCACTCAAAGGGAATAATTTATGAAATTTCAGGCTTGCATGAGGCTTTACCAAACGGGTTGTGTTCAACCTGAATCTTGCTTTAATCCCACTGTAATGTCTATGGGGCAAATGATCTTGCTTTCAATCAGACTGAGCGATGACTAATGTACTTTAGATCTAAACTTGTGAGCAAGCCAATCCATGGATTTTTTGCCCTGTAGGAAGTAACTTTCAACAGATTCTCCCACAGATTCTTTCTGTTTTATAAACTGAAGGAGAAATGCCACATTTGTGAACAGGGCCATGTGGACGTCATTACTTCAAACAATCTCAAACAGGTAGGGTCCCCTGCATAAGGAGTTGGATAAATAATTCAGTAATCTCTATAAAATGGAGATATCATCAGTGGGAGAATCTGTTGATCCCAGACCAGATATACATCCTAGTCTGAATGGGATTACATTGGGAAGTTCTGGATCCAGTTTATCCTTCTGGCAGGCTCAGGTAGATGGTAACAATACTGCTTCCCAGGCGGTTCTACAGAGAACTCAGGATTAAACTTCAATCACTCACTCTCCTCCACTCAGTTACCTATAGGTTTGATGACTGTAAGCAAAAATGGAACTTTTGGGATTTCTGGGATGCCAAGAAGGCAGGCAGGCAGGCACCTGAAGACAGCACTTAAGGACTGTGGGTATCCAAAGTGGGCCTTCAACAAAGCTGTATGCCGACCCAGAAGAACAAGGGATGACCCTGAGACCCTTACCTGACGGAAGAACCTGGTCATTCCCTACATGGTGGGAGTGTCTGAGAAACTTAAAAGGATTTGTGGCAAACAACCACATCCCTGTTTATTTGAAGCCCACAAACACACTAAGGCAGAGACTTGTCTACCCAAAGGACCCAATGCCAAAACAAAAAGGAGCAATATAGAATATGTGGTCCAATGCAGTAGGAGTGTGCAGACCTCTACATTGAGAAACTAAACAGCCATTTAAACAGAAGGATAGCCCAACATAGGAGGGATAAGAGCTCAGGACAAGAATCAGCAGTACACACCTCCACTTGAAGGACAAAGGGCACTCATTCAAAGATGAGGATGTACACATATTAGATAGAGAAGATAGGTGGGCTCAGGGAAGCCATTCATGTTATCATTGAAAACCCCTCTCTCAACAGAGGTGGGGGCCTCAGGCACAGTCTATCTGCTACTTATCAGGGTGCGCTTTCAACAATACCCAGATAATTCAAAAAGCCTTCACCACCAAGGCCATAGTTAATGACCAGTACTTTATAGGTTTCAGCACCTTAGGCCATTGTTCACCTTAAAGCTATGGATACAAGCCTATTCAGGCCATTGTTCCTTTTATGAGCCTATTTCAGACCAGGGTGACAAAGGTCAAAGCTGACTATAAGATGGAGGACTCACACTAGCTTTATTTAGACTGATGAAGCTGTTTGATGAGCAGTGAAACATTTCTATCAAGAAAAAGAAGTCCGGTTGCCATACTCAACTTCCAGATAAACTCACCTGGGTGACCGAGAATCTTCACAGACACACTACACGTACAAGTGTTTAATCTAAAATCATGCAGCCTTTTCCTAATTCCTTCTCAAGTATAAATAGTGGACATTGATTTGAAGACGGATGTGTTTGGTTTCCTGATACCCTCCTATTTATTGACTAGCAAAGACAACTTTCTCCTATCAAGAGCTCTTCTAAATGAGCTCTTTTCATTTGGATGCTTTGATGTGTTACCTTTCCTTCACATATACCCAGCCTTTACTTCACTAAACTAAAAATCTCATAATTGGCTCCCATTGTGCTTTCCCAGATTTTCAACAGCAACCCTGTGAACTGAGTTAGGCTGAGATACTGACTTGTCCAAGGTCACCTAGTGAATTCTAGTTTCCCAAGTCCTACTCCAACACTCTAACCACCATGCCACTCTAAACCGCTATGGTATCTTGATGGCTCATTGCTTGTATTTCCATTGTATGGAACTACAAGAAATGAATAGGAATTTCTAAAGAAACCTATCATAAGATGAAGAATATAGTACCCCATGCACAGAAAATATGCCTCCCCTTAATTTTAAATGAACATAGAAAACTCAGTTTTTCAGCAAGACTTCCTGGAGTCCAGATCACAACTTCAGTAGTACATCTTAACTCAAATATTTACACTGACTCTGCCTCTTCCAATCATTATTTGTTTACCCTGTCTTTCTTTGCTTAGTTTACCTCTGTTCATGATGTTTTAATGTGTATTCATTTATTATGTTGTTTTATATTACATTGTTTTTATTTAATTATTATTTTTGTTATAACCTTTATAGTTTGTAATAAACCATCCAGAGTAGCCTTGTAGCTAAGATGTATGTATGTATTGTATGTATGTATGTAATGTATGTATGTATGTATTATGTATGTATGTATGTATGTATGGGTGTATGGGTGTATGGGTGTATAAATAAATAAATAAATAAATAAATAAATAAATAAATAAATAAATAAATAAATGTCTAATTTGAACCCTAAATCTGCATATGTAGTACAAACAAACAGCCATCTAAAACCATCAGAATTTCCTTTCCCTTGGCCAAAAGCATTCTGTGAAACATCTTGTTTCAGATGAAGAAATACTGTTAATACCAGGAGCATATGGAGTGGAAAAGAGACAAATAATATAACATACATAAAACAAGGTTTTTTTTCATTTGTTAAGCTAAACTAGGTAATCTTATGCAAGAGCAGAAACTTCTGTGCAAGGATCACAGGGGGCAGCACGCTCTGGTTTTATCTCCTTCAGCGTTTTACAGGTACATCAGAAAAGAAGACTGAGGGGATATGACGGCACTTTTTCAATTACCTGAAAGATAAGTCACACACAGGAGGCGCAGGACCTGTTCTTGGACATCTCAGAATTGGATGGGCTCCCAGAGTAAGAGTGGGCTCTAGCTACAGGAAGCCAGATTTAGGCTGAATACCAGGAAAAACTTCTTAACTGTTAGAACAATCTGCCTTAGGAGGTGGTGAGCAATTCAGTGCTGGAGGCATTCAAGACAAAAATTGGACAACCATCAGTCAGATCGGTTTGGTCCTGGATTTTTGCATTGAGTAGGGGGCTGGACTCTATGCTCTTATAGGCCTCGCCCAAACCCAATGATCAGATCCTGCCAGAACAACATCTCCCAGTCTGGAGGGTGTTTTCCTCTCCAGCTGGCGGACAGTGTCCTGGAATCTGTGGTGATGGTCCTGGACTCGGCTCTCTCCATGGAGGCCCAGTTCTGCTGCCGTTTCAGGAACCGCCTTTTTTCCATATCTTCGACAAATTGCCCAGATTTGTCCATATCTGGATAAGGACTGCCTGAGAGTTGTAAGTGCAAGACATGTGATTCACGGGGATAGACTATTGCAACGCTCTCTACGTGGGGCTGCCCCTTGACTCTTTTCCGGAGACTTCAGCAGTCAAAATGCTGTGGCCAGACGGGTGGGCGGGTGTGCGTTCGATATGAACTACATCACTCAGTGCAGGCTTACTTGCATTAGTGTACCCCGTTTGCGTCCGAATAAAGATTCAAGGTCTTCGTTTTAATTTATAAAACCCTCCATGGCTTGGGACCTGAATAGCTAGGAGAGTGAATCTCCCAAAGATCAACTGAGGACTGACCTACCAGAATGTCGCAGATGCTCTCACTTCGGGTGGCCACACCCAGGGAGGCTTGTAAAACTGTGACATGTAACCGAGCTTTCTCTGTGGCTGGCCCTGTGCTTTGGAACCATCTCCCAAGTGAGCTGTGCCTTGTACAGTCCCTGCCCACCTTTAAAAAAGCCTTAAAGACCTGGCTGTTTCGTGAGGCATTTGGTGACAGCTAATTCCCCCCCCGCCCATCATGCCATCATATTATTAATTATTATTATTATTATTATTATTATTATTATTATTATTATTATTATTATTATTATTATTATTATTATTATTATTATTATTATTCTATGGTTTTATTATGATGTTTTTATTATGGTTTCTTATTTAGCTTATTATTGTTGTTGTTTGCTTTTTTTGTATCCTTTGTATTTTTGTTGTTAAACCGCCCGGAGTTCCTTCGGAAGATGGGCAGTATATAAGTATAATATAAATAAAATAAATAAATAAATAATAAATAACCTTCCAGAGCTGATCAGAAGCAGGTGCTCTTCTACTTGCATAGACACAATGGTTTGCCTTCTCTACAAGCAATGCAGAGCCCTGCTTAAAGAAATGATGACAGAGATCTTAAATCCATTGTGAGAACCAGGTGGCGTCCATGGGGAAGAAATGTCCATTACGAGCCTTCGTCTTAAGAATGCTGTGGAGATGGAATTTTTAAGGGGTGGGTGGTGGACAATTGGCTAGTAGAACTGGGCCCTCCAATCTCTTATGAACATGTATGAGGGCACACAATTCTAGGAGAGAAATCCTGGCATTAAGGAAATGGTAGATCTATGCAAGTATACCTAGGGACATTTATAACTGCCAACAATATGGATGCAGTCTGTTTAACAAAAATGAAACTGGGAGGAATTTCCAGTTTAAACAAAAGACCAGATACAGAGACTTTTATGTAAATTTCTGGGAAATTGAAAATTGTCATTTCTTTTTCTTTTTAAAAATATATTCTCCCAGGGCTGAAGAGTGGGTGGGAGAATTTATGTTTACTATCACCCAGAGGGGCAGAACATCTCTTTTCGTATAGCCTAAGGGTTATCCCCGCATCAGGAATAAATTCCTGGGATTCTACCTAGCACCTATTAATGGCTGCTGTGTGCTTTCTTAAATGCCACCAGAGGAAAGGCCATGGGCAATCTAATCACAAACGGGCCTCCTGGCTGGAACAAGAGGAGATAGCCGCATTAGACAACAGGATGCTGAGAAGGAGGAAAGGGCAGGGAATCTTTAATTGTCCTTACAAACAAGATTTTGATAATGAAGAATGGGAAGAGTGCTTGTTTGATTGTTCTTTTGCATGGGGCATACATGACCTTAAGGCCAAATGTGCCAGTCACCTTTGAGGTGGCTGTGCACATTGGGTGACAGGACACTGTTTTGCTTCCCCACCATCAGTCCTAATTGGCAGGCTGTGCATAGTTGAGAGGTAAAACCTGTCTGGGGGTTTATGGATCCAAAACAATCCATGGAGAGCACAGCGAATAATACATGCAGGGTTTACCACCAGGGGATGGGGGGTTTAAAATCAAGTCCTCTCTTAAGTTTATAGAGTTCATGATGGCTGTCACGAGTTTTGAACATGTGGCACCTCTGAAATAGGTCATTGTCAAAGGAAAGGGGGCATCTACTCCAGGGGTGTCCAA